>OY728138.1:1270315998-1280315998 GCA_963277665.1 Viscum album
CTCTATGGGAGAAAATACATATAGCAATTAAAATGATTGTCCATGTTATCTTTTATTTCATATGTTTATAATGACCCATGTGAGCTTTGAGGACCTGAATATTTTCTCTATCTATTGAAATTGAGTAGTAGTATTTATTAAAATATGAGGAACTCTTTTTGAGTCACATGATATTAAATTTATTAGTGTTAGTCCATGTAGTAAGACTATAAGTTAAATATCACCAATGTCTATATCAAATTTTATTAAACTACATGGTCACTGGTTTGATCACAATGATAGTAATCTATGTGTAATTACATATGATATCATTTTTACTATCATTGACCTCTCTATTCACACAATGTTTATCCCTACCATTTCTATATGTACTGCCTTATTATCCTTTTATGTCAATGATGGGTGACTATAAACCTCTATAATAAATGTTCATAGCAATATGACCATAAATTCTTTCCCTTTAATGGCCATTTTCATGTTAACAAAAACTTCATAATGCAATGGTTCATGCATCGTGGCCATAAAATAAAAAAATCCAAGAATAATGATAGTAAACTAATTGTACATGTCAAAGCTATGTGCCATTAAACAGTAGGGATACTTGGCAAAAGATATTCAACAAAAAATACCAACTATATTGGTGTAACTAGAAAGTCCTCAAACATTTAATGGACAGATAAATAGTACTCAATTGGGTGAAAATACATAATGGGATTCCTATGATGAAGTTGATCCTAATCCCATTAAGAATCTACCATACATAGCCTAGAAAAACCATGATCATTTGAAACAAAGGAAAAATATATATAACATTTCAGGATAAAATCCCAAAAAGGAAGGTCTTATAAAAATCCACATTCCTACCAACTATGACTCCCCATTAATGGATTTGGAAAAAGTTAGGGTGGAAATAAAAATATATAAAGCTCTTAGGGACCGTTGTTCAGTCCTATAAAAAATCTATCCATGTTCACTATGTCCAATGACCTCGAAAAAAAAGAGAATATATTTTCCCCTCAACATATGTTTGAACTAAAATGTCCTAATTTTCATCACTAACAACATCATTATTTATATTCTATCCTACATGACTTTAAACTACATTGAGTGGCCTTCTCTGTGTGGCCTATCATTTTTTGCATGAGAGCCAAATCCTCTCAACATCCTCTGGGGTGTAGGAGTCTTTACCCATGATTCCATGGTAATGTGATTATATCCACCCTCCTACACACGATACTGATCTCGGTAGGATAATTCATCAATTATTTCTTCATCAAAGAAAAAATATGGAAAATATCAACCCTCTATATATAAGCTTGTTCTATGTATGTGTTCTAAAGAACAACTACATGTGTCTTGATTCCAATTCTCACGGTTTATGTAGTGACATATTTTTCTCCAATCATGGAACCAGCCTTGAATTCATTTTTATTCCACTTTTTTACAATCATGAAAGAAGAAATTTTCTAATTAATGACTTCTATGACTAGTTTGATATTACTCCTCTGGGTGAAATTCAAAATCCCTATGTTTAGATACTCCTTTTAGAAAGAATCCTCTCACTCGTGATACATATATAATGGCAAATAAATTATTGTTTGATCTGTCAAAATACCCTACATTTATGTTAGAATAATATTCTTATCATTTCAAATGAATCATATTCTATGGGGGTCATTTTTTTGGTATCGATAAAAATTTATTCAAGACATGCACATTTTCATATAACCCGTTATATTATCAAAACAATGACAATATATGTCTATTATATATAGAAATGTTTCCCTATGCCAAAATATGTAGCATATTGGATTTCCATGTGTCTCAATACTACACACACCAAATTGGAGTACGTCATGGATTTCAAAAATTGATGATAAAATGGTTCTGGTGACATAAAATATATTTTTAGGGTATTCTAATCACTTATTAGCATCATAAAATTTTCCTAGGCATTTCTCTTTACATAATTTGATTTTTGAGGTTATAGAGCCGAAAAAGGATTTCTGATAAAAATATATTGTCATCTGAATTTCACCTTATGAAGAAAATCTACCCAGACCACATGCGTAGGGCACCAATAGGGAGCACCTGCCCAGAGCATTGTCATAGAGAACCTACATGGAAAACATGCATGGGGAACATATACGAAGGAACTGAGTGGAGGACCAACGTAGAGGCCCTGGGTAGTGGACCTCTTTTTCCCATGGTCCCATATTTTCTAATAAATATACCCCTTGGGATCCTCATTTCTAGAGTTTAGATGATTGCGAGACAGCTCGAAGCTCTGTACACCCATGTCTCTCACCCAACCCTTCAACACACTTAGGTAGTTTATCATGATTTAAATTAAGATGGAATAAATCTTATGGAAGGTAAATTGAGTTTTAAAACGTCTATATAACCTTGATGAACATAATGAAGAACAAATTCTATCCAAAACGCATGACTTATAAAGAAGGCCTACATTGATCACCATTACAAAACACCTACCAAAAGTATTTTTGTGGAGAAACAAGACCTCACATGGCCTAATCACCTCCATTATACCTATAACATGGTATATTATCCATTTATATACATTAATTAGGATATGTACCTGTGTTATCCCTATCATGTGTTAAGAACCTTTTATATCCCTATAACATAGGATAACCACCTTTTATATCCAAATATTTTTTTCTAAGAACCTTTGTTTGCCCTCAGTTGGGAAAACCCGCTATGTTATTCCTATAACATGAACTAAGAAAATTTTTTAACCCTTAAATCGGCTAAACGACATTAATATCTCTCATTAGGGTAAAGAACCTCTATTATCCCTCTCACTTGGTCAAAACACATTTTATAGCCCCCACTTGTGCTTACAACCTGTTATAGCCCTAAAAATGGGTTAAGAATGTCACAACCCGTTCTCCGGGGCCCGTGCCATGACTACCCCATTCTTGCCTTCCATAGCCCAGGGGCTAGAGACTTTCACCGAAAGGTGTATCCCCTAAAATCGGGAATGCATTACCATTATAACCTGTAAAAACACTCAACCAAGCACACAAAAAGATACAAACACAAGTAAAATGTATAGAAAAAGGAGTTGTTGAAAGTAAGAGGGGCCAGAATACAAGCCCAAAAATAATTGTACTAGTACAACTAAAATACAATACAACTGAAGAAAGTGAAAGACAGCTACTGGGTCTTCCTCTGAGGTTCCTACATGAAGTGTAGGTCAAGATAGCCTCCTCATAACTCCATGTCTGTCAGTCTCCTCTGCGTACCAACACACAGTATGGTCAACCACCATGCACCGTCGGGTCCTGGTACCCTCAGCCTCGATTAGCGATGTCTGTCATCTTCACTAATCACAACAAGGTGCGGGTGAATTCCATTTAGGGGTGAGTATAAAGATACTCTATAGAGACCCCAATACCCTCAAGGTCTCACAAAATTCACAATGGATAAATCAAAAAGCATGTAAACCAGTGGAAACCCTACTTAGGTATATTCTGATACGTATTCCTAGGTTATCAAATATTACCCATCTCTTATATAAGAAAACACAAGGCCCATATCCTTCTCCAATGTACAATTGTTCCACATAGGAAATATTACCATGAAGGTAAGGACTCACCTCACACCAGGTATATCTGAGGTACAGTAGTAGAGATGATTAGATGTGACTACTGAATTATCTTACGCTATTAAGAGGTATACCCACATACGATCCTAAATCATCAGACCCACACATGATCATAGTACATATTTAGACCCACACCATATCCTAGTATGGAATCAGACCCACACAGGATTGTAGTACATCGTTAGACCCACACATGATTCTAGTACATCATCATATAGACACAAGATCAAAGTACATCGTCAGACCAACACAGGATCCTAGTACATCATGTGACCCACAGAGGATCATAGTACATCTTCAGACCCACACGTGATCCTAGTATATCATCAGAACCACATTGGATCATAATACATCGTCAGACCCACACCAGATCCTTTTGAATCATCAGAACCACACATGATCATAGAACATCGTTAGGCCCACATAGGATCCCAGTACATCATGAGACCCACATAGGATCCTAGTACATCTTCAGACCCACACCGGATCCTACTACATCATCAGTCCCACACAGGATCATAGTACATCGTCAGACCCACACAAGATCCTAGTACAACATCAGACCCCCAAAGGATCCCTTTCTCATGTTACAGCCATCTATAGGGTACCTGCACTAAGCTTCCTCATCTATGGGATAGTCCTCTCCTCAAGATACTAGTTGATACTCCAACTTCAATTAAGACCCATGAAGAAAAATCCCATCGGACTGCAATGTAAAAGTGGTCTCAACACAAGAGACGGTGCATCAATTGGATGCCCGGTCTGTAAGTTATTAGCCTTTTAGTCCCAAGGGCCCGGTTGGATTTGTTCTTGATCAAACCTGACCATACCCCAACTTTATCCAAATTTCATAAGGGGTATACCCAAAGGACCATCTCACTCCAAGGCTTCCTGAGGCATAGACGGTTTGTCAAATGGTTATCTGGTGCCCATGTTATTGCCCAATGAACGTATATGGTTGAAACTGGTATGGGTCCAGTCTGACCCGGCCTGCCGACCCGGCCCACTGGTTATGGCCCAGCCCACTGCGTTTGGCCCGACCCGCGCTGGGCGGCCCAGACCGCACCTAGCAGCCCAGCCTGGCTGCATGCGGGGGGTGTCACGTGCCCCCCTCTTCCACTCACCAAGTGTCTGATGTCGTTTGGTCACTAACAGCTTTCGGGACTCGCCATAGGTCCCACTCAGCCCCTCTCAGCCGACCAGAATGGTCGACCTCTTCACCTCCCGGTGAGCCATCGTGCACTGCTGCTCCTCGGTCGGCTAAAAATCTGCCTCCCTCACATTGTCTTCGTGACACAAGGTTGCAGTTTTTCTCTATTGGGCGGAAAGGACGAATGATGCTACCCATTCTCATGGCCAGCTACAGCGACCGATGGGCTGCGACCCTTCTCCATAGGCACGGTTGTGCCGCTGCCTTCATCACGGCTGGCCGTGTTGCTGATCGCCACTCTCAAGTTCCACTTGTCCTAATTGTCGGCACCAGTCACTATTCTCTTCCATCTCGAAGAACACAATAAATATTACACATTGATTTGTAGAGTGGTCAGACCATGTTCATTTGGCTTGCACTGTCCACATTAGAGTGGTAGCAAGAAGCTCAATTATTTATTGAATAACGAAGAATTCTCAATAATGTAGGGGGAACATAAAAAATCAAACTCTACCATGAAGGTTTTTTGATTTCATGAGGAGGAAGGACAGACATCGGTTTGTCATTTCTGAAGAAATCCCACATTAGAGAATGTCACAAGGATAGATCCGACTTCATTGGAGATCTTCAGCATTATTTGTTGGAGAATCATTATTCGTTGGAGAAGAATAATTCATCCAAATGTATCTCCCAATTCCCCTTTGTCTACTCTTTCCCCAATTCCACCAAAAATGAATAGCCAAAATATTAAATTATGTTTCATTAATTTAAAATATAGTTGTCCATTAATTACGATGGTTTTGGCATAATTAAATATAGGATACCAAAGGTATCCTCCCTCAATAAGCAGGGAGTTCAATAGTTGGGTGGTCCCCACCATTGAATTCGAATTGGGGGTTTTAGTTCAGGTGGTCCCCATCTCCATAACCCCATGTAGAGTGTTTTCAAAAATAAAAACGTTATTTTTTTTCTAGTCCTCTACTAAAAAGTGAAAAACTACCTTTCAACATCAAACTTACGAGTTTGAGGTGAAGGTATCCTTAAGAGAATACTAGTTCTATGAGTTCAACGATGTCCTTAGATTTCAATTCCGAGAACCAGTTCAAAAGCTACCGAAATCCACTCGCATGTTTACTGAACGTACCCGAAAAAAGTTCAGAAATTCAATCTCGGCACACTGGGCCTCGGAATAATGTGCCATCATTTTTTACAGACTCGTAATATTTCCATATAATTTAAAAAATAATATCGAAATTTCGGTCATTTACATTCTCCCCACCTCAATGCTTTGCGTCCCTGTAAGACACAACTCAAAAACATGGAAATCAAGTGCAGGTACTGAGCATGAATATGAGCCACCTGCTCTCATGTTCTCTCTAGGAGGTTCCCTTGCTTCCAGCGAATGCGCACCATAGGTATTGATCTCCCATGAAAGATTCACTCCAGTCGATCCTCAATCTCAAATGGAACCTTTGTAAAAGTTTCCCTATCATCGATGTACAGCTCTCTGTGGTCGATGTCGTGTGATGGGTCGTGCACATATCTCCTCAGCTAGGATACGTGGAAAACGTCGTGCACCCAGGGCAAATAAAGTGGATGTATTAAGAGATAGGCCACCTCACCAACCCTGCTAAGAACCATAAATGCTTTGATTAATCTCAAAGATAACTTGCCACCCCATCCAAATCTCTGCAATCCTCATCGGAGTAGACTCGTTGAAAGACGTGGTCACCATCCTCGAACACCAGAGGTCTCTATCTCCTGTTGTTATAAGACATCTACCAGCTCTGTGCAGTCTTCATTCTCTCTTGGATGATCTGTACCTTCCCCGTGGTAGCCCATACTACATCTGGTCTCATGAGTTCGGACTCCCCTGGGTCAGTCCAGCACAAACGTGATCTGCAAGGCCGGTCGTACAATGTCGTGAAAGGATCCATCTCAATGGTGGAGTGATAGTTGATGTTGTATTCAAACTCCACCAAAGGCATGTGATCCTCCCAGATGCGAATGAATTTGATGATGCAAGCATGTAGAATTTCTTGGAGGGTTTGAACGGTCCACTCAATTTGGTCATCCATATAAGTGTGGAAGTCGGTGCTCAAATGAAGCTGCATCTCAAAAGCCTCCTGCAACCCCTTACATATATGGGAAGTGAATTGTGCATCACAATCGGAGATAATTGCCCTAGTTACTCCATGTAGCCCCCACAATATCTTACAAATAAAGGTGTCCCAAGCTTACTACTAAACCCTATTCTCTGATTGGTTGGAAGTGGGCCGACTTGGTGAGTCGGTTGACGGTCACCTAGATAGAATAATGAACCCTGCATGTACATGGAAGTCCTGTCACGAATCCATGGATATCCCATCCCACTTCCACTCTATGACCTCTAAAGGATAAAGTAAGCCTGCCGGTACCTGATGCTCCACCTTTACTTGCTGAAATGTGAGGCACCAAGAGACAAACTATGCTACTTGTTTCATAATTCACAGCCACCAGTGTTGTCGTCGGAGATACTGGTACATATTTTCTACTATTAGATATACCCCTAGAGGGGTTTTGTGGAACTCCATCATCACTTCCTCCTGAATCCACACTGGTACCATGGCATGTCCCTTGAAGAGGATGACATGCTCCCCACCTTTAGAAAATCCATCAGGTGACTGTCCTGTGGATATCTTAGCACATCAAGTCTCGAAGTCAACTACCCCACGCTACACCTTCCTGAATCACTGAGTAACTGGGGGAGTGACTATAAGAGACTAATGAAAAGCTACTCCCTCTTGATCCAAAAAGGATATCTACAAAGCGCCCAACATCTCTACTACCTCACCTCACCGTTGTATACCAGATCACTTGATGAGTACATCTGCTACAACATTCCCCTGCATAGGAGTATAGACTATCTTGAAGTCATAGTCCTAGAGGAACTCAAGACAACGTTGATGTATCATGTTAACCTCCTTCTGAGAGAAGCTATACCTAAGACTCTTGTGATCCGAGTAGACTGTAAAACGTTCTCCCATCAATTAATGTCACCACATCATCAAAGATAATACCACTTCTACTAACTCCATTCCATGGGTAGAATAGTTATGGTCATGCTATTTAATCAATCGAGATACATATGTAATCACAGCTCGCTCATGCATCGAGACACATCCGAGCCAGGTCCCAGATGCGTCATAGTAAACAACGTACCCAACTGCCTCCTCTGGAAGCGTCAAGTTGGGGGCACTAGTAAGCCTCTGCCTCAGCTCCAAAAAACTCTGATGGCATCTCTTCGAACACACGAAGGGTTGACCCTTATTTTTCAACACTGTTAAAGGTGCTGAAAATATGGAAATATCTAGAACAAACATTTGGTAGTATCAAGACAAACCCAGGAAACTCCGCACCACCATCACACTACTGGGTGGCTCCCAAGTATGTACCGCCTCAATCATCATAGGATCCAATACAACTCTAGCCTTTGAGATGGAATGTCCAAGAAAGTGCACCTCTTAGATCTAGAACTGGTGATTGAGAGCTTACCATAATGCTGGTTCTCTCAGAGTGTGTCCAGAACTATCTACATTTGATAAGCATACTCCTCCTCTATAGCCGAGTATATCAGAATGTCATCGATGACGACCACCAAAAAGCAATCAAGGTGTGGCTAAAAAATATTTTTTAGGAGTCCCATGAACACATTTGGGGCATTGGTTATGCCTAAAGGATTAACCAAGAACTCATAATGGTTGTACCGACATCTAAAATCCCTATTTTGCACATCCCCATCTTGTAATCTGAGCTGGTGATAGCCTGACCCAAGCTCTATCTTCGAGAACCACCATCTGTTCTTTAGAAAATAAAAGAGGTTTTCAATCCTCGAGAGTGGGTACTTTTTCTTCACGGTCACCTGGTTCAGGTTCTAATAGTCGACAAAAACTCTCAAGCTCCCATTCTACATCATGGAGAACAAAATCGGGGCTACCCCAGGAGAATCACTAGATCGAATGAATCCCTTCCCCTGTAAGACCTCCGGCTATACCCACAGCTCACGAAGCTCTGCTGAAGCCATTTGATATGATGGAGTAGATATCGATGTCGTCCTGGGGGTCATGTCAATGTAAAAGTCCACCTATCTTCTAGGAGGTAGACCCAAAATATCATCAGGAATGACATATGCGTAGTGGTCCACCACTATAGGATAACTTGGGCTCTCCACATCAACCTCTCTGAGGGTAAGGCTATCCAAATGATGTGTAATCAGATTCACTCTTCTTCTGGTAAGTCCAACATGTGCTGAAAAGGCTCCCTTATCAGCAGTTAAGGTAAACCTGGTCCCGTCCATGTAGACACACCACACTTTGGGCCTAATACAGGCAATCTAATCATGGAGTGTAGATAACCAGTCCATCCCAAGATGACATCGTAAGGCTTCGACGCCAATACTAGGATATCCCAACCGAAGTTCTCACCTACTAGAGTATGATCACAGTGCTGACACTAGTGAGTAATGATTGAATCCTCTCCCCTAGGTGTCTCTAGCCATAAGGATCTAGCCAACAGCTGCATCTGAATTTCTGATCTCCAAACAAAGGTCATGGAAACAAAATAATGACTGGAACCTGTGTCCATAAGTATTATAGCTAAGGTGGAGTAAACACAGATCGTACCTCGTATCATCTCTAGAGCACCATGATCATAGGCCTCTGTTGCCTAAAGCTGATCTCACCCCTGTCAACCTGCCCCCTGTGGTCGGGGTGGACCACCTTGTGGTAGTGGCGCTAACATATCGAATTGTCTCCCTCATCCAGCTGTAAAACCACCTCCTCTTCCACATCCTCTTGGTCCTTGCAGACCTCCTCGTTCAAACATCTGTCTCTTCCTAGGCAGTCCTTTGACGGTCAGCTAATCATCCATATGGCAGTTTAGGTAGTCTTGAGCCATGTGAACCTGCCTGCCACATGTGAAACACTGCATGTTCCCCGCATGACTGGATGTATCTCTGATACCCTGCACAATGGATCCTGAGTCATCTGGTTGTCCACTAATAGGTCTGGTCCTCTTGGAACATTGTGACATCTCTATGCTTCCAAATGTAGATGACTCTACTATTTTATGACTCGTGGTGTGTATCACTGCTGGTGACTTCTCAATATATATACTATCCACTAAGAGATCTTGCTCTAACACCACCACCTACGTCGGGATGCTAAGTGAGATCATCGAAGCCCTGATCTCCTGCCCGAGTCCTTGTTCGAAGGTCTCAGCCTTGAACAATGGGTCTCTTACCATATCAGTGGAGTAGTATGATATGTCATTGAACCTCGCTGAGTACTGAGCCATAGTCATGCTTCCCTGCTGCAGATGAAGAAGCTCGTATATGTGTACTACGTGAAGAGTCTCTGGGACAACTCTGACCGAAATAAGCTCCCGAAGTCTTCCAAGAGAAGTGTCACCTCGTCATGAACCTGGTGCATCATGCTCAACCATCTTCCTGATGTGGCCTATAGAAGACTAGTGACAAGGATCACCATGAGATCAGCTGGTATCCCTACTAGCCAGAAGACTCTCACCATGGCCTCCAGCCAACCTACAACCGCCTGTGGGTCTGTCTTGCACCGGAACATCAGTGGCCTCTTGCACCAGAAATCCTGAAACACGCTCAAGTGGCGTACACCCTCTGCTGTTGGGGAGAGTTAAATTTTTGTCCCAACGGGTAATGGTACCGCTGGTGCCTCTATAGGATGAGGGCCATGCACGGAGGCCTCATTGCTAGGTGGGGTATCAGTGCATACTATACCCGGAACCCTAGATGGCTGTCTGCGTGGAGGCATCCTAAAGTGAATAATGTGTTCCATGGTCAACAAGTTATACCTGGTGAGTTTAATCAAATAGATCACAATGAAAACTCTATAAAAACACACATGCAATCAGCGTTTTCGTGCACTGAGTCAGAAATCCAAAGATAGGGTCCTGGTTTATGGATACCTCTGCGGCCGCCCCAATACTGGATTCCCTAAACTGATAACAACAATCACTACACTTAACACTATTACCATTAAAAACATCATATTCCTATGTTCTATGGTATAACCATCTCCTTTGATACCAATTTTTCATGACCCATCCCCCGGGGCACTTGTCGTAACTACCCCATGCCCACCTTCCATTGTCCAAGGGCTGGTGACTAGCACCGAAAGGCGTACCCCCTAATACTGGGATGAAATTGCCATTATAACCTATATACGCACTCAAAAAAGAACAAATGATGATACAAACACAAGTAACCTATTTAGAAAAAAGATTGATGAAAGTAAGAGGGGCCAAAATACAAGCCCAATAGTAATGGTACAAGTACAACTGAAATACAATTCAACTGAAGAAAGGGAATGAGAGCTATTGGATCATCCTCCGAGGTTCCTACCAGAAGGGTAGGTACAGATCGCCTCCTCAGTACACCACATCCACCCATCCCATCGGCGTACTGACACACTGTATGGTCCTCCTCTTGGAATCGTCTAGTCCCGGTACCCTCAGCCTCGATCAGTGATGTCCATCGTCTGCACCAAACACAACAAGGTGCGGGATAAAGTCATGCAAGGGTGAGTATAATCATACTCAGTAGAGACCCCGACACCCTCAAGGTCTCGAAAAATACATAAATGATAAACCAATAAAGAATGTAAACCAGTGACAACCCTACTTAAGTATATTTCCGTAAATATACCTAAGTTATCATATATTACCCATATCATAAATGAGGAAACACAAGGCCCTTCTCCTTTCCCATTGTTCAACTGTTCCATTTATGAAAGATTACCATGAAGGTAAGGGATTAGCACACACCAGCTATAATGTTGGTATAGTGGTATAGATGATTAGATGTAACTACTGAATCATCTTACTTTGTAAAGAGGCAGACCCACATAGGCCCTAAATCATCAGACCCACAGAGGATTGTAGTACATCGTAAGACCCTTATAGGATCCTTGTACGACATCAAACCCACACAGGATTGTTGTACATCATCAGACCCACACGGGATGCTATTAAATAATTAGACTCACATAGGATTGTAGTACATCTTCAGACACACATGGTATCGTAGTAAATCATCAAACCCACATATGATCATAGTACATATTCAGACCCACATAGGATCGTACTACATCGTCTGATGCACACAGGATCCTAGTACATCAACAGAACCACAGATGATCGTAGTACATAGTCAAACCCACAAAGGATTTTAGTACATCATCAGACCCACATAGGATCATTGTAAATCGTCAGACCCACACTAAAACCTACTACGTCATCAGACCCAGGAAGGACCCCTTTATCATTTTACAGCCAGCTACAGGGTAATCGCACTAATCATGCTCATCTCTCGGAGAGTCTTCTCCTCAAGATACTGTATGATACTAAAACTTCCAGAAAGTCCCATGAAGAAGAATCCCAATGGACCACTGTGTAAAAGGGGTCTCAATTTATCAAACAGTGCATCAATCGGACTCCTGGTATGTATGTTATTAGGCGTGTAGTCTTGAGGGCCCAGTTTTATTCATGCTCGATCCATTCCAACCGTAACCCAACTTTATCCAAGTCTCAAGTGGGTTATACCAAATGAAACGGCTTGCTCCACGGTTTCCGGCACTGCAAGAAGGTTCTTCAAACAGATGTCTGATACCAATGTTATGGCTGAAAGAACGCATATGGTAGGAACTAGTCTGGGTCTGGTCGACCTGGTCGGACAGACCCGACCCAACCAGTCCTAGGTTGTCCTGACCCGGTTCGGGCCAACCCATCACGCTGGTTCTGAACTGGCCCATTGGGTTCTGCCCAGCCCACACTAGGAGGCCCAACCGGTGCTGGTCAGCATGGCCTAGCCGCATGTGGGGGAGTCGTGCACCCCCCGCTTCCACTCACCAAACTCCCAAAGCCGTTTGGTTTCCAATACCTCACGAGATCCACCGCAGGTCCTTCTCAGTCCTGCTTGTCCAGATGGAAAGCCCAACCTCTTCTACTCCCTGCGGTGCGTCATCCACCACCACTCCACGACCTGCGGAACACCGACCATGCTCACTTTTCCCCTGTGTCATAAGGCCACGACCCATATTCGCCAAGCAGTGCGGACATGCGTCGCCGCCATTTCGTGTGGTCAGCTACTGCCTTTGCTCTACCATGGTCGATGAGCTGCACCCCTCCTCCTGAGGTGATGTCTCACCTCCGCCATCATCGCGGATGACTGTAGTGATGACCGCCACTCTCTAGTTCCACCAGTGCCAATTTCCGGCATCGGTCACCATCCTCGTCCATCACGAAGAACACAACAGATATTACACAAATATTTGCTGTGTGGTTGAGGAATTTGTTTTGTCCCACACCCACCACGTTAGAGTGGTATCAAGTGGCTCAATTATTTCATGAATCAAAAAATAATTGTCAAGAATGGGTAATGGGGAAATTTAAAACATCAAACCCTACCTCAAATGTTTGTTGACATTGTGGGGAGGGAAGTATAGACATCAGTTTTTCATTTCTAAAGACATCCCAATGTGGGAGAATTTCACGAGGAAGGAGCCGACATCATTGGATAATGTTAGCATTCTTCTTTGGAGAAGCGTTCTTCTTTGGAGAAGAAAAATTCTTCCAAAGTTCTCTCCCAATTCCCCTTTTCCAAAACATTCCCCAATTCCACCAAAAATGAATAGACAAATATTAAATAATGTTTCATTATTTTAAAATAGAGTTTGACATTAGTTATGATGGTATTGGAATAATTAATTAAGATGATACCAAAGGTCACCTCCCACATTAAAGAGGGAGGTCAATAGTCCGGTGGCCCCCACCCTTGAAATAAAATAATGGGTTTTAGTCTGGATGGTCCACACCTCCATAATTCTATGTAGAGAGGTTTGAAAATTAAAAATGTTGGTATTTTTATTTTTCTATTCCTACACCAAAAAGTAAAAAATTATATTTCACCCTCGACCTACTACGGTTGAGGTGAAGGTATCCTTTAGAAAATACCGGTGCTGCAAGTTAAATGGTATCCTCAGATTTCAATTCCGAGCACCGATTCAAAAGTTATAAAAACGCGTTATCACGTTTACTAAACATACTCGAAAAAAAAGTTTATACACTCATTCTGGGCACACCAGGCTTCGTAATCACATGCCGTCAATTTTCACATGCTCATAAAATTCCAATATAATTAAAAAATTTACATGAAATTATGGGTCTTTAAAGTGAAACATTACAATCCCTAAAAGGGGATAATCACATTATTAATACCTATAAAATGGTCTAAGAACCTTTATTATCCATCACTAAGGATAAGCACCAATTATAGCCCTCACATTGAAAATACACCTACAGTAGCCCCAACATGGTCTAATCACCTTTTCGGTAACTATATCATGGGATAAGAATCTTTTTTATCTCACAGATGGTTTATGCACCTACACTATGCCCCCTTTGGATAAGCTCCTTTGTAGTCCCAATAAAATGTTTAAACCAGCATTATTATCCCTCTCATGGGATGAGCTTCTATGGTATCGCAATAAAATTTCCTAACCCCCATTCGTAGATCTCACATTTGATAAGCACCTATACTAGACCTATAACATAGGGCAAGAAAATTTTCTATCCTACACACTTGGTCTAAAAAACTTTTCTAGCCCTCAAATTATTCTACGTAACTACTCTGGACTAAAAAATTGGGCTAAGAACCATTAAAATCCATCACATTATCTAAAACCTCAATTTTCATTCTCACATTGTCTAAGAACCTACACTTTCCCTCTAACATGGGATAATATCCATTTACAGACCCCACTTGGGCTATTAACTTCCTTTATCCCTGACTATGGCTATAAACCAATTCACCTAGGTCTTATATCTAGGAACTAATTCATTCCATAAACTGTTGTGGGAGGAAATAATCTTCCAGATTTGGGCCTCATAACAAGTGTAATCCCCATTATTAACAATATACCATACTCAGTTTTTACTAGATGGGGGCAATGAAAATTGGGAATCCTCCTAGGTGTGATCCCTATTCAAACCTATAAATCATCATTAGTAAATATACCCCTCATGGTTCTAGAAATATGTGTATCCACCAAGGTGTATACCCCTACCAAACCTCTAAATAACTATGACTCGAGATACTCCTCATGGTTCCAAGAATAAAGTCATCTTTCTAGGTGTAAGAACAACCAAAACATTAAATCAATTTGAGTAAAGATACAATTCATTGTTCAAGAAACATGGTCATACTCTAAGGTCTAATCCCCAACTAGACCACTAAATCACCATGAGTCATCATACACATCAGGGTACCAGGTTTAAGATAATACACTTTAGTGTAAGACCAACCCAAACCTCTAAATACCCATGATTTGAGATATTCCTCATGGTTCAATAAATATGGTCATCCTTCTTTTTGTTATCCCTTACCAAACCTCTAGATCATCATGGGTTTGGATACTCTTCATGGTTCAATAAAAATGAGCATCATCTTAGGTGTTGGCCCCAACCAAACCTCCAATTCACAATGAGATAAGATCATCCACATGTTTTCATAAATATGGGGATCCTCCTACGTGTAATCCCCAACCAAACCTTTAGATCACATGTTACACTCTCATGATATTTTACTAATATTATAATATATATTGTCTCTCCCATAGAGAATAACTATTGTGGTCTTAGAGTTCTATGATGGTCGTTGAAACAACATGATGAAAGTACCTTCATCATGGACCTCTCTTATTGAGGTGTAGGACCCAACCATGTTGGCATACTATGTGGGATCAAATTAATATCTATAATAGAATATGTAGGATACATATTTCTAGTATGTAACCAACATCATTTCACTCTTCCCATTTCATCGAACTATATGGGTTTTGAATTTTTGTAATATGATATATTGGATGCCACTTTTTATTTCAATGCCAACTCCAAAACACCAGTTCTCCACCTATCAAATGATGGAATCATCATATCCAAACTCTCAATTTTTAAAACAAATCATCATAAAATTAATAATATAATGACGGGGAACCTATAGAGGTTTACCATGGACACATGGTATCAATCAGATCATTGGAATAGGGGTAACACATTACATAATGGGATTTGTTAAGGATTCATGAATATGTATTAAATATCTAATAGTGTCATGTAGTATGATATAACCCCACCAAATTTGGTGTGATGAGTTTCAACTCCTATATTCTTTAACAATGTTTTTTCTAAATTGTCACTAGAAAAGTACATTTTACATGCTACCTCTGGAAGTAAGTCTGCAATAACTCTTAATGAGTGTTGGACTGAAATAAATAAATGTTTTCATGAAAAAATATAAGAATATTAAAATGTATAGATATATATATTAACACAAAAGGATATAAATATGTTCCAATGAAGTTTTTTATAATTTATCAAGTGTTAGTATTATTCAATCTATTACCTTTAGGGGAAGGAATATAAAGTGGAAGATGATTTGTGTAGAAAGTATCGAAAAACACTACTCATGATGAGGATTGAAAGGGATTAAATCTTCTTGGACATGCAATGGATGGACATGGGAGTCATAAAAGAAATTTAACATATTTTTCTCAAATAACTACTCAAGCATGCATTCAAGAGACGATCAAGAAGTCCCAAAAAGGTAATAAGACGATATAGAAAATGTATGTGAATATTCTTGATCTCAACATGTATAAATATGGATTCATATGGTTTAGAACCTTGATATGAGTCCCATAAAAACCATAGATGAAGCGATAACTTCATGATGATGTGCATTGAGTATCCTTCCCTATTAATCAAGGAATCACTGTGATTTATACAGATCTAATGAAAAACTTACGGTGGAAACACATGGAAAAGAAGATATTAGAATATTTATCATGGTTCGTTATATACCAAAAAGCCTAAGCTGAACAACACAGTTCCAATGGTATGATGTAACTATTTCACATACCAATATGGGAATAGGAAAACATTTCCATTGATTTTATTATACGACTCGACAAGAAATCTAATGTAAATAACTCCATCTTGGTGTTATTAAATCCCCTTACATGGTTAGAACATTTCATAGCTATCAAGAAATATTTCAATCTCAACCATCTATCTTTGATAAACAGAAGGGATGTTGTAATAATATGTAGAGTTCCGCCCTCCATTGTTTCTGGCCAACATAAAATTATATCAATGTGGTTTTAATGAATCCTTAAGAAAAAATTATATAATGTTCTATGTTTTTGTAGTGCTTATCACCCTAAAATGGATAGTTAATCTAAAATCAAAATTCTTACTATATTGAATAAAATGATACCTTGTTTAATATATTTCAATGGACTATGGGATAAAATCCTTCTTATATTAGAGTTCTCCTGGAATATAAATTTTCATTCAATAATTTCTTTGTCACCTTCTAAGGATCTGTATGGGAAGAGGTATTAGAATAAAACATGTTAGGTTAATGATGGTGAGAGGAATATTATGGGACCTAATCTTATCTAAGATATGGAAGAGAAGGATCAAACCATTAAAATTATAATGAAATATGCACATAGTGGATAGAAATGTAATACATACAAAAATCAATGAGACATTGAGTTTGAGGTTAGAGATAGTGTGTTCCTTCATATATATTCATAGAAAGGGGTCATGATGTTTTGGAAGAAGGGAAAGTTTTTTTCAAGATAAATTATCACCTTTTATATTATTGATCAAAATGAATTTGTTTACCATCTACTATCTCTCCAACAAAACATATCTGAATTTCATTATTTTTTCTATGTATCCCTTCAAAGAAAGTACATACCAGACCCATCACACATACTGAATCTGTCATATATACCCTTATATAACATTTGTTCATATGAGGAGAATATGGTGAAGATCATAGATCATAGAGAAAAATTTATATGTAATTGTAAAACTCACCTGGTCAAAGTGTTGTGGTGGAACCGAAAGTTTCAAAAAGTTACATGGGAATTGGGAGAGGTGGTGAAATTAAATTATGGTCATATGTTCTATTCTATGAAATGAAATTTTGATGGTGAAATTTTTATTGGGGGTAAGAATGTGATGACCTAAAGTGCCTATCTTATTTAATCCCAATTCATTGGGTTGGTAGTGGTAGATAGAGATGTGTAAAATATTATGTCACTACCCATATCAGTGGGGGATAGAAACTATAGAAACTAACATACCCCGCAACCCCTTTTCAGAGGGTGAATCTAAAGGATATACATCGGTGTAACATGTTTCCATTAAAATCGAAATTTTAGTGGATGTATCACATCCCATCAAGACCAATCAGACATAAATATATCACCTATTCATTAACCTCAAACTCCAATCATTCTTTTAAGACTCCCATTTAGAAATCTAGGTGTGTTACGTCATCTATAGTGGATTACCATTAACCATGTTCATGGAATTTCAATGATAAATCAATAACATGTGAAAAATAGTTAAGGAATTATACTATTAGCACAACCATAAAAAAATTGATGTCACTATCAATATTTTAATCAATATATGTAACAACATACGACACTATTTTTTACATACCTAATTCATCCCATGTTATTAGTGATAGTCTAATAATGAAAAGAGTTTTAAGAATATTATTCTACTAGAATATTAAACTAATATTTGATACCACTTTCATTACATAGAGGTTCCTCTACACCATCCAATGTAACCAATGTTTCTCTAATATCATACTTATCCACAATCATTGATTAAACAAATAAATATCAGGAATAAATTATTGACTTAGACCCTAAGGTTCAATATTCCATTAATTATAATAACTAATTGATTTCAAGTCAATCATTAAGTATCCATTATTTTATTTTTATATCCCACCTATGAGTTAAACCCTATCCTATAAGATATATCAATTTCTAATTTCCATATTTTACATAGAATGTTATCCTCCATTATTTCATATATTCATTTCAATCACATTATTCATTATTTATCAATAAAAAAACTTTTATCACCACAATTTTATACATTCCTTTAATTTATTATCATCCATCTGAAACATAAATGATAAAAATCCTGTATTTAGTGTGAAAAAATGAACTCATAATATCAGTTGTATTTTTCAACTTATTTGAAGAGAATCGTTGTTATGTAAAATATTTCTATTTCTATTTTTATTATCTCTAGTCACATCCACTATTCCACTAATAAGGACCATTCACCACCTCACATGGTTAAAGAAAATATCGATGTAAAATTTTAATATTCCTCTATAATTTTTGATAAATTTTCTTTTAAATCTTATTATTTCAATCAATATTACTGTTTAATGTGATTATTTCACATGAAAATGACATTTCAATCATGTGATTTCCAAACCACTGAGTTTATAACAATAATTCATTAACCAACATCTATGATTTAGAACCTCATCTACCAGAGATATTAATTTACCCTACATTTGAATTTATTAGTGAAAATTATAAAGTGGTGATAAAAGGGTAACCATTATTATAACAAGATAACATCACTTCTAAATGAATATTTTTTGGGTAAATAATTTTTTATGAGGATGATATGTTTTTATCCCTCAGGAGTTAACATCTAATCCATCTCAGATTTGGGGAATTTCCAACTAGTGGATAGTCCCCATAGTCACATTTAATTTCCACCCCATATTCTCATATATGGATGACCAAAAATGTTCTTATATATTTGTATTTTATGAACTCAGTCCTGGTGTTTTTTTTCTTTCTTCTTAGGAATTATATGTCAACCATCATTCATAGAAGCACACAAACTGGACATATTTTGACCAGAATTCTAGGTCTTAGCTAGGTGTTTTTGATTCCTCTTTTTCTGAATGATATTGTATCCTATATTGGATATAACATTAAGATGTAATAGAACATAATTAAAGGGAATTTTTGGAACATTTTAAAGAGTTTTTTTTGGATGATGACATGCTCAACCTTTTTACCTACTATGCCACTTTGGTGGCCAATGGTGATAAAATTTTGGTTCGATTTGGATATGAGTTCATCCCATCCTTCTATGACTTCTATAGGCTGGTGGGGCATGATTTCTATAATTTCCAAAATGATATAAATATTCATATTATGTAAGAACGAATTTATAAAAGCCTAATGTGAAGAAATCTCTTGGTACCTAAAATATTATAAAAGATGTATCTAATAGTTACATATCTATTGAAATTGGCTCCAAAGAAATGAATATCGATACTGATCTGAAGGGAAAGAAGAATGAAACATATATGTGGTCCAAAAAAACACTGAATCTTATATATAGTCCATTGATACCCCTTTAGCTATCATCCATATATAAATATTTTTTGAAATACATTCTTCTTGATATTATGTACTCTCTTATAAGAATGATGACACGTGTTTGAAGCCACTGACACTGGTGAAAGATATTCTCAAAGGAGGGTTAATTATAATAAATAATTTCTTTTTCAACGTGAACCTCCCAGCTATAAGAACATATGTTAGAATAATTATGAATATGGAAGAGAATATTTTTAAAATTCCCGTATTGGAAATAATAATAATATTGGCATCTAGGATTTCCATTATGAATCTTCTTATGAGAGGAAAGAAAAATCTGAAATTCAATGCCAATTTCTATTTTGAAATTTACTCTTATCATCATGTGGGAAAATTACTATTTGGATGAATACCTCATCCAATTATCTACCATATTTAAAGTGTTAGAGAATAATAGTTGATGAGGATGGCTATCAATTAGTATCATATAGAAAAGCTAAGAAAATATTTTATCCCTCGAAGATTATATAGACCACACTTATTATTTCTAAGATATATTTAGTTGGTGTACATATTCTTAGAGATGTGAAATCATTGTAGACACACATGTATTGCTTGTGACCAGATGATGAAGTTGTTAGTGAGACAGTCAAGAGTGTAGATAAGGATGATGAAGTTCTTCATGAGAATATACGGGGTAATCTAGTTACTGCTGGTACATTAGAAGGGAATGTGACAACTAAGGATGGTGATAATGTCATACTGGGATTTGGTCAAAGAATGATTTCACTCTATTATTTATTTTAAATAGATCTAATAGAAATTCTGTTTTTGTGAGGAATTTGGAAATGGTCATGGATATTTTCGAAGACAATCCTTAGACATTAATACTGTTATGGAAGATAACAATTCTAGTTTGAAGGATAGTGCCTCAAATCAATGTTCTCATTTTGTAGAATATTATTGGATAAATCAAAATTTTTTTAATATTTCATTGATAATAAATGAAAAGCAATTCTTCAGATCTTGTAAAATTTTATTATTTATAAAATATTTGTAATGAGAAACTTTATGTAAATTTTTTGAAAAAATTAGTAATATTATTTATTTAAATATTAATTGTAGTATTTCAAACATAATAAATTTTATTTTAATTATTCGAACATAATATTTTAAAATTTTGATCCTTATATTATTGGAAAAACCGTTATTCCGCACTTTTGATCTATGTTGTGTATATGTCTGGAGCAAATGGCCCCTGAAGTCAATGTTGGGATAGACTTGATAGACTGAGTATCAGTTCTGTATTTGTGTTATATCATCTACATCCATGATTGTATTGGGCCCTAGTTTTTATAGGATTTGAAGAACGAAATTTTTAACAAATCATTTTTCACGAAGGTCATCTGGTTCACTCATTTTGATGGTCAAATAGGAAGTGCAACTTGGGAAAAATATTTCTTCGAATTTCCCTATTCGCACAAGAAACCACTTAAAACCTAGCCTCACCTCCACTCTATAAATTAGTGTTTTCCCCATTTTTAGGGTTTGGGATGCTCATTTGGAGATTGATGGTAGAGAATAATTGGTTTCACTCCATTTCATTGGGAATTTCAAGTGGGAGAGTTCCTAATGCTAATATCCCATTATAGAAGCCTTCTTCTTCTTTTTCAATTTGTAATATTATTGTGATTTCAATAAACTCATTTTTATCATCCATATCTTCTTTTATTTTCAATTTTTTTCTTCTCTTAATATTTTTATTTGGAATATTATTCATATTTGAGACAAGATCTGGTTATATCTTTTCTAAACCCATGCGAATGTACTATTTTTCTATGATGACTACATCGCCCATGGAAGAGTAATTCTTTTTAGTAATCATTATACCTCTTACATTATTTATTAATTTATTTTGAATTAATGATATATAGTAATTATCTTAAAATGATCTATGAATTGAGTTTTTAAATTAATTGAATCTATGCAAGAAATTGACCGATTCATGCAAAAAATAGGCAAGGTAGAGTAATGTGTGAATTTTGAGAGCGTGATCTTAACTGGGGAAACAAAATCACATGGGACTAAATCGTATAGTTCAAATATAATCCCAACAAAGGTTAATACTCATTTTCGAGAATGGATATTTTCCCTAATCTACCACAGACCATGTGATTGACATAGAACGTCAATCAAATCAGGGTTATACAATTGCAAGTTCTGAAGCTAGCATCAGGTTTAATTCACTTCATCTTTTTTGTTATGTTAAATTAAGTAGGCTCAAAGGATTAACAAATTAGGGGATCATAATTATGTGGATTTTAATTTAAATAATAATTATTAATTATTATGTGGAGAGGTTGAGTTAGATTTTTTACACCATTTAAAATATTATTTTACAGTAGACCCTTCGCGTTGCGTTTTCTTAATCTCATTTAAAAAATAAAATGAAGGAAAAAAATCAATATTCTTATCGTGCACTTCATATTGGTTTATAAATGGTAAAAAACTCCCCAGTCTCTTTCATGTAGTGTGTTTATTATCTTTTCTTTTATTTTTATAATACATGTAATATGTTGTTTAATTTACTTCCTCCTTTGAGAGACGCCCTTGGCCAGTCACTCTACTGCACATAAGTACCCAAAAATCACACTTCATATGAGATCTCCCATGACAGAACCATTCAAAATGGAGTTTTTTCTTATGGAAGATATTGTTTTATTCCACTAATTTTAGGTATGTCAATTTTTTTATTTTTTTTTCTTTTCTTCTCCTCCCTTTTCTTTTCAGTTCTTTATTCCCACCTGTTTTTTTCCAGACCATCAATCGAAACTCTATGAATGATATTGGTGTCTGCTACTTTTTTTCCCTAATTTCTATGATTTATGACATGATCCCACCATGAGGACCTATTTGATCTAATCCCTTATATTGAATGTATCTATAGTGATCAAATCATACAATCTATGTCTACGAGAAGTGTGGATATTTAACCAACTGGTGAACTCCACTACTCTTAGAATTTTCAAATATGGGACTCATTTGAAACATATTATAAACTATATCCAATGGCTGAAAATAATAATAATGAACACAATTATACTATTAGAGAGTTTGACACACCTGATATTAATTATCAACCTACTTGAATTTCATATCCATCTTTCAAATCATACTTTGGGACGAAATATGGCTTCATTCACCGTCTTCCCATATTTCATGTATTATATGGTGAGGACCCAAAAAACACCTTAATGAATTCAGTGTTGTATACTAAAAAATGAAATCAAGAAATGTCTCAGAAGATCCAATTAAACTAAGTGAAACCGGATTTTCACTTGATGGAACTGCGAAAGATTGGTTGTATTATTTACAAGCAGAAGATGTAACATATTGGAATGATTTGAAACAACTTTTCATACATATATTTATTCAGCATAGAGGTCCACTTTCATTCAAAAGGAGATGTCAGGGATCATTCAAGAACAAGGGGAGTCAGTGTTTCAGAACTGGGATCGATTCAAGAAGATGTGTTCAAGCTACCTGAATTACCATATCACTGAGAAACTCCTCATACAATACTTCTATGAAGGTCTCATTCCAATGGATAGAAGCATGGCAGATGTCTTAGATGGAGGATAATTGGTGAAAAAATCACCAGCAGCTTCACACACATCTATTGATATGATAGTACAAAACTCCCAACAATTGGGTGATCTGGGTACACCCCATTTTAGAGGACTACATTAGTGAAGTACTTATTCTCTTGAAAAATAATTTTATTGATACTAATATAGAAGAATTTACATCTATGGTGAGAAATATTTCTTTAAAAAAACATTCCAAACCTCTCCTACAAGGACTTGTGGCATTTTAACTAAAATAGACCACTTGACTTATTATTTCCCTCAATTGCAAGAGATCGAGGATTGATCAACCATCATACTTAGGAGACCATATTAGAAGAGAGAAAAACCACATCCCCAAAATAGGTATGATTCTTTTTCTCCAATATACAACCAATGGTGGAAGGATCAATCAGACATGAGGTATGGATATGGACAATAAAAAATGCTCCATTTTCAACTAATTTTCCTCTAACATCTACCTTACCAATAGGGTTTCCAACAAACCAAAATACATTGAAATCCCATGAACCAAAACATCAATAATAAGTTACTTATAAACCAAATATTGATTCTAATACTAATGAACTTTTGGAACAAATTTTTCTCAATCAACAGAATGAGTTGAAGAGTCAAGGTTCGGAGTTGAAGGAGTTGAATACTCAAATGTGTCAGATTCTCACCAACTTCCACAAACTAGTAAGTATGAACTCTGAATATATACCATCCCAACCTACTCCAAATCCTCTGGTGAATGTTTTTGCCTTCATACTGAGAAGTGGGAAACATGCAACTGATACTTCAGCACCTTCCATTCCACTGGGATTCACCTCAACTTCAGAGAGGCCCCATTAATGAACAACTGATGTTAAACCCAAGCATAAAGAGAATGGTAGGAAAAATATTGGAGATGTTCCTCTTACACCCATTCCATATCAAAGTAGTGTTTTTAGAAAAATATGGCTGATGAGGAAATGAAAAAGTGGTTTTGGACACATTCTATCTTCTAGAGATAAGCATCCCCTGTATTAAATACATTAAAAAAATCCCATGGTATTCAATATTCTTAAATGTGCTTTATACCAATAGAAGATGGATCAAGGGAAATGACAGGATCAATCATGGAAAGAATGTTTCAGCACTCATTACACCAACTCTATCAATGAAAAAAATGTGAAAGGATCCTTGTAAATTCAGCATAACATGAACTATAGGGTAGTTTCACATTTTTATGTTTTAACTTATTTATGTGCTTCCGAAAATGTGATGCATCACTATGTATTCTTTTTTTACAAGGTGGAAAGTTTAATCCGTTGTGAGTAGTGGTTAATTTGGTGAGTAGAGTTAAAAAATATCTCGTGGGAGTCATTGAGGATGTACTTGTTTGAGTAAGAGACATGACCTTTCCTAAATATTTCTACATATATCACAAAGAGATGATCGGTTATGTTATCATGCTCCCATTATATTTTTAGGGAATTCTTCATAACTTAAAAAAACGATCATAAATGTTCCTGAGTGTACACTTTTGAAGGAGTTTATAGATGAAGTTCTGATATTAAATGATATGGACACCATGAAGTACCCCTCACATGACCATTCCACTTTTTTATCTCCCATTTTGAACCACCAAATAAAAACCCCATGTAATTTCACTTTCCTATGATTAGAGAGATTAAGTGTGATGTTTCTAGATTGAAATCTAAGGGCACTTCTATTCCTATTTATTTTTCAAGAAATTCTTTTATATTTGATTTGGAAATTGTTTCATATTATTATTTTGATCATGTTCCCTCTAATTATGGCTTGGCTGTTGAATATGTTGATGGTTGTGATGCATTATTCTTGTGATTTTGATGATGATTATCTTAGTAATAATGTTCAATGTGCACATATTTCAGTTCCGTAAATTTCTCCATCCATACATCACCCCCTTCATTGGAACTAAATCCATTTCCACCTAATCTCAAATAAAAACATTTGTTATGTTGTGTCAAATTACCTATTATAATATCTAACAATATCTCTTTTGAACATAAAGAAAAAAACTTCAATTTTTTTAGGGAGAAAATTATGTAAATTTTGTGGACCTTGGCTGAAATATTATGTCTTATCCCCTCTATTTGCATGCATTAGATTCTATTAAATGAAGGGGATAAACCAGTTAGGTAGCCACAAAGGAGACTGAAGGCAATTATTCTAGAAGTTGTACAACATGTAGATGAAAAATTGTCAGAGGAAGATATAATTTATCCTGTTTTAGATTCCTATTGGGTATGTTCTATTCATGTTGGGCCTAAGAAAAGTGGTGTTAGTGTAAAATGATAGAGAAGAGTTAGTTCCAATGAGGGTACAAAATAGTTGGCACATGTGTATTGATTATTGCAAACTAAATTAATGCACTCGCAATGATGATTTACTTCTCCCATTTATTGATCAAATTCAGGATATACTATCTAGGAAGAGAACATACTATTTCTTGGATGGGTTTTTCTGGATATTTTCAGGTTCTTATAGCCCAAAAGGATTATGAGAAGACAACCTCACCTTTTCCATTCGGAAAATTTTCCTACCGAATGATTCCATTTGGAAATTTAAATTCTCGGGGTTCCTTCCAGATATGCATGGTGATTAATTTTATGATTTTATTGATACATTAATAGAGGTATTTATGGATGATTTTATAGTGTATTGGTCCTCATTTAGTTATTGTATTTATAGTTTGGGAAGTTTTTGATATTTTCTAAATAAAATAAACTGGTCTTATTCTTTGAAATGTGTCCTTTCATGATAGACAATGAAATTTTCTTAGGCAATGTAATGTCAAGACATGAGATAGAGGTTGTTATATAAAAGGTAGATATTATTTAATCCTTACTCTATCCTTCATGTGTGTGTGTTATAAGATCATTCATAGGGTATGCAGGATTTTATTGGTGCTTCATCAAGGATGTTATTATGATTTCTCTTCCTATGTCACAATTATTTAAAAAGGATTATGATTTTATTTTTGTTGATTCATGTAGGAGTTTCTTTGATGAGATATAGATGTTTCAGTCCACTCCACTAATAATACAGCCCCCATGGTGGGATCTTCCTTTTGAGCATATTTGTGATTCCCCCAACTTCGTGGTAAGAGATTTCTTATCTTTGAGGGTGGAGGGACGCTCCCATGTGATTACCTATGCATCAAAAAGATTATATGTAACCCAATAAAACTACGAAACTATTGAAAAGTAGTTTCATTCAATCATATTTTCTTTAGATGCATTTTCTTCATATTTATTGGGCTCTAATGTAGTTTTTTCCATGTATCTCGGACGTACCTATTCAAGAATCTAGATGCAAATCCCAGGCTTATCTAATAGAGTATCCTTCATTTGGATTTTGGTAATGAGATAAAGATAAATAATAGGTCAGAAAACCTTGTATAATACCACATGAGTAGAACTATGCTCACAGTAGAGGATGACACATTGGACCATGTACCACTTCAGGACACTTTCCCCGATGAACATCATTATTCCATCTCATGTTCACTTCCCTAGTATTCAAATTTAATTTACTACCTTATTGAAAATGAAATCCCAAAAAAATTATAGAAACATCTTGTCCAAAAATTAAAGAGTTTGATGATCGCAACCAATTTCACTTATGAAGTAACCATGTTATTAGGATGTTTGTACCCCATCGTGAGTTTGATTCTATTTTACATTATTGTCATAAACTTCCCTATGGTGGACACGTTGGACCCTAATTGATAGCTAGGAATTTATTAGACTTGGGAATATATTTCCCTAGCTTATTCCATGAATACCATGTATATTCAAGTCATGCTCACATTACCAACACACTGGGAACACTTCTGGGAGACATGGGATTCCCCATCAATCCATATTATATTGTGATATTATTCATGTATTGGGAATTTATTTTATGGTAATTTTTTAGGTATTGTTGATATTTTTAATATTTTGGTTTCTTTTGATTATTTGAGTAAATGGGTGGAGGCTAAGTCCACTAGGACTAATGATTCTCATGTTGTAGTAGACCAGGTCAATACAAATTTTTTTTGTAGATTTGTAGTACCAAAGGCCATATTCAGTGACCAAAATATGCAGTTTTTCAAAAGGTATTTCTCTTACCTCCATTGGATGTTTGTGGAGACACAAAAAACATCAATGTCATACCACCCCAAAAAATGCACAGGATGAGGTTTCTAATTAGGAGTTGTAATATTTTTTCGAAAATATTGTGCAATCGAATAAAAAGTATTGGATGAAGTGAATGGATGTTGTGTTATGGTATTATATGACAGTATACAAGAGAATACACTTTAGTGTAAGCCCAACCCAATCCTATAAATCCCCATGATTTGAGATATTCCTCATGGTTCAATAAATATGGTCATCCTTTTTGTTGTTATCCCTTACCAAACCTCTAGATCATCATGGATTGGGATACTCTTCATTGTTCAATAAAAATGAGCATCATGTTAGGTGTTTTCCCCAACCAAACCTCGAATTCACAATGAGATAAGATCCTCCACATGGTTTCATAAATATGGGGATCCTCCTAGGTGTAAGCCCCAACAAAACCTTTATATCACATGTTACTCTCTCATGATATTTGTCTAATATTATAATATATATTGTCTCTCCCACCGAGAATAACTATTGTGGTCTTAGAGATGTATGATGGTCATTAAAACAACATGATGAAAGAACCTTTATCAAGGGCCTCTCATATTGAGGTGTAGGACCCAACCATGTTATCAAACTATGTGGGATCAAATTAATATCGATAATATAATATGTAGGACATATATTTGTGGTATGTAACCAACATCATTTCACTCTTCCCATTTAATCGAACTACATGGGTTTTGAAGTTTTTTAATATGATATATTGGTTGCCTCTTTTTATTTCAATTCCAACTCTAAAACACAAATTTTCCTCCTATAAAATGATGGAATATTGAGATCCAAACACTCTATTTTTAAAAAAAATCATCATAAAATTAATAATATAATTATGGGGAACCTCCAGAGGTTTACCATGGACACATGGTATCAATCAGATCATTGGAATAGGGGTAACACATTACATAATGGGAATTGTTAAGGATTCCTGAATATGTATTAAATATTTAATAATGTTATGTAGTATGATATAATCCCACCTAATTTTGTGTGAGGAGTTTCAACTCCCATATTCGTTACAAATGTGTTTTCTAAAATGTCACTAGAAAAGTACATGTGACATGCTACCTTTGGAAGTAGGTCTGCAATAACTTGTAATGAGTGTGGGACTTAAATACATAGATGTTTTCATGTAAAACATATTAGAATATTAAAATGTCTAGATATATATTAACACACATGGATATAAATATGTTCCAATGAAGGTTTCTATACTTTAACAAGTGTTAGTATTATTCAATCCATTACCTTTAGGGGAAGGAAAATAAAGTGGAAGATGATTTGTGTAGAAAGTATCCAAAAACCCTACCCAAGATGAGGATTGAAAGGGATTAAATCTTCCTGGACATGCAATGGATGGTCATGGGATTCAAAAAAAAGGTTATCCTATTTTTCTCAAATAACTACTCAACCATGAATTCAAGAGAAGATCAAGAAGTCCCAAGGTAATAAGGCGATATAGAAAATGGATTTGAATATTCTAGTGCTCAATATGTATAAATATGGATTCATATGGTTTGGAACCTAGATATGAGTCCCATAAAAACCATAGATGAAGTGGTAACTTCATGATGATGTGCATTGATTATCTGTCCCTATTCATAAAGGAATCACTATGATTTATACAGATCTAAAGAAAAATTACACTGGCAACACATGAAGAAGAAGATCGTAGAATTTTTATCATGGTTCATTGTATACCAAAAAGCCTAGGCTGAACAACACAATTCCAATGGTATGATGTAACCATTTCACATACCAATATAGGAATAGGAAAACATTTCCATTGATTTTATTGTACGACTCACCAAGACATCTAATGAAAATAACTCCATCTTGGTGTTAGTAAATCCCCTTACATGGTTAGCACATTTAATATCTATCAAGAAATATTTAAATCTCAACCATCTCTCTTAGATAAACAGAAGGGAAGTGGTAATAATATGTATACTTCCACTCTCCATTGTTTCTGGCCAACATAAAAGTCTAACAATTTGGTTTTAATGAAACCTTAAGAAATAATTATATATATTGTTATGTTTTAGTAGTGCTTATCACCCTCAAATGGATAGTTAATATAAAATCACTATTCATACTATATTAGATAAAATGATACCTTGTTTAATATATTTCAATGGATTTTGGGATAAAATACTTCTTATATTAGAGTTCTACTATAATATAAGTTTTCATTCTATAATCTCAGTGTCACCTACTAAGGATCTGTATGGGAAGAGGTATTCGAATAAAACATGTTAGGTTAATGATGGAGAGATGAATATTATGGGACCTAATCGTATCTAAGAGATGTAAGAGAATGATCAAACCATTATAATTCAAATGAAATATGCACATAGTGGATAGAAATTCTATACATACAATAATCAATGAGACATGGAGTTTGAGGTTAGAGATAGTGTGTTCCTTCATATATATTCATAGAAAAGGGTCATAAGGTTTTGGAAGAAGGGAAAGATTTTTTCAACATAAATCATCACATTTGAGATTATTGATCAGAATGAATTTGTTTACCATCTACTAGCTCTCCAAAAAAACATATCTCAGGTAAATTATTAGTTCTATTTATCCCCTAAAAGAAAGTACAAACCAGACCCTTCACATGTACTGAATCTGTAGGTTGTACCCTTAGATAACTTTTGTTCGTATGAGGAGAATGTGGTAAAGATAATTGATCATAGGGAAACATTTCTATGAAATTTTAAAACTCACCTGGTCAAAGTGTTGTGGTGGAACCACAAGTTTCAATAAGTAAAATGGGAAATGGGAGAGGTGGTGAAATTAAATTATGGTAATATGTTCTACTCTAAAAAAGGAAATTTTGATGGTGAAATTTTTAATGGGGGTAAGAATGTGATGACATAAACTACCTATATTATTGAATCCCAATTAATTGGGTTAATAGTGGTAGATATAAATGAGTGAAATATTATGTCACTACCCATATTAGTGGGAGATAGAAACTATAGTCATTAACATCCCCCTCAACCCATTTTCGGAGGGTGAATCTAAAGGATATACATCGGTGTAACCTGTTTCCATTAAAATTGAAATTTTAGTGGATGTAACACATCCCATGGAGACCAATCACACATAAATATATCACCTATTCATTAACATAAAACTCTAATCATTCTTTTAAGACTCTCATTTAGAAATTTAGATGTGTTACGTCATCTATAGTGGATTACCATTAACCATGTTCATGGAATTTCAATGATAAATCAATAACAAGTGAAAAATAGTTAAGGAATTATACTATTAGTACAACCATAAAAAATTGATGTCACTATCTATATTTTAATCAATATATGTCACAAAATACAACCCTATTTTTTACATACCTAATTCATACCGTGTTATTAGTGATAGTCTAATAATGAAAAGGGTTTTTAGAATATTATTCTACTAGAATATAAAACTAATATTTGATACCACTTTCATTACATGGAGGTTACTCTACACCATCCCATGTAACCAATGTTTCTATAATACATTACTTATCCAAATAATTGATTAAAAAAATACATATCAGAAATCAATTATTGACTTAGACCCTAAGGTTCAATATTCCATTAATTATAATAACTAATTGATTTCAAGTCAATCATTAAGTATCCATTATTTTTTTTAAATCCCCCTTATGAGTTAAACCACATCCTATAAGATATATCAATTTCTAATTTCTATATTTTACATAGAATGTTATCCTCCATTATATCATATATTCATTTCAATCACATTTTTCATTCTTTATAAATCAAAAAACATGTATCACCATAATTTTATTCATTCCTTTACTTTATTATCGTCCATATGAAACATAAATGATAAAAATTTTGTATTTAGTGTAAAAAAATTAACTCATAATTCCAGTTTCATTTTTCAACATATTTGAAGAGAATCGCTGTTATGTCAAATATTTCTCTTTCTACTTTTATTATCTCTTGTCACATCCACTAATCCACTAGTAAGGACCATTCACCACCTCACTTGGTTAAGGAAAATATCGATGTAAAAATTTATTATTCCTCTAGAATTTTTGATAAAATATCTTTTAAATGTTATTATTTCAATCAATATTACTGTTTTATGTGATTATTTCATATGTAAATGACATTTCAATCGTGTGATTTCCAAACCACTGAGTTTATATCTATAATTAATTAACCAACTTCTATGTTTTAGAACATCATCTAATAGAGATATTAATTTACCCTGCATTGGGGTTTATTAGTGAAAATTATAAAGTGGTGATAAAAGGGTAACCATTATTAGAACAAGATAACATCACTGCTAAATGTATCTTTCTTGGGTAATTTATTTTTTATAAGGACGATATGTTTTTATCACTCAGGAGTTGATGCCTAATCCATCTCAGATTTGGGAAATCTCTAACTAGTGGATTGTCCCCATAGTCACATTTAATTTCTACCTCATATTTTCATATATGGATGACCAAAAATGTTCTTATATATTTGGTTTTTATGCACTCAGTCCTAGTGTTTTTTTCTTTCTTCTTAGGAATTAAATATCAACCATCATTCATAGAATCACTCAAACTGGACATATTTTGTCAAGAATTATAGGTCTTAGCTAGGTTTTTTTGAATCCTTTTTTTCTTAATGATATTTTATCCTATATTTGATATAACATTAAGATGTAATAGAACATAATTAAAGGTAAATTTTGGTACATTTTCTAGAGTTTTTGTGGATGATGACATGCTCAAAATTTTTACCTACTATGCCACTTTGATGGCCAATGGTGATAAAATTTTAGTTTGATTTAGATATTAGTTCATCCCATCCTTCTATGACTTATGTAGGCTGGTGGGATATGATTTCTCTAATTTCCAAAATGATATAAATATTCAAATTATGTAAGAACAAACTTATACAAACCTTATGGGAAGAAATATCTTGGTACCTAAAATTTTATAAAGGAGGTATCTAATAGTTACATATCTATTTAAATTGGATCCAAAGGAATGAATATGGATACTGATCTGAAGGGGAAGAATAATGAAACATAGATGTGGTCCAAAAAACCATTGAATCTTATATATGGGCCGTTGATACCCCTACAGATATAATCCATAGATACATATGTTTTGAAATACATTCTTCTTGATATTATGTACTCTATTATAAGAATGTTGACACATGTTTGAAGCCATTGACACTAGTGAAAGCTATTCTGAAAGGAGGGTTGATTATAATAAATAATTTCTTTTTCAATGTGATCCTCCCAGCTACATGAACATATTGTAGAATAATTATGAATATGGAAGAGCATATATTAAAAATTCCCATATTAGAAACATTAAAAATTTTGCCTTCTAGGATTTCTATTATGAATATTATTATGAGAGGGAATCCAAATCCGAAATTCTATGCCAATTTCTATTTTGAAATTAACTGTTATCATCAAGTTGGAAAAATACTATTTGGAAGAATACCTTATCCAATTAGCTCCCCTATTTAAAGTGTGAGAGAATTATAGTTGATGAGGAGGGATATCAATTAGTATCATATAGAAAAGATAGGAAAATATTTTATCCCTCGAAGATTATATAGACCGCACTTATTATTTCTAGGATAGATTTTGTTGGTGTACATATTCTTAGAGATGTGAACTCATTGTAGACACACATGTGTAGCTTGTGACCAGATGATGAAGTTATTAGTGAGGCAATCAAGAGAGTAGATAAGGATGATGATTTTCTTCATGAGAATATACGGGGAAATCTAGGTACTGGTGGTACACTAGAAAAAATGTGACAACTAAGGATGGTGATAATGTCATACTAGGCTTTGGACATTAAAAGATTTCACTCTGTTATTTATTTTAAATAGATCTAATAGAAAGTCTATTTTCGTGAGGAATTTGTAAATGTTCATGGATCTTTTCGAAGACAATCCTTAGACATTAATACTGTTAAGGAAGAGAACAATTCTAGTTTGAAGGATTGTGCCTTAAAATCTAGGTTCTCATTATGTATAATATTACTCGATAAAACACACTTTTTTTTAAAATTTCATTGATATTAAATGAAAAAAAATTACTCACAATTTGTTAAATTTGTTTATTTATAAAATATTTTTGATGAGAACATTTATGTAAAACTATTGACAAAATATGTAATATTATTCCTTTAAATATTCATTGCAGTATTTCAATCATAAATAATTTTATTTGAATTATTTAAACATAATAATTTAAAAATTTGATCCTTAAATTATTGGGAAAAAAATATTCCACACTTTTGAGCTATGTTGTGAATTTGGTTGGAGAAAATGGCCCCTGAAATCAATGTTGGGATAGACTTGATAGACAGAATATCGGTTCTATATTTGTGTTATAACATCTACATCCATGATTGTATTGGGCCCCAGTTTTGATAGGATCTGAAGAACGAAATTTTTAACAAATCATTTTTCATGAAGGACATCTGGTTCATTCATTTTTATTGTCAAATAGGCAGTGAAACTTGGGAAAAATATTTCTTCAAATTTCCCTATTCGCACAAGAAACCACTTAAATCCTATCCTCACCTCCACTCTATAAATTGGTGTTTTCACCATTTTTAGGGTTTGGGATACTCATTTAGAGATTGATGGTAGTGGATAATTGGTTTCACTCGATTTCATTGGAAATTTATAGTGGGAGAGTTCTTGAATCTAATATCCCTCTATAAATGCCTTCTTCTTCTTTTTCAATTTGTTATATAATTTTGATTTCAATAAACCCATTTTTATCATCTATCTCTTCTTTTATTTTCAATTTTGTTCTTATCTTAATATTTTTATTTTGAATATTATGCATAGTTGAGATATTATTTGGTTATATCTTTTCTAAACCCAGGCGAATGCAATATTTTTCTATGATGACTACATCGCCCATGGAACAGTAATTCATTTTAGTAATCAGTATACCTCATACCTTATTCATTAATTTATTTTGAATTAATGAGATATAGTAATTATCTTAAAATGATCTATTATTTGTGTTTTTAAATTAATTGAATCTATGAAAGCAGTTGAAGGATTTATGCAAAAATTGGCAAGGTCGAGTAATGTGTGAATTTTGAAATCCTGATCTTAACCGGGGAAACAAAATCACACGAAACTAAATCGTAGAGTTTAAATATAATCCCAAAAATAGTTTAATACTCATTTTAAAAAATGGATATTTTCCCTAATCAACCACATACCATGTGATTGACATAGAACGTCAATCAAATCAGGGTTATAAAATTTCTAGTTCTGAAGCTAGAATTAAGTTTAATTAATTTCATCTTTGTTGTTAGGTTAAATTCAGTAGGCTCAAAGGATTAAAAAATTAGGGGATCATAATTATGTGGATTTTAATTTAAATAATAATAATTACATATTATGAGGAGAGGTTGAGTTAGATTTTTTACACCATTAAAAAAAATTTACAGAAGAATATTCACTTTGCATTTTCTTAATCTCATTTTAAAAATAAAATGAACATAAAAATTCAATATTATTCTCGTGCACTTCATCTTGTTTTATAATTGGTAAAAAAAACTCCCCAGTCCCTTTTATGTAGTGTGTTTCTTATCTGTTATTTTATTTTTATAATACATGTAATATGTTGTTTAATTTACTTCCTCCTTTGAGAGACGACCTTGTCCAGTCACTCTACTGCACCTAAGTACCCAAAAATCACACTTCATATGAGATATCCCATGATAGAACCTTTCAAAATGGAGTTTTCCCTATATAGGATATTGTTTTATTCCACCAATTTTAGATATGTCATTTTTTCTTATTTTTTATTTTGTTTCTTTTCTTCTCATCCATTTTTATTTTAGTTCTTTCTTCCCACCTATCCTTTTCCAGGCCATCAATTGAAACTCTATGTAATGATATTGGTGTCTGCTACTTTTTTATCTCTAATTTCTATGATTTATGACATGCTCCCACCGTGAGGACCTATTTGATCTAATCCCTTATATTGAATGTATGTATAGTGATCAAATTAGACAATCTATGTCTACAAGATGTGTGGAAATTTAACCGACTGGTGAACTCCTCTACTCTTATAATTTTCAAATATGAGACTCATTTGAAACATATTATAAACTATATCCAATGGCTGAAAATAATAATAATGAACAAAATTTTAATATTAGAGAGTTTGACACACCTGATATTAATTATCAACCTACATGAATTTCATATCCATCTTTCAAATCATACTTTGGGACGAAATCTGGCTTAATTCACCTTCTTCCCATATTTCATGTATTATCTGGTGAGGACCGAAAAAACACCTTAAAGAATTCAGTGTGGTATACTCAAAAATGAAATCATGAAATGTCTCAGAAGATCAAATTCAACTATGTGAACTCCCATTTTCACTTGATGGAACTGTGAAGGATTGGGTGTATTATTTACAACCAGAAGATGTAACATATTGGAATGATTTGAAAAAACTTTTCTTACATATATTTTTTCAGTATAGAGGTCCACTTTCATTCAAAAGGAGATGTCCGGGATCATGCAAGAACAAGGGGAGTCAATGTTTCAGAACTGGGATTGATTCAAGAAGATGTGTTCAAGCTACCCGCATCACCAAATCACTGAGAAACTCCTCATCCAATAATTCTATAAAGGTCTCATGCCAATGGATAGAATCATGGTGGATGTCGTAGATGGAGGAAAATTTTTGAAAAAATCACCACCAGCATCACACACATCTATTGATATGATAGTAAAAAACTCCTTATAATTGGGCAATCAGGGTACACCCCATTTCAGAGGAGTACATTAGTTAAGTACTTATTCTCTTGAAAAATAATTTTATTGATACTAAGATAGAAGAATTTACATCTATGGTGAGAAATATTTCTTAAAAAAACATTCCAAACCTCTCCTGTAAGGCCTTGCCGAATTTTCACTAAAATAGACCACTTGACTAATTATTTCCCTCAATTGTAAGAGATCAAGGATTTATCAACCATAATACTTAGGAGACCATATTAGAAGAAACAAAAACCACATCCCCAGAATAGATATGATTCTTTTTCTCCAACATACAACCAATGGTGAAAGGATCAATCAGACTTGAGGTATGGATATAGTTAACAAAAAAATGATCCATTTTCAACTAATTTTCCTCTAACCTCTCCCTTACCAATTGGGTTTCCAACAAACCAAAAAGAGATTGAAATCCCATGAACCAACACTTCAATAATAAGTTACATCTAAACCAAATGTAGATTCTAATACTGATGAACTTTTGAAACAAATTGTTCTCAATCAACAGAATGAGTTGAAGAGTCAAGGTTTGTAGTTGAAGGAGTTGAATACTGAAATGTGTCAGATTATCACCACTTATCACAAACTAGTAAGTAATAACTCTGAATATATACCATCCCAACCTACTCCAAATCTTATGGGGAATGTTAGTTCCTTCACACTGAGAAGTGGGAAACATGCAACTGATACTTCGTCACCTACCATTCCACTGGGATTCACCTCAACTTCAGAGAGGCCCCATTAATGAACAACTGATGATAAACCAAAGGAGAAAGAGAACGGTAGGAAAAATACTGGACATGTTCCTCTTACACCTATTCCATATCAAAGTACAGTTTTTAGAAAAATATGTCTGGTGAGGAAATGAAAAATTGGGTTTGGACACATTCAATCTTCTAGAGATAAGCATCCCCCTTATTGAAGACATTAGGAAAATCCCATGGTATTAAATATTCATAAAAGTACATTTTACCAATAGAAGATGGCTCATGGGAAATGATAGGATCAATCAAGTAATGAATTTTTTAGCACTCATTACACCAACTCTAGCAATGAAAAAAAAGTGAAAGGATCCTTGTACAATCAACATAACATGAACTATAGGGGAGTTTCACATTTTTTATGGTTTAACTGATTTAAGTGCTTCAAAAAATGGGATGCATCACTATGTATTATATTCTTTACAGGTTGGTGAGTTTTAGCCATTGTGAGTAGTGGTTAATTTCGTGAATAGAGTTAAAAAATATCTCACGGGAGTCCTTTAGGATGTACTTGTTTGAGTAAGAGACATGACCTTTCCCGAATATTTCTACATATATGATATACAGGATGATCAGTTAAGTTATCGTGCTCCCAATATATTTTTAGGTCATTCCTCGTTACTTAAAAAAACGATCATAAATGTTCATGAGGGTACACTTTTTAAGGAGTTTAGAGATGAAGTTGTGATATTAAATTTTATAGACACTATGAAGTACCCCTCACATGACCATTCTACATTTTTTTCTCCCATTTTGAACCACCAAATAAAAACCCCAAGTAATTTCACTTGCCTATGATTAGGGAGATTATGTGTTCTATTTCTATCTTGATATCTAAGGGTACTTCTACCCCTATTTCTTCTTCAAGAATGTATTTTATATTTGATTTGGAAATTGTTTCATATTATTATTTCGATCACGTTCACTCTAATTATGGATTGGATATTGAATATGTTGATGGTCTTGATGCATTATTCTGTTATTTTGATGATGATTATCTTTGTACTAATGTTCAATGTGATCATATTTCAGTTCCGTAAATGTCTCCATTCATACTTCACCCCTTTCATTGAAACTCAATCCATTGCCACGTAATCTCAAATAAAAAAATTGTTATGTTTTGTCAAATTATCTATTATAATATCAAACAATATTCCTTTTGAACATAAAGAAAAACATTTGAATCTTTTTAGGGAGAAAATTATGTAAATTTTGTGGACCTTGGATGAAATATTATGTATTATCCCCTCTATTTTCATGCATTAGATTCTATTAAAGGAAGTGGATAAACCAGTTACGTAGCCACAAAGAAGACTGAATACAATTATTCTAGATGATGTAGAACATTTAGATGAAAAATTGTTTGAGGAAGATATAATTTATCCTATTTTATATTCCTATTGGATATGTTCTATTTAGGTTGGGCCTAAGAAAATTGGTGTTAGATTAGTTTAAAATGAGAGAGAATAGTTAGTTCTAATGAGGGTACAAAACAGTTGGCACGTGTGTATTGATTATTGGAAACTAAATTAATGCACTCGCAATGATGATTTCCTTCTACCATTAATTTATCAAATTCAATATATACTATCTAAGAAGAGAACATACTATTTCATGGATGGTTCTTCTAGATATTTTCATGTTATTATAGCCCAAAAGGATTAAGAGAAGAAAACATTACCTTTTCCATTCAGCACATTTTCCTACCGAATGATGCCATTTGGAAATTTAAATTCCCTGGGTACCTTCCAGATATGAATGGTGATTATTTTTATTATTTTATTGAGACAATAATCGAGATATTTATGGATGATTTTATAGTGTATTGATCTTTATTTAATGATTGTATTTCTAGTTTGGGATGTTTTTGAATCATTGTAAATAAAATAATATGGTATTATACTTTGAAATGTGTCCTTTCATGATATAAAATGAAATTGTGTTTGGTAATGTACTGTCAAGACATGGGATAGAGGTTTTTATATCAAAGGTAGATATTATTTAATCCTTATCCAATCCATCATGTGTGTGTGTTGTAAGATCATTCCTAGGGTATGTAGTATTTTATTTGTGCTTCATCAAGGATGTTATTATGATTTCTCTTCCTATGTCACAATTAATTAAAAAGGATTCTGATTTTATTTCTTTTGATTCATGTAGGAATTTCTTTAATGAGATATAGATGTTCCAGGTCACTCCACTAATCATACATCCCCCATGGTGGGAGCTTCCTTTTGAGCATATGTGTGTTTCCTCCAACTTCGTGGTCAGAGTTGTCTTATCATTGAGGGAGGAGGGACGCTCCCATGTGATTACCTATGTATCAAAGAGATTAGATGTAGCCCAATAAAACTATGAATGTATTGGAAAGTAGTTTCATTCAATCATATTTTCTTTAGATACATTTTCTTCATATTTATTGGGCTCTAAAGTAGTGTTTTTCTATGTATCTCGGACATACCTATTAAAGAATCTAGATGCAAAGCATTGGATTATCTTATAGAGTATCCTTCATTTGGATTTTGATATTGAGATAAATAAAAATAATATGTCAGAAAACCTATTATAATACCACATGAGTAGACCTATTCTCACAGTATAGGATGACACATTGGACCAAGTACCACTTTAGGACACTTTCCCCGAGGAACATCATTATTCCATCTCATGTTCACTTCCCTGGTATGTATATTTAATTTACTACCTTATTGAAAATGAAATCCCTAACAAATTATAGAAACATCATGTCTAAAAAATAATTAGTGTGTTTAGATTTTATGTGTGGGATGATCGCAACCAATCTCACTTATGTAGTGACCATGTTATTAGGAGGTATGTACCCCATCACGAGTTTGATTCAATTTTACATTATTGTCATATAATTTCCTATGGTGGACACGTTGGACCCTAATTGATAGCTAGGAATTTCTTAGACTTGGTAATATATTTCCCTAGCTTATTCCATGAATCCCATGTGTATTCAAGTCATGCTCACATTACCAACACACAGGGAACACTTCTGGGGGACATGATATTCCCCATCAATCCATATTATTTTGTGATATTATTCATGTATTGGGAATTTATTTTATGGGAATTTTTTCAGGTATATTTGGTTTTTTAAATATTTTGGTTTCTTTTGATTATGTGAGTAAATGGGTGGAGGTTAAGGCCACTAGGACTGATGATTCTCATGTTGTAGTAGACCAGGTCAAGACATAATTTTTTTGTAGGTTTAGAGTACCAAAGGACAAATTCAGTGACCAAAATACACACTTTTTAAATAGGTATTTGGCTTCCCTCCTTTGGATGTCTGTGGAGACACAAAAAACATCAATTCCATACCACCACAAAAAAATGAAAAGGATGAGGTTTCTAATTAGGAGTTGAAATATTTTTTCGAAAATAGTGTGCAACCGAATAAAAAGTATTAGGGCAATTTAATGGATGATGTGTTATGGGATTATATGAAAGTATACAAGACACCCAACTGTATGTCTTCATTTTATATTTTTTTTGTAATGCATTTCATCTCCAAGTGGAAGTCGAGCATCAGTCATATTTGGCTATAAATAAATGCAACATGGTTTTTGGAAAAAACTTAAATTAAATAGAGGCAGAAAATTAAAGTGATTGAGGAGATTTTATTTTTTTAAAATGAGAATTCAAGGATCTACAAGGAATGATAAAAAATCTCATGATTTAATTATCCATTAAAGGGGTTTTCATGTTGGAGAGAATATCCTACTCTACTATTCATGACTGAAGTTGATTCATGGTATAGTGCATTCTAGACGGATAGGTCCTCATATGGTATCTATGGTTTTTCCTTATGGTGACATAGAGATAAAAAAGAGGACAGCAGAAGAATATTTATAATAAATTAGAATTTCTTGAAGCAATATGTGATGACCTGGACTCGTATTCCAGTTAACGGGTTCCACGAGCCCAGTGGCCCACATGGCCTCAAGTGCATCTTCACAAATTCCAGAGTCTACCAACTAGAATCGAGGGCCTAGGGTTTGTCCATGAGAATAAAATTCCCTCATTATAAGATTGTATCACAATGGAAGGAATATAATGTAATAGTAAACAATATGAGAAATGTAAATAATAGTGGAAGCAAACTGATTAAAATAGATAAACAAGAATAACAATTACTATATCAACTGGAATAGTGATGATGTTATGTCATGTCACAGGAAAACTGTAATGAAAGGATAAATGACAATAGGCATGACATGTTATCCAAAGTAATAGGAAGCAAAGTCTACTCCATGAATCCAAAAATCCTACACGGTCATCTTCTATCAAGCCCCATCCTATTAACACACAATCATGTATTGGAATCTGCATGCTTCCCTTTGTCAATACATGCAACCATGTAATTTACTCCTGGTAAGAAATGATTCTTGGAGAGGTTGTGAGATAAATCTTAGTGAGACAAAAAAATAGTGTCTATAAAATCAGGCCCATGCAACGGAATATAGCAGTGTACAAGCTTACATATATAATGTAAACAAGCAGTACAATATTACTAAATAACCATGTACCTGCATTTGCCATCAGATAATGTATGAACATGTAACCAAGTCATTAATTAGTCTATTTCCATTTAATTCTAATAGGTCACGTGAGGTATATCTAACACTAACATCACCTTGTGATAGATTAAGTAGTGAAGGTCCCAAGACAGAATAAGTAAACCAAACAATGAAATCTAGTGAGGGAGTTCCAGGTTAAAAACCAAGGCAACATAAACTCACAAAAAGCTAACTCAGTAGTACCTAAGTCTTGCTAAGTGGTAGTAGTGTAATCCATGTAGCATAATACTGGGCATTCCACAATAATATTCCTTCTGAGTCCAAGGTGATAAGACAAGGTAAAATGTCACTAAGCAAAGCCAGGGCCCTATGGGCTTTCACCAAGGAACCTACTAGTCAATGTTGGATCCCATGAGTGTATCTGAGGTATCCAATAAGAATGAAAGGTACGTAATGGTAGTATACTGGGAGTCCATTTAATATGATATATCTAGAGTCTAGGTGGGTACCAACCTAAGAAAACAGAATCATTGAATCAGAATGGGGTTTCTGAGAGCCAAGGTATTTTTCTCTCAGAATCCAATGAGAGCTCAAGAAAGTCAATTCCTATTTGATATTTTAATCATGTAGTAATTCATTTTTTACAAGATATATCTATATAGAAGTGTTAATCATATATTTCTTCATTACATAACCTAGGTTGAAAATATCTTTCCTATTTTTATGAGTATGTTTGAAAGAGGAAGTCTAAATATAAACTAAATGTAGCGTGATTATTTTTCTCACAAGATATGAAGTGACATTTAGATATCTTATATTGTTCCCAATATTTATTCCACATTCATTACACCGTCTTCCAACCTAGATACATGACCTTTCTTGATTTAGGTTGTTCATGCCTTTAGTTAAAATTAATCATATTGGTGAAAGTCAAAATACCTAAGTTGATATCATCATTTTTTATGGAATCCTATCACTCGTGAGACATCTCAAAATCCCACTAGATGTTTTTAGTATGTGTAAATGTGTCATAAAATTACATTATAACAATATTATTTAAATTCGGAATGAACCCCATTCAGAGGGAGAATTTTTTGGGCATAAAAAAATCCTTCATAACATTCACTTTTTGGAACAACCCATGATATTATCCTCACATAGAAAATACATGTCAAGTTTCATTATAAATGATTACCCATTAAATAATAATAATAATGGATTTTCATATGTTGCATGAATACACACACCTAATGGGAGTAGGTCTTTGAATTCAGAAGATACAATTAAAAAGGTTTTGACTATTAAAATGTATTTTTGAGAGCCATCCAAGAAGTTATTGGAATAAACAATTACTTGTGAATATTTCAATTTGAATCCTTGAAATTAAATTTTTCAGATCCCAAATAAACTTACAGATCAAAATTTATGGTAATCGGATGTTTCACTTACATAGAAAACATTTGAAAGAAACTACATAAAGCACCTACATAAAGCACCTATATAGAGAACCAGTATGAAGGATAGATGAATATTCCTCACATTACCCAGGGTACAAGATTTATCTATAAATAGATCCATTGTGCTCCTCGTTTGGAGATGGAATAATACATATGAAATCTCAAAGCATTACTTTCCCTAGTCACTCACTCAAATCCTAGATACCATCACATAGCTTATCATCCTATCAAATTAGATTTAGTCAATCATAAGTTTTGTTAATTTATTTTCCTACGGTTTAGAACAGTAATAAAATTCATGAAGAACCACATCTATCCTACACAGAGTACTTGTACGAAGGTTTAGTGTGGAGCACCTTCGCAGAGAACCTACATGTAGGATATAGTCATTTCTTGGGATAAACACGTTTTTTATCCCTATGAGATGGGATAATAAACTATTATAGCCCTAAAACATGGTATAAGAACAATTTTTATCCATAACTTCAGATAAGGACATATTCTATCCCTAACAAGGTCTATGCACCTTTACAAGCATTATAACATAGTCTAAGGACCAATAATAACCCTCCATTGGGCTAAGAGCATGTGTTGTCCATCATTTTGGATAAGAATATTTGTTGGTATAAGATAATCACTTTTTTATGCCTCACATGGAATAAGAATCTATGATATCTATATAACATGGAATAAGGACTTTTGATGCCCCTATCATGGGATAAACACCATTGCTAACCCTCTCTTGGTAAAAGAACCTTTTCTAGCACTCTGACTTGTAAAAATCACCTTAGTTATCCAACAGTTATGATAATCACCCACACTATCCCTATAACATTGGCTCAACACCTTTACTAGAAATAACTAGGGCTATGAACCTCTAGTATCTCTATAAATTGGGTTAATCACCATTATTATCCCTCAAAAGGGATAATCACCTTTGATATACATCACTTGGGATATGCATATCCACTATACCTAACATAGGATAATAACATTTTCTAACCCTATTACTTGGGATAAGAACCTTTGTTATCCCTCAGATGGGAAGAGTGCATGTGCATGCCCTAACTCAGTCTAAACACATTTACTATCCCTATAACATGGGCTAATCTCCTTTATTAACCCTCACATGGGCCAATCATTTGTGCTACCCCTATAACATAGAATAAAAACCTTTTTTTATCACTGTATTAGGATAAAATACATTTTTATCCATCACTAGGTATAAGAACCAAAATTATACCTCTCCCTTGGGCTAAGAAACTTTGTTATAACTGAAATGGGCTATGAACCTCTACTATACCAATAACATGGGCTAAAAACATTTACTAGAACTTAGTAGTGCTGAGAATAATTGATATCCCTATCACATTATTTAAGAAACTCTTATATCACTTTAACATTGTCTAATTTCATTTACCTTCCCTCATGTGGTCTTTGAATCCTCATTATGCTGCACTAGGTTTATGGAAAAATTCACCCAAGTCTCATATATTGGAATCAATTCATTCCTTATATAAATGGTATTGAAATAGTCTTTTATGTTTGGGCCTACTAATAGAATAATCACCAATGCTAAAAATCTCCCTTCCATATCTATTGAGAACACGAGGGGATTAAAAAAAACTTAAATCCACCGAGGTGTAATTCCCAACCCAACCTTTGAATCACCAAGAGTCACGATACTCTTCATGGTTCTAGAAATATGTGCATACTTCATGTTGTAAGCCCCAACAAAAAATCTAAATCACCATGAGTCAAGTTACTCTTCGCGGTTCCATAAATAAGGCCATCCACCTACATGTAAGCCCTAAACAAACATCTAAATCATCTTGTGTTGATATACTCTTCATATATCTCTAAATATGGGAATCCTCCTTGGTGTAATCCTGAACCAAAATTTTAAGTTACCATGAGGTGAGATACTCTACATGGTTCATGAAAAATGGGCATCCTCCTTGGTGTATGCCCAAAACATATCTATAAATAACAATTGGTCAAGATAACTCTCTTGGGATTAGAAATATGGGTATCGTCATAGCTGTATGTCCAAACATAATATCTAAATCACCATGAATAGAGATAATTATCCAATTTCTATATCTTTTTGCATCATCCTAGGTGTAAGCCCGAAACAATCCATTAAATCACCAATAATTGATATAGTCCTAAGTGTTTAAGAAATATTGGAATACTCATAGATGTAAGCCCTATACAATCCTATAAATAACCATGAGTCAAGATACTTCTCATGGTTCCAATAATATGTGCATCCCATAAGTTTTAGGCACCAAAAAAACCTCTAAATCACCATGAGTTAATATCCTTTCAATGATTCTAGAAATATTGGAATCCTCCTAGGCGTAAGCCCCAACCAAACGTCCAAACCACAAGGTACGCTCTTATGTGACGTGGCTGATCTGATATTGTCTATTGTTTCTCAAACCGAGCACGACTCATGTGGTCATAAAGATTGATGAATATTGTCCAAGCAGTATGATCAATGTGAATTCATCATGGCCCACTTTTACTTGTGTGTAATCCCAAACCATTTCACCTAACTATGTTGGGTCTTATTCCTATCTTTACTGGGATATGTTGGAGTCCTCTTTGAGGTCCAAATCTAAAATAACTTTCCATTAAACCCTTTATTCAATCTCTGTGGGTTTTTATTCATGATTTAATAGAATATTTAAGATTCCTCTTTGAGGTTTAATCTGAACTCCAAAACACCAATCGTCCTCTTAGATGATGATAAACTATAGTGATCTAAACATTAATGATTTGAACCAAAGAATCGTAAAATTAATAAGATAATTATGGGGATACTCTCTAGGTTTATGTTATATACATGGTTTCAATGATTTCATTAGAATAAGGGTAACCAATCCAACACTAGGATTTGGGAAGGATTCATGAATATTTTTTAAATATCTAAGAATGATCGGGAGTATAAAATAATTCCCCATAAAATGGTGTGATTATGTTGAACTCTTATCCTCTCAATCATCATTTTTTTTGATTTCACTAAAAAATTACCACCGACCACCATCCTTTAGTAAAATTTACACAGTAACATGAAACGAGTGCAGGTGTGTAGGCCATATGTGTTTCCTTGAAAAACAAAATATTGAATCTGACATGAATAATTTAACGGTGTCAAGACACAAATATTTTAATTAAAGGGTGAAAAGTTTATATCCGAAACCGTGAAGGTTATAAAGAAACTAACACTTATATGTGATTTTTCATTAATGAGTTCCTTGTTTTTTTTCTTACTCAAAACATTCAATAATTAAATCTAAATGGAATATTTAAATACATCAATAATTCCATGATCATAAAAAAAGATTCTATAATATACATGATACATACACACTACAAACTTACATGCCAAAAATATTTCTCAAGAGCTATAGAGACCATGGCCTCATGGCATCAACAAACACTTTCATCACTGCAACACCTCTAGTTTTTGGTCGGGAATGAACTAGTGCAGAGGTATCATTGTGATTGACCATTCCCAATAGTAGAAAAAAATTCATCAATGTATCTATATTATGTATCTCGATAATAGATACTATCAATGATGGGTTTCAAAGAAGTATGTTGTGTTAGTCTCCACATCAGAACATTTTAGAATCATGTCACCTAAGTGTAGAAACATGTTCATTCCCTATTTTCATGAGGTAAAGGATAGAACTCATCATGTAAATAAAATAAAAAAAGAGCTACCCAAGAGAAATCCTATCTACTGTGTTCTTCATCATCATCAATTATGTGTGACCCTAATTTAGAAATATTATTTAGAAGAAACTGTTCCCACCCCATCCATCCAATATATATCATTCAAAAGTATATCCCTTTAAGGGAATCTTGTTATTTTAACTCACGAACATGTTTATACCCAAATTACTATAAAATCATTTTATACCCATCAATTCATCCTAAAAATGGATCGTGGATGAATCATGATTTCCACTATTCAAGAGATTCAAACATTTGTGTAGATGGCCTTGGTGATAGTAGAAACCCCAGGAAAACCACATGCCACTTGGTTAGGGGAATTTTTATCCTTGATATCATCTCTTGTATCATATATTTGGAAGATACATACCTAGATTATATATATTCCTTTCTCAATAAAATCTATCTTTCTATCTAAATGTATCGCATCTGTAAATTTCATCAATATTAGACACATTGATGATGAAAACCTTGATACAAACGATTTGGAGATATAAGGGGCCACATTCACTACCCACCCATCACATGACCACAATGAAGTGGTATCATCAGAAAATAATATTTATCTATTAAATGAAATAGTAGTAAAACATCAGCAGGTCAAAGCTATGTTACTCAAGAGAGGAAAATGCTTTGAGAATAGTCATCTTATTGAACATTTCAGACCTTCAACTGAACCTATTCAATATGATATGGTAACTTGATGGGTAATTTATGAATTGATCCACCACATGAATGGAGATTACATCAGTTATAATGTTAAACTTCGAAACTGATTGATTTCCTACTGCTCCAACCACTAGGAAGAAATCAGCTACTAGTTCAGGAAACTCATATGAGATTGACTCAGATCGGGATATATAACGAATTACTATATTCCCTTATTGATCGTATAGATTCTTTTGAATTTATACATGCATATGTAAAACAAGATAGGAATCCATATCTTGAGTGTATATATTTGACTCCACCCTCCCAACTTTTTGAACCCATGTTTCTCTCCATTTGATGGATTAGGTGACCTTGAATAACATATTTCCCACTTCTCTTCTAAGTGTGGCCCAATGTTGTAAACACCAGAACAACAAGTAGAAACCCTGATTTGATATTTTGGATAGACCAGGATGGTCCCACCTTTTCTTGTTATAGTAACCTTATAGAAACGTCTATCCCAATTGGGATGATCTCCATCAAACAATACTCTTCAATTTCTACTCTTCTTTTAGGAAAATAAAAATATTTAGCCTTTATAATTGAAATAAGTAGAAAAATTATATTTTCAAGGATTTTATTTCAATATAAAAGGTTTTTACATATTTACAAGAAACAAAATTTCCTCAGGAATAGTTACTAGAGATCTGTATGGAAACCCTCTAGGATAATATTTTAAAGATGCTAATTTTTATGAAGTACCTTGGTGGTTTTAAAGAGTCTGTGAATATAGCACACCATAAAGTGGTTTCTATTCACATAACCTAGGAAAGATCTTATCAAGAATCACTTGATCTATTATGGAATATAGGTAAAATTAAAGAAAGTGTTGTTTTATATATTCCAAAAATAATGAGGAAAATTTTCCTTTAAAGTATGAAAGATAAAATGTGTTCTGTCCATAATAATTAAATTCTATGGTGCTTCAAAAATTCACTGGGTTACAAAAAGGTCACACATTCAAAAATCAAGAAGCAAGATGAAGCATTCCTAGATAGACATCAAAATTACTACCCCTATCATCATATATTTTGTCACACAATCCAATGATTATAAAGAATTAAAGATATACATTAGAGGATGATCAATGATTTTCATATATCATTGGATTACTCCAATGAAAATGTGTCATGTATTTTATCATATTTTATAGAGAAGGAAAATACCGATCACTAGCACCGACCCCCCCCCCCAAGACTAGAAAATAGGTATTGATTAACCAAACAAGTGAATGGGCATGGACCCACCAAAAAAGTAAACAAGAACCTTCCCACTAAATGAGTTAACAAGTGTTACTAAATGAGTTAACAAGTGCTAAACCACCAAATGAGAAAATGGATATTGATCCACTAATCAAATTAATGGGTTCCAACACACCAAAAACAAGAATAAGAACCATGCCTCCAGATTGGAAATCCCTCTAAAGAAGAGTATTGACTAACATATATCTCTATCAATGTGGTATTAAACAAGTCTTATAACTACAATCCTAGTACAAATTTCTAATATCCCTAAACCCCCTGTGGGTTTTCTTATCAATATACAAAAATCATTGGTTAATAAAGGGTCAATTATACCATTCCCACCTATATATTAGGCATTATAAACCCAATTCATGCATTAGAGTGTATGGTTGATGGGGAATATGATCAATGTCAATAGATGATACTATTTACATGGTCTGTGTTGAGACTCATTATAATCCACCCATCCAACTATTGAAAAAGGAAAGGGTGTTGAAACTAATATACATGATATCCCCTTGGGGATGGAAGGACCATATTTTTAGAAGAACAGATCACACTATTGAAACATTAAAATGAGGATCTCTGTGAAATAATTATAAAGATTATTTATGGATATTTTCCCCCTATTATGTTGGAATACCCGTACAGAGGCCATACTTATAGTGAAGTAACCCATCCAACAGGGTTGGGAGTAATTTCAAAATTTTCACACCCTTATTAGGTGTATTATGGGCCATGATCAATCTAACCCTAGTCTACAAGGCTGGGGGTGTTTTCATATCTTAATGTCCCTCAAACCATAGGATTAAAAGGATTTCTAAATTTTTTTACCTTGTCAATAGCTTCCTCCCATTCATTGTTTGACCTCAATAGTTTCAACAATGTCTCTGGGAGGTTTAGGGTTCCCCAATCTATTATATAAATCCACGACATTTGGGACCACTAATGTTTTATATTATCCTACTAAATTGATCATGATTAGGTATGTATGTAACAGATCTTGAATTTATCCACCATCTCATACCAATAAAGGTATCTGTAATATAATGGGGATGTAGTATCAGTTTTTATCACTAGATGATAGTCAATGTAATGTGTACTCCTTTAAACTGGAGGACACCCCAATGTATTTTCCATATTCCATGGAAAATTATTTGATCAATCTACCATGAATTAAGTGACTTGAAATGGCATATTTGTGAGAATATCCAAAATCCTAAACTTACCATAAAATATTAGGACATACAATATAGGGGTGATTTTTTTTATGTATTTTATTTATATGAAAATATATGGGTAATATTGGATCAAACAATACAAGAATATCAGTAGTAGACATGTGGAAGTCCTATGTAGAACACAAAAGTTTTATCAAATCCTCTGGGTTACCCGTTGATAAGAGAAAAAAAATTTCTTTTAAAAATGAGTATATGGATTCAAAAATTACATACTCTTTATATATTACCCTTCATGAGCTTCCAAGGATCAGAAGAGCTATAGAGGCATTCATGAAAGATAATCACAGTTATTTTCCCTACCCCCATGTTTAGAGAAATGTAATTCATTAATGTTTTACATTCAAATGTTGTCTCTATAAGAAATTATATATAGTCCTGACAGAGTTATATAATCTTGAAACTCATGTTACATGCATGCGAGATATTCTAACTCTATCAAAAGAAAATTGTGCTTGATAAATTATATCATCGTAATCCTAGTCATAAGACCCTAAACTAAATGAAAATACAGTCCCATCAGTGTAAATATACACTTCATAATGGCCTTTTTGTACAATATTAAAAGGCATGACATATGGTCCCAGTCGTATGATATAAATCTACAAGACACAAATGTTTGAGTTGTAATAAGCTAAACAATATAGACTAAAACTATAGTCAAAATACATTAAAATAAATGAAAACGTATTTACCACTTGATGTAATGCTTCATGTTTTACACCCTTATTGCATGAAATAAACCAAAATGGCATTTGAGTTCATTCTTGATCAGATCATAATCCTGAGTGTTGTTCTCCCACCATACCTATATTCACAAACTATGTTTTTCTTGATTCTCATCTCAATGGTATATGTAGTGACACAAAGACCTTTTTTCCTAGGCCCAACCACATATTATTGGAAATGATCCCCAACCTAATTACAAACAATGAATAAAATCTATATACTGAAAATCACACTTGACAACTAATACTAGACTAAATGCTTCTTTTTTTCCAGACACATCCCTTCTACATATAATACCTCTTTTCCAAGGGAAATATTGATCATTTTAAAAATTCCACACCCATCAGTAAGGGAACATATAATTATATAGTACACAATTTTTTGTTACTATGTATCAATACACCCCAGTCTGGATTTTCTTAAGTCGCCCCAAAATGGCCTTTCAACTAGAGGTGCCTTCATCTTCATGGGAAACATCTTCTATCTCTATAATCCCCAAAAAAATAATTCTAGAAATTGATTTTTTGGACATGCTCTATGGTAATTCTTTATATACATGTCTTATATCATGTCGCTTGATTTGAGAACCCCCCATGTTCATGGTTTACAATGTTCTTTTTCACATATGATGTTTTTCAGAACATTCTTTTCCTAATAATCATAATGTCTCTCATCATTTCTATATTAATGGGTAGATTAATATAACCTAAAACTGCAAGACACCACTTGTTCTTAATGCACGACTCAATCATGCAGTGTTAATGTACATATCATTTCTAGTTAATATGTTCCTAATACATACATATGGATTGATTATCATCCTATTGGGATATGTAGTGATTCCCAGATTCTATATCTTAGTCCAAAAAACACATGAAAAAATTGTCATGTCCATTATTTAAAATCACTTATCTATGATGGAAGAAGCCTATTCCATTCCTTTTCCCATCACAGGCATAGATCATGAATTCTTATGTGATTTGGTAAAGAACACCCAATCTGATCAATGAATATTAGTAAACATCATGGTTATAATGGTCCTAGATAGATGTCATTAAAAGAAGTATAAAAGATATTTACCAAATGATGTCAAACTACATGGTTGATGTCCCTTTCATGACCTAAATTTCATTTTACTTTGGCCCTCACATGAGAGTACAAATGTCCTTGGTGATAGCCTCTCACCACCCCTCCATACAAGTACTATGTGTTGAGTGGTTATTTTTTTGACAAGATGCTTAGTGTTGATCGAATCCTATTTCTTAGGCCCCACCACAATATTAAAAACATAACCCCTCCTAGCATATGGTTTAGACCTATGTAGGAATGATTTCTCCCCATACATGGGTAATTTTTATATGAATTATTATTTTCACTCTCAAGTAAATTCCATACACAAATAAATCACTCAATCTCGGGAAATCTGGATCTCTATAATATTTCACAAGCAATTGTTAATAAAATTTATGATTTCGAAGGACTCATTTCAATAAACTCTGAATTGATACACCCAAATATGACATTGCATAACACACCCCAAGAGGTATATCAACCAGAGGTAGCTTTATATGAGGTGAAACCTCTACTATCTATGTTCACATCAACATCCTCAGATATAGATACTGATTTCTAGACATGGTTCTCAGTCATTCCATATATGACTATTCCATGTCTTTCCTCAAATTCGGAAGACCTTAGATTGTCTCTTACAACATCCCCTCATCAATCCATAAAAATGATGGAGAATTCTAGGTTAGATCCCTATTAAATGTACAATCCCTAATATTTTAGTCAAAGATAAATTATCATAAATTTCAGCCCTCCACATCCATTTCACAAGATATTAAATTGTACGGTTCATGTCCCTATCACATGTCTCAAAATGGTGTGATGATTTTTGCCTCACCTGAGGGGACCTACCATTGGCCTTTGTCTCTAAGCATGCCATTTTTTATTACTACATAAAACATGATTCTTTATTACATGTTATATTTAGTAAATCTAATACCCTATATCTGATGAAAATCCAAAAAAAAATATTCCTCATATATGAGATTGTATTCTCTATAATTTGGCTACCATGACCCTATTTCATGTCCGGTTTGTAATGACTAGATGGAAAAGACATCTCACCATCACTCATAGTCAATGATATGTGATCTGAAACTATAGTGATAGTTCATCCTCATCATAAGATGTTATGATTTTAAAAAATTGGTCCAATCCATATGACGATTAAACTATGTGGTCTATGGTCTAGCCCACATTGCCATAAACTGCTCGAGGTCACTCTTAAATGATCTTAATCAATAACCATAATCTTATATATATCTTGATGTTTTTCTATACTCTTTCTGAGGTTTAAATAATCCTTCTTTCATTCATGGTTCATTACTCCTGCCAAAGTAGGATGTTTAGATCTTTATGGTATAACCATGAAATTTTTTAATACCATATGAACACCCCTTTATCTACCCATCCTACTTCATATATTTTTATGGTTGAATCAGTAGGTTCCATGAGTTCATTAATTATTTTGGTTCTCCCTCACAATGAAATTTTATTAATAATGATTGATTGATCCAAGGAGACCCCAATTGGAAATGATTGTGAATAGAATAGTTTTCCACTAGTCATATGAAGTATCCCTTAATGGACATTTAGGTCCCAAATGAAAATTCCACAAAACACCATGAAATTTTTCTAGATTGACTGTGGTAATGGATAGACTACTGCCACGAAGCTCCATTGAATGTACATGGAATTAGTATTACACCATTAATAATGATTATTATATTACTACTAGTCCTTACTCCAAATTCAAATAACTGGGGACATTATTATAATTATAAATATTTAAATCTTCATTGGGATAAAAATTGTTTCTTTGTTTTATGCCATATTACATTCAAAATACTATTATAGAATCATAACCAATAATGAACTACTCCCACATCAATGGGATTTATTATGCTAGCATTGGATCAACCTAGGTCCCTACATCCACATCAGGGATGGTTTTCCTTCGCCAGAAATCGCATCTTCTTATGGTCCAAGCTGTATAACCTTAAAACCCACTACAATGTTTTATTATCTATACCACCCTAATGGGACCATAGGTAAAACCATACATGGCACAAAAATTGGTCTAATATAAGTGACCTTAAACTTTAGAAATTATATTTTCTGGAAATATGATGTTAAATTGTGTGGATAATGATATTTTAAAAATAACATTAAATTATTTAAATCTCATCCAATCTACAAGATGTGAAACTATGAATACCGATCCTCATCACATGACTCTAAACTATAGAAAATTTGAGTCACTATATCCCGACATTAAACTGAAAGACACATGGTTGTTTATTTGTAACCCATTACCTACATGAGAGCTTTATCCATGTAATGGTACCTGTTATATGACCCATATCTGTAAATTAATTGTACAGTTCAAAAAAATTTTAAGGGAACTTGAGTCTGTTGTCATGGGTGGTATATTTTGAGACTCTCTTTATTCCAATCCCATGCCAGGATAAAATATGAAAATGAACCCCCCTTATTCAAGTGATCAATCTATATAGGGGTCCCATCATTTGTCAAGGAGTTTTTGGTTTTGGCTATACAGCCTAACTAGAATCCCATGGTCCATACAAACAATGAACTTTACATCCCAATTCCTTAGAATATGAGTTAGATCTTTGTATGGATGCTTTCACCATGAACTATTTTTGGATTGATCATAATACCATTGGATGTGTAGTGATTCATTAATTCCTTTTTTTCCCCGCCATGAATTTTAATCAGTTACATCCTTACCCCTCCATGATAGAAAATCCATATAGCAATTAAAATGATTGTCCATGTTATCTTTTATTTCATATGTTGAGAATGACTCATGTGAGCTTTGAGGACCTGAATATTTTCTCTAACTATTGAAATTGTGTAGTAGTATTTATTCAAATATGAGGAACTCATTTTGAGTCACATTATTTTAAAATTATTAGTGTTAGTTTATGTAGTAAGACTATAAGTTAAATATCACCAATGTCTATATCACATTTCATTAAACTACATGGTCACTGGTTTGATCACTATGATAGTAATCTATGTGTAATTCCCTATGATATCATTTTTAGTATCATTGACCTTCCTATTCACATAATGTTTATCCCTACCATTTCTATATGGACTGCCTTATTATCCTTTTATGTCTATGATGGGTGACTATAAACCTCATAAATAAGTGTTCATAGAAATATGACCATAAATTATTTCCATTTAATGGAAATTTTCATGTGACCTTAAACTTCATAATTCAATGGTCCATGCATCATGGCCATAAACTAAACCAATCCAAGAATAATGACAGTAAACTAAGTGTACATGTCAAAGCTATGATCCATTAAACAGTAGGGATACTTAGTCAAATCTATCCAACAATGAATATCATCTATATTGGTCTATCTAGAAAGTCCTCAAACATTTAATGGATAGATAAATAGTACTCAGTTGGGTGAAAACACATAATGGGATTCCTATAAAGAAGTCGATCCTCATCTCATTACGAATCCACCCTACATAGCCAAAAAAACATGATCATTTGAAACAAAAAAAATCTATAAAACTTTTCAGGACAAGAACACAAAAAGGATGGTCTTATAAAAATCCACATTCCTACCAACTATGACTCCCCATTAATGGATTTGGAAAACGTTAGGATGGAAATAAAAATATATAAAGCTTATAGGGACCATTGTTCAACCCTATAAAAAATCTATCCATGTCCACAATGTCCAATGCCCTCAAAAAAATAGAGAATATATTTTCCCCTCAACATATGTTTGAATTTAAAAAGTCCTAATTTGCATGACTAAAAACATCATTATTTATATTCTATCCTACATGAAATTAAAATACATTGAGTGGACTTATCTTCGTGGCCTAAGATTATACCATAAGAGCCAAATCCTCTCAATATCATCTGGGGTGTAGGTCTCCTTACCGATGATTCCATGGTAATGTGATTATATCCACCCTCCTACACATGATACTGATATCGGAAGGATAATTCATCAATTATTTCATCATCAAAGAATAAATATGGAAAATATCAACCCTCAATATATAATCTTATTCTATGCATGTGTTATAAAGAAGAACTACATGTGGCTTGATTACAATTATCATAGTATATGTAGTGACATATTGATCTCCAATCATGGACCCATCCTTGAATTAACTTTTATTCCACTTTTTTACATTCATGAAAGAAGACATTTCCTAATTAACGACTTCTATGACTAGTTTGAGATTACTCCTATTGGTGAAAGTCAAAATCCCTATGTTTAGATACTCCTTTTAGAAAGAATCCTATCACTTGTGATACATATCTAATTCCAAATAAATTATTTTTTGATCTGTCAAAATACCCTGCATTTATGTTAGCATAATATTCTTATCATTTCAAATGAATCATATTCTATGGGGGTCATTTTTTTTTGGTATCGATATAAATTCATTCATGACAAGGACATTTTCATATAACCCGTTATATTATCGACACAAAGACAATATATGTCAAGTCTATATAGAAATGTTTCCCTATTCCAAAATATGTAGCATATTGGATTTCCATGCGTCTCAATACTACACACACCAAATGGGAGTACATCATGGATGTCAAAAATTGATGATAAAAAGTTGTTGGTGATATAAAATGTATTTTAGGTTATTCTAAGCACTTATTTGCATCATAAAATTTTCCCAGGCATTTCTCTTCACATAATTTGATTTTTGAGGTCATAGAGCCGAAAATAAATTACTGATAAAAATATATAGTCATATGAATTTCACCTTATGATGAAAATCTACACAGACCACATGCGTAGATCACCAATGGGGAGCACCTTCCTAGAGCATTGTCATAGAGATCCAACATGGAAAACAAGCATGGGGAACCTATGCGAAGGAACTGTGTCAAGGACCAACATGGAGGGTATGGGCATAGGACCTCCTTTTCCTAGGGTCCCATATTTTCTAATAAATATACCTCTTGGAATCCTCATTTATAGATTTTAGATGATTGGGAGACAGCTCGAAGCTCTTCAGGCCCATGTCTCTCACACAAACCATCAAAACACTTAGGTAGTTTATCATTAATTAAATTTAGAGGGAATAAATCTTATAGAAGGTAAATTAAGTTTTAAAACATCTGTATAACCTTGAGGAACATAATGAAGAACAAATTCCATCCAAAACGCAGGACTTACAAAGAAGGCTTACATTGATCACCATTACAAAGCACCTACCAAAAGTACTTTTGTGGAGAAACAAGACCTCACTTGGCCTAAACACCTCCATTAGACCTATAACATGGTATATTCTCCATTTATATCAATTAATTAGGATATGTACCTATGTTATACATAACATGGGTTAAGAACCTTTTATATCCCTATAACATAGGCTAACCACCTTTTATATCCATATATATTTTCCTAAGAACCTTTGTTTTCCCTCAATTGGGAAAACCCCCTATGTTATTCCTATAACATGAACTGAGAACGTTTTTTATCCCTTGAATGGGCTAAACACCATTAATATCTCTCATTAGGGTAATGAACCTCTATTATCCCTCTCACATGGGAAAAACAGATTTTATAGCCCCCACTTGTGCTAAGAACCTGTTCTAGCCCAAAAAACGGGTTAAGAATGTCACAACCCGTTCCCCGAGGCCCGTGCCATGACTACCCCATTCCCGCCTTTCATAGCCCAGGGGCTAGAAACTTGAACCAAAAGGTGTTTCCCCTAAAACCGGGAATTAATTACCTTTATAACCTGTAAACACACTCAACCAAGCACAAAACAAGATACGAACACAAGTAAACTGCATAGAAAATGGAGTGTTGAAAGTAAGAGGGGCCGGAATACAAGCCCAATAATAATGGTACTATTACAACTAAAATACAATACAACTGAAGAAAGTGAAAGATAACTACTGGGTCTTCCTCCGAGGTTCCTACCTGAAGTGTAGGTCAAGATCTCCTCCTCATCACTCCATGTCTTCCAGTCTCCTCTGCGTACCGACCCGCAGTATGGTCCACCTACATACATCATCCTGTCCTGGTACCCTCAGCCTCGATTAGCGATGTTCGTCATCTACACCAAACACAACAAGGTGCCGGTGAAGTCTATTTAGGGTTGATTATAATGATATTCTGTAGAGACCCTAATACCCTCAAGGTCTCACAAAATTCACAATTGATAAACCACAATTCATGTAAACCAGTGACAACCCTACTTAGGTATATTCTGATACGTATTCCTATGTTATCAAATATTACCCATCTCATACATGAGGAAACACAAGGCCCATCTTCTTCTCCAAAATACAACTATTCCACATATGAAATATTACGACGAAGGTAAGGACTCAGCTCACACCAGGTATATCATAGGTACAATAGTATAGATGATTATATGTGACTACTGAATCATATTACACTATTAAGATGTATAACCACATACGATCCTAAATCATCAGACCCACACAGGATCGTATTACATATTCAGACCCACACCATATACTAGTATGGAATCAGAACCACACAGGATCGTAGTACATTGTCATATGCACACATGATCCTAGTACATCATCAGACAGAAATAGGATCAAAGTACATAATCAGACGAACACAGTATCCTAGTACATCATCAGACCGACAAAGGATCATAGTACATCTTCAGACCCACATAGGATCCTTGTATATCATTAGACCCACATAGGATCATACTACATCCTCAGACCCACACCAGATCCTTTTACATCATCAGACCCACATATGATCATAGAACATCGTTAGGACCACATAGGATCCTAGTAAATCATGAGACACACATAGGATCTTAGTACATAGTCATACCCACACAGGATCCTACTACATCATCATACCCACACAAGATCATAGTACATCGTCAGACCCACACAAGATCCTAGTACGACATCAGACCCCCAAAGGATCCCTTTCTCGTGTTACATCCATCTACAGGGTACCTGCACTATGCTTGCTAATATATGGGAGATTCCTCTCCTTAGACTACTAGTTGATACTCCAACTTCAATTAAGTCCCATGAAGAAAAATCCCAACGGACTGCAATGTAAAAGTGGTCTCAACGGAATAGACGGTGCATCAATCAGACGCCCGGTCTGTAAGTTATTAGCCATTTAGTCCCAAGGGCCCGGTTGGATTTGTGCATGATCAAACCTGAACATACCCCAACTTTATCCAAATTTCATGTGGGGTATAAGTAAAGGACCATCTCTCTATAAGGCTTCTGGAGGCATAAAGGGTTTGTCAAACGGTTATCCAGTGCCCTAGTTATTACCGAAACAAAGTATATGGTTGAAACTGTTCTGGGTCCAGTCTGACCCAGCCGGCCGACACGGCCCACTGGTTATGGCCCATCCCACTGGGTCTAGCCCGACCCGCACTGGGCGGCCCAGACCGCGCCTTGCAGCCCAGCCTAGCCACATGAGGGGGGATTCGCACGACCCCTCTTACTCTCACCGACCATCTGATCCCGTTTGGTCACCAACAGTTTCGGGACTCGCCACAGGTCCCACTCAGTCCCGCTCAGCCGACAGGAATGGTTAGACTCTTCACCTCCCGGCGAGCCATCGTGCACCGCTTCTCCTTGGTCGGCTAAACATCGGCCACCCTCACATTGTCTCTGTGACACAAGGTTTCAGTCTTTCTCCATCGGGCGGTAAGGACGCATGCCGCCACCCCTTTGCATGGCCAGCTGCAGTGACTAACGGGATGTTGCCCTTCTCCAGAGGAACGGTCGCGCTGTTGCCTTCATCACGGCTGGTCGTGGTGCTGATCGTCGCTATCGAGTTCCACTTGTGCTAATATTCGGCACCAGTCACTATCCTCCTCCATCGTGAAGAACACAAAAAATATTACACAACGATTTGCAGAGTGGTCAGACCATGTTCGTTTGGCTTGCACCGTCCGTGTTAGAGCGGTAGCAAGCAGCTCAATTATTTCTGGAATGATGAATAATTTTCAAGAATGAGTAGGGGGAACAGAAAAAATCAATCTCTACCTTGACGTTTTGTTGATGTTATGAGGAGGAAGGACGCACGTCGATTTGTCATTTATGAAGACGTCCCACATTAGAGAATGTCACGAGGATGGAGCCGACATCATTGGAGATCTTCATCATTCTTTGTTGGAGAAGCGTTATTCGTTGGAGAAGAATAATTCCACCAAATTTCTCTTCTAATTCCCCTTTGTCAACTCTTTCCCCAATTCCACAAAATATTAATATACAAAATATTAAATTCTGTTTCATTAATTTAAAATATAGTTGGCCAATAATTATGATGGTGTTGTCATAATTAATTTATAGGATACCAAAGGTAACCTCCCTCATTAAAAAGGGAGTTCAATAGTCAGGTGTTCCCCACCATTGAATTCAAATTGGGGGTTTTAGTTCAGGTGTTCCCAATCTCTATAAATCCTTGTATAGAGTTTTCAAAATTTGAAATGTTAATTTTTTTTCTATTCCTCCTCAAAAAAGTGAAAAAATACCTTTCACCATCAACATTATGAGGTTGAGGTGAGGGTCTACTTAAGAGAATACTAGTTCTATGAGTTCAACAATGTCCTTAGATCTCAATTCAGAGCACCGATTCAAAAGTTACGGAAATCCACTCGCATGTTTACGGAACGTACCTGAAAAAAGTTCAGAAATTCAATCTTGGCACACTGGGCCTCGGAATCATGTGCCGTCAAATTTTGCAGACTCGTAATATTTCCATATATTTTAAAAAATTATATGTAAGTTTTGGGTCTTTAAATTTTCCCCACCCAAAAGCTTTGCGTCCCTATAAGACACAACTCAAAAACATGGAAAACAAGTGCAGGTACTGAGTATGAATATGAGCTGCCCGCTCTCATGATCTCTCTAGGAGGTTCTTGTTCTACCAGCGAATACGCACCAGAGGTATTGATTTCCCATGAAGGATCAATTCCTATCAATACTCAATATCAACTGGAACCTCCGTAAACGTATCCCCATCGTCGATGTCTAGCTCTCCATGGTCGATGTCGTGTGGTGGTTCATGCACATATCTATTCAGATGGGATACGTGGAAAACGTCATGCACCCAGTGAAAATAAGGTGGATGTGTTAAGAGATAAGCCACCTCACCAACTCTGTTAAGGACCATAAAATTTTCGATTAATCTCAAAGATAACTTGCCACCCCATCCAAATCTCTACAATCCTCATCGGAGTGAGACTCATTGAAAGACGTGGTCACTATCCTCGAACACGAGAGGTCTCTGTCTCCTGTCGTTATAAGACTTATACCTACTCGGTGTATTTTTCATCCTCTCCTGGAAGATAGGTACCTTCCCCGTGGTAGCCCATACTACCTCTGGTCCCATGAGTTCTTATTCCTCTGGGTCAGTCCAGTACAAAGGTGATCTGCAAGGTCAGCCGTACAATGCCTTGAAATAATCCATCTCAATGGTGTAGTGATAGTTGTTGTTGTATTCAAACTCCACCAATGGCATGTGATCATCCCAGCTACGACTGAAGTCGAGGATGCAAGCACGTAGCATTTCCTAGAGGGTTTGAATGGTCCGCTCAGTTTGGTCATCCGTATGATGGTGGAAGGCGTTGTTCAAATGAAGTTGCATCTCAAAAGCCTCCTGCAACCCCTTCTATATCAGGGATGTGAATCACGTATCATGATCAGAGAAAATATTCTAGGGTACTCCATGTAGCCACACAATCTGTAGCAAATAAAGGCGTCCCAAGATTACTACTAAACCCTGTTCTACGATCGGTTGGAAGTGGGCCGACATGGTGAGTCAGTTTACGGTCACCCAGATAGAATCATGACCCCTGGATGTACTTGGAAGTCCTGTCATGAAGTCCATGGATATACCATCCCACTTCCACTATAGGACCTCTAAATGCTGAACTAAGCATGTTGGTACCAGATGCTCCACCTTCACATGCTGACAAGTGAGGCACCAAGAGACAAACTATGCTACGTATTTCTTAATTCACGGCCACCAGTGTTGTCGTCGGAGATACCAGTGCATATTTTCAACTCTTAGATGTACCGCTAGAGGGGATGTGCGTAACTCCATCATCACATACTCCTAAATCCACACTGGTACCATGGAACGTCCCATGAAGAGGATGACGTGCTCCCCACCTTTAAAAAATCCATCAGGTGACTGTCCTATGGATATCTGAGAACGTCAAGTCTCGAAGTCAGCTTCCCCACGCTGCACCTCCCTGAATCACTGAATTACTAGGTGAGTGACTTTAAGAGACTGATGAAAAGCTAATCACTCTCAATCCACAAATTATATCTACAAAGCAGCCAGTTTCTCTATTTCCTCACCTCGCAGTTGTATACCATATCTCCTACTGAGTACATCTTCTACTACATTCCCCTTCTTAGGAGTATAGACTATCTCTAAGTCATTGTCCTGGAGGAACTTAAGCCAATGTTGTTTTCTCAGGTTCACCTCCTTCAGAGAGAAGTTATACCTATGACTCTTGTGATCCGAGTAGACTTTAAAATGTTCTCCCATCAATTAATGTCACCACATCTTCAAGGAGAAGAACACTGATACTAAATCCAGGTCATGGGTAGAATAGTTTTGGTCATGCTATTTCATCAATCGAGATACATATGTAATCACGGATCTCCCATGCATCAGGACACATTTGAGTCTGATACTTGATGCTTCATAGTAAACAACATACACAACGCCATCCTCTTGATGCCTCAAGATGGGGGTACTAGTCATCCTCTGCCTCAGCTCCAAAAAACTCTGATGGCATCTCTCCAAAAACATGAAGGGTTTCCCTTTCTTTTTCAACATTATTAATGGTTCTCCAAATCTGGAGAAATCTGGAACAATCATCCGGTACTATTAAGCTTTACACAGGAAACTTCGTACCTCCATCACACTCCTGGGTGGCTCCCAAGTAAGTACCGCCTCAATAATCATAGGATCCACTACAACTCTATCATCTAAGATGGCATGTCCTAGAAAGTTCACCTCTTAGATCCAGAACATGCAGTTTCAGAGCTTACCATAATTCTGGTTCTCTTAGAGTGTGTCCATAACTATCTACAAATGATAAGCATGCTCCTCCTCAGTAGCCGAGTATATCATAATTTAATCGACGAAGACCAACAAAAAGCAATCAAGGTATGGCTAAAAGATATTTTTCATGAGTCCCATGAACACAGATGGGGCATTGGTCATGCCTAAATGATTAAACAAGAACTCATAATGGTCGTACCGACATCTAAAATCCGTCTTTTGCATATCCCTGTCTTGTACTCTGAGATTGTGATAGCCTGACCCAAGGTCTATCTTCGAGATCCACCGTGTTTTCTTCATCAAATCAAAGAGGTTTTCAATCCTAGAGAGTGGGTACATGTTCATCACGGTCACCTGGTTCAGGTGCCAATAGTTTAAAACAACTATTAAGCTCCCATCCTACATCATGTAGAAAAAAATAGGGGCTACCGGAGGAGAATCACTGGACCGAATGAATCCTTTCCCCTATAACACCTCCAGCTGTCCCCACAACTCACGAAGCTCTGCTGGACCATTTGATATGATAGAGTAGATATCTATGCCGTCTTGGGGTTCATGTCAATGTAAAAGTCCACCTATATTTGAGGAGGTAGACCCAGAATATCATCAGGAATGACATATTCGTAGTGGTACACCACTACAAGATAACTTGGACTCTCCACATCAACCACTCCGAGGGTAAGGATATCCAAATAATGTGTAATCGTCTTCACTCTCCTTTTGGTAAGTCCATCATGTGATGCAAAGGATCTCTTCTCAATGGTGAAGGTAAAACTGGTCCCGTCTGTGTGGACACACTGCACTTTGGGCCTAATACAGGAAATCTAAGCATGAAGTGTAGATAACCAGTCCATCCCACGATGACATCATAAGGATTCGACGCCAATACAAGGAGATCCCAGACGAAGTTCTCACCTACTAGAGTATGATCACAGTGCTGGCACTAGTGTGAAATCCTTGAATCCTCTCCCCTAGGTGTCTCTAGCCATTAGGATAGATCCAACAGATCCATCTGAATCTATGATCTCTGAACGAAGGTCATGAAAACAAAATAATGATTAGAACCTGTGTCTATAAGTACTATAGATAAGGTGGAGTAAACACAGATCGTACCTCGTATCATCTCTAGAGCACCATGATCATAGGCCTATGCTGCCTGAAGTTGAGCACACCCCTATCAACATTACCCCTGTGGTCGTTGTGGTCCACCTTGTGGTGGTGGCGGTAATATCTCGAATTGTCTCCCACCTCTAGTTGCACTACCATCTCCTCTTCCATGTCCTATTGATCCCTGCAGACCTCCTCGTTCAAACCACTATCTCTTCCAGGGTGGTGCTTTGATCGTCAGCTAATCATCCATATGGCGGGTTAGGCAGTCTTGGGCCATGTGAACCTGCCTGCCACATGTGAAACACTACATGTTCCTCGCATGACTGGATTTGTCTCTGGTACCCTACACAACGGATTCTAAGTCATCTGGTCATCCACTGATAGGTCTGGTCGTCTTGGAACTTTGTGACATCTCTCTACTTCTAGATTCAGATGACTCCACTATTTGAAGACTCATGGTGTGTCTCACTACTGGTGACTTCTCAGTAAAAAAACTATCCACTAAAAGAGCTTGCTTTAACACCCCTGCCTACGTCGGGATGCTAAGTGAGATCATTGAAGCCCTAATCTCATGCCTGAGTCCTTGTTTAAAGGTCTGAGCCCTAAAGAATGGGTCTCTTACAATATCAGTGGAGTATCATGATAGGTCATTGAAACTCACTGAGTACTGAGCCATAATCATTCTTCCCTGCTCCAGATGAAGAAGCTCTTATATGCGTACTTTGTGAAGAGTCTCTAGGACAACTCTGCCCGAAATAAGCTCCCGAAGTCTTCCCAGAGAAGTGTCACCTCTTCGTGAACCTGGAGCATCATTCTCAACCATCTTCTTGATGCGGACTATAGAAGACTAGTTAAAAGGATCACCATGAGATCAGTTGGTGTCCCTACTAGTCAGAATACTCTCACCATGACCTCCAGCCAACCATCAACCGCTTGTGGGTCTATCTTTCCCTAGAAAATAAGTGGCCTCTTACACCGGAACTCGTGCAACGCGCTCAATTGGCATGCAACCTCTACTGTTGGGGAGAGTGGCATCTATGTCCCAATGGGTAATGGTACCGCTGGTGTCTCTACAGGAAGAGGGCCATGCACTGAGTCCTCATCGCTAGGTGGGGTATCAGTGCATACTATACTCGGAACCCTAGCTGGCTGTTTGCGTGGAGGCATCCTAAAAAAAATAATGTGTGACATGGTCAATAAGTTATACCTGGTGAGTTGACTCAAATAGATCAAAAAGAAATCTCTGTAAAAACCCACACGCAATCAGTGTTTTCATGCACTGAGTCAGAAATTCCAAGATTGGGTCCGTGTTTATGGATACGTCTGCGCCGCACAAACATTGGATTCCCTAAAATGATAACAACACTCACTACACATAACACTATTACCATTAAAAAGATCATATTTTTATGTTCTAAGGTAGAACCATCTCCTTTGATACCAATTTTTTATGACCCATCCCCCGGGGCCCTAGCCGTAACTACCCCATGCCCGCCTTCCATTGGCCAAGGGCTGGTGACTAGCACCGAAAGGCGTATCCTCTAAAACTGGGATGGAATTGCCTTTATAACCTGTATACACCCTCAAAAAATCACACAACAAGATAAAAACACAAGTAAACTATTTATAAGAAAGATTTTTTAAAGTAAGAGGGGCCAAAATACAATCCCAACAGTAATGGTAAAAGTACAACTGAAATCCAATACAACTGAAGAAAGGGAATGAGAGCTACTGGGTCATCCTCCAAGGTTCCTACCTGAAGGGTAGGTACAGATCGCCTCCTCAGTACTCCACGTCCACCCATCCCCTCTGCGTACCGACATACTCTATGGTCCTCCTCCAGGCATCGTCCAGTCATGGTACCCTCAGCCTCGATCTGTGATGTCCATTATCTGCACCAAACACAACAAGGTGCGGGAGAAACTCATGCAAAGGCGAGTATAATCATACTCAGTAGAGAGCCCAAGACCCTCAAGGTCTTGTAAAATCCACAAATGATAAGCCAAAAAAACATGTAAACCAGTGACAAATGTACTTAAGTATATTCCCATAAATATACATATGTTATCAAATATTACCCATCTCATAAATGAGGAAACACAAGGCCCATCTCCTTTCCCAAAGTTCAACCGTTCCATGTATGAAAGATTACCATGAAGGCAAGGGATTAGCTCACACCAGCTACAACATAAGTATAGTAGTATAGATGATTAGATGTCACTACTGAATCATCTTACTCTGTTAAGAGGCAGACCCAAATAGGATCCTAAATTATCAGACCCATAAAGGATTGTAGTACATCATCAGACCCTCACAGGTTCCTTATATGGCATCAAACCCACACAGGATCGTAGTACATCATCCGACCCAAAAAAGATCATAGTACATCATCAGACCCACATAGGATTGTGGTACATCATCAGACCCACACGGGATCGTAGTAAATCATCAAACCCACATAGAATCATAGTACATCTTCAGACCTACATAGGATCGTACTACAGTGTCCGACCCACACAAGATCCTAGTACATCATCAGACCCACAAACGATCGTAGTACATAGTCAAACCCACAAAGGATTTTAGTACATCATCAGACCCACACAGGATCGTTGTAAATCGTCAGACCCACACTGGATCCAACTACGACATCAGACACATGAAGGACCCCTTTTTCGTTTTACAGCCAGCTACAGGGTACCCGCACTAATCATGCTCTTCTCGAGAAGAGTCTTCTCCTCAAGATACTGTTTGATACTCCAAATTACACAAAGTCCCATGAAGAATAATCCTAATGGAATACTGTGTAAAAGGGGTCTCAATTTAACAAACAGTGCATCAATCGGACGTCTGGTCTGTATGTTACTAGCCTTTCAGTCTCGAGGGCCCAGTTTGATTCATGACGATCCATTCCAAATATAACCCAACTTTATCCAAGTCTCATGTTGGGTATACCAAAAGGACCGGCTTGCTCCAGGGTTACCGGCGCTGCAGAAGGTTCTTCAAACAGATGTCTGATGCCAATGTTATGTCCAAAGGAACGTATAGTGTAGGAACTAGTCCTGGTCCGGTCGACCTGGTCAGACTGACCCAACCCAACCAGGCCTGGGTTGTCCTGACCCGGTTCGGGTTGACCCATCATGCTGGTTCTGGCCTGGCCTACTAGGTTCCACCCAGCCCACACTGGGAGGCCCGTCCGGCGTTGGGCAGCCCAGCCTGGCCGCATGTTGGGGAGTTGCGCACCCCCCTCTTCCACTCACCAAATGCCCAAATCCCTTTGGTTTCCAATAGCTCACTAGAGCCACCAGAGGTCCTGATCAGTCCCACATGGCTAGCTGGAATGCCCACCTTCTTTTCCTCCCGACAGCGCGTCATGCATTGCCGCTCCACGACCAACTGAACGCCGGCCTCCCTCCCTTTTCTACCACAGAATAAATCCACGACACATCTCCGCCAAGCGGTTCAGACACGCGCTGCTACCATTTAGCGTGGTCGGATGCCTCCTTTGCTCTACCTTGGTCGACATGCTGTAACCCTTCTCCTGAGGTGCTGTCGCACCTCCGCCATCATCGTGGATAACTGTGGTTCTGACCGCCACTATCGAGTTTCACCGGTTCCAATTTCTGGCATCGGTCACAATCATCCTCCATCAAGAAGTACACAACATATATTAAACAAATATTTTCAGAGTGGTTGGGGAATTTTTTTTTGTCCCGCACCCTCCATGTTAGAATGGTATCAAGTGACTCAATTATTTCATGAATAAAAAATAATTGTCAAGAATGGGTAAGGGAAAAATTTAAAACATCAAACCCTACCTCGAAGGTTTTTTGACATCGTGAGGAGGGAAGGACAGACATCAGTTTGTCATTTCCAAATACATCCCATGTGGGAGAATGTCACGATGAAGGAGCCGAAGTCATTGGAGAATGTCAGCTTTCTTCGCGGAGAAGAAAAATTCTTCCAAAGTTCTCTCCCAATTCCCCTTTTCCAAAACATTCCCCAATTCCACCAAAAATGAATAGCCAAAATATTAAATTTTGTTTCATTAATTTAAAATAGAGTTGGAAATTAATTACGATGGTATTTGAATAATTAATTTAGAGGATACCAAAGGTCACCTCCCACATTAAAAAAGGAGTTCAAGAGTCTGGTGGCCCCCACCCATGTAATCAAATTATGGGTTTTAGTTTGGATGGTCCCCACCGCTATAATGCCATGTAGAGAGGTTTCAAAAATAAAATTTTTGATATTTTTATTTATCTATTCATACACCAAAATGTGAAAAATTATATTTCACCCTCGACCTACTACGGTTGAGGTGAAGGTATCCTGAAGAAAATACTTGTGCTGCATGTTAAATGGTGTCCTTGGATTTCAATTTCGAGCACCGGTTCAAAAGTTACAAAAATGCGTTCGCACATTTACTGAACATACCATGAAAAAAGTTCATAAATTCATTATGGGCACACCTGGCTTCAGAATCACGTGCCAACAATTTTCACTTACTCATAAAATTTCCATATAATTAAAAAAATTACATGAAATTATGGGTCTTTACAATGAACCTTTACAATCCCTAAAAGGGGATAATCACCTTCTTAATACGTATAAAATGGTCTAAGAAACTTTATTATTCCTCACTAGGGATAAGAAACTATTATAGCCCCCACATGGCCAAACCACCTAAAGTAGCCCCAACGTGGGCTAAACACCTTTTTGGTCACTATAACATTATTATCCCTCTCTTGGGATGAGTTTCTATGGTATCCCTATAAAATGTCCTAACCCCCATTCATATATCTCACATTTGATAAGCACCTATACTAGACCTATAACATAGGGTAAGAAAATTTTCTATCCTACTCACATCGGCTAATTAACTTTTCTATGCCTCACATTATTCTATGTAACTACTCTGGACCAATAAATTGGGCTATGAACCATTAAAATCCATCACATTAACTATGAATTTCAATTGTCTTTCTCACATTGTCTAAGAACCTACACATTCCATCTAACATGGGATAATATCCATTTATAGACCCCACTTGGGCTATTAATTTCCTTTATCCCTGACTATAGATATAAACCAATTCACCTGGGTCCTATATCTAGGAACTAATTCATTCCATAAACAACTGCGGGAGGAAATAATCTTCTAGATTTGGGCCTCATAACAAGTGTAATCCCCATTATTTACAATATACCTTACATAGTTTTTACTATATGGGGGGAAATGAAAATTAGGAATCCTCCTTGGTGTGATCCCTATCCAAACCTATAAATCATCATTAGTCAATATACCCCTCGTGGTTCTGGGAATATGGGTATCCTCCTAGGTGTACGCCCCTACCAAACCTCTAAATCACTATGACTCGAGATACTCATAATGGTACCAAGAATAATGTCGTCTTTCTAGGTGTAAGCACAACCAAAACATTAAATCATTTTGAGTAATGATACAATTCATTGTTCAAGAAACATGGGCATCCCTTAAGGTAAAATCCCCAACCAGACCACTAAATCACCAAGAGTCATCATACACATCATGGTACTAGGTTTAAGAGAATACACTTTGGTGTAACCCCAACCAAAACCTATAAATCCCCATGATTTGAGATATTCCTCATGGTTCAATAAATATGGTCATCCTCCTTGTTGTTATCCCTTACCAAACCTCTAGATCATCATGTGTTGGGATACTCTTCATGGTTCAATAAAAATGGGCATCATCTTAGGTGTTGGCCCCAACCAAACCTCGAATTCACAATGAGATAAGATCCTCCACATGGTTTCATAAATATGGGTATCCTCCTAGGTTTAAGCCCCAACCAAACCTTTATATCACATGTTACTCTCTCATGATATTTTCCTAATATTATAATATATATTTTTTCTCCCACCGAGAATAACTTTTTTGGTCTTAGAGATCTATGATGGTCATTGAAACAACATGATGAAAGTACCTTCATCATGGGCCTCTCTTATTGAGGTGTGGGACCCAACCATGTTAGAAAACTATGTGGGATCAAATTAATATCTATAATATAATATGTAGGACACATATTTGTGGTATGTAACCAACATAATTTCACTCTTCCCATTTCATCAAACTACATGGGTTTTGAATTTTTGTAATATGATATATTGGATGCCTCTTTTTATTTCAATTCCAACTCCAAAACACCAGTTTTACTCCTATCAAATGATGAAATCTTGAAATCTCAACTCTCTCTTTTTAAAACAAATCATCACCAAATTAATAATATAATGATGGGGAACCTCCAGAGGTTTACCTTGGACACATGGTATCAATCAGATCATTAGAATAGGGGAAACACAATACATAATGGGATTTGTTAAGGATTCATGAATATGTGTTAAATATCTAATAGTGTCATGTAGTATGATATAATCCACCCTAATTTGGTGTGATGAGTTTCAACTCCCATATTCTTTACCAATGTTTTTTATAAAATGTCACTAGAAAAGTCCATGTTACATGCTACCTTTGGAAGTAGGTCTGCAATAACTCGTAATGAGAGTGGGACTAAAATACATAGATGTTTTCATGTAAAACATATAAGGATCTTAAAATTTATAGATATATATTAACACAAAAGGATACAAACATGTTCCAATGATGGTTGATTGAATTTAACAAGTGTTAGTATTATTAAATCCATTACCTTTAGGGGAAGGAAAATAAAGTGGAAGATGATTTGTGTAGAAAGTATCCAAAAACCCTACCCATGATGAGGATTTAAAGGGATTAAATCTTCATGGACATGAAATGGATGGACATAGGAGTCCTAAAAAAGTTTATCCTATTTTTCTCAAATAACTACTCAACCATGCATTCAAGAGAGGATGAAGAAGTCCCAAAAAGGTAATAAGGCAATATAGAAAATGGATGTCAATATTCTAGAGCTCAACATGTATAAATATGGAGTCATATGGTTTGGAACCTAGATACGAGTCCCATAAAAACCATAGATGAATCAGTAACATCATGATGATGTGAATTGATTATCCTTCCCTATTAATCAAGGAATCACTATGATTTATAGAGATCTAAAGAAAAAATTACGGTGGCAACACATGAAGAAGAAGATCGTATAATTTTTATCATGGTTCTTTGTATACCAAAAAGTCTAGGCTGGACAACACAATTCCAATGGCATGATGTAAACATTTCACATACCAATATGGGAATACGAAAACGTTTCCATCGATTTAACATACGACTCGACAAGACATCTAATGGAAATAACTCCATCTTGGTGTTAGTAAATCCCCTTACATGGTTATCCCATTTCATAGCTATCAAGAAATATTTCAATCTCAACCATCTCTCTTTGATAACCAGAATGGAAGTGGTCGTAATATGTAGAGTTCCACTCTCCATTGTTTCTGGCCAATATAAATGTCTAACAATGTGATTTTAATGAATCCTTTAGAAAAAATTATATATATAGCTATGTTTTAGTACTGCTTATCACCCTCAAAAGGATAGTTAATCTAAAATCACTATTCATATTATATAGGATAAAATGATATCTTGTTTAATATATTTCAATGGATTTTGGGATAAAATCCTTCTTATATTAATGTTCTCTTATAATATAAGTGTTCATTCTATAATTTCAGTGTCACCTTCTAAGGATCAGTATAGGAATAGGTATTAGAATAAAACATGTTAGGTTAATGATGGAGAGAGAAATGTTATGGGACCTAATCTTATCTAAGAGATGGAAGAGAAGTATCAAACCATTAAAATTCAAATGAAATATGGAACTAGTAGATTGAAATGTTATACATACATTAATCAATGAGACATGGAGTTTGAGGTTAGAGATAGTGTGTTCCTTCATATATCATCATAGAAAAGGGTCATGAGGTTTTGGAAGAAGGGAATGTTTTTTTCAAGATAAATCATCACCTTTGAGATTATTGATCACAATGAAATTTTTTACCATCTACTAGATCTCCAACTAAACATATCTCCAGTACATTATTTGTTCTATGTATCCCTTCGAAGAAAGTACATACCAGACCCATCACATGTACTAAATCTGTAGGTTGTACCCCTAGATAACATTTGTTCATATGAGGAGAATATGGTGAAGATCATAGATCATAGAGAAAAATCTCTATGAAATTGTATAACACGCTTGGTCAAAGTGTTGTGGTGGAACCACATGTTTCAATAAGTAACATGGGAACTGGGAGAGGTGTTGAAATTAAATTATGGTCATATGTTCTATTCTAAAAAATGAAATTTTGATGGTGAAATTTTTAATGGGGGTAAGAATGTGATGACATATAATGTCTATCATATTTAATCCCAATTTATTGGGTTATTAGTGGTAGATATAGGTGTGTGAAATATTTTGTCACTACCCATATCAGTGAGGGATAGATACTATAGTCACTAAAATCCCCCTCAACCCATTTTCGGAGGGTGAATCTAAAGGATATACATCGGTGTAACCTGTTTCCATTAAAAACAAAATTTAGTGGATGTATCACATCCCATGGAGACTAATAACACATAAATATATCACATATTCATTAACTACAAACTCCAATCAGTCATTTAAGGCTCCCATTTAGAAATATAGATGTGTTACATCGTCTATAGTTGATTACCATTAACAATGTTCATAGTATTTCAATGAGAAATCAATAACAAGTGAAATATATTTAAGGAATTATACTATTATTATAATCATAAATAAATTGACGTCAATATCAATATTTTAATAAATAGATATCACAATATACGACACTATTTTTTCCATACCAAATTCATCCCATGATATTTGTGATAGTCTAATAATGAAAAGGGTTTTTAGAATATTATTCTACTAGAATATTAAACTAATATTTGATATCAATTTAATTACATGGAGGTTACTCTACACCACTCCCTAACCAATGTTTCTATAATACCATACTTATCCAGAATCATTCATTAAACAAATACATATCAGAAATCAATTATTGACTTTGTCCCTAAGGTTAAATATTCCATCAATTATAATAACTAATTGATTTCAAGTCAATCATTAAGTATCCATTATTTTATTTTTAAATCCCCCCTATGAGTTAAACCCTATCATAAAAGATATATCAATTTCTAATTTCCATATTTTACATAGAATTTTATCCTCCATTATTTCATATATTCATTTCAATCACAATTTTTCATTCTTTATCAATAAAAAAACATGTATCACCATAATTTTATTCATTCCATTAATTTATTATCATCCATCTAAAACATAAATGATAAAAATCCTATATTTAGTGTGAAAAAATGAACTCATAATTTCAGTTTTATTTTTCAACATATTTGAAGAGAATCATTATTATGTCAAATATTTATCTTCCTATTTTTATTATCTCTAGTCACATCCACTAATCCACTAATAAGTTCCATGCACCACCTCACTTGGTTAAGGAAAATATCGATGTAAAAATTTAATATTCCTTTATAATTTTTTATAAAATATCTTTTAAATGTTATAATTTCAATCAATATTACTGTTTTATGTGATTATTTCACATGTAAATGACATTTCAATCCTATGATTTTCAAACCACTGAGTTTATAACAATAATTCAATAACCAAATTCTATGTTTTAGAACCTCATCTACCAGAGATATTAATTTTCCCTGCATTGGGGTTTATTAGTGAAAATAATAAAGCGGTGATAAAAGGGTAACCATTATTATAAAAAGATAACTTCACTGCTAAATGTAACTTTTTTGGTTAATTTATTATTTATAAGGACGATATGTTTTTATCACTTAGGAGTTGATGTCTAATCTATCTCGGATTTGGGGAATTTCAATCTAGTGGATAGTCCCAATATTCACAATTAATTTCCACCCCATATTATCATATATGGATGAAAAAAATTTTATTATATATTTCATTTTTATGAAATCAGTCCTAGTGTTTTTTTCTTTCTTATTAGGAATTAAATATCAACCATCATTCATAGAAGCACAAAAACTGGACATATTTTGGCCAGAATTCTTTCCTTTAGCTATGTGTTTTTGAATCCTCTTTTTTTGAATGTTATTGTATCCTATATTGGATATAACATTAAGATGTAATAGAACATAATTAAAGGGAAATTTTGGTACATATTCAAGTCTTTTTGTGGATGATGACATGCTCAAACTTTTTACCTATTATGCCACTTTGGTGGCCAATGGTGATAAAATTTTGGTTCGATTTGGATATGAGTTCATCCCATTCTTCTATGACTTCTTAGGCTGGTGGGATATGATTTCTATGATTTCCAATATGATATAAATATTCAAATTATGTAAGAACGAACTTATACAAACCTTATGGGAAGAAAAATCTTGGCACTTAAAATATTATAAAGGAGGTATCTAATAGTTACATATCTATTGAAATTGGATCCAAAGAAATGAATATGGATACTGATATGGAGGGGAAGAAGAATGAAACATAGATGTGGTCCAAAAAACCACTAAATCTTATATACGGGCCGTTGATACCCCTTTAGATATCAACCATAGATATATATGTTTTGAAATACATTCTTCTTGATATTATGTACTCTCTTATAAGAATGTTAACACATGTTTGAAGCCAGAGACACTGGTGCAAGCCATTCTCAAAGGAGGGTTGATTATAATAAATAATTTCTTTTTCAATGTGATCCTCTTAGATACAAGAACATATCTTAGAATAATTATGAATATGGAAGAGAATATTTTAAAAATTCCCGTATTGGAAACACTAAAAAGTTTGGCTTCTAGGATTTCCATTACGAATCTTCTTATGAGAGGGAAGCCAAAGCCGAAATTCAATGCCAATTTCTATTTTGAAATTAACTCTTATCATCAGGTGGGAAAAATAATATTTGGAAGAATACCTTATCCAATTAGCTCCCCTATTTAATGTGTGAGAGAAAAACAGTTGATGAGGAGGGCTATCAATTATTATCTTATAGAAAATCTAAGAAAATATTTTATCCCTCGAAGATTATATAAGCCTCACTTATTATTTCTAGTATAGATTTAGTTTGTGTACATATTCATAGATATTTGAACTCATTTTAGACACACATGTGTAGCTTGTGACCAGATGATGAAGTTGTTAGTGAGGCAGTCAAGAGAGTAGATAAGGATGATGAAGTTCATCATGAGAATATACGGGGAAATACAGTTACTGGTGGTACACTAGAAGGGAATGTGACAACTAAGGATCGTGATAATGTCATACTACGATTTGGTCATAGAATGATTTCACTCTGTTATTTATTTTAAATAGATCTAATAGAAAGTTTGTTTTTGTGAGGAATTTGGAAATTTTCATGGAACTTTTTGAAGACAATCCTTAGACATTAATTCTATTAAGGAAGAGAAAAATTATAGTTTGAAGGACAATGCCTCAAATAAAGGTTCTCATTATGTAGAATATTATTTGATAAAACACAATTTTTTTTAATATTTCATTGATATTAAATGAAAAACAATTCCTCACATTTTGTTAAATATGATTATTTATAAAATATTTGTGATGAGAACATTTATGTAAACTTTTTGTAAAATATGTAATATTATTCCTTTAAATATTCATTGTAGTATTCCAAACATATATAATTTTATTTGAATTATTTTAACATAATATTTTAAAATTTTGATCCTAAAATTATTGGAAGAAACAATTATTCCACACTTTTGAGCTATGTTGTGCATTTGGTTGGAGAAAATGGCCCCTGAAGTCAAAGTTGGGAAAGACTTGATAGACTGAATATTTGTTCTGTATTTGTGCTATAACATCTACATCCATGATTTTATTGGGCCCCAATGTTGATAGGATCTGAAGAACGAAATTTTTAACAAATCATTTTCCATGAAGGACATCAGGTTCACTCATTTTGATGGTCAAATAGGCAGTGCAACATGGAAAAAATATGTCTTCGAATTTCCCTATTCACACAAGAAACCACTTGAAACTTTGCCTCACCTTATCTCTATAAATTGGTGTTTTTCCAATTTTTAGGGTTTGGGATGCTCATTTTCAGATTGATGGTAGAGGATAATTGGTTTCACTCAATTTCATTGGGCATTTCAAGTGGGAGAGTTCTTGAAGCTAATATACCTTTATCGAATCCTTCTTCTTCTTTTTCAATTTTTAATATTATTGTGATTTCATTAAACTGATTTTTATCATCCATCTCTTCATTTATATTCAATTTCTTTCTTCTCTTAATATTTTTATTTGGAATATTATTCATAGTTGAGACATGATTTGGTTATATCTTTTTTAACCCATGCTAATGTAATATTTTTCTATGATGACTACATCGTCCATGGAAGAGTAATTCTTTTTAGTAATCAGTATAACTCTTACCTTATATATTAATTTATTTTGAATTAATGGGATATAGTAATTATCTTAAAATGATCTATGATTTGAGTTTGTAAATTAATTGAATCGATTCTAGAAGTTGACTGATTCATGCAAAAAACAGGCAAGGCCGGGTAATGTGTGAATTTTGAGAGCGGGATCTTAACCGGGGAAACAAAATTACATGGTACAAAGTCATAGTGTTAAAATATAATCCCAAAAAAAGGTTAATCCTCATTTTCCAGAATGGATATTTTCCCTAATCTACCATATACCATGTTATTGACATAGAACGTCAATCAAATCAGGGTTCTACAATTGCAAGTTCTGAATCTAGCATCAGGTTTAATTCATTTCATCTTTGTTGTTATGTTAACTTTAGTAGGGTCAAAGGGTTAACAAATTCGGGGATCAGAATTATGTGGATTTTAATTTAAATAATAATTATTACTGATTATTTGGAGAGGTTGAGTTAGATTGTTTACACCATTTAAAATATTTTTTTACAGAAGAATCATCGCGTTGTGTTTTCTTAATCTCATTTAAAAATTAAAATGAACAAAAAAATTCAATATTCTTCCCGTGTACTTCATCTAGGTTTATAAATTGTAAAAAAAAACCAGTCTCTTTTATGTAGTGTGTTTCTAATCTTTTATTTTATTATTATAATACATGTAATATGTTGTTTAATTTACTTCCTCCGTTGAGAGACGACCATGGCCAGTCACTCTACTGCACCTAAGTACCCAAAAAACCACACTTAATATCAGATCTCCCATGATAAAACCATTCAAAATGGCGTTTTTCCTATGGAGGATATTGTTTTATTCGACGGATTTTAGGTATGGAATTTCTTCTTATTTTTTATTTTGTTTCTTTTCTTCTCCTCCCTTTTTTTCAGTTATTTCATCCCATCTATACTTCTCCAGACCATCAATCGAAACTATATGAAATGATATTAGTGTCTGCTACTTTTTTTTCTAATTTCTATGATTTATGACATGCTCCCACCATGAGGATCTATTTGATCTAATCCATTATATTGAATGTATATATAGTGATCAAATCAGACAATCTATGTCTACGAGAAGTGTGGAAATTTAACCAACTAGTGAACTCCTCTGCTCTTGGAATTTTCAAATATGAGACTCATTGGAAACATATTGGAAATTAGATCCAATTGCTGAAAATAATAATAATGAAGACAATTATACTATTATAGAGTTGGACACACCTGATATTAATTATCAACCTATATGAATTTCATATCCATCTTTGAAATCATACTTTGAGACGAAATATGGCTTAGTTCACCTTCATCCCATATTTCATGTATTATCTGGTGAGGACCCAAAAAACACCTTAAAGAATTCAGTGTGGTATACTCCAAAATGAAATCAAGAAATGTCTCAGAAGATCAAATTAAACTAAGTGAACTCCCATTTTCACTTGATGGAACTGTGAAGGATTGGGTGTATTATTTACAACGAGAAGATGTAACATATTGGAATAATTTGAAACAACTTTTCTTACATATATTTTTTCAGCATAGAGATCCACTTTCATTCAAAAGGAGATGTTAGGGATCATGCAAGAACAAGGGGAGTCAAAGTTTCAGAATTGGGATCGATTCAAGAAGATTTGTGCAAGCTACCCACATCACCAGATCACTGAGAAACTCCTCATACAATACTACTATGAAGGTCTCATACCAATGGATAGAAGAATGGTGGATGTCGTAGATGGAGGATAAATGGTGAAAAAAATCACCAGTAGCTTCGAACACATATATTGATATGATAATACAAAACTCCCAACAATTGGGCGATCTGGGTACACCCCATTTTAGAGAGGTACATTATTTATGTACTTATTCTCTTGAAAAATAATTTTATTTCTACTAAGATAGAATAATTTACATTTATTATGAGAAATATATCTTCATTAAAACATCCCAAACCTATCGTACAAGGGCTTGTGGCATTTTCACTAAAATAGACCACTTGACTAATTATTTCCCTCAATTTCAAGAGATCAAGGATTGCTCAGCCATAATCCTTATGAGATCATATTAGATGAAACAAAAGCCACATCCCTAGAATAGGTATTATTATTTTTCTCCAACATACAACCAACGGTGGAAGGATCAATCAGACAAGAGGTATGGATATGGACAACAAAAAATGTTCCACTTTCAACTAATTTTCCTCTAACCTCTCCCTTACCAATAGGGTTTCCAACAAACCAAAAAGAGATTGAAATCCCATGAACCCACACTTCAATAATAAGTGACTTATAAACCAAATTTATATTCTAATACTGATGAACTTTTGAAACAAATTGTTCTCAATCAACAGAATGAGCTGAAGAGTCAAGGTTCCGAGTTGAATTAGTTTAATACAAAAATGTGTCAGATTCTCACAGCCTACCACAAACTTGTAAGTAAGAACTCTGAATATATACCATCCCATCCTACTCTAAATCCTATAGTGAATGTTAGTGCCTTCACACTAAGAAGTGGGAAACATCCAACTGATACTTCGGCACCTACCATTGCACTGGGATTCACCTTAACTTCAGAGATGCCCTATTAATGAACAACTGATGATAAACCCAAGGAGAATGAGGTTGGTAGGAAAAATATTGGAGATATTCCTCTTACACCCATTCCATATCAAAATAGTGTTTTTATAAAAATATTGCTGATGAGGAAAAAAAAAGTGGTTTTGGACACATTCAATCTTCTAGAGATAAGAATCCCCCTTATTGAAGACATTAGGAAAATACCATGGTATTCAATATTCTTAAAAGTAGTTTGTACCAATAGAAGATGGCTCAAGGTAAATTAAAAGATCAATCATGGAAAGAATGTTTCATCACTCATTACAGCAACTCTAGCAATGAAAAAATTGTAAAAGGATCCTTGTACATTCAACATAACATGAACTATAGGGGAGTTTCAAATTTTTTATGGTTTAACTGATTTAAGTGCTTCCACAAATGTGATGCATCACTATGTATTCTTTTATTTACAGGTTGGTGAGTTTAAGACGTTGTGAGAAGTGGTTAATTTGGTGAATAGAGCTAAACAATATCTCACGGGAGTCCTTGAGGATGTACTTGTTTGAGTAAGAGACATGACCCTTCTTGAAGATTTCTACATATATCACATAGAGGATGATCAGTTAAGTTATCATGCTCCCATTATATTTTTCTGACATTCGTCATATCATAAAAAACGATCATAAATGTTCATGAGGGTACACTTTTGATGTTTTTTAGAGATGAAGTTGTGATATTAAATGTTATGGACACCATGAAGTACCCCTCACATGACCATTCTACTTTTGTTATCTCCCATTTTGAACCACCAAATAAAAACCCCATGTAATTTAACTTGCCTATGATTAGGGATATTATGTTTGTTGTTTCTAGCTTGATATCTAAGGGCACTTCTACACCTATTTATTTTTCAAGAAAGTCTTATATATTTGATTTGGAAATTGTTTCATATTATTATTTCGATCATGTTCACTCTAATTATGGATTGGCTATTGAATATGTTGATGGTTTTGATGCATTATTCTGTGATTTTGATGATGGTTATCTTAGTACTAATGCTCAATGTGCACATATTTCAATACCGTAAATGTATTCATCCATACTTCACCCCCTTCATTGGAAGTCAAGCCATTGCCGCCTAATCTCAAATTAACATATTTGTTATGTTGTGTCAAATTACTTATTATAATATCTAACAATATCCCTTTTGAACATAAATAAAAACATTTGAATCTTTTTATGGAGAAAATTATGTAAATTTTGTGGACATTTGCTGAAATATTATGTATTAACCCCTCTATTTGCATGCATCAGATTCTATTAAAGGAAGGGGGTAAACCAGTTAGGTAGCCACAAAGGAGACTGAATAAAATTATTCTAGATGTTGTACAACATGTAGATGAATTTTTTTTAGGAAGATATAATTTATCCTGTTTTAGATTCCTATTGGGTATGTTCTATTCAGGTTGGGCCTAAGAAAAGTGGTGTTAGAGTAGTTAAAAATGAGAGAGAAGAGTTAGTTCCAATGAGGTTACAAAACAGTTGGCACATGTGTATTGATTATTGGAAACTAAATTAATCCACTCACAATGACGATTTACTACTCCCATTTATTGATCAAATTCAGGATATTCTATCTAGGAAGAGAACATACTATTTCTTGGATGGGTTTTCTGGATATTTTCATGTTCTTATAGCCTCAATGGAGTAGGAGAATAAAACCTTACCATTTCCATTCAGCACATTTTCCTACTGAATGATGCCATTTGGACATTTAAATTCCCTGGGTACCTTCCAGATATGCATGGTGATTATTTTTATGATTTTACTAAGACATTAATTGAGGTATTTATTGATGATTTTATAGTGCATTGGTCTTCATTTAATGATTGTATTTCTAGTTTGGGAAGGTTTTGAATCTTTGTAAATAAAATAATATGGTCTTATACTTTTAAATATGTCCTTTCATGATAGACAATGAAATTTTATTAGGTAATGTACTATCAATACATGAGATAGAGGTTGGTATATCAAAGGTAGATATTATTTAATCCTTAACCTATGTGTGTGTGTGTTGTAAGATCATTCCTAGGGTATGTAGGATTTTATTGGTGCTTCATCAAGGATGTTATTATGATTTATCTTCCCATGTCCCAATTTAATAAAAATGATTATGATTTTATTTTTGAAGATTAATGTGGGAATTTCTTTGCTGAGATATAGATGTTTCAGGCCACTCCACTAATCATACATCCCCCATGGTGGGAGCTTCCTTTTGAGCATTTGTGTAATTATTCCAACTTCGTGGTCAGAGTTGTCTTATCTTTGAGGTTGGAGGGATGCTTTCATGTGATTACCTATGCATCAAAGAGATTATATTTAGCCCAATCAAACTACGAAACTATTGAAAAGTAGTTTCATTCCATCATATTTTTTAGATACATTTTATTCATATTTACATGGTTCTAAAGTAGTTTTTTCCATGTATCTCAGACGTACCTATTCAATAATCTAGTTGAAAATCCCATGCTTATCTGATAGAGTATCCTTCATTTGGATTTTGATATTGAGATAAAGAAAAATAATAGCTCAGATAACCTAGTATAATAACACATGAGTAGACCTATGCACACAGTAGAGGATGACACATTAGACCAAGTACCACTTTATGACACTTTCCCCGATGAACATCGTTATTCCATCTCATGTTCACTTCCCTGGTATACAGATTTAATTTACTACCTTATTGAAAATGACTCAAAAAAATTAAAGCAACATCATGTCCACAAATTAATGAGTGTGTGTAGATTTTATGTGTGGGATAATCGCAACCAATTTCACTTATGTAGTGACCATGTTATTAGGAGGTGTGTACCCCTTCATGAGTTTGATTCTATTTTACATTATTGTCATAAACATTCTTATGTTGGAAATGGTGTACTCTAATTTATAGCTAGGAATTTCTTAGAATGGGGAATATATTGGCCTAGCTTATTCTATGATTCCCATGTGTATTCAAACTATGCTCACATTACCAACACACTGGGAACACTTCTAGGAGACATGAGATTCCCCATCAATCCATATTATTATGTGATATTATTCATGTATTGGGATTTTTTTATAAGAATATTTTCAGGTATAGTTTTTTTAATATTTTGTTTTCTTTTGATTATGTGAGTAAATGGGTGGAAGCTAAGTCCACTATGACTGCTGATTCTCATGTTGTAGTAGACCAGGTCAAGACCTAAATTTTTGTAGGTTTGGAGTACCAAAGGCCATATTTAGTGACCAAAATACACACTTTTGAAATACGTATTTGGCTTCCCTCCTTTGGATGTTTGTGGAGACACAAAAAACATCAATTCCATACCACCCCACAAAAATGAACAGGCTGAGGTTTATAATTAGGAGTTGAAATATTTTTTCAAAAATATTGTGCAACAGAATAAAAAGTATTGGATCAGGTGAATGGATGATGTGTTATGGGATTATATGACAGTATACAAGACATCCAACTGTATGTCTCCATTTTATATTTTTTTTGGTAAAGTGTTTCATCTCCAAGTGTAAGTCGAGCATTAGTCATATTTGGCTATAAATAAATGCATCATGGATTTGGAGAAAAATAAAATTAAACAGAGGTATAAAATTAAAGAGATTTATGAGATTTTATTGTTTTAAAATGAGAATTCAAGTCTATACAAGGAATTATAAAAAAAATCTCAAGATTTAATTATCCATCAAAGGGATTTTCATGTTTGAGATAATATCCTACTCTATTATTCATGACTGAAGTTGATTCTTGGTATGGTGCATTCTAGATGGATAGGTCCTTATATTGTATCTATGGTTTTTCCTTATGGTGAGACAGAGATCAAACAAGAAGACAATAGAAGAATATTTATAATAAATTTGAAATGCTTGAAGCAATATGTGATGGCATGGACTCATATTCCACTTAACGGGTTCCACGATCCCAGTGGCCCACATGGACTCAAGCGCATCTTCTCAATTTCCAGAGGCTACCCACTAGAATTGAGGGCCTAGGGTTCGTCCATGTTAACACAATTCCCCCATTAGAAGATTGTATCTCAATTGAAGGAATATAATGGAATAGTAAATAATAGAAGAAATTTAATTAATAGTGGAAGAAAACTGATTAAAATAGATAAACAAGAATAACAATAACTATATCAACTAGAAACGTGATGATGTTATGTCATGTCACTTGAAAACTGGAATGAAAGGATACAAGACAATAGGCATGACAAGTTCTCCAAAGTAGAAGGAAACAAATTCTACTCCACGAATCCCAAAATCCTACACGGTCATCTTCTATCAACCCCCATCCTATCAACACACAATCATGTATTGGAATCTGCATGCTTCCTGTTTTCAATACCTACAACCATGTAATCTACTCCCGGTAAGAAATGATTCTTGGAGAGTTTGTGAGATAAATCTTAGTGGGACAGCAAAAATTGTGTCTATAAAATCCGGCCCATGTAACAGAATATAGCAGTGTACAATCTTGCATATATAAAGTAAACAAGCAGTAAAATATTACTAAATACCCATCTACCTTCATTTTCCATCGGATAGTGTTTGAACATGTAACCAGGTCATTAATTATTATATTTTCATTTAATGCTAATAGGTCACATGAGGAATCGCTAACACTAACATCACCTCGTGATAGTATAAGTAGTAAAGGTCCCATGATATAATAAGTAAACCAATCAATGATATCTAGTGAGGGAGTTCCAGGTTAAAAACCAAAGCAACATAAACTCACATAAAGCTAACTCATTAGTACCTAAGTCCTGCTCAGTGTTAGTAGTGTAATCCATGGAGCATAATCCTATGCATTCCACAATAATATGCTTTCCGAGTCCAAGGAGATCAGCTAAGGTAAAATGTCACTATGAAAAGCCAGGGACCTATGGGCTTTCACCAAGGAACCTACTAGTCAATGTTGAATCCCAGGAGTGTATCTGAGGAATCCTATAAGAATGAAAGGTACCTAATGGTAGTATATTGGGAGTCCAAATAATAGGCATGATCTAGAGTCTAGGTGGGTACCAACCTAAGAAAATAGTATCTTTGAATCATAATGGGGTTCCCGAGACCCAAGGTATTTTTCTTTCCGAATCCAATGAGAGATAGAGAAAGTCAATTCCTATTTGATATTGTAATCATGTAGTAATTCATTTTGTTCATGTCATTCCATACACTAGTGTGGATACCTCATGTAGAGTTGAATCCAATTATTTATTGGTCTCGGCCTTTTCTTCCATTAGTGTGGACATACCACGTAGTGTTGAAACCATTTAGTCAAGTCTTGGTTATCCATTAAGGCCTATTCAATTATTGAGGTTCACTCCTTTACCTTTAATCAACATGAAATGGGGTGTTATAGACATGTAACCATTATTCAATCTCTTTTGGTAAGGACAAGTTATATACTTAGTATACATTCCATTTCGCATTTCATATTTCACATTTAATAAACATTTGTAAGCACTTGACTTAGGCGGGTCAAGTGGTCAGCATACAAGTTACATTCCATTATGAAATTCTCAGTAATAAAAATCCATTTATAATAAGAAGACTCACCATCCAAAAGGTAAAATAAGGTAATACCTGAGCAGTGACTAAAACATACCGAAACACTAAAAACCCAAATGTGGATTAACCTTTGACAAGGGGAAGATTGAGTTGTGGGTGTAAAATATAACAACAAAAACATAATTGGAAGAATCATAATCATACGATTCCAAAAAGTATAATTATGTTATGTAAATTTAAGAAACTACTTCCAAAAAAACCAGTGGGCCACCCACGAACACCCCAAAATCAACGAACTTCTGGGATAAGTAATAGACCACCCACAATAGGGTTGTACGAGCCTTATCCTCCGATATGGGCCCTTAATTTTTCTCTGATTGAAGTAGATCTATAAAAATGTGAAAAACTGTCACATGGAAATACCTTAGTTAGGAGTGAGAGAGAAGAAGAACCGATAAAGAATACTCGATTAAATACCGTTTCACATGCAACATGAAGAATGTAAGCTCAATCAAATGTCAGGAGAAGGAGATCACTTGATTCCATGTTTAGATATTCAAAAACCTCCAAAATGAGAAAGTATTTAGTTACTCGCGCATAAAATCAGATGATGGAGGAGTGGAAAATATTAATAGATCATTAAGTATGTTTTTTATATTTTAAAAATGTTTTTAGACTATGCATGTTTTGTCCACACAGTTTGTCAAACTGTGCACAAACTGTATGAGACGGTTCTGTGCGAAAAGTCATCCTCAACATAGTTTGATCAAATTGTGTGCCACCTATTCATTGTTACCTAGGAAAATGGGTCATTCACAGGGTTTGACTTCATGGATGTGCACTAAACATGGGAGGTTCTACTGTCCAAAAAAACACCTTCAGCATGGTTTACTTTAAACAGTGTGTAGAGTCTGTTAGAACCAAAAAAGATGGGTTCCTGGCTTTGAACAAACCCCAGACACCCTCAAAACCTCAACTAACTCATTAGGATTCTATATTAAGTCCAATGTATAAATTTATACTGAAACATTAAGGATCCATACTTGAGTGAAAACAAGGTTCTTACAGTCTTTCCCCCTTAAAAGAACTAACCCCCCGAATTCTCCTTTCAAGGGTAAGGAAACACTGTATGTAAACAACTCTAGCCTCTGATCACATAAAACAGCTTCCCTCTTACATGTCCCATCATGTACTCAGTTGTTCTTCCATATCACCTGTATGAGAGGGATATAATTTCCTCATAGAGCCTTCATTCTTCATCCCACGAATCATAATAGATATTCTTCAATTGTAGAATCATCATGTAACTCAAATTCCTTGCGATCAAAGGTATGAGATAGGTTAGCATGGTACTGGACAATTTGTTATACATGAATGATTTTGTGCATTTAATGGTACATCTATGTTACTAGAAACCGATAATCTACTAGCTCGACACTCTCTAGAATATCAAATTCTGTGATGTAATGAGGCGAAAAATTTCCCTGCATTCTAAACCATCTATTCCCAGGCCATGGTGATACCCGAAGGAAAACATGATTCACAAAATTGAACGAAATTGCTCGTTGACGGTGATCAACATAAGAATTGTATCTAGACCAGTCTGTATTCATAAACATCATAATCATCTGAACCTATTCCGATGTCTCCTAAACAAGTTGAGGACCTTGTAAAGCTGACTCACCCACCTCTAGCTGAAACTAGGTTGAACGGAATGGAATACCATATAAGGCCTCAAAATCAAACATATGAATTTTCAACTAGAAACTATTATTATATTTGAACATGACTAGAAGGATAAAATTCTCCAAAGAATTACTGAAATCAAGGATGCATGCTTGGAGAATATCCTCCAAAACCTGTATTTTCCATTCCGATTGTCCATTTATTAAGGGTGAAAAGTTTTGCATAGAAGCACCTGATTTCCCATACCTTTATGAAAACCTTCCCATAAATATGAAGTGACATTAGAATCCCTATCTAAAATGATAGTACATTGAACTCCGTTTAGATGTATGATCTCACGGACATAAAGTATTCCCAGCTCATCAACTAAGAAATTCTTCCGAATAGGGATAATGTGGGATGATTTTTTATTCGGTTAATGACTACCCAGATAGCATCGATACCCCTCAGTGACCTAGGTAAGATTACTAAATAATCCATAGAAACATCTTCACATTTCCATTATGGTACTGGAAGTGAATATAATAAGACTACATGTCTCTAGGGATCCGCCTTCAGATACTGACAGGTGTAACACCAAGTGATGAAACCTACAATCTGATGATTCATCTGAGGCCACCAATACTAGCATCACATATATCGATTCATCTTCGAGATACCGGGATGAAATTTCCATTGAGAAGAATGGGACTCTTTAATCAACTCCTCTCCCACATATAGAGGAATGAAGATGCGTCCACGTAGACACTTGATGTTGTCTCTATCTATAGAGAAATCCTGAGGTGGGCTATCTACTAATATATTCTCACAGAGAACCAAACATTCAGGATATGCAAACATTTTTCTCTTCACCTTCTCAAGGAGTGAATAAGTAACTGTTAAAGTAGATAGTTAATACTACTTGGGAATATCATGAAACTCCAGGCGATGTTCAAAAAAGAGATCCATTAACATCCATTAATCACTGGCTTCCTGTAATGCCTGCATTTCATATTTCCAACTCAGTGCAGCTACAACCGTATTTCCTTTTCCAAGCGTGTAGGAAAAGATCAAAATCAAAGGATTGTAGATATTCGACTCATCTTCGTTGTCAGATGTTCATGCCATAATGAGAAAAGATATACTTGAGGATCTTGTGATATATATACACCATTAAGAACTCAACCTATAGATAATGTACCCGAAAATGTAAGGCATGGACAACAACTGCTAGCTTGAGTTCATGCGTCAGGTAATTTAATTCGTGAGGCCTCAACTACAAAGATCTGTATGCAATGACTTTTTCTTCCTACATCAACACTACTCCTAGGCCAATTCATGATGCAAATTAAGAGAATATATAACCCTTACTTGGTTCTAAAGGCATCAGAATATGTGTCATGACAATCCTCTCTTTCAGCTTTTGAATGGAATTCTCGCAGGCTTATGACCATAAGAACTTAACTCACTTCATTGTAAGTCTAGTAAGAGGTGAAGAATTATGTGAGAAGTCCTGTATGAAATGCATGTAATATCCAGTGATCCCTATGAAACTCTTGATATCAAACCCATTCTTAGGTTGTTCCTAGGAAACTACAACACTAACTTTCTTAGGTTCAATATATACACCTAATTATGAAATAATATGACCTATGAAGTGAACCTTGTCGATCCAGATGTCACATTTAGAAAATCATGCGATAAATCGGAGGATCTCTCTGTGTACTCATAACGATCTCACGATGACTTCCATGGGTGTTACGAGTGTGCGAATACACACAAATGTCATCTACAAAGGCCATGATAAAAGAGTCCGCGTAGGGATGAAAAACCATATTCATAAAATCCCTGAAAATGGAAGGTGTGTTCATATGACCGAATGACAAAACAAGATACTCATTTATACCATACCTATAATGGAAATCTATACAAGGCATGTCTGATGGTATAAATCACACTATATGATAACCTGATCTCCGGTCAATTATAGAAAACATAGTTTCTCCTCATATCTAGTAAAATAGATCATATATTGGAGGAAGTGGATACCATTTATTGACTATAATAAATTTCAACCATCTATAATCCACGCATTAATGAAGAGATACATTCTCCTTATTAGAGAAAACATGGGTAAACCCCAATAGAATGTAGTAGGCCATATAATGTCTTTGGCCTCCAAGTCCCATATTTTTTTCTTGATATCGTGATACAAAGTATTTTCCATCCTGTAAGGGGGAATGGAAACTGGTGTTGCTATTGGAAGAATCTCTATTTCAATATCTACCTCTCTCTCAGAAAGAAATATTGGAAAATCATCAGGAAAGGCTACCCTTGAATGATCATATACTAGATGTAAATCAGTCTGAAGAAAAACCTTATCCTTCGTGAAATGATTTTCAGTCTGGGTGGTCACACTACCAATCATGTGATGCTTCAAGCCTTCTCCCCCAACCTTGACTTCCCACTCACCCTTGAAAATTTAATAGTAACCTTCTGGTGTTTTAAAGGAAACCCTTCATTGATAGCAGTCTAAAAAGACATGATAGTGGAAAAACTAGTCCATCATGAGAATGACATCGAATCGCATCTTCTCGAGAAGAATGAAATTCCAAAAGTAAGGCTAACTTCTTTCCTCAAGGGTACAATACCTACTATGGAATATTCCATCCATCCATGTTCCCAAGGGTGTATTGAGGGTCATTACAACCTAGTGATACTGTATCTCTAGTCCAAGACTGTAACTCCCGAGATTTTTATGAGAAATATTTTTTTTGTCATCAAAGGGATATTTCTCTACAAACAACGCTAGCTTGTCTTTCTTTACACCCAATCACGACCTTCCTCGATAGCTTGCGTTGAACGCAATACCGAGTTTCACTAAACAACGATACGCTATTAAAATAATATTAAAACTACCCATTATGAATAGTAATAACCACTCTTTGAAATTTTATAAATTTTATCCTTCAAAATGGACTTCATTTTTGGATTCAGAATATCGAAATTAGCCTAGGGTGAGTTTTTGGTATTTTTCTGAAAACTTTCAATTTTTGATGAATAGTGAAAACACTGGGTTACTATTTAAAAACGGGCTTTTTATTTTAGTAATTATTATTTATTTATTTAAATTTATTTTAGGTCATAATTGATACATAATACCTATATATGTTCAAGGTAATTCATTGGAGTCATTTTATAATAATTTTAGATATATAAAAATTTTATTGAACTCTTCACCGTCTTTTACCCACCACCTAGGAGAGTTTGAAAATTTTAATAAAACATAATTTTACTGCTTCTGTGAGTGGAATTTTAAAAATCCGAGAGACATGGTTAAAATCAAGGAGTAAAATGAGGTTTAATAAGATAAACATAATTTTTGGTGAATAGTAACTTTTTACTTTTATTTACCACGATTAAAAGTAAATAGGGTAATTAAAGGTAAAAATGGTATTATTATTACCCTAAAACATGTTATAATTATATTGGATAAGTTTAATTCGATCAAGAATAACCATAGGAATTAAATATGACCATTTAGTTTCACTTGGATTAGATGAGGACATTTATTATTATTTTATTTAAAGAATAGTTAAAATAGTTAAAATCAATGTTTAATAACAAAAACATTGATAATATAGGGTTATACATAAGATAAATTCAACTATAAATATTTATTAGAAAGATAAAAAAATTTCCTACATAATGGTATTTTATTTATAATTTTTAGACTTTAAATAATTTAATTTATTTATGAAACAACGATGATGGAGTAATTACCTTATTAAAGAAATATAAACATAATTGATATTATAAATACACAAATAAATCTAGTTTTGGACTTTTTATAAATTACACTAATTTTATAGGTTACTATGACTTATTATTATTGATTTAATTTAATTTTTTCTACTAATCATGCTGTTATGAATTTCAAAAAAATCAATTGGCAAATAGTGTCAAAATTGACATTAATAGTTTTTAAAAAAATATTATATTATTAATTGTTATTTTATTCCTAAAAATATAAGGCTCTTCCATATGTCTTAGATAAGGCTATATATATTAATAATTAACCACTTGGGGTTCGTTTGGCTTGTTATTGTGTGTTTATTAACCATATAGTGTAAGAAAACAAGAAGACACAGTAAAAGTAAAATTATTTAACCTAAAGTTAAATCTAAATGATAAGGTTAAAATAGTAACCTCAACTTGTCTAAAATATATTGGTTGAGAGGATTTCGACCCATACCAACATTTTCTTCGAAATAAACCAATTTGGATATATTAATTACCGAATATGACATTATAATAAAATAATATTTTATGTTCTCCCTAAAGTGCCTCTCTCTTCCCTTATAAAAGGGCACCTCCTCCCTCTAACCATTACACAACTTTGAGCTTTCAAGCTGGACCAAACCCTGGAAATTTCTCTTCTCCACTTCCCTAGAAACATCCTAGAAGTCCTGGTCTTCTTCAAAGTCCATCTTTAGTGCCGTAAGTGTAGGTTAAGAAGAGGTGCTTCAAAGAAGAGGTAATGTCTGTTAGAGATTCTTTCAACATTATTTCTTCATCTACTTCCTCTTCTTTAGTTTTTTCAATATTAAGTAATAACATAAGTATCACTAATATATTGATATGATATTATAAATATGAAAAAAACCTATTTCACCTTCCATCCATCCTACAGAAAATGAAATCACCGCGCATGCGTACGTATGGAATACCGTCTCCACGTCATAGTGTTATCTGTTTTCCACCACCACCATACATGGATGGGTATAATGGTGTAAATTATAACTATATATTATTATTGTAAAGTGATATTGATTCTGAAATAGTATACATTCACTTCAATAAAATTCCACGATCATGGGAACAATATCATCACTCGTGCGTATGCACGACCTACCGTCTCCACGATGTGATGCGACTCGTTCTACATGATCTTAAATGAATAATGATTATATAAATGAATTAAATTAATAAATAATATATATATTACACTAATACCATTCTGGAAATGAGTTATCTATAACCTAAAAATAAGAATAAGAACTTATTTGACAAAACATGCATAAGAACAAAAAGTAATAAACACCCGAATATCAAGTAGCAATGAAATATTACTAACTAGAAGCTAATAATATGACCATATATGATATTATAATAATGATTACGATTATGGAATAAGTCAATAACATTATTTAAATCATTATACAGAAGGTTCGGACATGTACGAAGCAAATCAGACCTAACGTAATGGAAAATCTCGACATCTCATTTTTATCCAAGATTGTTTATATATCAGAATTTACTGGGGATTATTTATCATCCAGGTCCATGTTTACTCAATATTTAATATTATTTATATCCTCCTAAAATTGTTTAAATCCAATTTTACCCTTTAGTGAGTATTTAGTAAAATATATGAATGGAATCTTTTGTCATTTTTAGAATGAGGTACTATTTTGAATTCTCTGGCCAAATCACGAGAAGAATGTTTTCGTTAACTTATACGACATGAATGGATTTTTAGATGATTATTTCCATGAAGCTTACTTTAAATTATTTCATGTTCATTTTCAAACAACTTATTTTAGTTCAAAATTGTATGACATGTTAAGAAAGGAAAAATGTTTTTGAAGTAGAAATGATATTTTCCTGAAGATTGGAGTCCAAGTGTTATATAAAAATTATTTTCCATATAAGATAATATAGGGTTATATTTCTATCTCTGTTTTTAAATTAATTTTATTATGTTATGATGGAATTAATTTTATTATGTCCATTTATGTTATGATGGAATGATGTTTAAGAATCCCATTTTTATTACATGGGTTTTGCTAAGATGTATGATTTATGATCTTGTGGAACACATAAGAATGGTATCATTATGAGATGGGTGGGACCTATATCTCCCTCAAATACATTGTGTAACGATTTATATCTCATGAGATAGACATGGCTGGAACAGATGGTTAATCTGATTAAGGGATACAGGACTGAAACAAGGAGTGAACTCAGTTGAGAAATGGGCATTGTCCGCTAGGATAGTCTTGGAAATGAGTCTTGACTACTATGAAAATATTCTCTATGATTATGTGTGTATTACAAAATGTTTCATGTTTTATATTATGATTATTGGGATTACATTTCTCTACTATGATTTATCCCATGTTATGAAATTATGATCTCATTTGTAGGTTAAGATTCCCAAAATGATACGTTCTTATGAATATGATGTGATTGATATTTCTTTTGTTTACACTTACAGAGCATTTGAGCTCACCCTTTTGTATGTTTTCTCTTTCCCAGGTCAGGAAGATGGGTATTAATTAAGATATGCCAAAAGGGACCCTACATATGATAATATAAAAGGGAGACAGTGTAGATGATTTATGAACAAGTTGTTTATGTTTACCAGTTTCTAAATACACTATAACTATATGGTACTTTCATGGTTTTGTTATATGTTGTAATAAGTGTTCTTCAATTATCAATTAATAACAATGTATGTAATGTATGGGTCATTATAGTTGGTATTAGCAGAAAGGTATAGTCAACATTTGGAAACTAGGATGTGAAAGCCTTAGTAAGAACTCTAAGGATATGTCAAAGAATAGAACACACTCTTAGTGTTTTATAAATGGCCATGAACAACCAATGATAAGACCTTAAGTGTGAAATTTTATTCTTTATTATGTGGTTTTCATATTATAATTAGTGTTACTCACACTATTATTCTTGGTTTTAGTCAATGGCTGGAACACGAAGGAACCGTGTTAATGAGGAATGTGATGGCCTATGCAATGATTGTCCCTCTGAGCTACCACACATTGTGGGAGCTGGAATGAAAAATCTTGTAGACATGCTCACTCAGCTTTCTCATGCTATGAATCATGCAGGAATTCTAAATGAGGAAAGTAAGGAGAAAAATTATATTGAATACTTCATGAGGCAGCGTCCACCCTCATTCAGTGGGTCTACTGATCCATTACTGGCTGAACAGTGGATCAGTACCACAAAGAAGATATTTTCAGTTCTTCAATGTTCTGAACATGATAAAGTCATATTAGTAGTATATCATTTGGAAGGTAAAGCTGATCAATGGTGATTCTTATCAATAATACGTTGAAAAGGGATGAAATTGAATCCAGGGAATGGAAAGAGTTCAAGAACTTATTTTTAAATAAGTAATTCCCTCGCATTCTTCCAACAAATATGGAGAAGTAGTGTCTTGAACTGAAGCAAAAGCATGATGAATCTGTTGGTACCTACGAAGAAAATTTTACAAGACTTGCAAGGTACGCTTCTGGGATTATTATCCAAACTGAGATTAAGATCGATCGATTCTTTAGTGGGATAAAACCATGTCTTCGAAGGGTGTTATCCATAAGGGACTTCAATCGCTATGAGGAAATCGTTCGATGGGCTCTCAAGGTTTAGATGGAGATTGTAGTAACCCATCTGTCATATGGGTATGATATGAAGAGGAAAATGGAGTTCAAAGGGAAATATAAAGAGCACTCTGAAAAGAAGATTATTTTTTCCTTATGCTCAATGTGTGGAAAGAAACATGGAGAGAGTTTTCTTAACGAGAAAAGTAAATGTTTCAAATGTGGAAAGGAAGGTCATCGGGAATTTGAATTCCGCAATTATGGGAAGAAGATTTCTAGTGATGCGAACAAAGAAAAGGCTACACAGAGTGCACATCCTACACTTCAATGTTACAAGTGCAAGGAAATGGGCCATTATACCAATCAATTCCCAAATCCAAGGGTTTTTTACGATGATCGATATCAAATTACTCTTAAGGATGAATACAAAGGAATGTCACATGTAATTTCTATCAGCGATGTGGATTATGATAGCGAAGTGGTGAAAGGTACACATAATATCCACTCTAAAGTAGAAAATGTTTTATTTGATTCTGGATCCACCCACTCTTTTATTTCTGAAGAATTTTCTAAGGGTATCGTCGTATTACCTCAATAAATAGATGTTGAGTTAGCTATGAAAAACCCGTATGGCACAACAGTCGCCTCAAAAGTTTACAATTTTTCTCCGATTGAAGTTTGTGGGAAAGTGCATCCTGCAAATCTTGTGATACTTCTTATAGTGGAATTTTATGTGATTCTTCGCATGGATTGATTTTCTTTATATGGATATCATATCAATTTCCAAAGAAGGGAAGTCACATTTCATATTCCAGATATATCTATGATTGTCTATCGATGCAAGGATGAACATAACCTTCCAGTGGAAATTTCATCCATCTTATGGGTCTGGATTCAACTAAATAAAGGTTATTTATCTCAAATGGTTGGAGAGAAACTCACAATTAAGAATATGCCATTGTATGGGAGTTTGATGATGTCTTTCCGGAGGAATTTCCTGGTCTTCCACCAAATCGTGAAGTTGAGTTTTCAATAGAACTCATACATGGTGCTTTATCTATATCAAAGGCACCGTATAGAATGGCACCTATTTAGTTGCATGAATTGAAGAAGCAACTCCAAGGGAATCTTGATAAGGGATTCATATTCCCTTGTGCATCACCTTGGGGAGCACCTGTTCTATTTGTTAAGAAAAAACATGGATCAATGATACCCTGCATTGATTATCGAGAACATAACAAGATCAATAACAAGAACAAATATCCTCTCCCAGATATTGATTACTTATTTGACCAACTATGTAAAGCTCAATACTTTTCCAAGATTGATCTTCGTTCAGGGTATCATCAATTAAGGTTAAAAATGGAGGATATACCAAAGATGGATTTCCATACAAGGTATGGACACTATGAATTTAAAGTGATTCCATTTGGTCTTACTAGTACCCATGATATCTTCATGGATCTAATGAATAGAGTCTTTAGAGACTATCATGATCAGTTTGTGGTAGTCTTTATAGAATATATTCTTTTCTATTTAAAAAGCAAGGAAGAACATGAAGATCACTTTAGAATTGTATTGAAGACCCCGAGAAAGGAGAAGCATTATGCCAAATTTACCAAGTGTGAATTTTTTCTTCAAAAAGTTGCATTTTTGGGTCCCATAATCTCAAAAGATGGGATATCTGTGGATTCAGCCAAAACAGAGGTTATCGAAAGATGGTTGAGACCAACAACAGTAACTGAGATCTAAAGTTTTCTTGGTTTGGATGGATATTATCGACGTTTTGTGAATGATTTTTTACGATTATCTAATCCACTAACCATATTGACTCGAAAAAGAGTTAAGTTCATTTGGATGGAGGAGTGTGAAGAGAATTTCAAGGAGTTAAAAAGATGGTTATCCAGTGCACCTGTGCTCACACTGCCTTGTAGTGGCGAAAGGTTTGTGCTCTATAGTGATGCATCCAAGAAGGGATTGGGGCGTGTTCTCATTCGAAATTATATGGTGATAGCTTATGCCTCATGACAGTTTAAAATCCATGAGCAAAATTACACATATCAGGATTTGGAGTTAGCTTCGGTAATATTTGTATTAAAAATATAGAGGCATTATCTTTATGGTGAAAGGTGTGATATTTATACTGATCATAAACGTTTAAAATATATTTTCACACAAAAGGAGATGAATATGAACCAAAGAAGATGGTTGGAGATGATTAAGGATTACAACATATCAATTCATTACCACCCTGGGAAGGCAAACAAGATGGCAGATGCATTAAGTCGGAAAGACCATGCGAGCATATATCTGATGGGTATCACAAACGTTCCAATATTTATGGATTTACAAAGGATGGATCTTGGAATTATAATGGAAGGGGAAATATCTTATCTTTCCCAATTGAATGTTCAACCATCTATACATGTAAAGATTAAAGAGGCAATTAAAGAAGATGTAGAGTTACAAAAGAAGGTGAGAAATGTTCCTGAATTCAACCTTGATTGTGACGGGATAATAAGGTTCAGGAATCGGGTTTGTGTTCCTCCCATCTATGAATTAAAGAAGGAGTTTCTGGATGAGACTTGTAGTTCTTCATTATCTATTCATCCTGGAAGCATGAAGATGTATAGGGACCTGAAAGAGTACTTCTGGTGGGATGGTATGAAAAGAGATGTTGCTGAATATGTCTCTCGATGCTTGGTCTATCGGCAAGTTAATGTTGAGAGACAGAAGTCTAAGGGGATGTAACAACCATTACCCATACCCAAATGGAAATGGAAAACATCACTATTAAATTTGTCACAGGACATCCTAAAACATCTAAAAGAAAAAATGCTATTTGGGTCATATTTGATCGTCCTACGAAGTCAGCACAATTCATTGCTATTAGAGAAGATTTACCTCTTGATCAGATTGCCAGGATATATGTAAAGGAAGTGGTAAGATTACATGGAGTACCACTTTTCATTATATCTAATCGGGATCCGAGGATTACCTCAATGTTTTGGCAAAGTCTTCAGCATACTCTGGATACAGAGTTGAGTTTCAGCACTACTTATCATCTTTAGACAGACGGTCAGTCTGAGAGGATAATTCAAACTCTAGAAGATATTTTAAGAGCTTTCTCTAAGGATTTCAAAGGTGGTTAGGATCCACACATACCTTTGGTGGAATTTACATATAATAATAGCTTTCACTCCAGTATTCAGATGGATCATTATGAAGCTCTCTATGGAATGTAATGCAGAACTCCAACTTTCTGGGATGAAGTTGGGGAAATAAATCTATTAGGACCTGATCTTGTTGATAAGATGGGAGAAAAGGTCTGATCTATTCAACAAAACCTAAGGGTAGCTTAGAGTCAACAAAAAAGTTATGTCGACAATTGAAGAAAAGACCTAGAGTTTGAAGTGAGTGATAAAGTGTTCTTATGAATATCTCCTTGGATGAGAGTAATGAGATTTGGAAAGAAAGGAAAGGTGAGCCCTAGGTATATCAGTCCTTTTGAAATACTGGATCATGTTGGGAATGTAGATTACTGATTGGTGCTTCCACCGAATCTCTCTCAAGTTCACGATGTGTTCCATGTATCTCTCCTGAAAACTACATCCCAGATCCATCACATGTACTCCGCTCAGAAGTTGTACTGCTGGAGTAAGATATTTATTATGAAGAACTACCGATAGAGATTCTGGATTGTAGCGAAAATGTCCTACAGAGCAAGACCACTCTCTTGGTGAAAGTTTTATGGAGGAACCACCAAGTACAAGAAGCTACATGGGAGCTTGAGGATATGATGAGAGAGAGGTATCCTCATCGTTTTGCTACAAAGTGATTAATTTCGAGGGAGAAATTCATTTTAGGGGGGGTAGAATGTAAGACATGAGATTTTTATGAGAAATATTTTGTTATCATCAAAGGAATCTTTCACTACATACAACACTAGATTGTCTTTCTTTACATGAAATCATGACCTTCCTTGATAGCTTGTGTTGTACGCAATACCGAGTTTCACTAAACAACGATATGCTATTAAAATATTATTAAAACTAGCCGTTATAAATAGTAATACAGACTTTTTAAAATTACGAAAAATTTTATCATTCAAAATGGACTTCATTTATAGATTTGGAATATCGAAATTAGCATAGGGTGAATTTTTGGTATTTTTCTGAAAACTTTCAATTTTTTACGAATAGTGAAAACGCTAGGTTACTATTTAAAAACAGACTTTTTATTTAAATAATTATTATTTTTATTTATTTAAATTTAATTTAGTTCAAAATTGATACATAATACCTATATATGTTCAATGTAATTCACTGGAGTCATTTTATAATAATTTTAGATATATAAAAATTTTATGGAACTTTTCACCGTCTTTTACAAACCTCCTAGGACAGTTTGAAAATTTATATAAAAAATAATTTTACCGCTTTTGTGAGTGAAATTTTGAAAATCTGAGAGACAAGGTAAACATAAAGGAGTAAAATTTGATTCAATAAGATAAAAATATAATTTTTTCTAAATGGTAACTTTTTACTTTTATTTACCACGGTTAAAAGTAAATTGGGCAATTAAGGGTAAAAATGTTATTATTATTACCCTAACACATGTCCTAATTCTATTGGATAAGTTTAATTCGACCAAAAACATTCTTAGGAATAAAATATGACCATTTAGGTCCACTTGAAATACGATTAGGACATTTATTATTATTTTATTTAAATAATAGTAAAAATAGTTAAAATCAATGTTTAATAACGAAAACATTTTTAATATAGTGTTATACATAAGATAAATTCGACTATAAATATTAAATAGAAATCTAAAAAGAGTTTCTACATAATGGTATTTTATTTATAATTTTTAGACTTTAAATAGTTTAATTTATTTAGGGCACAATGATGATGCTGTAATTACCTTATTAAGGAAATATTAACATTATTGATATTATAAATACCCAAATAAATGTAATTTGAGACTTTTTATGAATTAAAATAATTTCATAGTTTAATATGACATATTAGTATTGATTTAATTAACTTTTTTGAACTAATCATACTGTTATGATTTTCACAAAAATTAATTACCAAGTAGTGTCAAAATTGACAAAAAATAGTTTTTGAAACAAATATTATATTATTAATTGTTATTTTATTCATAAAAATCTAATGATATGACAAAGGACTTATATAAGGTTATATATATTAATAATGAACCACTTGGTTTTCGTTTGGCTTGTTATTGTAAGTTTATTAATTGTATAGTGTAAGAAAACAAGATGACACGGTAAATGTAAAATTATTTAACTAAAAGAGAAATCTATATGATAGGGTTAAACTAGTAACATAAACTTATATAAAATCTATTGGTTGAGATGATTTAGACCCATCCCCACATTATCTTAGAAATAAATCAATTTTGAGCTATTGAAATCCGTATATGACTTTTTAATAAAATAATATTTTATGTTTCTAATAAAGGGCCCCTCTCCTACCTTATAAAATGAAACCTCCTCCCTCTCCTCTTTAAAAAACATTGAGCCTTCAAGCACAGCCAAAACCTTCCAATTTCTCTTCTCCACTTCCCTTGAAACATCGTAGAATTCCAGGTCTTCTTCAAAGACCATCTTTAGTGCCCTAATAGGAGGTTAAGACGAGGCGCTTCAAAGAAAATGTAATGTCTGTTACCGATTTTTTCAACTTTATTTCTTCTTATACTTCCTCTTCTTTAGAAGTTTAAATATGAAGTAATAACATAAGTATCACTAATATACTTATATGTTATTATAAATATGATACAACCCTATTTCACCTTGTATCTATCCTATGGAAAATGAAATCACCGAGCGTGGGTACGTACGGAATACCGTCTCCACGCCATGGTGTAATCTGTTTTCCACCACCACCTTTCTTGGATGGTTATAATGGTGTAAATAATAAATAAATATGATTATTGTAAATTAATATTGATTCTTAAATTTTATACATACACTTCAATACAATTCCACGATCATGGGAACGATATCATCGCTCGTGCGTACGTACGACCTACTATCTCCACGATGTGATGTAAATTGTTCTACAATATCTTCAATGAATAATGATTATATAAATGAATTGAATGAATAAATATGATATATATTACACTAATACCAATCTTGAAATTAGGTATCTATAACCTAAAAAGAAGAATAATAATTTATTCGACAAAACACGCCTAAGAACAAAAAGCAATAAACACACGAATAACAAGTAGCAATGAAATATTACTAATACACAGCTAAGAATATGACCATATATGATATCATAACAATGATTAAGATTCTGGAATAATCCAATAACATTATTTAAATCATTATACTGGAGGTTCGTACACGTACAAAGCAAATCAGACCTAAGGTAAGGGAAAATCTCACAATCTCATTTTTATCCGAGATTGTTTATACTTCAGAGTTTACTGGGGAATATTTAACATCCCCATCCATGTTTCCTCAATATGTAATATTATTTCTATCCTCCTACAATTTTTTAAATCCAATTTTACCCATCATTTAGTTCTTAGTAAAAAAAATGAAAGAATTAATTTTTCATTTTTAGTACGACGTACTTTTTTGACTTTTCCGGCCAAAGTACAAGAAGAATGTTTTTCTTTATCTTATACAGCATGAATAGATTTTTAGAACATTATTTTCATGAAGAATACTTTAAAATTTTTCAAGTTTATTTTTGATGAACTTATTTTAGTTTAAAATTGTATGACATGTTAAGAAAGGAAAAATGTGTTTGAAGTAGAAAAGATATTTTCCACAAAAATAGAGTCCATGTTTTTTATCAAAATTATTTTCCATCTAAGATAATATAGGGTTATGTTTTTATCCCTATTTTTACATTGATTTGATTATGTTATAATGGAATTAGTTTTATGATTTCCTTTTATGTTATGAGGGCATGATGTTTAAGAATCCCATTTTTATTACATGGGTTATTCTATGATGTATGATTTATGATCTTATTGTAAACACAAGAATGGTATCATTATGAGATGGGTGAGACCTATATCAACCTCCAATGCATTGGAAAAAGATTTATATGTCATGATATATAGATGGCTGGAACGGATGGTTAATCGGGTTTAGTGACACAGGACTGAAATGAGGATTGAACTCGGTTTAGAAATGGGCGTTGTCTGCATGGAGAGTCATGGAAATGGGTCTTGACTACTAAGAAATGGTTCTCAATGATTATGTGTCTATGCCACAATGTTTCATGTTTTATGTTATGATTATTGGGATAACATTTAACTACTATGATTTAACTCATATTATGAAATTATGATCTCTTGTGCAGGTTAAGATTTAAAAAAATTTATGTTCTTATGAATATGATGTGATAGATATTTCTTTTTTTACCCTTACTGAGCATTTGAGCTCACCATTTTGTTGGTTTTCTTTTCCCCAAGTCAGGAAGAAGGGTATTAAGTATGATATGCTAAAAGGGACTCTAGATATGATAAAATAAAAGGGAGACAGTGTAGATGATTTATGAACCAGTTGTTTATGTTTCCCAGTTTCTAAAGACATTGTACCTATACAGTCTTTTCATGGTTTTGCTATATGTTGTAATAAGTGTGATTCAATTATAATGTAATAAAAATGTATGTAAAGTATGGGTCTTTATAGTTGGTATCATAGGAAAGGTATAGTCAACCTTTAGAATCTAGGATGTGAAAGACTTAGTAAGAACCCTAAGGATAGGTCTAATAATAGAACACAATCTTAGTGTTTTAGAAATTTCCATGAAAAACCTATGATAAGACCATAAGTGTGAAATTTTATTCTTGATTATGTGGTTTTACTATTATAATTAGTGGTTCTCACACTATTATTCTTGTTTTTAGTCAATGTATGGAACCTGAAGGAACCATGTTAATGTTGAATGCAATGGGAAATGCAATGATTATCCCCCTGAGAAACCAAAAGTTATGGGAGTTGGAATGAAAAATCTTGTAGCCATTCTCACACAACATTCTCAATCAATGAATCATGTCAGACATACAAACGAGCAAAGGAAGGAGCAAGATACTATTGAATCCTTCATGAGGCAGCGTCCACCCCCATTCAGTGGGTCTACTGATCCATTAGTGGCTGAATAGTGGATCCGTACTGGTGAAATGATATTTTTAGTTCTTTAATGTTCTGATCATGATACATTCATCTTAGAAGTATATCATTTGGTAGGTGAAGCTGATCAGTGATAGAATCTTACCAAGAATATGAGGCAAAGGGATGAAATTGAATCCATGGAATGAAATGAGTTCAAGAAATTATTTTTCAGTAAGTACATCCCTCGTACTCTTAGAACAAAGATGGTGAATAAGTTTCTTGAACTGAAGCAAAAGGATGATGAATCTGTTAGTACCTACGAAGAAAATTTTACCAGACATGCAAGGTATGCTTCTGGGATTATTATCCAACCCGAGAGTAAGATCGATCGATTCTTTAGTGGATTAAAGCCGTGTATTTTAAGTGCGTTAGCCATAAGGGACTTCAATAGCTATGAGGAAATCGTTCAGTGTTCTCTTAAGGTTGAGATGGAGATTGGAGTAACCCATCAGCCATATGGGTTTGATAATAAGGGGAAAATGGAATTCAAAGGGAATTATAAAGATCACACTAAAAAGAAGATGAGTTTTCCCTTATGCTCAATGTGTGGAAAGAAACATGGAGGGAGTTGTATTAAATGTACAAGTAAATGTTTCAAATGTGGAAAGGATGTTGATTGGGCATTTGAATGTCGGAATGATAGGAAGCATATTTCTATTGATGCGAATAATGAAAAGTCTACATAGAGTGAACCTCCTACACATCAATGTTAAAAGTGCAAGGAAATGGGGCATTATACCAATCAGTTCTCTAATACAAGGGTCGTTGATGATGACTGACGTCAAAAAACTCTTAAGTCTAATGACAAAGGAGAGTCCCATGCAATTTCTATCAGCGATGTGGAGTACGATAGAAAATTGTTGAAAGGTACACTTACCATCCACTATAATGTAGAAAATGTTTTATTTGATTCTGGATCCACCCAATCTTTTATTTATAAATAATTTTATAAGGGTATCACCATATTACCTCAACAATTAGATGTTGAGTTAGCTGTTAAAACCCCTAATGGAAATGCAGTTGCATCAAAAGTTTACAATTCTTCTCCTATTGAAGTTTGTGGGAATGTGCTTCATGTAAATCTTGTGATCCTTCCTATAGTGGAATTTGATGTGATTCTTGGCATGGATTTACTTTCTTTACATGGAGATCATATCAATTTCCAAATAAGGGAAGTCACATTTCATATTCCAGATCAATCTATGATCGTCTATCGGTAGAGACCCGAAGCTTGACGTACATGGACATTACATTACTTATGCGGAATACTTTATACATAACAAAAACACACACACAAGGATCGTAATAGTTTAGTGTCTTTGGAAACTCGGAATATAATCTTCTAATCTTGGTGAAAGATCTTAAACATCTCCCATAAAGATCTTCCTTTTTTTTATACCTAAAACCTTTCTTTATATCCTGGGGAAAAAACATAAAAGGGTGAGATCAAATGCTCAGTAAGGGTAAACAAAAGAAATATCAATCACATCATATTCATAAGAACATAACATTTTGGAAATCTTAACCTGCAAAAGAGAGCATAATTTCGTAACATGGGATAAATCATAGTAGTGAAATGAAATCCCAATAATCATAACATAAAACATGAAACTTTGTGGAATACACACATAATCATATAGAATCATATCTTATTAGTAAAGACTCATTTACAAGACTATCTTAGTGGAAAAAGTCCATTTCTGAACTGAGTCACCCTCGTTTCAGTCCTGTTTCACTGAACCGGTATGACCTACCATTCCAGCCATGTCTATCTCATGAGATATAAAATCATTACCCAATGAATTGGAGGGAGATGTAGGTACCACCCATCTCATAATGATGCCATTCTTATGTGTGCCACAAAATCATAAATCATACATCATTGCATAACCCATGTAATAAAAATGGGAATCTTAAACATCGTGACATCATCAAACAATTCATATAAGATAAAGGAATTCATAAAAATAATTCCATCACAACATAATAAAATCAATTTAATAAGAGGGATATAAACAGAACCCTATATTATCTTAGATGGAAAATAATTTTGATAAAACACATGAACTCCATTCTTGAGGAAAATATCCTTTCAAATTCAAAAACATTTTCCTTTCTTAACATTTCATACAATTTTAAACTAAAAGAAGATGATTGAAAATAAACTTGAAAAATTGTAAAGGAATCTTCTTGGAAATAATGTTTTAAAAATCCATTCATGCCGTATAAGTTAAAAAAACATTATTCTCATACTTTTGTCGGAAAAGTCAAAAAGTACCTCGTACGAAAAACGACAAAAGATTCCTTTCATATCATTTACTAAAAACTCACCGAAGGGTAAAATAGGTTTTAAAAAATTGTAGGTGGATTGAAATAATATTACATATTTAGGGAACATAGATGTGGATGATAAAATACACCCCAGTAAATACCAAAGTATAAGCAATCTCAGATAAAAATGAGATTGTGATATTTCTCTTACCATAGGTCCGATTTGCTTCGTAAGTGTCCGAACCTCATGTATAATGATTTAAATAATGTCGTTGACTTATTACAGAATCATATTCATTGTTATTATATCATATATGGTTCACTTATGACTTTATATTACCCGTTCTTTTGTAAATTCATGTTAAAGTAGTGTTTTGGGTAAAATCGTCTCATTTGTCTTTCGTGTTTTATCTTATAATTATTCATATGATTACTTAGATCGTGATTACTTAATTCCAGAATATAAAACATGATTTATATATAATATATATTCATAATATACATATATATATAATGGATCGATAAATGGAAAGAAATACACCGTTCATGGAGACGGTAGGCCGTACGTACGCATGAACGCTGTTTTCGTTTCCTTATTGAGTTGAATGGAATTAGGTATATGACATACGTATATATACACATAAATCCAGAATCATTATTATGTCATATATTTCATTATTAATTATTATATATACTTTATAATCATTCATGAATGGTAAACGTGGAGAATGAATCTCATCGGGTCGTGGAGACGGTAGTCCGTACGTACGGACGAGCGATGATATCATTCTCATGATCATGGAATTGTATTGGAGTGTATGTATACTATTTCAGAATCAATATAACTTTACAATAATCATATATAGTTATTATTTACACCATTATAGCCATCCAAGTAAGGTGGTGGTGGAAAATAGATTACACCACGACGTGGAGACTGTATTCCGTACGTACGCACGCGCGGTGATTTCATTTTCCATAGGATGGATAGATGGTGAAATAAGGTTGTTTCATAATTATAATAACATATTAGTATATAAGTGATACTGATGTTATTACTTCATAATGAAACAACCTAATAAGAAGAAGTGGAAGAAGAAATAAAGATGAAAGAATCGGTAACGGACATTACCTCATTTTTGAAGCGCCTCTTTGAGATCTCCTTTTAAGGCTTTAAAATTGGTCCTTGAGGAAGACCAGAACCTCTAGGATGTTGCTAGGGAAGTGGAGAAGGGAAATTGTCAGGGGTTGGATGAGATTGAAGGCTCAATGTGGTGTGAGGAAGAGGGGAGTATGTGCCCTTTTATAAGGGAGGAGAGGGGTACCTTTGAAATAACTAAAACTATTATTTTATTATAATGTCAAATTAGGATTTATATAGCTCCAAATTGATATATTTAGAAGCTAAGGTGGGTATGGGTCGAAATCCTCTCATACAATGGAATTTAGACAAGTTTAGGTTCCTATTTTAACCTTATCATTTAGATTTAACATTAAGTTAAATAATTTTACATTTACCGTGTCTTCTTGTGTTCTTACACTATAAGGTTAATAAACTTAATATAACAAGCCAAAAGAACCCCAAGTTGTTTATTATTAATATATATAACCATATGAAAGTCATTTGGACGAACCTTAGATTTTCAAGAATAAAATAACAATTAATAATATAGTATTTGTTTTAAAAAACTATTTTATGTCAATTTTGACACTATTTGGTAATTGATTTTTGTGAAAATCATAACTGAATGATTAGTTCAAAAACATTTAATAAATCAATACTAACATGTCATATTAACATATAAAATTATTGTAATTCATAAAAAGTCTCAAATTACGTTTATTTGGGTATTTATACCATCAATTATGTCAATATTTCATTAATAAGTTAATTATTGCATCATCATTGTGTCATAAATAAATTAAATTATTTAATTTCTAAAAATTACAAATAAAATACCATTATGTTGGAAAACTTTTTATATTTCTAATTAATATTTATAGTCTAATTTATCTTATGTATAACCCTATATTAAAAATTATTTACTTATTACACTTTTATTTTAACTATTTTAACCCTTCTTTAAATAAATTAATAATAAATGTCCGAATCTAATCCAACTGGGCCTAAATGGTCATATTTTATTCCTAAGGTTGTTTTTGGTCGAATTAAACTTATCCAATATAATTAGGACATGTGTTAGGGTAATAATAATATCATTTTTACCTTTAACTACCCTATTTACATTTAACCGTGAAAAAAAAAGTAAAAAGTTACTATTCACCAAAAACTATTTTCAACTCATTGAACCACATTTTACTTACTAAAATCAACCGTGTCTCTCGTAGTTTTGAAATTCCACTCACAGAAGCATTAAATTTATGTTTTATGAAAAATTCATTTTTTTAACTACCACTTAGTGGTTTCACTATTCATCAAAAAATGAATGTTTCCAGAAAAATACCAAAAATTAGGCCTAAGATATATTTGATATTATGAACTCAAAAATGATGTCTATTTTACCAAATTCAAAACATATCAGTTGCATTAATTAATTTAAAAATTAATTCCCGTCGTCAAAACAAATAGTGTGTTCTTAACAGATAATAACTTTCAAAAGATTGACACTTGTTTATGTCTGGTTTAAATGTAGAATTACATCCAATGACCAACATTGTATTAAATTGTAAAAATATATTATAAATACAATTTAAAACCACTCAAATTAATAATTTACTACTATTAATTATTTCGATTAGAAAAGTTGTTTTTAATTAAAATTTAGTAATTTTCACTATTTATCAGAATATGAAAGTTATCCGAAAAGTACCAAAATTTCACCTTAGGCTAAATTCGATACTCCGAATCCAAAAATAAAGTCCATTTTGAGAGATAAAATTTCTAAAATTTTAAAAGGTGGTTATTACTATTTATAACGGCTAGTTATAATAATATTTTAATAGTATATCGTTGTTTAGTGAAACTCGGTATTGCGTACTACACACGCTATCGAGGAAAGTCATGATTACGTGTAATGAAAGGCAATTCAAGGATGCATGTTGTGCAAGCTTCTTTTGGTGTATCATACAACACAAGACATTAATTAAATTAAAAAGAATATTTTTCATAAAATCTCAGGGTGTTACATTCTATCCCCCTTAAAATGAATTTCGCCCTCGAAATTCGTCGAGGTTATAAATGGTTTACTACTCGAAAGTTTTTTCAAGAGAAACCCACATCGTAAAAAGGAATACCAAAACCAATCTTTAAAAACAAAAGTATGAAACGTAATGGTTACCCAAATAAACTAATCACTGGGTTTCCACATAGGTGAAAATATGGATATGGAAGAGAAATGTAACCATCATGTTCTGATGGAGAGTGGTAGAGAACATGGCTATGGAAAAGCCAGCAATCACAATGCCATAAATTTGTGATGATCTAAGGTACCATCTGATTCATCAGATATAAGAGCACTAGGACAACATTTTTGGTTTTCTAGATCGTTTCCCTAAAGTTGATGAAATTGGAATTAGAAGAAATACTTTCGTGATTTTGGTATAGTCTCACAGTTGGTCGTTCTTTGGACAATTTCCACTTAATCTCTTAATGAAATGAAGTTGAATTTGTCATTCGTGACGTGTTAGTAGATCATGTGATAGAATGATGGGTCATTCCATCTGTCTCAAACAATAGGTTAGAAAAGTTATCAAAAAATACATAAGTCCATCTATAATGAGATTAATGATATATGGTTCCTATAATGGACTTATACTTCATATATCATACTGCTTATAATAAAACTAGTTTCTACTAAACAGGGACTTCCTGTAGGCCAGTGGTATGTGATAAAGGCCAGTCACACTTCGGTTGTGGGTTCGATTCCCACAGCCTTGTCCGACGCGATGGGCTGTCTCCCGTCCTGCAGGTTGTCCTTTTTCTAAAGCTATATTACTATAACATCCCATAAATAATATCAAAAAAAAGTTCTATCCTTAAACAATACAAACGTATGTCCAACATAATCCATTCCAATCTTTAGGCTTATCTAAAATACTTCGGTCCAAGATCATAGTATAAAGAAATCGATTACTTAAATGTAATCAACCAAGCATGTGAATACCATCATTTATCCCCCATATATCGTGTTGGTCACATTCCAATAATTTGAATACCTTAATCATGTATTCTCTTGAAAAATGAATACCCATTAAACCTTAGTGAAAACATGAATGCTGTCAAAAGTTAACTCTTTCCACATACCAAAATCCAAAAATACTATATACTCAAACCATGATATAACCTTCTCCTTATATCAGTCATGAGCTCATGAATACTATCAAACATTTAATTATCTCTTTATCCCTTCATTATGCGCATATCATATACATTCCAAAAATATCTGAATAACCTTTCATGGATACTGGTACCATTAATCATACACTTCAAAAACTCAAGGAAAGACAACAGTGTAACAATCCTTAGATGTCTCTTTATTCCATAGTACCATGAGATTACTTATACAACATTACACATGATAAACATGTAATCATTCCACTACATTCTTAAACCATTGACCGAGCTTCAACAATTATTTCATCTCACATATCATTTGTAGTCTCTTCATCATCATCAACAGAAATACTACCCATACGACCATACTGATTCTCTTCATGAGACTTTCCCTTAGGGAATTGGTTTGCATAATGCCCGTACATTCCACATTTATAACATTTTACCATTGTTGATGTCGTAGAAATACCATTATCCTCATCCCTGGTGTTAACTGAACCTTTTTCATTTGCACTAACTTGCTTTGTTGTCTTCTTTTCCACACCCAAAGCATCTTCCAGTTCCTTTGAAACATTCTCCATGATGCCTCTTCCCACATGATTTACATAGGGGAAATTGAACTTTCTTTCCTCTATGATCATCATGAAACTCCATCTTTCTCTTATTAGCCGAGTCAGGAAACTTACCAAATTTTACTTTATTGATCATATTATGAGATTGCTAATTTGGCATAATAATGATGTTTGGACTTCAAAATCCCATTTGATTTGGTTTCTCATGAAGAATATCATTCCATTGTCCATCATATCCACCATTATCGTGAATCATCTTGTTTCCAGCCATTTTCTAAAACCCAAAAAGAATAGTGTGAGAGGCAAAAATCATAATAAAGGGGGCGTAACTTCAATATCTAGAATCTTTGGTTAAATCTAATATCATTACCAATGTTCTAGGACTATATCCTATACTTATACTTATACTTTGGGATATCCCTAGACATACCTTAGAAATATCTCTAGGGATCTCACTAACATTTTCGCATCCTAGTTTCCAATGGTTAACTAAACTTTTCCTCTGATACCAACTGTAACGGTCTGGAATTACTTCCAGTGGACTATAATTGATACCTATCAGGGCACTGCATGGGCGGCTACACCCCCTGGGTGGGACACACCACCATCCCCAGTGGCAGCCATTTCCTCATGAAGCCCTTGGGTAGAAAGCCATGCTTCGTCCAACGCTCACATGTGAGAGTTCCCAAGGATCGGATACATTCCTACCTCCTTTGCCTCTAATACCGACTGTAGAGACCCGAATCTTGACGTACATGGACATTACATTACTTTTTCGGAATACTTAGTACATAACAAAAACACAAACACAAGGATCGTAATAGTTTAGTGTCTTTGGAAACTCAGAATATAATCTTCTAATCGTGGTGAAAGATCTTCAACATCTCCCATAAAGATCTTCCCCTTTTTTTAATACCTAAAACCTTTCTTTATATCATGGGAAAAAAACATAAAAGGGTGAGCTCAAATGCTCAGTAAGGGTAAACAAAAGAAATATCAATCACATCATATTCACAAGAACATAACATTTTGGAAATCTTAACCTACAAAAGAGAGCATAATTTCATAACAAGGGATAAATCATAGTAGTGAAATGAAATCCCAATAATCATAACATAAAACATGAAACTTTGTGGAATACACACATAATCATAGAGAATCATATCTTATTAGTCAAGACTCATTGCCAAGACTATCTTAGTGGACAAAGTCCATTTCCGAACCAAGTCACCCCCGTTTCAGTCAAGTTTTACTAAACCGGTATAACCTACCATTCCAGCCATGTCTATCTCATGAGATATAAAATCATTACCCAATGCATTGGAGGGATATATAGGTCCCACACATCTCATAATGATGCCATTCTTATGTGTGCCACAAAATAATAAATCATACATCATTGCATAACCCATGTAATAAAAATGGGAATCTTAAACATCGTGACATCATCAAAGAATTTATATAAGATAAAGGAATTCATAAAAATAATTCCATCACAACATAATCAAATAAATTTAATAATAGGGATATAAACAGAACCCTATATTATTATAGATGGAAAATAATTTTGATAAAACACTTGAACTCCATTCTTGAGGAAAATATCCTTTCAAATTCAAAAACATTTTCCTTTCTTAACATGTCATACAATTTTAAAGTAAAAGAAGTTGATTAAAAATAAACTTGAAAACATTTAAAGGAAGATTCGTGGAAATAATGTTTTAAAAATTCATTCATGCCGTATAAGTTAAAAAAACATTCTTCTTGTACTTTTGTCGGAAAAGTCAAAAAGTACCTCGTACAAAAAACTACAAAATATTCCTTTCATATAATTTACTAAAAACTCACCAAAGGGTAAAATTTGTTTTAAACAATTGTAGGTGGATGGAAATAATTTTACATATTGAGGGAACATGGATGTGGATGATAAAATACACCCCAGTAATTACCAAAATATAAGCAATCTCGGATAAAAATGAGATTGTGATATTTCCCTTACCATAGGTCTGATTTGCTTCGTAAGTGTCCGAACCTCCTGTATAATGATTTAAATAATGTCATTGACTTATTACAGAATCATATTCATTGTTATTATATCATATATGGTTCAGTTATGACTTTATATTACCCGTTCTTTTGTAAAGTCGTGTTAAAATATCGTTTTGGGTAAAATCGTCTCATTTGTCGTTCGTGTTTTAACATGTAATTATTCATATGATTACTTAGATCATGATTACTTAATTCCAGAATATAAAACATGATTTATATATAATATATATTCAGAATATACATATATATAATGGATCTATAAATGGAAAGAAATACACAGTTCATGGAGACGGTAGGCCGTACGTACGCATGAACGCTGTTTTCGTTTCTTTATTGAATTGAATGGAATTAAGTAGATGACATACATATATATACACATAAATACAGAATCATTATTATTTCATAATATTTCATTATTAATTATAATATATATACTTTATAATCATTCATGAATGGTTAACGTAAAGAATGAATCTCATCGCGTCGTGGAGACGGTAGTCCATACGTACGCACGAGCGATGATATCATTCTCATGATCGTGGAATTGTATTGGAGTGTATGTATAATATTTAAAAATAAATATCACTTTAAAATAATCATATATAGTTATTATTTACACCATTATACCCATCCAAGTAAGGTGGTGGTGGAAAATAGATTACACCACGGCGTGGAGACGGTATTCCGTAAGTACGCACGCGCGGTGATTTCGTTTTCCGTAGGATGGATAGATGGTGAAATAAGGTTGTTTCATAATTATAAAAATATATCATTATATAATTGATGCTTATTTTATTACTTCATAATGAAACAACCTAAGAAGAAGAAGTGGAAGAAGAAATAAAGATGAAAGAATCTGTAACGGACATTACCTCTTCTTTGAAGCGCCTCTTTGAGATCTCATTTTAGGGCACTAAAATTGGTCCTTGAAGAAGACCATAACCTTTAGGATGTTTCTAGGGAAGTTTAGAAGGGAAATAGGCAGGGGTTGGCCGTTATTGAAGGATCAATGTGGTGTGAGGAAGAGGGAGAGGAGGTGCCCTTTTATAAGGGAGGAGAGGGGTACCTTTGGAATAACAAAAACTATTATTTTATTATAATGTCAAATTCGGTTTTATATAGCTCGAAATTGATTTTTTTGAAGCTAAGGTGGTTATGGGTCGAAATACTCTCATACAATAGAATGTAGACATGTTTAGGTTCCTATTTTAACCTTATCATTTAGATTTAACATTAAGTTAAATAATTTTACTTTTACCGTGTCTTCTTGTGTTTTTACACTATAAGGTTAATAAACTTACTATAACAAGCCAAAAGAACCCCAAGTTGTTTATTATTAATATATATAACCGTATATAATTCATTTGGACGAACCTTAGATTTTTAGGAATAAAATAAAAATTAATAATATAGTATTTGTTTTAAAAAACTATTTTATGTCAATTTTGAGACTATTTGGTAATTGGTTTTTGTGAAAATCATAACTGAATTATTAGTTATAAAAAAATAAATTTAATAAATAATAACATGTCATATTAACATATAAAATTATTGGAGTTCATAAAAAGTCTCAAATTACATTTATTTGGGTATTTATAACATCAATTATGTCAATATTTTATTAATAAGATAATAACTCTATCATCATTGTGTCACAAATAAATTAAACTATTTAATTTCTAAAAATTACAAATAAAATACCATTATGTAGGAAAGCTTTTTATCTTTCTAATGAATATTTATAGTCGAATTAATCTTATGTATAACCCTATATTAAAAATGATTTACTTATTACACTTTGATTTTAACTATTTTAACCCTTCTTTAAATAAATTAATAATAAATGTCCTAATATAATCCAAGTGGGCCTAAATGATCATATTTTATTCCTAAGGTTGTTTTTGGTCGAATTACACTTATCCAATAGAATTAGGACATGTTTTAGGGTAATAATAATAATCATTTTTACCCTTAACTACCATATTTACTTTTAACCGTGGTAAAAAAAGTAAAAAGTTACTATTCACCAAAAATTATTTTCAACTCATTGAACCACATTATACTTACTAAAATAAACCGTGTCTCTCGAATTTTTGAAATTCCACTCATAGAAGCGGTAAATTTATGTTTTATGAAAAATTCATTTTTATTAACTACCACTTAGTGGTTTCACTATTTATCAAAAAATGAAAGTTTCCAGAAAAATACCAAAAATTAGGCCTAAGATATATTTGATATTATGAACCCAAAAATGATTTCTATTTTACCAAATTCAAAACATATCTGTTTCATTAATTAATTTAAAAATTAATTCCCGTCGTCAAAACAAATAGTTTGTTCTTAATAGATAATAACTTTCAAAAGATTGTCACTTGTTTATGTCTGATTTAAATATAGAATTACTTCCAATGACCAACATTGTATTAAATTGTAAAAATATATTCTAAATATACTTTAAAACCACTAAAATTCATAATTTATCACTATTAATTATTTCGATTAAAAAATTTGTTTTTAATTAAAATTTAGTAATTTTCACTATTCATCAGAATATGAAAGTTATCCGAAAAGTACCAAAATTTCACCTTTGGCTAAATTCGATACTCCGAATCCAAAAATGAAGTCCATTTTGAGAGATAAAATTTCTAAAATTTTAAAAGGTGGTTATTACTATTTATAACGGCTAGTTTTAATACTATTTTAATAGCATATCGTTGTTTAGTGAAACTCGGTATTGCGTACTACACACGCTATCGTGGAAGGTCGTGATTGAGTGTAATGCAAGCCAAGTCAAGGATCCATGTTGTGAAAGCTTATTTTGGTGTAGCGTACAACACAAGACATTAATTAAATTAAAAATAATATTTTTCATAAAATCTCGGGGTGTTACACTATCGATGCTAGGATGAACATAACCTTACAGTGGAAATTTCATCCATCCTATGGGTCTTGATTCCACTAAATGAAGGTTATTTATCTCAAATGGTTGGAGAGAAACTCGATATTAAGAATTAGACCATTGTACGGGAGTTTGAGGATGTCTTTCAGGAGGAATTTTCTAGTCTTCCACCAAATCGTGAGGTTGAGTTTTCAATAGAACTCGTACCGGGTGCTTTACCTATTTCAAAGACACCTTATAGAATGTACCCAATTGAGTTTCAAGAATTAAAGAAGAAACTCCAATTGAATCTTGATAAGGGATTCATACGCCCTAGTGCGTCTCCTTGGGGGGGCACTTGTTCTCTTTTCTAAGAAAAAAGATGGATCAATGAGACTCTGCATAGATTATCGAGAACGTAACTAGATCACTATCAAGAAAAAATATCTGCTCCCACGAATTGATGACTTATTTGACCAACTACGGGGAGCTCAATACTATTCAAAGATTGATCTTCGTTCAGGGTATTATCAATTAAGGGACAAAAGGGAGGATATTCCAAAGACATATTTCCATACAAGGTATGGACCTTATGAATTTATAGTGATGCCATTTGGTCTTACTAATTCCCCTGCTATCTTCATGTATCTAATGAATAGAGTCTTTAGAGACTATCTTGATCAGTTTGTGGTAGTCTTTATAGACGATATTATTTTCTATTCAAAGAGAAAGGAAGAACATTAATATCACTTGAGAATTTTATTGAAGACCCTGATAAAGGAGAAGCATTATGCCAAATTTACCAAGTGTGAATTTTGGATTTAAAAAGTTGCATTTTTGGGTCACATAATCTCAAAAGAGGGGATACCTGTGGATCCAGCAAAAACAGAGGTTATCGAAAGATGGTCAAGACCAACAACAGTAAATGAGATCCGAAGTTTTCTTGTTTTGGCTGGATATTATCGACGTTTTGTGAATGTTTTTTCATGATTATCTAATCCACTCACCAGGTTGACTCGAAAAGGACTTATGTTCGTTTGGACGGAGGATTCTGAAGAGAATTTCAAGGAGTTGAAAGGATAGTTATACAGTGCACCTGTTCTCACACTTCCCTGTAGTGGAGAAAGGTTTGTGATCTACAGTAATGCATCCAAGAAGAGATTAGGATGTGTTCTCAAGAAAAATGATATGGTGATAGCTTATGCCTCACGGCATTTGAAAAATAATGAGCAAAATTACCCAACTCATGATTTGGATTTAGCTTTGGTAATCTTTGCATTAAAAATATGGAGGCATTATCTTTATGGTGAAAGGTGTGATATTTATACTGATCATAAAAGTTTAAAGTATATTTACACACAAAAGGAGAAGAATATGAACCAAGGAAGATGGTTGGAGCTGATTACGGATTACGACCACTCAATTCATTACCACCCCGGGAAAGAAAACAATGTGGAAGATGCATTAAGTTGACAAGACCATTCTAGCTTATCCATAATGAGGATAAAAAAAGATCCGATATTTATGGATTTACAAAGGATGGATCTTTGAATTATAATGGAAGGGGAAAAATATTATCATTATCAATTGAATGTTCAACCATCTATACAAGTGATGATTAAGGAGGCACAAAAAGAAGATGTAGAGTTGCATAAGAAGGTGAGAAATGTTCCTGAATTCAACCTTGATTGTGATGGGATAATAAGGTTCAGGAATCGGGTCTGTGTTCCTCCAATCCCAGAATTAAAGAAGTAGTTGCTGGATGAGGGTCATAGTTCTTCATTCTCTATTCATCCTGGAAGCATGAAGATTTATTGGGACCTGAAAGAGTACTTCGGGTGGGATGGCATGAAAAGAGATGTTGCTGAATATGTCACTTGATTCTTGGTTTGTCAGCAATTTTATGATGAGAGACATTAGACTAAGGCTTTGTTACAACCATTACCCATACCCACATGGAAATGGGAAAACATAACTATGGGCATTGTCACCGGACTTCCTAAAACATCAAAAGGCAATAATGTTATCTGGGTCATAGTTGATCGTCTTACAATGTCGGCACACTTCATTTCAATTAGAGAGGATTTCTCTCTAGATCAGCTTGCCAGGATATATGTAAAGGAAGTGGTATGATCGCATGGAGTACCAATTTCCATTATATCTGATCGGGATCAGAGGTTTATCTCAATGTTTTGGTGAAGTCTTCATCACACTCTTGATACATAGTTGAGTTTCAGCACTGCTTATCATCCTCAGACAGACAGTCAGTCTGAGAGGACAATTCAAACTCTAGAAGATATGTTAAGATCTTGTCTATGGATTTCAAAGGTTGTTGGTATCAACACATTCCGTTGGTGGAGTTTTTACATAATAATATCTTTCACACCAGTATTCAGATGGCTCCTTATGAAGCTCTATATGGAAGGAAATGAAGAACTCCAACTTGCTGGGATGAAGTTGGGGAAAGAATGTTATTAGGACCTGATCTTGTTGATGAGATGGCAGAAAATGCCCAATAGATTCAACAACACATAAGGGCCGCTCAGAGTCGACAAAAATGTTATTTCGACAATCGAAGAAAACACCTAGAGTTTGAAGTGAGTGATAAAGTGTTCTTACAAATATCTCCTTGGAAGAGAGGAATGAGATTTGGAATGATAGGAAAGCTGAGCCCTAGGTATATCGGTCCTTTCGATATACTGGATCATGTTGGGAAGGTAGCTTACCAATTGGTGCTTCCACTGAATCTCTCTCAAGTTCACGATGTGTTCCATGTATCTCTCCTGAGAATGTACATCCCTGATCCATCACATGTACTCATCTCAAAAGTTGTACCACTGGAGAAATATCTATCTTATGAAGAAAAACTGATAGGGATTCTGGATCATAGCGAAAAAGTCCTACGGAACAAGTCCACTCGCTTGGTGAATTTTTTTATGGAGGAACCACCAATTATACGAAGCTATATGGGATCTTGAGGATATGATGAGGGAGAGGTATCCTCATCTGTTTGTTACAATGTGATGAATTTCAAGGGTGAAACTCATTTTAAGGGGGGTAGAATGAAACACCCGATATTTTTATGAGATACATTTTGTTATCATCAAAGGAATCCTTCACTAGACACAACACTATCTTGTCTTTCTTTACATGCAGTCACGTCCTTCCTTGATAGCTTGCGTTGTACCCAATACCGAGTTTCACTATACAACTATATGTTATTAAAATATTATTAAACCTATCCATTATGAATAGTAATTCCCACTTTTTGAAATTTTATAAATTTTACCTTTCAAAATGGACTTCATTTTTTGATTTGGAATATCGAAATTATCCTAGGGTGAAATTTTCGTATTTTTCTGAAAACATACAATTTTTGATGAATAGTTAAAACACTGGGTTACTATTTAAAAACCGAATTTTTTTTGAATAATTATTTTCTATTTATTTAAATTTATTTTAGGTCAAAATTAAAACATAATACTTATATAAGTTCAATGTTATTAATTGGAGTCATTTTATAATAATTTTTGATATATAAAAATTTTATTTAAATTTTCACCGCCTTTTTCCCACAACCTAGGAGGGTTTGAAAATTTACCTAAAACATAATTTTACCACTTCTGTGAGTGGAATTTCAAATATCCGAGAGACACAGTTAACATCAAGGTGTAAAATGTTGTTCATTAAATAAAAATAATTTTTGGTCAATAGTAACCTTTTTCTTTTATTTACCACAGTTAAAAGTAAATAACGTAATTAAGGGTAAAAATATAATTATTATTACTCTATGACATGTTCTAATTCTAAGGGATAACTCTAATTCGACAAAAAAAAACCTTAGGAATAAAATATGACCATTTAGGTTCACTTAGATTAGATTAGGGCATCTATTATTATTTTATTTAATGAATAGTTAAAATAGTTAAAATCAATGTTAAATAACTAAAACATTTTTAATATAGGGTTATACATAAGATAAATTCGACTAAAAATATTAATTAGAAAGATAAAATGATTTCCTATATAATGGTTTTTTATTTATATTTTTTAGACTTTAAATAATTTAATTTATTTATAACGCAATGATGATGCAATATTCACCTAATTAAAAAAATATTAACATAATTCATATTATAAATACACAAATAAATGTAATTTGAGACTTTTGATGAATTAAACTAATTTTATACGTTACTATGACATATTATTATTGACTTAATTAACTTTGTTCGAACTAATAATTCTGTTATATGTTTCACAAAAATTAATTACCAAAAAATGTCAAAATTGACATAAAATACATTTTTAAACAAATATTATATTATTAATTGTTATTTTATTCCTAAAAATCTAAGGATCAGAAAAAAGACTTATATAAGGATATATATATTAATAATGAACCACTTGGGGTTCTTTTGTCTTGTTATTGTAAGTTTATTAACCATATAGTGTAAGAAAACAAGAAGACATGGTAAAAGTAAAATTATTTAACTTAAAGTTAAATCTAAATGATAAGGTTAAAATAGTAACCTAAAATTTTCTAAAATTTATTGGTTGAGATTATTTTGACCCATAACCACCTTATATTATAAATAAATCAATTTCTAGCTATTAAAAAATGAATATGACTTAATAATAAAATAATAATTTAAGTTTTTCCTAAAGTGCCCCTCTCCTCCCTTATAAAAGGGCACCTCCCCCCTCTCCTCATTACACAACATTGAGACCTCAAGCTCGGCCAAACTCTAACTATTTCTCTTCTCCACTTCTCTATAAACATACTAGAAGTCCTGGTCTTATTCAAAGTCCATCTTTAGTGCCCTAAGTGGAGGTTAAGAAGAGGCGCTTCAAAGAAGTGGTAATGTCCGTTAACGATTCTTTCATCTTTATTTCTTATTCTACTTCATCTTTTTTATTTGTTTCATTATGAATTAATACCGTCAGTATCACTAATATACTTCTATGTTTTTATAAATTTGAAACAACCCTATTTCACCTTCTATCCATCATACCGAAAATGAAATCACCGCGTGTGCGTACGTACGGAATACCGTCTCCACACCGTGGTGTAATCTGCTTTCCACCACCACCTTACTTGGATGGGTATAATGGTGTAAAGAATAAAAATTTATGATTATTGTAAATTGATATTGATTATGAAATAGTATACATACACTTCAATACAATTACATGATCATGGGACCGATATCATCGCTCGTGCGTACGTACGGCCTACCGTCTCCACGATGTGATGTGACTCGTTCTACATGATATTCAATGCATAATGATTATATAAATTAATTTAATGAATTTAATGAATAAATATGATATATATTACACTAATAACATTCTGAAAAAGAGGTATCTATAACCTAAAAAGACGAATAAGAATATATTCGACAAAACACGCCTAAGAACAAAAAACAATAAACACCATAATAACATGTAGCAATGAAATATTACCAATATGAAGCGAAGAATATGACCATATATGATATCATAAAAATGAATATGATTCTTTAATAAGTAAATAAAATTATTTAAATCATTATACATGAGATTTAGACACGTACGAAGCAAATCAGACCTACGGTAAGGGAAAGTCTTTCTATCTCATTTTTATACGAGATTCTTTATACATCAGAATTTAATATGGAATAATTATCATCCACATCCATTTTTCCTCAATATGTAATATTATTTATATCCTCACACAATTGATTAAATCCAATTTTACCCTTCGGTGAGTTTTTAGTAAAATATATGAAAGGACTCTTTTGTCGTTTTTAGTACGAGGTAGTTTTTTGAATTTTCCAACCAAAGTACGAGAAGAATTTTTTTCTTTAACTAATACTTCATGAATGTATTTTTAGAAAATTATTTCCATGAATCTTACTTTAAAAGTTTTCACATTTATTTTTAATCAACTTCTTTTAGTTTAAATTTGTATGACATGTTAAGAATGAATTGTTTTTGAAGTAGAAAGGATATTTTCCTCAAGAATGGAGTCCAAGTGTTTTATCAAAATTATTTTCCATCTAAGATAATATAGGGTTATGTTTCTATCCAAATTTTTACATTGATTTGATTATGTTATAATGGAATTAATTGTATGATGTCATTTTATGTTATGATGTCATGATGTTTAAGAATCCAATGTTTATTACATGGGTTATGCTATGATGTATGATTTATGATCTTGTGGTACACATAATAATGGTATCACTATGAGATGCATGGAACCTATATATAACTCCAATGCATTGGGTAAAGATTTATATCTCATGAGATAGACATGTCTGGAATAGTAGGTTAATCTAGTTCAGTGATACAGGACTGAAATGAGGAGTGAACTCGGTTCAGAAATGGACTTTGTCTACTAGGATATTCTTGGCAATGAGTCTGGACTACTAAGAAATGATTCTCTATGATTATGTGTGTATGAGACAAATTTTCATGTTTTATGTTATGATTATTGGGATAACATTTCACTACAATGATTTATCCCATGTTATGTAATTATGATCTCATTTGCAGGTTAAGATTTCCAAAATGATATGTTCTTATGAATATGAAGTGATTGATATTTCTTTTTTTACCCTTACTGAGAATTTGAGCTCAACCGTTTGTATGTTTTCTTTTCCCCAGGTGAGGAATATGGGTATTAAGTAAGATATTCGAAAAGAGACTCTAGATATGAAAAAATAAAAGGTAGATAGTATAAATGATTTATGAACCAGTTGTTTATGTTTCCCAGTTTCAAAAGACACTATACCTATACTGTCCTTTCCTGGTTTTGTTATAAGTTGTAATAAGTGTGCTTCAATTATGAAGTAACAACAATGTATGTAATGTATGGGTCATTATAAAGACTTTCCACAATATATACAGAAATAAAATATTTTGAAGCACTAGTGTCAAATAGAAAAGATGCCATAGTAGAGGCTACCAGATTAGTACCTCGTAATGTAGATGATCTCATAGCCTGATCCTCATGTATCGGTTTTACAACATGTAACTGACCTGATCAATTTCCCGGTGCAACTGGTGGACTACTACGATTATGAATACACTACTAGCACTGCTAGGGATCAGGGATCAGACTACCATGGCCATGAACTCCTCCTCGACTATACCTACTGGTGCTACTCTAACTCTCCACTAGACGTGGCGCAAAATAACTATCTATTAAAGGTGAAGCTGAATCTAATCATTTTCTACATGAATCTTGTGGAAAAAGTCTTGCAAAAGCATTGATTATGGCCCATAAGGCCACAATCCCAGCACTCCATGGGGTATCTATCACACTATGGCTTCTTATGCCCTGGTTATCCACACCGATGGCACACTACAGATCTATCAAACATGATTCCTTGGCTACCACTGAACTGATGATAATCCTCAAGGGAATGTTTCCTGCCATTGAAATAACTATTGTCCTGACGTGAATTTGATTCTATAAACCCAGTACTCACTCTTTCCCTCGGGTTATGCTCAGTGATATGGTACGGATCAACTATTAAACAGAAAGTCGGATGGTGAAATACATTCACCTACGTTCAAATGGCGTACTGAATCCCATCCTCAAAACGTCTAATAGGTGATAGACCATCACTAGTTAGAAGTAATGCAAAGAATTTTAAATCAAGGAAACATGTTGAATATTCCATAAATGACATAGAACCCTTCTCGAGATGTATGAAATCTCTTGCTCTGGTAGCTCTCAATGACTGAGGAAATAATAGATCATAGAAAGATGTCTGTAAGTCCACCCATAACATGCCCTGATAACATCCGACCTGGGTAATGAAATCCCAAAAACTCTTGGAAGAATCTTGAATCATGTATTTAAAATGCTTGTCTCTCTACTCTGGGCTCATTTCCAGATTCTCAATGATAGACAACATTGCCTCTAGCCATGATTCAACAGCCCAAGATCCTCCAACCATTGAAAAAAGTGGGAGGCGAGCAGTTGCTGGAACTCAAGGGTTGGATCCTCCATCATAGGTGCAATTGGTGGAGCACCTTTCATGGGATTCATCATATGTAAGAGAAAATCCTGGACTTTAGAATCAGTTCCTAGATCAGGAATAGAAGGTGGTTCCCCAAGTGGCAATCCTTGTAGTAAGACTCGCAGCTCATGGCCCACCATGTCTAAAGCATGGTCATCGCCATCCTCCTGGAAAATGACACAAGGATATCATGGAGGCATGGTTCTATAAATTCCATGCACTAACCATTGAACATGAATATTAGCTAAGAGATAGAAGCATTGGTAGAAAATGATCATAAGAAAAAACACTACCTTAGGAATACTACCCAAAGTACCCATTTGGATGGTTAGGTATCAGTATGTCGTCAAGTATATGTTTTATGTCATTTTTCAATTAATTCATATGTTCACTTCATTACCTTTCATAAACATGACAAGGAGGAATAAGTATGTTCAACCAATTCATTTTTTATTTTAGGATTCACATTATAATGAATATTCATTTCTAATGAATCATTTCCCATTCACCTATCACCATAAACAAAACCCATTTACTTATATGAATAATGTATTGACTTGGTAAATTACTCATCCCAGCCCATGAGGGCGCATACACATCAGGAATTGAGACAAAAAATCCCTCAATAAAATCGAAAGAAATATAAGTACAAGAAACTATCACAGCATCACTCAACAATTACATCTGTATTAAGCAATGCAATGAAGTGAGATGCACCTTTGTGGCATGGAAATATGCATGACATGTGAATTATTGGTGCTTATAATGATGCATGAAAAAATAATCCATGACCTCATATCATTAGGCTAAGGATGAAATACATTCTCAAAATTGTAATAATCATCAACACCACACAACATGTGCATCACCCAATGGTGTAATAATAATTACTGTAATATGAAAAATAAGAACAACAATTTCATTTTGGGTAACATGGATTTTACCTCAAACATGGGTTTATGACACCCAAGAACAACTTATGAACATGTCCCAAACATTTATATTATCCAATCTATTGTCTCCATATAGTAATGTATGAAAATAAACCTCCTTTGATACCACATTGTGATGACCCGGATCCAGATACCACTTAATGGGTGCCTTGGGCCTGGTGTGCCACATGGCCTCAAGCGCATCTTCCCAAATGTTAGAGGCTGCTGACTAGTAGTGAGGGCATAGTTTATTTTAGTGGGAATACATTTACCTCATTAAAAGAGTGTATCACATCATAAGGAATACAATGTAATATTAAACAATGAAATAAATATAATTAAATTTCAGAAGAAAACTGATGCAATAAATAAACACGAATAACAATAACTATATCAACTGAAATAATGATGAAGTAATGACATGTCACTAGAAAACAAGAATGCATGGATACTAGAAAATAGGTACAATATGTTCCACAAGGTAAAATATGAAAATTTCTACACTAAGCATCGTAAAATCATACTTGGTCATCTGCTATCAAGCTCCATTCTATCAGCACACAATCAAGTATTGGAAGCTGCATGTTTCACTTTTTCAATACCTACAACCATGTAATGTACTCCGGGTACCAAAAGGCACTCAGAGAGGGTGTGAAATAAATCTCAGTGGACCAACACTAATGGTGTCGATAACATCTGTCTCATGCAATAGAATATAGAAGTGTACAGGCATGAATATATAAAGGAAGGAAAGAATCACAATATAACTAAATAACCATGTTCCGACTGCAGCCCTCTTTTGGTGCCTGAACATGTAACATGTTAATTAATTAATCAATTACTATTTAATTCTAATATGTTACGTGTGTCATATCCAACACTAACATCTCCTCATGATAGTATAGGTAGTGATGGTCTGAAGATGTGACAAGGAAACCAGACAGTAATATCAAGTGTGGGGGTTCCATGGTAAAAAACAATGTAACATAAACTAATGGAAATATAACTCAGTAGTAATTGAGTCTAGATAAGGGGTAAGAGCGTAATCCAAGGAGTGTAATCCATGTAATTACACATTCAGGTTCTTACTGAGTCCATGGTGATCAACCAAGGTAAAACTTGACTATGAAAAGACAGGGCCCTATGGGATTTCACCAGGGAACCTACTTGTCAATGTAGGATCCATGGATTGTATATGAGGTATCTTGTAATAATTAATGTGAACCAATGGTAGTATTCTAGGAATATGAGGAATATAAAAGAACCAGAGTCTAGGTGGGTTTCAACCATAGAAAACCATATCCTTGAGTCTGGCTGGGGTTCTCGAGACCCAAGGTATTCCTCTCTCAGAATCCAAGGTGAGATCAAGTCAGACCATTAATATTTGATATTGTAATCATGTAGTAATTCATTTGGTTCAAGTCCTTCCTTCCATTAGATTGGATAGGTAATGTTGAGTTGGAACCATTCATTTAGTAGTCCAATCCTTGTCTTCCATTAGTGTGGATAGTCCAAAAAATGTTCCAACTATTTAGTCAAGTCTTAGTTATCCATTAAGGCTTATTCAATTATTGAGGTTCACTCTGTTACCTTTCATCAACATGGAGAGGGGTTCTACAAACATGTACCCATTATTTAATCTATTTTTATAATGTCAAGATATATAATTAGTAAACTTTCATTTAAAATTACATATTTCACATTTAGTAATCATTTGTAGGCACTTACATTAGGTAGGTTAAGTGGTGAGAATACATGGTACATTCCATTATGAAATTATCTGTAATAACAATACATTTATAATAAGAACACTTTCCTTTAAAATGTTCAAGTATGGGCACACCTGAATGGTGGCTCAAACATACAGAAATATTAAAAAGACAATTATGGAATAACCTCTGACATGGGGTGGATTGAGTTGTGGGTGTAACCCTTAATAACTAATCACATAATTGGAAAGAGTATAATCCTATGATTCCAAGAAGCATAATCATGGAACAGAAATTTGATAAAAAATTTCCCATGAAACATGTGGGCCGCACACAAACATTCCAAAATCAACGAACATTAGGGATAAGTTATAGACCACCCACCATAGGGTTGTACGATCCTTCTCCTCCGAAATTGGCCTTTGATTTTCCTCGGATCAGTGTAGATCTATTAAAATGTAAAAAACACTCAAATGTATATATCTAGGTCGAGAGTGAAAGAAAATATGTACAGATAAAGAAGACTCATGTACGTACTATTTCAAATCCAACATAATGAACATAAACTCGATCAGATGATGGAAGATGGAGATCTCTTGATTCAATTTTTAGATCTTCAAAAAGCTACAAAATTAAAGGGAATTAATTCAATACTAAATAAACTCAATTTAGGGATTATGGGGAAGGATTAATAGATCATTAAGTGCATTTTTGACATTTTACATAGGTGATCTGCCTGAACACGGTTTATTCAAAGTGTTTTTCAAACCGTGCTCAAACCATGCAAGACTGTCCTACATGAAAATTCATACTCTACATGGTTTGACCAAATCATTCACCACCCATACACGATTACCTAGGAAAAGGGGGCATTCACATGGTTTGTTTGCACGGCCGTGTGAAAACAGTGCGAGGTTCCACTGTCCAAAAAAAACACCTTCCACATGGTTTACTCTAAACCATGTGTAGAGTCTGTTTCCTCTAAAAATATTGGTTAGAGGATCTGAATAATCCCCAAACACCTCCAGAACCATAACAAACTCATTATACATCCATATTAGGCCCGAAGTAAAATTTATATAAAAATTAATGGATCCATACCTTAGTGAAAACTATATTCTTATGAAATACATTGAGGGACTTTCTACTGATGAAGTAGATTTCATCACATGGCATGATCCCATAATTACATGAAAATTTAAATCTATTTCTATCCCATTCACTTTTATATTACTTGTCCTATTTAAAATTATAAATTTTATGTGCATATATCATATCATTGGTACACATTGAAGACTATTAAATATTATAATTGTGGGGGAGGGGATAACATTTTGGGGTTGATATTTTGGATTTTCATTTGTGTTTTTTTTGTATTTTCTATTAAGTTCTTGGTTAAAATTTTAAAAAAACAAAAAAACATAAAAAATCAATAAAAAAACATATCATGTATCAAGTTCATTTAGATATGGAATATATGGAAAATGTATAATTTCATAATCCAATAGTGGCATTATAAAAATGAGTAATATTTCATTACAAAGGGATGATTTTCATAAAAATTGATTTCATTGATGATATGATTAGCTGTGTCATTATAATACTATTTTTATTTGGACATCATTATTTATGATATTTTTCCTGGAAAATTTTGACATTAATTTATCCACAAAAATTTTCACTCAACTATGACTTGTGAAATATTTCCGACTCAATTGAAGGTATAGTAAAGATCGGTAAAAATTTAATTTTTTGATCAATATGTTCATTTGTATTATGGTCAATTTGATTACTCTACCGAATTGACCTATATCTCTGTACCTATTATCTAACCGTTGTATGCCCTCAAAAAAATATGGGTTTTGTCGTGGGCTTGTCAAAAACTACTCTTCCTCAACCTTTTAACTTTTTATAACTAATCCAAATAGTGTCGTGGGGATATAAAACAAGAGTTGAGATATGTGTGTGATATTTTTTCCAAGTGAAACAAAAAATAATAATAAATGAGTGGAGTGATTAAATTCACAATATATGGGGATATCTATATCAAGATCTTAAGGTTTGACATTTGGGAATGCTTAAGTGAGTCGGTTATGAAATATGAATGCCAAAGAATGTAGAAAAAGTTTGGTGAATTAAACTAGGTAAGAATAATTGTTTTAGTTGAACTGAATATACTGAGTAAAGGGTGGAGTTATGAACTAATAAGGATTGGCACACACTCATGTGGGGAATTAGTGTCATGGTATACCCATGAATAGTTTTTCTATGATTAGTGTTATTAATCTCACTGGATTTTGTTTTGAAACAATATATGTTATGATAACATTATAAATTATTGATATTAACTCTTTATGATATTATTTATTTGTATATATTTCCACTATGGATTGAGAAATATGAACATGCATATATTATCACAATGCTTTCGAATACATTCTATGATGTTTTTCCAAGGAGGAAAAAATGGTAAGTGATGGAAAGTTGATAAAACACTATTTTGTTAAATATTTTATTGATAATAAATCAAATATTTTCCTTATATTGTTTTAATATATTTATTTATAAAATATATGGGATTACACAATTCATTTGAAAATTTGACAGAAGTTCCAGTTTTCACCTTTAAAAATTCACTAGAGTATTCCGAACATAAATAACCTTATTTTTATTATTTGAACTTAATATTTTTGGAAATGTGTTCTGTACATAATTGGATAAAACTTTTATTCAGGACACTTTAGCTAAACTTTGCATTTGGTTGGGGAAAATGGGTCGTGAAGTCAAAGATGGGCTTGACCCACCTTATTGGACATCAGTTATTTATTTAGGCCATAACTTCTATATCCTTCCCTGTATTGGAAAAAATTTAAGATTAGTTCAAGAAAACAGTTTCTTTAAATTTTTCCTTTTGATATGATATCTGGTTCATGGTTTTGCAAGGTCAAACAGGTGGTGAAACATAGAATAAAATATGTGGCTGAATTTTCCCATACATACTTGAAACCACTTGAAACATAGCCTCTCCTCAACTCTATGAATTTATTTTCACATATTTAGGGGTGGAGATGTGAATTAGGATATTGAAGAAAGTGGATAATTTTTTCCATTCCTTTTATCTTGTCATTTTAAGATGGAGAGCTCTTGATGCTAGGATCCCTTCATCGAAGAATACCTCTTCTTCTTCTTCATCACATTTTAATATTGTTTTGATTTCAATAAACTCTTAGTTTCATGTCCATTTCCTCTATTATTTCCAACATTATTCTTCTTGATTTCTTCCTATTTGGCATGGAATTCAGGAGTAGAAACAATATTGGCTTGTACCATTTCTGAACCCTTTCGAATGAAAAATGTTTCTTGGATGACTACACCACTCATAAAAGTGTAGTTATTTTTAGTAATAGGTATACCACATACCTTATTCATTAATTTATTTTGAATCAATGATATACATTAATTCACATAAATTTATATATTTATTGAGTTATTAATTTAATTTAATCTATGTATCCAATTGAACGATTCATTCAAAAACACGCAAGGTCGAGTAATGTGTGAATTTTGAGAGCGCGACCCTAACCAGTGAAACCAAAGCACATGGGATAAATCTGTAGAGTTAATATATAATCCCACAAAATAATTCATCCACATTTTATAGAATTTATATTTTCCTTAATTTAACACAGACCATAAGGTAGACGTAGAATTTCAATCAGAGGGTGCTACAATTGGATGTTCTGAAGCTAACCTCGGGTTAAATTCATTTATTCATTGTGGTTATGTTAACTCTCATAAGGTATGAGGGTTAAAAAAATAGGGGATCATAATTAAATGAATATTATTTTAAATGTTAATTATTAATATGTATGTTAAGAGGTTGAGTTATATCTATTACACCTTTTAATGTATTTTCTAAAAAACTATTCTTCTCGTTTCAATTTCTTAATTTCATTTCAAAAACAAAAAGAACAAAAAACAAATGCAATCTTCTTCTTGTATACATCATCTAGCTCTATAAATGGTAAAAATACTTCATCCCTTCTATGTATTCTACTTTTTCCCTTTTTTTAAATTTTTATAATACCTTTAATAGGTTGTTTAATTTACTTCCTCATTTGAGAGACGACCTTCACCAACCACTCTATTGCACCAATGTAAACAAAAATAAAACATTATTTGAGAGAACCCAGGATTTTGCATTTCATGATTCATCATCAATGTAAATTAAAGATGAAACATGGAATGACCATATGCAGTGGAAGAGAGGTTGGCACCTGTGAGTTCAATTAAGCTCTTGAGGAAGGGGTGATAGGCGTAAAAGAATTTGATTGTCGAATGGTATTTTGGTTTTAGATTTTCTATTTGGGACAACATTTTAAATTATAACCATATGAATTTTTCAAAAAAATGATGAATAATGAAATTTAATGTAACTAAGAAAAAGGTACCAGAGGAAAATTGCATAGAAAATTCATGAAATACCCTAATTGTAAAGTAGAGCACACACAAATGACTCACTCAGGTTCCCATGTTCATTGGGTACCTACCTTTCCTGTGAAGATAATGCCCTCATCTAGATGATTTGGGTTTCTGATAGGTCATATATTCATCACTGAATTATGGTTTAGAATAACTTTTCAATATTGATCAACATTTATACTTCCAATAATGATCTAGAATTTTCACCTCCATGATACCTCAAAATCCTTCCTCCATATTGATGGCTAATAATTGAACCACTGTGAGGTGGTCCTCGAAACTAGAGGCTTCTTGTTTTATTTTTTAGAAGAATAAATTAAATATCTGAATCAAACCCATCAATATAATATTTTCAAATACCACTTGATAGACATTTCCCTTCCAAGATCTCCACTGAAATGTTAATTTTGTTTTTTTGATCTATAGAAGCAACAAATTTTTTTTTCTGAATTCAAAAAAATGGATTCATAAGTATTTCTCATAATCTCCTTAATATATTTAGGAAAATTCAATTATATAGTAATTACATATCCATGTCTCTTCATATGTGATGAATTCTCCTTCTGAAAATGCATCATAGTAGGGGATAAACTCAATTATTTAGTAGAGATAATTCAAGACTCCTTTCTAGGATCCTAAGATTACCTATTGTTTTTCAAAATAACTATATAGAATCCCTATGAAGACACTAAAATCTTGTATGGGGATTAATATTCTTAAAATCATGAGGATTTGTTATGAAAGACGTCAGATGTACTGGGGACTAAGACACGTCAACCCTTGAAGAGGAAACATTGAAAAAAAATCGTATCTCTCTTCTATTATAGTATTCCAAACAATTTGTGAAGATTTTACCTTTCTAGGATCATTTGAATTCAATTTTTTATTACCGTTGTGTGAATAAATCATCTGTTTATCCAAAATCTTCTAATCGGGAGAGTTTTGAATGGTGGCCTCATCAATAGATTGACCCTTCATTGCATCATCAATTGGTCAACCATCAACAACATGGATAGAATTTAAAAGTCAATTATCTGTATTATCAGTTAAAGGTAAATCACCAATCATGTCCTAGTATAAATCCACTAACCCATTTTTAGTTTAGAATGTATCAGCACAAGAAGACTGCATAGTCATATTTTGTAAAGAGTCATTTTCTCACATATGAAATGGATTAGTTTTTTAATATTTGATTTAGGGGGGGTTTTTTCCTCATCAAAACGAACAGAGTCTTAATAAGCCATATCATACTAGGTTATACACTTTACATATATATTTGGGACCAATTTAGATGGTATTATATAATCTTCAATAACCGCTACATTTTTATTCAAATCAGAGGCTAAGTAAATATAACAATTCATCTCATAATTTCTAGTAGAAAAAATGGAGAGAATATAGAACCTTATACATTAATATTTTAATCATCCTTTCTAGACTTCATCCTCCTACATTTAGAACCCATTTTCCCTTTCATGTTACAAGGGTCACAACATTTAACCTACCAGTATACTTTCTTGGTGTTTCGAATTGATTTACGACCACTTAATAATGGAAGAAACATCTTATATTTGATAGTTAATTAAAATTTTAAATCATTATTTGAATAAATTACATTATCAATAGGGGTATAACTAAGGTCAAAATCAAGAATGAAGAATGAAAAATAACCATAATGCGTTTCCACTTTTTGTCAATCCAATTTGATTTGATTTACAATCACTGAGGAAATGTAAAATAAAATTTGTGGGTTCCACCAAATCCAATTTGGACCATAAATCATCACCCAAACCTGGGTCCTCATATTTTTTATTTCAATAGGCATAAATATATGATTCCAAACATGAAAAAATTAATAGACATAGTTTTAGTGAAATTGAACCAAATGCCCATACCTTCCACCTAAATTCTTGCAACGAGAATAAGATGTCAAAATAACCATGTCATACAAGAATATATATTCAATCATGGAATCCTCAGGTGAAATAGATCCTTCTAACCAACTCTCTAGAATTTCGTGGTTTTTTTAATGAAGTAATAACTATTCTTGTAATAATAAAAAATAAATAGATTTTAATTAGATTAAGGATTACATCTTGATTGTGTAGAGTGATGGTAAAATTTCCTCAGTAAATATTCATTCACCAACCCCTTAATTTATGAAAAAATAGATTGGTATTACAAGGTTCAGATATTCAAGGAGTCATCGATTTCCTCATCCCCACTTTTAGTGTCCATGGTCAAACTAATGAATAAAACCAAGAATGTGTTCCTTCCATGATAGGATTTTGGGAGTTGAAACAACCTATAGTGAGGACGGATTTATCCATATCCTCCTTATCTAACTACAAGATACTGGGTTTTTGTAAAAGATAATTTTCCTTTTATTATCAGTTTAATTTCCTTGATATGGGATTATGTTAATTCTTAACATGATCATGAGTGTTTTGGAGGTGGTCGGGGATTGTTTGATGCCCAAAACCATGTTTCGGGCTGAAATTGACCTGGAGCACGGTTTATGCATGGCTTGAACATAGTTTTGAAATTTGTATTATAGATATGAAAAAGTGTAAATTTTTAGACAAAACGTTTTCGCAAGGTTACCACACAGGTAGTCAGACTGTGCGCAATAATCATGTGAAGTTCCCCTTCTAGGATGTGAGTTTCGCACTGTTTTTTCATCGTTTGGGAAACCATGTGGGTAAACTGTGTAGTACTACTGTGTTTATTTTTGTTTAATTATTAAATTTAAAAAATTATTTTTATGCCCAATTTTTTTCCTTCTCCACCACACAACACCCTCCATGGTTCTCCCTTGACGACCCTAACTTATGGATTGATCCCAACACTTTGTATGACCATCGTTTCAATACCCAATTTTCTAATTAGATATACATCATTACGTACTCATTTAATTTTTAGTCATTCTTGATTCTTTAGAAAAATAAATGTTTTATTTAGATTTAGGCATATATTCCCTAATTTTCCATTATTTTTCCAATCATTAGATTTCTTCCGAACTAGGATGAATAAAGACTTGATATTGGATGAGCTGTATACTATCGAGGAGAGGAATGTGGTATATAACTTCATTGAGATTTTCATTTTTATATTTTGGGTTTTAATCCTTTAATTCATCCATCGAGCATTCTGATGATGTCTTTTTTTTGAGTTATTTCTTTTAGTAGGTATAGTTGGACCTGGAGAGGTTGAACATTTGTTCTCTTTAGGTGTGTTGGAACATGTTTATTGTTTCATGGTCTCTTTAGGGGTGATACTTAATGATGTGGCATGTTTATGATTATTTAAACCACACAAGCGGTGTGTACTTGTTCATTCCTAGTCAGAGGAAGCCCTTAAATCCCATAATAGCATTAGTCGCATTCTTAGGATATATACATTCTCCTTGATTAATGAATTTTATGTTATGCCTAATGTATTTTGATAGTTTGGATTGTTAAATGGATGATATGGGTGGGTATACCTATATATAAAATGGAAAATATCTTGTTAAATTGTTTATTAGGGAGGGTTGGCCCATTAGTTTGTTTTGATAAATGGGTTGTATGTGTGGTTATACTAACAGAAAATGAATATTTGTTTTGAATCCGTGAATTCTTGAATGAATGGTGTGACAGATGCCTTGGTCTGCTCTCCATGGATGTATAACATGGTCGTGGATTCCTTTGGATGACTCTGCCCCTTGGGATTTGATTCTGTGTGATTCCTTAGGCCTTGCTACCTCATGGATCCAGCTTGCTTGGGCTCCCATAGGATTTTCCATTTCCATTCTCCTATGACCCCAACGAGTGCCTAACCGAGTTTCCACTAGAGATTCCCATGGTACTCGATGGGATGCCTTGGACAATATCAATAGATCTGGACAACCATGGTCTATAATTGTTATATGGTTTCCATGGTCTGTTGACATATTGGATCCGACCCGTGTGGTTTACATTTCACTATTCGGCATGGCTATAGGATTTTTCTTCTCTCTATATGGTGTGGTCATGGGATACTTGACCTCCTTATAAAACATGGATGTGGGTTAAAATATATATACATATGTATGGTGTGGCCTTGTGACTTGATGGTTTATTTTGATTTTATATGTCTTGTTAGGATCTGACACACTTATGTAAGTATCCTTGAGGGATTTTTGGTTTTACTAACTTCTATAGAAATATTCCATGGGGATACACACTTTAGAACTTTTTTAAAATTGCTAGCAATTTTATAGAATAGTTGTAAGGACAGTATAGACCAGGGTGGTTTCCTACTAGGATGTTTATCTCATACCATGTTAGGGCCACCTCGAGGACCTGAATAGATTATATGGTAATAGGTGATTATTGGTGAAAGCACCCCAATACTGGTTGTTGACTGTGGATTTGGAGAATGGGAGGATAGGTTCAAGATGAGGCATGAGATTTTAGGGTACCTTTTAGGTCATTTATTCTTTTTGGGATAATTATAATTCATTTTATTTCGATGTACAATTCCAAATGCATTCTAAATACTTGTACCATATGAATAATATTGTATACGAGACATTTTTTTATTGATATGTATTCTTGTCTTTTCATACTCTCATTTCTCTACTAATTTTTTCTCTTCTTCTATTTATTGTATGTTTGAGTTCCGCTATGATACTCTGGTAATGAAGGCATTGTCTCCCAACTAACTCAATTAGGTCCTCTCTTCTAGTCAGTAGCCTCTAGCATTTGGGGAGATGTACGTGAGTGCATATGGCCAACTGGGCCTATGGCATCGTTTTTGGTGGAATCCATGTATTAGATGTTACAATGTTGTATCAAGAGGTGTTATTTTGACTTATTATTTGATGAAATTAGACATGGAAAGGAAGAAAATGGATTTTGGTAATAAAGTATGCCCAGGAGTAGCTACCCTATGTATAGGGAAAAGCCATATTCGTTTGAATGGAGTTATGATTTTTTGGATTTTGACTATTACAGTATATTTGATTCTACTGTTGGATGACATACTTGATTTGAGCTATCACTATTTATGTAATTTTGTGTTTTATTTCAGTTGAAATTTGATGAGACGAGGGTATTCAATTTTATTAAACATATAGAAACTTGTTAAAATCACATGCCATGAATTATTCCCTGAAATCTAGGATGCATTAGATATTTCATGCTTTTGTGATAGTTTATGTGATAGTGGGGCATGTTGTTGTGTGATTTGGGTGTAGTAGATAAAGGTGTGACATAATCATTCCATTCATATAGATTATGGGTCCTTATGAATTGGTAAATGATGCACTGGTGGTATGTAAATGTTAAAAGATTTTGATATTTATGTTTTTAATGGGAGCCATGTTTTGGAGTCATGAGGTGTTATTGGCCCTAATGGATTCCGGTATTGGTAAACGCTTGGGGAATTTCCTAAATAACCAAATGTGAAATGGAAAGTGAAAATTGAACAGGTGAATCGAAACTTGACGTAGACCTATCTATTGTGTGTACAACAGGCTTAGTTTCTAGTGGTTCGTTTGTTGTTCTTATATAGTCTTTGATTTCGGAGTAGGCTGTGGGTTTAAATTTGTTTTTAGGTGTGTTTTGACATGTTGTATTCTTTGAGCTTTTTTCATGGATTTTCTTCATTACTAAGGCTTATGTTTTTTATTTTGGAGACATGACACCATGACGACCTCCAGTGGTATGCTGTGATGGAGGAGATGACCATACATATGATATAGTGGGCCATAGGATATAGATTGATCCTTCTATTTGTTCCATCTATGGATCCTGAGGCTATTCCAAACACAGGTACTACGGAACATTTCCACGAGGGTCTCTTTCTCTATATACAGTCGATCTAGGGTGCATCGTAGCTAGCCCTGATTATGGATGAGCTATCATGGTGTTACACTAGAATAATCCTCTTACGTTTTAGGGGATGGAGGACCACAAGCTTTACTGATTTAGATAGAGACCATGATAGTGATTTTTGAGCATCTCAAGACGCCTCCTAAGTTGAGATTAAAACTCATGACTTACATGCTATGTGGAGGAGCAAAGCGCTGATGTGAAATTTTGAACCAGTATAATGGAATGAGAAATATGGTTCAGGATAAATTCCAAACATGATTTTACAATTACTTCTACCCCAAAACTTTTCGAGCCAAACGAGCTACTGAGTTCATGCTTTTGGGGCAGGATACTAAGACGGTTATGGAATACTCGACATGCATTACCAAGTATCATCATTTTTTATCGATGTATCTTAATGATGACATGTCGAGGGAGAGGTACATCGAAGAAGGTCTCAAACAAGATAATAAATTTCAGGTAAACATGTTTAGGTTGCCTTATATCACCGAGTTAGTTAACCTAGCACTGATTACATTTTAAAACCCATGGGAAGATGGGGGTATAGAATGGGGGAGTGTAGTTTCTCTTTGTAAACGATCTAAATCATCCAATAAGAAGGGACATTTCGAGGCATCCCATGACTTGAGTGATACTTAGGATGTGGGTGCAAGAAGCTTAGTGTATTTCCATCAGTGTAGTAGGTGAGGCACAAGAAAAATCAGTGTAACCGCAAACAAGTCAAATGTTGAGCTTACAGTAGGATAGGGAACATGAAGTGGTTTTATAGGTCCTTTACTCTAGGAATGAATGGTAGAGGGTCATCTCTGACATTGGGTTCAAGATAAGGTTCTTCTTCTCTACATCAAGATAGAGCTAGAGAAGTGCATGCCGGTCAGGGTAGGGCAGTGGTGGTCATATCCATGGTATCCAGACAATGAGTTCTCAGAAGCACCAGGGTGGATCAACTAAGGGTAGCCAGGTATGGTCACAGGATTGTGGTACACACTATACTTTTGTGGTGGAACATACTCAATAAGAGAAACAACCCAGACCATCTACAGTGAGGGGTAATATTTTCATAGCTTCTACTCATGCGTCTTTTCTTTTGGATACAAGTTCCTCTCACAATATTATCTCTGCATGAGTGGTTAAAATCCTTCAACATTTGGTCTTTATTTTTATGTTGTTTTGATGATAAAAACACCATTGTGTGTTAGTACATGTGATTTTAATCAATGTACATAATTTACCCTTGAGTTTGGTGGAGGCAACATCCTCTAAACATTATATATCCTCAAGATGATTGTGATTGATGTCATTCATAGAATGGACTGGCTCATGGATTATGGAGAGTATGTTGTCTTATATTTTTAGAGGGTGACATTAACATCACCATATGGTGCAATGTTTATTCACATGGGTGAATAATATGTCTAGGTGAGTACGGATGGACTACAACATCGTGGACTGGGTGGGATGATAGCTCACATTGCTAGTTTGTTTCTAGATGATCTTATAGAGGGTTAGGAGAACTTTTCTCTAGTGGTTAAGCTCTAAATGGACGTTTTTTCGAATACATTAATGGTTTAACACCTAAGAGATAGGTGGATTTATCCATAGATATAGTTCCAAAAGCATTCCCATTATCCATATATCCTTACATAATGGAAATGATGGAGTTGCAAGAGTTCAATAGGAATCTAGAGGACTTAGAGGATAAAGTGTTTATCAGACCTTGTACTTCTCTATGCATTTTTTCATTCATTTTTTTGAAAAAGGTGGATGAACCTCTTAGGCTATGAGTGGATTATCAGAAACAGAACTAGTTGATGCTTAAAAACTGATATCCTTTACCACAGTTATATGACATTTTTATCAACTTCAAGGGGATCAAGTGTTCTCGGACATTAACTTGAGTTCAGTATATCACCAGGTGCATGTTCGACCTGCAGACATACCTCAAACCACCTTTCATAGCGTGTATGGGATATACATGTATTAGGTTATGTCGTTCAGTCTAACGAACATTCCATTAGTTTTCATTTAGATGATGAACCGAGTGTTCCACCATTACATGGATTATTTTATGGTGGTTTTTTTGGATGATATCTTGGTGTATTCTCACAATTAAAAATACTATATAATCCATCATGATATCTTCTTGAATACATAGAGATAGCATCAGTTATATACTATGCTCACAAAGTTCCACATTTAGATGGATCAGATTCACTTTTCGGGTCACATTATCTCGGATCGAAGAGTAATAGTGGAGCAAGAGAAGGTGGGAGCTCCTATTTTCTAGGAACATACCATGAACGTTTTTTACATATGATGTTTCTTTGGGATAACTAGTTATTGTCGGTGTTTTATACAAGACTTCTCATAATTAGCAGAGCCAGTGAATTGATTGACTAAGAAGTGTGTGATGTTAGTGTGGTCTGAACCTTGTGAGACAACCTTTCAGTATCCAAATGAGAGGATAACATCCACAACCATATTGATACTACCAAAGTAGGGAATGATATACAAGGTGTACTATGATGCATCAGGTATTGGGTTGTGGGTAGTTCTAATGCAGGGAAATCAAGTTGTAGCATATGGGTCTCAAAGATTGAGGTCTCACAAGAAGAACTACAAAATGCATGATCTCGAGTTAGCTACAGTTTTTCATGTGTTGCGTTGTTTGAGGACCAATTTATTGGGAGATAATTTTGTGGTGTACATGGACCCCAAATGTTTAATGAATATATTTAAATAGTGTGATCTGAATTTGAGATAGTGAAAGTAGGTGGGGTACCTATAGTCAATTGACATTGAACTCGCTTACATTCTTGCTAAGGAAATTTTAGTAGATGATGAACTAAGAAGAAAGATTCAGATACTAGCAGTGTAGCATTACAGTAGTGGGTGGCAGCTAATGGCATGGTTTTTTGAGATGCATCTGGAGGAGAACGATAGACATTGGTAGAATTTTCTATCATCCTTAGATGAGACATCAACCCTACTGGAATGAGTTAGGATCAGGAATCAATAAAATTCAGATGGCCTAGTTCTATGGGAAGTTTATGCATGTGAGGACCCTCCTCATGGATAAATGGTAGGAGATGTTGAGGTTATGTATATCCATGGATGTTTTTGGGTTCAAATGGATATATGTGAGGATCGATGTTGGAGTTTCATGATTTATCTTGGGTAGTGCATCTTGGGTATACCACGAAGTACTATGACTTGCATTATCGGTACTGGTGGTTGGGAATGTAGAGATAGGTAGATTGTTTTGTGAGTAGGTGTTCCACCTGTCTGCTAGTGAAGGAAAAATATCAATGACCAGCAATGATTTTAAATTAGTTACCTATCCCGGAGTGGAAATGGGATGATGTCATGATGGATTTCATGACTGGTTTTCCATGATAACCTCAAGGTAATGATGATGTGTGGGATGTTGTTGACACGCTTATAAATGTCACTCATTTATTGCCAATCATGGATACCTTCAGTGTTGATGATCTAGGAAGCATGTACATCTGAGAGGTTGTAGGACTATATAGTGTCCCGCACACTATCATTTCATACAGGGATGCTAGATTTACAAATTGTTTCAGGTATAGATTTCAATGTGTGATGGGTCCACAAGTCCTTCCAATCACAACACTACATTCTTAGACTAATGTCCAGTCAGAGAATACCATACAAGTGATGGAGGACAAGCTTCAAGCACGCATCCTGGATTATGGGGGCTCTTGGGAGAGGAGTATTACCCTGGTAGAGTTTTCCTATAATAATAGTTATCATGTGACAATATAGATGGAACTATATGAGGCATTATATGGCAGTCTATGACATTCACTCCTGTGATGGTTGGAGGTAGGAGAGGTAGCTTTACTGGGACTAAATCTCATGCAGGAGACATCTGAGTGGGTCCATTTGATTTAGAAGAATATGGTTAATGTAAAATCTCACCATAAATCATACATTGATCGCTACAGATGACGTCTAGAGATCATGGTTGGGGAACATGTTTTTTTATGTGTTTTAACGATGGTGGGACATTGAATGATCAAAAGACAGGGAAATCTTCCACTGATATTTGTTAGGCCGTTTGATATTCTGGAGAGATTAAGATAGGTTACCTATCGGTTTCATTTAACTCAGAGGTATCAAGACATGGATGACATATTCCATGTATCAAATCTATTACACTATAACTATGAAATGTCTAACATTTTTCAGCCCGAAGAGGTTGAGTGGGAGGTGGATGAATCCTTTGAGGAGAGTCTTATTTGTATTTTTGACCGGGGTACAAAGGTTCTCCGAGGGCAGTCAGTTCCTCTAGTACGGGTTCTATGGAAGAACAACCATTTATAGGACAAGACATAGGATAAGGAGTATAATGTATGTGCTTAGTGGTCATATATGTTTTCAAATAAACCATGACCAACCATTATAGAGAAATTCCAGGATAAATTTATTTAAGGGGAAGATATTAAAATCCAGGGTTTTTTGTACAAGGTATTGTTCATTTTCATTTCTTTTTAACTGAGTTATTAAGGCTTTATGTGAATGATTAACATGATCATGCATGTTTTGGAGGTGTTTAAGGCTCGTCGAGATCCAGAGCCATGTTTTGGGATGAAAATCATATGGCGCATAGTTTGTGCACACCTTGCGCATGGTTAGGAAAATAATGCAAGAGGTCTAAAAAGTTCAAGTTTTTAAACAAAAAAAATTCTGTATTACCGAAAAGTTAGTTAGACAATGAAGGGTAACTGTGTAAAGTTACCCTTCTTGGTTGTGAGGTGTTCATGGTTTGGGAAACTGTCCGGGTAAAGAAAGCTACCTTACTATGTTGTTTTTTTATGTTTTTACATTAAAAACATTATTATCTTTTTAAGCCCATTTGAGTTTTACTCCTCCATCGCACAACACCATCGGTGGAGCTCCCCTGAAGGGCCTAACAAATATTTTGAGCCCGATTCTCTTCCCAATCTCCATTTCGATCTAAAAATGTCTCATTGTATCTACATTAGTATGTACTCAGTTCCTTTTTAGTCGTTGTTGATTCTTCGAAACAACGACTACACTATTTGGATTCGGGATCATATTTCCTAATATTCTATACTTCATTTGTTCTTCAGATTTATTCAAAACCAGGAAAAATGAAGAGTTGATATCGGATAAGCTATCTATTACCAATTTGAGGTAGGTGTTCTATACCTTATCTTAGATTTTCATTCGTGTTTTTCAGGAATTCGGCCTTTACGCCATCCATTAGAAATTCTAGAGAGGTCTTTGTTTTTATAATGTTACTTTTAGTAGCAATATTTTGACCTATTGAGGTTGACCATATGTTCTGTTTATGTGTGTTGGAACCCGTTTCTCATTTTGAGGTCTCCTGAGGGGTGTTCCTTAAGGAAGTGGCGCTCTTATGCTTGTATAAGCCATTCACGGGGTGTGTTATTGTGCTTGACTTATTAGAGGAATCCCTTAGATTCCTTAATAGCATTACTATATTACTTTGGAGATGTATTGCCTCCTTGATTAATGAATATCAGGTTATGCCCCCTCTATTTTGATTGTTTGAAAGGTTAAATGGATGATATGGGTTGGTAAAACTATATATAGGATGACTAATGAAATTTTAAATTCTTTATATTGGAGGGTAGGCCAATATGTTGGTTTAGATAAATGGGTTCCATGAGTGGGTATACTCATGGCTTGTGCAGGTTGATGTTAGTGGGTATAATCACATGGAATGAATGTTTAATTTGAATACATATATTTCAGAATGAAGGGATTGATAGATTCCTTTGACTTCTCTCTATGGTTCTGGAAGACGATAGTGTATTTATTGGGTTGATACTCCACCTAGGGTCTTGATTCAAAGGAATGCCTCGAAACTTGCTACCCAAGAGAACCACCTTGCTTGGGCTCACTTAGGACATGAAATTTATATGCTCTTAGGACCCCAAATTTTTCTTAACAATGTTTCTACTATGGATGCCCATGGGGCTCGATGGGATGCCTTAGACAAGGTCCTTGGATCCGACCCTCCAAGGTTTAGAATATTTATTTGGATGCCTTGGTGTATTGGAAACTTGGATCCAGCCCATGGGGCTACACCTTAATACATGGAATGTTCGTAGGATTTTTCTTCACACTATACGACATGGATGTGGGATACATGACTTTTCTATATAGTGTGGGTGTGGGTTACAAGATATAGATGGATATTGGGCTTGGCCGTGAGACTTTCTGGATTTCTTTTATTTTAGCTACTGTTTTTGGAGTGGACTCCCTTTTGTAGGAAGGCATGAGTGATATTTGGATTTATATGATGTTATAGACATATTCCATGGGCATTCAAACTTTACCACTTGTTTGCACTTTCTAGAACTTTTTTAGAATTGATGTTAGAACTATATAGACTGGGATGGTTGCGTACCTATATATTTATCTCAGAACCTCTTTGGGAATCCTTGGAGACCCAAGAAGATTATATGGTTACAGGTGATGATAGAGGCAAGCACCCCAACATTAGATGATGACTGTGGATTTGGAGAGGGGGACCATAGGAACAATATGAGGCTTGAAATATTAAGATACATTTTGGACTTTTGTTTTTTTGGGGATAATTTTACTAGATTGTATTGTCATATACTGTTAGGGATGATTTCAGAATACGTGTACCATCTGCATCATTTTTTATATGAGACACTTCTGGTTTTTGATATTAATTCATGCGTTGTTTTACTCTTGACTGTCTGCTGTTTATTTCGCTTCGACTATTTATTATATGTTTGACTTCCACGGTGATACTATTGTAATGAGGGAATATTATCCCCAAGTACTAACCATGGCCCTCTCTACTAGTCGACATCCTCTGACGTTTGGGGAGATGCGGTTAAGGCCATGTGGCCAATCGGGTTCAGGGCACCGTTTTTGGTGGCATCTGGGTCTGTGATGTTACACTGACGAAGCCATAAATTGTAAACCCTAGTCTCCATTAGGATAACTTTAAGAGAGCTACCATGAACCACACATCCACACTTATATTTATAATATTATAACCGTATATTTTTTTTGCTTGTGTACTTTCACTCTTTAATAAAAAAAATTCCAAGACCACGAGTTTTAATCTATAGTTCAAGCCGTTTCTAGTATATATAATTATATAAATATATTTATAATTAAATAAAACTTTTTCAAAATATATTTATTTATAATTAGAATTATAAATATAAATATATATATATATATAATTTTAAAATTATATTTCTTATATTTCATATATTTATAATTACTTATACATTTATATTAAAATATATATATAAATATATATAAATATATATAAATATTTATTTATTTATTTATGAAAACATATATAATTACATAAATATATTTATAATTATATGTTAATATTTATAAATATTTTTATTTATAAATATAATTGTAAGTATATAAATATATGTTTTTTGTAATTATAAAAATATAATAAATATATTTAAATAATTGTAAAATTAAAATGAAAAAATTTAATAATAAGTGTATATTAATTATTTTTAAAATTACATATATTTATATATTAATATATATATATATAATTTTATACATATATATAATTATACGTAAAAGTATGAAATTATATAATTATATCTGAATATATATAGTTATATAATTATAAAAAATATAAATAATTATATAAATTTATTTATAATTATATATAAAAACTTTATCAATATATTTACTTATAAATATAATTATAAATAAATGTATATATATTTAAATAATTTTAAAATTATAGTAAATATATTTATTATATTTATAATCATATATATTTTTATATTAATATTGTTATAATTATATAAATATATTAATAATTATATAAAAATGTTTAAAAAATATATTTTCTAGGAATAGTGAGAGGTATGGATTAAAATGCATGGTCCCAAAAAAATTGTTATATAAAAATACACATGCATTGAAAGTGGGGGTTACAATACTAAAAAGTGGAACCTACAACGCCGCCATATACAAAATATCATTCAACATTCGTATTTTTTTAATGGGGGCCACCCCTTCCTCAGCATCCATGCTAACCACTTGGGTGTATCCTTCTATTTTACTACATAAGAGTCTACCAAGTATCATTATAATCATCCATGATCAGTGACTCATCCTCCTCATCATGTGATTCAATGCCTATAGTGACGTTATTTTTTAGTATTAAAACAAAGACATCTTGATTTGAGGCATTACCCTTAAGGTAAGAATTAATCCATTTCTAGACATTCCCAATGTTTGGGGATTGTCCTTCAACTAAAAACGATGAATGAAATTTTCCAAATTCCTCACAAAAGGAATCCCTAGACTTTGTAAAATTTAAAATATCAAGCAAATTAATTTTTTTTACTGGGACCATAATCCAGTGGAACATTGACAACCTCCTCATTTGTTCCCTTCTATTCCAGTTTAACACTTGAAAATAAAAATCCAAATGCATCTTCAAGACCAACCCCCTCTTGTTCATGTAATACTATAAGCTGATTATATGAGTCATATCTTGGTATATGTAGAGGATCTGTGGATTTCCTAGAAGTGACCAACTGAATGCCTTCTTCGTCCATAGGGATAGTCCTCTTAGGTTTCTTAAAAGAAGTATCCATCACTTTGTAGTTCTATTTAATTTTGGTAGGGATTAGTTATTTCCATGGTTCTTGATCTACTTCTTCTTGGACAATATCCTCACTATCAGATTGTTCAGAGGAGGCCACATTTTCTGCTTCATCTTCATTTCTCTCGAAAATAGAAACTTTAAAAGAAATATGAGAATGTACATCATGCACCTACACCTTCTACTAAACTAAAATATCATCCGATGAAGGATTTTGATCTATTATTGATTCACAACATTAACCTTTTACAATGTCCTTTAATCCCATAACAAAAACTACTAAAGTATCCTTAATTACATGAATCTACCCCTTGTCGATGTCCATTGTTCCAAGAAAATCAAACCATTCAAGAGTAGAAAAAACCCTCATCCATGGCCACAAATATTTTGTTATTACTTATTTTGTTATCTATTGAATCATTCCCTCTTATTAAACAAACAGAGCTTAAAAAGTGCATTTTCATTTTCTTGTTTGGAATACCCAACTAGACTACATTCTGTGAAAAACTATGGGTGATTCTCATGAATAATTTCTATATCCAAATCATAATTTTTCATAGATATAATTACTTATTAACTGGTGTGGAACTCAAGATAACTTCAATAAGGACTCTCAAAATGTGGATGAACCTGGCTTGTTTGGTCTCTTTGTTCATATTTATGGGAAAACCAATTATCGAAGCAATGCCATGTAAGAGCATTGGATGAAAAGAATCATAATAAATCAAAGGATTCATACCCAAACCTGGACATATGTGATTCATATATCAAACAGACTGAATAAAATTACCATTCATGAATATGCAGAATACCTTGTTTCAACAAAACAGGTTTGAAACACCATGCCTTATTTTTGATATCTGCATTTGGGACCAATATATGATAATAGACATTCCCACGAGGAATGAATAACCATATGTATAAGTCCTAAATAACATAAAAACTCATGATCAGTGCATCATGAATGTAGGATTTATCCCCTGTAAGAGACTGGAGACATGCTAAAATGGAGTGCGTACACATCTCCCTTCACTCCCTAATTGCTTCAGGATTTTTCAGAAACATGTTTTGTAGCTCCATTCGTAAAAGAATGATCAGATTTAGCAAATTAATGGGATACAATAGATACATTATTTTTTGAATTAGGGAGAATACCATTTCATGAGTCAAGAGCCCTAACAGCTCAATTTGATGTAGATGCATCCACAATAGGTGGTTTTCCATCTACAGACTGAGAAAAGAATCAACTTCGCATAATAATAAATTCCACAAAAATTATTAAATGTCTACTTAAACTCAATTCCCAATCTAATTTATGGGTTATGAATACACACCAATGCTTTCTTATACAAAGGCGGGTCCTTAGATGACCCTTTCGAAAATAAACTGTGACCCATGATGTGTAGAATATCCATGAAAGTAAAAAATCCCTAACATCCTTTATTATCACCTTGGGATTGCTCCCATAAGCATAACACCGCCATTCCTCTATCTTTAAAAATATATTTATTTACAATTATAATTAAATATTTATTTTTTTATTATATTTATTGTTTATTTTTAATTATATATATATTAATAAATATATTTATAATAATATATAAATACATTTAAATATATTTATTTATAATTATAAAATGAAAATATTTATATTTAAATAATATGTATAGATTTATTTATTAATAAACATACAAATAATTATAAATATAATTATACAAAAATGTAAATATATATAATTATATAAATATATCCAGTTATATAAATATATAATATTGTATAGATATATGTAATTATATAAAACAAATATATATATATATATATATATATATTTAATGTACTTGGGGTTTGCTTATTGGTAAAGCACCCCATAATACTATATAAGATTGGGAGGTTCAAAACCAAATGGGGCGCTGGTACTGTAGTAATACAGTAGCACTTTGGTTGAAGAATTGTACCAGTGGTGACTGTAGCTCCAATGACACCATAGCGGTTGGGGGTACTATATTAGGAACTGTAGCGATGGTAGCACTATAGTAAGTACTGTAACAAATGCGTACATGTAACTCTCTGACCCCAGTTACCCAGAATCGGTGCATTATTACATAAAATTGGCATGATAAAAGAAATCATGTCCCTAAATACCAATTAGTTTTGTATCCTTGGAAGTACTTGATGCATACCGAAGTTTTACATTACATAATTAAATAAAAAACAACATTATGTCCCCTTTCAACACTCTTTATATCCCTTAGCCTATTCTTACAGGTTAATCGTAATATAGTTCTTCGTATCTTGGGAAAAATAAAACATAACAAAGGAGTGATGTCAGATGCTCAGTAATGATAACAATATATCAGAAACTCTCAAAAATAAGAATAATCATTTAAGGCAATGTATAAGACTAGAAAAATAGCCTTTTAAACATAAACATTAGCATAATATGGCAATGATAAATCATATTCTATCATTTAGATATTCACATGGATATTCTACTAGTGAATAATCAAATTTAATATCAATAGAAAATTTTATAATTATGGAATGAATAATGCCAGACATCATAACCACATAGTCCGAGCCTTGTGCCAAGATTACAAATAAGATTTTTTTAAGGCCTTGTGCCAAGACACTAGTTTGTCTCATGAGACCAACTAATGCATCGAGGAGATCTAGGGGGCTCCACCCATAACTTACTAGGTCTAATGTATTCCTAAGATAAAAAGGTTTAAATATAACATAAACATTTGTATTAAAACTAGCATATGAAATTTGAATACATTATCCATAAACCATGAATGGTATAAATATAACACATACAGAGTAAAAAATTTCACAAAACCTTCAATAAAGTATGAAATATTTGTATCATAATAAATCAACCATGATCAATAATAATTTCCCGTAAAGTATTTTGACATAGTTGAAAATGATCAGTAAAAATCTTTGAAAGAAATATCCCTTTTTGTGGAAAACATCTAAAACTCTCACTATTTATAAATAAGGTATTTAAAATAGATTTTTGAACCACAGTGACAAATACAACTATTAAACTTTTGAAAGGAATTTCAATTTTAAAACATTAATTTCCATATAAATAAAACCTTAAAACCATTTTTAAAATATGTACATTAATGAGAAATATTTAGAAGAATATATTTTTAAAAAATTAAAATGATATTTTAGTTAGAGTTTCATACCAAATGGGATATGCCAGAATACAAATAATTGAGGTAATAAAATATTTATAATATCATGATAATGAAGGGATTAATGATATTTTATGCCAAAGTACTGTATATACTCTAAATAAAAGTGAATTGCCGCATAACAACAAATAAGTATCAATGAAATGACAGTTGAGATGAATTCCTTTATAAAGACTGTATCCTTTGGATAAGGATAATTCAATGTAATAATTATGTGAGGAAAATATAGATATGATCAACATGATTGGATATTCAGGGTAAATCAATCAGAGTACATTCACACATATTCTTGTAAAAACTACATCAATGACTTGGATTTTTAACTCAATGAATAGTAATTGAGTTAAAATTACACTTATCAAGTTTATATCGATGGATTGAGAATATATCAAGGGATAGATTATGTGTATCAAAATTATAACAACAAAAAGGGGAGTGGAAATTACTACATAAGTAAATAAATTTGGATTTCACACATAATCTAGGAGTAAAGTAATCAATGATTTTTGAGTAAAACCAAATGAGTGGAAATTGAAATTTGAAATTCTTTTAACGATTTGGTAACTTACGAAACAAAAACCCTATGAAAGAAGGATCATCCAAATATGATTTATATACCCATAAATTAAAGTATATTACACCAAAAATACAATCATGGTATGTACATACACTGGACAGATGGTAATAGTGGAAAATAAAGAATGAATCTCACAAGAATAAAACTGAGATGAAAACCCCTTAAATTTTACTTTTCCTTAGAATAGGGTAGGTTAAACTCATGTATAATGGTGAAAAAATTGTTCTTAAATTATACCAGAACCAAAAACTTAAATATGATATCCAATATGATATTCTAATAATTATTTGTTAAAGATATTTTATTAGTATCATTGTTTTGGTTGTTAACTAATTCATTTTTTTATATGTTTTGTTACGTATGTCATGATTGTTATGTATAGGCTGTATTTGATTCATATACATAATGATATTAAGTTCATAAACATTATTTTTACACATAAAATGATTATTATTCTATAATTTTTATGGTGAGGAATGAATCTCATCGCGTTCGTTGAGACTGTATGTCGTACATACGCACGAGCGACAATATAATTATATTGACGGTGAAATAGTATGTAATTGGATTTTATATCATATATACAGAATCATTAACAAGTTATATTTATTATTTACATTAGTTATTCTCATTATTATACCCATCCAAATAAATAAGTGTTTTATTAACAAACTACACCCCGACGTGGAGACGATAAGCCGTACGTACCCACGTATGGTGAATTTTTCATTTATCGGATGGATAAAATAACAAATATGGTTGTACCATATTTATAATAACATAAGATTATGTATATAGTACATTATTTATTATTTTTTTGTCGAAAAAAAGAATGAATAAGTGGAAGAAGAAAAGTAATTGAAAGTGGGTGGGGAAATTATTACCTCTTCTTTGGGTGTTTCATTTTGAGTTGATCAAAAGGGATACATAAGTTGTCTTTCCGATCAAAGTAAAATCTCTAAGTTGATGTGAGGGAAGTTGGGAGAATATTTGGATAGGGCTTTGCTGAGCCAAATGGATCTAGTGGTGTGATTTTGAGAGAAGGGGAAGTTCCCTTTTATAAGAGCGCTGAAGGGCGCTTTAGGAAAAGCTTGAAGTGTTATTTTATAATAAATAATTTTCTGTCTCTAATGGTGCCAAAATGATTTATTTGTTGGATAAGGTGGTGATGTATATAAAAACATTCAAACAATATGTTTTATATAGGTATAGGTCACCTTATTAACCTTATCTTTTAGATTTAACTCTTAGTTAAATAGTTTGATATTTACCACGTCTCTTTGTATTTTTATATTATATGGTTAATAAACTTACTATAACATGCCAAGAGAACCCCATGTGGTTCATTGTTAATATATATAACCTTATCAATGTGATTCGGCTGAACCTTATATTTTTTGGAATATAATATCATTAATAATATAGTATTTTGTTTAAAAATTAAACTATATAAATTTTGACACTATTTAGTATTTTTTTTTGAAATCCATAAAAACTATTTCACTTCGAATAGAATTTATTTAAAAAACCCTAATATGTAATATTAACCTATAAAATTAATATAATTCATGATATTTTTTAGTTTAAATTTCTGTGAATATTTATAATATAAAATATTTTAATATTTCATTAATAAAGTAATTACAACATCATTATTTTGTCATAAATAAGTTAAATTATTTAATGTCTAAAAATTATAAATAAAATACCATTATGTAGAAAATCCCTTTATATTTATAATTAATATTTATAGTCGAATTTATCTTATGTTTAACCGTATATTTAAAATGATTTTTTTATTAAAGGTTGAATTTAACACTTTTAACTTTTATTTTAATACAATAATAATAAATGTCCTAATCTAATACATGTGGACAAAAGAGGATCATATTTTATTCTTAAGGGTGTTTTTGGTAGAATTACACTTATCCAATAGAACATGGAAATGTTTTAGTGTAATTAAAATATCATTTTTACCATTAATTACCCTATTTACTTTAAGAATAGTAAATAAAAGGAAAAACGTAACTATTCACCAAAAAATATTTTCATCGTATTAAACCAAATTTCTCTTAATAATGTTAACTGTGTCCCTCAGATTTATGAAATTCAACTCACATATGCGGTAAAATTATATTTTATGCAAAATTTTTAAATGCTACTAGAAGGTGGGTAAAAGACGGAAAAAAGATCAATAAAATTTTATATATATAAACATATTATAAACTTACTCTAATGAATTACATTGAACATATATAGGTATTATGTATCTATTTTCACATAATATAAATTTAAAGAAAGTTAATAATTTTTTAAATAAAAAGCTGGGTTTAAACAATAACACTGTGTTTTTCACAATTCATCAAAAATTGAATGTTTTCAAAAAAATACCACAAATTCACCCGAAGCTAATTTTTATATTATGAATTTAAAAATGAATATTATTTTACAAAATTAAAAAAATATTAGTTTCAGTAATTTATTTTAAATTATTTCCCGTTGTGAAAACAAAAAAGTGGGTTTTTAAAAAAGCAAAGACTATCAAAAATTGACATGTTTTTATATAAAATTTAAATGTGAAATTACTTATAATGACCTTAATTGTATTAAATAATTAAAATATAATCTAATTATAAATCCAAAACATTAAAATTCATAATTTACCAGTATAAATTATTTTGATTAAAAAAGTTCTTTTCTATTAAAATTTGGTATTTTTTCAGTATTCATCAAAATATGAACGTTATCAGAAAAGTAACAAAAATTTATCCAAAATAAATTTTTTGTCCTGATTATAATGAATAATTTAATTTTTTTAAATTGAATATATTAAATTGTCAAATATTGGTTTTAAAATGGGTTTTCCATTAATAGGTTGTAAAATTACTTTTTTATAAATACATCTTTTATCAGAAAAATGAATTAGTTATTATATTATGTATACGAAACACATAATATGGATTCTAAAATTGTATGGAGTATATAAAATTCAAAATTAGATTAATGGAATTCATAACAACTTTTTTGAACGGATAGTTTGATAATTCGTGATGCGCTTGAACTCAGTGTTGCGTGTAGCGCATGCTGTTGAATTAATTTAATTAAAATAACTTAATATGAAATATTAAGGTGTTACATTCTATTCCCCTTTTAGAAATTGTGTTTTCTCATTTTTAAAATTAGCCTTGGGAACTTCATTGAATGTCTTACATTGGAAAAGAGTAAATAAAACTATCACATTAATATAATGAAAGAGATATACAAATGTCACTCGAGATATCCCATACTAAGATTCCATGTAGGAAAAAATGGATATGAAAGATAAAATAAGTGTAACGTTCTGATGGAGAGTGATAGAAACATGACCAGGAGGAAGAAAACAACAGGAAAACCACAAACTTGTGATTGGATCAATGTTCATTAGTTTCCCAGTAGGAAAAGTAAATGGAAATTTTTTTTATTAAGTTCCAGTTCATAACGTTGAGTAATTTATTTATGATATTGACTAAGAACCTAAAGAGATATATTTACTTTTTAATTATTGGTTCATCCTTTAATAAATTTCTACCGCTAACTCTTTTTTTTCAAATGATGAGTATTCAAGATGACTTGGTCACATCAGAAGTGCTAGAATAATCTTCTATATAATCACATAATCACATAATCCACAAATTATAAACTATATATTTACCTTGTCTTTATAAATTAACCAAAAACAAAATGGTTAGTACATGATCTGACGATCCCCGAAAAAGATAATCCTTTTGACCAAGAAATACTAATATTAATTTCTACAATTAAACCCACAATACCCAAAGTTCAATAAATACCATTCAATAAACAATTGTCCATAAAATCCATAAATATAATACAAACAAATACTGAAACCCAAAACATTGAATAATTTTATTACACAGTCTTCCATGTTAAATTGTATATCCAAATAACATCGACTACTCATAAAGTCACATAAATAAAAGTAATTAACCTAATCATATATTTTCTATGACAGGTTAATTGTTTCCTTAAATAACCCAAATCGATATAAATCCACAATAAAAACATAGATAAAATTCCACCATTACTCCTTAAATTAAGTCCCATAGTATTCTCTTTTTTATAGGCATATAGTGTTCCCAATAGAGCAAACATCTTCCAAAATAACATTTATCACTCAATCAAAAAATAATTTTCCTATACTAAATATATCCATTTGATAAGAAATATGATCCCAAATAAACTTATTATTGATCAATGAAATAATTTAACTAAAAAAATTACGCACAATAACAAAAGAATTCTCGTAGTCTAGTGGTAGGTGAGAAATACCAATCACACTCGGGTTCTGGGATTGATTCCCATAGTTTTGTCTGATGTTATGCGTTTTCATATGGTATGCATATTGTCCTTTTTTAAAAACTATATTTTATAACATTCCCAAAATTAGATAAATTCCTCAAAATAAGCTTAATATAATTTCACCACATATGTTATCTCATTCCTTGCATTTTCATTCCAAAATTAAATAACATGTCAATGCCTCAAATTTAAGGATAATATAAACCCAAATGGTTATTAATAACTATATCAATAATATAAATGATAATTCCTCTTAAAATAACATTTTCACATAACAAACTATAGGGTTACACATACAAGAGAAAAGTATTCCTAAGTATCCCATCAACAAGGAGCACTAATAATTTCAAACATTTCACCATCCATTTATTTTAATATAGGTTCTTCCATGACCATGATGTCATACTATAGAATAGGTAATTCACTCAGGTAGTGCCCACGTCCACCAAATTTATGGAAAACAAATGTAAATGGATTCTTGGGATCATCTTTATTTCCTCCATATTACTCTTTATATATCATTAGCAATTCTCTACATTATGTCCTTCTTTACCACACAAAAATCGTTTCATCATTCTATGGAGACACTTACCTAGGTGTCTCCTTCGACATTTTCTAATTGATGGAAATTGATCTTCCTTTTCGCTATGGTCTCCACTACTAGAGCTGTTATCATTCATCACCTTTCTCTTCATTGTTGAGTCCACGAGTTTGTTAATATATATCTTTTTGATCATATTTTTTGGAAAAATAATTCTGCATGAACACAATATATTTTACACCTATAAACATTCCATTTAGTTTCTAACATCCACCATCATCCCCACCTTGTACATTATGTTCAATGTTACTATGCCTTCCCTGGAATCTAGCCATTTAATAACACAAGAAAGAATAGTGCTAGTCATTAAATAATTTAGAGAATATCATAACACCTTATTTTCAATCTGAAACACCTTAGAATTAACCAAGGTTATTTATTCTCATCTTATATTAAAATCATTGAAATAGGTTTGTAAATAAAATGTGAATTATCCTTAGCATATCCCCCGGGTGTGTCGTAACCAAGAGTGTCACAAGGCTCGTTGTCATGTACCAGGATACCCTGGTCAGGTCAAGCCCAAAACTCAATTTCGGAGTATTCACTCCTAGGTACCTCTGTGCTAGATCCACCTCTACCTGATCATATCCAGACATGGATGTATTTCTTAGAAAACCCACATAATATTAATAATAACAAATTTTTTGGATGTACCTCTATAAAAATCATCAATGTCTATGTTTGGGTAGTGTTTACTAATCAGAGTATTTTTCCAAATCTTGCTTCCAAGGTTTGAACTAAAATTCCACTGATACCAACTATAATTCCTCGAACACAGTCACCTAGAATCATTTAATTATTGCATAACATTGGCATGATATAAGGAATCGTGTCCCAAAATTTCAATTAGTTTATTATCATTGGATGTACTATATACATACATACTTTTTACATTATATCATAAAATAAAAAACCACATTGTGTCTAATTTGAAAACTCTTATATCCCAGAGACTATTACTAAAGGATAATTATAATATAATTCTATGTATCCTCAGAAAAATGAAACATAAGAAATGGGTTAGTTCAGATGTTTTGTAAGGATAACAATATAGTGGAAACTGTCATAAATAAGAATAATCATTTAAGAAAATGTATAAGACAAGAACACATGCCTTTTAAACATAATGTTCAACATAATATGGAAAAGATAAATCAAATAATGTCAATTACTTATTCACATGGATATTATATTGGTCAAATAAACACATGTAATATCAATATCCAATTTCATAATGATGGAATGCATAATGCCAGACTTCATTACCACATAGTCAATGCCTTATTCCAAGACTACAAATAAGAGTTTGTCACGGCCATGTACCAAAACACTAGTTTGTCTCATGAGATCGACTAATTCATCGAGGAGATATAGCGGGCTCCACCCACCACTTACTAATTACAAATCATTCCTCATATGAAAAGTGTTACATATAATATAAACATTTATATTAAAATTTCCATACGAAATGTCAATACTTTATCCATAAAACATGAATGGTATAAAAATAACACATCTAAAGTCAAACGTATCACAAAACCTTCAATATAGTATGAATTATTTTTATCATAATAAATCAACCTCAATCAAGAATAATATCCCATAAAGGATGTTGACATAGTGGAAAATGATAAGTAAAAATCTTTGAGAGAAATATCCCATTTTAATGAAAACATTTAAAACTCTAACTATTTATCAAGAAGCTGCATAAAATAGATTTTTAACCAAAGTGTTCCATACCAAATTGAATATTTTAAAGTATTTTAAATTTTAAAAAATTAATTACCATATAAATAAATCTTTAAAAGCATATTAAAAACATGTATATTAAGGAAAATGATTTAGAAAAATAAATTTTTAAAAAATTAAAAATGATATTTTAGTTAGAGTTCTTAACATAATAAGAGACGCTTCAATACAAATAATTAAGGTAATAAAAACATTATCATATCATGATGATATAGGGATTCATGATATACTATTTCAAAGTACAATATATATACCAAATAATATTGAATTGGCACATAAAAACAATGAATTCTCGATGAAATGAAAGTTGAGATGAGTTTCTCTATGAAGACTAAATCCTTAGGTTAAGGATAAATAAATGACATAATTATGTGTGAAAATATAAATAAACTCAATGTTATTGGATATTTATTGTAAATAAATCATAATACATTCACACATATTCTTGTAAAAAAACACCAATGACTTGGATAACTCAAGGAATATAAATTGAGTTAAAATTACTCTTAACAAGTTTATATCGATGGCCTGAAAATTTATCAATGGAGTTATTATGCTTATCAGTTGTATATCCACCAAAAGGGGAGCGTAAATTAATAAATATTTAAATAAATAGTTATTTTTCACATAAAATTAGAGTAATGTAATCAATGAAGTTTGTGTAAAACCGTATGAATAGAAATTGAAAATTGAAATTACCTTAACAATTTGGTAACTTACGAAACATACACCCATTAAAATAAGGATCATCCTATTATTATGTAAATAAAAATAAATTAAAGTGTATTATGCAAACAATATAATCATGTGTAGTTTATGCACCACACAAAAGGTAATAGTGTCAAATATAGCATGAATCTCACGGGACGAAAAGTGAGATTAAAACCACATACCTTGTACTTTTCCATAGAAAAGGGTAGGTTAACCACAATTATAATGGTGAAATCATTGTTATTAAATTATTAAATAACCAAATACATAAATATGATATCATATATGGTCTTCTAATATTTCATTATTAATGATATTTCAGTAGTATCATTGTTTTGGTTGTTAACTGATTCGTTTCCTTTATATGTTTTGTTACGTAAGACATTTTTATTATTTATAGAATGTATTTGATTCAAAAAAATAATGATATGAAGTTCTTAAACATTATTTTTTATCATAAAATGGAAATTATTATTGAATTATTACGATGGAGAAATGGATCTCATCACGTTCGTTGAGATGGAAAGCCATACGTAAGCACGAGCGATAATAACATTATATTGACAGAGAAATCGTATATAATTGGATTATATATCATAAATACAGAATCATTACAATGTTATATTTATTATATACATCATTTATAATCATTATTATTCCCATCAAAATAATTAAGTGTTTGAATAACAAACTACACCATGACGTGGAGACAGTAAGTTGTACGTATGCGCGTATAGGGAAATTGTCATTTATAGGATGGATAGAATAACGAATATGGTTATACCATATTTATAATAAAAATCAAAATATGTATAATTTACTGAATTTATAATTTTTGTATGGAAGTAAAAACGAACGAGAATGTGAAAGAAGAACAGAATTTGAAAGAGTCTGGTGAAATTATTACCTCTTCTTTTGGTGTTTCCCTTTCAGTTGATCAAATGGGATCCATAGGTTGGATTAATGATCAAATTAAGGACTCTAGGTTGATGTGAGGGTTGTTGGGAGGATATTTGGGATGTGGTTGGCCGATCTAAATGGCATCGTTGGTGTGATTTGGAGAGAAGGGGGGTGCCCTTTTATAAGTGGGGTGAGGGGCACTTTAGGAAAAGCATAGAGTATTATTTTATAATAAAATCATTTTTGGTTTATAATTTATCTAAAATGATTATTGTAAAGGCTATGGTGGGGATGGATTGTAGAAATCTCAAAAAATAGGGTTTAGAAAGGTTTAGTCCCCATATTAGCCTTATCTATTAGATTTAACTCTTAGTTATATAGTTTAACATTTACATTGTCTCTTTGTATTTTTAAATTACATGGTTAATAAACTAACTATAAAAATACAAGATAACAAAAAGTGGTTCATTATTAATATATATAACCTTATCTAAGTCTATTGGCCAAACCTTATATTTTTTAAAATATAATACCACTTAATAATATATTATTTGTTTTAAACACTAAATAATGTCAAATTTGACACTATTTAGTATTTGATTTTTTTGAAAGCCAAAATAAACTTTATCAATTAGAATAAAATTTATTTAATCAAACCTAAAATGTAATATTAACATAAAAAAATATTATAATTCATCATAAAGATAATTTTACAATAATTTGGATATTTATAACAATAATTATTTTAAGATTTTATTAATAAGGTAATTACTGCAGCATCATTGTGTTATAAATTAATTAAATTAATTAATGTCTAAAAATTATAAATAAAATACAATTTTATATGAAATATTTTATGTTTTATAATTAATATTAATCATCTAATTTATCTTATGTGTATCCCAATATTAAAAATGGATTATTTATTAAAAATTTTATTTAACTCTTTTAACTCTTATTTAAATAAAATAATAATAAATGTCATAATCTAATCGAAGTGGACCAAAAATGATCAAATTTTATTTCTATGGGTTTTTAGGTCTAATTAAACTTATCCAATATAATTAGAACAAATTTTAGGATAATTATAATATCATTTTACCCTTAATTTCTCTATTTACTTTTTATTGTGGTAAATAAAAGTCAAAAGTGAATAATACACACTAAAAATTATTATCCACTTATTGAACCAAATATTACTTATGGATATTAACCGTGTCTCTTGTATTTTTGAAATTCAACTCACAGAAGTGGTAAAATTAATTTTTATGCAAATTTCCAAATGCTCGTAGAAGGTGTTTAAAAGACCGTAAGAAGTTCAATAAAATTTTATATATCTAAAATTTTTATAAAATGACACCAATGAATTACATTGAACATATATAAGTATATTGTAAATATTTTCCAAAAAATAAATTTAAATAAAATAAATAATTATTTAAATAAAAATTCATTTTTAAACAATAACGTAGTTTTTTTTCACAATTTATAAAAAATGGAATGTTTTCAAAAAAAAAATTCAAAAATTAACCAAAAGATAGTTTTTATATTCCAAACTGAAAAATGAATTCTATTTTACCAAATTATAAACAAAGAAGCTTCATTAATTAATTTAATATTATCTACCATTGTCAAAACCAAAAATCTAGTTTTTAAAAAGTAAATACTATGAAAATATTGACATGTGTTTATGTCAAATTTAAATGTGAAATTACCTATAATGACCTAAATTTTATTAAATGATAAAAAAATAATGTAATTATACTTAAAATCCATACAAATGCATAATTAAACCTTATTAATTATTTTGATTAAAAATGTTGTTTTTAATTAAAGTTTTATATTTTTTAGAATTCATCAAAATATGAATGTTATTAGAAAGTACTAAAAATTAATCCAATATATATTTTTATTTATAGATTCTAATGAATAATTTAATTTCATTAAACTGAATATATAAAATAGTCAAATATTGGTTTTAAAATGGGTTTTCCACTAAAAGGTGGTAAAACATCATTTTTTTAAAAATACTTATTTTATCTAAAAAAATGAATTAGTTCTTATATTTTTTCTAAGAAACACATAATATGGATTTTAAAATATTATGGATTATATAAAATTCAAAATTCATTTAATAATATTAATAATCACTTTTTTAACGGCTCGTTTGGTAAGTCGTGGTGTGCTCGAACTCGTTGTTGCATGTATCACAAGCTATTATATTACAATAAAGGAAATAAATTACAATGAAATCTTGTGGTGTTACAGTACATTAGCATAACTTTTCACCATTTTACATTTTGGTTCAAAAATTTGGCCTTTGGGGCCATGAAATCGGCATTCATGCCCACTGGGCCTACATGCAATGTAATGGAAATCAAGCCCTCTAGGCCTACAAGTCATGTACTTAAAAAATAAGGTTTGATGGGTGGGTTGTCCCCATGGGGGGTTGTGACCTACCATTCTGCTCTGTTTGTGTAGTGTGTGTATGTTTCAATGCAATTGTACCACTAAGCACCTAACATATATAATTATTTTTTAATATATATATTTATAATTATAATTATAATTAAATATATGTATTTAATTAATTATAAAATTGTAATTGATATATTTGTAATATTATCATTATATATATTAATATATTAATAAATATAAACAAATATATATAAATATTTATAAATATATAATAATATTTTTACGTATATTTCTTTCTAATTATATATATAAATATATATATATATATTTAAATACTTATAAAATTATAATAAATATATTTATTTATCATTATATGTATAACTATTTGTTTTTAATTATTTAAATATTTATTTATAGATTTATAAATTTAAATTTGTATTATTTAAATTAAGCCTTTATTGGTTCATTGTTAGTGCTGAAAAGAGTATGTTTTATTAGAGCTAAAAAGCGGCTGAAAAATCCTATCTTTATCAATGCTATAATTTTAGCACAAATAAAGATAGAACTTATCATTTTATTTTAGAACGTATAATGAATTATCTTTATAAGTGCTAGAAAACATGAATAAAGATTCATTTCATTAGTGATGGCAATTTTAGTAATGATAAAACTACTCTTTATTAGTTCTTTTTTGAAAGAGTTGATAAACACCATATCTCTTAATTTAAATAGAACCCTAATAGAGTCCTCCTCGCTCATGTCATTCAATCTATCACATAATTGAATATCTACTTCCACTCTTCATAAATATTATCAAAGAATAAATCCTCTCAAAATATATGATATGTGACCATTTCTTATCCTCATTATTCACAGTCTAATCTATTCACCTAATCTAATTCTCATCCCACTATATCTTGTCACATGGAAAACAACCAATCAATCCAATTTTGGTCGACTCCTATGAAAAATCATGACATATTCTGCTTACTTGAAGCTGATTCCTTCAATATTCTCATGATTGAGCATTTTATATTATAGACGATGAATCATGGTTCGTTTTCATGATCATTTTCCATTGCACCATAGAGGTTTTTCAATTCATCTGAGGATCAATTTATGTGTTTTCATATTATATTACAAGCCGTAAAATTATAGTTTGTTTAAAGAGGTTATATATTAATGTTATTACTATATGGTTTTCTATTAGAAGAAAAGGGTTCTTTTCCAATTCAATCAATCCTTATCTTGAAATTGGATTCCATAACATGTGTTTTTACAAATTCATAACTGGTTTTGAAAAAGGTCTTTGAGTGTTTTTAATGATTCTTTTGATGCCACCTTGAATTTCTCAATGTACATTTTTTATCAAATGATTTTTGAGCCAATGATTGTAAAAATTCCATAATAGAAAATAAAGTATGTATTAGGGTTTGAAAGAAGCGGAGAGCATAGTCTTGAGGTTTTTAAATGTTTTCATTTCACCAAATTATTTTTCAACTATGTGTCTGAATGTTATGAAGTGTTTAAAACTATTGACATGGGTTTTTGATATTACCAATTGTGCATATTTAATTCAATATTTTCATAAATTAATATTTCTATAAATGATAATCTTTGTGATTATTAATAATAACAAAAAATATTTTCATTTGTATATAAATATATTGTTAAAAATATTTTATCAAATATTACTTTTTATAACATCAACATAATTTATAAGTAATACAAACAAACACATATTAATCATTTTTATTATGTGTGTATAAATAATTATAAATATTTTATAAATATCTTTTTTAATATACACAATTTTCAATATAAATAATTATGATTATCTTGAATTGAAAATTCTTATAAATAATTTATAAATAATTTATAAATAATATAAAAATAATTAATTATTAAAAATTTTTCATTAAAAATAATTTTGAATTATTTATTTTTAATTATAAATTGTTTTTAATAATTTTTTTGAATTAATATTTTTGATTATCTTGAATTTATAAATTATATAAATAATTTATAAATAATTCTGATTACCTTGAATTTATAGTTATAATTTTGTGTATATAAATAATCATTATTATGTGTGTATAAATAATTTTTATTATAAATAATTATTTGTATATAAATAATTTTAATTTTGTATATATAAATATTTTTTCCAAGATAATATAAAAATATTAATAAAAAAATCATAAATATATTTTTAGAAATAGTTATCATATATTAAAATATATAATTATATTTATATAATAATATTTTTTTTATAGAAGAAGATTTTCTATCACGTGTTTATATAATTATATATATATATATGTAAATATATTTATAAATGTATATTTATAATTATAAAAATATTTTTAAATATATTTAAATAATATATAGTTATTTATAGATTAACGATACAATTTAAAATTTAATTTCTTTGGAATAATTGAGTATTGGATAGCTATATTTTCAATAGGGGTTATTTTGTCATATTTTTTAAAAAATATTTATCTTATAAAAAGTGTCTCCAAAAATTATAGTGAGAAATTATACTCATTTATTTTCATTTACTAAATTTCACATGAAAACAAAATGTAGAGAAATTAAAATTACAATCATTTCACTATTTAATCATTTTTTAAAAATATTAAATTTTGTTTTAATATAGTTTTATTTTTTAATGTTTATATAATTTCAATATCTTTAAATTATAATTATATATTAATATTAAGGCATTCCATCACTTGTGATCCATTTCTCCCAATCAAACAACTTTTGTGTTTTTTATTTTTCGAAATGGTTTTAATAGCATGTGCATAAATGATATTATTTTTCCATGATCTACCTCATTAATTATACCCTTAATTTTTTTTCCATAATCCATTATTGGCTCACCCATTTCCCCACCATCACGTTCATTTCTACTCATTCATCATTTTTTCTCACTCTGATTTCTTAGAGAATCTTGTTGTACACTACAATGGAAGGGCTTATGCTTTCTCTACTGCTGACATAGATCCAGACAACAATGTGGTGATAGGTATGCTAGTTATTTATTACAATACTGGAAATCATAATATTTTATTCTTCTTCAAAACATTCTTTCATATCATTCATGATTAGTAAGAAGTATTTAAACACCACCACAAATTTTTTAGGAAATGATATCATTTAGAACAGTGAATGGGGAAATTATTGTTTCCATGGTATATAAATCCACTCCAGTTAGCATTTTTTGATTGAACCTCCCAAAAAATATCTTCATACTTACATTAGTGAAGTTTGAAACTATTCGGGGCATGGATTGGGTATCTATATAAAAACCCAATATCAATTGTCAAGAAAAATAGATCACTCTTCACATCCTAAAGCATCCTCTAATTCATTACAAATGATATGATGGAGATGAATATTCTTTAGAATCAGTATCTCAAGTATGGATATTAATTCCTTATGAGCATGCATTTCTAGCTATAATTATTGAGAAAAATGAGATAATCATGCATGAAGACATGACCATCGTGAGTGATTACAGAGATGTATTTCTTCAAGAGTTGTATGGACTTCCTCTTGATCGACATGTTGAGTTCCCAATTTATCTTATTCCTAGATCTTTTTCTATATCAAATAAACCTTATAGTAATCTCACCATTTATATTAAAGAACTGATGTGGCACCTACCGGAGAATCTGGATAAGGGTTTTATATGCCTGAATGAATCATTGCGGGGAGCACCAGTTCTCTTTATCAAGATGAAGTATGGTTCGATGTGCCTCTGATGTGATTATTTTGAGCTAAATAAAATCATGATAAATTACATGTATCCTATAACTCAGATAGATGACTTTAATAATCAAATTCGAGGGGAATGTTATTTCATTAAGGTGGAACATCAGTCAGGATATCTCCAATTAAAGGCGAGGAAGGAAGACAAACACCACACTACCTTTCAAATGAGGTATAGACAATATGAGTTCATAGTGATGCCCTTAAGACTAAATAATTCCCTAGAAAAAGTTTCATATTTAATGAATAGAGTCTTTTGTGATTACCTTTAAAAAATTTTGGTAGCCTTTATTAGGAATATTATGATATTCTCATAGAGAAAGGAGGAATACAAGGAGCATTTGAATAATGTGTTAAAAAAATTGTGAAGGGAGAAGTTGTATGCCAAGCATAGTCAATGTGAGTTTTGGATGGAGAAGTATCATTATTAGGGCATGTTTTGACAAAAAAAGGGATATAATTGGTCCCTTCTACGACAATGACAATTGATGAGTGGCCCCGGCCAACATTTGCAACGGAGATCACTAGTTTTTTTGGTCTAGATAGGTATTATTGATGATTTGTGATGAAAATTTCACGATTTTGAAACCCAATGACCATGTGGACATGGAAGGGTGTACTGTTTTCTGAGACTCTAGAATATAATTAGTATTTTAAGGAGTTGAAAAGCTGGTCTATCACTGTGCCAGTACTCACACACCCGACAAGTGGAGAACTCCTTGTGTTGTATAGTGATGCTTAAAATAAGGAATTTGGCTGTGTGATGATTATAAATGATAAAGTGATATCATACACATCAAGGCATCAGAAAATCCATGAGAAAAATTGTCCTATGTTTGATATGGAGTAGGGAGTGGTGATCTTTACATTTAAAATATGGGGGAATTATATCTATGGGGAGAAGTGTGAGATATATAGTGACCACAAGAGTCTCAAAAATATATTCACACAAGAAGATATTAATACACAATAGTGAATATGGATAGATATCATCAACTATTATGACTTCTTAATCAAAAACCCTCCCGCTAAGGCAAATATGGTGGCATAATCTCTATGTAGAAAGGATCGTGCATCTCTATCAATGATGAGAATTGAAAAGGATCTAATCTATTTATATTTATAGAGGATATAAATGGGAATCATTAAGGTAGGAACATCATAAATCCATTATCAATGGATTTCTTAACCATCCCTCATGGATAAAATAAAGGATGATCAATGAAAATATGTGAAAATTCTGAAAAGGGTGGAAGCTATCAAAAATAGGATATCCTCATATTTCACGATTAATGAGGAAAGAGTTGTACGATTTGGATCACGATTATGTGAACCATCTAATATAGAGATAAAGAAGTATCTTTTCAATGAGTCACATATCTCAACCTTCTCTATCCACATAGGGAGTATGAATATGTGTCGAGGTCTCTGAGAGAAATTTTTGTTGGACAATATCAAGAAAGAGATTGATGAGTACACATCAATGTGCATTGTATGTCTACATGGGAAGGCTAAAAGATAGAAGACAAAGGGGGTGATGTATCCACTACCCATATCATCATTTATGTGGGAGAACATTACCATGGACATTGTCACCTAATACCCAAAGGACAACTAGAGGAAAAATGATATATTGGTTATTATGAATCTCCTTACAAAGATAGATAACATTGTTGTAGGTTGAGAGGAATTTTCATTGGATCAAAATGAAAAAATATATATCAAATAGGTCGTAAGGCTGTATGTAGTAGCACTATCATTTGTATCTGATCGAGAACCTAGATTCACCTAGATGTTATGGAAAATTCTCCATCAAGCTACAAGAACTAAACTGAACATCATTATGCCTTATCCTCCCCAACGTGAAGGACAATCTGAGGAAACCATTCAAGAAACTAGAAGACTCGTTGAGAGAATGTTCTATGGAATTCAATGGATGAAAGGACAAACATCTTCCAATGGTTTAATTCTCTATCAAAAACAGTTACCAATCAAGCATCCTAATGGAACTATACAAATCCCTTTATAAGAAAAGGTGTAGAAAACTAGTGTGTTGGAAATAAGTTGGTGATCATATTATTTAGAACCTAAGATGGTCGAAGAAAAGGTGTACAATTTGAAACACATTTATTAACACATCAAGGCAGCCCAACATCGACAAAAGAGTTTTGCAATCAATCATCTAGGAGACCATGAGTTCAAATATGGAGACATGGTATTTTTATACATATCTCTATGGAAGAAGGTCATGATGTTTTAAAAAGAAAGAGAAGTTTTTCCCAGGTACATTGACCCCTTCATGGCCCTTGATCACATAGAAGCTATGTCCTATCAACAAGAACATCCACCTACCATGTGAAAAGTACACATTGTCTTTCATGTATCCCTCTTAATGAAGTACATACCAGACACTTCACATGTATTCTTTTTAGATGTGGTACTGTTGGAGAATGATCTTTATTATGGGGAGCATCCAATGAAAATCATGGATCATACAGATAAAATTATAGGTAACAAGACTAATCCTTAGGTCAATGTATTATAGAGGAAACATAAGTGCAAAGAGGCAACATGAGAACTAGAGGAAGCAATGAAGTAAATGTACCTACACTATTTAAGGCATATAATGTAAAACAAAATTTCAAGGGTGACATTTCATAGGGGGGAAACCCAAAATTTTCAATGGTAGTTCCCTTCTTATATATATTTCATATAATCACATGAAATCACAACATAATGAACTAATAAGTAAAATTTGACCTTTAATTATATGTTTTTTGCTTTTGTTATTTGAATTTTTAACATATGACTTACACGATTGTGATTAGTATGTTATTTGGAGTCTAATATGACCAACATAATTTTTGGTGAATATTAACATACCATTATGAATAGTATTATTACCCTTATGAATAGTGACAAGCCGTAATGAATAGTAACCTATTTTAGGATAGTATATAAATAATATTTATGTGAAAGTATTATTTACATATATTTTTGAATAAGTAAATATGTGTTTTAAAACTACTTTTTAGAATAAATTATTATTTTAATTAAATATTAAATTAATAATATCTAGAAATTTATTTTTTTAAAATGGATTTCATTTTTAGATTCTAAACGTCTAAAAACTGTAAGGGGTGTTTTTTGGGACATTTCTAAAATACTGTATTTTTTATGAATAGTAAAATATTATAATTACGATAAATGCTAAATAATAGATTTATTAAGTCATCGATGATGGTCTTATGATGTAAGACAAATTTTTTAAAACTAAAATGCACTTTTTACCAATTTTTATCATGAAATAATCAATATTTCATGTCTTATGGAATAAAATAAACTAATGAGTATAATATTATACGAACCCTACTCTATTCCGCTATAAATACCACCCCTCCTTACCTCTTCTTTTTTTCTCCTGTCAAGACTTGTTCTATCCCTGTATTCTTTAAAATATCTTTTGAATATTCTCCCCCAAATCCTAAATACCTTTTACTCTTCAAAAGGCCAAATCCAATCCCCTTAAGAGGTTCTCTAAGAAGGTTGATTCAAGATGTAAAATTACCCCTTTCTTTTCATTCATTTTTAAGTTCCACTGTTCCCTTTTCAATCCTAATATATAATCATCCAAATGGAATTGAAACTCTAGTATCATAAATGTACTAGAATTTTGATATTATAATGGTTTAAATCATCATAATATCTCATTTCCCCACCATTTATTTGATAGATAAGACAACACCATTTGAGATGTGTTAATTTAGCACATTCAAGGATGACAGGTTATCAATATTTATTAATATATTCAATTCTATTCATGAAATAATTTTCATGGTTGAAAAAGAACACAATATATAAATATTATTCCTCATATATGGTTATGGAATATTTTTGTGCACATGGATTTGATTTATAAAACAAAACACGTTCTTCATGTCTAAAAAACTGCTAATTAACCCAAAAGGTTATCACTAATGTTTTATATAATTATTCGACTTCACTACAAAAAAAAATTAAATATTCAACCATGTAACCTTATGGATGTTAAATAATAAAATATTACCTTAATTCCGGAAAATATCCATCATCATAAATGTTTATGAAAACAAGAACATAAGAAACACTGTCATTAAAACGACTCACACAAATGGACCCGAACAATGGAATTGAACCTCAAACCCAATAAAAATGGTTATAAATGAAGATAAAAAGTATATATTTAATATTTTACATATATAACAGGTTCTAAAAATGTTAATTAATGGATTTAATTTTATTACCAATTTAATTAAGTTCATGAAATTATCACCATCATATATAAGGTAAAAGATCCTCTTCATTTCACTTTTATTCAAGATTTTCCTCTATATTATGACCTTTTATGTGTAATTAATAGTGATGGGATATGATTATGAACCTCCCCCATATATTCTTAATGATTTATAAAATATGATAAATACATTTCTATCTCATCAATCCCTCTTATGTACACCACATATCATGATGATAGTCTGTAAGAATTCTACATGAATAACCTTTATTCCTACAAGTTGTTCTATCATTCTTTTTAAAAAATTGATGTAGTCTTTTATATTTTTATGTAAAAATTCTATATTATTCTTATAGGATCAACAAACAAGTTTTAAAATCCACATTTCATTCTATTTTGGGGATATACATTGTTTTTAGTAAATACCTCCTTGATACTTCCTAATAAGAAAACTCATTTTATGGGGACCTCCAAAATTATTACCCAATTTCAGGTGTACTATATTCTATGGTTTATGCCAAAATTGTATTTATAAAATCATTATTTTTATTATAATAACCTTTTTTTTGTTCCCTTATGGTTTTATATAATATATTGTTCCCATTTATATTTTAAAAGCACTAAAATATTTTCCATAAAACCACCCCAAAATGTTTTAATGTTGAAATTTCTCAAATACAATTATTACATATTGTCACTTATATTTAAAATCACATACAGTGATATATTTCTATTTTAACTTATAAATTTCCATGTATATTTTAGTTCCGTTCATTTATAGAATCTTTTATGATATGACCATTTGGTATGCTTTACGACATGATTTTGTTACCCAATTCTTTTAATGGGAAACCCTTTTGTTTATGTAAGATTGATTATGTATGAATATTTATGTGGAAAACATATAAATGTAATATTATGATGGGAGCACCCAGTCAGTGCTCCAATTAATAGGGTAATGCTAACTATCATGAGATGTAATGTACGACAGTATTGGCAGTTATCCTTGGCTTGTGCTACTTTGTGCAACAGTATTGGCGTTTATCCTTGACTTGTGCTACTATGGGAAATGGTCTTGATGGTTAGACTTGACTCATAATAAGTTAATTTTATATTTTTTTCCAAAATTTCTATGATTCCATGGTTAAATTATCCAATTCCTATTTATTACGATTCCATATGTTACATGCCTTTGTATATCATTAGGGCATCCCTTCTATACGAGGTGTTAATGATTTGTTCTTATGGTTATTCATTTACTGGGATTTTAGCTCATACTTTTGTTCATGTTATCCCCAAATTATCCTATACTGATGAATGATAACAATGGAATATAGGATCTCATTATGGAGTTTAAATAAAAAGTTTTTTTTATAATGTATGAGTATGTACTTAGTCTTCCAAGACACTAGAAATTATGATCCTTGGATTGTACTATGATGTTTAATAATTATTAAAATAATTTATTGTTATATGTAATTGAATATGGTGGTTATAAGACCTATTGTGAAATTGGTAAATTAAATGGTAACGTGGGAAATTGTGATAAATGGGTTATGAATCAAGTATATATGATTAAATGTTATGTGTGGGGTATGAGGCTAAAGCTATAATTTTATGGTTTAGGCTATAACTATATTCTCATCCCCACCCTTGTATTTCTCATGTTAGGATTCCATACTAAGAATATATGATCCTAATATAGGGATTGTGACTCTTTGATTTGGTTGGTTCAGAATGATGCACTTGGCTGCAATGATGTAATGTTTAATTAGGATATCATATTACATCTATATTTTCATAAATTTGAGACTGAGGTTTCTTTTGGGGTATGGATAGACTAATTCTCTAGGACCTAATGATGTATTTTTTAGGATATGATGTATGAATGAGGCTCTATTCTATTAACATATGGACATTTCTTGATTATCTGACTAAGGATCCAATTTTTGTTGATATATTATTTAATTGGTGAATTACCCTATTTATTTATAGTATGTGAACCCTTTTACTATATATTTAGATCCCAACATGATCAGGTCTATTTTGTTTAATGGTTTACACAAAGAACATAAAGGATAGAAAGGTTGATAAATAATTGTTTGAATGTAAAACATGTTTATTTTTATCCCCAATATATGTTGTCCCCGTTATTACCTACATAAATTTTTATACAAACATGTTAATTATTTAGACACTATTGGTGGTATACTATTGAGTTTTACTCGCACACTACTCGAGCTTCCAAGGAACATGGGTACCTGAGTAGATACAACATGATTTTTGGCATAGGTTCTGGATAGAGACATGATGGTTCGTTTTTTCTAGGGATGATGGGATAGAGAATGCATTGTTGGGACCTTGTGGGTCTTAGGTCCATGTTTTTCATATTTTATAGTTTTTTTATTGTTGGTTATAAATTTATGACAACTTGACATGTAGTCTATCCATCATATTAGTATACAATATGTCACATGGTAATTTGTTGGTTCTTTTCTTTTTCTATCCATTTAATGTTCCAATTGATTTTCATATGTGTTGAATTTATTTAGCATGTGATTTTACACTGTTAGGATGGTATATTCTTCTAATATTACCCTTATAACCCAACCCTAATAGTTGGTATCCTGTAGCATATGTGGAGGGTCTCCTGAGATCATGTTGCGACCCAAAATGGGGCACCATATATAGTGGATACCAAGCTAGGGATGATACAAAAAAACAGCCAAAATAATTATTTATGATAATTTAGATAGGAAATGGTCTACAATTTCATACCTTACCTATTTGTGATCTACATTCATTATTTAATGTAAATTTATAAACCTTACAAAGAGAGACAAGTTTGTTAACAAATTTATGGTTAAAAGTTGTTAATGATATTGTTAAACAAAATGATAAGTAATCAAATGAAAATTAATAATGAATATATTTATAATTTGAAGGTATGTAATCCTTATCATGTCATACCATGTAAAATATATACATTTTCTTCCACATGGAATGAATGTTTTATTTATTACTCTTTAATGTTCCTTGTATTTACTATTGTATAACCCCCGACACTTATAAAAGATAACCCTATTTTCATTATTCTTCACAAAATTTCATTAATTTAGATGAATAAATTTTGGAACAAATATATTCTTTACCATCCACCCCATGAAATTATGGATTTGATCTCACCATTGTATCTCTATATAAATCTTAAGGTGTTATCCAAATGAGTTTTCCCAAATATGAGGTATGACCATTATCCAAGTTCATTCATATTATTAATTCATATACATCATTCAATTATATCATCACTATGGTGATATAATAAAATACCAATATACACCTTCATGCAATTTTATTATTTTTCTGTTACAACCTCCTTTCATCAGAATCTTCAACTAATAGAAAATGAAAACATAACTCGTCTGTATTTTTACTCTACCACCATCATGATGATATGCATTATGTTATCAAAAACCCTCCTGATTGGTGATCAAAATAGATTTAATGAATATATTTCATATTTACGATGCAATTTTTAATCTTTAATGATATTTTGTTACATACCACCTTCCATTCCTCCCCTTATAAAATGATAACACTGCCAATGGATAACTATGAACTATAGCCTCCACAAAGGGTGGTGATTAATTTTTCTATTACACATTTCATGGATGATTCTAAACATGTACTCAAATTATAAAATTGATAATTTTTTCATGATTAACATTCTATATATAATTGAACCATGACTCATTTAACCATAGTATACGTACCGATGTTGACTTATTATTGTGACCAAAATGTCCTAGAAGCATCTCCCATTGAAATAACTAATTTAATAACAATATATAGAGATTTAATAAATGATAATTAAAAATAAATTATAATTTAATATAAATAAAAAATTAATATTAAATAATAAAAAAATAAATATTTATTAAAAATTGGATAAATATAGAGGTTGAGGGTTACAAATGCAGTAATTTTTTCACTTCTCAAATTTCTTATTATGAGATGTGTTCCATAATCTCCATTTTTTTAAATTTATGTAATTATTACACATTTTATTGGTAAAATCATAAATATATACATTTATATGGTATTTATTTTTCATATAATTTTTTCATCCACATGGGTAATGATTCAAATGATACTTAGGTGGTTAGGGTTTTATTTCCAATTATATTATCATCATATATGGACAGGTTTAAATTTTAGTTTAAATTAATTACATGATATTTCAATAATGAAACAAATATAATTTATTCTCATATTTTAAACTATATTTTCTAATATTTTTCTCTCTATTTCAACAATTTTGATTTAAGAAACACGAAGTATGTTTTTTAAGTGATATGAGAATTATCACTTATTTTATGTTGGGAATGTGATTCTTCCATATCCATCTTTTTTAAAAAAACTGAATAATTTTCATATATGAATTCCTATGATTGAAAATGGCTAGTGTCTAATATATTTGAGCTTTCGAAAAAATTTGTACCTTTAATCCACTAATAAAAATTCAAAAGATATACAATCTACTAATCATAAAATTAAAACAAAATTGATGTTATTTAACATATAAGGAATTAATGTATTTTTCCTACATCATGACTGCACATTTATTAAAAGAAAAAAAACTATAATTTCCCTTTGTTATTTTCCAATAATATAATTTTATCAATATTATCGAAATTATATTGTGGAAGTTAATAAAATAAAAGCCTATATTTTTAGATTCTCAAATAATGTTTCAATAGTTTTTGAAAAATTATTTTCATCATTTTAAAAACCCATAGATGTATCATATAATTTAATAGGGATATACTCTAATGATATCTTCCAATATATTAAACATAATATATTATGATAATTTTATCAATGTTATTGGATTCGAAATATATTAAGATTTCATAAGTATTTTTTTAAATATAAATGATATAATAGATTATATATTGAATTATTTATTTATTTATTTTAAATGATAAATGAATTATAATTAGTACATGATGGTTGGGGCACATTATATCCCCTAGATGCATTATAAGTTCTCTGTATAAAAAATATAATGGGTATTTGGTGTATGTTGACACAATTATTTATGATATAATGTCCCAAGGCCTTTTTTATATGTTTAAGGTATATTTGTAAAAACCTGGCACTATATAATTACGATGGATAACATTAATAATTTTATCATTATTAAATTAGTTGTTTTATTCATGTGATTAGTTAAATTTTTATGTCATCCATTGAGATATTCCATATTTATTATATTTAGTATGAAAAAAATTTTATTATTGTTTATCTCCCCCAAATTATTCATCCTTTAATAATTTTGATAATAGAATCTACAATACACATTCCCCTATATAGCATCTATGTTCAATATTTATTTTTTCCCTTTACCTAGTACACTAATAAGGGATCCTTGATTTATTTTAGGGATATACTATAGAAATGAATAATGTTCTCCCAATAATACATTTTTTTAATTAAAATGATATTAAATTTATGAATTTAGTATATGATTAATTTTAAACCATTTGTGTAATTTCTGACTAGGTCATGTAATTTTTTGTAAAGTAATATATTTTCAAAATTCTCCGCAAAACTCTGAATCGATAATATCCTCATATTTTTCAAAGGATAATCCCTTACATGGAATCATGTAATAATAGATTTTTTATGATATAGGAAATTATAGTGATTAAATGGTATGGAATACCATTTTCAATTTTTATGATATTTCGGAATCCGTGGTATATAAGGGATAGGATTTTATGGACTAAAGTGGTAGGTTATGAGTTTGTGTCTCGAGAGCACTCTTTTACACGAGCATTTATTTATAATTGTATTTTAAGAAATATGTATTTTAGTGGTATTTTTATTTTTTGGATTTTTATAGATTATGGGTCACAAATGGAAGGCTAGAGGGCCTCTTCTATGGTTTATAATAAATGAAAATGGGATATAGACCATCTATTCAAACCATGTATCAATTTATTAATGGTATTATTGTAAAAGTCAATGTTGGGGAATGGCTTTCCATATAGAGAATCCATACAATGTATTGTATGGTTTTTTATTTCCATTTATTCATTTAGTTCAAATAATTATATAAGATTCTTAATTTTTATAATGATTATTTAGTATTTAAAATTTCATTATTTCTTGGTTTTGATGGTTTCCAATATTTTATTCAGTTGTGTATAGTGTCATAACCACTAAAATTTCTCTTGATAAACCCTAGTGGATATCATAGAAAATTTTGTTTATAACACTCCATTGATAAATATGAAAATATTTAATATTGTGGTTAAGTTAGTTTTTTATTCGGATTTTAGATTAATTCATGTCTATGCTCAGTAGGAGAGAAAAGATTCTAGATTTAATAGAAATAGAAATCATTCATATTAATTCCACTACCATTTTCCTATTTGATTTTGTGGAAAAATCAATTGAAGTAATTTTATTTTGTATAGAAAATTGAATAGATCTATTAGTTAATAGATAAGCTGAGTGAAATCATTGTAAACTATGAATCATTTATACATGATAGTTACATCCATAAATTGGAGAGCTTGATGAATAAGTTTTATTATAATTTTAACTTGGAGTGGAATGATTTCGAAGTTATTTTAATTGATCATTTCAACATTAAAAATTGATCAGCAGAAAATATTATGGATTCCATTTTTATTTAGAAGGATTATCAATCAATCATGTTTCATTCAATTCGACTAATATATTTTCCAAATTTTATCCTTAGATAGTTTTAAACGATGAGTTTAAATCCCCCAATTTCGGAATGGTTTAAGGAATTTTAATTTCATATCATGTCTTAATAAATATGACTAAATCATATATATATCATTTCATCGGAAAATTAGGGTAGTTATTTACATGGATGCTGTTTTCTAATTTTTGGGGGATTTTTCAATTTCTATTAGAGGTGAATTTCAATCTTAAAATAAGAACAAAATGGAAAATGAGGTTATGAAGGTAAGTGGATCAAGCTATGTATACCCTTATGAGTTGTTATATTATGTGACTTAAGGAATTAAGATTCTTATGTGTTTTTTGGTGTGGTATGAAAGGTAAAAATAATCCATTGACCCCTGGAAAAAACCACTAATTTATCACTATTGTGGGATTTGGGTCTATTAGATGACATTTTTAAAGATTCCCACAACCCTCAAAGTTTTCAATCATATTTTGTTCTAATGGGCTCTATACAGTAGTATAATTCATCTAACACTATAAGATCATGAGGTCATTAGTATGGAAATACCACTATTTTATCATATTGCATGTTTTAGATGGAATTTTATTCATATTTAAATGATATACCTCATAACCACATAAAGGAGAGGCATTAAGACACCATAGAGGATATTATAGTAGAAACTACGGTTTTATTGATATAGTGAGATATAAAATTCTTTTTAAAATGAAATTGATAAATTAATATAATTGATAACAGTTCTTATTATTCGTATATTAATTCATTTTTAACAAATCTACAACATCTCCATTAATAGAACATTCTATACATTTTGGATATATTGATACCACATAGAAATAAGAAAGAAAATATAATTCAATTCCCTTGGTTGGTTATTTGTATACTAGAAATGGTTCAATCATGTTATTTATCAGTTCACAGGATAAGTATCTTTTTTGTTAATTTTTGGATTAATCTAATTAGAACATTTTATGAACATATCGATTGATATCATTGAATGATGAACTTTGCCTCTACTGATGCATATTCATATTGTTTTAAGGACAGTGGGGAAAATTTTCTAGAATAATGCGGCATGACTTCCTAATGAGGGTTGATTAATATTTCAGTTGTCATCCATTTTTATATTTGTTAATGAAGGAAGAATTGGAAGTGATCTTTTTATAGTACTAATGGTGTTTCTTATGGTTCATCCATAAGAATTTCCAATCTTACCTCTGAGTAGGAATTTGATTATTCAATAAATTTCATTCATAAGATGAAATAAATATCATATATTTATTTACATATATCACTCCAATTATAGAATGGATTATGTATTAAATTTAATGAAATGTAATCGTATATTTTTATTCATACCAGTGTGTTTCCTCAAGATTCCTTGAAAAGTTTCACTCCAAAATAACATTACAATATCATCATACGTATAGAATATAGAAATTTATACCATGTGAAACTTATAGAAAAATAAAACCATCTATAAATATTGATGATATTGTATATCTTTAAAAAGATATGATAATATTTCCCCAGATTAACTTAGGGTTATATTATCATAAACTCAAAATAAAGAGTGATAATATTCTAAAAACAATATTTTTTATGAACGTCTATCCAGTTTAATTTTATATATATTCCATTTTATTTATCAATGATCCAATTGTCCATATATTTATAAATAATATAATATTCATAGACCCATCGATACAATTTTTATGTTTTTTAGATGATATAATGGTGTATTCCCTTACTATGTAGGTGACTCAACATAATCTGACAGTCATTTTGGGGATTATTTGTTATCATCAACCATACACTATTATATAATGTTGTTTATTATCATTCTAGGAAGTTAAATTACTGGGGAATATGTTCTATTAATTGAGAATCTTAGTCAATATTAAGATGTCGAAGGGATTGTTTTCTTGGATTTTCTAAAGGGACTCATTTTCTGATGACATATATTGGGGTTAACTGGATATTTAATGTTATTTTTCATAGATTTACCTATTTTTTAGTCACATATGAATTTCCAAAATTGGAATTTTTTCAAATATATATGGACTTATGAGTTCTTGAATTATTTCAATGGATTAATGCATCATATATATTTATCTACAATTATTAATTTTCATATGGTTGGTCAAGGGGACAACCTACAATGACCCATACTTTACATACATTGTTAATACATCAGAATTGAAGCAAACTTATTACAACATATAACAAAACCATTATAGGAACGAATATGTATAGTGTCTTTAGAAACAAGGAAACATAAAAACCTCGTTCATAAAGTATCTACAATGTATCCCATTTATTTTATCGTATCTAGATTCCCTTTTCGAATATCCTACTTCATACACTTCTTCCTGACCTGGGGAAAATAAAACATATTAAAGGGTAAGATCAAATTCTTCGTATGGGTAAACAAAGGAAATATCAATCATATCATATTCATAAGAACACAACATTTTGAAAATATTAACCTACAAAAGGGATAATGGGATAAATCATAGTAGTGCAATGTAATCCCAAAAATCATAACATAAAACATGAAAAATTGTGACATACACACATAATCTTAGAAAATCATTTCTTATTAGTCAAGACTCATTGAAAAGACTATAATAGTGGAAAATGTCCATTTCTGAAATGAGTTCACTCCTTGTTCCAATCTTGTATCACTAAATCAGATTACATTGACGTTCCATCCATGTCTATATCATGAGATATAAATCATTATCCAATGCATTGGAGGGAGATATAGGTCCAAAAATTTTCAAAGTGATACCATTCTTATGTGTGCCACAAAATCATAAATCACATAACCTAGTATAACCCATGAAATAAAAATGGGATTCTTAAACATCATTTCATCATAACATAATCCATATAAGACTAAAGAACTTCATAAAAATAATTCCATCATAAAATAATCAAATCAATGTAATAATAGGGATAGAAATATAATCCTATATTATCATAGATGGAAAATAATTTTGATAAAATACTTGAACTCCATTCTTGATGAAAATTTCCTTTCCACTTCAGAAAACATTTTTCCTTCCTTAACATGTCATAAAATTTTAAAATAAAAGGAGTTAATTAAAAATAAACATGAAAACATATAAAGGAATATTCATGGAAATAATTTTATATGAAATCATAAAAATCCATTCATGCCATATAAGTTGAAAAGAATTCTTCTCGTACTTTGGATGAAAAATTCATAAAGTTTCTCTTACTGGAAATGACAAAAGATTCATTTCATAACTTTTACTAAAAATTCACCAATAAGAAAAATTGGATTTAAAAATTTTTAGGATGATAGAAATAATATTACATATTATGGAAACATGTATGTGGATGATAAATATTCCCTAGTAAATTCTGATGTATAAACAATCTCAGATAAAAATGAGGTTGTGTGATTTTCCCATACCTTAGGCCCGATATGCTTTGTATGTGTCCCAACATCCGTTATAATGATTTAAATAATGTTATTGACTTATTACAGAATCATACCCATTGTTATTAGGGTGTTCATTGCTTTATGTTCTTATGCGTGTTTTTTCATATAAATTCTTATTCCTATTTTTATGTTATAGATAAAACATTTACAGAATGGTATTAGTATGATATATATCAGATTTATTCATTAAATTCGTTTATATAATCAATGTTTAATGAAGATCATGTAAAACGAATCACATCGCATCGTGGAGACAGTAAGCCGTACGTATGCACGAGCAACAATATCATTCCCATAATTATTGAATGGTCTTGGAGTGGATCATAGAATATCTCATAATTAGTATTATGTTATAATAATCATATATAGTTATTCTTTACACCATTATACCCATCCAAGTAATGTGGTGGTGGAAAACAGATTACACCATGGTGTGGATATGGTATTCCCTACGTATGCACGCGTGGTGATTTCATTTTCCATAGGATGGATATAAGGTGAAATAGGTTTGTTTCATATTTATAATAAAATATCCGTATATTAGTGATACCGATGTTATTAATTTATAATTATACCAATAAAGAAGAAGAAGTTGAAGAAGAATGAATCTTGAAAGAATCGGTAGAAGAGAATACCTCTTCCGCGACTGCCTCTTTTAAAGATCCTCATAAGGAACTAGAGTTGGTATTTTGAGAAGACCAGAACACCTATGATATAACTAGAGATGTTGAGAAGAGAAATGGTCAGGGTTTGGCCGATATTGAAGGCTCAAAATTGTGTGAATAGGAGAGGGAGGAGGTGCCCTTTTATAAGAGGGGTGAGGGGAACCTTTGAAAAAACATAACATATTATTTTATAATAAATTCATATTCAGTCTATAATGGATCCAAAGAGACTTATTTAAATTATATTATGGGGACAGTTTGAAATCATGTTCAACCAATAGGTTTTCGACTAGATTAGGTTACAATTTTAACCTTATCATTTAGAGTAAACTCTATGTTAAATAATTTTACTTTTACCGTGTCTTTTTGTCTTCTTACACTATGTGGTTAATAAACATACTAGAAACTGAAATTAAAACACTAATTGGTTCATTAATTTCATATATATTATTATATAATTCTTTTTTCCAATCCTTATATTTTTAGGAATAGAATATAAATTAATAATTTAATATTTCTTTTAAAAACTCTTTTATGTGATTTTTGACACTATTTGGCCTTTTGTTTTATCAAAATTCATAATAGCATTATTATTTCAAACCAACCCTAATATGTTAAATGAACCTAGAAAATTGATTTCATTCTCAAAATGACTCAAATTACAGTTAATTTGGTATTTATAATATCAATTATGTTAATATTTCATTAATAAAGTAATTATTGCCTCATCATAGTGTCATAAATAAATTAAATTATTTAATTTCTAAAAATTATAAATAAAATACCATTATGTAGGAAATATTTTTATATTTATGATTTATATTTATAGTTGAGTTTATCTTATGTATAATCCTATATTAAAAATGTTTTACTTACTAATCTTTGATTTTAACTCTTTTAACTCTTCTTTGAATTAAATAATAATAAATGTCCCAATCTCATCCAAGTGGACAAAAATGGTCATATTTTATTCCTAAGGTTGTTTTTGGTCAAATTAAACTTATCTAATAGAATTATCACATATGTTAGGGAAATAATAATATCATTTTTACCCTTAATTACCCAATTTACTTTTAACCGTGGTAAATAAAAGTAAAAAAGTTACTATTCACAAAAATTATTTTTCTCTTATTGAACCACATTTTACATACTGATATCAACTGTATCTATCGGATTTTTAAAATTCCACTCATAGAAGCGGTAAAATTTTGTTTTATGTAAATTTAAAAATTCACCTAGGAGATGGGTAAAAGACGGTAAAAAGTTCATTAAAAATTTTGTATATCTAAAATTATTATAAAATGACTCCAATGAATTATATTGAACTTATTTAGGATTGTGTATCTATTTTGAGTAAAAAAAATTAAATTAAATAAATAAATATTTAAAGAAATATTTCATTTTTAACTTTAACTATGTGTTTTTCACTATTCATCAAAAATTTAATTTTTTCAGAAAAATACCAAAAATTCACCCCAGGATAATTTCGATATTCTGAATCAAAAAATGAAGTCCATTTTGAAAGATAAAATTTCAAAAAGTGGGTATTACTATTCATAACGACTAGTTTATAAAATATCTTAATAACATATCGATGTTTAGTGAAACTCGGTATTACGTACAATGCAAGCTATCAAGGTAGGTTTCTCTTGCGTGTAATGCAAGATAAGATAGTATTGTGTGTAGTGAAAGATTCTTCTACTGTTGCATATAACATAATACATAAAAAAAAATTCTCATAAAATCTCAAGGTGTTACATTCTAACCCCCTTAGAAAGAACTTCACACTCGAAATTCGTCACTTCGTAACAAACAGATGAGGATACCTCTCCCTCATAATATTGTCAACTTCCCATGTATCTTCTTCTAATTGGTGGTTACTCCATAAAACTTTAACCATGCTAGTGATCTTGTTTCATAGAACATTTTTGCTATGATCCAGAATCTCTATCGGCTGTTCTTCATAAGAATGATCTTGCTCCAGCATTACAACTTTTGAGCTTAGTACATGTGAAGGATCAAGTATGTACATTCTCATGAGAGATACATTGAACACATTATGACATTCTCTTCCAAGGAGACATTTGTAAGAACACTTTATCACCAACTCTAGGTCTTTTCTTCAGTTGTCGGCAGAACGTTTTTGTCAACTCGGACCTTCTCTTATGTGTTGTTGAATAGATCATACCTTTTCTTCCATCTCATCAACAAGATTAGGTCCTAATAGATTTCTTTCCCCAACTTCATCTCAGCAAGTTGAAGTTTAACATTTCATTCTATAGAGAGCTTCATAAGGAGCCATCTAAAAACTGGAGTAAAAGATATTATTATAAAAAAATTCCACCAAAGGTAGGGGTTGATCCCAACCACCTTGTAAATCCATAGAGAAAGCTCTCAATATTTATTCTAGAGTTTGAATTTTCCCCTCATACCGACCGTCTGCCTGAGGATGATAAGCAGTGCTAAAACACAACTCTATGTATAGAGTATGCTAATGACTTCGCCAAAAACTCGAGGTAAACCTCTGATCCTGATCAGATATAATGGAAAGTGGTACTCCATGAAATCTTACAACTTCCTTTACATATATCATAGCAAGCTGATCAAGGGAGAAATCCTCTCTAATAACAATGATGTGTTCTGATTTCGTAAGAGGATCAAATATAACCCAGATAGCATTATTGCCTTTGGATATTTTAGGAAGTCCAGTGACAATGTCTATAGTGATGTTTTCCAATTTTCATTCTAATATGGGTAATGGTTGTAACATCCCCTTAGGCTTCTATCTATCAGATTTAACGTGCTGACAAACCAAGCATCGAGAGACATATTTAGCAACATCCCTTTTCATGCCATCCCACCAGAAATACTCCTTCATGTCCTTACACAACTTCGTGCTTCCATGGTGAATAGAGAATGAAGAACTATGAGATTCGTCCAATATTTCCTTCATTAAAAATTTTATGGGAGGAACACAGACTCGATTCCTGAACCTTATAATTTCATCACAATCAATGTGGGATTCAGGAAAATTTCTCACCTTCTTTTGTAACTCTACATCTTCATTCTATGCCTCTTTAATCTTGAGATGTATATATGGTTGAGCATTCATTTGATAAAGATAATATTTCCCCCCTTCCATTATAATTCCATGATCCATCCTTTGTAAATCCATAAATATTCGAACTTTTGTGATCCTCATCATGGATAAGCAAGCATGTTCTTGTCGACATAACACGTCTTCCACCGTATTTTCTTTCCCAGGGTGGTAATAAGTTGAGCATTCATAATCCTTAATCAGCTTCAACCATCTTCTTTGGCTCATATTCATCTCAGTTTGTGTGAAAATATACTTTAATCTTTTATGATCAGTAAAAATATCAAACCTTTCACCATAAAGATAATGCCTCCAAATCATTAATGCAATGATTACTGGATCTAACTCCAAATAATGAGTTGGGTAATTTTGATCATGTATTTTCAACTTTCGTGAGGCATAAGTTATCACTATATCATTTTTCATGATAACACACCCCATTCACTTCTTAGATGCATCATTGTAGATCACAAACCTTTTTCCACTACAAGGCAGTGTGAGCACAGGTGCACTAGATAACCTTCTTTTTAACTCCTTGAAATTCTCTTTACACTCCTCCATCCAAATGAACATAACTCCTATTTGAGTCAACATGGTGAGTGGATTAGATTATAGTGAAAAATCATTCACAAAACGTCGATAATATCCAGCCAAACCACAAAAATTTGGATCGCAGTTACTATTGCAGGTATTAACCATCTTGCGATAACCTCTGTTTTTTATGGATCTACAGATATCCCATCTTTTGAGATTATGTGACCCAAAAATGAAACTTTTTGAAGCCAAAATTCACAATTGGTAAATTTGGCATAAAGATTATATTTTATTAGGGTCTTTAATACAATTCCCAAGTGATCTTCATGTTCTTACTTTCTCTTTGAATAGACAAGAATATCGTCTATAAATACCATGACAAACTGATCAAGATACTCTCTAAGGACTATATTCATTTGATCCGTGAAGATATCAGGGACATTAGATAGACCAAATGGGATCACTATAAATTAATAGTTTCCATACCTTGTACGGAAATCCATCTTTGGTATATCCTCCCTTTTGACCTTTAAATTATGTTACCTTGAACGAAGATGAATCTTGGAAAAGTATTGAGATCCACGTAGTTGGTCAAAAAATTCATCAGTGTTTGGGAGAGGATAATTTTTCTCGATAGTGATCCTGTTATGTTCTCGATAATCAATGTAGAGTATTATTGATCCATCTATCTTCTTAACAAAAAAAACAGGTTCTCCCAATGGTGTTGCACTAGGTTGTATGAATCCCTTATCAATATTCTCTTGTAGTTTCTTCTTCAATTCATGCAACTCAATTGGGCACATTCTATAAGGTACCTTTGAAATGGGCATAGCACCTGCTATGAGTTCTATTGAAAACTCAACTTCATGATTTGGCGGAAGACTTGGAAATTCCTCTAGAAATATATTATCAAACTATCATACAATGGGTTTATTCTTAATGGTGCGTTTCTCTTCAACCATTTGAGATATATAACCTTAATTTATTAGAATCAAGACACATAAGATGGAGGAAATTTCCACTTGAAGGTTATTTTCATCCTTGCATCGATAGATGATCGTTGATTGATCTTGAATATGAAATGTGACTTCCCTTCTTTGGAAATTGTTATGAGATCTATATAAATAAAGTGCACCCATGCCAGGAATCACATCAAATTCCACTATAGGATGGATCACAAGATTTGCAGGAAGCACTTTCCCACAAACATTAATCGAAGAAGAATTGTAAACATTTGATGTGACTGTTGTGCCTTTAGGTGTTGTCACAGCTAACTCAACATCTAATTGTTGAGGTAATACAGTGATACCCTTATAAAATTCTTCCAAAATAAAAGAGTGGGTTGATCCAGAATCAAATAAAACATTTTCTACTTAAGAGTGGATGGTATGTGTACCTTTCATCACTTCGTTATTATACTCAACATCGCCGATAGAATTTTCATCTGACTTTTCTTTAACTTTGGCCTTGAGAGTTTTTTGACGTTGATATTCATCAACAACCCTTGGATTTGGGAATTTATTAGGATTATTCCCCATTTCCTTGCACTTGTAACATTGAAGAGTACGAGGTTCATTCTGTGTAGCCTTTTCTTTGTTCACATCACTAGAAATCTTTTTCCCATCATTGCGGCATTCAAATTCTCGATGAACATCTTTTCCACATTTGAAACATTTAGTTATCCCTTTAAGACAATTCCCTCCATGTTTCATTCCAAACTTTGAGAATAATGAGAAAATCATCTTCTTTTCAGTTTGGGCTTTAGATTTCCCTTTGAATTTCATTTTCCTCTTCTTATCAAACTAATATCACTGATGGGTTACTCTAATCTCCATCTCAAAATTGAGATCACATCAAACAATTTTCATGTAACTATTGATTTCCCTTATGGCTAACTCCTTTCGAAGACATGATTTTAAGCCACTAATGAATCGATCGATCTTACTCTCAGGTTCGATAATAATCCCATAAGAATACCTTGAAAGCCTTGTAAAATTTTCGTCGTAGGTACGAACTGATTCATCATCCTTTTTCTTTTGTTCAGAAAACTCCTTCTGTAAATTTGTTCGAAGAATACGAGGAAATTAATTATTAAAAAAAAATTCTTGAACTCGTCCCATTCCATGGAATCAATTTCATCTCTTTGCCTTGTATTCTTGATAAGATTCTACCATTGATCAGCTTAACCTTCAAACGATATACTACTAAGATGACTTTATCATGTTCATAACATTGAAGAACTAAAAATATCTTTTCAGTGGTACTAATCCATTGTTCAGCCACTAATGGATCAGTAGACCCGCTGAATGAGAGTGGAATCTGCCTCAGGAAGGATTCAACAAAATGATGCTACATTCTTTGCTTGTTTGAAAGTCCTGTATGATTCATAGATTGAGAAAGTTGTGTGAGCATGGATCAAATATTTTTCATTCCATCTCCCATAACGTTTGATTTCTCATGGGGACAATCATTTCCTTGTCGTCGCATTTAGGATTAACACGGTTCCTTCAGGTTCAATCCATTGACAAAAACTAATAAGAATAGTGTGAAAAAGACAAATCATAATAGGAAAACCACATAATCAAGAATAAAATTTCATACTTTAGGTCTTATCATATGTTATTCATGGCTATTTCTAAAACAGTAATATTGTGTTCTATGCTTAGACCTACCATTAGGGTTCTTACTAAGGCTTTCACATCATAATTTCAAAAGGATGAATATACCTTTCCTCTGATACCATCTATAATGACCCATACTTAACATAAATTGTTACTACTTCAGAATTGAATCATACATATAACAAAATATAACAAAACAATGATAGGACCGTATAGGAATAGTGTATTTAAAAACTGGGAATCATAAACAACTAGTTCATAATGCATCTAGATTGTATCCTGTTTATTTCATCATATCTAGAGTCCCTTTTGGACTATCCAACGTAAAAGTCTTCTTCATAACACGGGAAAAATAAAACATATTAAAGGGTGAGCACAAATTCTCAGTAAGGGTAAACAAAGGAAATATCAATCATATCATATTCATAATAATATAACATCTCGAAAATCATAACCTGCCAAAGAGATCATGGGATAAATCATAGTAGTAAAATGTAATCCCAATAATCATAAAATAAAACATGAAACTTTAGTAATACACACATAATCATAAAAAATCATTTCTTATTCATTATGACTCATTGCCAAGACTATCATAGTGGACAAATTCTATTTCTGAAACGAGCTCACTCCTCATTCCAATCATGTATCACTGAACTTGATTAACTTTCCATTCTAGTCAAGTCTATCTCATGAGATATAAATCATTACCAAATTTATTGGATGGAGATATAGGTCCCACCCATCTCACAAATATATCATTCTTATTTGTGCCTAAAAATCATAAATCATACATCATAGTATAACCCATGTAGTAAAAATGAGATTCTTAAACATCATGTCATCATAATATAATCCATATAAGGTAAAAGGTCTTCATAAAAAATAATTCCATCATAACATTATAAGATAAATGTAATAATAGGGATAGAAATGGAACCATATATTATCTTGGATGGAAAATAAGTTTGATAAAACACTTGAACTCCATTCTTTAGGATGATATCCTTTCAACATCAACAACATTTTTATTTTCTTAACATGTCATAAAATGTTAAACTAAAAGAAGTTAATTAACAATAAACATGAAAACATGTAAAGGAATCTTCATTTAAATAATGTTCTCTGAAATCATAAAAATCCATTCATGCCGTATAAGTTTTAAAAAATTAGTCTTCTCGTACTTTGGCTGAAAAAGTCATAATGTATCCCATACTGAAAACAAAAAAAGATTCCATTCAAAACGTTTACTAAAAATTCACCATTAGGTAAAATTGGATTTAAAAAATTGTAGGAATGTAGAAATAATATTACATATTGTGTAAACATGTATGTGGATGATAAATATTCCCCAGTAAATTCTGAAGTATAAAAATATCGGATAAAAATGAAGTTGCGAGATTTTCCCTTACCTTACGTCCGATATTCTTTATACGTGTCCAAAAATCCTGTATAATTATTTAAATAATTTTATTGACTTGTTCCATAATCATAATCATTTTTATGATATCATGTATGGTCATATTCTTAGCTTCTTATTAGTAATATTTCATTGCTACTTGTTATTAGGGTGTTCATTGCTTTATGTTCTTATGCGTGTTTTGAAAAATAAATTCTTATTCCTTTTTTTAGGATATAGCTACATCATTTACAGAATTTTAGTAGTATAATAAATATCATATTTATTCATTCAATTTGTTTATATAATCATGGTTTATTGAAGATCATGTAGAATGAATCACATCGCATCGAGGAGACGGTAAGTCGTACGCACACACGAGCGACGATATCATTACCATAATTATTGAATGGCCTTGGAGTGGATGTTAGAATATCATAGAATTAGTATCATTTTAAAATAATCATATATAGAAACTCATTACAACATTATACACATAATAGTATGGTGGTGGTGGAATACAGATTACACCACGGCGTGGAGACGGTATTCCGTACGTACGCACGCGTGGTGATTTCATTTTCCATATGATGGATAGAAGGTGAAATAGGATTGTATCATATTTATAATAACATATCAGTACATTAGTGATAATTATTTTATTACTTTTTAATTAAACCAATAAAGAAGAGGAAGTAAAAGAATAATGAAACTTGAAAGAATCAGTAGAAGAGAATACCTCTTCCTTAACGTGCCTATTTTAAAATTCTTATTAGGGAACTAGAGAGGGTCTTTTCATAAGACCAGAAACTCTATAATATAACTAGAGATGTTGAAATGATAAATGATAAGGGGTTTTCCGAGATTGAAGGCTCAAAATTGTGTGAAAATGAGGGGGAGGAGGTGCCCTTTTATAAGAGGGGTGAGGAGAACCTTAGGACAAACTTAAATTATTATTTTATAATAAATTCATATTCTGTTTATAATGGCTCCAATGTGACTTATTTAAAGGATAGTGTGGGTCCAGGTCGAAATCATTTCACCCAATTTTTTTTAGACAAGTTTAGGTTACCATTATAACCTTATCATTTAGATTTAAGTCTAAGTTTAAATAATTAACTTTTACCGTGTCTTCTTGAATTCCTACAATATATGGTCCATAAACATACTATAAACTTCCAATAGAACACCAATTTGTTCATTAATTTCATATATATTATTATATATGTCTTTTGGCCGATCCCTGGATTTTTAGTAATATAATATCAATTAATAATTTAATATTGTTTTTTAAAAAACCTCTTTTTTGTAAATTTTTACACTATTTGGTATTTTTTTTCTAAATTCATAACAGCATTATTAATTCAAAAACAATTCATCTAACCAACCCAAATATGTTATATTAACATATTAAATTATTTTAATTCATAAAAAGTCTCAAATTAAATTTAATATGGAATTTATAATATCATTTATGTTAATATTAAATTAATATGGTAATTACTGCATCACCATTGTGTTATAAATAAATTAAATTATATAATGTATAAAAATTATAAATAAAATACCATTATGTCATAAATACTTTTAGCTTTTTAATGAATATTTATAGTTGAATTTATATTTTGTTTAACCCTATATTAATAATGTTTACTTATTAAACTATGATTTTAACTCTTTTAACTCTTCTTTGAATTAAATAATGATAAATGTCCTAATCTAATACAAGTGGACCTAAATATTCATATTTTTTCCTAAGGTTGTTTTTGGTCGAATTATTCTTATCCAATATAATTAGGACATGTGTTTGGGTAATAATAATATCATTTTTATCCTTAATTACCCGATTTACTTTTAACCACGGTAAGTAAAAGTAAAAAGTTTCATTTCACCAAAAAATAGTTTTATCTTATTGAACCACATTTTACATACTGATATCAACCATGTCTCTCGAATTTTTGAAATTCCACTAACAGAAGTGGTAAAATTAGGTTTTATGTAAATTTTAAAATTCTCCTATGAGGTGGGTATAAGACGGTAAAATGACTCATATGAGGTGGGTATATCTAAAATTTTTATAAAATGAATCCAATTAATTACATTGACCTTATTTAGGTATTTTGTATCTATTTTGACAAAAAATAAATTTATTTTAAATAAATAATTATTTTAATGAAAATTCAGTTTTAAACTATAACTCAGTGTTATTCACTATTCATAAAAAATTGAATGTTTTCAGAAAAATACCAAAAAATCACCCTAGGAAAATTTTGATATTCTGAATCCAAAAATGAATTCCATTTTGAATGATAAAATTTTAAAAAGTGGGTATTACTATTAATAACAGCTAGTTTATATATTATTTTAATAACATATCTTTGTTTAGTGAAACTCGTTATTGTGTACAACGCAAGCTATTGAGGAAGGTTTCTCTTGCGTGTAACACATGCCAAGACAGTATTGTTTGTAGTGAAAGATTATATTGGTGTTTCATAAAATATAATATATAAAAACAATATATTTCTCATAAAATCTCAGGGTGTTATATATCATATATTTCTATACATCATGAATGTTTTTGGAATGTGTTCTTGTACATGTAAAACATGAAAACATGTATGGTTCTAATTTACTCCATATACATTAATGGAATTACCTGACCCATTAAATTTAACTCATATTATTCATTCACACAATTATGTTTTATTAATTTTATGTTCTTTTGATATAGTTATAGTATATTCTAAAAAACATTCAACTGTTTATTACGCCACGAAGTCAAAAATCATTGGTAGATGTTGTGTTTGGGGTACATATAGTAATTTTATACTTTTACATCACTTATATTATTTACTATGAAATTACAGTCTCTGAGACACTGGGTTGGAGTATTAATTATTTTTGAGTTCAAGGATTCTAGTGATGACTAGTATTGTAATGATCCAGATCCATAGAAACAAAACTCATGCCATAATATGGTCATCTACATTCACTCAGGCATGCCTCCCCACAGTTAGAGGCTTCTGATTATTATTGAGGGTCTAAAGAGACACTTTGGGGGACTATAAAATCTATTTGAGAGTAAGATATAAAAGATAAATCTATAAATCAATGAAATATTCTAAAAATAAACATGACTCAAAATCTATTTCCAAAAATGGGGAACATGACCACAACCAATAATAAATTTTCCATCTGAATTCATATTTAATTAAGTGTATAGATAACATGAAAATAAGTACACGCTAATGAATCTTAAAAATGGGTCCAAACACCTGGTTCAGTTTCCTCATCAATGCACATCCATGTTCCCAATATAAAAAATCGATCATCGGCCTTTTTCAATTGTCATGACATGCATCAAAGATGTCTTCTTAGGTACCCAATGTCTGCTCCAGAATGGTGTTTGTACGAATTAGTAGGCCACCAAAAATGGTGTCTATAAAATATATAGTCAATATATTGTATGTAAAATTATGGTATGCATCAATATAAACTTATGAATAAATAGGTTCCAATTGGTACAAAGGTCAATATCAGCAAGTTTCATTATTAGTTCATTGTGGTACCTATATTCATAAAATTTCACATTGGCCCATTCCAATCACCAAAAACTAAAAAGGGGAGCCATGTCCTCTAAATCATAGGTACAATAATATCTAAAAAAATATATATCAAATCAAGCTACCATGTTTATGAAGTCTAGGTTATCATTGAACTTTCATTTTGTTAAGGGAATAATGACTCAGTCTAATATCCTAACCCATGAAATAAATAGTAGGTTCCAGGGAATCAGTCAGGATGACCTATGGACTGATCCTTATAAAAATACCCAACTACACCACATATTCATGTGAACATGATTCATAATCAAATTTATATAATATACCATTTGACATTCCACAATTGTTTTGTCCCATGAAATTTATCCCAAATATCCTTTTGTTTTTTGTCAACAATATAATCAAATTTATAAATGGTTTCATTACACAAACACATTCCTATTTACTTGATAAACAATATTATCATTGGTATTATCTCATTGTCAAAACAATTTATTATTTAAAACCCATGTTAAATTTTTAAGATGAGGGTCACCCCAGGGATTACCTTTATCCATGTACAATTAACCTTGACTGAGGCCATATGAATCACAAGGGTAACAATCATCATTAAATTAATAAATATTTCATTACCTAATAGGGTAAGAAAATGTACACCAAGGAATAAGCACAACACAACAACATACAAAAATAATATTACATCAATACTATAGGATATTACTTTTTGAATGAATACCATAGGTCCTAGATTAAGTCTCTCTTATCCATTTCCTTTTATTTTAATACACACCATCTATAAATCCCCAAAGTAGAGTTTCTTTAAAATGTGATGGTTTTGGGATTTAAAATGAGAAAATTGATCATAGTAGTCAAATTTTAAAAAATAGAGTTAATAGATGTGTTAGACTAACCTTAATCATTGATTCAAGGACTACCAAAAAACAAATATCTTACAAAATAGAGAAATGGATCCTTCATTTGTTTCTTAGTTTTTTTTCATCATTGAGGTTTATGTAAGAAGAAATAGATAGAAATTCAGTATATTTTTCATAATTGAAAGGAGGGTAAATTAAAGATAATCTTATGTTTAATAGCATGCATTATTTGGATGCATGGTTTTCAAAAATACTCTCCAAAATTATTCCACCCTTTTCTAAAGAGGGACTTGGTTCGTATAATCTCATGGGGAGCCAAACTATTTGAAAGCCTCAATGTTAGTTGTGTTTGATTGATATTTCCAATCCCAAATGGTCTGGTCCTTGCACCATGAACTATTTCCTCAACTGTGCACTATCCCTTTATATGTTAAAGGATTTTTAGTCATGGTTAGATAAAACTATTCACCAAAAGAGAAACCTTCACATGATGGAAACTTTTACATTATTTTTTATTCCCAAACCATCAAGACACATCCAAAAAAATTATCCCATAGAAACAAAATTATTAACCTATTTTAAAATTGTTAAAAAAACATATACCAGAATATACCTCATTAGAAGTTTGGGATCCTATAAACTAATCACCTTATAATGTATCATCCTTGAACTAGTCTCCCAATCATCACTAAGGTTCTATCGTAAGAATATTTTCCATCAGTCCTTATATACATCTCCCTATCCCATGTTTCTTCCCAAATGTTACCATGTTTCCACAATATTCAAACCAACAACACATTCTTACCTCATAAAATATTATCACTATGATCCACAATATGGATCAGATGTTACTGAATGGATACATTAGAATAATGATCAAAATATTGAACATTAATCACATTATGTGGGTCACAGTGATAGTTTCAAAGAGATGATATATAAAAATCAAAATGCACGCCACTATACAGATATGAATGATCCAATATATATGTCTCTAGTCTCATCCACTACACATCCTCAAATGAACCCATGTACCTAGGTGAAAAATATTTGTGTATCAAAATCCAATGGTTACACAACAACGATGAAACTATAATGAACACATGATCACCCTACATAACCAGAATCAGTCAACGATGTCGATCAATATATGAGTTTTTTCATCTATATGATATAACCATTGATTTCTAAAATCAAATAAACATTTTCTAATGTCTATTTAATTGTACATGACCCCCACAAATCTAATTCCATGAACTCTATCCCATATTTTGAAAATATACACTACCTATTGTAGATATCATTATGTGGTTCCATATAAATAGAGTCATGATAAATATTTTTATAGGAAAACCCTTTAAGAACCAAATTATTCTATAATGAAACACTGGAGTCTACGATTCATTCCATCAATATGTAATTTTGAACCTATAGAGAACTCATTAAAATTGTGAATGTCTGATGGGGGAAATCCATACAATAATACACATGGATAACATGTACCTTCTAGAACTCATTCCAAACATACAAAGTAAATTTTTGATCCAGATCAAAAACATTACTCCAAGGTAACCCATGTAATTTAACCATATCCTATATATAAAATTAATTTAGTAGATTCGTTGTAAATAAAACGGTATCTGTGAGAAATGGACCACTGTGGTCAATGAATCAATAATTTCATGTATTGAATAATTCATACAAGTCATTCTCTAAATACCCACAAAAAAATCCATTATGACCTGATCTGACTTCAATTCATTATTGGGTAATGGATGAAGCAGAACACACGGTCACTGATGCTTTCTCTTAACATGATGAAAGGTGTAACATTATGTCATGAAATATTCCATCTCCAAATTCTCCCCTTATAACCAATACCATCACATAAGGGAACAAAAAATTTTGGTAAATCAGGATGAACCACCAAAATCAAGGTATTAAAATCAGGAATCAACTATTCTCAAATAAAAATATCCCTAAAAACATAGCCATTATCCTATACAATCTCATCATCATTGATAGTCCAACTATTTGGTGACTCTCCAACTTTTCTGATTTCCATCAAACTCAAACATTAAAGCTCTTCATAATTCATTTTCATGATATGGATCTAAATCACTTATTCAAGTAACAAATTTTTGATCTGCTTATGTACATGGTACTCCCAAACCTTCACATGCATCACAACAAGAACAACTATCATCTACCACTCATATCTGGACTCCTGAACTACTTCAGTCTATGTATTTCATCTTAAGGAATCTGAAACACTATTCTATATTTATATCATGTTAGGTAACTGAAATTATAAATAATACTTTTAGTCTACTCATATATTTTTTGAGATATTAAGATCATCTTGGGAGTATGTGAAATTAAGGATTTTATAATCAATATAGAAAATAATATTTCCACCCTAATGTATTTTCTTCAACATATCAGGTAATAAACTACCATGGAAAACTTGAGATCCTTTATGTGGTAAGTTTTTACACGTTCTCAACTACCATGACCCATAATCCACAACTCATATACCTATATCAATAATTCCACAATACAAATACCATATACATCTGAAATGTTTCATACTAATTACTTATTTTAGGTAGAAATAACATTGGTAGACTTGTAAAACATTTATTTATATCCTATAAATATTTCTCACATTCCCACTACCACTATAAAATTAACCCCTTCATTGTAAGGACATAATGTGGTGCTATAATGTTGGAAAATTCCATGATGATCCTCTTGTAATATCCCATCAAACCCAAAAAATATAATATACATAACGTTATTGGGTTTATCTAAAGAGACAACATCTTTTTCTTTCACTGGGTCCTTGAACACTATTTCTTCCAAGATTTTGGGACCCATGAAATATACATGGGAAATCCATAACATAAACTTAAAAAGATTGGCCAATAGACAATGATATCTTAGTGTACTAAATATTATTTCAAGAAAATTTGAATGATCATAATTATTTTTGGAGTACACAAATTTTCATATCCAAAAAAGCAATGAAAAACTAATCCATGTATGGGTGTAATATTTGGTTCCTCATGGACATTAAAATAGTAGGTGCATTCATCAACCCGATCAGGATTACGATAAACTCATGAAAACTATACATACACCTAAAAGAAGTCCATGATATATAAAAAGGTCTCACCAGTAGTTGATTATTACCTAAAATCTAATAAATTTTATATAATATAAATAAAAGGTTCATATGGTCAATGATATCCTAGATATGAGGAAGGGGAAAATTTTCTTAATTATAATTCCTTTCAACTTTTGGTAATCGACACATAATTGCAGTGTCCAATCAGCCTTTATAAAAAAATTAGAGATCACTGAGGAAACAAAATTGGTGAATAAACCCTTTATTTTCTATCTCATCCTACTCATTATAATGTAACCTATATTCTACTGGTTCCATTTTATATGGGTAAATGGATACCAAGTCACCTCCTTTCATTATTTCAATTATTACATCAACCTCTCCCTCTCTTCGGTGGCTTCCAGGATAGGTCCCCATGAAAAATATACTGGAATCGATCTACCACAGAAGGAATGAATTAATTATATACTCCCCCATCATTAGGAGGAACACATTCCCCTTAAGATGTGAGATCACCAAACTATTGACAAACTAGACATGCATGGACTTCCTAGACAATCCATTCACCACATTGAAATTATATGTCACCAAAACATGACATGAACATTACACTTCAAGGATAAAAATCAATATGGGATCGATGGAATAACATTCAACCCATTCTAAATATCATTAAAAACTAATCATCACAAGGAAAAATCATGTGAGAAATGAAATGGTACCCACCAACATCAAGGGAACAGTCATTGCATTGATAAATATTTTACCTCATACACACAATGGTGTAACAGAAGACCTAACCCTGATATTATGTTCCACCAGTAGGCCCAATAAATACACAATCTATGATTATATAATTGGATGTGAGGATTGTTAATCAAACAAAAAACTAGAAAGTGTTGAAGATAGAATAATTGAACCTGGAATAGTTGATGTTTCAACCTCACCATCTCGAAGTGTAGGCTGAACTACATGTAGGTGACCTGATTCTCACAATTGGGTCCCAGTCTATGTCCTTGGGATTATTCCACTGTACTGGTAAGTATTCAATTTTCATAAAGAATAACATATAGTAATTAGAATGGTATAAGTAGTGTAACTCAAACTACCATCATGTTATGGTTTAGTTGACCCTATCTATGCACTATGCATCATCTATGACTCTCCATCACTAACTATCTATCGAAGGTACCAACAATACACATAAACTTTCCCCATTCTTTAGTATGCTCAGCACACCACTTCTGTTTTGGGAAACTAGCCACACATGTCTCTTGACCATCCCCACTAATAATAGAACACAAGATCACTATCTGAAGAGGTGAATCCTCTTACATGGCCACTCTCCATACCACATCTGTATTGAACACCCTTAAAACAAAAATTAACACCAATTGAAACTAGAACACAAGAATACCCAATTCAAATCATTCAGCCACTACTAGAAGCCTCTTTTATATCACAATCTGAAATTTTTTCCAGATGCACCACATCATAAAACCTCTCAAATTATATGATAGTAAACTGTGACATGACCTTATATTGATTTACATTGTGAAAATATCTTTCCATGACTACCTCATCCCCAAGAAACACCAGAAAGAAGTATTCTAATTTAGTGAAGCAACTTGCATAATCTATCACACACATTGTCCCATGAGTCATACTCAATAGCTCAATAACATTCTATTATATCATAACATCTTGAAATTAATGTTCGAGAAACTTATCCTACAAATAATTCGATAGAATACCACCTACCTACATTATATTTACAAGGATATACAACCAGTGTTATTCTGATGATAAAAACATTTAACCTACCAATATGATTATATTTTAGGAGGATTCTCTATATGATATTATATTTTAGAAATTTATTATTCCATGAACATGTCTACCATAGGTTTACCCTCTCTAGAAACAATTAAGAGTGCTATTAACGGTTCTATATCTTCAGGTCAAACATACTATGTATGACCTGCCTTATGTCACATTCAATCATTTTCATACACTGAGCAATGTTTCCATAGAAATTATATCATATTCTAATGCTCAAAAAAACTTTATTTCTTAATAAACTAATGTAGGTACATTCATTGTTATTTCCTCTCATCACTCAACTAGTAAATTTGATCGTGGTGAAATTTCTCACTAATTTCAATCCCAAATATCAAAACACATAACATGAATTTTCCACAATTTCATAATAGGATTGGTATAGACAAAAAAGAAAAATACTTCATATATACTCCCAATAAAACATAATCACACATCTACATCTATCTACAACTACTATCTTAATACATGGTCATCAAATTTTTAATCCCAAGCTTAAGAAAATGTATATCATTCATTAGATGCCCATTTTAAAAAATATAGCCTTAAACAAATAATTCCTCATTTTATCCTAATTTAACCATTTAAAAACCATCATTAAATTCTTTATTCAATTAAAACATATTTATTAGTAATATTTTATATAAAATAAATATGATAAAAACTTATTTTCAAATTCTCATACCCTAGAAACTCATATTTTCACTAGTGTACTTCACGTGAATCACATCGCATGTATCATATTATTCTACGAATGATGAATTCATGCATTACCATGTGAAATTTAATCCTATGGTTAAAAACTCAAAAACAAATAACACCACCGGTTAATTGAATCACAAAATTGTCAAATAACATTCAAATGTAAAAAAATGTCATGAACAACAATCAAACCCTCATTACATGGGTCTTCCGTCATAAATAGACTATGTAACCTATTGCATGATTTCATTGAAAATGATCAATATCAACAACTATCTTATATACCATCACAAAATAAAGTAAATAAACATGTACTATATGGACGAATTTCATCATTAGTTCCACGTGTTACCTATATTCATCATAGTTCACTTCATCCTATGACAGTAACCAAAATAACACATGATTGAAGTCATGTCCCCTATATCATAACGAAAGTCCTTTTTCCAAAAAAAATATCATAAAAACATACATTGGATCCTCTTTCATGGTAATCATAAAACATACCTTGTAGCCTCAATCTAGGTAATCAGACAACTTTCATTCGTTAGGGTCATATAGCCTTATTCTGACACACTAATCCATGAAATATGTTGGAGTTCATGGACCACTTTCCTAGAGGATCCATGGGTGGAGATGAAATCCAATACACCACCTAATCACATATTCATGTTCACATTCTTCTAAATACTTTTATCACATTTATATTTTTATATGTCACAACACATTCTTGATGTTAAAGTCAATACAACCACCCCCTTATGAAATGGAAAATAAGAAAACACATTTTTTATTTTTTTCAGTCTATCCCATCTATGATAACAAGATAAATACAATTATATTAATTATTATATCAATTACCCTGCAATTTATCTTTTAGCAAGACATTTTTAATTTCTATAACGAGGCACTCCCCATGAGATTCCTTAATGAAAGTCAAATTATCCATGATAGATCCCACAAAAATAATAATGGATCCATTCATCATTTAATTAAACATTTTATCATTTAATTCCAGGGGAAACAAATGGATTGTAAGAATTCACCACAACATAATTAAATATATACCACATATGGAATCAAGACAACGTTATATAACATGTAGAACTCCAACCTAATGTTTGTAGATGAACAATTTCTATGCATGAGCCTTCGATTTGAACACACAACACCACCATAGAAAAATCTTAGAATATTCTGGTAAAGTTTTATTTTAGGGATTCATAATGATAATAATTATAATACTATCCATATTCCAAAAAATATATGTGATATGAGTGGTATAATTCCATAGATCATTGATCCGGACCCAAAAATATAATTGGATTATACATAATAGAGATTTATCTTTAGGTTATTTGGGAGGGATTGGTTATTAAACAAGGTTATAGTGGAATGAATTGGTGATACATTTGGTGTAATGTTTGGTGAAACATGATAGGGGAATATGGGAAATTACCCATGTTAAATGAGGTGTAGGTTTGGCCACACTATTGGTTGAACTGTCCATCAATAATGCATCCCCCACTGTCTAGTAGGGGCCTTTTTTGCATGATCTCCTTGGGTGTAGTATAGTGGAACAATTTTGGGGTGGGTATGTGGTATAGATCTCTCAAAATCTGTATGGTCTAGTCTACCCATCATGCATGGTTTCAACTACCATACACTACCCTTCCCCAGGGCATACAATTTTGGAAAAATATTAGTACTAACGCTACTGCAACTGTGAAAACATCAATAGTTGGCCTATTTTACCTCCATTTCAAGACCCAGAACCCAAATATACACACCAAACTCCTCAAACTCCAGAGAATATTTTTATTATCTAATTTAATAGAGGATAATACAAAGTATGAAAAAGGAATTTACCACATTAGAAGTTTTGGATCATACGAGATGATCATGGGAAAAATTTTATGAATGAAAAATGTTAAAAGATAAGATAATGGAAATTTTGTACATTCTGTTATTCAATATTCATGTTCCCTTCTCAGTCACCTTCATCAAAAAAATAGTAGGTAATAAATTTTAATGGATCAGTTTCATTTTAACATGAGTCGAAACCAGTAATGAGTGATATTTTTATTCAGAGCATATTCTTCACTTTATGAGTCGTTATACGGTTTCTCTACTTCTATAGAGTGGTTGGGTGTGCCTTTTAAATAATTATTAGGGCGTCATGCATATATATACCTCAAATATGTATTATGTCATGATGAACCACAACTAGTGAGCTGGTGTTATACATGACATAAAATTTTTTGTATCATGATCTCATGATATATAAAATTTAATATTGTACAATAGAGGCACTTTGGTCTCCTATGATCTCATTCTATACCTCCATGATGTAGTATGAGATAATGATGGTCATTATTATATAATTTATTAAAATTATATGGGTATGTAATTTAATATGAATCACAATAAAACAAAAATATTTGATTATCTGTTTCATTATAATCGATGAATCAACGATGGGGGAATAGGATATGAAAATATATATATAAGAAATCAAGATGTTATATAGTGTCTCATCTATTATCATCATTCAACATGACCATCGACCCACCTCTTAATGTTATAAGTTACATAAATAGAAAATTTCATCCCTATTTAAAAATTTGTATGTCCCATCATCCACATTGAAATGATTATATATAGTAAGAAATGCTTATTTTAGAGGATATACATTGTGCATGAGTATTTGTCATATAAAGAAATTGGGATAATCATTTGGGACTAGTTTTTTGGCCTAAAAATAGTTACCTATATTCTATCTTGATAGATATTTTTGAAAATTTATATGGTTACACCTGTTAATATCCCCATGTTTTAGATGAGTAGTGAGAGACTTCTCTCATGGGGGTTAGTTGGGTGGTATAGAAAAAAATATGATATTTTTGTGATTAAAATGTGAATGGTGGAGACACTGGTTATGAATAATTTTAATTCAAATTATCATCATTCTAATTTGTAGTTTTCAGTGGATGACTAGGAATTCCAAATTCTATTACAATGGTAACATCCCTGACGAATCAGGATATATTGAATGATTCATCTATAATACTTATGATATCACAAGATCATTGGTTTGGTTGGGAAGATGGATTATTATATTTTCATTATACATCATTTTATGTAAATTCACCATATATTCCATGATCCCGTAATAATACTTATCACTCTTACCACCCCTATATCCTAAATTTGAAATAGTTAAAGTTGGATAAAGATGTCTTAATGAATGAGTCGTCGATATAGATTGTTGACACTTGGGAGAATGTTCTATATGGAATTATTAAAGGAGTTTCAAATTCATCATAGAAATTATAATGAGGAATGGTAGTAGGAATCATTAATTGAGGATCAATTTAGTCACCTGATTATTGATCTAATTTTATTAATATGACATTCTAAGAGAATAATGTTTCACGGTGGAGAAAATTGTCAAACATAAAATATAATTTTTATTATATTTTTTTTAAATATATATATATATATTATATTCAATAATTTCTAGGAAATTTCAACTAGAATATTTATAACTATGGTAGGCCCCGTGTGACACATGGTAGGAACAAGCCTGTCCATTCCTAGTAGTCAAACCATTTAAAAAACAATAATATAACTCAATGTAATTCAAATGGTCGGAAGACAATTTTCCATATTTTTTATCATAACGGTTTTGATCCAATTAGTTTTTCCAATCCTAATATATTTTTTGGCGAATGATTTAGATCACTGTTAACCCAAACCACAAACCTAATCTAGTTTCATTAATATATTAGTATATTTATATATACTTATTAATTTTGAACCCCCTAATCATATTATTCTTCATAATTTTGAACTCCCCAATATACTCTTATAATATTATATTATATTTAATTTATAATGGTATTTCATATACTATTAGACAAGACAATTGTTAAATGGATCCTATAATCATTATTAGTAATATCTATCCTCATTCAAAGGGTTTCTATTTACCCAAATTCCATGGTTTCATAGTGCTTTACATAGAAGACCCTAATGATATGCTTTTTAAATTTTTTTATTATCATGTTTATAAAATGTATATAATCTCCTTTAATATGAATTTCAATCATTGTAAAATAATTTCATTGGTTATGGCAATTAGTTTCAAAAGAAAACATTATTTTATGAACAGTTAGATCATTATTATTTAGTAATAATTTATAAATATTTTAGACAATATAATATAAAAATTGAAACATAATATATATAATATAATTGTATATAAATTAATTATTTTTATAGTAGATGTAAATTTTAGTTGAGGAGAAATCATCACATATGGAAATGATGGTTTTTATTCTATATTTGCTGAAATTGTAACCTAGTGGGAGGAAATTGTCAAAAAAGATGATATGGTGACTCACTGACAAGGATAAATCACACGGGATCCAGGGTTCATAGCTAGGGGGACTAAAAAATTAAATGTTATGTATTAAATTCCCTATTGAAAAATTTAAATAGATTTCACAAAAAACTATACATAATGATGATATAAATTTGGATTCATAATCTGGGGAGACCCTATTATTTTAGAAATTTATTCTCCTTTTCTTATTGACGATTCAATAGTAGTATATGATAGGTTTTCCATTGATAAGATGTGAGGATACATGTATTCAATGTAAATTATAACATTAGGAATATACCTACGTGCTTGTTAAAATTTCTATTCACAGGGTATTCAATTTCGTATTTTAAATATTTTATATCCTCACAATAATTGTGTTATTAAAAAAAATTATATATATTATTTTCTTATGTTTTATTTCTAAACATGTATTTTTTAAATTTATCTAACCGGGGATGGATATGAATATCTTATGTTTATTCAATTATATTAACTATGACTACCCATTCGTACACCCTTTTGGTGTTTGAATATATTTTTTTGGTAAATAAGAGAAATTTCATTACAAAACATGGTGTAGTTGTGTATTCATGTTTGGGGGTCATGGGTTGATGTGGAATTTATTGTCACATAGAGCGCTAATGTCACAAATTGATAGGTTGCATTTTTTGGACTATTTCTAGATTATGATTTATTCTAGTTTTTATAGAAAATTATATATTTCATAATTATTTGCATATCTCATCCATTAAATGTTAACAAATTTTCTTTCATTTAGATTCCATTTATTTACTCATGTGACGTCATTATAAAATTAGAGTGGTCTAGATAGGTTATCATTTATCAATCTCATAATTGGTTCATTGGGAAAACTATTCCCAATGTTATTTTATATTCCAAATCAGTAGTTTCCTACCCAAGGGGATCAGGAACGCCCTTAAGGGCATTCCACTTGATTGATAAAGATGCTAGGTTAGGGGTATCCAATATTGGTCTGGGATATAGTCATTCTATATTAGATTTTATAATTACTATGAATTGGATTTTCAATCTGGAATGAAATACCTATGTATATGGTCATTGGATTATACATCATTCTTTCCTAATAATTACTAATATTTATAAAATAGTGATGATTGGATATCAATGACTCCATCTATACATGTGTGAATGTTTTTTACCAAATATATATCTAATACATATTTTTAAGATTTTATATACTTTATCTACAAGATTATTGTGGATATTTATGAAATTTTATGGATTCTAAATTAGGGTCACTAACACAGAATATCGAATATTTAAATAGTTACACATTAATTGAGTGTGACAAAAAAATTTAGTGGATGTAATACTAATTCCCAAAACAAATATTGAAAATAATTAATATAAAATGTAGGATATCATTAAAAGATAATAATTAAAAAAAAATAAAATAAAGATTAATTTAATATGAATATAATAAAAAAATCTCATTGATACTTTAAAATAAAACCATTCAAATATGTTGTTTGATAGTACAACCAAATACAAAAAGGACCAGAATCATCAATCATGGTATTCTCTTCCATAGTACGATGTCATTTAATTCTCTTACATAAATAATGGTTTAAAATGAACATCATTTGTGTATGGTATCATAATCATGTTATTGACAATATGTGGAACTTATATGGGACACACAATGGGAAAAATACAATTTGAATGAAGATAATTATATATTCTTATTTTGGATTTGTGAAAATAGTTTTCTACTTTACTATAATAAAATAAAATATTATATGGTTGGGATGATTTAAATTATAAATACCAAAGGGATGACATAGATTAAATAAAAAAATCAATGTTTAGTTAAATATGAATCATCACTCACTAGATTTATAAGAAGCCTGAGGTCCGGATTTTATGATAGATCAACTTCTTTTAAATTTTTGGATGAAAAGATATAAAACACGATACTCACTAACATATATTTCATTTTTATTATTTTCAGAACACGTCATCTTTATCAAAAGGAAATATATACTACACATGAAATCTAGAAACTATTGGAACTTATATCTAGGGATGGGAATTTTTTAAAAAAAAATAAATTCCAGGAATCTAAATATGAATTTTATATATTGTAAATCCAATAACTCTAAATCTTGGGTGTTATATAATGTGTGTTCATGAAAAAAAAATTATGATAAACATTGATTTTGATATAGAATGTAATTTATGAATGGAGAAATTGATCTTCATTTTTATAATTTAGTAAGACATGTTACATTAAAATACAATACTTATGACATACATCTACATGGTGTTTTATTAATGTTTATGGAAAAATATTATTAAGATCTTACTAGAAGATGATTATTTCATTATTTTTTTGGAAAAAATGGAATTTTAAATATCTATTAAGATCAATAGTTGTTCAATATATAAAAATGGAATATTTCATAGAATCAAGAATATGGTTAATGTGTTATATATTCTATATATGAATCAATTTATTTATTAAATTATGAATTTATAATCCCTTATAAATTTGGAATTTTCACGCAATATATAAAAATGAAAATTTCATATAAGGACTCCAATTAGATGAATGTTGGAACGATTTGACTATGAATTATATGACATGTGTAAATATTTGTTATTATGATAAATGAAAAAATATATTTTCCATGAAAATATTAAAGGGATAATTATTTTAATCACATAAAATTTTATACATATTGTTGAATTAAAAGACCTAAAAACAGTGGATTTTTGTTCATTACAACCATTACTAATGATTTCAGTCAGAATGGTTATTGGTTTTTGATGTAAAAAATGTATATATATTTTGAAATGATTGTAGAGTGTCAAAAATATTAAAAAAATTAGGTTTTTAAGATAATGATTTTCTCTTGTTGTATCATAGTGGAAGATAGAATATTTTTGAATTTAAATATCATCTCAGATATTAGAGGATTGTTCCATAACTCAATCCCCATGAACCACCATAGTAAAATTGTGTGTCTGAGAGGAATAATCATACCATATTTGAAATGAGTAGATAGATATTGAGGTATTGCGAAAACATTATATCCTTATTGTTTTATGATCTCGATATTATAATAATTTTTATTACCTTTATTTTATTTATTAAGTTATAATTACATTTTATAAATTTTTTTTATTAGAAACATCTCATATATTATTTATGAAAAAATCAAATAGGAATGTATATATTCCATTTGAATTCTACAAATCATGTCCATATGTGGATAAGTCCCAATATTATTAGTTGTTGAAAATATATTAAGGACTATTATTTCTATTCTACAAGTGTAAAATATTTTTTTCTAGAGAGGATTTCTATATTACATCATATGGAACATATCGATCAAGTTGTTAATAAGAAGAAATTTGAGCTTGAATTTGTTTAATACTAAAAAACTAAATTTCATCATAATATAGAAGCTGATCCTATTAATAATTTATTTTGGAGAATAACTAACTCATGTAATATTATAATTTTAGTGATCTAGTCATATTATTCACAAAAATAATAGATATGGATTTCTCATGGAAAATGGAGATGATTTAGTGATTACAATTGTTGATCCTACTACCTACATGGATGATTTGGAGAGATATAATATATAGAAATGTTTAAAATATATATAATATTTTTTAGAGTCCTTTTACAATAACCACGTTTAGAACATAGTGTATTTTCTTAATGGGATAATACAGACATGGTTCATGTGGCTTTTAAGAAGTAAAACAAACCATGACTGTAGAGTTCAGACCTGTAAACTGTGATGAGTGGAAATATTTTCCATATCATTTATCATATTAAAACTAAAGGAAAATTTTAATCTATTTTAATTATATTTTAATTAGGATATTCATTAGAAAAATATAACTTCTTATTGTGAAATTTATTAATGGACTCCAATAGAATATTTTTAAATGGTAATTTCATCAAGGACATGTATATACTACAACCCAATTTTTGTAGTTGAAAATGAGTCACTTAGGGTATTTTAGTTTCAATAATATATTTATTTAATAAATAAAGCATTATTTAGTTGGAATTTATGGTTTTATAATGAAATAAATGTGTATTATTTTATTAAGAATAAATATGATTCATGTTTTTATATGTGGAATAGTTGGACTATAGTGGTGTTGAGGATATTTTTTCTAACATTATACATGTTTAATTATGACTTCTAGAATCCTCTATTACTGATTTTGTTCTTGGTTTTCCCTTCCCTAATAATTTCATGTGTGAAAATTTTATTTACTAGGTATATATAATCATTCAGATAAAACTAAGAGTTTAATGACTCTTCTTGGAAATATATATTAGAAAATTCATAAATATTTTAAGCATAGATAACTCCAATTATGGGTTTTACTTGTATTTAATATAAAAATCATATAAAGATTTAATATGCATGTAATGAGAAAAATGGATTTATATAATTTCTTATACATCCATAATAGGCTCTACCACGAATGAAAGGTTATATACTTTATCGGGTGTCACATATTCTCTATAATTTACAATTAAATAATAGAACCATTTGGGAGACATAAACTATATTGATGTGATGATCATCCTTAAATATATAAGATGTAATAGGAAAAAATTATTGGCATTTAGAGTAGGTAATGAGATATTTATAAACGATTACATTGACGATATGGATGAATATAATATAGAATACATGATACATAAATATGGTACAATGTTTTTTATAAAAATATTATCTATTAGTTAGAATAGATATGAACAAGGAACTATGGATGAATAAAAAAAATTTGTAGAGTATAGCACTACTTATGATATTGTGAAAGAATATACTAAGATTAATATTCCCATATATAATAATGGACTAGTTTTTATGATCAAGGAATAAATTTAAATTTATTGTGAAAAAGGTTTATTAATTTCATAGGCCATTAAATCAATGTACCAGTATAAAATAAAAAATATCATTAAAAAATAACATCTCATTTGGTATAAAATTATGAGGGGTGATGTAAGGATCTGTTTGATGTCTAGAGTTGAAAATATATTGGTACCATAGTTTAAAACCAAGTTGCAAAAGAGTCATTAGGGAAATTTTATTTCACATGGTATGAAATAAATAATATTTTTATGAAATCATTCAAAATGATTCAATGTTTTATAAATAAATGGGATCACATTTCATTATCTATTCATTTATACAAATAATTATTTTATATGAATGGATGAATTAAATTATACCATGAAAACACTACTATGAGTAATTATTAAGTTATGATCATCAAATATTATAATGGTCATTGATGATTTTCAAATTTTATCTAGAGTAAATACTCACACAAGATAAAAAATATCTATGTTAGATATAATTGGTAAGTTGTTTTATGTTACATATTGATACTTATTACATAGAGTGGAAAACCATCATATTTCTCAAAGAATTTATCTCTCCATCAAAATAGATGTAGTTATATTATTGTAATGAATCCCCATTGATAGAGGTTGGTGATATTCCAAACATGAAAACCATTATAAATTTGTATAATTTTTATACAAGACTTATGGCCTCAAAAATTATAGTCTCATTAAAAATAATGAAAATAATGTATTCTATTGGAGCACCACTAAGATAATATTTCTTCACATGTGTCGCTGGATAAGGAATATGGTCTATTTAACTAATTAGAAAAATTAAATTCATGTCTATTTTGTATTAATTCCATATGATTTAATTAGAAAAATGGATGACAGAAATTTGGTGTACTCGTCTATTAGAAAATAGAACAATATTTCATTCCCCATCTCGGATAGTATATTTTATGAAGTCAATAATTTATTAGAATACCTACACTAGATTGAAATGATCCATGAGCTATATTTACTCAATTATATAGGAAAATAAATTACATAGCTATGAATATGATTTATAATATATAATTCTCAAAGACATGTTCATTGGGTGATATGATAATGTTCAATAAAAAGCACAGAATACCACATGGAATATGAAGTAGTATCAATTCTTTTATAGAGTCAGAGCATTTATTACATAAATTAATTTAGTATTTCATATATTTTCTCAATTATACTTAGGCTCATTTTGTTACAATGTTATCCCTTTGAGTAAAAATTGGTTTTGAAAAAAAAAATATTTTTTCTAAATGATTTGATAAAAAACTTATCAAAAAGATTTATTGATGGATTTAAATGGAGGCTTGTTGTCTTGATTAAATTCTACAGAAGTTTTTATTTAATGTGCAATATTTTCAAATGTGAATAGAAAAAATATGTGAATTTGATTCATATTATAATATTTTGGTTATATGACTTCATGTATATCCATTGGTAGATCACTTAGAATATGTGGGTCCCAACATAGTCTCTTGTTAATGTGATGTGTGATGAGAAAATGTTTCACATAATGTAAAAATAGATTAAATAATTAATTGAATGTATTTTTCATTAAAAAAATTCAGTGTTTCATAAGTTATGATTAATATAGATAATTCATTCATGTATTGAAAAAAAATTTTAATCATTAATATACCGATATACATCAATGCTATGTAACTTGTAGATTCCCTCTGATGGAACCAAATACAAATAATTCTCTTTTTTAAATGAAAAGTCTCATAAGTTTCTTATAAATGGGAATGAGTTCCCCTAATTAGGGGATTCCATTAATGAAATAAATATATGACGGTTTTCACATCAGTTATAGTGTTATTATTTCATATAGGAATGTTGGAAACTCCCCTAAAATTATCTAGGACCATTATTTTGTAATGAAAAATATAAAGTCAAATGTATTCTCACTTGGGGGTGTGTGGGGTAATTTTTTCGAGATTTTTGATCTTTATAATGGATCATATATGCATAATAGCGAAAAGAACCTTTTTGGATTTATGAGGCATGAAATCATAAATCCATGACCCACATTGAGTAATGTTGGAAGGATGATGTAGTTATAATTCTATAATAGTCCTTTAGATCATGTTCATTGGTCACATATACTAGGCCTATGTGAAACCTAATGGGTCACCCTCTACCCAAATTAAAATAGGTTGTTTCATTCATAACAAAAAGAGTATGTGGCCCCATAATCTTAAAAATCTTTATTTACACACCAAAAAACTATTTGGTATCTATTTCTAGAATACATCTAGCTAATGTGGATAAAATTTTTACAATATACTGGATGGATTTTACTAAAGGTAGTGACTTTCCCGTCAATATAGTCCAATAATATAGTTTTCTAAAAAGAATATATTTTTATAGATTATATGTTATTAATCTAAGATATTTCATCAATCAATATATTAGTGATCAATATAGGGATATCTAATTTTGGAAAAAAAAATTAAATCCCTTTATATAGTTGATACACTATTTTTTCCTATAATTTAATTCACGATGATGATATTATCCATCCTTTTTATGTGTTGAATTTTTGTACCATGTTGTCTGGATATTGTTTTTTTATGTTGAAATAAGTTTGTGATGAATTTTATATTATTGTTGCTGTAAGAAAAAAATTATATAATATTTTATGTATTGATGATTATAATATGTGTTTATAAAGAATATTTTTACCTATGTGATAACAATTTATGAAATCTAAATTTATTTAGAGATATTTATAAATAAAATTGATGATGTTGTTATTTTCATTATGATTTCATTATCACCAGTCAATCAAAACAAATGATCCATGAATTCTTCTATAAAGGTAGAATAAGTGGTTTAGTGATTCTAAGTTGTGCTAATATGATTGGGGTTGTATGGATAGATCTAAAATGGTGTAAGTATTGTATTTCATAGAAAATTCCCATATAATATTGATGATGAAATACCAAACCAAATGTTCTCAATGTCATGAGGAATTCATGATATAAGAAAAATGTTTTAGAAGAATAATTTTTATAGATAATTTCATGTAGTCATAGTTCTTTGGTATAAGTGGTTATGGATTCTAAATTCATTGGGTGACTGGGAATTTTGATTTTGATAAAGTATCGATTGACTAATACATCATATGAAACGAATCCTCATAATGTCTGGTTCACTGGAGGATTAAAACCATAAGATCAATGATCAGTTTTTGGGAATCTATAAAATTGTTTTATTCACTAAAACTTGTCCATCAAATATGGTGTTCTAACAATCCATTTTATGATTTATGATGCTGACCCATTAGACACAATGTTTATATCAAAAAATGTAATCAAAAGAATAATTCTCATTGTGGAAAATGTGGACTATTTTGTTTACACAGATTAATAACTATATTTTTTTGGGAAATTACTATGAATGATGAGGTGGTAGAGGATTGTGAGAAATGTGATTAGAGGCTAGTAAACTGTAGAATTATCACTAATGTCGTCATCCATTTTTTAAAAAATAGATGAAATATTGGCTGAATTCATGTGGGACAACAATCATTAGAAAAGTCATGATGTAGATACATTTAAATGATAATTCAGGTTTGTTTTTTTTTGTGGGTAAATATCAAAAGACATTGTTTTTTTAACAAATTGGGTATTGAGACAAAAGAAAAGGACTAATTCCAATCCATTAGAATGAAGAATATCTTGGATCATTAGATTCAAAGTGAAACCAATAATTCATTGGTTTCTAAAATTCATCCGATGATGTATAAAGAATATTTGAATGTTTCGAATAGTGGAAAAATTACATTGAAGAGTTCTTCCAAATGTTTTCAAATGGGATATACGTTCTATATAAGATGCAACTATTTTTATGGAAGAATAGTATCATAATTTTATTTTGATAGAGATCATTTAAATGAGAATTCATTTTTTCAGATAGTATGCAGCATATTGATCTGAAATCATAAGTTATTTAATTTTTTCATACGAGTCAGGAAAAATGGATTATTCATACGTTTTCATCATAATCGAAAAAATAAAAATAATAATTCATGTCATACTGAGGACTTTTTTGGAGGATTGAAGTCGATTGATGATTTATGAAGATTCTAATAGAATTGATTTGAATCAAGAAGAGTTGATAAGCACTATATTAGTCAAATATAAAGTGAAAATAATTGTGAATATTTATTCTCTATTAATTTGTTAATTAGAAAAGTGAAATTGAATTCCCTCCAATTTAAAAATGGGAAAACATTTATGTAGTAAGATATACATAAAAATTATTAAAAATTGTACATTTTTCATGTGTGGAGAGTTAGAGAAACATATGATGTGTTGATTAGATAAGAAGGTTTATGGATCAATTTTCATTGATTAATATCTCCAAATTGAATAAGTATAATAAATATTTATTTTCCTGGTTACATGGTCGAACTGATCCATTAGGACTTGATATTTGGGTAAATAAAAAGTGTTGTAGGATTGTTTCTATAGTATCTTTTCATATGTATTTAACGGACTAAATAATATGATAAAGGAATTAAATAGAGCTATTGGACTATGATATATCTTTATATCCAAAGGTGATGTTCCAATATGGTGTTGTTTTGGAATGCGATGAATTCTGATATTAAGAATAATAAAAGTGAAAGAAGATAAGGTATAATATAAAAATGTTTTTAACTAACTAGAGATAGCTTCTGAACTTATTTTTCGAACAACTTTTACATCATTTTTTCCTAAAATAAGCATATTCACTATTGTGATTATCATTGGGCTACAAAAGTGTAATGGTATGTTATACTTGTTGAATATACATAGAAGGATAGTTTTCTATTTTATTTTGAGGTATATTATTATTTATAGACTAGGCTAAGTACAAGCTACTGCAACGGATTATTTAACCTTCTAGATACGTTTTTTCTAATGATGTTTGATTGTTTTTATTTTAAAAATGATAAATATTTAATAGGAGGTGAAGTTTATTTTAAAATAAATATAACATAAAAGGAAATGTGGTCACTAATTCACTTCTTCTCTATCTTAGGGATATGTTAATCCTGGTGAGGCCATTACATGTGGTATTAGGGTGAATGATCCGATTTTTTACTCACTTATGATGTTTTGGAATAAATATTCTGGTGGATAATATGAATTATTTTAATAGTATAGTAACTACAGGCATAGATTGACGAAATTATCATATCTATAATGAGATATTGTTTCCTTTTCATATGTCACATAATTATTTTTTAGAGGTTTCATTATATATATTTCTACCTCCTATTAAAAATTATTTATATACATTGTTGAATAAAAATAATGTAGAGAAATATAGAAGAGAAAAAAATGCTTTACAAATTTCACCTAATAAAAGGTAGTTTCTATGAGTGAAGTGAGTTTCTACTTCCAAATGTATTTAGAGATTTTTAAAGAACATTTATAATGGAAATAAAAATGTGATGACATTAAAGATACAAATTTGGAGGATTGTGTATGATTATCAAAGAAAGGGTTGAGTATGAATCTGTTGGTGACTTCTTTTTAAGGGTAAATTATATTATTATCACCATAAGACGTCTTTTTTAGATGATGGACAATTAAAATACTGTTAAAAACGTTTTTAGAATTAGTCTTTATACATTTCATTCAAATGCTACATTAGATGAAGATAGAGATATTGAAACTATATCTTTGAATGGCCTTCGTAATACTCTCATTACTTATATCATGGGAAGGTAGAATGTTAGGAATAGAAAATTTAATGTTTATCGAGAAATTTCCTTCAAACAATCCATGAAATGAATGTTTTAGAATATTCTTGATGAATAATAATTTGTATTGTCTGAATCTAAAAAATAGATATCTACCAATAATGATGAATAATTATCATTATTTTCAAAAATTTGAAAGGCTATATAGGTAAGTACAAGGGAATGCTAACCTAAAATGTTTTTAATATGGAGATATTGTGAAATTTTCTATGAAAATCCTGTAAATAATGAATGAATATAATAATGATAATGATGATATAAGGAAAATAATATCATTAATTAAAAAAGGTAAAATTTATAATATTATTACGAGGGAAATGATACATAGGTCTCTAAATTCCCAAGGATAATCTTTTTTAATAAATATGATGAGGTGTAAGAAAGTTTAGTTTATTATAAAAATGCCACTAATGTTTTTGGATAAATTAATTCAATGAAACTATTAATGATGAAGATTATGGAATTGGTAGTTCAAAATAAGAATAAATTCTATTAGAGTTTTACCTGAAAAAGGAATTGAAATATTTTCAGAGAATGTTTATAAGAAAAGAAATACAAATGAAGAAGTTAAAGAATAAAATTCTTACAAAAAACAGTCAATAATTATTTTTATGAACATTATGATATGATATTGGAAGAGATTTATTGTTTATAAAATACCTTTTATAAGGAAAATAAATTTAATGAACATCTTCAGTTAACATTGAAGCCAAATAATGAAGAGTTGGAACTAATTGAAAAAAACATACAAAATTCTATAAAAGAGTTTCGAGGTATAAAAACTATATCTCTAAAGTTATTGCATATTATATAAAGCTTAAACATAATAAGGATCAAAAAACTATACAATGAATTGTAAAAAATAATTTTCATGATTTTATCTATGAAGAAATTGTTGAAGTGAATCTTGTATGTGGAAAAAACTAATGATAATTTAAATTCAATAGTTTCTCAAATTTATGTGTCTAAAACTAATTATTTTTCAATTACTGATGTTAATAAAGCTGGAAAGTAATTTGAAGTGATGAAAAAGAATCTCGGATTTAAATAAAAATTATTTCAACAATGATAGGATTTGAATAGAAATATTTCCGATGAAAAACATGTTCACAATTCCGTATATTATAGAAGTTAGAGATGAATATTTTACATTTATGGTTACTACTAATATTATGGTGTATTTGTAAAAATTAAATTTATGTCTTAGTATTACTAATAAAATTAAAAATATCGTGTGAGTTACATAAATAAATGTTATAGGGGGGTTTAATCATCACAATGAAATTATTCTGAGAATAATGTGTTCAAAGATAAAAATAGGTTCCAACCCCTGGAAAATCTTTGTGAAAGATTAAAACAACCCATACATACTTCAAAATGAGGTATTGTATTCTTACTCGTATAAATAAATGTTTATAACATTTTTTTAGAAGACACGTTTGAAGAAATATAAATTAAAAGGGAAATATCTTATTGTAGAAACTACTCTAAAATATAAAAATGAGAACAAAATGGATTTGTTGTTAGTGTGTGTTCTTCTCATGTGACTAGAGATATGTGTTGTTAAATAATGTTAATGATTTAAAAAGATGAATATTTACATTTTCCAATGATTAATCTCTCAGAATTAATGTTGTTGGATCTTCAATTATAGGGGAAAAAGAGTCCAAATCCAAGAAATAAATTCATGTTTATTGGATGAAAAACATTATAAAATGTTTTACCCAACTTCGTGATGAATGAAATTATGTTTATTCTAAAATGTTTTTTTGTACTGAAAATAGAGGATGAATAAAAATTTGTTACATATGAAAAACATAAAATAATAAACCTGTTTGACTTAGGAAAAGTTAATAACTCTGGAAAATTAGTCATAATGGATGAAAATAAGTTGTGGCATAAAATTTTAGGACATATGTGTTAGAGGAAAATAAAAAATTTTGAAATGAAAAAAGTTCTTTTGGATATCCTGGCATTTCATGATAAAGTGATTGGTGTTGTACAATTTATCATCTTGGAATATGAAAAACAGAGAAAATTTATATCTATTCAACTCAAACCATATAACATTTTTATTATGATATATGTTTAACAATTAGAAAAAAAATCAACTTCCAATTATAAGTACCTTGTTTCAGTCATTGATGATTTTACTCTCATTACTTGTGTTTACTATTGAAACATAATCCAGAACCTATATAGATGTTTAGAGATTTCAAGAGAAGAGCTTAGAGTTAATATATGAAATATTTTAATATAACGAGGGATGATAATGGTGGATAATAAATTAATTAAATGATCAAATTTTATCATGAAAAGAATATAATTCAACGTGAGTTTGTTATACCAAACACATCCCAACCAAATGGTGTTTCAGAAAGGAGTAATTGATTTTTTTTGAATCGGGGAATAATATATTACTTGAAAATTCTCTTTCTCATTAATTTTTAAGGAAGTATATGAGAAAAACTCTTTATATTCAAAACTAATATTTCAACAGATCATGTGTTTATATGACTACTTATGAAATTATTTATGAGATAACTCTATATTTAGAACACTTAAGAACTTTTTAGTGTCCCTGTCTCATAAATAAAAATGGTGGAAAACATGGAATGTTTTATCATAGAGTTGAAGATGAAATATATATTATCTATAGAATAGATTTAAGAGGATATATGTGTTTTAATAAAGAAATTAATAATTTTTGATTCAGATGATGTAAATGTTATTGAGAAATGAGTGGAAGGTACTGAACAAAAACATATACATGATGAAGCCGAATAAGATAAAATAATTATGATTAAAAACCTAAAAAGGATGAAAATAATTTTCATGGAAGTTAGTTAGAACAATTATAATCAGTAATTTCCATGATGATAATGAATGTTTAACATATCGTCCTAGGTTCAGGAAGGAAGTGGAATCCCACAACATAATTTCTAATCAAAATCAAAAGGATAAAACAAGAAAAAAAATCAAAAGTTGTCACAAATATTTTATTATATTCAAATTATCATATGAAGGATGTTACTATTTCCTTTAAGTATACAGATTGGATTCATGCTATAAATGAAGAGTTGTATAAGATTGAGAAGAATGATAATTGGGAACTCATATCTATACCAAATGAAAAAAATAGTATTGGTACATAGTAGGTGTTCTAGAATAAGTTGAATGAATATTGTGATATAATAATATACAATGTAATAATGGTTTCCAATGTTTAGTCACAAATTGAATGTAATTCTTTTTATGAGAATTTTCTACTAGTTGAAATACTCAAAACAATTATAATCATTCTTGTTATTATTGAATAATGATATACAAAAAAAATTCAAACTGTTCTATAGTGGTCCTTTTTTAAATGAGAAGTTTATTTTGAATAACCATGTGGTTTTTATTGTGAATGATGATATAGATGCATGAATGTTGATGAAATACTTGTTGGGGTTAACTACATAATGAAAGGAATGTTATTAATGATTGTATTATTACTTTTGAAAGTTTAATTTTATGAAAAGGAAGAGTTTATTGTAATCTGTACATCAAATAATGTTATATGATTTCCTTTATTGTTATTTTATATGTTCATGACATTATCATTTCAGGTAAGGCTAAAAGAATATTTTAATGGTTTAATAAGGAGAATAATACATTGTTTGAAATGTAAATTTGTAGTGAAATGAAATAAATTCTTGGGTTACATATCTCAAAAAATTATAAACACACCATTATTTATCAAGAAAATTACAGTAAGGAATATATTTGTATGTTTAGAATAGAAAATTTGAAACATAATTCAGAACCTATTTCAGTGAGAACTAATTTCGCTAATTCTGGAGATAGTCTCTATGATGACTTTAATGGGGTTTATAAGATGATTTAATGTTTTTCATATTGGAATTTCGCAAAACAATACTATATTTTTTTCATTATGTGAGATATTTTATAGAGGTAAAAAATAACAACAGAATTTTCCTTGGAAAATAGTTATCTGATATATTAATGGAATAATAGTTTTTATAGAGGTAAAAAGTAACCACATTGTTTTTACTATCTATTATTATGGATAATTCTGAGTATGTTTCTACCACTCAAGAAACCACACAAAAGTTTTCGATGGAGACTCAAATGGAAGAATTACAAGTTGATGTGAATTTCCTATGCTATTTTGTGGTGATAAATAGTTTCCTATTAAAATTATTAAAATTTAGTGGAACATTTATTTAAAAACATATTTCTTTTGAACACAGTTTCATCATAGAAAATGTGGAAAGTAATGATCTCAATATGGAGTGTGTTCCTACATTGGGTCATGTTGCTGATATATTCAAAAAAAATACCAACGAAGTTATTTTTTAAACGGATGTTAAAAATTCCTATCCAAAAACATCCTACCCATGTTTTAGGTATGTTTTTTCCATATCTCATCTATTTATTATATAATATTTTAAAGGGAGGTTAAATTTATGTTTCATTAATCTAGCTAATTATACATGTGGAATGTTTTCTAGAAGCATGTTTATAGGGAATGTTATAGGAAATATAAAAAAAAGTATGTGTGTAAACTATTCCAATAGTTTCCTAATTGTTTAATTGGAATCCTTTTATTGGTGAAGTGAATTATTTTTTAAAAGGTGAATGATCAAGAAGTCAAAATGTTTTTTAAATATAAATACGGTTCATATGGAACAACATTTGTAAAGAATGAATTTTTGGCCCTTAATTTTCAATCCATAAATTGATAACATTCATATAAGATTAAAAATTTTGATAAGTAGTTCATTTTTTGAGATTATAAATTTCATTTATTTCTGAACCATAGTTGAAAAAAAATCATTAGTGGGATATTTTTGGGAATAATATAAAAATAATTTTTTTCCAAAGGCTAAAAAAGTGTGTGTTGAATGATTTTTTTGTTTTCATTATGAAAAAAATGTATCATTATGGGAAATGATGATAAAAAACTATTATACATGACTAATGTGATATGATGAATTATTACTATAGAAATTTATCATCTTCTATATTCTGTTATGAAATGTTTTTCTGTGTGAAATTGTTCTTCAGACTCACACTATATCCAAAAATTAATATTTTATCAGAGTGAGAAGATGTTCCCACATTTGAATGACTTTTGATATTTTCATCATTGATTCTGATGGTGAATTAATGGTTTTTATGTTTTTAGCATCATGAGTTAATCATAACATGTGATCCATGATTTTTGAAATATAAGGAGAATATGTGGCTAAGTCATTCCAAGTGGTTCTAATCAGTCTGAGGTTTGGATCCAAAGTCCAAAGATGAGGGAAGAATGGGATGACATAAAACATTCCAATGAAATTCATATGATGATATTTTGATACTATTGTTATAAAAATCATGATGTTGTTATGATATCAGAATATGTTTGTTGAATGAGAAATTTGAGGAATGTTAATTCTAGTTATTGTTCATCGATATGAGTGGTACTAGATGCTATATTTTTTAGGTGACTAGGAAGTATGAGGAATATGAAGTATTAATTGACTAGTTTATTGGATATTCTAATTCATCATTCTATTTGATTATATGAATGATTAAATTCGTTGAACAATAAATAGTTGTAAACAATCTATATTAATGTTTCCAATGTGAACACATGTCCATTGGATGTGGTGTTCCCTGAATCTATCCGACATTGTGTTGGCATTAAATGGGGAATCAAATTTATAATTTTATCCATGGAAAATAAGAACATATTTTTTTAGAAATATCAGTAACTGTGATTTTTTACCATTTAATATGAAGTCTTGTATTTCTATGGTTTATGAGAAATAGGATCAAAAGTTCATCATCCATATAATGATAAATTCTTTTTTTTATGTATTTTCAAAAAATAAAAAAAAATTTCATATACAAATGGATCAAGAATCATTAGACTATCCATGATGTTGAGACATTGGAATGAGAATTTATGTTGTGTTTTTTTTCAATTGGTTATGATTAAAATACTTCATTTTTATTAAAATTTGTTTAGACCTCATAAGAGAGGGTTTTATATTGATCCCTTGGAAGAAACAAGAGGCCAATTCATTATATATAGGCTGACTCATATAATCCATTTCCTATTGGAAATTTTTATAAGAGGGTTGAATAATTTTTAGAGTATTGAGGAAATGGAGAATTGTTTTGAAGAGTATTTTTATAGTATTTTCAAAGGTGTTTTGAATTATATTGAACATGAAAAAATGTTTATGAGAGAAATATTTTAGAATTTCATGTTGATATGGATATTTTAATTGAGAAGCCCTTTTTTCAAATATTACATATCATCTTAATAAGAAGACTTCAATTATTATATATTTCAATGTGTGTCAAAAAAATCATAGTCTTAATGTGTTTTTATCACAATGAATAATATTATAATGATAATTAGTATTCAGATGAATAATTGGTAGGCTTTAAAAATACAGATTCCGATATAAGAATATTGAACAAGTATTCAGTTTAATTGTAAATATATGAGAATGTGTGAATTAGTAAATTATGGAGACTAAATACAAGTGAAATTTTATTTTCTAGTAATTTGGAAAATTAGAAAAGTTAAATTGGTATCCTACCCATTTATCTCCTTGAGTACCAATAAATAGTAGAAATTATAATGTACTTTTTGACGATGGGTCGAATTTCAACTGTGGAGAGTGAGAAAACGAACTATATTTTTGAGTTTAGAGAAGGAGATTTTAGAAGAAATTTTCATTAGTAACATGTCTGGATATATGTTGGACACGAAATCATAGAGGTTATAGTTACAATATTGTACCAAGACATCAAACTATAATTTATATGGAACGATGATGTGGATCATAATTTCTTCAAGAATTTCTTTTCATGTCTATTTATAAGACTAAAAAATCAGATAATGGAATAAAATTGTGCCATTGTACTGCATTTATGTTCAAAGTCCACAAGTGTTATTATTATTTTATAATAAGAATTATTGGGATGAATAATGTTTTGAATAATTGTAATATTCTAATTTAATAAATAATCAAAATAACATGTTTTGAACAAACTATTAATTGTTTTTATCTTGTTACACATACTTTTTAGCATCATTTTTTCAATAACAATCCTTTGAACTGATGTATATCTCATATTTACACACAAGATTAACATTATAACATAATTTTTGAAACCAAAATAATGTACTTTTATATAATTTTTTCTTATGTATTAGACTGTTTCCCAGACATTATAGGGAATAACTACTCTTACTGAGTCCTGGAAGTTGTAAATAATTTCGTTCCTATAGATGTGTGAATTTATTTTTTTTCTAAAAAGTGATAAAATTTTAATAATAGGATATGTTTTTTACACAAAAGATAACATATAATAAAAAACATCAATAATTCACCTCTATCGATTATAAATTGATCCAGATTAAGCATTTATATTGAACTATGAAGAAGATGTTACAATTGATTATTCTGTTGACCTCATTTTTGACCTCTACATCATGGATCAATTGAATCCTACATGTCACATGATTATTTAAAAACCTAAATCCATTACATTTATAATATTCCACAAAAATGGAATTTTATGGAATTCTACGTTAGGTTTTTTTAATTGATATTCAAATTATATTTCTGAGAGTTATATAATTACTTGTTAATATTTTTATATATAAGTTATGGTCTAATAGGTTTTCCAAGTGTGTGGGTTAGTCTTGGGAGTATTAGTTTCATGATAATTCTTTAGTTGGTTTTCCCTATGATAATGATTTCACTCAAAAAATTTGTAGAAAAATGTGTGGTTAACAATACATTGAGGAGTTTATAGTTAATTTTTTAATGTTCAAGGTTATATCAGGGATTATAGAAATCCATATTGATTCAATGGATTAAAATTTTTCATTTTTATATTTAAGGTTATTGCACAAAATGAACACATTGTTATAGATAATCCATGTAAAAAACATTGATTTTACTATAAGGGTTTATGGTATGTTTAGAGAATGGGCTGTTACAATGTGCGAATAGACTATTTGATTAGGGTGTACTAGGAATTTTTTGTAGACATGATAGAATCATAGTTTACTATAACATATTTCCAAAGTTTTTGTGACTTTATTATTTAAAAATTTTGGTATTACCCCTACATTTTACCACAAAACATTTCATCTCATCCTCCATGTCAAGCATGAAATATTATCTATCATCACCCTATTTTTTCTATTGAAAACCCAAAGAATTTGGGTGTTCTGGTGCTATTAGTTAAGTGATTAATTTTGATATTATTCTTCTATTTTACACCATTACACTTTTTATTTATTCAATTATATTTAGGCTTCTGTGTTTTATGGTTCATGGTGACATCCACCATAAAAATAAGAAATCAACCGGATTCTTAAGGTTTTTTGTGTATATCATTGCATAGATCAATAGATTACCTAGTCAATAAAAAATTCATCATTATGCTTATGGATTGTTTCACCAAAACCAAATATGGTTTTTTATTTTATAAAATTATATTTCATAGTTAATCATCCTTTTTGGATTAGGATATTTCTTATGTTATGTCTGAGAGCTTGTCATATGACTTCGATTACTCTTTAGCTAACATTTTAGTTTGGGTACCTCATGATATTCTAAAATATAATTCCTTATATGATTAAATATTTATAAAATTTTTAATGGGTGGTAAATTGAGATATAAATTTAATTAAATTGGATAATTAATTATAAAAACATAGAATTAATTGTGTGTGATGTTATAGTATGACATGTGTGTCAAGATTTGAGTGAGGTTTGGTGTTTATTTACAAAGGACATTTTAAATTATAGAAACATCATGTTTGGGTTAGTGCGGTTTGAAATTATTTTATACTATTGGTAGTTTGGTTATTTTATAATTTTATTATTCATTTTCATTACCTATATATATATTTTTTCGTGTCTTGCTTGAGTTTCCCCATAATGTTGTGATTGGCTTACATTGTCTTAAAAGAAAAAATAGTCGATATATCTTATTAAATGATTTCATGGTTTATCCCTGGTTGAAAAATTTCTGTTGTCCCTCTATATGGATTTCATGGTCCCGTCTATGTTTTAGAAAATATAACAGATTCTTTTAAAATATATCTAGAAATGTGTATTTACATAAAAAGAATTTATGTGAACTTGTGATTTGGGAAGTGGGTTTTCAAAATTTATGTTATAATGGAAATGAATTTTCAGATTATTTCTTTGAAATTATTTCTCCTAGGAACTTAAGTGAGTAAAATAATATACGATACCTCCATAAAGTGGTTTAAATAATTTATTTGACATTATTTCAATGGGAAAATAAAAAATTCCATGGAATGAAAATTTTGGTTATATATTTTTCATGGGGGTAATATGTTGTTTTCCAAATGATTTATACATTTTTCGTATTATCGTTTTTATTTTCTACTTTGGACTCATTTTAGGATTTTGTAAAATGTGTGTATAAAAATGTTAGAACATTTCTAGTGGTATCAATGTTTCGTTTTTATTGTAATGATTAGACAACCCCCATTGATGTTTGAGAGAGGTTTAAAGGGAACTAAATATTGTTTAGGTAAGTTATTACTAGAATTATGGGTCTCTACTGAGAGACTCAAATATGATTGAGAAACTCGTGCATGGTTTCTGTAATGTTATTTTTCATTAAGGACCCCTACAGGTGAGAAAGTTTTGTAGTTTCATTAAAAACGGACTTTGTAATATATTTTTACATAGAATTATATATTACCCCTTATTACCTTAATATTATGTGTGATATTGTATGGTTTTTGTGATTGTGATTGGTCATTAATTATTGTGTCTGATTTCATTATGTGAGATGGGTTGGGTTAGATGGATGACCTCATAAAAATGAATTTTTTTAGAATGTTTAGGTGGGATGAACATCGAACCATTATGTATTGTGATAGATTGGGTTAATTGTTCTCCCTTCATGTGTATTATCTTAATAACTAATAAAATTATTCTTTTTACTATTCAATGGAAATCTCTGGATTCATTGAATAATTTTAGAATAACCTAGATTAGATCAAAAATATTTGATAGGGTATGTGATACTAATAGGTTAAATTTATTCATTGATTGAAATGAATTATGGAAATATCCATTGGATTCATTATTGTACTAGTTTTTAATTCCTTGGTGAAATTCAACATTGAATCATTTTTCTACTAGTTTAAAATTCCACGGGACAATCCTCCTTGGATTTGAATGTTCTAATAGTTGGAAATTCATTCGAGAAACACCCCATGGAAAAAATTGTGATATTGGTTATGAATACCTTGGGGAAATCCCACATGGATAAATATGCGATACTGGTTCAGAATACCTTTGGTAAATCCACCATGGATTCAGATGTGAATTGGGTAATAATGTCTTAGTGAACACTCCAATGTATCAATTGTTAATATTAAGACTACTATTTTGTCCAAAAAACATTATTGTTTGGAATATGTATTTGGTATACTCGGGTACACTCTAATAATTTCTAAGGTAGATATGTTAATGGGTATTATTTTTTCAGGAATGACTTGATCCCCAAGATGTTTACTAATGTTTGAAGACATCTTGTATTCACATTATTAGATATGCTTGGGGTATGATGTGGTCTATTAAATACCTTATAACCCAATGTTTATGTATGGTGTGAATGTGTATATTATTTTTGGATAGTTTTATTATTGTACTTACCCATAAAATTATATGAATTTTATCTATATTATTAAAAATACAATTATGTATTTTTGAGTCATTGGGGGTTTCTACATGGTTTTTGGACTCATACACATCTCTAATTCTTGTAATGGATTTAATGTACTTACTGTGACACTCTATTTATTTCATAGTCCATAGAACATACACAGAGATGGATTCATGGAATATGACTATTGAGTTGTGGAGGTCATGTTCTTCAATGGTGTATTATGTGAGTTGACCAAAAGAATGTGTTTTTATTTATTCTTAGTTATGGATCAACATGTATTAGAAAGTGTAAAAATTTTATATATGATGCATGATTATTTTTTATCTGATATACTATTATGGTTGATGTATCATGTAAATATATTAATTTCAGTCAATTACTAACTTTAGGGGAAAATAGGGATCCCAATCGATGTCTTAATGTGTTTTTGGATATCCAATTTATAGAGGAGCCATTATGATTATATAATATTATTTTTGGATTAACCATGATTCATTATACTATTAGAAATAGTCTCTATAGGAATATACATGGACCTCTCCACTAGTCATAAACATTTACTTAAGGGGTCGGAAGACCTATGGTCATGTCATGTCCTCCCACGGGAACCATTAGGGTGTCTCAAGCATGGAATTTACAAAATTAAATAATAGTTATTGTGGTATATGTTATTATTGTATTGTAATCAGCATATGGTTTTTGAAATAAATAATTATACCGAGTACATAAATGGAAAGTATGAAATCGGTTGAAACAGATGTTGTGTGTGGATGTTCAATATTGGTACTAGGTACTCAAGAATGATTCAAGTATATGTTTTAATGATGAAACCCAATATGGGAAGGATGACTCATAGGGATCATTACGATGCTATTAAGGGGTTAATTTATAATGATAATTCCATTATTATGGAATAACACATGAACATATGGGTGATTTAATTTATTAGATTCCTCATAAGAATCAAATTTAGTAAAATAAAATTATCATATATATGACTTTTAAATCATATATTATATGATGTGATTTTATTAAAATAGATATAAGGAAAAATTTGGTTGCATTTGGATTTAGATTTTATTATTGTTCTACAATAATATAATGGGTTTTAATGTTGTTATTTTTTTATATAAAACATTGATTTTGAATGGAAAAATATTACAATGGAATCAGGAATGTGTGAAATGATTTAATTTTTTTTACTTAAAATAGATTGTGAATATGATTATTTTTAAAAATATATGGATTTTTCTGTCATATTGAAAATATGAAAAAATATTTCTAAAAATAGATTTCATAATGGATTTAGAAAATGGAATTAGTTTATTGTGTATATACTAGATATCTTAGGGATTTTAATGAATTCGGATTTGATAAAAAGACCTTGGATACCAAGAAGAATTTTGAAATAAATGCATCTTTTTGTTATATGTGGAAACTGTTTTAAAAATAAGTCAAAATGATAGTACGAGAACCTATGTAACCAAATATAAATGTGTTTCTTATAATAGATAGGGAATGTATTTGTATTTTATGTTCTCATGTTCTAAATTGGGGTTTAACTGCCTATTTAGTTTCAATGTGATCTCCAGGGGGAAGAAAATTCTTTATTTAATTAATCATTACTATGGGAGAAATCGGTTCCTGAGTTGTGCATTTATATAGTATGTCGTGTTTTCTAGTAAAACATAAAATGGGGTGAGCATGTGAGTTTTAATAGGATTGTGTGGTTCTTAGAGGGAATTTTATTCCTCTCTAAACTAATTATTTTTGTTATAAGTGGTTAATAGATGGTTTCCTAGGTATTTGACTCTTGTTATTTTGTATACCTATTTAGAGTTTTATATGTGGAAATCCTATGATAAGGATAAATAAAATTGGGCTAATGTATCCAATTTCATGTTCGGTTAGTTTTGTGGTTGGGATAGGTTGTTTTTCTGCTTTAATGGATTTTTTCAATGCTGGGGAATATCATATAGGTGAAAAAATGTAGGTATTATATAATGAAGATTATGATGATAGAAATAAATAATTTTGAATAATTTGGAGTGATATCAGATGATGTAAACTATTAGTGACTGTAATGGGTTCAATTAAAGGGGTATAAGTGTAATTCATAACATATATTCATTATTTTTCCTGAAAATAGTACAATAATTTAAATAATTGATTGAGGTTGCAATCCTTGAATTACAAAAGAATATTGTTTTGGATATTAAGATTTTTGGTTTTTTGTTTATGGAATAATGGTTGGGTGATATAGTGATTCAATAAAGCATTTATCGTTGCATCCAGACACATTTGTGAGAAGCTTCCTAATGGAATAATGACTAGTGATATGTGAAAATGTTGATGGGGGAGTTGGAACCCTCATCAGAATTATTTTTAATGATTTTACTAAGGCAATATAGTGATTTATAAAAGGATATAAAGGAAAAAATTTGTGTTCCTAATTTTTGATTGACGTTATATTGTTGATGACCTGTGGATGTTTTGTGATAGAACATGAATTGTTGGGAGTGAATTACCCACTAAAATACATTTAAATTCAAATTAATTATAATATTAATACATATACTATTTTTGAAGTTATATGATGTGGGGCGTTAAAATATATCCCTTGAATATGTTATGAAATTCATCAGGAATATGAATTTTTATGAATTTTATAGCATATGATATATTTTTTAATCAAGATTATTATGTGATTACTGAGAGATATATCAGTCCATATCAATGATTATAGATATGGTTTGAGACACAAGTTATGCCAACAATTATTTTGAAAATTTCATGATATTTGGCTGTAAGATGCATTTTCAGAAGAACATTTCCATTTTTTTCCTTGTTTGGGTCAAATGATTTAAGAAATCCCATGTAGTTACCCTTACATAGAAGATATTATGACCGTTTTTTAAATTTCGTGGTTTATTTCAACAATTATTTAATGCTTTGGTGGATATCATATTAATTCCATTGGATAATGTGTGCCTTGGTTTTATACCTGGGTATGGATAACTATTGAAAAATTATAATATATCATCCAAATATATTCCAAAATATCAATAATATGGTTCTTATCACAGTTTTTAAATGGTTTAATAAAATATTTGGACCAACCATGAGAGAGTGATGTTCATGGATGGTGCTGACCACATAGTCGTCTCACATTTTGGAAATTATTTTACGAAAAACTAGTATTTCATTAAAAGTGAAAATCTTGGTAATAACACAACATATATATTAACACAAAAAACTAAATTTCCTCCTCCCTCTAGGGTGGAAATTCCTACATGGCATCCCAAAATTATTTCTCTTCGAACCCCATAAAGGATTGGTTTTATTTATTTATTCATTAGGTAAATCAATGTTTCAGTCTTCTTAAAAATTATTTTATCACTCAATTACTTTAATTTTATTTATTTTTGTCTTCTCTCATTTAGTGTTAATTATAATTTCCACTAGTTCCTGATGAAAATCCTCTTATATCATGGTGATTTTACTTGAAGATTATATATGAGGTCCCGAGAGGACACAACGATGTCAACATTTTTTATTATGCTTAATGAATTATGTTTCATAAATTTAAAAAATGTTTTGGCAAACGTTTAAATGAATTTAGTTTGGAAATGAAATTATGTAAATGGTATTTCATATATAATGATATAGGGAGTGCTCTATGGTCATTTCGCATGTAGTTGGTCATCCGTTTGATGTCATGTGGTTTTATAATGAGTTTTTTTTATAATTGTTCCTAACAAGTTTGAATCGATTAATTGAATATAAAAATTTTAAATAAATTTAAAAATATTGGATCAATAAATATCAACAGTTATAATTCAATAATTATGGTGTAATGGATTTATATATATTTTCTCTCATATGAAATCTGGGAGTTTAATTGGGAAAAATATCTTCCTAAAAGTGAAACATCATGTTTGGAGATAGTGACATCATTTTAATTGATCATCTTTGTATTTTTGTGATTTTATTTAATTGTTATTCATTAGTATTACATTGTACATAGTTTTAGAACTTTTGATTATTACAACATACGTTGGGTTGATCTCACATCATCCGACTATTCAACATGGAAAACATAGTTTTATATATAGTTTTACAATATTTCACTGGTTAAACATGTGCTAACATCCATCATTATGTCATTAATAGTGGTGTCATTAGATTTTTAAATAACAAATATGTATCATTTTTGTATAATATTTATTGTATTAACATAAATAGAATTAAAATGGATATGGTAATACATGAAAAGGGTTTTGAAAATGTATTTCCAAAATAAAATGTGGTTTCCAAAGAATAATATGATGGGATTAAGCCTTGAGACTTTTTTGAAAAAAAGGAATGTTACTTCTAATAATAATTATTTGAATAGAGTATTTGAAATGGTTCTAAGGTAAATTCAGGAAGAGATTTTCTTGACAATTTACTTCCGGATTGAACTTTTGAGGGTGGTTCCCAACATTATTGACTCTTTCATGCATGTTGTACATTCTGGCTATCCTTTTCTCATGTGACCATATTTATAGATGATGCATGATGAATATATAACCCTTCGATATCTCATTTTATGGTACCAATGTGTAATGATCATATTTATTGATGTGGGGCCCCCTTTAAGTATATAGACATGTTAAACATATCCCCATGATAACGGACCGATGATATTACCATGTTGATATTGTGTGAATAAGATTTGGAAATTTTTCTGAGGTCCTATGAATGGTGTCTATATAGTAAGGTCACCTTAAGTAACATGGTGGGTATATAATGTTTTATTCACCCTAGAGAGTGTGTCTATGAGAGATTAGTATAAGAGATTATTCGTGATAATTTCCCTACCAAATGTGATGTTTTATTTAATTGGAATATAGTGATAATGATAACATGTTAATAGGATAATTTGATCTAGATTATATAGAATGGGATTATATAGATAGATACCACTTTTTAGATAATTTTTGTGGATAAAATTAGTTGTGATGAACTTACTGGCAATATGTTTTGATATAATTCAATGAGGGACATCTATTTTTCCGTTTAGAATGGTTTGGAATTCCAAAGGGTGACACTGTGTGATTCGTTATATTATTGGTTTGTAATTTCATATTTAAATTACCATGATAATTTTTATGCTATTAGTTTGAAATTACATTAGAACCCCCACCCCCTTAAAATAATATATTATATATGTTTGTATAGATTAGGGGATACCCCCATATATTTGGATGTGATACAAGTTTATAATTACATTTGAAAGTGACATTGAGATTTATAGGTAGTACTAGTTTTGATTCCATTGATCTCATAATTGGAAATAGATTTTAGAGGATGAGAATATTGGTTTTCCCAAGGGAATGTATTGGTTGGAATAATTTTATGGCATAAAAATAGACCTTCCAAAACTAACAATTTTTTTAAATTGTTTGTTACCTGCTTTTAGGTTGGTCATGATTCGCATGGGTGGGTAATTTTGTTTAATGACATCCAAAAGATTTCATTTATGGGTTGATTAGGTTTTGAGGTTGATAATTTGGTACATGAGAACCCAACAATTATCCTCGATGTGCTTTCATGTTATTTACATTACCCAGTGAATGAAATGAGAATTACTAAAAATATCTATATATGTTACATGAAAAAGAACTGGATAATAACAACAGTCATGTTTTTTAGGAATTAGGGATTCTAGAATGGTCATTGGACTCAATCCTTCCTATATTCATGTAATGGGTTTAGATATATTTCTATAATGTCTCTAATTTTCCCATGTAACAAATATTACAATTAGATATTGTTGTGTTGTATATTTTATGATTGTTTTTGAATTCAGTTTTTTGATAAGGTTGATTGTAAGAACCGGAATCTTCTTTTTCATGTATGTTTTTCCTTTTTCTGGAGTTTTTGAGAAAAGCAGAGTTTCTAGAAATTTTTAAGTTACACATTGTGTACTTTATGAGAACACATCATGTACATCCTTGCCACAGGAGGTCGTGTGTTGTCCGTGTCATTTCCACACACACAATCGTGTTGGGTGATGTGGAGGCCTCCTAAAGTGGAGTACGGAAAGGGCAAGTACATGCCATGTACTTCAAAAGCACACGCATTGTATTTTTTTCATTAAATGGACCGGGGTTGCATCTAATGGACAGGGTTGTCTTCTTCTTTAGCCAAAACATCATAAAGCACTCATACGATGCCGAGACTTCTATGATCCCCCAATTTCACATCCATTCTCTGAATCAACCACCATCAATTGCGTTGGATTCACATCGGTAAGCTGTTCCTTCTTCTAGAGCATCATTTTACAATTCCTCTTTTTTTCCATGTTATAATGGGTTGAAGGTTTTATTCTTTTTCCTAGATCTTTGATGTTTTAAGGAGATTCAAGCTTCGAGTTTAAATTATATTTATCTTCTATTCTCGAGGTAGGTGTTTTGTGCTTTTCAGTAAAATGTCTTTGACTTTTATATTAAAATTTCACCAATACCATTGAATGGGGTACTGCGTGTTTACTGTTTTTCCCCTTTTGTTTGCCTACATTTCCTATTTTTCTGAGTAGAGGTTCTTGTTTATGAATAGGTAAATTATCTATGCTTTTGATGTATTTCCCAAGCATGTTTTCCTGCTTTTGACCTTTGGGTCTAGTTTTCCTGTTTGGATGTTGTTTCCTTTTTCCATGCCTAGAATTATTGGATGGAGTGACTTTTGTTCTTACATGTTTATTTTCTATAGAATTCTAGCCAAGATGTTCTTGATGTTTACCATGGATATTAAGAGATGCTATGAATATTGACTTACACAGTGCCGTGAGAACCTGGTGTATAAACCATAGGGAGAATTGACATTGATGGATTCTCCAGATTGTCTTTATAATTACGATGTGAGACCATATGGGGAATTGACATTGAGTGCTACCCCAAAGGATTTGTAGTCCATCGATGCGAGCCACATGGTGATTTGACGTTGAGTGATTCCCCAGAGAAACTTTAGACTGATACGAGACTATAGGGGGAACTGAAGTTGAGTGCTTCCTTAGAGAGTCTATACATTATCTGAACCAGAGGGTTGAGACTGTGTGTTCTTCCGAGAGGGTTGATTATACGTGATAGGTAGAACCTGAGGGTATAAGATGTGGGTACTTCCCAAAGGGTTACCCATTGTGTTATCTGCTTTTTTGTTTCATGTAGTGTGGTGTTTTGAATGCTTGAACTGTGGATTCTTTACTGCTTAGTACATCCTTGTTTTCAGGATTATGTACCTTTACCTACTGTATACCCACTGACTGTTATGCAGAGATCTTCGGGTTGTTGCCAACTGGGATATAGTCTCACACCCTATTTGGGCCATGCCTTTGGGCCAAAATAGATTATATTTCTGCAGGTATGGACAATGGAAAGCACCCTTTGACTTCAGTTATATGATTTCATTGGATCTAGATAGCATGGGACCACGCCAAGGCTTTTACTACTGAGGAGTTGCTCATCTATTTTCCTTTTTTACATTGGTTTAGTACTCTATTCTGCATTGTGACTTGTTTGTATGCTTTCCTAGATATATATGTATCATGCATAATTTATATATATTTATTCTCTATTTTTTTATCATTCTTCTGATGTTTACTACTGTTCGATATTTACTACATCCTCTATTGTATTTTATTAACTTTCATTGTGTACACTATCAATGATGGCATAGTTTCCCCACTATCACGCCCAAGTCCCTCGCTTCTAGTTAGCATCATCTAGAATTCGGGGAAATGCGCGTGAGGCCATGTGACCAACCGGGTAGGGGGCACCTCGGGGTGGATTCCAGAACTATGACATTACATTGATAATTTGAGTAGGAAAAATAATTTTCATATATTTTGTAATTCTTCATTATGTGTTGAAATGTGTAAGATTAATTTATATAATGACTTATAATCAGTTACCTAATACTGTGATATTTTCAATACATAATTTATATGGATATATTTAACTAAAATTTGGAATGAGGGGGGACCATTGGGCTCCCAAAATATTTCTATAAGAGTTTTGAGATGTTTCTTCTATGGATGATTCATGCTAAACATTTCATTGAATTTTTACATCATCCCATGTATTTAGTCTAGAGGTTTTATCATACCTATGACTATTCTAGGTCCTCACTTATTGATCACATCATCTATTGTAAGATGAGGTATTCCTTAAGTCATTTCACCTCCCAATATAGGATCTATTTGGGAGTATGAGGGTAGTGATTGACACCTGTAACCACAATGGCTGTCTAGAAAACCCAAATTGTGTGTATCCATATACGGATCCAACAAATGAATATAAAAATAAATCATTAAAATACATCTATGAAATATGTCAAGAAATTAAATTATTTCTCATATTATTTATCTTTTAGGTAGAATATAATAAACATTGGTTATGGATAATTGAACACAACATTATTCATTTGTCAGAGAACATTAATTGATTTTTGAAGACGTCATCCCCAAATACAGAATCAGAATTCTTTATTTTTTCCCTCTTCTTATACACTATTATAAATAAATGAATATGGAATAGAAAATTTATTTGTAGGATTTGATATAGAGTAATTATCATTTACTTCATGATCATATAATTTTATATAATGGGTGTTTTTTGGTGATGGCCATACAATATTGATAAAGGAAACAACACCCACTACCCATGTTCATCTATAATGGAACATGTACAGCTAGTTGAATAATTATCTTTCATTGAAATAACATCCTAAAAACATAAATCCATATTGACATATTGACTGATTTATTAATTCACATTGGTTTCATACATATCCCCACATCAATCTATGGTGGTTGATCAATAGAAAATGAATTCCTAACCTCTATAAGAGATGAAAGTGAATGAAAAAATTGTATAAATATATTAAATAACCTATTTTATTCCAAAATATAGAGATTATTCATTATTGAGATTAATTTGAAAGAAAAAATCAACACATATATCACTCCACTTGTTGACTGTTGTAATTTTTGTAAGGCATCATTTCATTGGGGATACTTCGTAGTTTAGATATGTTTTTGTCCCCGAAATATGTTCCATAAGATTAATCAAGGAGGCCACATATAGGGAGGAGAAAATATGAGCCCAAATAAACCCATAATCAATATTATGTGTCTTCCTGGTAGATCCCATTAATAGAGACTCCTGATCCTATATGAATGCATAATGTCTTGGAGAAGTGCTCTACCAGTTTGATGGCACTCTGTAGCCGTGATAAGGGTAGACGTTGTGCTCCATGAGTCAGCTACAGCCCCAACCATTCATGAAGCCCAATTTTTGTTATACAAACAAAATATAATCATGATGAGACTATTTTACCCTTAAATACCCATGTCATTACAATAGTGAATACTGGACTCTGACCATTCTTCTTCTAGATAGCTCTCGATTCGTGAGGTGCCCTAAGCACCAAGATCTAATGAAATGGATCACCTAAGGTATTATTGAATAAAAAAACCCATTTTACTTTATTCATATATACCTACACCTAATGTTATTATTCCACTCATGAAGGCATATGCACTTCATTTATGAGGAAGTCTCTTGTAATGGCCTAGACCTCTCTGGTCCATTACTTTTTGAAAATTAAGGTTAAGAAGATACCATGTGAGATTCGTGGGAGAAGGAATTAATTTATGGGAGAGAGGGAGTAATTATAAGAAAATAATGGGTTTCAATAATAATAATAATAATTAATGACAATGATGGAGACCCTTTGTTGAAATTTAAAGAGGATTTATTACTATTAAATAATAATAGTAATGGTGGATTTTAGTGTGTGATTAATTAAATGGAATGGTTTTATTTTTATATGAGAGTAACCATGGTCAACTAATTTAATGGGATTAAAGTATAATATTAATAATGGGTGTTATTATTATTAATTTTATTAATAATAAATTTGAATTGGGAAAGGAGTTGGGGCATGGGGGAATCGAGTAATGGCCAAGGGGAGGTGCCACTTTTGGTGGAGTGGGAGAAGAAATCTTGAATGGAAAAGTCAAATTGGAGAGAGAATGTGAGAATTAAATGGGGTAGTAATAAATGAAAAAGAAAATGAAATCAATTAAGGTGAAAGGGAGTGAGGCAAAAAAATTTGGAGAGAATGGTGCGTGACATTGGGTATTTGAAATAAATAAATTAAAAAAATAATATAATAATCATATTATTGTTTTTGTTGATAAAACACTTTTTCGACAGTAACTGCTTTATGTGACCTTGGTTTTACGAACCATCAGTGCTAGTCAGACCCTGACTTTGAGACAGAAATTTTGAGTCCAATAATGGATGTCTTTTTTGGGTTTTTGGATAGAGTACCTGAAGCACTCGGAAAATAATATATTTAATTTTATTATAAAATCTTTGACCCTCCATAAATCCCGGGTGCGATGTCTGATTAACTTCTTGTTAGTGGCGATATGATCCTGTCATTAATACAATCGATTCAAGTATACTGTGGAATATTAAATTATGGTTTGTGGCTCGGGTCCATGAAACACCCAATAATAATAATAATAATATTACGGGATCTTTCATCCAACATATCCCCCTCACAAGTTGTTGGAATGGTGATCCATTTATGATGATGCAACCCTGAAATTAAGAAGAATGATTCAAAGACCATAAATCCTATATTAAGTATTCCTATGGCTCAGGATGTTGTAACTCGGTCATACCGTGTGGGTTAATGCGATCCTCTTTTAATGGAGAATTAAGCGTATCTTAAACCGTCACCCATTAAATCTTCAAAAGGGACAAGATTTCATCCTCCCTTGTCCTTCCACTTTGTTCTCGACTACAAGACACTAGAACCTTTCAATCCTTCTTTTATGAGTTTCACAATCAATCTTTACTCCTCAGATCGGTTCCTCTCTGTTTTGATGCAACCGAGCTGTATCGATCAATCCTTGAAATAAGGTATGTTTTATAGTCATTAATTTGGGATCATCATTTCCTATTTCTCCCTCATATATTAAGGAATGTAATATCCCTGATTCTAATGGGGTTTTTCTTGGGTTTTGGCTGGTGTGGTTGTTCTGTGGTATCCCCGGGTGGATGCAATTGGCACGAGAGGAGGATCGTGACCCATTGTGTGGATAAAGAACATCAAGAACCCTTCGAGGTAGGGGATTCATTGCTTCTATTTACTTTTATATTCAACTATATTGTTAGAATGTTTAATCCCACTGGATGACAATGGGATTGAAATAATAAATATTTAAAACGGATAAATAAATTGATATCGATCATATGTTATTGCCTCATGTTTTTCTAGATAATGTGATATATATGCTTGGATTGATTTTATGTTCGTTTGTGATGGAAATTGGTAAAGATCATAATTTGGGATTAATTAATAATTGTTCGGATAAAGATAATGGGGCATATAAATGAATCTGGTTCTTGTTATAATTTGGTGTTAATCAAATTAGTGCAGTAAGCTTGTTTATTTATTAATGATAACATACTGGTTAGGTTTCCCGAATTTGGAACCTACGAATAATTAATTGGTTAACCCAAGATGGATTAATGAAATGATTGTTTAATAATTCCTTAAAGGTTTTTGAGTTACCCTCTTGATTGTTAAAGGACCAACTGCCCAATAAATATGGTGTTTGTTTTCCTGCTATTTGTGTTGTGATGTGATCATTTATGGCTATTGTGATATGGGGGGCATGGTGGTTTTTGGTTGTGGAAGCAAGTGATTATTAGAGTGGCAAGATGCATCGGTTTTTGAAAATGGGTGTTAGGGAGGACACCAGGGATGATGTAGTGGAGTGGATGTGATTTTTGGATGCTTGGAAATTTTGATTGGTTGTTTATCTACTTTAAATTTCCCCACTACTCAAGGCAGCCGGTCATTCTTACCCTTCTCACGAATGAGGCGAAGAGACATGGGGTATGCTACTGCTTTCTATGTTTATATTTTCAAGGGGGAATGGGTATACACTCTTGATATAGGCGGTAAAGAATATACCGGTAGTACATATACTCACCGAGTTGAGCCCCCTTGTGTTCAGTTGCATAGAATGCCCGGGAATATGGGAAAGTAATTCTATAATGAATGTTTGAATAAATGGTGTTAACCCATGGGGATAGAGATGCTAGAACATAATGACGAGGTTATATTTTTTGTAGTAATAATTGACTTTGGGTGTGATGCTAACAAAATTTTAATGTTGAATTGTTCATGGTTAATTAATTATTAATGAATTAATTAACGTACAATGGAACAGATAAAAAGGGAATGCTGAAATCTAATAAAACTCTATAAATGGTTGTGTGCTTATAAGATACCTAGTGTTAGAAGTAACAGCCTGGAGTCTGAGAGATGTTAGCTGCAGTTGTGTCTAAGACTATGTAATGCCCATAGATTGGTTGTGACATATAATATATCCTATACTTTGTGTGTTTCAATACGCTACTCCACCATGTCAGTAAGGGAAACTGATACGCTGTGGATTCTGAGCCTTGGGTTAGTGTTTTCCCCAAAATTCCGGTGGGTGGACGAATGGTTGATTACCCACTTTAGCCCCACGCTCTTCTCTTTATAGTTACTTGTGCTGATAGGCACATTGGTTAGTTTTCCCCATATATGCGTGTAGAGGGTTGTAATGGCTTCTGTTTATTTAGACACATATATTTTGGAAATAGTTTTATGTGTACTACTATAGGTGTAATGTGTGTATTCTGTGATGGCTTGAGGATCCTTACATGGTGTATAGGCTGTAATGGATTTAGGTATAACACCCAACATATGATACAAGTTATTTGAGCTGTGGTGGCTCCCAAAAACAACCTACTTAATTTCTGTTCTGAGGATGGTGTGGTGGTTCTCCCAGGTGTCTGTGGGAAAGCCTTTGTGGATCACGTGGTGCATATTGTTGTACTTCACCCAGGTGTCTGCGGGAAAGCCTTTTCGGATACAGATGCTTAGGACGTGTGACGTTGGGGCAAAGTGACCAACCAGTGGGTTAGTATTAGCGGTGTACCCTTGATATTCATTATTATGTGATATATTATTTTATGTGTTACTTGTTGAGAGTAGCCATGGGGAGTTTGGGAACTTAGTATTCCTTTTTAAGTGACGAGTTAGTTTCACTTGTTGTTCGCTGTGTTTTAGCATGCTTTATTTAATTTTTCACTAGAGTCTTTGGGGAGGATCCTAATGAGTATACTATTATACTCAACCTATGTATATATAAACTATTTTTTAGGTCACACGGAGCACGCTGAAGATCAAGCTGGTTTCTACTATCTTGGAGTTGCAGGAGCTGTTCGGGCATGTGGTTGCTCATGTTTTTACTCTCTTTTGGGTACTTGTATTTTTTCCCTTCACGTTGTAGTAATGTTTCATGAAATTTCATATATGAACATGTGTTTCATTTATATTACAATTCTGAGTTGGATTTTATTGGTGTCTATTAAATATATCTCTTTTTCATGTTTTCTCTTAGAGGGTAATTCCTCCCATTTGTGTGTTTATTATCACCTCGATGCTAGTCACCGAACCCGGGCCTACTAGAGGTGGGACTCAGGGGTTAATATATCCCTTCTGAAATTTCCGGCCCAGGAGGGGTACACGTTATGGGGAGGGTGTCATGACAGAGTGGTATCAGAGCTCTGGTTGAGTGATAGGATAGAGTTTGGAGTTAGACACAGGTGAGGTTGTATGGGTTGGTAACTAAACGATGTCAGTCATGTTTAGAAAGTGAGGTAAACACTGGAGATCAGCAAATACAAAGGCATTTATGTCCCCCTAAGATCTGAAGTACGGACCTTTATGTTTATAATGGCTACAAAACATGGTGATACTGGTTGATGGGTAGAGGCCTAGGAAAGGATCATGCATCATTATTCTTTATTCCTATGTTTGAATGGGTAGACCTTGGGGTAGGTAAACATAAAATGAATGAGAGAAAACAATAAATTAATTAATTTTGAGTCTTCCATATTCTAGGATTAGGAACTCTAAAGGTTGTTCTTTTATAGGTATGGCTCCAGGTCGACATCCTTGCCAGGTTTGTGCAGAAAATGTCCACTAGGATATTTCAGAAGATCACTGTAGGGTAGTTGTTGACAACGTAGACACTTAGAGGAAGAAACTATGAGAGTTTTAGCGCTATAGTCTATAGAAGTATGAGGGCTCCATTTCAGATGCAGTCACGAAATACTGGTCAGAGGAGGTTGAGATTGGAATCTGTTTGATTTGTGCTTGAAAGGAGAACTGGGTGTCCTTGGTTGTGACGATGCTATGTGAAAGAGCGAGGAAGTGGTGGTTCATGTTCCTCAGGGATCCTGAGGAGTCATCGATCTCATCAGAGGAGTTCCGATATAGGTTTAGAGTCGCGTTTCATTCTTCGACTTTGAAAGTGTCCAGTTTCCAGGAGCTTCATACCCTTTGTCAGGGGAGCTCCAGTGTATGAGAGATTGGAATCTATTTCAGGAACCTTTTATGATATGTTTCAGACCTACTAGTAGATGAGGAGGAGAAAGCGAGGAATTTCGAGGAAGCTTTGCATCCAGAGATCCAGCGCCAGGTCACCCCATTTATGATGAAAACATATCATGAGGTACTGGAGAGGGAAGAAGTTGTGGAGAGTACTTAAGCCATGACTGAATCATCACGATAGGGGAATTGGAATGATTCCTCATGAAGCAGATCTGTGGTCCAGGTTTCCCGGTTTTCAGGGAAGAAGAGTTTCTGTTCTGCCGGGGGTAGGTCCTAGCCCTTCACATCTTGTTTCTCCAGTGGAAAAAACTCTCAAGAATATACCAAGGTATCGGTCGCTTTTTTTTATTAGGGCGGTCGTGGCCATTAGCAGCTGAAGTGCCCGACCACTCAGAGCGGTCATCGTGCACTAGGCGCTATGCTCTAGGTTCCTCCGTTGATGCTGTTCCAGTCGAGGCAACAGCAGCCAGTTGCACCAGCATTATATCAGCAGAGGGTAGATGGGGTAGGTAGAGGAAATCCCCATGATTCTCCTCATCCTCAGAGAGTATAGCTCAGTAGTGGTGGTGGTCATCATCAGGTTCAGAGAGGCCATGGAGGATTTTGTGGTCAGCTTCATGATCTAGCATTGTCATCTCCAGGAAAGCCAGACATCGTTCGAGGTACACTTTGCTTGTTTTCTACCTTGGTGTATGCCTTCATTTATTTAGGAGTGACAACTCCTTCATATCACCTACCCTTGTCCATGATTTGGGACCTGAGGTAGAGATGCTTCCAGTGCCCTTGGCGTTGACTACGCTAGTTCGAGGTCGAGCTGACATGTTTGAAGTATACAAGGACTATGAGCTAGTGATGGGGAAACACCGCTCTTATGGAGATTTACTATGTTTAATAATACAACCATATGATGTCATCCTCATCATGGGTTGGTTGTATTTGGTGTAGCCTATCGTGGATTGCTTCAAAAAAAGGTTATTTTCATTGGTGTAGATGGAGAGTAAGTGGAGTTTGTCGGTGAGTGAGACCCTCGGATGGGTCAATGGAGCATTCCATCCTTATCATCCATGATGGCTGAGATGATGTTGAGTTCTTCAGAGGTTAAACAGTTGGTATTTTCAAGGGTCATAGAGGAGTACCCTGATGTCTTTCCAGAAGAGGTTGTAGCATTACCCCGTCAATGAGAGATCGAGTTCAGGATCAAGCTACAATGAGGAGTGTATCCTATCACCATGTCTCCATATAGGATGGACCCTTCTGATTTACGAGAGCTACGTATACAGCTTGATGGTCTATTTCAGTGTGGTTTTGTTCGGCCAAGTGTGTCACCATGGGGTGCACCAGTTTAGATCATGAAGATGGCCGATGGAAGTTTGCGGTTGTGTGTTGATTATCGTTTCTTAAACAAAGTGAAAATAAATGATCTATATCCTCTTCCATGAATTGACAATTTATTCGATCAACTGAAGGGTGCAAGTTGGTTCTCAATGTTTTACATTTGGTTGGGATATCATCAGATGCGTGTGACGGATGAGGATATTATGAAGACTGCTTTCCATTGTCGTTATGGGAATTATGAGTTCGTTGTAATTCTATTTTGCTTGATGAATGCTCCAACTATATTCATGGGTTCGATGAATGTTGTGTTCCGTGAGTTCCTGGACAAATTCGTGGTAGTCTTCATCGACGGTATCCTTGTCTACTCCACATTTGAAGAGAAGCATACAGAGCATCTACGAGCCGTTTTGGGAGTTCTTCTCCATAATTAGTTGTACGAGATGTTTTTGAAGTGTGAGTTTTTAGCATGAAAATTCTGTTTCATGGGGCATGTTGTTTCCCAATAAAGAGTATCTTTGGATCCATCAAAGGTATAAGTAGTTGTGTCTTGGGAAGCCCACAAGACAATGTTAGAGGTGCGATGTTTCCTTGGTCTCGTAGGCTACTACAGGAGGTTCATAGACAATTTCACACGAGTTGTGACTCCTCTAATAACTTTGACTAGGAATGATCATGCATTCATATTGATTGATCTGTGTCAGACAACATTCGAGTAACTAAAGGAGAAGTTAGTATGTGCTCTAGTCCATTGTCTTCCAGCTGAGGGAGTCAAGTTTGATGTTTTCTGCGATGGTTCGCATTTGGATTTAGGCTGTGTTTTCATACAGAAGAGGGAATTTGTTTCTTATGGGTCTCAGAAGTTTCATCCCCATGAACGCAACTATTCCACCCATGATCATGAGTTGGAAGCCGTGTTGTTTTCTCTAATGTTGTGGATACATTACCTCATTGGTGATCACTTTGTGGTTTTCACTAATCATATGATTTTGAGGTATGTTTTCTCTCAGTGTGACATGACCTTATGACAACGTCGGTTGATGGAGTTCTTATAATAATATGATTTTGAAAATATCGTATACACCTTGAAAAGGGATTGTTTTAGCTGATGCGCTGAGATTAAAGTCACATAGTGATGTTGTGCATGAATCCGGAGATTTATGGAGAGTAATGGAAGAATTGACAGCATTGTATCTTGATGTGGGAGAAGTTAGAGGTAGAGGTTGTCTTTTTCAGATGACGGTACAATCATCCCTGGTGCAGAAGGTGGAGGAGTCCTAGTTGGGATATATAGAGATGGAGGTTTGGAGAGAATGAGTTGTTTGTGGTGAGGCCCCTGATGGTGAGTCGGAGGACGAACAACACTGAGTGTTGTATCATGGATGACTTTTTGTTCCCTTGATGATGCGCGAGATGGTTCTATGATAGTTCCATAGTTCACCCTTAGCCGTACATCATGGAATGATAAAGATATACCGATCCTTGAGGATTTAGTTTTGGTGGCCTTGACTGAAGCATGCAGTTGCAGAGATTGTGTCTCAATTTTTAGTCTGCCAAAAGGTGAAGTCCAAACACCATGTTCCTGGTGGTCTTCTCTAGCCATTAGAGATTTCTCAGTGGAAGAGGGTGGACATCTCAATGGACACTGTTACAGGTTTACCTCAATCTCTGGGAGGACATGAAGCTATTTGGGTGGTAGTGGATCATTTAACAAAATCGGCCCACTTCATATCGATCAAGGAGTCGAGCCCACTGGACGTTTTGTCAAGGAATTATCTGGACGAGGTGGTATGACTTCTTGGAGTCTCTAGGACCATAATTACTGATCATGATCCTCATTTTACATCCAGTTACTAGAGTGGTCTCCAACATGCCTTTGGTTCTCAACTATGCCTTAGCACTGCTTTTCACCCTCAAATGGATGGTCAGACAGAGCGAACCATCTATACTCTTGAAGACATGTTATGATCTTGTGTTCCTAATTTTGGAGGTTCATGGATGAGGCACTTACCCTTTGTGGAGTTCAATTACTATTATATTTTTCACTCCACCATCAGTATGGCACGTTTGAATCCTTTTATAGCCAGCCTTTCCGTTCTCCGTTGTGCGGCACTAAGGTCGGAGAGTCAGCAATTCTCTAACCAGAACTAGTGTAGAATACAACCTAGATGGTTCAGGTGATTTTTAAGAGGATGAAGACATCACAAGATCATCATAAATCATATGTTCATCAAAGTAGGATACCATTGGAGTTCAATTCTGGGGATCATGTGTTTCTGAAGTTGACTCCCCATCATGGGAAATGATGGTTTTGTCATGGAAGTAATCTTTCTCCCCTGTTTGTTGGTCCTTTCGAGGTGTCATCTCATGTTGGAGCTGTGGCTTATCGAGTAGCAATTCCCCCATAGATGAGTTAGATACATGATGTTTTCCATGTAACAATGATCCATCGCTGTCTTCATGATGACTCCCATATTATCGATTTGTGAGAGATAGATGTTGATTATGATGCAACCTTTGAGGAGAAACCTGTGGTGATCCAAGAACGCAAGGAGAAGGTGTTGTGCGGGCGTTCTATCTCCTTAGATCGTGTCTTGTGGCGACACAGTGGCATGTAAGAGAGTACCTGGGAACTTGAGTCACAAATACATAATCAGTACCCAGATTTGTTTGATGATTAACTCTTTTCATGTAATGATGTTTCCTTTGTTGTTATACCTTTCATGTTTTATTTATGAATTTCTTTTGTTTCTTTTGTGGATTTCTCTATTTTGAGATGAATCTCGATGGGTGGTTGTTTAGACCCCGTTCCTTTTTTTGTCTCTTTCGATTGGTTTTGAATTATCAGGGACAAGAATTTTTTGAGAGGTATCTGATGTAATTGCTCAGACCTCTCTGGTCCATTATGTTGTGAAAATTCGGGTTAGGAAGATGTCATGTGATTTATGTGGGAGATGGATTTTATTGATGGGATAGAGGGAGTAATTATAAGATAATAATGGGCGTAAATAATAATAATAATAATTAATGATAATGATGGAGACTCGTTGATGAAATTGAAAGAGGGTTTATTATAGTTAAATAATCATGGAAATGGTGGATTTTAGTGTGTGATTAATTAAATGGAATGGTTTTAATTTAATATGAGAATAACTAGGGTCAACTAATTTAATGGGATAAAATTAGAACATTAATGATGGGTGTTATTATTATTAATTTTATTATTAATGACAATGAAGTGATAAAGGAGTTGGGGTGTGAGGGAATGGATTAATGGCCAAGGGGAGGATCCACTTTTAGTTGAGTGGGAGAAGAAATCTTGAGTGGAAAAGTTAAATTGGGGAAGAATGTGAGAATTAAATGGGGAAGTAATAATAGAAAAAGAAAAGGAAATCAATTAAGGTGAAAGGGAGTGAGGTATACCAAATTGGAGAGAGTGGTGTGTGACCTTGGGTATTTGAAATAAATCAATTATAAAAATAATAATATAATAATCATAGTATTGTTTTTGTTGATAAAACACTTTTTGGACAGTAACTTCTTCGTGCGACCGCTATTTTATGAAACATTAGAGGTAGTGTAACACTGACTTCATGACTAAAATTATGAGACCAATATTGGATTTATTTTTTAGGTTTTTGGATCGGATACCTGAAGTGCTCAGAAAATAATAGATTTAATATTATTATTAAACCTTTGACCCGCCACAACTTCCACGTGCGATGTTTGATTGAATTATTGTTTCTGGCGATATGATCCTGTCATTAATAAAATCTATTCAAGTCTAATGTGGAAAATTAAATTATGGTTCATGGATTGGGTCCACGAAACACCCAATAATAATAATAATAATATTACGGGATCATGCATCCAACATATCTCCCTCACACAGTGTTGGAATGGTGAACTGTCTGCATCCCTGAAATTAAGAAAGGTGATTAAAAGACCATAAATCCTATATTAAATAATCATATAGCTCAGGACGTTTTTACTCGGTCAAACTGAATGGGTTAATGTGATCCTATTTTAATAGGGAATTAGGTGTATCTTAAATCGTCGCCCCATTAAATCTTCAAAAGGGATAAGATATCATCCTCCCTTGTCCTTCATCATTGTTCTCGGCTATAAGATGATAGAACCTTTCAATCCTCCCCATAGGAGTTTCACAATCAAACTTTACTCCACAGATCGATTCTGCTATGTTTTGATGTAACAGAGTTGTATCTATTGTTCCTCGAATTACGATATGTTTTATTGTCATTCCTTTGGGATCATCTTCTCCTATTTTTACCTCACAAATTAAAGCATGTAATCTCTATGATTTTTATAGGGTTTTTCTTGGGGTTTGGCTAGTGCGATTGTTCTGTGGAATCCTCGGGTGGATGTAGTTGGCGTGAGAGGAGGATCGTGACCGGTTGTGTAGATAAAAAACATCAGGAAAACTTCGAGGTTGGGGATTCGTTGCATCTTTTTTCTATTATGTGAAACTATATTGTTAGCATGTTTAATCCCACTTGATATAAATGGAATTTACATAATAAATATTTCAATCAGAAAAATAAATTGATATCGATGATATGTTATTGCCTCATGTTTTGCTAGATAGTGTGATATCTATGTTTGCTTTGATTTTCTATTCATTCTTGATGGAAATTGGTAATGAACACAAATTTGGATTAATGTATAATTGTTTTTCTAAAGATAAAGAGGCATGTAAAAAAATCTGGTTTTTTTTATAATTTGATGTTAATAAAATTAGTACACTAAGCATGTTTATTTATTTATGTTAACTAATAGGTTAGGTTTCCCAAATTTGGAATCTACAAATCATAAATCGGTTAACGCAATTTGGATTAACGAATTGATTATTTGATAATTTCATCGAGGGTTATGAGTTACCCTCTTCATTGATAATGTGCCAAGTGCCCAATTAAATGTGGTGTTTGTTTTCCTACTGTTTGTGTTGTGATTTGATCCTGGATGGCTGTTGTGATATGTGGGGGCATTGAGGTTTTTTCTTGTGGTATGAGATGATTCTTGGAGTGGCGAGACGCATTGTTTTATGCATATGGGTGTCAGGGAGGACACCAGGGACGATGGAATGGAGTGGATGTTATTGTTTTATGCTTGGTAATTTTTATTGGTTGTTTATCTGCATTAATTTTCCTCACTGCTCAAGGCAGCTGGTCTTGCTTACCCTTCTCCCAAAATAGGTGAAGAAACGTGGGGTATGCCACATGCTTTCAATGATTAGCTTCTCAAGGGGTAATGGGTCTACACTCTTACTATAGGTGGAAAAGACTCGCCGGGTAGTACATCTACTCACCAGGATGAGCCCCCTTTTGTTTAGTATCATAGAATGCTTTTCTAGAATGCCTCGAAATATCGGAAAGTTATTCTGTAATGAATATTTGAATAAATACTGTTAAACCGTGGGGATGGAGATACTGGAACATAATAATGGGGTTGTAATTTTTGAAGGAATAGTTGACTTTGGGTGTGATGCTAACAAAATTTTAATGTGGAATTGTTCATGGTTAATTAATGTTTAAAGAATTAATTAATGTATATCAGAACTGATAAAAAGGAATTATGTAATATAATATCGCTCTTTGAATGATTATGTGTTTAACGGATAAATATTATTAAAAGTGGCATCCAAGAGTCTGAGAGAAGTTAGCTAAAGTTCTGTCTAAGACTAGGTAATTCCCATAGTGTAGTTTGGAGTTATAATATATCCTATACTTTCTGTGTTTCTATACGCTAGTCCACCCTCTCAGTAAGGGCAATTGACACCCCATGGATTTTGAGCCCTAGGTGGGTGTTTTCCCCAACAGTCTGGTGGGAGGATGAATGGCTGACTACGCCCTATGGCCCCGCTCTCATCTATTGGTAGTTACATGTGATAATAGGCACATTCGTTAGTTTTCCCCATATATGCGTGTATAGGGATGTAATGGATTTTGGTTAGTCGCACACATATATTCTAGATATAGTTTTCTATGTACTACTGTAGGTGTAACGTGAGTAGGCTGGGATGGCTTGGGGATCCTTTCTCGGTGTATGTGTTGTAATGGATTGGGGTATAATACCCGACGTATGATACACGTAATGCGAGCTGTGGTGGATCCCAGAAACTTCTTGGTTACTTTTGGTTGTGAGAATGGAGTGGTGCTTGGCCCAGGTGACTGGGGGCATGCCTTTGTGGAGCACATGGTGCATATTGTGGTGCTTCGCCCAGGTGTGTGCGGGCAAGAATTTCTGGAGAGAGATTCTTAGGACGTGCGACGTTGGGGAAAAGTGGTAAACCAGTGGGGAAGTAGTAGCAGGGTAACCATGATATTCTTTATTATATGATATATTATTATATGAGTTAATTGGTGAGAGTTGCCTTGGTGAGGCTGGGAACATAGTATACATTTTAGGTGACGAATTAGTTTCACTTGTTGTTCACTATGCTTTAGCATGATTTCATTACTTTTGCATGAGTGCCTTCAGGGAGGATCCTTCTAAGTATAATGTTGTACTAACCCTATGTATATATAAACTGTTTTTTAGGTCACTTGGAGCATGTTGGAGATCATGCTAGTTTCTACTAGCTTGGAGTTGCAGGAGTGGTTCGGGCTTTTGGTTGTTGCTGTTTTTACTTTCTTTTGGGTACTTGTAGTTTTTTACTTCCATTTGTAGTACTTTTGCATGACATTTCATATATGAACATGTGTTTCTTATATATTCCAATTCTGAGTTGGAGTTGATTGGTGTCTATCTTATCTCTCTCTTCCGCATGTGTTCTCTTAGAGGGTAATGCCTCCCATTTGTGTGTTTATTATCACCTCGGTGCTAGTCTCCAACCCGGGGCCTACTGGAGGCAGGACTCGAAGGGTCATTTTCTCCCTTCTCACATTTCCATCCTAGGAGGGGTACACATTGGGGGGGGGGGGGGTCGTGACAGCACATAGGGTTACTCAAGTCTTCACATATAATCATCCATATTGAGGCCCACCCTTACAATTCCAAAACATCATACCAAGGCAACATCAACATTATTTTTAATCCTCCTTCCACAGAAAACGCTTATCCACATTGAAGTGCATGAGAATCATGAATAACCTCTCCATGAGGCCCTATGATTGAAAAATACTACCTCCTTCACATCTATATGTCACATCCATCCGGTTAATATCCCATCAAGATGGGTGAGTACTCCGAGCCTCCATAGCCATCCAAGATTGGTTTAGTTCCACCTTCATCCCACATGTTACATGTGACCCTCTTTACTATGGCCCTATCAACACTCATTGTGTCCCAAGACTCCCATTTACGTTTTCTATCTAAGAATAGGTATACTAATCCCGATTTTTCTCATTATAGGGATGTTAATGCGATCCTCATGAGTTATCCATCCTCCATTCCATTGTATCATATAATTGTTTCATAAATTCACATAAAATGATTATATGTGTGATGGTTATGTTATATCAATTGGTGATGTGTGTGTCCCTTACTTCTGTATTGCATGACCTAATTCTTCTTAGCACCAATTATCCAAAACACATTACGTCTAACTTTATACTCTCACTGTGCAAAAAATTTATGATGTCTAGTGTATGAGTAAAACGAAATTATATCATTCATACATGGAATGACATACCAAGAACCTTTGACATAGGGAATGATATTCTCATATTCTTTTTTGATTACTCCCCCTAACCATTTTTGTAAGAGGTATCACCTTTACTAGTCCTTCTATCACCTGTATATAAGCCTCTAAAAGGGGATGGGCACTGGGAACCCTTTCAAATTCAAACCAGCTCAACACCCTATCCCTATCATTTTGGGGTTTTCTGCCATGTTGTGCTTCCAAGAATAAGCTCCAATAACATATAATGAGATCCTCCACAAATTGAATGAGATCTTCCTCATGATGCTTCCATGAATAAGCCCAACACTATCTCTCATCAGTGCATCTTTCCTGAATTGAATGAATAGTTAACTAATTCATCTTTTCCCCAAACCCGAGCATATATAATGTTGTCAAAGATAATTGTAGAGACAATGGAACCAATCCATACCTAGTGGACAAATTACATGAATAATCCACAACCATATGCTTGGCTTTCCTCCTCATTAGTTGTAATCCCCAACACCCCTTTTAAATCGATGTGTGATTTGATTTCCAATCACTTGGGAAATGCAAGAAGCCTCTTCAAGGTTGAAACCCAAAAATAAATAATCTATATAAAATTTATCAACAATCCATCCTAATTTTTACAATTTCCTTGACATATAGGTAGAATCATTCCACCAACTGGGGATGTTCCTACATGTAATCCCCATCTGCATCATCGCTGCTCCTAGTAGCACTAGGGAAGCTCTCAAGAGTATGCCCCACACCATCCATAGAACTAGATGGCTTATGATATCTATTTCCTAAAAAGGGTATGTAAAATCCACATTGATGTTCAATCCCAACAAATGATAAATATTGGTTCCCCCTCATAGGTTTACACCTCAAAGATCCACCTCCAATGGTGTCTATATCAAACTTCCTAGTAGGAAATCATCCCGTCTTGGGACATAAATTCATGGGTCCAAATCCAAAAGAATTAGGACCCACTCATTTTATAAACCATATAGGTGATCCTACATAGGGATGTACATTTTTTAATCTTATCCATGGGGAATTCTAATCAGTTTCACTTCATCATCTCATGATTTTAAACTCACAAAATTTAACAGTACTATTTCATTTTAAACATTGAATTATACGGAAATTACTCCAAATATATTCATTTAGAATAATATATCATGTAATAAATATGGGAATCCTTGAGTTTCTCACCCAATATGTCTCCTTGAGATACATTCCTATGAGGAAGAATATTGATTACCGTTGTTCTGGAGTCAATACATTTCAGCTATGACCAATGGGTCTATTACCCTAACTGAAGGTCGCTAACTTATCATGAACCCTTGGAATGTCTAGATACAAACATTTTAATTTACTCGAATCCAGAATGATATGGTAACTAAATAAGTTTCAGGAAATAAAAACTATAAGGAAGAATGGAATTAGGGGATGAGTTCCCTGTATGAATCCATTGAAAGAGGATCTGACATCCTATCAACCCATTTTTATCATGGAGATTACATTGATGAGAATGAGATGAAGGAGTCCATCATTTGGAAAGCGGTAATGTGGGGAAACAATTTGTGCAATTGTACAATAATACACATGTTGGTGTGATGTGGTGAATGTTCCAAAATAGAAATGGTGAACCTGATGTGACACTACTCTAAAAAACATAGACACTATTAAATTTCGAGAAATACATAGATAATAATATCGCCATATCTAGTTATCTAGTGCCATGTATCACTATTCAAATGATGGTCCAAGCATGGAACTAATAGAGAATTGCGGTAGTTAATTGTTGCGATTTCCAGTTTCTGCTATTGCTATTGGGGATCTCTTTCTCCCACCATGTAATATTTGATGACAGGAGATATTTGGAAATTTCATTACATATATATATACATATAGTGGAATCATACTTCCTTGAAGGACACAATCTATTTGAAACAGATTTCTACATGCCCATAGGAATATGGAAAGGAGAAATATCTATGCATAAATACAATAAGAAATAATTTCCTCCATGACTTATACAATGAACATGGCTACTGAGAACCCACACCCCATATCATCCTTAGAAATTCTAATGAGGAGGGTGATAGATTCACTCATAGACCATTACTATCAAGAGGGGGTAATTCCCACAAGGGATATGTCCATCCAAGACATGGATTCATTTCATCCTCACCAACACTTCCTCCCCTATATGGTCCAAATAGTTATATTCTCTTTCCCTCTCTAAACAAGATCTTTTTCAGTAGCCTCACCCCAGAGTGATCATATGACTCACTTCCCTATGTAGAGGAGGAAAGGGATTATAAAGTCACCGCAACCATAAAAAGTTTCTATTATCTTCCATGGAGGGATCCCACCTATACCAATAATTGCAACCAATGTTCAGTGTCACTGGCCATGAAATTGGTCAAATACCCCCCAAATATTCTGGCCTTGGTTCACATGATCAAATCTCAACATCAATACCATGCTTTGGAGGATTCCCATCAGGGGGAATCATCTTTCAGAACTACAGTGGATCCTACCACCCTCAACGCAATCTTCTAGATCCTTGCTACTATAGAGAAGGGATGCAATAATTACTAGTCATAATCAAGACATCCTCCATACCATTTCTAGGATTTATTGACACTTTAATTTTCTAGCTCAAACAACACCCATCATTGGTTTATCCATGATGATGAAATTCATTATGATGGTCCTCCCATTACAATCTCTAGTCATAGTAGTGGTCAAAAACAATCTCAAACTCTACATGGATTCCTTCCCGAAATTCCTTAAATCGATATTAGTAGGGGTCCTCCCACATTATCAACATACATTACAAAGGTACTCACTATGGATATAGTTCCCAATATAGAGGTCCTCCCCATGTCATAGAGCATAAACATGTTGGCCCCTACACACCATTTATATATCATGTAGAGGTCCTCCCAACTCCAAAATCGATCCAACATAAGGTACTCCCCAGAGAATAAAAAACCATTACAGACTGCCTCCTCATACAACAACTGGCCACAACGATTCCTCCAAATAAAATAACCAACTAGCATAGAATCCCTCCCCATGATTCCATCAACTGAAGTAGATGTCCTACATTTTCTTGAAAAAAATTAAAGTAGAGGTTCAATCATCCACATTATAATTCAATAAAAAGGCCCTCCCCAGGTCTAGTTCAATCATTACTATGGTTCTCTTCATGCATCCAACCACATGTATGGAGGATATCCATGTTATTTTTCCACCAATTGATATGGTGTTAATAACCATGATATTTATGGATAAAGGAGAGGCCCTCTCTACTACCTCAGTATCCAAAAATTAGGTCCTTAAAACTCTCGAATTAGTATAAGGAGAGTTTATACCTACTCTGAAAATAAGTTATATAGAATTCCACCCCATCTCCCTGATATCCAAATCAGATATCCACACCACTCTAGTGCCTACCCCCACATAGGACCTCCCTATTCTATATAATTTACAACCCTAAATATCCATCTCTTGGATGAATGGAGAATCACCTCCACCAATGATAAAACTCGAGGAAGTGAAAAGTCATCATCAATATAATTTTCTTATCATATTTTGAGGTAGAACATTATTTAATGTGGAGTCGTAACACTATTCATCTATATAATGCTTTGGGGAAGGATCTCGATAGGTGAAATTTGTTATACCCAAATGGGAGATGAACTATATCCCCAAATACCTTCACAAGTATACGTAGGTGGAGGAATATTTGGCTCTCTTATAGGGTATATTGGTGATGTCATCTCTATATTTTCTAGTTTCATTCATTACCTATACTTGAGATCATATAAATTTATTATGTGATTTAATAGAAAAAGAGAATTTTTTTGAACGAGTAGATTACTATTGCTACACTTATGCATGAGTTATTGGTAAGTACCTAGTCCTACAGGGATATTGTGATGTGGTTGGTACTACCTCAGAGAGATGACCCGCATGCAATTATTAGCCAACTGATCCAATGTCTTATCCACTAGTTAGTCAACTGATGCACCGATCCAAAATAGTATCTCCTCAAGTTACTCTACCTACACAGGTTTGATGTTAGGCCTACCAAGAGTCATACACTACTTTTAATCATGGAAACATTTGGGGTGATCTCACCACCATTCAATTTTCAGCACATTTGTGGCCAAATGTGATGCCCAAATTCTACATTTGGGAGTACCTCACCCATGATGAGGTCATTTGTTTTTGTTGGAATATCTGGGTGGGAATTTTTTCCCTCAGTGGCCATCAGTTGGTGTACCCAATGAGCCCGTAGCATTTTGAAGTTGTTAATCAGTTTTTCAGCAAGGTTGAGTTAGAATCACTCCTAGTGGCTCAGCACACAATGTCACCTATCTACGAAATGATCCTCCAACAATGATGTGTTTATAGCTTCACAGTGCTTCATAAATTAATTATAGAGGCATCCCTGCACGAGAAGATATGTTTCTAGGTGTTGTATTATAATCTCCATTTTAGTACCATTATATAATATCAACAATTCTAAAGTGTTATTTAGGATAAAACTATGTGTATTGTCACAGTTAGTATGGATAATCATAAGGAACTCAAAGAAAAATTCAACAATGTAGGGTCTGACTAATAGGGCCCTCCACCAGTGATATCACAGTACTAGGTGGACCCTCATACTGGTGTTCTCACTCACCTATAATGGGAAAAAAAATTCTTGGGGAACACACTATATCGTGGTCCACCGACTAAAACCTCAACTTGTACAAGGGACCTCTTATGCCCTCTGATCCATATGATGTTTCACAGAGGATATAGATCAATCCTATTCTAACCTCCCAACTCCAGAAGATTACAAAGAAAAATATGGTCATTTATGATCTCTATGGGAAATGCCTTACTATGTGGCACCAATACATTGGTAATCCTTGGATAGATCATGTTCCACATCCACTAGGGTAGTAGGGGAAGTTACAAGTCCTTCTCAAACAGCTTCACCCAATCAATCCTACAAATCCTGGACATCCTAATCAGGTAGAGACTAGATTTTATTCTGAAAACTATGTTATATGTTTTAAAATCCAATTTAGTTATGTGATATTCTTTTTATGGTATAAAGATTAAGAGTCTCCTCAAGCCATTCACTAATACACACCTCAAGATATCTCTCATTAAGATGATACAGAGGGTATGCATGGAGCTGGTGAGCCTACCGACAATGTTGTTGAGTCTATAAACACATTTCTCAATATAAATCCCCTCCATTATGGGTATCCCATTAAAAATATTATAATATCTTCTATTGTCACTCACCTAAAATACCATTAGACACAAAAGGTGGAAATACCACCTGATGAAAAACCATATCTTTCCTGGGTGGATGATATGTGAGTACTCCTAGATTTTAGGAATCCTTCCATCCTCACCTTCAATGGGATGGGTGACTTTTTGTAGCATTTGGACAACTAAATCTCAAGGTGTGGACCCATGTTGGGGAATCAAAAGAAACAAGGAGGCCATTGATATCTAATGTTTTGTAAATACAATGGAATGTGCCACATTCTTTTGGTACTACTAGTTACAAAATGGATTCATCAATAGTTTGGAAGACCTCCACATGTTGTTTCTTTACCAATTCATTTCCACATGCTTCAAAACATGTATTTCTAACCTCTCAATGTGCAAGAATCATCAAAATGAGTTTGTCATAGATTTTCAATGCTCTATTAAAGAGCATCAAATTTTCAAATGATATGTCAATAACTATAATATAGATACAAATAATGTATGTGGGAATAATAAAGGCTAATCTATTAACCTCTCTAATTACTCAAAACATCCCTTTAATAATTTGTGATTTCTCTGAAAATACATGCACCAACATGATTCCTTATAGTAGGCTAAATAGACACATGTGTTGCCTCTTCCGAATCTTATAAGAAGAATCTCTTTGGAATATACATTTCCTGTAGTAAAAATAGAGTTACTAATTCCATCCAATATGTTAGCAGCAAAGCCTCACCACATAGCCTCCCCAAGTTAAAAAATCAAAGGCATAGTCCTAGGTTCAGTATAACCCATCACTATATTAGTAGACACTACCCTACAACGAAAAAATTCCTAGGCGAGATAATGTGGATACATCCACTATTAGTATCTAGCCCCTCGTCATGACTGGGCTCCCAGAGTTCACCACCTAGAGAGGATAAAAACACCTACTCTTGTATGGATGTATAGGTTTGTGGTTGTTTCCACAATTCCCTATAATATGTGATCCTAAAACAACCCTCATGTAGGAATCCTCATGAAGCTAAGCTCAATTATCTCATTGCAATATTCTCTTACAACAGAATCCTTGTACATTACATCAATAATTTCTATATATCAAAAAGTCACTCTATGAATAATTTGAAAATGGTGTAGTTCGATTGTTCCTTTTCTGGCACATGTGACATGAATTCATTTTGAGCTCGACGGTGACCATGAAGGTGAATGATAAAATTTATATAGACATGGAAACCTGAATTATTATGACTGGTAAGCTATTATAGTAGTTTCTCATTCCCTTGGGGTAATATGTTACTACTTTAATCGGTTTTATCCTCTTATATTCCTTAATACTCCTTCGGTGGCCACTAATGTGTCCATGTCATTGCCTTCAACATCTGAGATAGGTCATTGTAGATGGATTAATAGAATGAAAAGTCCTGCCATGGGTACCGAATTCATCACATGATCATGGGTATTTCATGTGTCTAAATATGGAAATGTCCCCCAGAGTCTATCTAGAGTTGTTAGAATCCTTTAAAAGTGGCTAGGAGTATAAAACACTAAATATTGTTAATCTGGAGGATACCTATATGATCCATAATAATGAGTAGTTCTGGAGAGCCCTATTAATGCCTTTGTTAGATGTAATAATCTACAGAGATGTGGATTTTTAAATCATCTTAAATATTAGGATGCTTCTTCAAGCCAGTCTATGTATTCTATTGAGACCAAATAGCATGTTATGTGGAGAGATCAACAGTAAAAATCCTTTCATGTTTTCCTTTTCATATTCACTACCTCCACCGATATTGAAATGCCACCATGAATTAAAACTATTATTGTACCATTATAATCCATATATATAAATTTGTGGGGATAATCCATCCAAATAATTGTCAGTAGTGATTCTAGGTGATTAGTCTAATGAGATGGAATTCATTTTTGGCAACAGTCATATTCCACTAGTTTAAACTGAAATTTTTGTCATACCTCGTACAAATAAGAAACCCCTACGGGTAAAAAATTATTTTTAGAATATATTTATGAATTATTTATGAAAATTGACATAATTCATGAAAATATTTTTATCCTCAAGGTTGTCCTCCTTTTTTGAATAAATTTTTGAATCCCTTGATGAATCCATGAAAAGCCACCTCTATTTTGAGATTGTGGTAAAATCCATAGACACCTTCTATGCTAGAGAAGTTTTGTGAAAGGACTTAAAATCCATCATATTATTATACAGAGAATATGAGGTCTCAATAATATAGGGTAAAATCTACCAATATTACATCGCCATTCAGTTCAATGGATTGTAAATCCACTATTCTCTAGTAGACTATGATTCTAGGTTCAATCTCATCCCGAACTAAATGTTCCAAAAGTTCAGACTGTGTCAAGTTGATCTGAGTCCCTTTAACCTGAAGATTCAATGTTATGATAGGAATAAAAAGACATTGTGTTTAATAATCTATTTGATGACCAACGTTATTTTTCTGGTAGAATAAATTAAATTCATTATTTTCTTTCATAATATAACACCTATGATTTTCTGAAGGTTTGGACATAGTTATATTTTTAGGAAACAGTTCCATCTTCATATCGCCAATGCCTTATGTACACCCTCATTGGTCGAGTTGGTGTCTTACGTGGTGACACATCTCCATTTAACTCATGACAATCCCATTCTATGTGTTAAGGCTACAAATAGGTTAATTAAAATAATGTTAATAATATGAGGTTGATTACATGACCAATATGGATTCCCCATGAAAATATTTGGATGAATCTTTAATCCTATTGATAATCTTGTAGATTTTCATGATGCCAGAAATGGGAAACTACTTCATAATTTCAATAAATAAGAGATAACATGTACCCATTTACAGGGAACATTATAAGTCTGCCTTGTGACATAGGACAAGATCAGTTGACCACACACCCCAACCCTTTTAAAGTAATTATTTTTCACCTAATGGACATTTTCCATAACAACTTCATATATTCCATGAAGCAAGGTATAGTCACCTAAAACTAACCTCCCTCCACTGCTTTGACTTCAATAATGAACCCCATAGGCAATGCCCTAATGGAAATGGGTCGACAATGTCTCTTACCATGGTTCCAATAGAGTAGGAATCCTATAATTAGTATTCGGTAATATACCAAGTTGGTACTAGTGTTCCTATATTATAATTAGTCTTGGATAAATTGTCTCTTTTCACTGAACACCCTACTTGTGATGAAAAAGACAATATTGATGATTCTTATACTAAATTCGAAGACAGAATCTCCACGACAATTGATGAGTTTGTTTATGTAAATTTATAGTACTAAGAATCGTATGAGGAAAACACTAATAAATGTATCCATTTTGGAGAAGAACAATGAATGTAATTACATTTCCTAATTCAGTATCATGATGTATTCTAATAGATATATGATGATATTCTAGTAATAGGCCCCCATTTCTCCATCCAACATGTCTGTATTATAGAGAATCATCTTTTGCCCAAATTTCCTCCCATAAAAATGAACATTTCTCATGGTTCCACAGTTGAGGATGATTTTGATCATATTATCAAAGACAACATCATAAAGAAATGTTAGTAAAATATATTTGTAGAAAAAATCATTCTCATTATGAATAATAACAGATAGTTCATGGTTTATCTCATATTATGGGACCACAATCATCACCACCTGAAAGATTATATTCCCATTTTAGGGACAGGGATATTGTTCGATGCCAAAATGGGAAACATCCTATTTTCTTCATTGTTGGTCACTATAGATATATTCAAATAATTATGGATTATTATTATTAGGATTCTATCACCTTTTGTGTACTATAGGCAATCTTCTGATATAAGGTAACTCCCTTTGGTAGGAATAATAATGAATCCACTTATCAGTGACCCTTGCAATGCATCTTCAATCTAATCATTTATATTCAAGTGGAATGTAATGTAGATTATTTTTTAGTCAAATACATCCATTTTTATTACCATATCGGATATCTAGAAAATATACTTAGATTCCTTTTTTCTTGATATATAATGATAAAAAACTTTTTGTGTTCCTTCGGGGTTACATATAGAATTTTATTGAGATTTTTTTTATATGTAGAGGCATTGAGATTGTCCATGTGATGAACAAGGCCGTCATTCATATTCATATTCTCAATATCCCTACAGTTTTCAGAGGAATTAAAGGCTATAAATACTTCATATGTTGATTCATCATAATTTTGGTCAGCATTTTTATGAAACTCTCTAGGATAATGAAGAAAGGTGTATTATAACTGTGTGATGATTTGTGATAGTACTCATTTCATGAGTTCAATAAGTAAATTGTATAGCCTCTGGTTGTGATAACCCCTTTCATAGATAAGTCATTGGTCCTTACTATGACCACCCTGTAATGATCCCTCAAAACCTTAATCATCTATAAAAATAATGAAAGGATAGAGAACTGTATATAGTATCTCAGTCACAATCTCTTTGACATGGAGGCTAGATACCCTCCTTTTGAGAAGAGATACCCTATACTGGTTTCTGTATTACTATAGTCATGACACTACCAGATGTTTCACGAGATATAGTTGGTGTCCTATGTGGATCAATATAAGTATATCCTAAACATTCCGTTTTTGACGGGAATAATAGCACACTTGGAAGTGATCCTTTAGTAGATAGAAATCTTGTTAATTTCATAGAAATCTATTTAGTGTAAATAATTAGAAAACATCCTAGGCACCCATCAAGCCCTAGTGGAGAAATACTTTGATCATGAAATCCTAGAATAGGCCGATCTTTATTGGATCAAGATAGAACATTTTAGAATATTCAATTTGATGGTTCCTCCCTAATTCAATCATGTTTAAGGCTTAACAATCCTATGCCCAACAGAGTAGGCATATGGATAGTTTTCATCATCCAGCCCATATAAAAACCTTCTATATTAATTCCTTCAATTAAAAGGATACACCAATAGTGAAGTGGACTATTAGAATCTCATTACTGGTCTCACGTTTGTTCCTGATATTGATGTTACATGTTTTCATGTGAAGGGTAACTCTGAGTTAGTCATTAGTTACAGAAATGGTGACTTCATAATCAAGAATATAGTGGCCATTCCCTTTCTAAAGCACACTCTCTATCTAATAGAGCATTTACCTTTTTCATTATAAGTGACTCATATTCCCCAGTCATAGAATAGTCAAGTTGATACCATGGCTAGTCATGTGGTCTCTCTTGTAAATCTAGAATAGGATGTACTATTCATTAAAATAGATCATCAGTGAGCCATCATTCACATTACCTCACATGATGAGTATTTCCATTAGGTAATATAGTTTGTGTTTTGATCATCCACATCATGACCCCTATATTTTACTTATATATAATAATCATCTGATTAGACAAACCATTTCCTCGAGTGTATACAGCATGTAAATATCCTGTTTAATCAAGCCAAACATGATCATTTCCATTGACACACTATTCAATTCACCACCCAAAATAGACACATCCCAATGAATATTCTATCCAAACATGAATTTTCTGGAATTATCCTAAACTAAATTCAAGGAGATGAGATCCTTTCTTTCATGAAGGCTGTTCATGTAGTTTTATGTAGTGTCCAACAAAATATTTTGAAGTATTACCATTGTTTCGGTGCGGATGTGCGTCGGGTTACGCTGTTCCGCCAGGACGCGTTCGCGCGTGCACCCGTCAACCCGAGGGGATGGGCGCGCGGCTTGTGGTCCCGCAGTCCCGCTTTCCAAGGGCGGGCGGCATCCGTCCCTTATTCAGGGGCGTCTGCTCCTTGATCGAAACCGGGATGATGGGATGTCGGCTCCTCCTTCCTTGGACGTCTCCTCGGAACTTGTCGCCTAATCCGGGTCTCCCTCATAGACTTAAGAATGTTCGTGAATCTCGTTCCTGGCGCCATATCTTCATGGACACCGGTTAATTACGCTGCTTCCGCCCGGACGTTCCAAGGAGTCTGGGCGGGGCAGCAACCTGCGGTGAGAAGGCCGGGTGGCTCTGGGTGCTGGGGGCGTGTCGTAACACTGCGGCTCTGCACGTCTGTCTTCCGTCCCTAATAGGGCTTCTCGAAGGCATGATGGCCTGAGGCATCCCGTACTAGGTGCGGGGAACTGTGTCACCTGAGGTTTTCCTCAGCTTCCCGTGTTTAACACGGGGTATGCCGCGAGTTTAACGTCCAGCGGGGACGGCATCGGACCGATCAACACGAATAGTGGATCAGATGACAGAACCCCTTGCGGGGAACCTCCGACGCTGGGGCCAGCACATGGGCGGCTTCCCAAGTAACGTGGAGTGGAGTGAAGTGGCATGACCCCACCGGGATGTGGCGGCCCGGGTAAGGATCAGGATGGATGATGGAGTGAAGAGCTTGGACCCCAGAGGGGCTTCCTACGTACCGCGCGTTAACACGGATCAAAGTCAACGTAGTTCGGGTATACAGTTTAACGTCATGCTGGACGTCGGCAAGCCGACTCACGAAGAGGTCGAGGCCGCCGGGCGGAGGATTGAACCGAACCACCTCGCACAGAGGGGGATGGAATGGCCGGGTGGATCACAGTTTCACGTCTTGCTGGACGATAAAAGGAAAACTGGAAAAGGGGGGCTGTGGGGAGGCACCGTGGAGATACACACGGGCAGTCTCCCACAGGGGCGGATTCATAGGTGAATCAACGCAAGCGTGAACCCTGGAGGGGTCCACTGATGGACGAACCGACGTAAATACGACCGGGACGACCAGGTGGTGGGCTTGGACCTCAGGGAGGCTTCCTACGTACCCTGTATAGAAGACAGGGATCAAAGTCCACGTAGTTCATTCTGTCAGGACTTACGCACTTGAGGCAGCCCGGTTGCGGCAAAACTCAGTTGGAAGGGACTTGGACCGAAAGCAGAAGACACCTCGATCCCAGTCATACCCTCTACTGGCTTCGGCCGTGGGGAGGCGCAATGGAGATACACATGTGCAGCCCCCCACGAGAAACTAGGGGTTTGTAATACCCTGCCCCCGTAGGGAAAAGCCGCTCCCATTAAATCGTCCCAAAAGGGGGACAATCCCGACATCCCTGCAGAGACGAGCGGGTGGGGGCCACATCCAAACCGGGGGAGACCCTGCGTGCAGAGCACGGGATCGGATGAAGCGGACGGTTTAACGTCTTGCCAGACGAAGTACAGTTTAACGTCATGTGTTGAGGACGAAGCGGACGGTTTAACGTCTTGCCGGACGAAGTACAGTTTAACGTCGTGTGTTGAGGACGAAACACTTGGCAGTTTAACGTCTTGCAGCGCGGACGATGGGGCTAGGCAGTTTAACGTCGTGCAGCTTGGACGGATGTGCAGTTTAACGTCGTGCTGGACGAATATGCAGTTTAACGTCATGCTGGACGTATGCGCAGTTTAACGTCATGCGGGACGAATGTGCAGTTTAACGTCATGCTGGGCATAGGTTGCCGGACGAATGCGCAGTTTAACGTCATGCTGGGCATAGGTTGCCGGACGAAGCACTTGGCAGTTTAACGTCTTGCAGCGCGGACGAATGCGCAGTTTAACGTCATGCTGGGCATAGGTTGCCGGAGGAAGCACTTGGCAGTTTAACGTCTTGCAGCGCGGACGAATGCTGAACAGTTTAACGTCTTGTAGCCTGGACGAATGCAGTTTAACGTCGTGCAGGACGAATGGGTGCATGTCACTTCGCACGAACCTGGAGGGCCGCACGGGAAGACAACGCACGGTGCGGGCACCCAGGATGAGGAGCATCGGGCGCCACGCAGGCAGGTGCCCTTAGGAGGTCAACGGGGACGACCCTGGCAGATTGCGCGCAAAAAGGAAGCTTTGCGCGCAATACTGCGGGCCGGCGCGCAATCGGGGCGGCTGGCGCGCAATTGGGCCAGCGCCTTGCGCGCGGATGCTTGAGATTGCTCACACCGGGCTTCGGATAGCGCGCGGGGGCAACGGCTCATTCCCTAATGAATGGCCACTTGAAAGAAGGGGGGGTGCGCGCAATCAGGCCGGATTGCGCGCACCCCGGGGGCAATTGCGCGCAAGCGGGTTCTTTTGCGCGCAAAGGCCTTAGGGTGAGTTTTTATTCAAATGAAAGTAGCCAGCGGGGATTGCGCGCGAAGGCGGACCCCGAGGCTTTCTTGCGCGAAAGAAAGGAGGTTACCTGAAGTTCGTCATTGCGCGCGGAAGGGGTTGAATTGCGCGCACGAGAGACGTTTCGACTTCCAGCAACCTTTGAAACGTTGGGGGTCGCCTTGTATTTATAGGCAACCCCGGGCGCGGAATCCAGGGTGCGAGCGCGAAATTCTCCTCGCGGGCGCGGAATCGGGCGCGGCGCGCAAGGGAGTCGTGCGGACCCGCGGCGCGCAAAATTGCGCGCCGGACCGGCGCGTTGCGCGCAACCCGGGGGTTTTGCGCGCGGGACATTACCTTTGCGCGCGGGCCTCTGAAATTCCGCGCAAGGCCTCCGGGCCCTCCGAAACGTTCTTCCGACTCCAAATATCACTTCGCTTTCCGCATCCGGAGCTTCGTTTGGGAACAACGGACTTTTCCGGCGTCTACAAAAGCCCCCCCTCGGAATCTGATCGGCGAGAGGTCGCAACGATCGGGTTCCGAGGGAGACGCCGGAATGCCGAAGTCCTGGGCGGCGCGGGACTTAGGCGCGCGAAAAGGGGCGCCGGTCGCGAAATTCGCCGCTGCGGTCGCGCAAAGCGCTTTCCGCGCAGCGCGGACCCGGCCTCGCCTATAAATAGGGGCGCTGGGTCCCGCGTTCCGTACTCTGGCCTTCCGCGCGATAAGCTCCAAAGCTCTCGTGCGCGAAATTGCCTCTTCCGGTCGCGAAATTCGCCCGATCGGCGCGCAAAACCGTCCGGATTTCGCCTGTTTTTGCGCGAAAACCCGGAACTTTGCGCGACAGTCTTCCCAATTGCGCGCCGTCCACTTGGATTGCGCGCCAACTCTCAAACTTTTCCACCAGCCTCGTCCGATTCCGCACACTTCATCCCTTAACCCGCACGACTCCCGAAACTTCTGAGATGGCCGCGCACAGAGGAAATGAGGGGGATGCCGCCACTCGCAGGGCTGAGATGGCGACGAACGAGGAGGTTTACGGAGCCAAGGAGATTGTTTCCAACAATCAATCCTTGTTCGACTTGCTGACGCCGGCCCAGAAGACATATCCACTGTCGGACAACCTGCCGCTCTGGAACTTCGGCATCCTCGTTGAGGTTCCGGTGCCAGGGTTCGAGATTGATGCGCCGCGGACCTGGGTGACCCGGGAGGACGAGCTTCACCGCTATAACATCACCAACAATGGGCATCCTGCCAGGGAAACCAGGCACTTGGATGTCTACGTCCTGAACCCGAGGACGCGGACCATTGATGGGGGTGAGCCTACAGCGGAGAATTCTCCAGCCCTCTACTCGAGCACATACCGTCAGAGTGTCACTGACGACACCAAGGGCTGGCTGAAGGACTGGGACTTGCGGTCTGGGGGCAACTTCACCAGCGAGTGGGCCTGGGCGTTCTGGGTACGCCACACTTGCGATCACTTCGCAGAGGAGCTGCGGTACATCGGCCTGTTCGAGGCGGTGTGGACGTCGCAGTTCCACTTCTACCAGCAGTCTGAGCTCGGGCCGGAGCTGTTCACTCGCTGGTCCCCGGATACCAACACCATCCATCTTCACCATGGGGAGGTCGGCATCGGTCTCTGGGACATCCACTGCATCGGAGGTATCCCGCTGGAGGGCTACCAGTACGATGAGTTCCTGCCACCGAAGAACATCTGGGAGGACAGGTCACGGACTCCCATTCTGACCTGGCATCTGCTTGACCTGGCTACGCAGCGGCTCGGGATCCAAGACTTCAGAAGGACATAGCCTACAAGGATTGGTTCGGCCAGTTCCTGGAGCATGACCCGGCGGTCAAGATGCCAGGCAGGGGGAAGCGGTGCCCGACCGCAGCTCAGAGGAGCCGGAACGGGTCGTATTGGCGGGTCCTGGAGACGGGCGATTACCACTCATGGGGGTACCGCGTCATCGAGGCCCGGGACCCGAATGTCCGGTACGCGGCGTTCCTGGCCGCCTTTCTGAGCGGGTGGCTCCTGCCAGTGCGGGATGCGAGGATGGGCGTCCGCCCGGCGACGCTGGCGATGGCGGGCGCCATGGCTGCCAATAAGAGGTACAACCTCGGGGTCCCAGTACTGGCGAGGCTGTATGCCATTCTGGGACGCATCTCACGAGGGGGGTCGCCACGAAGGATCTGTGGTCCCTTTCAGTTCTTCCACGGCTGGGTGGCTGCTCACCTTGGTGGGTATACGTTCCCAAACGCCATCAGTCCTCCGGGCAACGGCCTGCGACCCTCCCTGCTGAACATTGCGGGGGTCGCTCCGATGACCCTCATTGAGGAGGGCGTGAGGGTTCGGATTGGCAATCATGCCAATTTCAACTTCAGCCCGTTCCCCACTCCCGTCGGCCAGATGATCGACAACGGACAGGGCCCGCTGGAGCAGCATGAATACTTCCTGAACATGCGGGGCGGGGTGCTCGTGACTCGGATCGACGGGAAGGTGATCTGCGAGCCTTACGTGCCGACCCGGTTCTCCAGGCAGTTCGGGTGCCTTCAGCGGATGCCGAAGAGGGTATTCACCGCTGTCCGGGAGGAGACGAACCCTTGCGTCCTTCGCCAGATGTGGCTGATGTTCGTCGCCTTCGGCTCTGGCGACGTCATCACTCTCCCTCCTACCGGGATCGACGCAGGCTTGGCAACCGAGTATGCCGAACACTGGGCCATCGCGTACCCTGAGGGGCTTCTACGGAAGCCAGTTCTGCGGCTCGAGGTCACCCGTGCGGAGACCGGGCGTCAAGGGAGGAGGCGAGGCGCCGCCACACGGGGGAGAACGGAGGCGCGCCAAGCAGCGGGGCCGGCGCGAGCAGGGACTTCGGCGGCGGGCACATCGCAGGCTGCCGCTACGACCTCGGCGCCCAGAGAGGGGGCACATGCGGCGGTCGAGGAGCGGCCCGGGAAGCAGGTGAGGCTTCTGCTCGAACCCTCCCACGATGCGGTCTTCCCGGCGCTGTGGTCGGCCTGGATGACCCTGCGGCAGTCACTGGGGACCGACGTCATCTGGCGAAAGATACTCAGAGAAGGAATCTATCTGCCAGAGGTCGGGCGCCTCCAGATCACCGACAGGGTGGACTTCAACCGGCAATATGCATATCTGACGGCCATGGACGAGTACGCGCGCCAACGTGGTCAGCGTGCGGAGCCATCCCTTCTGGTGAAGGTGATGCTCGGTCTCGAGCCCGCTCCAGAACAGATGCCGCCGGGAGAAGATGACAGTAACGACTCCGAGGAGGAGGAGGAGACGGGGGAGGATGAAGGCTCCGAGGGAAGGTCCCATCGGGGGAGCCCACGGGAGAGTGGCGAGGTGGACGGCTCTGACAACGTTGATGTCACTGAGCTCCTCGAGGTCCGCTTCTATCCCTACTCAACCTGCTTCATCCATTCTCTTATGCAGCTTCTAACCCGTTTCTCCATCTTTCTCAGGAGCACACGGATGTTGGCCAAGCGTCCTCGGCAGGGGTAGGAGAGGCGCCAGCAGGACAAGGCGGGGGCCAGGCACCCATTATCGAACTGTCAAGTGCTAAGGGGTCCCCTGCTGCAACTGTTCCTGCGGCGACCGGGGTAGCGGAAGATGACGCTCCGAACTCCCGTAAGTCTCCCTACTTTACTGCTGGCGCTTGCCATTGAGGATCCGTGACTAACCATGGCATGCCCTGCGCAGTGATCTCAACACTGGAGGCTCATCGGGTTGCCGAACCCGGGCCATCTACGAGTGGACCAGTGGTGGACATGCCGCCTGCTCCGGAACAGACCTTCCAAACCGAGCCGGCCCCACCAACTGCTGATCAAGGGGCTCCGGACATCGGCGGTGCTGACATCGGAGAGAGGTTGGGGGCTGACGAGGGTGTCAGCGCCGCTGGGGAGAGAGAAGAAGGTTGCCCGGATGTTGGGGAACCTATCCCTCGTGAGGACCTCCCAGGGGCGGACCCTGCAGCAGACCTGCTGGCTGCCTTCCCTGCTTACCGGCCTGCCGACCCCGAGGAGATGGATGACTCGGACGCGGAGGCGGTCGAGGATAGCCGGGTAACGCGACGCAGGGGGTGGAAGTGCATCCAGCGCTTCCTCAAGCGAGACCCATCGGAATGGTTGGGGCGCATGGGATCACTTCAGACCTGGCTGCGCTTCCTGTGTGCCGGGGGAGCTGATGCTCAACGCCTCCATCTGACGGTCCGTGATTTCATGGCCGAGAAGATGCGCGAGAGCCGCCGGCGTGCCGACGTCGCACAAAGTCGGGACATTTCGGAGAGCACGCAGGCGCTCATCGCGGCAGAGCAGGAAGTCCGGCGCCTCGAAGGGCAGGCGGCAGAGAAGGAGGCCTTCGTCGCAGCATGTACCGAGCTTGTGGAGCAACTATCGGCACAACTGATCGACGCTCAGGTACAGCTGACGGAGGCGGGCCAACAGATGGTCACACTCCAAGTCGAGCGGGAGCGCGCACAGGCCAGGATTGACGAACTGCGTGCTGCGACCGCCGACGAGGAGAGGGCACGCAGAGAACGAGAAGCAGCCCTGGAGGCCGCCAGCCAAAGGGTAGCGGCATTAGAAAGACTTATCCAGCACGCTAATCCCTAGGGGCTTTGTTTTTTGCCATTCCTAGAACATTTTGCTTCCGTTATTCAATATTTCGATCCATTTGTATGAATCAATATATTTATCTGCGTCTTTCGGTTTAATATGCTCAACCACAATTCGTTGTCTTGCGGGAGTGTTAACCAAGCATCAGGCATCCATAATTGGGCCTGGGTTTCTGGAGAGAAAAGAGGGAGGTCATTCCTAGGAAAGGAGACCTCAGACCTAACCAATGTATCATCCCCCAACTTGTTCCAACACACGAGCGGGACAACGCTAGGGGCGTTTAGATTTTATCCGAACATAGGGAAATGAGAAAGGGTGAATCGCGTGTCCCGAATCCAGACATCCACAACGGTCGGCCTTCCAGGAAATGCCCAAGACGGTAGGCGGACAGTGGATCGACCATAACAACTGCAATAGACGGACCGAAAAAGGCCATCATTCATATTGCAGGAGGCGGACCACATGTCATCATGAATACCGCTTTGGGGTTCCTTCAGACACAAGGGTGGAAAATCCAGATCAACAGGGCATGCGAAGCGTGGGGCGAAGTGACGATTTGTTCGGACAGAATCCAACGCTCTCAAAATTGCGCCACCGTGGGGAAAACATATTAGGCGGATGCACTAATCTGGCCGTGAGTCACCTCAATTCTCAGACAGCACCTCTCTGACGAGGAAACCGTCGCTTCCCATCCTCGCGATGGGGCATCCCGAGCTGAATCGGGGAGAATATTACAACTGCACCACTCTACCCGAAGTCAGGCCAGACGGCCGGCGACGAGGAGGGGCGGGACTTATCGATCCCTGAGGCTGGACCCGAGTCGAAATGCCCGGGCGTTCCTACGTACTCCATCAAGATGGAGATCAAGCCACACGTAGTTCTGAGAGTGCAGTTTAACGTCATGCAGGACGTAGGACCCCATTTGGGGTAGATCTTAGTTTAGGGTCTTAGAGCTCGGACCATAAGGGCTGGATCTTAGTTTAAGGTCTTAGAGCTCGGACCATAAAGGTGGAGGATCTTAGTTTAAGGTCTTAGAGCTCGGACCATAGGGCTAGAGGATCTTAGTTTAAGGTCTTAGAGCTCGGACCATAGGGCGAGAGGATCTTAGTTTAAGGTCTTAGAGCTCGGACCATAAGGGGAGATCTTAGTTTAAGGTCTTAGAGCTCGGACCATAAGGGGAGATCTTAGTTTAAGGTCTTAGAGCTCGGACCAGAAGGGGAGATCTTAGTTTAAGGTCTTAGAGCTCGGACCAGAAGGGGGGATCTTAGTTTAAGGTCTTAGAGCTCGGACCAGAAGGGGGGATCTTAGTTTAAGGTCTTAGAGCTCGGACCATAAGGGCTAGATCTTAGTTTAAGGTCTTAGAGCTCGGACCATGGAGGAAAGATCTTAGTTTAAGGTCTTAGAGCTCGGACCATAAGGAGAGATCTTAGTTTAAGGTCTTAGAGCTCGGACCATAAAGACCTCAAAGTACGCCGCATCTGGTCATATCCCCTGGATATGCGAAGATACACTGAGGGATAGTGTCAGGAGTGTCGAGGTTTCGCCTGGTTAGAATGGGAGGTGGAAAATGTGAATCATGCGGCCATTCACTCAAGGACTGGGGGCACCGGCGTAACGATATGGGAGTACTGCCGACCGTGGCGGAAAAGCAGCATCAATATCGCACTAACCGTTGGTGGAATGAGGCAGCAAACGAGCATCGACCGCTCAATCGCAGGATTCATATCGATTTGCTGCCCGAGGCCATTGGGGGTACCGGCCCGAGTCGGTGGGAGAGCACTGAGGCATTGTGTCCGAACCGTTCACGGGGGCTCCACCCAGGGCGTAGACGATGGGTCCGAATGAAAGGGAGCACGAAGCCTGAAAAGTGGAGGAAACCTGACCAAGCGGATCCTGACCCTCCTGGCAATAAACCAGAGTACTCTTGACACCGGTGGACCACGGCAAGGGGTCGGGGAACACGCCTTGAGGGTGACCTGAAGGCGGCGGATTCCCCAGAGAAGGGGGAATCTCTAAGAAATGGGGGGCTGGACCCGAAGTTTCAAACATCCGGGCGTTCCTACGTATCCCATAAGGATGGGATTCAAGCCGCACGTAGTTCTTGAAGCGCGGTGCAACACAATCGGGCACCAGCGCGGGGAAGAGTGCGGGTCTGACCCTCGCACACAAAAGGAGCGGCATTTGATATTTCTTGTTTGTCCTTAAAGATGAATGGTTTTTCTTTGTGCGGCGACATGCCTGTGATTGAGAAATCTCTGGCGTCGCCGCAATAATCAAGCCACGGAAGGCATTGATGAATGGCGTGGTTATTAACCAGCGCCCAACATGAGTGTCCCCTGAGCGGAACATCACGATGCAGTGCCGTTTTCTCGTCGGGCGGCCAAGACGATCACAGTTTACGGTCGTGTGGTAGGACCAGACAACACAGTTTAAGGTCGTGTGGTTCGGACCATGGAGGAATCCGCTTACCGCGGTACGGCGGACACGGCGGAGGTGGGAGCATACCCAGCCCTGCGGTCACGCACGATTCCAGGAGAAGAGTCTTGGGATGGGGGTCTGCGTATGTCCATCACCCGAGGGGCAGAGATGCTAGCCTCCAGATATACTGGGCCCAGAACGCAATTGTTCGGGCGACTCCCTCCTCCTTACGGGGACGAGGGTCCAGCTACGCATGGCCCTTAGGGAGGATATCTGCATATATCCTTGGTGCTCAGATCATGGGAGCCTCGAACGACATCATTACCCTGGTTGGTCTGCCTAACGTGTAGAGGCGTACCAGAGGTCAATATGAAGAGAGTGTCAAGATCCCACTACAACGCACAAAGGCGGAGTGTGATGAGGACTGCGCAACCAATGTTCAGAGCCTGAGAGAGCTGACATGGCGATCAAGGACGTTGCTGACGCATTCGCAACACAACATCCGATCGCGTCAGCCTAAGACGGGGCAAGCAAACGAGCATCAACCGCTCAATCGCAGGATTCATATCGATTTGCGGCCCAAGACCCGCCGGTAAATCGACCCGGAGCGGTGGGAGAGCACTGAGGCATCGTACCCAAACCGCTAACGAGGATCCCTTTGAGTGAAGGCTCGAACAAGAGGAAGCGCGGGGCCTGACAAGCAACACAGGGCTTGTCGGGATTGAATCTGACACTACGAGTCATAGACCGAAGCACCCAAAACATGTTAACAGATCTCCGGAAAGGGTCGGAGGACTCACCCTGAGAGCAACCGAAGGGGGGTAGATCCCCGTGATCAACCATGAGACGGGGCTGGACCTGAGACACAAGCGTCCAGGCGGTCCTACGTATCCCATAAGGATGGGAATCAAGCCATACGTAGTTCTTGAAAGGCATTTTAACGTCATGCAGGACGATGAGGGGTGTGAGGTAGTCCCACACACGGGGGAGGCGTACGGCGCGGCCAGCAGACCGGCGTGAATGAGGACATAATCCCCCGCTCACGCGATACGCCTCGCACAAAAAGGAGGGGAACTGGGGCCAGAGGCCCAACGCGGGATAGGGATTCCCGGGAAATGGGGCTGGGCCTGAAGCATGAATGTCCAGGCGGTCCTACGTATCCCATAAGGATGGGAATCAAGCCATACGTAGTTCTGGAAAGGCAGTTTAACGTCATGCAGGACGATGAGGAAAAAGAAGGGGGAAGCAGAAGGCATCCCCAAACGTGGGGGGGCGTACAGCGTGACGAGCAAACCGACGTGAATGAGGGCATAGCCCCGCACTCACACCATACGCCGCACACCCGGGGGCAACTGGGCCAAGGGCCCGAGATGGGATGGAAATTCCCGAAGGATGGGGCTGGGCCTGAAACATGAATGTTCAGGCGGTCCTACGTATCCCATAAGGATGGGAATCAAGCCGCACGTAGTTCTTGAGGGGCAGTTTTACGTCATGCAGGACGAAGTGCAGTTTAGCGTCATGCAGGACGATTGAACACTCAGGCAAAGTATTGCTTGAGGAACCTAGCGTTGGTGGGAGGAGTGAAACGCTCACCATCCATAGTCGCTGGGGAGTACGCGCCATTGGGATAGACCTTGTGGACAACAAAAGGTCCCTCCCACTTGGGCTCCAACTTGGGTGGCTTCCTGTCGGGGATCATCGGCGCTCTTAGGGCTAGCACTAGATCACCCTGCAGGAAGGAGCGGAGGCGAACCTTCTTATTGAAAGCTCGAGCCATCCTGCTTTGATGCCTCTCCAAGTTGTGCAAAGCGCGAAGTCTATTCTCATCCAGTGCTTCCAACTCGACTAGACGGGCTTCAGCAACTCTGTCCGGCGCTTGCTGGTCGTAGACCGCAGTGCGCAAGGACGGTAACTGGATCTCGATGGGCAGGACGGCCTCAGCTCCATACACCAGGGAATAAGGGGTCATCTGGGTGGAATTGCGAGTCGTCGTCCGATAAGCCCAGAGGGCGTTGGGGAGCTTGTCCGGCCAACTCTTCTTGTTCTGACCAACCATCTTTTGCAGAATGTTAGAGAGGGTTTTGTTAAACGCCTCGATCTGTCCATTCGCCTGCGCATGATATCGAGATGTATGGTTCGAGCGGATGTTATACTTGGCGTACAACTTCTTCAACTCGGCTGCTCGGAAATTGGTTCCGTTATCCGTGAGGATAGCGTGAGGCACTCCAAATCGATAGATGATGTTGGAGGTCACGAAGTCAGCGATCGAACAGGATTTTACCTCTCTGAGCGGAATCGCTTCTGCCCATTTGGAGAAGAAGTCTGTGGCGGTCAGAATGAACCGGCACTGGCGAGCTGTCGCCGGCGGGTAAGGTCCCACGACGTCCATCCCCCAGACTGCAAAGGGCCAGGAATACCTGGTGGTATGGAGAGGCTCCGGCGGCCGATGCACAAAGTTCGCATGAACCTGGCACGCATGGCACCTCCTGGCGTACTCGATGCAGTCATGGATCATAGAGGGCCAGAAGTATCCCAACCTCCGAATCTGGTGGGACAGCTTCGGCCCAGTCTGGTGGGCGCCACATGAACCAGCATGAACCTCTTGCATGACTCGTGGGATCTCGACTCCTTGAAGGCAACGGAGGAGAACACCATCAAACCCGCGCTTGTAGAGGATCTGCTCCAGACCGGGACTGCTCTGGAGGACAAACTGCGATGCGCGGCGTCGAACTCGCTCGCGCTCGGCCCGATCTGACGGAAGAATTCCATGTTGGAGGTACTCAACCAAAGGCGCCCTCCAATCACGGGCTGATTCGACTGCTATACCTGGGGTACTCGGGGCTCCGGGCATAGGGGCAACCGTGGTGAGGTTACTTACCAACGGGCCGCGATCTTCTTCCGGGATAACGGGAGCGATGAGCCTGCGGCGCGTCACGCGGACGATCAGGTTGTCCTGTTCAGGTTCCGCAAGTGACGCAGCCAGGCTGGCCAAAGCATCTGCTCGACCGTTCTGCGACCGGGGAACATGGACAATTTCCGGCCGAGAAGGGAACCGGGCCATCAGAAGAAGGGTGCACTCCAACAATGGCACAAGTTCCGGCTTCCTGACAACGTAGTCGCCATTGATCTGCTTAACGACCAGCTCGGAGTCCCCTTTCACACACAGATGGGGCACGTCGATCTCGAGAGCCAACTCGAGGCCGGTGATGAGGGCATGGTATTCCGCCTCATTGTTGGTACAGCCCTCTGACAACAGGAAAGAGTATGGCAGCACGGCTCGCTCCGGGGTAATGAAGACGATACCCAGGCCCACTCTATTGAGCTCTGGATTATCGAGTCTTCTACCAGTGGGGCTCCGGGAGGCACCGTCAAAGTGCATCTGCCAGCATGGATCGGCTCGATCAACCGAGAGAATGGTCTCATCAGGAAAGCCTAGATCCAGCGGCTGATCCGCGGAGGTCGGGTGAGCGGCCAGAAAGTCTGCCAACGCTTGCCCTTTGATGGCCTTCTGAGACACATACCTGATGTCGAACTGCTGGAGAATCACAGCCCACCGCGCTAGACGGCCAGTCAACATAGGTCGGCTCAGGATATATTTCAACGGGTCTACCCGAGAAACCAACTGTACCTCATGGTGCTGCAAGTAGTGCCGTAATTTCTGTACGGCAAATACGAGCGCCAGGCAGCTCTTCTCGATGGGGGAATACCTAACCTCTGCATCGAGGAGCATGCGACTGAGGTAATAGAGGCTATTCTCTGTTCCCTCGTTGTTCTTCTGGGCGAGAAGGGCACCCAGGGACCGTTCCAGGGCGGTCACATAAAGGACCAGCGGCTTTCCGGATACGGGCGGCATCAGGACCGGAGGTTGAAGCAGGTACTGCTTGATTTCCTCGAAAGCGGTCTGACACTCTTTATCCCATACATAGGTGGCACCTTTCTTCATAAGCCGAGAAAAGGGCTTACACTTGCCGGCCAGATTCGCGATGAATCGGCGTATATAGGCTAAGTGGCCTTGGAACCCTTGCAGTTCCCGGACGGTACCCGGGGGAGGCATCTGGCTAATCGCCCTGATTTTCTCTGGGTCGATCTCAATACCCCGGTATCTTACCACAAATCCAAGGAACTTTCCGGAGGTGACCCCAAAGGCACACTTCAACGGGTTAATCTTCAGGCAGCGAGACCGGAGGAAGCCAAACACTTTCTCAAGATCTTTGAGATGGTCCTGACGCTGGCGCGATTTGACCACCAAGTCGTCGACGTAGCATTCCACCAGTGTGCCGAGGATTGGCTTGAATATGCGGTGCATCGCCCGTTGGTAGGTGGCACCTGCATTCTTCAGGCCGAAGGGAATGACCCGGTAGCAAAAGGTACCTTGGGGGGCCCTAAAGGCAGTGAACTCCTCATCCTCAGGGGCCATCCGGATTTGGTTGTATCCGGAGTATCCATCCATGAAGGAGAGGGCTTGGAACCCTGCCGTGGCATCAATCAACAGCTCTGTCACTGGAAGGGGAAAATCATCCTTCGGACAGTGGCGGTTGAGATCGCGGAAGTCGATGCAGACTCTAATCTGCCCGTTCTTCTTCCTGACCGGCACAATGCTGGCCAGCCATTTGGGGTACTGAACTTCCCTCACGAAGTTGGCTTTGATAAGCTTGTCAACTTCGGCCTCAACCATGGCACCATGGGATGGGTGCATCTTCCTGGGAGGCTGCTTGAACCCGCGATGGTTCGCCGGGAGACCAAGGCGGTGGACGGCTACCTGAGGATCTAGCCCCGGCATCTCGTCATAGCCCCAAGCGAATACATCACGGTGCTGCCTGAGAAAGTCCACGTACTGTTGCCACTCCTCAGAGGGCATGGCGGCACTAACCAACGTGGGTCTTGGATCGGCCTCGGTTCCAAGGTTCACCTGTATTAACTCATCGACCGTGGCGGGGACGCCCTCCTCAAAGGCTGGGGGTGCGTCTTCCATACCCTCTCCACTCGGGGAGGGATCGTCCACGGGAGAGACTGCGTTGGCAACTGCATTGGGGCTACCAGGTCGTGCTGGGCCACTGGTGCTGGCGCGGGCGGTCGCGGCCGTCTCATCAGGAGACTCGCGGACCGTCAAGACCATGGCGACGTCCAACCGGTGAATCGGGAGGACGTAAGCGTCATCCAGACCTGCCCAGGGATCGCTCGCAATAGCGACAGGCTCAACCTCACCTGCCAGGATCTGCTTATCCTTGCTCTTGTAATAGTCCGCGTCCAGATAACGGGCTTCACATGAGGCAAAAGGAGAGGCATCTCCTTGAAGCACACCTACTCGACCATTAAGGGAGTATTTGAGGCATTGGTGGTATGACGAGGGAACCGCCGCGTGAAGGTGGAGCCATGGCCTGCCCATCAATGCGTTATACGCAGTGTCCTGAGAGACTACCATGAATTCGGTGTTGGCAACCAAGTCACCGAACTGGGTCTTCAAACGTATCTTGCCGACCGGGGTTTGCTCGGTGCGGTCGTACCCCTGGATCCTGAGGTCGGAGGGAATCAAGTCATCCTCAGACAACCCCAATCTCCGGAGCGTCCGAGTTGGAATCAGGTTAATCCCGGACCCCGTGTCGACAAGACAACGCCGGACTTCAAGGCCATTGAACTGGCCAGTGACATACATCGGACGAATGTGTCCCTGTATAGGAGGGTCTTCATCCTTACCAGAGAACGAGATAACTGCCTGACATTCGGCGTCCTCGATCGTTTCGGCGTGAAAGGCCTCTGCAGCCGCAACCTCTGTCTCAAACTGGAGGGGGCTCTTCAGGGCTTCAGCGAGTGCCTCGCGCATCTCAGATGACATGCGCAGAGCCTCAAGGATGGAGAGCCTTGCTGGGATGTCGGCCAAGTGCTTCAGGACATCATACTTTTTGGCCAAGCGCGAGCTCCTGGTTGCAGGAGGTTGCTCTGCGGTTGGTGGCATGACGGGCCTTGCCGGTTGGGTCGGCGGCCGACTGGTGCTTGGCGCATCCCGCTGTTCACTGGTCGCAGTCCGGGAAATGGTCACCGTACTGGAGTCAGGAGGCCGGGATGGACTTGTGGCAGGGCGGAGCTGGTCGCGACGCGGCTGAGGCGGTTCTGCCTGGTCCCACACCACAAACAGTGGCGGAGGCGAATCCGTCATCCCCGGATGGGGAGCCTGCGCACGTTGAGCTCGATCTTGAGCCTGCTGCCTAGTCTCAGTGGCGTGCACGGCCTGGCTGGAGGTACCAACGGCTGTGCCCCGGCGACTCCTGCTGCTGCGGTTCTTCCGACGGTGGCGACGACCGGGGACACTAGGGAGGTCCACCTGGTGTTCTTCAACGTCGGGAACCGAAAAGGGATTTACCAGCTCGACGGTATTAACCGAAGCGTACCCAACACTTTCATCGGACGAATCATCCACCACCGGGCGGACCCGAGGGGGGATCCCCATCTCCGGGGGCATGAAATCGCCGAGAGTGCGGGATAGTGGCGGAACTGGCGGGGCGCGCTCTTCCTTCTTGCGCTGCCGCCGTTTGCTCCTCTTGGAGGAGGCAGGCTGGGACGACGACGCCGAAGCAGCACCCGCAGGTTCTGGGGGCTCAGGCTGATTCAAGCGCGCACGGATGATTCCCTGGGCGCGAATGGTCGTCTTGCGGGCCATCCAGTTATTATACTTCTGGGACCCGCGGTCGGAGACCAGCTGCCATTCGTCCTCGTTGCCACTATCGTCATCTGATCCCACGAATACGCCCGCCACTTGTGCTGGAGCTGGGCCCAACCTGATTACATTGTTGTTAATCTGGTCTTGGAGCCAGTCCTTGAACACATAGCACCGCTGGATGGTGTGCCCCAGGGCTCGATGGTAGGGGCAGTAGCGGGGGTTATCCGTGAGATGTGCCTCCTCTGGCTTCCAACACTCAGGCAGTCGCACAATCCTCTGCTCCAGGGCGCTCCGGAAATAACCGGGGACCTGATCCTCATGGAATGAGTACGTCAGGTGTCGCGGGCCCCTGGGAGCGCGGTCTTGACGAGGGGCTGGAGGGGCCTGCCGAGGAGGTGGACCCTGATTATCTCGCCTAGGTTGTGGCGGTACATTACGCGGAGGGGCCGGCCGGTTCTGAGGCTGCCGTTGCTGGGCCGGGAACTGAGCCCGTGGAGGCGGATTCCTGTGAGGCTGTGGAGCTGGCCGCACCGGCAGCAGCTCCAACGGCCTGGGAGCCTCTATCTGGGCCACAGCAGCGGGCTCAGCCCTGCTGACTCTCCTTGCAGGAATCATAGGAGGCAGCGGGCGTGCCTGGCTGGCCTGTTGCAGGGCTTCCTCAAGACGTTGAGCTTTGTCTGAGAAGTCCCTGAACCCTCCGGGGTAATTCTGAGTAATCAGGGAAGGGACCAGCTCGGTCTTGACGTTCCCGACGCACATTGTCAGCAACTGCTCTTGAGTCAATGGCATGTCAAGGGAATACGTGAGACCCTTCCATCGGGCGACGAAGTCCGCGACTCGCTCATCAGGCCTCTGCTTGCACTTGAAGAGGTCTGCGATACTCGTCTTCCGGGTCGTGGAACTGAACTGGTAGAGGAACTGTCTACGGAGGTCCTCCCAGCTGGTTACCGACCCGACGGGGAGCTGGCTGTACCAGACAAATGCTGGCCCTTCCAGTGTCTGAACAAAGCAGCGAAGCTTAGCGGCCTCCTGCTGCGCCGGAGTCCCCAACATAGGCCCGCACCACGAGTTGAAGTGGGCTAAATGCTGTGGCGGATCTCCGGTCCCGTTGAAGGGGGCGAAAGTGGGATTCCCGAATCCCGGAGGCGCCGGCATGTCATCCACCCATGCTGGGTAGGGCTTGCCGTCCGGTGGGATCGCCACCTGCCGAGTCTCCAAGGCTTCCAAGCGGGCAATGAGTGCCGCCATCGGATCGTCCGGACATGGGTTCCAGTCCTGGCGAGGATCTCTAACCACGAGCGCATTGCATGGCCCTTCAATCGGGTCGTCGACCGGGTCGTCGAACTCGGCAGCTCGTGGGATGGCGGGCGGAGCGGCCCTTGGGGCAGCGGGAGGAATCCGAGCGGGATCTCTCAAGTAGTCACGCCGCTCGGGAGGGTGTGGCGAAACATACCGCGCCCTCTTGCCATAGGCAATGGCCTCTCTCCTGTCGGCGAACACGGCATGATCACGGTTGCCTGGGAGAGTCTCGTCGAGGTGCGGTTGTTCCGGTCCCTGCTGTCCTGGCCTGGGATCACCGTAGTCAGGCCGCCGTTCTGCAGCGCGCTCGGCGAGGAGCTGGTCAACCAGCCTCTTCTATTCGGCGAGCTGCTGACGTAGCATAGCCTTCTCGGGATCCTCCTCTGCCCTCTGCATGGAGGCAGATGGGTCGGCGGGCCTTACAGCCTCGCTGTGCTCTTTTCCTTTGCTGACGTTTCGGCTCAACGTCAGTGCTTCAGTGGGCGCGGGGAGCCCCAGGAGGTTCCTCTGATGACGAGTAACTCTCACCGATGGATCTGACGACGGCTTGTCTTCGGGGGGGAAGCCCCCGTCGAGAAGTTCCAAGTCGTTCCCCTCTCCCGACAGGTCAGCCATATTGACTGTTCCTGTCCCTGGGGATATACCCTCAGGGCCACCCAGCGAATCGGGCTGTCGGCGGATCACACTGAAGCGTAGGGCAGCGTACTGCCCCCATCCACGGATATACACGTGGGGAGTGGCTTCCTCGATAACTTTGCGGAGTGCTTGAAAACACTCGACGCATCGTTGTTGGAGGGCCTCGTGGTGCCCAAATGACCCGGGGTGCCGAACCGCGGGGAGCATGGCCAGGTCAATTTGACGGCACTGCTCACCAATATCCTCCTGGTGCGCTTGACTCCCGGGGTATGGCATTTGTAGGCAGTGAAGACGGGAGTGAGTCTCCCGGAGAGTTCGGCGGAAGCATTCGAACTCATCCGGGGTGAGCGATTCGGGTGCATCAAAGCCCGGTCCTGCGACTGGCCAAAACTTCTCAGGGAAGTGGCCCTCTGCAAGGACGGTCCAGAAGCTCCACGATTCCAACTCGGGACCCAGATCTCCTCGGTCCTCTTCAATGGCTGGGAATGGACGGGGAACCGGCAGTGGTGCCGAGGCGGGCCGTCGGGCCGACGGGCTGGCCGGCGGCGAATACGGCGAGCAGGCCGATTGGCCTCCATATCCCGGGCCTCCCCCTGAGGGTGAAGGTGCCCCAGCTACCACATCACGATAGGACGGGCCGGCGAGCGAACATCCTGCCGTAGCATCGGTGCTCGCCGAGGGTGCACCAGATCGTGGTTCGACCGTCGGTCCCCAGATAAAGTCTCCGGCTTCTCCGATCGAGGCGGAAGGCACTTCCGGAGGGGCCCGTACCAACCGCAAGCTTGATCCTTGGGGGTCTACCAGGCCCTCGTTACTCCGGATATACCTTCGGAGAGAAGCGGGGATCACATCGATCTCGCTCTCGGGGAGCACGAGGCTGACGTGCCGCATTCCTACCCCTGCCCTTGACTGGCGGGATTGGGGAGAGGGCTCAGTCGCCGAATCGTACTCCGCCTCTGAGTCAGAGAAGCAAACCGGTCGGATCTCTGTCCGGAATTCCGTAACATTCTTCCCTCGGCGTCGACGCCTTGCCTTCCTGCCCCTGGGCAGTTCCCCGGGGCAGGGCTGATCTCTGTCCTGGCGTCCTCCGGCCGCACTGGTGCTGGGGCCAAGAGGACTGGGAACCAAGGTGCGAGGGGCACCGGGACAGATATCAAAGGGGACGCGGGGAGAGATGATTCCGGGCAGGCCTCCGGGCCGGGATTGGGAGGTGGGATGACCCATGCCTCCAGGATCGGCCACGCAGAGTAGACCCTGCCGGTGAATAGCGCTACCGCGAGGTGGTCCGCGGTGGCTACTGCCAGTGCCAGCAACCGGGAGAGTCGACCCAACCTGCCTTTGGGGCGGTCGGGGCCTCGATCCGGGTCGGGCATAGGAGTTCCCCTGCTCAGGATGCGCAGAGGCCTGGCGACTGGAGCCAGCAGTGGCTTGGGCCAATGCGGCCGCTGTTGCTAGAGCCCCAAGGTGGGCATCCTCTTCCGCTCGTGCCCGATGTTGGCGTCGAGACAGACGAGTCGGGATGAGCGGCGCGGGCAGGTGGAGAGCCTGTTCCTCGACTTGAGGGGCCTGGCGGCGATGTCGCCGTGGCCTGGCGGGAGTCCTTACCGTAGATCCCTGGAGCGAATCCCGGATAGGGTGATCCCGGGCCTCTTCCACCTCATCCGCGTAGGGAAGGGAACTGTCAGAGCGCTCCGGGGATAAACTCCCGAAGCGGTTGGACGTTGAGATAGGCAGCGGTGCCTCCCTGCGCGGCCCTCGGGGGCGGCGGTGGTGGCGAGGTGCAGCCTCCTCAAGGCCTAGGCGTGCCATTTCCCTAGTGGGGATGACTCCCTCTTCCTCGTATCTCCGCACCAGGGTGTTGATCACCCTTCTCTGGATGACCTCCGAGGGGGAGAGAGGGCGTGGTCGTCCCGCAATTGCGGCTGCTGGGACGGCTGTGGAACGGGCGGGACCGCGCGGAGTAGCCGCGTCGGTGTTTCCCCTGTCCCTGCGCCAGTGGGCGGGTGGCGATCGGGCACTGGATCGGGCGACCTGATTTCTGAAAGCAGGGAGAAAGACCCATTAACACTGACAGGAAAAAGGAATCGACAACCAACCATTAGCGCCACGACGCCTTCCGTGGGGGGAACCCAGGCCCTCGACGTTGCGAGACGGAGTGCCCGATTTCACTTCCCCAGCCCCTGGCGGGTAAGACTAAATGCTTGGCCGGGCAACATGCCGGTCTTCCAACACCTCTGAAAGCCATCGGTCTTCATGTCGAGGAGAAGAGATTCACGTCGGGTTCACCATTTTTCTGTTTCGGTGCGGATGTGCGTCGGGTTACGCTGTTCCGCCAGGACGCGTTCGCGCGTGCACCCGTCAACCCGAGGGGATGGGCGCGCGGCTTGTGGTCCCGCAGTCCCGCTTTCCAAGGGCGGGCGGCATCCGTCCCTTATTCAGGGGCGTCTGCTCCTTGATCGAAACCGGGATGATTGGATGTCGGCTCCTCCTTCCTTGGACGTCTCCTCGGAACTTGTCGCCTAATCCGGGTCTCCCTCATAGACTTAAGAATGTTCGTGAATCTCGTTCCTGGCGCCATATCTTCATGGACACCGGTTAATTACGCTGCTTCCGCCCGGACGTTCCAAGGAGTCTGGGCGGGGCAGCAACCTGCGGTGAGAAGGCCGGGTGGCTCTGGGTGCTGGGGGCGTGTCGTAACACTGCGGCTCTGCACGTCTGTCTTCCGTCCCTAATAGGGCTTCTCGAAGGCATGATGGCCTGAGGCATCCCGTACTAGGTGCGGGGAACTGTGTCACCTGAGGTTTTCCTCAGCTTCCCGTGTTTAACACGGGGTATGCCGCGAGTTTAACGTCCAGCGGGGACGGCATCGGACCGATCAACACGAATAGTGGATCGGATGACAGAACCCCTTGCGGGGAACCTCCGACGCTGGGGCCAGCACATGGGCGGCTTCCCAAGTAACGTGGAGTGGAGTGAAGTGGCATGACCCCACCGGGATGTGGCGGCCCGGGTAAGGATCAGGATGGATGATGGAGTGAAGAGCTTGGACCCCAGAGGGGCTTCCTACGTACCGCGCGTTAACACGGATCAAAGTCAACGTAGTTCGGGTATACAGTTTAACGTCATGCTGGACGTCGGCAAGCCGACTCACGAAGAGGTCGAGGCCGCCGGGCGGAGGATTGAACCGAACCACCTCGCACAGAGGGGGATGGAACGGCCGGGTGGATCACAGTTTCACGTCTTGCTGGACGATAAAAGGAAAACTGGAAAAGGGGGGCCATGGGGAGGCACCGTGGAGATACACACGGGCAGTCTCCCACAGGGGCGGATTCATAGGTGAATCAACGCAAGCGTGAACCCTGGAGGGGTCCACTGATGGACGAACCGACGTAAATACGACCGGGACGACTAGGTGGTGGGCTTGGACCTCAGGGAGGCTTCCTACGTACCCTGTATAGAAGACAGGGATCAAAGTCCACGTAGTTCATTCTGTCAGGACTTACGCACTTGAGGCAGCCCGGTTGCGGCAAAACTCAGTTGGAAGGGACTTGGACCGAAAGCAGAAGACACCTCGATCCCAGTCATACCCTCTACTGGCTTCGGCCGTGGGGAGGCGCAATGGAGATACACATGTGCAGCCCCCCACGAGAAACTAGGGGTTTGTAATATCCTGCCCCCGTAGGGAAAAGCCGCTCCCATTAAATCGTCCCAAAAGGGGGACAATCCCGACATCCCTGCAGAGACGAGCGGGTGGGGGCCACATCCAAACCGGGGGAGACCCTGCGTGCAGAGCACGGGATCGGATGAAGCAGACGGTTTAACGTCTTGCCAGACGAAGTACAGTTTAACGTCATGTGTTGAGGACGAAGCGGACGGTTTAACGTCTTGCCGGACGAAGTACAGTTTAACGTCGTGTGTTGAGGACGAAACACTTGGCAGTTTAACGTCTTGCAGCGCGGACGATGGGGCTAGGCAGTTTAACGTCGTGCAGCTTGGACGGATGTGCAGTTTAACGTCGTGCTGGACGAATATGCAGTTTAACGTCATGCTGGACGTATGCGCAGTTTAACGTCATGCGGGACGAATGTGCAGTTTAACGTCATGCTGGGCATAGGTTGCCGGACGAATGCGCAGTTTAACGTCATGCTGGGCATAGGTTGCCGGACGAAGCACTTGGCAGTTTAACGTCTTGCAGCGCGGACGAATGCGCAGTTTAACGTCATGTTGGGCATAGGTTGCCGGACGAAGCACTTGGCAGTTTAACGTCTTGCAGCGTGGACGAATGCTGAACAGTTTAACGTCTTGTAGCCTGGACGAATGCAGTTTAACGTCGTGCAGGACGAATGGGTGCATGTCACTTCGCACGAACCTGGAGGGCCGCACGGGAAGACAACGCACGGTGCGGGCACCCAGGATGAGGAGCATCGGGCGCCACGCAGGCAGGTGCCCTTAGGAGGTCAACGGGGACGACCCTGGCAGATTGCGCGCAAAAAGGAAGCTTTGCGCGCAATACTGCGGGCCGGCGCGCAATCGGGGCGGCTAGCGCGCAATTGGGCCAGCGCCTTGCGCGCGGATGCTTGAGATTGCTCACACCGGGCTTCGGATAGCGCGCGGGGGCAACGGCTCATTCTCTAATGAATGGCCACTTGAAAGAAGGGGGGGTGCGCGCAATCAGGCCGGATTGCGCGCACCCCGGGGGCAATTGCGCGCAAGCGGGTTCTTTTGCGCGCAAAGGCCTTAGGGTGAGTTTTTATTCAAATGAAAGTAGCCAGCGGGGATTGCGCGCGAAGGCGGACCCCGAGGCTTTCTTGCGCGAAAGAAAGGAGGTTACCTGAAGTTCGTCATTGCGCGCGGAAGGGGTTGAATTGCGCGCACGAGAGACGTTTCGACTTCCAGCAACCTTTGAAACGTTGGGGGTCGCCTTGTATTTATAGGCAACCCCGGGCGCGGAATCCAGGGTGCGAGCGTGAAATTCTCCTCGCGGGCGCGGAATCGGGCGCGGCGCGCAAGGGAGTCGTGCGGACCCGCGGCGCGCAAAATTGCGCGCCGGACCGGCGCGTTGCGCGCAACCCGGGGGTTTTGCGCGCGGGACATCACCTTTGCGCGCGGGCCTCTGAAATTCCGCGCAAGGCCTCCGGGCCCTCCGAAACGTTCTTCCGACTCCAAATATCACTTCGCTTTCCGCATCCGGAGCTTCGTTTGGGAACAACGGACTTTTCCGGCGTCTACAACCATATGATTAGAAGGGTGGGATACATCTGGTCCACTATGGTCCATTACAATACCATTTTCTTCATAATGTGGCATGAGAATTAGATTTTTTCCAACATTATGAATCGATTGAAATATCCCCTCTATATTTCCAAGTATACATAGCACATTATTTTTTTAGGACATTCCATCATATGACTCTATCACCTAGAAAAAATCACTATAGTAGAATCAATCTAACCCTGAATGATTTATTTTCCATGTTTGTGGAAGAAATCCCTCTCAATTAAATCAAACCAGATAATCTATTGAATTTGAGAGATCTAATATCACACATTCATTCAGAGTCCTACATGAATTTATCATTGAGAATTCCACTAACATCCAGGATTCTGAGCTGAAGAAGTTTTATTCCCTGTACAACATCTATTTCAACTATACTTCATTCTATTATGTGTAGTTTAACAGATATATGGAGGTTTATAATAAAACCATATAAATAATTATGTAGAAAAGTTTTGGTTGAATAAGAAATGTTGAAATAATAAGGCCCCCAATACCCTATTTCATTATCAGGCGATGATTGGGAATTCCACCCAAGAGAACCCATATTCCACAACAGACCAAATAGTCATAGTCCTACCCATAAATTTTTTAGTTACAATATCTCTGAAAAACTATATATGATCAGAAGATGACATACAAGATAACCAATATCTATCTTGTAGAATTGGAATCCCTCCATGAGATAATGATTTGAGTGTTACATAATCTAGAGTTTCTCTAGAACAAAATAGCTAGATAATTCAACAAGATGATTTCTTATGCTACTTCCTAGAAGGTGGTATGGTGTTAGATATCTAATTACCAATGATACATGGAAGGAAGAAACAAATGCTGGAATATAGGTGGGATGAATCATACATCTTCCATAAGGTCCATCCCAATGGTGCATACTCTTTTGTCACCATGTATGCGAAGATCATCACTCCTTAAACTAATGCCAATTTCCAGAATACATAATTCACATAAGGGTCCATCATCCCTTGATCATTATGTTAAATTGGGAGACCCAGTCCAAACATAATGACATTAAATATCATGTGTTTTTTCCTTAGAAATGTTTCATCTCACATAAGCCTCCTCTACATCTTTCATGTTTGGATATAGTGGTCTCATCAAAATCATTCCTCTCAGAACAACATCCCCTTGCGTTCTAGCCATATGAAGATAAACATAATAGAAACAAATATCCTTACACCATGATGTATACAAAGATATGTCTCATCATATGAAATTAAACTACAAAATCAGTAACCTAATCGCATGAAAAAAACATTTATTGCAGTATGATGTTCTCGCCTAAGAGGACATCGCTCTCAGCACAGTTCATCTACCATGCCATTTTTGAAAACTATGTGTGACTTGATTCACAACCTGATGGGATATGTAGTGACCCCCAGGTATACTATCATTGGGCCTAACTGCATGTTCACCTTTTCCCCTAAGATAATGTTTATGGAATACATGCCTCTTTTTCTCGATTATGGTGTGTGTTCATTCCATATATTCCATACAAATGTCAACATGTTCAGTCTCAAAATATACCTTCTCTGGAAAATGTGGTGTATCATTTGGAACACCTCATACCTAATTTATGATGGTTGTATTACTCCTCTACACAACATGCACCCATTTTAGGGAGCCTCTTCCCCAATGTCCAAACTTCATAACCTTAAACTAATAGCCTAGTCTAGGAATCATGACTTAAAACTATATTTATGTATTCTCACGAATGGGTTGTGTGGTGTTGAGCCTCCTTTTTCCATTATTCACATTAGATTTTTCATGACACCACAGTACAAATTTCCATTTGAGATAACACCCCCCATGGTCAGAACACTATTATATTAAACCGCGATATTATTTTCTCAACATGTAATGTTAAACTACGACCATTCCAAAATAATTATTATGATGCCTCATGATAATCATGGGATTTCATAGCCACCTCTCTAGAGAGGATCTCTGACACCAGTTTCAGTGTCCTAATACACTTTGTTCTAGAACTATGTATATCTTGATTACATAACTTATTTGATACATAGTGACACCCATAAATTTTATATTCATGCCCATCCACATAATTTAAAAACCATTGACACCTTGGATTTAATTATAGGTCATAAATTATGACCCTAAACTATTCAAAACACCTATAGTATGAGAAACAAGACTGTAAACAATTTTATATTGTCTGAAAAACACAAATTTAAATAGTTTCCATAGTCCAAGAATTATGAATTTAAACTATATATGGGTATGATCCATATTCATCATCCCTCAATTGAGATATTATCATCCATTCATCATTACATTATCCTATATTTTGAAATTCATTAAATTCTCTAATAAACATTCATCAAAGCATGGCTTTGATTCCAACTAATTGTGATGTGCATTCAAAACATCTAGTATTTCCATGTTTATATTTCCACCAACCTTCACATACAAATGGACCCCTTAATGATGATGGTTTCATGAAATATTTTTCTCTCATACTTTCCTAGGTAAATGTCTAAATTTATCTCTCACAACAAATAGTTAATCCTATTTTTCAAACATGGTCAACAATTTATTCCTCATATTCAATCACCTTTTGTGATTGGTATGTTAATGATCCCTAAGTTCAGACATAGTCAGTGGTTTAACCTTACTCACTAGGCACCCCATTATCAGGACATTAAAAGTATCCATTTACCTCCTTTATATTCTTTTTTATCAGGGTCGGATTAAAATTTTGGTGTCTCCCATAATGTGTGCTCTCACATGTTAGGTAAAACCCTTATATCATTACATGTTTCCCTTAATGATCAAGGATCACATGGGCTTAAGATTATTTATAGGTTGGGTGTCTATTCGATCAAGCAACATAATGGATTCTTAGTCCAAACTCCACGACCAAAAACTAGGAGCCTCACAGGGAAATGTGAGGTGGAACTAGGCCTCAAAATCCCTCTTTCATGTTGGGTTTGTCTCTTCCAATGTCAAATGTGAATCCTTCCTGTCTGTTTTGTGTTTCTTTGGTGGTGTGAAATCATAATATAGATCATTCATGCTATGTCTATTTCCTATGTTCCGCACAAATATTCAAGAAATTTAAATTTCCATATTCCATGAAACGTAACTTTAATCTATTCATCGGGGTCTAGGAAATATAACAATAGAATCTGTTGAACGTATTAATAATAAGACATTAAAATATGAGACACAACTATTACATAATATTTTAGTCTATGATATGTGTCTTGATAACATGAAATTAATATGTACCTTGACGCATCCTGACCATAGGACATTATAGTATGTGCCTATCATCCAAATATTTATGATGCCCAATTACAAGGAGTCATATATTCTCTCCTAAGAGGTCCTCTCTCATAGTGATGATTGTTCATCACATTGTTTATATATTAAATGTCACTCAACATCTAAGGTGATGCTACCATGGAAGATGGGTTTGATCACTATTGATACCAAATTACATGCACTGGTGTAATATTACCTAAAATAGCTTAATTTCAAGAGTTTCCAAATACATTCAGACATTCCACCATAATGTTCATACATATCAAATTCAACTCATTTCGATACGCATCTTCTTCCCGGATTGAAGGAAGCCCCAAATGGAATGTTGTATAGAAACAACCCTTTTACCATCCTAGGACAACATTCCAATAGAATTCATATGACATTTCAAGTTAGGTTTTGTGTTTCAAACATGATCAGTGTTAGTCCCTCAATAATTTTATTCCATTTTAGGACAATGCTATATATTAAGTGTTTCAAACAATGACAATAATTATCTTGTATGACCATGCTATTCTCTTATAGTTCTATGTTTTGGGAATTTTGATTCACACTTCTCACTCCCCTATGTACCTATAGATTTTAACATGCCTCGTGTTGTCTTGTTAATGAACTATCACACTACAGAAATGAAATTGGTTGTCCAAAGATTCATGTCCTCTAGAAAAAACGTCTCCCAAGAACAACACTCTTAGTAGTCACTCAACAATAATAGACCCTGAGTGTTCGATGGTTATTCAACACTCTCATACACATTCAACAATTATGTGGTCATGCATTATTTATCACACTAGGAATTACCCATGTGAACTAAGCGATTGGTCATTAGTTTTCTCACAAATATGATTTATGTGCGGTAATTTATGTGGCAAAATATTGTTTTTATTAACCCAAAAGTATAAACAATGATCTAGTTTGAATATAGTAATTGCATGAGATAACCACATGTTGGATCCTTCAATGATCATTTGAAAGATCGCTATTGTGGATGTACCCTATTAATCTACTGTCATAACTATGACAAAAAATAGTTTTTTGCTTCCGAGGTCAGATTATTATTCATGATCTATTCCTCTTCCTCATAATCTACCAAATAATGATTAGTGGAATCGATATAGACTAGAGCTCGCTCGACATGAAGATCAATAGCTTGAAGTGACACCTATATTATCTATTCTTGGTTGTACACTAGTTGTTACCGTAGTTCTATGGCTATTTTCTATTGAGTTGTGATAAAAGATGAATTCTTGTATGATTATTCTTTATTGAAATGGAACTCATGTTTATCCACTTGATACATCCAGATGCTATTAAACTTCCCTCGATTTCAAGAAAAATCCATGTTTTTCAGCCTCCTTGAATGTACACATCATGAAAGTCATGGATAAACACATGAAGGACTAAATAATCCACCCCATAGTTTTATATACTATTAATACAGTAGACATGTGACCCCATAAATTTCACCCATTACCATTCATGGTTATGGTCAATAAAACATATGGTGAATTTCCATGCCCTGTACAGGTTGATGTGGTTTTCCTCATCTGCGTATTGATGAGAGACTTCCATATCTTCAGGATTTATCTACTCATACGTTGTATACAAAACTAAGAGTTTTAAGGTGGGATAATCTTCTATAATATTTTTAGAAGGGTTAGGCTCAATTTTGTGTAGTTGGACATCCTCAATGATCCCGCTATGCGAATTTTGTCCCTATCATCACCGAGTTCCTCCCCACCGAAGGCATCACTCAAAGCCACAATTGTCTATTCATCAGATTCCATACCCTATTAATCTCAAAATAACATATCCAAGTGGATTGACACCCTTATTGGATGATGGACCTTTGATCCTATATCCATTTACCATAGCCGAAAACATGAATCCCCTGACACTAACAAAAAAGGTGCATTTCAGATCAGGAAACAAACATTATGGATCTATTGAAATATGGAACATACAATAGATGTGAACAAATGTGCCCAAATTCAAGGTTTATTACATCATAATACTAGTTAATTCCCCCATATATATCATAGGAAGCCATGATGACTCTATATTTTATTCTCTAACCTCGTCAATTAAAATCGGACTCGTAGTTGCTTATGTCAATGGGACATTAACCTAATGCTGCTCTTCTACAGTCATTGGTATACCTGCATCCCAATGAAATAGTGGACTCTGGTCTGAGTTTCTACTATATAGAATAAATTTCAGTCAGATAATATGGTTGATAAAAATGTAATGGAGCATTGTGGGTAATTTAATCAAATTTTACCCCATGATGATTGAAAAACTCTACAGTGGTGTTTGGGATTTCAGCATCTTCCTATGGGAAACATAATTTGGCATATTTCTCCAAATATTTGTATGATCCCTCTTTAAAGGAATAGTTATTAGTCAAATAAGATGCTACAAATTTCAATGTGGAAGTCAAATCCAATAATACATTCACATGGCCTTTCATTGGACGCATAATGTCCAAATAATGCACTAGGTCCACTAACTCAATCACATACCAGGCCCCATCTTCGTGAGAAAGAAGGAAGTCATATTTTCCATGACTGATTCTGGTAAGGCACATCCAATATCTAATTATATTCTCTAACAACACATGGATTCTAGAGAACTAAATGTAAACATCCTAGTTATCCCAGGCCCCAGGAAGGACTATATCATTGGAATGTGAAAGCGGCACAACTGCTTCCCAATAGTGGGAAAAATGATATATGGAACCCTATATATAGATGCCCTTCTTCCAGGGACTAATTTTCTCACACGTTCTCCTTCCCATGAGTGTAGGGCCTCTTACCAATAATTCTCATCCTTCACTTCCCAATGATTGACTGGGTCCATGAATAGTTGGCATCACTGCTGCTAACCTACCACTCGGGCTAGATCTTCCATCACTACATGCTCTTGTTTCTTCCTTTACTCATCCATGTTTTGGAGGGATCGCCCATTCACTGGACTTGATAGTCCACATCAATATCATTGTCCATTGGTATGTGACTGCCCATCTCTATTCATATTCATGGGTCAAGTCCATACATAATGGTGGATGGTGTAAGTTCATTTCAAATATTCTCATACTCATGTATAAACATGGAACATAATTTCCTGTTCGCTGAAGGATGGAATTCCTAAGACACCTCTGAGTACACTTTCAGGGATTCCTTTTCAGGAAACTATATTACCTCACATACTTGTCAAGGTTTTTTGGTTCGCTGAAAGGATCATAGGAATCTCTCACCACCATCACTTCATTGTATATGGAAAAAATATATTATAGTTGTTACATGGTAGCTATTCCTTCATCAGTATCTACCACTTTCACTTGATGAGATTAGTGGAAGGTAAAGTGATCCTGTTGAACCATCTTGATCATCAACTCTAATATGATCTGGTTGAATAGGAAACTCAATGAGGCCTTAAAAATTGTTTAGTGGAAGTTTATCTTTGGAGTGGAATTAGGGTTTTGTAACTAATAGACACACATGTGGGTAGCTATATGGTTGTATATAAAATTAAATGAAACAAACATGTATAGTGGTATCTTCCCCAAAAAAATTTGAAAATGTACCAGGTATGTTTTTTCCAACACCATGATTCTATGGTTGACATGCTACCCCTTATCCAGTAGTACTATTATTAGGAAGGTGGTCTCAATTCCCCCATGTCGACCTCCCTCACCTGAATCATTGAATAACATATGAGTTTCGTGATTAATACTTCAAACCTGACTATGATTCGATTCTCAATTTTGATGTTGTATCCTCAGAACTGCCATAGTCTCTCTTAAATGATCCTCCAATAGGTTCCATTCATGCCTCGATGGATTCTTCTCAGATAGGTAAATTAACTTATTGGTAGTTTTTATGATGGTTATTCTATAATGTTGTGAACCTCTATCAAGATTTTAAATAAATAATTGAAACCTTTCTTGAACTAGATGTTCCATATGCATGGTTTACATTTATCGGTGCCCCAAACCATGTTCAATGGTGCCTTCTCCAAAGGCGGAAGCTGCTCCAATTCATCACTCAAATTCTATATGAGGAGAAATTATTCATAAATTTCACCATAAATTGGGATTTTGGAAATCTAATAAAGGTCTCGAACACTCATAATGACCCCATAGTGGTGTCGATAGAATGTTTTGGTATATGAGGACCACTATCACAACATCTTTAGAATGATCTTATTTGGATGGTAGAAAAGGAAATGAGAATCACATTCCACTTCATAGAGTCCTACCCACCATAGGTATACTACAAATTCAGCATAGGACATTCACACCCTGTAGGATGAAGCCCATTCCTCCATGATGCTTCTTCCCAGACAAAAATCAAAACTATAATTCCATACATTCTATGGGGTCCCCCGGCCATCTTTTATGATTGTTTTGTACTTAGGTGAAGATTCCTCATCCACCAGATTCACTCCATTAATTTTATTGACATGGTTTTGGATACAAGTGACTCTGATTGTTGAGTGATCCTTCCAGCTATGACTGTTGGATGCTCTGCTCCACTTTTACTTCACTGGTCTACCTATAAACTAGTAGGCTATTGATTTTCTACTAGCCAGATCAATGATGACATCATCACTTAATAAAAAACCATATTGAGGTAGCCTCTCTAATTTTTGATACTACTTATGATCATCAGAAAACATCCAAAGAATATATTCATGATCCGAGGTGCTTTAGGAATATTACTAGATTATGATATTGTCCAATATTTCTCTTCTTTAGGCATCATTGTGATGGACTTATAGATCATCCTCATAATAGGCTATAAAATCTGGGACTTATTTACTTCCCATGATGATTTATTGAGGTCGTTCGTGAAGCTCATTCATAAAGAAATACTCGCAGAGATGAAGTTAAATAGTCTAGTTGGTGATGACATGTTGGAGGTGTAAAATGTTCAGATATCCAGCTTGTATGAAAGCCTAAATGTTGTAATGATGTAGTCTTGTTCACAAAGGATTCTTTAATGGTGGAAGGATAGTTATGGTGATGAGCTTCACAAAAATATATCAATGTGAATGTTCCTCCCATGTTTATAGGTGACTTGGAGGGCCCCCACTCATAATATTTCTAGATGAATGACGGGCACATATTTTCCAAATAATTATTGTTAGATATACTCATGGGAAATAATGACAAGTGATCTCCATGAGTGTCCTTCGCGAATGGTAGTATTTTCTCATCATCTTTTGTGACTCTCCCATAGAATCTGAATGCCCTTTTCCCATAATCTCCCAATCTATTGGGGGGAATTTTTTGGTTCTGAAATACATTCCATAGGATTTAATAGAGGAGTTCCCAACATGTTTTCATGGAATATGATCTGAAAATCTCCAAAATCATTCATAAGGGACTCTTCATGGATCCCCTTTGTGGATAAACCTCACCCTTCATGATCATAAAATACCCTAATGCCTCATTACATGATTCTAATGATGCACCACAATCATGAATGTGTGTAAACTATGCATTGAGTGTCTATTTAAACTTCACAATTTTTAAATGTCTACTTTTTTATCATTTAACTACATTTTAGCCCCCTGACACAATTTTCCCGAAAAATAATAGGCCCATTCCAACTATGAAAAACCCATTCCAAGATATTAACTTCTATATTTTTTCGAATTCATGAATCACCATGAGAATCAAAAACCAACAAAAAATGGATCAACCAATGTATCTTAGTAATGAAGAACCCCTTTTTCAATGATCATAAACACCCCCACCTAGGGGGGGATGCCATTTTCAAAGGAATATTCACTTCATAGAGGGGGAAGGACCTTAGTGGTACTTAAGGAATTGTGATCCACTCATCCTTTATGAGGCACTCCCTTCTCGAGTGGGAAATTAATACCATAATAGGGTCAAAATGATTTGATAATCCTCTTTCTTTTTGAAGTTCATTTCCATTTTAAATTATTACGAACTAAAATTAACCTCTCTACAATTCCTTATTCATAAAAACTTCCACATCCCTGGAATGTCTATGTCACCTCGCCTCTATTGAAATCCCTTCATGAAGGTTGAGAGATCTAGGTCTCTACACCCATCAAGGATTGGTTCAGTTGCACCTTAAATCCTCATGTTAGTTATACCACCCATTCATGTGGCCCTCTCAACATAAAATTTGACATGAGACACACATTTACCTTTTTATTCTCAGACATTTCTAGTAATCCCCTTTTCATCTATTTATAGAAATTCTAATGTTGACCTCATGAGTGATCACTCCTCCATGCCATCATATTCAGGAATTTCTACTGCTATTACCATAAAAAATGTGTATAAGATATGGTTATATAAGCATAAGGGTTGAGATGTGAGTCCCCATTATCTGAGATTTTTGAAATAATAATTCATATCAAAAAACATCCTCAATACATCATTTTTAATTATACACACTTCCTATACAGAAAATATTGGATGTCCCATGTATAAGTGACATATAATGAGCTCCTCCTTTCATGGAGTGAAATCCATGGAAACTTCCACTTGTGGAATGATATAATCCTCAACAACCTACTTGTAGTGTAACCTTATCATTTTTTCAAAAGGGGAATCACCTTTTTCTCTCATCTCCTCCATTGACTATCAGGTATAGAGATTGGATGGGTACTAGGAATCTTATCCTCTTCTCACATTTTCAACACCTCATCCCCCTCCCTTTGTGATCTCTCACCATGAACAACATCCACATGTAAGCCCCACTCTCATGGAATGAGATCCTCCTCCCATGTAATGAGATCCTTTGTAGGAATCATCAACTAGTAATCCCCACACCATGTCTCATTGGATCATATTTCTTGCCATCGTTGGAAGGTAAAAATAATCCTCTTGATTCTTAATCTAATAATTACTTATGTAGTCTTATAGGTTTGTAGATACCATGAATCCCATTAATCACAAATGGTCTTCTTCTATATATATGTAATCCCAAACATTATTCTTCATTATCATCCTCCAAATGTGTTTTCCCCGATGCCCCTTCTTGAAAAATGTTGGATTTAATTTCTTATTAAATGGGATATGCAGGAATCCTCATTGAGGTCCAAAACCCGAAATCCATCCACTCCATCTAGTCCATCTATAATCCTTACCGATATTCACATGGGCCACCACATCACTATAGAATCAGGCAACCCACCTAGACCATTCCTAAATGTGAGCACCACACGAATAATTGATTGTCCTAGCATCACAGGGAAATCTCTCATGTAAAATACACACACTATCATATAAAATAAAAGTGTTTTTATCCCGATTTACTAAGAATAATATTTAATATTCCTATCTAAGTTTCAATCCCATCAAAAGGTAAATTTTTTTGTCCTTCTCAGAGGGGTACACCTCCATGATCCACCTCAAGTGTTGTTCTGATCAACCATAAGAGGATGACATATTACATTGATGGAACACACCTCCCAGGATCCACCTCAAAAGAAATTAAGATCCAACCACTTGGTAAACCTTATTGGTTATCTATCTAATGGATTAACCTCTTTGATCCACCAACATGAGTTGTTCTGATCGGTTTCAATTTATGACAAAATTGTTTTTAAATTTATACCTTGAGGACTAATACCTCATGTTAAAGATGGAATTCATGATGAATGTAATGGAAGATATGCCATTGTAATTAGATAACCCATTATCGATATAGGTTGCCTTAGGTTTTTTACCCAAGTTATATCCCCGAGATTCCCTCTTATAAAAATAATGTAGGTGACCAATGTTCTAGTTTCATGAAATACAAGTGATTCCAAATGGGAATAGTCCCCTAACATGGTGACTCTTCGTTATCAATTCAACATTGACTCTCCATATAGATGAAGCATAATTCAGCAGAACCCTGAAAGAGATTTCACACGGAATAATTTTGAAAAACACATCTTAATCTATAAGGTAGAATTAAAAAAGGTGATGAGTTCCAAGGAGTTATCCGTGGAAGGAGGAACCAACGTCCCATCATCCCATTTCAATAAATGATAAGTCATCATATAAAAATTGATGAAATCCAAATCTATTTGGAATGCATGGATGTGGGGAAAAATGTGCCCCAACATAAAATAACTCATGTGGTAGTGTTCCCTGATGAAAGCATCAGAATCAATTTTTTGTATTTTTGAAAATATTGATATGGAAATTTTTCGACTAGTAATTGAAATAGAATAAAAAGTGTTTTATCTACTCAAATAACAAAATTTATATTCTTAATAATGTAATAAAGGGGGTTCAGTTGTCTCTAGAGTTTCATGGTATTTCAAGGCTTAATGGTTGTGTTTTTTGAGTTGCAACTAATGATGCATGGATTTCAAATGGCTAGTGTCGACCATGTTACCAAATCATGCATCTAGGTATGTGGAGTTACATGACTTGTTTTAACATATCATGGTTTCATGGAAACCAAATGATCACCAGAAATAAAATGTGCATTCATATAAAATAGTTGGTTTCTAGTTTGTAAAACAATTCACCAGAACTCTATGATGTGGAATGAATTTGGAAGAGAAGGTAAAATCATTAAGACATAGTTTTTAAAAATGTGTGACCAAACAATACACTACAAAAAAGGTTGAAAAAATGAATTTTCCCTTACAACCATAAATAAAATTTATACATTCTTGGTCATTTCATGTTAACAAATCCCTCTTTTTCACTCAATATTATCAATCTCCTTCTTCACAATTCTCATTTAATTATTAAATATATTTCATTCCATTATATGAATTTGAAGGGTACAAATTATTTTTACCCACTACTATATCCGTTTATTTAAATGTTTTCTTACTTTTGAGTTCCCATTGGTTTTCGGTATTATTCCTTATTTTATGGGGGTTTCTGTTATTATTATATTTCTACAATTTTACCTCGATTCTAAGGATGATACTAGATATATAGACTGATATGGGGAATCAATTGGAGTTACCATTTATTTAAAATGTATTATTACATTATTTGCTGGTGTTTGTGTGTTTTTTGAAAAAGAAAACTTCAACATACTTTCAACCTTTTAAAAATTAAATTTCAAATATTGAGTTTACACTAGTTAAATGTATCATTTATCATATTTTGAACAATATGGAAGGGAAATTACATGTGGATTGTTTTCTAGGGAATATATTGTCGAAGTGTATCAATGTCACAAAATTAATAGTATATTTTTTAAAAAACTAATAGGAAATATTATTAGAATGAATGTTTCTAAAATTTAAGTTCACAAGAATAGTTTTAAAGGAATAAGAGGTAAGTTATTTTAAATATTGTATTCTAGAATGATTTAATGTTCCAATGTGTTATCAATGACATTTACCTTCTTAAAATTACGTCCTATCATATAAAAACATAGAGAATAGAATACATGGTTTATAAATTATTATATTCATTTCTAGAAGATAAGGAAATTTTACCAATGAAATAATAACTTGACCTTTGAAATAGTTATGTGACACCAATGAATAATAAATCAACCAATTTAATAGTGATCCCACAAATGAATTTATAAATAAATTTTTCCATATTATTTGTTACAATATGATTTAATTATATCATAATATAAATATATAATTTTTTAAAAAAATTATCAATTAAGTGATGGTATTTTAATAAGTCATAAATATTTAATTATAACATTATGAATAATTTTATATTTTAAAAAAAGTAATTTCATTAAATTTATTTAAAAAAATATTTTTTTATTTAATATGATTATACGATAATTGTATGAGACCTTAGTTAATTATTCAATATGATATAAAATTAATTATAATTTTAAAACAATATTTTTTTGAGTAAATTGTGATTTTAATTAAAAATTAAATATCTAAAACATAGAAAATTATTTTCATAAAACAGAGATAATTTTTCGATTTTAAACTTCAAGATATTGTTATAGTTATTTTTTGCAAATTTTATAAAACACTCGAATTTTTTGTTAATAGTGAAAGACGATAATCACAGTATATGTAAATAATTGAATTTTGGAGTCATTATAAAGTAATTAATGATTTAAGTGACCATTTTTCATAATTAAAAAAAATATTACTTAATTTAGTATCAAGAATCCAGAATAGTTCATTACTTGAGAAAAATAAGAAAATACTGTGTAAAAAATGAGAAAACACCCCTCTCCTCTAATATAAATACAACCTCTCACAACCTCTTCTTATAAAACCTCTAAAAAATTATCCTTCTCTAAATTCTAATAAAACATGCTTACTATAACCTTCCCAATTCCTAGGACTTTTTGGTTTAATTAAAATTCAAAAATCTCTTCACCTAGGAGGCTCTCAAGGAAGATAAATTGAAGATGTAAATTCCACGTTCCGATTCCTTTATTTTCTTTTTCATGTTTCATTATTTTGTCATCTCTACTCACCTACCATGATAAAAAGTTTGTAATAACTACTATAATATAGATATAATATAATATAATTATAATGATGGAATAATTCTTCAATTTCTCACTTTCCCTCTACTTTTATACAAATAAAAAAGAAAACACCGTCCCAGATGTGTTGATTTATCACATTCAAGGATGACTTGTTTTTAATCTCTATTACATATTCAAGGATTGTCATGAATTTTTTTTATGGTTGAACAGGACAAAAATATATTTATTATATCTTAATTAAATGTTAGATATCATTATAAATACATGATGTAATTTAATAAAACAAACCAAGTTTGTTGTGAGTGAGACCACTCAATATAATCCAAGAGTTTATCATTAAGGATTTATATAATGACTCATCCTAAAAAACCAAATGACTTATATGATAAAATAATCATCTTTATGATCATAAATATTGTATAACTTCAATTTTGGATATTAATTTTCATTTTATATGAACTTCCATTAGAGAGTCAATCATGAATGTTAAGAAAACATCCACCCACAAACAATAAATTTCCTCTTTAAAAATCATCAAAATGAAAAAAAGAGATCAATAAAATTATACTAATAAATTAAATGTAGAAGTTTTTTATTGAATAATTAATTAATGAATATAAGTTAACTATCCAGTACATTAAAATTAGGGTAATAACAGTTTATTACTTAAGGTAAGGTATTCTACTCGAACCTCCATTATTACTTAAAGTTATTAATTTTACCTTTTTACCAAAATTATACTCAATTTCATTTTTATGTACATCTTCTAAATTATTTCTATATGTTTTGAAATCATGTATCATGATTTTGGCATCCATATATTTCTAGGATATTCAGGTTTTTATTAGGTTCCCTACTTAATTCTTCTCGATAAGCAATCCCAATTAATGGGAATTTCTGGAACTCATTCCCATTTTCTAGTGTGCTCCATAGTATTATTTAAGAAAGGATTATTTTTCAAAAATAACTCATTTCATCAAGAAAAAATCCTGGTTCAATTCTGGATTAATACAAACAATTATTCTTTTTTTCCATTTTAACAAATCTTGAATGTTTTCCTTAAATAAAACTAAAATGTTTTATCTATATAGTTTCTTCAACACTATTTTCAGTTCAATTTTACATCACATATCTTTATATTTTTCTATATTACAGTTTTATTGTCAATTTATGTTCTAAATACTTTCTTTCATGGAAACCCATGTCGTATTCCCCTATTTTATGGCTTTGGACAAGATTAGGACACTTAATCCTTTAAATGGTTAACCCTTATATAGATGATTGATTAATTGTAAATTATTCATTATTATAAGATAATATTAATTAGAACATAATTAGGGGAGTTCCTATACATAACAATAATTCATTGGGTATAGTTTAGTCACATGAGATTTTGTGAGAAATGTTCATAGTGGTTAGCCTTTACTCGCCATCCATCAGAAACTATATTGATGGTTAGCCTTGACTAATTCAACTATATTTTCACGGATCCTTGTATTGTGTTCATATATGTCAAACATGCCTTGAATCATTCCAAAATTCATGTTTAATTTATATCATAATTACTATTATTTCATGATTATTAGATCCAATGTTCTACATGTTTGGATTCCTAACATTTTATCATCTTCCATGAAATTTTAAAATCATAATGTTATGATTTCAAACCCTAGTTCTAATAAAAATTCTTAGTTTTATTCCATTCTTAATATTTTAGGTAACACCACAAGCTCTCACTGTACTTTTCCATTTGAATAATGCAATATCTTGTGTTGTACGCAACTTCGAGATTGTAACACATCACGACCAATCAAATTAACCATTGGAAATAGTAATACGAAATTTTTAGAATTTTATCAATTTTATCTTTCAAAATGGATTTCATTTTTGGGTTCAGAATATTTAAATTAGCTTAGGGTGATTGTTTATTATTTTTTCTGAAAACATTTAGTTTTTGATGAATAGTGCAAAACACTAAATTTTAATTTAAAACAACTTTTTTAATCCAAATAATTTATAGTGATAAATTATACTATTGAAGAGTTTTTAAGTATAATTAGATTATATTTTTACCATTTAATACAATTTAGGTCATTGGACGTAATTTCACATTTAAACTGAACATAAGAAAGTGTCAATATTTTTATAGCTATTATTTCATAAAAACATGCTTTTTGTTTTGACAACAAGAATTAATTTTAAATTAATTTCATCAAATTATTTGTTTAGAATTTCCAAAAATGGATTCTATATTTATAATCAGGACGCCCAAATTATGTAAATAGGTAATTATTATTTTTTGACATTTTGAATGATTACTTCGGTAAATAATTTATTTACCTTGGTAAAAATGTAAATCCGGTAAATAAGGGTAAAAAAATAATATTATAATAACATTAAATTACACAAATATGTGTCCTAACCACATTTTATGACACATATCCGACAACATAAATCCTTGGGTGGATTTTGGTACCCCATGGAGCCACTTATAATTGATAATGTCACTTTATATTAATGAGGTTTAAATAATACAAAAATGACATAAACATATATGTTTTAGTAAAAAAAATTACATATGGTTATATAAGTTATATCGTCAACAATAAATATTCATTAGAAATATAAAACAATTTCCTACATAATTGTATTTTATTTATAATTTTTACACATTTTATAATTTAATTTATCTTTGACACAATGATGATGTAGTAATTACCGTATTTATGAAATATTAAATTAATTGATATAAAAAATACCAAAATTAATGTAATATCAAACTCTTTATGATTCAAAATAATTTTCTAGGTTAATATTACATGTTATAGTAGACTAAATGAATTTTTTGTGAAGTAATAATGTTGCTAAAAATTTACAAAAAACCAAATACCAAATAGTGTCAAAATTGACTTAAAAATGTTTTGAAAACAAATATTATATTATTAATTGGTAATCTATTCCTAAAAATCTGTAGTTCGTCCAAAGGGATTAAATACTATTATATATGACATTAATGAACCACTAGAGGTTATATTATATGTTTATGATATGTTTATTAACCATATAATATAAAAATACTAAGAGAAATGTTAAATGTGAAACTATTTAACTAAGAGTTAAATCTCAATGATAAGGTTAATATAGTGACCCAATCCTGCCGAAAATCTATTGGTTGAGTGGTTTTTAACCCCTACCTACCTTATAATTTAAATTATTCATTTTGGAACCATTATACACCTAAAATAAATTTATTGTAAAATAATATTTCAATCTTTTTATAAGGTGCCCCTCACCCCTCTTATAAAAGGGAACTCCCCCTTCCCTCAAATTCACACCGTCAATGCCATTTGGCTCGGCCAAAACCATCCCATATATCATCCCAAATATCATCCCTTAATTATAGATTTCTTTATTAAGTTATAAATCCATCTTAAGGATCCCTTTAGATCAAATCAAAAGGAAGATGCCGAAGAAGAGATAATTATTTCATCACCTCTTTCATGTTCCTTTCTTCTTCAACTTCCTCCTTCATTGTTGTTTACATTCTAAAATAATAACTCCAGTATCATCTATATACTATGATGTTATTATAAATATTTCACAATCATATTCATTATTTTATCTATCATTTGAATGACATGTCACCATATGTGCATACGTACATATTACCGTCTCCACGTCGTGGTGTAGTTGTTATTCAATACATTATTATTTGGATGGGTATATTAATGATGTATAATTGATGTAAATAATACATATAACATGATAATTATTCTATATATATGATATAACATCTAATTGTATATTATTATTATATCAACAGAATGATATTGTCGTTCGTACGTAAGTACAGATTATAGTCTCCATGAACACAATGAGATTCATTCCCCATCATATCCATTCAAGATTTATCTTCATTCAATTATTAAAAATAACATTTAAGGACTTAATATAATTATGAATATAAATAAGATACATTCTATCCTTAAAAAACATTACCTACGTAACAAAGTATATAAAGAAAAACGAATCTTTTAAATCACGAAACGGTGATAATACTAAAATATTATTTACAAAGAAATATTAGAAGATCATATATGATATCATTTTAATGTATATAGTTCTTGAATAATTTAATAAAAAATATTTAATAATTATAAAGGATTTTAACCTTCCCTCAAACCAGGAAAAGTACAAGTAGAGGGGTAATTATACAATCCCATTATTATCCGATGTTGTTTTTACGTAAGTATCTACTGTGACCTCTTTATCATCCACATCCATGTTTCTAAAAAATGTATTTCAAAACATTTTTAAAATTTACTTGACAATGGTTTAAAGTCATTTATACCGTTATTTGAAATTATATGTTTTGAAAATAATATTTCAGTCATTTTTCAAACAAGGTACATTACGTCCTTTTCAACAAAATTAAGGTAAGAATGTTTTTTATCTTATACGGTAGGTGCAGTTATTCACCACTTTTATAACAACGTCAAAGCTTCCATTATATTCATATTATAATATTTTTAAAGTAAATTATTCTTTTATAATTATGTAACTTTAAATGATTTAAAAATAAATAATGAGATATTTCTCTCGAATAGATTTTATTTCATCTTGGTTAACATCCCTTGATGGATTTTATACTTGTTTGAAGTCGATTAATTAGGATACAAATATTCCATATTCTATTGAAGGTTTTGTCATATGTTTGACTGTGGATGTGTTATATTTCTACCATTCATGGTTTTTGGTTAATGTGTTGACATTTTGTATGCTAGTTTTAATACGAATGTTTATGTTATATTTTAACCTTTTCATATGAGGAATGTATTAGACTTAGTAAGTGATGGGGGGACCCCACTATAGAAACTCGGTGCATCAGTAGGTCTCATGAAACTACTAGATGTGGAATTGGCCGAGGCCTTTCCCAATTTGATATATGGTTTTGGCTAAGGCCTTAATCATTTTTAGACGTCTTGGACAAGCCCTTGGAAAAATGTTTTAGACAATCCGACATTATAAATTCCCTAATTATGAAAATAATATTGATTGTTCATGTGGCCATTCGTCTAGTAGAATACACATGATTATGTCTTATTATGGAATTATTTACAAAACTCATATTCCTACCATAAATTTGGTCATGTTTATTACTGGTAAAGGCATGTGTTTTCAATTATTAACCATGATCAATATTTATGTTATCTTCTACAATATTACTTACCCTTAATGAGTGTTTGATCTCACCCATCTCTTATGGTTCATTTTCCCAGGATATGAAGAAGTAACTTTTTAGTGACTTTCAGGAGTAATCAATAGGTCTTGGATGATTCTCATGGAAAAAATCAGTGTTTTATTTCATTTCATGATGTTATGTTGAACTTACATATGAATCTTGTTTAACATAATAAAAAAACGATCGGTATTTCGAGACATTATTTCCTAATGATCATGCCAATGGTTTGTAATAATGGTCCGACTCTGGGTAATTGGGGTCGGGGCATTATAATTTATTGCAGAGAAAGTTTAGTACAAACCATGGAACCTAGATTTAGATAATCTCTGATTAGGGCACATTGCTGTAATATAGACATTGAGGAATATCATAGAAGAACATCCTAGAATTTTGGTACTGTAATGATTTAGTGAGTTTTCCATGCTGTACTGTAACCCCCCGAGAGTTTATGAAAAATATTCTTTTAATTTCATTAATGTCTTGTGTTGTATTCTACACCAAGATTACCTTGCGCTATTCGCAACAACATATTAGCTTACAGTATATGCAACACCATTCTTGGATCGTGTTACACACAATTTTGATAATAGTTATTCTACGCAACATTGAGTATATATATATATATATATTAAATGTATAAATGAAAAATGGTTGGATTCTGTTATATGAAACAACGAAGGATTCTTTCACAACATGCAACCCTGACTTGGCTTGCATTACACGCAATCGCGACCTTCCTCGATAGCGTGTGTTGTACGCAATACTGTGTTTTAATAAAAAACGATATATTATAATAATATTATCATGAACTAGCCGTTATGAATAGTGTTAACTAAAATTTGAATTTTATAACATTATTATTCATCTTACACATTTTCTAGAACATGGTATAAGAACAAAATAAGTTTTTCGGGTAAAATAAGTATTTTTCAAAAAATGCAGTTTTGCCGCCTTTTGATGGCGCACCCACATTAAATCTAGTTTTTGACATGTTTATAAGTTCAATTTGACAAAATAAAATTATTCTTTTGAATCAGTATGTAAAAATTTACATTAGATAAAGTTTTGATATTTTTCCGATAACTTTCATATTTTAATGAATAGTAAAAACACGCTATATTTTAATTAAAAACAACTTTTTTCATCATAATATCTTATGTGGTTAAATTATAATATTGAATGGTTTTAAAGTATAAATAGAATATATTTTTACCATTTAATATAACTAATGTTATTATCATTGATTTTACCTTGAATTCGTAGGTTAAATCAATTCAATCTTTTGCAATGTTTTAAACAAAAACCCGTTTTTATTCGACAACAAGATTAATTTTAATTTAATTTCTGCAACTTCTGTGTATTGAATTTTAAAAAATGGATTCCATATTTGGAATCAGTGGGTCCAAATTATGTTAATAGGCTACTTTTTATTTTTGGGAATTATGAATAGTAACTACGGTAAATTTTATTTACCATAGTTAAAGGTAAATCAGGTAATTAAGGGTTAATATAATATTTTAAAATTACCCTAAAAATATCAAAATCCTATTGGATGACTAAACATCGACCCATATCACCTAAGGGTCGGATTAGATTCATTTAATTAAATTTTGTCAATGAAAATATTTTAATTATTATTAAAACCAAAGAATGTGACAACATGTCACTTTCTTAAATCTTATAAGTATAATAATTTTAATCTATTGATAAATTTCATGAAACTTCGAACATCAATAGTCTCCAGAAATCTAATACAATTATCTACATCATAAGAATTTATTTAGAATTTTTAGGGATTAAATAATTATCATTTATTACGACACAAATATGATGCAGTAATTGGCTTATTAATGAAATATTGACATAATTGATGTTATAAATGCCCAACTAAATGTAATTTGAGACTTTTTATGACATACACTAATTTTATAGGTTACTATGAAATGTTATTTTGGATTTAAGTAACTTGGTTGGAACCTATCATTCTGTTATGAATTTCATAAAAATCATATACCAAATAGTGTCAAAATTGACATAAATTATTTTTTAAAACAAATATTATATTATTTATTGTTATTTTATTCCTAAAAATCAAGGTTCGGCCAAATGTCATAGATAAGATTATATATATTAATAATAAACAACTTGGGGTTCTTTTGTCTTGATATAGTATGTTTATTAACCATATAGTGTAAGAAAACAAAAAGACACGGTAAAAGTTAAATTATTTAACTTAGAGTTAATTCTAATTTATAAGGTTAAAATAATAACCTAAACTTGTATAAATCCTACTGGATGAGAGGATTTAGACCCATCCCCACCTTATCCTCGAAATAAATCAATTTGGATCTATTTAAAACAGAACATGACTTTATAATAAAATAATATTTTTAGTTATTCCAAAGGTGCCCCTCTCCTCCCTTATAAAAGGACACCTCCTCCCTCTCTTCCTCACACAACATTGAGCCTTCATGCTCGGCCAAACCCTGCCAAAATCTCTTCTCCACTTCGTTAGAAACATCCTAGAGGTTCTGGTATTCCTCAAATACCAATTTTAGTGCCCTAAGAGGAGGTCTCAAAGAGGCGCTTCAAAGAAGAGGTAATTTCCGTTACCAATTCTTTAACCTTTATTTCTTCTTCCACTTCTTCTTCTTATGTTGTTTCATTATGAATTAATAACATCAGTATCACTCATATACTGATATTTTATTATAAGTATGAAACAATCCTAATTCACCATCTATCCATCCTACGGAAAACAAAATCACCGCGCGTGCGTACGTACAGAATACCGTCTCCACGCCGTGGTGTAATCTGTTTTTCCACCAACACCTTACATGGATGGGTATTATGTTGTAAAGAATAACTATACATAGTTATTATAACATCATAATTATTATTATATATTGTATCATCCACTCCAATTCAATTCAATAATTATGGAAATGATATCATCGCCAGTGCATACGTACGGACTACCATCTCCACGACGCGATGAGATTCATTCTCCTTGTTAACCATTTAAGAATGATTATAAAGTATATATAAGCAATAAATATGAAATATATGACATTATAAAGCTAATGGATTTATGTGTATATATATGTATGTCATCTACTTAATTCCACTCAATTCAATAAGGAAACGAAAACATCGTTCATGCGTACGTACGGCCTACCGTCTCCATGAACGGTGTATTTCATTCCATTTATCAATCCATTATATATATGTATATTCTGAATATATATTATATATAAATCATGGTTTAAATTCTATAATTAATTAATAATGATCTAAGTAATCATATGAATAATTACAAGTTAAAACACGAACGACAAATGAGACGATTTTACCCAAAACGCTACTTTAACATGAATTTACAAAATAACGGGTAATATAAAGTCATAAGTAAACCATATATGATATAATAACAATGAATATGATTCTTTAATAAGTCAATGAAATTATTTAAATCATTATACAAGAGGTTCGGAAACTTACGAAGCAAATCAGACCTAAGGTAAGGGAAATATCACAATCTCATTTTTATCCGAGATTGTTTATACTTTGGTAATTACTGGGGTGTATTTTATCATCCACATCCATATTTCAGGAATATGTAATATTATTTCCATCCAAATACAATTATTTTAATCCATTTTTACCCTTCGGTGAGTTTTTAGTAAAGAATATGAAAGGAATCTTTTGTCGTTTTTCGAACGAGGTACTTTTTGACTTTTCTGACAAAAGTATGAGAAGAATGTTTTTTTAACTTATACGGCATGAATGGATTTTTAAAAAATTATTTCCAAGAATCTTACTTTACAAGTTTTCAAGTTTATTTTTAATAAACTTCTTTTAGTTTAAAAGTGTATGACATGTTATGAAAGGAAAATGTTTTTAATGTAGAAAGGATATTTTCTTCAAGAATGGAGTTCAAGTGTTTTATCAAAATTATTTTCCATCTAAGATAATAAAGGGTTCTGTTTGTATCCCTATTATTACATTGCTTTGATTATGTTGTGATGGAATTATTTTTTTGAATTCCTTTATCTTATATGAATTGTTTTATGATGTCATGATGTTTAAGATTCCCATTTGTATTACATGGGTTATGCAATTATGTATGATTTATGATTTTGTGGCACACATAAGAATGGTATCATTAAGAGATGGGTGGGACCTATATCTCCCTCCAATGCATTGGGTAAAGATTTTATATCTCATGAGATAGACATGGATGGAATGGTAGGTTATACCAGTTCAGTGAAACAGGACTTAAACGAGGGTTACTCGATTGAGAAAGGGACTTTGTCCACTAAGATAGTCTTGGAAATGAGTCTTGACTAACATGAAATGATTATCTATGTTTATGTGTGAATGCCACAAAGTTTCATGTTTTATGTTATGATTATTGTGATTACATTTCACTGCCATGATTTATCCCATGTTATGAAATTATGATCTCTTTTGCAGGTTAAGTTTTCCAAATGTTATGTGCTTGTGTATACGATGTGATTGATATTTATTTTGTTTACCCTTACTGAGCATTTGAGCTCACCCTTTTATGTTTTCTTTTCCCCAAGATATAAAGAAAGGGTTTAGGTAAAAAAAAGGAAGATCTTTATGGAAGCTGTTGAAGATCTTTCACCATGATTAGAAGATTATATTCTGAGTTTCCAAAGACACTAAACTATTACGGTCCTTGTGTGTGTGTTTTTTTTATGTACTAAGTATTCCGAAAAAGTAATGTAATGTCAATGTACGTTAGGCTTCAGGTCTCTACAGTTGGTTTCAAACGAAAGGTTTAGTCAACCTTTGGAAACTAGGATGTGAAAACGTTAGTGAGATCCCTAGAGATATTTCTAAGGTATGTCTAGGGATGCCCCTGAGGATAAGTATACTTATAGGATATAGTCCTAGAACTATGGTAACGATATTAGATTAAACCAAAGATGTTAGATATTGAAGTTACTCCCCCTTTATTATGATTTTTTCCACTCACACTATTCTTTTTGGGTTTTAGAAAATGGCTGGAAACAAGATGATTCACGATAATAGAGGATATGATGGACAATGGAATGATATTCTTCATGAGCAACCAAATGAAATGGGATTTGGAAGTCCCAACATCATTATTATGCCAAATCAGCAATCTCATAATATGATCAATAAAGTAAAATTTGGTAACTTTCCTGACTCGGCTAATAACAGAAAGATGGAGTTTCATGATGATCATAGAGGAAAGAAAGTTCAATTTCCCCTATGTAAATCATGTGGGAAGAGGCATCAAGGAGAATGTTTCAAAGGAACTAGAAGATGCTTTGGGTGTGGAAAAGAAGGACACAAAGCCAGTAAGTGTAAAGGAAAAGGTTCAGTTAACACCAGGGATGAGGATAATGGTATTGCTACGACATCAACAATGGTTAAATGTTTTAAATGTGGAATGTATGGGCATTATGAAAACCAATGCCCTAAGGTAAAGTCTAATGAAGAGAATTAGTATGGTCATATGGGTAGTATTTATGTTGATGATGATGAAGAGACTGCAAATGATATTTGTGATGAAAGAATTGTTGAAGCTCGGTCAATGGTTTAAGAATGTAGTGGAATGATTACATGTTTATCATGTGTAATGTTGTAGAAGTAATCTCATGGTAATATGGAATAAAAAGACATTTAAGGATTGTTACACTGTTTCCCTTCCTTGAGTTTTGATAGTGTATGATTAATGTTACCAGTATCCATGAAAGGTTATTCAGATATTTTTGGAATGTAGATGATATGCGCATAATGAAGGGATAAAGAGAAAATTAAATGTTTGATAGTATTCATGAGCTCATTACTGATATAAGGAGAAGGTTATATCATGGTTTCAGTATATAGAATTTTGAGTATTTTGGTATGTGGAAAGGGTTAACTTTTAACAACACTCATGTTTTCAATAAGGTTCAATGGGTATTCAAGAGAGTACATGATTAAGGCCTTTGAATGTTTGGAATGTGACCAACAAGATATATCTTATGATATATGGGGATAAACGATGGTATTAAATCTGTGAGAGTGGACTGCAGTATTATGGATAAGCCTAAAGATTGGAATGGATTATGTTGGACATAAGTTAGTATTGTTTGTTTTTCGATATTATTGATGGCATGTTATAGTAATATAGTTTTAGAAAAAGGACAACCCGCAGGACGGGCGACAGCCCATCGCGTCGGACAAGGCTGTGGGAATCGAACCCACAACCGAAGTGCGACTGGCCTTTATCGCCTACCAATAACCTACAGGAAGTCCCTGTTTAGTAGAAACTATGTTTATTATATTACGCAGTATGATATATGAAGTATAAGTCCGTTTTAGGAACCCTATATGATGAATCTCACTATAGATGGACTTATGTATTTTTTGATAACTTTTCTAACCTTTTGTTTGAGATAGATGGAATGACCCATCATTCTATCACATGATCTGCTAACACATCATGAATGAAAAATTCAACTTCATTTCTTTAAGAGATGAAGTGGAAATTGTCCAAAGATTGACAAACGGTGAGACTATACCAAAATCACGAAAGTATTTCTTCTAATTCCAATTTCATTAACTTTAGGGAAATGATCTTGAAAAAAAAAATGTTGTCCATGTGCTATTATATCTGATTAATCAGATGGTACTATAGATCATCTCAAATTTACGGATTTGTGATTGCTGGCTTTTCCATAGCCATGTTCTCTACCACTCTCCATCAGAACATGATGGTTAGATTTCCCTTCCATATCCATATTTTAACCTATGTGGAAACCCAGTGATTAGTTTATTTGGGTAACCGTTACGTTTTGTACTTTTGTTTTTAAATATTGGTTTTTGTATTCCTTTTTACGATGTGGGTTTCTATTAAAGAAACTTTCGAATAGTAAACCATTTATAACCCCAACGAATTTCAAGGGAGAAATTCATTTTAAGGGGGGGTAGAATGTAACACCCCGAGATATTATGAAAAATATTCTTTTAATTTCATTAATGTCTTGTGTTTTATTCTACACCAAGATTACCTTGCGCTATACGCAACACCGTATTAGCTTGCAGTATACGCAACACTATTCTTCGATCGTGTTACAAACAATTTTGATAATAGTTATTCTACACAACATTGAGTATATATATATATTTAATATATAAATTAAATATGATTGTATTCTATTATACGAAACAACGAAGTATTCTTTCACAACACGCAACCCTGTCTTGGCTTGCATTACACGCAATCGCGACCTTCCTCGTCAGCGTGTGTTGTACGCAATACTGAGTTTTAATAAACAATGATATATTATTATAATATTTTCATGAACTAGCCATTATTAATAGTGTTAACTAAATTTTGAATTTTATAACATTATTATTCATCTTACACATTTTATAGAACATGGTATAAGAACAAAATAAATTTTTCGTGTAAAATAAACATTTTTCAAAAAATGCAGTTTTTCCACCTTTTGATGGCGCACCCACATTAAATCTAGTTTTTGACATGTTTATAAGTTCAATTTGACAAAATAAAATTCTTCTTTTGAATCAGGATGTAAAAATTTACATTAGATAAAGGTTTGATATTTTTCTGATAACTTTCATATTTTAATGAATAGTAAAAATACGCTATATTTTAATTAAAAACAACTTTTTTCATCATAATATCTTATGTGGTTAAATTATAATATTGAATGGTTTTAAAGTATAAATACAATATATTTTTACCATTTAATATAATGAATGTCATTAGCATTGATTTTACCTTGAATTCGTAGGTTAAATCAATTCAATCTTTTGCAATGTTTTAAACAAAAACCCGATTTTATTCGACAATGGGATTAATTTTAATTTAATTTCTGCAACTTCTGTGTATTGAATTTTTAAAAATGGATTCCATATTTGGAATCAGTGGGTCCAAATTATGTTAATAGGCTACTTTTTATTTTTGGGAATTATGAATAGTAACAACGGTAAATTTTATTTACCATAGTTAAAGGTAAATCAGGTAATTAAGGGTAAATATAATATTTTAAAATTACCCTAAAAAATGTCAAAATCCTATTTTATGACTAAAAGTAGACCCATATCATCTAAGGGTCGGATTATATTCATTTAATTAAATTTTTGCAATGAAAATAATTTAATTATTATTAAAACCAAAGAATGTGACGACATGTTACTTTCTTAAATCTTATAAGTATAATAATTTTAATTTAGTGATAAACTTCATGAAACTTCGAAAATGAATCGTCTCCAGAAATCTAATACAATTAGATACATCATAGGAATTTATTTATAATTTTTAGGGATTAAATAATTATCATTTATTATGACACAAATATGATGCAGTAATTGGATTATTAATGAGATATTGACATAATTGATGTTATAAATGCCCAAATAAATGTAATTTGAGACTTTTTATGAATTAAACTAATTTTCTAGGTTACTATGACATGTTATTGTGGAGTTAAGTAACTTGGTTCGAACCTATCATTCTGTTATGAATTTCATAAAAATCATGTACCAAATAGTGTCAAAATTGACATAAATTAGTTTTTAAAACAAATATTATATTATTTATTGTTATTTTATTCCTAAAAATCAAGGTTCGGCCAAATGACTTATATAATATTATATATATTAATAATAAACAACTTGTGGTTCTTTTGGCTTGATATAGTAAGTTTATAAACAATATAGTGTAAGAAACCAAAAAGACACGGTAAAAGTTAAATTATTTAACTTAGAGTTAAATCTAATTTATAAGGTTAAAATAATAATCTAAACTTGTATAAATCCTATTGAATGAGAGGATTTCGACCCATACCCACCTTATCCTCTAAATAAATCAATTTTGAGCTATTTAAAACCGAACTTGACTTTATAATAAAATAATATTTTTAGTTATTCCAAAGGTGCCCCTCTCCTCCCTTATAAAAGGACACCTCCTCCCTCTCTTCCTCACACAACATTGATCCTTCATGCTCGTCCAACCCCTGCCAAAATCTCTTCTACACTTTCCTAGAAACATCCTAGAGGTTCTGGTCTTCCTCAATGTCAAATTTTAGTGCCCTAAGAGGAGGTCTCAAAGAGGCGCTTCAAAGAAGAGGTAATTTCTATTACCAATTCTTTTACCTTTATTTCTTCTTCCACTTCTTCTTCTTAGGTTGTTTCATTATGAATTAATAACATCAGTATCACTTATATACTGATATGTTATTATAAGTATGAAACAATACTAATTCACCATCTATCCATCCTACGAAAAACGAAATCACTGCGCGTGCGTACGTACGGAATACCGTCTCCACGCAGTGGTGTAATCTGTTTTTCCACCAACACCTTACATGGATGGGTATTATGGTGTAAAGAATAACTATACATAGTTATTATAACATCATAATGATTCTGATATATTGTATCATTCACTCCAATTCAATTCAATAATTATGGAAATGATATCATCGCTCGTGCGTACGTACGGACTACCGTCTCCACGACGTGATGAGATTCATTCTCCATGTTAACCATTTAAGAATGATTATAAAGTATATATAATCAATAAATATGAAATATATGACATTATAAAGCTACTGGATTTATGTGTATATATATTTATGTCATCTACTTAATTCCACCCAATTCAATAAGGAATAGAAAACATTGTTCATGTGTACGTACGGCCTACCGTCTCCATGAACGGTGTATTTCTTTCCATTTATCGATCCATTATATATATGTATATTCTGAATATATATTATTTATAAATAATGTTTTATAATCTATAATTAAGTAATAATGATCTAAGTAATCATATGAATAATTACAAGTTAAAACACGAACGACAAATGAGACGATTTTACCCAAAACGCTACTTTAACATGAATTTACAAAAGAACGGGTAATATAAAGTCATAAGTGAACCATATATGATATAGTAACAATGAAAATGATTCTTTAATAAGTCAATGACATTATTTAAATAATTATACAGGAGGTTCGGACACTTACGAAGCAAATCGGACCTAAGGTAAGGGAAATATCACGATCTCATTTTTATCCGAGATTGTTTATACTTTGGTAAATACTGGGGTGTATTTTATCATCCACATCCATATTTCCTGAATATGTAATATTATTTCCATCCACCTATAATTATTTGAATCCAATTTTACCCTTCGGTGAGTTTTTAGTAAAGAATATGAAATGAATCTTTTGTCGTTTTTCGAACGAGGTACTTTTTGACTTTTCTGACAAAAGTACGAGAAGAATGTTTTTTTATCTTATACGGCATGAATGGATTTTTAAAACATTACTTCCAAGAAGCTTACTTTACAAGTTTTCAAGTTTATTTTTAATCAACTTCTTTTAGTTTAAAAGTGTATGACATGTTAAGAAAGGAAAATTTTTTTAAAGTAGAAAGGATATTTTCCTCAAGAATGGAGTTCAAGTGTTTTATCAAAATTATTTTCCATCTAAGATAATAAAGGGTTCTGTTTTTATACCTATTATTACATTGATTTTATTATGTTGTTATGGAATTATGTTTATGAATTCCTTTATCTTATATGAATTTTTTTATGATGTCATGATGTTTAAGATTCCCATTTGTATTACATGGGATATGCAATGATGTATGATTTATGATTTTGTGGCACACATAAGAATTGTATCATTAAGAGATGGGTGGGACATATATCTCCCTCCAATGCATTGGGTAAAGTTTTTATATCTCATGAGATAGACATGGATGGAATGGTAGGTTATACCGGTTCAGTGAAAAAGGACTGAAACGAGGGTTACTCGATTCAGAAAGGGACTTTGTCCACTAAGATAGTCTTGGAAATGAGTCTTGAATAACAAGAATTGATTCTATATGTTTATGTGTGAATGCCACAAAGTTTCATGTTTTAATTTATGATTATTGTGATTACATTTGACTTCCATGATTTATCCCATGTTATGAAATTATGATCTCTTTTGCAGGTTACGATTTCCAAAAGTTATGTGCTTGTGTATACGATGTGATTGATATTTCTTTTGTTTACCCTTACTGAGCATTTGAGCTCACCCTTTTATGTTTTCTTTTCCCCAGGATATAAAGAAAGGGTTTAGGTAAAAAAAAGGAAGATCTTTATGGGAGATGTTGAAGATCTTTCACCACGATTAGAAGATTATATTCCGAGTTTCCAAAGACACTAAGCTATTACGGTCCTTGTTTGTGTGTTTTTGTTATGTACTATGTATTCCGCAAAAGTAATGTAATGTCAATGTACGTCAGGCTTTGGGTCTCTACATGTACATCCCAATCTAGATGTGAGCAGGTATAGGCTGATCTGGCATAGATGTACCTAGGGGTAAAAAAATAAAACTACGCATTGAGATAGAATCGAATGGGAAATGGTGAATGAGAATAGGCCTTTGTGCACTCTTGATTACGAAACTCCCTGGAGATATTCTTAGGATAATTATCATTTTCATTACAAACCATTATGAACTGTTTATGAGTATATAATTCTTTAATTATTTTTTATGATTATGGATTATATCCATAATATATTCAGTTTATGTTAAGTGTTTTACATGTTTAGAAATATGTATTTCGATTCATAAACTAATCTAGTTTATGCCATTGTTTAGAAATGGTGCCTAGTGGAATTAATTAAAACCATATCAATTCATGAAATCCATATAGGGATTTTCCTCCTACTCAAGATAATTATAGAGGAGCTACTAATGCAACTGGTGCTGATCAGATTATCACCAAACTGGGAAAACTCACACAAGTTATGAATAATAACCTTACCCGTATGGAGCACCTTGATCCAAAACATGGAGGATCAATGTTAGAACTCTTCATGAAGAAAAAACCACCAAAATTAAGTGCGAGTAAAATTCCATTAGTGGATGAGAAATGGATAAATTCCTTAGAGAAAATATTTCACGCTTTGGGGAGTAGCGAAAGGGAAAAAGTGGTCATGGTAGTTTATGACATCACTAGAGTAGCTGATCAATGGTGTTCATTGATTCAAAACAAAAAGGATGATGAATAAGTTTCCAGTATATAATGGAGGGAGTTTAAATAAATTTTCTTATAAAAATAATTTCCTCATGACCATCGAATGGATATGGAAAGGCAATTTCTGAGTCTGAGGCAAAAAGAGGATGATAATGTCGCATGTTTTGAAGGTAACTTTAAAAGGATCGCATGGCATTATGCATATTATATACGTAACTCAAGAAGTAAGATTGGACAATTCACTGATGGGTTAAAAACATTTCTCCATTGATCATTAGTATCACAATCCTTCTCATTGTATGAAGACATTGTCACATGTGCTATCAAGATAGAAAAGGAATTATCTAAGTCTTATAACTTTAAAGAAAATCAAGAGAAGAAGTGATTTTCTGAACATTTTAGGAAATGAAATAATGAAAACAGGGAAGAAGAGAAGAATTGAATTTATACCCTATGATAATTGTGCATGGAAGCACCCTGGTGCCTGTCTAAAAAGAAAAAGAGTATGCTACAAATGTGCACAGAAATGCCATCTTCTTGGTGATTGTACGGGAAAGAAACATGTTACCATTGTTCAATGCTACAATTTCAGGGATATTGGATATTATTCAAAAGAATTTCCTATGAATCAGGGAATCTTACCATAGAAAAGTCCAAGGGATAAAGGCCATGCTTAAACGCTCACTACGTTAGAGAAACATACCTTAGAAAATGAATGTCCCAGTCGTGGTGTAGTTTGTTATTCAAACACATCATTATTTGGATGGGTATAATAATGAGTGTACCTGAGGTAATTATAAATATAAAATGTTAATGATTTTTTATTTATTATATACCATCGAATTACATATGATTTCACCATCAATATAATAATATTTTCACTCGTGCATATGTACGAATTAGTGTCTCCACGAATGCGTTGAGATTCATTTCCCATTATAATCATTCAAGAATAATTTTAATTTTATGAATAATAATAATGTTTAAGAACTCTATATCAATCTTGATATGACTCAAATACATCCTGTCCATAAGAAACATAACCTACATAACAAAACATATAAAGCGATATGAATCAGTTAACACCTGAAACAATGATGCTACAGAAATATTATTAACAATGAAATTTTTGAATATAGTATATGAAATCATATATTCATATGTGGTTCTTGTATAATTTAATAACAATGATTTAACTTTTATACATGAGGTTAACATACCCTTGATCTCGGAAAATTACAAGGTAATGGTTACTTCTACAATCTCTTCATTATCTGAGGTTGTTTTTACAAGAGTATCTATTGGGACCTCTTTACCATCCACATCCGTGTTTATTAAAAATGTATTTAAAAACAATTTTACTATTTATTATGCTATGGGTTAATTTAATTTATACCATTGTTTTATTTTTTTAATATGTTTATAGAGGAATTATTTTTTCATTTTCTAAACAAGGTCATTTACGACCTTCTCGACAAAATTAATGAAAGAATGTTTTTTAACTTATACGATGGGTGCAACTATTTTCTTCTACTATAACACCTTCGAATAATTCCTTACAATATTATAATATTATTTTAAAAATAAGTGTTTTATTTTATAATTATGTGACTTTAAAATTTTTTCCTAAATATAAGGAGGTATTTCTTTCATATAGTTTTCATTTCATCTATGTCAACTTCAATTGATGGATTTTACACCTGTTTGAAGTTGATTTATTATGATACACATCTTCAATATTGTATTGAAGTTTTTGTGATATATTTGACTGTAGATGTGTTATTATTATTCTCTTTATTGTTTATGGATAATGTATTCACATTTCATATTATAGTTTTAATACAAATTTTTATGTTCTGTTTAATCATTTTCATATGTGGAATGCATTGGACTAGTAGGTGACAGGTGGAGCCCTCTATAGCTTCATGATGAATTGGTATGTCTCATGAGACAAACTGGTTTCATGAAACAAATCCTTGACAAAATAATTATTTTTAATATTGACACGTGCCCTTGACTATGTGGTTTTGAAGTCTAGCATTACGCATTCCATCATTATGAAATTTTCTGTTGATATTTTATGTGATTATTCAACCAGTAAGATATCCATTTGAGTAAGTAAATGACTTTATTTGATTTATATTTTCCATATTATGCCTAAGTTAAAATATAATTGGCTTGTGTTTTTGTCTTTTATATTTCCATAAATGTTTATTCTTATTTATTAATATATCTACTATATTGTTATCCTTACAGGGAATCTTAGCTCACCCCTTTATATGTTTTATTTTTCCTAGGATACAACGAAGTATATTATGAATGAGCTGTATGGATAGTCTAACAAATATTAATGTGTTCGAAGTAGTTAATGTTGTTTTTTTAATTTTATAATTTAATATAAAACATATGTATGTAACTAGTATTTGAATGGCTACTAAACTGATCAATCATTCGGGATTTGATCCCTTGTGATCAAGTCAATGTTATGTAATTATGCACCGACTCTAGATAACTAGGGTTGGGGAATTATAGTTGGTATCAAAGATTTTTAGTACAAATCATGGAAGCTAGATTTAGAAATACTTTGATTTGAGAACATTAACCTAAAATAAAATTTTATAATTAGTATTGAAGAACTTATTAGTGTTTTGGTAATGTAGTGATTTTATGAGTTTTCTAAGCAATTCATCTCTTTATGGATATGAACAGGTAGAGAAATCTATGGCACATAAGTACCTATGAGTGAAAACTATGATAAGGTGTTTTGGGCCTGACCCAAGGTATCCCGGTATACGACAATGAGGCTTGTTATACTCTTGGTTATGACACTCCGAAGGGATATGCTAAGGATAATTCACATTTTCTTTACAAAAAATTAGGAAGGATTTATGAGTATATACGTCTTTAATTAAATCATTTTTATGATTATGGATATATCAATAAACTGTTCAATTTATGTTATGTGTTTTAAATGTTTGTAATTATGTATTGTGATTCATAAAGTAATATAGAGTATGAAATTGTTTAGAAATGTATCCTACTGGAAGGAATGGAAACTATATCAATGCACGTAATCCATGTATGGATTTACCTCCTAATCAAGATAATTATTGTAGATCCAGTGATTCAATTGGTTCTGATCATCTTATCATCATACTGGGACCACTCACTAAGGTTGTGAATAATAACCTTACCCATATGGAGCACCTTAATCCAAACATGGATGATCAATGTTAGATAGCTTTTTGAGGCAACAAGCACAAACATTCAATGGGACGACCAATCCATTTGTAGTTGAGAAATGGATAAGTTACATAGAAAAACTATTTCATGCTTTAGGGAGTAGTGAAAGGGAAAAAGTTGGAATGACTGTTTCTCGCCTCACGAGAAGTGCAGATCAATAGTGGTTATTTATTTAAAATAGAATGGAAGATAATGAAGTTTCAAATATGAAATGGAGATAGTTTAAATAGATTTTCTTAGAAAAATACATTCTTTATGACAATTTTTTGGATATGGAAATGAAATTTTTGAGTCTAAGGAAAAACGAGGATGAGAATTTCTCAAATTATTAGGACAACTTTATAAGGTTATTAAGACTTACATCATATTATATACATAACCCAAGTAGTATGATTAATTGACTCTTTGATGGGTTAATAAATATCTATATTGAGCATTAATCACAAAATCCTTACAATCATATCAAGATATTGTCTCATGTGCAATCAAGATAAAAAAACGACTTGTCTTAGTCATACATCTTTAATGTAATGAAAGAGAAGAAGAGATCTTCTGAACACTATGGAAATGGAAATAAGGGGAATAAGGGAAAAGGTGAATATCCATCTGACAGTAAATGTGGGAAGAAAAACCCTAATACTTTCCGGAAGTGAAAGAGAGTTTATTACAAGTGTGGTGAAAAAGGCCACAAAACTCATGATTGAAAGGGAATGAAATAGGAAATCATTGTTGAATTCTAAAATTGTAGATAAAAGGGGAATTATTCAAATGAATGTCCTAAAATCCAAGGAAACATACCTTAGAAAAGTCCATGGGAGAAAGGCCATGATTATGTGATCACTAATATTGAGGTTGATGCTTAGAATGACATAGTGGCAGGTAATTTAATGACTTCCTCAAGTATATCCAATACTTTATTTTATTAAATATCAACACATTGTTTCATATATTCACAGTTTGCTAATAAAATTACATTTTTACTATTTTATTTAACAAGGGAGTTTTCAGTCAAAAATCCTAAGTGAAGTATCATTACAACAATGTTTTGGGAATCGATTCCAATTAGGGAATATAAATGTTCTTTATCTGGTGATCTCATCATCATACCCATTATTGAATTTGATATAATCCTCAGTATGGATTGGCATTCCAACCATGATGTGAAAATTTTTTGTAAGAAGAACGAGGTTTCAATTTTAGATGATAATAATGAGTACATAATCATTATAGTATAATGTCACCAACTTTTTCTTATCTAGATCCACCCATAGTAGCTCTACTAAATTCAGTTATTATGGAGGAAGAGAATTAAATAACAATAGGTGAGGAAAATATTGTTCAAACAGAGGATGTACCGATTTTTCAATAATATATTGATGTGTAAACAGATGAATTACCTAGACATCCTCCAGAATGAGAAATTGAGTTTTCCATTGATTTAATTCCTGGTTCAAGGTCCATATTGAAGAACCCTTATAGAATGGCCACCAAGGAATTAGTATAACTAAAGAAACAACTAGAGAAATTGAGTAATAAAGAATTTATTCAATCTGGTGTATCTTCATGGGGATCCCTTATTCATTTTTTATGAACAACGATGGATCTATGAGGTTGTGCATTGACTATAGGGAGATCAATTCAATAACAATAATGAAAATTTGTCTCCAAGCACTCATTGATGAATTATTCAACCAACTTCATAGAGATCAATATTTTTCAAAAATTTACCTTCAATCAAGATAACATCAATTGTGTGTGAAAAAGGAAAACATTCTGAAAATTCCATTTCAAACCAGGTACGGTCATTACGAGTTTACAGTAATGTGTTTTGGACTGACTAATGCACCCTTAGTATTCATGGATCTAATTAATAGATTTTTCAAGGAATGTATTAATGAATTTTTAGTGGTAATTATTAATGATATTTTGGTATACCAAAAATGATACAATGATATTTAGAATCACTTGTGCACTATTATGAAAACCCTCAGAATAAATAAATTTTACGGGATATTTAATATGTTTGAATTTTGGCATTAGTAAATTTATTCTGTTAACTATATTATCTCTATAGATGGAATCAATATTGATCCTTCTATGACAATAGAAATCCAAGAATGGTCAGAACTGATGAGTATAAATTAGGAACACAATTTTATTTATTTATAAGGTTATTATCAACATTTCGACCAGGATTTTTCCAGATTGGCTAACCCATAAACCATTATCACACATAATGGGGACAAATTTTTTATGAAAAAGAGTGTGAATAATGTTCTGAAGAACATAATAGAAGACTAGTCAATGCTCCTATCATGACTCTACTATCGGGGACTGATGGGTTTTTTATAGTGATGCTTCAAAGAAAGGACTTGGTTGTTTCTTTGTACACAATGATAGAGTTATTGCATATGCTTCTTGAAAACTAAAAATTCATGAAAAAAACTATCCCACTCATGATCTTGAATTAGCATCTGTAATCATTGCTTTGAAGATATGGATACACTATCTCCAAGGTGAATAATGTGAGATATATACTGAACACAAGAGTTTGAAGAATATGTTCACACAAAAATAACTCAACATGAGGCAAAGACGATGGCTTAAACTACTCAAAGATTATGGTTTCACTATACACTACCACCCAGTGAAGGGAAATAAGGTGGCAGATGCTTTGAGAGAAAAGGATCATGGAGTTATGAACAAGATTATAGTTGAAAGAGAACATATTTACATGAATTAAGTAAAGATTGATATGGGAATAATCATGGAAGTTGAAACATAAATAATTTTTTAATTGGTTCCCAAATCACCTTTAATAGAATGAATGAAATGTTCTCAGGCTGATGATGAGGAGTTTCAAAATAAAATTAAAGTTGTGAATGATGAGAGATTGATTTATTCACATATGAAGATGTAATTATGAAATTTTAGGAGAGACATTGTGTTCCTAACATACCAAATCTAAAAAGGGAATTGATGGATGAATATCATAGATCCTATTTCTCTATACACTCTAGGATAACTATGATATATAGTGATTTGAAGGAACTTTATTGAAGGACAACATGAAGAGAGAGATTGCTGATTATGTATCAATATGTGTGGTTTGTCAACTAGTGAATGATAGAATACAACAACCTAGAGGATTCATGAAACCTCATCCCATACATTATTTGAAATGGGATGATATTACTATAGACTTTATCCTCGGACTACCAAAGGCTCTTAGAAGGAATGATGCAATATGGGTCATTGTAGATTTTCTAACCAATTCAACACATTTTATTACTATAAGAGAAGATTTTCCACTAGAATGTTTAGCAAGCCTATATATTAATGAAGTTTCAAGACATCATGGTGTACCAATATCAATTGTTTCTGATCGTGATCCCCATTTCACCTTAAGATTCTTGAAATTTCTTCAGATGGTCCTAGATACTAATCTTCATTTGAGAACAACCAACTACCCTCAAACTGGTGGACAATCAGAATAGACTATTAAAAGTTTATAAGACATGTGGATATCTTCCCCAATGGATTTTGAAGGTATGTGGGATAAATATTAACCTCTGGTATAATTTTCCTTTAATAATAGATTCCATTCGAGTCCTCATATGGCACCATATGAAGAGTTATATGGAAAGAGATGTCGCACACCAACATGATGGAATGATGTTGGTGAAAGAAAACTCATAGTCCCAGAACATGTTGAGGATACAATGGAAAAGGTAAAGGTTATTGTAGCCCACATCAATGTAGCTCAAAGTAGTCAAAAGAACTATACCGATAACCAAAGGAAGTATTTGTAATTTCAAGTAAGAGATCATGTTTTTTTGAAGGTATATCCATGGAATGGTGATATAGTTTTCGGGAAGAATGATAAATTAAGACCCAGGTACATCGGACCTTTATAAATAATAAAAAGAATTGGAGTTATGACTTATCATTTGGAAATGGAGCAAGTCTCTCCAGTGTTCATGATGTGTTCCACATATCACTGTTGAGAAAATACATGCAAGCCTCAACACATGTACTCACCTATGAAGAAAGAGATCTGAGATTCGATCTGTCTTATTGTGAAGAACAAGTAAAAATTATTGATACGAGAGAATAAGCGATGAGAAACCGGGCGACTCGTTTGGTAAAAGTTCTATGGTGAAACCATAAGATGGAGGAGGAAACATGGGAAACTGAGGAACATATGATTAATAGACACCCGAATCATTTTATGCAATAATATTATAGAAATTTCAAGGATGATATTATTTTAAAGAGGGGTTAATGTAACACCCCATTCTTCCACGGTACGTTTCCCTATGAATAATGAAATAGCTTGTGTTGTACGCAACTTGGAGTTTTAGCACACCAAGACAAATAAAACATTATGTTATGAATAGTAATACTCACTTTTTGAAATATTTAAAATTATATTTTTCAAAACGGAATTCATTTTTGTATTCGTAATATCAAAATGAGCTTAGGGTAAGTTTTTGGTATTTTTCTGAAAACATTCAATTTTTGAGGAATTGTGAAAAACACTGTGATTATTTTAAACTGAATTTTTATTTAAATAATTAATTTTTTATTTTATTTTAATTTAAGAAAATATAGATACATAATACCAATATTTGTTCAATGAAATACATTGGATTCATTTTATAATAAAAATATATATATAAATTTTTACTGAACTTTTTATTGTCTTTTACCCACCTTCTACGAACGTATGCAAATTTGCATAAAACATAATATTATCACTTCTGTGAATTGAATTTCAAAAATCCAAGTGGACAAATTGTCATTAATTCATAAATTGTTGTTCAATAATATTAGAATAATTTTTTTGAATATTAACTTTTAACTTTTATTTACCACGGTACAATGTAAATAGGGACGATAAAAAATGATATTATAATTTTCCTAACACACATCCTAATTCTATTGGATAGGTTTCTTTCAACCAAAATATACTTTAGGAATGAAAAATTATTCTTTTTTTCTACATGTATTAGAATATGTCATTTATTATTATTTTATTAAAAAATGATTTAAAAGTGTTAAATTCATTGTTTAATAACTAATTTTTTTAATACAGGGTAATACATAAGATAAATTGGATTATGATTATTCCTTAGAGATCTAAAATGAATTCCTAAAAAATGGTATTTTATTTATGATTTTTAGACATTAAAAAATTAAATTTAGGTATGAAACAATGATGATACATCAATTAAATTATTATTGAATGATTAAAAAATTGATATTATAAATATCAAAATAAAGGTAAATTGACACTTTTGATGAATTGCACGAATTCCATAGGTTAATATGACATGTTATGTTTGATTAAATGATATTTTTAGAAGTAATAAATTTGTTTGGACTTTAATATAAATGAAATAATAAATAGTGTCAAAATTCATATAAATGATCATTTAAAACAAAGACTATATTATTAATTTATATTATATTCATAAAAATTTAAGGTTTGGAAAAAGAACTACTATAAGTTTATATATATCAATAATTAGGAACTTGGGGTTAAGTTTTAAATTTATAGGATTATTATTAACAATATAATATATCAATACAAGAAAAGATGGTAAAAGTTAAACTATTTAACTTAGAGTTAAAGCTAAATGATCAGGTTAATATGGAGACATAAAGCTATCTAAAACCTATTGGATGAGAGTTTATTTTGAATAAACCCCACCATATCCTCAAAATAAAACATTATTGAGAAATTATAAACTTAATATGATTGTATAATAAAATAATATTTCATGCTTTTCCTAAAGCGACCATCACCTCGATTATAAATAGGTACATCCTCTTCTCTAAAAATCAAACCTCCAAAGCTATTTAGATCAGCAAAAACCTGCCAAAATATCCTCTTAAATACCTTACCTTAGATCTAGAGGCATTAATTTGATCATAAATTCAACCTACATATTCCTTTTGAGCAAATAAAATTGAGACACCCAAATAATATATAATAATTTCACCTCCTTTTCAATGATATTTTATTCATCCACATACGCTTTATTTGTTATTTGCAAACCAAAATAATAACTCTAAAACCTTATAAATAATGTGATGTTATTAAAAATATGTTACAACCATATTCATTTTTCTATCCATCATATGAATGAAAAGTCACCATATGTGCATATGTTTGACATACCATCACCACGTCCTGGTGTAGTCTGTTATTCAAACACATCATTATTTGGATGGGAATAATAATGTGTGTAACTGATTTAAATAATAAATATATCATGCTAAGGATTCTTTATATATGATATAACATCCAATTACATTTTATTTCACTATCAATATATTGATATGGTCACTCGTGCGTACGTACGGATAACCGTCTCCACGAACGCGATGAGATTCATCCCCCATCATAATCATTAAAGAGTAATTTCCATTTTATGATTAAAAATAATGTTTATTAACTCAATATCAATTTTTATATTAATCAAATACATCCTATTCATTACAAACATTTCTTATGTAACAAAACATATAATGGAAATTGAATCAGTTAACACCCAAATCAATGATACTATTGAAATTTTATTATCAAACCTATATAATAAGATCATAAATGATATCATATTTTTGTATGTGGTTCATGTATAATTTAAAAAAAATGATATACCAATTATACTATAAGTTAACATACCCTTGATCAATGAAAAGTACAAGGTAAGGGTTAATTCTAAAATCTTTTCATTATCCGATGTTGTATATACGTGAGTATCTACTGTGACCTATTTATCTCCCACATATGTGTTTATTAAAAATGAATTTCAATTTTTTTTGTGATTTAGATATAAAATCTCAGATCTGCATCATTGTAATTTATGGATTATTGGGATTTTTTTAATGAAAAACTATCAAAAAATCGTGGTTGGTAGTCCAAATCTACTTCCCGTAGCGGTGAATCTTATATGAATATGTATGATTTTATAATTTTGATCATCCTCTAACAATTTATTTCCATGAATTTGGTTTATTATATTGTGTAATTGATTTATCGAAGATGTGTTGAAATAAGTGATTAATTTGGGAATTAATTTTGATATTTTTTTAGATATATTTAGATAATTAATTTTGAATTAATTGTGTTCATTGATATCATGATTTATATGATTAATTTTGGGATTAGTTATGAGGATTCAAAATTTATAAAGAGATAATTAATTATGGAAAATTAATATTGAGACATGAGTTGTGACATTGGTTAACTAATTAATGAATTAATCAGTGGGATTGAGGCATGTTGTTAATTGCTGTGTTAATAAATTGATTTTATGTATTTAAATAATTTTTTAATTAACAAGAGATTTTAAGTGGAAAATTAATTGATTAATTAATTATCTGTTTAGTAATGGGAAGATAATCATTCTAATGTGATGTACAAATGTTAACATGGTCATCATAATTATGTGTAATAGAATAGAATCATGTTCATTCTAATGTGTAGTATACATATAAACATGGTCATTATACATATGAGTGTAGAGAATGAGAACATGGTCATTCTATTTAGGGTTAATCAAGGTTACGTGGTCATTATACATATTTTGGTCAGATATTAGTAACATTTGAAATATAGATTATATATATGAAAATAGTGAATGGAAATAGTGGTAGTTTGAGTTGTGTCCTCACACAAAAATATTCAAAATCCATTATGTGCCAAATCAGGAACTGAGATATCATAACACCTTGAATACTTAGTGATTTCGCTAAAAGTAAGTATTATGATATGGCATTACCTAGGGACCACTTTGGGGTCTGGTTCGAGATGAAGTTATTATTGAGTTTTGGGTGTCCATGGGAATCCTGGAGTTAATGTAGTTAGATAAGAATAAAGGAAAATATGATAAACTGGATATTATTTCATTTTACATTTTTTTCATTGAAATTCATGCACTATATCTTGACTAGACTTATTTTAGACACTGTTGGTGGAGTACAACAGAGTTTTACTTGCACCCTATTTGAGATTATTGATTGATACTCGAATAGATTATATTTTTATGAAACTTGATAATGTAAAAGGTCTAGGGATAAGTTGCTGATTAGGGATGGATATTGGAGGAGAGAACCTGACATGATTTGGAACCTACTTTGGGGGTCACAGAGTCTCTATTTTTCAGTTTCATATTATACAGTTGACACTTATTTTGTCATAGAATTTTATCCCTTTCTATTTAATATGGTATTTCTTATTTTTTATCTTGTGATATGTGTATTTTCATTGTAATAAATGCTTCCTCATATGTTTTTTAATCCCTTTGGTGTTTTATTATAATAAATGAGGTTATAGTATCCATATGAATAAATTAACTTACCCTCATTTTTATTCGGTAGCCTCTATCATATGGGGAGCCACCCTTGAGGTCGTGAATCGAACCAGGTCGAGGCTCCATTGCATGGCTCTTAGGTTAGGATGTTTCAAATTTTTATCATAGAACCAGTTTAATATCTTTTTATATTGTCTTAAATCTTTCGGAATGCTATTAAGGATAATGGGATGATTTGGGGATTGGTAATGAGATCATGCATGGGTGTTACAAAACCATGTATGGGGGAAACCCATAGTACCTGGGGTAGGATTTTTACTATTTTTGTTTTCTGTTATAGTTGAAGACTATTTCACCTTGGTTGATATACTTGAGTAATGATAGGATTGTTTTTTATGATAATTATAGAGTATTGATTCATGTCCAATAATGGAAAAATACTAGAGTCTTCATGAATTATTCTAGGCACACATGGTTACTGTGAAATGAATCATTTTAGGCATGCACGAGAAAATAGGTTATAGATAACTTGTTAAACATGAACTGTTTCCTTATTTGTGTGATTAATATGAAAAATTGTTCCTAACATTAATTATGTAGGATTTTACAATAAGTTAAAATGATAAAAATTGGGTTTCTAAATGAGAAAAATTATTTTGATACCGTGTTTACCTTATTAACCAAAACCAAGGAGTGGGATGGTTATGGGTAGTTATTGTACCTCAGTTTTGACTGTTTGGCTAGGTGGGGAAAAAGAAATTATTGTGTTTATTTTCTATTTAGTATCTATTATATGGTTGTGTTCTAATACATGAGATATGTAATGCGATTTGTAGATAGTATTCCTCCAAAATTCTTGTTAAGGGGATGATCAATGGGTGTTTATTGAAATAATGTTCCATTAAGGATCAAGAGGAACCAAACATGCCATCTCAAGATGAAGGGGAGTAGTTTTGGGTAAACATTGCTCACATCATGAAACTCCTAGAAAAACCACAGGATGAGTAGAGAAAAGTATGTCTGATTTGAAAAGGGATTTTCAGTTGCTGGACCTCCAAATTTTATTGTAGAGGGAGGGCATGAGGGATCTGAAATCTAGGTTTAGTCCATAGAGATAATACATGACCATTTTAAGGCTCTGGATGAGTGGAGGGTTAAGTTAGTTGCTTATATGCGATTGTGATCAGCAAAGAATTGGTGGGATATTCAGCCGCGAACTAGACAGAATGAGGGTATGTTATGGAAGGACTTCAAAGATAGGTTATTAGAGAAAATTTAGCTCGAGATGTTGAGATAAGAGAAATTATTAGGTTTAATGCATCTGACATAGGGGATCATATTGTTATTGGATTATACTGGATGCTACATAGATCTACAACACATTTCTCTAGCCTTAGCAGGAGATAGAGAACCAATGTAAAAACGTTTTTAGGATGGGTTTTAGTGTGAGATTATGTCCTAGGTGAATATTCTATGGTTTAAGAAGTTTAAATATGTGGTTCATCATGCTCTCATAGTTGATGGTAACCCATGGGAGGAATCTAGTGCCAGAAAATTAGTTGTTACTGGATGATTGTATGGTGTAACTTTTTAGAGAAGGATTTTCCATTACGACATCTTTATCCTAGGTAGTGGGAAGCAGAGTATGCAGATATAATGTTTAGTTTGACAAAACCTCACTGGGGAAATATATCAAAACTTTTGTAGGATGGGACACTATTATGGAATCATTTCCAGACCACTAGTAGATTTTTTATCATGTGGAATTATGAGACACCTATAAAAGTTTTTTAGGTAGTAATGACAGACTGGTACTAAAGGATAAGTTGGTAAGAGTCAGAGTATGGGAAGATGGTATTCTAAACCTTATTGAGTTGGCATATAGAGTTCTACGAGACGATGAGGTTGGGTTAGGGGATGTTGTTCATCTGGGTAGGAGTGCCTATATCAACCAAGTAGTTCTACTCAATGGAGTTAGACAATGTCACATGGAATAAAGGAAGAATAGTTACATGTAGTGCATCCTAAACATGTGGATAGTAAGGCTAGGACATAGAATGTGAGAGATAATATTCTAGTATATTATACTTAATCCAATTCATTATTTTATACTAGTTCCTCTCATTCATTTATATTTTCAAAATATGATGAGGGTTTGATCCTGATAGTGGGGTTTTTGTATGGTGTAACGATTATACTTACACCATTGGGAGTAAGGTCTAGAGATATCCATCTATAAAAGGGATGTTCACTAAAGATCAATGAATATTGTTTCCTATGGGATCTTTATGTTCTTGATATAATGGGATATGATTTGATTATGTGGATGGATTGGCTAGTCAAATATCGAGCCCACATTTATTTTTCCTATAGGAGAGTGACCTTTGTGTCCACTAAGGGTGACCAGTATATTCAACATGGAGAGTTGGATATCCAGGACAATCAAGCAGGTCCAATTACATAGCAACTGTGAGAACTCACAACCCATGTTTCTACTAATTTGTTAAATGATAGAAGTTTTAGGAATGATTCCCTTCCACCTGTACTGGATCTATGTCTGGAAATCATTCTAGAAGACTTCTCAGGGTTTCCACCTAATAAAGATGTTGAATTCACTGTTGAGATCATGCTAGGGGATGAGCCAATATCTATTATATGATACAGAATTGAATAGGTTGAGCTTCAAGTGCTCAAGACTCAATTGTAAGAGTAAAAGGGTATGATATTTACCTTTCCATGTACGTTCCCTTGGGGATCATCTATTTTTATCTCAATGAATGCAAAATGGACTTCAAAATTATCTATAGATTACTTGATGTTGAACAATATTAATGAGGAGAACCAATATACTTTTCAATGAATAGATGATCTAATTGACTACTTAAAGAGATATTTTTTTATCTCAATGATCGAATTGAGATCGACATTTCATCAGTTGAGAGTTATGACTTTTGATATACCAAGGAATTCTTTCTAAAGAAGTTATGTCCTTTATGAGTATATTGTCATGTAGTTTGGGTAAAAAAATGAGGCAACAGTGTTTATGTCATTTATGGAAATGATCTTTCATCTACATCTGGATCAGTTTGTGGTGTTGTGTATTGATGACATCTTGGTGTACTCCAATACTCATGATGATAATGAACAGTATATTGACATTGTCTTTAGTACACTAAGAAAGCATCGACTATAAACTAACCTATTTGGGTCTTATTGTTTGATTAACTAGGTACACATCAAGGAGAAAATCATATCAGAAGAAGGTGTGTTAGTGGACCCAGAGAAGGTTCAGACATCTGTTATTTGGGAGCAGCCCGAGAATGTTTTGTATATCAGAATCTTCTTAGGTATAGTTGGATATTATCAAAGACTCAACAAAGTCCTTTCTGATTTGGAAGCACCTATTATGATATTGACCAATAAGTGAGTAAATATTGAATTGATAGAGGCCTCTAAGAGAGCGTTTCAGGAGTTGATGAAGTGATTAACATTGAAACTGATTTTGATTCTAAATAGTATCATGAAAAATATATGGTTTATTGGGATGCTTCTGAGGTCATACTGGGAGTTGTAATGATGTAGGGAGATTTAGTTGTGGTGTATGGGTCGTGGTAGTTGGGTCCTCATGAATGGAATTTTACAACACACAACCTCGTGTTTGAATTATTGGTTTATACTCTTATGGTTTCATGACACTATCTTTTGGGATAAACATTTATAGTTTATAAAAATCTTAAGAACATGAAGTACATATTTTCATAGAATGATTTTAATCTTTGGAAGGGTTTATGGGTTGATTATATGAAATAAATTGATTTTGAACTAAAATATATGCACAAGAATGTAAATAGTTTGTCTGTGAATTGATTAGGAAAACTATGACTAATATGGTTCATGAGTGGAGTGAAGAGTGGAAGATGAAGATCTTGTTCGCTGAAATGCATGTGGTTGTTCAAGGGAGTCTTGAGATAATGAATCTAGTTTCAGTTAAAGTGGAGTATGTACATTTTATATGGATTAAGGATATAATTTATGAGTATCTATAGTTATTATTATTTTGTGAACGATATAAAGGTCGGTTGACATCATCAGACTGAATGATAGATGAGGATGACATCACATATGTGAAGAATCATGTTATGGTGCCTACTAGAATATGACAAGATCTCACATTGGAATTTCATGACTCAATGTGGGTAGTGTATCTAGGAGTAACCAAAATGTACAATGACCTACAATGCCATGTTTTGTGTCTAGGCATGAAAAAAGGGATAACATGGTTTGTAAGATGATGCTTCCCTTATCAGCAGATGAAGGCGGAGCAGCAACGGCCTGGAGGTTTACTACATCCAATGTCTATTCTGTAATAGAACATGGACAATGTGAAAATGGATTTTGTTATGGGTATTCAAAATATGTTGATGATGAATGATGATATTTAGGTCATTATTTATTGACAAAAATGGAAGCGCTTTTTTCATGTGAATCCTTTATAGTGGAATATTTGGGAGAACTGTATATTCATGAGATAGTCCGACAACGTTGAGTGACACAGACTATAGTTTCATACCATGATTCATGATTTAATTTACACATCTACTAGGGCTTGTAGAAAGAACATGGAACATAGGTATTATTGACTATGTCATTCTACCCATAGACTGATGGACAATCAAGACGTTCTATACAGGTGCTTGAGGATATTCGAAGGGAATGTTTCATTGACTTCAGGGGATCATTGGAAAATTACATGGATTTGGTAGAGTTAACCTATAAAAATATTTATCAAAAAATTATACAGATGAGGCAACATGAGGTTCTTTATGGCAGTCCATTTAGATCACTAATATGCTAGTGGAAAGAAAAAAATTTAGAGTTGTTGGGACAGAGTCTTGTGTAGGAGACATCGATGCAGGTACAACCAATTTGGATATATATGGCTACTACTCAGAGTAGACAAAAATCAAATGATGATAGATAGAGATGACCCATATATTTTGTAGTGGATGGTTTCTTATTCATTAAGGTTTATCCTAGGTTGGGTCACCACAAGATATGGATGTTGAGAATGTTTGTACCTAGGTTTTTGGTATCGTTTTGAGATAGTGGATAGAAAAGAGATGGTGGCATGCTGATAGGCTCTTCTATAGATAAACAACACTATTGAAGATGTTTTACATGAATCGTAACTATGAAGGTATCATACTGACCCATCTCATGTGATTGATGGGGATGAGGTTGATATTATAATAGATAAAACCATTGAGGATAATCTGATACGTGTGTTGCACCACAATTAGAAAGTGTTTGACGTGAAATATCATGATGATAGTTTGTGTACTATGGAAATATGGATGTGTACAAGATAAAACATGGGAATGAGTAGCATATATGAGAGGTAAATGGCATGATTGTTTTGGAGAAGAGTTATAGAAAGGCTTGGGAGTTTAGTTCAAGGAATAGTTGTTAATAGGTGTGGAGATTTTATGTTCATAACCTTCTCTAGAATCATCATGGTAATTTTTTAGCTAATTTTGGTTGTTTTTAAGTGCCATTTTTTGGATTTATGTTTTGGAGTTAGTTTGGGAGGGGTATTAACAATGTTTAAGTATAGGGGAGCTATAAATGGTTTATAAAGGGTTTGAAAAACCATGCTGCTAAACCCAGGTAACCCATGTGTCCCCGATTAGTGAGGTCCATATGGTTAGTGAACGGTTTCCCTAAACATGCGCCACTACTAGGGGAAACTGTGGCCTAAGATTTAATTCTTCCAAAAATTCCTTAAAAAATTACACACCCCCCCAACACCCATATTATTACCTAGCCTTGGGATTGATATATTCTGGATGATGATACATCATTCCAAAGGAGGACCATGTTTGTTAACCATTGGTTCTTAAATATTAAATTACCGAATTGATGATCTTGTCTTATCATGATATGTGGATTTCATCCTGATGAAAATCCCGAGCATTCCTTCTTATCCTCTTGATATTTTTGTGGAGTTCATCCTCTCTATGTTCAAATCTAAATCCATGTGGGGAGATCCAGATCAAGTATTTTACATAGAGATCATGATTGGTTAGATATCAATATTTTGGTATCTTGATTTTTGATTTTGTTCAGGTATCTTAGATCAAAAGTATTCTGCTGCTCGGATTTTTTGGATTATTATTAAGGAAACATCCATCAATGAACCAAGGTGGGTGGTATAAATATAATTCCCATAGTCTTGAATTTTATATGTATATGGATGACTATGGAATTACTAGCATCCATTATCAATTTATTCATTTGAATTGGGTTTATTATATTTACATGTTGAATTATTGAATTTTTTTGAAAATGGTGATTAATTGGGGCATTAATTATGAGATGTTATTTTGGCTAAGCTGAGATAATTAGTTGTAAATTATTTTTGTTCTCTGAGATTATAATTTAGATGATTAATTGTGGGATTAATTATATAGAGTTTAGATTTAGAATGCGATAATTAATTCTTGAAAATTAATTAAGGGATATGATTTGGGATATTTGTTAATTAATTAATAAATTAATTAGTGGGACTAAGGAATGTGGTTAATTATTTTGTTAAATAATGGACATGATGTACATAAAAATTGTTAAATTAGTAATATAATTGATGTGGATAATTAAATAATGAATTAACTATGTGTTTAAGAATGGGAACATTGTAATTCTAATGTGATGTACAATTGGTTACATGGTAATCATACATATTTGTAAGGGAATGTGAACATGGTCATTATATATCGAAGTATACATAAAAACATTTTCATTATTCTTATGATTACATATAATGATACCATGGTTATTCAATTGAGCGGTAAGAATGGTACCATGCTCATCTTACTTACATGATTGAGATATTGGTAACCATTATAATTTGTCTTATAAATTTGAAATTAAAGAATGAATGTAATGGCACTATGAGTTATGGCCTCACATGAGAATATTCAAACTCTGGCTTGAGTGGAATTAGGTACTGATATTTTTTATCTCCTTGAATACATAAATATTTATCTAGAATTGTATATTAAAATACGGTATTACCATAGGAACACTTTGAGAAACATAACAAGATGATTTCAGTATTGAGGTAGGGGTATCCATGAGAACCATGGAGTTAATATAGTTAGATATGAATAAATCAAAATGTGATAAATTGTTTATTATTGAATTGTACATATTTCCTTATAGAAATGCATGTACTATCTCCAGACTGGACTTGTTTTAGATGCCATTGGTGGTGATCGGCTGAGTTGTAATCACACCTTATTTGTGATTCTGGATTGGTACCTAAAAGGATTACACTGTTACATGATTGGATAAGGGAAAAGTCCCTGGTATAGGTGAATTATTGGTGATAGATATTGTAGGAGGGAAGAAGATATGGATCAGAACCCACTCGGGGAGTCGTAGTGACTTTATGTTTCCCTTTCAGTTGAGTATTGTGTATTGTGTTCGGTTATCATATGACATGATAATGTTTCTTGGTTATATTTGCTTATGTGTTTGTTTATTTATTTTTCACGGTGTTGTATTATAATAAATGAGGCTATAGTCACCTAATGAATGACTTACCATACCCCTGCTGCTAGTCGGCAGCTTCTAGCATACAGAGCGGCATGCTTGATGTACTGTGGAAAAATAGCTAGGGACACATTCATGTGGATACCGGGTTGAGAAGTTTCAATAATTATTCCCACCCATAAAATATGGTTATGGAAACAAAATAGTATCTCTACGTGGAGACGGTAACCTATATGTACGCACGAGTTGTGATTCCATTTCTTGTTTGATGGGAAAGCGGATGTATGGTTGTATGTTCACAATAATAATAATATTTAATCTTATTTAGGATGATTATGTTATTGTTTTATTAAATGTATCATTTATTTATAGTAGTTATAGTATAGTAGAAATAACGACTGATCGATTATAGCGATTACAACTATTTCCAAATGAGATATGTAGATTTCCTTTAATGGACATTAATGATATTATTTTTGAGAAGACCATAACCACTCAAATGTTTATAGGGTAGTGTAGAAGATAGTTTTTTTGATTTTTGTACAGATATATGGATAAAAGTGGTGAAATGTGATGAGGTAGGATGTGCCATTTTATATTGATTGTGAGTGTAACTTTTTGAATTTTTAAAATAGATGAAATTAGAAAAAATTAAATCTCAATACAAATACAACCACATTTAAATGTATTGGAATATAATAGTTTAATTTTCTGATATCCCATCAACCAATATATTTTATATATGTTATTTCATTAATTTTAGACCTTATCATTTTTATTAACATATAGTTAAAAAGTCAAAATATTTACTTTTGTACAAAAATTTCAATATTAAATGGTTGATATTTTTACATATATGGTTGATATTGAACAATAAATGGTCAATATATGATACATTAGACAATTTTTTACTGTTTTTCAATATTTAGTATTTTTATGATATTTAAATATATTTATGAAATATTATTTTTTAAAAATACGATTAGTCATTTTTTGAACTATTCATTACATTAAATTTAAGAAAATCAATACTGCAAAATAAATTAAAAATCATTTAATACATCACAAATATTTGATATTATACATGAAAATTAATGGATTACCGTATGTAATTAAATTTAAATTTAGTTTCACATTGTTAATATCACTTCATGGGGTTTTTATTAATTGAATAATAAATACAACATCAATGTGAAAATTTTTTTATAATTTATTCTTCAATATATATATATATATATTATAAAACGAAATGATTTAAATTTTTTTTATCTTTATTCATAATATATACAGTCTAGAATATCATTAACTTAACAATATATTATAAATAATATAATTATTAAATGTAAGAGTGTGGAAATTTGTCACACTCTTTAATTTAAATAATATCCAAGTAATTTTTATGGTAATGTATCCATTAATATAATACATTTTTAACCTTATGATTTATTGTTTGAATTAACTTTATTTTTTAACATTTTCTATTGTATTATGTTAATGTTATAAAATTTATACTTATATTTTAGCCTTAAATTTTTTATTTAACATTAACCAAGGTAATAAAAATTACTAATATTTCGATTCAAATTTCCTAAATTTGATAAACCTATATAATAAATCTATACATTCAGATTAAAAATATATAATACATTTTTCTAAATTGAAAATACATTTTACGAAAAAATTATTTAAAAATTGATTCAGTTGAAGGAATGAAAAAATTGAGTTTTAATGTGAAAACTTCCAAAATGTCGAATTTTTTTATTTCCAAACCAAAGAGAAATTTACCCAAATTGACTAAATCGTATCAAATAATATAAATATGATCTAATAATAACTTTTATGAAATATAACATATAATTTAACACTATTACTTATTTAAAAAATGTTTTCAATTAAAATTTATTACATTATTTATTCATTAAAAACATGAACCTTCTCAAAAAATTACTAAAAGAATTTAAAAAGTAAATGTTTATATTGAAAATTCAAAAATGATGTTTATTTTCACATATAAAAATAACAAAAATTCAAAAATTATACTTAATAAGGGTTCACCATTAAAAGGTGATATTGTTACCCTTTTCCAAAATACATCATTTTCTTATAATAATTTGATTTATTAATATCATATCACCATGAAAACTATTTCATGAATATAAAAACTTTGGGCCAATATTAAAAATATTTTTTTAAAAAAACATTCAACAATAGTATTTTTAAAAAAAATTGAGATATAATGGTGTTTTTACAAGGTAAAATGGTTTTCTTATAAAATAAATTTACTTATTTCTGAATATTTATTAATTAATTTTAGAGATAATTTATATTGAAAGGATTAATAATATATATATATATATGTTTAAATCATACTTTCATATTTTAGTTAGTGTTATCGGTAATTTCTATTATAAAGTCTATATGGTAGATAAAATAATATTTTAATAAAAATATATATTGTATATTATATTATGGTATAATTGGTTTAGGAATGTAAGACATGTTTTCTAAATAATTCTTCATTTTGTGTAATAGAATCCAAAAAGAGTGTTTCTTGATTTGAACGCAAGTGAAAGTGTATCATTTAGCGCGTGATTAACATGGTGGTGTGTAAAATGTATGAAAAACCTAGTGCTTTGTTTATTAAAATCTATATTCAGTTTTGTGTGAAATGAATAATGTTGAAATGATTAATAAATCATAAAATAATGGGTTGTTACATTCTACTACAAATAAAATTAAATTTTCCTTTAAACATAGTTTGTATTTTCAATGGTTTAATTATCATAAGATCTTATCATAGAAATCCACATTTTAAAATGAAATATTTGAATTTCATTTTAAGAAGGAAAAGTTGGAAACATAATGGTAAAAAAGTATCTCATAAATACATTTCCCTAAAAGAGAGGATAATTTGGAAGTAAAAATATGGGCATGGAAAGAAAATATAACTATCAGGTTCCTATGGAATGTGATAGATTCTAATATTATGAGTATGTTACTAGTCAAAAATTCATAACCCAAAGTGGGATGAAAAAGTTCATTAATATCATAAAACATAATGATAATGGGATGACATTTTATTTCAATACCCTTTTCCATTTATTGAATAATATAAATGAGATGAAATACTTACCTTATTTCATTAAATTTTTTATACTTATATCATCTATTCATTGTTATATGGTCAATTTTCACGTTATCTATCATTCCATGAAATGAAGTTAAATTTTTAATTCCTATATGATTACCAAATGATTAGATCCAAAAATATATTTATAAGTCATTCCATTTATCTTCCTCATAACTATATCGTTATCATATGTTATATAATACTTACGGATCCTCATATCAAGATATTATACATTAATATATAAAACCATATCCAAATTTTAATGTGAATAATTCAATAAATGGTTTCTTTAATGATCATTCAAAAAGTATAAAATCAAAAACATTTAAAATAATGTTAGTAAATTTTAGAAATAAACATATCATTAATCCCCCAAACAACCTAAAGTAACTCTTACACATCACACAACTAAAATTATGGACTATTAACATGTATTCTCTTTAAACATGGTAATAACCTATTTCACCATAAAACCATAGTGAAAATATGAATTCCGCAAAAAGTTCACTCTTTCATCATACTATAAATCAAAAACATATTTAAACATAATCCATGATATCTTAAAAAACATTCTCATCATATCATTCCCCATGTCATTAATACTATCCAATTTATAATATCATAATCACACATCTCCTTATTTCATTATCAAAACATCATGCCTATATTGAGGTTTATCCTTCCAATAATCTTTTGTTCCCATAAAATATCACATTACCACCTTAATCACTTTTCATTGTAACTCATAAAATTCCATAATTTATTTCAAATAATCATGTAAAATCTATTAATTACCAATTTTTTTATGATTTATTACTCAGTAATTCCATAAAAGTAAATAAAACAACATTATTATGTAAATCCATTACAGAAACACTTAATCATTCCATCACATCATTATAGTAATCCATGTAAATAATATTTATTATATTATATTTCCCATTTTCATTTTATTTATGTGGATTATTATTATGATCATAATTATTAACCATTAGAATTGGGAACACATTTTTATAATTAACATTTCTATTTCCCTTGAAGTATTTAATTGTGCTGGGTGAATTCTATAAAGTGTTACATTTATTTGAATAATGACACATATTTTACCATAAATTTGATAGTAAAATGTACCATAACCTTGTTTCCCACACATAAATCATCGATAAATACCCTTAGAAAAATTTACTCTAGGTATCATTCAAAAATATGATGAAAAGTGAATGTGAATTTTCATTTCTCCATTGTTTTTTTATTTTCCTTTATACCCAATCATCTGCTTATTTTAAAAATCATTGCATTTATATGTAACTATAACAATCATATACAACTTGATTTAACAAATTATAATAATTTTATAGATATGGAAATGTTGCATAGAAAATTCATATTGTAGACTTTGTTTTATTCAACTGATGATTCGTTCAACCATACTGTGATTTTGGATGACTATACAGGAATCCTACTATGAATGTCATGTAAAATAGTAAATATCAGTACCAATGATTCAACCATCATTTTTATTATGATCAGTAAATCCTTTTACAACAACATTTGAAGAATTCGAGGAATTTAGTTATTGTAAAATAACTTCTATAAATCAAATAATTTGTTGAATTCAATTTTATTTTACAACCTTGTATCATATATTAGATTCCTTCACTAGACCAATTTACCATGTAAATGATAAAATAACAAAATCACATTATCATTTTCCAAAAAATTATTGTAGGAAAATATATTTTCCATGTTACAATAAAATAGTTCAGCAACTAGTGGATAAAAGACCCATTAAAAGGATAGATGATTTCGTAGGAAGGACTCAACAGAAAGTTGTTCCCTCCTATACTCATTTAGAATTCCATCATGAGTAATGGCTTATGTGAGTATAAAGATTATATTTTTAATTATATGTCCCATAACATGTGGTTTCCATGGGGTAGAATCATCATAATACCCATATTATTCATCATTTATGTAGTTTACCTAGATTCTAAAAATTGAATAAAATCAAACATTTAGTGTGTGTAATGATAATCATAGTGGGAAACCACATAAACAAAAGAATGTACTTATAATCTATAAAATCATATTTTTAATCCCTAGTTATCTATTATATTTACCTAAATTCTAGGATTTTACCCTATACATACACTTATCCTCATGGGTATTACTGTGTTTTTTCATCGTAGATTTATAAGGTTGACTAATGTTTTTCTCCGATACAGACTATAAAATCCCAAGACTATCATACATATACAATATTTTTTTGTAATAATTAATAAATTAATCAAAAAAATTCCAAATAATACATTAATTTAGTTCCTTTGAAATCATACAACATATACTTCAATTCTTGTGAAAGATCTACAATTTTTTGCACAATTATATTGCCCTTTAGTATCCATACCTAAAAACATTCGTTGTAAACATGGTGTGAAAGAAAAAATAAAAAGGGTGTTCTTAGAATAATTAATAATGAACATAGAGGGATATATCAATATTAACATAGTAATATGAAATATGTACATAAATTAACAATTTATTTAATATTTGTTTTATCATGGGTCATGCTACCTTTTCATGGAATAAGTCATTAAAGATCATAAAGAATTAAAGAACATATTCGTTGATAAAATAAAATAAGACATGAAATCATGGGTTGAAAATAAGAATATAAAATCATTTTTATTTTAATCAAGACACATTTCCCAGAATGTTATAGTGGATTATGTCCTTTTCTGAACCTAGTTACCTCCTTATTCCATCCCTCTATTATTAAACTGAGTTTACTATATGCACCAGTCCTATATATCTCATGAGAGATACATTTTTACCCAATGCATTGGAGAAAGATATATGTCATAGATATCACAACATTAAAACCATAAATATTTTTACCAGAATAACATAATTTATTCATCATATTAGATCCCATGGAATGGAATGGGTTTCACATACATCATTTAATCATAACATAACCCATGGAAATGAAATGGGTTTCATAAATTTCCTTCCATCATAATACTAAATCAACTATGAGAATAATAAAAGAATAATCATTGAAATATTTCCCAAGGAAATTATAATTAACATCAAATTATGTGGTTGCAGATGTAAAATAATTTTGAGAGATACGTTGAAAATAATTCTTGAGGAAAATATCCCTTCTTCTTTGAAAACATTTTCATTTCATAAAATAATGCGAAAATTTAAAATTAAGCGTTATATTAGAAAATAATCGTGCAATATTTTACAATATTCAAAATTTTTTCATGGAGTAATGAAATAATAAAAACATGTTTCTGTCTTATAAGTTAAAAATCAATCATCTCTTTCCTTTTCTGAAATGGTCAAAAATTACATCATTAGGAATACGACAAGAAGAATCCTTCAAAAACGTTGAGTAAAAATTCACACATAGGTAAACATGAATTTAGAAATTTTATAAGAATAATTAAAATATTTTTGGATGTAATTTTTAAGAATCATGTATATGTAATATAAATTTTCACTAATAGATACTTATGTTTAAATGGTACCAAATAATAATGACATTGTTAAATTAACCCTTAACGCTTTATAAAGGGTAATTTACTCTGTCCAATAAATAAAATAAAATTATTTTAATATTGATATACTATAATATTAAGATTAATAGTCATGAAATAATTTTATCTAATGTATATACCCCACAAATGAAGAAAAAATTTATGTATAAGGATTATATCCCACAGAGGGAAAAGTAAGAAAAAATCCATTACCTTAATTATTTCAATCCTTCATATGTGTTCATACCTTTTTTATAATAAACATATCTTCATTAAAAATTTACCAAAAATCCATATTAATATATATAGTACCATATTTTATTTAACTTATTTAATTATAGAACTCTCTTATTAACAATTCCTTGTTAATGTTTTTATTCGAGTATTTACTGCATTTTTGTACATATATTCACCTATAATATTTGGTCTACTGATATAGATCATTGATTCATCATATACATAATGATAACAAAGATATAGATATTATATATATATATAAATATTATGTATGTATTTATTATAGGTGATTTATAAATGTTATATATAGAAAATAAAATAGAATGTTTATAAAGACTGTGGGATGTACGTTCGGATAAACACAAATTTCATTCTCCTTATATATTTAAATAAAGAATAGTGTATTATATAATATCATAGTAGAATAATTTTAATTTTATATATATCGTATGCATTTATATATTTAATTATTATTACCATCCATATGAAGTGATGTTGAAAAACAAATCACTTCACATTTAAGAGATAGTAAGCCATATGTAAGCATGAGCAATGTTATCATTTCTGAAAATATTAGGTGTTAAAAAGGAATATATGATATTATCTTTATAAAATTATAATATTTTCATAAATAAAATTTATATATATTAAAAACATCATAATTTATGTTCATAAAATTTGGTCAATGAAAATTTATTTTGATTCTACATGGAGACAATAAGAAATACATTTCCATGATCGATACTTCCATTTCATATTTGATGGTAAAGGGGATGTATAATGGTGGTTTCATAATCATATTAAGATTTAATAATATTTTTTAGTTTAATAAATTATTTTATGATATATAAGATATATTTATATGTGTTTTAGATGAGTAGATGAAAAAAAGAATCAATTAGAGTTATTACCTGATCTTCAATAAAACTCTTCTATATCTCCTCTAAATTACTATAGAGATTGTATTTTGAAAAAAATGAAAGTATATAATGTAGATAGGTAAGTGTAGAAGATAAATTTTCATTATTTTTTCTTTATAGAAGGCTCAATGTGGTGAAATTACATGAGGGAGGATGTGTCCTTTGATAATTAAATTGAGTGGATCTTTTAAAATCTATGAAAAAGTTTAAAACAAAATAAATTAAATCTCAATAAAAATATATAAAAATGTAATATAATTAGAAGAAAATTATATATATGTTTATAATAAAATCAACCAAAAAATTATACAATTTTTTATGTAATTTTAAAAGCCATATTTTTGATGAACCCTTAGTTAACTTATTCATATTTTGAATATGTTAACTAAATTTTCAATATTAAAGGGTCCATATTTCTACATATAAGGTTTAAATTGAATAATAAGTTGTCAATTAATGGTATTTTATAACATAATATTTCCTATATTCCCTTATTTTGTTTTTAAATTTTTTTTATCTAATTTATTAAAATAATATATTCCTAAAAAATCATTAATATCACTTTTGACACTATTCATTACATTGGCATTATGAAAATTAAAACAATAATTTAACCCCAAAAATTATTTACCACACCCCTAATATGTAATATTAATATATAAAATTATTTTAAAACCTTAATTAATTCAAATAATATTTATTTTAATTTGGATAATATCACTAAATTGGGTTTTTTATTAATTGAATAATTATTACATCATCATTGTGTAATTACATATAATAATTATTTATTCTGTAAAAATTAAAAATAAATCCCCAGGATGTACATAATAATTTTAAATTTCACAATAACATATATAGTTGATAAAATCATATTTTTACGAACATATTAAAAATACAATACTTATTAAAAGATAGAGAGTTCCATTTTGTCACTCTCATTGATTATAATAATATCAGAGACATTTTCACAGAAACGTGTACATGAAATTATTAATTTTTGATCCTTATATGTTAGTTGTTGAATTAAATTACTTAAATTAAATTTCGGAATGAGTTAGGGTAATTTAAAAATATAAATAATAATATTTGTACCCTTAATTACCTTATTTACCAATAATCGCTCTAATAAAAAATACAAAAGTTACTATTAATATTGTCTAAATATAAAATGTAACAATTTGATAATTTTATTAATTATTATTCCAATTATTGAATCATTTTCTATGAATTCATAATCCAAGAATTTTTAAAATTAATTTATTATTAATCCCCTTGACAGAATGATAAAATAGGTTTTTTAAGTGAAAATGTTTATAATATGGACATGTTTTTATTTCCATATCAAATGTGAAATCGATTCCATTGAACTCAATTGGATTAAAATATATAAAATAGATCTAATTAAATAGTAATAATAATAAAGTACATATTTTATATTAATAATATATTTAGATGAAAATGTTGTTTTGGATTAAAATTTATTAATATTTTTATTATTTATCAAAACATGATATTTCTCATAAAAATACCAAAAGTTCCCACAAAATAAATTTTTTGATATTATTATATAAATAAGTATTTTAAAATAATTAAACGAAAATTAAAAATGTTACATATATAATATTTTCTATAGCATATCCATTATAATGCAAAAAATTAACCTTTTCAAAAGATAATATATTTATTCCTTTAGTGAAATTTATTCATATATAAGGCCCATCACTTCTATTCAATGGGTGTCAGAAAATTGATTTAATATGTAATATATAATTTTTATAAAAAACATCATCAATAGTGGTTTTTTTAATTTTGTTGTTATAAAATGGTTTTTTTATATAGTACAATAGTTTTCATAGAAATGGAATTTATTTATTTTAAAATAACTATTACATTCATTTCTTCTTAATTATTAACAAAATGATTTATTTTATATTTATTTATTTAAAAAAAATTCATTATTAATTTACAAACATTATATTTTAATGACTATATAAGTAGAATATTTTAGCCTTGTAAAATTTGATTATTAGTGTATTGTAATATATCCAAATAACTCAACATTATGTTTAATAAAATCCATACATATTGTTTTATGAACTGTAATATAATCTAACTATTTCTTCTAGATCAATATTAACATGGTGGTGCATATAAAACAATATTTATTTATAGATTTAGTATAACTAATTATATTTTTCAAGATGTGTGAATTGAAAAATATTAAAAATATTAATCAAATTCAAAAAATCTTAGGGTGTTACATCATTTTTATTTTTGAGATCTTATAGAGGGATGAAATTATTTTATACAACCTAGTCCATAATCTGATTATGATGTAGGTACATGATATCCTCCATGTGTCATAGGTAATTAGATAGGTGCATAATCCAATTCATGTTGTTGACTAGGGAAATAAGAACATCGACAATAGAGCAACCATTGTGGAGTACCATGTGGTTTTAGTGTATCTAATGAAGGGGGTCCTCCAAGGATGGATTATACCCTTGGATTGTGTGATGTGTAACACATGATCATGAAGTGGTAAGCTTGAGAGTGAGAGTGTTAGATTTGTAATTATAATCTCCACCCTTTAATAAAAATTATACTTATCAAGGAAAAAATTATTTAAGGGGGTGAGAATATGGGGACATTATTATTCCATAGTAAGACATTGGAATATTTGGAAGAATATTCCTAAATCTAGTCGATGAGAATGAAACAAATTTCGAGGCCGGATGAGACTAATATTGATATTATAAATATATTGAATATATTAATATCACATATGAATTATTTTAATAAAATCATTGATTAAATACGAAAGTAAGTCTCAAATTGAAAATTTGAGACCATCGTTGAATTTTTAATATGAGGAATCCCCAAGGAATGAATAAGGGGTGCTCTTTGTTGAATGTTTAGTTAACACAATCATTGTCAATGACTGACTAAAATATTGATTTTTTATATAAAAAATCACATTTTTCAATAATGTGGAAACCACACAGGGTCAAAAAAATAAAATAGTAAAACCCATAAAAATAAAAAAATTAATAATGGGAAAATGATATTATTAGACTTATTATCCATATAAAATGTGCAATAATGTGTAGATACCTTTGTATACTAATAATACATGATGATTTCATCAAATTTATAATCCAACTTGTACTATGTTAGGATGAAATCCTCTATGTTTATGTTCTTTTCATTGATGTCTCTTATTAAAATAAGACATTTTTTTATTATTTATAAACACTAATCCTTATTAGTATAGACTAAAACCATTATCTCCTATATATTTTTACAATCATATTGAGAATAAATTTTCTAATATGTATCCTCCAACATTTCTTCCTTCTAATGAATGTTAAGCTCCAAATGGTTTTCTTATTTGGCCTCACAACCAATATCCAACTATAGGAGATCTAACACATTATTAGTGAGGGTGGCTAAATAAGTGATGGTATAACTATTATCAACATCCACTACAACTGAGTCTCCATGAATCTGAGTTGGAGTTTCCCTCTCACAAGTAGCCTCCTCTGATTCATTTTCATAATCAAATTTCGCCCCATGATTTTAACTATGATATTTTGAACTATTATTACATTATTGGTCCTTAGAATTAGGTCCATAATCTTTACCATTCTACCATTTATTTTTGAAATATATTCTCCCCATCAGTTTTGGATATTGTGAATATTCCTTATTACCTTTTTTCTCCCCTTGATCAAAATACATCTCCATAACAAATAATTTCCATTTTTCTCCTTCATTCTCCATGTTATCTTGAGTCCCCTATTATTCCATCAATATACACAATCTACTTGGGAATTCATATTGGACTCATAACCTGATTCTTCCCAGATATTCCTTGGAAATTATAAACCTCCTCTCCCTAAGTTGATTCCCAATTTTTTTAATTTGGCCGATCATTATACACCTATTACAATAGGAAACATATATCAATAGTTGACATAATCATTCCAAAATGTATCATATTTACCACATCCACCATACCCACTAGTATAGCCGGTGAGACCTTTATACCATTATCATGTCCCATATAGATTCATTAACCTCCCCCACAAAACACTTATATCATCTCATCATTCACAAGTTAATTTCCAAAATTAACACCCTATGTATAAGATGGGTGGTTTAGAAATTAGGTTCATTGTTCCTAAGAACCATAGTGTGTGCATCCTCTCAATCTACCATGATCCAAAAAACCTTCTACAAGGGAGCTTCTATTAGACATATAATTTCTATAATGGTTGACAATATCTCCCACTAGTAGATCATAATTTAAGTATCATTCATCTTACAAGATGGGATAATCATTCGACACATAATATTTTTTCCACTACAAGGGTATTATTCAACTTTTTACCAATCATCAACAAATGAATCAAGTAAACCCCATTCTGATATCTATGAAAATAAGATCATATTGAAGTAATATCGACCAAAAATTTACATTTTTTTATAGTAATCTATTAAATAATCAAAACAATATAATTTTCACTGTAATTCATCCCCAATTGTGATCTACACTGACTCCACCGACAAATTTGAAAAATAAACCTTAACATAAATATGCATAATTATTGGGTAAAAATAAAAATTTCATGATCATTTAAAGAAATATACCAGTCTACCATATTTCTCATAAAACTGATAAAATAGTGATTTTGGAAATGGAAAATATGCTCTTGAAATATTTCACACACATCCATTGAAGGTAAATTGTGTTTCAAGTGAATATCGTATGCCCATAAAAATTGGTAAAATGAAACTTATTGAAGATTCTTGGAGACCTAGAACAAGAAATTTTCACACCATCCACTAAAGATAATCATATTATTATATGTTTTTATTTTAAACGACCACAAAATGCTCATTCTTATATACACAAAGATCTAATTATGATCCCTCCAAATTTATCAAACGAAGGATGATGATTTCTGAAGAGATCCAAAAAATTTAGTTTCATGATATCCAAAAAATCTATGAACTCCAAATATAATAGTGGAAGCATAGGTGACTATCAAATAGGTATGAATCCATTCAAAAAAATCATGAAAACCATGAATGGACGGGTGATATTAGGGTTTTGTAAAGAATGAAATAGCCTAGTATGGAAGTTCTATCTGGTTATCCACATAACCTTGGGATATTAGAGAGGCTCTTATAACATTATTCATTGGATAATCAAGATCATAGGATGATGTTTGATATGATTGATGTGGTTCGAGAGGTAGTAAATGTAGTGTGACTTTTTCTTTTTCTTAAGAATGTGTTATTAATTATCGACCAATCTAAAATCATGGTAGGACATTTCAACTTTTCGTTTACTACATCAGGAATAAATGATTAGTTCTATATATTTCATTATTCATATAATCTAGTTTTATCCTCCATTCCAAAAAAAACATAATTTTTTTTGATATGATTTATTCTTTATATACCATTATATTTGACCAAGATAACTGTAATTCTTGATCATTTTCCAGTAATATTTGGATAATTAATATTTAACCATTTTTATTTTTTGTGCATCCATCCCTTTCAATACATTCTTCCTCATTTTCTTAGGGGTATATATATTGATACTTTCGAAGAGGGTTCATGCTTTATTGAGACACCAAATTCATGGCGAGTGATGAAAACATATTTGATTTATGGTAAAATATGGATGTAAAATGGGTGAAACTATATATATATCGGATCTAGAGTGGTGATGGTCGATGGGAGGAATTTAGAGAATATGACAGATCTTCATGTGGGTATCTAGTTTCCGATTTCATACCACAGGAGGGCTAGAATAGATAACCAGTGGTGATTCCAACCGATTCATGGAGGTTAATTAGTGAGGAGTTTGGTAGTGATGAAAGATATGGATACACACTAGAAGATTATATATATTTCTTATTATCCCTAAATGAAAACCATGTAGTTCTGAATAATAGAAGTATCCACATCAATTTCTATGACATCTGTGGTTTTTACTCAAGATAAAGATTAAACTATTAATCGTTGGTCTAAACATTGTGTGAACCTCCATATGTGGTATTGTAATTTTTAATATGGAATAATCCTAGAAACCCCTATTGTAAGACACACTCTATATTCAGGTAGTACATGTTGATGGTATCAGTCTCTGGTATTGCAATGTGCATGGATAGGTACATAGGAATAGGTCTCTATAAAATGGAATTACCAAGATGGCTTGGGTAGGGACTGAGTGGCTAAAAAAACCATATATGAGACACAAATTATGTGTAAAATTATATTTCTTCCCTTCCATGTATATAACTAAACATGTCTAGAAGATGAGGTAGGGTCCTAAAATTTGTGGACCCCCATACACGCTATTCATTATATCATTCAGCTTATTGGTCCAATATATCACTAATTTTGAATTATACTTTGGATTTTTAGTGTCATATCATAAGTAGTTTTCCATGTAGCATGTGATTGTTTACTTTATTTTGCCATAACATATATTATGTAAAATATTTTGATTATGATACCCTTATATGTGAAACTCAACGATGGTGGTTATTTTGGAAATTTCATTAATGAAATGTTGGGTTAAATATCCCCTATCACATCGAGGAATGTGTTCCACACATTCATTAAAAATAGGGAGATAATACTCTTTAGCATTATCATATATCCCTTATACACACAGTGGTACTATCCCATCATTGATGACCGATGTGTTTGATGTCCTCTACGTGATTTTTGCCTCCGTAAAATGTTGGAAAAAGTAGTGTGGATTAGTAGAGTCAATAAATATTATACTTATATTATCCATGGTGGTAGATTTTGTGTTGTGGTTTCCGTATCTTGGTATTGTAGTGGCGAGGATGGGCTCCTCTATATGTATTCTTATGTGGTTTAACATGATGTTCGACATCAGATATAAACTCATAAGGATAAGGAAAATGTTTGTTCGTATCATGAATATAAATATAGAGATCCCTTTATAAGTTATTGAGTATTATTATTTAGCATATATAGTTTCTTATTTCCCCTATCCCAGTTTCTGATTTATATTCCTTCATTCAGTTGAGATTATTAATCTTTGGTAACGATCGATCACCCTTTGGATATCAGGGAATTGTTCCAGGTTTGTATATACTGACCCATATATAAGAGTTTGTCAAATGTTTCTTGTCTTATGTATATGACTGATAGATCATTGATTAATTTTTTATATCATCTAAATAATTCAGTTTATTTGCTATGTATGGTGGTTGGAGCTTGGAGATTTGAAGTTTGGATCTCTAAAAATTATTTGTTTTCCAATTATCTTAGGATGGGACCAATTATCTAGTTGGGGTGTATTTTTCCATACATATACATTGGTTTTAGAATTTTTCACATTTATGAATTATATAATGGTTATTGAATTCATGGTTTTTCTATATATTTTTATATATTTTATTATTCCTCTATAATATTTAATTGAGATGTATTGAAAAAATCATTGATTTTTATTAGGATAAGGACTCCCATTTTATATTGTGCCTTCTTGGGCCTGTCTCCAACCCTTGGTCAACTGGTGATGGGCATGGTGTTGTGATGGAATGGCATTTTATGGTATTTTTGGGCCTCGTGGGCTCCCACATTACCAACCTGAACCAAATATTTATTTTTTGAACAATATTTAAGGGGTTATTCATGCACTAAAATAATTATAGAATGATTATATTTATAATTAATTTTCAATTTCATATAAAAATATTTATTCATTCATTCAGTATGATGTATTTCCCTCTCACTCTAGTTCTCCACCAATATCATATTTTGTATAGAAATCAGCAGAGAGTATATACTGAAATTTTTTAAACATGTTAAGAATGAGAAGATAGATTGTGAATAATCAATGAAATAAACTCATAAATATCTCACTTGAAGCACTTCCCAGTAAATAAAATTCCAACATACATTGATGATATGTGTAAAAAATCCCAACTCCTATTGCATGATGTATACATAGATCATTAACCATCATGTTCATGACTAAATATGGATTTGATAAATCTAATTGAACTAATTGAGGTAATAATTATTGTAAGAGTGTGTTCCCTATACACAAAAATGTAGTAAATTTAATTACAATATAGTCTATATAGTTTTTTATTCATGATTTATAATTCCCATTATACTGTTTATATTTCTACGTCCCATATATAATGGTAATGTCCAAAGATTAGTTTTCACAACAAATGGTTATAGAATACCCCCTTACATAATGAGAACCTCTAGGTACAATGACATTATTCATTAATATATGATATATTTTCAACATAAATATTATTGAATACAAAAAAATAAAGTTTTGACTACAAGGTGTTGGGCATCTTAAAAATTGAGTGTTCTTATCATGATTTTAACACTTGGAAATCTACATTAATTAGATAATGAGAGAAGACCTGCCAATAAGAACAACAAATGTTTTGGGTCATATTGGTTATTCCTCTCTATGGACATTTGTAATGGTCTACTAACATGAGATCATTACAAATGTATGAAATTTTACTGTGTACAGTGAGGTAATGAAAAATACATGAAAATTAAATAGTGGTGAGTTATTTTGTGTTGGGTCCATCTTTGATGGTATGACATTGGTTTAATGTAAAATAGAGAATGTGTCACCTCCACATTAAGGATGTTTGATATCTCCATACTAGTTGTTCAAGAAAGTAGAACCTTTATAATACCATTTCGATGACAGTTGAGGGTAAATCTGTCCATTTAGATCAATGAACAATAAATCATTAAAAAGTGATGACACGGTTGTGAATCATGCTTAATGAGATATTAAAGACAATGTTATTTTATTAAACAATTTTTGTTTATAGGATGTTTGTTTTTCCATGAATATAATTATCTCTTTAGGTTCCGTGATGGGTTACTTGATATTTCTATTTGTCTATAAAAAGAATCCACAATTATTGGGATAAGTTCATAGGGGATTACATATAATAGCATGTTCATGAATCTACCATATTCAGTTGAATAGGTATATCAGACATGATGGGCCACACCACTAGGTTCTAGGATTTCTACAAGGAGATAGGATCAACATATAAATAAATAAATTCATATTATTCATGTTATGAATATTTGTAAATAATTTATTATTAAATGTATTTACATGTTTTATGTAAATACATGGTGAATTTTTATTGTACAAATATGAGTTTAAAATCATCAATTCTCATTTCATATTATTGGGAATGATTAGTGAAGTTAATAGTTTAACTATTACAATGTAATATATTTATTATATCATAGGAAGAATGATAATATTATCAAATGTGATTTTTTAATAATTTTAGTAGTCAAATTATTCTCTATATAGTGTGTTAATTATTCTGGGACTTGGTTGGTATTTCAGTTTAATTTCTATAATCTGACATAAATATATGAATTGTGGTGATATCGATGTACAATTCATATCCTCTCTCTATCTCTCTTCTATATCCAACATCCTAGAGAGATAGTTTATGGATCTAGTAGATTGGATCAAACATTATCTCTTGCGCGATAAGCAAGACGAGGTGGTGATCATCAGAGTGTCGAAGGTGTCATCAAAATTGGACACTAGCAACCATATTTCAATGATCAGCACTCCCATATAATTTCTAAGATAGTTTTGATGATCTAAATGAATTATTATTTGTATTATTTGATCAAAAATCACCAATGATGAGTATACATTTAGAACGACATCATATAAAAGTAGGTATTTAAGGTTTCTATTTTTCGGCTTAAGACTCTTCACATGAGATCCATAGCTTCAACCAACAGTGATGCACCAACACCAATAACATCATGTTGATCTTCGGTGAAAAAATTATCAAACCCCATTTTTTGGGAGTCAAATGCATTTTTTGGTTCCCTAAATTGGTAACAGTGAAATACATTGTGATTTTAACCAACCCAAATTAAATTTTCATTAAATTTCATGAAGGTTGTAGTTATGGTCCCAATATCACAAATATATTTCCATTCTGACCTCGAATAGCCATGTTACGTCCATATGATGTTTTAATTATGGATTGAAAACTAATATTATTAGTTTTTAATGAAGATAATATATATATTTAAACACCCAATAATGTTGGATTTTATATTTTTAGTGAATCCGTTTACCGGCTGGAATTCTGATGGCCAAAATTGTATTATATGGCTGGTGATTTATTTCCAAAAATATGTGGAATTATTTTATTTATTTAATAAAATTGATGTGCAAGAATCTTCAATGGATAAATTAATACCATCAACAATATTACAAAACCTAACTTTTAGGAATATTTATTTTTTAAGAAAAAAAGTTTTGGAGGACCAAAAGTAGGTCTCCGGCCAACTTCCTAGACCCACTAACCTATATTTATCTACTGATCCCTTCTCCATTAGCACCCATCTCTCCTCCATAGGGTGCATGGACATCCTGATGACTACCTCCATCACCTATATCCTCGTTCAAGATCTTCAACACCCTCACTTTGGCCGCTTCACATGCAGACCACCATCTCGCCATGACCGACTGGAACCGCCTCACTAGATCTGTCTCTCAAGGTTCACTAGACCACCATGAATGAGAGGATCCACATCCATCCACTGTAGACATTTCCCCATGAGATTTATCACTTTTTTAACCCTCCCAACACTGATATCTATTTAGGAAAGCCCCACTTCCCCTACTTCTCACTCAGAACCGTGATGGATCCCTCTATTATCAGATCTGGCCAAATCACCTTCTTCCACCTCTTAGTGCTTGTGATCTGATGAGCGATATTTTTCACCGAAGGAATCTCTATACACCTTATACTTCTACTATTGGGCCACTTTTCCATCTTTGAAGGGGTTATGTTCACCGATGTTTCCAGATTTAGGTGAGTTCTGCAGAACCAGCGACTCTGACTACATCAGATTTTGATGTCTATTCTGGCTTCTCCCATACAATCCATACGCATTACCACAATATTTATGACTTATTCAAAATAGAAATGACCTTTTCAGGATCCCTCATATCTAGTGGCGACCACTTGTATTTCATCGTGAGTGTTTCACTAGTATCACAAGACCACTTAGAGGACCCTACTATGGTTCTGTTAGACACATTTAGACACAAAAAAATATCCATGGATAGTTATAATGACCTAGTAAGGGGCATGGACAGACCTCCATACACAAAACAGACATGTACAAGTTCTATATGGCTAAAAAATTTTATAAACTGGTTTTCGTATCCTTTAAATGTGTTTCTTGATATTTATAGGGTTCTACTAATTTTAATATTCAAAAATTTATTTTTTTGGTCAATTTATCCATGGTTTTAAAATTAATTAATGAAATGTTAATTTTTTTAAAAGAAAAATTAGCGATGAGGGATACATTAATTTTATTTGGAGTTAAATTAAAATAATTAATTAATATAGTTTTTGCTTTTTAAATTAAATTAATTAATCGGACTAAATGATGAGAATTTTCCAAATTAAAGTAAGAATGAAATTTAAATTCAATAAAAGTACCCAAAGATAAATAATGAATGCATGTTTAATTTTTATTTATTCATTTATTTTAATACTCATTTTTATTGTGTATTGAATTTTCATGATCCATAGATCGAACAATGTGGGCATATTTATTGATCTATTAATTTATTTAATTGTTTATTTCATCAATTATTTGTTATAAGTAATTTAAATAAAATATGGTATCCGAATCATCTAAAGAGTCATTATATGTATACGGGCATGTGTGTCCACTTAAGAGTTTTATTTAATACTCCCTAGTGATCCTCACCTAAAAGATAATATTTTTTATGATTACCTGATGGGTAGTGATCCATTTTACGATATGTTTTTTCGAGTCAAAAGACTGGAGCAATATGCATTGTATGGGAGGTACTACAACTCGAGTCGTAAGTGACACAATTCAAGGTATATCCCATATAATCTAGGGTGATCAAATATTCACTCACTAGATCAGTAATTACAGTCTTCTCATGATTAGTTCCTCATTTATTTTATTTGCTTAATTATTTTTGTTTATGTGTTGCCAATGAGTGAACATATATAATAATACAAAAGCATGCCCAGATAAAATGAACAAGTGACAAAATTATTTATTTATTTATTTCACAAAAATGTGTGACTAAAATCACATAGTTCATGAAAATAAGATATAAACTTATTTATTTCTTCATATAATGAATAATAAAACCCTCAAATAAACATTATATGCTTAATTACCTTCAATAATTCAAATTCATACAAAATTGGGTGATTGAGGTTCTCTTTAGGACAATGTTAAATGTGTCTCGTAAAATTTTGTTGTTCTTATGAGAGTGGTAGTTTGATATAAATAAATTCTAAGTAATGATTATCAATGCTAACTTGATATAATTTTATAGTAAAACATTGAGTAAATAGAGTTATTATTTAAGGAAATGTGACTTCACACAACAGATCAAGGAACCACAAGTTTTTGTGGTTGGCCAATCAAAAACCTACCATGAATACTATGAGTTGTGGTGTATCCGTATCTAGTAGAATATGAGAGGAGTTTCACGGATCCTAGACACTGGAATACTTAAGAGATAGAGTATTCCAATTCTATCACAGTGGGTTCCTATAATTCGATAAAATAGTGGGATTCATTTAATGATTTAATTAATAAATGAAAATTTCTAGATCGGTATTCCAGATAGAAAGTAATAATATTATTAAAATTAATTTTCAAGAAATATGGATTTCTATACTATAATATGTAACTATGATAAATAAATAAAAAAAATTAAATTTCCTTACTGAAAAGAGTATTTAAGAATATTACATTCTCTTATAAACAAAACATTGATAAAGGACATTCAATGTTCTAGTGTCCCTGTAACTTTCAATCAACCATAAAAAGGGATGGTGTAAATAGTTTATTAGAGGCTCACATAAAAAATAGATGATGTTTTTTTCAATTTATTTTCATCTACATCTAGTGCTAGTTGTGTTCACTACACAATATCATCATTGATATGTCATGATATCTTATCTCTGAGAAGATTTCAAGGGGAATTTAAATCATGATATGAAAAGAGTGATGATTATAAAAGACATGTGTATATTAAAATATAGATAATTATCATTCAATTAATCCCTTTTTAATAACATGTTTTTGAACCATTTGGTATAGTTTGGTTATAGGATACAAAATTAACAGTTCTTAGTAAATGCTTAATTACATATGAAGTTTAGGATTTCCACGTAAATAATAAAATTAGAAATGAATTAATAAATAATTATCATTGAATAATTTTTAAATACAAGGAGAAAAATAAAGTGAAATGTAATGACATTGTCACATTTGTAATGTCCATCAATGAAATAGGTATTAATATGAGTTTATTTTAGTTTCACATCATAAAATAAAACTATGGATGTTTAAAGGAAATAAAATAAAATTAATATGTAATTTTCCACTTATTTTGTTGTATTCATCAATATTAAATTTAATTTTTCAACTATACTGATCTATTAAGCACAACATTACTTTCACATATATGAGTTTATATATTTTAGCCACAGAAGTATAGCAACATCTGTAGAATTAAGGTGTATTTTCCCAGTTGCTGGGGTTGGGTGGTTCCTAAGTCAGTGTTGACAAGTACATGACTTCTTTATTTCATTATTAACGATTCAAGCAGAATTATTCTTGAGTATGATGATAAAATTATCTTATGTTCCCTTTGGACCCATAGAGACATTATTCAATGTACCAAAATGAATGTTTTTTAGTGTTTAATACTCAACTGAATGTTCAGTAATAAAATAATCCTATGTAATTATTGGTGAATAAAAAAATGTATGAATATTATACCCAGTTGTTGAAAGATAATTCATTGTCTATTATGACTGAATGTGGCAATTTAGAATATACCCAGTTTGGTATTTGTACATGGTAAATGATTAACACATTTTATATTTTAAGAATAATTTGTTTGGAAAAATAAAAATTTAGAAATAAAGGAATACAAAATTCCTTTTGGAATTAGTTCAAAAAGATAGAATAAACTATTTTAATGGAATCCTATAGTTAAAAATATATCTTAAGAGTCCTTTATAAAATTATGGAATTAAAAATTGGATTATATTATATGTATGGTTAGAAGATATAAGTAGTATCAGGCTAGCATGATGATTAACATATTAACCACGAATTTATTGTTCAATATAATTTAGAGTTTACAAATTCATAAATTCTTATTATGTTATTTATATATGGATATTGATGACAATGAGGAGGATCAACTATGAAGTATAAAATTTTCACATTGATCGAAAAAATGTAGTGTGTATAAATTATTAATTGTACATTTTATTCATCAATGTTATGATATATGTAGTATCAATGTATCTACTTGAAAAACATCCACTATATTTTAGGATGTTCTTTACAATTAATGGTCATATCCCATAACCATATTCCCACCATAATGGAAAATGGACATCATATGAGTTTTAGTATGATGTAAATACATTTTCTAACAATGATACATGTTTGGATGCAATGATTTTGTTAGGATATCAACAAACATTCATCAATAAAAACATAATTTGCATCATAGTAGTTATCTTAATGGTTTAATAGGATGTTACGTAATTACCAAAGATATAAAAAGTGATAGTCGAGTTATAGAATACATTATATATAAGGGTGCACATATTTATTAGAGATAGTGGGTGAAAATTTCACACGGTTATTGTCAATGCATGAGATGCAAATATAGTTTTAATAGTATTAAGTTACAAAAGTATTGTGGATGAACAATGTTCCAAATAAACATACTACATAGGAAGTTTGAAACCAATGAGATGGTTTTTTGATTCACCATGTTTGGTGAAACATTATTAATTATGAATAATAATTCCTATATATAAGAAGTATATGAAAGTAATCTTAAATTGAAATGGTCTATTAATATTTTATTATAGATTCCAATTATCTAAATGAAATGTGAATTATTATTTTGAATACTAGGGTGGGTATTCACGTGAGATGATTCATGGATGGTATAGTCATCATACTAATATGGATTGACTGGAAATACAATGTTTTTATTAAAAATTCCATTATAATTTAACATATAGTAGTTAATTTCAATGATAATTTTATTAATAACTGGATTTGATGACCACTATTAAAGGAATGTGTCAATATGAAGAAACCAAAAAGTGATGGACATGTCATAGATTGTTAATAAAGGTTATAAGTTACTGAAATAATGATTAGGACTAATTCTATCAAATATTCCATATAAAATTATTTCAATGAATCATTTCCTTGTGTTTATTATAGGTTAGTTGGTGTTCCATTACTTTCAAAGTGGAATATTTTCAAAAACCTAAGGAAAAAATATTGGCATTAGATATTGTGAAGACTATGATGAAATAAATTCTCTATTAATCGATATAATGAGGAAACATAAGATATATGGAATATGATCTATATTGGTTAAAAAATGTTTCTTGGTCTTATTCAATCATTAATATAGTGACATGGAATAGAAAAAATATAAGTTAGAAAAATGTAAGGGAAGGACCTTTACCATTGTCACAAGGAATAATCACTTGAGGTTGACATTTCTAGGATAAGGGGAGAGATTGATGTGGCGAGTTTAAATCCATAAAATTTAGTAGAGGATCATAAAAATTTGTCCTCATATGTATGAAATATAATTTTTATAGGATATAAGTTATATTAGAAAAATATCAGTAATATCTAGGATCACTACAAGGTATGTAGTTAGAACTATCCAGTTGTATATCAGAATGTATAAATTATTTATATCTTGTATGTGGAGAGGATTCATACTTGTTTTAAGGTGATGTAAACTAGTCTTCCTTGGATCCATGGGATCAAGTTTCTAAGTTAGGATATGGTTATGAAAATAACAATATCATGAAATCCTATGGTAACCATACCTATTGACACCGAGTATATTGAATATTTAGAGGTAGCTATGATGTAATTAAAAATAATGGTTTGTTCGAGTTCTTGGAATCAAACATAGAAATTAAATAATTATCATAATTTATAATTTTATATTCTTTCTCGACATTATTTCAAGTTATTACAAAGGAAAATGGGTATATACATGGGGATATCATCTCTTGAGTTTTTTTACTCGAGGGGATGTGCTCACATATGGTAGAATTTTCGTGCTATGGAATCATGGAAGAACCAAAAACAAAAGATGTTACTAAGAAGAAACAGAATCATAATCGTCTGAGAGTTAACAAATATGGTCTACACACTAGCTCTAGTGAAAGTGGGAGTGTTCTAATAATGGATTTCCAAGACCGAACTATGAAATAAATTTCATTATTATATCTTATATAGAGTTAGTTATACATAATTTATACTTACCACTATAGTGCCTATATTTTTTATCCACTTATTAGTGATAATTTTAATAGATTAAATTTTCTAAGAAAAGGTTATTATAGATCCTAGGATATAATGAGAACCTCCAAATACAATGAAATTAATATGTAATCTATTTCATATGGTCTAGATCCATATTATTGAATGAAAATGGTATATTATTTACTATTAGGAGATAAGGGATCAGAAGATAGAAACTTATTCTCATGATGTTCTCACTTGGTGATCTATAGTTGTGAGATCATGAGGATATACATATGAAATGGAACCCTCTAGGTTTTGGGTGTCATTGGTTGTTTCTATATATGGAAATTTTTTTGGTATCTTGATTTGAAATGATAACAAATGTATTCTATTTTATTTCATAATAAGATAAAAGGAAATAAACCATTCTAATAAAATCATGGTGAGGTAGTTTTTTTGTGCATCTTTAGTGGTATGGAATTGGTACAATGGTCAAGAAATAATTTTTCACTTTTAGATCAATGAAGTTATATATCTTGATCCTAGTTGATCAGGATGGAAGAACCTTCATAAGGCCATGGCTATTTTTGTAAAGGATTAATTTGTCTTGTTATATGAACAAAAAAAATAAAGTAATAAAGGTTGAGGTATAAAGGGAATCTATCAAGCCTTGTGAGATATTAGTGAAAATGATATTATATTACATAGTGCATGTTAGTAGGTTGGTTGTTTCTTCTATGACTATATTTTTGTCTCTAAGAGTCCATATGGGTTTCAAGATCCACCTCTTTGTCTTTGAATAGTATTCACTATTATGTAGATATGGTCCTAGAGGGTCACACACAGTAGCACATTCAAGAATCTTCCCTATTCCGTTGAATTTGTATGTTTCAAATGGTGGGTCCCATGATAGGGGTCTGTAATTTTTCTAATGATATGTCATCACCAAATAAATAAAAATAATAATATTTTTAGTATTAGGAATAATTTGTGTTCAATTTATTTAGTATGTGTATTTACATGTTAGAAGAAAATACATGGAAAATATTAATTCTATGTGTAGTAGTTAAAAATATTAAATGTTCTTTAATATTCATGGGAATGATGAGTTGTGTTAATGGATCAATTGTTATCACAGTATATATTTATTATATTATAGGAAAGTGATTACAATAATATATGGTATTTATGACTTAGTTTTGTAGTCAAGATATTGTTTATATAGATTGATAACCATTCAGGGGTCATGGAGGCATTTTATGGTAATTTAACTAATATTATATAAATAAAGGACGACTAGTGAATGACATGTATTATTCACAGTCTCTCAATCTCTTCTTCACAATACCATATACTAGAGAGAGAGGCTCTATATCTAGGAGCTCAGATTGATCTTTCACCCATGCATCACAAGTACAGAAATTATGTGATCATCAATGCATTGAAAGAATCATCAAAACTCCATGATATAACATGGATTTAGACGACTGGTGCTTCCACTGATTTTTTTAACATGTATGGATATTCTATGGTGATTTAGGTTAATATTTTTTGTGAAGAAATCTAAATAGCTAAGAAAACATCGACCATGGTTTTAGATCAAACTAGGTATTTATGGTTATGATAATTGTTCTTAAAACACTTCATGCGACATCCTCACCATAAACTGTCTAGGGATTCACCATCTTCAATCAGTTCACATCAATCATTGGTTAAATATTTCTAAGAACACGTTATTAATTCTCACTTTGTGTTTCTAATGCCTTAAAAAATGGCACAACCATAGTGGTTTGTGGTTACTCTTTTATATTTACTAGTGATAATTGAATTAAATTATTAACCATTAAATATTCTACATATACATAATTGAGATAAAGTGAATTTTCAATATGGGATCTTCAATCTATTAAAAGTTGGTATAATATTGAATGATTCTATTTACTAAAATAAGTGGCACGTTCTACCTTCCTATAATCCTTATTCAGAATCCTGAAAAAGGATCACTCATATCGAAGACATATTTTCAAGTCATTATGAATAGAAGGACATCATTGGAAAGAAAAACTAAAATTTATAGATCAAGGTCTTAATAATTTTCTAGATGTGATAACAATGAATGTTTCATTCTGTTAGAAAAATATATGATTGGGAGTTCTGTGTAATTTATAATAACCATGGTGGTCTATTATAAATCATGGGGTTTTTTATCAATCTAGATGAAGTGGTTGGTGTCCTTGTGATATTGTTCAATAAAAAAATTATTTTTTCAAGTAAGCATTATGGATGGAGTTGATTCAAAAAATTTATGTTGTCTTAATGAAAATTGTAATGATTCCTAGATTTTTTAAATAACGGATTTCGATGAATTGATGTATAATATTCAATTTGATGAAATTTCTCACAATAACATAGTAGTCATTGTGCATTCTACAAAATGTATTGTGATTAACATTAGTGGAATATACCCTTATGAAAACGAGATTTATGTGAATATCAAAATTCTATTAAGATGTGCATAGATTGGGAGAGCTCAGTTTCTATGATTATAGTATTTAATGATGGAACATATCAATTTATATAATGTGATTTGTTATAAATAAATATTTGGGTTTTTCTATAGATAACATTCTCTCTTAATTAGAAACTAATAATTTTAGGATGATTAAAGGATATCCTTTCATGAATGTGTTACTAATATAAACTAGACTATTGTGAAATGTCTATGAGAAAGAATTTATACTCAATCATGACGCATGAAGATAGTTGATAAGAAAAAATCATTGATAATGGTGATGTGATAGAAGACTTAAAAACAAATTTATATGAAGAATCCATAATAGAAAAAGTATGATTGAAATAATTATAGATAAATGAGTAGTGTGATTCACACATGAGTGAAAACACGAGAGAACATAATAGTATGATTATTGTAGAAAAAATTATTCTTTAGAAAATATAACTACATAATTTACAAAACTTGTGTAGAAGGACATAGGATGAAATAACAAATTGAGTGGTTTTATTGTTTCAATATAGTTATTATTTTTTGGATTTATCTGGAGAATCATATTTTAACATTATTGCTAAAAATAACTGACACATTATTTTTAATATGGATGTGACCTTAATGTCATTAGACTTATAAATAATTAACATTCAGATGTCAGAATGTAGGATTTCATATAATTGATCTATGTAAGTGTGATTATCCAAAAATTAAATCATAATGACAGTGAACTTATAATAGATAGATCGTATCCAATTATTTATATCAAAAATAGAGATAATTTTAGAATTTTGTACCTCGTAACAATATATTATCTATGACCAATGAATAATACCTCTAGTCGAAACCATGTTCAATTGGTTTTTTTCATCTGTACACATATTTCCATATAGAAGTGAAACAATCTGTGATAGGTATGATTAGTTCCTAAATCTTTTGGAGCATTATCAGGGAAACCAAAAATAGAAGTTCACACTAAAAATGATACCTCCCCTATTTGGGTGTCTTAGTTTATAAAAAGTGGTATCTTAGATATGGTTGTGGGAATTTAATATATCAAATGATTCGTATAATAGAGAACATGATATATTATAATGGAGTATATCAATCTTATGGTGTAAAATATCTAATTGATTTTAACATAGTTATATAATAGTAATGATATTTAGGGATAAATGTTTTCACTGTATTGATACACGAGATATAGTGTAGTGAGGTGAAAAAAATATTCCTAACTTGTGAGGGTAAGAGGCTACTTGATGATGATGATAAATCTCAAAATTATCTTTCTATAGCTCTATCAAATAATATAAAATTAATAGTTCCGAACCGCATCAGTGAAAATTCATTTTTGGATAAACATGATCTCATTTTTTACATTGATAGAGAGGTGCATGATATTAAATATTAAGTACATCAATATTTTATTTATTAATTAATAATATTTCCAAATGAAAAAATTGTACTTTCTGAAATTTAATTATTGAATTTGAAAAAGTAATTTTTAATCATAGTTAAGAAATATTGTATCTTTATATCATAATGAAATTATCATATGGTTTTAACTTGTATAAAATGTAGATTATAGAGAACATTATTAAATTAATTTAACAATAATATTTATCATTGATCAACTATGTGGTTTAGTAGATTATTTAATGATATTTATTCTATAGGAAACATCCAATAATTTTTATTTTGATAAAAAATTAAAAAAATTGAAATTTCCAACATCATTGATTGTTGAAATTAAAATTTATCATTGGAGGGTGAACCTCAAAATTATTTGGATAAAAAAATCAAAAGTGAAATGAGAGAATTAAGGAAAGGATCCCCTTGAAATATTTTTTAGGTCACAAGTATGGACATATTATAATAATTACTATTTAACATCTTGAACCCCATAATCCAAGAGTTGGTGCATTATTTTATTACATTATCATGATTACAAGGAATCAAATTCTGATGGATAGATCTGTTTAAAAGTCTCACAAAGATTTATTACATAAATGATATATATAATACATTGGGTAAAATAAAATATATACATTATACATCATAAAATGAAATAAACTACATTATTTAATGGTTTTCAACAATTTCTTCTTCATATATTTGAGGAATGATACATAATAAGGGTGATATAATGTTCCTATTAAGGGTAAGTAAAGAGACATAAATAATGAATAAATGAGTGTAAATCATCATTTAAAAATAAATATCTTATACCACATTCCATTCCAATAAATATAATATAAAAAATATATATAGAAAGGAATGAAACTGCAACACAATCCATTTAATAAATATATTGAGAATAAAATGCATCAATATATATGTCAAAAAAATATATCATAGATAAGTAGTAAATGAAAAAAATAAATGAAATGATTAGTCATTTTATTTCATGAATAAGTATCTTGATATCCCATATATTCTAGACATATCATAGGAATGTTTAAAACCACAGATAAAAACGGTTTAATTTGGATGACTTATTTGTCTCATGAGAACCTCTCACTACATTGAGGGGATATATAAATTACGGGCACCACTCATCATTACTAGTAAAAATAACTCCCCATATTGAATAATAAATATAAATAATATGCCATATCAAATATATATATATATTGAACAAAGAATATTTTTTATCAACATTTCCATAATTAATGGAATTAATGTAAAAGTGAACACTATATGTGAAAAAATTATATTAGATTTTGGAAAAAAGAATATCTATTGTATAAAAATTTGGAAATCCATGTAAAAACCAATGAAAAATGATTACAATGATTACGTCAAGATAATGTTAACAATAAAAAATTGATATTGTAATGATAATTAAAAAGAAAATTCTTTAGTAAGGAATTCATTAAAAATACCAAAATAAAAAATAAAACATTTAAACATTAATATAATATTGCACATTAATTAGTAACATTATATAATATTTTAATATAATGGGTAATTTTTAATTCATGATATAACATGTCAAATTGAATAATATACACCATATAACAGTATATTGTTGCATAAAAACAAATAAAAATACATGGAATATAAATTGAGATAAAATTCATTACCTTGTGTTTGATTTCTCTGGTGTGTCTTTATATTACTATTTAAAAAACATATATATTGGTGAAAAATGTGGGAAGAGGGAATAAATAAAAAATTTGAACACAAAATCCAAAGGTTCTTTATTTTGAAGATGCTTCGTGAAGCCCTCTATCTTGGCGACCTTCACGGAGCCCCTCAACACCGTAGCCAGTGCAAAGCCATAGCCCCCTCTGCGATCATTATATAGTGAAGAGGTGGAAGACTCTGTGGTTATGACACCACTGACAGAAATATTCGCACTGTGAAGGGAACTAGATCACCTCTACGATCCCTTGTAAATTAGTGGAATCCACTGCGAGCACCACAGAGGGAATTAAGGAGGAATCTTCACGGAGCATAGGATGATGGTCGACTCCGTAGTTATGGAAAATAAGACTCAATCCACTTCTGAGAGAAAAGAATGAGTGGATTCAGAACACACAGTCAAATCATCGTCCCATCCCTCACCTATAAATACTAGGATTCTCTCAAAACCAATGGACATATACCCCGACAATTCTCCTTCCCACCTCTCAAATTGAGAGGCACCCTTAGCACTACAAAGAATCAAGAAAAAATTATCTCTTCAGTTAATATGAGCATTGAGAAATATCTTTCCCATACCTCAAATAAAACCCCTCTTAAAGAAGGTATTCAATTCAAAAATCCCACGGTACATCATTGAAATACCCCATGCTTCCATGGTACATTTCCCTTTAAATAATACAACAGTTTTTGTTGTACGCAACTTCAAGTTCAAACACACAAAAACCAATAAAATTATCTATTATGATTAATAATACCCAAATTTTGAAATTTTATATATTTTACCTCTAAAAATGGACTTCATTTATGGATTAGGAATATTGAAAATAACATAGGGTAAATTTTTGGTATTTTTCTGAAAACATGAAATTTTTGAGGAATAGTGAAAAACACTAAGTTATTGTCAAAAATCAAATTTTTATTCAAATAATGATTTATTTTATTGAAATTTATTTTAGTTTCAAATTGATAAATAATAAATATATAAGTTTTATTTAATTCATTAGATTCATTTTATAATAACTATAAATATATGAAAATTTTATTGAACTTTTAACTGTCTTTTACCCACCTCCAATGAGAATTACCAAATTTGCATAAAAGATAATTTTACTGCTTCTATGAATTGAGTTTCAAAAAACCAAGACACACGATTGATATCAATAAGTTAAATGTGGTTCAATGAGATGAAAATAATTTTTGGTGAATAGTAATTTTTGACTTTTAATTACCATGATTAAAAGTAAATAGGGTTATTAAAGGTAAAATTGATATTATTTTTACCCTAAAACATGTCCTAATTATATTGGATAAGTGTAACACTACCAAAAACAACCTTAGGAATAAAATATGATTATTTAGGTTCAATTGGATTATATTAGGACATTTATTATCATTTAATTCAAAGAAGAGTTAAAAGTGATAAAATAAAAGATTAATAAATAAAAAAATTTAATACAGGGTTACACATTATATATATTCGACTATAAATATTCATTAGAAAGATAAAAAGATTTAATACATAATGGTATTTTATTTATAATATTTAGACATTAAATAATTAAATTTATTTATGACACAATGATGACGTAGTAATTACTGTATTATTGATAGTTTAAAATAATAGATATTATAAATATCCAAATAAATCTAATTTTAGACTTTTAATGAATTAAACTAATTTTATAGGTTAATATGAAATGTTCAGGTTGATTAAATGTATTTAGTTACAAGTTAAAATGTTGTTATAATTTTACAATAATCAATTATTAAATAATGTCAAAATTGACATAAATGAGTTTTAAAAAAAAATACATTATTATTGGTTGATATATTAATCCTAAAATTATGAGGACCGAAAAAAAGTCTAAAAATTTTTATTTGTATCATTAATTAACATCTTGGGGTTCTCTTTTAAGATTATAGTATGTTTATTAACCCTATAATATAAAAATACAAAGAAATATGGTAAATGTAAAACTGTCTAACTAAAAGTTAAATATCAAAGATAAGGTTGATATAGTGATCCAAACCTATATAGAACCAAATTTTAGGGAGGTTTTAGACACATAGACACCATATAATTTGAATAATTTATTTTGGAGCCATTATAAAACGAAAATTATTTTATTATAAATAATATTTTTAGCTTTTCCTATGGTGCCCCTCCCCCCTCTTATAAAAGGGCACTTACCTTATCTCTAATTCACACCCCCAAAGACATTTGTATCGGCCATCCACTGACCAAATACCCTCTAAACTGTCTCACCTTCATCTTATAGGCCATCCTTTAGACATAAATCCATCCTAAGGATCCCTTTTGATCAAATCAAAAGGAAGAACCCGAAGAAGAGGTAATTATCTCAGCACCTCTTTCATGTTTTTTCTTCTACAACTTATTCTTTACATGTTGTTTCCAATCTAAAATAATAACTCCAGTATATTATCTATATTGTGATGGTATTATAAATATGGTACAACCATATTCATTATTCTATCCATACTTTTAATGACATGTCACCATACATGCATACGTACAACTTACCATCTCCACATCATGGTGTAGTTGTTACTCAATAAATTATTATTTGGATGGGTATAATAATGATGTATAAATGATGTAAATAATACATATAACATGAAAATTATTATTTATATCTGATATAACATCCAATTATATATGTTTTAATATCAAAAGAATGATATTTTCGCTCATGCGTATGTATGGATTACCATCTCCTCGAACACGACGTGATTCATTCCCCATCATATACATTCAAGACTAGTTGTTATTAGATGATAATTTTTTTTAACAACCTTATATCATTATTAATATGAATAAGATAAATTCTATCTATACCAAAATTTACTTACATAAAAATCATATAAATGAAAATGAATCAGTTAACACCTGAAACAACGATAATACTAAAATATTATTAACAAAGAAATATTAAAATATCATACATGATTTCATATTAATGTATATGATTCTTTTATAATTTTATAACAACTATTTTACCATTATACAAAAGGATAAACATCCATACACTAAGGAAATGTACAACGTAAGGGTTAATTTCACAATCTCTTTATTATCTGAGGTGGTTTTAACGTATGTATCTACTAGGACCTCTTTATCATCCACATCAATGATTCTTAAAAATGTATTTCAAAACATTTTTACTATTTAATAGACAATTGGTTAAAGTAATTTATACCCTTATTTTACTATATATATTTATGAAAGTAACCTTTTCTTCATTTTATAAACAAGGTACTTTTTGACCTTTTCAACAAATTTAATGTAAGAATGTTTGTTGACATATAAGGAGGGTGATGCTATTTTCCATAGTTATACATCATAGAAGCTTCCCTTGTAAGACTATAGGAATATTTTCAAAATAAATTTTTACTTTTATAATTCTTTGAATTTTAAATGATTTCAAAATAGGAAGAGATATTTCTGAATAAATATTTTGATTTCATCTATGTCAACATCCTTTGATGGATTGTAAGATTTTTTGAAGTTGATTTATTATGATAAAAAACAACCATATTGTATTGAAGGTTTTTTGATATGTTTGACAATGGATGTTCAATTTTTATACAATCCATGTTTTATGGATAATATATTGACATTTCACATGTTATTTTTAATATGAATGATTATGTTATGTTTAAACCTTTTCATATGAGGAATACATTCGACTTCGTATGCGACGGGTGGTTCCCGCTATAGCTCCTCAACACATCGGTAGGTTTCATGAGACAAACTAGTGTCTTGGAACAAGGCCTTGACAAAATCTTATTAGTAGTATTGGAACAAGGCCTTGACTATGTGGTTATGAAGTCTCAAATTATGGATTCAATCATTAAGAAAGTGGATAATGACATTCATGTGATTATTGGACTAGTAGAATATCCATGTGAGTAAGTAAATAGAATTAGTTTTAATTATGTTTTCCATATTAGGATAGAGTATATGTTGAAAATGATTTTGTTTTTGTTTTATACATTGCCATAAATGTTTATGCTTATATATAAAAGTATCTACTATATTTTTATTCATACTGAGAATCTGAGGTCAACCCTTTCTATGTTTAATTTTTTCAGGATGTGAAGAAGTATATTATGACTAGCCTGTAGGGATAGTCTATGTGATCTCAGCTTTGTCTATGGAAACAATGTTGTTGTAGTTGTACATTTTATGATGTAATGTCAACCTTATGAATGTATCTTGTATTTTCAAGGATAATAAACTAATCAGTCTATTGAAACTTGTCTATTGTGATCATTCTAATGATACGAAATAATGCACCGACTATGGGCTTCTCAGTTCGGGGCATTAAAGTTTTTATCAAAGGAAGTTTAATACAAACTTTGGAAACTAGATTAGATAAACTATGATTAGAGCACATAATCCTAAGATAGGATTTGAGGATTAGTATAGAAAAACTTCCTAGAATTTTTCTACTATAGAGATTTTGTGAGTTTTCCAAGAAGTACATCTCTCTCTAGATATGAGTACGTCGAGGAGACTTTGGCACAGATGTACTTAGGGGTAAAACACAAAAACATCGCTTTGAGCTAGACTCAAACATGTATTGGTGTAAGAAAAATGGGCTTTGCTGCTCTATAACACCTGATACTTTTATGTTATATAAATCATCAAAGGAATCTTATTTCTACACACAACACTTGCTTGGCTTGCATTACACGAAATCACGACTTTCCTCGATAGCTTGCGTCGTACGCAATACCTAGTTTCACTAAACAACAATATACTATTAAAATATTATTAAAACTAGCCATTATGAATAGTAATATACAATTTTTGAAATTTTATAAATTTTATTTTTCAAAATGGACTTCAATTTTGGATTCGGAATATCGAAATTAGCCTAGTGTGAAATTTTGGTATTTTTCTGAAAACTTTCAATTTTTGATGAATAGTGAAACCACTAAGTGGTAGTTAAAAAAACTGAATTTTTCATAAAATGTAATTTTACCGCTTTTGTGAGTGGAATATAGAAAAAATCCGAGAGAAACAGTTGATGTCAGTAAGTAATATGTGGTTCAATGAGATGAAAATAATTTTTGATGAAAAGTAACTTTTAACTTTTATTTACCACTGTTAAAAGTAAGTAGGGTAATTAAGGGTAAAAATGATATTAATATTACCCTAACACATGTCCTAATTCTATTGGACTAGTGTAATTCGATCAAAAACAACCTTAGGAATAAAATATGACCATTTAGGCCCACTTAGATTAGATTAGGACATTTTTTATTAATTTAAAGAAGGGTTAAATTAGTTAAAATCAATGTTTAATAAGTATATCATTTTTAATATAGGGTTATACATAAGATAAATTCGACTATGAGTATACATCGGAAAGATAAAAATATTTCCTACATAATGATATTTTATTTGTAATTTTTAGACTTTAAATAATTTAATTTATTTATGACACAATGATGATGCAATAATTATCTTATTAACGAAATATTGATATAATTGATGTTATAAATACCCAAATAAATATAATTTGAGACTTTTTATGAATTCCACTAATTTTATATGTTAATATGACATGTTATTATTGATTTAATTAACTTTCATTGAACTAATCATTCTGTTATGATTTTCACAAATATCAATTACTAAATAGTGTCAAAATTGACATAAAATAGTTTTTAAAACAAATATTATATTATTAATTATTATTTTATTCTTAAAAACCTATAGTTCGGACAAATGACTTAGATAAGGTTATATAAATTAATAATAAACAACTTGGGGTTCGTTTGGATTGTTATTGTGAGTTTATTAACCTTATAGTATAAGAACATAAGAAGACAGGGTAAAAGTAAAATTATTTAACTTAATGGTAAATCTAAATGATAAGGTTATAATTGGCTTATAAACTTGTCTAAATTCTATTTTATGAGAGGATATAGACCCATCCCCACCTTATATTCGAAATAAATCAATTTGGAGCTATTTAAATCCGAACTTGACTTTATAATAAAATAATATTTTTAGTTTTTCCAAAGGAGCCCCTCTCCTCCCTTATAAAAGGGAACCTCCTCCCTCTCCTACTCACACCAATTTTAGCCTTAAATCTCGGAAAAACCCTGGAAAGTTCACTTCCCCACTTCCCTAGAATCATCCTAGAGGTTCTTGTCTTCTTCAAATACCAACCCTAGTGCCCTAAGAGGAGGTTAAAAAGAGGCGTGTCAAAAAGAGGTAATATCCATTACTGATCCTTTCCAAATTAATTCTTCTTAAAATTCTTCTTCTTTAGTTGTTTCATTATGAATTAATAACATCAGTATCACTCATATATTTATATGTTATTATAAGTATGAAAAAACCCTATTTCAACATCTATCCATCCTACGGAAAACAAAATCACCGTGCGTGCGTACGTACGGAATACCTCTCCACGTCGTGGTGTAATCTATTTTCCCCCACCACCTTACTTGGATGGGTATAATGGTGTAATTAATTTCTATATATTATTATTGTAATATGATATTGATTCTGAAATAGTATACATTCACTCCAATACAATTCCACGATCATGGGAACGATATCATCGCTCGTGCGTACGTACGGAATACCATCTCCACGATGTGATGTGATTCGTTATACATGATCTTCATTGCATAATGATTATATAAATGAATTGAATTAATAAATATGATATATAGTACATTAATACAATTCCGGAAATGATGTATCTATAATCTATAGAGAAGAATAAGAATTTATTCGACAAAACACGCATAAGAACAAAAAGTTATAAACACCCGAATAACAAGTAGCAATGAAATATTACTTCTAAGAATATAATAATATGACCATATATGATTTCATAACAATAATTATGATTCTGGAATAAGTAAATAATGTTATTTAAATCATTATACAGGAGGTTAGGACACATACGAGGAAAATCGGACCTAAGGTAAGGGAAATATCACAATCTCATTTTTATCCGAGATTGTTTATACTTTGGTATTTACTGGGGTGTATTTTATCATCCACATCCATGTTTCCTCAATATGTAATATTATTTACATCCACCTACAATTGTTTAAATACAATTTTACCCTTCGGTGAGCTTTTAGTAAAAGATATGAAAGGAATCTATTGTCGTTTTTCGTACGAGGTACTTTTTGACTTTTCCGAGAAAAGTACGAGAAGAATGTTTTTTTAACTTATACGGCATGAATGGATTTTTAGAAAATTATTTCTATGAATCTTACTTTACAAGTTTTCAAGTTTATTTTTAATCAACTTCTTTTAGTTCAATATTATATGACATGTTAAGAAAGAAAAATGTTTTTAAAGTAGAAAGGATATTTTCCTTAAGAATGGAATTCAACTATTTTATCAAAATTATTTTCCATCTAAGATAATATATGGTTCTTTTTCTATCCCTATTAATACATTGATTTGATTATGTTGTGATGGAATTGTTTTTATTAATTCCTTTATCTTCTATGAATTGTTTTATGATGTCATGTTGTTTAAGAATCCCATTTTTTTACATGGGTTATGATATGATTTATGGTTTATGATTTTATGGGACACATAAAAATGGAATCATTATGAGATGGGTGGGACCTATATCTCCCTCAAATGCATTGGGTAAAGATTTTATATATCATGAGATAGACATGGCTGGAACTGGAGGTTAAACTGGTTCAGTGAAATAGGACTGAAACGAGGAGTGAACTCAGTTCAGAAATGGACTTTGTCCACTAAGATAGTCTTGGCAATGAGTCTTGACTAATAATAAATGATTCTCTATGATTATGTGTGTATGCCACAAAGTTCCATGTTTTATGTTATGATTATTGGGATTACATTTGACTTCTATGATTTATCCCATGGTATTAAATTATGATTTCTTCTGCAGGTTAAGATTTCCAAAATGTTATGTTCATGATGTGATTTATTTTTCTTTTATTTACCCTTACTGAGCATTTGACCTCACCCTTATGTATGTTTTATTTCCCCAGGTCAGGAAGAATGTTATTAAGTAGGATATGCTAAAAAGAGACTCTAGAAATGATGAAATAAGTGGGAGGAAAATTAGATGCTTTATGAACTAGTTGTTTATGTTTCCCAGTTTCTAATGACTCTATACCTATACGGTCCTTTCCTGGTTTTGTTATATGTTGTAATATGTGTGCTTCAGTTCTGAAGTAATAAAAATGTATGCATAGTATGGGTCGTTATAGTTGGTATCACAGGAATGGTAGAGTCATCCTTTGGAATCTAGGATGTGAAAGCCTTAGTAAGAATCCAAAGGATAAGTCTAAGAATGCAACACAATCTTAGTGTTTTAGAAATGGCCATGAATAACCTAGGATAAGACCTTAAGTGTTATATTTTATTCATGATTATGTGGTTTTCCTATTATAATTAGTGTTGCTCACATTATTCTTCTTGGTTTTAGTCAATGGCTGGAACCCAAAGGAACCGTGTTAATGTGGAATGCGACGGGCAATGCAATGATTGTCCCCCTGAGCAACCAAACGTTATGGGAGCTAGAATGCAAAATCTTGTAGCCATGCTCACACAACTTTCTTGAGCTATGAATCATGCAGGACTTCCAAACGAGAAAAGGAAGGAGCAACATTCTGTTGAATCCTTCATGAGACAGCTTCCACCTTCATTCAACGGGTCTATTGATCCATTAGTTTCTGAACAATGGATTAGTACTACTGAAAAGATATTTTCTGTTCTTCAATGTTCTGAACATGATATAGTCATCTTAGCAGTGTATCGTTTGGAAGGTGTTGCTGATCAATGGTGGAATCATAGTAAGAATACGAGGCAAAGGGATGAAATTGAGTCCATGGAATGGGACGAGTTCAAAAACTTATTTTTCAATAAGTACTTCCCTCATATTATCTGAACAAAGATAGAGAAGGAGTTTCTTGAACTAAAGAAAAATGAAGATGAATCTGTTGGTACCTATGAAGAAAAATTTTCAAGACCTGCAAGGTACGCTTTGTTGAGTCAAAAGTCTTCTTTTGACTTCTATATCATGTTTTGGAAATCACAAATGCATTCTATCATAGTTTGGAAATTACAATTGTCTTCTGTTTTGTTTATCGTAACATACAATGATGATCGTACTATCTATATTGTATCGTACGATACTGATCGAACTGATCATGCTAATCGTACTGATCATGCTGATCGTACTAATAATGCTGATCGTACTGATCATGTTGATCGTACTGACCATATCGTATCGTACAATGCTGATCATACTGATCATGCTGATCGTACTGACCATATCGTATCGTACAATACTGATCGTACTGACCATATCATATCGAACAATACTGATCGTACTTAAAAATGCCAATCGTACAATGCTGATCATACTAAAATATGAAAATTTTATTTATTCTATTACTCATAACTTTTATTACATTCTTGTTTCCAAACATAGTCAAAAACAATTATTGCATATGAATTGTACTCATGTTTTTCATTTCTATATATCTGATGTCCTAACAAAACGATGTCGTTGAGTTAGTTACAAACTAATCAAAACGATGTCATGCTTTCTATTTCAATATGACCGTTGGAGGCAATATGACCGTTGGAACCCGAGGCCTATAAATAGGAGGCCATTTGAAACTGAGAGAACAATGATGAATGGTGAAATGAATGGAGAGACTTCGTGAACTACCAAGATTCTAGAGAGAGACAATGTGACTTCTCTCTTCTTCTTTGTGTGTTCGATCATCGTATCGAGGGCCTTCAAGTGATTGAAAGATAGAGGTTCCGATTACCTACAAAATCGAGGGCTGTCGGGGATAGGCGGACAGACGTGCCGATCATCGTATTGAGGGCTGCCAGGGATAGGCAGACAGACAGTTTGATCATCGTATCGAGGGCTCTCCATGGTGTTGGTGAGACAGACCTTTTATCCTAGGTGAATGGATAACCCTTCTCTTTGGGGTAAAAGAATTGTAATTCTTTTACATTTCCGCTGTTATTTGTATTATAATGGAATTTGTATTTTTTCCATTCTTCTTTACATTTTCAATTGTAATTGTTTCAATTACAATCATTCTATTACATATTGTATTGATTGATTCAATACGCTTTAAGGTAGAATCATTCATATTTGTATTACATTGATTATTGTGTTCATCTTGAATACAATTGTTTTACATTACATTAGTATTACAGTACATCATACCTTTTTATATTCAATACAATTGTGGGTGTTTGTATTTGTATTATTTTAAGATCATTTAAACTAATCTCTTAGTTTCTAAAACTCAAAGGTTTTTTAAACCTACAATTCACCCCCCTCTTGTATTGTACCATCTAATAGACATACATATCTACTTATTTGATCCAACAATTGGTATAAGAGGAGGTTTTCCACTAATTTGTATTACTAGATTTATTTCTTTCATATTACTATCTTAAATACTTACAACACTAACGTGTGGAGTGGAAAAGTTTCTGTTGTATTAGATGGAAGGAATGAGTATTGGGTCAATAGACAATATGAATCCTTCTAGACCACCAATCATTGATGGGAATGATTATGAGTAATGGAGAGATCGTATAAAGACTTTCGTTATCAATACTGGTGTAGAATATTTTATAATGCTTACTGGAGGTTACAATATTCCTGACAAAGAAGTTAGTACTTTCACCAACCAAGAGAAGCAAGAATATCAACTGAATTACAAGGTACTCCATACTTTATTATGCTCTATGACTAGGAATATATACAGTCAGATATCTTCATGTGAAGCAGCCAACTGCATTTGGAAGAAATTAGAAGTCACTCATTTTGGTACATCCAAGGTTATAGAAACAAGGAGAGCAATGCTTCGAGCAGAGTATCATGGTTTTGTTTTCCCTTATGTATAACCAGTATGTAAAGTGTAACAAAGGTTTATGACAATAGTCAACAGTGTACAATATATGGGTGAAAAAGGTCTTGATGATGAAGCTCTTGTTGATAAGATTATAGATATAATGCCAAATGATTGTGAGTCAAAAAGGACAGCTATTGATGAAAATAGAAAAGTTTCCCAGATTACTCATGATGAACTCTTTGGAACTCTTCTACAGCACGAGACAAGAATGAAGAGAGATTCTGATTTCAACAAGAAGAAGAATGGGAATGGATGTGTAGCCTTTTCATCTAATGCTAAAACACCTAAAAGGCTTACAAGGTCGAAATCCAAGAAAGTTGTTATATCTGATTCAAGTGATTGTAATCATTCGGATAATTAGTTAGCCAATCTTGATAAAAGGATGGACAAGATCGTGGGAAAGAAATAATTTCAATATATATTCAAAAAGAAAGATTGGAAGGATATGAAAGATTCAGAGGTAACTTGTTATGAATGAAAGAAAGTAGGACATATAAGGCCTGATTGTCCTTTACTGAAGAGGAAAGATAAAAAAGAGAAACACTCTGAAAGAAACAAGAAAAGGTTTTATTAGACAAAGAAAGTCTTAAAAGAAAATGATACGTGAAGTACAAGTGGTAGTGATTCCTCAGATGATTCTTCAGAATATGAGACATCAGGACAAAGGAATATCAGACTCTTAGCCAGAATACCAATTAAAGATCATTGTCTCATGGATAAGGTACATAATGCTGAAGCTATTAAAAATGTCTCTTTAAATGCAAATTTTACTGATTATAGATATTATGAATCTTCAAATTTTGAATCATCATCATCAGAGGATGATACATTACCTTCTTTTGAAGAGGTCTCTAGATTTTCTAAATTACTTGAAAATGAAAATTCTAAACTCAAAAAGCGATTTGAGAAAGAAAATTCTAGAAGTTCAATCTTGACTAAAGAAGTATTAGATCTTTCTAAAGATATTGATGTGAAAACTTAGGATTTTCAAAGTATTTTAAAAACCCTTGAGAAAGTTAAATCTGATAAGGATAAACGTTCTATGTATCTTGAAACTGTAATTTCAAAGAAAAATATTTTAGAGCCTAACTCTAATTCAAATTCAAATGTCTTGGAAAATATGAATTTGGTTTTAAAACTAAAGTCAGAGATTTTATCCTTGAAAAAATGTTTTCCAAACTTTACTCATGGAAAAGAAAACTTTGACAGGATGTATTCTCAAATTAGACCTTTGAGAAATTGTTCTGGTCTAGGTTATACTTATTCCAAACCGGTTTTTAGTAATAACTATTTTTTTCCTCAAAAAACCTCTTTTAGTTTTAAGTGTCAATGTGGTGGAAACTGGAGAAGAGATTTTTCTATTAACAAAACTCAATCTTTAGGATTTCATAAAGCTCATTTTGCAAAACAGATGTGGATTCCTAAAATTCTTTTATCTAACCTTTCTGGATCCAAACAAGTTTGGATTCTGAAAATTGAATTGTTTCTTTTTCAGGAAAATGAGAAGTGTACCAATAAGAATATTTGGTACATGGATAGTGGTTGTTCTCGGCACATGACTCGACACAATGATCTCTTTGAAAAGGTTATCAAAACAAAAGAAGGAAAAGTTACCTTCGGAGATAATGCTCAAGGAAAGATTTTTGGTATAGGTAATATTGTTTTTCTTGAAAAATGTTTTTATCTCAAATGTTTTGTTTGTTAAAGGTCTTAGGCACAATCTCATCAGCATAAGTCAATTATGTGATGAAGGTTTCCTTGGGAATTTTAGAAATGATAAGTGTCTTGTTCACAATTCCAAGGATGAGTTCATTCTATCTGCCCATAGGCAAGAGAATGATTGCACTATTAACATAGAAGACCTTAGGAACCAAAAAATACCATGCTTAAGTGTAATAGAAGACCAATCGTGGCTATGGCATAAGAGACTAGGACACTGTAATATGAGAAATCTAAGTAAACTCTCAAAGAAAGGACTTGTAAAAGGGATACCGGATCTTAGATATGATTCTTCAAAGGTCTGTGATCCTTGTCAATTTGGCAAGCAACATAAAACTAGCTTTAAATCAATTAATGAAGTTTCAACTTCTAATGCATTACTGCTAGTGCATATGGATCTTTTTGGTCCTTCATAATCTGGAAGCATTGGAGGAAAATACTATGTATTTGTTTTAGTTGATGACTTTACTAGATTTACATGGGTCTACATTCTCACAAAGAAATCTGAAGCCTTTTCCTATTTCAAAACTTTTAGATCCCAAGTTAAAAATGAGAAAAACCTACCATTGATAACTATTCATAGTGATCAAGGTGGTGAATTTCAAAATTCAGATTTTGAAACTTTTTGTAGTAAGAAAGGTATTACTCACAATTTCTCAGCTCCAAGAACTCCTCAGAAAAATGGTGTTGTTGAAAGAAGAAATCGTATTCTTTAGGAAATGACTTGATCCATGTTGAGTGAATACTCAATTGCTAAGAACTTTTGGGCTGAAGCTATTAGCACTGCCTGTAATACTATAAATCATGTTTTAACTAGACTATTTCTTAAGAAAACCCCTTATGAGTTATGGACTGGCCGAAAACCTAAGGTTTCATACTTCAATGTTTTTGGATTCAAAGTATTCATTCTGAATACAAAAGATAATCTACACAAATTCGCACCAAAATCTGATGATGGAATCTTTCTAGGCTATTCTACAACCTCTAAGGCTTATAGAGTTTTCAATAAAAACACTTGTACTATTAAGGAAACAATACATGTAAAATTCTATGAAAATGATCCTTTTGTTTTCAACCAACCCAATCCTAAATCCTCGGATGTGTTTTCTAAAAATGTTTATCAACCATTATTAGAGGATCATTCTGATAAGAAAAATGATCAAGAAATTATTCCTGAAACATTTACCACAGAATATTTTCTACCATATGTTGATGAACAGGTTTTACAAAACCCAAATCAATTGTTTCATAGGAATCATCCAAGTGATAACATCATTGGTGATGTAAATCAACATGTAAGGACCAGAAATTCCTTAAGAAATGAAATAGAACATCTTGCTTTTCTTTCCCAATTTGAACCTAAAAGTCCGAGTGGGGATTTAGGTGATGATGATTGGATCAAATCAATGCAAGATGAACTAAATGAATTTGAAAGGAATCAAGTCTGGAATTTAGTTTATAGACCTAAAGAAACAACTGTGATTGGTGTAAAATGGGGTTTCAGAAACAAATGTGATGAAAATGGAATCATTGTAAGAAATAAAGCAAGACTTGTTGCTAAAGGCTATAATCAACAAGAGGAAATAGACTATGAAGAAACATATTCTCCTGTAGCTAGACTTGAATCTATTCATATTCTATTAGCATTCGCATCATTTTTCAATTTCAAACTATTTCAAATGGATGTCAAATGCGCTTTTCTAAATGGTTTAGTTCAAGAAGAAGTTTTTGTCGAACAACCTCCTGGATTTCAAGACACAAAACATCGTGATCATGTTTTTAAACTTACCAAAGCTCTATATGGTCTAAAACAAGCCCCTTGTGTATGGTATGATAGACTCACATGATTTCATTTACAAAATAGTTATACAAAAGGTACAACAGATCCAACCCTTTTAATCAAAATGGGAAACAAATTTTTTTTGATTGTCCAAATCTATGTTGATGACATCATATTTCGATCATCTCAGAAATCTTTAACTGATTCTTTTGCAAACTTAATGAAATCTGGGTTTGAAATGAGTATGATGGGTGAGTTAACATTCTTTCTAGGTTTTCAAATTTCTCAAAAACCAGAAGGAACTTATATATCTCAACATAAGTATATAAAAGATTTACTCAAAAAGTATGGATTTGACAAAACTAAAAGTATTAGTACTCCAATTGGTACCTCAAATACTCTTGATCTTGATGAAACTGGGAAACCAGTAGATCAAACAATCTTTAGAGGTATGATATGAAGTTTGCTATACTTAACAGCTAGTCGACCAGACTTGATGTTTTCTGTATGCTTATATGCAAGATACCAATCTAATCCAAAAGCGTCTCATTTAAAAGCTGTAAAAGAATCTTTCGGTATTTAAAAGGCAATATAGATTTAGGTCTTTTTTACTCTTCTAGGAATGATTTTGTTTTAAAAGGTTTTTCAGATGCTGACTTTGGTGGTTGTAGAATGGATAGAAAAAATACATCTGGAACATGTCACTTCTTAGGAGATTCCTCGGTTTCTTGGTCCTGCAAGAAACAACACTCAGTAGCACTATCCACTGCTGAAGCTGAATATGTAACACCTAGAAGTTGATGTGCTCAAGTATTATGGACGCAGCACACACTCACTGACTATGGATTGAGTTTCTCCAAAACTCAAATTATTTGTGATAATACAAGTGCCATAGCTCTTAGTAAGAACCCATCACATCACTCTCGTGCAAAAAACAAAGACGTTAGGCATCACTTTCTTAGAGATCACACACAAAAATGAGATATTATTTTACAATTTATCGGAACGCAAGAACAACTTGATGACATTTTTACAAAACCATTACCTTCCGATAGATTTGAGTTTATAAAACAAAAGCTAGGAATGATTACATTAAAATAATCATTCATATCTACTTCATGTTTTACAAATCTTTTTACAGTAAATAACACCTTTTGAAAGGGGGAGGACATTTCTTTCTATGTTTTTTATATTTATTTTTATCTTATGTTCTTTAACTATTTACTCTTTGGATGTATGTATTCATTTTTCTGTTTGTCGTATTGACAGTTTTATCGTATCATTCATTTATCCATCGTATTGACCGATGATGGTAATCAAATTCTTTTCCATCGTATTGACTGATGATGGTAATCAAATTATTTTCCATCGTATTGACCGATGATGGTAATCAAATTCTTTTCCATCATACTATCCTATGATGGTAATAAATTTCTTTTCCATCATATCGACCTATGATGGTAATGAATTTCTTTTCCATCATATCGACCTATGATGGTAATAAATTTCATTTCCATCGTATCGACCTATGATGGTAATGAATTTATTTTCCATCGTATCGACCTATGATGGTAATAAATTTCCTTTCCATCATATAGAACTATGATGGTAATGAATTTCTTTTCCATCGTATCGACCTATGATGGTAATAAATTTCGTTTCCAACGTATCGACCTATGATGGTAATGAATTTCTTTTCCATCATATCGACCTATGATGGTAATGAATTTCTTTTCCATCGTATCGACCGACGATGGTAATGAATTTATTTTCCCTCATATCGTCAGTTCATGGTAACAAGATTGTTTTCCATCGTATCGTCAGTTCATGGTAATAAGATTGTTTTCCATCGTATCGTTAGTTCATGGTAATAAGATTGTTTTCCATCATATCGTCAGTTCATGGTAACGAGATTGTTTTCCATCGTATCGTCAGTTCATGGTAACAAGATTGTTTTCCATCGTATCGTCTGTTCATGGTAATAAGATTGTTTTCCATCGTATTGTCAGTTCATGGTAACGAGATTGTTTTACATCGTATTGTCAGTTCATGGTAATGAGATTGTATTCCACCGGCATGTTGTTTGATACTTCTATTTTATTTTATTTCGTACGGTTGTGTTTTCTTTAATCCTAAAACCAAGAACCACCTTACGTTCTCCGGCAGGTATTTTCTATTTTTTTATTTTTTATTTTTTTCTTTCTTTTTCGTTTTCAATCATAACCATTGATCTATTTTTTCTCTAATCCTGATCATAGAAGATCATCAGTCACTCCTTTTTCACCTATAAATAGCCCCCCTCCCCAAACCCACATTGGTTTTTCAGGATTTGAGGCGAAGCTCTGCTCCACCAGCTATAAATCATCGTACGATCTTCTCATCAGCAGAATCTTTATGTCTCAATCTTCTGCTAACACTCCTACCGAAATGTCTTCATAGACTTTTACAGAGAAGGCATTAACAGAGAAAGGTTAGTTTCTCGAGAATTTTTTGATTCATATGATTCCAAAATCAGAAGAATCATTCTCTTTCAAGGATGGGAGCATCTGTGTGTTGAAAGACCTGTTTCTCAAGATCTGGTTCTCTTTGATGAAGTTTGTCAGTTTTATAAAACCATATCGTTCGACAAATACATGACTATCAATTTTTTTGTATACGATAGAAAATTGTCTATGTCTGTGAAACAAGCGTCCCATTTTCTGAATGTTTCTGTAGAAGGGGATTCTTTCTGTCCATCTCACAAACTACCAGAGGATGTTGGTACATTTAATAGAGAAAGTACTGAAAAGAATTTGTTTGTTATTAATGAAGAAAAGAGAAATGTGTCTCATCTTTCACCGGAAAATTGGTTTGTGACTTTATGGATGCGAGGTTTTCTTATCCCAAGGAAAGGGGATAGAGAAACTCTGAACGTTTCTAATATCATTATGCTTGACTATCATATGAATATGAGAAAAGTAAATCTCATGGGGTATGTTTTTGAAACCATTAAGAACGTCAAGACAGGAGGGATTAAGTCCCAAATGATTATGTATCCATCCATCCTTACGAAGTTCATTCTCGAAAGTATGAAGTTTTGTAACATTCCATTGAAAAGAAACCCCATATATTTGAAGCCATCATGGATTAGTAAGAGTACTATGAAGAAGTTGAATGTTTGTTTTGATCAGAATTCAAAACTTTTTGTCAGAGATGTAGAAGCTGAATTGGCTCAGAATCAATCGGCACCTATGCCAGCCAAAGACTTTCAATATACTGGTGTTACTCAAAAGTATGATCCGCAAACCAGTTCAAAGCCTAAGAAGAATCCAAGGTACAGTAAGGAGGTTGTAGAAAAATGGAGAAAGGATTAGGAACAGAGAAAGGAAGGTGATCCAAAGTTCAGACTTGGCCCAGCTGAGGGTTTTACAGAAAGAATAAGGGTAGAATAAACCCTTAAGTCTGAAAAGAAAAAGAAAACTGATTTGAAAAGAAAGGCTCAAGATTTTTATATCTCTAAAGTCTTGAAAGCAGTTGAGGACTCTAGTGCCCAAGTGACGGAAGAAGTGCACCAAGAGCACATCTTACAGAGTCTCCCTAAGGAAGGAAAACAAAAACAAGTGATGGAAGAAATAGAAGAAGTGTAAGAAGAAGAAGGATACTTTCTTTTAGAATTTCTTCAATGTTCAATAAAGAGTAGAGAGGAATCGGTTCAAATACTGAGTGAAGGTGTTCAACAAACTCCTCATGCCGATCAAGCACGATCTCTGGACAGAATTTCATCTCTAGAAAATCAAGGTGCTCAATCCTCTCACACTGATAAAGTTGTTGTCATTAGTGACTGAGTGGAAGAATAAAGGAAGCATAAAGAAAAGAAAAAGGAAAACAGCCAGTTTTTCACTCAAACAGATCGTATGAACTAGCATCGTACGATGAATATACTGATTCAGAACATACAATCTCTCTCAAGATGAGTGATTACATTGTTCATGTTTTGAGAAGGGTTGAGAAGACCATTCCATATTTTACAGGGATGGAAGGGAAGATTTATTTTAATACTGATAATCAAAAGAAGAAATTTGGCTCTGTAAAAGAATTGAGGAAGAATGTTTTGTTAGTAGAAGCCGATTTGAATGTTCTTTCTGAATGTTCGGTTGGTCATAAGAAGGCATGCAATAAGATGACCAAATGGTCGTACAAAACAAAGAGCTTAATAAATTATCATGAAATATCTATTGAAGATATAAGAAGGTTGTCAAATGAGCTTGCAGTTTCTTTCAATAAGCTTGACAGAGAAACGGTTGAAAGGTTGAATCTTTTGTCTTCTCAAAGAGCCGATGTTCCTTCAGTGAAAGATTTGCAAGAGAGAATGAATGTTTTTCAATCTAAATTCTCAATGGTTTAATATTTTAAAGTTGAAATGGTTTTGCTGAAGAATCAAAATTCTGTGTTATCCAAAGATAACAAGAATTTGAAAAACATAATTGATACCCTTGAAGAAGTAATCAGAGTCCATGAGGAGACTATCAGAAATCAAGATCATAATTTTGCAGACCAACAAGACCTTCTCAAAACTCAGGGTGAATCTATTTCTGAAGACAATAAGGAGATAAGAAAGATGAAGGTAGTTCTTCATGAGCTCATAAGGAAGGAGAAAGAAAGAGAAAACAAGTGATATGTATTTGTTTTCAAGTTTGGAAATGGTTGTTACTGTAATGATTGCTATTTCATGTTTTTTTTCTATTGTCTTGTATTGCTTCACTAACTCCTTCAGACAATTCAAGATTACTCCTTCTTTTTTGAACATCACAAAGGGGGAGAATGTTTACAAAGGGGAAAATGTTTTATAAATGGGGAGAATGATTTATCTACGAATACAATCCTTAGGAAAGTCCATACCTAAGGGGGAGTTAGTTGTATTCAAATTCATTTTCAGAAAAGTTTCCAATAATTCAGGGGAGATAAGTATTTCTTGTTACATTTACTTTGTGTGTTGTGCTTTCCAAATAGGGGGAGATTGTTGAGTCAAAAGTCTTATTTTGACTTCTATATCATGTTTTGGAAATCAAAAATGCATTCTATCATATTTTGGAAATTACAATTGTCTTCTGTTTTGTTTATCATATCGTACAATGATGATCGTACTATCCATATCGTATCGTACGGCACTGATTGAACTGATCTTACTGATCATGCTAATCGTACTGATCATGCTGATCGTTCTAATCATGCTGATCGTACTGATCATGCTGATCTTACTGACCATATCGTATCGTACAATGCTGATGTTACTGACCATGTTGATCGTACTGACCATATCGTATCGTACAATACTGATCGTGCTGACCATATCGTATCAAACAATACTGATCGTACATAAACATTCCAATCGTACAATGTTGATCATACTAAAATATGAAAATTGTATTGATTCTATTACTCATAACTTTTATTACATTCTTGTTTAAATACTTAGTCAAAAACACTTATTGCATATGAATCGTACTCATGTTTTCCATTTCTATATATCTTGTGTCCTAACAAAACGATGTCGTTGAGTTAGTTACAGACTAATCAAAACGATGTCATGATTTTTCTTTTATTATGACCGTTGGAGGCAATATGACCGTTGTAACCCGAGGCCTATAAATAGGAGGTCATTTGAAGCTGAGAGAACAACGATGAATGGTGAAATGAATGAAGAGACTTCGTGAACTACCAATATTCTAGAGAGAGACACTGTGACTTCTCTCTTCTGCTTTGTGCGTCCGATCATCGTATCGAGGGATTTCAAGTGATTGAAAGATAGAGGTACCGATTACCTAGAAAATAGAGGGCTTCCGGGGATAGGTAGACAGATGTGCTGATCATCGTATCAAGGGATGCACGGGATAGGCATACAGACAGTCCGATCTTCGTATCGAGGGCTCACCAAGGTGTTGGTGAGATAGACTTTTTATCCTAGGTGAAAGGATAACCCTTCTCTTTGGCTTAAAATAATTGTAATTCTTTTACATTTCCACTGTTACTTGTATTAGAAAAGAATTTGTATTTTTTCCTTTCTTCTTTACATTTTCAATTGTAATTGTTTCAATTAAAATCATTCTATTACATATTGTATTGATTGATTCTATATGCTTTAAGGTAGAATCATTCGTCTTTGTATTACTCTGGTTATTGTGTTCATCTTGAATACAATTGTTTTACATTACATTAGTATTACAATACATCATAGCTTTTTATATTCAATACAATTGTGGGTGTTTGTATTTGTATTAGTTTAAGATCATTTAAACTAATCTATTAGTTGCTAAAACTCAAAGGTTTTTTAAACCTACAATTCACCCCCCCTTCTTGTATTGTACCATATAATAGACATACATATCTACTTATTCGATCCAACACGCTTCTGGTATTATTATCCAACCTGAGAGTAAGATCGATCGATTCTTTAGTGGCTTAAAACCAAGTCTTCGAAGGGCGTTAGCCATAAGGTACTTCAATAGCTATGAGGAAATCGTTCGATGTGCTCTCAAAGTCGAGATAGAGATTTGAGTAACCCATTAGTCATATGGGTTTGATAAGAAGTGGAAAATGGAATTCAAAGGAAAATCTAAAGAGCACACTGAAAAGTATATGAGCTTTCCCTTATGATCAAAGCGTGGAAAGAAACATAGAGGGAGTTGTCTTAAAGGGACAAGTAAATGTTTCAAATGTGGAAAGGAAGGTCATAGGGCATTTGAATGCTGCAATGAAGGTAATAAGATGTATAATGATGCAAACAAAGTAAGGGATACACAGAATGAACCTGATACACTTCAATGTTTCAAGTGCAAGGAGATGGGGAATTATGCCAATCAATGCCCAAATCCAAGGGTTGATGATGATGGTCGGCGTCAAAAAACTCTTAAGTCTAAAGACAAAGGAAAGTCACATGTAATTTTTATCAGCGATGTGGAGTACGATAACGATGTAGTGAAAGGTAGACTTACCATCCACTCTAAAGTAGAAAATGTTTTATTTGATTCTGGATCCACCCACTCCTTTATTTCTGAATAATTTTCTAAGGGTATCACCGTATTACCTCAAAAATTAGATGTTGAGTTAGCTGTGACAACCCCTAATTGCACAATAGTCGCATCAAAAGTTTATAATTCTTCTCTGATTGAATTTTGTGGGAATGTGCTTCCTGCAAATATTGTGATCCTTCCTATAGTGGAATTTTATGTGATTCTTGTCATGGATTGGCTTTCTCTACATGGAGCTCCTATCAATTGTCAACTAAGGGAATTCACATTTCATATTCCAGATCAATCTATGATCGTCTATCGATACAAGGATGAACATAACCTTCCAGTGGAAATTTATTCCATCTTATGGGTTTTGATTCCACTAAATGAAGGTTAGTTATCTCAAATAGTTGGTGAGAAACTCAAGATTAAGAATATGCCCATTGTACGGGAGTTTGATGATGTCTTTCTGGAGGAATTACCGGGTCTTCCACCAAATCGTGAAGTTGAGTTTTCTATAGAAATCGTACCAGGAGCTTTGCCTATTTCAAAGACACCTTATAGAATGGCCCCAAATGAGTTGCAGAAATTGAAGAACCAACTCTAAGAGAATATTGATAAGGGGTTCATACGCCCTAGTGTGTCACCTTGGGGAGCACCTGTTCTGTTTGTTAAGAAGAAAGATGGATCAATGAGACTCTGCATTGATTATCGAGAACATAACAAGATCACTAACAAGAAAAAATACCCTCTCCCACACATTGATGACTTATTTGACAAACTACGCGGAGCTCAATACTTTTCCAAGATTGATCTTTGTTCATGGTATCATCAATTAAGGGTCAAAAGGGAGGATATACCCAAGAAGGATTTCCATACAAGGTATGGACACTATGATATTATAGTGATGCCATTTGGTCTTACTAATGCCCCTGCTATCTTCATGGATCTGATTAATAGAGTCTTTAGAGACTATCTTGATCAGTTTTTGGTAGTCTTTATAGATGATATTCTTGTCTATTCAAAGAGAAAGGAAGAACATGAAGGTCACTTGAGAATTATATTTAATACCTTGAGAAAAGAGAATCTTTATGCCAAATTTACCATGTGTGAATTTTGGCTTCAAAAAGTTTAATTTTTGGGTCACATAATCTCAAAAGAGGGGATATCTGTGGATCTAGCAAAAACAGAGGTTATCAAAAGATGGTCGAGACCAACAACAGTAACTGAGATCCGAAGTTTTCTTGGTTTGTCAAGATATTATCGACATTTTGTGAATGATTTTTCACGATTATCTAATCCACTAACCACGTTGACTCGAAAAGGAGTTATGTTTGTCTGGACGGAGAAATGTGAAGAGAATTTCAAGGAGTTGAAAAGATGGTTATCCAGTGCACCTGTGCTCACACTGCCTTGTAGTGGAGAAAGGTCTGTTATCTACAGTGATGCATCCAAGAAGGGACTGGGATGTGTTCTTATGCAAAATGATATGGTGATAGATTATGCATCATGACAGTTGAAAATCCATGAGAAAAATTACCCAACTCATGATTTGGAGTTAGCTGTGGTAATCTTTTCATTTAAGAATTGGAGGCATTACCTTTATGGTGAAAGGTGTGATATTTATACTGATCATAAAAGTTTAAAGTATATTTTCACACAAAAGGAGCTGATTATGCGCCATAGAAGATGGTTGGAGCTGATTAAGGATTAAAAATTCTCAATTAATTACCACCCTGGGAATGAAAACAAGGTGGCAGATGAATTAAGTCAACATGACCATGCCGGTTTATCCATGATGAGGATCAAAAAAGTTTCAATATTTATTGATTTACAAAGTATGGATCTTGGAATTATAATGGAAGGGGGAAAATCATATCTTTCTCAAATGAATGTTCAACCATCTATACATGTGAAGATTAAAGAGGCACAGAAAGAAGATGTTGAGTTACTAAATAAGGTGTGAAATGTTCCTGAATTCAACCTTGATTTTGATGGGGTAATAAAGTTCAGGAATCAGGTTTGTGTTCCTCCCATCCCAGAATTAAAGGAGCTGCTGGATGAGGCTCATAGTTCTTTATTCTCTATTCATCATGGAAGCACAAAGATGTATAAGGACATGAAAGAGTACTTCTGGTGGGATGGCATGAAAAGAGATGTTGCTGAATTTGTCTCTCAATGCTTGGTTTGTCAGCAAGTTAATGCTGAGAGACAGAAGTCTAAGGGGATGTTACAACCATTACCCATACCTGAATGGAAATGGGAAAACATCACTATGGACTTTGTCACAAGACTTCCTAAAACATCCATAGGAAATAATTCTATCTGGGTCATAGTTGATCGTCATACAAAGTCTTCACACTTCAATGCTATTAGAGAGGATTTCTCTCTTAATCAGCTTGCTAGGATATATGTAAAGTAAGTGGTAATATTGCATGGAGTACCACTTTCTATTATATCTGATCGGGATCTGAGGTTTACCTCAAAGTTCTGCAAAAGTCTTCAGCATACTCTGGATACAGAGTTAATGTAACACCCCTAGATTTTATGAAAAATATTCTTTTAATTTCATTAATGTCTTGTGTTGTATTCTACACCAAGATTACCTTGCGCTATACGCAACACCTTATTAGCTTGCAGTATACGCACCACTATTCTTGGATCGTGTTACACACAATTTTGATAATAGTTATTCTACGGAACATTGAGTATATATATATATATATATATATATATATATATTCAATGTATAAATGAAATATGGTTGGATTCTATTATACTAAACAACGAAGGATTCTTTCACAACACACAACCCTGACTTGACTTGCATTACACGCAATCGCGACCTTACTCGATAGCGTGTGTTTTACGCAATACCGGGTTTTAATAAACAATGTTATATTATTATAATATTGTCATGAACTAGCCATTATGAATAGTATTTACTATATTTTGAATTTTATAACAATATTATTCATCTTACAAATTTCTAGAACATGGAATAAGAACAAAATAAATTTTTCGTGTAAAATAAGTATTTTTCAAAAAATGCAGTTTTGCCACCTTTTGATGGCGCACCCATATTAAATATAGTTTTTGACATGTTTATAATTTCAATTTGACAAAATAAAATTCTTATTTGGAATCATGGAATAAAAATTTACTTTGGATAAATTTTTCATATTATTCGGGTAACCTTAATATTTTGATGAATAGTAAAAACACGCTATATTTTAATTAAAAACAACTTTTTTCATCGCAATAATTTATATGGTTAAATTATAATATTGAATGGTTTTAAAGTATAAATAGAATATATTTTTACCATTTAATATAATGTAAGTCATTAGCCTTCATTTTACATTGAATTCCTAGGTTAAATAAATTCAATCTTTTGCAATGTTTTAAACAAAAACTCGTTTTCTTTCGACAACAGGATTAATTTTATTTTAATTTCTGTAACTTTTGTGTATTGAATTTGGATAAATGGATTCCATATTTGGAATCAGTGGGTCCAAATTATGTTAATAATCCACTTTATATTTTTGGGAATTATAAATAGTAACTACGGTAAATTTTATTTACCATAGTTAAAGATAAATCGGGTAATTAGGGGTAAATATAAGATTATAAAATTACCCTAACATCTGCCAAAATCCTATTGGATGACTAAAAGTCGACCCATATCACCTAAGGGTCGGATTAGAATCATTTAATGGACTTTTTCCCATGAAAATAACTTTATTATTATTAAAACCAAAGAAAGTGACAACATGTCACTCTCTTAAATCTTATAAGTATATTAATTTTAATTTAGTGATAAACTTCATGAAACTTAGAACATGAATATTCTACAGAAAGATAATGAAATTATCTACATCATATAAATTTATTTATAAATTTTAGGGATTAAATAATTATAATTAATTATGACACAATAGTGATGCAGAAATTGTTTATCTAGTGAAAAATCAAGAATATAGTTTTTATTAAACAAATAGTGACCATAAAATGCACAAAACCCTAACAAAAACTTATTGGCCATATAAATTTAAACCATAAGCATCCAATGGTCGAATATGTTACCATTTGGAGCCTTATAAAAGCGATTATGACACTTATATTATTTTATTTTAAATGATTCCAAAGTTGCCACCTTCATAATTTAATAAATATAACAATTTAAATATTGTTATTGTAAGATGATAAATTCGAGTAAAAGTATTATTGTGAAAGGTAATAGATTTATTTTCATCATAGGATTTTATTTGTAATTTTTAGGCAACATATAAGTATATCAAATAATTATAAACAAATGTTGTAGTATTTATTTTATTAAGAGATAAACCAAATAAATGGTTTTAAAAATAATAAAATAAATATTATATGAACTATTTAATGTGATCCACTAATTTTATAGATACATATGAAATTTTATAAATCTATTAAAGATTTTATTTCGAACATAAATTCTGTATTTATTTTATTTAAATTCAAATAACTGAATTGTGTCTACATTGACACTATTGTTATTTTATAAAATTAACATATTATAAAATAGTTTAAAAATCACAAAAAAATTTAAAAATTATAAATTTAAATTTATATGATCTAAAATGTTATTAAGTATCCAATTATGGACAATTTACAACAAATAAGTAATTATTTGTTATAATTTAAAATTTAGAATTTTATTACTACAAATAAAATTAAATTGATTAAAAACGGATAAATCATGTTGATAATGTTTAAAATAAATTCCTAACATGTCTATATTCTATTGGTTGATGAGATTAAAACCCTATCTCATCTAATCTTAGAATATGAGTCATTTTTGGAGGTTTTTAAGTGGGGTTAGATTTATTATAAATTAATATTTTTAAGAATTCCAAAGGTGCCCCTCTCCTCCCTTATAAAAGGACACCTCCTCCCCCACCTCCTAACACAAATTTGAGCACTCAAGATCGTTCAACCCCTGCCATTTTCTCTTCTCCACTTCCCTAGAAACATCCTAGAGGTTCTGGTCTTCCTCAAACACCAATTTTAGTGCCCTAAGAGGAGGTCTCAAAGAGGCGCTTCAAAGAAGAGGTAATTACCGTTACCAATTCTTTCATCTTTATTTCTTCTTCCACTTATTCTTCTTAGGTTGTTTCATTATAAAGTAATAACATCAGTATCAATAATATACTGATATTTTATTATAAGTATGAAACAACCCTATTTCAGCATCTATCCATCCTACGGAAAAAGAAATCACCGCACGTGCGTATGTACGGAATACCGTCTCCACGACGCGATGAGATTCATTCTCCATGTTAACCATTTAAGAATGATTATAAAGTATATATAATAAATAATAATGAAATATATAAAATTATAAAGCTACTGGATTTATGTATATATATATATGTATGTCATCTACTTACATCCATTTCAAGAAAATAAGGAAAGGAAAACAGTGTTCATGCGTACGTACGGACTACCGTCTCCATGAACGGTGTTTTTCATTTCATTTATCTATCTATTATATATATATATATATACAGAATATATATGATATATAAATCATATTTTATATTCTGGAAGCAAGTAAATCTTGATATAAGTAATAATAATGTCAAGAACAACAAGTCAAAACACCTACGATAAATGAAACGATTTTACCCAAAACGCTTCTTTAACATGGAATTTACAAAAGAACGGGTAATATAATGTCATAAGTGAACCATATATGATATCATAACAATGAATATGATTCTGTAATAAGTCAATGACATTATTTAAATCATTATACAGGAGGTTCGGACACATACGAAGCAAATCGGACCTAATGTAAGGGAAATATCACAATCTCACTTTTATCTGAGATTGTTTTTACTTTGGTAATTACTGGGGTGTATTTTATCATCCACATCCATGTTTCCTCAATATGTAATATTATTTACATCCAACTACAATTGTTTAAATCCAATTTTTACCTTCGGTGAGTTTTTAGAAAAAAATATGAAAGGAATCTTTTGACGTTTTTCATACGAGGTGCTTTTTGACTTTTCCGACAAAAGTACGAAGATTTTTTTTTAACTTATACGGCTTGAATGGATTTATAAAACATTATTTCCAAGAAGCTTCCTTTACAAGTATTAAAGTTTATTTTTAATCAACCTCTTTTAGTTTAAAAATTGTATGACATGTTAAGAAAGGAAAAGTGTTTTTGAAGTAGAAAGGATATTTTACTCAAGAATGAATTTCAAGTATTCTATCAAAATTATTTTCCATCTAAGATAATAAAAGTGTTCTATTTTTATCCCTATTATTACATGGATTTGATTATGTTGTGATGGAAATATTTTTATGAATTCCGTTATCTTATATTAATTGTTTTATGATGTCATGTTGTTTAAGAATACCATTTTTATTACATGGGTTACGCTATGATGTATGGTTTATGATTATGTGGCACACATAAGAAAGGATTCATTATAAGATGGGTGGGACCTATATCTCCCTCCAATGCATTGGGTAAAGATTTCATATCTCATGAGATAGACATGGCTAAAATGGTAGGTTATACCGGTTCAGTGAAACAGGACTGAAATGAGGGTTACTCGATTCAGAAAAGGGACTTTGTCCACTAAGATAGTCTTGGCAATGAGTCTTGACTAACAAGAAATGATTCTCTATGATTATGTGTGAATGCCACAAAGTTTAATGTTTTAAGTTATGATTATTGTGATAACATTTCACTACCATGATTTATCCAATGTTATGAAATTATGCTCTCTTTTGCAGGTTATGATTTCCAAAATGTTTTGTTCTTATGAATACAATGTGATGGATATTTCTTTTGTTTACCCATACTGAGCATTTGAGCTCACCCTTTTATGTTTTCTTTTCCCCAGGATATAAAGAAAGGTTTTATGTATAAAAAAAAGGAAGATCTTTATGGGAGATTTTGAAGATCTTTCACCACGATTAGAAGATTATATTCCGAGTTTCCAAAGACACTAAACTATTACGATCCTTGTGTGTGTGTTTTTTGTTATGTACTAAGTATTCCGCAAATGTAATGTAATGTCAATGTACGTCAGGTTTCGGGTCTATACACTTGGTATCAGAGGAAAGGTTTAGACAAACTTTGGAAACTAGGATGCGAAAATGTTAGTGAGATCCCTAGAGATATTTCTACGGTATGTCTAGGGATGTCTCTAAGGTTAAGTATACGTATAGGTTATAGTCCTAGAATTGCGCTAACGATCTTAGAATTAAACCTAAGATGTTAGATATTGAATGTACTCCACATTTATTATGTTTTTTTCCCTAGCATGATTTTTTCCTCTCACACTATTCTTTTTGGGTTTTAGACAATGGCTGGAACCCGAAGGAACCATGTTGATCAATGCAATGGACAATGCAATGATTGTCCTCCTGAACAAACAAATGTTATGGGAGATGGAGTGCAAAATCTTATTGCTATACTTACACAAACTATGAATCATTCTGGACTTCCAAATGAGCAGAGAAGGGAACAATATTCTATTGAGTCCTTCATGAGGCAACGTCCACCTTCTTTCAGTGGGTCTTCTGATCCACTTGTTGCTGAACAATGGATCAGTACCACTGAAAAGATATTTTCAGTTATTCAATGTTCTGAACATGATAAAGTCATCTTAGCAGTATATCGTTTGGAAGGTGAAGCTGATCAATGGTGGAATCTTATCATGAATACAAGGCAAAGATATGAAATTGAGTCCATGGAATGGGACGAGTTCAAGAACTTATTTTTCAATAAGTACTTCCCTCGTATTCTTCGAACAATGATGGAGAAGGAGTTTCTTGAACTAAAGCAAAAGGATGATGAAACTGTTGGTATATACGAAGCGAATTTTACAAGACTTGCAAGGTATGCATCTGGCATTATCATCCAACCTGAATGTAAAGTTGATCGATTTTTCAGTGGCTTAAAACCAAGTCTTCGAAGGGCATTAGCTATAAGAGACTTCAGTAGCTATGAAGAAATTGTGGGTTGTGCTATCAAGGTAGAAATGGAAGTTGGTGTTACATATCCATCTCATGGTTTTGACAGGAAACAAAAGATGGAGTTCAAGGAGAAATCTCAGAATAATGGTGACAAGAAGATGAATGTTTCCTTATGCACAAAGTGTGGAAAGAAGTATGGTGGAGATTGTCTTAAAAGGACTAGAAAATGTTTTAATTGTGGAAAAGAAGGTCATCGAGCAGCTGAGTGTCGAAGTAATGGAAAAAGGGTTTCTAATGATGTGAATAAAGCAAACACGGCAGAGAACGCACCACCAACACTTCAATGCTTCAAGTGCAAGGAAATGGGGCATTATGCTAATAAATGCCCTAATCCAAGGGTTAGTGATGATCAACATGAGAAACCACTGAAGGCAAAGGACAAAGGGAAGTCACATGCGATCACTATTGGCAATGTTGAATATGACAACGATGTGGTGGAATGATTAAGTGTTTATGTAATGGGATTCCAAAATAATGTTGTATCATTGAGTATTGCAATATTTATTGATGTGGTATTCAAAGTGATTGAGATATTTTTTTGAAATAAGATGATATGCGCATAATGAAGGGAAAACGAGAAAATGAAATGTTTAATAGTATCCATGAGCTCATGATTGATATAAGGACTATGTGATATCATGGTTTGAGTATATATAGAATTTTGAGGATTTTGGTATGTGAAAAGTGTTAACTTTTAACTTCATTCAAGTTTTCACTATGGTTCAATGGGTATTCAAGATAATACATTATTAAGGACTTTGAATGTTTGGAATGTGACCAACAAAACATATCTTATGATATATGGGGATCAATGATGGTATTAAATCTCTGGTAATCGTTTTCACTATGTTATGAGAGTGGACTGCAGTATTATGGATAAGCCTAATGATTGAAATAGATTATGTTGTACATAAGTGAGTATTGTTTAAGGATAGAAGTTTTTTTTCCGATATTATTGATGGGATGTTACAGTAATATAGTTTTAGAAAAAGGACAACCTGCAGGACGGGCGGCAGCCCATCGCTTCGGACAAGGCTGTGGGAATCGAACTCACAACCGAAATGCGACTGGACTTTATCGCCTACCACTATCCTACAGGAAGTCCCTGTTTAGTAGAAATTAGTTTTATTATATTAAGCAGTATGATATATGAAGTATACGTCCATTTTAGGAACCATATGTGATTAATATCACTATAGATCGACTTATGTATATAATTTTTGCTAACCTTTTGTTTGAGACAGATGGAATGACCCGTCATTCTATCACATGATCTGCTAACACTTCACGAATAACAAATTCAACTTCATTTATTTAAGAGATTAAGTGGAAATTGTTCAAGGCATGAACAACAGTGAGATTGTACCAAAATAAAGAAAGTATTTATTCTAATTAAAATTTTCAACTTTAGGGAAATGATATTGAAAACCAAAAATGTTGTCCTAGTGATCTTATACCTGATGAATCGGATGGTACCTTAGATCGTCACAAATTTATGGATTTGTGATTGTTGGCTTTTCCATAGCCATGTTCTCTACCACTCTCCATCAGAACATGATGGTTATATTTTTCTTCCATATCCATATTTTCACCTATGTGGAAACCCAATGATTAGTTTATTTGGGTAACAGTTACGTTTCATACTTTTGTTTTTAAATATTGGTTTTGGTATTCCTTTTTACGATGTCGGTTTCTATTAGTGAAACTTTCGAATAGTAAACCATTTATAACCCCGACGAATTTCGAGGGTGAAATTCATTTTAAGGGGGGTAGAATGTAACACCCCTAGATTTTATGAAAAATATTCTTTTAATTTCATTAATGTCTTGTGTTGTATTTTACACCAAGATTACCTTGCGCTATATGCAACACCTTATTAGCTTGCAGTATACGCACCACTATTCTTGGATCGTGTTACACACAATATTGATAATAGTTATTCTACGCAAAATTGAGTATATATATATATATATATATTCAATGTATAAATGAAATACGGTTGGATTCTGTTATACTAAACAACAAAGGATTCTTTCACAATACGCAACCCTGACTTGGCTTGCATTACACGGAATCACGACCTTCCTTGATAGCGTGTGTTGTACGCAATACCGGGTTTTAATAAACAATGTTATATTATTATAATATTGTCATGAACTAGACGTTATGAATAGTATTAACTAAATTTTGAATTTTATAACATTATTATTCATCTTACACATTTCTAGAACATGGTATAAGAACAAAATAAATTTTTCGGGTAAAATAAGTATTTTTCAAAAAATGCAGTTTTGTCGCCTTTTGATGGAGCACCCACATTAAATCTAGTTTTTGACATGTTTATAAGTTCAATTTGACAAAATAAAATTCTTCTTTGGAATCATGGAATAAAAATTTACTTTGGATAAAATTTTCATATTATTCGGCTAACCTTCATATTTTGATGAATAGTAAAAACACGCTATATTTTAATTAAAAACAACTTTTTTCATTGCAATAATTTATATGGTAAAATTATAATATTGAATGGTTTTAAAGTATAAATAGAATATATTTTTACCATTTAATATAATGTAAGTCATTAGCCTTCATTTTACATTGAATTCCTAGGTTAAATAAATTCAATCTTTTGCAATGTTTTAAACAAAAACTTGTTTTCTTTCGACAACAGGATTAATTTTAATTTAATTTCTGCAACATTTGTGTATTGAATTTGGATAAATGGATTCCATATTTGGAATCAGTGGGTCCAAATTATGTTAATAAGCCACTTTATATTTTTGGTCATTATAAATAGTAACTACGGTAAATTTTATTTACCATAGTTAAAGATAAATCGGGTAATTAGGGGTAAATATAAGATTATAAAATTACCCTAACATCTGCCAAAATCCTATTGGATGACTTAAAGTCGACCCATATCACCTAAGGGCCGGATTAAAATCATTTAATGGACTTTTTCCCATGAAAATAACTTAATTATTATTAAAACCAAAGAAAGTGACAACATGTCACTCTCTTAAATCTTATAAGTATATTAATTTTAATTTAGTGATAAACTTCATGAAACTACGAACATGAATAGTCTCCAGAAATATAATAAAATTATATACATCATATAAATTTATTTATAATTTTTAGGGATTAAATAATTATCATTAATTATGACACAATAGTGATGCAGAAATTGTTTATCTAGTGAAAAATCAAGAATATAGTTTTTATTAAATAAATAGTGACCATAAAATGCACAAAACCCTAACAAAAACTTACTTTCAATATAAATGTAAACCATAAGCATCCAATGGTCGAATATTTGACCATTTTGAGCCTTATAAATGCGATTATGACACTTATATTATTTTATTTTAAATGATGCCAAAGTTGTCACCTTCATAATTTAATAAATATAACAATTTAAATATTGTGATTTAAAGATGATAAATTCGAGTAAAAGTATTATTGTGAAAGGTAATAGATTTATTTTCATCATAGGATTTTATTTTTAATTTTTAGGCAACAAATAAGTATATGAAATAATTATACAAAAATGTTGTAGTATTAATTTTATTAAGAGATAAACCAAATAAATGGTTTTAAAAATAATAAAATAAATATTATATGAACTATTTAATGTTCTCCACTAATTTTCTAGATACATATGACATTTTATAAATCTATTAAAGCTTTTATTTCGAACATAACTTCTGTATTTATTTTATTTAAATTCAAATAAATGAATAGTGTCCACATTGACACTATTGTTTTTTTATAAAAATAACATATTATAAAATAGATTAAAAATCACAAAAATATTTAAAAATTATAAATTTAAATTTATGTGATCATAAATGTTATTAAGTATCCAATTATGGAAAATTCACAACAAATAGGTAATTATTTGTTCTAATTTAAAATTTAGAATGTTATTACCACAAATAAAATTAAATTGATTAAAAAAGGATAAATCATGTTGATAACGTTTAAAATAAATTCCTAACATGTCTAAATTCTATTGGTTGATGAGATTACAACCCTATCACATCTAATATTCGAATATGAGTCATTTTTTGAGGTTTTTAAGTGGGGTTAGATTTATTATAAATTAATATTTTTAAGAATTCCAAAGGTGCCCCACTCCTCCCTTATAAAAGGACACCTCCTCCCCCTCCTCCTCACACAAATTTTAGCACTCAAGCTCGGCCAACCCCTGCCATTTTCTCTTCTCCACTTCCCTAGAAACATCCTATAGGTTCTGGTCTTCCTCAAAGACCAATTTTAGTGCCCTAAGAGGAGGTCTCAAAGAGGCACTTCAAAGAAGAGGTAATTACCGTTACCAATTCTTTCATCTTTATTTCTTCTTCCAATTCTTCTTCTTAGGTTGTTTCATTATGAAGTAATAACATAAGTATCACTCATATACTTATATGTTATTATAAGTATGAAACAACCCTATTTCACCATCTATCCATCCTACAGAAAAAGAAATCACTGCGCGTACGTACGTACGGAATACCGTCTCCACAACGCGATGAGATTCATTCTCCATGTTAACCATTTAAGAATGATTATAAAGTATCTATAAGAAATAATAATGAAATATATGACATTATAAAGCTACGGGATTTATGTATATATATATATGTATGTCATCTACTTACTTCCATTTGAAGACAATAAGGAAAGGAAAACAGTGTTCATGCGTACGTACGGACTACCGTCTCCATGAACCGTGTTTTTCATTTTATTTATCTATCTATTATATATATATATACTGAATATATATGATATATAAATCATATTTTATATTCTGGATGCAAGTAAATCATGATATAAGTAATAATAATGTCAAGAACAACAAGTCAAAACACCTACGATAAATGAAACGATTTTACCCAAAACACTTCTTTAACATGGAATTTAAAAAAGAACGGGTAATATAATGTCATAAGTGAAACATATATGATATCATAACAATGAATATGATTCTGTAATAAGTCAATGACATTATTTAAATAATTATACAGGAGGTTCGGACACATACGAAGCAAATCGGACCTAAGGTAAGGGAAATATCACAATCTCACTTTTATCTGAGATTGTATTTACTTTGGTAATTACTGGGGTGTATTTTATCATCCACATCCATTTTTCCTCAATATGTAATATTATTTCCATCCAAATACAATTGTTTAAATCCAATTTTACCCTTAGGTGAGTTTTTAGTAAAAAATATGAAAGGAATCTTTTGACGTTTTTCATACGAGGTGCTTTTTGACTTTTCCAACAAAAGTACGAAGAATGTTTTTTTAACTTATACGACATGAATGGATTTCTAAAACATTATTTCCAAGAAGTTTCCTTTACAAGTATTCAATTTTATTTTTAATCAACCTCTTTTAGTTTAAAAATTGTATGACATGTTAAGAAAGGAAAAGTGTTTTTGAAGTAGAAAGGATATTTTCCTCAAGAATGAAGTTCAAGTATTTTATCAAAATTATTTTCCATCTAAGATAATAAAAGGGTTCTGTTTTTATCCCTATTATTACATGGATTTGATTATGTTGTGATGGAAATATTTTTATGAATTCCTTTATCTTATATGAATTGTTTTATGATGTCATGTTGTTTAAGAATCCCATTTTTATTACATGGGTTATGCTATGATGTATGGTTTATGATTATGTGGCACACATAAGAAAAGATTAATTATAAGAGGTGTGGGACCTATATCTCCCTCCAATGAATTGGGTAAAGATTTTATATATCATGAGATAGACATGGCTGAAATGGTAGGTTATACCGGTTTAGTGAAACAGGACTAAAACGAGGGTTACTCGATTCAGAAAAGGGACTTTGTCCACTAAGATAGTCTTGGAAATGAGTCTTGACTAACAAGAAATGATTCTATATGATTATGTGTGAATGCCACAAAGTTTCATGTTTTAAGTTATGATTATTGTGATTACATTTCACTACCATGATTTATCCCATGTTATGAAATTATGCTCTCTTTTGTAGGTTATGATTTCCAAAATGTTATGTTCTTATGAATACGATGTGATTGATATTTCTTTTGTTTACCCTTACTGAGCATTTGAGCTCACCCTTTTATGTTTTCTTTTCCCCAGGATATAAAGAAAGGTTTTAGGTATAAAAAAAAGGAAGATCTTTATGGGATATTTTGAAGATCTTTCACCACGATTAGAAGATTATATTCCGAGTTTCCAAAGACACTAAACTATTACGATCCTTGTGTGTGTGTTTTTTGTTATGTACTAAGTATTCCACAAATGTATTGTAATGTCAATGTACGTCAGGTTTCAGATCTCTACAGTTGGTATCAGAGGAAAGGTTTAGTCAACCATTGGAAACTAGGATGCGAAAATGTTAGTGAGATCCCTAGAGATATTTCTACGGTATGTCTAGGGATGTCTCTAAGGTTAAGTATACGTATAGGTTATAGTCCTAGAATTGCGCTAACGATATTAGAATTAATCCTAAGATGTTAGATATTGAATGTACTCCACCTTTATTATGTTGTTTTCCCTAGCATGATTTTTGCCTCTCACACTATTCTTTTTGGGTTTTAGACAATGGCTGGAACCCGAAGGAACCGTGTTGATCAATCCAATGGACAATGCAATGATTGTCCTCCTGAACAAACAAATGTTATGGGAGATGGAGTGCAAAATATTATTGCTATACTTACACAAGCAATGAATCATTCTAGACTTCCAAATGAGCAGAGAAGGGAACAATATTCTATTGAGTCCTTCATGAGGCAACGTCCACCTTCTTTCAGTGGGTCTTCTGATCCACTTGTTGCTGAACAATGGATCAGTACCACTGAAAAGATATTTTCAGTTCTTCAATGTTCTGAACATGATAAAGTCATCTTAGGAGTATATCGTTTGGAAGGTGAAGCTGATCAATGGTGGAATCTTATCAAGAATACAAGGCAAAGAGATGAAATTGAGTCCATGGAATGGGACGAGTTCAAGAACTTATTTTTCAATAAGTACTTCCCTCGTATTCTTAGAACAAAGATGGAGAAGGAGTTTCTTGAACTAAAGAAAAAGGATGATGAATCTGTTGGTATATACGAAGCGAATTTTACAAGACTTGCAAGGTATGCATCTGGAATTATCATCCAACCTGAATGTAAAGTTGATCGATTTTTCAGTGGCTTAAAACCAAGTCTTCGAAGGGCATTAGCTATAAGAGACTTCAGTAGCTATGAAGAAATTGTGCGTTGTTCTATCAAGGTAGAAATGGAAGTTGGTGTTACATATCCATCTCATGGTTTTGACAAGAAACGAAAGATGATGTTCAAGGAGAAATCTCAAAATAATGGTGAAAAGAAGATGAATGTTTCCTTATGCACAAAGTGTGGAAAGAAGCATGGTGGAGATTGTCTTAAAGGGACTAGAAAATGTTTTAAGTGTGGAAAAGAAGGTCATCGAGCAGCTGAGTGTCGATGTAATGGAAAAAGGGTTTCTAATGATGTGAATAAAGCAAACGCTGCAGAGAACGCACCACCAACACTTCAATGCATCAAGTGCAAGGAAATGGGGCATTATGCTAATAAATGCCCTAATCCAAGGGTTAGTGATGATCAGCATGAGAAACCACTGAAGGCAAAGGACAAAGGAAAGTCACATGTGATCACTATTGGAAATGTTGAATATGACAACGATGTGGTGGAATGATTAAGTGTTTATGTAATGGGATTCCAAAATAATGTTGTATCATTGTGTATTGCAATATTTATTGATGTGGTATTCAATGTGATTGAGATATTGTTTGGAAATAAGATGATATGCGCACAATGAAGGGAAAACGAGAAAATGAAATGTTTAATAGTATTCATGAACTCATTATTGATATAAGGACTATGTGATATCATGGTTTGAGTATATATAGAATTTTGAGGATTTGGTATGTGAAAAGTGTTAACTTTTAACTACATTCAAGATTTCACTGTGGTTCAATGGGTATTCAAGATAATACATTATTAAGGACTTTGAATGTTTGGAATGTGACCAATAAAACATATCATATGATATATGGGGATCAACGATGGTATTAAATCTCTGGTAATCGTTTTCACTATGTTATGAGAGTGGACTGCAGTATTATGGATTAGCCTAAAGATTGAAATGGATTATGTTGGACATAAGTGAGTATTGTTTAAGGATAGAAGTTTTTTTCAATATTATTGATGGGATGTTACAGTAATATTGTTTTAGAAAAAGGACAACCTGCAGGACGGGCGGCAGCCCATCGCTTCGGACAAGGCTGTGGGAATCGAACCCACAACCGAAGTGCGACTGGCCTTTATCGCCTACCACTGCCCTACAGGAAGTCCCTGTTTAGTAGAAACTAATTTTATTATATTAAGCAGTATGATAAATGAAGTATAAGTCCATTTTAGGAACCATATGTGATTAATCTCACTATAGATCGACTTATGTATATTATTTTTGCTAACCTTTTGTTTGAGACAGATGGAATGACCCGTCATTCTATCACATGATCTGCTAACACTTCACGAATAACAAATTCAACTTCATTTATTTAAGAGATGAAGTGGAAATTGTTCAAGGCATGAACAACAGTGAGATTGTACCAAAATAAAGAAAGTATTTATTCTAATTCAAATTTTCAACTTTAGGGAAATGATCTTGAAAACCAAAAATGTTGTCCTAGTGATCTTATACCTGATGAATCAGATGGTACCTTAGATCATCACAAATTTATGGATTTTTGATTGTAGGATTTTCCATATCCATGTTCTCTACCACTCCCCATTAGAACATGATGGTTAGATTTTTCTTCCATATCCATATTTTCACCTATGTGGAAACCCAATGATTAGTTTATTTGGGTAACCGTTACATTTCATACTTTTGTTTTTAAAGATTGGTTTTGGTATTCCTTTTTACGATGTGGGTTTCTATAAAAGAATCTTTCGAATAGTAAACCATTTATAACCCCGACGAATTTCGAGGGCAAAATTCATTTTAAGGGGGGTAGAATGTAACACCCCTAGATTTTATGAAAAATATTCTTTTAATTTCATTAATTTCTTTTGTTGTATTCTACACCAAGATTATCTTGCGCTATACGCAACACCTTATTAGTTTGTAGTATACGCACCATTATTCTTGGATCGTGTTACACACAATTTTGATAATAGTTATTCTACGCAACATTGAGTATATATATATATATATATATTAAATGTATAAATGAAATATGGTTTGATTCTGTTATACTAAACAATGAAGGATTCTTTCACAACATGCAACCCTGACTTTGCTTGCATTACACGCAATCACGACCTTCCTCGATAGCGTGTGTTGTACGCAATACCGGGTTTTAATAAACAATGTTATATTATTATAATATTGTCATGAACTAGCCGTTATGAATAGTATTAACTAAATTTTGAATTTTATAACATTATTATTCATCTTACACATTTCTAGAACATGGTATAAGAACAAAATAAAATTTTTGGGTAAAATAAGTATTTTTAAAAAAATGCAGTTTTGCCGCCTTTTGATGGCGCACCCACATTAAATCTAGTTTTTGACATGTTTATAAGTTCAATTAGAAAAAATAAAATTCTTCTTTGGAATCATCGAATAAAAATTTACTTTGGATAAATTTTTCATATTATTCGGGTAACCTTCATATTTTGATGAATAGTAAAAACACGGTATATTTTAATTAAAAACAACTTTTTTCATCGCAATAATTTATATAGTTAAATTATAATATTGAATGGTTTTAAAGTATAAATAGAATATATTTTTACCATTTAATATAATGTAAGTCATTAGCCTTCATTTTACATTGAATTCCTAGGTTAAATAAATTCAATCTTTTGCAATGTTTTAAACAAAAACTTGTTTTCTTTCGACAACAGGATTAATTTTAATTTAATTTATACAACTTTTGTGTATTGAATTTGGATAAATGGATTCCATATTTGGAATCAGTGGGTCCAAATTATGTTAATAAGCCACTTTATATTTTTGGGCATTATAAATAGTAACTACGGTAAATTTTATTTACCATAGTTAAAGATAAATCGGGTAATTAGGGTTAAATATAAGATTATAAAATTACCCTAACATCTTCCAAAATCTTATTGGATGACTAAAATTCGACCCATATCACCTAAGGGTCGGATTATAATCATTTAATGGACTTTTTCCCATGAAAATAACTTAATTATTATTAAAACCAAAGAAAGTGACAACATGTCACTCTCTTAAATCTTATAAGTATATTAATTTTATTTTAGTGATAAACATCATGAAACATCGAACATGAATAGTCTCCAGAAAGATAATGAAATTATCTACATCATATAAATTTATTTATAATTTTTAGGGATTAAATAATTATCATTAATTATGACACAATAGTGATGCAGAAATTGTTTATCTAGTGAAAAATCAAGAATATTGTTTTTATTAAACAAATAGTGACCATAAAATGCACAAAACCCTAACAAAAACTTATTGACCATATCAATGTAAACCATAAGCATCCAATGGTCTAATATTTGACCATTTGGAGCCTTAAAAAAGCGATTATGACACTTATATTATTTTATTTTAAATGATGCCAAAGTTGTCACCTTCATAATTTAATAAATATAACAATTTAAATATTGTGATTTTATGATGATAAATTAGAGTAAAAGTATTATTGTGAAAGTTAATAGATTTTTTATCATCATAGATTTTTATTTTTAATTTTTAGGCAACATATAAGTATATGAAATAATTATACAAAAATGTTGTAGTATTTATTTTATTAAGAGATAAACCAAATAAATGGTTTTAAAAATAATAAAATAAATATTATATGAACTATTTAATGTGCTCCACTAATTTTCTAGACAAATATTACATTTTATAAATCTATTAATGCTTTTATTTCGAACATAACTTCTGTATTTATTTTATTTAAATTCAAATAAATGAATAGTGTCCACATTGACACTATTGTTATTTTATAAAAATAACATATTATAAAATAGTTTAAAAATCACAAAAATATTAAAAAATTATAAATTTAAATTTATATGATCTAAAATGTTATTAAGTATCCAATTATGGACAATTCACAACAAATAAGTAATTATTTGTTATAATTTAAAATTTAGAATATTATTACCACAAATAAAATTAAATTGATTAAATAAGGATAAATCATGTTGATAATGTTTAAAATAAATTCCTAACTTGTCTAAATTCTATTGGTTGATGAGATAACAACCCTATCTCATCTAATCTTCGAATATGAGTCATTTTTGGAGGATTTTAAGTGGGTTTAGATTTATTATAAATTAATATTTTTAAGAATTCCAAAGGTGCCCCTCTCCTCCCTTATAAAGGACACCTCCTCCCCCTCCTCCTCACACAAATTTGAGCACTCAAGCTCGTCCAAACCCTGCCATTTTATCTTCTCCACTTCCATAGAAACATCCTAGAGGTTCTGGTCTTCTTCAAAGACCAATTTTAGTGCCCTAAGAGGAGGTCTCAAGGAGGCGCTTCAAAGAAGAGGTAATTACCGTTACCAATTCTTTCATCTTTATTTCTTCTTCCACTTCTTTTTCTTAGGTTGTTTCATTATGAAGTAATAACATCAGTATCACTAATATACTGATATGTTATTATAATTATGAAACAACCCTATTTCACCATCTATCCATCCTACGGAAAAAGAAATCACCGCGCGTGCATACGTACGGAATACAGTCTCCACGACGCGATGAGATTCATTCTCCATGTTAACCATTTAAGAATGATTATAAAGTATATATAAGAAATAATAATGAAATATATGACATTATAAAGCTACTGGATTTATGTATATATATATATATATATATATGTATGTCATCTACTTACTTCCATTTCAAGACAATAAGGAAAGGAAAACAGTGTTCATGCGTACGTACGGACTACCGTCACCATGAACGGTGTTTTTCATTTCATTTATATATCTATTATATATATATATATATACAGAATATATATGACATATAAATCATATTTTATATTCTGGAAGAAAGTAAATGATGATATAAGTAATAATAATGTCAAGAACAACAAGTCAAAACACCTACGATAAATGAAACGGTTTTACCCAAAACGCTTCTTTAACATGGAATTTACAAACGAACGGGTAATATAATGTCATAAGTGAACCATATATGATATCATAACAATTAATATGATTCTGTAATAAGTCAATGACATTATTTAAATAATTATACAGGAGTTTCAGACACATACGAAGAAAATCAGACCTAAGGTAAGGGAAATATCACAATCTCACTTTTATCTGAGATTGTTTTTTACTTTGGTAATTACTGGGGTGTATTTTATCATCCAAATCCATGTTTCCTCAATATGTAATATTATTTACATCCAACTACAATTTTTTAAATCCAATTTTACCCTTTGGTGAGTTTTTAGTAAAAAATATGAAAGGAATCTTTTGACGTTTTTCATACGAGGTGCTTTTTGACTTTTCTGAAAAAAGTACGAAGAATGTTTTTTTTAACTTATATGGAATGAACGGATTTCTAAAACATTATTTCCAAGAAGCTTCCTTTATAAGTATTCAAGTTTATTTTTAATCAACCTCTTTTAGTTTAAAAATTGTATGACATGTTAAGAAAGGAAAAGTGTTTTTGAAGTAGAAAGGATATTTTCCTCAAGAATGAGGTTCAAGTATTTTATCAAAATTATTTTCCATCTAAGATAATAAATGGGTTCTGTTTTTATCCCTATTATTACATGGATTTGATTATGTTGTGATGGAAATATTTTTATGAATTCCTTTATCTTATATGAATTGTTTTATGATGTCATGTTGTTTAAGAATCCCATTTTTATTACATGGGTTACGCTATGATGTATGGTTTATGATTATGTGGCACACATAAGAAAGGATTCATTATAAGATGGGTGGGACCTATATCTCCCTCCAATGAATTGGGTAAATATTTTATATCTCATGAGATAGACATGGCTGAAATGGTAGGTTATACCTGTCTAGTGAAACAGGACTGAAACGAGGGTTACTCGATTCAGAAAAGGGACTTTGTCCACTAAGATAGTCTTAGAAATGAGTCTTGACTAACAAGAAATGATTCTCTATTATTATGTGTGAATGCCACAAAGTTTCATGTTTGAAGTTATGATTATTTTGATTACATTTCACTACCATGATTTATCCCATGTTATGAAATTATTCTCTCTTTTGCAGGTTATGATTTCCAAAATGTTATGTTCTTATGAATACGATGTGATTGATATTTCTTTTGTTTACCCTTACTGAGCATTTGAGCTCACCCTTTTATGTTTTCTTTTCCCCAGGATATAAAGAAAGGTTTTAGGTATAAAAAAAAGGAAGATCTTTATGGGAGATTTTGAAGATCTTTCACCACGATTAGAAGATTATATTCCGAGTTTCCAAAGACACTAAACTATTACGATCCTTGTGTGTGTGTTTTTTGTTATGTACTAAGTATTCCGCAAATGTAATTTAATGTCAATGTACATCAGGTTTCGGGTCTCTACAGTTAATTTTCAGCACTGCTTATCATCCTTAGACAGACGGTCAGTCTGAGAGAACAATTCAAACTCTAGAAGATATGTTGAGAGCTTTCTCTATGGATTTCAAAGGTGGTTGGGATCAACACCAACCTTTCGTGGAATTTTCTTATAATAATATCTTTCACTCCAGTATTCAGATGGCTCCTTATTAAGCTCTCTATGGAAAGAAATACAGGACTCAAACTTGCTCGGATGAAGTTGGGGAAAGAAAGCTATTAGGACCTGATCTCGTTGATGAAATGGCAGAAAAGGTTAGATCTATTCAACAACACATACAACCAGCTCAGAGTCGACATAAAAGTTATGCCGACATCCGAAGAAAAGACCTAGAGTTTTAAGTGGGTGATAAAGTGTTCTTACGAATATCTCCATGGAAAAGGGTCATGAGATTTGGAAAGAAGGTGAAGTTGAGCCCTAGATATATCGGTCCTTTCGAAATAATGGATCGGGTTGGGAAGGTAGCTTACCGATTGGTTCTTCCACCGAATCTCTCTCAAGTTCATGATGTGTTCCATGTATCTATCTGGAGAAAGTACATACCTGATCCTTCACATGTACTCAGCTCAGAAGTTATACCACTGGAGCAAGATATTTCTTATGAAGAACAGCCGATAGAGATTCTGGATCGTAGCGAAAAAGTCCTACGAAACAGGATCACTCGCTTGGTGAATGTTTTATGGAGGAACAACCATTTAGAAGAAGCTACTTGGGAGCTTGAGGATACAATGAGGGATAGGTATCCTCATCTATTTGTTACAAAGTGACGAATTTCAAGGGTGAAATTCATTTTAAGGGGGGTAGAATGTAACACCCGAGACATTTATGTTATATAAATCATCAAAGGAATCTTTTTCTACACACAAAACTTTCTTGGATTGATTTACACGAAATCACGACCTTCCTCGATAGCTTGTGTCGTACGCAATACTGAGTTTCACTAAACAACGATATACTATTAAAATATTATTAAAACTAGCCGTTATGAATAGTAATAACCACTTTGTGAAATTTTATAAATTTTATTTTTCAAAATGGACTTCATTTTTTTGATTCGGAATTTCGAAATTAACCTAGGGTGAAATTTTGGTATTTTTCTGAAAACATTCAATTTTTGATGAATAGTGAAACCACTAAGTGGTAGTTAAAAAAATTGAATTTTTCATAAAACGTAATTTTACAGCTTCTGTGAGTGGAATCTCAAAAAATCTGAGAGACACGGTTGATTTCAGTAAGTAAAATGTGGTTCAATGAGATGAAAATAATTTTTGGTGAATAGTAACTTTTTACTTTTATTTACCACGGTTAAAAGTAAATAGGGTAATTAAGGGTACAAATGATATTATTATTACCCTAACACATGTCTTAATTCTATTGTACAAGTGTAATTCCAACAAAAACAACCTTAGGAATAAAATATGACCATTTAGGCCCGCTTGGATTAGATTAGGACATTTATTATTAATTTAAAGAAGGGTTAAAATAGTTAAAATCAATGTTTAATAACTATATCATTTCTAATATAGGGTTATACAAAAGATAAATTCGAATATAAATATACATTAGAAAGATAAAAATATTTTCTACATAATTATATTTTATTTGTAATATTTAGACTTTAAATAATTTATTTTATTTATGACACAATGATGATGTAGTAATTATCTTATTAATGAAATATTGTCATAATTGATGTTTTAAATACCCAAATAAATATAATTTGAGCCTTTATATGAATTCCACTACTTTTATAGGTTAATATGACATGTTATTATTGATTTAATTATCTTTTTTTGAACTAATCATTCTGTTATAATTTTCACAAAAATCAATTACTAAATAGTGTCAAAATTGACATAAAATAGTTTTTAAAACAAATATTATATTATTAAATATTATTTTATTCCTTAAAATCTAAGGATCGGACAAATGACATAGATAAGGTTATATATATTAATAAAAAACAACTTGGGGTTCGTTTGGCTTGTTATAGTGAGTTTATTAACCTTATAGTATAAGAACACAAGAAGACTAGGTAAAAGTAAAATTATTTAACTTAATGGTAAATCTAAATGATAAGGTTAAAATAGGAATCTAAACTTGTCTAAATTCTATTGGATGAGAGGAGTTCGACCCATACCCACCTTAGATTCTAAATAAATCAATTTGGAGCTATTTAAAACCGAACTTGACTTTATAATAAAATAATATTTTTAGTTTTTCCAAAGGAGCCCCTCTCCTCCCTTATAAAAGGGCACCTCCTCCCTCTCCTCCTCACACCAATTTGAGCCTTCAAGAACGGAAAAACCCTGCAATCCTCACTTCCCCACTTCCCTAGAATCATCCTAGAGGTTCTGGTCTTTTTCAAAGCCCAACCCTAGTGCCTTAAGAGGAGGTTAAGAAGAGGCGAATCAAAAAGAGGTAATACCCATTACCGATCCTTTCCAAATTATTTCTTCTTCAACTTCTTCTTCTTTAGTTGTTTCATTATGAAGTAATAAAATAAGTATCACTCATATACTGATATGTTATTATAAGTATGAAACAACCCTATTTCAACATCTATCCATCCTACGGAAAATGAAATCACCGCGCGTGCGTACGTACGAAATACCGTGTCCACGTCGTGGTGTAATCTATTTTCCCCCACCACCTTACATGGATGGGTATAATGGTGTAAATAATTACTATATATGATTATTTTAAAGTGATTGTGATTATGAAATATTATACATACACTTCAATACAATTCCATGATCATGGGAACGATATCATCGCTCGTGCGTACGTACGGAATACCATCTCCACGATGTGATGCAATTCATTCTAAATGATCTTCATTGCGTAATGATTATATAAATGAATTTAATAAATAAATATGATATATATTACATTAATACCATTCTGGAAATGATGTAACTATAACCTAATGAGAAGAATAAGAATTTATTCGACAAAACACGTATAAGAACAAAAAGTTATAAACACCCGAATAACAAGTAGCAATGAAATATTACAACTAAGAAGCTAAAAATATGACCATATATGATATCATTACAATAATTATGATTCTGGAATAAGTCAATAACATTATTTAAATCATTATACAGGAGGTTTGGACACATACGAGGCAAATCGGACCTATGGTATTGGAAATATCACAATCTAATTTTTATCCGAGATTGTTTATACTTTGGAATTTACTGGGGTGTATTTTATCATCCACATAGATGTTTCCACAATATTTAATATTATTTTCATCCACCTACAATTGTTTAAATCCAATTTTACCCTTTAGTGAGTTTTTCGTAAAAGATATGAAAGGAACCTTTTGTGGTTTTTTGTACGAGGTACTTTTTGACTTTTCCGAAAAAAGTATGAGAAGAATGTTTTTTAACTTATACGACATGAATGGATTTTTAGAACATTATTTCTATGAATCTTCCTTATGATGTTTTCAAGTTTATTTTTAATCAACTTCTTCTATTTCAATATTATATGACATGTTAAGAAAGAAAAATGTTTTTGAAGTAGAAATGATATTTTCTTCATGAATGGAATTCAACTGTTTTATCAAAATTATTTTCCATCTAAGATAATATAGGGTCCTGTTTCTATCCCTATTATTACATTGATTTGATTATGTTGTGATGGAATTATTTTTATGAATTCCTTTATCTTCTATGAATTGTTTTCTGATATCATGTTGTTTAAGAATCCCATTTTTTTACATGGGTTATGATATGATTTATGGTTTATGATTTTATGGAACACATAAGAATGGTATCATTATGAGATGGGTGGGACCTATATCTCCCTCCACTTCATTGGGTAATGATTTGATATCTCATGAGATATACATGGCTGGAATGGCAGGTTAAACCAGTTAGGTGAAATATGACTGAAACGAGGAGTGATCTCGGTTCCGAAATGGACTTTGTCCACTAAGATAGTCTTGGAAATGAGTCTTGGCTAATAAGAAATGATTCTGTAACGCCCCGACCCTAGTTACCCAGATTCGGTGCATTATTACCTAACATTGGCATGATCACAAGAAAGATCAAATCTTGAAAGACCGATTGGTTTAGTAGCCTTGGAAACACTAGATATATTCATAAGTTTTACATTACATCATAAAATGAAAAACTACTACAACAACATAATGTCTCCATAATCCACACTCATATCCCCACATAATATCCCTGCAGGTCATTCATAATTTACTTCTTCACTTCCTGGGAAAAATAAAACATAGAAAAGGGGTGAGCTCAAATGCCCAGTAAGGATAAAAATATAGCGGAAACTTTCATACATATGAATAAACATTTAAGGCAATGTATAACTAAAACAAAAGCCTTTCAAACTTGAACTTTCAACATGGTAAGGCATAAATAAAATGAAATAATGCCATTTACTTATTCACATGGATATTCTACTAATCAAATAATCACATGCAAAAATCAATAACCACTTTCATAATGTTGGAATGCATAATGATGAACTTTGATTTCTTTGTCAAGGCCTCGTCCCAAGACCTTGGGGCTAACTGTAACCGGAACCCAACCCGGAGTGCGTCTAACAACCGGACACCAACCCGGAGTGCCTCTAATAACCGGACACCAACCCGGAGTTACTCTAATAACCGGAGACCAAACCGGAGTTCCTCTAATAACCGGAGACCAAACCGGAGGGCTTACTTTTACTGGTCCCCAACCCGGAACATACTTGTCTAACACATTCATCTGAATGAAAGGTTGAAATATAACATAAACATTTGGATTAAAAATAACTTATAAAGTGTCAATACTTTAAACAAAAACCATGAGTGACATAAGAATAAATTATCCACAGTAAAAAATATCACAAAACCTTCAATAAAATAGGGATGTTTTGTATCATAATAAATCAACTTCAAATAATCTTAAAAATCAATCAAAGGATGTTGACATAGATGAAATCAAAACTATTTTAGAGAAATATCTCTTTTTTTTAAAAAAAATTATTTTAAAAGTAACGTAATTATAAATTAATACATTCAATTTTAAAATATTATTATAAGCTTGTAAGGGAAAACATTGAAGATTTTATAATGGCAGAAAATAACCGCACTCGCCGTATAAGTTAAAAAAACATTCTTACCTTAATTCTGTCGAAAAGGTTAAAAAAGGACTTGTTTTGAAAATGAAGGAAAGAATAATCTTATAAAAAGTCAAACAAGGGTATAAATGAATTTAACCCATATTCTTGTAAATAATAAAAAAAAATTTAAATACATTTTGAAGAAACATGGATATGGATGATAAAGAGATCCCAGTAGATTATTACGTATAAACAACCTCGGATAATGAAGAGATTGTGAAATAACCCTTACCTTGTACTTTTCCTTGGATGGGGTAGGTTAACCTCCTGTATAATGGTGAAATAATTGTTATTAAATTGTACAGGAATCATATACATTATTATGATATCATATATGATCTTTTAATATTGATTTGATAATAATATCTTAGTATTACCGTTGTTGCGGGTGTGAATTTACTTGTTTTCTTTTTATATTTTGTTACGTAAGACATGTTTGTAAAGGGTAGGTTGTATATTATTCATATACAGAATGATATCAAGTCCTTAAACATCATTTTTAAATCATCAAATGATTATTATACTTGAATGGATACGATGGAGAATGAATCTCATCGCATTCGTGGAGACGGTAGTCCGTATGTACGCACGAGCGACAATATCATTATTTTGATATTGAAATAATATATAAATGGATGGTATATCATATATAAAGAATCATTAACATGTTATATTTATTATTTACATGAGTTACACATCATTATTATACCCATCCAAATAATATTATATTGAATAACAATTACCCCACGACGTGGAGACGGTAAGTCGTACGTACGCACGTATGGTGACATGTTATTCAAAGGGTGGATAGAATACTGATTATGGTTGTACCATATTTATAATAAAATCACAGTATATGAATTATACTGGAGTTATTATTTTAGAATGGTAACAGCAAAGGAAGAAGAAGTGGAAGAAGAAATGAACTTGGAAAAGGGTGGTGAAATCATTACCTCTTCTTCGGGTTCTTCCTTTTGATTTGATCAAAAGGGCTCTTTAGGATGGATTTATGATCACACTAAGGCCCCTAGGGTGTAGTGAGGGAAGTTGGGAGAGTATTTGGGCAGAGTTTGGGCGAACCAAAAGGCTTTGATGGTGTGAATAAATGAGAAGGAAGAGTGCCCTTTTATAAGAGGGGTGAGGGGCACCTTTGGAAAAGCTATAAATATTAATTTATAATAAATTAATATTCGGTTTCTAATGGCTCCAAAGTTGACTATTAAAATGTTAAGGTGGGGATGGGTCGAAAACAACTCATCCAATAGAATTTAGACAGGTTTGGGTACTTATATTAACCTTATCTATAAGTATTAACTCTAAGTTAATTAGTTTCACTTTTACAATGTCTCATTGTATTTTTATATAATATGGTTAATAAACTTACTATATACATCCAAGAGACCCCTAAGTGGTCCATTAATGATGAACCTATCATTATATAAGTCTCTTGGACGAACCTTAGATTTTTAGGAATTTAATATCAATTAATAATATAATATTTGTTTTAAGAACTCTTTTATGTCAATTTTGACACTATTCAATAGTTGATTTTTGTGAAACTCATAACAGATTGATTATTTCGAACAAAGTCAATTAAATCAATAATAATATATCATATTATCCTATAAAATTAGTTTAATTCATTAAAAGTTTCATATTATATTTATTTGGGTATTTATAATATCAATTATTTTAATTTTTCACTATTATAGTAATTACTGCATCATCATTGTGTCAAAAATAAAATAAATTATTTAATGTCTAAAAATTATAAATAAAATATCATTATGTAGTATATCGTTTTATCTTTCTAATTAATATTTATAATCTAATATCCAACATATATAACCCTATGTAATTATTGTTTTGCTAAAAGATATATACTTGTGTCATTTTTGTATTCATTTTAACTTAATTAAAATAAAGTGTCATTATCACTTACAAGTGGATACATGGGGTCCCAAAATCGGCCCAAAGATTACCATGGTCGACCATGTATCAACCAATAGGGTTAAGACACATTTTACAGTAATTTAGTATTATTGTAATATTATTTTTTAACCCTTATTTACCGGATTTACCCTTAACCATGGTAAATAAAATATTTACCGCAGTAATTATTCAAAATGTCTAAAAATAAAAGTTACCTATTTACACAATTTGAACATCCTGATTCCAAATATGGAATCCATTTTTCTAAATTCAAAACACAGAAGTGGCAGAAATTAATTTAAAATTAATTCCCACTGTCAAAACAAAAAGCGTGTTTTTAAGAGATAATAACTATCAAAAGATTGACACTTGTTTATGTTCGGTTTAATTGTAAAATTATGTCCAATGACCAACATTATATTAAATGGTAAAAATGTATTCTAAATATACTTTAAAACCACTCAAATTCACAATTTATTACTATTAATTATTTTGATTAAAAAAGTTGTTTTTAATTAAAATTTAGTAATTTTCACTATTCATCAAAATATGAAAGTTATCCGAAAAGTACCAAAATTTCACCTTAGGATAAATTCGATATTTCGAATCCAAAAATGAAGTCCATTTTAAAATATAAAATATATATAATTTCAAAAAGTAGGTATTACTATTCATAACGGCTAGTTTGATTGGTTACGGTGTGTTAGAACTCGGTGTTGCGTACAACACACGCTAGCGTACCGTGGAAGCTTGGGATGTTTCATTTTAAATTTTTGATATCACCATTTAGTGAAAAAGTTTAAAATATTGTATTTAAAAATGGTTCACTATTAAAAGTTGGTAAAAGTGAAATACTAAAAATGAATTTGTTCTTGCATTATGTCTAAGATACTCATAATATGGAAAAATTATAAGGATTATATAAAGTTTAAAATTTAGTTAATACTATTCATAACCACTTTTGAATGGATTTTTGGTAAGTCATGGTGCAATTGAACTTGGTGTTGCGTGTAGTGCAAGTTATTGAATTATTTTGAAGAAATAACACATTATGAATTCTTGGGGTGTTACATTCTCCCCTCCTTCAATAAATTGCATCCTCGCAATTTGAAATTGTTCTTCGAAAATAAAAGGTTGAAAGTAGAAAATATATTTGTGGGAAAACCCACATCGGAAATTGGGTTACTAAAATTTAGTCTTAATATGAGGAAAAGAGAAATGAAAGGGTCACCACCAAATTATGATCTCGATTAGGAGAACATTGGTGGAAATTTGAGACATATAATTGGAGGGAAAACGTAAATATTTATAGGTAGTGATTGAGGTCATCAATCACGAACAAGTATAAAATTGAGGTCCTTAAACTCATCAATCTATGATGATTTGAAATACCATCGGTTCAACAAAACATAGGGTATTGGGATAACACATTTTTGACATTTCAAAATATCTTAGTTGAAATCCCACATCGAAAAATGAATTAATGAGGCCTCTATTTAAAAATAAAGAGCGAAAAGTATGAAGATTACCGAAAATAACACATACTAGGGTTCCATGTAGGAAAATATGGATATGGAAGAAAAATATATCCATCAATTATCTGATGGAGAGTGGTAGAGAACATGGCTATGAAAAGGTCAACAATCCCAAAGCCATAAATTAGTGATGATTTAAGGTACCATCTAGGACAACATTTTTGTTCTAAGTTCCTTTTTTTAATGATGAGGAAGTTATTTATGAGATTTTCTAAGATCATAAGGAGATATACTTACTTTATAATTAGAGTTTTATCCATTAATAAATTTCTACCAAAAACTCATCTTTCACTCATAAAAAAATTCTATTTATACTATTCATAGAGGGTTCCAAAATAAACGGATTTATAATTCATCTACCAGATCTTTTAAAAAACTACTTTATTTAATCCAGGACATCTCGTGGGATAGTGGTAGGCGATACACCCTTGTCGCCCTTCGGTTGCGGGTTCAAGTCTTGCGGCCTTGCCGGTCGCGACGGGTTGCCGCCCGACCTCTGGGTTGTCCTTTTATGGTAATCAAAAATTAATCTCAAACTAGAATTTATCCAAAATACTTCTGTCCAAACTCACAGTCCAATATTTATAAGGAAGGTAAACTTAATGTAGATCCTTTTTACCCCGTAATAGTATATGAATACCTTCATCATGTATTCTTTTAAAACACTGAAACATCCTAAATTACCATAATACTTATTGGCTACATTCATGCTCCCTTATTCCATATAGAATGCTGGATATACTTCATCAATCCAAAAATGTTTTAAACCCCAATAATGATGGAATATACAAATCATTAATCAGCTTCAAGGTAGTCAAGAATATCCAATATAATTTATCCAAATAAATCATGTATTATTCTAAAATCACTACCTCGGTATCAGAACTATATTATGGTTTATCATTCTCTAAACCATATTTTTTCCAAAAATTTATCCTACTATTGAGTCACTTTTCTCTGTTCCACACAATATCAAGTGCTTAATGAAATAGTACTGCAGTACAATCCTTATATACTCCACAATTATTATAACAAGTACATTGTTGATACAACACTCAATTGACATAATCAACATAAGAACTCTAATCATTCGTCTTCATATGTGGTAGTATAATAACTTGATTATTATCCAATAGCATCATTTGCGGCATAGTCTGATGACTGGGACATAGGTTCGCGTAGTGTCCAAACTCCTTGCAAATGAAGCAATGTACATTGGAAACCATTTTCTTACCCTTGCAGTCATGTACTTTGTGCCCTTTTCCTCCACACTTATAACAAACTCCCATTCCTTTCAGGCAAGTTCCAGGGTGTTTCTTCCCACAGTTATCACATATGGGAAAATTCATCTTTTTCCTCTTCCCTTTATCCATCTTTATCCCATCCATCCTTTTATTCTCTTGCTTCCCATCAAATCCATAGGACTCAGTAAACTCTTTACTTATCTTATCAACACATGATATTATTTCTTCATATGATGATAATACATGCGAGAATATTTATCTTATAAATTCTAGCTTAAGACCATGAAATATATGATCCTTCTTTCTCTTTGTATCATGTGCATTGCTGGAGTTCTCATTCCTTCTACTAGGCGCCATTTCTAAACAATGGCATACACTAGATCAGTTTATGAATCAAAATACATAATCCCATACTTATAAAACGCTTAACATAAAATGAACTATTTATGGATATAATGCATAATCACAAAAATGTTTTCATTGAGGAAGTATATACTCATAAACCCTTCATAATGATTTGTAAAGAAAATGAGAGTTATCCTAAGAATATCCCCCGGGAGTGTCGTAACCAAGAGTGAAGCAAGGCCCGTTGTCGTGCACCAGTTCCCGTTCGAGTCTAGATCAAAGCAGTGTTTTTGGGTTTTACCCCTAGGAATATCTGTGCCAGAGCCGCCTCTACCTGCTCGTATCCAGACAGGGATGTATTGCTCGAAAAACTCACAAAATCTCTACAATACCCAAATTCTAGGAAGTTCTTCTATACTAATCCTCAAAGTTCATCTTAGGTATACGTGCTCTAATCAGAGTTTATCTAAATCTAGTTTCCATGGTTTGTACTAAACTTACTCTGATACCAACTGTAACGCCCCGACCCTAGTTACCCAGAGTCGGTGCATTATTACCTAACATTGGCATGATCACAATAAAGATAAAATCTCAAAAAACCGATTGGTTTAGTAGCCTTTGAAACACTAGATATATTCATAAGTTTTACATTACATCATAAAATGAAAAACTACTACAACAACATAATGTCTCCATAATCCACACTCATATCCCCACATAATATCCCTGCAGGTCATTCATAATTTACTTATTCACTTCCTGGGAAAAATAAAACATAGAAAAGGGGTGAGCTCAAATGCCCAGTAAGGATAACAATATAGCGGAAACATTCATACATATGAATAAACATTTAAGGCAATGTATAACTAAAACAAAAGCCTTTCAAAGTTGAACTTTCAACATGGTAAGGCATAAATAAAATGAAATAATGCCATTTACTTATTCACATGGATATTCTACTAATCGAATAATCACATGAAAAAAATCAATAACCACTTTCATAATGTTGGAATGCATAATGCTGAACTTTGATTTCTTTTTCAAGGCCTCGTCCCAAGACCTTGGGGCTAACTGTAACCGGAACCCAACCCGGAGTGCCTCTAATAATCGGACACCAACCCGGAGTGCCTCTAATAACCGCACACCAACCCGGAGTTCCTCTAATAACCGGAGACCAAACCGGAGTTCCTCTAATAACCGGAGACCAAACCGGAGGGCTTACTTTTACCGGTCCCCAACCCGGAACATACTCGTCTAACACATTCATCTGAATGAAAGGTTGAAATATAACATAAACATTTGGATTAAAAATAACTTATAAAGTGTCAATACTTTAAACAAAAACCATGAGTGACATAAGAATAACTTATCCACAGTCAAAAATATCACAAAACCTTCAATAAAATAGGGATGTTTTGTATCATAATAAATCAACTTCAAATAAGCTTAAAAATCCATCAAAGGATGTTGACATAGATGAAATCAAAACTATTTTAGAGAAATATATATATTTTTAAAAAAACTATTTTAAAAGTAACGTAATTATAAAATAATACATTCAATTTGAAAATATTCTTATAAGCTTGTAAGGGAAAACTTTGAAGATTTTATAACGGCAGAAAATAACCGCACTCGCCGTATAAGTTAAAAAAAAAATTCTTACCTTAATTTTGTCGAAAAGGTTAAAAAGGACCTTGTTTTGAAAACGAAGGAAAGATTCCTCTTATAAAAAGTCAAACAAGGGTATAAATGTATTTAACCCATATTCTCGTAAATAATAAAAAATTTTTGAAATACATTTTGAAGAAACATGGATGTGGATGATAAAGAGATCCCTGTAGATTATTACGTATAAACAACCTCGGATAATGAAGAGATTGTGAAATAACCCTTACCTTGTACTTTTCCTTGGTTGGGGTAGGTTAACCTCCTGTATAATGGTGAAATAATTGTTATTAAATTATACAAGAATCATATACATTATTATGATATCATATATGATATTTTAATATTGGTTTGATAATAATATCTTAGTATTACCGTTGTTGCGGGTGTGAACTTACTTGTTTTCTTTTGTATGTTTTGTTATGTAAGACATGTTTGTAAAGGATAGGTTGTATATTATTCATATCCAGATTGATATCAAGTCCTTAAACATCATTTTTAAATCATCAAATGATAATTATACTTGAATGGATACGATGGAGAATGAATCTCATCGCATTCGTGGAGACGGTAGTCCGTACGTACGCACGAGCGACAATATCATTATTTTGATATTAAAATAATATATAAAATGGATGGTATATCATATATACAGAATCATTAACATGTTATATTTATTATTTACATGAGTTACACATCATTATTATAGCCATCAAAATAATATTATATTGAATAACAATTACCCCACGACGTGGAGACGGTAATTCGTACGTACGCACGTATGGTGACAAGTTATTCAAAGGGTGGATAGAATAATGATTATGGTTGTACCATATTTATAATAACATCACAGTATATAAATGATACTGGAGTTATTATTTTAGAATGGTAACAGCAAAGGAAGAAGAAGTGGAAGAAGAAATGAACTTGGAAAAGGGTGGTGAAATCATTACCTCTTCTTCGGGTTCTTCCTTTTGATTTGATCAAAAGGGATCTTTAGGTTGGATTTCTGATCAAACTAATGCCCCTAGGTTGTAGTGAGGGATGTTGGGAGAGTATTCGGGCAGAGTTTGGCTGAACCAAAAGGATTTTAAGGTGTGAAGAAATGAGAAGGAGGAGTGCCCTTTTATAAGAGGGGTGAGGGGCACCTTTGGAAAAGCTAGAAATATTAATTTATAATAAATTCATATTCGGATTCTAATGGCTCCAAAGTTGACTATTCAACGGTTAAGGTGGGGATGGGTCGAAAACAACTCATCCAATAGAATTTAGACAGGTTTGGGTACTTATATTAACCTTATCGTTAAGTATTAACTCTAAGTTAATTAGTTTAACTTTTACAATGTCTCTTTGTATTTTTATATATTATGGTTAATAAACTTACTATATACATCCAAGAGACCCCCAAGTGGTCCATTAATGATGAACCTATTATTATATAAGTCCCTTGGCCGAAACATAGATTTTTAGGAATTTAATATCAATTAATAATATAATATTTATTTTAAGAACTCTTTTTTGTCAATTTTGACACTATTCAATAGTTGATTTTTGTGAAACTCATAACAGATTCATTACTTCGAAAAAAGTCAATTAAATAAATACTAATATATCATATTATCCTAGAAAATTAGTTTAATTCATTGAAAGTTTCATATTATATTTATTTGGGTATTTATAATATCAATTATTTTAATTTTTCACTATTATAGTAATTACTGCATCATCATTGTGTCATAAATAAAATAAATTATATAATGTCTAAAAATTATAAATAAAATATAATTATGTATTATATCTTTTTAGCTTTCTAATGAATATTTAGAATCTAAAATCCAACATATATAACCCTATGTAATAATTGTTTTTCTAAAAGATATATGCTTGTGTCATTTTTGTATTCATTTTAACTTAATTAAAATAAAGTGTCATTATCACTTACAAGTGGAACCATGGGGTCCCAAAATCGACCCAAATATTCCCATGGTCGACCATGTATCAACCAATAGGGTTAAGACATGTTTTAGGGTAATTTAGTATTATTATAATATTATTTTTTAACCCTTATTTACCGGATTTACCCTTAACCATGGTAAATAAAATATTTACCGCAGTAATTATTCAAAATGTCTAAAAATAAAAGTTACCTATTTACACAATTTAAAAATCCTGATTCCAAATATGGAATACATTTTTCTAAATTTAAAACACATAAGTGGCAGAAATTAATTTAAAATTAATTCCCACTGTCAAAACAAAAAGCGTGTTTTTAGGAGATAGTAACTATCAACAGATTGACACTTGTTTATATTCGGTTTAATTGTAAAATTATGTCCAATGACCAACATTATATTAAATGGTAAAAATATATTCTAAATATACTTTAAAACCACTCAAATTAAAAATTTATCACTATTAATTATTTTGATTAAAAAAGGTGTTTTTAATTAAAATTTAGTAATTTTCACTATTCATCAAAATATGAAAGTTATCCAAAAAGTACCAAAATTTCACCTTAGGCTAAATTTGATATTCCGAATCCAAAAATGAAGTCCATTTTAAAATATAAAATATATATAATTTCAAAAAGTAGGTATTACTATTCATAACGGCTAGTTTGATTGGTTACGGTGTGTTAGAACTCGGTGTTGCGTACAACACACGCTAGCATACCGTGGAAGCTTGGGATGTTTCATTTTAAATTTTTGATGTCACCATTTAGTAAAAAAGTTTAAAATATTTTATTTAAAAATGGTTCACTATTAAAAGTTGATAAAAGTGAAATACTAAAAATGAATTTGTTCTTGCATTATGTCTAAGATACTCATAATATGGAAAACTTATAAGGATTATATAAAGTTTAAAATTTAGTTAATACTATTCATAACCTCTTTTGAATGGATTTTTGGTAATTAATGGTGCAATTGAACTTGGTGTTGCGTGTAGTGCAAGTTATTGAATTATTTTGAAGAAATAACACATTATGAATTCTTGGGGTGTTACAGATTCTCTATGATTATGTGAGTATTCCACAAAGTTCCATGTTTTATGTTATGGTTATTGGGATTACATTTCAATTCTATGATTTATCCCATGGTATTAAATTATGATTTCTTCTGCAGGTTAAGATTTCCAAAATGTTATGTTCATGATGTGATTGATTTTTTTTATTTACCCTTACTGAGCATTTGAGCTCACCCTTTTGTATGTTTTATTTCCCTAGGTTAGGAAGAAGGTTATTAAGTAGGATATGCCGAAAAGGGACTCTATATATGATGAAATAAGTGGGAGCCAAAGTAGATGATAAATGAACCAGTTGTTTATGTTTCCCAGTTTCTAAAGACTCTATACCTATACGGTCCTTTCCTGGTTTCATTATATGTTGTAATAAGTGTGCTTCAATTTTGAAGTAATAACAATGTATGTAAAGTAGGGGTCGTTATATTCAGTCTTGTTTACGACACTCACGGGGGATATATTGAGGATAATTCTCATTTTCTGTACAAAAAATTATGAAGGGATTATGAGTATATAATTTCTCAATGAAAAAATTTCTATGATTATGGATTATATCCAAAAACTGTTCAATTTATGTTGTGTTTTTTACAAGTTTGGATTTATGTATTGAAATTCAAAAATTAATTTAGTTTATGTGATTATTTAGAAATAGAACCTAGTGGAAGGAATGGAAACCTTATCAACACACTTAATCCATGTAGAGATTTCCCTCCTAGTCAAGATAAATAAAGTGGAGCTGGTGATGCAACTGATGCTGATCCTCTTATCACCATACTGGAATAACTCACTCAGGTTATGAATAATAACCTTACCCATATGGAGCACCTGGATCCGCAACATAGAAGATCAATGTTAAATTCGTTCATGAGGAAAAAACCACCATTATTCAATGGGAGTAAAGATCCATTAGTATCTGAGAAATTGATAAATTCATTAGAGAAAATATTTCATGCATTGGGGAGTAGCGAAAGGGAAAAAGATGCCATGGTAGTTTACCTCCTCACTGGAGATGTTGATCAGAAGGTGGTCAATGATTCAAAACACAAAGGAATATGATATAGTATCAAATATGGAATGGATCATGTTTAAATAAATTTTAATAGAAAAATAATTTCCTCATGACCATCAAGCGGATACGGAAAGACAATTTATGAGTATGAGGAAAAAGGAGGATGAGAAAGTTGCAATGTATGAAGCTAACATTACAAGGTTAGCGAGGCATGATGCAGATTATATATGTAACCCATGATGCAAGATTGATTGCTTCATTGGTGCGTTAAAACCATTTCTCCATCGAGCATTATTTTCACAATCCTTCTCATCGTATGAAGATATTGTCTCATGTGCAATCAAGATAGAGAAATCATTTTATAAGTATTATTACTTTAATGAAATGAAAGAGACGAAGAGATATACTGAAAACTCTATAAATGGAAATAAGGGGAATAAGGGAATAGTTGAATATCCATCTTGTAGAAAATGTGGTAAGAAACACCATGTTACATGTATTAAGGGAATGGGAGTTTGTTACAAGTGTGGTGAATATGTCCACGAAGAATGTGATTACTAGGGGAAGAAAGTGGCTATTAATGAAGAATTATACAATTCTAGAGAAAGGGAATATTATGAAAATGAATGTCCTAAGAATCAAGGAAACTTACCTTAAAAAGACCAAGGGATCAAGGCCAAGCTTATAATATCACTACTGCTGATCGTGAAGCTCCGAAATACGTAGTGGTAGGTAATATATTGGTTTCCTGATGTTTAGCCAATGATTTATTAGATTCTGGATCATCACAATGTTTCATATATTCTATGTTTTCTATGAAAATAAGATATTTCCCATTTGATTTAACAAGGAAGTGGTCTGTAAAAACAACTAAGGAAAGTATCAATGCAATATCATTTTTTGAATCAGTTCCCATTAATGTATATAAAAATTATTTATCTGCTGATATCATCATGATACCCATGATTGAATTTGATATAATCCTCATTATGGATTGGATTTTGGACCATGATGAGAATATTTATTGTAATAATAAGTAGGTGACAATTTTTTATGATGATAATGAGTACCTTATATTTAAAGGAGAAATGTCCCAACATAATTTTAATCTAGATCCACCCAATTACCTCAACTAAATTCAATTATTATGGAGGAATAGAATGAAATAACTATGGGCGGGGAATGAAATGTTTATATATAGTATGTACCTATTGTGAAATTATATGTTAATGCGTTTTTAGATGATTTACCTGGACATCCTCTTGGATGAGAAATTGAATTTTTCATTGAATCAATTCCAGGTTCAAGGGACATATTGAATACCACTTATAGAATGTACACTATGAAATTAATGGAACTAAATAAACAACTTTAAGAATTGATTAATAAGGGATTTATTCACCCTAGTGTTTCTCGATGGGGAGCCCCAGTTCATTTTGTTAAGAAGAATGATGGATCTACGAGGTTGTGAATTGACTACAGGGAGATCAATTCTATAACAATAAAGAACAAGTATCCCCTACCTCAAATTGATCATTTATTAAACCATCTTCATGGAGATCAATATTTTCAAATATTGACCCTTGATTTGGATATCATCAGTTGTCTGTGAAGAAGGAAGACATTTTGAATACAACATTTCAAACCAGGTATAGGCATTATGAGTTTACAGTAATGCTTTCTGGATTGACTAATGCACCCTATGTCTTCATGGATCTAATGAATATATTGTATAAGGAATATCCTGATGACTTTTAATTGGTATTTATTGATTAAAACATGGAATACTCCCAAAGAAACCAATATCATGAAAATCACATGCGCATTATTCTAAAGACACTTATAAAACATGAATTATATGGGATGTTTAACAATTGTGAATTCATGCTTCAGGATATTTCTTTTCTTGGAAATATTTTCACTACGGATGGAATTTCTGTTGATCCTTCTAATACCAATGTAATCCAAGAATTTACATTATTAAAAAGTATAATTGAGGTGCACAGTTTTATTGGTTTAGCAGGTTATCATCTACATTTTGTCCAGAATTTTGCGCTGTTGGCTAACCCATTCAAAAAGCTCACATGAAAAGGGGTCAAATTTTTTTGGACAAAAGATTATGAAGAATGTTTTGAAGACATGAAAAAAAGATTAGTCAATGCTCTTATCTTGACTCTACCATCGGGGAATTATGGGTTTGTTATTTATTGTGATGCATCAATGAAAGAACATGGTTGTGTCTTCATGCAGAATGATATGGTTATGTCTTATACATCATGACAGCTAATAATTCATGAGGAAAACTATCCTACTCATGGTCTTGAGTTAGAATATATAATATTTGCTTTGAAGATATTGATACATTATCTCTAGGGTGAAAATGTGAGATATATACCGGTCATAAGAGTTTAAATTATATTTTCTCATAGAAAGAACTCAACACGAGGAAAAGGAAATGTCTTGAACTACTAAAGGATTATGATTTAAACAAACACTACAACCCAATGATGGGAAAAAAGGTGGAAGATGCTTTGAGAAGAAAGGATCATGGATTTCTGAACAATATGAGAGTTGAAAAGTATCCTATATAAAATGTTCTAGTAAATTTGGACATGGGGATAATTATGGATGGTGAAACATCAATACTTTTTCAAATGTTTCCCAAAAAATCTTTACTGGAAAGGATATAGAGTTCCTAGACCAATGATAAAGAGTTTAAAAGGAAGATCAAAGGTGTGAATGATGGGATATTGAGTGACTTTGTGTATGAAGATGGAATTTTGAAATTTTGGAAGATCCTTTTGGTTCCTGATATACTAGATCTAAAAAGAGAATTGTTGGATGATTCTCATAGTTCCAATTTCTTAGTACACCCTAGAAGCACTAAGATGTATAGATATTTGAAGGAACATTTTGGTAGGACAACATGAAGAGGGAGATTGCTGATTTTTTTGTCCAGATGTATGGTTTTTCAACAAGTGAAAGCTGGAAGTCAACAGCCTAGAGAAGGCATACAACCTCTTCCCAAACCTTAGTGGAAATGGCATACTATTACGATGGAATTTTTCATGGGACAACCAAAGACTCCTTTAAGGAATGATTCAATATGGGTCATTTCTTATTGTCTTACCAAGTCAGCAAATTTTCTTTCTATAATATAAGATTTAACACTTGAACCTCTTGACAGAATATATATTAATAATGTTTTGACAATTCTTGGAGAACCCCTATCAATTGATTTTGATCATGATCCACATTTTATATCAAGATTCTGGAAAAGTTTTCAGAAAGTCCTAGATACTGAACTTTGTTTGTGAACTGCCTACCACCCTAAAACTGATGGCTAATCACAATAGACTATTCAAACCATATAATACATTTTGAGATCTTTCTCACTTGACTTTAAAGGTATGCGAGATCAATATTTACCCCTAGTAGAATTTCCCTACAACAATAGCTTCTATTCAAGTATTCAGATAGCACAATATAAAGTGTTATATGGAAAGATATGTCACACACCAACTTGTTGGAATGATGTAGGTGAAATTAAACTCTTAAGCCCAGTACTTGTTGAGGAAACGATGGAAATGGTGAAGGTAATCCAAATCCACATCAAAGCAGCTCAAAGTAGGTAGAAGAGATATACAGATAACTGAATAAAAGATTTAGAATCTCAGGTAAGAGATCATTCTTTCATAAAGGTATCTCCATGGATGGGTGTGATATGTTTCAGTAAGAAGGTTTAATTGAGTCCCAGGTACATCATACCTTTCTAAATTCCAGAACAAATTGGGGCTATAGCTCACCATTTGGAAATGCGACCATGTCTGTCAAAATATCATGATGTATTCCACGTATCACTATTGAGAAAATACATTCCTGACCCAAGACATATACTCACAGATGTAGAATTAGCACTAGAAACCAATCTATCTTTTTGAAAAGATCATTTCATAGTTCTTTGATACAGGAGAACATGTGCTGAAAAACCGGACAACTCATTTGGTAAAAGTTCAATGGACAAACCATAAGATGGAAGAGGCAACGTGGGAACCTAAGGAACATAAGATGAAGAACCCCCCAAACCTTTTTATGCAGTAATATTCTATAAATATTGAGGAAAAAATTATTTAAAGGAGGGGATAATGTAACACCCCAATATTCCATGGTATATTTCCCCTTAAATAATACAATTGCTAGTGTTGTATGGAACTTTGAGTTCAAACACACCACAACTAATCAAACTAGCCGTTATGAATAGTAATAAGCACTTTTTGAAATATTATAAATTTGACCATTCAAAATGGACATCAATTTGCGATTCAGAATATAAAATTTTTCATAGGGTGAATTTTTGATATTATTCTGAAAAAAATCAATTTTTTATGAATAATAAAAGCATTGAATTATTGTCTAAAACCGAATTTTTATTTAAAAAATAATTTATTTTAATTTATTTTATTTTATTTCAAAATTGATACATAATACATATATATGTTAAATGTAATTCATTGACGTCATTTTATAATAAGATTAGATATTAAAAAATGTATTTAACGTCTTACCAACTTTTACCCACCTCCTAGGAGCATTTGCAAATTTGCAATGAAACATAATTTTACCGCTTCTGTGAATTAAATTTCAAAAATCTGAGATACATAGTTGATATCAGTACGTAAAATGTGGTCCACTGGGATGAAAATAGTTTTTTGGTAAGTAGTAACTTTTGACTTTTATTTACCACGGTTAAAAGTAAATAGTGTAATTAAAGGTAAAAATGATATTATTTTTACCCTAACACAAGTTTTAATTCTATTTGATAAATGTAATTAGACTAAAATAATCCTTAGGAATAAAATATGATCATTGAGGTCCACTTAGATTAGATTGGGAGATTTATTATTTTTTAATTAAAAGAATAGTTAAAAGTGTTAAATTAAATGATTAATAACTAAAACATTTTTAATATTGGGAGATTTATTATTTTTCAAAATATTTCCTACATAATGATATTTTATTTATATTTTGTATACATTAATTAATAAAATTTATTGATGACACAACGATGATGAAATAATTACCATATTAATGAATGATTAAAATGATTGATATTATAAATATCCAAATAAATATAATTTTGGGATTATAATAAATTCCACTAATTTTTATGATAATATAACATGATAGGGTTGATTAAATGTATTTATTTTGAAGTAATAAAGTTGTTAAAACATTAGAAAAAATCAATTGTTAAATAATTTCAAACTTGACATAAATGAGTTTTTAAAAACAAATACAATAATATTGGTTGATATAATAATCCTAAAAATATAAGGTTCGGCCAAAAAGCTTATATAATTATATGTGTGTCATTAATTAACCACTTGGTGTTCTCTTTAAAGTTTATAGTAACTTTATTAACCATATAATATAAAAATACAAAGAGACATGGTAAATGTCAAACTATTTGACAAAGAGTTAAATCTAAATGATAAGGTTAATATATAGACCCAAACCTCTATAAAACCTATGGGTTGAGAGGTTTTTGTCCCATCCCCACCATATCCTCTGAATAATTCATTTTAATGCCATTGTAAACCGAAAATAATTTTATTATAAAATAATATTTTTAGCTTTTCCTAAGGTGCCTCTCACCCCTGTAACAAAAGGGAACATCCCCTTCTCTCTAATTTACACATTAAAAGTCATTTGGCTCAGCCAAACCCTACACAAATACCCAATCAACTGTCATACCTTAATCAAAGAGGCCTTTGGATTTGTCATAAAGACAAACTATGGTTCTCTTTAGATCAAATCAAAAGGAAGAACCCAAAGAAGAGGTAAATATCTCAACACCTCTTTCAGGTTTTTTCTTCTTCCACTTATTATTTCCATGTTGTTTCCATTCTATAATAATAACTATATTATATTCTATATATTGTGATTTTATTAATAATATGGTAAAACCAGAATCATTTTTCTATCCATCCTTTGAATGTCATGTCACCATACGTGTGTACGTACCACTTACCGTCTCCACGCTGTGGTGTGGTTGTTATGCAATACATTATTATTAGGATGGTATAATAATGATCTATTAATGATGTAAATAATAAATATAACATCATAATGATTTGGTATATATGTTATAATATCCAATTATATATGATTTTAATATCAAAAGAATGATATTGTCGCTCGTGCATACGTACAGATTACCATCTCCACGAACACGATGAGATTTGTTCCCCATCGTATCCATTCAATACAAATTCTAATTAGATGATTAAAAGTAATGTTTAATGACATAACATAATTCATAATAGGAATAAGATACATCCTATCAATAAAAATCATTAGTTATGTAACAAGGCATATAAATTATAACGAATCAGTAAACACCTTAAATGACGATAATACTAAAATATAATTAACAAAGATATATTAAAATATCATATATGGTATCATATTATTGTATCTTATTATTTAATAATAGTAAAAATATAATTTCACCATTATACAGGAGGTTAACCTACCTCTACCAAGTAAAAGTACAAGGTATGTGTTAATTTCATAATCAATTTATTTTTTGTGGTTGTTTTTACGTAAGTATCTACAGGGACCTCTTTATCATGCACATCCATGTTTCTTAAAAAGGTATTTCAAAATATTTTTACTATTTAATAGACAATGTTTTAAAGTCATTTATACCTTTATTTTACCTTATATGTTTTTTATAGGAATCTTTCTGTACTTTTCTAAACAAGGTAATTTTTTACCTTTTCAACCAATTTAATGTAATAATGTTTCTTATCATATACAGCAGGTGGGGATATTTTCCACTGTTATAACATCATCAAATATTCCCTTCAATGATTATAAGAATAATTTAAAAATAAATGTTTTCTTTTATAATTATATGACATTTAAATGATTTCAAAATAGAAAGATATATTCTTCAAAAAATGTGTTGATTTCATCTATGTCAACATCCTTTGATGGATTGTAAGCTTATTTAAAGTTGATTTATTATGATACAAAACTTCCATATTGTATTGATGTTTTTGTGATATTTTTGACTATGGATGTTTTATTTTTATACAATTCATGGTTTATGGATGAAGTATTGACATTTCATATGCTAGTTTTAATATGAATTTTTATGTTATGTTTAAATTTTCTTATGAGGACTGAATTAGACTTATTATGTGGTGGGTGGAGCCTGCTATAGATCCTCGATGTATTAGTAGGTCTCATGAGAAAAACTAGTGTCTTGGAACAATGCCTTGACAAAATATTATTTGTATTAATGTCACAAGGTCTTGACTATGTGGTTATTAAGTCTGGTATTATGAATTCCATAATTATGAAAGTGGATATCGATATTGCTTGTGATTATTCAACTAGTAGAATATCCATGTAAGTAAATGGAATTATTATGATTTATATTTTCCATATTATGATGAAGTTAATTTTGAAAAGGATTTTTTTTTGTTTTACACATTGCTTTAAATGATTATTCTTATTTATGATTTTTCCGCTATATTATTATCCTTACTGAGCATCTAAGATCACCCCTTTATATGTTTTCTTTTTCCCAGGATGCTAAAAAGTATATTATAATTGACCTGAAGGGATAGTCTATGGGATCTCAATGTTGACTATGGAAACAATGTTGTTGTAGTTTTCCATTTTATGATGTAATGTAAACCTTATGAATGTATCCAGTATTTCCAAGGCTACTAAACTAATCGGTCTTTCAAGACTTGATCTTTTGTTATCATGCCAATGATATGTAATAATTACCCGACTCTAGGGTTCTGGGGTCAGGACGTTACAATCACCATGGTAGAAGATCACTAAAGAAACTTAGGTATTCATAATGAACTCATGCATCGCCAAGTACCTTCCGTTCTGACATAGAGCCCATTATGAGACAGTTTCACTATGATTCATGATGTACATCATGTCGTAGTGCCACACATTTCAAGGCACCCATGCTCCATGTAGTTGTACTCTGTGAAAGCACCTACACATCACGGAGCACCCTTTATATGCCTATATACTCCAGGATTTTTCTAGGACACTGCAATTTTGGAAGCATACCTCTTCGTGAGGTCTATTAATTTTGTGGAGAACTAATTCTTCACTATTTCCCTTCCTGTGGACCCCTTTTCTTCATAAACCATTCTCAGGGATAGCATTACTGGTTTGTACGAAGTGAGTTGAAGGTCCCTTGAGAAGTGCATCATATTGCATTATTTCTCCTTGTGATTCTTCACATAGTATTGAAAACATATATCGCTTCATTACATTTCCAAGCTAACATGATCCCCTCAATGGATCGTTCCACAAACCCTCCTTCACATGGAATTGTCTATTCCCTCACATCCCCATGTGTTAAAGTGGGATGGTTATGTATTTACTAGGGGAGTGGAGTGAATCCTCATCATCCAAGCTTCTAGCGGTTAAAATACCATGTAACATCATTTTTCGCACATGATGTTAAACTATAGCCTCGTCCTGTGCAATATAAATTAGGTTCCCCACCTTACACATTTTCTATTCCCATTGGTATCCACGAGAGTGAGATCATCCTCACATGGAATGAGATCCTGCTTTCATGGAATGTCATCTGTCTTCATTGAAGGGAATCCATCTTGGTGTAACCTGCTAGCATTTCTTGTAGTTGGTAGCATCCTTGCACCTCCTCATTTCATCGGTGTGCAAAGGAAAGAAGAGATATGGGAACATGGACCACCATTACCAAATCCTTCCTATGTACATTATCTTTAAAAGGGATTCCTCTATGAGTAAGTCCCAATCATGATATGCCTAGGCCGCTTGGCACACATAATCCCCTTTATATTCCACACGAACACACCTTTTACAATGTGATCGTTAGGGATTTGCTACCTCTTGTTTCTCACAACAAGCATGACTCACATGGGATTAGATGAAGCCCTAACCCTAACATCCTCCCAAGGTGGACTTAGCATGGAATCCAAAATCCCCAATTATGAAATACGTGAACATAGATCACTTTAATTTCTATGAAAGGTTCATAAGAAGCCTCAATGAGGTTCAATCCCAACACCCATCAGTCTAGACCACTTCAAGTTGGTTCACCCTTGTTCCACAGGATTTTAAACTACATCACTATTTCCATCCTGCATGAATTTAATATGTATACTTTGAACTATGTGTATTTTGATCCTTTTCTACTAGACAGGGTGAATATGAATCCCTCGCGATGTTCAACCACAATCAATTGTAAACCAATTCAAACAATGTGGGTATTGATCCATGTCTCGTAGGTAGGGTACGTAGAAAAATCTCCCTGAGTTTAAACTACAATCAATGATAAATACATTCAAACTACGTGGGTTTTGATCCTTGTCACCAAGACATGGTACGTAGGAAGCCTCCCTAAGGTTCAACGCCAAAAATTGGTAAACCAATTCAAACTACATGGGTTTGGATCCCTATCATCTAGGTAGGGTAAGTAGGAAGCCTTCCCGAGGTTCAACCCTAAACATTGGTAAATATCAATGTCCCACTTGTTTGGAATCACATCATTGGTATGTCCATTAGTGGCATTAGAACAACTCTTGGGATTCAAACCACGCATAATCCCCAACATATTATCGGGGAACTGTCCTTTGTGGAAAACCCTATTCTATGCCCCATTCCTAATCTATGTGGACTTGGATTCCTATCCATGGGTTATGTATGAAGCCTCCCAGAGGATTAATCCCACCAAACATGTCACATCCTGGACTCTTCTTTAACCCTTTGCGTTCTTGGAAGGTCATGCCCCATCCCGGAGTTTTTCCTTCCATTGAATCCCATCCATGCATCCATTCTAATGAGCCTCCTATAAAAAAGATTCAGCACCCCACCAAACGATGTGGAATTTGATTCCCCGCCCAGGGATATGTAGGAATCCACTCCAAGGTTCATGACCAACACTACTATCATCTTCATGTCGGTCCCATATCATTCACCACCCACTTTATTTAACCTTATATCATCCATCATGGTTCCTACCTGGGATACCAAATCTCAGTGAGATCATTCCATCCATATCATTGCGGCTCCATGTATCATCTGGATAGTTAAACATGCATATTCCCCACATAATCTATAATAATTCAACCAATATTGTTCCTCTATTGATGGTCCACTATCAATCTATATGCCCCAACATATCTATGGGTTGTTGTCCTGTGTTTACACCCTTATTTGAAGCCTCTCCCATTCATACTACAAGGGACTTGATTTCTATATACTAGATAGGGTATGTATGAAACCTCCATGAGGTTCAATACCATCCAATGGTAAACCTTGGTGTCCCTATTTATAGGGACCCAAGAATCATTAGATTCATATTCATTGGATTTTTTGATCCTCATATCTAATCAACTCCCATCAGTGTTCCGATTAGTCTGATCCATCACTGCTAGATATTAAATTCACAACCTGCCCTGTGTTAGACATGAGAAACTGAGAAAAAACATTGGGAAATGCATATAGAATATAATTCCCCAAATTTTATGTGGGATTCCTCAGACATCCTTTCCCTTTATAATCCCAATTACATGGAGAAGAAATGAAGACACATCACTATTTCAGCATCTAGAAACCCCAAAAATGTCCAACTTGACTACTCCCCTGATCGAAGGTTTCATCCATGAGTTGACCCCTTGAAATGTCCAAAAAAGAGGAGTGTAACTAATAACCACCATAGAGATATTGAATAGAGAATTTGATTCATGACCAATGTCTTAAATCTATCAGGATGTCCTAGACTAGGTTACATATTCCGAGGAGGAATCCATTAAAGGAGGACCAGAATTCCCATTATCCCATTTAGATCAATGAGAGTAAATCCCTGAAATATAGATGGATGATACCTATCTTTGGAAAGTGGGAATGCAGGGAAACAATCAACATATCCCCATATTTGGACACAAACCCTTTTGAAATCATCAAAAATAGAAATGGTGAACCCGAGATGAATTTTTTCTCCTCAATGTTAGTAGCATTCGAGACATAATTGGATATGTGTGTCACTAGATCCAGCTATCTAGAGACAGGTACCAACAAGAAAAGAGTGGTCCTGGCCTAAAACCCACCATAGATAGGGGTAGTTGAATTTTAGGCATCCTGGTCTGCAACGTAGTCAGCATGGATTTTTCTTACCAACCATGGAAGACATAATGTAACTACAGAATTGGACATATCTTTCATTATTTCATTATTAATGGTTGAATGTACCAACTTTGTAGGACAGTTGATGTAATGAAAACAAACCAAATACCACCCACCCACTACTGTAGGGTTTGGGACAACAAAAATGTGGCAATCCCGCACTACTCCACCTCTTCAACAAGAACCTCAACATCTAAGGATTTTGGGCTCCCACACCTTATTTCACAATCTAAAATCATTCAATAGAAGGTGATTAATGTCCTTTTATGATGATACGAGGAATATTGGATTATCACAAATGAGGATAATGCCTAACATGACCTATAGGCTTCTACACCTCACCATCACCACCGCCCCAGGGACTGCGTAGGGTGCCACTTCTCCCCACTCCAACCTACAACCATTTTGGGAGCCTCTCCCTGTAGCGCCTTAACAACTCTATCCCTTACACCAATGAGTTGAGGGATTTCATGACTGGATGACGAATTCTATGTATGAATCCAAAGAAAGAGGATCTGACATCCCATCATCCAATTTTGATCAAGTAGAAAATGTCTTAGAATAAGAGGTGGATCTCCTCCTCCATTGGAAAGTGGTAATGTTGGGTAATAATCAAAGCGTCCCCACATATGGACGCGCACCCTGAGAAAAGCGTCAGAAATAATATATTAATTATTTTGTGTATTTATAAAAAATTTAGTTTTATTATTTAATTTACTTCACTTATTAAAATGTTTTAAACAACTAATTAAAAAACATTATTTTTATTAGGTGTTTCTACTATAACTGTTTTATGTATCAAAAACAACATTGGTGGATTTGAAATGGTCAAATGGGTCCTATTATAAAAATATCCCAAATAATAATCATGTAATAATTATCTTATTTATCCAATAATTATACATTTAAATATAATAATTAACTGTGGTTATGAAAAATATTCCAATGTAACCATAATGGAGGCGCCATACCGTACATATGCGTGGGTAACGTTCCCATTATTATGTTATTGTTGTGAACAGAAGGTAACTCAAACTCTATAATTCCATAATTATAATTATATCAATCATACCATATTTTTTAATCATATATACATTTAAATATTATTATATTGATGTAAATTTAATCACATTATGTTGGGGATGTGGTGGTCCAACCGTCCATGACCAACATTATCACTTTTTATTGTTTAAAAAAATTAATAATGAAAATGATATATTATATTTAAATAAAGTTAATTATGTAATTAATATCATTAATATTCCATTTATCTTACAGATTTTTAATTATCCAATAATTTATACATTCCATGTATAGATTTAACGAATATTATCTCCTTGAAGAGCCGATAGTTCACAATTCCACAAACGATGTTATCATATTTACACAAAATGGAAAGTACAAGGGTATGTGTTTTAAAATATCTAAAAAAGAATAAATAAAGAATAAATATCATATATAACATATATAAACTTAGTTTTAATCATTGTTCCGAACCATTAATGGTGGTGAAGGAAAGGTGAGCAATCATTGTTTTGTTATCCAGTAGTTCACCGTACACATAAACAGTATGTTCATTCCCCATTAGATATAATTTGGAGTTAAATTAGTTTTAAACCTTATAATAATGACATAATAGTATATTTAGTATATTTTTGTTGAAATATAAAAAAATTATAATATGTTTTTTCTGGTGTGGTGAATAAATATAAAACTAATGATTTTAAGGAATGATGTTACCTCTTTTTTTGGTATCTTCTTTTGGTTGACCCCTAAATAATTTTTTGGTGTGATTTCAGCCTATGATAGTTATTATAGGATTATTTGATCTTTGTTTTGGAGCTATTTTCTACATCATGTTCGATCCAATGTTTCTATAGGGGTGTAAGGAAGGTGAATATTTAGTTAGTTTTTATATTGGAGGAATGTCACTATTGTAAATAAAAAAGGCATACATTAATGGGAGGTATCCATTACATAATGGCCCTCCAAATAGAGGAAATAATTTTTCAAATGGAAATAACGGTATATAAATAACCCTACCACACAAATATTTTTGCATTTTTAATAATTTTTTCTTTAAATTCCTTGTATCTGCAATTAAATCATTTTAGTTTTTATAAAAGAAAATAGTTTTATATCATATGTAATTTAAGAATTAATAATAAAATAATGATACATTTATTGAAAAATATAGATCCACTAAATTATAAATATTATATCTAATTTTAAAAATAAGAATATGATGTGTTTTGGAAATTAATTTTAAACAAAGCGAATAAAACACATATAAAAATTTTACATCTCGGACCGGGATTCCAATATTTTTACAAACAATGGGTCAATATGATAATTATAAAAGATCAATTTATCTATAAATATACAATATTTAATATTTATTAAAACTTTAAAATTACATTATATATTATATGATTTATATTGGTTTTAAATTATTTATATAATTTATTTTAAAATAACATTAATTTCAATTTTGAATTTTTTTTGATTTCATTAATATATATTAACTATATTGGAATTAAAATATATTAAGTTCAAAACTATTTAAAATTATAGAATCATCTAAAAAATTATATACAATAATTTAATCAATTTTCTTCACTTTTAATATTTATATAATAATTTATTTTTCTTGATTGTTATGTAAATAATCACTATATTGGGGTTGCATTAGCATTTTCTGTAACCAATACAACTAAAAAAATGTAATGAAGAATTTTTCCGATAAAAAAAACAAATTTAAATTAAAAAGACATGTATACTCAAAATATGATATTTTGTTCATATCTCAATGTGTTATAATTTTTAAAGGTACTGATAGTTCCCCCTTTTATTAATTACATTACGTATCAGGTATTGAATATTTATTGAATTTTAACCAAATAAAACATAAAAATTATACTAATAGGTTATATGTTGAAAATATTGGTAGCCAATGGATTTTGGAATAGTATCTAGGTCATTATGTCCATTAATATTATGGTTTAGTCCATTTTATAGCACAATATTTTCATATTAACCTTAATTAATTTTAATAAGATTCAATATTTTTTTTCTTAAAAATTATGTGGATCAGACTAGACTAAAAATATTATAATGATTAAAAACATGTCTCGCATTTTTTCAAAATTCAAATCCCAACACTGGGGGAATTATGTTTAACGCTAATCCTATAGAAAAAGAGAGAATGTGGGTTTTTAAGTAAAAAATATAAAATTATTAAAAAAAATTCATATCCAAATTCAATATAAAAATGATTCCAATGACCGAAAATGAGTTAATATTAGTATAATTTATCTATTTTTACTCTAAAAAAATTTATAATATAATATACTAGTAATAATTTGTAAACTAAATGGTAGTTTTTAACTAAAAATCAATATTATTCACTATTCACGATAAAATGAATCTTATCATAAAAATATCAATCATTAAAACAAATATATGTTGAAAAAAAAATGTTTTTTATTTATAATAATAAAATTTATAATTTTTTCTAAATTTCATATAAAATATGTTCAACATTAAAAGGTAGTAAAACATAAAATTGAGTGTAACGCATGTTATCTCTATGTTTTGAAGCATATTCAAAACATGGTGTAGCATATTGATAAGGATGGGAAAAAATTACATTATTCCAAAATGAAATTATTTTATTTTCGTAGCGTGTTACATTATCCCCACCTTAAAAAAAGTGAGTCTTTATAATTTAAAATTTAGATGGTTAGTTAATGAATTTATATTTGAAAATGTACTATTGTGGAAAACCCACATCTTGAATTGGGTTAATAATAAATATTTTTAATAATATATAAAGGAAAGTAAAATAGTAACATTAATATTTTATATAGTAGGATAACATAGTTGGGCATTTTAAACCCGGTTACAGAAGAAAAATCCAAAAATCAAGATCTTATTGAGACAGCTAGAGAACATCTTCAAATGAATGTTATTGACCACTAAGCCATAAATCATATTTGTGAATATGGGTCATTAATATCATAAAAAATTATATTAGTAAGAAAACATTTTTTAAAACTTATTTTCGTAGAGTTAATAAATTCTTTGACAATCCATGAATATTAAGAAATATGTATTTCTATAATATTAATCATTTACTTTGATTATGACTTGAACTATTACCACATCATATCATTTCTGGAGACACGTCATATAGTATATTAATGCATTAATTACTAAAACTACATTCACTGATTTAATTAAACAATTTCATAATGGATAAACATGTCCAAAATATTTTTATATACAACATTATATGGAAGTTCAAATGAAATTATCATTATCCTTCAATTAATATTAAGTGGAACTTTAAAAATAACATTCCACAAATATGAACACCTTTATTTTGTAATTTTATAACATATGGTAATAAAAAGAATTAAAATAAATCATTATTTGAAATATTAATCCATTCTTATTCATTAAGTAAGGAATATTTTATTCGATATATTCCTTAAATCCAAAAATGTTTTAAACTCCATCAATGACATCTTTAATCAGTACTTATTTCTAATTTATTCATACCTTATCCAGTTTAATTTATCTAAACCAATTATTCATTATCCAAATATCATTTTCTAAAAAATAGAATCATTTTAAAGGTTATCATCCCTCATCCATGTGTTTTCCAAAAAGTTTTACATTATACTGAATGAATATTTTGGGGTCCATTTAGTATAGTATCTGAAATATGTAATTAAAAAGTACTATAGTTAAGTCATCATATATTCCATACTTTTTACAATGAGTACAACACTGATGAACTAATTATTGAGTCAAAATATATAAAGAAATAAATTATTCGATATACTTCATAACCCAATAATATGGTTACCTCATCATATTACTTAATACCTCTTTCCTTTCACATTTCACCAGTAGACACATCATCATCTGAAAGATAACCATTAATCATGCCACCTTGATGATTTTCTTTGTAAGTTTCCCATATCGAACAACAATTTTCATCATAATCAATCATTAATGAATTCATGAACTTAACCATTTATAATTTTTTAGGGAGTCCAATATTACCATCCGTTGTATTTAAAAATCCTATTTTTTTTTTGAATTTAGTTTCTTTGTGTCCTTACATTATACATTAAAAACAACTTCATGTCCCACTAAGAAATTCACTTGGTTGATTCTTTCTATATTTTTGACACAGAGGAAACTGAATCATATTTCCTCCATGGTATACATTATAAGAACTCTCAGGGAAATCCATAATATTCCTCCATGATGAGTCTGACAGTTTTTTAATTTAAACATTGTTAATCATAATCCTAGATTGTTTTTTTCCTGATCACAATAACATTCACTAGAGTGATCATATCATTTAACATCACATCTGAAAATTTTCAATTATATTCAGAATTAAACCAATTATTTATAGTTACCCCCATTGGGAAAAACCAAAAATCGTATTGTCAGCATAACTTATCAAAATATAAAACCAAATATTAAAAAAATATTACTTATAAGATGGATAAATAATATCTCATACTTTTTAAATAGAATACACCTTAAGTTTATCCTAAGATAGTCATTGTAATCTTTTATATAAATCCTTCTGGATGTTTCATAAGGAAAAATGTTAATAATCCTAAGAATATCCTATGGGAGTGTAAAAAATGACTGCAGTAAGGTTTGTTGTCATGTACATGGTGTTGATACACCTAGGTGTTTCTGTGCTAAAACCACATCGACTTGTAGTATCCATACGGGTATGAATTTCTAGTAATAAACACATAATAAATATATTAACAAAAGTATAGTATATTCTTATACACTTTTCACCAATGTATACCGTAGGGTTATGTTCCATAATCTATGTTTTGTAAATCAGGATTATAAGGGTACATATAAACGTCATTTGATACAAACTGCAATTCCTTGTCTCTAGAAGCCTAGAGATGGTGCATTATTTTATTGTATTTTCAGGATTACAAGGAATAAAATCTTGAAGCGAAAATTAGTTTAGTAGTCTTGTAATTCCCGATTACATACATGTTACCTATAATACATTTTAAAATAGAACATACAAATATAGTACATAATAAAATCATATAAAATACATCATTTAATTCTTATTCAAATATTTCAACATCACAACATGGGTGAAGGAATCCAAATAATGATGATCTAAATTGCTCAATAATGGTAAGAAATGTGGATGAAATAATGTAAAAATGAGAATAAATCAATGTAAATTGGTAAATATCTTATATATAATTTTATTTAAATAACTAGTTGAGGAAAAATCTATATAGAAACATAAGACACTAAAACACAAATCATTTAATGAAAATTTCAAGAATAGAATAAATCCGAAGATATGTTGAAGAAAATTATCATTGATAACAAATAGTTGAATCAAAATTAAGGAAATTATTAGTTATTGGGTGTCATGTATATGGAATTTGAAAACCTATACCACAAATACCTTTCATATGATAGTTTAAAAAAACATATAGAAAAAATTTTAATTTGGATAACCTCTCTATCCAATGAGATAATGTTGACGCATTGAGGAGAAATATAATCTCTGAGACCCACCTTTTATTAACATTCAAACAAACTACACATAGAGAATAATTTAATTTAATAATATTCCATGTTAAATATATTTTTTGAATTAATCATATTGTTTTATCAATATTTCTCTATTTAGACAAATAATTGTCTCTAATTACTCTATCAATCAATAAATGATATACAATTTGAGAGATAATAATATATATTGTATGTGAATATGGATATTCATGAAAATTAATAATGAAAACCGATTACAGTTTTTTTCTAGAGAAATCTGATAGTCACAAAAGGATGTCAGATGGTTAAGATAATCATTAAGAACAATCTTGAGTAGATATTCTTTAACAATTGATGAGTGTCCATACCACTTTGAAAAAATTAAATCATATCCCCCCATATTTAATTTTAGTACAGAATCATACAATACCATTATAAAGATGATATTAATTATATAATTTGTCCAGGGGAATTTTATACACCATATAATAGTAGATTTATTCAAAATAGCAAATAATTTTCAATGCAATGCAAATTGCGACAAAATCCTTTACCTTAAGTTTGACTTGTCATGTGTATCTTCATATCTTGGAATAATAATATTTAGAGATATAATTAATTTTATTTGATAATTTTTTTAATTTATTATTACATTTAATTCACTTATTACATTTTTTAGAACAACTTATTAAAAAACTAAGTGTATATCGACTGTTTTGACTATATTCAGTTTATATGAAAAAACGACTTTGGTAGATGGAAGATGGTCCAAGGGTTCATTATGTAAATATATCAAAAATAATAATCATGAAATAATTATCAAATTTATATATCAAATTTATTTTTAAAACATATTAAAAAATATGATTATGAAAAATGACGCATCGATACTATCTTGGTGATGGTAGGTGTTTTGTACACATGAGTGTGGATCCCATTTTCAATGATCATAATTGTAAGAAGGTAATGGAAAAAATATAAATACTCAATTATCAATTTATAATAAAGAAAATTTTATTTAATCGTATAAAATTATACATAATATTATTGTGATGTAAAAGGAATCACTTAATGTTTAAGAGGTCGTAGTCCTGACGCCCACAACAGACATTATAACTTTTTAGTGTGTGAAAAGGGTTTTAAACCAAATGATATATTATATTTACAATAAGTTAATTATATCATGAATATAATTTATATGTAATTTATATTAAATATTTTTAATTAAAAAATTCAACAAATGTTACATGTATAGTGTGTACGAATCACATCGCTTTGAAAAGGCAGTAGTCCACATTTCCAAAATTGATGATATCATATTTACAAAAAATAAAAAGTAAAAGGGTATGTTTTATAAAATAATTAATGAAGAATAAAAACATAATAAATATCATATATATATTAATTATAAACATATTTTATATAATAATACCCATAAATGAATGGTGGTAATGTGAAAATGATCAATCATCATTTCTTGAGATTGATGTTTGTTGTATACAAGAATATTATTTTTATTACCCATGAGACAGTAGTGTGTATGAGGGTTGGTATATCCATTATCAAAAAACCATCAAATTATTTTTAAGATAATATTTTAGTTATAAATTTAAAGAATTAGAATAGTCGAAGGGTTGGTTAATGAAAATAAATCTAACTAGTTTAATGGAAGATATTAGCTATTATTTGGGTAATTACAATTGGTTTCTACCAAAGGGATCCATTGGATATATTTATTCCAAATTAAAGGGTTCTAGTATTTGGGGATTTATCTTGGGGAAATAGTTCTATAGATATGGGTTGACAAATAGTGCATTGAGGCGTGTAAGGAAGGGGGAAAGTGAATTCCTTTTATAGTGGTGGAGGATTTTCCCTCTTGTAAATACCAAAAAGTATACATTAATGGGAGTTATAATTTACCTAATGTTCCTCCAAAATCGAAAAATAATTTTTAATAGGGAATAATTGTCTTAAAAAAACTCCACCACACAAAAATAGGTTCATTTTTAATTTTTGGTTCCTTAACGTCAAGGTTTCCCCAATTTTGTCATTTTTATTTTAAGAAAATAATTTCCTAAAATATATAATTTAACAATTAATAATCATTCGAAGTGTTATTTAGAAGATAATATTTATCAAATTAATAATTAATATTCTATCTAATATTTGAAATAAAAATCCCATTTATGTTAGAAATTTGTTTTTAAACAAGCACATCCAACAAATAAAAACAATACTTTAACCCAAATCGTGCTAACAATGCTTTTACAAACAATAACCAATAAGATAAATATAAAAGATAAATTGGTCCATAAATAGAATATATATAATATTAATAAACACTTTAAAATTACATTGAAGAATATTTTATTTTTATTAATTTTAAATTGTTAATATATTTTATTTCCAAATAAAAATATTGTCAATTTAGCCATTATTTATTTTATTTTAATTTTAAAATATGAAAACTATTTTAATTATTACATACTAACTTCAGATATTTTTAACAGTATATATTCATCTATAAAAATAATTAAATAAAATAATTAAATTAATTTACATTGCTTTTAATATTTACTTTGACATTTATTTTATTGTATAATTAACTAAATAATCAACATGTTGGCGTTTCATTATGATTTAATATAACCAATTCATCTATAAAAATATTTGATAAATTAAATTAATAAAAATAAAGAATTTATAATTCAAAATATTATGAATAACCAAAAATATTTAATTTATACATATGTAACTGTTTTAAAAATGTTATAGGTAAGGATGGTTCCCTTTTTTGTCTTTTACCTTTCATAAACTATCTTATTGTGAAATTTCCTAAAATACTATCCCAATAAAAAATATATTGAGAATAAATAGATTTTATTTTGTATCTATTGGAATCGAATGTCTTTTCGACATGTTTATAGTTCATTTTGGACATTAATATTGAGGTTTATCCCCTTGCTAACCATAATTTTTCTTTAATCACTGTAATTAATATTAATCATTTTTACTACTCTTTTTTTTCAAAATTTTTGACCTTGTTAGAACTAAAATATTATAATTATTTCAACCATGTAGGTAAATTTTTGAAAATTAAAACAAAAAATAATGGAAAATTAGGTTGTACACCAATCCCACAAACATGGTGACAACATAGTGTTTTATAGTAAAAAAATTCAAATGTATAATTAGTTTTTATATCAAATTTAAATATAAAAATGATTTCAATGACTTAAATTGGGATAAACAATCATAATGGATCTAGTTTTACTTTAAATATAAATTTATAATATATTTTAATATTTATTATTTTTAATTTAAATGACATTTTTTAACCAAAAAGCAGTATTTTCACTATTTATCAAAAAATGAAACTACTTTGAAATGTACATAAAAATCACCAAATATAATTTTGAAATTTAAAATTTAAAAATGATGTATATTTTTAATAAGAATGTTTATAAATTTTATTTAAAATAGGATTACCTTTAAAAGGTGATACAAGCCAATGATGCGTGTATTGCAAGTTAACATAATATTTTGTGTAGATTACACTTAACATGATGTATTTTATATATAATGATAAAAAAATTTACTTCCTTCCAAAGTGAAAATATTTTAATTTATTGTGGGTTTACAACATTGAATGCATTTTGTCATGATAATTTTTGAATAATTAATATTATATAATCCATATGTATGTTTATTTCGTAAAAGTGAATTCCAACAAATCAACCCAAACAGAATGGATTTCTAGATGTAGATATTAATAAAAATGAAGACAAAAATATTGATTTTTATGAAATTGATAATATAATATTTAAGTTATCTAATGATTATAATATGATGAAAATTATTGATGAGGATGAATCTTAATAGTTGTAAAAAAACTAGGAGGTGTTATTAATATCATGGCATAATTCAAATGATTTATTGATGATAATTATATAAAAAATATAAATAAAATTATTAATCAATTTTATAATGAAATGTATAGATATTTGGATCACATTAAAGATGATAATGATTAAATATAAAAATGACAAGAATATTAATCATCATGTCAATAGAATTGTGATGAAGTAGTGATATTCATGCTGAATATTTAATATAAAGATATGTTTAATGATAAAATGTATTCTAGGGTAATTTTTTGCATAAAAATGTTATAATATATTGTAAAATTCTGTTTTAAATTATAAAGAAAACCTCATTCCAAAGAAAACTCTGGTGATCTAAATATAACAATGAATTTTGAAATTTTGTTAGATGGATAATTTTTGGAAAGAGTGAAATGAGGTTCGAAAATAATTTATCTATATTTATATTGAATATGAGTTATAAATATAGGTGAATGTGTAATTTTTATCAGCTGATGAGATATTTATTTATGAAACAATGAAAAATTATAACAAATTGAATCAAATTCATTTATATCCTACAATCAAAACTAGAAGAATAGTTGAGTGGTCAAATTTTTCTCCAATCAATGGAAATGAATGGTTGAATATAAATTAATGATTTTACATCACTAATTAATTTTCAAAAAGACATATAAAACATGCGCACATATAATGTAATTACTATGATGATATTTCCTCTTGTGAAATTTCAACTCAATGGCTTTCATGGAAGCAACATGTCTTCCTGTGATGTGGTGAGGATGAATTTAAATAAGGGTGTACTCTACAGTGGATCATTAATATTTTTACCTTGTATTTTAGACTATAAAATGAATTATTTTTATGGATATATTTTCACATTTCTCTAATTTTGGATAAAATGGTTTATGTGTATGAAGTTCATATAAAATTTATACTATAATTATTTATTTTGGAATAATGTTATTAAAAGTTAACCTAACTTGATTATATTGGAATATATACTCTCTATACTAGAGTAGGATGATAATAATTATTATACAACATGAAAATGTAGAGAAATCGAAGAATGCATATCATTAATTAACTCAAATAAGTTATTCATTTATTGAAATGAATAAAATCGATAATTTCATTCTTATTGAAATATAACCAGATGATACCATGAAGACTAACACATGAATCCCTGATAGTGTGTTGTTATCCCATATAGATGGAAATATATAATTTTCTAGGAATATGAATAGTGTGTTTTTTAAAAGGTTTTTTTGTAAATATCAAATAGAATTGAAATACCCAGTTTGGTTGTGATTAGTTGATTATAATAAAAATACTATATTTTTATGGATTTGTATACAACCTATTGAGTTCATTTATACACTATGACACTATATTAGGGGAGGATTTTAGTCATAGGTGATGTATTATCAATGTAATGGCCTGGAACTCACTAAAAAACAATTGGATGATAATTAAAAATATATACCTTGTGGATTGTAAATAAAAATCAATTACCATCATGGTTGTAGATGATAACATCTTTTGGAATTGAAGTATCTTCCACATTAAAAATTATTACATTGGGATGATTCCCTATAAAAAGGATGCATTTATATTAAAAATATAAAATTAGATCATGAGAGTTGATGTGATTTTTAAATACTGGGAGTTGTTGTGTGAAATATATATAGTATTACATAAAACGACCATTAAATCACATTAACCAAGAGAATAATAATTTTTTGACTGGTTAGTATAATAAAAAAATATGAATTACATTATTTACTTCATTTTATCATTAATTATTGTACAGTTTATTTTTTCATGTTCATGAAGAGAAATAGGGAAGTGATGGAATACATGAAAATGATTAATTGAAGAGTAGAAAATGAGATATGATGGATTGTCACGAACTTGTGTTTTAAAAAAATATAAATAACATCCATTATTTTAAAAATAATCTTATCAAATATAGAATATATAATGATGTATCATTATTACATAATCCATAATATAATGGAGTTTTTGAATGAGGAAATGAGGAGGTGAATAATAGGGTAAAAATATTTGTTTTTAAATATGGTGTTTCTCTCCAATATTGATATGATTGAATAAAAACAAGGTGTGCTGGAAAAACAATTCTTTTAATAGTCTAATTCACTAGAGGTCAAAATATATAATGTTTCATGTAAGTAATCTCAGACTAACGATCATTAGTATATTCATAGTTATATGTTATATTTGAATCAAATAGATTAATCAGGTGATGTATAGTTATATGGAAGATAATGAACTATTTTGATGGTAATAAAAATATTTTATTGAATATAAAATAATTTATAAGATGATAAATAATATGGAATAATCTATGGATATCAATTCTATTTTTTTAAAATCCTGTTAAGAATAATGATGATGTGTATTATTGATTTGGAAAAATATTACACTAATATTTTAGCTTAAAAATCATCCCATATAATATATATTTTAATGGAAATCAGAATATGATACAATATTTCATCAAATTCCTCCACCTCCCTATAGATAATTAAGATTAAATTATATGATCCATAAAATATAATAAGGGACATTTCTACTCTTACACTGACACTATGGAAGAGAAATATAGATCATTATTATCTATTATTATTAGTAGATCAAATTCCATTTAATGATATGATAATAGATAGTTCATGTGTTAGATCTATAAATATTTCATTTGATCATATCTATAAAAAGTGTAGGATCATATCAATAATCCAAAATAACACAATGATATTAGATTGATGTTTTTTTAATTATTAATTTTAAAAAATGGAAATATTTTCCAAATTAATATATTTTCGTCTTATAAATACAATTATCCAATTGACGGGGTCAATTTTGAAGAAAATAATTCTCCAATGGCTTTTATTGAGTAGATTCATCCTTTACTATTCATGATAGTTTGAATAGGATTCGCCTTCCATCAAATGGATGTCAAAATAATGTTTTGAAATTTTTCACTATATGAAAAGTATTATATTTATAAAATAGTGGATTCTATTGTCAAAAACAATGTTGCCATTTTTTTGAGGTTGATGAAGGACATTGATGGTATAAAAGGCACCTTGACCATGTTTTTCCTATATAAAATTATAATTGAAAAATCATGAACATTATAAATATTCCCTTTATGTAAAGATACACAAGGAATAACATTTTAGGTTACTACTTTATATGAAAGACATCAAATTTAGAATCAATTTGTTTTCATAAGTGGTTAAATTTGGATATATAATACATTATTAATTTGAATGATACAGTATTGGTGAACTGACATAATCTTCAGATATAAGTTATTAAAAGGAAAAAACATTATTGTCTCTTAGGGTGAGTATGCAAGACAGATGGTGATTAAATAGTTCATGCAAGATTCTATACAAATATCTCATATAATTATGTATAGAACCAAACATTTGGAGAATAAGAATGTGAATTTTTCGGATTCCAAATTATATTGAAAGATAATCGATGGATTATCTATTTTAATCATAAACATATCAGATATCATTATTGAAGCTTTTTTTCCATGTCCTTCCAAGGTAATATAACTTAATAGTATCTATCAATAGTTAAATTTTTTTGGAAGTATATACGGGGTAGTCAATGTTTTTTCATAATATTTTATTGTTGAATGATTCTTGAGGTGTTAGTATTTCATTATTCAAATTGTGTTATTAATATAAAATAATGAAATGCAACAAGTGCGTGAGGGGTTTCAATAGAAAATTTATATTGTATGGATTTGAAAAAATTGTTAAAATTTTTAAATCATGTCAGTGGAATACAAATTTATAGTAACTTATGCACAAAAAATATATTTTATGGTTGAAAAAATCACTGTGAGACAAAAGTGAGGCAGTAAATCGTCCAAGATTGTTCTTATGCACTAACATGTCTATGATTGATCTCATGAAATATCATATAATGAAATAATTTACCAAGAATATTGTTATCAGGTATCACTTTATTAAAAATGATCTTAAAAGATGTATTTTATAATATAATGTGTTGTAAGAAATGAAAATTTGTAATACATAACCACTATGTATTTAAGGATATTAGTGGTTACAAAATGATTGAAAAATATTGGTGGTAAACAACCTCACTCAGCATTAAGAGGTACAAAAAACTACCCCTCTCGCCATTATTTAGAATGTTTTTTTACTATTTTTAGGTGGTACATAAAAAAGGGGGATATATCTTCCATGTTTTATTGTTCTCTTTCAAAATAACATATGAATGAAAGGCAATAAGGAAAACTCATTTTTATAGGGTTTATCTTCAATGTTTTTAAATGAATGTTTAAATTTAATGGAAGATTGTGTTGAAATTTTATATCCAAGTTGGATATTCTCCCATCCTTGGGATATTCATGCTACGAATGTATGGAAGACATGTGGAGTTTTAGAGTTGGGAATAAATGTATTCTTGTATTTTGTACTAAAAATATTTTTTTATATTCATATTATAATTACAAATTAATATATTGGTAGGTGAGTAGTTTTTTTCATTGAGGTGTAATATAGAATTTGTGTAGCATTGGATTTTATTTTCTATTTTAAAACAATGAAGCGGGGGGGGGGGGGGGATTAAAGATCATTAGTGATCCAAGATATAAAAGATAATTTATCAATCATATTGAGTGGGATGAAGTTTCAAGGATTTATTATTTCATGAAACTGTTGTTCTTTATAGGATCTCTCATTGAATTCAATGAATATTTATGTTTTTTATGGTTTTAGACTATAAGAATTGGTTAATGTAAGTTTGTATGTCATAAGGATAAATTTAGTATATATGAAGATTAAGTGAAATGTATAGTTATATTACACTAGTTATTTAGTGATCTAAAAAATTTCATGTAATTTTCATTGTTGAGTGGAATCTTATACATATGGGAGATGCAAAAATATAGTGCCTTATGGGATTATAACTCACATTATGATATTTGAGGTATTCTTTTGGTACAGTTTCATGAAATATGCTCAATAATTATTGATTTATTCTATATTTCATGAAGTATGAGGTTTTTTCATATAAATATTATCCATGATATAATTAAAATATAATAATTATTAGGAGGATTGGGTTCCTTACATCACATATCTATTACATTCATGAATAATACCTGAGGTAAATACTTGGGTTAGATAAATTTCATGGAAGAGAACTTCAGAAATGCTGTAATCAAAAATAATTTGTTAAAAGATGTATAGAAGCATATTTTCCATGAAAATACTTGCGTGGACCAAAACAAAAGGAACATATTTTGTATTTATCATCATAGTGAAAGGTTGTATATAAAGGATACTTATGGAAAAAAGTGGATAATTTAATATTTTCAGGGATGTTTCATGAACAATACACGAGGGATAGACCTACACAAATAAACATACCCAAGTGAAGTCACACAGTTGAGAATACATTAGTGTAAGGATGAAATTTTCTAGTATTTAATAATTTTTATCATATTACTCAATCCATTATGATATAAATGACTAATATATTCATAATAATATTGGATTAACCTTTATTCCATTAAAATCAAGATGAATTTATCTTGATCAACTATCATGGTGAAGTCAAAGATTTTGTTCTGACGGTGGTAGTTCAAAAATCCTTATATCAAATTATAGATGGAATTAGTATAAAATGAAGTAACTATTGAAAAATTAATGTATCTACACAATCATGGTGATTATTTGCTTTTGTTACATAGGAATGAATTGTTTTTTCATCTATGGGTATCCCTTTTTTATAAGTATGTAAAATTAAAAATAATTTTTTAAAAAACCTATTCATTTTTGGTGAATTTACAACAATCTATGAAATGGATCATGACTATATTCTAACCTGGAAAAATTATGTGGAAAAACTAAAATAATATGTTTACACCATGATTCACCACTCCAATAATTGGATAAACAATGTTTCATGAAATAGAATTGCTATGTATTATCCCCACCCCCTCATATTCATGTAATGAGGGCTAAAAGCTATTATTTGGAAGAGTTCATTCAAATTGATCAGGTAGACCCACTTGATAAAGTCATTTGATTTGATGAATTAAAATTTATGTCCATTTACAATGATTCAAGACCATTATGGATGTTTACATCATCTACCTTAGTGAAATCGTTATTCTACTCCTCGTATGGTAGGTTTATTTATTTTAGATAAAAAAGTGTCACTAAAATGATAAAATTGAGTTAATGTATGATGTTTTTTCATTAATATCTCATTAATAATAAATTTACTAGCATCAATGAGGCATATCATGGATTATATTCAACCTTCATCAAATTCATTCAACATGATAGTTGAAATTACATGACAATATGTAATTGATTCATCAATATATTCTAAAAAAATTTGATATTTAAAGCATAAGTATCACATCTTTTTTTCCATTACATTTGGTTTGGAAATCACAAACACATTCTTAAAAAAATTATTATGTTTTAAAGTGCAATGTGTTTTAGTATGTTTTTCTTGAAAAATTATGTTTTACAATTCATAGAATATGATCTAATGTGTTCGGAATATAAATTTATCATGATTCATTCTGATCCGTAGATTAGGTATTCATATGATCAGTCAAACATACATTTACACATACGAGGAATTATATACTTTTATATATCATCATACTAATAATGATCATAAAAAATGGACTGATTATGGTATTTAAATCGTTAGACTGATCCTAAAAAAGGATCATCATATTGACAATTTTTAAGGATGTACATCTTTTTATCCAATGTATTTAATCAGAATATCGAATTCATATTTATATTTTATGTCATACCTATATCACTATAATAGTGTTAAATGAATTAAATTTTTTGAAAATATGATATATAAGAATAGTGTGACATGTCAAGTGCTAGTTATTTGAGGATATTGTAAGAAACTCAAATATATGAAAATTGGAGAACTACCTATACAGTTTGATTATTTTTAAGTGTTTAATTTTGGATGATAAAATATTATCAACTCATGTATTATAATTTTTTATATGTGTGAATGTCTCATTCTTAATAATTATTATACTATAGATAGTTGTATTGAAATGAATCCTTTCAACATTTATTACTTTTTTAGTTTTTAATATTTATTCTGCATCAATTCATTATTTTGATCGAGAGATTCTGGGGTTAGGATGAACGTGAATCTAATCCACCACATTGATTGATTTTAGTGATATGAAAACAAATAATGATCACCATATCAAGGGATTTTGTTTATTGGAAGACATGGCTTATACTGATAATCACACTGGGGGATTTATTGGTAAGGAAATACATGGATTATAGAAAGTATAAAATAGTATAATCCTTTATTAAATGTTATTAACTGATGACTTTTATAGTTAAAAAAGGTTAATATTTTTTTTATAGATTGTATATAATTCTTACTATTACTGACTATTGTATTACTTTTTTTTACAATTCATCTATTCTGCGGTGAGTATACCAAAATAAAAATGAAAAATAGTTTATTTATCAGTATATAATTATTACAATAATAATTTACCTTGATAAAAATCAGATCCACTATGATTCAGACATTCACTATGATAATAGGATGAATTGAAATCCAAAATAATTTTCATTAATATTCTTTATTTTTTTCATTATTTAATGGGTTTTAAACCACAATTCACCCCCTATTGTATGTATTTAAATTATAATGTAGTCTTATGATCCCAAAATTTGTGTCAAGAAGGTATCTAACAGTAATATACTTTTTGAGTTTTTTGTTTCATTACATTCTAGAATTTCAATAATGTTTTCATATAAAAATTATGATTATACACATTGTTAAAATAATGTGTATTTTTTGGAAGTATATTTGTTTACATTAAGATAGAGTCTATAAATGTTAGAACTCTTGATAATTTTAATCCTAGTATAACATAGATATTTCATAAGAATGACTATAAATATAATATATATAGAATTAATAATTTTGTGATCAACACCAGATTTGATTAATTCTAGATACTTATTTTAAAATAAATGATTCCAAAAAAGGATATTTTTTATTTAACAAATACTAAGAAACAAGAATATATGTCAATTTATTAAGTCAGGAAAACTTTATATTGTTATATTAAAAGGAATATCAACAGTCAGATTCTGCACCTTGTATTTGGATTAAATTTTATGTTTCACCTTTTGTTGCATCCATTGTTATGGAACAAAGAAGATCAATTATTAGAGATAATATAAAATTGTTTGTAATTATACATATAAAATATATTTTCAAAATACAGTAGTGGTTCATGAATATTGTAAATTATTTAACATCTATTGCAGAAAACATACAAGATGATTATATTTTTGTTGAAAATATTTTTGATATAATGCTCAGTGATTGGGAATCAGAAAAAAAATAGGTATATGAAACAAAGAAGTTAAATAATATTCATTTTTATTATTTTATTCATAACCATTTGAAATATTATTTAATATGTAATATGGATGTTGATAATGGTGAAAAAATGATGGGGTTTATTTTTCTACAACATTTATTATACATTCTAATGATCAGTTAGGTGGTAGTGTTGTGAAATCATTAAAGAGGAAGAACATTAGTGTCCAGTTAGACTCTAGTACAACTGTTAATTTAAGGAATAAATAATGTAATATTTTTAGAATTTTAAACTTGATAGTTTTAAATAAATTCTATAAATAGATGTATTATAATGGTAATAAGGATAATGATGATATGAAATATTAGGATGTGACTATTTATGAATGTAAGAATGTAAGACACATATGACCTGAATTTTCAAAGATGAAAATGAAATATATAATAGAAAGAATATGAGAAGAAATTCTAATAAGTATTAAATGTATGAAGGTAAGAATGTTTTTAAAGATTTTGACATATCGAGTGCATGTGGTTGAGATTCTTCTCAATGATCTTCTGATGATGAATGTTATAAGAAGTAGAACATTGGAATTTTTTCTAATTTACCTAACGTAAATCATTATCTAATTATAAATGTATATACAATAAAATCCCTTACTAATATATTCATAAAAAATAAACATAATAAGTATAAATCTACATATTATAATGAATAATCACCCTTACTTGAATATAATGCTTTTACAAGTTATGATGATGTTTCCAGATTAAAAAGAATTATAAAGATGAAAATAGTATTCTTTATAATAATAATTTTATTTCCAAATATAAAATATTATAAGTAATATTTATGAATAATTCTTTTGGATTATAAAATATCATATATTTATCAGGTTCTATATAAATTTATATTATAATAAGATACCATTTCTGAAGATTTTGAAATAGTTATTTATGAAATGAATGTTTTTAAACTCAATAATAGTTCTATAACTAAAACTTTTGAGTATATAAATTTAGTTATTAGCACAATATATGAAATTTATAGTTTGAGGGATTTTTTTCAGTGTTTATAACAATTAATAAAAAACCTGAAAATATGTATGACCAAATTAAACATTATGGTAATGTTTTAAGAATTGGATTTAAAAATAAGAAAATGTTTTTAATTTCAATTATTTTGTTCTTACAAGTTCTTATTTTTTCCCTAATGTCTAATGTGGTGAGAACATGAAGAAATATTGTTCCTTAAATAGCGTAAAATATTTATATTTTCATAATTCCTATTTTTCTATGGAAATGACATTTTCTTAAAACAAAATTGAAAAAAAGTTGGTAACCCAAAATTTATTTCTCTAATAATTTTTAACCCAAGATGGAATGGGTTCCAAAATAAAAATATTTTTATACCCATAAAAACTATAAATGTTCCAAAAATTAAATATTTTATACATGGATAGTTGATGTAAAATTCATATGACTAGAACAAAATATTTTTTCAAGAAGATAATCAAGAATAATGGTTTCAATGTAACCTTTAGAGATAATTTTCAAGGAGGGATAATCAGTATAAATATAATTGTTCTCCATTGAAATGATCAAATTTAGAATGTTTAATTTATTCTATGACAATATAATGAAATTATAAGAATAAGTCAATTATGTCATAAAGGATGCATTGTCAACTTTAAAATTATTAACTTTTAGTATATATATGTAAATAATAATTTATTATTTCTTCTAAATAGCTTGATATAATTTACACACATAACATATAAGTCATTAAGATAAAATAAATACCTTGTATTATTGAAATGGAATATCAATATTAGTTAATGAATATAATTTAAATACTTTGTTACTTTAGAAACATATCAAAGTTGAATAAGAATGGAATTTCTTATGATCTAACAGAACATAGGATTGATACATAAAAATCTTGTGATACTTATAAATATGGTAAGGAAGATAAATCAAATTTTAAATAAGTTAGTGAAGTAGTAACTTCTAGTTTAATATGGTTACTGAATATGGTCAAACATAGACCTATATGTACTTGAATTGTTGGTAGAAAATAAAAAGTATATGTATCAGTTTATTATTACCTTTATTATACATAGGTATATTTTATCAGAAACAAATATGATCCCTTTAGTTAATTTGTAATTTGTGTAGACAATGTTAAAAATGGGAATAAATCATCCCCATGATAACTGCTTAATGTGATCTTGGTGGAGAATTTGAAAATTATTATTTTGAATCTTTTTGTATTAAGAAATGTACTTAAAAAACATATCCACACCAAGAACTCCCCAGAAAAATGGTGTAGTTGAATGAAGAAATATAACTCATTATAAGAATAACAGAACAATGATGAGTGATTACTTAGTTGTAAATCATTTTTGTATTGAATTAAATTTTACAATATGATCTACTGTATATTTAATTTTTTTTAGGACTTTTCTTAATATGACTTCTATTGAGTTGTGGACAAGAAGAAAACAAAATGTTTCTTACTTCAAATTTTTTTTCTAATGTATTCATCCTGAATAAATCAATCAAAGGAATAATTTTTTGTTTATTCATGTACTTTTATGGCCAATATATTTTTAATAAAAATTCTAATAGTTTTGAAAAAAACAATACATGTGTAGTTTGATTACAGTGATCCATTTGTTTTCAAAAAAACACTACATACATCGTCAGATGTTATATCTAATACTAATATTCATACTTTGTTTGAAATTTATTCTCTTAAATAAATAACTCTAAATTTAGATTCTGATGTTATCACTCATGGTGAATTTATTCATATTGTTTAGGAACTTACTTTTTCACACCCAAGAAGATAGTTATTTATTGAGAATCATCATAGTGAATGTATCATTAGTGATCTATATTAACCAGTATGGACTAGAAGATCCATTAGAAATAAAATTGACAATGTGGATTTATTATCCTAACTTGAACATAAAAATCTAAATGAGGATTTTGGTGATGTGTATTGGTCTAAGTAAATACAAGATCTGCTCATTGAGTTTGAAATAATCTATAATATCCCTGGTCTTTATTTCAGATTTATACCGGAATTACTACATAAACATGCACATAATACAACCCATAAGACTGAGTGGTCTAGTTTTTTTGTCTTAGAAAAATTATATGACAACTTAAGACATAAAATAAAACATCTTTATTGTAACTTATTTAACATTAGCCCAACATTTTTTTATAATATGAATTTCATAGGATAACCTAAGGATATACATAAGTAAATGGTGATATATAAATATTAATAATGGTGTAATAAAGGCATAACACAAAGAATAAAATAAATGTTAGGAAATATACATAACAAATGAGAATAAGAGAAACATGAAGATAAAGGCATGGTATAACATGGTCATCATAACATGGAATGGCGAGAACAAATCAAAACATTCCACCCGTAACATAAATAAATCAGGTAAACTTCTATCCAAACATGATGGAAAAAATTCCTATAAAGGAATTAGGTAACCCCCTATCCGAACATGGTGTATCATGATGCTAAACATTGACCACTGCATTGGAGTGCTATCAGGGTGAACCATTCATAATCATTTCAATCTCTGGCATAAGTTTTCCACATAGATAATATAACCTAGATTCATTCAACATAATCATTTATTACATGATAATGGAATGCGAAATAAATACATGAATTTCTATAATCAATAAGTATATTTTCATAATGTTTAATAACCATGATAGAGAAATGTTCATGGAATTCAATACACAATGATTATGGTATGGAAAATCACGATGAAAATTTGTAAGACTAATGGTGTGACATAAAAACTCACAAAAAAGGTAGATTGGAGAGAAAGTGGTCGATAATCATATATACATGAAATTTAATGTAAAGGATTAATATAAACACATGTAACAACATTTGAAATTTGTAAATAGAAGGCGTAACTTAATAAACATACTTTATGAAAGAGGAGAAATGGAATAACTCTTACAAAATTTTGGCATGGTAATGGATGTATATGGTAAGGATTAATGAGAGAGAAAGAGTTATCTCATCATAAGAAAATTATAAGAGATGTATGGCGTAGGTGTGAAAACACACCCCATAATTTTTAATTGGAAAAAAGGTAAAACAATATATGGAATATTGGGAAAAACGATAAATGGAGGAAACCCATATATGAGTTTGTGACTTCTAAAGCTTGTATAGGGGATTATAGAGATCTTGGGGTGCCTCATGGGATTCTGGAGACGTGATTAGAGAGTTTGGACGTGCTCGAAGTGTTTTTAGTGAATGAAAGTGTGATTATGTGTGGGGTTATATACGGAATGAGGGGAGTATTCTTTATATTACACAAACATATGTTTTGGAATCTATATAATTAAATATTCAAAACCACAAAAATTACCATGGTTATTTTCCATGGTTTTTCAAAATAATTTTTGAAAACAATATTTTATAAGGATAAGGGATGAGGATATTAAAATATTTTCCTTTTTTTTTAGATGTGGATCATGCTATCCAGGTAATTGTTTTAATATTTTAAATATATACTATGTCTTGGATGATTCACTAAGGCTTCATAAATTAAATTAAATAAACCAATTTTTTTTTTAAAGGAAAACATTTATATGTCTGAATATAATATTTATTATATTATATTACTTTACTATTGGGTCATTATGATGTCATAAACCACATAATATATTTATATGCGATTTAATTTATACCCGAAAATTGGATTGTCTCAAAAAATTATGAAAACTTTACCATTGGATAATTTTAAATCCTGATTTCAAAAATAATAATCCTTATATATATATATAATTTTATAAATATTTGAATTTTAATTTTTAAAATAAAACCTATAATTTATTAAAATTGACCGGTTTTAACCAAAACGATTTCCAAAACATAATATAAATTACAATTGACATCATAATAATTATATGATCATTCATATAACATGGAGAAAGTTTAATAATAATAATATTTTTAAATATTATTTTTTTTAAAAATCTATCAAAACATATTTCTTAATGAAATTTTAATATTAACCAGAAAATAATTTTTTTGTGAAAATCATTTACAATGTAAAATTTATAAAATCAATGTGTATCCATCATCCTATACAAAAATATTACACATAATCATAATCTTAGTGTCTTATTACATATCCCTTTATTTCACTAGTGTACACGCTAAGAGTATGGTTTGTGATGGTGGGCATTTCATGGGGTCGTTCGAAGAACACGATTAGGTCAATGATCTCGATGAACATAAACTCCTCCCATAACTAATTTTGATTATACTGAAGTTGGGGGATCATATATTGGGCTTGGTCTAGGGAAAATCTCATAAATGTTATCTCCCTTAAAAGATCTGATAAATGGGATTCATAGGGTATGATCCTACTGGTTGAGGTCATCACTTCCTTTGACTATGTCAAAATGAATTTTAAAACTCTATATTTATACTAGTCATGTGATAACTATTCAATGGATATATTATCAATGGTATTGATATATAACAATCATTTAAATCCAATTGGATATAATAAATATAACAGTGTAATTATGTATTCTATTTCTGTAAAATAATTAATTAAATGAAAGGGAATTTAATTCAAAATTGATTGGATTTTTAAAACCTCCCACACATTATGAAATTTCAACCTTGAAATTAAATTATTCAAAACTAAAGTAGATGAGGGTAATTCCATCGCATCACTTACTCCGGTTCTTACATTTCTTCTTCAAACACGTAGTTTCTCCAAAACACTATGATATGGTACATTGTCTTATATCGTAGAACTTTTTCAATAGGATCTACGATCTTCACAGGATTTCCCTCATATAATAGTTAATTCCCAAATCGTACGACTTCTTGATTGAGTACATGTGATGGGTTAGGTGTGTACTTCCTCATGGACGATACACGAAATAAATCGTATACTTGAGATAGGTTTTGTGGGAGTGCTAGTTGATAGGTTGCAGATCCTATGCAATCAGGGTTCTTAAAAGGAATTATGTAACTTGGACTACGCTTTCCCTTCATCCCATAAACCAGAACTCCCTTCCATGGAGATATGTAGAGAAAACCAATATCTCAAATATCAAACTCTAGGTCTCATCAACGGTTTTCAGCATAGCTCTTTCATCGACTCTGAGCAACATTGATGTGTTGATGGATGAACATAACCTTCTGCACCATTTATTCGACCATTTAGGGACCTATAAGTTTTTTTACATCAACTTAATCCCAACATGATAGTGTTAAAAACATTTTCCTATAAAGCGCTTTATAAATATCCATTTGGATACTTGAGTGGAACTATTGTTATAAGAGAACTCAACCAGAGAAGATGTTGACCCCATCCTCCTTTGAAGTCATTGAGAAAGATCTCAACAGGTCCACAAGTGTACAGATAATCTTTTCCAATTTTCCATCTGTTTGATGGTGATATTCCATGATGTAGATCAACTCAGTGTTCAGAGAATATTAGATAATATTTCAGAACATAGAGGTGAATCTAAGATCTTGATGGGATACAATTGATAGTGGTACACAATGCAGCCTTACCACTTTTCTTATGTATATATGTTCCAGTTGATCTAATGATAGATCCTCTAAAATTAAAATGAATTTTTTAGTTTTTGTATGATGATACACAACAACACAGATGGAATTGTTTCCTGTAGATGTATTCATAAGTCTAGTAACAATATCCATGGTGATGTTCTCCCATTTCAATTTTGGTATAGGTAATGGTTGTGTCATCCCCTTAGACTTCTTCCTCTCAGCGTTCACTTATTAACATTACATTAACATTGATATATATTTAGAAATATCCTTTTTTATGTTATACCACCAATAAAGTTATTATATATCTTGATACATCAGTTTATTTACTGGTTGAATGGAGAAATTTGAACTATGTACATAATCGAAAAGTTTATCCATTAACTCTTGATTTTATAGAACACTTAGTAATGACCCAAATCTCAAAATTCATTCTCCGGTACCATTTAACTATGAGGATTTCCCTTTTTCAACAGCTTCAACTTTCATCTACATTTTAACATAATCTTTTTGTGAATCCTTCATCCTTTCCAAAAAATATAGTTGACCAATCATTTGAGAAGGTATTGAGGATTGTCCCTTATTTATGATTACCATTTCCATCATCACCAAATCTAAAAAGATCCGATCTGTTTCAATTATCATCAATTATTGAATCTTTGTGTCCTTTATACTTAATGGATCTTCCACCTTGTTCTCTTTTCCAGGGTGGTAATAGATTTAGTAGTCTAAATTATTAATGTGAACTAACCATATTCATTGGTTCATGTTCATCTCTTTCTGTGTTAATATATATTTGAGAATTTTTTGATTCATGAATATTTCAATCTTTTCCCAAAAGAGATAATGCCACTATATTTTCAATGGAAAGATCATTGTTTCCAACTCCAGATCATGTGTGCGATTGTTTTTCTCATGATGTTTTAACTGCCTTGAGGCATAGGCATTGAATTTTTTCATTCGGCATCGACACATAGCCGATGCCATTCTTTAAATATTCACTAAATTCCACGAAATTTTTCCACTTGTGTATAGTGTGAGAACATGCGTAGTGATAAGATTAAATTGTAACTCCTATAATATCTATTCTCATTTATCATTCCAAGCAAAAATGACTCCCTTCCGAGTAAGCATGGTATGAGGGTTTGATAATAATGAGAAATTTCTGACAAATTAATGATAATATCCAGCAGACCCAAGTACGTTAGGAATATCCATCAAAGATCTTATCCTCGACTATCACTCAATTGCATTCTTCCTATAGGTATCCACAAATATCCCATTACTTGTGATGATATGACCAAATAATGCGACTTTCTTCAACCAAAAATCCCACTATATATACGTTTCATAGAGAATATTCTTTGGAAGGTCTCGAGTATAGTTTATAGATTTTCCTCATGATTATCATTAGTCTTGGAGTACATTAGAATATAATCTAGAAATACTACCTCAAATTTTTCAACATAATATTGAAAGACTCTATTCATCATGTCTATGAATATAGTTGGAGCATTAGTCAGTCTAAAAGGGATTATTAAGAATTCAGAGTTCTATTACCTTGTATGAAAAGAAATATTTGGAATATAATCCTTCTTCACCCATACATTGTAATATCCTAACAAAAATCCACCATGAATATTTATTGTGCTCCATGTATCTGATAGAAAAATTGTTCAATTTGGTAAAGGTTACTTGTTTTTATAGTGATTTTTTTGATCTCCAAATAGACAATGCAATGGCACATTCACCGATCATTATTTTTGAAGAAGTGGACCGATGCACCCCATTGTGAAGCACATGTATGTGTAAAACCATTATAAACGTTCTCATATAGTTGTTTCTTTAGATCTTAAAGATCCAAAATGTCCATAAAATACAAATTCTTTGATATTAGCAATTCCCCTGGTATAAGATCAATTTAGAATTCAATATCTCTTCTAGGAGGAAGACCATTAAATTCCTCTAGAAACACATTAGTGCTTTCTCTCATAATAGGCATGTCTTCATGGATGGTTCTTTCATTAGACTCAACAATCAGAGAAATAAATAATTTCTCATAGGGCATTAATATTCGTTCATGGGATGATGGTGCTAAGGGAGATTCATCATCCTTCTTGCATTTTTATAGAATCAGGGGTAGATTCACCATATAGAGAGTGATTTACCTCTCACAGACATTTATGATGGATCTATTTTCAGAAAGTCAACCCATGAAAATAATTGCATAAAATTCCACCGGAGGGAGTATAATGAGGGACACTGGGATGTTCAATCCACATATTATGTTTGGTGAGGAGTTATATTCATGGGATGAAATAATTTACTTATTATCCATTTTCGCTGACATATATTCCTCCATTACATGGAGTGATGTTTTTATTATTCTACTGATCTTATGGGATATAAAATAATTCGTATAACCAAAATAAAAAATTACATTCTCTATTCTTGAATGAATATTCAGTCTACTTTTCACCACATAGTTGTTGGGATTCACTTATGTGGTAGTGATAGAAAAATGTTTCAATTTATTCCATGGAGGTTGTTGTATATCGTTGAAATACCTTGGATTATGGAACTGGTTTTCAAAGTGCTCGGGTTCATTGTAGTTGTATCAATGAATAGTGCTTTGAGGAACTAAGGGAGCATTCTTTTCATTTATCATAGTAACATGTTTTTCATTTTGGCAATTTTGGCCTAGGTTCCCTTCCTTCCTACACCAAAAGTATTTCCTTGTCCCCATCAGGAAAATTATTGTGTGATATTTTTGCTCTTTTGGGATGGATAAATATTGAATTTTATATCATCGTCCGATATATCCACTGATCCATTAGAATTAATATATAGTTACTTTTTCTTAGCCCTGTGATACCTCAGGTATTCACCGATTTCCAACTCAACTAGAAGGGAACATCAGAAAATATCTTTATAGATGTCAATGTCACAGATATCTTGGGATTTCTGTAGGCTAGGTTTTTTCCCACCAAAGAAGTAGTCATCCTTACACTCAGGGAAAATGACAAAACTATAGGTGTTCCATGAATTTAATTTGAATTTTTCCTCATACACGCCCAAAAAATTCATCATCATTCTGCTTGAGTGAAAGGAAATATCTCTCCAACATTAGATGGTGGGTGCGGGGAAAATATTTACCGATTTTGTTCCTAAAATCCTTATATCTCATCACCTAAATCTCTTCATCATGATTCATATTTATTATCAATATACACCATTAATCAGCTTCACCCTCCATATGATATGGTGTGATAAGAACGTTCTCTTTTTCGAAATAGTGAAGAATATAGAAAAGCATCTCAATAGAGTTGACATACATTTTGGCTATTGAGGTATCATATAATTCAATAACTAAGAGATTATCATGACAATGTTTGTGGTTTACTCTCCCATAATATTGGGAATCTATTTAGAATAGTCATCACATTGATCATCACATATTTTGATATCCCGAGTCCTCAAAGTACTGGCCATTGACTACAATAAATGGAAAATTATAGTTAATTATTTTATACTGTTAAACACATAAGGGGGAATCCAATAACAAAACAGAAAACATATAAATTAAATTTATTTTCTTGAATTATGATTTTCTTGGGTTTAATCTATGTTATCCATGATCTATTTCCAAATGTATATTTTTAAGGGTTGTTTGTTTGGGTTTTTTGTTCCCCTAATAATGGTTTGTACATAGCTTATGAATTTACAAAATCATATCCCCTAAGATTGTCAAACCATGAGTGTAGTATGTCTCGTTGTCGTACAATAGTTCCCGTTCGAGTCTACCTCAATGCGGTGCTTTCGAGTTTTACCCCAAGATACATCTATGCCATAGTGGCCAATACATGATCGTTTCCAAACAGGGATGTATTCTCTTGAAAACCCACTTATTATATACTCACAAAAATTTAGATATTATTTTCGAATAATTAGTCATAGCACTATGGATTTCACTAGATTTTTATAACCCTAATCCCATAAATAACTAATCATGTCCTCTGATACCAACTATAACAACCAAAGTCATCTTTTCATATTTAGACATGATTTATTACATAAAAGTTCACTTAATACAACTCAGAATATTTAGCAATCTAGTGTCATAGTGATTTAAGAACATCACACATCAACTGATGAAATAAACTACAACATCATTATTGAAATCTTCTTTTACATGACCTCAACATTCGTTCATACTTAGCCTTACATGGGGTAAACTAAGGACATCGATAAGGAAATTTGGATATATAAAGCCCATTAAGGGAGTAAAAAAGTAATAACCTCAAGAATACAATACATGTTAGAAAATCGATATATTATTGAAGAAAAAGAGAAAAATTAACACAAAATAATGATATATTATGATCATCATAACATGGAAATGTGGGAACAGCATAAAACACTGCATCATTAACATAAAGGAATCGGGTAATCCTCTATTCCAACATGATGAAATAAAGTCTAATAAATGATTCAGGTAAACCCCTATCTCAAAATTAAGTATCAGGATACTAAATATTAACCAATGCATTGGAGTGCTATCCGGGCACACCCTTCATAATCATTTTAATATCATGTTTAAGAATGACACATAGATCATATAACATTGATTGATTTATTATCATCATTTCTTATGAGATAAAGGAATGTAAAATACATACATGAATGTCTAAATTCAATAATTATACGCGCATAGAGGTTACTTCAATTAATTGAGAAATGGGCATGGAATTTACTACAAGATGATTTTGGCACAGAAAATCACAATACAATTTTGACAGCATAACTACGTGACATAAAAATTCATAAAAATGGTTTATGAGAGTTAAAGGGGTATATCATCATATATACATCAATTCAAAATGATGAGGGCATCTAAACCCAAGCCCCAACACCATTAATTTTGAAATAGAAGGTGTAACATAATAAAGAAACATGAAGAAAGAGGAGAAATGGAATAACTATTAATAAATTTAGGCATCGTAATGGGTGTACATCACAGGGATTAATAATAGATAAAGAGGTATAATCATAAAAAAATAATAAGGAATTTATTTAGGAGGTGAAAAAAATATCCCATAAATTTTAATTGACAAATATAAGGAAAAACAATATAAGGATACTTGGACAAAATGAGAAACGATGGAAACCCTTACTTGAGTGTGTAACATAGAAAGCATGCAGATAGGTTTATTGAGATATTGGAAGGCCTTAGGGGTCTATAGAAAATGAAAGGATAATTCTTTAATATTTCACAAACATTGATTTTAGAATCTATATAATTAAATATTCAAAACCACAAACCATACACTCATTTTGACCCTGGATTTTTACAAATAGGATTCAAAAAAATAATTTTATATGTCCATGGGATGAAGATATTAAATTTTTAGCCTTCTAATTGTGGAGGCGAGTCACACTCTAAAGGAAATTGTTTTAAATTCTTAAATTATTTAATAAGTCTTGGAGGATTCACTAAGGCATTATAAAATAAATCAAATATGCCTAAAATTAGATAATTTTAAAGGAAAACATATATTTGGATGATGATATATTTTATAATATATAATTAAATTACTATAGGGTCATTATGATATCATAATCCATAATATATATTTATAATGTATTTATTTTTTACCCAAAAATTATAGTCTCTCTGAATATTAGGAAAAATTAACTGTTTTATAATTTCGAAATCATGATCCGAAAAATAATATTCATTTTATCTAAGTATTTTTCTTAATATGAGGATTTTAACTTTTATGTTAAAATAGATAATTATTGAAAATTGACCGGTTTTGAAAAAAATTGTTTTCAAACCATAATAAAAATTACAATTGAATTCATAAAAATTAAATTATCATTTTTTAACACAAGTAATTTAATAATAATTTTTTTAAAAATGATATTTCACTAAAATATCCATCAAAACATAATTATTAATTATTATTTAATAGTAACAAAATAATACAATATGTGCTACAAAAATTCATTTGCTAAGTAACAATAATAAAATTAATGTATATTCATTATTCTATACCAAAATAATGCACATAATCATAATTCTAGGGCCCTTCCACATATATCATTATTACACTAGAATAATTCATATGATTATGTTTTGTGATGGTGGGATTTTAGGGTGAACAACATTTAGGCATTGATCTCAATGAGCTTGAACGTCTCTAAAAAACATATCCAATCAGGCATAAGTTATTAGATCTCATATTGGGATTGGACTAGAGAAAAGCTAAAAAATTCCACCTCCCTTGGAAGCTTTGATTAATGGGATTCATATGGTGTAATCATACATGTAGAGGTTTTCACTTTTTTATTTATGTCAAAATGATTTTTAAAAACCCTATATTTATAGTAGCCATATGATCAATATTCAACAACTATATCATCAACAGTAAGGATACGTAAATGTCTCTTAAATCTAATGGGATGTAAAAAAGGTAGTTCATGTGTTTTTAATATACATAAGATATTTAATTAAATGAAATTAAATTTTAGTGATAAAGTTTTGGGTCATTATAGAAACAATGTCTTCAAGGTAGTTGAATGACGATTATGAACATGTATAATTGGAGTAAAATTGGTATTTTGGAATAAATATGATGACAATGAAATAATCATTAAAATATAAATTTAAAATTATTTCAAAAGGTTATAATAAATAAGAAAGAATAAATTATTATGAAATATATTCTCTGGTTGTAAGACATGAAGCTATTCAAATACTTATATCCTTTACACAATTCCTTAATTACAAACATTTTTAATTGATGTGAATTTTTATTTTCTTAATGAATATGATTATGAGGAATTTTATGTTTAAAAAAATTGATTTGAAATTATATTTGGTTTTTTAAACAATCATTAGAAAATTCATTTTTTTCATTTTGTGAAGTCATAGTTTTAAGTGAGTATGATGTGAGATTTAACAAATTATCAGGGTTTTAAATTGTGAAAATATATATTTTATAACACATTATCAGTATATAAAATACACTGTTAATAATTATGGATATAAAAATTCATAAATTATTAGTACTCCCATTTGTATCCTATAATACATTAGATCTTGATGAGACTATAAAAACAGTTGAACCGAAAATTTTTAGAGGCATGATTGGATATCTAATGTATAAAACATATATTCTGATAGATTGAATGTTTTAAGAATGATTATGTTCAGGATATCATCAAAATCCACAACTGTATCATCTAAAAAAATGTAAAATCAATTGTTCAATGTCATACAGAAATTATAGATTTTTATTTATTCTATTCATCAGTAATTTTTTTTGAAAAACAATTTTCTAGATGATGAATTTGGTGGAAGTTGTTTTTATATAAAATGTACATCTAGAACATTTCATTCCATAGGATATTATTTAGTTTCTTGTTTATTTAAGAAATAACTCCCAGTATAACTTTCCACTATCGAAGAAGAATATGTTGAACAAGGATGTAGTTTTTCTCAAGTGTTGTGAATGAAGAAAACACTAACTGATTATGGAATTCGTTTTAATGAAACTAAAATAAATTTTGATAATACTTGTTCCTATTCATTATATAAAAATCTATAAAATCTCTAATTTTCTAAAAACATTTAAATATGATATCATTTCATTTGAGATCACACACTAAAATGATATATAATTTTAAAGTTAAACATATTATAAGAACAACTTGTCGACATTTTTACAAAGAACACTTAGTTCTGATAGATTTGAATATATTAAACAGTATCTGGGAATGACCAATATTTTGTGACCATTACTATCTAATTTTTTTTAACAATATCATTACCTTAATATAATCCTTTTTATAGGGGGAATATATTTGTTTTATGTTACTCAAAAAATTTGTTTCTCATCGAATAAATTTTTTAATAGCTAGTTTTTGAAAAAACAAATTGTAATTAATGTATCCAGAATCAATATTTTTTATAAACATTCAAAATTTAAAATTATCAAAAAATTTCCTGACATAAAAATTATAATAATATTTTTGGACTCAAAATTTGTTACATTATATTTCAGATAAAAAATTATGTAGTTTATTTGAAAACATAATATTTAGTTTTCTAATGAATGTATGCTAATTACTATACATAATTAAAATTTTATAATAATAAATTATTTAAGCATCATAATAACATGAAGAATAGGTTAATCACACAGATGAAATAATCCACACCTAAATGCACTCATCTATTAATTTAGTTTTTTTCACTATTTCATTACAGTAGTTAATAATTACTTTTTTCTACTTTTATTTTTATAAAAGGTTATTATTTTTATAAAAATAATAATTGTTTTCCTATTAAGATTTATTCTCAATCTAGATAATGTTATAAAACATCTAGAGTTTGATTATATTTTTAAAACATTATTCGATTGAACCCTAGAGATAATATTATAATGGTTTTCATATCAACCACTAATTTTCTTATGGATGTTCAATCATAACCCCCAGTACCTATATTTGGGTGGGTCGCTTCATCGCCCCACATCATTTTTAAGATATTTTCACCTGATCTACTATACCCTTCAAATCCCTCAGAATGATAATCATTCTTTTAATCTATTTAGTAGTCCCATATCTCATTCCAATGGAAATCAATTAAGTATATGCCATGTTTTTTGTGTACATGGAATGTCTAATTGAAGGTAAAAGTTTTGAATATTATGACTATACTCTCAAGAATAATATTTCATTTCATGTTTGGAAGTCATTCTGTATAGAGAATCTAGACATGGATATTGATATTTACTATCCAGAGGTTGTTTCAGAATTTTAATATTTAGTTCAATTTTTTAATGAATATGATAAGAAAATTGATACCTTTTTTCAAATGGTAAAAATTTATAAAATTTAATTTAGAAGAGTTGTTGATTTGATGGGAGTTCCATAGGATGGGGAAATATAATGACAATATCATAAGCCTACAAATAAGATGGAACTAATGATAAGAATAATTTTGAGGATTATCTATTTTTCATTTTGGAAAATGTAATTATATTTTCAAATTTTACTCCAGATAATTGAGTCATTACCATATAAATTCATGGATATATGATTCTAAGGAAGGATGAAAGAGATACCTTAATGGTTTTTTATGATTCCATACATTATTATTCTTCTAAATATGAGAAATATTTACCTGGTTATGTGCATTTATATTAAATTAGAAAATAATAAAGCCTCCTCAAAAAAGTCAAAGATAATAATATATTTGAAATTCACCAGTAATCTTATTTTGATGTGTAGAAATATATTCCATGCAGAGAATAAATATTATCCAGCCAGAGATGATATTTCTTTTATTAGCGAAGATATTATTTACATAATTAATTTAGATTATAAAACTAAGATAAATATGTTTTTAGAAAATATTTATGATTTGGAATTTGTAGAACCACCATCAAGGATTTATTTTTATGATAAAATGAATAGAAAGAATGTGGAATCTTGAAAACAAAATAGAAATAAATAAACAAAAATTTCTAATGAAGAATTTTAGTTGATGACATCACATATGTCTTCAAGAAACCAAGGGATGAAGATATCAAAATTGACCCCATGGAAGCTATATATTTGTTGATCTAAAAAACTGAACAAATTCATGAATAATAAAATAGGAGAGTGAATCTTAAGATATTATATGAAGATATAATCATTTAATTCTTGTTAAAATTAGGTAAAATAGATTATGTAAATATAATTCATCTGATATCCCACACTGATAATAAAAATCATTAAAGAGTATTATATTTGGAAGAAAGTTATGTCTTCCTGAAAAAGATCCCTTTTATGGATAAGGGAATGAATACGGTTGATATTGAAGAATAATTCCAAAATAATTTTTGGAAGGAATCTGAACCAAAGATAGAAGATAAGGGAAATCTAAAAACATAATGATATTTAGATAATGAAATTTATAAAGAATATTTTTAGGATGTTGAAGACAGAAAGGAAATATAATATGAACAATTATAAGAAGCATAACAATTTGAATTAGAAGAGAAATAATGTGAGGAAGAACATGATGAAAAAGAGAATAATGAAGAAAAAAATGGGTCAAATAATGATTAGAAAATCATGATTTTATAAGATCATAATCAACATTATCTAGTTTACATTAAAAACAATAAAATTATGATAAATCATAATGTTATCAGTATTTAAAGTCTTTATAAAAAAATTAGGATCCTCATCAAATAAAGAAGGTACGGATTAAAAATTTAAAGAAACAATAGATGATAATGATTAAACATATAAATATATAGATATTTGTAAAATATAATAATATAATAAAGTCTCTATGAAAGATGAAAATATTAAAAAGGAATTTGATACCAGAAAAAGAAGAATTAGACCTCCCAAACATTCTTTAGGTTCCTCATATTTGGACGAAATAATTTATTTGATAGGTTTTGATTTCAATTTTCAATCCTTGAGGTGGTTAGATGAAAAAATTCCGTATTTTACAAAACATGAAACATGAATTCATATGCTTTAGAATAGTTTTAGTGAAAAATTAATTTCATTACATGTTTTAACAGAACCTAATCTTTATATTGAAGAAGAGTTGTATGATTTTCATAAATGTTCTCCCACTAACAATATATAGTGCAATCCAATGGTTAACAGTTCCAAACAATGGAATTATGATATCGTATGAATTAGTATCATTTTCTTGAATTTAAACAACTATTATTAGAATAATATGATTCCATTAACATGTTAACCTTATAAATGGATCATAGAGTTATATATGTTTTGGAATATAGAGATGATAATGATAAACATACTAAGGAATAACGAATTTTGAAACAAGATGAGTGTCATATGGACTTAGAGGTGACTATAAGTAGATATTTTTAAAATTAATTGATCAATATGAGAAAAGAAAATAAAATTCCACATGAAGAAGTCAATAGGGCGATTACATAACAAAAGATGCAAAAAATAATAATTTCAATTTATGAGAAATAATTTCATCAGCTCATTAATATGGTGTCTTTTTTAAAGAATATAATGAAGAAAGAATGATTTATTTTTCATTTATAACTCAATATAAAACTTATAAATTGTTTTTACTATTTCTAGGGAATGAATTTTTATCAAATTTTCTTTTCCTTGAATGTTTTCCAATTAATATTGGTTATAAATTCTTTCATTTTCCCTTGAATGATTAGTGAATTCTATATTGTTTCACATGTTAATTATTTCTAAAAATATCAGGAAACATTAGATTCATTCCCATTCCTTTTTGAAAATCACAATGGGGGATAATTTTTTATCATAATGTTAGAATGATATATTAATTTAGAGAAGGTTTTAAAAAATCAACGTTTATTTGAAAGGGATGTTATTATCTTAATGTGGAATTAGATTCGATATTTGAGAGAATTTTTTCTTTAAGGAATACTTATTCTGATACTCTTCATCACAATAAATAAAAAATTCACAATCATTCCTATATGAGTAAAAAACACAATGATAATTAATTTATAGAGAATAACATCAAATCTCCTAAAATAAAAAATGGGAATAAGTTTTCCATGTAATTTTTAATTACATTTCTATTGTTTGTGCTTTCCACAAAGCGAGAAATTGTTGAATATGATGTAGAAATTCATAATTTTTAATTTATTTACTTTTAAAAATCACAAAAACTTTTTTAATACATTTTTCACTATCTTTGTTATCCCATTTGTTTTATTATGTTTTATAGAATTAATTATCTTATACCATAGATAGAAAAATCTCTATTATATTATATTTATAAACATTGTATTTTGCATTAGTGTAATTCCCGAACCCCAGTTACCCATAGTTTCTTTATTATTATATAACATTGGAACAACTACAAGGAACCAAGTCTCGAAGGACCAATTAGTTTCGAAGTATTGGAAAATAGATTACATACATGAAGTTCAACATTAATACTTGAAAAAAATACAATAATTTATTCCATTAGAAATATCGACCCTCCTAAATTATACCTTGAAGTAACTCAAAACTAACGTCATCATATCCTAGGAAAATAAACCATAAGAAAGGGGTGAGATCAGATGCTCTATAAAGGTAAATAATTTAGTGGAAGCTAAAACTTTTAAGGAAAGGTGTGTAATAAAACAACATCCTTTTAAACGCAAACATGAAAATGATATGGAAAAAATAAATCAAACACTACCATATAATCATGCACATGGATATTCTACTAGTCGAATAATCACATGTAACAACTAATTTCATAATGAGGTATTGTATAGTACAAGACAATAATTTCTATGTCAAGTCATCGTGCCCAGACCTATGGACTAACTATAACCGGACCCAAAACCGGAGAGCCTCTGTAATAGGAATCTATCCCGAAGAGCCACTATAACCAGACTCCAACCCGGAGAGCCTCTGTAAACGGACTCCAACCGGAGGGTCTCTTGTAACCGATCCCCAACTGGTAGGGCTTACTTTTACCTGTCCCCTACCCAGAACATACTAGTCTAATACAGTCATCATAAGAAAATTTTGAAATATAACAAAAATATTCATATTAAAACTATCATACGAAATTTCAATACTTTATCCATAAACCATGAATGGTATAAAAATTACACATTCAAAGTCAAACATATCACAAAACATTCAATAAAATATAGGAGATTTGTATCATAATAAATCAACTTCAAACAAGTTTAAAATACATTAAAGGATGTTGACATAGATGAGAATGATAAGTAAATGTCATTGAGAGAAATACCCCCTTTTACTAAAATCATTTTAAATTATCACAATTTTAATGGTAGTCATTTAAAATTTATTTTTGAATCAAAGTGTCCCATACATTTTTGAATTTTTTTAAAATAATTATCATTTCAAAACATTTTTGTCCATGTAAATAAATCTTTAAAATACTTTAGAAAATATGGACATTAATTAAAATGATTTAGAATGAAAAACCATTAAATCATTTAAAATGATGATCTAGATAAACAGACCCTTTAATAAAACCTTAAAAAATTACTATTGAAATCATTTCTAAAAAATATGGGTATCTGTGATATGTATGTCCTGTAAAATACTTACACATGGAAACTATCGGATAATAATGAGAATGAATAAATAACCCTTTCCGCATTGTAATCAATCGAGTCATATGAACAATAGTCAATAACCACTAAATGAATCACAGAATATCATGAATATAAATAGAATCGTGATAATATATATCAAATGGAAATACACAATACACCACTGTAATAAATAAGTGGTGAACAATGGAAATATCACGGAATTAAAAGTGAGTTACAAAACCCCTTACCACATGACCGACTTGACTCGCTCGTATGTTCCTTGTTCTTCATGAATAATAATCATAAGTTAATTTCTACTTGATAAAGAATATTTTCATTTTTATTATTCTTTTTATATCACTTATTACCTTTCTGTAATAATTAGTTAATTATTTTAGTTCATATCCGAAATTTTGTAGATGTTCAGAACATGATTCAAAAATAAACTTATTAATATTATAAATTTTTCATGTAGTAAAAAGTACATTATCTGTAGAATTATATTACTCAATTAGATTTATTATATATCATATATTTCTAGCATATATATGTATTTATTATATTACATAACATTTGGATATATGAAATGAAATGCACTATTCATGGAGACGGTAAGCCGTACATACACATGAATGCTACTTTCATTTATATTTGGTATTTTAATAGAATTTAAACATAAATATACATAGTTATATTATATATAATATCATATATAATATCATTAACTCCATAATTTATATATCCAAAATAATTCATTAATGAGTCATATCACCTTGAGGGGGCAGTAGTCCGCACTTGCTCAAAACAAATTATCCCATCTTACCCCTAATGGAAACCATAAAAGTATGATATAAATAGAAAATAGAGATGAAACAAATAAAACATAACCATAATATTTATATATCATATATAAATATAGTTCAATCTTTACGGCCACCATGAGAGGCGGTAGGAGATAATCAAACAATCATCGTTTCATGAGTGTTAGTTTTCCAACCACAGATTTAGTTTGTTCTTAACGCATTTGATAGAGGTGTGGGTAAGTGTAGTTTAGATACTTCTAAAAAACATCCTATTATGTTGATGATACTATTTTTGTCATGAAATAATGTAATAAAAATAGTCTAGGGTGTTGGAGAAGTAAAATAATACAAAATAAATGAATATAATTTAAGAGAAACTGTTACCTTTAATTTGGGTAACTTTTTTTGGATTGAACCAAAAGGAATTTTTTATGTGACTTATGCCTAAGGTAAGGCTTATAGGTGTAATATAGGGATCCTTAAAGCTTATTTGGGAAGGTTGTGTATTGGCCGAGAGGCTAAAGAGGTGTGTGGAATGGGTTAGAAGGGGTGTCCTTTTATTAGGGGGAGGATGAGCTCTTTATGAAAGTGTAAAAATATTATTTTATTATATAGGGATATTCGATTTATAAAGGTCCAAAACTAATTAATGTCGAAAATAAGATGACTAATGGTCTAAATAATATCATCTAATAAAAATTGGACAGGTTTTGGATGTAATTTTAATATTAATGTTATTATCTATTTAAGTAAATTTTTAATGAGTTAAATACTACATCATTATTGTGTCATAAATAATTTAAATTATTTTATATTTAAAATTATTAAAAAATACCATAATGTGGGAAATATTTTTAGATTTCCATCGAATGTTTATACTCGAAAGGATGATTATATAACCCCTTGTAATAATTTATTTACCAAAAGATATTTTTTTATGTCAATTTTTCCTTTACTTAAAGTAAATTACAATAAAGTGTCATTATCATTCATAAGTGGATCCATAGCATCCCAAAATCGACCCAAGGATTTCCATGCTCAGACATGACTCATCCAATAAGGTTAGGATAATTTTTAATATAATTTTTTATTATTATAATATTATTTTTACCTTGAATTACCCTATTTACCTTTAACCACAGTTAAAAAAAAGTCAAAGCATACTGTTGACAAATATTATTTTCATCTTATTAAACCAAATTTTACTTATTAAGGTTAACTGTGTCTCTCAGATTTTTTAAATTCAACATACAGAAGCATTAAAATTATGTTTTATGCAAATTTGTGAATGCTTCTAGGTGGTGTGTAAACGACAGTAAAAAATTCAATAAATTTTTTATATATCTAAACTTATTACAAAATTTCCCCAATGAATTATATTTAACTTATATATGTATTATGTATCTATTATGACCTAAAAAAATTCATTAAAATAAATAATTATTTAAATAAATAGTCAGTTTTAACCAATAACTTAGTGTTTCTCACTATTCATTAAAAATTGAAAGTTTTCAGAAAAATACCAATATTTAACATTAAGATAATTTTGATATTCTAAATTCGAAAAATGATATCTATTTAACGAATTTCAAAACATATAAGTTTCATTTATGAATTTAAAATTAATTCCTGATGACAAAACCAAATCATGTTTTTAAGATATAATAACTGAAAAAAGATTGATACTTGATTATGTTCAATTTCAATGTGAAATTATTTCCAATGAATAACATTGGATTAAATGGTAAAAAATAGTCTTTTTATACTTCCAAACCATTAAAATGTATAATTTATCAATACAAATTTTTTTGATTAAAAAAGTTGGTTTCAGTTAAAATATAGTATTTTTATAAGTCACCCAAATTTGAAAGTTATCATAAAAAAACAAAAAAAATAATGAAACTAAATTATTATGTCCCGATTCAAAAAAGAAGTTTAGTTGGTCAAATTGAATATATGAAAGTTTCAAATTTTGGAATTAAAAAGGGTTCTCCATTAAAAGTCTATAAAATTTAATTTTTTTAAAAAATACTTGTTTTATATGATAAAAATGAATTTTATTTATTATGTATAAGAAGCTCATAATATAGATTCCAAAATTATAAGGATTTTATAAATTTGAATATTTAGTTAATACTATTCATAACTTCTTTTGGACGGTTTTGTATGGTTAGTCGTGGTGCGTTTGAACTCAGTGTTGTGAGTAGTGAATGTTATTGAATTACATTGAAGAAATAATGTACTCTGAAATCATGGGGTGTTACACTCATCATTCCTTCTATAAATTTCATCCTCTCAATTTTAAAATGTTTTTCAAAAATAAATGGTTCAAATTTAAAAATACCTTTTTGGGAAAACCCACATCGGAAATTGGGTTAATAAAATTTATCCATAATAAGAAGAAAATGGGAATGAAAAAGTCACCACCAAATTATGATCTCGATTAAGAGAAAAGTGGTGAAATTAATGAAACATAATATTAGGGAAGACATAAATATTTATAGAGAGTGATTGAAGTCACCAGTCAAAAACAATTGTAGAATCGAGGGCCTTAAATCCATCAATCTATGATGATTTAAAATATCATCAGTTCAATAGAACATATGGTATTAGGGTAAAAAAAATTTAGTTGTAATATCCCTTACCTAAAGTGTGAGAATTATTTTCTCCATAGAATAAGAGATGAAAAAAATATATATGTGAGAAGTTGAGTTCCATCCTTTAACTAATTTCTACCATAAATTCATCTTCCATAATAAAAGATAATAGAACATAAAAAATATTCTATTTATCCTATTCATATGGGGTTCCAAAAAATGAATTTATAATTCATCTACATGACCATTTAAAAAAACTACATTATTCAATCCAAGACATCACGTAGGCTAGTGGTAGGTGATACATCTTTGTCTCCCTTTGTTTGTGGGTTCAGGTCTCGCGGCATTTCCAGACGCGACGAGTTGCGGCCGGACATCCGGGTTTTTCTTATTATGAAAATCCAAAAATAATCTCATACTAGACTTATACTAAATAATTATATCCAAAACCACTGCCCAAAATTTATAATGAAGGTAAACACAAATGAAGATTCTTTTTCCATGTAATAACATGTGAACACCTTCATCCGGTTTTTTAAACACTGATACATCTTGAATTACTATACATCATTATTCATTGAATTCATGATACCTTATACCTTATAGAATACAAGATATACTACTTCTATCTAAAAATGTTGTAAACTCTAAAAATGATGGAATATACAATTAATTAACCATTTTCAAGGTATTCAAGAGTATCTAACATAATTTATCAAAATCAGTCCTGTAATATTACAAAATAATTACCTCGATATCAGAACCATATTATGATTTATCTTTCTCTCGACCATATATTTTCCAAACAATTTAACCTTCTATTGAGTCACTTTTCATGGTTCCACACAATCTCATGTCCTTAATGAAATAGTACTATAATATAATCCTTATATACTATATAATTCGTAGAACATTTACATCATTTATAAAATACTTAAATGATCCAATAATTTAATAACAATGTAATAAATCTAATCATTCCTCTTCATCTTCATAGTATCATTACTATATTATTATCCAATAGCAGTATTTGGCGTATACTATGATTATTTTTACATTCATTTGTGTAGTGTCCCAAATCCTTGAAGACAAAGCATTATATATTTGAAACTTTTTTCTTACCATTTCAATCATGTACTTCGTGTCCTTTTTCTCCACACTTATAACAGACTCCCATTCACTTGAAGCATTTTCCTAGGAGATTCTTTCCACAGCTATCACATATGGGCAAATCATTTTTCCCACTTCCCTTTATCTATCTTTCTCCATTTTTCCTTTTATTCTCTTGCTTCTCTTCAAAGCCATAGGACTCAGAGAATTATTTACATATATTATTAACACATGATAATATTTATTCATAAGTTTAGAATACATGGGAGACTATTTCCCTTCTAAATGTTGTCTTAATACCATGAATGATGTGATCCTTCTTACACATTGGATCATACGTAGTGATGGTGTTCACATTCCTTCGATTGGGTGCTATTTCTATACAATTGCATACACTAGGTCAGTTTTTTAATTAAAATGTATAATTCTAATCATGTAAAATAGCTAATGTAAATTGAACAGTTTATGGATATAATCCATAATCATAAAAATAAATTCGTTGAGGAGGTATATACTCATAAAAACTTCATAATTATTTGTAAATAAAAAAGATAATTATTCTAATCATATCCCCTGGGAGATTCATAACCAATAGTACAACAAGGCCCATTTTCGTGCACCAGTTCTCGTTCGAGTCTAACTCAATGTAGTGTTTTTGGGTTTAAACCCTAGGTACATCAGTACCAAAGCTGCCTCCGCCTGGTTGTATCCAGATAGGGATTTATTTTCATGGAAAACTCAACAAATCACTACATTACCAAAATTCTAAGTAGTTCTTCTATACTAATTATCAAATTCCATCTTAGATTTGTGTTCTCTAATCAGAGTTTTTATAAATCTAGTTTTTAAGGTTATTTCTAAAATTCCTTTGATACCAACTGTAATGCCATGACCCCAGTTATCCAATGTCAGAGAAATATTAAAAATCATCATTATTATTATAAGGAATTAAGTGCCAAATGACAGATCAGTTTATTAGGATTGGAAAATAGATTACATACATGAAGTTCAATATTACAAATTCAAAAGAAAAAATATTAATTCATTCAATTATAAACGTCTGAGACAAGTATATTATGCCTGCATGTCACTCATAACTAACTTCTTCACATCCAAGGAAAATAAAACACAAGAAATGGGTAAGCAAAAATTATCAATAAGGGTAAATAATTTAGAAGAAGCTATAAACATTTAAGGCAAGATGTGTAATAAAACAAAAACCTGTTAAACATTAAATTGAACATGATATAGAAAAAATAAATCAATCATTACAATAAAAACATGAAATGGATATTATACTAGTCGAATAATCACATGTAATAACTGATTTAATAATGAAAGAATGTATAGTACTGGACTTTAATTTCTGTGTCTCAGCCTCATGCCATGAACTATGGGAAAACTGTAACCAGACCCAAACTTGGAGAGCCTCTGTAACCAGACTCCATCCCAGAGGGCCTCTGTAACCGGAATCCAACTTGGAAATCCTCTGTAACCGGACTCCAACCTAGAGGGTTTATTGTAACTAGACCACAACACATGGGGGGGGGGTTACTTTTACAGGTCTCAAACCCAGAACATACTAGTCTAATACATTCATCATAAGAAATGTTTAAAATATAACATAAACATTAATATTAAAACCAGCTTATGAAATTTCAATACATTGTCCATAAACAGTGAATGGTATAAAAATTAAATATTCATAGTCAAACATATAAAAAATCATTCAATACAATATGGAATATTTTTATCATAATAAATAAACTTCTAACACGTTTAAAATCCATTAAAGCATGTTGACATAGAAGAAAAGGATGAGTAAAATGATTTGAGGGAAATACCAATTTTTCATGAAATCATTATAAATTCACACAATTTGAAATGGTAGTAATTTAAAAGTTATTTTTGAATAAAAGTGTCCCATTCCAATTTGAAGAATTTTAAAAGAGTTATCATTTAAAAACATACATGTATATATAATTAAATTCTTAAAATCATTTTAAAAACACGGACATTAATAAAAAGGGTTTAGAAAAATAAATCTTTAAATCATTTATTATTTCAATAAATTTAAATAGAACATACCATTAAACCATAAAATATTTCTTCAGAAATAATTTTTAGAAAATGTTGGTATCTATGATAAGTATGTCCTAGAAAATACATACACATGAACAATCTTGGATAATAATGAGATTGGGGAAATAACCCTTACCTCGTGGTAATTTATCGAGTCACATGAACAATAGTAAAAAACCACCAAATGAATTACATAATATCATTTATTTTCAAAGAATCATGATAATATATATCAAATGGAAGTAGAAAATACACCAATGCAATAAATAAGTGGTGATAAATGGAAATCTCACTGAATTAAAAGAGAGATAAGAACCCTCTTACCACGTGTCTGACTTGACTCGCTCATATGTTGCTTTTTCATCCTAAATAATCAAAATAAGTAAATTTATAATTTCTTAATAATATATTTAAGTGTATTATTATTTTTATACCACTTATTACCTTGGTGTAACAATTAGTTAATTAGTTGAGTTCATATCTGACATTTTGTCGATGTTCAGAACATGAGTCAAAAATGAACTTGTTATAATTATAAATTATCCATGTGGTAAAAAGTACATTATATATATAATTATATTACTCATTTAGATTTCATATATATAAAATATTTTCAGTATATATATATATTTAAAATAGTACATAACATTTGGATATAAGAAATGAAATGCATTGTTCATGGAAACGATAAGCTGTACATACGCATGTACGCTACATTCATGTCTATTTTGTATTTTAATGGAATTAAAACAAAATTATACATAGGTATATTATAATTCAAGTATAATATAATATATAATATCATTAACTAGATACTATATACGTCCCATAGAAGTCATTAACGATTCATATCACTTTGGGGGGCGGTAGTCTGCACTTTCTCAAATGAAATTATCGTGTTTTATTCAAAAAGGAAGTCATAAAGGTATGATATAAATGAAAAATACAGAATAAAAAAGAGAATATAAACATAATATATATATATATATATATATATCATATATAAATAATTTTCCATATTAATGGCCACTAGTAGAGGCAGTAAGAGATAATTGAACAATAATCATTTCGTGAGGTGTTGGTTTTCCAACCAGAGAAACAATATGTTTTTCACCAATTAGATGGAGGTGTGTGTCAGTGTAGTTAGAATAATTCTCATAAAAACATAATATCCTATTAAGGATACTGGTGTATTCATAAAATAAAGGAACAAAAAGTGTTTAGGGGGGTTTTATAAGTATAATAAAACAAATTAAAAGAAAATAATTTAAGAGAAACAATTACCTTTAATTATGGTAACTTCCTTTGGATTGAACCAAAATGACTTTTTTATGTGACTTATACCTAAGGTAAGGCTTCTAGGTGTAATATTGGGATCGTGAGAGCTTATTTTGGTAGGGTTTGGATCATCCACGGGGCTTGAGAGGTGTGTGGAATGGGTTAGTAGTGGTGTCCATTTATATGGGGAGGAGGGGCTCTATGGAATGTGTGAAAATATTATTTTATTATATAGTGATATTCGGTTTCTAAAGGGAAAAAATAATTAATGTCGACGATAAGATGTCTCATGGTCAAAATAAAATCATCCAATAAGAATTGGACTGGTTCTGGATATATTTTTAATATTAATAATCTTATTTATTTAAATAATTTGTTAATGAGGTAAATACTACATCATTAATGTGCCATAAATAATTCAATTTATATGATGTGTAAAAAATATAAAAAAATTCTAATATTTAGGAAATCGTTTTAGATTTACAAGGTATATTTATAGTCTAAATGATGACTTATATAACCCTCATGTAAAAATTGATTTACTAAAAGATATTTGTTTAGGTCATTTTTTACTTTACATTAAGGTAATTAAAATAAACTGTCGTTATCATTTATAAGTTTCTCCATTGGGTCTCAAAATCGACCCATGGATTCCCATGGTCGGCTATGACTCATCCAATAAGGTTAGGAAAAGTGTTAAGGTAATTTTGTATTATTATAATATGATTTTTACCTTTAATTATACTATATACCTTTAACTGCGGTAAATAAAAATCAAAGGTTACTATTCACAAAAAATTATTTTCATCTTATTGAACCCCATTGTACTTACTGAGGTTAACTGTGTCTCTCTGATTTTTGAAATTCAACTCACAGAAACAGTAAATTGTTTTTTACAAATTTTCAAATGCTTCTAGGAGCTGGCTGAAAGATGGTAAGAAGTTCAATAATATTTTTATATATCTAAAAATACTATAAAATTAATCCAATGAATTATATTGAACTTATATAGGTATTATTTATCTATTTTGACCTAAAATAAATTTAAATAAAATAAATAATTGTTTTAAAAAAATATATTTTACCCAATAACTCATTGTTCTTCAATATTAATAAAAAATTGATGGTTTTCAGAAAAAATACCAAAATTTCATCCTAAGATAATTTTGATATTCACAATTAAAAAATTAAATCTATTTAACAAAATTCAAATCATAGATGTTTCATTTATTAATTTAAATTTTTTTCCCGTCGTCAAAACCAAAAAACATGTTTTTATGAAATAATAACTAACAAAAGATTGATACATATTTATGTTCAATTTGAAATTGAAATTATTTACAATTAATAACATTGTATTAAATGGTAAAAATATAATCTATTTGTACTTACAAAAAATTAATATGTATAATTTAACCCTCTAAATTATTTTTATTAAAAACGTCATTTTCAGTTAAAAAATTGTATATTTCACTATGCACCCAAATATGAAAGTTATCAGAAAAACACCAAAACACTATTGAAACTAAATTATTATGACCCGATTCTAAAGAAGATGTTTATTTTGTCAAATTGAATATATAAAAGTTTGAAATATTTGATTTTAAAAGGGTCCTCCATTAAAAGGCGATAAAATTTCATTTTTTTTAAAATACTTCTTTTATATGAAAAAAATGAATTGGGTTTTTTTATTATTTCTAATAAACTGATAATATTGATTCTAAAAATATAAAAATTATATAATGTTCAAAATTTTGTTAATACTATTCATAACCTCTTTTGAACGGCAAGATTGGTATGTCGTGGTTTGCTTGAACTCGTTGTTGCGTGTAGTGCATGTTATTGATTTTTTCAAAAAAAAGTACGATGAAATCTTGGGGTGTTACAATTAGGATCATCCAATTGATTTTAAATATAATTAATATAAAATACCATTACTCAGAATAGTAGTTAGTCTATTCTATTATCTATTGTATTGGAAAATCTGAAATAATATGAATGAATCTCGTATTGAAACAATTCTACTTATCTTCATATGGATTATAATATTGAAAATTAACATGTTATTACATCATAATATCTTATATTTGTAAAAATAATAAATATGAATTGTTTATATCATAATTAATACCTTTAACAATATAAATGTGTTAAAAAATGTTATGCATTATACTATTCTTGAACATTGTCCTCTTTCAAGCACCATCAAATCGAGGTCATCACACGAAACTCCAAAATATGATCGTTGTAGTGTCACCTATAAATAAACAGTCATTTTATGTGTTTCAAGATACCAAATACATTTTGTAAACTCATTTCTTATTAAGTTTTCCTTCTTTGAACATCTTATTCTTAGTCATTGTAATATTTTAATGATTTATAGTATTATTGAATCCAATTTAGGTTGTTTTATATTAAAATATTTCATTTATATTCCATTTATGAACATTGACATGATTATGAGACTATAGGGATATGAAGATATTGAATCTAGTCCTCCAGATCAAAGGATTCTAGGGATATGAAGAAAGATATCGAACATCATATTGAGGGCTTCTAGGATTGTGAAGACATATCTTATATTCCCATTATATCAAGGGATTTCATTTATGGAAGGAGTGACTCTATAATAAATGTAAAAAAATGGAAACATTTAGTTATGTTTATTGACATCATTATTCAAAATTTTAGAAGTGTTAAAACCTTTAATATAGCTTGAATGTCCTTATTATTTTTACAAGCTATTGTATTAATTGGGTTAACATGTTTTCTATTATGATTTGAATGCAATAGAAAGATATTAATCATATTAAAATATTCATATTATTACTTTTTTGTAAAAACATGGTTACAATAATAAAATACATTGATATAAATGATATCCACTATTATTTATAAATTCACATTGACAATTGGACAGACATAGAGACTGTAATATTTTCATAAAGAGACATTATATTTATAGCTATTTAATTGTTTTTTAAACATAATGTCACCCATATTGTATGTATATTAATAAAAATATAATATTATGACCCTCATCATTTTCCAATTATGTTATCAATATATTTGAGTTCACTCTTATAATCTAGGATTCTATCAAAAGGTTCAAGGTTTTGGAGATGCTATATGATCAACATTACATCATATTTTGGGACAATAATGATGAGACAATTATCATTAATGAAGAGGTGACTATTATAAATAGAAAATATTTCATGATTTTATATCAATATGAGATTATATTTGGAGTAATATCAACAAAGGGATATCCTTCATGCTAAGAATATGTTTAATTATGAGTAAATCCATTACAATATGCACCATGGGGTGGCCCTCTATTGTTAAATCATAATTCACCAATGATTGGAGGACCTATATTTCTGAATAAAACATTATCATATTGTGGAATTTTGAAAAATATATATACATTTTTGTAGACCTATATAGTTATGAATTTTAATTACATTATTACTATGTCCACAACAGTGATTATTTTGGATGGATTCATCATAAGGGCCTTTATTACATATTATTTATTATCCATAGATGGAAATTTGTAACATATTCCCCACGAAGGACATCAATAGTTATTTTATTTTCATAAATTTGTAGGGCACTCATTGTTACTAAATTATGGTCCACTGGAGAGGGGGTACCTTCTTTGTCACCAATGTTCTATCTAGGGGTAGGAGTATATACTAATTTAGAATAATAAAGATGGCCTATACAAAATATCATTACATTGTTATGGGGGGGATACATGGAAGGTTCATTTGGGATTGCCTTAAGAGGTATTTTTTTCACATAACTATGATGAGGACATCCATCGAAATTGATTTTCCACTTTCATCGATGATGAGTACCTTTTTGTGGATATTTTCAATTTCATGGTTATGAATTCCACAATAGTTAAACTATATATGACCATTGATTTCATTTATTATGGAATTATGGGATATAGATAATAAAATAAATATATTTGGATGACTATTAAAATTTTTTTAATGTGTAATAGGGAAGATCATTACATACCTTATTTAAATTCCCCCAATAAACTATCATGATATATTTTTTCTCCTTAGTTATTTCATAGTTAATAGGGGTATGATCGTATCCCTATTTTTTTATTATGGTAATTAAACCATAGAGGTTATGTTAAAGCATTATACCTTCAATTAATCCAATTTAACTTTTGGAATTTTGATGAGGAATTGGGGTGATATAATCAATAATGAAATATTTGTTTCTAACACATATTAACATGGTCATTATATATATATTCATATATCATAACAACTATTTAATTTATTCTTATGTGTTTCATAATAATTTTTTGTGTAATTATTTTAGCTTAATTAAATTACATACCATTAATATCATCATTGGTTGGTATCATGATCGATTAATAATGGGAAATTGGTTGGACAATTATTAAAGGACTGGGTTAAATGAGATGCTTGTTTAGGTAGTTTTGTGTGTTGACACTCATTTGAGAAGAATGTGTGGTTGGGTTCCCAAATATTTCTGTTATGAATGGTTCTTAACAAATTAGTTTAACTTATTATTAATCCAATGATGAAGAAATTGGCTAATATAGATATAAAATTATATTCCAAATTCTATTCTAAATTTTATACCTCATAGAATATGGGTTTTTGGTTGCCTCCAAAAACTGAAAAATGTTATTTAAACAAACAATTAGTATTACCCATTTTGGGAGTGATGGGAAATTGGATATAAATTTTTACATCTTATAGAACATTTAAAATGACCCTACACTCATCTCTCATTAGTGAACTTGGAGAATATGTCATGTAATGATTTTAATCTATAAAATCCACAAATACCCTTAATTTTAATATTTTTCCTTAGTTTTGATATAAAAATAACGTTAAATGAAGTTTTTGATGCATTGGCATGGATTCAATTCACTCATGTGATTCCATGATTTCTCTCTCAAACCTTGTATCAAAAATAGTGTTCAGATGTTCTATATAGAAGTAATCTGACATGGGAACAGAAATAACCATTACCAAATGATTGGGGAATCTCGATCCACTAAATAGTATAGAAAACATTGGTGGGATCAATGTTGGGAAAAATTAAATGAACATATATGTATTCAAAATGTAATTATACCACCATATAGAACTATTAATTTGATTGTTGGGAACAAATTTTCATAAGACGATTTTAATATTTTATAGTAATAAGAAGTATTATTGGAGTTTTTCACTTGATAACATTCAAGTCAAAATTAAACTAAGAGTTGAGTTGAATAAGATAGTACCAAGCTGATGTTCTTAAGGTAGTGATAGAAGTAAAATTTTAGAAATGTTTAGAGGTAGAGATTTAATTATTCTTAAGGTAATCCAAAAAAAATTCATACATTTTCTCCCTTATATGGGGTTATAGAAACATTTTTTCCACTAATGAATATCTTTAGATACATGGGGAAGACTATAAAAAAATGAGGCAATCATAAGTGAATCACTATATAAAATAAAAGCATAATATATCATTAGACTAATGGGGTTAGGATTTGCCATCATGTTTATAAATTTTATTATAATGTTTTTGTTTCCATATATTTCAAGGGAGAACATTTGAATAGATCATGAAATTTATATATACAAAAATGAAAAATCAATTGATATATACTAAAACCGAATATTTTATTGAATGATACATATTTTGGTGGTCTGTATTATCCACTACAAGAATCTATTATAGATATATGTTACATATATATAATATATTTGAGTAAAAATACTAGTTTTTTACATAACCATATAACATTGTGTGGTTTAATACCAGTTATAAGGGGAATATAATCAACATTTTGAATATGTGATGAAATTGAGAAATTTTTTGGTCGGATAAAATCTTACTGACTATACAGTTTGAATCCTAGTGAAGTGAGAATTATGTCGTTTAACTCTATCAAAAGGATAAAATTTAATTTTTAAACACATACGTAATATAAAGCCTTTAGGTATTCATTGATAGCCTATACAATGTTTGTCCATTAGCATGTCACAAACTGAGGTGGAAGGATGCCATCAGTCTCCAGTGGATGGATGAATGTTATTAGTCAGTCAATATAATATGGACATATGAAATTATCTGATTACAGATGCATGAATGGACATCATTTTCTAAAAACTAGATATTGTAATGGATATCTCTAGTATGTCATTAGTGGATGTGTGAACATCAATGAACAATCACCGATGGATGAATGGAAGTATCCAAATTATCGATTTTAGAAGAATGAATTTCATTGACCTATCAGTACTGAGTTAGATATATATCATTATTCATTCCGCAAAAACAGAAAGGCAACCAATTCTGGTTACTAGTTGACAAAACTAAATCACTAATTTTTCACCAGTAGATGAATATATATCTTCATCATATTATAAGATGGATGGTTAGATGTCATTATATTATCACTATAAGAAGGATAGATGTAGCTATTCTATCACATGTAAATGAGTTGATGTAATTAGACTATCACATATGGGTTGTTCCATTATCTCAACACTAACATGAGGTAGATGTTGTGATTGTTTTTAGATCTGTGTTCTGTAAGTAGATTCTATAATTATTTTGTGAAGGTAATCAAAACAAACATTTTTGGACGTAATTTTGTGTGGAATATCATACCCTTTATTGTTGGGTAACTTATTATATAGTGGTTCCATTTATTTTCATACATGTATCAGTATAATATCTCAATATATAAGGAGATATGACTATATCCATTTTGAGTAGTATACTATTATGTTGTCTAACAGTAAGTAATTTATTTATGAATTTATATTTAAATTAAAATTATGTGAGTAAATAATATCCCAAAAAAAAATAATATAAAAAGAAAAAAATGGTAGATTTAATTTATATGAATTATTAAAATATTTGGTAAACATTAATACATTATTATATTGTAATACCAAACATCATTAAGAAAAAAATATTAAAAAAACCTCATGTTTATATTATTATTCTGAATATAAATCAATCCCCTCATCAATCATCATGAATAAAATATTTGTCACTATAATAATTGAATGTCATATGAGCATTATAAATATAATATATATTCCTAAAGACACTTAAATGAATATGATAAATAATTATTATAAAGTGTTCTATGAAATATATGGTAGATAAATATGACCTTATATTTGTTGTTATTAAAAATATGTATATTAGATAAATTTTCATTATAAACACAGTCATTTGATATATAGTAATTTTTAATTCATCTATAAGAAAGTTATAATAATTATTTATAGCTTTTCGTAAGAAATTTTAAATATATATAATCATAAATAAAAAATAGTGAAACACATAATATAGTATTTATTCAAAATATATTATTAAACATTATTATGCTTCCTTTATTATTATTAGTAATATATAGAAATTAATTAATTTATTAAACTATTTTAATTTTAGGGAATGAAAGTATTAGACTGTAAAATGAAAAATATTTAATTGTAATGAAATCTGGTTAAAAGATTTCATTTTTAGCAATGGGATAATTAAAAGAACTATTTTAAAAATTTTGGTTAGTATTTTATAATATATTAATATTTTTCATTTCAAATGATGATTATAATATATGGTCTATATATATATGAAAATAATTTTTACAATTTAATTATAAATTGAATTAAAATAAAATGACTAACACATAATATTTATAAACTCATTTTTCTAAAAAATTATAAATATTTTACTTCTCGTTTTATGGGATAATTTCTCATATTTATAATTTTAATTTAATTAAATGGTGTCCATAATTTTACTTAGTAAATAATAATTACGTGAATAGTTCAACATCATTTTTAGGTATGTGATGTAGTTATCAGGGAAAATCAGGAGATACAATAGTAATTTTAAAATGAATTATATGGGTATAAATAAGTGGTTTATAATTAAAATATCAATAATATAATGTATAAATAGCGTATTTGGTGGTATTAGTTACCTATATCTATTATTATTCCATTTGTTACCCACTTTCTTCGATAAAATGACAATGTTACACAAAGAGAATGTGTATTTATTGAAATTTAAATAAAAGAGTCTTATACAATGACGTCTACACTAACCCTACCATGCCACAATTATAAATAGAAAATATCATGATTTAATACTAATTTTACTATCCTAAATTATTTATATATGTTTTTATCCTCCATTTTACATCAAAGAACCCCAAAATTTATCATTTGTAAGGATATTGTATAGAAAATGATAGAATAAGTCAATGTAAGTGCATTTCTCATCAACATCATTGTAAATTAACTTCTATTCAAAACTCATCCAAAAAAATAATTCATGATTATAATGAACGTGTACTAGTAGAACTATGATTTTGAGTAAATGATATTACTATTATATAATTTAATTCTCCAATTCTATCATCAAGAATACATGTTTTTATTTTTGTTGGTTTGACCACCAACATGATTGGGATGATACTATATTAATCATTTCCAATCGTAATTATAATCCTAAAACAAATAGTATTAATATATGATACTATAAAGTAATTTTTATTTTGAATATGGTACATTAATGGTGACATAATAACGAATGATCAATATAAATGGTCATGTTGTTATTACAAAATTACATGAAATAAGCTCATTCTAAATTCTATTACCTCAAACCATACTCATACCACCCATTAAGTGAAATTTCGAATAAAAATAAAATCAATGAATACACATCCTTTAATTATATAACATTTATTAACATGGTATCAATGAACTAGGAACATAATATCTATTTTGAAACATATAAAAACAATTTATTTTATTATCCTTTAATAGTGAAAATTAATTAAAAAAAGCTAATATATGTGCAATTAATGCAAGTAATTATATAACATGCAATAGATATGAACATGGTTATCATATATGATATTAATATATTGATATATATAATACAAGATATTGATTAACATTCCTGGAATTTTGGAGTAATGGTATGTGTTTCATTAATAACGTCATAATAAAAACACTATTGAATATGACTAAATTAAAATTGGGGAATATAGAACAATATTTTAATATAAAACACTATATTTTCTTCCCCTATAGTGATTAATGGGTCTTACGTTTAATTTGACAATTTCAACTCCAACTGATCAATAATTAAACCAATATATTCTTCAAAAATGGGGCCTATTATATCTCTTCCATTCGACTAGGAATCATTCTTATCATTCTCTATATTAGTTATATTATATTATCATTATTATTATCCATATTTAACTGATCAATTAAATTCATTCTCTTTATTAAAATATAATTTTATTAAACATTTTCTTGAGGTCACTTTGTGGAAATTTCGTGTATGAGTCATTATAAATTTATTATACATTATTATAAGTTATGAATATATTCTTATTTTTTAACACTTTCCACATGAACACAATTTCCATCAATTTTAAATATATTTATTTTAAAATAATGATCTCAATATTTTCATTCATTTCAAAATTTAATTTTATTATTATTTTTATATTAATTATATTCATGTAAAATGAATGTTACTAAATGTAACGGATATTTCAATTTATTTTTTTCTGAAAATTTTTAATGATCATATAAGGGTATTATTAATTCATGAAATCCACCTTTCCTAATTCAAATTATTTACCTAGGAAAATCTCAAATGATACCATATAACATCTTCCTATGGATATTTTATGATAACTTTGTATGGATGTTTTCAAGGTACCCATTTCGTTTCATTGGTTTAATATAGCTCTGATGGAATTATGAATGATAAATGATCATGTGGTAATCATGTGTGTGGTATATCATAATTTTATAGGTCAACATGTTATAACCCACCAATATATTGGGTAATGTTTATATATCATGATATTATTTTGATTTTAAAGTTAATTCTCATACCTAGGGGTCTTTTGACTATATGTTATGCATGTTATAACCACCAATGAATTGGATTAATATGTATATCTGATAAATGATATTTTAGTGATTTGGTAGTAACAATAATACATTAAATAATTCTATATATTATCTGATGATGGACTTGGTATTGATACCTGACATAATAAATGGTATTATAAACATATGTATATTCCATATTATTATTTCTATGGAATGTATTCAGAGCTCATAATAATTTATATATTTATATACTTTTATGCATCACATTTTAAATGTTATTCCAAAATCGAAATTCCATAAAAAGTGATTAATTATTAATGATTTATTTTAAATTACTTTATTTGGTTATAACTATTTAAAGTAACTATTTTCTCAAACACAAATGGTAATATTATTCACCCTTATGATGTTTGAATGATTTCCATTTTGTTTATTATTTTTGATAATATATTCTCAACCATTGTTATGTCTATAAATGAGAGATTATAAAGAAGAGGATTATGTACTATTTTTTTAAAGTGATTCATAAGATATGATTATATGTATAAGACAAGAAAAATATTTTAAATATACGTTTTTTAATATGATATCAAAATACACTAAATCTAAATGACAGGTGTTATGTTTTATTATTTTAATTAATGAATAAACATATAAAATGATTTAATTTTTATATTTTTAATCATTAGGTTTACAAAAATGGTATTAGAGAAGGGTGTAACTATTTTTTTATTAGGATATGAAGAATAAGTGGATAAAACAGAAAAATAAAAATGTTGAACAAAAACTTATGTATTAAGTATATAAAATATAATTAGTTGAAATGAAGGGGTCAGAATTTGGGCCATTTTATGGATTTTTATCCTTGACATGTTATAGAATAATATGATAATAAATTCATATAGTAGTTTTTTATAAACTAGATGTACCCACATATAATTGAGTGAATAAATAATTTTATTGAGAGTTAAAAGAATATACCAGTGATAAACCAAACTGAATGGGAGGTCTAGTGAAAAATACAATGTATATTAAACACCATATCACAAAATCATCGATCTGTTAAACTATTCTTATTGATATTCAATATGATCTAGCTATGGAATAACTCACCATTGATTACATCATGTATAAATTAACATCTTCATTTTGTGGTCTCCTAATCCACCTATTCCTATGAATATTACTAACATAATATAGAATTTTTTTACATTCTATAATTCAAAGTCCATGAAATGTTTTTTTTTCAGCTATTCATCATTAAAAATACTATGTATATCAATTTTAGACCATATATTTGAATCTGAGGAATGAATATCATATAAACACAATAAAATAAGATTTTTTATGATGATAATTTTAGTAAATATTTTCCAAAAACTATTTACAGTCAAATAAGTAGTTAATTTCTATAGATAAAACAAAAAGATGATGAATTGAATGGTACGTAAGAAGACATCATCTTATGAATTTCATGTTGTGATTATTGTTTTATCCATCAAAAAGGAATAAAACATGATCTTTACTTCTCTGTCCTAAACCCAAATTATTGAAAAGTGTTAGATATAATGGAGAATATTAATAATGAAGAAATTATATGATGTTTGATAAGTTTTGAAATCTTTGTTTGTGAATAATTTTATTTCTATGGTTTCGATGACATGAATATAAAAATTGAGTTTTCTTTTGAAACATAAGTGATAAAACTATATATGAATTAAATATAATCTTCGTATATGCTTAAAAATGTGGAAAGATGCATGGAATAAAATTCTATAATGGTATATAGAAATGCATCATATATAGTAGAGAATGAGGTAAAACGAATGAATAAAAGAGCTATTTTTTTATGATAACATATAAAATCGTTGGAAATAAAATCAAGCCTAACAAACCAACAACACTCAAATTATTCTACTATAAGTAGTATGAACATTATGTAAGAATATTCCCAAAACAAAAAATTAATGATGATAATTGATTTCAACATCCCCCTATGATTTGGAGAATGGGAAATGATATTCAATTATATCCAAGGATGTGGATCCAAAAAAATGTGGTTAAAGATGCATTCATCATCCACTAAAGGACTAAAAATATGTCATTTGATTCTCATCCTTCACATTAAATCATTCCATGTTTATTTTATAAGAATAATGATTCACCACCTCAAACACTACTCATTGAAGATTGAACAAAAGAAACTGTTTAATGATTAATCCAATGAAAATGTCACTTATATGATCATGTATTCTTAGAATGTACTTCTGAAAATGTATTTCTTCTAATATTGGTGGGATTTGATGTGGTACTTTTCATAGACTGACTCACTCTAATTTGGACATATTTTTAATATAGAGATAGTGAAAAATATTTTCTCATCCAACATCATAAAAATTTAAAATATTAACAAATGTATGATAATGGAATATAATTAAAATTAAATTGTTTATAATGGTTATTAATAACCAATAATGAGGGATACATGGAACTAAAAGAGTAATATTTTATTGACAGTGTGTATTACATGAAAGACCAATTGTAGAAGGGAATATTTTCTATCGAGACACTCTAGTATCTTAAATATCTAAAATAAAATTAATTTTTTAAACATATTTAATTTAACATTAAAACTATGTTATCCTTCCACACACACAATAATGACCTGGGTCGATTGTGTGAATTGCATGTATGACATAGTTTTATAAAAAAAACAATATATTTTAAAAATATTATTATTTAATATAATAGGATATAACCTAAATTGTAATTTTTGGATACAAATATTATTAAATAAAATATTATAATCTATGTTTTACAAAAATATAAATTTAAGTCATTGGTTATAAATTAATTAGTAATGAATATAAGAACCAATTGAATATAAATGGAATGTTCATGTAAAAGGGAATTTATATTATCAAAATGTTATTTTGACCTAATAAATTAAATAAATTTCAATTAGAGAGTGATATTACTGAAATATATATTACATATATTAAATGAAATATGTGTAACATTCATCCATTTTATTTGATAAGCATAAGATAATAACTAACCTATTATTTCTCCTAAAAATAAATATTTTTCTATATGAAATTTTACATTCTTTTAATAAAATCTGTAATATAAATAATTTTTAAATAAAAATTTATAAATATTATATGTCAAAATAAACATAATTTTGGAAATATTATCAAAAAAAATATATTGTGAGGAATTTTTTTCTTTCAAATTTTATTTATTGATGAATAATAAATAATTATGGATTTCAATTGAAAATTGTTTTTTATCTATTTTATTTATATGTATAACTTATATTTTATATTATTTTTACAATAGAATTATATCACTTATATAAAAATATACCCCATTAAGGTCACTGGATTCAATCTCACTTTTAAATTAGATTATAAAACATAGGAATCATTTGAAAATATTTTACTATAAAAACCTATATTGTTGTCCCATTTGTGAGATTAATGTAAAATTAATTTCAAACCCTTATTTGAATGGAATTTGAAAGAATGGACACCATATTTAGAATATGAAAAATTTATAATGATTAATATGTTCAACATATTTTTTTTAAAAACATTTAATGAAGGTGATTAAAATTAATTACAATGATTAATAGGAATAATAAATTTCCAATGGAATAGACCATAATATTAAGGAAAATATTACTTATAAACTTATCCAAATGATGATTTATGTCTAAATTTAGATCCTGTAATCCATTGGACATAATTTCATCCATTATTGGAGCCACATGAAATGTGAAAAACGTGGGTGGAATTCCATTTAAAAAATATAAAATAATGCCAGTCCAATTCCACTATAAAAGTCACTCACCCCTCCCACTTAGCCGAATGTATAAATACTAATATCAATCCAATACTCTACTCAAATAAGCCTCCAAAATACCTACCCAGATCTGATAATATATCTTCTGGATGAATTCTGTCCTAGAATCTCGTTGTTGCAAACCAAATGTACTTACCCAATGAAGAGGTGACATCTTTCCTCTAGAAAAATTATTATTTTCAGTTTACACCCCTAAACAATACTTATACAATGATTATATAATAACATTAGTATACTCTATATGATGATATGTTTAACTCTATGGTTTCAACCTATACATACACCCACCGCCATTAAATGTGTAATGATCTTACTTTTCTTGTGCATATAGGACTACCGCCACACGAAATGATGATTGTTCAATATTTCATTACCCCCAATAATGGTTCATATTGTCATGGAAACACTATTTTCATATTATATATATGATTAAAATAGTATAGATATGCTTATTTAATTCTTATTTAACACATTCTATTATACACTGCATTTTGGGTCAATATTATTACATAATTTGGTGAATTGTAGACTACAACCCTTCAATGTGATGTGATTTATTCATGTTATACATAGAATATATTGAATATGGGTTTAATTAAAAATATATTAAGTAATGTAAATATAAAATATATTTATTATATAATTACATTTTGGAAAATATAATTTATCACTTTCTATGTTAATATTTTCACAAAATTAAAATTTTAGAATGGCATTTGTGGATATGGGGAATAACCCCTCCTAATCAAGATATAAATATTTTATATATAAATATTTATGATTAACTAATATGGTATTTGTGATATAATTTTCATTCGACAATTATATAATGTTACATACCCTCTTTCAATAATGATCATTGTAAAATAGAAATGTTACACATGCGTATGTTTGACCTACCATATCCATTATGGTAAAGTTGATACATTATACATTACCATATTTCATAATTTGTTTTATAATTATAATTTATGAATAAATATTATATTCATTTCAGGATTTATATTCTTGAAATGTACATATAATTTCCTCTTTAACCATAATTGACCTACCAAATTCATTTTTGACACATGAACTGAATTTGGTCAAAATAACTTAACATAAACATAATTGTTTAAGAATTTTTATTCAAAAAAATAAAATAGTGATGTATAAGTAGTAATAAAAAAGAAAATTATTCATAATAATGTTAATAATTGACGTGAATTTATTATTCACGAATATAAATACACACATAACAAATTAGACTAAAGTTAAGGGAATCTTATTTCACTTTTCATTATACAAGGCGTATAATATTTTAACCACTTACTCATTTTGTGTGTTGTATATGATGAACCTATCAAATTTTATATCATTTATTTCATTAATTTTGTTGTATTAAATGGATAAATTTATTTTATTCTTTCATGGATCTCATGATTCAACATTTACTCATATAGTAAGGGATTTCGTCTTAATTTACTTTATATTGAGTCTTATTTGTAGTTATTCACCAATTCACTATTATATGGTGTATATACTTCCCATTGAAATTATCTTCTTGTAATATCTCTTTTATCATGATATTATACATTTCATTTAATTTTATTCACCAATTATTATTATTATTCAAATATTTCAATGTGTTATGGGATACATTGGTGTGCAAAATAATTATATTCCTCATGAAATTTTTAGTGATCATTTAATGGAATTTACGTTAATAAATTTCAAAAAGAATTATTTTTACTAATACTTTACTAATAATTATTGACAAATATATAATTTCTATTTTGAATATATATTTGTTAAGGAATATTTTTTATTAATTTAATTAATAAATCTATATATGGAATTCTTAGGACACGAAATGGAGGATGGTTCCTAGATATTGTATAAATCATCTATACATTGAGTGGTTCTCACAAGACAATTATGATTGTCAAATTAATTTGGGTTCTACTAGTTGTTTTATCATATTTTTAAATGTCTTGAAGGTGTAGGTTTTAATGGTCCTAATACATGATGGTTAATAATTATACGTTTTATTCAGAGATATTTTAGTTATTAGTTTTTTTATATTTGAGATTATCATATTATAAAATCTATTTGTGCAATTCAATTTTAATTTATTGATTTAATGGCATGTGATATTTGTTTTTAAATATTTACTTTTCATTTATTCTTATTTATTCATTATTTTTCCCACTATACTCACCCATAATTATCATTTGAGCTCACAATTATTATGTTTCCATCAACTATTTTATAATGTAGAATCTTTTGAATCAGTCTCAAGGATACTCACCTTGTACTTATGTTATTGATTAATTTCATCTCCCAATGTGTTATGGGTATCATGTATGTAATATCATTTCCAAAACTGATAAACTACCCAGTACCATGGTATTTGATGCATGTATCTATTCAAATATAATAAAACAATTTAATGACATTTAGAATCTAGGTTTGGGAAATTACACCCATTTCATGTACCACTATTTTCACAAGTACTATTTTTATGATGTATGAATCATTGTCCCTATTTATTAATTGTCATTATCATAAAAAATAATGACAAAAAATATATATCAAACCTTTAATTTATGACCAATTTATATAACATAATGAATATAAATACTTCACAAATAAGAAACTTTTATTTGGATATCGTTAGCTAAGGATGAAAAGGGGATACACACCAAAGATAAGAATCAATATAAGATATGGGAATAATGAATTAATTTTTATTCAAATCAAGAATTAAAATTTCCCCAGAATTCATTGGGAAGTGATGAACATATTTCATGATATTACATTGACCAGTATTTGGATTCATTTAAAAATAACATTTCCAAAAATTCATAAATAAAGAATGATCATGAATATAAGTTGAGTATTTAAAAAAAGTACATGGAAAAAGGATATGTTTTATGAAAAATATATAATGTATAAATTATCGATATAGAAAGTATCATTTATGGTTTTCCTAGATTAAAGATAGGGCATATCAATAAATATTTCATAAATAGTTGTAATTTAGAATGACTATGACAACACACTATAACATATATTTCATATAATAGATATAGATTTATTCACCTCCATATTATAATTATCCAAATGATAATATACACATAATTTAAGGGTTACATATTATGTAATGTAAAAAATATTGTTTTTAATCAAAGGAGACCAGTTTCTTTAGTGTAACTACCAATAAAAGTGATTTGCGACATGTAAATGTTTTAATGTTGTGTAATTTTTGTAGTTTGTATTCATAAATTGTTGTGGAGGGTTTGAGGTATCATTGGTTTTTGAAGAAATATTTTCTTGAATAAAGAACATATCCTATGATATTTTGGGTGTCTTAATTATATTTGAAATGACTTGTTTAGCAATTGACCAGTAGGGTTTGGCGCTTCGTCATTTTGGGTAAGCCTTCCTCTCTATATCTCCCTCATTTATGGTTGTATGACTATTTTCATTTAGGGATTGGTAATCAAACATTTTTTTTCTATAAATTTAAATATATATTAAATAATTATTAATAGAATGCATATATTTTCATTCCCAATCCCCATTCTCAATTTCCTTTAGGTTTTTTATGCTCTTACGGTTGGTGGATTTGATCAATTTTCATAATTTCTTAAATTTCATATATTTCTTATTGATTTCAGAATAGTTTAAATGAAATTTCATGTGTTAATATTTAAAAGGGAATGTAACAATGATTTTAATGTGTTTCATGATATTAAAACAAAATTGACATGATTTAAAATAGAAAATGGATTTGAAAAACCTATAGAATATTTTCATTGCATTGTAATCAGACTATAAAAATTCGAACATTTTTTATTCAAAAATTCATTATCAGTGCATAATGGGAACCTTGGGTACATCATGAAAGAGACATGGGTATCCTTTGAGTTAGTTACACTACTAGAAGGTAAACTCTTATATTTCTATGGCCTATAAAAGTCCTTGATGTTAGTTTGATCTAACCTTCTTCATTATTAGTATAGTGAGTGTCTAGTATGCATTTTCCATTATGATTGATACTCACTAGTAAGATAATAGTTTTTTCATGTTTCTATCACATGATAGATTATTTTATTTTTGATGGATAACGTGAATATTTATATTTTTTTATCTTTAACATATTGTTTCATGATTTTGAAATCTTTATTGGTAATTTTTTTAATTTTAAAGGATTATTTAAAAAATTTATTTCAAAATTTATTTATTTAAAAAATTCTTCTAAAAATGTTTTTTTTTCAAAAAATGGTCTTCTATATTATTTTTATTACAACATGCCTCATTTCCTTGGTGTTATCCTTGAAGGATCTATTGATCATCCCATACTTATGCCTATGGGTTCCCATAGGACTTATTATGCAATATCTAGTTAAATATTATATCATTATATTTAATGCAATATTCTATTCAAATTTTTTTCTTTTGGGATTGTATAGATGTGACGTTTTTTCACATGGAGAATTTTTTTTACACCTATCTTTATTACTCATTAATCATGTTTGGATCATTTGTATCTACCGTTATTTTTTCACTGTTCTCCAATTTTTTCTTTTTTCATACATATGAAACTATTTTTTTTCATTTCTTTACCCCACATGTGAGGGGATAACTTGGGTGGTTATTTTTGTTGACCCAGTTTATTCTCATAGAAATATTTATTATTTAGGGTTAATCCATCTAAAGAGTGTCCTCATTACCGGGGTTGGATCGGTGTCTTTGGTTGAAAAATGTATGATTATAATAATAGAAATAGTAGTTAAAGAAAAAAGGCCTGGACTGATCACTCTAAATACTAAATTTATGTTTCCATGGGTGGATGAAAAAACATTACTAAGTAGAAGACCTAGTATTTATGTTTATTTGTATAAATTGTATAGGAATATTATTTATGTTTATCTATCCAAAATGTCTGAGGAATTGGTTTCTGTATAATCATCTTCATAAAATAAGTTGGATAATTTTTTAGATGGACCTATTCCATTAAAAAATTATATCATTAATGTGATAAGATTCATAACAACTTTAAATTATTATTTATATAAATAACTATTTTGGATTCATTTTTCTTGTATTAACTTTTTTAAATTTTATTAGGGGTGATTTGTTAATTAATTATATTTAAGGAAAAATTCCTCATGTAATATCCTTTCCAAATAGAATAGGATACGGCAAAAGTAGGGTATCACATGTCGATCCTCTAGTGGATACTCCGTTGTTTGGACAAGTGATATGTATGGTTTAGACTATGGTGTTAGTGGGCGCAGTGAATTAGAGATGGACAATGGATATTTAATGAGGAATTAACAGGAAAAATCCACCTATTTTCCATTGTGACAATGAACCTCAAGAGTCACTGGAGTGTCTTGAATAGATTTAAAGGATCATAAACTTTTTTAATTCTCATTTTTATTCTCCTATGGTTCCTCATATATGCTCGAGGAAAGATGAATAAGAAGATGAGATTGTATAGTGAAAAAAATGTGGCACTAAGGACTTACGTTGGTTTCATTCAATAAGACATTAGTAATAATTTTTATCCTATGTTTTTATGTTTTGAATGTACATGAAATTTTATGAAATAGGAGTAAGGGGATGGTCATTTTATAAATTACTACTCCAACTTTACTAAGTTGGTGCATCTTGCGATAGATCATGTGACCAATGATTACATGAATGATCAACTGTTCAATATGTGGCATACGGGAGATGTTTTTAAATTTTAGTTCATTTTATCATTCTACCAATGTAATTGTAATCTATAATAATTACTAGGAAAAGGCACACATATTAGGGAGGAGATGTTTGGGAAGAGATTCAATGGGTGTAACAGTTAAACAAGGTATTTCTTCTTCCCAAAAATGAATGAACATGATTAATCATTTTTTTAATAAGATATATTTCAGGATATTCTATAAGGAATTAAGTGGTTATTTCATTCGAGTGTGGGAGTCATGGTCATACTAGGACATAGTGTATGGTGCTCATAGAACATTTAATCTATGTGGGTTATTTGGACATGTGAATAGGTTCTGTGATAAGATGCCTGAAGGCTAGAAGGCGGGATCCACTTTCATTAAGGTGCCATAGGTTCATGTGGATGTTTTTAATAGTGGTGGGTATCATCATTATGAAAATTGGATGTTTAGGTGGCTATTTCTAGATGTAATTATGTATCATAATGTGACCCTTAGGAATATTATGTTGGAAAGGGTAATATTAGACGTATAGTGTTTATTTCATATTTTTTGGTGCTATATTGTTTATATCGGTGCTACTAATTCATTTACATCATCATTTTTTTTTCATTTAATGTGGTTATATTCAGATATTATTCCTTTCATTATGAATCTTACCATTTATTTGGGAAATTTTTCCAAATTATGTTTTAAATTTCTCATGTGGTTAGTGTTGATAGGAAGCATTTAGGGGGTATTGAACTTCATACTACTTGATATTGACATTTATTAAATTACTATTTTCTTGAATTGAATGATTATTATAATGGATAGCACATATTTTTATATAAATTCAGTATATTAATTAAATAAATATGGAGACAATCATGTTTCAAGTGGTGTATAAGACTCAATATCAGGAAGGGAATGGCTGGTAGTTTTTTATGAAAAATTCATATCATGCTAGTTGTCACAAAGGTTTATTAATGTATTTGATCCCTGATTTAGAATTCCGAAATATGTTTTTGTATTTTGGTACTCTATGGGTTTTCAAATTATTTTTATGTCTTTCTTCCATAATGATATGTCGAGTTTACTATTTATTTGTTACCTTGAATGAGTGATATGTCTCTTCTATCATTTCAAATTGACCATGATGAATTGGTCATACATAAAATCCATAGTTAGGACATACAGGTGAAATGATATATTCAACTTAGTGTTTTATCATGGCCTTAAATTGTACTATTTTTTATGAAGTCATAATAAATTCTTAGACACTCTATGGAATATCAGAACAAGAATCAAGGGACAGTTAGAACAAGTATCTTTTTCTGAGAATTGATGATCTTGTTGATCAGTTGATAGAGTGTCATTGGTTTTATAAGATTGACCAATGGTTGGGGTACCACAAAATTTTTGACTGATAAGAGGATATACCAAAAAAATAGTTTCAGAGTTGATAAGTTCATTTTGAGCTTCAAGTAATTCAATTCAGACTCACTATCTATCCTTTAGTATTCATGTATTTCATTAACCAAATCATTAATATTTTAATTCAATCATTTCTTGTTTGGTTTGTATATGATATCTTCATGTGATATAGGAATGAGGAGGAGCATAGAGACCATTTTATTATCATTATTTGATCCATTAAGGGACTTATAATATGTTGAAATATTTTCATGTGTGAGTTTTGGATTTGGGAAGTGATATTTCTGGGACATGTGATAGTTTTGAGGGGAATAAAAATTGATCATGAAAAGGTTCAGACCATTCTTCCATGGGATTAGCTTATAAATTTGATTATGATTTAGAGAATAATAGCTTTGGAAAGTAACTATAGACCATAGGTTCATGAATTCTCCCACTCGCATTATAGATGAATGATTTAACCTATATGTATGTAATCATTTAATGGAATGAGATGTCACTACCCCCTACCCATAAGAAATACACCTCATTGGCCGAAAATGTGATCAGGTAGATAATGACCCTGAGTCCCGCCTCCAGGGGGCCTCAGGATGACTAATAGAACTGAGGGTATAGTAAACACACAAATGGGAGGAATTACCCTCTAGGAGAATCCATAAAAAAGAGATAGATAAGACAGACACCAAAAAACTAAAACTCAAACTTAAATATTAATGAAATACCAAGTATACATATGTAATTTCATGACAAAAATACTACAAATGAAAGGGGAAACATCAGATACGCAAAAGAATGTAAAAACAGCAGCATCCACGAAGCCCAAACAGCACCTACAACCCCATGCTAGCAGAAACCATAATTATCTTCAATCCTTCTTCTAGTGACCTAAATTTTTTTTGTAGGTATAGTTTGATTATAACAATATACTCAGTAGGATCCTCCACAGAGCCTCTCTTGCAAAAGTATAAAAATCAAGATAAAGCCCAATGAAAAAAATTGAAACTAACTCATCACCAAAATAGGTGTACTATGTTCCCAGTCTCAAGATGGATACTCTCACCATGTATTTTATACAAGAGTATATAATATAATAATGAATATCAAGGGTACCCTGGTACTACATCCCCACTAGTTTTCCACTTTTCCCCAACATCGCACAACAGAAGCATCTCCCTCCAAGAAGGCTTTCCTGCAGACACCTGGGTAAAGCACCACAACATGCACCTCATGCAACAAAACCCCCATGTTCACATAAGAAAAGTAATTGGGTAGTTTCTGGATTCCACCACATCTCGCATAACATGTATCATATGTCAGGCATTAAACTAGAAGCCTTTAAAACCCACACACCGAGTAAGGATCCTCAAGCCATCATAACCTATACATGTTATGCCTATAGTAGTCCAAAGGAAACTATATCTATAATATATGTGTGCGAATGACCAGTAGCTATTATAGCCCTCTACATATATTTTTGGGGAAAAATAATTGTTGTGCCTACCAGCACAAGTAACTACCAAGAGAAGAGAGTGGTGCCAAATTGGGTGGCCATCCATCCATCCTCCCACCAGAATGTTGGGGAAAACACCCCGAGGGCTCAGAATCCCCGGGGTGTCAGTTTCCCTAACTGACGGCGTGGGGTAGCATATAAAAACACAAAAAATATAGAATATAATATAGCTCACAACCACAATATGGGAATAACCTAGTATTAGACTCAACTACAGGTAATGTCTCTATAACTCTTAATTGCAACTTCTAAGACTAGGTATCCTATAAGCACACAACAATTTTGAGAGCTTGATTACATTCCATCATTCCCATTTAATCAGTATCACATTAGCTTCATTAATTCTTAAAACATTAATTAACTATTATCAATTTTACACATTATATTTCATTATCATCACACACAAAATACAGTATTCCATTAATTTAAAACCTCAACATTTAATCCCAGCATGCTCCAACCCCATGGGTTAACCTCATTTATTCAATAATTTATTAACAACATTTTTACTTTACCGTTTTCCCTGGAATTATAGAAAAACATGATAAGATACCAAATAGATGTGCAATCAACCTAGTGGGTAGATGAACTATCTTTCAAGTGTTTTCCGCGTATAGCAAGAGAATAGACCCATCCTCCCTCTGGAAGCTAAACACAGAAAGAACATAGAATACCCCATGTGTCGTTTTCCCTTTTGGAATGAAGGTAAGCAAACTAGGTGCCTCAAGTAGTGGGGAAAGTAAGGAATATAGAAAACCAAAAATAAACAAAAAGCATCAAAATGTTCCCATCCAACATGTTCCATCATCTATAGTGTCCTCCCCGACACCTACATGAATAAACTGATGCATCTCACCACTCTAGGTGTCAATTGCTACCCAAACCAATAGGGATTCTTATCCAACATATCACAACAACCATCTAGTCACACATTACAACACAAGAAGATTGAAAAAAAACATCATTTCAACTGGGCTCGAGGCCCTTAAAAGAGCAAGATGATAACTAGTTACCCTATATGTAATTATCTCGTATAAAACAACATGTTATTCAATCCATCTTGATATAACGGATTTATTATTCATATGTCCCAACTTTGGGAAACCTAAAAATTAACCTATAAAAATTATTAAACATTCTTGTTGTATCAATTTGATTAAAATAAAATTACAACAACAACATCCCAATTCATTTACATGCCACTTTATCTTTGTCCAAATAATTATCAATTAATTTTATATTTACATTCATTACCAATTTCTATCATGAATGAAAATCTAACAAAGGATGAATAGATATTATGATATCTAGAAAAACAAGAGTCAATAACATATGATCAATAATAATTTATTTATCTTGTTCAAATATTTATTATTTCAATTCCTTTGTAATGTAGATGAAGAAAACATTCTATCTCTACAGTTTCATGTAAGAGAATATAGATGCATTGAATCTCGAACCTCAAATGGTTCTTGATGTTCATTGTATGAGAACAAGACACACAACAGGTGATGATATACTCCCCCATGAAAACTGTATCCCCCCAAGGATTCAGTGACACCACCACAGTGGTCAACACATGAGAAATTATATTCGGAATATGGAGATAGCATTCCATAAAAGGGAACGGAAAATAGAAGGGGATGTACCCAAAATAATGATGATATATCATTTCCTATATCGATGATTGAACGATACTTCCTGGTTGCATAAAAACATAGATGAACCAATCCAATGAAGATATTTGGATCTCACAACTCCTATGGGAATGATGAAATGTTTTGAGTGTATAACACAAGAGAACATGGAGGAACAACAAGGGAGGAAGATATCTTTTCCCATTTTATGATTTTTTGGAGAATCAGTTTAAGATACACTAGATTTTCCATTAAAATAAAATCACATTAAATCATGTGGTTTGACCAAGTAAAATAATCCTAATACTTGGAAAATTAATATAGTATTTATAGCCATTGAATCAACCTTAGAGTCCTTAAATGAGTCTTTAAATGAATTTTACATAAATGTAAATTTCAAAGGAGAGACACTATTGGAGGCTGGAAACACTTTACACAAAAAAAGAAATTTGAAAAGGATAATAGTGGATACTATTAGAACCTTTCCATTCTGAAAACACTATTAATAATCTCAAAATTATGTAAAAGAAAATAAAGGATAATGTTGGAACCACACCGTTCTGGAAACAATATTCATGAACTTGAAATTTGGAAAAGGAAATAGAGGCTCCCTTTGGAACCTCATCATTCTAGAAACATTATTCAGGAACTCAAAATATCGAAAAGAAAATAGGGGCTACCATTGGAGCCTCACCATTCTAGAAATACTATTCATGAACTGAAAATTTGGCAGATGAAATAGAGGCTACCATTGGAACCTCACCATTCTGAAAACACTATTTATGAACTCGAAATCTGGAAAAAGAAATAGAGGCAACATTTGAAACCACACTTTTCTAGAAACACTATTCATGAACTCAAAATTTGGAAAAGGAAATAGAGGCTACCATTTGAACTATTCACATAAGCCTACCGATGACTCTGTTCACATAAGGCTACTTTTGGAAGTATTCATAGAAGCATATCGATGACATTGTTCACATAAGGCTACCGTTTCAACTATTCACATAAGAATTATGATGACACTATTCACAGAAGGTTACCATTGGAACTGTTTATAGAAGCCTACCGATGAGACTATTCACATGAGGATACCATTGGAGCTGTTGACACAAGCCTACCGATGACACTGTTCAAATAAGGCTACCGTTGGAACTGTTCACCCAAACCTACTGATGACACTGTTCACAAAAGGCTACCATTGGAACTCTTCACCTAAGCCTACTGATGACATTGTTCATTAAAGGCTTTCATTGGAACTGTTCATAGAAGCCTACTGATGATGGTGTTCAAATAAGGCTACCATATGAACTATTCAAACAAGTCTACCGATGACACTATTCACATAAAGTTAATGTTTGAATAGTTAACATAAGCCTACAGATGCCATTCTTCACATAAGGCTACCATTGGAACTATTCATAAAGCTGGAAATTTGGAATAGTGTTGGGGATATGTCACCTTGACATCCCATAACTCCTCACACACAAGTGTTCATCAATGAAATGGACCAAAGATATCTGGGCCATTACATAAGATACATATCAAACCATTCTCATCCTCATGAATTCAAAACCAACCTAAAAGGAAACTGAAAAGCGGTCCGAATGACCACCAATCGAGAGACATCTCAAAAAAAAGAAAACCCCATGAAGTATACAAAGAAGACCATATCATAAACAAGAAACGTCTATAACCACAAAGTGAAGCATTATTTTATAACATGAAAAGATTTAAACATCAAGAAACTCGGGGTACTGAGCACGTTTCTAGGAATCACATTCCCATGTACTCTCCTCCATGACACAGTGTCGCCACAAGAAACTAACCATGGGGATAGAATTACCACGCAAAACCTTCTCTTTGTGGTCTTGGATCTCTACTGTCCGCTCCTCGATGGTTGTATCATTATCAACATCGATCTCCCCAGAATCGATTACATGTGAGTAATCATTAAGATAACGATGGAGCTATGATACATGGAAAACATCATGTATCTGGATCATCTACGAGGGAAGCACTATCTGATATGCCACGACTCTATCTTGATCCAAAACCTAGAAAGAACAAACAATTGGGGGAGAACTCTTATTCCCATGACAGAAACATCACTGCCTCATATGGGGAGTCATCTTCAAAAATACATGATATCCAAGATCAAACACCAAAGGTCTCTTACATTTATCATCATCTGAATTCAGATGATCCTATGCTCTCTTCATCCTCTCACAAATCACCTGAACCATTCTTTTTGTATTCTTCACTAGATACGGTTCGAGAATTACTGACATTCCGATCCCAGTCCAGCACAACGGAGAACGGGAAGGTCATCCATACAAGGCTTATAATGAAGCCATATTGGTGGTGAAGTGAAAACTATTTTTAAAAGCAAACTCCACCAAGGGTAAGTGCCTTATCCACGAACCTCCAAAATATATGACACAAGAGCGTAACATGTCTTCAAGAGTCTGGATAGTTCGCTCTATATGACCTTCCATATGAGGATGAATATTAGTACCAAGGCATAGATGATAACAAAAATCATGTTGGAGACCTCTCATCACCCTAGAGGTAAAATGATAATCTTGATCAGAAATGATTTTCCGTGGGACTCCATGAAGTCTCACCACCTCCTCGAGATACTTCCTCGACATAACATCCACTGATCTTGAATCCTTGATCTGTATAAATTATGTAACTCCCCGACCATAGTTACCCAGAGTTGGTGTAATATTGTATAAAATTGATATGATCACAACAAATCATGACTCAAAAGGCTGATTAGTTTAGTATCCTTATAAGTACTAGTTACATTCATAAGTCTTAAATTACATTATCAAATGAAATACAACAACATAGTGTCTTCTTTGAACACTCTTATTTCTCATAGCCTATTCCTACCAGTCAGTCATAATATCCTTGTTCACATCCTAAGAAAATAAATCATTAGAATGGGGTGAGATCAGATGCTATGTATGGATAACAATATAGAAAAAACTATCAAAAATAATCATAAACAATTAAGGCAATGTATAAGACTCAAAAACAAGCCTTTTACACATAAAATCCAGTATAATATGGAATATATAAATCAAATAATTCCATTTACATATTCACATAGATATTTTACTAGTCTAATAATCATATATATATCAATATCTAATTTCATAATGATGGAATGTATAATTCTGGACATTATAACCATGTAATCAAGGCCTCATGCCAAGAATATAAATAAAATTTTGCCAAGGCCTTGTATCAAGACACCATTTTCTCTCATGATACCGACCGATGAATCGAGGAGTTATAGTGGGCTCCACCCATCACTTAATAATTCCAATGAATTCCTCATATGAAATGGTTGAAACATAATCTAAACATTATTATTAAAACTATAATACAAAATGTCAATATTTTTACCACAAACCATGAATGGTATAAAAATACTACTTCTACAGCCAATAATAACTCATTCAATTCAATGTGGAAGAAAATATTATAATAAATAAACCTCAATCAAGAATAATGATGTATATTGACATAGATGAAAATAATCAATAAAACTATTTGAGTGAATGATCCCCTTTTTTGAAAACATTGAAAAGTTTCAATACTTATCATGATGGTTGTAAAAATAGATTTCTCAGTCAATGTGTCACATACTACATTGAAACTTTTAAAAGGAATTTTAATTTTAAAACATTCATGTCCATATAAATAAATTTTTAACATCATTTTTAAATCATGAACATTAATGAGAATTATTTAGAATAATAAGTCTATAAAACATTTAAAATGATAACTTAGTTTCAGTTATTAACCAAATGAGAGACGATTGAATAAAAATAATTGAGGTAATAAAAACCTTATTATATCATGAGAATAATGTAATTCATGATTTACTATGTCAATGTAATGTATATACACTGTATAAAAGTGAATTGTCACATAACAACAATGATGTCACAAATGTTTTTAAATTGAAATGAAATCCCTTATAAAGGTCGTGTACTTTGGTTAAGGATAACTCAATAATGTAATTATGTGTGATAAATATAAATAAACTCAATAATATTGGATATTAAGTGTATATATGTCAATGTACATTCACACATATTCTTGTAAAAACAACACCATTGACTTGGATGTTTAACTCAATTAATGAAATTTTTGTTATGATTACTCTTATCATGTTCATATCAATGACATGAGAATTTATAAATGGAGTTATTACATGTGTCAAAAGTATATCCACACAAAATCGTGTGTAGATTAATAAATAAATAAATAAATACGAATTTCACACATAATCATGGAGTATAATGATCAATGAAGTTTTCTTAAATCCCAAAGAGTGGAAATCAAAGTTATAAATTCCCTTACTGATTTGGTAACATACGAAACATACACCTCATGAAAGAAGGATCATACAATGAAGTAGTAAATACCCATAAATTAAAATATATTACACAAAGAAAAAAATCATGGACAATACATACACCACACAAAAGAAAATAGTAGCAAATATAGCATGAATCTCACATGAATAAAAAGTGAGATGAAAACCCCTTACCCTGTACATTTTCATAGTTGAGGGTATGATAACCTCTTATATAATGGTGAAATAATTGTTATTAAATTATAAAAGAACCATTAACATTAATATGATTTCATACATGATCTTTTAATATTTCTTTGTTAATAATATTTCAGTAGTATCATTGTTTCGGGTGTAAACTGATTTGTTTTTCTTTATTTGTTTTGTAACATAAGTAATGATTATTATCAGTGGGATGTATTAGATTTTAACGAAAATAATATTTTTTTCTTCAAAATTATTTTTTATCATAAAAATTTATTTATTCTTGAATGGTTATGACGAGGAATGAATCTCATCGTGTTTGTGGAGACGGTAATCAGTACGTACACACGAGAAACAATACCATTCGATTTTTGGTAAAATTGTATGTAATTTAGTGGTATATCATATATATAGAATAATTACCATGTTATATTTATTATTTACATAAATTATCCTCATTATAAAACCCATCCAAAAAATTAACTGTTGAATAGAAATCTTTACCACGATGTGGAGACGATAAGCCGTACATACACACGTATGGTGACTTTTTCTTTCATATGATTGATAGAATAATAAATATGGTTGTACCATAATAGTAATAACATAAAAATATGTAAAATTTAATGGATTTTTTTTGGAAACAACAATGAAAGAGTATGTGGAAGAAGAAAAGAACATTGAAAGAGGTGATGAAATAATTATCACTTGTTCAGATCCTTACTCTTTGATTTGATCAAAAGGGCTCCATAGGTTGACCTTTAGATCAAAGTAAGGACTCTATGTTGAATTAAAATTTGTTTGGAGGATATTTTAGTAGGTTTTGGCTGAGGAAAATGGCTTTGGTGTTCTGATTGTTTTAGAAGGGGATTTACCCTTTTATTATAGAGGTGAGGGTCACTTTAGAAAAACCGTGAAATATTATTAATTACACAATAATATTTGGTGTATAAAGGCTCCAAAAGTATTTATTTTGAGTATAAGGTGGGCCTAGGTAGAAAAAATATCAACTGATTGGTTTTATATAGTTTTAGTTCAACACATAAACCTTATCTTTTAGATTTAAATCTTTTTTATATATATTAACATTTACCATAACTCCATAAAGTATAAAATTATATAGTTAATTAACATACAATAAAATTTCATGAAAACCCTCGAGTGGTTAATTAAAAAATGCAAATTATTATATAAATCTTTTTTCCAAATCGTATATTTTTTGGACTATTATATCATTTAATAATATAGTATTTGTTTTAAAAACTCATTTATGTCAATTTTGACATTATTTAGTATTTGGTTTTTGTGAATGTTATAACTAACTGGTTTCTTAAAAAAAATTAAATCAACCCTAATTAGTAATATTAACCTATAATATTTGTGTAATTCATCAGAAGTTTCAGTTTACATTTATTTTAATTTTTATAATATCAATTAATTTAATCATTCATTAATAATGTAATTGCTGCATCATCATTGTGTCATAAATAAATTTATTTATTTAATGTCTAAATATTATAAATAAAATACCATGATGTAGGAAATACTCTTATATTTCTAATAAACATTTATAGTCGAATTTTTTTATTTATAATCCTATATAAAAGATGTTTTAGTTATTTAAATTTGAATTTATCATTTTTAACTCATCATAAAACTAAATAATAATAAATGAACTAATCTAATCCAAGTAGACAAAAAGGATCATATTTTATTCATAATGTTGATTATGGTCGAAATACACTTATCCAATTGAATTATGACCTATATTATGGTAATTATAATATCATTTTTTTCTTTAATTACCCAATTTACTTTTAACCTCGTTAAATAAAATTTAAAATTTACAATTTAAAAAATATTATTTTCATCTTATTGAACCAAATTTTACATACTGATGTCAACCATGTCACTCTAATTTTTGAAATTCAATTCATAGAAGCAGTAAAATTACCTTTTAGGAAAATTTACTAACATTCCTTGAAGGTGGGTAAAAGATGTTAAAAAATTCAATAAAATTTTATTCATATAATTTAATAATAAAATGACTCCAATTAATTAAATTAAAATAATATAGGTATTATGTTTCTATTTATTACTTAAAATAATATAAAATAAAATAAATAATTATTTAAATAAAAAGTCGTCTTTTAAACAATAACCCAGTGTTTTCCACTCTTCATAAAAAATTTATTGTTTTCAGAAAAATACCAATAATTTGCCATAAGATAATTTTGATATTCCTAATAAAAATTTGATGTCTATTTTACTAAATTAAAAACATAAGAATTTCCCAAATTAATTTAAAATTACTTCTTGTTGTCAAAACCAAAAAGCGGGTTTTTGAGAAATAAAAACTATCAAAATATTGATATGTGTTTATGTCTGTTTTAAAACTGAAATTAATTCCATTCACAAAAATTTATTAAATGATAGAACTAAAATATAATTATAGTTAAGAACCATTAAACATTAATATTTACCACTATAAATTATATTGATAAAAAAAATTTCAATTAAATTTAGTATCTTCTAATATTCATAAAAATATGAAGGTTGTCAGAAAAACATCAAAAATTTATCGAAACAAAATATTTGTATTTGGATTTTAAAAAAGAATATAATTTAATTAAATTGAATATATAATTCTATCAAATATTATGTTTAGAAATGGTTCACCATTAAAAGGCGTAAAAACTGTATTTTTTTAAAAATACTTCTTTTATCTGAAAAATTGAATTTGTCCTTATATTATGTCTAAGAAACAAAAAATATGAATGTTAAAATTATAAGGGATATATATTAAAATAAGAATTTAGTTATTACTATTCACAATGGCTTTCTAAATACCTATTTTGATAGGTCACAGTGTTCTTATACTCAATGTTTTGTACATTACATGCTATTGTATTATTCAAAGAGAAGCGTGTAATGGAATATTGGGGTGTTACATTCTTCCATACTTCAATAAATTGAGCTCTCACAATTTGAAATAATTGTTCTGAAATAAAATGTTACAAAAATAGAAAATAAATTTATGGAAAACCCACATCGTAAATAGGATTATTAAAAAATATTCTTAATAAGAGGGAAGGGGAAATAAAAAAGTCAACACCAAATTTAGATTTCGAATATGAGAACATTAGTGGAAATTATAATATGAGGGAAAACATAGATATTTATAAGGAGTGACTGAGGTCATCAATCACAAAAAATTGAATGGAATATTGAGGGCCTCAATTCCATAAATCTATGATGAATAATGTAAGGTATTAGGATAATATATTTTCAGGTTTATGATCCTTTCCCTATTGTTTAAAAATTAATTTCTTCATAGAATATGAAAAATTATACTTGATAAGTTGAGTTCCATCTGTTAAATAATTTCTACCAAAATATCATCGTCTAATCGAGATGAAGAGTATTCAAGATGACTCGGTCACACATGAAGCGCTATAATAAACGTATAGAGATTCACGTAATCCGGAAAGGTTGAAATATATATTACCCTCGTCTTTAGTGATTAACCAATAAAAAAATACTTATTACATGTTTAGATGTTCCCCAAATGGATAACCCTTTAGAGAAATAAATACAAATAATAATTTTTAAAATTAAACCAAAAATACCCCTAGTTCAATAAATATCATTCAATAAAATTTTTTCCTTAAAATACTTCAATATAATCCAAACTATGATTGAAAACCAAAACTCAGAATAATTTCATTACATAGTATTACACATTAAATTGTATATCCAATTAACATAGACTACTCTTAATGAAACATAATTAAAACTAATTAACATAATCACATATTTTCTATGATAGGTCAATCATTTCCATAAATAACTAAAATAACTATAAATCCAAAATAAAAACATAGATAAAAACCCACCATTACTCCTCAAATGAAATCATATAGTATTATATTCTCTATAAGCATATAGTGTTCCCAACATAGCAAACATCTTTCAAAATAACATTTATCACTTAATCACCATATAATTTTCCTACACTAATGATATTAATTTCATAAAACATATGTTACCAAATCATCGTATTATTGGTCAATAAAATCACTTAACTAAAAAGAACTAGTCACACAAATGAGGGAATTCATGTAGTCCAGTGGTAGGTGATAAATCCCATTCGAACATTGGTTGTGGGTTCAATTCCCACATCTTTATCCAACGTGACGGGTTATCACATGGTCTATGTGTTCTCATTTTTTCAAAAACTATATTTTATAAATTATCAAAATGAGATAAATTCCCAAAAATAACCATAATATAATTTGACCACAAATTGTATCTCATACCTCACATTTTCGTCCCAAAATTTAATAACCTGTAATTGCCTAAAATTCAAGGATCATTTAAACTCAAATGGTTATTTATAACAATATCCAGAAAAGAAAAGATAATTCTTACTTCAATAGAATTTTCAATTATCAATATGTACTGATACACATATGAGAGAAAAGTCATCCAATGTAATCCCATCAATAAAAAACACTAATAATTTTAAACATTTCTCCATCCATTTATTTCAACATATGTTATTCCATGACGAATAAGTTATCCTATAGAATAGGATATAGACTTGGTTAATTCCTAGGTCCCCTATATTTATGGAAATTGACTATAAATGGATTCTTGAGACCATTTTTATTTTTATTCCATATTACACTTCATTTTTCCTTGGAAATTCATTACATTTTGTCCTTCTTTACCACACATAATGAATTTCTTTGTTCCATTGAGACACTTTTCTGGGTTCTCATTTCACATATCCTTCATGATGGTAATCATGATTTTTTTTATTCATGGTCTCCACTTTTTGAACTCTTATCATTCACCACCATTCTCTTATTCATAGAGTCCCATAGTTGGTTAATTTATATGTTATTGATCATATTTTTGTAAAAATAATTCAGCATAAACATGATATATTTTTCGCCTATCAACATTCCATTTCACTGCTCATTTCCACTAATTTTCCCACCTTGTACATAATGTTCAATGTTACTATGACTTATGTGGAATCCAGCCATTGACTAAAACCGAAAATAATTTTGTGAGTAACAATACTTATAAAATCCTTTACAGAATATCATGACACCTTATTTTCAATCTAAAATGCCATATGATTAACCGTGTTTATCTATTCTCATTTTAAATTATTAGTCTTTATATCAGTTTGAAAATAAAATTTGAATTATCATAAGCACATCCTACAATAGTTTCGTAACCAAGAGTGTAGAAAGGCCTATTGTAATGCACTAGTTCCCATTTGAGTGTAGCTCAAAATAGTGTTTTCAAGTTTTACCCCTTTGTATATCTATGCTAGAGCCGCCTCTACCTACTCGTATCAAGACCGGGATGTATTGTTTGGAAAACCCACATAATATTTACAGTACCAAAAAATTTGGTTGTTCATCTATACTAATCATGAAAGTATATCTTAGGGTAATGTTCTGTAATCAGAGTTTTTATAAATCTAGTTTCCATGTTTTATAGTTAACTTTCTCTGATACCAACTACAACTCCCCGACCATAGTTTCTTAGAGTCTGTGAAATATTAACTAACATTATCATGATCACAATAGAACAATTCTCAAAATACAAATTCAATTTGTAGCCTAGGATAAACTAGATATATACAAAAGATTTACATTACATTATTAAATGAAAAACAACAACATAATGTCTACATTGAACACTCTTATATCCCTTAGCTGATTCTTGAAGGTAAGTCATAACATACATCTTCACATCATGGGAAAAATAAAACATAAGTAGTGAACTCAGATGCTCAGTAAGGATAACAATATCGAGGAAACTATAATAAATAATCATAAATATTTTTGGTGATGTATAATACTAATGAACAATACTTTCAAACATAAACATCAGCACAATATGGAAAATAGAAATCAAATAATTCCATTTAATTATTCACATGGTTATTCTACTAGATGAATAATCACACGTAAAATCAATAGTTAATTACATTATGATGGAATTCATAATGTCGGACATCATAACCACATAATAATGGTCATGTACCAAGACTACAAAATAATTTTTATCTAGGCCTTGAGCCATGAAACTAGTTTGTCTCATGAGGCCTATCGATTAATCGAAGAGCCATAGAGGTCTCCACCTATCAAATACTATGTCCAATGCATTCAACATATGAAATGGTTAAAACATAATATAACTATTCGTATTAAAAATAGAATACGAAACATCAATATTTTGACCACAAACCATGAATGATATAAAAATAGAGAATCCACAGCAAAAAATAACTCATTAAATACAATGTGAATGATTTTATTATAATAAATCAAATTATATCATTAATAATGAAGGTCATTGATATTTATGAAAATAATTAGTAATTTTTTTTACAGAAATATCCACTTTTTGTCAAAAACATTTAAATGTTTCACTATTTATCAAGAAGTTATTAATAATAGATTTTGGAATCAAAGTGTCACATAAAACATTGAAACATTTAAAAGGAATTTTAATTTTAAAACATTCATGCTCATATAAATAAATCTTTAACAGCATTTTTAAAACATGGACATTAATGGGAAATATTTATAAGAATAAATCATAAAAACTACTAAAATGATATTTTAGTTAGAGTTACTAACCAAATGAGATATGCTTAAATAAAAATAATTAATTTAATAAAAACTTTTTAATATCCTATGAAGAAAGGGATTCATGATATACTATGTCAATGTACATTATATACGCCATATAAATGTGAATTGACACATAATAATAAAAAAATATCAATGGAATGTAAACTGAGATGAACTACCTTATAAAGACCGTATCCTTAGGTTAAGGAAAAATAAATTACATAATTATGTGTGAAAAATATACATACACTCATTATGATAGGATATTCATTATAAATAAAGCAGAGTACATTCACACATATTCTTGTAAAAACAACAACAAGGACTTGGATGTTTATCTCATTGAATGGAAATAGATTTAAGATTACTATTATCATGTTCATATAGATGACTTGAGAATTTATAAATGGAGTTATTATGTGTGTAAAAAATATATCCACACAGAGGATATTGGAAATTACTATATAAATAAATAAATTGTTATTTCACACATAATCATGGAGTAAAAAAATCAACAAAATTTTCATAAAACCCAATGATTGGAAATTGAAAATATAAATACCCTTACCAATTTGGTAACCTATAAAACATACACCCCATGAAAGAAGGATAATACAATGAAGTTTTAAATACCCAAAAATTAATGTATATTACACAACAAACATAATCATGGATAGTACATACACCACACAAATGGAAACAGTGGAAAATATAGAATGAATCTCACTGGAATAAAAAGTAAGATGAAAACCCCATACATTGTACATTTCCTTAGTTGAGGGTGTGTTAACATACTATATAATGGTGAAATATTTATTATTTAATTATACAAGAAGCATATACATAAATATTATATTTATATGATCTTTTAATATTTCTTTTTTGATAATATTTTAGTAGTATCATTGTTTCGATTATTAAATTTTTTTTTCATGACATGTTTTGTAACATAAGTCATGTTGTTTATGGAATGTATGTATATGATTTATATCCATAACTATATTATGTTCTAAAATATTATATTTTAAATAATGAAATTATATTTATTCCTGAATGGTTATGATGGTAAATGAATCTCATCGCGTTCGTGGAGATGGTAATCCGTACATACGCATGAGTGAGAATACAATTCTATTTATAGTTAAATTGTATGTAATTTGATGGTATACATATATATAAAATCCTTAAAATGTAAATTTTATTATTTATATAAAATATACTTATTATTATTCCTATCCAATCTATTATGTGTTGAATAAAAAACTACACCACGATGTGGAGACAGTAAGCTGTACGAACGCACTTATGGTGACTTAATATTTCATAGGATGGGTATAATAATGAATATGGTTGTACCATATTTATAATGACATCATTGTATTTAAATAGTACTAGAATTATTATTTTGGTATGGAAATAATAAAGAAAGAAGAAGTGGATAAAAAAACATAGATGGAGGTAATGAAATAATTACGTCTTCTTAGGGTGATTTCTTATGATTTGATCAAATGGGATCCTTATGTAGGATTTATGATCAAATTAAGGGCTCTAGGTTAAAGTGAGGGTAGTTTAGAGGATATTTGATTATGTTTTGGTCAATACAAATGGCTTTGAGGTTTAATTTTTAGATAAGGGAAAGTACCCTTTTATATGAGAGATGAGGGTGACTTTAGAAAAACCTTGAATCATATTAGGGTTATAAGGGCTCCAAAAGGATTTATTTTGAGACTAAGGTGGTGTTAGGTAGACAACCACTTAACCAATTAGTTTTAGATAGGTTTAGGTCATCATATTAACCTTATCATTTAGATTTAACTAGTCATTAAATAGTTTAACAATTACCATGTCTCCTTATATTTTTATATTATATGGTTAATAAAAATACTATAAAATGTCAAGAGAACCCCAAGTTGTTAATAAATGATATATAAATCAGTATATTAGTCCTTTGGCCGAATCATAGATATTTAATATTGTTATATCATTTAATAATATATTATTTGTTTTAAAAACTCAATTATGTCAATTTTGACATTATTTATTTGTTGGTTTTTGTGAATGTTATACCAATATTATTTCGTCAATGAAAATAAATTGAATAAATCCTAACCTATAATATTTACCAATAAATTTTTTAGAATGCATCAAAAGTCTCAATTTGAATTTATTTTAATATTTATAATATCAATTGATTTATTCTTTCTTTAATAAGGTAATTATAGAATTGTCATTGTGTCATAAAAAAATTTATTTTTTAATTTTTAAAATTTATAAAATAGTACCATGATGTGAGAAATATTTTCATCATTCTAATGAAAATTAATTGTAGAAAATATATTATGTATAACCAAAATTTAAAAATATTTTATTTATTAAAATTTGTATTTAACACTTTTAAATCTTCTTTAAATAAAATAATAATAAATGTCCTAAACAAAACCATGTAAACCAAAAGGATAATTTTTTATTCCTATGGTTTATTTAGTTCGAAATAAACTTATCCAATAGAATGATGACATGTGTAGGGTAATTATAATATCATTTTATCCTTTAATTACCCTATTTACTTTTAATATTGGTTAAAAAAATTCAAAAGCTACTATTCACAAAATATTATATTCTTTTTATTGAACCAAAATTTACTTACTGATGCCAACCGTGTCTCTCAAATTTATCAAATTCAATTCAGAAATGCGGAAAAATTACATTTTTTTGTAAATTTGTTAACGTGCCTAGAAAGTAAAATTTTATACATGTAATATTATTATAAAATGAATCCAATGAATTATATTGGAATAATATATGTATTATGTATCTATTTTTATATAAGATAAATTTATATAATATAAAAAATTATTTAAATAAAATTTCGTTTTAAAACAATAACACCGTGTTTTTTACTATTCATAAAAAATTTAATGTTTTCGGAAAAAATACCAAAATTTCCCCTGAAAGATAATTTTGATATTATAAATAAATAAATTATGTCTCTTTTACCAAATTCAAAACATATAATTTGGATTAATTATTTTAAAATTAAATCCCCTTGTCAGAACTAGAAAGTGTGTTTTTGAGAAGAAAAAACTATCAAAATATGGATATGTGTTTGTGTCTGGTTTAAAAGGGAAACTAATTCCAATGACCAAATTAGATTAAATAATAATAATATAATCTAGTTATACTTCAAAACCATTCACATGTGTAATTTAACAATATAAAATATTTGGATTTATAAAATCTGTTTTCAATTAACATATTCTATCTTTCAGTATTCATCAGAATATGAAAGTTATCAGAAAAACACCAAAAATTTATTCAAACAAATTTTTTATATCCAGATTCTAAAGAATAATTTAATTTTATCAAATTTTATATGTAAAAGAATAAAATAATTTATTTATAAAGGTTTCTCCATTAAAAGGCGGAGAAAATCTGTTTTTTAAATACTTATTTTATCTGAAAAATTTAATCCATCCTTATATTATGCCAATGAAAAAAAATGAATCCTAATATTATATGGTATATATATAAAATTAAAAATGTGGTTATTAATATTCATAATGGAATTCTAAACAGCCTGTTTGATAGTTCGTGTTGTGAATGAACTCCGTGCTGTGTAAATCATACGCTATTGTATTATTCAAAGAGAAGTGTATTGTCGAAGAGTGGGGTGCTGGAATGTGGGAAGATTTTGTTAAATGATCCACTACCAGGAAAATACCATCATGTCCTCTATGAGCTCGAGGTAAACCAATAAAAATGGCCATTGAGATGTCCTCTAAAATCTACTGAGGAAAATCTAATGGCTGGAGCAGACCACCAGGAACACAGTGTTCGACCTTCACCTTCTAGAAGACCAATCATTGGGACACAAACTACGCAACTATATTCTTCAACCTAGGCCATAAATACTGACACCATAAGGCTTTTTATATCATTGCCATGCCAGGATGTATCCCTAAAGAAAAACTATGGAACTCTTTGAGAACCGTCTCACGCTTTTCTAAAGGGAAAAAAGACATTAATGATACAACCCTCAGTATTGTTCATACTCAGACCAACCGTTAGGGGCCATGCCACAAACAACTCAGTCTCTCTAGAACTCCACCTCAAGATCCTCCAATTTGCACGCTTCCACCTCCTACAATTGGGATGACTACACTATCATTTGACAAAGATAACCTCTTCCCCCAACTTCTACCATATAAAGATTTTATGCCAATAGTTCTTCCAGAACACTACAAGAATCACCATATTAACACTATATCACTACATGACATCTGGATCAGCATATCATCAACAACATTCCCCATTCTAGGGGTATAATATATTTCAAAGCCATATTCCAGTACGAACTCCATCCAGAGACACTGTCGCATGTTTAACTCATGCAAAGAGAAAACATACCTCATGCACTTATGATCATTGAAAACAAAAATGTGCTGGCCAATGAGGTAATGTATCCACAAATTCAGAGCAAAATCCACCACTGCCAACTCATGATCATGGCTAGTATAGTTACGTTCATGGGGACACAAATTCTAAGACCCATATGAAACATCTCATCTCTATTTCATCAGAACACAACCTAATCTCATATGTGATAAATCGTAGAAAACATCAAATTGAACTCCCTCTATGGGAAGACAATGAATTGAAGGACATACCAACTTCTCCTTTAGTTACTCAAAATCTGCCTGACACAGAGCAGTCTACATGAATTCCTAGTTTTTTCTCGTCCATGTTGTCAGAGGAGTTTCAACCCGAGAGAAATTGGCTAGAAACCTTCTAAAGTAGCCTGCATATCCAAGGAAACTTCGTACCTATTCCACTGTCTTGGGGTCTTCCCAAGTAACAACTAATTATATATTTGATGGATCCACAACTATTCCATTATGGGACACAACATGCCCCATGAAACACACTTCTCAATCCCAAAACTCACACTTCGAATACTTCCCAAATAGATGCTTTTTATGCAGAACTCCCAAAATTGTGTGTAGATGCTCTGCATTCTCCTCCTCGTACATGAAGTAGATAAGGATTTTGTTGATGAAAACCACAAAAAACATATCCAGGAACACATGGAACACTGAATTCTTCAATCCCATGAACATTCCTAGAGCATTCATCACACCAAATGACATTACAACAAACTCATACTGCCCATGACAAAAACAGAAAGCATTCGTTATGATATCCTCATAATTCACATGAATTTGATGATATTATAACCTCAGGTCAATCTTTGAGAACAAAATTTCACCCTTCCTATGATCGAATAAATCATCAATCTATGGAAGATGGTAGTCATTCTTCACTATCACTTTGTTTATGTGATGAAAATTGATACACAATTGCAAACTACCATCATCTTTATTCACTAACATAACAGGTGCAACCCACAGTGACAAACGTGGCCAAACTAACCCTAACTGTATTAGACCATAAAACTAAATGAATATCACCCAGAACTCTTAAGAGGACACTTTATATGGATACATTGATATAGGAGACACTCCTAGTTGTAGCTAGATCCAAAAATCAATCTCTGGTCGAGGAGTTAATGTTAAAACCTCATCTTGAAAGAAATCAGGGAAGTATTCTACAACCCTAAAAAAAACCAACTACTGAACCTATGAAGAACTCAGTAAAAGATCACCCATCAGGGATGATAAGGACAGAATACACCTATGACCCATACGAGGGTCTCACACACTAAAAAACACCAGTGGCTCTCCATCTGCATTGAAGAACACAACCTACGTTTTATTGAAATCTATGATAGCCTATACCAAATACAACCAATCCATGATGAGGATGACATGATAAAATTGTATTCATAAACATAGGAAATCTCTTAAATAGAGGTGATGCATCATCACTAGCAGACAGTCTCTATATACATCAAAAAATTCAGTTCGACCTCCAATTGGTGTAGTCAATTCCAAGGGAACTGGAAGCCTCCCTATCTAAAGTCCCAAAGCATGGACACGAGTACGTGATATGAAAGAGTGTGTCACTACATACTAAAACAAGGCATACACCAATGTAGAAAACATGAAATGGGAACCTCAAACGACATCTGCATCTCCGGGATCTCACTATGGTAAAGCTTGAAGCTGACCACGACCTCCTCCATAGCCCCTCTGATCCTGATGATGAAAACCACCACAGCCATGCTCTACTCTCTAAGAAAGGGGATCATCACAGAGATGTCCTCCACCTACCCCATCTACCCTCTACTAATCCAAATCTACAACAACCTACTACAACTTCCTCGGGTAAAACTTACTCATCAGAGGAACCTGGAGAAAAACACATCATGCATGATGACTGATCTAAAATGTCGGGAACTCTCATTATTGATGACCTTGACCACCACAGGAAAACAAAGCGCTTGATACCATGGCATAGGTCTTAGATCTGCCTCCCTCGAGGAAAAATGATGGTGATGGATAGGAAAAACCCTTAGCTGAACGGAAACTCATCTGCCCAAAAAACCGGGAACCCTGGACAACAGATCAGCTTTGTGATGAATCATGAAAACTTCCATCTCATGATGATCTGGTTTGGGAAATTTCCTATCAAAAACCTCTACCATCACCATCACCTCAAGATTTTCCTTCAGCATAAATGTGGTGAGCTAGCGTGGGATCTATGGATTCAAAGCCTAATGAAATGCCTTGCCTTGGACTAATCATCTGCCAACAGGTCAAGAGAATTTCATAATAGGATTCTAAAATAGATTTCAATCTCTCACAGACTGGGTATCTCTATCAATGGGAAATAAACTCTTGGCGACTAGATGCCATTTCGTTCGATAAACAAAACTCAACCCTAAACTTGTATCAGAAATCCACCCAAGAGATAGCCGACTCCTCACAATCCCTGATGAACAAGAACCACCACTACCTCACTATTCCACAATGCAAAGTCATAACCTAGGACATCCATTTTTCTACATGAGCATGGATCGAACTGATTCCTATATCAACCTCTTCCAACCAATATTCCAGGACTGTATCTAAAACAGAGACCTCGTACTTCTACAGACTATGGCAATGAATCTCTCTGAGTGTCCTCCTCCAAGTGTCGTCATCTTCAACCTCTATCATGCAGCAGTCTGCTGGAATAGCCTGCTATCAATCATCTATGAAATGTTGATGAGAAATCAACCTGGATCCATTACCATGAGATAAAAAACAAATATAACTCATAAACATGAAATATGGAAGGCTCAACATTAATTAATAAATTATTTTCTATTATTCATTTTAGGTTAACCTATCCCATGGTCTACCCTTTCAAACACAGGCACACTGAAAAATGTTGCATTTTACATTCCTAGGTATCTACCAAGCATCTAGTATCATCTTGATTTGTATACATTATAAACATAATGGAATGTGTAACAGATCAAAGGGGGATCCCATAATTCATATGACTCAGTCGGTTTCCAATGTTTACATCACGTGAAAAATGTGACTAACGTTAATGCACTACCATCCCATACAACCTCACATGTTCCTAACACCAAAATTCATCATATCCCTTAACCTACCTCTAAGACCACTCTTTTTTGAACACATCCCTAATATTTGTACCCCTTTGGGTCCGACAATGTGAGAAGCGAGATAATGACCCCCTGAGTTCCAGATGCAGTAGGCCCTGGGTAGGCGACTAGAACTGAGGGTATATCAAACACACAAATGGGAGGTATTACCCTCTAAGAGAACACAAGATAAAGAGAGAGGTAATACATACACCAACCGACTCCAAATAAGACTGCAATATAAAATAAATGCCAAGGACACATGTAATGTGGTGTAAAACTTCTATAACTGAAAGGGGAAAACATGAATACCCAAAAGAAACTAAAAACAATAGCATCCAAAAATCCCAAATACCTCATGCAACCCCAATCTCGTAGAAACCAGATTGATTTCCAACATTCTCCATTTGACCTAAAAATAGTATATATAGTCATAGGGTGAGTATAATTGTATAATCAGTAGAATCCTCCGTAGAGCCTCTCCTGAAAAAGTAAAAAAATCATGTTAAAGCTTAGTGAACAAAAAGTGAAACTAACTCATCCCCTAAACATGTATATGATGATCCCAATATCACCATGGATACTCTCTCCAAGTATCACATAGATGAGTATATAGTATAATAAATAACATTAACGGTACCCATCTACTATTTCCCCACTAGTATTTTTCTTTTCCCCTACATCACACATCCTAAGAATCTGTCTCCAAGATGTCTTGCCTACACACACCTGGACGATGCATCACAACATGCACCTTGGGAAACAAAACCACTGCATCTACATATGAAATGTAACCAGGTTGTTTCTAAAAGCCACCAAATCTCACATAATGTGTATCATAAGTCAGGAATTATGCCTCAAGATACAACCCACACCCCGAGTATGGATCCTTAAGCAATCACGACCTATTCACATTACACCTATAGTAGTCCAAAAGAAACTATATCCAGAATATATGTTTGTGAATAATAAAAATCCATTATTTCCCTCTACACACATATATGGCGAAAACTAACCAATGTGCCTACCAACACAAGTATCTACCAAGAGAAAAGAGTAGTTCCAAATGGGGTAGTTATCCATCCATGTTCCCACATGAATGTTGGAGAAAACACTACCAGGGATAATAATCCTTGGGGTGTCTGTGGACCTCACTAACAGGGTGGAGTAGCCTATAGAAAAAAAGTACAAAATATACTTTAACTCACAACAACACTATGGGCATAACCTAGTCTTAGACTCAATTGTAGTTAATGTCTCTTAGACTCCCAATTTCCACTTCTATGACTATGTGTCCTATAAGCACACAACCATTTTGAGAACATGATTACATTCCATCATTCCCTTTTTATGAGTTGCACTTTACGCTCATTAATTATTTAAACATTTATTAACTATTAACAATTTTCAACATTATATTTCATTAGAATAACACCTAATGTCCATGGTTCTTTTAAATTGCAACCTCATCATTGCGCCCCAGCAAGCTACAGCTCAATGGGTTGAACTCATTTATTCTATCATTTATTAACAACATTATTACTTTTTAATATTCCCAGCCATTCTACAAAAAATATTTATGCTACTTAACACAAGGGAGATCAATAATATGAGTAGACGAACTACCCATCGAGTATTTTCCCCCTTATAGCATGAGCATACACCCATCCACCCTCAAGAAGCTAAACATTGAATTCATGTGGAATAACCCCCACTTCATCACCCCTTCTGGAAGGAGGGTATAAAAACCATCTTCCATGAGAAGTGGGGAATATAAAAATGATAAACAAATAACAAAAAACAATAAGCATCCAAATATTCACATCCAACCTGTTCCATCATCTTCATTGTCCTCCCTGACACCCACATGCATAAAATAATGCATCACTCCACTCTAGGTGTAAACTTCTACCACAAAAATTATGCCTCCCAACCACATATATCAAAAAATCCTTCTAGGCTCACATCACAACACATGCAATAGGAAAAAACATTCTTTCAACTAGGCTCTTGTCCCCTAAAAAAGAAAGTGGGTAACTCAAAACCCTATAATGAATTATCTAGTATAAAAAAACTAGTTATTTAATCCCTCTTGAAATAACCGATTTATTATTCGTAGGTTCCATCTTCCTGGAACCTAAAAAGAATGCTATCACATATTTATTTAACATGACTAATGCAACAATTTGATTATCATAAAATTACAACAACAAAAACCGTATTCATTTAAATTACTCTTTATCATTAGCCAAATAATTATCAATTAATTTCATATTTACGTTCATTACAAATTTCTATCAAGAACGAAAAGATAAAAATGCATGAATAGATATCACACTGTGTAGAAAAACAAGATGCAATAACATATGATCGATATCAATATATTTATCAGGATCAAATTTTTAATATATCAATTCCATTATGATCCAATGGGATAAAACATTCAAAATCTATATATGCATGTAAAATAATAGAGAAGCAACGAATCCCCCACCTCAAATGATTCTTGGAGTTATTTATATCATAACAATACATAAAATGAGTTACCATTTACTCACCCATGACAACTATATCATCATGATGATGCAGAGAAACCACCACACCGGTCAACACCCAAGAAAGTCCATTAGGATGATTGTGATAACATTCAATAGTAGATAAAGGACCAAAAGAAGGATATGAATGCAAAATAATGACGATAGATCATACCTTATATCAAAGATGGATGGATACATCATGGCTACATCAAAACTAGAGGAGAACCAATCCAAGGAGTATAATTTGATCACACAAATCATATGGGAAGGAAGGAATGTTTCGGGCATCTTGGACCATATACCAAGGAGGAAGAACAAGGCAGGAATATATCAGGTCCCATTTGATGATTTAATAGAGAATCGGTTTATGATAAGCTGGATTTTCCATTAAAAGAGGATTGAATTAAATCCCATGGTGGGACCATGTTAAAGAATCACATGCCATATTAAATTTAATATAGGATTTATGGAATTTTATTTGAACGTAGAGTACTTAAAAAGAGTCTTTAAATGTATTTTACATACAAGGAATCATCAAAGGGGAGAGAGTGTTGGATGTTGGAAGCTTTGTACACTAAACATGAAATATACAAAAGGAAATAGAGGCTACCATTAGAATCTCACTGTTCTAGAAACGCTGTTCATGAACTAAAAATTTTGTAAAGGAAATAAAGGCTACATTTGAAACCTCACCATTCTGGAAAAACATTTTATGAACTCAAAACTTTTCAAAGGAAATTAAGGCTTCTATAGGAACCACACCGTTAAGGAAACACTATTCATAAACTCAAAATTTAGAAAATAAAAATAGAGGCTACCATTGGAACCACACCATTCTGGTAACACTGTTAATGAACTCAAAATTTGGTAAATGAAATAGAGGCTACCATTTGAACCTCCCCATTTTGGAAACACTGTTCATGAAATCAAAATTAGGAAATGGAAATATACAATATTGTAGGAACCTCACCATTCAACAAATGATGTTCATGAACATGATATTTGGAAAATGAAATAGAGACTACCATTGGAACTGTTCATAAAAGCCTACTGATGACACTATTCACATAAGGCTACCATTGTAACTATTCACAAAAGCCTACCGACGACACTGTTCACATAAGGCTACCGTTGGAACTATTTGCTGAAGCCTACCGATGAATCTGTTCATATAAAGATACCATTGTATATGTTTACACAATCCTAACGATGTCACTGCTTACATAAGGCTACTATTGGAACTATTCACAGAAGCCTACCAATGTCATTGTTCATATAAGGCTACCGTTGGAACTGTTAACATAAGCCTACCGATGACACTATTCATAGAAGGCTACTGTTCGAACTGTTCACAGAAGCCTACTAATGACATTGGTAACATAAGGCTACCATTTTAACTATTCACACAGGCCTACTGATGACAATGTTCACAAAATGCTACAGTTGTAACTATTTACATAAGCTTACCGCTGACATTGTTCAATAAGGCTACTGTTTGAACTATTTACAGAACTCAAAATATAGAATGGTTTTTGGGATATGTCACTTTGACCCCCTGAAACATATCAGACACCAGTTTTCAGCAAAGGAATGGACCAGAGAGCTCTGGGCCATTACTTTACAAGTGTCAGAGTTATTTTGAGGATATGAAGATGAGGTTTACTTCTATACAAGTTTTCAATCTTTTGATGCAGGGTTTGATTTATAATTTTATGTTAATCTTCTATTATGTGTTTGTTATATGTATTGATTGAGGGAAAATAGGTTGTGAAACATGGATCACACTAGTTACACAATAATGAGAAGAACTACCATACCCATGATCTTGAGTTGAAATTTGTTATGATTTCACTAAAAAATAGACTCAATATCTCATTGGTTAGTGGACTATGAGTTATTATAGTAGCAAATTTCTGATGTATGATTTCACTCAATGATATTTGAACAGTTTTTTGATATTTTGGGATGATTATCTACAGAAAATTTATTTTGATATCATGTATACCCCCGAGAAAGTGAATGTCTTTGATAATGTGTTGAGAATTTAATTTCAAACATGATACATAAAGGGGTAAATTAAACAGTGGTTTCTGATGTGTTTTTTTTTCTATTATTATCATGGGAGTGGTAGAGTTTAGAGGATAGGTGTTATTGGATTTTATGATGTTGTGATCGCCTTTTGATGAAAAAATTTGGGTCAATAAGATGAAAAACTCATTGATATGAAACTTAGGTGAAATACAAAATTTTTGGTAGTACCCATGTTGGTTTTATTGGCCTCATTCTAAATATTTATAATTCTGATGTAACTTGCTTTTTCCATTTTCCTTGAGAAAAGAGTTTATATAAACTGGACACTACACATGCTAATATGTGGACTATTTGGCTACAATGATGAACCATGATTTGAGTGGTTGGCATTGGTGGTTAGGAATAAGGTGGCCAGTTGAGGAATTGTTACCATTGTATCTAGCATTTCAATTATTTTATGGTTGAATTCAAGATATTTATATGTTTTGGTGGATCCTTTACCCATTCCATTATATAAGTTGGATGATTTTTCAATGGATTTCATCACTGATTTACTATAGAATCCTAGTGGGATTTATGAGATTAATATGAATTATAACCAACTAACTAAACTAGTGCATTAATTCCCATTAATAAAAAGCATTGATGTAGAATAATATAGAGACATTAATGTTTGAGTGATATTTATGCTTCATGAGGTTCTATCGAGAGTTGTTTTTGTGAGGGAATCAAAATTAATATCTATATTATATAATGGTTTGAGGGTTAAAATGAATTCTTTATTTAAATTTATCATATCATGTCATCCAAAAATGTATGGATAGACATATCCGGATATCTAGGTTAATTAGGATATTCTCTAGGAAATGATCTTTATTTTGGTGGATTTTGGGATAGGCATTTTACATGTTTTTATGTTTTCCTATAAAAATACATATCATGCTTCAATCAACATAAAACCCTTTAAGAAATTCTGTGGGTGGCCATGTCAATCTCCCTAGTGATTGGTATATTATTGAAAGTGTTCCATAGTTGGGCCAAACATTGTTCAAGATACAAATAAGTTGGTGATGATGATCCAGATGTGTTTTTCCATGAACCAAAGTTTTCATAAATCTTATGCAGACCTTCATTGTAATACCCTGGAGTTTGAGGTAGGTGATTAGGTATTTCTCATCAATTCACATCACATGGAATATCATTGATTAGGAATGTATATTATTTTGTCACCATGAGTGTTTCTCCCCTTTGACATCATTGAGTGACTATGAATGTTTCTATAAGTTACTTTTAGCATATATCATGATTTCTATATTGGTTATGATACATACATCACAATTAAAGAGGTATATACCAAATACTTCGCATGTGATTAGATGGGTGGATGTATTCTGAGATCTTGATAACCTATAGGTTGAACAGAGAGTTCATATTATTGGTTCCCAGTATAAGGTATTATGTTGTAAAATTATTAGCCATGTAGGGGGTACTGTTGTTGTGTAGATATGTTTTCCATAAGACATCGGGGAATGAGTCATTGATGATGGAATATGGGACTAATGTTTTTCTAGTTCTATGATCTTGATCACTATTTGGGGTTATCAATATTTTAGAGTGGAGATATTTTAACACATTGTTATGTTTCTCTCAGTTTTGTTATGTTCAATTTTTTTGGATTCTCTTTTTTGTCCATGTATTTTAAACAATGAGTTGTGAGGATACCATTCATATTGAAGTCAATGATGTGTTTCCTTTTAATATATTCCATAGGGTTTTCCCTTTAATGAGAAGTTACATGACTTGTAATGAGGTTTCACGACATGTAATTCTAGCCATACTCGTCCTGTTAGTTGAATTGACATCATTAGAATTCACATATCGTGTACTGGTTACACTTCATGTGATGTTATAATTCACGTTTTTAATATGATTGAACTCACTTTAAGGTTAAATTAAAATAAAATTGATTTACTACATGTAAAATATTTACAACATGTAATTCCCCATATATCATTTATTTAGGTATTGGTGCAGGGGTTTGACAGATCACTTGTTTTTTCAGTATTCTCATCTCAACTAGAGAACATAAACAAGGAGATTTTGGGAATCATTCTTATATATATATATATATATATTGATCTATTAAATTATTTATCAAAAAGGATATGTTATTTTTATCATTGAGTAATCAATACTCTTGGATTTTCTCTTTTTTGTGGTTGAAGTACAATCTTTCTGTAGGGTTTCGAAATTTTAAGGAATTTTCAATAAATTAATTTTAGGTTTCTAACCATTTAATTTCATAAAAAGGAATATATAATATTCTAATTTTTATGTAGGATATTGTTTCTGCCATTTGAGGTAAGAAGATAGATTTAATTATTTTAATATTTTTAATTTCATAAAGTTCTTAATTATTCCTCGATATTCTAAATGTAATTTTAAGTGTTAAAAATAAAAAGGGACTGGGTTCATTTTATAAATGTGGGGTTTGTTTAAAAAATAATTTTCCTTTAATTGAAATTGAAATATTATTTTCAAACCCTGATGATTAATTTATTAGATTTAAATGTTTATGAAAATTTGACAATATTTTTAAACAAAAATTCATAAATATTATATAGATAGATTAATTAGTGCATGTAGAAAGATACAGGGGTATATTTGTTGTGTGTTTGGAAAAACTAGAATATAACCTCTTGTTTTTCAATGGTCTATGACAGACCTTGATAATCATTGGATCCCATGTTAGTATTGTTAGGATTGTGAGTGTATAATATGAATTGTCAAAAAATATATATAACGACTGGTATGTTCATTTTTGTTTACAGTAGTTATAACATTATAGTATAGTTTATGGATGGTAAATCTCATTTATATTAATATTTTAGTATCCTTAGATTAATTTTTCTTAACTAGGAAAATTTGGATTAATTTTATTGAAATAAACGATTTTTCGAAAATTAATTTAAAATTTATTTATTTATAAAATTCTTATTAAAATATTTTCTTTTACAGATTCAACATGTGATTTCTTATTATTTGAACTTGTATATCCTACAAATATCTATTAATGACACCCTATATCTTAAACATGGTGGCCATAGAAATTTTTCAGTAGGATTCAAGATAATATAAGAGAAATCTATAGCATGTAGGATTCTTTATTGGTTTTTGTTCCATTTTTAGATTGTTTGGAGGCGATGTTTGTCTACGAAAATGTGTTGTATAGATTTTTCATTACTTTTGATTTATCATGTTTGGATATGTTTTATCAACCATTTTTTATTATTTTTTATTCATGTTTTTGATGGTTATTATTATATAGGAGACCTGTTTTTTATCATTGTTTTATAACATCCTGTGATATGATGACTTGGCTGACTGGTCTACTTGACAATGGTTAGTTTTTTCCAAAAACAAGTACTCATGGATTTGAAAATGAGTTCCCTTTAATTAATAAATAAATGGAATAACAAATAGCATTTCAATGTGATTTCTCAGCTATCCATACATTTCATGATTAAGGAGGTAGTAAATGGGGATATTGTGTTGTATAATAATATAATGAATATTCTATAGATCATCATTAACATTAATTTAAGTAAAATATTTGGGAAAATATTATTTGTTTTTGAAATAATATAGTTTAATGAAGGGATATTGGATATGTCGTTGGGCTCATCATTCTCTCTCAATCAAGGAATCAAGATTAGGTATATATAATTCAACGACTATTTATAACATAAAAAAATGAAGAAGTGTATTTTAGAGTATATATATATCACTAAAATTAATGATATAATATTAAATATGTCTAAAATATGTCTATATTGATGACTCAAAAATTACATAGACCATTGTGGGAATTGGAGAAAATCACAATAAATTTTAATTCGTCTCATCCAAAGAATTCCAAAGGCTATAATTCAATTTTTTATACATAATAATGTACTGGTCCTACTGTATTTCGTTATATTTTTAGATAATTTATCCCTCAATTAGAATTCTATAATACATAAAAATGTGGTGGTACAGATACATTGAGTTCAACATTCCACTATTTATGACTCAGATGGCATTTTTACATCGATGTTTGAGTAGAGTCATCTGCAAGTGTCTCATAATGAGATGGGATTTAATACTGTATGTGATCCTCATAATGATTATCAATTTAAATTGACCACTAAAACACTATATCATTTAATGAAATATTGTTCAATGTATTTCAAAATACATTATTATCAACACCTTCTATTTTTAGAGTTATCATCATTAAACATTTCCCAATATACCAATCAAATGAACCAATATGAAGATCTATATGGGAAAATGTTTAGATCACCAAAATGTTTGGATGAAGTTTGAGAGTGAAATATACATATAAAATAACATAATAACAAATTGTATGATATGATTCAATCTATTAAATGGTATACTAACAATAAAACCTAGTTAAAATATTTCAACACTAATAGTCGTAAATGAGATTTGGTGTTACATGGTAGATACAATGCATAATATTTATTGTCAACATGGATTATTGATATGATATTTAATAAAAAGTGAATGTTGATACATAAACATGTTTTCCCTTTCAAAATAATCAATTAACATGGAATTATATCATATAATTTTTCAAATCGACCAGACTTCAACCATCTTCATGATGTGTTCAACATATCACTTTGAGAGAAGAAAAAACCCAACCCTTCACATTAACTAAACTCAATAGTTATTCCAAAATGGAATAGGATATATCTTTTGTGAAAAAATGAATAGAAATGATGGATCAAAGAGATGTAGTAATATGTGACATGGCCATTCACACATATATGGTTACCCACATGAATAAAAATATAGTAGATGTAATGTGGGAACATAAAGAAATAATTTGTAGGAATTAATTCCACATCATATTCATAAAATAAAAATTCTTGGGTTAAATACATTAATGGCGGTATAATGTATCAACAAATGATTTTATTATTATTTAACCACTATTTAAATTATATGTTCAAAATATTAATGGACACAAAACAGAAAAATATAAAATATCAATATATATTTTATCAAAATAAAATATTATAATACAATATAATCATAAAACCTTAATTAGAATAACATATGAATGAAATATATTTAAAAATATAGGAGTAATAACAATAAAAGTGTATATATATACTAAGAACCTAAAATCATTATCCTTACCATTTTTCAGTAAGATCAACCCACTTTTACAACTATTGAAATATGGATGAACATAAATATTATGGATTCACACATAGATAGAATTAAATGAACATGATTAATGATTTTAAGGATGTATCTAAAGCTGTATATAGTAATTACATAAGAAAGTGTTATATATTACACTTGGAAATATAGTCATTTGATATATATTCATCGGAAATATAGTAATTGGATATAGGCTCATTGGGTTTCCACATTTTCAAAAAGTATATAAGGATTTTATAAATTTTTGTAACAACATGACTATAATATAATCCCCAATCAATAAATATTAAAACAAAAATAAATTATTTTATTAAAATATTTTATTCTATATTTCTATGTGTTTCATATTATTGTTGTTATTATTTCTGAAGAAATTTTTTATTCAGTTATATATTTTAATAATATCATTTACTAAAAATAAATTATAAGAATATATATATATATATATATAATTATTTTTAATTGATTGAGGTTCAAATCATTTAATGTTAATTCTCAATATTTTTCAATGAAATATTTCATTATGTGTTATATATTTTTTATTATAATATATTATAATGACCACTTTTAAATGATCAATAAAATTTAATAATTTTATTTAATATCAAATATATTAATAGTAATTTAATGATAATCAAAAAGAAAAAAATAATAAGAACACATAATTTTTAATAATACAATTTTATATAATAAAAATTGTAATATAAATATTTAATGTTATCATTCAAAAAAATCAATTATTTAGAAATTAATTTTATGAAAATGTGTGCACATTTATAGTCAAAACATCAAAATATAGTACGTAATATAATTTCACTTTGGGATTAAAACAATGTTACTAATGTAATAATTAACAAAACAAAGTATATGTAAATTATGGTTAATTGTTTTTACTATGTGGTAATGACTAAACATATTTATAACCATTTATCTATGTTTTTTATATAAGTGTATTCAAGAATCATATCCAAAATTGTCTAATTAATATCGACATTATTATAGAAAAAGGAAACATTACACCATGGAGAATGTGAATATGCAGAAATTCAACTCATTACAAAACAATAATATGAAACCTCTAATATTGCATTCAAAAACATATTTTTCAACAAAAATTATATTCAGTAACTGAACTTCATTACACTCTTACTTCATTATTATATATTTGGAGGCCATTATTTTTCAGAATTTTTTTTTAATCATTCACTCGGATGGAAGCCATATCTTGAAGGATTGAATTATACAACGTATATTCCCATCTCAACAAAATATTATTTGAATACCATATCACATTCAGTATTTTTAAATTTAATTTCCCCATAATATTCATAATATTTAAGGATCATTATTAATCAATGAATATGATATTTCTATTTTTTAAATCAACAAACATATTCATTCTCTTTTATAACTTATACATGTTTTCTTTTGTTCAACCACTCACAAGAACAATGATGTGTAGTATTCATTGTATCGCACATGAATGAGTAACATTTCATTAATAAGGGTAATATATGATAAACAATATTAATTTATTTTTTCAATGTAGTTATATGAGGGTTACATGAAAATTAATTATTAGTATAATGGGACTTTTAGTTTTTGACGTTTTATTTCAAACTTACTAACTGTAGATTCTGTTTTATAAACCATATTGATACCTTTTATTATGTTAATAAGAAACTATAAAAGTAATTTAATAATATAGATTACAGTACGATTAAATGTAATTTAATGATTATAATTTTTTCAATTTTTTGTGAAAAAACATCTCTATTGTGAAACATTTTTGAAATAACAATAATTACAAATATTATATGATTAAAATAAAAAATAACTAAACGATATTTGTGTAATTAATACATTTAAAATATATTTACATAAATTAATATGATTTAAAATGATATTTAATTTTTTTATGATTACTATATTGTAAATTAATGGATGTTTTGAGTTATGGTAAGAGTTTCATTATAAATCTATCAATGATATTGAAACAAGTTGTGTAAAAATTTACATTTGGGTAAATTTTATATTAAATCAACCAATGTATCATATATTTTATAAGAGTTTTTTAATTCTTTTATTTGACATGTATTATTTCCATTTCACATCCTTTTGGTTTGAATCTAAACCACACAGAAGCAAAAAATGGGCCTGACCTTTTATTCTCTATTCGGTTTAGAATCATTCTCTTATATATCCATATTCACTATTAAATTTTATATATATCTTTATCATTATATATATATATATATGGTCATTTTATATTAAATAATTTTTAACTTTCAAAGGTTTCAAATAAATCTTTTATATTTTTCATATAGTAGTAATTTTCATTTATTTTGAAATTAATGGAAATAGTATCAATGAAAAGATATTTTTTTACACATTCATCCTGAATGTAGTTTCCCCCCATAATAATTAATATGAATAATGAATATTAATATATATGTTATCATGGATACAGAAATTGAGTTAATTTCATATTTTTATTAATTATTTTTATATTAAAAAATATATATATAATTTAAGATATTTCTTCAAATTTTCCAAAAAAAAAATATAATGATATTGTAAAATATTTTCTCATGTAACTCAACAGCCACTATTTTTTATTAATCTTTACTAGGGATAATATATAATAATATAATTAAACTATTAATCATGTATGAATTTTGATAATTAATATGGATATGTTAACGAAACAAAATTAATTCTCCTAGGTTAATTAATCTATGATGCAATTGTGAATATTTTAATGTTCATGTTGAAATAATACATATAATATATTACCATATATTGGGAGATTCCACTATACCTCTCCATTGAATTTTCCAATGTTTATATATCCTAATATAATTACGAATGGGGAGTGAACCCAAACACCTAAAGGATATTGTCTTCAATGTGATATGTAGGTTTATTGTGGACCACCAATTAATATGGGGAAATATTTATATTTTATAAAGGGAAAAGAAAAAGAAATATGGTGTAAAACTATTACAATATTAACATTTATCAACAATGTGATAATTTTATATATGGTGAGCCCTAATATATGAGTTGATATAAAATGATAATGTATATTCCTCAGTGTCTTGTAAATGCTGTATTTTTGTGGAACCTTCTTATCAAATCATGTTTCCATTTTCGTATATCTAAATTAGAATTTTATACCAAATTTATTTTTTGGTGACTCATGATCGATAACCTATGTATTATTTTTTATTATAGTATTATGTTATTACTATGAGAAATAATTATTTTAGCATTATAACATACACATTTTAAGATCTCTTTTGAACATTGATTGATGCCTCCAATGCTTACCGTTTTGAGGATTTGAGCTGACACTTTATAATGTTTCAATTCCATAGGTTATAAAGATGTGTATTATGTAGGATTTGTAAAAAATTGTATTATATCTGAATATTCATTGGGGTAGATTTAAGAAATTTTATAAAATAATTTCTATATATATATATAATATCTTAAGATACTATACTTGTAGGTTGGCAGTATTATCTAATGTAAGGAATACTCATGTAAAATGATGTAATATGTCTTTTTATACTGGAGATTCATATTTTGGGATGAAATGAAATTATAAAGCTAATATATAAATTTTTATTGAAAAATATTTGTTAATGAAAATTTTTGTTTGGGATGTAAATTAGATTTTTGGATTATTGGGGTTCATATGTATTTTTTTTCCAAAACAAAATAGTGAAGGATGATGGGATTTATGATAAATTAACAATATTGAGAAACTTATTGGTACATATACTATATATATAGCCTCATAAATATATAAATTAGTTCTTTTTTTGGATAAAGGAGTTGGGATTTTTCCAAGAGTGACACAATTATTATATTGACACCTTAGTAAATTAAGAGGTGAAAAAAATAAAATAGATCGATTACCTAGTATAATTATGTATTATACTATGTGTGAGTCCTATTTATTTGTAACAAGGAAATTTTTTTTGTCTACATTATACTCTTATTGATATCCATCATAATATGCACCATAAGGATTTAAGAGAACTATCACATAATATTATAATATTATTCAAATCATAATGTTGTAACCTAGCCGGTAAATTGGTGGTATGAATTAGAATGACCATAGTATGAAAAATATATATATATAATTTTTATAAGGGAAAATCTTTTATTCTTTAAAAATAATTTACCACTATTATTTGAGTCATGACATTTTCTTCTTTAAATACATTTCTTCATAATAAATGGTTACTTTTTGTATTATTTTACTAAAAATAATAATTAAATTATTCCATTTTAGGAAATATAATTTTTTTTAATAAATGTAGTTTTTTTAATAATAATGTGGATTTTATCAATAGGTTTTTTAATTTCCATAGATAGTCTTTTTTAACTTAGTAGTTAAAAATAACAATTTTCATAAAACTGTCATTTATTTCCATTAAATCTTGTAATTTAAATGCCATATTTTTATTAATTCAATCATAATGAAACATTGAAATAATTTTAAAATAAATAATATATATAAATACATTTGAATAAATATTATTTATAATTTTTTATAAGATCATTATTTTGCATACAAACAGATTTTTATAAATAATATTTTTTGATAGATATACGGATTTATCCTAAAAAATTAATTTATTTTTATTAATGTTTTAAATAAATTAAGACAGTACAATTTCAATATAATAATTTAAAATTATTTTTATGGTACTTTACATGACCTCAAAAGGATATTAATTTAGTTTTTCTCTTAAAATGTTATTTTTTAAAAATGGGTTTTAATTATATTTTGTGAGAATATTTAAAATAAAATTCTTCCAACTAAAATAATTAATCTTATAAAATAAATTTATTATTTGATTTCATAATAAATAATATAATAAAATAGGGACAACATAATGGTTATTTATTTTATGAAATGAAATTAAAATTCTGTTACCATGGTTATGGTTAAAACTGGTGTACATGGAGATTAAACTAGGATAAAAGGGATATATTTCAATATAAACTCGTCTAATTCTTGGAAATTTATTGTATTTACATATTATAATAATTTATAAAATAAATATTGGCACATGTTCAAAATTTATCATGAAAGAGACATTATATTATTGAAATCTATTATGTAATTCTATTTTCATCCTTTAATTGACTTATACAAGGGAATATTGTAGCATACATTATTAACACAATTAGAGCCTTATATATTAAACAATTAATAACCCAAAAACATCCTATTTTCCATCCCTTAATCCTTTGTCCCCTTGAATTCTCTTATGATACACCATTCAAGGCATAATGTGTATGCCAAAGGAGGTCTCTCAAATAAGAGTTATAAATCATAACAATTATATTACAATTTTATTTATTCATATTCCTTTTTAAATATAATGTATCAATAATAAAATGATGAATTTGGTTTCATAAAAAATATTATATGTAATTATTATTTTGTAGGAACTAATTCACACCACATCTGTATCAAATGAGGAATGAATGTATCTCTCTTGCGTAGATGACGATTAATGACTCTATATAGTCAGATGAACAATTTTATATCACTATAATGATTGAATGAATATTATTATACAATTATCATTTATATATTATTTTTTAAAAAGAATTATTCATCTATAATTACAATATATTTTATAATTAATTACATTTAGATCAAATGGAAAATGATAACCTCGCTTGTGTGTAGGTGTGGACTAACATATACATGACGCAATATGTTTTTTTATTCCAAAATACATCACTTGTAATAAAGAAAATTTTAATTATTATATGTGATATTTAGGATAAATAAGTGTTTAAATAATGGTGAATTATTATTTACCAATAATTCATTCAATCTAATGAAAATTTGAAAAATCACTTGTCTATAAGTTGGGATGACTATCTCCATGGAGTGTTTTAATTATTTTTTAATCACTACATTGTATAAATACTTATAAAAGTGAACATATTAATTATATGTGAATCATATGAAATTAGTATTATTATTTGAATTATGGAACCATTATAAAATTGAATATACTATAACTTTTAAATTGAAACATTTATGTAGAATAAAAAAGTTATCACAAAAAATTATGGATTTCAATGAAGAATTATTAACAATGTGGTATTATAATGTAAAAAATTGATAATATATAATATATTAAGTGTATAAATGGTCATATAATGGTATTATATCAAATATAATTTCATTATAAATAAGGATAGATTGCATGTGATTCATGTTGCACATAATTTAATGGATCGTTATCTCTAATTTTTTTAATTTATTCAATATTGTTGTTATATAACTATATATGTATAGTAGGATTATTTAAATATTCATTGGCATGGTATATAATGAATAATTAATAATTTGGGGTATTTTATGATTCAATAAAAAATTTATCTTCCTAATGTGACTTATTTGAATAATATCAAAGTGGTAATGTTTTACTATCAAAAAATTTCTTCTTTGGTAAATATGTTATATAATACATATATATTATTTTATAAGTCATATCTAGTTAACATTTTATATTTTTTATTACTAATATCCTAATTTTCATGTTACATAATTCTTCATTTGATGTTATCTCATACATTTTAGTTATGAATCCAAAAATACCTTTGTAGTATTGGTTTTATGGTATTGTATCTATTTTTATTGGGATTGATTACGCTTAAAAATTTTAGGATTAAATTATCAGATATATCTATCCATCGTTTTATTTATTTGTTAATACATTATTTATATTAATATATTTCAACATTTTCTTTCATATTCATCCCATTACATACAAATGAATTGAAATAAGTTTTTATGGATAACTAATGTTATGTCATTCTTTGGTCAGGATCCTCTTCATTATATATCATTATTTTATATAAAATAATTTCAATAATTTTTTTACTATTTCTAAATTATATTATGAATTATTTTTTACATATTTGGTTATTTATCTATTATTTTTAATGTAATATTTTATTTTTTTATCAAAAGAATAAATTGTCAGTTATTATAAAATATGTTATATTAAGTACAAATTTGATACAAAATTTGTCAATATATCATTCCTCTATCATAAATTCAAATTAATTATAAGATTAAATTTTGATTTTCATGGGTTTTTAAAATAGTTTTTTTCTTAATATTTACATTTTTTCAGATTTTAAATAAGTGTTGTCAAAATGAAAAGGGTATTTTCAAAATGAAATTTTCAATTCGTATTTTGAATGTATTTTTAAATATAAAAAGATATAATTTTCTAATATAATTTATTTGTTATATGTTCCTTCATTATCATGGTTATTTTTCATGTAAAAGGATTATTATTATGACCATAAAATATGTTGAATTATTTTTTATATTCTATGGATTATTATTTGATGTAAAGATTAATTATTCCATTATCTTGTGGAATATATATGAATTAATTATGATTTTGTGACTTGTGGATTCATTATACCCTACCAATACATTTTGTATTGATTAATGATATTATATCCCAATGGTTACTTATGAGGTTATCCAAATCCAAAAAAAATTACACATGAGTTTACAACATGCCGTAATGTGGGTACAATTTTTAAAAGGCAAAGCCCTGGATTAGTATTGAAAAAAGAGATGTCAAGAGAAATACAAAGAAGGGAGTGAAAAAAAATAATACTAAGTTCACTTTATCATAGTGGCCATGTTTTTTCCTCAGCTTGTCCCCTATGATACACTCTTTCTTCCTCATCTCAATACAAAGATTGGAGCTGCTATGTCATCGACCTATTCCTCTACAATAGGCTTCATGGATCTCCTTAGCTTGTTGCAGAAGAGTTTCAACATCTTCATCAGAGCTATCATCTTGAGCCTCTTCCTTCTTCTTCATTTGTTATTTCTTTTCTCTTTTCTTTTGGCTTCAGGTTCTAGCATGCTGCCATTCATCATCGTTGTCCTTCTTCTTCTGATATTCTTTTCATGATGTTCCCTGCACACAAACAGATTCTTGCAGAATAGATTACCCTATTTCTTTACTGACCTTCACATTAGTATTTTCCTTCAGTTTTTCTGGGGTTCCAGCCAATACAGATGACTCCATTTGTGAATTCATAATGGTATTAGTAACCATTTCAGCCTCCCCAGGTTGTGAGTCAGGAGCATCATAACAAATTTGTATGGGGGCTTTCAAAACAAAAGCAGCCATAAGATGAGCACTGGTCTGGAAAATTGATGTTATACCAATCCTAAAGAAGTTGAGATGGTTGTTACCTAAATCATAACATTATATGATTATATTTCTGGGAATACATGACATTATATTTCTATTATTATGATTAAATGATACCCGATATCACAGTCTTATCACATGTTCTTAAACAAATGTTATAACATCATCATCTATGATCAATTATTCTTTTATTATTCGAGTCTTAATAACTGATAAATCATTAATCCATTAATAATGTTTCTTATATATAAATTCTTATTTATGATTTGTTAATATTATGTTCTTTCTCCCTTACCAACATTATTATCTTATACTAACATATGACTATTTATTGATATTTCTATTGTTTTCCATTACAATGTATTTAGGATAAAATTTTATTATGTTTTTATTCCCTATCGTAGGGTCCCAGATTTATCATAAGGAGTGTTTTTTTATATTTCAGTTTAATTTCCTTATTATGGTGGAAATAAGTGTTGATCATGTTCATGAGAAGGCTCAGGGGTGTTTAGAGGGTTCATGACATGAAATAGGAAGAAAAAATAGTTTCTGGTCTTGTTGCACGGGTTGCGCATAGTTAGTGAAAACTTTGTGGGAATCATGGGTGACAATATGAGGGGGGTGATTTCAGAGAGTAGAATACACACATTTTTCACATGGTTTGGAAAACCATGTCGGTATACTGTGCATCGTAGGAACATTAAGAAGATTACAAGAAGGATATTGCTAGATTTTATACCAAACCTTGGATTTCCTCCATTTCTCCTCTTGTGAACCCTATAAAAGAACCAAGATTGCGAGATAATTTAATATGTGATTATCCATATATTATTGATCATTTAAAGTGATATTATTTTCATATAGAAGATACGGGTAAGGAAAATCCCACACTTTTTTTTTGGTTTTGGGATTACATCTCTTCCCTCTATCCACATGAAGCTCTGAGACCATTCAATTTAAAAATGATGTAGGATGACTCTTTAAAGGGTGGTTTAAAAGGCATCTAAGTCCATTATTTAGAGTGTTTTCATATGTGTATTCGAGGTAGGTGGTTTACAAATTATATCCCACAGTTTTGTAATATATTTGTGCACGTCTGTTGAGATTTTTCCTTTCTCGTATTGTCAACTGGTTACCTTGAGTATTATTTGGTAAATTGGGTGTCCAAATAATTAAATTAACCCCTCATTGTCCCCGTCCAATGCATTGAGAATTACATTACCATTTTAGGGTCAATATGGGCTTCAACATCATTCATAAACATTAAAAATGGTAAGGAAAAATGAAGGGTTGTCAATTTATAATGTAAAAACCATGTAAGACGTGTCAAAATTTATTAATTAGTTTTAAATGAAATGATAATATGTGTGACTTGTTTTTATGGTAATTTCATAATGGGTTGTTTGAGCTCAATTCTAGGAGGGTTAATTGGGTTAAATGGGATGGTGTGGAATGGTACATAACTTGTGTTTAAAATCCAAAGAGGATCAGTTCATATAAAATGATGATCATGTTAAATTGGAAATGATTTTTCAATTGTTAAAAAATAAATGGTTATATAAGGGAATTATTGAATGTGGACTGAGTAATACATGTAATATTATTTGTCATACCTAATGGGTTGAATGTGATAATGTGACTGTGTAATGTATTATATGAATCGAACTTGGAATGAGTAAGGAGTAAATTCTTATGAAATGGTGAATGAGGTAAATGGGTTACTATATGATAATTGATGAGTATTGTCTATCTATGGGTTTTGTTAACACACTTAATGGGTTCAGACACGAGAATTTAGATCTATATAAATATTATGAATTGATATTTTTAAATGTGTTAATGGGTTATAGAATAGTATTAATTCCCATTATGTTGTTATGTACTGTGGTTTACCAACGACATTAGTTATGATTGGTTGTATTATGTTATGATTGTGGTGATTGGATAAATAATAATGTACACATGACTTGGTAGAGTGGGGTATTCAAATGAGTCTCTACTCCCACGTGATGACTTAGACTGAGGCAGTAAACACCACCACATAGATGCATGGGTTTGGGAAAGGTATGAAGGCTCTATTCGCTTAATATGTTTATTACACCCAGACTGAGTCTTCGAGGGGAGGATACTATGTTGATTTGATGTTTTTCCCAAGTGACATAGGGACTTGGATTTTACGTTATGCGTAGTATTTTATTCCTTACTTCCATTTTTAAACAATTTATATGCTTATCCTAGGTAAGATATTAAATTATGGATTATGTAATGAAGGTGATATTAGAATGGAAATTTTATTAAATACTTGGAATAACTTAAGTGATCCTTGGATACCTATTTGCACTCGACATGTTCATTTTTTCGTACATTTTAATTTTTACGTGGATGCACTATCTATTAGAATGGATATTTTGTAGATACCATCGGTGGCGGGCTACTGAGTTTTGTACTCACACCTTTATCAGGTAGTCATTGGGTACCCGAGTGGAATTATTGGTTGCTTTTCCGGACAAGGGAAAAATAATTGCACTAGGAAGTGGAGTTGGGCTCATTATGTACAAGTATAAGGATATAGACATAGAGTCAGGGCCCATTTGGGGATTTCCCTTTTTCGTTATTTTAGGATTTATTCACTTTCCACTAATATTATATCATGACATTGTTAATGATAAATTATTGTTTGTACCTAGTTGGGTGATGATTGACATATATGTTTATTTATTGTTTCATTTTTTCTGCTATTTATATTTTGTTTCATTGTTTCATACTCTGTTAAAGAGTTTATATCCACACTAAATGACTCACTATACCCCCCCCCACTAGATGGAATGCTCTGGCATACACGGATGTGTGCTTGAGAGTAGGTGATGACTCAGATTGGGGAATCAGTTTAGTGGTTCTTGTGTTGAGGATGGTATAAATTTGTATCTGAGGAGATATTTTCTCTTTATTGCTATTTGGGGATGGTAGATAGAATATTAGGACATTGTAGATAATTGGTAATGAGACCAATCCTTGGAGTATCTAACCCACGTATGGGGGCAAACCCAAGCCACCTAGTGTGGGAATTGTTGTTCTTGATGTGTGTTGTTATAGTAGAATTATATTACACCATTGGGTGGTGAAAATGTTGTTTTAATTTTCTTGATTTATTTTATTTTTATCATTTTGAGAATATAAATAATTCTTTTATTCATGCTTCATTTTAGGAACCCTATGATATTGGTGGCATGAATCATTATAGGTACCCACATAGAATGGTTTTATAGGGAACAAAAAGTGGAATTAAATTTAGATATGTAATAAACTGTAAAGGTTCATTCGGTTTATAAAAGAGAAATATTTCATAATGATCATAAAATGTTTAATGAATTTTTCTTAATGAATATTTTTAAATGATTAATAATTATGATTTAACAAGTTGTGAAATTGGAATGGTGCATAATATGAAATGATCATGTTGTAAAAGAGGAAGCTGAGTGAAGGTGTTTTGAAAAAAGACTTGTGATTATGTAAATTGGATACCCTATACTAACCATGATCCATAGTAGATATGGTAGAGGGTAGTGTGCTAAGTGTGATGATAACCGTAATGATACAATATGATTAATGGTTTTTTAAGGTTGATAGAGTGAGACATCTTCAATTTTTGGTTTAATCCTATTGGCCATTCTTTGAAGCATAGTGTAAATGTGTAGTTTAAAATAAGAATGATTGGCTTAAATAGTGGGTATTATTTTTGTTATATGTTTGACCCTTGTATGTGTGGTTTGTCGATGTGCGAGTGCCCCAGTTTGAGACATTTAATTTCTAATATGAGGCTTGGCGGTTATGATATATGATAGGTGATTTATTTGGGGAACCCATGGTGGGGTTGTGGCCTTTGGATCGTGAGGCGATATTAAATAATTAATGTGTGGAAACTCATGTGGTTTGTGCTTGTATGGAGTACATGCTGGTCATTATGTATGTCGCCTGGGTCATAGTTACATTGTGAGTAGAGACCATACAAGTTGTTTTTTTAATAATGGTGAGGATGTTTTTCTCGTAGTGTTGATGAATGTGTATACATTTGGTACAAAACCGTTTGAAAGTGGTTGTTTGGTTCACTAGGAACATTTTTCATCAGAACTTGGGTGATAGTGACTTCCACGAGCATTGGTTTGTTCGTGTCATGATATGTATGGTTTCGATAGAAGACCAATGGATTTACCTATTAGTGACTCATGTCAAAGGAGTTCAAATAAGTAAACATTCAAGGTGGCCTATGAGATAGGTCAGATGGTGTTTCAAGTGATTTTATTTTTGTGACACACATGTAGATGTTTTGGACATTGATAGTGGGACTCCTAGTGTTTCATGGAGCATGTTTGTCCTAGAGTGCTATGTGAGAATTTTTATGGATGGTGGTGCCACTCGAGTTTTGGTTACATGATAATAGTTTCAGAAAATAAGGGGTGACCACATGGGAGGTTAGAATAATGGTACAGGTTCCTTGGAATATGAAGTATGAGATATGATTTTGAGGTTATTTCAATGCATACTATGTACTAAAAATATTTATTAAATGGTATTGTTTTACAAGGTTCATTCATAAGATAACACTAGTGTTTGTGATATGATGTGAGGTTTTTTCGGAGGTTTGTATCTTGTGGATGCCTGATTGAACTATTTTTTTATTGATTAACAGAGAATTCGAATATGTTTTTATAGTGAAAGAGACATGGGTGACTAAAGTGTAGTTATATGCTTTTTCGTGAGGGTGACACCCAATGTAAGGGTGGTCATGTTTATGAAATTTCTTTTATGAATTATTTGGTTGTTGGGTGATTTGAAAAGGCCTCTTCATGGCTGATGAGGACGACTAACAGAGATACATGGATTGGTAAGTAAGTCGGTGATGGGAAGCACCTAGGTAATTGTTTATTTTTTCGAGACAGTTGGTTTGATTGGATTTTTAGAGCATTGTTCTTTGATTGCTATATTTAAGGACACATATAAATAACTCATGTGGTGTGGTGGAAGTATTTCCACATCAAACCTTGGATCATGGCTACATGAATAATTGGTTGTGGGGTGGTGTGGAGAATTGGTTGGCATTCACACCAAAGTAGTGGTGGTTATTTTTTTATGAGAAGCGTTTCGGAGGGGAGCCAATGATTCTTGACAGGTCATGGTGTCCCAATGTTGAGCATAATAAATTGGACAGTTGGTGGTGGTGTACTTCTACTACTTCAATGCGTACCTCAAATAGTGATGATCCATCCCAATATCTTGATATCATCCCAGGTATGTTGAGCAGCTCTGGTTTTATGCCAAGAGAATTGAATGTGGTAGGTTGGATGATGGAAATTATGGATTTTACACTCATTGATATGGTATATGTAGAGCTTTATGATGAGATGTAGACCAGTAATAGATTCAGGTGAGGTCTTTAGGATGTGATGAATGTAAAAAACGACATGGTTACTGTTCACAGAAGATGGCAACGTGAAACGGGTGACGTTCGTTTTCTTGTTTCGATAAATAATCTTGATAGACAAGTCTATGTCTTGGGGTTCAAATTGTGATTGAGTGTAAATTCATATTGGATGGAATTCCTTATGAAGAGAATTAGTAATGACACTCCAAAGGTAAGAAGTGATCATTCATTCATAGATATTGGAAAGTGAAAATTGGGTTGATGTAGTGGAACCGAGATACAAATGTGGAACCTCTAAGGTGAACATTAGTTTCCCTAGGGAGGCCATGTGGGCCTTGGATGTGGTGATTGATGAGCCAAGTCTCGGCTTCACGATTTGTGTAGTTTTATGTATAGCTTGTGATGTTTTTGTAAATTTCATTGAAAGGAGTGGTTGGATATGAAAATAGGTTGTGGAAAGTGATTTTGGGTCCTATAAATCCAACGAATATTGGGTTTAGACTCATGTAATTTTACATGGGTGGTTTTAGAACATCTTGAAGTTGTGGTAAACTTGTCCCTATGATGTGGCTTCTTGCTGCAGGTGACGCCAGATGATGATCTTGAGGGTAGTAATTATGTGACGATTGAATTCTACATGAATTTAGGAATAAACCTCAGTGGATGGGTGGGATAATAATAAAATACTCAAGTTAGTAAAAACATTGGGATGGTGAGAAAGGAGTTTCATACCATCAGTTGGAGGTGGGTGTTTTGGGACAAGCCAGTCAGGGCAGTCTGACTTGAGATGGTAAAATTGAATGGGTGTGGTGAGAGTGACCCAGTTTTAGGATATCGGCAAGGGACTTCTTGAAATGAAATTGTATCTGAGTGAGGTAATGTTTATCTTGGTTCATGAATGGACAGTATAGGAATGTCATGTCTAACAATTTTGATGGTGCAGATGGATTCCAATATTGGGTAATTCCCCTATGGATGATTAGGTGATGTGAGTTAGAATATGTCTGGTGACTTTAAAGCTGAGTTGAGATGTGGGTTAACTGTCCTTGATAAAGGTTAATCTACAGAATTTGGTAAGTTTGGTTGGAAGGATAATGTATTATACTATAGTATATATTGAGTTTTTTCATTGATATAGTTTTAAAAATATATTAAAATGGTTCTAAGTGATTTTTGTCCTGAGTTGTGTAGAGGATTAGACCAATAAGGTGTTGATTTGTTCCTCCGAGAATATGTGATGTTGTGTGTGATGTTTTTGTTTGTTGTGAGTCATGTTTTGTTGTCTATGGTTTCACTATGAAATTATGTTGGTGGGGTATGACTGATATTGATGAATCCATGACAATTTTCAGGTTAATGTTATGGTTGTGGTGAGGAAGGAATAGAGCAAAAGTCTGTGGCCTTGATAAATGTTCAGTGTGAATTGTGATGTGAAACAAAAAACATGTCAGATGGGTATGGATAGTCAGGCCTACTGGAATGATCTCTAGTTATGGATTCTTACTAATACCTGGAATAGAAGATCGCAGATGAGGAATTATAAGGTGGGGAGGATTCAATGTCCCTAATTTACCATATTGTGTGTTTTTTGTTTATATTTCAGTTTAATCACCTTATTATGGTTGAAATAAGTCCTTTATATGTTCATGAGAAGGCTTGGGGGTGTTTCTAGTCTTTGGGGCATGAAATAGGATGAAAAAGTATTTTTTTTATCATATTGTATGATTTGTGCATGGTAAGAGCGAACTATGTGGGAATTCTATGTAACCATGTGAGGGGCATGAGTTTAGAAAGTAGCATCTGCATGGTTTGGAAATCCGTGCATGTAAAATATGCATCCCAGAAACATTTTATAAATTTATAAAGAATTAAATTATGGTATTTTATATCCAACTCATGATTTACTCCCTTTCTCCCCTAGAATCATCTAAATGAGCCAACCATCCAATGTATTCAAAGAAGTGATTCTCCTTCAATTAATGGTCAATTTGAGTGCCATCATTTTCAGATCAATGATATGGGAACGCCTAATCCCCTTCTTTCTTCTCTTTTTGATTTACAAATTTAATCCCTTCCCTATCTTCATCCAATGCTATAAAACCATCATTTTAAAGTGTGATTTCACTTGAGGATTCAAAGGGAGGTTGAATTAGGATCCATTGCCACTATTAAGAGTACTTTCATCATCGAATTCCTGGTAGGTTATCTACATGTCATATCACATTGTTTTGTTATAGATTTTTTCATGTGTGTTGATGTTTTTTCTTTAGATTTGTTGTGTATTGGTTACCATGAGTATGATTTTGTAAATTGGGTGTCTAAATGTTGAAATAAACCCATCATGGTCCCCATGGAATTCATTGGCGATGACTTTACCATTTTAGGGCAACCCCTATGGTGCAATGACATTCCCGAACATAGAAATTGGATGGTCTTAATGAAGGGCTGTCGAGTGATAGAGAAATCCCATGTAGAAGATGTCTAAATAGTTTATTTTGTTATAAATATAATATTAATGTTTATGAATATATTTTCAGTTAATTTAACAAATGGTAGTTTGGAATTAATTGAATGAGGGTTAATTAGGTTAAATGGGATTGTGTCAAATGGTATATAAATTATATTGAAATTCCAAAGTGGACTTGTATATATGAAATAATTATCATGTTAAATTGGGAATGGATTGAAAATTTAGAACATGTAAATTCTACCATAATTGAATTGATGACTGTGGAATGATTTATTTCTTGGGAAATTAAGGGACAGAGCTAATGGGTAGATTGTGAAAAACTGATTGTGTTATGCATTAGAAGTGTTGAACCTGAAATGAATAAGCGATAAATTATTTTGAAATGGTGAATGGGTTAATGAGGTTAAAATATTCATTGAATAATATAGGATATGTATCGTGTGGTTGAACTCACTTAAAGGGTTATGTCACAAGAATGAGAATTTGGTTAAATGGATGTGAATTATAATTGGTAATTTTGTTAATGGGTTCTGGCATTATTTTAATTCCCATGTTTTTTTATGTATTTTGGTTTCCCAAAGGCATTGGGTATGTTTGGTTATTTTATGTTATGATTGTGTTGATTGGATAAATAATCATGTACAAAAGGCTTGGTAGAGTGGGGTATATATATTAGGGTTTTTGCGAACATGGAGAGTTTGACTGAGGCTCTAAACTCTACCCCATAAATTCCTGGCATTATGAAGGGGACGAAAAATCATTTCACCTAATGGTTTCATTCCACCAAAACTAAGGCTTTGAGGTGAGGATAACATGTTGATTTTAAGTGTTTATCCCTAGTGAGATAGGGACTTTACTTTTCCATTATTCATTGTGATTTTTTAACTTAAACCCATTAGTAAACAATGTATATGCCTACCCCATGGAAGATGTGATAAATTGGATTTTGTAATGAATGTTATATAAGAAATTAAATTTGGTTAAATTAGAGGAATAAATTTAGTGAACCATGGATAAAAAATGGAGGTCAACATTTCCTAGGTTTTCGTACAATTTATTTTGTAATTATATATACTACCTATTATATTGTATATTTTGTAGGCACAATTGGTGGTGTCCTTTAGAGTTTTGTACTCACACCATGATCGGGCCACCGTTGGGTACCCAAGAAGGTTTCATGGTTGGAAGTCAAGATAGGTGAAAGGGACCTACACTAGGATGTTGATTTGGGCTTAGGATGTACAAGGAGAAGTATCTGGACATACATTCATGAACCATTTGTGGATTGTACATTTCATTATTTTAGGTTTTATTCACATTGCACTACTAGTGTGTCACGTAATTTTTAATGATAAATTATGGTTTATATCTAGTTGGGTGATGTTTCGCTTGTATTTTATTGGTTGGCTCATTTTTAATATAATTATTTTATATTATGTTGTGGATTATTTTGGTAAAGATGTTATAGTCTCTCCTTGTGACTCATTAGACCCTCAACACTAGTCAGAAATCTCTCGCATATATGGAGGTGTGCTTCAGGTCATGTAATAACTAAGCTTAGAGCACCAATTTAGTGGCTATTGAGTCAAATATGTTACACCTATGATATTAAAGATATTCTTAGATATGATATATCAAATAAGGATTCTAGGTATGAATTACATAATGAGTGATGATGTATATTTTTATGTATGAAATATTTAAGTATCCTACATTGAAAATACATAAAACTTTTATAAAATGGTAATGTTTATTTATAATTATAAATGAATATTAATTTTACAAGGTGTTATATTTATATATTTAATTATTCAACACTTTTTTTATCAAGAAAATGTTTAGTTATTTATGGATACTAGGATGAGAAGACATTAGTAAAAACCCCTTAGGAGAATCATATGAATATGGTAACATATTATGTTATTCTAAATAATGAAGTGTTTTTTACAAAGAAATACCTATCTAGATACTAGTTGGTTGATGTAGTAATGGAAAAATTCTCTTAGGTTTAACAAGTATGAATGTGGTAGATTTATTAACGCATTCTACACCATTTCCTGATATGTGTGCCTAATACTGGACATATTGATAGGCACTTCATGGGGAAATTTCTAGGGTTAATTCCAATTTCAATTATAAGACAATATAAATGAGTTTAATAGATTAGTACAAAGGATAAACGAGGTTAAACATAAGGTTCCATAGAATAAATTTAATGTATAGAAATCGAGATATATGATAAATTATTTTTCATGATCATATAAGTACACACATTGCCTATTATGATCACGCGATGTTATTTCGTTTCAGATAATTATATGAAGTAGGATGAATTATTTCAACAATGTATGTGATATATTATGAGGTGATTTTACTCATGGGAAACCAAATTAAATTTTATGTGTAATTAAAAATATTTTGATTATGACTAACCTGATTTATCAATATATCATTAATTACCAAAACATATGTGAGTTTTAGGTTATCCAAATAAGGTAAAAATGTATTTTTTTGAAGACCATTATAAAAATAAAATGTAGAATCCTTTTTTATGATTGTAGGATGATGTACCATAGGAAATAACTTAATTTAATTAGGTTATTATTAATGTATGGATATGAATAATATTAAATAAGTAATTTGGAAGGAAAAAATAAATGGTTGGTTAACATAATAAATGTTAATAATGTTTTTCCTATTGTGTCATTGATGGTTTAATATTCTAAATATTTTATGTATGGAAACTATACCGATCTATGTATACAAATAATGACCATAAAATTGATTGAAAAGGTTTAATGAGTAATGTATCTATCATTTAAAATGAAAGGAATATCAATGACCCATGAAATGATGGAAACATGTTTACTGTATTGGTAATGATAAAATTAAGAAAAAATTACTAAATGAGTATTAATGAATCATAAAACATGATTCATATTTTATATTTGGTAGGTAATTATTAAGAAATAAGCTGACATAATGAAACTAACTTGATAATATGGATGTTTATTGAATAAAATGTTTATGTGTTAAAATTTTATAATTATATTATAGAAGTGATTCTTCAATGATATTATTGGTATAATAATCATGAAACATATCAGGATTGTTCTACACAATATTTATATTTAGATTTTTAGGAATATATGGGATGATATTGATAAAATAGAAATGTGGATTAATAGTATGGTGATTGTTTTTAAAACACATTTTTTATTAATAGATAACATATTATATGTTTTGAATAATGAGATATTTGTGGTTTTTTTAAGATAAATGGATGAATGATATTTAAAATATAAAATGTATAGAATTTTTTCCCTGGAAATTGATTTTTAATATGATGATAAAGATATTTATAATCTTCGATTTATGTTAAATGTTAAATAATTTTAAATTAATTTTTAAATATACAATTAATTTTTTAAATCCTATAGGATTTCATTGAGGTTTTTTTTATTTATTATATTATCATGATTTTTAGTGAATATTTGATCTAGGTACTAACATGTTTAGATTGTGAAACTTTGAGATATTTATTGTTGTTTGGAAATAAATTTTATGTTTAATTTATATATTTTTTACACTAAATTAATTTATTGTGTTTTGATTGTTAATTAATCATCACTTGAGTATTTTCGAAATACTGATATCTATTGAAGTGATTAAGTATATCATTGGGTATTATTAATGAAATATTTTATGAATTATATTTCAATTTAGGATCTCATATTTATTATATTAGAATTCATTTTTCATTTTTTGGTATTAGAAAGTAGTTACAAAAATGGGGAAAATTTTATCATTTGGTAGATTTTACAATTAAATATACCATTAATTTAGTTATCTTCGAATGAAAATTTTATATATTCTATTCATCACTAGAATACAGAATGTAAATACATGGAAAACATTTAAACATACAACCAATGAGTGAATTGTTTTTATATATTTGGTGAGATCAAGTTATTATAATTTGTGATATTTTATATCAATGTATATCCTCAAAACTTTGAAAATGGGACATCAAATTTAAAATAAAATTATTTTAAATACATTTTTAGTTATTTAATTTTTGGTTTCACCATCAAGAAATAATGGTTTTCTAATGATTAATTATCTTCATAAATGTTTTTGTATTAGTTTATAGTATTTATTGAAAAATATATTTCACCTAAATTCCCATATTTTTTTACTTCCTAATAATATTCTATGAATATTGGAACATAATTATGTTTCATTTTAAGAAACCATTTAGTTTCTCACATCACCAATAAAAATAAATTTTTATTATCCCTTTTTACAATAAGAGATTTCAAGAATTTTATTTTATAATATTGATCTTTTGATTAGTATGATAAATTTAAATGATGAAATTAATTTAATGGTGGTTATATTACAACATGATGATTTATTTGAAAATTATATTATTCTCAATTACATTCATCACATTAAAAAATTGACCTATAGGAAAACAATGATATGATATAAAATATTATTTAAATTTGAAAATCAAATCCAATATATTAAATATTAAATTTGAATAAAAATTAACACATCATGAAAAATAATTATATATGTTTTATATAAATCCTATTTTTTATGCATAACAAATATGAATGAAATTTTTCATGGAGTCAATTTCTGCCAAAAAAATATATTATCCTAAAAAATGATCCATATTTGATTTATTGGCTAAAAACTATAATTTTATGATATAAATTTTGAAAATTTTATTTTTAAAACAAATTTTTTTTAAAATTGTATATTATATATTACTTTATGGTGAATTTAATGAAAAGTTCTGAAATGATTTATTTTTATGTGAATTGTAAAAAAATATAATATTTTTTAAAAAATGTCATTCATTTTCATTAGAAAACATAACCTAAATGTCCATTTGTATTTTTAATTTGATCTTAATGACTAATATATCTCAATTAATTTCATATAATATAACTAATTACTGTATAATTAGTAATATATTTATTTACTGTATATATGTGTTTCCTTAGCATAGAAACACATTTCCCAAAAAACTATTTTTATACATGAGATGGGGTATCATTATAATAAATAAATTATTATATATTTAATAATTGTTATTAATAATTTTATATAATATATATATATAATATAATATTTTAAAATTATTTTGATTTTTTCATGGAATGGAATTGATGTAGTTTCAATTTTAGGTATATAAGTCAATTATTCTTAAAAATACTTTCCATTTTTTTAACATTATTTAGTTTTTAAATATCCAACTTATATAAATCTAATCATATAAAATGGATTCCATATTTGGATAATTAAAATTAATATTAATTAATAGGATGAACATAGTTTTTGGTTATAATTAATAGAAAAATAGTATTATATAAATGAACCACATATAAACCCCTATATAAAAACATTTAACGTTATATATCATAAAATTATTGTAATAAAACTTCCATGAGTTCATACATTGATCAATGATCCCCATACATTTCAAAATACTAGTATTTTAGGGCATAATTTGTAATCAACTAACAGTCACCCAAAAAAAATGTGTAATTTGTAAGCATAATAATTAATTTTTTAATTCATCCAAATTATGTAAACCTATTATATTTTTTCAATTTATTAATTCTAAATAATCAATATATTGATATATTATTTTGATTATGGATCAACCATTTCCCACATTTATTACATCAAATCATAAAAAAAAAATTGGTTGAGGGTATATATGGATTGTAGCCTTCACATGGAGATATGATTCATTTTCTGGAACCATATTTAAATTCTATTTGTTATGATATATTAATTTTTATATAGTTTAAATTTAGAAAATTATTGTTATTATTTATTTATAACATCCCATCCACCATCTTACCATCTAATTAACTAGTAAATAATAATGTCGCTTGTGCGTATATATGGACTACCATTTCCACTATGTGATGTGATATGTTTTATATTTTCACATTATATGTATATAATTAAAGATATGTTTAATTAATATATATGATATTTATGAAATAATAATGATCTATAATATCGAATTATTATTATTATTTTATTATGTCCATCCATTGAAATAGAGAAACATCACTCGTGTGTACATATGTATAACTATCTCCAAAAACTAACATAATTCATTTTTCATCCCAAAATTATGTCAATGTGTATAAATGTGATGTAATGATTATATATGATACTTATGAAATTACTAATAATCTATAGTTTATTGAATAATTAGAATTTTGTGTGGCCCATGACCACCGAATTAAAATATAAAGGATAAATGAAACAAACAACACACATAAATGGTGAAAAAAATTTCAAATGATTAATAAATGGGTTATTTGATTTTATAATGGGATAATATATGGCATAATATGTCCTCAAATTGTGCTATTATAAAATTTCAGAAAATTTAAATGTTGTACATTGGAGGTTAGAGTGATTTTTATTCAATCTAAACATATAGTATGGGCTCTACATCTTTATTTGTTTCATTGATACATGTTTGATGTAAAGAAACTATTTTATCTTATGTGATTTTTATACTACCCATTTGAGATCTGATGACTTAGATCCTTCATTATTCGTGTTATTAAATGTTACGATTCAACACCTTCAATGATTTTTTTTGGAATGTTATCAATGTGGTAGGGGTTTATCATTTCAAATTATATAATTTTAGAAATATGATATGATATACACCTATATTCATTTATGAGGTGTATTTACTAACACTATGATATTTTTTTCATGAATATCAATATTTTCATTTCATTTAATGTATTATTTTATTTTATTTCATTCATGTGGTAATGAATCAAATGTTACATATTTAGTTTGATTGTAGGTTACAATCGCACTTTTAAATAAGATTATTTATGCATAAATTTCATACTATTACAAAAAAACATAGCTATCTGAAATAATATATATTCAATTATACACTATTCATTTCTTGATATTTCATGATTTTCATTAATTTTCATTTTTTTATAGTGAAGAGAGAAAATGATTGTTTAAATACAAAATTCCAATTATTTATATACTCTATCTTGAATCATTTTGTTCAATGTGCATATTTTATTTTAAATTTTCCATAATGATTTTATCATTCCATATTTATCTTATAAATTCATTTTAACCAATTTTTTTCAATAAAAATTTTAAAAGGAATTCTATCATATTTTTTCGAACATGTAATCATTGAAATTTTTATATAAAATCTGATTTTAATTTTTATTTTAACATAAACCAATAGAATGACATTTCCTACATCCTTGAATATTATTTAATTTAATTAATAAAACAAATAGTTATTTGGTTATTTTCAAAAGAAGTCACAATTTTTTGGATTATTTATGAATTCAAATTAGTAATTTCAATATAAAATGTATATATTCTTCATGAAATGTCTCAATAATTAGTTAAAATTGTTTTCACTATATAAAAAATTATATGATATTTCATATGATTTAATGTTAATAAAATCTAATGATTAATTCTTTATCCTATATATTTGTGATTTATTATTGTTATAGAAATATTTTTTTGAAAATATTTTCCTTCCCACGTATTATGAATTGATGTTATGAAATGTGATTTCAAGATCTTGTAATATAAATATTACTTATTTGTGATTATGGAATATGATGGTCTTTTATATCCGTTAAATGAATTTGATAAAACATATTAAACTTTTATTTTATTGGGTATAGAATGGTCTTCCAAATTATTATATTTTTTACAAATAGGTTTATCCTATGAACAATATAAGGTACATTGGTGGTAATATGTTGCCTGAGAAATGTTATTTAAGAGTGTATCCGAAGCATAAAACATGTACATGAGTGGTTATCCCAAGACTCTCACATTACGAATGTCATGGTTGGTTGTATTAAAATATGATCCCTATGATTTTGATTGTTCGACCCATTTATCTACTGTATTTTGACATGTTCGTATTATAGTTTAATATTTTCATATCTTATGATATTTTCATATCAAATGATTCATTTATTATGTACTGCCAAATATTTATGCCAAAATTCAGGTTTCTGATCTATGAATTATTGGGAATTATTTTCTTATGATAATATCATGATCTCAACCCATTATTCATTTATTATGCTCATATATGATCACCGATGTATTTATATCTTTTTTATCCATATTTATAATTTTATTTCACTATCTATTATGTTTAATTTTCCCTAGGATATGATGAATGGTATTTTATCTTATATCTTTATGAAGGTAACAGTTGTGTGGAACACAATGAGAGAAGACATATGTCATTATTATATGAAATACTTTTGTATCCAAGTTAAAAAATACACTAAACCATTATTGTTATGATTATAGAATGGATGATAACAATGTGTAATGAATATTCATATCATAATTTGTAATATTTAAATATGTAATGAATGGATATCCTCTTTATGTCATCATATGTAAAATCCCAACCCGGCTCACCCCTGAACCGATGGCCGGACTGGTCTCCACATGACCTCAAGTACGTCTCCCGGTACGCTATAGGCTGCTAACATGCAGTGAGGATCTATGGGTAGTCAGTGGAGAGACTATCCCCTCATATCAAAGTTCAATAATAAACAATCGTAATAAATACAAGAAGAAGTCTAATAAATGATATTACAGCTGAAGTCATATTTTTTAAATCTTGTATAAAACATATGGCCACCACCAATTATATAGCAGATTTGTACATGAAATGCTGATTATAAAAAAGGAAAATGGTGAAAAAAACATCATACATTACATTCCAATACTGAAATAAATAAACAATGACTCAAATCCCAGAGGGTGGTCTCCTCGAGCATCCTAGTCTTCTGCTCGGTCATCTACTCATGTCTCTGAAGTAAATGCAAACAACACAATATCCCAACAAAATAGAGTCTAAACGGGTACCCCAGTACAATGGTGGCCCATGTAGGGTGTGAGATATAAATCTTAGTAGAACGGGACCACCTGTGTCTACCCTAAATCAAGGAATTTAATAAATAATTTAAAACATGTTTAATCATGCATAAATAAAGTACATAGTACAATGTAACTATATACCCAAGTACATGATTCATCCTTTAAATGGTGTCTAATCTAGAATTATACTTTTTCCCTGTATACTCAACATTCATTACACATTAATTTTCATTTATCAGTTATTCAATCCTCATGAAATTATGAAATTCTCGAGATTCATCATAAGCCTGACATCCCTTGTATAATTCACTCATAGCAGATGTCTGTAAAGACCATCTAAGAAAAAAAAAGTAATGACAGAATCAATGTTTATTCTCTAGCTTGGATATCATTTCATATGAAATTAATATTAATATTTCAATTACTATGTCTGTTCCCATCCACTAAAAAATAGTGATTCGCTTCAGGGTCCATCCACTGACAATGATTCACCCAATTCATTAATAAGTCTGATCTTCATCTCATATTCAATTCAAAAATCATTATGTCTCAACAGTTTTCATTAACCAATCAATTTATTTCATGTACGACCAATTGGACCCATAGTCCAATGCTAATTAATGAGGGTAGAAATACTTGTCCATCACCCTCAAGAATTTTTTGAGCATCAATCCTTGTGTCACAACCCATGGGTATTTGGATAATCAATTGATGTCCCATAAAAAATAATTTCATACAAGCTGGGTCTAGAACAACATGCCAAGGTCCCCATGAATATTTGGAGCAACAGTCAATCTCTCACAACCCCTTTATTTGTCATACATATATATTTATCGTTGGTGTACAATTATAGGTTTAACAACCTAAAAACTATCTATTAATTAATTAATCAATTAGTTAAACAAACCCTCTAATTAATTCAACAACTCATTAACAACATAAATATCTTGTAAAATAATTCAGTAATTAATTAAACATTCAACATCTTAATAGTTAATAAATAATTAACAGTTAATTATTTTTAACCCTAAGTAATTCAACGAGATAATTAACTGAACATTTAATTTTCAAAAATCCTAACCCAAAAATTTGATAATTAATTCAAAAATCAATTATCCTTATTCCATTACGAGTCCAATTTATTAGTTCTATATAACAAATCTATTAGTTAAAACATTAATTAACTAAGTGAAAATTACCATTAATTAATCCATCTATTTATTAATCTACCTAACAAATAACATCCCATTATTAATATTCCTATATTAATTATCCAAAATATCACTTCCAAAGCACACAATTAAATCAATCAATAAATATCTCTAATTTAGAGACAACATATCACAATTTATCCCCAAATGAAAAATATCATTCAGCTAAAACAATATATTATAGTTACTCATTTGATTAATTATTTATATTCAGTATCAATGAACAAAATTAAATCACCATTAATTATCTCCATTTATCTCACTCAATAACTCTTAATTATTTCCCCAAATAATAATCACATTTACAATTACCAAGGAACATAATTAATATGAATATATTATTATCCTACCTTGTACAAAAACCACCATTTAATTAATTAATCATATCACTTTACCAAAATCATCAATACATGCTTAAAACCAACACATGTTTGTGTCTTCATTTATGTCACATGGGATGTGTCATTTAATAACATCCAAAGTCGTGCATCAACATATCACATATGACTTTTATCAATATAATCAAACATACCAAATTCACATTTGAATGACATTTAATAGAAGAAATTCATTTCATAATTTGAATTACAACAAAGGTGCATCAAGAATTTTATTAATGCATTTATTAAAGATGAGGACATTAAAATGGGAACCTACCTCAAGGTGGAAAAGTTTTAATTACGTAGCGCTTTAATGTACTAGGTAGAAACTAGTTGCAAATGGAACACAAGAACATGCACACAACCTATATATATATATATTTATTTTTGTATACACATATAAAGATATATATATATATACATGCATGATGCCTAAAACAAAATCAAAAATTCACCAAAACAACAATAGAAGACCAAAACTAGTACAACAAGGAATATGCACATACCGCTAGATACTAGGGACTTAGATAAAATATTAGACTCCAAAATAGGTGGTGGAAACCCATATAACAGGTTTAAATCCTCACCCAAATATGGAGGCGATGAAACGAAACTATGCCAAAATGCTTCATCCTTGGTGGTGGTAGTCGGAATACAAACCAACGGGTATAGAGGATACCATTACACAACCCTATAACCAAGAAATAAGAAAACCAAATTAATCCTAAGACAAAGGGTTTCAGATGAGAAAAACAGGGTGAGGGAGGATTCAAATGACCAATGCGAACCTTGAAACATATGCATACAGACTATCCGTGATGAGGCATATGTGATTCATGATGACACCAGAAGGATTAGAGCATTTGAAGAGGATCCGACAAGGGGTGTAGCGCACCTCATAGGGGTGGGGCCTGGTGCATGCCACTTCTCTTGTAGTGTTCCTCCTCCATCATTATCTTTCAATCAACTTGTCAACACCCTATAAAACTAATATATATAATATAATAATAATAACATTTATTATTCTAATTTAATATAATGTTTTATTCATTGACTAACATTTAAATAATTGTTTCCAAATTAATTCTAAAAAACCTCATTGATCATCCAATCAAATTATTACAATAATAATTATATCCTTATTAATATTAATTTAATTAAATATCAATTTTTTTTAAATAAATAAAAACTGGAATTAAAAAATAGGGTAACCGTGTAGCTGACCCACACAATTTGGCAATCCTTGCACCTCTTGATATCAACATTTAAAATGGTTTTATTAAATTAATCCCAACTCCATATTTAATATTATTTTAATATTACCTTTTTATAATACACATCTACAATAATTCCCAACTCCCCATTCACAAATTATGAAATTAAATTCATTCACAAAATTTAATTAAATAAATTCCCCACTTCATGTTTTATTATGTAAATTCTCCCTACACAATGTAATTAGTTTTAAAAACTCAAACTCATCATTATTTAATTAATTCTATCAACCTGAATTAAATAAATAAAACCTCTCCTTCATAGCGATTAATTAAATTCGTATTGACCATTAATTTAATTCAATGAAACCACAAAAAATCCATTATTATTGTTTCCCAGAATAATAATAACAAACACTCATAATAATATAATAATAATAATCACATTAATAAAATTATTAGTAATCCATTGACAAAACCCAACATGTCTTATTAAAAAAACACTTCTTCATTAATTATGAAACTTCTTATTTAATTAGACGATTTTTTGAGTTACTCAGAAGCCTCATTAATTTCACATAACTATTACTCCTCATTAAACATATAATTAAAATATTTTAACATAAATGCTACACCCCATTTAATTAAACTTGCTTCTTCATTCATTATTATTTTAATAAATGTTTCATAAATAATTTTGAAACTCCATATTTATCATTTAATTAAATTTTTTTACCATTTATTTAATTAAATTACCACAATAATAAAAGTAAAATTATTATTATTATTTAATTTTTTTTCTAAAACCCAAACCCCCAATTTATTATGATATCATTAATTTTCTATTAATGATAAAATCTACAACACAAAACTTCTATATAATAATAATATTGTTTGATCATTAACTTTGAAACTAAATAGTTAATTAAATGTTTCGGTGCACCCCAAAATCTCTAATTAATATCTTCAACCATTATTTAATTAATTATTTAACATTCAATTAATTAAAAACCCACAATAATAATAATAATAAATTCATCATTAATAATAATATTATTTATTTCTTATTTTAATTAAGGAGAAACTATCATATAATCTTATTTAAAGAAAATAAATAAATAATTAAAAGGGGTGAACTACACTGGTTGGACCGGAACATAGCAATGCTTGTGCCAATCCATTAATGTGGACCTTTTCGGTTTTGGTGCTCCTGAAACTCATTGGGACACCCGCTAAAATTATGAGATAAATATTCAAGTCCAAAAATGACACTTTTTAGTGATCCAACACTCATGATTTAAATGCCAGTTCACATTTTAAAAACTGAACCGTTGATAAACATATTTTTTTTAAACCTTTTTATTTTAACCTGGTTAAAAAAATGGGACTTCAAAATCTTCCAATTATAAAAAATTCTCCTTCCCAAGAATCAATCGAAAATCACTACTAAAACAATTATCCAACCAAGGTCATTTTATCTAACTATAACTGATTTGTTTCATTCATTTTACCAAACACACTATTAAAAATTCACAAGCCTAATGCCTAATCCTTTAAAGCTATAGCCAAATCTCCTTTTATATCTTAAATATCAAAACTGAACTTATATATGGTTCCATTACAGGTTTCTTGTCAATGAAAATGGATGAATCTTGATTAACCAATAGAACTGGTTGTGTACTATTCCCTCAAAAAAGGTCACACACCCAAAATCCATATTCAACCTTTATCTAAAGACATTCCTTTAAAACTATTCCAAAACCATCCTCATTTATATATAATTCCTTACCCGACCTCTAGTGAAATTTAAATGTCAAACCATCGGAAGGATATTTTAAAAATAATTGTGCCCCAATAAAAATAAAGAAGCTTCCCTAGGAACAATCAATCATGCATACTACCCAAATAAAAACCACTCATTAATCCCAATAACATTTATATTAATGTTCGGCGTATGACCAATGATATCTTAGTGTCTCTATGATGAGTTCAAGATAGGCGACATGATCATCATATTCAAAAGTGGCACTCATAGAAACCCATGGTCATTAATAAGATCAGTTAAACTACTACCGGAAAACACTGTTTTAAATCTCATCATCTCCAACTGAAAAATTTAGCAAAAAAAATGCGACACTACCCCCCTTAGGATTTTCCAGGACATCAAAATAAAAGATCATCCACTCACCGTCGTGCTATTTCCAAAAACATAATGCATGCAAGTTAAATTCCTCGAACAACAATAATAACATCAAACATTGGTCATAAAATCCATATCATAAACCTATCAGCCTTCCATAACACCCAAGTACCAAGAATTCCTCCTCAGTAGTGGGACTATCTTACTTTTATGGTCTAGAAATTTCTAAGTGTTTAATAAACAACAGGATAATCCCTTGGGAAACAGAAACATAGTTCGTCTCGCTTGATCACACAAACCCAAATTCACGAGGTTCAAAAGAACCTTTTTTCTAGCCATTTTAATTAATTAATTTCATACTTTTAACACACAATCAATTTTTCACAACAAGATACTTGGTTTTCCAAAAAACACCATAAGGCAAAGTAGGCATCCTATTATAAATATCCTCTTTAATAATTAATCATTAAGTATTATTCAATTATAAAGTAGCAATTTATCATCTCAATTCCATTTAACAAGAAGAAAACCCCTGAGGGTCCCATTTATTTAATCCAGGTTCTTCAAAAAAGAAACCCAACAACCGTTCATTTCAATCAAAACTCAGAAGTTTTACATTCATTTCCATTTTCAAACATACTATTGTTATATAATGATAAAACGCCTGGGTGGCCATCTACCAATCGATAAGGCATCCATACACCCTAACACTGCCATTTGGATCCCATTTATACCAATCAACATTCATTTAAAATTTTAGCATTAGCATCCCTTTCACACATCAACACATCTCTATCACATTATAAAAAAGTATAAACACAACAACATGATATAACGAAGAACCATGGAACAACATCCAAAAAAGCTAATAACATAGGTAGTATTAAATATAATCACTCAAGAATGATAAATCAATCACCAAAACATTCTATCTATAGAGGCATGCTAAAGCATATCAAAATATGGCATTGCACCCAAGGCACACAATCCAAATTACCAGGCATCCTACTAATGAAACTATATGGAATGTTATATGCATGGAAGGTAAATCTTTATGTGTCTAAGATGATGCATCTATGAAACTTCCTTTCAATATCTTTCCAAGGTATTTAAAAAAATTACAATCAATTAGCTGCAGAAAGTACACCATTCACTAAAGGTGAAATAATATCAACTATAACAACGAACAACAAGAAACACAATCCTAACCCTACCCACATGGTTATTTCCCATACATGGGGTGATCAGACCCAAACAAAACTGATAACCCAAGTGGTGAACCATTTCTAGTATCCTTTCTACCGACCATAAATAAATTAGACAAAGGAAAAGAACCTTACATTAATACCACTTTGTAACATCCCAACCTGACTCACCCCTGAACTAGTGGCTGAACCGGTCACCACATGACCTCAAATGCATCTCCCTGTATGTCCGAGGCTGCCGAATAATAGAGAGGATTTGTGGATAGTCAGTGTATAGACTATACCCCCATATTAGAGTTCAATAATAGAAAATGTTAATAAACAAAATAAGAAGTATAATAACTAATAAAGCAATGGAATGAATATTTTATAAATCATATACAAACAAATGGACAACACCAATTATAAAGAAGATGTGTGCATGGAATGCTAATGATACAAAGGGAAAAAATGAATAAAATATCATAATTTACATTTAAATTCAGAAATGAATAAACAATGACTCAAATCCCTGAGGGAGGTCTCCTCGAGCATCTCAAGCTTCCCCTCGGTCTAATAATCAAATCTCTAAAGTAAATTCAAACAACGTAATCATGAAACCAAATAGAATCTACTCAGATACCCTAGTGCAATGGAGGCCCGAGTAGGGTGTGAGATATAAATCTCGGTAGGTCAGGACCACTAGTGTCTCCCCCAAATCAAGGGATTTAATAAATAATTTAACTTTTTGAAAGCATGAATAAAAAATATAGGCAGTACAATGCAACTATATACCCAAGTACTTGCTTCATCCCTTAGCTGGGGGTTTAACATGAATTAAACATTTTTAATGCATACTAAAAATTCAATACACATCAATTTCATTTAAGAAATATTAAAACCAAATTAAATTATAATATTCTTGAGATTCGGTCTAAGCATGACAACCCCTGTATAATTTACTCACAGTAGATGTCTCTAAAGACCATATAAGAAAAAAATGTAAAGAAATAATACAAGCTTGTTCTTTATCTTGGATAACGTTTCATAAGATATTTATATTAATATTCAAAGTACTATGTCTCATCCTATCCACTGAAAATAGTGATTCACTACTAGGTTCGTCCACTAACAGTGATTCACCCAATTAATTAATAAGTATGAAAAATTTCTCATATTCAATTCACAAATATTTATGTCTCAATGGTTTTTATTAACAAATCAATTCATTTCATGTACATCTAATTGGACCCAAAGTCTAATGTCAATTAATGAGTGTAGAATATAATGTGAAGCACCCTTGTGAGTATTTGGAGCATCATTCCATGTATCACAACCCATGGGTATTTGGTGCATTAATTTTTATCCCATAATATAAAATTTTCATGAATGTTGGGTGTAGAATGCCATGTCTCACACCCCGTGAGTATTTGGAGCTTTAGTCCTTATCTCAAAACCCTTTTATCAAACATACATATATATTTATAATTTCTATTGAAATCCATGTCTAACTACCCAAAACCATCCACTAATTAATTCAAAAATTAGTTAATCAAATCCGTTAATTAATTCAACAACTAATTAGCAACATAAATCTCCCATAAAATAATTATACAATTAATTAACCACTCAATATCTCAATAGTTAATAATTAATAAAATGTTAATTTTTTTAACCACAAGGAAGTCAACTATATAATTATCTCAACATTTAATTATATAATATCTTTAATCCAAAACATTATAATTAATTCAAAAATCAGTTATCCTTATTTTCTTATTAATAAAATCGATTAGTTAAATATACAAAATCTATTAGTTAATGCAACAATTAACTACGTGCACATTTAAATTAATAAGTCCATCTATTAATTAATTTACAAAAAAATCACATCCCACAATTAATTTTCTAGAATTAATTATCCAAAATATCACTTCAAAAGCACATCATTTAATCCATAAATAAATATCTCTATTAGTCAATACAATGTATCATAATTAATCACCAGATCAAATATCTCATTCAGCTAAAATAATATATTATAACTAATCCTTTGATTAGTTATTTAAATTTAGTAATAATGAACATAATGAAATCACTATTAATTATCTCCATTTATATCAATCAATAATTAATAATTATTTCCCAAAATAATAATCACATTTACAATTATTATGGATCATACTTAATATTCAGATATTATTATCTTATATCAGGGAAAAAATATCATTTATGTATTTAACCGTATCTCTTTAACCAAATCATCAATACATGCTTAAAACAAACACGTGTTCATGTCCTAGTTTATCTCACGTGGGAAGAATTATTTAATAACAACAAAATTCTTGCACCAACATATCACATATCACATTTATCAATTTAATCAAACATACAAAATTCACATTTTAATGAAATTCAAAATAAATACTTCACCACATAATTTTATTTCCAAAAAAGATGGATCAAGCATTTTATTAATGCATTTAATAAATTTGAGGAGTTAAAAAGGTCCCTACCTCGAGGTGACATCATTTTAATTACGTAGTACATTATTGTATGTGGGAAAAACTAGTGGAGAATGGAACATAGTGACAAACAAATCACCTATATATATGTGTGTATATATATCTACACATATATACCTATATATATTTGCACACATGTACGCCCTACAAAAATAAAATAAAAAATTCAACAAAACAATATCGGAAGACCAAAACTAATACAAAAAGGCCTAAACACCTACCACTAGATAGCAGGGACTCAGATAAAATATTAGACTCTAAATTAGGTGGTCAAAAACCAAATAACAAGTTTAAACCCTTAACCAAATATGGCAACGATGAAACAAAACTGACTCGAAATGCATCCCACTTTGTTGTGGTAGTCGGAATATAGACCAACGGGTTTAGAAGAGTCTATTTCACAACCCTATAACCAATAAAAAAGGAAACCCAAAAAATCATGAGCTTTAGGGTTTTAACCTAGAAACAATGGGTGAGGATGGATTTAAAGGACCTTTGTGAATCATAAAACATATGTAGATAAAATCAACTTGATGCGGCAAACATGATTCGTGAATACACCGGGAGGATTCGAGCGTTCAAGAGGAGCTGACAAGGGGGGTGTAGCACGCCTCATAGGGGGTGGGGGGGCCTAGTGCATGTCACTTCTCTTGTAGTTTGACACATCCTTCATTCTCCCACAATTAACTACATAAAACCTTATTAAAGTAATATATATTATAGTAATAATAATAAAATTTATTATTCTAATTTAATATAACATATCTTCATTAATAAATTTCATTTTAATAACCAGGTAACCGCATAGCTGACCCACAAGATTTTACTAACCCTGCACATCCTTATAACTACATTTAAAATGGTTTAAATAAATTTTAGCCAAATCAACATTTGTTATTCATTTAATATTACCATTTATTATTACCCTTCTAGAATAACTCCCAACTCCAAATTTACACATTATTTAATTAAATTCATTCACAAAATTTATTTAAATAAATTACCCACTTACTTTTTCTCAATTAAAGTCTCTCAACAAAATTTAATTAAATTTAATAACTCCAACTCATCATTATTTAATTACTTAACTCAACACAAAATAATTAAATAAAACCTCAACATCGTAGAATTAATTAAATTCTTATTTATATTTTAATTAATTTAATAATACCCCAAAAAATCCAATATTATTTTTCAAAATAATAATAACAACCACTCATAAAACTACAATAATACTAATCACATTATTATTATCATTGTTATTCAACCATAGAAAAAACCCAAAACAACATATTAATTAAAAATACTTCTTTATTAAATAAGAGACTCAATATTTAATTAGATGTTTTATTGAGATACCCAAAAACCTTTTTAATTACACATAACTATTACACCTCATTAAACATCAAATTAAAATCTTTGAAGATAAATATTACAGGAAATTTATTTAAAAATGATTCTCCATACCTTATTCTCTTAAAAAACGTTTCATACATAATTATGAAATTCCCTATATATCATTTAACTAAATTTTTTAATCATTTATTTTTCTAAATATATATAATAACAATAATAACACCATCATTATTACTATTCCATCTTTCATTTATTTAAATCCCAAACCCCCTGTTTTTTATGATATCATTAATTGGATATTAATGATTAAAAGACTCATCACATAACCTCCATTTAATAATAACAATCTTTCACTATTAACATTGAAACTCCTCAATTAATTTACCATTTCTGTGAACCCCATAATCTCTCATTAATTTCTACAACTGTCATTTAATTAATTTTTTAAGATTCAATTAAATAAAAACCAAAATAATAATAATTATAATGAATTAATTATTATTATTATTAAACCATATATTAATTAAACACACAATCTAATATAATTTTATTTATTTAAAATTAATAATTAATTAAAAGGGGTAAACCACACAGGTTGGACCACAAACGTGCGCTTCCTGTACAGATCCATTAAAGTGAACCTTTTCGGATTTGGTGCTCTCGAGACTCATCAGGACACCCACTAAAATTATCGGATAAATATCCAAGTCCAAATACGACACCTTTAGGTGTTACATCACCCCGAATAAAATTCCAGAGTTCAGTTTAAAAACAGACCCATTGATAAAACGATTTTTTTCGAAAACCATCACATTTTAAACCGGTTAAAAAACACGAGACTTTACATTAGAGATTCAATAATAAAATGGATTCCCATCTAATTAATGATAATAATAAGGCTTGGTTATGTATGAAAAATATTAGTCTCTTGGGTCGGGAGAATCATTACTAGTCAGATAATAATAGGAATCCACATTATTAGGGTAATACATGATTTTTATTCCCTATGATCTCTTTTGGATTAGGATAAGAATAAGTGAGACATATATTAAAGTATATGAAGATATTTTCATCAATAAAATAAAGAATTTAATTTGGGTACTAGAATTTTCTTTCTAAACCTGTCATATAATACAAATTGTTATGGATAAGGATTTAGTGAAAAAAATTAATATAAATTTTTGTAGGAAAATTGAGGATTTCATAGACTATCAAGACACTAGGGAAACAAAATTGAATAAAACCTACACATGTTTTCTAGGAGAATGAGGATCATAATGTGTTATTGAAATCCTAAACTACTAATGGTTTAATAGATTGGATGGAATCTAGAACCTAATTAAAAAAATAGAAATCATAAATCTAGAAATTATGGACATTATCAATGTGATCACATCATTTTTGCAAAGGGGAATGTATAAGAGAATAATGTTTCATCTTATACATGTGATAAAAGAAAATGGTTTACTCTTATGGGGATGCATTTATATTCAATTTAAGAACACTAGGAATACATTATTTGTGGATGATTTGTTCATGTTATGGGTTTTTAGAGCTCTATTTTATTGTAATAGTGTAGTAATATTATTCATATTAAAAGGAATTGGTGTTGGATTATATATGAATGTATATGTTAATAACACCTCCATAAACTATGAGCTATTAATTCTCAATTAGTGATAATTTTGGATCATCCATCTATGCTCATAATGATTATCACTTCTGGTATTGGGTGGTGTGAACTATTATCATGATATTTTGTATAATTAAAACCTTCTGTGATTAAACTTTAAACAAACAGGGTGTTTGAGATATAATATGATTAATCCCAAAATAAAATAGATATGTTGTGTGGTTCACAATGGAAGCTATATCAACTCAAAGGGAGAACATAATTACATCATCATATGTTTAAAATTCAATATATCCCACATTATTGATAATTTTGTGTAATTTATAAAAATTTTCTATAACGATGATTATAAATTCAGAAAATGAAATGACTATTTTTTCTAGTTAGGAGTCACAAATATGGATTAAAATGGTGGTATTATTGTGTAATAGTAACTCAGATTATTCATGAATACTGGGGCCATGTGTCCAATAAATTTTATCACCTAATTAACTCTCAAGATTTATTATCATAGAGAAAATGAAATTCATGGTTGGGATTTATATTCAACACCTAAAAAATATACAAGTTCTTCAATGAGAAATAAGAAAATCAAATTTTCACTAACCAATAAAATTAACACACAAAATCACATTGGATTTATCCCAAAATATAAATAAAATAAAATAAAATAAAATATTTAAAATTTATATATATTGTACTGTGAAACGTCTTCCTTACTAAACTAGTGACCCTCACAAAAACAAAAATTCCACAGTGGTCTTACCATTCCTTGAATATCAACATGCCAATATTTTACAAAATCCAAATCATAATAGCATGTCCTCATATCCATATACATCAAAATATAACCACATATCATAAACACTACGATACATATCCACATATCAAAACTATATAGATGAATAGTAAGGATGAAATTAATTATATCAAATATATGGCCTCTAAATCCATATATTCCCCCCACACACTAAAAACTCATCCCATAAAATCATAAAAATCAATGCATCACAACACTTTCATCATAACAATTGGACATTAAAGTGTATATTTTGAGTATAAGAGAGAGTAGAGAAGGGGTATATGTTGTAAATTTGTATCCACTCCACACTTGTAATTATTTAACAAAATAGTAGACAAAACCCCATATGACAATATGCAATGGAATCTAAAATAGGTGGTAGATCATAAGAAATAACATGTAAAATAAAATTTATGTAATTAACATAATAGTCCAAAATGAAAGCGAGATATAAATAATGTATTTATATTTTTATATAAGCTATAATATGGCACAAAAACATGGCTTTATCACTCTAATAATTTCTAGAACAACTAGTCAGACACACATGAATAAATTAATTCCACTGAACAATCCCACAAAATACATAATTTTCCATTTATTTATATTAGTATCAATTCAATGTTTTTAAAATATTTATTTTCTTCATATATCATTATATTTATTTCAAAAACCCACTTTATTCAATTGATCATATTGAACATGGCTAATTATAATTTTAGATAATTAGACCCATTTCACATTTCCATAGTTAGAAATTACTTTAAATTTTCCTTTAATTTTCTATTTACCATTCCATTAAATTCAATGTCATTCCATTCTATTATATACATATTACACGACCACATATTTTCCCCAAAAGCACTAAATTATTAACCACACTACCTGTTTCTTATGACTATATCAATAACACCACTATGATCACAACCACGTCATATTCATTACCCCATCAACCATTCCAATATTATACCACACCTTTATAATTTCATTACACAATATTCGAACCATATTTACTAGAAATAATAAGAGACCAGTAACCATAGCTGTATAGTGAATTAGTAAAAGTATCATGATACCTCAACTCAAAATCCAGAGGAACTTGACATCCTATTCTTTTGTACTTTCTATCGTACAAGACACTACATGAATAATACATGGACAATAAAACCTGTTACAATTACAATTCCCTTTTTAATTACTATATATATATGTGATTATTCAACTATAAATAGTGGGAGAACATATAAAAAAATAATAGTTATAAAAAAATTAATCACCACATAATTCTTGTAAATAATAATGAGAAATAATATATAAAAATTTACATAGGAAAACACATAATACACTATTCATAAATATTCTAATTGAATTTACATCAAGTAAATCATAAAATTTATATTTTAATCTTAACCATATATTCAATAATTTAATATGCATTATATTCAAATCAATAAAAAATTAAATAAATAAAGATATTATCCCCCCCACACACAATGATGTTTCAAAAATTGAAGTATAATAATGAATTGAACTCTATGCTCAAGAACAATGATGAATAATGGGATATACCATATGGACTAACAACAACAAACCCCCTATGAATATATCCATGAAAAAATCTATTAAAACCCCTCTATCATATATTTTGAGATGTTTAATTATAATATGAATAGAAATAAAAGAGAAACCATGGTACTATAAATTAAAATAAAATATTCACAAGAATGAGAAGGATTAAATACCCAAAGGCATTTCTATGAAACCCCAAAATAATACCTAATTATAATTGGGGTTTGTGGAAGGAAATAAAATTTGAATCAAGGGAAGAGTTTAGCCATTATCTTTTCGATAACCTTTGGGGACCCCACTATTACATTATTTAGGATTTATTGTGGGTTTGATGGCCCCATAAATTAAAACCATAATTTATTCTAATTTAAAATATTTTTTCTCTATGATTTATAAGGTCATATTTGAAATTTTAAAAATGATATAACTATAAAATGTCATTGAAACATATGAAATGTTAATTTTAATGTCGACATGGAATAATCAGTAGAACCACTATGACATTAGGGAATTCCTCTCCCAATTTATATTATCCTCTTAACAAAATAAGAACAACTAGTGATCCATGACCTTGGAATAACACCACCCTGACCACAAAAAGAATAATTATTTCTATAATATATTATCATGTAGAATCCCATAATACCACCAAAGAATCATGATCCCCAAAAGACCCACCTAAATAGTGAAAACCATCACCATAGGCAATACAAAGCCTCAAATAAGATTTTCAATAATTAAATACATAAAATAATAAAGTGGATTTCACATATCTATAAGATAAAACACCCTATTGTATACCACTCATATAAAAATATTAGTATCCTAAATGACACAACTATAGAAAAAAAGAAAATAATATAAAAGAAATACAATCATAAAATAATTAATCATAGAATAATATAAAAGAATAATTAACATAGCTTCAGAAACTAAGAATTAGTTAATGTGTCATGCTCCCACATAGGCTCTTCCAATCCATGATTCCTCTCCATACTAGAAATAAGGGGAATGACTCTATCACTAAACACATTATCCTAATGATCTTGAATTTTGATAGACTACTATATAACAATTTTATAATACCCAATACATAACTATACAAAATCTATTACTTGGGATACATTCTGATTAAACTTATTAAGATACAAAATGTGGAGAAATAATTAATCTGATAAATTTATAGAGAAATAAAAATATAGTAAATCACCACAATAAAACCCTATGAAAAAATTAGTTATTTCATTCTTTGAGGTGAAATATTACATTCCCAATCAAACCACTATTTTCAATTATGTATTAAATAATTTAAAACCCCCATGTTCTAAACATAATCTCTTTAGGTATCCTCCTTCAATCAAAATTACAATTTTCTTAATTAAGGGTAGCCTTCATCAAACTATGAATCAATTATACATTTTTGTAAAACACTTTAATAAATATGTAATAGCTATTATGCACTCGAGGTCCTTTATCTAAAAAAGAGGATATCTAGATGGATTCACATAATGAAATTAGAATGGGAAAATATGGATAAAATATTGATTGATATTACTAAATTGATGTCAAACAAAGTTTGGATCATCACTAAAATGATTGTAATTTCTAGAACTATTGTACATAATATATATTTTGGTTTATAAATAGACTATTTTTTCAAAACATTCATTTTTTATTGATATTTGGTTCTTTATTATTATTGATAACCAGAAGACTTTTGATGAAAAATATTCTTTCAAAGGATAAAAGTAATTTAATTGTTAGAGATGAACATTGTCAACAATCAATGACACGTGATTCATTATGAGTAAAATTGTGAAGATAAAACATATGGAATAAAGTTTGAAATTTATCTATATCGAGTGGAAAAAAATATACCACCATACTAATATTTAATCAAATAATAAATGAAATGTTGAATTATAAGGACAAATTACTTCTACGATCAAACCTATATTGTCTATTCTGAAAAACAATTCGTACTTGTGATTACCAACCAAAAACTATTTAGGTCTCTTATATCCTTCAAATTAAGCATTTCTTGATCATGTATTGCCTTAATCATCCCATGAATCATTTATAGCTTTTATGTCAGAATCTATACTAAATATTTCATAAGAATTATAGTCTCTCGAGACATTATCTGACATAATGAATATCTATATGGTTTCACATAATGAAATTGGAATGTGTATATATGGATTGGAAATTTATTTTTATTAATAAAATAAAACCCAACCAATGATTGGTTCTTCATAAAAAACTATATTGTCATGAACTCTAGTATATAATATTTCCATATGATATTCAATTTTTCATTTTGTCTCAATATCCATATATGAATGAAATCTTGTTCATTATCATAACATTTGTCAAGATGTCTTTTAGTGACCTATATTCACTCTAATGATAAATGGAGGCATATTATTAGAGATGAACATCTTTTGAACCCCATGGATATAAAAAACCTTCCAAATATAACCATTCCCAAACCAACCACAACAATCATAAAAAATATCACAATAAAATGATAATAGTTCATTAATAGGTAACAAATCAATGAAATAAGATCATTTAATATTTAAAATTAAGGTGAACAATTTATGAAATCAATTGAAAAATCCTTACACTAAAATATTTAAAATAATAGTCACTATAGAAACTGGTGATTAACAATTAGATATACTGTTACTCATAAATATTCCATAGAATAAGGCCTGAAATAATCAATTGAACACTTCACCCCTGACCCCAAAGACTATCTCTTCATGGAATGATGCATATTGGATATAAAATATTGTATTTTTAAAGATTATATATGATATTAATGGAGTTTTATCTCATATATCATCGATGGATCGAGGTGACTCCCCTAAAAAATAACATATGGTGTGTATATTCCATGAATCACCCAATAATTCCTCTATATATGATATGATCAAGGCCATACCACCCTAAAAGAAACTCCAAATATGATTCCTTAAAACTCTATATTATGAAATAATTTACCATTATATTATATATGGATCCTCATTCATAAGTTTCATCTATGACATCAAAGGAAGATAGATTCCCTTTTATAATACTTAATCATTCATAAAATTTAAGAATATAATAAAATTGAGATATAATAATCAATATATCAATATAAATTCTCACTTTATTTATAAAATAATATAGAATTAAGTTATATTCATATAAATATCATTTCAACTATAAATGAGGGTGATTATAGTATATAAGTGGGGAAATATTAATCATCATTTTTTGATTAGTGAATACTAGATAAAAATTTATATGAAGGTAATATATATATATTTTCATAAAAAAATATTGTATCATATGATCCCAATTATTTTAGATAAGTGCATGAGTATAAAACTCCAAAAATATATATGGTTCACTATATTATGTTTCACCATTTTTATCTTAAACATGTGTGATTTGATCTATGGGATTTTGGGGTTTGTACATAGTGAGTTTCTTGTTTGTTTTAAGAAATTATAGATGTTTTTAGGGGTAAACATTTAAAACATACTAATTAGATTATAAAGACATAACCTATGTAAAATAAGAATTCCATAATTTAGACATAGATTTTTTTAAATAGATAGACCATGGTTTATAAAAATATACAGTCTAATATTATGACCAATAATTCTTTTGGATAGTTTCTTCAACAATATTGGTGTGTGATTTTCTTAAACTTGTCGAAAATATATGTGGGAAGTATTACGATACCAAAAAAATGTTTATGAATAGAAATCCTGCCCAAAAAATAGTCATTCTTACACATACATTTAGTTATCTGAAACATAGATTTTACTATATAAAAATTTTAAGATTCCATTCCATCTAGAATGAATTTCAATCATATTTGGGATTATTTGATCTAGGAATTGATTATAAATGTCAGTTTTTTTCTTCTTCTCTGTGATCTCTTCATATAATATTAGATAAAAACAGTGATCATATATTTTATAAATGGATATATAACCTATTTCATTAATTGATTTTATTTTCAATCTTAGTTAAAGAATATAAAACAAATTCCATAATTTTTCTTAATTATTTCACATGGCTATGTCCAGATATATTCATCATAGAATATTCTGTTATATATTATTATATCTATATTAACTCTTGATTTTCCATTATTATAATATTTTTAATCTATATTCTTCAGGTAATATATTAAGGATTGATTCAATGGATTCAATGTATTGGATGTAACACCCCAAGCTTCCATGGTACGTTTCCCTTTGAATAATATAATAGCTACTATTGTACGCAACTTCGAGTGTAAACACACCCTAACCAATCAAACTAGACGTTATGAATAGTAATACCAACCTATTGAAATTTATAAATTTTATTTTTCAAAATGGACTTCATTTTTGAATTCGTAATATATAAATTCTCTTAGGGTGAATTGTTTGTATTTTTATGAAAACTTTCATTTTTTGATGAATAGTGAAAACACTGCGTTATGGACTAAACCTGACATTTTATTTAAATAATTAGTTATTTGTTATTAATTAATTTTTGGTCAAAATAGTTACATAATACTTATATACGTTCAACATAATTCATTGGAGACTTTTATATAACTTTTAAATATAAAAAATTTTATCGAACATTTTACCGTCTTTTACCCACCTCCTTGGAGAATTTGCAAATTTGCATAAAACATAATTTTACCACATTTGTGAGTTGAATGTCATAAATATGAGAGACATGGTTAATATATGTATGTCAAATGTGGTTCAATATGATGAAAATAATTTTTTATAAATAGTAAATTTTGACTTTTATTTACTACTGTTAAAAGTTAGTATGATAATTAATGGTAAAAATGAAATCCTAATTACCCAAACACATGTCCTAATTCGATTAGATAATTCTAAATCATCAACAAACAACATTACAAATAAAATATTATCCTATTTGATCCACATGGATTAGATTAGGACATTTATTACTATTTTATTTATAAAAGATTCAAAGGAGTTAAATTCAATGTTTAATAACTAAACCATTTTTAAAATAGGGATACAAAAAATATAAATTCATCTATAGATATTAATTAAAAATAAAAAAAATTAATTCATACATAATGTTATTTTATTTATAATTTTTAAACTTTAAATAATTTAATTTATTTATGGTACAATGATGATCCAATAATTATCTTATTAATGAAATAATAAATAATTTATATTATAAATATCTAAATAAATTTAAATTGAGACTTCTGATAAATTACACTAACTTTATAGGTTAATATGACATTTTATGGTTTGTAAATTAACTTTTATTCAAAGTGATAATGTTTTTATGGCATTGAAAAATATCAAATACAAAATAGTGTCAAAATTCATATAATTGGGTTTTTAAAAACAAATACAGCATTATTAATTGATATAATATTCTTAAATGTCTATAGTTCAGCTAAAGGACGTAGATAAGGTTATATATTTTAATAATTAACCACATGGGGTTCTCTTGGCATGTTATAGTATGTTTATTAACCATATAATATAAAATTACAAGGAGACATGGTAAATGACAAACTATTTATCTACGAGTTAAATCTAAAAGATAGAGTTAATATGATGACCTAAACCAGTCTAAAACCTATTGGTTGAAATGTTTTCGACACATACCTACCTTAGAACTGAAATAATTAATTTTTTGAGAAATTATAAAATGAAAATGATTTTATTATAAAATAATAGTTCAATATTTTCAAAAGTGACCCTCACCACTCTTATAAAAGGGAACTTCCCCTTCTCTTAATTTCACTTCTCCAAATCCATTTTTCTAAGCCAAAACATTCCCAAATTTCCTCCCAAGCTTCCTCCTTTCATACTAGAGACCTTAATTTGGCCAGAAAGCTATCATATGGAGCCCTTTTGGTCAAATCAAATGGATGAACCCCAATAAGAGGTAAATATTTCATCACCTCCTTCATGTTCATTTAATCTTCCACTTCAACTTTCTTTGTTGTTTCCATTATAAAATAATAACTCAATTATATTCTATATACATTGATGTTATTAAAATGGTACAATAATATTCATTATTCTATACATCATATGAATGACAAAGTCACCACACGTGCGTATGTATGACTTACCATCTCCATGTCGTGGTGTAGTTTGTTATTCATACAATTAATTATTTTGATGGGTATAATAATGAGTATAAATGATGTAAGTAATAAATATAACATGTTAATTATTATGTGTATATTATATACCATCCAATTACATACGATTTCACCATCAATATAATGATATTGTCGCTCGTGCGTACATACGGATTACCGTCTCCACAAACACGATGACATTCATTCCCTATCGTAATCATTCAATTATAATTTTCAATTTTATGATTAAAAAAATGTTTTAGAACTCAATATTATTATGGATATTAATAAAATACACCCTATACCTAATAATTATGGCTTACGTAACCGAGCATATAATGTAAAACAGATCAGTTAACACCCGAAACTATGATACTACAAAAATATTATTTACAAAAAAAATATTATAAGAACCGATATGATATCATATTTTCTTATACGGTTCTTGTATAATTTAATAAAAATTATTTAACTATTATACAGGTTGTTAAATTTACCCTATACCAAAGTAAATTTTATGGTAAGGGTTAATTTCACAATCTATTTTTTATCTGAGGTTGTTTTTATATTAGTATCTACTGGGACATATTTATTATCCATTTCCATGTTCCATGAAATAGTTCTCAAAGAGATTATTTTAAGTGACATTTTATAAACACAACAATATAATTGTTTTAATGACTTATTCTTCTAAACCTTCCTCATTAATGTCCCTTTTTTAAAATGGTTTTAAGGATTTATTTACATGGACATGAATGTTTTAAAATTTTAATTCATTTAAAAAGTTTCAATGTGGTATGCGACACTTTGATTCAAAACTATCCTTTAAATGACTTCCTTTATAAATTATGTGAATTTTACATAATTTCACTAAAAATGGATTTTTCTCTCAACGATTTTTAATGATCATTTTCAATTATGTCAAGATCCTTTAGAGGATATTATTATTGATCAAGGATGATTTATTATGATACAAACCATTCATATTGTATTGAAGGTTTTTTGATATGTTTGATTGTGGATATGTTATTTTTATATCATTCATGGTTTATGGAGAATGTATTGTCATTTCATATTCTAGTTTTAATACTAATTTTTATGTTATGTTTAAACCTTTTTATATGAGGAATGCATTGGGCTTATTAAGTGATGGGTGGAGCCTGCTATAGCTCCACGATGCATTGGTATGTTGCACGAGACAAACTATTGTATTGGCACAAGGCCTTGACAAAATATATTTGTAGTCCTGGAACAAGGCCATGACCTTGTGGTTACAAAGTCTATCATTATGCATTTTATCATTATGAAATTGGATATTGATATTTATTATGATTATTAGACAGGTAGAATATCCATATTAGTAAGTAAATGATGTTATTTTATTTATCTTTTCAAAATTATGATGAATTTTGTGTTTAAAAGTATTTTGTTTTAGTATTATACATTTCCTTAAATGTTTAAACTTATTTGTGAATGTTTCAGCTTTACTGTTATCTTTACTGAGCATTTGAGCTCACCCATTTTTTATATTTTATTTTCCCACGATTCCAAGAATTGTATTATGATTGATAATAAGGGTTATGATAGGGGATTAATGGAATTCTCATATGATCATTAATGTTGTGTTTTATTTTATAAAGTGTAATGTAGTGATCATGTAAGTAATATGTTTTCCAATACAGCTAAACTGACCGGACTTTTGGGACATGAATCCTAGTAATCATGCCACTTTATTAAAATAATGCATCGACTCTAGGATTCCAGGGTTGGGGAGTTATAGTTGGTATGAGAGGATGTTTACTAAAAACCTTGGAAACTAGATTTAGAAAAACACTGATTAGAGGACACTACGATAAGATATAATTTGTGAATTAGTATAGAAGAAAACCGAATAATTTTAGTAATGTAGAGATTTTATGAGTTTTCCAAGCAATACATCCCGGTCTGGATACGAGTAGGTTGAGGCTGCTCTTGCACAGATATACCTAGGAGTGAGAACTCTAACAAGGAGTTCTGGCCTTGACCTGGGGTATCCTGGTACATGACAATTGGCCTTGCTGTACTCTGAGTTATGACACTCCTAGGGGATTATGTTTTGGATAATTCACATTTTTTACAAACGATTATAAAGTATTTAGTTGAAAATACATCTTTAATGAATCTTTTTTATAATTATAGATTATATTCATAATCTCTTAAATTTAAATTAGGTATTTTACATGTTTTTAATTTTTTCATTGAAATTCATAAACTAACATAGTGTATTCCATTGTTTAGAAATGGCACCCAATCGATGGAATAAGAACTCTAGAAATACGCATGATCAAAATAGTTATAAGCATCATATATTTCATGATATTAAGAAGAAATTTATAAATGACATAGTCTCCCACATACTATCATCATATGATGAAATAGTATGATGTGATAATAATATAAGTAATGAATTATCTGAGTCCTATGGATTTTAAGAGAATCCAGGGAAGAAAATGAAGGTACAAAGAAAAATCGATAAAGAGAATAAGGGAAAAAGTATTTTCCAATATGTGATAACTGTGGAAAGAATCGCCATGGAAAATACATGAAGGGAATGAGAGTTTTTTATAAGTGCGGAGAAAAATCCCCCCCAAGATCATGATTTCAAGGGGAAGAAAGAGGGTATCACTGTTGAATTCTACAATTGTAGAGAAGTGGGGAATTATGCCAATTAATGACCTAAGCACCAAGGGATCATACCTCATAAAAGGAAAAGGGATCAAGGTAATTATTATGCATTCACTACTGTTGAGGTTGAAGCTCTGAAAGACATGGTGGAAGGTAATTTAATGGTTTCCTCAAGTTTATCCAATGCTTTATTTGATTATGGATCAACGTATTTTTTCTTATCTTCCCAGTTTTCTATGAAAATTAGTTATTTTTAATTTGACTTAACAAGGGAGTTGTCAGCCAAAAAACCTAAGGAAATTATCATCACAACAATGTTTTGTGAATCAGCTCACATTAGGGTGTATAAATGTTCTTTATATTCTGATATCATCATCTTACCCATGATTAAATTTGATATAATCCTCAGAATGGAATGGATTTCGGACCATGATGCGAAAATTTATTATAAGAAAAAGGGTGTTACAATTTTTGATGATAATAAGGGAGTACCTTATCTATAGAGCAGAAATGTCACCAATGAAATCATATCTAGATCCACCCCCAATAGTTCAAATAAATTTTTTTATTGGGGATTAAGAGAATGAAATAACTATGGGTGAGGAAATTAATGATCAAATATATGACGTAACTATTGTGCAAGAATAATTTGATTTGTTTCCAGAGGATTTACCTAGACATCCTCCAGAATGAGAAAATGATTTTTCCATTGAATTAATTCCTGGTTCAAGGCTCATATCGATGACCCTTATAGAATTGGCACTATAGAAATAGTGGAAATAAAAAAAACTAGAAGAATTGAGTAATAAGGGATTTATTCACCCTAGTGTTTCTCCCGGGGGAGCCCATGTCCTTTTTGTCAAGAATAAAGACTAATATATTAGGTTGTTCATTGACTATAGGGATATCAATTCCATAACAATAAAGAACATGTATCCTCTACCTCACATTGATGATTTATTTGACCAACTTCATGGAGCTCAATATTTTTCAATGATTGACCTTCGATATGGATATCATCAGTTGTGTGTGAAGAAGGATGAGATTACAAAATAGTATTTCGAACCAGGTACTGGAATTATGAGTTAATAGTAATGCCTTTTGAATTTACTAATGCACCCTCTTTCATCATGGATATAATGAATAGAGTTTTTAGGGAATATCTTGATGAATTTGTAGTGGTATTTATTGATGATATTGTGGTATACTATAGAAGCTACGAAGATCATAAAAATCACTAGCACATTATCTTAAGGACTATTAGATGAAATGAAATATATGTGAAATTTTACTAGTGTGAATTTTGGATACATGATATTTCTTTTCTTATCCATATTATCTCTAAGGATGGAATCTCTGTTGATCCTTCAATGACCAAGTAAATCCCATAATGTCCAGTACCGTTGAGTATAACTGAGGTACGCAGTTTTCTTGGTTTATCAGGATATTATCGATGTTTTTTCCAAAAGTTTTCCTGATTGGAAAACCCATTAACCAAACTCACATGTAAAGGGGTTAAATTTGATTGGAAAAAAGAATATGAAGAATGTTTTGAATAACTGAAGAGAAGATTAGTCAAAGCTCTTATCTTGACTCTACTATCAGGGAATGATGGGATTATTATTTATAGTGATGCTTCAAACAAAGTACATGGTTATACCCTTATGCAGAATGATAGATATGTTGCCTATTCATAAAGACAACTAAAAAATTCATGAGAAAAACTATCCCACTCATGATCATTAGTTAGAAGCTCTAATCCTTTTTCTGAAGATATGTAGGCACTATCTCTATGGAGAAAATTTAGATATTTATAAAGATCACAAGGGTTTGAAGTATATTTTCTCACAAAAAGTACTCATAATGAGGAAAATGATATGGCTTTAAGTACTCAACGATAATGATTTTACAATACACTACCACCTGGGGATGGAAAAAAAGGTGGAAGATGCTTTTCATAGAAAGGATCATGGATTTTTGAATAAGATGAGAGTTGAAATGATCCTATATTCATAGATCTAGTAAATATGGATATGGAAATAATAATGGATGGTGAAGCATCGATACATTCTCTAATGGTTTCCAAACCATCTTTACTATGAAGGATAAAATGTTCTCAGGCTGATGAGGAGGAGTTTCAAAAGAAAATTAATGGTCTGAACGATGGAAGATTGATCAACATAATATATAAAGATGTGATTTTAAAATTTGTGATGATACTATGTGTTCCCAATATACCTGATCTAAAAAGGGAATTATTGGATGATTCTCATAGCTCCAATTTCTCTATATACCCTTGTAGCACTATGTTGTGTACATATTTGAATGAACATTTTTGGTGCGAAAACATGAAGAGATATATTGTTCATTTTGTGTCGAGATGTATGGTTTTTCAACAAGTTAATATTGGAAGACAACATCTTAGAGGAGCCATGAAAAATCATCCCATACCTGAGTGTAAATGTATGAAATTATGATGGACTTTTTCATGGGACAACCAATGACTCCTAGAAGGAATGATGCAATATGTGACATTTTTTATCATATTACCATGTTAGCACATTTTATTGATATAATAGAAGATTTACCACTTGAACATATAGAAATACTATATATTAATAAAGTTTTATGACTTTATGGAGTACCCATATCGATTGTTTCAGACCGTGATCCCCATTTTACATCATGATTATGTAAATGTCTTCAAAAATCCTTGGATACTGAACTCTTTTTGAAAACTGCGTACCACCCTAAAACAGATGGAAAATCAGAACAAACTATTTAAACCTTAAAAGGCATGTTGAGTTCTTGATCACATCACATTCAACATATGTGGGATCAATATTTATTCTGGTTGAATTTTTCATTAACAATTGCTTCTATTCGGGTATTAAAATGGCACCATATGAAGTGTTATACGGAAAGTGATGTCACACACCAAATTATAGGGATGATGTTTGTTAAATAAAACTTTTAGTTCTATAACTTGTTGAGAAAATGATGGAAAATTTGAAGGTTAACCAAATCGACATCAAAGCAGCCCAATGTAGGTAAAATATCTATACCAATAACCTAAGGAAGGATTTTGAATATCAGGGAGGAGAACAAGTTTTCTTGAAGGTATCTCCATGGAATAGAGTTATACAATTTGGTATGAAGGGTAAATGGAATGCAGTTATACAATTTGGTAAGAAGGGTAAATTAATTTCCAGGTACATCAGAACTTCCAAAATTCTATAACAAATTGGGGTTGTAGCTTACCGTTTGTTAATGTCTCAAAGTCTCTCCGAAGTTCAAGATGTGTTCCACAAGCCACTATTGAGAAAATATATGCCTGACTCAATACATTTACTCTCCTCTAGGAAAATTGAACTGGGTCACTTCTTTCTTATTATGAATTAGACTATCAATATTCTTGATACAAGATTACAATTGCTGAGAAACTGGACGAATCCTCTAGTAAAAGTTATATCGATAAACTAAATGATGGATGAGGTAACATGGGAACCCGAAGAACATATGATGAAGAACCATCTGAATCCTTTTATGCAATAATATTTTAGAAATTTCAAGGATAAAATTACTTTAAGGAGGGGAGAATGTAACAACCTCAAGCTTCAATGGTACTTTTTCCTTTGAATAATACAATAGCTTGTGTTGTACGCAACATCATGTTCAAAAACCCCACAACAAATCAAACTAGCTGTTATGAATTGTAAAACCCAGTTTTTGAAATTTTATTAATTTATTTTTCAAAATATATTTCATTTTTGAATTTGGAATATCAAAATATAGATTAGGATGAATTGTTTTTTAGTTTTTTGAAAAATCTATTTTTTTTATAAATAGTGAAAATCAATGTGTTATTGATAAAAATAAAATTTTCAATTAAATAATTAGTTATTTTATTTTTATTTATTTCATGTCAAAATATACACATAATATATATTTATTTTCAACTTAATTCATTGGAGTTATTTTAATATAAGTTTAGATATATAGAATTTTATCGAACATTTTACCGTCTTTTACCCACCTCTTAGGAGCATTTGAAAATTTGGATAAAATATTATTGTACTACTTCTATGAATTAAATTTCAAAAATCTTTGAGACATGGTTAATATCAATAAGTAAAATGTGGTTCAATAGAATGAAAATTATTTTGGGTGAATAGTATCTTTTGACTTTTATTTTCCACGTTTCAATGTAAATAGGGCAATTAAGGGTAAAATTGATATAATAATAACACTAAAACATGTCGAAATTATATTTTATATGTATTATTTTTACAAACACAACCTTATTAATAAAATATGATCCTATTTGGTCCACTTGGATTAGAATATGACATTTATTGTTATTTTATATATAGAAGAGCTAAAAGATTTAAATTCAATGTTTAATAACTAAACCATTTTTAATATATGGTTACACATAATATAAATTTGAATATAAACTTTAATTAGAAATATAAATATATTTCCTACATAATGGAATTTTATTTATAATATTTATACGTTTCATAATTTTATATAGTTATGACATAGTGATGATGTCATAATTACCTTATAAATGAAGTATTAAAATAATTGATATTATAAATATCCAAATAAATGTAAATTTAGACTTCTGATGACTTACAACAATTTTATAGCTTAATATGACTGGTTAGGGTCGGTTAAAGAAATTTTATTCGATGTTATAATGTTTTTGTGGATTTCAAAAAAATCAAATACTTAATAGTGTCAAAATTGACATAATTGAGTTTGGAATACAAATACTATATTATTAATTGACATAATATTGTTAAAAATATAAGGATCAGACAAAGGATTATATAAGGTTATATATTTTAATAATGAACCACACGGGGTTCTCTTGGAATTTAATAGTATGTTTATTAACTATATAATATAAAAATACAAAGAGACATGGTAAATGAAAATCTATTTTACTAAAAGTTAAATCTAAGTGATATGGTTTATATGATGATCTAAACCTGTATAAAACCTATTGGATGAGATTTTTTCCACCCATCCCCACCTCATCCTGGAAATAATTCATTTTTTAGCCTTTAAAAACTGAAAATGATTTTATTATAAAATAATATTTCAATCTTTTCCTAAAGTGACCCTCATCTCTCTTATAATAGGGAACTTCCCCATCTCTTATTTTCACACATCCAATGCCATTTAGCTCGGCGAACCCCTTCATAAATATACTCCCAACTTAACTCTTTTCATCATAGAGGCCTTATTTTGGTCATAAAGCCCTCCTAAAGATCCCTTTTGATCAAATCAAAAGAAGGAACCCAAAGAAGAGATAAATATTTCATCACCTATTTCTAGTTCTTTTCTTCTTCCACTTCCTCTTGCTTTGTTGTTTCCATTCTAAAATAAAAACACCAGTATCATCTATACACTGTGATTTTATTAAAATGGTACAACCATATTCATTATTCTATCCATCATTTGAATGACATAGTCACCTTAGGTGCCTTTGTATGGTTTACCATCTCCACGTCATGGTGTTGTTTTTTATTCAAACACTTCATTATTTGGATGGGAATAAAAATGAGTATAACTGATGTAAATAATAAATATAACAAGTTAATGATTATTTATATATGATATACCATACAATTACATAAGATTGAAACATCAATATAATGATATTGTTCCACATGCCTACGTACGAATTACCATCTCTATGAACGCGATGAGATTCATTCCCCAACATAATCAATCAATAATAATGTTCATATTATGATAAAAAATAATGTTTATGAAAATAATATCATTGTGGATATGAATAAAATGCATCCCAACCATAAAAAAACATGGCATACATAACCGAGAATATAGAGAAAAAATGACCAGTTAACACCCGAAATGATGATTCTACTAAAATATTATTAACAAATCAATATTAGAAGATCATATATGATATCATGTTTAATTATACAGTTCATTTATAAATTAATAACAATGATTTAACTATTATTCATGAGGTTAAACATAACATCGACCAATGTAAATGCAAGGTATGTGTTACTTTCACAATCTCTTAATTATTCAAGGGTGTTTTTATGTAAGTATCTACTGGGACATATTTATTATCCATGTACATGTTTCATAAAATCGTTATCAAAGGGATTATTTTTAAGGGAAATTTGTTCAAAAAAATCAATTTAAAATTTTTAAAGATTTATTATTCTAAAGAATTCTCATAATGTCCATGTTTTCAAAATGGTTTTAAGCATTTATTTATATGAACATGAATGTTTTATATTGTTAATTCCTTTCAAAATTTTCCAATTAAATGGTAAATATTGATTGAAAACTATCCTTTAAATGTATTCCTTTAAAATTTATGTGACTATTAAATGATTTCAGGAAAATGGATATTTTTATCAATGAATTTTAGTGATCAATTTCAACTATGTCAACATCCTTTAGAGTATATTATTGTTGATCAAGTTTGATTTATTATGATACAAATATTCCATATTGTGTTGAAGTTTTTGTGATATGTTTGACCGTGGATTTTTTATTTTTATCTCATTCATCGTTTATGGATAATGTATTTTCATTTCCTATGCTAGTTTTAATATGAATTTTTATGTTATGTTTAATACTTTTCAGATGAGGAATGAATTGGACATAATAAGTGGTGGGTGGAGCCCACTATATCTCCTCAATGCACGGTAGTTATCATTTGATAAACTAGTGTCTTGGCATAAGGCCTTGAAAAAATATTATTTGTAGTCTAGGCAGAAGGCCTCGACTATGCGGTTATGATGTTTTTAATTATGTATTCTATCATTATGAAATTGGATATTTATATTACATCTGATTATTCGACTAGTAGAATATCCATTTGAATAAGTAAATGACAATATTTGATTTATTTTTTCCATATTACTATAATTTTTAAGTCTAAAAGGCTTGTGTTTTAGTTTTATATATTGCCTTAAATGTTTATGCTTATTTGTGAATGATGTTTTTATATTGTTATCCTTACTGAGCATTAGTTCTCACCCCTTTCGTATGTTTTATTTTCCCAGTATTCTAAGAAGTGTATAATGATTTATAAGAAGGGTTCAGTTAGGGGATTAATGGAATTGTCAAAGGATAATTTATTTTGTGTTTTATTTTCTAATGTATAATGTAACATTCATGTATATAATATATTTTCCAAGACTGCGAAACTGATCGGTCTTTCGGGACTTGATTCCTTGTAATCATGCCAATGTATTAAAGTAATTCAATTACTTTGGTCTTCTTGGGTTGGGTTATTACATTGGGCATGATTCAGGTGGTCTATTCTTATCAATTGTAATTTTTTTATGCTTGGGGTAGGAATTACATACCAGGTTATTGATTTTATATAATTACCTATGATTTTTTAATCATGTGGGTATGTGTGTAGCCTAGTGTGAACACTATTTTTCATTTGTATAATTATAATCTCTATTTTTATGACTATATTTTTCTTTTCTCGCATTATATAGTTGACTCAAGTATATTATAAATTATGTGATCAATTTATGTTGTGGTTATAGTAATTTTGATAAGTTTGAGTTGGTAGATAATATGTAAAACCTGGTTTTAAAACTATTCTATATATCCATCATATGATGTTTGAGTAATCTGAAGAATTTTGAAACACTATTTGGATTATGTGACAAGTTTGATGTGATGTATCTTCTAGGATGGTGACTAAGTAGGTAATAATGGGGTTGGTGGTTGTATTTTTCAGAAAATATCACCTTATGGTTTGTTTATTTATATGTTATTTTATTGTGTTCATTTCATGAATATTTATATAACAATTTTTGACACTGTTATAAGGATGATTAGGTAGAAAACTACTAATTCTAGACAGACCCTATATAGTCATCACAATATGCATGTAGAATTTATGTTATGAGATTTAGTGTAGGGCATGGTCATGATATCTGAAAACTATGAACGATGAGAAAGGATGACAGATGTTTTGATGGGATTGATTCCAAAATAATTTCTTTTCATTTATTCATTATCTTTAATTTTTCCCAAACATCTATCACACACATGTGGGTATCCAATTGGCCAAATATTACACTTTTATTCTATTTTATTTTGCATGGATATTATATTCCATTATTTCATCAATTGTATTTTCAATGATATCAATCAATATGATCATTATTATTTATTATAATATATATATATATATATATATATATATTATTTTAGTTCTTATATTTCCAAGGTCATAGTCTCCCCACATTTCCACCATAGACCTCTACACTGACTGACAAACACATGTATATGTAATGGTATTTGTGACGCCATGTGACACATATAAGATGATTAGGTTATTTGATTCATGGTGTAAAGTAGTTATATCAAGTTTTTCTATATTATTTTATGATGTGGGACCCAATTGAATGAATATTGGATGGCCTAAACTATTTATTGGGAATCATGTAAATGACTAGAAAACACTTTTCTAAAAATCCATATGTTACCAGGTATATGGAATTTATGTATTTTTTCTTATATTTTACCATAAACCTATTTAATATCAAGTGATGGTCATGATTTTAGTGATATTTTTATATGAATTTATCTATGATTATTAGAAATAATGGGCGAGATCATGCATCATAGATTGGTATATAGTATCACATGTTATATTCTTTCTTCATATGATTGACAAAACTTGTTCATGTTATAAATAGTTTCATATTTAATTTAGGAAGATATGTAGGTGTTGATCATATAAAATTTTTAATTATGTAGGCTATAATTTTATATTATATATGAATTTAAAAAAACATTATTAGTGATTGAGATTTATGAATATTTTTACATTCATCTTTCACCTAAAATAAATGATGTAAAATAGTTTTAGAATGTTTTCTTACTTATAATATGATTTTTAAATATATTTCCTTGTAAAATAGTTTCCCTGGATACATAGATATTGTGAAAATAATTTAATGGTTTTCTTGAAAAGGTATAGGAATATTTTAAAAGGAATATTCTACTACTTTGGTTTCAATTGGGTTATGGTTGGGGTTTATGGAGTTGAATAAAAAAATTTAAATATTTTATTTTTATGAAGGTAAAGTGATTTTAATTTGAATAGTTTTATATGTATATAATAGAGGATAACAAAATTTATATTTTAAAAAATATAAATAAAAATATAATTTCAAAATGTGTCAATGGATCACTGTATTGAGCTGATTTTTTATAAAGAAATTTTAGAATGTTTCAATAGGATGGTTGTATTGTATATAGGTGACCCTCTTATTACTCTATATCGTATTTTTATTGGTGATAATCATAACCCAAAGGAAATATTTATATTATATTAGTTTGGAATTAGTATAAATGGTTTAAATATATTGATTGTTCAATTTATTATTTGAAGGTTTGTGGTTAGAGGTGGTTAAAGATAATGACTAGGAGACTTAGTAATATACTAACCCTTCCAAGGGTGGGTTCACTTGTGATAGTTCTCTATAAAAGAATTTTATATCTCTATTGATTTATTAGAGTGTTTTTAAATATGTAATTTGGATAAATTATGCTTAATAATAATGTGGATTTTATATTGGTAAGGCTTGTTGTGGTAATTTTTTATTTGTAGAGACTCATGATTTAGAGGGGTTGTTATGTGGTGCTTCCAAAGTATGTTATTATATGGATATATGAGTGAGTAATAAAATAGTTGTAGAATAAGATAATTCTTTAATTTTCATACAATGTATTTATACTATTATGTGGAAGGATTGGGTTCCATATTATTTTGGAATTAATTTAGTGGGCTTCACTCCTATACATGTTTGGCGTGTGAGTGGGATGATTTAGTTTTTGGTGTGTGGTAGTACATGGTCATGGTTATATGAACTTTAGGTGGTGAATCCCAATTTTTGTGTACCAACCAACTTTCTTTTGTAGGTTATTTATAGGTTTCACAGAGTGTGATCTTTGTAAGAGTTTCAACGCATTGGGGGAATCACATAGTTGTGTTTTTTGGAATTTTGGACCGCATAACAGATGATTTGGTCATTATAATGATGGTTTACAACATGAACCATGTGTTCAAACCATGATATGGGATATTGTGTATATCATTAAAATTTTATAATAGGTATGGTGTAATGTTTGTTGTTATTTACGATTAGAAGACAAATTTGGGCTCTATGGTGAGATATGTCTGGACGATGTTACAAAGGATATGATTGACAATTTGAGATATGGTGGCTTGGAGATATAAAAAGTAATTTGGTATTATTAGATTCTTTTTGAATTTACCATGTAATTTTATATTATAATGTTAAGTGATGCATTTTTTTTGGATGGTTCCTTATAGGATGTACTTAAGGGGGTAGGTTTTATTTTACATGAAATTGAACTGATAATTTCTTTATAAAAGTCATGAGAAGTTATTTATTCCTCTGTTTGGTAATTCTTGAATGAACTACCCTAGGAGTGAACATGTCAGTGATTTCAGGTGTTCATTATAGTTTGATCACAAATAATAGAGTGATGATGGTTTTTTTCTCCATGTAATTTATAATAGGTTCATAGATGAGTGTGTAATGTATGTGATGGTTTCATATAAAAAATTATCATATAGTTTGGCACTCTAGGAGCGCAAGAATTTATTCATGTTTAAAATGGAATGTGAGGCCTCTATAGTAAAACATAATGTATTTATTATTGTTTAATGGAAGTTATCACTAGGGTATACATGAATGATGATGGGTTTTATGTGAATCTCTTTGTGTGGATCATGGTTTAGAATTATAAATTCATAGAAGAGTGGTTTAATTGTTGATATATATTGCAGTATTTCATTAGGATTTGTGGATTGGGATTATTGTATCATATGTATTGTCCCATGTGGTGGTTCTATAGTGACATCCACAAATTGGTCATGTATGGCGATGATGATTATACCAATGTAATTTTACTAACTATAGAATAATTCCATTAGTAATTGTTTTTGGGTCTATTGTGAATTGATCTTATTGATTGAAAAATTTAATAATAATAAATATTTGTAGTATGTTTTATAGAATAGTGATAGTGCTTGAATATCCTTGATGTTTTTATTAATCAATATCCCTTCTAATATAGTGGGGGAGATAAACATCTAGTTTTGTGATTTTGAAAATAGCTAAAATGTGGGTGATTAACATAAAGTATAGAAATGTTAATTTAATGTATTAATTCTAATGTGGTATTTGTTGTTGATATTTTAGAGGGGGACGGGAAAATTTATACTGATTTTGTTTGGATGGATGATTGAGGATCGATAAGGCAACAAGTTGAAATTTATTGATGGTTCAATTTATAGAGGTTTTATTATCAAGACACCTAAATATTGGTATGACTTATACATGAAGAAGTACCTCTACAGGGAATTATTGAAATAACCATGAGGATATGTGGTTGTGAGGGTGTAATATTATTAGGTAATTTCATGAGATAGTTGTGAAAATAGAGGTTTAGGTGACATGGTATTTAAAAGTGGGTTTCTTAGTTTCACTAAGATTTTTTAACTCAGTGTGGTTGATTAAATTTCTTTGAACATTCTACAATGGTTCATGACACTCCTAAAAACACAATGGTTGTTATATTGAACTAGTAGAGCTATAATATGTCATACATCAAGAGACATGTTCCCTAAGAGAGGAGGTGACAGTTGAGTCATGTTTATGTTGTAATAAATGTTTACAAATTGAGTATTATTATAGGTGCTCTTATATTTAAAAGTTAGTCTAACACTAAGGTTGGATCATACATGTTGATTGATAAGATAGGAATTTCCATGGCTCACATCGATTGTGATTTATTTATGAACCTAACACATTTTTTATGAAAATTTATAGTATTTTACCACATAAGAAGTTGTGTTGCAATGATAAATGAGATATGACATGTGAATATATCAATTGAAATTGATGTGGTGAAAAATAAAAATGTCATTCCTTGGTGTGAGACATGGTAAATTGTATATCATTTTTTGTAGTTGGTGTGTTTATAGGGTGTTCTAAGTGGTGCATCAAGGTATGTGACATGATTTAAAGTAATAGTCATGAATCATGACCAATTTATTAAGGTGAATCCCAGTTTGTTTTTAGGATCATGTGTGAATTGTACAGTAAAAATGAATAAATTTCATTTTATAGAACTAGTTCTACCTAAATCATTAAAAGATGGTACTATGGATCAAGGGGGTAAGAGAAATTTTGTGAATAGAGTCGTCAGTGATAATGATTAGTTATATTCAAATTTTTCATTATGGAACATTTAATGTGTGTTATGGACCCAATTGTGGAATGTTCTATAATAAATATTTTCACCTCTAATCCATAGAAGTGAATAGTATTATTTCCATTGGGAATTTATTTTGGATGGGAAATAGATGTATGGAATCAATGGTCTGACTAATTGAATAAGGAAACCTGGAGAAGCTTCCCAAGGAATGGAATCTCTATCTAGTGTCTGTTTCTAGCTCCAAAAAACAATTTATGGTCTATTACATTTGTTTTTATCTTTTTCATCTTCTCTGTAAATGACTTGAGTACAATTTATTAGGGTTCATACATGGGGTGTTTAACGATAGTTTTCAAATATTTTAGAAGTGGTTTAGTGGGATCATGGTTTGGGAATAGTTATAAGAAACCATGTAGATCCCACAATTAACTTGATGATTTGTAATGTTATATAATTTTTCGTTCAAACAGTTCGCACATGGTTGAACAAACCTTCATGATTAAGCATACGAAATTACTAGGACGAAGAATGTGTCTTGAACATTTTAATCAAAACAATGTTGCTAAACCATGCACACATTATTAATTAAAGTGAAAATTTATATTTTTACCAAAAACCATGAATACTCTATTTATTCATCATACATCTAGGGATCCTGAGTCAATAAATTCTTTTTTGCAATTTTAGCTACATTTTTGCATGTTGAATGTGTTTTGAAAACATATTGTATATTTAGGTCCATAAATCGATGGTATTTATCTATTTTATTCTTCTTATATAAAACCATTAAATGTTCACAACGATGGAATCCTAGAATAGATTATATATGTAGGAATCCAGGCTCTATGGAATGATCTGATTAGGTGTACTAGTATCTTATAAGGATAATAACTCAGACAAAACTTTTTTAAATAATTAGATATGTCAATTTTATATAATTTCATCACGATGAACTCAATTTGGCTTGTATAAACCTATCTAATCCCCATATGTTTTATTATCCTTTTTTTTATTCTAGAATTATAATGTGAGGGGTTTTTTTCCAAATTAAGTGGATTCAGGGCTATGGGATCAGTTCTGGTAGAGGGTTAAAAGTGACTGGTCTTAATTAAATTTGATGTAAGATTGGATCATGATTTTATAAATTCTATATAAATAATTTTTTATCATCATATGGGTGAATGTGTGTCCCCATTAAAACTGTACTATGATATTTCATTAGCATGTGGACACATGTGTAGCTTAGTGGGAAATAATTTTTTCTCTATGTATAATGATTTAAATAAACTTTGAAAAAATATATTATGTTTATTCATTATAAGATAGTGGATTTATAGAATGATAAGTGGTATATTATCTTATTATATTCTTCATACAGATTTTGAGAAGTTCGAAACATGGAATGATATATGAAACTATTTTATAGTACTATTGGGATTGTCAATATCTAGAGGCTATAACATTGGTTGAATTAGGTGGACTTTTACATATTATATAATTGGTTGGATATGATTTTTTCTCTCTGGATCAAAAGGAGGTAAGGCTAGGGTTCATGGTTGTCTTGTTAATTCATAAGGACCTGGACAATAAAATGTATTTTTATACCTATACAACAGAAATTTTTTACACATTCATATTAATAAGGTTCAAATTTTATAGAGATTCATTACTAGGTTTTTACTAGAATTATTCATACACCCTAAATAGAAATATCTCTGTGTCTGTATAATTCTTGAACAACGATCAAATGATGGGAATGGGTCAAATGTTTTGTAGTTGAGTATGTTGATAAGTTTGGGTCGAGGTGATTAATGTATAAGCATTGAAATAAATTTTTTTCCTTTACTAATTTGTCATTATGTGTTATTTTTTTAATTTTTAATCATTGATCAACCACAATTGGGGATCCTATCACCATGATATTACTATAGTATAACATTAATTGCAACATAGAAATCATATTCCATTGTTTATTCAATTTTATTTTCATTGTTGACATTTCAATGGTTGATTATCCTTATTTATGTTACATTTAAGGTTATTGATTCTTATTACCTAACACGTAAACTTCCCAAAATTTAATATATTCCCTCATTGCTAAACGGAGGAATGTTCTATATAAGAATGTTTTATTGTTGTCATATTATACATTAACATGGATGACGTGATTTAGGTCATGGTGTTAAAATTAGTATGTAAATTCTAGGACCCATATGAAATTACTATGATCTACATTAAAAGAATCACCAAAACGAAGACAATAATCATCATATAAAAACTATAAAATGAATACTTCTTCATGTAAATATAGAATACTATAATTATAAATTTCCCCTTTAGGTATAGATGCCCAACTGTATATATTTCTGTCCATATAAATGACGGTTACATCTTAATCAGAGATATCAAATGGGTCTTAATATAACAGACATATGACATGATCTTCCAATAACAGATTATGGTAAAAATGAATTATCAAACCAATGACACATTCATTGAAGACACCAATGAAACAATAGCACTTATCTTTAAGTGATCCATTTATAATCCTTACTAAGACACAACATGTCCATTAAAAATAAATATATGATATCTCATCCATTCACATAGAATAAATCCCATCGTAAAAATGGTATCAATGAACCTTTATAACCATAATCATATTCTTAGTCTGATTGTCTTCTATACATGAATGTATAGGGTTGAAATCGATGATCATTACAAAAAAAATTCCTATAGAATGTAAAATGTTGAGTTTAACATTCCCATTAATACATATTATTATAATTCAATCTTGTAGAATTCATCGTCATATCATCCCCCACCTATAGCTGATGATACATAGATTGTGGATCAATCAATGAGAATGAACTAGTTCCCAGCAACTAATCAAATAAATCATCAATAAAATAGATGAGATATTAGTTACTCTCCCTAACAAGATTCAGAACGTAGTAATAAATGCCCTTATAATTGGCATTATTAATATTTTTACAAATATGATCATAGAACCATATAGTAAAAACTAGTATTGATGAAAAACATTTATAATATACTTGTTATTTGAGGATACTGCTCTCATAAATCATATGAATTCCTCCAATAATGTTCCATAAAATCCTATGAGACATTGAGTAGTATCTCTATCCTATACATTATACCAAATCAAGGGGGTCACGTCCTAATGGTTTAAGGAGAAACATCATATAAATTCATAATTACCATTAGAAACACTATATCTTTCAATGAAAATGATCTCAAAATTTAATATATTAGTTGAGGGGAAAGAGGCTACCAACACATAATCCATATTAGTCAATCCTTATCATAGAATAATAGCACAATCTTGATATCCATATCAATTAAAAATTAACTACTAGAAGAAATATATAAAATATTTCATGTAATAAAATCAATCCATACATTGAATTATATCATATATTGTTATATATTAAATTATGGAAGCCCAAAATGAATAACATTAAACAATCATCTTCTAAAAAATGGAATATCTATTAAATATTAAACTGTCCTCCAATTGGTATATTCAACTATAAGTTAACTATTTGTCTCAGAACATTATGTTTTATATCTCAGAAAATAATGGGATCCTTGAATATGTGTGATGCATCCTAATGGGACTATATAAAATCAAAGGTAGAACATAATTTTAGGCTACCTAAAATAATATCTATCCTACAAGGAATAGGGAACTCCATTACATTTAACATACCATTATTCGATCATATTATTCCTAAACCCTAGTTATGGCCACCTACATGACACTAAAAGATATATGTATTGGTTAATGATGAGTACCAAATGGATTCATTTTGGAAAACCTAGCTCTTTATTAATACTAAATAGAATGGATACCATGTTGTTTCTAATAATGCTTAATAATTATATACTATTGAGGATATATAAAAACATACCACATGCCCCTTGTGGGATAAAAATGATAGTGGGGAATCATAAATATAATTTTCATGATAATAATAAGAAAAAGACACATTAGCATATCTTCCATTCAGGATTGGGTAAAAATCATTATAGAATTTATAGGATGAGAAAATTATATAAAATATGTATCAGTCGAAACATGCACATCCTACATAACCAAGATACTCTATAAATATATTTATTAATGTTGAATATATGATGAATTCCTTATCAATAGGTCCTTCTTCACATATTAATCATGTTAGGTACTTTATTCTTCTCTATTTGTTCATCGTATATAAACACTATAAATGTATTCACCTAGTGAAATATCCATGGATGTAATTAGACACCAAAATGTGGAAATATTGAATTATCATTAAGAAGAAGATAAAATGAAAAATAAAATATATTCATAAATTAAAACCTATGAACTCAAATACACATGCACCGCACTAAATAGATAAAAAAAACTACCACCAAACCAACTTAAAAATTGATGAAAGTAAATCATAATTAATGTCTATACATAAATCATCTCATGAGACTCAAATTTCCTCATGATCAAACTAGATGAAGATCTACCTTTAATGAGTATTACAAATCATTAAATATATTAACATTGGGATCTAATTCACTTTATGATTATAAATTATATTGAAATATATATTTATCCTCTTTAAAAAATTTACTATCATTGATAGAAAATTGTAACCTCATATGTACCTATAATATAATTTTAATATTAATAAAATAACATCCTATAAAAACCATCATCTAGAATTGGATCGAGAATACAAAAACAAATTTTGGAAACCTACATAACACATCTTACTTAAATTCCATGAATTTTCCTTTTCCCTTCAATATATACAATAATATCAAGGATCCATAATCTTTGGAACATGGAATTTATTTAGTAGTATAGAAGAATATTAATTTTTAATTTTACAAAATCATTCCAATTGAAACATATAATCATCAATAATTATTCCTGAACCACACCAATGAATCTAACCAATAGTAAAAATAATCACATGTAGTATAGTATATATATTAATTGTACTTCTATCAAATCATAATGGTTCCTAAATCCATTTCTCCTATCCTATCCCCCATGCTTATGTTTAAAATACCAACGAGTAATATTTTCCCTACAAATTTCATGAAACACTTGTTGTTTCCTGAAACTAGAATCCACATATACACTCTCCTATTTTATATTAAATTTTTTATCATGAACTGATTCGACTAAAACCCTTCTTGTTGTAGGTTTGATGATGTCGGAGACCCCTAGATCCCACCTTCAATAAGATATCGATTTTTTATTTTAATGGGGGTACAAAATAATCATAATGTTATGAATTACAAAAGTAAATATTTGTAACAAAATAATAACCCACCAACCAAATCCACCAGATAAATATAAAATACTCTATCATCCCATAATGTTCACAATCTGACATATAAATTTATATTTCACACATATAGAAAATTCCCTTGTGGAATCATTTTGAGAAAACTCCATGACCACTAACCACTATCTCTATGAGGTATTAATGGTATTTATGTTAACTAAATATCATATTCAAAACGAAAAAATGATTTAAAATTTATATATAGGGGGAGGGAGAAATAATGGGTTTCTATACATGTATTTTCAACTGAACTATACTATGAAAACTTAAAAAAATTGTTGAAGTGGAGTACTCCCTTACTGAATAAACTACAAAACTAACACATCCCAAAACTAAGTAAACTACACCAAATCCCCCGCAATTATTTCTCACTGAATCCCCAAAGGTGATAATAATACCAAAATATGAAAATATATTGACAAGGTACATAATAATGTCATATATTATAAATTACAATTCCTTATACCCCAAAGAATTATATATTTGTGCAAAATATAATTGAATTTCCACATGACCACATAAAATATTACAACATCATAAAAACCCCATAAATATTAATATAAATATTTTAATAATAATATATAAAAACCTCAACATGATATGTCAAAAATTAAAAATCACATAGTTGTTGGATATCAAAAACATTAAAGGATATATTATTTATACACTATTTCTTCAATATACATACCCCTCCCATAACATTACGACATCAAAAATTAACATAAACAGCAATTAATCACTACTCATGCATCCTAAGAATTGCCAAACATAAGTAATTCTACATCGGTAATACGAATAAGTGAAAGGGGAGTAGTCACTGATATATGTCATCAATTTCCAAAAGGTTTTTGAACACTCATAGAACCAATGACCTCATTTTTGCATTGATAAGGGTATGAATCATTTTTGGTTGTGTGTATGAATTATCCTAAAACAAATGATGTATATAAATGATGACATAACCTAATCATATTGGTTGACCCATTAAAGATTTATAATTATTAATACGACCCAAACTACACTAATTCAACCAATTTAACTCATGAAAATTACTATTATAAAACACAAAAGTCCCTACAATAGTTACACAACATCTGAAATATATCATTTCATAAAATAATTATCAAATTACATTTTTTCTACATAAAATACTTATAAAAATTTTTATTTATAAAAATTATATACACCCATAATTTATTTAATAACATTAATAGTATCCAATATTTTTTTTATTAATTATCCCAATTTGAATTTCATTAATCGTTCACTATTTAATATGCATAGTACATTATCAATTATCAATTAATTTAATTTCATTACCTAATTTTATATTATTAGGAACATGCGAAACAACCAAATATATTCCAATATAAAACATTAGCAACCACTACACTACTGCATGAAAACATTCGAAAAAAATCTTCACAAAAATAAAAATCCTCTCGAACTCTATATAAAATATGCCAAACCACTACCATGAACATATCATTCCATCACTAAATATTTAAACTATGCTTACTAACCTTATTTGTAATCCTCTAACACAATCATGTAGAATAACATTATAACAATAATATACAATATATAACACAACAACAAAATGAACTACAATTACCCTTGTATAATAATTCCATTCATTTCAAATAATACATTCATAAAATAAGCTCAATATAAAATTTCAATTTCACACATTCAACATATTAAATTACATACCTAAATGATTTTCTTATGAGGAATAGTAATAAAAAATGTTAATATAGTAACAAATAGAAAATAAATTTCCCAAATAAAATTTTTATTATTAAAAAGAGGAAATCATGTACCTTAAATAAAACTCATAAAAACATAAATCAAAATTGATTCACACAAGCCTTTTAAACGTCAATTTATTAGTTCTCCAAAATTATTAGATCAATCCTAAAAATAAATCCAATGAATCATGAGGTAAATCATATGTAATATTTTAAAAATGATTAATCCTTAAAATCATATAAATACTACACTACTTCATTATATAGGTAAATGGTTTACTATAGAAAATGATTGTGTTTACAGTCCTCATAAGGGATAAAATAAAATATAAGCTAACAATGATTAATAAATGCAGGAAAAATATAAATAGAATCTATAACATTAAAATTTCCATTAAATTGGATGGAGATTATAATCCTTTAATATCATGAGAATGGAAATAACAGTAACATCATTGAGAATAAATAATCATATAATTATGGAAATCTTATTTTCAGATATCTTAAATATATTGGTAAGTCCTTCTTCAAAGACAATATTCCATATAATAATATCCTTATTCCAATTAATCATATTTAAATTGATTGGAAAATATAAATTAACAACAATATTATCATTCATGAGACTATCCAATGGATCAATATGGTATATAAGTTCATTCCCTTCAAATAAATTAATATCCTCAATTCATTCATAATTTGATATAAATTGGTAAATTATAAATAAAAATATCCCAAATAGAAATCCTGATATTATTTGGGTAAATATTTATTAATTATCGATATAAAAAAAATAAGTATAATATTTATAATTACTTCAACCATCAAATATATTCCCTATTTATATTGATCAATACACATCGATCATCACAGTAATGTATACAGTCCTCACACCGTATAAGATAAATAATCATATTTTAATGTTAATAAGTTTATCAATCAATAAATGTGTTGTACTATCACATTAGATACCCATTAATCATTGAAATTATATATATAAATTATTCACACCATAAAATTAAAATAAAATTGAATGAAGTCCCTAGATAATTGTAATCATAGATATTTTATGTCTATCATAGTGAAAATACATTATTAAGAACACAATTTATAGGGTGTTGAGAGCATAAATAATTATTTGATATTATTGAATAAATAGTTTTCTATTGGGAATAAATTTGTATTTATATGGAAACTAATTATATCAAAAAATAATAGGAATAAATATCAATTGAAAATGTAAAAAACACAATCCTTTATGAGGGGATGATTATGGAATTTGATCTATCTAGAACATTAAAATAATCTAATAATAAATATTTTTAGAAACTTTTATAATTGAATTTGTAATATTATGATAAAAATAATTTTATTTAGATAAAATCCATTTTATATTTTAATTATCAAATCATTTAATTTTGATAAAAATTAAAGATATAATAATTCTTTACTGGGAAACATTTCACATGGTATACATTGAAGAAATGGTAAACATGTAAAATATGAAGTTTAATATGTTTGAAAAAATATTGTGTATCCATGAAATACATTATTTTCATTATTAGTTAGAAAATTTTCCGATTTTGGATCTAATACAAATAAATTACAATAAATACATATAATACATAAGGATATTTTTTATGATATAATGTGAATTCTGTTGCCTCTATGGGGTGTTTTAGTAGAACAATTAATTATGATTTAATTACAATGTGGGGGACGTGGGTTATCAAATTTATTGGTTATCATACATATAACAAAAAAATAAAAAATAGACTATTAATATATCATATTAGATGTTAAAATTGTAAAACAATAAAAATTTATATAAGTGTTGAAATTATAGATTGGTGAACTAACCATAATTATGAATGCTAATGACATTGGTAACATAGATTAATGATAGTGAATAAAAAATATACCATTTTATAAAATTATTTGATGATATTATACATGAAACGAATTTATATTATTATATAAGATAAATTTAAAATATTTACTGCTATAAAAATTATAAATTTGAAATGAGATGAGGAAAATAGTTACCTTTACATTACATTATTATTGATCATTATATTTAAACACTATACTGATTAATTACGTCATTACTGATGAGAGGGATATGAGAAAAGTCTATAAGATGGATACTGAGATATAATTAAAGGCATATTTCATAATAAATGAGAAAATGGGGTGGGAGGTTAGTTATTGTTAGAAGAATCCCATGTATGAAATTATATCATGTTTTATTATTATTATATCATAAATTATCTATTATACCCATCATTTACAATAATACACTTAAACACACCAATATAATATTTAGTTATAATATTAGGACTGGATAACTTATTTATAATGTTTTGTTTAGTTTAAAATTTATATTATTTCATAATAACCAAATTTCCTCTTATATCACTAATTTTAAAATATTTTACTGTTTTTACAAAAAACTATATTTGACCCCTTATATAATTTTTATTCTTTCATTAAAAATATAAGAAAAATTTAGTAAAATTTGTATTTTAAATAAATAATTTTTTTATAAATACTTTTAAAATGAATTTTCTTGTGATGAATGTTACTAAAAAATATTACATTACTATTCTAATGAAAAAAATAATTTTCTTATAACTACCAGATAAATATGATATGTTTATTTGGATATAATAATATGATAATTAGGGAAAATTATTTTCAAAATAAAAATTATTATTCTTATTACATATATTTTTTATCCCAATATATTTCAGTTAACATATAATATATTTATATGTTTTATTATAGCAATCAAATATAAAATTTTATTAGTTTGGAAAATATCATAAATATTATTCAATCATTATATGTTCTATTATTTTTATAACATCTAATGATAAAAAAATATATTTATCTTTAATAAATCAAAATTTCATGAGAGCTTGTGATGCACACAACATCAAACTGAAGGGAATAATGTTATTTTCAAATATATAATTAAATGCATTATTATATTTTTAAATTAAATTTGTAAAATAAACAACTTTTTAATTGTGGTCATGAATATTTTAGTCTAATAAAATACAATTTTTATTTCTTTTAATTATAATATATTTTATATTTAATACATATTTTAAATGAAACAAATAATTTATTTATAAAATTTAAAATGTTATTAACAATAAAATTAATCAAATCCCTGAAATTTTTCATTAATGAAATTAAATACTAGTATAATAATATTGTTCAGATAGAAGAGCTTCATTAATAAACATTATCTTATTATATATTTTTTATTTAATAGTTATTTAAATTATTATTTTTTATAATAATACGATGATTATTTTAAATATATTTCTAAAATTTAATTACCATTAACACATTTATTTTAAATTGGATAGAAGTGATGATAAAATCATTTGAAGGTTAATAAAAATATATTCCCAAAAATGTTTATTATGGGAGATGGGTATTTTTTAAGAATTTATTAATTTATTCACTATTGATCATTCATTTTTATTATATTATCAATTTTTATAGAGAATCAATTATATTATTATTAATTAAATGGTTGTTACTATACAAGGATTTAGAATAAAGTCATTTTTATGCTTATTCATAATTATTTTTAAAAATGGTTTTTATTAATATTATGTATGGAAATTATATAAAGTTTATCACACCATTAAAAATTTAATATAAAAAAATATTCCATATTTTCAAAAATCAATTTAATATTTAATTATAACGTCAATTTTATTTTTTTTATTGATGAAGTGTTCACATGGTAGAAGTTAAGTCATCAAGGAAAACGTTAAAATTGTTCAAAAAGGGTTAAAATAAAAGACATGGATAATGATGTTAAACAGGAAAAAATATTTTTTTTACTTAGACCTGGAATCATATTTAGTTCAAACTTTTTCTTATTTTGTTCTATATTAACATGATAATTAATTTATTTTATAACATTTTTGGGGTTTTCAGAAGGATGGTTATACACAATAATATTAATGGGAACCTCCTATCCTCAATTATCCTCTCAAATTTATCTACATTTATCATAAAATATAGAATAATACCTCATAAAAACTCTAAAACACACATTATAGTGTTTCTTATTTTACCAAAATGAAAACATGTTAAGACTTAATGATTTATGAAAAAGATGATACATTAAAATGGTAATTATATTAACTAAGTATTTTCAACATTATTTCTTCTTCTACCTATCTTGAATCATTTATATCATTCCAAATATTACTAAATAATTATAATAGACAAAATTACATGTTATTAGTTTTATGTAACAACCACTTTATACTTTTGATTCATATAATTGAAAATGAAAGTGTCTCTTATATGTTCGTGTGGTCCACTACATCAAAGAAGTGATGTGATTCATTTCTTCATCATTGCATAGGATGTACCATAATATAGTTGTTTTTAATGAATATAAGTGACATTTATTTACAATTTTTTAAATAGATATATATTTTTGTCTATATTTTTTTCAATCAATCCAGTGAAAAATGAAAACATCATGTGTGCATGGATGCACAATACAAATTCCACAAAGTGGAGTATATAATTTTTCATCACCAATTTTTATGGATTGTTCTAAAAGTTTATATAATGAATATATAAATATATATTTATAAATATTATTTTTGAAATTTACAGAATCCTATATATTATGAAATCATAACCAAGATTCTCGGACCAAAATTTCTAAACCAAATAGATACATGGAAAACATAGCAGCTAACACCCAAATATTAATTTATTGAATAATTATTGACAAATCGGTAATAAGAAATTATTATGGAATGTTACTTAATTTCCTAATCATGAACTATTTTATATTATATTTGTATATAATTTTTAAAAAAATTATATTTTATGATATGTTAGGTATGAAAAAAATTATATATTCTTCCATGATTTTATATTAAAATCAATATTTTATCAGAATTGTTTGTGATTTAATTTTAATAATTTTAAATTTTATTTCATTTTTATCCTAAAACAAATAAATTAATTATTAAATAACTAATTTTATATTTTTAAAATATTGTTTTTCTCACTAATTGTACTCAAATGGTTTAGAAAATAAATTTTTTATGAAAATTAGACATTGTTAAATATTTTTTGGTCAAAAATAATTTTCAGACATATCTATCTAATTAAAAAATGATTTATGGATGGTTTTATATACATTAAAATTATATTTATCTGTTTTATATTATATATTTTACTACCTATATAATCATTTTCAATTAATTATATTTTCATTTTAAACTAAAACATTATGTACATTCTATAAAAAAGGAATAAAATAGTATATTTTTACATTTAAGATATGAATATATTTTTTGAATATTTATATCATTAATAATTAGGATTATTACATTACATGTGTCTATTGTTCATTAAATCAAAATATTATTCATAATATTGTTTTATTTTTTAGTTTTAAAAATTATAAGTGAAAAAAGTGTACTTATTTTTTGAAAATGATATTTTTCATTCAATTAATAAAGTTTTTTCATTAATTTGAAAATATATAACAGATTCTTTTTCTTCTCTTGGGATATGATCTTCCAATATAATCAAAATTAAAACACTAAATTAGAGAAAATTATGCTTTATATGGATGACCTTAATGATACATATTTATTTTTCTGTGTGAGTTAATATACAATTTAATGATTAATGGTATTATCATCTTCTGGAAAACATGTATAAAATTTATCATTAATTAATTATTGGGTCTATTATATATTATCAATAAAATAGATTTTGTTTTATATTTTTAGAGATCAAATGGTTTATATGTGGTTAGTGGTATGAAAAGGAAAATAATGTTACATAGGAGGTTAGCCCATGCCCAAGAGTGTACATAGGTGGTTGGCCCAATCCCATGATGGCACATGGGTGGTTAGCCTAAGATTTTTATTCTATGATTCACTTTGTGGGTAGAAATGATGTGGGAATTGTATGGTTATGTTTTTTCAAAAACTTATGTCTTATTCACGTGATATAATCTTGTTTATCATAATTGATTAATGATGATTCCACACACATAAAAGATTTTTCATTTCATATGAAAAGCTGCTAATACAAGAATATTTAGTTTTTGGTCTATAAATAGTTTGATGAGATTTTTTAATTTACAATAGGGTTCATAAATAATTATTCTTAACTTTGACTACGTTATGATCATCAATTGACATATATCATGTTTACCATTTCTAAGAGTGTAACCATAACCTTTCCTATGTTTCTATTTCCCCGGGTTATAATGGAGCTTATTATACAAGATATTTCATTGAATGATATTAAATGAGAAGTACAATATGGTATATTTTGATAATATTTTGTGAAATAATTATTATTTATTCAATAATGATTGTCAATAAATATGGATAAAGTGTTAGAGAATTTTGAAATATTTATTGAGTAATAATATATGATTATTTTTTATGTGTGTATGTTATAAACAAGTCTCCTCAGTTGGTAGAATAGATATGTTTAGTTATATGATGAAATACGTTTATGGAGAACATGATTCTATAATTGAAAAAATACTATTTGATGTATGATAACCAGAATTTCATTGATTGAAATAATAGTTTCATAATTTAAGGCATACACATATTGATTAACATTATGATATGATTCTACACTCTAATTGTTTATTATTTCTGAAAATATACTATTTTGTTTTTTCTAAATCACTTGAACTAATTGGAATCTCATTTAAATTTAATGTGAAATAAAACTAAATTATTTTTTTCATGAGAAACAAAAAAATAGTAGAAGTAGGGATGTGAAATCAAATAGATATTCTGAAAAAAATCTTGAAAACATTGTATAGTGACATGAAAGAGTATAAACATTCAAAAAATTATTGGATTGAGAAAATAACTATTGATTCATTTTTATTAACATATACCATAATGTTTAGGTCCTCTATTTTACTTAATAAAAAAAATATTAATTATAGTGAAAAGAAATTTTTCATTCAAATATAATTATAGATAGGGATAGCTGTTTTGATTGTGTGTTGTTTGAGAGTTGAATTTAATAAATATTGTACACTAATAAAGTATAATAATTATTGGTATGAAATTGAATCCTTGATGTTGGATAATTTTAAGTAGATATTTATAAATATTTATTTTCCATGAACTCTTCAACCGATAATATGGAAATTATTACCTGGTTTGTAATAAAAATATGTTGAATATATTAGATCAAATGGGGATAATTTCAATATATTTCCATGTTATTGATCACTTTTTATAATATAATGTGAAAGAAAAGTTGATTAAAACATTTTTGGATTCAACTAGTTCAATAAATTACATTTTTTATAAGGTAATTTTGAAGAAATGAATAAATTGTTCAATATTCATTCTATGTGGAATTTTAAATTAAAGACTCCTATCATTCTCATTGATTTGGGGACATAATGTGAAAAGCGAGTTCAATTTTTACACTTTAAATAATAAAATATACAGAAGGATGATTTTATGACTTTTTTTTCAAAAAAATTGAGGGAATAAGGATGGGGTAAATTATCTCTACATTACAGAAAGGTGATTCAAGTATAAAATAGATGTTCATTTTTTATATGAATATCATGGAGATATGGTGGACATCAAAGCTCAAAATAATGAACCACCCACTCACCGCTGCATCAATTATTAATAATTTTTTATTTATAAAAACCATTTAAAAAACAAAAGTGGATAATGATAAAATATAAAATATGTATATTTCTAATACAAGTGTCAAGGGGGAATGAAATGTGATCATAAAAATTGAATTTGGTCATAACACCCATGAGTTGAAAGGCATAGAAATAATCATCTAAAAAAATGAAAATATATTATCTGATTCATGTTGAACCTACCATTTTACATTTTAATAATATATTATGAGTATCACATTACCGCCTCAATTATTACATATTGAATTATAAGTGAAAACATATAATGAAATGGTGATTTCATCTCAAGTCCATAACTCGTCTCCCATTTATTTATATTGGAATGTTATTACTAAATATATTGTTATTATTCCTCAAGTTGAATATTATGTGATTTTGTGGGTTTATTGTCTCCCAATATAAAAACCCCATATCAAATTATGATGAGGGGGGGGGGAAATTACACATTCCAAATCAACATATGATCATATATCTGATTGACGTTGGATATTAACATCCTATGTAAATTAAATCTATTATATGGGTCTTAATATATATTTCTGATGTGTGTTTTTTAAACCATAAATAAGGGGAATTTATCTCAAATGTATAGGAAGAAAAAAATTAATGATATTCCTATTGTTTGGGAATATCTTTGTCTATTTATTTATGGTTTTCCGAGTGTAAACCTTAGGCATACTATTCATTTTTTAATAGTTAAAATACCAGGAGCTACTACTACTTTAAAGAAATATTATTGAATAGTTCTAATTGAGTTAGATATATTTAATAAGAATCTACAAGATAATCAAGAAAAGTTATTTACATTCCCTAATGTTTCCCTGTGGGGTGTAAATATTGTTTTTTTTAAGAATACAGATAGCTCCATGCATCTTTTTTTTAATTATATGGAACATTACCAAATAAAAAACAATGAAAAATGAACCCTCAACCCTATAGTAAAGATGTTTTTTTTAACTATATGAAGACTAATACATTCCCAAGTTTGATCATTGTTCTTTATATCATTACTTATTGATCAAATGAGATTATACAACCAAGATATCCTTTTGTATGAGGTACAAGAACAATATATTTATATTGATTAAATTCTGACATCCCAAAACCCATAATTTGTAAATGAATCAAATTAACATATTATTTAAACATTAACATGATTACTTTTCTTTGGGTTATACATATATGATAATCTCAGTCATTCTATGTTCATGATAGAGTATGTAGTTAGATTACAGATGTAGATAAATACCCATAATATAGAGAAGTTATTTTCCTAATTTAGAATGTGATAATTAAAACTACCTAATGTATTTGTCAGGAGTCATATAATTACAAATTTTTGTATATTTTTTTGTCCTTCAATGGTGGATATGTTGGAATAATGGCACAGACCAACCACTATGATTGTGATATGTAGTTTATTTTATAGGATTAATAATATTTATTCTTTTAGATAAATTTTTTAGAAATATCCATTCCACTAACCATGATAACATTGAAGGGATCCATGTTCATTTTGACATAAAATGTGAAAAATATTATAAGGACTAATTGATGTGGATGTTCAGTTATCCTATTATTATACTAAAATATAGTGTAAATGGGTTTATGATACATTTTGATGAATCAAATAAGGTATTGAGATGTGTCATCATGAAAAATTTCATAGTTATATTGTATGCCTCTTAATTGTAGATGGTTCATGAGAAAAACTAAAGAGAATAGCATTTAGTGTGGGAAATTGAATTATTATCATTGTTAATATGAAATAATTATATATATGATGAGAAGGGTTATATATATACCAATCATAAAATCATTAACGATATAGTCACATGGAAAGTGTTTTGTATGAACCAAAATAGATAATTCTGCTGGACTATCTACAATGAATACTTAACACATTACCAACCCATATAAACAAAAAATATAGGATATTATCAGTGTCTGATGGAAAATTCATGTTTTTCCATGATGTTCATCAAATGATATACACTGCATATTTTTATATTTAAAATTGAATATGAAATTAGAAAGAAAGGTGTGAAATCCCATCATTCTCAAATGATTGTTCAACTATCTGTTTAGGTGAATATAAAAGGGTGCTAAATGATGAAATGATTCTATAACATAATGTAAGAAATGTTATTTAGTTTAGTGATGACCAGGATGTAATGACCAATATGAGGAACAAGATATGTATATCTTTAATAACAAAATCAAATAAGTAGAAATTGGATGAACCACATAACTATTTATTATCTATCAATCCTTTAAAACCAAATATTTATTGAAAATTAAAATAGAAACTATAGAATGGAAACATATCAATTATTATTTGGTACATCATATCTAAATTTTTTATTTTTCTCCAAATAAAGGCGATATATTATTATTATTATAATTTTTTGATAAACCCATCTTTTATAATTTTGTGGAAATGGGAAAAAAACCTATATTTTTATGTTGGACATAAGTAATAATATATTGGCTATAACACCATTGGGATTATTATTGATCTCCAAAAAAGATAGAGAAATTTCATATAATTAGTTATATTTTATCCCTTGATAAATATTCTGGAACACATATTATGGTTATATTATGGTTCCATAGAGCATAACACATAATTGTACCTGATTAATATTTATTGTTTTTCTAAATGTTCTAAATAATACTTCATAATTCTTTGAATACAATGTGTAAATTCAATGTGTAATCACTTTGATTGAATTATAGACAATTTAATAGATAAACCTTATTTATGAGCCCAATTTTCACTTAGTTATGGATCCCATAATATTTTTACTATTTATTTATTTTGGACCATATATGGATTCGTTTTGAGTTAGATAACGTTCTGTGGGTGTATAGGGATTGTTCAGTGCTCCGAACCCAACTTCGTGTGGAAAATGGCCATGTCACACAGTTAGAGTAAACAATCTATGAAGGGAACATTTTTTGTTCTAACCATGTGTATGGTCCATATTTTTAGGCGGAGAAATCCGAGACAGTTGGCTTGTGGTTTCTAAAACCGCCTTGCCTAACCATGTGTTACTCCCTCTTCACTATGTACCCATTCATGGATTGCACATGGTTTGTCAAACCTTGTGGACAAACTGTGCATAGGATAAATTTTGGGTAATTTTACAGTTTAAACCATAAAATATTAATTTGGCCTTTCCTTATTCCCTATATTGATTTATTATTGGAGCATCCTATATTTATCTCATTTTGGATAATTTTAATGGACTATTCTATGAACCAATAGATATTCTTCATTAGATATTCATTCGAGATTCTATTTTTCATGTTGGATGTGCAACGGTAAGTACCCGAGTTCGTTTGATCCATTCATCATCTCTATTTCTCTTGATATAATTATAGAGGAGTAGGATATTTTATATATTTTAGATCGACTCCAATCCAAATAAATTAAAGGCTAATACTGAATGAGGAGAGTTGTACAAGCCAGGGGTGGCCAAGAACTCATCAATCAAATTCAATTGTTTTGAATTGTCAGGTGGGGAACATCTATTTCATCAGGAGTCATTTAATGAATTTATATTCCATTAATTTAGTCATTAAAACATTATAATTTTTATACTTCCAAATATCATATTTGTTATTAGTGGTTATGCCCAAAACACGGTTCACATGAGGTGGTATTTTTTAAAAATAATTTTAGTTTTTGTGCTTTGAAATGTTTGAGCCGCTGTTCGGGTTTTCCATAAATTAAACACCTTATGGGTAATGCTTTCAATATTAAATAGCCGGTTATATATTTTGAATTTCACATTGTTGATTCTAATATCTAATCGCCGATTGAATCCCCTAAGATAAGTGGTTCAATAAATGATTTAATGTTAAATGGAAATTTTCATGTATATTAAGTAAATGACTTGGAGGTATTAAATATAATTGAATAATAGGTTTCATGTTTGTATTACCCCATAAATTTTTAATGGAAGGTAGTAGAGTGATCTTTGATTATTTTAAATGACATAAATGGATTATATAAATGGTTTTATGCTACTTGTCCATGTCATAGAAATGAAAGGCTGGGATCGAACCAAACAGAATTATTGGTTCATTTTGAATTAATTAAATGGTGTAATGCTCAATTAGCCTTGTCACATTATTGAATTGTAATAGTTTGAACCTTATAAAATATTATCTGATATAATTATCAAATAGGAGTGGCCTCACTCAGTCTTTCCTTGTATTCAACAAGGATTGCCTTGAGCATTCGAGAACGATGTTCTGATTGAAGGATATGGATTTCTAATGTTGACACCCACCTAGAACCCAATCTATTTCTAACATTGGTTTTCCAGTATGAAGTCATTGGTTCCTTTCTGAATTATTACATATTCCTTAGATACACTCCTTAGATCCAACTTTGACAAGTAGGTTGTATTTGTAAATTCAATCAGGCCCAGTAATTTTTTATCCACGTTTTACCATGGATGAACTCTAGGGAATAGGTAGGAATCTTATTGTGGAACACCATAGAATATAATGCTTGGATTACATTCTTTCCCTTTCCATAACTATTGTCATTAATGATTTGGAGACCATTGAATTCTATGTTTAATTGGTCATTATATAGGAACTTCATTATTAAATATAATAACATGGATTCCTTTTTTACATATCGTTACATTCACTATTGTCAAAATGTAGTTTATTTATAAATTGGTAATAATCAAATATTTGATTGGTTACATGTTCAGTCACTGGTTCTGGGATAAATAAGGTATTTGGGTGTTTAGTAACATTTTGAAAATATACTTTACATATAAATTATTGAACACTGTTATATTTCTATTACTCAAGAGGGATGTTATAGACAATATTGGTGGTGGCCCACTAGGATTTATCTCACACAATCTCTAGGTTCTATTTTATACCCAGGGCAGATTACATGGATACAGGTGTTTATAATGGGAAACATATGGCATCAAACATATGAGTGCTTACTGTTTAGGACGGAACATCATAGCATATGAAAAAACCAGTGGTTGGGATACTAATAATATTCTTTTGAATTCATTTACACTTTTAATAATATTAATATTCAAGATGTATTGAATATATATTTTCTAGTATTATAATGACATGACATATCATCATTATTTATTCATTTTTTTTATTATTCATTGACTATTTATCACTTTTGTATGCTTCCACTGTTTACACATATTACTTCCACTATTTACCTCTATTTATATAAATCTATTGTTATACACTCTAGAAATGAGAGCATAGTGTCCACATGGACACACCCTCGGTGTTCACTACTTATCAGTAGCCTCTGGTGTTTGAGGTGATGCACTTGAGCCCATATGACCCACCTAGATCGGAGGACCCGTTAAGTGGAATCCATATATAGGATGTCACCAAGTGGTATCATAGGAGGTTTAAATTCATGATTTACTATTTGGAGAGAATATATTATAGATTAATAATTAAAAAGTCTTAGTCACAATACGTGCCTAGGCATCATAAACATTGGTTTGGGGTAAAAACAATGTTACACAAAATATAATTTGTCTTTGTTTTTTCCTATTATAGGTAAAGTTTTTTAAATTATGGTGATATACATGTTACATGGATTTTTATTATTACTCTGAATGATGATTTTATCACTCCTTGCCCAGATGATATGAGGGTAAGTACAATAGTTCATTCCTCATTATAAACACCTATAATTATCATTTCATGAAAATTACCATGCTAGATATGTGCATTTCACTACTTTAATTACTTGATATGACTATGATTTTTGAGTGGTGTTATGATAGTTAACTTTTGATTGTGATATTCCTTAGTTGTGACTAAGTGATTACAGGTCTCAATTCATGAGGTGTACGATCCCTCATGGGATAGGATAAGTAATATACTTAGTCAAACCACTATTCTATAAATAAATGGGAGTCATATTTATTGATTTGGTTTCATGGGAAATAATTTAATGGGAATGGATATACCTTATTAGGTGAAACATGAAATATAAAGTTAACTGTTTGAAAATTATTCTAAAACCATTTCATGTTTATGAATGGCATTGGAGTGAACCTGGTGATTTAAATTATAAAAATAAAACGTATCTTTTACTTGAGCACATACTAGTACCTGGTCGACTAATTGGGTAGATGGGGTAGTATTCTTTGAGCACTCATGGTCGTATTAGTCAGAACCCTAATCACTAATAGCACAAAGAGTTCAATTATGATTGTGGTAGTCAAACTATAGTACAAGGTCATGGATTAGGATAGTCTCATGCACTAAAAATGGTATTCAAGGATCATGCTATGGGACCATCTATAGTAAGAGGTACTATTCTAGTAGTATCTACTATAGTATCTGTTGTATTTGATATAGTTTCTTTAAATTATTATATCTTTGTATCCATCATTGAAAGTCTCAGGCTATTGATACATTATTATTGTGTTGTAATGACCCTAGATACACTGTTAGGAGTGTGTTTAGTGGGAATATGAAAATGTCAGGATTGTCCCATTAATGTAGGAATGTACCCTTTCTTATAAAACCTCTTCATTATCGAGATGAATGGATTCCATGTCATTATCATGATGGATTGGTTAGTTCATTATCATGATTTTGTAGAAATATATCAGTGTATGGTATCTATTACATCAGCATATGAAAGAATCAGTCAACATATGGAATAGTGGTATGTCCAGTAAAATAGAGAGGTACTAGAGCATCATGGGCTCTGTGGAGTGATGTCAAAAATGAAAATCTCTTCATGGATGGACATTGTTTACATCAACCATATTTTCCTTCAGTAGTGGATCATTTCATGGATTTCTTCCATGAAAATGTTTCTAGATAACCACCTCATAGAGGGGTGGAATTTATAACTATTATTCCAAATGTATCTTCAGTGTCCATTCATCTTTAAAGGATGGAAAGTATAGATAAAAGAGAGCTCATGAAACAATTATAGGATTTAGAAGACATGGGTTTTATATGGCCCAGGGCATCCTCTTGGGGATCAAATGTGTATTTCTCTATGATGGTGAACGTAACCATATATCTATGTGTGGATTTTAAAATTTTGAACCATATTATGTTTATGAACCGGCATCTACTACATTAAATAGATAGTCTCTTCAACCATCTCTGAGGAGCTAGGGTTTTCTCTCTGATCGACCTATAGTCATGATATCACTAAATGTGAGTATGGTCAACATATATACCCCGTAAAAATATTAATGTAAATTAATTTTTATTTTATCATCTGGTTATGTTGTTTGTTGTTACGAATGTGCGTGAATTTTTTATGGTGTTAATGAATATGTTTTTCCAACACTGTCTCAATTCTTTTATCATGGTCTTTTTGGATGAATTCTTGGTGTATTCAAACTCTCTCAATGACCATTTCAATAAACATGAGATCATTCTTATCAATATATGAGATCTTCACCTTTATTATATAATTTCAATGTGAAACTTGTAAATTGAAAAAGTTAATTTCTTGGGTCATATAATATCTAAATCATGATTAATTATTGATCCAGAAAATGTTAGTGTTATAGTTTACTACGACTAGCCCAAGAACGTTTTGATATATGGAGTTTATTTATGTTGTATGGATATTAGAGGACTTTTATATAGGACTACTGACATCTAAAATAAAATCTTACTAACCATTCAATGAATTTTGTCATTTTTCTTTGGTCATAAGAATATGAGAAATATCTTTAAGAGCTGAAAGGGAGGCTTATCTTGGAACCTATTCTTACTCTTCCATAGCTCGAAATATGTTATATCGGCTTATGTTATTCCTAAAACATCATCACAGAAGAAGTTCTCAATCACACTAAATGATTCATTGTGAACATATTTTCATGATAATGCATCATGATATAATTTACTCAATGTAGGACCAAAAACCACTTGTAGTTGTCTATGCCTTATGTATAAGGAGAAATTATCTATTGGGTGAGTTCTTTGTTAGGTACATGGAACACATGATCCTCACATATATCTTCACATTGTGTGAATTGAGCCTCAGCTAGTGAATATGTGTCGAATATCGAAAACCCAATGATTTTTATCATTCTTATACAACTGTGAAGGGAAATGTAATTATAGATGCACTATGTAAGAAAACATAAAAACAGTCCATATGGTATGCCATTTATGAATATATACCAATTAAGATATTCTATGAGATACATATGTATTTTCATGCTAGTCACAAGAAGTAATAAGTCTCATATTTAAAAGACACATCTTCACTCCTTGAGAAGGTGAATGATAAATAATTTTTTGTTGGTCTCTGAAACATAAATGGATGTGTCTGAGTACCTATAGATATGAGATAGGAGTAGATGAATGAGTATAATTCTTCTAATTGGATTTTTTATCTAGGTATCTTCAAGATATATCGAGATATCCACAACCAGTATTGGTGACCCAGGATGAAACAGTAGATAGATGTATTTATCAAAAGGTGGTCAACCTGTCAACTGGTTAAGGAAGATCACAAGGGACCTGAAGGATTATTCTAGCCACATCCCATAACAAAATAAAAATGTGAAGATATTTCCATGGCCATTGTAGTTGGATTACTGTGGTCACCTAGTGAAAGTGATGGTTTTTGGGTTTTCAAAGATTGGCTGATGAATGTGGATCACTTTATTCCTATTCTATAGACATTATCAGTTGATGATCTAGGAATACAATATGTCATTTATATCATATTATTACATGGGGTCCATCAATCTATCATTTCATATGGGGACACATATTTAACATCATTATTCTAGCAGGGATTATTGAAATCAATTGTATCATATGTTATTCTAAAAAGATATTTTCACCTTAAGACCGAAGGAAAATCACAGCTGAAAAATATGTTTTTTATAGTATATGATCTAATCATGTTTTTATTGATTTCCATGGTTATTTGGAGAATAATATACTCTTGGTGAGTTATCCAATAATAAAATATTTTAGCGGACAATTCGGATAGCCTCCATTGAGGATTTTTATGGTCGGTTGTGCCATTCATGCCTCTGTGGGATATAAGTAGGTGAGGAATCCCAACTAGGTCATCGTCTCATTCATGAGACTATGGACTAGGTTTGGCTGATCAGAAATCATAAGAATAATACTATGTGTAGAATGAAATCTTATATCTATCGATGTTGATGAACTCTATAGTTTGAGGTTGGGGATCATTTTTTCCTTCGATTATCACCCATTCTAGGTCTTAGATGGTTTTAGAATAATTATAAGCTATATCCTCCGTATATAAGATCATTGAAGATTCTAGAGTGAGTCTGTTCGATAGCCTATCAGTTTCCACTACCTCATAGATACCATTCCATGTATGAAGGCTTCCATATTTCACATCTTTTTAATCATAACGTCGACCCATATCATAACATTGATCTTGATGAAGTTTAGTTAGATGTTGATGCTTCTGATGAGGAGTATCCACTACGGATCGTTGACCATAAAATCAGGACACTCTGTGGTAGGTATGTTCATATAGTGTGGGTATTATTGTAGCATGGATTCATGTATGATGAAATCTAGGAGTGGTAGGCTAACATATGTGCCCTGTGGAAAGAGTTGTTCTTGGACACTATTTTATTACCCTTAGAAGATGAACATATGGATGATTTATTTTATGGGGTTAAGACTATAGGAACATAGTTTTTACTCAGTTATGGATCATTTTAATTTTGGTCTAAATATTTTATTTGGACATAATATGGATACATTTTGAGGTAGAACATGTCCTATGGGTTTTTGAGATTTTATTGTGTCACAAAACCCAATATTTTGTGGAAAAATTTCCATGTCACACTATTAGAGTAAATCGTATAGGAAGGTCGCATAGTTGGTGCATTGTTTCTATAATAGTGTGGCCTAACAATGTGGTACACCCTAATTTCTAGGTTCATGTGCATGGTTTTCACATAGTTTTTCCAACCAAACAGACAAACTGTGCACATGGTAAATATAGGGTAATTTATCATTTTTACACATATTTATCTAATTAAGCCCCTTCTTCTTCCATATTACAATTTCTAGCAAGAGTAGCCTACATATCCCTCATTTAAGAGTTTTTAAGGCCTAATCTATCGATAAAGATATATCTTTCATCTAATATCTATTTGAACTTCCTTCTAACATGTTTAATGCATAATGATTTCTACTAGTTTTTGTTTGATCCGTTATTTATATCACTTTCTCTTCACATAATTATCAAGGTGTGATAATTTTTATATTTTTCTCATATATACTCCATTCCAAGCTGAATTATAGTTTAATACTGGATGAGAAGTTATGTAAAACCCTATGGTCGGTGGTTTATAACTAAAACCACAAGTGTGTTGATATTTTGTAATTTTATTGCAGGACCAACAATTTCATAAGGAATCATTTTTTGAATTTATATGAAATGATTATTATCATCATAACCATATGATTATGCTATTTCAAAATATGTGAATATTAGGTAGTGGTTATTCCAAAAACATTATTCATTCTATGTATGATTTTTATCCTTAGTTATCATTTTTGTGTTTTGACAAGCTTAATCCTTCATTCAGATGTGTCTTGGCTTGAAAATCCTAAATGTGAGCTTTCCTACATTCAATGGCTTGTTTTATATTGTAAAATTCATAATAGTGAGTCTGAGGTGTGCTCACCACTTGACCGACTTATGTTAAGTGTTCAATCAATGCTTTCATGTTTAAAGGAAAATGGCATGTACACTATATATATTGCTTGGACTTATTAAATATTATGGAATAATTGGTTGCATATCTATAGGACCCCTTAAATTTTTAATTGAATTTAGGTGAGTGAACCATGGGTATTGGAAATTATGCAATTGGAATAAAAAAAGTTTTCATGCAACATACCATGTCATAATAATGAATAGAATGTTTATAACCAAATAGAATTATTGATTAATTAAGAATTTATTAAATTGTTTCATTATCAATTGGACTTATAACTCCAATGGAGGATAATAGCTTGAAAATTATGGTATATTATATGAAATCATTACCAAATATGAATTTACATACTCGAGCTCTGCATGAATTCCAAAGGGAATTCCTCAAGCACTCAAGAACCCCATTTCGATTCAAGGATTTGAGTATCTTAGGTTGACACCCACCATGAACCTATTCCTTTTCTAACATTATATGCCTGGAATGAAACCATAGGATCAATCAAGTATTATTATAGGATTACATGGATAGAGTCCTTTGATCCAGCTTTGACATGTAGGTCCCATGGTAAAATCACATCGGGCCTAGTCATTGTTTTGCCTCATTTTACCATAGATGGACTCCAATGAATATTTAGATATCTTATATTGTAATAACATGCATTATATTTATAGGAATACAATCATACCCATAAAATGACTATATTCATTACATTGTTGGAAACCTTTGTGGTCTAAATTTCCTTGGTCACTACCTTGGAACTTCATTATTATATATCATTACAAGTTCCCTTGTTTCATCTCAGAACCTTCACTATTATCAACATATAACATCTTTATAAACTGGTAAAAATTTAAATTTTGAACAAGTTACATTTTTAGACACCATTCATGGTATGAATATGGTATTTGGGTTTTTAGATACATTATACTATTATACATTATATATGCATACTTCTATAATGTTACATTTTTATTACACGAGAAAAATGTTATTGACGCCATTGGTGGAGGTCCACTGAGATTTATCTCACACCCACTTTGGGTGATATTGTGTACTGGGGATAAATTACATGAATGTATTTGTTGATAATGGGAACAATGTGTCTTTAAACACTTTATTGTTTGCTGATTTGCATAGATCTTGATAGCAGATAACAGAGTCAAAGCTCATGATACTTGGGATAATATTTTTTTACAACCATTATACTATGGTGGAACATGTTATGCATGTTTTTTTATATCAATAGTTTCCAGTTTTAATGTAAATGAAATATCATAATCTGTTATTAAATTCATATTAGTTATTTATATTCTTTCATATTTATCACCATTGTATTCTTCCACTCTTTACTCATATTTCATCCCTTTTTTAGCTTTTTATATCTATTATATGTGCTTATCTCTGGTAATGATGGAATAGTATCCCCATGGACACAACCTATACACTCACTCTTAGTCAGAAGCCTCTATTTTATTAGGGATATGCGCTTGAGTCCATGATTTCTACCAGTCTAGTGGCACCGATTATGTGGAATTAAGTACAACGACATCAAACATTGACACCTGAGGAGATAATGAATGAAAATTTTATTAAAATTAATCGATGTAATGGCACGGGCCAATTAGGTCCATTCCTTTGTGAAACAATTGTGTTTGTGGTGTTCTATGAGGTCACTACACATTATTTCAAACAATTTTTAAAATATCTCGTTCAATAAAAAGTGTTTCTAGTTCCATAAACATTGTTTTCAGCTTCCTATAGTTTCACCCCTTTGACATTTTATTTAGAATTAAACACATTCAAAACCCTTTTTAAGGGATTTTTGGCTGATAAAAAGCCCGTAAATCCTATATTAATATTCTTAGGAGTCAGGTTGCCTTTATCCATTGAAACCATGTAGTCTTGACCAGATCTATTCATAATGGAAAATACAAGTCATATATAATCCATGACTCCATTTCAATTTCCAAAAGTGACAAGATAAATTCCAACTTCTTATTTCCTCTCCTTTTTTTGTTTGAGGTTCCCCAAACATTTATTCATTAGGAGTTGTGTGATTTTTCTATCATTGGTTCATTTCTCCATGGATTTTTCCCGGTTGTATGTGCACCTCCTATCTTGGTGAAAGTTGGAAGTGTTGACATGTCTTCGATATAAGGTATATTAAACCTCTATTTATATAGAATCCTCGATTTATTTCATCTCCTTCTCCATAACATGCTACACCATGCAGTTTTAATGTTTCTAGTGTACATTTCAAGGGTGGTTGTTGATGCGGTTGTGTAACCATATCCTCGGGTGGATGCAGTTGTTTTAGGAGAAGTGATCGTGATCTTTTGGGTCGGACCATTCTTGTGGAAAGAATGTTAGAAACCTTTTTATGTAGGGGGTTCATGCTATCTCTATTCTTTTATGTGAATTCGTAGAGTTAACATGTTTTAGTTAATAGATCATAATGGAATTGACATAATAAATACTTGAACCAGATTATAGAAGTTGTATCAACATCTAGTGATGTAATTGACTCTTGATTGTCTATATCATGTGATATATTTTATTTGATTTTTTATAATGTAATTCATGATATGAATTTTTAAAAAACTTAAATCCACGAGTAATTTGAAATTAGTTGGCTAAAGATAAAGAGACTTGTTTAAATAATTTGGATGTTTTTATTTTTATTTAATGATAATAAAATGGATTTAGTTATACTTGTTTAATTGAATCGGCTAATTCCTTGTGGAATAAAGAACTAATTGTGTGATAAATATAATTCCATGAAAGGTTATGAGTTATTCTCTTACATTTAATTACCATGCTCCATTTTCATTGGATATATGAGTGCTTGTAGTGTGTGAAGGATGAATGCCTTGTTTAGTGCTAAGAGACCAGTTTCTATGTTTATTATTTTCATGATGCTTGTGATATGGTGTGAGCCTAGGATGTATGGACCAAGAGGGATGTAGTGGAAAGTGGGAAAAGGGAGGCCTAGTGGTGGTGGATGATGTTGGAACATGTTGTCAGGATATGCATAAGTTTATGATTTTGCCTGTCGGGGAGGACACTAGGGTTGATTGAAAAGGTTAATTTTTGGTATAATTGTTTATATGAAAGTGGTTGTTGTTGAATCATATGATTCTTCATCTTATTTAACCTCTTCACTTCATGAGGTAGAAGAAATTTATTACCCCTCTTCCAAAATAGGTGAAGATTCATGTGGTATGCCAGGTGAATTCTGTGTTTAGCTTCTTGAGGATGGATGAGCATGCACCGCTGCTATACAGGGAAAGGACATGGCGGGATGTTGATCTACTCACCGTGTAAAGCACCATGGTATTAGAAACATAGATGGATTTTACGGAATACCTAGAATTATTTAAATGTGATAATAATGTTAATAAATGATTTAACTAATGATTTTTAACCCACGGGGTTAGAGCTCGCTAGGATACAATGTTTAGATTACAATTTAAAATAAATTTGGGCTCAGTTTGGTTATTTCTAGTAGGCATGGTAATTTTTTATGATGCTAAAGAAATTTAAGGTTGTTTGGTAAGGGTGAATTAAAATTTATTGAATTAATTAACATAATTTGGAATTGATAAAAATAGAAAACATAAAAATAATATATATTTTTAAATATTTGTGTCTTTATAGGCTACGTAGACTCAATAACATGTGTCGGGAGAATGAGAGACATTAGCTGTAGTGGAGTCTAAAACTAGGTTTTTCCCATATAATTTTTGTGAGCTATATTATATCTTGTAATTTTTGTGTTTCTCTATGCATCTCAAACCTATTGGTTAGGTAAACTAACACCTATGTGATTCTGATCCTTGGGGGTATTTACCCCAATATCTTGATAGAGGATAGATGAATGGGTACCCCCTTTGGTCCCTCTATCTTCTCATGGTAGATACATGTGTTGCTAGTCATGACAACTAGTATTCCCCATATACATATATAGAGGGGTGTAATGGATTCTGATTATTCTCACACATATATTTTGGATATAATTTTATATTGACTACTATAGGTGTAACATGTATTGGCTATGATGTCTTGATGATCCTTAATCAGTGTGTCGGAAATAATGACTAGAGTTATAATACGAGATGCATGATACATGTTATGAGAGATATGGTGGCTCTTAGAAACTACCAAGCTACATTGGTTATCTGGATTTGGTGGTGTAATGCATGAGCTGCATATTGATGCCAGAGATGAATTTTTTTTGTGCTTCCACCAGGTGTTTGTGGATAATGTTTTTAGAGAGAGATTCTTCGGATGTTTGAAATTAGGGTAAAGAGTAAAACCCATCAAGAAGGGGTTGAAATGTACACTTGAAATTCATTATTATATTATATACCCATGTATGAGATAATTGGTGACAGTTTCCCTAGTGAGAATGGGAACTTAGTATTCCATTTTTTGTGATGAGTTAGTTTCACTTGTTATTCACTATTTATTATCATGCATTCATTACTTTTACAAGAGATGATCAAGGTATGATCCTACTGAATATAATTTTATACTCCCCCTATATTATATAAACTATATTTAGGTCACTTCTAAAAAGTTATAGATCATGCTAGTTACTACTAGATTTGGGTTGGAGGAGCTATTCAGGATTCGTGGTTGCTGATGTTGTATATTCATTTGGTACTTGTAGTTTTCCCATTCATTCTTAGTAGCTCATGAAAGACATTATATATGTGTAATAGGGATTTTTTTATATTTTATTCTAATAAAGTGATAATTTGTATATGTCATATCAATATCTTTGGTATGTGTTCCTATAGAGGGTATTGCCTCCCACATGCGTGTTTACTATACCTTCAGTGCCAGTCGCCAACTCGAGGCCTATTGGAGAAGTAAATGGAGGTTCACTATCTCTATTCTCTCATTGAAAATCTAAGAGGGTACACATTTTGTAGAGTGGGTCATGAATGGTTGTTATTATAGGTCTGGTTGAGGGATACGATATAGTATGGATTTATGCATAGGCGAGATTTCATGGGTTGATAGAGAAACAATGCCAAACAAGTTTAGAAAGTAATGTAATCTTTTTAGAATGGCTGATAGATGGGTATTTAGGTCCCCTATGATCTTATGTAGGGACCAATATGTTTATAGTGGATACTAAATTTGGTGATACATATTTGGGGCATAGACCTTGGAATGGATCTTTACTCATTCCAATTTGCAGAAATATTTGAATGGGTAGACCCTGAGATAGTTTAACATAAAATTATTAAAATAAACTATTAATTAATTAATGTGAATGTTGTTAATATTCATGGTTTAGGAGCTATAATTGTTTTTTCATTTGTAGGTATGGCTCCACGTTAATGTCCTTGTTAGGTTCACGCAGATTATGTTCAACTGGTTACGCCAGCCGATCGCCCTAGAGTAGAGGTTGACGATGACACCAATTTAAGGATTACACTCTGAGGGTTTTAGTGATAGAGTATGTAGCAATACGTGCGATCCATTTCAGATGCAGTCACAAAAGAATGGTTAAAGGAGTTTGAGATAGATTTTTGTTTGATCTGTTCTCCGAAGGAGCACCAGATTTCAATATTTGTGAAAATTCTACATTGGGAAGCGAGGTAGTGGAGGTTTTTTTCCTTGGGTATTTAAAAGAGTCATTAGTCTCATGAGACGAATTCTAAGACCATTTCAGAGTCGAGTTTCATTATTTAACCATGAAGGCGACATGTCGTTAGGAGCTGAGTATACTTCAATAGGGATGAAAAAGTGTGTGAGATTTCATGATCCATTTTAGAAACCTTATTAAATATGCTTTAGATCTATTTCAAGATGAGGTGGAAAAGGAGATGAATTTTGAGGGGGTATTTCATCTAGATATCTAGTGCCAGGTCACCTCATTTAGGTTAATGACATGTCTCTAGGTTCTATTGTGGGTAGAGGTCATCGATGGGACTTATCCAGAACCTGACAATGTCAATAGGGCATTCATTATGATTCCTTGTGAAGGAGAGATATGGTATGAGGTTCTTGGTTTTCAGGGAAGAAGAGTTTCTATTTGCTCGAGGGTAGGTCATATCCCTAAATTTCATTTTTCTATTGGGGAAGTGGCTAGCAAGAAAATGATAATAGATTATGAAATTTTTTTCTTTTGGAGTTCAATGTAATCAATAGTGAAGGTGACTTAACATTTTGAGCAGTAATCATGCATCATGTGTAAAAATCCATGATCATCCATTGAGGCATTTTCAGTAAAGTCAACATCAATAGATTACACTATTTTTGGATTAGTATATAGCGGTTGGGGTATGCGGAGGATAGCTTTGGGATTCTCATACACGTGGTGGTGGTTGTCATCAATGTTAGGGAGGCTATCGAGTAGGATGCGGTCGGCTGCATGATTTAGATTTTCAAATTCCAGGTGAGCCAGACATTGTTATATGTAGCCTTTTCTTGGTTTATATATCACCATATTCCTTTTTTATTCAAGAGAGACTCAATAATTAATATCAAATATCTTTTCCATTCCTTCGGAAATGACAATGAGAGGAGTCCAGTGCCACTGGCATTGAATACACCATTTGGGGGACGAGATAACTTTTTTGAGGTATGTAGAGACTTTGAGAATGTTATGGGGAACTACCACTCCTATAGAGATTTCCTATGATTACAAATACAACCATATGATTTAATCCTTGGCATGGATTTGTTTTATTTGGGGTATTCATTCATTGATTTCATCTAGATGTAGGTGGTGTTCATCAATGTTGTGGGAGGTCCAAGAGTGATTGTTGGAGAGAGAGATACCCTTAGATGGATTAGAGGTGTGTTCTGTCCTAATCATCCATGATGTCTGAGATGATGATAATTACATCATAGGATTAGGAGTTGGAGTTTCCCTAGGTCATTCAAGAATAACCTGATGTCTTCCCAGAAGAGGTTGTAATGTCACCCCCACAATGAGAGATCACGCTTGGGATTGATCTATAGCCAGAATTATTTCCATTCTTGATGTCTCATTATAGGATGACCCCTTATGAGTTTCGAGAGATAAATATATAGCTCATTGATTCGTTACATTTTGGATTTATTTGGATGAGAATTTCATTGTGGGTTGAACCCATTTTCTTTATAAAGAAAGATGCCAGCATTTTTTGGTCGTCTATGGATTATCATTGCTTGAACTGAGTGAAAGTGAAGAACTGTTATCCTCTTCCAAATTTTTTTGATTTGTTTGATCAATTTAAGGGTGAAAGTAGGATCTAGAATATCTACATGGGGTCCGGATATCATCAAATATATGTGAATAATGAGTATATCATAATGACTTCTTTCTGATTTCCACTTTGGCATTCTGAGTTCTTTGATATGCCATTCGATGAGATGAATGGTCTATCACAATTCATGGAGTTTAGGAATGATGTGTTCTATTTGTTCCATGATTGTTTCATTATTTTTTTCATTGATAACATCCTTTTGTACTCTGAATCTTAGGAGTAGCATGTGGAGCATCTTCATTCCATTTTGGGAGTCCTTTGTCAAAATTATCTTTTTGGAAAGCTGTCGATGTGTGTTTTTTTGTCTCATCAAATATATTTCTTGGGTCATGTTATATCCTAGTTCGGATTACCTAAGGATATATCGACAATAGAATTAGTTGTTTCTTGGGAATCCCCCAAGCGAGTGGTTGAGGTAAGATGTTTCCATGGCATTGATGGGTATTACAGGAGGTTTATAGATGATGCCACTCAGGTTGTCACTCCACTGATAGTGCTGACTAGAAAGGATCAGGCATTCATTGTCACTAACTAGTGTCATGAAGAATTTGAGTATCTGAAAGAGAAGATGGTCAGTTCCCTGGCTCTTTTTCTACTAGCAGAATGAGTTCAGTTTAAGGTCTTATGAGATTCTCTGTATATAGGGTTAGGTTTTTTTCTAATGTATTAGAGATTGGTTTTATCTTATGGGTCTTGATAGATTCATCACACGTAATGTTACAATGCCAACCATGATCTTGAGTTTTTGGAGGGTGTAATTTTCATTAATTCATGGAGACATTACCTCATTTGTGTGAATTTTTTTGTCTTCACTTCTCATAAATTCATAAGGTATGATTAATCCCAGCGTGAATTGAACCTGAGACAACATTGGTGGATGGAGTTTTAATAGGAATGAAACATTGAAATATCATATACACTTGGTTATGATAATGTTGTAGATGATGTGTTGAGAATAAAGTGATGTAGTGATGAAGTCTGTGAATAAGGTGATTCATAGAGATTAATGGAAGAACATTAAGTGTTTCATGATTATATTGATATTGATGGGGGAATAGGTTTTATTTTTCAGATGATGATAACATCATTTATGGTTTAGAAGGTGTAGAAATCATAGTAGGGTGATCTTGAGTTGGATGATTCGAGAGACCAAGTTGTTTGTGGTGAGGTCCCTTATGGATGGTTTTTGGATGAAGAACAGTAGGTGTTGTTTTAGGGAAGGAATTTTGTTCTTTTGGTGACAGGTGAGATGGTCCTTAAATAGTTCTATATTTTTCCCATAGATGTACAACCATGAGTGAAACAATGTACCAGGATCTGAGGAGTCAAGTTAGGTTTCAAGGGTTGAATCATACAATTGTAGATTTTGTGTCTCAATGATTTGTTTGCTGTAAGGTGAAGGATGATCACCGAGTTCCTGGTGGCTTGGAGCAACCATTTTATGTTCCACATTGGATGTGAGAGGATTTCATTATAGATATTTTTTATGGATTATCTCATGATTAGGGTGGATAAGAAACTGAATGAATGTTATTGGGTCATTTGACGAAATCATACCACTTCATAGAAATCAAGGATTCGAGATCAGTTGATCTTTTGTCAACGAAATATCTAGATTTTTTGGTAAGATTCCATGGGGTCCCCATGATGATCATTTCCATTCTAGATCTTTGTTTTACCTCCAAGGTGTGGTAAGGTCCCCATAATGCTTTTGGTTCTCATCCATTCTTTTGCCGAACATTTCATCCATATATGGAAGGTCAGATAGAATATGTCATCCAGACTCACGATGTCATGTTGTGATCTTATGTCCACAATTTTTGAAGGACAGATTGAATAGGCCATCCAATCTACTATCTATATGGCACCATTTGGGGCATTGTATGTATGACCATTCCATTATCAATTGTGCTAGATAGGGGTCGTACTGTTTAAAATTCTCGAGCCAAAACTACAAAAAAAAAAGATAGAGATTTTTCGGGTGATTCGTGATTGGATAAAGGTAGCATAAAATCATCATAAATCTTATATCTGTCATAGTATGAGAAAATTTGAGTTTGAAGTTGTGGATAAGGTGTTTATGATGGGGACTCCACATTTTGGGAAGCGATGGTTTGGTCGTGGGAGTAAGATTTCTCACTAGTTTGCTTGGACATTAGAGTTGTGGACTCATGATGTATTCACGGTGTATTGAGTAGCACATCCCCAGATGAAAATCATTATAACTGTGAGTTTTCACATGTTGAAACTCCAAAATTATCTTTATGATGACTCTTACATAATTGATTAGGGAATGATTAATGTTGAAGACTATGTGACCTTCAATGGGTGGCCTTTGGAGATCGAAGACCACGAGGAAAATGTGTTTGGTGGGTTGGATATCCCCTTGGTTCTTGTCTTGTGGCATAATGATGGTGTGGAGTGTTTTACCTGGGAATGTGAGTTATAGATATGCGCTTAGTACTCTGATTTGTTTGATGTTTAGATCATCTTGTAATGTTATTCGTTTTGTGGTTGTATACCCATTCTGTTCATGTAATGGATTCCCCTTGATCTATAATGGGGTCTTCCCTCTTTTTATAGGTATCTCCCATGTGAGAGTGTTTAGGAGCTTGTTGGGATTTTTAAATCGTTTCACATTCCTCTATTGATGAAGAGGGGGATCACATTTAGTGGGGAGATCATTGGGTGGTATCTCCAAATGTTGGTGTTCAGACACCTTTATTTCTATTCACAATCTGTGTTGGTTTTTAATTATCGATGGTGAAATTTTTTGGAGAGGTATATGATGTAATGGACCATACCACTCCAATACATTCCTTTATAAAAATCATGTGTTTCAGGTGTTCTAGTAGTCCAAGGCACTTTTTTTCTTACAAATTTCCAAATTTTTTGTTTTATGAACAATGCTTCCAGTTCTGGGAACATTGTCATTAGTGGGACATTTATAAACAGTGTCATTTTTGAGGTATTTGTGAAAAATGTAATCAGTTAAACATTTTTGAACAACATCATCATTGAGATAATTGTTATCAATGCCGTCTATGATACATTTGTGAATAGTTTTATCTGTGAGACATTTGTAAACAGTGTCGATGGTGAGACATTTCTAAACATTGTCTTCAATGAGGAATGTTCAGATTGTGTTCTTAGTGAGACATTTGTGAAAAAAAGTTTTAGTGAGAAATTTTTTCACAATGTCTTTGGTATGACATTTGTGAACAGTGTCATAGGTGAGACATTTGTGAATAGTTTTTGCAACATCCAACAGTTTCTCCCCTTCAATGTTTTCTATGACATTATATACATTAAAATCATTGTTTTGAGGAATTTATTCCTGATTAAAGTCACATAACTCCTATCATAATATTACTAAGTATCTGTGTGCCATCACCTAGTCCAACCGTGTAGTCTTGACTAGGTCTGCCTTCAATGGAAAATCTAAACCATAACTAATCTGATGCTCCATTTATATTTTCAAATGGTCCAAGATATATTCCCCTATGCTTTTATTCATTTTTATCTTATTGTGAGGTGATATAAACCTTTCTTCTTGATGAGTTGTCTGATTTTTTTATCCTTAAAACATTTATCGGTGGAATTTTTCATGTTATAGTCACACCCCATGTATTGGACCAACTATGAAGTTTCAATTTGTCTTCATTATAAGGTAATTTATTACACTGTATTTATTTATTCCACAATATTTTTCTTCCCCTTATCCTTGACCCGTTATAGAATGTGATCTATATGTTTCAAATGTTCCCCTCTTGGGTTGTGGTTTATGTAAATGTGTTATGGCATTTTTGGGTGGACGCAATCGCTGTGTGAGATGCAATTATGAGCCGTTGTGTTGGCCCATTATCCTAAAAATAATGTTAGAAACCTTTTGAGTAAGGGGATTCATGTAATATATATTCTCTTATGTTTGGTCATATAGTTAGTACATTTAATCCACTAGAGTGTAGTGAAATTGATCTATTAAATATTTGACCTTGATTAAATAATTGGTATCAATTCCATTGCAATGTTATTGCATGTTGATTTTCTAGAACATGTGTTATCTCTTCTTTTCCTACTTATCATGTGGTTCCTCATGTAAATTTATAAATAATATAACATCATGACTAATTGTAAATTAATTATCTTGAGAATAATAGTCTTGTTTAATTAATCTGTTTTTTTTTGTTTTACATTGATGATAATCAAATGGATACAGTGATGCATGCATAATTTAATCATTTAATTCACTATGTAATATAGATACTATTGGGAGATAATATTTATTAATTTAATGGTTCTTGAGTTACCATTTTACTTGTAATGTGAATGAACCTTATGCTTTGGAGATACGAGTGCTGGTAGTATATGAAGGATGACTACATAGTTTAGGGATGAGGGCCTTGTTGCTATGTTGTTTGATTATTTCTGATTGTATTATGGTGTGAGAGAAGCATGGAAATTCATATAAGGATGTTGTGGCATGTGGGTGAAGGTAGTCCCAGTTGGGGGGACATCAGTTAATTCTTTATGTAGCTAGATATATCATATTATAGATATGGGTGTCAGGAAGGACACCAGAGATCATGGAACAAGTTTAATCTTTCCTTACCTGTTGATATGAATGATTTTTCTATTGAATATTATGTTTGTTTATAATCATTAATTTCTGCACTAATTGATACATATGGTCTTTATTACCCTCCTTCAAAAAGAGGCTATGAAATTTGAGGTATGCCACATGCTTTCCATGTTTTTCTTCTTGGGGATTGATGGGCATGTTGTGTTTCTATAGATATCAAGGACTCGTTGGATAGTTCATATACTCACATTGTTGAGACCCTTTTGTTTTGAAGCATATATTTCTTTTGTAAAATGACTATAAATATAAAAGGATATAATGATTTTAATAAATTATTGAATAGTTGAGTTTTAACCCATGGGGTTGGAGCTTGGTGGGGTGAAATTATGTAGTTACAAAATAAAGGGACCACTAATTCGATTATTTATTCTTGGAGGGAATTGATAAAGATTTAATGTTATAGAAATATAATTTTGGTTTGATAATTGTTAATTTATAAAAAAAATTAATTAACAGAATTTGGAACTGATATAATGTGATAACATAACATAATATAAATCTTTAAATGGTTGTGTGATTGTAGGATACATATTCTTACCTTTCTCATCTGGGAGTCTGAGAGACGTTAGCTACCGTTGAGTCTAAGACTAGGTTTTCACCATAGTGTGGTTGTGAGATATATTATATCATGTAGTTGTTGTGTTTTTTTATTATAGTCCACCCTTTTCATTTGGGAAACTGACACCTTGGGTATTCTGAGCCCTTAAGGGAGTTTTCCTCAACATCTCATTGGGAAGATGGATGTTGGACTACATCCTTTAGACCCACTCCCATCTCATAGTGGTTACATGTTGCTAGTAGGCACAACATTTAGTTTTCCCCATATATGTGTGTACAGGAAAGTAACGAAATTTTAATTCACAAACATATATACGTGATATAGTTTGACATAGACTACTATATGTGTAACATGTATAAGGTGTGATGGATTTGGGATCCTTGCTCAGTGTATGGGATTTAATGGATAGAGGTATATAAAATAACTCATGAAACATGTATTGTGTGATGTGGTGGCTCTCAGAAACTACCCAGTTATATTAGCCACATGGACATGGTGGTGTAATTCTTGAGGTGAAAATTGGCGCATGAGGAGTTTGTTGTGTTGCTTCACCTAGGAGTCTACTGACATTTTTTTGGAGTGAGATGCTTAAGCTGTGAGACATTGGGGAAATAAAAAAACTAGTGGGGAAGTGGTAGCAGGGTACCGTTGAAAATATTTATTATATTATTTACTCTTGTATGTGAGGTTTGGTAAGAGTATACATGGTGAGGATGGGAACATTGTATTAATTTTTAGGTGACAAGTTAGTTTCACTGGTTATTCACTGTTCTTTATCATGATTTCATTCCTTTTTCACGAGTGGATCTAGGTAGGATATTATCAATTATACTATTATACTCACACTATATTATATAAAATGTTTTTCAGGTCATATAGAGTTGGCTAAAGATCATGCTAATTAATAATAGCTTGGGAATGCAGGAGATGTTCAACGTTCATGGTTCCAGTCATTTTATTTATTTTGGTACAATAGTTTTCCCTTTGAATTTTAGTAGTTATTTTATTACATTAGATATGTATACATGGGGTTTCATTTATATTTTATTCCATGATTGATTTTGTTGGTTACTTTTTTATTTATCTCTTTTTCATATGTTACCTTAGAGGGTAATTACACTTATTTGTGTGTTCAATATACCCATGGTCCAAGTCCCAAACATGGGTCCTACGAGTGGAGGGACTCTGGGGGGTTATAATCTCTCTTATCACACCACCGGCCTAGGATGGGTACACTTATTTGGGAGGTGGTTGTGAAAATGGAGGTTGTGACCAGTATTTTACTCTAGTTTGTCTAAATTATCAGTAGCTTTCATTGAGGTATTCTAGTGCACATCAAATGATAACTTAAGTAGAAAAATGATCCCCACTACAACATAATCAGATGAAGTTGGAGAATAAAATACATTGTGACCTAAACAAATTTATGGAATCATAGATAAGTTTAGATACATTCCGAAAAAAGTAGAGTTGATCTTATTTGGAAGAAAAGTTATGTCAACTATAGATGAACTGTTATATAGTTCAATGATACTGAAAATATAATCCTGAATATATATTATTGGAATAAATTGTTGTTCGTTGAATCATGGTGAAAATTATCCCATGATATTTTTTCATCTATGAAATTATTGAATATATAGGGATGATAGTATATTTCATGAGGATTATACTGAACAAAAATTATGTTTACTATGTGTTCCATGTATTTATTATGAAGAAGTATATACTTGATATTACATGGTTATGGAAATAAACAACATTAAATACTGATCCTGATCATTTGAATGAGGACCATCTGATAGATAATTCCATCAATGATATTAATTGTTGGAGAACAATAACACTCTCCTCGTCAATGTTCTATATAAGTCCCATAATTTAAGGAATGTACATTGGAACCTAATGATGATATTAAGAATAAATATCTATTATTCCATATATAAATGTTTGTAATCCACAATTAATTTGTAATTTTAGATAACAAACATAAAATCTGTATCCATATGTCATTTTTATGTGGATTAGATTCAAAACATTTCAATAAAATCAACATTATTCAATGGAAATTTAACTATTTAGAATAATATTCACGCATTGTTAATAAAAGGATATGAAATGTATATAAAATAAAATCTATAAACTAATCATTGGAAGAAAAAAATATTAAACCACTGATAATTGAAAAATTAATAAAATGAATAGTTATGTACAATTAATTGAGTGTTGGTTAGAAAACCATGCAGACTTATAATAGACACATTCAGAAATTATTGATAATGAAAAGACTAATGTCGATATATGAATCAGATCCAATGTATAAATCAACATAATATTATCTTAAATATTTTTTTCTACTTTAATAAGAAGTATTTCACAATACTATTGTATCGGAATAGTGTTATTTCCACACAAAAATTGTATTCCTGGCCTCATAACTACTGTAAAACTAGTGTCATATTTACCCTGATATATATTGATCATCCATGATATTTAAAATATTAATATAAAATTAAATACTATGATATTTTCTAAAAATATTAATTAGATATATATTATATTAAACACAAAAAATCTAAAATAATCAGCATTAAAATATTTTATGATGTTTATAAAGGTATCAAAATGTAATTCATTTTCTATGAATATCATCTTTTTTCTATTATTTTTTTAAATGTTAGTTTATGTTGATCTATTTTTATATTGCATTTTTAAAAACATAAATTATTAGAGTCCAATAATATTATAATAATCTGTAATAAAATATAGTGGAATATTGGAATCTATCAATGATGTTAACATATTGATTTTTCAACTAATAAGATTCTATGTGACCATTATAGTTCTCTATAATCATATAGATATTGTTTATTTGGGATGTTCAAATTTTCTTACTTCATGAATCACTGAAATATTCTGTAGTATTTTTTTTACTATAAATTTAATATATATAAATTCAAATGTAAAATGAAACTCAAGTAAAATGACATTCGTATAATGTGAAATTTGATTACAAAAAGAAGGAAAATAAGTGAGTTATTAACTCTGAAATCTCCCCCATTTTTAAATCACGAAAAATAAAAATAAATTTGAAATGTCCAATTAACAATTTAAAAAGATATCTAATTCAGTTCATAAAACAATACCCTTTGAATTTGTCATTATTGTTTTCAAGAAACATCATAATTATATATTTTTTCATAAACCTAATAAATGTTAAATTAATAGAATTCTGAAATGACATCCTGAATTTTATTTTAGTATTTTTAATATTTTCTCCCCCATTGATTCGTTGAATAAGAATGATTGTAGTAATGACATAAATAAATAAAAATATAGTGAAATACATTTAATCTGAAACAATGAGAAATTAGAAATATAGTTCTCCCTATAATTTTTTTTCATACTTTATCGATTGTTCTAATTCTCTTAATACTATTTGAATATTCAAAAATCTGTTCTAATATAGTTGATGTAATTAATTATATCATCATCAATTATATTTCATCCACACATTCATATCATGAAATATCTTTATATGATGAGTTAATATGTTATCCATCATCTTATACAATATACATCTAGATATTATTAGTAATTTCATAAAAATGTGAGATATATTTCAATACTCTAAGTCACATAACACCACCTCCATCAGTAAACTACCTTGAGAGTGCTTCATTTGGTTCTGATTTTATCTCTATTATTCTAAAATGAAATTTTATTATGGATGGAATTTTATGTATATTATAATATTCTCTCTCATAAATAGTTATAGAAAACATAAATTCATCAATAAATAGTGAATTAATATTATTGGATTTCTATTTTACTAAATTCCCAAAAATTTATGTCACAATATAACAATTAGAAATTTTCAAGTTACTGTATTTTCATTTTTTATATAGATGGTTTAGTATAATTATTGATTAAATCATATGGCCAATGTACAGGTCGTAAATATTATTTTGAAGAATTTTTTTTATGCATTATTTAAATGAAAATAATTGTTAATTTACAGTAATATTTTGGTCTGAAAAGAAACGTACACCCCTAAAAATATAATTTATGAAAATAAATACTATCATTAGGTTCATTTAATTAATTTTGATTTAAAAATATCTCCCTTTGATAAACAATGATATTATTGGAATAAAAAATCAGCGAAAGATATAGTTGTAGTTGTTAATCATCATTGAACATATGATTTAATAATAATGGGTGATCTACCACTATTGGGGATGGTTCTTGGAAAATTTCATAATATATTTATGAACCATCAACTCAACAAAAAATTTGATTGAATGGCCATTTTTGTAAAGAAAAAGATAAGAAATAAATCAGTTTCATGAAAATATAGAAGATTAATTGATGAAAAAACGAATGAAATGAAATTGATGAAATTAAAATTTATTCTCATTCATACAAGGATTTCACTAATTTTTTAGATTTTATGGGCATGTATTGATTATCATTAATTTTTAACCATACCAACGAATTTTTAATGAATTAAAATCTATTATAATTTAGTGTATTTGAAAAAATATTATTTATACGATTATAAGATCTAGAAAAGTCATGAATTATTTACATTGTTTCTTTTTAATCAATGTGAACATGATGTCTTTAATCTATATTATTTTAATGTGGGTGATGTGGAATGTTTCTATGTGAATAAATAGAAATAGTATTATCATAAATCATTGGCATTTGAGTGAAGCAAAAACCAGAATATCTCTGTATGTTTATTCAACATGGAATTGTAAAAATAACTCAATGTTCTTATATATTTATCGTCAATATAAGAAATTGAAATAGATTATTTTTTATTTATTTAAAATGAACCTAAAGATTTATATATTAATTATTGGTTCTAGAAGTACATTTATATTATTTTATATAGCCTCTAAATTAAGCATTGAATTATCATTTATGAACAAATTAATCTATTATAGAATACAATAAATCAAATTCTGATGTACATTTAAGGTAAAAAAACAATTTTCCCGTTGTTAATTATGATTCTTTAAAATAATCAAGTAATTATAAACATAAACATAATATTAGTGTAATGTCTAAATGAATTTTTGTATGATATTATAATTTGTTTATCAGAAATATATATTGTTTTTACTGGATAATTCATATATTAATCAAGATAATGTTTAATATGAATTTATATAAGATTTATTATACTACATTAAATATAATAAAAATAATGTAAATCATTAACATATTTGTGTTTAGTTAGAATAATTCATTTTACTTTTCACGAAAGTCAAAATACATGGAAATATTTCATATCCCCCATCATACCATTTTCCAACTCATTTTTCATATATTCATAAAGAATAAAAGAAATAGATTTTTGAGGTAAACCCAATATAATTTCATCTATTTAAATGATAACAATTAAATTTTAATTTAATGGATAGTCATAAAAATAGTTAGATAATAATTTCCATTATCAAAAATATTTTAATGATAATATCTGATAAGTGTATTAAATAATATTATTAGTCCTTTTAATGATAATTTACCGATTTTATATGATTAAATACAAATTTTAGAAATTTTGTGTCCTTAAATATTATTGTTTTCTATGTATATAATTTCATTTAAATAGATCCATTATTTCATATTTAATATCAACTTGAAATAATGAAAAATTATGATGATTTGTAAACAATAATAACATTTTGGTAGATTAAAACCCATCTATTTATGTGAATAATTAGAAATGATGTATGAACTCTTTATATAAATTACTATTATTCACAATTACTTCTTTATTTATATAAGTATTTTCATTTTTAAAAATTGAATTAAACACCCAAAAAACTCTATTAAGCATATTGTCATTTGGTTATTCAATAAACTTCCAAACATTATTCCCTTCAAATTTACTGAGATTGAATTTCATATTCATTAGTAAATTATTTTCACCTAAGGCTTAATTTTTATTTTTAGTTAAAATTAAGATATAAATGCTTGATGATTATTATAATTTCATAGGGAACTTGTAAAATAGGTTGGTTGACTTATTCCCCCTATTAAATTTATAGTGAGATGAATTCTTATGATCAACTAGTTTTTATGAATTTTCAAACGAAGATTATTTTCTATTATATATATATAATATTGATGTAATTTTAGAATAATTAAATTTATATGTTCATAAATCAAAAGGTTGTATTATCAATATTACAAAATCTTCTTCCTTTAAATTATATTGTTAATTTAATAAAACATAATCAAGTGGATGTGTTTCCATAGATTTTATAAAAATGTATTTGATTCCTAAAACACTACATAAACCATTGTTTAAAGAAAATTAGTTCATTTATAGAAAATTATGAATCTTAATAAGAGTTAATGAATAAATAATAACAATTACATCATCATCCTTACAGTCAAATTTATAGATATTATCATTAGTATTTATGTGACACCCCAAAATATTAATGGATGACCATTTTATTCAATTACATTTATAACATGAAACACAAATATTAGAAAAAAATATAACACTCATGACTTAAAAATATATTTATTAAATATATTATTATAATTAATTCATGAAACATTATTTTTATCTTATTTTATAAACAATAATGAGTTTCTTTGATATCTTACATTGCATGAAATACTGAGTTTTTCAAAAGACAAATAAAATATTAATATTAATATATATTATTTTAGCTATCTCATAGCCATTGAAGTGGTGTGTCTGAATAATTTTAATTAAGTTATTAAAATATATATTATACATACATTTATTGGTTATATTTTGAATAATAATAATAATATTCATCAACATCATCATTTAATAGAAACAATTGTATTTGAAACAACATTATTTTTCTAAAATATAATTTTTTCATGTTTGTCACAAAAATAAATTATTTTCTACAAATTTTGTAAAATTTATATAAAAAATTTAACTTAATATTTTGAATCATAACATACAAATTAAGTATTGTTTTTTATGATATGTTTCATTTTTTTTATGAATAGTTATAAATACTTAAATTGTTTATTTAAAACTAAATTTTAACGTACATAATTTATAATGTTAAATTATAATTTTAATTTGTATTATAGTCAAAATATTTGAACAGTATATATATATATATATAATTTATATCATTGGTGTATTTTTTATATTGACATTAGATATAAAAATATTAAAAAAATTTAACATTTTCACTTTACAACACTACTTTCTTATCACGTCGGTAAGAATAATATTAAATTAGATTTTATTAATGATATTAATAGAATTTTAACAAAAATAATAAATATTTGAAAATATAATAATTTCAAATTTAAAATAATTTTAAAATAATATTTTACTAAAATGAACAGTGAATGTAGATAAAATTCATTATTGTGGTTAAGGTAAAAATGGGTTTTCATGGGATAAGAGGTTAAGGTTGAATTATTAGAGTTAAAATGAACTAATATATTATATTAATTTTATGGAATGAATTTATTTTAATCCCTGAAATAAAGATATATGAAATATGGAAACATATTTCATCTTTCCGTTGAATATGACTCAAACAAAAAGGCAAAAAATTAAAAGAAAAAAAAATAATTTTCATTCTTTTAAAAGATATAATACTATTGGTTTGGGAAAAAACAATCCTTGACTTGGTTATACATATAAATTTGAAATATAATTTATTTTTTCCATTAATTTTTGTCAATTAATGTTTGAGATGAATAGATTAATTAAAATAATTAAATAATTCTAATGAAATAATGATTTTTTTAAATAAAAAACAAAATAATAAATACTAAAAATATATAAAGTGAACTTAAATGAATAACTTTTTATGTTTCATTTTTTCCCAGTTAATATATAATTTTATAAATGATGGAAAATAATATATTCAATTTTAGTAATTAAATTTTTTTTCAAATTCAATTTTTTAAATAATTACATGAATGATAGTAGAGTTATTTTATGATAAATATTATTTTTTAAAATTATTTAAAATTATTGAAATTTATAATTTATGAAAATGGTTTTCCTAATAAAATTGAAAATTTTATATAATTAATTCATGTATCAATTTATATTTTATAATGAATATATTGACCCATAAATAGTAAAAAATATATTATCATTGTTATTGTTAATGTATTATTTTTCATGTCACATAATCTTGAGTTAAAATTATATTCCATCAGATATTGTATTTTATAGTCCTAAATTTATTGAAATTAATAGAATGATTATATCAAAATTATTTAATATTCACCAGATTGATTTAGTATTAATGGATGAATTATCATGTATAGATATCTTTTTTATTTAATGAAAATAGAGAAGAGTAAAAATTAATAAACTCATATTTTAAAGAACAAAAGGTTTTTAAAATCGGTTTCATTATTTTTGAGATGTTCCTAAACAATATCACTGATAAATAATATTTTTTATTCAAATTTGGAACCTAATTTTGTAATATTGACCTACAATTAGAGAATAATTTTGATTATTTTCATGAATGTCCCTCTTCTTCAAATATAACACGGAACTCACTCCACACACATATTCACAAATATCAAGCAGATTGAATCATAAAAACCATTGATACATACAATTCCAAATACCTCCCATTATCTAATAATCATAATTTTTGTATGAAATATATGATTTGATAAATTTAGTTATTGTCGAAGGTGGATACCAAAAAGAGATTTATATTCATTAAGAAGTTTCTTTATTTTATTTCATTATCCACGTCCTTCAATTATTTTAAATATGTGATGATATAATAACCTCAATATCTTCTCGATAACCAGATTTTTTATGAAAATGGTATATCATAAAACCACAGAAACTTCTTTCAAAATTTCTATGAAATCATCATTCGTGTTAACATCGGAATAACTCCTAGAGATTCATCGTCGTTAGTTTTTTCATTAATTCCACCGAGGGTTATTTATGATTTTTAATTACATATATATATATATTTATGATATTTATATTTTAATAATACCTATGGAATAAATATATTATTTTTATAGTTTGACCTACCTTTTCATATGAGATATGATAATGTCACACATTTCTGTTTTAGACTTTTGCCTCATCAATCTATGATATTTTTCATTCACTAATGATTAAAATTGAACATGTTAAATATAATGTTAATGCATATATTTAATATAAATTCCGTATTTATGATATTATTGAAATATTTATCCTCATGGGATGATAATATGAATATTGTTTTTTTAATTCCTTTTAACTCATTAAAGGAAATAACTTCATTCATGTACATGTAGTCTACCAAATTCATTATGTTTTGTGACTCTATTTTCATCACAAAAACTACTGGATGATATTTAATTATTATCAAAAAAATTAATAAGGTATTTATATCATTGTTATTATTATATATATGATATAAATATAAAATTTTTAAAAAAACTATCTTTCACGAAGAAGAAAAAACGGGGAGACATGGAAACTTACACCTAAGAAAATAAAATAAAGAAATATTACGAAAAAATTATTGATTTCAATCACTAAAAGATCTTATATAAAATATTAAATATTAAAATTTTTCTGTAATTACATTAGAAAATGTTTAAAACCACAATAAATATGGATAAACTAAATTTACCCAAAAAGAAACGCGATGTAAGGGATTTGTTAATCTAGTTTTTATTCATTTTTTTAATCTTTTAATTCAATGATTATTTCATTCTAAGATTGTGTGTATAATTAATTATGATTAAATTATATTTTAATTAAAATTTTGTTATTTATAATTAATATAGTTAATCTATTAATTTAGTGTTTCTTATATCAATGTTATGATCATTATAATCATTTAATTTATAATCTCATTCTAATCAATACTTTTACTCCTAAATTTATGTTAAAGAAAATATATGTGATTTTAAAAATAAACCCATATAATTCCCATATCATCTAGTTAATGATGATATTTTTCAATGAATGAATACAATTTTCTACTCTTTGGTACTAATGATGATTTAGAATGTGTTTTTTAGAAATATAAACATCATTTATCTATTTTTTCAAAAATTTGTTTTCATTAAAATGATTTTTTTCTAAATATTAATACGAAAAATGTTCTATCCTTTCAAAAATGATTTCTTAATTTAATTTTACACATTTTTAAATAGTTATAATATTTTTAATTGGATTTTTTGTGTCTGTTTAAAAATTATTCACATCTTCTATTTAACCAAAAATTAGAACAAAATATTGCTATTTTTTATGTAAAAGAAACATTCTATGACATCTTATTTTTCAATATTATTGTAATTTATTGTTTTAATGGGTGTTATGAAATTAAAAACTAGAATGATCATCATTTCCTATATTCTTCCATTGGAATTTTAAAATGATAATTTTAATGAAACTGTACTAATTGTGATTTTCAATGAAAAGGAAATTCAAAATGGGTTTTAAAATAAAACGATTATTTTCCGCAAAAAAAAATATTTTTAATTTTATATTAGTTCTATTAATAAATTTATAACTCCATGTTTATTACTCCAATGGGTTTGGGTAGTAGTGATTCCATCTTAAATTTTCAATTGGATAGATTATGATGAGTTTTTAAAGAAAAAAATTGAAATTTGATTCCTCATATAATCTCGATAGCAATAACTTTTTACATTACTTATTAAATTTTTTTATAGAAATTATTATTCCCCAAAATATAAATATTATTTATCATGGATACATTTATCATTTGAACCATATAGAATTTTTTAATTTAATATATACTTTGATTTTTATTTATTTACCTCGGTTGATATTTAATTATCAGTATCCTTTAATCAATATGGATACATGATGATAAGGTATGTTTATTATGAAATAAATTGATTATTAGATATGTTCAAAATGATTATTAAATCTATGAAACGGTCTAGAGATTTGTTAATGATAATCCCTTAATGCATTCGGAGTTTCATGAGATGAATTTAGTTGGCCATAAACCTTATGTGTTTCTATGAAGAACGTGTAAAACTATCTTCAGAAAGGTATTGAAATTTTAATGACTAAATTTATTCTTAAAGGTCATGTGGGTAAAGGTGTATTATACCTAAAAAACATGACTTATGATAAATAAAAATTTTCTATCATTAAAATTTATCTATCATTTTACATTAGATATTCACTATTATATTACATAACCATGAAATTCATTTTAAATTAATTTATTAAATTGAATATGTTTTCAATTATTTGATATTCCATTTTTCTTTTTCCATTTCATATTATTTAAATAGATTTATTTAGTTATTTACCTTCTTATATTGATTATTGTTAATGACTCAAGAATGACTCCTCTACACATAACTATTATCAGGCATTTAAAATCACATTTAGTTTTTTTTCATTTCATAGGAATACATGAGGCTACAATGTATGATATGAAATGATATTATAGTGGTAATATTTTTATTCTCAAAAACAATATAGTAAAGTTTTTCTATTAAAATTTAATATAAGACTAAAGTTTATATCTAGTTTACCAAAACTAATATACAATTCTATCAATTTGGATGTCATTGTTTATATATTAAAAAATTATAATGGTGTAAAACACCATCATTGGGATGCTAAGGTTTACTTCACTGTAGTTGTTATGAATGTAATTTCAATATAATCCTTTGAAACAATATTTATCAAAACATATACAAGGTAATAAAACCCTACCTTATATATTGAGGTTAATTTCAGACGAGAATCCTAATGTTTTTAATGAATAATTTATTATTCCTATGTATATATCCATGAATGGATATTAAATGTTGAAATTGTTCTGGAAAATATGTTTCTAGTGGTAGTAACTCATAAAAAAGAATTAGGAAATAGCTGATCATCACCTTCTTTGACACTCATAGGTTATAGTCATATGATTATTACCATTTTATTTAAAACCCATTATGAAATATTTGAATAAATAATTTCATTTAATGTCCTAGGTTCTACACTACACTAATGATGGGTTGATGATGAAATAAAATGAATGAAGTATTTGGTTTATTGGAATTCATGAATTAAATTATAGAAATTTTTTACCAACAACATCTTCTGTTATAAGAATCATATACAATATATAAATTGAATTATGTTTTATAATCACTTGTGTATTCATTATCATAAGAGTTATGAACACCATAATGGTTTTGATTTTAGTTTTGTTCAAATTTAAAATCTCTTAAACACCCAATTTCAAAATGTGGTTTGTAGAAATGTCATAACATGGAAACATAGGGGAAATTATTGAAATTATATTATTTTTTTAATAATTATTCAGGTTGTAATTCCTTTACATTTTATAATTTAATGTTTATCATTATAGTCAACAAATAGGTTTGATGTGTTATTTCATGTCATTTTAATAATATGATTATTAGACATTAGAAAGTTATATGTATCCAATCCTATAGTACAAAATGTAAATTAAATATTTATTTTATTTAATGGTTGTGTGGAATATTTTTGGGAGTGTAATAAGAATTATGTTAATATTGTTTATGAAAAAGAAAACCCATGTTGGAAGTGAAAACCCATCATATCCGGTGAGGCCTTGAGGCTTGGACTATTGATCAAAGGAAGTCATGGGATTATCTCCTACCAATATCCTACGAAATGTTTGGGTTAATATTTAATTATTTTAATGTTAATTGTTTTAAAAATAAGTATTAATAATCATCATGATGTGTTAATTTTGAGTTTAAGAGATTAATTTTTTGGATTAAATTTTATAACAATATTGGTTTTTTAAATTAGTTAGAGAAAATAAATAAATGTGTTTCACTCTTTTATGAACCATACGATACGTTAAAAGTGATGTTTAATTCTTTATGTATAAAATTTTAACTTTTTTATATTCATTTCCTGGATTTAACAATGAATAGAAAATTGATTAAAGAATAACCAAATGATGAAATTGTTCTTATGGAATAGAAACATACCAAGTAATTACATATCCACTAAGTCACAAAATGTAAATTTATTCCTCTAAATTAGTACAAGTATCTTAAAACAAAATTATTACCACATTACCATCATATCTGAATAATAAAATTGTCTTTTAAATAAAAATTGATTTGTGTATTTCAGGCCCTCAACATTCCATTGATCAGTAAACTCGTTATGATAAATTTCCTCAATAACTTTCTATAATTATTTAATCTTTTCATCTATTTCCATATCATTATATTACAATAATGATATAAATCAAGGAGACCTGGTTCTGTTTTATTCGGTATGACCTTGGTACAAAAAATATTCTCTTATTTATATAATTTTTCACCTAAACATCTTATTATGTTGTATTTTAATTAAGGTATATTCAAATATAAGACCCTTGATTGATAGGAAAATGTATAAATTGTTAGGATTAATTTTATTTAATGTATAGAAAATGTAATTACCTGAAATTATAAATGAATAACATTTTATTCAACGGTAGGTATGACATGAAACAACAATATTATAAGAAAAGACTACACATTGAGACTTAATGAAATATTTATTAAATATCAAAAATATCATTCAATACATTCACCATTGGTTTTATCCTTTGTTATATGCAACAATGAGTTTCATTGATAGTTTTCATTACATGCAATACAATGTTTTACTGAAAAACAATATACTATTAATATTTCAATTTAATATTATTGTTATGACTTAGATAGTAGAATTAAGTGTATGAATATTATTATGTTTCTTGAGAACTTATATATATTAGACACATTTATATGTTATTTATTAATTATAAATGTTAATAATAATCTTTCAAAATAGAAATAAATGTTTCTAGAATAATTTTAGTTTCTTAAAAATGTTTTAGTCGCACATGGCGAACTTAATTTAAAATTAATTTCTGATTATTTTAAAAAACTTATATGTCATAATTTACATTTTTAATCATAACATCAAAAATATGGTAGGGTAAATTTTTGGAATTTTTCTATGATGTTTAATTTTTTATTCAAAATTGAAAATATAATATTTATCTTAAAATTTTCATTTTTCACAAATAATTTATAATATTAAATTATTTAATGATTTTTTGGTAATGTAAAATATGTTAAATTGTACAGATTTTAATGAAATTCTTGTAATTGTAAGATTTTTCATAATAAATTAATTTTTCTAAACATTTTTAATCATTTCATCATTATCAGGTTAAAACATCACTTTATCTTCATGTATATGGGAAAATTTATAAATTTTAAATTTACACTTCTATGACTTTAATTTTGAATAATGGATTCCATATTATTTTATCAGATTAATTTCTAATTTCTAATATATATATCATAATTTTTTTCTGAATTAAATACATAACACAGTAAACATTAATTACCATGGTTGAGGAAAATGGGTGTCTAACCTAGGTTAAAGTAGAATTGTAAGAGTTAAAATATCATAAAATGGAATGCACTGACCCCTATTATTGAGAATTGGTGGGTTATTACATAACATTGGCATGATAGAAGAAATATGTCCATAAAGACAGATCAATTTAGTAGCCTTGGAAGTACTAGATACATTCATAAGTTTTACATTACATCATGAAATAAAAAAAATAACGTTGTGTACCCTTTTACCACTCTTATATCCCATAGCCTATTCTTGCAGGTTAATTGTAATATACTTCTTTTCATCATGGGAAAAATAAACCATTAGAAAGGGGTGATCTCATATGCTCAATAAGGATAACAATACAGTGTCACCTTTCATAAATAATAATAAACATTTATGAAAATGTATAAGACATAAATAGAGGGCTTATAAACATAATATTTAGCATATTATGGAAAATATAAATCATATAATGTCATTTACTTTTTCACATGGATATTCTACTAGTCGAATAATCACATGTAATATCAATATCCAATTTCGTAATTATGGAATGCATAATTACAGACTTCATAACCACATAGTCAAGGCCTTGTGCCAAGACTACAAATAAGATTTTGTCGCTGCCTTGTGCGAAGACACTAGTTTGCCTCATGAGAACATCCACTGCATTGGGGAGCTAAAGTGGGATCCACCCGTCACATAATAAGTCCAATGCATTCCACAGATGAAAAGGATTAAATATGACATAAACATTCATATTAAAACATGCATATGAAATGTCAATACATTTTCTATAAACCATGAATGGTATTTTAAAGTCCCAAGATTTACATGTATTTTTTAAAAATATATTTAAATTTTATGAGTTCGCAAAAATTGACGGTGTCTGATTCCGACGCGAAAAGTGCACGGAAGGAATTTCTGAACATTAGTTGGGGGAATTTCCGTAAATGTGCGAGCGGGTTTCTCTAACTCTTGGACTTGTGCTCGAAATTGAAATCTAAGGACACTGTTGAACTCGTAATTCCATTATTCAATTATGGAGACCTTCACTTCAACCATAGTGGGTCAGGATGGAAATTATATATTTTGGCTTTTTTGTGAAGAAATAAAATAAAATAAATGGTGTATACTTTTTATTTTTATTTCATTTTGAAACTGCCAATGTGGATATTTCACAGGTGGGGACCACCTGAACTAAATCCGCCCATTAGAGGTTATATAGGTGGGGACCACTGAGCGTAAACCTCCCATGAAAGGATATTGTGGTGGGGACCACATGAGACTTAAAACCACTTGAACCCCTTGAACTCCCTCATAAGTGTGGGGATGCATCTTAAACACTCCCCACTTAATTGATGCCAACAACTTCAATTTATTATGCCAACCTATGAAATTAATTAACCGAATTAAAATTTTTCCAACAATTAAATTGGGGTAACATATCGTTTTTGCTACTTTGAAATTAGGTGGATTTAGGGAGAAGGGAAATATTGGGAGGATTTCAATTCTCCAACGAAGAACACCATAAATAACGTTCTTCGGAAATCAAGGAAGAGGATGATGAGCGAGCCAGACATCAAAATGTGGTTTCAGAAGCAACGATCATTAACACACTCTTTGCATTCTTTGACTCCCTTCTCAAAGAAATGTTAATGAACAATCCAATGTAGGGATTTATTTGTTTATGATATTCTGTGGAAAGTTATTGGGTGGTTGTTTGAAATAATTCTCTCTTTCTGTTCTTGAAAATTCTTTATAAGTCAAGAAGAAATTATAGCTACATGCTACTCATCTATGGAGGAGAGTGCTGGCCAAGAAAACATTGCTCGTCCTCTCTACAAACCTCTTGATTAATTGTTGAACACATTAGAGGAATGACTATGAACCATTGTGGAGAAAGAGAACAGTGGTGGACACCACCACACACAGCAGCACAGATGATGGAATAGCCATGCCGCCCTGCGGCCACTGCCGCCCCAGAGCCATGACCATCCCCCTGTCGCAGCCGCCCTACCACCCCCAAAGCCCTGCGGCCCCCGCATCCCCACGGTTGTCGCCGCCATAAGGCCCATGCATCCCCATGGTCGCCGCTGCCATGCGGTCCAGCCGCCACCTTCTGTGGCCGAGGTGCCGCCTGGGGCCGCACCGCCGCCCTCTGCCACCGATCCGCCACCTGCGGGTGGTCCCCTACCTGTAGCCTCGTCGAGATGTCCCAGGGACTCCTATCTTATGGTCGAGCTTCCCCTGTCTTGGATGAGCCCCCTTACACCCTCAAGGCACCCCCATGCCAATACACAACACAGAATACCCCCTCTAGTCCATGCCTCCCTAGGCCGGGCTGAGCGGACCCACACCCCTGTTACATCACCACATTCGAGCCACTTCCCGCGGCCAAACCATATGGTAGTCTCTGCCACCCTGAGACACATGTAGCCTCTACGGCCCCCCGCGGCACTCGAGACCCCTCAAGGCCCTCTCGGCTAGCGATATTGCCCAGTGGGCCGAGCCGCACCATTGGACGGGCCTAACCCAGGGGGTCAGGTAGGGCCGACCCAAACCGGTTCGACCTAGGCCAATTCTAGTCGTGTCTGTCCGACCTGGTCGGACCGGACCCAATCCACATACGACCCTCTAATTTATGTGAGCCATAACTTTGCCACAAGACATCTATTTGATGAACCGTCATCAACACTAGGATCCTTGTTGTGAGACGGTCTCTTTGAGTATACCCCACTATAAATTTGGATATGTATGGGGTACAGTCATGTTGGATTGAGCACAAATCCAATCGGGCCCTAGGGACTAAAAGGCAAATAACTCATAGAACGAGCGTCTGATGGACGCTGCATCTGTTGCGTTGAGACCCCTATGACTTGTTGGTCCTTTGATATTCCACTTCGTGGGACTTCATGACTGTTGGAGTATTAACTAGTGCCTTGGGGAGCAGAATCCCTGGAGATAAGAAAACATAGTGCAGGAACCCAGTAGTTGGCAATGACGTGAAGACAGACTAGTGATCCTATGTCGATCAGCTCCTAGTGATCTTCTATGGGTCATCTCCTAGTAATCCTGCAAGGGTCATCTCCTAGAGATCTTCTATGGGTGTGCTCCTAGCGATTTTGTGCAGGTCATCTCCTAGTGATCATGTGTGGGTGAGATCCTTTCAATCCTGGGTCATCTCGTAGTGATCCCTTATGGGTCAGCTCCTAGACATCCTATGTGGGTCAGAGCCTAGACATCCTGTGTGGGCCAGCTTCTAGAGAATCTTGTGGGTCAATAGTAGAGCCTCTTAATGTTGTAAGATGATTTATTATTTATAACTAATCATCTCCACTATCGTACTTAAGTTATACCTGGGTTGAGATGAGTCTATACTTGTGTGGTACTTACCTTCATGATTTTATGTCCTTGGTGGACCATTTGAGCCTTGGTCTTTTGAGTTGGACATTATTCTTCCTTGTGATTGAGATATGCATACTTGATAACTTAGGTATATGTATGGACATATATGTAATTCTTTTTGGAAGAGGTTTATTTACTTTGTGGTTTACCAATGGGGATTTTGTGATACCTTGAGGGTCTCAGGGTCCCTATTGAGTATCGTTATACTCACCCCTGCATGGGCTATGCATGTGCCATATTGTGTTTGGTGCAGAACATGGACAACGTTGATCGAGACTGAGGGTACTAGGACTGTACAGTTCTCGTGGGAGTACCTTAGGATGAGTCGTTAGACAGAGGAGATGGACATACATGGAGTGCTGGGGAGGCCATCTGTACGTACCATTCTGGTAGGAACCTCGGATGACGACCCAACAACTATCTTTATTATTTCTCCAGTTTACTTTTTCATTCAGTTTCTTTTACTTTACAGTTCGTCTTGTATTTTGGCCCCTTTAACATACTATACTGAATACGTTTACTATTCATTTTACTTGAATTTGTATCATGATGTGTGCTCGGTTGTGTGTGCTTACAAGTTATAAATGAAATGACTTCCAAATTTTTGGGATTATGCCATCGGCGCTTGTCACCAGCCCCTGGCCTATGGAAGGCGGGGTTGGGGTAGACACGACACGAGACCCGAGGGATAGGTCATGAAAAATTGGTATCAGAGGAGTCGGCTCTAACACAGGTCATATGAATCTGATCTTTATTTTAACATAAGTAGTGTTAAGTGTAGTTAGTTTGGTTATATTTTTAGGGAATCGAGTGTTGATGCAGCAGCCAACATATCCATACACTAGGACCCTTATTTCTGATTTCCAACTCAGTGCACAAAAACACTGATTTCATGTGTGTTTTCAAGAGTTTTTTATATGACCTTTTTGAGTTAGCTCACCAGGTATAGCTTATTTAACGTGGTGCACCTGTTATTTTTTTCAGGATGCCTCCAAGTAAAAAATCAACTAGGGTTCCGAGAGTAGTACGCACTGATAGTCCACCGAGCGACAAGGCCTCAGTGCATGGCCCATTTACAGTAGAGGTACCAGTATAAGAACCAACGGTACCATTATCCATTGGTCCACTAATGCCACTATCCCCTGTAGTATAGGGTGCATGTCGCTTGAGAACATTTCATGAGTTCCAGTGCCCGAGGCCACCCTGGATTAGGGGAGAGACTGACCCCGATGTGGCTTAGGATTGGATAGTGTCTTTAGTGAGAGTCTTTCGACTGGTAGGGACACTATTCCATCTCATGGGGATCCTTTCCGCCAGAATTCTACAGGAAGTAGTTGGCAGATGGTGGAGCTTGATGTTGTAGGTTCACGACGAGGTGACGCTTCTCTGGGTAGACATCGAGATCCTGTTTCAGGCATTGTTTGTCATAGCGACTCTTCGTGTAGTGCACATTCTAGAGCTTCTTCATCTGTAGTTGGGAAACATGACTGTAGGTCAATATTCAGCGGTGATTACTGACATCTCATGTTACTCCACATATATGGTACGAGACCCATTTTTCTGGGCTCTGACCATCGATTAGGGGCTCAAGTGAGAGATCAGGGCTTTGATTATCTCACTCAGTAACCCAATGCATGGGGTGGGGGTTAGAGAGGACCCTTAAAGGAGATAGTTTTTTTATGAGTAGTCGCCAGCTGCGAGACCCACCACCAGTCATCACGTAGTGGAGTCTTTTATAGATGTCAGTAGATAGATGATTCTGAGGACCATGAAGACCAGACCTACTGGTGGACGACCACAATATTCAGGGTCGGTTGACCAGGGCAGACAAGATAGAGTCAGTCATGCCAGAAGCAGATAGTGTTACGCATGTGGCGGATAGAGTCACATGGCTCGTGACTGTCTAATCCGCCATATGGATGACTAGAAGACGGTTGAAGGACCGCCTAGGTAGAGAAAAATTTTCATTCGAGGAGGTAAACATGGACCAGGTAGATGTGGCAGTAGAGCTGGTCGTGCAGCTTGCGATGGGTGGTAATTTAAGTTTTTACAGACACCACCACCAGGAGGTCCACCCCAAACGTAGGGAGTAGGTGGATATGGGATAACTCAGCTCGAGGAAGCTGAGGCTTCTGATCACGAAGCTCCATAGATGATACTAGGTATGATTTATTTCTACTCCACCTTAGCTTCATTACTTATAGACACATGTTCCATTCATTCTATTATTACCACATCCCTCATTCGGTGCTCGAATATTCTGACAAATCCAATTTCTCAGTCCTTATGGCTAGAGACTCCTACAAGAGTATATTCGACAATTATGCACTGATTTCGAAGTGTGAGATTACTCTATGAGGATAGATATTAAGCTGTGATCTATTAGTAGTAGCGTCGAAGCCTTATGATGTCATCTTAAGAATGGAAATATTATCTACAGTCGATGCTCAGATTGATTTTATTAGATGCAAAGTGTGTTGTGTCCGAATGGATGGGACCATGTTTACCTTCACCAGTGAGAAGGGCTTCATTACAACATAAGATGAACTTACGTGGAGGAGACTGCTGCCAATCACTCATTAGTTGGCTGGGCTTACCCCTGGAGTAGTTGATGTGGAGATTCTGATTTTTCATGTAGTGGTGGACAAGTACGCAAATAACTTCCTTGATGATGTTTTGGGTCTACCTCCTCATTGAGAGGCTGAAATTTAAATTGACTTGTACACTAGGACGACACCGATATCCATAGCAGTGTATCAGATGGATCTCATAGAGCTTCGTGAGCTCCAGGTATAGATATAGGACTTGCATGGGAAGGGATTTATTCGGCCTAGTGTTTCATCTAGGGCAGCCCTGATTTTGTTCACCAAGAATATGCATGGGATATTGAGGATTTTTGTTGACTTTCGGTGCCCGAATCAGGTGACTATTATGAAAAAGTACACATATAAGAGGATTGACAAACTCTCTGATCCACTGAAGGGATTATGGTGGTTCTCGGAGATAGAACTCAGATCAGGCTATCAACATCTCAGAGTACAAGATTAAGATGTGCAGAAGTCGTCTTTCAAATGACGGTATGGGCCCTACGACTTCTTCTTTATGCCATTCGACATAACCAACACTCCAAGAATGTTCATGGGAACCATTAACATGATCTTTAAGCCATACCTTGATCTCTTTGTAGTAGTATTCATCGATGACATTCTAATTTACTCAAATACTAAGGAGGACTATGAATATCATTTTATGGTAGTACTGGACACAGTCTGGGAGCAGCTGCTTTATGGTAATCTCTCGATGTGCCAGTTCTGGATCTGAGAGGTTGACATTCTGGGACATGAAATATCATATTCTAGAGTTTCAATGGACATGGGTAAGAATGAGGTGGTACTTTCTTGGGAGCCAACCAGGAGTGTGACATAGGTACGAAGTTTCTTGGGTTAGGCATGGATACTACTAGAGGTTTGTGCTAGATTTTTCTACAGTTTCACCACCTCTTTCATCATTGAATAAGATGGGGAAACCATTCCTGTGGTCGGAGAGATTCCAATGGACTTTTCATGAGCTGAGGCATACGATAACTAGTGCCCCCCATCTTGAGGCTACCAATAGAGGGAATAGGGTATGTAGTCTACTGTGATGTATTGGTTCCTAGAAACAGATTTTTCCTAATGTAGGAATGATCATTTATCACTTATGTTTATCGAAAGCTAAGATAGAAAGAGAAGAACTACGTTACACATGACCTGGAGCTAGCATCACTGGTATTCACCTTGAAGATTTGGTGGCACTATCTTATGGGAGAATGTTTTATGTCTACGTGGATCACAAGAGTATCAGGTATATCTTCTCTCAGAAGGACATGAACCTGATCCATCAAAAATTTCTTGAGTTCCACCATGACTATGAATTCGAGATAGTATATACTCATAGGAAAGGGAACATTTTAGAATATGCATTCAGTAGAAGGAATGGTATATAGGTTCTAGGTGAAGAGACAGAGCCGCTAGCCACTTTGTAGATATTGTTTATGGACCGGGATGGAGTATCTTTTATTCAGTCTCTTATAGTAACTCACCCAATTCATTAGAGAGTCAGGGAGGTGCATTGTGGTGACGTTGACTGCGAGACAGGACGTACTTAGGTTTCCACAAGACATGCGCCTGAATGATTTTATGAAGGTGGGGAGCATGTCATCTGTTTCATAGGATATACCTTGGTACATGTGTCAGTTCGGGAGGATCTGACGAGGGTGTTTCACACATCCCCTATAACAGTACATCCAAAAGTGGAAAAGATGTACTATGATCTCTGACGACAACACTGGTTGCTGGGAATGAAGAATGTAGCTTTCAAGTATGTCTCTAAGTGCCTCACTTATCAGAATGTGAAGTTAGAGCATCAAGTACCATCAGGCATGGTTCATCCTTTAAAGGTCCCAAGGTTAATGTAGGATGGGATATCCATGGACTTAGTGATAGGATTTCGACAAACATCCAGGGTCATGACTCAATATGGGTGATCGTTGGCTGACTCACCAAGTCAGCCCAATTCCTACCAATTAGGTAGCAGGGTTCAATAGAGAGAATGGGACGCCTCTATGTGCAAGAGATTGTGTGCCTACATGGAGTACCCTCAGTGATTTTCTCCGATCTTGATTCACTTTTTACTTCCCGGCTATGGATGTTATTTCAGGAGGCTTTCAGGACACAGCTTCATTTGAGCACCGCCTTCCATCCTCAGACGGATGGTCAGACTGAGAGGACCATTCAGACCCCTTAGGACATGCTACATGATTCTGTCCATGATTTTGGCCATTTCTCGTAGGATCAATTACCATTGGTGGAGATTTCATACAAAGACATTTATCACTCCACCATTGAGATGGAACCATTCGAGGCCTTGTACGAGCGACCTTGCAGATAACATTTGTGCTAGAATAACCTTGGAGAGTCAGCACTAGTGGGACCAGAGATGGTACAAGCTTCCACAGAGAAGGTAAAGATCATCTAGAAGTGGATAAAGACTGCACAAAGCTGGTAGAAGTCTTATGCGGACTGGAGACTGAGACCTCTATAGTTCAAAGATGGAGACCAAATCATTCAATGTGTCTCACCTGGACGAGGTTTGTAGAGATTGGACGAGGCCACAAGTAATCTCTGAGGTTCATCGGACCGTTTTAGATTATCAGCAGAGTTGGAGAGGTGGCTTACTACTTAGCTCTTCCACCTCTGTTGCACTGGGTGCACGACGTCTTCTAAGTATCCCAGCCGAGGAGATACGTACACGACCCATTCCACATAATCGAGCATAGAGAGCTCGACATCGACGATGGGGAGAATTTTATGGAGGTTCTAGTAGAGATTGAGGATCAATAGGATCCAGTCATTTGTGGGTGGCTGATACCTTTTGTGCGTGTTATTTGGAAGTATGGGAACCTCCAGGAGATCCCATGGGAGCCGGAGGCTCAGATTCGTGCTTAGTACCCCCACTTGTTTTCCTAGTTTGAGTTGTGGCTTACGGGGACATAAATCCATGATGTGGGGAGAATGTAAAGACCCACAATTTCCATGTAATTTATATAAATATATGGGAATATTATGAGTCTGTGAAAATTGATGGCGCGTGATTCCAAGGTCCGGAGTCCCCTGATTGAATTTATGATAATTTTTTTGGGTAAGTTCAGTAAACGTGCGAGAGAGTTTTTCTAACTCGTGAACTGGTTCTCAGAATTGAAATCCAAAGACAACATTGAACTCAAAGTACCAATATTATTTTATGGATACTTTCACCTCGACTATAGTGGGATGAGAGTGGAATATAGATTTTGGGTTTTTTGTGAAGGAATGACATAAAATAAAATGGTGTGACATTTTATTTTTATTTTATTATGAAACTGCCCATGTTGATATTTCACAGATGGGGAGCACCTAAACTAAAACCTCTCATGAGGGGTTATGAATCTGGGGACCACCGAGCATAAAACTCCCATGAGAGGTTATAGTGGTGGGGACCACCTGAGGATTAAAACCCCTTTTCCCCTTGAACTCCCCCATAGTGTGGGGAAGCCTCTTAAACTTCTCCTAGTTAATTGGTTCCACCACCATTAAATTATTATGCCAAACTATGTAATTAATTAACCCAATCTAAAATTGTTCCAGCAATTAAATTGGGGAAACATATCATTTTTTCTACTTTGAAATTTGGTGGATTTTCAGAGAGGAGATATATTGGGAGGATTTTACTTCTCCAATGAAGAATGCCATCGAAGAATGTTCTTCAGAAATCAAGGAAGAGGACGATGAGTAATCCCGACATTGAAGCATGGTTTTCGAAGTGACGATCATTTGAACTCTCTTCACCTTCATCGAGTTCCTTCTCATGCCAACATCAACAAACAATCCATGTTATGGGTTTATTTGTGTATGATTAATTGCAGGAAGTTGTAGGGTCATTGATTGAAATTATTCCCTCTTTCCTTTCAGGATAATTCTTCATAATTAAACATTAAATTATAGCTACAAGAAACCTCTCTAATGAGGAGAGTGTAGTCCAATCAATCATGTCCCGTCCTCTCCCCAAACCTTATGATTAATTGTTGATCACGGTGGAGGAACGAATACGATCCCCGGTGGAGCACGAGAACGGAGGATCGCACCATTGCCTACCGCGACGAAGATGACGCTGCAACACCGCCACTCTACAGCCACCGCCGCCCCACCGGCTCTGTGCCCCAAGGCCGAGCCGCCTCCCTTTGTGAATGAGCCGTCACCTGTGGCTGGGCCACCACCCTGGGGACTAGCCATTGCCCTCCGCGGCCAAGACGCCGCCGCCCGAGACCAAGTCGTCACCTGTGGCCTTCGTCCTTCCGATCGAGCTGCCCCGAACCAGACCAAGCTTCCCCGTGCCCTCAAGGCATCCCCCTACCTAGCCACCCCATAGCCACTGCCCTCCCGACCGTGCCCCCGTGGGCCAGGACAAGTCGCCACGCACCCACGCGGCACCCCCACGGCCAAGCCGACACACTGCCTCCGCATCGGGAATTTTGCGGCCCTCACGACCTGGTGGACCGCAAAACGGGCCAGGCTAGGCTTCACCCAGCGGTTCAGACCGGGTCGACCTAGGCTAGGTTGGATCAGGTCAGTCCGACCAATTCGGACCGGACCTGGACCAGATACGACCGTATACTTTACTTGGTCCATAAGTTTGCCACTGGAAGTCAATTTGAAGGACCTTAAACGGTACTGGGAACCATGGAGTGAGATGGTCCCATTGAGTATACAACACTTAATATTTGGGTATGGATGGGGTACGGTCGGGTTAGTTTGAGCACGATTCCAACCGGGCCCTTGAGACTAAAAGGATAATAACTCACAGACCGGGCATCTGATTGACACTATGTCTATTGCATTGAGACACCTATGACGTGGTTGTACATTGAGATACTTCTTCATGGGACTTTGTGATATTTCGAGTATCGACCAGTTTCTTGGGGAGCAGACTCCCCGGACATGAGGAAGCTTAGTGTGGGGTCATATAAGCTGGCTATGATGAGAAAACTGGATAGAGATCTTGTGTGGGTTTCCTCCAAGTGATCATGTGTGGGTCACCTCCTAGCGATCCACCATGGTTCAGCTCTTAGAAATCCTATGTGGGTCAACTCTTAAGGATCCTATGTGGGTCTGCTCCAAGCGATCTAGTGTGGGTCAACTCCTAGAGATCCTCTATGGGTCACCTCCAAGCGAACCTGTGTGGGTCATCTCCTAGTGATCCTGTCTGGGTTATCTCCTACTAATCCTATGTGGTTCAGCTCAACGAGATTCTGTGTGGGTCTCCAGCAGGGCCTCATAATAGAATATAATGATTAAAAGCTATAATTAATCATCTCTACTACTATAAACAAGTCATACATAGTGTGAGCTGAGTCTGTACATGTTTGGTACTTACCTTTGTGATTTTACTTCCTTGGAGGAACATTAGAGCCTTGGGATTTTGAGTTATACCATATTTTTCCTCATGATTAAGATGGTAATACTTGATAACTTAGGTATATGTATAGGCATATACCTAAGTTGGTGTTTCACTGGTTTACTTTCCTTGTGGTTTATCCTTGGGGGATTTTTAAAGTCCTTGAAGGTCTGAGGGTCCCTATTATGTATCGTTATACTCACCAATGCATGGGATACGCCCGCACCATGTTGGGTTTGGTGCATACGATAGACAACGTTGATCGAGAGTGAGGGAACCAGGACTAGACATTTCCTGGAAGAGGACCTTACGATGAGTCGGTACACAGAGGATACAGACAGATGTGGTTTGCTGAGGAGGAAATCTGTACCTACCCTTCAGGTAGGTACCTGGGAGGATGACATAGAAACTATCCTTTTTTTCCCCAGTTTACTTGTACTTTCAGTTTCTTGTACTTTCCAGTTGGGCTTTTATTCTGGAACCATTTACATACTTTACTCACTCTGTTTACTATTCATTTTACTTGAGTTCATATCCCAATGTGTGATTGGTTGTATGTTCTTATAGGCTATAGAGGGAATTCCTTCTCAGTTTTAGGGATTACTCCATTCGGTGCTAGTCACCTGCCCCTGGCATATGGAAGGCGAGCATGGGATTATCACTGCACATGCCCCGGGGGACGAGTCGTGACAGGTATATTAATTACAAATCTATAGTCAATAATATAACAAAACCATCAATACAGTATAAAATATTTTTATCATAATAAATCAACTTTGATCAAGAATAATATCCTCCAATGGATGTGGACATAATTGAAAATGATCCATAAAAATCATTGATAGAAATATCTCTTTTTCATGAAAACATTTTAAAGTATCACAATTTACGAAGAATCTATTAAAATATATTTTTGATTCAATGCTTCCCACACCCCTTTGAAACATTTAGAAGAAATTTTAAATTTAAATCATTAATTTCCATATAAATAAATCCTTAAATACATTTTTATAACATGGACATTAATGAGAATTATTTAGAAGAATAAATTTTTAAAACATTTAAAATGATATTTTAAGTAGATTTCCAAACCATATGAGAGACGCTTGAAAATAAATTACTGACGTAATCAAAGATTTATAATATCATGAGAATAAATGGATTCATGATATACTATGTCAATGTACAGTATATACACCAAATAAAAGTGTATTGGAACATAACAACAAATAAGTCTCAATGAAAAGAAAGTTGAGATGAATTCTATTATAGAGACTGCATTCTTAAGTTAAGGATAAATTAATGACATAATTATGTTTGAAAAATATAACTACACTCAATATTATTTGATATTTAGTGTAAATAAATTAGGGGACATTTACACATATTCTCAAAAAAATAACACCAATGACTTGGATGTTTTTCTAAATTAATATTAATTGAGTTAAAATTACTCATATCAAGTTTATATCGATGAATTGAGAATTTATACATGGAGTGATATTTTGTACCTAATGTATATCTACACAAAGAGGAGTGGAACTTACTAAATATGTAAATAAATATTTATTTCTCACATAATCATGGAGTAATGTAATCAATGAAGTTTGCATAAAAGCAAATGAGTAGAAATTGAAATTTGAAATTCCTTTACCGATATAGTAACTTATGAAACATACAACCCATGAAATAATGAACATCCAATTATGATATAAATACCCATAAATTAATATATATTAATCAAAAAATACAATCATGGGTAGTACATACACCACACAAAAAGTAATAGTGGAAAATATATCATGAATCACATGGGAATAAAATTAAGATGAAAACCCCTTACCATTTACATATCCTTGGTATAGGTTAGGTTAAAATCCTGTATAATGGTGAAATAATTGTTATTAAAATTATAAAAGAATAAAATACATAAATATGATATCATATATGATTTTATAATATTTCATTGTTAATGATATTTCAGTAGTATCATTGTTTTGGTTATTTATTGATTTGTTTTCATTTATATGTTTTGTTACGTAAGTCGTGTTTTTTATGTATAGCTAGAATTTTATTCATATCCAGAATTATATTATGTTCGTAAAAAAAATTAATCATAAAATGAAAATTATTCTTGTATTATTAAGATGGCGAATGAGTCTCATCGTGTTCGTGGAGACGGTAAGCCGTACATACGAACGAACGAAAATATCATTATATTGATGGTGAAATCATATGTAATTAGATGTTATATCATATATAATGAATAATTTACATGTTATATTAATTATTTACATCAGTTATACTCTATTATTCCCATCCAAATAATGAAGTGTTTCAACAACAATCTACACTACAACATGGAGACGATAAGCCGTGCGTACGCATGTTTGGTTACTTTGTCATTTATAGGATGGATAGAATAATGAATATTGTTTTACCATATTTATAATAACATAACAGTATTTATAAGGTAATGGTATTTTTATTTTTTTATGGATAAACAAAAAATAAATAGGATGTAGAGGAAGAAAATAACTTGGAAGAGTGTGGTGTAATTATTATCTTTTCTTTGGGTGTTTCCATTTGAGTTGATCAAAAGTGCTCCATAGGTTGGCTTTCGGATAAATGAAAGGAATCTAGGATAATTTGAGGGAAGTTGGGAGGATATTTGGGTAGGGGTTGGAAGATCAAAATGGATTTTGATGTGTAATTCACAGATAAGGATAAGTTCCCATTTATAAGAGAGGTGAGGGGAATTATTCGGAAAAGCTTAAAGTATTATTATATAATAAAATCATTTTCAGTTTTTAATGGTATAAAAATCATTTCATTCATAGATAAGGTGGGTATGGGTCGAAAAAATCTCATCCAATATGTTTTAGATAGGTTTATGTCACCACATTAACATTATCTTTTAGATTTTACTCTTAGTTAAATAGTTTGACTTTTACCATGTCCCGTTGTATTTTTATATTATATGGTTAATAAACAGACTATAACGATCCATGAGAATTCCAAGTGGTTCATTATTAATATATATAACTTTATCTAAGTAATTTTTCAGAACCATAGATTTTTTTGAATATTATATCAATTAATAATATAGAATTTGTTTTAAAAACTCAATTATGTCAATTTTGACAGTATTTAGTATTTGATTTTTAAGGAAGCTATAAAAACCTTATCACTTAGAATAAAATTTATTTAATCATCCTTCACAGGTAAAATTAACCTATAAATTTATTATAATTCATAATCCATTACAATTTACATTTAATTGGATATTTATGATATCAATTATTTTAATATATCATTGATTAGGTAATTACTGCATCATCATTGTGTCATAAATAAACTAAAACATTTAATTCTTAAAAATTATAAATAAAATAACATTATGTATGAAATATTTTTATCTTTATAATTAATATTTATAGTAAAATTTATCTTATGTGTAACCCAATATTGAAAACGGTTTAGTTATTAAACATTGAATTTAACACTATTAACTCTTCATTAAATAAAATTGCATAAAATGCCCTAATATAATCCAATTGGACCAAAGAGGATTATTTATTATTCCTAAGGTTGTTTTTGGTCAAATTAAACTTATCCGATAAAACTATAACATGTGCAAGGGTAATTATAATAACATTTTTCCCATAATTACTCTATTTACTTTTAATTGTGGTAAATAGAAGACAAAAGATACTATTCATCAAAAATTGTTTTAGTCTGTTGAAAGAACAATTTAATTATTGATGTTAAATGTGCCTCTCAGATCTTTGAAATTCAACTCACAGAATCAGTAAAATTATGTTTTATGCAAATATTAAATGCCACTAAAAGGTGGGTAAATGACGGTAAAAATTTCAATAAAATTTTATATATCTAAACTTATTATAAAATGACTCTAATTAATTGCATTGAACACATATAGGTATTATGTATCCATTTATACTTAAAATAAATCTAAATAAAATATTTAAATATTTAAATAAAAATTCAATTTAAAACAATAACACAATGTTTTTCAATATTGATCAAAAATTTAATGTTATTATAAAAATAAAAAAAATTCACCATAAGCTATTTTTGATAATCCGAATTCAAAAATGATATATATTTTACCAAATTAAAAATATATAAGTTTCATTAATTAATTTACAATTAATTCTCGTTGTCAAAACCAAAAATGTGGTTTTTAAAAAAGATAAATCTATCAAAATATTGACACATGTTTATGTCAAATTTAAATGAAAAATTACTAATAATTACCTACATTGTCTTAAATGATATAAATATAATCTAATTATACTTCCAACCCAATAGAATTAATATCTTAACATTTATAAATGTTTTTTTTCAATTTAAATTTTGTATTTTTCATAATTTATCAAAATATTAATGTTATCATAAAAGTACCAAAATTATTCCAAAATAAATTTTAATGACTCCATTATAAAGATGAATTTAATTTCCTAAAACTGAATATATAAAAGTGTCAAATATTGGTTTTAAATAGGATTTTCCCTTAAAAGGTAGTAAAATTTAATTTTCATGAAAAATAATTTTGTTGTCTAAAAAATGAATTTGGTTATACATTATGTATATGAAACACATAATATGGATTCTATAATTATATGGAGAATATAAAATTTAAAATTCAGTTAATACTATTCATAACCTCTTTCTGAATGGCTAGTTTAGTATGTTGTGGTCCGCTCGAACTCGGCGATGCGTGTAGCGCAATATTTTGAATTACTTTAAATAAAATAAATTATTTTTAAATCATGGGGTTTTAAATCCATCCACCCATTTGTAAATTTCATCCTCACAATTTAAAAATTTTCGTTGGGAACTTCATTGAATTTCCCCCATTAGAAAAAGAGTCAATAAAACTATCACTTGAAAATAACGAAAGATAAGTACCAAGGACACAAGAGAGAACCCATAGTAGGATTCAATGTACCAAAAACATGGATATGGAAGATTAACTAAGTTTCAAGTTATGATGGAGGGTGATAGAAAATACCATCAAGAGAAATTTTAAAAACAAGAAAACCAGAATCTTGTTATTGGATAAATGATCATTAATTTCCCAATAGGAAAAGTAAGCAGACAATGTTTTTTTTATAAGTTCAATTTTACATAGTTGAGGAATCTATTTATGAGATTGACTAAGAACATAAAGATATATACTTACTTTTTAAGAAGAGTTTCATCTGTTGATAAATTTCTACAACTAACTCATCCTTTTATTACAAATGATGAGTATTCAAGATTACATGGTCACACCTAAAGTGCTAGAATCAACATCTAGATAATCACATAATCCAAAAATTATAAATTATATGTTTACCTAGTCTTTATAGATTAACCAAAACCATAATGGATAGTAAAAGTTCAGTTGATCCCCAAAAAAGATAATCCTTTAGGGAAAGAGATACTAATCTAAATTTTTAAAATTAAACCATCCATACCCAAAGTTCAAAAAATACCATTCAATAAGTAATTGTTCGTAAAATCCTTCAATATAATCCAAACTAATATTTATACCCAAAACATAGAATAATTTTATTATGCAGTCTTCTACATTAAATTGTATCTCCAAATTACATCAACTACTCTTAAAGTCAGATACTTAAAAGTAATTATCCTAATCACATATTATCTACGATAGTTTAACAATTTTCCACGAATAAACTAATTCACTATTAATCTTCAACAATAAAAATGATAAAAATCCACAATTACTCCTCAAATGAAATCCCATAGTATTCTATTCTTCTTAAGAATATAGTGTTCCCAACAAAGTGAACATCTTCAAAAATAACATTTATCACTTAATCACCAAATAATTTTACATTAATAAGGATATCCATTTTAAAATACATTATATCCCAAATCAACATATTATTGATCAATAAAATAATTTAACTTAAAATAATTAGTCACACTAACCTGGGATTTCATATAGTCCTGTGGTAGGTGAAAAATCCAAATCGCACTCTGGATGTGGGTTCGATTCCCACAGCTTTGTCTGACACGATGGGTTGTCACATGTTCTTCATGTTGTCCTCTTTCAAAAACTATATTTTATAACATTCCCAAAATGAGATAAATTTTGAAAAATAATCGTAACATAATTTCACCACAAATGTTATCTCATACCTCCATTTTCATCCCAAAATTTAATAACAATTAATTTCATCAAATTCAAAGATCATATAAACCAAAATGGCTATTTTTAACTATATCAACAATAGAAAAGACAATTATTCCTAAAATAGCATTTTCACATAAAAAACTGCAGGGAAAAACATACAAGAGAAAAGTCGTCCAAAGTAATACCATCAAAAAATCTCACTAGTACTTTTAAACGTTTCACCATCCATTTATTTCCATATAGGTTTTTCAATGACCAAGAGGATATCCTAAAGAATAGGTAATTAACTCGGGTAATGCCAAATTTCCCTACTTTTATGGAAAATGACTGTAAATGGATTGTTAGGATCATTTTGATTTTCTTCCATATTATTGTTCATTTCTCCTTGGAAATTCTTTACTTTATGTCCTTATTTCAGACACATAAATAATTTCATTGGTCCATTGAGACAGTTCCCTAGGTGTATCCTTCCAAATTTCCTACATGATAAAAATTGATCTTTCATTCCCCCATGGTCTCCACTGCTGGAGCTCGTTTCAATCATTTCCATTCTCTTCTTTGTTGAGTCTGAGAGTTGGTTAATATATATGTTGTTGATAATATTTTTATAAAACCGATTCGTTATGAACATGATATGTTTTACACCTATCATCATTCCACTATGTTTCTCATTTCCACCATTATTCCATCCTTGTACATCACGTTCAATGTTATTATGACTTCAATGGAATCCATCAATTGATTCACACAAGAAAGCATAATGTCAGTCATAAAATCATTTAGATAACATCATGACACATTATTTATAATATAAAACACATTAGGATTAATAGAGGTTATTTAATCTCATGTTATATTAAAATCCTTGAAATCTAGTTGTAATGAAAATGTAAAATATATTCGGAATATCCCCTGTGAGTGTCATAACCAAGAGTGAAAAAAGGCCCCTTGTCAAGTTCCATGATACCCCGGGACAAGCCCAGAACTCCTTATCGGATTTTTAACTCCTAGGTACATCTGTGCTAGAGCTGCCTCTACTGACTCATACCCAGACATGGATGTATTTCTTGAAAACCCCCCATAATTTTTACATTACCCAAATTTTTTGGATGTTATTATATAAAAATACTTAATGCTTATCTTAGGGTAGTGTTTCCTAATTAGAGTTTTTACTAAATCTAGATACCCAGGTTTGTACTAAACTTCTTCTAATACCAACTGTAACGCCCCGACCCCGGTTACCGAGAATCAGTGCATTATTACATAACATTGGCATGATACAAGGAATCATGACACGAATGACTCACCAGTTTAGTAGCCTTGGACGTACTAGATACATACAGAAGTTATAAATTACATAATGAAATAAAAAAACCATTATGTCCCCTTTGACCACTATTATATCCCTTAGCATATTCCTAAAGGTTAGTTGTAATAGACTTCTTTGCATCCTGGGAAAAATAAAACATATGAAAGAGGCGAGCTCAAGTGCTCAGTAAGAATAACAATATAGCAGAAACTCTTATAAACATGAATAAACATTTAAGGAAATGTTTAATACTTTAACACAATACTTTTAGACATAAAATTTAGCATAATATGGCCAAGATAAATAAAATAATGTCATTTACTTATTCACATGGAAATTCTGCAATTCAAAAAATCATATGTTATATCAATACCAAATTTCATAATCATGTAATACATAATGCTAGACTTCATAACCACATAGATAAGTCCTTGTGCCAAGACAATAAAAAGTATTTTTTCAAGGCCTTGTTCGAAGACATTAGTTTGTCTCATTAGTCCTACTGATGCATTGAAGAGCTCTAGTGGGCTCCACACATCACATACTAATTCCAATGCATTCCTCATATGAAACGGTTTAAATATAATATAAACATTCGTATTTAAAATTTAATAGGAAATATCAAAACTTTATCCATAAACCCAGAATGATATAAAAATAACACATCCACAATCAAACATATCACAAATACTTCAATACTATATGAAATATTTGTATCATAATAAATCAACCCCGATCAAGAATAATATCACGTAAAGGATGATGACGTAGTTGAAAATGATCAGTAAAAATATTTTAGAGAAATATAAATTTTTCATGAAAACATTTAAAAGTCTCACTATTTATCAGGATTATTTTAAAATAGATTTTTGAATGAAACTGTCCCATATATCATTGAATATTTTAAAAGTAATTTCAATTTTAAAACATTAATTTCCATATAAATAAAACCTTAAAACCATTTTTAAAACAAGGAAATTAATGAGAAATATTTAGATGAATAAAAAATTAAAACATTTAAAATGTTAATTTAGTTAGATTTCCTAACCAAATGAGAGAATATTAATTACAAATAATTGAGGTAATAAAAAATTTATAATATCATGAGATGAAATGGATTCATGACATACTATGTCAAAGTACAATATATACACCAAATATAAGTGAATTGGCTCAAAACAACAACGAATTCTCAATGAAATGTAAGTTGACATGAATTCCTTTATAAATACTGTATCATTATATTAAGGATAAATAAATGACATAATTATGTGTGAAAAACATAAATACACTCAATTTTATTGGATATTAATTGTTAATAAATCAGAGGACATTCACACAAATTTTTGTAAAAATAACACCAATGACATGGATGTTTAACTCAATGATTAGATATTGACTTAAAATTACTCTTATCTAGTTTATATCGATGACATCAGAATTTATAAATGGAGTGATTTTGCGTATCAACAGTACATCCACACAAAGGGGAGTTCAAATTACTACATAAGTAAATAAATATATATTTCACACATAATATTTGAGTAAAGTAATCAATGATGTTTGCGTAAAACAGAATGACCTGAAATTGAAATATGAAATTCCCTTAATGATTTGGTAACATAATAAACAATCACCCCATTATAAAAGGGTCATCCAATTATGATGTAAATAACCATAAATCAATATAATCATGGGCAGTACATACACCACCCAAAAGATAATAGTTTCAAATATATCATGAATCTCGCGGGAATAGAAGTGAGATGAAAACCCCTTACCTTGTACTTTTCCTCAATATAGGGTAGGTTAACCTCTTGTGTAATGGTGCCATAATTGTTATTTAATTATAAAAGAACAAAATACATTAATATTATATCATATATGATATTCTAATATTTCTTTGTTAATGATATTTTAGTTGTATCATTGTTTCTGTTGTTAAATGATTCATTTTCCTTTATATGTTTTGTTATATATGTCAATTTTGTTATGTATTGGCTGTATTTGATCCATATCCAGAGTGATATTCAGTTCTTAAACATAATTTTTAGTCATAAAATGAAAATTATTCTTGAATGATTATAATGGTGAATGAATCTTATCACATTCGTGGAGACGATAATCCGTACGAACGCACGAGCGACAATATCATTATATTAATGGTAAAATTTTATTTAATTAGATAGTATATCTTATATACATAATAATGAACATGTTATATTTATTATTTACATTAGTTATACTCAATATTATGTGAAATCAAATTATGAAGTGTTTCAAAAACAAACTACACCATAGCGTGGAGACGAAAAGTCGTACGTATGCACCTATGGTGACTTTTTCATTTATATGATGGATAGAATAATGAATATGGTTTTACCATATTTATAATAAAATTAGAGTAAATTTAATGTACAATATTTATTATTTTGTTATATATGAAAAAAAGAAACCTGAAGTGGAAGAAGAAAAGAACATGAAAGAGGGTGGTGAAATTATTACCTCTAAATTGGGTGTTTCATTTGAAGTTGATCAAAAGGGATCCATAGGATTACTTTATGATCAGATTAAGGGATCTAGGTTGATGTGAGGAAATTTGTGAGGAAATTTGGGTATGGGTTATCCGTTGAAAATGTATTTGGAGGTGTGATTTGGAAAGAAGGGTAGTCCCCTTTTATAAGAGGGGTGAGGGGCACGTTAGGAAAAGCATGATGTATTATTTTATAATTAAAACATTTTCGATTTATAAAGGAACTAAAATGATTTATTTAGAGGATAATATGGGGATGGGTAAAAAACCTATCAAACAATAGTTTTTAGACTTGTTCAGGTCACCATATTAGCCTTATATTTTAGATTTAACTCTTAGTTAAATAGTTTGACATTTACCATATCTCATTGTAATTTTATATTATATGGTCAATAATCATAATATAACAATCCAAGATAACCCCAAGTGGTTAATTATTAATATATATAACTTTTTATATTTCCTTTTTCGTAGTATTATATTTTTATGAGTTTTATTTCAATTAATAATATAGTATTTAAAAAAATCACTTATGTCAATTTTGATACTATTCAGTATTTGATTTTTTTAAAATCCATTAATACTTTATCACTTCTAATAAAATTTCTTCAATCAACCCCTACTTTAAATATTTACCAATAATGTTAGTATAAGTAATCATAAGTATCAATATATATTTATATGAAAATTTATAATATCAATTATTTAAATATTTTATTAATAATGTAATTAATGGATTAGCATTGTGTCAAAAATAAATAGAATTTTTTAATGTCTACAAATTATATATAAAATACCACTATCTAGGAAATATTTTTACATTTCTAATAAATATTTAGAGTTGAAATTATCTTATGTTTAACCTTCCATTAAAAATGGTTTACTTATTAAAATTTGAATTTAACACTTTTAACTCTTCTTTAAATAAAATAATAATAAATATCCTACTCAAATCCATGTTCACCAAAAAGGGTCATATTTTATTTATAAGATTGTTCTTGCTCTCATTTAACTTATCCAAAAGAATTATGACATATATTAGGGATATTATAATACCATTTTTACACTTAATTACTCTATTTACATTAAAATGTGTTAAATAAAAGTAAAAATCTAGTATTCACCAAAAATTCTGTTTTAAATAATAATGCAGTGTTTTTCATTATTTATAAAAAATTGAGTGTTTTCAGAAAAATTCCAAAAAATCACCCAAAGATAAATTTTATATACCAAATTATAAAATGAGTTAAATTTTACCAAATAAAAATCATAGAAGTTTCATTAATTAATTTAAAATTATTTCCCATTGTCAAAACTAAAATGATGGTTTTAAAAAAGTAAAAACTCTCAAAAGATTAACACGTGTTTATGTCAAATTTAAATGTGAAATGACTCATAATGACCAAAATTGTACTAAATCATAGAAATATAGTATAATTATACTTCCAAAACATTCAAATTCATAATTTGAAATAATATATTATTATGATTAAAAACGTTTTATTCAATTAAAATTTAGCAACTTTCAGTATTCATCAAAATATGAAAGTTATTAGAAAAGTACCAAAAAATTATCCAAAATAATGTTTTATTTCGTGATTCTAAAAACGAATTTAATTTTATTAAATTGAACATATAAAAGTTTAAAATATTGGTTTTATAAAGGTATTTCCATTAAACAGTGGTAAATTTTCATTTTTGAAAAAATACTTCTTTTATCTGAAAAAATGAATATATTCTTATATTATATTTAAGAAACACATAATATAGATTCTAAAATTATATAGAGTACATAAAATTATAAATTAAATTAATACTCATCTTAAACACTTTTAGAACGTCTATTTTGGTAAGTCGTGGTGTACTCGAACTCGGTGTTGCGTATTGCGTAAGCTATTGAAATACATTAAAGAAAATCACATACTATCAAATCTAGTGGTGTTACAAAAAATATTTCATTAAATGTTTTTTAATTAATTGATTTATATGTTTTACATCATTTTAAATTAAATATATAATGTCATTTCCACTTTCCTATGAATATAACCTATATAATAATTTAAAGAATGAAATAAGATAAAATATTTGTTTCTTAATTTTTATATCTCTAATGCATTATGATACAGAAAAGAACATTGATCCAATTATACATATTATTTTGAAAAATACAAGATTTTATTCTATTATTATAATTTACCATTAATTTTTTGATGAATTCTTTTCATCAAATAATTATTAAATTGATGCATAATTTTTAGTTATTACAGAAAAAAATAACATACACTAAAAATTATTATATTAAATTAAATTAAATGAATTATTGTTTTCCGAAAAAATTTAGATGAATTTTTCATGATAAACATGTTTTTAATATAATAGTTTATGATTACATTATTTTATTTGTATTTATCAAATTCAATTAAAATAAATAACGAAAGAAATTATATTAATGTTTTTTTATTTTAAATTATATTTATTAGATGATATAAAATTAATAAAAATACTATATTAATCCAAGTGATTTTTAAATAAAAATAAAAAACAATTTCCATAAAAGGTCCCATTTACCTTTTATAAATTATATAAAAATGCTAAAATTGTAAAAAATATGTTTGAACAGTTCAAGTTTTAGTAATGTTTGCCACATCATATTCGTTTGTGATAAAATTTATTTTTATAAAATGTAGTGATTTTAATAGATAAGATGAATATAATAACTTCATTCATTTTTACAAAAGTATATAAAATTTCTCCATTTAATGTATTCATATTTGATAAATTACTTGGGTTTGAATACAAGTTACTGTCCGAACCCCAAAGGCAGAAAAAGTAAGGAAACTAAGTATTTAAGGGAAAATATTGGTGAAAACATGATTTATTATGTGTATGATATTTTTTTAAACCATAATATCTATATATTAATATAATGATCAATTTTGGAGCCATTTTATGTAATATTAATGTCAAAATAATAAATACTTTGAAGTATTTACAAGAATACCACTCCACATATACTATAAAATTGTACTAAAACCCATGACCTCTTCAAAACTATCATTCCATTTGGATCATCCAACCTCTATCCAAAAAAAACTCCTAGCATCCCTAACCCCATATAAAATCCTTAATTTGGGTATAAATCATATTTTATATTCTTTTAGTGTGAACATATAGAGGATGAATGAAGGAGTATTAATGTTTATTAATAAGAATCATAATTTTATATGATTATACACCTTATTCAATTTATTTTGGTACATAATTATATATGAACCATATTATTGTACATATACTATGATTTTTTTATTTAATTTTGATAAAAAAACTACACAAACATCCTTAAAAAGGTTAACAAAATGATATTTTTTACAAAAGACTATCGCCTCAAGAAATAGTGTCATTATTCTTTCCAATATCACCTCATTTGGTTCAGTATGATGATAGATATAAATAGTATAGATGATATTTATATTATTATCCTACCATTAGAGTTAATATATCACCTATATATTTTCACATTCTATTTCATTGGAAATAAGATAATGTCGGTCATGTGTATGGAGGGAAAAAAACCTCGCGAAGTATTTTGATTTTCTATTCAGAAATATTTTAAATTGAAGGCTATAATGGTAAATTTATAAATTATATATGATATAAATGAAATCATTATTATATTCATGAAATATATTTTTGATGATAATATATATATATATATATATCATTTTTATTTCCTTTTCATTCACATAAAAGTGATAACATCGTTTGTTTATGTGTGGACTACATCGATCACAAATTGATGTGACTCTAATTTCATCCCCACATCAAATTGATGATATATCAATTTAAATAGAGAATAACTATGGTTTTTATTTCATGTATAGTTTTCTTTATATTTTATAAATATTGAATATTTTCAAGAACCAGCGAATTCATGATGGAAAACAGAGGACAAAATTTGGAAAATTACAAAGGACATAATGAAAATAATGAAATAATATTGAAATAGAGTAGTAAGTTGTTATTAATGGATAATATTTGATTTTACACATATTAATATGATTAAGTAATAATTTCATTACATGTTTAAGAAAAATATCAGGTATATGAAAATAGCTTATTGTACTTCCTATGTTTAGAAATGGATTATGATCCCTGATAAAAATTGACCCCTCTATAGTTTATCTATCATTCTGTTTGGTAGCTCATGTTTGTACAATTTGGGGCCATGAAGGGATGAGTCTATAATATGTAAGGAACATTAATATAATGAATGGTTTTTTCTAGATAGTGAACAATGAGGATCATCCTTATTTCAATTTCGTATTTAAGATATGTGCTAACATAGCTTTGGCATGTTGTTGTAAGGATATGTAGAGTTATTTATGGGGGGTCAATGTAGATGGTTATCTAGTTGTTCAAGCAGTAGTCAGATATGGAATGTGTCTATCAAAAGTATTGGCATGTACATCTAACCTATATGATTTCTAATACAGTAAAGCAGTTGTTTCTATGTGGGAAAAAGCCTTCAGAATAAGCCAATCCAAGACATGGGTTCCGATGTTATTGAAGGGTATGGTTCCAGTATAGCTGATGTATCTAATAATAACCAATAAGTGGATTAAGGTGTAGGAACGTATAAGGCCCCAGCATTAAACCTTACTTAATCTTGAGTTATTACAAGATTACACATTGAGGATCTTTTCGGGTTTAGAGTTTTAGAGAATTAGATCGTAAAACTTGCATTACATTCCACATATAAACAAAGTGGTTACATAAAGATACTATTCTTCATTCCCATCAATGGAAACACATTTAAAATAAAACATGGATTATTTCTTGACACTTCCTTGACACTATAATCATATCATGTACCTTTCCCTTGACTTGTGAAAAACATTTCAAAAAAACTTGGGATGAGAATAAAAAGCTCAGTATGGGTTATAAAAACATGGAATGGAAACATGGGTACATATATACAAAATAATGAAATCATACTTTACCCATAAAACATAGGCACTTTAACATACCTCATAAAATCATGAATAAATCATAGAAATCATAGGACATAAAGGTAACTTGAGGCATTCATAACATTCTTACGTAGGGAGTAACCCTCTTGGTTACGTTTGGAATACCCATCACAGTATATTCCCTAAAATCTCTTCGGAGAAACCTTAACGTTTCACTCCTTCGCGTTACCCAATGCATTGGAGAGCTATATCGGGCTCACCCGCCCTTAGTTTATCACGGAACCACCCGTCTTCATAATAATGCCCAAGAACCATAACATAATTGTATCACATGAAATATGCATAAATGAAACATAACATTTCCAAGTTTCAATCACAAGATATCAATACAACACAAAAAAATTGTGAAAATCATTTTCAATACCAAAATAAAAGAAAAGTAAAACATGGTATTTATTTTTCTTCTAAAAAGAAGGTATGGCTTGTAGAGGAAGCCGAAACACAAATAATGGTCACGACGGCGGAGAAGTCATTGTCGCCGCATACGTACGACAAAAACATTCCCTTTTGTCGTTTAGTAAACGCTTCGTATAAAAAAGATTCCTTTTGAATAAACGTAAAATTCAAAGGGGTTTATACACCGTATGAAAGAAAGTTGTGTATAAAATATAATATGCCTCAATGAAAGGAGATTGAGACGAAGTCCCATACCTCGTATCCGACTTGACCCGACCGTTCTTTAATCTCCTGAATAATAAACTTGAGTTAATCTCTACTTGATTATGAATCTTTTTCAAGTTCATTATTCCTTTTATACCATGTTATGAACATCATGTAATCAGTTAAGTTAATAATGTTCATTTTGTCTGTATTTGGTTCTTAAGTCAAAAATAGACTTCTTACACTTACATGTTGTTAATTTGGTCAAAGGATCATTATATACATAATGGTATTCATGATTTAGATATCATATATGTCATATATATCCAGTACATACATGCATTTATAATATTATATAATCATTTAGAGGTAAGAAATGAAATGCACCGTTCATGGAGACGGTAAGCCGTACGTACGCATGAACGCTACTTCCATTTATATTTCATATTTTCTGGAATGGAATCATAATGATATAAGAGTATATTATAATTACAGTATAATAACATATATAATATCATTATCTTTATCCTTTACACATCCCACATATGGTATTAACGAATCAAATCACTTTCAGGGGGCGGTAGTCCGCACTTCCTAAAATGAAGATATCTTCTTTACCCACAATGGAAACCATAAAGGTATGCCCAAAATGAAAAAACATAAGCTTAAGGAAAACATAAAAATATTATATATCATATATAAAAATAGTTACATCATAATGGCCACCTTTGAAGGTGTTAAATGAGTATTGAACAATCATCGTTTCGGGAGGCAGAATTTCGCCATCCACGGAAACTGTGTTTTCTTTAACCATTTGATGTATTTGTGTGAGATTTTAGCTCAAATAAATCATATAAAAACATCCTAGTATATTTTAGATACTGGTGTTGTTACAAAAGAACTAAATAAAAAGAGTTTAGGGGGTTGGAGAAGCAAAATAAAACAAATGAACAAGAGAGAAAGAATTACCTTTAAAAGTGTAACTCCTTTTGATTTGAGCCTAAAGGCTTCCTTTGAAAGGATTCTGCCCAAAGGTAATCCTCTAGGATGAGGAGAGGGATGTGGAGAGAGTAAATGGGCAGGGGTTGGCCGAGCCAAAGGCTTGTGGAGTGTGTGAAATGAGGTAGAGGTGGGGGCCTTTTATAAGAGGATAGGAGAGGCACTTTTGGAAAGTAAAGAAATATTACATTATTTGAAAATGTGTTTCGGTTTTAAAAGGTCCCACATTGATATAATTTGTGGATAAGGTGATAAGGGTTTGAAATACACTCATACAATTTGTTTTGACCATGTTTAGTTCATAGATTTTACATTATCTTTCCATTTTATTTAAATCGTCAAATAATGATGTCATCGCTGCATCATTATTATGTCATAAATAATTTAATTTATTTAATGTCTAAAAATCATTAAAAAATTAATATGGTGTAGGAAATCGTTTTAGCTTTCCAATGAATATTTATAATCATAAATCTGATCTTTATAACCCCATGTAAAAATTGTTTTCGTAAAATATCTCTTGTTTGAGTCATTTTTACTTTAACATTTAATAAAAAGTTATTTTTGTCATTTCCCAACAACAGTGGATCCATGGGGTCCCCAAGTTGACCCATGGCTTTTCTTGGTCGGCCATGACACAACCAATAAGGTTGGGACATGTTTGTAGGTCATTTCATATTATTAAAGCATTATTTATACCTTAAACTACCCTAATTACCACTAATCGCGATTAAAAACTTAATAAGTTACTATTCACCAAAAAAATATTTTAATACCATTGAACCACATTTTATTTCTTAATGACAACCACGTATGTTGGATTTTTTTAATTCAATACACATTAGTGGTAATCTTTCATTTAACTGAAAAATCAGTTTGCTTGATTACCACTTAGTGGTTTCACTATTCATCAAAAATTGAAGTTTTTCAGAAAATTACCAAAACTTCACCCTAATCTATATTTGATATTCAGAATTCAAAAATGAAGTCTATTTTAAAAAATTAAAATCATATAAGTCACATTAATTAATTTAATAATTAATTCCCGCTGCTAGAGAAAATATCGTGTTTTTACAAAATAATAAGTATCAAAAGATTTACACCAGTTTAAGTCTAATTTCAAAGTGAAATTGATTCCAATGACCACCATTGGATAAAATGGTAAAAATATATTCATATTACACATTAAGAACAATTCAAATGATAATATAATCATATAAATAAATTAGATTAAAAAGCAGTTTTAATGTAAAATGCAGTATTTTTCACTATTCATTAAAAAATGAACATTGTCAGAAAAATACCAAAAATTCACACAAAGTAAATTTTGATGTCTCAATCATAAAGAATAAGTTTATTTTGACAAACATAGTTTATAAAATTGTCAAAATATAGATTCAAAAATGGTTTGCCATCAAAAGGCACTAAAAAAATCTTTTAAGAATATTAGTGTATTCCATGCATAAGATTGTATTTATTTTCATTTTAAGCTTATATAACACTATCTTAATCATTAATAGACATAGATAAAAATATCTATTATTCATTACTTACATGGGATGTTACATCCTTCCCCCCTTTAGAAAATTGCGTCCCCGCAATTTATTTACTTATCGAATAAATGGGGGTACTAATCCTTCATTGCATTTTCAGATTCCCATGTTGCCTCTTCAATCATGTGGTTTTTCCACAAAACATTTACCTGATGAATCACCTTATTCCGTAACACTTGTTCCCTGTGGTCAAGAATCTGGACCGGTTGTTCCTCATAAGATAGGTTCTCTTCCAGCTGAACTACCTCTGGACTCAAAACATGAGATGGATCTGGCATATACATTCTCAACATCGAAACATGAAAAACATTGTGTACCTGAGATAAACTTGAAGGTAAAGCCACTCGGTATGCAACTGATCCAACTCTCTCCAGAATTTCGTATGGTCCAATGAACCTAGGACTCAACTTTTCTTTCTTACCAAATCTCATCACACATTTCCAAGGAGAAACCTTGAGAAAAACATGATCACCTACCTCGAAAGATAGATCCTTCCTCCGGTTATCCGCATAACTCTTCTGCCTGCTCTGAGCTGTTCTCATGTGTTTCTGAATCAGCTGAACTTTTTCTGCCATCTCTTCTACCAATTCTGGTCCCATCAACGTTCTTTCACCCACTTCATCCCAGAAAGATGGAGTTCGACACCGCTTCCCATATAATGCCTGAAATGGTGCCATTTGTATGCTCGAATGAAAACTGTTATTATATGAAAACTCAACCAAAGAAAGATGTTGGTCCCAACTTCCCTGATAATCCATAGAACAAGCTCGTAGCATATACTCCAATGTCTGAATTGTTCGTTCTGACTGACCATCTGATTGAGGATGAAAAGTTGTACTAAAATTTAATTCAGTACCCAACGACTTCTGAAGGCCTTTCCAAAAGTTAGAAGTAAACCTGGGATCACGATCCGAAACAATGGAGAGAGGAACTCCATGTAACCTGACTATCTCTTTAAGATACAAACGGGACAGTTCATCAAGAGAGAAAGTATCTCGTATAGCAAGGAAATGAGAAGATTTGGTCAAGCGATCAACAATAACCCAGATTTCATTATTACCTCGAGATGTCTTCGGTAATCCAACAACAAAGTCCATGGATATATTCTCCCATTTCCACTCTGGAACCGGTAAAGGCTGAAGCATCCCTTTCGGTAACTGCAGCTATGCTTTAACCTGCTGACAAGTCAAACACTTCACAGTAAAATCAGCAATGTCTCTTTTCATTCCATCCCACCAGTAATACTCCCGCAGATCTCTCTACATCTTAGTACTGCCCGGATGAACTGAAAACGGAGAACTATGAGCTTCACATTACAGCTCTCTCTTCAACTGTGAATCATAAGGCACACACAATCTCTTCCCAAATCTAAAAACACAATCACTATCAATGTTGAATTCAGGAAACTTACCTTTCTGAACCAGCTCTACCCTTTTCTGCAACTCACTGTCTTGCTTCTATGCTTGCTTGATTCTATCTGATAGAGATGATCTCACTAATACCTGGAACAAAACAGAAGGACTTCCTGCACCAACAAATTCTATGCCAAAGTTCATCAAATCCTTAACCAAAGGATCACGTTCCTAACGCAACATTGTTAAGGAAGCATTACTTTTTCGACTCAAAGATCACCCACTTTATTTGATTTTCCCGGATGGTAATGAATTGTACAATCATAATCCTTGATTAATTCTAGCCATCTCCTCTGTCTCATGTTTAACTCTTTCTGAGTGAATATATACTTTAAACTTTTGTGATCGGTATATATTTCACACTTTACTCCATACAAATGATGCCTCCAAAATATTAAAGCAAAAACAACAGTAGATAATTCCAAATCATGTGTAGGGTAATTTACCTCATGAGTTTTCAACTGTCGTGAAGCATAAGCAATTACCTGATAATTCTGCATTAGGACGCAACCAAGTCCTTTCAATGAAGCATCACTGTATATAACAAACTCACCATTCCAGGAAGGTAGTGCCAAAATTGGAGCATTCACCAATCTTCTTTTCAATTCCTTAAAACAATCATCACATTCTTTTGTCCAGGTAAACATAACACCCTTCCGAGTTAGCTTAGTCATTGGACTAGATAACCGTGAAAAATTTCTAACAAACCTTCGGTAATAGCCCGCCAAACCAAGGAAGCTACGAATCTCGGTTACATTTGTGGGTCTTGGCCATTCTTCCACAACTTTTGTTTTTGCAGGATCAACAGTTATTCCATCTTTAGAAACAATGTGACCAAGGAAAGAAATTTGTTACAACCAAAACTCACACTTGCTGAATTTCCCATACAGTTTCTTTTCTTTTATGGTTTGCAAGATAACCCTTAAATGTTTTTCATGCTCCTCTTTAATTTTAGAAAACACCAAAATATCATCAATGAAAACCACCACAAACTTATCCAGGAACTCATGGAAAATTCTATTCATTAAGTCCATGAATACAGCAGGTGTATTGGTTAGCCCAAAAGGCATTACTACAAATTCATATTGTCCATATCTCGTACGGAACGCGGTTTTCAGAATATCTGCCTCCTTTACCTTCAGCTGATGGTACCCCGATCTCATGTCAATCTTTGAAAAAAACTGAGCTCCCTGGAGCTGATCAAACAAATCATCGATATGAGGCAAAGGATATTTGTTCTTAATAGTGATATTATTCAAGGCTCTATAATCAATGCAAAGTCTCATAGAACAATCTTTCTTTTTAAAAAATAAAACAGGAGCACCCCATGGTGATGTGCTAGGTCTAATGAAACCTTTCTCTAATAAATCTTGCAATTTCTCCTAAACTCTAAAAGTTCAATTTGTGCCATTCGATAAGGGGGTTTTGAAATTGGCTTAGCATCAGGAACTAAGTCAACAGTAAAATCAACTTCAAGATCTGGTATTATTCCAGGAAACTCATCATTAAAAACATCAGGATACTCATTTACCACTGGCACATCATTAATCTGAACAGTTCCTTTATTTTCAACGACGTGTGCAAAGTAACACTCATTTCCATATTTTACAAGTTTCTCGGCCTCTTGATATGTTATCAAAAGTAACGTTCATTCTTTTAAACAAACTGAAAGTCTTTCTGAAAGGAAACTTCTTTAGCTCTACAATCAATCATACAATGGTAGATAGAGAGCCAATCCATACCCAGGATAACATCAAACTCTACTAGAGGTAGAACAATAAGGTTTGCAAGTAGGTTCTTTCCACAAATAAGGATAGGAAGATATTTATAAATTCTTTTGGCCTCAACATTCCCCCAGGTGTTTTTACCAAATGTTCAGGAGTCATTTCTTGAGATGGTATTCCCATTTTACTAGAAAAGGTTTCAGAGATGAAAGAATGTGTAGACCCCGAATCAAACAACACACTGGCATAATCTGAAAAAACAAACAAAGTACCTGATACAACTTCATTCGATGGACCGACATCTGTTGAAGTAGTTGCAAAGGATTTCACCACCCCTTTCTGCTTGTAGTCTAACTGCTTCCCATCACTCAAGATCTTTGTCGGACACTCATTTGCATAGTGACCCATCTCATTGCACTTATAACATTTCACTAACTGTAAATAAAATTTGTTCTTACCTTCACCTTGATCCTTTTCAGTGCAATCACGAGCCTTATGTCCCATATTACCACATCGGTAGTACTTCCCAGAATTCAGAAGACATTCCCCAACATTCCTTTTGCCACATTTATCACAAACTGGAATCTTAGTTCTCTTACCATCAGACTTTTTTGAAGAATTATTACCTTTCTCCTACCACCTCGGTATATTCTTCTGCTGGTTGTTATAGAACACTTGGTCATCGGAAAACTCCATTTCCACCTTCTCAGCACATCGAACAAGCTTTTCATAACTTTTAAACTCACGAGAATCTAATGCCCTTCGATACTTTGGCTTTAATCTTGAGTAAAAATGATTGATTTTACTATCAAGTTCTCGAATAAAATTTGGAGCATACCTTGCCAATCAAGTGAACATTTCTTCATAGGTAGCCACTGAGTCTTTCTCTTGCCTCAATTCCAAGAATTGCTTTTCCATCCTAAGTCGAACAGCCTTAGGAAAATACTTCTCAAGAAACATACCTTTGAATTCATCCCAGTCAAGAGAATCAATCTCATCGGCGTCCCTGATATTTTTAATCATAGACCACCACTGATCTGCTTCACCCTCCAAACGGTAAATAGCAAGACTAACCTTTTGATTATCTGAACACCCCATGACATCAAAAATCTTCTCCAGTGCTTTAATCCACCCTTCAGCTAGCACAGGGTCAGATGATCCTCTGAATGATGGGGGGTGTTTCCTCATGAAATGTTCCACCACTGACATGTTCCTCTGCGGTTGGTCTGGCTGATCTCGTGTATGGATACCACCGCCATTTATCGCTTGAGTCAACTGCACCATTACTGCAACAAACTGTTCAGTTCCAATTCCGACCATTTCTAGATGCTGATTCGGAAGGTTATTTCCTTCTGTATGCCTACCTAGCACTGCTTCCCTGTTTCCTCTGCGGAAAACAATTCTGAACAAACATGTCTTAGATGAAGAGACATGGTAATCTTTAAATGCTATATAATTTCGAAAAAAAATATTTTTGGATAATCATTTAATAGAATTCTAACTCCTAAAGTTATCTAAACTGACCATTGATACCAACTATATAAGGCCCTAGCCTTAAACCTTACTTAATCTTGAGTTATTACAAGATTACACATTGAGGATCTTTTCGGGTTTAGAGTTTTAGAGAATTAGATCATAAAACTTGCATTACATTCCACATATAAACAAAGTGGTTACATAAAGATACTATTCTTCATTCCCATCAATGGAAACACATTTAAAATAAAAAATGGATTATTTCTTGACACTTCCTTGACACTATCATCATATCATGTACCTTTCTCTTGACCTATGAAAAACATTTCAAAAAAACTTGGGATGAGAATAAAAAGCTCAGTATGGGTTATAAAAACATGGAAAGGAAACATGGGTACATATATACATAAGAATGAAATCATACTTTACCCATAAAACATAGGCACTTTAACATACCTCATAAAATCATGAATAAATCATAGAAATCATAGGACATAAAGGTAACAAGAGGCATTCATAACATTCTTACGTAGGGAGTAACCCTCTTGGTTACATTTGGAATACCCATCACAGTATATTCCCTAAAATCTCTTCGGAGAAACCTTAACGTTTCACTCCTTCGCGTTACCCAATGCATTGGAGATCTATATCGGGTTCACCCACCCTTAGTTTATCACAGAACCACTCGTCTTTATAATAATGCCCAAGAACCATAACATAATTGTATCACATAAAACATGCATAAAGGAAACCTAACATTTCCACGTTTCAATCACAAGATATCAATACAACGCAAAAACATTGTGAAAACCATTTTCAATACCAAAATAAAAGAAAAGTAAAACATGGTATTTATTTTTCTTTTAAAAAGAAGGTATGGCTTGTAGAGGAAGCCGAAACTCAAATAACGGTCACGACGGCGGAGAAGTCGTTGTCGTCGCATACGTATGACAAAAACATTCCCTTTTGTCGTTTAGTAAACGCTTCGTAAAAACAGATTCCTTTTGAATAAACGTAAAATTCAAAGGGGTTTATACACCATATAAAATAAAGTTGTGTATAAAATAAAATATGCCTCAATGAAAGGAGATTGAGACGAAGTCCCATACCTCGTATCCGACTTGACCTGACCGTTCTTTAATCTCATGAATAATAAACTTGAGTTAATCTCTACTTGCTTATGATTCATTTTCAAGTTCATTATTCCTTTTATACCATGTTATGAACATCATGTAATCAGTTAAGTTAATAATGTTCATTTTGTCGGTATTTGGTTCTTAAGTCAAAAATAGACTTCTTACACTTACATGTTGTTAATTTGGTCAAAGGTTCATTATATCCATAAAGGTATTCATGATGTAGATATCATATATGTCATATATATCCTGTACATACATGCATTTATAATATTACATTAGCATTTAGAGGTAAGAAATGAAATGCACCGTTCATGGAGACGGTAAGCCGTACGTACGCATGAACGCTACTTCCATTTCTATTTCATATTTTCTGGAATGGAATCATAATGATATAAGAGTATATTATAATTCCAGTATAATAAAATATATAATATCATTAACTTTATCCTTTACACATCCCACATATGGTATTAACGAATCAAATCACTTTCAGGGGGCGGTAGTCCGCACTTCCTAAAATGAAGATATCGTGTTTACCCACAATGGAAACCATAATGGTATGCCCAAAATGAAAAAAAACAGAAGCTTAAGGAAAACATAAACATATTATATATCATATATAAAAATAGTGACATCATAATGGCCACCTTTGAAGGTGTTAAATGAGTATTGAACAATCATCGTTTCGGGAGGCAGAATTTCGCCATCCACGGAAACCGTATGTTCTTTAACCATTTGATGTAGTTGTGTGAGAGTGTAGCTCAAATAAATCATATAAAAACATCCTAGTATATTGAAGATACTGGTGTTGTTACAAAAGAAGTAAATAAAAAGAGTTTAGGGGGTTGGAGAAGAAAAATAAAACAAATGAACAAGAGAGAAAGAATTACCTTTAAAAGTGTAACTCCTTTTGATTTGAGCCTAAAGGCTTCCTTTGAAAGGATTCTTCCCAAAGGTAATCCTCTAGGATGAGGAGATGGATGTGGAGAGAGTAAATGGGCAGGGTTTTGCCGAGCCAATTATAACGACCCATACTTTACATACATTGTTAATACTTCGAAATTGAAGCACACTTATTACAACATATGACAAAACCACAAAGGACCGTATAGGTATAGTGTCTTTAGAAACTGGGAAACATAAACAACTGGTTCATAAATCTTCTACAGTGTCTCCCATTTATTTCATCATATCTAGGGTCCCTTTTAGCATATTCTACTTAATATCCATATTCCTGACCTGGGGAAAAGAAAACATAAAAGGGTGAGCTCAAATGCTCCGCAAGGGCAAATAAAGGAAATAAAAATCATATCATATCTTTATGAAAATCAAAACCTGCAAAAGAGATCATAATATCTTAACATGGAATAAATCATAGAAGTGAAAATGAGATCCCCATAATCATAACATAAAACTTGAAACTTTGTGGCATGCACACATAATCATGGAAAATCATTTCTTGTTAGTCATGACTCATTGCCAAGACTATCTTAGTGGACAAAGTCCCTTTCTGAACCGAGTTCACTCCTCGTTTCAGTCCTGTATCACTGAACCGAAATAACCTTCCGTTCCAGCAATGTCTATCTCATGAGATATAAAATCAATACCCAATTCATTGGAGGGAGATATAGGTCCCACCCATATTATAATGAATCCTTTCTTATGTGTGCCACATAATCATAAAACATACATCATCGCATAACACATGTAACAAAAATGGGATTCTTGAAACATCATGACATCATAAATCAATTCATATAAGATAAAGGAATTCATAAACATAATTCCATCACAACATAGTCAAATCAATGTAAAAATATGGATATAAACATAACCCTTTATTATCTTAGATGGAAAATAATTTTGATAAAACACTTGAATTGAATTCTTGAAGAAAATATCATTTCTTCTTCAAAATCAATTTCTTTTCACAAAAAATCATGCAATTTTAAAAGAAAGAGATTTTATTGAAAATAGTAATGAAATATTTTAGAGGAAGCTTCATGAAAATAAGGCTTTATAAAACAGTATAAATCCGTTCGTGCCGTATAAGTTAAAAAAAACATTCTTCGTACTTTTGTCGGAAAAGTCAAAAAGTACCTCGTACGAAAAACGACAAAAGATTCCTTTCATACGTATTACTAAAAACTCACCGAAGGGTAAAAATGGATTTACACAATTTTAGGTGGATGGAAATAATATTACATATTGAGTAAACATGGATGTGGATGATAAAATACACCCCAGTAAATACTTACGAATAAACAATCTCAGATAAAAAATGAGATTGTGATATTTCCCTTACCTTAGGTCCGATTTGCTTTGTTCGTGTCCGAAGCTCCTGTATAATGGTTTAAATAATGTTATTTACTTATTCCAGAATCATACATATTGATATGATATCATATATGGTCATATTATTAGCTTCTTGTTAGTAATATTTCATTGTTACTTGTTACTCGGGTCTTTATAACTTTTTGTTCTTATGCGTGTTTTGTTGAATAAATTCTTATTCTTATCTTTAGGTTATAGATAATTCATTTCCAGAATGGTATTAGTGTAGTATATACCATATTCATTCATTCAATTCATTTATATAATCATTATTAAATGAAGATCATGTAGAACGAGTCGCATCACATCGTGGAGACGGTATTCCGTACGTACGCACGAGTGATGATATCGTTCCTATGATCGTGGAATTGTATTAGAGTATATATATATATTATTTCAGTATCAATATTACTTAATAATAATCATATATAGTTACTCATTACACCATTATACCCATCCTTGTAAGGTGATGGTGGAAAATAGATTACACCACGGCGTGGAGACGGTATTCCGTACGTACGCACGCGCGGTGATTTCATTTTTCCGTAGGATGGATAGAAGGTGAATTAGGGTTGTTTCATATTTATAATAACATATCAGTATGTAATTAATACTGATGTTATTACTTTATCATGAAACAACTAAAGAAGAAGAAGTTGAAGAAGAAAGAAATTGAAAAGATCGGTAATGGATATTATCTCTTCTTTGGAACGCCTCTTTGAATCCTCCACTTAAGGAACTAAGATTGGTCTTTGGAGAAGACCAGGACCTCTAGGATTATTCTAGGGAAGTGGAGAGGAGAAAATGGGAGGGTTTGTCCGAGTTTTAGTGCTCATATTGGTGTGAGGAGTAGGGGGAGGAGGTGCCCTTTTATAAGGGAGGAGAGGGGTACCTTAGGAATATCTCAAAATATTATTTTATATTAAAGTCAAAATCAGTTTATAATGGTTCCAAAGGGTCTTATTTCGAAGATAAAGTGGGGATGGGTCGAAATCCTATCAACCAATAGGAATTATACAAGTTTAGGGTATTATTTTAACCTTATCAATTAGATTTAACTCTAAGTTAATTTATTTAACTTTTACCGTGTCTTTTTGTTTTCTTTCACTATATGGTTAATAAACTTACTATAACATGCCAAACGAACCCCAAATTGTTTATTATTAATATATATATCTTTATCTAAGTCATTTGGCCGAACCTTAGATTTTTAGGAATAAAATAACAATTAATAATATAATATTTGATTTAAAAACTATTTTGTGTCAATTTTGACACTATTTGATATATGTTTTTTGTGAAAGTCATAACAGAATTATATGTTCTAAACAAGTTGATTAAATAAACATTAATATATCATAGTAACCTAGAAAATTAGTGGAATTCATAAAAAGTCTTAAATTACATTTATTTTGGTATTTATATTATCAATTTTGTCAATATTTCATTAATAAGATAATTACTGCATCATCTTTGTGTCATAAATAAATTAAATTATTTGATGTCTAAAAATTACAAATAAAATACCATCATGTAGGAAATCTTTTCAGATTTCTAATGAATATTTAAAATCGAATTTATCTTATGTATAACCCCATATTAAAAATGATTTACTTATTAAACTTTGATTTTAACTATTTTAACCCTTCTTTAAATAAATTAATAATAAATGTCCTAATCTAATCCAAGTGGGCCTAAATGGTCATATTGTATTCCTAAGTTTGTTTTTGGTCGAATTACACTTGTCCAATAGAATTAAGACATGTGTTAGGGTAATATTAATATCATATTTACCCTTAGTTACCCTATTTACTATTAACCGCGGTAAAAATTGTAAAAAGTTACTATTCACCAAAAAATTATTTTTATCTCATTGAACCAAATTTTACTTACTGATATCAACCATGTCTGTCAGATTTTCGAAATTCCATTCACAGAAGCGGTAAAATTAAGTTTTATGCAAAATTCAGTTTTTAACCTACCACTTAGTGGTTTCACTATTCATCAAAAATTGAAAGTTTTCAGAAAAATACCAAAATTTCACCCTAGGCTAATTTCGATATTCTGAGTCCAAAAATGAAGTCCATTTTGAAAAATAAAATTTATAAAATTTCAAAAAGTGGTTATTACTATTCATAACGGCTAGTTTTAATAGCATATTGTTGTTTAGTGAAACTCGGTATTGCGTACGACGCAAGCTATCGAGGAAGGTCGCGATTGCGTGTAAAGCAAGCCAAGCAAGTGTTGTGTAAAAAAATACCTTTGATGGTTTATATAACATAAAAGTCTCGGGTGTTACATTCTACCCCCCTTAAAAAGAATTTCGCCCTCGAAATTCGTCACTTTGTAACAAACAAATGAGGATACTTCTCCCTCATCATATCCTCAAGCTCCCATGTAGCTTCTTCAAGTTGGTGGTTCCTCCATAAAACATTCACCAAGCGAGTGGTCTTGTTTCGTAGGACTTTTTCGCTACGATCCAGAATCTCTATCGGCTGTTCTTCATAAGAAAGATCTTGCTCCAGCGGTACAACTTCTGAGCTGAGTACATGTGAAGGATCTGGTATGTACTTTCTCAGGAGAGATACGTGGAACACATCGTGAACTTGAGAGAGATTCGGTGGAAGCGCCAATCGTAAGCTACCTTCCCAACACGATCCAGTATTTCAAAAGGACCGATATATCTAGGGCTCAACTTCCCCTTCTTTCCAAATCTCATAACCCTCTTCCAGGGAGATATTCGTAAGAACACTTTATCGCACACTTCAAACTCTAGGTCTTTTCTTCGGTTGTCGGAATAACTTTTCTGTCGACTCTGAGCTGCTCTTATGTGTTGTTGAATAGATCTAGCCTTTTCTGCCATTTCATCAACGAGATCAGGTCCTAATAGCTTTCTTTCCCCAACTTCATCCCAGCAAGTTGGAGTCCTGCATTTCTTTCCATAGAGAGCTTCATAAGGAGCCATCTGAATACTGGAGTGAAAGCTATTATTATAAGAAAATTCCACCAAAGGTAGGTGTTGATCCCAACCTCCTTTGAAATCCATAGAGCGAGCTCTAAACATATCTTCTAGGGTTTGAATTGTTCTCTCAGACTGACCGTCTGTCTGGGGATGATAAGCAGTGCTGAAACTCAACTCTGTATCCAGAGTATTCTGAATACTTCGCCAGAACTTCGAGGTAAATCTCGGATCTCGATCAGATATAATAGAAAGTGGTACTCCATGCAATCTTACCACTTCCTTTACATATATCCTGGAAAGCTGATCTAGAGAGAAATCCTCTCTAATAGCAATGAAGTGTGCAGACTTTGTAAGACGATCAACTATGACCCAGATAGCATTATTGCCTTTGGATGTTTTAGGAAGTCCTGTGACAAAGTCCATAGTGATGTTTTCCCATTTCCATTCGGGTATGGGTAATGGTTGTAACATCCCCTTAGACTTCTGTCTCTCAGCTTTAACTTGTTGACAAACCAAGCATCGAGAGACATATTCAGCAACATCTCTTTTCATGCCATCCCACCAGAAGTACTCTTTCAGGTCCCTATACATCTTTGTGCTTCCAGGATGAATAGAGAATGAAGAACTATGAGCCTCATCCAGCAGCTCTTTCTTTAATTCGGGGATGGGAGGAACACAAACCCGATTCCTGAACTTTATTATCCCATCACAATCAAGGTTGAATTCAGGAACATTTCTCACCTTATTTTGTAACTCGACATCTTCTTTCTGTGCCTCTTTAATCTTCACATGTATAGATGGTTGAACATTCATTTGAGAAAGATAAGATTTTTCCCCTTCCATTATAATTCCAAGATCCATCCTTTGTAAATCCATAAATATTGGATCTTTTGTGATCCTCATCATGGATAAACTAGCATGGTCTTGTCGACTTAATGCATCTTCCACCTTGTTTGCTTTCCCAGGGTGGTAATGGATTGAGCAGTCATAATCCTTAATCAGCTCCAACCATCTTCTTTGACGCATATTCAACTCCTTTTGTGTGAAAATATACTTTAAACTTTTATGATCATTATAAATATCACACCTTTCACCATAAAGGTAATGCCTCCAAATCTTTAATGCAAAGATTACCGCAGCCAACTCCAAATCATGTGTTGGGTAATTTTGCTCATGGATTTTCAACTGTCGTGAGGCATAAGCTATCACCATATCATTTTGCATAAGAACACACCCCAATCCCTTCTTGGATGCATCACTGTAGATCACAAACCTTTCTCCACTACAAGGCAGTGTGAGCACAGGTGCACTGGATAACCTTCTTTTCAACTCCTTGAAATTCTCTTCACATTCCTCTGTCCAGACAAACTTTACTCCCTTCCGAGTCAACTTGGTGATTGGATTAGATAATCGTGAAAAATCTTTTACAAAACGTCGATAATATCCAGCCAAACCGAGAAAACTTCGGATCTCAGTTACTGTTGTTGGTCTTGACCATCTTTCGATAACCTCTGTTTTTGCTGGATCCACAGATATCCCCTCTTTTGAGATTATATGACCCAAAAATGAAACTTTTTGAAGCCAAAATTCACACTTGGTAAATTTGGCATAAAGCTTCTCCTTTCTCAGGGTCTTCAATATAATTCTCAAGTGATCTTCATGCTCTTCCTTGCTCTTTGAATAGACAAGAATATCGTCTATAAAGACTACCAGAAATTGATCAAGATAGTCTCTAAAGACTCTATTCATTTGATCCATGAAGATAGCAGGGGAATTAGTAAGACCAAATGGAATCACAATAAATTCATAGTGTCCATACCTTGTACGGAAAGCCGTCTTTGGTATATCCTCCCTTTTGACCCTTAATTGATGATACCCTGAACGAAGATCAATCTTGGAAAAGTATTGAGCTCCGCGTAGTTGGTCAAATAAGTCATCAATGCATGGGAGAGGATATTTGTTCTTGATAGTGATCTTGTTAAGTTCTCGATAATCAATGCAAAGTCTCATTGATCCATCTTTCTTCTTAACAAATAGAACAGGTGCTCCCCAAGGTGACGCACTAGGGCGTATGAATCCCTTATCAAGATTCTCTTGGAGTTGCTTCTTCAATTCCTGCAACTCATTTGGGGCCATTCTATAAGGTGTCTTTGAAATAGGCAAAGCACCCGGTACGAGTTATATTGAAAACTCAACTTCACGATTTGGTGGAAGACCCGACAATTCCTCCGGAAAGACATCATCAAACTCCCGTACAATGGGAATATTCTTAATCGTGAGTTTCTCACCAACCATTTGAGATAAATAACCTTCATTTAGTGGAATCAATAACCATTAGATGGAAGAAATTTCCACTGGAAGGTTATGTTCATCCTTGCATTGATAGACGATCGTAGATTGATCTGGAATATGAAATGTGACTTCCCTTATTTGGCAATCGATATGAGCTCCATGTAGAGAAATCCAATCCATGCCAAGAATCACATCAAATTCCACTAAAGGAAGGATCACAAGATTTGCAGGAAGCACTTTCCCACAAACTTCGATCGGAGAAGAATTATAAACTTTTGATGCGATTGATGTGCCATTAGGTGTTGTCACAGCTAACTCAACATCTAATTGTTGAGGTAATACGGTGATACCCTTAGAAAAGTCTTCAGAAATAAAAGAGTGGGTGGATCCAGAATCAAATAAAACATTTTCTACTTTAGAGTGGATGGTAAGTGTACCTTTCACCACATCGTTATCGTACTCCACATCGCTGATAGAAATTGCATGTGACTTTCCTTTGTCTTTAGCCTTAAGATTTTGTTGACGTCGACCATCATCATCAACCCTTGGATTTGGGCATTGATTGTAATAATGCCCCATCTCCTTGCACTTGAAACATTGAAGTGTATTAGGTTCATTCTGTGTATCCCTTCCTTTCTTTGCATCATTAGACATCTTCTTCCCATTATCACGGCATTCAAATGCCCGATGACCTTCTTTTCCACATTTAAAACATTTACTTGTCCCTTTAAGACAACTCCCTCCATGTTTCTTTCCACACTTTGAGCATAAGGAAAAGCTCATCTTCTTTTCCGTGTGCTCTTTAGATTTTTCTTTGAATTCCATCTTCCTCTTCTTATCAAACCCATGTGACTGATGGGTTACTCCAATCTCCATCTCGACTTCGAGAGCACATCGAACGATTTCCTCGTAGCTATTGAAGTCCCTTATGGCTAACGCCCTTCGAAGACATGGTTTTAAGCCACTAAAGAATCGATCGATCTTACTCTCAGGTTGGATAATAATACCAGAAGCGTACCTTGCAAGTCTTGTAAAATTTGCTTCATAGGTACTAACAGATTAATCATCCCTTTGCTTCAGTTCAGGGAACTCTTTCTCCATCTTTATTCGGAGAATACGAGGGAAGTACTTAATGAAAAATAAGTTCTTGAACTCGTCCCATTCCATAGACTCAATTTCATACCTTTGCCTCGTATTCTTAACAAGATTCCACCATTGATCCGCATCTCCTTCCAAACGATACACTGCTAGGATGACTTTATCATGCTCAGAACATTGAAGAACTGAAAATATCTTTTTAGTAGTACTAATCCATTGTTCAGCAAATAATGGATCAGTAGACCCGCTGAAAGAAGGTGGACGCTGCCTCATGAAGGATTCAACAGAATGTTGCTCCATCCTTTGTTCGTTTGGAAATCCTGCATGATTCATAGCTTGAGAAAGTTGTGTGAGCATGGCTACAAGATTTTGCATTCCAGCTCCCATATCGTTTGGTTGCCCAGGGGGACAATCATTGCATTGCCCATCACATTCCGCATTAACATGGTTCCTTCGGGTTCCATACATTAACTAAAACCAAGAAGAATAGTGTGAGCAACACTAATTATAATAGGAAACCACATAATTCAAAAAAAAATTCATGCTTATGGTCTTATCCTAGGTTATTCATGGCCATTTCTAAGATTGTGTTCTATGCTTAGACTTATCCTTAGGTTTCTTACTAAGGTTTTCACATCCTAGTTTCCAAAGGTTGATTATACCTTTCCTCTGATACCAACTATAACGTCCCATACTTTACATACATTGTTAATACTTCGAAATTGAAGCACACTTATTACAACATATGACAAAACCACAAAGGACCGTATAGGTATAGTGTCTTTAGAAACTGGGAAACATAAACAACTGGTTCATAAATCTTCTACAGTGTCTCCCATTTATTTCATCATATTTAGGGTCCCTTTTAGCGTATTCTACTTAATATCCATCTTCTTGACCTGGGGAAAAGAAGACATAAAAGGTGAGCTCAAATGCTCAGCAAGGGAAAATAAAGGAAATAAAAATCATATCATATCTTTATGAAAATCAAAACCTGCAAAAGAGATCATAATATCTTAACATGGAATAAATCATAGAAGTGAAAATGAGATCCCCATAATCATAACATAAAACTTGAAACTTTGTGGCATGCACACATAATCATGGAAAATCATTTCTTGTTAGTCATGACTCATTGCCAAGACTATCTTAGTGGACAAGGTCCCTTTCTGAACCGAGTTCACTCCTCGTTTCAGTCCTGTATCACTGAACCGAAATAACCTTCCGTTCCATCCATGTCTATCTCATGAGATATAAAATCATTACCCAATGCATTGGAGGGAGATATAGGTCCCACCCATCTTATAATGAATCCTTTCTTATGTGTGCCACATAATCATAAAACATACATCATCGCATAACACATGTAAAAAAAATGGGATTCTTGAAACATCATGACATCATAAATCAATTCATATAAGATAAAGGAATTCATAAACATAATTCCATCACAACATAGTCAAATCAATGTAAAAATATGGATAGAAACAGAACCCTTTATTATCTTAGATGGAAAATAATTTTGATAAAACACTTGAATTGAATTCTTGAGGAAAATATCCTTTCTTCTTCAAAATCAATTTCTTTTCACAAAACATCATGCAATTTTAAAAGAAAGAGATTTTATTGAAAATAGTCAAGAAATCTTTTAGAGGAAGATTCATGAAAATAAGGCTTTATAAAACAGTAGAAATCCGTTCGTGCCGTATAAGTTAAAAAAAACAGTCTTCGTACTTTTGTCGGAAAAGTCAAAAAGTACCTCGTACGAAAAACGACAAAAGATTCCTTTCATACGTATTACTAAAAACTCACCGAAGGGTAAAAATGGATTTAAACAATTTTAGGTGGATGGAAATAATATTACATATTGAGTAAACATGGATGTGGATGATAAAATACACCCCAGTAAATACTTACGAATAAACAATCTCGGATAAAAAATGAGATTGTGATATTTCCCTTACCTTAGGTCCGATTTGCTTTGTTCGTGTCCGAAGCTCCTGTATAATGGTTTAAATAATGTTATTGACTTATTCCAGAATCATACATATTGATATGATATCATATATGGTCATATTATTAGCTTCTTGTTAGTAATATTTCATTGTTACTTGTTACTCGGGTCTTTATAACTTTTTGTTCTTATGCGTGTTTTGTTGAATAAATTCTTATTATTATCTTTAGGTTATAGATAATTCATTTCCAGAATGGTATTAGTGTAGTATATACCATATTCATTCATTCAATTCATTTATATAATCATTATGAAATGAAGATCATGTAGAACGAGTCGCATCACATCGTGGAGACGGTATTCCGTACGTACGCACGAGTGATGATATCGTTCCTATGATCGTGGAATTGTATTGGAGTATATATATATATTATTTCAGTATCAATATTACTTAATAATAATCATATATAGTTACTCATTACACCATTATACCCATCCTTGTAAGGTGATGGTGGAAAATAGATTACACCACGGCGTGGAGACGGTATTCCGTACGTACGCACGCGCGGTGATTTCATTTTTCCGTAGGATGGATAGAAGGTGAATTAGGGTTGTTTCATATTTATAATAACATATCAGTATGTAAGTAATACTGATGTTATTACTTTATCATGAAACAACTAAATAAGAAGAAGTTGAAGAACAAAGAAATTGAAAAGATCGGTAATGGATATTACCTCTTCTTTGGAACGCCTCTTTGAATCCTCCACTTAAGGAACTAAGATTGGTCTTTGGAGAATACCAGGACCTCTAGGATTATTCTAGGGAAGTGGAGAGGAGAAAATGGCAGGGGTTGGCCGAGCTTGAGTGCTCAAATTGGTGTGAGGAGGAGGGGGAGGAGGTGCCCTTTTATAAGGGAGGAGAGGGGCACCTTAGGAATATCTCAAAATATTATTTTATATTAAAGTCAAAATCGGTTTATAATGGTTCCAAAGGGTCTTATTTCGAAGCTAAAGTGGGGATGGGTCGAAATCCTATCAACCAATAGGATTTAGACAAGTTTAGGGTATTATTTTAACCTTATCAATTAGATTTAACTCTAAGTTAATTAATTTAACTTTTACCGTGTCTTTTTGTTTGCTTTCACTATATGGTTAATACACTTACTATAACATGCCAAACGAACCCCAAATTGTTTATTATTAATATATATATCCTTATCTATGTCATTTGGCCGAACCGTAGATTTTTAGGAATAGAATAACAATTAATAATATAATATTTGATTTAAAAACTATTTTGTGTCAATTTTGACACTATTTGATATATGATTTTTGTGAAAGTCATAACAGAATTATATGTTCGAACCAAGTTGATTAAATCAACATTAATATATCATAGTAACCTAGAAAATTAGTGTAATTCATAAAAAGTCTTAAATTACATTTATTTTGGTATTTATATTATAAATTTTGTCAATATTTCATTAATAAGATAATTACTTCATCATCTTTGTGTCATAAATAAATTAAATTATTTGATGTCTAAAAATTACAAATAAAATACCATCATGTAGGAAATCTTTTTATATTTCTAATGAATATTTACAATCGAATTTATCTTATGTATAACCCCATATTAAAAATGATTTACTTATTAATCTTTGATTTTAAATATTTTAACCCTCTTTAAATAAATTAATAATAAATGTCCTAATCTAATCCAAGTGGGCCTAAATGGTCATATTTTATTCCTATGTTTGTTTTTGGTCGAATTACACTTGTCCAATAGAATTAGGACTTGTGTTAGGGTAATATTAATATCATATTTACCCTTAGTTACCCTATTTACTATTAACCGCGGTAAAAATCGTAAAAAGTTACTATTCTCCAAAAAATTATTTTTATCTCATTGAACCACATTTTACTTACTGATATCAACCGGGTCTGTCGGATTTTCTAAATTCCATTCACAGAAGCGGTAAAATTAAGTTTTATGCAAAATTCAGTTTTTAACCTACCACTTAGTGGTTTCACTATTCATCAAAAATTGAAAGTTTTCAGAAAAATACCAAAATTTCACCCTAGGCTAATTTCGATATTCTGAGTCCAAAAATGAAGTCCATTTTGAAAAATAAAATTTATAAAATTTCAAAAAGTGGTTATTACTATTCATAACGACTAGTTTTAATAGCATATTGTTGTTTAGTGAAACTCGGTATTGCGTACGACGCAAGCTATCGAGGAAGGTCGCGATTGCGTGTAAAGCAAGCCAAGCAAGTGTTGTGTAAAAAAATTCCTTTGATGGTTTATATAACATAAAAGTCTCGGGTGTTACACCAATGGCTTGTGGAGTGTGTGAAATGAGGTAGAGGTGGGGGCCTTTTATAAGAGGAGAGGAGGGGCAGTTTTGGAAAGTAAAGAAATATTACATTATTTGAAAATGTGTTTCGGTTTTAAAAGGTCCCAAGATGATATAATTTGTGGATAAGGTGATAAGGGTTCTAAATCCACTCATCCAATTGGTTTTGGCCATGTGTAGTTCATAGATTTTACATTATCTTTCCATTTTATTTAAATCGTCAAATAATGATGTCATCGCTACATCATTATTATGTCATAAATAATTTAATTTATTTAATGTCTAAAAATCATAAAAAAACTTCTATGATGTAGGAAATATTTTTAGCTTTCCAATGACTATTTATAATCAAAAATAAGATCTTTATAACCCCATGTAAACATTGTTTTCGTAAAACATTTCTTGTTTCTGTCATTTTTACTTTAACATTTAATAAAAAGTTATTTATGTCATTTCCCAACAAAAGTGGATCCATGGGGTCCCCAAGTTGACACATGGCTTTTGTTGGTCGCCCATGACACAGCCAATAAGGTTGGGACATGTTTCTAGGTCATTTCATAATATTAAAGCATTATTTATACCTTAAACTACCCTAATTACCACTAATCGCGATTAAAAAATTAATACGTTACTATTCACCAAAAAAATATTTTAATCCCATTGAACCACATTTTACTTCTTAATGACAACCATGTATGTCGGATTTTTGAAATTATATACAATTATTGGTAAACATTCATTTAACTGAAAAATCAGTTTGCTTGATTACCACTTAGTGGTTTCACTATTCATCAAAAATTGAAGTTTTTCAGAAAATTACCAAAAATTCACCCTAAGCTATATTTGATATTCCAAATTCAAAAATGAAGTCTATTTTACAAAATTCAAATCATATATGTCACGTTAATTAATTTAATAATTAATTCCCGCTGCCAGAGAAAATAGCGTGTTTTTACAAAATAATAAGTATCAAAAGATTGACACCAGTTTAAGTCTAATTTCAAAGTGAAATTGATTCCAATGACCACAATTGGATAAAATGGTAAAAATATATTGATATTACACATTAAAAAAAATTCAAAAGATAATCTAATCATATAAATAAATTAGATTAAAAAGCATTTTAATGTAAAATGCAGTATTTTTCACTATTCATTAAAAAATGAACATTGTCAGAAAAATACCAAAAATTCACACAAAGTAAATTTTGATTTCGAAATCATAAAGAATAAGTTTATTTTGACAAAAATAGTTTATAAAATTGTCAAAATATAGATTCAAAAATGGTTTGCCATTAAAAGGCACTAAAACAATCTTTTAAGAATATTAGTGTATTACATGCATAAGATTGTATTTATTTTAATTTTAAGCTTCTATAACACTATCTTAATCATTAATAGACATAGATAAAAATATCTATTATTCATTACTTACTTGGGATGTTATATAATGTCTAATGTTGAGATCCTCTTGTCTTAATTAGACACTAGATAGAGCTTTACACATATAGAGAAATAGATGTGATGGTGGAGGGAGATAGTGACTGGAGACAATAATTAGTTTACAATGGAGGAGGATGGACATGGAGAAGTATTGGAATCTATCTGGTCTGATGAGTCTTATGATAACCGTATTTATACTGATGGAAATAAAGGTAAACCACTTCTTCTTACACAATTATTGCGGGCTCTGATTTTGTAAATTAAATGAAATCTCAACTATGATGTGATCACTCCAACAATACCATAACTACCAATATAAGGTTGACTCAAAATTCTAAAATCTTGGTAGTGGTGATCCATCGAAATTAAAATAATAAAATCTTCCTTGTGAAAATTTATAGTAATGATCATACTCTGAGAGCACAGACAGAATCTATCCATTTTCTAAAGGTAAGGAATGAGGAAATCACTGCACTACACTAACACTGCCTAAGAGGTACTCCCTCTGAATGAAATGATTAATTTAATTGACTTACCATCTTTACGATTGACATTTTAGTGTTGCCACTAAACCAATAAAATTGTATTATCTTGGAAATAAAACTAATAAACTCTTGACGGAGGAAAATAAGGTCCATCTAAATGAAAATGTGAGGTGTGGGATTTCTAAACTCCATTTATATTCCCTTGGTAAATGATGTCTTCCAATTATTCTATCATTATAAGAATACATGTATAATTAATGTTGATTATATTATTATTTATTTACACTAGTTTTATATATAATTTTATTTTATACTCATAAGTTATTCATTTATTTATTTACAGTTCAATTTTATGATCATTATAAATTCTATTTAATAATTTTATTCTAATTATTATTGATTAATCATAAATTTTAGTTAAAGGAATGTATTATCCCTGTTAAAAATTACACCCTTTCATTTCATTATCCATTTTCTATTTAAGTAATTTTAATATAATAATCCCAATTTACACTCATTTTTACTTCAAATGTTTTATTAAATGAGTTTAAGAAAATATGTATTAATTTCTCTTTTTTGTCGAAAATCAGTTTTCCTTCAAAAACATATTATCAAAAAGTTAAATGAAATTATCCTTTTCAAAAATATTTATCAATGTTTTTTAACATTTTTATATTATTTAATGAAATGTTTTCAATTGATTTGTATGTTTCTTTCAAAACAATGTCCATTTGGATTTTACCAAATATGGGAATGAAATATTCTTTTCATTTTATGAACAAGTCACATTCCAACCATTTTATATTGTAAAATTAATGTTATTTACATTTATTTCATTTATGTTATTTCCCCCAATCATGACTATATTTTATTTAATGTGTACCTTTCTTGTTTAATAGGATATTTTTATGAACCATTTTTAATTTTTGATATTCCATGACATGGACATTAATTTTTTTTGTCAAAATAAAAAGTATATTTTCCCCAAAAAAGTGAATGATATTTATTTTTCTTTCAATTTTTCATTTACATAATCCAGTTATTTTTACTCCATTGTGTATATATTTTAATGATACAATCACTAATATTCATCTCAGTGGATTATGTTCACTTTAACCATATAATGTAATAAAAATCAATTTCATGATTCATTTTCATATTCATTTTACTTTCATAGAAATATTCACTTTCCTATGGACATTAAATTTCCCCTAAATAACATATTTATTTATCATTGATTTAATAAATTACTGAACAATAAATCACCATTATGAATGATTTTTAAATTAATAGTTTATTGATTAACTAGTAAAATGTTGATAAATTTATATCCTTTACCAAATACTTATATATTATGATAAGGAACAATAAAATAGAATTATATTGAATTTTGTATATCTAAGGATTTCATAGTATAGGACTGACACTGGTAGGGCATTAGTTAATTCATTTCCCTTGATATATCAGTAGAATCTTGAGATATAATCAGTTTGTTATGAACTATATATGTTTGTGACCAGCATGACATATGTTGTCTTGTCGATGATCAAGAAAATAGATTGATAAAAAATATTGTGAAATATCTTGATGGTAAATGTATCTTATAATCAGGGATCATGAGGTCTGATAAATAATAATTTTCATTATTCTTATTTATTTATAATTATCCCTAATATTTTCGATATGTTATTAACTCTGGATGTGTCTCATTTTTAGTTAATTCATTTAATGGTTTTTGTTTTCCTTAATTTACCTTTCCATATTTTATTTTACTTATCTAGATATTTAAATTGAATGCATGTTATGTTATTTAGATGGAAATATTTCTTTTTCTTATTCATTTATGATATCAACCACTATACATCAACTATTCTGAGAATATTTTCTCACCATTATTTCATTTAAATTCCCAAGTATTCTATAATGTTAACTATTTATAATTTTAAATGATATTTTTGTGGTAATGATGTTATTCTCAAAAAAAAAATAATACAATTTTTATTGGGATTTAATGTAATGATTATTTATGTATCTAGATTAACATGAATACTAACATATTCATCCTATTATAATGTGGTTCCTTTAAAAATATTCCAATTTAATTTTTTGTGGAACCAACCTTGGGTTAATAGGGTTGGGTTCTGTAACATCCCAGTTCCAGAAACCACACAGAGGCACCTCATTCCTGGTTGGTCGCATGGCCTCAAGCGCATTTCCTCGAATGGAAGAGGCTTCTAACTAGAAGCTTGGACTGTGGGTGTGATAGTGGGGCAACTATTCTCTCATTGGAGGAGTAAAACATCAGATGTAAAATAGATAGCAATAATAGAAGTAGTAAAACATGCAATAGGTAAATAAATGAAATAATAAACAGCTCGAGCACACATATTATTGATGAATGAAACATGTGTCTAGGAATAAAGTCAAAAATGTCAAAATGATGAAATATAATAATAATCCAAAGTAAAAAATAACGTAGATAAGAATCCTATGAATCGCAAGCACCGGCATTGTCCCATGGTCTCCAGATCCACAGTAGTCAATTACCTTAAATATAAGGGATCTTTCCCTTATCTATACCTGCACCAATATAATCTTTTTGGACCCAAAAGAATGACCCAAACATAGTGAGATACTAATCCTAGTAGGAAAACACTAGAAGATCTATACCTAACTATCAGTGAATATATATAGCAGATAATAAGTAAAAATAATCCGTAAACATGGATGTACTCAGCAGTAAACATTCCTACAGTTCAAAGCATTCAATTACACATATCAAGTAAGCGATTAATCCAAGATGGAAACCCTCTATTGAGTATTCTCAGCCTAACCACTATGGTTCAGACAAAACAACATAAGCAACCATCTAGGAAGTTCACCCAGTCCATCCCCTCTAGTTCAGCTCAAGTATAGACTCTCTAAGGACGAACTGACTTTCAATTATCCCTAAAGTCTTGTACAGGCAACTAAAAGTAACTTTGGGGAAGCACATATGTCACATTATTCTTATAGCCTATGTTGAGGAAATACATACACTCTAATGAAGCACTTACATTAATTCCCCCTTTGGCTACACTTCGTAAATGTAAAACCTGACTCGTTGGCCTGGTGAAACCCAAGAACTACTTGTCTAATTGTCTAAAACATAACAGTAGGTCAGATAAACAAACACACCATCCAATAGTACTAGGCCTGGTTAAAAACAAGGCATCCTTATAGGATAAGTAGGAACAAATGGTCATTAAAAACATGAATGGTAAAACACTTAAAAGTCATAGAAATTTACCCTATTTAAATTCAATTAACATCTATTCCATCATAAAAGCATAGAATGCATGTAACAGGGCTGAAACTGTAAACATGCATTATCTTGTTCAGTGGTATTGGGAAATTTTGCACATATAACTCAATGGATTTCTATAGAAAGGAAAAACCCACCAACTTCAATGATGTAGGATCATTAAATGTGAACCTCAAGCCTTGATTCTCCCAAGATCACTGTAGATATGCAAAAACATTTAAAATGTTCAACCGAGGATAACTCATGAAAGAGGTGGAATCAAGAGACGAATCTCTAGAAGAAGGAAGAAATTGTTGAGGAGATACCAACACAATCACCGACGGTTGATTGAGTGAATGAATGCTTTATAGGTGGATCAAGAAAAAATACCCACTGTATGGATGCCCTCAGATGAAATGAGTTGATAAGGAGGTGTTTCTTTCTGTCAGATGCGACCCCAACACGTTTAATGAAAACAATTACATAGTGTGTACTTTTGAGGTACACGGATGGTACATTCCCTAACTGAGCCCCACTTTAGGCGGCCTCCAGGTCACCGCACTCGGCTGTGTGCATAGTCGTTACCAGGCATGTAATCATAAAGTACATGTCGTGTACTACCAGAATTTACAGAAACTACTCTTTTCCTCAAGAACACCAAAAAAATAAACCTGAAAAGAATAACTGGGGTTTTACAGGTTTTAAAAAATTTATCATTAATTCCTTACATCGAAATACTCTTGTGTAATAATTTTTTCAATTCAATCAGGTCCACTTCCCATTATATTTTCTAATAAGAGAATAAATATGTGAAAACAAATTACGTACTTATGGGATCATATAGAAACTTTCAATCATACTAATACTCACATAGTCATGTTTGAGTAATATGAAGAAAAATTCGGGATCTTTAATAAATAGCTAACTTTTAATGTAGGGGTTTTGCAAAATAATATTTAATAGCAATATCATTTCACTATAATATTTTTTTAAACTAGTGTTCACCAACATGCTAATAAGATCACTCGAGATAGGGGTCTAAAAATAATTTATTTTTAGCAATACCATAAAAAATAATAAATTCATTAATACATTAAATTTTTTTAGGAGTATACAATCCCAATTAAATATTTTGTAATCACAAAATTAGTCGTTCATTTAATGTTTTCCAAAAATGGATATCGATTTTTTGGGACTAATTATATCAATGTTTCATTAATAATAGGCTTCTAAATTTGATCAATCATTTTATGATTTAAAACCATACATATTTATATCTCTATATAGAAGAGGATCATAGATTCTAAATAAATTAATGGTATGTTTATATAAATCTTTAACATTCCATCTCTTAGAAATATTTAATAATTTCTAATTGTTTTTATAGATTAATATAGTATATCATGAAAAAGATATATCTTTAGATTCATATTAAAAATGTATATTCTAGTGGCATACATCTTATATGATATAATTGTTTACATTTCATTTCATAGTTTAAGATAGAATGAATATATCCATAAATAATTTAATAGTATAGTAATCATTCTTGAAGTTTATTAGATAACCAACATCACATAATTTAGTAATGTTTCTAATGTCTTACTAAATCCAGAAGATATATATTACATTTTAATGTAAATATTTATAAAAAAACATCGCAAATACTATTCATTTAACTTTGTGTTTCATATATAGATGTTCTATTTCCCCATTTTAATGTTTTTCTTGAAATAAGTATTTTGTGTATTCATGTTCGATGAATTCAAATATATAGGCACTATTTATTCTATTTTTGTATATATCCAATTTTCCAAAAGAAAATTAAAATTGCTTTCTTATTTCCAAGATATGATTTATTCCTATTTCATTAGTTAAAAAACATTGAGGGATACTTATCCAAAAAGTACACACTGTTGAACAAAAAAATCATTTAGAATTTACTTCTTTTGGAAAAAATAAATGAAAAAAACAACATTTAATGTGTATTATTTTTCCCATAACATAACATTTTAAATTTAATGAAAATTGTATCAATTTCAGATAACACATAATTTGAATGAAAATTTCATTTCAAAAAAATTAAAACAAATAAAATAAGAAGTTCAAGAATGTTTAATTTCAATATACATTTTCTCAATGTTTTATTTATATGAAGTAATAATTAAAATTATGTTTATTCAGGATACTCGCAATAGATTTTTATTAAAAAAAATATGACTCTTATCATCTGAATTTGATCAAACATATTATTTTGAAAGAAATTTTGGTGTTTTATTTTGAAAAAATATATATTATTTTTGAAATTATAATATTTCCTTTAATATAACATCATTCAAAAAACAATAGTCATTTATATGATTCATATAATCTTTTTAAAATAAATTTCAATATCAGTTCACTAAATAACAACATGGTATGACATTATATTGTTCATCAAATGAATAATTTTTTTTTCATATTCTAAGGGATTTTCATTTACATTATCAAATGATGTTAAATAAGACTAATTAAAGGTACATTTATGTTTAGAATTTATTTATAAATTTTACCTTCAATAATAATATTCAATTTTAATGAATAATATTTCATATTTTAGAAAGTCTGAAAAAATAAAATGAATTCAGAAATTTAATTCCACTATCTTATAATGAACATTCAATTGATATATACACAGTCACTATCACTACAAGTGTCATTATCATTATAAATATTGATTCTATTACACATTTAATACAATTTTTGATTTAAATATTTCTTCATAATGTTTTGATTTTACGGTCTAAGGTGAAATTCAATTCATTCATAAAAATAAATTATGTTTATATTTTTATAGAGTTGATTATAATTATTACATAACATACCCATAATTTATATATTGGAAAATTCTATTGTGTTTATATTTTCCTCTATGATATAACCAATATAATAAACCCGATTTTGTATTTTGAAAAATCATTGAACATTTTTATCATGTATAATTCCTTCGCCTTACCTATCCCTAAACCATCTGAAAAATATTTTAAAACATGGGATGAGCATAAAAATCCCACTAAGAAGCCTACACTAAAAAAAGAAACCAATAGTCTAAGAATACATATAAAGATTTCCATTTTCAATATAAAGATTTGGATCAAAATAAAAAATATTCTTACCCATAAATTCATCTTTTCTTCCCAAAACCGTTGATAAAACCATTCAGGAGAAATATCTTCTCAAAAAAATTCTCATACTGGTTTTATTTATTTTTAAAATCACATTAAATCATTTCCAAAATGTAATACTATTCACTCTTCCCTATTGAATTACCGACGTGGTTAAATTTGGAGTAACTATAACAACTAATAATGGGAAACCATCATGTTAAAATTCATAACATTAGCAAATACTAACCATTCCAACAACTCTTGTATTAATCATTAGATGTTAATATTGGAATAAAAATCATATTTTATTTCTAATATGTTTTTTTATATGACAAATATATTAACACAATCCCACATATTCAATAATAATATATCTGAATATGTTTCCAAATTCATTATATGGATATCATACACTGACCTATATTATTTTAAGAAGTATCCACCATCATCATAAAAAATTTCCTTGCATCGTATCATGATTTATAATAGATTCTTTCAGAAAAAAATTTCGTAATGAAAATAAAATTTCAATTTTTAAATCACATATTTAACCATATATGTAATAATAATTGATGAAAATTTCATATCAAATATCCCAATATTAATTTAAATGATGATTCCATGAAAATTTTATCCATTATGGTGGGGAAATCCTCTTATATTTTATATGTTAAAAATATTCGTTCTGCGCTTCTATTAGAAAAGTCAAAATGTACCTTGTTTACAAAATGAAAGAATGATTGTATTCATAAAAAAATTAAATTTAAATAAGAGTAAAAATAAATCTACAAATTCGTAGGATAATACTAGAAACATTCTATAAATCAATTTTCCAGAATTGAAATATGGGAGAAAAAATTTCATTAAGAGAAACGTTAAAGGACAATTTTTAATAGATATCCCCTTGCCCTAAAAATAACTCAACTCGTATGTAATTTATTTTATAAAATAATAAAATTACCTATTTAATTTAATGATTAATGACATTTTAATGTTAATTTTTGTATATCACTCTTTATGATATAATAGGAAAATAATTAATCATCTATGATCATGTAAATCATTTGTAGGATATTTGTTTCAAAACTCCAAAATGACATAGTTATGTTGACTATGTTCAGAGTATATATTAGAAAACCATCTAAAAAATAATTTTGAAGAAACAATTATAAAATTTATGCATCAATTATTACTTTAAATGAAACCATTAAAATGTTTGTGTAAAATAAACTATGTTACACTCATGGAGAAGGATGGGCATATGTACGAATTAGTAATGTTTCCAATATTCAATGATCATTATAGAATAAATATATGTATTACCATATAATTCATAAATGATAATATAACCTTAAATATTATATAAATTATTTAACTAAATCAATATATATATTATCCATGTAATGTGGTGATGAAAAAATTAATGAAATTGTTTTTGTGGAGTTGGTAGTTCACTTAAATTCTTGAATGACATTGTCATTTTTTCATTGATTGGAATGTTGTGAAAGTAAATTATTTAGTATCTTTTTCTAAAGATAATTAATTCATTTATATCATTTATAATTACTAAATACATTATTATTTAAAATTATATGGATATGGTGATGGAAAATAAATTACATTAGTTTTTATAGTGGTAGTCCATTATGAATGAAAATGATGGTTTCATTTCACCAATGACGGAAGACAATATGGAGATAAATTTTGAAATTAACAAAAAAAATTATATATTATATAATATATTTATATTCAAGGTTAATTAATATTGAATTTAGTTTGAAGATGAAAATAAAACAAGAACATGTGGTTAAAAAATATACCTCTTTTCCGGGAAATCTGGTTTGACTAACACCTTATACTACTATGGTTGGTTTTCATCCTCCAACATGGCATATAGAATGAGGGGAGGAGTTAAATCCTGGTAATGAATTATGAATTCTAAAATCAGAAATAGTTTTTTTGTGTGATGTATTTATTAGAAGTGGTTACACTTTATAAAAGAGGGGAGTGGCCCTTTTGAAATTTCTGATAATATTAAATTAATTTAAATAGATGTAAAAATCCAATTTTTTCCAGACATTTTTATTGGAATTTAGGATGAGTATTTATTGAAATAACATTGAGAAATATAAAGTATATAATTTTTAATGTATTTTGACCCTTACATTTTGTTAATAACCCCTCACTAATTCCTTCCACACATATAGTGACAACAATGTTCTTGGCACATTGAGGGAAAATATAGTTACTAAAAATGGAAAAAAATTTCTATAATGGTTAGATATTCATAAAATAAAACATATTATTATCACATGGTAAAATATATGAATTTCAGTTCATATAAGAAAATATTTTTTATTATAACATACAATTATTTTAATTTTTATCATTTATTAATTATATTATTTACAATAACATAATGAAGTAATGTAAATTTAAAACCATATATTTTATTTTATCCATAAAAAGTTATTTTAATCTATAAAATTCTACTATAATGATAATTTCATAATATAATATTTATTTTAATTTTTTTATATCATTTATTTCAATTTTTCCAGTAATAGAATAATTACTTCATATTCATTGTGAAAATATATAAGGTTAAAATATCCTCATAAAAAGTAATATAAATTACCAAAAATAATATAAATTTGTTAGTTTTGAATTTGTTTATTTATAACCCATTATATCTATTGTAAATCTTTACTTTAATAGTTTTATTCTTAATAAAGTTAAGAATGTGTCATTTTTTATTTTTATTTAAATAAATATTATAAACGTAAACTTAAAATAATTATTTGGATCATATTATATATAATTGAATATTGTATTAGTATGTAAATAATGGAATCATTCAATAAATTTATTTTAGTTTTTTTTTCACTTTATAGTCCTCATACTTTTTTGACTACATGTACATATTTTTGACTTTACCTTGGTGACAAGAATTACTAAGGTTACTATTGTTATTGAATAAATATAATTCTCCAACTATTTACAAAAATTATAACATATAGTTAAAAATATATAACCCATTTATTTATTTTCAAAAAAAAATGTGGAAGAATAAATTTAAAATATAAATTATAAAATAAAATGAAATTTAATTTTTATAAAATTTTCATTTTAATACATAAATATTCTTTGACTAAATTCAAACAGAAATTAGATTTAGAAACTATAATTAGTTAATTTGACACAAAAATTATAAAATTAAATTGTTAGAAAATTAACTTGAAATTATAAGTTATATAAAATAAAATATTGTTTTCGAAACAAATCGGTATTTTTCACTATTCATTGTAAAAATAAACAATTTTAGAAACCTCTCAATTTTTTATATTTATGATAATTTTTATATATTGATATCAGAAAAAAAAATTTCAATATAAATAATAATTTTAAAAAGTTGATATAATATATATTACTCTCTCACAAATAGACATCAAATGTTTCTATGAAAAAAATTACATTTTAGAATTAAATGGTTTCAACCAATATTGGGGTGATATTTTTTAAGAAATATACAATAAACATAAATTTATGAAAATTTATATATATATATATCAAAATTTTGATAATACAATTCTAAACACCTTATTTAACAGCAATGCTATAATTTCCATTTTTAAATATTCATATTTCAGGATTTTTATAATGAAATTGGTTTGTAAATTGTATGATATTGATAATAGTATAACATTTAAAACACAATATTTTACAATCTCATCAATTTTATTAAATTGAGTCCATGATATTTTGAATTTGTATTTAAATATAGGTCTAACCTATCTGGAAAATCTCCCTCATAAAAGTGGTCAATAAAAACTATTGTTTAAGAGAGATAAAATTAAGTAAGAATTTCACCTAGAGTACACATAACTAGTATTACAAGAAGGAAAAATGGGTGGGAAGTGATTATATGAAAATATTTCATTTAAAAAATACCACATAATGATAGAAAGTGATATAGTAAAAGATTAAGAAAAATATCCACAATAAAACCACAAATCAGTGATACGTAAAAATATAATTGGCTTCTCAGTGAAAAACAAATAAATTTTTTGTTCCATAAGAATTTTTGTAATGTTTTATAATTATTTTACTTTCTAGATAAAAAATATATACAATTTTACATACATGACATATAGAATTTCATCCTTTAATAAATTCACACCATAATATAATTTGTTCCTCTAGTTCATGAGTATTCATGGGGAGGTTTACATGATTTAAGCAAGAGAATCAACAATTTATTTTCAATAATCCCCAAAAAGGGAAACTTATATTCTTATTTTATTTATAAATTATAAAAATCCAATAATTTAGTTAAATCTATGATAATTCCCATAATAATAGAACCTCGTAATAAGAAAACAACATTAATCTTTAAAATTCAATATAAATACCCAATGTTCATCATTGATCATTAAATAAATAATTCTCCCTAAAATTCATCAAAAAAATATACACTATGATTTAATACAATATAATATTTTTATTTCATCACATATTCTTCAAATATTAATTTATCATTTATTTCCACATAATATCTATCATTATTAGTGTTTCATGCAACAACAATATATTCCATAATTAAATTATATCTATGATATTCTAATAATCTCAAAATGTAATGTAAATATCTATAAGTACAGAATAATATTATATTTATATATAAAATATAATTCATCATTTAATAATCAATTTAATTCCCATAATATTATGTTTAGCTATATCATATATTTATCCAGTAATATTGGAAATCATCTAACATAACATTAATCTTAAAATGACCATATCAACATTCAATATCATGGATATCTCTATGATAAAATATATATTCCAAAAAATATATAATAAACCCCTTTCATATTATGCCATTTTACTTTCTATGTTTATTCAAATTAACATTCGTTCAAAAAATAAAATAATAATTTTTTAAGAACATATTATTCCAAAGTATTATTTATACCAATATCATATGTCCAAAAATTATTTTCTCCATCATTACCAACGTTTGATAAATAAAAATTATAAGGAATGTATTTCATCAACTTATGGTTCAATATTTGGAAAAAATAATTTAACTAATATTTTTTATTATCATAATATCATTGATTATAATTATCTTAGACACCATTCTTAATCCCTCAACAATGATATTAATTATTCAATCATTGGAAATAATACATTACGATTCATCGAACCACTTAATTTATTTTCATATAAAATTCATATGAAATTAATTCATCCCGTAATTAAATACATAATGAACTTCTGTTATGTGTTTTATAAATCCTTTATCTCCCATTATGTTATCTATATCAATAGAATATAAATACTTAAACATATGGTAATATTTCAATTATCTAATTAGTTTGATAATTCAATACATTGAAATAAAATAAATAATACCCCATCATCCATATAAATTTTGGAAAAATGGTAATGTGTTGAATATATGAAAATCATTATTTATGTTATTTGGATGCTCAAAATCAATTACGAACATATAAAAAATTCAAATGAAATCGATAAATAAATAATCTTGAATGGATAAAATGATATTGTGATATTATTTATCTTCAATCATGATAAATTTCATTTAATATATATAATTTACGATATTCTAAAAAATAAAATTCATTTTAAAATTAAAAACAAATTGTAAATAAAATACCAATAAGAATTCTATAATACTTTGACCATGAGAAAAAAATTTAATAACTTCAAATTGAAGGTAATCTTAATGATTTTATATTTTATTCCTTTAAAAAGTAACATCGTTCTTTAGAAATAATCATTCACATTAATCCTAAGGGTTACATATACTTCATCCTAGACTCTCATTGAATGCGTAAAATATCATCACATATAACCTAAAAATGGTTTTCTATGTTTTTGAATATTAATTCAAATATAAACTTATATACCCATGATGGTTTCTATAAAAAATAATATATTCTCTTATAAAAAAACATATATATGTTTTTGTTTAATCCCTCATAAGATACCAATAGTAAGGTCTCATAATTAAGCATTACATTATCTAGTGTCTTATGATTATAATTCACTTCATTTAATTGTTAAGCTACGTTTAGTTTTTTAGTTTTTGTGAATTATTTCATAATTATTACATAAAAGAAGAATTAATTTCTTAGTATACACTTCTACTCATTATCTATTTCCCACAAAATAAAACTATTAATGAACATGATTAATTTTTATCAAAAATATTCATTAATTTCCAGACAGATTATAGTTTCCCCTTAAGTGTTCAATAAATATTTGAAAAACATTTTAGAATTAAGGGATGTGAATAAAAATCATAATAATTGACATAAAATAATGAAATAAACTATCATTAAGGATTATATAAAAAAATTCCATTTTCAAAGATAATTTTTAGTCGAGAATAAGGAGTTTATTTATAATTAAATCATATTATCCATCCAACACAATTAATGAAACATTTTATTAGAATTAATAAAGGGAAAATAAACTAATAAAATATTACTTTTAATTATTTAATTCTAATGAATATGTTTTCACAGTGTTTTATTACACACTCTTACGGAGGGAATAATGGTCATGGTTAAATATGGAGTGACATTACAGGACATCATGGATTCAAAATCACAAATACTATTGGAAGGAAAATCATATAATAATAATATTATCTATTATGGGAATTCAAATTAGTTAAATCCTATCCATAATTGTAATAACAATACATAGACATCCATAATAAATACATTTGTTTTCAATTATAAAACCAATTAATTATTTTTATAATACAACCCCTTTTAATTATAAAAAAATTACATGAGTTTTAAAATTATAAATTAAATATTTCATCATAAAAAGTATTCTTCAGAAAAATACCTTTTCCATTTTGACATAACATATTTAAAAATATACACAATTATAATAGAACAATATTCATTGATGATAATATTTTAGTCTAGTAAAAAATATTCAGAATGAATATTATTCATGATTGTGAAAAAATATTCTCATTATATATATGTTAAAACACAAATCTATTATTTTATTTAGAAAATTCATCAGGTAAATTATTTAAAAAATGAAAGAAAAATATTCCATTGAAACAATTTAAAATAACTTATCATGGGTAGAAATTACATAAAAATAATAGTGGATAGTGAAAAATTTAATTTTTTTATAAAATACTGATATGGAAGTAGGACACATATTTAATGGAATCATTAAACGATAATGTTTAAATGAACGTCCCTTATAGTATATATGAATCATCACTTACATTCATAATTAGGATAAAAAATAAACAAAGGATAATTACTGAATTTATTTTTAAATTTTTTACTGTTTATTATTTCTTTTATATTACTCATTACAAGGTTATATAATAAAAATTATTCATTTATGTCTATATTGGGAATTTTTATGATATTCAGTTCATATTTCCAATGTGAATTATGTATGTTGACTACAGTCATAATGAACATTACTAAACCATATCATTAATACTAATACATCTGTATTTTTATTTTTCATATAAAAATTATACCTTTACATCCTACCATTAATAATGATATGTGAAATGGCCAATGATTCAATCGTAGAAAATATTAGTTATACAGACGAATGAGTAACATTTCCATTTAAGAATGATCATTATAGAAATAAGTTAAGAATCGTTTTATCATTATTTAATTATAAAAATATCATAAATATAATATTAATTAATTAATTACAAATATATATATATCATACATGTTCTATGGTGATGAAAAATGTATCAAATATCATTGAAGAGGTTATAGTCTTCATATACGCATGAATAACGTTATAAATATTTACTGAAATGAATGAAAATAAGTTTAATGAAATATTATCTTTTTTGAATGATAAATTTTTTGTTAATATCATATATAAAAAAAAATTCCTAAATTATAATCTATGAATTTGAGAAGATGTGGAAAATAAATTAAATCTCTTTGTGAGGTAGTAGTCTACCGTACACAAGAATGATGGTTTCATTTCCCATTTTATAGAGGAGTTAGATATATTTTCCCCATTTAAATAATGAAATTCAAGGAAAATTAATTTTTTATTACATGGTAAATTTTATCGAATTTTTGAAGGTGGTGGAATAAGAAATAAATGTAAAATATTAGTTTAAATACTTGACCAATTATTTTTAGAACCTCCACTGATTAACACATTATGCCACTTAAGAACATGTTTCACCTAACAAAGTCCTCTATAATATGGATATCGATTAAATTAATTGATTTAGTTAGGCCATGGATAAGACAAAATGGTTTTTGGGATTGAATGATTGAAAATGATAAGAGTCGTTTCATAAGAGCAGGATAGAGTACTCTAGGAATTCCTCATTATATTAAATTTATTTAAATTAATTTTAAATTTCAAGCATAAAAAATTGATCTATTTAAAATACAAGAAGATTATGTATTTGATTCCTCTCATCCAATTAATATTATACTTGTTTTGAATATGTTTTTACCATTTATATTTTTTTATACCCATTGACACTTAAAATGAAAACAATGTTTATTTCTATCTGACGGTCAATATAATTAATATAATGGAAAACAGATGATTAAATGACCACGATTGTTATTATAAAAAAATTACCAATAACTTTTCATAATATAATATACATTTTTTTATTATATAATGTAATAAAACAATATTTTTTATATTATGTCATTAATACCATCTTTATAAACTATTTATTATATTTATTTTAAAAAACTCATTTAAACAAGTAAAATATCAAATAAATATAGCATTACATCCCTATAAAGTCGTGTACTCTTACAAAATTATTATATGACATTAATTATCTTAGTTTATATTTATTTTATTATTTTGACATCATTTATTTGTTTTTCCATCAATTGGATAATTACTGTTTCAATATTGTGAAAATATAAGGAAATTATTTTTGCACTAAAATTTAAAACTAAATTACCATTATGATGACAATTAATTTTTTATTTAACAACAATATTTATATCATAACATATCAAGTAGTAATAACAATGTTAAAATCAATATTGTTAATAAAATTATGAGTGTGCCACTTTGTACTTTTTATTAAATAAGAAAATATAAAAGTAAAAATTTCATTAACATATACAATAAAATTTCTTATAACTGTAACTTGGAGTTTAATGGACAAAATTTAAAATTGTAATAAAATTAATACTATTTTTTGGTCATTTTATAAAACTAATAATTTCATTTGTTGTCTTTAATTACATGTTTTACCCTTTACCTTGGTAAAAAAGAATACTATGGTAGCAATTCATATATAGAAAAAATTAAAAGGACCATGCTTAAAAAATTTATAAACACTAATTAAATATATGGAATGGGTTATTATAAAAAAACTCTAAAAAATTTAATTGAATATTAATCATGAAAAACCATGAAAATAATATTTTTAATAAAAATTTCATTTTTAAATTTAAATTGGTTTTTATACTAAAATTGAATATAAACAAATTTAAAAACCCATAAATTGAAAATTTGAAATAAAAATTATAAAATATAATATTTAAATAAATTCAATAATATTATTATACTTATAAAAATATTTAAAAATAATTTTTTTAGAAAATCCAGTTTTTTCACTATTATTTGACAAATTCATTCTTTCACGAAATATATAAAATATCATTATATAATGTTATATATATAATGATTTAAAAATTTACATTTATTTTACCGCATAATTTTTTAAAAAATTTATAGAAATTAAATATATTGCACTATGTCAAATGTAAATTAAAAATAACTTTTTATAAAAGATAAAATTTAATGAATAAAATTGTATTACTTAAATTCAGGTTCTTATTTCATATGAATTAAAAAATAAATTTACATTTATTATAATATTTATGATTATTTGAAGCATTCTTCATTCCTATTAATACTCTCCAATTTAATATCTAGGATATGATAATAATTTTTAATTAATAATATTACCCAGTTTATTTAATCCTGGTGTTTTGTAACTATTACAGCCTTATGAATATCATTTATTTTAAAAATTCAAGATATTATAAATATATTCACAACTTGATATAATATGACATCAAAATAATTCTTTTTAATCCATTTATATATTAAATATTTTTATGATTATACAAAAACTTACTTTTATATCATGATTATTCATCCTCATAGATAGTTTTGAAAGATAATTCTCAACATCATCTAAGTTACTTTGTTCAGAAGTCATACCCTTACTCTTTGAAATATTATATTTAGAAACAATTTTAAATTTAACAATATTTCTACAACTAGGATTATCACTACTAGATTCATATTCTACTCTATGATTCTAAATTTTCTTTTCAACTTACATATTTAGTAGACATTTATATTTCATTTTTGTTCCAATTAAATGATAGAAACTAATCCTACTGAATTTTTTTGTTTCATCTATGGATTTTTTAATTGGGTCCCAAAATTTTGAAATTTAAACAATATCCATTTTTATTATGTAATTATAATTTTTTTTCATACTCACTGTTTTTAAATGGTTTAAAATGGTTATAAAAGGATTTTTTATTTGTGTTCCCTTAAACTTGGTATAAAATCAAAGGATTAATAATCTTATCGTAACATTTCCCTTTAACAATTCAAAATGATGGAGGTTCCAAAATTTGGTAATTTTTAATATATTTTATTTTCCTCTCATCATTTCACATAATGATATATGACTATAAATGTTCGGTTTTATTTAACATAACAATGTTTTATAAACATTGTGTTTACCATATATTTCATATAATAATCTTGATAAAAGGGTATAATTTATGTATCTATAAAATTTTAACTACAATTCATGATAATAATTTGTTGAACATATTTTTAATTATATAATACTTCATTTGATAATTCTTGAAATAATAACTACCTTTAACATAAATAGTTTTCTTGGTTATATTTTTCTTTTCATGCTTCACAAACAAATATAAATCAATTAATAAAATACATTTCATCTACTAGTATAGTTAGATTAAGGAAATATAGATGATATTTCAATGATATAAAGAAAAATAAAATGAAACAGAGAGAAAATTAAATAATTTCTCTAATAATAATGAATTGTTTAAGAAAAAACATAAATGAGATTCTGTTTGAAAACAAGATGGAGACTATGAAGGATAAAATAATTTTTTACCTACAATAAATAGAAGAAATATAAAACAGGTGTAGTTTTAAAAAACATATATGTTTCATACAAAACATTATTTTAAATTTGAGTATATATAATAATTCCAATCAAATCAAACTAATATATAAAAAATGATATTTTTTAAATTTATTAAATGCACTATTAATAAATGAATATGATGTTAAAAATGACAACTTTAGACAATGAAGTGGAATACTGAAAATTTAAACTCTGATAAATCTAAAAAACAATACAATATATGTTTAACAAAATTCACATAGTATTGTTCAGCAAACAAAAAACACTAATACAAAATATATTAAAAACTCATTTAAACCAAACTGTATGCTGGATAAATAGACTGAACTAATGGAATCCAGGACATTAAACTAGTATTGAGGAATGGTGTCTCTATATCCTAAATGGACATCGACATAACATATTTATAGGTATAATGTTTTATACATGGACAATATGACCCCAAATCCTCATAATTCACTGATCTAGTAGGTTTTAAAAATCACCATACATTTTATACCTAAAATCCATTGATGATTAATTATCAATAAACATAAAAATAAAATCTATATACATAGATATTTTCAAATTTTATTCATAATAAATAGATCATAGTGATCGCTAAAAAATAAAAAAAGTGTACTAAATCCACAACATATTAATGAATATAAGTGATTTTTTGTATTCAAGGAATAAATTCGTTTCCCATTAGATATTATAACATTTTTTATATTGTATTTATTATAAAATATTATAATTATAAACTTAAATATTCATATTATTTAAATCCCAAAGTAAAATATGTTATCATAAACAAAAAAAATTCATCTTCTACCGATATTCACATCACTCTTTATATACTGATTTGTTTCTTAATTTCCACTATAGTTCAACTGAATATGATGGATATAAAATGGAATGGATGATTGATTACTATATTTTTTAAAACCTTTTTATAATCAATGGCATTTTCATTAATAGAAATTCATTCGAAATAATTACAAAATCAGAAATGAAACTCAAGTTTAAAAAAATTTAAAACTTTTATAATATGATTTTAAAAAATAGTTATGTTATTAAATCAATATTATCCAAATTATTTTCCAGTATAATTTTGGGGACAAATATTTTGGATTTGATAGTAAGAACCCGGAATTTTAGAATATCGGTATCGTTAATATATTTTATGTGTTTGATATCTTGTGATGCATGAAAAGTTGAACATAATTTAACATCTCATTATTTTAATACAGAATAAATTTTATTACAAGATAATCAAATGAAATTTAAATAATAAATGACATTTTATGATAGTTAAAATTTACATATGGTTCACGAGGAACGCTTTATATTTATTATTCATTTAATTTAAAGTAAACTTATTTTAGGAAGGAAAAAAATAAAAATTATTCAATCATTTTAATTAAAAAATTAAAAAACTAAATAAGTACATCAATGAAATACTTATGTGGTGATACAGAAAACATGTATAATAATATATGGTTAAATGGAAATATTTTTTATCAAATAATAGTTTATTTTATATTATTTAATTAAAAATATATTTATCTTTTTAATAGTACTAAAAATAATGAAAAAATTATTTTTTCATGTAAAAAATAAATTATCATTCATACATTATTTATAAATTTGTTATAAGTTTAGTTGAAATTATTTTTATGTGAAGAAATAGATTTTTGAAATCAAAATCAATTTTTTAATAGGTGTTGTGTTTTTTATCATAATTAATTTACATATTATTTATTCATAAACGATTTTCATGAATTATGTCAGCAATATATTCATTATAATTTATTACCATTCAATTAATTGTTTGTACTAATAAATTATTGAGAATAATATAAATTGATTCTTAAATAATTATTTATTGTCTTAAAATAGGTTATACATATTTTGTTCCTAGATATTTGGATTAATTTCGTCTAAGTTTTGATATTGAATCTCATAATATTTATTTAATATTTTTAATCATATTTTTTTACTATGTACAAAAATATAATTTTATTTTTTTACAATGAATAAATAATATAGAAATGTTTACCTCATAAGGGTATATGTTAAAATGGGTTAATGGGGGTTGTACTACGGTATAAGGTTACAAAATATTACCAAAACCATATTATTACTATGTTAGTTGAGTATATTAAGTAATCCCCTCACCACTTATTAGACATTTTAATTATTTGAGTCCACTTTACCAAGAAAAATTCATTTACATTATAATTAGATTAATTAAATTTACATTGGTTTCACATCCATCACATATAAATGCGCACCACATCTCCTCACTTGTCCACACAAATTGAACCCAACAACTAAAACAGTATGAATAAAATCACTTACCAAATATCCTCCACACATCATCGACAATATTTTCCCACCTAAATTTCACCCTAATAATTCATTTGTTTTAAAGCAAACAAGGTTTCTCAATGAATAATTTATCATCCTAAAATATCAATATCAATTATATTTCTTATTATTCCTCCTTTGAATATATTATATCCGTAAATATATGGAAAATTAGTTAAATAAAAAAATATTTTTTATTTTTATATAATAATTATTATCTACTACACATTATTCTAATGTAAAATGATAATAACTCTCAAGGGGGCATGAAGACTGCCATAGACATGGAATAATGCATTCCATTTTTTATCAAATCCTTAATGGGACTTTTTTGAAAATGGATTTGGTAAATATATATGAAATTTATCACTTAATTTTGTATTTTGGAATTTAAATTATTCTATTTCTTCCATTTTTCCCATTTATTGAAAAAAATAACATCAAATGTGCGTACATGTGAACTACGAGATCAAATAAGTGATGCAATTAATTTTTCATCAATAAAACTTTTTATGGTCCTATAATAATATATATTGAATTAATATAAAATTTATGAAATTATTAATATTTTATTGATATTATATAATGAACAATGTGTATGGATACGAATCATAAAACCCAAAGACATGTGGAAAACATAAAATATGAAAGTGATATATAGATTTTAGTGAGGAAATAATAATAAATGAATCTCTACCAATTAAAATTGAATGTTACATTGAAACATGAGTGTAAATATTTTCACATTTATTATTTATAGTTACTCTAAAATTATATAATAAAGGGTTATATAGTATGGGAATAATTTCTAGATACAAGCTATGGGTTTTCTTACCATATCAATTTTTATTGGATTTATGTATGTTTCAGTTTCTATTACAGGGAAATATATTTTTTTCACTATCATTAACCCCATATAAGTTCTTATTCTATGGTTATTTAGAAGGTAGTCCAATTTTATTTGAAATTCCCATTTTTTGTACTCAAAATGACCAGCTGAATGTTTTTAAGATAAGATGACATTATTTGATATTTTTTTTATGGATTATCTTCAATCCATTTAAATGTTAATCAAAAATAATAATTCAATTTATAATAAAATTTTACAAGATTTAGATAGGAATTATTATACTATCTTTTGTTATATTTAAAACTCATTTATGTAGAATAGTCTCTTAAATTTTATGAATGTTTAATTGATTCTTTAATTTTATAATATCATAGAGAAATATTTTTTAATGTTCAAACATTTAAAAACGTTATCTTATTATGGTACCATCATGTTAATAAATATTATTTTATAAAATTTAATTTTTTCATTGAGTAGAATATTCTCATTGTTCAATAATTTTTATAATATTTATAGTGATAAAAATTATATTTATTTTTCTTTCATTGATATTTCTAATTATATTATAAAATTATCCATCAATGATATGAACATAGTTTATTATTTTTTATCTTCTCTTCGTATATTATCATATTACACTATTAAATTTCATTATCTAGAGAGATTGTGATGATGGTTCTTTAGGGATGTTTTCATGAAAAATATTTCCTTATACGTGTTAACAATGTTATAATGTAATAAATAATGTCACTGTGATCTAGTGGAATATGTATATATATATACAGTTTATCATTATATGATGGTTGGGAATACTATATCCCTTAAATTTATTTGGTAATTTTTTCTGTTTCATTTACTCTGGGGGTAAATAGGTTGTCAACCAAAAAAATGAATAAATGTACTGAAAATGGGACATAATGATTTTACAAGGTTCTCCCATAATTGATACACACAAGAAACACATATAAATTATTTTTTCATATAAAAGTTAAACAATACACCTCTAAAATGTTATTAAAATATATTTGATGTTCAAACAACTCATCCATGGTGGAAAACCTTTTCCTCAATTCCAATCATGGCTTTTAATAGGGTAAAAACTACACAATTAACAGTCAAGTAAGACAAAAATTGAATTAAATAAGAGATATAATACGCAAAAAAAGTTTACTCATTATGAAAATATGTTATTCATTTATGTAAAATTAGTTATTTTATGTTGAAATCATTAATTTAAACTTAATATAATTCATTAGGACAAAACATTATCTTTAGATTTATGATATTTTAATCAACTAAACTTCTAAATAAGTAATATTTAATTTAAAAAAATTCCCCCCCTCACCACTATGAGTAACAAATTATAATGTCATTCTTACACATCAAAATATATTATAATACATATAAAGTATATTTATATTTCAAACACCATTATAAAACTATAACCAACATCTAGAGACCTCTACTGAAAATACAACCATGACCTCAATTCCTATTAGATCTATGCTATAAAAAACTATAATGGATACTTAATAGATATCCAAAAAACAAAAAAAAAAACCCCTTAAGTTATCCTCACCATTTAGTTTTCCAGAATTTCTCTTGATTCTAATAATCATAGAGTTACATTCTCATAAAATAGTTATTTTTTTTATCTTCTTTAACTATATTTACATTATTGAAATGTCATAGTGCAATATAATTTTCCTCATTGAATACCCTATGCACTGTTAACTATATTAAATATTTAAAATAACATCCTATTCAAAATTAATAGGAATGAATTCATATCAAATTTCCTCAAATGATATTTTTCATTAAACATATCATAGTGATACACTTATTTAAAAATTATAACACCAAATCTCCAGATTCATGAAAATATATCAGATAAATATTTATTGCCTAACATATGTGTTGAAGTGTATAAAACTGAACATCGAAACCCTTTATAAGGTGCCATGAATAATTAATTGTATGTCTAATTTTTATGTATATTTTATGAGTTGTTCAAAACTACCTAATGACTGTCATGTAATTCTTCCATGAATTTTTTGGAAATAAAATTCAATTTTTCTATTTCAATCACATTCAATGATGGATTCATGAGTTTTAAAATTTAAAAACTCTTACTCGATACAAATTAAGATTCTTAAAAGTAAAATGAAACCTACTAATATATTCATACAATACAGATATCAATAATATTCAATTGATGGTTATTTTTATTCACAACATGGCTTGTAGAAGTTACCATATTCATATTGTATCATTAATCATTCATCTAGGAATTCACGAATATTAATTATATTAATCTATGTTAAAGATATATATCAATAATACACATGGTAATAATATTCTCCCAATTTTTTTTATGTTTTTAATTTACCACTACATGACTGTAAATCCACAATCTAGATTTTCAATCCACCACTTTATAATATTTATCAATCTTTTATCATTTCTCTCTTTATCATTGATTCATATGTGGTTGTATCACCATTTAGATTAACATTTTTGAGTTCATCAACAAACAGTGATTTACCCATAATATAGAATATTGACAACATTTAAATTAAATTCAAAAGATTCAATAATCAAAATAAAAACTTTACTAAAATTGAAAAACATGGACTCGATTACACTAAGTAAAGTGAAATAAAAATATTGAAATTGAATATTAGATCTGATTATCATTTTAGAAATTATGATAAATAATTAGTAGGTATTTTGTAATATAATAATAAACCACATAATATAGGTTTTAGAATATATCCAAATCAACAAGGAAATTATCTCCCATGTGTTGTTACATCTAATAGATTTTTTATTCATGAAATCATGAACTGTATCCAAATATAGTAGTAAATAAATAGTTGATAGGAAAAAATGTACCTATATTGATTGAGGAAATTAGTTAAATTCCAATTTTTAATCGTTTATTCCCAAAAACATGTTAAAAAACATTTTTAAAGATATAGTCGACCATATATATTTCTCTAAAAAATTTAAAATTAAATATTTTTCCACAACTTATCATTTTTAATGTTCAATATATGCCAATGAAATGCATGAAAAATATTTTTATTGGATTTTTTGTCAATTCAAGGAATATATTATTATTATAATAAATTATCATTGGTTATTTTACAACATCACCATGTATTTTCAAATTTCATTCATATATTTTATCATTGAACTAGCATATGTGGATTAATTTTTTTAATTAATTTTTATTCAATGATACATAGTCATGTTTCCTATTAAGGTATCAAACATAGTTTCCTAAAATTTATATACATCTACCACTTTTGGATTTTAGATCAGGAATATAACTACACCAATGTATATCAACTAATTTTAAAATTATATATCATTTCCATAATTTATATTCAAAGCATAATTCATTTTTCCATAAATAATCTTATCTATTCTCTTCACTTCAATTAGTTATAAAATATTAGGATACAATAATAATTTTTAATCATATAAGGTTATATAAAAAATTTATTCCCATGTAGATATAAACATTTTTATTAAAAATTATTCTTATTTGAATAGTTTAGAATAACAAATCATATTCATTTTGATTTTCAAATTTTTTTATTTTTGTTTAGTTTTGAAACTGTAATCATATATTCTAATTTGAATTAATTAAACACCTCTCCTTCGTGATTTATATATGATACGAGTATATGTTGTTCCATATTTTTTTATTTACATCTATAAAATTGGTTAAATTAGTAATAAATGACATCTCAAAACTGAAATCCTATTATTAAAAAATATAATAAATATAACATTAATTTTTAACTAAAAATAATATATCAACAGTATACACATCTATAGTAAATGGTTCTTCTTTTAATATGTTCACATAGTGGTCGTGATCAACCACTCATCTCTTAAACTCTAATATCCAAAAGAATACACCAAACCATGAATACCATGCATACATTGACTGAATTATTAAATCATGAATTATAAGAAAATCTAATTAGGTGTTCTGTATAAACAATTTCATTCCAAATAACAATTAATGATTTTTTATACACAAAAATATAGAATAATTTTAATTTTTTTGAATATAAATAAACACTACTGGATTGATAAAATTAATTATATCAGATTTTGTGATGATATAATGAATATAAATTCCTTCAAAATGTGTATATAATTTTTTTCGATCCATTATTTATTCAAATTCACTATACTATTTTCAAATCTCCATTTTATGACTCAGTTTATAGCAATAATAATAATGATAGATAGTTATTTCTATATAATCTAAATGTTTATTCATATAAAAATATTCCAAATCATCATTCATATAATTCAACAATAAATTTTCATCTTATTCTTACATAATGAATGTAGGTTATAAATATTCCAAATTAAGAATTTTTCTCCATTATCCTCATCTTATAAGTATGTGTTAAAGTATATTTAAATATAATAATAATAATTAGATCGAATAAACAACTTTTCTTCTTTAATTGAGTTACATTTTGAATTAATTTATATCATATTTCATCAAGTAATTCATATTTGGATTCATTATCAATCTAAATATTTATATATTCCATTGAAATTAATTTATCTCCTCACATTATTCAAAAAAATTTACACAGAATTTTATTTGGAATCTTTTCAATTAGATTCACATTTAATCTCGCAAAAATATTGATTATTATTTTACTAAAATACTTATATTGACTACAATTTTTTGACTTTCCTCAAAAAAAATTTCATCCAGAACATCATAATATTTTCAGTTATTTCTTGGTTTATTTTAGTTATACAATGTCCTTTCATATAGTATCTGGAGATTGTTAGACGTATTCATCCTCACCACACTTCATATGTTACCTTATATAATCTTGGATGGTATAATTAAATACATTTTGATTAACAGACAACTTTTATAACTTCTATATCTTTATTTATAATGTCATGTGATAGTCCAAATTCTATTAAAAATGCCTTTTATATATTTTTATTACAATGTCTCTGTTTTCTACAACCTCATTTTGTTGTCATTTTCTAATCAATGATACTTCATGAATAATTTACCACTTCTCAAAGTAATTTTAAACCTCATATGATGTTGAACATATTATTTTTTCATGTCTCAACACATTTATAGATCTTTTATTCAATTTTATTCACTTCTTTAAAATATCAATTTGTAATATTATTCTTACATCATTTTTATCATAAATGTTTTTTATCACATCCAAATATAAAAATTGAAAAATGATATTAATTTATTCTCACTATTTATTGAAGACTAATTGTAAAATGTAAAATATTATAGAAAGTATTTAGTAAACCTAATGCTTGAATCATTATCGATGTATATTGATTTCTAACCACCATCAAACATATGAAATAACTGAAACTATATTCCCAATCTTACTAAAATTTAGGAATATTCCATATTTGAAAGCACATGGACATGTTGAACATAAATTTATGATTAATGTTAACCAGCCTCAAGTTACCAAATAAACATTATTCTATAATTTTTAAAAGAATATGTGTTTATTTTATATATTATTTGTATATATATATATTTGTCCTTTTTGATTTCATAATAAAATTCACAGTCATTCCTGCACTCATACTTCATTTTAAATTGAATGAAATATCCAAAACTAATGCATAATTGTAACTCAAAATAACGAAATTTGATGATGTATATAAACATAATTTTAATTTATAATCATCAATTCATAAACATCGAACCTAGTCATTCCAATTTTTTTAATTACTAATACTCCATCATTTAAAAAATCAATTTACTATCAACTCTATCATTTATATTTTTTAGTGAATTTTTGTTAACATTTATATGAGAACAACACCGACTATCCAATTTCATGGAGATATAAATATTTTATTTACCATGGGAATTTATGAAAATCAATTACTCTTAATTTCATAATTTCAAAATAATATTCTACCAAATGAGTTGATAAATTTTTTACATCTTTAAATTATCATCGTCATAATAAATCTAATAAAATTAATCATCTTTATTAATGGTAAATACATATTTTAATATTGAATTGAATTATATTGTATTGGATTAAATTTCCTTTTAATTTTTTAATTATATCTATATAATTTTTGATTTATTCTACTTCCAAATTGAAAAATGTAAGCAATTAATATAGTATATTTATGGTGAATTTCTTTTCTATTATATATGATACTTCCCATCTCTTCTTTTTCAAATATGAATTGTTTAACAACATGGAGAACATTAATATTCCCTACTATAGGATCTATAAAATCCCAAACTAATACTTAATCACTGGAAATATTTTATTTATACCATTTCACTATAAATATCCTTTTTTGGAATAACTCTCAAATTATTTCTATGTTATCATTGGTATAAATAATTATTTTTCTATTTTCTTCATTTCTCAAATATTTTTTCTCAATATATATTTTATTGTTTCACCACCATTTACGATATATGTAAACCCCTCCCATATATAATTTTCAAACTCATTATTTCCTCAAAAGTTCTTATGCCATAATATTTCAATTCATTTGAGAATTTATTATATAATTACCCAAATTGATTCTATTTCATTATAATATTTATTAAAATATCATATATGAAAAAATCTACATTTATAATATATTATAATATTTTTTTTTTCATAAACTTTTCCTATTTGTACATATTAATATCAATAATTATATTTTTCATTTTAGTCAATATTTATTATGTATATCATATATTTTTATGATATTATATTATTATTTTCAAATTCATCGAGAAATTGTTCTTTAAGATCAAATAACTTTTCAATTTCAAAAATTTATCTTTAAAAAACAATAAAATCACATAATTTATCTATTATTTTTATCTCAACATTGGGATCAACATTTATCTCTTCGAATTCTATATTAATATCTACATGTCCGTCAATAAGATCATTATATTCGTTGACAGATTTGTACATGTCATCTGAATCGATCATCTTTTCTTCCTCAACTAACATAATAATAATCTCAATTCAATCCATTGGATATTCCATTGTTTCATTTTCCCCAATGCATTAGAATAAATTCTTCTAAAATTTCATTACACCTCAACTACATTTGTTAATGATCCTTCTAGGAGAAAACTTATACATCTATTGTAGTGAGGATTAAAACTCACCATCAAATTTTTCATTCAACATTAATAACCTATAAATTATTTTTCTTAAAAAATAGAATGGAAACATTCTAGGCTTTATTTACCAAAAAAAAAATTATTAATTTAAAATTTACTTACAAAATAGATAATAACTCATCAATTACATCATCTTTATTTTCATCCCATTGAAACTAATTTTTTATAATTACATTAAATTATTTCAATATAGTATATTGTTTTATAGGAAAATGTTGCTACATCCAAAAATCATATATAAAAAAATTGATCTAAAATTATTATACGGATAATTATATTGGATCTATTTCTTATATATCATTAAATTTTTGGATGTACATTAGTGGAATTAAGCCTATAATATTCATTATAATATAAAAATATTTGATAAAATTATTGGGTTCAGGAACATCACTAAAAAAATTATTAATATTCTTAAATAAACAATCCATATTGACAATAGAAGTCATAATCAAATAAAAAAGAATATTTTGAGAAACCTATAATTTTAAATCGTTCACTTTAGTATCACCAAAAATTATATTATAAATATAAGATGAAAATAAATTTATTGATCATAAAACTGTCAACTTCAAAAATATTCGATTACATAATGATGATAACATGTCATATCAAAGCCTATAATAACAATTATACATTTTTATAACATTCCCACATTGGCATTCCAATATAATCACATATATTAATTTTGGATACTATTACTAAGTTGAAATCAAGCCCAATATAACATAAAAATGACTCCATACTTTTAATACATATCTAATTGTAGAAATAGAGAATAATTTTTCCCTTATTTTATTCAAAAAATTATACATGAGATTTTTTTCTTTTATATATTAAATGAAACATTTTGGTTTTATTACCAGTTATTTTAACATGTGGTATTGTTGTAAAACATGGGGGATTGGGTAAATCTAGGTTTCGAAAAAAATACATAAATAATTTTCCCAAATTTTATCCTGTGTTAATTTTTCATAAGGAATCAATTATTTTTCAAGTATAAAAAATTAACCTAAAAAAATAGTACAGAAGATACACAAATTTTTTTTCTTTTCTCACACATAATGGGTTATGTCCATGGAAAATGCGTCAATTATTTCATGATATTTTAATTAACAATAACACCATTAGTATGTTATTAAAAAGTTTAGGAAATTACCAATGTACATCCATGGTCTAAAACCCTTTCTCTAATCCACGAATTTTATTTTACAGGGTTATGTGGATATATTCAACATCTTATTTTAGCAAACAAATATTTCTATTAGAAAAAAAATCTACAAATTGATTTTTTCAAGAAATTTTGTAGATCAAATCTAGATCTTAAATTATATTTTGAAAAACTATTTCCCCTCATTAATAATAATTAATGTAATTCATTTTGATTATTATTTATCTTTTAATTTGTAATATTCAAATGAACTAAAATTCTAGTTCAATGTTTTTAGGTCACCATGATTTTTCCCTCTCATAAGCCATTTTTTTTATTTCTATCATGCTAATTCCCCTTAAAAACAAACTAAAAATAATACTCAGATGATATCTAAATATCAAATATAATAATAAAAATATTTCCAACCTCCAGCTACCTACAATAAAAGTTTTACTACATAAATAATTAGTATTATATACCTATCATAAAACTTAAAATATATAGATAATGGTTTTTAAAAAAACTACCAAACCCCCATGAGTTATCTGAACCAACATGTCCATTCAATTTTCCCCATATTTTAATAAACATATAATTACATATTTTTTATAGAATGGCCTATCATTTTCACCAATAACTGTTTTTATTTAAAGATTAATGTTCAAACATAGAAAAATATATTGAGAAATTTTCTATGATCTACTTTTGACAATCCTATAGATTCCAAATCATATCCCATAGATATTTTTTAGAAGGAAATGATAGTGTTAATACATAACTTATATTTTCCCATTTGGCCTTTCAAAGATCTTTATTTATTTTAATGTGTGGAAATTATATCTTCTTAATAACTAAAAATTGACTATCTATTTTTTTAAGTGTTAAATTTTTTTCCTGGCATGTATCATGAAAATAAATAACCAACATAATTATTTTTAAGTGTCTTTAATTGTGTTTCCAATTATGTTGTGTCCCAAATGTATCATCTAAAATTTAACAATGTCTTATAAAATTCATAGATGTATCTTTTAAATCAACAATTTTCCGTTATATTATTTATTCCATACTATTTATGCTACATATGATTTCATGGTATGAAAAAATAATACATGTTACTCGGTAATATTAGTATTCCCACCATGAAAAATTTGTCACACTAGGAATTTTTTAGAAACTGAAACCAGTATTAGCATGGTACATTTGATAATTTCAAGACAATAAAAATTTAGAATAATCAAAATGTGTGTCAGGACCAGACTACAGTGACCGAAAATTTCATGCAAAGACAACAAATCTCAATATATGAATAATAATTAAAGAAAAACAATCCATGAAAAAATCATTTACGTGTTTTATCATTAGAAACACATGCTTGTAAATAATGGATTATAAGTGAAGAATATCATCTCTCACATTATTCTACAATTTATATCCCTTCATAGAAATATCAAACATAATACTTCTCTACATAACCTAGGGAAGGGTAACATATTAAATAATATTTTCAGATGTTCAGTGATGGTAAACAAAGGAGATATCAAACTAACAAAAGAATAAGAGTATTAGAAGATGAGAATAAAATATGAAAACCATATTGTTCATATTATATATTATAACATTAATTAATGTAATAAATTATATAAGTTTATAAGTCCTGAAAAGTAAATTAATCAATGATCAAAATACAAAAAATAATATTAGAAAAACATATATATTATTTACATAAAAATAAAAATAAAACATCATTAATATATCATTCAAGGATCATTTCCATGGGTTTTATATTGGAATGAGATCACATCCCAAACCATCATAGTAGATATTTTTTACTTTCAATAATATCAAGTTGGAAAAATTTCTCTATCAAACTAGTTTATCTCCCCATTTCAATGAAATTTATCTTATAAGGTGTTTATCTTTACCCAATGCATTGGATGGATATATTTTTATAGACCAATCAATATCATATAATAAAATTGTATATGTGTGCCAGAATATCATTAAACATTCAACGTATTATAACTTATGTGATGTAATATGATTTATTAACATTTCATCCACATATAACCTGTGTAAAATAAATTTTTTTTCATAATTATTTCAATAATTTATTGTATCACAACACATTTAAAATGAATGTGTTCCATAAAAATCATTTCATCATTATAATAAATCATTCATAGTGAGTATATATATGATATCATTGGATTATAACCCTAGTAAAAAATAATTATTATCAATGGTGGTGGTTGTTAAGTAATATAAAAAACATTGTATTATCAATAATACATTCATGATAAAAAATCTTCCTAACATAGAAATAAATTTTTTAAGATATAATTTTTTCCATATACTAATATGGGAATTTTTCATGCAAATAAAATTTGAATCTTTTAATGAATTCCTAATATAATTATGTTTTCATTATTGTAGTTTTTTTTGTTATTGTATAATAAGTTTTTTCCCTTTATAATTTTTTTAAAAAAATTAAAAATTAACTCAATCATAAAATGGATTAATGATTATTTTAAATGATTTTTTATAAAAAATAAACATTGTAATAAATAATTTTAATATATCATATTGAAATATTTAAGACATTCATGAAATCATTTATTGAAAACATGGATATGGATAAATATTGATTTCCCCCTGAAGAGTTTAAATAAGCTTGTTCCTCATTGATAAATTATTTAAGACAGTAGATTAAATAAATAGATGTAAATAGAAACAAAAACATGTATATTAAGGTAATAATAATAGTACAAATAATATTATTGGTTTATTGAGAGATATACCATAATAATTTAATATAATTATCTTGATCATAAAAAATCATGATAAAGAATGTGATAATGACGTAAAAATGTATAACTTCCTAAATTTTAAATACTAATACCCCTGAATTATATAACATTATATAGATATTAATATATAAAATATTAATGATATTAAGCATAAAATTAATTAATGTGTATTATATACACCATAAAAAAACAAGTGGTGAATATGGAATGTATCCTGTGGAATTAAATATGAGGAAAAATTCTCAAACCACCACTATGAATTATATCATAAACTTATGAAAATTGTATTAAAAAAATATATGTATTATAATTCTATTCTATAACCATAGTAATATATATCATAAAATAGGTTATTTACTTATAACCTTTTACACATTTTCAGGAATAATTATTTATAAAAATTAATGTTTGTCATGACAACTACTTCATTTTTCATTTATGTTTTTGTTAGGTAGCTTCGATCCTTATATGATGATTATGGTTAAATAATAAATATAATTTTAACTATGATATATATACCATATAAATTCTATTTATACATATTTTTTTTTATAATATTAATGTAATTATATAAAAATTAATTATACCCTACATGGAGATGGTAGTTCGTACATTAGCATGAAAGTTATTTCTAATTTCTTAATCGATGGAATGAAAGAATGGTAAATTAATTTTCATCATAATATAATTATTATTATATCATTTATATATATTATATATTAATTAAATATTCCCTTTTTATCATTCGTATTAATAATAAATTCATAAATTATCAAATCGCTTTGTGGAGGAGGTAATAAAAAAGTATGCACAAGTGATGTTATCATTTTTAATTGGATTTTGTGATAATAATTTCTATGTGAGATTATATTTTCAGAAATATAATTATTTAATAATTATAATATTTATAATTTAAATTAATTATTATATCCATTTGTAAGAGGTAGTGATAGAAAATTAATGACATGTGTTTGCACAGAATTAGTCATTCATACACACAATCAACAGTTTCATTTCACATTTGATGGAAGAGAAAAAGAATATAGGTCATACTGTTAAACTAAAATAATATTGTTATGGAATATAGTATTTATTTATTTAATCATATTGTAATTATATTTTACATAGTTATAGTAATAAATAACACTAAAATTTATCGTTATGTATTATACATCCACCTCAAAGATCATCATTATGTTTCTTACAACAGACTTCCTAGAATTTTATTTTGATAAAACAGTAATCTATTTAATGTTTTAGTTTTCAATAATTGAATATTTTCATGTAAATTATGAATGAAATGGTTCTTGAAATGATGAGATGATTTTGGTTGAGATGTCCTTTTATAAGAAGGGGAGGGAACCCAATTGGAAATTTCTTAAGAGAACACAAAATGATAGAGTCATATCCAAGGTAAATTATTCAAAATGTACATAGATGATAATTTAGTATAAGATAATTTAATAATAATTCCATATAACTAGGTTTCTATATGTTTAATATGAAATCATTTCCTTATTTTTTAGTGCATCCACCACCCATGTAATACTTTTATAACCTTAATAACATTAATTATTGTTTATTTTTTATGATTATTATTTTAAGAAAGAATTTATTTAAAAGTTGTATATAATATTAATTATTATGATTCAAAATATTGAATACATTTTACTATATTAGTTCCATGCATATGTTATAATTTAATTTAAAATTAAACATGTAGGTACAATGTAAGAACGATTTCCAAAATAATAACTTTTCAAAAGTATAATACCTATTGGATGAAATATTAGACAAATAAATTTAATAAAATGAAAAAATTGTATTAATATTATATAAAAAAATATAATTTTAAAAATATTATTAAATAAAATTTATCTTATTATTTAATTTAAATGAAAAGACACTTTTCAATTAGAATTATTATTTCTCACTATAGATTGAATAATTAATATTTTTAGACAATTATCATAGATGCACTCTATCATTTCATATCCATGTTAATTAAATAAAATGATTTTTAATTTTAAAAAAAAATCAAATATCGTAATAAAATAATTTTATATAACATTGAAAATTACGATGAAAACATTTTTTCAGAAATAATACATTTTTATAAAATATACATAAATTTTAAATTATCTATTTGGAGATAAATATTATATGGAGGATAATATATTTTACTGAATATGATATATACATTTATTTAAACTAATTTACCAATAGTGATTATTTTTTATTATTATTTCAAAAAAACAATGTGTGCATTAAAAATATTATTTCTAAAAATAATTTATATTACATTGAAATTGTTTTATTTAATTTCTTATCATTCATAAAAAAATATATTTATCTTTTTATAGAGTAATAAATTTCATTTCATTATATTATTTTTTTACTAATAATTCATTCCAATTGAATTCATATTTTACTACTATTAAATTCGATATTATTTTTTTGAAATAATATTATGGATCAATAAAACTTGGTGTTTCATGTGATGAAAACTATTTTTTGAAATAATATATATATATATATATCATATAATTATAGTTTTTTAAATTCTTCACTGCATGAAATGAATTTACCCATTCAAATTATATACTTTAATACAAACAATAGATGATAATTCCGCCTCATCATACCCTCAGGTTCATTCATTGATTCCTCTAATTGGTGAATTTAACATAAAACATTTTCCATGTGATTAACCTAGTTATTTTGAAAATTCTCTATAGGATCTAAAATATTAATAAAATCTACATCAAAAATGACTTTCTATAGTAGAATGCCATCAATGTTACATACATGGTAAGGGTCAGGTACATACATACTCATGATGGGTGCATTGAATACATCATGAACATAAAAAAGGTATAGTGGAAGTGAAACGTGATTTGATGTCATCCCTACTCAATTAATCCCATAGAATCGACTGATATACCATTGAATGAATTTTCCATTATTTAAATATCTCAAAAACCTCTTCTGTAGATTTATTTTCCGAAAAACTATATAACAAAAATTAAATTTGAAATCATTCAAATTAGTATCAAGATAATATATTTTGACTCTAAGACACCAAGACGTGCTAATAAATTATTCAAAAATTAATTATAATTTCCACTTTTAGATCAAGTCCCAACAGATTTCAGTATCTAACTCCATCACATCATGTTGGAGTAATACAATGTCACGACCCCCTCCCACCAAAGATGCCCCTCTTGAGCTGGCAATGGTGAAAGGGAGATAATTACCCCCGAGTCCCACCTCCAATAGGACCCGGGTTAGATACTAGCACCAAGGGTATGAGTTTTCACAAATATGGGAGGCATTACCCTTTTTTGTTATTTTGGATCGGGAAATAACACAAGTCAACCACCAAAAAGGAAAAAAAACAAGTGTATATAAATAAACCCAAACCAAGCCCACATGCATGGTTAAACAATTTTTATAACAAGGTACAAGTACAAGGAAGCTCAAAAGTACAATGCCAAAGAAAACAATAAAACATCAACTGCAACAACTCCAACTGCCCGACTAGTAGGGTCCCGCACGGCATTGGTAGTCCTCCTGGAAACCTGAAAGTAAACATAGGGTGAGCATACATGTATACTCATTAGGGAAACCTAAAGCTCTCGTGCACAAGTGGGGAGACACCCTAAGGTCCTGTGAGAAAACAGAAGAACCAGAAACTAACAAGGAAAAACTATCCACCCATCCTCACTGGTCACACTCACCAAGTAACACAAACAAGTTTAGTATATATATATAACAAAAGTATTGGGTACCCTGTACCATTTCCCACTTAATTAGATGCCGCTCTTCCTAACGGCAAACGTCCTGATGCTACCACACTCTTCCCACCCGCACACACCTGGGCCAAACCACGCATCCCGCCCGCAGACACCTGGGCCTCACAACCACGCATCTCGCCCGTAGACACCTGGGCCACAACCACTAACCCGCCCGCAGACACCTGGGCCTCATCCCGAAGGTTCTTGGGAATGGTAAGCCTGCCCTAAGAGTCTTGGGCTAAAGGTCACCTTAAGCCATCACAGCCTCCGAGACCTACCCAAAGAGTCTTGGGTGTAAGGTCACCTCAAGACATCACAGCCTCCGAGACCTACCCGAAGAGTCTTGGGTGTAAGGTCACCTCAAGCCATAATATCCTATGGAAGAAGGATGAGGAAGGAGCTAGTAACTAAGGGGGAACACCCTCTCCCATAAAATGGGAGTGTTCGGCACTAGGTGCTTGACATGGGTGTGGTGCGACAAAACACAAAGATACAATTATATATATACATATACCAAACACACAGCCCAACCTATGGCTTCTTAAAACAAGAACTGAGCATGTGCCTCGGCACTGCTACCACGAAGCATGAATCAACAACCAAACAATCATCCCCCAACCCCATTTTGGTTTTCATGTTTCATGCAATGGTTTAACAAATTATTTCTACTGGGCAGCTATCATCCAGACAAAACCTTTCAAAAACATATCCTTACCATCCACAACCAAGGTCAGGTAAAACGCAAGCAACCACATGCCATTTCATGTACAAAAGATGATCACAACCATACAACATTCCATCATTCATTTATTTCAATGTTCCACCCATAAAACCCTTTCCACACACAAAACATTTCCGGTTTTGAAAACACCTTTTTACTTCAAAACACTTTTCATAATCAAAACACTTTTCATAAAAAAAGGCATTTTCCACAACCAACCACTTCCCATTTTAACCCCATCGTTTACAAAACATTTCACACCTCCACGTTTCCACCATCAACCATTCCAATAAGATCACCACCCAAACGTCACAGCCCCGCTGCTCACCCAAAACAGAACAGCCCACAAAACACCCCCAACACATGCCACATAACCAAGCCAACACCCACATGTTCATTATTCCATTTTTGTTCAACCGGGGTGATCACACAAGGGATCTAGATTTTCATTTAAAAAGACAAATTTACGTGATTAACCAATTTCCACATTTCATGAAGTTTCCATCCATAAGAAAATACATAAGGAGAGGGCAACATTTAATTGCGTAAGCAAAGGCCCCCAAAAACTGTGATTTTTAGTAGGTAGAAGCTCATTCAATTAACAAATATAATATCACAGGATATATAAAAAAATAAGGTAACAACAATCACTAACTTCCCAAACCCATTCTTTAACCAGTTATTATCTTTATTTAAAGGTTCAACCATTTATCATGAAAACAAAAGGATACCCGCCACACATGATACACAAATTAGAGAGACAAAGGTGAGATACCTACCTCAAAAGGTCCCGATCACGCCGCTTCTGACGACGTCCTTCGGTGTCCTCCGCCTTCGCCAAACCCGACAAACGCCTCCTAGGATGGAAGATGCAGAAGGAAGGCCGGAAGTAAAGGTGACAAGTCCGGGCTTAGATGCTTCGTCTCATCGCTACGATCCTGTGGCCGCTGACGGATCGTAATTCGGAGCTCGGACAAAGAAGTTAGAGGAGGAAGACTTCTTGATCATCCAAGAGTGTCGTCGTTCGGTGAAGAAGCGATTGGTCTGGAAATAATCCGCGAACCTTTCTTATATAGCCAATGAATAGGTAAAATAGTATGCAGCGTGTATTGATGAATACACGGTGTGACTGTACACTCGTTACATGTTTTGACTGGTCAACACACGACACGTCACGCGGTTTCCACGCGTTTTAAAAAAAAGGCGTTAATTTTATTAATATGTGTGTTCCGTTGACCCGAGACATAACTCATAAAAAGGTATCCATCACTGGTCTTAAAATGACCGTCTTAATTACAGGATTACACTGCCACTGATGGTTCGTCATTCTGACACCATATGAAGAAGTTATAGACTTTTTATCTTTTGATCACCCAAAATAATAATAATAATATTTTATTATTATTATAATTACTTATTTATTTATCTTTATAACTCCAAATCAATCGTGATTTGGTCTCTTACACGTTGCAAACAAACACTCCCTCCTTTTATATTTATTTCTCTTTTAATTTTATTCCCATTAATACATTATAATCATTATTATAATATATAATAATAATGTCTTACAAAAGAACCTCCTCAATCCCACGCCACCACAAAAGTGGCGCCTCTTTGGCTCCATGTCAACCACGCCCCACCCCTTATTGATTTCCTTTTTAATTTAACTTATTTGTTTTATTGCATTAATTTTTAAATCTTTATTTCCTTTAACTCTTTCTCTCTCTAATCTTCTTTAATGTTATTATTAATAAAATTAATAATAACACCCATCATTAATGTTGTAATTTAATCCCATGAAATTAGATTACTATAATTATTCTCATATTAAAATAAAATCATTCCATGCGACTCAAAACCATTTCATTTAATTGAATTAAATTTCAAAACAAAATTTAATATAACTTACATATTCGACCCCTTTTTAATACATTTAATTTCATTAACCTCTCACACATAGTTTTACGTCATCATTGTTATTTATTGTTTTTCAATAATAAAAAAAATTCATCAACTTATTTTATTAACTCATCACCATTATTATTTTTAATAACAATAATATTTATGCTCATCGCATTGACTACATTAAACCACCGCGTTGGATATCTGAATCCAACCATGCCACATCAATGTCGCGTAACATCCGTCAATTTAATTATTTAATTCTATTTATTTTTATTTCACACTGATTAAATTGAAACCACTTTTATTAAATTAAAGTCATTCAATTTAATAAACCCAACATATTTTTACACCACCATTATTATTATTATTTAACATAATAATAATAACTAACTCACCTTTAATTTTATTAACGCACCACCATGCTTCCATTGTGCATCTTCATTTATTTGTTTGCAATAAATATCATAACTCATTTTATTAATTTCTCATTAATATTATGAATAATATTAATAACACAACACCTATTATTATTATTCTAATTTAATACCAACAATTTCTCAATTAATATTAAACTAAACGCCTTATTTTTTAAAATCTTATTTAGAATTAAAACCCCTTTTAATTTAATTAATCAGGCACTTTATATCACCATCTTTATTATTTAATATAATAAACTGACAAATCATCTTTTAATTTTTTATAAATTCTTCTTCATTTTTATCATTAATAATTATCATTGTTACGCGCACCGTGTTGACCACATCGATTTCAACAAAGGAAGGGACCGGAGAGGTCCGGGCCATTACACCAGATACCTCTCAAAACATTCTCATCCTCGAGAATTAAAACCAACCCATAAAAGGGGGAACGGTCCGAACAACCACCCCTCAAGACACCTCTCAGACCTCTTGTCATAACAAGAAACAACTGACAACCCTAATTATGTGAGTTAGGAATTCCCTCTCTTATGTCGAGATATTATCCGCTTTAGGCGGCACTGACTCGCCTGCACGGGTTTAATCGCATCCGCATTAATGCGTCTCGATTAAGGACTGATCCTTCCCACTTCTATATATTAGGATTTTCCAACTTACACTGCACCCAAAAACATACAACCCACACACTTCCCGGACACATGGCTTGAGGAATTCCTTCTCCCATGTCTAGATATCATCCGCTTTAGGCGGCACTGACTCGTCTGCACGGGTTAAATCACATCCACATTGATGCGTCTCGATTAGGGATTAGGTCTTCCCCTCCCCACATGATAGGGCTCTTCACATACATTTAAAGAAAAGCGGGAAACAACATAGCATTAAAAACTCACAAAAACAAGGTCCATGCCCAGAGAATGATCAAAAGAGTTCCAACGAAGGAGTGTGATGATCTTGAATTTAAACAAAACATAAGTGAGAGAATTTAAGTAAAACCGGAAACATCTATCTCGATCTCTGGCCTTTCTACGGTTGCCACTTCTATTGCGTGAAACTGTCTGTTTCCCACTCCTCTGTCGTTCTGTTGACGTCCAGGTGCCATAGTTGTTCGGTAACCAGGGAACACCTAAGCCCAAGTAGTAATGAAAAACTCAATGTTTTAATTATCATTTTATTTTAATTTCATTCCCAGAACACCCAAATCATGTAAAACACAAACATTATGATGTATGTACCTTCCCTAGGGTCTCTACCCTGCAATCAATATAGTCTCACTTGGTCGTTCGGTAGGCTTAGAGTCCTTGCATCGGATCACGGGGGGCCCTAAAATCCCGTGTCCTAGACGGTTTTCCCTGGCCTATGTCACGCACCAAGATTAACGAACACTGTTGCCCTACCATCCCTTGCAATCCTCACTGTGCCTAACTCCAGACTCCATCCTATCTCTCAACCATCACATCTGATTCCATTCTGTCACGACCCCCTCCCACCAAAGATGCCCCTCCTGAGCTGGCAATGGTGAAAGGGAGATAATGACCCCCCGAGTCCTGCCTCTAGTAGGCCCCGGGTTGGCGACTAGCACTAAGGGTATGAGTTTTCACAAATATGGGAGGCATTACCCTTTTTTATTATTTTGGATCGGGAAATATGACAAGTCAACCACCAAAAAGGGAAAAGAACAAGTATATATAAATAAACCCAAACCAATCCCACATGCATGTTTAAACAATTTTTATAACAAGGTACAAGTACAAGGAAGCTCAAAAGTACAATGCCAAAGAAAACAAGAAAACAACAACTACAACAACTCCAACTGCCCGACTAGTAGGGTCCCGCACGGCCTTGGTAGTCCTCCTGGAAACCTGAATGTAAACGTAGGGTGAGCATACAAGTATACTCAGTAGGGAAACCTAAAGCTCTCGTGCACAAGTAGGGAGACACCCTAAGGTCCCATGAGAAAACAGAAGAACCAGAAACTAACAAGGAAAAACTATCCACCCAGCCTCCCTGGTCACACTCCCCAAGTAACACAAACAAGTTTAGTATATATATATATATAACAAAAGTATTGGGTACCCCGCACCATTTCCCACTTAATTATATGCTTCTCTTCCTAACGGTAAACGTCCTGACGCTACCACACTCTTCCCGCCCGCACACACATGGGCCAAACCACGCATCCTGCCCGAACACACCTGGGCCTCACAACCACGCATCTTGCCCGCACACACCGGGGTCACAACCACTAACCCGACCGCAGACACCTGGGCCTCATCCCGAAGGTTCTTGGGAATGGTAAGCCTGCCCGAAGAGTCTTGGGCTAAAGGTCGCCTCAAGCCATCACAGCCTCCAAGACCAACCCGAAGAGTCTTGTGTGTAAGGTCACCTCAAGCCATCACAACCTCTGAGACCTACCCGAAGAGTCTTGGGTGTAAGGTCACCTCAAGCCATCATAACCTATGGAAGAAGGAGCAGGAATGAGCTAGTAACTAAGGGGGAACACCCTCTCCCATAAAATGGGAGTGTTCGGCACTAGGTTCTTGACATGGGTGTGGTGTGACAAAACACAAAGATACAATTATATATATACATATACCAAACACATAGCCCAACCTATGGATTCTTAAAAAGAGAACTGAGCATGTACCTCGGCACTGCTACCACGAAGCTTGCATCAACAACCAAACAATCATCCCCCAACCCCATTTAGGTTTTCATGTTTCATGCAATGGTTTAACAAATTATTACTACTGGGCAGCTATCATCCAGACAAAACCTTTCACAAACATATCCCTGCCATCCACAACCATGGTTAGGTAAAACACAAGCAACCACATGCCATTTCATTTACAAAAGATGATCACAACCATACAACATTCCATCATTCATTTATTTCAAAGTTCCACACATAAAACCCTTTCCACACACAAAACATTTCCGCATTTGAAAACACCTTTTTACTTCAGAACACTTTTCATAATAAAACCACTTTTCATAAAAAAAGGCATTTTCTACAACCAACCACTTCCCATTTCAACCCCATCGTTTACAAAACATTTCACACCTCCACGTTTCCACCATCAACCATTCCAATAAGATCACCACCCAAACGTCGTAGCCCCGCTTCTCACGCAAACCACAACAGCCCACAAAACACCCCCAACACATGCCACGTAACCAATCCAACACCCACATGTTCATTATTCCATTTTGGTTCAACTGGGGTGATTACACAAGGGTTCTAGATTTTCATTTAAAAAGTCAACTTTACGTGATTAACCAATTTCCACATTTCATGAAGTTTCCATCCATAAGAAAACACATAAGGAGAGGGAAACATTTAATTGCATAAGAAAAGGCCCCCAACGACTGTGATTTTTAGTAGGTAGAATCTCATTCAATTCACAAATATAATATCACAGGATATATAAAAAAATAAGGTAACAAAAATCACTAACTTCCCAACCCCATTCTTTAACCAGTTATTATCTTTATTTAAAGGTTCAACAATTTCTCATGAAAACAAAAGGATACCCGCCACACATGATACACAAATTAGAGAGACAAAGGTGAGATCCCTACCTCAAAATGTCCAGATCACGCCGCTTCCGACGACGTCCTTCGGTGTCCTCCGCCTTCGCCAAACCCAACAAACGCCTCCTAGGATGGAAGCTGGAGAAGGAAGGCCAGAAGGAAAGGTGACAAGTCCGATCTTAGAAGCTTCGTCTCATCGCTACGATCCTATGGCCGCTGACGGATCGTAATTCAGAGCTCAGACAAAGAAGTTAGAGGAGGAAGACTTCTTGATCATCCAAGAGTGTCGTCGTTCGTAGAAGAAGCGATTGGTCTGGAAATAATCCGTGACCCTTTATTATATAGCCAACGAATAGGTAAAACATTATGCATCATGTATTGATGAATACACGGTGTGACTGTACACCCGTTACGTGTTTTGACTGGTCAACACACGACACGTCACGCGGTTTCCACGAGTTTTAAAAAAAGACGTTAATTTTTTTAATATGTGTGTTCCGTTGAACCGAGACATAACTCCTAAAAAGGTATCCATCACTGGTCTTAAAATGACCGTCTTAATTACAGGATTACACAGCCGCTGACGGTTCGTCATTCCGACACCATATGAATAAGTTATAGACCTTTTAAGTTTTGATCACCCAAAATAATAATATTATTATTTTATTATTATTATAATTACTTATTTATTTATCTTTATAACTCCAAATCAATCGTGATTTGGTCTCTTACACGTTGGAAACAAACACTCCCTCCTTTTACATTTATTTCTCTTATAATTTTATTCCCATTAATACCTTATAATCATTATTATAATATATAATAATAATGACTTACAAAAGAACCTCCTCAATCCCACGCCACCACAAAAGTGGCGCCTCCTTGGCTCCATGTCAACCACGCCCCACCCCTTATTGATTTCCTTTTTAATTTAACTTATTTGTTTTATTGCATTAATTTTTAAATCTTTATTTCCTTTAACTCTTTCTCTCTCCAATCTCCTTTAATGTTATTATTAATAAAATTAATAATAACACCCATCATTAATGTTGTATTTTAATCCCATGAAAATAGATTACTATAATTATTCTCATATTAAACTAAAATCATTCCATGCGACTCAAAACCATTTCATTTAATTGAATGAAATGTCAAAACAAAATTTAATATAACTTACATATTCAACCCCTTTTTAATACATTTAATTTCATTAACCTCTCACACATAGTTTTACGTCATCATTGTTATTTATTGTTTTTCAATAATAATAACAATTCATCAACTTATTTTATTAACTCATCGCCATTATTATTTTTAATAACAATAATATTTATGCTCATCGCATTGACTACATTAAACCACCGCGTTGGATATCTGAATCCAACCATGCCACATCAATGTCGTGTAACATCCGTCAATTTAATTATGTAATTCTATTTATTTTTATTTCACACTGATTAAATTTAAACCACTTTTATTAAATTAAAGTCATTCAATTTAATAAACCCAACATATTTTTACACCACCATTATTATTATTATTTAACATAATAATAATAACGAACTCACCTTTAATTTTATTAACGCACCACCATGCTTCCATTGTGCATCTTCATTTATTTGTCTGCAATAAATATCATAACTCATTTTATTAATTTCTCATTAATATTATGAATAATATTAATAACACAACACCTATTATTATTATTCTAATTTAATTCCAACAATTTCTCAATTAATATTAAACTAAACGCCTTATTTTTTAAAATCTTATTTAGAATTAAAACCCCTTTTAATTTAATAAATCACGCACTTTATATCACCATCTTTATTATTTAATATAATAAACTGATAAATCATCTTTTAATTTTTTATAAATTCTTCTTCGTTTTTATCATTAATAATTATCATTGTTACGTGCGCCGTGTTGACCACATCGATTTCAACAATGGAATGGACTGGAGAGGTCCGAGCCATTACATACAATTTTTCCCATAAGGAATTGAAAAGGATATATATTAATTTGTGAGTAATGGTTATTTTTAATGGATACTAGACTAAATAAAGTTATTGAACCAATAAACTATTAAATACCATTGAAAAATATCTTTACACATCCTTTGTGGCCTGAATTGTTATCTCAAATGTACTATCGATCATATTATTACATGTATTATGGAAACACATTACTATATCCACACCATGCTGAATACTTCAGCAGAACATCATAGAAAACAATGGATAATCATTAGTCATAATATAATATGGTACTCCATGAATCCTTATCACATCTTTTGTGTATATCCTTGTAACCAGATCTTGAGTGAAATAATCTCTTATATGAATGACCTTTAAAAACATTATATGTTGATCAATTACTACTTAAATATTATTATAGTATCTTGTTTTTTGGGATCTAATGATAAATTCCATTGTAAATTTATACCATTTCCATTCTATTTTGTTTAAAGGTTGGAACACCCCCATATAATTTTTTCTCCAAAATAACATTATAAGACACTAAGAAAGGAGATGCATGTTCATTAATTTACCACTACATGTTGTACAATCAAAATGATTCCATTTTGTATCAATATATCTTCATACTTCCATGGTCACTAATGAATTACAAAGTATTATCCTCTTTTAATATCTACTTTTTATATCCTATACGGATGGAATTGATGTATTATTCATAAACCATAGCATTCTATCATAATAATTGTTAATCTTTGTAATATTTATCACATTCTTGTGTATTTATGCATATTTCTTTTCTACCTCATCAATTTTTATAGGGATATATGGTCGAATAGACATCCTGGAAAGAAAATATTTCCCCACTACATTCAACATTTCTTTAAAATGCATTAAATGATATATATATATATATATATATTTATATATTATATTTTTTTTATCCTCTTTACGGATATTCTTGCATTATGAATTTATCTCAAAGCATTATTACCCTTATTTACAATCAATGGGTGGTAATATATTGGGAATTCATATTAATTAATCATCTAAAACTAGATTCTACTGTGAATATTCCAATATTTCTAGGCGAAATTATATATTAATATTTTAGGATCAATATATATGACACACATTTCTTTTTAAGGATAATTAAGCAATATCATTAATGGAATTATTAAATTAGGTGACTCAAAATCACGGGATGGATAATTTTTCTCAAAAAAACATCAAGTATCCTAAGTAATACTCTATAAGAATGCCATTATTTGGGAGAGAACATCCCCATACTTTCATTGATGCATCACTATAGATTTAAAACCCAAATCCATTTGATGGTAACATATGATCTGGAATGATGACTATCATTCTCCTTAATCCCTTGAAATTATCGTTACATTCATTTTTACGATGAGAAAAGGATCTTATCTGACATTACATAGTGACTGATCTAGATTGTGATAATATATAAATGGGAATCCATATTTACCATCATTAAAAACCAAGAAAATATTGGATCTCAAACATAGTGTTTAGTCTTGTCTGATGTTCAAAAACCTGCATCTTTGATGGATCCATAAATAAACCCTCCCATTAGATTATATAACCCATTAAATAATCTTTTTCTACCCAAAATTCAAAATTTGTAATTTTTTATACAACATTATATGCATGTGTTCATCATCACAATACATATGTTATGTTAATGATGGTACATAATCTTTTAATGTATAAGAATATCTTCTATAAAGAGTACAAAAAATGAACAAGGTAATATATAAATAATATATTCATTAATTATATGATCAAAATGGGGTTATTATCACAACCCAATAGATCCACTATATATTTATATTTTCCAAGCCGTGGGAATTATTTTATCATGGGTGTATACTCTTTTTTATACCTAATATGATGATATCAAAATGTATCTCATTCTTGGATAATTATTGACCTTCAAAAATTTAATAAAATAAGTTATAAATTTCATGTAGATGATGCATGTTATTTATTTTGATCTTGTACAGTTCCTAATGTTGAATATAGAGTCCCATCATGTGTACCCTATGGTGAAATATTATTCATAATGATTCCCTTGTCATGATTCTTCTAGATTTTCTTCTTTTATTCCATGAAATCAATTTAGTATATTTTCTAGGAAGAACATAAAATTGGAGTGATGCTAATTTTGTGTTCTATTGAGAACCATAATGTATGATTTGTTAGAATAATATTTAACTACACTATAAACACATTAAATTTAACTATAACAAAATAATGAGATTTGATATTGAATTTCCACCAAACCACTTATGTTGAAAAAACCTTTTGATTTATAATGAATCCCAATAAAATGGATTTGGATCCCCTAGAAAATTCATGTTTTTCATCACACTGATAGATGATCAAATTTGGTTTTTGAATATCCAATTTTAAATCAATTATTTAAAAATTTATGTTACTTTTATGTAAGTAAATCCAATCAATTTATTATAAAATATAAATTCATCCGGTGGAAGAATAATGATATTTTCAAGACATACATTCCCACAAACATAAACTGGAGGAGAATTTATTGAATGAGATATGATCATGATACAATTTTATGTTGCCCAAAATAATTCGACATAAAATAATATAAATGGTAAAATTAAACCCTAATAAATTTATCACATATAAAAGAGTTGGTAGAACAATATTCAAATAATACATTAGTAGTTATAGAGTGGATGGAATGTGAACGTCTCATCTGGTCTTTTTCATACCCCAATAAAAATAGTTATCACATTACATTTCATGTTTTTTATTTCCTTAAGAGTATATTGATGTCTAAAACATTAATTAACCTTCTAATAAGAGGATTTGTTATATTAATTCATATACTCCATTAATTTGATGGACTTGAGTGTGGTTGGTTCATTATATAGATCATTCTCTCCATTATCATTGTTATTTGACTTCTTCCCATTAGATTAGAATTTAGCCACTAGGAGACTATCCATTCCACAAATAAAAACTTTACTATACCACTTAAAAAAATTTACTCCGTGTTAACATAAATACTTGTAAAATAAAAGAAATCACACATTATTCTTCCCATTATTTTTTCAGATTAATTTAATTAAATGTTTCTTTAATTATCAAAATCATGAAATTAAGGTGTAAATCTATTATCCATTTCATCTTTGATAACACATCAAAAAGTTTCATCATATATAATGATGTTCCTCATCTATAGCACATTTTTTAGACTTTATTCTTTACATTTAATAATTAATCAAGAATTTATTCAAGTTGGATGATAATACTAGAACCAGAGCTCACATGTCTGGTAAGATTTGCCTCATAGGATCCAGTAGATTCATCATACTTATTATTTATCTCTATGAATAACTATTCTGTTTCCACACACTGAATATGAGGAGAGTACTTTTTGAATAATAAAATAATAAACACAACCCTCTCAATATAGTATTTTATACATATTACCAATTATTTTTTAAAATATTACATCAATGATCTGTGTCACCATCAAAAAAATATTTTTCCATATTTACATTTTTAACCCTTAAAATCTGTATAATTAATAATGTTAATTATATGGTATAAATAAATATATCAGAAACTATTGAATTAGTTTTACCACTAAACAAAGGTGTATGGTTCCACATAATGTTCTCAAGAGAACACTATTATCTTAATTTCTCATTTTTAAATTCAACATGAATCATATGTTGATAACATTGTATGAGCATTGAAATGTGATTTTTCATTATATCATCATAACATTTGTTTTCCCAAGAATAGAATCATTGAATCATCTATAATAGTCACCACTAACAAGATTCTAATAGGGTCCATTGATCCAATGGAACAAAAAATTCATAGTTCCAACAAAAATTATCAAAGTGTTAAAATACATAATCATATATATCATTTATACAATGTATAAATTATATAAATTTAACTTCAATATATTTCTCCACAAGTGTAAACTAGGTTATTCACTGTCAATATATTTCTAAATCATTCATTATGGTATAATTTGAATTGATTTTTTTTAAAATATAACCCATAACAGTGTCAAACCTGCTGTGCTGTAAGACCCATTACCAAACACCAAGAGATGATAAATTTGAATCCAAATGTTCCAATTTAAAAGTTATTACCACATTAAAAAAAATTTAGGATCTAAAGCTACATGAATTATAAAAAAATGTAATTAATTTCATAGAAACCCCATTTTATATCCTTCAAAAAATACACTAAATTTTCCCCTAATTTGACTTATCCCTATTCTTATAAATAATGATTTTCATATAAATTTAAAAATTCAATCTAAACTATTTTTTGATACAATCTATAGAAACCCACAAATTTAATTAATATATATCCATTCCTAATATGTAAATATTCATTACATAAAAATGTTTTCTCCGTAATCATATATGTTATGTACATTTGAAATCACGGACACATTAACGATAGGACCATTTGTGAACTAAACCATCTCAAATTATGTTCTTAAAAACTAGAATCCTTCTTTGGTGTATCATATTTAAAAATTTATCAATATCATGGGAATAATTTTTTTAAAATAGGTGAGAATAGTTACTCTTGGAGGGTAGACAATGGAGATATAAAAATTACATGATCTTAGTGTAATGGTAACAAGGGAATAACCGTTAACACACATACCATACATATCATATTTCATAATCATTAGTCCTCGAATAAATCATGGTAGTTAAAAATACATGATTCATATTGAATCTAAAATATCTATCATAAAATATCATTTGGAAAAAATAGATTTATGTAATACACATAAAAATAGAAATGATTTTTATTAGTAGTCAAATAAAATTTATGAGGATATCATTGTGGAATGGATTGACACCTCAAATAGTCATAATAGTCATGAATCACCACCAATACTATCATAGTGGACAACGTACCTTAATGAACTATGTTTACTACCCATTATATTCATGTTTATCTAATAAGATAATAATCTTTACCTAATATATTAGAGGGATATACTTTTTTTTGTCCTGATTTCACCTAATGAAAATTAAATATATTTGTTGCAGATGATGATAAAACATTATTTATGTAAAAACCATTGAATAAAAATTGTATTATAAACATTTCATCCTCATATATCTAGTGGAAATCAAATGTGTTCAATAATGATTTCCTTAGTTTATTAGAGCATAACACATTAAAAAAGAATATGTTTCATAATAATATTAAACATTAATAATAAAAAATATATACATTGAATATGGATTAAATAATTGGATAAAATCCCTTTTATTTCATATGTAGAATGTATGGTCTTGTTATTTATGAAAATAAATACAATTAATAAATCATCAAAAAATAATTATAAAATTATAATTTCCATACAAAATAATTATTTAAAATCTTAAAATAACTATAAAATAAATAAAAAATTATGTGGAAATTAAATTTGAGAAGTATTTTTAATGATTGAATGAATTGATATATAATTGTGTTATACAATTATATTCATGCTGGATATGTTAAAAATGAATACATTAATGATTTTCTGAAAAAATCCAACATTTACTCTTTCAGAAAAATAAATGAAAATTATTTTTAATCTTCAAGGTAAAAACTAATATGAGGGGGAGAATTACTTTAAATAATCATATATTAATATTACAAATTTTTTAGAAATAACTTTTTGAAAACATGGATATTGATGGAAAATGATTTTCATCCAAAGACTAATAATGCACCATACTAGAGGGGTTCAAAGATTCTACGAAGATGGTTGAATATTTAGAAAATGATTTTCCTATGATTAAAATGCACCATTTTTGGGATTAAACCATTTTCATGAATGAGTGCACATTTTGGGAAAAAAGCACGATAGCCATGCACTCCCAAAACACCCCTACCCCCAAATACATCCAATATTCACCTAAGCAACCCCAAGATGATCCTCAAATAATGTATAAAAATATTTAAAAAATATAATCTAAAAAATAGTTTGATTTATCTCAAGAAAATTTAGGCATCATAAAATATGTCTATTATATAACTAATAATAATTAAGATGTAATCACAATAGTCATTAAAAATTGAAACTAAAATGATTATTCCATGAATCCAGCATATTTACATCCCTATCTTTTGTTTCCTCCACAACATATCCATGATTCCATAATAAAAAAAAATTCAACCATGTATTTCCCACAACACATTCCTAATTAATTCCCTATCATGCATTAGATGATCATCAAATGACCCATTAGTCTCAATTTCAACATCATCCATATTGATCAATTGATAATAGTCATGTTTATAATTTCAATTTTTTTAAAAATTAAAAAAAACCATGACATCAAATATAACACTATAGAATATCAAATTAGAATATCGTGGGACTCATACTCTCTAGAACCTCAAAATGTCTAATAAATATGGGTTCCGATATTCCCTCTGTTATAATCCTTAGGTGGTTTAATCTAGTAAAATCTTAGAGGAATACCCGATATACCACAATAAACAATAGGTTTCATATAAATATATAGTCACATGACATTGATTTAAACTATATTGTATCTATACATTTTCAATTTATCAAAACCTACTTTGATATCACCATTAAGAGATTCTGTCCCAAAAGCTCTAACTCCCCAATCTCCTTCTAGTATAGAGGTGATCAACATGGATGACAATAAATAGAATAATATTGTGGCATATGAATTGTATTTTAATAATTTTTTTTATATGAGATCTCAATGAATGATAGGTGCTTATCCCAAATGAAAATAACTTCAAGAATGAATACTAGTAATATTACTTCCACAACCTGCATAGTATGTTCTAATAGACTATATTTTTGTGGGTGGACAGTGGTACTATTAATTATTTTAAACCAAGAAAAAATTTCATTACATTCCATTAGTGTAAAATGAATCATGATTCATTTTTTAAAACTATACTTTTTAGAACCCAGTGCTGAGTTACTCTATTCCAAACATTCAAGTTTACCATCTAATCCATTAAAATAATTTCCCAAATAAGTAGTAAATTTTATAATTTCATTTATTGATCCACAATTTTCCAAATAAAATCATTCATTGGTGGTTTCCTAAGATATCATACCACATAATACAAGGTTATATTTTCCCACTTCCATACTAGAATGGGAAACATGTATAGGAAACCACAATTCCATTAATGCTAAGACTTTATCTGTTGACAAGAGTATAATTGAGTCATGAAACATATAATTTACTTCATCATTCCCAAACACCGTCATAGTTGATATTGGCCAAAATATCATTGAGTAAAATGAAGATGTAATGTCTTCTTTGAGGCATTAAATTCATGCATCAACTCCAATCACATACACATAGGTAAAAAACATGGTTAATTTTATAGATGATATCATCCACATCTATAATATAACCTGAATGAAACTATATATGTTCATGAATTTTCCTAATGGATATACACTCTTCATACTCATACAACGTCTCCTAGATATTTATGATAAGTGTGGATTCAACTGTCACTAAGATGTGGTTTATCTACACCTGGACATCAGGAAAAACTACATGCATCTTGGCTAGAAAGTTTAGTTCCTTTTAATCATAATTGGACTCTTACATTTCCTGAGTCTATGTTTTTATGATCAAAGTGGCATTAAATTTTTTTCCCTTCTGGGGTGTAATGAAAATAATAATATAAAACAATTTAATTTAATAAACCCTCCTTGTATTCTACAGATTCAAATCACACTAAGAGACGATATAATTTATAATATTGTTACCAGCATACATGGTAGTCATTTAACCAAATAGATGGGGCCTCCAAACCATGAGTAAATAAACTAAAGAAGATAATGTGAGTTAAAGTACAGTGAAATTCTGGCCATGTGGACTCAGTGTTCATGAACAATATTCCACAAATTGACCCCCTATATCGACACTACCCAACATAATACTCTTAATGAATCAAAAAATAATATATATTGCTATCCAGGTACACGTATGATCAAAGATATACATGTCATCAATCCCTTATTCAACCCATTAAAACAATATTCAGATGGTCTAAAGCATTAAAATTTTACTACCTTCTTGTCCATTCCTAATGGTGTTTCTTCTTAGTGGGTAATTTTATGGAAATTCCTCTAATAATGGCATGATAATCCTAGAAAACTATAAATATCTAACAAATTATTGGAATATTATAATGAAAAAATGACCTACACATTCTCTGGGTCCATAGACACACCATCCTCTTAGATAATGTGACCTTATAAATGTTCCAAATGAATCCATAATTATATATTTGATATCATGGAGTATAGTTGTTGTTATATCATTTTACATAGCCTGATTTCAATATTTTGGGATTTAACTTCATGATTTTTAGTGTAAAAAATATATCATCCAAAAATAACCAAAACTAATTAAGGTATGGGTGGTATATTATGTTAATTAATGAAATAAATAATGAAAGTGAATTTTTAATCCCAAATGGAATCAATATGATGAAATATAAGAAACATATTCTTCTAAAATAAGTCTTAATAGAAGGTATAACAAACAACTATTTTTACACTAATCTCATTTCAATCCAATAAAACAAACAACCTCCTCTCATATAGTTTATGATATCCCTATATTGAGTAATTGAATATCAATTCTTCACTATCATCCAAATGATATTCATTTAGTCAACATAGAGGATCATCGACCATATTTTCAAACAAAAATAGATAATCCCAAAGAGATGTATATGGATAGATAAATCCCTTATACATCACCAGTTATAGTTGGGTCTAAATATCATAAATCTCGGTTTGTGCCATTATATTTGGTGGAATTGAAACTATATTAACCCTATGTATGAGATCAATCATTATTTTTATGTGTCTCTTTGGTGTTAGACCTGATATTGCTGTAGGAAAAAAGTCATTTAATAGGTCCAAAAACATTGTAAATACATCCTACTTAGCACCCCCCATCACCCAACTACATATCTGCACCCAAGGTTGTGAGCTCACCCAGTAGCTGATGAACTTACTATGCACAGCCAGCTAGGATATCCCACCCTCAATGATGAATATGTTTGTCTCCATCTGGATATAACATTGCAAAACTCATATAGTAAAAATATATCTAGTATTGGTATTGTAACAACCATTCCATACCCATCATGAAGTGAATTTTTAACCTATCAAGGTTGTATAGATCACATATAAATTGATATTCCTCTATCTCAAGAGAACACCGAATAAAAAATATATTTTCCTGAATCGTACCCAAAAAATATGTATCGATCATTATAAAGTAATAAATTACTCCACTTTCAGACTCAAACCATACACAAGTTTTTTCAACATAATAAAAAGAGTGTAACTAGTTTCAAATAAGTCATTAGAAAGTGTATAATCTATATAATATTACCTCTAACTATTAATAGTCCATCTTTTATATCAACAAGTTTATATTAAAATACATGCTAAAATCCTAAAAATATTCCCTATGATACCATCAGAATTCCTCGATATTAACCACACTTCTATAATGAGTTATCTTTCCTAGAATTACAAGGTTCAGTACCTCATCCTCCACGACTTGTAGAATATTAACAGCCAGACTTGTACGGTGTATAAGACCCCATTCTCATTCTATGGTTATTTCTATGTGGTAAATAACGATTGATTTAGAATGTATTCTTATAGATCCTCTATAGATTCCATCACCCACCTAAATCAGGGGACTATATTGGTGGTTAGGGGAGACATCTATAAATATGGTCGGACCTACCACAATAGAGGTATTTCTATTTGGTAAGTAATTGAATAACATACCAATCTATCTAGAAACTCTTCATAATATCTATATGGTTCAAATTTTCATTGAGATTCTTCTTATTCTCCGAATACATACCTCTTAGTCATCTAGAAGAAACAACTATTCATCCACTAGAAGCCTTCTTTGGGATCCCCTTATATATGAGAGACCAATTAACCACATCAAAAACTCTCAACAGACTAATGATATAATCTTTGGACATAATTTTATATTTAATCCCACATTTAAAAGTTTTTCCCATGATAATAATATCTCTTACCAATGAAAGTACAAGTAATTTAAAACATATAAATCATCTATTATAGTCCATCATGGATGTAAAAAATTAGGTTTCCCTCATGAACTCTTGTGACATATTCTTATGAAGAGTATTAGGGTAAAAGTGATCTATAAACTTCTCTAAAATTTTGGTCTACACCATAGTCTTTACTAGTCCATCCCAAGTCTTGATATCCCACCAATGCATCGGTGGATGACATTACATAAAGGATGATAGATAGTAACTATTCTCAGTAAAAGTCTCAAGGAGGTCATGGATCATATAGATAGACTCAATTCAAAACCTAATTACATAAACTCCACCATCTATGGTAAAAGTCAGATGGTGTTTGAAGTGGAACACACTTGTCATGTGAGAAACAGTTAAAAGAACATACTCTAGGTATCTTTCCAAAAATATTATAAAGTGATATAATTTTTTATTAGGATTCTATCTAGATTCTTCGCCTGTAACAATATAAGCATCAGGTTCCACTATTAGAGGATCATTTCTAGTTATTTACTTCTAATGGATATCTTTAAACATTTTCATGAATTTATATACCCAAAATTCTAAACACATGTAATATGAAAAAAAATAAAAAACATTAATAAAAATTACAAAATTGTGATACACAAAAAATATTAAAAAACTCATCTACTATTCAATGCCATGTGGTCAATCATCAAGTCACTATCACTACCCTTATCCTTCCGAAATAAAATTATTGTCTATAAAAGGGTAAGAAAAATAAAATATAATGAATCAAATTAAACAACCATTTTTCAGCTGAAATTGAAATATTCTTTTCATTTTAAATATCTCAGTTTATTATTTCACAAAAGATTCATCAAAATTTACTGGATAAATAAATTATTCATTTATAAAATTTTCCTTATGACCATTTTTTCATGTGTGTGCCTAAAATTATGCATGTCACATAATATCCCTCAGTTTTTAGAATGTGGAATGATTAAACATCCCTCATTCCATTTTGGGACATGAATCAAATATCATGAAGAATAAACATCTCACAACAAGTGTATCACTCGAAGTGGATTAACATTCATATATAACAACAACAATAACAAAGATAATCCCACCCTAGGTACATGCATTTACCCCTATACATGGGTTATAAACTCTGATACAATATATGTTTACCATTTCCTAACTCATCCAAATATCATGTATACCAATCCCAAATAGTAATAGAAAAGTAATAAAAATAGAAAACCTCCCTTAATACCACATTGTAACGTCACCATATGTGTGCATGATATTGATGCCCTGTGTCAGTTGGTTATGTGACCTCAGGTGTGCCTCCCGAGACTCCAGAGGCCTATAAGTAGAATCCAAGATCAAATACCTAACCTGGGGATACTACACCATCTTTATTGAATGAGTAAAATAAGAGAAATTAATAAATAGTAACCAAATTTTAATAACAATAAGAAAAATAATACATGTATCACTAGATCAAAAAAATTGGAATAAAATATCCTCAACAAAATAAGAGGATATGTCATTCCATATAAGTGGATGTTTTCTAGGTTAGACAAAATGATAAAGGCAAACAGGAAATTCGCCAAGAGTGTCCTAATATTATGCCAAGCTCCCTCATCTATGCTCTATCGCAACTCAGAAATATAACATAGGTAATTCAACCATCTCATATCCTTTAAACATGAATTGTATTTGGTTACTGATTACAGAGTCCAATTAATTATTCAATACAACATAGTATACCATCATGAAGGACATCTAAAAAATATCCTGTCTATAACAGTGAATGGATTTTTATAATAAAATAAAATAAAAGTTCAAAATTAATAAAATTATATATTAAATTATTCATTATTTTAAAAAAATATATCATAACGTTCAGGATAACACATGAACCACTAATTCATGCTTTGACCCGTGGTAGTGTCTGAACTATCACCATGGATCATCACATATAAAATAATTCAAGGTTTTTTTGTTATTTCATTAAAATTTAATTTCACAGATACTTGGAACCATAGTCTAATGATGACAATTGGTGCATAGAAATCCATTTCAAGAAACATGTGGGTATTTTAAGAACTAGTTTATGTCTATAACCCATGGGTATTTGAAAAAACGGTCCTTATCAGATACAATATTATTCACATGTATGCATTTGGGCCTAAAATGTCATGTCCTGATCCTAGAGGCTTTTAATGCATTAGTCCTTCTCAAACAAAAACACTTATCAATAAATCATGTATATAACACATATATCATCTTCATCAATGTTATTTATCATTAACCATTTTATATAAACATTCTCATCATGGTTTATCGTTTCAATTATTAATTAATTCATTTGTCATCACATTAACCACACAGAATAATATGCATAATTCACCATTAAACATATTATAATCATTAAAATATAAAACAATATAACCTATGAAGGAAAAGTTGGACATCCCTTAATTCCAATTATCCTTCAAATCCTATCACATTATCCATTAATTTCAAATCCATATTTACAAATTCAATTCATGAAGTTCAACAAATTTAATCATCATTTGGAAAATCAATTAATCAAATTAAAGGATTCAATTTACTAATAAACCAATTAATAAATCAATTTATAAATTAAATTTCCAACCCTATAAATTTTAATTCAACAATAGATACATAATATTTTAAATCAGTACAATGGAAATTAATCTTTATACCACCAAACTCATAACTATTAACAAAATTTTATCCAACAAAAAATCACTAAATTGAAACAGAATTATCTTAAAAAAATAAACAATGATATCTAGAACCAATTACTAAATAAGAGATAAAAAATATTAACATCCAAATAATCCTCAATATAAACCATATCCAAATGGGAACAAAACACCCATCGTAGACTAGTGGGAGAGGTGGTACAGAGTGGAAACCTAATGAGGAGATATTACATTCTGGAAAAGGCTCAAATTCATCAATTGAAAATTTGGTTTATAGAGAATGGATGATTGTGGATCCTTGTAACACTATAGATAGCTTCAAAATCTAGATTAATTTTTAGGTTTAATCTATGGTGTTTAGTTATAATAATTGTAGGGTTTGAGATTTTAATAAGAAATTGTGATGGATTAAATACCGTGTGCGTTGTTCTTTCAGCTATGGTGCATGGTTTGTGAAACTATGAAACCTAACCATGTTCCTCATCCTATGGGTGTAGTATTTCTACTAAGAGGGTTCATGGTTTTAAAAAATATCTATTGACCCATCAAAACCCCACTTTTGGGATTGTGTGGCTTGTTTTCTTGGATGAAAGGCTTGGAAAAACCATGTGCCAACTATACAGTATCTATCCCCACAATCCTAACAAAATCATCCATAATTCACCAAAATAAAAACAAGTAAATCCTAAAAATATTATAAATAGAAAATCTGAAAATTTTAATTAAAAATGATATTGATATATCACTAAAAAATTTCTTGATCAGAATTCTTTTTTAGAAAAAATTATTTTCTATGCTTACAACATGACTTATTCTTATCCAATTAATAGAAAAATATCAGATGAAACTTAAAAGTTTTATGGAATATTATATATAAAGTTAATTTTAATAATTAACCAAAAATGATTAATATAAAATATTTACATAATAACTATATAAATTAATTTAAGAAAAATTAATAAAAAACACATCTATTGTAAATATTTTAATTTTCATTTTAATACAATTTTATAACCAATGATATTATATTTTACCTATGAGAAAAATATAATTTTCATAATTTCATTATTCCTACTCATAACCACCAATGTAAATACTACAAAATAACTTTTAGTTTATATAATAATATTTGATTAGTATATTGTAGTTCATTTAAACATGGCTTCGAATATATAAAAATCTATCGAAGGAATTAATTTATTTAAAAAACTTTTATATAAAGTATCATGGGGTTATAATTAATATTTGGATTCATATATATATAATATGATTCCCATTGAAAAACATCAAATATATCATATAGTTATAATAAAATTATAACAAAAAATATAATTAATAATGACAAATTATTTGAATGTAAATATATCATATATGTATTGACATGCCTTTTACCAGAAATATATTTCTAAGATAACTTGGAAAATATACTAAATTCATAACATATATGTGTAGGATAACCACATTATAATTTATAAATGTATGTTAAAAAATATTGATATATTATATCAATATAAATTAGTTCTTGGATATCTATGTAAAAATCCATTAATGATTATAAATATATATATGGTAACAAAATTGTATATGATAAGTGGATATAATGTGACGTGATGATATTATATTATTAAATTATATTTTATTACTATCAATTTAAATACGCATTATTTTAAATAATGTAGTGAATTAGGTTAACATTATAAAAATTGATTGGATATATAGATATATAAAATTTTTTCACTTAAAAGACAAATGGAATTGATACATGTTTAATTAAATTGAATCATATTATGGGAAAATTAGAATTAAGTATGTCTAAATAAGTACAATTTACAACTTACTAACATCAAATTGTTGATAATTATTAAGATATTAATTGTTTTTATATAGTTGTAATAATGAATTTTCAGATGACGGATGATAAATAATTGTTGATAATTCCTCTATAAAATTATGATTATGGATTAAAAAATTACTATACATATTTGGGATATAAAAATAACTCATAAGTAAGAATATATGTCCATATTAAATGATGATATATATAAACATGCACTAATATCATGTTTAATCTACACAAGAGCTGATAGACTATCCGCTAGCTATATAATCACCATCATTACTTATAAAAGGTCTAATTATATAAGTAATATCCCCATATTCATTCAAATTGATGGATTTCTATCATATTTGTAATCATTGTATAATAGATATCTTTATTTCCCTTACAAGAATTTCATCTGAATATCAACTAGTGAATTATGTATAATTTTAGTGAAATGGAAGCATTTTATAAAAGTGAATGAATAATATCACTGTATTTTGACAACATAAGTGTTTTTAATGAAATTAAATGAATATAATATCATATAAAATACATTATGAGAATGATATTATAATTTAAATAGAATACTATTATAATATTATATTATGTTTCCATGAAATTACTAAACAATTTTACAACAACAAATGAGTTGATGTAAATAAGAACCCTTACCTTCTGTATGATTAATGGAATAAAACCAGAATTTATTTCCCAAAAATATGTATTATTGAAGAGATTGTTTTGGGGGAGACAACATGAGAAAAAAATGATGACAAAAATTAGAAATTTATGTTTAGAGAAATGAGAATATGGGGTACGTACTTATTGTTTTGGTGAGTGGAATCCCATGAAATATTTTATTTGACCTTTTCATTACCACAAGTAAATCATTATATCCGTAGTTCCACATAATCTCCCACAATTCCTTAATACTATATAATATGAAAATTTTAGGAAAAGATAATGAATATGAATTTTTTCATTTTTTAATATATATATATACATATAAATTTAAATTTACTATAAATTACTCTATTTAAATGTTTTTTACAATTTCTAATATTTTACCAAAAAATTTACAAATATCAACACTCATTTTAATTTAATATCCTTATTTAAATATTTAGGGAAATAATAAAATTATGTTCTAATAAATAGTAAATTTATATTTTCAATAAATTCTAAAAAAAATTGTTTGAATGGAGTAACACAAAATAGATATATTATAATTCCAATAACTATAATATTTTTATATTAAATACAATATATGAAATTGATATATAATTTTTTTATTTTATTATTATAGTTGACAATAAAATTAATTTCAGATAAAAATTAATATATTTTCACATATTATTAATTTAATTTGAATATGTTTTACTTACCCTTAAGAATATTACTTTTGAGTATAAAAACCATACCCTAGGTGCCCTTTTCCACACTTCCTTCATATATAGTAATAGTTTTGCTACTATTAAGAGTAGGTTTCCCCAAATTCATAACCATTGAATATAAATAACATCTATATTGATATTCAAATGTTTTTTCTTTAGAAGTACCTTCCCCATTAATGTATATGATACCAGTTTCATCTTTATGGGTTATATATAGAGGTTTGAATCCATATCTGTATCTTTTAATGAGGATTTTCTACATGTTCCATCTCCCATGTAATTTGGCCGAATATATTTAATTATAAAAATTCAAATGAATATAAATTTTATATTATATAAGGATTTATCATTATATCTAAATTAATTTTTTATTATTTTCATAGAAACCACATTAGGGTAGTGGAAACCGACCAATTACAATATTTAGTGGGATATTCAAATTTCAAAATTCCTCAAATCATGTAAAATCAATGAAAAATCTCATAAATCATGAGATCCACCCGAGATTACAGGGCACAAATGCATTAACACCAAATTCATCAACACATCAAAATCATCTGTAGTACGTCACCTATCATTGGAATTGTCAATGTAGGAATCCACCCTTGGCATTACAGCCCATCACCAGGGAAAAAACAAATACATTCTTCAACCACTCTCATCATCGACCTTCAACTAGAGGACCATCAAAGGCCATCGACCCACCATTAAACATTATAACTTATTTTTTGTCTTCCATCCATCATAGAAAAAATACACATCACCATCTCTACGCCTTCCATGTCACCACCCAAAAAAAACCACTAAAACCAAACATAAAAAATCAAAAAATAAAACTTATTAAAGTCATGCCTAGAAGATCAACTTCTTCCTAGCCACACATCCAAAAGCATCAAAAATACAAATTATGAAAATATAAATCATGGAACTAATGACTAATAATTAATTAATCATTCAGTTTAATGAATCCTTTATCACCAGTTTACAAAAAAACAATGTTGAATATATAATTCCTTATGAGTTTTAATGTGAATCTAATCTTAATTTTATAGCGTGGAGATATAGACGTAGGTTGTTTCTTGAAATTAATAAGTAAATTCAATTTTTTCATGTTTTTGACATCAATATTTATTGAAAATATCCCCAAAATCATATTGAGGATGATTTTCAATGTTGTATTTCATAGAAACTAATGCCCAAAACATATTAGATAAGTTTTTTAGCATCAGTATCTATAAATAATGTTATTGAAAACAGATTACAGTTATTTTCTTAACTTCATGTTATTGCAACAACCTTTGATATATATATATAATAATATAGATTCAACATCTAATTATATAAAAATAATATTGAATATTAAAAATGATATTAATAAATTAATAAAATACTACATATTTCATCTTATATAGAATCCAATAAAAATATCATAGAATATACAATGTATAATATATAAACTAAATAAACAAAAACATGAAGACATAGTAAAATATAAGATATCATGTATTAATCCTTGTGTTATACTCTCTCACACAATTCACTACAGTAACCCTACCTAAAATAAAAAAACCAAGATAATCATCATCCATCTAATAATGTCAATAATGATTCTATGCTCACATATAAAAATAATTAAATGAATAGTTGATAAAATTTCACAGAAAACAAAATCTTTTATTTTTGGCACCATTTTTTCAAATTGACTCATTTGATTGGAATAATCCTACTCAATAGAAATGAACTCATCTAGATTAACTTAAAAAATTAATGTTTCTTACAGAGGATTTCATTTCTAAAATACCTATTTAAATTATTTTTAAAGGATACATTGTTCTCAAAAATGTTTTCATTTGATTTTTGAAAATATTTCATGTGTCCATTACATGAATTTTTTTAGAAATTGCGTTAGAGATAAAAAAATATGGCACCCAAAAAAACAATTACTGATGAGTGTAACAAGTGAAATAATATATTCAATAATTTTTAGTTTAATTTATATATATGGTCTCCAAAATTATATAAGTTTTTTACAACTAAATCATCAACCAAAATTGTCAAAAAATATTGATTAAAATGTTACATAAACATTATTATTGTTTCCGATTATTATAATCATGATATTTAATGAGATATGTATTTGAATGATATAGATCTAAGAAAATACATTGTCTATGTTTTCAACACCTTGTGTTACATAAGAACCAATTATTTGTTTTCATCCAATTCAATTTTTTTTGTAATAATGGGTTTGGTTGAAATAGGGTTGTCAAGACATAGATTTTTTTCATATAGATTTTGAGAATATGTAGGATAATAGTTCTTGAGAATAAACAAACATATTTTTTTGTATCATGATTGAGGTAAAAATGCAATGTTCAGGAAAAAACTGGTTTTTTCTGAGAAGAAATGGTTAGTCTTTGAGAAATTATGGTGTAACTTCTACAAAAATAATATATTTCCATGTGATGAATAAATGAACCTTATTTTACATGTATATAACTAAATAAATTGATATCATGTTTAATAATACATAATTTAAAAACATAATGTAAAAAAGTTTATAACTACGAATGATTAGAACATTAAAAAAAAGAAATAATAACTTAAAATTTTAAAAGGTTGTGTTGTGTGCATGCATCATTATAAATATGTAACACATTATAAAGTAGATATCCATTTAAAAATAGATAGAATATAAAATATAGTTATAAAAATTATTATCTAAATATAAATTTAACTTATATTAAAGATACAGACCTAATATTTTAAATCACAAACATACATACAAAATATTTTGAAATCATACTATAAATATGGGTAAGTATGTTATTATTATAAAAGTTTCTATCATTTAAAATATAAAAAATTATTATTATAATATTATAAAATATAATTTTTTTTGATATAAAACCTAATATATTTCATCATTTCTGATTATCTGGTAAATGAATCTTCAAAAATAATAACCAATTCTGCACATTCGTTATTAAAATAAAACTGGTGTTATAATAATTAAATTGAAAATAAAAACCAATATATATATTATCTAATATAAAATAATTCCATTCACTTCTATGTATTTTTTTGGATTGGGATTATTTATTGACAATTATTCCTTGTTAAAATTTACCATGACCAATATGTTCATATAATTATATATATAGTAACAAAATAGGTATTACCATAAAGAATTAAATATTAAAATATTATAAAAAAACTAAAACATACTTTTAAATAAGATACTATATTTTTATGCACGTGACATACAATGCATAAAAACCAATATAATGTAGGAACTTTTTTGCAGAATATTCCAAAGATCTAATGACCTCTATAATATATTTATTTTCTAATAAATTAAATAATAATGAATGTTTTTTCATAAATATCTTCGGGTTATTCACCACCAAGGATTAGAAAACACCATCACCCAGTCCCCATATTTGATAATCTATCAAACACACAAACATAAACACATATATATGAAACTCTTAAGGAATAATTATCATATTTCATATCCATTGAAATGAATTATGGATCTATATGATCATAAAACCTAGTGACTAAATTTTGAATAAGACTTCGGTGTTGATATCTACTAAAAAAGTAATATTGTAAGTAATATGAAATAACCATTATTTAATGAACAAAAAACATAAATACAGATTTACCTATTTGGAAATCAATTAAATATAAGAATGTTGATCTCATAAAAAATATTAAGATATGTTAGAGTTTTTTGAGTATTGTAAATATATTATATCTTCTCCATATATAAGATGTAATACTACACTCAGAATTATTATCCATTAATGATGAAAAACATGTTATTATTTATATCCCATAAAAACGCTTATATTTATGGTAAGATATTGATTACTGAACTGAATTTTTTTTCTCTTCTAACAATTATATTGAATTAACAAACTCCAGTCTAAAATTAATTTTTTTCAATCATTATAAATATTTTAAATCAAATGTAAATAATTTTTTCAAAAATTATATAGTCCCCGTATTGTATAAAACATATTAGGATAGATGGAAAAATTAATAAATGATCAATAAAATTAAAAACTATGGTAACCTCATTGTTAGGTAATGGATTTACACAATATGCATCAACAATATCATTTATCGATATTCTGACCATACCCAACTTCATAGGCTGGTGTTTTATTTAATCCCCAAAAATTAGTGTAACTATCGATTCCATAATATGTACATGAAAAGATACCACATAAAACTCATAATATATAGTCTTATCTGAATGAGTTGGTTGAGGATCTTTGTGTGAAGGCTAGGTAGGCTAGACATGTTGTTCTGGATAGGAAGCATGTCTCTTCAAAGAAAGATGTGAAGGCTTCACAATATACAGAGGGAGTGACTATCACATTAATTTCAAAAACATACCCTTCATTTTAAATTGAATTTAATTACCCCTGGATACTTTTAGGTTATCACATCTTCTTTTAAGGAATCTATTTTTCGGTCACATTATTTCATACATTTATAACCAAAGTCATTCTTAATAATGATACCTACCTCATATGATTTTATGATGAAGGGGTTTTTTGGAATTTCTAAATATGTATTAAGGATTTCAAAATTACCCACCTGTAAAATAATTCCATATCTCACTTTTTCATTACAATTATCTACTAAAGAAAAAATAAAATGGGATATTCGTGTTTTTAGTTAAAAAATTTCAATAAATTATCAAAAAAACGAAATAAAGTTATTTTAAATCTATATGTTTTATCCATCGATTTTAATATAAAATAATATTTATTTTTCCTTCTTCTCATTCTTTCCAATTTTTCACAGTGAGTTGGGGACATGAATAACTGAATGTGGCCCCTTTCTAAACACTACATCATTGAGCTCTTAATGAATTAATATTTTAGAAAATCATTATCTAAAACAATAAATTATATCATCTACTTGATAGAGAATGAGGGTATACATTTTGAAACTATATCAGTTGATGAAATCTTCTTGGGGTCTATTAGATTAACGTTTTCTAATAATTTATCAGTTATTATACATGAAATTTTATAACATAATATAAATAACATACCATAAACCATTCCCCATGTCAGCGAGTGGTAACATTCACCCATGTATCTTTATCTATAATATAACACTGGAGACATGGGTTTTAATTTTTTAACATACATATAACATAATTTTTTCACTCTTATTTCAAAATCTAGCTATTAGAGGGATGAAAAACAATAAGATTCGTTTAAAAATTTCATTGATTTATTCATAAATGAATGTCATATATAATTGAATAAATAATATATAATATATGAAGAGTGGGAAAAAAATAAATCATTGAAGATATCTTAACGTTGCAATCATCTATAACTACTCTTCATCCAAAATTTCAATAAACATCGACTCTAGATATAAAATAGTAATCCCATATTGAAAATATAAGAAAATATAGAAGAAAAACAATGTGGATTTTAGAATTCATGGGTTATTATCTCCATAAAAGATAATATGTAATACATTATATATATATACAAGTAATAGTTTTACTAATTTTGTAAACCCATATTTTCAAACACTTGAGATCCCCTTCTTCACAGAAGAAGGACATGAATTCTCTATAGGAGGTGCATCAGTAGTCCTATAAATAATTTTTTAAAATTATAAAAAATTTCATTAAATAAATATATTAATTAATAATTAATAATATGTAAAAAACATTTACCTCAAAACTATTCCTTTATATCTATATAATTCTTTGAAATAAGATAATTTAATGATATTTTGTGTGCATATATATTATTAGAATGGTGAAAAATTAAATACAATGATGAAACTAATATATAAGTAACACAATAGTGTCAAACAAATGTAGTTTTAGAAACTAGAAATGATATCATGATTCTAAAATTCTGAATATTCAATCTAATCTAATATAAATAAAAAATAAATTAAAAATAATATAATCATTTATAAGTATTATATATAATTTTACAAATTAATTTATATGCATAAATTTAAAAAAATCATAATGATATACGTTGGGTTTTCTCTATAAATTTTTTTGAACCATAACTATTGCATATAAAATTGAACAGAAAAATGTAATAGTAATTTAAATATAAATAACTAACTATTAATAATTAATATAAAAGTGTATTTTTGGTAAATTTCAAAAAATAAATAAAATTTAAAAACATAAAAAAATAATTAGGAGAGTAATATATTTTTTCCCACATCCTTGTAGCATGATAATTGTATACAATATGTACCATGTCGACATTATATTCATTATAATCGTCAAAAAAGCATTCAATAGTTCAATAATCCCTATATAAATCAATAAAATCATCATTAGCCTTATTAAAAAATTAATCATTTTACTATATAAAATGTTGGACCACAGATCACACAACAGATCAATAATATAAAATATTTTCATTTCATGTTTTTCTATAATAAATTGTTCAACTTTGCTACTAGATATTTTCAAATAGACCATTGTAAACCCATAATTGAGAGGTGTAAAACTACTTTTACTATTAATAAATTTTCATATAGACACTATGTCTCAATATTTGGTATAATTAAATTTCTATATATCTTAATATACTCAAAAATAGGTCATTGATCTAGAAACTAGGGTTTTATCGTATAATATTGTTATATATAGTGCTTTATCTATTAAATTTACCCCTATTTTAGATTGTACATATGTCATCATGATTTATTACTTAATGTGTGTACAAAGTATTATATAAACAAGACCATTTGATTACATTGAGAGACAGTACCCCTAAAACCCATTTCATTGTTTTTTTGAATATATAACATTGATGAATTCTCATTAAAAATGGAAAAAATTTATTTTTATCAACAATAATAACCAAATTTTCATTTCTATTCAGATATCATAATAGTAATTCAGTAATATGTTATGATCTATATGATGCAACATATTCTATGTTTTTGAAAATTGATAACTGTTAATGTATAATATCATCGCATGAAAATAATCGTACTTTTAAGCATTACATCCAACTACTTCCACTATCAATAGCCATAATTTGATATATTGGTAGGCCAACATGATCCACTTCATAAAAATAATTAGTACAGATCTTAATCAACTATTTTGTTACAAATTTTTGATCAATGGAAGCCTATGGTTGATGATTGAATTTAACAGAACCATACTATATTTTCCAATATTATTAAAATGATACATTTAATGTAGTTAATAAACCCAAAATATTATTATGTCATTGAATAGTTGAATCAACATATGGACAGTTATATCAAAAAATAAATGTGGGAAATATTTTTCTTATTGTAAATGAATAAGAGAATCTTTATTCTCAAACAAATATAACATATTTGGATCAATTAATTTTCTACAAATAGGTTTGAAAATATTACATATTCATATGATATACTTTCTGACCACTATCTATAATACAACACATAGTATATATTATAGTTGATCTCGAATCAATGCATAAATTTCATTAGATATAATACCTATTAATCCAAAATCCATCAATGACCGAAAAACAATCACATTTTATGAATATTAGTTATGTAACTTTATAACATTTATAAACTAACAAATCATCTTCATCTCACTTTTTCTTAAAGTTTAGCAAGATATAGATAAATGTGTTCTGTTTCAATTAATTATGGTATCTTACCAAAAAAAATTCCCACCGATATCAACCCCAATCTAGCATTCAATTCAAATTTTTTCCTTTCCTTTTATTTAAAAAAATATTTGAATTAAACTATAACATATGATTATCCCAGTATTTAAAATTCCAATTTCATGGTTTATCTCTAAAAACAATCAATAATGTAGTTTGAAAAAGACATAATATTTCTTACACATATGTTATTGATGACCAAAGTATCCTTTCCTTCCAAATGAGTTATCAATATTCTTCACCCTGTCATTATATTCATCAATGGAAAATTGTTGTGGAGGTATATTATATTCCAAAAAACAATTAAATTCTTTTTCTGATCTATGGTAATGACGATCAATTTGAAAAAATATTTGATTCCCTATATACACTATAATTATCATATTTTGAAATTGAAATCATGACGTCTCTTATATATATATTTTAATTGATTTAACACCATTAATATTTTTCCATAAAAGTTTTCATATGAAGGAAATTCATTTATAGTGTAAATTATCACTGGATGGAAAACAAAATACTACTTCTAGTATGAATAAAAAATATAGCAAGTGTCTCCTATAGTTGTTTTAAACCATAATATAGTAACAACTAATACTCATCAATATTTCGTCCAGGTTATATGGGCCTCAAAATTATCTTAAAAATTATATAATATTCATTCTTCATTTATATTTATTTGGAAAATTATTTAACTACGAAAAAAATACATGAACTATTTTTCCTAAATATGCTCTCATATGGATTCATTCAATAATTTCACAGTCCCATTTGTAAATTTCTCGATTATTTTAAAAAATATAGAAATTTTTAAACAAATATCATACATTATAGTGAATTATTACGGTGAATTCAGTTGCCCTAATAGACGCACTCATCGATATTCCATCTTATCCTTTTTACATATTTTGAATTTTAAAATAGACTCTTAATATGAAAAATTACCGAAACGTCCCAAACTAGATTAGATGGTGGGTTTTTGGAACCAAGGAATTAATTATATTTGAATTATTATAATTATTTGGAAGAATTATTTTAATGTTAAAAATAGAATTTGTAGGAGGATAGATTCCAGTACTTGTGACTGAATCAGAGTTAAATTTTCTACCATAACATACCATGATTTATATAATTGAAGAAAGTCTAATTAATAATCATATTCATTCAAATACAGAACATAATAATTGGTGAAATAATTTAGCTTTTTATACCCTAATACCATTGGGAATAATATTATTTTTGCCAACAAATTTTAATATATTAGATTGTTTCCATCCATAAGTACCAAATTTAAATGTTAAATATTATTCTAGAAACATTTATCACTCCATGCATTTCATTAGTTCTATTTAACTAATCTCTAGGTTACTAATAAAATAATATATTTAGTGAATCCTAAGAATAATTGTTTCTTGTAATATCCATATATTATTTCAATAGTTTCTATTTCTTATTGTTTGATCGCCTGCATCATGAATTAATTCATTAATACGATGCAATGTCTTATTCTAAATACATTCATCCATAATATATATTGTATTATCTATTCATTCATCATGCTAGATATAATGTGTATAATTATGGAAAAAGTAATAGAAAATGTAAGGATCCATGATTTATTTTTTTCATAAATTTATTATATTCAAAAACTTCATGCAATGATAGAAAATAAAATCTATTCTGAGAAGATTTGTCATCTAATTCAGTGAAAACATCAACTCTTTTGTCATATTTATTAGTGTTTATTTATAAATTTATCCAATTATGATACCTTAAATACTTAATATTAAAATAAAATGGTTGAATATATTATAATATATATACATTTAAGCATATATATAGATAAAACTAAATTTTTTGTCTTGAATACATATAATCAAATTGATTGGTGATGGGGTGGGAAATATAAATGATTTTAAAAATAACATTAAAAATAATAATAATAATTTATTTATTTAAATAATTTTTTATAAAATATTTTTGATGATCCTTGAAAAGTAATAGGGGTACTATTTATGTGTTTAGGTAGATTATTTTGAATGACTATCAGACAATAGTACTTTTATTCTGTATATTTCCATCTAAGTAGACATCATTATTTCTCTCTAGATAACCTTGAAAGAATAATGTGAGACATAAAATAAAATAATAATTTTATTTTATAATGTATGTTGTTGATAATTATTTATCATATAATTTATTTTTATGATTATTTCATCCTCAAAATAGTGTATAGATATTAATTTTAACTAGCAAGTTTTATAACTAGAGTTCAAAAACATTTTTCTCAAGAATAATACATAATGATTTGTCACTAAATTTTTACTTTTTTCATTAGTGGTATAATTTAGATAATAAAATAATATAATATAACATACCTTTTAGAGGATAATTTATTCTATGTGGATTATAATATGGGAAATGATAAAAATACCTTATATATATGTTCATAATAGTGTTGGGTAATGTGTGGACTATTCTATAATTTATGTTGAGTTTTCGTGAATGAAAAAGTATAGTACAAAGAGTTGTGAGAGTTTATTTTAGTGTGTGATAAAATAAATATGGATAAAATTTACATTCTATATTCTTATTTTAATATCAAAACACATATTAACTCAAACTACCAAAAAATATTTTATTAATTTTTCAATAACATTTTTACGTGTAATTTTTTGTCGATGTCAACAAAAACATGTGAAAAATTTATGACATGAAATTGATTGAATGTGCTGGTAACCCAATAATTGGTTTTTTAAATATTATAGTTTATATTATTCATTTTAGGTAGTTGGTGTTTATATAATGATTTAATTGGTTTTTTAAATTCTTAATGTTTTAATAACACATTTAAAAGATTGTAATCATATTCAAAATATCGTTAATGGTAGTTGTTTCAATGTTGAGAATTTCATTTTATTGATTAGAAGTCATTTTCAAAGGTATTAAATATATAAATTGGGAATGGATCTATGATTGGAGAGAATATTCAAATGACTGTGCACAAATTATTTTTCCATGACAACATAAAACTAATCTAACTGGAAATATTTGTATTAAATCCATATAGGAACCACTATGTATGTTCTGTTTTATAGGGAATAAATTCATAATTATATAGTTTTTTTGTGATTAAAATGATTTAATTTAGTTAATAGTAGAATCTATGGATTTTATACTATATTTTCGGCCTGTTACATTCATTGGTTTATATAAAATATCTTTTCATTTGGTGTTCGTTACCTTTCCTTAGTTGTGTGCAGTTCATGTGAAAGAAATTTATAAAGTTTTATCGAATATTAATATGATAGTGGATATCATTATCATACATAATTTGGATTGTATAAAATGAATGAAAAAAAGTGATATAATTTATCACAAAATTTTATTAAAATGTAATAATTATGGTATGATATGTGTGTGTATGTGTGTGTCTATATATTCTTGATGTTTTCAACATTGATTCAGATATATATAATGTTAATAGAATATAAAATAAAAAAGGAAATATTTCCTAATATATATATTTATATATTCATTTTAGGAATAATCAATTGATAATTCCATCAAATAAAAAATTTGTAAAATTTAAAAACAATAACAAAAATAATTATAATTAACAATCAAATAAATACTAACAAATGATGGAATAAATGAATTTTTTATCTTACAGATAACTAATTTATCATCAAAATAAAAAAAACATATAATATTTGAAAATGGAAAATGAAAAAATTAACCTAATTTAATACTTTCAATTCATTCGAAGGGAGAACACTATATGAATGAAGACAAATTTTTTCAAAAAAATTACTAGGAAAAATGAAAAAAAAACCAAGGTGTATATTGACAATAATTGGGTTACTGGGGAGAGAATATTATCATGGAACATGGAAAAAGGATTCATTGAGAAAGATTGATTATTAATAATAAAAAATATATGATTAAAATAGAATAATACTGAATACAATATCTATCTAAGACTGTCAGGTGGCCATCGATGGTTTTCTCAATCTTGGGGAAAAAGAGGTTATTGAAAAAATGAATTGAATTATTTAGATTTTAATGTTATTTTTTTTAAATGATTGTTACCATTTTATTTACAAAAAATGATATTTATAATATATTACAATATGTTTTTAGGGTCCATTTTTAAGATAACAGATGCCAAAAATGTATTCATTGAATAATTTTTTAGAGTTTTTTATTCTAAAAATTACTCAAAAAAATAAATAATGATGTCTGGGTGGTGGTTTTATAAAAAAAATATCAAAACTTTTTTTTATAGTATTATTTTTTTTTTGAATAATTGATTAAGAAATGCATTAATAAAAATAATAACATCATTTTTTAGAATCAATAATAAATGTAACCCCATTCCATGTTAGTGTGGGTTATTATGGATCCAATGTCATAAATTAGACATTAAAACCAATAATTAATCAATTGTTTTGAGAGTTTTTATCTAATTAAGGAACTTAATCCTATTATATCCTCTACTAGGTACTATGGGACTATTTTTTCCTTCTGTCTCATTAAATTCCCTCTTATTTCAAGTTTCAGTATGTCATATGACTGACAAAACTCTTCAGTTCTAGATTCCTTCATATGGGATTCATCAAATCCCAAGGTTGGTTATGGGATGAGGTATCCTCACCCACTATGTGGCTTGTTGTAAAGTAACTCTTTCCATACCTAATTATAGTGTGTTGGATTCTTCCCTAATGGGTTCCTCACCAATGTTTTCATACTTCTCATGCTTTTATATTTGTAGTTATATAATCTCCCATGTTGTTACAATAGATAAATTAGTAATTTTTTCTGATTTTTTTTATCAAGAACTAATCAATAGCCACTAACCCTTATGGTTAATTGGAATACTATGCTATTATATCATTGGGGAGTCTAATATTTCACCATGGTGAGGAGATTATATTTTAGTATCTATTTTTTTTCTTCAAATACTTTTGAGGTAAAATTTTAATTGACCTATATATTTTTGTTGACCTATCTTGTAGGGGTCAACATCATAAGTGGATTTTTGTTTCTACTGTTCTTATAAACATATGTATATATATATAATTAAAAACATTGATCCATCCTTATAGTTTATACTCACATGAGGCTTTATGTCCTTAAATATACTCTCCTAATGTTTTCAGATAAAATATTGAATTCTAGTTCCATAGTTTCAATGTTTTTTTGCACTTTTCTCATAAATAATATTACCAAAACATCATTTCCTTAATAATTATTCTCTTAAAAATGAAAAAAACAAAAAATTATATATAATTTCATATATAATTTAATATTTAGTATTTTAATTCTTTGATACCCATTATTTCATATCATGATCATTGTTATTCATATTTCCAATATTAGTTATATATGAATTAATAGTGACACATGTTAATTATCATTTATATAAGTTAATTTGTATCCATTTTAATCATTAAACCTCAATGGATCAGTATAGTTTTCAGGTTATAATAAAACTATATTATAGATACATGTAAAATAATTTAAAGCGGTGTTTAATAAATTAATGAAATATTTTATTTCAAATAATTTTTAGTTTCAAAATTTAAATTTTCTTGATTTATTATGAAGAAAAATTGAAATGGTCTGCAATTGATTACATCTATCCCCAAAAGAAGTACGACTCACATTGTGTGAATAATATACAATATCTAAAATATAATTATAATAATAAATGTATTGGTAATAATAATGATGCGTTCATTCTAATAAATTATTTGGAATCCTAAAAAAAATCATAATAACAAGTAGAATAACGCTTCGTACCATCCCACATAATTCAAAACATGTGCAGTACATCAATATATAATAATATTTTTCATAGGATACCTGATGGAGTTGAAATATATATTTCATAATACTCAAAAACATTGAGGTTCAAAAATATGAAATCAAATATCTATTCATTAATATAATGTTCTATTGGGATTATGAATCTTTTTACTATTCAAATAAGAAAATTTCATTATCCAAGAATATTAATGTAGTGAAAAATGTCTTAAGAGAGAAATATTAAGAAATGGGGTTGATTTTGAGGGATAACGTCATTAAATACTTTCATATATTTTAAACATAATAACCCAAAGAGATAATGATCTATATTATATATATATATATTGGTTCATACAAAAGATAGAATTATGTAGCTCCAAACATTATAGCCAACCTATTTTGTAGTATTCTAATATTCATGAGATTTTAAGTTGTAGTAGGTTATCCCTAGGATCATAGTGACTATATGTAATTTATCGAGATCATAATTGTTTTGGGTAATTGAATAAATGGAAGCTAAAAAACATTCTATAAGTTGATAAAAATAATATGTAGTTTATTGTAAAAATTTGGATAATACTCCTACACCAAATTTATTACTATGATTACTGAACGTGGTGAAATCTAATAATATTAAAAACATCTGAAAATTGTAATATGGGATTACATCAAAGAATGTTCAATTACTAGATTCACATGTTCTTCAAAAATTTCCTTCATTCCAATGGTGAATGATCGAACCAATTTAGATCTATATTGGCCTATTTCATTGTCAAACTATCTATAATATTCTGTGAAAACTATTCTTCTAAACAAAATATATTTCATGATAACTCACATGATATTTGAATAGAAGTCTAATTTATTTTAAGAAACAACTTGCATGGGGTGTCCATATTTCATATAAAATGATATCTTGGATCAATTCTTAAATAGTAGGGGCTAATATTATGGTGATATTTTACATCTAGGAATCCTAGTATTTGATAGAATAGAATATGAACATGAGTATCTTGAAATTATATTGCTTCTCAAATTTGGTATATAACTATCTATTTTTTATGTTTTCCTCAAATTGTTATTCTGTTTCACTCATGGAGAAATTGTTGGGATATTAATTTATGCTCATGGTCTTTATGATGGAAACCAACATCCTTATGGAATATTTATTCTGGTCCAATATGTTCATACAATAAATAGTAATCCTAGTATTTTGGATCGGGAGATCTCTTCCATCATAGGTAGATACGGTTTATTTATGTATCCAATATTCCCAATATGATAATCATGATTATATACATAATTGGATGGAATAATTCAATCAAGATCATCATTGTTATTATTGATGTGTACTAAATAGGGAAAGGGAGATCCATTAATGTAGCCTATAGTTTCATGTAGAAATCACCTATTAGTATAGAGATCCACTAGTGATGGATTAAGAGTTGTTTTGGAATATTCAGGAGGACCATCCCTATGTAATAATTTATAGTCACATTGTCTATGGGGAGAATTATTATTCCCCATTTTATTTTTCTATGTTATTATGATCACTGATCACATTAAAAACAAGAAGATTATTTTCATATCAATTGAAGGATATTTCAAACTTTCTAATTATTTTTCATTGTCTAATCCAATTAATGGTATGTGGAATATTATAATTCAAAAAATTATTCATCTGGGACCCTGAAACCAATATAATGGTTTAATGTAAGACTCATATCAAAAAATTAAACATAAGAGGTTACTATAAATATTATTGGAAAGGAACATTTGAAAGCTTTTAATTAAACTAATATGTACATATAAATACATTTTATGGATGTAAGGAAAGATGAAATGAGATGTATTTTTCAGAATGTCTATCTATATAAGATTAAAAAAAGAAATATATTAAGAATAACTTTACCTAGTTTCGTGAGAAAAGTGATACATTTCTTATTTTTCAAAACATTCAAGGAAGGTTTCATATTCCCCATGATCACTCGCATTGGACTTTCAAATGTGGAAATAACAGCTTTTAGAATTAGAATATTTAATGATATCAGTTTTACTTCACCATATTCACAATTCCAAATAACTCCACTTTCTGTGCATTAATTATCCATATTTCATTAAATAAATTAATAGTAGTGATTATAAGTAATTATTATCTAGTTTCAAAATCATAAATAATCCATATTTTTTTCACTCCTACATGTTTGGGATATTTATTGTGTAATATTAGCAATTTAATATTCTTGTGAAATTAAAAACTAATTCATGCGAGACATTTTATATTGAAATGAAATTCTTCTTAAATATTTATACTAGTTTGGAATACTCATGATTTTTCACTTCCAATCAATACTGAATGCAGTGAAAATTTATTTACATTACCTATGTTATTATTATGAAACTTTTAATGAGGATGATATGTATAAAAAATTATTAAAATAAGAGATTTATTGTTTTATATTGAATAACATAATTGTTTTATGGTAGTCGACATTCAAATTTATTCCATGCATAACTTCACAACCTTACATTATCATGAATATTTTGTTACAGTTGTCAAAGTAAAAGCATGAGGGATTGTATGTTCATCAGAATTCTGGATTGTATATGAGGCTTAGAATGAGGCTAATCCTAATTTTACAATGGAGAAGTTCGATAATATTTAATAACATTTTCACTAACATATCTATTATTTCAGTTCCTTAATTGAAAATATTGATATTTTTGAAAACATATATGAAATCACACCTCTTAAGACATAGACCATTGAAATTGGAAGAAATATTTTTTTATGGATTGTGGGTGCATAGGAGAATAGCTATGTATAATATGAAACATAATAAATATTTTTCATAAAACATAAAATAATGTCTTGATATTTATATAATGTCGATATGATGGATTCTATATTGGGAACTCATTTATAGGAGAATCTGGACCTATTCTTAGATGCATATAATTATGAATGAATTATAACCTTCATCAATTTTTTATGGAGATGAATATTAATTTTTTATGAAAATTAAATCATAAAAACCTCAACAATTAATGGTCTATTTTAAACAACATCAAATATTAGTAACCTATAATCAATATTCACATTTAATTGAGTCTCTCTGGAATGAGGATGATAGTGAAGCCCTTGCACTGATGGCGGATGAACCTACCCCTCCCTCCCCAGAGGAGGGAGGGGGAAAAGTCCAAAGCATTCCCCCCTTCACCATCCTTGTACTCCTTTCTATATTCCTGAAGATTACTTTGTGGCATAATGTTACTAACCTACACAAGGGCTCACCCCAGCTCATGTATTCCACAAAAATATTATATGCTACTTCTGATCTCTTCAGTACAACACTGGTTTCTCATTTCAGGGGTCGTTGTCCTTCACTTGATGCAATTGATAGATTCGTGTATAAATCATGGGGGTTTCAACATTGTGTGGTGGTTGGGTTGCTTGATAGGCGATATATGATGGTTCTTTTTTCCTCTGAGAGTGTTCTTATTGTTTCTTGGTCCATCTCTCACCTAAATGTAAATTGGATGTGACTTTTACCTCTTTTGTTGGTCCAACGAATTCAACATGAATTGGGATGAACCAATGTCATTGGTGTGGGTATGGTTCCTATATTTTCTACATCATTTTCAGATTTAGTTGATTACATGAATTTTAGGGAACATGGATGGTAGATTTATGTGTTCAGATAGTATAACTGATGTGGGTCGTCACCCTATCATCCCTCACATTTTTGTTGAGATCGATGATTCAAAGCCTCTTACACATGGGATTTGGATTTTAGTTGGTGAAGAATTCAGATAGAAACAATGGGTGGTTTTCGACTCTTGGCATGTGTATTTCTTAGACTGTCAACATCTAAGACATTTGGTCTGGATTACATCAGGGAAAAAGAACTTAGCAATTTTTGAACCCCCAACCATAAGTTACTAAGGTTAATGTCACCCCCACTGTGATCCAACAGTTGGATAGTGCAGGTTTGGAGAAGTATGGAGAGGTGAGAGGGGTTTTCCTGGAGGAATGGGAACCAGGCAGGGTTTATACATGTCCAAGAGAGGGGTGGAGGTTTAAACTAATAGGTAGGTGTTTGGGGGGCCAGTATATGTAGTGGCCTTCTTCAGTGGATCCAGGAGTCGTGAAGGATGTGGAGTCCAGCGCACCCTTGTTGCGGGTCATGGATACCTTAGCCCGTTAATGGAAATATTTAGGGATCACCCCCTTATATGTGAATAGAGTGGAGGTAGTGGAGGTGGAATGATTGGATAATGAGGTCTTATTTCATGTGTATGTGGTGGAGCATTCATTATCATATAGAATTATCAACAATTTTGTGGAAAAGGTACTCAATATGGTCCATGGCTCTGGGGGTCCTCAAATTGAGAATGGGAGGACACTAAAAATAAATTTCAATTCATGGGTCATGGATATGAGCATCCCATAGGTATGATACTGTGTAGTGATATCCCCAAGGGTGAATTTCGAACGGAGGCTAAACCATTTGTTAAGTCATTATAGGGGAAGACTTTTTTGCATGCTAATAAAATTCATTCCATGGTCAAGGAAAGAGAGATGTGGTTAGTGTCTTGGGACACACAGACCCAAACAATATCATTCCTAAGTCCTCCTTCCCAATTACTGGGAATGAGGGGAAGAAGAAGAATTACATGGAGGCTAATGAAGGAAAGTTGGAATCTCCTTGGAGGCCGATGCCACTCAATGAAGGCTGGGGGGGTTGGGGGTGAAAACCCATTTTTAAGGTCTTGCTGCTCAAGAACAATCATTGATGCAAGAGGATGATGTTTCAGGTAATGATAGTTTTTTCCAACTCTCACTGGAAAGCCTATACCGGTCTAATGGGAATGGTCTCCACAACCCAAGAAGGAAGAAGGGTGAAAAAGGAAAGCGTGACTCAGGGAAATATATTGTAGTCCAATGGAATGAACCCAATGGGCGCAAAGACTGCTCTCACCCGCCTAAACTGATGGAAACTAGGTGAGCCATGAAATGGGGAAGTATAGAATGCAATGGAATTTTAGATGGGGAAGTAGGGAAGAGTGATGGAAGAAGAGGGTGTGTAGTGACTAAGACTCATCTTCCACTCCAAGGAAGAGAAGCTTGAAAAATTCCTTCGACAAAATGTCTCAAATGAAAAGATTTTAAGTATTTATGAATGAATATTACAGATTAAGGACATAGAGGATCAAGAAGTGTGGATAGACCAGCAAGAATGAATCATCGCCCAAGTCATAAATCAAGGAAGAATCACCTTGGAGTAATTCATCTAGATAATGGATATATTTGTTTCTCACCTTGATGAATTTATATGGGAGGATCCAAACACTTAGGTTATTACTCTACAATTTGAATTATATAGAGCGCCTGACTTAAATAATCTTATTATTGGGATTAATAATTCTGTGAGCTCTTTCAGAATTTATTTGTCCTACTGTGTGAACATTTGTTCCCCACATTACTTTAATCTGGCTAATAAAAATTATATTTGGAAAAAATAAGCACATTACAATACTGGACACATGGTGTGAAGGAATCATGGTGCATAATGACCTATAATAAAAAATTAGAGATTAAATTAAATATTATCTTAGATTTATTTATTATTACACTCTATGTGGAATATATTTTTATAGTGATAGGGAATTTTATCAAACTCAATAATTTCATTCTATTATGAAGATTTTATATTGGTTTTATTCAAAAATATCTTATTATAATGGCCTAGGTATTTATAGAATAATAATTTATCATATATATTAATATTTATGAATAAAATATTAATTTTACAATAAAGGGGATAGTTTTTTCTGATCACATACTTGAAACGCAATAATAGGTTTCTCCGAAATCTTACCTTGCACACAACCTTGTGTTATACCGAAAAACAATACAATAATATTATTATTATTTTAAATGGTAGTTAACGCCTAACTATTGGAATGGTGAGAATGAATAGTATCAACATCATTTTGATACATGGATTACACATGTATAAAAAATTATTCATTGTTTACCAAATTTATTAGAAATTGAAATAAAATCCAATTCAATATAAATGATGTGTTTTTATGAAAACCTCTTTAAAAGAGTATAAGCGTGTTTATAAAACTGTTTCACTCATTATGGTTTTTTATTTAATGAATAATTTATTTTATATATTCAATATATTGTATTTAATTCATCTCATATGATTTATAGAAAATATTTAAGAACAAATTAATTTTTTTTAGATAAAATAAGTATTTTTCTAAAAAAACATTTTCTCTGCCTTTTGATATTGAACCATTTTTTTATTTTGTTCTTGAAACCATTATAAGTTATATTTGAAAAAATATACTACATATTTATTAGCATGATATCAATGATTACTTTGGAATAATTGTTTAAATTTTTATGATAACTATCATGTTTTGTTGAATGGTAATGTCTAGCTAACTTTTAATTGAAAACAACTTATTTCACTCATATTACTAGTATGGTTAAATCATATTATTTAATTTTTTTAATTTATAAATATAATAAATTTTTATCATTTAATCCAATTTTGGTCATTGGATGTAATTTCACATTGAAATTTTATTTAAACAGATGCCAATATTTTGGTAGTTTTTACTTCTTAAAAAACGCTATTGATTTTGACAGCTGAGAGTAATTTTAAATTAAGTTCTGAAAATTATATGTTTTATATTTGAAAAAATGGATTCCATATTTAGAATCATTATTTTCAAATTATGTGATTAGGTACCTTTTATTTTTTGACATTATGAATAGTAAAATTATTAATTATTTTATTTACCATGGTTAAAGGGTAAACCTGGTATATAAGCATGAAAATTAATATTATAATAATATTAAACCAACCTATCATATGGCCTAATCCTATTAGATGATATATGTCTGACCATGGGAATCATAGGGTTTATTTTAGGACTCCATGGAGTCACATGGGCATGAAAATGACATTTTATAATATTTAATTTAATGTAAATAAAAATTAAACATAAACATGCATCTTTCCCTAAATCCATTTTATAGTGGGGTAATATAAAAAATATATTCTACTATAAATATTTATTACAAAGATAAAAATATTTCTTAAAATATGGTATGTTATATATATGTTTTATACATTAGAAAATAATTTTACATATAACATAATGATGAAGTTATGAATGCTTTATTAACAAAGGATTCAAATAAATGATATTATAAGTATGAAAAAATTGAAATTTCATTTTTTTGATGACATAAAAGAATTTTTAAGGATGGTTTTGACATTATAAATTTTATTTAATGCCATTTTTCGATGGAATCAAGTTTTTATGAATTTTTTAAAAATTCCAGTATGAATAGTGTCTAAAATAGACCTAATTTGTAATATAAAATATAAAACTGTTTGAGAAATAATATTGTATTCATAAAAATAAAATATTTGACCAAATGTTTACGATAAGTCCAAATATTTCCTAAATAAATTTTTTTGGGTCACTTTGCGTGATATGGTAATTACATTAACCCACACTGTGTAAATAACATGATATCACTCTGATATTAAAAAGGGTAAAATAAGGGATAAACTGAATGGATAAGGATACCAAAATATTAAAACCCTATAGAATAATTTTATGATTTTTTATATTAAAACCAAAATAATTTTATAATTTAATTAAATGAGTTTTGGATCCATTTTTATTCGAAATTGAATTTATAATAAATTATTATATAAATACTTTCCATAAGTGCACCTCACCTCTTCTATATAAGGGAACTTCTTATTCCTTATATCTCACACTTCCAAATCCATATAGCTCAGAAAATCTATATATGATACCATTAATAGTATACCTCCCCAAATTATAGAATTGTTACCTTGGGAAGAAGGAAATTCAAGAAAACCATTTGGCTCAAATCAAAAGAAGATACCCAATTTAGAGTTAATGTCTTATCTCAAGATCCTTTCCTTTATTTTAATTCTTCATTCCCTATTATATTATTATTTGATAAAATAAAAACACTAGTATCATCAATATAATTGGATTTTTAATGTTATTTATTAGAAATACACTAACACACACCTCCATCTAATAGATACAAACAAACTGCTTCCATGTTGGGCGAACTACTGCCTCACGAAACAATAATTGTTAAATTTTATCCTACCACATCTCATAGATTCTGTTAGGATGTAACAATATTTATATATGAAGAATATTATATTAATTTTTAACATATTTTTCTGTAATTTTTATTTACAACCTACCGTTATTATTTCCAGAATGTGTAAATGTGATAATTTCACTTGAGGACACGTGGACTACCGCCCCCTAAAACTAATTTGATTCATTAATTCCATACATGTAACATATAAAATATGGATTTAATATAATAATTTATAATATATTTCATATATATTATACAATAAATATAATATACCTATGTGTTATTTATCTTTAACTCCTTTAATATGAAAAATAAATGAACTTAACATTCATGGGTACGTACTGCCTACCCTCCTCATGAAAGATTCATTTCATATATTATGTAAAACTATTATGGAGTATTATAAATACATATATATTGAATATATATGATTTCTAAATAATGAATAATATTTTTTGGATTTTTTACTTTTGACCACATGGACAATTTTATCGCCCATGTTCATTTATGACTCAAGAAATCAATATCGATAAAATGACATATATGAACAAAATGATTAACTTGTTATTATAACATGGTAATAAGTGATATAAAATGATTAATTTAACTGAAAATTTTTCTTATGAAAGAATAAATTAACTTATGTTTACTATTTTGGATCATAATATTGGTACATGATGGGTCAGATCAAGGTAAGTAGACATCTTAACCCAATTTCAATCCTTTGGGTTAATCTTCAACTTTATAAATATGTCGTGCAATGATTATGTGAGAAATAAATTATGATATCATATCATTTATTTAAACATTATTTATGTTTATTTATATTTAATACACATAATCAATCAATTTTATTAACAAAATGATCTTTTTATGGGAACCTTTCACCATTATTTTTTAGTCAAAGACTTCATTTATGTCATTTAATATCAATTTGATTATGTAAGGTATGTTAGAATATATAATTATTTTGAACCATTTTATGTCCAAATGATTAGATACCTTTTCCCTCTCATCAACTCATTTTCTGAATTTTCATGTGATGTCGTTGGGATGACAAATTTTTTAAGTGAATTTCTAAACACAATTTCCTCTCATCAGGTTTTACACATACATCATTGATTATATAATGCAATGATTATGTGTGGAATCACTATATTTTTATTCATGTTGTAACTTCATTTTACCTTTAATTGTATATACTGTTTCTACACATAATCACTCCATTGATAAATTCTTATTTCATTTATATGAACTTTTTATGGGAAATCCTAACTCCATATCCATTCATTCAGTTAAATGTACATGTCATTGGTATTGTTTTTTAGGAATATGTGTGAATGAACAGTTATTATTTTACACAGAATGTACAGTTATATTCAGTGTATTTATTTTTTTCACAGATAATTATTTCATTATATTATCCTCAAACTAATGCTACGATAATTGTAATGGATTTCATCTAAATAATTTTTCATTGAGGCATATATTTATGTTATGAACCATTATTATCATATAAGGTGTATTTAAAACTGTTTTTACATGTTATATAACGAATTAATATATTATAATTATATTTAATATATTGATAAACGTTATTCATTAATTATTTTTATTCATGTATTTTCATAAGTTATAAGGGAATCTATAATGAAAACATCATTTGAAATGTTATAATGATTAATTCTTTTAAATATTTCTAGTTTTTGTCCATGATTTCATAATGGTTTTAAGGATTTATATATATTGACATTAATTTTTTGAAATATTAACTCCTATAAAACATTCTTAGTGGTATTGGACACATTGAATAAAAATTCATACTTTTTAATGTTAATTTGGTTTTAGAAATGTATTAAACATTTCAATATCTTGATTTTATTTTATTTTAAATTATATGTGAAATGATGATAATTTTAATATTTTATGTGTTATGATTTTTTAATAATACTTGGACATTTTATGGGAGGTCATGTGATAAACCATCAACTAGTGGTTCCATGATAAACCTATGGGGGTGAGCCCATGATAGGTCTCTCATAAATTTGGTGATGTTAATGAGGTAAACGAAAAATGTTTCTCCTAATAGATTAATAAAATATACTATTATGGGTAATTCAAACATAACCACAACGGTTACTCTCTATGTATCTATGAATGCTACAATGTATTTATGTTTTCAATGCCACAATTTAGCTTTATGATTTATTATTTCTTTGAGAATATTTGGAATATTATTATTTCATAAGGTATGTTTAAGAGTTTATGTTTTAAAGGTTAAAAGTATAAATTTCTGAAAATGTTTTCATGGGATTTATATATTCCTGGACTAACGGTATTGTTACTTATTTTATATTCCATACTATTATTTTTAGGCACATCCCCTGTTATTGAAATTCATTTCAATGGTTATAGTGAAGTGTAAGAGAAATGAAGAAATAAAAATGATAATTTTAAGGAAAATATTACTTGATTTATTTAAGGAGTATTATAATTGTGAAAAAATGGAAAGAGTGGAAGTGTATAGTTTGTAAATTTTTTAGACATAATGTAATATTTATTTAATAATTTTTTATAACTCTAAACATGAATAGATCCTCAATGTGAATTCTTGACATAAAATTTTTTTATGAAATGATAATGGTGGGGGCCATATAGTTGGTATCATAGGTCGGTTTAGATAACTTTAGATATTTGGCTATTGTTTAAGGATAAGTTACATAACAATAATGGATAACATATTAGAAATAGTAACAGTTATTTTAGATAAATTAAATGAGTTTATATTAACAAGAATATTTATATCTTATTTTTTACCCTCCTCATAATATAGTATATTATTAATTTACTAATGTATTGACACTAACATTTTTAGTTTTAGTAAATGGCTAGATATAAAAGACACCAAATTAACAATATAGGTGAAGGAAATTGTGGTGGTATTTTGAATAAGAAACTAAATAAAATGGGAGCTATAATGATAACTCTTGTGATTATTTTTAATCAACTATATGGATTCATGGTTGACCACTTGATTCCGAGTGATTTTACTTATGAAACATATATGCGGGAAATTAATCCTTATGGATGTTAATCTAATAGTCAAAAAGGTAAGTATATTATAAAACCAATGTGTCATGGATATTGAAATAAATACCTAGGAAAATTTTTTAAGGGGACCAGAAGATGATATATATGTGCTAATGAAGATCATAAATAAATAACATATCATTGAAAAAGGAAGCCTTCACATGACCACATGAATGGGAACAATGGTCATTCCAAGGTATTAATTGAATGTTTCAAATGTGTTTTTCATGTTCATTACGCAAATAGATGTCCTACGAAGAATGTTTGGGAATGGGATCCATGTTACCATAGAAAAACTTTTGTACCAATACCTAATTCCATTCCAATTGAGGATGAGGAGACTAAAAGTGACCTATGAAAGGTTGCTATTATTTATAATATAATTTTTTAACATTATTGAATATTAAGACATTACACATGATTTTTTTGTAGAAAGTAATTATAAAATAATAATAGAGGAAAACATGGATACATGATCATGAAGAATGTTCAATGAATAAGATGTTTACATTTTAGGTTTTGGAGAGTTATGTCGGATCGATGAATGATGATATGTTTAAAAATACTAATAATGGGATTACTTGTAAAAAAATCTGATATTTGTAACTATAATGGCCTAGAACTCTCTGTTCCATTAATTTGCGTAAATCAAGTGTATGTGGTTTTTCGAGAGGTCAAGGTGACTTATCCCCAGTACTTTGACAATTTTCCATTAATGTGAATGGTTCCATCGATGAACCATTCAAACGGTAGACCATTATGAACAGTGCATCAATTACTTTCTTTGAATAGTTCCATTGAAGAATAGTTACAATGGTCAACCAATGTGAACAGTGCATCAGTAATCATCTGTGAATAGTGTCATCTGTAACCTTATGTGAACAGTATAATGGTGACCATATGTGAACAGTGACATAAATGACCTTATTTGAATACTGGCATCGGTGACCTTCTATGAACAATGTCATCGGTAACCTTATGTGAATAGTGCAACAGTGACGATATGTGAATAGTGCATCAGTAGCCCTAGGGGAACATGTTCATCGGTAACCTTCTATGAAGAGCGCAATGGTGAGGTTCCAATGGGGACCCTCTTCCTTTGCCAAATTTTGAGTTCATGAACTGTGTTTCTAGAACTGTGAGGTTCCATCGGTGACCTTTTTCCTTTTCCAATTTTTGAGTTCTTGAATAGTTTTTCAAGAACAATGAGTGTCCAACGGTGACCTTTTTTCCTTGACAAATTTTGAGTTCATGAATAGTGTTTCTAGAATGGTGAGGTTCCAACAGTGACATTTTTTCGTTTCCAAATTTTGAGTTTAGGAACAGTGTTCTAGAACAGTGAGATTTCAATGGTGAGGTTCATAAATAGTGTTTTTCTGTTTCCAAATTTGGTGTTTGTGTACAGTGTTTCGAGATTCCAACAGTTTCTCCCCTTTACTGTTTATATTGATGTAAAATGAATTTGAAGAAATATTTTAAGGACTCTAAGGATGATTCAATGGCCGTAACTCCTACATTAATTTATCCTAAGGCTCATGATGTTTTTATTTAGTCAAATTGTGATGTTTAATGTGATCTGAATTAAAAGGAAAACCTAGAATGTCATAAATTGTTTCCCTATTATATCTTTTAAAGGGATGAGACATCTTCCTCCCTAGGTCTTTCTACTTATTCTCGGGTGTGTGACACTCGTATATTCCCTTCCTTCACGTATGAGTTGTGCAATAAATCATTCCTCCCAATATTTTTTGTGCTAGGTTTTGATGAAACCATGTAATATCAATTAGTCATTGATATAAATTATGATTTATCTTCATTATTCGGGTTTATCTCTTTCTTTATATTTTCCCTTTTTATTGAATTTTACCCCCATGTTCCAAATGGGCTTATCTTGGGTGTTGGCTGATGTGGTGGTGTCTCTACATACTCTGGAGGATACGGCAGTCACAGGGGTGGAGATCAAAACCCTTTGTGTGGATCGTTCTCGTATAAAGAACTTCAAGCACTATTTGAGATTTGGGATTCATTACTTCTCTTTTATGTTATGTGCAACTATATAGTTAGCATGTTTTATCCCACTGGATCATAATGAAATTGGCATAATAAATATTTAAAATCGATAAATAAATTGAGATTGATCATATGTCGTTTCCTATGGTTTTTCATGATAGTGTGATACCTATGATTGATTTTTTAGCCTTTTCATTCTGGATGGAAATTGGTATAGAACCTAAATCCGTAATTAATTGATAATAGTTTGGAAAATGATAAAGAGGTATGTAAATGAATCTGGATCCATTTTTTGTAATTTTATGTTAATCAAATTGGAGCTGTAAGAATGTTTAAGTATTTATTATAGCTTACTGATTAGGTTTCTTGAATTAGGAACCAACAAAAAATAAATTGCTTAATCCAAGATGGATAAAAGAACTGCTTTTTTGATAAAATATAATTCATTTTAGGGTTCTGAGTTACCCTCTTGCTTGTTTAAGGGCCAAGAACCTAATTGAAATTATGGTTGTTTTGTTTCAACTTGTGTTTTGATGTGATCTTGGAAGGCTATTGTGATATGTTGTGGCAGAAAGGACGATTGGTTGTGGCAGTATATGACGCCTAGAGTGGTGAGATGAATTGATTTACGCATGTGGGTGTTAGAGAGGACACCATGGATAATAGAACGGGATGGATGTGAATTTTTGGATGCTTGATGTTTCTTTGATTGGTTACCAACATTAATTTCCCCAAAAATCAAGGCAGATGGTCTTTCTTACACTTCTTCTGAAAGGGGCGGAGATGCATGGGGTATGCCAGGTGCTTTCCGTGTCTATCTTCTCAATGGTAGATGGGTCTACTCTATTGATGTTGAAAGAAAATACTCGATGGGAAGTTCATCTACTCACCGTGTTGAACCCCTTTTTTTATTAGCATAGAATGTTTTTCTAGAATTCTTGGGAATATGGGAAAGTAAATCTATAAATAAATAATTCAATAAATGATGTTATCCCATGGGGTCAAAGATTGCTGAAAATAAATATTGAGGTTACAATTTAAAATAGACAATGGGAATTAGGTGTGATGCTAATGAAATTTTATGTGTAATTTTTAATAGTTAATTAATATCTAAAGAATTAATTAACGTAAAGTAGATCTGATAAAAATTGATTGAAGAAAGGAAATAAAGCTCTTAAAATGGTTTTATTCTTATAGAATACCTAGTATTAAAAGTTACTATAGGGATTCTAGGAGGAGTTAACAACAGTTGAGTCTAATACTAGTTTATTCCCATATTGTGGTTGTGAGATATAGTTTATTCTGTAGTTTTGTGTTTCTATATGCTACTTCACCCCCACAATTAGGGAAACTGATAGCACTGTGATTTTAAGCCCTGAGGGTGTGTTTTCCCCAACATTCCGGGGGGGGGGGGAGGATGGATGACTAACTACCCCCGTTGGCCCTGCTCTCTTCTGTTAGTAGTTACTTGTTCCTATAGGCGTAGTGGTTAGTTTTTCCCATATACATGAGTAGAGGGCCTGAATGGCGTGTCGTTATTCATACACATATATTTTGGATATAGTATACTTTGGACTACAATATGTGTAACATGTATAGGTTGTAATGGCTTGAGGATCCTCACTCGGTGTATGATATATAATGGTTTGAGGTATAATATGTGACTTATGATACACATTTTATGAGTTCTGGTGGCTATTAGAAACAACCTGATAAATTTATTTTGTGGATGTGGTGGATTTTTTTCTCGAGGGTCTTGTTGTGATGCTTCGCCCAGGTGTCTGCGGGAAAGCCTTTTTAGAGAGAAATTCATAGGACATGTGATGTTGGGGAAAAGCGACAAAACTGTAGGGAAGTAGTATCGGGGTACCATTGAAATTATTTATTATATTATATACTCTTGTATGTGTTACATGGTGAGAGTATACATGGTGAGGTTGGGAACAAAGTATACCTATTTAGGTGAAGAGTTAGTTTCAATTATTGTTCATTGTGATTTAGAAATATTTATTTACTATTACACAAGAGGCTTCGGGGAGTATCCTACTATGTTTAATGTTATACTCAACATAGGTTAATATAAACTGATTTTCTAGTCACTTGGATCAGGTTGGAGATCGGGAACATTTCTAATAGCTTGGGGTTATATGAGTTGTTCGGGCTTGTAGTTGCTGCAGTTTTTACTTTCTTTTGGGTACTTGGTGTTTTCCCCATTCAGTTGTAGTAGTATTACATGAAATTACATATGGAAATTTGGGTTTTCTTTTATATTTTAGGTTTTAGATGGAATTGGTTGGTGCCTATCTTATCTCTCTCTTTCACATGTCCTCTCTTAGAGGGTAATACGTCCCATCTGTTTTTTTATTATACTCTTGGTGATAGTCGCCACCCTGGGGCCTACTAGAAGCGGGACTCGGGGGGTCATTATCTCCCTTCTCACATTATTGGCCTAGGAGGGGTACACGTTTTGGGGAGGGGGTCATGAAAGAGTAGTATCAGAGGCCTCGTTTAGGGATAGGATGGAGTTTGATTTTAGGCACAGGTGAGGTTGCATGGGTTAGTATGGAAAAGTGTCAGTCATGTTTGGAAAGTGATGTAAACACTGAATATCGTATTATATATTGGAATTTAGGGCCCCCTTTGATTTTATGTACAAACATTTAAGTTTTGAATGGCTACTAAATGATGTGATACTAGTTGTAGGGTAGAGACCTAGGAAAAGATCATGTATCATACTTCATTGTGCTTGTGTTTGAATTGGTAGACATTGGGATAGGATAACCTAAAATGAATAAAACAAATCAATTAACTAAGTAATTAATTTTGGGTCTTCCATATTCCATTTATAAGAGCTTTATCCATTTGTTATTTTATATGTTTGGCTCTAGTTCGACGTCCTCGGCAAAATCACAAAGAAGATGTCTAGCAGGCTGTCCCAGCAGATCGCTATAGGGTAGAGGTTGATGACAAGGACACTTGGAGGAGGACCCTCTGAGATATTCAGTGATAGAGTCTACAGAAGTAAGAGGGATCTGTTTCAAATGTCGTCATGAAATACTGGTTGGAGGAGGATAAGATAGGCTTCAGTTCAATCTATGCTCAGAAGGAGAATAAGGTGTCCTTAGTTGTGATGATGCTACATGGATTAGTAAGGCAGTGGTGGTTCTTGGTCATCGGGGGTCATGAGGACTCAATGATCTCATGGGAGGAGTTCCGAGACAAGTTTAGAGTTGATTTTCATTATTCAATTGCAAAGGAATCCAGTCACCATGAGCTTCAAACTCTTCGACAGGGGGTTCTAGTGTGTGGGAGTTTGGAATCCATTTGAAGAACCTTTTACGATATGCTTCAGATATGTTTCCAGATGAGGAGGCTAGGGCATGGAATTTCGAGGAGGCTTAGCATCCAGAGATCTAGAGTCTGGTCACCACATTTATGCCGTATATTTACCTTGAGGTGCTTGTAAGGGCAGAGTTCATCAAGATGAAATTATCTAGAAATGAATCATCTCTACAGGGGAGTCATCATGATTTCTCACGAATCCAAGCTATGGTTCGGGGTTCCTTGTTTTTAGGGAATATGATCTTATGATTTATCGGGGGTAGGTCTCATCCATCATAATATCATTTCTCAAGGGTAATAGCTCTCAGGTCAATGCCGCGAAATCAGGAACTTCTTTTTCTTGTGGTGGTCGAGGTCATTAGTAGCGGGAGTGCCCTACCTTTCAGAGCAGTCATTGTTCACAATGTGATCTACTTCGGGTTCCTCCATTGAGGTAGTTTAAGTAGAGGCATTAGTAGAATGATGCACTAGCTATAGATCAGTAAATGTTAGATGGGGCTAGCATTGTACAACACCATGATGCTCCTTGTCCTGAGAGAGCAGAGAGTGGTGGTGGTGGTGGTCATCATCATGGTCAGAGAGGTTATAGAGGAGGTCGTGGCCAGAATCTGTTTTAGCATTGCCATCTCTAATAGATCCAGCCATTGTTCGAGGTACCTTTTTCTTGTTTTCTTCCTTGGTGTATGACTTGATTGATTTTGGAGTGACACAGTCCTTCATATCACCTACCTTTGTCCATGATTTGGGTCTTCAGGTAGAGAGGCTTCCACTACCCATGGCATTGACTATACTAGTTGGAGGCCGACCTGATCTATTTGATGTATTTAGAGACTATGATCTAGTTTTGGGTCATCTTGGCTCATGTGGAGATTTCTTATATTTAATAATACACCATATAGATGTCATCCATGGAATGGATTGGTTGTATTCTGGGCAGGCTATCAAGGATTTCTTCAGGAGGCAGGTTGTTTTAGTCGATGCGGAAGGAGAGCCAGTAGTGTTCGTTAGCAATAAAGACCTATATATTGGTCATAGTAATATTTCATCCTTATCATCTATGATGGTTGAGCCGATGTTGAGTTCTTTAGAGGATTAGAATTTGGTGTTTCCTACGGTTTTAGAAGAGTAACTAGATTTCTTTCCAGAAGAGGTTGTAGCATTACCCCCTCGATGAGAGATCGAAATTCTTATCGAGCTTCAATGAAGAGCATATCTTATCCCTATGTCTCCATATAGGATGGCCCCTTCTGAGTTACGAGAGCTACGTATATAATATGATGGTCTATTACAGTGTGGTTTTGTTTGGCCGAGTGTGTCACCGTGTGGGGCACTAGTTTTGTTCATGAAGAAGGCTGACAACCGTTTGCAGTTGTGTGTCAGTTATCGTCACTCAAACAAATTTATAATAAAAAATATCAATCCTCTTCCACATATTGATTATTTAATCGATCAACTGAAGGGTGGAAGTTGGTTCTCAAAGATCAACTTGTGTTCAAGATATCATCAGATGCGTGAGAAGGTTGAGGATATCACAAATACTGCTTTTCATTGTCTTCATGGGTATTATGAGTTCGTTTTAATGTAGTTAAACGTGAAATATTATCCAAATATGTTCATGGGGTTTAAGAATGTTGTATTCTGTGAGTTCATGGACAAGTTTGTGGTGGGTTTCATCGACAACATCCTTGTGTACTCTATGTCTGAGGAGGAGAATGCAGTGAATCTACATGTTGTTTTGGGAGTTCTTCATCAAAATCAGTTGTTTGGGATGTTATGGAAGTGAGGGATTTGGGATTGAGAAGATTTTTTCATGGTGCATGTGTTATCCCAGTAGGGAGTATCTATGGATCCATTGAAGATAGAAGTGGTTTTGTCTTGGGAATTCCCCAAGACTGTGTCAGAGGTGCGAAGTTTCCTTCATCTCACATGCTACTACATGAGGTTCATAACTGATTTTTCTTGATTAGAGACTTCACAGACAACATTGAATATGAACTATCAGGCGTTCATTTGGACTAATCAATGTTAGGTAGATTTTGAGTATCTATTCGAGAAGCCAGTAAGTGCTCTAGTTATTTTTCTTCCAATAGAGGGAGTTCAATTTGATGTTTTCTATGATGCTTCACATATGGGGTTAGGTTGTGCTCTGATGCAACTGAGATCAATTATTTCATATGGGTCTCGGCAGTTATGTCCTCACAAACATAACTATGCCACCCAAAATCTTGAGTTGGAATGTGTAGTGTTGTCTCTAAAGTTGTGTATTCATTAACTCAATGGTGAGATCATTGTGGTTTTCACCGATCATTAGATACTGAGGTATGTTTTCTCCCAGCGAAACATGAATTTACGATAGCATCGGTGGATGGTGTTCTTTTAGGAATACAACATCGAAATATGATATAAACCTGAAAAGGTGAATTTTATAGCTGATGCTCTGAGTCGTAAATCACATGCTGATACAATGCCTGAATCTGGTAACTCTTGAAGAGTAATGGAAGAACTGCCAACATTACATATAGATATTGGAAATGTTGGGGAAAATGGTTGCCTTTTTTAGATAATGGTGTCGTCATTTCTGTTGCATAATGTGGTAGAGTCCTAGTTTGGGGATCTAGATGTGGAGGTCTGGAGAGTCCGAGTTATTTGTGGCGAGTCACCTGATGGTTGTTCTGAGAATTAACAACACAATGTGTTGTATTATTGAATTATTTTTATTCCTTTGAATATGCAGGATATACTTCATATAGAGTTCCATAGTTCTCCTTTAGCGGTGAATCCTGGTGTGAATAAGATATAACGAGCCTTGAGGAGCCAGTTTTTGTGGCCTGGGCTGAAGCTTTCCATTGCGGAGTTTGTGTTTCAATGTTCGGTCTATCAGAAGGTGAAGGCCAAACACCGTTTTAATTGTGGTCTGCTCCAGTCATTAGATGTCCCACAGTGGAAGTGAGAGAATATATCAATGGACTTTTTACTGGTTTACCTCGAGCTCAGGGAAGACATGATTCTATTTGGGTGGTAGTGTATCGTTTAACAAAATCGTCCCACTTCATATAAATCATGGAGTCAAGCGCATTAGAAGTTTTGTTGAGGTAGTATCTGAAGGAGGTGGTGAGACTTCATGGAGTCCCAAGGATGATCATTCTTGATAGAGATCCTCATTTTACCTATAGGATGTGGAGAGGTCTTCAGTATGCTTTTGGTTCTCATCAATGCCTTAGTAATGCTTCTCATCCCCAAATGGATAGTCAGACAAAGTGAACCATCCAGAGTCTTGGAGACATTTTATGCTCTCCTATCCTAGATTATGGAGGTTCATGGTTGAGGCACTTAACCATGGCGGAGTTTTCTTACAATTATAGTTTTCCCTCCACCATCGGTATGGTGACATTTGATGCCTTGTATAAGAGAACATGTTGTTCCACATTGTGCTGGACTGGGGTCGAAGAGTCAGAAATTCTTGGATCAAAACAAGTGCAGAATACAACTTAGATGGTTCAAGTGATTCACAAGATGATGAAGATAGCGCAAGATCTTCTAAAATCATATGCCGATCAAAGGATAAGATCATTAGAGTTTGATTTTGGGGATCCTATTTTTCTGAATGTGACTACCCGTCATGGGAAGCAATGTTTTGGTCTTGGATGTATGCTTTCTCCCTAGTTTTTTGTCCCTTTAGAGGTGATAGCTCATGTTGTAGTTGTGGCATATCGAGTATTACTTCCCCCGTTGATGATTTAGATACATTTTTTTTTCATGTATCATAGCTCCATCTTTATCTTCATGATGACTCTCATGTCATCTATTGGGGAGAGATCGATATTAATGATGATACGACCTTTGAAGAGTGACCTATGGAAATCCAAGACTGAAAATAGATGGTGTTTCGTGGGCATTCAATCCCCTTGGTTCATGTCTTGTGGCGACACAGTGTCATTGAGGAGAGCACCTAGTAAAGTGAGTCATAGATACGTGCTCTGTAACAACATTTGTTTGATGTTTAACTCTTTTCAAGTATCAATGTTGATTATGTGGTTATAGACCATTCATGTTTATAATATGGATTTCATTTGTTTCATCTTGTGGTGTGATCTCTTTGTAGAGGTATCTTGATGGGTGGTTGTTCGGGCCCCGTTTCGTTTTCCCTTTAGGTGGGTTTTGAATTCTCGGGGATGAGATTTTTTTGAGAGGAATATGATATAATTTCCCAGACATCACAAGTCCATTATTTTTTGAATATATGGTGTATGAGTTGTTTTGAGAGGTCATGGGGACGTATCCCTAAAAAATTTCCTAATTTCCATTTCTATGAACAATTCCATTGGTGACTAGTTCCAACGGTAGACCATTGTGAACAGTACATCGGTAACCTTCTGTGAATAGTTCTATTAGTGAATAGTTCAAACACTAGACCATTTTGAACAGTGCCAGACTAATCCTCTATGAATATTGTCATTGGTAACCTTATGTGAACACTGTAAAGGTGACATTATGTGAACAGTGACATCGGTGACCTTATGTGAACAGTGTCATTGGTGACCTTCTGTGAATACTGTCATCGGTAACCTTATATGAAGAGTGCAATAATGACCTTATGCTAATAGTGCATCTGTAGCCTTAGGAGAACAATATCACTGGTAACCTTCTATGAATATTGCAACAGTGAGGTTCCAATGCTGTGGTTCCAATGGTGACCTTTTTTCCATTTCCAATTTTTGTGTTCATGAACTATGTTTCTAGAATAGTGAGGTTCAAATGGTGACCTTTTCCCTTTTCCAAATTTTGAGTTCATGAACAATGTTTACAGAACAGTGAGGTTCCAAAATTGACCTTTTTCCTTTTCCATTTTATGAGTTCATGAATAGTGTTTCTAGAATAGTGATGTTCTAATGGTGACCTTTTTCTTTTTCCATATTTTGAGTTCATGAACAGTGTTTCTAGAATGGTCAGGATTTAACAGTAACCTTTTTCCTTTTCAAAATTTTGAATTCATGAATAGTGTTTCCAAAATGGTGATCTTCCAACGGTAAAATTTTTCCTTTGCCAAATTTTGAGTTCATGAAAAGTGTTTCCAGAACAGTGACATTCCAACTATGACCTTTTCCTTTGCCAAATTTTGAGTTCATGAATATTGTTTCCAGAATGGAGAGGTTCCAATGGTGTGGTTCATAAATAGTGTTTCTAAAATTGTGATGTTCCAATGGTGAGGTTCCAATGGTAATGTTTCAATGGTGAGGTTCATAAAAAATGTTTTTCCTTTTCTAAATTTCAAGTTTGTGTATAGTGTTTTGAGATTCCTATTTTTCCTCGCCATTAACATTTCTGTGGATGTAAAATACATTTAATGGCCTACTTTATGGACTAAAAGGATGATTCAAAGGCCGTAACGCCTATATTAATTTCTCATAAGGCTCAAGATATATTTACTTGGTCAAATCACATGGTTTAATATTATCCTTTTTAATGGAAACCATCGCGTATCATAATCCACAACTCTGTTAAATAATCTAGAGGGACGAAATATGTTCCACCATAGTTATTTCTCCATGTTTTGGGGTGCGAAACGCTCGAACATTCCATTCCTACCCATAGTAGTTGTGTAATAAAACATTCTACATTGGACTTGTTCCACTTTTTTTAATGTAACCAAGAAATATCAATCACTCTTCGATATATGGTTTGATTTATCTTCATTATTTCAGGTTCATATCTTCCTTCTCCTTTCAAATTTTATTAAATTTTACCCCCACGTTTCCAATGGGCTTTTCCTAGGTATTGGTCAATGTGGTGGTGTCTCTGCATCCTCAGATGGATACAATTGTCATAGGGGAGGAGTTCCTAAACAATTATGTGGCTCGATCTCATATAACAAACATAAATAAATATTTGAGTTAGGTGAATCATTACTTATTTTTTCTGTTATTTGCAACTGTAGATTTATCATGTTTAATCCCACTAGATCACAATGAAATTGGCATAAAAAATATCTAAATCGGATAAATAAATTGAGATTGGTCGTCTCTTATTGCCTCTTATTTTTCTAGATAGTGTGATATCTATGGTTTCTTTCTTATCATTTTTGTTCACAATGGAAATTGGTAAAGAAAGAAAAGAAGTAATTAATTGATAATTGTTTTGATAAAGATAAAGAGGGATGTAAATGAATCTGGTTCCACTTTTTGTAATTTATGTTAATAAAATCTGTGCAGTTAGCAAGTTTTTAAATTTTTTTATAGCTTACTGATTATGTTTAAATAATATAGAACCTATGAAAAATAAATCGGTTAATCGTAGATGGATAAAGAACTGTTTATTTGATAAATTATAAATTATTGTAGGGTTTCGTTTTACCCCTTCCTTATTTAAATGAAAAAATCACAATTGATATAATGGTTGTTTTCCTACTTCTTGTGTTGTGATGTGATCTTGGAAGGCTATTGTGATATGTTGGGGAAAGGAGGTCGATTGGTTGTGGAAATAAATGATGCCTATAGTAGAGAGACGAATCAGTTTATTCATGTGGGTGTCAGAGAGGACACCAGGGATGATGGAACGGGTTGGATGTGAATGTTTGTATTCTTGGTGTTTCTTTGATTGGTAACCTACTTTACCTTCCCCCCTTCTCAAGGAAGCTAGTCTTGATTACCATTCTTCCGAAATGGGTGAAACGGATGGGGTATTCCACTTGCTTTCCGTGTCTAGATTGTCAAGGGATGATGGGTCTCCAAACTTGATATATGCGGTAATGACCCGACAGGTAGTTCATCTACTAACTGTGTTAAGCCCCAGTGTGTTTAGTAGCATATAGTGTTTTTCAATTATGCCTTGGAATATGGGAATTTAATTTTTTAAATAAATAATTGAATAAATGATGTTAACCAAAGGGGTTGAAGCATGCGGGAACAAAATGATGAGGTTACAATTTTAAAGGGATAGTGGACTTTGGGTGTGATGCTAATGAAATATAATGTGGAATTTTTAATTACTAATTAATGTTTAAAAAATTAATTAATTTAATGTGGAACTTATAAAATAGGAATAAAGTAAAGAAATTAATCTCATTAAATGGGTGTGGTATTAGATGATACCTAATCTTAGATGTGGCTAATGGGAGTCCGAGAGACGTTATATATAGTTGAGTCTAATACTAGGTTATGCCCATAGTGTGGTTGTGAGATATAGTAAATTTTGTAAATTTTGTGTTTCTATACACTACTCCACCCTACCAAATAGGGAAACTGACACCTTGGGGATTCTAAGCCCTGAGAGGTTGTTTTCCCAAAATTCTAGTGGGAGGATGGATGAGTGAATACCTCCTTTGGCCCCACTCTCATATCTTGGTAGTTACTTGTGCAGGTAGGAATAGAGGATAGTTTTCCCCATATATGTGTGTAGAGGTATTTAATGGATTGTGGTTATTCACAAAAATAGATTCTGGATATAGTATCCAATGGTCTACTATAGGCATAATGTGTATAGGTTGTGATGGCTAGAGGATCCTTAATCGGTGTATAGGCTGTAATGGCTTGAGGTATAACACCTAGTGTATGATACACGTTATACAAGCTGTGGTGGCTCCCAAAAACTACCTCGTTACATTCTTGTGTGGACATAGTGGTTTTGTTGCACGGATTGCATGTTGTGGTTCATTGACCCTATGTATGTGGGCATGAAATTTTGCAGAGATATGCTTAGGACATGGGACGTTGGGGAAAATAGGCAAACCAATGGGGAATTAGTAGCAGGGTACCCTTGATATTCATTATTATATTATATATTCTTGTATTAATTACATGGAGAGAGTTTCCATAGTGAGGCCTGTAACGTATTATACCTATTTATGTGACAAGTTAGTCTCATTTTTTATTCAATGTGCTTTATCATGCTTTGTTTAATTTGTTCCATGAGGCTACGGGGAGGATCCTACAAAGTATACTATTATTCTCACCCTATTTTTATATAAACTGATTTTCTGGACACTTTGAGTGGGTTGGAGATCATGTTTTTTTCTACTAGCATGGGGATGTTAGAGCTATTCGAGCATGTGGTTACTACAGTTTTTACATTCTTTTGGGTACTTTCCTTTTTCCCCTTTCAGTTGTAGTATCATTTCATGACATTAAAAATGTGTAGTTGTGTTTTATAATATATTTTAGTCAGAGATGGAAGTGGTTGGTGTCTATATTATCTCTCTCTTTCTCTTGGGTTCTCTTAGAGTGAAATGCCTCTCATCTATGTGTTTAATATAACCTCAGTTCTAGTCGCCAACCCAGGGTCTACTGGATATAGGACTCAGGGTCATTATCTCCCTTCTTACATTGCCAGCCCAGGAGGGGTACAATTTGTGTGGAGGGGGTCATTAAAGTAACCCATAGTTATGTTTTATAAAAAATTTTATGGAGGAAGATTTATTTGTAATTTTATGGATATAGTTATAAAGAACCATTAGGGTTTATATGATCCTTGAATTTGAGGAAATTATGAGGTATTACTATTTAGGATGAAAAATTCAATGTGTGAGATAACCATTGTGGTTAAAATATGTTATTATTATTTTTGAGTAATATATTTAATTTTTTATAAGTTTTTAAAATTATATAGTTTTTGAAAAAGTAAAACATATAGACCATGCGACAACTCGTCTTTCTGGACAACACTACGCGAATCGAACCCACACCAAAGTGTGATCGAGATTTATCAACATTCATTGGCATACATGAAGTCTCTGGTTAGTATAAATAATTAATTTTACATAAATGATTATATGAATTGATAATTTGTTAATTTTGGGAAATAATATTTTATCAAATGGATATCCTTAGTATAAGAAAATGATTTTGTGACTATGTGATAAATTTTATTTTGGAAGACATCATCTATTTTGGTAACCCAATATGGATAATGAAAATAGATTACTATGGTTTTTAATTTTATGAATAACTTTTGAAATATTATTTTGGAAGAATCTATGTTTTATTGTAAACATTTGGGGATTAGGGTTATTTATGGATAGGATTAATGTATCAAAGAGAATAAGTGTTTAAGTTAATCACTTTTTATTATGATACATTAAGACTATTCGAGGTTATTTATAGATAAATGTTAAAAATTATCAGGGAAGACCATGTGATCAAATCCTTTTTAATTTGGGGTTCCAATCTGTTTTTGGATTATTCTGACGAACATTAAGGAAATTTTTTAATTGAGTGGTCTTTTGTGAATTTTTGGTATTGTTTGTCAAATTTTGAATATTAAGAGTAATATTTCTTTCATTGAAGGATTTTTCATTTTGGGGAATATCTGATCATGTACTAACCATTCTGGTTTTTAATAATATATAATGATAGTGTAAATGTTTAGTTAATCATTGTTGGGTTATTTTATTCTCTTAATGTTGATTCTAGCGCTTCTAATGTGACCAACTCATATTCAATACTCATCATTTGCGAAAAAATGAGTTTGTGTTAGAAATTTATTAAAGGATGAAACTCTACTTGAGATGTTAGTATATTTACATATGTTCATAGTAAAAATGATAAATAAATTCATCAAAATTATGAAAATGACCTTAAAAAAAGATTTCCCTTTATTATTCCTACTACGGAATCAATGACTATTTAACCGGTCATAATTTTATGGTTTTATAATTGTTAACGTTCTCATGATAATGTTTTCTATAACCCTCTATTATAACTAGACACTATGTTTCCCTACCATTTCCGTGTTTTCCTACATGGAATCCTAATATTTGTTATCTTGGGTAATAGTTTTCATCCCCCTAGTTTTTTTAAATTTGATAGTTTTATTAACTCATTTTTCAATGTGGGTTTTTTCAATGATGTTTTCAATCCCAGTTTTAAAATTTTGTGGATAAAATTTCTAAATAAGGAGAATGATGTAATGACCCAGGTATTTATATTAAAATACTTTTTCATATGTATTAATATTTATGAATAAGATATTAATTTTTTATTAAAATATATTCTATTATCGATAGTGTACGCGACACCCAACAATGTGTTTCTTTGAAATGTCATGTTTCACACACCATTGGATTATACTAAAAAACAATAAAGTAATATTATAATATTTTAAATGTTAATTAACACCTTACTGTTGAATGATATTGAATGAATAGTATCAACTGAATTTTGAAATATGGTTTACACATGTTTAAATAATGATTCATTGGTTAATAAATTTATTATAAATGGAATCAAAAACAAATTGAATATAAAGTACGTGTTTTTATAAAATAAAATTTTAATGTGAAAAATTTTGTTTATAAAATCATGTAAATATTTATTCATTTTTATTTATTGAATGATATATATTATATATTCAATTTAATGTGATGAATTTATTTAATATATTTTCTAGATATTATATAATAACTAATTTAATTTTTTCGTATAAAATATGTATTTTTCAAAAAAAAACCATCTTTACATCCTTTTCAAGGAGAACACTTTTTAAATTTAGTTTTGGAAACCCTTATGTGATCTAGTTCAAAAAATAAACTTTATTTTCATAAGTAGAATATCAAAATATACTTTGGATTATTTTTTTGATATTTTTCTGATAACTATCATGTTTTGATATATAATAAATATACGGTAACAATTTATCGAAAACAAGTTCTTCAATCAAGAAACATTATATTGTAAAATCATATTATTTAATGGGTTTCAAGTATAAATATGATATATTTTTTATCAATTAATCTAGTGATGTCCATTGAATGTAATTTCATATTGAAATTTAATATAAACACATGTCTATCATTTGGTAGGATTGACATCTTCAAAACACGTTTTTGATTTTGAAAATGGGAAATTTCTCCTAATATTTAACTTGAATTTAGAAAAATGGATTATTTCATTGGAATAAAAATGTAAAAATTGGGTTAATATGTACCTATTATTTTTTGAAATTATTAATATCAATTTAATTAATTATTTTATTTAGTATGGTTAAAGGGTATATCGAGTTAATAAGGTTAAAATTAAATATTATAATAATATTAAACTACTATAATACATGTCCTAATACAATTTGATGAGATAATTACGTGCATAGGCATCCTTGATTCGATTGTAGGTCCCCAAAGAGCCACATAAGTGTGAAAATAAAATTTTATAGTATTTAATCTTATATAAAGATAAATATTATATAAACATGTATCTTTTACTAAAAGAAATTAAGGTTGGGTAATATAATTGATATCTTAAACTATAAATACTAATTAAAAATTGAAAAAGGCTAAATAAATTATGGTATTATATTTAAAAAAATTTGACATTAAATAATTAAATTTAATTATGACATAATGACGATGCAGTGATTGCTTCAATTAGAAAGGATGCAAATAAATGATATTATAAATATTAAAATAAATGAAATTTGGAAATTTTGATTTAATAAAATACTTTTATGGATGATATGTACATATTATCATTAATATAATACCTTTTTTCTATGTAATCATGTTTTTGTAAATTTTTTAAAAAGTTTATTATGAATACGGTAAAGAATATAAAAATTCATATCTTAATATATAAAGTATATTATTAATTGATATTAAATTCCCAAAAATCTAATATTCATAAAAATTGATAATATATTTCCAAATATGTCAGGAATGACTTTTTGTGGTATTTTTACATGATATGGTTATTAAATTAACCCACCATTTCTAAATAACATGATATCACTCTATGATTAAAAAGTGTAAAGTAAGGGTTAAACCAAAAGGATGCAGATACCAAAATATACAAGACATAACTAAAAATTATGGTATGTTGGTTAATCGAACCAGAATCATCTTATATTTTAATTAAATGTGTTTTGGACCATTTTTAATTTAAATTTAATTTAAAATTAATTAATATTTCAAGACAACCATAAAATTCCCCTCTCTTCTTCAACAGATGGGAACATCTTCTTCTCATTATCTCAAACCCCCATAAACATTTATTTCGGAATATATCTATCCAATACACTTCCTAGAATCTTTCCCTTACTCTTATAAGCCATAACATAGGAAGAAGGCAATTAAAGAAAACCTTTTGGCTCAAATCAATATAATTTTCCTGATTTAGAGGTAAAGTCTTATCTCAAGTTATTTTCCGTTATTTTCAGTCATCACTCCCTATGATATAATATTTTCATTTATTAAATCAGAAACCAGAATACTCAATAAACTATGATGTCTTTATGTTCAAACTACACTTATACATACCGATATCTAATGGATATGAACATATGGTTTTTGTATGCGGTGAACTACTACCTCACGAAATCATGAATGTTCAATTTTATCCAACCTCCTTTCATGGTGTCAATTATGATGGAACTATATTCATATATGATATATATTATATTTATTTTTGATCAATACTTCTTTAATTATTTTTATAATATACCTTTATGATTTCAATAATGTGTAAATATGATAATTTCATTTGATGAAGTACAAGATTTCCGCCCACTTAAAGTTACATGAATCGTTCATTCCATATGTGTAATTTATAAAGGATGGAGTTAATAAAAATATTTACCATATATAACATATATATTATAATGTAATTATAATATACCTATTTATCATTCAGTTTTAACTTCATTAATATGACAATGAAATGAATGTAGCATTCATTCATACGTATGACCTACCATCACAATGAATGGTGCATTTCATTTATAATCTCCAAATATTATGGAATATTATAAATAAATATATATACTATATGTATATGATATTTAAATAATTCATAATATTCTATAGATTATGGACTTTTGACCACATGGACAATTTACATCAAACATGTTCATTTTCGACTAAATAATTTAATATTGACAAAACAAACAATATGAACTCATATAATTAACAAATTTTTATATCATGGAAATTAGTGACATAAAATTAATAATAAACATGAAAAGGTTTTCCATGCTAGTATAAATTAACTGATGTTTAATTTTTAGGAATATAACAACTTTACGTGAAGAATCGGACCAAGGCAACTGAACTTCTTATCTCAAGTTCCATTCTTTAGGAAAGTTTTCTACTTCTTGAATGTGTAGTGCAATGATTATTTGAGAATTTATTTTTGATATCATATCTTGTATTTATAATATATTTGTGATTATTTATAGTGAATACACAAAATCGATCAATTTTTTTTATATAATGATCTTTGTATGGGAACATTTAACCCTCCTCTTTTAGTCATAGGCTTATATTATATTTTATAATTTCCATTTTACTTCTCTGGGGGAAATTTGTTATATATAATTATTTCTATACATTTTATGTTCAAATGACGAGAGGCCATTTTGTCTCTCATCAACTCATTTTTTGAATATTTATGTCATGCCATTAGGCTGCTGATTTTTTATTAGTGATTTTCTAAACTCAATTAACTATTATTGAGTTTTATGCATACTTCGTTGATTATATTATACCATGATTATGTGTATAATCAGTATTTGTTTTTTTATTTTTTGTTTTCCACTTCCCGTTTTGTGTATATAATTTTTCTAACACAATCATCCCATTGATAAATTCTTACGTCATTTATAAAACATTGAATGTAAAATCATAACTCACTCTCTATTCAATGGTATAAATGTCCATGTGATTAGTTTTTACCATAATGTGTGTGAATGTCCTCTAATTAGGTTACAATTAATGTCCATCTAAATTTAGATTATTTATATTTGTCACAAATAATTATTTCATTATCTTATCCATAATCTTATTATACGATCATCATAAGGGATTTCATCTCAATCTACATTCATTGAGTCATATCTTAATGTTATTAACCATTATTATCCTATGGGGTGTATATAATACCCTTATCCTATAATATATCATGAATTATTATATTCTCATTATATTTAATGTTTTTAGTGTTAAAATTAAATTATTTTTAATCAAATATTGCCAGAAGTGTTAAGGGACTCTTTAACCGAAACATCGTTATATATGTTTTAGTGATTTATTCTTCTGAATCCATATCATTAATGTGCATGATTGAAAAATAGTTTTAAGGATTTATTTATATTGACAAGAATGTTTGAAAATTTTTAATCCATTAAAAGCTTCAATGTGGTATGTGAATCTTTGATTGAAAAATATTATTTTTAAATGATTAGATGGTTTTGGAAATTTATTAATTATTTCAATATATTTAATTTATATTCTTGTGATTGATAATTGAAATTTTGATAATTTTTATCTTTTATTTGTTATTATTATGTAATGGTACCTATAAATATTATGGGTGGTTACATGATAAACTAAATATGGGTGGTTCGATTATAATCCTAGGGTGGGTGAGCCCATAATAACTCTCTAATGAATTGGGTAATCTGATGGATGTAAACAATAATGTTTCTCTAAAGTGATTTAGGGAATATACTGTGATGGATATTCCAAACATAACCTTAACAGTTACTCCCTATGTTTCTGTGAAAGCTACAATGTAAGTGTGCTATAAATGACACCATTTACCATTATGATTTATGATTTCTATGAGTATATTTAAGAATCTTATTATTTCTTATGTTTTGATAAAGAGTTTTTTTTAATGTGTGAGAAGTATGATTTTTTTAAAATGTTTTCATGGGTTTGAAATATTCATGGATTAATAGTTTTATTCCTTATTTTATATTCCTTACTAGTTTTTTTATTATCATCCTATATTTTAGAAATGTTCTTCATAGGTTATAATTAAGGGTAAGAGAAATAAATAATTCATGATGATTTCTATAATGAAAATAATTAGATTTTTATTTAAGGAGTTTAATTATTGTGAAAAAAATAGGATAGAGTGGAACTATCTGCTTTCTAATTTTTTTGAGATATATTGTAATAGTTATGGAACAATTCTCTAAAACTCTAAACCTGAAAAAATCATCATGGTGAATTCTTAACATAACTCAATACTATGTAATGTATAAGGTTGGGGCTATATAATTATAATAACAATATCATATTATTTTTTCTGTAACATATTTTATCTTCCGTTTATGAGTGAATTGTTTTTCTGTTTTTCTTATTGAAATTCTCAAATTCATTATGAAATGGTGTCAATATTGGGGATGTTGGGTGTATTCACACATTAAATATAGAAATGATTTTTTCTCATAAATTATGTAAAGGAGGATTAGGGGTTTGTTTATTTTTACTAACTTGATATAATAATTCATTTCTCTAACCCATCCAATATAATATGATTAATGAAGTAAACATAATGTATGAATTTTGAATCGATCTAAGTGTATGAGTCCTTCCAAGTCATAAATTGCCTAAAATTGAATGATACTAGGATATAGTTAAAAATTTATAGAGAGGCTATAGTTCATATCAAATTCAAGTTGAATGGAAGATAAAAGAAAAAATGGAATGGATATTCCATTCTACTGTACATTCATATATCTATGTGGATATCATGTATGAAGACACACCGTTGAAGGATGATGTAAATGTGAAGAATGTTGTTTAGTGTGTGATATTGATGATCCCAAAGAGGTGAGTAATCATTTTATTGTCCGGTTATTTGGATATGATTTTATGTGTTTGAGATATTTCATAAATTCCCAATGTTATTCAGATATGTTTATGAATGGTGGAGATATGATGGAGATGAAGTGAGGGAGAACTAGTTTGAAATGGATGAAATCATGAAAAATCATATATGCTCGGTTTCCACATATGAGAATGTACATATTAAAAAATGTTAGTGTAGATGAATAATTTCATATAGGTCAATAGATATATAAAATTGATTTATATATTTTAATGATTTCATACAATAGGAACAACACGCGTAGGTTCTAAAACATGTTTGAAAGATATTATAGCGAAATTATGTTTTGTATCCTAATTAAAAAACTATGTATGTTAATTAATTTCCATTAATATTAATCATATGAAATATTTGAATTCATTATGTTTGATGTATTTTTGGAAAAACCAAAAGTTAAATATACAAATCCTACAATGTATATGAATTTAGAACCACATGCTTGAATGATGTTTTACAAAGAACAATTTTTCTCACACAAACCCATATATGAAAATTAGGAAAAGTTATGTGGATTGACAGAGGAGGAACACATGTTAAAATTCAAATATGTGATTCATGAAGAAAACATATCCCCAATAAACAGATATTCATGTTTGGAAATTCCATACTATGATTCACCTATAGAAGTTATATATATATTTACTCGATGAAAAATCAGTGCTTCCTAAATTCATATATTGTACAAGGAAAAAATTTATGATGAATTGGAAGAAATTCATCATGGATTCAATCTTAAAAAGCTCATGGATTGAGGTCATGTATAAAATTGAAGAAATAAATATGATCTTATATTCATCCATGGAAAGGAGAGAGGAACCACTGAAGAATGTAGGAGTTTTCAGAATTAATCCTTTTTAAATAAATTTCATAACAAAGATCACTCATGTCCTGAATTGTAATTAAAATAATTACAAATAACCAAAAGGAAATGGTTTGAGAATGATATATAAATATTAAAGGATTGGTTTCACATATGATAATTATTTATTATGAAAATATATTAATATTATCTTCTAATATATTTCATAGGATGAACAGTTAATTGTCAAACTAATTTTCATCAATGACTATGTAATATATATTTGGGGTATATCAAATATATTTCAGTTCCTGAGATAGATATCATGAAATTTTCCAAATACATTAAAAATTATAACTTATCCATTTTTTTGTAATAAAAATAATGGTGAGTAATGTTCATGCCAAAGAATTTTATTATATATGTTTTATATATCCATGGAAAAAAATTATTGATATGGGTGGAAATATTTGGATGAGGAATATGTAATTAATGTTGATGAAATTATCTATAAAGAATCCATATGTTTATATTTTTTAGAATATTTTTACCAAAGTGGAAAATTAATAAAGATACAATTTTTCAATTGAGTTATTTAGTGTTTTAGAAGTTATGTTTATAAAGTAATTTCAGAAATTTAGTATGGAACCACATTCCACAATTATTATATTTTGTTAATAACCCTATTATTTTGAAAGTAAATATTGAATGCATGAATCATTGTGTTCCTAAAATACAACACATTTTATAATATAGTTGTTAAACACAACTTTTCATACTCTTTGTTTTGAATTTTGAGAAATGGCCATCAAGAGTTGTGATCACTATGTCATTTGATGTCTGATAGAACAAATATGATTTTTGGTTAATAGTAAAATACCATTATGAATAGTAATATTAATAGTAATATGACCATTATGGATTGTAAATAATCACATTATATTACATTTTTATGTTAAAAGATAATGAGATCATAATTAATTTTTCAATGTGATATAAAACAAATTATTCCTTTTAAAATGTTATTTTTCGAATTAACTATGAATTTTTTTAAAAATTAAATTAATTATATTTAGTAAATTATTTTTAAAATTGGAGTTCATGTTTTTAATTCTATATGTTAAATATGGTAGAGGTTAATTTTTGGGATTTTTTGTGAAATTCATGAATTTTTAGGAATAATAACTTATGGTAAAATATCGTATATAAAAATTATCATTTAAATACACTATTTATGAAATCAAGATTGAGTTAAGGCCAATTGGTTAGAACTGACATGAACATATTAATATTAGGGGTCACATAAAACCGCAATATTTGTTTTCAGGAGGGGAATAATAAATTAATGAATAAAATGTTCAGAATTTACTATGTTCCTCCACTATAACCCCCTCACTTTATCTTCTCTTCACTCTTCTAAGCCATGAAGCTCATCAATTTTCTACAACATTACCCTTATATATTCCCTAACATCTTCCAAGAAGATCTTGGTATTTCCAAAATACCAAAACCCCATCCCGTAAGGAGGTTCTCAAGGAGGTTATTTAAAGAGGTAAAACACCGTACTTTTTCATATAGTTTCATGTTAATTTTTATTATTTTGTTATCCTCTCCCATCATCGTCTATATAAATGACCATGATAACTCCAATATAATCTATATATTTGAATTATATAATTTAAATAGAAGAACCATCATCAATATTTTTACTCTCTCCCATTTTTACTCTCTCACATTTTTACTCTCACCCATTTTTACTCTCTTCCTTTTAATTTATAAATGAAATCAACATCCATGAGGTTATAATTTTTAACCATCATAGACTATGAGGTTTTTTCACCAATTTCACCATAATTACTGAACAATAAAATTTTTATGGTTGAACCAAAAAAGATATATGTATTATAACCTAATTAATATTCTATAAATAGTATACCTAAATATTATTAAATAATATAACCAAACTAGTTCTTCATAATCTGAATACTGCTAAAATAATCTAAGTGAATGTCATCAATATTTTGTCCAAGGATATATCATCTATACATGTTAAAAATAGATATAAATGACCATTAACACTTATGTATGTTCATAAATAATATGTGAATTCAATTATGTATATTTACATACATTCCACATGCACTATATTACTTAAAAAAATTGAACCCATTATGAAAATCGAGAAAACACACACTCTAGAACTAAGGAATTCAATATAGTAACTTATCTATAATGACATAAATGAACAAAAAGGAATTATGAAAAACTAAATATATAACAGAATTTTTCTTAAATAACTTATAAATAAGTCTAATTTCATATTCCAGGACCATTATATCAAGAGTGTAACACATTCAGGCACAAGGTAAAGGGTTTTCCACCAAAAACTCCATTTTTATTTCAGGATAATTTTTTTGTCTAAATTACCTCAATGAAATTATTATTTATTATTATATACTAATCATTAATTATGTGTGAGTTTTCTACATATGTTTACCATCGAAAATCTATTCCAATTTTGTGGGGAGTTTGACATTTTAAAAGGAACATTCAAATTTATTTATGAAATACAATCCTGATTCAAAGTAATTTATCAAATTCTTACCTATTTTTAATGTCACTATATAATATATTTTTTTGAAAAAAAAATATTTATAAAATCACTCATTTTATTTTGAAAATAATAACCTACATCACTTCAAGTTTTAATAAAAAAATTTTCCAAAATAAGTCTTTTTTTCAAAATAAAAAAGCAATTATCTCAAAAATTAGTCAAGGATTTTTAAGAGTATTTTCTTCTCTTTCAACAATAATTTTAATTATTATGTATTATTGAGATTATCAGTTTATTATGTCAAATAAAATATTTAATTTTATTGTTTATGACTAGTCTTATTGTGGATATGCTATCCTAAAACCATTCTCCAATTTACTCTGAATGGTTACTGTTTAAGCTTAATGTTCGAGGAAAGTAATTTACATCTCTTATGTGAGTTTCAATGTGAATATATATGTTGTTTATGATTATCCTTGATCATATGAATAATTTATTTAATTATTATGTAATGTGTAAGTCTCGCTATATCCTCTCGATGCATCAATAGGCCTCATGGGAAAAATAGGCGTGGACTTGGCCAAGGCCTTACCCAATTTGTGATATGGTATTAGTCAAGGCCTTAAATAAATTTTAGGCAAATTTTCAGAGGCCTTAACAATATGTTTCATATTATACAGCATATGCATATACCTCATTATGAATATAGTTGTTAAAATTTTATGTTTTTATTCTATTATTAGAATACCCATGACTATGATGGCATTATTTACTCATAAAATATTCTTTCAATAATTTGGTCATGTTATTATTTGTAATGGAAAGAGTTTTCATCCATTCACCATGACTAAGGTTTATTTTTATTTTATCCTCTAATGTATTACTTAGTGTTATTGATCAATTGAGCTCACCCCTTTCTTATTTAATATTTACATAGGACATGAAAAGTTAGTTATGAGTGACTTGCAAGCATAATCATGGATGAATGGATGTATATAATAGAATAAATTACTTTTGTATGTCAATTCATGCCATAATTATGAAAATATATATGTATCTTGTTACCGAAAGATACTAAACTACATGGTCATCATAGATACATATTCCGTTATTATAAGAAAATGTAATAAAATAAGGCTCCATCTTCGGGAAACTGGGGTCTGGTCCTTACTGTTGGTACCCAATGAAATTTCATTGTAAACATGGAAACTGGATTTAGAAAATGTTTATTAGAGAAAAAATACCTATTAGATTCATTGAGGATAAACATACTAGAAAATCCTGGTATTTAGCTAAGTAATAGATTCTATGGATCATTCTAGAAAATAAATTCATGTTTACAAACTATAAGTGGACGTGGTTCTGGCACAGATGTATCTAATAGTGAAAAATCTGTGAAGGTGTTTCGGTTTTGACCCAGGGTATCATGGTACATGAAAAGAGGCCTTACTTCGATCAGGGTTTGATACCCCTGGGTAATATTCATAGGATAATTCACATTTTCCTTACAAGCCACAATGAAGGATTTTAATGTAAATTTCCCTCAAAGAAAGCATGTTTATGTTTAAGAGATTTTATTTGTATAAAATATAAATTTATGATATTTATTTTTCTACATTGAGATCATACATTATAATTTAAACCCAAATATAGTGTATTATATTCTTTTGAAATGGTTTCAAGTGGAAGAAAGATAAACTTCATCAACACACGTATCCAATATAGGGATTTCCCTTCGACTCAAGATTATTATGTTAGCTATAGTGATGTGATTGGGGTAGAGAAGTTTATAACTATAATAGGACAACATACTCAGGTTATGAATAATATCATTAACCATATGGATCATCTAGATCAACCATGTGGAAGATCATTGTAAGATCTCTTTATGAGATAGTAGCATCTGTCATTTAATGGGACTACAAACCCCTTGGTAGCGGAGTAGTGGATAAGTTCATTAGAGAAGATATTTATCGATTTGCGATGTAAAGAAAATGAGAATGTTCTAATGGAAGTTTATTATCTATAGGGTGATACAGATCATTGGTGGTTATTAATCCAAAAAAACAAAGGAGGAGAAAAAGACAGAAGATATGGAATGGAGGGGCTCTAAAGAAATATTCCTAGAGAAATTCTTTTCTCGTGATAAATAAGCTGATAATGAAAGACAGTTTTGGAATTTAAATCAAAAGTAATATGAAAATTTTGTAAATTATGTAGAAAACTTTTCAAGGATAACAAGGAAATATGTAGATTACATACAAATTCTGAGGAGTAGTATTGATTTATTCATTGAAGACCTAAATCTATTCCTCTTGTAGGAACTAGTATCCTAATGTTTTTAATCATATGAGGATATATGTTTAGGTTCAATTAAGATATAAAAATAATTATCTATGTCTTATGAAATTTATTAAAAAAATAGAAAAATAATGCTTCTAAAAACTCTGGAAAAGGAAATTAGGAAACCAGGAAGAAGGGAATAGTTGAATTTCCACCCGGTGATAATTGTGGAAGGAAACATCATGTTTCCTGCTTAAAGGGTAATGTAGTATTCTAAAAGTGTGGAACAAAAGTTCATCTTACTGGTGATATAAATAGGGTGAAAGAATTTATTAATGTTAAATTATATGATTGTTAGTAAATATGACTCTATGCTAATTATTTTCAAAACTGTTTAGGAAATATGCCACAGAATAAGCCAAAGGAGTAGGGACAAGCGTATGTGATTAGAACTGCAGATATTGATGTGTCTAATGATGTGGTGGCTGGTACGTCAACCATTTCCTAATACATATCCAATGTGTTATTTTATTCTAGAGCGTCAAATTATTTCATATCTTCCTAGTTTACCTTGAAAACTAGATATTTCCAAGTTTATTTAATAAGGGAGTTTTCAATCAAAACTCTTAAAGTAAGTATCATTGTAACAATGTTGTTTCTGGTAGTCCCGATTATGACATAAAAATGTTCTTTATCTGTTAATTTTATTTTCATACCCATGATTTTCTATGATATAATCCTTTTTATAGGTTGTATTTCAAACCATGGTGAAAAAAATTATTTCAATATAAAAGAGGATACAATTTTTTAGGATGATGTGTAATTCATTATCTTTAGGGAAGAAACATCACCATCTAATTATCATATAGATCCACCCCTGTAACTCTACTGAATTCAAATATTGTGGAGGAAGGAAATGCAATAATAATTGGTGAATATGTACATGGATAGATATAGGATATATCGATTGTGCATGGATAAGTTGATGTGTTTCAAGAGGGAATACCCAGACATCCTCTAGAGTAGGAAATTGAGTTTTCAATTGACTTGATTCAATGTTCAAGGCCCATATCAAATACCCCTTATATAATGGTAACTTTGGAATTAGTTAAACTAATTAAACGAGAAGAGTAATTGAGTGATAAATTATTTATTCACACAAGTGTTTCTCCATGGGGATCCCCTGTTATTTTTGTTATGAAGAAAAATGTATCTAAGAGATTGTGCATTGATTATAGGGAGATAAATGCTATAAAAATAAAGAACACATTTCTCCAACCTCGTATCGATGATTTATTTGAACAAAATAATGGAGCTCAAAATTTTTCAATGATTGGGCTTTTGATCTGTATATCATCAGCTTCTAGTGATGAAGGAAGACATCCTAAAATAGTATTTCAAACAAGGAATATGCATTACGAGTTTAGGGTAATTCCTTTTAAACTGAATAATGGACACTCTATTTTTAAGGATGTAATGAATCAAGTTTTCAAGTAATATATTGAAGAATTTTTGGTTTTATTTATTGATGATATCATTATATAATATAAAATCTATTAAGATCATGAAAACTACGTGCGCACTATTCTTTAGACACTTAGAATAAATGAATAAAATGGGATGTTCAACAAGTGTGAATTTTGGCTCCAATTAGTTTCCATTATAGGACAGAGTGACAATAAATATAGAATATATATTGTTCTTATAATGACAAAAGATCTGAAATAATGGCCTAATCTAACGAACATAACTAAGGTACATAGTTTTGTATGTCTACTAAGATATTATTAGTGTTTTTTTCAGAACATCACCCATTTATCCAACTCGATGACCAATATTACATGTGAAGGGGTTATGTTTGTATGGAAAAAAGAATGTGAGGACTATTTTTAATAATTAAAGAGGAGATTAGTGAATTCTCCAATTATAACCCTACCATTTGTGAATAAATGGTTTGTGATATTTAGAAATGCATCAATAAAAGGACAAGGTTGTGTCTTATTTAAGAATGAAATAGTTATTTCCTATGCATCAAGGTAGTTAAAAATTCATGAACAGAACAATCCCACTCATGATCTGGAGTTAGTATTTGTAATCATTGATTTAAAATTGTGGAGACATTATCTATATGGGGAAATATATGATATATATATATATAAATCACAAGAGTCTAATGTATTTCTTCTCAAAGAAAAAACTCAACATGAGGCAAAAGAGATGACTCATACTACTCACGGATTATGATTTTACCATACCCTAACTCCCAGTAATGGAAACAAAGTGGTTGATTCATTGAGTAGGAAATATCATGATGTTCTCAACAAAACGTTGATGGATAGGGATCCCTTGTACATTGATCTAGTAATGATGGACATGGGAATTATCAAAGAATGTTTAAATTGTCAATATTTAAATTGGTTTCCCAACTACCTTTATTAGAAAGTATTATTTATTCTCAACCTAATTGAAAGAACCTAAAGAAGATATTTATTGGTGTCAAAGATGGGAAGTTGACTAAAATTGTGTGTGAAGATGGTGTTCTATAATTTGGGTAGAGGCTTTTCATTCCAGTTGTACCTGAGTTAAAAAGGGAGTTATTGGATTATACGCATTGTTATAATTTCCCCTTACATCTTGGTAGAACATTGGTATATAGATATTTAGGGGAAAATTTATTGTGAGACAACATTAAAAGGTAATTTTCATATAATGTATCAAGATATTTAGTTTTTTAATAAGTGAAGGCAGTATAGAAACAAAAAAAAATGAGTCATTAAACCTATACCTATTCCTACCTGGAAATGTGATGAAAACACCATGTATTTGGTCACTAAATTATCTAAAAATCCCAGGATGAATGATTTGGTATGGTTAATTGTGGATCGACTTACAAAATCTACACATTTCATATCTAAAAGTGAGGATTTTCCCCTGGATCACCTAGAAAAACAATATTTGAATGAAGGTGTGACACTTCATGGATCATCTCTCTCAATTGTTTCTGATTGTGACTCATAGTTTACATCAAAATTCAGGAAATATCTTCAGAAACCATTTGATATCGAACATCGATTAAGTACTACATACTGCCGACAAATTGACAGGAAATCAGAGAGGATTATCCAAAACATAGAGGACATGTTCAGATCATGTTCACATGAATTTCAAGGAATGTTGGATTGATATTTACCTTTAGTAGAGTTTTTCTACAATAATAGTTTCCATTAAAGTATTCCAATGGAACCATATGAATAACATTACATAATGAGATGTCAAACACTAACATGTTGGGATGAAGATGGAGAAAGGAAGCTTGTGGTTTCAGAGCCTGTGGAGGAAACAATAGTAAAGGTAATGACTATTAAAGGACATATCAAATCTTCTCAAAGTAGAAAAAATATCTATGCTGATAATAGAACGAAGGATATAGAATGTCATGTTAGAGATCACATTTTCATTAAAGTATCTACATAGAAGGAAAGTATAATGTTTGGAAAGAAACGGAAATGAGCCCTAGGTACATTGGGCCATTTGAAATTTTCAAGAGAATTGGAGCTGTTGCATATCATTTTGATATGCTGCCGAGCCTATCCAAAGTACAAAATGTGTTCCATGTCTCATTGAAGAGAATGTATATGCGAGACCCAATTCATGTCCTCACTTCTGAAGGTATAGAGTTGGAACCTGACATATCTTACTCTGATGAGCCTATATAGATTTTGGACTCTAAAGAACAATTGTTAAGAAATCAAACAACTGGTCTGGTAAATTTACTTTGGAGAAATCATAAAACCAAAGAGGCTACATGGGATCCTAAGGATCTTATGTTTAAGACCTACCCAACCATTTTTTATGTAACATTCTGTGAATTTTAGGGGAGAAATTTTTATATGGAGGGAAGAATGTAACACACCAAGGTTTTGAATATAAATATTGAATGCTTGAAATAATGTGTTCATAAAAAATAACACATTTTATAATATTTCTTTTAATGAAAATATTTCTTATCCTATGTCTTGAATTTCAAAAAATTGTCGTCTAAAGTTGTGATTAGTAAGTCTTTTGGAGTCTGATAGAACATTCATGGTTATCGGTGAATAGTACCATACCCTTTTGAGTAGTAATATGAATAGTAATACTACCCTTATGAATAGTAAATAGTTATATTATTTTCTTTTCTTATAATAATAAGATAACGAGATCTTAATTAATTTTTCAATTTCATATAAAACTAATTATTCCATTAAAATTTTTACGTATTGAATTAACTTGGATTTTATAGAAAAATTAAATTAATAATATATATAAAATTATTTTGGAAAAAATGGAGCACAATTATTAATTATACACATCAAAAAATGGTTTGGGTGAATTTTTGGGACTTTCTATTTTTTTTTGAATTTTTTATGAATAATGAAATACAGTAAAATACTGTATATACAAATTATCATTTGAATACACTATTTATGACACCATGAGTGGTGTAAGGCTACATGGTTCAAACTAAAATAAACTTATTACAATTATGGGTCTCATGAAATAATGTTATTGGTTGTATTGAGAGAAATAATATATTTATGAATAAAATATTCACAATTTACTTTTCTCCTCCACTATAACCCCCCTTGAATTCCTCATCTATTCAATCTTATAAGCCTTGAACATGATCAATGGTCTTCAAAATTACCCTTCCATAGTCACTACCCTAATACAAGAAGATATTTTTATTTCCAAAAGATCCAAACCTCCTTTTCTTAAGGTGGTTCTAAAATTGGTTATTTTTAGGGGTAAATAACCTTTCTTTTTCATTCAGTTTCATTTCAATTTATCTTATTTTCTTATCATCTCCTACATAATCTATCCAAATGACCATGATAACTCTATTATAATATATATATTGGAATTATATCATGTTAATGGAAGAAAAATCATCAATATTCTTACTCTCTCCCTTTTAATTTGTAAATGAAATGAGTATCCATGAGGTTCCAATTTATAACCATCTTGGAAGACAAAGATTTATTCTTCAATTTCTCTTTCATTTATGGTCATGAAATCATTTTTATGGTTAAAAAATACAATAATATATGTATAATAACCTTATTATAATTATGTAACTAGTATATTTACATATTATTAAATCATAAGACCAAACTAGTTTTTAAAAATCATAATTCTACTAAAATAATCTCAGTAAATGTCCTTAATATTTCATCTCATGATTCATCATTTATACATTTTAAAAAATTATATAAATGACCAGTATAACTTTTTTATTTTCATGTATAATATTCAATTTCAATTCTGTATATTTACATCCATTCCACGTGAACTCCATAACTTAAAAACAGGTGAACTGATAATGAAAATAGAGAAAACAAACACTCTGAAACGGCAGAATTCAATAAAATTACTTATCAGTAAGGACATAAATAAACTAAACCAAACTATGATAAAATAAATAAATGTATAAAAGTATCTTAAATATGTTATAAATAAGTCTAATTTCATATTCTTCGAGCATAACATCATGATAGGAACACATTCGAACTTATGTTAAGGGATATCCACCTGAACCTCCATTTTATTCCGGTTACTTCTATTGTCTAAATTACCTGAATATAATTATTATGTATTATTAAATACTCCACCTTAATACTTTTTAAATTTTCTAACTATGTTTAAAAACCAGAATCCTTCCTTATATTATTGGTAGTAATACGTTTTAAAAGGAACTTTCAAAATTATTTTCGAAATACAAGCCTGATTGAAGGGAATTTTTCAAATTCATACATATTTTCAAGGTCACTCTATAATCGGTTTTTTTCAAACCATTATCATTATAAAATCAATAAATTTATTGTTAAAATAATACCCAACATTACTTCCAGCTTTATACAATGATTTTTCCAGCACATCTATTCTTTTCTTAATAAAAGAGCATATATCTCGAAAATTACTCAAGGATTTTGACGAGTATTTTCAACTACTTCAACACTCTTGTTTATTATTATGCATTATTGGGACATTTATTTATGATATAATCTAAAATATTTAATTTAATGGTTTATTACTATATTTATTGTGGATGTGCTATACTAAAACCAATCACTAAAATACAATGAATGGTTAGATGAAAGCATAATGTTCGGGGAATGTTATTTATATTTCATATGTGAGTTTCAATATGATGGTATATGTTTTTTAGGTTTATACACACTTATATAGCATAATAATTGGACATATTATGTGATTGGGGTCCCTCTATATCCCCTAGATTAATCGATAGGTCTATTTAGACAAATATATGTGCACTTAGACGAGGCATTTCCCAATTTGAGATACGATATTGGGTGAGGCTGTAATCATTTTTAGAAATTAGGATTGAGGCCATGAAAATATGTTTCATAAAGACTTCCAAATACACTTCCATTATCATGAAGCTATTAATTTAATGTTTTTGTGTTTATTCTATTAATATAGTACCCATGACTATTTTGGCATTATTTACTCAGTTCATATTCTTTCCATAACATATTCAAGTTATTATTTGTAAAGGCATGTGTTTTCATTTATTCACCATGAATAATTTTAATGTTTGTGTTATCTTCATCTGTATTTATTACTCTTACTGATAATTTGAGCTCACCCCTTTTTTATGATTTATTTTCAAATGATATGATGGAGTTAGTTATAAGTGACATGCATGCAAAATTTATAGGTCCTGGATGTTTCTAATGGAATAAAATAGTGTTGTATGTACTTTCATGAAGTAATATTGAACATATATATTTATCATGTTTCCAAAATATATTAAATTACTTTTTAATTTAGGAAACATATAACATTTTTATATTCCAATGTAATAAAATAAGGCACCGACTCAAGGAAACTAGGGGCGGTTCCATACATTTCGAGACAATGGTGTAGAAATATTGAACACCAAAAAGTGATTACAAAATAATTTATCATATTACTAATAAAATTACTTGATTGAAAATATATATATGACTTAATATATTAATGTTATATTTATTTCATTTTTTTAAATGAAGTATCTCTTTCACATTATAAATTTAGGAAATCTAAATGATTGAATGTAAAAATATAATATAATTTCCCTAGAATCTAGAGAACTTCATAATGAAAATTTACAATGTTGTGGTGTTCTAGTGAAATATATAAATTTTTTCTCAGTATAATGAAAAAAAAATGATATGACATTTTGATAATGTGTATGATTATCTATCTTTTAAATAAATGGTATAGAACTATAGTACTAAAATAATCATCGTTGTAGAATATATTTATAAAATAATATAAAGAGGTACAAATATATGTTCCATGTAATGATCACAAGATTTATCCTTTCATTCATTGAGAAGTTATAATTTTATGTGAGAAATATATATTGTTGATATGTGGTGTTGAGAAGTGGTAGAGACTAAGATGCATATAGATCATGTTGCAAAACTAAATGAATTAAAACAATATATTGTGTGTTGATTAGGATATATTTTTATTAGTATATAATCATAATATATATAAATAGGGATCTATATATTTGATTAACAACAAAGAAATACCTCCATATTAATTGAGGGACTTTATTGATCATGTACAACTCGAGTTGTTTATGCTGATCACTATATGGCTCGGTGGAACGAATGTGAACCTATAGAGATAAGACTAGCATGAGTATGAAAGGATAAGTGTTGTAAGGATCATGAATTTTTGAAAAATGAGAGAAAAGTTGTTGTTATGGGAAGGACTTCCAATTATAATCAATATTACATTATAGTAAAAAATCCATCATTTCGGTGGATGGCCATTCAGGAAATTGAGTTGGTATGTTTTATGATACTTTAAAAAAATATCATGTTCCATTTATTATCTATAAATCCACATGTGTTGAATGTTTTTATAGTTATAATATGATTTAAATATAATTTCTAAACCTAAATAAAACTAAACTCCTAATGTGGTACAATAATTTTGAATATGTTAAAATTAGTCACCTAAAATTCCCCCTCCCCCTCACCTCAAGTGTCTCCACTAGTATGAGGTGCATATCAAGTGATATCAGATATGTATAGTAGTTTATTAATATATATATATATATATATTAATAAATAATTAATTAAATTTATATTAAATTTTTCTTTCTTAAGATGATCTAATAAAATCATTTCATGTGAAATAATGATTTCATTATTCTTGTTTTTTATCGATGTTTATTCTATGATGCAGTAAATAGGATGAGAAATAAGGATTAAAAACTAAGGATTCAATTGAATTCAAATTTCCTAAAATCTTTTCAAAATAAAACACTCACAAATGACTTTTTAAATACAATTGTTAATTAGTTACACCTATAAATGAATTTTTTTCCTCGATAGATGATAAATTTTACATAGGTTATTGGGAGAATGTTATTTTCAATGAGGTGTACCATGTCTCTAGAGACATCATAGACCATTTAAGGATGTCAAAAAAGAACATTTTAATTTTAAATCATTTAGTGTAAAATATCTCGATGGTTTATTGGTTGAATAAAGATAGTATCATGTATATATTTTCTACAATATGTAGAGTTGTGGGTAGATATATATTGATCGATTGAAATGAAAAAATATGGACTTGAGTTTGTATTTAATTTTTCAAAGAAAATAAAATAATGATTTAGGAACACATGTTTTATTTAAGGGGATTCTAAAAAATGGTGGAATACATATATTTAATTATATTTTGATCATCTAGACAAGACTCCAAACTTGTAACATTGAAAATGGTAACCGATAACCGAAATTAGTCTATAAGTAGTGTATGTAGATTCTATAAATATGATATTAATAAAAAATAATAAAAATATGTAATAATAAAATATTTCCAAAAAATACTAAAGAATGTGGATAGAATTTATAGGAAATTTATTCCTCTAATTGGAGCTCAAAAAATGAGTATTCAATACAACTAATAATTTTCATGAATTTCTTTAAACATTCCACACATAGTAAAATAACATAACTAATTGGAAGGTTATTTTGTTACTAGTTGTTTGGTGAAAGGGACGCTGTTTTTCTGGAAAAAAATGTCTGAACATACAAGTGATAGAAGATCAAGATCATGGGGCTATAATTAAATCATAACAGAATCATATTGGAAATAATATTGAATAAGAGATTAATAAAAATCAATCCCTTAGGAATATACTAAATTCCATGAGAATTTATATGAAATGTAACAAATTAATGTCTGTATATATGAAGATATATAGTATACAGACAACCTATATAAATATTTTATCCATGATAGGATGTCACAAAATCAATTGATGTTGAATAAAAAAAGTAAGTCTTAATTCATGAGTGATCAAGTGAAGAATATTAATGAAACTAATATCAAGAAGTCATTAATTAATATTTTAAATATTTCTATGAGTGGTAACACAAAGAATAAATAAATAGTTTGTGAAAGGGAAATAATGTTGGACCCCATCCAAACAAGTGTAAGACTAATATATCATAATATATTGAACAAATGATGAAAATGTTGAATGAGCTATTTATACCGACTGTCAAATATGATTTTATCAAGAAGTATATGACAAATATTAATGATATTAATAACCACAAAACATATTTATAATATTTCTTGATTAGTAAAATTAAGTATGGTAGATGGATAAGGAAAAAAATTCGGAATACTATAATCATTATGATGAAAGGAAAGCTACACCAACTTAAAAGATGCCTCAAATTAAATAAAACCCTTCCTCACCAATTAAGAAAATATTTAGATACCTAAGTGTAATAAAAAAAGAAGACAATAAAATTTAGTTCTTTAAAAATAAAGTAAATATGTAGGAGGTTATGTCTCAACATTAGTGTTATAACTACAGAGGTGATAAATAACACATATTCTAAAATCCACTATGTTTTTGATTTGATGCTGGGTGTTGAATGTGTGGTTTGAAGGAGAGATTTTATACTAACATAGTTAAGAGATATAACCAATAGAGAGAATTTAATTTCAAATAGGTATCTGTAACCAACCGATATAAAATGATTTGATATTGTTACTTGAACAAAACAACCATGGTGATGAACGTCTATGTTCTCCCAATGAGGTGGAGAAATTGAAGTAGTTACGAATGAATAATACTTCATAGATTCTATATAACATGAATTATAGACATATCCAATATTTATTAAGTGGTTGGTATGATATTAATTATCCAGTCATTTTTATGGTGTATAAATAATATATATATTTATATATTTATATGGGGTTGTTTCTCTAAAACGGGAATGTTTTCTACCTTCAATTGATGATTGAATGTTTGTTTTACGATGTGTGATGGATCATAAATAGTTCTTGGATATAAAATTTGTACATCTTTTGAAAAAATATATACATTTTTGGAACTATGTTGAGAATAGAAATGGATAGTCTTATTTCATGTCAATGATTGTTTCTAACACTAAAATTTTCTATTTATACATAAATTTATCAACAGATGGATCACTTCTTATATGTTCATGGTTCCCACCATCTATATGAATATTAGTGTATCAATGATAGAATAATTTATAATTAAATTTTATATGCTCATCCTTCTATTTAAGGCGATAAAAATTTACCACGGTTTCATTATTTTTTAATTAGGTGGACAATATTAAATTAACCATTGGAGTTAATGTGGAATTGAAAACATGTCAAAAAGGGGAAACTAATGAGATCATTTTTCAGGGATTATATTTCGAGTTTCTTATTTTTAGTTTCACTCTCAATTTAATAATACAAGGGTAATGATATTGGTGATTTTGGGGGTATACACTTAATACATAGATATTGGATCTTCTACCCACATATTTGGAAAATGTGATTCCCCGAACCTATACTCCCATGATATTGAGATCCTAAACAAATTGATTAAATAGTATCGTCAAAATTAACATAGGGGACCCAATTTTAATAATCAATAATTACAATATCACTAAATATATCGAGTAAATTACATTTAAACAACCTTTTAGGTTTATTGTTTTGAGAGTTAAGTATAATATTAACCTTACAAATCTAATGATTTCATACTCAATTGGAATATTATTCCATTATGGAAAAAATTAACTAATCATCAATATGTATAAAATATCCCTAAATAACTACACTTATTATAATATTTTAGTCACATCATATAAAATATTTTTCTTCAAAACCTATATAAATAGAAAGAGAAGAAGGGATATATCGAAATATAAGTCATATATAATACATTAAATTTTTTTCGATAAGAATTATTATTAATGGAAACGTGATGAAGAGATAAATATTTTTAAATGGTTTTGTGAAATTAAATTGAAAATATTTAGATTTAAAAAGTATTTAATAATGAACACATGAAATAGAATGATTTTTTAATAAAAGACATGTCCAATTAATAAAAATAAATATTATATTAAAATTATAAGAAAACAATTGGAAATTTTGTTATTAAAATTATTCAAAAAACAATTATACAAATGGTGAATAATTTTTTTTATTAAATTAATACATGGGGTGGGGTATCATTGTGGATAAAATTTATTTGAGTTTCTTTTAAGAAGATGAGAATATATATGGGGAGTAAAAAAAAGATAAGAAGTAAAATTTCATAAAAATAAATGATATTTTTTCTTTATACATATTTTATTTAAAATGAATAATTATCAACAAATAAAGCAATGGTTGCATACATGATTTCCCCTAAAAAAGAAGTTGTAAAAAATAATCATATGATTGGATTCACCAATCATTAAAAACAATAGATAAATATGATTTATTAATAACAATGAACAATATTAATCTCTGAAAACCCCCTTAAAACCTTGGTAACGTTTGAATCATAAAACCAAGAGAGGTAGAAAAATAAATTGAAAAATTAATATCCTGATGTGAAAGATTAAAATGATGAAAATAAAAATAGTGGAGTGTTGAAACAATAGTAATGGTAATAATGTTTTTAAAATAAACATATCTCAATGAACGTAGATTTGAGTTAATGGAATTAATAAAAAATTTAGAAACATTTGAATAAAAACACCTTGAAAAATATTGATTATAATTAATCCAAGTTAAAATTTTAAAAAGATATTAAATTCAATGTATCAAAAAATATAAATTATTTAAACCACATAAACGAATTTACAAACATAATACCAAACATATATTAAGGAGAGGAAACATTTTATGAAGAACTCATACCATTTTCTCTTACATAGCATATTGCACTATAAACACTTGTAATTCACATATAACTAAAATAATATCCATTTAAATAAATTTATTCATAAATAATTTTCATTCTAAAAGCATATTATATTTTTTTTATTAATTTTACATTAATTAGTCATAGTATACTATGACCATAAAGTGTAATTATCTTTTACCATTTTTCACGTGTCTAATAATTTTGATATTATTTCAAATTATTTGAAACAAAACACACTAATGATATAACACTATTGTTTCTCTAAGTTTTAAATTATATTTATTTAAAGAATTTTTAATTAATTTTATTTGTGTTTTTCTATTGTTATTTTAAATAAAACATTATAATTTGTATTGATGGTAATTATAGAGAATTAAAGTTGTACTTTATTAATAAGTTCAATTACTAATAACATATTTACCAAACTATTTACCAATAATTATTTCATTATAAAATAATAACATTATTAGTGTTTTGACAAAGTTAAACATATTAGTGTTTTGTAGTATCATTCATATTGAGGGTTAATCCGACAAAAAATTTAACATTCACTAACATTTTAGTGACTATGGTTAATGAGTTGATTATTCTGACATAATATATTTATCATAGAATAATACATTTATTTTTTCATTTATTATTATAGTGAACTATATTATTTTATTATATTTTTCAAAAATATAATAAAATTTACAAAACATAAAATATTATTCTTCATAGAGGGGCAGTCCATACACAAATATTATTGCCATTGATTTGTTTTTCTATAAGGATAAAAAATTAAAAATTAAGGTTTAATGAAATAATATAAATAAAAATGAGAATTATAATGATACCTAATCCATCAATATATAATTAAGAAAAAATATGTTTTTGTGCATAAATAATAAGAAATAAATAAGAAGAAGACAACACGTACATTGTGCACGTGGTTTTTCCATGTATATTCTCTTAATATTTATGGGGTTGGTATAATATTTAGTTAATGGGGGAAAGATTTATGGGAGAGGGATATATGTATATTAGAAATCCAACGTTACAATGAATAATTAAAGGGATATTATTTATGGTTTTAATGTATTCACTTTCTTAAAAGAGGGAAATGGGTCTTTTTGAAAGATCTGTTATATTTTAAAACATTTGTTAATATATTAAAAGGTAAATGGATAATAGATTCATAAATAATTGAGTATGAGGATTATTTGTTATATCACGGTTAAAAAATATGTTTTCATTATTTTCATTTAAAAATTACATAGTTTAAACCATTTTTACCCTATTTTACACTTTTACATTAAAATAGGGTATCTAGATTTTAATTAAGTAATTTAATACTTTATTAAAAATATATCCAAACCCATATAACCTATTTTTTGTGGGATAGAACTAAATATACATATATATAGTATAATAAAATTTATAAAAAATCTACTAAACTAAAACATGTAATTAGTAGAAAAAGGACATTTTAACCATTTTAAATTATTTGTATTTTTATGTATAGATTAAATATTATATGAATGTAAATATATTTATATAGGTATTTATATATCAAAATATATTTATTATATATATTATTTCAATTTAATTTATTGATAAAAATTTCTTGTTATAAATAAAATAATAATTTCAAAATAATTTTATTATTATTATCCTGGAAATTAACATTAATCATAACCAAATACATTTTACACCCAATTTTTTTTAAACCAATTAGATAATTTATAAATTTATATATCAATTATAATAATCAATTGATCAAATAATTTTTTTTGTAGTGGTATGTTAATCTAATAAATATCGCAACTAAAGTGTAAAATTGTGTTTTTTTAGAAATTTATTGTTATTAATAATGATTACATATAGTAAAAAATTATAATTGTTAACAATTATAATTATTATATAAATATAATATTTTTTTTGTTTAATTTATCTGAACACAAAATTATTCATGTAACTCATGTCCCCATGCATAAATCTAATTAGAGACATATATGAAAGTTGCTTGTATAAAAAAGTCATTTTCTAATAAAATTATATTCGTTAGTTTAAAAAATTTATATGTTAACATTGAATGTATTATATAATTTTATAAATATATTTTTATTATATCAAAATGATATAAAAACAATCAATGTCATATAATAGTTAATTTATTCGAAAAAATAGCGTTTATTTTAATTCATCTAAAATTTGATTATTTTTAAAAAAAATCAACAAATACATAATGAGATATTTCCTTAAGAAAAGATTGAAAATGGAGATTCTATTATAAAATTTAAATTTTAAAAAAAGTTAATTAATACTGTTTAAAAATTATATAATATAAAGAAAATGGCTTATATTTTAAATAAACTTATATTAATTATTTACCTTTTATTGGTAATAGCTATTAATTGTTTAAAATCATGGTGAATATTGTAGATTTTATAATAATACCTTACTATGTTTTTTTTTGTTTATTTTACATTGGGTGTATCATGTGACACATGTTGTTCAACATAGGGTTTATATTAATGGCGCCAACATATTAGGTTGTATATTTTAAGATAATTAAATTTATTAGGTTATCACAAATAAATTATCATTTACATGCTTTAATAGAAAAAAATGGAGAACATATTTATAGGCCTCATTATATTATCTCAAACAAAATATAATCATAAATATCATATGAACGATTTGAAAACAAGTATTTTCATTATAAATTTCAAGGTAATGTATCTCATAACTGGTGATTAAGGGCTATGCGAAGGATTGTATTTTCATCATAGATAATTCATAGTGTTCCTTACACAAATAGATGTCCATATTTTATTTAGAATATATTTTTACCTCCTTATGAAATTAATGTTGAGAAAATTTGAAAATAATAATTTAATTTTAAAAATCACAACAATTTTCTTAAAGGATGATATTATGATTTTGACAACGACGATATTAATAAAACTAATAATCATTCAAATAATTTTTTTAGAAATATAAAAATTCACCAAGGGTGATTAATTTCTTTTCATAAAATAATCCCTACATGTATTTGGATTTATAGAACTAAAATGCATCAACTAATTTAGGGTAGCGGGTATGTGAAACCTAATATTGACTACCATCTTGATCAATAGTAATTATATACTTTACTTTATTCTCCATGTGTGTATGAGGATGTAGATTGATGCTATCCTCAAAATTCCTTATATTAGGGAATTTTATTTGATAATTATTGTTTTATCTACACATAAAACATAAAATTTCTGTTTTTTCCCATGAATGAGTTTTATTTACATTATTAATGTCTGCTGAACACTTCATTTTCCCTAAATAGATTGTTGGTCAATGGCATAATTCACAACACCTATATCATTTATCAAACTCATTAATTAAATAACATTTTCTCTTATATCATCGTTTTTCCATTATAAAGAGATTATTTTTATTTCACCATCATCAACAATTGATCATTTATGAGGATTTATCATTACCTTAATTAGTGTTTTTAGGACTGTGACTATATGCAAATTTTTAGTCATATTCTGCGACTTCTAATTAGGAATAATGAAATGGTTTATCATTAAATCTCTATTTCTTATAGGTTTCTCAATTATGTAATATTTTATTGTCCCTAGTACTCATGATTCCTTTTAGATTTTCACATTACTAAAATGATTTTTTCAGATGAGTTAATAGAACATTAATAGTGTGAATAAAATTATCTTTATCATATTAAAATTTTCAACCATAAATTTCATTGTTATTTTTCATTATCTAATTATCTTATATTTCCATTCGTTCTGCCTTTATCAATCATAGATTCATATAAGATACTTTATTCATTGTTATCTTACACTTCGCAACCTATTAAATTCATATAACTAGGAAATAAATCCCTTATAAATGTCAATAATGGGACTTTTTTCAACTAAATCAAATCCATTATAGTGTCAAACAATATGTATAGTTTGGCCTCCATTACATTCCCCAGGAGGGTAATTAATATACTAACTAACATTCCCGTTTAATATTTATTATTCCTATATATATCGATGTTATATAATGCATCAATTTTTTTTGTATCAATACATTGATGAATTGATATAAAAAACCATCTAATCAAGTTATGACCAATATTTCAGGATATCATCCTATACATAGACTCTTTCATAGTGATTTCAATATTTATATCTAAAATTAACCCCAATATAACTGAAATGCAATCTAAAAATAACTATTCCATTATTTTAAAGCAAAATATAGTCTTTAAGGCTGACTATATCCTAGGCACTAAAATAATATTATCATAATAAAATAAACCACACAAACGACTTCATATCCCATGGACCGATATGATTAATATATTGTGGAAAATCTATATATAAATAATACATTACAAATATTTTGAACATTTTCCTATAATCATGATATTATAGACTCATTCTTACATAACACATGATAAAATAATCTTCACAACCTCGGGTTTCTAAACACCTTAATGGGGTGAGTGTAAAACCACAAAAAGGTAAAACATATCATAACATGAAGGAGAACATTATGGAGGCATAAATACCCTTAAAACATCATGAGCCTATATAAGGTAATCATGGATTTTTTAATTGTAACATATGGTTATTAGAAGATTATCAAGGAATCATTAATGATAATTCCAATTCATAACATATCTCAATATTCATATTACATTAAAAGAAAGTCATAAAGGCATGTATTACGTTTAAAAAGTAGAAATAATCATGAAAAAATATTTTTTTTAGGAAATGGAATTTAAATTGAATATTTAATAAAACATGGAAAAAAACATAAGATTTTTTCACGACCATAATTATATGAAAACCACTATGAGAACACTCTATATCCTTCCAATTATGTTAAGTACCTCAGTTTTTTCAGGAATTAATAGGTGCAGACACATTTTCTATATGCATGTGTCAACAGACACATCATTTTTTTAATTAATTAATAATTATATTTTACTTTTACCTAATTTAATGGATTTCATTATTATACAACACCTATCATCACCCATGAACAAGGGTGAGAAATAAAATCAATTATCATTATAAATAAAATGTTCCATGTAAAAATAAAGGTTTTCTCAATCATATCACATAACATAAACTTAGAGAATCACAAAAAATCCAATTTTCAATAAGTATTCACAATAAAGTCTCATATAGAGGGTGACCAAAACATCACATAACTAGAGATAATCATTTGATGAAAAATATTGATGCACAATACAAAGGATTCAATAAAACATTTTTAATATTTTGTATAACATTTAAAATTTATATTAATTTTAGAAAAAATTATAAAATAAAAATCATAACATTATAAAACCATATTATAAAGATTTCTTACTAAATCATTCTTTACAATACAAATGGTTTCCAAAATAATAATTGAAAATTCTTTTAAAATGTTTCATTTAAAATGAATCATTAATAATAATAAAAAGATACATATATAAATTTTTAAAAATTATAATTTTAAGATAAAATGAAAACTTTTAATATCCAAGTATATAATAATTAGCATAATTATAAAAGAGAAATAAATTTCATCAATTTAAAATTTTGAGTGGTTAATAAAATATTTTAATTTTATTGCATTGAAAAACGTTTTGAACATTTTGGAATAACATTTTTGAAAACATACATCATCATATTATTAATATATCTTATGTATTATGTATAATAAATAGATATGAGAATATTTATGTAGTAAAATCATAAATACAATGGAATAAATAATTAAAATAAATGTGAATTATTATTTATAAAGTTCATTTTAATGAAAAAATATAATAAAAAGGAGTGATGAATTTTGTTTGAAGGGTGATTTACCCAGGAAAATATGGTTTAAATACATCCTAAATTTAACATAAGAGATAATAGTTCAATCCTAAAAAAATAACAGATAAAGACGAGTGATTTTGACCTAATATAGTGTTTTGGGTCATAAAAATCATTTAAGGATTTTGTATCCTATGAATCAAAAATTAATGAGTGGTAAAATAGTAATTTAAACATTAAATGTAATGTAGTATAGGGGATTCATGAAGAAAATGGGAATACATTAGTTTTTATGCCATTTTAATAGAATAATGGTGTATATATTAAACCTGTTTCAAAGAATTTTGATTTGAGGGAAAGAAACACATATGTATTTAGAAAAATTTGAATAAAAACTATTAAAATATTTATTTTTGTTAAAATCACTGTAAAATAATTAAAATAAAATTGATGATATTATGTCTCATATAAGTATTATTTAAACCACATCTATCAAATTAGATTCAAAAAACCAAACAAGTAGTATATAGAGAAATTTTTAGATGAAAAACCCCTACCTTGATTCCAATCATTTTAGATCACACAAAAACCTCTTCTAAAAATATAAATAACATAACAAACTATTTTATATAATTAAATATAAAATTTTCCCTATTATAATAACTATTATATGTTTTATGATGATTACATTAATTATTTATATCTTATTATGACATCGGCTGTAAATGATATAAACTATTTTAGGCATGCATAATAATATTGATATCATTAACCATAATATGATCCAAATTTAATAATTAATATATCATTTAAAAGTTATTAATATCTAAAACATTTTGTTATAAAATTTTTGTAATCTTTTATATAAACATTTTCATTTGATTATTTAGAAATAGAATATAATTTTTTTTATTTTAGTAATTTATGTTAATGAAAATAATACATTAATACTACCAAAATAATTCAATATTGAGTTTTTACTCAAATAATAAAATAAAAATTTATTAAAAGAAATGTTTGAAGAAATTGATGAAAGGACGTATAATTTATTATCACCATATGGAAATATATAGATTAAAAAATGTGAGATAGAAAATAAAAAAATATTATAATCGTCATCGAAGGTAGTAATAGAATAATGGAATCTCAAAAGAATATCATCATGATATAGTATTCCATTTTGGTTTTTCCATCATCTCTCAATTTATTGACGAAGGGAAAATATTCTCAATGTTTTTTGTGGATGCTTTGACTAAATATTTTAGGGGTGTTTTGTAGTCCATTCTAATTAAAACGTAAAAAAACACATTCTCTCTACACCCAAAAATATAATAATTATTTAATGAAATAATACTACTCAATATTTCATTTAAAATAGTGGATCTTCACATCAAAAACCATAGAATTCATAGTAGATGATAGAAAAATTTATAGATCAACAAGTAATGAGGCACTATTCTCATTCATTCCAAGCATCAAACCAGTATGAAGACCCAACATATCAGAACCCCTAAAGAAAGAAACCAAATCCATGAAACTCAAAAATCATTTAAATTCTCAATATAAAATTAAACAATAACACTGAAGGAACCAAAAATATATATATTGATAAAATAGTGAGGATATATTCTTAAATCCAATATAAACACTAGTTAATTAAGAAATGTTCTACTACATCCATGAAATAAAAAAATTGTGGCTCAAATTTTCTATCTAAAGATAGTGATTTTCATATAATTAATTCTGTTTTCCTGATAAGATGAGATAAATTGACTTTATCAATGCAAAAATATATTCCCCAGAAAAAAAATGGATACATCACAATGTAAGAATTCATATTTATCCTTATTGGATAGATTCTCTAAATAATAATTTTGCACCATCGTCAAATCATCTACAAGACATCCTTGTAGAATATTTTTTAACAAGATACTCCCAAGGAAATTAGAGGTAATAAATGTTTTGATTTCATTAAACACATATCTCAGTTTTATAGAATATATGTTCTCTTATAATTAAATAATCAAGAAATATAAAATCATTCTTTAGAGAAATATAGAACATGATATAGTCCTTTTAATTAATACCATTACAGTTCTCTTCAATGATACTATCACTAACAACCATAGAATTATTTTTAGGCTCATATATCTCAACCTAATTCACATAATCGTATATTGGGGATGGATCATTGAAAACATTAACTTGTGGAGGTACCAATTTCACATCATCAAGTAATCTGGAAGATCTAGTAATAATTGTTAACTCTATCATAAATAATCTTTAGATTTAACAATTATCTTATGTTGAGGCACTGTAAACAAATATAAATCCACCATCACTATATTACCTTTTGTATCACATGAATGGAATAGGTATTATTCAGCTTCATGTTCTCTATAATTTAATTCATAAAAGGATTTAAAAGAATCATTATGTCATGAACCATCCCCTGGGCCCGAGTCGTGACTACCCCAACCCCGCCAGCTGAAGCCCAGTGGCTGTCAACTAGTACCGAAGGTGTAAACCTGCAGGTGGGAGGCATTTTCCAAGATAACAGTATGCACATGAAAACCCAATAAAGTACCAACTCCAAAGAGAATAGATAGTATACCACTGACACGAAACTAAGTACAGTCACATCTAAAAGAAAATTGGCCAGAATACAAAGCCCAAAAGATAGTACTTAAAATAGTAAAGTACATGATTTTTACAATGGAAATTAACAGAAAACCCCACCTCATCATAGGATTAGTGTAGCTACTAGAAGATGAGGGAGTATGTCTAATATATCATATATCACTATCTTCTGAATGGTCCAACGCCGCCAAGTATGTCATCAAATCACTGATCGTTTGAATGGGACATGACACAGACGTGGGCATTGCTCGTGCATGGGAGGTGAGTAACACTAAACTCAGTAGTGACCCCCAAACCAAAAAAAAATACCATACAAAAAACTAGAAGTATAGAACAAAACAATAACACCACACAAGTCAGCTCAAACAAGGTATCACTTCAGGTCAAGGATAGAAGGTTTATCACACTATCGAACTCCTTATCTACTAGAGAATTCCTCCTTTGAAGAGCATCATGGGCCTGCAGGGTCACATAGAGCCAAATCCCACTAACCGTGGACTATCGTGTTACTCATCATGGATAGGTACTATGGGAATGCAGAGTCAAACAATGTTGATTCCCACAGTGGGCATTCTGGGTAACACAAATCAACTTTCCACTAACCATGGAATGTTGTGGTACTTATCCCTAATTGGTACCATGGTCATGCCAGGTCACAAAAAGCCGCTTCCCACCATGGGAATGATTGGTCACATAAATCTTCTTCCCACATTATCTATACTAAGGTATGCATCCCAATTTGATAACATGGGCGTGATGGGTCACACAGAGCTGCTTCCCACCATGGGCCTGCTGGGTCACACATAGCTGCTTTACACAGGGCTAGTCATCGAGTCGTAAGGAGTCTAAGGTCAACAGTCTTCAGATCTTAGTCAACCACAGGGTTCTGTACATAGTATGTTTGGGAGAAACACCTCTCAAGGCACTCTTCACATCTTGATATCCCTAGAAGTCTCTAGAAAATATTCAAAAATACTTGTCTCCTCAAGAGAGTCCCAAAGCCCTAAACAACTCATCTATTGAAAGAACGGTTTATAAGATAAAAACGTTTTAGTTCCGAAGTCCCAGTTGGATTAGTGTGTGACCTAACCTTGCCATACCCCAGCATTCTACAAAACACCTAAGGAGTATATCAAACAGACCGAAATGACCTACGTATCCTCTCACCACAGACAGTTTATAAAATAGTCATATGGTTTAAAAGTTAGGGAAGGTTTTGTGTAACCGGTCGTTACTGGGGCCAGGTCCTGTATGCCTCGGTCGGACCGCCCAGACTCAGTTCGACATGGGATGATCCATATTATTCTAGGTCAAACAGGCCCGACTCGGGTCCGACCCGACCCTATTCAACCTGGCCCAGGTCAATCCAAACTGCTGGGTCTGTCCCGACTATGTTGGGATGCGTGTCGGGCCGCTGGGCCGTGGGTCAGTCCGCTGGCCCATGGGTGGGCCCGTTGGGAAGTGGTTCGGTCCACTAGTCTAGCCCTATGGTGCTACCAACTTTGAAGCGCGGGCTGCCAGTGACACTTAGACGCAGCGCATCCGGGTAGGGATGACGGGGAAGAGAGCCTCGTCTGCGGGTCTACCCTTGGGGGTTGACCCAATGCGGTGCCGCGTGGCACCGCTGGTCCCACCATTCCATGGCCGATGGGATGCATCTTTGCCACAGGGCATGCTGTCAGCGTGGGCCCCTTCATCTGGCTACTAGTCTAAGTGACATCCCCTTCTCTTCTTTCGGTTGTTGCAGGCCGCTACCCTAATTCCATGTTAGCACTCCGCCGAGGGAACGCCCCAACCTAGTTCCACTTACGCTCGTGGTGGTGGTCGGTTCATTCTAAGAGCACATGGCTGATTCCCCTACGTGCCACTGTCGCACCGTTGTGCGCTGCTTCTAGTGCCATGGTCGGTTGTAGGGTATTCCCCAGGCCACTGGTTGCGCATCAGTTGCTTGTTTCTTATTCCATCTGCACCTTCCGCCTCCTAGGATTGCGTTCTTCAGTATGGTAGTCCCTGATTTAGATTTCTCTATATTCAAATTGGGCAATCACAATCAATGCATGAGTGTATGGGCTCAGGACATGTTCGTGTTCTCCTGTACCCTCCGCATTAGAGACAAATCCAAGGGTTTGGGGGAAAGTTTTTCAACAAGATTTCACTCCTAAATTTCGATCTAGATCCCCATAATAATACACACCCTCTGGCATGTATATCGAATAATGTATCAACTTGTTCATGAGTTTATCTGTTCTTATCCTTTTGGAATGAATAGTCTGGAAAACAAAAACAATAAAAACCACCCCGACTTTGAATCATTTGATAGCACTCATGATTGAGGAAGTATCATTGTTCTTCATCCCTTCAAAACGCCGCCCCCTTCGCCACTAAAACTTCAATCTACGGTTCAGGGTTTCAGGGTCATACATCACTGCTCACCAAAACCAGATCATTCCTTATATATTTTGGCGTCTCGGTACTTATTCGACACATCACAACTTGGTGAAGTCATGCCATCTCCTCCCCCTAGAACAGTATAAATAAGAGAGGGCATGGGTTAGTAAATACGTTTGGAATTAATAGGGGATCATAAATTAGGAAACTTCCTAATTACCCAATGATGTCGTTATATAGGATTGGCTAGTCAAGCAATTTATTGGCATGACACATCGTGGGTCCCACCCTCCGCATGTTCATTGGGGGAGGAGAAAAAATATATAATAAAGTTATTTTATTTCATTTATTTTAAATGTCATATAACTTTACTTCTTCGATAGGCCTATTGCGGTCATAGAAAAGTCTCCCTTATGCAACTCCTAACACTGCTGATTCAACAATTCCCTCATATTTTTATTCTGAATACTAGTTCAGAAGTTAGAAAATGCTGCTCATGTGTTTATGGAACATATCATAAAATGATTAGAAATTAATTCCGGGCACACCATACCTCATAATCATCCACCGTCAATTTTCATAGACTTATAAAAATTATATATAATTTAAAAAATATATATGGAAAATCCAGGTCATTACATTCTCCCAAAATATGGTATCTTCATCCTCGAAAGACATAACATGGACTAAAAAATAAATTTTGGTACAGAGCACATATCTGAGCCTCCCACTCCCATGTGATCTCCTACTATATTTTGTGCTTCCAGTGAATGAACACTAGAGGTAACGATCTCCCATGAAATACACTCTTCTTTCGCTCCTCAATATCAACTAGAAACTCTGTAATCGTCGTCCAATCATCAATGTCCTGCTCACTGTGGACGATGATGTGAGATGATTCATGCCCGTATCTCCTTAGCTGGGATACATGGAAGATGATGTGCACTCTCTCCAAATGTGGTGGAAGAGCCAAGTTGTATGCCACCTCACCTATTCTTCGAAGTATCAGAAAAGGTCAAATAAACCTTGGTGATAACATTCCACCTCATTCAAATATACAAAGTCCACCTTGTGGGGAGACTCACAAGAATATGTGGTCCCCCTCCTAGAACTCGAAAGGTCTCCTCCTCTTGTCAGTATAATAATTCTGCCAACTCTATGCAGCCTTCATATGCTCTTGGATAATCTGCTCTTTCTGAGGGGTAGCCTGTACCATCTATGGACCCATAGTGCTGACTCCCTTGGGTTTTTCTAGCATAAGGGTAAACTCAAAATTCAACCATATAAGGCCTCAAAGGGTGCCATAATGATAGTGGAGTGATACCTATTATATTATGTGAACTCCACCAAGGGAAATTTATCCTCCCAACTGCGGCCAAAATCTAGGATGCAAGAATGAAGGAATTCCTCAAGTGTCTGAATGGTCCACTCTATCTAACCATCCGTCTAAGGATAAACAGTGGTTCTTATCTGTAGTTGAGTCCCGAATGCCTCTTGTAATCCATTCCACAACCAGGAAGTAAAAAGTGTGTCACAGTCAAAGACGATCGTCGATGGCACCCCAAGGACTCTCATAATCTCCTATACATAGAGGCGTCCCAATCCCTCAACTAATCTCTTCTCTCTGATAGGTTGGAAGTGGGATGACTTGGTGAGTCAGTCATTGATCATCTAGATAGAATCATGTCCCCTATATGTAAGTTCAAGCCCTATCAGAATGTCCATAGAGATTCCATATCCCTTCCACTCTGGCACCTCTAGTGGTTATGCTAAGCATGTTAGAACCTGGCTCTCAACATTCACTTTCTCACAAGTGAGGCATCAATAAACAAAATCATCCTCTACTTTTTTCATCCCTAGCCACCAGTTCTGACGTCATAGGTCTTGATACATCTTTTCCATAGTAGGATGTACTACTATATGGGATGTATTTAACTCCCTCAGCACCTCATCCTGTAGCACCACTAGTAGCATGGTACATCCTATATAGAGGATGAAATTCTCCCCACCTTCAAATAATCTACCAGGTGCCTATCCGAAGTATATCTGGTCATGTCGAGACTTGCAATCAGTGTCCCCAATCTACACCTCCCAAACTCGCTGAATGAGTGGGGGTGATTGTCAACAACTGGAGGTAAGCTTCTCCATTTCATTCAACCATGGATTTATTCATCATGGATGGATGAAATGTCACCTCACTCGGAAATTGTAGGCCAAAACGTCTGCATAGTTAATCTGCTACCACGTTCCCCTTCCCGTGAGTATAGAGTATCTCAAAATCATAGTCCAAGAGGAACTCCAACCATCACCAATGTCTCATGTTCAGGTCCTTCTAAGAGAAGATATAACTGATACTCTTGTGATCAGAGTAGACTATAAAACACTCTCCCATTAGGTAATGTTTCCACAACATCATGGTGAAGACCACAACTGTTAATTCCAGGTCATTTGTAGCATAGTTCTTCTCATGTTGTCTTAGGTATCCCATTCCCTATGTAATCACTGCTTGCTCCTACATCAGGACACACCAATGTATGGTCCTTGATGAATCACAGTAGACAACGTACTCAACCCCCTCAACAGTTAACCTCAAGATGGGAGTACTCGTTACTATCTACCCCACCTCTTGAAAATTCTACTGGCATCTCTTAGTCCAGATGAAGGGTTGTCCATTATTTTTCAACACTTACAAGGGTGTCTCTACTCTGGAGAAGTCATGTAAAAATCTTCGGTATTATTTGGCCAACCCCAGGAATTTCCGCACCTCGGTCACTCTCCTGGGTGGCTCCGAAGTAGGCATAGCCTCTATCTTCACTAGATCGACAACAACGCCAGCCTCAAGGATAATGTGTCTCAGATAATGGACCTCTTGTATCCAGAACTGGCACATCGAGATCATACCATACAGCTGCTGCTCTTAGAGTGTATCCAGAACTATATGCAGATGATAGGCATGATCCTCATCCGTTGCTGAGTATATCATGATTTTGTTGATGAAGAATACCCCAATGTGATCAAGGTATGGATGAAAGATATTGTTCATGAGTCCCATTAACACTAAAGGGGAATTGGTCACACCGAATAGCATAAAAAACAACACATAATGGCCATATCGACTTCTAAAGGATGTCTTCTTCACATCCTCATCTCATTCTATGAGATGATGATAACCTGATTTGAGGTTTATCTTTGAGTACCAGTGTTATCCCTTCAGCTGATTGAAAAGATTATCAATACATGGAAGTGGGAACTTGTTCTTCACGATCATCTGGTAAATGCACCGATAGTCCACATAGAGTCTCAAACTCCCATTAGCTTTTTGGATGAACAAAATTTTTGATGCCCACGGAGAAACACATGGTCTTATAAACCACTTACATGCACATCCTCCAACTATACCCATAGCTTAAGAAGCTCAATGGAATCCATCTGATATGCTGGCGAAGATTTCAGTGTTTTCCTGAGGTACAGGTTGATGGGAATGTCTACCTCTCTTCATGCAGGTAGTATCAAAACATCATCTGAAAAAAAATTGTTATATAGGTCCACCACTAACGGATAGCTCTGACTCTCAACATTATTTTCCCTAAGGTTAAGGCTGGAAAACTGATTTCTGATTGGCTTCACCCTCCTCTGGGTAAGTCCTTAATGTGTCGCAAAGGTCCCCTTCAAGTTGATGAAGGAATTCCTGGTCCCATCTGTGTGGACACACCTCAATTTTCACCTAATATAGTAAATTTGATCTTGGACTGAGGATAACCAATCAATACACAAAATGATGTCCTAAGGCCTTCACATCACTACTAGGAGATCCCAGCCAAAGATCATTCCCCCTAGAGTAAGCTCACACTACCAGATCTAGTTTGTTATCATCGAATATTATCCCGTATGAGTCTCTAGCTATAAGGATCGAGCTAACTGCTCCGTCGGAATCTCTGTACTCCGAATGAGGGATGTGGAAATAAAAGTGTAATTGTAACCCCTGTCTATAAGTACTACATCTAGTGTGTAAAATAAATATATCATACCTCTAATCGTCTCCGGAGCACCGTGGTCATAGGCCTCATCTGCCTGAAGGTGGGGTCATCCTTGTCCTCCTGCTCCCAATTGTCGGGGTGGACTACCTGGTGGTGGTTGCGGTAGGACCTCGAGTCACCACCCTCTACCTGTTGCACGAACATCTCCTCTGCGACATCTGCCACCCTATGGAACTCCCTTCTCGATCCTATACCTCTCCCTTAGCAGTCTCTTGACTGTCTTCTTGTCATATGTACGGTGGGTTGGGTAGTCGTCAGCAGTGTGACCCTACCCACCGAACACATAGCACTGTGTGGCCCCCTACTGTCTCACTCTAGAATGGGAGCCTTGTACTGATGACCCAGAGTCCTGGGATCTCCCTCTGAAACACCTGTCCCACTTGGGCCCAATGTTGTAATGCCTATAGCCTGCCGAAGACTCTGCTGCTTGGGGTCTTCTAGCAACACTAGTTGTCATGCATGCTCCGTCTGGAAGCTCTCTACAAGAAGGGACCACTCTAGCACTAAAGCCTGGGTGGGGATGCTGAGGGTCACCACTGATACCCTGATCACCATCCTGAGCGCATGCTGAAAGGCTCGAGCCCTAATTAATGGGTCTAGAACCATATGTGTATAGTAGCAGGAAAGAACTATAAACCTTTCCAAGTACCCGGCCACTCTCATACAGCTCTCCTGAAGGTGATTGAGCTCCAGAATGCACACAGAGCACAACATCGTGGGGAAAACACCTCAAAAAAAATCCTCTCGATGCCAACCCAAGTGAGGGTCACCTCATCATATACTTGTATGGTCAAGCTCTATCATCTCTTAGCAGATCACTATATAAGGCTTGCCACCAAAATTGTCATCTGGTTTCACGGTGTCCTCACCAAGATGATGACTCACATCACAACCTATAACCAGTCCTCAATGACTCAAGAATCTGTCACTCCCCTAAACATGGGAGGTCTCTCCCTCTAAAACTCCTATAGTGCACTGAGCCTATGAAAATATTCTACCAGCACCATCGGTAGTAGGGGATGACCATTAAGTGATTGTAATACTGGGGCACCACCTGGTGGGGACATCTCAAACACTGGTCCATGGACGGAAACCTCATCGTTGGGAGGGTTGTCCTCAAACATCTGGATCCTGGCTGGTGGTCCTTGTGGAGGAATCCTAAGATAAATCAATTTGTGCCATATTTAGAACATTATACCTAGTTGGATAACTCTTATTTAAAATCAAATAACGAAAACCCAACCAGTATTTTCATGCATTGAGACGAATATCAGGACTAAAGGTTCCAGTGTATGGATACATTGACCACCACACCAACCCTGGACTCCCCGAACCTGAATGTTGGACTTGCAACACTCAACATTGTTTATTTAAAGAAAAAAAATTAGATTACTAGTCTATGAGGCAGACCCGACCACCTTTGATACCACTTTTTCACGACCCATCAACTGGGGCCCGAGCTGTGACTACCCCAAGCCCACCTATATAAGGCTAGGGTTGGTGAATAGTGCTTAATACGTAATCCTGCAAGTGGGAGGAAATTTCCTGGATAACTGTATGCACATGAAAACCCAACAGAGTACCAACTCACAAGAAAAGAGATAGTATAACATTGATATAAAACTAAGTATGGTCCAAGATTAAACCAAGTGGGCCAATATTAAAACTCTAAAAGAATGCACTAAAGACCATAAATTACAAGAGTGATCTAATGGCCATCCATATAATACCCCACCTGATCATAGGATTATTGTATCTACTGTAAACTGAGGGAGTACGTCTCATCTTTCGGATATCATTGTGGTCCACCTTGTCCAATGCCACCAATTCTATCATTGAAGTGTCAATCATCAGCAAGGGACACGACACAAATGTGGGAAAGGCCCATGCAGGGGGGAGAGTAACACTAAACTCAGTAGGGACTCCCAAATCAATAAAGAAATACCACGCCAAAAAAACTAGAAGTATAGAAGGAAGAAAAACTCACTCAACACAATCCATCTCACACCAGGTATAACTTTAGGTCTATGATAGAAGGGTCATCACATCATCAAACTCCTTGGCTGCTGGATAATTCCTCCTTCGACGAGCAACGTCGGCCTTCCGGGTAAAATATACCTTCCTCCCACTAACCTTGGACTAATGTGGTAATCATCTCTGAGGGGTACCATATGCATACTGGGTAAAAAAACCTTCTTCCCACTATAGGCATACTTGGTCCCACATAGCCGCTATCCACTAACCTTATACTGCGGTGGTACTAATCCCTGATGGGTATTGTGGGCATGTCGGGTCATAAAGTTCAACTTCCCACAGTGGGCCTCCTAGTTCACACAGAGCCACTTACCACCTTATTAGGAATTAGGTATGTATCCTTGATGTGTATGGTGGGAGTGATGGGTCACACATAACTACTTACCACTGGACCACTAGTCGAGTCGTAAGGAGTCCAAGGTCAATAGACTTCAAGTATTAATTAGCCACAGGGTTCCGTACAAAGTCTACCTTGTAGAACTGGGCCTCAGTCCACTCACCGCATCATGATATCATTAGAAGTCACTAATAAGTATTCCAAATGATCTGTCTCCTCAAGAGAGTCTGAGAGCCGCAAATGGCTCAACAATCAGATGCACTGTTCGCAAGATACTAGTGTTTTTGTGCCAAGGGCCTAGCTAGATTTGTGTGTGATCTATCCTAGCCATACGCCAAGTTTATCCCTAACTCAACATTCGTATCTCAAAATGTCCGCCTTGTACTAAGGGTGTCACCCATGTAGACGGTTCGTGAAACAGATACCCGATTTAGAATTTAGGGCCCGTTTTATCTAACTAGTTGGTACGGGGTCTGGGTTTGGTCTTCCTCGGTCAGACCGGCCTGACCCGGTTCAACAAGGGCCGACTCAGATGAATCGGTGTCACCTGGCCGAACGCGGGTCCGACCCGACCCGGGTCATTCCGGCCCCGGTCCACCCAGCCCGACTCGGCTGCGCCGTAGGTCTCCAATTGGGCAGCGTGTCAGTCTATTGGGCTGGCCCGGTGGTGGCAACTACCTGGCGGCGTAGGTTTCCATGGACACCTAGATGCCGCACATCAGGGTAGGGCTGATGTGGCGCATAGTTGTGTTAGCGGGTCAACCCGTGGGGGTTGACCCAACATCATGGCACATGGCACCATAGGCCCCTTCATGCCACGACCATTGGGTCGTGGATTCCCTTTTGGGTGCCCTGCTGGAACGCACCACGTCCTACAGCCGCTGGTCAAGCCGACAACCCCTTCTCCTATGGCCGTCGTAGTTCGCGACCCTGTTGCCATGTTGGTGTGCCACCAGAGGCGCGCCCCACCATGGTTCTACCACCGCCCAGGGGAGTAGTCATTTCTTCCACCGAGCATGCATCTGGCGCCACCGCGTGTCGCCACCGCTGCGTTGTGCGCTAGTGTCGGCGACAGGGTGTTCTCCAGGCGGCAAGTCGTGCATCGGTGGCCTGTTTCCTACGTCGTCTACACCTGTAGCCTCCATGGATCACATACTTCACTAGGGTTGGACTTGGTTGAAGTTTTTTTTCTATCTTTAAATTGTGAAATTACAATCAATGTACAACCAGAGGGTCTCGGGAATAGTTATTGTTGTCCCTCGCCCACCACATTAGAGATAAATGTGGGGTTTGGGGGGGAGATTTTTACTACCAGATTTCATGCCATAATTTTGACCCTGACCCCAACAATAAAAAATAGCCTTTGTCCTGTATATTGAATAACGGATAGACTTTTTTGAGAGTTGATCTTTTATTATCATTTTGGAATGAATTGTGGGGAAAACACAGACAATCAACACCATCCCAACCTCGAATCGTAGAATAGCACTCACAATTGTGGAATCCTTTTTTTCATCTCCCCTACAACAAGGTGACCTCGTAGCCACTCAAACATCAATATATGGTACGTGGTTTTGGTATCACATGTCACCACTCTGCAGAACTGGCTCCTTCCTTCCAGAGATTAGAATCTCAGTACTCCTTCATCACTTCACTACATTGTAAAGTCGTTCCATATCCTCCACCCAAGCTTCATATAAATAAGAGAGGGGGAGGGGAAGTAATGAAATGGCGAATTAATGAGGGATAATTAATTAGGAACCTTATTTAATTTCCTAACAACATTGTTACATAGGATTGGCATGTCAAACCATTTATTGGCATGACGTATCATAGGTCCCACACTCCGCTTGTCCATTGGTGGAGGTGAAAGAAAATAAAATAATAATAATAAAATATTTCATTTCCTTTAAAATCCACAATACCTAACTTCTTCTCCTGGCCTACTATGGTCAATAAAAGTCTATGTTTAGTGAATCTCAGCACTACAGATTTAACGGTTCCCTGATATTTTTAATCCGAACACCGATTCAAAATTTAGAAAACACAACTCACGTGGTTACTGAACGTTCCTTAAAAAAAGTTTACAACATAATTCCGGGCACACCGAACCTCACAATCACCTGTCATAAAATTTCATAGACTCATAAAAATTCTTTATAATAAAAATATTATGAGGAAAATATAAGTCATTACACATTACAGTCGTCCTAATGTATCACTAATGTGATAAATAAGAAGTTCACATTAAGAATATCGCATATCATTAAAATACATAGGAAAAAATTATTATTCTCATGATGATAACCACTCAAGTCATTGAAAATAATAAACATATATTCTTTAATACAAATTTTGGAAAATTATTATTTCCTTTTAATATAATACTTATTTCTACAAATTCTAGTAGGGTCCATAAATTTTCTTATATCTATAGTTAATTATTATAGGTCAATCATCTGTTTTCACTTCTCAACCCATGTCAATTTCCAAAGATATTTTTTGTATTGTCTTGAAACATGTATTGTATGTACTCCCATATATAAGATAATATCTATAGTAAAATGATATGTTTTTATAAATAACATCTTGAAAGAATTCACAGGTTCTATTATGAATCTGTATATGACGTGAAACTTGTTTTGAAAAATTTATATCAGTATAAACCCTATAAATATATGGTCATGAGTGTTTACATATTGAAAAATACAATATTAAATGATAAATAATGATTATATAAATTAAAATATTGAATTTTTAATGAATAGTTATTGAAATAATATAGGGAAACCAAGAAAAATATAGAAAATTAGAGATTCAGTAGAAGTATCAATGTTAGTGTCTATCTTGAAACATTCATCGTACAACCAACAATACCCCATTATTTCCCCACCTAGATTATATAATAATCATTTTTTTGAAGTGAACTAAAGGAATATGTTGGATGAGTTTAGAAAACTGATATATAATCCAATGTATCCAATATATTAAATATTTTTTATTATAATAATAAAATATGGTCTATGCCTGGTAAATTTAACATAATGTACCAAGCATATACCAGAAGAGATAATTTTTACCTAATTTGATGATATGTTAATTTCCTTGTGTCCTACATGATGAAAGATCTTCAAGTCAACACGAAGCATGAATTCATTGCCACCACCTTCATAAGAAAGCACAATTTTCATTATATATAATTTGGATGTGAAATCAATAAAAGATCAAGAATCCACATTAGATATTTTTGATATATTTCTTGGGGGAAGCTAGTACAGAATCAGTGAGTCCATATTTAGTAACATTTTTTGTATCATACTTTAATAGTATGTAAAATGATTAATATAACATATTCAAAACCATATAGAAATCATTTTATGAAAACCCTTATCATTATTAACCATTAATTCATGATTTATTATATATGACTACACACAATACAATATAAATGATCAAAAATTATTGTTTCTTTGGGAATTAGTTACATTACATAACATCTTAACAAATTGATTACACCAACGTTATTACAAACTTCCTAAAAATTTTCACATTATTCCTACAAACATAGAAATTCATGGGATAACATGGGGACTTAAATAATAAAGGGGTGAGATACCAAACCCCTTAAGGGAATAAAAATGGAAAAAAAAATTAAATATTCAATACATGTTGTAATATATTCATATCAATTTTGAATAAATGGAGTGGGAATCAAAAACATGAAAAATGAGGCATGATATAACATTATAATCATAAAAGAAACAAGGGAAATGTGGGAAAAAACTAAAACAGTACACCAAAAACATAATTCCAGAAAATATGATAAGAAATCATTATTGAAAAATAATTATGATGGATTTGGTTTTCTCACAAATAGCATACATGGTTTCTCATGGGACAAAAATAGTATCCACAACATCTGAGTTCTATATTATTATTGGTCCACTAGTCATATTCATTTAATTATCAACGTTTTGTGTCCCACATATATCATACATCATGGATTAATTTTTCATCATATCAGATTCCATGATCAATGACTGTGTAATAAAAAAAATTATGTCCTATTAAATATGTATAAGTGCATAAAGGTTAAAACCCATTTTAAGAAATGTGGATGGGTATTCACTACACAATTTTTTGTCATGAATAATAGTTTTGAAATTTCAACAACATAATCGGTGTGCATCAATGTTCATGGGAGGGATTAATGACAGTGAATGGGTCCAATAATTAGTTAGACATAAAATGGATAGTAAGGGAGATATGGAAGAACAGATACCAATATTATGAAATTATGATAATTGTAAGGAGATATATAAGATACTTGAATAATTAGTATATGGAGGGGATCCATAACTTATTTTCATCATGGTAGCAGGTGTAGATAATGTTTAATGGGAGGGTTAATGAGTGTAAAAAGGAATTATAAAAATTTATATATCAAATATAGAGTAATAGGGTTATGTAATAAAATATCATTATATGAATAATTGAAATTAAGAGACATAACAAAAAATATGTTCTTGTATAAAAAGTAGAGTGTGATATATCATAGCATGAGGTGGGTATTCCAAATGCATAGATAAAAATTATTGGGATATTAGGGGCACCATTGGAGGAAACTTCAGATGGGAGGACAGAGTAAAGAAGTTATCCAATTTTTTTTAGTGAATATAAATGGGAGAATGGGTGTTTTTATTTAATAAATATATAGGTAATCATTTATTATTTCTTATAAAATGTTTTTGGACTACATAAAAAATACAATCAAAACCATGATCCCTCCAACGGTTATTCCCATGGTTTCTATAAAATATGTTTACTTTAATTTTTTTTATAATTCTAAGGGTGATTTTTTTAAATTATACCATTTCTGATGTGTACGTGTATCATATCCTTAGTGAAATGATTTTAAATCCCAAAAATATAATGTATGTTTGGGGGATTCAATAAATATTTATAAAAATAAAAATGTAATCATAAAAACACATTATATTTTATTTGAAACCAATATTTATCCATGGAGAACCCTTATAGACATTATTACATCATTTATTGGTCATTATGATGTCATAATACAAACCGTTTATTTATGCTATATTTTATTTTAACCCAAAAAATTAGACTATCTTAGATCATTAGGAAAAAATCAACATAAAATAATGTTAAAATTGTGAAGATTATTTTTTAAAATTTATCAAAATAAATTTCTAAATATTTTAATTTTCAATTTCAAAATAAGAATCATTATTTATTTATAAATTTTTAGGTTTTTACAAAAAAGAATTTGAACATTAATAAAAATTACATTTTAATTCATCACATTTATATGATAATTTATTTTTAATAATAATTATTTTATTCTAATATTTTAATTAAATATTATTTAATTTAAAAATATATTACTTCATAAAAATAAATTTGTTATAAAAATTTCAATATTACCCAAAATTATAATTTTTTTCTTATCATATCGAAATAAATATAATTTATAAAATATTACTAATAAGATCACAAGGCTTTCATTATTATATAAAATATACATATTCATATTTTTAGGGTCTTCATACAGATCACTTTAATATGGGAGAAATTATCATAACATTAAGGTCTGTAACGGTGATATTTTTATGGCGTGGTTCGACATACATGGTTTGGGTTACGATCTCCATGAGAATAAACTTCTCCCATACATGGTTTGTCTCATTATTATTCTATTGGATCATTTTATGGGATTGGTAATGGAAAAAAATTTGTTCTTCTATCTCCATTGATATATCTAATAAATGGCCTTCATGGGGTACAATCCTCCTACTTGAGGCAATCAATTCTTATTTCTCTGTCAAATGGATTTGTTAAAGCCCTATATTTATAATAATAATATTATCACTATTTAAATTGCTATAGTGTCAATGGTATTGGTTATTAATGGTCTTTTAAATATGATAGGATATAATAAATTCGAATAAGTTTATTTCTTTTTTATATCCTTGATATATAATAATTAAATAAATAAAATCATAAGGGGAATTTAATTTATTAAATTTTTGGTAATTACAATCTTACCCACTTTGAAATTTCCTTCATAAAATATTAATTTCACACACTAAAAAACTATTCAGTGTAATATTTTTCATCACATCCTATGGTTACCAAGTCACTTATTCAAACATGTGGTTTCTCTACCAGACATTGACCAGGGAAATTTTCTTATTCAATAGAAGTTTTTCTCTGTTATTAATGATCTTAACCTGATCATCCTCATAAGAAATATCATTATCCAACAATAACACATATGAATTTAGTAGATGTGATTGGTATAGTAAGATAGTTTTAAGAGGGATACATGCAATACATCATGTAATTAAGATAGGTTATGTGGGAGTTATAGTATATATGGCATCAATCAAATATGATCATGGATCTAAAAGGGACTGATGTATCTTGCACTAAACTTTCCCTTCATCACAAAATTAATGAACTCATTCCATGTATATAATCAAAGAATTGTGATGTCTCCAACCATACTCTCTAGGTCTAGTAGTTGATTGTCAAAATTGATATTTTATGACTCTGAATAGTATGGTTGTGCTATTTAATACACTTAAAATATTCCACCATCTCCTCAACCATTTTAGCACCTAGCTGTTTTGGTTCCCCATTTTCATCCAAGCATGCATGTGTTCTACTCCATCTATAAATATCTTCATATGGAACCAATTATATACTTTTGGGTAAAATATTATCTTAAGAGAAATGAACTGGTGGAATATATTTAACACATCATACTTTTAAGACAATTCATAAAATTTCCTTCAGTATGTTGATTGTCGAACCCAATTGGACATCATTTTGAGGTTGATAATCCCTGTTGAAGTTCACAAAAATATTTATAAAATATTTATTCTCTTCCAAAACATAATGTTAAATCATGGATCTCAAAATTATACAACATATAGTGGTGTTCCATAAATATTCACTACTTATCTAAGGTATATCCTTGAAATATGATCAATTGATAAATCCTCTCCAATTGAAATCAAGTGATCAGTCTTTATAATATGATCTGACACAACCCATATTGAAATATTTTCTTTTGATCTCATTGGAAGAATAGTGTTAATGTCAATATTGATGTTTTCCCACTTTTATGTATGTATGAGTAATGGTTTGATCATTCCTTTGTATATTTTTCTTTTCATCCTTCACTTGTTGACATACAAGTCATCTTGATATATATTAGGCAATATCCATCTTTATATTGTCACGCAAAGTGTTATATCAGATAACTTGATACATCATTGTGATTCCTGGATGGATAGGGAATGCCGATCTATGTACATCATCCAAAAACTACGTTTTATCTCTATATTTGATGGTACATATAGTATTGACTCAAATATCATAAATCCTTCTTCGTTAACAATGATATTTGAGGATTAACTTATTCTTTTAGTTTCCACATACCACTAAATTCCCATTAAATCTCATTGAGAAGAATATAATGTCACTATAAGGGATAATTAAGAAATCAATCGTGAACGTCTTGAGGATGTTCATTCTGTTAGGATTCCCATGTCCGTCTTTTAAAAATCAAATAAGAATAAATAGTTCATAGTTATCATCAATGAAAAAGGTATTGGATAATTTATACTTAGATCATATTAATATTTATTCCCATTACCATGATAGTAGTGGATTGATCATTATAAGTCCTTGATCAATCATAACAATCTTCATTTTCATATACCCCTCTCTTTCGGTGTGAATATACTGTGACGTATTTTTTTGATTCATAAATATTTCACAATTCTCACCCAATGAGATAATGATTCTATATTTTCAGTGTTAATATCTCTATATCCAACAATATATCATTTTTTTGATTTTTGTTTCATGATCAATCAATTTTATTGAATCATTGTCTATTGTTTATTCATTATACAATAACACACACCCCATGGCCATCTTTGATGAACACTTTACACTATGAAAATTTCTATGAATATTAGTATTTTAAGTATAGGTTTAGTGATTATATAGGAATTTACCTCCTTTGATATCTCATCTCATTCATCATTAAAAAGAAACTAGACTATCTACCATGTTAGATAGGTTTTAGGGTTTTACAATGATGTGAAATTTCTCTGATATCAATGATAATACCATGCTCCAATAAGAAAAATATGTATATCTGTAACCGATGTTGGCCTCTTAAATCCTTCAATTGCATCCATATTTGAAGATTCCAAAGATATACAATTTCTTTTTATAATATTATATAAGTCCACCACCTTAAAAGATTACCTAATCATGAGTTAAATAATGAATTAACATTGAGGATCTTTTAAAATTTATAATTTGAGAGAATTAGGCCATAAATATTGCATTACATCACAAATACTACAAAGTAGACACTTATAATCATTATCCATTTTTTAATAAAAAAACTCTTATAAAAGAATTATTTTCTTTAGATAAATCTTCTGGAATTGTTCCATTATCTTACACTTCCATATACCCTATGAATAACATTTCAAAAACATGGGATGAGCATAAAAATCCCAATAAGGGTAATAAAATAATGAAATAAAACATTAGTCCATCAATATATAAAAAACATAAAATCTCTAACATAACTCACGAAATCAAAAGCTGTAGGAATGAAAAATAGAAATCTTAAATGTTAAAGGTAATGTGTGGCATCCATAACGTACTTGCACTCTTTCTTCCACAAATACATAGGGAGTTACGTTTAGAATACCCATCAATGTATATTCCCAAAATATATTATGAGAAACATTAATATACATCATGTTACCCAATGAATTAGAGAGTTATCTTGGGCTCACCCACCCTAGGTTTATCATGGAACCACCCATACATGTAAACAATGCCAAATAAACATAACATAATCATAACACATAAAACAAGCATAAAGGAAAGATAAATTTTCCATATTTCAATGGAAATATATCCATTCATGATATTTACATAATCATTTAATTTAAAAAACCTCATTTAAAAATTTTCAAAATATTTTTTTTAATCAATGTATCCCATACCACTTTGAATATTTTAAAATATTTATATATAAATAACTATTTATTTATAAATAAATATTCAAAACCATTTTGGGAACCATGAAATTAATGACAATGATTTATAAAAATTAATCTTTAAAACTTTTTAAATTTTGTTTTAGTTAAAGAGTCTTGTAATACATGAAAACACATAAATAAAAATAATTAAAGAATGACATCAAAAAAAACATTAAATATCATTAGAATATATAAATTCAGTATATAAAAAGTAATAACAATTGGATATACCCCTTATAGGATAATAATGGTTCACAATAACACGATATGCCTCAATGAATGGAGATTGAGAAATAATCTGTTACAAAAATTCAGCATCTAAACGGCGTCACGTTAAAATCTAGAAAATTTGTTGATGGGATAGAAAAGGTTATCTTATCACATAGACATAAAATTTATAGTAATAATTATATATAATAACTTATCCCAATATAAAAAAATTGAAATTAAAATACATATCATAAAATATGTCTTTGACAAAAAGATGAGGGTAAAAGGTTCCCTTACAAAGATCATTTTGTAAATACAATAGTGTGATAATGAGTATTTACTCCATGTACACATAAATAATATATAAATACAAAATAAGACATCAAAATTCATTTCTCACCTAATTGTATCATGACATAATAAAGAATTTGTAGATTAACCCAATGAATAAAAATTATGTTAATAAGTTCCCATACCTTGTGTTCGACTTGACTCGTTTGTTCTTCAATTTCCTGAAAAATAAATATAAGTTGATTTTACTTGATTCATAAACATTTATATTTTATTATTTATTTTTATATAACTTATTACCTAGCTATAAGATTTGTGTAATTATTCATGTTCATATCGGTCTTTTTGTTGATGTTCGGTACATGGGTCAAAATGAACTTGTTACAATTAATAATTGTTGATGTGGTCAAAATTCCCTTATCTCCAGGATGATATTCATGATTTAGATATCATATATATCATATATATCTAGTATATAATTATTTATATTTGTCAATATCATTTTTATATATGAAAATCAAATGCACTTTTCATGGATATAGTAAGTCGTACGAATTCATGAACGCTAATTTCATTTTTTTTAAAATGTTAATGGAATGAAAATAATATGATAAATATGCATATTATATTTCACATGTTATATCATATTTTATATAAATTAAATATTTCCATTAACACCATGCATTATATGTTCCATTTATCATATAAATGAGTCATATCACTTTGTGGGGGTGGCGTTCCACACTTTCTCAAATGAAATTATCGTAATTACCCATTATGGAAACAATAAAGGTATGATATAAAATAAAAATATAAAAAATAGATAAATTAAAAATATAATATATACCACATATAAATACAGTTCCATTATAATGGCCACCTTGGGTGGTGGTAGGGGAAGATTTAACAATCATCGTTTCGTGAGGCAGTAGTTCACCATCCCCAGAAACTGAATGTTTTAAATCTATTAGATAGTGGTTTCTTTAAGTTTAGTTTTAATAATTATCATAATAACAACCTAGTATATTTATTATACTATTGATATTATTTAATAAAATAAAAAGAATATAATTTGGAGTGATGAATTATAATAATGGAAAGGAATTTTAGAGAAGATGATACCTCTTAAAACATGTAACTCTCTTGAATTTTAGCCAAAAGGATTTATTGAATTGATTTATTCCCAGGGGAAATCTTATAGGAGGAGGAGGGTGAGGTTTAGAGTTTCTTGGATCAGATTTTGGATGATCCATGGGGATTGAGAGGACTGTGTAATGTTTTATTGATGGTATCATTGATAATAGGGAGGAGGGTCTCTTTAGGAATATTGGAAATTATTATTTCATTATAAAAATATTTATGGTTTCAAAAGCTCTGAAACTCATTATATTCAATGATAAGATTAATATAAGTCGAAATATAATCATCCAATAATAATTGGAATTTTTTTTTGATTTCTTAATCCGTATCAATTCTATCTAAACATTTTTTTACTCTTACCATTTTATCAAGAATTTAGCAATTTGATAATAAAAATAGTTACCAAAGCATAACAAATATAAAATGAAATGGTCAATAATAAAATTATATAATGTTCTTAACTATTTGGCCGAATCATTTTTTTTGAATTTAAAAATATTTAAATAAATATTTTATATTTTAAAATATGGATTTTGTCAATTTTGACACAATTCATATCATGACATGATTAAGATTCTAAAACAACATTATTTATTTGAAATAACTTAATTAATACAAAAATAATATGTACATATGTTCTAAAAAGGTCGTGGATGATATCATAAAAACCAAATTACCTTTATTTTAACAATTATAATGTCACTTATTTCTATAATTTATTAATGAAGTAATCACTACATCACCATTTTTTCATAATTAGATTTATTTATTTAATGGCTAAAAATTATAAATAAAATAACATGATGTGGGAAATAATTTTATCATCATAAAAAGTTATTTTCACTTACATGTTGCTCCATGTGGTCCCAAAATCGACCTAAAGATGCTCATGGTCAGACATATATCTGAAAATAGGGTTAGGACACATATTATTATTATTTTTTTATTATTATAGTATTAATATTTTACCCTTATTTTTTATATATACCTTTTATCCATGGAAAATTAAATATTTTCTGAAGTTACTATGATTATGTCTAAAAATAAAATATACCAATTTAAAAAATATGGACCTATAACTATCAAATATGGAATCCATTTTACTAAATTCAAAACGTATAAGTTTTATAAGTTAATTTAAATTAATTCCCTTTGTTAAAACCAAAAAATGTGTTTTTAAGAAGTAAAAAACACCAAAAGATTGACATGTTTTTATGTCAAATTTAAAAATAAAATTACTTTAAATGAAAAAAATTGTACTAAATGATAAAAATATAATATAATTACACTTTATAACCAATTATAGGTATAGTCTTATTATATAAATAATTTAGATTAAAACACAGTTTTGAATTAAAATGAATTATTTTTCACTATTCATTAAAAAATGAACTTTATAAGAAAAATACCAAAATATTACCCAAAGTAAAATTTTATGTCCTACTTCTATAGAAGAAGTTTATTTTTTTTTCAAATTAAACATATAAAAGTGACAAAAACTATATTTAAGAAGGGGTTTCCATCAAAAGGAGGTAAATTGACCTTTTAAAGAATTATAGAGTATTTCGGGCTAAAATCGGATTCGTTCATAATTTAAACCTCTAAAATTTATTAGATAAAAGAAAAAACATTTAAAAAAACGTTTCTAAAAATATTTTAGATAGTTATATTAATTATCTCTTATAAAAGGGACTAGAGTTATCTACAATAAAAAAAATAATATTATTATTATATTATCTTTCAGTATAAATCAATGTTTTGTGCTACATTATATTTCAAAAAATCCCATTGTGTAATGTTGAGTTTGCTATTATACATACCACCCCCTTCAAAGTAATTTAAATACATAATTCAATAATATTATAAAATATAAAAATGAAATATTATTTATTTACCTGGGATGTCACTTACATTCTCACTATTTAGAATTTCGTCCTTGCCATTTTCTAATTGGGGTTGAAAACATCATTAAATATCCCACATCAGAAAAAGTGTCAATAAAACTATCACATTAAAAGAATGAAAGATAAGTACATAGGTCACCTGAGATAAACCATACTAGGAATTGATGTAGGAAAACATGGATATGGAATATAAACTATGTGTCATATTCTGGTGGAGAGTGATAGAAAATAAGATCAGGAGACAGCTAACAAATAGAAAACCAGAAACTTGTTATTGTTTAAATGGTAATTGGTTTCCCAGTAACAAAAGGTAACAGTCAAAATTCTTATTTAATGATCCATTTCATAAATTTGAATAATTTATTTATGAGATTGACTAAGGACATAAATAAATATACTTACTTTTCAAGTAGAGTTTCATCATTTAATATATTTATACCAAAAAAACTCATCTTTTCTGCAAAGGATGATTAATGACGATAACTTTTTCACACCTTAATCACTAGAATCATCTTCCTGAGAATCACATAATCCAAAAAAGATAAGCTATATATTTGACTTATATTTATACATTAACCAAAACCAAATAGATTAGTACAAGATCAGATAATCCGTAAAAAGGATAATTGTTTATGAAAATAAAATACAAATCATAATAAATAAAATCGATCAAAAAATAATCAATGTCAAAAAAACCCATTTAATAAATAAATTTATTTAAAATACTTCATTACAATCTAAAATAATATTGTAACCCAAAACTCATCATAATATAATCACATATCCTTACATAGTAAATCTTTTCATTTATCTCCAAATAACATCGACAGCTCTTAAAGTCGCGTACTGATGGCTAAATAACCAAATCACATATTCTCTTTGATAGGTTAATCTTTTAAATAATTAACCAAAATTTCAATATGTCTACAATAAATACAAGATTATTACTTAATAAATTTTGAACCATTACTCAAAAAATTAAATCCCATAGTATTCTATTTTCCTAAGGCATATAGTGATTCCCCAAAAGAGATAACATCTTCCAAAATAACCTTTATCCCTTATTCACCAAATAATTTTCCTATGTTATGGTTATCCATTTTTTAAAATAAAAGTTCCCAAAATAAACTTTTTCATAATAAATAATATTATTTAGCTAAAAATAATTACTCATACTATCCATGGTCTTCATATAGTCTAGTGGTTGGAAATGCACACTTGTCGCGTTTTAGTTGTGGGTTAGATTCCTACGGCTTTACAGGATGCGAAGGGTTTTCACCCATCTTATGTGTTGTCCCTATTTATAAAACTCAAAAATATCCCTTACATGATTTAACATAAATGGTTTTATTATACCTCTCATTTTCATCCAAACTTATAATTACATCAATATCATAATTTATGAAGTCCTCCATATATTGAATTTTTTTGCCTCCATAAAATTACATTATTCCCAAATAAATAACATCATACCTTGATCATGGTATCCACCTTGTTTCATCGTCATCTTTATCACATAGATTTATGGTACTCACTTTTCATTAATGATATATATATCCTTAAAAATAATCTTCTTCATTTATCTAAATACACCTTATACAACGTGGGTCATATGAGTTTTCATTGAAAAATAGTTTCATAAAATAATCATGTTTGACATATAATTTAATGACATCTGATAAAACATGATTTTTATAAAATAGTAAGACCGATTTTGTGTTGAAACATTCATTCAATGGTCTTTTAAAAATATCATAATTATTCATGGAAAGGATATATTTTAAATGAAAAAATAATTATGTTGGCCAAGGGTCTCCTTCATTAGAACCTTTTTCAAAATCCTAATATTCTACAAAATTTTGTGATAATGTAAAATATTTTAAAATTTCGTTATAATATTTCACATTCATAAAAAAATTAGAATATTGAGAAAATAATATTTGATTAAATACTACCCATGATCCATGATGGTATCTAAGTATGGTGGAGGTATTTGATATCTCATTAAACTACTTACAAGTGAGTTGTATGCTAGAAAATGATTCACAATCATCCAAACATGAAATTGAAATAATTATTGAAAGCATGTCATCAGGAAGAGATTGGAATGTTGTTTTAGAAAATCCTCCTTCAATTCATATCCAACAAACCTTGATCATAAATTGTTATAAAATGAGGATTTGACTGAATGAATGGACGTACGGAATAAACGCGTGTTTAAAAAAACTCATATTCCCTAATGTTTCCTAATCCATTCCTATGATACCAAATATAAGGCCCCAGCCTCAATTCATTACTTAATCGTGAGTTAAACCAAGAATTAACATTAAGGATCTTTTTAGGATTAGTGTTTTGTATAATTATTTCATAACTATAAAATTATATTTCAAATATTACAAAGTAGAAACTTGTACTCATTATCCATTTTCTTAATAAAATAAAAACTCCTAAAATAAAAAAAGAAGTATTTTCAAGATATAAATATTCTTGAATTATTCCTTTTTCTCACCCTTACTTATACCCTAGTAAAAACATTTCAAAAACATCGGATGATCATAAAAAGCTCAATAAGGGTTATAAAATGATGAAAGAAAACATTAGTCCATCAATATATAAAAAACATATGCTCTTTAACAAACCTCACGAAATCATAAAATTAATGAATGACACATTGAAATCATAAATCATAAATGTAACTTATTGAATACATAACATATTAAATTGTAGCGTTCACAGCTACATAGGGAGTTGTGTCTGGAATACAATTCATTGTATATTCCCTAAATCTCTTAGGAGAAACATTAATGTTTACCTCCATCATGATACCCAATGCATTGGAGAGCTATATCAAGCTCACCCACCCTAGTTTTATCATAGAACAACCTATATAAGTAAACAAAACCCATAAAAATAACATACTCATAACACATAAAAGGAGAATAAATTAATGATAAAATCACTACAATCCAATAACAAGAGATCTATCAAAGATATTGAAATGATATATTCATTAAAAAAACACATTTAAATAATTTAAGAATAATCTTTTGGATTCAAAGTGTCCTATACCACATTGAAACAATTAAATGAATCCATTTTAAAAAATTAATGTTCATATAAATAAATCCTCAAAACCATTTTGAAAACATGGACATTTGTGAAAAAAATTTATAAAAATAAATCTTTTAAACTATGTTTTTGTTAAAGAGTATTGTAACACTTGAAAAACACTTAAATAAAAATAATTATAGAATAAGACAAAAAGAAACTTCAAATACCTTTTGAATATATAAATTCAAGATTTTAAAGGAGAAAATTGTGTTATATACACCTTATATGATAATAATGGTGCACAATATTAAGATATATTTCTCAATGAAAGGAGATTGAAACGTAGTCTCTTATGAAACATAGACATTCGAACGACGTCACATTAAAATTTTGAAAATGATGTGATGGGAGAGAAAGGGGTCTATCATTACATGGAATGAAAATTTACAACAATCAGTTTATAGAAGAACATATCCCAACATAATAAAATAGATATTAAAATACATAACAGGGAAAAAAATTCTTTGAATATAGGATGAGGCTGAAAGGTTTCCTTATAAAGATCATTTTCTAAATAAAATAGATCAATTATGTATATTAACTATAAGTAAACATAATGAAAATATAAATACACGAAATAACATCAAACTTTATTTCTCCCAAAATCATATCATGACATAATAATGAATTAGAAGATTACCCCAATGAATGGAAATTGGGTTAAGAAGTTCCCTTACCTTATATTCGAATTGACTCATTTGATATTTAATTTCGGAATAATAAATAAATGTTAATTATAATTTATTCAGAACAATTTTTAAGTTTATTATTCATTTAATATAACTTGTTTCCTTTTTATAACAATCATGTAAATATTTAAGTTCATATCAGTTTATTTTTCGATGATCAATAATTGAGTCAAAATGAACGTGTTATAATTAAGAATTGTCCATGTGGTCAAAAAACCATTATGTTCAGAATGATATCAATTATTTAGATAATATATATCATACTTATCCATTATATATGTTTTAATAATATTCCATACCATTTGGATATATGAAAATGAAATGCAGTATTCATAGATATGGTAAGATGTATATGTGCAAGAAAGCTACATCCATTTATTTTTAATCATTTTTAAGGGAATGTAAATAAAATTATACATAGTTATATTAGAATTCCAGTATAATATAATATATTATTTAAATTACATATGTTCATTAACTCCATTCTTTATATGTTCCATGAATGGTATGAATGATTCATATCACATTGAGGGGGGCGATAGTTCACACAGCCTCAAATAAAATTATCATATTTACCCATAATGGAAACCATTATTTTATTCTATAAATGAAAAATAATGAAATATAGAGACAATATAAATATAATATTTATCACATATAAATATAGTTCCATCATAATAGAAACGATAATAGGGGGTAGAAGAATGTTGAACAATCATCGTTTCGTTATGTAGTGGCTCACCGTCCACAGAAACAATATGTTCTAAATCCATTTGATTGAGGTGTGTGTAAGTGTAGTTTGAATAATTATTATAAAAAACCCTATTATATTGAGGATAATTGTGTTATTAAGTAATAAATGAAAATGAATAGTAAAGGGGGTGAAGATGTAGAATAATGGAAATGAATTTTAGAGAAGATGATACTTCTTAGAACATGTAACTCTCTTAGATTTTAGCCAAAAGGATTTCATGAATTTCATTACTCCTATGGGAAAGAATATATTAGAAGGATAGGGATGTGTAGAGCATTGTGGAGTATTTTTTGGAGGATACAAGGGGCTTGAGAGGTGTGTGTAATGTTTTAGAGGTGCTGTCCTTTTATATGAGGGAGGTAGGGCTCTATAGGAATGTATAAAAGTATTATTTTATTATAAAATTATTTTAGCCTTAAAAATGTCCAAAACATATTAAAAAATAATATATGATTAATATAAGTTGAAATAAAATCATCCAATAAGAATTGGGTAGGTTATGGTTATTTTTTAATCCTTATCATTTTTATTTAACCCTTTTTTGACTCTTAATGTTTTATGAGGCATTTAAGGCATTCAGAATCAAAATATTTACCAAAAAAAGAAACATATACAATTAAATATTCAATAATAAAATTTATAAATGTTAACACTATTTTTCTGAATCATATTTTTTTAATAATCATTTATAAATGATTTTTTATTTTAAAATATGATTTATGTCAATTCTGACACTATTAATATCATGACTTTTTTATAAATCCCAAACCACTTGATTGATTAAAAAAACATAATTAATGAAAATATAACATGTAACTATCATCTTGAAAATTCTTAGATGATATCAATATAAACAAATTACATTTATTTTAACATTTATAATATCATTTATTTGCATCCTTTATTAATGAAACAATCATTGCATCAGCATTGTGTCATATTAAAATTTATTTATTAAATGTATAAATATTATAAATAAAATACCATGACATAGGAAATTTTTTAATATTTTTAAATAATTTTTCGTTAAAAAATTCTCTTATATAACCACATATAAATATTGTTTTAATAAATGATAAATTTTTATGTTACATTTTCCATAACAATAAATCAATTTTTATAAAATTCCATTTTCACAAAAAAGTGACTACATCAAGTCCCAAAATCAGTGCAAGGATACCCATGGTTTGACATGATCATCCTATGGGATTATTACACGTGTTAGGGTAATTTAATTTTATAATAATATTATTTTTTTACCCATTTTTATGATATTTACCCTTTAACCATGTTAAATAAAATAGTTACTGAAATTACTATTCATAATGTATAAAGATAAAATAAACATATTTTAAAAATTTTGACCTCCTGATTAAAAATATGGAATCCATTTTTTAAAATTCAAAACACCGAATTTACAGAAATTAATATAAAATTAATCCCTGTTGACAAAACCAAAAAACATGTTTTTATGAAATAAAAACTATCCAAAGATTAACATGTGTTTATTTCCAATTTCATATTTGAATTACATTTAATGAAAAAAAATGTATTAAATGATAATAAAATATAATATAATTACACTTTAAATTTTTTTGAAAGGATATGCTACTCATATAAATAGATTTGATTTAAAAATTAATTTTGAATTCAACTGCAGTAATATTCATTATTCCTCAAAAAATGTCCTTTATAAAAAAATACCAAAATATATAAATAATTATATTTTTATATCTCTATTATAAATAATAAGAATATTTAGTCAAATATAGCATATAATTTTTTAAAAAACTATATATACAAACGGTTTTCAATCAAAAGGCGGTAAATCGACTTTTAATGAATTGTAGTATATTAAATTATTTAAATCGGAGTAATTATTATTTTAGGCCTCTAAAATTTATTGGATAAAAGTAAAACTATTTAAAAAACATGTGTAATCATATTTTAGTTAGTTCTGTTCATTCCTTCTAATACAATGGCAAGGCACTGACTACCATTTAAAAAAAATATTATATTATTTATTGGTATAACCCAAAGTTGTGTGTAACATACGGATTTAAAAGAAAACAATTTTTGCGTGTTGAGTACAAAATTAAATATAGCATCCCATTGAACGTAAAATAAATATTTAATTCACAAATACTTATAAATATAAAAATTATATATTCTTTATTTAACTGTTATGTTATATATTTCCCATGAATTATACTTAATAAAACATGAAATTTTATTTATTGTACATTTCCCATTGTTTCTCAAATTGCAATGTCATTTTCAAATTTCTAATATTTTCACAATTTACTCGTGGAATTTTGATTATTTTAGATTATAATATTTAATGACTACTATAAATTTTACAATGTATTCCCTACAAAATCTATTCATTAAGTAAAATAATATTTCTGGAGAATTGGTGACCCTAAATTGAAATATTATAATTTCATAGTGACTTTTCATTTTATGGAATGTAGATATATGGAATTCTTCAATCTCCACCAATATATGATAATATGTGAAATAATTATCCAACATAGAGGGGGTATTGTGCTCCATGTATAGGTTCAAATAAGTCATCAATTCATTTAATATGATAATTGTTCTTTATTGTAATTTGATTCCTCTCCTGATATACAATTAAAAGGCACAATGACCCATCCTTATTCTTGATAAATATGACTACTGAAACCCAAGGTGAAGCACTTGGGTGTATGAATCCTATATTCAGTTTCCCCTATACTAATTTTATCACATCCTCATGTTAAAAAACGTTCATTTTATATATATTTACTTGATAATGGTAATGACCCATGTATAAGTTTTATTAAAAATTAAACCTCGTAGTATGGAGGGGGACTAGAAAAAATTTCATGAAACACATAATCATATTCCTTCATAATGGGAATTTACTAAATGATGATCATTACATTAGACTATATAATTTTAGATATATTCAATTTTTTAAACAGAAATAATATTCAAGTTTTAGATGTTGGTGACAATAAAGTTACATCCTCCTCCTTGAACATGTACAAAATAGAGGTCCATTCATGACACAAATAGTTTTTTTCTAACGAAAATTTATTTTCCCTCTAAATAGGGAAATCCAATCCAAACTCATAATTGAATCAAATTCCACTAATGTGAGTATCTCAATATTTTCATGGAAATTAAGTCAAAACCTCTTGATCAGGGATGAGTTATATACTCATGATATAAAAGATTCCCGATTTTCCATTTTCCATAAAATCTACACTTCTAGTCTGTTTTGTGGTGTTTGAATTGTTATACCAAACAAGGTTGATATTAAGTAGTGTGAAAAACAAAAATCAAAAACAATGCTCACTATTTTTGAATGAGTAACTATCATACCTATCAACACTTTTTTTTTTGGATCCACATTAGTAGATGTGATTGCGTATGCTTTCCCTTACAACCTTTGAGGTTTTTTCTATCTCTAAAAATTGTTGTCTTAGTGTGTGGGTTTTCATAGTGTCCAGGTTCCATGAAATTCAAAAAAAAAAGAACTTTGCAATGATGTTATAGTAAAAAAATCATTTCAGAATCAAAATTAATTGGTTTCACTTTTAATCATTCAGTTTATATGTTTCTTTCTATCCCACACCAAAAGCATTTCATGGATCCCTTTGAAAATTTATAGGGTGATTCATTCCAAATTTGTACAAGTCGAACATTGAAATTTTATAGCACCGTCATATTTATCCATTGGAATACTAGAATTAAACACCATATTCAATCTTTTTTTCCTTTAACAACCTTTATATTTTCTAATCTTCATTTTGAACATGAGGGAATAAAAGAAACTTATCTATAAGGTATAAATGTATCTGATCACAAAAACATTTTGTAGACTATGATGAATCACACCCAATAAGTTGTTCACCTTGAATATAGGGGTAATGAAAATGTTGAATATTTATCCTGCAAGTATTGTAGATTTTACCTTATACATCATGAGATATTCATAAAAATGTTTTGTTGGATAGGAAATACCACTCCATTTTTAGAATGTGGATGTGAGAGATATATTTTTTGAAAAATTATTCGATAATTACTTCGATCCCATTTCATTAATTTCTTCCTCATGATTAATATTCTTGATCAATTTCCACCATGGATTTTCTTTTCTCTCAATATTATAAATATCTATTAGAACCTTCTCTATCATTGAACATTGATGTATGATGTATATTTTGTCAATGTATCTAATAAAGTTTTCCATGATTATGGGATCATATGATCAATTGAATGTGAGATGCCTATCTCGCATAAAGGTTTAAATTATAACATATTCATTATTAGGGTATTTGGTTTCTCCACTTTTTCTGGTATTCTATTCAAAACCAGAGTCATTAGAGAGTGTATTTTCACAGGGTTAACACTTCATTCTCCCATTGGTTTGGGCATCACATTTTAAAAGTCATCACATTTACCTTAAAAATTATATTTACCTGATTTCTCTTATATCTGATAATTGGATAGAATAAAGGGAAAATTAGGGGTGCGTATTTGCTATATATTAAAATAATAAATGTGAATGAAATTAAATTAAAAGTATAAATTTTAAAAGATATTTATTTATTAACATATGAATTTATATTCCTTAACCTATGTTATCAATGATCTAAATCCTATGAAATAATCCAATGGCTATTTTCGGTATCTTTATAATTATTCGTAATGATCTATGAATTTACTAAATAATACCCCATAAGAGTGAAAAAGATGGCATGTTGTAAGTCTCGTTGTCATGCACCTATTTCTGATGGAGTCTATCTAAACTCTTTTTTTGGGTTTTAACCTAACCTACATATGATCAAGAGCCACATCCACATGTAGTACCATGGAATGGATTTATTTCCATCATAAAATAATTAGTATATACTTTAGAATATTTTATGGATGTTTTATTTTAAATATATTTATCCATAAATATTTTTGTAGGGGTTTTTAATCCTAATAAAAAAATAACTATACTTTTACACATATACCAACAAAGAAAACCCAACTCTTTATTACACATTAATTTTAGATTTATTTCATAAGATTACATATAATAAAATATATATGATCTAGAAGACTCATTTAATTTTGAATTAGTTACATCATATGGAAACATAAAATCGGTAACACATCACATTTATTGAAGACATACTTAACAATTAATTTTAAATCATTTATACTAAAACCCACATTGTTTAACCAAGGGATATACATAAGAAATGGGTGAACAATATATCCTAATATGGGAATAAAATTCAACAACATTAAAAAGTAATAAATTATTGAAAATATTTATATTAATGGGTCCATAAAAGGAATTTTAATTATTATCCTAGGGAATGATTCATGAGATAGAATGATTATCATAAAATTAACATGAGAAATTAGGTAACATCATAAAACAATGAATCAAAAATGTAAGCTAAGGATAATTGGAAAGAAATCATGATGGAAAAATTCCCATTATTGATGAGGTTAAATCAGTAATCCCATTTATGATGACTCATGAGACAAAAACATTACCCAATGAATTGGATACCTATTTAATTAAGGGTGAACCTATCACTTTCATGTAATTCTCATGCTTTTGTTTGAAACATTGAACATAAAACATGGACTCATTCATACTAATTTTTTATTCCACAATCAATGTGTGTGGAATAAATACATACACGGATCAAATAAATATGTATATACTCTCAAATTTTAATAGCCTTGATATGAACGGGAATGAGTATTCATAATATAAATGTTTGGAATCTAAAATCATAATATAATTTCTATTTATTATCTTGGGTATATGAATGTTATTGGTAGGGATTGATGATAGTGAAAGGGGTATATAATAATATATAAATAAATTTTCTAGCAATGGGTATATGAAATAACATATCTCTATGTTATGGAATTATGAAAAAAATCATAATATAATGATTTTACATGAATAAAGATGATGTGGAGAGGGACCATTACTAAATCTCGACATGGTAAGAGTTGTGAATAATGGTTAATTTGATAGCTTATTGGGATTCAAAGTGTTATATAATAATTTATAGATTTGTAAACAATAATAGTGAAATGTAAGAACATATCCCAAAATGATCAAATCGAAATGAAGAGGCATAATATGAATGGGATTTTTGAAAAAAAAAAGATTGTTTGTCATCCTTTTCCTATAGAGGGTGATCCCAAATGCATGTGAGGATATTCTTGAGAGATTTTGGGATCCTTGGGTGCAATATAGAAATGTTGTTATAGAGTAAGTACATTCTACATGGTTTTCGAGTGAAAAGAAATTATAGATTTGGTGAGTTTATATAATAAGATAGTGTGTAATTCATTATCATTTCTCAAACATAGATTTTTCATTCTATATAATAAAATAACCAAACATAAAATTCATTACATGGGTTTTGAACATGGATTTGGTCAATTATTTTTTGTTGTTATTATTTTATATTTTCAGGGGAAAACATATTAAAGTAATATGGTTGATGATGTGGAAGTGAGTCAGGTCCTTAAATAAATTTTTTAAACCCGTAAAATATTATATAGATTTTAAGGCTTTATAATGGTTTTTTTAAATTAATAAAATTGAATAATTTTTTTAAATGGGATATATATATATTTTGAAATAAATACATTTCAAATATTTATTCTATATTTTTGAGATGTTATGATGTCCTTATACATACATAATATTCATATCGTATTTAATCTCTACACACAAAATCATTTGTCTTCGAAAATCATGAAAATATCACCATGGGTGAATTTTGACATTATGAATCAAAAAAACATTCTTTTTATCAAAATAAATTTCCAAATATATAAATTTTAAATTCATTAATATGAATCTACATTTCTTGGGTTATTTTTGTTTTTTTAGAATAACATTTTTTTGAACCCATATATAAATTACATTTAAAATCATAAATATTGTAAGAACATTTATATTTAATAAATATTATATAATAGTAATATTTTAATTGAATAATTTTTTTAAAATATAACTAATTCATCAAAATAAATTCTGTAAATGAATTTTAGTAATAAACAAAAATATAGATTGGGGTTTATTATATCAAAATCAAAATCATAATTATGATAATAATAAAAAGATGAAAATGTATTAATTATTCTATAAAATATTAATATTATTGTTTTTTGGATATATACATAGATCTCATTAATACAATATAATACACCCTAAGATTAATGGGTTCGCTGGTGAGACAATCATGGGGTGTTTCGATATACATGATTTAGGTTGTGATCACACTAAGCTTAAACATCGTCCATAAACATGTTTTACCAAACCTATGTTTGTGAATATAAACTTGGTCTTTGTGAGGGGAATGTCCTAGTGTTGTTATTTCCAATTGAATCTATGATAAATGGACATCATAGGTTATAATTCTATTAGATGTGTCCATCACATAGTTTTTCTATGTCAATTAAATTTTCCAAAACACTATATTTATACTAATCATATGTCCACTGTTCAATGACTATATATCAATCGTAATTGTTCTCATTTGTTTTTTAAATCATATAATATTTAATTAAACCACTTAAGTGATAATTTTTTCTATATCTATAAAATATAATAATATATTTTATTAAATAGGAATGGGAAGTATGTTTATAAATTTTTGGGTTGTTTCATATTTTATTAATATATTTTATATATAATATTTATCATTCCCTCATAGTCATACATAATATAGTTTCGTATAATTAATAATGACATCGGTTAAACTGAACCAAACATGAAAAAAAATTAACTAGTTTGGTGAGTATTGGTAAAGGGGTGTTAACTATTACCTAATATGATTATAGAAAAATAGTAATGATTTTATTTTTATTTTTTAAAATGTTGAAAATTAATTTATTGATATTTTTAGAAATAAAAAAAATGACAGAAAATATAAAAATTATTCCACATGGAGGAAATAGTTCATACACAAGCACAATTCATGTTCTTTTATTTTTCTAAGTGGATTGAAATGAATGAAAAATGTTTTTTTAATTAATATATAAAAAATACTCATAAAAATTATATATAATTCATTATATTATTATAGTGATGAGATATATTGAAGAGTAATTTTAATAATAATAAAATAAATAGTACATAAAACCTATATTGGAGACTTTATTTTTCCTTGGATCTTCTCTTGAAATTGAAGGTCTTATGCTAACAGTAAGAGAGCAGATACTTATTTTTTCAAGAGAGGATTATATAAACAGTGACATGAAAATTCAATGTGGAGTATTTTTATATAGAGATTGTGTTTGATATTGTTTAAATGATCCCCTTATATAATTGGGGAAATTGAACCCTTTTAAAATTCCCTTTAGATTTTAATATTGAATTACCATTATTCTATGGTATGTGGATCAAAACATTAAAAATAATGGACTGTGGTATATATTTTGGTATATCACGACCAACCAAGGATTTCTATAAATGTTTCAAACATTTCATATTCATTTTACCATCAATATTAAACTCTTTTACATTGAAAAAAGGTATCTAGATTTCAACCAGGTTATTTTATTTATTTAAAATCATATAATATTTCAAATATATAAATATTTAGTTATGATGAAACTATATTTAATATCTATTTAGTCAAATATAATATGTAAAGGCATTAACATTTACATTTATATTAAATAATATTATCTGTATGATATTTTTTTATATAAAAATGATAATTTTACCAATATTTTTCATTAATCATTTTATTATTTAGAATAAATTAAATTAGATTTAATAAATTTATTTATTTGATTTAAAATAATATGAAATATATTATATAATTTATTTAAATATTTTTTTAAAAAATTTATTCATTATACTAATAAAATAATAATTTTATTCTAATTGTTTCAAAATATCACAATAATTAAAATTAATCGTAACAATCAAAATTAAATACATATGTAACACCCCAACCCCAGAAGCCCAGAGTTGGTGCAATATTTAACTACATTCGCAAGATAACAAGGAATCAAGTCTCGAAGGACTGAGCACATTAGTAGTATAGGAAAATAGATTACATACATGAATGTTATATTACTTATTTAAACAAAAAACAAAGCATAAATAATCTATTTATAATGAAATTATTCCCCTATTTTAACCCTATATATCAAACATAATACACTTCTTGGAATCTCGGTAAAAATAAAACATAATAAAGGGGTGATATCAGATGCTCAGTAAGGGTAAATAATATAGCATAAGCAATAAACTTTTAAGGCACGATGTGTAATAAAAACAACATCCTTTTAAAAAAACATGAATATAATCTAGGGAAAATAAATCAAACATTACCATATAAACATGGACATGGATATTGTTCCAGTCGAATAATCTCATGTAATAATTAATTTCCTAATGAGGGAATGCCTAATGTTGGACATCATTACAACATAGTCATGGCCTAATGACAAGAAAAAAATAAAAAAAATCGAGGCATTGTGCCAACACAATAGTTTGTCTCATGAGACCTACCAATGCGTTGAGGGTCTATAGCAGGCCCCACCCATCACATACTATGTCCAATGCTTTCCTCTTATGAAAATGATGAAACATAACAAAAATATTTGTATTAAAACTATAATATGAAATGTAAATAATTCAACTATAAACCATAAAGTGTATAAAAATACCACAAAAACATTCAAACATATCCTATCTCATTCAATACAATATGGATGATGTTATTATAATAAATCAACAATAATCAAGAATAATATCTAGTAAATAATGTTGAAATAGATGAAAATGACCAGTAAAACATTTTTTGGGAAATATATCTTTTGTAAAATCATTTAAAAGTCACACATTTATAAAGGAATACATTTAAAAGAGACTTTTTAATACAAGTGTCTTGTACCCCTTTGAATATTTTGAAAGGAATTAACATTTTAAAAAAATAAATACCGCATAAATAAATCCTTAAGAATATTTTAAAATTTGGTCATTAATGGGAATGATTTAGAAGAATGAATATTTAAAACATTTAAAATGATGTTATAGTTAAAATGTTCCTTAAAAGAATCATTTTGAAATACCATTAATGAAACATATACATGGATAATAAATATGTCCCATAAAATAATTACACATAAACAATCTCAGATAATAATGAGATTGAGGATTTAACCCTTACCTTCTTCTTTTCATTGATAGAGTGTATGTAAACATTCAATATAACAGTTAAATCATAGTTATTAAATTATAAAAGAAACAAATTCATAAATATGATATTATATATGATCTTCTAACATTACATTGTTAATAATATTTCAATAGTATCATCGTTTTGGGTGTTAACTAATTTTCATTCCTTTATAGGTTTGGTTTGGTAAGTCATATTTTTTATGGATAGTATGTATTTGATTTATATGCAGAATGATATTAAGTTCTTGAACATTATTTTTAATCATAAAATGAAAATTATTCTTGAATGGTTATGATGGAGAATGAATTTTATCGCGTTCGGGGAGACGGAAATCCGTACATATGCATGAGCGACAATATCATTATATTCATAGTGAAATCATTGTTAATTGGATTGTATATCATATATAAATAATCATTAACATGTTATATTTATTATTTACATCAGTTATACTCATTATAATACCCATCTAAATAATGAAGTGTTCGAATTACTAACTACACCACAACATGGAGACGATAAGCCGTACATATACATGTTTGGTGACTTGTCTTTAATTGGATGGATTGAATAATTAATATGGTCGTACCATATTTATAATAACATCATATTATGTATAATGTACATGATTTATTATTTTGGAATGTATACAACAAAGAAATGGGAAGTCGAATATGAAAATAAATTTGAAAGAGGTGTTGAAATTATTACCACGTCTTCTGGGGTTTTCTTTAGAGTTGGTCAAAAGGGCACCATAAGATGGATTTATGAACCACGTAAGGCCTCTAGGTCTAATTTAAGGTAGTTTTGAGGATATTTTATCAGGTTTTTGGAGACCCATATGGCATTGGAGGTGTCATTTTGGGAGAAGGGGAAATACCCTTTTATGAGGGAAGTGAGGGTCACTTTAGGAAAGGCTTGAAATATTTTTATTATTATTAAATGATTTATGAATTTTAATTGCTCAAAATTATTTTATTTCGATGATAAGGTGGGTATGTGTCCAAATAATCTCATAAAATAGGTTTTAGCAAGTTTAGGTTTCCATATTAACCCAATATTTTATATTTAACTCTTAGTTAAATAGTTTAACATGTAACATGTTCTCTTGTATTATAATAATAAATGGTTAATAAACATAAGATAAAAAGAAAAGAGAACCAAAAGTGGTACATTTTTGATAAATATATCCTTATATATGTCCTTTGTCTGATCATTATATTTTTAGAAATATTTTATCAACTAATAATATAATATTGTTTTAAATGAACACATTTATGTCAATTTTTACACTATTTGGTATTTTGTTTTGGTTAATGTCATAAAAACATTATCATTTAAAAAAAATATTTAATCGACTGTAACATGTCATATTAACCTATAAAATTCTTTTATGGAATCAAAATCCCCAATTTAAATTTATTTTTATATTTATAATATCAATTATTTTAATCTTTCTTTGATAATGTAATTACTGCCTCATCATTGTGTCATAAATAAATGTAATTATTTAATCTCTAAAAATTATAAATAAAATACAATTATATAGGAAATATTTTTATCTTTATAATGAATATTTATAGTCGATTTTATGTTATTTATAACCCAATATTCAATATTATTTAGTTATTACACTTTTAATTTAACACTTATAAATATTCTTCAAATAAAATAATAATAAATGTCCTAATAAAATCCATGTATACCAAAAGGATCATATATTAGTCATAAATATGTTTTTGGTAGATATACCCTTCTCCCATAGAATTATGACATGTTTTAGGGTAATTATAATATCATTTTGGCCTTTAATTACCTTATTTACTTGTAACCGTGTAAAAAAAAATAAAAAGATACATTCCACAAAAAATTACTTTCATCTGATTGAACCACATTTTACATATAAATTTTAACTGGGTATCTTGGGTTTTTTTTAATTCAGTTCTCAGAAGCGGTAAAATTATGTTTTTTTCAAATTTGAAAATGTGCCTATAAGGTGGGTAAAAGACTTTAAAAAGTTCAATAAAATTTTATCATTTTAATTTTATTATTAAAAAACCAATAAATTAAACATAACATCAATATGTATTATATAACTATTTTACTAAAAATAAATTTAAATAAAATAAATAATTATTTTAATAAAATGTCGGGTTTAAACAATAACGTAGTTGGTTTCATTATTCTTCAAAAATTGAATGTTTTCAGAAAATTACAAAAAATAAACCAAAAGATAACATTGAAATTTAAAATTAAAAAATGAATTCTATTTTAAAAAATACAAAACATTCAAGTTTCATTTATTAATTATAAATTTATTATAAGTGACAAAAATAGAAAATGAGTTTTTTATAAAAAAAAAATCTATCAAAAGATTTACATTTGTTAATGTCACATTTAAATGTGAAATTACATATAATGAACTACAATGTATTAAATGATAAAATTTAAATCTAATTATACATCCCAACCACTCATATTCTTAATTTAACACTTTAAATTATTTCTATTAATAAGGTTGTTTTCAATTAAAATTTAGTATTTTTCACTATTCAACAAAATATAAAATTTATCAGAAAAGTTCCAAAATTTTTTCCAGAATATATTTTTATGTCCTGAATATAAATATGATTTTAATTTCATTAAATTTATTATTTAAAATTTTCAAATATTAGTTTTAGAAAGGGTTCTCCATTAAAATGCGGTAAAATTTCATTTTTTGATAAATACTTCTTTAATCTAAAAAAGGGATTTTTTTATATTATGTCTAAGAAACACATAATATGGACTTAAAAATTATATGGATTATATAAAATTAAAAATTCTATTTATTCTATTCATAACCACTTTTGAATTCTATGATTGGTAAGTCATGGTATGATTATACTCGTTGTTGCGTATAGTGTAAGTTATTTAATTATTTTGGGATATAACATACTATGAAATATTAGAATGTTTCATTCTCCCATCATTCAATAAATTGATTCATCACAATTTTAAATTCTTCTTCCAAAATAAAAGATTAAAAATTGAAAAATACTTTTGTGGAAAAACCACATCGAAAATTGTGTTGATAAAATTTAGTCTTAATTAGAGGGAAAGGGAATGGAAAAGTCACTATGAAATTATGATCTTGATTATGAGAACATTGGTGGTGATTAGTGTCACATAGTTGGAGGAAAACACAAATATTATTAGGGTTTGATTGATATCATCAATAAAAAACAAGTGTAAAATTTAGGGCCTCAAATCCATCAATCTATGAAGAATTTAAATATAGTCGGTTCCACAAAACATAAGGTAATAAGAAAACACATTTTTTGTTTTTATATATCTTCCATAAAGATAAATAATTAATTTATTCATTTAATGAGAGTAAAAAAATATACTGGACATGTACAGTTTCATCTTTCAACTAATTTCTACAAAAATATCATATTTCACTCCAAAAGATAATAGAAATAAAAAATATTCTATTGATCCTAATCGTTTAGGGTTCCAAAAATAATGAATTTATAATTAATTTGTCATAATATTTAAAAAAATTACATTATATAAAACTAGACATAACATACGCCAGTGGAAGGTAATGCACCCTTTTCATCTTTTGGTTGCGTGTTCAAGTCTCATAGCATTGTCAGATGCGACATTTTGTCGCCCGACCTCCATGATGTCCTTTTTATCACAATACAAAAATAATCATAAGAAATTTGTTAACCATAATAATAGTATCCAATGTCAAAATTAATTCATTTTAACCTTTAGAATTATCCAAAATACTTCTTTCCAAACTGACAGTCCAAAATTTATAAGGAAGGTCAACATAATAATGATATTTGTTTCACATAATAACATCTGAATACCTTCATCATGTATTCTTTTAAAACATGGTAATACCCTAAATTACCATAAAACATTATTTATTACATTCATTGTCCCTTATTACTTATAGAATATGGGATATACTCATTATATCCAAAAATCATGTAAACTCCAACAATAAATGTATAAACGAACCATTTATTAGATTCAAAGTGGTCAAGAATGTCGAATATAATTTTTTTAAATCAATCATATCTTTTCCAAAACCATTACATCAGTATCATAACAATATTAAGGTTTCTCTTTCCTTAAGACATGTATTTTCCAAAAAATTTAACATGTTGTTGAGTCCCTTTTCCTAGAACCATGTAATATCAAATCCTCAATGAAATAGTACTCTGGTACAACACTTATTTATTTCCATAATTCATATAATAAGTACAACATTGATACAACAATCAAATGAAATAATTCTTTAATAACAAACAAAATAAAACTAGTCATTTCTCTTCATTTTTGGTAGTATAATTACTTTATTATTATCCAATAGCATCATATGAGGCAAACTATGTTGATTTAAACATTGATTCATGTAGTTTCCAAACTCCTTGTTTGATGAATCATTGTACATTTTTATCCTTCTTCGTACCTTTGAAATCACTTACATGGTTTCCATTTTCAACACACTTATAAAATACTCTTATTCCCTTCAATCATTTACGATGGTGATTCTTTCCATAGTTATCACATATTGGAAAAGTCTTCTTCCCCCTATCCCTTTTATCCATCTTTTTCTCTACCACCCTTTTCTTCTCTTGATTCCCTTCAAATCCATAGGACTCAAAGTGTTATTTACTTATATTATTAACATATGATACTATGTCTTAATATGATGAGAATATGTGGGATACTATTTCCCTTCCAAATGTTCGCTCAATACCATGAAAGATATGATCTTTAATACTCTTTTCACTATGCATATTTATGGTGTTCTCATTCCTTCTACTAGGCGCCATTTCAAAATAATGTAATATATTAAGTTAGTTTATGAATCACAATGAATAATTCAAAAATTCTAAAATATCTAACATAAATTGAAAACATTATTCATATAATCTATAATAATTTTTTTTCATTCAGGAAGTATTTACTCTTAAATCATTCGTAATCACATTTAAATAAAATTTAAATTATCCTAAGCATATCCCCTAATATTTTGATAACCAAAACTGCAACAAGGATCGTTGTCATGTACCAGGATACCCCAGGTCAAGCCCATAACTCCATGTCAGAGTTTTCACACTTTTGTACATCTGTGCCATAGCTGCCACTACCTTCTTGTATCCAAACCGAGATATATTTATTATAAAATACAAAAAATCATTACTTTACCAAAATTCTAGAATGTTCTTCTATACTAATCATCAAAGACTATCATAGGATAATGTTCTCTAATAAGTTTTTTTTCTAAATCTAGTTCCAAGGTTTGTAATAAACTTTCTTTGATACCAACAATAACACCCCGTCCTCAGAAGCTTGGAACGGTGCATTATTTTAATACATTGGAAAGATTTCTAGGAATTAAGTGCAGAATGCCCAATCAGTTTAGTGGTCTTGTAAAATAGATTACATACAGGAACTTTACACTACACATTCAAATATAAAACAAAACATAAATAATCAGTTGAGAATGCGATTACTCACTGAGATTAACCTTTCTTATCAAACATAATACACTTCTTGGAATATAGGGAAAACAAAACATAAGAAAGGGGTGAGCTCTGATGCCTAGTTAGGGAAAATAATTTAGCAGAATCTATAAAAATTTAAGTCAAGATGTTTAATAAAACAACATTATTTTAAACATAAAATTTAAAATAATATTGAAAAAATAAATCAAACTATACCATATAAATATGCACATGCATATTCTACTAGTCCATTAATTACATGTCACAATTAATTTCATTATTATGGAATGAATAACACCAGAGATCATTACCACATATTCAAGGCCTCATGTCAAGACTATAAATAGAAAACAATTTCATGTTCTGGTACCAAGATACTTGTTTCTCTCATGAGGCCTAGCAATTCATCGAGCGGGTATAGCGGGCCCACCAGTCAGTTACTAAGTACACTTCATTCCTCATATTAAAATGTTGAAACCTAACATAAACATTCATATTAAAACTCTAATACAAAATGTCAATAAATAAACCATAAAACATGAAGGGTATAAAAATAGCACATCCACATTCAAACATAACATAACACATTCAATACAATATGGAAGATTGTATTATAATAAATCAACCATGATCAAGAATAATATCCAGTAATGAGTGTTGACATAGTTGAAAATGATCAATAATTTTTTTTAAAGAAATATCCTTATTTTAAATCAATTAAAAGTCACACATTTAGAAAGTATGTCATTTAAAATATTTTTTGAATCAATGTATCCCATACCAATTTGATACTTTTAAAGGAATTAACATTTTAAAATAATCATCCCCATATAAATAAATCCTTAAAAATAGTTTGGAAACATGAACATTAATGAGAAATATTTAGACGAATAAATATTTATAACATATAAAATGATGGTTTAGTTAAATATAACCTTAAAATAATCATTTATAATGGTATTTAATGAAACATGGGCATGGATAATAAATATGTCCCAGAAAATACTTACACATAAACAATATCAGATAATAATTATATTGAAAAATTAACCATTAACTTGTACATTTCTTTGATCGAGTGTATCTTATACTCATATATAATAGTTTAATATTTTTTTATTTATTAATTAACCAAATACATAAATATGATATCATATATGATATTCTAATATTTTTTTGTTAATAATATTTCAGTATTGTCCTTGTTTAATGTGTTAACTTATTTGTTTTCCTTTATATTATTGGTTACGTAAACCATGTTTTTATGGATAAGATGTATTTGATTCATATAAAACATTATATTTATTTATTAAACATGACTTTTAATCATAAAGTGAAAATTATTCTTTAATGTTTTGGGTGGGGAATGAATTTCATCACCATTGTGGAGACCGTAATCCTTACGTACACATGAGCGAAAATATAATTCTATTAATGGTGAAATTATATGTAATTTGATGGTATATCAATTATAACAAATAATTAAAATGTTATATTTATAATTTACATTAGTAATACTCATTATTATACCCATCAAAATAATTATGTGTTTGAATAACAAACTACTCTATGACGTGGAGACGGTAAGCCAAACGTACGCACGTATGGTGACTTATCGTTCATAGGATGGATAAAATCATGATTGTCGGTGTACCATACTTTTAATAACATCACCGTAAGTATAAAGTATGTGAGTTATTATTTTGGTATGGAAACAACAAAGACTGATGAAGTGGAAGAAGAAAAGAACATTGAAAGTGGTGGGGAAATTATTACCTCTTTTTCGGGTTTTTCATTTTGAGTGGATCAAAAGGGATATTTGGGTTGTATTTATGATCAATGTAAGTAATATAGATCCATGTTATTGTATATTGGAGGATATTTGAGAAGGTTTTGGTGATGCCAAATTGATTTGGAGGTGTGATTTTGAGAAAATGTGAAATACCTTTTTCTAAGAGAGGTGAGGGACACTTTAGCCAAAGTTTGACAAATTATTTTTTTATAAAATCATTTTCGGTTTCTATAAACAAAATATTTATTTATATAAAAGTAAATGTAGGGATGGGTCGAAATCTACTCAACTAATATGTTTTAGACATGCTTAGGTCACCATATTAACCTTATCATTTAAATTTTACTCTAAGTTAAAGAGTTTAACTTTTACCATGTCCTCCCATATTATTATAATAAATGGATAATAAAATTTATATATAAATGAAAGAGAACCCTTATTTGTAAATTATTTATATGTATAACCTCATCTAAGTCCTCTCTCTATTCTTTATATTTTATAAATAATATATCAATTAATAATATAATTTTTGTTTTAAAAACTCATTTATGTCAATTTTGACACTATTTTTTCTTCTATTTTTCTTAAAGTTATAACAACTTTATAACTTCAAATATAATTTATTTTATCAATCCAAACATATCATATTAACCTAAAAAATTCGTGGATGGCATCAAAAGCATCAATTTACATTTATTTTTTAATCTTTTATATAAATCATTTTAATCATTCATTGATAATGTAATTACTACCTCATCATTGTGTCATCTATAAATTTTATTATTAAATCTTTAAAAATTATAAATAAAATACCATTTGGTATGAAATAATTTTATAAATTTTATGAATATTTATAGTATAATTTATCTTATGTATAACGTTATATTAAAATGGTTTGGTTAGTACACTTTGAATTTAACACTTTTAACTCTACTTTAAATAAAATAATAATTAATGTCATAATCTAATAAAAATTGATAAATAGAATCATATTTTATTCCTGAGGATTTTTTTGGGTGATATACAATTATCCAATATAATTAGGACATGTTTTATGGTAATTATAATATCATTTTGACAATTAATTACCGTATTAACTTTTAACCGTGGTAAATAAAAGTCAAAAGTTACTATTGACAATAAGTATCTTCATATTATAGAAATAAATTTTTCATACTGATTTAAACCGTGTCTCTCATATTTTTTAAATTCAATTCATAGAAGCTGTAAAATTATGTTTTATGCAAATTTGAAAATGTGCCTATATGGTGGGTAAAAGACGTTAAAAATTTCAAAAAAAAATTTATACATCTAATTTTAATATAAAATGACTCCAATGAATTAAAATAAACATATATAGGCATAATATATATATTTTGACTTAAAATACATTTAAATAAAATAAATAATTATTTTAATAAAAAATCTGTTTTAACTAATAATTCAGTGTTTTTCACTATTCATAAAAATTGAATGTTTTAATAAAAATATAAAAAATTAACCCCACTAACGAGCATGTACACTATTAGTTCAGGCTCCTTCATGGCATTGAAAAGACCCAGGATCAAATCCGGGTAGGGGAGAATTCATGAGTACTGTAGCAGGGTACTATAGCATCACAATAGGAGGTCAATGTGGCAGTATTGTATCAGCAGCAGACTGTAGCAGCGGCATCACTGTAGCGGTGGCGGTACTGTAGCAGGTACTCTAGCTGTGCGGATACTGCAGTAGTACTGTTCACCAAGGGTTCCTTTGGGCCAAAAAATGGACATTCTAGCCCTGTATGCAGGCCACATGGCCTTGGGCCTTCGGGCTATGTAATGGGTCACCCTTTACATAGTCTAAAGAGGTTTTTTCTTTAATAATAAATTGAGGCTTCAGCCCCAACCTTTGAAAAAAAAATTCACTCTATGGTAATTCTTAAATTCCGATTTCAAAGATATATTCTGTTTGAGCAAATTAAAAAAATAGAAGTGGCATTAATTAATGTAAAATTAATTCATGTTGTCAAAAAAAGTGGGTTTTTTAAAAATGCACTACCAAAAGATTGACATGTATTTATGTGAAATTACATATAATGAACTATATAATATTAAATGACAAAAATATAATATAATTATACTATAATACTTTTCAAATTCACAATTTAACACTAAATTATTTGGATTAAAAAAAGTTTTTTTCATTTAAAATTTATTATTTTCACTATTCATTGGAATAAGAAGGTAACTAAAAAAGTCCCAAACATTTATGAAGAATAAATTTTTATGTCTCGCCTATAAAAAAGAATTTAAGTTCATTAAATATATTATATAAATGTGTCAAATATTGCTTTTAAAAATGGTTATCCATTAAATGGCGGTAAAATTGAATTTTTTTAAAATACATATTTTATCTGAAAAATATGATTTTGTTATTATATTATGTGTAAGATATACATAATATGGATTCTAAAATTATATGAAGAACAAAAAATTAAAAATTTAGTTAATATTATTCATAACAGCTTTTTGAATTGTGAGTTTGGTAATTCGTGGTGCGCTCGAACTCGATGTTCCGTGTAGTGCAAGTTATTGAATTACTTTGAAAAATAATGTACTATGAAATCTTGGGGTGTTACAACCTTGTTATAAAAACAACCATATTAAATAATATTAATATTAATATTTAAAAAATAAGTAAAATTTTACCAAATTATAAATCTATTAGGTGATAAATTAATCATTATGTCATCACATGTGATGTATTAAAACCAATTTTATTAAATGTACACATGTATACATACAAGTTATGTATTAAAAACTATTTGATGTTAATTAATAAAATGATACAAATAATAATATAATTTTCTTATATATTATTTTTGTGAAAGTACAATAAATAATATAATTTAATATCTCCATGTGTAAATTTAATTAGATAGACTGGTGAAAAAATTCATAAAATTTAACATGATTTTTAAAATTGTTATTCATCAGCTTTATAAAAATAAAACCAATTTTTAAATTTTAAATAGAAATTATAAATTTATAATATATGTATAAAATAAGGTTTCAAAAACATCTATATCCTATAAAAGTAATGGAATGTATTCTAGCCTGATATTTTAGTATATTCATTTCTCTAATATGTTTTTTGTTTATTATCTAAAGTCAACACCAAACTAAAATAAAATGGTTATATTTTTAGATCATGAAAACCTAGTCATTGTAATAGAAGGTTTGTATAGGATTCATTGAATAATAAAATAGATTAATATATATATATATTATTTTAATAAATTTACATAATTCAATATTATGTTTATGAATATATATTTTTATGCTCAATACATTTGATTGAGGAAAATTCATTATATTATTTCTAAATGTTTAATTAAATAATTGTATCTTTATTACCATCATATATTAATTAATAATAAGAAAAAAAATTATTTTTTAAATTTATCTTCAAATAACAATAGTCTCTTATTATAATTTACAAGTATAATTAAATGTCAAAATTGAAAAATATAAAAAATAAATTTGAAAAATAAATATTATTTTTTGAAATCAAATACTTGGTTATGGGGACTTCTGTGGTATTAGAAAAACATTAATTTCAATTTAAATATTGAATAATAGTATTTTTATGCATAATATTCCTTTTATGAAATTATTAATATATATGAAATTCTTGATACCATATTATAGGAAAAAAAAATTCAAGAAACATTATGATTTTAGAATAGTTAGATATTATTTGAAAACACATATTTGGAATTTCAGAATACATGTTATTTTTTATTAAAAAATTGATTAATACATGAATATTAAAAACCATGGATAATAATCCATGATTCCAAAATTTATTGAAATTAATGGGGAAAAAATACGTAATAATATAAGGATTAAAAACATGTTAATAACCACCTCAAACAATAGAAATCAATATATGGGATCTACAACCACCCCTTTCACTCAGATGATGGCCCCACTTCTATGTTTTAGGATGCTACCGGTCATCATTATTTTCAACTAATCGAATTTGATCTTCCACTAGAATGGAGCCCTCGAAGACCATCTTAATAGTCTCAACACCTGATGATCTTTAATAAATATTGAGATATCCATGGACACATCTAAAATCTTCACTGATGAAATCATTAATTTTATACCTATTTTAAAACTTAGATAGGATAATATTTCATTTAATGTAATTCCTTGGATGAGAAATCTAGACAACATAATCCTCTCATACCGCATCAGCCCACGAAGTTCTGCCCTTACCCATCCCATCCAATACATCTTCAAAAACTTCATCTCACCTCGTATTCTTAACTACATTTGCTACTTTAACATGATAGGAAAATTCATCAACATAATTAACATGATCATAATCATCATCCTTTGATGGTCATTTTGCACTATGGAATGTCCCTATACATGTCCTACCCAATCCCCTTTATGGGATTGTCAAAAATATTTAATACCATGAAATAAAATAGATTGATAGGGATACCATCCTTAATGATATACTATAGGGTGTAAATCAGCCTGCAAAATATATGAGTTCTAGAGATTAGAATCACTCACTACATTCACCTTCTCATGCTCTCCAAGACCAAAATCAGCGCAGCCACTCAATTGTATGCATGTTACATTATTCAATGTAATTAATAAAACTTTCCTATAACTATCAAGATGTGAAGGTCAACAGAGGGTCCTGGTTTTTTATCCATAACAATAGAGTTGTTTGATTCATCCCCTCACTTCAGTTCTCATGCAACTATATTTGGTAGAAAGGACATAAACCTTTGAACCCGTATTTTGTTAGAAATATCAAGAAAAAAATATTACCTAAATTTAAAAATTCAAGTATGAATTCGTATTAAATTTCAATTTCAATATAATCAACATTTTCAATCATGAAAAAATCAACCAGGACTAGGAATTGAAAAATAAATATCAACCAATACACTAGCATAGAATCAATCCTTTCATTTTATAGCATTGTCATCAAGCATTCCAGGGGCACCAATATAGCATTTAATATCATTCAAAATTTGTGGGAGCCCCAAAACCTAGTTGAGGCCATTAAATCAGAGTAAAACCTAAGAAATGTGTTTTTTAGCAAAGTGTATTAAATCCAAAATTACATTTTTAGAATACCATAATACCCAAGTTCATTTTATTGATTTTTTATTCCATATTTTTCAACATAAGTAATATTATATTATAATTTTGAAACTGATTTTTTTATATTATATAAATTAACATTTCCATATAAAATATCTATTTTAGATTGATTTTGTAGTTGCATTTAGGTTAATTGTTTTATAATAAATCAATTACCACACTGAAATTCAATAATTTATCATCAACTTATTATTAATTTTTAAAGACACTCTCTTATTTTAATTATATTTTCATATGTTATGTGTAATATATATAAAATAATATTTTTCAATTATTATGTATAGAATTACATTAAATGGAGACAAAATTTGGAATGTTACTGTGTAATATATGTAATTATTTCATTCTAATGTTTTTAGTAACAAATAATTGACATCATTAATATGAATATAAGAGAGATATGTGTGTTTACACTTGAAAAAGGATTCTCATATTTTCCTAAATTAACATCAAAATTTGAACATATTGAAATAGTTTTACATTTTTTATTTCTTATTTAAATTTATTATTAATATTCGTTCACCTAACATTAATTCCATTAAATTCTTACACCTTCACATAATATTTATCCATGGAAATGATCTTCTAATTCACATATAAAAGGGAGATTATTTTAACACATTGAATAATACAATCCTATTTAGATATTTTTTTACGACCATAACAAATTTCCCTCCATAATTCCCTTATATTCCCAAATACCATTATTTCATGAATTATCATATTCTTCTAATATCTAAGGCCTTCCTCAAGAGGTTATCGAAGGTCTCAACATAGGAAACAAATATATTTAAAATTTTCATTCTAAATATTTCAATTTTAAACCAACCATAACTATATTATAGTTACTACATCGAAATAATTAGTGTGTTTAAATGTTTTCATAATAATGGTACATACATTATTTATTTTATTTAATATACTATGAAAATCAAGATTCTTACTTTTTCTATGTGTGTGCATATTTTCTTCTCTATGAAGTCACACATTCATTTTTTTGTCAACAAATCTGATTGATGATACTAATTTTCTATTCAGTAATATATTTTTTAATATAATGTGTTTATGATTCATATATAATGACTTTAAATCCCTTTTCACCCAATACAATCAATGAAAAAAATAGACCGCCTATGAGAATGACATGTTTTTTTCCCTCACAACTCAAAAATAGAATACATTAAAATGTATTTAAAATGAAAACAATTAAATCTCACTATCAATATTATAGAATAATGATATATGAAAATATATATGTTATATAAAATATAAATACTTATAGTAACATTAACAGCCTTAAATAGATATTATGAGCTTCCTCCATTAATTTTGGTTCTCTTTTGAAAATATTTGGAACAATATAAGTCATTTTAAAATTGATTAATAATATGAAATATCCTCCCAAAGTATGGATATCTTGATGTTATATTTGATCCCCTATGACCATTTTAAAAAAAATTAATGTATCATAAAGAAGGTAACTGCACAACACCGAGTGAGAAATGTTAAAGGGGACTAAATATAAAGTAAGAACAAAATAATAATAAATAGAATTTAAAAAATATAAAATAGTGGAATGTGGTTATCTGGTATATTTATAAATAATAAAAATAAATAATTTTTAATATTATATTCATTTGAAGAACCCATTTAGACTCATGGAATAGTTCTTAGTCGAATCATCCTTCTTTGAGAAACATGTTATTTTATGGGTCTAATTGTTTATTAATGATCATATAACATAACATTTAATACTTAATATTACATAGTATTCCAAATCAGGTAATCATATCATCTACATAATTCCCTCGACCTTAAAATAATTTATTTATAATGTTACATTAACCATAAGAGTTTCTCTATCCTAATTCCTCTTTATTGAGATAGATATTAATTTTATGGAATAATTAATTATATTAATGGTGTATATACATCAAAATATTATATATTTGCAATATCAATGATTTAATTCATGGAACAAACATAACAAAATGATTTTATAAATATAATTAATTGTTATTCAAATACAACTAAATTCGTAAGGGTTACATTATAAAATATTTGAATAACATGAAATATATATATCTATTTTATACAAAATGTTTCAATATCACTAGTTTAAAAACATTAATATTATCATATTGGTTCAAAATTAGCTCAAATTTAATTTTTTTATAAAAGTGGTGGGATGAATTCGTCAACCAATTCATTCCCCAATAAAAATTAGTCAAAGAAAAAGTTACAATCTAAGCGTGAGGTGTAAATAACTTACACCAATAGGGAACATAGGGGGTAAAACTAATGTTTCTTTGAAGAACAATCCAATGTTTGAGTAGCATCAAACCATTCACTCAACATGTCAATGACCTCCTCCAACATTATGATTCTAGAGCAGGGGTGGAGTATCCTCCTAGAATTAGATTTTCAACATCACGGAGTTCTTCGAATATATTCAACATCAGTATGCCCAAAAAACAATAACATGAACTCCATGAGCATCAACTACAAACCAATATAAAAATTGGTGACCAAACCTCAGATAAGGATCAGAATCATAAATTAGTCTTAAAAAAGTGAACCAACTACTCAAAAACATAACCACGACCCTCCATAAATAAAAATTTATTATTATCATAAATCCAACATTTATAGGGATAACACACATTCATTGTAGAAAATATGATGCTGAACAGATGAAGATTCATGACATTGCATCATCTATCAAGAAACATCCTCCATAAGGGGTCATTAGGCTTCCCAACTAATACTCAAATTTCATGATATTAAATGTTTTATAAATATATTATACTTCTCATGGGGTTTTATTCAATTGTTATAAAGGTTCTATGTGGATTTTTTGACTCAAATAATTTACGTGGTTCATAATAACTCTTTTGTTTCTATTTTTTCCGGAATGGACTATTATAAAAAATGATTATTTTTTTGATTTATTCATCGTTATATTCATGGGATATAATTTTCACTCAAATTTTATCTTCTCTAATTATTTTAATGTTTCATTTTAATGATTTTTTATGAATAATTCAAGTTAAATTTTATTTATTTTTATTTTATGTCCATATTTTTATATTCCACTAATGTTATTCATTAACTACTAGAGACGTGAATTTTTTAAATCTCAAATTAACCGTTTTCTTATTTAATTTTAATGAAATGTTTTCATAACCCTTTTAAATTTTTTGATTTTCAATAATATTATTGAAAAATTTTAATATATATTTTACATTAATTCAGAATAAAAATATTCACTATCCACTATATATTATATTTTAATAACTTCTCTTTGTTTTTTTATGTTTACACTATTAATGATACTTTTTAAATGTACATGAACTGAAATTATTTCAATTCCCCAATTTAATGAAATTTATTACTTGTTCATGTAACTATTATTGAATATTTCATTTATAAATGAAACAATTTTCAAAATATTTTAACTATTATTTTTTAAAAACAATATAAATTTTTTACAAATCATTTAATTTATATTATTTTTGAAATTAAATGGTTTAAAATTGAATTTACATTATTTTATTTGGAATAATTTTCTCTTTCATGTCTCAATAATAAATTTTTTTTCTAAAAATAATTCTTTAATGTATTATCACTTCCCCTTTTTGAATTATCTTGGTTTTTATGCTTATATTATTAAATAATAATTTTAAACAAAATTAATTTAATTTACTTACTATTTTCATTCATGTAATTCCCTTTTATTTTCATGTATCATATATATTAAAATTCTATTAATAATGTTTACACAATAACCCTCATTCCTTTCAAAAGATATTATTTGATTATCTTTTTCAGTTCAATAAATTAAAAGTTTATCTCCAAAAAAGTATCTTAAGATATATTTACCCTCCAAGGATTATATTTATGTAATTATATTTTTTGGCATTCCTTAAAATGTTATTAATATATTATTTCATTTCAGAAATGAGTTTTTTGGTATTTTATGAATTTTTTTGTTCATGATAGTTTATTTTTTGAAATGTCTTTAGAAGCACACTATTTTTACCATCATTTATTAAAAATATGATGAGTATTTTATTTTATTATGGAATTATTTTGTATCAATTATTAATAGCCGGGTTCCTATATCACATTCCAATGAATTTTTACATCATATAAAAAATAAGACATGGTATTTTTTATGTGAATGAAATATGGGAATATTTGTTGAAATGTTTTATGTTTAAATGAGATTTAAGGACATTTCCTCATATATTATTCATTTTAATGATTTTACATAGTCTTTTTTCATGATTGATATTTTAAAATGATATATTAGAATATCTTTTCACATGTTTTTTTGTGAACATGACGTTATAATAATTGTTTTGATGATTTTATATATTTATGATTGTGTCAAATTCATTCTCATATTCATGATCCCTATTTCATGTTTGTTGAATCATTTTTTCATGATCGTTTATTTATCTTTAAGGTTATTAAATCTATAATTCCATGATTTATTTTCAATACTATTTTGAGTATTTAATTTTTAATGCGTCATGATAATACATATTCTCTTATTGTGATCATTTATGATATTCAGTTTATATTACTTTGTTAAATCAAAATAAGAATACAATATCACCCAATAAATATTTTTCAATATCTATATTTTTTTATGAAAATTAAAAAGATTTATTTTTCTAGATGGTAATATTGGAGAATAATTTTTGGGATTTCAGTAATACATTCTATGTATTGGGAAATTTTTTATACGGTAGGAAAATATACAGTAAATGTAAATTACATGAGTTTTTTAGTTAACAAATTAAAATATATATATAAAACTCCAAACCAAAAAGTTCATGGGAATCTATTATATTGAAATAAAGTCATTATGTTATGTGATTACAAGATTATTTGGATTTGTTTTCATATTTAATATGAGAGCAAGGTTTATATAAAATTTATTGTCACAATATTTTTTTATTAAATCTTATAGATTGATAAGTTAATATTGATATCAATTTAAATGCTATATATATATATATATATCATTTTATGGTAGTATATGATTTAATTTTAATGATATAATGATCATTTTTTATGCTTATTAGGATAATATAACTTTATTGAACCTCCTAGTGTAAATTATAAGAGGAAATCCAATTTGTAAGATAACATCATTAAAGTTTTGTTTTATATATATTGTATGATAACAATATAAATTGTATCCAAATATGGATATTTAAAGTGGTTTAAAAATCATAAATGCATCTTTATAGGGGAAATAAACCTGAAAATGGGTTATTCTATATTAACTTAATAATCAATTTTTTCATGATAAATGGTCTAACTATTGGCCGAATTTGATATTATTAAGGGAATTTTTTTTGTTATTCACATTTTCGTACATGAAATTTTAATGGATTTATTGGTCTGACGGATTAGGTTAGGAAGTACTCGAAAACATTACACAAGTCATAATAGATAGATATTAAGGTATCCATGTATAAAATGATAGTGTCATTGTAAAAGGAATCTTAGGATTGAGTTTCTATATTATAATCATATTTTAAATTATGTTTATCAATAATCATTTTTAGTTTCAATATTTGGATGAATAAATATCATAAGAATAAATATCATAATGATATATATCCATAAAATCAAAAAAATTCAAAGAAATGAATAAGTTAGAATAATTAAATTGTTCTGAATCAAAGTATTTTCCTATTATGATTAAATATGTGAGATTCATTTTCATATCTAATGTATTATTGTTGATACTATAAAAGGAATTACCTTTGGATAAAAATATCTATTTTTATTATCGATTGATACTTAATAAATTTGTTAGGAACATTATAAATGTAATATGAATTATTAAAAACATCTATGGATTCTTCTATACTGTATATTCTAAAAAGATTATGAAATAATATATTAAATTGAATTAATAACTGAGAAATTTTATATTATAAAGGTTTATATTTTTTAGGATAAATTTTGAATAACACATGATTAAGGTATTGAAAACTATTTGAAATTATATATGATTCATTTTGTTGTAAAAAATAGGACACTAATTTTGTGAAATGTTAGTCAGATAGAATTTATAGAATTGGAATTTATTATTGGAAAAAGTGATGAGATGTATTTTTAATAAAGTCGATCTCATTTATGTATTATGATATATATTGACACGTGATTGACAATATGATCTAGAAGTTAATATCATTTGAGTGTTAATGATAAACTAATTTTTTTTAAAAAAAATATGTTATTTCACTATGGTTTTATAATTAATAAAATGAGGATATTATGGAAATAATATACATTATCAAATATATGATTATTCTACAAAAACTATATTTTAATTTTGGAAAGATAATAATATTGACATAAATTAATATTTCCCCATTGTATTTATATCATGATTTAAAAAATTTCCTTTATAAATACCATCTCAAACATAAATTAGTGGATAATAATAAAATTATGATGATAAAATTATTTTATGAGGGGAAGACTATAGAGGATAAAAATTTTAATATTTATTTTCCATTAATAGGTTTATGTAATGATACACACATAACACCAAAAAAAATTATACCGTGATAATTTTAGATCATGAAAATCTATACATTTGATTAGTGTGTAAGAGTAGGAGTAACTATATTATGAATTATATTCATTTATATTTTTATATTTAATAATTATTTTTAAAATATACTTAAATAATTTTTAGGGTCATGAATATTTATTATTATGATTGTAATTTTTGATTAAATTATTATATTTATATTATAGTTAAATGATGATTTTAAGATAAAATAATATTTTATTATTAAGGTCAACTTTGTTAGTATTTTTATAGAAATTAATAATAACAATTTGTATTCCAAAAAAGATTATTTCCTATGAAAACAATTTATGATTATATTTAACAATTTCAATGAAAAATAAAAAAATATACTATATTATTGGAAATTTTAAAAATATACATTATATTTTGTATTATTAGTGTAGTTATTAGTCCATGATAATTTTTTGGTCTTTTTTTATTTATTTTTATGTAATTAGTGGAAATTAACATTTATATATAAAAAATACATTTATAAAATTATTAATATAATTTGTATTCATGAATCTTTTTATAAGCCTTTATATTTATTTTATGATGGTCTTTATGATTTTATTTTTTTAATTTAAAAAGATATATTTTTCTTTTTAGAAATTAATTTATATTTATATAAAATGTTACTTATAACATTATTCATTTAGTATTTCTATGATAATTCCTAAATATTGTATAAATTGAATATAATAATATTTAATCCTTTTATTATTCATCAATGTAAATGTAAACTGTATTATTGATTTGATGTTTTTCTAACCTAATAGGTTTTTAGGTGAAAGTGAAAAATATTATTCTTCCCAAAATGGTGAAATTTATTATATTATCAGTGTATTTTCAAGTTATAAGAAATTATAAATTATTTAAATTGATCAAATATATATTTTATGTTTATAATTATGAAATATAATATATTATTTTTGAAATATTAGTTTTATTTTTAATATTATATATCTTGAAAAAATTGTTTTATAATTCATGAAATTTTTTCAATTATTGGTTTTAAATAAAAAGTCTCTTGGTAAAATTCTATTTCGGATTGATTTTAAATCCATATAAAATATTATTTTTTTAATAAATAATATAATACTATAGAAATATTTAACAATACAAATTTTTTCTTATACATATGTGAATTATTTATAGAATACTCTCTTATTATAAAAAAATATTTCATATGCATGTTCAACGTAAAATATTATATACCATATTTATGAAATAAATTATGATTAATATAGCCAAAATTTAAAACAAAAAAGTTAAATAAATTTAATAATGTTATAATAATATTTTCATTAATAAAAATATTTAAATGGTTAATATTTAATTAAGAGTAATTCATTTTTAAATAAATCATCTCGATTTGAATGTATTTTCCTCAATTAACAAGATGTTTTGAACATCATGAAATAATTTTTTAGGCTTCAAATACATACATACATATAATACCAATATTATATCACCTACCTGACCTAAAATTCATGATATTTCATTCTTACCCTTATCATAAAAATTTCTATTTATAAAATTTCCCATAACATAACTTATAATAAGTGGATCACTTATACTATATTAATATACTAGTCATATTTATAAATTTACATAAAATGTTTAAACATTTAAGTATTCTAAAATAATCCTATACCAATGTTTTGGAACTATTAGAGTATTCCCCAAAACAGTTGGTATATTTTTTACCAATAGTGTGGTTGTTTGTTGTCTTATATAGTGTTATTATAGATCTATACATGATAGTTTTGGGAAACTGTCAGAACATATGGGATATGTAAATGTTTTATAAACCACTTCTATATGTAATTCACAAAGAATCATTCTGCATTTGGATCCTCAAACCTATTATTTATATCTAAACGACCTAATAAATAAGATATAATGTTTCTAAAAACATAAATGATAAATAAGTATAATGATATTTATAATTTAATTAATTCTTGATGTATTCAATTTTATTTGATAAAACAATTCGTTCAAAATAAATATACATATAACAATTATTTTGAAAAAAATGATGGTATAGGGTAATTTAATAAATTCTATAACAATTTTTTTATCCAAACCTTTAGAATATACATCACAAATACCAATGGTATTGACTATACCATTGATATAGAGTCATTTTATTGAACGTATTCCAATAGTTTTTCAAAAATTCTCTTATAGGATAATTTTTTGGTGCTTATACCAACGGTCTGCCAAATAAATTTTATAGGTATAGTATATAACATTGTGTCCTATACTAAATGTACATTAAATTACAAAATTCCCTATTCGTCAACTAACTATGCCATGACCCTAAAATCTAAGGCCTTCATCATGTGAAATTTCAAGGACTCAACATATTTAACATATCTTTCTTAACGTTTGTTTCTAAATCAATCTATTATCAACCAAAATTTACCATAGAATAATAAATAAAGGAAAATTATTATTTTTTCTATGATTTCATTTTAATAATGGTACAAACATTAATTATTCACTTCGACCAACAATTAAAAACAAGATTTTTTACAAGTTCATGTGCATAGATTACCACCTTTACAAATAGATTCCTTCAGATTCTCATCACCACCTCTCCTAGGTAGTCCTAATCATGAAATAGGTATATTAAAATAAACTATATGTAGCTTATTTATGAGTATTATAATATAACTTATTGTCCCCCTTCATCCCTCCCATTCATTGAGAAATAAAAAATGATATGTTTGTGGGCTGACTATCACCGCCAGGAATGACATATATTTGTCCATTACCACCAAGTATGCATAAGGATAAAAATTAATTTAAAATATAGAAATTAAATTATTAAAAATATTTTAAATGTTGAATTATAATAAGTGAAATTATGTACATAATTAAAATAATAAAAGATCTTAGTAACATTAATTACATTAAATTAAATAATCCATTTACCTCTGGTAATTTTGAAATTTATGTTATACTATTGGAAACTTTATAAGTTTTTTTATAACAAAATAATAATTTGTAATAATCTATACACATTTTTTGGTAATTAATATGTATTAAATCTCTTATTACCCTGTTTATAACACTAATATTATTGAGAATAAATTAATCAAACAACCCTTACTAAGTGATGTATGGGGATACTATACATAAAATTAGTACCAAATTATTATAAATTTACCATATAATATTAAATAGGGACATATAATGTTATTTAAAATTTATGTTACTACATTAATTAAATTACTCATATAGTTATGTGAATGTGTGTAACAGTTTCAAACAAATGAATGGGTTTCATCTCAAAACATACATCTTTGGGAAAAATATACTTTTATAAACGTAATTAGTTTAAAATGGTGAATATAATTTTAATTTTACAATTAATATCATAAATTTTTCTTATTCATTGTTTTAAAAATTATATACCTTATTTCCCTCTTAATGAAGTTCATATTATAATTTTCTTATATTATAAATGTTTTCTATCTCAATTCATTTTCATTGGGACTTGATTTAATGTTAAGAACCAATTTTATCACTATAGGGTGTATATACTACCCAAAATTATATTTTATAATAAATCACAATTTACTTCATTGGACCTACATAAAACACCCATTTTCAAGAATCCATTTACTATTTAATAAATAATTACAAAAGAGGTAAGGGTGTCATTGTCTTGAATTTTAATCCTTTGATCCATGCTTCTAATTCATCCAATTTTTACTTTTAAAGTGTTTAAATAATACTATAATATAATTTTGAATAATTAGTATTATATTTCATTATATTAGACATTCTTTTTATGTTTATAACTCTCGTGGGGTCTTTATTTATATGATAGAAAATTTAAATGGGTTTTGGGACTCCAATACAAACCCTAGGATGTATTCCCAATTATTCGACTATTGCCATTCATGATTGATATGTTCTAACATTTTATGATGAAAATATATATTATAATGACCACAGGTTAACATAAATTGACATTAAATGATTTTGTGTAACATTTCATGAATTACAGAAACTCATGCACAAATACCATATTAGTTATTTTTCCTTTACAAACATTGAAACATAAATAACTTGTTCATAACACATATAATCATTTTACCACCTATTTCTTCATAACTATTACCCATCTGATATGTCAAGCATAATGAAGTTTAATATGTTGGTGAACAGAATAATAGGATAGGACGACCTCAAATCTTGAGTAAGGGTTAAAAATATAAATATCAATCATTATATAATCCTAACACATATGTACATAAAGAAAACATTTGAAAATCATATCTAGTATATTAAGGATCATGATATAGAATCACGGAACAAATCATAGATGATCTTAAAAAATTAAAGAACATATCATAACATATAAAATGGAATTTTTTCGTAAACATAAGTATATAAAATCATTTCAATATTAGGAAAGTCTTTTTGACAATACCATCATAGAGGATTTTTTTACTAAATAGATTACACTCTATATTTGATCTATATATTACTAAATTGAGTTTACTCCAATTCCATTATTATATTACTGAACCGTGTTCACATCCAGTTCTTGTTATTTCTATCTCCTGAGATATAAATCATTACCCAATGCATTAGAAAGAGATACAGGTATCACCCACAATATAATGAAAACCATACATATTTGTTCCCTCAGACCCTAAATCATTCATAAATTTAGAAACCATAAATATAAAATAATTTCATTAACATTCCATAATAAAAAAAACTCATGAAAACAAAAACAAATTGTTATACATAAAATCTTCATAAACATAAAACATTAATATAAATAATAATATTATTATCATTGAATAATATCCCTAATAAAATATAAGTTACATAAAATAATGATATCATAGATGGTAAAAAATTTAATAATCCCCATAAAAATATTCTTATGAAAAATAACATACCTACTTTGAAAAAAAGTTCCCTTTATAAAATGTGATTCATTGTTAATTGAATAAATATTATTTGAAAATTATATAGTAATCATCTAAATAAATCATCAAGGAATCAAGGAATAATGAAATCATAAAAATCAAAAAAATCCTTTAATGTATTATAAGTTAAAATATTCATTTAATACATTTTTCTTTAAAAGCCATAGAGTACCATGATAGTAAAACAAAATAAAATATTACTTTCATACCATTTAATAAAAATTAATTCATGGGTTAAAATGAAATTTAAATTTTTTGGATAATGTAAAAAAAAATTTGAAATTTTTTTTTATGAAACATGGACATGGAAGATAAATATTAAATACATTATTCTTATTTATAATCAATCACGGATAGAAATGATATTTTGAATGTAACCCTCACAACATTATAATTACTAAAATAGTATTCCCAGAGAAATTAATAAAATTAAATGGATTTGAAAATATGATATTATTTTTGATAATACTCATAAAATACATTCATGGATAGTACATAAATCACATAGATGAGTCTGGTAGTGTGTAATGCATGTGTCCCATGAAAATAATAGTGAAAAAAAATCCAATACCTTATGTCCCAACTCTATGTGTACCCATGAAAACCTCTTATATAATAAATATATGTTAATTATAATTCTATTACAAAAATATATAAATTATATCATATCATATATTATTTACGTATGAATTTACATTACTCACTTATTTTCATTTTCATGTTAATGTTATGGTTTAGTTAATAATATCATTGTTTTTCACTTAATTTTTAACTTGTTAACCTCGGTCCACATACATATATAATGATTTAATCATCCCAAAAATGATAAAAAGGAATTAAAAATAATTAATATAAATATTCAATATATTTTTATTCATAGTAATTTATAAATTTTATATATTAAAAATAAAATAAACTGCTCATCGGGACGGTAGGACAGACATATGCATGATCATTGTTTTTATTTTAATTTTATATTAAATGTAAGGACATTATAAGATATAATTTCATGAAATAATAATATTTATGTTATATATTTCATATATTTTCACCATATACATCCTTATTACCATCCATATGAAATATATATGGAAAACAAATCGCATCACATCATTGAGATGGAAAGTCGTATATATGCATGGGAACATTATAATTATAAAAATGAGTAGGTAATAAAATGAAATAAATGATATTTCCGTTATAAATATTAACTATCTCATAAATATCTTATATGAACATTAAACCCATGATTATGTCAACTCATAAAATATGTTGATGGAAAAAAAATTGTATTTCTACATGGTGATGGTAAGCCATATGTACACACAAGAAATACATTCATTTATTCTACGGTGAGAAAGGGACTGTATAGTTGCATGTACATTATAGGAATAATATTTCATCATATTTATTATGATAAAATTATTATTATAATTTTTTATATATCATATATTTATATGATCTATAGAAGAGTATAAAAATGTAGTGGTGTGTTTTGGATATTACAACTTCACTGAAATGACTCATTTAGATCAGCACTATGTAATCTAGAGTTAGTCTTATGGAATGAATAGAGGTTATATGATATGTATATAAAATTTTATAAAATAATTTTTATTATTTTGGTCAAGGTAGAAGGATAAATGAGATGAAATGATATGAGGGAGTAGGTTTCCTTTTATTATGATGGTAAAAAGCACTTTTGGAATTTATCAAAATATTAATTAATAATAAATTAAATATTATTCATAATAGAAAAAAGTGGAAATGAATTTGAAGATAATATCAGATAGGGTGGAAATCCACATAAAAAAATTGTAGACATGCTTTATTTTATTTTTAATCTTTATCATCTTATTAACCCTTCATTGAGCTTTTTATATTTTTATAATGGAAGATACATTTTATAATAATAAAATATGTATATTTTAACATAGAATTTGTAAATTTGTATATTAATAGTATAATAATGATATTTAATACCATATATAATATAAATTGTTCTTATTTATGATTTATATGATTTTTAACTAATTTAATAAAATATTATTTTCATAAAATCTCATTAGTGTCTATTTTGATACCATTCATTACACTGAATTTTTTGAAATCATTCAATCTCTATAACATTAAAAAAAGTCAATACACCCCAAATATTTCATATTAACCAAAAGAATTTATTTATCGCCTTACATAATTGAAATTATTTATATTTTACTATTTCTAATATCCCTTATTTAACATTTCATTAATTGAATAATTATAGATTCATAATTTTATAATTATTCATGTTAATTATTTCATCAATGAAAAATGAAATAACATTTAACGATTTAGAAAAGCCTTTTATATTTCATTATTATGTATAAATAATATCATATATTTTAAATATCCAAAAATTAAAAATATTATACTAATTAAATGTATGACTATGGCATTTTTTCCCTCTATTTGATTTTAAAAATATAGAATTTATTTTCCTAGACTATTTTCCATTATAATTTAAAATATATATCCTTATGTGTTACGGGTTGAATTAAATTAATTTCATATAATTTTTCATCATTATAGAAATATTATTATATTTATAATAGTTGGTTTACCCATAACTACTTGATTTACCATTAACAATTATTAAAGAAATACTACGTTTAAAATTCCTATTTGCCCATAATAAAATAATCATATTGAATAAAAATATAACTTATTATTCCAATTATGGAATCAATTTTTCCATGTTTTACTAACATAATTTTGAGAAATGGGTTAATAAATAATCTAGTAGATGGGAAAAAATAGAGAGTATGTACGGTAAATAAGTCCAAATATATGCAATGTTTTTTATCTACAATTATTAATTAATCATGATTACAATGATTTATATTGTATTGAATGATATAAAATTGTCTAATTATACTTCAAAAACAATAAAATCTATTACTAAACAATATAGTTTTGTATGGATGAATTTTTTTTTTAATAAAATTCAGTATTTTTTACTGTTCATTTTTTTAAAGAAGGTGGTAACATGAATTGGTTTCCCAATTTATGTCCCCAAAGGTATTTATTAAAAAACAAAAGGTTACAATTCAATCTCGAGGTGTAAATAGCTTACACCAGTAGGGAGTTAAAGGGGTAAGTGTAAAGAAGACCAATAAATCCAAAATCAATATTTGAAGCACATGCGGTCACCAAATAAGTAGCAGTGCCTTACTTCATACATTGGGTTGATTATCAAGATCCAGCCTTCACTTTCTCCAAGTCTAAAACATCATGAGGATGGTAAAAATTTGAGTGGAAAATCACTACATCCTGTCAGTGCCTAAAGCTCCATCATCAGTAGCATGATAGGCATGGTCGTTGTTCTCCTTCAGTCTTGTGTGAGGCAATTGCATGAAATGAGAATTCAGCAAGGATTCAATTACTCTAGTGATTTTGTTTACCCATTCCATTCTGTCTGCATCATTTTCAGCCTTTGAAATATGAACACCAAGATTTCAATGAATACCAGAGCATTCAACACTCAATTAAATTCCAAGATTTAAAGATGCCCAGTCAGGATCAGGGGAGCTGCACTCCGCACAATGATCATTTCCAGAAATTTCCCTGAGTGTCTAAGTAACAGACTCTGCTTTATTGGAACCTCATACCTTTAAAATTCTACATGCTGCCTAAAACATCATCATATATGAGCTCAAGTTATCAAGATCTTCATCATATCATCAAAACCCACCATCAAAGAGAAAAGAGTGTGTCCCTCCATGAAGGTCCCACAGCTCTTCTTCAAAACAAGAAGAAATCAGCACAACTGGGTAACATCTTCCATGTTCATACAATCCTCTAGCACCTACATAGATCATATGAAACAAAACATGATGCAGTAAAACAGATATAAAAAATTAGAACAATAGAATACAAGAGAAGCGGTGTCTTTCCTTCAAATAGAGCATAACCATCATTGATCATAAATTCTGATAGATAGCATTTACAACCAGGTGCAGGTAGAACAAATTCATCACAAACATCCATCCAAATGTAGCTGACCTCTTTGGAGTAAAAAAGCCATTATAATTCAGAACAAATCACCAAGAGATCACTGATGAAAATCCCATCAAATGAGAAGCAAGGAAAATATCAAAGAAAAGGGGAACCAACATCAAAAATACATTAAGAGGATTTTTGAAACTCTTTCTTTATTCTCTCATAAAAATGTCTGACTTAATAGAAAAATAGGAATCCTTTGAGATCTCCCATTTTCTAAACGATTTAATAAGAACATCATCCCTATGTTTTTCTGTTGAATCAAACTCCTCACAAATAGGATCCATCTTTTTTTCAAACTCTTCAATATGATTCTTTCTCTCTACCTGTTGAAATGTGACCGAGGTAGATCCATCTCTTCTTGAAATTTCTAGAGATCGTGTGACTATAGTTCTTTTAGTATGATCATAGTCACGACGTTTCCTCGTCTTCATGGGATTGGGGTGATGAATCCATCATCATCTACTATAGATTTTTTTCTTTTCCTTGCCATTGATCTAAGGTATTCTTCTTCCATATATATAGGTATCTCCTCATTCTCCCGGTGGGTATCACTACCATCAGAACTGTCACACTCTTTATTCTCAAGGTCCTCCTGAGCATCATCATCAGCTTGCTCACATAGAAATTCCACAATAGCGGGAGGAGAACTGTGGGAGTCTATAACCTGGGTAGGAGGAACAAAGTTAACTTTGACCTGAGGTTTCAAGACATTAACATGGTTTTTATTTTTCAGTCCATCAACACAATTAGAGGGAGAGAAAGTGGCATCAAGCACCACATTCAAATAATTTGAAATTTGATTTTCTTCAGTATTAAAATTATTCAAATTAGCATTCAAAATAGTGTTTGTAGCTTTATTAGGTACATCAGAAGATCTAGTTGTATCATTGTGTCCTTGACTGACCATTTCCACACAAACATTTTTACAGTTTTTAGTGTGGAAAGGATCTTTTCTATAGTAAAAGAGGGTCTAGACAGAAATTTTATAGCTGAATCATGTTTCAAAGGAGCACCAATTAAACTGGCAATGGGAAAGAGAGTTTCTTGCTTAAACACGTGAAAAGGTAGATCAAGAAAGTCAACCCATATAGGAACAACTGGAGATTCAGCATGATGGTCAAAATCAATATTCCATTTTAGTATTTTCATGTAACATCCCCGGAATGACTAGGATCATCTTGCTCAAAGTCAATAATAATCATCATCTGAGCTTAACTGAAGCACTATGTGTGAGGGATTAAGGAGACCTAGATTGAAACCTGAAAATCCAATCGCTTCTAATGATGTTCGAAGGTACTTCAAAGAAGGCCGAAGATTCAGGAATTTTCCAACTAAAACCATTCGAAGATCAGAAGATAAAGCAGTTACATCATCCTCGGTAAAAGAGATCGCGAGCTGACCATGATGTCGAAAATGTTTAGGTTTTACTTGAGCCTCATGGAGCGCATCGACATGAGGAGAATCGACATGAGGAGCAGGATCATCGCCCAATATTCCCGCAACAACATCTGCAAACGATTGATTATATGAGGTAGGGTTAGGGTAAATACTTTAAGAATATTTTAGTTTTAAAACAATTGCTCCATTAAAAGGTTATAAAACTACTTTAAGAAAATATTAGTTTTTATGCACAAAACATGATCTATTTTATTATTATATATTGAAAACACATAGAATGAATGTTAAAAATTATATCTAATATTATATATATATATATTATAATTCATATAGTTTGATTTGATTATTTTACTGTTATAAAACACACTTATGGGCATTTAAATAGTTTTTTATGTAAAAGATTTTTTTTAAAAATGATTTTACATGTTTAAAACATAATTTAAAATTTTAGTTAATAATGTACATACCTGAAATTATATTCTCGAGGTTATTAATTTATTTATTTTATTTAAAATAACAAAATAATGTTTCTATGAAACTCATTATTGCATGTAGCACAATATTTTGTGTTGTTTTGTGTAGCACACAGTTAACATCGTGTATTCAATAATGAAATAATTTAATGAAATCCAATTATGTTAAAATAAATTTTATAAAAATATTATGGTTTCACATTCAACTACTTAAAATAAATTTCAACCTCAAAATTCCTCTCTATTATCAATGGTTTAATTCTTGAAATATCCTTTCATAGAAACCTAATTCATAAAAATGAATACTCAAACATAGTTTCCAAAGTGAATATTTTAATTTTAATGGTAAACTAAATTAACTCATTATTAGGATTCCATATAAGAGAATACATGTTGAATGAGAAAACATGAACATGTAAGATAAATATAATGATAAAATTTTAATTTGAGAGTGATAATGAAAATGGTCTCGCGATTACTAACAATGTAATATATTAATAAAATCATTGATGATCTATGGGGCCATTTGCTCCATTGGAAAATATGGTAATAGCATAAATGTTTTTACTTCCAGATCGATACCCTATATTTGAATAATTTTTTTTATAATTAATTCATTCTAGATTTCATAATCCTAATATCATTATTTTGTTATGCCTTGATCAATTTCCACATCATCTCTTAATCTATGAAATGAATGTTGATTTTATATTATTAAATAAATAACAGATCATGAGAACCATATATTTATTGGTTAATAAATTTATGTTAATATAAAGAAGGTTATAATATGTCATCCAATACGCCTAAATCCTCATTTAGAGAGATAGAACGTTAATATCTAAAACATCATCGAAATTTCAACATAAAAAATATAATAAATTGTTACATTTTTGATCGTTAGAAAAGATTTAAATATAAAAACTTTTGAAACAATGTTATTAAATTGCCAAAAAAAACTTATAATTAATCCCATAAACTATAATATGCATCTCTTAATTCTCAAAAACAAATAATTTGAAGACTGTTATAATGTATTATCATAAAATGTGATAATCACCTAAATTACCATCAATCCTAGTGAAAACATTTATTCCATAAACATTTAACTCTTACAACATACCATAAATCAAAGGCTTCACTAAACTCCATCCATAATGAAATTTTTCATAATAGTACTAATCAGTTACAATTTTATTAATACTATCCCATTTATTTTACAAAAAACAAGACATATATTTATCTAAATATCAACCCATCATCATGTACATATTAAGTGGTAAAATTCCATTTAACTTCTATTCCATAATAATATTACCCATGACACAATAATAAATGTTTATAGTTTTTAATTCCACTCAAAACATTCCTTAAATTTTTTATGGAAAAACAATCGTATAGCAATTATTAGATGTTTAATTATTTCATAACACAATAAAGGTGATTATTAAAAATTACTCTTGAATCAAATTACATAAAAAAATAATCATTCTTCTATTTCACAATCATACTCAAAAATTCAAACAATGGTCTTATTATATTTTTCTTCATCATTGGCTTTAATGATTTTACAACATTTATCGTCTTTATTAACCCTTCGATTTGGTCACTAATTAGAATAATTCACTATTTCTAGGTACATGAATCATTTAGGTATGGGGTAAATTATATGATTTATTTTCTCTATTCACATCACTATATGCCTTTTTTGCATCACATTGAAAAACAATTTCCCGATGACCTTTTTCCCACACTTTTTTAAAAGGATGGTACTGAAGCCTCAATGTATTATTTAAATCAAAGACCTCTTTAGTGTGGGTAGAGGGATACCCATTACATATCCTAAAGGCCCATGTCCAAGTGGCCTAAATAAAAGGCATGTAATCCCATTTTGTGGGAAAAAGGACCCGTTAGTGAACAGTACTACTACAGTACCCACGTTGCTGTAGTAATTTCATTATTTTCGTTCATACACCAGGTTTTTTCTTTTTAAATCTATGATATTTGTATATAACTCCAATAGAAATTTCCACCTCTATTTCACATTGTAGAATATCTTCATAGCTATTGATGTATCTTTCGGATAACTCATTCAGTATACTTGGTTTTATTCTAATGAATATTTATCCACATTATATTCATGTTGTATGGTAATACTCTAAGAAAACGTTGCACGTTTTGTAAATATATCCTAATATATACTAATGAACACATCATCATTTTTCTTTATCTCAAGGAAAAATGTATACATATTTAAATAAAAAACATAGGGAATGTTATTATTAAAGAATAAGTTAATGAAAGAATCCTAATCGTTGGATTAAATTTCATATATCATCCTTGTATTCATGATTAGAGTCCAAAAATGGTTCACTTCACTTTATAAAAGATAGATATCAAAAATATCATTTTCTTATTTGGAATACTGAAGGATGGAAAATATCATTTCTGTGGTACTAGTCCATTTTTCAACAAAAAGTGGATCAAAAGACCCACTGAAAGAAGCTGTATGTTTCCTCCTGAAGGAATAAAAAATATTTTCATCTATAATTCTTATTTGGATGTTTAAAATGATTAATATCATCTATGAGCATATTGATATTATTAATCATTATATATCCCATAAAACATGGTTAGTCTCAAGGAAAATATTTTCATTTCCCTTCGCTTTCATCACTAACATGGTTCCTTTGTATTCCAACCATTTCCTACCACCAGGAAGCGTAGTGTGTAAAAAACTAATCATAGTGGTAGAACCATATAAATAAGGGAAATTACTTATAATATTTAAATACCAAACCCATTTGGTTTAATACTAGATTATTCTTTATTATTGTCAAATCTCATGGGTTTTAACCTATAAATAGTCTTTACAATAGGGACATCCTTAGAAAAATATTTATAAATATCACTATGTATCTTTTTAAAATTTTATGATATATCTTTCCAATTTTTGAATAAACATTTTCACTAATATCAATGATAATTACCCAAGATTTTGCTACATTTTCATTAAATCATTTTTTCATAAAATTTGAAACATTATGAAAACACATTTCCAATTAACAAATTATATTAGTTCATTGGGAAAACTGGAAAGATAAAGAACTAGTTCATAACACTTATAAATCTTTTTCATCCAATTTATTCATAACAAGAACCCTTATTGACATATAATACACAATAGATTTCATCATATCCTTAGGGAATGACTGATTGGGAAGGGTGAGATCTGAAGCACAGTAAGGGTAAATATAGAGATATCAATCGTAACATAATCCTATTCCATCATTACATTAAAATGTTTTAAAATAATTCAATGTATATTAAAGATCATGATCTCGTGTCAAGGAATAAATCATATAAATTCCAAAAATTTAAATAAATAACACATGGAATTGTGGATTATACATAAGAATAAAAAATAATTTACATATTATTCAATATATATTTCCTAAACCATAATAGTTTTAAAATAACTTTACATGTCTAGGTTCACTCCATGTTACAGTAATATATTACTAAACCATATTAACTGTCGTTCATGTCCTATATTACTAATGAAAGTAAAATTTGCATTCAGGTTCTTTTTTATTCCCCAGATATAAATATTTTCCTAATGAATTGGAGGTATATATAAGACTCATCTATAACATAATAAAAAATATATAGATGTCTTAAAAAATATCTGAAATCATTCTTAATATCAGAACCCATAAAAATATATTATTTTCATAATAGTTCATCATAACATAACTCATCAAAATGGAATAGAATTCATAAAAATGAATTAATTGTAAAAATAAACCATTCATAGAAAGAATAATAATTATATCATTGAATCATATCCCTTGTAAATAATTATTAAAATCATCAAATTTTATAATTGATGGAAAAAAATATAAAGGTCACATGAAAATAAATCTTAAGGAATATTTCCATTCATCTTTCAAAAAGATTCTTCTTTTTAAATGTTTTGAAATTTTTAAAGAAAACATTTTCATTGAAAATAAACTTTTCATATATTATGGGATGCTTGAAGTAATAAAGGTATTAAGAAAGTGTAAAAATATTTTCATTATCTATATGATTGATAAAACATTCTTATCATACATTAACAGGAAAATTCAAAAGGATCCTCATTAGAAAAAACGCAAAAATTTCATTCAAACAATATTGTTATAGAATATGAAATGTATCACCCCTTGGAGATGTTATTAAATAAAGGTTTCAATTAAATTATTAAATTTAGATCCTTATCTGTTATGTTGATGATTAAATTGATTGAAGAATTTTAATTTTAAATTTTTATAGTAGTTTTATAACATTTATAATTTTACTTTTACCCCCAATTATCTTAATTCTTTATGATTGTTAAAAAAATTACTAAATGAACTATTCATATTATTCAAAAAAGTGCATATTTTAAAAACAATAAAATTTTTATTAAAAACATGTAATCGTTTTTTTCAAATGAAATTCACAAAATATTTAGTCATTGATTTAAAATTAATTTCATTGACAGGAAGAAACAATGTTTATTTAATGTAATAATGATTAAATGAATGGAATATTTTTTATATCAAATTTTAATATGAATTTGATTGAAGTAAAAAATAATTTATTATGTTATTAAAATTTTATCTTTTAGTACATTAAAACCAATGAAAAATATAATTTAATAGTATAAATTATTTATACAAAAATTATATTTTCAATTAAAATTCAATATTAACCATTATATATAAATACATGAAAATTCCCATCAAAGTTAAAAAAATGATCATAAATAGTATATTTTGATACGAATATTCTAAATAAAAATTTATTTTTTTAATATAAATTAAAATAGAGAATAAAGATTGTATTAAAATAAATATTCTATTAAATGGTGATAAACCTGCTTATAGAAAAATATATTTTTATGATAAAACTGATTCTATTTTTATATTATTTATTGAAAACAAAAATTTTGAATTTCAAACATTTTACAAAATATAATATATATATATCATTATTATAATCAATGAGGAGTGATTTTTTATTTTATTATTATAAAACACACTTTTATTCTTTCAAAAAAAATTCCCAAAAAAAATTCCTTTTAATTTAAAAGGGTTTTACATGTTTAAATATAATTTTCATAAATAAGTTAATCATGTTCATACCTATAAGTCTAATAGAAATGTATAATTTTATAATTTATATTATTATTATAATAGTAAAATTATTTTTTATTAATATAAGGATACAGGTAATGCAAGGTAAACTGGTGTTTCCTGGGGTGCATGCTTAACATGTAGTAGTCTGCAATGAATGCTATTAAAGAAGCATGATTATTTATAAAATGATTTCTAAAATATATCATGGTGTTACATGTATTCATACAAATTTAATATGGAATTAATATTTCACACCAATTAATTCTTCCTCAATTATTTTAATGATTATTAAAATTTTATTTTGGATAACAATAATTAATAATATTTTTAACAGACTTAACCTCCATTCCCATGTATTTAATTCCGAATAATGGCCTCATTTCTCTAATGGAAAATTATTATTTTTTTATACTATGTGATTTTTGTTTCCCTTAATTCATTTTAATGTGAAATTTTATTTAGGAATTTAATAATTTTATATAAAAAAGTTATGTAAAATTATGAGAATGGTTTTCAAATAATTAAAAATAAATATTTTTACCTTGAACATAGAATTTTCTTTTGATAAACGTTTTTAGGTTCAAATACTAAAAATAAATTTTACACTTTTTCTTTTAAATTAATTTACTTACAATTATTGGTTACATTTTTTAATTTTGATGTTCAAATGATTAAATATTTCTTATTTCAAACTAAAATGCTTTCAATGTATATAAACCTTCCCTTTTGGGAAACATTATATGTATTTCATGAATCCATTTTTAATTATTGTTTTTAAAACTAAATTTTTATATATAATTAATTTCCATTTATAGAAATTAAATTTCTATTTAATTTCAACATTATTATTGATTATTAATGAAATAATATATTTCAAATTATATTATCAATCCCCTTCAGAAAATTTATGCCATTTAACGTTTCAATTATTAATGACTCTTTCTTAAATATATATTTTAAAATAATTTTCACTTTTACTTTTTGAAAACATTATGCCTCTTCAAGGTTAATTTATTTTGAAATATTTATAAAAAATATTATATTATTCACCTCTTTCACATCATAAAAATATCTTTTTGAATTTAATCAAAACATAAATAATGTTAATGGGTTCTATGAAAAACATTGTATTTCCAATTATATTTACCTATATGGTTTAAAGATCTTGGATTTTTTGATTAATCAACATTTATATATCAATAAAATATTATTAGTTTTGGTACATTATATTTTTAATATTATACAATATTTTTATATTATCTGGATTTTTTTAAATATATTTATAAACCCACTATTTTTCCATCGGTCATTTTGGAGATAATTTTTTTTCAAAATTTATTTTGTAACATGTATTTATGAATAATATTTTTTGTGGTAATATAATAAAATACATTATATTAGTTTTGTTTTTATTTTACATGATATTGTATAATATTTCTTGAAAGGGATGAGGGAATAATTTTTCATTAGTTTTTCATGTTAATGAGATGTGAGGGTTCTAAAAAAATATTTTAATGACATGTGGGAATAATTTTTTTCATTTTTTTGTAAATGGGTTTTGAGAATCAGTTCTTGCAATTTCTTATCATGTGGTGATGGATAAATCTATTTCATAAGATTATCTATGTTAGTGATTCTAAAAAATCATTCATAATTTCATGTATAATGATTCATGTTGGTTGACTCATGTTTCTAAAATAAATTTATTTATATAATCTTTTATTACTAGTATTATCCCATGATAAGTTAGATAGTAATAGTTGGACATATTTTCTTATGATTCACGATAAAACCCATATTCTAATGTTGTACTATATTATGATATTTGGTAATTATATCTTATGTTTAACTATAAAGACAATCTAAACTCATCCATTTCATATGTTTCCTTCCCAAAATTTTTTGATGAAATATGATACATAATATTTTTTAATGTTTATATTATGATAACTCTTTTTTTTAGATAGTAAATAATTTTTATTGATTAACCAGTTTGTTGATATATAGTTTGGAAATATTTATTATTCAAGAAACAAATGAGTCTTTTTATTTAAGGTTTAATAATATTTAAATATAAATATATTCATAAAAGGTCCTTATAATTTATTTTATTGCGATTTTTTCATTATGGTATTTAATTAACATAAATTTATATAAAGGTTGTCATAGTGTAATCAAAATAGGTAATTTTCATTATTCAACTAGAATATATTGTATTAAAAAAATCATAAATTCTAATTTAATTTTTATAGAATTTTTTAAAATTAATTTCACTTTATCATTTTTATTTTTTATAATTAGTATATTTTTCGATTTTGAAAAATAAAATATTATAAAGCATCAAAAATCAAGGGTCCTTACAATTTTAATTTCTTATAAGATTATTATAATTTTTGTAGAAGATAATGATAATCGATAGATAAATATAAGGATATACATAACATTATAAAATGTGGTTAATAATTAAGAAATAAGCCAACTCAAAAATAATATTTTCAACTTTGTGGATGCGGTAGTCCACATAATTCTTGACTAACATTTTCATTTCTTTATGAATGAAAGGGAATTATGGTTTGGTATAATATTTTTCTTTATAATCATAATTATATTATATATTTTCCATTTATACTTAATTTTAAACACTATAAAATTTTAATAGTGGTGGTGGTGAGTGAATATAAGTCATCATTGTTTGAAGGATATAGTCTGCAAAACACACTAATGACGGTCTCTTTTTTTTATGGAAAAGTGCATAGGTGGTTAATAATTATTCTATAAGCTTAATAAAAAAATGTAAACAGAAACTAAAAATGTAACTACATGGTAATTATTAAGTTAGATTTGAGAAAGTAATAATGAAAATAAAAAATGTAGGAAAAAGATACTCATGATGGGGTCTTGGTCTTTTCATTTGAATACTCCATGGAAATGGATTTCTTAGGCCAATTTACTAAAACAATAGGCACAAAGTAATATAATAAGATAATTATGGAAATAAATAAATTTATATATTCAGGATGAAAATTAATATTATGATGGGTATTTGAGGGGTCGTGAAAGGTCACATATATTATTGGGGAGAATGAAATTTTCAAAAAAATTTCAACATAATATAAATACAGTATAATTTTAACATTTAAAAGAGAACTAAAATAAAATATATTGGTGTGGGGTATTATTTAAGGTTGATCATTACACAAAAATTCATTTTTACATATATTTTACACATGTTTATAAATATATTACTCTTAAACGTTTCTTTTTTCGGTTATTGGTTTTACTATGGATATTAGTTTTTAACAATATAAAAACGTATTAATGCCTTAAAATAAATTGGAAAATATAAAAACATTTATACCTTATAATTAATAATAATATATCTATTTAATTACATAAAATTCATATGTGTTTGAATACTCAATTCTTACATTAGAGTATTAAATTTTGTAATCACTCATTTTTAGAATGGTGTGACTAATGCTTGAATTTTATATGTGTGGTAAAACTATAAATTAAATTTGTTTTTATTAAATTATTTTTAAAAAATAATATATTTGTACTAGGGTTTCATTTAATTCCTAAAATATAATCAAAATACATGTTTAGTTAAGTAGTACACCATAAAATGTATTCATTAGAAAATGTTACTTATTTCCTTAAATGTCAAATTTTATGTTTCTATAACAGAACATAATATATTAAATTATTTATTTTATTACTTAATAAATAAAAATATTTCATATCTAATTGATTTATATTCTACTAATACATTCATATATAATTGAAATATTTCTTTGGTAAAGATGGAATTTTCACTATTCACATAAAAATGAATTTTATAAAACTCTAAAAAGTGATCAAAGGATAATATTAACATTGATAATTTTGAAATAATTTGAATTTAAAAAAATTAAAATCTAAAATCAATAAAATGCTAATTTAAATATGAAATCTTATGATAATGTATTTTTGTTCAAGAATAAAATTTCCTTATTCATTTAAAGTGAAAAAGAGATATATATATATATAATACAAGTTATCAATGACTTATTAAATTAACAATTACCTAATTAAAACACCATAATTTATATTCTTAATGTCTCTCATGATATCCTCCTAATATCTATATTCAATGTAATCTCTAGTGGTACTCAACGGTTGTGATTCAGCTATAATAGATCACGTGGCCATTTCCAGAAGTCTTATTTTATCTCTCATTTGATTTTACATAAAGACCCAGAATTTCCATGTATTTTTTAAAAAATATGGGAATTTTACAAGCCCGTAATAATTGATGGCACATGATTCTAAGGCCTGGAGTTCTTGGAATAAATTTATGAACTTTATTTCGTTTACCTTCAATAAAAATGTGAGTGGGTTTTTCTACCTTTTGAAACGGTGCTCAGAATTGAAATCAAAGGGCATCATTGAACTCGCAGTGACATTATTCGGTTTAGGAGACATTAACCTTGACGATAGTTGGACGAGGGTAAAAGATATTTTTTGGGTTTTCATGGAAATAATAAAATAAAATAAGGACATATATTATTTATTTTGTTGTAACCACTCCATGTGGAATTTGATAAGTGGGGACCACCAGAACTTAACCACCTATGAGAGGGTATGGTTGTGGGGACCAACCGAGCCTAACCTCACAGGATAGGTTATGGTGGTGGGGACCACCTAAGGCCTAAACCTCTTGAACTCCCCTCCTAATGAAAGAAAAACCCTTCAACTACCTCGTTAATGTGGAAGTGCCATTTGAGATTCCTCCAACCTTAATTGTGCCAACCCATCAAAGAATTATTTTTACCTACCTATGTGATTAATTAACAAAATTTCATTTTTCCAACATATTCTATAATTGTGGATAATTCATTTTTTGGTTGAATTTGGGGAAGCTGTTGGAAATGGAGAGATCTATTAGATTATTCTTACAAACAATGAACTTCATCGTTGAACAAAGAATGCTAATGAATAACTTCTTCTATGATTGAACAACGTCAACCTCGACTTCGACCTTCTTCCCTGAGACATCCTCCAATGGTGGATATCATTAACAACAATGAATCGCCCCCATCGAAGAAAGGTAATCCGATGAACGAGCTCAGGATCAAAGGCCTGTGATGGGAACGACGAATGCCGACATTGACTTCTCTCTTCATCATCAACAATCAAACAACCTGAGGTAGGGGATTATTTCAATTTGTTCATCACTTCCCATGTACACCCCTTCTATTTCAATTGCCGGTTAGGAAACTTCATTGCGAGAGGATAGGTTTTGATGTTAATGTACATTTTATTGATGAGCCATATGCTACCACCCTAACGCGGAGGGTACATTCCAAACAAACATGACCCAACCCTTATGCAAATCTTTTGGTGTTTTTCGCGTTGCAGGAGGATGGAAACCATCCTGGGTTGGGGCATGAGAATGGGGGTCGACACAATTTCTGCAGCGATGAAGGCGACGGTGCCACCCCGTGGCCCCCTCCACCACCCTGAAGCCTCCACGCCAAACGCGTCCACCACCATCGTCTACTACTCCACAACACCACACGGCCAAGGCACCACTCTGTGGCCAGACCACCTCCCCATGGAAAGACCACCACCCCACGGTCAGACCGCCGTCCACGACCAACTCGCCATATGGCCTCGTGCCCTCGCGGCACCCTCTGTGGCCTCGCGGCCCCATGCGTCCCTCTGCGGCCCCTCACGGACTACTGGGCCGAATCCAGCAGGCCATGCCACCCAGCGGGCCGAGTCAGTCCGATTAGGTCAGACCGGACCCGTGCCCTCTACGACCCATTTACTTCCTTTTGGCCATAACCATGTCACCGAGCGTCCGTTTGGAGAATCGTCAGTGGAGCTTGAAATTGTGGAGTGAGACAATCTCTTTGAGTATACCCCACTAGAGTTTTGGTTTAAGATGGGGAATGGTCAGGTTTGATCAAACACAAATCTAACCGGGCCCCCAAACTAAAATATAATAACTCAATGATCGGGCGTCTGATTGACGTGTTGTATGTCGCGTTGAAACCCCAATGACATGGAGGACCTTTTAGATACTTCTTCATGGGACTTATTGGAAGTTGGTGTATCAACTAGTAGCTTGTAAAGAGGATCCTCTCGAAGACGAGTGAGCATAGTGTGGGAACCCAGTGGCTAGCAGAGACATGATGATTGCTGACCGTTTCGACTTGGAGTGACTTGATAGGCCCAGTGTGGAGCTCCTTGGTGATGTGTAAGACCCATAGCGGGTAGTGACTTAGTGACACTACAGACCCACGGTACTCGACCGGAGGAGTACCTTAGCAGGCCATGAGGGGGAGCACCTTGGTGACATAGCAGACCCATGGTGGGGAGCGCCTTGGTGATGCAGCAGACCCACAGTACTCGATAGGAGGAGTACCACATCCATCCAAGGTTAGTGGGAAGCACCTTTGTGGGTTGTGGTAGGCCAACAATACATGATAGAGGAGGATTTCTCCAGCAGTTGAGGTGTTCGATTATGTGACAAGGGAATATACATGATACTACTCCTAGAATAAATCTTTGTGTGAGATGAGTCATAACACATTTGTTTTCAACATGATTGAGATAGATTACTTGATAACATAGGTATATGTGTGGGAATATACCTACGTAGGGTTATATGTGGATTTCATAATTTGGGTTTTATCCTTGGTCAATTTTTTGAGACATTGAGGGTCTTGGGGTCCATACTGAGTATCGTTATACTCACCCCAAAATGGGATATGCAATCACTTTGTTGGGTTTGGTGAAGACGGTGGACTGTGTTGACTGAGTATGTGAGTACCAGGACTGGACAGTACTCGGAGGTGGACCATATGGCGTGTCAATATGCAGTGAAGACAGACGAACATGGTTTTATGATGAGGCGATCTTTACCTACCCTTCATGTAGGATACTTGAGGACAACCCAGCAGATAACTTTCCCTTTTCTTCAGTTTTATTGTATCACAGTTGTACTTGTACTTTTCAGTTGGGCTTATATTCTATCCCCATTTATCTACTGCACTCACTATGTTTACAGTTCAGTTTACTTGTGTTCATATCTTACTGTGTTCATGGTTATGTGAGCTTACAGGTTTTGAAGGCAATGCCTTCCCAGTTTTCGGGAATATGCATTCGGTGCGAGTCGCCAGCCCCTAGCCTATGGAAGGTGGGATTGGGGTAGTCATAACACGGGCCCTGGGGGACGGGTCATGATAAACTAGTATCCTAGGATTCGGTTCTATAGTAGATCATAAGAGTCTGATCATTCATTTTATCGGAAATAATGTTAAGTGTAGTGTGTCTGGTTATCAGTTTAGGGAATCCAGTGCTGGTTCATCATCCGACATATCCATACACTAAGACCCTGACATCTAATTTCTGACCGAGTGTATGAAAACACTAATTGAGTGTGTGTTTTCAAGAGTATTATTTGTGAACTATTTGAGTCATCTCACTAGTTATAACTTTTATCTCACCTGGTATAACATATAAATCATGGCACGCCTATTTCTTTTCAGGATTTCTCCACACAGATAGCCAGCTAGGGTTTCGAGATTTGTACACTATGATTACTAGCCGACCGATGGTGCCTCGGTGCAAGGACCTATTCTAGTAAAGGCACTGGTGGAGGTACCAGTAGTATAATTCCCCATTAGGCCCCCGAATACAACAACCCGAGTTGTAGAGAGTGCACGCCACTTGAGTGGGTTGCATGAGTTCCAGTGCTAGAGGCCACCCAGGTTCATGGGAAATATGGGACCCACAGTTGGCTGAGGTTTGGCTGGAGGTTGTGGTGAGAGTCTTCCGACTCATAAAAACACCAGTCGATCTCATGGTGATCCATGCTGCCAGCCTTCTATAGGTAGCACTGAGCAAATTTTGGAGCTTGATGCTCTAGGTTCATGATGAGGTGATTCTTCTCTTGGCAGATTTCCAGAGCCTATTTTGGGTAGATTTTTTCCCAGTGACTCTTCACGCAGTGCGCATATAGAAGCTCCTTTATTTATAGTAGGTTGGCCTGACAGTAGCTCAGTACTCAGAAAGGTTCACTGAACTCTCACGCTACTCTACAAATATGGTACGAGAGTCATTCTTTGGGGCCCAGAACATTGAGCAGGGACTCATGAGCGAGATCAGAGCTTCGAAGATATCACTCCACATCCTGATGTAGGAGGGGGTGTCAGAGAGATCCCTCTTTGTGGAGAGTTACCTTGCTGAGTAGTCACCTACAGCGTGACCCACTACCAGTCATCACGTAGCAGATTCTTCTTTAGCTTGCAGTATACATATGTCGTAGTGGTCTAAGAGGACCAGACATACAGGTGAATGACTACATGACTTAGGATCAGTTGTGCAGGGCACTATAGGCAGATCCAGATATACCAGGAGTAGATAGTGTTTCACATGCATCAGGTAGAGTCACATGGCTCGTGAATATCTGGCCCATCATGTGGATGATCAGTGGATGATCGAAGGACCGCAATAATGAACCATACTTACATACATGGTTATGACTTCAGAATTGAAGAATACTTATTACATCATATAACAAAACCATGATAGGACCATATAGATATAGTGTCATTAGAAACTGGGAAACATAAACAACCAGTTCATAAATCATCTACATTGTCTCCCGTTTATTTCATCATATCTAGAGTCTTTTTTGGCATATCCTACTTAATACCATTTTTCCTGCCATGGGGAAAAGGAAACATTCAAAAGGGTGAGCTCAAATGCTCTGTAAGGGTAAACAATAGATATATCAATCATATCATATTCATAAGAACATAACATTTTGAAAATCGTAACATGAAAAAGAGATCATAATATCATAACATGGGATAAATCATATTAGTGAAATTTAATCCCAATACTCATAACATAAAACATGAATATTTTTGGAATACATAAATACTCATATAAAATCATTTCATATTAGTAAAGGCTCATTGCCAACACCATCATAGTGTACAAATCCCATTATAGAACCGAGTTCACTCCTCGTTCCAGTCCTGTATCACTGAACCAAATTGAATTTTCGTTCCATCCATGTCTATCTCATGAGATATAAATCATTACCCAATGCATTGGAGGGATACATAGGTCCCACCCATCTCATAATGAAACCATTATTATGTGTGCCACAAAATCATAAATCATACATCACAGTATAACCCATGTAATAAAAATGGGATTTCTAGACATCATATCATCATAACATAATCCATATAAGATAGAAGGAAATCATAAAATTAATTACATCATAACATAATCAAATCAATGTATAAATAGGGATAGAAATAGAACCCTATATTATCTTAGATGGAAAATAATTTTGATAAAACACTTGAACTCCATTTTTGAGGAAATTATCCTTTCTACTTCAAAAACATTTTTCCTTTCTAAACATGTCATACTATTTTATACTAAATGTGTAGAATAAAAATAAACATGAAAAATTTTAAAGGAAGATTCATGGAAATAATGTTCTATGAAATCATAGCAATCCATTCATACTGTATAAGTTAAAAAACATTGTTCTCATACTTTGGCTAGAAAATTCAACAAGTACCTCGTTCTAAAAACGACAAAAGATTCCTTTCATATATTTTACTAAAAACTCACCAATGCATAAAATTGTATTTAAACAATTTTAGGAGGATAAAAATAATATTACATATTGAGGAATCATGGATGTGGATGATAAATGCTTCCCAGTAAATTCTGAAGTATAAACAATCTCAGATAAAAATGAGATTGTGATATTTCCCTTAACCTTAAGTCTGATTTTCGTCATACGTATCTGAACCTCTTGTATACTGATATAAATAATTTTATTGACTTATTACAGAATCATATTCATTTTTATGATATCATATATGGTCATATTCTTATCTTCACATTTGTAATATTTCATTGCTACTTGTTATTCTGGTGTTCATTGCTTTATGTTCTTATGCATGTTTTGTCGAATAAATTCTTATTATTATTTTTAGGATATAGATAGATCATTTCCAGAATGGTATTAGTGTAATATATATCATATTTATTCATTATATTTATCTATATAACCATTATTCAATGAAGATCAGATAGAACGGGTTGCATCACATCATAGAGACTGTAGGTCGTACGTATGCACGAGCGATGATATCATTCCCATGATCTTGGAATGGTATTGGAGTCTGTGAATACTATTTCAGAATAAATATAACATTAAAATAATCATATATAGTTATTATTTACACCATTATACCCATCCAAGTAATGTGGTGGTGGAAAACAGATTACACCACGACGTGGAGACGGTATTCCGTAGGTATATACGCGGGGTGATTTCATTTTTCGTAGGATGGATAGAAGGTGAAAAAAGTTTGTTTCATATTTATAATAACATATCAGTATATGATTGATATGTATGTTTTTACTTAATAGTTAAAAAACTAAACAAGGGGGTTTAAAATGAGAAATAAATTTTAAAGAATCGGTAACCGATATTACCTATTCTTCGACACGCCTCTTTGAAACCTCCTCTTAGATCACTAATTGTGGTCTTTGAAGAAGACCAGTAACTATAGAATATTACATTTGTAGTTGAGAAGTGTAATGATTAGGGTGTGTACGATTTTGAAGTCTTAATGTTTTGTAAAGGGGAGAGGGAGGAGGTTCCCTTTTATAAGAGAGGAGAGGGTTACCTTTGGAAACCTAAAAATATTAATTTATAATAAATTCAAACCCCATGTAAAAACATCCAAAATGAATAAAATCCCAATATTATATGAGATAGGGTTTTAATATCATCAACAAATGAAATTTATACATGTTGGGAATTTATTTTAAACATGATCAACTTGATTTATCGTAATTTAATCTATATAATTTTATTTGTGGTAATAAGATTCTAAATTTTAAATTGTTAAAAATAATTACTTATGAGTTCTAAATTTTCCATAAATGGATAATTCATGGAATTTTAGACCATATAATGTTTAATTTATAATATTTAAATATTTTTGTGATGTTTAAATAACTTTATCATATGTTATTTTTTAAAAAATATCAATATTGTCAATTTTTACACTATTCATTTATTTGAATTTAAATAAAATCCTCACATAAGATATGTCCTAACTAAAAGATTAAATAGATTAATAACATGTAATATTTATCTATAAAATTATTGGAGAACATTAAAAAGTTCATATAATATTTATTTAATTATTTTTTAAACCATTTATTTAATATTTCGATCAATAATATAATTTCAACATCACTATTGTGTCACGTATAATGATAATTATATTTTCCCTAAAAACTCCAAATAAATTCCCATGATGTATATATTTCGATTAGCTTTCTGGAGACTATTTATATTTGAAGTTTCATAAAGTTTTTCAATAAATTAAAATTATTATACTTATAAGATTTAAGAGAGTGACATGTTGTCACTTTCATTGGTTTTAATAACAATTAAATTATTTTTATGGTAACAAATTCATAAAATGAATTTATTCCGACCCTTAGGTGATAAGGGTATACTTTTAGTCATCCAGTATTATTTTGGCAGTTGTTAGGGTAATTTTATAATCTTATTTTTACCCTTAATTACCCGATTTACCTTTAACTGCAATAAATAAAAATTACAGTAGTTACTATTTAGAATATCAAAAAAAATAAAATTCACCTATGAACATAATTTTTATCCAATTAATTCAAATATGGAATCCATTTTCCATAATTTAAAACACATAAATTGTAGTAATTAATTTAAAATAAATCCCATTTTAAGAAAATGGGTTTTAAAAGTCAAAACATTACCAAAGATTGAATTGTTTTTACCTATGAATTCAATGTAAAATTAATTGTAATGACATAAATTATATTAAATGGTAATAATATAATATATTTATACTTTAAAACCATTCAATAATATAATTTTACAATATAAATTATTGCAATGAAAAAAGTTGTTTTTAATTAAAATATAGCGTGTTTTTACTGTTCATTAAAATATGAATGTTATCAGAATAATATGAGATATTTATCCAAAATAAATTTTTATATCCTAATTAAAAAAGAAGAATTTTATTTTGTCAAATTGAACTTATAAACTTGTTTAAAACTAGATTTAAAGTGGGTACGCCATCAAAAGGCAGCAAAACTGCATTTTTTTAAGTACATATTTTACCCGAATTTTTTTTATTCTCATACCATGTTCTAGAAAATATTTATGATTAATAATAATGTTATAAAATTAAAAATCTAGTAAATAATATTCATAATGTATATTCCATAATAATAATATAAAAATATATCTTTGTTGAGTGAAACCCGATATTGCGTACTACACACGCTATCGATGAAGGTTGTGATTGCTTGTAACACAACCATGTTGGTGTTGTGTACATGGAAAGATTCCTTTAATGTTTCATATAACAGAAGACATAAAAAAATAAATACTTCTCATAAAATGTCAGGGTGTTACATTATACCACCCTTAAAATGAATTTCACCCTCGAAATTCTTCACTTTGTAACAAACAGATGAGGATAGCTCTCCGTCATCATATCATCAAGCTCCCATGTAGCTTCTTCTAATTGGTGGTTCCTCCATATAACTTTCACCAAGTGAGTGGTCTTGTTTCATAGAACGTTTTCACTATTATCTGGAAACTCTATCGGCTGTTCTTCGTAAGAATGATCTTTCTCTAGCGGTATAACTTCTGAGCTTAGTACATGTGAAGGATCGGGTATGTACTTTCTCAGGAGAGATACATGGAACACAACGTGGAATTGAGAGAGATTTTTTGGAAGTTTCAATAGATAATCTACCTTCCAAACACGATCCAGTATTTCAAAAGGACCGATATACCTACGGCTCATCTTTCCCTTCTTTCCAAATCTCATTACTCTTTTCCAAGAAGATATTTGTAAGAAGAATTTATCATCGACTTTAAACTCTAGGTCTTTTCTTCAGTTGTCAGCCTAACTTTTTTGTCGACTCTGATATTCTATTATGTGTTGTTGAATATATCTGACCTTCTCTACTATCTCATCTAGAAGATTAGGTCCTAATAGCATTCTTTCCCCAACTTCATCCAAGCAAGTTGGAGTTCTGCATTTCATTTCATAGAGAGCTTCATAAGGAGCCATCTGAATACTGAAGTGAAAGCTATTATTATTAGAAAATTCCACCATAGGTAGGTGTTGATCCCAAAAACATTTTTAATTCATAGAGAAAGCTCTTAACATATCTTCTAGAGTTTCAATTATTCTCTCAGATTAACCATCTGTCTGAGGATGATTAGCAGTGCTGAAACTCAACTCAGTATCTAAAGTATGCAGAACACTTCGCCAGAACGTCGAGGTAAACCTCGGATCCCAGTCAGATATAATGGAAAGTGTTACTCCATGAAATCCTACAACTTCCTTAACATATATCCTGGCATGCTGATCCAGAGATAAATCTTCTCTAATAGAAATGAAGTGTGCCGAATCTGTAAGACAATCAACTATGACACATATAACATTATTTCTTTTGGATGTTTTAGGAAGTCTGGTGACAATGTCCATAGTGATGTTTTCCCATTTCCATTCGGGTATTGGTAATGGTTGTAACATTCCCTTAGACTTTTGTCTCTTAGCTTTAACTTGCTTACAATCAAAGAATCGACACACATATTCAGCAACATTTCTTTTCATTCCATCCCACCAGATGTACACCTTCAGGTCTCTATACATCTTCTTCCTTCCCGAATGAATAGATAATAAATAACTATGAGCCTCATCTAGAAGCTCCTTTAATTCTTGGATTGGTGGAACACAAACCCGATTCTTGAACCATATTATCCCATCATAATCAAGGTTGAATTCAAGAACATTTCTCACCTTTGTTTGTATCTTTAGATCTTCTATTTGTGCCTCTTTAATCATCATATGTATAGATGGTTGAACATTCTTTTGAGATAGATAATATTTCCCCCTTCCATTATAATTCCAAGATCCATCCTTTGTAAATCCATAAATATTGGATCTTTTGAGATTCTCATCATTGATAATCTTGCATGGTCTTTTCGACTTAATGCGTCTTCCACCTTGTTTTCTTTCCCATAGTGGTAATGAATTGAGCAGTCGTAATCATTAATCAGCTCCAACCATCTACTTTGGCGCATATTCAGCTCCTTTTGTGTGAAAAAATACTTTAAACTTTTATGATCAGTATAAATATCACACCTTTCAACATAAAGATAATTCCTCCAAATCATTATTGAAAATATTACTATAGGTAATTCCAAATCACGAGTTCGGTAATTTTGCTCATTAATTTTCAACTGTCGTGAGTCATAAGATATCACCATATCGTTTTTCATGAGAACACACCTCAATCCCTCATTGGATGCATAACTGTATATCCCAAACCATTCTCCACTACAAGGCATTGTGAGCACAGGTGCACTGCATAACCTTCTATTTAACTCCTTGAAATTCTTTTCACACTCATATGTCCAAACGATCATAAATCCTTTTCGAGTCAACCTGGTGAGTGGATTAGATAACCTTGAAAAATCATTCACAAAACGCTGACAATATCCAGCCAGAACAAGAAAACTTCATATCTCAGTTACTTTTCTTGGTCTCGACCATATTTCAATAACCTCTATTTTTGCTGGAACCATAGATATCCCCTCTTTTAAGATTATGTGACCCAAAAATGAAACTTTTTGAATCGAAAATTCAGACTTGGTAAATTTGGCAAAAAGCTTCTCCTTTCATAGGGTCTATAATACAATTCTCAAGTGATCTTCATGTTCTTCCTTTCTCTTTGAATAGACAAGCACATCATCAATAAGGACTACCACATACTGATCAAGATAGTTTCTAAAGACTCTATTCATTAGATCTATGAAGATAGAAGGGGAATTAGTAAGACCAAATGGTGTCACTATAAATTCATAGTGTCCATACCTTGAACCGAAATCTATCTTTGGTATATCCTTCTTTTTGACCCTTAATTGATGATACCCTGAACAAAGATCAATCTTGGAAAAGTATTGAGATCCGCATAGTTGGTCAAATAAGTAATCAGTGCGTGGGAGATGATATTTTTTCTTGATTGTGATCTTGTTAAGTTCTCGATAATCAATGCAAAGTCTCATTGATACATCTTTCTTCTTAACAAAGAGAATAGGGGATCCCCAAGGTGACGCACTAGGGAATATGGATCATTTATCAAGATATTCTTGGAGTTTCTTCTTCAATTCCTACAACTCAATTTGGTCCATTCTATATGGTGTCTTTGAAATAGGCATGACACCCAGAATGAGTTCTATAGGAAACTCAACTTCACGATTTGTTAGAAGACCTGGAAATTCTTCCAAAAAGACATCATCAAACTCCCATAAAATGGGAAAACTATTAATCGTGAGTTATAATCTAACCATTTGAGATAAAAAACTTCATTTATTGGAATTAAGAACCATAAGATGTAAGAAATTTCCACTGGAAGGTTATATTCATCCTTGCATCGATAGATGATAGTAGATTGATCCAGAATATAAAATGTAATATCCCTTATTTGGTGATTGATATGAGCTCCGTGTAAAGAAATACAATCCATGCCAAGAATCTCATAAAATTCCACTATAGGAAGGACCACCAGATTTAAAGGATGCACCTTCCCACAAACATCAATCAGAGAAGAATTGTAAACATTTTATGTGAATGTTGTTCCATTAGTGGTTGTCATAGCAATCTCAATATCAAACAGCTGAGGTAATATGGCTATACCCTTATAAAATTCTTCAGAAATAATAGAGTGGGTGGATGTAGAATCAAATAAAACATTTTCTACTTTAGAGTGTATGGTAATTGTACCTTTCACCACTTCGTTATCATACTACACATCGCCAATAGAAATTGCTTGTGACTTTCCGTTGTTATTGGCCTTAAGAGATTGTTGTCGCCGATCATCATCAATAACCCTTGTATTAGGGTATTGATTGCAATAATGCCCCATTTCCTTGCACATGAACCATTTAAGTGTAGGAGGTGCATTCTGTGTATCCCATTCTTTGTTCACATCATTAGACATCTTCTTCCCATTATATTTACATTCAACTACATGTTGACCTTATTTTCCACATTTAAAACATTTACTTTCCCCTTCAAGACAATTCCCTCGATGTTTCATTCCACACTTTGAGCATAAGAGAAAACTCATCTTTTTTGCAGTGTGGTCTTTTGATTTTCCTTTGAACTCGATTTTCCTCTTCTTATCAAACCCATGTGATTGATGGGTTACTCCAATATCCATCTCAACATTGAGATCACATCGAAATATTTCCTATTATCTATTGAATTTCCTTATGGCTAATGCCCTTTGAAGACTTGGTTTTAAGCCACTAATAAATCGTTCGATTTTACTCTCTTGTTGGTTAATAATTCTGGAAGCGTACCTTTCAAGTCCTATTAAATTTTCTTCATAGGTACCAAAAGATTCATAATCCTTTTTCATTAGTTCAAGAAACACCTTCTCTATATTTTTTTGAAGAATATGAGGGATGTACTTATTGAAAAATATGTTCTCGAAGTCATACCATTCCATGGAATCAATTTCTTCACTTTGCCTCGTATTATTAATAAGATTCCACCATTGATCAGCTTCACATTCCAAACAATATACTGCTAAGATGAATATATCATGTTTAGAACATTGTAGAACTAAAAATAACCTTTCAAGGGTACTGATCCATTGTTCATCCACTAATGGATTAGAAGACCCGCTGAATGAAGGTGGATGCTGCCTCATGAAAGATTCAACAGAATTATTCTCCTTCCATTGCTCGTTTGGAAGTCCATCATGATTCATAGCTTGAGAATGTTGTGATAGCATGGATACATGATTTTTCATTCCATCTTCCATAACATTTGGTTGCTCAGGGGGATAATCATTGCATTTCCCATCGCAGTCAGCATTAACACGGTTCTTTCATGTTCAAGCCATTGACTAAAACCAAGAAGAATAGTGTGAGAAACACAAATCATAACAAGAAAAACACATAATCAATAATTAAAATTCACACTTTAGGTCTTATCATAGGTTGTTCATGGCCATTTATAAAACACTAATATTTTGTAATATGCTTAGACGTATCCTTAGGGTTCTTACTAAGGTTTTCACATTCTAGTTTCCAAAGGATGACTATACATTTCCTCTGATACCAACTATAATGACACATAATTACATACATGGTTATTACATCAGATTTGAAGCATAATTATTACAACATATAAAAAAACCATGATAGGACCGTATAGGTATACTGTCTTTAGAAACTGGGAAACATAAACAAATGGTTCATAAAACATCTACATTGTCTCCTGTTTATTTCGTCATATCTAGAGTCCCTTTTGGAATATCCTACTTAATACCCTTCTTTCGGACCTGGGGAAAAGAAAACATACAAAAGGGAGATCTCAAATGCTCTGTAAGGGTAAACAAAAGAGATATAAATCATATCATATTCATAAGAACATAACATTTTGAAAATCGTTACCTGCAAAAGAGATCATAATATCATAACATGGGATAAATCATAGTAGTGAAATGTAATCCCAATAATAATTACTTAAAACATGAATAATTGTGGTATACACACATAATAATAGAAAATAATTTCATATTAGTCAAGGCTCATTTCCATGACCATTATAGATGACAATGTCCATTACTGAACCGAGTTCACTCCTCCTTCTAGTCATGTATCACTGAACATGATTAACTTGTCGTTCCAGCCATGTCTATCTCATGAGATATAAATCTTTACCCAACGCATTGGAGGGAGATATAGGTCCCACAAATCTCATAATGAAACCATTCTTATGTGTTCCACAAAATCATAAATCATACATCATAGCATAACCCATGTAATAAAAAAGGGATTCTTAAACATCATGCCATCATAACATAATCCATATAAGATAAAAGGACACAATAAAATTAATTCCATAATAACATAATCAAAACAATTTAAAAATAGGGATTGAAATATAACCCTATATTTTATTTTATGGAAAATAATTTTGACAAAACACTTGAACTCCATTATTAAAGAAAATATCCATTCTACTTCAAAAACATTTTTCCTTTCTTAACATGTCGTACAATTTTAAACTAAAATAAGTTATTTAAAAATAAACACGAAAACTTGTAAAGTATGCTTCATGAATGTAACACCCCATGATTCAATGGTACACTTCTCTTTGAATAATGCGATAGCGTGTGTTGTACGCAACATCGAGTTCTAACACACATCACAACCGATCAAACTAGCCATTATGAATAGTAATACCTAATTTTAGAAATTTTATAAATTCTATCTCTCAAAATGGACTTCATTTTTGGATTTAGAATATTGAAATTATCCTAGGGTGAAATTTTGTTACTTTTTGGATAACTTTCATATTTTGATGAATAGTGAAAATTACTAAATTTTAATTAAAAACAACTTTTTTAATCGAAATAATTAATATTGATGAATTATTAATTTGAGTGGTTTTAATGTATATTTAGAATATATTTTTACAATTTAATTCAATGTTTTTAATTGGAAATAATTTCACATTTAAACCAGACATAAACAAGTGCCAATCTTTTGATAGTTATTATCTCTTAAAAACACGCTTTCTGTTTTAACAACGGGAATTAATTGTAAATTAATTTCTTCCACTTCTGTGTTTTGAATTTGAAAAAATATATTCCATATTTGGAATCAGGATGTTAAAATTGTGTAAATACATAACTTTTATTTTTAGACATTTTGGATAATTACTTCGGTAGATATTTTATTTACCATGGTTAAAGGGTAAATCCGGTAAACAATGGTTAAAAAAATAATATTATAATAATACTAAATTACCCTAAACCGTTTCTAAACCCTATTGGTAGATACATGGTCGACCATGGGCATATTTGGGTCGATTTTTGGACCTCATGGATCCACTTGTAAGTGATAGGCACACTTTATTTTAATTAAGTTAAAATGAATACAAAAATCACACAAGCATATAGCTTTTAGAAAAAAAAATTGTTACATAGGGTTATATATGTTGGATTTTAGACTATAAATATTCATTAGAAAGATAAAACGATTTAATACATAATTATATTTTATTTATAATTTTTAGACATTAAATAATTTAATTTATTTATGACACAATGGTGATGCAGTAATTACCATAATAGTGAAAAATTAGAATAATTGATATCATAAATACCCAAATAAATATAATTTGAGACTTTTATTGAATTTAACTAATTTTATAGGTTAATATGACATATTAGGATTGATTTAATTAGCGTTTTTATAAGTAATCATTCTGTTATGAGTTTCACAAAAATCAAGTATTGAATAGTGTCAAAATTGACAAAAAAGAGTTTTTAAAACAAATATTATATTATTAATTGATATTAAATTTCTAAAAATATAAGGTTCGGCCAAAAGACTTATATAATGATAGGTGTATCATTACGGTACCACTTGGGGGTCACTTGGATGTATATTGTAAGTCTATTCACCATATAATATAAAAATAAAAGAGACATTGTAAAAGTGAAACTAATTAACTAAGAGTTAAAACTAAAATATAAGGTTAATATATTAACCAAAACCTGTATAAATTCTATTTGTTGAATGTTTTTCGACCTATCCCCACCTTAACCTTTGAATAGTCATCTTTGGAGCCATTAGAAACCGAATATGAATTTATTATAAATTAATATTTCTAGCTTTTCCAAAGGTGCCCCTCACCCCTCTTATAAAAGGGCACTCCACCTTCTCATTTCTTCACACCTTCAAAGCCTTTTGGTTCGTCCAACACCTTCCCAAATACGCTTTAAACATCCCTCACTACAACCTAGAGTCCTTAGTTTGATTATAAAGCCAACCAATGGAGCCCTTTTGATCAAATCAAAAGGAAGAACCCGAAGAAGAGGTAATGCTTCCACCACCCCTTTTCAAATTCCTTTCTTCTTCCACTTCTTCTTTCCTTGTTATTACCATTCTAAAATAATAAATCCAGTATCTTATATATAATTTGATGTTATTATAAATATGGTACAACCATATTCAGTATTCTATCCACCCTTTGAATAACATGTCACCATATATGCGTACGTACGGCTTACCGTCTCCACGTCGTGGTGTAATTGTTATTCAATATATTATTATTTCGATGGGTATAATAATGATGTATAATTCATGTAAAAAATAAATATAAGATGATAATGATTCTGTATATATAATATACTATCCAAGTATATATTATTTTAATATCAAAATAATGATATTGTCGCTCGGGCGTACGTACGGACTCCGTCTCCACGAACTTGATGAGATTCATTCTCCATCAAATCCATTCAAGTATAACTATCATTTGATGATTTAAAAATAATGTTTAAGAACTTTATATAATTCTAGATATGAATAATATACAACCTATCCATGAAAAACATGGATTACGTAACAAAACATATAAAGGAAAACGAGTAAGTTAACACCCGAAAGGAAGATAATTCTAAAATATTATTATCAAAGCAATGTTAAAAGATCATATATGATATCATATTAATGAATATGATTCATTAATAATTTAATAACAATTATTTCAAAATTATACAGGAGGTTAACCTACCCCCAACCAAGGAAAAGCACAAGGTAAGGGGTTTCTTAACTCACTCTTAATTTCGTGAGAATTCCATTGTCCACCACATAATTATTGCATGTGGTGTATGTGTACTGCCCATGATTGTATTCATTTTGTAATATACATTAATTTATGTGTATTTACATCATCGTGGTATGATCCTTCTTTCATGGGTGTATGTTTCGTAAGTAACCTAATCGATAAGGGAATTTGAAATTTCAATTTCCACTCATTTGGCTTTACGCATATTTCATTGATTATATTACCCCAAGATTAGGTGTGGAATCACTATTCATTTGATTATGTCATAATTTCCAATCCCCTTCATGTGGATATACGTTTGATACACATAATCACTCCATTTATAATTTCTCAGGTCATTGATATGAATTTGATAAGAGTAATTTTAACTCATTCTCCATTTGTTGAGTTAAACATCCAATTCCTTGGTGTTGTTTTTACAAGAATATGTGTGAATGTACCTGATTGTTTTACACTGAATATACAATCATATATATTGTCTTTATATTTTTCACACATAATTTTGTCATTGATTTATCCATAATGTAAGGATACGGCCTTTATGAGAGATTTCATCTCAATTTACACTCCTTTGAGAATTCTTTTTTATTATACACCAAATCACTTTTATGTGGTTCATATAATGTACTTTGACATAGTATATCATGAATCCATTCATTCTCATGATATTACAATGTTAATATTACCTCAATTATTTGTATTCAAGTATCTCTCTTTTGGTTAGAATCTCTAACTAAAATACCATTTTTAAATGTATTAAAGACTTATTCTTCTAAATATTTCTCATTAATGTCCAGGTTTTTAAAATGGTTTTAAGGATTTATTTATATGGAAATTAATTTTTTAAAATTAAAACTCCTTTTAAAAAGTTTCAAAGTGGTATGGGACACTTTGATTCAAAAATCCATTTTTAAATGGCTTCTTGACAAATAGTGTGACTTTTAGAAGATTTCAAGAAAAAGGGGGATATTTCTCTCAAATAGTTTTGATAATTATTTTCATATATGTCAACATCCTTAATTATTCATGATTGAGGATAATGTGATACAATACAATCTTCTATATTGTATCAAATGATTTATGATTGACTATGGATGTTCTATTTTTATACTATTCATGGTTTGTGGTTAAAGTATTGACATTTCGTATGCTAGTTTTAATACGAATGTTTATGTTATGTTTAAACTTGTTCATATGAGGAATGCATTGGACTTAATAAGTGACGGGTGGAGCCCTCTATAGCTCCCCGATGCATCGGTAGGTCTCATGAGACAAACTAGTGTCTTGGCACAAGGCCTTGGAAAAATCTTATTTGTAGTCTTTGCACGAGGCCTTGGCTACGTGGTTATGATAGTCTGGAATTATGCATTACATCATTATGAAAGTGGTTATTGATATTGCATGTGATCATTCGACTAGTAGAATATCCATGTGAGTAAGTAAATGGCATTATCTTATTTTATCTTTGCCATTTTATGCAGAAGTTCAAGTTTAAAAAGGCTTTGGTTTTAGTTATAAACTGCCTTAAGTGTTTATGCTTTTCTATGAAAGCTTCTGATATAATATTATCCTTACTGAGCATCTGAGCTCACCCCCTTCAATTTTTTTTTCCAGGATTATGAAGAAATAATTTATTAATGACCTACAGGGATAGTATGATGGGATATGAAGACAAGATGCTTTTTTATGATGTAATGTAAATCATTATGATTGTATCTAGTGTTTCCAAGGCTATTAAACTAATCGGTCTTTTGAGACTTGATCTTTCTTGTGATCATGCCAATGTTATTTAATAATTCACCAACTCTGGGTAACTAGGGTCGGGGCGTTACAGTTGGTATCAGAGGAAGTTTAGTACAATCATTGGAAGCTATATTTAGATAAACTATGATTAGAGCACGCAGACCTAAGATGAAGTTTGAGGATTAGTATAGAAGAACATACTAGAATTTTTTTATTCTAGAGATTTTGTGATTTTTCCGAGAAATAAATCCCTGTCTGGATACGAGCAGGAAGAGGCGGCTCTGGCACAGATTTACCTAGGGGTAAAACCCGAAAACACCACTTTTTGCTAGACTCGAACGGGAACTGGTGCACGAAAACGGGCCTTGCTGCACTCCTAGTTACGACACTCCCGGGGGATATGCTTAGGATAATTTACATTTTCATTACAAACCGATTTGAAGTATTATATATATAAGATGAGAGTAAATGACCTTGGTTAATCCTAATGTGTTTAAAATTGAGAATATGGTGACATGTTAATCTCTAAATGATTTTATGACTACTGTTACTCACACAATGATTTCGGGTTTTAGTCAATGGATGGATTCCAAGGAAGTCATAGTGACTTTGAGAATGATGTACAATGTGGGAACGGTGGTGGAAATGAGGAACAAAATGAAATGTTGATAGGTGTAAAAGATATCGTATTTATGCCAAATCAATTTTCAAAAAATATGATCAAAAATATATATATTAACCAATTCTTTGACTAAAAAAAGAAGAGAAAATTGATGAATGATAAGAGCTCCAATAGTGGAGACCATCGAGAAAGGAATCCTCAATTTCTATCATGCAGGAAATGCAGAAGGAGACACCCAGGAAAGTGTCTCAATGGGACAAAGAAATGCTTTACATGCGGGAAGGAAGGACATAAAGTGAGGAATTGCCGAAGAAAAATGAAGAGTACTATAGAAGAAGATAAAAATGGTCCCCAAGAGTCCATTTATAGTCATTTTCCGTAAATGTAGGGGACCTAGCCATTACCAGAGTGAATGCCCTATTCTATAAGATATTTTCTTATTAAATGAAGAAGCTAAGTGGAAATAAATGGTTGTAGAAATGTTTAAAAAGTATTAGTGCTCCATGTTGATGGGTTTACAATAGAATAATTTTCTGTTATATTTATAACCCCGCAGTATTCCATGTGAGAATGATATTTGAGGAATAATTTTCTCTTCTCTTGTGGATATAGTTATAAATAATCATTTGGTTTTATATGATCGTTGGGTTTGAGGAAATTATAAGTTATCATAATTTGGGATGAAAATGCAAAGTATGAGATAAGATTTGTGGTTAAATTATGTTATGGTTATTTTGAGGAATTTATTTCATTTTGGTAATATTATAAAATATAGTTTTTGAAAAAGGACAACACACAGACCATGTGACAACCCGTCACGTCGGACAAAGCTGTGGTAATCGAACCCACAACCAAAGTGCGATTGGGATTTATCACCTACCACTAGACTACGTGACGTCCCTGGATAATGTGACTAATTATTTTTACTTAAATGATTTTATCGATCAATAATAAGTTGATTTGGGTTCTTATGTCTTATTAAATGAATACCCTTGGTATAGGAAAATGATATGGTGATTAAGTGATAGATGTTATTTTGGAAGTTGTTCTCTTTTTTGTGAACACTATATGCCCAAGGAAAATAGAATAGTATGGGATTTCATTTGAAGATTAATGGTGGATTTTTATCTATGTTTTTATGGATTTATAGTGATTTGGGTTTTTTATGGAAATGATTAGGTTAATTACTTTTAAGTATGTGACTTTAAGAGTAATTAATGACATTTGGAGATACAATTTAACGTGAATGACTACATTCTTAATAAGTCCTGGTTTTCAATATTATTTTTGATTATATTGAAGGATTTTAAGGACAATTGATTATTGAATGGTATTTATTTAACTTTGGGGTATTGTTGGTTTAATTTTGGAAATTAATATTAGTGTTTATTTCTCTCAAGGAATGTCATTTTGGGGGATCATTAGATCTTGTACTAACCATTTTGGTTTTGATTCATCTCTAAAGACAATGTAAATATATAGTTCGTCATGCATGGATCATGTGACTCTGTATAAGTTTATCCTAGCTCTTCTAGTGTGACGAAGTCTTCTTGAATACTCATCATTTAAAAAAATGAGTTAGTGGTGGAAATTTATTAAAGAATGAAACTCTACCTAAAATTTAAGTATATATCATTATATTCTTAGTCAATATCATAAATGAATTTAACTTAAAATAAAAAAATGTTGTCTGATTACTTTCTTAATAGGAAACTAATGGCCGTTTGTCCCGAAACAAGTTTGTGGTTTTCTTATTGATAACTTTCCCCTAATAATGATTTCTATCCCTCTCCATCAGAACATGACACTTAGTTTATCATCCATATCCATGTTTTCCTACATGAAATCCTATTATGGGTTATCTCAGGTGACCTTTGTTCTTCTCTTTCTTTCTTTTAAAGTGATAGTTTTATTGAATCTTTTTCCGGTGTGGGACTTTCCATTATATTCCAATGCCTAAATTTTAAAAATTTAGAGGATGCAGTTTATTGAAGGAGGGGAGAATTTAACACCCCAAGATTCCATGTTACGCTTCTCTTTGAATAATGCGATAGTGTGTGTTGTACACAACATCGAGTTCTAACAAACACCACATCCGATCAAACTAGCTGTTATGAATAGTAATACCTAATTTCTAAAATTTTATAAATTCTATCTCTCAAAATGGACTTCATTTTTGGATTCAGAATATCAAAATTATCCTAGGGTGAAATTTTGGTACTTTTCAGATAACTTTCATATTTTGATGAATAGTGAAAATTACTAAATTTTAATTAAAAAAAACTTTTTTAATCAAAATAATTAATATTGATGAATTATGAATTTTAGTGGTTTTAAATTATATTTAGAATATATTTTTACATTTTAATTCAATTTTTTTCATCGGATATAATTTCACATTTAAACCAAACATAAACAAGTGCCAATCTTTTGATAGTTATTATCTCTTAAAAACACGCTTTTTGATTTAACAACGGGAATTAATTTTAAATTTATTTCATCCACCTCTGTGTTTTGAATTTGGAAAAATTTATTCCATATTTGGAATCAGGATGATAAAATTGTGTAAATAGGTAACTTTTATTTTTTGGCATTTTGGATAATTACTTCGGTAAATATTTTATTTACCATGGTTAAAGGGTAAATCCGGTAAACAAGGGTTAAACAAATAATATTATATTAATACTAAATTACCCTAAAACGTGTCTTAACCCTATTGGTTGATACATGGTAGACCATGGGCATCTTTGGGTCTATTTTTGGACCCCATGGATCCACTTGTAAGTGATAGGGACACTTTATTTTAATTAAGTTAAAATGAATACAAAAATCACACAAGCATATATCTTTTAGAAAAACAATTGTTAAATAGGGTTATATATGTTGGATTTTAGACTATAAATCTTTATTAGAAATATAGAACGATTTATTACATAATTATATTTTATTTATAATTTTTAGACATTATATAGTTTAATTTTTCTATGACACAATGGTGATGCAGTAATTACCATAATAGTGAAAAATTAGAATAATTGATATTATAAATACCAAAATATATATAATTTGAGACTTTTATTGAATTACACAAATTTTATAGGTTAATATGAAATATTAGGATTGATTTAATTAACTTTTTTAGAAGTAATCATTCTGTTATGAGTTTCAAAAAAATCAACTATTTAATAGTGTCAAAATTGACATAAAAGAGTTTTTAAAACAAATATTATATTATTAATTGATATTAAATTCCTAAAAATCAAAAGTTCATCCAAAAGACTTATATCATGATAGGTGTATCATTAATGGTCCACTGGGGGGTCTCTTGGATGTATATGGTAAGTCTATTAACCATATAATATAAAAATACAAAGAGACATTGTAAAAGTGAAACTAATTAACTAAAAGCTAAAACTAAAAGATAAGGTTAATATAGTAACCAAAACCTGTCTAAATTCTATTGGATAAATTATTTTCGACTTATAACCACCATAATCTTTGAATAATCAACTTTTTATCCATTATAAACCGAATATGAATTTATTATAAATTAATATTTCTATCTTTTCCAAAGGTCCCCCTCACCCCTCTTTTAAAAGGGCACTCCTCCTTCTCATTTCTTCACACCTTCAAAGCCTTTTGGTTCGGCCAAACCCTTCCCAAATACTCTCTCAACTTCCCTCAATACAACCTAGAGGACTTATTTTGATCATAAAGCCAACCAAAGGATCCATTTTGATCAAATCAAAAGGAAGAACCCGCAGAAGAGGTAATGTTTTCACCACCCCATTTCAAGTTCCTTTCTTCTTCCACTTCTTCTTTCTTTTTTATTACCATTCTAAAATAATAAATACAGTATCTTATATATACTGTGATTTTAGTATGAATATGTTACAACCATATTCAGTATTCTATCCACCCTTTGAATACCATGTCACCATACATGCGTACGTACGGCTTACCGTCTCCACGTCGTGGTGTAATTATTTTTCACTATATTATTATTTGGATGGGTAAAAAAATGATGTATAATTCATGAAAAAATAAATATAACATGATAATGATTCTGTATATATAATATACCATCCAAGTATATATTATTTTCATATCTGAAGAATGATATTGCCGCTCGTGCGTACGTACGGACTACTGTCTCCACGAACGTGATGAGATTAATTCTCTATCATATCCATTCAATTATAACTATCATTTGATGATTTAAAAATAATTTTTAAGAAATTTATATCATTCTGGAAATGAATAATATAAAACATATCCATGACAAACATGGATTACGTAACAAAACATATAAAGGAAAACGAGTAAGTTAACACCCGAAACGACGATAATTATAAGATATTATTAACAAAGTAATGTTAAAAGATCATATATGATATCATATTAATGTATATGATTCATAAATAATTGAATAACAATTATTTAAACATTATATAGAAGGTTAACCTACCCCCAACCAAGGAAAATTACAAGGTAAGGGGTTTCTTAACTCACTCTTAATTTCGTGAGAATTCCATTGTTCACCACTTAATTATTGCATGTGGTGTATGTGTACTGCCCATGATTATATTCATTGTGTAATATAATTAAATTTATGGGTATTTACATCATCATGGTATGATCCTTCTTTCATGGTTGTATGTTTCGTAAGTTACCTAATCGATAAGGGAATTTGAAATTTCAATTTCCACTCATTTGGCTTTACGCATATTTCATTGATTATATTACCCCAAGATTATGTGTGGAATCACTATTAATTTTATTATGTCATAATTTCCACTCCCCTTCCTGTGGATATACTTTTGATACAAATAATCACTCCATTGATAATTTCTCAAGTCATTGATATGAATTTGATAAGAGTATATTTATCTCATTCTCCCTTTGTTGAGTTAAACATCCAATTCATTGGTGTTGTTTTTACAAGAATATGTGTGAATGTACTTGATTGTTTAACACTGAATATCCAATCATATTTATTTTATTTATATTTTTCACAGAAAATTATGACGTTGATTTATCCTTAACCTAAGGATACAACTGTTATGAGAGATTTCATCTCAATTTACATTCCATTGAGACTTCTTTGTTGTTATACACCAAATCACTTTAATGTGGTGTATATAATGTACCTTGACATAGTATATCATGAATCCCTTTATTCTCATGAAAGTAAAATGTTTTTATTATCTCAATTATTTGTATTTAAGTGTCTCTCTTTTAGTTAGAATCTCTAACTAAAATACCATTTTTAAATGTTTTAAAGACTTATTCATCTTAATCATTCTCATTAATGTCCATGTTTTAAAAATGGTTTTAAGGATTTATTTATATGGACATTAATGTTTTAAAATTAAAACTCCTTTTAAAAAGTTTCAAAGTGGTATGGGACACTTTGATTCAAAAATCTATTTTTAAATGGCTTCTTGACAAATAGTGTGACTTTTATTTGATTTAAAGAAAAAGATGGATATTTCTCTCAAATAGTTTTGATAATTATTTTCATCTATGTCAACATCCTTAATTATTCTTGATTGAGGATAATGTGATACAATAAAATCTTCTATATTGTATCAAATGATTTATGTTTGACTATGGATGTGCTATTTTTATACCATTCATGGTTTGTGGTTAAAGTATTGACATTTCGTATGCTAGTTTTAATACGAATGTTTATGTTATGTTTAAACCTGTTCATATGAGGAATGCATTGGACTTAATAAGTGATGGGAGGAGCCTGCTATAGCTTGTCGATGCAACGGTAGGTCTCATGAGACAAACTAGTGTCTTGGCATGAGGCCTTGGCAAAATCTTATGTGTAGTCTTGGCACGAGGCCTTGGCTATGTGGTTATGATAGTCTGGAATTATGCATTCCATCATTGTGAAAGTGGTTATTGATATTTCATGTGATCATTAGACTAGTATAATATCCATGTGAGTAAGTAAATGGCATTATTTTATTTTATCATTGCCATTTTATGCTGAAGTTCAAGTTTAAAAGGGCTTTGGTTTTAGTTATAAACTACCATAAGTTTTTATGTTTATCTATGAAGGCTTCTGCTATAATGTTATCCTTTCTGAGCATCTGAGCTCACCCCTTTCAATGTTTTTTTCCAGGATTATGAAGAATTTTTTTATGAATGACCTGCAGGGATATTATGAGGGGATATGAAGACAAGATGTTTTTTTATGATGTAATGTAAAACATTATGATTGTATCTAGTGTCTCCAAGGCTACTAAAATAATCGGTCTTTCGAGACTTGATCTTTCTTATGATCATGCCAATGTTATGTAATAATGCACCGACTCTGGGTAACTAGGATCGGGGTGTTACAATGAAAATAATGTTTCATGAAATCATAAAAATCCATTATTTCCGTATAAGTTAAAAAACATTCTTCTCGTACTTTGGCTGGAAAAGTCAAAAAGTACTTCGTACTAAAAATGACTAAAGATTCTGTTCATATATTTTACTAAAAACTCACCAATGGGTAAACTTGGATTTAAAAAATTGTATGAGGATAGAAATAATATTACATATTGAGGAATCATTGATGTGGATCATAAATATTCCCCAGTAAATTATGAAGTATAATCAATCTCGGATATAAATGAGATTGCGATATTTTCCCTGACCTTATGTCTGATTTGCTTTGTACGTATCTGAACATCCTTTATAATGATTTAAATAATGTCATTGACTTATCACATAATCATAATCACTGTTATGATACCATATATTGTCATATTCTTATCTTCTTATTAGTAATATTTCATTGCAACTTATTATTCAGGATTTCATTGCTTTATGTTCTTATGAATGTTTTGTCCAATAAATTCTTATTCTTCTTTTTAGGTTATAAATACCTCATTTCCATAATGGTATTAGTGTACTATATATCATATTTATTCATTAAATTCATTCAATTCAATTATATAATCATTATTCAATGAAGATAATGTAGAACAAGTATCTTTACATTGTTGAGATAGTAGGCTGTACGTACGCACGAGTGATGGTATCATTCCCATGATCACTGAATTGTATTGAAGCATGTGTATACTATTTTAGAATAAATATCACTTTAAATTAATCATATAAATTTATTCTTTACACCATTATACCCATCGTTGTACGGTGGTGGTGGGAAACAGATTTCACCATGGTGTGGAGACGGTATTCCGTACGTACGTACGGGGCGGTGATTTTGTTTTCTGTAGGATGGATAAAAGGTGAAATAGGTTTGTTTCATATTTATAATAACGTATCAGTATATTAGTGATACTTATGTTATTACTTCATAATGAATCAACTAAATAATAGGATGTAGAATAGAAAATGAATTTGATAGAATTGGTAACAGATATTACCTCTTCTTCGACCCGCCTCTTTGAAACCTCTTCTTAGGGAAATAATATTCGTCTTTTAAGAAGACCAAGACCTCTAGAATATTACTAGGAGTGTTGATAAGAGTAATGGGCAGGGTTTTTCCAAGCGTGAAGGATCAACGTTGTGTAAAGAGGAGAGGGAGGATGTGCCCTTTTATAAGGGAGGAGAGGGGCACCTTTGGAAACCTCAAAAATCATTTTCTATAATAATTTCAAACCCCACATAAAAACTTCCAAAATAACTAAAATAAGAATATTATAGGAGATAGGGTTGTAATATAATAAACCAAAATATTTTAGACATGTTGGGAATTTATTTTTATACATTATCAACTTGATTTATCCCTATTTAATCTATTTCATTTTATTTGTGGTATTAAGATTCTAAATATTAAATTGTTATAAATAATTACTTATGTGTTGCGAATTGTCCATAATTGGAAAATTTATGAACTTTTCAACCATATAAATTTTAATTTATAATTTATAAATTTTTTAGTGATTTTTAATCAATTTTAAAATCTGTTATTTTTAAAAAATTACAATATTGTCAATTTTTACACTATTCATTTATTTGAATTTAAATAAAATCCTCACAGAAAATATGTTCGAACTAAAAGATTTAATAGATTCATAACATGTCATATTTATCTATAATATTATTGTATCACATTAAATAGTTCATATAATATTTATTTTAATATTTTTAAAAAAAATTATTTGACATTTCAATCAATAAAATATTTTCAACATCACTATTGTGTCACCATTAATGATAATTATTTAATCCCTAAAAATTACAAATAAATTCACATGATGTATATAATTTAATTATATTTTATTAAACTATTCATGTTCAAATTTTCATGATGTTTATCACTAAATTTAAATTATTATTCTTATAAGATTTAAGATAGAGACATGTTGTCACTTTCATTGGTTTTAATAACAATTAAATTATTATAATTGTAAAAATCTAATAAAATGAATTTATACCAACCCTTCAGTGATAAGGGTCAGCTTTTAGTCATCCAATATAATTTTTACAGGTGTTAGGGTAACTTAGTAATCTTATTTTTACCCTTAATTACCCAATTTACCTTTAACTACAGTAAATAAATATTACCATAGTTACTATTCATAATATCAAAAAAAAAAAGAAACCTATTAACATAATTTGGTCCTAATGAATTCAAATATGGAATACATTTTTAAAAATTCAAAACACAGAAGTTGTAGTAATTAATTTAAAATTAATCCCATTTTTGAGAAAATGAGTTTCAAAAGTTAAAACATTGTCAAAGATTGAAATGTTTTTACCTATGAATTAAATGTAAAATTAATGGCAATGACATAAATTATATTAAATGGTAAAATATATTCTATTTATACTTTACAAACATTAAATATTATAATTTAATAATATAAATTATTGCGATGAAAAAAGATGTTTTTAATTAAAATATAGCTTGTATTTACTATTCATTAAAATATTAAAGTTATCAGAATAATATAAAAGTTCTATCCGAAGTAAATTATTATATATTTATTCCAAAAAATAATTCTATGTTGTCAAATTAAACTTATAAACTTGATAAAAACTTGATTTAAATTTTGTCCTCCATCAAAAGGCGGCAAAACTGTCTTTTTTTAAAAATACTTATTTTACCTGAAAAATTTATTTTGTTCTCATACCATATTCTAAAAGATATGTAAGATGAATAATAATTTTATAAAATTAACAAATTAAGTTAATAATATTCATAACGGATAGTCTATAATAATATTATTACAATATATCGTTGTTTAGTGAAACCCGGTATTGCGTACTAAACACGATATTGAGGAAGGTCGTGATTGCGTGTAATGCATTCCAAGATGGTGTTGTGAGTAGGGAAAGATTTATTTGATGTTTCATATAAAATAAGACATAAAAAATATATACTTCTCTTAAACTATCAGGGTGTTACAACCGCCTAGGCAGAGATAGAGGTTCGACTGAGGATTTCTGCAGGAAGCAGGTGAACGTGGCAGGGGAGCTGGTCGTGCTACTGGGAGTGGGCGATGATTTAAGATGTTATCGCCACCACCACTAAGAGGTCCACCCCGACTGTAGAGAAAATGTATACATGGGAGATCTCAGCTTTAAGTAGTTGAGGATTATGACCACGACACTCCAGAGATGATACGAGTTACGATCTGTGCCTACTCCACCTTAGCTACAGTACTTAAGACATAGGTTCCCGTCAATTTTTTTATTTCCACTACCCCCATTTAGAGCATGGATATTCTGAAGGAGCCATTGGATCAATCCTTACGGCTATAGACTCCTACATGAGGGAATTTGACAATTACACACTGGTTCCATTAGTGTGAGCTTACTCTAGGAGGTGAGAGCTTCTACTGTGATCTCCTAGTAGCAGCGTCGAGGCCTTACGACGTCATCTTTGTTATGGACTGGTTATCTATATTCCATGATCATATTCACTATATTAGGTGCAAATTGTGGTGTTTCAGCAAATATGGGACAAGGTTTACCTTCATCGGCGATAAGGGAGCCTTTGCAGCGCAGGATGGACTTACCTAGAGGAGAGTGCAGCCGATCACTCATCATTTGGCTTGACATACCCTCGAAGCTGTTGATGTGGAGAGTTCGATATATCCTATATTGGTGGACTAGTACACTGAAGTTTTCCCTGGTGATGTTTTGGGTATACCTCCTCACAGAGAGGTGGACCGTTACATTAACATGTACCCCGAGACGACACTGATATATAAACCAGCATATCGGATGGCTCCCACGGAGCTTCATGAGCTGTGAGTAAAACTATAGGACTTTCATGGGAAGAGATTCTTATGGCCTAGTGGTTCTCCACGGGCATCCCCAATTCAATTCTACAAGAAGGCATATGGGAGCTTCAGGCTTTGTGTTGACAATCAGTGCCTGAACCAAGTGATCATGAAGAACAAGTACCCAATCCCAAGGATTGACTACCTTTTTGATCATCTTAAGGTAGAAAGGTGGTTCTCAGAGATAGACCTCTAATCAGGCTATCACTATCTCAGATTGAGAGATATGTATGTGAAGAAGATGACTATCAGTTGTCGGTACGACCACTACAAGTTCTTGGTTATTCCATTCGGCATGACCAACACACCAACAGTGTTCATGGGATTCATGAATAGGATCTTTCAGCAATACCTTGATCTCTTCGTTCTATTCTTCATCAAAGACATTCTGATCTACTCGACTACTAAGGAGGATCATGCCTATCATTTTCAGGTAGTGTTGGACACAATCAAAGTGCCCCAGATTTATGGTAATCTCTTTAAGTTCTAGTTCTAGATCTGAATGGTACACTTTCTGGGAAATTTCATATCGGAGGATGGAGTTTCCATAGATCCAGAAATGATTCAGGTGATACTTTCTTGGGATCCACCCAGGAGTGTGACAGAGGTACGTATTTTCATGGTTTTGGATGGATATTACTGAAGGTTTGTGCCATACTTATCCAGAGATTCACCATCACTAACATCTTTGAAGAAGAATGAGACATACTTCATTTCATCGGATAAACGCCATTGGAGTTTTTAGGAGCTGAGGCAGAGGCTGACTAGTGCCCTAATCATGAGTCTTCCAAAGTAGGTCATAGGGTATGTAGTCTACTGTGACACATCAGGGAATGGACTCAGATGTGTCCTGATGTAGGAGTGAGTTGTGATCACATATGGTTCTCAATAACTGAGAGATCACATGAAGAACAATGCTAACCATGACCTAGATTTAGCAGCACTAGTCTTCACCTTGAAGATGCGGCGACACTATCTGATTTGTGACTGTTTTTCCATGTACTCCAATAACAATATTCTCAGGAATATCTTCTCTCAGAAGGACATAAACCTAAGAAAATAACGTTGGATTGAGTTCCTTCAAGACTATGAATTCGAGATAGTCTATAATTCATGGAAGGGGAACTGTGTAGCATACGCACTCAGCAAGAGGTCTATTAAACAGTTTCTAGGTGAGGCGACATAGCATATGGATGCTTTGCAGATATCCTTTGTTGATAGAGATGGAGTAGCATTCCTTAAGTCTCTTATAGTCACTCCACTACTTCTGCGAGTCAGAGAGGTTTAGTGTGGGGATGTTGACTGTGAGACAATACTTGCTCAAATTTGAACAGGAAATGCACCTGATAGTTTATCTAAAGGTGGGGAGGACGTCATCCTCTTAAGAGGACGTACCTTGGCACCCGTGTCACTTCAGGAGTAAGTTTCGATGGAGTTTCACACTTTCTCTCTAGCGTTACATTCAGAAGTGATGAATATTTACAAGGATCTCTGACAATAGTACTGGTGGCCGGTAATGAAGAAAACAGAAGCAAAATTTGTTTCTTAGTGCCTCGTTTGTTAGTAAGTGAATGCAGAGTATCAGGTACCACCTGGCATGGTTTATCCTTTAGAGGTGCCATAGTGTAAGTTGTATGGGATATCCACGAACTTCATGATAGGACTCCCACATACATTTAGAGGTCATGCATCTATATGGGTGATCTTCAACCGACTAACCATGTCAGACCACTTTCTACCAATCAGAGAGTATGGTTCACTACACAGCTTGGGATGCCTCTATATGCAAGAGATTATGCGACTACATGGAGTAACATTGATGATTTTCTTAGATTGTGATGACTGTTTTACTTTCAGGATATATAAGGGGTTGGAGGAGGCTTTTGGGATGCAGCTTCATTTGTATACCGCCTTCCATCCTCAGACAGATGGACAGACTGAGTAGACCATTCAGACGCCCAAGGAAATGTTGTGTGCTTGTCTCCTCGACTTCAGTCATAGCTAGGAGGATCGCATACCTTTGGTGGAGTTTTCATAAAATAACACCTATCAATCGACCATTGGGATGGAATATTTTGAGGCGTTGTACATGCGACCTTGTAGATCAACTTTGTGCTGGTCTAACCTAGGAGAGTCTACACTAGTGGGACCAGAGATGGGATGGGCTACTACAGAGAATGTGCAAATCATCCAGGAGTCGATGAAGATTCCACAGAGCATGCAGAAGTAATACACCGATAGAACATGGAGACCTCTAGAGTTTGAATATGGAGACCATGCCTTTCTACGAGTCTCACCCCGACACGGTCTATAGAGATTTGGCCGAGGTGGAACGTTATCTTCGTGATTCATCAAATCTTTTTAGGTACTCAATAGATTTGGCGAGTTGGAATACTACTTATCTCTTCTACCTTAGCGGAACCAGGTGCACGAAGTCTTCCACGTATCCCAGCTGAGGAGATATGTGCACGACCCTTCTCACATCATCGACTTTGGAAAGATGGACGTCAATGATGAGGTGACTTTTAGAGAGGTTCCAGTAGAGATTGAGGATTGATAGGAGCTGGTCCTTTGAGGATGGTTGATACCTCTGGTGCGAACTCTCTGGCAGCATGGGAACCTCTAGGAGAACAAATAAGACCTGGATTCTCAGTTGTGTGATCAGTTCCCCCACATGTTCTCTTAGTTTGATTTTTGGATTATAGGGATGTAAAGCCCTGAGGATGGGAGAATGTAAGGACCCGTAATTTCCATGTATTATTTTTTAAATATATGGGAATTTTACGACATCACAAAATTTACAGAACATGTTTTCGAGGCCCAGAGTGCCAGGAAGTAATTATTGAACTTTATTTTTGGTACATTTAGTAAACATGTGAGAGGGTATTTCTTGCTTTAGAACTGGTTCAAATAATTGAAATCTGAGGGCAACGTTGAAGTCACAGTACTAGTATTCTCATAAATAGAATTTCACCACGATGGCAGTTGGTCGAGGATGAAAGCTAATTTTTGGGTTTTTTAAATAATAAAATAAAATAAGCCCATATTTTATTTAATTTGTTTTAACCACTACATCTGGAAGTTGAGACATGTTGACCATTAGACCTTGACTCACATTAGAAGTTATTTTGGTGGAGACCATCAAATCCTAACCTCCCATGAGTGGTTACGGTGGGGGGACCACTTGAGGCCAAACCCTCTTGAACTCCCCTCTTAATGAGGGAGAAACCTCTCAACTCCCTCATTAATGTGGAGGATCCTTTTGAGCTTCCTCCAACCTTAATTGTGGTAAGCAATAAAATAATTAATTATGCCAAACTATTTGATTAATTATCTGAATTTGAATTTTGAAAAAATATTCTATAATGTTGGATAATTCATTTTTTGTGGAATTTGGGGATACTATTGGAAAAGAGAAGAGCTCTCGGAGAAAGCTCACCAATGAATAACTACTTCTTCGAATAAAGAATTCCAACAAAAAACTTTTTCTCCAAATGAAGAACATCGACCACTACTTCAACATTTTTTTACTCAAGACATCCTCTTATGGCGTACATCTTCAACAATGAAGAAACACCTCCATCAAATAACGTTAATCCGATGAACGAGCTTGGGATCAGAGGAATGTCACAGGTGAAATGAATGCCAACTTGGACTTATCTCTTCATCTTCAACAATTGAACAATGCGAGGTAGGGGTTTATTTATATTTTTTTATCAATTACTATGTACACCCATTGGATTTCTTTTGCGGGTTTGGAACAATCATTGTGGGAGGATAGGCTTTGATGTTCATGTTCATGTTCTTGAGAGGCCATATGCTATAACCCTAATGCAGAGCGTACTAGCCAATCAAACATGGCCCGAACTATCCGAAAATCTTGTGGTGTTATTCGTGATGGAGGAGGTCAAAAACCATCCATGGTTGATGAACGTGAACATCGGTCGGCACCACCATCAACCGTGATGAAGGCGACAACGAACGGCGCCTCCCGCAGTCGCTGTTGCCGTCTGCGTCCCCGCACAACCCCACAGCCGAGGTGAAGCCCCGCGTCTCAGGCACTACCACACGGTTCGAATGCCACCCCATAGCGGGGCCCCCGCCTCATGGCCAGACCTCCACCCCACGGTTGGACCATTGTCCCACGACTGGACCCCCGTCCTCGGCCCATCCACCTAGCAACCTCACGCTCTTGTGGCATCGTTCACGGACTCGCGACCTCGCGGCAACCTGCAGCCCTCCGTGGCGCCTCATGGACTGCTGGCCTGGACCTAGGATGCATGGCCGCCCAATGAGCCGGGCTGAACCCAATGGGTTGGGCCACCCAGTAGGCCGGGATGAACGCAGAAGTTCGGGCCGGGTCAACCCGAACAGGTTCGGCCCAAGCCAGGTCAGACCGGTCCTAGCTCCTCTATGACACATTTACTTCCATTTGGCGATAACCATGGCTCCAGATGTCCATTTGAAGAACAATCAATGGATTTGGAAATCATGGAGTGAGATGGTCCCTATTAGTATACCCCACTAGAGTTTTGGATTAAGACGGGGAACAGTCAGGTCTGATCAAGCATGAATCCAACCGGGCCCCCAGGACTAAAAGGATAATAACTCACAGACCGGGCGTCTGATTAACATGTCTTCTGTTGCGTTGAGTCCCCTGAGAAAAGTCAGAGATTTGAGATACTTCTTTGTGGGACTTTGTGGCAATTAAAGTATCGACCAGCAGCTTGTGGAGAAGATCCCCCTGGAGACAAGTGAGCATAGTGCGGGAACCCAGTGGCTGGATGAGACTTGATTACTGCTGACCGTTTCGACTCAAAGTGACATGACTGGCCTAGTGGGGAGCGCCTTGGTGATGTGGTTGAACCATAGTGGGGATTTCCTTGGTGACACGGCAGACCCACGATTCTCGACCGGAGGAGTACGTTATCAACCCATGAGGGGGAGCGCCTTGGTGACACGGCAAACCCACTGTGTTGAGTGCCTTGGTGATGAGGCAGACCAATAGTACTCGACAAGAGGAGTGCCTCAGTAGTCCAAGGTTAGTTAGAAGAACCTGTGTGTGACGTGACAGACACACATTACTCGATAGAGGAGAAGTTCTTCAGTTTCCAAGGTGTTTGATGATGTGATAAGGGATGTTACTTGATACTAACCCTAGAATAAATCATGGTGTGAGATGAGTCAGTACCTCTGTTTTTTCCTCATCACAGAGATGGATTACTTGATAACTTAGGTATATGTATGGGTATATAACTATGTAGGGTTATCTGATGATTTAATAATTTATGGTTTATCCTTGGTGGATTTTTTGTGACCATGAGGGTCTCGGGGTCCCTACTATGTATCATTATAATCTCCCCGCATGGGCAATTCCCACACTTCATTGTGATTGGTGCATACGAAGGACAACAATGACTAAGGACATGAAGACCAGGACTAGACGTTGCCTTGAGTTGGACCATACGGCGTGTCAATACACGGAGGAGACAGACGGATGTGGTGTGATGAGGTGGAAATATATACCTACCCTTTAGGTTGGATCCTCAGTGGACGCCCCAACAGCTGAATTTCACTTTTCTACAGTTGTATTGTATCATTTTTGTACTTGTACTTTCTAGTTGGGCTTGTATTCTGTCCCCTTTTACTTACTACACTGACTCTATTTACAGTTCAGTTTACTTGTGTTCCTATATTTCTCTGTTCTTGGATACATGTAGTTACAGGTTTTAAAGGCAATTACATACTAGTTTTATGGAATACGCCTTCAGTGTTAGTCGCCATCCCCTGGCCTATGGAAGGCGGGCTATGGATCGTCACGACACGGGCCCCCGTGGACAGGTCGTGATATTTTTTGCATACTATAATTGTTAAATTTCATCTTTGTATTGCTATAATTAAAAATATGGTGAAGATACATCGTTTCCATGATCATCCAAATAAATTTAATGAGGTATATTTCTACAACATGATGTTATTTATTTCCTTTTTCATCATATTTTTTATAATTTGTAAACTTACATTATACTCGATAATTTTTTTTTGTGATATAATATTTAAATACTTTTTAACATATTGAGATTTAATTATAATTCGTAGATTCTGAAAAATGATTTTAACAAAATAAATATTTTAGGATTATAAATTATGAAATCGCATGTCCTCACATACACCCCCTTAAAAATAATGTACAGTTATAATTTAAATAATCACATACTTCTTATATTATTCAAGGTTATCTAATATATATATATATATATAACGTAGGATATGAATTTAAAATCAGGTTTGGAACATAATTTCATTAGCATAACTTGGAAAATATATATTTTTAATTAATGATGATAAATTATTATATCATTTTTACTTCAAACGTGTTTTAATATGTAATACTTTTCCACACATGATAAATCCTCTAGTTTATTTTATACAATCATTATAGTTACATTTCCCATTTTTTTACATGTAAAAATTGATCATTCCTTCCATAGTAATCACTGAAAACTAAAAATTCATTAGAATCTATCATTTTCTTTTCTAAACAGTTTAAGAATTGAACTATGCTAAAACATTTAATCCTAATTCATGATAGATATTTTGGATAATAATATAGTTTCTCACATCAGTTCTTATATTGTTATGATTATCATTGGGGAAACCATATCATTTTCTGAGGAAACAATTTTGAAATTTAATCCTTCATGCATGAGATATTATTAACGAAAAAAAGGAGAAAAGGTGTTATAAACAAAAAATGATAATTATTGTAAGATAATTACAAGAAAAATTCAACATCATAATGAATTATTTTTCCAATTTATTACATTATATTTTACTGTGTCCTAAATCAATATTTGATCATTAAATATTTATTTATGTTGGTTTTACCCATATTAGGTACTCTCTTTCCTTATAATAATGAACACGATATATTTTATTTGAAATAAAATCTGATTATCCAATCATATAAAATGTGAGTGAAAGGCCAGGTGTGTTGTCTTAGATTCCCTCATTAATCACCATATTAATGATATAATTGATACTGAATAACCCTTTTTCATAGTGATTACCCTTATGTTGATATTTTCCATAGATTAATTATCATTCATATATCAAGATATGGATGTAATTAAAATTATATAAAAACCATCACTACATTACCAAAGCATCAGGATATTTCACTATTATTATACTAATCTCATAAAAATATCCCACATATTTCACTAATGTTCTATTATACTAATCAATATAATGTTCATTATTTCCTTTGAAAAGGTAAATAGTTATGAATACAATTAAAATTATTGTCAACCATAACTTATCATAAAATAAATTATCCTCAACTAGAATTATAACATATAACATTATCTAAACACTCCCTTGATAGCCAATGTGATTCCACAGACCACACTATTCATATATGGTGCCCATAATCATATTCCTTATACAAAGGATTTGAAGTTAACCAAGGGGATCATATTTACACCATCAAAAATTAAATTATCTGTAATTAATATTGAATCACATACATATGAAAGACCATTTAGGTTAAATATTTTAACAAATTATTAAAATAATTTTGAAAATGCATGTCTCGTCTCTAATATTGAATTTTTTTCAAATTTTTAAAAAACTATTGAACATAAAAATTTCTTCAACATATCCCAAATAAATATCCAAACATTTTACTATTCTACACATATAATGTGTCATGAATTTATATATATAATATGACTATGTAAACATAATAATTTTACTATTAGATTCCTTGTAAGGAAAAAATTTATTAAAAGTTATAAATGTGTGAAGTTTACTCAATTATATAGAAGGAAATAAGTGATTATAAAATTATAAAATATAACTTATTTGATGATTCTAAAAAACCATGGTTAACAATATTAATTATGAAAAGTATGAAAATACTAAATTTATGGTAATGGAATATGCGTTTTCAAAATAATGATCTTTAACATTGAGGCCGCACGTGAAACATTTTTTCCATCAAGGCCAAAATCAGGAAATCATGCTTACATTGGATAGTCATGACCCAAATTCCAGAACTACTTTTCCCATTAATCTAGCTAATGTATCAGCGGCTATTCAATACCAAGACCCGCCCATACCAATAATAATTTCAATTAATTAATCATATAAATGATATAATTTTAAATAAAATACATAACAAACATACTATATGATTCAACAAACATCCATATTGAGATACAAACATAAGGATTGCTAATACATTAGTATTACATAAATGAGCATATTCTATTGAGAGAAAGAAGTTGTATAATTAAAAAATACATAATCAACATTCCATAATAATAAAAAACCATTCATATTAAAATAATAAGAATAACTAATTTGAATATTTACTAATTTATTCAATGATTTTAACGCAGTTGGACACTATTAAAACTATGGATAGAAATATAGAGTACCCATAGAGGAAAATTAATTTAATGTAAAATTATTCCATTGAAAGTTGAGGATTTGGAAGATAAAGTAGTGATGGATTTCATAGACACAATATAACAAAAGAGAATTGAATTGGAGGAATTAAAACATATTTTATTACGGTTATATACACCTAAAAATGAAAAAGAAAGTTTACTTGATTTATATCTCAATGAAACAATATTTAGATGAACAAAACACCCATACGGTAATAGTAGTATATGGAAAAATAATTTTATGTAGTATAAAATAAATTTTAAATATAGTGAAATGAAAAAAAAATTAAACATGGAAGAAATTGGTGAAGTAATTTATTATAAAAATGAAAAGGTAGTTAAAAAATATCAAACATATCTCAAGGAATTAATATAAGAGGTAGAAAACACTTATGAATTTAGAACCATTTGAATCTAAACACCTATGGGGGAGAAATTTAAATTGAAAAATTAAACTCCATGGATAACTATAGTATCACTATACAAACTATTAAAGGGTTAGTAGATACATAATTATAAATAAAACAATGTAATTATATATTTATATATATTTACAAGGGTTAAAATGTGAGACAAGAAGTTTGTAAATGTAATATAGATATAGAGTTAATATTCATCTAAATACGGGGTAAGTAGGAAGACCTATAGAGAAATTGAATCTAATGAGGTTGAAAAGTAAATATGATTCTATAGATATAATAAATCAACCATAGAAAAAAATAGTACAATAAAAATGCTTGTAACCAAATTAATGAATATTTAGTTTGCACAAACCCTTAAAAATTGACATCATATGAAGAGTTTCAATATCATTTACAAGAACAATACATATACTAATAACATATTAATTATATTTGTTGATATATTTATTTATTAATAAATATATTTTATAATTAGTCTATAGATATATATTGTTTAATTATTATCTATTTTCAATATGATCTATGAGTAATCATATTCATTTTGAACTATATTTACTATTGTGGTGTTATTCATCATTCTTCTCCCACTATTAATAATTATTTGAAGTTGAATTATATAAGAATTATACTAATTTAATAGAATAATATAATGTTCATATGTCTTGATAACCTTCCCAAAGGATGCCAAAACAAAATCCTAGAGATAATGACCCATAGTCCTTCCAGCAGTATGATATAGGTTCGTGACTATCACCAAGGGTTTTAAAATATCATTAAATATGAGGTATTATCCTATATAATAATGTAATATTTAGTGATTTGATATATTAACATAAATTAACCACATGACATAATATAATAGAAAACAAAAACCATCCTACAATTCTTGTATATAAAAAAATGGTACAAATTATTGTGTTCGTGGTAAATAACCAAAATATAATATAATGAAGTGACATAAAATCTTCTTGGAGGGCTGATCTATTAATGTGAAACCCGATACACGTAATCTGCATGAATCCCTAAAAATATTATTATATACATTAGATGTGAATAAAATTACATTAAATAGGAAATTGCATTTATCTCATGCATATGTGAAAGAATCCTCCAATACACCCATGAGAAAATATTAGAACTAACCACACAGAGATTGGTTAACTAACTAATCCCATCCTCTAAATGAAATACTTATAAATACCACAATCCATGTATAAAAAAATAATAAGAATCATATTATTAAAGGGTACCCACATCTCGTTCGACATGTTTTTTCACTCCCACAACCCAAATTTCAAATATAATTCTTGTCCCAAGTATTGTAACTGACATATACCACGATCCCATTACAGAGTCACATAACATAATTCTTGTAGACACATGAGCCATCACATCCCAACTAAATTAATAATAGTAGTTGTAGTGTATCATAAACATGATAGAAGTAAACCTAATTCCCTCCTCATACTAGGAACAACCCACACCATGACCTTCCCCATATCACGATCATATAACATCTCTGTGGAAGTCACTTATGCCACCACTCAATGTAAAGGTCATATAACATCTCACATGATTAATCCTATACATTCACCTAGTACGGTAACAAACATATACTCATCACATCATTTCAATGTCTACTATATGATACGATATATATGAAAAGTGATCGTATACATCTTTCCATTATCATCACCAGAAATTTAGTAGAAACACGACATTGTGAATATAGAGGTGTTAGAAAATTGTACTCAATGTAGATTGTGCTTATATAGAAATCATAGGTAATAAACATTGTGTATATATATACAGAAAATCCAAACATATGGGTTCTGAAAAATCACTAACAATATCACACCATCACCACTCTCATCAGCACCTATAAAAGAATAATACCAAAAAAAACATATGTCACATGCCACTGTTGACTTTTTATTACAATCCCATCCAATTATATTATCCCACCGATTTATTTAATTCAAAAAACGATTCAAATTTTACCCCAATGACTATTTAAATTTCAACATTATCAATGAATTCTAATACTTCTGGGTTAACTGACAAAACAAAACCTTCCTCATATCATTCTCCACATGAAATCACCATGCATCTCATCCACACAAAACCACCCCACATTGTGACCCCATACCAACCTTAAATCACTATATCCACCCCAAATAATTGTCTCAGAAACTCAGCATCCTTATCCTTTCCTTACTATATCATGGCCAAACTGACACACCATTCCCATATAAAAAAACCACAAATCACGCATACATAATTTTGTAAAAACACACATCACCATCCCATAGAATTTCCACACCACAACACATTTCATAATAATTTTCACATTTAAAATGGTACTTTATATCATATCTATATCATCGTTTTTATATTATACTCATACAGTCCAATAAATTTAAGGAAACAATTTATTATTCCAAATAAAAGTAATTAGTAAACTTTCATCATTAGGTTCATATCACAATAACACACAACAGGGATTCCATATCAAAATTAATACAATTATATTAAAGAATCACAAAATTTATTATTTTTAATGGGGAAAATATTGTTCAATCCAAAATATAAGAATTAATTTCATAGTTGTAAAATATTTTGAATTTCTTCCCTTCCAAAAGATAAAAATTAGAAGATTATTTTTCCTTCACTATGTCAGATCAAACCATATTCCCAAATAATAAGAAAAAATAACTCACTCTAACAAAATGCTAAAATTGATAAATTAGAGATTTTTACTTGGTATAAATTTGATTTAGAGGATTCATAACCCTAAAAACCTGGCTTTATAATAGATGGAATCGTCACTTAAGGAAACTAAATCCAATTATAGAAGGGTTCCATGAATCCAATGTAGGTTATTTGGGACTTATAGACTTTATAGAAAGTATGTAGGAAATATTTTGTTAATGTTCCTTTTTTTGAGTAATCTAATATGATATGATTGGGATTTTAGATCATAATAAATTTTAATTACTAATTTGTTGTGTATATCAATAAAACCCATGTGAAATGAAATAGTTTTAGCCTTTCCCATCACAAAAATTCAATGATATAATTGTACATTATTAATAAACTTTCCAATGCCCCTAATTAATGTTGTAAAGAGGCCTACATAGAATTATTATTTTACTAGTGTAAAAATCCACTTGGTTGATTATAAATTATTAAAAGATCTATGTAATTGATTTCGGGTATCCAAATAAATCGCATAGATGATTCAACCATGTAGATGATTCACATAGATAATAAATCACAAATATAATCACTCACATAGACAATAAACATATAATATACATCTACATAACTGATTCATGTTTCTTATTTTGGTACACTATCCATCCATGTAGTGGATTCATATATTTGATAGAAGAACATAGTTGCATGATGTAGTCGATCAATATATGAAGCTAATTAATGTATCCGTTCAATAGAAAATATAATTAAAAGAGACAATCAAACCACATATAATATTCAAGTAGAATATACTTCCACTTATCTAATTCAAATAGATAATTACTCACATAGTTGATTTGCGTGGCTAAACTATCCATGTATCTTATTTATCAATTCTTGAGATCAAACAATTGAATGTTCCAACTGACCACATAACCAGTATACTTAACATAAGAACATATAGTTGATCATGCCAATATACCACTTGAACATACACCCCACCTCAATAAACAATATCTAACCATACCAATCGAATATATGACTATCCACCATACTGTAAAACAAAATAGCTAACCATGCTAAATGACAACAGAACCAACCTACTGACTGGACCAACAAATAGTTTACCATAAAAATATAGTATATGACCATCATACTAACCACACTAACAGAGAAATGACAAAAAGAATGGTACATATAATAGTTACAGTTAAACACTCTAAAACTCACTGAATCCAAGAAAAACTATAAAACTGACATTATACGAAGGCTTATAACATTACATCTAATGCATCTCAAAGGATTATCATCATTATTAATCCATGAAAAATGTTGGGAAATAAAATGGGTCTGAAAAAAACATTACTAGATACCTCTCAAGAATCTCATTAAAACATGATCACCAACAACATCCAAACACACAAACCCTAGACACACACGAATTCCTCATATAATCGCATCAACACATAATACTACATCACCACCACAAAGAAGGAACATTACCAAAACATCTAGTACCTTCTAAAATAAGTCACATTCCACATAACCATCTTAACAAATTTCTGTACATCCTCACCTCCCAAAAAATCAAATTGAACATCTCCAATGATACAGATCTTGTAATACATTCACCTATTTCAAGAAACATTCAGTTTTGGGTGGAACAGAATCACCCACACCTATTTTATTAAATTAACGTAAAATTAATATTGATTAGAAATCAGTTCCTACCCTTTTAGTATGTATATGATTCATTAAATATCACAATTCAAGGAAAATAGAACATTAAAGGAACATTTCCTCTTATAAAACATCTGTATTTGGACATCAAATAACAAATAAGATCAATGAAACACAAATAAGTGATGGGTGCATTAAATGAATATAAGACCCTCAATACAATTCAATATCCTACATGACACCATTACTCCAAAACACTAGAATAATTTAAATGGTTCTTCCACACACCAACTTCTATCAATGATCATATATCACCATTGTCCTCTCCATGACCAGCATGACATCCTCAATATCCTACACTCTCCATTCAATGAATTAGAGTTTTTTTGAATATACAAATGAACATAAGACACATGAAGGCTTTTGTGGATCGTCTCAAACTATGGTGGAATTTGAAACCAAAAATCTACCTTAACAACTCTCCCAACACCTCAAAGGGGTGAAAAAAAATATAAAAAAGAATTCACACATTTCTAAACAACCACTTCCAACATCAGGGTTATGGAATTAAGAATGATTTTTTACCACATGAAACTCTTATAGAATCATCCTATAATTAGAATAGAGCACATATATATCATATGACTCATTAAATCTACCAAAAAAAGTAAAACCATTTTATCTTTATTAGCCCCACATAGAGACCAATTATTGGTTCCTCGAAAACCTTGTTCCAGGACAACATAGAATGAAATCACCAACCCCCATACTAGGGCTCAGATATATACTCGATAATTGAATATTGGTAGTAGTTATTATTATTAAAATTATACAATTGAATTTCTTTTTCTACTGATGTACTAGAGTATATGATGTATTCTTGTGACATATCGTTCAGTGTATATGTAAAAACCTTTACCCTAGTAGCCCAGAGTGAGGGGTCATTCTTTTACATTTTCCTAGATACATGATATATAATCACAAATTGTAGATCATTTTGGTAGTATTGAATAACTATGTACATGCATGGTAACCATATAACATTTCTATGTAAATGTAGAAAATAACTAAAATTACAAATTCTTTCGTGACACTTATTCAATGTGTTCATCTTTAGAACCCATGGATGGAAAAAAAATGAATGTGGTGATCTCAAAATCTCAGTAAGGGTTACATGAATCAATAATAACTGTATAAAATACTATAATACTCAATCATACTAACAAGTTAAATAACAAAATTATGCATTCCTTTAATAAAATGTTAATGTAAATGAATCCATCAATTTTATCATAATAAAAATATCCTTGAATGTAATAAAAAATAATGAATAAAGAAATTTCTAATCTACTAGATATATTGTATCTAGAAAATGAAAAATCGTACCATTAAGAGGGTTTATGTCTGTTTGTAAAAACCCATATGGATTAGTTTTCAAACAAATACAAGTGTAAAGTATCCATTTTTTTGGCTTGTGAGACTTGTTAATGCATCGAGGTACTATCTATAATCGGTCCACACCCATCGCTGCAAGTTTGAATCAATTTTATAACATACAATCAGCTAAAAAACAACACCATATATAAAAACATATTACATTAATAACAATAATTGTATCCCTGGTATAAAGAATATGGATATTTAATGAATTATGATTATATATAAAAGGGAAATATACATACACCACACAAAATTAATAAGTCCTTAAAGTTAATATCATAATGGATTCCATAAAAAATGATTGATATCATACACAGACATGAATACATGTAAATAGTATTATATCATGATAAGTGTTGTTCAACTGAAATTAAAACATATAAAAAGAGTTTTGACGAAATCATAGAAATGAACCTCTTTAGTGCGGTTTAAGGGAAAATATAAAAGAGGATTTAAAAATTTAAAATACATAATATATTTATTGAATAAAAAAATATAATACAATTTTTCATTATAAAACAAATTATTTTAGTAAAATATTCGATTCTTAAAACAGATTTTGGAGTATACTTGAAAATTGGATTGAAATTGGAATGTTACCTTAAATAAGGATTACTTATCAGAATGAATTGAAAAGAGAACCTTATGAAACATGTATTTCCCCGTAAATGATGGAACAATTGGTATATTTAATCATTATTGGAAAATTAAAAAAATTATGAGGATTATATAAGAATAATTTTGGATTTCATTTGGGTAATGAGGGAGAAAGTGTAACCTGATCAAATAATTGATGTTCTGGGAGAATCAATTACATTATGTTAGAAATTATTCTAAACTATAACATAATATCCTGGATAAGAAAATTATATGTGTTAATAATTTAATTTAGAACCGCTTAAAAAGATTATTTATTTATTATTATTCATTAAGTTCATTGATTGCCATTTTTATGAGTTATAAAATTCAATGTTTTTATTTTCAAGTATTATTTTCCTTGGTTTTAATGAATGGATCCCTTATATATATTTTTGGGAATTCATGTAAAATTGAAAAAAAATAAAAGATAAATTATGTATGTTTCATGATATTTACAAATATTAAATAACATCATACATAATTTGGTTATATTGACTAAGGATGATCTATTAGATAAAATCATAATGATAACCACTTAGATTCTTTTGTAATTCTATGATAATAATGGTATAATTTTCTTTTATTAATTAATATACCAAAAAAATTTATTCATAGGCAAGCCCCTGACCATTTATTAAAATAAAAGAAATGTAAAAAATTCTTTTATTAATTAATATAATGTATATATACTAGATCTAGAAAAACTAAATAAGTTGAAATTAAAATTTTAAATTCTTTTAGTCAATTATAAAGGATTGAGGACCATTTTCAAATGTGGTGCTAGAAAATAAAAATGCATCATCCATGATTGTGGTAAATCGACACATCAAGATTGAAATTTATATTTTGAGAATAAAAATGAGAGGAGAATAAGAATTACTATGGATTTTACATTAATATAATTAAATTTCAGTATATATATATATAATATATTTTTTTTATCAACAATATTTTGGATAGAGGGGGTTAGGGGATGATAAGAAAAAAATGAAAATATATGTGAAAATAAAGGAAAACAAAATTGGATTTTACTTCTTGAATTACTTCTCCTTGAGAACCTTCTCACGAGACATGGGTTCGGGTTTTTTGGTGAAAAAAATTCTATTAGACATGTGGAAGATACCTAGGTGGTTTATTGAGACAAACATGGACATTATTCAAGGCTTAATATATGTGAGGGTAAGCAGTGGTATTTTTTGGGGAGGAGATAAGTGTTTTCCAATTATTTTATTTGTTTGGTTGTTATTTTTCCTAAAGAATGTAAATTGATTGACTAGTAATTTTTTTATTTAAATATTGAATAATAGTTCAATATTTTGGGATTACATTTTCAATACATCATTTATGATTCAATAATTATTGTACTTAACTTATACCATAGATTACCATATTTCAATTTTCAACAAAAATTCTACTATTTTAGAAAAATCACAAAAAATACGAATAACCAATTTTCAATGTCTATATCTAAAAAATGAAAACCATTTTAAGAAAATAATTATCTATATTTTAGAAATTTAATTATTTATTAAAAATATCATTTACTTGAAAATTTTAAATTTTAATATTACATCTAATTTTATAACATATTGAAAAATTAAGGAAGTTCTCATAAAATTATTTACCTATAATAAGATATCAAAATATAATTTTATGGATACATTTTATGAAAAAAATTAAAATTTAAATCATTCCATTAATTATTTAAAATAAAATAAATATTTACATTTAAGAAAATATCAATAATTCCTTAATAATTCAAGAAAATAATTACTTGTATTATGATATAATTACATCATATGACCACTTATAAGACGCCAAAATTTTATTTATAAATTAATATTTTAGGGAAATAATATATTGAAATAATTACTATTACTCTAGGACAAAGTATTATTCCAATGTCCAGAGTAACAATTTAATTGATATATGTTTTCAAATTTTTAGAAAAAACCACTTATTTCATTCATTGTTTATTTATATAGTTTTTAGTTCTCTGTGTGCTTTAATATGATTTATGATTTGTTATGCGATGTAAGATATCAAATGAATTTATTCAAGATGATAAATTTTGGTATTATCATAGGGTGTAATATTCCACCCTGCATCATAAATTTAATAAAAAAACGTGCCATGAATAGTTACCACCAATCATATATGTGTGGTTCTTCTTCATTATATATTTAGTTACCAAATTACATCATTGAATTTATAATTTATTCAAAGAACCATTTCCAATAGAGTTGTCATATTTCTCAATACATGCTCTCATATGTCATGAATATTTATTGTCCCTTCATAGTCTGATAGATATGGATCGAGTTCAATTTTTTTATTGGTGAGTACATGTGCAAGGTTTGGAATTTACCTCTTTAAAAAAGAAATGTGAAACACATCTTTCACATTGGAGAGACTTTGAGGCATTTCTAATTGGTATGAATCAGCTCCAATTCATTCCAAAATTTCAAATGTTCTAATGTAATTAGGGATAAGTTTCCCTTTCTACGTGAACATTAAGACAAACATTGATGATGATACATTAAAAAAGACATGATCACCCACCACAATTTTCGAATACTTCCTCTAATTTTAATTATAACTCTTTTTTATTTATTTTCTTGCTTTAATATGAGCCTAAAGAGTCTTTAACTTTTTCAATATATCTTTAATATGTTCTAATCCTATAAGTTTCATCTCTCCAACTTCATCCCCAAATCACAAATTTCGATATCTCTTGATATATAATTCTTTATATGGACCATTTAAATTATATAATAGAAGTTATTATTGTAGTAAAATTGAACCAAAGTTAAATATTGATCCCACATACCTTTAAAGTCAAGTGATCATGATATTAGCATGTCTTCCATTGATTGAATAGTATTTTCATATGATTCATCAGTTAGAGGGTGATAATCATTACTAATATGAAGCCCAATATCTAAGTAATTTCGTATACTAATGCATAATATTAATGTGATATAAGGATCTCAATTAGACACAATATATAGTTTTCCACATGATGTCTTATGGATTCGTTAATATATAATCTTTCTAGTAATTCAAGTGTTAAATCTTCTTTTATTTCAATAAATAGTGTTGATTTTTTTAGATGATAAACAATAACTCAGGTTGCATCATTCCTTCTAGATGACATTTGTAGTCCAACGATATTTTCAATCATAATGTTTCCCCACATACACATAGAAATATGGATTGGTTTCATGAATTGATCAGTATGATGTCTCCTAAACATAACATGTTGACAAACTGGACACCTTGAAATGTAGCTGACACATTCATATTCATATTAACCCACAAAAAATGATCCATCAGATCAGTATACATCTCAGTATTAACATCGTGTATAGATAAATTTTATCTATGGGCATCATATAACAGATTAAGTTTCAGATTAGGCTTTAATGGAACACATATCCTCTTTACAAATTATAAAATTCCAACCCCATACATGAATAATTACAAACATCCATCCTTAACAACATTAATTTTCTTTTGAAAATTCTCATCATCAGGTTGATAACATTTTAACATCACCAATAATGTTTTATTAGAAATAATTTTAAAAATGAGTGATGTTTACCCTTCCATAGAAATTTCCATATCCATTTTTACTAAATTTATTATCATATTATCTATCTTAATCATCATTTTGGTCAAAATTCCATGATCTTTCATTATTAATGCATATTATACCTTATTTATCTTACCTAGGTGGTACTGTATTGAAAAATAATAATGTTTGTGAACCTCAAGTCATCTTCATTGCCTCATGTTCAGTTATTTCTATGTAATTATGTATTTCATTATTTTGTGAACCCTGTATATCTAATATATTTAAAATAGAGATAAAGTCACAATATATTCATAGTAAATATTATAGATACAAACTCAATATCATGCATTAGATAATTTTGTTCAGAGTATTTAACTTCATTGATGCATATGAAAGAACATTATCATTTTTCATATGGAAATAACATAATCTATTATTTGATACCTCACTGTATATAACAAACCCATCATTTCATCATTGTATAGTCAAAATTGGAACATTATCTAATATTACCTTCAATTCATTGAAACCTTCTTCATATTTTTTTAATACAAACTTTTCCCTATTATGTGTGATCATGGTCAAAGGGTTATCCAATCCAGAAAAAATTATGAATTAAATGCCAACAGGAACCTACAAATTCAATAAAACCATATACCACATTTTTCTTCATTACTGTAGGCCATTATTGGATTTTTTGTCTTTGTATGACCCATGGAAATTCCATCCTTAGAGACAATTTTGGAAATAAAATAAATTTACTAAACCTAGAATTCCAACATACAAAACTTATTGTATATATATTTCTTTCTGATATTGTAAAAAATGATCAACAAGTGATTATCATGGTATTTATATGTTTAAGATATCATATAATTTCTTCAATGAATACCTAAAGAAGATCATAAATATGTTCAATAAATATTATGTTCATAAAATCCATGGGAATAGAGGGTTCTTAGTGAACCAAACTGGCATTACTGTGGAATATTAATTCCCATACCATGTCCGAAAATATTTCTTTAGAATATCTTCATTTATTACTCACAAGTGATGATTACCAGAATGAGGCTAAATCTTTTATAAATATTGAGATCTATGAAGTTTATCAAACAAATAATCAATGTGAGGCAGATAATAATTTTATATTTTTTATAATTGAATTTATTTATATATAGTCCAATCACATCTTTATGGATCCATCTTTGTTATTAACAAATATAACATGGACTCTCCATGAAGATACCCAAGAGAAAATAAATCCCTTAGTTTTTTATTAAGGTCCACTAATTCCATAGTTTTAATTATATAATGAGTCTTTGATATTGGACTTTCATTACGGATTAAATAAATTGTAATTTCCACTTCATGCTCTAGGGGGTTCGTATGTAATTCATAAGAAAAAACATCAATGTATTCATATATAAATGGTACATCCCAAATTTGATGACAAATTTCCTCATTCCCATATGTTGATATCTCTTCCTCCACATGAATTTCTCCCAGTATAGATACTGCAGTTTGATCTAGATCTGAGTCATCGGAAAACAAATTATCTATTTAAAATGGATTCAACATATTCTTCAATGATATTAATTTCCTTTTTCTTGAACAACATATTTTGAAATCCAACCCATACCCGGGATTATATCAAATTCAAACACATGTATGATGGTTATTTCATTAACTAAATCACGTTTATATGTCATAAAGGTGACTAAACGGCACATTTTTCTTACAATGACACATCACTTTGGAGTTTTGACGGATAAATCACCTATAAAATAAACAATTGAATTGTATAATTTTCATGGAAAAATCTATATATATAAATAATTTTGATGATCCAAAATCAAATATTGATTTTTATTATTTGATGATGGGACAAATTTACCTTTCACAAAATCATTTTTTATATCAATATTAGTTGTGGTGATACCATAGGCTTGTCCATCTGCCCATGGACTCTTCTGTGGTAAACTTTATTGATGTTTGGGAATTTTATTTCAATATTTCCTTATTTCATTAAATTTTAACTAATGAAAATCATTTATTTGATTCAACCCCTTTGAATTATTACCTATATAACCTTTTTATCAAAACTTATAAAAAACTATAACCCCTTTAAAGATTTTCAATGCAGCATTCTCTCCAAAAATATTATCATAATGTAAATTGACTCATTACCTTCTTTATATTTTATGCTTCATCATTTATGTGGTTATAAGAAGTAATATTATTCTCTTGATTTTCCATAGACGTATAGGATCTAGAAAATCCCCACTCTATTTTGATGTCACATAATTCTATTTCATCATATGAATAAAATATTTGAAATTCCAGTTCCCAACAAAGACGCTGTTAAAGTGCATCAATAAAATGATCAATATTTTTTTCAAAACCACACATGTAAAATATAGCCTAACTGACTATTACTCTGACCATATCCTCAGTCTCTACCATACATTATTCATCCCTTTACTTTAAGTGAATAAATTTTCTCTACATTTTAGTTTATTGTTCACATGGAAAATATTGGTTGGATAACATTTCATTAAATTTCCCCTAGTACATTTCTTCAAATTAATCATTAACATTAGTATTCATGATCAAAGACCCATATTAATTATAATATCCCTTGAGAAAATAGTCTTCAAAAAAATAATTTCATTTTCATTACATCACATTGCTAGAAATATATTTTTAATGTACATGATCCACTACCCAGATACTATAATATTAATAGTGTATATTCCTGATTTGTTTCCTTTTAGTAATTTTAAATACTTCTATTAATATTTCTGGAGCTAGTTGCTAAGATGAAACACACTTCAGTGGCTAGAAGTGCCTATAATATATTTGAGGAAAATAATTATTATATTTTAGTCTATTCACATGATTGAATCATGATATCATTCAAATGGTATCTCGAATCCTAAATTTGAGGCTATAGTTGAGTTAGAAATATGGATTTTACCCTTGGATGGTTAAAAATTTTCATAGCGTGAGACTTCTCTGTGAAAAGTAACCAAGTGGAAAATTTGTAAACCAAATAATTAAAATTAATTATTTTATGAGAAACTTCAAATCAATTAACATTAAAATGAAGACTCTGATTGTAAATCCAATGCCTCCATTAAAACGGGAATGTGTTGTTTCACCTTGGTGCAATATAAAATGAGAGGATTATGATGTTTTTGATTCCACACCTAAAAAGACTCCTATAAATAGAAGTATTAGTGTTTTGGCTTTGCGATGGATCTAATATTTTATCTCTATCCTCTCTATCTATATCACTCATCCATTCATCATCCATTAATTATTGTATCTTAGTGAAATCTCTACCAAAACCTTGACGGATTGAAGCGGGACCACAACAGATGTGTCGAAAAAGAAAAAGGACCAATCAAGTTAGGATTTATTCTAATTTTGAGTTTTGATTAATGTTTTAAATTCAATATCCTTCATTGCCTATTTATATCGTTATTTTGTTTAATGTTGTTGAGGGCCACACTAGCATAGCCATCAATCTATCTTGGAAATCATTTTATTCATCGGGATCCTCACCCATTCAATGGGTTATTTTATGTTTATTCTTGGACGTGTCAAATATTCGTTGGATAATTCAAATATATTTGGGTCTATGCAGCTATAAATCAATGGGTCCCAAGAAACCATATGGATCTAAAATCGAATGAGCAGTGGAGTCATTGTGCACCATAGAACAGACCCCTAGAGCAAGTTTGGCTGGATCAACCCAACGATGGTGGAGCACGACAACCGAAAAGGGCATCATAGTGGAGAAAATGTTGCTGGAGGCTAGATGCTGGAGGTGAAACCATTTTCTGGTGCTGGTGTGTTGAGCATAGGCTCGGTACTCGAGTTGGAGGCTGAGAGGCCAGATGGTGATCCGGTGGTGCACTCTGAGGAGTAGGTCAGCGTCAGGTGGCATCAGTATAGAAGGAAGACCCATGCTACTATGGGTGAATTGGATCCATGTCAAATGTGCAACAAATTATTGCAGAGCAGAGGGGGAGGGTCACTATGGTGGTGTGCTAGTAGAGCGGGCTGTAGAGCCCTAGGTAAGGGCTGACAACTGGTGGACTGGGCCATGGTTGAAACTTCCAAGAAAAATGACGGAGCCAGGGGGTAGTGTTGTAGATCATGTTGACGAAGGGAATTCCAGCATAGGTAGAGCATTCTGGCCAGTTTGGGCGAGATTGGCCCAAGTGGGGCCATTCCCCGTAAAATTCTTGTATCTTCTAAATGGTGAGTTTGATTGATGCGCTGTCTGCGACCATGGCCCCCAATCATTATGACATATTTTTAGACCATTTTAGGACTATGAATCCATTTTATTGTGGTTTTAGTTCAAAAAATGACTAAATTTAATATTAATAATTTAATTATTATTATTTGGGGTCTCATGTAACAACTATCTTCTATACAAGACATCTATTTCATTCCCCGTCTGTGATGGAATGACCCTGTTCCTAGTGCAGAAATTTAAAGACTACATTCAGGGTATAAATCCAATGACGAGGTATGGACCTCATGGTATTTCATTCAAGAAATTTCTATGACTCGCGACATTTTCATCGGATATCTATTTTGGGAAAATTAATATTCAATATTTTATGTGTTTACACATGTATATCAACACTCTAATATATTTGGATGTATGATGCCTTATTCCTGATCACATGAAAGGTAGAAACAATAACAGAATATTGTTGGAGGTCCTTTTTATGTGTTTGGGGAAAACACAAAGCATAGGTCTTCTTTGACTATTGAGAGTGTGGAGAAGATGTATGAGGAGATACAGTCGAATGTTTTGGGTCTGTTTGAGGAGGCGTGATACCGAATGTACATTTTCACAATTTTTGGATTAATGATGAGAGTTGTGAACTGTTTGGTCCATTGACTAATTATTCCATGTACATTAGATGTACATTGGTTCCCCTAGGGGTACTTCTTCACAATTTAGTACCCGATAATGGATAGGTACATAACAAAATGATGAGGTAGTGTCACATGTCATGTGGGTATCACATGGGATATCTAAAACATTAAAAATTCTTCTATCTCTCATAAAAAATTCATTTAAGACCCTATTTTGGCATGTGAGTTTCCTATTCAAAGTGTTTTATTGTGTTGAATTTGATGGTGCCCTCCACAGTGTCGTTCAAGTTATGATGTGAGATGTTTAGATGGTGATTGCTATTAGGGGAGCCACCTGATGACTATAGTGTATCTTTTCTGATATGTACCATAGAGAAGGGATGAAAAGAGTTCCTTAATACTTTTCTGAGAGGTACCATCAATCAGGGATGACCAAAGATCCTTGATAATATTTTGAGAGGCATCATCCAGTTGGGATGGCCATATGAGTTCCACATTTTCTCCAATTGGGAAGGGAAATGGTGGATAATGGGTGATCTATTTAAATGTTCAGTTGGTCTATGAAGTGGTCCCCGATGGATGTTCTAGGATACCCTCTAGCTGGCCAATGTTATGGGTCCTGTTGATGAAACATGCCATGAAGTACCCTCCTATTGGGACAGGAAATTGGTCCCCATCGAATTCTGAGTTATGATCCTCCCAAACATACATGGTCATGAATAACCAATGACTAGAGTGGAACACTCCAGCTAGGCAGGGAATGGGTCCTCAACTTTGAGACACGATCTATTCATTGCAAGGCATAATGATGAGATGTTCTTTGACGTACCTTTGTAATCTCATGGAAGAGTAATGCTTTTCGCACTAAGACTGCCCCTTGTGATTCGATCTAAAACTTTACAGGTGAGACAATCCCACCCAAATATGATAGTATCATGGTGTGGTGATTGAGTCCACTTGAATTTTAGTTCAGAGCCGTCATGTGGGATTATAAGCATCAATGGTGGATACTTCTAGGACTATTGTCAAGTCTTCTTCTTAAGATTAGATGTGAGATGTTGATCCCTTTAGTCTCTTTTTTGGGATTATTTGCTTGAGCATATATATGTTTTTTATTTCAGTACCCACTCCATGGTTTTTGGTTAATCTCCTTCCATGATAGGCTAAGACACACAGTGTATGCCACATTCTTCTTGGCTCTAGCCTCTCATGGTTGGACAAGTCAATTTTCGTACTATTGATAGCGAAGAATTAATGGGAAGTTCAACTTATCATTATTCTAGATCATTTTGTTTTTGATTATGTTACTTCAATATATTTTTATTTAGATCTGGACTCTTTTACTATACCTTGACCTATCTACTTTATCCCTCTTTAGTACATCTTTTAATTTTCTACCTTGAGCCTTTGGGTTATCCTACTTCGTATTTTTATACACACCCTTACTGGGGTATCGCATGCCATTGGTCTTCCCTTGAAAATGATGGAGATGTTGATAGTGAGTTTAGAGGATCTTTGGGACACGGGTGGTTAGACCACATGTGGTGGTCATAGCTTCGAATTTGGGAGTGTGGATCTCTCTCTCTCTGTTATTTTACTTATTCCAGTTACTTCTAGGTTGTATCGCTTTTCTGGTTGGGCCTATATTATTCCTATTTTAACATTAATCTTTCATAACATCACAAGTACTTGAACTATTTGGAGGTTGATTCATGTATGTGGTTATTATATAGTTGTTTTGAATCATTTTTTCTTTTTCCCCCTTCACTGTTTTCATTTTTTGGGCTATGTGTGTGTGTACAGGTTCATAAAAAAAGGCCTCATCGGGTTTTTTTCTCCATCAGTGGAGGTCTCCACCACTATCCTATTGAGGAGGGATTGGGGTTGTTGTGACTCAATCCCTGATGCAGTTTGGATCATGATAAAGTGGTATCAAAGGTGGTTCTACCCATATGATGTTATTTATTCATTTCCTTGAAAAGGCCTCTATTAGGTTTATGGAAATGCATTCGAATTGTCCAGAGAATGGATCATGGGAATGTGAGTGTAGTGATGGTATGAGAGACCCATGTATCTATTCACCAAGACTTTTATTACCACATGTTGACACCGAATAAAACGAAATGTTTTCTCAGGATCATTTTTACATGCATCATATAGGATAGAGTCTTTAATTTTCATTATTTATACAGATCTCTATTATTTTTGTTCATATATATATATTCCTATATAACTGTGATACACCATGATATCATTCATGATTTATCATAAATGAAAACTATACAGAATATCAGCTTGGTTTTATGGCGACAATCCTATGAGTGGTGAGGCCTTAGTTCAGGACCCAATAAGTGATATCCTTCCTCTAGGTGGGTAGGTAGCAGTACATCAACATTATGAGTAGAAGACAACCCCATATGAGTTTGATAAGGATGCACATAGGCTGAGCGCACTTCACAAGTTCTAGATCCAGAAAACAATGAGGTTTTGTGTTGTACAGGGCCCTAAAACTATAGATATTTGGATATATATCGTGGTACACCTCTTTAGGATTGTACAGACACCAACAGATCAGATGGAAGCACTGGTAGACATCTTTTTCAATGGAGCAGCTAAAAATTGGTGGAACATGTTTAAACATGATGATTTGCACTCAAGTGGGATAGATTGTATGGATTGTTTTAAAGTTGTACTACCCCTCCTTCATGTTCTCTTCTCAACATCAATATCTCCTTTAGATTCAGTATCGAGTGATGATGGTCTATGATTATGCATCTAGGTTCACAGACCTTTCTTCCAACTCTCTATACATACTCTATGATGGATTCTTTGAAGAAAAAGGGATTAAGCAAGGAATAAGAAGAGATATCCATGCTATCATTATAACCCTGGGAATTCCCAACTATGTTAGGGTACTAGAGAAGGTGTAGGTGATAGTGAGATTTATATTATAGAGACACCATAAATCTTTTTTTGGTAGTGTGAACAATAGAGTTGAGATGTCTCCTGCAGCTATAAGGCATCATTTGACACTATCTGAACACATGAGGGCTACCCATAAACGGTCTCATGCACCTTTTCATATGGGTCCAAGGAAGCAAATAGTGTAGGGAAAACCTAGGGAGGGCCGGTGTAATGCTTGTGATAGGGTATGTGACATGGCACGAGACTTCCATACAAGATATGCTATGAACACTAGCCATGCAACAGGTTGACCACCACAGTAGAGACATTGTCCTGATCAGGGTGGTACCCAGGGAGGTGGTGATAGTATATGAGAAAGAGAAGCTTTAGATGGGTGATGAATATATGGGGTCATTCATCCCGACGAAGTAGCCCATATAAGGTCTAAAAACATGCATCTAGGTCCCCAAGAAACATCATAATTTTCATGTCTATGATCCGACAAAGGATGTGATGATTAGAGGTATGCCTTTTAGATTTTCTAGTTTTTTTCAGAAAAACATGTTAGGAACTTTGAAAAGTATAGTTTTCTTCATTTTCCATTCTTTGGGTTTTATCTGGGTGACATAGGAAATCGATTTGATGTTATTTCAGTTTTGTTTGATGTAAACTTGAATGCATTAAGAAGTGGGTTCCTTCGCCCACCGAGAATCATTTTTTTATGCAACAAAATCTTGGATGAAAATTTTTTTCCGCCCAATGTAGATAGTATCATGGTGTGGTGGAAGGGTCTCAATGACTTTTACATCTAGTGTGATGTTGTGAGATGGAATTTTAGAGTAAGCCATTGAATTTTTGTTGGATTTTTTACTTTTTGACCTCCATTGGCATGAGATTTACCTCGTGGGATCAGTAGAGATCCTATTTTGGGGATTACTCACAATTCAAGATGGGAAATAACATGTGAGTTATGTCACATTCATTCCATGTCAAGAATCTTTCGGTTGGATGAGTTTACTCACATACCATGTTCATTGGTACCTTTTGTGATCAACTTCATGTCTTGAAAATACCATTATCATGTATATGATGGGGTTGTAGAGACCCCATGTTCATAACTCTGTGAGTAACTATTTGGTGTTGGTAGTGGTAGTCATCGCCCTGATAATTAGATGATGCTACATTCTGGGGGAGAACTTTGTGGTTTTTTATAACACCAATGTATCTAGTACGTCGTCACCCAGAGAGACTAGAACATGAGGTGGTGGTGCTGGTTGTACATCTTATAGGACAATGACTTCGATATAGTCTATACATTAGGAATGGGAAATGTTTTAGTTTATTCCCGTAGTAGGAATTCCCTAGCGCACCAAGTGTGGGATGTTTCAGAGTAGTTAAAATTCCCAGAGCAGACCCAATTGTAGTATGAGGGTACATGTTTTCTTCATTTGATGATGTGAACTCGTTCACTTCCTGAGCATGTCATAGAGTTTTGGTGGTGAGAACTTGATTTTGAAACCTTGTGTGTCCAAATATCCTTAGGTGTTTTACTATATGGATATTCTGAAGGAGGGAATCATGAAAACATCTTCTAGGGCCAAACATTGATTCTAGTTGCAATGTGGGATAATGAGGATTAACCCTGATTGAAAAATATCCCCCAAATTTCATTGGGTCATTTGGGACAGTGAAAGGATATGGTGAGGTTTCTTACCACCTTTCCTAAACCATAATAGATGATGTAGGCACACAACATCTCCCAATTGTCATAAAATACAAGATACATGCTTGTTCCAATGCATGTCATCAGATGTAATATACCGTATGTGGATAGACCATCTATTTGGTTCACTTGATGTTCCAAAATGGAAAAATGAAGGTTTTCCTTTGAGCAGGAGAGACAAGTGTGAGCTCAATATCAGGAGTTGTTTTCCAAAAATTTTATTTTTAGGGGTAGAAAGATTGAATGTGGTAATTATGTAGAGACCCAAATATTGGCATTATAAGGCTATCAAATATTTTTACACATGTTTCCATATCTAGGCACTGAGACGACATCCAATTCTACGACCAAGTGTGCCCAGAATAAATTATATAATAAATATTTATTATATTTTATACAACTCAAGGGATTTATACAAGATATCTCTTACAAGGTGGTTTAGATCAGATATCTGAAGTCATAGTTGAGTCCGGATTGTGGTGTTTACCCTAGGTGGGGTATAAAATTTTTCAGTGTGGGAGTTTTTTATCAAAAAAGTCACCCAGGGAAAAAATCATAAATAAAATAATTAAATTAAATGTTTTATTAGAAATGACAAAATAATTATTCTTAAATCAAAGACTCAGATTAGAAATCTATGACCTCCATTCAATCCAGAATTCATTGTTTTTCCTTAGAGTGATATAAAATTAGAGGGTGTGGATATTTCTGACTCTGTACCGAGAAGGAATTCAAATAATAGTCGTTTAAGAATACAGGATTATGGTTATCCATAATCATCTCTCTATATCTATATCTTATCATGTCAATTACTCATCGGATCAAGGAGAAATTTACATTGAAACATCAAATGATAAAACTGGGATCACAATGGACATGTTGGAAGTGATAAACAGATCAATCGAGTTAGGATTTCTTTTACCATTGAGTTCTGATTCAACATTAAAATTGAACATCCTTCGTTTATTATTTGTACATTTTCATTGTTTATTTTATTAGATGGTCACACTAAAAAATCTATCAATCCATCATATAAATCATTTTATTCATAGAGTTATTCACAAATTGAATGGTTTCTTCAACGTTTATTCTTGGATGCATCAAATCATTAATAGATTATTAAGAGTGACATGGTTCTATGAAGAGACAAATCCAAGGGACTTGTAACAACATTGGGATATGAAATCACATGAGAGGTGGAGTCACAATGGTCTGCAAAAGGGACCACTAGGTCATGTCTTTCCAGTTGCGGCTGCCCCCATCGGTCGTGGATGGTGGCACAACAGAGAGGTTGTGGCTGGCTGCAAGAGGTTGTAGGTGGAACCAATGATCGTAACTAGTATAGAAAGCAGAGGATGGTGACTGGAATGCAATGAGGAGATGATAGGAGATAACTGGTGGTGTGTTCGGTGATGGAGGACAACATCTAGATGTGTAAGTTAGCCAGTAGGACTCAGGAAGGGGGACCGGGGGCTGACAAGGACCCACATCGTGAGTGGATTCTTAGAAGAGTGGGTGGCCACCGTGGCGGTGTTCAAGTAGAGAGGGCCACAAAGATATGATCAGGGCTAATGAAAGGCATGACAGGTCGTAGCAAGAAGAGTCGGGCTGCACGGCTGGTCCATAGGGAAGGAATCCGTCAGAGGGGTACGACCAGTTTTTTTCAGACAAGCCCATCTTGGGAAAAGCCCCATTAAATGGTTGTATTTACTAAATGGAACATATGGTTGATGTGACGTCTCTAACAATCAATCCCAGTCATAAGGATGGATCTTTTTAGAATATTTTATGACAATTAATCCTAGGCATTAGGGTTCATGTTCCACAAATTATTAAATTTAATGTTAATAATATAATTATTATTTTTCGGGGTCTCATGTCAAACCTATCATCTGAAGTACTCATCTATTTGATGTACCGTTATCAGTGGTGAAACCGTAGTCCTTGTGTAGAATTTTAAATACTACTATTAGGTTTTTAACTTAATGACATGGTGTGGGCGCCATGGGATGTGATTCCAGAGAACTATAAAACTCTCAAATATTTCATCGGGTATCAATTTGTGGAATATAAATAGTGGATCTTGGGTATGATTCCACATGGATCACCATGGTGAAATCTGTTTAGATGTGGAGAGCTTATTTGTTATCTCATTAATTATAGAATAATCAAAATGAATAACAGTGGAAGGTACTTTTGATGTGTTTGGAGAAATCCCATGGATATGGTCAGCTTCGACTCATATGAGAGTGGAGAAGATGTATGAAAGGATACATTCAAATGTTTTGGGGCTGTTTGAGAAGGTTTGTTAGCGAATATATGTTTCACTGTTTGGGATTAAGGTCAAGAGTTATTCACTAGTCAGGCCTTTTACTATATGTTCCATGCATAATGGGAGTACAATAGTGCACCTTGGGGTATATTTTCACTATTTACTACATTATAATGGATAGGTACATGACCAGACGATGGGGTGGGGTCACACCTCATCTGGGCCCTACACGCATTGTGCACCACATTGTGAATTTTCCGATCTATCGTAACTCATTGTTTTGAAATAATATTTTTGCATATGTGGAAGATATACTTAGTGTTTTCCCACATAGAACATGTTGGTCCCTTTGGTATTGGACTTCGAGTTATGAAGTGAGACATTTGAATTGTGATTCCTATCTATGGTAGTCCTCGACTACTGTAGTGGTTATTTTTTGAGTGGTACCATCCAAAATGGACAGTTAGAGTTTCCTAATTCTATTTTGAGTAGTACCATTCATCAAGGATATCTAGAGTTCCTAAATTCATTTCTATAAGGTACCATCCAGTAGGGATGGCCATAACAGTTCTGAGTTTACCTCCAACTGGGATGGGTAGTTTTCCTCGATGTCAATTCTAGGTTTACCTCCAGGAAGATTGGGATTTTGTATGTAATGAATGTTCTAGGTTACAATACATCTGGGCTGGTCAGTGGGTCCCCGTCGACTTTGGGTGACGATCCCCCCTAACATACTTCTGCACAAATACCCAATTACGGGAGTGGAACCCTCCAGCCGGGATAGTCATGATTCCATGAATCTGATACATGATCTCTCTACTATGAAACATAGTAGTGATATGTGTTTTGATGTACCTTTGGACTCTCAATGAAGATAGATTATTTTCTGACTGAGACATTTCCTTGTGACGCAACCTCTAACCTTGTGGGCGAGACAAACCCGCCCAATGTGGACAGTATTATAGTGTGGTGATTGACTCCCTTTAACTACAAATTCAGAGCATACCTGGGAGATGATAGGAATCGATGGTGGATACTTCTGGGAATGTTGGATACTCATTTTCAATGGAATAACTATGATATGAACAACCCTTTACTCTCCAGTTCATGTTTATTTTATTTGAGAATATATATGTAACATGTTTTTGTACCCACTCCATGGGTTTTGGTTACAATACTTCCATGAGAGCGGACGATGTGTGGGGTGTTTCACGTGTTTTTGTGCCCTGAATATCATGGTTGAATGATTTTACTGCCCTAATATAGGTACAAAATAATCGATTACAAAGTTATTTTTCTCCCTGTTTTTAGATCTTTGTCTTTTGGATGGGTTACTTAACTATCATGTATGGTTTATCTATACACATTTATTATACCTTGTTCTATCTGTGCTTCCCTCTTCAGTACATCTTGTATTGCTTCCTTGATCCTTTGGGGAAACCAACTATGTATTTTTATACTCACACCTACTTGGGATTTACCCTCCCTTGTTTTTCCATGGTAGATGATTGAAATGTTGATAAATAATTCATAAGAGTGTAGGGATATAGGTAGTGGGATCGTGTGTGGTAGTCAAACCTTGAGATTCTGGATTGGTAATCTCTAAGTTGTTTTACCTTTTTAGTTATAGTTTGGTGGTTACACATTATTGGTCGGGCCTATATTATTTCCCTTTTCATTTCAGACCACCCTTATACCTGTAATATTTAGAATCTGATTCATGTATGTGGATTAAATATTTTTGTTTTGTGTTAGAACTCGACCCCAGTTTCCCAGAGCCAGTGCCTTATTTGACTATGTTGAAATACATATGAATAATATGAATCCCAAAGGACGGAGTATTTTAGTATTATTGGAAACAATTTACATACATAAGTTCAGCTTTACATATGGAAAGGGAAAATGACACTAAATTATTCCACTTTCAACATTAAGTCTCTTAGATTAATCTTCCATGTCACTCATAATTTACTTCTTCATGTCTCGAGAAAATGGAACATAATAAAAGAGTGAGATCAAACACTCAGTAAGAGTAATCAATAAAATAAAAGATAATATAAACTGTAGAAAAGGTGAATAATTGAAAACAGATGCCTTAAATACTGAACTTAAACACATTATGGCAGAAATATGAGCTGAATGAATAATTCCATAATAAAACATAATCATGGGTATTATACTAGTTGAATAACCCCATGAACTTCGAATACTAGCATCATAATGAGAAAAGTGCATATTCCCAACATTCTTGAATCATTTTGTCATGGACTCGGCCAATACATCTAGTGATTAAGGCATTGGCCAAAAACCATATCACATTGGGAAAGGTCTCAGCCAATTCCATGTCTATTTGTCTCATGAGACCTACTGAATCATTTAGGGGATATAGTGGGCCCCACCCATCACATAATAAGTCTAATTAATTCCTCATATGATCTAGGATCAATATAAACAACAAATACATTTATATTGAAACTATCATATGAAATCTAACTAATTTTCACCAATTGTTGAACATAAACACTAACCATTCAGAATAATATGATGAATGGTTTTAGGACAGTTCATCCACACTAAAGATAGTCATAAACCATTAAATAAAATATGGTATATGACTTTATAAATTATTAAACCCAATAATACCATGGAATCAATAACATAATTGAACGATAATACTCTTATAAAATCATTAAGCAATTTTGAGATAAATACTATTTTACTTTGAAAATAAGAGTTATTTTGGAAAAACTTTATATAAAACCAGAAGTGATGTAAGATTTTATTTTCATAATAAAATGAGTATTTTTAGAAATATAATGGTTTCCAAAAATAGATTATAGAGTGCCCTTGTAAATAGATATGAATTGGAGAAATTCCCTTGAATCGGGCTTCTATTTTGGAAACAATTTTAAAAGTTCCTTTTAAAGTGTGTAACTATCCATAAAATAAGGAAATTTTATGATTTTTAGAAATATATATGACACTCACACAGAATATATGATTAGTACATAACAATACAAATGAAATTTATTGAGGAAATTAGACAATGAAAGTAACCCGGATGAAAATGGAAGTTCGGGTGAAAACCCCTTACATTAACTCCAAATGTGTTCTTCTCTCTTACTTAAGATCTTGGAAAATGAAATTATACATATTAATAACTTATTTAAGAACCTATTAGACATGTATTTTGTTTATCATAATTCTTATTAGTTCATTTATTTATTTATTGACAATTTGTTGTATTGAATATCGTCGTTCTAGAGCGTTCGTTCCCTTTATTTTCATATTCAGTTCAATTGTTTTTATGTAATGAAGTTCATGTGGAATGGTTATAAATCTCGAGAATTAAAATTACTCATTATTTATTAACATACATAATTGATACTGGATATTTATTTCTTATGGTTACATTGAATAAGGATGAATCATTAGATGACAACTACTTCAATTATTTGGAGATATTTGGATTATTATGAACTAGTTTTGTCATATAACTTTTTTATATGTACATATTCTGTTTCCTGAATAATTATTACGTTATAATAAATATATTATAGTTTTTTTCAACCATAAATATGGTTTCATGATCAGTAATGAAGATTAAATTGATGAACGAAACTTCGTCATCCCCAAAGGATGTAAATTGGAACCTTATGGACGTTGATTTCATTTATAAAAATAAAAGGGAGTGGGTAAAAATATTTGTGATGGTTCTTTCATTCACAAGATATAATTCCAGTATATAGATGTTACTGTAGTTATCATGGTCATTTGGATAGAGGAGGTGAGGAGAGAAAAACAATAGAGATGATCTTGATAATAAGAGAAAAGTTAAGAGATCCCTTATAAACATTTGGCAGCCTAACTGCGTCACTTAAAATTTCATATAATCAAATGATGATAAAAAAAGAGAATCTCATCATATTAAAATCAAAATGATAGTAAGAAGAATGAATACAATCAAGCCTCAAAATATGAGGAAGGAATTTTAAATAGATAACATAAAAGGAGTATCGGCTTAAAGAAGTGAAAGAAGGATTCCCTTACCTTGAAAAATAACTCGTAGTTCATGAAGGAGGGGACCATGGGGGCTTATGGAAACCTTGGGAGGACTCTTAGAGACGTAAAATCTGCAGATATTCAAGTATGAGGGATTTTTAATGAAATAAAATGAATGGATGTGTGGGTATTTATAGAAAAAGAGAGGTAATTTTTTAATAATTTCAACGAAATAGCACATTAGTGGTTTTTGCCAAACCATGTGCTTTCCCATTCTATTTTCCCATGGTTTATGCCCCTTGAGACACCTAATGACATAAGTTACTATTTAAAAGTCAAACAGCCTTTTATTTTAATTTTTATGTCATTATGATGTCATTAAACTAATGAAAACTAAAAACATTATTGTTTACTATTCATGAAAAATTCTATTATTTTAGAAAAATACCCAAAATTCACCCCTACCATTTTTAGATGTGTAGAATTAGAAACTGAAATCCTTTTTTCAAAAATAATTTTCTAAATATTAATATTTTAATTTTTAAATAAGGTCAATGTTAATTTGAAAAATAACAATCTTGAAGTGCAATTAGTTTTATGTGGCATTGGAAAATTAATTAAGATCCCATTACCCTATTTCCTTAAGAAAATAAAATAATATTATTATTTAATATTCATAAGGTCATATTAGTATTCATATTACTATTCATAAGGGTATGTTACTATTCACCAAAAATCATATTAGTTCTAGCATACTCAAAATGACTTACTGAACACAACTCTAGATGACCATTTCTTGAAATTCAAAACATAGAAGAGGATAGATTATAAAATTGCATTCACTATTTATTTTAAAAAACATGGGGTGTTACATTCTCCCCTCCTTACAAAAATTTCATCCTCTAATGTTATAGAATATTACCTAAAAAGATTCGGGTATTTCATTAACATATGCTCCTCAGGATCCCATGTTGCTTCCTCCATCTTATGGTTCCTCCATAGAACCTTCACCAGATGAGTCATCCAATTTCTCAGTACTGGTTCTCTAGTATCAATAATCTTAATAGGTTCTTCACATTAATATAGATCGGGCTCAAGCTTCACTTATTCATATGTGAGTACATGTGTTGGGTCAGGTATGTACTTTCTTAACATTGAAACATGGAACACATTGTGAACCTTGGAGAGACTTGGTGGCATTGGAAAACGGTTAGCTACGACTCCAATTTGGTCTATAATTTCAAAAGGTCTGATGAACCTGGGACACAATTTACCTTTCTTACTAAAATGTATAACTCCCTTCCATGGAGATACCTTCCAGAAAAAATGATCTCCTATATGAAATTCCAAATCCTTTTATCGGTTGTCAGCATATCTCTTCTTCCTACTTTGAGCTATTTTGATATGGTTCTATATGATCTTCACCTTCTCCATTGTTTCTTCAACAAGTTTTTCTCCCACGAGCTTTCTTTCACTAGCATCGTCCCAACAAGTTGGTGTACGACATCTCTTACCATATAATGCTTCATAGGGTTCCATCTGAATACTTGAAGGGAAGCTAGTGTTGTAGTAAAATTACACGAGTGTTAAATATTGATCCCACATGCCTTGAAAATATAGTGAACAAGACCTCAACATGTCTTACAATGTTTTAATAGTTCGTTCTGATTGTCCATCAGTTTTTGGGTGGTAGGTAGTGCTCAAACGATGATTAGTATCTAGGGCCTTCTGATGAAGTTTCCAGAATCATGATGTAAAACCTGGATCATGATAAAAAAAACCAATAGGGGTACTCCGTGATGTCGCACAACTTCCTTAATATATATTCTTGCTAGATGTTCATGTGGTAGATCTTCTCTTATAGCAAGAAAATGTGCTTACTTGGTAAGAGGATCAACAATGACCCATATTTTATCATTCATTCTAGGAGTCTTTGGTAGTACCATGACAAAGCCCATCATGATATTATACCATTTCCACTCAGACATGGGAGGTGGTTGCAATAATCCTCCAGGATGTTTCCTTCCAGCTTTTACTTGTTGAAAAACCATACATCTTGACACAAAATCAGCAATCTCCCTCTTCATGTTGTCCCACCAAAAATGTTCCTTCAAATCTCTATACATATTAGTGCTACTAGGGTGTATAGAGAAATGGGAACTATGAGAATCATCCAACAATTAACTTTTTAGATCAGGTATACCAGGAACACAAAGTCAGTTCCCAAATTTCAAAATTCCATATTCATATACAAAGTCACTCAATCTCCCATCATTCACAGCTTTAATCTTCTTTTGAAACTCCTCATCAGTAGCCTAAGAACTTTTTATCCTTTCTAGTAATGATGGTTTGGAAACCATTTGAAAAATAATTGATTTTTCACCTTCCATGATTATTACCATATCCATCTTTAATAGATCCATGAGAATAGGATCCCATTCAACCCTCATCTTGTTCAAAACTTCATGATCATTTCTGCCCAAAGCATCAGCCACCTTATTTTCCTTCCCCGGGTGGTAGTGTATTGTACAATCATTATCCTGGAGTATTTCAAGACATCTTCTTTGCCTCATGTTGAGTTATTTCTTTGAGAAAATATACTTCAAACTATTGTGATCTTTATAAATATCACATTTTCAACCATAGAGATAATGTCTCCATATCTTCAAAGAAAAGATTACTGTAGCTAACTCAAGATCATGAGTAGGATTTTTTTGCTCAAGAATTTTTAGCTGTCGAGATGCATAAGCAATAACCCTATCATTTTTCATAAGGACGCAACCAAGTACTTTCATTGAAGCATCACTATAAATAAAAAACTCGTCATTCCCCGATGGTAGAGTCAAAATAGGAGCATTGACTAATATTCTATTTAGTTCATCAAAACCTTTTTCACAATCTTTTTTCCAAAAAAATTTAACCCCTTTACGTGTGAGCTACATTATCGGGTTAGCCAGTCGGGAAATATTCTTGTACGAAACGCCGATAATAACCTGCTAAGCCAATAAAACTGTATACCTCAGTTATATTTTTTTGGCATGGGCCAATCATGGATTGACATTGTCTTTGTAGGATCAACTAGTATTCTATCCTTAGAGACAAAATTTCCAAGAAAAGAAATCTCTTGAATCCAGAATTCACACTTGATAAACTTCCCATATATTTCTTGTCTTCTAAGAGTCTTTAGGATAATGCTCAAGTGATTTTCATGATCTTTGTAGCTTTTGGAGTATACAAAGATATCATCAATAAATACCACTACAAAATCAATGAGATATTCGTTGAAAACTCTGTTCATTAGATCCATGAAGACAGAGGGTGCATTAGCCATTCCAAAAGGCATTACTGTAAACTTGTAATGCCCATACCTAGTCTGAAATGCTGTCATTGGAATATCTTCCTTCCTCACACACAACTGATGATATCCAGATCAGAGATAAATCTTCAAAAAGTATTGAGCTCCATGTAGTTGGTCAAATAAATCATCAATGCGATGTATATGATACTTGTTCATTATTGTTATATCATTGGTATCCCTTTAGTCTCTTCATAACCTCTTAGATACATCTTTCTTATTAACAAAAAGGACATGGTCTCCCCATGGAGAAACACTAGGGTGAATAAATCCCTTATTACTCAATTTAACTAGTTGTTTCTTTAGATACACTAATTCGATAGTGGCCATTCTATAAGGGGTCTTCGATATGGGCCTTGAACAAGGAATTAAATCAATGGAATACTTAATTTCACATTCTGGATGATGTCCAGGTAAATCTTCTCGAAACACATCAACATATTCTCTCAAAATATATACATCCCATATTTGATCATTACTTTACTCACCCACAATTATTTCATTATCTTCCTCCCCAATAATTGAATTTAGTTGAGCTGCTGGGGTGGATCTACATAAGAATCAGGTGGTGATGATTCTGCTCTAAAGATAAGGTGTTCGTTATCATCATCATCAAAAATCGCAACCTCCTTTTTCTTACAAAATTTTTTTGCACCATGATCCGAAATCTAATCAATACCGAGTATTATATCAAACTCACTCATGGGTATCCCGATGAGATCAACAGATAATGAATATTTATATTCCTTAATGGGAACTGATTGAACGAACATTGTAGCAATGATACTTCCCTTAAGAGTTTTGACCGGCAACTCCCATGTTAAATAAAATTGGAAATATCTAATTTTCGTAGAAAACTAGGAAGATATGAAACAATGAGATGATCCAGAATAAAATAAAGAATTGGATAAACGTGAGAAAATAATTAAAGTACCTTCTACAATGTCATTAGGAACGTCATCCTTTGTATTTGTGATTGAATAAGTTTGTCCCTGGTCCCTTGTCCTTTTCTATTGCATATTTCCTTGATGTTTTGGGAACTCATTATCATAGTGTCCCATCTCCTGACCATTATAGCTTTGAAAATAACTTTATTCCCTCTTCCCATTGCAATCACCAGCAAGATGGCCTTTCTGACCACATTTATAACATACTCTTTTTCCTTTTAATATTTCACCAGGGTGTTTCCTTCCACAATTGTAACATGGGGGGAATTCGACTCTTCCCTTCATCCCCATTTCCTTTCCCAGGGTTTTTAGCATCCCAATTCTTTTATTTCTTTCCCTAAAAGTCATAATACTTGTAGAATTCGTTTTCTGTCTTGATAGAACATGAAACTATATCGTCATATAATGAAAAACTTTGGAAGACCAGTGCCCGCCGGAGGAATGGCTATAGGCCATCAAATAATCTATCAATTTTTCTCCTTGGATTTCTTATATAGTACACATAATGTCTTGCTAAACATGTGAATTTTTCATCATACATGGAAATATTTTCATCCTAATTCTTCCTCAGGTTCGTGAATTGTCTCTCCATATGTGCTCGCTGCTCATGAAGAAAAAAAATTTCTAGGAAGATTTCATTAAAATCCCTCCATTCCATCTCTTATATCTCTTCCTCCTCCTTTCTGTTTTTGATTAAATGTCACCACTGATCTGCTTATCCTGATAGACGATATACTACCATGAAAACCTTCTCTCTTTCATTACATCCCAAAGTGAGAAATATCTTCCCAAGGGAACATATCCACTGCTCTGTTACAAATTGGTTTTTAGTCCCGTTAAATGATGGAGTCTTTTGTCACATAAAGCGATCAAGCATGGCTTCTCCGCGTGGTGGATCCGGATGCTCCATATGAGTATGTTTATTATTCATAACATTAGTAATTTTTCCTAGTATATTTATGAGTTTCTCATCACCTGTCACAGCACCGGAGCCAACATCATTATCTTGCGTCAGAAGAAAATCTCTATAGGGGACAAGCACATTAGGGCGATTCCCATTCCGTCCAATAGGCACCATATCTAGATAATGGCATAAACTATATTAGGCTATGAATCAAATTGTATAATCCTAACGTAACAAAATACTACGAAAAAATTGAGATCCTACGAATGGCTAATCCTATATTTACAAATATGCTTTCTTTGAGGAATATTTTACATTTCAATTCATTATAATGGATTGTAATGAGAATGTGAATTATCTTAAGCGTATCCCCCAGGAGTTTCATAACCAAGAGTGCAGAAAGGCCCGTTGTCGTGGACCAGCTCCCGTTAGAGTCTATTTTAAAGCGGTATTTTCAATTTTTACCCCTAGATACATCTGTGCCAAAGCCGCCTCTACCTGCTCGTATCCAGACAGGGATGTATTTCTTGAAATATCCACCTAATATATTCCTTACCATAATACTAGGACATTATTGTATTTTTATTCTCAAAGTCTAAATTCTGCGTTTTCTAAATCTAGTTTCCATGTATTCTACTAAACTTCCTCTCATACCAACTTGTAGAACCCGACCCCAGTTACCCAGAGCCATTTCATTATTTTACTATGTTGTCACTCATACAAGGAATATGAATCCCAATGGATCGAGTAGTCTAGTATTATTGGAAACAAGTTACATACATAAGTTCAACTTTAGAAATGGAATGGGAAAGTGACACTAAATTATTCCACATGCAACATCAAGTCTCTTAGATTAATCTTGCATGTCACTCATAATTTACTTCTTCATGTCCAGAGAAAATGAAACATAATAAAAAAGTGAGCTCAAATGCTTAGTAAGAGTAAGAAATATAGCGGAAGATAATATAAACATTAGGCATGGTGAATAATTGAAAACACATGCCTTTAATAATGAACATAAATACATTATGGATGAAATATGATCTGAATAAATAATTCCATAATAAAACATAATCATGGTTATTATACTAGTTGAATAACCAAATGAACATCAAATACTAGCATCATAATGAGGGAAATGCATATTCCAGACATTCTCAATCATTTTTTCATGGCCTCGGCCAAGACATCTAGTGATTAAGACCTCGACCAAAATCCATATCACACTGGGAAAGGCCTCAGAAAATTCGACGTCTATTTTTCCCATGAGACCTGTCGATGCATCGATAGGTCTCATGGGACAAATAGACGTGGAATTGGTGGAGGCCTTTCCCACTGCGATATGGATTTTGGCCGAGGCCTTAATCACTATATGTCTTGACCTAGGCCATGAAAAAATGATTCATAATGTCCATCTTATGCACTTCCTTCATTATGATGCTAGTATTTGATGTTCATGTTTTTTATTTGACTAGTATAATACCCATGATTATGTTTTATTATGGCATTATTTATTCATCTCATATTTCTTCCATAATATGTTTAAGTGTTCAATTATTCACCATGTCTAGAGGCTATATTATCTTCCGTTGTATTGCTATCTCTTACTGAGCATTTGATCTCACTCCATTATTATGTTTCATTTTCCCAGGACATGATGAAGTAAATTATGAGTGACATGAAAGCTTAATATAAGAGCCTTGTTGTTTCAAGTAGAATAATTTAGTGTCATTTTCCCTTTCCATATGTAATGTTCAACTTATGTATGTAACTTGTTTCCAATAATACTAAACTACTCTGTCCATTGGGATTGGTATACCTTGTATGTATGCCAACATAGTCTAATTAGGCACCGGCTCTGGGCAACTGGGGTCAGGTTCTTACATTTTGATTCTTGTTTTAATTCCCCATTGCACTATTTTTACTATGTTTTCTATGTCTGTGTGTGTATAGGTTATTAAGAAAATAAATCCTTGTTTTGTTGTGCCTTCGCCATTGGTCTCCACCCCTAGCCTATAGAGGCGGGTTTGATGTAGTTTAATCTTGAGCCACGATGTGTGTAGGGTTGTGACAAGTAGACCCACTAAAATATGGGGGCTTCTTCAACATGTAACAGTCCAATATAGGTATGTTATGTGTTTTCATCATAACTTGAGTTATTTTTCCTACAATTGACATGATTTTATTATCTCCAACACTAACTATGTAAACATTATCAACAGGTAAATCCCTACACTATCTGAGAGTAATCATTCACTTTATTCTATTAGGTCCTATTTCTAAATTATTTTATACACTTAATAAATTTATAAATAAAATAGGATAATTATGAACTAGAAAAAAACATAACATGAATTCTAAATTTCGGTATAGTTTATGGCATAATCATAAACATGGTTTATTTGGTTACATGATTAATTATAAATACTTCATAATGTTATGTAAAGAAAATTTGAATCGTCTGAATAATATCCCATTGGAATGTCATTCCATTGGTTTAGTAAGGGCTATTGTCATGTACCAGGTCATGTCGAGTCAGTCCCAATGCACCTTGTCAGGGTTTCTACCCCTAGGCACATCTATGGCAGAACTACGTCCACTTGTAGTATACAGACTTGGATGTATTTCATGGAATCCCAACATAATCCATACCTTATATAAATTTTGTTATGTTCTGTTATTATTATCCCCAGTATATATCTTAGGGTTATGTTCACTTATATATGTATTCAAATTCTAGTTCCATGGTTTCTTATAATCATGCTCACCTATCACCTTTAATAACCCAAACAATAGTAGGCCATAGTCTGTTGTTATTTTATTATAAAAAAATAGATAAAATATAAAAAATTACCATAGATCAATAATATTAGTAGTCTCTGGTAAATAGAAACATACATTTTACCCTTATTACATTAGTAAATAAATATAAAACATAATTGATGGAATAAATCTTATTCGATGTTTATTGAAAGAGTTCATTTTATGAATATGGGGATGGAAAAAATGAAAGGGTTTATCTCAAATTCTCAGTAAGGGTTACACGAATCGATAATAAGTAAAAAAATACAATAATACATGATAGAAATATTATGGTAATTATCTTCAGAATAAATTTCATCAATAAACGTAGAGTGTATATGAATCAATGTATTTTTTCAAAGTGATAATCTTATGGAAAGTAAAAACTAAATAATGAATGATTAAAATTATTATTTATGGGATGTCATATACCTAAAAATGAACCATTATACTTTTGAATTGGTTTATTCTTATGGGTAAAACCCATCTAAATCTTTTTTGAAAAGATCACAATGTGTTTGTCACCGACTATTAATTCTCAGGAGACTTGTGGATTAATCGAGGGGCTATCTATAACCGGGACACACCAGTCACTACAATTCCAAATCAATCCTCATACATAGATTAAACTCAATAAGAATAGTGTATGTAAAAAAGAGAGTTTTTAGAAGAAAATAATCATATACGTTGTTCATGAAATATGTATATTTAATGAATGATGATCATAGACAAAATGAAAAATAAACATAAACCACAATTAATTAATAAGTGAAACATTTTAATGTAATAATGGTTTCCATGAATGACTAGATCAAAATCATACATAGAAATTAATAATGTTAAATTTTTATAGACCATGATAAAATATATCCAACAGAATGTAAAACAAGTAAAAATAGTTTTAATGAAAAGTTTAAAAAAAATATAGATTAGTGTGGTTTAATGGGATATAAGAAAGAGTCTTTAAAATAGTAAAAGGATTAATTATTAGCCTAAAACAAGAAATAAACTATGAATCTTTTTCCATAAAAATAATTTTATTTTAGAAAAATATTATGGGATTAAAAATGAATATGGGGAATATATGAAAATATGTGTGAAATTGGAAGGATACCTTAAAACAGGATTACATGTGGGAAGGAATTGACAGGAAAAGATTATAAAACATGTATTTAGTTAAAAAATGATGAATAAATAGGCTAAGTACATATGTTTGGAACATAAAAACTGAATTATGGACACCTAAATAAGAATAAATACAAATTAAATTAGGGTAACAAGTGAGAAAGTTTAACCAAAATGAAAAAATGGATGTTCTCGGTGAATCCCTTACCATATATTTCAAAGTATTTTTCACATGCACTTGATGTCCTAGATAATGAATTTAGATTCATTAATAACTTAATTTAGAGTATCTTAAATATTTTTTTCATTTATTATAAATTATTTATGTTCATTTATGATATTTTTTATGGGTTATATGATACAATTTTGTATTTTAGAACTGATGATTTTTTTTATTTTTCAAAATTGGATCCATTTTATATAAATATTAGAATTCATATAAAATGACATAAAACCTCAAAAAATGAAAATATTTAGTAGTAATGATCCTTTAGAATATCAAATGATGTCAAAAATCATATGTTTATATGGAATGATGACGATTTATTAGATAATATGTTATTGAGAACCGTTTATATTATTTCATAATTTTCAATAATCATGATGTAGTTTTTAATTTATTATTTAATGTTATTTAATTAATTATTAACCATTATAATGGTTTAATGTCCGTACATGAAAGTGTAATTATGAAATTAAAACACATCATCCTTGATGGCGGAAAATCATCACATCATAGATGATATTTTCATTTTTATAATAAAACGAAGAAGAGAAGCGGTATGATGGTGGATTTTAAATTAAAAAAATAAAATTATTTTATATATATAATATTATGGAGTAATCATGAATGTTTGGAGGAAGGTTATGAGGGAAGAATAAGAAAAGAAATAAAATTAAAATTAAAATAAAGGAAATCGAAAGAGGACATTACCTCATTAATTTATTCTACATGAGAACCTCTTTAGCGGAATTGGGATTGGTTTTTATGGTAGAATAAAGGCTAATGGAAATGGGTAGGATTCTTGAGAGGATTATTGGTAAGTAAAGGGGAAAAATTCAAGGATTCAAAAGTTTAAGGGGAAGATTTGGTGAGGGGTGATATTTATAGTGGAAAATAAGGGTGTTCAATGATTATTATATTCAATAGATTATAATATTACCACAAGACTAATAAAATATTGAAAATTATCAATAAATATATTAATATAATTTTGATTATTTTTGGATTATGATATTAAAATATCCATACATATTCTATGACTTTCTAATTTATGTATTTATCTGATAACAGTAATTAACATATTTTACTTTTTACCAAAAAATAAACTATTCTAGATAAATGTCAAAAATTCACCAAATCTATTATTTATTTGTATAATAAAAAAAAATTAACATTATTTTTTTGAAAATTATTTTCTAATAATACGAAATTTAATTTTAAATTAAAATTAAATTTTACATGAAAAATAATAACATTAAAATTATTAGTCATTTTATTGCACATTGAAAATTTAATTAATGTCTAACAAAATTACTTTAAGATCCTAAAATAACAAAATATTAATTAATTAATACAATTTTTGAAAAAAACTATTTATTTTAAATCACTCTATTAAATATAGAATTTTAAATAAACTTTTATGTTTAAAAATTTATAAAAACCTAATTAATAATTTCTAAAACATTTATTTACATGCACTATTATATAATTATATACTATTACTATTTATAGGAGACCTAGATTTTATTTATAGTTGTATAGGTGTTGTTACTATTATATTTTCTTAATTACAACACATAACTGACACATTTATATTCCAATGGTCAAATTACTATTTCATTTTTATTTGATCATTATTTTTCAAAATAACTTCTTATATAATTCATTCTAAATTGATAATATTTTTTTTATCTATGAGATTTTATATGATTTATTAATGAATTATATGTGAAATTGATGTTATCATATGAGTTTTTTTAATATGATACATAATGTAAAATATTGGGTTCTTATAGAATGGATAGTATTCTATATCTTCCCAATACTCTGAGGGTGGAAAGCTATGTCGAGGCAAAACTATGTACTCAAAATATGTTGCAATAATCTCTAGAAAAGAGATGTAAAACATTTGTCCCTTTCTAATACAATAGACCATAATATTCAATCAATGAAAAAACCATGACCTTATGCATCCATTTCAAAACATCCACAGTCCCTGACTCCTTGATCATTTTTATGTGGGTCAATTTTTTCAGATTCTCCATGATTACCAAGATAACATCACAACCTCCCTTGGATCAGGGAATCCTAGTCATTAAAACCATTGATATGTAGTCACATTTTTTCTCAGTAACATCCATAGGATAAAAAAATTTCTTTGAACATGATGCTTAATCCTAAAATTATAATAACCTAAATGAATCTACAAAACACAACCAAATCCCATTTGATATCCTACAAAAAAACTAAATCCGAAAGACATAATATATCTTGAAAACTATTGGGTGTACCATTATTGGTGATTCATAAGGCTCATAGAGGATTCCATCTTACACCCCTATTTGAATAAATATCCCTCCATAAAAAATAAATTATTCTGACCGTCCACTGACCATCAATATAGAGCATCACCATACTCCTTAGGAAAACATAATTGTTACCCCTCACGTGTAAATCCACCTAATGAATGCATCCACTCCATCACATCCACCTTCTTCTCAACCTCTAAATATATTGGAAATATAATAAAAATGACAAAAACTCATATATGATGACATAGTGCCTCCTCAATATGTCTCACATGAGACTCCTTGTTATGAAAATGATCTAGGTAAAATGCATAATGTAATAAAACATGATCCCAACCATGGTCACCAACATACTGTCCCAGTTTTTGGAGATAATATCTTACAATTTTCATTCCTCTAAACTGGAATGAAGAAACTATATATTCAAAACATTCTAAATATTAAACCTCAAAACATCCGCCTCTATCATCATAGTTTCATATGGTGACTACTGTTGAGATGTGGAAACCAATATTTGACTGACGACCAAGGTTATACAAAACCCCACCAGGGCCCAATTCCAATCTAATGTCATATTTAGGACATATATCTAGATCTGTTTACCCACATCTTTATAGTAACCACATACTTCACCAATACATAACACTAAATAATAACACAATGAAATATTCCATTGACCATCCACCTCATCTTATCAACCAACCTGAAATCAAATGGATCAATGTTTTTAACCCCAACTACCATAACCACATGAAAATGACTTCTAGAATAAATAGATGAATATAAAATAATAATATTCAAAGTTAGGAAATATGTAATTTTATAATGGTGCATTTAATTCATTTAATACATTTTATCATTCCCATGAAATCCTAATTCAAATAAGAGTGAAATTAATAACAATGACTGACACAATCCTAGGTATCAACCCTACTAAAAAATCCAACTCATAAGGCTATTAAAAAAAATCAAATTCTATGAAATGAATCATGAGGGCCCTACAATATCAGGTACTATCCGGTATCCATAAACAATGTCATCCAACATGGTAAACATGATCTATTTCCATACCAAGAAATGCAATCCCCAATATCTTAAACTCATAAATCCATCATGTCTCTCAACCAGAATCTCTGATAGAACATTTTAAAATTCCATTGAAACCAATATTACCTCAAAACGGGAGAGATATATAATAACTCATGAGTCATGGTACCAAAGTTATCCATTATAAATTAGAGTATATAAATCTCATAATATTTTATTCATTAAAAATAATAGTAATATAATAATTTTATATAGAATGAATACACTATAAGAAACCAAGTGACATAATTAAATATGAATAAAATTACATAGCATAATTCAAGAACTAATAAAACTGATAGGGAAAAAAGAATCCATGGTAAATACCCAAAATCAATGAAAATGTAGCAATATAGGAACTATCTTATGGTCTGAGATAGTAATGTCCCACATAGTCTAACTATTCCTCCTAGAAAATTGAGAATATTGTTATATATGTATGGTGTGAATTTTGGTATACTCAGTAGAAAAAACAAAGTTTCTCATTTAAATTTATATGTTTCATACTAATGAACAAAAGGAAACATAGTATAACCAATATCACCTAAAGAGGATAAATAATTTATCCCTTGAAGTATATTCAATGATAACAACATAATGAAATCAATTTATAATAACATAAGTATAGTTATATTGATAAAGGGTATATTCACCAATTTCCCTTTGATTTTCATCAATGACACCCCAAAATGTTTTTTCCTGGGGCACTTATCTCTGTTGAATAAAATATACCACCACCCCACAATATGGTCACATCACAACATACCATTATATGCATGGTAAAACACATAATATAAACCACAATAAAAATATCATTAGGGTTCATGTAACATTAAATACAGAAACCCTATTTTATCCTCCTTCTAGGAATTATCCCACCATGAGAATCCCCATTACATGGTCATAAAAAATACAACCATAAAAAACTGGTACCATTCCCTACATCATGGTCATATTACATTATTCTTAAATAAATTTTGTGACATATGATAGGTTATTAAAAATGTTATTTTAACAACCCTGCATTTTATTACACAATTAAACCTCATTTATTACATAAAATATTTACTTGACAGAAAATAGAAGATCGAGAGGTATAGTGTCTTTGGGGATTAATAAAATTAAATAACAGCATAGAAAATAAAACAAAAAACATTATTTTTAAAAACGTCCTTTAGAAGACCCCTACATTCCCTCGTACATAGTATTGCACGGGATAAATTGAGGACATGCATAAGAAAAGGGTGAGATATAAAGCCCAGTAAGGGAATAATCATGGAATAACATGAAGAATAAAATACATGTTAGACAGTAGGAATATCAATGGATCACAAGAGAAAAATGAACCTAATGGAATGATAAATCATCGTAATCATAACATTGAAATGTGTAAATAACACTTAACATGGAATTAGAATGTGCCAAGGCTCATTGCACATGGAGCATGCGTAAACCCTTATTTCACATGAAGCATGAGTAAAACCTCATAGCACATAAATTATCATGATTCAACACCCATTTCACATAACATATAATTAGTCATGACTTTAACCAATTCATTTGAGCACTATCAGGGTGCACCCTTCTTAAACATTTCATTTCATGTATAAGTGTGCCACATGGATAATATTACATGGAATCAATGTACATAATAAGTTATTCCATGAATAAGTAATGTGCAATAAATACATGAAAGTACCATTAAAATGTTATATGTTCATAAAGGTTAATAACCTTGACAGAGACATGGGTATGGTATTCACTACACAATGATCCTGGCTTGGAAAAACGTTGTCTAATTTCAGCCGCATAACGATGTGACATAAGGATTAATGAAAATATTTGATGAAATAGAAAATTTTTTCTAACAATATGTACATGATTGGACAGTAAGGGGGACATATATAAACATTTCCCAAAAAATTAAATGTTATTTACATGCATAATACAAAATAATTACTTGGATGTAAACGAGGGGAGAGAAATATCTCACAAAATTTCGGCATGGTAATTGGTGTACATGGGTGGCGTTAATGATAGATAAATGGGTCTCCCATCATCCGAACATAAAAATAACAGTATGGGTGAGGATCAAAATCATACCCCAACATTTATAATTGAATAAAATTGCATAACTACTTAAATAAAATTAGACAAAAAATGAGAATGGAAGAAATCCCTTAATTGGATGTTTGATCCCAAAGGCTTGGGAGAGGCATGAGAGAGGATTCTTAAGAGCTTGAAGAACCATTGGAGGATTCTAGAGAGAGGATGTCAGGGGTTGTTCAAACTCCAAAGGCATTGTGAAAAGATGAAGTGGGAGATTAGGTGGGTTTATATAGGAAATTAGAGAGAATTATTTATTATTTAGGTTTGGGACACATCACATTAAACTAATCAATACCAAAAACCAGACCATGGTTTTTGCCTATTGTTTTTGAGAAAGGGGATTGGAAAAAATTATTTTATAAGGCCATTGGATGAAATTCTTAAAATAATAGTGGTTCTTATGTGGAGGTGATTCACACTCTCAAGGAAAACAATTTAAAAAGACAAAATGATTTAAAAGTCATGGAGGGTCCACAAAATCTATGTAAAATAAATAAAACAAATATAAAATCACATTATTTTTATTATAAAACATATATTGGCCGAGAATAATGTTTATATTATTTTATTACATCACTATTGGGTCATTATGAAGACATGAAACACATTATATATTTAAAGAGAATTTAATTTTTACCCAAAAATTTTGTTGTCTCAAAAAATTGTGAAAATTTCACCGAAGGATATTATCTAAATCCTGATTTGAAAAATAATATTCATTTTATCTAAATAATTTTATAAATATGGGAATTTTTTCATTTAAAAGAAAAATTGACATTTACCAAAATTTCATGGGTTTTAACAAAAATATTTTTCAAACCATTATAAAAATTACAATTACACTCATAAAATTATATGATCATTAATTTTTAATAAAAAGTAATTTAATAATAATATTTAATTAAAATATTATTTAATTCAAAAATCCATTAATTCATCAGAATATATTTATTAGTAGAATATTAACTAAAAATACAATTTGTGCTTTTATATCTATTTACGATGTGAAAAAAATAAAATGAATATATATTCATTATTACATAAAAAAATAATGCACAAAATCATAGTGCTCTGGTATTGTTACATAACCCCTTATTACACCCTCATAAGACCAAAGGGAAAGGTGTGTGATCATAATAGACTCTTGTGGTGGCTCGAATAACATCGGTCGGGTGGTAATCCTTATTATCCTATACTTCTCCTATAGTCGATTCCTCTCAAGCTTAACATGGTCAAGTTCGGCTGGGGCTTGGTCAACAGTGAAGCCCAATGACATAACCTCATTTTGGAGCCCCAACAAATGGGTTTTGTACGTGGAAAGTCTACTAGATGAGGCCATAACATCCTTTGTCTGAGTAAGTTGGATTTTTTAAAGCCCTATATTTATACTAATCATGTGATCACAGTTCAACGATAATATTAGAAACTATCACAATTCATAACGGTATTTTAAAACCCAAAAAGATAATACCAATGAAGTTCACATTTTATATAAACATAATAAACATTAAATTAGATCAAGAGTAATTTTCATTAATGAATGTTTGGGTCATTATAGTTATGGCCAAAAAAACCTTTTCATATCTAATAACTTTAAAGGAAGTGAGGGATTGAGAAGGTGTCCAACCATCCATCATCACCATCAAGAATATATTCCTAAACACCATAGTGTGAATATATACGTGTATGAAAATTATTCTCAATGTAGTTAAGGTGCATATATAAATCAAACGTGTAGATACTATATGGACCATGTATGGGAACTGAGTGGTGGGGTAAATTATTATACCACAATTTTTACCAAATATTACTATTATTAAATTTAACCTTATAATATTAAATTTATTACCTAGTTAAGTGTATTGTATTTTATTGTGATATTTATAGTAATATAAAAATGAAACAACATTAATAATGGAAAAAACAACACACAAATATCTTTACATGGTTTGGTATAAATATATACTTACTGTCTTGATCAAACTATAGTTTATTAACCAATTAACTTATAACTATTGATTTATAATTATTACAATCAGAAAGAATCGGGGAATAGTGTTATGGTAGTAATTGACCAATCTACTTGACTGTGTTGTGTTCATTATTTTATTTTTCATATTCTTTAATGGTGTTGTTTATACTGTATCAAGCTATTCTTAAATAATGTACAATAAACACATTGAGAGAAATATCACTACTCAACTATATGTATTTACATAAATAATATAATCATATTACTCTACTAATGTACTTAGACTGAAACTGAATCAAAATGAAAATATTCATTTTATACTCACTTTCCGAGATAATTTGAAGATTCAACTTCCACATCCACTCACTACTCTTTTATAATAAACAACTAAAAAATAAACCAATAAACTTCTACATTGATTTTTCTAAATTCTAGAACTCCCAAAATGATGAATTTTTTAGGTATGAGTTCCTTATGATATGTTTTTCAAACATCAATCTCAAACATTATTCATAAATTCATGAATACTTTCTTTAATGATTATCATTATTTTATGTTCTTTATTAACAATTTTTATCTCAAATAACATAATAACCCCATGAATATTCTTTTTTATCAGCCTTTTAAATGAATTGATTTTTTTAAAGAATGATACATGGGGTATAGATAATTCATTAATTTCATGGGTTTGATGAAACATATTAACCATATTATATCTTCACAGAGGAAATCACACATGTCCTAATTAGGTTCTATGAATATGTGTAATTCATGTGACAGGCATGCACACAAGCACTATTTTATTTTTTCACACCCGAATATGTGTGACCTCATGTGCCTCAAGTGTGATTATTAATAGATATAAACATACTATTAATGAAATATAATTTCATTCTTCATGAGGTGAACATGAGGGATCTACATATTAGATTTTCAAAAACAAGAGGTGATGTGTGGTATTTCATTCATAAGGAACTTGTTCTGTTAATGGTATAAATCATCACAAAAGAATGGGTGTTGTGTTACCACACTATCTCAACTTATCAATTTAATTTTATTCATTTTTTAACACTAGGAGAATTCTATATAGATTTTGAGTTCTGAAGAGGTCTTCCTTCTCCTTTGTAATAGTAGATTGCTCTGCGGAACTTTAGTTTGTCAATAGAACATTATAAGAGGCTCTATTTAAAAAAAATAGGAGATCTCTCAGTGTTTTTATCTACAAACCTCATCTCAATACATTTATATTTATAAGATTAACCATTAAGTTATATCTTTGAGATTTAGTGAATCAAATCCTGGATTTCATTCAATGTGGAAGACCGATATTTAGATCCAGATATCTCTACATTGAAGTTGTAAAACGTGTGTATCTTAAATCATCTACCCCAACATAATATGGCATTTTTTTGTTGAAAAATCTGAATGATCCTTTATTTTAGTAATCACATGCTCTTCCATTTTCAAATATTAACTCTATCAATGGTGATCAGCTTCTTGATCGAAATTTTACAACTACTTTTATAGTTCACACAAATATAATATTATTTCAGTTTGCTGTATTAATGTTATATTTTAGATTTCATCCATGAAATAATTTCAATCAAAAAATCTCATCTCATTAGAAATGTCAAATAATAGATCCATAACAAGAATTTTTTAAGAGTCCATTTTTCTCAAGTTTAATGATCTCTCAAATGATGGGATATGGAATATGAGAGATGTTTTCTAAATGGGTGGTGTGTGGGATTCAATCAGATGGATTAGGTTTGACCAGGTAGGGTGTGGGAAACATAATTGCCATGATCATTCTAATCAGACTAATATATTTTATTTATCCTTTAATGGAAAATTGAATATATCTCGACTTTATTTACTCCACATCAAAAAATTGTAATGGTGGTCCATAGTATATGATAAAAGGCTTCCAATATCTACTCAATTAATTATTCTCTTCTTCAATTATACCTCCCATTATCGGTACTATGGGTTCTATCTAAACCCACATCCTTGTGGAATTAATCAAGACACATGGTGACCTTACACACAGGTATGCTCTCACAAGATTATACAAAACCCTTGCCTCTTTATGCATATCCTAGGGATAAACTAATTGGGTTTGGTAGACTATGGTCCAACAGGATCATGTGGTTAAATTTTCCTTGGTTTGAGGTTTGATTCCCCTAATTAGTATTATGGGGATAATTGAACAATTGGATATAATCCATTATTTATAAGTCAAATACCAATCCTAATCTATGTAATACAAGTCACCAAATTGAAATACCTAAAATACCACTATATATTACTATTTAACTAATCATGAAAATTAAATAAATATGTTTCCTGGAATACATATTTTTCAAGGAAATCAAAAATACCATTATTCTCTTAATGAATATTTTTGATTTTCAGGGTATTCAATTATATTCATCAAAATTTATTTCTGGAATTAGCATCAAATTATCATGAATTAAAATACAATTCATTGGATTTTTCTATTCTGTATCATGCTATGATTTTTCTATTAGATACCATTCAACTTCCTTTAAAAATAAATTCACCATGGAATTTGATATTTTCGTCATATTAGTGTAGTAAAATTTTTAAGACAATGTGTACTCTCCTAGTATAAAAATCACATGTATTTGAAAAAAATTACAATTCAAAAATCGTTTTATTTGGACAACATGAAAAATTCCACAGGCACGAAATCAAATTAAATGAATCCATATCAATTCCCAAAAAACCATCACCACTCCTGTAGATTTTTCCTGCCAAAAAACAAATAAATGAATCCTAAATATTTATACAGGTAACATCACCAATCACAAATAATTTTCAGACCAAATTATAATTACTAAATCAAAAATAATTATCCAATTATCATCATCATGACTTCTCATTCCATGAATAATCACTAATCATGAATGAATTCATCATACATTGACTTCTTATTCCTTCATATAATTTGAAAAAAACACCATTATCTACATCCATCAGTATGGTCTTCTCTGTATCACCATTTAGAGTTGATGTCAATACAAATTCCTTAATGTCAATATCCTTTATCGACATTATTGAAAATAAATGATTGTTTTTCTTCATTATTGAAGGTAATTAAATTAAAACATATTTTTTATGAATCTAGAATGGAACCACTTGTATTACATGGAAATGTACCTTTATTTGATCATGTATAGGTCAGTGTGGGATAAACCTAGATAGGAAACAAGAGAGATACAACTATGTTCATATATGAATTCTATTAAAAACTATGCATGTGATATTATGCTCATATTTCTTTTCATTTAGGGGGTTTTCAAAAAAATATAAAGTAATATATAGTCCTACCTTAAACTTCTACTAAGATGACATACAAATCCAAATATTCTTAATAAAAATCATTATTTCAACTCTATTATGGAACACTATAGTACTTCTTAGTAGGAGAGATAGTGCTTACAAATTTCTCTCATCCGAAAGATTCATTTCCTTGTAGATATATTGTGTCTGGTACTATTCATTCTTTTGTATACTTTACATTTGAAATTATAATCTTTTATTGATTTTATGGGATTTATTATTACATTAACCATGATTTTGTGTGGACTATTTATCCTCACATCCTTTAGTAGTGAAGTATCTTCCCCAGGTTCTTATTTTTCTATGTTCCTAACCTCCATTTGAGCTAGTAAAATAGTTAAACCATTTGTTTCATTATGTATAGACTACCTGAAAATACAACACAATTTTCATGAGACACAAGATTTTTCATGTTCTAAAACCCTCTCATTATATTAAATATCAGCATGTGAAAAAAATACATTTTCCCATATCCATTTCTCTTGATAGTGATTCATCATTACTGTTCTATATTAATAAAGCATCATGAAATTGATCAAGGGAGATAACTATGAACTCATTGACATATTATATCATGGAGTCTTCACATGGTTTATTACATTATTTTGATTTTCCATTATTATGTAACATATATAAATACTTTCTCGGATTGTCTTCAATCAGTCTAGTAATCTGATTTCTCTTATTGACTAATTCTATTCATGATTTTAGATAGCTTAAAGTCAATTAAATGGAATGTTTATAGTTATCCACGTTATTACCTATCATTCCTCATTAGATGAATATTTTATTAGTAGAAATAGAATTCATGGAATCACTATTATCATTCTTATAGGGAATAGCTTGTTCCAAATATTTCTATACTACTGTCCATCACATATTTCCCAAGGAAGAATTTTTCTACTTTAGAATTTTGATTATACATTTATTTTGGTAACTTCTTCTCAAAAAAATATGAATAATATATATTTGGAATATTTCATAAATCATCATAATTGTTACCATTAGTATTTCAATATTCACATAATTATTCAAGATAACCAATCATATGAAAATAGATAGATTATTATTCATCAATGTATTATTCTTTAATTTGTTAGGATTATTTATTTCATGAAATCTAATATCACTGAATTTAATAATTTAATAATTTTTTTACACTGAAACATTATGAAAACAATAAATGCCAGATGCCCCTATTTCCAACATTACTAATAGTAGCCAAACATCTATTTTGTTTTCTTATAGTATCTGTATGACAATAATATATACCATTATATTTCAATATTTTCCTTTCTTACATTTCAGAATCATAATAAAAGTCACCTTTCTTAATCATAATTTCATCCACCCTTGGTGTATTGGTGGATTTATCAATAATTTAATCAACCCATATCTTCCCATATTTTTTCATTGAAGTTGAATAAGAAGATCATAATGCTTTTAAATTAATTGAATTAACTTGGTTATGAGTTACCATGTTTGATAAGAATGGATAATATTGGTTAAGTGTTGATATGAAGATCTTATATCCACTAATATTAGTCTTTTTTATTTACATGATTCACTTCCATAGATTGTGTAGCAACTGGACTTCTTTTATATTGAATTTATTCATATATTTTGGTTGAAAAATTCATCACCTCAATATCTTGGTATGATCTAGAATGTGTCATCTACAAATTCCTCAATTCAATATCAATTTCAGGGAAAGTAATATTGAATGATTATTTCTTAATTTCATTTACAATAAGAATTCCATTTTTATCACTTTTAATTATTTAAATCTTGTCTACACTTAGTTTTATAAATTAATTAAATAATATCACAATTAAATTTTTTTCTTCTATATTTTATTTCAACTATGATTTCATGAAACTAATGGTATCTTTATGTAATTCTTCCAAATAATGGATATTCATCGTATACACATTGTGCAAAATATACATTTCTTCAATTAACATATCACGATCCTTAACCTTCCATGTTTTTTTACTCAACTCAAGAATCTCTCAAATTCATAGAAATTATGAATAATGTTTTACATGGAAGGATTAATTCTTCAAAAACATATTTACTTACAGTCCATTTTCAACCATACCATTGAAAATATTTTTCTTTTGTTGAAATATTTTGATTTAAAAGAGTAATAGATTATTCCATTTCAAAAATAAGTATTGGGAGAACACTACAACTTCTGAATTTCAATGAATGTTCATACTTGTGTTTATTAATTTATTATCCAACCTATTATCTTTCATCACAATAAACACTAAATTAACATTGTATATGAAAAAGTCACTTATTTAGGAACAATCTTCAAATATCATTCTAATTAAGAGTATAATCATTCAATTATTATAATATACCCCACAACCACATATAAAAGAATTTTCAACTAGTTTTATACTAAAAATAATTTACAATTATTTTGAAATGATAAAAGTTAATCTTATCATCGTTCATTTATATTTTCCGTAATATTTTTTCTTCACTATTTATTCAATTTTATAGTGCCTTCGACGATATCTTCATGTTTTCATCAATATGAGTGAAAATTAAATTTTACAGTTATGGTTATTCTAAATCAGATTCAAAACATAAATTCGTATAAAAATTGTAACAACACATGAGATAAAAACACTGATCTAATCGGTGGATGATCTATTCTATGATACGAGTTTTAAGGACAAGATTAATCATTTAGGGGCACTATGATGTGAGGTGAATCAATGTACCCAACTTTTTTTAGAAAATAACACAATTTAAATTAACACTAATTCACATGATCATTAGCCTTGGTATAGAGTAATGGAATTATTATGTGAAATTTACATTCACATACACATACTATACAAATAATAAATGAAACAAAATCACTTAATGACTTTTACATGATTTATTATAAATACCTACCCCATACCATGATCATATTTTTCTTGATTCTTTGATTATCTAATCAATATTTATTTCCAATAAATATAAACACCGAGAATTGGTGCATAGTGTAAATTTTGGAACATATCAGTATTCATGAATGTTTTTTTATTTATACCTATACTGGTATTATTAATGGAATTTTTGATACTAAAAGCACTAGTTCTCTAAAGAAGTCCAATCAACCTATATAAACCTGTTTTTCTACTAATGGTATTCAACTGCTGAAAAATATTCAAGATAAAATACTTTTCAAAATTATTACTTGTTATTAGTGGATGATTACACTTCCATTTCAACTCACTGCACATTTAAAATGAAAAACTGGTGAATAAATCAATAGACTATAAGTTGAATTATTCCACTCTCCTAGAATTCTCAGCACGTTCAATGTATCGTGTATGAGTGAATTATGAAATATTTACCATCATCGGTCTCAATAACTATTCTTGCATCAATAAATATTAAACAAAACCATTTATCATTAAATATTTTTATATATTAATTATTTTAATCTAATATATTTTAAATAGCCCTATAATCTTCTTATTTTATTTTTCTTTCAAATCACATCACATTTATCCACATGATATGTGAGGTTTATTGAATGAATGATTTTTATGCATTTGATGAAGCATATTAACCTTCATCTTTCCTCACATATTCACAAACATTACTAACAAAGTTTCTATGAATATGCTTTATGCATGTTCCATGAATGTACAATTGCATTTTTTCTATTGTTCACAACCGAATGGGTGTAACATCTTGTTATTTTTCTACATATATGAATTGAAGCATGATAAAAAATATTAAAACATCCCTTACTTATTCATGAGGTGCACCCATGTTATCTTTTTCCTAAATTCAAATATTAAAGCCGTGATATAAGGTAGTTCCTTCATAATAAACTTGTTGTATATGTGGTTTCCCTCTTTACAAAACCATTGGAGAAGTGTTACTACACAATACCAATTTCATCAGTAAAAATTTCTCTTTATAAAGAACAATGATTTATCTATACAAAATATGAGTTCTCAAGGGATATGTCTTCTATTTTTTAAAATAAGGGTGTTACACATATCATCTCTTCAGGAACCAGTATTCTGATTTGGATTTATTTTTCTGATACTGAATCTCTGGATATCTATTTTTTTCATGAACCTCATCATGGTGCCTTGGTATTTATATAATGAAACGTTTTATTATGAAATAGAGTTTAACCATCTAAAATCCAAGATTTTATTCCATGTGGAATAATTTTTCAAATAACACATGATATTAGCTTTTAAATCATCAAATTTATGTATCATAAATGTTTTATTCTTGAGAAAGAGTGTAATTTTATTGTGTATGAGTGATAGTACATTACTATGTACATCTCATGCTACATTATTTTACAATAATCACTATATCAATGGTGAAAAGACTATTGATCTGAAAATAAAACTTTTTTTCTTCCCCTAAAGTCATTATATTTAATTTTAATGCATGTATGCAAGATGCTAGATACAAGCTTGAATTTGGTATGACCTGAAACAATCACATCATCAGTAACATCACAAAAATTTTCCAAAACAACATTGATTAATTAATATGTTTAACTAGATTTTTATAGTCTATCAAAAAATAGGAGAAGGAATATAAACGAGGTTATATAAACCAGTAATGTGCGGGATTTAATCAGATGGATTACGTTTGAATTGGAAGGGTGCTGGAGATCAAACAACCGAGATTTTTTTGATTAGATGGTCATGCTTTATCCTAATATTAATGACATATGAACTATATCAAATCACATTTTTTCCACATTGATTTATTGTATTGGTGGGGTTTGTTATATGAACCAAGTGCTTCCATAATCATCTCAATTAATTCTTTTCTCCCTCCCTAGTATCTCCATGTACATGTTTCGTGAGTGTTCTATCAGCCAACCACCCACATTACTGCTTAAAACAAATTCATTCCATACACATATTCATATGATTGAGGGGTAATACTCATCCACTACTACTTGTTGGCTGGACCAGTTCTAGTACCCATTGGGCTTGCTAGGCATTGGTCCCACATGAGCCTATGAGTGAGTCGGAAATAGCTAGCAATTGGATTTTCCCCGTAATTTTATATAAGGGTAGCCTTAAACAATTTAAAAATAAAACAAGTATTATAAACCAAATTCCAAGATTATTCCAATTAAACCCAATCAAAAAATTGAAATCCCTTAAACTAATCCTGTTATTTTTAATTTATTCTTCATGGAATATATACAAATATATAACCTGGAATATTTATTTTCAATGGGAATCATAAATACCTTACTAATATTCTTGGAAATTTATGATTTAAATGGATTTAAAATATCTTATTCAACTACAATTTATAGAATTAGCTTATAATTGTAATGCATTAAAGAAAAATTCATGGTATTTTTCTATTATTATTCATGTATTTCAATTTTTATTTCATAATATTCAACATCCTTTAAATGTAAATTCTTTATGAAAATTAATATTTTCTTTATTTTCATTAAATAAAATTTTGTAGAAAATATGCACATTCCTATTATAATAAGAACACGCCATTGAACTTAGTAATAGTTCAAACTAATATAATTAGGACTACATGGAAAATAACCAATTGTGGCTTCCAATGTTATGCATCCATAAATATTCTTTCAGAATCCCCACCATATAATAATCATACAAAATGAAAATAAATTTATCCACAAGATTTCTTCACGAATCACAAGTGATAATGGTGATTTTTCATTCTAAATGATAATAAATGAATCTGTAACTAGTATCTAGGAATCATCACCACTCCATATCATTACATGATTAATGACTAATCGTGGAGGACTTTGTAGGACCCCATGACACCCTGAGAGGGATGGGTGAATCAGGGTGTCAACTTTTTCTTCTTGAAGTTGTGGATCTTGTTCCCACGTTGGTAGGAACCACTTAAACCTGTATGATGGATATGATCAGCACTGAAACATTCATATGAAAAGAGATAACACAAAAATTTTTCTTGTTTCACCACTAAGGGATACGTCCAATGAGCATGCGCTAACAAGTTTCCAGTCGTACCAACTTCCACTAATCTTCACTAGTTGTGGATTACAATGGTTCAAGCACAGTCACTTTGTCCCAGGCTCATTGCCTTTACAAAGGATCAGGGATATCTCACTGCGTCCCTCGGGTCACTCCCGTTGACTCCCCCAGGCTCACTGCCGTTTGTGAAGTCTCGCTCAGTTTATAGACGTGAAGGTCTCTTCAATAAATTTTCATTGAAGTCTTTGTCTCCTATTCAGAATGAGACTTTTCTTGCATCCGGGTTCAGAGTTGATGCTCTTTTCATTTCAAACCATCTTCTTTAGTGCAATGACTAATACACTAGATCCTCTTGTCTTCGTTAGCCTGAATCACAACCACTGATGTGATTAATGAATAAATGAATCTCAGCTTACTTGGCATTGTCAAAATCAGTTCTCCATGTTTGCATGAGATCGTGCATTTATAATTTAGATTTCCTCTTTAATATCACATTTCACCAAAAGTATAATGCAATCATTCAGCTCTCGTGTATCTCCAGAAAGGAAGGAATTCTCCAACAACACCTAGAACTCTTTTTCAAGCCCGACACGCAAGTCTCAATATGGTGCACAAGTCTCAATACGGCGTGGAAGTCTTAAGCGTGCATGTCTAAACTGGCATACAAGGGTCACCAAAGCACCTTCCTGACACTTCCTTCTTGAACTTCAAACCTGCGCGACTCACTTCCTTTCTCGCCCAAATCACCTTTGCCGTACATTCATCAACCGGCGCGCAACTTCTAAGATCCGGTGCGCAAGTCTCTCCAAACCACTTGCGCGACCACTCACCACTTGCGTGGCTCCTACACCTGAATGACGAGAGCTCTGATTTTATCTAAGGGTTGAGCTCGTCCCTGAATAAGGAGGTGTGGTGCTCTCTTTATAGGCAAATTGGATCACCTATGTGGTGGCGCACAAGTCTCTACGCGGCATGCAATTTTCGGCTCTCATGTCCATCTGCCCAAGTCTCTGTCACGCTACTCACTTGTGCGACTACACTAATACTTGTGAAACCTTCTTTCCTTGGCCATATTTTGAAGTTATGTTGTTAAAAAACCATAGGCGTCCAAGTTTCCAATCCTCTTAGGCACTGGTTCACAAGCCCTTTCACGGCGTGCAGGTCACTTGCGCGACCAACCCAACACTTGCGCGACCATTATCAGTTTTCCATAAATTGATGTTATGATCTTGAAAAACACATGGCGCGCAGGTTTCCTATTCTTCAAGTAAACGGCGCTCAAGTCTCTTTTCCAAAATCACTTTTCTCCATTTGATTATTTTCAAGCCCAAAAATTTGGAAAACACTGGGTAACGACACAACCTTGTATCTGCAATTTTTGTACCGCCTCCAGGTCATCCATTCCTTTTGTCTACGTTCTTGAATAAGACACGGACAATTAACCACATCTCTTTAACTCTACATGTAACCATGAAATATCCTTTGTTAAAAAATTTGTATGTCATTTGTTTGCTTTTTTCAACAAGAAAAATCACCTAAAAACACTTCTTCTTGGTGATTTGTATCCTTCAGCAACTCTTCTGCTATCACCACAAACTCCACTATCGTTATATGTATTCTTTGAAGGAACAGCTTTCGCATAATCATATTTTATGACAATGTGATGTGCATGACCATCTCAGAATTCCAATCCACACATGGCCATCGTAGAATTCAATTTACTTGCACATTGTCTTCTTCTTCAACCGACTGGATCTACTTCATGCCGAGCATATGATTCTATTTGTCAAGAGGTCTCTTTCATGGTTCTCATGAAATCATGAGTAATTGCATAGTCTTCATCAAAACCCATGGTTCTCATGAAATAATGAGTAATTGCACGGTCTTCACCAAAAACCCCATTCTTCTTTAATCGTCCCCAGATGGATTACTCCTCACATTCTTCATTGATGTAAACAATGTGTCACCTTTGACACATGTTCTTTGAACTTATGATCAGTATAACAATCTTCTGAATTTCCATTCCTCCACTTCATTAGAGTACTTATTGATCTCCTTCATTTGATCATCATTAAAAACTATTGACAACAAATACAACCTTATACACAAAGTGGTTTCAACAATCTCCCCCTTTGTATTTTGATTGTCAATACCTTATACATATTCGGAAATGAATTCGTCATTGTCAAAATTAGAATCTTCTCTTCAATCAACATATCTTTTCAAACATTCACTTCACTTTCTCTCCGCCTTATTGACAAGAAATACAAATATCATAGTAGGTAGGGTATCAATCTATACTTAAGAAATGTTTTATTAATAATTTCACAAAGTCTACTTGAGCAATGCTCGATGAAGAAAACAAGAGTATTTGATTAAGACAACAAGGATGTCCATTATTTACAGATCATGATACCACATGAGATGATTACTCCTGTCTTTTGTCTTAAAGGTTCTATCAGTTTCATTTCAGGAAAAAGAAATCAAATGTGATAGGGAATAATCCACCTGAAACTCCTGCACTTACATCAGCAAACAGATCAAAAACATTCAAGTGCAATTGGCAGGATAAGTGGCCTTAGTTCCCTTCCATTATTTTTCTGTCATTGATCATTTCAGTTACCCCCCCCCCCCCTTGTAGAATTATCTTTGATCAGAGTATCCAAGGGATAGATATTGAGAAATGACATATCTTCTCCAATGACATGTTCTTCAAGAAATTCATAGAGTAACTGCATTTGATTCTAGATGGAGTTGATATTGATTGAAACAGTGATTTTGGAAGATTCTTTATTTTTCTCCCCCTCAAGGGAAACACTTCTCATCATCTTCATCAAGGGTTATCCTTCATCATCTTAATCTTTGAATATAAATTGAATAATCTACCAAGTATGGAAACTTCGTCAGCATAGCTATCAAGAGTTGAGATAATTTACTAATTCTCAGGTTCTCCCCTTGAGAGCATGCTTCACCTTCAATTCCATGCATTATCAGCACAAATACAATACACAAATGATCAGGGGAATAAGGCGGTTCCTCCTTACTTCAACAACATGAGATGCATGGTTGAGGCTCTTTTCTCAAACAAGTTCCTCTGTTCACTCACGTATTCATGCCTGCACATTTGAACATATGTTCTAACATCTGTTGATGTGGCATGGGTTTCTTCACATTCTCATCTAGTTTCCGTGGGGAATTGTTCTTCTTAACATTCTTAATGAATCATTCATTTTTACTCCTCTTAAGGACTACTTCTTTCTCTGGTATTAAGTTTAGAAAACCTTTTGCAATGTGACCATATTTCTTGCATCTCTCACACAGAACCTCTTTGACATGTGTGTTTCTCTTGGTTATAAATCTCTCCTACACTCTATCTTCATCACGTGAATGTTTTTCCTTTCCTTTGCCACCATCCTTGGCCTTTTCAACTTCACGTTTCCTCATTCTTTTCAAATCTTCTAGCCAGAAGACCAATATGTTATTTGGAACTGTTGCAGCTAGTTTGGATCTTCCACATGGGTTTATCTAAGTTTCATCCCACTTTGTTTTTCTATTGGATGAAGGGACCTTCAATTTCATTGATCTAAAACCTTGGGTCTCCTCATCATTCCTTCTTGAGATCTTCTTTGGGAAATGTGTGTTCCAAATATTCTTTTGATTTCTTCCCAAGGAATATTCATTCTTCATAGATGTCTTGTGTGGTCTTCTGTTCTTATCAGCTATGGATATCTGTTGACATAGGCATGCACCATTCTTGTGACTACTGCCACTGCATACATCAATTATTTTATCAAGAATTCCAAATCTCTTTGTTGTAAACAAATGCTTCTGGACATGTGGATGTTGCTTCTTCTTCTCTAGATTTCTTCCATTTGATACAGGTTTTCCTTGTGCATTTACATTAAAGGGATTGTACTAACAATCTAGTGCAAAATTCCCAAATCTGTTATAGTACCAACATTTACCCACAAATCTTTTCTTCATTTTATCTTCTGTATGAGGTTGTTGGGAATTCTTCTAAATTTTTTGGGCTCTATTCGAGGAACCAACATCATCCTTTTTCCTCCCATCCACCCTATCCATGGTGGTAGGATTCTTCTTCTCACCTTTCCTCATCCATACTTGTTTAGAATTTTTCTTCCATCCTGCAATGATCATGGGAACATATTTAGAAACATGAATACATGATGGTTTGGATGGTACCTTCACATCATCAGTTTCTTGTGATAGATCAACGAGTGATGTCATGATATTATTATCACATGTTGGAGGCTTTTTGACAATAGAATCCTCCAGTGAGAATTGAGTACCAGCATCACTCATTTCACTCTTTTGTGAAGTCTCAATATGTGTATTCTCAATCTTGGTTGAATGGGCTTCCAATTTTTGACCCTCAATATTGATGATGATCTTCTGATCATAAATCATGATCATCTTCTCTTCACAAGTCTTATTCAATCTTTCAACCTCATCTTCAGGAATCTTAACTTTGTTTTGTAACAGAGATTCATGTACCCTGAATTTCATGGATGTTTCTTCCAAACAAAAACTATTGACTTCAATGATCTTCATCAGCTCATATTCAAGTGCATGGTTCTTTTCTTTTAGAGTCTTATTGACTTCATCTTTTTCATCAAAGACTTTAACCCATTTGGTGACCTTCATAATTTATAGAACATTTCTTTCCAACCCCTTTTCCATATTGTGAGCTTCCAATTCTAATCGAGTGATATCAACCTACATAGATTGGAATAGGCTACAAATAATAGAAACCCTCTATTCAGGAATATCATGTGGATATGTTTTGTGTTTTTCTTGAATTCTTGAATTAGGGGTGTCATCCTTTCCTTTAGAAGAATTATGAGCCATCTGCTCGATGCTTTCCAAGCCTGATGTTTCTTCATTATTGGAATGGCATGGAGAAGAAGACATAATACCTTCTTTGGATATGAAGGACATCTTTAGCTGCTTCTTCCCTTTATTTTTCATATTTGTCATGGTCTTGCTAGATGTACACTTCTACTCAGAGATGACTGAATCTTCATCAATACTGCTCTTCATTGTTGACATTAGGAAAGAAACACAAATCCTATTCTCAATATAATTACTAGACAATATCCAACATATGTGAACCTCCCTTTGATACCACTTGTAGGACCCCGGGACACCCTGAGAGGGGAGGGGTGAATCAGGGTGTCAACTTTTTATTCTTGAAGTTGTTGATCTTGTTCCCACGTTGGTAGGAACTACATAAACATGTATGATGGATATGATCAGCAATGAATAATTCATATGTAAAGAGATAACACATCAATTTTACTTGGTTCACCACTAAGGGCTACATCCATGGAGCATATGCCGAAAAGTTCCTGGTCATACCAAATTCCACTAATCGTCACTAGTTGTGGATTAAAATGGTTCGGGCATAGTTACTCTGTCCCAGGCTCACCGCCTTTACAAAGGAGCAGGGATAGCTCACTTCGTCCCTTGGGTCACTCTCGTTGACTCCCCCTGGCTCACTGCCATTAGTGAAGTCTCGCACCGTTTATATACATGAAGGTATCTTCAATATAATTGTATTGAAGTTTTTGTATCCTGTTCAGCATGAGACTTTGCTTACATCAGGGTTCAGAGTTGATGCTCTTTTAAGTTCAAACATTTCTCTTTAGTGCAATGACTAATACACTAGATCCTCTTGTCTTCGTTAGCCTGAATCACAACCACTGATGTGATTACTCAATAAGTGAATCATAGATTACATGGAATTGTTAGAATCAGTTCTCCATGTATGCATGAGATCATGCATTTATCATTTAGATTTCCTCTTTAATATCACTTTGAACCAAAAGTATCAGCCAATCTTTCAGCTCTCGTGCAGCTCCAGAAAGGCAGGCACACTCCAGCAACACGTGCGCTCCTTTTCAAGCTCGACGCGCAAGTCTGAATATGGCACGTAAGTCTCAATACAGCACCCAAGTCTTAGGCGCACAAGTCTAAACTGGTGTTCAAGTGTCAGCAAACAACTATGTGACACTGCCTTCTTGAACTTCAAACATGCGCGACTCACTTCCTTTCTCGCCCAAATCACCTTGGGCGTGCAGTCATCAACCTGCTTGCAACTTCTAAGAGTTGGCGCGTAGGTCTCTCTAAACCACTTGCGTGACCACTCACCACTTTCGTGACTCCTACACTTGTACGACGAGAGCTCTGATTTTTTCTAAGGGTTGAGCTCGTCCCCGAATGAGGAGGGGTGGTCCTCTATTTATCGGAAAACTAGAACACCTGCGCGGTGGCGCGCAAGTCTCTACGCAGTGCGCAAGTTGCAGCTCGTAGGTCCATCTTCCCAAGTCTATGTCGCCCTAGTCACTTGCGTGACTACTCTAATACTTGCGTGACCTTCTTTCCTTGGCCATATTTTGAAGTTCTGTTCTTGAAAAACAATAGGCGCACAAGTTTCCAATCCTCTTAGGCACTGGCGTGCAAGTCTCTTCACAGCGTGCAGGTCACTTGCGCGACCCACCCAACACCTGCGCGAACCTTATCTATTTGCCATAAATTGATGTTATGATCTTGAAAAACATATGGCACGCAAGATTCCTATTCTCCAAGTACAAGGCGTGCAAGTCTCTATTCCAAAATCACTTTTCTATATTTGATGATTTTCAGGCCCAAAAATTTGGCAAACACTGGGTAACGGCGTGTCCTTGTATCTGCAGTTTTTGTACCGCCTCCATATCATCGATTCCTTTTCTCGACGTTCTTGAATAAGACATGGATCATTAACAACTTCCCTTGAACTCGACATGTCACCATGAAATCCCCTTTGTGATCAAATTTTTATGTCGTTTGTTTTCTTTCTCAACAAGAACAATCACCTCAAAAACACTTCTTCTCGGTGATTTGTATCCTTCGACAACTCTTTTTCTATCATCAGAAACTCCACTATCGTGATATGTATTCTTTGAAGGAACAGCTTTAGCATTATCATCTTCTATGACAATGTGATGTGCATGACCATCTCATAATTCCAATCCATGCATGGCCATCTTAGAATTCCATTGACTTACACATTGTCTTCTTCTTCAACCATCATGATCTTCTTCATGTCGAGCATATGATTCTATTTGTCAAGAAGTATCTTGCATGGTTCTCATGGAATCATGAGAAATTGCATGGTCTTCATCAATACCCATGGTTCTCATGCAATAATGAGGAATTTCATGATCTTCATCAAAAACCCCCATTCTTCTTTAATCATCCGCATATGGATTACACCTAACATTCATCATTGATGTAAACAATGTGTCACTTTTGACACATGTTCTTTGAACTTATGATTAGTACAAAAATCGTCTGAATTTCCATTCATCCACTTCATTAGAGTTCTTCTTGATCTCCTTCATTTTTATCTTTTTTGAAAACTATTGACAACAAATACAACCTTATACACAAAGTGGTTCCAATAGAATTCATCATTCTTTTAATTTTGATTCCATCTTATATAATGACAAAAACCCAACCATACCCATCCACAACACAAACTATATTTTTAATGATGAATATACATCATGTGGACTTATATACATAAATATCCACACTAAATCCCAACGTATGTGTTTAGAAGAAATACTAAAAAACTCACAAAATCCCCATATTTGTTTCCACCTTTACAAGCAGAACACCACATAACAAACACTAGATAAAAGAAACATCCATGTGTTTCTTACATGAAAAATTTTTATTATATATCCCGTTAATTTTATTCATATACTATATTTTAATTTCACCCCATACCCATTTTTATTTCAACATAATAATTTGGTTACAACACTTCTTGTTAAACTAATAGAAGACAACCATCCTCCTACCATCCTCTATAATACACCACCATGAATCAGATCCATATGCCACTACCCTATACAATGGAAACATACCAGCCACCCCTCACTATCACCACCAAATAGCATGGACTAAAAAACACATCCCCCAACTCTATGTCATCCCATATCAAATCTAAAAAAAACCCTCCATCCCCACATGTCATGACCACACACTACGTCTCCACCCTATTCCGAAAACATACATCATTGTTCAACATAATTTCACAATAAAGTAAATCAATTTTTTTTCATATTTAACAAATATATTTTTATAAAATTATGTTTTTTTGTAAAGATATTTTCACAAAATCAAATAATTCAAATTTAAACCATTTTATTATATAAATATATGTAATCGTCCAATTTTATCATTAGTTTGTTATCAAAACAAAATGAAATAATGTTTCAATACAACAAAAACTCGAAAAAATTAAAAGTATCCTGACAGCCAAACTTTTTAGTGGGGCATCAAGCATGTCAGTTCGCAATATCACTAATAATATCAGAGATGTAAAAGAATTCAAAATACTCCCCTTCCGATAAATTCATTTTCACTAATTAATTTATCATCATTATTCAATATTTAACTACTTTCAAAACAACTAAAATGGTAAACCCCTCCCCCATGATTCATCCTAGTGAGAGAAACTATCGATTAAATACTTGAAGATTGAATATTCTCGTGATTCGCATCACCAAAATAGGGGTTGTGTACAAGAAGGAATTACCGATGGAGGATAATCGAAATGGGTGCAAAATTGATCTAGGTCACCATGTGTTGGACTTCAATAAATCTAGTGTTGATAAAAAACATGTAACAATGTATGAAGGGACGTAACATTTTTAGTCAAATGATATGTGGAGATTTGTATTTCCATTCATAATAGATTGAATTTTCCAAGTATTATAGATCTCATTAAATTCGATGTGGAATTACTCACTTAAAACCTCATCCATAAAATAAATTCATGGATATAAATATCCCCAGTGAATAATACTTTGAATTTTCTTGATTCACATTGCTGAAAGTCCGACATGGTTACATTACAAAATTGTTAGAAAAAAAGAATCATATGAACCAACCAAGATTAAATACCATTGCTATAAAATGATCCACATATAGTTTAATTATAATCAAAATATCCATTTGATTTATTGTTTCACATATTTGATTCATTTAGATAATCACTTGCATAGCCGATTGACATTGTTGATCACTCATATAGTTGATACATGTATCTAACTCATCCATGTATCTGATTCACATAGTCAACCCAAACATGTTATCAATTAATAAAGGAAACCCATCCACATAACTGATTGACGTAGCCAATCCATCCACATTTCCTATTCACATAGGAGATCAATCAATTCACCAAATTCATGCTGATGATACATCCTTGTAGCTGATTCCAAATCCTATCCGTCAATGTATTTGTTTCACATTAATAATTAGAATATCTATCCTGTTACCATTGAAATTTTTTTATTTACATGATTCATATAGATGATCCATTCCTATAGAAAATTATATAGGTCAGGATATTAATCAAATAACCATTCAAAACAAACACATGACCTGTATACCTATTACATGAGAAAATAGGTTGTAGTGATAACAGATCACAATACTAAACACCCTTCTACAAAAACAAATTAATGATCATATGAGATAACTACAAGACTAACATATATATAAAATTAACAAACATATTACCAATCCAACCGACTTCATGACAAACCTATTGACTGCATAAATAGATAGGTGACTACAAGAATGATAATGTAAATGAACTAGAGGAAAAAACTCCAAAACACCATCTATCCAAAAAGTAGAAATTTAATGATATTGGATGGCATGCGTTATTTACATCAATTTATAACTAATATATCAATTTTAATGGTGAGGTAATATATAAAAATATATAGTTTAACCAAATAATGTTAATAAATTTGTACTCAATGGACATGATACAGAAACAATCTATATAAATTTATATTAACATTATAAAATAACATATTCTACAATATATGTATTTAATTCCATTTTATATTTTAATTATTTACCATCATTCACTGATGTTAAAAATTAATTATGGTACATTAGAAATGATAAATTATATATACTTTTAATTCATGTATTTATAAAAAAACATGATTTAATGAATATAAAGAAATGAATCTTTTATGGGAAATAACATTTAAAATTTTTAAGGAAGATCATTATATTTATGTCCCTTAATCACGAAATTTAAATTTATTAGTTTTTTATTTTTATAAAAACATAATTTGGAAATAAATTATAGAAAAGATATGTAAAACATTTGTCCCTTTCTGATACAATGTACATTAAAATTCATTGAATGAAAAAACCTTGAACATATACATCCATTAAAAAACATCCACAGTTCTTGACTCCTTGATCGTTTTAATGTTGGAATATTTTTTAAGCTTATCCATGATTACCAAAATATCATCAGAACCTCCCTTGGATCAGGTTATCCTAGTGATGAAAACCATTGATATGTTGTCTCATTTTTCCTCAGAAACATCCATAGGATAAAAAAAATTTATATGAACATGATTCTTAATCCAAAAATTCTAATAACACAAAAGAATCTACAAAACACCACAGAACCCCATTTGATATCCTACAACAAAAACTAAATCTGAAAGACACAATATATCATGAAAAATATTGGGTGTATTTCCAATGGTGATCCATAAGACTCATAAAGGACTCCATATTACATCCCTATTTGAATAAATATCCCTCGTAAAAGAAATTAATATGATCGTCCACTAACCATCATTATAGAGCATCACCATAATCCTTAAGAAAACTTAATTGTTACCCTTCACCAATAAATCCACCTAATGAATGAATCCACTCCATCACCTACACCTTCTTATCAACCACTAAATATATAGAAAATATAATAATAATGAAATACCCATATATGATGACATAGTGCCTCCTCAAGATGTCTCGCATGATAGTCCTTGTCATGAAAATGATCTAGGTAAAATACATAGAATAATAAAACATGATCCCAACCACCCGCAATAACATACTATCCTAGTGTATGGAGATAATATCTTTAAAATTTCATTCCTCTACACTAGAATGAAGTTACTATATAATCAAATCTTTTTAAATATTGAACCTCAAAACATCCACCTCTATTATCATAGTTAGATATGGTGACTACATCTGACATGCAGAAACCAATATCAGACTAACTACCAATGTGATACAAAGCCCCACCAGGGCCCAATTCAAATCTAATGTCAAATTTAGGACATATATCTAGATTTTTTTATCCACATCTAAAACAGTAACCACATAATTCACCAATACATAACACTAAAAAATAACAAAATGAAATCATCCATTTACCATCCACCTCATCTTATCAACCCACCAGAAATCAACAGGATCAATCTTTTTAATCCCAACTACCATAACCACATTAATATGACTTCCATAATAAATAGATGAATATAAAATAATAATATTCAAAGCTATGAAATATGAAATTTTATAGTGGTTCATTAAATTAATTTATTAAATTTTAACTTTCCCAAGATATCTTAATTCAAATAAGAATGTATGTAATAAGAAAGACTGACACCATCCTAGGTATCAATACTACAAAAAAAATCCAACTCATATGGCTATTAAAAACATCAAAGTCCATGAAATGAATCATGAGGGACCTACGATATCAGGTACTATCATGTGTCCCTAAACAAAGTCTTCCACCATGGTAAAAATGATCTATTTCCATACCAAACAATGCAATCCAAATTATCCTAAACTTAGAAATCAATCATGTCTCTCAACCAGAAGCTCTGATAAAACATTTTAAAATTCCACTGAAACCAATGTTACCTCCAAATGTGAGAGATATATAATAACTCATGAGTCATGGTACCCAAGTTATGTATTATAATTTAGGGTATATTAATCTCATAATATGGGGGGCATTAAATTTAATTGTAATATAAGAATTTTATATAGAATGAATAAACTATAAGAAACCATGTGATATAATTAAAGATGAATAAAATTACATAGCATAATTCATGAACAAATAAAACTGACAGTGAAAAAAGTATCCCTAGTAAATACACAAAATAAATGAAAACGTAGTAATATAGGAACTATATCATGGTCTGAGATAGTAATTTCCCACATATTCAAAATATTCCTCCAAGAAAATTTAGAATAAGGTTATATACGTATGGTGTGAATATTGGTATACTCAGTAGGAAAAACAAAGTATCTCATTTACATTTATATGTTACATACTAATGAAGACAAGGAAACATAGTATAACCAAAATCACCTAAAGAGGATAAGTAATTGATCACATTAAAAACATTCCATAATAACAAAATAATTCAATCAATGTATAAAAACATAAGTATAGTTATATTGATAAAGGTTATGTGCACCACTTTCTCATTGATTTTCTTCAATGACACCCCAAATTTGTTTTTCATGGGGCACTTATCTCTTTTGAATAACATATACCACCACCCCAAAATATGGTCACATCACACCATACCATTTTACACATGGTACAACACATCATAGCCACCACCATAACAATATCATTAGGTTTCTTGGAACATTAAATACACAAACCCTATTTTATCCTCCTTCTAGGAATTCTCCCACCATGAGAATCCCCATTACATTGTCATAAAAAATCACACCATAAAAAACCATGTCCCATTACCTACATCACGGTCATATTACATTATTCCAAAATACATTTGAGACATAACCTAGGACAATAACAATGTTATTCTAACAACCCTGGTTTTTATTACACACATAAACCTGATTTATTTCATAAAATATTCACTTGACACAAAATAGAAGATCTAGAGGACTACTGTCTTTGGAGATTAGGAGCATTACAAAACAACATAGAACATTAAACACAAAACATATTTATTAAAAACTTCCTTTACATGACGACTACATTCCCCCGTACTTAGCATTGCATGTGATAACTTGAGAACATGCATAAGTAAAGGGTGAGATATAAAGCCCAGTAAGTGAATAAACATGGAATAACATGAGTAATAAAATACATGTTAGAAAATTGTCATATCAATGGATCACAAGAGAAACATGAACATAAAGGCATGATAAATCATGATAATCATAACATGGAAATGTGGAAATAACACTTAGCATGGAATTAGCATAAGCCAAGGATCATTTCCCATAGAGAATGAATGAACCCTCATTTACATGAAGCATGAGTAAAACCTTGTAGCATGTGAATTATCTTTCGTCAACACCAATTTCACATGACGTATCATTATAATATACTTTAACCATTGCATTGGAGCACTATTAGGGGGAACCCTTCTTAAATAGTTCATTTCATGCATAAGTGTGCCACATTGATCATATAACATGGAATCAATCAAAATAATAATTTAGTCAATGATTATGTAATTTAGAATAAATACATGAAAGTACCATTCAAAAGTATTATATTCATAATGGTGAATATCCTTGATAGATACCTGGCTATGGTATTCACTATACAATAATCTTGGCTTGGAAAAACATGGTGCAATTTAAGTAGCATAACGACGTGACATAAGGGTTCTTGGAAATAGTTGATGAGATAGAAAATGGGGACTAATAATATGTACATGATTGGATACTATGGGGTTCATATACATACATGTATCAAAAAATGTAATTTCATTAAGATTCATAATTAAAAAGAATTACTTGGTTGTAAAAGAAGAGAGAGAAATCTCTCACGAACTTTCGGCATGGTAATGGGTGTACATGGGAGGCATTAATGAGTGAGAAATGGGTCCCCCTTCATCAAAAAATAAAAATAACCATATGGGGGAGGTGAAAAATCATACCCCAACATTTTTAATTGAAAAAAATGGAATCACTACTAAAAGAAAATTAGACCAAAAATTATAAATGAAGAAATACCATACTTGGAAGTGTGATCCCAAAGGCTTGGGAGAGGCTTGAGAGAGGCATCTTGGGAGCTTGGGGAAACTTGAGAGGATTATAGAGAGATGAGTTCAGGGGTTGGTCGAAATTCCATGGCTTTGTGTAAAGACGATGTGTGAGATTAGGTGGGTTTATATAGGTAATGAGAGGGAATTCTTTATTATTTAGGTTTGAGACACATCACATTAAATTTCTCAATACCACAGACCAGACCATGGTTTTTTCCTATGTTTTTTCCCAAAGGGGATTAGAAAAATAATATTTTATAAGGCCAGTAGCTGAACGTCTTAAAATAATAGTGTTTCTTATGTGGACATGAGTCACACTCTCAAGGAAACAAATTTAATAAGAAAGAATGCATTAAAAGTCCTGGAGGGTCCTCAAAACCTATGTAAAATAAATAAAAAAATATAAAATAACAGTATTTTAATTATAAAACATATATTGTCCGAGAATAATGTTTACAGTATTTTATTACCTCACTATTGGATCATTATGATTACATAAAACACAATATATATTTAAACAATGTTTAATTTTTACCAAAAAAATCGACTGTCTCCGAAAGTATTGAAAATTCCACCGATGGATAATTTCGACATCCTGATTCAAAAAATAATATTTATTTTATCTAAATAATTTTATAAATATGTGAATTTTTATATTTCAAATAAAAAATGAAATTTACCAAAAATTCATGGGTTTAAAAAAAAATAGTTTTAAAACCATAATGAAAATTAAAATTACATTCATAAAATTCAATGATCATTTATCTATAATAAAAATTAAATTAATAATAATATTTTACGAAAATATTATTTAATTCAAAAATCCATTAATTCATCAGAATATATTTATTAGTTAAATATTAACTAAAAATACTATTTGTGCTTTAAAAACTATTTACGAAGTGACAATAATAAACTGAACGTATATTCATTATTATATACAAAAAAAATGCACATAAACATAGTGATGAGGTACTATTATATTACCCATTATGACACCCTCATAAGTCTGAAGGATAAGGTGTGTGATCATAGAAAACTTTTAGGGTGGCTCAAATAACATCGCTCGGGTGGTAATCTCTATTAACTTCCACGTCTCCTGTAGTCGATTCCACTCATGATTAACGTGGTCATGTTCGGCTTGGGATTGGTTAAAAGCGAAGCCCAAAGACACCAAATCCTTTCTGAGTATCGACAAATGGGCTTCGTATGAGGAAAGTCTACTAGATAAGGCCATCACATCCTTTATCTGAGTAAAATGGATTTGTTAAAGCCCTAAATTTATACTAATCATATGATCACAGTTCAATGATTATATTAGAAACTGTAAAATTTCATAACGGTATTTTGAAATCCATAAACATAAAACCAACGAAGTTTGTATTTTATATAACCATAATATACATTTAATTATATTAAGAGTAATTTTCATTAATGACATTTTTGTTCGTTACAGTTATGGCCAAAAAAACAATTTCATATCTAATAACATTAAAGGAAGAGATGGAAGGAGAAGGTATCCAACCATCCATCATCATCATCATCAAGAATATTTTCATAAACACCACAATGTGAATATACAAGTGTAAGAAAATAATTGTCTATGTGGTTAAGGTGCATATATAAATCAAAAGTGTATATACTTTCTAGAATATGTAGGGGAACTGAGTGGTTGGGTAAATTATTATACCCCGAATTCAACGAATTTTATTTTTTTAAAAAATTTTCCTTATTATTTTAAATTTATTACCTAGTTAAGTGTATTGTATTTTTTGTGATATTTATAGAAATATAAAAATTAAAGGTACTTAATAAATGAAAAAACAACACACAAATATCTATACACGGTTTGGTATAAATACCTACTTCTTGTTTTGATCAAACTTTGGTTTATTAACATATTAACTTATAACTATTGATTTATAAGGAATAAAATCACAAAGAATTGGGGAATAGTGTTAAGGTAGGAACTAACTAATCTTCTTGAGTGTGTTTTGTTCTTTGTTCTATTTTTATATCCTTCAATCGTGTTGTTTTTACTCTATCAAAATATTCGTCAATAATGTAAAATTAACACATTGAATAAATATCAATACTCTACTGTATGTCTTTACATCAATTGGATAATCATATTCCTCTACTAATGTACATATACTTCTACTTAATCAAAATGAAAATATTCATTTTACCCTCGTTTTCTGGGATATTTTGAAGACCGAACTTCCACGTCCACTCACTACTCTTTCAGAATAAACAAATAAAAAATAAATCAATAAACATAGACATGGATTTTTCTACAATCCCAGAACACCCAACATGCTGAATTTGTCCGGTATGAGTTACTTATGATATGTTTTTCAAACATCATTCTCAAATATTATCCATGAATTCATGATTACTTTACATAACAATTATCATTATTTTATGCACTTTATTAACAATTTTAATCTCAAATAACATAAACACCCTGTGAATCTTCTTCTTTTATCTGCCTTTTTAATGACTTGATATTTATAATGAATGATACATGGGGTATGAATAATTCAATAATTTCTTGGGTTTTATGAAAAATATGAAGAATATTATATCTTCCCAGAGGAAAACACACAGAACCTAATTAGGTTCTTTGAATATGTTTTATTCATGTGACATGCATGGACACAAGAACTATTTTCATTTTTCACACCCAAATATGTGTGACCTCATGTGCCTCATGTGTGTATATTAATAGATATAAACATACAATTCAGGAAAAATAATTCCATTCTTCGTGAGGTGCACAGAAGGGATATACTTATTAGACATTCATAAAAAAGAAGTAATATGTGGTATTTCACTCACAAGAAACCAGTTCTGTTAATGGTATATCTCCTCACAAAAGGATGGTTGTTTTGTTACCACACTATCACAAATTATCAATTTAATTTTGTCCATTTTTATTCACTAGGAGCATTCTATATAGATATTGAGTGCTCAAGAGGTCTTCCTTCTCATTTTCAAATATAGACTGCTCTGCAAACCATCACTTTTCCAACAGGACATTATAAGAGGCTTGATTTTTTTAAAAACAAATAGGAGATCTCTTAATGTCTTTAGCTACAAACCTCATCTTGATACATTTATATTTATAATATTAACTACTAACTTATATCGATGAGATTTAGTGAATCAAATTCTGGATTTCATTCAATGTGGAAGACTGTTATTAAGATCCAGATATCTTTACATTGAATTTGTCAAACATGTGTTTCTAAAATCATAAACACTAACATAATATGGAAAATTTTTGTTGAAAACGCAGAATGATCCTTTATTTTAGTAATCAAATTATATTAATTTTTCAAATATTCACTCTATCAATGGTGATCAACTACTCGATAGAACTTTTAAAACTTCTTTTCTTGTTCATACAAATATAATATTCTTTCAGTTTAGTGTATTAATGTTATATTTTAGATTTCATTCATGAGTTCATTTCAATCCAAAATGCTCATCTCATTAGAAATATCAAATAATATATCTATAATAAAAAAATTTTAGTAGTCCATTTTTCTCAAGTTTACTGGTCTATCAAATGATGGGATAAAGAATATGAGAGAAGTTTTTTATATGGGTGGTCTGTGGGATTCAATTAGATGGATTAGGTTTGAACTGGTAGGGTGTGGGAGACAAGATGGGTATTATGGGTTTTATCTACACCCACATCCTTGTGGACATACTCAGGACACATGATGGCCTTACACATAGGTATGCTCTCAGGGGATTATTCAAAGCCCATGCCTACTTATTCCTTTCCTGGGGCTAAACCCATTGGGTTTTGTAGACTATGGTCCAACACGATCATGTGGTTCAGTTTTCCTTGGTAGGAAGTCAAATGCCCATAATTATCAATAATTGGATGATTGAACAGTTGGAAATAATCCATGTATTATAAGTTAAATACCAATCCTCAAATATGTAAAACAATTCAACAAATGGAAATACATGAAATACCACTATCTATTATTATTTATATAATCATGAAAAATATATAAATATGTTGCATGGAATACATATTTTTCAAAGAAATCATAAATAACATTATTCTCTTCATGAATATTTAATATTTTCAGGGAATTAAATTGAAATCATCACAATTTATGTCTGGAATTAGCATCACATTCTCATGAATTAAAACACAAATCATTTACTTTTTGTATTATACATCATGCTATGAATTTTTTATTGGATACCATTCACCATCCTTTAACACTAAATTCATCATGGAATTTAATATTTTCTTCATATTAGTGAAATAAAAGTTTAAATACAATGTGTACTCTCCTAGAATAAAAATCATATGTATTTGAGAAAAAGTACAGTTCAAAAATCGTTTGATTTGGACAACATCAAAAATTTCTTATGAATGACATCAAATTAAATGAATCCTTGACAATTACAAAAAAAATCATCACCACTCCTGTAGATTATTCCTACCAATATTAAGAAAAATAATCTTAAATAATTATCCAAGTAACATCCCCAATAACACATAAATTTCATACCAAATGATAATTACTAAATCAAGAAGAATTATCCAATAATATTTATCATGACTTCCCATTCCATGATTAATCAATAATCATGAATGAATTCATCATACATTGACTTCTTATTCCATATTATACATTGAAAACAAACACAATATTCTCTTCATCCATCGACATGGTCTTCTCTGTATCACCATTTAGAGTTTATGTCAATACCAATTCCTTAATTTCAATATCCCATAGTTCCATTATTGAAAATATATGAATGTGTTTTCTTCATTATTAAAGGTAATAAAATTAAAACATATTTTGTTATGAATCCATAATGGAACCCCATGTATTACACGGAAATAAACCTTTATTGGTTCATGTCTAGGTCTATGTGGGATAACCATATGTAGGAAATACGAGAGATATAATTATGTTCATCTATGAAATCCATTAACAACTATGCATGTGATATCATGCTCATATTTATTTTTCGTGTAGGGGGTTTTCTAAAAAAATTTCAAGTAATAAATAGTCATCCTTTAAACTTCAACTAAGATGACATAGAATTCCATATATTCTAGATAAATACAATGATTTAAACATTATTATGGAACACTATAGTACTTCTTTAATAGGAGAAATGTTGCTTATAAATTTCTATCATCCGAAAGATTCATTTCCTTGTAGATATATTGTGTCTGGTACTATTCATGATTTTTTATACTTTACATTTAAATTATAATCTTTTATTGATACTATGGAATTTATTATTACATTCACCATGATTTTGTGTTGACTATTTGTCCTCACATCCTTTAGTAGTGAAGTATCTTACCCAGGTTGTTATTTTTCTATGTTCCAAACCTCCCTTTGAGCTAGTAAAATAGTTATACTATTGGTGTCATTATGTATAGATTTCATGAATCTACCACACAATTTTTATGAGACACTTGAGTTTTCATGTGCTAAAAACCTCTCATGAAATTAATGATCACCATGTGAAAAAAATTAATTCTCCCTTATTTATTTCTCTAGATAGTGATTCATCATTATGGTTATACATTTCTAAAGAATCATGAAATTGGTCGAGGAATATTACTAAGAACTAATTGAAATATTATATCAGGGAGTCTCCACATGGGTTTTTAAATTCTTTTTAGTTTCCATTATTATATGACATATGGAAATCCTCACCCAGATTGTCTTCAATCAGTCTAGTAATCTGATTTCTCTAATTGACTAATTCTATTCTTCAATTCAGTTGGCTTTAATTCAATTAAATGGCATGTTTTTAGTTGTCCACGTTATTACCTATCATTCCTCATTAGAAGAATATTTTATTTGTAGAAATTTAATTCATGGAATCACTATTATGATTCTTATTTAGAATAGCTTGTTCCAAATATCTCTATACTACTGTCTATCAGATATTCCCCAAGGAAGAATTTTTTTTCTAAAGACTTTTGATTATACATTTCTTTTGGTAATTTCTTCTCAAAAAATATGAATAATATATATATAGAATATTTCGTAAATCATCATAGTTGTTACCATTAATATTTCAGTATTTACAGAATTATTCAATATAACCAATCATATGAAAATAGATAGATTATTATTCATCTATGTATTTTTCTTTATTTTTTTAGTATCATTCATTTCATAACATCTACTATCACTGAATTTATGAATTTTATAATTTTTATATGTTGAAACATTATGAAAACAATAAATTCCAGATTCCCATATTTCTGACATCCCCAATAGTAGCCAAAAATCTATTTTGTTTTCTTATAGTATCTGTGTGACTAGATTTCATTGCTTTATATTTCGGGATTTTACTTTCTTACATTATGGAATCATAATAGAGGTTACATTTCTTAATCATAATTCCATCCACCCTTGGTGTTTTGGTGGATTTATCAATAATTCAATCAACCCATATATTCCCATATTTTTTCATTGAATTTAAATAAGAAGATAAGATTGCATTAGAAAAAAATGAATTAACTTGGTTATGAGTTACCTTGTCCGATGAGAATGTATGATGTTGCTTAAGGGGTGATATTGAGATCTTATATCCCCTAATATTAGTCTTTTTTATTTACTTGATTGAAATCCATAGTTTTTGTAGCAACATGACTTCTTTGAAATTGAATTTTTTCATATATTTTGGTTTCAAAATTTATCATTTTAGTATCTTAGGATGATCTATAATCTGTGTTATACAAATTCCTCAATTCAATATCAAGTTTAATCAAAATCATATTGAATGAATAGATCTCATTTTCATTTACTATCAGAATTACATTCCTATCACTTTTAATTATTTCAATATAATATACTCCTAGTTTTCTATATTTATTCAATGATATCACAATTAAATTTATTCTTATATATTAAATTTCAACCATGATTTCATGAAACTAATGCTATCTTTATGTTATTCATCCAAATAATGGATATTCACCGTATACACATTTTGAAACAGTTACTTTTCTTCCATTAACATATCAGGCTCCTTAACCTTTCATGTTTTTTACTCAATATGAGAATCTATGAAATTCAAGGAAATTATGAATAATATTTTTCCTGAAAGGAATAATTCTCCAAAAACATGTTTACTCAAAGTTCATTTAAAACATTACCATTGAATTTATTTTTCGTTTTTTAAAATATTTTGATTTCAAAGATTAATAGATTATTCCATTTCAAAAATGTGGATTGGGAGAACACTTCACCTTATAAATTTTATTGCATGTTCATACTTGTGTTTATTAATTTATTCGTCAACCTATTATCTTTCATCACAATGATCACTAAATGAACATTGTGTATCAGAAGTCACATATTTAGGAACAATCTTCAAATACCATTCTATTTAAGAGTATAATCATTCAATTATTATAATATACCTCATATCAGCATATAAAAAAATATTATACTTGTTTTATATTAAAAATAATTTACATCTAATTTGAAAAGACAACAGTTATCCTTATCATCGTTTTTTATATTTTCTGTAATACTTTTTCTTCACTATTTATTCAATTTTTTAGTGCCTTGGTAGATATTTTCAGGTTTTCATCAATATGAGCGATGATTAAATTTTCCCATTGGGGTTCATCCGAATCAGATTAAAATCATTAATTCATATAAAAATTTTATGAACACATGGGAAAAAACACTGATCTAATCGGTGGATGATCTGTACAATGATGCGTGTTTTAGATATAAAATTCATCATTTAAGGACACTATGATGCAGGTTGAATCAATATACCCAACCTTTTTTATGAAATAACACAATTTAAATTAACACTAATTCAGCTAATCATTAACCTTGGTTTGGAGTAATGGATATATTATGTGAAATTTACATTCACATACACTTGCAATAAATATAATAAATGAAACAACATCACATAATGATTTTTACAAGGTTTGGTATAAATACCTACTCCTTACTATGATCATCAATTTCTTGATTCTTGGATTATCTTACCAATATTAATTTCCAATAAATATAAACACCAAGAATTGGTGTATAGTGTAAATGTTGTAACATATCAGTATTCATGAGTGTTTTTTTTCTTTATATATATACCATTATTATTAATGGAATTGTTTCTACAAAAACCACTAGTTTTCTAAAGAAGTCCAATTGACCAAAATAATACTTTTTTAAATAATGTTATCCAACTGCTACAAAATATACAAGATAAAATACTTTTCAAAATTATAATTTCTGATATGTGGATGATTACACTTCCAGTTCAACTCATTGATCATTATTTAATTTTAAATATCAATTATTTTAATCTAACATTTTTTAAACAGCCCTTTAATCTTCTTCTTTTCTTTTTATTTCAAATCACATAACATTTATCCAAATGATATGTGAGGTTTATTGAATGCATGATTTTCATGGGTATCATGAAGTATATTAACCTTCTACTTTCTTCACATATTCAAAAACATTACTTATATATGTTCAATGAATATTCTTTATGCATGTTCGATGAATGTACAAATTCATTTTTCCATTGTGCACATCCGAATGGGTGGGGCATCTTGTTCTTTCTCTACGTATATAAATAGATGCAAGATAATAAATTTTACAACATCCCTTAATTATTCATGAGGTGCACCCATGGTATCTCCTTCCTAAATTCAAATATTAAATTTGTGATATAAATTATTTCCTTTATAAGAAACTTCTTCTATCTGTGGTTTCCCCCTTTACCAAACCTTTAGAAAATTCTTACTACACAATACCAATTTCTTCACTAAACATTTCTCATTACCAAGAATAATGACTTTTCTTTATATAATTAGAGTTCTGAAGGGATATGTCCTCTCTATTGTGAAATAAGGGTGTTACACCTATCATCTCTTTAGGAACTTGTTTTTATATTTGGATTTATTTTTTCTCATACTGATTCTCTCTCTATGTATTTATGTCATAAACCTCATCATGGTGCCTTGATATTTATATAATGAAACGTTTTATTATGAAAGAGAGATAAACCAACTCAATTCCATGATTTTATTCCATGTGGAATACTTTTACAAAGATCACATGATCTCATATTTTAAATCATCGAATTCATGTATCTTAAATGTTGTATTCTTCTGAAAGAGTTTAATTTTATTGTGTATAAGTGATAGTACATTACCGTGTATATCTCATGATCCTCTATTTTATAATAATGACTATATAAATGGCGATAAAATTCTTAATCATACACATAAAACTTTTTTCGTCACCCAAAGTCATCATATTTGAGTTTAATTCATGTATGTGAGATGCTAGATACAAGCTTGAATTTGGTATGATCTGAAACAATCAAATCATCAGAAACATCAAAAAAAATTTCCAAAACATGAATGATTAATTAATATGATTATCTAGATTTTTCTAGTCTGTCAAAATATGGGAGAAGGGATATAAAAGAGGTTGTATAAACCAACGATATGTGGGATTTAATCAGATGGATTATGTTTGAACTGGAAGGGTGCAAGAGATCAATCATCCTTGATATTTTTTTGATCAGATGGTCATTATTTATCCCAATATTTATGATAGACGAACTATATCAAATCTCATATTGTCCCACATTGAAGTATTTTATTGGTGGGGTGTGTTATATGAACCAAGGGATAACAGAATCATCACAATTAATTCTTGTCTCCCTCCATAGTACCTCCATGTACCAGTATTGCGAGTGTTCTATGAGAAAACCACCCACATTACTTCTTAAAACTAATGCATGCCATACACATATTCATATTATAGAGGGGTAATACACATCCAATACTTCTTGTTGGATGGACTGGTGCCAGCACCCATTTGGCATTGCAGACATTGGTCGCACAGATGCTTATGAATGAGTTGAACATAGTTAGCTATTGGATTGGCCCCAAAATTTTTTATAAGGGAAGCCTTCAAAAATTAAATATAAAGCAAGTATGATAAACCAAATTCCAATATTATTCTAATTAAACCTAATCAGAAAATTAAAATCCCTCAAACTAATCATGTTATTATTTATTTATTCTTCATAGAATATGTACAAATATTTTACCTGGAATATATATTTTCAATGGGAATCATAAATACCCTACTTATCCTCATAGAAATTTATGATTTACATGGGTTTAAAATATCATATTCAAATATTATTCATGGAATTAACATATAATTGTAATGCATTAAAACAATACATGGAACTTTTCTATTCATACTCATGTAGTTAGTTTTTTCTTTCATAATGTTCAACATCTATTAACTACAAATTCTTCAGGAAAATTAATATTTTCATGATTTTCATTAAATAAAATTTTGCATGAAATATGAACATTCATATTATAATAATAACACACCATTGAACTTAATAATATTTCAAAAATAATTTAATTATGAATTCATGGAAAATGAACAATTATGGCTTCAATGTTATGAATCAATAAATATTCTTTCATAATTATCACCATATAATTATGATACAAAATGAAAATAAATTTATCCACAACGTTTCTTCATGAATCACTAGTGATAATTGTGATTTTTTATTCAAAATGATAATAAATAAATCTATAACTATTATCCAGGAATCATCACCACTCCATCTCATTACATGATTAATCACTAATAGTGGAGGGCTTCATCATTCATTTACTTTTGATTCCTTATTATATATTGACAAAAACCCAACCATACCCATCCACAATATAAAAGAGATTTTTAATATGGAATATACATCATGTGGGTTTATATACATAAATATCCACACTCAATATGAACTAATGGGTTTAGAAGAAAGACTAAACAACTCACAAAATTCCCATATTTGTTTCCAACTATACATGAATAACACCACATAACAAGCACTAGATAGTAGAAACTTCGATGTGTTTATTAAATGAAATACAATTTTATTATGTATCTCATTAATTTCATTGATAAACCATATTCAAATTTTACCCCCATAACCATTTTAATTTCAACCTAAAAATTTGGTTACAACACTTCTTGGTATACTAATAGAAGACAACCATCCTCATATCATCCTTTATAATACATCACCATGAATCACATCCATCTGCCAATAAACTATACAATGGAAACAATCCAAACACCCCTCACTATCACTACCCAATAGCATGGACTAAAAAACTCGTCCCCCATCTCTATGTCACCCCATATCAAGTCTAAAAAAACCCACCATCCCCACATGTCATGGCCAAACACTTTATCTCCACCCTATTCCGAAAACATAAAACAATGGTCAACATAATTTCCACAAAAAAATAAAACATAAAACATTTTTCTTATTTAATAATGATTTTTTAATAAATTTATGTTTTTTTGTTGTAATGATATTTCCACAAAATCAAATAATTCAAAGGGAAACCATTTTATTATATAAATATTGGTAATTGTCCATTTTTATCATTAGTTTTTTATCATAACGAAATGAAATAATATTTATATATCACAATAACTCCAAAAAATTAAAATAATCCAGACACCCAATCATTTTAGTGGGGAATCACGATCGTCAGTTCACAATATCAGAAATAATATCCGAGATGTAAATGAATTCAAAATACTCCCCTTCCCATAAATTTATTTTCAGTGATTAATATATCATCATTATTATAGATTTATCTATTTTCCAAAACAATTACAAAGGTAAACCCCTCCCATATGATTCACCCAAGTGATAAACTATCGATTAAATTCTCAAAGAATGGATATTAACATGATTTGCATCACAAAAATAGGGGTTGTGTACAAGATGGAATTGTTGATGGAGGAAACTTGAAATAGGTGGAAAATTTTTCTAAGTCACCATGGGATGATCGTCAATATTTCTAGTATTGATAGAAAACAATAAACAATATATTGAAGTGACATATAATTTTCAGTCAAATGATATGGGGATATTTTGATTTTCAATCATAATAGATAGAATTTTCAATGTATTATGGATCTCATTAAACTCGATGTGGAATTACTCACTTAAAACCTCATCCATAATATAAATTCATGGATATAATTATCCCTAGTGAATAATCCTTTGAATTTTCTTGATTTACTTTACTGAAAGTCGAACATGGTCACATTACAAAACTATTAGAAAACAAGACTCTTTTGAACCCACTAATATTAAAGACCATTGCAATAAAAATATCCACATATAGTTTAAATGTATTCGAATCATCCATGTGGATTATTGTTTCACATATCTGATTCTTGTAGCTAATCACTTGCATATCAGATTCACATTGTTAATCAATCATTTAGTTAATACATGTAGCTAACTCATCCATTTAACTGATTCACATAGTTGACCCAGAAATGTTTTTGATTAATAAAGTAAACCAATCCACATAACTGATTCATGTAGCCAATCCATCCACATTTTTGATTCTCATAGGATATCAATCAATTAACCAAATCTATGTTGGAGATATATCCATGTAGCTGATTCCCAAATCATATCCGTCAATGTATTTGTTTCACATTTATAATTAGTATATATATCCTATTACCATAAGAAATTTATCATTTACATGATTCATATAGATGATCCATCTAGGTAGAAATTTTAACTGGTCAGTATATTAATCAAATAACCATTCAAAAAAAACACAGGACTAGTATACCAATTATATGTGAAATAAGTGGTAGTGATAATAGATCACAATACTAACAACCTTACTGAGAAAAAAAATAAATGATCTTGTGAGACAACTACAAGACAAACATATATATCACATTAACATACATATTACCAATACAACTGACTTCATGACAAACCTATTGAGTTCATAATTAGATAGGTGACTACATGAATGAGAATGTAAATAAACTAGAGGAAAAGACTCCAAAACACCATCAATCCCTAATGTAAAAATTTAATGATATGGGATGGCAGGGGATATTTCCATCAATTTATAACTAATATATCAATTTTAATGGTGAATTAATATATAAATATACATTTTTTAAGAAAATAATGTAAAAAAATTATTCAATGGTCATGTTACAGAAAAAATCTATATAAATTCATATCAACATTATAAAATAATGTATTATAAAAAATATTGGCATTCAATGCCGTTTTCTATTTTCATTATTTACCATCATTCATTGAAGTAGAAAATTAATTATGGTACATTGGAAATGATACATTATATATACTTTTAATTCAAGTATTTATAAAAAAATCATTATTTAATGAATATAAAGAAATGAATATTTTGTGGAAAATAACCTTTAATATTTATATGGAAGAGAATTATATTTATTTACCTTAATCGTGAAATTTAAATTTATATGTTTCTTATTTTTTAGAAAACCAAAATATGGCTATTATATATTTTTTTATGTCCATTTAATTTTAAATGTATCCTGAAAAATATATATATCTTATCATATTAATTTACCAATAATTTATTTTATTTAACATGAATATTTAACTACAATAAATATAAAAAATAAATAATACCAGAAGTCAAATATATGATAATATTATATTTTGAATCATGGGTCTTATGACCATCGCATTACTAGGGAACCAGACTCTCTATTTTTTCATACCCACAAAACATGATTACACTGAAGGATGTCAATGTCAATGAAATAATACATCCACATCCACAAAAATTTGTAATTTTTCTAATCTCATTTTCTCACATGGAATATATCAAGAATATATATGAATCAATATTAATAAATAACACTATTATATGATTAAAACAAGTTCCATGAAATAGAAATAATCCAAAATGATAATTTGAAACCAAGAATATTGAAACGCCACAAAATTATATAATTGTTATATCCATATGATGAAAACCACTTCCAATATTCTATGGGATTCACTAATTTTTTTCACCTTAAATAATACAAAACATAAAATTTAAAGAATAGATAACTTCTTTCATTCAACTCAAACCCACTAATTACTAAAAATATTAATGATCAATAAAGAGATGTTTTTTCCTTAAAAAACAGACTCAATATTGTGTTTTTAATTCATAGATATTATATTTAATCTTTTTAAAAAAATAATAGAAAAATAAAATCAACTAAAATTATTATAACATTTAAAAATCAAAGCAGACATAAAAAAATCCATCCCTTATTAAATTAACCACATGATAAATTATATATAGTTCATTTATAATTATATAAAATTAGTACCAAAAATACAAACACACACAAACACATTTTTCATGACATTTTTCATGGATACCCAGTTATTAGGGTCCTTAAATTAATGATTGAGAAACACATATCGATAAACCAAAAGAACATTTTAATTTTAGGATTTATATGAGGGTCATTTTTTATATTTTATTTGTATATGATTATAAGAGTGTTTTAAAACATATGAATGGTTATTATATATGTATCGAGGATCGATAGAGGTTTCAGGGATTCAAGACAACTATGAAGAGGTTTAATTGGTATTTTATAACAATTTGTGAAAATAAAAACTATTTATATCACTATTTTTTTGAGTCACATCAGGTGGTTCTCTATGGGTTATTTTATACTCACTCTTATATGTAATCGTTAATGGTGACTAACCACCATTTCACTTATTTTCAATTATCTTCAAATATTAAAATTGTTATTATATGACATTGGGTGGTCTATTATACATTCTATTAAAGTGGTTTATTTATTTCCATCAAATTAAGATCTATTGGAGTTCACATTTGTGTCATTACATATATGTTCATAGATATTCTGTATCATTAACAATATTTTTATTTTATATATTTATTAGATTGTGTGTATATGTTATCATAAATATTTATAAATCATATAAGAATTTATATAGAGTTATATATATTGTTTACATTCTTATGTACACTATGAATAACTATTTAGATTCAGCTGTGTTTTTGTATCATAAAACCATATATTTATTCATGTCAGTTTCCCTGAGGGGTGTACTAAATTCATTATATTAGAATAATTTTTAGTTAATTTTTCATCAAAATCATTATCAAGTCCTATAGTTTTATATACCATCCAAAAGGATTAAAGTGAACCCATTAGAATATTTTAATTATATTTCAAGTTTTGTAGGGGTTTATAAATCAGGGTATCTATCAAGTTGTATTTTATATATGTTGGAATATAATGTATTTTTTCTTATACAATAGTTTGGACATTTTGGATGTTATACGTAATCGATAAAAAGAAACAATGGAAAACAATTTATAGGGAACACTTGTTACCAAGAGATGTGATGGTATATAATAGGACCTATTTTACTATGTTAACATTTTACTCACATATCAATAGTAAAATCGAATGGAACATAATATCTGAATATATAAAAATATATTGTTTGAAAATCTATTTATCTTTAGGCATCATTTTACAAATCAAAGGGTAGGACAATATAGGATTCCATTACATTTTTATTTGTTGAATGAGTTTACTTATATAATAAATCAAATTCCTTTGATGTTTTTTATTAACTAAATCCTCACTAATAAATATTAATATTTTTTCACAATATATATATATATATCTATGGAAATTAAGATGATATGAATCTCAAAATGGTTTCACGATTGAGAAAAATTTCTAATTCATACTAATAGCTAGTCATAGATATTTATAATTTCACAGGAGACCATGTTTTCTATTTTACTATATTTACATTTTTATTGAGAATGAAAGATTATTTTTGAAAAATTTTATACATTATATAATTTCAAATAAATTCTATTTGGTATTATTTTATTATAATATTGTTGTTCATTTGAAAAAAAAAATTTCCACAGAATGAAACATTCATTTTCATAAAAATGTCTTATTAATGATCATGTTGTTAGCTTCATACGGATGATATTAATTTATCGTAGTATTATTTTATTATTTAAATATATCACATATAATGTTTTTTATCTTCTATTTTTAAATATAATTCATTTGATGTATCCAGAAATGCAGTAATATATTTTCATTAATTTTTCTTCTAAAAATATAAAAATGGAATATGTATTATAGGTTGTGGGTAATAATGATATGTCCATTACTTCCTCCTAATAAGGGGAATTGATTCATGGCCATACACCATCATATATAAAGGTAATGAACTATGAAAATTATTATTAAATTACTCAGTATTTTTTCAAACAATGCATTTTTATTAATTTAAAACTATTTTTTTCATATCATTAGTAATCAAAAAATATTTTTCCATTAAAATTGTTGTTTTAAATTTTGATCACTATAGAATAATTTTTTTATCCACTGTAGGTCATTGAAAATATAGGTATTTTTAAATTTTAAAATGGATTTATAAAAAATATATAACCATAAAAATGGTTAATTTTTCACCTTAAATTAATGTGTTATAATAAGAAGAACCTATTACATTATGTTTTTCTATAAATCTGTTGGTATAAATATTTTGAAAATAATAATGTTTTTACTTAATTATTTTGATAAACACAACAATTTTAATGATTTATAATTTAATTGAAATTCCAGAATATGCATCCCCTCGTAGAATCCTATGATGGGGAATTCCATAGAATCTATTTTTGAATGTATGATCATATTAAAAAAAAGTAATATATTTTAGTGCATCAATATATCATTTTCATTATATGATTAATGAATAGAAATCACAGTTAGTATATGTAATTTTTATTGTTTTCATTGTTGTGGATAAATGAATTTTATAGGTTTATTTAATTTAAGAAACAATTTTTTCATTATCTGTGTGATATGGTGTCTATTTTTTTAGAGATTTATATTTTGGTGTTCTATGGGTTCTGTCGTATTGATAAAACTATTGATTTAGAAATTTGAAGTAAATTTTCTATTTGGGTATCATAAATTTAAAAATTGTATTAAGGTATGTGTTGAAAGATTATGATGTTATGTCTTTCGGTAAGTTCCTCCAATGAATTTTTGGGGTTAAAAGTTTATATATTTCCGGTTTTTACTGACCAATTTACAAACAATCCAAGTTTTGGGGTCTATAAGACCCTCGCAGGGAAATTTAGATTGATATTAATTGGGAACATTAGAATTTATTGATCTATTTGAAGTCCCATTTTTCAATTGACGTCTCATATTTTTAATGAATTTTATATAAATAATTCATAGGAATGTTTTTATGAAATTTGACTCTTAAAAATGCTTTTAGGGTATTCAGTTAACCTATGAGAAAGTTTCATATATATTTTTCAATTGAGGGTTAAACCATGTACTCACTATACTATATAGTGAACTTGATGTCTGATAGATTCCACTATTTACCCGGTGGTAGCTAATAGGGTTCTTATTATGTCTAGGTAGGGTTTTTGGGGTTTTATTTTTTTATATTTTCTCTAAATCCATTATGAAACTTTTTCCATTGCACTTTGAATTTACATTAATCAAACTACATGAGATTAATCACCATTGCTCTTCAAGATCTCTACACCTCCTTCTTTTATACTTTTGGCATTATGGTTATTCTCTTAAAGTATTTCTTCCATAAATCCATGTTATAATTCCATTATACTCTTATATTCCTTTTTATACTCTGTTATACTTATTTACTATTGATACAATTATATTATATGGTGATTTTCACTATATCATGGTGGGATTTATATGAAACATAGGGTAATCATATTCACATTATTTAGAGAGGCTTGTTTTTGTGATTTCTCAAACACTTTTTATTTTTTATTTAAATTGACCATCATATGTAATCTATTATATATATTTTATATTTTGGGTTATATGATTTTGATGGTATATTTTTTTAAAAAAATTAATTTTTTTAATCAGAGATGTTGATATCCAATGATTACTCTTGTAATTTGTTAACCCTTATATATATATAATTTGAAATTTAGATCATAAGTAATTGAATTTGGTTAGATAGTTCCATGATTATTATTATAGATGTATTGATTTCAATAATGTAAGTATTTTTATATTGAGAAATTATAGACTTGCCAATTCTTAATCAATCTATTCATATATCAAGTCGTCCTCCTAATTTTTTAAAAAAAATTAATTTATTGTATTTACATTAATATTAATAAATAGATTACAATTTATATTTCTTCTTAAATTCATAAATTTTTATCTATGGGTTGACATGAAATTATGTAGATATATTCTTTCAAACAATATTATTTTATATAAAGAATATTTAATTATTATAAATTTTTATCCCTCTGCATGGTTTTGTATTCTATTTATAGATTTAATATGTAAATAAATAATTACTATCCCAAAAATTTAATTCTAAAAAACAAATTAATAAAATATTTTCATCAATTTTCGTTTAATAATGCTACGGGACGAAGTGGGATACTCAAGTTATCTGTTTGAATAAATCCATATTGGGGATAATTTATAAACAAGGATTTTTCTATTGGAATAATGTTTTTTATTTTTTTATTAGGTATATAATTTTATTTTCCATGGGTATTATTTATATTTTAAATTATAACAAACACATTAAAATTATTAATAAATGAGATATATGAGATTGAACAACAACTATACATAGTTAATAAGGTACATTGGTGGTGACATATTGGCTGTGTTTATTTAAGGGGAATGACTCATTTTTTTAAAAGTTATTACCATCAGTATAAACATGATTTTTTAGTACTAAAATGAAAAATATATTATGTTCATACAACTAAATGATGACTATAAATTTATATTAAATTTTTTTTAAATAAAGAATTATTTTATCTAAATAATCCCTCAAATAAATTCAATTCCTCTTTTTTATTTTTAATTGTCCCACTGATACATGTTATCAAGAAGAACTCTCCATTCACATTTCAGGAATAATATACATAAATATGTACAAATTATAAATTTTTTATTTAATTTAAAAGAAATAAAATTTTTCAGTGATTATTATAATTATATAATTATATCATTTTGTCATGCCTGAATGGCCCGAATGCCTTCATTTTTATAGATTTATTATAATCCCATTTTCAAGGGATGAGGGGGAACCATTACAAGGAACATAGGCTCATAGATTACATGGCTCGTAGGATTAAGAGATTACATAACCCAAATGTCTTAGGGAATGCAACCATAATATCTACAATTAACTACCCTTCCCTAGCATCTGCATCCAGATAGTAACTCTCCACCTTCGCATGGTCATCTGGCTAGGCTTCCTGTGAAATCACAGGATGGTCCCAATGGCATAGACATAACCTCTCACTTTGACAAATCCATTTGGCCCTTCTCTAGTGTGTGCACCTACTATAATTCCTCTTATATGGCTGCTTTTATTTTATAGTGTGTCTAGTGAAACTGCTTGTGGCCCAAAGGCCTTGAGGTGGCCCAAAGGCCCTAAAGGTGTCCAAAAATATCTACTAACCCAAAGGCCTGGGTGGCCCTAAAGCCTTAAGGAATCCATGACCAAACCAGTGGCCCAAGGTGAATAGTTCCAGCTGCTACAATACCGAACAGTACCTACTATAGTAATTACTACAGTGCCTACTATATTACTGCACAGTGTACAGTCTGCTACAGTACATGTACAGTGTACAGTTCTGGTACAGTACCACACAGTGTAAAGTATACAACAGTCCCCACACAATGTACAGTACTGATACAGTATACAGATATATGCCTCTACCTTGTTTTGAACCTAGATCTTATGGATGCACTTAAGGATACCTCACCAACTGGGCTGAGGATCTTGTGATCTATCCTTTTGTCATGTACATCTACATGATTTTTAACTACTGTCTGATTTTTTACTCACACTATTTTATTTTATTTGTACCGAATTGGTCATTTCCATGATTATAATTTCCCTATTATATCATGAAATATTAGTATTTCATACAAAAGATTATTTTTCATTGAAACTACTATATTTTACTACTTATATGTTATACTATATTCATGGAATAGATTACTACACTAAATAATCTTCTAATAAATCATTGATAGATCCATATTGTAAAATTTGATAGATGTTTATGATGACAATGAATATGAATTTTTTTCATTCAGAAAAATGATACATTATTAAAGTGTGGAAATTTTTTAATTTATTCTTTGAGATTATTATTTTATATAATATATGATGTCACATTAATAAATATAATTTCATCTACTATATAATATTTTATTATAAGGTAGATAGCACATGTATTTCTTATTAGTTTTGTATATTAATTAATTAATTATGGAAAATTTATATTTAATGATTTTTATATGATAATCCTTGAGATTGGTTATTACACTCTAACTAATAATAACGACTCATTGTTTGAGATGGTCTCATATATGTCTGATTGTTTATACCACATCACCTATACAAAAAGTGACTGAATGATTGATGTTCATCAATATATATACCTGATTCAATATCCCACATGGGTATGGTATTCAATGAGCCATATATCATTATACATATCTACATATCATAGGGTGCATATATGTACATGTTTGTTATATTCAAAAATTTTGGAACAACCACACATGGTGAATGGTACTCAAATAATATATCATACTCAATGTATTGCACCATAGTGTGTAATAATGGAATTGATCATGCTATTAAAAGATGTTAGTATTTGTAATTTTTATAGTTTATTTACAAATACTATTTTAGATCTATTTCAACACTATAGATATGAGATCACCCTTGTTTCCAATAAAACTATTATTCATGTTTTCTATGAGAATAAAAATAATTGTATATACAAATAGATAAATATAGACATGTTAACTGAAAAATATAGTCAATAATATTATATTTTAAAAAAACAATGTTGGGTTTAACTGATATAGAATATGGTGGTTGTCATATGGGGAGGAATTGATTTCCCTTAGGGATTGGTGTTGATGATCAATCATATATTTGTATTTATTAGAAAAGAAAAATAATGGGAAAATGAATTTGGTATAGATGGTAGAGTTAGAAGAGGGGTGTGATGATAGAAGTGGTGAAATATTACAGAGATAATAATGAACATTTCTAATTCAAACTTATTTATTAAATAGAACAATTGAAAGAATGTAGAGAATAAATATTAGAGGATAATTTTTTTTTGAAACAATGAATCATAAATGGGTTACATGTTGAAAATTATTAAATTAAATTTAGGTTTAGTTTTAAAAATTATCCTATATAGTTTATCATAAATCCCAATGATTAAAATATTTCATAATGGGGTTTTATCTGTGATATAACATAATCCATGTCTAAAAACACTGATTTTTCGTTCATGATTTCCATTTTCAAACAAATTATTTAAAAATAATAAATGTTGATAATTTGATATTTACTATTTTTATTTTTTATCTTATTTTACATCATTATTTTGGTATATGATTTTTAAATTAATATTGGGTTTATTTACTATTACTATTTATCCATATTGATGATGAATTATTAACTTTGATGTTTATTTAGTTTTTTATGTGATATCTTTTGTAACCATTAAAATGATATACTATCATATACAATAGTTAACATAAGCATACATTTAGTTGTATGGGGAAAAGAGTTCCATAATATATTTTATAATTTTATAAGATTTGATTATTTTACAAGTACAAGATCATATTAGGAAATAATAAACACATGTAATATCCTGTTGTACTGTTATATTCAAAACTGTATATGAAATAATATAGTGATATACTCAATGTTTTGTAGTCATATTTATTTAATAAAAGTCGCAAAAAATCATTGATTAGGAATAATGTGGTCATGGATGTAGATTAGTATTGATTGACAGAGTGTATTTGTATGAAGTGTATGTATATTCTTTTCTAGGTGTTTACACTTAATTACAATTTGTAGAAATATATTTAGTTATGTTTGGATTACTATATGATAATCATTACGTGTCATGCCATTGAATATATTTTGACATTTTATTTGATCAATGGTATGATAAATATATATACATTATTTCCAATTTTTTATTATATAATAATATCACATTTTAATACATACATATTGGTTTGGAGTTATATGGTAATATATACTATATTCGTCAATATTTCAATATGGAATTAATTATATTTTATTGCGTTTTGGATTTAAAGAAGATTCTGAAGTGACTCTGTTGATGAATTGTAAATTAGTGTGGTCCTACTTTACAATAGTTGGAGGTCACTAAGTCAATTCAATTGACTCCTTGGATTATGTGGAAGTCAATATGATGTGAATCCATACTCTTATAAAAATTATTTTGGGGGAAGTGTTGAAAAATCTGGGACTCCCTCTTATATTAAATGTGTATTCATGAATCCTTCCCAAATCCCAAATAATAATTGGTTTCCATTTTTATGGTTATTTTACATTGAAATGATTTGATGTGTCTATATAAATAAATATAATTATAAATCATTTATATTTTATACATAGTCATTCCTATCTTAGGGTGAAAAGGATTAAATCCATATATCTATCCACATTGGTGTTTATCTCTATCCAATAAAGAATTAGATGTTAGTGGAATAGGGGCCAATATCATAAGAATATCATTCTATGTATCCAAATAATGGGATCCAAAACTGCATTGTTTAGTGACACCAAATAGGAATATAAATTATTCTTTGTTCATGTTGCTATAGAAAATCAAGGATAATTTAAATATAATATTAAAAGGATAATTTGGAGAAATATTCTTAGAAACATCTGGTGTGGTGATTATGCCTAAGCATAAATTTCATATTTTCATAGAATGTAATATGACCCAATGTGGATGGAATTTATCATCACACATCAATAATATATCCTATATAGTGGGGGAATAACAAAAATTGGATATATATCCCAATGATCAAGATATGCACTCATCAATAATAAAGTATAAATATATTTTTATACATAAAAATTTTACCACGGTGATAAGATTCCCAAGATTATAGGTAATATAGCTTGATAAGAAAATATATCTATGTATTTATGGGAAATATTGCCCCATGATGATGGAATCACATTGAATATGGCCCAAGTGAAATGTCATCAAATATTTTGGAGAGTATAGTAAGATGATGTAGGAATAAATTGATTTGTTGATAATATTTATTTGAGGTGATGAATATAAATGAAAGTGTTGGGTTTGAACCTAGATGAGGAATCCAATATATCAAAACCAACATAAAGAAAATCCATTTTAGTTGATGTTGTTATAATATATGGTAATGTGGTAGGATTATATCATTTAGTTTAGTGTTATGTCGTAGGGAAATATGATGCAGTTTTATATAATTTCAGTAGGACATTTTCCCCTTAATGTAAGACCATTATGTGAGGATGAATATATCCAAAAAGGGTAAAATGAAGGATTTAGTGTGGTTTATTCATATGGGGATCCCTTTATGTACACATGTTTTTTAAAATTCCCTTTTATATGAAAATAACTCGTATCGAATTCCACCCATTATGAAAGGTTATCAATTTGTAGAAGGCATCATGACGATGAGTAGGGGACTAGGCTTTATGGATTCATTTTTATTGTAATTATTCATTGAAGGAAAAATAAAACCATCATTGAGATGTTATTTCATAATCACACCTATATGTATTCCAAATCTATCATGGTGTATCAATTTGAACAATGAATCTATTAAGAAATCACACTGATTGAGTGTGGACCTAGGTTGGTCTTGTATAACAACATGACTCAATGGGGGTTATAACCACTTTATTTTGATTAGTACACTCATTAAAAAGGTAATTCATTCTCGAATATATCAAGAGGGCCACATCTATTTTGGAGGATAAGTATGAGATACCTTTTATCAAGGTCATTTATAATCAAATGAGGGGAACATTGGCATGATCTATATCATGATAATTTTTTTTCAAGATTTAGAGGAGAAATTTGAAATTGTTTTCCTATAATAAATCCATTTGAATGGATTCTCTATCACTGATGCTACGATGAACATATAAAACTATAAAATGACTAGAAAATTATTGTTTTATTTTGGGGGGGATTATGTGTTGCTTTTCCCCAAATAGGTGTTATCCATGTTTAGTCTCTCAAGTATACGGCTTTGAGATTCATTAGCTTATTAAGGAGACATTGGTGAGGGATCATCAAAGTTAATATTTTTCTTGAAAATTTGTGTCCTAAAAAATAACATTGAATGATGTGTCGCCTAAGTGAATTTCCATTGGTAAAGGTTCACCCAAGATAATGACAATATGAAAAGGGTTACCCAATGTTAACAAAATTTGGATATGAGTCCCCAATGTGAACATAATTAGTTTAAGGGACACCAAAGTATCAGGAATTAGACATAGAATTACATTAATTGAATGAGGTTCTCATAAAAATCCCATGGGTGAATGGCACTTTTTTATGGTTGATGAGGTTGATCCTTTTTTATACTGTAAAAGGACATCAGAAATAGTTACATTTAATAATGGTTATTTTAGTTATATGACTCAAATATCATGATCTTATTTAAATTTTATTATGTTATTAGCGATAATATATATCATAATAGAGTTTTGGAGGCCACAGAAATGAGGCACTCTATTTTTCTCTCTCTATTCTTTAATGATGGAATATTATTCCAATATAATATCAAAAGGGATAAATTTATGAAAAAACATTATGTAATATGAAAATTAAATCTAAATTTTAATTTTTGAATTTATGTTTCATGTGTGTGTAGACCAGGAAACTATGATAATTTTGGTCACCTTCTAGGGGAATCATCTTGATAACACCTAGAGTTACAAGGGTGATGTGATATGGATGCACCCCAACATCATGGGTAAAATGGAGGGACCAACTCTATAGGGAATTTTTCATTTTCAACCCAAACCATTTATTTTATTAGGCTAGTAACGATAAATCCCCTATGATAATGAGATTTAGTTAAAAATTAAGGGACCATATTCTAAGGTAGATGTGTCTCTAGTGTGTAAATAATTGGGGAGCAAGAGAGATATGTTTGTAGGTTCCCTCAAGGAAGCACAAGATAATGTCTAGAAATGGTTTCATTGGCTCAATAACTAGTAACCCTCCCCCCAATTTTAAAGAAATAACTAATTTAGTGATATTTTTAGCTTAATAATTCCAATTCTATCTACTATTTTTTTCCCTTCATTCAAGAGACATAAAATTTATCTTCCATAGTGACTACCTCACCCAAAATTCTGATGGAGCCAATATGAGGTCACCATTGTGGATGATCTTTAATTTTCGAACATGGATAATGTTTTTGGTTAATGAATCCTGGTTTAATGGGGGAAGGGTTTGTCAACCATGGAGAGGGGACCTATGATATTCCACAATGGGGAAGGTTTTGAACAATTCTAGGTTGGTAAAGGGGGTGAGTGAGGCACTTGGGTGATGTAATTTTATACTGTCAAATATCTGACTTATTTTCAACATATTCTCATATATAAATTAAGGATCATCCATATGAAGATTTTTTATGCCCAGAAAAATTTAAATTTTTTTACATATTATTGTTGCATAGTATATAGAATAGTTTCTTTAATATTAAGGCCAATTATCTGAAATTTAATCTAGATGTATACATTGACATGAGTTATTCTAGTTAGAGATGGACCATCATTCTAGAATTGGTCAATGTTTTGAGATAAAACAACTAGGAAAACCAAGAATTTAAACTCCTACCACTATATGAGCATGGAATTAAGATTGAAATAATTGTCCCATGCCCAAATGTATTTCTCTAGAGTTCTTGGATTGTAGAGTACATGAATATTGGAAGTGTAAACATCTCATCAAAGGGGACATAAAATACGTAGGGCACCATTTATCTATCCTATTATTCTATAACAATAATTATTTAGAAACATTGCACACAAATTTAATTCTGATGCACACTAATTATTATCCATTTATTATTAGTCCATTGGTGGTTAATAAAATAATTATAATGACGCTTATAATATAAATCTGAATGGAGGTTATAAATCTAAAAGTATGTGAGTTTTTTTCATTGAAAAATATTTCCATAATTCTATAACCCTCTCAATACTGAGTGCGTATATGAAACGATCCAAATATCTATGAAAAAATGGAAATTGAAATAGTAATATTTGAAAGGGTTGATATTTGAAATACTTCATAACTTAATTAAATTGATTTAAAACCAAATATTTATCTATATAATGTTGAATTGTATATTTTTTTTCTTTTTGATAAATTTTTAATTAAAATTTTAAAAATTACATGATTCAAAATTTTAAATTATTTTTTTAAACATTATGTTTAAGCCAAAACCTTTTCAAAAAAGATTGAAATTTTGAAATAATTTTTATTAAGGTTCAATGGTTTTTTTATTTCATCGTATATATTATGTAATAGTACATATCTAAACATGTAAAGGCCGAAACATATAATTCAAAATTATAAGATCAAATGTCTAATATCATTGAACTGACAAAATTAAAAAGATGTATAACTCTAGAAAAATAATATTAAATTATGCAATTTTATTTTAAAAATAATGGGAAATATATATATATATATCATGTTCAATTAAATTTATATGGTCAAAGTATCTCATTACAGTAATCTAGTAACTATTCAAATTGGAAGAAGATGAAGAGATTTCATAGTGAGATAAAATAATCTTTTGTAATTTGAGAATACTATTTATACACTCATCCAACTGAAATGAAATATTTAGTGAATAAATCCAATACTAATAAATAATAGATTTTTGAAGAAAAAAATATATTAGTTCTATCTAAGTCCCAAAATACTCAATCATTCATGGAACATCGGTGGTAGTTGAAATTATCCAAATCCCATATAATTTTCATTTTCAATTTCTATAATTATATGATTCAATATCATTCCCCATTATTCTTAGTTATGAACCAAATATATGTTTAAACATTTTAGTGGTTTGGAAAATAGATGATTTTAATTTTTTATTATTTAGTCTTTCACATCAATGAATAGAAATATATTTTATTTTTTATGGGTATGAAAAATCTATGTTAGTTTTTTTATTTGATTATGTACGGTTTTACTTATATTTATCGATTATTGGGTTTCTTTGTGAATAATCATGTTATTGTTCTCGGTTTCAGATTATGATTGATGGAATATAGAATATTATTTTGGTATTATAATCAGTTATTTTCAGTATGTTTGGTAGATGTGTTAGACACTCTGGATTTTTTAGGAGGAATTTGAAATAGATAATTATTGCCTATATAAATTGAGGTTATTTAATAAAAATATTTCAACTATTAGATGGATGTGAGACCAATCAATGATTTTAATAACGAATATACCCACCCACACCATTAAACAATTATTAAAAGGGGAAAAATTGTGAAACCTATCAAATATTAGTTAATAACAGAATGAATTATTCAAATTAAAATCATGGATTTAAATACTATTCAAAAAACATGTGTTGGACACCATTCTCATATCCCTTTTTTATATATTTTGGTTTATATTTTTTTTTTTAAGAATCAAAACTAGAAAAAACTACATTTGAAAAAATCAAAATAATTACGAAATATTATTTATTCTCTTATATGAGGTGACAACCAAGGTTTAAAAGTGATAATAAATCTATCTTATAATAACTTAACTCTTTTTCAACACCCCATGAGTGTAGGGCATTGAATTCGTTCATAATATTTAGGATGGTAGTTATAGTGAACAAATTATAACATTACACGACTAGAAACAAACAATATTATATATATAGTAGATCCAAAAAATAAATGAACCATTTTTGATAGGTTTTGAAAAACAATATTACTTATAATATTTATAGAATTACATTTATATACATGTGTGAGACCACAAATATTCACTCTGAGCTAGTCATCATGGTTGTAATTCCCAAATATTTAAATTGAGGACATTCTGCACCATAATTCCATAATGAAAAACATTCAAATTTCAATACAGGAATTGTAAATTTTGTTGAAATAAATTAATTTAATAATAGAATAAATTTTTAAATTCAATTTTATTATTTTTTAACAACCAAAAACATATATAAAAAGAGTCAATATCTAATTCCATTTTATTCAGACCCTAATGAGTGTCTATGTTTTTGGTCTTAGGTTATAGTATCACTGAGTTAATAAATATTGTTGTGTAGTATTATTTTTTGGAGTACTTACCCCTCCCCATAAATGTAGTACTAAATGTTAAAATTAGGTTAATTTCACAATAGGGATGAAATTTGGTGATTCTTCGTGAAATTATTATTCCCCACCTCTATAATAATTGTTTTTATAAATTAAATTTATTTCATTAGACAATCATATATAGAGACTATCTATGAGTACATGAAGAGATTCAAGAATATATATGCCAAATTTTCAAATCAAAAGGTTTAGGAGAGCCACATACATGTTTTATTTTTCTTTGGAGTACATGAATATTGAAAATCCAAACTAAACTCATCATCTATATGTTATTTTTTTTACAAGACACCAATATAATCTAAGGGATATATTGAGAATATTTTTCATATATCACAACAACTTAGTATATGAGGAACTATTAAAAGTGATATTCATGAGGAAAGATAATATCATTGAGAAACTTTATTTAAAACTAATAATCACTGGATGCCGCATTTTGGGGAATCAAATTTCCTCAAAACATGAGAGTAAACATCATTCACTAAATATGGTATGTGGTTTGACCTCATCATCTAATAATTTAACTAACCAATGTGAAGAAGTATATGAAATAAAACATTTTGAACTATTATTTTTACTAAAGATATTAAAATAAATCCCCTAATTATGAATGACTAACCACTTCCTTTATTGATTTACAAATCGGTAGAATTTGGTTAGACACTCTACCAAAATTTGTACCTATACCATCCCCAATTCATGATTTATTTCCAAATATATAATACACATTAAAAATGAAATTATATAGTCAAAATAATTTTTATCAATATTTACCACATTTGTTCAATTTATTTTATTATGAATAGTAATACACAAGTAATCATTCTTTTATGGAACGAAAACAATGATCTGAGGTTGAGGAGATAAATAATAGAGTATATATGATGAGAAACATAGTGTAATGACTTTTTGGTATTAGATAAAAAAACCTAAGTCATATAGAATACTAAAAATTTTTATACACCATGGATATTATCATCACGATAAAAAATTATGTGTTATTGAACTTCCATAACCAATGACTCTCGAACATGAACCATGTTCACTCAAGATAGAGTAGAGTAATGATGTAAATTATATAAAAAATATTTAAAATCTATGAGAAGTTAAAAAAATATGGAAGTGGAGACGAATATTCCAATGAGGTGTAGATGAGAAACAAAATTTCAATGAAAAATAACAAATAAGTCAGACATACTAAAACCATATTCAATAAACATTATACAACCAAATATAATTTATAGGAAGAACATCAAAATTGATTTGTTGAATCTTTTTGAAAATTGAATGTTAATATCTCATACATGAAACCCTAAAATAATACTATTGGATTAAAATAATTAATCTATTAATTCCCCAAAAAATGTATTATTCCAGGTAATAAAAATTTCATCATGAAATACGTGTCTTGGCCCTTATGATATAACAATTTCGAATAAAATTTCAAGATGTAAGGTTATTTTCTATTCTATTCAAAATTTGTTAATTAATATTTTCAATTGAATTATATGATCCATGTGGTTCAATTAATGAATCTCCTCACTCATTATTCACATTGTTGTAGATGGGATACTTGGATTCTATAATATTATCGTTTTATCTTATAGAGAGATCTTTATTTTATTAACATGAGTTTTAGAAGATGTTATTACAATTATCCATGATATATTATTCCTTTCTGAATTCTATATTTGGACATGAAAAAATAATTAATATCACCACAATAATCCATTAATTCAATGAGAATCATCATTCAGATTGCCAAGACAAAAAACATTGACCATGAAGCATCACCCATCATGTATTTTGGAAACAAAATTGTACACATTTATATTTTAACAACATAATGAACTATTAATTTGATCACTCACTATTTAAAAAGTCCAAAAATGAAGATTATAAAATCATTTTTGATTTAGATATGTTACATGAATTTATGTCCTTAAGGAAAATAGTGTTCCATTTTAAATTTCAGAAATTATGGGGAATTCATAAATTATAAAAATTCATTAAATTATTTTTTCATATTAAAAAAATGGTACCGTATAATGTTTTTTGATGAATATAATGACTTTTATCCAAAAAACAAGTGTATCTTTTCTCTTTTGACATAGAATTTTATAAATTTATATTAGGTAACCTTAATTTAATTTTATCACTTGAAGAACAACCAACTATGAAATTTAATAAACATTTAAATTATTTGAAATACTTATAGATCATGGAATGAAAAAATAGCAATGATAATTTCTAATAATATTACATAAACCCGTAAAAAACTTGATTGAAATTTTCAAAAAATTGGTCAAATAAATACTATGGAGTATCGGTGATATCTTATGAAATAACCTAAAAATATTCTTACACGAGATTCCAAACCATTTAGGTATCCCAAAATTATTTTAAATCATGCCGTGATAAAATTATGTAAGAGGAAGATATATAATATAATTCCTTCATGGGTCATCAATCCCATTTTAGATCGATATTTGGTAATCCCCATCCAAATTGTTCCCAGAATAATATGTCTAACAAGTCCAAAGAATCAAATTAATGAACTAATACTATTGTAAATTTAAAATAGTTATAGAGTGTGTAAATACATTATATATCAAATTTTGGTCACTCAGATCATAATTTTACAATTAATAGAATAATAATTTTAATTTTTTTTAAAATACAACATAATCATTAATATTAAATGATTAAACATTTCATTAATTAATTTTTTAATTTTTTATTTTCTAGATACCATGATTAAAAAAATGGGCATCGAAATAATCACTTCAACATAAAGATGATGCCTTATTACAAGGAATAAGTCAATTCCCTAGCCTAAATCTTAGAAATAATGTGGTGGGATAAAACAGAGTTAAGGACTGTAGAAACACACAACACACATTATAAATCCACTATTTATGATGCGAAATCAATGAGAAATTAACAGAAAATGAAACTATGACAAAAATGATAAAAATGGTTGAGAGAACTTATATGACATTGTGTGAAACATGTGTTCAAGAAATTATACTACAATGTATGACAAGAAAAATATTTTTAATGGATTAAAAATCCATGAATGTAGTGACACCATGAATTAAACCATGTGAAGATTTTTTTTTGTAATGAAACATTCAAATTGAATCGATAATTGGAAAACTAGAGGAATTTAATGTCCAAGTAAAATTTTAATCCCAATGAATACACATTATGAGTCGAGACCTAATAATGAGGTTATTTTATAGATACCAAGGTGTCTTTAATCCCTATATATAGAGGGTTAGTGGGATAGTAAAATGATAGTATAATCTATGGAATAAACTAACGAAATGTGGAATAGGGTACAACTAATTAATTAGGTCATATTTTATTTTTGGATTTAATTTCATTATAAATTTTACCATAAGTATTGTTTTAATAATAATGTGAATCAAATCATCCAATATATTATTTTAATTTCTTTCTCTTTATACATCTTTTACAATAATAAATTATAGATTATCATGAAAATTAATTGAATTGAGACTTATACATGGTGAATGTTTTACACCATTAAAAACTTATATTTCTTTTATTATATATATATTTATTTAATTTGTTGTTAATTATAGTTATGTACACGGGTGTGGGAAAAATACAACATGTCATGAATCTTACGATCATTCATATTTATTAATAACATGTAGTGGACTTTCGTTGGTCGATGAGGGTTTCTATAAATTATTAAAATATCTCTCAAGTATGGGAAACCAAATTCTTGTACAGAGGGATATATTGTAAAATAAAATTTAATAATGAAGTAACATGTGTAACAAAATAATAGAGACATGAACTATATGTATCATTTCATTCTATCAATAAATTCATTCTAGGATTGTTTTTTATATCATATTTGAAATTATCTTTTCCAAAAAAAAGAATTTTTTAAAAAAAGTTCATTAAAAATTCCCAATATAAGTATTTCAATGTAAATCGAAGTAGTAATATATTGACTATAAATATCCAAAATTGAGGAAAATTTAATAATCTTATGTGACATATTAGAAAAAGAAATTGGCTTTTGTAGAAGCCTATAATAGGCATTTTAAAGCTATAGTTCTATCTAGAGAAGCATTGGATGTGGAAACTCTATTAAGAGTGTGTTTTTATGGAAAATTCAAAAAAAGTTTTTAACATTTTTCTTCATTACAATTTCATTTATCATTATTTAAATTTCTATAATTTTTTTTCTGCTATGGTTATAGTTGGTAATTAAAATTCCATGGTGTTGATCAACATCTCCCCCTACAAAATTCATGTCTGGATAGGATGAAAAACATTTGGGTAGGGAGGTCAGTAATCGACTATCTATATCTCATGTGTGAAATTATATGTTTGTACTATCGATAAGTATGTAAAAAATACTCTTAATCGTGGATGTCCTTTCTTAATCAAGATGAACCAAGGAAGTGTCACTTAAATAGATAGAGGGGATGACCAAAAATAGATCTCAAAATAGAATATCCTCAATGCCATCTTTTATCTATGAGATAGATATGAAATGATGGAGAGATCTCCCCCTTAGTAAAAATAAGAGGAAGAATATGTAATAATTGAAAAAATTGATAGTATTTACCTTGGATAACCACACTCACTCTAGAATCAATTTTAAATAATTTTATTTTTACTAATAATTTAATCATGATTTAATGTTCTTATTTTTCTAGATAAAATTAAAGCCAGTTTTCCTATAATAAATATACTAAATTTATGAACTATTTTCTCAACACTACAATTTGGATGACTACATATGTTTAAAAATATACTATACTTAGGTAATAAAATTCATTCCTTGTAACAGGTTTGAGTCAAACATGGGATTGTTTCTACATTTTCAGTTCCTCAAACCATCCAAAAAATCTTATCTTGAATAAACTAATCTTTAAATGATACAATTATTTAATTTTATCTGAAACTTAAAATGTCACTAAACAAAAAATGGAAATTAAATAATAAATTTAGGGTTTATCGAAAAAAATTAAATATTCAAGTGAAAAAGTCATTGTTTAAGCCACAACTAAAAAATAGTTTGACATTTCATCCAAACACTGTAAGGAATATGCACACTATAGTATTCTAATTTGGATTTCAAAACCACTATCCCTTCCTTATAAAATATTTTTTAATTTTTCCTTCTCAAGACTCATTTTCTTATAAAATTTCATGATCTTGTAGTATAATTTTTTAATATACACATCCAAGATTTCATGTTTTTCATCTCTAAATTCAAGCCCTTCTGAGTTACAAAATAGAATGTTAACTGGTGAGTTTTCTCCTTTTCACTAGAAGTAGATAAAAAGGAATTTTTATATCAAATGAAATAATGAGAATTTAGTGACTCTGAGGATCTCAAAATATGATTAATGAATTTTTTTCCCATTTCTACAAGCACAAAAATAAGAAAAAAATATCTACGAAATCCATTAATCCACTATAGAGACTCTTTATGATTACTAAGAGTGGTTTAGAATCCACTTTCAGCTTCTCAAATCATACACTAGAGGATCACCAATTCATCATTTTCATATACAGAAGACTAATTAATAACAAAAAAACATGTTTATGCTTCATCTAGATAATCATTAATAGATAAATTTCTAGTACAATCTGAATGTATGATTGAAATTTTTTTTCTAAACTTAGAGCAGATCAAAACATAAAGCTCAACTGAAAGAGGGATAAATAATAGGAAATATTCATATAAATAACTTTTAATGAAATCCAAGGTTGAATAATTTAGTTGTTTATAGATAAAAATTATTTTGATTCAATTAAATTGGAAAAATATACCACTATTATTTTATGTTTTTTAACATTTTACCCCATCAGTTTTCTAAATATTTTGTTTAGATGTATGGAATGGAAATGTTTGTTTCTACATTCCAAAAATTGAAAATCCAAAAAAATAATTGATGTAAACCTCTTTTAAAAATAATTACCAAAATAAGCCAATGTTACAAACAAATTAATACATGAACCTACCACAATCTCAACAACAATAAAATAATCCCTAGATAAAACAAGTCTTTGGACCACCCCTTTTAATTAAAAATATTATTAGCATACTAAAACAAGATTTTTATTAAATGTATAGCTTCAATTTATGTCCAGATTTGTGGGATTAGAAGATAATATAGATAATTTTATAATTAAGAGGGATAATCTTTTTAGATGACATGTATATCCTTATAATGGATTTTGACATTACACTAGGCTCCTATCACATAATGTTGGGGATAACATTCTAAATATTTATATTATTTAATCAACATTATTCATAGAATACTCACATTTGTTCATGAGGATAGTCGAGTGTATTCAATATACATGAATTTTTTAATATTACATGAAATAAATCATTCCCTAAATGTAATATCACATAAATATGATATATAAAAAACAAAATAATTAGGTATTTATAGTGAATTATTTCTATTATAATTTCAATTTCATAGAAACAATACAATAAAATAGGTATGTTCTCTAGGATATAGAAATTATCATTTCACGTGTGATAAAGATATAACATCTAATTTTTTATAGTTTATTTAAAGAGGATGCATAATAAAATGAATAATTACATAATGAAACTGTTAAGTGTAGTATAAGTGAAGATAAAACTGATACTATTATCATAGACATGTGAATGTTACTAAATATGAGTAAAAAATTAATGGTTGACACACAATTTAAATGTATGACGTAAAAAACGGAATGATTTTTTTATCAATTTTATTAAACATGAACAGGTAAGTATATTATGATACCATATAGTTTAGATGAAATTGGTACAAGGACATGGTGAGTATGTGAATAATAAATTTCAAAATAGATCTATTTAATTTCAAAATATTGATATATTACTAAAATAATGTTCTTATTGGTTAAAATATTATATTTAAATCATTTACATCAAGGGAAGTGAAGAATATTCCAGGGAGTTTAGAACACCTTATGAAAATACCTATTTATTTTGAAGTTGGATGTAAATTTTTGAAATCAAAAAATATCTACAACAAACTATGAGGGTCAAAATTTAATTTTTTTTCTACTGTTAATTTATATGTGGAAATTTTATTTTTATTGTTAGTCTAACATATCATTACCATGAAATAACCAAGAATAAGTGCTGAGTTTTTATATTAAAAAAATAAAAGAAAATGAATGAAATTCACTATTAAAATATATAGAAAGATAATGTACCATGGGAACAACAAAAATAACTAGTGGATGAGATTAAACTATTTCAACATTCTTATTGATGGAAAACAATAGATTTGTTTCAATACATTTGATTTGATTAAATGTATGGATTGTATTTTAAATATATGTTCCTTATTAATATATATTAAATTCTTTGTAGATACAGGATATGTTCACTATGGGGGGGGGGGGGTTTGATGTATATGATTTCATTAGAAAATATTAATTTTTTTATCATATAGAATGATCTAAAATAAAAGTGATTCCATGAATAAAACATTTCTTTTCTTGTGATGACTCCTTAACAAACACCTTATTAGTCCCCTTATTTTTATCAAACCTTTTTTCAATAAATTTTCATTTATTTCAATAAAATAAACTAATTCTAGAATTCATTTCAAATTAAATGTATTGACCGTACAGAACAAGTACCATTGACTTGACCTACGTTTCACACAACACTTATCCTTATAGGAAACATCATTTTAATGATATAATTGTTTAAACGAGATAACTATAACGTAGTTTTGAAAAAAAAGTTATAATATTAATAAATAATTAGAAAATATTTTTTATAGTGGTCTTTTTAAATAATTCATACTGATAATGATAGATATAATTTTTGGTAATTTCATTTTATGTATAAAAATCTCGTTTCTCAAATAAACCCCTTATAATGTCCTTTTGTGAAATAAATAACTCTAGAAATTTTTTTAAAATTTAATATGATAAAATAATTTTCATTTTCATTGATTTAATTTTGAAATTAACTTATGGATAAATTTATGGATTTCTCTAATAAAGAACATTTTTGGGTGAATAATGAAAAATAATGGATTTTAAATCAAAAATGAATTATCATCTAATTTGATTATAATGTTAAATTACATTTTAATTTTTTAAAAAGATTAGTAACAGTATATTATTAATAATTTTACCAATTTATGTAATTAAAACCAATTTCACATCGAAATTTTATAAAAACGTTAAAAACGTTTGATCATTTTTACTTTCAAAAACAACATTGTCAACCCGACTGTGGGATTATTTTTTAATTATTTTTTTCCACCTATCTTACTGAAATTGTGAAATAATGTACTACATATTGGATTAATAATAATTGATAAATTCTAATATGTTCAACAAATATTTTTAATAAAAATATAAGTGAAGAAATTTAAAATTAATTACAATGATTATGGTTATACTAACCATTAGAAGGGACTAAACCATAACATTAATCCACAAAACAACTTCTGAACATATCCTATATCAATTGGAGATCCATATTTAGATTTTATACTCTAATTAATTAACTATGGAATTTTTTTGAATGACATTAAGTAAAAAAAGTGGATGGGGTTTCTTTAATGTAAAATATTACATATGATTCCACTCTTCTTCCATTATAAAAGGAATCCTTCCCTTATGCTAACTCACACCTCTCAAGCCCCTTTTGATAGGAAACCTCTTCCCAATTCACCCATAAAATCCCCATAATTATTCCTTAATCCCTATACTTGGTATGAATGAAATTCAGGGAATCGTTTTGGCTCAAACCAAACGACATACCTGATCAAGAGGCAACACCCTCCCTCAAACTCGTTCCATTAATTTTCCATATCCACTACCTAAAATATAATTATTCATATATAATAGAAAAACATTATCCTAAATATATGAAGATGTTTATATGTTATGATTTAAACCCTCAATCTCAAACACACACACCCATCTAATGGGTTATGAAGATATTTTTTACCTTTAGGTGGACTTCAACCTAGTTAAATAATGATTGTCCAATTTTCCATTTACAACTCTCATGGTGACTATTATGATTGATAATATATTAATAAATGATAAATATAATATTTATTTTAATTTTAAATCTCTTTAATTATATTCCAACACATATCGTTATATTTTCAATTTTGTATTAAAATGATAATTTCATTTGCGGATGTGGGAACTACCCCCCCTAAAGCGATGTAATTCATTCATACACTACATAGACCGTATTAAGGATGGATGTAATATATATATATATATATGATATATATGATGTAATAAATATTATTTAAAAATTATATAAACATAAAAATATATACATATATATTTCTTTTACTTTCTTTCTTTCAACATTATAGTAAAACTCAAGTATCATTCATTCATACGTACAGCTTAACATCTCCATGAACAATGTATTCCATTTGATACATCTATATTATATGTATTCTAACATTAAAAATATAATTAAAATACATCATATGTATATCATTAATTAAATTATGGAATCATGACATAAGTACAAGGACCTAAAATTTGACTAATTAATACACAAACAAAGAAAAATGTGAATGTTATATGAAGTGTAACATTAACATAAGATGGTTAAAAAGTGTGTAATATAAGGTAATAATCAATAGAAATATTGTATTATATATAATAACATTTTTATTTAAATATTTATAATAAAGTTATATTTAATATATTGGTGTTCTGAATGAGTACAGTGAGAGTAAAGACTCAAAAAGTGGGATTTCATCACACTTCTTATTTCTGTTAGGTACAACCTGTGTTCTCTACTATGAAGTTTTTTTGTTTTTTATTAAATTTCCATGCTCTAATTAAATTTCTTTTATACATAAAATATAGTTATTTACATATAGATTTTATGATTCTAATTTCGTTTTTTTATGTTTCAAAAGTTGCAAGATTGGTAAAATAGTTTTGTCACAATTTTTCTTCATTGAGACTCACGTTTTATTATGATCCTAAATTATTTTTAGATATGTATATACATAAATTTTTATATTTTATATCATTAATATAGTTATTTTAATGGTATTTTATTTTGCATGATATTCTCTTTTCTTTCATGGATAGTATGATCCCATGTTACCATGTTATAATGTTTATTGAGACATTCTCATCATTTTTTTTGAGGTTGATTATGTTTATTCATCCATTAATGAAATATAAAAATCCATATATCAATAAATATAAGGACACAACCGTAAAACATTACATAATCTTGAATTAAATGGATAATTCTCATTGAGGATCATTTAAAATTTAGAGTTTTATAGAATTAGACCATAACTATAAAAGTATATCTCAAAAATTACAATGAAGAAACATCTATTCGGTTTCGATTTTTTCATAAAATATCAACTCTTGAAAAATAGATTCGTCTATAGTCCCATGTTTTAGATAGCATGAATTTCCCTTGATCACATCATTGACCCTATTAATCATTATGTCCTATGAAAAACATTTCTAATCTTGGGATGAGCATAAAAAACTCAGTAATGGTTATAAAACAAGGAATGAAAAAATTAGTTCATCAATAGATATGTAACAAAATCTCCATAACATACGTCATGAAATCATAAGATTTATGAATAACACATCGTAATCAAAATTCATAAATATAACATGTGGTATAAATAAAATACTTATGTTGTAGCTTTTATAGCCACATAGTGAGTTACATTTAAAACAACCATCACAAAATATTCCCATAATCCATTAGGAGAAACATTCACCTTTACTTATTTAAAATTACCCAATGAATTGGAGATCTATCTTTGGATCACCCACCATAATATTATCACGGAACCACCCGAATACGTAAATATTGCACAAGAACCAAAATATTTTCATAACACATAAAACAAACATAAAAGAAAGATACCCTTTCTACATTTCAATCAAAATATATCATTTAACTATATTGAAATAAAAAATACATTATCCAAAAAAATTTCAAAAAAAATCTTTAAAAATGGTATATTGTATTTATTTTCTTTTTAAAAACATTATGTATTGTATAGGATTCCATAGATCAAATAATACTTGCAGTGGTAGAAAAGCTCATTGTCAGCACTTACGTTAAAAAAATATTTTTATATTTTAGTAAAATTCCTCATATAAAAATATTCCATATGTATTGAATTAAAATTCAAATGTATTTATACACTATATAATAAAATTTCGTGTATAAAACAAAATTTCTCTCAGTGAAAGGAGATTGAGATGATGACCCTTACCTCATATCCAACATGAACCATTCATTCTTTATTTTCATGAATATTAAACTAAAGATAATTTATAATTTCTTAAGAAACTTTTACATGTTCATTATTCTTTTTATATCACTTATTATCATGTTATAAACATTATGTAATCATTTATTTTAATTAGGGTCATTTTGTCGATATTTGTTATTTGAGTTAAAAAACAAATTCTTATATTTACAAGTTCTCCATGTGGTCAAAATTTCATTATTTACAAAATTATATCCAGGATTTAGATATCATATATATCATATATATCCACTATATATATTTATTTACAATATTAAGCAACATAAGGATGTTAGAAATGAAGTGTACCGCTCATGGAGACGGTAAGTCGTACATACGCATGAACGCTACTTTTATTACTATTTCGTATTTTTAATTTAATGAAAACATAATGATAAAAATGTGTATTATAATTACAGTATAATATCATATATAATATTATTTACTCTATGATTTATATGTTATATGTATGGAATGAACGAGTTATATAACTTTGAGGGGGCAGTAGTTCGCACTTCCTCAAATAAAATTATCACGTTTACCCATTATGGAAACCATAATGGTATGATATAAATGAAAAATACTGATGACTATAGAAAATATAAATACAATATATATCACATATAAATACATTTCCAACACAATGTCTACCATAAGAGGTGGTAGGAGAAAATTGAACTATCATCGTTTCGAGAGGCAGTAGTTCGTCCTCCACAGAAATAGTATGTTATTTACCAATTCGATGGAGGTATGTGTAAGTATAGTTCATATAATTCACATTAAAAAACAAATTATATTGAAGATACTGGTTTTGTTAATAAATAATGGAATAAAAAGAGTTTAGGGGATTTGAGAAGTGAAGTAAAATAAAATAACTTAAAATAAGATGTTACATTTTAATAGGCTAACTTTCTTTGGTTGGAATCAAAATGATTTATTGAAGTTTATTATGCATAGGGTGAATCATCCAAGTGGAATATATGGATCTTAATAGATTATTTTGGCTAAGGATAAATGAGCTTTTGGTCTTGAGAGGTGTGAGTAATGGGTTAGAGGTGAGAGCTTTTGTAAGGGGGAGGAGGAGCTTTTTAGGAATGTTTTAAAATAGTATTAATTATATAATTATTTTCAGTTTATATAGGACTAATAACATATTTTAATCAATAATAATATTACTATTATTATAAATAAAATAATCCAATAATAATTGGATAGGTTTCAGATATATTTCCTAAATCATTATAATTTTATTTATTTAAATCATCCATTAAGGAGGTAAACGCGACATCCTAATTTTGTCATAAATAATTTTTTTATTTTATTTATAAAAATTATAAATATAATACCATGATATAAGAAATATCTTTATCTTTGTAATGAATATTTATAGCTAAATATATCAATTATATAACCCCACATTAAAATTGTTTTAGCAAAACAATACATGTTTATGATATTTTTATTTTTTACTTTAAAAAAGTTATTAATATCATTATCTTATCCAAGTTCTTTCAAAGGCCAAAAGTATCACCTATAAATTTTATTGGTTGGACATTACTCGTTAAATAAGCATAGGACATGTGTTAAGGTAATTTTATATTATTATAATATAGTTTTTACCTTGAATTACCATATTTACATTTAATTGTGGTAAATAAAAGTCAAAAGTTGATATTCACCAAAAACATTTTTCTTCTTATTGAACCAAATTTATCTTAATAATAACTACCATTTATGTAGGATTTTTAAAATTCAATTCCCAGAAGCGGTAAAATTTCATTTAAATGAAAATTTAAATCTTTAACTACTACTCAAAGTTTTCACTATTCAATAAAAATTGACGTTTTTAGAAAAATTTCATTAATTCTGCCTAATCTATATTTGACATTCCAAATCCAAAATGATATCTATTTTACCAATATTCAAAAATTGTTCTTGGATTAATTAAAAATTGACGTGTTTTTAAGAAATAATAACTAGGAAAAGATTGATTCATGTTTTGGTCCAATTTCAAAGTGAAATTACATCCAATTACCAACATTGGACTAAATGGTAATAATAAAATCTAATTAAACTTTAAAAACAATTAAATATATTACAAAACCATATAAATAAATTTTATTAAGATGAATTTTTGAATTAAAATACAACATTTCTCACTATTTATAAAAAAATGAATTTTATCAGAAAAATACAAACAATTTACCCAAAATAAATATTGATTTCCATATTCTAAAGAATAATTTTAATTTGTCTAATAAAACATAAAAAGTCACATAAACTATATTTAATGGGGGTTCTCCATAGAAATGTTTTAAATAGACCTTTTAAAAATAATTACAGTATTTATGCATAAAATTATATTCAGTCACATTTTAAGCCTCTATATTTTTTTGGATAAATGTAGAAGCATTTAAAAAATTTGTATAATCATATAGAAGTTAGTTATATTCATTATAGGAAATAAAAAATCTTTGAATTTAATACCATTTAAAATAACATTATATTATTATTTTTCAGTATGACTCAGCATTGTGAGTAACATTAGACATCGAAGAAACACGTTGTTGGGTATAGGGTACGCCATCGAAAATTGTATCCCCTTTAAAGTAAAATTAATATTTAATTCACAAATAATAATAAATATGAAAATTTATTATTCTTTAATGACATGGGATGTCACATCCTTCCCCCCTTTTGAAACTTGCTTCTTTGAAATTTTTATTCTCTTATCAAATATGTTGGTGTATTGATCCCTCATAGAATTTTTAGATTCCTACGTTGCCTCCTCAACCATTTGGTTTTTTCCATTAAACCTATACCTGACAAATTCCCTTATTCTGCAACACATTCCCTCTTCAGTCAAGAATCGTGACTGGTTGTTCCTCATAAGAGAGTTTCTTTTCCAAATGAACTACATCTGGGATCAAAACATGAGATGGATCTGGAATATATATTCTCAACATTGAATCATTAAAAACATTGTGTACCTAGGATTAACTTGGAGGTAAATCCACTCTTTAGGAAACTGATCCAACATTCTCCATGATTTCACAAGGTCCAATGAACATCAAACTCAATATTCCCTTCTTACCAAAATGCATCACACTATTTGATGGAGAATATTTCATAACGAAAAGATCACCTAACCCAAAAAAGATCCTTCCTCCAGTTCTCCACATACCTTTTCTACCTACTCTAAGATGTTCTCATGTGCTTCAGAATAATGTGAACCTTTTTTACATCTCTTCTATCAATTCTGGTCAAATCAGCTGCATTTCACCTAAATCATCCCAAAAAGCTAGAGTTCAACACTGTTTCCCATATAAATCCTCAAATATAGTCATCAGTATACTGGAAAAAAATTGTAATTATAATAAAACGAATCCAAAGAAATAAGTTTGTCCTAACTTCCTTGGTAATCCACTGAACAAGCACATAGAATATCCTCCCAGGTCTGAATTTTTTATTGTTTCTACCCATCTGATTGAGGATGAAAAGATGTACCACAATTTAATTCAAAACCCAATGACTTCTGATGGCCTATTCAAACGATAGAATAAATCCTAGAATCACGATTAGATACAATGAATATGGGAACTCCATGAAACCTGACTATCTATTTAACATACAATAGAGAATTTTAATCAAGATACAGTGTATCTTGAATATGAATTAAATGAGCAGATTTATATAATCAATCAATAATAACCCATATTGAATTATTATCTCGATATGTCTTTATTAATCCTACAATAATGTCCATGGATAACTTTTATCATTTCCACTCTAGAACTGGTTAAGATTGAAGCACCCCTTTTGGTAACTGTCACTCTAATTTAACATGTTTAAAATTCAAACACTTCACAGTAAAGTTAGAAATATCTCTTTTCTTTACGCCCTACCGGTTATTCTCCCAATGATCCATGTACAGTATAGCACTACCAGGAAGAATAGTAAATAGAGTACTCTGAGCTTTACATATTAACTATTTCCTCATCTTTGAATCACAAGGAACACATAATCTCTCCTCAAACCTCAAAAAACAATCATTATCAAGGTTAAAATAAGGCAACTTACCTTTCTAAACCCACTCTACCTCTTTCTACATCTTGCTATCATTCTTTTGTTCTTTCTTAATTCTGTCTGATATATCTGATTTCACTGACACCTAAAACAAAATAGACAAATTTCTTATACCAACAACTCCAATGCGAATGTTCATCAAATAAAAAACCAAAGGATCTCGTTCTAAATGTATCGTGGTTAATGAAACATTAAATATTCAATTTAAGGAATCAGGCACTTTATCTTCTTTTTCTTAAAGTTAATAGATCATGCAATCATAATCCTTGATTAATTCCATCCATCTTCTCTATCTCAGGTTTAATTATTTCTGAGTGAATATAATCTTTAAACATTTGTGGTAAGTATATATTTTATATTTTACTCCATACAAATAATGCCTCCAAATTTTTATAGAAAAAATCAATAGTAGCTAATTCCAAATCAAGTGTATGGTAATTTATCTCCTAAGGTTTCAAATTACGTCAAGAATATGAAATTACATGATCATTCATCATACGGAAACAACCATGTCCTTTCAATGAAGAATCGCTGTGGATGAAGAAACTCCCCCTTTCTATAAGGTAATACACAGACTATAGCATTCAACAATTTTCAATTCAATTCCTAAAAACAGTCAGCACATTCTTTTGTCCAAATGAAATTAACACCTATTCTATCTTAGTCTGGGGTATAGATTACCATGAAAAATTTTCAACAAACCTCCAGTAATAACTTGCCAAAAAAAGAAAACTACGGATTTTTTTTATATTTTTTGGCCTTGGGAATTCTTTATTTACATTTGTTTTATCAGGATCAACATTTATTCCATTTTTTAAAAAAATGTGACCACAGAATGAAATTGGTTGTAACCAAAACTCACATTTTCTGAATTTTTCAAACAATTTATTTTATTTTATGGTTTAAAAGGAAACCCTTAAATAACTTTCATGTCCCTATTTACTTTTGGAATAAACCAAAATATCATCAATGAACACAATGAAAATTTCTTCCAAGAACTCATGGAAAATTATATTCATAAGATTCATCAATTCCACAGGTTCATTGGATATTACTAAAGGCATAATTACTAATTCATAATGGCCATATCTTGTACGAAATGCAGTTTCAGAATGTATGCATCATTTACTTTCAACTGATGGTTCCATGAACTCAATTCAATTTTAAAAAAATACTGATCTCCTTAGAGCTGATCAATCAAATCATTGATATGAGGAAATGTATACTTGTTATTAACAGTGATGTTATTCAATTCTCTATTATCTATGCAACGTCACATTGAACCATTTTTCATTTTTAGAAACAAGACACGAGAACAACATGGTGATGTGCTAGGTTGAATGAAACCATTATCTAATATCTCTATAATTGGCTTCATTAACTCTAAAATTTTTATCTGATCCATTTGAAAAGGGTGTTTTGAAATTAGCTTCAAATATATAATTAAGTAAAGAATAAATTCAACGTCCTGATCAGGTATTATACTAGGAAACTCAATAGGAAAAACATCAGGATACTCATGTACCACTGACATATAATTATTCTAGAAAATTCCTTTGTTTTCAATAATATTTTCAAGGTGACATTCATTTCAATTTTTTACTAGTTTCTTAGATTCCTGATATGTTATCAAATGTAAAGGTTCATTCTTGTACTGAAACTGAATATATTTCTGAAAAGAAACTTCTTTAGCTCTGTAGTCAATCTTAGCATGATAAACGAAAAGAGAATCCATACCCAACATAAAATCATACTCTAATAGAGAAAAAACAATTTGGTTTGTTGGTAAATTATTTCTGCACACAAGGACATGAAGTTTATTATAATTTATTTTTGCCTCAACATTTCACCCTGGTGATTTTACAATAAGTTCAAGATTTACATATTGGGATGTGATTCCCAATTTTCTAGAATTTTTTTATAAACGAACGAATGTGTTGAACATGAATCAAAAAACACATTGGAAAAATATGAAAAAACAAATAGTATAACTAATACTAAATAATTTGATGGAAAAACATCTACTAAAGTATTTTCAAAGGATTTACCCACCCCTTTTACTTGTGATCTGCCTGCATTCCCTCAATTGAGTTCATTGTTGGACACTCATTTTCCTAATGACCCATTTCATTTCTGTTAAAAAAATTTACTAACTGTAAATTAGATTTTATCTTTCCTTTACCCTGATCTTTTTCAATGTAGGTATGAGCCTTATTTCCCTTTTTACCACATTAGTAGAACATACCATAATGAAAAAGACATTCCCCATTAATCTTATTAGCACAATTATCACAAATTGTAAATGTAATTTTCTTACCATCAGACTTTTGTGAAGATTTCTTCCCTTTCATCTTCCAGCTTGACCTCTTATTATATTGTTGGTTCAAGAACACCAGATCATCAGAAAACTCCTTTTCCCCCTTCTTGGCACATTGAAAAAAAATTCATATCTTTTGAACTCACATGATGTTAATGCAATTCAATAATTTGGCTTTAATCCGGAGTAAAAATGGTGGATATTACAATCATGATCTCATATGAAATTTGGAGAACATTTTCATTCGAGTGAATTTTTCTTAACAATTAGACATTGAGTAATCCCATTTCATCCATTCTAGGCACTTTTTTTCCATTATAAAATGAACCACCATGGGAAACTATTTCTCAAGAAACATACCTTTGAATTCTTCCTAATCAAGAGTATCAATCTCTTCACTATCCCTAATATTTTTCACCATCAACCACCACTGATCGGCTTCACCTTCTAAAAAACAACAAGACTATCCTTTTGATGTTTCGAACACCCCATGACATAAAAAATATTCTTCAGTGCTTTATTCCACCCTTCAGCTAACATAGGGTCAGATGATCGTCTTAATGATAGTGGATGTTGCCTCATGAAATGCTTCACTACTGACATGTTCCTCTATGGTTTATCTGGATGATCTCGTGCATGGATACCACCATAATCTATAGAATAACTCAACTATGACATCATAGAAAAAAATGTTTAGTTCCGATTCCGACCATATCTGGTTGCTGATTTGGATGGTCGTCTTCCTCCTGATGTCATCCAATCACATAGGCCCTATTTACCCTATGGAAAACCATTCTGAACATTGAAATATCTTAGGTGAAGAAACTTGTTAATATTTAAATTCCATATCATTTAAATATAAACATAAATTAACTAATGGATTATATTTGACAATATCCTAACTCCAAAAGTTATTTAAACCAACATATGATTCCAACTATAAGGAACTAGCCTTAAAACATTACATGATAATGAATTAAATTGATATTTCATATTGATGTTATTTTCAGGATTAGAGTTTTAGAGAATTAGACCATAATTATTACATTACATCTCAAAATTTTCAATAAAGAAACATCCACTCAGTTTAAATTTTTTTCGTAATATGAAAAATCTGAAAAAACAAGAGTCATGTCTAGTTCTATGTTTTAGATAGAATGAATTTCCCATGATCCCATCATTGACCCCATTCATTTTTAATTCATGTAAAAAATTTCAAAACAAGGAATGGGGATAAAAAGCTCAGTATGGATTATAAAACAATGAAAGAAAACTTTTGTTCATCAATTAATACAAAACCTAACCTATTAAACATAAATCTTGAAATCATAAGATTTCTGAATAACACATGGTAATAAAAAATCATAAATGTAACTTGTGGCTTTTATAAGATATTACATTGTGGCTTTCACATCCACTGAGGGGGATATATTAAGATTTCCCATCTTTGTATATTCTCTAAATCTCTTAGGAGAAACATTTATGTTTACCTTGGTCACGTTACCCAATGCATTGGAGAGATATCTCTGGCTCACCCACCCTAGGTTTATCATGGAATTTCCTGTATACATAAAAAACTCCCATGAACCATAACATATTCATAACACATAAATCAAACATAATGGAAGAATACCATTTCATTATTTCTATAAAAATATATCATTTAAAAATATTGACATAAAAATTCCATTATCAAAAAAATTTTCTATACCAAAATACATAAAAAGGGTATATGGTATTTATTTTACATTTAAATATATTACAGATTGTTAAGGAAGACATATGTCAAATAATACTAACGGCATCATAAAAGTTCAGTGTCACCGCAAAAGTTAAAAAACATTATTTTTTGTTGTTTAGTAGAATGCTGAAGAGAGAAATGTTTCCATCGAATGAAATGAAAAGTAAAATGTGTTTATACACCGTATAAAATAAATTTGTGTTTATAAAAAAATATTACTCAATGAAATAAGATTGAGACGAAGTCCCTTACATTGTGTTTGAATTGAACCGTTCATTATTTAATCTCATGAATATTAAACTAAAGTTAATTTCTACTTACATTAGAACCATTTTCAACATTATTATTCTTTTTATATTATATATTTCCATGTTCTAAACATTATTTAATCATTTATGTTAATAATGGTCATTTTTTCGATATTTGGTACTTGAGACAAAAATGAACTGCTTATAATTATAGGTTTATTTAATGGTTGGGGCTGAAGCCTCATTTTATTATTTAAAGCAACGACCTTTTTAGATTGGGTAGAGGGAGACCCATTACAATGCCCAAAGTTACAAGGAAAATTGGCCTGAATAAAATGCTTGAAAGGCCAATTTTTTCGCCTAGATGGCCCCCTAGTGAATAGTACTCTTACAGTACCCGAGCTGCTACATTACCTGCTACAGTACCACGACATCTACAGTTCATGCTACAGTGCAACTGCTACTATAGTGACTCTTCTGCTATAGTTCCACCACTACTATAGTCTTGATGTAGTGTATATTTCTATTATATATATGGATTCATAATAGTATGTAACACTTGGAGGTAATAAATGAAAAACACCGTTAATGGAGACAGTAAGTCATACGTAAGCATGAAAACTACATTAATTTCTATTTATTATTTTTTATAGAATGATAAATTAATGATAAATAGATATATTATAATTGTAGTTTAATATCATAAATAATTTCATTAATTATGTCCTATATACGTTCCATGTATGGAATGAATGAATCATTTTACTTTGAGGGGGTGGAAGTCCGCACTTCTTTAAATGAAATTACCGTGTTTACCCATTATGGAAACCATAAAGGAATGAAATAAATGAAAAATACCGAATATAGAGACAATATAAATATATTATATTTCACTTATAAATAATGTTCCATCATAATGGCCATCATAAGAGGTTAAAGGATAAAATTGAACAATCATCATTTTGTGAGGCAGTAGTTTTCCGTCCACAGAAAATGTATATTCTTTACCCAATAGATAGAGGCATGTGTAAGTGTAGTTCAAAAAACATTCATCAAAACAACCTAGTATATTTAGGATACTAGTTTTTTTATGAAAAATAAATAAAAATATTTTAGGTGGTTTGAGATGAAAACTAAAAGAAATGAACTTAAAATTAGATGTTATGTTTAAATTGGGTATCTTCTATTTGTTTAAATCAAAAATATTTCTTAAAGTTCCATTTTACTAAGGTAAGGCTTCTAGGTGGAAGTGTGGAAACATGAGAGTGTATTTGAGAAGTTTTTGGACTAGACACGAGGCTTGAGAGGTGTGAGTAATGGGTTCGAGATGAGGTATTTTATAAAGGGGAGGTGGGGTTCGTTTGAAATGTTTGAAAATATCATTTTATTATATAATGATTGTCTTATTGAAAAGGTCCAAAAATTATTAAAGTTGAAAATAAGATAACTCTTATTTAAAGTAAAATCAACCAATCATAATTGGATAGGTTTTGGAAATTTTTTTAATTTTTTATATTCTAATTTATTCAAATCGTTCATTAATGAGGTAAACACTCCATCATTATTATGTCTTAAATAGTTTTTTTATTTGATATCTAAAAATTAAAAATAAAATAAGATGATTTGGGAAATATTTTTATAATTCTAATTATTATGTATTGTCCAATATATCAATTATATTACCAATTTTTTAAATTGATTTACCAAAACAAATCATGTTTATGATATTTTTATTTTTATTTTTTTAATAAGTTAATAATATCATTATCTTACCCAAGTGACTTCCAAAGGCCAAAAGACTCAACCAAGGATTGTCTTGGTCATCCAGAACTCATTGAATAAGGCAAGGATAAGTGTTGAGGTAATTTTATATTATTATAATATTATTTAGACCTTGAATTACCCTATATATCATTATCCGAGGTAAATAAAAGTCCAAATTTACTATTAACAAAAAAAATTCATCTTGTTGAATCAAATTTTACATACTAATAACAACCATGTATATTGGCTTTTCGAAATTCAATTCCCAGAAGTGGAAAATTTTTATTTAAATGAAAAAGTCAGTTTTTAAACTATTACTCAGTGTTTTCACTATTCATCAGAAATTGAATTTTTGTTCAGAAAAATATAGAAAATATACCCTAAGATATGTTTAATATTCTGAATTCAAAAATTATTTCTACTTTACCAAATTCAAAAAATAGTTTTTGGATTAATTAATTTAAAAATAAATCACGTTGTCAAAATAAAAAGTGCGTTTTTATGAAATAATAACTATCAAAAGATTGTCACTTGTTCATGTCCAATTTCAATGTGAAATTACTTTCAATGAAAAACATTGGATTACATGGTAAAAATATAATTTTATTAAACATCAAACCAATTAGAAATATAATCTATCAATATAAATAAATTAGATTAAGAGGCGGTTTTGATTTAAAATACATTGTTTTTCAATATTCAATAAAAAATCAATTTTATCAAAACACACTACAAATAATTTTTAAAACTAAACTTTGATGTCCTGATTTCAATGAAGAATATTATTTTGTCATATAGAAACTATAAAAGAGACCAATACTAGATTTAAATAGGTTTTAACATAAAAAGTCGGTAAAACGAACTTTTAATGAATATTATAGTATTTATGCTTGAAATTTGATTCATTGACATTTTAGGCCCCTAACATTTATTAGATAAATGTAAAAACATTTAACAAACATGTATAATCATATTTTAGTTAGTTTTGTTCATTCCTATCAAAACAATGGATAGGCGTTAACTACCATTTAAAATAATGTTATATTATTATTTTTCAGTATAACTCAACATTGTGTGTAACATTAGACTTCAAAGAAACTCGTAGTTGCGTATCACGTATGTCATATAACATAGCATCTAATTTAATGAAAAATTAATATTTAATTCACAAATATTAATAAATATGAAAATTTATTATTCTTTATTTACATGGGATGTTACAGTAACACTCATGAGATTCCTTTTCCCATTATATTCAAGATATAATCATGTGTTTGTACAGTTCTTTAATCTATTGTGTTTATGATAATGATTTTAAGTAAAATTTGACCATCTATCCCTTGGATCAGAAAGCCTTTGTATTCAAAAATCATGTTTTGACAATAAAAATTCAAAAATGTTTAAAATGATCCTTATAGATATTTTTTCAAGGAAAAAGGATTTTAAAATATTTGTTTTTTTCAATGAATCCTTAATATTTCTTCACAATATATTTTCAAAGAAAATGGTTTTCAAAAGGTTATATGTTATAAAAAATTATTATTCAAAGAAGATAGGATAATTTCATCATGAATTGTTTTAAAAGATCCTTTAAAATTATTTCCAATCTATGATAACTTCCATTTGTTATACTCATGACATTATGGGGAAATTATTCAATGATTCCATTCATATTATTTCACTACATTGATCTTTAATGGAATTATGTTTATGAAACATATTTCTATTTCATGGGTTACAAGCTTTTGCATCCCACTACTTTTTACAAGTAATATTTATGATAAAATGATAATGATATAAATATCTTTCAATATAATATGATATGATTACATGTTTATATTACCCATTTTATTTCATGGGAAATCATATGATTATTACTGATATAATAGAACATGTTTGTATGATATCACTATAAGATTTGTGGGACCTATATATCCATCCTATGAATTGGATAATGATTACTTTCTCATGAGATAAAAATGGATAGAATAGGAAATCAAACCAGTTTAGTAAAACAACAATCGAATGGGGGTTTACATGGTTCAGTAATACAAGTCTAGAAGGGGGTTTATGTGATTCGGTAATAAAAGGGTTGTAAGGGGGGTGCACCTGGTTCAGTAAAAGAGTTTATCCACAATGATGTTCGTGCAAGTGATTTCTTTGAAACTATGGAAAATCATATTATTTGAATGTTTTTTTTCCAAATATCTATTTATTATTCATGTCTTATTATTTCATGTCTTATTTAAATTATTTCCATACAATTCATGTCTTATAAATTTATAATATTTATGACATAATTCTTATATATGATCTTTTATACGAATGTGGGGAATTTTTTTAATGAACATGTTATTATAGGATATTATCAAGTTTATCCTCCCATGAATCCCTTGTTTCCATTGCTTATAATTTTATCTCAAACAATTTTACATTTCATTCCCTAGGTTATAAAGTTTTGTATTATGTTTTATGTGTGTAAAAAGACGGATAGTCAGGAAGATCCTTGAGGGAGATGATGTATCCTTTTATGTACGTAGGTTTATGTTTCCATGATTGCAAAGGCACTATACTACTATGGTATTTGGGATTTTAGTATTGTAATGTTTTATGTATTCTGAAATTGTAATTCAATGTCAAATTATGTTAAGACTAGGTGGTTAGACAACTATTTATTCATATTCTAACTAAACTACACTACCATTTACTTTTATTCATGTATTTAATTTCCCTAATAAATATTAAGTTGGGAAATTTAATTTTAGAAACTATATAGTGTCCATGGATTGAAAATTGATCTCATACTAAGTAAAGGATATTTAATAGTGTTAAATGATGTTGAAAATATCCATGTAAAAAATCAACATAATAGACATTATTCATGTCATGAAAATTATGTAGAAAGATAATGTACCAAAAGTCCTTACGTAACCAATATTAGAGCATCATTTCGATGGGATTATGAGTTTAAATTTATTATTTAACTTTTACTCTACTCATTTTATTTTAATTTGGTGAATTTTTTAAAATTCAAATCCCTACATTGAACTATTTTAATCTAGCATCAAACTAAGAGAAATAATTTTTTTTATGAAAATCATTATAGAATATTTAGAATATCCTTATTGACTTGATTATATGTGTAATATGGGAATTTAATTATTATTGATAATAATAACATGAAATATTTGTATATTATATATTATAGAAAATAATTTCATAATTCAACATTAAATATTTCTATGATTTAGCGTGTTTTATATTTTTGAAATTGATATGGATTAGTTTGTTGAATTTTTTTTATTTCCATATTTAATTGTCCCAGACCATATGTTCTCATTCTTGTGAATATTTCCAATCCAACTGTTTCACATTCGTTTTTACAATATATTTTTTTAGTTACTCATGTTTTATTCAATTCATTATCATGGTTGGCATCATATTGAGGTTATTGATATAAATAATCATTATTAATATGATTGAAGCATTTTTTTATTATCAATCCTTTTAACCATAGACCCAACTTCATTTTAAATTTTATTTAATCCCTTGAATCAATGAAATTAAAAATTTGGGAATATACAATGATGGAATTGAATTATATAAATTACTACACCATTAATATATTTATTATATTTAAAATACTAACTTTGGCAGAAGGGTTTTCCATGGTCATTGTGGATGTAAATTATTTTTATATGGGGGTTTGATTTTTATTTTGTGAGATTCCATGTGGTCATTCTTGGTACATTAATATTTTTCACCTCTATTAATATAAATATTATCATAAAAATTATAAATAATATAATTTTTATAGGGTAAACAGTCCACATTACTAAAACAAATAATCAATGATCGTATGTGTTTAAGTGGTGGAAGTGATATTTTTATTATGTACATATTTCTATAAATAATGAAAGAATAATTAATTTGAGATTTATGATATTGTGGCTGATTTCACCATGCATTCAATTCCCACTCATTCACCACAAAGAATATTAAAACATTTAAATAAATAAAGAACAATAATTTCAATATTCTATGAAACCTCCCCAAGGCTAAGCCTCAAGTCTGCCATATGCCATTAAAAAGTAAAAGAGATCACGATGGAAGATTGAAATAGTGAAAGAAATTACATAAATTAAATATTAGTATATTGGAACACTTTTATTAAAATATGAATTAGGTTTACATCATAAATGAAATTTAAAAGCCCATTGTAAAAAAACCTTAAGAAGCAGAAAAACCCCCTTCCACAGCACATCAACCTATTCACTAGTTTTCTCCTAATTTTCTAATATACTTGGTCCTCTGTTTATATCAATCAATCCAACCAAGGAACAATTAAATGTCCACATTAATGGGTTCGGGATAAAATTAGGTCTCAATAGAGAATAAAGGTGCATTACAATAATAAATATTCTAAATCTACCAATTCGTGGGACTATCAAAAGTATTCACATCATGAATACAATTTTCCTAATCAGAAATGTGTGTGGAAAACAGAATCATACATTATTAAAACCTTTTAAAAAAACTCTAGGTCATATAATTCTTTATCACTATGTGACCACTTCTGTCCCAAAGTGACACAATTTTTCTTAATCCACTTTTTCTATTATATCTTCCTCCTCCTCACCTTTCCTAATTATTTGAAAACATAAATTTCTTTTTAATGTTTTTGTTTTCTTGTTTTTTGTATATGTTTCTATATTCAATCAAATTTAATTAATTTATACCACCAAAATCAAGCATTGAATTATTATTTGTCTAGGGATGTCATCTGTATGTTGAACACTTCATTTTTTTGAATTATTTCATCAAATTTTTTTATCAAAACATAAATAATATTTAATTCATAAAATTTTAATAATGTAATATTAAAATAATATATTCTATTTTAAAATAATCATGAAAAATATTATTCATTCAATAGCCCCACATATAGAAAATTCTTTCCCCCAGAATTTAATTTAAATAACATTAAATTGGAAAAAAATTTTATAAATTATTAAATATTGAAGGAATTAGATCTAAAAGATTATCAATGAAAAATAATCATTCCAATTTCACATAGATTAATTGTTTCAACAATTCATTGATAAAATAATAAATTTGAATAATTAAATTAAAATAAAATTTTAAAATTTATATGTCCATTCATTCAATAAATAATACTTTTGTGAATAATCATCATTCTACATTCCATTTTCAATTTACCTTTCTCAAAATTACCTTTTTATAATATTCACACACATTTAGGGGGAATGTGAGAAACCTCACCATGAAAACCCACTTAATATATTTTACGAAAAGAAATAGATGAAAATTTACATTCATATTTGAGCGTATTTGATGCTTAATAAATTTATAATTTCCACTTGAGACCACTAACCTCTATTTATAGTTCATCCATAATTAGTTCTTCAAACCATTGAAACATATTTTCCCATGATTAAATTAGATCCTCAACATTTTTCATCTATTAAACGATCCTCCTTGTTAGCATATGTTCCTTCTTTGTATCTATTAATGTTGCACCTTATTATTTTCCCAAATAATAAATATCTTAGATATCCATTCAATATACTCATTATGAGCCTTAATTTAAAAGGCCTTCTCAAACATGTCTTCCTCCAAATGGTTGATAATCTTTATATTTTTCCCTTTATGTGCAGCCTCCTTACCTACATATCATTATTGGTAGTCTAGCTAGGAATAATACCCACTATTTGAAAGACCATCCACCATATAGTCATTATACATACTGTTGTGATCTTACATCACACATATTTCTCCCTATTGTCCTTTATAACTCCACATTTAGCTCCCTACTCATCAGAAATGGTGGCACAACCTTACTCCATAGACCTCAAAATTGAGGCAGATCTTTTTTCAAGGTATTTGGATGGTAAAAATAATCCTCCCACGATTATTAATTTATTCCTTTTGTGTAATACAAACTTTCAAGTCCCTAATTAATTTCATTTTCTACTTCTTTCACCGGATATGAATCCCTCTATTGATGCATTCCACTAAAAAATCAAGGGAAATGGTTAAAATTTCCATAACATGATTCAATGCCTATCAGTACTTGCCTTTACATGATGTTGGCATTAGAATAACCTTGGTCTTAAACTCACTCATTAGTTCAAAATCCATCATGATGATCACTCAAATTTAGACTTGGAACATTCCATCATAAAAGGGATACTTTCTGAACCATCATCCTAATATCTATAATATTCATAATGGTATATTGAACCTAGAATAACATTTATATAACATCACATGAAGTTAGACTCACAAATTTATCAAATTTAACACTCCTAGAATTCAAATCACCTACATTAGAGAAAGAATTCAATGTGGTGGTGATAAAATCCATGGTATCACCATCAATCACCACATCAGTTTCAACTATCACTGATGTATCCTTCACACATGGATTGGGATAAACCATACAGTTATTTAATTCATTGAATATGTTTGTGAAATTAGATTCATCTTTTTGAAGCCTTTGATCATACTGTGTTGAATTGTCCAGAAAAAAACATAATTACCTAACTAATTACACTATTGGTGAAAGGGAAATCTCATTTATTAGAAACTCCTAGGTCATTGAATCATGAACCAAGAACCCCACAATATGGACTCAAAATCAGGTTGAATAAAGGAGAAGCATGTTGTTAAAGGAAAGATATTAATATTACATGGATTCAGAAATTAAAAGTTTTTTTAATATAAACTCATCCCTATCATTGATCCAAATACACTCCTCTTGGATGTCTGGATACATCAACCCCACAACATATGCAAGATGAAATCACCAGAAACACAACATTTTTTAAGAAATTGGTACATACAATATTCCCAACCATGTTTACAATACATGAATAATAAAAAGATATTTATATTGTAAATTATTATTAGAAAATCATACCCATAATTTTTTTGGTGGAGTATCCCATTTGATATGGATATTTTATGAACATATAAAATTAATGAAGTGAATCAAATTTTAGTTGCATGTCGAACAAGGCCATTCTCAAATGAAGTCCTTGTATGAAGTAAAGTTGACCATAATGTGTCACCTATCTATAAGAGCCGCAATCACACGTCCCTACAATCCCAATGATCTAGATACATCACATTGATTTAGTTTTAATAAAATATTGTGTAGATAAACATAATTTAGTTGTGATCCTACAACAATAACATATATCTTTCCATATTATATTATAGCATCTATCATCTCCATTTCGTAAAGAGATAAATCAAATTTAATAATGAGGTCTTACCATTAATGTTCAAATGTGTATGATGATTAATTTATGTACATAATGAATTAAGTAAATCCTACAATGTAAGGTTGAATTTTATGAATACTACATTAAATATATATATTTTTTTGATGAATAAAATTATATAATATTTCATCTACCTACCCCTAAAGATGAATATAGGAACATGATATAAGTAATAATAAGGAATGAATGACCGGTTCATGTATTTTTAATTCATTATTTAATTATTATTTTTTATATGTGAGTTATAATATTCTCACTTCCACCACCTTAATCTATATGATCAATTATTTTCATTCTTACAATTTTTATTTTTCTTCCTCTTATGACACAACAAATTTTCATAATTTAATTTTTGAAGAAACTTTATTTTAGTTTTTATTTAAAGTATTGAAATATTTGTATAACATCATCATTTAATTTATTTTTTATTTTTCCATATTTCCTATATAATTATAATACTTTATGATGTAATGTTCCTAACCCAATTCATATTCTTTAGTACATTTCAAGATTTTATAAAATTATTAGGCATTTATTCATTAAATGATATTATTTAATTTGTTTTCATTGATTTTGATGTGAATTATTTTTTCTGTAGTACACCATAACACAAGTCTCATATTCATTCATATTTTTATAAAATGAAAATGTGAAATTTGGATTGATGAAGTGGAAGCCTAGAAATACTGAAAATCCCTCTCATTGTAGGGAATAACAATCCTTGTACATAGAAACATATATTAAATTTTAATTCAATAATGAAGTCACCCACATGATAAAATCCTTAGACAAAGACGATTATTTTTGTATTCATTATAACATCAAATAAATTTTAGGGAATTTTATTTTAAATTTCTATTATGATTTTTCTTCTAAAAAACATATAATTTATTTATTTTAAAATAACAAATAAAAACACAAAAATAAGATGTTTATGTGACATAGAATTAGCAGTTTATCGACTAAAAATCTCCTCATGTAAGAAAACCCGTTTATACATCTGTTTTATATTAGGGTAATAAATTAACTTTTTTATCACTCATCAATAGATGTCAAAAAAATTGGTGAACGACATTGAGAAACACTTAATAATAAAACCCTATTAAAACATTTCTTCTCTATTTTTTCATTTCATTTATTTTATTTTATGTCAATTATTATATTGTATCCACTCTCCTAAATCAAGTAGATTACTCCAACAATGTACGAGTAATTCTTTTGAGTGGTTGATAAAGGGGGATTTTGTATATCAATAGTTATTATTGTGTTTTTCTAGTTCATTGAATAAAAATGATTCCTTTGTTAATATTTGTCATTTTAATTCTTAATTATAATATTTCAATACCAATTGATATTGTGATATGGATAGAATATATAATTTAAATTTCCATGGTTAATGATCTATATGTCCGCTGAAAAAATTATTTTTATATATGATGGAAAAAATTAATGCTGGTTATTAGCCTTTAATGATCATCAATAGGTGTGTGAAATTGAATGTTTAGATGATTGTTTATTAGGGAATTACAATTCCTGATTGTGTATTTCACTAGTTAATCATGTGGTCCCATATAAATTCCAATCACATAAGAAAGAGGTTATACCAACTAGAGATTATAAAAAGTAAAATCCTCATCCTCACCAATAAATAAATTGTTGATTGTAAGAGAATAAAATATCTAACCATTAAAATTAATATGAAATATTATTGGTAATAATTGAAAATCCTGATACCATTTTTTTAGGTCCAGTAATACCTACTCCAGTGACTATTTTAAGAATTTCATTTCAAGAACTAATTTAATTTTCATTTCAATTTCTAATTTTCTGTATCAATACCAGTCTTTTTTTCTAATAATAAATTTACTGAAAAAAATGAAAAAACCATTTTTTCACAAAACTTTTTTTGAAAATGAAGGTTAACTTTTATACTAAAAATATGTAACAATATTTTTTCCATTTCCCCATGTGATTATTTCATCACCCATCCATTTAAATCACAAAATTTTTATTACTTTTCACTAAAACATTATTATACATTTTTTGGAAATATTTTCATGATATTTTCATGAACGCATTTCTACTCTAGATTAAAATTAATCTACATTAACATGAACATTTAAAAATTTGTTTTACAAAAGGATTCTATTTGGATTATGTAATTATCTCATAATATTTTATATAGGCATTGTAATTACATTTTATTATACATTTTTTATTTCATAGAGGGATTCAATAATGATTCCATTTCATTAGATATTGTTTTAACCGTTATTTAAAAAACTAAAACATTCTTGAAAAATTACATTGTTTGGAATCTTTTATTAAATTTGAAAATTTCTTATTTCATTATTTAGATTTTAATACCCCTTGTTAATTTTATTTGTTCAAAATTAATCAATATGGATATATCAAATATTGGATTTGAAGATTTATTTCCTTATGAAACATCTATGGATCATGTTAGAATAATTTTTTTGACATATAAGATTCAGGACGATGTTTCTCAAGGATTTATTTTTTATTTATATCCATATATATATATATATTATGAAGGTTACTAATTTTTATTTCTTTTGTGATTCTACAAAAACCATTGATGATATAAAATGTAAATTTATAATCCTAGAAGATGTCCAACTTCTAAACTGGGAAGGACCATCAAAAGTAAATTATAAAGCTTTCAACCATAAGGTTTGACAATTCATTTCAGAATGAATGGTTGGAAGATCAGAATACATTGGATATACCTTAATGACCATATTTTTTAACCAAATATATTATAAATATTTAGAAAATGCACCTTGGTAGTATTATTATCTTGGGAGTGATTCAGATCATATCATCCTAGAACTAATGACAATTACTAATCTGACTATACAGCTCTTAATTATGTGATAAATAATCATAAATATAATTAATTGAAAATCAAATGGATATTGTTACTCAATATTTTTAATATATAAATCAATGACCTAATAGTATTGACAACCAGGAGTATGATCAAATGAGTAAACATTCCAACACTACTAAAAATTAAATTTCATACCATTATTCATTGAATGATTAAATTCCATGATAGAATATTTACTTTATTAAATAATATATTCATTTTTATGAATAAATTATATGTTTGGTTTTATCTTCACATCTTCTATCTCACATAAATAACAATAAAATTCATAAATGTTTTATAAATACATATTTTATAGTATGAAGGATACATTATATTGGAAAATTAACAATTAATAATTTAAAAGAAAAATATTTCATGATAGTGAAATTGAATCAAATTTTAATTATTGTAACACAATAGCTTGTGGAGGAAACAATATACATCAAAAGATGGTAGGGGAGGTTTTGGAATTTTTACAATATTTTCACACCCTTTCTTACTGATTGATAATTATTTTGTATGAAAATTTCAAAAACTGATAATTTTATTGAAATAATTCAATAAAAAATAAATGAAGTCAATGGTCAATTAGCTATAGCGATGTTTATATAATTTTTGGGGTATATTTTAAAACACCATTTCTAGTGTCATTTAGAAATTATTATGTTTTTCAGGGAGTAGATTATTTTTCACAATGGGTTCAATTAAGGGCCTATGAATATGATGATACAATTTTTGTTTGTGATATGTAATAGATAATATATATTTTTGGTTTATAATACCTAGATACATCATCAGTGATCATGGGAATCTCTTTTGAAGCAGAATAATAGATAATTTATAGATAATGTAATGGGAGATTCATATGAAATCAACATCGTATCATCTATAGACTAATGTCTAAGATAATTTTTTTAGAATAAATAAAAAATTAATTATGCAAGATATTTATATTTCCACAGGATGGATTATAGGAAAATAATTGAGGAAAACTTTTAGGATTAATAGAATTCTTGAAAATCATTCTAGGTATGATTCTATACTGGTGGATTTATTTTTATACTATGACACTTGCCAATGTAATTTGAGATCATGTTATACTAGGAAATGAGACCATTGTATTTGGATTTAGACATAGATTGAAAATAAGAGAAAATTAACTATAATATATGGATGAAATTAGAATAAAATCATTTTAAATATCAATAATTTACTATGAAAAAAATAGATTGGATCATCATAAGATCAGTAAATTTAATTAATTCTTTCCAGGTGATCAATTGGTGTTATATAATAATGGACTCATGTTTATTCTGGTTAAAAATAATTCCATATAGGATGGTAAATTTATAGTCACCCATGTCAATTATTTTATTATTTTGTTAGTTATAAAACATGGGCCTGAAAATCCATTCATTTTTAATGGACAAAGGATGATGTAATTTTATGGAATCATTCCATCAGATCTAGTTCAAGAGATCACAATCATCAAATCTATTTATCAATTAAATCTCATAGTTTTTACCACAAATTATAAATTAAAGTATTAGTATGATTGAATTTATATAATGATTATATTCTAATTATAAATTAATACACTAAAGAAAATATATCAATTTATTATTTTGGATGTAACCTTTGAGGATAACGACATTATAATTTTTGTTTTATAAATTTTTTTGAGGATGATTATTTTCAATGTATTAATATGTGTACAAAACTTGTCAAATTAAATTATTAACAATTTATTTTTTATTCCCTTTTTTATTAGTGTCCCATTTAATTCAATAAAAATTGTTAGTCACAGTAGATTACTAAGGGGGGGTGAATTGAGTATCTATAATATTTTTTGATTAAAAATTATTTCTAAAAATTTTACCCAAAAGATTAAATACATCCATGTTAATCAAGGTTATAATTTCATAAAGGTTTTATTGTCAAAATAACTTCATAGAATATTTTTTAGTTCTGAGTAATCATAATATCAGTTATTAATATAACTTTTGAAGCTATTCTACTAAGGAAAGACAATTATAACTTTTTTCCAAGAGTAATTGTCAAAGTGAATTTAGTGATAAATGAAATATATTGTGTAGTAGTAAAATAGAGAAGACTAAAATCAACAACACATCGGATATGAAACAAGTGTTTCAGACTCAAGCTGAGACCTAATCCACTTCACTTGGTGATCACCTTCCACTAATCTGTTAATATAAATAAATTTGTTCCACAACATGGATCGTGGATAAAAACAGTACATAGTACTATCCATGCCACATAGGGACCTCTTCCACAGTTCTTCGTGGGTACAGACGACGAGGCCACACGGGGACCTCTTCCACACTTATCTGTGGTTATACACAAGAGTAAAAATAATTTTGAGTAATGAAATGTTATATCCATCAATTTAAGGAAGGAGACATAGCATATTTCTATAAAAAACACACTCTGCTTTAAAATTAATAAAATGATGCTCAACAGAGCAGTAATATTTATATAGTATTAGAAGTGTTCTGAGTATTGTTCATTGCAGCTCTGGACTTCTCAAATTAGGCAGACGTAGAACTCAAGTCATCATATGGAAAATAGAGTGTCACAAGTCTAAGAAGATTGTCTTGACATCATCGTGGTGTTTTCCAATGTGAATATGTTCTCAGGATTCTAGTATACTTCTTTTTTTCATTAGTATAGTCGAGTTTCATGATACAATCCTCTAAAAATGTATTTTGTTACCACGCTCACACCCACCTGCTTGTTCTTTGTATCATGCTATATATTTTTCTTTTTCTGGGATACATTACTCTTTTATCTTGGAGTGCATGTGTTGGGCCAACTGGTTTCATGAATTCTGATCATCATACCTTGTACTATTTGATGATTTTTCTACAATGAAACATTAACTATGTAAGTGCATTGAAATCCTAATATATGACTATTAGAGATTAAATTGAAAGAAGAACTGAAAATATTAGGAAAAAGTGTCACAGTATGTCATGGAATCGATGTCTCTTTCACACGATGTCTATATTGGTCACAGTGTCTCATAGTCATGGTGTCTTGTTCATAGTGTCTTGCTCACAGTGTCTCCTTCACGGTGTCTTTTTCACGGTGTCTTGTTCACGGTGTCTTCTTGTTCACGGTGTCTTGTTCATGGTGTCCTCTTGTTCACAGTGTCTTGTTCATGGTGTCTGGATGTAACACCCCGAGATTTTATGAAAAATATTCTATTAATTTCATTTATTTCTTGTATTGTATGCTACACCATGATTATCTTGTACTATACGCAACAACGTATTATATTTTAGTATACGTAATAATATTCTGGGCTCGTGTTACACACAATTTCAGGTTAGTTTTGTAGAAATTATTATACACCACCTTAATTATAGATTTTGTTTTATTTATAAATAAAATATGTTTTGATTATGTTATACTCAACACCTAAGGGAGAATTCACTACACGCAGCTCTGACTTGGCTTTCATTACACGTAATCACGACCTTCCTCGATAGCATGTGTAGTACGCATTACCTGGTTCACTAAACAATGATATATTGTTATAATATTATTATGAACTAGTCATTATGAATAGTATTAACTACATTTTTAATTTTATAACATTATTATTCATCTTAAACATTTTCTAGAATGTTTTATGAGAACCATATAAATATTTAGGGTAAAATAAGAATTTTTAAAAAAAATGCAATTTTGACACGTTTTGATGGCCCACCCACATTAAATCTATATTGGACATTTTTATAAGTTCAATATGAAAATATAAAATTCTTCTTTGGAATCAAAATAAAAAAATTTACTTTGGATAATTTTTTCATATTATTCTGATAACTTTCATATTTTAATGAATAGTAAAAACACGATATATTTTAATTAAAAACAACTTTTTTCATCGTAATAATTTATATGGTTAAATTATAATATTGAATTCTTTTAAAGTATAAATAGAATATATTTTTTCGAGTTAATATAATTTATGTTATTATCATTTATTTTACATTGAATTCATAGGAAAAAATATTTCAATCTTTTGCAATGTTGTAACTTTTAAAACATGTATTCTTAACAACGAGATTATTTTAAAATTAATTTCTCAAAATTTTATGATTTAAATTATGAAAAATGGATTCCATATTTGGAATTATTAGGTCCAAATTATGTTGATAGGCTACTTTATATTTTTGGGCACTATGAATAGTAACTACGATAAATTTTATTTACCTTATTTAAAGGTAAATAGGGTAATTAAGGGTAAATATATTATTATAAAATTACCCAAACACCTGTATTAATATAATTGGATGATTATATTCCATCCTAAGGCATATTTTTATAGATATGGAATCCATTGGAACCGACTTGGATGTTATAAGACCTTTAATTTATATTATTTTAATGAAAGTGAAATATGTCTCACTCAAAATTTAATAATTAAAGTATTTTTGATATAAGGTTATATGGAATATAAATTAGATTATAAATACTCCTTTTAAAACTAAAATGTTTTTCATTGTTATAGTAATTTATTTTTTATTTTTAAGAGATATTTAATTTCCTTAGTAGCTTATACATTAATGATGCAGAAATTATTTATTTAGTGAAAAATTAATAATATAGTATGTATTTAAATAATACTTATCAATAAAAGGCCCAAAAAGCTGAACAAAACTTATTTTCCGTATAAATATAAATTATCACCATCCAATGGTATAATTTATGACCATTTGGTGCCTTATAAAATCTATTATGACTCTTATATTATTTTAATTTAAATGATGTTAATGTTTTCACCTTCATAATTTAATAAATATAACAATTTAAAGTTTTTGTTTTTAAGTAGATAAATTACAGTAAAAGTATTTTCATGAAATATATTATATTTATAATCATAATAGTATTTTATTTTTAATTTTTATGCAACTAATAAGAATATTAAATGATTATACAAAAATAATGTAGTAATTGTTTTATTAAGAGAAATATCAAGTAAATGGTTTTATAATTATAAAAATAAATATTATATGAACTAATTAATGTTCTCTGAAAATTTTATAGATTCATATGACATTTGAGGAATCTATTAAACTTTTTTGTTCGAATATATCCTCTGTGTGGATTTTATTTAAATTCAAATAAATGAATAGTGCCAAATTTAGCACTGTTGTTATTTTATAAAATTAACATCGTATTAAATTGTTTAAAAATCACAAATATGTTTAAAATTTATAAATTTAAATTTATATTGTCTAAAATTTCATAAATAACACAATTAAGGATAATTCACACCACATATGTAATTTTTTTATAAAAATATAAAATTTTGAATATTATTACCACAAATAAAATTAAATAGATTAAATAAGGTTAAATCACGTTGATTAGATTTAAAATAAATTTCCAACACGTCTAAATTTTATTTGTTGATGTGATTAAAACCATGTATCATCTAATATTAGGATTGATCCATTTTCAAAGTTTTTATATGGGTTTTCGTTGTATATTAAATTAATATTTTTGAGGTTACCAATGGTGCCCATATCCTCCCTTATAAAACGACACCTCCTCCCTCTACTCTTCACAAGAATTTGAGCCTTTAAGCTCGGAAAAACCCTGACAATTTCACTTATCCACATCCATAGAAACCTACTAGAGGCCCTGTCTTCTTCAAAGATCAACTGTAGTTCCCTGAGATAAGGTTAAAAGAAGGTGTGTCAAAGAGGTAATCTCTTTTACCAATTCTTTCAAGTTTCTTTATTCTTCTACTTCCTCTTCTTTAGTTGTTTCATTATAAATTAATTACATCAGTATAAATAATATACTAATATGTTATTATAAATACGAAAACATCCCCATTTTAACTTCTATCCATCCTATGGAAAACGAAATCACCGCGCGTGCATATGTAAGGAATACCGTCTCCACACCGTGGTGTAATCTGTTTTTCCACCACCACCATACTTGGATGGGTATAATGGTGTAATGAATAACTATATATGGTGATTATAAAATCATACTTATTCTGAGATATTATATCATCTAATCCAATTCCATTAAATAATTATGGGAACGATATCATCGCTCGTGCGTACGTACGGATTACCGTCTCCACGACGCGAAGAGATTCATACTCCATGATAACCAGTCAAGAATAATTATAAAGTATATATAATGAATAATAATGATATATTTGACATAAAAATGTTACTGGATTTGTATATATATATATATATCATCTACTTACATCCATTCAAATCAATAAGGAATGGAAAACAACGTTCATGCGTATGTACGGCCTACAGTCCCCATGAACGGTGTGTTTCATATCATTTATCTTTCTATTATATAAATATATACTAAATATATATGATATAAAAGTATTGTTTTACATTATCTATGTAAGTAAATCATGATATAACTAATAATAAAATCAATAACAACAAGTCCAAACACGTACAATAGATGAAACAATTTTACCCAAAACCCTGCTTTAACATAGAATTGACAAAAGAATGGGTAATATAATGTCATGAGTGAATCATATATGATATCATAAATATTATTATGGCTATGTTAAAATTTAATAATATGTTCCAACCCACTATACAAAAGTTTCAGACACGTACGGAAGAAATTGGATCGAAGATAAGGAATAATTTTTCAATCTTATTTTTATCCGATATTGAATATACGTAAGTATTTACTGGGGTTATATTTTTCATCCATGTCCATAAAAATGTATTTCATAAAGTGTTTAATATTCTTCCGTGTATGTTTAAAGTCATGTTTACCCCTATTTGACTTTTACATTGTGTTATGGATGAAATATTTCGTTTGTTTACTATATAAGGAACTTTTTGGCATTTATGGAAAAAGTACTTGGAGAATTTTTTTTTAACTAATACGGCATGAACGGATTTTTACAGTTTCATACAACCATATTTTCATGAATCTTACTCTAAAATATTTCATTATTATTTTCAACAAAATCCTTTTATTTTAAAATTGGATGGCATTTTTTGAAAAGAAAATGATTTTTAATAAGAAAGGATATTTTTCATTAAGAACTCATTTCAAGGGTTTTATCATATTTGTATTCCATCTAAAATGATAGTATTTAATATGTTTATGTTTCAAAAATTATGTCTATATTATTTAAATAGAGTTATTTTTCTTATGATGAAATGATATCTCTTTTTTTATATGGATTGTGTTATGATGGGATGGTGTTTATGAAACCAATTTCATAATTTGGTTTATGATGAAAGATTTATGTTTATTTTGTGGCACAAGTAGGAATGATTTAATTATGAGATTGGTGGGACATATATATCCTCCTAATGCATTGGGTAAAGATTTATATCTCATGAGATAGACTAGGCTGGAACGACAAGTAAATTCAGTTCAGTAATACAGGGCTGGAACGACAAGTAAACCCGGTTCAGTAATGGACTTTGTCTACTATGATGGTATTAGCAGTAATGCCTTAGATACTATGAAAATCATATCATGTGTTTAATGGTTTTCCACAATTTGATGTTTTATTCTCATGTTATTTTATCATGATTAATGATCCTTTATGATCTATGCCTTATGTACTTCCAAGATTTATGTCATTTCTTATTAATTTGATGTTTTATGTTCATGTTTTTACATTCAAATGCTTATGGATTGTTTTTAAGTTCTTTATGTTTAAACTTACTGAGAATTTCAGCTCACTATTTTTATGTTCTCTATTCCCCATGATATAATGAAATGTTTTAGGTTGGAAAACAAAAGGGGAAGTTCTTTATGAGAGATGTTGAAGATCTTTCACTATGATTTGAAGATTATGATCTGCGTTTCCAAAGACACTAAACTATTACGGTCCCTGGGTGTCTATTTTTGTAATGTTTTAATAACTCCACAAATGTAATGTAATGTCCATGTACGTCAATCTTGGGTCTCTACAGGTGGTATCAGAGGTAGGTTTAGTTAATTATTGGAAACTAGGTTGCAAAATCTTTAGTGAAATCCAAAGAGATATTTCAATGGTATGTCTAGGGATGTCCCTAAGGCTAAGTATAAGTATAGGTTATAGTCCTAGAATTACAGAAACGAACATAGAATTAAACCTAAGATGATAGATATTGAAGGTACTACCCCTTTCTTATGTTGTTTTCCTATTATTATTTTTTCCCCGTACACTATTCTTTATGGGTTTTTGAAAATGTCTAGAAACAGGAATATTCATGATAATGGAGGATATGATGGACAATGAAATGATATTTTTCTTGAGCAACCAAATGAATTGGGATTTGAATGCCCAAACATCGTTATTATGCCTAATTATATATATCCTAATATGATAAATAATCTCAACTTCGGTAAGTTTCTTGAATTATCTAATAAGAGAATGATAGAGTTTCATGATGATCATAGAAGAAAGAACGTTCAATTTCCCCATATAAATCATGTGGGAAGAGGCATCAAGGGGAATGTTTCAAAGGAACTGGATGAGGTTTTGGGTGTGGAAAAGGAGGACACAAGTCCTGGAATTGCAAAGGAAAAGATTCAGTTAACACCATAGACAAGGGTAATAGTATTTCTAAGACATCAACAATGGTTAAATGTTTTAAATGTGGAATGTATAGGCATTATGGAAACCAATACCTTATGGGAAAATCTCATGAAGAGAATCAGCATGGTCTTATGGGCAGTATTTATGTTGATGATGATGAATAGACTAAAAATGATACATGAGATGAAAGAAGTGTTGAGGAATAAAATGATGAAGCTCGATCAATGGTTTAATAAGGTTGTGGAATGATTCCATGTTTATCAAGAGTAATTTTGTATAAGTAATTTCATGGTACTATGGAATAGAGAAACATCTACGGATTGTTACAATATTTTTTTCCTAAATAATTTGAATGTAAATGTTAAATGGTACCGGTAACCATGAAAGGTTATTCAGATATTTTTTAAAAGTAGATGATATGCGTATAATGAAGGGATATAGAGAAAATAAAATTTTTGATATTATTAATGAGCTCATGATTGATATAAGAACAATGTGATATCATGGTTTGAGTATATAGAAATTTTGTGATTTTGGTATTTGGAAAAAGTTATATTTTAACAAATTTCATGTTTTCACTAAGGTTCTATGCTAACTCATCTTTCAAGATAATACATGATTAAGGTATTCACATTTTAAGAATGTGACCAACAAGATATATCTTTTGATATACGGGGGATAAATGATGGTATTCACATTCTTGGTTGATGACATTTATAGTAATAGTTTTCATTATACTATGAGCTTGGATAAAATTACTTTGTATAAGTATAAAGATTTGAAATGGATTATGTTGTACATAAGATAATATTGTTTAAGGATAGATCCATTTTAGATATTATTTGTGGAATGTTATAATAGTGTATAAAAAGGGAAACCTGCAGGATAGGCGATAAACCGTCACATCGGACAGGGTTATGGGAATGGAACCCAAAACTGAAGTGAGACAGGACATCATCGCCCACTACTAGCCTATATAAAGGCCATGATTAGTATAAATTGTTTTAAGTGTTATGATAGATGAAGTATAAGTCCATTTTGGGAACCATATACGATTAATCTCACCATAGATAGACTTATGTATATGACTATTTCTAACCATATGTCTGAGATAGATGGAATGATCTATCATTTTACCGCATGATTCACTAACACTTCAGGGATGAAAAATTCACGTTCATTTCTTTATGATATGAAGTGGAAATTGTTCAAGGCATTAACAACAGTGAGATTATACCAAAAAAATTTAAGTATTTCTTTTAATTCAAAAATTCTTTAACAATTGGGAAATGATATTGAAAACAAAAAATGTTGTATTATTTCCCTCATATCTGATGAATTAAATGGTACCTTAGATCAACATAAATTTATGGCTTTGTGATTGTTGTCTTGGTCATAGCTATGTTCTCTACCACTCTCCATCGGAACTTAGTGGTTAGATTTCTCTTCAATATCCATATTTTCACCTATGTTATTCTATGTGGAAATCCAATGATGAGTTAATTTGGGTAACCTTTATATTTTATACATTAGCAATTAAAGTTAAATGTTGGTATTGTTTTTTACGATGTGGGTTTCTATTAAAAAAACAATAAAGTAGTAAATGATTTATAAACCCGACGAATTTCAACGGCGAAATTCATTTTAAGGGGTTAGAATGTAACACCCCAAGATTTGAGGAAAAATTTTCATTTAATTTCATTGATGTCATGTGTTGTACGGTACACCAAGATTACTATGTACTATACAGAACACCGTATTACCTTGCAGTATTCTCAACAATATTCTTGGATCGTGTTACACACAATTTCATGTTCGTTTTTTAAAAATTATTCTACGAAACATTAAGTATAGATTTTCTTTAATGAATAAATGAAATAATTTTTGATTATGTTATAAGAAACACCAAAGGCATCATGAACTACACACAGCCCTGACATGGCTTACATTACACAAAATCGCGACCTTCCTTGATAGCGTGTGTACTACACAATACCAGGATTCACTAAACAACGATATATTGTTATAATATTATTATGAACTAGACGTTATAAATATTATTAACTAAATTTTTAATTTTATAACATTATTATTCATCTTAAACATTTTATAGAACATGGAATGAGAACAAAATAAATTTTTCAGGTAAATAAATATTTTTCAAAAAAATTATGTTTTGCCACCTTTTTATGGCGCACCAAATTTCAATCTAGTTTTTGACATGTTTATAAGTTAAATTTGACAAAATAAAATTCATATTTGGAATTCGGATATAAAAATTTACTTTGGATAAATTTTTCATATTATTCTGATAACTTTCATATTTTAATGTATAGTAAACACATGCTATATTTTAATTAAAAACAACTTTTTTCATCATAATATTTTATGTGGTTAAATTATAATAATGAATGGTTTTAATTTATAAAGATAATATATTTTTACCATTTAATATTATTTATGTCATTATAATTTATTTTCCATTGAATTCATAGTTAAATAATTTCAATCTTTTGCAATGTTTTATCATATAAAACACGTTTTCTTAAGAACGGGATTAATTATAAATTAATTTCTGCAACTTCTATGATTTGAATTTAGAAAAAAAAATGCATATTTGGAATCAGTAGGTACAAATTATGTTAATTTGAAACATTATATTTTGGGCACTATGAAAAGTAACCAAAGTAAATTTTATTTACCATAGTTAAAGGTAAATCGGGTAATTAGGGGTAAATATAATATTATAAAATTTCCCTAACACTTTTCATAATAAAATAGGATGATTATATTTTGTCCTTAGGTATATTTGTGTCTACAAATAATCCATTGGATCCCACTTGGAAATGGTTAAGACCTTTATTTTATTTTATTTTAAAGAAAGTGAAAAATGTCTCACTCAAACTATAATAATTTATGTATTTTTAAAATAATGTAATAAAGAACATAAATTCGATTAGAAATACTACTTTAAAATCTAAAATGTTTATCATTGTTATGGTAATTGATTTGTAATTTTTAGGAGATATTTAATTTCCTTAGTAGCTAATACATTAATGATTCCGAAATTATTTATTTATTGAAAAATAATTAATATATTTTTTATTTAAATAATAATACCCATTAAAAGGCCAAAAAACCTGACCAAAACGTTTTTGTCGAATATATATAAATCATAAATATCCAATTCCCGTCTGTTGGATCATTTGAACCTTATAATAGATATTATTACACTTATATTATTTTATTTTATATGATGTCAAAGTTTTCACCTTCATAATTTAATAAATATAACAATTTAAATTTTGAGATTATAAGATGATAAATTCGAGTAACATTTTTCATTTGAAAAAATTTAGAATTTTCATAATCATTGTATTTTATTATTAATTTTTATACAACTAATAATTAAATTCAATGATTATATAAAAATGATGTAGTAGTTGTTTTGTTAAGAGAAATATCAAGTAAATGGTTTTATAAATATTAAAATAAATATTATATCAACTAATTAATGTTATAAAAAAATTTTCTAGACAAAAATGACATTTTAGGAATCTATTAAACATTTTTTTTGAATATATCCTTTTTGTCGATTTTATTTAAATTAAATTAAATAAATAGTGTCAAAATTAACACTATTGTTATTTTATATTAATAACATATTATTATATTGATTAAAAATCAAAAAAATATTAAAAATTTATTAATTGTAATTTATATGGTCTAAAAAGGCATAAAGTTTCCAATTATGGATAATTCATAGCACATATGTAATTATTTATAATAATTTAAAATTTAGAATATTATTATCACAAATAATATTAAATAAATTAAATAAGTATAAATCCTGTGGATAAGGTTTAAAATAAATTTCCAACATGTCTAAATTTTATTTGATAATGAGATTACAACCCTATATTATCTAATATTTTGATTTGAGACATTATTGAAGTTTTTATGTGGATTTCGAATTTATATTAAATTAACATTTTTGAGGTTTCGAAAGGTTCCCCACTCCTCTCTTATAAAAGGGCAACTCCTCCCTCTCCTATTCACAAAAATTTGAGCCTTCATGATTGGAGAACCCCTGCACATTTCACTTATCCACATACATAGAAACCTACTAGTGGCCCTTTTATTCTTCAAATACCATCTTTAGTGCCCTAAGAGTCGGTTAAAAGAAGGCGCTTCGAAGAAGAGGTAATCTCTTCTACCGATTCTTTCAAGTTTTTTTATATTTCTACTTCCTCTTATTTATATGATTCATTATAAAGTAATAACATCAGTATAAAAATTATACTGATATGTTATTATAAATATAAAACAACCCCATTTCACTTTCTATCCATCCTATGGAAAATGAAATCACCACGCGTGCGTACGTATGGAATACCGTCTCCACGTCGCGGTGTAATATGTTTTTCCACCACCACCTTACTTCGATGGTTATAATGGTGTCAAGAATAACTATATATGTTTATTATAACATCATAAATATTCTTAGATATTATATCATCTACTCCAATTCCATTCAATAATTATGGGAATGATAACATCGCTCGTGCGTACATACGGATTACCGTCTCCACGACGCGATGAGATTAATTATCAATGTTAACCATTCAAGAATAATTATAATGTATATAATAAGAATAATAATGATATATATGACATATAAATGCTACTATATTTATATATATATATATATGTCATCTATTTACTTCCATTCAATTGAATAAAGAAAGGAAAACAACGTTCATGCGTACGCACGACCTACCATCTCCATGAACGATGTGTTTCATTTAGTTTATGTATCTATTATATATATATACTGAATATATATGATATATAAATCAAGTTTTACATTCTGTAAGTATGTAAACAAATTATATAAGTAATAATAATATCATGAACAACAAGTCCAAAAACGTACGATAAATGAAACAATTTTTCCCATAATACTGTATTAACATTGAATTGACTGAAGAACAAGTAATATAAAGTCATAAGTGAATAATATATGATATCCTAAATATTATTATGGTTCTGTTACAAGTTAATAATATGTTTAAACCCAATATTAAGGAGTTATAGACACATAATTAATTTGACAACCGGGTCCCGGTGACAGCACAGCCACCCCGCCTTAACATGGCCGTCAGGTCTTGGCCTACCAGGTACCACCAGTTGCCCCCGCAGACACGTGGGGCCCACCCCAGGGTCCACCCACGTGCCCGAACGGGTCATATGACTAATGACATTACCCACATTCCAACACATGTCCTTTTCAGTGTGCTTTGTCCTCACTCACACACACCCTGAGAAACTTCCCAGGAGGTCACCCATCCTAATCACTACTCCAGGCCAAGAACGCTTAGCTGTGAGTCATATCATTTAGTCATTTAACCCTGTATCATTTGGGGATGTTACAATCACCCCCCCTTTAGGGCACAACACCCTCGTTGTGAGCCCTACATCTCAACCCAGGCAGTGCACCGCACTTAAGGCTGGGTTCCTCCTCTGATACCAAATGTCAGCCGGCCTCCCCTCCTCTCGTCGCTCCCCGCCGGCGCCCCTCCGCTCGCCGCTCCCCATCGTCACCCCTCCACACTGTCGGCCTCCCCTCTGCTCGCCGATCCCTGCCGGCGCCGCAAATCCTGGCTGACTCCACCCCTGTCCTCCTTCCTCAGCTGCTCGCCGTCACCGAAAACGCCTTCCCCAGCCGGATCTCCCCTGTTTCGGCGCCGTCCCGCTGCCTTGAACCCGCCACACCATTTTTTCCACCACTTCTTCTGGACATTTCCTTCCCTCTCCTCTGGCATCCCTCCTTCTCACTCAACGAACCTCCCGCAACCTCGTCGCAGGTGCATTCCTCTTCCTCATGTTGTTCTCTTACTTTGTTAGGTTGTATGGTTAGAGTTTTGGGTTGTAGTTGGTTTGATTTTGGTGCAAATGGTTATACTATCTTGTTTTAGGGGTTTAATAAATTCTTATGGTATTTTTTTCTCTGGTTTCAAGGTTGTGTGGGTGATGTGTCGTGACGCTTCGGTCCACACTCTGACAACCGCGTTTGAGCGCGATTATGTTTTATCACTGATTTCTAGGTAAGAATATATTTATGCGTTTTTTTCGATATATAAATTTACGCCACTTTAAAAAAATATGAAATTGAGTCTGTGGACCTTTGAGTTCTTTATCTGGTCCAGAGTCGGTTTATGGTTTACGTCTGCTTGCGTCTGCGATTTTCTTCTTGTTTAAGTGACGAATATTATTTTGACGTCTTCTTTAATATAATTTGCATCATTATGGTTTTCTCATCGAGATTTTTTTATGATGCTTCGGCATTGATAAATTGTTTTTTAAAATATATATATATATATATAAATATATATATTAAAGTGTTATTAAAGTGTTATTGATAAATTGTTTTAAAAGAATATATAAATTGTTTTAAATGAACGTTGTGTTTTTTTTTGTAGGGTTGGTTTTTGATTGGTATCTTGATTGCTTTGTTTGTATTAATTTTATTTTAGGGATTTGTGGTGTTCTGAGTCTCGGGGATACATCGCAGGGAGTTGCAGTTGGTCTCGATGGTGCGCACGCATTTTCCCAAGTATGAATATGTATAGATATATATATATCTTCTGTGTGCGTTTTCCCTCATGGCGCGAGGAACACGTGCATCAGTTTAAGGATATATATATATATATACATGTGGAAGTGCATGCGTGCGAGCGAGTATCTGCTTGAGTTAGAAAGCTTGACTTGACCTTGGTTCGAGGTAGGTGGTTCCATGCCTTTGCATCATTTCGATAATTTAATTTGTTTGTTAATTATAATTTAATATGTTCTATGAATTAGTTGCATGGTACGATCTATGTTTATAATGTTTTGGCATTTTCGTCTCATGAAAATTTGGTTTTCGAAATAGTTTTCTTTTGTTGATTATATGCATGTGTTGTATAAATTATTGGTTTTGTTTAGTAAGTTGTGCGAAAAGTGTTTTTAGGTCACTTTAGGTGTTGTGCATTTAAACTGACATTTTCAAAGTAAAAGGAATCACTTTTGGTGTGTTTTACTTGTGGTGTACTTTTGAGAATTTAAATGCAAAATTGTTGAACAATGGAAAACACGTTTTGATATGGTTACCTCGTGTATTAAGTTCTAAAGTGACACCTCTAAATAAAACCAAGCTATTTTCGGTGTAAATTCTTCTTGGTTTTTCTTGAAATGATTTCAATAATAACTCAAATGGTTTATTGGTACATTTATATGACTCTAAAATGGTGTCTTGGAGGAGTTGAATACGCGTTCATTTTTAAAGTGGTTTTTTTAAATGGGACATGTCATGTGCGTGTGTCTTTGAAATAGTGCTTTGGTATGCAAATGGTGACTTTTGTGTGAAATATCTTGTTTGGTTTGCGAAATGAGAAAGAAATAGACTCTGAGAATGTGAAACTTGTTTGAGCACAAGGGAAAACCCTGGGTATCTAGGTGGGTGGACTAGAACTAGTGCGCTAGTGAACCGGATGGGTATCGTCCCTGTTTCACTTAGCTGGATTGTCGATTACAACACTAACTAAACATATGATATCTGAGGGTCGTGGTCTTCTAAGCCATGTTTTCTGAGGGTCGTGGCCTTCTAAGCCACGTTTTCTGAGGGTCGTGGCCTTCTATGCCACGTTTCACCGAGACACGAGGTTTCTAGGGTCCCATTCGAGCTAGATGATCCTTAGGGGTTTTACCTATAGTGCTCTACCTTCTATGGCATGGTGCCTTCCGTCGGCATATGGAGGACCATTTGGGTGTTAGCGTGCGTGTGTGTGTGTGTGTGTGTGCGTGTGTGTGAGTGTGTGTGTGTGCCCATTACGAACGTTTCTCTGCCTCTTTGAAATTGTGTCTGTGAAATGAGTTCTTTTTAGTGTTTTCAGTGTTTTCCTTTGGAACTTGGTTTTTAAATCTTTTATTTAAAACAATTTTGAAAGTATAATTTTGAATAAGCAATTTAAATTGTCTTTTGATGTTTTGGCATGGAAGTTTTTCTCGGTGGCATCCTACTGGGCCTTTAGCTCACACCCTACATAAACCATTTGGTGTATATAGATTCTTGTTTCTTGTGTATTCTAGGTTGTGCGTCGTGCTTAGCGATGGTGGCTCTGGTTGCTGTTGGTCTTCGTGTGCAGGTTGGTGTTAGTAGCTTGGGGATGCAACTTATCATGTTGCATGAGGTTGGTTTTGGAGATTAGTTCTCTTTTTCGGTTGTTGTTCATTTTGGGTTTTTAGCTGAATTGTTTACCTAAACCTGCTTATAGTTTAGAAGGGTGTTTTGTAGTCTGTTCCAGTTTCAGTTTTTATCTGGTTGGTTGTTTTCTTTTTGTCTTGTATTTCGGGTAAAACCGTTCCCACTTGTTAAACTTGATACCCGGGCACTTGTGCCAGCCCGTGGGGATCGGGAACGCCCTTCGGGCCTTGCCGCGGACCAGGTCGGGCGCCGGGTCGGATGGCGACCCGGCCTGGTTCGTGACAAAATGGTATCAGAGGAGGTTCTTGATATTTGGGATGTCAGGTAGAAGGATATTAGGACTGTCGGGGCTCGGGAGGTAGGTTACGGGTCGGTGCCTGATCACCACTGATCATGACGAGGCCTGAGTTACCAGGGTTAGTTCGGGATTTGAGTCTTTTTTCATTGGTTATTTTGGATTGAGGGATGAAGATGGGAGTGAATCGGTTCACATTGTGGCCTCACGTGGGGTGGTGACCCATGTGGAGTCCAAGTGCCCGGTTTAAGGTCCCCTTAGTGTTATGTCTTACTTGGAACATGGCTCACCACCATGTCGCCGAGTTAAGTACAGACACTAGTCCCTCAATTCCGATGGTTTATAGTTGTTTGTGTTTCATTTTAAACCTGGTCTATTTGTTTATGTGTGTTGAAAATGAAGGTTCTTTTGAAACGAAAAAAGGGGTTTCTTCCAAATTGTTTTTGAAATTAGTGAAGTGGGTTTTTAAAGGAAAAGTTATTCAGTTTGTAACAATATGATATGTGTTTGGATTTGGTAAGGAATGAAGTGTTTGAACCTGGGCACTCTTTATGGAGGGTCACAAGTGTGTGGGTATGTACGAAGAGTGAGTAGGGGGCACTTGTTGGTAGATGATGTGAGTGAGATTGAATAAACGCACATGTGACGGTTCACAAGGTGCCATAGGAGGGTTTTAAAATTTTAAAGAAATGATGGTTTTGGAAAGTGATTTATGCCTGTGTTCGTATATTTTTGGCTTATGGGTCTTTTGACCTTGGCTTGTGTTGTTTCCTTGATTGAGTTTTGTTTGAGGACGGTTTTTATGATGTTTCACATGTTGTCATGAGTATGCCGCCCATAAAGGTCGCTAAGGTTGCTAATGAGTCATGCCCAGTTTCAGTTCTTTTTCATATTGCCTATCGATCAAAGAAATCAAAGTCCGTGAGGGGTAGTTGTTTGGTTGTGGAATTGGAGTGGGTCTTCAGGTTGTTGGGAACTCCCAGGGTTGTTAGGGTGCGCACCATCTCAGGTTAATTTGGGGATTCAGTTTAGACTAGTAAAGATGAGATGTCTCATCGTCGTTGGAGTTTTGGGTGTGATCAAAAGTGGTTGACTTCGACGAAGGTTTCCCACCTGGAAAAGAGTGCGGGTCGGTGGAACCTGTCTCTAAGAAACCATCCTCATCGGTACCGGCTCATAGTTCGTCGGACCGCTCTCTCGTGTGCCACCAGTATGGCATGTCCAGACATTCTAAGTCGCCTTGCCGCATCCCTTCGAAGTCTTGCTACCGTGCGACTATTCAAGCCACCAGGGAGAGTTATGGAAGACGCGTCGCTCGTGAAGGAGTTAGAGACCAGGGGAGGAAAATGCCTGACTGTGAGGCAGGAGATGCTTCAGCCATCAGGGCCCCAACCACAGGTCTCGGGGTGATGTTCGCGCACAGTCAGGAGTTGCCGAGTGTGTGGAGAACCTCTCTTCGGATTCTGTTTTCAGCTTTCTGAAGAAAAATATCCAAAGATTCCTTGTTCTATTCTTGTTATCATTGTAAGATCACCTTTTTTTTCGGTCACACGATGAACTTGGTCTACCGCAGTCTAAGCAGTCTTATCTGTTCTCAGTGTGATCTCAAATCTTTCGGTTTTCCTTGAAGGTTGTTGGGACCGCGAATAAACGGGTCATTATAATTTTGAGTTGGGTCTCAATTTCATTCGTTAGGGGGGATGTTTGGTTTTGTGAAATTAACGTGCAGTGTTTTGAGGTCCTTTGTGAGTTCGGGTGAGAAATTCCGTAGTCTCTGGTTGCGGTGAAGTTTTTTTTTCAGTCGGTGTGTGAGGGGTTGAGATAATTCTTTATCCTCGAGCTGTTGGGTCGTTTCGTAGCATGCTTCATGTTTAAGTCTCCAAGTTTTGTTCGGTCTGTAAGGAGAAAGTAACTGGGTTCGGTTTGGGAGTTCTGGTGTTTCCCCCCCCTCCGGGGTGGTGTGTTCGAGTTTCAAGGTCTCCATGTTAGTAGATTTCTATGGTGGGGAGAACCCTCCCGTGTTCTCCACTCAATCTCGGACAATGTTTGTACTTGAGTTGGTCGGGTGTAACTTGTGTTGGTAATGGACACCCCGAGCCTCTCAGATACTTTTGATTTTGTCTGGGCACTGACGCGAGTTATGAAAATTGTTGGCTTAGTGACTTTCTGGGGGCAGAAAGTGTTTGTGGTGGGGAGAATTGTCACACCCGCCATTTCTTTTAGACATCTTATTTATTTTATTTCACATGGCGTTGGGTGTTTTTGCCTAAGTGCGGGTGAGTCCCGGTATAAATTTTTAATGTTGGGATGAGTTTGTGTTTTGGGATAGTGCGCGAACACCGTGCGTTTAAGACGCAATCCCCGCTCGGGTTTGTGTAGCCTGCTTGCAGTCCACTTGGGTACCTTACGGTGCGGAAATACCGCACGGTCATCCCACTTTATCGTTATGTGGGTAGATATATGTATATGTATGTTTATATTTTTATATATGTGTGTATATATGTATGTCTACGTTTGTATGTGTTTATGTTTTAACATTGTGTGTAATTATATATATATAATGTGTGTGTATTTATGTTTATGGGAGTATATATGAATATATATACACGTATGTTCACAAGTAAATATGTTTTAACGTTATATGCTTATGCGTGTACATGTTTATATGTTGGTTCTTATAAGTTCATATGTTTATATATGTTATATATATGTTTATATATATGTATGTATACATGCATTTATGTTTATATATGTTATATATATTGTTATATATGTATTTGTGTTTATAATAATTATGATTTATTATTATTATTATTATTATTTTTATTTGATTAGAATTATTATTATTATTATTATTATTAATATTATTTTGATTATTTATTAAAAAAAACCCTAATCTCCCCCCCCCCTTTTTCCTTCTGCCATCGCGCAAAGCCCCCCTCCTCGTTCGGCGCAGCGCCCCCCCCCCCCCCCCCCCTCGTCGGCCTCCTCCCAGCTCCACACCACCGTCCTCCCCTCCTCTCGTCGCTCCCCGCCGGTGCCCCTCCACTCGCCGCTCCCCGTCGGTACCCCTCCACACCGCCGGCCTCCCCTCCTCTCGTCACTCCCCGCCGGCGCCCCTCCGCTCGCCACTCCCCGTCAGCACCCCTCCACACTGCCGGCCTCCCCACCGCTCACCGATCCCTGTCGGCACCGCAACTCCCGGCTGACTCCGCCCCTGCCCTCCTTCCTCGGCTGCTCGTCGTCACCGAAAACGCCCTCCCCAGCCAGATCTCCCCAGTTTCGGCGCCGTCCCGCTGCCTTGAACCCGCCACACCATTTTTTCCACCTCTGCTTCCGGCCATTGCCTTCCCTCTCCTCTGGCATCCCTCCTTCTCACTCAACGAACCTCCCGCAACCTCGTCGCAGGTGCATTCCTCTTCCTCGTGTTGTTTTCTTACTTTTTTAGGTTGTATGGTTGGAGTTTTGGGTTGTAGTTGGTTTGATTTTGGCGCAAATGGTTATAATATCTTGTTTTAGGGGTTTAATAAATTCTTTTGGTATTTTTTTTCTCTGGTTTCATGGTTGTGCGGGTGATGTGTCGTGACGCTACAGTCCACACTCTGACAACCGCGTTTGAGAGCGATTATGTTTTATCACTGATTTCTAGGTAAGAATATATTTATGCGTTTTTTATATATATATATTTACGCCACGTTAAAAAAATATGAAATTGAGTCTGCGGACCTTTGAGGTCTTTATCTGGTCCAGAGTCAGTTTCTGGTTTACGTCTGCTTGCGTCAGCGATGTTTTTCTTGTTTAATTGACGAATATTATTTTGACGTCTTCTTTAATATAATTTTCATCGCTATGGTTTTCTCATCGAGATTTTTTTATGATGCTTCGGAATTGATAAATTGTATTAAATATATATATATATATATTAAAGTGTTATTAAAGTGTTATTGATAAATTGTTTTAAAAAATATATATAAATTGATTTAAGTGAACGTTGTGTTTTTTTTGTAGGGTTGGTTTTTGATTGGTATCTTGATTGCATTGTTTGGATTAATTTTATTTTAGGGATTTGTGGTGTTCTGAGTCTCGGGGATCCATCGCAGGGAGTTTCGGTTGGTCTCGATGGTGCGCACGCATTTTCCCAGGTATGAATATGTATACATATATATATATCTTCTTTGTGCGTGTACCCTCATGGCGCGAGGAACACGTGCATCAGTTTAAGGATATATATATATATATATATATATACATGTGGAAGTGCATGCGTGCGAGAGAGTATCTTCTTGAGTTAGAAAGCTTGACATGACCTTGGTTCGAGGTAGGTGGTTCCATGCCTTTACATCATTCCGATAATTTAATTTGTTTGTTTATTATAATTTAATATGTTCTATGAATTAGTTTCATGGTACGATCTATGTTTATAATGTTTTGGAATGTTCGTCTCATGAAAATTTGGTTTTCGAAATAGTTTTATTTTGTTGATTATATGCATGTGTTGTATAAATGATTGGTTTTGTTTAGTAAGTTGTGCAAAAAGTGTTTTCAGGTCACTTTAGGTGTTGTGCATTTAAACAGAAATTTTCAAAGTAAAATGAATCACTTTTGGTGTGTTTTCCTTGTGGTAAACTTTTGAGAATTTAAATGCAAAATTATTGAACAATGGAAAACAAGTTTTGATATGGTTACCTCGTGTATTAAGTTCTAAAGTGACACCTCTATATAAAACCAAGCTGTTTTCGGTGTAAAGTCTTCTTGGTTTTTCTTAAAATGATTTCAATAATAACTCAAATGGTTTATTGGTACATTTATATGACTCTAAAATGGTGTCTTGGAGGAGTTGAATACGCGTTCATTTTTAAAGTGGTGTTTTTTAATGGGACATGTCGTGTGCGTGTGTCTTTGAAATAGTGCTTTGGTATGCAAATGGTGACTTTTGTGTGAAATATCTTGTTTGGTTTGCGAAATGAGAAAGAAATAGACTATGTGAATGTGAAACTTGTTTGAGCACAAGGGAAAACCCTGGGTATCTACGTGGGTGGACTAGAACTAGTGCGCTAGTGAACCGGATGGGTATCGTCCCTATTTCACTTAGCTGGATTGTCGATTGCAACACTGACTAAACATATGATATCTGAGGGTCGTGGTCTTCTAAGCCACGTTTTATGAGGGTCGTGGCCTTCTAAGCCACGTTTTCTGAGGGTCATGGCCTTCTATGCCACGTTTCACCGAGACCTGAGGTTTCTAGGGTCTCATTCGAGCTAGATGATCCTTAGGGGTTTTACCTATAGTGCTCTACCTTCTATGGCATGGTGCCTTCCGTCGGCATATGGAGGACCATTTGGGTGTTAGCGCGCGTGTGTGTGTACGTGTGTGTGAGTGTGTGTGTGTGCCCATTATGAACTTTTCTCTGCCTCTTTGAAATTGTGTCTATGAAATGAGTTCTTTTTAGTGTTTTCAGTGTTTTCCTTTGGAACATGGTTTGTAAATCTTTTATTTAAAAGAATTTTGAAAGTATAATTTTGAATAAGCACTTTAAATTGTCTTTTGATGTTTTGGCATGGAACTTTTTCTCGGTGGTATCCTTCTGGGCCTTCAGCTCACACACTACATACACCCTTGGGTGTATGTAGATTCTTGTTTCTAGTGTATTCCAGGTTGTGCGTCGTGCTTAGCGATGGTGGCTCTGGTTGCTGTTGGTCTTCGTGTGCAGGTTGGTGTTAGTAGATTGGGGATGAAACTTCTCGTGTTGCATGAGGTTGGTTTTGGAGCATAGTTCTCTTTTTCAGTGGTTGTTCATTTTGGGTTTTTAGCTGAATTGTTTACCTAAACCTGCTTATAGTTTAGAAGGGTGTTTTGTAGTCTGTTCCAGTTTCAGTTTTTATCTGGTTGGTTGTTTTCTTTTTGTCTTGTATTTCAGGAAAAATCGTTCCCACTTGTTAAACTTGATACACGGGCACTTGTGCCAGCCCGTGGGGATCGGGAACGCCCTTCGGGCCTTGCCGCGGACCGGGTCGGGCGCCGGGTCAGATGGCGACCCGGCCTAGTTCGTGACAATTACAAAATTAGACCTAAGGTATGGAATACTTTTGCAATCTCATTGTTTTAGAGATTGCTTATACGTAAGTATTTACTGGGGTTATATTTTTCATCCATGTCCATTAAAATGTTTTTCATAAAGTGTTTAAAATTATTCCATGTATTTTTAAAGTCATGTTTACCCCTCTTTGACTTTTAAATTGTGTTATGGAAGGAATTTTTCATTTTTTTAAAATATGTGGGACTTTTTGGCTTTTCCGGAAAAAGTGTGAGGAGAATGTTTTTTAACTTATACGGCGTTAATAGATTTTAACAATTTTATAACACCTTATTTTCATTAATCCAACTATACAATATTTCATCATTATTTTCAACAAAATTCGTTTCTTTTAAAATTTCATGTAATTTTGTGAAAAGAAAATGATTTTGAAGAAGGAAGGATATTTTCCCCAAGAACTCATTTCTAGTGTTTTATCAAAAAAAATTCAAGTTAAAATGACCGTATTTAAAATTTTTTTGTTTAATGAATAATGTCTCTATTATTTAAATGGTGTTATTTTTATTGTGATGAAATGATATCCATATGTTTAATAAGGATTATGTTATGATGGGATGATGTTTATAAAACCCATTTTATTCTTTGGGTTATGAAGAATGATTTATGTTAATTATGTGGCACAAGTAAGAATGATTTAATTATGTGATGGGTGGGACTTATATCTCACTCCAATTCATTGGGTAAATATTTATATCTCATGAGATAGACCTGGTTGGAACTGCAAGTAAATCAGGTTCAGTAATACATAGTTTGAATGACAAGTAAACCCTGTTTAGTAATGGAATTTGTCCACTATGATGGTCTTGGCAGCAATGCCTTGGATTCTACGTACATAAGATCATGTGTTTAATGGTTTTCCACAATTACATGTTTTATTCCCATGTTATTTTATCATGATTAATCTTCCTTTATGATCTATGCCTTATGTACTGCCAAGATTTATGTCATTGCTCATGATTTTTATATTTTATGTTCATGTTTTTACATTCAAATTCTTATGGATTGTTTTTAAGTTATCCATGTTTTCCCTTACGGAGCATTTTAGCTCACCATTTTTATGTTTTCTTTTCCCTAGTATATAACGAAAAGTTTTAGGTATGAAAAAAAAGTGGAATATCTTTATGAGAGATGTTTAAGATCTTTCACCATGATTAGAATATTATGTTCTGAGTTTGCAATGAAACTAAACTATTCCAGTCCATGGGTGTCTTTTTTTGTTTTATATTAAGCATTCCTCAAAAGTAATGTAATGTCCATGTACCTCAGGCTTGGTTCTCTACAATGTATATCACATTGTCGAGATGTCACGATGTTGGGATGTCACGGTGTCTCATGGCTTAAGAAAATTTTTATAATAATACTTAAGAAGTAGTATTTATGAAATGAATTAAACATAATCATTTTTCATAGAAATCATTATAAAGTGAATAAAGAGAAAGGGTATAGTGACCAAACTGAGTGTATAGATCTTAAGAACTTTGGGTAGCTTTTACATAGCGGTAGAACATTTTATGTGAGATAGATTTCATAAAGTTAGAATAGTTTATAAACTAAATATGATTTGTGATCATTAAAACATGATTAATTCATGAGAAGTCCAATAATATCCCCCTTTTGATGATAATAATCCATGTATATTTAGAATGTACATTTGTTCTAACAACATAGTTCAAATGAGCATATAACAGATATATAATTATATCTATCTCCCATATAAACATGTATCATAAATTTCTCCCCCTCTTGGGATAATAAAAATGTAGTAGAAAAATAATGAAAAAGAGTCAAGAAAGGGGCATAATGTATTATATAAATAGAGAGACATTACAAAATGTGAAACAATGAAAACAAGATTCTTATCAAAATAGAGTAAACATTGTTCGTAGTTCACTAGTTGGTCTTCTCTTTTCCTTTAGCTATAGTAGCAGAAGAGCAACCCATACGAGCAGAAGTTGAGGTAGAAGAAGATAGTGAGATAGTTGATAGGGAAGGTAAAGGAAGACCTTCAAAGACAGAGGGAGATGATGTAGGTGCAGTATAAGACAGAGGCAATTTTTGATCAAGGATCACATGCCTAATCTAACTCAGTGACTGACTGACAAATATAGATGTGGAGGCTAGGGAATAGGTGACTATTTGCAGATCATGTCTCAGAGGGGCAGCCACAGGAGCAACAATGGATGTATCCTATACATAAATATAGGCACTCATAAGCTTGATAGAATATTCAATGATCTCTCCACCATACTACATATATTTTTCAAAGTCATCCTTGTTTTCCATAAACTTATCAAACAGGTGAGTGAACTCAGTGAGCATTTGAACATGTGTCTTGATAGATTGAGTAACTGGAGGAATCCTCAAATTTTTTACAATATATTTAAAGTGATTAGTCATGTCATTCTTTGAGAATATTCAGTTGAAGTTGAAATCATTTTTTTTCAATTTCATGCTAAGCATCATTGGAAAATTTTTAATGGATTTAGACCAAATCTAGAACTCATTCACTATTCCTGATATCATCATGTAGAGAATCTTTATTGAAGACACTAAGCATTGTATGAAGTTCTTCTTTGACCACTATTCTATTAATGTCACTATCTATGGATGGTTGAGATGAGTGCCTAGATGCCTTAGAGGCATTGATAGATGTGGTCATATATTTTAGTTGGTTTATCACTTTTTGAAGACTACTCTTATAATGATCAGTGAGTTAGTTAAGATTAACAACTAGCTCTCTCATCTCCTTCCCAATATGCTTCTTCCTTTCAATGAAATTTTCAGATAAGGAAGCTAAATGAGGTTGAATATAAGATAAAACAGTCGATGTGGTTTTTGGAACAACAGGTTCTACAGGATGAGAGGCACGCTCTGATCTCAAATGCATCTTTCTCTACATTTCTTCTATCATACCTCTTAGAGTCTTCACTTCATCAGTAATAATTTTAATTTGAACTCTGACTTCATGAATTTCATGAATCATTTTTGGATTTATTTTACAAATTACATTCTCCAACTATAATGAGGCATCTTTCTAACTTAGATGTGTCACAAGAGCATGTTGGGAATTCAGGACTTTGTAAACAATAGACAAAAGTGTAGCACCAATTTATTTAGATCATCTTTACTCAAAATGGATTTTTTTTCTGATGATGGTTTAGAATTAAGGACTGATATAGGCTCAGGATGCTTCTCAAGAGAAAGATTTGAGATAGATATCAGTTGGAACATAGTAGAAAGGTTACGGCCTTTCACTGAAACTTGCTAAGTGTAATCCACATCATAGAAACTGGGAAACATATACTAAGTGTCTACAGGACTTGAAACAATTGGGTTTGGTACTTCAGTAGATTCAAGATTTGGTGTATGCTCCCCCTCAACAGTTTCATCCTTCTCAGGACTGAGAGCCTTAGGGTCCTGATTTAATTACAATAACTCATCTCTTAGTTCGTCTCTCATTTTCTTTTCTAGCCTACTGAAAAGATAGCTACATCCTTTCTTTAGACCAATGAATGAATTTAGGAAAAGATTGTTCCACTCGGATTTCCTTAAGATCAGTTTCTTATATAATAGGTAATTCTTCTTCTGTAGGTTTTTCAATAGCATTCTTCTCAATTTATTTGACATCATATTCTATTTCTGCCTCAGGTTGATCTTCTATATTAACAACTTCTTTTGAATTAGGGACTTCCTTTTCAATTACAACATGAGGGAAATGAGTATTTACATCTTCATTATAAATAGTTTCCCTAGGGGGGCATAACAACCTATTCTTCCTCTTCCTCAGAATACTCAATAACCTCATCTGGTTCCAAACCTAGATCAAAAATATCTCTTGGTATTGAGGGATGTTAGAAAAGATTTAATTTTTAATAATGTCTATTATTTCCTTCCACCCAAGCCTTTTTCCAAGTTTCCAATTAATTTTCAACCTATTGATAGTGATTTTTGAAAGGAAGTACTAAAACTCCTTGATAACATCCTCATTAGTTCCAACCATACCATTGTCATGAATCATGGCTGAGATAAGCTGAGTGTAAAACAATGGAGGTTGACTTGGATATGGCTTTGATTAGTTCACACATATGGTGTATGATATACATAAAAAGTTGATCTTAGGGACATTTTTTCATAAGATGAATCAGAAACAAATCCTGATACTTCAGTATATAAAAATCACCTTTCTTGGGAGAATCAGGTTCATTATAATCGTAAAAAAATCCTTCATTCTCTATTTCGTTCAGCAACAATGGATATTCTCTTGGTGCTATTTCCAGTCATTCTTTTCAGATCATCTTTTAAGATAGTAAATTCACAATATGGTGGAGGTCCTCTCTGATAATCCTCACAGATACCTTCATGAGTTATCCTAAGGCATGCAACCTATAACCTCGAAGGTAATGAGCATTTCATCCCATTGATCCGTCCTCTCACAACATATCTATCATCAGACTCAAAGGATAACTGAACATATTGACAAAACTGATCCACAATCATAGGTTAGATAGGTCTATCATCCATTAAAAACCACTCTAACAAGCCTTTCTCCTTTAAAACGTTCAGAAACAGAGACTATCTTGAATGAATCGGTTATGGGAAAACCGCTTTCTCAGGTACTACATCTTGGTTTATGAGATTTGTGTTTAGAGGGCCATCAAGTGCTATCTTGGGTGTGATTTTCTTCTTCTATGAGCTACGTTTCTTTGGAGCCGATGACGAAGGGTGTTTTATCCTGGGCATTCACCGATGGTTTGTGAGAGAGAATTGTTGAAGGGTTGAATAAGGGTTACAAATTGAGGGAATAGAAGAATTCACAAGTGAATGACAAGTGATACTTCGATTATTTTTTCATTTAGGAAGAATACCAAACATCACAAACGTAGAAACGTGGGAAAATAAAGAGGTGAAATGGATAATTACCGCTATACGATTTTTAATTCAAATATAAAAATCATAATGAATCTTTAATGTGAGTTCATATCGGGTCTTTACAGAGATACATAGAATGAATTTTATGGTGAGACAGTAACTGAGCGTTACAGTGAGACAATAACATGTTGACATAGTAACTGAGCATTACGGTGAGATAGTAAACGTGAACATTATCGTTAGATAGTAACTGAGTGTTACAATGAGACATTAAACATGAACTTTACGGTGAGACAGTAACTATCAGACAGTAGTCATGAATCCATAACCATGAGACCGTAATCCTGAAACAATAAGATATACAACAATAAGAAATAAAACATGAAACAATAAAACAGTGATATATAAACCAATATGGCATTTACTTAATATTTATCATACCTATTTCAGGTACGACGTAGTCTATTCCTTCAAAATTTAATGATTTGGTAGATATATCAGCAATCTGATACTCTATACCAATGAATTTTTAAGTGATATCACCCTTTTGATATTGATGTCTCAAAAATTGATTTCTTAAATCAATATGCTTTGTCCAAGAATGACAAACATGAATTTTCGAGAAGTTAATAGCACTTGTGTTGTCCCAATTTATAGGTACATTCAGGAATTGATATCCATAATCTTGTTGTAGAGACCCGAAGCCTAACGTACATGGACATTACATTACTTTTGTGAAATACTTAATACATAATGAAAACAGACACACAAGGACCGTAATAGTTTAGTGTCATTGGAAAATCGGAAAATAATTTTATAATCGTGGTGAATGATCATCAATAACTCCCATAAAGATATTACCATTTTGGTTTCTTACCTAAAACCTTTCTTTAAATCTTGGGTAAAAGAAAACATAAAAATAGTGAGCTCAAATTCTCAGTATGGGTAAGCATAGAGAACATAAAACAATCCATAAACATTTGAATGCAAAAACTTGAACATAAAATCTAAACATCAAAATCATGAGCAACGACATAAATCATGGAAGTACACAAGGAATAGATCATAAAGGATCATTATTCATGATAAACTGGTATGGTAATAAAACATGTAATTTTGGCATCCATTAAGTACATGGTATGATTTCCATAGAATCCAAGGCATTGTTGTCATGACCATCTTAGTGGACAAAGTCCCATTCTGAATCGAGTTCACTCCTCGTTTTAGTCCTGTAACACTGATCCAGATTAACATACCATTCTATCCATTTCAATCTCATGAGATATAAATCTTTACCCAATGAATTGGAGGGATATATAGGTTGCACCCATCTTATAATGAAATCATTCTTACTTGTGCCACATAATAAACATGAAATATTCATCATAACCCAAAGAATAAAATGGGTTTCATAAACATCATCCCATTATCACATAATCCATATAAAACAAATGGATATTTCATCATAAGAAAAGTGAAACCATGTAAAACATAAAAATAGTATACTTGAAACATTCACATATTAAATAATGTCATCTTATATGGAAAATGGTCTTGATAAAACATTTGAAATGAATTCTTGAGGAAAATATCCTTTCTCATTCAAAATCAATTTCTTTTCACAAAACGTCATGAAATTTTTAAAAGAAATAGATTTTTTTGAAAATATTCATGAAATATTTTTGGATTAAGCTTCATCAAAATAAGGCTTTATAAAACTATATAAATCATTTCTTAACATATGTGTTAAAAAAACATTCTTCTCGTACTTTTACCAGAAAAGTCAAAAAGTACCTCGTAACGTAAACAAAAGAATGATTCCTTACATACCATTTAGTAAAAGTTAAAAATGGGTAAAAAGGATTTTAAAAATACATGAAAACATTTTTAGAAAACATGGGCATGGATGATAACAATAACCCCAGAAAAATCTTACGAATAACAATCTTGGATAAGAACAATATTGGAAAGGTTATCTGTTACCTTTTGTCCAATATGCTTCGTATGTATCTGAACCTCTTGTATAATGATTTAAATAATTTCATTGAATTATTAAAGAATCATATTCATTGTTATTATATCATATGTGGTTTACTTGTGACTTTATATTACCCGTTCTTTTGTAAATTCTATGTAAAAGTAGCGATTTGGTAAAATCGTTTCATTTTATTGTACGTGTTTTAACTTGTTGTTATTAATATTATTACTTATATCCTGATTTAATTAATTACAGAATGTAAAAAATTATTTATATATAATATATATTCATCATATACATATATATATATATGATAGATCGATTAATGGAATGAAATACACCATTTATGGAGACGGTAGGCCGTACGTACGCATGAACGATGTTTTCGTTTCCTTATTGAATTGAATGGAATTAAGTAGATGATATACATATATATATATATATCCAGTATCATTATTATGTAATATATTTCATTATTATTCATTATATATACTTTATAATCATTCATTAATGGTTAACATGGAGAATGAATCTCATCGCGTCGTGGAGACGGTAATCCGTACGTACGCACGAGCGATGATATCGTTCCCATATTTATTGAATGGAATTGGAGTGAATTATATAATTTCATAGATCCATTATGATGTTATAATAATCATATGTATTTATTATTTACACCATTATACCCATCCAAGATAGGTGGTGGTGGAAAAACATATTACACCACGGCGTGGAAACGGTATTCCGTACGTACGCATGCGTGGTGATTTCATTTTCTGTAGGATGGATAGAAGGGGAAATAGGGTTGTCTCATATTTATAATAAAATATCAGTATATAATTAATACTGTTGTTATTACTTCATAATGAAACAACTAATGAAGAGGAAGTAGAATAAGAAAGAAACATGAAAGAATTGGTAACGGATATTACCTCTTCTTCGACACGCCCCTTTCAAACCTCCTCTTAGGGCACTAAAAATGGTCATTGAAGAAGACCAAGACCACTATTATGTTTCTAAGGAGGTTTATAAGAGAAATTTTCAGGGGTTTTCTGTGCTTCAAGTATCAAAAGGGTGAGAAGAGATGTGGAAAGGGGTTCCCTTTTTATAAGGGAGGAGAGGGGCACCTTTGGAAATATTAAAAGAATTAATTTATAATAAATCTAACACCACTTAAAAACCACCAAAAATAACTCATATTATAATATTAGATGATATAGGATTTTAATCTCATCAACCAATAAAATTTAGACATGTAGGGAATTTATTTTAAACATTATCACTTGATTTATCCATATTTAATCTATTAAATTTTATTTGTGAGAATAAGATTCTACATTTTAAATTGTTATAAATAATTACATATGTGATGTAAATTATCCATAATTAGATAATTTATTACATTTTAGACTATATAAATTTCAATTTATTATTTTCAAATATTTTTGTGATTTTTAAAAAATTTAATAATAAGTTATTTTTATAAAATAACAATAGTGTCAATTTTGACAGTATTCATTTATTTGAATTTAAATAAAATCCCCACAGAGGATATATTCGAAATAAAATATTTAATAGTTTTATAACATGTCATAGTAATCTATAAAATTATTGGATCACATTAAATAGTTCATATAGTATTTATTTTACTAATTGTAAATCCATTTATTTGATATTTCTCTTAATAAAATAATTACTACATCATTTTTTGTATAATTATTAAATATAATTATTTTTTGTATAAAAATTAAAACTAAAAAACTATAATGAAGATAAATATTATATCTTTAATTATAATTCATTTAGTCAGAATTAATTTCTAAAACACCCAAGTTTTAAAATGTAATATTTATTAAATTATGAAGGTGACAACTTTGACATCATATAAAATAAAATAATATGAGTGTCATAATCACTTTTATATGACTCCAAGCGGACATATATTCGGTCCTTAGATGCTTATGGTGTATATATACACTACCAATAAGTTTTGGTCAGGTTTGTGAGCCCTTTGATATGTATTACTATTTCAATAAAAACAATATTATTGATTGTTTTCTAAATAAATAATTTCTACATCATTAATGTATAAGCAAATAAGGTAATTAAATAACTCTTAAAAATTACAAATAAATTACAATGATAAATAAAATAATTTTAGATTTAAAATTATTATTTATAACCAAATTAATATTCTATATAACCTTATATTATGAATACTTTAATTATTAAATTTGAATGAGACATATTTCATTTTCCTTTAATTAAAATAAACTAAAGGTCTTAATCACCTCCAAGTGGGTTGTAATGGATTCCATTTAAACATAAATATGACTTAAGACGAAATATAATCATCCAATTGTATTAAGACAAGTGTTATGGAAATTTTATAATATTATATTTACCATTAATTACCTGATTAACCTTTTACTATGCTAAATAAAATTTACCGTAGTTACTATTCATAATGCCCAAAAATAAATATTAGTCTATTAATATAATTTAGACCAACTAATTACAAATATAGAATATATTTTTTCAAATTCAATACACAGAAGTTGCAGAAGTTAAATTAAAATTAATCCCATTGTCGAAAGAAAACAGGTTTTTGTTTAAAACATTGCAAAAGATTGAATTGATATAACCTACGAATTCAATGTAAAATCAATGCTAATGACATACATTATATTAAATGGTAAAAATATATTCTATTTATACTGTAAAACCATTCAATATTACAATTTTTCCACATAAATTATTACGATGAAAAAAGTTGTTTTTAATTAAAATATAGCGTGTTTTTACTATTCATTAAAATATGAAAGTTATCAGAACAATATGAAAATTTTATCCAAAGTAAATTTTAATATCCTGATTCCAAAGAAGAATTTTATTTTGTCAAATTTAACTTATAAAACCTGTTAAATACTAGATTTAATGTTGGTGCACCATCAAAAGGCTGTAAAACTGCATTTTTAAAAAAAAATACTAATTTTACCCGAAAAATTTATTTTGTTCATATACCATGTTCTAGAAAATGTGTAAAATAAATAATAATGTTATAAAATTCAATATTTAGTTAATAATATTCATAATGACTAGTTCATAATAATATTATAATAATATATCGTTGTTTAGTGATTCCCGGTATTGCGTACAACACACGCAATCGGGGAAGGTCGTGATTGCGTGTAATCAAGCCAAGTCAGGGTTGCGTGTAGTGAACGACTAATTTGATTATAGGTATAACAAAATCCAACAATATTTCATTAATACATTGAATATATATATATATATATATATACTCAATGTTGCGTAGAATAACTACTATCAAACAAACTTGAAATTGTGTGTAACACGATCCAAGAATAGTGTTGCATATACAACAAGCTAATACAATGTTGCGTATAGAGAAAGATAATCTTGGGGTATCATACCACACAAGACATCAAATATATTAAAAATAATACATCTCATAAAATCTCAGGGTGTTACATTCTACCACCCTTAAAATGAATTTCTCCCTCGAAATTCGCCGGGGTTATAAATGGTTTACTATATGAATGTTTATTTAATCGAAACTCACATCGTAAAAGGGTATACTAAAACTTAATTTTAGAAAGTGATGAATGAAACATAATGGTTACCCAAATTAACTCATCTCTAGGTTTCCACGTAGGAGAACATAGGTGAAAATATGGATATGGAAGAGAAATCTAACCATCACGTTTTGATGGAGAGTGGTATAGAACATGACTATAAAATAGCCAACAATTACAAAGCCATAAATTTCTGACGTTATAAGGAACCATCTAATTCATAAGATATAAGAGCACTAGGAAAACATTTTTTGTTTTCAAAATCATTTGCCTAAAGTTGAAAATTTTGAATTAGAAGAAATACTTACTTGATTTTGGTACAATATCACTGTTGATCATGCCTTGAACAATTTACACTTCATCTCATAAGTAAATGAAGTTGAATTTGTCATTCGTGAAGTGTTAGAAAATCATGTGATAAAATGATGATTCATTGCATTTGTTTCAAAAAAAAGGTTTGAAAAAGATATCCAATATACATAAGTCCATATATAGTGAGATTAATCATATTTGGTTCCTAAAAAAGACTTATACTTCATATATCAAACCACTTAATAAATTAAAACTAATTTATACTAAACATGGGCTTCTTGTAGGCCAGTTGTATGAGATAAAGGCTTATCACATTTCGATTGTGGTTCGATTCCCACGACCTCATCCGACGCGACGGGTTGTCGCCCTTTCTACAGGTTTTCCCTTTTCTTAAACTACACTATTATAACATTCCATCAATAATATAAAAAAAATATAGCCTTAAACAATACTAAATTATGTTAAATATAATCCATTCCAATATTTAGGATTATTCAGAATACTTATTTAAAAACTCATAGTATAAAGAGAACGATTACTAAAAAGGTCATATAACAAGCACGTGAATACCATCATTTATCCCTCATATATCTTGTTGGTAACATTCCAATCATGTGAATACCTTAATCATGTATTCTATTAAAAAATGAATACCCATTAAACCTTAGTGAAAACTTGAATGCAGTGAAAAGTTAACTCTTTCCACATACCAAAATCCATAAAATTCTATATACTCAAACCATGATATCACTTAGTCCTTATATCAATCATGATTTCATTAATTCTATCAAACAACTCATTATCTCCTTATCCCTTCGTTATGCCCATATCATCTACTTTCCCAAAAAAAATATCTGAATATCCTTTCATGGTTACCGGTACCATTCAACATATACTTTCAAATACTTCAGGAAAAACAATAGTGTAACAATCTTTAGATGTGCTTTTATTACAGAGTACCATTACCTATACAACATAACTCTTGATAAATATAAATCATTCCACTACCTTCTTAAACCACTGACTGAGATTCGTCATTTCTTTCATCTCATATATCATTTGTAGTCTCTTCATAATCATCAACAAAAATACTACCCATATGACCATGCTGATTCTATTCATGAGATTTTCCCTTAGGGAATTAGTTTGAATAATGCTCATACATCCCACATTGAAAACATTTAATCATTGATGATGTCATAGAAATACCATTATCCTTGTCCATAGTGTTAACTGAACCTTTTCCTTTTCACTTACTGGCTTTGTGTCCTTCTTTTCCATAGCCAAAGCGTCTTCCAGTTCCTTTGAAACAATCTCCCTGATGCCTCTTCCCACATGATTTACATGAGGGAAATTGAACTTTTTTTCCTCTATGATCATCAAGAAACTCCATCATTCTCTTATTTTCTGAGTCAGGAAACATACCAAAGTTGAGATTATTGATCATATTATGAAATTTTTTATTAGGCATAATAATGATATGTGGACCTCCAAATCCAATTTCAATCAGTTTCTCATGAAGAATATCATTCCATTGTCTATCACATCCTCTATTATCGTGAATCTTCCTGTTCCCAGCCATTTTCTAAAACCCAAAAAAAATAGTGTGAGAGGCCAAAATCATAATAAAGGGGTATTACCTTCAATATATAACATCTTAGGTTTAATTCTAAGAACGTTACCATAATTCTAGGACTATAACCTATACTTATTCTTAACCATAGGGACATTCGTAGACATACAGTAGAAATATCTCTTGGGATCTCACTAAAGTTTTCACATCCTAGTTTTCAAAGGTTAACTAAACATTTCCTATGATACCAACTATAGAGACCTGAAGCTTGACGTAAATGGAAATTACATTACTTTTTCGGAATACTTATTACATAATGAAAACAGACACACAAGGACTGTAATAGTTTAGTGTCTTTGGAAAATCAGAAAATAATCGTCTAATCGTGGTGAATGATCTTCAACATCTCCCATAAAGATCTTCCCATTTTGTTGTCTTACCTAATACATTTATTTAAACCCCGGGGAAAAGAAAACATAATAAGGGTGAGCTCAAATGCTCAGTAAGGGTAAGCACAGATAACAGAAAACAATCCATAAACATTTGAATGCAAAAACATGAACATATAATCTAAACATCATAATCAGGAGCAACTACATAACTCATGGAAGTACACAAGGCATAGATCATAAAGGAACATTAGTCATGATAAACTAGCATGGTAATAAAACATGTAATTGTGGAATCCATTAAGAACATGTTATAATTTCCACAGTGGCCAAGGCATTTCTGCATAGACCATCTTAGTGGACAAAGTCCCATTCTGAATCGAGTTCACTCCTCGTTCTAGTCCTATAACACTGAACTGGATTAACATACCATTCCAGCCATTTCTATCTCATGAGATATAAATATTTACACAATGCATTGGTGGGAGATATAGGTCCCACCCATCTCATAATGAAATCATTCTTACTTGTGCCATAAAATAATCATGGAACATTCATTATAACCCAAATAATAAAATGGGTTTCATAAACATCATCCCATCATCACATAATCCATATAAAACAAATGGATATTTCATCATAAGAAAAGTGAAACCATGTAAAACAAAGAGACATTATACTTGAAGCATACACATATGAAATAATTTCATCTTATATAGAAAGTGGTTTTGATAAAACATTTGTAATGAATTCCTGAGAAAAATATCCTTTCTTCTTCAAAATCATTTCCTTTTCACAAAACGTCATGCAAATTTTAAAAGAAAGAGATTTTTTTGAAAATAGTTATGAAATATTTTGGAGGAAGAATCATGAAAAAATAAGGTTTTATAAAACCATATAAATCCTTTAATGACGTATAAGTTAAAAAAACATTCTTCTAGTACTTTTGCCAGAAAAGTCAAAATGTACCTCGTAACGTAAACAAAGAAAAGATTCCATACATACCATGTAGTAAAATTATAAAATGGGTAAAAAGGACATTAAAAATACATGAAAACATTTTATGAAAACATGGGCATGGATGATAAAAATAACCCCAGTAAATACTTACGAATAACAATCTAGGATAAGAACGAGATTAGAAAAGTTATCCCTTACCTTATGTCTGATATGCTTCGTACGTATCTGAACCTCCTCTATAATGATTTAAATAATGTCATTGACATATTAAAGAATAATATTCATTGTTATTATATCATATATGGTTTACTTATAACATTATATTACCCGTTCTTTTGTAAATTCGATGTAAAAGCAGCGATTTGGGTAAAATCGCTTCATTTATTGTACGTGTTTTCACTTGTTGTTCTTGATATTATATATTATATCCTGATTTACTTAATTCCAGAATTTAAAACATGATTTATATATAATATATATTCAGAATATACATATATATATGATAGATCGATAAATGGAATGAAATACACCATTTATGGAGACGGTAGGCCGTACGTACGCATGCACGCTGTTTTCGTTTCTTTATTGAATTGAATGGAATTAAGTAGATGTCATGAACTAAGTCGGGCCTCCATCCAAACTGACGCCCAGCCCAACCCACAGCAATGCCTGAAGGCCATTCCCTATCCCCATGGGCTGGCACAAGTGCCCGAGTATCAAAATAAACAATGGGAACGATTTACCCGAGTAAACAAATATAAGACATCCAACAAAATAAACCAAACAAAATAAAAGTTGCAGCCAAACATGTCTTTAACCAAAAAAAGGTTTTTGAGTCACATGTATCAAAACCCCAAATAATACTAAAAACAAGGTGACCAAAAACCAACCTAAGAACTGTCGCCCAGCATGAGGACACCACCATCAAGCCGCCACCAAAACGCCACGTAGAGAGGCTTGCTAACAACCTGAACCAATAATCCCAAATGCTGGACCCTTACCTGTATCAGAGGTAAACAAATCTACTTACACTCAAGCGTGTAATTAGGGTGTGAGAAATCTCCCAGCAGGATATCACCAATAAAAGATTCCACCCACAAATATAAAAAGACAAAACATTTCCAATTATAAATAAATGAATGAAATATGTGCTTAACAATGTTAGTGAAAACAAACTGGTTTTAATAAAATGACTTTAATGAAAAACGGTTTAAGGTAAACACATGATTGGACAGTAACGCAAGTGACATATCAAGTAGCATTGTGTGCGCAAGGTAACCGGTAACACCAAAGGATGGGAGAGGCCCTATGGATACTAGAAATAGGTGGGACCCTAGAACATCGTGTCTCAGTGAAACATGGCTCAGATAGCCCGGACCCTTAGATAACCTAGCTTATAAGGCCACGACCCTTAGAACATGTGGCGTAGAAGGTCATGACCCTCAGATATCATATGTTTAGTTAGTGTTTCAATCCTCAATCCTGCTAGTGAAACCGGGCCGAGTCATCTCTGGAACACTAGCTCACTAGTTCTAGTCCCCCCACATAATACCCCGGCTTCCCTCCTTGTGTTCACCTAAATTAAAAGTTCACATAACATGTCACATGGACACTGATATCGTTTTTAAAAACCACATGCACAAAAAACATAAAAAAAACTAAATCTGCACCCCCTACACATTAAATTAAACTTGCTAAAAAACATAACAAAACACATTGATAATTGAGAAACCCACTAAAAGAAATTATTAAACAGTTTCAAACACGTCTCAAAAGTTTTTGAAGGGAAAAAGGTCACTCAAAACCCATTTTTAAAATAGAACATATTCTGGCACATGCCAAAATATAAACTGTGTCATCTTCACTTCCTAACTCACACACTGCACAGTTTGCAAACAATAATAAACAGTCCAACGTGAGTTTTCACAATAAAAATCACCAGCATCACCTGAACATAACTCTAACTAAATAAATGCACAATAACTCTGAGTCAAAGACAATTCTGAAGTATGTAAACAAATAAACGAAAGCATTAAATTAATTAGAAAGCAAGAAAATGATTGAAAATTAATACTTGTGTGCGGAACCACCTACCAATGTGTAGCAGCTTTCAAAAACATGATGCGCAATGATCGCTGCACACCCACCACGCCTCAAGAAGTCCACAATAAAACTTAAAACAAGGTAGCACACAAATAAGTAACAAATAATCAAAACACAACATAGACCCTAATTGCAACACCCTCAAAATAGAAGAAGACACAAATGAGTTACTCTACACCTAAGGCTTGAGGTTCGCAAGGTTGGTCGGAGCTCAATGGAGTTGGCGGGTGGAGTGCGGCACTGTAAAAAAAATGAGTTGCCAGAAGTTTGGCCAAATAGATAGAGGTAGTGGGGAAGTCAGCTGAGGCGCGCGGTTTCTGTCCAAACCGGAGAAAGGGGTGTAGCTTCGACTGTAGGGGGTGGCTTGGTCGAGCGGGAGGTAGCAGAGGGAGGTAGCGGGGCTGATCGGGCCGAGCAGAAGGTAGAAATGGTAGTGTGGCCTGGCGTGGCAGAGGAGAAAGGAGGGAGGTGCGTCCCGACGGTCTGTTGTACAGGGGAGGCCTGACATCGCCAGTGTGGAGTCCGACCAAGGTGGTGTTGGAGCCGATCCGGCGAGAGGGAAAGAAAACAGCGGCCAGGGGGGGAAGAAAAATAATAAGGCATAAGAAGAGGCTTGGTTTGATTGGAGAGGAGAATAGGGTAGTGCAGGTTTCAGCTCGACGAGGAGGGGGAGACCACCATGTGGGACTCCACCCGAGGAAGGGAGCTTCAGCTGGTCCGCATGAGGAGAAAAGGTTAGGCGGCTAGGGTTTGACGTGGCACAATGTAAGAGCTGGATGAACAGTGACCCATGAGAAAGAGGGAGAGAAAAAGAGGGAGGAAAAAAAATAAAAGAAAATAGAAAAGGATAAAAAAAGAAGAAAAATAAATAAAAATAAAAGAAGATAAGGGAATAAAAAGAAAAGTAGAGGGATAAAATAAAATAAGAATATAGAGATGGGAAAAAAATAAATAAATTAAAACCTTAAAATCAAATCTAACATAAATTAACAATAACAATAATAATAAAACTAATAATAATGATAGAAATGATTATAATTATAACAAATCCTATTTTTATACAGTTATTTAATCATCTGCACCTCAGGCTGACCGCGCGTTAAATTTTCCAAGAAACACGGCTTCGCACGTGCCCTGCCCGCGCCTTGGCTGATGTCAAGACAACGTTCATTTATCTGCGCATAAGCGAGCACTAATTTCATGCTCAGCCATCTTTCCAATGTAAATAAAATTATAAAAAAGGCATCTAGACTCACGTAATAGAAATAAAAATTATAAATAATAAATAAACATACCTCGATGCGAAGTCAAGATGTGACAATTCTCCCCACCATGAAAACTTTTCTCCCTCGGAAAGTCAATTCGAATCCTGATCAAAGAATAGGAATGGGTAGTCCTGCTCAACCCAAGACATATGCTCCCAGGTCTCCTTCCTGTCATTCCCATGCTGCCAAAATTAAGAACCAAAGGAATGGAATTTCCACGAAGAACCTTCTCCTGAGAATCCACTATCCGCATTGGCCACTCAAACACCAATAAGTCTGGCTCAATCTCCAAATATTCCCAATTAAACACATGTGACGGGTCGGGATTATATTTTTTCAGTTGGGAGACATGAAATACGTCGTCAATCGACATCAGATGTGAAGCCAATGCTAACCTGTATGCCACTTTTCCAATCCACTCATTAATCTCGAATGGCCTAACCTACCTCGGTGTCAGCTTTCCCTGCTTCCCCAAATGGCGGTGACCCAAACGAGGGGCCACTTTCAAGAACACCTTGTCCCCCATAGAAAACTCAAGATCCCGACACCTCTGGTCTGCATAAGATTTGTGACGACTCTGTGCTGTCAACAACTGTTGGCTAATCAGCTTAACCTTCTCAGATATCTCTTGAACAAGGCTCGGTCCCACGAGAGAGGTCTCGCCTACCTTTTCCCAACACAAGGGATACTGACCATGCCATCTATAGAGCACTTCAAAGGGTGCCATTATGATGGAAGACTGGTAACTGTTATTATAAGAAAACTCGACCAATCCCAAATGGCTATCCCATGAGCCTCCAAAATCTAGCACTCAAGCTCAGAGCATGTCTTCCAAAATCTGATTTTCCCGCTCCATCTGGCCATCCATCTGAGGGTGGTATGTCGTGCTCATCTTAATATACGACCCCAAATCCATCTGGAGTCCTCCCCAAAACCGAGATGTAAAGCGGGGGTCTCTGTCAGAAACAACTGCTGATGGAACACCATGAAGTCTGACCACCTTCTGAATATACAAGCGGCCCAGCTCATCTACCATTGTTGTATCTCTGATCGGGATAAAGTGAGATAACTTGGTCAAAAGATCAATCACTACCCAAATTTCATTCCTTCCCTGAGGTGTCAGAATCAAGCCAATGATGAAGTCCATGGTGACCTCATCCCACTTTCATGTAGGAATGGGTAGTGGCTGAAGCAACCCAGATGTCCTCTGATGCTCTGCTTTTATCTGGTGAAAAGTGTATCACCTCGACACAAAGTCGGTTATGTCCCGTCTCATACCTGGCCACCAGAACTGACAGCGAACATCATAGTACATCTTGGTGGTACGAGGATGGACGGACCACTGAGACTGGTGGCAATCCTGCATCACCACCTTCCACAGAGACAACGACACCACAACACGGCCCTTAAAGCACAAGATCCTCTCGGGAGACAAAGACCAATCAGAAGGAGTATCCCCACCATGAAGAAACTACATAGATCACTAACACAACTCATCTCTGGGCTCCTCATGATGAATCAACTCCAGAAGAGCAGGAGTCAACTGAATTCTAGCCAAGAAGGTACCTCCACTATGCTCCCTGCTCTCCAGGTCTATCTGGGCGAAAAGTCCCATCAATGTCCACTCATCGCTGGACTTCCTCAACGCCTGCACTGGTACATTCCTGCTCAAAGCGTCTGCCACCACATTACCCTTACCCGGAGTATAGACAATGTCAAAGTCAAAACCCTGTAGGTACTCTATCCAGCGGCACTGCCTCAAATTGAGATCCTTCTTAGAGAAAATTTAGGCTAGGATCTTATGGTCAGAATAGACCACAATATTCTCCCCAAAGAGATAGTGACGCCATGTCTTTAAAGCATGCATCACCGCTACCAACCCTAAGTCATGAGTTGGATAATTATTCTCATGCGGTCGGAGCTGGGGAGAACCATAAGCCACAACATGGTCATCCTGCATGAGCACACACCCAAGGCCCGTACCTGAAGCATCACAGTAAACCACATGGCCCTTTCCCGACTCTGTAAGGTCAACATAGGTGTGGTGGTCAACCGCCACTTCAAATCCTCAAAAGATGTCTGGCACTATGGGCTCCACTCAAACTTCACCCCTTTCCAGGTGAGTGTCGTCATGGGGGAGGCAAGCCGGGAGAAGTCCCGGAAAAAGAGCCTATAATAACTAGCCTGGCCCAGAAAACACCTGGTATCAAACACATTTCTCGGCTACTCCCATGACATCACCGCACTGAACTTTTTAGGATCCAATGAAACCCCTTGTTCTGAGAAGTACTGCCACAGAAACTTCACTTCCTTGATCTAGAACGTGCACTTCGAGAGTTTGCAATATATGTGGTGGTCCCTCAAAGTTCCCAAAACAATCCGCTGGTGACGCTCATGCTCCTCCTCAGATCCAGAATAAACCAAGATTTCATCAATGAATACCACGACAAAGGAGTCGAGATATTGGTGGAACAACCTATTCATGAGTGGCATAAAAACTGTAAGAGCATTCATCAATCCAAAAGGCATGACCAAGTACTCGATGTGACCATACCTGCTTCGGAAAGCTATCTTTGGGATATCTGCTTCTCTCACCCTGAGCTGATGGTATCCCGAACTAAAATCGATCATGGAGAAAAACTTTTCCCCCATTCAGTTGGTCAAACAAATTGTCAATCCGGGGGAAAGGGTATTTATTCTTGATGGTCACCTTATTCAATTTCCGGTAATCGATGCACTACCGGAGGGTTCCATCGGCCTTCTTCGTGAATAAAACTGGGGTGGCCCAAGGAGGGACACTTGGAAGAATGAATCCATTGGATTCCAAATAGTCCAACTGTATCTTTAATTACATCAATTCGGTTGGATCCATGCGATATGAGGTAAGAGATATAGGTTGTGTTCCCAGTGCAAACTCAATCGAGAACTCGAAATCCGGCTCTGGAGGTAAGACTGAAAAATCATCTGGGAAGACCTCTAGAAACTCATCCACTACGAGGTAACCCGCCCTGAGAAATACCACCATCATCCTCCAGTGCGAGCGATGACAACTGATAAGCATGATTCCCCAACTATGGGAGTGGAGGTCCCGCGTGGCCCGACTGAGGATCCCATTCTCCATGAAAGAACCGAGGACTCCCATCTAGAGCCATAAAGGTGACTCGGTGCCGATATCAGTCAATATGCTCTTGGAAGCGCACCATCCAGTCCATGCTGAGGATCACATAAAACATGTACATATCAAGGACCACGAAATCCCACTCCATCTCGACTCCTAACACAGAGAGTGCTCACGACGGGCACCTAAGACCCTGCTCCTTTTTCGTACCCAACGGTGTTACTAACTCCATTGCAACAGATAAAAGATTGGTTGGAAGGCTCAATATGATCACAATATGGGAAGATATAATAGAAACTAAATCACCAGTATCAAATAAAACTGCAGCTATAGAAGAAGAAATCAGAATTGTACCTTGAACAGTCAAAGGTCCTGCATCAAATCCCATCGGTTCCTGATCCACAACATGAAAAAGTATGGTCCCTTCCTGAGAACGACTGCTTGCTTGAGGCTGTACCCTGATCTGGATCTTCCTTGAAGATGATCTGGTCCTACCACCATGGCAATCGAATCGAGATCCTTTCATCCTAGTCGGTTCTGACTGAACTGATAACCCTCTTGAAGCCACAAATCCAGCCCAACTCTAGTAAGGGCATGCGTCCTGCCGAAGCATTGTAGAAGTCCCACAACTCCACACCCATGGCATGGTCTGGGATGGTATAGAAAAACAGGTCGGATGCACCCTACCCTTCCGCACTGATGTCATACTACGGAACCTTCACCAGAAGCCCCAGATGAAGTCTGCCTGGGGGGATGACCTGAGCTGCCACCACTCTTCTTCCTTTGCTCATCACGCTTCCTCTTCTTCTCGGAGAAACTGCCACTACCAAGCCTTGATACTGATCCAGAAAACCCTTACATGCCTCTCTGGTCAATCGCAACCATGCAAGAATGATCGAATACCTCGGCATAAGTTCACTGCTTGAACAAGAACACCTGAGAGTGGATTTCTGGTCAAAGGCCTTTCTCGAACTTCCGATCATTAAAATATTTACTTGTAACAATTTCAAGTGCATACCTCACTAACTCAGCAATGACGTTAGCATACTCCATCACTGTCTCATCCCCTTGGGAAAGATCCATTAACTCCTAGGATCTAGCATAGGCAAGGAACTCTGTGCAGTGTTTCTCATTGATGATAGCTTTGAAATCTTTCCAACTCATATGCTCATGTTTCCCAGCCTGAATCACGGATTCCCACCACTTGAGACTGGAGCCCTCTAGCTGGAAAGAGGCACACATTACCCTTACTTCCTCTGGCGTGTCAAGGAACTTGAACATGCGATCTATCTTTTAAATCCATTCCTCTGCCTCCTATGGTTTTGAACTACCTCGAAATGAAGGAGGTTTGTTCTTCAGAAACTCCTGATCTCTATCCGTATTTGGGCCATACTCTTCCCCTCTAGCCGGAATAGGGCCGGGGGCAGGATTCGCCCCTGTCCTAAAGTCTGGACAGCTCGGACCACGGCTTCTACCAATCTCTGATCAAGCGGGGAGGGAAAACTCTCCCCGGCTTCCTCTCGTGGGTGCGTATAAGCTCTACGGGGAGGCATCTTGATGCAAGGAGAAACATTCATTAAAATATATCATAAATACATCATATTCAAAGAAGAGTCAGATCTTCAGAAAAATAAATAATCCTCCCAAATATGAAAAAATAGAATCACGACCAAACTCTTCCTCCCCACCTGATGTCCACGCACAGTCTACAGCCTGCACGTCCCACCAGGAAGAGAAGTCAAACAAGCATCCTGACATCCCATGGCGACATAGGGTCTGTCAAGAGGTGTGCTGGCTAGGCACCCTACCCGTAACCAGAATTCTATGCTCCGAAAATCCTAACTTCTATCTAACCAGACTCGTCCCAAATAAAATAACTCGGATGACAATAGAAAACATCCCTTTAATACCATTTTGTCACGAACCAAATCGGGTCGCCATCCGAACCGACGCCCGACCCAGCCTAAGGCAAGGCCCAAATGGCGTTCCCGATCCCCACGGGCTGGCACAAGTGCCTGGGTATCAAAATAAACTTTGGGAACGATTTACCCGAGTAAACAAATATAAGACAACCAAAAAAATAAACCAAACAAAAGTAAAAGTTGCAGCCAAACATGTCTTTAACCAAAAATTGGTTTTTGAGTCACATGTATCCAAAACCAAAACAATACTAAAAACAAGTTGACCAAAAACCAACCTACGAACTATCGCCTGGCGTGAGGACACCACCCTCATGCCGCCACCAAAACGCCACATAGAGAGGCCTGCTATCAACCTTAACCACTTCTCCCAAATGCTAGACACTTACCTGTATCAGAGGTAAACAAATCTACTTACACACAAGGGTGTAATTAGGGTGTGAGCAATCACCCAGCAGGATATCACCAAGAAAAGATTCTATACACAAATATGAAAAGACAAAACATTTTTAATGATAAATAAAAGAAAGAAATAATTTTTTAACAATGTTAGTGAAAAAAATTGGTTTTCATAAAATGTCTTTAAAGAAAAAAAGTTTAAGGTAAACACATGCTTGGTTAGTAACGAAAGTGACATATCACGTATCATTGTGTGCGCAAAGTAACTGGTAGCACCAAAGGATGGGAGAGGTCTTATGGATACTAGAAACATGTGGGGCCCTAGAACGTCGTGTCTCAGTGAAACGTGGCTTAGATGGCCACAACCCTCATATAATGTGGTTTAGAAGGCCAGGACCCTCAAAACACGAGGCTTAGAAGGCCACGACCCTCAGTTATCATATTTTTAGTTAGTGTTGCTATCGTCAATCCTACCAGTGAAACTGGGCCGGGTCATCTCTGAAACACTAGCTCACTAGTCCTTGTCCCCCCACCTAATACCTCGGCTTCCCTCCTTGTGCTCACCTAAATTCAAAGTTCAGATAACATGTATCATGCACACTGATATCCTTTTTGAAAACCATAGGAAAAAAAACATAAAAAAACTAAATCTGCACCCCTTAAACATTAAATTAAACTCGCTACAAAACATAACAAAACACTTTGATAATTGAGAAACCCACATAAAAAAATTATTAAACAGTTTAAAAAACGTCGCAAAAGTTTTTGAAGGAAAAAAAGACACCCAAACCCGATTTTTAAAATAGATCATATTATGACACACGACAAAATATAAATTGTGTCATCTGCACTTCCTAACTCACACACTGCATAGTTCGAAAACAATAATTAACAGTCCAAATTGAGTTTTCATAATTAAATTCACCATAATCACCTGAACATAACTCTTACTGAATAAATGCACAATAACACTAAGTCAAATACAATTCCTTAGTATGTAAACAAATAGGCGAAAGCACTAAATTAATTAGATAAGCAAGAAAATTATTGTAAATTAATACTTGTGTGCGGAACCACCTACCAACGTGTAGCAGCTTTCAGAAACATGATGCGCAATGATCGTTGCACACCCACCCCGCCTCAAGAAGACCACAATAAACCTTAAAACGAGGTAGCACACAAATAAGTAACAAATAATAAAAACACAAAATAGACCCTAATCGAAACACCCTCAAAAGAGAAGAAGACACAAATGAGTTACTCTGCACCTAAGGAAAGAGGTCTGCAAGGTTGGTCGGAGCTCAATGGAGGTGGCAGGAGGAGTGCGGCGCTGGAAAAAAATGAGTTTCTGGATTTTTTCCCAAATATATAGAGGTAGTGGGGAAGTCAGATGAGGTGTGAGGTTTCTGTCCAAACCGAGGAAAGGGGTGTGGCTTCGACTGTAGGTGAGTTTGGGTCGAGAGGGAGGTAGTCCAGGGAGGTAGCGGGGCTGATCGGTCCGAGCAGAAGGTAAGGGTAGTGCGGCCCGACACAATGGATGATATATAAGGGAGGTGCGTCCCGGCGGTCTTCTAGACAGGGGAGGCGCAACGTCGCCGGTGCGGAGTCCGGCCGAGGTGGTGTTGGAGCTGATCCGGCGAGAGGGAACAAAAATAGCAGCCAGGGGGGAAGAAAAATAAAAAGGCAGAAGAAGAGGATTGGTTCAATCGGGGAGGAGAATAGGGCAGTGCGGGTTTCAGCTCGACGAGGAGGGGGCGACCACCATGTGGGACTCTGGCCGAGGAAGGGAGCTGCAGCCGATCCACAAGAAGAGAAAAGTTTAGGCAGCTAGGGTTTGATGCAACACAAGGTAAGAGCCGGATGAACAGTGACCCGTGAGAAAGAGGGAGAGAAAAAGAGGGAGGAAAAGAAATAAAAGAAAATAGAAAAGGATAAAAAAAGAAGAAGAAAAATAAATAAAGATAAGGGAATAGAAATAAAAGTAGAGGGATAAAATAAAATAAGAATAAAGAGATGGGAAGAAAATAAATAAATTAAAACCTAAAAAGAAAATCTAACGTAAACTAATAAAAAAAAATAAAACTAATCATAATTTCAGAAATGACTATAATTATAACAAATCCGATTTTTAAACGGTTATTTAATCATCTGCGCCCCGTGCTGACCGCGATTTAAACTGGCCAAGCCACACGGCTTCCCCCATGCCCTACCTGCACGTTGGGTGATCTCAAGATATCATTCATTTATCCGCGCAGAAGCGCACACTAATTTCGTGCTCATCCCTCTTTCCAATGAAAATAAATTTATAAAAATTCAACTAAACTCACGTAATTAAAATAAAAATAATAAATAATAAATAAACATACCTCGATGCAAAGTCCAGGTGTGACAGGAGATGATATAAATATATATATACATAAATCCAGTACAATTATTATGTCATATATTTCATTATTATTCATTATATATACTTTATAATCATTCATGAATGGTTAACATGGAGAATGAATCTCATCGCGTCGTGGAGACGATAATCCGTACGTACGAATGAGCGATGATATCGTTCCCATATTTATTGAATGGAATTGGAGTGAATGATATATTATCATAGAATCAGTATGATTTTATAATAATCATATGTAGTTATTATTTACACCATTATACCCATCCTTGTTAGGTGGTGGTGGAAAACATATTACACCACGGCGTGGAGACTATATTCCTTACGTACGCACGCGTGCTGATTTCGTTTTCCATAGGATGGATAGAAGGTGAGATAGGGTTGTTTCATATTTATAATAACATATAAGTATAAAAGTTATACTGATATTATTTCTTTATAATGAAACAAATAATTAAGAGGAAGTAGAAGAATAAAGAAACTTGAAGGAATCGGTAATGGATATTACCTCTTCTTCGACACGCCTCTTTGAAAGCTCCTCTTATGGAACTAAAATTGGCCTTTGAAAAATAAAATGACCTCAAGTATGTTGATATACAGGTTGAGAAGGGAAATGGTCAGTAGTTGGCCAATCTTCAAGGCTCTAAAGGCTGTGAAGATAAGTGGGAATGGGTTCCCTTTTTATAAGTGAGGAGAGGGGAACCTTTGGAAATATTAATAATATTAATTTATAATAAATCTAACTACACTTAAAAACGACACAAAATAACTCATATTATAATATTAGATGTGATATGGTTGTAATGTCATCAACCAATGAAATATATACATGTAGGGAATTTATTTTAAACATTATCAACTTGATATATCCATATTTAATCTATTAAATTATATTTGTGATAATAAGAATCTAAATTTTAAATTGTTATAAATAATTACATACGTGCTGTGAATTATCCATAACTAGATAACTTATGGAATTTTAGACTATATAAATTTTCATTTTTAATTTTTAAATATTTTGTGGTTTTTAAACAATTTAATAATACGTTATTTTTATAAAATAACAAGTGTCAATTTTTACACTATTCATTTATTTAAATTTAAATAAAATCCCCACATAGGATATATTTGAACTAAAATATTTAATAGGTTCCTAAAATGTCATAGTATTCTATAAAATTTGTGGAGCACATTAAAGAGATCATATAATATCTATTTTACTATTTGTAAAACCATTTATTTAATATTTCTCTTAATAAAATAATTACTACAACATTTTTGTATAATTATTAAATATACTTATTTGTTGTATAAAAATTAAAAATAAAATACTAGGCTAATGATAAATCTAATATCTTTCATAATAATACATATAGTCAGATTTATCTTCTAAAACACCCAAATTTTAAAATTTTATATTTATTAAATTATGAAAGTGACAACTTTGACATCATATAAAATAAAATAATATAAGTGTCATAATCACTTTTATAAGACTCAAAACGGTCATAAATTCGGTCATTGGATGCTTATGTTGTATATATATAGTACCAATAAGTTTTGGTCAGGTTTGTGAGCCCTTAAATATGTATTACTATTTCAATGAAAACAATATTATTGAATTTTTTACTAAGTAAATAATTTCAGCATCATTAATGTATAATCTAATAAGGTAATTAAATAACTCTTAAATATTACAAATAAATTACAATGATAAATAAAAAAATTTATCTTTAAAATGAGTATTTATGACCAAATTTATATTCTATCTAGCCTTATATTAGAAATACTTTAATTATTAATGATTGAGTGAGATATATTTCACTTTCCTTTAAATAAAATAAACTAGTGGTCTTAATCACCTCCAAGTGGGTTCTAATGCATACCATTTCGACCCAAATATGACTTAGTACATGAGATAATCATCCAATTGTATTAAGAGAAGTGTTAGGGTAATTTTATAATATTATATTTACCCTTAATTACCCGATTTACCTTTCACTATGGTAAATAAAATTTACCCTGCTTACTATTCATAGTGCCCAATAATAAAAAGTAGTCTATTAATATAATTTGGACCCACTAAATCCAAATATGGAATCCATTTTTCCAAATTAAATACACATAAGTTTCAAAAATTAAATTAAAAGTAATCCAATTGTCGAAAGAAAACAGGGTTTTGTTTAAAACATTGCAAAAGATTGAATTGATTTAACCTAATAATTCAATGTAAAATCAACGCTAATGACATAAAATGTATTAAATGGTAAAAATATATTATATTTATATTTTATAACCATTAAATATTATAATTTAAACAGAAAAATTATTACGATGAAAAAAGTTGTTTTTAATTAAAATATAGCGAGTTTTTACTATTCATTAAAATATGAAAGGTATCAGAACAATATGAAAAATTTATCCAAAGTAAATTTTAATATCCTGATTCAAAATAAGAATTTTATTTTTTCAATTTTAACTTATAAACATGTTAAATTCTATATTTAATTTGGGTGCACCATCAAAAGGCCGTAAAACTGCATTTTTCAAAAAATACTTATTTTACCCGAAAAATTTATTATATTCATATACCTTGTTCTATAAAATGCGTAAGATAAATAATAGTTTTATAAAATTCAAAATTTAGTTAATACTATTCATAATGACTAGTTCATAATAATATTAAATTAATATATCGTTGTTTAGTAATACCTAGTATTGCGTACAACACATGCAATCGAGGAAGGTCGCCATTGCGTGTAAGGAAATCCAAGTCAGGTTTTCATGTAGTACAAGACTCCTTTTTTGTTGTGTATAATAAAATTCAAACTTATTTCATTAATACATTCAATATATATATATATAGTCAATGTTGCGTAGAATAACTACTATCAAACAAACATGAAATTGTGTGTAAAACGATCCAAGATTATTATTGCATATACTGCAATCTAATACGATGTTGCGTATAGAGCAAGATAATCTTGAGGTATCAAACCACACAAGACGTCAAATAAATTAAAATGAATACTTCTCATAAAATCTCGGGGTGTTACACTTGTAATGTTTGTTCATCCACAAGATTTGTGCACAATAGCTGCCAACAACTACGTATTCCAATTCTGTTGTAGATAATGCAACAAAATTTTGTTTCTTAGTACACCATGATACTACTGACTTGCCTAAAAAGTGACATGTTCTAGAGGTGATTTTTATATATAACTTATATCCACCAAAGTCAGCATTAGAATAACTAAATAATTCAAATAATTTTCATCTAGGATAGAATAGTCCTAGGTTGGGTGTATGCTTGAGGTATTTGAATATTCAATTTAAAACCTTTAAATGTGATTCTTTAGGATTTTATTTAAAATGAGCATAAATACAGACACTAAACATAATGTCCATTTGACTAGCAGTTATGTAGAGTAAATTTCCAATCATATCCTTATAAGTGGTATGATCAACAGATATTCCATCTTCATCAAGATCCAACATTCAAGTGGTACTCATGGAAGTGTTAATACATTTAGTAAAATCGAATCCAAATTTTTTTATAATATCTCTAATATATATTCATTGAGTTAAGATAATACCATCATTATTTTGAAAGATTTAAAAATCAAGAAAGAATATTATTTTTCCCATTAAACTCATTTCAAATTCATTTTTCATCATTTTAGAAAAATCAACACATATTGTATCTCAAGGGGATCCAAAGATAATGTCATCTAAATATATTTGAGTAACTAAAAAATCATTAGAAATTTTTTTATAAGAAGGTTAGGATCTTTTATTCCTTTTGTAAAACAATTGGAAATAAGAAAAGTACTTAACTGGTCATACTAGGCTCATGGATCTTGTTTTAAACTATATAACGTTTTTAATAATTTAAAAATATGATTTGGAAAATGGGGGTTTGTAAAACTAGGGGGTCGTTCTACAAAGATATCCTCAGCTATATACCAATTTAAGAATGCAAACTTAACCTCCATTTGATATAGTTTGATATTTATATTTTCAGTATAAGCATGGAGGATTCTGATGACCCCAATTATAGAAACTAGTGAAACGGTATCCTCATAGTAAATTCCTTATAATTGACATATGCCTTATGAAACTAATCTAGCATTGTTTCTAAATATGTTACCATCCTGATCTAACTTATTTATAAACAACCATTTACCACATATGGTGAATGTGTCCTTATGTCTTTCAGTACGTTTCCAAACATTGGTACATTCAAACTGATTAAGTTCTTTTTGAATAGCCATCACCCAAAATTCATCATTGATAGTATCATTAATGTTTTTAGGTTCATGATCTGACAGGAAGACTTGATGTTCAACATGATTTTTAATAGATGATCTAGTTTGTTTTCATTTGTCTAGTTCTCCTATAACAACATCTAAAGGATGGTTCCTAATAGTTCTAACAGTTCTAGAAAAGGGGGGACTAGTGATTTCAGTTTCATCAACAGGTTCAGGTTCATTATGGCTTGAGTCTAAGGAATTTGAAAAATTAGAAGTATTCACAAATTTGATCACAGAATGGTTTGAGGGTTTTGGATTAATGATCCGATTTGATAGATTATCCACCAGGTTCTGAAGAATGGTTTTAGGCTCTTATGGATCTCTTTCATCATAATTGACATGGACAGATTCTTCCACACATTTAGTTATTTTATTGAACACTATATAAGATTTACTGGATATAGAATATCTTAAAAATATAACTTCATCACTCTTGGATGGAAATTTTTCAATATTGTCTTTAGTATTATGAATATAAACTTTTCAACCAAAAACATTGAAGTATTTATCTTTAGGGTTTCTATTATTACATAACTCATAAAAAGTACTCTTAATAATGGGTCTGATCAACACTCTAATGATTATGTAGCATGCTGTATTGATAGCTTTGTCTGAATAATGTATAGTTAGGTCATATTCACAATGCATTGTTCAAGAAATCTCTTATAGGGTTATATTTCTTCTTTCTACAACTCTATTTTTTTGTAGTGTTCTAAGGGAACAGTAATTGTGACTATAACCATTTTGTGAGGAAAAGGATTCAAATTATTTATTTTTAAACTCACAAAAATGATCACTTCTTAAGGATTTGATTCTAGGTCCAATATGTTTCTCCAAAGACTCATAATATTTAGTAAATTAAGAGCAGTCTTCAATTTTGTGAGCCAAAAATAAGTTACATGTATATCTAGAAAAGTCATCTATAAGAAAATAAATGTAGTTCTTCCCATTTAAGCTATAAACTCTAGATGGTCAAAATAAATCCATGTGTATTAGTTCGAGAGGATGATAATTTGACACTTCTTTCCTTGTTTTTAAGGAAATATTATGTTGTTTCCCTTTTGACAGGGATTACACACATTTTAATTTGGAAATTGAAGCTTTGGTATGTTATTAACTATGATTTTTCTTGTTATCTATCTAAGGAAGGGAATATTACAATGTCACAGTCTCCTATTCCAAATCCAAAAAACATTATGAAATTCACTTAATCATGAAGCATTTTGAGAAGCTAAGGAATCTAAGTTAACAATGTAATGATTTTCATTTCTTAATGTATAAAACACTAATTCATCTTTATAATTAATGACATTGAAAGGAACATATTCAAATATAACATGAAGTCCATCATCACATAATTGTAAGTTACTAAGAATAATATATTTTAATCAATCAAAAAACAATACTTTAGAAATTAAAACAGAGTTAGAGTTACAGATTTGGTTGACGGAAATTATCTTTAATTTGGCATTGTCACCAAATGTGACATGTCCTCCATCTATTTTTATTTTATTATTGAAGAATATTTAGTCCCATATTTTATGTGTTGAACATCCAATGTCCATGTACCATACACTTTTATAGTATCTCTTTAATAATATATCCTAAAAAAGATTAAGCAAAATAGATTTTGGTACCCATAATTGTATGGGTCCAGTAATATTAGTAATAAGTACTTTAGGAATCCATATCTGCCTCATAGGTTTCCTATAGTCATTATGTAAAGTATTTGAAAAATAAACTCTATTAGTTCCCAGAAAACATGAAACAGTAGAATATGTATCATTAATTGAATTAGTTGATTTGTTTCCAAAACTGGGAGTAAAAATATATTTCCAAGATCCAGAAACAAAATTTTTTCAACAAATATTTTTTTAGGTTGATACCCAATTCTAGTGTTTTATTTAGTGGTAACTTGTTTCCTAGAATTTGAGTAAGGGTATTCTTCCCAATGGTGTGATTTTAAATTTCACTCTTAATTTTCTCATTTGACATTTTTAATTCGTTGTTTTCTTTGACCAGTTGAGCATTTTTCTATTTTTCAGTTGTGAGTTTAGATTTAACAATCACAATAAGAGCATACTGTTTCTTAAATGATTTATATTTTTCTTTTAGTTCATTTCATGTTTCTTCAGGAATGTTATAGTTTTCAAACATTTCTTCATTATTCATTTTTTCAGAGTCACTCTCATTTTCAGAATAGTATGATTTATGTACATGAGAGTCTAGTGTTACCTCAAATGCAATATTCATAAGACACATATTTTATTTGTTTTCTTGATAATCATGTGATGTTTTTGAGTCACATAAACTTTCCTCAGAAGCACTCTAAGTTACATTCATGGACTTTATATACATTCTATCCCTGTCCTTAGATCTGTTTTTGTACTTGTGGTTTGGAATGTCTGCCATGATTTTTACTTTGTGCTTAAATTCATAGTAGACAATCTCATCAGCCTTGTCCCTTTTTTCCAATCCTTCTTCCAATTTACTTTTTTGTCATATCTTCCCTTGATGTTAGGCTTTCTGAAAAATTAATTCTTCTTGTAAAATTTCTTGAATCATCTGGATAATGGAGCCTTATCCTCATCACTATCAGGTGATGATTATTCACTATTAGAACATTCTACAGAAGATTCAAATTTATCTTTGTCATTGTGCTTAGAGGTTGTGGTCTTGAATGCAACAGATTTCCTATTTAGTTCATCATCCTCTTCCTTGTTGACTTCTAGATCCACTTCATACATCAACAGTTTCCCCATGAGTTCTATTATAGGTAGTTTGCTGATGTCACATGATTCTCTAATGCCGACAGAGGTTCCTATCGATCTTTCAAATAGACATCTGAGAATTCTCATGATTTGTTCTTTGGCACTGACTTATCTTCCAAGATAAATCATTGTGTTTATAATCTTATTGAACGTAAGATACAAGTCATTGATAGGCTCATCATGTTTCATTTTAATTTTATAATATTTAATGGTATAAATATTATGTCTCCTTTATTTTACTCTAGATGTTTCTTCATGTGAGACAGACAAGGCATCCCCAATTTCATGTGCAGTTTTACAAGAAGAAATTCTATTGAATTCTTTATCTCCTAAATAGAAGTATAATGCATTCAAATCATTACAATTGATATTTTATGACGTATTGATATGCTCATCCCATGTGCTTATATTAGTAGTATGAATCTTATATTCATCTATAATGGAAGACCAAATTTCATAACCCATACATTATAATGCATTTTCATTTTTATTTTCCATTGAGCATGGTTGGGTCTATTATAAAATGGTTCTATGTTGGTTGCAGCACCATCCAATCTGTTATCCATAATAAATATTTTGGATGACATAGAAATTTTAATTAACAAAAATTTATAAATCTTCAAATTACATCTACAATCACAGTTTAATAAGGTTAAATAATGTCTTAATAAACACCATCTGATACCAAATGTTGGTCGGAGTAGATTACTCAAGAGGGGGTGGGGGTGAATTGAGTATCTATAAAAATTTATGATTAAAAATTATTTCTACAAATTTTCCCCAAAATATTAAAAAAACCTAGTTAATCAAGGATATACTATTATAAAGGATTGACTGTTTAAATAACTTATTTGAATATTTATTAGTTCTTGGTAATCATAATATCTATTAATAATATTACTTTTGAAGCAAATCTACTAAGGAAATACAATTATAACTTCTTTCCTAGAGTAAAAAATCAATGTGAATTAAGTAATGTATAAATTATATAGTGAAGTAGTAAAACAGAGAAGACAAAAAAACAACACAATGGATATGAAACAAGTGGTTCAGTCTCAAGATGAGACCTAATACACTTAACTTGGTAATAACCTCCCACCATGCAGTTTATATAAATAAACATGATCCACACACTGGATCGAGGCTAACAATAGTACACTCTATTGTCTATGACACACAAGGACCTCTTCCACAGTTCTCTGTGGGTACAAATGACCACTCCACACAGGGACCTCTTACACACATATCTGTAGGTATACACAAGTGTAAAATAATGTTTCAGTAAGGATATCTTGTATCCTTTATTTTAATGCTGGAGATAGAGCATGTTGCTATAAAGAAACATACTATTCTTGAAAATTAATAAAATCATACACAAAAGAGAAGTAATATTGAGATATGTTTAGAATTGATCTGAGTGTTGGTCGTTGTAGCTCTGGACTTCTGAAATGACGCAGATGTAGAACTCCTGTCACCGTATTGAAAACAGAGTGTCGCAAGTCAGACAAATTTTGCTGGTGTTTTTATGGTGTTTTATAGTGCGAATATGTTCTTGGGATTCTATCATTCTTAGTGTGTAGTTAAAAGAGTTTAATTGCTTGATCCAATCCTATAAAAATGTATTCTGTTATAATGATAAATCCCACAAGCTTTTTATCTGTACCATGCTCTATATTTTTCATTTTCTGGGATGCATTACACTTTTATCTTGGAGTGCATGTGTTGGGGCCAACAGGTTTCATGTGTTTTTCACCTCTTACCTCATACTATCTGATGATATTTCTACAATGAATCTATAATTATTTCAGTGCCTTAAAATCTTAAAATATATCCGTTAGAGATTAAATTGGAAGAAAACAAAATATATTAGGAAACCGTGTCACAGTATTTCCTAGAAATGGTGTCTCCTTCGTACGGTGTTTGGATTGGTCACAGTGTCTTGTAGTCACAATTTATTGATCACGATGTCTTGTTCATGGTGTCTTGTTCATGGTGTCTTGTTCATGGTGTCTTGTTTATGGTGTTTTTTCACGGTGTATTCTTATTCATGTTGTCTTGTTCACAGTGTATGCCTGTTCACAGTGCCTTGCTCGTGGTGTCACCATGTTCACGAGGACTTGTTCATGGTGTCTAGATTTCATGTTGTCTTGATGTCATAGTGTCTGGATGTCACGGTGTCTGGATGTCACGGTGTCTGGGTGTCACGTGTTTGGATGTCACGTAGTCTCATGAATAAGGAAAATATTTTTATTAAGACACAAGTAGTAGTATTTATGAAATGAATTAAACTTAATCATTTGTCAGAGAAATCAGTATAAAGTTAATCAAGAGAATGTGCATAGTAACCAAACTGAGTGTATAGAACTTAAGAGCTTTAAATATGTTTTACTTAGCTACTGAACATTTGATTTGAGATACATTACATATATTTAACATAGTTTATAAACTAAATAGGATTTTTTTATCATTAAAACATGATTAATACATTAGGATTCCAATAAAAATGAACTAAAATTATTGCATTGAATGACTTTGTATCAAGTTAAAATCATTGAAAATTTTCTAATAATACCTCTTTTTTATTAATACTATTCCAAATCTCGCATTCATTATCATTAAAATCACCTTTATATGAGGATTGTAAATTATTTTCACATATTATTCACATTCAAGTAATATATTAATTAAAAAATATATGGCTACTTTAACTTAAATATGGTAATATTATAAAAAAACACGAGATATTGAGAAACACGAGTGTAAAATTATATAGGTAATTCATTGATTTTAAAATACCCCATATAGATAATATTATTTTTTGTTGGCCTAACAATAAATTTATTCATTATAGCCCTTGATTCCAAGGAAAAACTTGAAATTTTACAACTTTAAAAAGAATATTCTGAATCCAACATTCTTTAGTATGTAAAACATCATTATCTAGATGAATATTAATAATGGATGTATAATGTTATGTGAAACATCATTATATTAGCGTTTTTTATCTAAAAAATTAGGAACTAACGATATTCTTCTACATCAGATTTGGTTCTTTACTAGAGAATACTAATGAGAAATCTAATAAATTGGTGGTATGTAATCACTAAAAATTATTAGAATTTATTTTCCCCTTCAATGTAATTTTATTCAATCAATATTTAGTTTTGGAAGTCAAATCAAGGGATTTTAATTCAAAGAACCCCCACCACCTTAAAAAATCATGATATGGAAAATTTCTAAATATCATTAAAATTTATATTATGTGAAAATTTGTTTCTTTTCTATCATCTTTAATTTTGTAATGATGAAGGTGTGGGATATCCACTATGTTTGTAATGATTTTTACCAATGATTTGCACCTATACTGACCAAGGAGGGGCCCCATTCTTTAGTAAAATTTATATTCATGCATTTTTAACCTCAATAAGAGACAAAAATCACAATTCATCCATATAAATATTGAAAGATAAAACCAAAAAACCAAAAAACGAAAATACCATAGAAAATAGAACAGCGTTGAAAACAAAATATATATATTGTAAATGCATAAAAAATATTTATAGAATTATCATCTATGAAATGAAATATTCAATAATTTAGAAATAGCATTTCATACATGTTTCCAAATTTCCAAAAATAGTGAGAGAAGAAAATTATTGTGAAATAATAAAAACATTTCAAAAAAAAAAACCATGTTTTTATTTGATAGTATTGGGGGCCAAAAATTCTCATTAATTTATATAACATTAATTGGATGGGAATCATTCAAAATTTATTTTTGTAATCATTTTTCTATTTTATATGTAATGTAATTCCTTATCCATCAACAATAATCTCTACTTTAAATCATATGTAGGTGTAAAAATTAAAGTTAGTGGGGAATATGTTATTTTCCATTAATTATGATTGGGATTTTTCTCCATAATTAATTAAATTATCTGTCCATTATTATTTGGATTCAAAACTCTATAAGAATTTATTTTATTATATGTTATTTTTGTTTGTAATGTTTTTTATTTATATATTTATTTGGTTAGTTTTCTATTTTCCACATATACTAGGTTTTAGTATATATATAATGGAATAGATAATGGATTAGTGGTGATTAACGAGGATATTGTAAGTATTTGTGGTATTTGTGGTGGAAATTATGTATTCTTCAAGACGATCAATAGCTGATCAGTAATGGCTATTTCATTTTGGGTTATTTTATATAAATATATTGCACATAGGAAATATGATGTACAATAATGATAAATTAGTAAGTGATATCCTCACACACTATATTCATCTAAAGATGATAAGTGATGTGATCAAGGACACTCTCTCTCATCATTTAACAAGTAAAAGAGTTGAAATAATTAGAGACTAACATATAATAATAATTAAAAAATAAACCCTTACTTGATCATCCTTATCATATCACTATTTTTATCCCACAGATAATTTATATCATTTATTTTCAAAAAAAAATTAAAAAACACCTTCCGTTCTCTAACTATAAATAAAGGTGCCAACAGATTTTCTTCACTCATATTTAGAGAAACCTTGGGCTAATACTATAACTATAATTAACATAGGATAAATACCTAATTCTGATAAAACCCAAAATATTTTATCATGAATATGATTAAAAAGATGATAAGTCATTTGAGACCCTAAATAATCACCTTTCACCTATCCCATTGAGGGGCCCATTATCAAGGGATAATTAAAATATATTCGGGGAGCTAATAATTTGCGCTTTCTATGATAAGTTTATTCTCATATAATAAACATTGGGATATGTCTGAATGTTTACATACATAACCTAGTAATTTTTCAAATATTCGAAGGATTCAATAGTTATTGATCGTATCCTCAAACATATATGAAATATGACACATTTATTATGGTATTCATAGTCCCTCATTTTGATTGGTCCATATCCAAGCACCAAAAAAGATGATTTACCCACTAAAAATGGATATCCCAGTAATGATGTGTGTAATGATTGAGTAAGTAGAATATTGGAAATTATTTTACCTGATAAAATTAATATGCCATTTTGAATCATGTATATCAATTTGGTTGAGTGGCTACCATCTAAGAGTTCCTACCATTCACAATGGTGTTAGGACATGGAAAGTTATTTTAATCATTATGTTAGTAATATGGGAACCTATGATCCTAGAAATTATTATATTGGTTAGCATTCAATAACTTCTACCAATTATCTATATATGTATGGAAAACTATTGATATTTGGAAAATTCCATATCTAATGGGGGTTGTATAAAGGATAATTTCAATGATTTTGACCTTCTCGGTTAGGTGGAATTCAAAAAATTCATATTTTGAAATATGGTTTTATATGTTTATATAGTAATACCTTATTAAATAAAGGTTGAGGGCCAACTCAAACATTTTAATATTCACTAAGAATAAAAAATATTCCTATAATTGACACATAATATTAGAATGTTCATTGATGACGTGATGTGAACAAATGAGTTTCAGTAAAACGTGATTGATTTCTGGGATAGTGTCATAGTGTCATTCATTGAACATGACACGATCTACGAGTCTTATGTTCTAGATTTTTTTTCAAATCAATTCTATTATATCTTGTAAAAACTGTGGTCCCTCTAGTAGACATGAGGAAAAATTATAATCTGAGGGTGGAATATAATATCTATGTGATGATGGATAAAGGATATATACCCATAATTATCATAATCCCCCCCAATGTTTAATTTTTTAATTTATTTTATTTTATACACATTCTAGGACATCATAGTAAACCTGAAGGATATTATTTAATGGTATTACCATGTTCACCACAGGAGTGGCTTCTCAATTTTTTGTTGGGTGTCCATGAAACTATGAAAATTTCATATTTTAGATGAGGTTCCCATGTTATAAAACCTTCATAGTCATCCTTTTTCTTCTCCACCATGTTTTTAAATATTAAATACATATATTATTTCATGGAATTCAAGAAAATATGGAATATATAAGGCTCTATCAAGGATCAGAAAGCATGGGAAGTGTCATATATCTATGATGATAGAGGATTTTTTATATTAATAGATGAAAAAGATTATTGATACCTTTGAATCTATGAATTCTGAGAAAAAAAGTTATCAACATGTTGTACATCCATGGAAAATTCAAACGACATTTGAACCTTACTCAATAGTATTTTTTACATATCCCATATTTCAAACATGAAGAAACCCTCAAATATCAACGATAAGAAAAATATGATCGGGGTATAGAATATCATTTTAGAATATGATATGATGAGATGTACCATCAACTCATAGGTTCCAATCACCAAAAGGTATAATATAAAATAGATAGATCCATTATTATTAGGGTATCTAATCACTCTATTGATGAATATTTGGATTCTTTCATAGGTATGAATTATGTGATATCAATTCATCAGTCATTATTGAATTTTATCTCTAAATTATCCTAGATTCTCATATTTATATTTTATTATCGTTATCAAGTGTATTTTTAGAAAATATTTAGTCATTAGAGTAATTTCTCTAATGCTCATATAAGAATTCTATGATGACGATTCTCCAAATGATTAACAACGGTTCATGTCTCTAGGTAAATAGTTTATGTGAACGTATAACATAAAGTGATTTGTCACATAATCTCTTCTCCACAATCAATTTCACTAGTCGTATGGTCTAACACTTCACCATTAAAAAATAGTCATTAATGAAGGGACATCTCATTTTCCAAGTTGATAATCCAACATGGGAGTTGTGGGACTTCTCAAATACAATCATTCTTTTTTCCCAAGAATTTTCAACACATGTACATCCATGAAACAATGTTGTATATCACTAACATCAAGATCATCCTTATCCAAATGTTTGATGTATAATCTAGATGATGTGGGAAAGGAGTACCTAGTAGGGTCCTAGAATCCAACTTCTAGAATGGTTGCATCCACTGTATAGGGGACACTGATAGATTAGGGATCATCAGTAGTGGAATGATAGAAAATATTAATCAATGAATATTTTATAATTAAAATTCTCCTTATGATTAAATAAAAATACCTATTGTAGTCATCAAAATAATTTACACTTATAAGATTTTATTATAATCTATCTAATATAAAATTATTTTATGTATCATAATAATATGTAATATTTTCATTAAAATGTGATCATATAAATAGTATAAATATAAGGTAATTATAACTCCAATTAATGCATAAAAAAGGTATAATGGCTTCAACCAAATGCATGGTACCATATGAAGCACGATTGTTGATTCTTCCAAGAGATATATCCTCATTTGTATTCTCCCATGACAAATCCCAATATAATATCCCAAAACGGAATCATGATTAATAACATTTATAGATGAAGATTTATCTTATCAATATCACATCACAATCCATGTGTTCCAAACAACCCCATGAAAATATCACCATCAAACACATTAACATTGTGTAATTTTCTAATGTAATGTTGGCCTTTGTATCAATAGATTTATAATATAAATATATTTATATAATATTTGTAAAATATTAATTGTTTTAATTATGTTATATTCTTCTTACGTTATAAAGGATTTTTATTTCAATAGGATAAAACAAAAATTACATATTTGTTTAAAAAGAATTTTTAATAACGATATTTCTTGTGTATGAATTATTGAATTTTAAAAATAAGTGATATTTTAGTAAATTTAAAAAATAAAATATTCTGTAATGAATATAAATCATCATAAAATTTATATGATGATAAATTTAATTGTTATAGGTGTTCGAAAATAGATATTTTCAATTAAAAATATCAATTGTCAATAAATTTCGATTCTTTATTCAAAGGTTAAATTTTAAATATATAGAATTTTTTTTTGAAAAAAATAAATAGAATTTTTCGAATTAGAACATTTGATTTATCCAACAGTGAATTACTCATAATTTTCTATGATTGTAAAATTTTCAGGTAAAAAAATTATATGGTATAAACATACGTTGTGTATTATGAAATTATAATGACCATAAAGTTATATAATAAATTAATTATTGGTTATGCATGACAAAATATTTTTTTCCCATTTAAAAATACATGATTATGATGTGATTTTATTGATTTTATAATTTCATTATCAATCCTCCATATCCTGTATTAAATTTATGGGTTTAAAAAATATTTAATTATAAACAAGACTCACATCCATTTAACCAATGGTAATTTTTTATTGATATAATCTATTTTAAATAAAAAATTGTGAAAGAAACATCACATTGGAGTAAAACATGGTAGGAACAATGGGATAGTTCTTTGATTGAATTACGTCATTAAATAGAATCCAAAATATAGGTGTTATAAATAATAAAGATTTCCTATTTATTTTCATAAATAAACGTACTTAATAACCCATTCATGTTCACTAAAACCCCTTGAATAACATCATTAATCATCCCTACCATCACAATAGTTGTCCCATGATTCCCCCATGTCATCGATAAGCTCCTCAAAAGATTTTGGAATCACCCTCTCAATGTTTGAGTTCGTTTCCTTGTACTCTTTTTTACCTATATTCTTCATTGTATGCCTTTTAATTCCAATTCATACATTTTGAATATGTTTTGACGCATATGTATTTATTTGTAATTGAAATAAGAATTATGGGAGTCCCATTAAACTCAAATTGAATCATTTTATGTATTATTATGTATTGTCCCCATGCTACAGAAATTTTACAACAATTTTACACCAAATTATTTTGTTATGAATATCCTCCATCATTTCCCCCAAATGGAATTCGACTAGATGAACTTATTATTAACTAACTATAATATTCCATGTATATAAACTGATTCCATTGATTTTTGGGCTAAAATTGGCGAAAAACATCCTTATGTTATATAATTTATGTGTCACACTTTTTCATGTACTTTATATAAATTTGATAGGTTCACCCGAAACTATATATCCCTCCAATGCATTGTGTAATCTTATAGGCTCAAGAGTTATAAATTTTTGTACAATGGAGTGAACAAAAAAATTATGGGACTATTGACATCATTTAATGTTATATTTTCTGTTATAATTGACATTTTTTTATGATTCCATGTTTAATGTCATATCCACTTTCCCATGTTTCATTTATATTTTAATGTATTATCATGCCTCTTTTTTCATTTTTATTATTATAATTCCTTTTACCTTATATTGAAATACTTAATTTATAAAATTTTAGACATAATTTATTTCATTAAATATTTGTTCACATACTGGTAATTATAACTTACCCCTATATTTTGTATGTTCTCAAGTTAATTCTAAATCTATCAATAATAGTGGAGTAATATGAGAATTTTATGAAAGTTTTTAATAATGATGATTTAACACCTATTTCGTATGTTTTAATATAATATACCTGATTACCCAATCAAACTATAATTCGTGATAAAAGATGTTATAATATATGTGTTCATATATAATAAATCATGAAATAATGTTAAATAAATAAAATGGTTTTCATAGTTGTTTTCCTAGGAAATATTAATTATTATTAAAAAATTTCTAGAAATTTAGAGAAATCCATAAGGATATGAATAAATATAATAATCCATACCAATTTTCAAAAATTTATAGTTTAAGTTGTTTAAAATGAAATAAAACTTTGTATTTATAATAAAATCGAATGTTTCACTAGTGTAGATGAACATACGAGTAACAATAAAAAACACTGTATTTATCTAGACTCAATCTATAAATGGTTAAAAAATAGGCATTGTTACATTACATGTTTGAATCTATTGTTGGATGTGCTTTGGTAAATTCAAATGCTCATTATCAACCATTACTAAGTGAAAACATAATTCACATAAGAGCCTCTATTAGAAAATAGATCATAGATAACATATATTGGAGCACATAAATTCATTAGTTTAGGAAATAAATTTCATTTAATGTTTATCCATTTAATGTTCTATAATTAAATCTTATGTGATTAATAGGTTAAAAGTAGTAATCCTAAATTTTCCATTTATTCAATCAAATATTCATAAATATGAATAACTATGTAATCTCCCAAGGTGATGAGAAATGTTATGAATTCGAAAAGGTGATTCCCAACACTGTGGGAGTTAGAATCAAAAAAATGTGATGATTCCATATCAATTAATTCATATTCAAAATATAATCATGAATCTATTGGAATTCCCAAATTCATATAGAATGAAAAATCACCCATTGGGACCTTTATGTGACAAAGGCCTATTACATTCAATGGATCATTAGATCCTTTAATCAGAGGGTAATTTATCAAAATTATCAAGATTTTATTCTCCATATATCAATGGTATGAGTTGGATAATGTCACACTGGAAGTATATCATTTATTGGTAGAATATAATCTGTTTTGGATATTGATTAAGAATAGAAATCCTAAGAAAGATATCAAATAAAATTGTTTGAAGGAATTTTAGAAAAAAAACTAAAAAAATATTTTCCCCAAAATCATTGATATAAAATGGAAAAATATTTTCTTTTCCTTATGAAAAAATATAATGAATCCATCAGGGTGTTGGTGGAAGAGTTCAGAATGCATCCATGATATGACTCCAGCTTTTTGTTACCCATGAATGAAATTTTTATCACTTATTTGATGGGATAAAACAAAGTCTAAGAAAACATCAATTGATCTAAGAAATTGATTGTTGTGAAATTTTTTTGATTCTACATAAAATTCAAAAATAAGATCAAAAAACATAAAGGGTATCATTCAGATTTGAAAGATAAATTAATGTTTAATTTTCGTGGTGCGATAGAGAAATATAATATTTGTAATAAATATCATTATAAAACATATAAAATGTGTGTAAAAAAGAACCCCAAAAATTTCATATATGTGTTGAGGAAATGATATAGGTTTAAGAAGGAGGGGAACCTAGCTAGTGATTTTTAATATGAGAAACCCACAAATTCAATTAAATATAGAAATGTTCTTGTCATTCCTCTCCCTATTGTCTACATTTTCAACTACAATGAACTAGGGAATTTTTAAAACCAATTCACTAATCGAAGGGTGTAAGAAGAAATTTAGATCCAACAACATCTATGGTAAAAATAGGGATAATATTCCATCAGAAAAACTATGGTGGATTAAGAAAACTAATTTTTGATATGTGTTCTGGTTATTCATTCATGAATTGAAAATGTATATTCTTATTCATGTTATAAAAATTCATTAATATAATGAATATTTAGTATAGCTATTCAAACACCACCACAAATCACGCCAATAGAATAATTGGTGAAAAGAATGTATAATTGTTTTCATCCAAATTATATAACTCCACCCCTTTCAAAATTTGTGAATTAAATATCCTGTTGAGTCATGTGATCTTTACCATTGGTTAAATTTAATTCTATTCTGGATATGAGTTTGAATTCCATACATATAAATAATATAAATTTCTATAAGAATGAAATCGATCTGAATCTCACTAATAATACTCATTTTCATTAAAAGTGTAAGAAGGAGGATGAGTTGTATTATGTAGCACAATATCATTCATGGATATTATTTTCATACAATAAATAGTATCTAGATCCAATGATGGAGTATAAGTAATAGACAATCTGTCAAGACAATGACATTGTGAGGTAATATGTTGAAAAATTTCATGGAAAAATGATTGGTCTTCCTTCTAGACAAGAGGTTGAGATGTCAATATTTCTTATATAACGACCATTTCATATATATAATGATCCATAAACAATGAATACTGTAGAACATGAGGAGATAAATAAAAACATATAGAAGAATCCAGTTAATTTTTTCATATCCTTATATGCTTCAATATTTGTTACATTAGTATTCCTCATTAACAAGATGTGTGGATTAATTCACCTTTACATTTACTATCACATGACCAACAATATCATTATAAAGATAGAGTATCCCATCCCATTCATTCATAACTTTTCCAATCATTTATGTGAATTCAAATTCATCTCTATGATGGATCATTAATTGGGGTATTATCATGTAAGTGTGGTGGAGGATATCCTCAATAAAAGATTCTACTTAAATTACGGGTACTATATGTTCTTATTAATTCCCTCAAGTCTCACTAATACATTTGAAATCCTCATAGACTAGATAAATAGTGTCTTTTTTGATTACCTTAATAAATTTTTTGTAATCATTATGGGTAATTTTTTACCATACTCAAAATTATAAGAGATTTATCATGATATTTTGACAACTATTCTACAGACCTGATGAAAAGTGAATATTTATATAAAATTATTAAAATGTGAGATCATGGTGAATGAAATCACTTGTTTTGTGGAACATTGTCACATTAAATGGGATATATATAGAAACAAAAAAAAATTATTAGCTCAAGTATTACTAATACTCACTACATTGATGAAAATCCATTTTTCCTAGGATTGAATGGGTATTGTAGTTGAGTTTTGAGAAATTTATCATCAGTTTAAAACCCTTTAACCACGATAACATAGAAGCGACTCATGATTGTTTTTATTAATCAATTATAGGAGATCATCAAGGAGTTGATTTTTTTAATCACTAACATGTACTTATGTTTCCTATATATATGGAACATTTCATGATATATAATGTTTCCTCAAAGTGGGGAATGGACTTTATACAGATGTAGAATGAAAAAATGACAACATATGCCTCATGGAAATTCAATGTCCAAGAATAGAACTACCCAACACATGACCTAAAGTATTTTTTATTAATCATCATGTTGAAGATATTGTGTTGGTATCTCTATGGGGAGATGTTTGAAATTTATATATATCATAAGATTGTCAAGTATATATTAAAAGGGAAATATTTGAATATGTTCTAGTGATGATAAATATATATGATTAAAGAATATGAAATCTTAATCAATAACTATATTGGGAAAAAATAATTCAAAAAATTTTATATATATACATTATTCCATAAATTTTTCATTGATCAGAAATGAGAAGGATCCAAAATTGATGACTTCAAATGCATGGACTAGTTAATCAAAATTCAAGAAACATCATTAATACATTCATAAATGATTCATCAATGATAGCTTCTAGATAATATAATTTACTAACCCAAAGAAAAATTTTATATATAGAATATGGTTCATTCTATAAGAAAAGTTAAATCCTTATAGTTTATGATTAATGATGGAGGAGTTGTAATATTTGGGTCTTGACTATGTCTACCACCATATACGGAGTTAATGATGGAGTTGTTGGATGATGTAAATAACTAAACCTTCTCCATACTTCTACGTAAAATATGTATTAAGATCTCCAATTTCACTATTAGTGGGGAAATATAATTATGTCAATAATTGAACATACATAAAGGGGTATTTTATGTCTCTTTTTGAATGATTAATTTGAAACCTCCTGAGGGAAAAATCTACCATTACCCATACCTACATGAAATGGGGAAACAGAACCACTGACATTGTCACTGGTCTTTTGAAGAAATCATTATTATGTAATGCAACATGGGTTGTGGTAGATATTTATTCAAATACTGGTCTCTTAATCATAGTTCGAGAGGATATATCACATGATCCACATACATGGATATTTTTTATATAGGTGGTGATGATTAGTGGAACACAACTACAGATTGTATCAAGTCATGATTCAAGATATACCTACATGTTCTCAAATATTATCCATAAGGATTTAAATAATGAGTTAAACTTCATTCATGGATTATCACCCCCGGACTAATGTCATATTTGAGCATATTATCATGAAACACTATGTTATTTCTATCGCATGCTGAATAGACATAAAAGGACACTAGGATAAATATAACACTATATCTAATATCTCATACAATAATAGTTTCAACTCTATGATATGAATGAATCATTTTGAATCACTTAATGATATGAGATGTAGAAGACAAACATGGTAGGATGATTTTGAATAATAGAATGTGTTGGGCTATGATATGATAAATAAATTGTTGAAAAGGTGGAAGAGGTCATGAAAATTCACCAGCACATTACGGATGATCAATGTTTCCATAATAGTTATGCTAAAATTAATCGATTATGCATAGAGTTTGAGATTTAAGATAATGTATTTCATCACATATATCAATGGAATTAATTCACGAGATTTAGGAATAATGGAATATTAATTCTAGGTAAGACATTCCCATTGATATAATTTCTCATATCTGAAAAGTATCATAGAGACTATCAATCTTATATTACATATCTTACATAAAATAGTTGTTATTTATATCCAATTTGTTGAGGTAAATACCTCGCATATTACAGGTTCTAAATCCACAAGTGTTAATATTGCATAATTATATTTCATGTGTTGAGCATCCAATAAAGATAATAGATTGTAGACACTATATTATATGAAATAAGAATGTGGACCAAGTAAATGTGCTATGGAGAAACCACATGTTTGGAGGAGAATCATGGAAACTGTATGAGGTGAGGAAATGTAATTATGCATAATTGTTTAATTGTATGACATCAAAATTTATTGGATGAAATTTTTTTAAAAGGTGTTATTGTAATGACCAAATCTAATATAAATATAATTCCCATTTTGATTTAATTAAATCCTATATAATGATTATAGAAAACAAATGGAAATAATTTTTTTATTATGTTATATTAGATTTAAATTATTGTTAATCATCAGAAACATTTAAAAAAAATTATTGAAACATGTTCTTATGATTAGTATACTTATAGGTTTATGATAATCTTTTTGAAATAAAATGGGTGTAATTGCTAAAACCAGATTGATCATACCATTTTAGTACATTTAATTGTGCTTTGGAGGGACATAGATTCACTATGAATTTCCCTTTACTATGACCAAGATAATATCTAATAACTAAAGCATAGTTGAACCCATTTATGGGACAATTTCATGATCATCGAGATAATGGGCATTCCATGTATGCCAAACAAACCCAGGAACATCTCACCATCACACTACACACCCTTGGGGAGTTTGGAGTTGTAATAAAGGGTTATGTATCGAGACCCAAATAATATGAATGTTTTTTTTGTATTTTTTAAAAAATGATTTTCATATTTTGATCTTCTTTTTTACATGGTAAATGAATTTGATTTTTATAGGACAAATCAGAAATTATATTTTAGGAGAATATTATATTTTAGTTGATATATTAATTGGTGAAGAACTGAATAATTTTAACAGTAAATTATATTTTAATAAAATAGTACAATTAATTTTTTTTATTAAATATAGATGATAATATAATATTTCTTAAGTAATATTTAATTGATAAAAGTGTTCAACAAATTATTTTAAAAAAACTTTTTGATTTAATTTTAAAGTATTTTCTTTAAATTGAATGTTCATATATTTCCAAAATTATTCTGAAAAATTAAAATTTATTCTTATAATTATCATATCAAAATTATCTTATAGTGATTTTCCACCGTAATCTTTGAAAATGTAATTTTTTGGTAAAAAATAAAATATTTTAAAAATATATGGTTTGTATTTCAATGTTATAATGACCAAAAAGTTATGTTATAAATGATATTAAGGGTATCCAAGAAAAATTAAATTTTTCTCCTTAAAATACTGTGATTTGATGTAATTTTATTACTTTTATAAATAATTTATGATTCCTCCAAAACATATATTTTATTTATTGGTTTTAGAATCATTTCATTATAAACATGACTCACCTCTACATCATGAAGTAAAATATTTTTTTGGATTGAATTATTGAAAGTATTACATAATGAAAACCCCTCTCATTAGAAGAAACCATGGTCTAAACCCATGTTATGGTTTGTGATTTTGATTAAATTAATTAATATAGGTAAAAACCTACATTGGTTAAATAATGACCCCACTATCTTTACCTATATAAACCCACCTGTTCTTGCCTTACTCTTTAATAAAAAACCTTGTAGAGGATTATTACTCTTTCCTTACAACTATAGAGTTGTCCCTTGGTTCCCCCAATATAATAAGAATCTCCTCCCAAAATTTTGGTATCACCATCTAAATGTAACAAGTATTTTCTTTCTCCTATTTATTGAATAATATCCTTCATTATATCCCATTTATATTATGTTCCAAATTTTGGTATTTTCATTCATTTAGAAAACACTATTTCTATCTGTTTGATGAATAAAATTTTGGATATGACTTTCACTATATTTAATATATTTTATGACTCTTTATGTAATGTTTTTATCCTACAGAATTCTCAATGAAATGTTTCATTTTTAATGATTGTGTTGGGAATATTGACCCCCCATTTATACTAAATGGTTTCACCTATATTTAAAAACACTTAATTAAAGATGGAATTATATTTATATATAAAACAATTTATGATAATAGGGTTAAAATAAATGAAACAAATTCTTATATTATTGTTTATATATGGGACACATATATATATATGTAAATTATATGAATGTGATCGGTGCTCTAGGAATTATATAATCATTCAATGTAGTGGGTAATGTTTTAATCTCACGAGAGATAATTTATGGGAATATAGGGTAAAAATAATCCTTTAGGTGATTATTAATAACATATTATAACATCATAGAAATTTTCAATTACCTATGTCTATAATGTGAGTTTAAAGTTGTTTCCACATTCCCATGTTTCCTTTTTTATTATAAAGTTATTTCATTAATCTTTTTTGTGGTATATTATTATCAACCCATTTATTTCCCATTTAAATTCCTATAGTCAAGCATATAACAAATTCTTCATGTTTTTTCATGATTATAAGTTTATTGGGATTTAAATTTCACACTACTCTCATGTATGTCCCATGGATATCCCATGTTTTTTTGAGACTATTGGAATAATACGAGCATGTTAAGAATGTTCTTAATAATGTTGACCTGCCGCTTTTTTTAGCATTAAATTTTGGTACCTAATAAACCATTGAACCAATAATTCTTGTTAATATGGTGTTTAAAAGGTGTATTATTGTATAATTAATAATTAGTTTATGTGTAATAAAGATATGGGTTTCCATTCTGATAGGAGTTATTCCAGTAACTGTCACTTTTAGAGAGAAAGATATATAATGATTGAAAAACAAACATTTCTATATTTTTACACATCACATAATTTCTTTCTTCTTACCACATGGAATTTTTTATTTCATGATCCTTAAAACAAAATAAATTATCTCATTTAAGCCATTTAAGTAACATCTTATCTTACTAAATCTAAAGGAACTATCAAGGAAAAAACCCAATAAGGAGAAGGAAATTAAAATCATTTCAATAATACCACACACTATGAAGTTCCCCCATATTACACTATGTAGTAATATGTCATAGATATATCATAAATATTTTTTCATTATTGTGTTATAATAGATATTGATAAAATCATAGTTTCTTCTGTAGTTGAGATCATAATAATACATGACAATCCCATTTATATGGTTGAATACTTTCCCTTTAAAAGAGATGTTCATGTTGTTATAATAATTTTTCAAATTCCAACCACATGGGGAGAAACATTATGAGAAAAGAGTGAGTATCCATGAATCTTTACCTTTAATTTGGAAATTATTTTCTAAAATGTAATTCTCATATATCTCAAATCATGATAGGTAAGAGAAAGGGATACCAAATTTCAAGTAAACATCATTAAAATATTCTTAAGAAATTTTATTCTACAATATGTCCTTGTCTATTAACGTGTCTCTTGTATCATCCACAATAGTATCAAATATTTCCAGATGGGTGATCTATATTCTTGGGGGAGCATATTGATGTTAAATTCAGATACTCCCATGAATGAGATCAAATAAATGACATGTAATCATCAATGTTACTTCATTATTCTAGGAATTAATTAAATTAACATTGAGGAAATCAATGCAACTATGAATAATATTGCCTATGTTATAGAGGAAGGATTTGAAGATCAACAGTACCGTTACGATTCATAATAAACTAAACACTCCCTAAAGTGTTGAGTAAACATACATTAATGTCTAAACTATGACATAGTATTTGAGATATTATAAAGGTCCAATTTTAATTAATATTATACTATATTAATATAAACTAAGAACAATTTATATACCATTTTGGGAAGGCTTAAAAAATACTAATATCTCCTACTAGACACAAAATATGAGACGTAAATGGTGACTACTAAGGCTATAATATTTATATCGATGATGAGGTTAACCTTGTGAGGTTGAATTTGTTCTTAAGTATCATTATAGAATCTCATTGTTCTAGGAATGACCCCTAGGATTTTGTGTTCGCTATTTTTTATATGATTCTATTTAAAAAATGATACCCTAATTTTTTGGTACTCATAATCCAATTAATTTTTTTCAAATTAATGCTAATTGTTTCTTATTTAACATGTTATAAATCTATCCCATTCTTATTTAAATAAAAAATAACATAAGATGATAAATGAAACCCTATAAGAATAATACTGAGATAAAATTGATAAAATTGAACATTCCAAACATTCAGATAAGGCCATTTTTGGGATGAAGAAACATTGTAAGAATGTACATACTCTAGTGTGTGGCTCACAAATGGTTATGGGTATAAAACATTCACCATTTCACAAGATTTGATTATTTTAGATGAAAAATATTTCCATACTATAATGGATTATATATATGTATATTCATAACACTGTCACTATAGCACATGTATTTTCCCATTTATATGTTAATGATTTCCTCATAATAATAGCTCATTTATTTGTATTGGAATATCTTCATCACTAGAAAAATTGACTGTTTATATTTTTATGAATGATATGAATCATTGAGATGAGGATATTAATTTGTAAATATTCATTGAGTATTAAAATGAGAAAGAGGACATGAATGTCCAAATATTTTAATTTAATGTGTTTTATTCTCAATCCTACTTTGTTTTTGTGTTTTATTTATTGTTAATGATTTTTTCAATAAGTATTCATTGAAAAACATCACGTGAATACATTAGGGTTCCCAATCTAGTTTTTTGGACATTTAATTCAATTTAGCAATTCGAAATATCATATTATAAAATTTAGGGGTGATTATTGGATAAATTATACAGATTTATTTTATATTATTGGATTCCTTACTTGATTTTTTTTCATTTTTTATGAAAATTTATGAACATCCCATAAGAAACATGATTTGTTCAAATTTTAAAAGGATAGTACACATGTCCTAAACCATTTAGAAATTATGTAGGAAATGAAAATAAAAATTTTCATAAGGAAATGAATATAGAAAAATAATCGATTACCTTTAAAATAATTAATTACATTATGAATATAAAGACCATGTAAAAAAATTATTTACATGATTATGCATTATAGATGAAGATTAATAATTAATGATGTATATTAAAAATAGATTTATATTATTTAATAATGAATGATTTTAAATAAATATCGTTGTGATATCAAAATAAATAATCACTATGTTTGTGTTGGGGGTACATTAGAAAATGGTGATCTTTTTTTACATATATTAATGTTACATAAATTTTGGGGAACTCATAAAACAATATAAAAAGTGTTTCCAAAAGACCGTAGTATTCTAGTGCAAATGGAATCATTAAATCAATAAATTTGTACAATAATGAGCTACATTATCTCCCACTATGTTCTTCTTGACTAGATACCTTTTTAGATAATGAAAACATAACACATGTTATCATAAAATAGAAATGGAAACATAATAAGCATTGAGATCAGATGATCAGTTAGGGTAATATAGGGATACATGTAAGCCAAATCATGGTCATAAGGGTATGAGAACATGATCAAGAGAATATAAGATTATACCCAACATAACAAATTCCATAAACAATAATCATTTAATTAATATTGTATCTTCATAAGACATTAATCATAAGAAAATAATGAACATATTTTATGAATGCATAATAGTCGAACAAAAAATGGAATTGTGGGAAACACAAAAGAATATAATTTTTTTTTCATAGTAGTTAAGGAATTTCTTGCAAGGATAAATTATTAGAATAAGTATTTTAAAAAATCAGGTTCAATCATTATTCTATACTTGTATTATTGAAATGAGTTCAATCCACATTCCATCCCTATAATACAAATCCTAGTTCACTCCATATTTCATCCAAGTGTGTCACCTCAGATATAAATCATTACCCATGTAATTGGAGGAAGATATAGATCTCAATAATATCATAATGAAATCATAAATATGTGTTATATAGAATCATAAACAATCATATCATACCCCCATGAAATGAAATGGTATCATATACATGTAATATTAAAATAACCAGTGCAAAAAGACACAAGGATTCATAATAATTTTATTAAAATATTAACCCATGAAATGAATCAAGTTTCAAACGTATATACCCCATGGATGTAAAACATGTGTCGTATGTATCATTCCTTAAAAACATAAACCATTCATGAAATAATATAACTGAAACATATTTATTATTTCTTATTAGAGAATGAGTAAAATCCATAGGTTTTATCTTCAATGGAAAATGACATGGAAATATATTTTCAATACATTTTTGTAGGAATAAAACCTTTACTCTTTGAAAAAGGATAATTAAAAATTAAAAATAAATTTCAAAACCATTTTCTGGAAAATAATGTTGAATTATTATAAAAAAATATTTGAAATCTATTTGGAAGCCATTTTCATTGAAAAGATATAAATTGAGATTGATAACATTTTTCAAACCATTTTACTTGTAATATTATAAAGGAATATTTAAAATAGTTTTTAAAACAATTTTCAATGAATATTTATGAAATAATCATAATATCATATTGAAAAACAGTTTATATTAAATGTAAATTTAAAACCTATGAATAAATCGTGAAAATGTTCTAAATAATTCATTTAAAATTGTTTTTTAAAAAACATTTTCATAAAAACTAAACAAATAAACATGAAAATGAATCTTCACAGATATGATGATGGGTAAAACCATATATTTTGTATGATGGAATAAAAACATTCCCTTTATACAGAAAAGGGTTGAAAATGCCATATTTATAACGATAAATAAGATTTATTTAAAAACATTGGTAAAATACTAATGGTATAAAATTTCATTTAATGATTATAGAATAATAGTATAATATTCTTGGTAAAGATTTTTTTAAAAACATGGTTCTTAAAGAACACTAATTTCAAATCGAAGAGATAGGTAAATTATGACACTATTAAAACACTTTCTTAACTATATTATGTTCCAAATTTTAGGAAACTTGTATCAATATATGATGATATAATTAATAACTAGAGTATAATAAAAATTTAAGACTGTTGTTGAGAGTGATATTATTTTTTTACATCAATGGAATCATAATAAAAAACAATCCCAAAAAGCTATTAGATTTTTTCAATAAACACTTACCACTAGGCAACACTGAACCACAATAACTATTAAATAAAAAGAATTTTAATTAAGATTAAAATATCAATAATGTAATTATAATAATGATATACCTTTTCAAAGGTAGTGTATTCTCCTCATTAAATAATATAGGTCCTAAACATAATATGTGTCTCAAAGAAGAAAAATTGACCCTTAATCACATTAAAATTATTGTAACAATTCAAAAATACTACCCATGAAATAAATATAATAAAATGGATATATAAACACATTTAAATATAAGTATAATATTTAAATAATACATTCATAGTATGTATACACCCCAGATTAACATAATGTGTTGTAAATTGAGCATGTATCTCATGGAAATGAAAAGTGTGATGAAATTTTCTAACTTGTGTCTTTTCTATCGTCATAATCATACAAACTTCCTGCATAAATATATGTTTATTATTAATATATCATGGAATCTTATTCTTATATATTATTCTATGTAGGGTTTTATTATGACTTAATATTACATGTGTGTTAACAATTCTATGTAAATGTTTTACTGTGGGTAATATCATCTTTGTTATTTGTATGTGTCATAATTGGTTATATATTTGGTCCTTATACATATATAATGGTTTCCAAAATTTAGTCCATGATATAAATATCATTTATATTGACTATATTTGAATTATATATCTATATAATATATAATAATGAATTGGGATTCATCGTTCATGGTAATGGTAGGTTGTACGTATGCGTTAACATTGTTTTTGTTTAATGATCATATTAAAAAAACAACATAAACAAAATATATCCTTATGTATATTTATATATATATATATATAATTATTCCACAATAATTTTTATATCATATATTTCATATAATTTTAGTAAAAACATCCTCAATACACTCTATGTGGTGTTTCTAGGAATAACATTGCTTTCAGTGGGTGATAGTCCTTACTTACACAAAATTATCATATTTTTAAAAAACGAAATGTATAAATATATGTGTGTTAGAATGATTAAAATAAAGTTAAATTAATAATAAATATAATATATATCATATATAAAAATATTTTTCATCATTACTTTTACCCTGTGAGGCCATAAAGGAGACATGAACCATTAGCGTTTAGTGAGCTAGTAGATCATCGTACACATAAATAGTATGTTCATTTCCCATTAGCTGGATCTATTTATAATTGTAAGTAAAAAAAATTTCATAAAAACATATCAAAATAATAAATATACAATATTTTTTCTATTATAATGGGATAAATTGAATTGAGGTGGGGAGAAATAAATTAAATGAACGGATTTGGTTGAATAGAGTTACCTATTAATCGGGTAACAACTTTTTGATAAAAGAAACTGTTTTGTAGGATTTAATATAATTGGAAAGATTATAATATCAAGGTAATTATTTTGGGAGATTATTTTGGTGGAGGTTGGATGTAAAAAGTGGCTTGATAGATTCCGGAAATGGATTGATTACTTTTTTTTATAGCGGAGGGGGAGTGGAACTCATGTAGAAAGAAAAATATGTTCAATAATGTGAGGTCTCCTATACCTATTATTATAAAAAATTCATAAATAATGGAGTAATTTGAATTTATGTTTGATCAAAATATTCAACACAAAAAAAATATTTTCATTTTAATAAAATTTGTTCCTTAAAATTATTTATTCCCCAATTTTATTAATTTGGTTTTTATTAAAACATCTAGTTTTCAAAACTAAGTAATTTGACTATTAAGAATAAAAAATTAGCATTAATTATATAATATTTATACTCAAAATTAAAAATATTATACCTTATATTAAAAATTAAAATCTCAAATGTTTTTTAAATTAATTTTTAAAACAATTGCATGTGATGCGGAAAACACTCATTAATTATGATCTAAGCTAAATATGTTTTTATAAAATATGGTTCAATATGTTAATTACATAATATAAATTGATCCATTAATAGTACATATTTAATATTTTTAACAATTAAAAATTACTTTCTATAATATATTATTTTTATTTTATTTAAATAATATTATAAAATATCATTATTAGAAAATAAAAAAAAGGTAAAATTTGATATTATTTATATAATTTTAAATTAAAAAAATTATTACAATTAAAATATATTTAATTTATAGATTTATAACAAGATATATTAATCTTAAATAATATTTTATGGTAATAATTTAACCAAATTACTTCATTTTTAATATTTATAGTTTCATTTATTTTAGTAAATTATTTACCAAATAATCACTACATTGGATTTTCTAAAGAGATTTATGTAACTAAATAATCTATGAAAAATTAATGATTTGATAATTTGAAAAAAATAAGACATTTATATTTCAAAATAATTTGAATCATAAAAAATGTGTTGTTTTCTATATATATCAATGTTTTATAAATGTTAAAGTTAAGGAAAATTCCCTTTTTTTCTTTTCCAATACATGATGTTTTATTGTGGGAACATCCAATTTATAAAATTTCAATAACACATATAATTTAAAAAATAGTATATATGGTGGAATTATTAGAATCAAATGAATTTGGGACAAGTTTCTAGGTCATTTTGGTCTTTAAGATTATGTTTTACTTAATAATTAATCATTATCTTACCTTAATCGATGTGATTATTTTTAATCACTTTCACTAATATTTTTTTGAAACATTAAGATAATCATATTATAATAATTATATAATATTGATTATGACCATGTAAGTACATTTTTAAAAATTTAATTCAAACTTTTTTGAAAATTATGTATAACGCTAATCCCAAAAATGTGGTAAGAAAGCGGGGTTTTAAAATAAAAAATGTTCCAAAGTTCAACACATTTTTTATATATAATTTCCATTAATAATGATTACAATGACCAAAAAAATTTCAATATATGTATAATTGATCTTTTTTGACCTGAAAACCAAAATGAAAATATAAGTTGATATAAAAATAATTTAAATGGATAGATAGTTTTAAAATGAAATACATTATTTTTAACTATTAATCAAAAAATAAATTTCTCAGAAAAATACCTAATATTCACCCTTTGATAATTATTTTATTCATAAATAAGAAATAATATTTACTTTATAAAATTAAATTTCAGAACATGTCTAAAAATAATTTTATTTTTTTAAAAAAAATGACATAAAAAACTGTTCATTTGAGAAAATATTACTTCTAAACATGTATAGACATTACAAAAAATTATATTTTTCATCATCTATGTTTTCTACCATTATAATAATATTTCATATTTATATTTTTCAATTAAAATAAAATTATTTAACAAATAATTTATACAAATATAATTTAAAATACAAAACAAAAAATTATGTTTCGTTGGAACATGGTTTTGGTTGTAACCTAGGCCGAGTAGGTGTTGTGTGTCCCATAAACTGCTTTGGTGACATGTGAGTGGAATTTTTAACATAGTTTAATTTAAGACATCAATAAAATATAATTTTTGACAAAAAATTCCAAAAATTTCGGGGTGTTACGTTCGTCCCCCTAATATGAATTCCTCACTCAAAATATTTCTAGGTAATCAATAATTTAATACATGAAAGATAATTTCCCAAAATCCCACATCATGAAAATTAATATTAAAACATCCCTTGAAAATATAAACATGTAACTATAAATGATACCCAATTTAACTTATAATGAGATTACTAAATAAGAAGCATAGTTGGGAAGTGAAAATATAGACATAGAGGATAAATTATACCACCATGTTCTGATGGAGAGTGATATATAATAAGCTTATGAGAAAGTTAAAAATCCCAATGCCATAAATTTATTATGAACTAGGGGACCTTATGATTCATTATAAATGAATTTACTAGGACACCATTTCTAGGTTGAAGAAATTATTTCTTAATTTTGAATAATTTTTACGAAACGATATACATGAATAATTTCAGGATAATGTCACCCTTTAATGTTCATTTATCTACTTCTCATATTTCTATAAAAAAGAGGCAGAATTTTTCATTTTTTATATTCTAATAGATAATGAGACCCATGATATCCCATCACATAATTTATTATCAAATTTTTTTTAAAGGCTATCCAATATTCATAAATCCTCATATGGAGATATAACACTTTAATATCACTAAATTAATCTAAATATTAACTTAATATTTTCATAAATGGTAGATCTTATAACCCATAAGAACGATGAAATTTCAATGATTTAAAATGAAAGTCATGAAATTGGGTAAACATTGATCCCCTTATATCACATTGTACAGCATGGTTTTCACATTCCAAGCAGGTGAATATCATCATTGTATATTACATTATTTACCATTAATCCAATTGGAAAACATGTATTCTCCCTTATTCTGATGATTACTATATATATTATTCAAATCAAAGATGTGGTAAACTTAATCCTTGATGACAAGGAACACATTATTAGTAGTTCTTTCAGTGGTATTACGTACAATCAAAAAAAATTATTCATATATAGAATATCATTATCCAAACATCATTATCTAAACATCAGTCATTAATTAAGGGTTACCTCAACCTAATAAGAATATCACCTTTCTATGAAATCACTTTTCTATTTCTTCTTAAACATTCAATATGTTCTATTCAATCTGTAATGAAATATTATACTGAAAATACATTAATATTTCATTATTCATATCACACAATATTTTAATTCCAAATTTTTAATAGTTCATTCGTCCAATATTATTGCCAAACAATTACTCAGGGTTCATCAAATTATTCCTTAATACCACATTCCAATAATATGAAATGTAAATCATGTCAAAAGGTTCCTCGACCAAAATATAATAATGATAATTTTGTTTAATACAAAAAATACTAGAATAACATCACAAACCATTCACAAGAATTTTTTGGTCTCTTTATATTTAGAAATATCACCAATACACCTACCACCTTCTTTATTCTCTTTATGGGATTTCCACTTGTGAAATAAATTCTCATAATTATCATATCTTCCACATCTGAAACATTAAATGTTAACCATGATCCTTCTAGTTTTCAATATCACTAGAACCATAATTAATAGTTTGATAAACATTTATTATATTGGGATACCATATAATGATTAAAAATTACATAGAGGGTTCCTAAATAATGGAGAATACATTATTTATCTATGACACGTTTTGTTTATGCTATGTTATTTATAGCCGTCTTATATTAAAAACCGTTATAATGGTTCATGAAGTTTTTTGTGAATTAGTAAAGCATATTTCCCAATATGGTCAAACCAAGTGTGCAGCAAGGCCTATTTTCATGTTCCAGATTAACCAGAGAGAGGTTTGGGATATCATTTTAGAGTTAATAGCCCTATACATATATATGATAGAACCGCATCCAATTGCATTTTATAGATAGGGATGTATTTCTAGTAAACCACTCACTCTATCCATTTCCAAAATTATAGAAAATATTCCAAAATGATAACTCATCATTATACTTATCCTTAGAGACAACCCTAGTGATATCCTTATAAATATACCTACTAATATCAGTAATGTTTTCTCATCCCATTATTGAATTGTTGAATAATCCTTCTCTGTTATACCAAAATTAATCACCAAATATTGAAATATATTAACATGACATATATTTTTTAGTATACTTAAAACATTATGCAAATAAATGACTAATGACTATATGAATCTAGTGCCTTTAGAAACATTGAAACAAAAAAATTGGTACAAAAATGAGATAAATTATCTCCCACTAGGTTCTCCTTGACTAGAAGACTTATTAGACACATAAAACATGAACTATATCTTTGTAAACATGGAAAAGGAAAATTGAAATTCGAGTGAGCATAGATGCTTAGTATAGGTAAACATAAGAGATATGTCAGCATTACCCTAAGCATAAGGGTAGGAAAAAATTATAAAAAAAATAAAAGATCACACTCTATGTATAAAAGATCATAAACAGGAATCATGGAATGAATCTTTATATTTTATAATGCATGACTCATACAGAAATAAATAACATAATCCAATAAATCATTAAAATGAAATAAAACATGGAAATTCATAGAAACACAAAATCATATAATAAGATTTTTATAGTAGTCAAGGCATCAACCTGAAGGTCATATTACTAGAAAAAGTCCATTACTGAATTGAGTTAACACCCTGTTTGAGCCATGTATAACTTAATATAGTTCATTCCATATTACAAACCTATAATAGTAAACCATTTTCATTTATTATTTCATCCATGTCTATCTCAGGTGATATAAATCATTACCTAATGGAATGGAGGGAGATATAATTATCACCCATCTCATAATGAAATCATACATACATGTGCCAAAAAATCATACCCAATCATTTCATAACCCTTAAAATGAAAAGGGTATGATAAATATGTAATCATATCATGACCTAGTGAATAAGATACATAATTGATAATCATTTAATCAAACAAATCTTTGAAAATAGGTTGATTTCAAAAGCATATAACCCACTGAATAGAAATGGGTTCATAAGAATTATTCAATAAAAATATAATCCATTCAAGATAGAATATTAATGGAACCCTTAAATTATTTCCTAGAATGGAATGAGTATCATCAACAGATTCCATCTTAGATGGAAAATTACATCGAAATATATTTGGTAAAATCTATAGTGGAAAACATCCTTTCTTCTTTGAAAAAAGGCTCTTTAAAACAAAATTTAACCAATTTTATTGAAAATAAACATGAAATTTTTAAAACAATTTGGAGAATTTTTTCATTGAAATCATAAAAGTATAGCTTCAAAATGTTTTGAAAACCATTTTCATTGAAATCATATAAATAGAGCTTCGAAACATATAGTTAAAATTTTTACTCGAAAACTTATCAATGAAGATTAAAAATATTTTGGTAAATAATTTTCATTAGAAATTTTTAAAATAATCTAATAAACATTTTGTAAAACACTTTCCCTGAAAAATAAATTTAGAAAATATGAAAAATTCCATAAATTGTTTGGAAAACTATTTCATTTAACATGGTTTTTCTAAAAACATTTTATTAAAAATTAACCCCAAAATCCTGAAAATGAGGCATCACAAAATTGATGGAGGGTAAATATGCATATATCGCATAAAGTGAGAAGAACGTTCCTCTTTCACAGTAAAAGGATAGAAAAATTCCATATTTAGAAAGTAGTTGGATGATTCAATTAAAAAGTGGGGAAAATCTAAAAAATGGACAATTTAATTTTAATTATTGTATTATTATATTATAATATACTATGAACTCTTTTTAGAAAAAAAATATTTTAAGGAACATATATTTCTAACTAGAGAGAGATGTAAATTATTAAAATATTTAAAAATATTTCTTAACTATCTTATGAAACGATTATTAAAAAATAAAACCAATATATGAATGCATCATGAATATTAATAGGATAAACAAATTCATGATTTTTCATCATAAATGGATAAAAATATTTCACAAAAGCTATCATAATAAGAAACAATCTCTATACGTGACATATTTGTTTCAATAAACTCTTATCACTTGGTGACATTGAACAATAATCCCCATTAAATAAAATGAAATTACATTATGCTTAAAATATCATGAATTTAAATTTGATTCATGATAAAAAATTTCATTTTTATTATATACGCTTCTTGGAAAAATAGAGTTCTAAAACATGGCATGTGTGTTAAGGAATGAAAATTAAGACATAATTATTTATCTAATTTGGTAACATTTGAAACATAGTCCCCATGAAATAAATAAAATAAAATGGATATGTAAATACACATAAATTTATTTATAAGTATATTTGAATATATCCATGTTTATTATACACACCACCCAAAAGGGCTTCATGTAGAATAAATAATATATCTCATGGATATTAAAATTGAGATAAAGTTCTCTTACCCATTGCCTTGACTCTCATAATACTCATTAAAGAATCATGTGTAAAAATAATTTTATTTTAAATATATCACACAACTATATTATTATATCTAATACCATATATTTTTGTATTATGAAATTATATTACCTACTAGTTAATAATTATATGTAATGATTCACTTAGGTAAATATCTGCTTTGTTCTTCTCATGTTTCTTAACTTGTTATATCATGAGTCCCTATACATTTATCAGGATCTCCAAAACTGTAAATCATGATATAAATATAATTTAGATTCCTTATATATTTGTTATAATAATCCATTTAATATATAATTATGAAGTGTCATGCACAATTTATGGGGACTGTATGTTGTATGAATGCATGAACATTGTTTCCATTAAATTTATGTATTGAAAGAAATAAAATAAATGAAATATATGTGTATATATATATATTTATATATATATACTCCATTATCATTATTATATAATTTATTTCATATAATCTCACTAAAATCATATTTAATTCATTCCATTTAATGTGTTAATGAATCAAATCTCTTTGAGGTTGTTGTAGTCTATACATCGTCAAGCGAAATTCTCATATTTACATAAATGGAATATATAAATATATGTGAGTTGAAATGATTATTTAACCATAAAGTCATAATAAATATAATATATAACATATATAAATATAGATTCCATCACAATGACCACTATGAGAGGTGGTAAAATATAAATAAGAAATCATTGTTTTGTGATACGATAGTTTTCTAAACACATAAATAATACATTCATTACACATTCTATGGATGTGTGCATAATAATCAGTTCTATAATTATCATAAAAAATATTGACATATTTGGGAAAGTGTTTTTTTTGGCATAGGCGTTTAATAAGATGAATTGAGGTGTTGGATAAATAAAATAAATGAAAGGTGTTTTAGGGAGTGTGTAACCTCTTAATTTGGTAACTCCTTTTGGTTTTCTGTAAAGGGATTCCTTGGAAGGATTTAAACATAGGAGAAATATTTTAGGAAGGGTTTAGGGATGTTGGGAGACTATTTTTGTTGAATTTGTATGAGACAATATTTTTTGAGATGTGTGAGAAAGTGGTAGAGTGCATTCTTTTTTTATAGTGGAGGGGAATGCCACTCTTGTTAATACCAAATGGTATTCAATAATGGGAGGTATCTTATCCCAAATATAAATCCAAAATGGACTAATAATGGTGAAATGAAAATTTATCATTAAATCAAATATAAACCACATAGAAAATATGTTCATTTTAAAATTTTGGTTTCTTAACTTCTATGGTTCGGTAATTTTATTATTTTTGTTTTTATTAAAGAATCTAGTTTTCTAACCTATGTAATTTAATAATAAAAACTAAAATAAAGTGATATTAATTATATAATGTATATTTATATAATTTTTAATATTTTATCTAATATACATAATTAAAATATAATGTGTTTTGGAAATTAATTTTTAAATTAAGGGAATGTGATGCACAAAACACAACTTAAACATAGATGGTGCTGACAATGTTTCTAAAATATATGCATCAATATATTAATTATAAAATATCAATTGGTCCATTAATATAACATATTTAATTTCTAAACACATAAAAATAACATGGAATAATATTTTATTTTTATTTATTTTATATGATTTAATAAAATGCATTTATTATAAAATAACTATAATAATAATTTTGATATTATTTAAATGAATTTAATTTTAAAATATAAAAATAATAAGGATATTGAAATATATTTTTTTCAAATAGGTTTAACAAGTTATATTAATCCTAAAAATAATAAAATATAATAATTCAATCAATTCACATCACTTTTAGTAGTTATATTATCATTTATTTAATTACTTATTAACTAAATAATCAATACGTCAGATATTCTTAATAATTATATTTAGAAAAATCATATAATAATATTAATGGAAAATTATTTTTATATTAATAAACTATATGTATTTTAAAATTATAAGTATAATCTAAAATGAGACCTTTTGAACATTTCTAAATGTAATAGAAATGATAAAGGAATGAAAAGGTTCATTTTTTTATTTTTTACTTATTTAAATTTTATATAAGGAATATATATTTATTAATATCTAGTCTATTTTGGATAGGTTTCTATGTCGTTTTTTTCTTCGAATTAAGGTTCAGTCCCAAATTAAGATTAATATTACATTAATTGATGTGACTAATTTTATTCATTTTTACAATTATTTTTTGTCAAAAATTAAAATGATATTGTAAGACTAAAAATATCATACTAATTGAAACCGTTTATTTTCCTTTTCAATATTTAAATCATATAAGTAAGAATAAAGTTAACGTCAATCTCATAGACGTGGTGAGAAAGTGGATTTTTAAAGTAAAAACGTTCAAAACATCAATATGTATTTTATAAAAAAATTTCATATAAAAATTATTCCAATAACATTGATGGTTTTAATATATATATAAATTATATATATTAAAATTAAAAATTAAAAAAAATTATAAATTAATATTAATAATTCGTTAAACAAAAAATTAGTTTTTAAATTAAATAAAGAATTTTTCAGTATTCATAAAAAATGATGTTTCTAAAAAAATCTCAGAAGTTCACAGTAAGGTAATTTCACATTATGAATTCCAAAATATCTTTTATTTTATAAAATCAAATATTTATAAATGTCTAAATTTCATTTTATTTTCTTATAGACTGACATGAAAAGTATTTTATTTGAGAAAATAGTATTTTGAAACATATAATGAATTTACAAAAAAAGAATATTTCATATAAAAAGTATATGCTACCATTACAAAAAATTTGAAAAGTATTTATTACTATTATTATTACGATATTTAATGGTAAGGTTATAAATATCTCTTTAAAATAATTATAACCATATATGATTTTTTATATAAACATGGTATTGCGTGTATCGTATGCCATATCAGGGTTCAGTGTAGAGAAAGCCACATCATTTTTGTGTGCAAGGATTTTTGGATTTATTTAATTATAACATATAAATTAAAATTAATTTATTTTATAAAAAATAACAAAATATTGGGGTGTTACAAAAAAGGCCAGTCATTAGCCACCCACAAAGTATATGTCAACCAATAATAGGCCCTAGAACCAACTACATGGTATCTGGATCACACATGTGAAGCTATAGAGTTAATTAAAATTTCCTAGACATTTATGATCATATATTCTTAATTGAGTTCATGAGTGGTTTCATTTATCCCACAATGGTGTTGGAGGACTCCATAGTGGAGGTGTTGCCTATGAGATCCTTTTGTGAAATTGTGTGCACGTGGAGATCCCCTTCTACCACGGAACAACCAGTTATTGTAAAAAAATCATTTATTAAGAGTACCATTAAAATGATTCTTTTTAAATGAGGGACAATTTATGGTGTGGATTCTAACACTTTTTCATTTATATAGATCATCATAATGAATTTTATGTGATCATTTTCCCCTAAATCATTTGATAATACCTACAGTGACATATTATCCTAATTATGGATGTTCCACTCAACCTAAAAAGATTAAATCATCCTTTTTTCAAGCATCTCAAATGATCCTTCCTATTTATTGATATTCATTATATCATAATGAAATGATGCATGAAATATATGTCATGCTTGTATGAGATATTCTAAGAATAATCATCAACGAATTGAATGAGATAAATCGAGAAGTTCATTCATGAATCCATAGAGTATGAATTATTTTATCAATATAGAAAAAATAATTAACTATTTTATCATCAAATTCACATGATACATTTTTAGGCAAAAATAATACTATCATGATGGAAATACACCCTGAATATATCAAATTTTCACAATTGTGTTTGACGACAATGAGTTTTTTGAAAAACCGTGTATTCATGAATTCAGATCCAAAAATCCATTTTGTTTCTTATCCCCAAGGATCACATTATATTTGGTTTTTACCGCAAACATTACATCATCACCAATGAGAAGAAGATTGTTTATAAAACATAAATTTGTTACTTCAATGTGAAAAATTGTTCCTAGTACAAGTACTTATATGAAGAAAACTTACCCAGAACACATACACTCATATGTGAGGATACAATGGAATTTCACAAGATTAATTGTTTCATAAATAACGTGTTTCCAATATATTTTCTCATGCGGAGGAATAATTAATCCAAGTATTGTTTTGATGTGAATGAGGTAGCTAGTTTAATCATACATGCATGTTTATGTGAAAATACATTTTTTATAATGATAAATATATAATATTGTGTTAAATTAGTAGATAGTGCATGATAAAATTAATAATCGCATGATACAATACATTTAATAGGATAATGAGTATCACATAAAAGAATATAGATTGAAATATAATATGTGATGGGGTTTAGAATATTGAGAAGACCTGTGAACTATATATACATGAAATGATATACATTCCTTGAGAATTATTTTTATTAGAATTTATTATGATGCACTTTTATGAAGAATAAAAAATTTAGTATATATAACGGATTTTAGTTGATCATTATTATTTTTATTTGTATTGTATTAAAATTACTATATTCTACCTATTTAGAAGAGTAATGGGATAAGTTGTTGAATTTGTTTTTGAATATATTCAGTTGTAGTGTATGTCATTCAAAAATACCAAGAATATAGTGTATTTAAAATACAAGTGAGATATAAAGAGAAAAATTTTCCCAATAATTTAGTTTAATAAATGATATAAATGATTAAAATTTATTTTTTTCTTCATGTACTAGAAACAGAATAAGGCCAACATGCTCACTACATCTTTAAGAATTTGTTGATGGAAACATAATCAAATGAGTTTTTTAAGATCTATTAAATAGATACAAGTGATAGAATATTAAAATACAATAATTCTTTATAGGATTTGGAAATTTAATTTCTATACTTCTATGAACAATTTCCATACCATTCATCCATTGAAATTATTATGTATACAAAAAAAAAGTGCAAAACATCAAAATTGATCATGATAAGAATAATATTCTTACATAGAGACTGACCCCTATTAATATCTTATTCTACACACTAGTGCATTAATTTATTTCAACAGAATAATGGGGAGACATAAATGAAAGGGGGATTTAACATTTAACTATAAAAAATTATTTTAAAATAAGATATATTTTAAAAATTAACTAAAAAATCATCTCCTCCATCTCTCAATGTCCGATTTGTCCTTGGGATAAATAAGTGTAATTAAGGAATAATGATAATTGTATTGGATAGAATAAATTTTTAGTTTTATTTCATGGATATTTTAGTAACTTTATTGAAGTTGTAATGATTTATGGTTCTTAAGAAGTAATTACTATTTAAATTAGAACATATTTTCATTCATGTTTTTTGATTAATAGTACAAATAATGATTGGAGGAGGATTAAGAATATGTCGCAATTATATATATAAGAATAAGAATCTCCCAGACCTACATAAAATAAAAATTTCAAATTCGTAATTAGTATACATGAAAAATGGTTTTTTAAGAAAAGAAATATAGAAAACATTATTATCTCATTTTTATCAAGGTATTTCAGTTACCCTGGGATATGTGCTAATATATGTTAGTAATAAAAGAAATTAACTCGTTATAGTGATAATATGAATTTTGATTTTCAATTTATGTATTAAGGAATATGATATTTTTCCCCAAAGGTACTATTTATATTATTTCTATTATTTTTTAAAACCAAAAAATTGAAATTATTTTTCCCAATGTTGGGTATGATGAAATTTAAAATATCATGAAGGAAAAGTCCAGAACTTGTGAAAACCAATCTATATATGTAGGAATCCATGATATTGAGTCTATGTAAATTAAAATAAGATAATCAAAACATGAATAACAGTGCCTCAACACACTCTAATGTAAGTATGATTTCACTTAAGAGTCTAAGATGAAGATCCGCGCAATGTCCAAAAATACGAACACCAACATTGTGGTAAAAAAATCATTTGGAAATCAACTCAATTAGGATCAAAGATCACAAATCAAAATTATCTGAAAAGGTTAACATTCCTGATGTGATTTTTGATAAAAATATAAAATGCAATTAAAATTAAATATCATTTATTGAATATCATTTAATTTCTTTAATTGTGGGATGTGTTGAATGAAAAGTAAAACTATCCAATATTGTAAAGATGCATTTTGAGACATCTAAATCAATAATGTTTGTTTCTATTCAAACACAATGTCCATTGGAGGAGTAATACAAACAAAATACAACAATAAAATGAAATTAATATCATTACATTTCAAATTTTTCTCTCTTAAGAAGGTATGATGTAAAATGTACCATTTATATATGAATGTAATAATTTTTCAAATAATTTTATATAATAAGTATAGATTTTATAAAATTTATAAAATATGGATATTGAGAAATGAAGAAGAAACATACACATTGTTTATGTTAGAAATAATAAATATATATTTTTAATCACCAATAAGACTAAAATAGTTTTTGAATTGGTAGCAAAAATTATTATGTTGTTTATGATGTAAATTTTGGAGCTTAGATAAAAGAATATCATGATTTGGTTTCATTATATGTACGGCCGATGAATATCATATAGTGAACTAAACTGTTAGTAAAATCCCATAAATTATAAATCATAGAGGAATCATACTCTATTGTTGGTAAATAAGGTGATTATGAAACATTCATATAAAAAAATATCTCCAAGAAACATATTTGACACACTCAATTATTCTTGTAATTTTGGAAAAATTGATTTTCACAAAAGTAATACATGTGTGTATCAATATGTATTAATGAATAATGAGAATAAATGACCATAAAATATTTAAAAAACCTTAGGTATAAATTTGAACATTTATTGAAAAAACAATTATCATGAAGAGTAGAATATTTCATAAATGGAAAAATTATCAATTTCCATTTAGAATGAAGACAACTCTTGGGAAATCAAAACTTTTTCCACATCATTGAGTTATTATTTAATGAACACTCGGAAGACCCAATGTGGAAATTGTGTGAGTGATTCTTATAACCCTAAAATACATAGAATTTTATTTTAATGAACATTTATAGAATGTATGTAATATTGTTGATGTTGAATAATAATCTAGTGCAACGGGTTAGAAGAATATTCCTCCAAAAAATAAATTTCATGAAATTTTTTCAATAAATGACAACTATTTTTTAAGAAATTCTATATATGGGTGGTGTAAAAAGTCAAGAAACAATCTTGAACATTTTTCACAATAATTATTTTCCATGAATTGTTCTTGAAAAGGATTAATGTTTCACCAAGGGATGGAAGATAATTCAATGTCTGTTTGAAGGGAATTTTAAAAAAATGAATTTGAAGAGGTGAATAGATCCAAGCTACCTCATTCAAATTTAAAACTATATATAATAGTTGAAATCAAAATAATGGAGAACTTAAGGTATCATGGTTGAAAAAATCATCTCATCATTTATATTAACATTAAGGATCTTTAATATCCACCTTATTAATATAATATTTTTATATTTCATATAATAATATAAAATATGGAATTGAAAGTTATGAAATATCATAGGGGCATAGCATGAAAATATTTAAAGAAAATTCTGCCAATACTGAAAAAAATTATATAAACCCTTACATTATTGATCTCAAAACAAATTATAATTATTAAAAATCATTAACAAATTTCATCAGGGATGAAGATTCTGATGTAGATGACATTGGGAATCCACAAGTTGAATATTTTTTTATTCACTCTATTAGATGGGAATATCATAATATTCACCCTCAAACGTATTCACAATAATGAACATGTAATGGAATAGTTCCCTTGATGAGGATACAAATGATATTTTTGAGCGATAATACGTACTTTTCTCATGAAAATTTGAACAATCTAAAATGATATTACTTATAAATTTCATTGAAGAGGTATTCAATATTTATCTATTGTCCTTGATAAAAAAATATTATTCTATATCGATGTTGATGAAAATTATTTTTATCAATCTCATGGATAAGGGAAGAATGATAATGTTTCACAGATATTATAAAATCATATTCTTTGTAAATGAATGTATTTAAACTAATTTTTAATTGGGTACATGTGTTTTAGTTTTAAAAAATCATTTCAATTTTTGTCTATCGTTTTGGTCATTCTGTATATAATTAGGACAAATCATGGAAAATATTTTTTATTCAAATTAAATTTGGTAGAAATATTTTATTCATATATAAGATGTCTAGATAAGACCCACTTATTTTCTAAAAAAACGTAGATCATCGTAATTAGAGTGTAATGGTTAATGGTTCTATGCTATGTACGAATTTATATAACATTTCTTGGGTACACTATATTTCTTATTAATAACATAGAGAAATTTCGAAATTATTGTTTTATAAGAAATGGTATGTGGATAAGGTATTAACCTATTGACATGAAATTTTTAGTTTCTATTAATAGAAAATAAAAATATGGAAATTGAAGATCCTACATTTTATTTGTGTCATATATTTGTTAATCAGTGTACCAACGTGGAATGAAAAACATTAACATCTTGTATGATCATTGGAATTTAAAATAATATTTATTTATGACCAGGTTCCTACTTAGTAATATAAAATATCATGTTTTCATATGATGTGGGGATTATTAATATATTTTTCTAGATTAATTTTATGGTGTTGGAAGTCATTCTAGAGAAATTACACATCTAACTCTGATGATTTTAAACTATTATTATATTCAATAAATGTGGTAATTTCAATAGGACGATCCACAATGTCTTCATCGTTTCAAATTTATGAATACTATGTTAATATTATCTTTCATTATGAAATAAGTTGATAAAAATAAATGATTACCATTAAAATTTTTATTTTCTAGAGTAATGTAAAGACCATGTTAGAGAAAATATCATGATGTTCAATTGAAGATTAAAATAAGTAATTATATAATAAAATGACAAGTATATTTTATTATTTCATGATTAATAATTATTTATAAGGATCTCTTAGAATTACATACTTAGTAATTCATATTTTATTTTTTGGTGTTTGGGAAAAATTATGCCAAATATTCTCCACCAATGGATGAGACCTTGGCTAATAAGGGGAGAAAGGATCAATCATTTTGGACCATTCAATGGATGGGTATACATGGTGTCAATTTATAAAACCATAACATGGTTGATCATAGTACTAGCAAGGATCATGTGTTGGGTGGAATAGTAACCACAAGAGTGCCTATTGACTATACAAGTGGTGTGCGACCCATTAGGGAGTACAATGATAGAGAGAGAGTGTGTGTGTGTGTGATACCTTACATAATTTTAAAATATTTTAATTGGAAAATAATCATTTATTATATTTCTTTATAATTATTTTAATATTTTTGTGGGACAGTGGTGTGAGTGTTTATAGTTCATGTGGCATCTAAACGTACATACACAACACTCTCTGTGGGATCTGCTTCACCCTTGGGGTCCGATCACCCAACCATTTTCTTCTTCAAACTCATAAATATGGATGTATAAATGAACCTCAATAGATCCTTTCATCCTAATTTAATCAATATATAGTGATCCTATAATGAGTTGAGACAAAATTTCATGTTCTAACATCATGATATAATTATACATCTTTCATGCATGATATATTCTAAGAATAATATCCAGCTAAATCCATGATATTTTTCATGAATTTCATTGATTAATCCAACAAAAATTTAATGAGTAAAATCATATTAAAATAATGATGCATGAATTTTTCATTTCATTCACATGATAATTCTTTAATGTGAGTAATATGATAACAATTTATAAGATACCATGAATCTCAGTGACATCATGTGGTAAAAAAGAACATCTGGTTGATTAATTCAAATTGGAACACCCTAAAGGATTTCAAAATAATATTGAAATGTAATTTCTCCTAGAATTGTGTTCATTGGATTATTAGAATTAATGAATAGATGATCACATATATATATAGTCAAGGAGAATGTATTTGTTTGTCTCATGATATTTGAAGAGGATATTATATTCATTAAAATATATCATCTATAATAATTTGTTTCGAGGTAAGGATTTCTTAAAATACTCTGTATTCAAAATCAAATCTCCATGATTTCATGTTTCAAATAGTACTTAATGATTTTATGTTGTTTGGTTGATTTTACTCACTTCATATAATCAACAATAAAAAGAACAATGGTCATGAAATTATTAGTTTTTTGTGCTAAATGGAAATAGTATATACACAATTTTCACTCACGTTAAAAATGACACATAAAATATGATCTCATATGTTAGGATATGGTGGTGTTACACAATCTTAAATATTTAATTATGAAAATGGTTCAATGATCCTATAGCATGTATATATTGATTAACTCATATACATATCCAATTTTGAATGTGTTTGATAGTGCATTAATTGATGATGGTGTACATGAATTTTACATCATAATTCACAAAATGATTCTAGTGAAATTGGATTATACAATTTTAGATATGGAAAGTGTTCAAGCACAATAAAATGATAAATAACCCTAAATATTATAATGAGTATCACATAAACTAAAGAAGAAAGAAATGACATATGTAGTAAGGTTTAAAATCATGAGAAGATCCATGAAATTTAAATTCATATTTTTAAGCTATAAATTGAGTAGTATATGAATATGAATTTAGTATATCAATAGATGAGGAATAAGATGATGTGTAATATATTGAATACCATTCGAATGATCATTCTGGTATTACAGTTATCTATAGTCGATGTAATATCCCCCATTTATTGAGAAGAATACTGGTCTAACATGCATATATTGTTATTGACTACATTTTGTGTGTGTAAAAGAAATTTATTGAGACCATATATTTAATGTAGTATAAATATTCGTGAGGTATTAGAAACTAACAAGTTGTGAAAAATCATGGTGGGAATGTTTGATACTAATTCAATAATATTTGACGGTGTTGAATTGAATAAAAAACACAATTAAGCATAATATATTTTAAATTGTAGACATTGAAGGATTTTTCAAAGGAAGTTGTTAATAATACATTGAGTAATTATTCTCCAACATAAATAGTTCCATTTATCAGTTTCAATGAATTGATATTACCTATCTAAACTTGTCTGAAACATTATCAACCCACATAATCATTGTAGTTAATATTAAAATGATAAACCATGAAACCAATCTATGTGTATCTTGATAAGGATTAAGATGTCACATCTATATTGATTCACATAAAAATCCTTTGGATATTTTCAGTTCATTCATTTTTTTTCATATAGGAAATGTGATACTTCAAAGAATGCGGGGTAGTGGATTTAATCGGCCATATATGTTCAATTTTTCAAAAGGTGAACTTGGAAGATGTTAATAAAGATTCTCCCCTCCTCTATTATTTTCAACCATCCATGGTCTCAATAGACACACAGACACATATATATATATACCACTATTCCATTTATGGTTTTTTTCTAAGGTCATGGGACCTAGTTTGCATAGTTTGACTTATACAATGATCATATAGATGTCCCCAATGGAATAATTCCATTTTCATTAATCCCCAAATTTGATAAAATAATCTTTATATTAGAGGGAAATATAATATAAGGAGTCATATTTTTCATAGATCACCCTTTATGGGTTATCAATATATAACATTCAACACCATTTTCATATTAGTGCCTAATTATTCATAGACTATGAGTGGTATAAGTCCAATGAGCGGATAATCCCCATATTAAATGATTCCATTTGAGAGTGTTCAACCTAGTGAGTTCAATTACTTACAACTTAAGTGTTTTTATTCCTTTCCAAATAATTTGGGTGGTGTTTAATGTCACAACACATTTATGAATATCTGAAGTGATATTTGTAGAAACATGATAAATTGAATATATTTCATGAATGAGATTCTTCATATCATTATTTATCAGTATTAGAGTGCATCATATAAATTATTTGTTCTTAGACCATAGGATTCTTGATGTATATGTTAATATTTTTATGACAACGACATAATATGATTTAATTTTTTTATATTATTGTATATATATAGGATTTTGTTATATAAGGAACGTAAAAACCAATTTTTAATGAATGGTGCATTTCAAAAAATAAACTATCTAAGTATGGGTTATCTTGTTTATAGTCTTGAATATGTGACTATTGTGTCATCTGAGTTAATGTCATGTGATGAGGAGTAATTATTATTTGTTATCTTTCAAATACAGTCTTCTTTCTAGGTTGAATGAGCCCATAAGGGGCATCACGCTCTAGGGTTTCTATCTCGTCACTGCCACCTCCTTCCATCTTGGACAATCGCGGCGTTCCTCCTCATTCTTAGTGAGATTGTGGCGGAGGTCCCATATCACGGTGGCATTGTTCTTAAGATTGGATATCTCGGCATTCTTGCACCGTTGCGAGCATTTTTTCACTCAATTCCCTATTTACTATAAAGGGCTCCATCAATGGCGTGATGATGGTTCATAGCCGGGTTCTAGCTTCCGTGACCATTGGGACCCCACCTTGGCTCCGGTGGTTGCATAGGGAGGTTCATCGTGGTCTCTTCAAGAGTCCCAGTTGGGGGCGATAGGTCTTGGTTTCGTCAGTACTTCTTTCTGACATGCTGGTGAAGATCTGTTTCCTTTTCTTCTCATTCATTTTTGGATTTGTATGCTTTTGGTGGATCGTGCATTCGCGATGGCATTGGTGAGGTTCCTCCAGTGGGAATTGGATACGGTGATGATTTGACCCATTTGGGATATACTGGTTCCTCTATAAAATCTGTGAGTTGTTATTGGTTTTTTTGTTTTTTAAATATGAGATTTGCGAAGCTTGTGTGTTTTTGGTTTTTACATGATTTTTCATCCACTTCATTCTCTGATCGGGTGTTTTGCTCCTTCACAACTCTCCGATTAGATCCGTGGTGGTCGTGTCAAGAGGCTTTGTGCGGTTCTGTTAGTTCGGTGTTTAGTGTTCCAGGAGGGATGTCAGTTTTACAATGGGCTTGATTCTCTCTTGTAGGTGGTTTGGTTTTCAGCCCTGATGACGTATATGTTGTTGGAAGATGTTTTTTGGTTTTCATTTTCATTCAAAATTGAAATCGTGTTCAATCATAGTGATGGTTTGGAACCTCAATGTGGTGTTTTCCTTTTTTTTTTACAATGGAAATGAGCCCTTTCCGAGGGCTTCTAATTTATGGTTATGCAATGACGACGAGGTGTGGATTGAAAATCCGGGATCATTCCCCGAGGAGGATCACAGACCATGGCAATGATGTATGTGGGTTTTATGGTTGTATCATGTTTTTTGAATTTGAAATCTGAATTTTAGTTTGATGTCTTGGGGTGGATTTGGGAGGCTGTTTGTGATGTTTGAATTTTGGTATCTTGGTGTTTTAAATTTGGAATCTTGTATCTTGAGTTTCACACTCACCCATAAAGTGGTTTATTTAGAAAATGAAAAAAAAATATTTGAGGAGTCATATAATCTATTTTATAGTTACATTGAAAATTAAAATTTCTCCCACATATGTGACATCAATGATATTGAATGCAAGTGGAAAACATTATTATTGTTTATCTAGGACATTGGTCAGGGTGATTAAAAATGGTTGATGAGATGTAATATAAATGTTGGGGAAGAAAATTATCCATTTTTGAATGATGGATTCTATTAAAAATGTATTATGGATTATATATATTAGAGGATATTTTCCATTAAGTTGTTGATTCCTCTGGTTGGTAGGTAATTTCAGGGGCTTGTATATAAGACCATTTTGGGTATTATATTCACATCCAAATAGAGGGGTCCCTTGAATCCATTTTCACACAATACATAGATACATGGATGGATTAGGAGGATTTTTTCAATCATGAAATAATTCGGATTAATGGAAAATATGGAATTCAAAGATGGATTTATTAACATCCAATTTATCATCGTTTATATAAAACACACTATAAAGTTTTGGATAAAGGGTACGTAAGTTTATATAACACTTTATATAACATATGGGACAATAATGAAAGGATTTTATCTTTCTATTATTATATTGTATGAACGTAAATATTTTTACCAGTTTTATTTATGAGGTAATTTTTTCATCATCCCAATGAGTTTGAATCATAGAGAGTGGATAAATGACTTTTCTATACAAATATTTTTATATGTTTCCATTCTATAATATTTTCTACCTATTTAATAATCAATATATATCCATAAAAATAATACTATGTACGTATATATTATAAGTTCACATGGATATTAATAAATGAAATATTGAGTAAAAATACATACAATAAGGGTGACATAGAGTCTTACATGAATAATGAGCCCTCTACATGTATATATTATCTTATATGGAAGGGTACATAGTTTGTGGTCATCATTCGTTGAACATATTGGAGAAAATGAAAATCCAAAAGTTTCCAAATGTAATATAACATATCAATTTATTTTTAATAGATAGTTTTGTCATTTTAAATTATTCCATAATATCCTTGGATCAGATACCACAATATGTAATGGGAATGTGATGGAAGACCCCTATATATTTTCAATTGTTAGTTCTTATGATATTTTTTGAGGCCGTAAAAATATTATACTATAATTTACAAATTACTTTAAATTCATATAACTACCTGAAATATTGTGAGGGATGTATGTATTAACCATATCGGATTATGTATGCACTACCAAAAAATTGTATCCCATGTTGTTTTGTAACCACATTATTCACAATCAATAATGGTTTATGGTAATTAAGGAAGCTTATAAACAAACATTTTTCATGTGTAAGGGGATATCCAAAAAGTGTTATGGAGTCATTTTGGGACTAATTTTACTATGTTGAGGAAATTAGTGTCCTATGGGAGGGTGTTAATAAGGATAATAATATACAGGTGAGTCCAGAATATAGGATCAAGGCATTAATAAATTACATGATATCATATGAAACATACAACACATAATTATGGAAAATGTTTTATATTCCAACTTGTATCCAACTAATGTGAATAGGATAATATCCTATCTTTGGAAGAGTTCAATTAGGGAAAACAAAGTGTGGAATGATAAAACATAGTAGAGAAAATAATGGGGGATTTTATATCACCATGGAGTTATGGATAAGGTATTAAACCTCCCTTATCTACTTGATGGTTCTTATTCTCATGGAAAGAAATTAGGTATTGAGACACAAAACATGATGGAAATATAATTATTTCCTTAAGGGTGGGCCATATATCATTGAATTTAACATGATGTGGAAAATTAGTTGATTGTTTATAGTATAACATCAAGAAAAACGACATAGTTACCATTATGTTTAATGAAATATTTTAGTGACCAACACTTCATATTTTTATATCATGAATTTTTGGCATAAATGTAATTCAATTTATGTAAATCATACTTGTGGGTAAGATGAAACAACATCATCTTGAGGAAGACACCATGAGGTATTGGCACTTGGAGGAGGAATCTTATGATGAAGTATAATTAATCCTCGTATATGTTATTTGTATATAACCATATTGTATAATACTTTTATTTTATCTGCCTATGAATCAATCTCCAAAATATTCGTCACAATTATAAAATTATGTATGAGGACTCTAAAAAAAATTCTAGTACATGTTGAGAATTGATTAAAATTCATGAATGGTTTTGTGTTATAAAATGAATGTTTCACTATTTGTCATGTGAGGTAAGAAATCATAAAGGACCAATTTCTTAGGATTGGAATAAACATATACATTTTTCTTCGTTTGTATCTTATATAAATATGTCTCCAATAAAATTTATGGATTCTTTTCTCGATAAAATTTTCAATCATTCCTATAATTAAATATCCACGTGTCTCTAATTATCTCATAATCTAATGAATAAATGAACATATTGGTCATACGAATCTTCTATAAATATATTTTTTTATTTATAGAAAAAGTACTAGGTTTTAAATTAAAATAAGGTCATCAAGATAGGCCAATGTGGATTTGGAGACCGAATCATTACCATACATTATTGTATTATTCGATTACTAATAAAATTTATAGATAAGACGATGATTAGATGTCCATAAATGAATATATATCTTATTATTTTAGAATTATTTCTCACATAATTCATTAGTGCCTAATTTCAACCATATGTTTGTTAATGCTCCATGAAGTTCACACAAAGAGTTGGATATCGAATAATGTAATTTGGTATAAAAAATTCATTTTAAGTGTTTTTAGAGTCCTATAGGAAATCAGATTTTTTTTACATAAATTTAATGCATCCAACACATTATTCCCTACATTTTAATATATTTAATTAGTATCATTCCCATTCATCTAGCTTGTGATAACCTATAAGCTCGCATGAGTCATTATCAATGTGACAAACAATAGATATCCTAAAAGATGTTGAAATCATGTGACATTAAGTTATAGATAAAACATAGAAACCATTTTAATCAATGTTCAAGAAAGAAATATCTTTAAGTGTTTAGATTATACTATAGGAAAATATAGTGAGAGTGATGGAGTATCATGGTTTTTCATCAAATAAAAGATTGAACAGTCCCTAAATATCAAATACAGGTCATGAATAAGTCATCACAAAGTTCATATATCTATAGGTTCATTTTACCTTAGCATGTGAAATTATAAAATGAGATCCATACACATATTTTTCTTACATGAATCTTGATCTCAAATAATAGAGGAAATCCAATCCTAATTTTCCAATATAATTATTTTTTGTTATATCATGATTTGATAACATGTTGTGGAGTATAACATCATGTGAGAATGATGAATGATAAAAATTATTCATTATTCCATCTATATTATATATAAAAAAAGTTCATGTTTGGGTTCCCACAAAAATATATAACTCATTTGGGTTGAAGGAAATAAATATATACAATTTGGAAAAATTTAAGGTCATAAATAATGAAATAAACATTATCTAGAGTAATTTCCAGAATTAAGAATCTTATTTAGGAGGTTTAAATTATTTTGAAATTCACTCTTGGGAACAAATATTAATTCCATCAATTTTGGACCATTATTTTGTACAATTTAATTTCATTTCACAAGGACCTATGTAATAAGATCTCGTGTTTTCGACTAAGGTAATGACCCTTTCATTTCTTATTAAAGTTTTGTTTATGTTCTCTTTTTGACTAAGAATATTATGTGGGGGAGTGTTCCAGTTTGGATATTTTTGAAAAGGAACTTGAAGGAGGGATGTCAGTTGGTTGATGGAATATTACCTAATATGTATTTTGTTTACAAGAAGTGTATTAAATACATGAATTATAATTAGCTAAGTTGATCAATTCGAATTCTGTATGTTGTTTGTCCAAGGGTTATTTCTGTGATATTTAAATGATGGGTAATGATTTTACATGTCATTTAAATTTCTTATGTGAGTTTTTAAAATAATACGCGGGGTATCATTTTCGACATAAGGCCTCAACCCCACCATTATATCATTCATAGGGGAACCCATGAAGCCTAAAACTAGGTTTAGGATTCCTTTTCTCCAGATTCACATAGATTCATCCATCGTTAGTCAAGTTTGATATATTCTGGTGAGTTCTTATTTCAACAAGAACATTTCGTATATGTACCTTTTTTGGAGTTTCAAGGGAACGATGTTTAGTTTTAGGATTGGATGAGGACAATTGATACACCATTTGGATTTGGATCAGGGGCTAAGAGATAGTGATGGGACTTATACATTTATATAATATGGTTTCACTTAATATGGAATCATTTTTACCATGAGATGATATGGTTGGATTCCATACATTGAATAGACTAGGTAGTTTCTAATCGTTCCCATGCCCATCAGTATCACTAGAAGGTAAACTTCACATCTCTATAGGGAGAGTTTTTATTCACATTGGTTAATGGGATATCCATGATGGTAGATCTAGAAAATGGTATAATGGGATGGGTAGGATGAAATCCGAATTTCCTAGTTTACATATGAATAATTATGGATGAAGTCAGAAAGATTTACCTCTTGTTGATGACCATTTCATGGATTGTTTTGGGAATTAATTCTCTTGTTTACATAGAGAGTGAGAGGTGAAGATTTGTATTGAAAAAGTTATTAGAGATAAAATGGTATCCATTCATCCATATAAGATGGTACTATAGAGTTGTATGATCTCAATAGGATATTATATGACTTATAAGCAAAGGGGGTGTTATAACCCAGTACTTATCTATGGGGTTCTTCGTCCCTTTTTGAAAATAATGGTGATGTAAATTTTATAATATGATTGTATTACCAAAAATTTAAACACATGATGATTAAGAATCGGTATACCGCCATACATATTGATAACCTCTTTGACTAGATCAAAGGATCTCAGGTATTCTTGAATATTTAATTGAGGTCATGTTTTCTCAAGTTACGTTGTCAACATTCAAGCATACCTCATATAGATTTTCATAGTTGGCATGGTCTATATGAGTATCTGGTAATTTCATTCATTCTCATGAGCATTCAAGTATATTTTATGTCACTAATGAACCTAGTTTTTCATTCATATCTTTATTTTACTTTTGTGGTATGCATGAAAAATATCGTGGTGTATTATCACAATCGACATGGCTATGCCAAACATAATGATATCATTATGGATACACTGACAATGAATTTGGTATATTCTACATTCATTATGTTCCACATATGGATGGGTATGATTCACTTCATGGTCATATAATCTCAGAGATAGGTCTATTAGTATACAAAGAGAAAGTGATAACTATAGTTTTATAAGAGCATCACAAGAATGAATTTTACATATGATGTTTCATGGTGATGGGTGGATGTAATAAGAGTTTAATGATAGAATTATCATGCTTAGAAGAACATGTTTTGGGATTTACTAAGAAGGGTGTGATGTTTGTATGGTCATATATCAATGATACAATCTTTCAAAAGCTAAATGGATTATTAACTTCATTTTTGGTCTTATATATACCCTATTTTTGATGAATATATACTATTTATTATGATAGATCACATATTGGTATATATAGAGTTCAGATGTAGGAAGAGTGATTCATGATGTATGGGTCTCTTTAGTTGAGGCCACCATAGAGGAATTAACTATGTCAAGATCTCAATATAGTTACTTTTTTAAATTCCAGGCATTGTTCAAGACATGAATTAATGATAAAGGATTTTTTATGTACACAAACAATTAAAGAATCAACGCTTTATTTACATAGAATGAATTTAATTTGAGGCGGTTATAAAGGATTTAGTATGTACTATATTTTGTTTTTGAGATTAACTATATTAAAATAATATGTGATGATGTTTCCTTTTCAAAGAGCTAGAGAAATTGGATACAAGAACATTATGAGGCTTGAAAAATGTTTCACCATATGGATTTTCATTTAGAGATACACTTATAATTGTAATATATCCAAGGGTAGAATAGTTTTTCATCCATAGTAGTAACATCCACTCATATGTATAATGTGACGATGAGATGATTATTTGATACATAGGGTATAGTCTAATGAGAGATTGTGGCAGGTGAGGACCCATCCTTTGGATGGAACATGGGTGTGGATCTAATTCGGTGCATAAATGGTCATCTTTGGGTTATAATAGACCTAAAGTAGGAGATATTGTAAATGATCCATTCTTCATCAAGGTAATTAGATAATTTCATTTCCAAGATGTATCGTAACATGCACCATTAATAATAATGGTTGAGTATAATATGATAGGTGGCTGGTTTTTTCATGAGGTGTCAAACTTGTTAGCTGGTGAAGGAATATCACCGACAACTAATAGAGATTTTAATGTTGTTTCTCATACCTGAGAATAAATGTTAAGATCTTATTGTTGATTTTTTTATTTTTTTCTAAATTCACAACAATTTAGTGATGTTTTATGGGTTTTTCTGGCATTCCTCATGTAGGTAGCTCATTTCCTTCTGATAAGGGAGGATTTCTCATTAGATAATCTAAAGATATTGTATATTAATAATATTTTTTCTTTCATTGTGTTCCTTTTAATTTTTTATTATAAAGGGGTTTTTGGTTTACATATTAATTTTAGAAATTCATAGAGAGGTTATAGGGTTACCAGGTCCATCTGAGCACATTATACCACCCTTAGAATGATTGATAGTAATTTATCACTATAGAATTTATAGAAGACATTAACATAGCATGTTTCTCGTATTTCGGGGGCACATGGCTTAGGAATATTTGATTGGATGAATTTTCCAAAAATACAGCTATCATAAACTCTAAATATGGATACATATGATGCATTTTATGTTAGGCCATGTCGATCACCTCTATACTAGTTATTGGAAAGGGGTAATCTTATTCATAAAATTTTCCTTGACCAGAAGAAATCAAAATAGTCTTACTTGTTCAAAAAAGAGGGAAAAACTATATTCTAGAGAAAAATATTATGTCAATCATTGTTAATGACATATATAGTTCAAGATTTGGGATATTATATTTATTTATGTCTTCGATTAATGGGATAGATAGATGAGGAGATGGGTTAGGAATTCACTTTAATATTTTTCATCTTCTAATATTTTTGAGAGAGTTGGACGATATCATATTTATTTAGAGGTGTTGAGTAATGAATGATTTATTCAATACATCTCATCATCCCTATTTTCATTCAGACCCATCTCATAATCTTCATCCATATGTGGTTGAGCTATAGTTAGATATTCTCTTTTAGAATAATCCCATTTCTATCATTCATAGGAGCATGAAAGATATCTATTGTCATTATTTTCTTATAGTAAAGGTGCAATGGGAAAATTTATATTTTTAAGATGACACTCGGGAGTGGGAGGCTGATGTTTGTTCTCTAGAAATAGATTTATTATCAAAATATTCTTTAAAATACACGGATAGGAAATTCTAGGATTAATTTCATTAAGTGGAGATGATTTTAATATCTTTTTTTATTGAGAAGTTATGGATCATTTAATTTATGGATATAATAATGTTTGTGTCCTCTTTTTGAATTAGACACTAATGTTGGGTCGTGGACTAGGTGGGTTGTTTTTATAATGAATTTTACAGGAGGGTTATAGGCTGGTTGTAGTTCAATTACATGATTATTATTTTTTTACAAAATGTGTATTAAATACACAATGTGTAATGAAAACTGTAGACCATTTCATGACTTGTTAATGATTTCTCTTAAAGAGAAAACATATATATTTACCTGTAGTGTAATGGTTTTTCAGATCATATAAACTCCCGTGTTTTTTTATATTAAATTAAGGGCATTGGTGTTTTTTCCAGAATTCATCACCCGTCCCTTATTTCTATAAGAGGTTTAGCATCGATTTCTAAACCAAATATTTTATTTCTATTACCCTTTTGATCTCATATTCATACAACATCACTATAATTATATCATTGTCTATGATTTTTTTCTCAACATTCATTTATTCCATGATATAAATATATTTATCCTAGTTCAAGAAAATATCCACTATTTTAATAGTGTTCCTTATTTTCTCTATTTTCTTATAATATCCATTGAACATTTACCAAAATTAAAAATTTGTTCTACCATGGTTATTTCATATAGGTTATTACCATTCAACTAAATTTATGTTGTTTTATTGAACCAATTTATATTGTGTCACGTGTTAGTTCGACATTTCCAATAAAATCAATTGAATTTCGTGAATAAATTGTTGGAATATATATAGGTTTCCCACATAATTCCTTTTATTCATTGAAGGTTGTCTTCCCCAACCATGGACACTAATGGGGTGTGACTTTTAATCTTCAATATGATATAAAAACTTATTGGGTAAGTGTGATCTTACAACCTATTCTGGGATCAATGTTGAGTTGAATGGGAATCAATAAAATTATTAGGATAGTGATATGAATCTATGTAATGTTATTACATAATATGTAAATATGAAATGAATCGATCAAATATATTTAATATGAAAAGGTGATAATGTATTGGGTGAACTCATGGATTGTGAATTGTTATGAAATTATAAATGAATTTATTGATCACTTGATTTTTAAGTGGATGTCATGGAAAATTATACACCCCATATCATGAACCCCATATATGAATTGGATATTTCTATTTCTCAGATCATGATTCTAAAAGATTCCATTTTCATTTCTACTTCACGAATCATGAAAATGTTAATTGATACCGTGCACATTTCTACTCCTCGAATGATGAATCCATTGGAAAATGGGTGTTTTTACTCTATTGATAAATATTGATTATGATATTGGATTCGTTAGGCATTTACACTATATGTTTGATGACACGAACTACTAGAATAAGGGATATATGTGACATGAAATTTGTGAAAGGTTTCCAATTGCTAATGGTCCATTGAGGAAAACTGTGTTTCAAATATTACATTTTGTGATAGACGATCAAAAATGGTAATTAATTGTGATGGGTAGTGTAACTGTCGCAATAGGTTTGGCGTGTTTTCTAAAAACCCTTTTGTGATTGGCCGACCTACCATTAAAAATTGTTTCCTCTATTTTTTAAAAACCATTTCTGATGTTCCCATCACAAATTGTGGGGAAAATAAAAATATTAAACATAATAAAATAATATTAACATTAGTAAGATAAAATATTTATAAATTAATAACAATAATATTATATTATTAATGTAAATGAAAAAAATATATTACTAAAATAAAATTAATTATAAAATAATTAAATAATAGAATAATAATACAATTATTATTATTAATTAAAAAAAATATTAATATTAGTAGTATAATAAAAATATCAGTATTTGAAAAAATAAAAAAATATATTTATTAATAATATAATAAACATAATGAATAAATTAAATAAATAATAAAAACTACAATGTTTCCAACAATATAAAAAAATAACTATTTAATAAATTACATAGTTAATATCACAAAAAATTACCTTCAAATATTTTATTACAAAAAAATATATCATCATGCATCTCCTTCCACTACTGTTGTGGTTGTAAGAATTCTTCATACTATGGATGTTACTGCGACCAAGGCATCTCCAATTGTTCCCTACGTACAGTCTCTATAAGCTCAGTCTGAGCTCGCAACTACTTATAATATTGTGTATGGGATGATGATGACTCAATAAGATATCCTCTCAAGTTGGACATTGACATCGAATTGGTGCTATAAAAAATAACAGGGGTCAATCGAGTGCAGATGAAAAAAACACGGCCTTTCTCGAAGGCATAATCGGTCCCCTCCATCTTAGCAGTCTCATCAAATTGGGGTACATTGTTCTAACAATCTGTATCGACCTGATTCTCACAATTTCTCTCACACGTAATAACCTCATATGTCCCACTAAATTTCAATTTATAATAAAAATAGTTATAATATAATTTAATGATAAATAAAAAATTCAAAAACAAATTTTACTGACAACAATTTGATGCTAGAAAGAACCTCTAATATCTACGGGGTATGGATCACTGTACATCCTCATATAAAATTCATACACCATAATATCAGGCTTTTTGACAGTCTATATGAATATAAAATGAAATTTTTATATTAAAATTTATATAAAATATTTAAAATCTATATACATACCATATTCTCCATATGTGTACAGAATGTGTGACTATTGGCTCGATATGCCACCTATTATCGCACCACAATTTTTTGACCAACTTAAGATAAGCTTTAAAACTGCCTACCCCTCTAGTGTGTATTTTATCCATTAGAAACATGAGATGAAATATAATAAGGCCGGTTGAAGTGAAATGTCTCATCAAACTCTATCACTCAGGTATTCTTATTTTCGTTTCTTTCCAAATTGTGCAAAAACTAATAGCATCGTGGACACATATCTCCCGGACATACCTTCGAGATATCCTCACTCATGATACCATCAATGGGATACTGTAAACCCTACAAATAATTTATAAACTAATTTGATTAATATAATTAATTTTAAAATAATTATTATTTATTTATGAATAATCCAATGCTCGAAAATGGACTCTAAAACATAAACGGGGATCCCATTCCACAAAACTCATACTTTAGAAAAATAATTGCACAATATGGAACACCCATATCAAACATTTATATCAGTAAATCTTTGAAACAAAAATTAAAATAACAATTAGAATATAAATAAATTAAAGGAAAGTAACTAAAATACACAGGTAAACATACCTTGACGTGCATGGATTGAACCCAAGACATGGATGTCACTTAGGGATAGGGTAGATAACCATATAGCCGGCAAGAACATGCCCTATTTGAGTGCTCCTTAAACTTATAATAGTATAAGGGTCTTATGATATGATATCATGGTCATATAAAGGTAGATCATCCTCCTCCTATAGATGATACAGATCCTTATCCATCTAAAGCGTGATATGGCTGTTATTAGATATCATTTAAAAATAACTATTATATATAGATATTTATTATATATGATTATAACCATCATTTAACTATATCATTTTCCATATTCATCCACATATTCATAGATGATGATGTCAATGTCTTTATCTTCCACTTCACGAAAATAAATATTTATATTAGTTTGAGTTTCATCATCACTGGTCATTTCAAATACTTTTGTAACATCACTAACATCATCATCACCATCGACCCATAATTGTGAGGTGTCATCGATGATATTCAAGTATCTTTGTAAAAAAGATGGATTCAGAGTAGTCTCTTGGAAAATTTCAATTCCATGAACATCACCAGAACCACATTTAGTTTTAGATTGTTGTTTCTATTGACATTTTATTTTTATTAATCTCCACCAAATCTCCCAACTCTTTTAAAATAGAATAGTACTTTTCATAATAATTTTTTTGTGCCTAAGGAGCCAATAAATATGGATCATTTACTACAAGAATACTTTTATATTTAGTATCAAAAATTCCATGGATTGTATGAACACACGAGCATGTCTCAGTATCCAACCATTGACCTTTAAATATCATTATTTAATGTATTCCCAGATAACAAATCACAATGATTTATTCTAGCATTCCATAAAAGAAAACTTCAGTTTCTCTAAAACGTGATCCTCTAAATAAAACACCACTTTTCATTTTTTATTTGATTCCCCATATGCACATGTATAAAATTGATAATCATGGTCCACATATGCATTATATGATTTAACCATTTTGGATAGTGGGTTACTCAATACATACAACTGATTATCAATTTTATGATCATGTTTACATAGATGATAATTTTTAAAACAATTATAACTATAACATGTATTAAATTGATTTTTTATGTGAAATAAACTATTATTTATGTTACCAATTTTTGTAAACAAGTATTAATTTTTTTGATGACATTCTTTAAAAGAAGATGTTATCATTTTTGAAAACGATTTATTGATATGATTATCATATGACTGTCAAATAAAAAACCATTAATGTACAATTAAAAAAATTATTGAATAATTGATAGGAGCACTCACAGTAAAAATGGGGTCATTTATTCATAGTTGAGTACAATATATATATGAGCTAGGTAATGTTTATCATATGAAATTCGTAGTTCATGAACTCCACCAATTCCATGTTTGGGATGATTGAAAAATGATAATTGATTGTTAATTTCATCATCAAATTTCCCTTAATAAGGCCCATACAGTTGTTTTTAGAGGGATATTTTTATTTAATTTAATGAGAATAGAGAAAAGAAATTTCTTATTGCAAATAAGCTACTGCAATAGAGCCTTCAACTAATTCATAGTTACATAATTTTTTATTCAATTCTTGCATGTGTCTCTCAAATGGGAATATCCATTAGAACTATACCAGACCTCTAAATTTTGTTTAATGTAGCATATATAATATCAAATTATACATTTAGTAAAACAATATTGGTGGGGTGATTTTTCTAGTTTATATACAATTAAAACAACATCTTCTTACAATTTTATTACTACATCGTAGGTTGTTGTCGATTCAAAAATTTCTTAAAAAAATATAACATGTCTATTAGCGCATCCAAAATTATTAGATTTATCAAAACTTTTAATCCAATCAGTATAAGTACTTCAATTAAAACAAGACAATCATGACTTTTCAAGTCGCATTATTACAGAATATGCTTTTATCAGTACTAGAAAACACATTTAATAGTGCTAGATTTTTTTTTAATATTAGTGAACATAATGGGTGGGGGTATTTTAATAGTGCTAAGGAAGCGCTGATAAACGGTTTCCTTTATTGGTGCTAAAAAATCACTGATAAAGGCCCCTATTTATCAGTGATTTTTATAGATGATAAAGGATACCTTTCTCAGCACTAATTTGAGCGATGCTAAAATTCAACTTTAACAGCGCTTTAATTAGCGCATAAATGTTTCTATTTATGAGAATCCAATGTAGAGCTAATAAAGGGTTCTTTTATTAGAACTCAAAATAGCCCATATAAAGGCTTAATAGTGTTTGGTTTGCTATTTATATAAATTTACACCCACTAGAAGCACTTGTAGATACATAGAAGACACACACACCACCTAAACAAAACAACACCCACACAACTCACAGAAGAACAAAGAATCGCACACAAGGTTTTGGGGAAAAAATTCTATACATATATCTAATAATGTTTTATATATTTACAATTGTAGTTATTAGGAAAATTTAAAAAAACATAAATATGAAAAAATTTCCTACAATATATGAAAAACAAATTCTGTTCGTAATACTATAATGAATATAATTAAACATTAATAAGAAAGAATACAATAATAATATTTCAATTTTTATTAAGAAAGATATATTTTGAGTTATAAAGGTCGCATAGTGTGTTATTTTGAGGTGGGGTTGATTCTTAAGTGTCACAATTGATTTCTAGATCATTTTCCTAAAATATTAGAACAATCTGAATGGGTTTCCTATGTTTTGAGTATGTCCCTTGTTTTTTTTCTAAAATTATTATCAAATTTAAATTAAATAATTGTATTTACACCGGTCAAATAAATCACCGGATTATAGTTTGGTTGATTCGTACACGTTAGAAAGGACTCATGTATCATTGTTCTAAAGTATCAAAACATTATGAACTGGTGTTCTCAGTTTTTATTATGATAATTTTGTTTTTCAACTAAAATATAATTTCAAACTAAAAACACACATTTTGAGTCATATTGGTCGCATTATGCAATAGTGTGACATGATACTTCTTCATACATATCGCAGAGGACTTATAAATATCTCTCATAAACTATGAAGTCAATCAGAGGGAATTTTCCTGTTTTTCTGTGATTGAAACCCTTTTATCTAAAATGTCAACTTTAAACTAATAATGGACACTTTTAGTCATACTTTGTAACAATATGAACCAGATTGAGTTGTCCTTGATTCCTACAAATCTCAAATGACATATAGATAATTTTCATAATTTATCAAAACAATCCTAATCTGTTTTCTCAATTTCTAGTATTTCCTCTATGTTAATTTAATAAAATATCATTTCAAACTAAAAACACACATTTTGAGTCATATTTGTTACAACGTGCATCGATTTTACATGAGAATACTTTTTACACGTTACAATGTACTTATTAATCATTTTCCAAAATTATGAAGACAATTACTGTGAATTTTCTTAGTTTTCCGTGAGGAATGTGTTTTGAGCTAAAATATTCATTTAAACTCAAAACAAACATTATTTCTCATATTGGTTAGAACAGTTTTTGGATTGTGGTGTGGTTAATTCCTACATATCAAAAATGAATGATGGTTATTTTTTATAAAGTTTCAAAACAAGCCAAATTTGTTTTCTTAGTTTTTTGTATATCCCTTGTTCTTTTTGCTTAAATTATTTTTAATTTATTATAGAAATTCACATATTCAGTTATAATGGTCACACCATGTGTTAGATATAGGTGTGTTTGATTTTTTCACATCACGAATGATATATGGATCATTTTCCTAAATAACTAAAACAATAGTATTATGTTTTATTGGTTTTCAGTATTGTAGTTGTTCTTTTTTCATAAAATGATGTCAATTTTAAATAAAAAGACACATTTAGATTTATACATATCATATCATACATTGTGTTGAGGTGGGGTCTATTTGTAAATGTTACAAATGACTCATGGATAATTTAATAAATTATCAAAACAATAGGAATGTGTTTTCCTAGTTTTCAGTATTCCAGTTGTGTTCTATTACTAAAATTAATGTCAATATTATATAAAAATAGAAACATTGAGTAATACTTGACGCATTGTGCATCATATTGAAGTTCTTTTGATTCCTACACATCAAAAATGACATATATAATATTTCACTACAATATGAAAACAATACGAATGAATTTTTTTAGTGTTTAGTATGCCTATTGTGTTTTTTTAATAAAATATCATTTCAATCTAGAAACACACATTTTGAGCCATAAAGGTCGCATTGTGTGTCATTTTTATATGAGACTGCTTCATACACATTATAAAGAACCTATGAATCATTGTCTTAAATTATAAATAAAATCTCAGTGACATAGATTGGTTTTTATTGAGTGACTCGTTTTGAGCTAAAATTTCAATTTTAAACAGAAAACAGACACTTCAAGATATATCGATCACACCATTCATCGGATTGAGGTGTGTTTGATTACTATAAATCACAAATGACTAATGGATCATTTTCAAATTGTATCAAAAAAATTAGAATGTGTTTCCTTTGTTTTTAGTACATCAATTTTTCTTTTTTCCAAATTTATTATTAATTTATTGTAAAAATTCATATTTAATGAATAACGATAACTCCATGTGTCAGATATTTTGTGCAGTTTATTCCTACATGTCACTGATGACTTATGAAACATTTTCCTTATGTATCACAAAAATATTAATGATTTTCCTTAGTTTTCGGTATGACAGATGATCATTTTACTAAAATACTAACAATTATAAATAAAAATAGACACTTTGAGTAAGACCAGCCTCAACTTTTTGTTATTTATGTAAATTCATCCTTCAACTATGTTTACCATTCATTTTTAACTAATCTTCTCTCATCTTGTAAATATTCATCTTTTCTACAATCATGGTAGTACTAAAAAAATCTAAATACACAAAGGAATAATAATTATTTTAGATGAAATGGTAACGATCTTAAAAAATACATCTTCATGGTTGTTGGTTTTTTCATAGAATATGATCTATTCCATAAATTTAGAAACACAATAACCATATCCTTTGTTGTTTTTTTATTTCTATCACTATAGAAACATTTAGAAAATGTTGTAATTTTTTATATATGTTTGGATAGTGAAATCATATGATATATACCCGGATTTTTATTCAGTCAAAGTACTTATTGTATTTTTTTTCTTTTCCCCAAGGATCATTCCATTATGTAAATGATAGTTATGTTCCAACCTATTATAACAGAATCCTCATTAAAATATATTATAAATTATAATAATTAATGTTTATTTATAAAATGTTGTATGTATTGTACTCAAATTGACAGACACTATCAATTGTGGTTGGTTTGTTGGATATCCATGCATAGAATCCAAGAAATAAATCATTGGAGTAGCCAAATTGACTGTAATTAGCATCCAATGAATCCTAAGAACACAAAAAGTAATAATTATTAAATGAAATTAAAATATTATTTTATATGATTAAATTGTACAGTTTTACCCATGCATCATTGGTATTATGAAGAGTCTGTCATCGGCAATCTTTCAGTTAAATTATTTGAGTAAGACTACCACTATTTCACCATTTTCCTCATATTTTATATATATGTGTGTTATAGAGGTGACATGAGGACTAACGGGTCCAAAAACATTCATGGGAAAATCCATTAAATTATTTTTCATATATATGCCTATGAAAAATATGAAATGAATTGTGTCATAATTATCTGAGTATATCTTATTTTAGAAAATAATAACATGAAAACATACCTCATATGAAAATTTATAACCGATCCTACTAACAAAAAAACTCTATGATTTCACATAAATTTTGAACACTAATGAAATCTAGATCTTCCTCATTGTACATATTTTCATCAAAAATAATTCGGTGAACCACTCCATCTTTCTACTTTGTATTCATATGAGTTGGAAATGATAATAAATGAGGATATATAATATGAAGGTTTAAAGTGATTTCAATATATCATTTTGATTATTTGGTTGATCCATGATATTTTTAGAGAAATTTTTTCTTTTCAACCCCTCACAATGTCTTTCTATAATAACAAGAATATGTTCAGAACTTTTTCATTAAATGTTAAATGTTTATCTTGAAAAACAATTTAAATGAATACCTCTTTATTGACATGTTTTTAATGGGTGTGATATCCATGTGATGAATGTTCCATGATCTTGTCTGACCTTATGAATATCTTCATCATCAATTAAAATAGGTATCCCGGTGATCATCTCATAGGCTACATTAATCAAAACATTGAAATTATCTTTTGGAATTGTTCTGTTGTGTATCATGACATTCTGGATATTTATCCCCATATTCCTTGCACCATATAGATGGATGGGTGTTGATATGTATAATTCAAATTCATTTTCACCTTGTACAATATCAGTACATGAATGTTATTAGTGTCTATCTGATACATAATTTACAGAAACATCTATTAGAACATTTATTAGCCCAACTAAGACATATTTTTAGGGGAATTTCTCACCTCAAAGCTATTGGGGTCAGCGCGTGATCATCCCAAACTTCTTGTTCTTGTTTTTTCATCTCTTACCCCCATAATATTTTATATGAACTCTCTCTATAATTTTATATGTTCTTAATCGATAGTTATTATTACTCTCATCATTTTGATTTCTATACATTTATCCTATTGTTTTTTTCTCAAAAAATGTTAGTGGTGTCCCACCAAAACAATCACCTCTAACAGAACCATACATTTTTGGAAGCTTCAAGGCCACCATAAGTATTTCTGCAACCAATTTGGGTATTGTTGATTCTTGCAACTATTCCATATAGAGAATATAGGAAAATAAGTAATCACGGTTATGTAATATGTATTTAATGATAAAAATATTTTTATTATGTCATACATACACATGTATCCCACACTTTTTGTGTGTTTTCATCTGTTAGTATCCCATCATTATTTACACGTGTCTCCTTCCATATGACATGGCATGTGATGGAAGCGACATTCAATTTATATTAATTAATCTTCATATAAATAGAGGAACATCGTTATGGTTTTGTTTTATATCACAAAAAAACATTAGGGAAGATTTAAATTATGTACCAAATTGTTTTCAGGTGAAGCGTACCATATTATTACTTTACAGTAGGGGTACGATGGTTTTTCTACTCATTCCATATTTTATGCACTCATTTTCTATTTCATAAATATTAAAGTGTCAATAAAAGTGATAAATACATATATCATCAAACAACGTATTACCAAACACAATGCACATGAAAATATTACTCATCATGGCGGCTAGTAAATGCATCCCATGGTCTATTGGTTATCAGGTGTGCATAAATATGAATTGGGTGCGGGTTTATTTTCCCATTACAATATTTATGGTAAAATTTCGTTTAAATTTTGTGAATGCCTCTTTGAATCCTTCTTCTAACCCTTAATACATATTCATTGTTTAAGTCATCCACAATAAATGAATTCTACAAGGTCTAATGAAGAGTAATTCGATGATTAATTATTTTATTTTCTATTAAATTTATGGAATGATAAATCATAATTTTTCAAAAATATTTGTCAACATCAGTTTCTTAAGCCTGGTGACAACATGGTGTCATGAATGTACATCAATCAGGACGTGATGCAGAGTGACGATTCCATTGTAACTACTGAACATGGCCATGATGGTGTTAACTTTTTGGCCATTCGTAGTCCATCCATCCTTATATTTGATTCCTATTTATTTTACAATTAGGATTTTTTAAAACACTATCAAACTATGATGCTACTATTTTTTCAACACCACTAGTGTTTTAGTGGCTACCATTTCATTAGTTTCAATTAATCAATATGTTCCATCAGAGTGCTGGCATGAGCATGTGTATATGGTGGATGTACCACCACACTGGGAGAAGCAGCAACAATAGGATGAGAAACATGTAGGTCATATACACTACGAGTAACAGTAGGTTGAGAGACCTATTGTTCCTCGGGATTAGAAAAATCATCTCATTCAGAAGTAATTATCTGTATAATTTTTTCAACATTAAATTTAGATTACATAAAAGCAAAATCAAATAGATAATAACATAATTTTACATTATGTATACTTTAAAAAATATAACATGATTATTGAACTCTATTTTTTAATGTATGAAAGGGTTTGACCCCTTTATTGTTGATCCAAATCGCTTAATTGTTGTCTTCTGTGACATATATAATTTTTTTTACATTGGGACCAATGAGAAATGATCTTGAAATCCCAACGAAAGAGTCATCCTCCATTGAATTTTCATCTGAACCTATAGTGGTTTTGGTGAATAATATAATAATTGACCAGTTTTGGTCTACAGGATCTGGAACATAAAATACTTGTACTGCTTGTGATTTCATTTAAAATTGTTCTTATTTGTACAATTACTTACTGAAATCAACATTCATGAATCCCAACCCATCTATTTTTACATCACTCTTATTTTCAAACCACTTTCATTGAAATATAACCACTTGGATGTTCGTATAATCAAACTGTCATATTTTTTTGATGATGAAAATGTATGACATATTTACATAAATTGGATTTATATCCTTAGCACTGGATACATGCATCGCTTCACCCACAAGCATAACTACACTATTCTATATGGTAGTGCATTCATCATGTTCATTTGTACATAATGTATTGATGTTAATTACATAATAATTATAGGATAATACAAACACACTTGGTTCTCTAGATATCCATCGAAGTCGTTCTGAAATTCAGTCCGGATTTTTATATGAGTCCTTAAATATATGGTCCTGAAACTATCATATAAACTCTTGATTATGTGTATATGATATCCATTTTACATCCCATGATGGATTCAAATTCCTTTGAATTTCATTGTGGGTTTTGACATATGGGACAACCTCTAAACAATCATCCAAAACATAATGGGGGGGGCCCTGCTCCCGATATTTAATAATTATTGTGACAACCTCCCTTAGAGAAGTTCCTTCACCCGCATGAAACACAGTGTGATGAGATTTTGGTTACACCTCAGATAGGTATTCGGTATAGAATTAAAAGTCTTCCTCAACAATATATCACTCCTTAACACAACCCTCTAGCCGAATTTTATTTTTTATATACCCATTCAAAATATTCATATACCATTCAATGAGTTACATCCATATATAGTGTAGAGGACCACATATTCGAATCTATCTCACCAAGTGAACCATCATATCAAACATTGTCATCATAAAGAACATTTCCAATTTAAATAATATGATGAAAACTTCTCATTCTAAACTCGGAAATTTTTTTGTTCTATATCTTTTCTAAATATAGATTTGAAGAAGAAATAGATCATTGTTAAACATTGGTGGAAAATGAAACATAAGCTATATGAGTTACATCTTGAATGAAAATATGACTGCCATGTGATTATCATACCCTTCAACATTAAATATATCATTGACATGATATTCTTGATATTCATTGAACACACATCTGGATCCATTACATCATTCAAGAAGTTTCAAAACTGATATCTCTCCTTTTTGGAATGAGTGTGAAAAACGGTAGTAATAAATGTTATTTTCTCACCCTTTAATGGTGCAAAATCTTATTTTATTCCCATGTAAACCATGTCCAAAATAGGTTTAATTACATCCTCTGTTTTTTCGGGTGAATTTACCAAAATTTCATTTTAACAATCATAACATCACAAAAGTGTCTAGCATAAAGACAATTATAGTATGGTATTTCAGAAAAAGTATATATTCTTTAAACTAGTTTTGGTATGGTTCTTCCTAAACGGTTTACCAAATACAGTGTCCCCATTTATTAAATTCCCAAATAGTTCATATCCAGTAAGTGGAGATGGTGAAATACATTATTTTGAACTTCTATTGAACGATTTCATAAAATATGAGTACTTATATCATCGTTGGAGATGTCTGTGATGTACAAGCAAAATGGTTTTCAACTAATGTTTCAACCTAATTGGTTTTTTACCTTTTTCATAGACGAAACACCCATACCTTCCTTTAATAATCTTTCATGAAAAATTCCCATAAAAAGGAAAGACATTTATCATCCTGTACATCATGTCTCTCGTAGTGAAATATTCATTTCTATAAGAATCCTTCAATGTAACACATTAATCCCACAAAAATTTAAAATCCCCAGTCAATGGAGACAAATAAATATCGATATCATTGTTTAGTAGTTTTAGTCCTAATATATTCATAGATTCAATGATGTGTTTTCATTTCATGCATAACCAAAATGGCATGTTATATGTTACCAATACTACCATCCATGTACTTTGAGTACTGCTTTGAAAACCAAAATGAATAATTACATATGTAGATAACACAAGATGAAGGTTTCTCAACTCCTTTCCAAAATCAAGATCCTTTTTATCGATTCTCGTCCACTATGGAGGGCCTTCCAGGTGATGTAGTTTCCTATCTATATTTATTTTTTCTACATGAAATGTTAATTTTCCTATGGTCCCCTCACATCTACATAGGCGCCTAAACCTTGGAAGGATTGGAAATTACCATACAACATTCATTGGTACAGATTCATCATTCATGTATCATGAATTCCTGCATTTTTGGAAATCTATAAGTTATATCTGTTCCTTTTGAAACAATATACAGTAATTCGGACATGCATGTATTCATTCAGAGATCATACCCATTGAATGTAGAATTTGTTTGGTACCATATGTTCTTCTAAGGAGCTCATTATCTTATGGGAGTATTCCATTCAAGAGATTATGTAATTCAGTAAAATCTGCGTCACTCCATCTGTTGGCTACATTCAAATTATAAACCTTCAGTATGGCTGAAAATACTGTATATTTATTGAATCCACCATAAAATGGAATCTTTTCACAACTTGTTAACTGGTCAAATAATTTTGGGAAATCATGATCTTCATCTTAAATTGTCCTTGTAATTTTCTCTATATGATCTTTATAATCATTCACATATGTAATCACATCCTGGATATATTCTTCTTCATTTTCCACACTTGTAATCATATTATATGATCCATAAAATGAAATGTTATCCCAGCCACTACCAACATTATCTTTTTCCGCGTGTTTATTCAAATATATATAACTTTTATCAATTCTATGACAGATCATGTGTTATTCCATCTCCATTAGACTAACATGTCTTGAATAACAATAACGTAAACATGGGAAATGGATTTGAGATGGGTCATATGAATGATATTTGGAAATCATAATGAACTCTTTCAATCCATCTTCATACACTCTAAACAAATGATTAGAATCCGTCCATTCTTTATTTGTAGCCATCCTATTTTATTCCTTGATTTTAATATTTAACAGAATATATTGAAAAATCATTCATATAAAAATTAAAAATGGAAAGAAATAGGTATATACTATAATTATCCATTTATAAATATATATAAATTCACAGGTGAATCCCATTAAATAAAATAACCATTTTAATATATTAGTCTTTAATATAACATAACCATTTTAAAATAACCAAATCAGTTTCAAACACTCTTTCTCAAAACCCTAATTTCTTTTTTTATAAATCTTTCATGATAACATAATGACCCAATAATGTTAATTGTTTAAAGTGAATGAAAACCCTCAATATTTTACATTTTTTCATTTAAAACATCAGAAACACCTTTTTAAAATGAATCAATAATTACATAAACTTTCAAAACATTCACACACCATCATGAAAAACAATTAGGTGAGTTGGGAGACAGATTTCATGTAACATCAATCCATGAAAATTGTTTAAATCATTTTAATGTTATTTAAAACCAAAAAAGGAATGTCTAAATTTTTTTTCATACACATTATTTTTATTGTATTCTCATATACCACATAAATGAACCACTATTTCAAAATCTAGTAAAGGATTTGGGAAGATTCCATTCTGTGTTCTTAACTATATAGACCCATAAGTAACCACATGACCCTAATGGAATGAAGCTATCCAAATCATGAATAATGATACATCACAATATAATCAAAACTCATTACCCAGATCATTTATGGTTATATTGTTATTTTCATCAACACCTCATTATTTTCTTAGAATGATCAATCATTAATATATAAATAATCCTATTGAGATACATAACTTAAGTCAGGTCTCACATAATTTCATGCTTATTTCAATAGTATTTTCATAGATGAAAATTTGAAGTTACCGGTTCATCCCAATCTCATATAATTCAAATCACATCTTAGAATCCTACACCTTATCACATAGATTTTTTATCAAATTCAATTCCTTATCCCGACTATCAATGTAGGGAGTAAAACTAGCTGATAGAAACTTATGTTTCATTAAAAATTGTAGTTATTAAGAACCCACTCTATTTTAATCACATGATTCTGAAATAAAATCATAACTCATTCTTACTAAAATATCCTAACCGGAATCTTAAAATGGAATAAAAACCCAAATACCTCCAGCAAAAAGACTACTTAACTCTAATAAAACATCACATCATGTCATCCAACCATGGATAAATTTGACAATCAAGAAAAAATAGGGCACTAAAAATAATATATATGAGTGTCATACTCTCCCGTCCAATAGTTCATATGTAGGGTGCTAGGTGAAAATTATTTTTATGCTCTCGTAAATAGTTTTCATTGAATCCATTTCATAATACAGTTAATAATTCTCTAGTTTGATCATAAGGTATAATCGATATATTCACGTGAATTATGAAGAATGTGTAAAAATAATATACATACATATTTTCAAAAAAACCACCCTTTTTATAATATAAAAGCAAGGATGACATAAAATATGCAATAAAAATATCAAAAAATGGATATAGGGCCTTTAAAAATATATAAGACATGTCAAATAATAGTTTACCCCTCTTTTAGAACATATTTTGAAAAAAAATCTCATTCATAAATAAGCACAATGAAATGATATTTTATTAAAACTAATTTAATAAATATCCAATTTTTTTACATTTAAAATAAATATTTTCAACCATTTAAATCAACATATTTTAATGTTTGAACATACACACTCAAATAGATACTATGATCATATACAGAAAATAAGGAAAAAAGGAAACATAATCCAAATAACAACCAAATGATGGTACCATATAATTTAAAAAACTAGGGGAATACAATCCAGCCAAGAAAATAAATCCTCTAAAGTGTCCTAAGAGTAATTTAACCATCATGTGAATCTTCTTAAGGCTCATTAATTTGGAACATGAACTATAGATGAGGAACCTAGCTCGATACTATTTAACTATTCATGTCTAAGAAGTCCTATAGAACACACAAGGATATGTCATGATCATGGTATCAAAAGAAACCTATGTCCCTTCCAATACATTCTAGGGACACTGAAACCTCTCTGAAACTCACTCAATTTAACTGGGTCCCTACACAAGGAAGCACACTCCCCACTAGTAATATTACTTATAAATATCCCTTCTAGTCTCCTAGATCACCCATGAAAATTCAATAGTGGATGTGAGCAACCAATGAAAAACAATAGATCATCCCATAAATTTAATTTCAGTAATTTTTAATTTATCGTCACAACACATCCACACTCTCACAAGTATCAACACCTTTTAAATCCATTTAAAAGATTCATAATAAGCATAAAAATTTAAAAAATCCCCCATGGTGTAATGATCCACAACATGAATAAAAAATTAATGGATCTCAATTGAGGTTATCTGGTATTTACCAAATAACTTCCTTTAAATTACCATCTTTTATTTTATAAATGTGCTCAAGAAGACAATCCATTTTCACCCCATTGGAGAACAATATTTCATTTAATATCCAAAAACATTTAATCAAAATGCATTAGAATACTAATTTGGAAACTTAACCATTTTCTATAAATAAATTTATAAAATAATTAACCCTAATATTTTTTATGTAAATATGAGCTAAGATATATTTTATTAAAATTCAATATCCTTTTGAAAAAATCTTTATCCACCAGAAGTGTTTAGGGTCTCAAAACCATTTAATTATATTGATGGTAAATTCCAATGTTTTTTAAAAACATGAAATTAAAATATTGCATGTTCACATTAAAAAAAATTAAGACAAAACATTAAAAATATTTAAATTCCTTTGAAAACCCACTCAGCACTTTTACAATACACTTAACATGTGACATAAGATTATTCCAACTCTTTATACTCTTTTCAAGCCAATTGAAACCCAACAGAGTTATAACATTGGATTATAATTTCATAAAAAGCATTTAAAAACGTCCAAGATATTTATAACATGTATTTCAAGGGAGTTCTACACAAACACCTACCTCACTCAAGAATAATCGAAGTTAAAAGATGTCTACTTTCATTGATAAAAATTAAATATGTAACATGACATAGTACACAACCCCTAAAACCTATATCCTCATATTTAAAAATAAATTGATCTATGCTTTAATAGAATCACACTTTAAAAGCCTAATTAAGTCACACAAAATCATAGAAAAAATTATGAAGAGGAACACCATCCAATATGCAATTCCATTAGAGTGTAAACAAGGACCCCCAACAACCACGATTTTCAGCAGGGCATTTAGGCCATACAATTCATAGTATACCAGAAAATATCAGACTGTAATTATCGGAGAACAAGAAAAAATGGACGGAAATGAGGTGAAAACCCACTTGTAGAGGAGAGGTGCGTGATGGAGGAGAGGTGCATGATGGAGGTGTGGCACACGATGGAGACGTGGTGTGTGGTGGATGGGAGGCACACAATGTCTTGTTCGAAATAATAATAGAGGAGGTGCATGGTGGATGCTAGAGGAGACGCATGGAAGTACGATGCTCGGTGGAGGTAACGACTCACGGTTAAATACTAATTATTACTATTTATGTCTATTTCATACAATTTATTACTAACTATTACAAATTATTACTGATTATTACAATTTATTAATAATATATCCCAATTATTACTAATTTGTACTAATTACTAAAAATTAATCATAATTATTCGTAAACAATCCTTATAATTACTAATTAATCCTAATTATTACTAATTAATCTTATTATAACTAATTAATCATAATTAATCTATATTAATATGAATTATTACTAATCATTGATATTTATTATGTTATATTACTAATTATTACGATTTATTAATATTTATTACAAACTATTATAAATTATTACGAATTATTACAATTTATTAGCAATAATTGCAATTTATTACTAATTATTACAATTTTTAACTAATTAAAACATACACATAATTTAATTGCATCTAATTAACAAAAATTAGAAATACTTAAAAAACTAACATCTCATTCTAATTTAATTTAATAGGATCTAATTAACAAAAATTATATAAAATTGGAAATAACATAAATTAACTAAACAACAAAAAAACTGATAAATACATTGAAACTTAGGGTTTTGGAGTATAAAAGTTGCAGGTGATGCTATGATTTTAATATTTAAACTGTGAAAAAATTTAACTGAATTTTTTTAGAAGAGATAGAGAGAGAGATTTTGGAAAAGGAGTAGAATGAGAGGAAAATGGATAAGGTATATATAGGTCAGATTATTTTTGACGTGTTTATTTGAAACTGTAAGCACATCGCTATTAATATCAATTATAACGGGACTGGTCGCAAATGCCCACAACCCGCATTTATTATAGTCGGTCGATTAATAGCTATTTGGGATAAGCCCAATCGCAAATAAGTACCTGCCGACAAACTATTTGCGACAGGGGAAATATCCCATCACAAATACTAAAAACCACCGTCAGGCATTTGTGACGGTAATAGGAACCCATTGTAAATACCTATTCCCACGGTGTGTGAACATTTCGTAACAAACCATTTTTGAAGGGTCATTACTACCCAGACGCAAATAGCTATTATTTGCAACTGGAAAATCAACTCATCACAAATAACTCCTTTTGATGGGTTATTTGCAATGGGCCCTTAACCTGTCGCAAATAACCCCTTTCAAAGGCCATTTTTTCGTAATGTACATAGGATTCCTAGGGACTTTTCTACAACATATATCTATAGTGCGTGGAATTCATTGTATATTCTCAATATACTCCACCAATATCTTTACCAAGATGCCATTGAAATTTTCCATGGATCTAATGAGTATTCTATGGAAATTTACACCTTTGATCCGACCCATTTACGATTTAAAATTGATTACATTGCATTGTCCACTTGGTTGTTTATCAAACTATACACATATCCCTGGTATGGGTATCTTTTTTTATGTGAAATTCTTAGCAGAATCATTCTTTCTTATTTATGCTTTATAAATAGATAATGATTATCGGTACTTGATTATTGTTCAATGGGAGCAGTGTTTGGCATCTTTTCAGACCTTACATTGAATAATGTTATATATGAAACATATTTTAAATTTAATTACTATTTATAAATAGACTGTACATTTTATTTAAACTATTGGTGAGGGCTTACGAAGTGTTATCTCACACATTATTGATGGTGTCGTTGGATACCTCAGACTAAATTCATGGTTGCAGGTAGGGATTGGGGCATGTTCCCAATTTATGGATTTTAACTTCTTTGTTTAATATAATAATGATACTACATAATAGAGCTCTGCTCATGATTCTTTCTGGAGATAGTTACTTTTTTTCCATTTTTACTTTTCATACACGGATAGAACTAGATTTCCATTTCCATGTATTTCATTTAATTTTTTATATATACATCACATGTTCATCATTTTGAAAATGAAAATACTTTTCTCTTCATAATAATTACAGTATTATAGACGTTATCTTCTTATATAAATCATATTATACTTTTTATTATTTATTCATGTGTAAAAGGACGTCATCACTGTAACGAACCAAAGATTTTCAATGGAAATTACCTTCTTATAAATATGTCAAAAATTAACAAGAAATCACAACATGATGAAATACTAAGTGACAAATGAACATTAAATATAAGTTGGTCACTTCTATGTTAGGAATTTTGAAAATTTGACATACACGGTTCTGTTAAAGATGATTTTTGGAGTCTAATGAAACAAAAATAATTTTTGGTGAATAGTAACATACCCTTAGGAATAGTAACATACCCTTATGAATAGTTATATGACCCTTATGAATAGTAATTCATCCCACATAAGAGTAACATTTCCTATGAATAATAAAATAAAATTTAGACATCTTAGAAAGTGACAAGTTGACCTTAGTAACCGTTTTGGTAATTTTCATGTGATAAATAATTAATTATAATTAATTAATTAATTTAAAAAAATATTTAATACCTAAAATGTATTCATAAATTATTGAATCAATGTCTTATTTTTTTAGATAATTTTATAAGACCCTACGTAATTTTTGAAAGCACTATAAAATCAATTTTAACTTTTAAAAACAGTTTTTTTAAGTGAATTATGATTTTAATTAAATATTATATTAATAATATTTATAAAATTATTTTTGAAAAATGGACTTTATTTTTGGATTCTACACGTCGAAAAATGGTAGGGGTAAATTTTTGGGTGTTTTATGAAACACTTCAATTTTCGGGTGAATAGTAAAAAATACAGTTTTTCGCATAATCTGTGTATACTAAATTGCATCATTAATGATGCAATGATGAGATAAACATTATAGAACCTTATTTTAGGCCAAAGTATATTAAATTTCATAAATGGTTTCTTAAAATACAATAAATACAATTCTCAACCCTAAAAATAACTTACCAAAGCCTAATGTCAAAAGTTGATTTATTATAGTGTCGTTTTCTCTTTCTTTCACTTTCCTTTTAATAAATTAATGAAATCAAATTATAAAGAATAATTAAAGCATAAAAATAATTATATTATATTAATATATGATTTAAGATGTCAAAAAACTACTATTACAAGTCTAACTCTTGATATATTATTTTATTTAATATTTTATACCAAAAACACCTCCCTCATCATTTATAAATAATCCCTCCCCCTCCTCTTGCCAAACCACACCTCTCAAGCTTCAAGAATTGTCTAAGATCTGCCCAATAATCTCCCATAGCCCCTCCCCCACGTCCAAGAGCTTCTGGTCTCATCAAAATACCAAGATTAGGCCCTTAAGGAGGTTCTCAAGTGAAGGATTCAAGAGGTAATTACTCTCCCTCTTCTCATTTATTTTCCTTTCATGTTCAAGTTAATTTCTTGATCTATCCCCACCTATTTTCATCTAAATTCTATTTTAACTACATTATTATACATATAATAGAATCTTATGATGCTAATGGTATATTATATAACCCCACGACCTTTCCCTCTTTCTTTTATTTTTTTATAGAGAACGTTGTTCATGAGGTGTTAATTTATCATCTTCAAAAATGACATGCTCTCTTCTTCCATTTCTACCTTCAAATCTGGTCATGAAAACATTTTTATGGTTGAATGAGAATATTTTATATGTATTATGTTCTATTTTATGTTCTGGAAATAACCTATGGCCATATTACTAAGTGAAAAGATAAAACAAGTTCGTTGCGATCAAAAAACCGTTCAAATTAACCCAAATAATCATCATTTAATTCTTATCTAATGATTCACCCACATGGATCTAATATAATTCATTATAAAATCATTCATGCTCCTGTAATATAATTACTGAAATGTAATATCATTTCTGTATTTTTTCCCATGTTCTTCCCAAACTTCAATTTAAGAATATAAGTGAATCACCAAAGGAAAAAAACCATAAAAACAAACATCCCTAAACGATGTTTTTATGCTTTATAAGTCATCCAGTGGAACATAATATGACATAATGAAACCATAATTAACCCTATTAATGTACACATGGTTCTGAATTTCTAACTAATGAATATAATGTCATTATACAAGACATTAAAGAGAAGGAAGCATTCAGGTACAAGGTAAGGGGAAATCTCGAAACCAACTTTCTTCCTTCGGGTTCTAACTCTTTCACTCCATTTTTGTTATGGTTACTCCTCAAAGATAATTTGTTCATCATTTAATTTACTTTTATGGGATATAATTTTTTTTCACTAGTTTTTATGTCCATCAAAATGGTTTCCAAAATAACTCTTCTTTTAAGAACACCCCTTTTACTTCTCACTCAAGGTGGACGATTCTTGAAACATGTATGTTATTCCCTCTTTCTTTTGGGTACCAAATGCTTATGAATGTGTTATTATGAGATGAAACCCATTCCTTTTCATGGGATAATTATCCTTATTTATGTTATATGGTCATTGTGGAAAGCATGATAAATGATAATGTTATGATTTGACGGGTGCACCCAGAATTATATAGCATAATATGAATGTTTAAATGTGACGGGTGCGCCCGAAATTATACATTGCTCCAATGAATTGGGTAAAGTGATGAATCTCATGAGTAAATTTGAAATGATGTTTGAACATGAATCTAGCTTGGTTCACAAGTATTTGTGGTAGTTAACCACTATGACATGATGTTTCATTTTTAGGCATTGCCACATTTCAATTCTTTTATTTCTACTCCTCTCATGTTCATGATATTTTGCCTAGGTTAGGATTATGCTGAACCCATGATATAATGTTTTTATCTATCCTCTTACTGGGCTTCTAGCTCACCCCTTTTTATGTATATCCTCAGGTGGCTACATGTACTAAGGAGAGGAAAAGTGTCACTTAGAAGCTAGTGAAAAAGAAATAAAATAAATGTTTATGGTTGATGTTGTATTTGTTATGTGTTGTCCTAGAATTCACAATATACAAAACCTTTGGATCCTCTATGTGTAATACTATTATGTTTTCTATCTTTTAAATGATGTAATATTAATGTATGAAAAGTACGGTTCACTATAGTTGGTATCAGTGGAAATGTTTAGTAAATTTGGGAATTAGAACTAGTGAACCGTATATAAAACCTCTATTATGAGATTAAGTAAAAATATGCACACAAGAATATTTACCTAGGGATACCATATGGTTTGTTTTTGTTATAATTGTTTAAATGAATAAGTTATTCATGACTTGTTTACTTATGGTTTGTTCTAACCTTTTCAATTTTAGAAAATGGTGGGAACCAGCAGAAATCAGGCCAACAACTCATGTGAGGGCCAATGCAATGATTTGTCGAACAACATCCCCAATGATTTGGGATGTGGAGTTCAGAACATCATGGAGATGCTTACCCAATTATCTCAGGTTATTAATAATAACCATAATAATGGGGAACCCCCTCCTTCACCAAAGAGTGAGCAACTGGCTATCGAGTGTTTTATGCGACAACGACCACCGACGTTTTGTGGATCTTCTGATCCACTAGTTGTGGAACAGTGGGTCAACTCCATGGAGAAGATCATTTCTGTGCTTCACTGTTCTGAGATGGAGAAGGTGACTCTATCTATTTGTCGTCTAGATGGAGAAGTCGATCAATGGTGGGCCTTGATTAAGAACACCAATCCAAGGGAGGAAATTGAAGAGATGGAATGGGAAGATGTTAAGATAATGTTTCTTAATAAGTATTTCCCACTGACTCTTTTCACGAAGATGGAGAGAGAATTCAAAGAGCTCAAGAAAAAATAAGGATAATCTGTCACAACCTATGAAGAAAATTTCTCAAGGCTTTCAAGGTACGCTTCGGGTTTTGTTATCAACAATGATAGAAAAATTTATAGATTCTTTAGTGTGTTAAAAACTCACCTTCTAAAGGCTCTTGCAATTCGAGACTTTGGGAGTTATAAAAAAGTTGTTATTTGTGCTTTCAAAGTGGATATAGAGTTTGAAGAATGGTCCCATGTCTATGGCGATAATAAAATAATGATAGAGTTTCAAGATGGTGGATCTAATGAAAATGGTCGGAAGAAAAATCAATGAACCACATACCAAAAATGTGGGATGTTGCACCGTGGGAACTACCTCAAAGGGACAGGGAAATGTTTCAAGTGTGGGAAAGAAGTACACCATGCTCAAGAGTGTAGAAAATACATGAAAAGTTAGGATAATGTAGCCGATGAAAGGAGAGGACCACTCATGGTTCAATGCTACAACTGTAGGGAGCTACAGAATTATGCAAAATAGTGCACTAAACCCCGATCTCTCAAGGGTAATCAGCGTCAGTAACCACCAAAGAAAAATGAACAAGGTAAGGCTTATGCCATCACTACTGCAGATGTGGAGAATGATAATGAAGTCGTACAAGGTACACTTCATATTCACTCAAGAATGGAAAAAGTCTTATTTGATTCTGGTTCAACGAATTCCTTTATATCTTGCATGTTTGCTAGAACTATAGAATCGAAGCCCTGAAACCTTGAAGTAGAGACATCTGTAAAAACACCAAGTGGTGCAATCATTTCAACCCAAGTGTTGGACTATTCTCTTGTTGGCGTATGTGGGATGATTCTTTTGAAAAATCTCGTAATTCTTCCCTTTGTGGAATTCAATGCTATAATGGGAATGTATTGGCTCTCATTATATAGAGCACATATCAACTGTCCGGAAAAAGAAATATCTTTTCATATTTCAAACCATACCATGATCCTCTAAAAATGTAAGGAAGATCATGAATCTCATTTGAAAACCCCTTCAATGGTGTGTGTGTTGATTCCCTATAAAGAAGCATTCCTCGCCCAAATGGATGAGTCGAAGGAAAGTTCCAACCTTGAGGAAATTCCCATCGTGAGGGAATACGATGATGTATTTCCCAAAGAGTTACCCAGAATTCCCCCGGATCGTGAGGTATTTTTCACTATTGAACTCATACCCAGATCTACTCATATCTTGAAGTGCCCCTATAGGATGGATCCTATCGAACATGAGGAGTTAAAGAATGCAAGAGCATCTGGAAATATGGTTCATAGGGCCTAGTGCATCACCTGGGGGTGTACCAGTGCTCTTTGTGAAGAATAAGGATAGAACAATGCGGGTGTGTATCAATTAACGGGAACTCAACAAGATCACCATAAAGAAAAAGTATCATATCCCAAGGATTGATGACTTGTTCGACCAGTTAAGAGGATCTCAATACTTCTAAAAGGTGTAACTTTGTTATGGATATCATCAGGTAAAGGTGATGAATGTAGATATTTAGAAGACTGCCTTCCGTACAAGGTATGGGCACTATGAGTTTTTGGTGATGCCATGCGGACTTACTAATTCCCCTGCAATCATCATGGATTTGATTAATATAGACTTTAGACATTACCTTGACAAATTTGTGGTAATGTTTATCGATAATATTCTCATATACTCCAAGAGCACGGAGGAACATGAAGAACATCTATGACTTGTGTGGGAGACACTGAGAAAGGATACGTTGTACACCAAGTTCATAAAATGTGACTTTTTGATGAATCAAGTCACATTCTTGGGAAATGTGATCACAAGTAAGGGAATTTCTGTGGATCCTTCAAAAACAAAGGCGATTGAGGAATGGCCCATGCCCTCTAATGTCACAGAAATCCGTAGTTTTCATTAATTAGATTGGTACTAATGAAGTTTTGTGAGAAAATTCCCACGATTTTCAATCCCTCTAACTAAGTTAACAAGGAAAGGGGAAAAGTATGTCTGGACGGAAGAATGTGAGGGAAGCTTCAAGGAGTTAAAGAGAAGGCTAATCACTGCACTTGTACTCACACTACCGAAAAGTGTAGAATGTTTTGTGATATACAGTGATGCTTCAAAGAAAGGATTGGGTTGTGTACTCATGAAAAATGATAATGTGATAGCCTACGCCTCACAACAATTGAAGATCCATGAGCAGAACTACCCGACGCATGATATAGAGTTGGTAGCCGTGATTTTTTCCATGAAAATCTGGCGGCACTACCTTTATGGTTAGAATTGTGACATATACACTGACCAAAAGATCCTAAAGTATATATTCACACAAAAGGAGATCAACATGTATCAAAGGAGATGGTTAGAGATAATCAAGTATTACCATTTCTCTATTCACTATCAGCATGGAAAGACGAACAAGGTAGCTGATTCTCTATGTATGAAAGAACCTGCTACACTATCCGTGTTACAGATTGAGAAAGTCCCAATCTTCTTGGATGTGAAAAGGATGGATTTAGAAATCATAAGGGCTGGTGATACATCGTACATTTACCAAATGATTGTGCAACCATCCATCCAAGAGAATATTAAGGAAGCACAAAGGGATGATGTGGAGATACAAAAGATGGTGATTGGAGTAATGGAAGGGAAGCTGCAAGAGTTCCATATCGACAATGATGGTGTGATTCGGTTTGGAATGCGGGTTTGTGTTCTTTCATCACCTGGGATAAAGAAGGAGCTATTTGATAATTCACATAGCTCAACTTTCCCTATCCATCTTGGGAGTAACAAGATGTACTGTGATCTCCGAGAACACTTCTAGTGGGATAACATGAAGAAGGAGATTTCGGAATTTATATCAAGGTGCTTGGTATGTCAGCATGTTAAAAATGAGCGACAAAAGTCCAAAGGTATGATACATCCATTTCCTATACCCATGTGGAAATGGGAAAATGTTACTATGGACTTTTTCATAGGCCTCCCGAAGACATCAAAGGGAAATAATGTGATATGGGTTGTGGTTGAATGACTCACCAAGACTGACCATTTTATCGATATCCGGGAAGACCCCTCGCTTGAAAAACATACAAGGATATATGTGATGGAAGTTGTGAGACTGAACGGTGTTCCACTCTCAATTTTCACTGACCGTGATCTAAGGTTCACATCTAAGTTCTGGAGAAGCCTTCAACATTATTTGATTATAGAATTAAATTTCAGCACAACCTATCACCCCCAAACTGATGGCCAGTATGAATGGACTATTCAGACGCTTGAAGATATACGAAGAGCCTGTTCTCTAGAATTAAAAGGTTTTTGGGATCAGCATCTCCCATCGGTTGAGTTCTCATACAATAATAGCCTCCACTCGAGTATTCAGATGGCTCTGTATGAAGCTCTTTATGGGAAGCGGTGTAGAACTCCAACCTGTTGGGATGAAGTTGGAGAAAGAAAGCTACTTGGGCCCGATTTTGTTCAAGAGATGATAGAGAAGGTTCAAGTCATCCAGAAACACATCAATGCTGCTCAAAGACAGAAAAAAGCTATGCTGACAACCGTCAAAGGGACTTGGAGTTCGACGTTGGAAATAAAGTCTTCCTTCGAATATCTCCATGGAAGAGAGTCCTGCGATTTGAGAAGAAAGGGAAGCTAAGCCCAATGTATATTGGCCCCTTTGAGATCCTTGACCGCATAGGATCTGTGGCCTATCATCTAGAACTTCCAACAAATATGGCTCAAGTTCATGACGTGTTTCATGTATCACTACTGAGGATGTACATACCAGACCCCTCAAATGTACTAAACTCGGAGGTGGTGCAGCTGGAAGATGATATCTCCTATGAGGAGTAGCCAGTACAGATTCTAGACCGAAGTGATAAGGTTCTACGCAAAAAGATAGACCATCTTGTCAAATTGTTGTGGAGGAACCATAAGTTTGAGGAAAAAACTTGGGAACCAGAAGAGGCGATGAAGGAGAAGTACCCTCACCTGTTTATGTAAAACGAAATTTCGAGGATGAAATTTCATAAGGGGAGAAGAATGTAACGACCCACAGATTTTCAATTGAAATTACCTTCTTATAAATATGTCATAAATTAACATGAAATCAAAACATAATGAACTACTAAGGGACAAGTGACCATTAAATATAATTTTTTCACTTCTGAGTTAGGAATTTTGAAAATTCGACTTACATAGTTCTGTTGAAGATGATTTTTGGAATCTAATGAAACAAAAATAATTATTGGCGAATATTAACTTACCATTAGAAATAGTAACATACCATTATGAATAGTTATATGACCCTTATGAATAGTAAATCATCCACAATAAGAGTAACATTACCTATGAATAATAAAATAAAATATAGACATCTTAGAAAATGACAATTTTAACTTAGTAAATGTTTTGGTAATTTGTAAGTCATAAATAAGAAATTATAATTAAGTAATTATTATAAAGAATATTTATTCCCTAAAATGTATTCATTAATTATTGAATCAATGTATTAATGTTTTAGATAATTTTATAATACCCTATATAATTTTTTAAAGCACTATAAAATCATTTTTAACTTTTAAAAAATGTTTTTAAGTAAATTATGATTTTAAATAAATAATAAATTAATAATATTTAGAAAATTATTTTCAAAAAATGGACATTATTTTTGGATTCTACACGTCGAATAATGGTAGGGTTAAATTTTTGGGTTTTTTCTGAAATACTTCAATTTTCTGGTGAATAGTAAAAAATACAGTTTTTCGTATAATCAGTGTATACTAGATTGCATCATTAATGATGTAATGATGACATAAACATTCTAGAACCTTAGTTTCAGCCAAATTCTATTAAATTTCATAAATGGAACTTAAAATACAACAAATCCAATTCTCAAACCTAAAACGAACTTTCCAAAGCCTAAAGTCAGAAGGTGATTTATTAAAGTGTCTTTTTCTCTTTCTTTCACTATCCTTTTAATAAATTAATGAATTCCAGTTACAAAGAAGAATTAAATCCTAAAACGAATTATATTATATTAATATATGATTATGGATGTCAAAAAACTACTATTACAAGTCTAACTCTTGATATATTATTTTATTTAATATTTTATACCAAAAACACCCCCTCCTCATGTGTAAATAAGCCCTCCACCTCCTCTTTCCAAACCACACCTCTCAAGCTTCAAGAATTGTCTAAGCTCTTCCCAATCATCTCCCCTAGCTCCTCCCCCATGTAACTCCCCGACCCTAGTTACCCAGAGTCTGTGCATTATTACATAACATTGGCATGATCACAAGAAAGATCATGTCTCAAATGACCGATTAGTTTAGTAGCTTTGGAAACAGTAGATACAATCATAAAGTTTTAAATTACATCATAAAATAAATATCTTGTCTTCATATCCCCTCATACTATCCCTACAGGTCATTCATAAATTATTTCTTCATAATCTTGGAAAAAAAACATTGAATGGGGTGAGCTCAGATGCTCAGTAAGGATAACATTATAGCAGAAGCATTCATAGATAAACATAAACACTTAAGGCAGTTTATAACTAAAACCAAATCCTTTTTAAACTTGTAATTCAGCATAAAATGGAAAATATTAAATAAAATAATGTCATTTACTTACTCACATGGATATTATACTAGTCGAATGATCACATGCAATATCAATAACCACTTTCATAATTATGGAATACATAATGCAAGACTATCATAACCACATATCCAAGGCCTCGTGCCAAGACTACAAATAAGATTTTTGCAAGGCCTTGTTCCAAGACACTAGTTTGTTTCATGAGCCCTACCGATGCATCGAGGAGCTATAGCGGGCTCCACCCGTCACTTATTAAGTCCAATGCATTCCTCATATGAACAAGTTTAAACATAACATAAACATTCGTATTAAAACTAGCATACGAAATGTCAATATTTTAACCACAAACCATGAATGGTATAAAAATAACACATCCATAGTCAAACATAAATCATTTGATACAATATAGAAGATTGTATTGTATCACATTATCCTCAATCAGGAATAATTAAGGATGATGACATAGATGAAAATAATTATCAAAACTATTTGAGAGAAATATCCCCCTTTTTCTTGAAATCATTTAAAAGTCACACTATTTGTCAAGAAGCCATTTAAAAATAGATTTTTGAATCAAAGTCTCCCATACCACTTTGAAACTTTTTAAAAGGAGTTTTAATTTTAAAACTTTAATGTCCATATAAATAAATCCTTAAAACCATTTTTAAAACATGGACATTAATGAGAAAGATTTATATTAATAAGCCTTTAAAAAATTTAAAAATGGTATTTTAGTTAGAGATTCTAACCAAAAGAGAGACACTTGAATACAAAAAATTGAGGTAATCAAAACTTTGTAATATCATGAGAATAAAGGGATTCATGATATACTATGTCAAAGTAAATTATATACACCACATAAAAGTGATTTGGTGTATAACAACAAAGAAGTCTCAATGGAATATAAATTGAGATGAAATCTCTCATAAAGGATGAATCCTTAGGTTAAGGATAAATCAACAACATAATTATGTGTGAAAAATATAAATACAATAAATATGATTGGATATTCAGTGTAAAACACTCAATTACATTCACAAATATTCTTGTAAAAACAACACCAACGAATAGGATGTTTAACTCAACAAATGGAGAATGAGTTAAAATTAATCTTATCAAATTCATATCAATGACTTGAGAAATTATAAATGGAGTGATTATTTGTATCAAAAGTATATCCACAGGAAGGGGAGAGGAAATTATGACATAATCAAATGAATAGTGATTCGACACATAATCTTGGGGTAATATAATCAATGAAATATGCGTAATGAAAATTGAGTGGAAATTGAAATTTCAAATTCCCTTATCGATTAGGTAACTTACGAAACTTACACCCATGAAAGAAGGATCATACCATGATGATGTAAATACCCATAAATTAAATTATATTACACAATGAATACAATCATGGGTAGTACACATACACCACATGTAATAATTAAGTGGTGAATAATGGAATTCTCACAAAATTAAGAGTGAGTTAAGAAACCCCTTACCTTGTACTTTTCCATGGTTGGGGGTAGGTTAACCTTCTGTATAATGTTGAAATAATTTTTATTAAATTATTCATGAATCATATACATTAATATGATATCATATATGATCTTTTAACATTGCTTTGTTAATAATATCTTAGAATTATTGTCATTTCCGGTGTTAACTTACTTGTTTTACTTTATATGTTTTGTTACATAATCCATGTTTTTCATGTATAGGTTGTATCTTATTAATATACAGAATGATATAAAGTTCTTAAACATTATTTTTAAATCATCAATTTATAGTTATACTTGAATGGATATGATGGAGAATGAATCGCATCACGTTCGTGGAGACGGTAGTCCTTACGTACGCACGAGCGACAATATCATTCTTTTGATATTTAAATAATATATAATTGGATGGTATATTATATATAAAGAATCATTATAATGTTATATTTATTCTTTACATGAATTATACATCATTATTATACCCATCCAAATAATAATATATTGAATAACAATCACACCACGACGTGGAGACGGTAAGCCGTATGTACGCACGTATGGTGACATGTTATTCAAAGGGTGGATATAATATGGAATTTGGTTGTACCATATTTATAATAACATCATAGTATATATAAGATACTGGATTTATTATTTTATAATGGTAATAAAAAAGAAAGAAGAAGTGGAAGAAGAAAGGAACTTGAAAAGGGGTGGTGAAAACATCACCTCTTCTTCGTGTTCTTCCTTTTGATTTGATCAAAAGGGCTCCGTTGGTTGGCTTTATGATCAAACTAAGGCCTCTAAGTTGTAGTGAGGTAAGTTGAGAGAGTATTTTGTCAGGGGTTTGACTAACCAAAAGGCTTTGAATGTGTGAAGAAATGAGAAGGAGGAGTGCCCTTTTATAAGAGGGGTGAGGGGCACCTTTGGAAAAGGTAGAAATATTAATTTATAATAAACACATATTCGGTTTCTAATGGATACAAAGTTGATTATTAAAATGTTAAGGTGGGGATAGGTCGAAAAAAATTCAACAAATAGAATTTAGACAGGTTTTGTTTACTATATTAACCTTATCTTTTAGTTTTAACTCTTAGTTAATTAGTTTCACTTTTACAATGTCTCTTTGTAATTTTATATTATATGGTTAATAGACTTACCATATACATCTAAGAGACCCCCAAGTGGTCCATTAATGATACAACTATCATGATATAAGTCTTTTGTCCGAAACATAGATTTTTACGAATTTAATATCTATTAATAATATAATTTTTGTTTTAAAAACTCTTTTATGTCAATTTTGACACTATTCAATAGTTGATTTTTTTGAAACTCATAACAGAATGACCACTTCTAAAAAAGTTAATTAAATAAATACTAATATGTCATATTAACCTATAAATTAGTGTAATTCAATAAAACTCTCAAATTATATTTATTTGGGTATTTATAAAATCAATTATTCTAATTTTTCACTATTATGGTAATTACTGCATCACCATTGTGTCATAAATAAATTAAATTATTTAATGTATAAAATTATAAATATAATATAATTATTTATTAAATATTTTTATCATTCTAATGAATATTTATAGTCTAAAATCCAACATATATAACCCTATGTAACAATTGCTTTTCTAAAAGATATATGCTTGTGTGATTTTTGTATTCATTTTAACTTAATTAAAATAATGTGTCCCTATCACTTACAACTGGATCCATGGGGTACCAAAATCGACCCAAAGATACCCATGGTCGACCATGTATCAACAAATAGGGTTAAGACACGTTTTAAGGTAATTTAGTATTATTATAATATTATATTTTTAATCCCTGTTTACCGGATTTACCCTTTAACCATGGTAAATAAAATATTTACCGACGTAATTATCCAAAATGTCTAAAAATAAAAGTTACCTATTTACACAATTTGAACATCCTGATTCCAAATATGGAATATATTTTTCCCAATTCAAAACACAGAAGTGGAAGAAATTAATTTAAAATTAATTCCCGTTGTTAAAAGAAAACGCGTGTTTTTAAGAGATAATAACTATCAAAAGATTGGCACTTGTTTATGTCTGGTTTAAATGTGAAATTATGTACAATGACAAACATTGAATTAAATTGTAAAAATATATTCTAAATATACTTTAAAACCACTCAAATTCATAATTCATCAATATTAATTATTTCGATTAAAAAAGTTGTTTTTAATTAAAATTTAGTAATTTTCACTATTCATCAAAATGTGAATGTTATCCGAAAAGTACTAAAATTTCACCCTAGGCTAATTTTAATATTCTGAATCCAAACATTAAGTCCATTTTAAGATATAGAATATATAAAATTTCAAAAATTAGGTATTACTATTCATAATGGCTAGTTTGATCGGTTGTGGTGTGTGCTAGAACTCGATGTTGCGTACAACACACACTATCGCATTATTCAAAGAGAAGCGTACCATGGAAGCTTGGGGTGTTACATTCTCCCCTACTTCAAGAAATTGCGTCCTCGCATTTTTTAAAATTTGGGAAATGGAATATATTGGAAAGTCCCACACCAGAAAAAGATTCAATAAAACTATCACTTTAATAGAAAGAAAGAGAAGAACAAAGGTCACCCGAGATAACCCATACTAGGATTTCATGTAGGAAAACATGGATATGGATGATAAAAAAGTGTCATGTTCTGATGGAGAGGGATAGAAATCATGATTAGGATAAAGTTAACAATAAGAAAACCACAAACTTGTGTTTGGACAAACGACCATTAGTTTCCTATTAAGAAAGTAAAAAAGACATCATTTTTTTGTTTTAAGTTACATTCATTTATGATATTGACTATGAATATAAAGATATATACTTAAATTTTAGGTAGAGTTTCATTCTTTATTAAATTTACACTACTAACTCATTTTTTAAACGATTAGTATTCAAGAATACTTGGTCACACTGGAAGAGCTAGAATAAACTTCTATAGAATCACATGATCCATGCGGGATGAACAATATATTTACATTGTCTATAGAGATTAATCAAAACCAAAATGGTTAGTACAATATCTAATAATCCCCCAAATGTATATTCCTTGGGAGAATAAACACTAATATTGATTTCCATAATTAAACCAACAATACCCCAATGTTAAATAAATACCATTCAATAATCAATTGTCCTTAATATCTTTCAATATAATCAAAACTAATATTGAAAACCAAAACTTATTAAGAATGTAGTATTCCACGTTAAATTGTATCTCCAAATGTCATTAATTACTCTTAAAGTCACATACTAAAATGTAATTAACCTAATAATTTCTATAAACAACCCAAATCACTATAAATCCATAAAAACATAGATAAAAATCCACTATTACTCTTCACATGAAATCCCATACTATTCTATTTTCCTTGGGAATATAATGTTCACAACAAAGAGAACAACTTCCAAAATAACATCTATCACTTAATCACCAAATCATTTTCCTGTACCAAGGGTATTCATTTAATAAGACATAAGAACCCAAATCAACTTATTATTGATCGATAAAATCATTTAACTAAAAATAATTAGTCACACTATCCAGGGACTTCACGTAGTCCAGTGGTAGGCGATAAATCTCAATCGCACTTTGGTTGTGGGTTCGATTCCCACAGCATTGTCCGACGCGACAGGTTGTCACACGGTCTGCGTGTTGTCCTTTTTCAAAAAATATATTTTATAATATTACCAAAATGAAATAAATTCCTCAAAATAACTATAACATAATTTAACCAAAAATCTTATCTCATACCTTGCGTTTTCATCCCAAATTATGATAACTTATAATTTCCTCAATCCCAACGATCATATAATACCAAATGATTATTTATAGCTGTATCCACAAGAGAAGAGATAATTATTCCTCAAATATCATTCTCGCATGGAAAACTGCGGGGTTACAAATACAACAGAAAATTATTCTAAAGTAAACCCATCAACATGGAGCACTAATACTTTTTAAACATTTCTCCAACCATTTATTTCTACATAGCTTTTTCTTTGACCACGAAAATATCCTATAGAATAGGGAATTCACTCGAGTAATGGCTAGGTCCCCTACATTTACGGAAAATGAATGTAAATGGACTCTTGGTACCATTTTTATCTTCATATATAGTACTCTTCATTTTTCTTCGGCAATTCCTCACTTTATGTCCTTCCTTCCCGCATGTAAAGCATTTCTTTGTCCCATTGAGACACTATCCTGGGTGTCTTCTTCCACATTTCCTTCATGATGGAAATTGAGGACTCCTTTCTCCATGGTCTCCACTGCTGGAGCTCCTATCATTCATCACTTTTCTCTTCTTTTTTGAGTCCAATAATTGGTTAATATATAAATTGTTGATCATATTTTTGGATAATTGATTTGGCATAAAGACAATAACTTTTACGCCTATCAACATTCCATTTTGTTTCTCATTGCCACCACTGTTCCCACCTTGTACATCGTTCTCAAAGTCACTATGACTACCTTGGAATCCAACCATTGAATAAAACCAGAAATCATTGTGTGAGTAATAGTAGTCATAAAATCATTTAGAGATTAACATATCACCATTTTCTCAACTTGAAACACATTAGGATTAACCAAGGTCATTTACTCTAATCTTATATATATAATACTTCAAATCTGTTTGTAAAGAAAATTTAAATTATCCCAAGCATATCCCCCGGGAGTGTCGTAACCAAGAGTGCAGCATGGCCCGTTGTCGTGCACCAGTTCCCGTTCGAGTCTAGCTCAAAGCGGTGTTTTCGGGTTTTACCCCTAGGTACATCTGTTCCAGAGCCGCCTCTACCTGCTCGTATCCAGACATGGATGTATTTCTCGGAAAACTCACAAAATATCTACAATACCAAAATTCTAGAAAGTTCTTCTATACTAATCCTCAAACATTATCTTAGGTCTACGTGCTCTAATCAGAGTTTATCTAAATCTAGCTTCCAAGGTTTGTACTAAACTTCCTCTGATACCAACTGTAACGCCCCGAACCTAGTTACCCAGAGATGTTGCATTATTAGACAACATTGGCATGATCACAAGAAAGATCAATTCTCAAAAGACCGATTAGTTTAGTAGCCTTGGAAACACTAGATACAATCATAAAGTTTTACATTACATCATAAAAAACATCTTGTCTTCATAACCCTTCATACTATCCTTTCAGGTCATTCATAAGTTATTTCTTCATAATCCTGGAAAAAAACATTGAAAGGGGTGAGCTCAGATTCTCAGTAAGGATAACATTATAGCAGAAGCTTTCATAAGTAATCATAAACACTTAAGGAAGTTTATAACTAAAACCAAAGACTTTTTAAACTTGAACTTCAGTATAAAATGGAAAAGATAAAATATAATAATTCCATTTACTTACTCACATGGATATTCTACTAGTCGAATGATCACATGAAATATCAATAACCACTTTCATAATGATGTAATTCATAATTCCAGACTATCATAACCACATACCCAAGGCCTCGTGCCAAGACTAGAAATAAGATTTTTCCAAGGCCTTGTCCCAAGACACTAGTTTGGCTCATGTGACCTACCAATGCATCGAGGAGCTATAGAGGGCTCCACCCGTCACTTATTAAGTCCAATTCATTCCTCATATGAACAAGTTTAAACATAACATAAACATTCATATTAAAACTCTCATACAAAATGTCAATACTTTAACTACAACCCATGAATGGTATAAAAATAGCACATCCATAGTCAAACATAAATCATTTGATACAATATAAAAGATTGTATTTTATCACATTATCCTAAATCAAGAATAATTAAGGATGTTGACATAGATGAAAATAATTATCAAAACTATTAGAGAGAAATATCTCCCCTTTTCTTGAAATCATTTCAAAGTCACACTATTTGTCAAGAAGCCATTTAAAAATAGATTTTTTAATCAAAGTGTCCCATACCTATTTGAAACTTTTTAAAAGTAGTTTTAATTTTTAAACATTAATGTCCATATAAATAAATCCTTAAAATCATTTTTAAACATGGACATTAATGAGAAATATTTAGGTGAATAAGTCTTTAAAACATTTAAAAATGGTATTTTAGTTAGATATTCTAACCAAAAGAGAGACACTTGAATAAAAATAATTGAGGTAATCAAAACTTTGTAATATCATGAGAATAAAGGGATTCATGATATACTATGTCAAAGTACATTATATACACCACATAAAAGTGATTTGGTGTATAACCACAAAGAAGTCTCAATGGAATGTAAATTGAGATGAAATCTCTCATAAAGGCTGTATCCTTAGGTTATGGATAAATCAACGATATAATTATGTGTGACAAATATAAATACAATAAACATTATTGGATATTCAGTGTAAAACAATCAAGTACATTCACACATATTCTTGTAAAAACAACACCAACGAATTGGATGTTTAACTCAACAAATGGACAATGAGTTAAAATTACTCTTATCAAATTCATATCAATGACTTGAGATATTATCAATGGAGTGATTATGTGTATCAAAAGTATATCCACAGGAAGGGGAGTGGAAATTATGACATAATAAAATGAATAGTGATTCCACACATAATCTTGGGGAAATATAATCAATGAAATATGCATAAAGCCAAATGAGTGGAAATCGAAATTTCAAATTCCCTTATCAATTAGGTAACTTACGAAACATATACCCATGAAAGAAGGATCATACCATGATGATTTAAATACCCATAAATTAATGTATATTACACAATGAATACAATCATGGGCAGTACACATACACCACATGCAATAATAAAGTGGTGAACAATGGAATTCTCACGAAATTAAGAGTGAGTTAAGAAACCCCTTACCTTGTACTTTTCCATGGTTGGGGGTAGGTTAACCTCCTGTATAATTTTGAAATAATTGTTATTAAATTATTCATGAATCATGTACATTAATATGATATCATATATGATCTTTTAACATTGTTTTGTTAATAATATCTTAGAATTATCGTTGTTTCGGGTGTTAACTTACTTGTTTTCTTTTATATGTTTTGTTACGTAATCCATGTTTTTCATGGATAGGTTGTATCTTATTCATATCTATAATGATATAAAGTTCTTAATCATTATTTTTAAATCATAAAATTATAGTTATACATGAATGGATATGTTGGAGAATAAATCTCATCACGTTCGTGGAGACGGTAGTCCTTACATACGCACGAGTGACAATATCATTCTTTTGATATTAAAATAATATATAATTGGATGGTATATTATATATACAGAATCATTATCATGTTATATTTATTGTTTAAATGAATTATACATCATTATTATACCCATCCAAATAATAATATATTGAATAACAATTACACCACGACGTGGAGACGGAAAGCCGTACGTACGCATGTATGGTGACATGTTATTCAAAGGGTGGATATAATACTAAATATGGTTGTATAATATTTATAATAACATCACAGTATATATACGATACTGTATTTATTATTTTAGAATGTTAATAACAAAGAAAGAAGAAGTGTAAGAAGAAAGGAACTTGAAAAGGGGTGGTGAAAACATTACCTCTCCTTCGGGTTCTTCCTTTTGATTTGATCGAAATGGCTCCGTTGGTTGGATTTCTGATCAAACTAAGGCCTCTAGGTTGTAGTGAGGGAAGTTGAGAGAGTATTTGGCAGGTTTTGGTCTAACCAAAAGGCTTTGAATGTGTGTAGAAATGATAAGGAGGAGTGCCCTTTTATAAGAGGGGTGAGGGGCACCTTTGGAAAAGCTAGAAATAATAATTTATAATAAATTAATATTCGGTTTCTAATGGCTCCAAAGTTGATTATTAAAATTTTAAGGTGGGGATAAGTCGAAAAACATTCAACCAATAGAATTTAGATAGGTTTTGATTACTATATTAACCTTATATTTTAGTTTTAACTCTTAGTAATTAGTTTTACTTTTGCAATGTCTCTTTGAATTTTTATATTATATGGTTAATAGAATTCCATATACATCCAAGAGACCCCCCAAGTGGCCCATTAATGATAAAACTGTCATGATATAAGTCTTTTGGCCAAACCATAGATTTTTAGGAATTTAATATCAATTAATAATATAATATTTGTTTTAAAAACTCTTTTATGTCAATTTTGACACTATTCAATAGTTGATTTTTGTGAAACTCATAATAGAATGATTACTTATAAAAAAGTTAATTAAATAAATCCTAATATGTCATATTAACCGAGAAATTAGTGTAATTCAATAAAAGTTCCAAATTATATTTATTTGGGTATTTATAATATCAATTATTCTAATTTTTCACTATTATGGTAATTACTACATCACCATTGTGTCAAAAATAAATTAAATTATTTAATGTCTATAAATTATAAATACAATATAATTATGTATTAAATATTTTTATCTTTCTAATGAATATTTATAGTCTAAAATCAAACATATATAATCCTATGTAACAATTGTTTTTCTAAAAGATACATGCTTGTGTGATTTTTGTATTCATTTTAACTTAATTAAAATAAAGTGTCCCTATCACTTACAAGTGGATCCATGGGGTCCCAAAATCGACACAAAGATGACCATGGTCGACCATGTATCAACCAATAGGGTTAATACACGTTTTAGGGTAATTTATTATTATTATAATATTATCTTTTAACCCATGTTTACCGGATTTACCCTTTAACCATGGTAAATAAAATATTTACCGAAGTAATTATCCAAAATGTCTAAAAATAAAAGTTACCTCTTTAAAAAATTTGAACATCCTGATTCCAAATATGGAATAAATTTTTCCACATTCAAAACATATAAGTAGAAGAAATTAATTTAAAATTAATTCCCGTTGTTAAAATAAAAAGCGTGTTTTTAAGAGATAATAACTATCAAAAGATTGGCACTTGTTTATGTCTGGTTTAAATGTAAAATTATGTCCAATGACAAAAATTGAATTAAATTGTAAAAATATATTCTAAATATACTTTAAAGCCACTCAAATTTATAATTCATCAATATTAATTATTTCGATTAAAAATGTTGTTTTTAATTAAAATTTAGTAATTTTCACTATTCATCAAAATATGAAAGTTATCCGAAAAGTACCAAAATTTTACCCTAGGCTAATTTTGATATTATGAATCCAAAAATGAAGTCCATTTTGAGAGATAGAATTTATAAAATTTCAAAAATTAGGTATTACTATTCATAACGGCTAGTTTGATCGGTTGTGGTGTGTGTTAAAACTCAATGTTGCGTACAACACACGCTATCACATTATTCAAAGAGAAGCGTACCATGGAAGCTTGGGGTGTTAAAACCCACGTCCAAGAGCTTCTAGTCTCATAAAAATACCATTCTTAGGCCCTTAAGTAGGTTCTCACGTGAAGGATTCAAGAGGTAATTTCTCTCCCTCTTCCCCTTTATTTTCCTTTCAAGTTCAAGTTAATTTCTTGATCTCTCCCGACCTATATTCATATCTATTGTATTGTAACTCCATTATAATACATATAATATATTTTTATGGTTCTAATGGGATATTATATCACCCCACACCCTTTCCCTCTTCCTTTTATTTTATTAAAATGAACATTGTTCATGAGGTGTTAATTTATCACCTTCAAAAATGACATGATCTCTTCTTCCATTTCTACCTTCAAATATGGTCATGAAACCATTTTCATGGTTGAAACAGAATATTTTATATGAATTATGTTCTGTTTTAAGATCTGGAAATAACCGATGGCCATATTAATAAGTGAAAAGTTAAAACAAGTTCGTTGTGATCCAAAAACCGTTCAAAGTAACCAAAATAATAATCATTTAATTCTTATCTAATGATTCACCCGCATGGATCTAATATAATTCATTATAAAATCATTGAAGATAGTTTAATATCATTAATAACATTTAATATCAGTTCTGGATGTTTACCCATGTTCTACCAAAAATTCAATTTAAGAGTACAAGTGAATCAACCAAGAAAAAAAACCATAAAAACAAACATCCCCGAACAATGTTTTTAAACTCTATAAGTCATCCAAAGGAAAATTATATGACATAATGAAACCAGAATGAACCCTATTAATTTGCACATCATTTTGGATTTCTAATTAATTAATATAATGTCATTATATAGGAAATCAAAGAGAAGGAAGCATTCAGGTACAAGGTAAGGTGAAATCTCAAACCCAACATTATAGCTTCAGGTTCTCCCTCTTTCACTCCATTTTTGACATGGTTACTCCTCAAAGTTCATTTGTTCATCATTTCCTTTAATTTATGGGATACACTTGTTTTTCACTGGTTTTTATGTCCATCAAAAGGTTTTCCAAAAGAACTCTTCTTTTAAGAACACCCCTTTTACTTCTCACTCAAGGTGTACGGTTCCTGTAACATGTATGTTATTCCCTCTTTCTTTTGGGTACCCAATGATTATGAATTTGTTATTATGAGATGAAACCCATTCCTTTTCATGGGTTAATTATGATAATTTATGTTATATGTTCATTGTGTCAAGAATGATAAATTATAATGTTATGATGTGACGGGTGCGCCCAGAATTATATAGCACAATATGAATGTTTAAATGTGACGGGTGCACCCGAAATTATATAGTGCTCCAATGTATTGGGTAAAGTGATTAATCTCATGAGTAAATTTGAAATGATGTGTGAACAAGATGTTAGCTTGGTTCACAAGTATTTGTGGTAGTTAACCACTAAGACACGATGTTTCATTTTTATGCATTGCCACATTTCAAGTCTTTTATTTATGATCCTCTCATGTTCATGATCTTTTTCCTATGTTATGATTATTCTCACCCCATGATATATAATTTTTATTTATCCTCTTACTGGGCTATTAGATCACCCCTTTTGATTTATATCCTCAAGTGGCTACATGTACACATGAGAGGACAAGTGCCACTTAGAATCTAGTAAAGAAGAAATTAAATAAATGTTTATGGTTGATGTTGTATTTGTTATGTGTGGTATGAGTTTGCCCAAGATACTAAATTTTTATATCCTCTATGTGTAATATTATTATGTTTTTTATCTTTCAAATGATGTAATAGTAATGTATGAAAACGTCGGGTCACTATAATTACTCATATTTTGAGGGTATTATCTCCCCAATATCTCACCTTGGAACCATTCTCATAATCAACAACCTCTACTGTTTGGGGAGGTGTAGTTGAAGCCAGGTGACCCATTGAATCATGTAACAACTTAGTGGATCCCTATTCGGGATGTTACATCATCCATGCTATTTAACATCATACTACAGGGAAGATTATTATTCTATTAAAGAAATTTCATTGATCATAATTGAATTAAACATGAAATTGTGGAAAAGAATTTTTCAAACAATGGAATTAGTTCAAGATGATATATTCTCCACATCAATTAGGACCAAATAGTAATCACTATTATAGGAGAACATGTTTTTATGTCAGGTACCACCTCTGTTGGGTTAGGATTCAGAGACTTTATCCCCCACTATTTATTGTTTGAGGACAACATCTATAATCCCATGGATTAATATGCAATGAAAAATTATCAACATTAAATATCATGAAATTTGGTTTTTATGGAGCTACAATGTATGAAATGTGCAGAACCGTTTCGTATATAATTACTACAACTCGTCTCATCACTTCTCAGAAAGTTCAACTTCATATATCTATTTGAAGTGAAAATGATTTGTGGTGATATCATAATTTCACTAGATAATTCTTCCTTAATATATTATAGATGAAGATATTAGGTTCATTATTTTGTAGAAGGTGTTCGGGTGAAATAATTACAAAATTTTTAAAATAGATTATTAGGTTAGGGATTCTTTTATATGTACTTTATATTCAATATGAAATTTTTTATAGTTTTATTGAATACATATATCTATAAAATTGTTGATTCTTGAATGTTGTAAGATTTTTAAGATTGAATGAAGTTTTTATGATAAATCCTCATTGACTAGGAATTACATAATTTGGTGTCATTGTTCATCAATACCGTGATAAGGAAACTAAAATCACTGATGATATTCGACAATAGAAATATGATAAGTTCCTTTGACTAGACCTCCAAGAGGGTTATAGCTAGATCTTATTTATTTATGACTACAGTGTTGGTATGTAGGTAAATAAATATAATTAATGTTCGTTGAAGATAGGCCTTTATGAAATCAATTCACTATGTAGTGAAAACCATGAATATATTACATCATGAAATATTTTTTATACAGGTGAATAATGAAGGTGTGTATATGGAAAGTATTGAATTTATTGGTCAACACCTTGTAGTCATGTAACATCAATAGAAAAAAGTTTCCAAGTCTCTTAATCTACTGAGAGGGTTTGGATCCTAACTAATTATAAATTCATGTGAATGGATTAACCTCATACATTATGGTTGTGGTGTCTCTTGCCTCTAAAGATTAAGGAGGACCCCATCGAAGCCTCATATAATTTGGAATTTTTAGGAATTATGATAACTATAGATGGTGATGTTTTCTACCCATTAATGAATATTATTATTCTTGACAGGCTCTAATGGAGGCACATGGTCTTATTGGGAGTAAAAAAATTAAGGACATCAAATTATTAGTAGAATCTTTTGATTATATATAGGTTCATTTTGATCCAGGGTGTAATTTATTTCATTTATTTTTTAAGAAATACATGTACTGAATTGAGATATATTAGTACAATGCAGAATATTTATTAATAATGTGTCCTTGTCTATGTCATCCATGTTAGTAACTACACTAGCTATATAATTGGAATGATTATTCTGTGAATGGTCATTATGAATCAAATTTATTTTGGAGGAAAACACACCATCAATCTGTTAACATGATCATAATGATGGATTAAATCGTCTTTGGTGATGTTTTATTCACCATTAATTTCTTTTGTCACTATTGAAAAATATTTTTGGATATCATGGTGAGATAATAGTATCTTCATGGATAAAACTACACCAACAATGACAGATTGATAATCAACTTCGTTTTTTAACCCTTCAGGAACAAGAAACTAATAGGGAAACACATTATTGTTTATCGGAAACCAAATACCCTGGAACCCCAAATTATCCATTAGGATCTCTATTAACTATATTTTGAGACATCAACAAGAACCATCAATGTCAATATCCCACACATGAGATTTATCATGTTTGGTAATGTACATAACATCATGTCAATCAATTCTTAACAGTCCATTTTAAATAAATGAGTGTTCAATGAGGATGTATGTTTATACTTATACCTTGACTGAATTCTATGTTATGAACCAAATGTGAAACTATTACTATATTACTCACCATCATTGTAGACTTAAAGTTATTATTGGGAAACTAAGGTTGTACTTTAATATGTCATAATGAGAGGACAAATAGAGCTTATAGGGGTAGGGATAGGGTCATAGACATGATGTAGACACGATAAATGAAAAATAGATTTTCTAAATATTTTAATACCGAATATCAGCAACCATCATGGTTTAAATGTAAAAATATAAACTATTATTTTTAATTGAATCATTATTTTCATCTAGGAACATTATAAGAAAAGGATATACTATTTTTATATACATGCTAACTAGGATTCATTCAAACTGTGTAATTTGAACTATCATGTTGAGATTTTTCATCATTGGTATTTGGAGTCTCTCTAGCAGTCCTCATCCCACATGTAATCCACCAATTTTTTTATTACACTTATAATGGGTACGAATTTAACACAGACATCGATGACGATGACCATTATATAGGAAATATTACATTATGTTCCTCTTAGTTCCTTGAGGTTATGTAGTGGGTAAATATTGAGTATTTCTATGTTATTTTCATTATCTAAAACAACAATAGGATATTTCACCACGAAGGTGATAAATTTTCCTAATTTTACTCATAATTTTCAGTTCCAGGTTTATATTTTTAGGTATTCATATCGATGCGTGATAAATAAAACATCAAGGATAGAAATATTATCAGAGTCAAGTCATGATTTAACTATGAGGTCATCCACATAGCAATCTAGTGTCTTCCCTATGAGGGCATGGATGATGGGTTTCATGTACAATTGATATATTTTCCCAATGATATTCACAAGTAATGGAGTTAATCGATAGTATAAAATCAATAACTATACCTTTAGTAATGTTATTTATACATCGTCTTGGGCCATCAAAATATGATTGTAACTATAGTACCCCTCCTTAATGGAGATGGATTACAATCGAACAGTTATAGATATCAGTAATTTTGTTATCATAATCTGGAAAAAATATTTTCTTCATTTCAAATTGTGTTCATTAAATTCCATAAATAATCAGAACATACAATTGATCTTTACGAGGGGATGATTTTTCCTAACCACTTTATATATTTCACTTATTTTTTGAATTTTTATTTGATGATTTTTTTGACCTCATATTACAACAAGGAAATAATGTTGAATGAATATTTTTATTCAATATTTAATTAGTAGTGGTTTTCAAGAAATCATATATGATTGGTGTCCACCACATGAAAAAATCATCGAATTAAATAATAGTTACAATAAAATACACCACAATTTAATTTCTGGAATGAATTATTCTCCTCATAGTGCTATATTTAATTGGATTCAATGATTATAATGAGTAGTGGAGCCACCATTGTAATGTTATTAACTTACTAGAGAACATTCCTTAGATGATGATGACTTCATCCAACACTGGCGTGGGATATATATGGTCACGATTCTCCCCTCCCACTAGATCAATATTATCGAGCCTATAGGGAATGACATTATTTTATAATAACTAGATGATATGGGTAAATATTCCTCTCTAGTGAGAGATGAGATGCATTCCTTTTGTTTTTAGTGTCCTTGTGAAACTACATTTTCATCTTAATAAGTTATTACATCTTCTATACTTTCAATGTTTTCTTCAACAACATATTATTTTGTGATATCATGATGTTTGAAATTTGAAAAAAAACACATATTTAGATACAAATATATATGTAGAGGAATCCATAGATCATGAACAAGATTCATATTTATATTTGGGTTATAAGTTTTAAACAAATCATTTAGAGCTTCAGTATCATTGATTGTAGTGCCATTTCCCATAGATGTAATGTTTCTAACATCTGAAACATTCACCTCAGTCAGAAATTTTTTCAACATATTCATTGTTATAAGTGACATCAATGGACCCCAGTAGCTAAACGAAGCACAGTTCATTTTCATTGACATATTTAGTTCCAATACATATTTCACACTATTTATGAACTTGCAGCCATTTTTTTCATATTATGAATCTTTTAGGAGAAGTGTCCTAAATATCATATTTCATCATATTTTATATTACATCACTCTTCCATAATCCTACATTATCTTACTAGTATTAAAAACATTGAATAAGAAACTGGATATGTATTTTACACATTCCATTCCCCTAATAGGTTATTTTAAAAATATAGTGTATGATTATGTTACTGCTTAGTTCCTATGAAGCCACAACAAACCCATAGTACATTAATTATTATGTTGACCACATAACCATGAATTTTTTATCCAGGAATGAGATCTATGAATTTCACAATGAGTTTCATCATAACAAGAGGATTCTTATTTCCTTTAGTATACCATTGAATTTTAAATTTTAAATAAGAAAGGTAATCCGTACCATCACAAAATTGTCAAATAGTTCGGACATTGATTAAATTATTCTTATTGAATTTATCAATTAGGATCGAAATAATTTCGGCATCACCATGTTTTCAGAGATCTATAGGGGTCTTAAATGTCTCTGGATGTATGAATCTCAATATTACTCTATGAATGGGTTGACCAATTGACATTTCACATTGGAAGTCTCTACACAATACACCTCTACAATTGAAACATCATTTCAAAACTCTTCAGGGTATTGAAGGTGTTTGAAATGTTCTTCTATAGTCCCTTTCATGTGGTCTAGCACATCTAGTATGGAATTTTTGTCCATGAGATAGCTAATATCATTATGATATATCACAATTTCGCCAGGGATCAATTCATAAATGGATGTGTTTATTAATTATTATCATCCATTGAGGTCAAATAATTATGTGCTGGTAATCAGTTTTGTTTACTATAACATTGAATCATGGTTTTTAGTGGTTGGTTCCAAAATGTTGACTAGAATAGACTAGATAATTTCAATATAATCAAAAAATTATTCCAATAAAATTGAATTTTAATATCACCAAGTGGATTCATGAGTTCATTGGGTACTTAATTGTATCTAATATGTTTCCTTCATGTGTTCTAACTACTTGTATAATTTTATTACAGACGTGGATTAGATATTTAGATCTACCACAATTCATTATACTTTATTTTTCTTATAATATATGGGATCACTCTCACCATCCCTAATTTGTTTAGGTCATTCATGTTCCCAATAATTTTCTTCATCATGGATTGATTATTTCCTGTTAATGATGTTAAATTATCCAAAATATGAAACATTTTCTATCATGAGTTTTATTTGATAGAATATTTAATTGCATATAAATAATGGATGTTAATGATCTATGAGACATTGTATTAGTTTATGAGGGTGAAAAATCTACCCTCCCTCTACACTATTCTTTAATCATTAGTTTTTTTGGCTCTATAAAAATGTGGTGGTGGTTTTATTTTAAAGGTGCAGTGAGTTTTTAGGCCTCAATATGCTGACTAAGTTTCACACTAAAATTATAATGAGTGAAATGGATTATATTCAGAGTCCTACATCTATAAAAAATATTGTTCATTATTTACCAGGACTTCCTAATAGTATTATTCAGGCTCCGATTTGGAAGTGGAAACATATTAAACCTATTAAAGTGTATTTCCTATTACAATTTTTGATGGATCAAAAATTTATTATATGATTTCCATATATTTGATGATTTCTTAAACTGTTTTGATCATCATCATGTGGAATAGAAATGGATAGAATGATCACTAGGAAATACCTAATCTTGTTTCATAATCTGTAAAATATCAATTTTATTATTACCCTTGTTTGTAAAAAAATATCATTGATATTACTCTTTTTAGAAAGTATAGTTCATATTTCATTGGTTCTTAAAAAATTGGATTCAATTATTCTTTTCACCTCTTGATATGTTTTTTTGCTGATGTTGTTACCTATTAGGAGGATTTAGTCTATATGAACTATTCCTTGATTACAAGACACTATTTGGTGAAATTTTATCAATGGTTGTGGAAAAACTCTCTTTAATAATATTGGTTATCACTTTATTTGGGAATAGATGATATTTTCTGTTTGTTCACTAAATAGAATATCTAGATGTTGTGACATTGCTAAGAATACCTAGAATCTAGCTAGGTACTTCAAAAAAGAAAAAAATGCTTGAAAATAATCACATATATTCTATCAAAATTATTATATAATATCCATTTGAAGGTGTCTATTGTTTGAGTATGCCAGACCTTTATGCTTAGAGATGAAGTGGAAGACCCTTTCGTATTCACATTTTGTGAAAATTTAGAGGTTAACAACCTATAGCATTTTTAACATAGAGTTTTATTGGTCCCATGAAAAGGACCGAAGGGCATACCCTATCCCCATGGGCTAGAACAAGTTCCTGAGTATCATATATCTCGGTTTAGGAAGGATTTACCTGAATATGTATACCTAAAACATAAAAAATATTTGATAAAATGAATCCGAAAAATTTATACTAGCAAGGTTTATAAAAAAATACAGAACTGAATACATAAGTTCAAATGAAATAAAAAAGGTCCAAAGACACAACTAAACATCAACAAAATATCTCCATGTACTCCACATGACAATGGTTCATCCCCCCCCCCCCCAAGCCGTCTACAGAACGTCGCCCCAAGGATGGGGACTAACACCCTGAACCGCCATCACCCTTCGCCATTCCTTTACCCAAGTCAAACATAACCAAGTCTTCTTACACATAAGGGGTGTATGTAGGGTTTGAGACAAATCCCAATAGGATACCAACCAATTATTCCAAATATGATACAATAAAATGTAAAAAATCATATTGTTTTAAGATGCAAAGAAAATCAGTTATAAAATCCAAGAAATGCAATTTTCTATTGAAAACAGTTTTCAAGCTAAAGTTTTAAAATGTTCACACATTTAAATAGACATGTTATCTACATTAATTTACTGAAAAAAACACCCCAATAAATGGTAAAATACAAATAAAACAATGAGCAACAAAATTGGGAACACCCCTAGGCACTAGATAGTCTCGGGCCCCATATACCTCATACCTTAGTGTAATGTAATGATAGTAAAATCCCTTCATGTGCACGATCCACATGTAGGTAAATAACCATAACCTAGTGGTATCCAATAATAATACATATATTATAGTAAGAGTTGTCATTATCCAAATTCTAGGTGAAACAGGGACAAACCCATCCGGTCCACTAGCCGTACTAGTACCCATCTGCCCCACCAACGTACCCGGGTTTCCCCTTTTGTGATCAAAACATTTCAGAAAGATAAATATATCAATTTTCATATAAAACACCACTATAGGTCACATATAATCAGTAAAGTATCTACACATATTTCAAACCATTCAAAACACACTACAAAACACCTTGAGTTTTAATAAAACAACTTCTCCAAATCATTCCCTGTTTTGAACCCAATACTCTTTGAAAACCCCACTTTAACACCATATTTATACACTTATTTATCAAAAGAGAATCCATAACTCCCTTAAAATTTCACTAAACTCATTACATGAGTAATAAAACAATCCCAATAAGAATCTAATATAATACCCATGTAAAACACCCAATTCGAAACCAAAATTGAACTCAAAAACCGTTTTCTTAACAAACGTCCCCCAAACCAATTTTTCAGAAACAACCAAAGAATAATAAGATTTAAAAAATTATTTTCAGCCCTAATAATGTAAAATATGGTATGATAAATAATAAAATGGCATCCCATAATCAACCAATAAAATATTTATATGAAAAAAAACAAATTTCATAAGAAATTGGCCCTTAAAATTCAATTGCATTAAAAACACCACTAAAACCAATTTTTGTGGCACCAAATCAATGGTTTAAACATGAAAAAATAATAAAGACATTATATATTTCACAAGGATATCATAAGAATGTGGAATCACCTGAAAAATTAATGGAAACCCTTGAATCAAAGTGGCTCAGTGGAAGTCATGGGTTGTGGAAGAGTATCTGTTTTTGTTTTCTGATCTGGCTTTAGGTTGGATTTCCAGGACGAAAAGTATTCATGGTGGAAATAATTGACATATAAATGAAATATTTTAAAGGTATTTTGGATTTAATTTCAATTCATGCTTTTTTTGTTTTTTCCCATGGTTTTATAGAGGAATAGATGAGTTTTCATGAATTGGCCCAAATCGTGAGCCCAATTCCAGATTTAAAAATAAATTTGTCTTCATCTGTAACTTTTTCATTTTCCAATAATTTTTCATCCATTATATTTCCTAAATGGACTACTCTGACATTTTAACACCCCCATTTGAATTTGATGCCCTTAAAAATAATTAACAAATGTCTATATGGGTTCTTATTTAAGGGATTGGGCCTGCTCAAAAGCCCAATTAAAATTTTAAAAATTGAATTTGTTTAGTTAATAACATATTCATTTTTAATAATTTTTCAGTTATTCGAAGTCTCAACCAAGACCATAGAACCCATACGAGCGCCCAACCACTCTCCCTCCTCTTTGGAGCTATTATTCATCTCGATTTTTTGCAAAACTTTTTAGGGTTTCTAAAATAGGCCAGATTTGAGGAGGTTAGTTCTTTCCATCACAAAACTCCAAATTTTTACTCTTTTTCCTCCATTATCATTCTTAAATGACCTCCTAATCCTTCATTAAACCTCACTTGAGAAAATAATAATTTGAGTGTGCAGATGTCACCCTTTCTCCTCCCATCATCAAAATTTTAACCATATAAATTTTCAATGGGAAAAAAGTTCTTGATCATCAAGTTGAAATTTATATGTCACATTATATTCTAATGATTAATTAATTTGATCCACATGTGTTGGAAAGGATCAATATCAAATTAGAAAAAATAGAGGATAGAATTATAATAGTATAACAGTTTACCAGACGGTTATATCCTGACAATGGAAGACCATTATTATTGCATGAATTCCATCTACATGTTCAATTAGAGTCATGAGCTACTAAATGGAGACGATTAGATATTGAAAAAAATAAAATTTCATTTATTCCTTGGACATAGGATTCATTGAATAATTTATGTGTAACTCACACATAAATTTTTTTTTGATTCATGGACTAAGCTATAATAGAACAACATTCTAAAAAATTAGGGAATCTGGTGTCACAATTGAGGAAACTAAGGTTTTATAACAAAATCATGGTTTATGTAAATTAATTTCCTATAAAAATAGGTAAATGTTTTATCACATTTAACTCATGTGGGTTGATAAACACTTTCATGTTTTTTAGTAATAGAAACACTCTCTCTTGTTCAAAGGTTTCACTCCAGGGGATATTTACCTATTGTTAATTACATTGGGTCATTTCAGGTTATCTATCTCAGCCCAGTACTACACCATATACTATTAATATGAGATAAATTTGACCTCATTGTGTGAATATTGGTATAATGATATTACTTTTCTACTAACATTATATGAAGTGAATTGAGGGACAAGTAATTAAACTAATTATCCTACAATGATTTTGATCATCCAATAACGTCCAATGTGCATGTGCTCATCATGTGTTTCAATGTGAAAAATAACATGTTGTAATGTATCACTATTACATTCATAAATATATGTATCCTGACATAGATTCTATATCATATTATCAATAATGAAATTTAAAATAAAATCTCAAAAAATAAATATTTCGTCATCATATAAATAACAGATAGAATACCCTTTTCCAATACCACAATCAAATGAAATGTTATGACCCATCAGTATATCACCTTTATATGTATTGGCTTTCATCAATTGGTATCTATAGAGATTAATCTTCTTTAGTATATTTTGACTAAGCCGTGTTGTACTAATTTTTAACAAGGGTAATCTGAAAAAAAACCTTACCAAGCATTACCTAAATGAAAGTGGAATGTTGCAAAATAATAATATTGTTTGTGGTGAAGACTATCATAGGACACCATCAAACTTTGTAGAGAACAAATTCCTTTTATGAGGTAATAAAAATCCCCCCAACCATGTGGTATACGACTAATTTAATTTTAGAAAACACGTATCTGGAACCTATTACTTATTTTCTAACCTGAGAAGAAGCATTGGTAGTTAAAATACCCCATCCCAATATGACGAGATTTCTCTTATATGGATTGTGTAATAGATTATAGAATAATATTAATGATTATTTGTACCTTCATTCAGGTTTAGAGTTGGTTTAATGTGTGATTGGAATCTAAAATTTCCTCCATTGATGGTTTTTAGCGATGAATTTTCCTTTCTAAAATGAGATATGTGAAAAAACATTACTTTGGATTAGTACATGATATTTTCTATGGAACACTCCATTTGGTTAGGCCAATTTTATGTCATAATGTAAATACAATTTTTATATATAGATAAAATTTAAGATGTAGTATTTGGGCATGAATCCAATCATATGGAGATATCATTCCATAATAACTAGATTGGGATATGTTGGTGACCCTCATTAATAGAAGTCTTCTTTGGTGACTCTCATGTCATTAGAAAATATGACATATGAGATCATGGATATTTTACAAGGGAATGGAAATCTACCATATTTTACATATTTTTTTTGATGGTCTCTATAAAAAATTGTGAGAATATGTTGGAAGATTTTGGTAGATATTGAGATGGTTCATCTATCATCTTTTGGTTGAAGGGGGGAATAAATTGGACTATTCATATGACCTACTATAAGAATATACTAGCAAGTCTACTAGATGGATGTTGGGATATGATCAAATTCTTATGTTCATATCAAAATATATCAATATTCCTTATTAAGGGGGGAGGGGATATGATCACTCTCTTGACTATCATTTGCGATATACAAAAAAGGATAATAAGTAATGGTAGCATCGTGGATTGGTGCCTTATCAATGGTGATCACTATAATTTGACAACAATTTTAGTTTAGTTCAATTAAAATGATTTGAAGAGAACTATATATGATATAAGAAAGAATATATATCTACATATATACATATTAACTCTAACACATGATGATGAGACCAGTATTAAGAACTAGAATATCTATCCATTTTCAGTGGGTGTGAGAATATTTGAAAACTCATCTTCTCATTTCCTTATTAGGATATACTATGGATGTCTTATATTAGGGGAAAAATATGGTCCTTCCCCACCATAAATTTTGGGATATGCTGATATGATTTCGATTCCAAATGACTGAATGGTGGGAGTTGACTTGTTTGAGAAGAGATATGGGACTTCAAATTGATCAATATGTTTCAACATATTGAGTCATTAGAAACAAGAATATTTCAAAATTACAACTATCATAGTGTCTTCTACCTTGGAGATATCCACTTCAAGATTATAGGTCCTATTTGGTTGTAGTTGAGATCTCATGGGTAGCCACCCTAATGAAACTCAGAGAAATTATTCCGTCACAACATCTTCAGGGGTGATAGAAATTTTAATGATCCCTCTTATGTGACTCCTATATTAAGGTGAGGCCATATTTGACCTCTTTATATTCCTTCCATAATAAGAGACTGTCAGTCTTTTCTATAGAAGAACTATAGATAGTAGTAGGTCAAAATGGGTGCTAGTAGGATCACTACAACATTCTTATTGTGATTTTGTTAGTGGATAATCAGTGAATAGGGGATCATGTGTCCAGTCTAAGGGGTTAGAATGGTTCTATACTAAAAATAACCACAATGAAATGGATTTTCCTATTATTTTTGTGTGAATTTGGGGGTTTGTTCATACTTCTCATTTTTATGGTCACCTATCTTCTAGCAGTTAAATATTACAATCATATTATTATTGAAGATAAGATCACAATTTGATCACTGGGGGATCATGATAGTGGTACGTAACAGATAAGAAAACCCCAAAAATAACAATTATCATTTTAGAATCACATGTAAACTCATATTTACTAGTCATTTATAAACATAAAATATTATCATATGGTAAAAGTTTTTCTATTAGTGAATATTTTGAAATAAAATTTTTCAATGATCTGAGAAACTAATTTATTTTATTGATGAATGATTTACATGAAGATAAACGTTTTTGTTCCTATAATTTGTTACTAACCTAAAACTTTATTCATGATTATGGTTAGGAATCATTCAATAAATTTATATGAGTTTTCCATGATCATTTATGTAAGTGTAGACATTATTCAGATAGGTTGAATATCACTACCAATATTCCCCGGACACCATTATACACATGTATTTAAGAGGATATAAATCCATGATCTTCTATAGTTTTTGAGGGATAATTATTCCATAAATAATACTATATTATATAATTAAATCATATTTGTATATCCTTCCCAAATCCCAGTTTCGTACTGGATATACTGGTTATTGAAATTATTCATTGACATTCCATTTTATTTTCATCTATATGCATCAGTGGTTTTAGTTAATAATTTTTATTTATTTATTAGTAGACATATAGTTTTACAAATTATAGATATATAGATGGGAATTCTATAGATAAACTCCATATTGTATGTTATTTGGGGTTAATGGTATCTACATTACATTTATAAGAAGAGAATTATAAATGTCCCTATAAGAGAATCAAATCCATGATAGTTTGTTTCCACAAAATGAGACATGCGGTTTACTTAATGTTTATTATGGAAAACACTAATTCAATTTTTATAACATTATTAGGAATTTTCGATTAGGTGAAATGAACATAACACTATATAGTGTGCAGATTACACATAATTAGACCTCTCTAGTTTAGTAGAAATAGATTATAAAACAATGAGTATGGACTACATGATCACCTGAGGAAAATATCTCTATGGATGGGGTTATGAAATTATTAAGACTATAAAGAAACAATATAGTTAATAAGGTTCCTACAAATATATCCGAGTTGATAAATCTATCCACGTCATGAATCTTCCGAAAACTAGACGATTCATTAGGGAATATGTCCCTAGTGAAAGGATATATGAGGTCATTAAGACTATATCCTTATTTGTAGGTACATTGGTGATTTTGTGATGAATATGTATCAAGGAAGATGGATTCCTATATATTTAGAAAATAATGAATAGAAATATATGATTTCTAATAATATATCTTGATTAAGGGGGACTCAATAAGTTCATGAGGAATATAACTTCATGAAGATGAATTGGGAAGAAGAAAATTAGTGTGAACCAAAAATAGGAATCATTATCCTTATTAATAGGAACCTCATCCAATTTATGTCATGATTCAAAATTTGAGGTCATGTGGAAAGTCCATATACTGTATTGTAGAATAACTTTGAAAGTACATTATTTTTCACTTTTGAATAACTAAACTGAGACATTTGACACATATTTGATCATTATGTTGAAGATAAATCAATATTGTAAAAGTAAACAAACATATCCCTTTGTGGGTATTACACATATATGGATATATTTATACACACTTACCCATAATAATGTATCGTCGAAGGAATATGGAACATATTGAATATAATTTTTTGAGGAATGTCTTCTAGGAGGATTTCATCCCCATAGGTTTAGTTTGGTATTACATTTGAGGGTTAATTTTGTATATAACATTGTTTTATAGGTGGAGAGAAAATCAATAAATACATAGAATATTGAGAAGCACACATTGAAGAAATAACAATCTACGAGGGCTCATTGTTTTCAATTGGTCATCTACCAGAACCCATGCATATTTATCTAGGACATAGGTCATCCATTATGAGTTTGGTGAGTCAATAGGTTTCTCACCAATTATATTTTGATTAGGAACATCATAATAATTACTAGGTTTGATTGAAATCCGTTTATTTCCCTACTAAATGGGGACATGAGGTGTGAGGTTACATTTATTATTTCAAAATTTGATTGAATGAATTGATATTTAGTGTGATAGATAATATGATTATGGATGTTAAGTGTATTTAGAGGATATCATGGTAATTGTTAATTCAAGTATAATATCTAATAAAAGGTATTCGTTTTCCTTAATGTTGGGGAAAAATGGTATCATAGAATAGGATAAGTTGAATATTATTTATTATACTAATATATTATGTGTGTCTATATAATATTTAGACCTTGGAATATGATATATACAAATTTTCATAACCTAAGAGTTTCTTCTACCTAGTAAAGTGATGTGGGAGAATGGTCACTAATGTGTAGATACTGTAGAAAATGGTCATCCAAGTGAACAAAATTGGGGGAGGGTTTTCACAAATAAACATCCTTTAGTGATGGGTCTCCAAAGTGAATATAAATGAGAGATATAGAATCCATGTAAACTAACCAAGGTGATGGGACTATCATTTAGGGTATCATGGATATAAATTTACCTCAATATTCAGGTGTTCTCATGTAATCCAAATGGTTGCACTGTTCCCTTATATAGTTTACATGGACGGTCCATCACCCATTTTCAAGTGGACTTGGTGAAAATTTCACTTTATCAATGGTTTTATCACATAGACCTATCGAATACCATTTAATTATTTTAATTTGATAAAATATAGTTCCATATGTTAATTTAAAGGAAATTTTGACGACCTTAAATAAGGGGTTCATTGAGTGACTCTCTCACTCTTCTTGAATGTGGAAATATAATTCAAAAAAAAAAAATTAACAAGCACTATATTTTTATAAAAAAATTGACATAGGATCATGGAGTGTATTCCCTATAGTTGTGTGTGATAATGTTGTATGTCTATGGTGTGGGGTGCTCTATTGGTTCCAATAAGTCTGCCTAGGAGTGGTAACATGGGAAAATCTTGAACACACTAGGTGATTTTACATAAGAGACCCCAATCACCATGTATAAAAGAGTGGTCACCTTTATCTAGATAATTTGTCATCTTCAACCCTATTAATTTTTTCAACAATTGGACCAGTAACATATACAAAGGGATTATGTGTCTTATTTCTATGAGATTCCATATTTGCTATTATCACCTTGCACTAACCTATAAAAATTATACTTTTTTAGGCATTACTAGTGTTATCCATAACACAGGTTGTATCAAAAGTATTATTCATTTTGTACGGAATACATTCACAAATCATATTATTAATTATTTGAATAATTTTTGGATAAAAATATTTCTTATTATATATATATATATATATATATTTAAATATCTATAATAGTTATCTCAAAAAATTAATATGGAAATAATATATGAATTTGTAAATCACTTATTTTCTTAATTTTTTAATGGTGAAATAAAACCATGAGATATTTAATGTACAACACTATAATCAATAAAATATATTGGAAAAAAATTGTGGATATCACATTTAGTTATCATTGTATATTAAATAGTAAAATTATTTTATTGGAGTGTTCTCATGCTAATTTTATATCTGAGAAGAAATATTTTATAATTATTAATTTTTTATGAATAATGGGATGCTTAATATTGTAAATAACCACACATTGTAAAAAATATATTTTAAATTTCATGAATGAAATTACTGCAACTATGGGAATTATTTTTAACATATAAAATTAGTAATAAATTTCAATAAATAGTTTTTATCAATTCAAGTAATTAATTTTTTATAAGATGAATTGTTATATCCATTTTCATTATTAGAGTGGAAACAATTTATATCAAAACAAATTCTATGATGTTATTTGGATCATTGAAATCAATTATGGATACCTATGAATAAACATATGTGAGAAATTATATTATTATATTATTATATTTCAATATATATGATATTTTTTTAAAATGTTATTGTTTTCATAGTATCCAAAAAAAATAAATGATAAATATATCTAAACTCATTTCATATTTTAAAATAAATTTTTTCATTGAAAATATATATTAATTTATTCTTATATAATATAATTTTTATATGTTCAATAAATTTACTATAAATTACAAACATAATATGATATAGATTCATTTATAGATCAGTTAAGATTATATGTGGTATCAGAATGTTTCAAAACATATAGATAATGTTTTTTCAAACTATTTGATTAATTATTGTACATTTATAATTTCTTTTCAATTATAATTTAAAAAAACAACAGATAAAATTTCACATTCCATACAACTTAAATTATGAATTATTTATGTGTAATGAATAATTACTTAGCACTTTTAACCAAAATAAAGAAAATATATATTAAAATATATTACCCCAATTTTTTTATTATTGTAGTAATGAAATACAAATTATAATAAAAATAAATAAATTATAAAACTAAGATGTATATTTTTAAATAAATGAGTAATTAATCACAAATAGTTTATTTAATTATTGTTTAGGGATGAAAAAAATTATCCACCAATTTGGAATTTTTTCTAAAAATATTTTTCTTAGAAATAAATTCCATGATTAATTAATTTGGTATTCTTTTACACCTAATCACATTCCCTATTATTCGTGAATTTTTAAAATTTTTATGATGAAATCACTATTTCAATGAAAAAATAATTCATCAAAATGACATCTCAATATGATTTTGAGGATATATAATTTGAACATCATCATTAATCATTAGAAAACGGTGTTCATATAATATATTTTTTATAGATTTAATAGTCATTATAAATTGGTAAAATATATTTGATGAATTCCCCTATCTATATATTGTATCAATGTTATGGTCTAGATTTTTCTTATCCCTTCATTTTTATTTTCCTTTTACTTTAAGGGTGACTAATGAATATTCAAAAGTATTTATATATCTATTTAATTAAACATTTTATTTAATTATATTTTGTTTTCCTACAGTTACCCAGAACATCCTCCTTATGTGAATATAGATTCACAATATATACGAGGAAACCAAAATTTTATTTGTCTATATAACTGTTATCATGGATTAATCCCTAATATCATAAGGGTAAGTTTGATGTTGGTCGACTCGTATTTGGGTATATCTCATGTGGGTAGATTCTTTACTTTGTGAATGTATACAGTATCAGGTGTTTGTACTTATTACCTTTATTCTAGGTATATATCCATTCTTATAGTCTCTTTTAGTTATACATGATATTATTTCTCCCCATATAGTATTCACCAAGATGGCATGAATATCATTATCATCCTGCATTATGTAACAGGCTTGTTTGTAGCTCTTCCAATATTCCCTTACAATGTGCATATCCCTAAAAAGAAGGGACCATATATTTAATATAATTTTTTTCCATCCCTAATGTTGATTTTTTATATTTTTTTAATAAAAGTGAATATTTTATTAAAACATATTTACTTAAAACAATATAAAATGGGTGTATATTTATTCATTACATCCATGATTTATTCCTTGGTTTTTTGTACACTAAAATGGGTGTGGGGAGTATAATTTAAAAAAAATTACAATTAATTAAAATAGGATTTTTAACCTAGTTTTGAGGAAATATATATGAAAGTTCCTAAATGATTTTAAAATATCTCAAGTAAACATTATCATTCTTGTTTCATAGTTACCCACATTTTTTGAGATTAATACAACACCATTATAGTCTACTGAGGTTCTACCATAGACTCAAACCCTTCATATGATTTAAAAACCTATGATTAACCTTGATCTATGATTGTTTAACTTTAGTAAACTATGATGTTTCTTATGAGGTATGGAGTTTTTCACTACTCTTTTTATTTATGTGAATTTTTCAACAAATCAAATATTATCCTTGTGAGTTATGGTGTCATACACATTATTTAGTATATAATATATAATTAATATGATGAAGAAAAAGAAAGGTATTATCACAATAATTAAAAATTATCATTTCAGAAAAGGAATGTTAAATAAATGTAATGTGAGATTATTACGTTATGCGGTTGTGTTATTTTGATTAAATTTTCTAAATAATGGTTATTCATCTTTTTTCATTATCATTGTTTTGGGAGGTTTAACATGCTGAATATTTGATAAATAAGATAATGTTATAAATACGATCAAATGATTAATAAAAAAACATGTAAATTGATTATTATTATTCAATGAATATTATGGAATATAAAATATATTCATAGTGAATGTTATTTTTTTTATTTAAATTGAATTTTATTGTTATTTACATTAAGCTCAATAATAATTAAATAGTTATTTTAAGATGTTTTTAATTAGTTTCTCATTAATGCTAAGTAATTGGTGTCGATCAAGTCCGTTTTTATTTTATAATTCCTTGAATGACATAATTTTATGTCCTTGGTTTCTCTATGATATTATAATGACTATAAAATCATTCATAACTTTATATTAATTGGATTTGATGTTTGTTCCATTAAAAAATTTTTAAACCTATAATTTTTGAAAAATTTATCGATAATGGGATGGGTTTTTTGTGATTATAGTGATAGTTAGTAATATTGATAGAGGGAAGGAATGTAATATTTACAATTATGTAAGAGATAAAATCAACATGGTTGAGATGATTTAGGATACAGTAATGAGAATTTTTGTATTCTCGTTTCTTTCATTTAGATGCTCTCATTATATATTAATTAATATTTTTGATTCCCACCTTTATATTGAAATTGGTTTTATGATTCATAATTTCGTCATTGAGTGTGGTGACAGACAATGATTCCATAAGAAAAAAAATTATCGAAATAATATTTGATTAACAATTATCCAATGGGATGGGGTATTATTGATAGAAATAGTCATAAATTATATATGATAAATAATGGAAACTATGGGATGATTGATTTTTTACATGATGAACATGATAATTAAATCTGAATATTTATCATGTATTATGAAATCATTAGGGATTATTATTGGATTGATTAATTAAAATGAAATTTTAATGGGGTTTATGAATTAATATAAAATTTCATGATTACCAAATAAATTAATATTAATTGAATAATTAATATGTGTTATTGGTTATTGGTATTGACATTGATACATGTGTTTATGATTAATATATATATTGAAAATAGTGGCCTTGTCTCTTTCAAGATAATATTTGTAGTGTAGTCAAATGGAAGAAAAGCTAGCCATACTCTATTTGTGAGTGACATATTTTTTATATTTTCAGATTTTGAACACTTAAACAAATAAATCAATATAGAAACTAAGATCCAAATATTTTGTGGTATATTCCACAAAATCATAGATAAAGGGAGAATATATAGATAACTCACCCATCTCACATGATCACCCTTCAAAAATCGTATATTATATGGAAATACGTAGGCTATATAGACTTTAGTTATTGTGTATGGACTCTCACATGTTGTGGAAGCTCTCAAATTTATTATACATTTAACAATATGAGTTAATAGATTAATGATATATAAAATACATTCATCCATTCATATTATATTTGACTTCCCATGAATTTACATGCCATTTTTATGGTAGATCAAGGTATAATGCATGATACATGGGATGTAGTGGTTCACATAAATATAATAGGTTGTGAATTTGATGATGATGGTGATGATTTTAGGCCAAGCTTCATGTTGTGTATAAAGGATAGGTTAAGATTTCACGGTTTAGAGTAAGATCCCATATGGGATTAATATGTACTGGAAATGGACTATTAAATTAATATTGAAACATAGTAGTGATGAATTTGAATGAGGTGCCCTCATTTATTGAAAATATTTGATATGGATATGATTACTTGTAGGTGTTACTTGGTGAGTGATCTAGGATAAGGATTAGGATAATATTATTCATTTTAGTTACAAAGTTGTTATCATTTTCATAATAACATGGATTTGGTAGGTTTAATTTACTTTATTCAATATATATCCCTCTTAGTATCATTTTGAGTATAATTATACGATCAATATATAGCTAAATAACCCATTTTCATGATCAAATGTAGTTTACTTGAAATCTATATGGGAGTTACAGTTTCATGAGATTATTATGGAGTTTTTGATATTATGGTTTCATCCTAATACTTGTTTGTTAATAGTATTTTTAGTTTTCTGATTGTATGAATTTAAAATTAGATATTAGGATTTATTTTCATTATTCATGCGATTGATTATTGAAGATTGCCTTTTCTCTTCTTCCAAAAATAACATATTGGGGGAAATGCCTATCAATTTATCGATTATATACCCTTATACTAGTCCCCAAACCATGGAATGTTTGAGGGAGGATTCAAGAGGGTGTCATATCTCCTATAAATACTACCCTATAATGTGTAATATTATAGGAGGTGGGTTATGAATGTGTGGTTTCAAAGATTATAGATGGATAAATGGGGGAGTTTCGAGATAGATACTAGTGGAGATCTGTGGCTTGGTAGGGAAATAATATCAACAAGAAATATTATTTTATATAATATGAGAGACCAACTATAATATGATATTTTATGGCCCCATGTTATTTTACCAAATATAATATAAGTTTAATTAAAGTTATAAGATATGTAATGATACTTACATTGTATAAACCTAGGAATGTATCAGTCAACATGATTCCATATGCTTATCAATGAATTTTTTATACTATAGGAATTAGGTAAAAATTTAATAAATTAATTATACTTTAATACTTCATATATTATTTGATGGAGTCTATTTTTTTTGGAATATCTCTAGGTCAACAGACTCATCAGGTACATAATGAGTATGTTCAGCCATATGTGGAAATAGATGGACATATAATGGAGGTTAATAAAGAATGTTTTATAAGGAGAAATCCTAAGAGTATCATTTATAGGGTTTACTAATGTATGAGTTACTCAATAGAGATTATAATACCAAGGATTTGATTATCGAGATGAATACTGAATACAATTTGATTAATTTTGGAAAATTTATTCATTTGTTGTGATGATATTCTATATTATGTCTCTCTTATATTGTTTCATATTCCATGTGGATCACAAGTAGTTGTCTATATTTGTTGGAACCTATTAGTGATATAATTCAGGATGAGTTTCATTCATTGACTACCAAAGTTGATATTTGGTAACATATTCATACCCATTATTGGGGGATTTATAATTTCTGGGAGTTCGGTATTTGATCTAAGAAAATATTGAGTAATATGTTAGAACATCTTTCATATTAGGATTATTTGTAGCACCATTTTGATAAGGGATTTTCTTAGAGACAGAGTAATAAGAAACCACAATTATATTTAAGTCTTACCTCAAGGTGTGGGAGAGGGAATAGGAAACTGAGACCTATCTAATGAGAACATGATTATATTAGGAGATAAATCCACATGTTTATCTATAGCGTGGTTTTGGGATGAAAAGTTCCCATTTCTCTGGTCATAATAAAAAATTTCAGTTCATAGGAGGCATGTTTGGTCCTCCTTCAACGTGATTCACAAGATTTGGATGTTATCATACTCCATCTATCATATTAATTATAGTGTCTTATGTATATTAAGATGATAAAAAATAGGTTCATAGAGGATTTATGTGGTTGTTTTTTCATGTGAATGCTTTAGATATTCCATCTGAAAAAACCAATGAGGCCGTGTGTGGTACTATGTTGGTATTTTCTAAATAAGTGGACGAATTTATTTATTTATGAGATTAAAAAACATATTTTAATCAACCAAATATGTAACATTGAACTTTAGTTGGATGGAGTTTTAGTGGACTTAACGATGATTATATTAGTTAATGGTTGAGCTAGTCGATGTCATTCATGTAGAGAGTATAAGTTCATTTTAACAAATTATTTCTATTAATATACTTTATATTAGATTGGATATCATTATGATATGTCATTCTCTTAAGGGATCAGTTTTATTTAGTTAATTCTACATTGAATTTCATTAGGTTAGGCGTTAGATTCTATAAAACCAATGTGGAGAGGGTTTTTTAGTGACTGAGAACATATGATAGGTCAGATGTTTTTGAGTCACATTCTCCACTGATAGGGGAAAAGTATTTGTGTATAGTATTGGATAAATAGATGGTGTTTACCTCTGTTTTTAGGAGTATCCTAATGTATTTTCTAAATTAATTGTAACAGTTCCACATATATGAGAGATTGAGTTAATTATACCTATGTATGTGGGTGTAAACCACCCATTGATGTATCCATATTTAATGTATCATTCTAAATTATGATATTTAGAGATTTATATTAATTATATTCTATAAATATGATTCAATAAAACTAGTTTGTCCCCTTTGGTTTACCAAATTTTGTTTCTAATGATGTAATATTGTGTTTTTAATTTTGAACAAATTAATTCCATTTAAATTTATTGATAGTAATGAACCATTATCCCCTCATATGGATAGATTAATTACTCATTCAGTTATGGGATCAAGACAGTTCCTAATATTTGATTACCTTTAGGAAATTATTATATATGACCAATATAGTGTATTTTACTGTACTATCCTGTCGTAGATACGGTGGAGGCATTAATTTCATGAAAATTAGATTTTTTATTAATATGTGGAGACTCATGATGGAATCCGATGTAAAAATGATGTTTTAGTTTTCAAAATAGGAGTCATGATCAATGTTTGATTCATGTTGGGATAAAGGTAATCTAGGAAACTATGAGTGGCATCACAAATGGGAAATGTTAACTAAATCTTCATGAGTAAATGTGATTTGTGATAGATACTGAGGGGTTTCCTGAAAAAACTAATGGGTGACTATGATCATCATTGTGGTCTATATATATAAATAGGCGTCTATCCCTCACATGGGATATGTGATAAAATTTGGAAAATTTGAGAATCACTCTTATTTCATGAAGGACTTATACAAAGGATAAATGGTTCAGGAACCTAGAACTATTTGCGAACTCAATCTTTGAGAAGAGAATGTATATGATTTAGTTTTATCTATGGAATTTAATAAAATTAGGATTCATGAATTATGATATTTACATGATATTTTGGTTATCCATGAGCGTTGTGATAATCTAAAAGGTTTGGGCTTCATCTAATGTAGGGTACATGGTGATGAATGGGAGATTTAGGAAAATATATAGGTATGTTAAAAATGAAAAAAATTTGAATGAAAAAGGGGGTTTCATGAAGGAGGTGGATTATTAAAGGGAATACTCTCAAACAAAAATTTTGAAAAAATTATTTTAGTATGTAGTACATCCAAATTGAATATTACTAGACCATAGTGTAAGTAGATTCTCTGGATTATTATGGAAAAAAGATATATACTCAATCTATTGGAGGTACCTTCTTGAATAAAAATGACTAATACATCCGCCGTGACTGTTATAGTGGGGGATTAGATTCAATTAATCTGAGGTAGGTAGTCTGATATCCCAAAAATATTTGTAAATTCCATGTTCCTAGAATGTATTATCCATATTTTAAAATTGTAAACCACAATTACTAGGGATTCTTAGTGGAATAATTTATGTTCATCACACATTTGTGTTATACATTACGAACAATACAATAGTGGTTATCATTGTAAAAAAAATCATGTTGTGTATATATTTCTATATTAGGTGTTTTATAATTGCATTTTTTCATCAGATATGTATGACATGTTCTTAACAATGTGGGGATAGTATCTATCAAATTTGTTGAAAAAGTTGACACAACAATTAACTCCTCCACTCATCAAGTATTCTAGGGTCCAACATGTGGTCTAATAGGGTACATGTTTTTTTTTATATATTTCAAATATATTAGGTAGAATTTCAAGAATATTATTGGAAATCCCTTTTTTATTGAAGAAACATTTATATAATTCAGAATAGAATAAAATATCATTTTTATCTCTTATAATTGATGTTCTCCTTGACACATATCTTATAATTAATCCCATTGATGTGACTGGTATTTCTATGACTAAAAAAAAGAAGAAAATGATCAATGAAAAAGAAAAAGATGGAAATTATCTTACTGTATAACTATCATAAAAAATATATATAGAGGTGATGATCATCAATCTGGGAAAGTCCATGAAGTATAAAATATAAAACATCTACAATGGTGATAAAAAAATTAAATGTGTCCATAATTATATCATTCCATAACATTTTCTATGATCTGAAGATACATCCATATGAAAAATAAGATATTTTGATTAATCAGATTAATAATGTAGTTGGTGTTATTTGAGGACTATAGGGAATCTATTATTGATATTTAAATTATAGATAAAATCATTAGAGGGATCTAACCACTATACAATAAAAAGGGGTTAACCCTTAAGAAAGAGGTATGTCTATGAATTCACTTGAGGATCTATTATGAAATATTGGGAAAGAAGATAGTAATGTCAAAATAGATGAAATAAATAATCGAGTATGAAAGGAAATTTATTTCATATCCATGAAAACTCATAAAACATTCAATGATAGTTATGATGAATATGGTGAGGGTGATGACATTATTTCTCTTTTTTCAAAAAAAAATTGAAATGGTATATTTGAAGGAATTATTTTTATAATTTTTTTGGGGTGGTAAGATAATAAATATTTCTTCTAGGTTCTCTATATATTCGATTATATTGAAAGTGAAGTATATCTCATTCCAATTCTTTATAATAAGTTCCCATAAAATGGAGAATTCAAATCATGAATGGAATTACAGATAATATTCTTCTTATGAAATGAGAAACAAGATAATAATTTCCTATTATATAATGTATAACTAGAGTTTCAGTATGACATTGAAAAGTCCATTATGGAAATAGTTGAAAATGTATAACCTATAAAGGATTAATAAATAAGATGAATGTTGTTTTAGACCAAAAGGCGAAACATGAGGGTTATCTTTATGATATTAAAATTGAAGTAATAAAAAAATAGATAAAATTTTTTTGTTAATATAATCATAAAGTTATGTAGGTCAGGTATATGTTGATATTGATCTACAGCACGGAGAATCAGAAGAAAATATAAAATAGGGAAAATATTGGATGGAGTTTTGAAAATTAAACTTAAGATTAATGCACCTGAAAAAGATATCAATGACCCTTTAATGATATTAAATGAAATTTCAATGAAATTTTATTTCCATGAATATTAAATCATCTATTTAAAGGGTAAAATAGAAACTGATTCAAATTCTATAGAAATAAAGATGAAATTATAGTTTTGACGGTTTTCAAATGAAAAATTTGAAAAAATTTAAACATTGTTATGAAAGATTATATAAATCCTTGAATGAGAAACCATATAAAATTATGGGTATTGTTAAAATAGATATGTTATAAAAACATAATTGGATTGAAATTTATGTTCCAAAGAAGAGGGAAGAAGAATGTTATAAATTTTTCAATGGTTCCTGATGCCCTAACAATGATTGATATGAATCAAATAGAAAAGACAGTTGAAAATAATCCCCACCAATATAGATATGATCACTAATAAAATTACTTTTCAAACGTATGGTAAGTCTGTATGAATGGATGTGATAAGATATTTCCTCTTATGAAATGTAAATATTATTTATTTATGGGCCTTACCATATCTTACTAGGAGGATGAAATGATCATTCTAGATAGGTAGTCACCACGATGTCAAAAAAGTATAATGAGATCACATCCTTCCTAATATTGATGAAAAAATTTATAATGATGTTTTTTTCACCATTATAACATTGAACATAATGTTATTCATCATAGGGAGAGGAATGGTGGGAAGATTAACTATAGAACACTAAGACAAGTCAATACCATTAAACCAAGACGTATTACCCTTGAAAATAGTTATTATCCTCTATAATAAGAATAATAGTATTATTAAAAATTTATTATGGAATATATATTAAGGAGTCTGTTATTGAATCTTCTTAATCAGTTTTCTCAGGGAATGAAAAGACATAGATCAAGAAATTCAACCACACATAAATCACTGTCAATGCTACAGATAATATTAACACATTGATTTTTGATATAGGATACTAATACCCCATGATTTGAAATATAGTTTTTTTTAAATTTATTAATATAATATTAAATGGAATTGTGTGATTTGGTGATGATAGTTCCATATAGGTCAAACATTATGGTAATATAAAAATATAAAATGATGAGATAGTAAATAAAAAATTTCTCTAAATGGATAGATTTCATCACAATCATCTGAGTGTGAGTGAAATCTGTGAATCTAGACTAGTTGTGATATACACATAAAATTGGGTCTCCTTCAAACAAAAGACAATTTATTCTCTCTTGAAATGATACATTACAAATAGAAATTTATACCAGGTATATTGTTAATAAATAAAATATTTTTTGACAATTGAAGTGGATAAAAATGAGGTAATAGATGATGGGTCATGCTAATCAAGAATATAATGTAGAAAATGTATAAGATATATAATATTTTCAACATTAAAATTAAAAATCATGAATTTGAAAATAGTTGTGATAATTTCATGTGATTAATAATGTTCTATAATTCATGACAAAAAAACAAGATTTCATAGAATCTACTTGAAATATTCTACATAGATGTGTGATGTGCAATAAATGTGTTTGGAAAATAATGTGAGTGGTATTATAATCATTTTATTTGTTATTATAATAAAATATAATGTGGTATATTTATACAGTGAAAACAGAATGTTATTGACTGTATGAAGAGAAATATTTGAAGAGTTGAGAGTGAAACTGGTTTCCAAATCATGCGTATACAATCTTACACTAGAATAGAATATACATCCTATGAATTTAAAATGTATCTAAAAAAATGTGGACAGTAATGAAGTGTCTTTAGTGAGAAAAAACAAAAAAAAATGGGTTATTGGAACATATAAATCTATAGGTGAATAATATGGCATGAACTAAAACGATTGAGTGTTTTATTTATTATCATATCTAGGAAGATGCTATTCAAGTTTTATTTTACACTCATAAGAAAACATTTCTTTTTATATTAGAGTATATGACAACATCTGAGATATGTGTGGGAAGGAATCCCTCACTAATGTACTTTTTGGTTTTTGGAAGTAAGTGTTTCATCAGAAACAAAGATGGAAATATATGGAATTATTATGTTGTAACAGACAATATAATTTTCCTTAGATTCTAAATTATGATTATAGAATAAAAACTATACAACAGTCTTCTGAGAATGATAATGGGTGAAATTATGTCAAGGAAAATGAGGATAGAACTATGAATTCCTCAAGGAGATCATATGCTAATTTGTTTGATAACAAAGAAGAAGGTGGATATAAGAAAGATTCAGACACTAAATTTTGGATTCCATGTCCAATATCTAGGGGTATAAAACATTAATTATTTAGAAGTAGAATCAGAATAGGAAACCTTTTCTGAAGATAGACTACCAGAGCCTCATAAGAGAAATAAATTATGATACATTCATCCATCCAAAATTATTAGACAATACATCACCCCTACATAGAAAAAGAGAATTATTAATGATAAAAATTATGATATCAATTAAAATGTGATAACAATATGTTTTGATTATGAAGAGATGTTTGTATCAAGGGTAAATGGAACGAATAAACAACTAGATGAGTTAAAAACCCAAACATTCAGTCCACTAAAGAGGTCAGAAAACCATAATGTGATTGAGACAAAGATGGTCTTCAAATAAAATTTGGTGAGATGGGAAATGTGATAAAAATCAAGGCACACCTAGTGTGTGAATGTAATTCCCAAATTGAAATAATTGATGTGGGAGAAACTATTACTATAATATATTTATTGGAGTTGATTCAGATCTTACGTTAAATAGTAATCCAAAAATGGTACAATGTGTATCAGATGGATGCCAAAATATATTTATTAAATTTCATTATTATATAATTAGTATACATTGAATAACCAATTGGGCTTGTGACTGAAAATAACTAAAAATAATGTTTTTGAATAAGGATGACTTTTTATGGACTAAATTAGGCACCAAAAAAATGTTATTATCAATGCGATAGTAATTGAATGAAAATACAATTAACAATAGAAACTTTTTCTTAATCTATATATGGAGAATTCTAAATTAGTTTAATTTATGGTTTTATTGTATGTAGAATATATTATAATATGTGGAAGTATTCATATATGAAAGGAAGAATCAGTGAATGGTGAAATCACATAATTTTTTGGGATTAATGTGATCCGAATAGTTGAATACACTTTCATTTGTGAGAAAATAATGAAAGAGAGAATCTGATGAAATTAAACATGCATTAATCCAATCCAACGTCAACCCCAATTATAGTCAAGATGGAAAATATAATTCCCTAGGATGAAAAATCTGTTGATCCTATATTGTATATGAGGATCATTGGAATATTATTATATCTCTATATACCATGATAATCTATATTCATTAAAAATTATTAGATACTTGAATCCATAGTGCATTGAATAATGTGAATATTTTATCAGTTAAAATAATCATGAGATATATTCAAGGTACATTAAATTTTGGATTTCAATTTTATATATGAATAGATAATAAATTATCATCATTTTTGGATATTGAATTGGCTGAAATTGGGGTGGATCAAAAATCCATTGGTGGTGGAGTATTATTCATTTGGAAAATATTTGTGGGCTAGTAACTATGAAATTGTAATGAACATCTCTTAGTCTATATGATGCAGAGTATATATCATTGAAAAAATACATGAACTCAGATCTTGTGTACGAATATAAGATATACTCATATTGGGATGACGTGAAAGAGCTGATGGTGATACATTGTGACAACTAAAGAAATATCGATCTCACAAAAAATATAGTTCACCACTCTCATTCCAATCCTATTGAGATTATATTCCACATTATCAAAGATAATGTTTTCAAAGGTGTTATAAAAATTTATATTTTTTGAAGTAAGATCAATTAAATGATATTCTAACTAAGGCTATGTAAGTTCCTATATTTGATAAACATTGATTGATATATGGTCTTCAACCACATAACAGTGTGTGGGTTTGTTAGTGTTCACCTATATCCCCATTTTTTAAAAATATTTTAATCTTTTTTTAAATTTTATTTCGGTATATGGGGGGAGATACAATATAGAGGGTGTATGTTTTATGATATTATAGTACAAATACATGTTGTATAAATTTATTTCAATAGTGTAATATTAGTGAAATTCAATGAATTGTTGTAATGTAGGATTGGTCAGTGGTCTGCTAAGGCCTTAAATTACCATTTCCACTCTTTTCTACACTATGTTCCCCACTGGTAGACATAGATTTATGGATGAGTTATTTCATGATTTTCATACTTCTACTCATGGATGGTTCATTATTAAAAATTTTAATGATTCAAAATAAAACTAAATGGGGTACTGTTAGAACTCAACATTACCACTTCAAGAAATAGAGTAATTTATTATGTCTTTCTTCAATCTACACTATGGTTGAGAATCTTCTTGAATCAGAAAATTCCACTGAATCATTGTGAATAATGAACGTTCAAGGAATGAATAAATAGGATCACAAAAAAGCCACTACAATATTGTTATATTCATGAAGTAAAACTTCTATAAATAGATGGTCTCCATTTATTTGAGACACATGAAAAATTTTGAAAACAAGAGAAATTCTCAAAATACATATGGTCTTACTCAGAGCTAATAAACATCAATAATTAGAAACAATTTATAAACCTAATAATAAAAAAGAGAATGGTTATGATTTAGTAGAATATAAATATTTTTATAGAATGGGTTTTCATGAATTAATGTATTTCTGTAATTGTTTGGTGATCCATGAGGTTAGGGAGTTTCACATAGCATTGGGGTTCTACAAATGTGGGGTGATTCTTGAACGAAGTGTTATTTTAAAAAGTATGTAGGGATGAAAAGGTTAAGACATAATTTATCGAGAAAAGGGAAATTGAAAAATATAGATCATCTATAAATGGTGATTCAATATCAATAGTGTTAAACAAATACTTTTAGTAGATAGTTCTTTGAGAGTAAATATTTTTAGGACAATGGTGGAAGGAGAGTATTATTCTAAAAAGGTAAAATTAATTATATGCACAACCTATTGATGTGATCATTATGTTGATAAAATGAGTAATCACTCACCTGAGGTAGTGAGAACGGGTATTCAATAGAAGTGATCCAAGGGAGGAACTGTACTATAAAGTCTTGTAATGGTAGTGTTCCTAGAATTGAGTGACCATGTATTAAATACATTATTCTTCATATACTAGTGAAGCTTAGTAGATTCATGTATGACTGAAACATTACTATTTTATTCTCCTTGGACCATCCCTTAGTGGTGAACCATGTATCTATTGTTGTGGTAAGTTTCAATTCCTACGTTTGGGTGTTAGAAGATTTTGTGAATCAGAAAAAACTATTTAAATTCTTTATACCATCATGGGGACATGATCTGTGTCATTTAAATAAAAAAATAACATCATCGTTCACCCTTCCCCTCTTAGGGTAATCAAGGATCCTACCTGATTATATTTTTATATATATTTTTTATTTTCAGTATAGTAATTATGAATTCAATGTGATATTTATAGGAGTTATTAACATTATTATTGTGTTCATGGGACTAATGAATGATGTATTCAGTGTGTGTACATATAGATTCATGGTGGTGTTTATCACTGATGTCATAGTGTTTTTTGAATTAGAGGAATAACACACAGAGCATTAATGGGATGTTTTGGATGTTTCACAACAATATAACCTATTTAAGTACATAATTAATCAAGAGTTTTGGGCCCCTATGGTTTATGTGTTATGGAATGGTGTCTCTAATTTTGTATTATTCATTGATACATTTATATCCCAATTCTTGTTTATTGGAAAAAATTTATGAATTTTACATAGGTGTATTGTTTATTTAGTCTTATTTTTTAGTATAGGAGATACATGAATAAATTATCTAATCTTTTGAATCCAATAAAATTTTTAACTAGAAAGGATCTATCACTAATGTGGACTAACCATACAGCGATGCATTAATGAATTCTGAATGAAAATTTTGTTATGATTTTTGGTTCTTTATTTAATGTGTGGAATTAAGTTGATGATTAAATACTATGACCTGAATAATTGACAAGTTTTCATTATAGTGCAATTTAGGTAGGTTATTTAGGATGGTTTTTGGTAGTTATAATCTCAAAATTTGACTCTTATACTAATGATTGTGATCTTTCTTCGAAATAATTTTTCTCTAATGTTGTGGTAGAATTACCCCATTAGTAAACACATTTTATTCTTCTATGGTTATAAAAAATGAGGCATTTCTTTTCCTAGTGTGAATTAAAATTTGGTTAGTAATGGTATATTTAATTCCTATGGGGCCTATCAGAGAGATTTAATATACATTTGAGAATTGTGATGATATATTATTTTATTTCTACAATATGACATGTGGTACTGTTGTGGATGTGTTTGGAGACTATGGGAGAGTAATGGAAGATTTTCTATGTAATTCCTTTATTTGGGAGTAACTAATTGATTTTTTTTTCATAATATGATATTGTGATCCTATTTGGTTTAGTAGGTGGAGGATTCCCTGTTGGTGGATTTTATGGAATAGGTTTGGGAACAATAATTATTTTCCAATACCCCAAATCCATATTCTACAAATGGATAGCATGGTATTCTATTTCAAGAGAGTCACTTTTTTCCTTTACTGATGCATGATACGGAACTCTATGAGTTACACTATTTGTTCCGAGTAATATATCCAGCTCTATATATTTTGTAATGGACCATGTGGGGAAATTTCTATTGGTCAGAAATTAAATGATATGTTACTAATTTCTCACATTATTTTATGTTGGATTATGGATGAATATAAATAACCATGTTTTAAGTGGTTATTGTAATTGGTTGATAACCATGTTTTACCCACTAGAAGAGTGATGAAATTTATATTTAATTTATCATTGGTTTTTCACAAACTCAGGAGGGTTGTTATTCTATACTGGTGATCATGTAATTTTTGATGATTTCTTATTAATTACTACATACTGATGAGATTTTTTTCATTAGAGGGTTTATTGGGGAAGTACATTGGGTTGTTTATTAGAATTTATAGTGTTTTAGGGATAATAATGTCTAATAAATAACAATGGCTCACCTACAAGGTACTGAAAAGTCTACATTTTTATTTGGGATCTTAGTTTTTTAAAAAACACTATTTTTCATCCATAGTTGGATGATTAGATAGAGTTTATTATCCACACAGTAGTGGAATTTTTTTACTTGAATTTCAATTTTTTGTGGTTTTTGGATGTTTAACATAACCTTAGTGGATTATTCGTACAATAAAAATTAACACTGCATATTCGGTATGGCTTTATTTTAGTCACTATAAAGCCAAACATACCAATATTTGTTATGGTGGATGAATTTAATTTAACCAGATGTTTTCCCAATGAAATTTGAATAGAAAATTATAGAGAAGGCACATGTGATTTATGAGTGGATGAAGGTATTATTGGATCACCAAATGTCTTATGAAGATCATCGGAGGTGGAAACTAGATTTCAACATTGGGGATCATGTTTTTTTTAAGGTATATTACATTTCTTAATAGTGGAGGTTTACAAATTAAAGTAGGAATTTTCCCCAATTTTTTACTCATTTTTTGGATTTTGGAACATATTGGAGTTTTGATGTATTAGTTAACAATGACCACAATTTTATTTTTTCAAAATGATTAATATTTTTGTACAAAATCTCTACTACTACCATGATGATGGTTTTAATGTCATCTAATTGGGGTGATTTAGATGTTGACAGTGATGCTAAATTCAAGTAGAATCCTACTAAAAATAAAAATCATTAAGAGTATGTGTTTTGTTTTTGCAACTACCCAAACCCGCACACTGAGGTCTAGTATGAAGAACATAAACATTAAATATTAAATTCAATTCAAATTAGAAAACCCATATATTTATAATAATATAATTATTGAACTTATAAATAATATAATAATATAAAAACACTAGAGTTTAGTGTATTTATAGATTACCTACATTAGAAACATTGTTTACAATACATATGAACAACTCTCCATAGTTACTCAATACTATAAATCCTTATAGAAATGAATTATTATACAATCATCATCATAACCTTTTGAACGAGATGATATATATGAATGGTTTCACTCAAATAAATAATAATGGAAAAAATGTCAACATGTCATCTAGGGTTAGATCATTATCATTTTTACAAATATGATCATGATCGAAATATCATATATAAAGAACATGGAACAATTCATGTTTTCCATAAGGCATAATAGAATGAAAAGTGATATAAATTTGGAAATATAAACAATGGAATAAAATTATGGAATCATGGGACAATAACCATGACTCACCGAGAATAACATGTTCATATGTAATGGATCAGAATTATCTTGAGTAAAAACCAATTATTTTATGATTTAATTTCTTTAAAATTCTTATGGAATGATGAATAAAAGGTTAAAAGAGTTTATGGGTGCATTTGGGGATATTTTTAATTCTGGAGCACCGAAATGGGAGAACATAGACCTTGTCGCATAGTTTTTCAACATCCATGTGTCATAGGTCATACAAACATGCATCTAATTAAGAGATCTGAAAAAATGATAAAGTCGCAATTTCATCATGGTTAGTCAAAATGTTCCCCTAACCATGTGATGCGCCCCCTTGAAGTAGAACCTGCCACACAGTTGTTACATTGTTTTCTAATCATGCTGCTAAACCATGCGGTATGTAACAAATGGGTATAAATACTTTTTCCCCTCTATATGGTGTTTGGGTTTTTTATTCATCATTCATTCCTAACAGCTTCTCATCTTCCTCCAGGAATGTGAGCTCCCCTCATCACCGCCTTGGGGATTTGATATTTCTCCCTCATTTCTCCCCTAATTCCTTTATCTTCAGAAGCAATAAAACTATCTCAGTATAATAAACCTCATGCACCATTATTGTTCGCGATTATTTTGTCATCAATTGTTCTATCTTTGTTTGACATAATTTTTCACTAATGTTGGGTTTGAAAAATAATAATATTAATTCCATTTTAGGCTGAATAAATCATTGATAGTGGATGAGTGGAGTGTTATGAGGTTGAGGTAGGGGGTGTACTCTCTTTCCCATTATTTCATTGTATTTTAATTAAATTTCAATTGTGTTGATTTTTAGAACCATCTAAATATACATCTTATTTTTCTTATTATGTTAAATGAAACATATTTACACGTATGGAGTGACCATACATTGAAATGAAAACAATTAATAGGTGTTATCCTTTTAATTGGACAACCCTTTGGGTGTTCCATCTGTAATAACCTAAATTTATGTTATGCTTTGAGTTTTTTTTTACTATGGATGTGGGTGTTGAACCTTCTATTAATGTTTCAAATTGAGAAATTGATTTAAAACTAGTCATAATGTATGAGTTGTATACCATTTAAACTGAATATGGTTACTTTTTATTTCTTGGCCTCATGTAAAATTCCATGTGCCTTTGTTATTAGTTGATGCTTCTCATTTATTGCCTTACGTTTAATTATTATTTTCTGTTGGTTGAATGCCATTACTATTTCAATATATAATTTTTCTCAATAATTCTATAACATTTTTAATGTTCATTATCATCGTTTTATTCTTAATACTTTATTCACTTTTCAAATTTAATTTTGATAAATGAATTTCTTGTCAGATAATGGAATGACATAATTAGAAAATGGAATTCAATTATATATATGATTTTCATTATGATTTGACTAATTTTATATTGCTCAATTTATATGGGTTATAAGTGAAAATGGGTCCAATGTTCAAGATTCCATGGATGGAATCACCATTCTTGGTTCGATGCCCTTGAGGCACCAGGAATGATGATTTGAATTTCATGGTATGGGCTCACCAGACGGTTTTAATTGTACTCCTAAGTGCGGCTAGTTCCCCAGGATAGAAACCAAGGACAACCCTAGTTTTCTATATTTATATAGAATAGCTTAGATGATCCTGAGATAGTATGTTAGATACATTGTACGAACCCTAATTCACTACTTATAAAATGATATATGGGACACCATATGAGTTTCCTTGGACGAAATTGGTGAAATTGGATATATTGGATGTTCTATAGAAACCCTTGGGATTCTGTTTTGATAACCATGAATGGACTCATATTTCCGTAATGGGAGTTGATGGATTTATCGAATTACTCACTCCATATAAGATGCTTGTTTTTTATTAACCTTGATATGGAACTTGTATGATTATACGATATTTATAACCCATGTGGAATCAGAAGCATGGGAGTATGATTTATTAAGATGAATGGTTTACTTTAGACCTTGAATACATATTATTCATTGCACATGTACTCTTTTTTATACCTCCATCATAAGAAGAAGTGGATGGTTTGGGACGGTGTACATTTAAGAACACAACCCAAGGATAACATGTTTAAATTATTAAATTCTATTATTTCATTTATATATGTAACACAATATTATTTACAACATAGTGTTGATCATCCACGATACAGTGGGTTTCCGCCTAATGATATTTATATCTCACACACTTCTCGGGTGTCGTTTAGTACATGAGTAGACATTATATTGAAAGGTTTGGATAGATGGTAGTGATATTCACTCTATGCATGATTGACATGAACTTTATGATGATGTTTGTGTAAAGAAGACCAAGACTATAATTGAGATGTTGTGTGGAAATTTTTGAACATTTTTAGTTTTATATAGAATTCATTTTATTATTTGTACCTCTGTTTCCCATACACCGCCATTTTTGAAAAGACATGTGACCTGACATCATTATCAATTGTATCGATTATTATTATATTACTTCTGGGAGTTATTTAATTCCAATTAATGGTTTATTTACATGATTCCACTTTTTTGTACTCTTATCTTATTCTATTTATGTTATACTATTTTCCATTGTTCTTACGCTAATATATGATGGAATATTCTTTCCACTCACACACCCTAGGCCCTCACTATATGTTAGAATCCTTCAGAGTTCAAAGAAATGAACTTGGGATTATTTGGCCCACCATCTTGGGGAATCGTTGAGTGGAATCAATTGATTGATTATGTAAAGTCATATCATAGCTTTTATTTTCCTTTAATCATACTATTTGTGGGTATAAAAGAGTCTAGGAAATTGGAAATTGGAATTTACTGTGTTCTTAGACGTAGATAACCCATGTTAAGGAGAAACCTAACATTCCATAATTTGTAATTGTAGTGATTGATTATGATATATATTATTAAGGCATATTCAACATTGGGAGACACATATATTTTGTGATATTAATAATTTTTGAATGTTTGGAATGATTTTTTCCATTAGTTCAACATGATGTAATGAGGGAGTTTCATTACATGAATCATACATAGAACGATAGGGAATGAAAATGTTATGTATTATGCTATGTCATATCCACTTTCAATGTGAATCTTACAGCTTCCCATGTGACAACTGTTGTTCCAAGATTCTATATTTTACATCTTTTTTATAAGTTAAAAAATGTGCCAATTTACATTGTAGGATCATGTAATGATATTGATTAATTTGACATCCAATTTCAAATTATAAGGTGAATCTGGATGTATATATTTGAATGGTAATCCACATAATTCGTTATTTTTAAATATAGGGACTAAATTATTAATGAACAAAAATAATTTCTTCCTTTTAAAAATTAATAATCCACCTTATATGTTATTGTGGGACTTCGAACATCACATTAATTTGGATATGATCTATGGTCCTTGTCACTTAAAGTCCTTCAAATGTATTAATTTATTATTTAGTCTTGGATCTATGAGAATGTTTACAACAGTGGTATGATTTTAGGTTGGGTTTTCACATGTCATTTTTATCTGTTTCTTTATATGCTTTCTTTATCTGTTGTAAATTCTATCTGGGGTTCTTCTCTTGAAAATTGTTGATCTATGACACTGGGAAATCCTCGAGTTGTAAGAAATGAATTTAGAAATGATCACACTCCTGTTGTGGTGGGAACTAAGACAACCTTTACACCTCATGTAGTTCTAGTTGAGTCAACTACTTATGATCTCCCACTTGAAACCAATTTTCATTTCATAGATAGTTTCATTCGGCATGTGCAATTAGATGAGGTTGATCCCGGGCATGTGATGGATATAAAAGAGTTGAAAAAATACATTCAACCACTATATCTTCCCACAATCTATGGGGATGGGATACCTCATATAGATGAAAAATGGTTAAAATAAATGGTATATATTTTCATCCATTATCAAATTCCTCCAGAGTAGAGGTTTATTCTCACTACCTACATGCTTCTTGACTACGCCTAGCATTAGTGGGATGTTGTTTCTAAGGAAGGCCATTCTAGATGTATGATATAAAAATACTTCTATATGATATTATTTTATCTCAACTCCCTATATATCATGAGATCTGGTAATTTTATGGATTCATGAATAATTATTAGGGCTCTATGATTTCACACAAGCATTACTCTTTCCTTATTGAGCTTCCACATATAGCACCATCTATGATCGGTGACTTGTTGACAACTATGAATAATTATGAGGATGGTCATGAGAAATCACTCTACTCTCATGTGAGATTTATTTGGATGAATAATATGAAGGATATAGTGAACCAGGACCTTATTACATAAAAAATAAAATATAAGATGGTCTTATGATCCATGGTGGTTCAGTTCTGAAATATGGTGATGGTTCATCTTGCAGTCAATATGGCCATTATGATAGAGCACATGAGGGTGATGTCAGCCAGCTAGCCCACATTGAATGATATATCATGTTGTACCTGTGTGGATGGAATGTCCATTAGTAGCCCCTGTGCTTGAGGATCCCAATTGAATGTAGATCTTGCAGTGAGATGGGCTATCATCACCACTTCATCCCTTATTTTCATATAATAGCCTTTGTTTGGGGTTTCATACCCTCACCTATAACATTTACATTCTCAATGAATCCACATCAGATTGTGATTTGTTCATTTATAGTCCAATCAAGATGAGGAAATAGTAGCGGTGGATGTGGTAGTCATGCCCTAGAGTATCAGCTATAGGAGAATGTAAATTGTTAGGCTAGTAGGTAAGCATATAGGTTCTGAGGATCAGAACATATGTATATAGTGTTTCTAGCTCCCTAGGAGTAGAGTGCGTGACCATGTATAGTTAGATGTATGATTATGGTATCCACTACTTTAGTGTCTCCCCTTTTTATGATAGATGATTCACATTCATTCATATATACTACTATTTCAGAAAATATTTGTCTTGATAAAGTCTACTTATTAGGCCTAATGTCCTTTAACGTTCCATTAGTGACCAGAATATAGGGTATATGTATGTTTCAATAGTCTCACATGATATATGTGGGGGTTTTTTCTTTTTGGTATTTCATCATCTTCATGATCAGTTGCTCCAACATCATTCATGGAATAGACTAGATCATACCATATCATGACAAGGTGGATTTCTATCACTGTTGAGTTTTATTTACATCAGCCAAGGGCATGAAATATTAACACAAGGGTGAATGGAAAATCTAGGTAGATTGACCTGGACAAAAGAGAACTGGGCTATAAAAGGTGACAACTCTATTAGCAAGACACATTATGAGTGATCATGGAAATTAGTTAGTTGAGTTACCTCAAGTTGTGGATATATTCTTGGATTTCATCTTTAATAATATCTGTAGATCAAATCATGAGAGAGAGGATGACTTCACATCATATTTAGTGCCAGGTGTGGTATCAAGTTCTATTCCTCTATATAGGATGAAACCAATAGGGATCAAGGAACTAAAAAAAATATTCTAGATCTTGATGCTAAGGGTTTTATGAGACCCATCACATCTCTATGGGTTCCACCAGTCCTTTTCTCCATTAAGGATGATCAAACCATCATAATTTGCAGGATTATGGTTTCTTAAACAATATTATGATGAAGAGCCATTATCCACTGCCTCATATAGATGACATCATTAGAACGCTCTAGGGAGGAATTTTTTTTCCAATATTGAACGGTGGTTGCGCTATCATTTGGTTCATGAGAGACAATAAGATATTCCATTTACCATTATCCAAAGTTGGTATTACCTGTATGAGTACATTTTTTTATTTTCTATAATGAATATTCTAGTAGACATTATGGATTTTATTAATTGGTTTCTCCCCCATTATCATGATTCCTTTGTTGTAGTATATGTAGATGATATTGTATTGTACTAAATACTAGGAATGAAAATGTAAATAATCATGACATTATGCTTAGTGCACTATGATTTGACCAGCTGAATGTGATGGTATAAAAATTCCACTTTCAGATCAATAAGATTCAATACATGGACCATATCATATTATGGGTTATAATATTTTTGGACCCAATGATGGTGATCGAGGATGTTTCACGGGAGAATCCCATGATGTTGTTCGATAAAAAGTCATCTTGGGGTTCACTCACAATTACATGTGATTCATTTAGAACATTACCACATAAAAACACCTCTTACAGACTGGAATATGAAAAGTGTGTAGTTATTATGAATTGAATCTTTTGAGAAGTATTGTTTTTATTAAAAAGGGATATTCAATTGAGCTCCAATACTGATTCTTCCTGAGCCAGGAATAACTTATATATTATACTATGATTCATTGAGAATCAGACTAATTGCAGTTATGATGCAAGGTGATCTAGTCATGGTGTATACATCTCACAATCTAAGTCCTCATGAGTGGAAATATCATATGAATTACCTAGATCACATAATTTTGGTTCATTATCTAGACTATTGGAGACATCTATCTATTTAGTGAGAGCTTGGTAGTTTATATAGATCGTAAGTTCCTATAATATATATCAAATTATCAAGATATGAATTTGAGCTAGTGAAGGTGGTGGAATACCAAAATTCCTTTGATTTGGAGCATGATGACATGCTTAGTGAAGGTTATTTCACGGATGACTCCACGATCAAGAATACAAACATTAAATCTTTCTTGTAAGAAAATAATGATTAGAAGACGGTGGAATTTTTCTCTGAGTTATATATCAAGTATCACGACCAACATGGGTAACCCACGTTTGTAGCTCTAGTTGTGATGTCCTCTTTTCTGGATCAGGTTCATATGGATCAGTTATTAGATTTCATGTTAGTTTTTTTAATAGAGAGAGTTATAGGAGAAAACCTACGTCATTGTTGATTTGAGCATGGCATAGAGTCCTTTCTCTCTTAAGGGCAATTTTTGGTCCCTTCAGATATACGGGAAGAGTATATGGGGGAATCTCAAGCCTCTATTTGGGAAGTTCATCATTGAAATAAAAAAATGTATCATGATATACATCATCTATATTATTAGTTAGGAACAAAGAGGATAATATCAATATTCGTCACTCGGTGCTACAACTATTACAAAGTGAAGATAATACACCAGTGAAATTATTTCCACCTATTGTCTCTATCCATTCTTGAGTTGAAATTGAATATTTTCAACATGGATTATATTATTGGTTTTCCAGGATCTCCATTATTTAATGATGAAATATCATTTTTTATCAATAGGTTAAACAAAGTATCTCACTTATTTTTTTATCATGGAATCCTACATTGTTAATGAGTAGGGTAGGAATTACATTTTGGAGAACACTAAACATCATTCACCACCTCGTTGTGTAATTTTTGATTGAGACACCAAAAACACATCATGATTCTAAGAAGGATTGAAGAAGGCAATAGGTTCATTGGTTCTCTTGAGTAATTCATATCACCTTCATACTAATGGAAATTTTGTGTGGTTGATTCGTGTGAAAGAGGATATACTATGTGCTGGAATCCTTGATTTTAGAGGTTTATTAGAGAAGTATATTCCTCTGTATGTGAATTACTAAAATAAAAAAATTTAGTTAAAGATTTCATATTTATCCCTATGAAGATATTTATGGGACACCATGTTATACACCACTATGCTTCCTACATGAAGGGGTGGCATCTCTACTAGGTCATTGTCTCATTCAGGAGACAACTGAGCATGTCCAATTGATTTAGAAGCACATTTCTATAGCTCATCCTTAATAGGAATCATATATTTATCATCATTGTAGAAAATTGTAATTTGATCCCTACATTGGTTCTTTCATCATGAATCTCTAAGATGTATCACAATCAAATTAAAGGGAAATATAATGTTATTTTCCCGGTATGTTTTTCCTTTCGAGATAGTGTAAAGTATCATGCCAGTATCCTATCATTTGTTATTACATTAAAGGTATTGTTCCATGAATGATAAATTCCACATATATTATCTTTTACAGCATCATCCAGACACCTCTCATTCATTCAAACCCAATGAAATTGATCAGGACATCGACACATCATTAAAGGAGAATTTGATATTTATCATTGATTACAACATGAAGGTTCATTGAGGTTGGTATATTCCATTGGTCTGGGATCTATTGAAGCATTTCTATGTTTGGGACGAGACCTTGGAACCTGTGACTTATTTTTATATTTACTGGCTAAAATTCTTCTAATACAACATTCTACCACTCTATTAAGGTAAACTCATGGATGATTTTTTCTAAAGAGAATAGTTTGTAAGATTCGGAATTTTTTAAAAGGTACAAACAACTAAAATTATTGTTTCATTCATTTAAATTGAATTTAAGTGATTCCTATGTTGTAAATGGAGTTTATATGTGTGTCTGTGGCTCATTTAAAACATGGGGTACCAAGATGGGAGAAAACAGATTAGGTCCCACAGTCAGTCCCCTACCATCTGACCAAGGGAGAATGTTTTTGTGTCATATTTTAGGTTTTATATATGTCCTATATTCATAGTTTTGAAAATTCTTAATAAAATCATATGCCTAACCTTGAGGTTTTATTCCTTTATGAATAACCTCTTATTATAATGGCACATGATTTTCTAATTGTGTGACCAAACTGTGCATAATGAAAAAATGGGTGAAAATAAAATTTTCCACTATGAAATGTGTATAATGAATTTTTCATTACTCGACAATCTTTCATAGTGGGTTCTCATAATACTAATTCCATGTGTATTCCCCTCTTCTCATTTATGGGGATATAATATTGATCCTTAAGGTCACTCGTCAATCTTGAGCTCAGTCAGAGCACTCCCCGATTCAACTCGACATATCTTTGAAGTGTATACAGGGTGGATTCTTCTTCTTCCAATAGGGATGGAATTCATTTCCTAGATTCCAACAATCCATTTCCTTATCGTGGAATAAACCTTCTAATGTCATCTTTGGTCTGTTTTTCACATCAATTTTATATTTCATAAATGTCATCTAAAACCAGGAAATTACATCTAAATCATCCCTTCAAGGTTGTAGATAATTTAAACGTGGATGCAGATTAGATAAAGGATATCCTTGAAGAAAGGTGGAATGATGATCAATTCAATGCGATTATATAAAATAACTGTTCTGTGGAATTGAAAATACTTTAAAATGAACTTCTAGCATGTAAGGAATCAAGGATCCAATGTTTTATTTAATTATACAAGAACATCACATTTTTCATGCGTGCATAAATGAAAGAAAATGTTTTGTGAGACCCAACATTATTTTGGAGGATAGTTCCTTCTCCAATAATTTTGATATAGTGTGGTGCATGGATACTGATATTTCTAAGGATATTCATGTGGGTCTGCATCCTCATTTCCATATAGGATACCCACCTAACCATTCATCACATTTAAACATGATTTTGGGACTTGTAACGACTGAGGTTGATGGGGTCGTGGAAGCTATCCTAAATAAACATGAAATTCATGATGTGATGATCTCCCTTAATGGCTCCAGTGCACCAGTTCCTGATGGTTTCCAATGATTTTATATACCTCCTCAGGGAATCTTATTAAGGAGAGTATTTTGGATGCATTATAGGTTGTGTTTCGTGGTGGCTTAATCCCTTGAGTGGCATCTGCAGCCTCATTGGTTTTAAATACGATAAATAGAAAACCCATCACTCTTAATCATTAAAGAATTATTAGTATTTGTAACTTTTCTTATAAATTTTCATCATTTGTGTCTAATAGGAGGCACTCTTATCATATAAATCATTTTATGTAAACTGAAAAACATGGTTTCGTTAGAGGTAGGTCCATTTAGGGGTAATATTGGCCTAGCACAATAGATGATCGACGACATCGACCTGAAATTACTCAGTTCTAATGATTCCATCAAGATTGATAAAGATAGGGTGTATGAATGCATTGATTATTCCTTCATCCATTTAATTTTTTCATACATTGGTATCTGAAATTTCTAAACTGATATTCTATTCAGGTTTTCCATTTCTACACGGATTTCTATTTCGTTCTTGGGGATGTCATTCATCTTCATCAAATCTATCTGTGCTCTTCTATAAGGTGACCCAATGTCCCCATATCTCATAATTTCATTGCAGGATTTCATACTTATATCTATCAATGGGATAGTTTATGCTGGAATATTTCTTCATTTCTAGTGAAAATCTAATTTCTAGGGGTATCATATCTTTTGTTTGCTGACAACACTATGGTTTTTGTGAATGGAATAAAATGATCAATATGCTAAATCAATGAGGTTTTTTATGTGTATAGTATGTGGAGTGGTCAGTTAGTGAGTATTGTAAAAGCGGTTTTCTATTTCAAGACAACTTACTAAAAAAAAGAGTGAGATCGATTGAATATTTATTGGGATTTAAGAGAAGGGTATTCCTGACAGAGTACCTCGATGATCGACTCTCTCAGTGGTGTCTTAATTTTCATCCCTATGATAAGCATGTAGAATTTTTTTTCAAAAGGATAGGGGACTGGAAATTACACATTCTATCCTTCGGGGGGAGTCTTATGCTAGTGAGCAATATTTTATCCTCCATCCCAATGCATGTCTGGTCCGCCTCCAGAGTCCCAAGGCCAGTTATCTATCGATAGAAGAAATTTATGGCATCTTCTATCTTGGACACCCACATTGAGGGTGTAACACCCGAGACTTTTATGTTATATAAACCATCAAAGGAATTTTTTTACACAACACTTGCTTGGCTTGCTTTACACGCAATCGCGACCTTCCTCGATAGCTTGCGTCGTACGCAATACCGAGCTTCACTAAACAACAATATGCTATTAAAACTAGCCGTTATGAATAGTAATAACAACTTTTTGAAATTTTATAAATTTTATTTTTCAAAATGGACTTCATTTTTGGACTCAGAATATCGAAATTAGCCTAGGGTGAAATTTTGGTTTTTTTCTGAAATCTTTCATTTTTTGATGAATAGTGAAACCACTAAGTGGTAGGTTAAAAACTAAATTTTGCATAAAACTTAATTTTACCGCTTCTGTGAATGGAATTTCAAAATTCCGACAGACACGGTTGATATTAGTAAGTAAAATGTGGTTCAATGAGATAAAAATAATTTTTTGGTGAATAGTAACTTTTTACAATTTTTACCGCGGTTAATAGTAAATAGGGTAACTAAGGGTAAATATGATATTAATATTACCCTAACACATGTCCTAATTCTATTGGACAAGTTTAATTCGACCAAAAACAAACTTAGGAATAAAATATGACCATTTAGGCCCACTTGGATTAGATTAGGACATTTATTATTAATTTATTTAAAGAAGGGTTAAAATAGTTAAAATCAAAGTTTAATAAGTAAATTATTTATAATATGGGGTTATACATAAGATAAATTCGATTGTAAATATTCATTATAAAGCTAAAACTATTTCCTACATGATGGTATTTTATTTGTAATTCTTAGACATCATATAAGTTAATTTATTTATGACACAAAGATGATACAGTAATTATCTTATTAATGAAATATTGACAAAAGTGATAATATAAATACCAAAATAAATGTAATTTAAGACTTTTTATGAATTCCAATAATTTTATAGGTTACTATGATATATTAATGTTGATTTAATCAACTTGGTTCGAACATATAATTCTGTTATGACTTTCACAAAAATCAGATATCAAATAGTGTCAAAATTGATACAAAATAGTTTTTAAATCAAATATTATATTATTAATTGTTATTTTATTCCTAAAAATCTAAGGTTCGGCCAAATGACTTAGATAAGGATATATATATTAATAATAAACAATTTGGGGTTCGTTTGGCATGTTATAGTAAGTGTATTAACCATATAGTGAAAGAAAACAAAAAGACACTGTAAAAGATAAATTAATTAACTTAGAGTTAAATCTAATTGATAAGGTTAAAATAATACCCTAAACTTGTCTAAATCCTATTGGTTGATAGGCTTTCGACCCATCCCCACTTTATCTTCGAAATAAGACCCTTTGGAACCATTATAAACCGATTTTGACTTTAATATAAAATAATATTTTGAGATATTCCTAAGGTGCCCCTCTCCTCCCTTATAAAAGGGCACCTCCTGCCCCTCCTCCTCACACCAATTTGAGCACTCAAGCTCGGCCAACCCCTGCCATTTTCTCCTCTCCACTTCCCTAGAATAATCCTAGAGGTCCTGGTCTTCTCCAAAGACCAATCTTAGTTCCTTAAGTGGAGGATTCAAAGAGGCGTTCCAAAGAAGAGGTAATATCCATTACCGATCTTTTCAATTTCTTTCTTCTTCAACTTCTTCTTCTTTAGTTGTTTCATGATAAAGTAATAACATCAGTATTACTTACATACTGATATGTTATTATAAATATGAAACAACCCTAATTCACCTTCTATACATCCTACGGAAAAATGAAATCATCGCGCGTGCGTACGTACGGAATACCGTCTCCACGCCGTGGTGTAATCTATTTTCCACCATCACCTTACAAGGATGGGTATAATGGTGTAATGAGTAACTATATATGATTATTATTAAGTAATATTGATACTAAAATAATATATATATATACTCCAATACAATTCCACGATCATAGGAACGATATCATCACTCGTGCGTACGTACGGAATACCGTCTCCACGATGTGATGCGACTCGTTCTACATGATCTTCATTTCATAATGATTATATAAATAAATTGAATGAATGAATATGGTATATACTACACTAATACCATTCTTGAAATGAATTATCTATAACATAAAGATAAGAATAAGAATTTATTCAACAAAACACGCATAAGAAGAAAAAGTTATAAAGACCCGAGTAACAAGTAACAATGAAATATTACTAACAAGAAGCTAATAATATGACCATATATGATATCATATCAATATGTATGATTATGGAATAAGTCAATAACATTATTTAAACCATTATACAGGAGCTTCGGACACGAACAAAGCAAATCGGACCTAAGTTAAGGGAAATATCACAATCTCATTTTTTATCCGAGATTGTTTATTCGTAAGTATTTACTGGGGTGTATTTTATCATCCACATCCATGTTTACTCAATATGTAATATTATTTCCATCCACCTAAAATTGTTTAAATCCATTTTTACCCTTCGGTGAGTTTTTAGTAATACGTATTAAAGGAATCTTTTGTCGTTTTTCGTACGAGGTACTTTTTGACTTTTCCGACAAAAGTACGAAGAATGTTTTTTTAACTTATACGGCACGAACGGATTTCTACTGTTTTATAAAGCCTTATTATCATGAAGCTTCCTCTAAAATATTTCATGACTATTTTCAATAAAATCGCTTTCTTTTAAAATTTCATGATGTTTTGTGAAAAGAAATTGATTTTGAAGAAGAAAGGATATTTTCCTCAAGAATTCAATTCAAGTGTTTTATCAAAATTATTTTCCATCTAAGATAATAAAGGGTTCTGTTTCTATCCATATTTTTACATTGATTTGACAATGTTGTTATGGAATTATGTTTATGAATTCCTTTATCTTATATGAATTGATTTATGATGTCATGATGTTTCAGGAATCCCATTTTTGTTACATGTGTTATGCGATGATGTATGTTTTATGATTATGTGGCACACATAAGAAAGGATTCATTATAAGATGGGTGGGACCTATATCTCCCTCCAATGCATTGGGTAATGATTTTATATCTTATGAGATAGACATGGCTGGAACGGATGGTTATTTCGGTTCAGTGATACAGGACTGAAACGAGGAGTGAACTCGGTTCAGAAAGGGAATTTGTCCACTAAGATAGTCTTGGCAATGAGTCATGACTAACAAGAAATGATTTTCCATGATTATGTGTGCATGCCACAAAGTTTCAAGTTTTATGTTATGATTATGGGGATCTCATTTTCACTTCTATGATTTATTCCATGTTAAGATATTATGATCTCTTTTGCAGGTTTTGATTTTCATAAAGATATGATATGATTTTTATTTCCTTTATTTGCCCTTGCTGAGCATTTGAGCTCACCCTTTTATGTTTTCTTTTCCCCAGGTCAGGAAGATGGATGTTAAGTAGAATATGCTAAAAGGGACCCTATATATGATGAAATAAATGGGAGACACTGTAGAAGATTTATGAACCAGTTGTTTATGTTTCCCAGTTTCTAAAGACACTATACCTATACGGTCCTTTGTGGTTTTGTCATATGTTGTAATAAGTGTGCTTGAATTTCGAAGTATTAACAATGTATGTAAAGTATGGGTCGTTATAGTTGGTATCAGAGGAAAGGTATAGTCAACCTTTGGAAACTAGGATGTGAAAACCTTAGTAAGAACCCTAAGGATAAGTCTAAGCATAGAACACAATCTTAGAAATGGCCATGAATAACCTAGGATAAGACCATAAGCATGAAATTTTTTTTGAATTATGTGGTTTCCTATTATAATTAGTGTTGCTCACACTATTCTTCTTGGTTTTAGTCAATGGCTGGAACCCGAAGGAACCGTGTTAATGCGGAATGCGATGGGAAATGCAATGATTGCCCCCCTGAGCAACCAAACGATATGGGAGCTGGAATGCAAAATCTTGTAGCCATTCTAACACAACTTTCTCAAGCTACGAATCATGCAGGATTTCCAAACTAACAAAGGAGGGAGCAACATTCTGTTGAATCCTTCATGAGGCAGCGTCCACCTTCTTTCAGCGGGTCTATTGATCCATTAGTTGCTGAACAATGGATTAGTACTACTGAAAAGATATTTTCAGTTCTTCAATGTTCTGAGCATGATAAAGTCATCCTAGCAGTGTATCGTTTGGAAGGAGATGCGGATCAATGGTGGAATCTTGTTATGAATACGAGGCAAAGGGATGAAATTGAGTCTATGGAATGGGACGAGTTCAAGAACTTATTTTTCAATAATTACCTCCCTCGTATTCTCCGAACAAAGATGGAGAAAGAGTTCCTTGAACTGAAGCAAAGGGATGATTAATTTGTTAGTACCTATGAAGCAAATTTTACAAGACTTGCAAGGTACGCTTCTGGTATTATTATCCAACCTGAGAGTACGATCGATCGATTCTTTAGTGGCTTAAAACCAAGTCTTCGAAGGGCGTTAGCCATAAGGGACTTCAATATCTACGTGGAAATCGTTCGATGTGCTCTCAAAGTCGAGATGGAGATTGGAGTAACCTATCAGTCACATGGGTTTGATAAGAAGAGGAAGATGGAATTCAAAGAAAAATATAAAGATCACACGGAAAAGAAGATGAGCTTTTCCTTACGCTCAAAGTGTGGAAAGAAACATGGAGGGAGTTGTCTTAAAGGGACAAGTAAATGTTTTAAATGTGGAAAAGAAGGTCATCGGGCATTTGAATGTCGTGATAATGGGAAGAAGATGTCTAATGATGCAAACAAAGGAAGGGATACACAGAATGAACCTACTACACTTCAATGTTTCAAGTGCAAGGAGATGGGGCATTATGCCAATCAATGCCCAAATCCAAGGGTTGATGTTGATGGTCGACGTCAACAAAATCTTAAGGCTAAAGGCAAAGGAATGTCACATGCAATTTCTCTCAGCGATGTGGAGTACGATAACGATGTGGTGAAAGGTACACTTACCATCCACTCTAAAGTAGCAAATGTTTTATTTGATTCTGGATCCACCCACTCTTTTATTTCTGAAGACTTTTCTAAGGGTATCACCTTATTACCTCAACAATTAGATGTTGAGTTAGCTGTGACAACACCTAATGGCACATCAATCACATCAAAAGTTTATAATTCTTCTCCGATCGAAGTTTGTGGGAAAGTGCTTCCTGCAAATCTTGTGATCCTTCCTTTAGTGGAATTTGATGTGATTCTTGGCATGGATTGGCTTTCTCTACATGGAGCTCATATCGATTGCCAAAGAAGGGAAGTCACATTTCATATTCCAGATCAATCTACGATCGTCTATCAATGCAAGGATGAACATAACCTTCCAGTGGAAATTTCTTCCATATTATGGGTATTGATTCCACTAAATGAAGGTTATTTATCTCAAATGGTTGGTGAAAAACTCACGATTAAGAATATGCCCATTGTACGGGAGTTTGATGATGTCTTTCCGGAGGAATTGCCGGGTCTTCCACCAAATCGTGAAGTTGAGTTTTCAATAGAACTCGTACCGGGTGCTTTGCCTATTTCAAAGACACCTTATAGAATGGCCCCAATTGAGTTGCAGGAATTGAAGAAGAAACTCCAAGAGAATCATGATAAGGGATTCATACGCCCTAGTGCGTCACCTTGGGGAGCACCTGTTCTATTTGTTAAGAAGAAATATGGATCAATGAGACTTTGCATTGATTATCGAGAACTTAACAAGATCACTATCAAGAACAAATATCCTCTCCCATGCATTGATGACTTATTTGACCAACTACGCGGAGCTCAATACTTTTCCAAGATTGATCTTCGTTCAGGGTATCATCAATTAAGGGTCAAAAGGGAGGATATACCAAAGACGGCTTTCCGTACAAGGTATGGACACTATGAATTTATAGTGATGCCATTTAGTCTTACTAATTCCCCTGCTATCTTCATGGATCTAATGAATAGAGTCTTTAGAGACTATCTTGATCAATTTGTGGTAGTCTTTATAGACGATATTCTTGTCTATTCAATGAGCAAGGAAGAGCATGAAGATCACTTGAGAAATATATTGAAGACCCTGAGAAAGGAGAAGCTTTATGACAAATTTACCAAGTGTGAATTTTGGCTTCAAAAAGTTGCATTTTTGGGTCATATAATCTCAAAAGAGGGGATATCTGTGGATCCAGTAAAAACAGAGGTTATCGAAAGATGGTCAAGACCAACAACATTAACTGAGATCCGAAGTTTTCTTGGTTTGGCTGAATATTATCGACGTTTTGTAAAAGATTTTTCACGATTATCTAATCCAATCACCAAGTTGACTCGGAAGGGAGTTAAGTTTGTCTGGACAGAGGAATGTGAAGAGAATTTCAAGGAGTTGAAAAGAAGGTTATCCAGTGCACCTGTGCTCACACTGCCTTGTAGTGGAGAAAGGTTTGTGATCTACAGTGATGCATCCAAGAAGGTATTGGGGTGTGTTCTTATGCAAAATGATATGGCGATAGCTTATGCCTCACGACAGTTGAAAATCCATGAGCAAAATTACCCAACACATGATTTGGAGTTGGCTGCGGTAATCTTTGCATTAAACATTTGGAGGCATTACCTTTATGGTGATAGGTGTGATATTTATACTGATCATAAAAGTTTAAAGTATATTTTCACACAAAAGGAGTTGAATATGTGTCAAAGAAGATGGTTGGAGCTGATTAAGGATTATGAATGCTCAATCCATTACCACCCTGGGAAAGCAAACAAGGTGGCAGATGCATTAAGTCGACAAGACCATGCTAGTTTATCCATGATGAGGATCACAAAAGATCCAATATTTATGGATTTACAAAGGATGGATCTTGGAATTATAATGGAAGGGGAAAAATCTTATCTTTCTCAAATGAATGTTCAACCATCTATACATGTGAAGATTAAAGAGGCACAGAAAGAATATGTCGAGTTACAAAAGACGGTGAGAAATGTTCCTGAATTCAACCTTGATTGTGATGGGATAATAAAGTTCAGGAATCGGGTTTGTGTTCCTCCCATCCCCGAATTAAAGAAAGAGCTGCTGGATGAGGCTCATAGTTCTTCATTCTCTATTCATCCTGGAAGCACAAAGATGTATAGGGACCTGAACGAGTACTTCTGGTGGGATGGCATGAAAAGAGATGTTGCTGAATATGTCTCTCGATGCTTGGTTTGTCAACAAGTTAAAGCTGAGAGACAGAAGTCTAAAGGGATGTTACAACCATTACCCATACCCGAATGGAAATGGGAAAACATCACTATGGACTTTGTCACAGGACTTCCTAAAACATCCAAAGGCAATAATGCTATCTGGGTCATAGTTGATCGTCTTACAAAGTCTGCACACTTCATTGCTATTAGAGAGGATTTCTCTCTAGATCAGCTTGCCAGGATATATGTAAAGGAAGTGGTAAGATTGCATGGAATACCACTTTCTATTATATCTGATCGAGATCCGAGATTTACCTCGAAGTTTTGGCGAAGTCTTCAGCATACTCTGGATACAGAGTTGAGTTTCAACACTGCTTATCATCCCCAGACAGACGGTCAGTCTGAGAGAACAATTCAAACCCTAGAAGATATGTTGAGAGCTTGCTCTATGGATTTCAAAGGAGGTTGGGATCAACACCTACCTTTGGTGGAATTTTCTTATAATAATAGCTTTCACTCCAGTATTCAGATGGCTCCTTATGAAGCTCTCTATGGAAAGAAATGCAGGACTCCAACTTGCTGGGATGAAGTTGGGGAAAGAAAGCTATTAGGACCTGATCTCGTTGATGAAATGGCAGAAAAGGTTAGATCTATTCAACAACACATAAGAGCAGCTCAGAGTCGACAGAAAAGTTATGCCGACAACCGAAGAAAAGACCTAGAGTTTGAAGTGGGCGATAAATTGTTCTTACGAATATCTCCCTGGAAGAGGGTTATGAGATTTGGAAAGAAGGGGAAGTTGAGCCCTAGATATATCGGTCCTTTTGAAATACTGGATCGTGTTGGGAAGGTAGCTTACCGATTGGCGCTTCCACCGAATATTTCTCAAGTTCACGATGTGATCCACGTATCTCTCCTGAGAAAGTACATACCAGATCCTTCACATGTACTCAGCTCAGAAGTTGTACCGCTGGAGCAAGATATTTCTTATGAAGAACAGCCGATAGAGATTCCGGATCGTAGCGAAAAAGTCCTACGAAACAAGACCACTCTCTTGGTGAAAGTTTTATGGAGGAACCACCAACTTGAAGAAGCTACATGGGAGCTTGAGGATATGATGAGGGAGAAGTATCCTCATTTGTTTGTTACAAAGTGACGAATTTCGAGGGCGAAATTATTTTTAAGGGGGGTAGAATGTAACACCCGAGACTTTTATGTTATATAAACCATCAAAGGAATTTTTTTACACAACACTTGCTTGGCTTGCTTTACACGCAATCGCAACCTTCCTCGATAGCTTGCGTCGTACGCAATACCGAGTTTCACTAAACAACAATATGCTATTAAAACTAGCCGTAATGAATAGTAATAACCACTTTTTGAAATTTTATAAATTTTATTTTTCAAAATGGACTTCATTTTTGGACTCAGAATATCGAAATTAGCCTAGGGTGAAATTTTGGTATTTTTCTGAAAACTTTCAATTTTTGATGAATAGTGAAACCACTAAGTGGTAGGTTAAAAACTGAATTTTGCATAAAACTTAATTTTACCGCTTCTGTGAATGGAATTTCAAAAATCCGACAGACACGGTTGATATCAGTAAGTAAAATGTGGTTCAATGAGATAAAAATAATTTTTTGGTGAATAGTAACTTTTTACGATTTTTACCGCGGTTAATAGTAAATAGAGTAACTAAGGTTAAATATGATTTTAATATTACCCTAACACATGTCCTAATTCTATTGGACAAGTTTAATTCGACCAAAAACAAACTTAGGAATAAAATATGACCATTTAGGCCCACTTGGATTAGAATAGGACATTTATTATTAATTTATTTAAAGAAGGGTTAAAATAGTTAAAATCAAAGTTTAATAAGTAAATCATTTTTAATATGGGGTTATACATAAGATAAATTCGATTGTAAATATTCATTAGAAATATAAAAAGATTTCCTACATTATGGTATTTTATTTGTAATTTTTAGACATCAAATAATTCAATTTATTTATGACACAAAGATGATGCAGTAATTATCTTATTAATGAAATATTGACAAAATTGATAATATAAATACCAAAATAATTGTAATTTAAGACTTTTTATGAATTCCACTAATTTTCTAGGTTACTATGATATATTAATGTTGATTTAATCAACTTGGTTCGAACATATAATTCTGTTATGACTTTCACAAAAATCATATATCAAATAGTGTCAAAATTGACACAAAATAGTTTTTAAATCAAATATTATATTATTAATTGTTATTTTATTCCTAAAAATCTAAGGTTCGGCCAAATGACTTAGATAAGGATACATATATTAATAATAAACAATTTGTGGTTCGTTTGGCATGTTATAGTAAGTGTATTAACCATATAGTGAAAGAAAACAAAAAGACACGGTAAAAGTTAAATTAATTAACTTAGAGTTAAATATAATTGATAAGTTTAAAATAATACCCTAAACTTGTCTAAATCCTATTGGTTGATAGGATTTCGACTCATCCCCACTTTAGCTTCGAAATAAGACCCTTTGGAACCATTATAAACCAATTTTGAATTTAATATAAAATAATATTTTGAGATATTCCTAAGGTGCCCCTCTCCTCCCTTATAAAAGGGCACCTCCTCCCCCTCCTCCTCACACCAATTTGAGCACTCAAGCTTCGGCCAACACCTGCCATTTTCTCCTCTCCACTTCCCTAGAATAATCCTAGAGGTCCTGGTCTTCTCCAAAGACCAATATTAGTTCCTTAAGTGGAGGATTTAAAGAGGCGTTCCAAAGAAGAGGTAATATCCATTACCGATCTTTTCAATTTCTTTCTTCTTCAACTTCTTCTTCTTTAGTAGTTTCATGATAAAGTAATAACATCAGTATTACTTACATACTGATATGTTATTATAAATATGAAACAACCCTAATTCACCTTCTATCCATCCTACGGAAAAATGAAATCACCGCGCGTGCGTACGTACAGAATACCGTCTCCACGCCGTGGTGTAATCTATTTTCCACCATCACCTTACAAGGATGGGTATAATGGTGTAATGAGTAACTATATAAGATTATTATTAAGTAATATTGATACTTAAATAATATATATATATACTCCAATACAATTCCACAATCATAGGAACGATATCATCACTCGTGCGTACGTACGGAATACCGTCTCCACGATGTGATGCGACTCGTTCTACATGATCTTTATTTCATAATGATTATATAAATGAATTGAATGAATGAATATGGTATATACTACACTAATACCATTCTGGAAATGAATTATCTATAACCTAAAGATAAGAATAATAATTTATTCAACAAAACACGCATAAGAACAAAAAGTTATAAAGACCCGAGTAACAAGTAACAATGAAATATTACTAACAAGAAGCTAATAATATGACCATATATGATATCATATCAATATGTATGATTCTGGAATAAGTCAATAACATTATTTAAACCATTATACAGGAGCTTCGGACACGAACAAAGCAAATCGGACCTAAGGTAAGGGAAATATCACAATCTCATTTTTTATCCGAGATTGTTATTTGTAAGTATTTACTGGGGTGTATTTTATCATCCACATCCATGTTTACTCAATATGTAATATTATTTCCATCCACCTAAAATTGTTTAAATCCATTTTTACACTTCGGTGAGTTTTTATTAATACGTATGAAAGGAATCTTTTGTCGTTTTTCATACGAGGTACTTTTTGACTTTTCCGACAAAAGTACGAAGAATGTTTTTTTTTAACTTATACGGCACGAACGGATTTCTACTGTTTTATAAAGCCTTATTTTCATGAAGCTTCCTCTAAAATATTTCATGACTATTTTCAATAAAATCTCTTTCTTTTAAAATTGCATGATGTTTTGTGAAAAGAAATTGATTTTGAAGAAGAAAGGATATTTTCCGCAAGAATTCAATTCAAGTGTTTTATCAAAATTATTTTCCATCTAAGATAATAAAGGGTTCTGTTTCTATCCATATTTTTACATTGATTTGACTATGTTGTGATGGAATTGTGTTTATGAATTCCTTTATCTTATATGAATTGATTTATGATGTCATGATGTTTCAAGAATCCCATTTTTGTTACATGTGTTATGCGATGATGTATGTTTTATGATTATGTGGCACACATAAGAAAGGATTCATTATAAGATGGGTGGGACCTATATCTCCCTCCAATGCATTGGGTAATGATTTTATATCTCATGAGATAGACATGGCTGGAACGGAAGGTTATTTCGGTTCAGTGATACTGGACTGAAACGAGGAGTGAACTCGGTTCAGAAAGGGACTTTGTCCACTATGATAATCTTGGCAATGAGTCATGACTAACAAGAAATGATTTTCCATGATTATGTGTGCATGCCACAAAGTTTCAAGTTTTATGTTATGATTATGGGGATCTCATTTTCACTTCTATGATTTATTCCATGTTATGATATTATGATCTCTTTTGCAGGTTTTGATTTTCATAAAGATATGATATGATTTTTATTTCCTTTATTTTCCCTTGCTGAGCATTTGAGCTCACCCTTTTATGTTTTCTCTTCCCCAGGTCAGGAAGATGGATATTAAGTAGAATATGCTAAAAGGGACCCTAGATATGATGAAATAAATGGGAGACACTGTAGAAGATTTATGAACCAGTTGTTTATGTTTCCCAGTTTCTAAAGACACTATACCTATACGGTCCTTTGTGGTTTTGTCATATGTTGTAATAATTGTGCTTCAATTTCGGAGTATTAACAATGTATGTAAAGTATGGGTCGTTATAGAGGGTAAGCACCACTTGTATTATTGGGGTAGGTAGGGTAATATGTTTTTTAAGGATGTGTTGGTTTTAGAAGAATCTCATAAATTATGGGAGGTTTTCATGGAAGGATGGCATGGGAGATTCTGGCTGGAGAGTCCCTCCGGGGTTGTTTTGGGGGTAGGAAATATAAAGATGTTCATAAGCCTCCTCAGGTTCACGCTTCTAATATCTAGTGCTTAGTGAATCTCCACATCATAATGGTGGAAATCCATTAACATTGGATAATTGACTATGGTGTGATTGGCTTTTGGTTCTGTAACTTGCTATGTATAAATCATGGATTTCTTGGTTTCCCCACTCCGAAACTGACCTTCTATCAATCCTGCAACCATCCAACTCTAATCCAATAATTTTTGGATTGGATCTATTAATTTTTTTTCTACCTCATTGAACTTTTGAACTCACCAGATATTGGTTTATTCATATGATCTTCACCTTGATAATTTTCCGTTAAAGATTACTACCCAGTTTTGAGTGGCTCGACTAATTTTGTGGAATGGAGTGCGGTGTCATGGTTCAAGAAGATACCCACAAAATATTACTTCCTTTTTTTGGAACACCTGGCATATTTCCCTTCCCACTGATGAGATTATTAATGGTTTCTGTATTTACATGGTGTCTGAGTGCAGCTATTGCGGCAACGCCCAAGAGGAATCCATTCGTCACTTATTTTTTGAAGTGTAATGGGTGACTTGGGTATCTTCTTCCCATGATGTCCTTTTCATATAGCTTCATCTCGGGTTTACGAGGCCATTCTTCATTAATTAATCATTTTAATGGTTGGGGAAGAACAACACAGAGATTAATGTGTGTGTGGCCATTCTCTCAGCTGGTAGCTGGTGGTTATGGAAGGTGAGGAACAGTGCATGGTTCGATGGTAAATACTATTCCATGACAACGATTGTTTCTAGTGAATGGTTTTGGGTTTCTATCATTAACCACCACATTCCCAACCAGGACATTGTAATTTATTTGTGTGCTATTCTTTTCCCCTATTATAGCTCACCTGACACCATCATCTCTCATTCTAGTTAGTGGATTAGTTTATTCCCACCTAGTAGGGGGTGAATATTAATAATGATGGATTGTGTGCCTTGGGTTTTATGCGAGGTGGTGGGTTTTTTCGAGATTCCCTTGGCTCTATGACTATTGGTTTCTTAAATTCCTTTGGGAATGACACCTCTATTCAAGCTAAATCACTCACTATGATAGATGGATATGTGTTATGAAGAAGGGTAAACATTTCAAAAGTAGTCTTAGAGATGGACTCTCAGATCCTCCATAAGTCTATCCTGGGTACTTCTGGCACCTTGTGGTCTATCTTGTATCTTACCAGAAAAATAATGAATTTGATTGGCAGCGGCATTGAGATTTCCCAAACTTGGCATGAGGGAAATAGGGCAGCGGACTACCTTTCTTCCCAGGCTACTCTAGATGAATTGGTCACATTCGTTACTAGCATATGGTAACTTCCCTCAAAGGGGCTTCCATTATTCTTCGGGATTCCCTAGGGATTCATTTCAATTGGCCCACGTAGTTTTCCTTTTTCATCCCTTCCAATGAGATTTCTATTAAATAAATAAATTATTATTGTGTGTGATGCTTTCTGGAACCATCTAGTTGGGGATTTCATATTTTAGTAAATTAAATTAAATTTATATCATTATATTTAGTGACCTAAACTTGTGATGAACACAATTTGTGGGTGTTCTCCTTATCATTGTCCACTTTTTTGGTTGTTCCTTCCTTAATTCCCTAAATTGAATATATTCATTGAGTTTTTTTCACCATGGGTGAGTGTGGAACCTCAGTTTAATTTTTAAAATTGAATATTTTAGTTAAGATGAATCATGTACCTTGTTTTAGATTCCAATTGAAATGAATATTATTAAATATTATTGCTCATCCCCATGTGTAATGACATATGACTTTGTTTATTCTTGATGCTTCTAATTGACATCCACATGTCTATATTTTTAATAATATTTCATATTTGTTGAATGAATTGATTATTGCTAAATTACATTGATCAAAATTTTGCTATGTCATTTTTTATGTGCAGTATGCCACATGTTATAATTAATAACTTATTGAATTTTAAAATATAATTCTGATATAATTATTTCCTATTATATTTTGTCATGACATATTAATTAAATGGAAGGAAATTATATAAATTATTTTCCTTAGAATGCATCCTATTTGATATCGAACACTTGGTATGGTTTGGGAGTGAACATCATTCTAGAGTTAAGGATTCCATGGATGGAAATTTCATGCTTTTTTGGATACTCTTAATGAGACATGAACTATTATTTGCCTTTCCATGTATGTGATTGTTGAGCTGTTTTACATATACTAGTTAGTGATTATTATTTCACGGGGGAGAATTGATTATTTAAACATTTAGAAAGATGGTGATTCCATGACTTGAGTGATAACTAGTGCCCTATGTGAGAAACATGGTGTGAAATTAGAGTCATTATGTCTTAATTAAAATAGGGGACATCGTATTGGTTGACATGGATGGACAAGGTGACATTGGTTATATTGGATGTTTCTTAAGAACCCATTGGATTTTTTTGATCATCTTTTATTGTATTAGAATCAATAATATGAATTTATGGATTACTTGTTTTTCTCATTCCATTTGTGATATATCTTTTTTATTGTTCTTATTATGACCACTTGTTTGATGGCATGTAATTCAGGACCCAATCCAAATCACTAGATCCATTGTATGATTTATGGGTCTACCATTTCTCTTTAGTCCTTGTAGATATATTACACATTTCCTTGGTACTCATTCTCCACACATACATAATAGGCCAAAGAAGGTGGTGTAGGATGCGTTTCAATTTATGAACCCATAACATGTTTTATATGTTTAATTCATTTAATGTCCTTATTTAATTACATATAGTACAATATCTTATTTATGACATGAAATGGATCACACTAGGAACTGTGGGTGATGGACTATTATGATTTATATGTCACAACATACTCGAGTATCATTTCGTACCTGAGTATTCTTTTTGATCACAGTTTCAGATAAATAGATGTGAGTTTCTTCAATCACATTATTGATATTCTTTTTAGTATAGATTTTTCGACAGAGGATTGAGTATATTCTTGAGATGATGTGTATCAGTTTTTGGTCTTCTTGTAGTTTTCTATAGCATTAAGTTTATGCTTGTAAACCTTTTTTACATGCACTCTCAATTTTAATAATATATGATCTGAATTCATCATCATATGTACTGATTATTATTATTATTATTAGACTTATTTCATTATTTACTTACATTGAATAGTTTGTTTCTATATTTCCTCTATTATATTCATACACTTATGCTTCATCTATTTATTCTCCATATTTTACAATAATGATTACACCAATCTATGAGGGAATTTTATTCCAATGAACACACCCAAGACCACTACTTCTTGTTGGAAGTATATGGAGTTTAGGAAGATCTTCTTGAGGTCATATAGACTGCTGTCTCAGGATTCCATTATGGGGTATCTAGTGTGGGAAAATACATAATATGAAACTAAAATGGGGCATAATAATATGTATATGAAATCATAACATCATTTATTTTGAATCGTTTTCATTCCTCTTGAAATAGTGAGGCTGATGAATGAAATTTCGACTTCCCATATCACAGTGCACTAGAAATCATGTATTGTCCACTAAACATTTTGTGGATCAAAAATCACATTCCTACCTCCCATCACATAGTGTATATATAAGCTTGTCCCTCCCTCCGACCACATATTAGATCAAGAATCATGTCAAGAACTTTAGTAACATTTTGTATCAGGAAGCATGTACCTACATCCCAGACGTATCTCATGATACATAAAAATTTATTGAACACATTAAATGGATATATCATTATGGTCAATCTAATCCCTCTAAGAAAGTATATACATATTTTTTAAATAAAAATTAATCATATATGATATCATAATCATCCTAATGAATGATAATGGGTTTCTTAAAACTTATATATTTCATAAAAATAACAACAAGAGTTAGATTAGTTAATATATAATATTTATTCACTAAAATGTGTATTTAATGAGGAAATATAAAGGGTACTTCATGAACCCTTACTACAAATAAGATAGAAATTTTAGATATAAATATTAATTGAAAAAAAATATTATAAAAAATCATTCTATAAAACAATTTTAATCTTATCATAATAGGATATGGTTTCATGTAAATTCTATAAATAATTTTCCAGATTATTCACGGGAGACACATTTTGAAACATAATTTTGTATTAATTTTTAATAATGGTGCCCCGAAAAATGAAAAAGGTTATACATTGGAAATTTTATATTGAATATATGACATAAAATTGTAAAATGAAAAATATTTTCAGTATATTCTATCACCCATATTGATATCCATATCATAAAACGGACAATACAGAATTATTTAAATACATTATAATGATAAATAGTAATATCACATGAAATAACCTATATTTATGTTGGAAAATAATAATGCATAAACTTTTTTAATGATATAATGTGCACATAATAAGGATGATGATTCTTCATATTAGTATTGTGTTTTTATGAGGAATGAATTACATCAAGTAAAATGAATATAATTTAAAATAAAATTTCACTTAGATATAAATTGAAAGATCTATATATGAAAACCCGATTATATAATAACAAAAAATTTTAATGAAGGTGTTTATGAATAATTTTTATAAATCAATGAAATATAATTGAGTTTCCAAAAAACCAACAATAATTGGTAATCCTTAAATATAATCATCATAAAAGAGGGAACCATATATTATTTTTTAACCCAATAAATCCATTTTATGTATGATAAAAATATATAAATGGGTAGTATATAGACCAATAAAATATATTACCCATTGACTATGGAATATGTCAAAAAATATTAATATTGTGACTCAAAAAACCCTTAGAGACATAAAAATTCATGAATTACTAATCATTTGAAATAAGGAGTCAGTTATAGAAATGTAAATTTCAAAATAAATAATAATAATAACGTAATTTCATTAGTGTAAAAAATTAACCCACTTATAATAAAGGACTTATATAAAAATAATTATAACTTAATGAACGAATATTTTGTTAATGAAAATAGTTATGATTTTAATAATATTTCAATCAAATTATCTTGAAATAGTATACAAAATAATGTCAATAAATAAAATAAATTCAAAGGTAATTATTACATAATATGCCATATTTTTAGAATTTACACCATATAATATAATGTATGGGAATAATTGAAAACACATCCCAATGTAAAAAATTATTAGATGTCATACCCAAACATTAACTCTCATCCTCTACAAATGCACATTAAAACACTATACTATAATCCAGAATAAAAAAGAAACTTATTTCAGAACCTTATTAATATCAAAAAAAAATTATTATTTAATTATAATTATTTCTTATTCATTATTTATTTTTTTATCTATATTTATCATCCCCATAAGTTCATAATTTTTTACTTTTTTATGAATGTTCTATAATAGAGGCATCAAATATCATTATTTTATATACAATTTGCAATTAAAATATAACATAAGAAAATTTAATTCATTTTTAATGATTTATTCTTTCCCACTTTAATTTGATGAAAAATATGGAATTTGTTTGTGATAAAGGGATCTCAAGAAGGCTTTTATTGGGTAAGCTACTATTTTTGATTTATTACATTATAATGGTAATGAATTTTTTATTTCGTGAATTTAAAAAATATTAATTATAAATATTATTCCTTAAGACAATTTTTATTAATTTAATATTTTTGATAACCATATTTTTTAGGCGGTGATAAAAAATAAAATATTCATTCATGGAGGCGGTAATCTCTAAATATTCATGATAGAGGTTTTCATTTTATGATGAATGGGATGGAAGGAGGGTGGGTAATGATTTCACATTATATAATGTTATTATTATCATAACAATATTATTTATTTATTGATTAAATTATTATAACTATGATAGTGTTTAAATCCTTGTTTTAATACATCCTCTATTTTTTATAAGATTCAATATCACACTTATTAATTTCAAAAATTCTACAAGAAATAGTAATAATTTCTTATATTGAATGTATTACTCTTTGAAATGTTTAATAATTATTTATAATTTTAATTTTATATTTTCATTTGTTCAAATTTTTTTATTATATTATGTACATAATATTTTCCCAAATGGACTTTTTTAAAAAAAAATTATCCAAATTATGGCTTGTCACATTAGACTTCCCTTCAACCACAAAAGATACCATTGGTCGACCTAATGGGAGAGTAACCTACATTAACCATACAAAATATTCAGTACTATGTGAATAGTCCCACAATTGTATAAGGCATTAGTTCGGAAAAGTTCATGCATGTGAGCATGGAGTAGGCCCACTAGGCTACAACACATTTGGGTGTGCATTGGTGTTTTGGCTACCGACCAATGTTCCAAATCAAATGGACATTGTTTGTTACTGATTTATATAGAATGTCTCAAAGGACTTATTTTTTAATGTGGGAATTAATCTCATTGTTCTTTGTTCCTAAAATTAAAATTATATGTATAGATTTAGAACCAGATAATCATATCATCAATAACCATCTCATCTTTACTAACATTCAGCATCTACATCCAGCATTCACATGAGGCTACAATTCACCATTATTAGTGAATTCTAAGACATCAAATGTCATGATAATATATAATTATATAGTTTTTATATAGTATGTAAATGTATATTTGTTTATGTTGTTTTGACATCAAACAAGAACTTTACCTAATGATTGCATTCAGTATTTTGTAGTGGATAACCAAACTATTGTTTTGAATGTTGTTCCTTACTATTCATTAATGATAGTTCCTATTATTAAATAATTATACCTTTCTACAAAATTAGTAACATTCATCAATGATGATGATATTACCATTGGTGTCATTCAAGGTAGGACTTTATGTTGATAATAGCTCTATTACACATCCAATATAGCACATGTGTTGACAATAATGGTAGATCCACTAGATGAAGGGAAAGTCATAATTGTAATGATGAATGAACCAGACATGTGGGAATATTTATGTGATGTCAAGGTAGTTCATGATAATGTTAAAACTTAATGAATTGGTAGAAAAATATCTAACAATTATTGTAGAGTCTGTCAAACTCTTTCATTATTTCTTCTACAACAGGAAAAAAGTAGAAAAATTTTCTTCAATAATGGTATATTCATAAAAAATATTAATTTTTAATGGTATTTTATTAATAAATTTAGTTATTTTTTTAATAAATGGTAGTTCAATGTACTATGTGGTATAAATGGTAGATCTATGACTATAGCTCTTTAGTTGTAGTAAACCACGGAACCACTAGGTAATCCTCTTTATATTTCCAGATAACAATACATATATTACTTGAAAAAAATATTTTAAATTTAATTATATTTTTAAAATATATTTATATTTTTTAAGAATGATATTTAGTATATATAAAAATTTTATTACAAACATATAGTAAATAAAATATGTGTAGTTACCAAGATTTGTTTTTTCCAGAATTTAATATTTGAATGAATTTCAGATTTAGTCATATATTTTTTCTTTTATATTATTGTGAAAATTTAATTTATATGTTAATTAACTTCTAAGATTGTTTATACTTTTATTTCATTTTTAATAGAGTGACTAAAAATTTTACTATATTGAGCAAAATATTAAAAAACTATAACAAAATAGTTTTATATACAATAATAAGTGAAAGTATATTATTCGATCATCAACCGATCCAATAAGATATTTGAGAAAAAAATTAGTAATAATATATTAAGGATTCAAGAACTTGATAAAACACAAACATATGTATTTTTTAATATGATTATTTTTCGATCATTCAAGTGACAATTGTTTTTCTAATTCAATAGATAATCAATATGACAAATGATTCTTTCCTATGATTATAAATGTAATTTGATAATTTAAACCTCTTATTCTATTTTGATCAAGATCTTAGTGGATCATCATCCACATTATGGGATATTTCTATTGGGTTACCTTTTTATTTTTTCATTATAATATTATTTTCTTTTTTGGTCTTTCAATTTTTATGTCTGTTTATGATTTTACCCATCAAAATTTGGTCATTTTTTTATTATTATGACAAGTAATATTATTTCTAATCTATGAATAAATATTAATAATCAATTCATATAATATCATAATACCCCTATAAGAATTATTGATAGTACGTCTGGATATAAAAATTTTAAATTCTATAAAACGATATCACAAATCATAAAGTGAAATTATTAGTAGGAATTACCGATTTCTTGGATTAAATAATGTTTAGAAGTGTGTAAGGATATCCTTTGATATGAACAACTATAAATTCAAAATGTTTTTTTATTTCATATACACTACATTTCATTTTCATTGTACTCGCTATAATTTTATTTATTAACTAACTATAAATGATTTGTTATTTAATTTTTTTTGATTGATTATTCACCCCCAATATTTATTTACATCACATTTGATCCATAAATTATTATTATAGGTTGTGTAATATGTTTTTTCATTGATAATCGACATCATTGATTATTATAACACATTTGGATATTTTCTTATTTAATATTTTAAACAATATGATAAACTAATAATTCAAGACCTAACAATATATGGAATAATAGTAATTTTATGTATGATGAAAGGTTCATATTCCCTTGACAGTTGGATTCCACAAAAACCCACAATCTTGAATTGATGTTTCTATGGGTACTGGAATGATAGAAAGGATGCCTATATAAAACAGTTAAGTGTGGAACAGTAGACAATATTAGTGAATTGATATGCACAACAAAATGTTTATTTATTAAGAATTGTAGGTAATTAAATTTTAATATATCTTTTTTTTCAATGATATAAATATTTTTCATTATTATTTAATTATAATTTTCTATATTAATGCATAATTTTATAATAAAACCCATGATATATGGATAATACATCAAATGAATCACTATGGTACTGAAAAGATAAAGAAGAACTGGAAAGGAATGATCCATGAATAATTAAAGGACATCTTGATAAGATATTATTATTTAGTAAAGTTGATGACCCATTAGTGTACAATTATAAGGAATAGTATGAGTTCTCTTGGAGAAGTACTGGACAACAGAAAAAATGTTGAAAAAGTACATTGAGCTACTAAAAAAATATGTCAAGTAAATAATGATTTTATTTATGAGATTAATACTTTTAAAGAGTATACCGTTATTGAAAAAAATAAGCACTTTTCAAAAATATGAGTTAAAGATTAGAAATAATGCTAATGAGGAATCTGTAAAGAGAAAAGGTGTAATAATTAATTCTTATATTAAGGAAATATCTAACACAAATCAATTTGACTTCCATTAATTTGAAAAGAGATGGATAAATTTAGAAATATTTTTCACATGTGCCTGAATATAAATGTTGGTAAATGAAGGCTTATATGAACTCTCAAAATAGATTACATGAAAATTTATTTGAAAATTATATTCTTTGTGTTGGAGTGATTCTGTTATCTAAGAAGGAATAATCAATCCATTAGAATAGATTACTAAAAATTTATATATCCAAATAAATAAAAAAGAGAAAAGGATAAAATAATTGCAATATTTGTTTATAGGTTGGGATTTCTTATGATATTTTGTCTTAGGTAGTGATTTTGGAAGTGAAAAAGAGATACAGAACCATTTTCCAATGGTTATGGTGATGTTTTTTACCAAATACATTTAATATATAAGAATTATTTTATGTTGATGGGTTAAAAAAACTCTAAGAAGTGGTTCACCTATTTATGATGTTGGAAAATATTTTTTTTATAATTATAAATATATATTATTGAAAAATAAATATGTTTTATTTTCTACAAATAAAAAACAGAATTTTTATAAAATTTATATTTTTATTCTGGCCAAAAAATTGTTTATGTATTTAAATGATGTAGAATTGGATGCAATTATGTTCCACAAGAGATTTTGGAATGAAAATTTCAGATTATTGCAAAAGTATTACACAATCATTCAAAGCATGAATATGTTTTTAATATTTATATACAAGTAATAAAATTTTTAGTGATTCATGTTAGAATGGTATACACCACACAAAAATATCAAAATTTGTAATTGATGTTAGTACTACAATATATTGAAAACTGTAATTTCATAAATTTCTTGGAATATTAAAAAAATTATTTTTTTGTATTATTTATGTGTTATTAATTGAATATTATTATAGTAGATTCATATAGAATTATTTCATGTCTTATGAAAATGAAATTTCAATTAAATTTTATTAATCTAAAAACCTAATTAAAACATTAAATTTTTTCAATGATCCCTATCTAATGTGATATATTATTTGAATTTTATAATATATAATTTGATAAAATTTGTGATAAAAATGGATATAAAAAACATTTTGGAAACCCTAAGACAGAAAAATAATACGTTTTGGTCAAAAGAATGAATAGATCTTTAAGGTAAATAGCTATATTAATTCCAATGAAATTTGATGTGTCTATATATTATTAATAAAAAGATGTATATAATGATTTTATTTCATCAAATTTAGTATCTACTAGACCATTTTTAAATTATAAAAATTGTTATTTTTTTAAATGGTTTAAATCTAAATTTTAATATATAAGGGAATTTGGTTACACAATTATCATCTTAAATAGAAAATTTAAATAAAAAAATCAATTATAAATCTAATGAAATAATATTATCAGTGTATTCAATTAGTATAAAATAATATATATTTTTTAATAATATTTGTTTTAGGTTTTGAAGAGTATTTATATATTATGTTTGGTGAAAATATAAATATCACGTTGAAGTGTAATTTAATAAATGTTGATGATGAATTTAGGAAATATAATTTGGTTTATGGAAAAGACAATGATAATGATAATGAATTAGGTGAGGGGAAAATATATATTATAATAATGATTGTAAATAATGAAAAACTATTTAATATCATCTAATTGAGATCCTAAATTGTCATGTTTAATATGATATACAAACCCTAAAATTTGATCTACTTTACTATACAACCTTTGTATTTGCTGCTGATTTTATTATTTTCAACATCGATAATTCATTAATTAATTTAAATTGGTTAAATGAAATTCATAAATAAATAAATAAATGTCAATGAAATAAATTTTTTATTTTTTTGGAATATCATAAATATAAACCCAAAATGCAACAAAATTGATTTTTCAGAGAACAAATGATGAAGGTGGAAACATAGTTAAAAATAAAGCATGAATAGTGGCTTAAGATTAATCCAAAGAAGATGAAATTTACATTGATTATTTTTTTCAACTATTTTGGGAGTGGAATCAATTAAAATTATATTATTCTTTTTTGGAGTTCAAAAATATAAAATTATTTGAAATGTGTGTAAAAAGATAAATTTTAAATAGAAATTTTTTATTATTTTTTTATATAACCCCATGAATTAAAAAATGAAAAGTTTCAAAAAATGGTTTTTATTCTTGATAATGATTTACTTTCTTCTAAGAATGATCATCAATGATAATAGGAATTAATAAAAATATTTTTAATTGAAAATGATTCTGATAAATAAATGGTTGATCACACATTATTTATAAATGGATTTTAAAATGATAGACATGTTTTAAGGATTGCATTAATGATATATTATTTGGTTAAATAAATGATTCACTATGTAATGAAAATTCTAATCTAATGACTAATAATATTTAAACGATCATAATCAGGTAACTAAAATATTTCTTTATCTTAAAAATATATCAAAGAGACGATGACATTTTTTCAAATCAATCTATGTATTATTAAAAAAATTCTTAATTGATTAGCCTTCATTCTAGTAAGAGTATGAAAATTATAATGAATACTTTTTATAAATTAGAAATATATTAACAAAAAAATACAATCTATACTAATCTATATAGAATAATGTTTGGTTATTTATTAGACCTCATGTGGTCTACATAATTTATAGTATTTACTTCCTAATTCTTAATATGATTTTAGTTCGACCCTATCAAAATTAATCTTAAAGCTGTTATGATATTAAATAAAAATATTAAAAAAATTATAACAACTAGTTATTTTTTCATATATAAATTATCTTTATTTTCATTCATTATTTGATTCATCTTTTACATGTTTTTTAATTGACCAGAAAATAATAATGGGTACGGTCAATTTTGGTGTGAACAATTTAATTTGATAGATTTATAAGAAACACCAATCTATATCAATACCTATATCTACTACTAAATATGTTGCAGCTTCTAGTTGTTGATCACATATTATTTGGATAAAAAAATTATTTTATTTGAATATTACTTATGGTAAAAAAAATATTATGTGAAAATTTTTGGAAATTTTTTAAAAAATAATTATACTCCATATATGAGACTTTAAAACAGTACACAAAAATTTTATATTTATTTTACCATGTGATCTTGTAAATAGGGGTTATATATGTTTAGAATGTGATCCTTTTAAAAAATGGTGGATATAATTACTAAACCTCTAAATTTTATATGATTTGAGAAAATGAAATTTTAACTAGGCATTCTAAAAGCATAAATTACCTATATTCTATAATAATACATTTATGGAAATAAATGATATGTAAATATCTATTAATTTGTGTACTGTTACTATTTTTTAAAATTTATAAATAATTATACTTTGTCAATTCAATGAATTTAATACTATCTAAGAAAAAAAATATTTTAACAATTTTTTAATGTACTTTTTGATTAATTTCAACAATGGCGATAATTGTTTTGAAAAGTTAGTAAATGGTATATTTTATTAATGTAAAAAAAGTGAGATATTATTAGAGTTATAACATGAATTTTAAAATAATAAAACAATTATTTTTCTTAAATTACATAATCGTTATTATAAATTTATAATTGATGAAAAAATAATAAATTATTATATTGAATTTATTCATATTTAAATATTATAAGAATTTTTTTAATTTTAAATTTACATTCTAATTATATAATAGTTCTTTAAAAAAACATTATACATCAATTTTTAGTTGTGAACTTTTTAAAAAATAAAATGTCAAAGAATGTTAACCACTTTTGTTTCCCCTTCTAGAACTTATGTTTCCATTGGTTGAAGTTATTGTAGTGAAGCTCACATTTACTAGACATAGTGGTCAGTTAGTGGTTTATTGGCCCCTAGGAGTACTTGATTATGGTTTATAAATGTTACTATATGTGAAAATGGGCCTATCAGGCCGACTATCGACATCCAATTTCTGTGTTCATAGGTAATCAGGGAGCCGACCTCAGGTTAGGATTGAATGGATTATAGTTGTGATTGTTTAATTTGTTAAATAAAAAATTTCTCTTGTTTCTATGTAGAAATAATAATCATACTGAATTGTTCATATAATTGATAATATACGAAACTAATTCCTATCATTGGATGATATTATCAACATATGTCCACTTAGTAGTAAAATTATTCTCTACATCCATATATAACTTGAGATTATTGTTCAATGGTGTTCAGAATTTCGAAGACCTCCATTATTCAGCCAATATTTAATAAATGATTTTTTGATATAGTAATCTTAATGTTATAAGTTGACATAGGTTTTAATTAAAAATATAATTTTCACTTGCATACATTATATAGTATATAGAAGATAATTGAGCTAAGGATTTTCATTTTTCACTATGAATGTTCAACCATGGTAGCACCAATTATAAATCTACAATATCCGGCAATAACAGAAGTATTTCTTAGTGGCCATAATATAATACCACCATCATCCTTCATGGTAGCACTATAAGACGATGGTGACACCATTCCATCTTTGACGGTACAATAGATTAAGACACTGACGGAAGCTCTACTAAATGACAGTAGATCATATTTATAGAGGCATTATCTCTAAAAATTATTTAATTATCATGTGAAATCAATGTTGTTCATCAAACTAATTGTTGTGATGAAATTGTAGAAGAATATTTTTCATTCACTATAATTCAATTCAAACACCCTATTTTTTTCTTCAACTACTAGCAATAATAGAAATCTTTTGTTAACTAATTATTTTATCATATATTGTCACACATGGAAAAAGTAGATCACTTTTCAGGTTATTTACTATATTCCTCAATGGTATATCAAATTACCATGTGATAGAAATATTTGATCAGGGATGGTATCTCATTAGCGGTAGAAACTATATGATACTATCATTTACACTTTTATCTTCAAATAGTTAAATGTATATATTTTAAAATCAAATTTTCATTATTTTTAAATTATTTAATTAAAATAAACATCTTATTTATTATTTTATTTTATTTTTTTTAAAATATATAATTACCAGTTTTTTCAATATTTTATTGATAATATATAATATTAATGTTAAATACCTATAGTAAATTTAAAACATGCAGTTATGATGCTTTATTTTTGTTTTATTATCATTTCTCAATAAAATGAAATGTAAATCATAGTTTTTTCATTTAATGTTGTGAAAATTATTTTTAGTATTAATGATAACGATATAAGTTGTATACTATCATTTAATATAGAAATAATGAAAATGAATTTTCTTCTATATTGAACATGATTTTTCTAAAAGCATTTATACGTAAAATTATATTTGGTTTTAAGAGAAAATTGGAATTAGTATATTAGATCACTTGATTCTTTGAGAAGATCATTGAGTTATAGAAGAAATATTAATTAGTTATGGAGAGGATAATTTAATAAAGCGACAACATACACAATATTTTAGAGGTTCCATATATATATAATTCATTTGATACAACTTTTTCCTGATGCTCATATGATTAATATGTTCTAAACCCTCTAATTTATTACTAAGATCATGAAGGGACATATATTTTTTTAACTACTTTTGTTATGATCAAGATCATTGATACTAGTAATAATAATCATTAGATATTACTCCTATATTCTCAATGTTTTTTTTCATAATATTATTTTCATTTATAAATGTAATATTTTCATATCAGGGTTATGATTTTCCCAATAAAAAGGGAATCTTTTTTGTCATTACACCACATCAAATTATGTATGTGTTGTTTCTCTCCATAAAAATTCATTTTATTGACAAGGTAAATGTTCTTGTAAAAATTCATGGTTATGGACCATGGTTTCTGTAATAAGGCATAGAATGTGATAGGTTCTAACACCTATAATGGTGATTTTAGAAGGGGGTTCAATTATTATCATGGATTAGTGATAGTTGTTGATTGGACTATAGTCATGGTGATATAATGAACACAAAATTATCAGTTTTCTATTCTTTATTGATAATGCACGGCAATTCTTGAACAATGCACCAAATATTATTTTTTAATTAATAATATATGATTGATTTTTTCATTAAATTTTGCCAAATGACTATTAATACCCAAATATAATTTCTTATTTAACATTAAATCCAATTAACCTTTGATGTGATTAAGTGATACAAAAAATAATAAATCATTCCTTGAAGTTATAGTCTACACATACCTAATTGTGAAAATCCCATTTTTTTTAACGTTTGGGTAGAATATAAGAGAATGTTACTCAATTGTAATAAGAAAAATTCACCAACCATATTATTCTGATCATATTCTTTTTCATTACTAAAATAAATTTGTATTATTTAACTATTAAACAAAGGAATTGAAATTTAAAAGGGATTAATTAGAATTTTAACCTTATTCACAAGAAATTTGTTTTTTCAAAATTGGATTAATTAATTAAATGATTTCCCAAGTATGATATTATTACATATTGTAGATGCCAAATTGGTTAATTTTTATTTGGGATGTGTATGGTTTAATTTACCCTATCGTATTATCCATGAACTAATAGATACTTCATTTGATTGCTTCTAGACACATGCAATTACATCCAAAAGGACAGAATAGTTTAATAGCCATAGTAAACAATATATGTATCTGAATACTACATTAAATTTGAAATAAAGATAAAAAATATTGAGAGAGAAAAACTACATCCTTTAACTCTATTAAATATTTATTCTCCATAATGTAGAAAAGGGAAACAAAAGAATAGTGAACTCAAATCCACATTAAAGGTTACGTATTGTAGATAAACTCATGATTTAATAAAGGAAAATTAATATAACATTGTAATTAAATATAATATGATTCAATTTAATAAATATCCTTACTATCATTATTATATTAGAAATAATAATTATGGGAATTAAAATAACTTGACACATATACCATTCAATCAATAACATGAGAACAAAATTCATTCAGGGATAATATCAATTAAATAATATCATTGGTAATAATATGTGACTTCTAAAATATATAAATTATTAATATTGTATGTCAAGATCCCAAAAACATGATATCAATACTATCAAGACCTATCAAAAGACAGTTTAATAATTTTAGTAAACATCATTTAATGCCAGCTTTCTATTTTTTTTCATGACACCAATCGATGCTTTGAGGGGAAAGATAATGTTCCAGGGTCCTCCCATCACTATATCTCCGTTGAACTAATCTTATATAAAATTATCAATTTAATTCAGGAAATATAATTCATATTAATTAATATCTATATAGTGTAATGAAAATATATTATCACTAGTTACCTTATTAGTGATATATCATTCGAAGTAAAACAGCATACATAGAAATGATATTTATTTAATGGAAAAATAAAATTCAATATAAGATGAAATCATATATATTAGTGAAATGAAATTTCAAATAATCATAGTAAATTTAATTACTAAATTATATTTTAAAGAAAATAAATTAATTAGAAAATAGGTTTTTTATTCAAAAGCTCTCAAAACTAATCTTAAACAATCCATTGAATGAATAAATTTGTTTTTATTTAAAAATATACCAATAATTGTAAAATTCAATTAAATTTTGTCTATATTTTATGAATTTAAATACCGAACGACGATTATTACAACCCTTCATGGATATGATAGAATATTCATTTAGAAAAAAAATTAAAACTAAATATATCAATAATATGAGTGAAAACATTTTCTCTAAATAAATGCATCTAAACCAGTAATAGTATAATCAAATTATTGAGTGATTTCAAGGAAATTAAAGTTCAACTAATGTTGTGTGTCTTAAAATTATGATTCATGTCACATTTTAATAGAAAAAATTAAAAATTACCTTGTTTAAAAAATGGAATGAAAACTCATTTTAAACTTGTTTTCTTAAATTAAAACATTGGTAAATATTTTATTAATAAATCTAAAAAAAATATTCATTAAAACAAGTAATGGAATATTTAAAAATTAATGAAGTTTTATTTAATGATAGGGGAGGTAAAATAAACTAATAATAAATAATGTATCTCAATCATTTAATGGACAAGATAGAGGAAAATAGACTTATTACATGAAAACATCATGAATAACCAGAGGATATGAACAGGAAATGTGTTTATTATAAAATGAAACAATAATTATAATCAATTGAAATTTAAACATAAGCATTTTCACTTAATTATTATACTATTAAATAATCCAATACCATGTTGGTAAAATTTAAATATTAGCCTCCATTAAGTAATTAATACAAATGAAAAATTAAATAACATAAATATTAAGAGATTAATGATTTAAAATATAGAAGGGGAAGTATATAATCCTCCATTAAATAAATTGGTGTATAATAAAAAATATGTTTCAATGGAGAAGAAATTGAGAAGAAATTTATTACACTGATAATACCATTGAAGTTAGCATTGATCAATCGATTGATTATGTGTATAAATTGTAAATCACATAAAAATTCAAAATTATACATAAAATAATCAAATGAAATTTTAAACATAATATAAGAAAATAAAATACATTTGAAAACTTATATAAATAAATGATAATAAATTGAATTAAAAATTCCTTACCACTTTTTAACATTCATGTAAAATACCCTTCAATAATAATAATAATATTATTGCGTGAAATTAAATGAAATATTAATTAATTATGACATTATATATGTATGGGAAATTATATATAACATATAATATATATTATGTGAATAACAATAAAATATGCCTCATTTAAGGATAATTGATTCGAAGTCCCTCACATCATGCTTCCTTTTAGTTGAATTTTCTTAACATCACAAATGATTATTTTATATATGTCTTTAATTTATACCATTTTCATATTCATATTTTCAATATCAAAATATGATCTAATAATAAAATATTACCACATTCTTGATAATAATATTTTATAATTTATAACTTTTTTTGTTAAATGATACATTTTCTTATGCATTTTTTTTCTTGAAATTTATTTTTCTTGTTCATAGGATATAGATAAATAGTATACATAACTATATTAATGTTATTAGTGTAATATTTGTTAATTATCTCCCATTTTAAAAACATTATTTATGCTTTTACTTCAAAAAAGAATCACATCACTTCATGGAGGTGGGAGACAACATATGCATGAGCAACGATATAATTCCCCTTAAATGGTGCATGGGTACAAATTGGATGTCATATTAATTTTATAGAATTTATATAGTATATATTAATTATTAACATCATTAATAATATCCATGTGATTCATTTATAGAATTATAATTACATTAGATAATGAGGAAGAAAACCATCATACACATGAGTGGTGTCTTTGTTTCCCATTTTATGGATACGGTGACTGATAATTTTTTTTTAAAAATAAAAACATAACAATGTATGAGAAAAGTGGTTAAGAATATTGTAAATTATATTGTATTATTGTATGTTTTAAAATAATAATGAAAAAACGTGTTTCATTAAGAAATATACATTATCCAAAATAAACCACCAATAGAAAATTTCTTATGGATACTATAGTTAGTGTATGAGATGAATAATAGATTTAAAATATATATAAGGATTTTTGGGATATATTTTTTGATAGTTTGTTTTACCCAAAGGGGTTTAAAGGTGTAGAAATGTGGGGTGGGGGTGAGTTCCTTATTAAAATTTTGGATGAGTTCTACGTTTTAAATTAGAAAATATAATTAGTATTAAGAAGTATTTATCTCCCCATGTGCTAGAATAATTCGGAAATAATAAGGAAGATGGATTCTTTTATTGATCTATACATCAAAGAAAAAAATGAAAGAAAAAATTTTAATAATAATCATGATAAATATATTATTCTATCTGTACTGTTAATTAAATTAAAAAATGGAGTTTAAATTATAATAAAATATTAAATATTTTTAATAAACACATGTAACCATTTTTTTAGAATCCAATTTAATGAAGTTCTAGAATTTAATGTATAAATAATCTCTTAAATTGTGCTGGAAAATAGTTTTTTATGAATTTTTTTTTTCATGAATTTGTTGATCAAATATTAATAATATGGCGATTGGTCATCATTATATTGATTAAAAGAAAAATATTTTGATATATAATATATAAAATATATTTATATCCTTAAATAGTTGTTCTTATATCAATCATTAATATTTTAGAAACATTATACACATAAAAATTGTTTTCAGAAATACAATTTTAAATCTACAAATAAACATATAAAAAAATTATAAATATGCCAAAAATGAAATACATAAATTTAAATAATACTATATAATACTTTGGTTACATTAATATAAAATGAAATTAAAATTGGGTTTTCAAATTAAATTTTTTTTTTCAAATTAAATTATTGTTTTCTAGAAATAATGTATTTTTAAAAGTCATTGAAAATCACTCACTTCTTAAAAATATAATATTTTCACCGTAAGAAATGTTTTTTATTTTGATTTCAAAAATTGTATTAATTTTCAAAAAAAAATATATTTTAAAAGTGACATATTAATTATATATTTACAAAATACATTATACATGAACCTATTTTCGATGAAAATGTATTTTGAAAAATAAATTGTAGAAATTAATAATTCATATCTTATTTGGAAATTAATTTTCAGAATATAAAATAAATATATTAAATTTAAAAAAAAAACTATTCGTATTCGCACCAAAAATTTAATTACACAATTTTGAGGAGAATAATAAATTTTTTATTTTACAGGTCTTTTATGCTTGATGTTTTAAGTCATAAACACTGTGAAATTTTCTTTTCTTCTTTTAAACTCATAGGTTGTTACATTCTATAAACCTTATGTAAATGGAATCCCATAAATTTAATTATGAACTTTGATATGGAAAATTTTATATTTGAAAATTACTTTAAAAACACCAATATTATAAATAGGTTATCAAAAGTAAATTGATTCATCTAATATGTAGGTAATATGATTTTTTTTCAAGGTTTTATTACTAGAGGAAAGGATTTATTTTAACACTAGATTCGACAACATTATTACATATATATACTTCTTATAATTCAATTTTCAGGAGCACAATTTCTGCATTTGGTTTTACATCGATTAATTCTCACTTTATCACTTACACTAAGAAATAAACGACCAATTGGATTTTTTTATACACGAATCACTAAAATTAACATTTAAGTATTAAAAATTTGAATAAAATAATGAAACTATTTTCCATCTATCTCAAAATATTTACCAAAAAAAGGTTTTCATAATTTATCTAATACAATGCATAAATTTATGAATCCTAAACATTATCACAAAATATTATATTAATCCATTCCAAATATTTTTATCCATAAAATATAGTATTTAAAAAATATTTCAAAATAACTTTGAAATCATGAGTTCTTGTGTTTGGAGATGTACCATTTTTATCCTTTAGTCATGGGTTCAAGACATACAAATTTTGTAAACAAAATGTATTATCACTAGGCATTCCGAATGGGCCTTTTCAAAACAATATTAACATAATTTATAAAACATTCCCAAATAATAATTACCAATACTTACCAAATCATAAAAGATATGATAAAACATAAATATTACCAAAATCGTTTCTCTTAATTCCACAAAATGGAAATTCATTCTTCTGAAAATAAATTTATCATGAAAACATATCTAAACAAATGTTTTTTATTTCCAAAAGTGTCTCCAAAAATAATCATAATATTAAAAAATTCCACCATATATAAAGCCTAAAAATGGGTTTTCTAATACCATAATAATTTTATCAACCTTAAACTCATAAACACATTTTTTTATTCATAAATATTGATCTTATTATAGATTAAGACAACTATTTTTCAAAATTTTACATAATATTTACATGTTTTATGATTCTTATAAATATAATAGTAATATTAAAAATTATTAAAACTTATTTCTTCGGTGATTATAAATAAATAATAAATTCCTTTTACATCAACATCATCAAATTCATTTTCTAGAAGTTTAACATTAAAATTTCACATTAACTAGCATAATTCATAAATTCTATGCATTTACACGATCGAACTATAAAGGGATGTCAAGGGTGAAATTTTCTTCTCACCATTTACATTCTCACTTTTCAATTAATTTTTCCCCTATGTCATTATTATCTAGATAAAAAAATAATCTTTCTTTTAGAAATTCTCTTCCTTGTCTAATTCTTCATTTCTTTCACAAGGATAATCTATGCTTAAGTCCTAAATGGTCTCCACTACTGTAGCTTATAGCGTACTCCAACCTCTTATTCTTTTGTGAGTCTGATAGATGATTAAGGTTTAAGTTGTTAAACATATAACATGATAAATGTAAAATAATATTCCCAACAACTATCAACCCATTTATTATCCCATTGTTTTAGAAAAATCATCACATTTTCTTTCATATTCAATGTTTAAATGATTTTTTCATGTTCCAACCATTTAATAAAACGAGAAACTATAGTGCAAGAAAAAATAATCGTATTTGTAAAACTATATAATTAATTATTGTATGTTTGAATCCTAAAACAATCTTTTAAATATACGAAACCATAGGATTTACATCAACAATTCATTGTTATTGTCTAATAAAATCAATCATGATGGTTAATAAATAAAATGGGAATTACCCAAATCATATCCCCAGTAGTTCCAAATCGGGGATGACGTATGTCATGTTATCATGAAGAATGTGAGAATTTAGTTACATCCCAATGTGTCTATTTTGGATTTATTTCTACTAAATATAATTATTATTGATCCACATTCAATTGTAGTATCCATAAAATGTTGTATTACTAAGTAGAATAACATAATCTATTTGATATGAAATTATTATTATGTCAATTTATGCTTATTAAAAATTAATATCAGTGGGTTGTATTCCAAAATATATATTTTCCTTAATATAGTTCCCATGGATTCTACCAAAATATTTTGATACTAAATTTCAATAACCCATCCCCAGTAGCCTAAATACAATGGATTAATTATTACATTGGTATAAGATACAATTGACTACATTTTATGGATTGAATATATTATCACACTTTATAAAAAAAGATACAAAATTGAGTCTCACATTACATCTTAATAAAACAGGATAAAACATTGTGATAGTAAGGGAAAATATATGCATAAATCTTTCATAGAATTAATTTTCATAACATGTGGAAGGGAATGAAAATATGTGTAATGCCATATATTAATCAATTTTTACATATAGTGTATCATATCAAGATTCAATATATCATAATAAATATTGAAATTTAAATAACATAATACAAATTTTAATTAATAAATAAACATAATTCCATGATTATATGAGGAATAATCATTAATGTAAAATAAATAACCAAACACACAATCCATTTAATTAATAACATCAATACAAAATTCTCACTTGGATTATATCAATTCAATAATATCATAGAAAATAATAACTAAATTCTCAATGAAGGATATTCTTTTTATTGTATATCATGATCTTATACATCAATATATATATATTTTTTATACCTTCCAAAATATATTTGAAAACTAAGGGAAACACTATTTATTTTTATCTTACAAATCTGTCACATAAGACCTATCGATTCATCAAGTGTCTATATAATTCTCTTCCCCACCCATAATGGAATATCCAATGTATTCCTCATATATCTAATAATTGATTTAACTCATAACCAATATTCCATATCATTAGATATACATATTGGGATATTAATACATATTATCAATATCTCTATTATCAAACATGAACATTTATATGAAAAAAAAAGTATGTAGATTTTGTATATTTTTAATTTAATAATAATATACCTGATACAAATAATTTATATATTTAATAGAAATGGAATTTTAAATGATCTCTATAATGTGAATGATTTAAGAGAAAGTATATAATGAAATAATGACTCAAGAGAGTGAATGCCAATTCATTCCTATGTCAAACTAATAAAAAAACATGTTGGAAAAAATCCATCAAGGCATCAGGGAAGCATTTTTATGTTGATTGTGTTTGTTGAAAAGGTGGGCCTGCATGTTTTGTTTATTGAGAAAGAAGACCACGGTGTATGAGTGTGATGACATTGGGGGATTAAATGGTTATTTTTCAGGTTCAAGGGAAGCTTTCAACAATCCATGATTGATTGAATAACCTCAAAAAAGGAATGGACGATCTGGAGGTGGTACAAAAACTGATGATAGAAGGTGGAGCACAAATAATCAGCGGGGTGTGCGAAATATCATTGTGGTGTATAGAAAAATCATGTTTTGCGTGAAATTTTTTTTTGTTCTTGAAAAATGAGAGTGGTGCATGAAAAAGTTTCAAAATTCATGAAATAAAGGGATGATTTTTTTCACATAAGAGGTATTTTGAAGTCTGGATCTTGAAAATTTAAAGAGGCATAAGGGGTGTGAAATATTGGAACCATGCCCGAAAAATGGTCTTGCGCAGAAGATGTGTTTTTCGTGCTCGAAGTGAATTATTCTCTCAAGGAGGGTTTATCACGCGAGGTCTATTTTGCCTGTAAATATGAAGTGACCCCATAACTCAATAAAAGCTTAAGACAAATAGTGTATATGAGCTCTGGAATCTGAAATTGAAGTGCACAAGGGAGATGCACGAAAACAAAAAAAATTCATGTAAATATTATTACTCGTAAAATAATTCATCGCACGTAAAATGTGTGTTGCGAGAAAAGGGGATTTCACGCAAAAGTAGAAAATTACGAGAAAGGAAACATAGAAGCTACCCGAAAAATTTGATAGTGGCACCTAAAAGATGATTTGTGTGAAAATTTTATTTCGCGCAATGCAAGGGAATTACGTGAAAGGTGTCGTAAGTGCTGCGTGTAAAAATTGGGGTTTCCCGGTACATCCGGGGAAATGTGAGATTCATCTGCGGGTGAAAGTTGAACGTGAACATAGAATTTATCAACAGTTAAAGATGCAGATTTAATAATTGATAATGAAGATACCTATATGTCTATAAATTATGAGTGGATCTTCTCAGGAATAAGTGGGAACACTTCAGTTGTGAGAGAAGTGAGATTTCATATTGTCAGTGGTTGTAAACTAAGAGGGATAGTGGGTTGCTCTAAACATGTAAATAGAAGTCCACTTTTATTGGATTTCGTACATCATCACATTTCTCGTCTCTTCTCCTTGGATGTAGCTTTGTGAGGGTGAACCATGTAAAAATCGTTGTGTCTCGTGCATGATTTAATTTTTGTCTATACTTTTCTATGAGAAAGGGAGAGAAAATAGTTTTACTTAATAGCGAAACAAGATCTATAGGGGCAGTTATTTTAATCTGTCATACCCTAATTCACCCCCCTCTCAGGGTATCTAATCCAGGGGACCTAACAACAAGTCACCTAAAAAATAAATACAGTGGTATGAAAAATTATCCCCATATAAGAATATATATTCTAATGGAGTATTCTCATTGATGAATTGAAATACTATACTATTATCAGTGAAAACATTTTTAAGGGAAATACCCTTTTATCAATGAAAAATCATTTTAAAAAATAAAAATTTCAACAATATTACTAAAATAATTTCCTTGAGAAATCCATATAAACATATAGTGGAAGCTTCAATGAGATTAGAGATCGTGGAAGAAGTAAAGTTCAGTTCATGATGAGTACGTTAATATAATGATTTTTTCCTAATTATTATATGAATATAAAAAATATAATCAATTTGGGAAAAATAATAAGAATATTATATTTTACTATTTAATAAAATTATAATTTTTATAATTTTTTTGTTAATAAATAATTTAAGAGATGCATGAAATCATTTTATGTAAAATATTGATATGGTAAAAAGGTATTTTTGATGAAATATATAAATAAAATTGTTGTTTTTACAACATTTCATAATAATTATATATACCAAAGAGGGGAAAATAGAAGAATTACTTCAAACATCCTTGAATAACATCTGTAGAATAACATGAATGATAAAAATAAAAAAAAAATGATCAAATGGATCTCTTTAAATGAAATTCAAGCACAAACAATATCTATTAATGAAGATATTGAGAAATAAACAATTACCACTTTGGTAACATTTCTATATTATGCATAATGATTAAAAAACATCGAATATAATATTAATTACCATGAATATAACTATATTCATGGTGTAGAATATCCCAGATAATGTATATACACCATAGAAAATTAAATATGTTCATAATACCAAATATGTCTGAATGGAGTCGAAATTGACATGAAATAACATAAAATGATCATATAGTGATGGTGATGATTAATCAATAGATTAATTATTTTCATCAAAATTAAAACCATTTTCAATAAATATTAAAACAACATGAAATAATAAAATGACAATACATTCATAATCATAGAATATTAAATACAATGGAAATGTAATAGAACCCAATAGAATGAATTTTAAATATGATGGGCTTTACTACTTGGTAAAATTCCGGTGAAATCTCCTAGGAAGAAATAAAAAATTGAAATAAAAAATACCAATAAATATGAATTAATATGGATTGTTTATGTAAAAAATTAATTATATACGCCCTATAAAATAAATAAGGTGTATAATAACATAATAGGCCTTAGTGATTAAAAATTGAGGTAAATTCCCTTACCCCTTGATATAATTATGTAAAATATACATTAAAATAACATATAATATTTTTAATCATGTAATTAATATATTAGATAATCGTATTCATACCTACAGTAACATATATTATTGAAATGAATCTGATTTTTCAATGTATTAATTTAGGATATTATATTAATTATATTTAGAGCTAGGTGTTTTGAGGGTGTGATATTCTAAGGCCCAGAGACCCAAAAATTATTTTTAGAATTATATTAAATACATTTTTTAGAAAATTGAGCTCAAAGGATATTTATATTGAACAAATAAATGTTACAAGTGAATGAAATAAGGAATTTTACATTTGTCCCGGAGAAGAGTGGAAAGCATTTCACATGGAAGCGTTTAGAGAAAATATATCCCTATTTAGAAAATACATTATTTGTGAGACTATAAGAGAGATAATTTCCTTCTTGAAATATTTGAGTGATGATGTAAGTCTCAAAAACAAACTCTATCAAGACATTATTCCCATTTCACTGTCTCCTTCCATGAGAGATGAATATTTTCAATTCTTATATATTGAACTATGGTAGTGGAGTCACACTCGAACCATATATTGTTCCAATTTCATTGAAATGAAAGAAATACAATTCAAATTACTCCTATAATTTCCTTTTCTAGGGAAGTGATATTGCCACATATTTAGGGAATGTAATATACAACACCACCCATATATTCTGTGAAAATGACCCCATAACCTAATGGCCTTGGATTTCCCCTCTAGGATCCATATGTGTTTAGTTTTATCATTCCATTGAAGGGAAGTTTTAAAAAGACATCGAGAGTTTATATAGGTTTATGGTAGGTTTCTGTAGTAATCAGTAACCTCAGATTCATTATGTCAAACACATTGATGATGTAACATTCAACATTCATCTAATTTGCATACTAAGTTAATTGAATAATTACAGCAATGGAAAGATAATTGTTGAAGAATGCTTGGATGTGGATGAAACTATTAATTACTCTCCATATGGTGTGAATTAGTTCTTCATAGTCCACCCTGAAAAGGACTATGAGCTAATTAGAATGATCGATGATGAGAATGATAATAAAAAGTGAGGAAAAGAGTCATTTTGTGGGAGGTGAATCTCAAACATATCATAGAAAACTCTCAATAATTTTGTGCTAATTTTGTAGAAAAATATGAGATAATCAAAATATTTTCTGTGAAAGTATAATTTGACACATTTAGAAAGTATATAAAATCCAATTCATTGGTGATTTATTTTCCGCTGGAACTTTTTTGAGGGATAGCCTCTAGAGTAGGGTTAACCTAGAGAAAAGAATCCACTTTTTGCTGAAGGTGAAAATCGATTTGCGATCACCTTGAAGTAGGTGATTATAGAAGGTCTTGGAATCAAGTTGTACATTTAGAGACTATGCCTTTATGAGCATATCATCATGTTTTATATAGTCATAGCATTCAAACATTGAGGAAATACCATCAGGGAGCATATCCAAATTGGCCAATTGGTCCTTGATCAAGTTGTTCTCGTCAATTTCATGATCTGATGAGCTATCTCAGTCAACCATGTAAAACCAATCAAGTTGTAATTAAAAAATCTAAGAGAATAGTTCATATTAACCATCCAATGGGAGTGAAAGTAAATTTTCCAGAATACAGTTCTCAGACTATGCCAAACAGAGGATTCAATGTATCTCAGTTTTCGAGATATATGATTTGCATGGAATCTTGATATGAGTAATTCCATGGAAGAATATTTTTTTGATTAATAACCATAAAAATTGTGCTAGTAGAGTTTGGATGAGGAGTTCCAAATTCTTTATACCAAGACCTCCTAGGTCGTGGGGTATGCTTCATTTATTCAAAGAGGCTTATATAATTTTCCTTTCCATCATACTGCTACTCCAAGAAAATGTTTCACGTAATAGAATTAATGGTTTAAAAAAAATATACATGCCATGATACACCATGAACCAGTAGAGAATCTTTGAAACATTCACATGATTGATAAGGAATATTCAACTTATAATTGAGAGTTATTTTCTTTTCCAGGATACCTGTGATCTTCAAATTTGACGCAATGCATTAGAAAGGTGAGATGCACAAGGTCTACCCAAGAATATGGGAAATTCTTGTTATATAAAAGGAAGAGAGAGTACTATTATTACTAGAGCATTGATGATACAATTCATTATTGAATTTATAATATTATTACTGAAGATGATAAATGAAATACCTGAATTGATTTCTTGGCCTGATACACCTTCATAGTGTAGAAGGTCATTCATGGTGTTGATGATATTCCTCCTATCTCCCTGGGTAATGATAATAATTTTATCTGCAAAAAAATAAGTTGGAAGGAGTAGATAAACCTCTTATAGCATTGATAGTATCTAGTTCACCCTTATCCACCATGTGATGAAGAATCCTGCTAAGATAATCCTATTCAATTTCATAGATTATAGATGATAGTGGGTCCCTCTTTCTCAACCCCTGTAACATTTAGTGAATCCTTCTGGGGATCCATTAATAAGTATGAATATGTTTGTATATGAAAGTATCCATGTGACTATATGGATAAATTTCATGTGGAATCCAACACTGTGAAGAATATTTCATTTGATGTTGTAGTTCCTTATGTAAAATAATTTTTTTATGTCACTTTAAAGGGTAATATTTCTACCCTTGGTGGAAATTGAGGGGAGTTTAAGACACTATATGGTAGTAAGAAAGTATACGTGTATGCTCCTTTTATTCATAAATCCAAATTCATTATAGGACATGATTCTATCGAAGACCTAATAATGTTTTTTGGGAAGAATCATTATAATCATGTTTTGAATTGTGTTACTGAGAGCTACTAGTATGAATCGACTAATGTCACTAGAATTATCCAATTTTTGAATTAAGGTAATAACTTTGTAATTTAAGCCTTTATTAATGGAAAAACACATAGAAAATGCTTGACTAGATTTCCCAAAACATTCTAGATGACTTCTTAGTAGGATTATAAGAAACAATTTGTGAAACCATCAGGTCTAGTTAATCATTATTTATTAGGTCCAATGTCTAATTCCTTGTTTTCATTATCTAGAGGGGAAGAGGTGAGAAAAGTTTTATCATCCTCCATTATTAATTTAGGGACGATGTTTTCCAATTGCACCACATTCATTGGTGTTCCATTGAAATGATTAATGTAAAAAGAGACTATGTGGATGGATATATCCTATTTTTACCCTAAGAGTTTTTCTCTATCATTGTGCAATTAGAGGTGTCCATTTTCTAGTCAAAAACATTGTAGAGCATTAAAAAACTTTTTTTCTCTATCCCCATCAAATATCCACCTAATATTAATGATATATATAGTTTGATGTTGTCTCTATGTTTGATTAGATTTTGTAACTTGGTGGACATATCAAATTAATGGGTAGTGTATCATGATAAGTTAGTCTTTTTTGTTGATTCATTGTGTTCATATAAAAACAATTCAAGGGAATCAATTTATAAATCGTGTGAGATGAAATTAAAATTGATCCATTCCTTAAATATAATAATGATTATATTTTTATTAGAGATACCAAACAGAGGGTTCATATTCCACTCATTTGTGGGCCTAGAGTTTTGAACAATTTTTGAGAATTCGGTGAGAGTATCACATGAATTGTTAAACATTAATGTGTGTGGTTTCCACATCTAATTATTAATAAATCCTACCATGATATAGTGTGGGACAGATTTGTTCTTTTCTTAGTTGACACATGATATCCATCTCAAATTTCTATGCAATACATCATTGAAAATTTCCCTTTCATTTTTTTTTGGCTCTCGTAGAATTTAAATTCCACATATACCTTGTAAATTTATATCCAATGAGGTTTATTTTAGTTACTCTTTCTTAATCAACATATTCAATCAATGATTTTATGGAGATAGATCTGAAAACTAGTCCATGAATCTAATCTATATGAAGGACGTAGTTGAAGTATCTAGTTATATTAAATGATTCCATGATAACATTGGAAAAATAATATATATTCATCCAAAATTGTATTCTAATCGTGTAGATATATGAGGACAAACAATTCAGTAGATCATTTCATGGAATGATTTTTAGACAATGTCGGAGATGATCTAGTGATCCTCATGAACAATAGAAGGATTTTCAAAAACTACTATAGACTGAGATCCAGAATCAATAAAAAATAGACTCATCTCATTAAATTCCTTGCATATAGTATCCTCTACTACTATTAGGTTTTCATGATGTAGTGAATTAGTCTTTGAATTGATGATGGTAATGATATCAGGAATGTACCTAAATTCAAAGATCATGATAGAACCTTTCATATCAGTGTTTGTTATTCCATGGAAGTACCAAAGAGTATCTTCATTATCATTTTGGTTTGGGGATGAGTCCCCCTTTTTCTATCATCACCAATTTTGTTTTTTGATTTCCTAGATGTACCATCCAATGTGGAATTGGTGGATGATTTAGATCATTTGGAATCATCAACCATGTGGATCTTTGTGGAACCAATAAATTCCTCATTTATAGAATTAAAAAAAGCAATTCATCTAATGGAATGTCATTTATCATATGGACATGTATCTCTCATGGACCCTTTTCCTTAATCATAGTTTGTTGTATTTCCTCTAAAATAATTAATGGCATATACAATTGAATAGGTACATTTATATCTAATGATATTAGGTCAAGAATATATTTTATAGCCTATATGGAGAGAGTAATGGAGAAAAAATCTAATGAGAGAGTCAATAGATGATTGATTGTTTCCTTCAAAGGATTGCACCATTTTTTAATCTGTAATGGGTTGAGTGAGGTTTTAATATTTGATGGATATTTTTCCTCTTCCAAAACAAATACCACTCATGAGGATCTTATAGTACCCAATCTATTTATTTTTACCCCTTCTAGTGGATATGATTATCCTTCCTTCCAAAATTCAAAGGGTTTTCTTTCATTCCTCATGAAACATCATTATGGGATGTGGTTCTAGTATGACATAACCAACATTTCAACCACAAGATAATTTTGTCTACATTAACCAACACCTTTTATTGTTCATTATATTGAGGAAAATTATATAAATCCTAGGTAATCTATAAATTTTTATCATTAGAAACCACGGAGACCCATTCTAGAAGGGGTGTTTAAATGATGATATCTAGTAGAAAACTTTTATATATGACAAGGAAACCACTGATGGTGTGATGGTCAATCCTCATGTGAGTACTAATTCTATATAAAAAATATTTTTGGATTTTAGGATTCCAATAATCCCATGGGATCCCATGAATCCTAGTCTAAACATATACAATGATGTACATCTAAATAATGGGGTTGATGTAAGAATACCAATCAGAGTGCTGATGGTTTTTACATTATCAGAATTTAATAATCTAACCAATGTTAAAGGCACTAAATTTTTATTTTACAGTAATCAATCCATATTTAGGAAGGATATTTTTATGTGTTTTTATCCCAATTTCATTATTCATATGAATAACATGAATCAATAAAAAAATAAAGTTTTTCTTGACAAAAATATCTTGTGATTAATTGATAGATTACTTATAATTGGGGGATTACTACTGTGTATTATATAATATCTCATCATTGATAATTTTAAGAAAAAAAATGAGACAAGAAGGATCATTGAATGAGGTTCATTACTCCCATTTTTTGTTCCATCCCAAATTCTTCATTAATTAATTGTGGGGGTTTTCATTATTTGGTGATGTAAATAATACCATAAAATCACTCATTTCACACCTCATTCATTGTTCAATTGATTGATATTTTAGATATAGCATTATATTGGTGACGGGACTAAGCTATGATGATGGATTGGGGTTTGATCAGAGTTCCTCGTTTGGGATTTGGTGTACAGTGACTGGGAGATACAACAAAATGGCCTCATCTAGAATATATAATTTCATACCAATGTGATTCATAGACTTATTTAAGGCTAGATGGGTGAAATAAAATGTGTAAAATGGATCTGGTATTCTAAAAAATCTATTGTTGAACAACATTTAATATTTAATAAAATGATATCTTGGAACCCCTTGAGCATCATATTGGGTTTGCGTGTAGAGATAATGATCACGCATCGTCTTGTCCCTGTCACTAAATATGTATTCCACATCTAGCTTGTTAATTTTGTACTAGGGGTGCATGCCCAAGAATCAATGTCGAGTTACAAACCATGTGGTCCATTCAACATTTTGTGTACACCATGGTAGGAATATCAACGTTTATAGGAAGTACATGCCCAATATATTCTGTGGATCAACATGAATTCTGTTGAAGGAAACATGTCATATACTAATCCACATACATGGTAAAGGAATTTGATATATGGTTAGTAACCGGTGCTGAAGGGACACATCGTGCACTCATTATACATGCCGTGAAACAAATCAACAAATACCTGGATCCCTTGTCCTCTTCATCTTAGGAATTTTTTATTATGGTGTGTTTCATTGATCATTAGATATATGGTACAATATAAAATAGTGTCGTATGAATATGACGGTGATCATCCCAATGTAAAAATTGTCTAGAATAGATTTCTTGGAAACCCATCATGAGGCCAGATGTGAGATATTCTATGATCATAATTTTCCATAGGTAGGCTTCCCAAAATCACCATGACCAAGACTACATATGTTTTAATACCCTAAATAACATTTTAATCATGATTGGGTTGTGATTATGCACCATGGAATTGGGTATTATCCCCATCATTGTATTGAACACATTGAACTTCTAGAATTATTTTAGTATGGTGAGACTTGGTGAGAACGATATCCCGGATGGGCTCTATTGATGTTAACCTACATGTGCAGTGTGTTCTCTTAGTCTAGTGTTATATGGAATCATCAAGTTTTAATACAAAGATATATTTTCATTTGTAACCTAAACATGATATTTTTTGTATACAATGACTATATCTAGATATTATTATTATGAATGTTTTTGAAATATCCTTATATCAAGATAACTGATACTCATGATGTTATATGCTCATTGGATTCTAGGCGTACTAATAGATATTATTATACTCAACCCTGCATGCAATTTTACTAGATTTGTTGTTTCTTATGTAGATGATAGAACTTTTGCTGGAGTCATAGAGGGAATAAGACCATGAGAATCATGGTGATCCAAACTATGAGTGGTGTGTTCTTGCAGATCCCTTTACAACATTCCTCTATTACATTAAATGATGTACTTATATTTTGTATCATTTGGTTGTCCAGTATTTATACATTTCTTTTTTGTACAATTTTTTATACTCTAATTTTGTGATATTAGATATATACATACAGGGTTATTTTTTTACATTATAAAATTATATTGGATTGTCTATGTTTGTTTGCGTAAAGGTACCTTATAATAAATAATTCAATGTCTTTTATTTTCCTACTCAGTGCTTGTCATCAACCCCTATTCTATTGGCCACATGATTAGGATAATTTTGAATTGGGCCACTTAGGGATTCGTTATGATATATTGGTGTTAGATAAGTTATTTTTTAATTTAGGAATAGTGTTTGTTAGTTTGTTTTTGTTTGGGGTAATATTGTACAACATTGTGAGTTTGGATCCTACTCGAGGGACTCTAGTGAGGGTACAACATTCGACATATCCATGCACCATGAAAATTATCACTTTCCTAACAAATTAATAAATATAGACATTGTTTGTTTGGAAAAAACTATTACATTCATCCAATAGTATTGGAATATAGTTTTATTTACTTATAGATTTAAAAGTATAAATATTATCGTTGATCAATGTAAATATAGTTCTCTATTAAGAACCCTCTACGAGGTTTTCTATCTAGGATTAATCATCTGTATAATAAGGATGTTCCATTGAGTGATGAGGAATCCATACAAGGACCTATTTTGTATGTGTTAATACAATGTGGTGCACCCTTATATCCACCATCATTCACTAAAAACATGGTACATGTAGTACCATTAGATGAGGTGTTAAGGATGATCACGCTACCTAAGTTTAATAAAAAGTGGAACCTCAAGTTTTTAAGTGATCCAGACCCCATGAAGATGGGGTATGTCTTGTGGTTGTAATTTGAGTCTTTTATATAATTAGGTAACCCAAAAACCAAATAGTGGTCCATAAAGTGATCCGTCCATTTTCTCTATGGGATGGTGATAGTGCTTAGTGCCTTTGTTGTATGATAAGGAAACTCTTTCTTGTTAAGTATTTTTATATCTTTAGAAGAATATTTTCTCTATGTGTGTTGAGGTTTGTTCACTTTAATGATCTTATAGTACTTATGAAGTGTAATATGACTCTGGATGAGTATTTAGTGAGATTCACCAACCTCTATTAATACCTGATGTATATGTAATGTGATAAGTTCATTACATGTAAAAAATTCATGTGAAGATTACAAAGAGACATTTGATATAGCGTGATACCTCTATAAATTTCTATATATTGTGTGGTTCTAAATCATGGTTCAGTAGTTTAAATATTCCTTGATCAGTTGATTCTGATAGTTATTGTTGGTAGTGGACACACAAATGAAGAATCTTTGGAGGTTGGGAGTGGAAGACAGATGCATGCTTCAAGATGTGTGACATATATCAGGATGTGATTTTAGTATATATGGTCTATGTATTGGGGATTAAATAATATATCTATTCATCCTAGAATGATGGTTTTCTATTCGTGTGATATTCAGGGAAATATTTCAAGAGATTACATAACCGAGCATGTAGTGGATAAAAAGATAGTGGATAGGACACCATGGAAGGGGTAGGGGTAGGAGAAGGTAGGTCTTACAGGTGGTGTATTTGGAAGATGAGATAGGAGAGTAGAAACCAGTTAAAAACATTTTGAATTATTTCCAACACTTCCCCTATGAGTTATGCAGTAAGCTCTTATAGGTCGTGGATATCAAAAATAAAACCTGAATGAAATCAAGGAATATGACCCAGAGGATCTATGAACAATTTGATTTATGATTTGTGTCATCCAATGTTTTAATACATTATGGATAGACATGAGAGTGAGCGCGTACTTTTTTCCATGTATATAGTCCGAGACCTAGAGGTTAATGATGAACCTTTGACTCAAAACATACACTCTAAGACTTTTATTTGAGGGATCTCAATGATCAAAAACTTCTACTAACAGTGTTACCTGACACTTTGATGTGAGAGCCTCTTTTTGGATCACTTTAATTTATCAACGAGGCCTTATGATGTAAATTTATTTTTGGAATAGTTATCTATAGTTAATTCCTAGATAGAATGTTTTTGGATGTGGATGTGATGTGTCAATTGTGATGGGAGGAGGTATTATTATTTTGGTAAAACGAAAATTGATATTGAGTATAATGGTATCATGTATAGTTTAGTGTAGCATATTACTCACCACATGGAAAGAATAATTAATAGTGTAGTGGTTGACATGAGCATTCCGTTTCATGTAGTATATGTAAAATATGATGATGTCATTCTTGAGGATGTTCTTGTACTATCTCTTTATTGATATATTGACTTATGCATTAATTCAAACCCTAAGAAATCTATGATAGTTATTCCACCATATAGGGTGGCACTTGTAGAGCTTTGTTTGGTGATGGTTATGTTGGAGGACATGTAGGGAAATGGATTCTTCATACCAAATGTTTCACCTTGTGTAGACGCTATGTTGTACTCTAAGAAGGTGGAAAGTAGCACATGGGTTTCTATGGATTAGCATGACCATAACTAGGATACTATGAATAATATGTATTCACTACCAGATATAAATAACTGGTTTGTTTTTTTTAGTGGAATGATGTTTCACTAAGATTGACCATAGATCAGGTTATCACCATATGCACGTACAAGGTTAGTTCATATCGAAGAGGACTATCTAATGTCATTATGGTCACTATGAGAACATAGTTATGTCATTTGGCATGAAAAACACCCTAGTAGGTTTCATGGTACTCATGAAGAATATATTTTATCCCTTCTTAGTAATATTTTGTTAATATTATTAAAAAATATATTACATTACTCGACACCTAATTAGGATCATGTGAAACACATAATGATGATCTTTGATGTACACCAAGATCACCAGAATCATAGGGATAACAAGATGATACATTTTTTTGATTCCTGAGTTCAACTTTCAAAGACATGTTATCTTATCATTTGATGTAGTGATATTCTAGAATAAGGTCAAGGTGTTGTTCTTTTGGGATCCACCGAAGTGGATAGATGAGGAGACAATCTTCCTTAGATTGGAAGGATATTATATAGGATTGATACCATATATCACCCAGATGTAATCTTCCATAAAATAATTGAACCTAATGGGATAACCATTCATGTGTTTAGATATTTTATGTTAGTATTTCAATGAGTTGAGGCGGAGAATGTGGAGAACTCCAATATTGAGGTTGGTGAAGGAGGTTGTGGAGTGTATAGTGTTGTTTCATGCATTAGTGATTCAATAAGGTTTCATTTTTTTATAGTGGAAGGTGTTTATTTCAAGTATTACATTCAGTTTATGCCACATAATCTGAACTAAAAAACCCATGATCTTGATCTAGTAGTGGTATTCTTCAAACTAAAGATGTGGTGAAACTTCCCTATGGGTGAGAAATTGATCATTTATTATAGAAATTAGGGTATAAAATACATACTATCTAGGAATGATATTACCTTGATAATGGGGTGATGGATTGATTACCTCTTAGATTATCACTATGAAATTTCCTATACTCTGGTGAAAAAAATGTGGTTCTAATTTTATAGTATGATATCTAATTTTCAGCTACTGATCAAGGTTTCATAGTAGATTACCTAACAATAGTTGTCCCTTTTGGATGGGGATGGAGTATAATAAAAAAATTATGGTTGTTTCCCCTTTAGTTTTGTAGTCATTTGAAGAGGAATATCATGGAATACCGACTGTGGGACCCAGTGTACTCAATCATACAGAGGAAATTCTCTTGATGGATTTCCTAATGTTTGAGAAAATTTAATTCTTTTTATATGTTAGATAATCGTTCAACTTTAACTAAGACTGTAAGAGAAGAAGGAGTTTCATACATCACAGGTAGTGGAACATCCATGTTTTATAAAGATTAAAAAAGACCATCAATAGATGTTATGATGTCCAGTGATCAATAGATGTTTTCAGAGAATGGATCTTGATTCCTTACTTTTTATCATGTAAATACAGAGCCGAAAATTCCATTGGGTTTAGTTAAAACGCTTGATGTGAGATAATGTAAGTGATATTAGATATATATGGACATTGTGTAAAAGATACCACAAAATCTAGTAAACAAAATTCTATCAAGGGGATCATAGACTGACTCATCGTATTTTCCCAATTTCTATATATCTAATAATAGGCCTCGGTATATATATTTTTATACCATTATTTGAATGATATTTTATAGCTAGATGGAGTTCATTCATTGATTTTTTAGATGGTGAGGGTAACATAATATTTTGATTTTGGAGAGGAATGTTGGTGGACATTGGGACTCAGTTTAAAATTGAATTTTACCCCATAATAACAACTAGACTGATTTTTATATTCTTATCTTGGATTAAATTCTTCTAGATGAAATTTTTTACATTATACATAATTTATATGATAACTTATCATTGTTTTAATTTGACATCAATAATATTTATCATTACACCATCGGTATGGAACCATTCAATGCCTTTTATGCATGACCCTATAGGTAAACTCTTTGTTAGACCATCCCAATAAAGTCAACATTTATGGTACCATATATTGAGTGATTTGTGACCGATAAGGAGGTAATCATTCATCAAGGGATGGGGATAACAAATATCAATCAAAATTCCTATGAGAATAATTTATATTAATTATCCCTTTTGAAATACTACTTCTATTTATCGAGGTGGAGGAATTGTTGTATATATCCACACAATTGAATTGGGTATATGACATACTCCTTATGCCACATCCGAGGAGGTACATGTATATTACATCACATGTTTTTTCAAGGCCCGATTGGAAAATCGCGGAAGGAGATACTTTTTCATAGTGAAAAATAGAGATATATAATTAGTCGGAGAATATGTTTCATGGTAGATGTATTTAACTAGTGAATGTTTAGTTGAAATGTGAAAAAAATCCACAGAGAACATGATATTATGATACCCAGATGCGATACCAAATCATGAATCTCTTTGCACAGAATTATTTTCTCATTAGGATGAAAACCCACATGGTTTTAGATAATTTAATGACTATTATTTTTCCTTGTATTACTTTTGGATATTAAATGGATTATTTTTTCTACAATGGGCTGAGACGACATGTTATTCTGAGCTCGGTGAATGTCCTGCTAGAGAGTTTTTTTTTCTCAACTGGCTGGGTAAAACTGTTGTGATCTCATTCCCTAATAAGGATTTCCCCCATTGTATGGATTTCCCACTTAATACCCTCCGAATTTTTTTCATAATCTTTAGTATGAGAATGTAAATTTGTTATGTCATTATAAAGTTGTTGGATTCCCTTCATTATCCCAATCTATGGTAAAAAAATCATAGGCCATCCCCAATATTATATGAGCATTTGGAAAAAAATCTCACAAAGATACCAATTTGTATAATTGAAGAAGCATCTACACCCTGACTCCTCATGTTTTAACAAAATAGGGATGAGATCATGACTAGACATAGAACTAGAGAGGTGTGTCATTGAGGCTTGAGATAAGGAATCAAGGCCATGATGGTTTGATAAACAGTGGTCATATATGATCCAAATTTTTTGAGTTCCTCTTTAATTGTTACACCATGTATATTTTTATCAAAATAACCCCATGTACATTAGCCCATAAGCTACCAAAAAATATATGATTTTGGTAATAACATGAGATGAAGTTTCAACACACCCTATTCTAATAAGAATCAAGGGATATGTTGAAATTGCCTCCAGTGAACCAGTGAATATTGTCTCGATGAATCAAATGAATTGATTATCAACGGATCATCGTATCAGAGTACTCACAACTTACATAAACAATAGAAAAGTATATCTTGGTGACCCCTTTACTGTTCATGGTAGAAATACCATTGGAAGAGGCATCATCAATATCTAAAGTGATTTCATCTTTCCAAAAAAACCAAATGTTCTTGTTAAGGGTATATACATGGGCGTAGTGATAAAACTCTATATTTTTTGAGAACTGAGAGATGTGAGGCTCATTTTTTTGGCTCTAGAATTTCAATGTTTTAATCTTGATGATGACGACACAATGAGTTTGTGAAGGAACACTTCATGCAGTCCCTTGGTCCTAGAGAATTCTATATGATAACTGGGGTCTTAAAAAGAGGGTTCGGAATGATTTATATCCCACTAAACCTACTATGGATACTGAAAAAAAAAGAAGTTGAATCCTACTCCCTGGATCTAGTGATGTGACCACTGTATGATGAATAAGAAACCATGTTGGGGTATGTTTTAATAATATTTTCAGGAGTTGAGTGATCCAAAAAATGATAATTCAAGTCCTCTAGAAGAGATAAAATATTATATAATTTCCTCACCGGGAATTAGGGACATAGATGACTCCTTTCAGGTACCATAGAAAATAACATCAACATCTTTGAGGATGTTCTAGAATCATTCATCTCATTGAGGACACCTTCTGACATTACCTCAGTACCCACTAATTTGGAGGATATAGTTGAGTAGCAAGAAATATATGTTGGAGAATTGAGTTGTAGTTCTGGATGCCAAGGTCAAGGATTAAGGTGGATGAGATTGAAAGAAACAGGACCAGTAGACCGAGATAGTACTAGCTTGGGTCAAAAAACTACAGCAGAAGAAAGGGAAATCACTACATTAATGATTCAATAAAAGTTAAAGGAGGGGGGGGGGGATGTGAGGGTGTGTAAATTAATGATTGACCCTCCTACCATATCAGGGGGCGCACGATCTCTCGCCAGTAGAGTATTAAAAATCAGCACCACCAGATCCATCAATTTCAAATAAGGGATGACTCAATTAATCCACCCGATGGTCCGTATACTTTACTGCACACTTCTCACTCTCTAGCCTTTCTATTGGAGGTGATTTCGCTTTTTCTGGTGCCACTTTTGGTGAGGATTTTCTTCAAACCTCCAGTTTTAGATCATTAAAATAGGAGCATTATATTCTATAAATTCTTCATAAAAACTTATCGCTTCCTCACATCCCCACTATTCGATTTATGCCTAGTGGTCCAGATATGGATGAGGATTTCCCCAATATGGACTTTTAAAATTATAAGGTTTTAGCAGCATTTGATTTCCACAATCTCTCCCTAGTGGCTAGATGTTTAATAGAAAATCCCACACTCACTTTCATAAAGGAGTTTAGGCATTCCTAGATCGTTAGTCAACATTATTTGTCTCATATTTATCTCTTTCTTCTTCTAAATCTACCATTTATGAAGGAGGACAATGTAGCATCTTAATACAAAAAGGTAAGAATGATTGGATCTTGGTAGTTTTCATTTTCTCATTGGTCTTAGGGATCTCACATTAGAAAATAAACAACCATGGTGGTAGCTTGGATCTATATCTAGAGTCTTCCCATTACTTTTCACAACCATTCCATTTTGGAATCCATTGGAAATGCTTTGGGTTATATTATTTTCTGAGATTATGCTAACCATTCTATTCAAGATGATTCCTACACCAGTATCTGTGTGGAGCTAGACATTGTGGAGAAGCTACATTCCCTTGATCGGATTATTGATTGTGAAAGAATCTCTTAGTGGCAGCATCTTTGGTTCTAATTCCACCCTCTCTTATATTCCATATACATATACAATTTTTAATATATGAAATGTTTTGTAATGTTGTTTCATTTTCATGGTTTATAATCTGATGATATGGGGAATTGTTTATGAACTTGTGGAATAAAAATTTGTGGTTTTCGTTTTTTATAGAATTTTATTTAATTATCGGTCCCAATAATGAGTTAGGAAATGTATATAATATAATTATTTTAATAATGGAATCAAGTAGATATGATTGATCCTCTATGTGAGATAAGTCGATATGATTGATACTCTATAGAAAACAATTGTTGTACTTGATCAACAACAATACATTATTTTGGATTCCATATCCTTTATTATTTGATGGTCTGGTAAATTAACTTTGATATATGGAATGGTTTTATATTTATTAAGGTCCCACACATTTATGAAATGAACTTATGATTCATAATTTAATTATGATGAAAACTCACTCTTTTGATTCATTTATTTTGAAATGAGAATTTTTTATTCCATTACTCATTTTATTGATTAATCAAATATTTGTACGAATATTTTAATATATGGTTTTGATATCATACACTTATGATTATATTAATGTTTAAAATTATTGTCTATTGATATATTCCATGTTTTCATTTACATAGTTTTTTTTTCAACATTCTAATATTTGTTTTTTTCCAATAATGACGACATGATTGTGTAAGGTATGAAATGAAGGGTCAATAAGGGGAATAACATTATTAGAGATTTAGAATTATCTATCTAAATAATATTTTTAAATATATTTTCAACAAACACGTTAATAATTCATGATATGGGAGTCTATCGAGATATTATATGTTAGATATTCATAAAAAATGATGTTATATTTATTTATGAAATGATATGTCTATTATAGTCAGTATTAGATTAGGGTTAAGTTAGTCTATAGAGATTACTGTTAGACTAAAATAATGATAACACTCTATGAATATTTCTATGCATTGGATAAAATCTGCATGTTTTGTTAATAACTGATGATAACCAACATTAAACCTAAGGATTTATTTTTTGAGAATATGGTGTCGTGATTTCGACAACCTATAAATGATTATGTGGTTTCTCACTAGCTTATAATTAATCACAGTTAGATTTTTTTATCTAATTTTCATCAATGAATGGATCCTAAAGGAATGGTTTTCATGATGAATTTTTTGGAACATAATATAATTTTCCTCTTGAGATTCCAATTTTTTAGAGGAACAAGAATACAGAGCCTTTTTTGTACACTCACTCAATGCTATCAAGAGATAAATTATGTTGACCTTCCAAATGATCAATGGAAGGAACAAAATACTATCAAATATTTTATTGGAAAACAATCACATTTTTCTAATGGATCATCTGATCCACTAGTCCATGTTATATGAATTTTATCCATTAATTTTTTTGTTTCTCAATTCCTCAAAACATGAAAAATATATCATATACATTTATCATTTAGAAGATATATCAGTTAAATAGTAGAATCATACTACCATATTGAGTCTAGTGGAAGAAATTTACTCTATAAAATGGGATGAATTTCAGAGGATATTTTTTATAAATTACATCCCTCATATTAATCATATAAATATAGAGTATCAATTCCTTGATATTAATGAAAATGAGGATGAATCCTTTGGTAGAATGATGAATATTTTACAAGATATGAAAGTATGATTCTAGTTTAATCAATACCCATGAATGAGGAGTTTATTGATTCATTAGTGTCATAAAACCATTTTTAATCCAATTATTATTAAGATATTATAGTATATATGATGAATTCATTTTACATGCATTCATGATAGAATATAAAATTGAAAATTCCCAATATTTACTAGGATTTGAAAAAAGAAAAGGGTGATGGATTCTCATGAGAACTTGATTAAATCACATAGTGGAATAAAATTATTGAAATATAAATTCTACAAATTTGGGAATAATTATAATATGAATTTGACCAAAGCAATATATAGGTACATTAAATGTGGAATGTAGGACAATAAATATAAATAATATTGAAGTTGGTGAATATTTTATTTCATATAATGAATGAAAAAAATATTCCAACTAATGAACCACACATTATCCAACGTATTAAGTTAAAATATTAATGGGATATACAGAACCAGTTCAAAAGCACAATGTTTTTTTTATGAAGAATACAATCAAAACCCATTAATCCTACGGAAATCAGGAAATATTTGGTGTTCACGGCTAATGAAGTAGGAAATGAGAATGTGGTGATGAAAGGGCGACATTTCATGCATTCTAGAATATCCAATATGATTTTTTATATTTGGATCTACCCTCACATTAGTATTAAAAAACCTCAATAATGGGATAAAGTTACCATATCCATGATTAAATATTCAGTTAGAATTAAAAACATTTAATTCTATGATGGTAATGTATCAGTTCTATGATACCTTTCTATTTTATTTTTTTATGAATGTGATATCTGAAAATATTCTTATTCTCTCCCCATATAATTATTCTGTTATCTTAAGAATAAATTATATTTCTTTATAGTAATCATACATGAATCACTGAGTATAGGAATTAATGTTTGTTATTCAAAAATATCCAATAATATTCTACCTATGAGTTTATATAAATGAAATTCCAATTAAAAAAAATATATTATATGGATTTTTATTGCTATTAAAAGTAAGTTTTTATCTCATATTTTTTTAGGAAAACACAAAACATAAGATAATTCTATTATTCTATTATTTTTGGGTTTCTTTTTGGAATATTTTTATAATCATCCTTCCTGTTTTGAAGTTATATTTTTTATAGAGTTCATACCTTGTGTTATGACTATTTCAAAGACACTATATTGAATCTCCACTATTGGGTTCTAGGAATTACAGATAAAACTCAAAAGGATTCCAAAAAATGTATTAATATGGAAAATTTTATCCCCTTGGGGTCCAATTGGTATATTTTAGGAAGAATAATGTATCAAAGCAAATATGCATTAATTATGAAGATCATTACAATATCATAATAAATAATAAGTATAATTTAACACTTATTGATTATTTTATTGATCTAATACATGGAGATAAATAATTTTACATAATTTCCCTTTATTATTTGTATAATTAATTTGTTATTGAGAATGAGGATATATCCCAAAAATCATTCCACACATGGTATGGTTACTCCAAATAAATACTAATGTAATTTTGGTTTACTACAGTCATCATTATCTTCATGTATTTAATGAATTTATTCTTTAGATATTTCCTATATCATTTTTTGGTTTTATTTACAAATGAAATTCATACATATCAATTGATCAAGCAATAACATGGTGATATTTTGGGTGTTATCTTAATGACCCAAATAATGGATATGTTTAATGAAAAATATAAAGATTGTGAAATTTTCCTAATAAAAATTTTGGTTCAATGTTATATATGGTCAAAAGTGGGTTTATTATTTGATTCATTAAAGATAGAATTTATTTAGCATTGGCCCATTCCAAATACCATTATTAATATCCATAGTTTCCACAGATTGTTATGATATCAGTGGGTATTTTTAGGGAATTTACCATGCCTTACTAATGCACTCACAATGTATACTTAGAAGGTTTAAAATTTCCATTAGGCATTTGAATGTGATGAAACTTTAGAGTATCTTAAGGGAAGGTTTGTTAGTGAAAAATTCATAAAAAACTGAATTGTGGAAAATGATTTTAAATCTTTATCAATTCACCCAATAAGGGAAAAAGATGAATTTTCATATAAAATTATTTACTAATGGTCTATTTCTCATCCCAAATTATGGTTCATGGTAAATATTATAGAGCTCGTATTTTGGACATTTTAGCAAGATTTTATTCATAAAAATTTGGAATAAATGTAATTAATGAGAATGGTTTAACATTAACACTATTTATGAATGTTAAAAATATATATTGATGTATAATGATTTGAATATGTACATGAATAGATAAATTGAGATGATTAAATATTATTACTAATCATTACATTACATCCCTATGAAAGAAAATAAGCTTGAATATGCTATGGGTTGAATGGATCATGAATGGTTATCTATGATGACGATGACAGAAGATCCAATATTTTTTTATTATGAATGCTTTTATTTAGAAATCCTGAAGCAATTTGAGAAAAAATAACTTTCTCAAATGGGTGATCAAACATCTATTCACGATAGGATTAAATAATCAAAGAATAAATATGAATAACTAAATAATATGGTCATAGATTGTTTCTAATTTCAACCATAAATATTATAGAATGATATAGATTATAATCCCTATATGTATTATATCGATAATATATTTTATGAAGGAGTTGATTGATCATGCTCACAAGTCATTATTACCAATTCATCATAATAGTATGAATATGTATAGAGACAACATTGAGTATTTCTTGTGAGATATTATAAACATCGATAGTATATATTGTGCATCATATTTCATAGTGTGTTAAAAATTTATGGTTAATAGACATAATTCAATGATGATTTTAATACCATTACCCATACCATAATTGAAATGTGAAAACAACACCATGGATTTAATGATTGTAACGCCCAAAACCTTTAATGGATACAATTTTATTTGGGATGTAGTTGATCACCTTATAATTTTAGAACCCACTATTACTATTTGAGAATATTTCTCCATTGAAAAAAATTACATAATTTATTTTAAGGATGTGGTAATATTATATATAATACAAAATTATATTATATCTACCCAAGATCTGAGGATTATCTCAATGGTATGGCTAACCCATCATAAAAATCTATATTGTGTTGATTAATTGTATATCTATTAATTGTCACTAATATTTATTATATAACAGATCCATTAAAACCTTAGATGATATGTTAAGATATTTTTCTATGGATTTTAAATGTATTTTTGACCAGGAAAATTCTCTATATATCCTTTCTTATAGTAATAGATTAGACTCGACCATTATAATGGATCCTTATAAATTACTCGATGTATTAATGTGTAGAAATAAAATTTTATGGGATGAATTCAGATAAAAACTATTTGGGCCTCAGATAACTGATGAAATAGATGATAATAATAGAGATGTCTATCAATATATAAAGGAAGCTCTAAGTCGACAAAAACATTATTCTCATAATTTAGGGAAATAACATGAGTTTTATGTTTATGAGAAGGTATTATTTTATTTAAAAAAATGTGATATGTTTCTAAGATTATGAAAGAAAGGTATGATCAGACCTTGGTACATTTTCTGTTTGATATTATTGATAGACTTGGGATGGTAACGTACTAATTGGTGTTTCCAACAAAGCTCTATCATGTTCACGATAATTTACATGTATCTCTATATATAAAGTTCATACATGATACAAAATATTTACTACAAACATAGTTAATACCATCAGGGAATGAAATGTTATATAAATAACAACAATTATAAATCATAGAGCATAAAGATCAATTTATATGGTACAATACATATCCCCTAAGGATGATAAAATCAATAAATATAAATAGGATCCCATCTATATAATGAAAAATATATATCCCCATTCTTCTATATCATATTGATATAATTTCATATTTTAATCTTTCTTTAAGGGTGTATAATGTAACACACAGATATTTTAATGTATATTTATGTCTAAAGAATTATTTTTAAGGCTTGTGATACTCGCAAACCCAAGTCTAATTAAACTATAATAAAATATACCATTATAACATAGTAATTAAATTTTATGGAATTAATATAAAAAAAACTAAAAATTTATGTATAAAATATATCCATTGATTAAAAATGAAATTTTTTTAAAAATTGATTATATTATAGAGGGTTTTATAAAAAAAAATTTGTTCACACCTTTTTTTCATCGTAATAACTTGTATTAATCACTATAAGTTAATTATTATAATGAAAATTATATTTTATATATTAAATAAAATATTTTATCATTCATTAATATTTTTTGTTAGGAAATAAATTGGGATAAATAATGTCTTATTCTTAATATATTATTTTCATAAACGATTCATCAAATTTTTTAGAAATATTGTAAAATCATTTTCTAGCACTTAAAAATATTGAATTTGAAAAAATAATTTCCATATATACAATTATTGGATTTAAATTTAGAAAATATAACCATTTTATTGTATATCCTTGTAAATAATAACCATAGTTTTTTTAACATGTTAAAGGGTAAATTTGAAATTTATGGTAAAAAATAATATGATAACGACAAAAAATGACCTGAAAACCTTACTAAATGTTATTTTATGGTTATATCTTATTGATAAACATAAAAAATTATAATATATGAGTTTTTTTGTTTTGAAATTATTTTTTACTTTATAGTATTTTATGTAATAAAATTTCAAAAATTATATTGTTTTTTATTGTGTTTTGATTATTTATATAGGAATTAACACAAGGTATGATTTCATCAAAATATTTATTTGATGGAGAAATAATTTTTACATTACATCAAAATTGTTTAATTATTTTTAGTACATGGATTATTTCCATAAACACATATATATCATAAACACAATATTCATTAAATTAATATAAAAATAAATCTAATTATTTTTAAAAAAATTAATGGTTGTATAATAATTATAAATTATTTTTTCATAAGAATTTTTTAGAGAAATGTAACGTATAACTAATTTTTTTAATGATTAAATTAAAATTCCACGTTTTTTCTATTTTATTTAATTTAATATTAAATTAATAGTTCTAAAATTGAAATTCATGATTTTAAATAAAAAATATTATTTTATAAAAGGAGTATAAATTAATATAAACATTATTCTGAGTCATGTCAATGTTATATGGTTTTAATTATCAATCATTTCCAATTTATTATTCACTTCCGCATTTATGATGATAGTCATATCCATTTAATATTTAAATAGTTGTGATTGTGGTTAAGCTAGAAAATTGTTAATGAGGGGGTCATAAAAACGATAATGTTTAAAATCATACCAAAACTTCTCTAATTTTTTTGCTAAGTTATTTTCACACTATCATATTTTTCTCAAAGGAATTTAACTATGGATGAATTTTTCTAGTGAATCAATTCATTAAATTTTATAATTTTTATAAATTCCTAGTGTGTGCTCAACCTCCCATAAAATAGGAACCCCTTCTTTTATATCTTATAAACCACAAAGAGACTTATGTATTAATCAGTCCTTACCCATTCATCTTATCTCCATCCCTATATATATAATGGATGTTATAGTAATATTAAAAGAAAATTACATGGATCAATAATAATGGGAAAAAACAAAGAAGATTCTTTTTGAACACATATGAGGAATGATGAGATTTAATGTAAGTTATATACATTTAAATCCAATTTTAATATATCTTGTTTGCACATTAACATTTATTATTAAAATTATTTCATCAATATTTGATAAATCACTTTAATTTTATTATCATCTTGTAATTAAATTTGAATATATGGTCCCATTTAACATTACTTACATTATGTATTCAATATATCAATTTTCAATTTTTATGAAAATGTCGCATTATTTATCTCTTAGGTTTAAAATCATATTTCTTTGATTTCATTGTTTTCATAAAATATTTTCACAATTTATTTTAATATATTGTAATTATTATTTCACTTAATTTTTTTCTATTTACTTAGTTTTTATATCATTTTTTTGAAATGGAATATTTTTCTATTTTCTGAACAAGTCAATTTTTTACTTTTTCTATAAATGATTAATTGGAATGCTTTTTAACATATGTTAATAGAGAATAATTATCCAACAAAATAAAATATAAATATTTTGAATCATTATCTACATGTCTTAATGGATCTTTTCTATCAAAATAATTTCAATAATATTTTTGGAATATTTTTATTCTTAAAATTCATTATTAGTTTGGATTCGCTATATTCCTCAATAAATTTAGAAGGATATTTTAATGGATTTTTCATCTATGTCATTTATTATTTCCAAGGAATATACAATAATTTTACCGTACATGTTATTTTTTATGATGGTTTATTATTATTATGATTATATGTTCATAATGCCCATTTATTTTCATAGTTTATGCATGGTTAAATTGGTGAAATGTTTATGAAACCCAATTCCATTGATATGATTATGATGTGATGAAATGGTTATTATTGTAAGATATTTTGGTAAACACATTTATGGTTTTCATTGAATGATGATTGTTCCCTGAATTATATAACCCTCTAATTCATAGGTAATGTATTAGATCTCATTCGATAATTATGCCAAAAATGTCTATGTTCATGATCCATAATTGGAAATAAGTGTTGATTCCTTGTCGTTTTTTATTATATCATCTCATTAGTTAACATTGACATATTAAATTGTTAATATAATTATTATGTTTTCCCACTTTTATAAAAACTGCTTATGGTTTATTGTTAACTTTTTATGGCTTCTCACTCTTTTTATTCATGTTACTAAATTGATAATTATTTATTTCATCATTCATGTTTATGAAATATGATATATTAGGTATGAAATTTATATGTACTTGTTATTATCTCATTCCATTATTCTTATCTTAAAATTTCATATGATCATTGAATTCTACCACCCATGTATTCCTATACTACGATTTTGATCTTGATCATTTTTGTGCTTCCTTTCCCAATGTTATGATGAATTTATTACATATGGTATGTCAAGTGGGGTACCAAGTGTGGATAACGTTATAATAGATGATGAATAGTGTACCTTAACCAAATTCTTATGTATATTATCTCATAATGCACTAAAAATTCATGGTTCATTCATTGATAATCATATTATATATGTAATGTTTATGTAAATTAATGTTTTATTTATTTCTGAAATTCCTGGGTGATTATAAACATAATCTAAGGAAAAAATAAAAGTTTGAATAAAATTTTTTGATGATAAATTTTCTAATTAACTATGAAAATTCCAATAAAAATTATTCATTTTATTAACAAGATTGGAAAGAAGAATTTTTTCCTATAGAAATAATTAAAATTTCAATTCAATAAATAAAACGAATACATACTTTTTGTAAAAAAATATTTAATCTAGGAAGACAACTGAAAGACAATGTAATCACTACTAATGAAGAATAACCAGATAATTAAGGATAAAATTATCCTATTCTTTAAATTTATGTAAGTATTATTCTATTCTTATTCTACCCATTCAAGTAAATCTACAATTTTTTTATTATAATCTCAATCAAAAATACAATGATGTGATGTTGAATTGTTAGAGAAACATCATTTTTATGATATTTGTGTCTCAATTTGATCATTAGAGGGATGATCCAAAAGAAAATATTATTATTATTATTACATTATTGGAATTTGGATGTATTTTTTTTATTTCACTGGTTATGTCCACATAGACTCCTTATTAAATACCTAAATAATAATTTCATATTTCATTGACTCAATAAAACAATGATATTATAGAGTAGAAAGGCTTAATATTATATAATTATGAATAATAACAACATTGTATGGGAATTAATTATTAAAACTGAGAATTGGTTTCTAGTCATACCCATGTTAATACATATTATATCTCACATGAATTATATCATACGTCATTTCTATGTTTTAGATAACCCATGTGGGTTCTAATAATGAATTACATCCAAAACTATAAGCAAAAAATTAATGTAGGTGGGGGGAATTAACAACCATATATTTAAATACTATATAATCCTACAAAAAATAGTTGTTTAAATTTCATTTTTCACACACAACATTGAAGTAAAATGATCCAGGCTATATTTTATTAAGATAAAATTATGAGTAAAAATTATAACCATTAAAATAAAGTATTTCTGTTGTGGGATATAAATAGTTATATTCATTTAGTTGGAGGGTATAAATAGATTTGACCATATGATGAAATATATGCATATAAATAAAAATAAATTTCATTTTTTATACATATTAATTTATAAAAATCAATTTGTGTAACTATGTAATTAATAAGATCATCCAATGAATAAATTTTTATTTTAAGAAAAATAACTTCTAATGCACTATAGATTTTTATTTTGACAAAAAAGATATATAATTGAGGAAAATTGACAAAATATATTACTTTTATAAATTATATAATTACACTAATTTAATTGTCATTGAATACTAAATAAAATAAAATATAAAAATTTTAAGAAATCATTTTCCTATAAAACTATTTATTTATTGAAGTGTATGATTTTATTTTCAATATAAAATATAATATTTCTTAATATTGATTTGAAAAATTTAATAGTAATATTGTATTACAAAAAAAAATACTTGATTACGATAAATTTTTGGTATATTTATGAAATTATTGGTTTTAAGTTTAATGGTAAAAAATACTATTTTTTATAACACTATAGTGTCCATGGGTATATCATGAGTGTAATATGACATAATAATTATTATAAATTATTCCTACAAAAAAAATATGTGGTGTAAAATTTTATATTTAAATATTGTCGTTTTAATTTAGACAAATGATGGTTTACATTTAAAAAAATTTATTAATCCTTTAAAAATTATTTTTTTAACTTTTATTATTATTATATTTTATCAAGATGGAATTATATATATATATTTTTCTATAAAATCCACGTAGTTGTATTTTTTTAATCAAAAACTAAATTAAATTTAAAGAAATAATAAAATAATAATTTCCCAATTAACAAAATTTTTGTGCTTAAAAATTCACATAAAATGGTATTTTTATGTTATGTATAATTATATCAAAAATCAATTAATCAAATCGTAAAAAATATTTGATAAAATGGTTTTTTTTCATTTCAAATTATAATATAAATAATTTTAAATAATTATCTTTTCATTTAGATTCATAAAAAGTAATAACTAATGTGAAAAATATTATTACCTTAGTAAAGTTGAATTATTGTAAAAAGTGTGTCCCCATGTTTTCAATGTGCTAAAATATATTAAAATCGGTTATCAAAATGTGTAATAATGGTTTTTTCATGATGAACCCATATTTATCATACATTATTATTTACATTGGAATCAATATTCCATGTAAACAATATGTTCCCTTTATATTAAGAGATCATATTTATAAAAAAACCATTCATTCAATTATAAAAGGGGCCTTCATCCCCACCTTCAAATCTAATATAAAAATTATAATATAAATTTAAAACAGACCCATTGAACTTAAAATATAATCCTTGTGAATTTCTCTATTTTATGGTCACATGAATCTATCCTAATTATTCTATTTCCAATAACTCATCCAATGAAAACATACAGTTCACAACATAAGTATTAATCTCTCCAAAAAAACATTCTCATTATTTCATAGAAAAATATAATTTTCCCATTAATATATAATAAAATCAATATAATAGGTGTAAATAATTTTATTATGTCTTGGTAATAATAATTATTCATATATTCCCTATTCAATATGATCATTAAAAGATTCATTCATGTGTACCATGGTTCTACCACATCTTGGAAGGAATGTGTTTCATTATAAATTAATTACATAGGAAAAATATTTGTAATTTATATTTGAAGAAAATAAATTATATTTGAATAATATTCATAATCCTTAGTGTAAAATCATTTAATACATTTCTCCCACCCTATGAGAAATTTTAACCAAATCATTGTGTATATAAATATTAACTCCTCCATATAATGATATACTTTATTCATCACAAACCTACATGGATGGTGAGTTGAATTTAAATAATGAATAAATATAATATTTTTATATGTGTAATGATTTATTTTTATTTTTATTATATGATTATATTAATATTTTACATGTTATTAATATTATAACTTTTTCATATAAAATTATAGTGAAAATATATTTTTTGTATGTTTATCTTCCTGAATCACGACTAATATCATCATATAATGTTAATAAATATTTATAGATCACAATGATGAATATATTATAGTGAATTATTTATTTTTGGAAAAATTAACATGGTCTCAACTAATGGTAATCTTTGTCGCCGATTTAAATCACGTGTGAATCAATAAAATTTCCAACATCTAACAATGAGAATAAAATATAACTAAATGAAAACTGTATAAAAAATAATTGTAATTGAAGAGTAAATAAGCTAATATATATTAATAAGTTTATTAAATATGTTATTAAGTTGTTTATTTATATTATATTGGGGTTAATTAACATTATTATTAGAAAAGAGTTATGGTAAGGGTCCCAGTATCAATTTAAATTCCATAAGATAAGTTTTGTATTATAATTATAGTTTCTTTGAAATAGATTCAATTCTACCTATTTGATATATAATATAATGATTAATATTATTCTTATTTTATTTTATTTTATATTTCAGGAATTTTTTTAGTGATTAATTAATTAAAAAATTACCAAATTTGTAAGGGTTTTCTTGTCAATTCCCATTAATTGTTGCATTTTTTCATATTATTTACCCAATTATGTTTTATATGATTTAAATACTGGCGCATTTGTTTACTTTAATTCTATAAATTCTTTTTCGATTATATTAAATTATATTTTCATCAATCCATATTTTATATTCTTCAGAATCATTTGTTACCAAATTTGTAAGGGTTTTGTTCTCAATTCCCCTGTATTTAGGAATGTTTTGATGGTATTCACTTATTCTTGTTGAATATAATTTCCAAACATCCCCATTTTCATATATTAATTTTATTTGTAATTATTTAATGAGGAAAATGTATTTTCATGAATCATTCCTTTATAATCCTTTGAATCAATTATTTCAAAATTCAACATAGTTTTTATCACCTATCATTTCATTCATTGAAAATATTAATTATCTACTACATGAATAATTTTATGTGGTGTATAAACATCAATATAAAAGTTTAAAAAAACCATTCATTGGATTAAATGTAGTTATAAATAAAACAAATTTTATTTCATTCATTAGTTTTAATTAAAATGATACAAATTTTGAAATGGTTTTTCTAACAGAATTTTTAATTATTTTGTTACTATTGTTATTCTTGAAAATTATTCTTATAAGTGTGGTATATTTTAACTAATGAAATAATTATATTTTAATTCCACTTTTTTAGAAAGTATTTAAATTTCATACTCATGAAATCCTCATTGAACAACCATTTCCTATTTTTATCCTTATATTATTAATGTGCACCTCATTAGTACCTCGTCGTTAATATTGTGATAATGGAACATTAATTTTCAATATAATTATTAATTTTAGTGGGTATTCATCGGGTTATAAAAATTATTCCATTGAATGAAGACGCATTAATTGTTAATATATCTACTATTTATATATAGTATATAATTGACTATATAGACATTATTATGTTGCTGGTTATATTGAAAAACATTAAGATATTTTTTGTTTAACTCTACACCATCTTTCTAGAGATATTCCATGAGCAAGTAATTATTCTTATTTCCATTGAATGTATTTTCACCCAATAATTATTAATTTATAATAAAAAATATTATTTATTAATTGTGTTTTGGACTATAAGCAAGGGGTTTTAATGGATTATTAGGGAGAATTTACCCTTAACCTAATAATCATACCCCACAGTTAATGAAACGAATGTGCGATATCCTCTGAATACCATTAAATAATATTTTAGATGGAAGGTAATGTATCATAGTGTCTTATAATAAGTAAAATTGGGGAACTATAATGTAGTTGGACAACCACTATTTTTGAAAAAGACTAGAGAATTAATTAAAACATTTTTTGAATCATTTCTGAGTCTATCATGAAAAAACCTAAAAAAAGCAGCTTATTCTCCATATCTCTATGTCGTTCGACCCTTTATATTTCATTTATCCTTGATCTTGATGTCAACCTGGGCATCAATATTTCCTATAGGGTCTGATTTAAATATATTTATACACCAACAATTGTTCATTACTATTATTCAATATTAACAAGAAGTTTATTCATTGAAAATTATGTATTTGAGAATTAAATCATAAAATAATCATGTATTTATTGATCATGAACTAACCAAATATCTCAGAACCTCATTAATAAATAATTCATCCCCAATAAAAATTATTATAAAAAATAAGTGACATAAAATTGGTCTTCCTTAGGGGAAACAATTATATCTTTATATATCCATCAGAAAAAATTATAATTTTTTACCACAATGACATAATGTATCATTTATATCACATGTCTAGTTGTATGTCCATCATATCTCATATCCATATTTGGTCAAGCCACATAGAATTTGTATCCCAACAATGGAATGTATCACGCCTCATGATTATCTACTACCTTCCTTACGTTATGATCAAAATCATTACCATTTCATACCACACAATCTTTTCTTATAAGGGTTATCCAATCTATGACTGTCCACTTGTCACTTTCTATAAGAAGAAAATATTCAATTGAGTAGAATCCAAACAGAAAAGGGCACAAAACATAAATGCACAAACATAGAGATGTTATTTTGAATAAAATTATCCAAAGACATAAAAACATTTGTCAACAAAAAAAATGGGTCCCTCGGTCTGTGTACATGCCAAAAATGTGATTAACATCGAACAAGGGTATCACTGACAACACACATTATTATATATGGTCATCCTCAACCATCAATATCACATTCTTAACATTCAAATACTTGTTATCTTTATCATATATGAAACATATAATATGTATATATTTGATAAAATTCTTCCTATACTAATATATTTATTCAAATCACTAGAATTTTCAATTGTTGATACTGAAATCGTGCATGCACACCAACTATACTGAACCTGAATGCCATAAATATATAATGAAAATTTTTATTGGTTTAATTATGGATTCAACAGGTATAATAAATTTTATATGGAAACAATGTCTCGATGTCAGGTAGGCATACAAAAAAAATAGTCAATGAGATATCTATATTTGGTTGAAGGAAGAAAACCTAGTTTCATTATAAAATTGTCATTATAGAATATAGGATAAATCACCATGATCCTTGAACAATAAAAAACATTATAGGGAATGGATCATTATAATTTTTTGTGAATAAGGAATAAAATTCAATGATTCAACCAACATTCATTCATAATAATTTTTTTTGATGAATATGTAAAAAAAAGGAGTGATGTCTCCAATAGAAAAAAAGTAAAAAATGTTCCAAATATATCGCTTAATTAATTTCATGTTAATTTCTCATTGAAATACTTGAAACAAAAATGTGTGGAGAATTATTTTTCCATTTCAATGATTTGAAATATCCATTACCATAGTTTGGTGGTACCAACCATGTTCATGGAATCCTCAAATATTCTATGGTCTGGAAACACAATTCGGTGACCCTCAATGGTGTAGTGAAAAAGTATTTCATGTATTGGACTCACCAGGCCTTCAATTACAGTGTGGTGAGACCAATTCGGTCAGGATTCACCAGTAGAGTCCCACTTATACATTCCCAATACTATCAACATCCATTGGGTTTTCTGTAATATATTTTATCAAATTTTGGTTCCCTTCATAAAATTATGTACCCCGCATCTTGTTCTTACCCAGGATTCACATAAAAATGAATTTATATTTTTAATCATCCATGAATCCTACAAAACATAATTATCATATGTTTAAAAATGATAAAGGATAAAAATTTCACAATTGTAAATGTTTTTAATATACAATATCCCCCTCAAATGACTTCTCATACTCAATATGAATTTCATTTGGGTTTCACCAAAATGTCAATTTGTTTCTCCCAAACATCTTACTATTATTCCCACATCTCCTATTGGATCAATAAAATATCATATAATGACTAACAAGTGCTACCACATCCCCACACCCTTATTAATTTCATTATCCCATACATAATTTTCAGTGATCTCACCCCATGTAAGTAATTTGGTTCCCAATAAATTGCCACATAGTGGATCACATGTTCATGCTCAGGCTCATACCATTAAAATAGAGAGATCTTGAACACATCATGAATAAATAAATATCACAAAGGGTGGTGTAGTATTTAATATGTTAATATAACATGATCATTAACAAAAATAATCAAAAAAACTACATTTCTATCTTCCCTTACCTCTATAAATGATGGTACCACAATGTAGGTTACCCATTCAAGACAACTTAGTCCCCCACTAAAAAAACTTATGAACATCTCATATTGTTGGTATATGATAATGGAAAAAATTTATTGGTAAGATTATATTCCTAACCAATTGCACCATATCGAATTTCTTTTCACTATACTCATCCCAATAATATCTGCATTACCTGACTCATTCCAACACAACAATGAGAGACACAAATGGCCATAATAGCATCAATAGATGATATATACATCTAATAAAAAAAGTTGATATTTTAAAAAAACTCTAAAAAGTATATACACTAATCACAATCTCTACATAATAATTGGATTCATTCTTGAATCATATCTTTTAAGATTTGGATCTTCCATTCTGACTTTCCATCGGTCTATGGATGATACATCATACTTTGATTTGGATATGTATTTAAATACTTATATAAGTCATTGCAAAACAATTATGAAAAAACAATTACGTGTCATGTATGATACATTAATGTACTTTATGAATTCATATAATCACCTACACATAAATCATTCATATCCCATATACACTATGGGTCTCTCATATCGTCATGAAATATGATAAATTTTATAACTGATCAACAATCACAAAAAAAAACATCTCACATTCTTCATATAAAAATAAATAATACAATTATTTCCTTTGGAACCTATTACCACTTACACATTACTCTGGAATGTGTGTATAATTAACCTCTTAGTCAATGATTACATATCATTATCCTTGGAAAGGTTAGTCAATAAAAGACAATGACCGAGATATCCCACTTCATTCCAATTGTCTATAAATGTTTTTCTTGATATCTTAATTAATCAATTTTGAACCCATGTTCACCACAAAAATAGAGTAATTTAATTATATCATCAATTACTACATTATAAAAAAGTTTACACAATTATCACAAGGAAAAATTTCACACCATTACAAACTATTGACCATCCTGGTCTGGTCCACTTTCTACAAACCACACTCAAATCACTATTCATCTTGAATCGGACTCTTGGATCGTATTTAACATATAAACCAATTATAAAGTGATAACTAATTGATAAAATATAATCAATTTCGTTACCCATATAAAACTATGAATCATTCATCAAATATTCCCATAAATGAATATTCCTCTTATGTTGATTGATCTCTAAGATCGAGAGATTTATTGATGGAATGATCTACATTGAAATATAATTTTCTTAAATTATAATCTATATAAAAATAATATGTATGTTTATAATCCATGAAACACCAATACAATATATTCATGTCCCTCTATTTGATGACATGACAGAATGACTTGTAGTATATTTATATGAAAATTTTCTCATAAAGGAGGTAAGGGATCCAACACATTAGATCAATGAATAGAAATATTATCTCCATCATATGAGTATTTTAGATATACTTATTGGGTAAATAGTGATTTGAGTCATAAGAATATACATGAATTTAATACATCTAAAATTATCATAAAAGGTTCTTGCGGTTTCACAATTAATTTCATATCAAATCCTAGTTGTCGGTAAGGTCAAAATCGGAGACAAAGATGATCTCTGATTCAAATCTAGAAAGGCTTATTTATAGTAGATAATAAACTCAAAATTCACCAACATTTGGGTAATCTCTTTTATATTCCATATAAGTAAGAATAATTTCTACATGATCCATATGTGGAACCAATCATACCAATGATCCTTTTGTTCACAAACACATTTCTAGGGAATTTCAAAGACATCATTTCATATACCTTCTATGTGTCCACAAAAATTCATATGAATGAAATTATATTCCAATGAAAATATATATCCTAAAAACATAAATTAACCATTTATATCATGGAAGTGATTTTATTTCCACAATGTATACTCACCTCAACTACATATGTCTAATATACATATCTGGTGTTTTTGATTATATGATGATGTCATCAACAATGAATAAAAGAATTAACACTAGATATGATTTGAAGATCCTTTTCCTGATATCAATGAACACCAATAATACAATTTTTTACCCATTATTCCTGAATGGATACTCATATATTTTTATATACTCATAATAGCTACTTTCATAATATCGCCTCCCTTAACAAAATTTACCATTAGAAAGTCACTAGGTCTGTCTTGGAGAACCACAATATTCATAGTAGCTGATAAGAAAAAATAATTAATCCTTATAAATAGGTTTTTATTCTTCTAAAACACCATTTTCAGATTCATATAAAGTACACAAAACCAAATACAATTATACCACTTCATTGTGAACTACATTTGAAAAAATTGTGGAGTTGTTCTATGTCCACTAAAACCTACATCCTATGATAACTCAACTTGTACCTTATGGTCTACTAACTATGTCATAATCAAATGATTTGAAGGATTCCATATATAGTGGCTTTATATACTGATTTTGTTTTGGAAATATATTACTTTATAAGGAGGTATTCTTGATAAATCATCTTGAAAAAAATCCAGGTAAACACCCACAATAGGAAGGAAAGATAATAAAGATTTTTTTCTCACCAATAAGACCCATGAAAGATACATGTGTCATAATATATAGAATTTAGATCATTTATAATCTTATCTTACATACTTCAAAATCTCATTCATTAGTAACCACAACCTTCTATCTCCTTAGAATAATAGAGGATAACCGTACCCAATAGTGGTTGATGTGTGCTCAAAAAATGATAAACCAGTCCTTAATGAGAATCACATCAAAAGTAGTATTTTAGATAATAATAACGTCTCATATATGTCCATTACTAGAAAATACCTTGGGAAATTATATATTTATCATGATATTATCCATTATTTTACCCGATGGCATGTCAATAGATAATAATTCAAAATAGAACATGATTCGTAATTCACGTGTAGATAAAACATTTGAATATTTATAAGCACATGAATCTCATATATCGAACAAGGTAGAATATAACATAGATTTGATCAAATTTTAAACTAAAAATGTTTATTGTCCCTCTACTCCATTACTTGTAACACGGTCCACTACAAAAACTCAACCCTTCTCATCTCCATGGGCCTATTCCTACGATTTATAACATACAATAGATTCTCAATTATTTTTCTCAGAAAATTTTAATGAGGACCCTATCCAGTCTCGTAGGTCATAGTGTGCTTCTATGACACAACCATTAGAGAACCTATCAAAAAATACCGCAAAAAATTTATCAATATTGAAATAGATTTCATATATACTACACATGATTCGATATCTTATGAAACAATTTATAGTACCCACTCTATACACAATTATAAACTAATGAACTACTCCTTAAATGGAGGGTGACGAATTAAGACAACTCTATTATGAATGCCTCAAACCACCAATATATATTTGAAATTAATAACTATATGTTATTAATAAAGTAAAAAAGATACAACCATATGTCCCAACTGATTCACCATAAACTCTTAACCATGGTGTATCATTAGAATACCTTGTAATAAGAACTAGTAAATGAATATTTCTATGATGGTAACCCATTTAATATGCTCACATTGACTTTTTGATGACACCCATCCCTCTAATAAAAGGTCCTTAAATCATTATATTATCCAACTATATGCTTTGTTACATCGAGTTGTTTATTTGATTGGTGATCGACATGATTATGGAAATAAAATTCTCAAAATGGTGAGAGAGTCATGTGCCATGGAAGGAAAATATATTATATCACTAATACTCTATCATAATATACCACTATCCATGAAACTCCACCTCCCAAATGAGTTCTTAAGGGTAATAATCCAAGAATTATTAGGTAAACCACGTAAAATAGAGAAGTGGGCAGAGTAATATCTTCCCAATAGTGGTTATTCTAAAAAGATTCTACTTGTGGTCCTCTCAGAAATATTCATGGTGGAATTGTCTATAATTCATAAATGTATTATTATAACATGTATTGAAACATATTTAGGATAAAAACAATTCAATTATTAAAAAAATGTCAGGAATTTCTATGGAAAACCTATCTTTGGATATTAACAACAACAATGACGAATAACACCGCTAGTATTACTCTGGGATATAGAGTAGTTGTTTATACATAACCATTAGTTAGATTCACATACATAGAACAACAAGCATGAACATGTTATGAAAAAAATCATAATATCATAGCATTTAAGCAAAGCAAAATTAATAAAACTAATTAATTGATCAATGTTGTATATCATGAAACTGGTGTATATGTAATTTGATCATAAATACATAATATTGATACATGATTTCACTCAAACCCCATAAAATGTAATATAATAGTATGATCAAAATCAAAATCAAACCCATAAATCAATTTTATGTGTAGTCCCATTACTGGTAACTGGAAGGTACATCACATAATAGTTTTTCCTAAAATTACATGAAACTCCTACCCATGTTTCATAGCCCCTAACAACTTTTCACCTTTACCATAAATAGTCAAGATGAAAAGAAAAGGAAAACATACTTTGATACCATAATGAAATACAAAAACCCAAATCACCTAGTATGTGATGCAGTGACACAAGACCCCATGCATTCATTTTCATACACAAGAGTTTTCTGAATATCAATGACATACAGAATAGTTAATTGGTGATAATATTCAATTAGAATCAATATCCATAAAATACATTCCTATAAAAATATAAATGAGAAAATATAAATGAGCATTAATTCTATACAAGTTGGAATGACTTTTGTCATAGATTATAAAATATCATGGAACCGCATTATGTCAGGTAAGATAATTTATAATAAATCACCAATAAAAAAAATAATAACACTTCGTGATTATTCTATATTCTATCTTGATACCACATCTAAATTGAAGCCTATCTTCTTAGTTCATGTTCACTAGCCCCTTTCACTTTTCTGGATCCCTAATCTAGCAACATGTGTGTGAGTTCAAATTCTCTCGCGATGTGTGAGTATAAACTCATTTGGAACCATAAAAATAGCATTAATATATGTTCATATTAATACATTTTAAATGTAATGAAATTGAATTGAAATCAAAATAACAGTAACACTAATCATGTTCCGATTGATCATCTGCTAAACAAGAAACCATGGTCCCTAGACATTCCAAATTTATCCCTAAATTTTAAGAACATTCATAATAGAAGTCATGAACATTGTTTACCATGAGTGAAAAAATTATATCCCTTTGCATACCTAATTCCAAGAGCTCTAAATCAAGGTCAAATGGGTACTACGTCCCATCTAAATCATGGGTTAGGACATAAGGTCTTATTACCCTATCTCTTTCTAGAGTTGGACCATAGTATCATCAAAACTCAACACTGCCTTGGGTGTGGTCTATAGGTTAATAAACCCATCCATGTGTCAATATACATCCTCAAAACGATTTCTTGTTTCACATTCCCCCCAATGAATTACATTTCGTTGATGTTTCAACTTTCACGTATTATTATAAATAAAATAATTACTACCAATCAATCCACATATATTATGGGAATAATAGATATAGGAGATTCATACCAAATATATCATGAGTAGAAACTTCCACACACACATACACGTATGAAAAATTTAAAATATAGATATCATGAACTACACATATACATATATGTGACCAAAATCAATCATTTGTCTCATAGGAATCACAAACACACACATGAGATCAACACTAACTGTGGCTCATAATGGCTACCCACACACACACTTGAGGTCCTCTTCAAGGAAATACCATATAAATGTGATGAATATTGTAAGAAACGTACGACATAATACATGTGAATAAAATATCAATGGTTTTTAGGTGTTGACATATAAATATCTCCCACACTAAAAAATCATACTCTAATGATGATAATCCATATAAAAAATCAACAAAAATTCTTGGAAAGAAATCTAGAAAACAATCTAGAGTATATAGAGAGAAATATTCAATAAGAAGTGAAAGTACCTAAAAACAACCATAATAAATGGTAGATCTAGATCAATAATAAATAAGAAAACCCAATTTCTTGTAGAGGAATGGTATATATATGATAGGTATGAACACCGTGATCCTAGGCCCATATGATAAAGCCTATGATGTAAGTGATCATCTAAGGATGATTTTAATGGATGAAAAAATCCAAATACTCACCATTATTTCATATAATATCATCTAGATTGGATGAAATAATTATAAAATGAGAAATAGTGGTAGTTAAGGTAGAAATTAACCAAAAACTCCATTAATTTCTTTAATTAATTTCACATGGGTCCACATAGAAACTGGTTAACCTGTGAGGATCATTAGATAATTTTTTTCATTTAGAAATATCGAATTGTAGTCACTATGGCATGGTAATTCCCACCTTGGTTAGGGTAGCCACAAACAAGAAATCCCTAAAAACCATCACGAAAGAACCCTATAATGTAGTTTTGAAACATTTCGTATGTTATTATCACGTCAAATTATTCTAGGGTGTGGTGAGGCTAATCTTTACATGCCTCAATAGAGAATATATAGTGCTTCATGCCTGAGAAAACACATATCAATGAGTTTTTAATCCAAACCATTTCATGTAACAAGGTTTCAAGCATAATGAATCCTATACTAAAACATGGTCCTGCATGTGGGGAGTGTAATAACACTCAAAACATAGTTTAATCCTCTATAAAACATCTAAATGAACATGTACATGGGTTTTAAAATTACATGTCTCAAAATCTCATACATTTAATAATTTATAATGATACAGATGCACTTTCTTGCTTATATCAAAAATTGGATGATATTTATAGAAAACTACATAATTGTTAAATTACCATAATATTAAAATGTATTCATATATAGGATTATCTATAGGGGTTTCAGTAATGTTATCTAGTCATAATCAATAAAAATAAGTAAGTTAATATCCAAAAAATAACAAAACCATTCTCATATAATTTTTTTTCCCCGAACCCACATACAGAGGTTTGGTGATAAAAAAAATACTATATCACAATACATGATATGAGGTGATATAACTTATTATTTTATATATTTTGTACTTATCATATCTATAAATTATCATCATATCAAGGAAAAATGATTTAGTATCAATATTGATTAGATACAAATTGATTTTATCTTATCGAACATTTGAACATTTTTATATAATCTTGGCATATTGTACTTATTTAAGACCTCACATATTTTATACTCATATTCATAACCAATGTTAGTAGTAAATAAATGTGAGATAAATAAATAAGTAAATAGTAAACATATAAACATGTATGAAAAGGTTAGATCAAATGATTTAGAGAAAATATGATCTGGAGAAAAAACTCATATTAAAAAAATGGTACAATAAGTGTTATTCATAAGGCATAATAGAAGAATATGTAATCCTAATTGACCGTACATAAAATTTGGTATGAAACTATAGAATCCTCAAATGAAAATAATCATAACCCATGGAATGGAACATATAAATATATCTTATAAATTAGGCATAAGAATAGGGATAATACAACATAAAATTGATGATTATGTATCACATTTTTACCACCATTAACATAGTGGATCAGGAATCACTTTCCTTCCATAATCGCTTACTGAATAAAAATGGAATTCATACTTAAAATCTCATAGTGGATTATAATTAATGTCCTTACCTACAATCACAGTGTGCATTTGGAATCACATCCTTGCCTCTCATATATTATTGAATCGAGAATCATATCCAAGCAAACCATTATACAGTTCATCATGAATAACATTGGTATGTCCCATTACGATGTCATAAAATATCAAGATTTACCCAATTCATATTAAGGATATATAATTTTATACCCACCAATCACCAAATGATAATTAATACACATGTTTTCAATATAAATTCAATATTATATCGTATATAAGGAAATGCATTGAATTAAAATGGATTAAAAAACCCATCCAAATTATTTCGCATAAAATGAGATAAAGATTTTAATTGGATGAAATTAAAAAAAATATCATTCTATAAGGAAATTTTTATAATTAAATTCGGACTGTACTTAATGAAACATGGGCCCATTGAATATTGATCATTTAGAGAGAAATAGAAATATTAATGACAAATCATAATATTTGATTTCATAAGGCATTATTACATATGAAAAAATGGTAATGTCACATTAAAAAAATATCTTCAAGAAGGTATATAGAGATATTTTTTTTCAAACATCATTAAAGAATAATTACAAATAATGGATGCATAAGGAAGATTTACATTTTAATGAGAGTATTTTTGGATTCAATGTTGAAATAGTCTAATATTATTAGAAAAAATTGATATTTAAAAATGTAAGAATTAAAAATGACTTGGTAATGTGATAATAATATATGTTATTAAAATAATTATAAATATTAATAATAAAATAGAATTATATAATAAATATTTTGGATTAAAAATCATGACTGAAAAGATAATGGAGAAGATATGGACATGGTTGAAAAATAACCCTGAAATTGGATGAGGATTATGTATAAAAAGGTTACATCTTTATGATAAAGAAGCCCATAAATGAAGTATAATTGGCATAAATATTTAATATCATTAAGGGAAAAAAGAAATTTCTATCTAATTAAATTATTTGTCATAATAAAAAATTTAAATGTCAAATTTGTTCAGGATTAAAGATAATATCTCAGTAAAATGTAGTTGAGATAATAAAAAACATTATAGTTTTAGTATCTATTTAATGAAACCCCATTATAGGATATATTTAAATGTGTATTTGCAACTCACTTGAAATTCCTGATATTTTTCATAAACATGCATTCCTGTGTAGTATATAAACCATTTAAATGAACATAATTAGAGAATATGGAATATGTCACAAATAATTAAAATTGAGATGATAAAAATCGTTATAGACACCATAATTCCTGAAGTGAGAAACATATGAATGTTGGTTTATGAGGATGTTTATAAATTTTTATCAATAATATTTCAATATTTTGAATGCATATTCAATACAATTTATAATAATTTGATCCGAATGAAGAAAATCGATTAGTTTCATTGAAGATAGTATACATAATAATAATATTTCCTAAATGATGTGGCATATCTCGCATAATGACCTTCTCACATAGTATACTTCTAAAACATACCCTATATAAAACAGTTCTACATTACATGGGGAAAGGGAACATATGATAGTTTGAGTTAACATTCCCAGTATGGATAAACATGAGATATATCACGTAATGATCATAAATGATCATTACCTAATAATAAGGGAACAAGAACATTATAAATATTTTAAATTGTTATACCCAATCAGTCAATGATTTTTATTCATAATTAGTGGAATAATTTTTTTCATAACAAAATACATATTTTATTAGGTATGCAGAATCATCAATAACCAATCACGATCCATTATAATAAAAAAATAAGATATAAGATTATAGAATACACATTATCATAGACAATAATTCCCTTACTAATTCCTCCCAGGCATGTCAATGATTATGGATTGCATTCACATATTATGCTTTATTTTCTTTAATAATAGTTCACTATGTCTATCATATTCTAAGAATTCCATTATTGTACCAGTGTCACTCTCCATTCATATGTTTTTGTCTCATTCTATATTAATCATCAAACAATGATTTAGAGATATATAATTATGGGCCCACCTTTCAAATAATAATTATACATTTAAATATGTATCATTATATCATAAATAATCATTAGATCGGTTTTTAAAACTCATCAAAAGGATATAGGTTTCGTTAATATTCCATAATTTCATTGTATAGAAATTAAACAGGTTTTATAAACATATCATCATCCTAATTTAATATCATATAGATAATTAGTAAGGATGTTATAATATGATCATGACCCTAGTAATACGAATTTAGTAGAAAAACGTGTTATCATATATGATAAATGTCTTTATAATATCTTGATAACATTTCTCAAGAACACATGACTTTTTATTTTGAAATAAAATTTAAAAAAATTAAAATTTTAAAAAATATTACATAATTTAATTTATTTGAAAATTTCTTGGGAAAAAATTTAATAATACTTAAAGAAAAAGAACATTGATTATGGTAAGAAACTGTTTTCATGAATTATATCTTAAAATAAAACATTCCTCTTACTCCATATAATATTTAGAAAAGTCAGGTTCTAATATATTTTCTTATAAATTCACCATTTTTAAACACTTTTAAATATTTTGAATGATAGTAAAGATGAACATAAATTAAAATTAAAAGTATAGTGATGAACAATCATAAAATAATTTTTAATATTATGGACATGGTGTAAAATATCATTGACTAATGAATAAATAAGGTTGAATTTTCTTTGAAATCAAATTAACATACTTTTAATTTAGAAAATGGGGGGAAATGTTAAGACCAAATAAAATCATAAAAAATCAATGGAGGGGATTCAAGTAGATATTGTTTAAATTTTAATATCACTATAATTTCTCTCCAAATAAAATCTCACAACCAATACTTAAAATAATTGACAATATAACATAAATATTTAATTCATGTTCGATGTTACTTCATATACAAAAAAACCATCATTAATAAATATATATTTAAAATTAATATATTATAGAAATATATTAATACATTTCCTAATATGTAAAATTTCTTTATAATTTTTAATTATCCATTGGTAAAATAATTCATTTATTATTAAGAACGTTCAGGTGAAAACCAATTTGTTTTCCATGCATGTTTCAGTTCGAGGTTTTGGTACATTAATCATGTTAATTGTTTCATTTCATTTAAAATATTAATAAAAAATAGTACCATATTTATTAATTACATATAATATAATAACTAATAACATTAAATAGTGACGAAAATAGATCAAATTGTTGTGTGGAGGTGGTAGTCCATATGTATCAACAAGAAACATTTTTTTATATGATTGTAATGGTACTAAAGTTGGGGAAATATAATATATATAACAATAATAATTATATCATAAATATAATATATAAATATTATGTCCATCATAAAAAACATCCCAGAATGATAGCGATGAAAAATGAATCATATCAATACATGGAGGAGGTAGTCCACACATACGCATGAGATATACATTTATTTCTCATTTGATAGAAATGTGTTGTAAATAGTTGATTATTCATTATAAAAAATTAATATATTTATGATATTTAATTTATATTTTCATATCTGATAAAATATATTAGGAGCTGTAATATGGAAAAATAAAATCGAAAGTACTTAGTTAAGAGTTATACCTCTTCAATACGAATCCACCTTTGGATGATACAACATGCCTTGAAAGAATGATATTATAAACCAAAAAGGAACTATAATTCATTTTGACAGATATTTGGAATCTATTATAGAGTATATTGGTCGATATATATGTATAATTATATTTGAGGAAAAGAGAATTGGTGGTATCCTTTTATTAGGGAGGGGATGGACACAGATGGACAATTTTAGAATATTAAACTTATATAAAACCTAAATCAATTCATTTGGAAAAAAACCAAATTTTAGAATATAGAAATTATAATTTTTAATTATCATTATACAATAAAATAAAATAAAATTTATTATGATATTTTAATCATTATCCCTTAGGTAAATCCCCAATAGACACATTTAAATCCTACATGTGGTAACAAAATATAAAAACATATACTCTTCATTATGAACATTAGTTAATATGGAGTTATTAATTTATATTAATTATTATTATTATTACAAAAAATAATCCATTTTAATGTATTTAATTTTTATAAGTGGAATATATTAATTTTAAAAAATTATGAAAAACATAAGAATTTGTTTTTTTTCAAAATGCATTTTTATACCTATAATTATTATTATCTTAATTTCACTCACTATATTTATTTTTATATTGTTGTTAAAAAATTTATTTGACATTATATCTATAAATTAAGTTAAATTAATACCTAAATATTTGTTATCTATAGTTATTAATGAAAAAGAACATTTTTCATGCAAAAAAGGATTCAGAGAAAAAATATCTAATTACCTTAGAGTGATTTTAATTTCATTTATGACCAATTAATTAATAATTAATTGATTTTATAAATTTTCTAGAATTTTTTTTAAAAATTTATTTAATACTATAAATTAACTCCAATTAAATAGAAAAGATATAAATGTCACATTAAATGTTAACAATTTCATAATATTTCATGGTTCATTACTCCTCGTGTTCGGTGTAGCTAAATATAAAAAAGAAATAAAATTTATTCAAAGATAAATGTTTAATAATATATACAAGTGTTATATTCTACCCCCTCCAACCCCACATGCTTTTATTCTTTCAATTTCTATTACATTGATAAAAATATATAAGTACACTTCTACCTTATCTCATCATATGTTTCCCAAGTAGTTTTTCCAAATTTATGGTTTCTCCAAAAAACATTGACCTGTAGAGTGGTTTTAATTGTAGCACATTATCTATTCAATCCGAAATCATCGAAAAAATTCCTCATAATATATATAATTATAAAAAAAATTTAACATATATGTTCGTTAATTTATGAAGGATCATGTATATACTTTCCCAAGAAAGATACATGGAACAAAAAGTGAAAATAGAAGAGATTTTTTGGAAGCATAAAGAGATATGAAACCATACCAATATGATCAAACAATTATATGGGGATAATATATTTTTTTCTCAAAATTATCTTATTTCTACATCTAGAAATCATTTTAAAAGATGGTATCTGTATAGATATCGTATGAGATACATAGAATTCTATGCCAACTTGAAGAATATCATTACAAAATTTCTATCGAATCTACAATTCCCTAATGTGTTGTTTAATATATCCAGTATTATCAATAATTAAATCATCATGATTTTGTGAAAAATAATTTCTTTCTCATACTAAATCTCTCACAAAGTGATGATGTTATCCTACCATACAATAAAAACTATAGAAATAAGCTACCATTGTTGGTATAGTCCATTATTCAAAATAATTTCACATTAAATGATCCATCGATATACCCTCACTTTAGATAATATGATTTTATAATGATAGAACTTATATCCAAAATTTAAACGTTGAAAAATTAGCATATAACCTCTATGTCTAATACGTCATTACTAAAATCATATTATGTTCATCATGATATACTATTATCATGAAATATATAATAATATCATTTATGGGTACAAGAAAAATAATCATGATCATAATATCTAAAGATTTTATTTTTTAGATACATAATGATTCTGGGGGAATCGATAACTTCATGTGAAATCTCTATAAAATCAAAATTTTTGAACGTCGTATATAAGGATACAGTAGATATATCTTCTCTATTGACAATAAATAGACGAAATACCAAATGAAGTTCAATATGGGTTATGTATCAAGCTTTACATAGCAAATCAAACAAGTCATCGATAAAGGTAAGATGGAAGTTGTTTTTGGTAGTGATCTTGTGAGCATCTAAATAATCAATAAAAAGAAATATTGTCCGGTATTTTTTCATAAATTTATAATTATTTCACCCATTGGTGTTTCACTAGGCCATATGAATCCCATATCAAGGTCCTCATATAGTTTCTTATTTTATTCCAACAACTTAATCAGGGAAATTATTTATGAAGTATTTAAAATAGGTTTATCTCTAGTCATGGGTTCTATTGTAAACTAAATATCATTATTTTGGGGATGAATAGTAATTTAGTTAGGAAATAAAACATCATAATCCTATATAATATCCATATATTCTATTTTGGATTTATACATAACCATTTGAGATTAATATCCATCAAGAACATATAGTAGGTCAAACAAAATTAAATTAATATCCCATATAAGTTCATATTCATCCTCACAATAAAATAGGATCATATTTTTTACTTTGTATCTAAATTTTTTTCATTCATAAAAAATAAATATGGGCATTGTATGGATAGATTAAATCCATTACCAATTAACATAAAATTCATCTACATTGATAATCACAATACTTTTTATAATTATATTCCGACAAACCTCTATTGGAGAAGAGATATTGACATGAAATGTGATCACTGTACAATTAATTTTATTTACTATAAGCTAAACATGTAATGATTTGGGTGGTAATGCGATATCAATATACTTATTTATAATAAATATATTATAAAGATAAAAAATAAATTAATCCATTTAAAATTCTAGATAGAATGGAAAGGGTACTTTTCACAAATTCTTTCTATGTACCCTCATTAGTAGTTTTAATAGCATGATATTTCCCTTTGTATCATGTTTTGTGTTGTTGATGTAATTAATTGTCATCATTAATAAGTGGTTACATGAACTAATTGACATAATGTTGATACTCTTTATAACTTTATCATTGGACTGTTTGTGGAAGTTATAGTTTAGATTTTTTGATATTCCATTAATTGAATGGCCTCTCGAGATATCATCGAAATTTTTCCCCATATTACCTTCTTTTAAATAATTAAATAATTAATTGGACTGTTTATATAAATTCCCATGAACAATTACTCTCATAAAAATACTCATGATGTGTCTTTTCCAGTCATCCCAGTATTACCTAGTTAAAAATTTTAATTAATGTGATTTTTTTCCAACGGTAATGTTCCATATATATTTCTTATGTCAATGGAATTTGAGTGAATATAATTATTTTTTATATGGATATATAATTAGACCTGCAATATTTTTTTCATTAAATATATTTCCAGGATTTCTTCTTATGTTTTATATAAGGAAAGATATCAGGTGTATAGTTGTATATTCATTAGGATTCCCTTAATTTCTATGTTTTGGAAAAAATTTAATCCTTTTACATTTCATGAGAACCCAATATTTTATAGAACACCCATGAAGTTCATGTAATGTGAAGAGAGAATCAATGTTTTTTAAGGATATATTTATTTTTTTCCAGACTATTGAGAATTCTTTCTCTTTTGATTGAATCATTCGGTCCTTAAAAACTATATCATTGATTTAGTCTCAGGTATACTAGATCGGACCCTCTATAACTATATTTTAGGGTATTCTATCATGATTTTTTTAGTTTAGGTTATTTTAACATCGACCATCCATTGTTGTATTTTAGTGTCTTTTAGATCATAACATATGTTGTTTTAGTTTAGGGTCCTCTAAATCTGACCATATGTTTCTTTGATTTAGTGTCTTTTTATATTGGACCATATACTGATGTTCTACGGGTTATTTATATTTGATCATTTTTGTTGTTTTTATGTTTGTTTTAGATCAGACCATTTATTTATATACTTTTGGGTATCTTAGATTGAGTCATATATTATTGTAGTTTGTGGCCTATTATCATGAACCATCTATTGTGTGTTGGGAATGATGGGTATTGATGAAGGATTGAAAAACCCAATATCTTTGTTTGTATTTTGATGAATGATTATCCCCAATGGGATTGATACCCAAATTAAAAAAATCATAATCTAAATAATGAATGTTCTTGAAGGGTTCAGACACCCCTTGTTCCTGATGAAATTTTGATGGATGAGTACCAATGATGTATTACGACACCCTACATCCTTGATTTAATTTATTTTGGTACATAGTAAAACGTTAGGTATGTCAATCCCAAAATGATATTTGGACTATATGATGCGTAATTTTTAACCTATGAATTTTAATTGAAGGTGATGATATGGGGAATACACTCCCATGTTGGTGGTGATTTTTTTTCTTTGATAATTAATGTTTCGTCATGATGTTGTTCAGGTTCATGAGGATTGGAGGTCCTTTGATACAAAGAGAGACTCCTATAGTAATCATGTCAAAATAAATTATGAACAAGCCCATATGTATTTCATGTATGGTCATTAAATGATTTCCCACTCTTTTCATAGATTCATGAATTATTTTTAATGACTCGACAATTTGGATAATGGAGTGGGACTTGGATAAAAGAGTAATCCATGAAGGGTTTTGGAGCCATAGGGATGTTTAGATTACGGTTGGGAATCTTGGGACCTACCCCATGTGGTTTAAATTCATATGGTGAGGGAAACCAACATATTTTTGTGTGGAATATCACATTTTTTCATTGAAAATGGAATCATTAAATGTTGATATAATTTAAATGATGTCAAACCCATAATATAATTCTAGATAAGTGGATAATAACTCAAGGACAGTGAATATATTTTTCAAGTAAAAATGGTTATAGGGGATATATATTGACTATTAGTAATTATGGAAACTTGTATAACCCAAATACAGTAGAATGTGTTAAGGATTAAATTGGAACCTTATAGAGACATAAGGGTTTTTCACCTAATATTATAATATTTTATGAGTAATTATCCAGGAAACGAAATCCAATGATTGAAAATTATATTATCTTTGGATGAGTATGTAGGAAATTAAAAAATATAAAACTAAAATAAAAATTTGTTCTATTTATTTCCATATTGTGAGTCTAACTCCCTTATAGATCATATTAAATCATTAGATAACATGGGGAATACATAATCAAAAGATATGAGATAAAAAACTATTAATGATATTAACATTGGAAAATAGTATAGTATATAGTTAGAAGTAATAACATGATTAAAAAAAGAATGGATAATGAAGAAACAAATGAAATAATAAAACATAGATCGTATAATAATATGATCATGGTAATATTGGAATGTGGAAAGAATAGAAAACATGAAATATAGATGAGTCAATGCTAAATTCTATGTTTATATCACATGGTGGACAAAGTCTCATAATATATTAGGTTTTTTCCCTAATCCCATACTTTAAATCTAATTAGACTAGTCATTAAACAATGAATTGAATCATAATCTGGATAAAAACTTCATAACATTTTCATACATATATTTCCATCATAATTAATCAAACATTAAGAAATAAACATAACAATATCCCCTACATAGAAATGGGTTTTGTAATCATTTCAAAAAACATAAAAAATGTGTGTATAACATTGCTAACTTATAAATATGGAATTTAAAACAATCATAGTCATTTATAATATAAATATAAGAATATATAATGAATAATCATGTCCACGTTAAAATAAAATAATAAATATAATGGTTAAGTGACATTATAATTGTGCCACTCTAGTGTAGTTTTCGGGGAACCAATAAATATTAATTAAAAAGGGTAATGAAATAATTATTTTTATAAAACAAAAAAAAATTTATAATTTTTTTCCACAATAAAATTATCTATTAAAAAAATGGTGTTATAAAATAGTATATGTACTGTTCTTTAAAATGGATAAGAAGTGGAGAAGCTCCCTTTAATCAGGTTTACTTTTCAGGAGGAATATAGATGTGATCTTTTAAATCATTCAATTACCGATAAAAAATATTAATTGGGAAATATAAATATGTTTTGAAAATATAATAACAATGTAAAATAAATATATAATAAAAATGAAGAAATAAATAGGTGAAATGAGATAGAAAGAATAACCTAATGGAACAACAGATGTTTAAAGAGATCCAGTACCTTGTATCCAAATGTTTTCTCACATGAAGTAATTGTCTTGAATAATAAAATTATATTAATTAATGATATAATTTAGATCCTATTATATATGTTTTTTAATTTTATATATTTTCTTAAGATCATTTATGGCTATTGTTATGTGATATGATGTTTAATTGTGTTGTTCTTGGAGAATTCATTTTCCAGGAATCATGGCCAGTTTACTTGTATATAATTATTAAAATACTTTTCAAATTTGAATAATTCAGAACAATTAAAATTATATTTTAATAATTGACATAAATATGATTAAAGGATCTCATATATAATTTTATATCATGTTATGAGCATGATTCATATGTCAATATGGTAAACATTAATGATTAGTTTACTTTGGTGGATTTTTATCATCACAAACTCGATTCATTTTATTTAATATTATATATATATATATATATTAGATACATAAAAGGAAAAAGTAATAAATAATATATTTGAATCTATTTTAATCATAATAATGTTTTTATAAATATCATTGGAAACAATAATGTAAATCATTAACTCATTATCCACAGAGATTGTAAAATGCCATAATTTGAACAATGATGTCATTTCGTTGAATAAGAGGAGATGAGAAAATGGGTGGAATGAATATATTACATTATGAATGTATCATTCCAATGTATATATGATACCTGATTTATTATTATGTGATGCATGAAAGATGTGAATAGATTGTATAAAAAATAATTGAAATTAAAATAAATAGTTTGAGAATGTTTCCTCTTGAATATCACCTCCTATAAACAACCATTAAGAAACATGGAACGTGTCATTAATTGAGACCAAAATAACTTATACATAGGGAATATTCATTAGAAGGTAATTTAGTATAATATCAAAATCCAATAATTCATAAAATGTGTAAAAAAAGGGTTGGTATTTATATGGGAGGAGATGTGATTTTTTTATTATATTCACTTATATATTATTTTAGATCAAGAATACCATTTTTATTGATTAAGATACAAAATTATTAAATGGTCATGAAGAGTTCTAATAGATGGGTTCTTAAATAATCTATGAAAAAAATTCGTGTATATTTCTTAGAATGTTAAATACTATAATTTTTCATATTTTACTACTCAACAAAAATACAATTATATTAGAAAAATAAAAAATCACCATAAAAAATTTTAACATTTTATTTTCTAAAAATAGAATGCCATTTAATAATAACTATCTATATATGACAAATATAATATTTAAATACAATCCATATCAATTCAAATAATAACAATTATAAGATTTAAATTTATTTGACCCTTTTTCTAAATAATTTAGGTCAAATAATGTTATAAAATAATTATAATACCACTTAATATTAATTAAATTAATGAAAATAAATTTTATTCTAAATCATTTTGTTAAATATAAAATGAAAAAAAACATTAATTTTTTTAAAAAATTAAAATAATGAATTTATCATTTTTAATACATTTATATACTTATACAATTATATAAATATAACCTTAATTATTTATAAGAGACCATAATTTAATTTTATACATTAATAAGTGAGGTTATTATTCAAATAGCCAAGAATCTATTCTTAATGACCTAATTTATAATTGTCACATTGATTCCTTAATTATTATAAATATCTTCTAATTAATTCTTTATTATTTTCTCTTTAGGTGATATATGTATAATAATCATCAAGATAAATATTTTATTATAAAAATTTTGTTTCATTTCAATATCTTTTTTCATCTATCAAATTATTCTAGTGGATCAAGGAGGTCAAAAATCTATACTTTTTTGCACTCTTATTTTGTATATATTGTCTTATTGTAATATTTTTCATTATTACTATTTTTTTATCTCTAATGTATCATTATAATTTATGATAATAATGTTTTCATTGGGTAATATATGTGATGTATGTGTTTTATAACATAATAATATGAATTACATCCAGTTGATAGTGTTTCTTGTCATTATATTCATTACCTGAATGAAATTTCAACCTCTAAATTTCATTTTACATTATAAGAGGAAAATCGGTTCATGCATTTATTTTTCATCACCTTAACCAGTTTCAATGTCACCTCATAAAACATATAGTATCTCTATAGAACATTGTCTGGGTGAGTTTTCATGTGGGGTAAAATTTTATCTCTAAGGAAAAATTTCTTCATCGGAATCTCATAATGTAAAATATCATTTTCTTGTTATACCATATTTGAATTTTGTACATATTATGGATATTTTATTTACTTTATCATGATAGATATGTGGAAGACATCTTGTACATGAGAGATGGTTGGTGGAATTACTATTCATTTTTCCAGAGCTCTGAAATGATCAATATTCTCAATGGGGTCGATGTAACTACACCTGATCTTTCCTTTCGTCGAAAATACCATGATTTTATTACATGGAGATATTAATATGAATAACTTATCACCAAACTCAATCTCTATCCACCATTAATTTTTATCTTCATATCTCTTCTATCAAATTGGGGATACCTGAATATTCTGTTGGATGGTCTCTGCATTTTCTTTAATTTCCACAACAATTCCAAGTACCAGCATTATATGTTCACCAGCTTCATCAAGCATGCAAGTGTTCTAAATTATTTTCCTTGAATGTATTCATTGGAACCATTTATATTATTGAATATAAACTCTTTTTGTAAAATTACTCGGCCAATGGAATCTGTTGATCCCATCATCCTTAAAGTACATTGAGCATATGCTAAACATCTATTATTGTGTGTGAATAGTCTTCTCTGGTTGGCCATCATTTTGGGAGTGAAAAGCTATATTGAAGTTCACCTCAATATTTATATCAAATTGGATACTTTTCTAGAACTGTAAGGATCATCATGGATTATTTTCAGATATAATCGATATCAATACTCCTTATAGCCCAACCACTTCATTGATATATATCTATAGAGTTGGATTATTGAGAAGACTTTTAAATTCAAAATAATGTGACTAGACTTTGTAAAATTATCTAAAATTAACCATATATCATTATTTCTTAGGGATACTTTCAAAAGTCTAACTAAAATGTCCATAGTGATGTTTTCGCATTTCATTGTATTTATGGGTAATGGTTGCATCATTTCCTTAGACATATACCATTCAATGCTCACTTATTATCATACTACGAACATTGATGTATATTTAATGATCTCCTTCTTAATATTGTATCACCAATAGTGCTCTCAAGAATCTGGATACATCTTTGTGCACTCTTGAAGAATAGAGAGGGATGAGCTACGTGCATCATTCAGAAAATCTTTCTTTTTCTATAGATTATATGGCTCACGTACTCATGACCCAAATTATAAAAATCATTCATTTTCAATTTTATGTCTAATAATACATTTTTTTTATAACATCAACCTTTTTCTATTTTTTATATCACCTCTTTGAGAATCAATTATATTGTCTAAACGGATGCTTGAGTAATCATTTTAGAAATTAATAACTATTTAAATTCATTATGATCCACATTTCAATAATTTTAAATTCTAAAATAAATAGATACTAATAAATTCTCTTAATTTATAATTGTATACGATCCTTTCCAATTAGTTCACCTACCACTTGATTTACTTTACCAGGATGATAGTGAATTGAGAAGTTATAATCTATGGTGTGGTTTAACCATATTTACTAGAGAATATGTTGTCCTTTTTATTTGAATACATGTTTTCTTCTACATGAAAAATATATATCTCTCTCTTCTCCACATAGATATGATTCTTCGAAATTTTCATTGAAAATATCACAACTGCCATCTCCAGATCATGCATGCGATTGTTTTTCTCATGATAATTTAAATTTATTTAGGTATAAGATATCACATTATAATTTAAATCAATACACTTACTAATAAATTAACTGAATCATATATTTATAACACAAATAGTTCCCCATATATCATTACTAACACTAATTATGGAATAATAAGCATCGTTTTTAAAAATATGAAGAAGTATTCACATTCAATGGTCCTAGAAAACATTTATCCTTTCTTTTGAAGAATGATTACTGGATTTTTATATCATTATTATATCCTCAAATTCATATTTAAAACCCACCTCATCAATCAAAAAAATGGTTATCCAACAAATATTTCGTTTTGGGCCACTCCTCAATTACCTTTTTTATGGAGGGATAATAATTATTCCTTTCCTGGTGATAACATGACCTAAAAATAGTACGTACTCCATCAATAAATCATAATTACTCTACTTTTAAAATAGGTTCTGCCTCCTCAAATTCATTAGTATAGTGTTAAAATTCCTCTAGTGTTCCTCCTTTCTCTTAGAGTATTTCAAAATATCATATAAAAACGCTAATAATTTTTTTTGTGGTAATCTCTAAAGATATATTCAATAATTACATAAATATTACTAGATCATTAGGGAGTCTAAATTGAATCACTTTGAACTCATAGAGTTCTTAACCCATTAAAATCATATTTTTGGGAATATGTACATTCTTTACCTTTGATTGGTGGCATGAAAACCAAATTTCCTCCTAAAAGAAATACTTGTCACAACATAGTTGATTAAAAAAGCCTTATATCAATTCTTTGGATAATTTTTTCATTTATAATACTTTGTTTTTTAATGATAATAAATATAGATGAAATTCAAACAATAATTCATTTAGAAAAAAATGGCGTGTGCACCCCATATGAAGCACTTGGGAATATAAATCCCTTTTCTATATTCTATTATAACTACATATTTATTTCCACTAACTAAATAGTGGCCACTCAGTATGTAATCTTATGTATGGGAACAGATCTAACTATACGATCACTTGAGATCTCAACCTCTTAATCAAGTGTAATATCATGAAATTATTTAGTTTACACATCTTGTTTGTCCATCACAATTGGAATCTCTTCATGTATAACCATTACTTCTTCTCAATCAATTGAGCTATATATACATGCTCATAAAGAAATATTATCCACAATTAAGGCCATTATTATGATATAGATTCACACTCTTCCTTAAAAATTTACACAATTTTGGAATTAATTGAGATGTGTAGAGTAATATTCATTTCCTGAAATTTGTGGTTTTATTTTCTATAAAGATAGACAATAAATGCACAATATAACATCAAACACCACAAAAAGATTTAAGACATGATTTATTAAGAGTTTCAGGATACAAACATCAACTACGATGGAGTCATAAACATTTGGTACAATATTTTACACATTTTTTTTATCACAAAAAACACATCCATCATATTTCATGGTGGTGTTTGAACAATTCTTGAAAAAATTTCGATATGATAGAATTCATAGAACTATAAACAGTGATTACATTCACTACTCATGAATGGACAACTTTTTTAAATATCACTACATCATTGTTAGTCTTTTCCGATGTAGTAGTTATAGAATACTCCCTTCCTTATTGTTGTTGGTGTTTTTTATTTTGATCCTCCCCCAATAACACATAGATATGTTAATTGGCTCACAAAATTACCATGTTTCATATAGTTGAATCATTGCACTATAAGATGAGTATTATCTTGAACCTTCCATTTTTTATTCCACATTTGTGGGATTATTCCAATCAATTAAACAAAAATTAGCCTAATATCCCTCTCTTTTTAATTTGAAGCATCTCTCAATTCCCTTCAGATTGTTCCTAGGACCCTTCATCTGAAAATTTTAACCTGTGGGATATTGAGTTTTCATTCATTAATGAGATTTTTCTGTTGACCCCACTATATTAAACTCTATTTTTCTATTTTTATCTCCATGATCATGAGACCATTAAGAGTCAAAAATATTCATCTTATAATTTAAAGAATATCCTAAAATATATACATAGTTGATAATGTATCAAATCTCAAATTATTTGTGTAGACTCCATTTTAATCATCTAAAGAGGTGATTCACCATACATAAAGTGTTTCTGAAAAACATGGATCCATATAATAATATCCATACAATGTTTTCTTCTTACATACTGATAGATTCATCTTCCTTTTTCATTAGTTTGTGGAACTCTCTCTCTAAATTACGATAAAAAGTATTGTGAAAATATATATACGAACATATTTTTGTGAAACCTTCAAAAAATATGGAATCAATTTAATCCTTTGACATTGTGTTTTTTGAAGATTTTCAACCACTGGCCAGCTTCCTCATCAAAATGATAAACCATATATTCTTATTTATCTTATTCATGAGCACTGAAGGACTAAGAATATCTTATGAATGCTTCTAGTCATTTATTACATGATTAGGGAATCATATTATAAAAAAATAGAAGGGAATTATTTCATAAAGTATATGACAACTACATTATATTTCATAGGAAATAAAGGTAATTCTATAATATTTAAGATATTTTTTATACCATCATCCAATTTATCTAATATTATCTTCATGTTATGGGATCCCATTTCTATCATGTTTGGCATATTATTAGGTCACTCGTCATATTTACTATCACATTGAATGGTGGCATATATTTTCTAATTTCCTTACATTACTTTATTATAATAAATAAAATACAGTTAATGGGGATTTGATAAAAATCTACTAAAAATATAAAATTCTAATATGAACATATTTTAAAAAACATATAAATAATAAGTATATCATAACTTATAAATCCATTAGTTTTGATCTATGTTATCCAATGTCAAATAATTATCCATAGATTTATTAACAAATTTTTCTAGTACGAGTTCTCAAAAAAAAAAACTAGACGTCACTGTGATACAATCTATATTGACCCATGCCTTTTACACTAATATTACGAGATTTTATGAAATATTATCCAAGAAATAAATACCAATGACTGAAAGGTGTAATGTGTTTTATTGAATATTTAAAAAAATATAATACGAACAAAACTAAAAAATAATTTTAAAAATCTTCATAATATTCTCATAACTCTATTGACCTCCAATATCTAAATTGGATAAAATGGGTAGTAAATAAACAAAATGGGTTTGCTAAAATACCTAGAAAAGGAATAATTATGAGAATAAAGTATATAATGTTAGTTATAATTAATACAATTAGGACATAAAAAGAATGGATTTTTAATTAACATATTAATTTATAAAATATATAACATGAATGATATGATCAATGAAATATTAAATTGGGTATAAAATATATATCAGTATATAAACATGAGTCAAATCTAACTTCCATGACTATATCACATGGTGGACAAAGTCTTATAATGGTCCAGATTAACACCCTAATCCAATAAGAAGCCTATCATGAGTCTAAAAATTAAAAATTTCATTATATTTATATATGGGTGAACCCATCATAACATGTTTAGGAAAATATATTCCATAAAATTAATCAAAAAAATAAATAAATAGAAGGGTTAACCACAAAATGAAAAGGGTATTGTAATCATTTATTAAGGAAAATCCAAATGGTGTATAACCAATGGTATCTAAGGAATAAGAAATATAAATCATTCATGTTCATTCAAAATGAAAAAAATAAGAATAGATCAAAAAAATTGTTTACAAATGAATTAAAAATAAAAAATACAGTGGTTAGAGTATATTGTAAATGTGCGACATAAATTATGTTTTAGGGAAAAGAATAAAGATTGATTAAAGTGGATAGATGAATAATTGTTTTTATAAAACAACAAATAATCATAACTGGGTTATAATGACAAAATAATAAATTTTTAAAAAATATTGGTGTCTTACAATATTTTATGTGGTATACTTTGAAGTGGGTAATAAATTGAAAAGTACCCTTTAGTCTTGTTTTCATATAGAGACTAATTGAAAAGAGAACCTTTTAGAACATGTATTTCCTTATCAATAAAAGATGAATTGATCTATAAAAAATCTGTAGGAAATATTAAAAAAATTCAATAATTTATTCAATATGAATAAATAAATATTTTAGGTAAATGAGAGGGAAATCATAAACTAAATGAAAACATTGTGGTTGAGAGAGATCCATTATATTATATATAAATATGTTCTACACTTACACTAAATTTCATAGATAATTAAATTATATTAATAATTTATTTATGTATAAACCTATCCTACATGAATTTTATTTAGTTCAATAATGGACATTTTGATAAGTTATGAAGTTCAATTTCATCATTCCAGGACTGTTCTTTTTTGTGGTTTCATGGTCAGTTTTCTTATATATAATTATGGAAGTTGTTATCAAATTAGAAAAATTATATAAAAGTGAAATAATATTAAATTAATGAACATAAATATGTTCAAATGGTCACGTATATCGTTATTTGTATTTGAGGATAACTCGTTTGACAGAACATAATTAGATAAATATTTAGTTCATTTTGGCGAGATTTTGATCATCATGAACTAGTTTTTGTTTAGTTAATGTCATATATATATATTTGTTAAGAAATATGAAACATGTTATAATATACATATTTCAGTCTGTATTAATCATAATAATGGATTTTGGATAGCCTTGAAAATTGGAAACATAAAACGAAAACTCATTATCCATAATTATGGTAAAACACAATATTTTGGACAATGGTAATGTTTCATTGAATATGAAGAGATGATAAAATAGGTTGAGGTAATATAATACATTAGAAATATAAAATTATTGTATTTTAATGATACTATATTTTTTATTCCTTGATGTTTCAATAAGGTGAGGTGTTGGTAGGAAAAATTAAAATAAAAGAGATGTTTTGAGAAAGGTACCACTTTAATATCACATCCTCCATGGACCCAATATGGTACATGAAATTTCTCTTTTCTGAAATTAGTATCTCTTTTATGTGTGGAAGAAATTTCATATTGGTGTTGAGAATAATATTGAATAACTATATGGTATAGAAGGTGTAATTATTAGTACAGGTGAGGGGTGTTTTTTATAGGGGATGAAGGTGTGTTTTTATTATTATATACATTATATAATTTTAATGGCTCAATAATATCATTATTTATTATTCCAACGAATATATAGATAAATTTTTTAGGACATTTTGAATGTTTGTGTTCTTACATCATCAATGTCTCAAAAATTTATGTACTATTATTATTATATCAGATACTATAAATTACACTATTTCACTATTCAGTAAACATAAACTATTTTAAATAAATATAAAAAAACGCCCTAAATAACTTTTAGTGTGTAAATTTTATTAATGGATTAAATTTTTTCAAAATAATTTTCTATATATGTTAAATTTAATTATTATATTAAAAACATATTTTTTCAATACATATTTTTTTATTATAATAGATTTTTCATCCCATAGAAATTATAATTTAGGTTGTATAAAATTATCTTATAATTATAAAAAGACACAATATTAATTTATAAATTTATTTTCTGAAAATTAATTCTATTTTACATCATTATAGACAATATCTAATTGTAAATAAATATTCATGCTTCACAAAAATACCAAAAATTAATTTATCATTTTTTAAAAAATTACTAATACCATGATATGAATATTTCATATTTTAATATATAATATACCTAAATGGTATTTTATAATTTCTTAGGTGAGGTAAATATTCTAATAGTCATATTTATATTATTGTGTTTCCGATTTATAATTGTCATATAAGTTCTTTAATTAAAAAAATACCTATTATTTCATTTGCATAGGTCATCACATAAGGTATTATATATACTATCATATTCATAATTAATATTATAATTTCAATTTTATATTGTATTTATACATCTTTTTTCATGAGTATGGTTATTCTATTTAATCAAGAATATCCAAATTTTCCAATGTTTTTGCTTATTTTATATTTATTATCCCACTATAATATTTGTCATTGTTATTGCTTTACTTGATGACTAATGTATCATTATTAATATATGAGAATATTTTTTAAATTGGGTTATCTATGTGATTTATGTGTTTTATGACATAATTATAAGAAGTATATTACATTGAAAAAACTATGGGTATTTATAGACCTTCCTCTAAGACCATAACAACCCCTTGATGCAATCTCTAAAGCATTGAGTTATTAAATAAAAAGATATAGTTGGGACCCATTAGAGAAGTATATCCATATTACTTGTACAATATTTTAAGAACATTAAAAATTACCTATGTCTAAGGTGTTCTAGGGGATGTGGATAATCTTAAGGAATTTGTCAGTCTTATCTTAGACATAGAATACTCAAAGTACATTTCTGTAAAATGTTAGATTCATGTGTGTTTTGGGGACTGTAAAAGTTGTTTCAAGACCAAGTTCACATAGTATGGCATTAAAAAGATTTGAAAAATCATCAATATAATTTTTTCCTAGACCAGGGTATCCCCCAAGCATGGAAAACTTTTAATAGGTCCACAAAAATGACCCATGAGATTTATGACTTTGCTATTTATGCTTTAAATTTTTACCAAATAGTAGAGATGAAAATTTTAGTTTTTTTGGAATTTATTTTTTTTTCTCAAACCTCCCTTTTAAAGTTTTAAACATGATATGTTTTATAACTCTTTACCATGTAGTTTAGGTTTTTTTTAAATTTTTTTGTCAAATGATAATGAGTATGGTCATACATATTGGACCAATGTCCATGTAGTTTATGTTCATAAAGAATGTGGGCCACACCCTTACTTTTTCAATTTATTTTATTTTATTATTTTTTTGGTTTGGTGATTCTTCTTTGGGTTTTGTGTGATCCATTTATTTAAAATTATGGAGTCAGGTTGAGAAAAGCACACGTTTTTGGGTTGGTGTCATTGAGTGCATGGGCATGGCACAGTTCTGAGACCACTAGACCTACACGGATTTCAAAATAAGTTAGCACATAAAGGAATAATTGAATAATGACATGAAATAAAACGATGAAAAAATAAAAATAAGAAGTTTTAATACAATTTAAGAAATTCCCATAATGAAAATAATAATAATATTGTTTGAGAATATTATTATTATTATTAATAGAGTTAAAAATATAAATATTAATTAAGTTGTTATTAATATTGTACTAATTATTATTATTATTGATAATATTAAAAAAAATGTTAATTTATTTAACTGTATTATATTTGGATTCAAAATGTTTCACCGAGGTGAGGGATGAATCATGGTTGAATTTGGTGTTTTTGTCTATAAATGGGGTTTTTCAGGTCTTAACAGTATGCGACAGACAAGCAAAGCATAATTGCGAACCCTTGTAGCTTCTCCATGTTCGTATTGTGAAGTGTCCACTGTTCAACTAACCAAATAAATTTAATTAATAATAATAAAAATAAATTAAATTTTTGGAGGAATATAAATAAAAATAAAAGGAGAAATATATGTGAATAATTTAATAAAATGTGTTCCAATGATAATCAAAATATTATTGTTATTGTTTTATTTAAATAATAATAATAATATTAGTATTATTATTATTGGTTTTATTTTTTTGAATTTATATTATTTATTTATTTGGTTTCCTTACCCTCCCCTTTACCTTATTCCCATCACACCACCCTTCCCGCTTTACGAGCCCCCCCCCCCCCCGACTCCAGCCTCCATCGCCCCCTTATGCACACCTAATCCCAAGCCTAACGTTAGAATAAACTTCCTTTCGGCCTGCTTTCCCCATCTTGTTCCATCACCCTATAACCCCCTCCACCTATCGGACCCCTTTCCTATATCTGGTCGTGCCGCCTAGCTATTCACACCACCTCTACATCGGCTCCGGTGACTGCCCAGCTTCCCTCCTTCCAATTGTGACAACTGATTTCCACTAGCCTCCTCCTTATCCGGATAGTCTCATTCGACACCTCCCACACCTCTTGAGATGACCCAAAATGCACCTCCCCCTTCTATCCTTGGCCGACCTCCATTCGATGAATAACCACACCCCCTCTTTCTGGCATCCAACACTTTTGGTAACCCCCCATACTTGTTATAGGGATTGTCCTTAGATTTAATGTGGCATAGTTTGGTTTAAGGGTTTAATTTGGTGGGTTTGTGTGAAATTTTCTTGTTTTGGACGTGCACTAGGTATCATGAGGTCTGGTTGATGCGAAATGATGATTTTTCACCCTTATTTAGAGGATTCTTTGTATAATGTAGGTGGTTCCATGTATAAATTATTATTTCAGGAATTAATTTAGAATCTTAATAATTTTAGTATATTATTTACGTGAATTTTTTATTGAAAATTTTGTTCTCATTGAAGTTTTATTCGTATTGAAATTGTTTAGTAGCATGTTAAAATTACATGTGTGTTTTCTATTGAGAACATATATCTACTTAATTTTTATTGTTTTTTAAATTCAGTGGTTTTTTTATTAATTTATTGAAGTGGTGAAAATTATATTCTTGACATGACGTTGTGTCTGTTTTGTCTTAAAATTATGTTTTTGTGGGTTTAGTGGGTAACCCCAAGTGATTTTTTGAAATAGTTTTATAATCATTTATTTTTTCCTTCTTAAATTATTTTGTTTTTGAATATTTGATTTACATATGGTGTACTATTTTCAGTCAAGCTATTTATGTGGTGCATGTTACACATTAAAATTGTATTTTAGTGCACGTGATGTTGGAATGTGTTTGAATTTATAAATTGTTACTGAAGTGTGTGAAAAGCCCTATGACAATCTTTTACCATTGCATTATAATTTTTTTCAAATGGTTTACTAAATTATGAAAATGTTGTGAAACGTTTTTGAAAAATTTCTTAGTGAATTCTTTATTTATACATGGGGTTTATATGTGTAAGTGGTGGTTTGATTAATGATATGTGTCTTTTTAAATTGTGTATATAGTTTAATGGAGTACATAACCTATGCATGTAAAATTTTAAAATGACTTTTGGTGTGTGTATTTTTTTAAAAGAGGTTTCAATTTGAAAATGGTGATTTTATGTGTTTTAGTACCATGTTTGGATTATATGCATAAGTGTGACATGTGAAATGAAATCGAAACATTTTTGTGCACAATGTGGGATGCCCGGTTAGCTAGGAGGGTGGACTAGACTTATGGGCCAGTGATTTGGGGGTGTCATTGGTCCTATTTCAGTAAGCAGTATTGATGATTGTAACACTAACTAAACATATTAATGACTGAGGGTTGTGGGTTCTAAGACACATTTTGCCAAGAGTTGTGGTTTCTAAGCCACATTTTTTGAGGGCAGTGGTTTCTAATCCACACTTCAATGAGACATGATGATCTGGGGACCCAATCTAGCTAACACCCATGAGTCATCTCCCATATTAGTTCTCATTGGTTACTTTACCCTCATCAGTGTGACACTATTGTTACATTAAATAGTAAGTGTGTGTGTTTTTATTTATGTTGTTCCATTTGAAACAATTTTCATTAATCATGTTTTCTTTAAAATGGTTCAATCATTTACTTCTTTTCAGTAATTGAATTTCTAAATATATTTTTCATTTAATAATTATGTGTGGAACCTTTTTATTGGTAGGTATACTGTTGGGATCTTGGCTCACACCATACATACTCCTTCAGGTGTATTTAGAGCTCGTTCATTGGGTATCCAAGGTTGAGGCATCATGCTAAGCGATGATGGATTGAGTTTTTTATGGTCTTCTCGTATTGGTTGGTGTTGGTAGCTTGAGGATGTTGCCCCTTGTGTTGCTTGGATGTTGGTATAGGTGTTTAGATTTTTATTCTGTATGTAGTTATCCTTATAATTTTTTGTTTAGTTGTAGACTTTAAATCTATTTATTGTTTAAGGGCATGCTTAGTTGTCTATTTTCCATTTGAGTTTATTTATCTCATTGGTGGTTTGTGTTTATTATTTAGTTCAAATAGTTCCCATGTGTTGTTTTTGAGACCTGGGGATGTGTTCCAGCCCATGGGGATCAGGAACGCCATTTGGGACAGGTCGTGGATAGGGTTAGACATCGGGTCAGATGGAAATCTGGCATGGTTCGTGACAAAATTGTATCTGAGGAGTTTGTTATCTTGGGTCGTGTTATTTTGGGATAGATTCTAGGTAGATAAATATTATGGTTGTTATATCTCAACGTTATAGCTATGAGGTGGGTGCCTGAATGACACTCCTCATCGTGTAACTCGAGTTTCTAGGATATGTTAATGATTACTTGAGTCATTGGTCCTTCTGATTAATATGGTTTAGGGAAATTAAAAGGGAGTAGGTTCTATGGTCCTAGTGATCTCGTAGGGTATGGAACGACTTGTGGAGCCATATAGTCTTTTCTAGAATACTCTATGCGGCGGTAGTGTGATTAGAGTATGAACATCAACTATATGTTCCAGTCACCCGATAACACTAGTCTCCTCTTGCATCGTTCCTTGTCTCTTTGTTTTGAATTCGTGAAAATATGATTTTTATGTGAAAATGATTTGGTCTTGGATTTTTTTTTTGAACTTAATTGATTTAAAAATAAATTGATGTGTAATGTTTTAAAAGTGAGGGATGAATGATTCTATTTTTAAAAATGTAAATTTCTGGTTTTGATCTTTGGGGTTATCCTGTAAGACCACATGCATGAGTGTATATTGAAAGAGAAATTTTCAATGGAATGATAAGATGAATTCCTATATGGACATGAATTGGGTTCCTAGGTTTCATAAGAACCTGTATGTGTGCGGCACATGGGACACAATTGGTGTTTGGGCAATCCACTAACTTTTCATATTTTCAAAATGTTTTGTTAAATGAGAATTTGGTTTTTTAGAAACCACTAACTGCGTTGTGTGTCCTTGTGTTTTTGAAATGTTTGATGTGAGGCATTTCGAGCATAGAATCCTTTTTGAATGATTTTTTACTAGAGATTTAATTCTTATTTGTAAGTTGGTTTGAAAGTGTGTGGTAAGTTTTATCTTTGTAAGAGTGCTTCCAAAATCCATTGTGGTGGTTCCCATTGCATTATTATTGTTCACATGCGATATATAATGGTCATGGGACCTGTTTTATTAGGTACATGGTCTTTTATATTGTCTTTTCCATGCCAAATAAATAATTATCATGGAATTGAAGTGCGGCCATGGGAAATTATCTATTGGTTGACCCCCTAGAATATTAAAGCAATGACTCTCTCTTTTTGGGAGATAGTGCTAAGTCTAACCCTTTATCCTTTTCATTTTTGAGGATCCTACCATATCGAGATGATAGAAACGAGGGGAGTTGAATGGATTTTTGATCCCCTTTAGTTGTCAGTGTCATAGGGTATGAATTTTGAAACCGTTGTGTTTGAAGGTGCCCCTTGAAACGGGGAAATGAATTCCAGCAGGGAAGGGTGAAGGTAGTTTGTAATTTTCATTGTTGACTGATGTCTTGAAAGGATTGTAGTGCTTTCGTCGGTCATGAGGATCATGTGTGGTGAAGTCTTTTAGTGTGATTTCTCAATGATGATAAAAGGTGGATTTCATAGTGTTCTTTGGGAATCTCTATTTTCATTAGAGTGTGTTATACTATTAGGGAGTTCTAATTATTCTGTTTAAGGGGGGAGTGTTCATCATAAATATTTAATTCTTATGTGTATTGGTTAAGTCAATGAAGTGATGCATGTTCATAATATAAACCCATATTTTTGTGGAAGTACCATGAGGGAATAGGTTTATGTCTGAGTGTGTTGGGTCTGATGGAGTTTTCTCCATTTTAGTTTGGTTGCATGCGGCACTACGAAAAAGAGAAGCTTCGTTCGAGGGTCTCGATGCCTGATTGTGAGGCAAGAGATGCTTCAATCATTAGGGCTCATGTCATAGGCCCCAAAGTGAATCTGGTTCATGTTGAGGAACCCTAAGAGTGTGTGGGACCGCATATTTATTTCTATCGTCAGTATTTAAGTCGAAGGAAGTTTAAATCGTTTCATGCAGCTGTTCCATTACAAATTACCCATTTGGGTGCGTGAGGTTTCTTGTAGCTATGAAGAAGCGTGGTTGTGTCTCACCTTAATGTCTTAATGGTTGAATCCCACTATGTGTAATTGATTTTACTGGTCCTTATGGAATCTTTTTGGCAAATCAGTCTCATAATTGAATAGTTATCATCTAGGGACATGGATATTCTAGTAGGTCTTAGGTTGTGGTTTTGACGCTTTAGTGGTCAAGCCCCTCCCTCCCCACCCCTTGTGGTGGGGTTTTTGTTGACTGTCGAAAAATGATCAATGTTTTAATCCTTCTGTTAGTTCTAATGATTGGTAGACCCATGATGGATCTCACACAAATTTCTCTATAATGAGTCAGTGTTGGCCGTTTTCATATTGGTGGGGAGTCCACCTGGGCCTCCTCATGTTTGTTTTCACCTTGGGAATTAGTATATTTTTAATGGAGGGGAGACCCATCAGGATTCCCCATGCTAACCTTTTAGCTGTGTTCCTAGAGATAGTTTTGTTATAGGTGATAAGAGTGCTCCTTGGATGTGGATGTTCTTGTTTATTCGTTCCAGTCAAATGATGTGGTTTCCATTCATTGGTTCTCGAGGTGTTTCGGTTTCTTAAGTTATATTCCATGGGAGCGAGATTTTAAAAAATTGATTAATCAAAGGGAGGTATGCTAACTCTTTGAGGTAGGAAACAGATATCAGAAAGTGTTTTTACGAGTTACCTAATGTATTCATTTGAGTAAATTTCTCTGAGCATGATGATTTTACCTCCTTTAACTTGTTTTACATTGGTAAAATCTTTGAATCATAAGGTCTATATGGTTTCTTCTTTGGTTCTCTGCCTTAGTAGTGGATTTCTAGGGGCGGATATCTTAATGGTGGGGAAAATTGTCACACCATTAAATTATCAATTTATATTATTTTTTATTTTTCTGGCCTGGTATTTTTTCATGGGGTTTTAGGAGAACAGGTGCTTAAAAATTTTGTAGTCTGTTTGAAGAAAGCACATGTTTTATGTTTAGTGTCACTGAGTGCACAGGCAGGGCACGGTTTTGAAGTCATGCGACCTACCTGGTTTTGAAGATAAATTAGAACCAAATGGAATGTTGAAATAATTACATGAAATTAAGTGATGATAAATAATTATAACTTCTAATTAAATTTAAGAAAATTCCTTAATGAAAATAATAATAACATTTTTCTAGAATATTATTATTAATAGTGTAATGAATATAAAAATTAATTAATTTGTTATTAATATTGTAATAATTGTTAATATTATTAATATTAATATATGTTAAGATCTTTTATTTTATTTTATTCAGCTTTGAGATGTTCCACCATGGTGCATAATGAATCGCAGTTGAATTTGGTGTTTTTTTGATAAATGGGTTTTATTAGTGCCTAACAGCATGAGTTACATGAGAGAAGCATAATTTAGAAGCCATTTATCTTCACCAGGGCCACTGTGTGACCCTTCCATTGTTCAACTATTCAAATAAAATTAATTAATAATAATAAAATAAAATTAAAAGTGTGGAGTAATAAAAATAGAAAAAAATGAGAAATATTTGTCAAAAATGTAATAAATTGTGTTTTAATGATAATAATAATATTATTATTATGGATTTAGTTTTACGAATAATATAATTAATAATATTATTATTATTTGTTTTATTTTTAATTTTTTTAATTTTGTTTATTTATTAGGTTTCCTTCCCATCCACTTTACCTTTATTACCATCTCAACCTCCCTTCCTCCAATTACCAGGACACTGCCCGACTCCACCCACCTCCCTCAACTTGAGTTCCCATGATCCATTGCAAGATGTTGGACCAGCCTCCCCTTCATCATGCTTTCCCTGGCTCATGCCATCACCTTGTAAAACCCTCCAGTAATTTCACCCCTCTCCCGTTTCCACAAACGGTGCCCACATGTTTGCATCCCTCTTCCTTGGATCCAGTGACCACCCATCTCCCAACATTCCCATCGCGACCGCCACTGTCGGCTGGCCTCCTCCAATTTTTGCCAGTCTCAGTCAACACTTCCAGCGACGACCCACACTGTGCCTCCCCCTTCCCCCATTGGTCGACCTTCATTTGTTGATGAAGCACACCTACTCCTTCTGGTAGAAAACACAATGGGTAAACCCCCTTCCTTGTTCTATGATTTTATGTAAATTTATTATGTTTTTCTTTAGGTTAGGGGTTTAATTTAGTGGTTTTGGGTGAATTTTCCTTATTTTAGACTCTAACATGGATTCTTGATGTGCGGTTGATGTGAAATGGTGATTTCCCACCATTTATTTGAGGATTCTTGGTTGAAGGTAGGTGGTTCTCCATCAAAATAATTATTTGATGAATTAATTTGAAATATTATTTTTTTCATAGTATTTAATTAAAATTTTTAGTGCAATTTTGGTTTTTATTGATCTTTGATTTGTTATAAAAAGATTTAGTCGCATTTTGATATTACATGTGTGTTTTCTATCGAGGACTTATATATAGTTAGTTATTAGTGTTTTTTGTTAGTTTATTAATTTTTTAAAGTTGTGAAAATTATATTTTTTATAAGATGTCATGTGTGTTTGGTCGTAATAGAATGTTTTTTTTTGTGTTTAGTAGGTAATGCAATGTGATTTTTTAATTGTTTTATAATATATTTTTATTAAATTATGTAGTTTTTGAAATTTTGTTTTACATATGTACTAAGTTTTTCCATCAAGATATTTGTATGTTGCATGTCAAACTTTAAAACATTATTAGAGTGTGTGTGATGTTGGAATGTGATTCAATTTTTAAATGGTTACTGTATTTTGTGAAAATCCATATGATAGTTTTTACCATTTCTTTATAATTTCTCTAAAATGTTTTACTAAATTATCATAATGGTTTGATACATGTTTGAAAAATGCATTTGGGTGCACCTTATATCTAAATGGATTTTATGTGTGTAAGTGGTGGTTTTTAAAATGATAAATTTCTTTTCAAATTTTGAAGATGGTTTAATTGAGTATGCAACTTGTGATGATTAAAATTTGAAAAGACATTGGTTTGCATATGGTTTAAAAATAGGGGTTGAGTGTAAAAATTGTGATTCTGTGTGTGTAAGAACCATGATTCTCTTTTATAAATGAGTGTGAAATGTGGTATGAACATGAAACTTTTTGGAGCACAAACCGGGAGGCTCGGGTTGCTAGGATGGTAGACTGGACTAGTGGGCTTGAGATCCAGGGGTGGATTTGTCCTCGTTTCACTTAGTAAGATTGACGACTATAACACTAACTAAACATATTAATGACTATGTTTCATGGTTTCTATGCCATTTTTTGATGAGGTTCGTGGTTTTAATGCCACATTTTCGGAGGGTCGTGGTTTTATTCCATGCTTCACTGAGAGACGATGATCTTGGGTCCCAAGCTAGCTAACACCCATAAGGCCTCTCCCAAAGAGGTTCTCATTAGTTTTATTACTCTCATCGGTGTGAAACATTAATTACTTTAACAAGTAAGTGTTTGTGTCTGTGTTTTAATTTAAGTTCTTCTATTTGAAACTATTTTCATTAATCATTTTTTCATTCATACTGTTCAATTATATTAATCAGTACATTAATTAAAATTGAAAATTTATTTGTCATTTAATAATTATGTGTGGAACCTTTTTATTCTGTGGTACCCTTATGGGCACTTGGATCAAACCCTATATAAACCTTTGGGTGTATGTAGACCATGTTATATGTGTATCCTAGGTTGAGGCACTGTGCTCAGTGATGGTGGTTCATGTTGATGATGGACTTCTCATGCTGGTTGGTGTTGGTAGATAGAGGATGTTTCACCTCGTGTTTCCTAGAGGTTGGTATTGGTGTTTTAGTTTTTTGTTTTTGATGTAGTTCTCTTTGGAATTTTGTGTTGCATTTTATAATTTAAATTTGTTTATTGTTTAAGGTCTTGTTTAGATGTCTATTTTTTTGGGGGTTATTTATCTCATTGGTTGTTTGTGTTTATTATTTTTGGCTAAATCATTCCCATGTGATGTTTCTCATACTCGGGAACCTGTTCTAGACCATGGGGATAAAGAATTCCCTTTAGGTCATGTCGCGGATAGGGTCGGGCGTCGGGTAGGTTGGTGATCCGTCCTGGTTCATGAGAATGTGTACGTGATATGAGGAGAGTGTTATGAAACTATCTAATTGGTAATCCCAAGGATATAATTACTCCTACAACTTCCTAAGAAATAGATAAGAATTTTTTAAATCATTGTTCAAGGTTCTCAGATCAATAATGATGATACGAGAAAATCATACAAAGGATGATCACTGATTTCTCAATGGTGATGAGATAGTATATGATTATTTTAAATCACACAATTATCATAAGGGTTTTTTTATGAAAACTATTTTTGGATAGGAGGTTATATATTAGAGTTATGCGAAGATAGTCTATGCGAAACAAAGAATCCCATGAATCCATGTGCCATTTCCCATGTGCAATGAAATTTTTAGTACACATCAAGACAGTCAATACAAATAGTTATTTTTACAAATTGAGGTGCTCAAAAAGATGATGGAGGAATCCCCAAAAATTAGCTGAATAGGTTCAGACTTTGGTTTTCCATTCATATAGACTTATGATGGATGGTGTTGTTCATATATTTTTTCTATGCAATCCGGAAACATAACTAATTAATTTTATAATCATTCAGCAAGGATTACTTCCTTATAAATTTTTATGATGTTGAAATTATATAGAAACCTGCATGAAATCATGAATTATATCCATAGAAATACTTTGAACTAGTTGGGATCTCTATATGTTAGATGAATATATTATCATGTAATAATATTACTAGTGGGTATCCATACGGTGGAACATTTCACATGAATATATGTCTCATGATCAAGGAATACATATGTATATTTGATTCATAAAACATAAAATAGAGTATAAATGTTCCATCCATCAATAATGTCTAACATATGAATTTGTTTTGGGAATCCCTTTGTTTCCTATGAAAACTGTAAGAGAGGGAAACATTCAATAGTAATCTATTCTTAGTATATCCCTCTATATAGACTTGATTTGTATATAGATGAGTGGTTCTTGTTTTTTTCCATTAGTAAATCTTAACATCAAATATAGAAATGGGGTCCTCTACGTAGACTAAAATCATAAATAGGGAATTGGTATTAGTGTATTTCATTATGGAATTGAGTTTAATGATTCATCCCTTCCATATATTCGTTAATAGGATGGACCACTCTAATCAATTTGTGGTCTCGTAAGACAAACCATATGACATTTTTTTAATGATAGCTTACTTGGATATTGATGTGAAATATGAAATCATGAGACTTGAATTTTTTCCTTAGAGTAGTGAATAAATATGTTTAATTATTCATTCAATAAATAATATTACCCGAGGATGGAGGGGTGCAATAATATGATATCATAAATCATGATCTAAAAATGATTATATTGCACATATGGGTAACATAGAGTGTATATGATTTTTTTTAATAATTGGTCTTTGTAAACCAAAATATCACGACCTAATTATATATGAGTTAAATGGGTGTGGATGATTATTTTGAATGAGTAATCCATTATTAATGGTGTAATAAAAAATTTAACACATTCATGCCAATAAATCCTACATTTTAAGGGGGTATCTCCTCTAGGACCAAAACACAAAAAAGGTGAAATATCTTAAGAATTCCATTATTCACCATCCAATAACTATGGTTATCATTTGGATTAACTAGTTATTGTTACCAGTTTTCAAAAGGTGAGAACCTTGAGTAAGGGAGCCCAAAATATGTGGGAGTTTTAATAGAAATACATCAACTGTAGAAATTGTTCTTATCAACAAAGATAGTGAATATTTTATGTTTGTTCATGGTTAATATAAGTCTCTAGAAGGGTTCGAGCATCATACTATTATGCTTATGTGTATTGAACACATATTTATTTGAAGGGATAAGACCTTTGATTATTGAAAACATGAATTTGAGGGAATGACCTATTCAATGTGAATAATTGTTCTCATTTAGTTTGAAATGATACTCCCAGGATGACATCATATAATTTAATTTCATGTCACTATAACATATATACATTTTTTGGATATAATAAACTATGAATGCATTGGTTAGAGAAACCTTCCTTGTTCAATAAGATCTTATGAGTTTGGATTTGTGTCATAAATAGGAGACAACTATATATTCAATTGAGTCATGTGAGAGATCATGTTAGGGAATATGCAGGGGAATTCACATTTTTATTCATAAATAAAACTAGTTCAAGTGATAATAACTCATTGATGGTCTTTGAATGGAGGATCTAGGTATGACTACATATGTCATAGTATGAAAATATAATCACATATAGTTATTATCAAGAAATATAACCACACATATCAGGCACATTCATAGGGAAGTGTCATTTTATCATTATCTTTCAGCTGGACTTATAAATGAATACACTAGAATCACTATGTGTCTTGTGGTAATAAGAATAAAAAAACATGTAGTTCTAATATGAATGTAATGTAGTTTATATTCTATTACCTGGGACATAGAATATTTTGTAATAAATAATTGAGTAATTAATGATACCACATGGCAATGGAGAAAATTTATGAAGAGTATCATATTAATTGAAGGAATAATAGGGTTTCCAATTGTATTGTGCATCTCAAGGAGAATAAGAGTTCATAAGGTATGAATACCCTATAATGAAAGGGGTACAAGAATTTGATGTCTAAATATTAATTTTACAATGTATATGACACACAAATGTGTAAATTTTAGAGTATCTAAATTAACATGAATAATTGTGTTTCTGGGAAGTGTATATCATACCCCATAAATAACTGATTTGGTGGGAGGTGGATCCAAGGGGTTATGGGTAAACTATTAGTAATGTTAGAATCTCATATTCTATAATTTAAGGTAAATAACTCTTTAATTTAATGGGGTCCTCCTTTGGGATGAAAATACCCACAAGGGAAAAAATCATAGTAATCTTTATATTCAACATTGAATCCTAGTGGTTCCACATTGTATTAACTAGTTAATGATAACATTTTTATATATTAATGTACTAGTAAAATTGGATCCCAGGTTATATAGACTTCAAATAGAATGATATAAACTCATGGAATTGATTTTTTTTAACACAAATTTTGATGATATGAATTTTTCTCATGGGGAACATAAGATTCCAGATGGGTTTGAGAAACCAAAAGGCTACAACAACGTGTGTTGAAAACTTTTTGATGGTGAATGGGATTATTCATTTAATATTTTAATAATCATTCATCTTGGGGGTGATTTGTTCCACATGGAGGCATCTTTCCATATAGTTTAATATCACGTGAATATTTTTTTGTTGAGTATTTTAATGTCATCATAATAGGATGTTATCAGGTAGTATAATGTCATGTGGCTAAGAAATTTTCATGAATTTTTTTCATCCTATAAGGGTGTCTCTATATTCATAATATGTATTATTTGGATTATTTAGAGAGGATTTACATGTTTCCTAAGCTAACAATGTGTCATTATATATGTGGAAAGCAATTGATAAATGGGTTGTCAATTAGATATATGAATGTGTGTGGAAGGGATTACGTGCGGGTGTTCAAATTTTCATATGGAATAAAACTTTTATATTGATTTGAAACTCGTAGAGATTCTTGATTGGTAGTAATGGAGAATCATTGATGGTCAAGGGAATAATGATATAGGAATCACTATCAATTATGTAGTAAAAAGAATCTAGCTATATTCTGTTCTTTAGAAATCACACTACATTGGATGACCCATATACTGAGAGGAGATTTTAAATTACTCTTATTTACACTTATATTGTAGCTAGGACCACTATTTGATCTAGGAGCATCACTAAATATACTATGGGGATATGAATCAGTCCACAAATTGTTCTTTCAAATTCTCCCTACACATGACGAACTAGTATGCTAAGAGAAGGTTATTTCATTATCTTGTTTCTTATTTTACTGTTTTTGGACCCAATAATTTACAAATGGGATTTTATATATATCATGCAATTAAATGAATCTATACAGACATAGTTCTAGAGAAAGTCATGAACATAGTTCTAGCTCATACGAAAGGAAGGTTGTAGTTTTATATATGTTGTGGATTGTCCCTTGATTTGGGATATGGGAATCACTGAATATCCTATGGTAATAAAAATCGATAAAAAATTAGGTCATGGAATGAACATTCTCAGTGTAGCTATGACCCATATGTGTGGGGCATTTTTGTCTCAGGTATATTATGGATGGACCCATGATTGGTGAATCGGTCGTCGCTACACATCCTGTGTAAAAAAAGGAACTATAAAACATAGTGTAATTATAGAAAAATTAATTATGTAGTTATAACCTATATATATTGAAGGTAAAAAAAATTATTCCCTCTAGACTTAATATTAGATATTTTAGAAACACCACCCATACAATTGTATTAGAATTAAATAAACACATGGTCCTGGAAATTGAAAATTCTCTATCAAGTCTAACCCATATGTAGTGAGGGTCTTTTTCATATCAAAAATATGGCGTGCCCTAGGATTTAAATTACATGTGTCACTATTTATTAAGTAATCACAGGAATCAAACAACATATAGTTCTTAAATGGAAAATTGATTATGTCGGTAAGATTGACACATAGGGAAATGAGTGCTTCATTTTTCATTCTCATAGATCTAGAACATGGGTAGTTAACAATTCGAGAAGTGATTTCCAATATTCAATGTAATTTCATGTGGTTTGGATGACTTCTATAAATATGAACATCATGAATTATGAACATCAAATTATACATAGTTTAAAATCATTCCTCCCAGACTTAGAATCACTAACTATTGCTATAAAAAATAATTCTTGAGAAACCTTTCATTGGTGGGGCCAAAACTTGTTCCTCAGCCATTGGTTCCATTATGTAATCTCCATTTTAATATACCTTATTCATTACGTAATTTCCCTCCTATGTGGGTTCCATCTCTTGAGGTTTGTTTCCTAGTATTATTGGTATTTTAAGAACCAATACATGTTCTCCATAAATGAATGAGTGGATGTGAACCTTTTTATTCATATCTCATGCATTTCAATTTTAATGAACATCGAGGTTGGGTAGTGTACACCTCCTATTCTCATCGATCAATTCCAATTAGCATTTCCTCTTTTTTATTTATCATCATCAAAAATTATCCCATAGATAACTATTTTGAGTGAAGGAAACCGAACATAAATGGGAAACCCCTCCTTTGCCCCATATATAAGGGAATATAAGGTCACCTATTTATCTATGTTTGTGGTTGTAAGTATGGACCCTATAGCATGATGGATCACTTTTGGTATATGATTTTGTTCCTTTTCATTCTTTTTATACATTATATTATATATTGTATTACTTAATGCCTTTATCTATCAATTTTATACTACAAAATAGTGAGATGAGTGGTTAGACTCAATGTTTTACTCCTTATATTTTTTTTTTGACTAAAAAAACCAATGATGGTGTCATTGTCTATCAGTAACATGTTATGGACACCAAATATGGTAAACTTATTATAATTAATGAATTTCATGATAGTATTCATCATGAATTACTAATGTGGTATTGCCTTAGTGAATTTGTAAAATAATTCTTTAGGAGTAAGGATGTACATAAATTATTTAGTTATTGTTGGGCAATATGTTCCCCACAATATCAATTAGTCACATGGTAAAAGTCCATGAATAATTATCTAAATCTAGAAGCAATTTGTGAGGTTTATAGATTAATTTATCATGAATATGGAATTCATAAAATTTCCATGTGAATTATTCAAAGTACAATTTTTTTTTTCTAAATGTAACTAACCCTTATAATTTTGTTGTGAATCTAGTCCCAAACTAATGAGCACTATAGGAAGCTACTTGTAATCCTTCCCTGAAAGAAGTATTATCATTTTAATCAATAGATCTTAGATGGAATCCATTGAAGCATCATTTTTTCATGGAATTTTTTCCCATTTCTCCCATCCCGATGGGTATGTTCAGTTATCTACATCAATTTATGTTCAATTTTGCCTTGATCATATTGATTAGACACATATTTCTATTAATAAATTATGGGATCCATCTATCTAGGGTTGGATAATCTATCATCACCATATGAGTTATTGTTCAAATCTTTTATTTACTCCATGTCACATATGATGACTGATTAGATCACCCTTTAGTGTGTGATTTGATAAACCACTTTATCTCGATCATGGTTTTTCAAAAATGTGGTTTCCTTTGCTAGTGCATTGGCATTGTAATTTTTTTTAAATTAAATTATACAAAGTCAGTTTAAAAGGTAATTTCTCTATCAATCCTCTAATATAGCCAATTATTGGGTTTAATTATTCCATCATGATATCATAGTCATTATTGATTTACTTGATTACTTAATTTAATTTCCTAATGATATTAATGTAGGATATCATCAATTTCAGGTATAACACAAAGCTAGTGAAGAAATCATGCAACTCAATCTCATTTTTACTATAATCCGTAGATTGTGAGAGTGAGTTGGGAAAATTTTATTTTTCATGGTTAATAAGAACAATTCATGGGAAAATATAGTTGAGCTTTGTGCACTACATCCACCTTTCAAAATGACTGTAGGAGGAACCATCAAAATACATATCTCATGTTTTTGGAGTCTCCTGGGCATATAATGGATCTTCATCTGGATGTTCGGTGTCCACTTGAATTCTTTCTGTTGTTGAATATACATCATGTAAATCATCATGGACATTCTATTTAACTACTATATGTTAGAGGAACTATATTATATCCTATTAAAGAATAATTGGCCATCAGTCTAAACAACCAATCAGTATATGAATTACAATGATAATCTTTTGTAGGTCATTTTGTGAAACTATGTCAATTTCATGATACTAAAAGTAATTCCTCGACATTTCCACTATAAAAATGAGTGAGATAAATTTCTTCTTTATACTAGAACACCAAGTCTTAGTACCATGAATTGTTCAACTAAGATAGTAGTTTCTATTTTTATTGCTGATATCATTTTTCAATCTGAAGAGAAAATGAAGTGATAGTTCTAGGGTATCCACATATAGTATAAGTATAATTCCATATAATAATGGAATAAAGTATTGTGGGTGTAGTAGAAACCTATTGATATTCTCGAAGGATTATAATAAATCATTATCCCATCAGTAGGAAACTTCCTTCTTTATTATCATATTAATGGAGTGGGATATTAATACCTGTTATGAAATGATATGTTGAATATAAGAATGGTTTTATTAGACCACTCTCAGTTCCATATAATTCGTATGCTATGTAATTTATAGGATTTCACATGTCCATTATGGATTAAACATGATTTCATAGTTGTCTACCAAAAATATCATGTATTTATCTAATATCACTCCAAAAGAACACATCAGAGTATTTTTCATCAAATTCTGATACAACAATTTGTTTAATATCATTTGATGATTAATGAGGCGATCATATAACTCGGAAGAACCACCTTGTCATTGATGTAATATTGCATTATTTTTTTCAAAATGGGTTTAAATATACGATGAATGGAATTTTAATATGTTACACATGCTTTAATTAGTCAAATTGGAATTACAAGGTTGAAAAATATCCCCAAATTGTTTCTGATGGAAGTGGACTATGATTTCTGGGGACCATATGTGTCTAATTATTTTATGAATATCCATCACAAAATTAAGAGGCTTTGAGACTATAATTTGTGATGATCAAAAGATTATTAATTGGAAATGGGAAATCATCCTTCGTTTAGTGTCTATTAAGGTCTCTAAAATATATGAAAACCCAAATCTACTTATTATTTACCTTTAATCTAATGATTTTGGTGGGATATTTTTGGTTCTTTGCCTCTCAAACAATGTTGGAATTGATCAATTTTTGAAAATTTTATTTTAAATTAGTCAAATGAGAGGTATTCATTATACTATCTTACAAAAAAAACTCAACGGAGATTTGGAACACATAGGTGAAGCGGAGCCACATCAGGTTTCATCCAGAGAATCTATATATAATTTCAAGTGAACATGGTTCAATTCCCCTCTATAAGTTCAATATAAATCTTCTTTTCCTCCAGAGACATGGTGGAACTAATCAGTGTTTTTCACATGTCTTCTTCTATTCCCAAATTCACTTGTATTAGCTCATCAATGGTGGCAGAGACTCAGTCCTCAACTATATGATGGGCCTTGTTGAGTTATCCATTTCTTCTACCATGTCACTGTCTATGTAGATATTTTTATACATGGTGGGTGATCTGAGAGAATATTTGACACTAAAGAGGTAATATACAAATTTTAGAAAAATCATTGGAATCCAAAACATCATATTTAATCATGGAGATATTCTATTAATACATGTATCCCATTACACACCACTATGGGTAGGATGTATATAGACATCCTGATTTTCAAATAATTCCCAAGGGAATTGATGATATATGTTTATTGTGAACGATAATTTCTGGATCTACATATGGAATCTATATGACTTCCCTATAATTAATAAACTTCACCTAACATGAATTCTATCACATTGAAATAACCAAATTATGATTTTTATTTATGATAGTGTGTTCGGACTAAATCATCTTCCCCAATCAGGATTATGGAAAATTCATAAGTGATGTAAAGAATGATCCATGGATTCAAAAGGGGGTCTCTAATCCATTAATGGTGGAAAATTCATACTAGTATCCACCATTATTTTTTTGAATTCCATCTTATAGAAAATTATCTTATTGTATATGGATTTTCATGAGAAGAAGGTGGAGTTGTCAAAATGTAGTACGTAAACCTCTACATTGATGGGTTATTTTAAGAATTGATGAAATATTGATGGAATTCATACATGTCTATGAATCAAAGGTCTTATGAGTAGAAAATTATATTAAACCTGTTATTCTATAAACATGAATTCAACATTATATGTGAGAATCCAAATGTAATCCTTGAGTTTCATATTCCAATAGGGTTTTTTTCACTTATTTTACCCTTTAATCATTACAATCATAAGGGAAAAGTACCCATCATAATATACTAATATTTAAAAGGGTTCTAATAGTTATGTGATTTATTCAAAACATATTTTCATATATAAGTATTTAGATTTCTAAATTATCATGTTTTATTGAAAAAATAAGGATCTGATAATTCATAAGAAGACATCTTCCTTGTAAATTTATTGAATGATGTGGTGTTATGACATTTTTATGGCACAATCTCTGACTAGTAAACCTCATCTACTATGAATTGTTTCTCAATATCATTTGGTATCTAGATTCCCATGATGTGTAAATCCTTCTATTCTTTCATAATATGGATAGAAATAAGGTTTGATATCTTGGTATGGAATGATAAGAATTATATAATAGGCCCATTTTTGGATAGATTCCTATGATTTCCATTTTTTGAATTCTACAAAATAAGTGGTTAATAGAATAAGGTGTTTTAGGTGGATATTAATGGTTCTTGAGATGAGGTTATTTGATAATCAACTACATGTGTACTAGGTCTTTCTACCTTACACTTTTTTCTTTGATGGCCATAAAAGTGTAACCCTTCTAGTCAGTAATGTTACATTTCGAGGAATGAATGACATATAAAGGGTTGTGACTCATCCAAGTGTTCTTTTTCTAGATTCTAAATACCCCACTCATGGGTATCATTAACATATATGGATTCTATGGGTATGTGACTAGAATATTGTGTTTGACCCTGACCTTATAATACAATATATCCCCACCTCATGCACCATCAGACACCAACACTTCGGTAAGGTATGTTGGACTTTTATTCAAAGGAATATTTATCATTAGAGGTGGGAAATTTTATAAAAATTAGGGAAAAAATGAGCTACTTCCCCTAGGAGGTTTCCATTTTTTTGGACGATTCTTGTTCTCCAAATGATGAAGGAATGTAATCATAAAGAGTCAGAGTTCATGTCGGATATGGATATGAATATTTCTCTTGTATATTTGAACTTTTTTAAATTAAATCATCCTATAAGAGGAATATTCAAATTTCCTACCAAGGTTCCATGATTTTTATTGGTTTTCAAAGATATTCACATAGGAAATCATACGCTTTGTCAACTATCATTCGATGCTTCAAATTATCATAATTTTATACATCGTTAGACAGCCAGTCTTTCTAGTCACCCAATACTTATAGTACGATGATTGTAACACATGTCACATGTGATGTGGTCTTCCCCAGTATCACCTATCAAGAATAAACCTTTCTCTAGAGGACATATATAAATAAAATTATGTAATGTTTGTTGATTCCCAATATCATGTAGTGATTGTATTTGTTATGAAAATCATATAGGTTGATCTCATTGTGTTTCTTATGATATTCTAACTTGGGATCGTTATTTTCAAGGATTCAAGTAAATAACTTTTGGCCTTATCATTTCTATAGTAAATAATTTTATTCATCTGATATTTAAATCATGGGTGGCCTGGATATATTTTTATTTCATTTGGGTATTATTTTATTATTTCTGCTCGATGGGATGTGATTCCCAATTACGTGAATCCTTGGTTAAATTAATGGGATTTTTTAATATGTTGATGTTAACAATAGTAGTATTTTTTTCCATACAAGTTTTCTTTCAATGTTTTTATGTGTAGATAATCATTGAAGGTTTGATTAATGACATACTCTCAGTGTTCTCCTATATCTATAAACTCATGGAACATTTCTGCATAATTCTTCTAGATCAAAGATGATTGAAACTCCTCCCAAATATTTTCATCATAAATACCAAAACATTACCCTAGTGAGAGAGAGATACTTATAAAATACACTGCATATTGTGATGTTGTTAAAAACCCTCCCATTTTTACATTGTTTGAAATTGTGTAGGTAGATAATCTTTATCGTCCTTAGCGTGGAGCTGAATTGATAAAATAATTGATGAATAATGTCTTACCAACACCAAATATGTACTTCTAGAATTCTATTATACCAAATTGAGGCTGACAGTACAAAATTATTTTTAACAAATATTATTTATTTACCCAATGTCTAATTTATAGGGTCAATCATCAGGCAATAAAAGGACGTGAACTACATGTTATTATGTTTTTTATCTCCTTCAATATATAGGGTTGATAAAAAGGATTTCTGAAATTACATGGTGTGAGTTTCTCATCCACCCATTCGGTAGATGTACTATTTTCATATATCATTACTGCACTCCACCTTTCCATGTCACACACTCAATTAATTAAAAATTGGATGGCATTGTTTAGTTTTAAAGGTGAAACATTCTTGAAAACCTCTCACCTACATGGAGAGGGATATAATTTATAAGGCGGGTTCACATTCATATCCCGTTGATTCATGATATTTTCTTGGATCAAATGATCACCCTAAAGGGGGAGAGGATTTAACATCTATAATATAAATTCATGACCATCCTCTACATAAATTTTTATATAGACATGTTTTTAGGATCAAGATCTAGCCTCATGCTCAAATTCCACTATTTCTAGAGTATTATATCTGTCATGATGTATTGGATGATGGATATTCAATTCTATTTGGAGTATATACCATTTATTAATGTTATTTATGGATTATTTACTCGATTAAATATCTAATATTTTATATCTCATTATTATATTGTGCATTTTGATCATATATGGATGGAATTTTAGAGCCACTATGTGGTGATTTAGATGTATCCACCTCGTTCCCTTTATCACTACAAATTTTTTGCTTTGGAAGATGAAATTCAGCATTTAGAGGTTCCAGGTTCTTTCTTTTTCAATAATTTCACATTCCCATAGCCTCATTTTGTTCATCAATATTTATTAACTCTAAGGGAAGTGATTTTATATCGGGTCCCTCTATGTCAACATCTTAGTAATCATTGTCTGGAAGATTTATTGGGATGATTTTCACTGATATGTATAATGGGACAATTGTTATCCCATCATTCCCCACAAAAAACGATAGTTACACACTAGTTACTCCTCCTAAAATGGTTGTATATAGGTAAATCATCATACTCCTAAACATATTATACCTTTTTTCTAATCATCGATATTAGGTTAGACCACCTTTATTGTATGTTACACCAATCTAAATCTATGAATAGTTTTTATAAGAGAGTTTTGGGTCATACATGCTATGAAGGTCCAACATGAAAGAGGATCATGTTGTGGTGGGAAGAAATTATTGGATATTAGTTTCCAATCTTTACATCAAATCATAGAGATGACTTCCATGATGATCGTACTAATAAATATTCCCCCATACCTCTGGTACCGGGAGGATTTGTGGCCATTATTATAAATTTATGACTCTATTGTCTAGGATTAAATGACTCCAATTGAGGGTCTATGTGATCCTTTGAGTGAAATTGAAATATATTTTCCCATACCCATCATGATGGGGTTGTACTAGAACTTCTAAAAATATCACAAAGACCCTCTTGGTGTATGATAAAACAATTGGTGTTCATTGAGATACAAATAAAAACATCATTATGAGATGGGTTTTTTATAGCCACATCCAATATTTTAAATAACCTCTGTGTTTGAAGACTATAGGGGAAAAACTATGCTAGAAATTAAACATTCATTGTGGGATGTGTTCATTAATACATTTCTTCTTTGGCGGTAATGATTTATATTTATTTTATTTGGTGAAACTATGTTCTATCATGAGATAATTTCAATATATTCTTTTCCTGATTATTCCATATTGCGGTATGTTTAATAGTTGTACACAACTTCAGATCCCATGTTTTATATGTGCTCCCATTGTTTAGAGGCCCAACTGAGGAGCCTAATAATGGTCCTACCTCTCTCTCTATTTGGGTTAAATTTTAATCCTCAATGTAATGGAGGTTCACTTGATTAATGTTGTATCCCACATTTTATGTTGTCCCCTGATATCTCTTATAACTATGACAATATAGGATGTTGAATTTTGGGATATTTTCTATTTCAGAGACATAGAGAAGTGTAATGATCCATTAAGTCCCCATCAACAGATACCTGTGTTTGATGAGGCTCTAGAAATCAGTTGATATGGGGTTGTTATGACATGATGGAAAACAACCTATATTAGGTTTTGATTTTCTTCAAATCCTATGTTGTAGGATATCGAGAACAAAAACATCCCCATCTGGTAAAATATTTTATTTCTGATCTAGATCTTATACTCACATCCTTGATAAGGGAGGTGAACGGTCTTTAACCACCAAGGTGTCACCACTCGTTCTAGTGTAAGTAGCGAATTTTTTCAATCTCAATATCATATTTAATATAATATATGGAATTAATAAGGGGATGTAACATAGTTTTAAGGATGTTTTGGATAATTATATCCATATATCCATATTGGATTCTTCATTTTTGGATTCATATTCATTTACGTATTCAAATCACGAAGATCACTTCTCAAGGTCCTCTGTTGATGTATGTGAGTTATTTTAGACAGTTTAACTGGAAAAATATATGCTTAACCATGGTTTTACAAGATTCTCTCTATATAATGTTACCTTTTCAAGTTATGTATTTTATTTTCTAGGATAAATATTACTATAGGTTAGTTTTCCATGGCGGAAATTAGGAGTAGAGTCTATTTAATATGTCATTACAAAACCTTGAGATGAACAAAATAGGTAGTCAATAATATATTCTTCAATTGAAGAGTTAGTCTTCCTTAGTGGTGTTGGATATATATTTCGTATAACCTCAATGGAATTTTCATTGAGATGATCAGGAATATGGATGTCATTCTATCTCATGATGTGAATATGTTGACTAGACGATTGCAGTTGAGATGAGATACAATCATGCCATATGATCATCATCAAAATATGTTGATGACCATATATTTCTATGGGGATATGAGCTTGATATTAAAAAATTTCTACAATATTTGGAAGAACCATTATATCGTCAGTAGGGATATGATCCAACCTTTGAGTGGTTTCATGAATATAGTATTGAATCCATGATGAAGTGGGGGCCGATCTTAGTTAAAAAATGCATCACTGAACAAAATATGCTAACATACCTCTATAATGGTATAAGGATAAAATTCTACTCATGTATACCCTCCAAATGATTCTACTAAATGATTTCACCGTTAAATAAATTTTTATCTTCATAGTTTCCATATCCTACAATATTATACATTTTAGCTTTGTTAGTATGAATATGGTCCCACACTGAAGTGATTTCGATACTGTACTGACAAACCTCAATAGGAATTTGGATATAATAATAGAATAATTTCTTTGGATTATGCTTCTAGTCATCTACCTCATGAATGGGTGATTATAGTAATGAATTTTTCCAACTAGGATTATGATCCCTAATCAGAATGAGAATATGTTCCCCCTCATATTCCTATAACATTTATAGAATATTCTAATAATCCTATAAAAATAGAAATAATATTTTCATTCTCTAGAGTAACTAGTTTTTCATAATTATCATGTTAATATACTAATCTAGATATTGGAATAGGGATATTTTCTTGTCCCAATATTTTTACATATGTTGGAATATTCCTGTGGGGCTCTTATTCTATATCCTTTATATAGTGATACATCTCCATTGTTTGTGCAGATATGTAAGAATGAACATTATCGACCATCAAGATATAATGGAACATTTCTCTAATTGAAGTGGGTATATAATAGCTATCATTTAACCTTGTACTGTTATCATATTCTAATGGCCTTCATGCATAGATAAAGGGATTTGTTTCTACCATCATGCTTAATTTAAGAATATGCTTTCTCAATTGAGCAAAGTGATAATGATGATGATCCAGCACATTAGACACTATTGGAATATATTGAAGGGATTCATTGGAAAAAAAAGGTTATAATCCCACACCCATTTATCCACATCCTTCCATTCCCTCTAAGACCTCATTTGTACATATTAATGAGTGTTAATGGTGTTAATCTATTGGTTGGTTCCATCATATGTTGAATTAGAAGAACTTGTGGGATTACATTGGTAATGAAGTTTGATAGGATGCCTCCTAGTTAGATCCTAATGTGAAATGGATCCATCATCAACTCCTTGTTCAACCTTCCTAAGTTATGGATGGTTTTGATTTCCTTGATGGGCTTCTAAGTCAATTCGTGGTGGCGAAGAACGCCAGTATTTTCATTCCATCAATCCATCAATGAGACAGTTTTTTAGCTTCATCATCTAGAGACCCTTACATGTGTCCTTAAAAATGGGGATCTTACATTATTTGTGGTATGCTTAGACCATCATGTTCACCACCCTATGATAAAGGCATAGGGTGGGTGATATTATTATCCCACAAGCATTGGTTACAGTTATAGTTGAGGTTCCAGAATATTTTCTTGATAAATATATTATATTGGGTCAAGGTGTTATTATTAAGAGAATTGTATGTAGTTTATAAGAGAATAAGAAAAAATGTAACTGATCTATCAATTGCCAAAATTATGAAACATGACTAATCAGGAATGCCCGGGTAACACAAGTGTTTACTCCTATTTTCTATTCAATAATTTTTCATCTAAGGAATGTATATGTGGTTAATGGACTATTACATGAGAACTCAAATATATTAGTAAATTATTTCCCATGATTTGTGAAATTTTTGTTTTCATTTGAGGCAGTAATTGTTTCCAATGATGGGATACCATATATGGTTTATCATGGTTCTTTGAGAAACTCTCTATGTAATGATTTCTCATATAATGTATTTTTTCCTTTTCCATTAGAAACATTACCATGGGATGGTTTTCTATAGAGGACATCAGGAGTATAGTCCTTGTGATCCATATCTACACTACTATGAGAGGGAGTACCACAGTTGGGATCTCCTCAAGCTTCAGGTGAAGAGTTGAAAAACCCTTTAGGTTTTTTAATATGTGTTATATAGCTTCATGGACACTGGAATTGAAAGTATCAAAATTATGAGCCTTGTTATGCATTGTGATAAAAATATGATTATTTTTATATTGGGATTTATTATGGATATAAAAATACTACACGATGGTCTCCATAATATATTGATTATTTTCTATTTCTATGGGGATATAATATAGCTACTGAGAAGCTCCGAGAATATTTTGGTGAGGCTCTATATATTCAGTGGGTATATCATCCAAAATGTGTGTGGTTACATGAATATAATTATCAATTCAAGATGGAATTGTAATCTGAGCTCTGATAAAATATTTATTCTCTATTAGAATATACTTATAGACATATAGAATGGAAAAAATGATATGAGCCTCTTCCTATATAGACTCTAAATAATTATAGTGAATTTGATCACTGCCTGGGGATGGGATATAAACCTAGCTTCTATATTATTCTTGAATAGGTCATGAATCTTATTGATTAGGGATATGTGATTTCAATGAGGTTACATTCATATTGTATTTATATACTTCATTTGTAGAAGGGTTGCTAGCCCGATCCTATTATTTTAGAGAATGCCTCTATATTTCTTCAAAATTAATTTAAAAATTTCTTAAGGAATTTTTCAAAATATTTTGGTGAGCCCTAGATAGAACCATAATATAATCTCGTTCATGTCCATAATCCTTTATAAGAATATTTTTATAATCCTCACATATAGGATAAATAATTATTTCTTCCTCATGAAAAGACAAAAGTTTATATAGATTTTATTTACATAATAAAATATATTTTTTGATTGGGATACTTGCCTATCATAGTTTATGTACACGTTCTGTACTATGTTTTTAAATCCCATCTACTATTTATAAAAAATAGTGAAACATCATAAAAGTGAATTAATGTAATAATACACATTCATAGTCTATAAAATATATTGTAGGAAGTCCTCATTTCAATAAGGTATACAATCCCACTAATATATTCATTGTTGCATCAAATTATGTATGTGTGCTTAATTCATTGGGGAAGGGATAAGATCCACCCCACTGATTGATTTAGAATATGAATGTAGAATTGATTTGGGTCAGTAGGGATATGAGTCAACTCACTATACGTCATCATAAAATATTTACAAGAATCATCACTGGATGTGAGCATATAATACCAATCTACTTTAAACAATAATTTCCATTCATAGTGTGACCTCATATGTACTAGTGAATGAGCGTATAGTGTGAAAATTTGTTTGGTGGTTCACTTATCATTCGACAAATGGGAACTAAAAGGATGAAAATAGTGAAATTAATTTAAAACAACCCACATATATAGCTCCTGAATGAGGATATTTCCATAATATACTCTTTATCCCAGATTTCTAAGGCAAAATGTTCTTATTTCCCAACTATGGGTATAATATTATGATGCAATGGTCGGTGGGGAAAAGTTCCACAAATTTAATTTTAGCATTCCTTGAATGATACAAACAAGTCAGTTTCCCCATTTAGGGACATCTACATGTGACCTCATGCGTTAGGATCATAACACGTTGTCAATTATTATATTTCTCTTGAATTTAATGTCCATGGAATTAATGTCTTATTTCATAGAAACCTTGATATTTTATTTAATGTTATCATGTTGAGTACAAATTTTTTATTTTTATAGGAGATATGATAAAAATTTCATGACAAGTAGTCAACTGGTCATTTTTTATTTTTTAGAGATTTCCATCGAGTTAATCATTTCATCAATGAAGGTAAAGTGGCATAATTTATTTAAATAGGTGAAAATAATTACATAGTTAAATGATTTCACATCATGTTATTATTTCCAAATTCAAATCAAGTTCATTATCATAACTTATGATGAAACATTGTATGTGATAATTGATTATAAGTGTATGGGGTTCAATATGGTTGATCAATAATTCATATTGGGCCTACTATTTTAATCTCTCATATAAAATACCATTAGATCACACATCATCAATGAATCATTAGCCATATTTCAAAATGTAGGTGGTTTCTTGGGTATTAAAACAAAATGACACTAGGGAACTCAAACTACTTTAGTGGAAAGGATGTGTGGCTCATCATAACCATCTAGAGGGAAATCTCTCCTACTTTTAGAATATATTAATGATTTATGATATGATTGTGAATATCTTCCAAATATCTATATGAGATAGGTTACACACAAAAAATAATTAGAGGTTGAATCTTAATAAATTTAAAGGGATTTATATTAATGATACCATCTATATATATAATATTCTCTCCAACTATTTCTCATTATTTATTAAAAATAGGTAGTTTCTAATTTTTCTGAAACTATATAAAATAGAACTCTATTGTTTACTACTACAAATGAAGGAAATTTGGTTTTTGAGAATGGGATGGAACCTCTAAGATGAATCCAATGTATTCTATAAGAAATTTAATTAAAACTCACTTAGTTGATTTATGTCTAATTAATGTAGTTTAACATCATATAGAAATATGTTTGTGAGGGAGAATAGTCATCATGTATGGATATCAGGACATGGGAATGAATTGTCCCTATATTTTTTATAATAGGACTAATATGCTTCATTGTTTTACTCATCCTCATGATATTTGTTTGAAAATATAAATAATGAGTACCTATGAGGATAATTTTCCCTGAGTTTAGAAATTTGAAAATCCCTTCAAGACTTACACCAAGGTGGATGCCTGTTTATAGGAGAATATTCATCATGAAATTATTAATTTATTATATAATAAGGTTTCTATAACTGGGAGAATTTTATCATTAATGTGATAGAACCATGGAAAATCCATAGTCCCAGATGAGTCATTCTTTGTGTGAGAAACATGGGATAACAATTAATCTGATTCCCTAAATATGGATAAGGGACTTATGAATTTTGTTGACATTAATGAAGTGACTTATATATATATTGAACCCAATTAAGGTGTCATACATACCCTACATATAACTAGAATTAGATTCTTCATAGATAAATCTGATTCTAAATTTGGTGGGGAAGGAGAAAGAATTATAGATCCCAAGGGGGAGGGTCTTCTGATCTTGAGTAAATGAAATATTAGGGACTTACAAAAAAATTTATTTTCATGTATGAACCCATTTCCATTATAATTATGGTGATGGAAAAATGATACACTCAATGGAGTTTTTTGGTCCCATGAGATATAGTGTTTTTCATATAGAAGGGCTTATACAAAGGCAGTTTTCCATTGGATGATATCCGACCATTACCCTGTGATGAATTGATGGTGGTGTATATGAGTAGAATGATGATCTAAAAATGAATTCATTTCATTATTATTTTGTAAATACATCTCATATTAAGTGGAAATGATCATCCAAATAATCATATTCTAGGGTTTACATGATTCAAGTGAACAGTCACAAGTATTTTGGCATTGAAAATGCTACAATGTATAATGAATCAACCTAAATTGTATGGGAAATCCACCTAACATGTCATGAAGTTTCACATTATTAGGTACATGGGTGTTCAAATGATAAAATATAACATTAATAATACCTATCATGTGACAATATGAGAGTTCAATATGACTTTTCATAAATTAGATAACATGTATGGAATAATTCATATGATCTACCAGAAATTTCTGGAGGAATTATGATGTTCCTCGTAACATGTTAAGAAGGAATTACCTAACATTGATAACATGTACAAATTTCATCAGATGATCTAGATGACTTGTTTGAATGGATTTACAAGAACTATATCACTCGTTTTGAAGAGTTATCATAAACCCGCTAACATTTTTGAAGGACTTTGCATCTTATACACGAGATATACAAATGGCATCACATGATTTTTTTGACATGTCTATAGGGAATAATTTGACTTGTATGAAATTTAAAAATACAAAAATATGATATGGATTACATGACAGGAGGCCATCATGTGACATGGTTTGAATGCCTAATGCACATCATGTGATTTGGTTAACATGTTTAGAGGAAATCACAATATCTAGCTGGAATTTCAGGATGAAATCACATTACATGAGGAATTTAGTAATTAAAAAAATTGTATAGACCTACAACAAAAATAGTAAATTCATTCAATAGTCTTACCTGGTGAAAGAATCTTGCAATTGTGGGGTTATCTTCTCTAAGATGTTTGATATTTCCTCTACAGTCATGTCTACGTTTTTTCTGTAGTGGGGGGAATCTATATGCACTAACACCCTCAATTTATGCCACTTTATTTTGATCTTAAATACCATATATGTGATTTTGTTGGTGGAGGATCATTCACTATATAATATATTGTATTCCCTCAATGGGTCATCTGTGATGTCATCTTTATGTCATGTAATAAATAATATACCACGAGATCATTCCATCAATTCCATATTTATTTAATCCATTTCATGGAAAATGGTCTTTGTATAATAATTTATAGATGTTTATGGGTCTTCAAATGATATCAAATATATTGTGGGGTACGTTTTTTAGTTCTGGATATAATTTCATAGGGATTTCACATTTTTGGTTGATAGATCATTTGAAATGCATAAGACCTATAAATGAAAAATAGCACAACTCATCTTCACATAAATCTACTGACTTCTTCAAATATTATTTCATTAACCTATGATTTATTCCACCATTTATCTATCATTGAATAATTTGATCAAATAGAAATGTCAGAGATCCTTCGTATGATGCAGGTGACATATCTAGTATCCTTGTGTTGATAAATTCAGCATGTCTCCATTGATTTTTTGTGATCTATAGATGACCTCAAGAAACTAATAATCACGTCATGTGAAAATTAAAATATTTAATTTTTTATTAATCATAAACTTTTTTCTCCCATTAATTTATAAATGGAATGGGTGATATTTATATTATTGTCAATTGAGATGTCACATTATTGGAATAACTCATCTATAAGACTTTTCATGATTAATAGTGCTTTTATGGATTCGTCAGTGTGATAAAGAAGTCCTTTCAAATGGGCTTCATGTGGTCATGAAAATATCACATGATTTGTAATACCATTTTTTATGATTTCATAAGGACATGTGATTTGTATAACCTAGGTGTCTAATCACCACGTATTCATCTTTCCCATTTCTTCCAAATATAGGTATTTCATTAATCCTATCACTGAAAATGCTATTCTCTCGAGGGTCAATATGTGTTATCATAAGGGTCATGATGATGACATCTCGTAAAGCACTCACTCGAATACAACCCCTTATGTTCTCAAATTAATATTGCATATCTAAAAAAATTCAACCAAATAGATTTTGATAATGTAAAAAAATCAAAAATTTATAGACCCAATTTTTTCCTACAAATATATTGGAATATTTATACATATATTTCTAGAGCTAGGAGCCGATACGGTATGCGATTCCAAGGCCTGGGGTGCCCAGAATAATTAGTATAAAAATATTAAATATTTTTTTAGTATTTAGATGGTGGAAATTTGATATATTTTAAAAAATAATTTGGATTTCAAATCTAAGGGTATGGTTGAATCCATATCTTGGTGTTTAACCGGAGAGAGATATATTTTTTGCTGGCACAGGACTACTGTAGAAAATTCATCAGCGGATGTAACAGTAACAAAATAATTGAATTATATTACTTTATCCCAGTTTTTGAATCACATAACATTTGAATGGGGACTTATATTGGAAATACGATACCACAATTGAGTTAATAGCGAGGTTTTCTTCTTAAGTGTGATATAAAATGAGAGGCAATGGAATTTACAATTCTGTGGCCATTGGTAGTTTTATATAAATAATTGATTAAGGGAAATGAGTAAGGGTTGGATCATTTATTCCATAGAAACTTGTGAGAGGTCCTCCTCTCCTTCTGATGGAGAATTGACATCAGATCTTTGGATGATCGCGACAAAACATTTGATACGAGTAGATAAAAGAATGGAGAACACATTGGTGGATCCAAAATCCTTGTATGATTCTTTATTTGGATTTTTCCCTGATTGATGTTTGTGTTGTATAATTTTATTATTTATCAATTTACCTACCTTGAAATATATTGATGATGGCCAAAATAAAAATGGTCAATGACTATTTATATTATTGGTCTCTCGCTCATCATGTTCTTCGTCTCTTCATCGCATTATCCATCATTCATCGATGATTACATTTTTTTATTCTCAAATGATCTATAAACATTGAAAATGACATATATATTTGAATCTCTTGGCCTGAGGAGTCCCTATCTATTCTCATATTCATCTTTTGATTGTTGGATGTGGCATGATAGAGAGCATAAGATCCACCAACTTTTCATCATGTCGTAACTTCGATAATTATTCAAACGGAGGACAGCATTGTTTACATCAGGACATAAGGATTTTTGATCTGGTCTCGAATAAACTTTTTGACCACCAGAGTGATCCCAAAGGATCATGAAAGGGAATTATGACATGCAGTGGTGGGAGGTGGGGTTTGATGGAGCAGGTGTGGAAGGTCGGCTGAGATCAGCGGCTAGACTGGGTGTAGGATGATGGAGGGAAGCATGATAACAGTGCAGAAAGGTGGCCTTAGGCATCAGCGGTAGGTGCATCCAGAGGTGGACAATGTGGGATGGCGGTGGTAGTAGGTAACCGACTGTTGGAACCCCCCCTATGGTTTTTTTCATAAATCCTACAAAAAAACTAAAATAATTATAATAAAGATATTATCATTATCATTATTATTATTAAAACTTTTTAACACATCTATCAACCCCATGCATCGTCCATTTCACATTCCATCAGTGGAAATGTGACAATGATTTTGATGTAGGGTTTTTAAGGTAAATTTAGAGTACCTTTCTCCAACTCATGGAGTGGGTCAATAAAATTTCTTAAAAACTATTATTATTATTATTTCTAAAAGTTGAATCGAGCGTAACTCCTACATAGAGCATCTTATTAGCAAGTATCCTATGGAAATGTGACCCTTAGGCTAACGTGGTCCTCTTAATGCCTATTTGGGAACATATTTTTCAGTCTAGAGTATTGGTTGAATGAAACATCCAATAATTATAATATTAATAATATATTTACTATTATTTGGATATTCTTGTATCAAATGTATCTCTAGCAACAAATGATAAAATGATGCGATGTTAGTGGCATTGCGAGCAGGGTAGTTGAGGAGGTTGTGTAAATACAGATTTCATGGTTTTAAAAAAACCGAGGTGTGTGCCCCATAAAGCCTTTTTTGGGTGTTTTCGGTGAAATTTGATTTTTACACTGAGTGTCTTTTTTTGAAGAATAAATAGTCAATCTCGTGTATTTTTCGACGAGTATCACAATACTGCGATCTTTATGATGTGTTCTAGGAATGAGGTATAGGCCACACGAATCACCATTCACGTGAAATGCCACGAAATATAGTTTATTCTCTAAGAGTCCAATTTGGGTTACTTAATAATCGACCCGGGACATTTTTTAACAAAGATCATAACGGTGTGATATGTTAGGAAATTCTCGGACATTTTAGGAGGTATTCCAGTAAACATAAATTTAATCCATTCAAATCAATAACAATCAATGCGCACTCATCAGTATTTTCCCTAGAGGTGACATGTACTCTGAATTATTCTGGGACACCGAATGGTATTTATCAATATATATAATCCTAGTATGGATAGGTACATGGTTAGGTGATGAGGCAGGGTCACATGTTCTATGGGTCCCACTCATGTTGTGTAAAACTTTATTAATCTTTGAATTCTCATATGTCCTTCTTTTGGACTCGGCTTTTCCCATGAGTTGCCTATCCTACATGTTTTTCTTCATAGAATGTGATGGGGACCACTATAGTGGATTTATAGATATGACGAAAGATGTTATGGAGGTGAAGAATATTAAGGCAACGTTTGATGACAGTAGTGATCCGGCATTGTCATATCATTGCTTTCCAAGATGTACCATCCTACATTGATGGCCAATGTAGTTTACCAATACAATATGAGTGGAATCCCCTTTCTGAGAAGAATGTGGGTCCTCAAAGTCCAATAGTAGAAACCCCTATTTTTATGTTTTTGGGTCCTTTACCAGCTAATTACAAGTGTAATCCCCACGATCCACTAGGTTGAGGGACATTGAAAAATAAGTGTGGTGTCCCCCTAACATATATGTTTGTGGGTCCTCTAAGACCACTATTAGAGTCGAATCCCTCTAATGTATCATGGTGTACATCCTCTATAGTGACTATTAGAGTGGAATCCCCATAATCCACTTTGATGTGGTTCCTCTAATTTTATTTTACTCTTTTAGACTATGGATCAGTGATTATTCATCAATTAACATTACTTTGGATTCACGAGTAAGAGGGGTGCCTTCCCTATCGAGACGCATCCTTGCGATGTGATCTAAAACCAAGTGGGAAAGGTAGATCCTCCCAAAACAGATAGTATCAAGGTGTGGTGATTGGTCCTTTTCATGTCACATATTCATAGAATACGTGAGGGATTCTGGGCATCATTGGTGGTTACTTATTAAACAATTGGTGACTCCTTTCCTAGGATGAGTTTTGAGATGTATATCCCCTTACTCTATTATTTGGAATTCATTAATTAAATATATATATATATATATCATGTTTCAATACCCACTACATCGTTTTTGGTTACTATCCTTCCAGGTGAGGCGAAGACACGTCGGGTATGATATGTGATTTTTTGTGTCTAGCTTCTCAGGTTGGGATGAGTCTACTCTCTAACTTTAGGTTGTGAAGACTCCACAATAAGTTCATATTATCATATTATCATGCTCTGTGGGTTTGTATGGGTTAACATCACTCTTTTTTTTAGATTATAAGTGAGATGGAGATTCCCTTACACCCTTATTTGGGTTTCTTTGACTGAGCATATATTTATCATGTTTCTATACCCACTACTTGGGTTTGGATACTCTCTGTCTTGGAGAAGTGATGAAACATGGGGAATTCCATGTGATTCTTGTGTATAGCTTATCATTGTTGGAACTTTCTACTCTCTCACTATAGGTTGCAAAAACTCCAAGAGATGTTTATCTTCTCATGGTATCTAGCTCATTCTGTTTGGATGAGATTACATTAGTTTATTTTTTGGTTGAGTTGTACTCTCTTTTACTGAACCTGGTCATATCTTCTACTTTCCTCTTCTATGTATCGCTTACAGCTTCTCTTCACATTTTTATGGTTTCATACAAAGTATTTTTATTCACACCCTTTAATTGGGTTTTCCTACACATGTCATGCCTTTTGAAGATGACTTACATGTTGATTGTGACTTCATAGGAGCTTAGGGATATGGGTTCATGGACTGTGTGTGGTGGAAATAGATTGGGATCCAAGTGTGGGGCTCTAACAACTGTTTTACTATCCAATTACATCTAGTTGTGTCACTTTTTTTGTTGGGTATGTATTTTTTCTCATTTCCCTTTTAGTTTAAATTTTTTTGTACTTGTAGTTATTATAGGTTGATGCATGTTCATGAATTATATATATATATGTTGTATCTATTTATCCTTTTACACTTAACTTTTACAATGATTTAGATTCAAATGTCGGTATATGTTTTTAGGAAAAGTTAACCCAGAGATTGTTTTTCCTTCATCTCTTATCGTCACCCCTTGTCCTATAGAGGTGGGTCTGGGTTTTTTGTAGCACGATCCCCAACATGGGTTATGTCCCAAAAAACTATTATGAGATGTAGGTTAGACCCTTGGAACATTGATTGAACATTTACTAAAAATTTCATTGGTTTATTCTATGGTAATAGGGTCCCTGTATCTCGAGACCGGTTCTCAGGCAGGGTGTCCAGTGATGGTGCGACGACCAACATAACCATTCACCGGAACCCTAATTACCTGCACGTCGACTCATCATGATGAGTCATTCTTTTAGGGAATGTTTGTTTATGAATCATATAAGATCGATTCATTTATTTTCCTTATTTAGTCAGATCCCCTTTGTGATTGATATATATATATATATATACTCATTTGACCATGATACCTTTTGATAAATCTAAAGATGCCTCTTGGATGACAATAATAAAGGATAATATATCCAGATTCAGATGACAACCATATGAGTGCTAAGGTCTTAGTTCATGATCCATCATATAATCCACCATCATCCATGTGGATTGGTTGCAACACCACCACCTATTGAGGAACAGTTAGTCCATGCAAAGCAGGATGAGGATGCATACATATTGAGGGAACTTTGTGATTTCCAATATCAGAGACCATTGAGGTTTCATGGTGAGCCATATCTTAATGTAGTAGTGGTAATTCTAGAGTCGGTGGTCCAACACATAATGATTTATCTGACACCTATGGATCAAATTGTGTCTTTGGATTCCAGTCATTTCCACGGAGAAGCTTGATGTTGGTGGTGTTTGGTAACAAAGATGTGTCCGAGTTTGTATTCCAGTGGGATAAAATATAGTTGTTTTTTTGGATTTCTACCCCACTTAATTATGCTCCAATAAAATAAATGGTGCTTCTTTAGATTCAACAAGGATGGATGATAGTGGTAGAGTATGTGACACGATTCATAGAACTAAGAAGATACACTCCGGATTTGATTCGCGATGGATAATTACAAGAATAGAAGTTCGACAGGTGACTCCAAATATAATTTCATGTTGACCTATTGACCTTGTGAATCCACATATATATTAGGGTGATAGATTGTGCACTAATGAAAATGTGATTTTTATCATTAGAATACCAGATAGATAGTTTTTGTAATTAGTGCATTAGATCAGAGACGTCTTTCGCTTCTAGCAGACATAAGTTTGTAGTGTCTCGACATAGTAAGACTTTCCATAGAGAAACTCATGAAAATATTCTGGGAAAACATTTAGAACCAATGTATCCCATGGAGGGTAGATGTTATGATTAGGATGGGTGAGGTCACATTTCATTAGTCCACCTGAATAGACATGACGATATTCCTAGTAATTTATTAAATGAACCATACTGGAAGAGATGTCGTTGTGATTAGGGATCTCTTAGGAGGGTATAGGGTTGTCCCTAGGAAGGTGGTGTAATTAGAGGATCAAGATGAGATGTGGTTGGTGGACGATTCTATGTGATCCTTCCACCAGCACTAGGAGTCCCACATTAGGCTGAGTGAGTTGGCTGTCGGGGTTTTGAGAAGCTATATGTTTTTTATTTCTATGATCTTACAACATATGAGATGATAATAAGTACACTCTATGACTTTTATAACTTTTTTAGTAGAACATTTTAGACACTGTGTGAGGTACACATTTTTCCAAAAAATTTTCATGAGGGTTTACAAAGGTTATATGGGGCGTCTATATAACCATTTTTCGATGTTGTATGATATAGCATTGAATGTATGAGGATGTGGGGTCCTCCCCACACCAAGACACATTTTTGTGTCATTATCAAAACCATGGGGAAGAGTCAGTTCCACCAAAATTGGATAGTATCAAGGTATGTTGGATGAGTCCCTCTAACTTGTCAATTCTTGGAGTGGTTGTGAAGTGGAGTGTCAGATCAGGTCCTGACCTTATTAGTTGTGTTTTTCATGGTGACCTCTATTTGCTTGGGATGCCACTTGGGATGTGGAGGATTGTCTAGTTTGTGGATTAATCTCCATCTAGAAGAAAAAAATAAATATGAGGTATGCAACGTGTTTTATGTATCTAGCTTCATGATGATTAATGAGTTTACTCACCTTCCATGTTCTTTGGTACCTTTGTGTGCTCAACATCATCCTTGATGAAACAGTTGTCAAGTACATGTCTAAGTAATGGATACACCATGAAAATAAATATATATCTCCATACATGGTGGGGGAGGTGGTATTATGCACCCAAAGAATGTGGAGACACTAACATCTGAGAGAGTGATTTCTGGTATGATCAAACCAACAGAGTCTCAAGTATGTCTTAACCTAGAGGGACATGAACCTGAGGCGAAAATGCTAGTTGAACTTCCTATTGGACTATGACTTTGATATAGAGTATAATCCCAGGAAGGGAAATGTTATAGAAAATTAATTAGAATAATGTCATATGGTCACCATGTGTGGGATATTTTAGAGTAGTTATCCTCCTGGAAGCTGGACCAAGTGGGGTCATGGGGGTATAGTTTATCATCCATCGATGGTGTTTACTCCTTCTCTTAATGAGCATGTGATAGAGTCCCCACAGTGAGTCATAGTCTTAGAAATATTTAACAACTTCTATAACCACAGGTGACACACCATAGAGATATTATCAAGGAGGGAATCAAGTGACCTCATTTCAGAGATAAATAGTGGTTCTGGTTGTAAATTGGGTGATGTCTGAACACCAAGGATTGGATGGTTGTCGCACCCTCTTAAAATCGTATATTATAAATGTGATGACATATCCATGAACCACTTCATAGGAATTCTATTCACAACAAAGGGCTATTATTCCGTCTTGGTAATAGTATACCAACTCGAGATGTAAATGCAGTTCCTTGTGATCAGGTAGCAGAGTTTGGTGTAGAGTTTGGGGATGTTGTATGTATGGGAGATTGTCCAACTTCACAGGGTACCGTCAATGTTTTCTCTGATTGTGATGTATAGTGTATGTCACGATTGTGGAGAGGCCTATATGAAGAATTTGGTACCCATCAATAGATGTGTATAGATTTCCCCCCAAGACTGATGGTCAGACCGAGCACACTATCCAGGTGTTGGAGGACATGATAAGGGCTTGCATGTTGGTTTTTGACTAGAATGGAAAGCTATCCCCCATGTTTATTAGGATGTTCAATATCATGTATTGGATCAGTGAGGTTTCCAACTACCTATACCTTCCCAGAAATCTTGATAGTGTTCATGATTTTTTTCACTTGCTGTAACTAAAGAGATAAGTGTGTAATTATAAACACATCATAGAAAATAGAGGACCTTACAAGGATGGACCATCCCCTTAGTTCCTGTGTTGTGGTAGCATGAAAATGTATATGAGTTTCTTCAGGAGTAGGAGAACCTGGTGGGGCCTCAGTGTCTTTATTTGGTTCCCTTTTTAGAGAGAAATTATGTAGATACCTGATTTTTTCTTTTTATGACCTCAAAATATTTCTACATATATTTCCATAGCTAGGAACTGAGGCGTCATGCGATTTTGAGGCCCACTATGCCCAGAATAAATTTTATAAAAATATAATGTATTTTCTATAATATTAACGCATTAGTAATATTATATATCATAGACAGTAGCTCAGATAAAAAATGTGTGGGTACAGTTTAATTAGGAGTGTGGTGTTTACCCTAGATGGGACATAACTTTTGTCTATGAATTTATACTGTGGAAAATTCCATAGAGGATGTAACATTAATAAAATAATTAAATTAAATAATTTCAACTCAGTTCTTGAATAAAATAACTTCTTACGGGGGAAAATATTATAAATATCATACCACCGTAGAGTTCATGGTGTGGTGTTATTCCAAAGCGATATATAAAATGAGATGGGGGTGGGAGTTTTATATTCTATAGAGAATGGAAGATTCCTATATATCTGTATTTAATGAAAAAGAGAAAGGGTATGCTCATTTCATCCAGATATTATTGAGATATACTACAATCCTTTCTATGGTCAGTAAATGATGGAATATTAGAGAATAGCAATGAAAAATCACATTAGAGTAGTCCCGAGCACCTCAAATAAAACTACAGATCCAAAATCCATGTAGGAATCATATTTCATATTCTGATTTCTGCAATTGAATTTTTTGTTTCTTAATTTGAAAATATATCAATTTTACTACATTGAAATCATATGTTAGTGAACAAACACAAATGGACATTGACTGTATAATTTCTAGGTCGCTCATTCTTCGTATTCTTTGTTTGTTCATCTTGTTGGTCATTGTTATTAAATGATAACATTTCTCCACGCACAAATGGACACTAATCATGGAATATGGAACATATCTATGAATATAGTGACTCAAGGAGCCATGATTTATGCTAAAATTTGAGTTTCAGGCACCAGAGGAGGTACCTCGATATGCGGAAGATCCCCCATATTTTTTCACATCAAAACATCAATGATTATTCAAGTAGATACCATCATTCTGTAGATCGGGTTCTAAGGATCCTAGATCTAGCCTAAAATAAATTTATTGGACACTGGAGTGATCTAGGTGGTCCAATAAAGGGAAATCCAGTGTGCGGTAGTGGGAAATGGTGTTCGATAGATCAGGTGTAGTGGGTCGGATGAGCATAGTGGCTGGGTTGGGTGTGTCACGTCGGTCAGGAGTGCAACAGTGGTGCATGCAGGTGGCCAAAGGTGGTGGTGGTGGGTGCATCTGGAGGTGTCTAGTGATGGATAGTGGCGGAAACAAGTTTTTGGCCACATGAACACCCCCCATGGCTATTTTAGAAAACCAATAAATAAATAAATATTAACTATGTTATTATTATTATTATTATTAAAAAATTTAAACACTCGTAACAACTCCATGTGGCATCCCATTCACAGACCATTAGCAGAAATATGTCCCTTATTTGGATGTGGATGTTTTTTGACCAATGTTGAGTACATATTTCCTACTTGCAGAGTGGGAAAATTATACACCTTATAAGTAATAATATTTTTTTTAAACTCTGATTTGAGAATTACTCTTGCACGGAGTGTCTGATTAGAGTGTTGTATTTGGGAATATGCCCCTTTCTCTGAGATGGACCATTTGAGGATATTTGTTGAACATTATTTTATGGGAATAAGGTTCAGTGGAATTAAATGTTAAATAATAATAATAATATATTTATTATTATTTAGAGATAACTGTATCAAATGTATCTTCTGCATTCAATGTCTGATTGAAGCATTGTTAGTGGCATTGTGACTGTAGAAATTGAGGTGTATTTTTCGAGACAAATTTAGGGAAAGTAAACCCAAATCTTGGTGTGGTCCCTATGAGGTCCATTTTGGGAGTTTCCATTAAAAACTGGCTGTTACACCGGGTGTTCATTTTAGACGAATGAATAACCAGTCACATTTGTTTTTTCTATGATGATTATAATGGTGTGATCTGTATTATGTGTTCTAGGATCAAGTTGTGGGCCTCGTAAAGCATTAGTTGTGAAAAATACCAAGAAATATATATTATTCTCTATTATTCAAATTCCGGTGAATGATTGGTCTATCCTTATTGCCCATAAGTATGACAACGTTGTGATCTATTAGTTCATCTTTGGATATTTTAGGAGGAATTCTAGTAAAAGTTGGTTTTCATCCTTTGGATCAATAATGAAAAATGGGAACTCAAAAGCCTTTTAGATAGAGATTTCATGTACTCTTAGGTATACTAGTATTCCTAGGTTTACTTTATTGCTATTTAGTACACTTGTACGGCTAGGTATATGGTTCAGAGATAAATAGTTTCACATGTCTTATAGTCCCCAATCACACTGTGTACCACATTATGAATCTTATAACTCTAATATATACTCATTTTGGATTCATAATTTATCCCAAGAGTGGCCTATCCAATTTGTTTTTCGAGAAGAGCATGATTGTGCCCACTATACTTGTTTTTTAGGTACGATGTGAGATGTTCTAGAGCAGACTCCTATTAAAGCGAAGTCTGATGACTGTAGTAATCTGGTATTGTCATATGTGTGACTTCTGAGAGGAACCACCCAGAATGGTTGGCCATTATAGTTCCATGATACCTTCTAAGATGAATCCCCAAACCTGGTATGGAATTGTGGCATCCTTCCTTTTTATTACAAAACATTACATTATATTTTACGTACATATGTTCTTTAAAGTCTAGGGTCTTGGAGATCTGGAACATAAAACATGAGAACAACATAAAACATTCATATAAACCACTTGTAAGGCATCATAAAAGGTTAATCCTATTTAAATTTACTGCATCTCATATACTAGAGACAGACATCAAAGGAATGGGTGAACAGAAGGCCCAGTAAGGGTAAACAAGGGTGTCAATGTACTTGTGATATCAATAAAAACATGAAAACAAGAGAAATGGAAGCATAGGAATATCATAAATAATATAACATGAAACATAACTTGATTATGTGTAAACAAAATTTCATTTAGGCAGTCATGAACATATTACCACGGTCCATCACCAGGGTTTCATAAAAATTACCAAGGTAATTCATCAAGGTATTGTGAAACTTGTCATCTGTAGAGATTAAATATTTACAAAATGCGTTGGATCACTATCAGAGAACAACCTTAATATGTAGTTACTTACATGTGATCTATATAGATCATATTCAAAAATTTCATAAATAACCCATAGAGAATAAAAGAAATGGGTTTCATTTCAAAATCATGATGTTTTAAAAGCTCTTAAAAATAATTCATTATATCATTTATAACCCATGGAAAGGGAGTGAGGGATATATGTATGTAAATTCCAGAATCAAATATATAATATTTATTTATTAATGAACACCCATATAAATTAAATAGGTTTGGGTATTATCATAAATAAACATTGGAATTTCTTGTGAGAAAGTGAATGAAAGTTTGAGATGAAATTTCTGCAGCATAACGGCTATATAACATGGTTTTAGAAAACATTGAAAAGAGAGGGGACAAGGGTCACATGCTAATGAATATTTCATAATATAATATGTGTACTTAATAAGATCATATTATGGATATTTAAATTACATACCACATGAAAAAGAAACATGAACGAAAAGAGAATAAGTGATTTCTTTTACAAAAAATTCAGGAGCCTAATGGTGTCACATAAAAATTTAGAAAACGAATTGATGACAGATGAAATGGTATCTCATCATTTAGACATTAAATGTACAGTAATAGAAAAATATAATAACATACCCTAGATATAAATATATGGAAAATTTAAGACACAACATAAAGGAAGTCATGACATAAATGAGGAGGGTGAAAAAATCCCTTACCTTGAAGAGTAACTTAAAAAACATGAAGGATGGGACCTTGGGAGGATTGAGGGCTCCTTGGGAGGACTCCATGGGAGGTAAAGGGACCTTAACTTCTTTGGGGAGGTCATGGAAATTAAATTAATGAGTAAAGTCTTGGTATTTATAAGATAAGTGAGGGGACAAAGCATTAATTGCAAAGGGACACCTCATCGGTGGTATTGGAAAAACCATGGGCTTGTCTATGGTATTTGCACATGGTATTGACCACATGGGACACATCCAACAATAAATTACAATTCATAAGTCTACCATAATTATTGTATAAATATTACATCCTTAATGATGTCATTAAACACCTGAAACTCAGAAACTATACTTTCACTATTCACCAAAAATTCAACTTTCTCCGAAAAATCCCAAAAATTCACCTTAACCAAATATCAATGCTCTTATTTCAAAAATGAAATACATTTTATGAAAATAATTTTCTAAATATTTTTAATTTAATATTTCAATAAAAAAATTATTCACATGATAGAAACAAATACTTAACCAATAATTTCTGAAAAAATTATTTACGTATTTTATTGAATCACATTACCTAATAAAGGTAGATAAATTATATTCATACTTTCATAAGTAAGGTTAATTAATCCATGTGATCACATAACTAATCAAAATAATAAAATCACTCTTTATAATTTACTATTCATCAAAAATTATGTTGATCTTATTAGACTCTTAATTTCATACTGAACACAACTGTAGAAGACCATTTTTTGAAAATCATTACACATTTTTAATTATTTAGGGTTTATATAAATATTTTAATATATAATTTGTCTAAAATTCATAAATAATATGCATACTATATTTATCCGGACGTTTGAAAATTCACAAACTTCATCATAAGAAGAAATCACAATTTTTATTTAAATCAAAGGATTACAGAAGGTAGTTACAGTCTCCTTACGTAACCCCTTATAACACCAGCATAGGACCTAAGAGTAAGGTGTGTGGGGAGGGGATAGAATCATGGGGTGGCTCGGCCCACATTACCCAATTAGTGATTTCTTTCATCTTGAACTTCTCGAGAAGGCGATTCCGTTCTAGCTTCACACGATTAAGTTCGGCTTGGGGTTGGTCCAGAGAAAATCCCAATGGTGCTACCTCTTTCTTGAGTTTCTTCAGATAATCTTCAATCGGCCAGAGACTACTGGATGTGGGCATCAAATCTTCTTTCTATATTAATTAATCAAGGTCAATTTTATTGAGATAATAATAACAACATTTAGTTTCCAATGGTTATATTGACCAACAGTCATATAACAGTCGAAACCCAACTGTCTTGTTTTAATTATACTCATTTTATTACATGAAAACTATTTTTTGAGTATAAAATGAAATAAAACACAAAGTAGGAAACAAAATATATTCAAAATTTTGGGCCATTATATTCTTCCCCCCTTATGAAATTTTATCCTCGCTATTTTAAAAATTGGGTTTGGAAATTTCGATGAATGTCCCACTTCGGAATAAGAGTCAGTAAAAATATTACTTTAAAAGAATGAATGGGAAGTACAAAGGTCACCCAAGTTAACCCATACTAGGATTCCATGTATGAAAACATGGACATGGATGAGAAAAAAAGGGTTATGTTCTAATGGAGAGTGATAGAAAACATGATAAGGATAAAATTAACCACAATAAGAACACAAACATAATATGTGTTAAACGGTCTTTGATTACCCAATATGAAATATAAACCACCAACATTTTTGTTTTACGTTACTTTTAATATGTTTTGGAGAATTCATTTACTACATAGAATAAAAACATATGGAAATATACTTATCTTCATGTAGAGTTTCATCCATTAATATGTTTCTACCAAGACTAACATTTTCTCCCAATAATGAGCATTCAAAAAGACTTGGTCTAATCAAAAGAACAAGAATCATCTTTGAGAGAATCACATAATACACAAAAGAATAACTATATTTTAGCCTTGTATGTAGTCATCTACTAAAACTAACGAGGTTAGTACGAGATCATATAATCCCAAAAAATTATAATCCTTTATAAAAATAAATATAACTATTAATTTCAAAAATTCAACAAAGGTACCCAAGGTTCTAGAAAGACTATTCAATACAAAACCATCCTTACAATTCTTCATAATATTCCAAACTAATATGGGATCCCAAAACTCAGAAGGATTTATTCATATCATCCTCCACAATTAATCCAAACATTTTTCTCCAAATAACATTGAATACTATTAAAGTCTCATACTAAAGTGTATTTAACCAATTCACATATTCACTAAGTTAGGTTCATCATTTTCATTAAACAACCAAAATCACCATATGTCCACAATAAATACATATATTCTTAAAAAAATCATTCATTCCTCCTCAATTTAAATCCTGTAGTATTTTACTTCCCTTAGGCATATAGTACTCCAAAAGTGAAAACATTATCCAAAATTACCTTTATCATTTAATCACCAAATCATTTTCCTACACAAAGGATGTCGGTTTGATATAAGTTTCCAAAATCAACTTATTCTTGATCCATACAAATCACAGGTGCATTAGTTAGTCCTAAGGGCATAATAACAAACTCATAATTCCCATATCATGATTGGAAGACAGTTATTGGAATATCATCATTATTCACCCTCTATCGAGGATAACCAGAATGAAGATCAATCTTAGAGAAGAATTGAGTCCCATGAAGTTTGTCAAATAAGTCATAAATTCCTGGAAGAGAGTATTTTTTCTTCACTATGATCCCATTCAGTTCTCTATAATCAATTAATAGTTGCATCGATCCATCATTATTCTTCGCAAAGATAAATGGTGCTCTCCAAGGAGACACACATGGTCGGATTAACCCATTCCCCAAAAGATCTCGGAGTTGTTTCTTTCATTCCTCTAGCTTCACATTTTACATCTTATATGGGGTATTTGACAATGGATGGGATCCAGGTATGAGTTTAATCGATAAATCTACCTCTCTTTCTAGGGGAGGTCCAGGTTCCTCCTTAGGAAATACGTCAACGTATTCCTAAACAATGTGGACATTTTCTAAAATAATAAATGATTTGTGAGAATCTTATGTAATTTATGAGTCTTTTAACTAAAAAGAATTTTATTTAATAAAACTTAATGCTTAGACAAGTTACATTTTTCTATAATTCCTTCTTAATGATTCATAAAAATCTTGCGATTAACCAAACATATCCCACGGGAGTGTCATAACAAAGAGTGTAGAAATTCCCATTGTCATGTACTAGTTCCAATTCGAGTCTTGTTCAAAGTGGTGTTTTTAGGTTTTACCCCAATGTACATCTATGCCAGAACCACCTCTACGGGCTCGTATCCAGACAGGGATGTATTTTCTTGATAAACCACTTACTAAATACTCACCAAAATACCAAGAATACTTCCTATATTTAAACATTTATATATAATTCTTCCTAATGTTTTCATATAATTGTTTCCAAAAATAACTAAAATATCATTTGATACCAACTGTGGCATCCTTCCTTTTTATTAAATAACATTCCATTACATTTTACAGAAAGAGGATATTTAAAGTCTAGTGAATTCGAAACCAGGAACATAAACAATGAGAACAACATAAAACATTCTTATGAACCACATGTAAGGATTAATAATTTGTTCATCCTATGTACATTTACTACATATCATGTCCTAGAGACAGATATCAAAGGAAAGCGTGAGCAGATGGCCCAGTAATGGTAAACAAGGGAGTCAATGTACTTGTGATATCAATAAGAACTTGAATAAAAACATGAAGACATGAGAAATGGAAGCATAATAATATCATAAAGAAAAGAACTTGATACATAACATGAATATGTGGCTACAAAATTTCATTTAGACATTCATGAACATATAACCAAGGTCTATCCCCAAGGTTTCATAAAAATTACCAAGGTTATTCACCAAGGTATCATTAAACATGACATATATAGATATTAAATCTTTGCCCAATGCATTATAGCGATATCAAGGAACAACGTTAATATTTCTTTACTTTATATTGAGCCACACATATCATATTCAAAAATTTCATAAATAACCCATAGAGAATAATTGAAATGGGTTTCATTTCAAAATCGTGACGTTTTAAAAGCTCTTAAAAATAAGATCTTTATATCCTTTATAACCCATGGAAAGGGAGTGAGGGTTATATGTATGTTAATTAAAGAATAAAATATATCATCTTTATATATTAAAGAACACCCATATAAACGAAATAGTTATGGGTATTCACATAAATAAACAAGGTAATTTCGTGAGAGAAAGAGAGAGAAATTTTGAGATGAAATTTCTGCCGCATAACGACTATATAACATGGTTTTATAAAACATTGAAAAGGGAGGGGAAAAGGGTCACCCACTCATAAATAATTCATTATAAAGTACAGTAACTGAATAAGATCATGGTATAGATATTTTAATGACATACCACTTTAAAAGGAAACATGAATGAAAAGAGAATATGTGATTTCTTTTACGAAAAATTCGGCAGCCTTACAACATAACATAAAAATTCATAAAATAAATTGATGAGAGAAGAAAGGTTATATCAACATTTGGACATGAAATTGACATTCATAAGAACATATAATAACATACCCTAAACATTAAGATATTTAAAATATAAGACACAACATAAAGGAAGTCATGACTTAAAAGAGGAGGGTGAAAGAATCCCTTACCTTGAAGAGTAACTTCGAAAGCATGAAGGTCGGGACCATGGGAGGCTTGAGGGATCCTTGGGAGGACTCCTTGGGAGGTATAGAGACCAGAACCTCGTTGGGGTATTTTGAAATGAAATTAATGGGGGAACGTCTTGGTATTTATAGGATAAGTGAGGGGACAAATCATTAATTGCCAAGGGACACCTCATTGGTGGTATTGGAAAAACTATGGGCTTGACCATGGTATTTGAAACTGGTATTGGCCACATGGGAAAAATCATAACTTATATTACTATTCATAATTCTACCAGAATTATTCATAATTATTACATCCTTAATTATGTCATTAAACATCAGAAACTCAAAAATTGTATTTTCACTATTCACTGATAATTCAACTTTCTCAGAAAAATCCCAAAAATTTCACCTTAACCAAATATCAATGCTCTGATTTAAAATATGAACACCATTTTATGAAAATAATTCTCTAAATATATATAATTTAATATTTAAATAAAAAACACTATTCACCCGAAAAAAACTATTACTTAACCAATAATTTCTAAAAAAGTTATTTACGTATTTTATTGAATCACATTACTATATCAAGGTAGCAAAATTATATTAATACCTTCTTAAGTTATGTAACTTATTCCATTTGATAACATTACTAATCATAAGCATTAAAACACTATTCATAATTTAATATTCATAAAAAATTATGTTGATCTTTTTAGAATCTAAATTTCATACTAAACACTACTATAGAAGGCCATTTTATTAAAACCATTACTCATTTTTATTTATTTATGGTTTACAAAAATATTTTAAAGTATGCCTTTTCAAATATTCTTCAATAATATACATATTATATTTATCTGAGCATTTAAAAATTCACAAACATCATCATAAGAAGAAATGACAATAATTATTTAAATCGTAGGATTTCACAGGGCAGTTACAGTCTCGTTACATAACCCCATATAACACCAACAAAGGACCAAGTAGTAAGGTGTGCTAGGGTGATAGAATCTTGGGGCGGCTCGGCCAACATTTCCCGAGTAGTGACTTCTATCAGCTTTAACATCTCACTAACGAGATTCTGTTCCATCTTTACACGTTGAAGTTTGTCTTGGGTTTGGTCTAGAGCAATGCCCAAAGGTGCTACCTCCTTCCTGAGTTTCATCAGATGGGGTTCGATCGGCCCGAGAATACTAGATGGGGACATTGAATCTTCTTTCTATATTAATTAATCAAGATCACTTATATTTAGACAATAATCGCAAAAAAAAAATTCAACGGTCATATTGGCCAACTGTCATATAACAGTCGAAACCCAATGGTCTTATATTAATTATACTCATTTTATTAAATGAAAAAGTTTTTTTGATTATAAAATAAAATAACACACAATTTTAGTAAACTAAATTTATTCAAAATTTCATGTCATAACAGGTATGGGTCCTCAATGACCAAGATTTGAATCTCCAATCGGCATTTTCATGTGTCATCTACAAGATACATCATAGTTGAATCCCCATAACACACTAGGGTGGGGGTCCCTAGTGAGAATTAGTTGAATCCCCTGATGTATCATTATGTGGTCCCTCTATGATGATTTTTAGAGTGGAATCATGTTGATGAATCATGGTGTGGGTCCTCTATGATGAGAATTAGAGTGGAATCCCCCTGACGCACTAGGGTGTGGTTTCTCTACATCAGGTTTTCTCTTTCTGACTATGGATCAGTGATGAGATCAACATCATCATTACATTGAACACACGAGTAAGAGGGGTTCTTTACCTATCAAGACTCATCCTTTCGACATGATCTAAAACCATGTTAGTGAGATATAGACAACCAAGGAGGATACTATTAGGTTTGGTGATTGAGACCCTTTGAATCAAGTATTCTGAGATGATGTGAGGGATTATGGGTATCATTGGTGGTTACTTCTAGAACTATTGGTGACTATTTTCATAGGATTATCTATGGGATAGATATCCCCTTACAACTTTGGCTAGGATTCCGGGACTGGGAATATATATATATATATATAAACAATTTTAATACCCACTATATGTGTTTCATTTACACTCCTTACAGGAGAGTAGAAGAAGCATTGTGTAGGTTCCATTATTTTCATGTCTGTCTTCTCATGTTTGGATGAGTCAACTCTCGTACTAGATGTAGTGAAGACTCAAGGACATGTTTGTCTTCTAACTATTTCTAGCTCTTCTTGTTTGGTTTAGCTTACATAACTCTCTTGTTGGTACGAGCTGTGAGATGGTCATCCCCTTATTCCTTTTTTGGGATTCTTTCACTGGGTATATATATATATATATTATTTCATTAACCACTACATGGGTTTTGGTTACTCTCTTTCCAGGAGAGGAGAAGAAATGTGGGGTATGCCATGTGGTTTTCATGACTCAGTTCACCAGGTTGGATGTGTATTTTCTCCTAATATAAGTATTGTATAATCATTTAGTAGTGTATTTTCTCACCATTTTTATCCCCTTATTCTTGGATGATCTTACTTCACTCTCTTGTTTAGTTGAGCAATATTCACTTTTAATTTAACTTAACTTATACAGTATATTCCTCTGTAGAGCATCTCTTAGAGCTCCCAATTCATATTTTTGGGGAATCTAACTAAATTTTTTATACTCATCCATCCATTTGATATTCCTACATGTGTGATTCCATTATATTTAATAAAGATAGGTTGATAGTGGCTACAGAGGAGCTTTGGGATACATGTACTTGGACCACGTACAATGGTCATAGCTTGGGATCTAGGTGTGGGGATCTCTCAGCTGTTTTACATCTCACTTACTACCAATTTTGGTACTTTTCAATTCAGGCGTTTATTTTTTCCCTTCCCATTTTAGTTTGATTTTTTATACTTGTACATATTAGAGGTGGATGTATTTTTGTGGTTTTTATATAGTAGTGGTGTGTCTTTTATTCATTTCCCTCTCCACTTTTTCATTGTTTGAAATATGAAGTTGTGTGTGTGTGTGCGTTCTTAGCCAAAGTCCTCACTGAGTATTCTGTTCCTTTGTAACTTTTCTCCACCCCCGTTCCCAAAGAGGCAGGCAGGCGGTAGTTGGGTCTCGATCCCCGGCTTGGGTCAGGTCGTGACAATACCTTCTTTTGATTCCAATATTTTTGGGATCATCCAACTATCAAATGCATCAAGGGGTACATAAATGAAAAAACTAGGGTTCTAGATCCCTACAATTTGGTGTGATGAACTTGTTAATCAATAATAAACATTCTAATTGATTTTTTTTCATAAAAACTAGTAAAAATATGATATAAATATACAAAAAACATGGTTTTCCAAAAACCGGAAAATCGAAGAGCATATAAAAACAATAATACTTAAATTACCCAATATACATAGATTAATGATTATTTATAAAAACAAAAATATCCATTCTCCATATTATATGATGTCACACTACACAAAAATCATTATTTAGCTACAGTTTTCTTGTGGTGGTTTACTAAACTATTATTAAAAAAATCCAGCCACTCATAATAGTTTGTTAAAAATGGACACATAATATTAAGTTTTTTATAAAAAATACACTTTTCCACCAAACCCCACACCTTCTCCCCTGATCACCCTTTTCCTCCCCCAACTCCAGCATCCCCAAACCCTAGGTCACCCCTAGCTGGTGTTGCCCTATCGCAATCCGTCCAAGATGTCAGTGGTGGCTCGCATGGTAGAGACCATCGAGCCCTTATTAGTGCCCTATAATACCTCACCAACATAGTCTGATCCTTCAAATCCCTCACTAGTGTCACCTGAGAGAGATCCCTCCAAACCCTCACCGGTATGGCCCCATCCCGAGTCGTTAGATCCATATCACCCTGATCCATTTTCTTCACTTTTTCCACACCCTCCTAACTAAGGAAAATTTATAAATGGATTGACCAACAATAAAAAATTGGCAGTTATAATCTTGTATTGTATAGATACAACATTATTAGTTATGGAATCGTAAGTTAAACATTGGATGTTGTTTTAAGGATATGTATCTTATAAGAAACCATGCATTAGTGATAGGAATGTGATACTCTCTATGCATTATAATTAAGGAAAATGATTAATTTGTTTAGACCATATGTCAAAACCATGGTCTTTGTATTTTTTCACCATCATCATAGGTCTCTAGCAAGGTATCATGTGTGTTCTCAATGAGCATAATAGTTCCCCATTAATTTTAAAATGGACAGTAAATCATGTATTTGAACACTTCAACAAATGATATCAAATGCACTAATTGAATTTAGAATAGATTGTAACAAAATATGTTATTTGGATCCATTAGAACTTTTGTAATGAAATTAAATTAATTCCACCCAAATTATTGAGTTATAGACTCATTAGTTATGAATTTTTAACATTACTACTAAATTGAAGAATCCTTTGAACTATGAAATAAACATACCTATGATGAAGTTAATGAACACAAATATTAAACTACATAATTATAATATTAAATAAATGAAAAATATTAAAATATATATGCTTAATTTTTTTTCAAAAATAAGTATATAATAAAATTAATTTGATTATTTATATGTTAATATGGATGTACGAAGCCAATTCAATGGTCAAAGAAAGAGATTTTTGTTTCCGAGCCTTCTTTTTTTCTCAAATATTGTTTATCTATATTTTGTATTCTCTTATAAGTAATATACTCTCAATATTTTTACAATAAATTATTTGATTCCATTAACATCAATGGTTCTACTTCTCCCCTTTACACGTATAAATATTCTATTTTCATACACTATATTGTCTGTAGGTGGTCTTCCAAGTCTTTCTTGTTCATGATGATATATTATTTATCTCTGATTCAAACTCTTACAATATTTATAATCTAATTTCTTTATATTGTTTTGGATTCATTATGCTTAATTTTTAGGGGATACTAACTTATTTTTTATTTTCTTCCTACGCATCCATTAATTCAATCAATATTAATTATATAAATAAAAAACATACATTTTTTTCCTTATCCCCAAGAGTCACCTTGATAAAATCTTTTTATTTTTTATATTACATTGTGGAAATGATGTATTGATAATATGTTCATTTAAAATAATTTGCTTCCATTTTGAAAATAACAATTGAATGTGATTCATTTTAAATATTTATAAACAATTCAAAAATTAATGTTATGAATTCTCTTTTGGAAATATCTCTTTTTTTTCCCTATGTTATTATCAGGAATCATTTTTAATTTATTTTTTATATTATTTGATATAACCATTATATATTATGTATTATAATTATTTTATTAAAAATTTTATATTTTAATGGCTAGGGAAATTATTGAACAAAATATATACCATTTTGGAAATATTTTTTAATTGCTATTTGATTCATTATCATGATTGATGTATATTTACCTATTGTTTTAATTTTTTACAGTTGATGCTCATTTTATCTCTATGGGTTGTCATTTTTTATTTTTGATAGGCATATGATTATTTTTAAGTTAATGTGAAACACATATTAATATTATGTATTATGATGAATTGAGTGATGCTAGGATTCTATAGACCCTAATCAATAGTTTAACGTTTAACGTATGATGAGTTATCTATGTGCGAGTTATGTTATGTATGAATCATCCATAATTTTATGCATGAAAATGAGTATTTCCCCATGATGTATTTGGTGTATCCCTTTACATCTTCTTGTCGCCCCCTACACATCCATCACTAGCCTCACTATTATAGTGATAGATAATTACAGAGTTCACCTAGACTTACTCGGCATATGATGTTTCTCCCATGATGCATGTTTTAAATTAATAAATGTCTGTTTTTTATTTTTATTCTATTTTACATAATATTATCCACGAATTATTTTTTTACATTGAATTTTTAGTAATTATTTGACTCTTATAATAATTACTTGGGTTGTTTTTTTTCACATCCATATATCTCTTTTCCTACTTAATAATACTTATGTGTTTTATTTTATTTATTTTAGATGGATTATCATCCCAAAAGTATCATCATGAATGAAAGTATATTGATGTGGAATTATTTTAAAAGGACAATAGTAAATATATATGTTCTTATGGTTGGATTGATTAAAGATTTATGATGAAAAATAATGAAATAAACATATGATAATAGAAATATTAAGATGGTTTGTTTGAAGACACATTCATGGAGAATACAAATGAAAAGATCTAATATACACATGCCCCTACTTTCAGATCATTTTATTCTACAACATTACACCAACCAATAAATTTTTTTGAATGTTCAGTATAAATAAAGGAATTCACTTCCCAATTTTTAGAATGATATGAATTATAATGGTTGAATGGGTAACATAATTTGTTGAAAAATCACTTGGAAATATAGTATGTATGTTGCTACAAACATAGAGATACAAGTAGAGTCACACAAGCACAAGAGTGGGAGTGGGGGAGTTAGATTCACATTGAATAGAGGATTAGATTTCAACAACCCAGTGTTCCTTGTTTTTTGGATGGGGCCTTAATATAATTTTCTTCCCCAACTAATGATATATGGTATTTTATTTATATTTCTAAAACATCTAACATGGTAATAATAACCTTGAAATAGTCATGATATGTAAAGACAAGGATGTAGATATGGCTGATACTATTTAACTTGATGAACTACATATAGTCTTCCTAAAACCAAACATGGTGACATTGAATTTGGGTGTGATCGATTAATCATTAAAACTAGGATTTGAGATCCCCAATTTTTTTTTTGGAAGGATGTTAGTAGTTTTTTGAGTTCTATAGTGTTAGTTTTAACTACTTTATGGTCTTCACAAATATCAAATTTATTCAATGTTTTTTGTCACCATCTTCAATATGTCGATAATATAAACAGCATACTCACTTTTAAAAGGAAGGGAATAAAATTTTAGTAAGCACACATCCCGAAATCCCAGAACCCAGGATTGTTGAACTCTAATCCTCCACTCACGGTGAAGCTACCACTCCCACTCTCACTCTTTTTTTTCACCACTACTTTTCTCTCTATGATTGTAGAAATGACCATACTAGATCCCCAAGAGAATTTTCATAGAAAGATGTTACCCCATGAAATTTTGGGATTCAGACCATTCTACAAAATGAGATGTTAATTTCTTTATGCATCTTGAAAATTAAAAAAGATGTTTTGGATAGTGAAATTTTAAAGAAGAAAATGATCTAAATGTGGGGGATGTCGGTATATTTGAGAATTTCATTAGTATTCTTTCTATGAGTTTCCTCAAACTGACCATCTTTAGATGTCTATAAACATACTTATGTTGTTAATAATTTTTCATCATAAATCATTAATCCTTCCAACAATAAAAACATAAATATTTACCATTGTACATTTCAAAGAGTTATACAACAATAGCCTTTATGTTTTGGCTAATAATTTGCTGATGATAATCGATTGGAACTAAATAAATTACATGTATATGCAAGATCTAAAAAAATAAATTTAATATATTATTTATTTTTCAATAATTTGTGTTATATATAAAGAATAAAAACATCTCCCACTCTCTTAGAATATTATTAATAATATAATAAATTAATTATCCATTTTATAAATATTTTTAAAGAGTATTGATTTTGAATTATTCAAATTTACTCATTTTTAAAATTCATGAATTTAATAGTATATATCCATTAATAAGGATAAAAATATTTTATAAAGTAACTATTTTTCTATTTTACAAAATATGCTACCCATAATGTTCCTTAATGTTGCTAGTGGGTCTCACCTCGTTTCTAGTTATCCTTAGTTACTGTCTATCTTCACTGTAAATCGAGGTCTGCTAGAGGTGGCGATGTTGCTTGAGGAAGTTTATCGTGTCTTAAGATTGTTTGGAACTCCCGAAGGTGTTAAAGTTCATGATGTTCTAGATCTTCTTGGGGGGATATCATTGTAAGTTTGTAGTTCTTTTCCTCTCCAACAATGAATGTTGGGATGCAGTGGGTTTTATTTAATTACATTGTTCACTAATACAAAACAAACTGATAATAGTGATAGAAATGGATTTTATGAGGGCAAGAAAAGCATTGACTACTTGAATGGCGTTAAAAGACCATGAATTTTATCAGTGCTCAAATAACACTGATAAATGAAATACTTATCAGTTCTATAAAATCACTAAAAATGACCTTTATCCATGCTTTTATAAGGACTGATAACGGTCATGTTTATCAATGTTTTTTAATCACACTATTGGTATCCCTTGTCAGAACTTTTATAAGGACAGATAAAGGAATTTTTATCAGCACTTTGGAAATTAATGATAAATTTATTCATTATATGTGCTTTTAAATGCACCAATACAGTGTTCTATTATATCACATTACAATAGAATACTAGAAACCCACCAAAAACACACCAAAACAAACCAAAAACACATTGGATATCAATAAAAATATGTCACAATATTGAATTTCAATTAAATGAAATTTTTAACATAAATACAAGAAAAAATTTTATATTATATATATTTTAAAAATATTTTATACAATTATATAAATGAATATTTTTAAATATATTCAAAAATGCTTCTAATTATATGATAGAGCACTCCAGCATTGGAAAAAATAAATAAGGAAATGTGTTTATCATTTTTCACAACATGTCATCCAAACAAAATTCTTCACCAATCATCATAAAATGGATATAAATGGAAAAGTGGACTCTATATTTAATATCTAGATTAAGTCACCCAAATAAAGGAGAGGAATTCAAAATATCATGAGACACCACATCCATAGAAAAGGAAACCAAGTCTTTGAATTGTTCAATATAATATGTCACTGCCCACTGATTTTGCTGGACACTCATGAGCTCTTATTTTTCGTCATCTTCACCACCTTAGGAATAATCAATTATAAATATAGGTACATAAAATCATCCCACATCTTCCCAAATTGAATTATTGGTGTGGAAATTAACTTACTTTATTCAAATGAAGGATTCACCGGCTGACTTAGAACAACATGAACTATAAAAAATTTGGGAGTTCCAAGAACTCTGAGGACATTCTCAACTTCCTCAAGTCACTTCACTGCCTCAAATGAACTTTGATTGCCAAGGAAGATGGGAAGAAAATGAGGATAATAAGAAATAGGGAATGATCCACTAGAAACATCATATACATTATTGGGAATCATATTCTTAATAACACAAAAATCATAAAATCATGATCACAAATAAATCTTAAACACAAACGTAAGGAACATCTCTAACTAATAAAAATATCTCACAAGCTAAAAAACTAATCTAAATAAACGATGAGGAGACTATGTGACGATACTGAAAAAAAATATCCGAGCCATCATGCTCTATGAACATCCAAATAATTAGATATTAAAATATATATTTATTGTTTTATTTCATTCAATCTATGTTCTCTGTTCTTAATTCATTTTTAATGTTTTTTTATCAAAATCAAGATAAATATATATTTATAATAATAAATTAAAAATAACATTTTCTAAGATTGGAGATAGAGTTATCGTGTGGCCTCATATAAAAATTTCTGAGTTTCATTAGTAGAAATTTCCTAATGTTTGTGATTGAAATCTGGAAATATATTAAGACACCAATATCAAAATAAGATAATGTTACAATGAAAACCATCTCATATTAAAGCTTATGATTCAAAGAAATCCATTTATAATTTTATCTGATAAAACTATTTCATACATTTTTTAGCCTATATTATTGATTTACAATTATTTGACATTCTAATATGAACTCTTCAATGAACTATGGGGATTTGTATTTAATCAAAAAGGTCAATTTCAATCAAAAGGGTAGATATGTCATCTTATATAAATTTAAAGAAACAAATTGTGTCCCAAATTTTCATGTAATATTATATAACATATGGAAAACCCAATATAAGTTAACAAGCCCTGAAAATATGTTTCCATTGTTTACATAAAAATGTGGGTTTGTATTGATTATAATATATATCATTAATGAAATCAGATATATATTTAAATACATACATATATTTTTAGAAAAAAAATAATAATTTATATAATTAGGGGAATTCTTATTTCAGGTTCCTTCCACAAGACCCCTTTCTTAAGGATTACATGTTTTAAAATTCATGAGAATAATTATCTTGTACCTATATGAAACTGATAACAAATAGTCAAACATCATTTTTGTCCGATAATTAAAATGAAATATAGATCACTAGATTTATGTTTATTAATATGTATATTAAATTTCATTGATCATATTATATTGGGTAACTCATCTAATGCTTAGATATGATAGATATTATAAATATATTATTACATTAATGTTACAATGATGAATACTCATAATGTTTAAAAATATTTATTAAAATTAAATGGTTAAAATGTAAATTTCTCTATGTTTTTTGAGATCTATGTACTTTCCATCAAAGTAAGGTTTCTTTATAAGAGGCCTTAATAAAATAATCTTATATTGGTTTTAACTATGTAATAATGTGTCTGAATGTTATTTTTATCCATCAATGCACATGGATGAAGATCATCTACGTTAAAATGCCATAGAGGTAAAATAATTCATGTATAATTTATAAATATTTGTATAATTATATTTTTTATATATTGGAGAGATATTATTTTAGACCACATGAATGATCATTTACAAAGGGGTCATACTTGATCGAATATTCATAAGAGGTGGTTTTTGTATTATAAGGAAACACATTCCTTAGGAATCTATTAGCCTATATAAAATTTTAATCCTTATATTTAGGAGTTGAATTTATGGAGTATAAATGATTATAAAGATAGTGCATGAAAAAAAATTATAGATAGCCCACCACAAAGAAAATACATTAGGGAAACAAAATGGGCCTTCTTTCATGCCCATTACAGAAGCAATAAAAAATCATATTTGGGTCATTAATGGCCACAGAGAACATACATGGGATGCCATAATATTTTTTATAATAAATATAAATTACTAAAAATGTTAATTCATCTCAATACAAATTATTGTTAATGATTATATCAGGATAAATTATTTTTATTTTGTCTACTAGAGGAGTTACCCCGACAATAGTAAGTAGATGAGAAGTAGGGTCTGTAATGATGGAGAAAAACAAAACCTAAAACCCAGAAATATCACACAATTATGTAGGAATTGTAGAAAATAAAATACCATGTTTATAATCTTGATTTGAGTGATTGGTCGTAGTGGATTCACACCAAAATTAGAGGAGTTCCACAAGGGCCTTTGAATCACTGTGACTGAGTGCAGGTATGGATTTTTTAAAATAGATCGACGACATTTTTATCATTTATTTTATAACATTTCGTCTAAATATCCCTTTTACCAGAGTTTAATTGACAATAGTTGATAAAATTGATGTTTATTAGTGCTAAAAATCTTCGTATATATCTAGATATATATCAGCATTCTGAAAGATCAAATAAAAATCATATTTATCAATGATAAAAAAGCTATGTAAATGGTAAACATTATCAGTGCTAAAATAATTTTTTGATATAGTATAACATTTATCATCAATAATTTTTTTTAAAGGGTGTACTTTATCATCGATTTAATTTAGCACCACTAAAGTCCCCCTTTATCAATACAAATTTTATTTCTGATAATGATGGAATTTTTAAACTGAATTGTTTTTTGCTCTGTTATATTTTGGCACTATGAAAGGATGGTTTTGTAGTAGTGTTTGTATGATGGTTTATACATGATTATGAGATGATCATGAAAATAGAAGATCTCATGAGTTTCCAAAAAGGTTAGTAGATAGTGAAGGATTATGGTGAACTCTTCAAAGAGCTGGTTTCGATTTATCTATAGGTGTTGTTAAAGGATCAGTTGAAAGATTCTGTTTTCATTGGAAGTCTTCAACGAGAGATCATGGAGAAATTATTCTTCTCTAGGAATATTTATTATGAGAGGTTTTTTGAAGAAGCATCTATGCTAGAGTTTTTGTGAAAGAAGCATAAAACACATTTTTTACATGTATTCATCCATTTAGGATTCATTGGTGTTGTTTTTTTTCTTTATTTATGAGTTTAGGTTTCATTTTTTTGTGGGAAAATGGTTTCTTGATTGAATGATGAAATGTATGGGTTTTTTTTGCATGATTCTTTTTTCATATAATGGTGAAAATAGTTGTGATTGTCATCCTATAGTTTAGTAGTTATGTAATAATTTTTTCTTGTGTACTTGTTTGTTAATAGAATGTTTAAATGTAAGGGTCTGCATTTTTTTCTGGATAGTTTTAGACAGTGTAATATGCAGTTGATTGATTTGTAAATAAACATTTATTGTCAGTTAAAAACTCAACTATATATGGTATATTTTTTTATTATTAGTAGTTCAAATAGCTACTTAATGTGACACATGATTAATCTTGTGGCAATTTCCATGGATTTAGTGACCGTTGTCTGGAATAAATAATTATGCATCAGTTTTAATATCAGATAAATCCTCATTATATTATTGCTGGAAAACAACCATGAAAATGATCAAAAAAATTTATGGATACACATTCTATGAATCTAACGAGAACCCACTACTAAATGGATGGAATTTCAATTGATTGGATGACGACCAAAACTTTAGCTATTATTTATTAAGACCATCATAGAACAATGAGGAGATGGATTAAATTTCCCTGAAATAAAAAAAACCACACAAGAGATGTGATTTTTTTATAGTGTGTCCTCTAGAATCCCACGCCATATTTTCAAAAAATCCATTTATCACCCAACATTTAATTTCTTGTACTAGTTTTAGATAAAATATTGTCTACACACACCCATAAATATTTAAAATGAATGATAAAAATAAACAAGCAGGATCTGAACAATTTTTTCATTTGAAGTATTTATAAATTATATAAATTAATCACATATACATTAATATAAGGAGTAACAAACAGTTCAATGAAAAACAATTATAAATCACCCCATTCATAATTTTACAAATTCATCCAATAAATTGGTTCTAAAGAATTATAGTTCCCAAACTAATTAATAATTTCAAAGATAAAAAATAGGGAATATTATCCACTGATTACAAAATATTATTTTCCTATAAAGATCCTATTTATTTTCTTGTGATCAATATTCCTCATTTTGTGTACATTACCCAAGTATAATAGGTCTAGTGGGTAATAGTTAACTCCCATGAATGTCTCATGGACAAAATATAGGAAACATGTTTCACACATTATCATTGAAGTATTGGTCTGGGGTGAAACTTTTTATACCCAAGGATGAATATATTCTCCATTATCGATATAATTTTGTTGTACTATATAAGAATCACCGAAAATGAATTTCATCTTTGAAACAAAAGAATACTTATTAATAATTGATTATATTAACCACACAAGATGGAAAATCCATTTTCAAAACCATTGCCCAAAGAAATATTAAAATATATTTTACATTCCTCTAATCAATTTTAAGAAATATTTTTTAAAATATTGAAAACACGGTTCAAAATATGATCCAAATTATAATACTACAGAACATGAAAAAATATAATAGCTATGTACATTGGTAAAAAAGTACTTGTGACATTTTGAGGTTATTACGAATCAACGATAGTATCTCTATTCTTGAATTTTAAATCATATTTTCCAAATAAACTTGTTAAATAAAGAATAAATACCCATAGGAACACATACCACACAAATTATCAATCAACACATCACAATGATTTATGATTTTATTGTGACAAATAAATTCATCGATGAATCTAAAAAGAATTATATAATAATCATCAATTCAAAAATTGCCATAATTGATATAGATTATACAAAGGTAATGAGTGAAGAATTGTAAGAGGCCAAATGACATCCAATGTAATAATAGAGATTAACTTGTCAAACAAAGGTCACATCTTTGATTGGTACTTCAATCGCACATAGAATTGGGTTGGAAGAGGTAAGGGTGTCACAATAGACATACTGCATTCTAAAGAAAAAATTTGGGTTCAAATATGGTGGATTATGAATATTTAAAAAGTGTTCAAAGTGAAAAACATTCATTATTTCTCAAGATGATATGAACCAAATCGATGAAACTGGCCACCTGATATATGAAATTAGCACATCCTTGGATTTTACAGACATGAAGAAGCTATAGATAATGCTAAAATATTTTTTATTAGAATACAAAATTTTTTTAGTGTTCAAAATATATATATATATAAACCACTATGCACCCCACCAGCAAGATGATGAGGTTTCACTAGCTAGCTCGTGGGATTCCGGTTTGAATACCTTACTGCCAGCCATCCATCAAATTACTGGTGCACCTCACTGTCGAGTCGATGAACTACCTGCAGCTATTTAATATATGGTATCATGTCCAAACCTATATTAACCACCCCTCACACCTCTAAAACTCTAATACATTAATCAATAACTCACCCTTGGCCTCTCATTCAAATTAAAAAAATTACTATAATAAAACAATATGCTAGAATCGACCAAAGGAATGGAGAAAATATAAATATGAGTAGTATAATAGATAAAACAAATATGATTATCATACAAAAAATAGATAGAATATCACAACAAATAACCAACATAATGTACATGTAAAAAAGGAAAAACAATAAAGTTAATATTCAATAACATGATAACTATCATTATAGAAATAAACTAAAACACCATAAACATGTAATTGTTAGAAACTCATGGGTCTATATAATCATAACCATATTTTACCACCATCCAATCCCAAATAAAGAAAACAAAATATAAATGATCTATCTTTTATGTGGCAGTCTTCCATTTATCCATATCCAAAATACCAATGCTATAAATTCCCAAATCAAAAATGTTATGGTGTGGAAACTAGAGATCTATAGGATACGACTAGAAAATATGAATAATTTCAATTCACACGCATCTATTAGTTCATGTATAATTAATTATTATATTTTATGGATAACTTATAACTGAAATCAACCATTATTATTCGTTTAAAAAATATTCCATATTTAATAAACAATGAAATATGAAAGAACACAAATCCTTCATTAATAAGAATGTGAGTAAAATAGGTTTAATTTTTTAGTATCCATATCATGTGGGAAGAATTAAATAATCACATAACACATCTTTAATGCCTGAATGGGAAAATCACTTTACAAGGTTATACACAACTAAGATCTAATGCAAACATTATCTAAAATAAGTGTACTATTATGTTTCGGATACTTTGTTCCCCTTATATGCAAAGCATTTACAAAAAAGGAATAATGTATACCATTTCTAATTATACCTAACTCCACATGGGATTAAATATATTTATTTTTCCATAATACAATGTATAACATATGTTCTATTATAATATCATTATGTACTATAATCTAAATTCATTATTCAGAAATATTTTCCATGGGAAATACATTTCATTTACACGATCACATATTTATAACCCATTTAAAATAGAAATTCCATGATTCAATTAATCTTGAAACCCCATTTCCATTTCATGTTCATATTTGAGCCCATTCAAAAAAATCATGAGTATTACAATGTTTTAAATAAAAAACCCCCTTTTAGAAATAATTTATATCTCCATTCATGATAACTTTTCATCATAGGGATTTTAAATAATCATGGTATTATTTTATATATGAATAATAATCATAAGAACCCTAAAAATTCAACGGGATAAACGATACAATAAATAAAATTACCACATGAAAAAAATATAACATTACTTCCTTTCAAATCAATAGTGGTGAAAGAATTACTATTGTTCTAAAAATGAAATATCTAAATAGAGAAATCCAAATTGGAAAGTAAACACTCAAATCTTTTAATGTACAACATAGTAACAACAAAAAATCATTCCTATAACGTTATTAATTTCAAATCTGAATGAAAGGGGGTATGAAATATTTAAATAAAATGATACCAAATCAAAATAAAAATCAATATCCACCATTATGGTTGAATGTATTTTGAGAAACCATACCACCATGATATATTGAAAAAACATTCATTTAAAATTCTAAAAACCCCACCACCACACCCTAGTGGTACCCACCTCAACGTGATTTCCTTTCCGAGTAGACTGACAAAGAAAACTGGGCATGCCTTTCCCCTAAGACCAAAACTATTTTATCCTTTCTGTGTCCTCAACAATTCTCATAGCAAGGATTGATGGTCATGTTACAAAAATTGAACACCAATATACCATGCATGAGACCTCACCAATTTTGATTATTTAATTTTTACATAGGTGGACCAATAGAAAAAAATAGACTACTCCACAATCATTTTCATAGTTATTTGGCACTAGAATTCCCAAAAATAAATTTTCAATCCATTAAATTATTAGAAATATTCTATAAATAAAATGATAAAGATAAAAGAATAATTATTCTAGTATTTAAATATTTTAATGAGATAATGCAGTTTCTATTATTGTGGATGTGTTTGATATATTACCTACATTTTCATAGTTCATAATCATCATCACCAATATCAGTAGGGAAGTTGACACCCAAATAGTGCGAGGAGGGGGTTTTTTCTCGAACATCTAGAGTAAAATTGGAACATTGGGTTGAATTCTACATCCCCCATACTTTCTCATTGGATATTGTATATTTTATATTTATATCATGTTGTGATGACTGAAGTTGTAATATATGGACTTGCGCGGGATAGGTAGAATATATGTTTTAAAATACATTTATGTGATAGATATAATGGCTTTAGTTTATTTCACATTACCATTTATAGTAATGGTAGATATGGATTTCATTGAATTTATATGGATTGGGTATAGTGGGATGAGGTAAACTGCATAATAATATGGATATTGGTGTTTTAATAACTATATATTGTTATGGATGAGATGATAATGATGTTTTTTATCAATATTAATAAAATATTTAATGGTTATGTTATGATTACATGTTTTAGATAGTAATGATCTGTGGAAGGGATAGGAAAAGGATGTGATCCATTGGAGAGGGAGTGTGACACAATATTGAAGAAGTGGAAGAAGAGTACCTTTGATTATATATACAATTTATATGGATATAATTACATGTATGAGTTAATTAGTGGGAGAGTTGTGATAAGGATGGGGAAGAAAATTTCTTGTTTAGTAGGTGAGTTGGGATTATTTGTTTATTCTCTATACTTTAATATTCATTTACCTTTTTTACATGAGGCGTTATGGGGAGCTACCTACTTGGTATACATGTATACTATCCTTATGATTATATAAACTACTTTAACTCTTGTATGATATGGTTGGTGATTTATCAATGCATTATAAGGTCATGGGATTAGTCATGAGTTAATGAGATCATGGCCCCAACATATTATTATTTTTGAATATCCGTGGATTCAATTATTTTGAATTAGGTTTATATAATGGTCTAGTATTTATACATGAATGATATTGATTGGTATATTTTATATTCTTTTAAAAATACTTCTATTTCATATTTGGGGTAAGTATACAAATTATATGGATTAAATACCATTGGTTCTCATCGCCAACACATTACTTGTTGGACGTGGGATTTGATTTTCATTATGTCCCTGTTTACTAGTAGCGTATAAGGGATACTAGAGGAGGGGTTTTGTGGAAATCTATCACAAATAAGTACAAATATGTATTCTATAATAACTATGTAGATAATATTAGTAATATGTGGATTTCAAAATGTATAGAAAAGTTTATTCATTTATTACAATGAGAAACATTGCTACTGGTAATACAATAACTATAAAAATAAAAAAATATTGTCATTAAAATTAATTATTGTATATAGTCATTAAAAATTTTAAAAAAACTAACATAACTGACATTTGATATACCCATAAAAAAATCCCATTGAAAAAATATACTTGGGATGCACACTAAATTTTTTGGGTATGAAATAAAAACATAAATCGATCATTCACTATTGTTTATTACAAATAAATTACATGACCATTGCATGTAACCCTTTCTTCTCATTCCAAATAACAATTTAATTTTATTTTCTCACATATTCTATATGTTTTCAATTATTTTCATTATTTTTCATTCCTTAATTTATGGTTCTGAAATTATTGTTAGAGCTAAAATATTTATACAGTGCTTCATGTTATATAATTTTTTCCATTTTTGGTTTTCCAATATCTGTTTATTAGTTATTTTGTAGAACTATAACTTTTTTACCATAGTATTTTATGATTTTACCACAATATAAATATTCAATTATAGTTGATAATTAATTTATATTACTTAATATAATCAAATATAGTAAAATTTAAAATACAATAATTATAATAATATATAAAATTTCACTATTTATTTATTAAATAATTTAATATGATATATATTTTTATTTTGATATTGTTTTAATAAAAATTTAATATTATTTATACAGATAATTATTTATCAAAGTAGTGCCTTATCACATTCCCTAACATATTATGGCCTCCAATAGAATGAATACCAAATTTGATATCCTAATTATGTTGAAATTATAATCTCATGTAATTATAACAAAAAATATTTGGAATTCCGTAAGGATATATTTTATCACTATATAGAATATTTAAGGTAATCTATTGGATAGAATAAATAATTTATTTACATCATAATGGTTATGAAGTGATATAATAGGAATCATATTTCTAATTTTCACGGTTTTGAGAAGTGGGTCACCTCATTCCATTACAAGATCTCCCTCTCTACATAAGAAGGGTGAAAGCTACCTAAATAGATATAATTTATAATAAATTATCTTTATAAATATACAGTTTGAAAAAAACTTATATCTCTTAATATAGTTTTATTTGGTTTCTAAAATAATTCATTAGATTAATGTTTCTTTATTATTTTAATATTTAAAAATGGTCTTCAACTTTTTTCATTTTGTTTGGGAATACAATCCAGAAAACCATTTGAATATATAGTATTTATGAAATGGAATATATCATGGTTACATATAAAGGGTATGTCAATACTATTATCATCGGTGGAAGTAGAATCGTGGACCCGGTTCTTTTTAATTATAAACATATTCATACATTATTTTGTACAAAATTAAATTATCTAACTCTTCTTCAAAATTTCTTAGGCAATGAAACACTACTATCCTTAATTTGTTAAATTTAACTACATTGGATCTTTAATGTAAAAATAATTATAGGAATCATATGGGCCACATAATTATTATATAAAATAGTCTCCATCACAGTACTGAATAATAAATTTTTATAATATCAATTGGTTATCCACCCTTATTAATGGTTCATTTGATATCAAGGTGAATATCACCATCTTTACCATTAGTTTTAAGGTATATATATTTGACTATATTATTGAAAAAAATTACTCCATATATAATACTATATCTCCTGAACTAATAATTCTATAAATGTTATAAATTTCCGTAGATTTTGAATTGGACGGTAGTGTTAAACTCCAAGATTAATTATTTACACTAATTAATTAAACGTGCATTCCATAAAAATGGATCAAATAAAACTATAAAAAATCATCTATATTTAATTATAATCCAATAATGAATCGTTATAAACAATATTCAACTAAACTCTCTCTTATTATGGTTGGAATTTAAATCACTTATTTTTTTATCCATTTAATGAAAATATATGAATATTTAATGCATCATTTTTTTAATCTCACATGCTCTAATGTGTGTGAGACATTATATAAAAATGGTTTTTGTGTGTCATTAAAATGAGAGTGGACTTAAAAAAATAAATATAGGATATCATTGAAGTATTTATGGGTTAATAACTCTATAAAGTATTTTTTTTTTAATTATTATGCTAGCATTCAATATATCAAGGTAATTACAAACAGTGTCTACTTTCATGGGTTGATGGCTACATTTCCGGAGATTTAGTCTTATGTCCACAATAAAATTATTGTTTCTTCTATGGTATAAACCAGAAATAATGTATAAACGAATTCGTTAAATTGATATTTCCTGGTTTCTTGGTGTTTATTGTATTACTAGGAAACCATTGTTGTAAAAATTGGTAAAATTAAATTTTCACATCTCTTTATGGATTTTGATGACTATCGGTGGGGATTCCCTTGTTATTCCTAGAATGACTAGTTACAGGGGGTAATTTATATAACATATTAGGAGATCTGAATGGATCATTTTCTTAAATAATTTTCTCTTCCATTGTAATGGAGGCTGAGTTGTATCCTATCCTTAATATAGTGTAGTATGTGTATAACTTCAATTGTAATGTGAAATTGGATCCAAAGTGACTCCACAATTTTGATGAACATGGTTAAGAAAATATCTCAAAATATCCAATAGTATATTATAACTATTTGAATTGGTTCCTTGCTCAGTTGAAAGAGACACGAAATCCAATTACACATACATTTAGGTATGAAATTTTTATTACAGACCCCATCATGAAGTTACTGGTTCATGATCATGGATCTTTCTGGACTTACAACATGTTTAATTACATAATTTGTTTTCATAATTTGAATATGAGTAAGTATGTGTGTACTCTCATTGGATAACCAAATCAAATAATGGCACTCACATTGTTTATTTTAATTTATTTAATGGGGAAGGGTCAAATTAATATTTAAATATATAAACAAGTATAATTAAATTAATGTATAAATTAAAAAAGAAATACATACATATAATTAATGTATTGAAATTATTTATAGTTATAAAAAAATTATAACTAAATATTTATATAGATCAATTTTTAAATTCAAATGTGATGGATTTTTTGGGAGATAAAATCAATAGGATAGATGTGAAATGGGATAATAAGGTGGCCCCATTATGAGGAATGGAGCAGAACAATGACATTTAGAGTAAAAATTGAATCTAATTTCATAATGTATATTTTTAACTCCCTTCATGTCCTACACATATAGCCTCATACTGGTTGTTTAAACTCTTTAATTATAAATAATACTTAAAATAAAATCCATTAGATTTTTCAAAAATTTAATCATGTTAATGTTTAATAAATGAATAATATATTTAGAATTTAATTTAGGAAATAATAAATAAATATTTAAATGTAAATAAACTATATTGTACAATAATGTACAAATAATAAATAAATCAATTTTGTAATTGAATATATTATTTCCAATATTAATTAATATATTATAATTTTATTATTACTTGTTAAATTTTTAAATATAAATATTCAATATCCACTATAAAAATGATAAAAAAATACAAATATTCTATGTTTCATATAACATAAAATGTTACTGATATTTTTATTAGGGGAATGTAATAACATTGGATTAAAATAAATGTTGTTTAATTTAAAACCAATTTACTAACATTAATACTATTAAATTTCTAAGTACTTATATGTTGCTAATGTGAGATGTTAAAATGATTGCATTGAAATTTTTTATTTAATGCTTTTTTATTTTTAAATTCCCATTATAAGAAAATAATAAAAAACAATTTTTATCATTATTGAATACTAATTCTGTCATATCAAATTAAGGGTCTATTGTTTTAATTTCATATGATGATAGATTGTGAATAATTATATATATTAGACATTTTTCAAAATTATAATCCAATGGAATTAAAATACTGAAACATCCATTAGATAAAACATATTAAATTGGTATATATGAGAACTTCTCTTTTCTGATTTAATTTAATGGATAATAAAAATAATTTGAAATTGAATCTAAATTCTCATAGGATTATTGATTAATTTTTAAAATTAACATATAAAATTGAAACAAATAAGACTAATATATTTTATAAAACATATTTTTGATAATATGAAATTTATTTTCTTTCTATGATATTTCTTTTACCAAACATATTAATTTTTGAAATATAAAGATAGAAAAAAATTATTCTAGTTGAGTTGTATATTATATTCTCTTTCTAATTATCTTCCAAATTTATCCTTAAATTATTTTTTATAATTATAATTCTGAATATTAATATTATTTAGTTTGTTTGAAGTGATCATTTTCTTATAATATTTATTTTTTTATTTATAAAAAGTAATGGAATTAGTAAATAAAAAAAAATTTATTCGGACTATTGTTGTATATCTCCTAAAAAATATTTAAATGGATCAAGTATATATTTTTCTATGTAGTGTGTGTTTAAAAGTATCATTTATATACATAATTAAATATGGAATCACATAATGAACTACAAAAAAAATTTACTTTTAAAAAATGTTGTATCTAGTCTTATAACTATTCGAATATTGTGTAATGTAATATATTACATTTCTATTTTACATTATATTTTATTTTATGACATCAGCATTATGAAAATGTCTAATAGGATATTCAATCATTTTTTTTGATGTTCTATAAACATTTCCAAAATTTAGTGAAAGGTGTTTTTAGACAATGTTTTCAATAAAATACCAGATTAATGATAGATTTATTGAATTTTAGATGTATGATTAATATATAATGAATAACTATGAAATTTATTAATATTAAATAACATTTTGGATTATTTAAAAATTATTATAATCGATAAATGGGATTGGTTAATTCTTTTTTCCATATAGAAATACATGTTTAAAATGGTTTTATGAAATAATAAGACTATGTATATTTTGGTTTTTAATTATTAAAATAGGTATACATGTTCAAAATAATTCATCTCATATTATAGTGAATATAATTCATTTTTCGATTATAAAAGTATAACTATAAATACGTTATTATAAAATGAAATAATGAAAACATATAATTATTAAAGCCAAATAATTGATGAATTTTCATATTACACACATAATCTGATGTTTATGTGTGTAAAAATTCAAACCATATTTCATGACCGGACATTAGATAAATATTTATCTATATTTAAAATTAAAAAATAATTATGATCATAAAAAAATTGTAATGAGATGAATTGTGATGATATAACATTCTATTTATTGATATATTTACTTAGATAGATTAATGATGCTATAAATTCACATTTTAATATATAACAAAATAGAAAATGATCAAAATATAATTTCATGACCTGACCCAATAGGGCATGATTTGAAACTACCCAAGCCAAACTCTATAAGCCTAAGGCTTGGAACATGAACCGAATGGCATATTTGAGATGTGAGGCTTTTTCCCAATGTACTTTTATAAACACACCCATCCTTCTCAATGCTGAATTTAAATGGAATAATAAAAAATATGTGACATCTGTAGTAATAACCATACATGAAAAAACACTAGGGAGTAAAAGGATTATGTATAAAATTGAATGTAATTTGTAAAAATAAACACCCTATATTAAATATGTCCCAACCTCATAAATTTGGAAAAGTAAAATAATGATAGGGCCCAGCTTATGACCTCCATGAACTCACCACCATACGTGGTCCAATTCACTAGGTATCTCAAATATCTATTGTCGTCTACGTCGTTCTATCCTTCAACTACATAATACATGACACATGTGGGAGATACACAATCATGTGTGGGTATATACATACCCAATAGTATTCCCCAAAATATGAAGGGGGAAAAGTATGAGACATGATTGTAATGGATTGATAACACCACCCAAAAACGGGAAAATACAATACCAAATTTCTGGGATACTAATATATATATATAATAAAACCAAAGAAACCATAAAAGTGAAAAAATTGGACATCCATCCTACAACCTAGCCTAGGAAATAGTTCCCACATTTCCAAGTTTCTATCAATAATGAATGAAATCTTTTGTGTCAATCTAATGATGTAAATGTGTGCAGGGGGGACACCTCTCCATTATTTCATGCAGTCAAGGGGGTAAAATCACCATAGAGAGGACCCAAACCCTAGTGAATCAAATGGCCAACACTTTGTGTATAGAGGACCTATTTTATATCCAATATCCATATAACTCAGTTGATAGACAACCAACACCCTAATTCCATTGTGCAGTACCACCCAGTTGATATAGGAACTGTTCCCTGATAGGTTATCGAGATTTCATTTAGTGTAATAAAAACATATATTCTATTAAATAGGGTGTAAAATGTTGAGGGTATAATAACCACACCTAAGAGTGTTGTGGGTACCTCTCCATTTAAGGATGACTTTCCCCCTATCCAATACTGAGTAAAACTATGTACATAAATTATATTAACACAAATGTGTCGGGGGTACCAAACTATGTATGTAGGACCTGTGCCATATCGGATATGGGTACAAATCTCTATATTGGGGATTCATACCCTAATTCCATATGTTGGTAAAAATATAATGGTATTTCAACATCATTTTCATCAATGAGTGCTACCTAAATAAAAATTACACTTATAACATTTAACATCGTAAATCAGAATGAACAATAAAGGTCACTTTCATGTAGTAATAGGAAAAGAATGAGGATATTCTATTCATGGGAAAAAGTAAAATTCCAAATTAAGAAGATAAAAGAGGTATACATTTCCTCATAATGAATGAATGGGGGTACATGTTGTGTAAAGGCCCCATACGATGTGTGGTAAAACTCCACTGAATGGTCGATTCTCAAACGGTAGACAGCTCACAAACTCTATAAAACTACATGGTGTGTAAGTGAAGTACATGAAGTTATTTAACTACATAGGGTCCTTCTTATTCTCATGGACTTTTCTATGTGATTCTATCCATTTATTTGTATTTTGGTACGTAGCACATTGTTTCACATGGGGTTCTTCCCCGGGTCTGTGTACACCGGTATATGGAAATTTTTAGTAGTGTAATCCCACACATTGTTCTTCCCAGAATCTCTTTTACAAATTCAATCTACCTTAGGATGGATACATGTCCTATAAACCTACCATAGGTCCTTTTATCATTATCATTATAAGAAAACTAGTACCTAAGCCAAAGTGGCACTACATGGTTTGTGTTCTTTGAATTACATGGAATGTAGTTTAATTTTTACACCAATACACAGATCTACTAAAATTTTGAAAATTTTTCTCCTCTACACTGATACACTCCCATTTCCTTCCCAAAATCATATGGAAGCCTTCGATCATGGTTTTATGGTCATCCGTTGTCTAAAATAATATTTAAAAATCATATATGGGTTTTCTATGTTTAAAATGTGTGACTCCCACATCCACCATGATCAATTTGGAATCCAAATAAATGAATATACCACATGAAACATGACAAACATTATAAATTCATCCTTGATTGATCATACATATAATTCTCTTGAAATAGTCACAAATCTAGCGGTCTGAACAGTCTCAGTCCCACCCTAAAATGTCAAATCGTGACCATATATTCTAAAATAGAATAAAGAAAATATTTATTTTAAGAAATTAGAAAAATAAATTTATAATCATCATCTCCATTTTTTAAGTCAAATGAACAGAAAAAAGTATATTAATGGTGTGAAAAACTGAATAATCCATTTAATATTAGTAAAATGGAGCATGAAAATGTTTTCAATTAATGAAAATTGACAAATAAAATCTATTTTCCGCAACATATTATTAAATATGTGTTGAATACAAAAACAATTTATTCATACATGATTTTGTTTCATTTCACTATGAATATGTTTCTCTCCAATGAATGAGAGGGTTTGTGTTGTTCGATGTATCTTCAACATTCTAGATTCAGAGTATTGTTGTGGTCTGATTATGATTCTCTAAAAATAATTATTATGAAATACACTCAATTTTCTAGGGTTTTTTCTTCTAAAAAAATAAAATTATCATATCTATGAATTAATGTAGTTTTAGAAGTAGGTTATTTAATTAAATAAATAGATTTATTTTCTTATACAACTAAATGTTCCCACTAATGGTACTTTTAACTGAATTCTCCACACATACCTATTTTATGTCATTCTAAGTGTAAAACATGTGTTTTGAACATAGATGTGGTCTAAAATATCAATTCCAATATTTTGTTTACATGTTATTGCATTTTCCTTATGAAACATTTCATGCGTAATATAAAATATAATTTATTTTTTTGATAAACTAATTCATGGCACACCGAGCCTTTGAATCACATGTTCTACTAGAGTGTGGAACCAAAATTGCATCTATAAATATTTCAAAGTTTTAGAATGAATAAATAGTATCCTAACATCTTTCCCTCGAATAATTTCATCTAAAAAAAAGAACAAAAATATTGGGATACAGATCCCACATCTGACTCTCCTTCTCCCATGATCTCTCCAACATGCTATTGTGCTCCAATAATACACAATCTAATGGGATTATCCTTCCATAAAGGAACCTTTCATGCTAACCTCCGATAACCACTAGTTACTCTAAAAAGTCACTCAATCTTCAATATCCAACTCACCACAGTAAATATACTATATGGATACATGCATGTATCTCCTCATCTACAACATGTATAAGACTTCATAAACCCTGTCCAACATTTTGGGTAGGTACAAATAGTAATCTACCTCACTAAACCACTATAAGATATCGAATAACCTAATGAATCTTGTGTATTGAATGCCTCCTAGGCCAAACCTCTGTGATTCATATCTTTGGGAGACTCCCAAGAAACTATTATCTCCCAAATCAAACTCAAAGAACTTACAACATCTATATTCTTAAACTTACGACTTGTCTAGGTTCTCCTCATCCTCTCACGGATGACTTAAACCTTCTCCATCATTTTCTTAACAATATCTGTAACCATAAGAGAACCCTATCCAATATCATTATACCATAATGATGAGATCTTGGGCCTCCTTTATATTGAATCAAATGGTTCTATTCTAATAGTATCATGGTATCTATTATTTTATGATAATTATACCAAGGGAATGACATCTTTGAAACTCTGTTCGAAGTCATTAACATAAGACCATAGAATATCATCCTACAACATAATAGTGTGCTAGTTCTACCCATCTATCCTGGGATGTAAGGGTGTATGTATCTTCATATGGGTCCCAAATTCATTTTTCATTCCTCCCTAACACCTTTATATGAACCTCAAATCTTGATCAGACACAATAGTAATTGGAACCCCACGAATGAAAAAATATAATGTTTATAATATATCCACAAACACCCAACTAAACTCTACTTCCTAAAAGAATAAAAGAGTAATAACTATTTGATTCAGTATACTATAACCCATATGGAATTATGGCCACTCTATATTCACAGAATCTCTATCATATTTTCTATGGATAGTTCATCCCATTTCTTCTAAAAGATCTCTATGGGATACAACAATCCTAATGAAACATTGTGCTCAACCTTAACTAGTATGCAGGTGAGGTATCAACATAAAAACTCAGCCACACTCTATCTCATGATAGTCTACAATAACTATCATTGAAAGTCTTTTTACCTCTTCCTCAAACTGTGATGTACAACCAATTGATATGTGTGGAAATCTCTCATCACCTCCTACCTCATCATGACTGGGACCATCGTCCATCCCTTTAAAAGGAAAATTTGAATAGCTCCATAAAAAAATATATAGAGAATCTTTTGGGGATGTAATTTCATACAAAAAATCATAGTCGATGTCCCCAATGACTAGAAAATAGAAGAAAATATTTGGGACCCTCCTTCCTGAGAAGTTTTTGTTCCCTCTTATTCAATTATGGTCGGCTGCATGGAAGCTAACTGATCAAATTCCCCCTATTATAAAAGAAGTCTATAATTATTACTAATGGAATTTTATACTTCGTTCCCCTTCATCGATATATAGACTATCTCAAAAGATAGAGTCTTTCATGAGCCCCAAATAGTGCCTTTGTCTCGAGTTTATGTATCTCTACAAGAAGACATACCCAAGACACTGATAGTTTTTGAAAACCAGAAGCCCTATACTAGAATTTTGATTATCCACATCCTCTCAGAGAAGACTACATTATATTGATCTTTGTCATGTGTCACATATTTTTGAACATGGGGTATCATCTTCCTCAACCAATATTCAATAGATTTCTATATCATCATCAACACCTAGTTGAGACCATCTCCTAAGGCACTTCAATACACAATATACTCCATTCCCTCCTCTTGTAGTCACAAAATTGGATAACATTCCTTCTTAATCCTTAAATCCTTAAATTCACTCTATAATTTAATAATCTAGATAGATGAATAACAGTTTTACATTATTTTGGTCAAAGGTGCATTAATCTAATGAATGTCTTCCAAAAACATATGGTAGTATGCCTACATGCCTTGAAAACGATACACCTCTGACACGATCTTTGCAAGGTCCCATGAAATCAATCCATCAGTATTTTTTTATCAACAACTAATATATTCTTAGAAATGGAATTCCCATGAAACATAACCTTAGGAATCCATAAAAAACCCATAGTTATATTTTCATATATATATATAGTGCTCATGAAGAAAATCAGGGACTATCCACAAGTTCTTTTCATTATACACCTCTGACATAGAGAAAATGATTATGAATTCGAATAAGGTAATTTAATAAGTTCCATGTAATTATGAAATATCCTTTTCATCAAATCCATAAAAAAGTGGGAGAATTTGTCACAACGAAGGGCACCACCAAGAAAACATAGTGTCTGTAGCGACGTCAGAATTCCATTTTAATAATGTTATACTGGAAAAGTTTCATTTGGAGGTACTCAGACCAAATATTGAACTTTGAAATCAAACTCACACCTTAAAACGTGTAAAATTGATCATATATTATTTGAATATGGTACTTTTTCTTTATTATTTCTTGTTTTAATGGATTATATTCTACAAAAAGGCAGAAGATCCCATCAACATTTTTTACAGTAAACACTAGAGCAGTCCAAGGGGACACACTATGTATGATAAAACTCTTATCATTAAGAGCCTCCAAATGCAATTGTAACTCCCAGAGCTCAGTTGGGGCTATATGACAAGTTATAAAAATATCAGTGCTTTTTCAATATTCATATTTTTATAAGAATCCATCTTTAACCTTGTCGGTAGTCCTTGAACTTTTTTAGAGAATATGTCTATAAAATAACTGATTAATGAAAACATTTAGACACATATAGAGCATAATTCACTAAAATATACACTCAATAATTGATAAGAGATTACTAAATCCTCCATCTCAAAAATCACACTTCCACTACTGTGAGATCTTTCCCACCCTAAAAGTAAAATTTTTCCCCGTAGTGTGAACGGATCTAACTCATCTGTCGTGATTGTAAACCTTGAATCATACCATATAAAACTAATCCATATCCAATATTATTACATATGGTTCTATTTGGATGACCAAAAATTCCCACAAGAATGAATCTAGGCAATGGATTATCTCTCACTACTGATAGTCAAACTATATTGAAGAAGTGTTCATTATAGGAACCTCAAGACTAAGTTGTTGGGATAAATCATCAACTGGAACATCCATCTCTCACATAATGAGTATTTGATGATGGAATGACACATACCTCTATCTGTTAATAATTATTAACCAATTTAACAAAATCATATCATACATATAATCATCTTTTTATCCATCAGGTCATAAGTGTCTATATAATTTAGTTGTATGTAGCCTTGACCACCAAATCCCTAAGTCAGATGTGAGCCACCCACTGGTGGTGGTGTAAGGATATCATATCTTCGTCGACCACCCATAAAGCCTAATCATGTAACTCATACAAATTTTATACTAAATTTACCTTCCTGGGGGAACCCTATCCTCAGTGGGGAGATCGCTGATCATGGTATTGACACTTCCAGAGTGGTCGATCAACTATCTTATTTCCCTCCTTTGAATGTTGGGTTTGAAAATCGTGTGATATATGTCCATTCCAATCACATGCATTTAATCACCCCTATCTAGGATTCCTTGTTCCTTTATGTATTCCATTTTCTACATAACCACATACCTGTGTATGATCATTGGGAGGTTTCTTATACTGAGATACTATCATTTTATGTATCATTGTTATAGAAGATGAAACAACTTTACAATGTCAAATAAAAGCTCAATATATCTGGAATCCCTTTAATAAGAATCTCTCTATCACCAGTGGCTAATACAATACCTCAACATGTGAAAGAAATCACATGGTTCCTATAAAAGAATTAATATCTCTGCAAAAACCCTACTAAATCTTATATTTGAATGTGGACATCTCAGATCCCATCGGGAGAGTATTGTGTATGGTTTTTAAACCATGGATCATTACCATCCCCTTTAATCCCTCCCTATTGTAGTTATAAAAACACATAAATCAGAATAGAGATCCAATAGTAGAGCTATTTCTCCTCATAACACATTACTAGGTAGTCGATCCTGGATAGTTTAAACTGATCAAGTATCTAAGAAAAAATATTTCACAAGTGCCTTGCAACACCATGGAAAATGATATATTCCATCTTAACCACATAATATTATAGTGTCTGTATAATACTTATAATGAGGACCATTAACTCCAGCCAATATTCTATTGTTTGGGGATCATTCTCATTGTGGATCATTTGCATCCTCTTGTTCTCTGACTTTCAGAGTGAACTAACCCTCAACACATCAGCATTTTTTTTCTTCTAGTATGATGTTCTTATCCATAGGTTGGGGTGCTGCTAATTTTTCACATGCAGGAATAATCTCATGGGATGGACCCTGAAATAATTTTTTATCCCTCATTGGATTTTAATCATGATCTGGAACTAGTCACCTGGCTGGCAATCATCACATATGAATCTTGATGATTTAAAAAAGACGTTCCATGAACATATGACATTATATATACATTGGGGAGCTGACTCGAGAAGGGAATTCAATGTCTTAGTTATATATGATTCTTATACCATTGATCCATGTAAAACATTTCTCAGTATTCTTAGTTGAAAAGAAGGTATTCAAGGACCTGGTGAATAGATATGTCGTACGATGCACCAACTCTGGGTTCCCCATCCTAATATCACACTCGGTAACCCATTAAAATGTTTGTATAAATACAAAAACTATACTCACAAGGGGTCTACTCAAACACATTTTTAAGGATCGAACCTCATTTGATACCAATATATCATGACCTAACAACATGTGTCTTGAGCTGCAACTATTCCAAGCTTACCACAATAGTCTATGGGCTGGTGACAAGAACTGAATGACATATTTAACTTGGGAAGCCTTTTCCTAATGTTCCTATATTCACACCCTTGACCATATCAATATAAAATTTCTTATAAACAAATAATATTAAATGAAACATCAAGTGTGATAATTAATCATGAAAAACCACTAAGGATAAAAAAGCATATGATAGTGTAATATTAAAAGTAAATGTGAAAATTTACACAACCATAATCAAATATTCACCAGCATTAAAAAAAGTAAAATGGTTAGAGACACCAAATCAAAATTTACATGATCTAACCACTATATGTGGTCCAAAGTGCTAGGTGTCCCTAATCTCCTATATAATTTCCATTGACCTATCATTTATCTTTATAAGACATGACATGGGTCGGAAATTCCCATAGAAGAGTGACTATATACATACCTAGTACGACTCCCTGAAGGAAAAGGGTGTAGTAAGAGACATGCTAGGAATTGAAAGACAACTCAATATAATGAACGATAGAACAAAAAAACGACATGTACACACACACACATATATATATATATATGGTGAAACAAAAAACCCAAATGAGAGAGAAAATAGGTTATCCATCTCACATTCCATCCCATGAAAGGGTTCCAATAGTTCTAAGATTCCATCAACTATGCCCAAAATCTTATGTTTAAATCCATATAAGTAACAGTGTGTAGGGCCCATGATTCACAATTATGTTTCTCAATCTAGGGGTATAATCTATATGAAGAAGACCTACACCCTAGTGCGTCAATGGGGTGCCGCTCTGTGTAATACGTACCATCTCCCTATGTGATTGGGGTACAACTCATTAGATAGGGGTTCCAATACATAATTACTTTTGTTGTACCAATTGGTTGATACGAGACCTCATACCTGGTATGTCAGGGTGTTACCAGTTAGATAAAGTATGAATTATGACTAATATGGTTTGGGGTACAACTCTGGGGTTAAAGGACCCACACTCTGTTTCATCAGTGGGTACCATTCAATGTAGAGATGACTTTTTTCGTACATAATATGAGGTAAAAAATTAGTATATAGGATACCCAATCCCTTAAGTATATGGGGGTACAACACTATTTAATGATGACCCACACCCGATCTGATATTCGGTACAAAATAGTAGATATTGGTACTTCACCCTGATGCCAAATGGGGGTACCACTCTAATGATATCACCAGATCACTTTCTTCTCTAAGCACCACCTAAATAATCTCCATGGATATAAAATCTCAAGTAGTATCTGAAAACCTCATAAAGATGCCACCATTGTATTCTTTGTGAAAAAATACGTAGTATAGGCTACTCAAAGACCAACATCATTGTAAAAACAAGGAGATAATATTGGATTAATTTTAATCTAAAGGAAAGAAGTTGGTATACAAATGTTATGGGACCCATAAGGAAGGTGATAGCACTCTTATACCAGGATATTTAGCAATTGATACACATATTGCTAACTGTATATCACTACATATAATGTTGGTGAGCCACACTACAAACCACATCATTTCAGGGTCCTTCCAATTCTTTAGGTCTTGTTTATTCATGACTTTAGATGTTTGTGTCCATTAGTACATGGCATATACATCCACATGGGGTTGTACCTTGTGCTCCTAGCACCAATATTTTATATCAGTACATAGTATGTTCCTTGTAGTGTCCACCTACACTAGGTCGTTTACATGGTCCATGCCCCATGAATTATGTACCCGACTAGGATACATATTGTGTGTCCCATAAATATGGATGGTAATATACTTGTTATGTTTACATTGAACTTAATAGTGTGTGGTAGGGTTATATGTAGAATTTCGAGATATAAAAATGAGTTATAGATCCACCTTTTCTAATGCGATATATGTGTGTTCATCACCCTACATAAAAGGGGAAGCCTTTGACAACAATTTTCATGTTGTCTGCTATCCAAAAAAATGATTTCCAAATCATCCTTTGTTTTCCAAAAGCCCGATGCACACCTACCAACTTTTTCAACTCTAATTTGGATCCAAAATAAAAAAACCAATCACCTAAAAACCATAATTCACCCAAAATAATTCATTTTTTACTGATCCATTCATTGGACACAAACCTATCATGAATCCAATTGTCTGATCTGGCTCAGTCCCACCTAGAAATATCAAATCATAGTCCCATGGTTAAAGTACGACTAACATGAAGAAATATTGTGTGAAACACATCAAACCCACTTTTTTAAAATCTATTCCATGTGTTATTTACCAATAATAACAAAAGGAGATATACATGGTGAGAATAATGGAATAATCAGTTTTTTGTTAGTGCACGGGTTCACACAATAGAATGAAATTGATGAAACTCATGAAATATAATAGATCATTCACAAAAGTATAATAAATGGGGTTTGAATCCGCAATTGGATGAATGTTATATGGTTTTAGATCGTTCTTCATTGATGAACATGGTCTTCAATAAATGAGAGGGGTCTCTAAATTCAATACAAATCTATCTTCTTATATCTATAGTCTCTTCATAATTTGATATTGATTCACCAATGATAGTTGGAAGGAAATCTTTTCAATTATCTGAATGTTTAAGTATCCAACATGGAACTATTTTAATAACAATGAATTTTTTGAGGTTTAGAATGCATTGTTTAACTATATAAATGAATTTCATTATTTATTAAACTGAAGATACATTACAATGGATAATTTTATCTGAACTTCCCGCACTGAAATATGTTAGGACACACATTGATTAATCATATCATTCTTGACATCACTATCATCTCATATTATGGTATGATCTAGGGGTTATGAATTATTCCATTTACTTTAAAATAATATTTTTTCCTATTAAAATAATAATAATTTTTTTATATAATTAATTATAGGTACACTATGACTTATAATCCCACGCTCATTCACCACTCATATATGAAATTATTTCTATAAATTTTTCATATTCTTAAAAGGAGAAAAAATGATCTATATTCATAAAATATTTGGAAATTAATGATATCATGTCAAAAGGAACATTAATGTATCTTATTCACTCTAAAGTGAAATGTAATATTATTTTTTAAATAGACTTCATATTTTAGGCTTGTAGATATAATTTATTTTAATTTACCACATTGCATCATATATTATCATATCATTGGGATAAAAGGTCCCAATTGTCTTGTAAAGATGGAATGATTATTTCATATTGGTCATAGAAGTTTATTTCTTCCATTGATTTCGGGTTTTTAATCAAAATATCATGTTATCCATGATATTTTTGATAATATATTGTACTATATAATTTAATAAAGCAATAAGATGATGTTTTTGTTAGTTTTTTCGAATTTACAAATAATTTTCCACATACCCTCTTCTAATCGAATAATTAGATAGTATTAAATTTTAAATGATATGAAAAATGTGGATAAATATATAATTTCAATGGATGTACCCATATTTTATATTCAAAAATATTTTTAAGAACACAAATGTAATTGTTTTTATTGAAGAATATATCAAAGACGCGTATTTATAGGAGGATAGTTAAAATTTGCAATTATATCATTTCAATCATCATTGGATTTCAAATATATTATAATATTTCACAAGATGTAATATATATATACATATAAAATTAATAATTTTTATTTAATTTGAATGGATGATTTTTTTGTGTTGAATGATGTAACATCCTTTGACCAGAACCCCTGGTCATGGTTTCCCACATCCCCTCAAGCACCACTCACTATAAGACAGTAGTTTGTGACAAGTAGATAGAGCTTAATGTGTGTCATTATATGTATATATTAATTATCTAGTGACAAAACGATAACATAAAAACCATCATCAAAAATATTATTCATCAAGAAACAATATTACCATAGAGAAATATATTAATAGAAGGTTAATTTTGTCTTGTGGTACAAAGTAACCTTATAATTTCATTCCATAATAAATATTAGTGATATTATATTTTTAATTATCATATTTATTATCTATATAAATAGAAAATTGTTAAATATTATTTATCAACAATAATCCTTTATAAGTAATTCCAATATAAAATATATTCCAACGAAATATATTATTACATATCATTTGATCATTGATTTATCTACACGATGAATAAAATAATATATATTTACACGATGTTTATATATGTATAATATGTCGATAAAAGCAGGATGATTTCACATGTAGATAGATAATATATCTTATAATAAACAATTAATTCATCTTAAATGATATAATAACTCATAATAATTATAATCTCTAAATGTTAGGTCATCTAGTGTTTAATGCCCCATATAATATCTCCAAACCAAAACCCTATCTAGTCTTCTATATGACCTAAAAAACATGTACTTGTACACATGTAGCTACCTACTCATGGAAATGAACTTCTTCATATGTTGGGGATATAATTACATACATATATAAATAATAAATAACAATAAATTCAAAAATACCTTCTAGAAATCATACTTTATTATATATTTTTTTGGAATTACAAACCCTAGAAGCCATAACTAAATATATATATATATTTAAATATATGTATACAAAATAAAAATGTTATCATACAATCTTAGACACTGCATATCACCCATCAAGATGATTAAATCGAAAAATAAGAATAAAATTACAAGGATGTTCTACCAAAACATTGATCCTCACCTCGACCACATCATTAAATATCAATCAAGTATCCCATGATAAACCAACTAAAATCATTTGGTCTACCCACACACCAATCATAAGGCTTATACATTCACTTGTGTTCCCATTCAAGGGGTGAATAATACATCTTAGTTTGTACACACCATGTTCCCTAAATATATAGATTTATATACATGTATAAATATAAGGATTGTAAATGACATAAATATAACTACACAAAATGTATAATTCATTTTGTGAAAACCAGGAACCTATAGAACACCACCCTTCATGGGTCAACTAATTCCAAAAAATGAGGTCATGTAATTCCACAATCCCTAACCCATTACATGTAACATAAGTTTGTGTTTCATAGCATTTCATGATCATAACACTCTAACTCATGAAATGGTCTATACAGAATATCCATCACATCATACTAATTCCTAACCTCTAGCATCTAACTCAGTGTTTTTACATTATGTGGACTCTTATCTATTCATGATTCCATATCATTTGGAGTAATTTATTAATTATTTTAATTCAAATTCTGTTAATATTAGTGACTTTTTTATTATTGGTCAATAATTTTTTATATAATTAGTTCATTTATTATCACTATTAAATTGATTTTTTTCATTCATGATTAAATAATTTCTAGGATTATTTGTTCATAAAATTTTATTAATAAATTATGGTTTATGTTATATAATAGTCAATTAAACATATTTAAACATTTATTTTTGGAATTGGGACTTTGAATATAAATTTTCAAAAATAACCATTTTTAATTTTCATTATAATTTATTAAATATATTATAATGTGAAAAATTGAAATCATCCATTTCTGACCTCATTCACATTTCTGAATGACCTGTGATGTTTTTTATTTTTATTAATTTTCTTCCTCATTAAATCTTAGGTCCACATTCCGTAAAATTAAATCCCAAAATTTAAGGCAATTCCAGAATGAGATAGGATGAACTTGCAAAAATTGTGTGGATGATTTTATATTTTTCTAGAAAAGTTTATGAGATGCTCAAATTTCATAACCTGTTGAGGTGAATCCTTCCCATGATTATAGAATAACATTTATTCAATGATTCTTCATGATTCGTTTTATGGTGATGATAATAACTGATAGTCATTCTACATGGAAACTAAATAGATGCATGTAGAGCACATGGTTGTATACTGTGGTCTAGATTTTCCTCATGATTGTATCTTAAAGATATATCATACTTCAATTATAGATAGAAATTTTTGGATCAATGGATCGATCAAAATTTTAATCATTGATACGCATCATACCACTAGATACTAATTGATCATTATTTATGAATGATAGGGATAATAGTTGTGTTAATGGAGATTGTAGAGGATGATAATGAACTCGATTAATATATTTGAATTATTTCTTATAACCTCATCTTATTTTAGTTTTTTTCTATATAGTGTGTAATTATTTCCATGTGAATTCATTTTTAAGAAACATTATTTAAAAAAATTTGTGATTTAAAAACCATTAATGAGGAATTAGATTTTTTTTTTGTTTCTCTTATTGATCCTAATTTGTTTCATTTATTTTCAATTTTGATAGCCGCATTTAATTTTTTATAACAACAACATTTTCAATTATTAACAGTCAAAAATATTTGTACGTGTTCTCTGTTTTGAAAACTATCAAATATATATATATATATATTTTAAAATCCCATATTATGTTTTCTGAAAAGAAATGAAGTGAAACCCACCATTGTTTAGTGAAATTTCAATCTATGTGATTTAATACCCTAAAAAATTTGATTGTATTATTATACATTTTTTACAAAATTTGATTCTAATAATCAACATGTCATCCCCAAAAAAAAATTTGTTGGAAATATTTCAGTGATTGTTGGTTCAAAAAATTCACAAGATTATGGTTATTTTTGAGTTAATTATTAATCCAAATTCCAATTACTCTTCCTTTCCTTTATCAAAAACTGCATTACTAATAGGGTTCAATATTAATTTTTTCCCGTATTTTATATGGAGTACACACACAATTGTTTTATTCATTATCATTATCAATATGTATTTCATCAATTCTGATATTTTATTTCCCTATTTTCGAATTTTTTCACAGGACCCATCAAAAATACTTTCCCCTTTATTAGCATAGATTATAACTTACACTATACTAATTTTATGTTGGATTATAAATAATATTATTTTTGAGGTTTAATGATAAAGACTCAAATTTTATGTCATTTTTTTCCTGGATGAAATAAATTAAAAAGGAAGAAATTAATAATTAAATCATCAAAACATTCAAAAAATAAAAAAATAAAATAAAATTAGTTTCAATAATAAATGTTTTAAAAAATGATGTGTCCCTAAAAGTAATAAAAAATATTGAAAAATGAAGTTCCATTATTTCTTGAAATTGAAAAAACTTACCAGTAATCTAAAAATAGTCATAATGGATAATAAAATGTTATATCTAAATAAAAATATAAAAATATAAAACCACCTCAACCTATAAATCAATTAGTATTGACGAACTGTTTTATAAAATCTCAGTTTTCCATGCTTTAAAGAATGTCTTATTGAATTTTTCTAAATATGTTTTCTAGAGAAATTAAGATCAAAAAATAAGGATTCCAATATTTAATAGGATGTTAACTTATGTTTCTTTTTTTACTTTATTAGGTTATTTTATATTTTGGTGTAGTTTTTACCACATCGAGGCATTATGGAATGATAGTTAAAATACAGGGTCTTATAACATCCCAGCTTAAGAGCCAATAACAGAGTTCTAAGATATGGTTGGAAACAAGGAATTAACAGATCCACTCATTTTTGGCAAGCTTCAAATATGATATGAGATCCTTGGGTGGGTCTAAGATAGTACTATTCTCTTATATCAAAGTAAAAAAACTATCGTAACGAACCAAATATCAATATTAGTTATATAAAAAGAGTATGTGAACAATAAATATAAAAAATATTATAATAATAAAATGTAATTGAAGTAAATACATTAACAACAATAAAAAATATACAACATTTACCATCCACTTGGACAATAATATATATTGTTATAAATAAATAATAAATTATAATAAATGTATATATCTCAACTGATAACTCCAAGATAAAACACATACCCAGTCTCCATGAAAATGTTGTGAAGGTATTTTCCAATAAAAAGAAAGCACATGACTATATCATGTTGATCCTTCATCACTAGGATTTATCCCTACCAATCATTTGTATGTTCTCAACTAGAAAGTAGATATAAACACAACATATACATTGATGTTCATGTAATGGAATGATAAATAAATCATATTCGGCCACCCCCAATAGTGTACCTATAGAATTTGTTATATGTCAATAATCATAAAATATTTTCATCAAAGATAAAACAATATGAATAATGTAAATAAAATAAATTGAAAGTAATTCTGTGTTTCTGCAATCCTAATCAATCATATGATATTTTCCCTATTCTAGAAAATTCACTAAGTACATCAATATGATCATACATCCTGAATAACATATGGGAACCAAAATAATTTATACTATAACCATGTATTATAAATGATTGATCACAAAGTATCATTTTAGAACCTATCTAAAAATAAATAATGGAATTTCCATGAGTCTCAGTCTGACACCCAATCCATTAAGTAAACTCTTCAATCCTAGAACCTCAATGCAGTATCTCAACTATATATACAAGATGTCATCACCACTATTCTCAACAATAAAAAAGGAATGTAGGTCTAGTAATCATTTTCATATCATTAAAAAATATTCTCTCCACTTATACAAATCACATCACGGTGTAACTTCATGTCTATCAACATCAATTATATCATTATGCAACATCATGTCCAATTATATCAATTATACCATTGTGGAATTTCAGGTCCACTAATATCAATTAAATCACAATGGATCATCATCACCCAATAATAATGTGAATCATCATTTAATTTCTTGTGTACTAATATCAATAAATAATGGGGAACATTATTTCCATCATCCAATAAAGTTAGGATTATATTTTGGATCTCGTGAGATAACTCTAGGAATCCCCATCATAGAATCACATCATGTCAGGACCCTGGGTCCTTGTACTAGGAAGAATATCTTGAATCACAGTTGTGTAAATAGTAATCAAGTGAAAATAGTAAGTCAAAAATTGAGGGATTTTGAACGCCAAAACCCTCCATTGATTCAGCAGAATCAAAGGAGTAGTTGTTTGGTATGGGTTCTAAGGTGTCACATGCGACCATCTCTATCCAAAACTATAACGTTCTAACATCGGGTAGTGAAACATCTATGAACCCTACTAAGTCACTCCGGTAAAAATTGTAGATAAGAACCTTATGTTGTGTCCTCTAACTCATTATGCAAGGAAGTTAATCTCTCATTGAATACTTTGGAATATTAAATTATAAAAACCATCGTACATGAATCCTAGATGAAATCCTTGAAATGAGTAATAGAGGGGTTGCATCTTTAAATGGTATTCTCAGAAACGACTATGGTCTTGGGGTAAAAGAGTCCACAACGCAAATTCATAAATATCTAATGAACTTCTATGATAGAATAGAACATATCACAAGGGAGTTTTTCCATTATAAATTGTATATAAGAAATATAAATGGGAGATATCTAATTGGTTATCTCTGATCATGGTATAACTCATAGGATATGACTAAAACTATTCACTCAAGAAAGAAATCATCCATTCTATAACATTCACTCCAAAAGGCTCTTAATAATTATCAAATCATACCTGGTGTTATTACATTGTGATATATGTGAAAAAATAGTCAAAATAGACTAATCAGATGTCCAATTATGAATCAAAGAAATAAAAGCATGAAAACCAATTGAAAGGATAGAATGGAAGGAGTGTACGAAATATATAAGCAAGTATATTGTGTTTACACTCATATATACATTTGGTCAGGTACATTACCCAGGCATAGAAAGTAAAACCCATGTAATATTGGTGTAAAAATGTTCATTTTTTGTTCCTTGAATGGGGTACCTTCCCATGCGGCATACATGGACGGACTATTTGTTTCTCCCAGGTTGTGAACTTCTGCGTGGCATGTATCCCATAATGGGTCTAGCCGTGTAGTCTACATGGCCAAGTGCCCATATATGATCTATCTTTCTAGGTAATAAGATTCAATGTTTAGAAATAGTAAATGGAGTGTCTCTTAGTACCAAATATTTACATAAAATAGTTATCTTTCATGAGTGGGAAGAACACACCGAGTGTGTTCCTAAACCACAGACTGTGTGATTTTGATTTTTGAAGAGGAGACTCATGTGAATGGACTGAACCCCCCTTTTTTCAAAAAACAATTTTAATAAATTTACCCAATAAAATAATTTATCTATCATTATATGTTTTTAAAACTATAATATGGTAAATATTTTGGTATTTAGGGAGAAAAACATAAAAATTATCGACCATTGTGCATAATATTCCAATACATCACCCATTTCCTTGATCTATATCTATTGAACGATGATCCAGATCTCCTCGAGTTCCACACCAGCACCTCACATATTCCCTCTATCCATATCTATCTCCCTACACCATTCTTATATATTAAATAATGAAAGAACCACATAGGGCCCGTATGTGATAATCCATGTAATGATATTAAATAAAATGAGGGGAAATTATTTTGAAAAATAGAAGAAATGGAAATTGGGGTTGGGGCCAATCCCCATTTCTTGAGATTAGATTTTGGGTTACGTAGGAAAAACTACTATTCTAGAATAAAAGTAATGATGGTATCTCAACCTAAATCTTTGTTAAAATTATTAATTGAACTAACTTATTTGGATAAATTAATATTTATTTATTTATTTATTCTACTAAAATTAGTTTGATTAAAAATCATTCCAATCTTATATTCAATGGTAAACACCCTATTCTTTTATGAAGTTAATGGAATGGAAATATGTAAAACCATTTTATTGAGTAAAATGACTATTTTAACCCTCCTGATCATCCAAAAAAATCTGTTTAATTTTCATCTACTGAAAATATGATTTGTTACATTCTCTCCAAATAAAACATTTCATACACATAAATTCATATCTGTCAAAAAGTATCCATTATCTCACCCTAAGAATCTACACAACTATAGAATCTTGATATTCCAATAACCAATTTTTCAGTGTACCCAACTCTTCCTTCAAGATATATGTTTTACCATGATTGATATGATACAACCCACCATAAGAGTATACATATTTTAACCTATAAAACAATATCCGTGGTAAAATTATAACCCTCTTTCTATTACTAAATTCAATATTTGGAGTTTCCAGAAACATCCCATCCTGCAAAACAATCCACAATGTAAAATCATCACCCTCTATTTATTTCTAATGATGGTTACTACATAAAATGTTGAAATTCAAATCATAACAAGTATCACCCCCCCATAAACATTCAATTGTGAATTCCCCTCTACATGGACCACCTTAAACAGCTCCTTGATAATAAATCATAGGTATTGCATCTATCACACCAGAAAAGATTTTAAAAAATCTCACTACATAGCTGACTCATTATATGAATACTCATGAAGATACTATGATATATAGAATGATAGTCTCTAAATAAAGAGTACACAATTATTTTGTTGATAGGTCTGTATTCCCCCCCCATGACAAGATCTCAATAAACCAGTCTATACATTACATTAACTAACTATTAACACAATGTCACTCGAAAATGTATCCAGATCATGGAACAAGTCATATTCCACACGATACATAACTTATATCATGAATAGACCTTAAATATGGTAATATTAATTAATCATAACAATATCTATAGGTATCTATTCCAATAAGTATATCATTAAATTTAACAATACTCAAATCATACATGGAAAGTTACTGATTCATTGTCTAATAAATATCAAATGTTACTAATGAAAAAAATTATCACCTAGCTCGTGATCCTGAAATTCATCAATAATATGGCCATGTAGATCATACAACAAGGAACATAATTCTCATCAATAAATAATCTCCCTTTTAACTAGTCTTAAAAATAGAGCACCTATCTAATTCCTTGATTTATTTCGTAGATATCCTATCACACAACATCATTGTTATCATGAGAATCTAACCATGCTATGACCACTATATAATAATAGAAATACTGATCAAATGAGGCCATGGAATAGAATATTCCTACCCATCAGAGCCTATCTCTGTACAGTAGAACAAAATGATCTTCCTCCGGAACCAATGGAATCATCATGATTATGTCACAAAACTCGAACACCTACCATGCATCATATCATCACATAGCTCTACATAATCAACCTCTCTCCAGGGTCGCATCAATGTGGCATCATCGACACACCAATATCCATACCAAGATTCCAATGTGACTGTCACCCCTATCCCAAGGTGGTAAGGATAACATCAACCAACAAGGGTAAAAATCTATCATCACGGTTTTATTTTTTTTTCAAATAACTTTTAATATAAGAAAAAACCATATCATATATAATTAGAGACCCATTAAAGTTAAATCACTTAATAACTAAATAATATGAGAATAAATCTTATGACATCAAATTCAAAACATCATCTTATAAGGGATGCAATCCTATAATTCAATACTAATAAGGGACATCTCTATGGAGGTCCATGAGATGGGTGTGTAAATGATATAGAACATACACTCACCAAAAATCTATACATTGTAATACCCCATCGAGAAGTAGTTTACTATAAACATTTTCGTTCTGATTGGATTTACACAAGAGGATATGACTAAATGACAATGAAAAAGGTCAGATAAGTAAAATATAATATTATTATAAATTAAAAAACTACATGTATGTTGTTATGAACATTTAGTTCAACAAAAATGAAAATAAACACTTTGAAAAGGCCTATATAAATAGTATTAGCATCAATCAATGAATTATGATTTTCAAAATTAGAATGTAGTATCATTATAACGATCTAAGCCTCAGCAAACATGTAGTTGGATCAAGAAAAATTTCATTCTAAACTAAGTGAGAAATAACCATATAGGTAGTTACTGACACATTAAATAATTAAATTTAAGAAAAAACAACCACATAGGGGATCAAAACATAGAAACCATGTTCCATATTAACCATGTAGTGTCACTACACATCCATTGCATGAGGATTGAGTAATCAGCCTCACTATCAAACATGTCACCATTTATTCACATGGCATATCAAATAAAGGATATATATGTGTACATATATATTAGTATCATTGAGTAAAATTCCACCAAGAACCTATGTGATAAAATAATATTTTGGGTTTTGTTTAAAATTTCCTTAATTTTCCATTATCATTATTAAAATTATACATAATACAAATCCAATAACATGTGGAACATATTTCCAAATATGATCCATGAGATGCCTCTTTCATTTACCAATATTTATTAAAATAAATTAATGGCATATCACCAATATGATGAGATAAAAAAACCACAGTAAATCATAAACATTACCTTTCATGTGTGTCGATTAGATGAAAAATCATAAACAACTATAACATCACATATCTTTAACAAAAATCACATATCCCATTAAATGAATACTTCATATCAAAATATATGTTCATGATGTAACATCTTGATGTTTTACACAGGCTCTAACACAGTCTTTATATTCATGTAAAAAAATTATAAATAGTAGTACAAAATGAACGAAACATCTCACACACCAATTGTTGTTATTCCATCCTAGTAGTGATTAACATGTTTCCATAAGCCTATTGGACACAAGGTCTCAAGGTAATCTCATTATACATCAGAGGATGATGACTGGTAGTTGTGGGATACGGTGATTCCATGTGGATATTATACCCTCATACTTGAGTAAGAAAAAAATATAAGAAAGAAATCATCATTTATAGAATTAAATAAATAGAGTACATAAGAAATAAATCATAATATGGTCATAATAATAAAATGGAATATTGAAATGACCATAACTACCATGAAATAAATCAATCAATCACTACCCAAAGTGAATATAACTTATATAGAAAAAAAGAAAAATTAATATTATATAGATCTGATGCTAACTTTGACATGGACCACATATTTTTTCTCCAGGATCCTATTGTTATATTATACACTATTTAATAGAATCCACATGACCAGATATGCTTGATTATGAAACCATGGACCTCAGACTTCTCCATTATGTATATATATTGGAATAGGAATAAAATATAATGTATTCACATAAACCTATGTACACATACATGGTGGGATAAATAATCCTCGGTATGCCAACCTTTATAGTTAATATATAATTTGTTGTCATAATTGCGTGATTACGAAATATTCTCATACTTTTATAAAAAACCAGAATAATGATAATAAAATAAAAAACACACTCAATATTTTGATATGTGATCATGATCCATCCTACCTAATTTATATAGTTTAAAAAATGTCCCTAAGCACATCATCAGGTCTCTGTATCCCGACTAATGTATGCACAACACATTCATGGTAACAATAACCTTTAATTATAATTTATTATTCCAAGAGTTTATATTTAGTATATCGGTAATCCTCAACAATGATGGTTCCCAGATAGTAATTTATGCCCAAAACCCTTAATATAGACAATCCAAGCCTAAAACCACAGTCCATCATCTCAACAATATATGTGGGATTCCATGACTGTTATTCTTAGTTATACATGTGGAACTTCATATCATCTCTTCTGAATAATATAAATATGGAATGCTATTTGCACCAATGTCAATCATATAACTATATAATTTCATATAAATAAATATCAATTATAACCCTATGGAAGATAATTTACACTGATTAGAATTAAATCATTGTGGGATGTGAAGTACACTAATATAAATTATACCAATTGGGTATGTCATATCAACTCTAATCAACAATATCATCATGAAACTTCATGTAAACTACTATATGTAAATGATTCGAAATTTCATTTCCACCATCTAATCGTGTAAGGATCATAATTAGGATCCCTTACTGTACCTCTAGGGAACTCCATTATAGCATCACATCATGTCTGGCCCCCTGGTCCATGTTCTAAGTATCATTTATTGAATCTAAGTTGCATCAACATTAACTATGATCATGAAATAAATAAAATGATGAGGGTGGAGAAAATCGAAAAACTACCACTACTACCATAACCTCTCTGTATTTATTGTTTGATATGATTTATATGTTGACACACAATATAATATCTACCCAAACAAAAAAACACTTTATCTTATGGTCAGTCAACCACCAGATCACCCTAAGGGTCCCTTAAGTTAAGAAAATTGAGTGGTATCCTATATAGGACCCTATATGTTATAATTTAAGGAATGAAATCCCTCTTTCATTCCTCAATAATATAAAATGTGAGGATTCATCCTACATGGGGTCCTATGAAAGAATAAGATATTGGATGAATCCAATACATGATTCGTTGAATGATTATGATAGTAAAGCATCCTATATGGGATCTTAAGAAATTACTTATAACTCTAGATAACACATCCTGTGACAACTATGTCTAGAATTTATAGACCTCTTGATCTATAAGGAACATATCACAAAATATACATCTTTATGATAAATGATACGTATTAATTAGTCATGGTGGATATCTCAGTAGCCATATCAATTAAAGTTCTCACTCTCAATAGATAATAGAAAATATTCATTAAAGCGGGGTCCTCATTTTTATGGATCTCTCTCTAAAATGCCTCTTAAAAGTCATCAAATCACCCCAATGTATCGACCATTAAGGTATATGTAGTAAATTGAAAAAAAGGACTACTCATTTATCTATTTATTACTACAAGATTCTTATACATGAAAACCCCTCAAAAAATTTCATTAAAAGTGGACATTGCATGTATACCCTAGTGTAATGTTTTAACTCTTATAACTAAACCTGGTCAGATAATTCAGTTAAAAATGGAATGTAAATAAAATGTACACTACAATTAACAAATTTACACACCATGTATCTAACATGGAGTACATGCCTTTTTACCTCACTTAAAATGACAATGTGTTTCACTGTGGTTGTGTACTTATAAATGTATTGTATCTCAAACTACATCAGGGCATGTACTCTACAAGGATAGGGTCCCCTACATGAGTTGTATGGCTACGTAAATGGATACCTGGACATGTAGTATTAAATAGAATGTACTTCTGGTAAATAAAATTTAATTTTTAAAATATGATCTTCTTTAAATTACAAGAACATGTAACACTAGATAATTTATGGTACGACTAATTTTAAATAAATACAATCATTTCAATAGCTTACATTTCCCAAAAAAACTAATCTTACTTGAACTCTAAAAAATTATTATTTAATGCTGATAATTATCACCAATCCATTGGAATGGAAGGAATGAAAAAAATTAAATAAATAACGAAAATATAGTACTATCATTTACGTAAAATTATTTTTTATCTACTAATTATATATAAACGAAACAAATGAATTAAAAATAAAGGATGTGTTTGGACAAAAAAAATTATTTTAATCTCCTAATGGAATTCTTTCATAATAAATTAAATTATTTAATATTAAGAAAATAAATTAATGAAAATTGTATGTTATATATTCATTAACATGTTTTTGAACTCATCTAATAAGATATATTTGTTCAATATAATAATAACTACAATTTTGAACATAAAATCTATATTTTTTAATTATTGTTTTGCCACATTTTAATAAAACACATATTTTAAAAATAAATTTTACATGTTTATAGATTTTAATTGAAAAATCAAACTTTATTTTTTAAAATAAGAATGTAAAAATTAATTTTTGGTTATTTTTTTGTATTATTATTAGATGTTTATAAATAGTGAAAAATAGTTAATATTAATTGAATATTTTTATCAACTAATTTATCTTTGTAGTTAAATTATATATGAAATTTGTTTTATGGTATAATTATCTCAATTATACATAAAAAATTTAATATAGTTATTAATAATATATTTTAAAATGTAATTTGATATGATAAAATTTTTATATTTTGAACTATTCACTTAGAGACATGATTCCTTGTTTTATCTACAATATTAATTTTAAATATAATTTTAAGAATTATGTGAATTCGAATTGGAATAATGGTTTCCATATTTGAATATGTGATGTAAAAATTCGGTTTTATGGTAACATTAATTTCTGAATACAAATTTACCATGGTAAAATAATTATTTACAATGGTCTATGTAAATTAATGAAAATGGATAAAGATAAAAGGAAATTGATCAACATATATTTAAATTTTTAAATTAAATGTTTAGTTTATAAATTTTTCATGAAAAATATTATACTGCTATATTAATTATTAGATTATGTTTGGAAAATAATCCCACCTCAATGTGTTTGAATTGAAACATAAAATAATCATTATTTAATGACCTAAACCCACCTCTCCTAAAATATGAATACAACATGGACCACCCCATTTATCCTCACAAGCTATTAATCCCCACATATATCTTCCAAAACCTCTCTTCCCCACTCTCCATATGTTAATTTTCTTATGTTATAATCAATTTACCACATCCAAGGCCCTCAATGGGACTTTTATGGATGTGATATTCAAGAAGTGATTTTCTCAAAACACCCCTCTTAATTTTTTTCATTCTTCTTATTTATTCATCTCTCTTTAATATATCCATTCCTGATAAATCCAAAATCACATTTTTAAATTGTTTTTATGTTTTTAATTAAATATTTTAAATAAAAATATTTTATTTTATCCTATTTTTTAATGAAATAGAACTATTTTCATAGTTATTTTGGTTAATCTCTCCTTTTAAAAATGATTTTGTTTTTTTAACATTATTGCATTCATGGATGGTAACAATAGTATTATTATAGTCAAATAAGATTTTAATTTATAATTTATCACTTATTTCAGGTTATCAAAATAATATATATACATAATACTAAATAAAATAAAACTAATAACAGATGTTTAGACAAAAATCCAAAATAATCTAATCAAATATCATTAAAAAAATTTAAAACGAATCATACTCATGTAAGAAAACAAATTGATATATGGGTACATTGATAATATTTTATGTTCATTACTATAATTTCATTCTACTTTTTATATTTATTTAATTTTGAAAATAATATCATTAATTATACACATGTGAACCGACCTTGAATCAATGAAACGAACACAACTAAAAAATCAAAATTATGAAATATTATTAACGAATCGGTGGTAAGATTTTCTAAAAGTATCATATATGATATTATAAATTTTATTTTTTTCATGAAAACAATTAATAACATTATTTAAACAATTATATATTAGGTTACTATATGCACCACAACTGTGAAGTTTGAGGTAATGGATTCAATAACCCAATTTCCATTAATTGGGTTAAAGATATACATTTTTTATATCTAGATAATTATATGTGTAAAATTAATTTTGAATATATTATTTGGTATTTTAACTAAATTTATTTTTATTTACATAGGATTCACATATTTGATTCACTTTATTAATGCCAATTTTTTCAAAATGATATCTATAATACACATTCTTTTAAATATTATATTTTGATAATGTTTTCTTTAAAAATAGTTTTCATACATGTATTTGTTTTATTCAAAAGATTATAAAGTTTTTTGATGTTATCCTATGATTTTTTATCCATTTTCATTGGCTTTTCTACATTTTAGATAATTGTTTGTATTTTTCATTTTATCATTCCCTAAAAGTGGTTTTTATGGCTTGTTTGACTTAAATACAGAATGTATACTTCTTTATCTTATATGAAATGCGTATGTTTTCCATGTATCCTAAGGCCTTAATTCCTTGAGGATTTATTTCCAATCATAAAATTATATTTTCAGACAAAATACTTATTTTATAATTTCATTACCTCTTAGAATAGAATTTTTTCAAAAAATAAAGTATATATTCCCATAATATTATTTCAATTGATATTTAAAAATTAATATAAATATAAGATACCAATATTTGATGGTTCATATTCTTTAACGGTGATATTATTGAAGGATACTATCTTAATTATTTATATGTTTGTTTTATGTTTGTTATGGAATAAGGTTTATAAATCCTTTTAAATTTCATTTTCATTGCATGGGTAACCCTTTACGATTATTCTTTAATTTGATAAATCATGTCACACACATATGCATGATAATGTTGTAATGGGTTACCTCAAATTGTTCTCTAATGAATTGTTTGATGATTTAATCTCATTAAATTTCATTTTAGGATTGGGAGTAATCCTTATTTCTTAACATGATTTTTTCCACCATGTGACATTGCCTTGAAGATTGCATTGGCTCATGTTTGCGTCATGTTATATATCACTAAGAAGTTCATATTTTGTCATTATTATATAATTCCAATATATACAAATTATTTTTCAATATATCAAAACAATTTACTTGATTATATGTTATTATGTTATGTTTTCTTACTCATATTTGTTTAATTAATCACGATTTAATTCCCATACTAGGATATTAGCTCATCCATTTTTTATAAATTCAGTTTTATTTTGTTATAGGAGAAGAACGAGAGTTAGGGGATCCACAAGAGTTAGCATATCCTAATGGAGAATAATTAAATAATTTTTTATTTTAATTTCATATTTTTTAATAATGTACTTATTATTCTAAATAAAAATGAAATTTTGATACTAATTTTTTATTACATGGATATATTTTCATAAAACCGTGTAATAATAGGTATAAAAATTTTGGGTCGCTACAATTGGTATTAGATCATTTTCTTCTTATTGTTGGGGATTAGGAATAGAAAGCATTAGAATGAAACATAGGGATAATTTTACAATTATGTATTACCTTAGTTGAAACATATGGAATCTCATGTTTGTATATACTTCTCATCTCTACAATTATTCTTATATCTTAAATGTTTCATTTTATATTCTTATTAGATATTTATTCGAGCCCCATAATATTAGTATTATTTTTATTATAACTATTAAAAATAATAGAATATGTGGCAATAACGATTGTGGTATTCAATGTGACTATTTCCTTAGTGAAATTCCAAACCTGGCTGGAACAAAAGCTAATAACTTCATGACAATACCAAAACAGCTGAATCATGATATGAATAGTAACATGATTCATGTGGAACACCACCATTCTTCTATGAAATATCAATTTTGAATCATTCCATTATGTGAAAAAACTGTTTTATATATAGTTGGTTTTATGGTCCCTTCATTGTAGAAAATGGATTGTATACATTCAGTATATTTTTTATGTCCTCTAATGCTCAAAAAATGGAATTGTTGTACTAGAGGGCTATCATTTTTATGTTGATGTTGGCCAGTGGTAGAAATTGTTCAAAACAAAAATTATAATGAAGAAATTGATTCCATGGAATGAGATAAATTCTGGAAAATATTTTTCAGTAAATATTTTTACTGAAATATCCATCTTAAGATGTGGAGGGAGTTCCTCATCCTGATGTATATGGAAGAGGAATCTATCTGATCATATATAGAAAAAATCACAGTTATTTCATATTATTTATTTGTATTTTTCATCATCACTGAATTTATGGCGGATTAATTATTAGTTGGGTTGAAACTAAGTCTATGAAAATCCTTGTCAATTTGGGACATTGATAGTTTTAAAGATATTCTTAGATGTTCCATTCATGTTGGGATGAAGATAATTGATTTTCAACGGTATCCTGGGAATATATAAAAGTGTGTGAGATGAAAGTATCTTTATAAAATCCAATATTAAAATATAATGGTGGAAAGAAATCCAAGAATCCCAATTTTCCAAATGTGGGATGATTCATATTGAAAAATGCCAAGGGGAGCCTGAATGTGTATCATGTGGGACTAATATGGGTACCAAGCTAATAAATTCCAATGTAGAAATATTAATACAAATAATGGGGAAGTGGTAAAAAATTTAGATGAAAACTATATCTTTTGTGATGTTATTAAATTACAAGGAACATAATAATATTTGAGACAATGAACTAAGTGATGGGTTTTTAGGGACACTATATTATAGAAACCTCCATGGCATAAATAGAAAACATATTCTATGACTACATTGAATTTATAGCTCGACCATGAAGAATTTAGTTAATTACATTAATGGTAATATTGGTCTCTTTAATGTATTATCAATTGATGAATTCATGACATGTTTAATTTGATAATATTTTTTGAAAATTTGTGATTTTTGTTGAAATATTTGGAATAAAATCATCAAGGTGGAACATGTAATAGTCAATTAGCACTATAAATGGCATGTATAAAGAAACAAGTGTTAAATAATTAAGTGAGGAAGCTTAGTTAATTTTTTGAGATGGAAGTCTTATGAATGAAGTACGTAAGTGCTAGAATTCTAAGATTTTATTTATGAATCATAAAACATATGATAATATTTTTTTGATTATTCATTTAAAATGTTATAGTGATTTATTTTGATGGATGATAAAAGTTAATCAATAGTAAGGGGTATTTTTTATTATAAATGAATAATGGAAAGATAACCCTAAATATAGAAATTATTTTTAGATAATAATTATATAAAAATATGTTAGATTGTGAAATAATTAATGGGATAGTATTAATTTACTTGGAATTAAATATTTATAAGATAAAAAGTTGGTTTATAAATTTAATTTATTGAATTTTTTGATTTTTAGTCTTGAAAAAGATATTTTTTTTAATGAATTCATGTTTTCACTATGGTTATTTAGTAATTTTTTTTTAATATCATTCAAAATAATTCATGATAATGATTTTAAAATGTTTTTTTGTAATAATTAAGAGCTACATCATGTTGTTTTTCTGATTAAATATAAGTTTATTTTTAATATTTAGTGACCTTTTTTCGGTAGTTTAGGATTTTAATCTTTTGTAAGGCTCATATGGGTAACCTTCTAAGAGGTTTGTTTTGTTTAAAATTTGATGGGGTTGTAGATATTAATGTATTACATAACCATATAATGATATATTTATATTCGATAATGTTGTAAAAATTCTTTGAAGATAACATTATTTAGAAGAAATGGATTTTCATCTAAATGTGGAACTTATAATCAACTAGTTATATAGAAATTAAAAATTATTGGAGTAATATATGAAGTGGAAACCTATCAATGAAAAACCAAAAAATGATATTTTATTTATTAGATGAGATCAAATAATTATATTTTTCCATTTTAGTTGGAAAATATATGTTATCTAATTATAAAAAAAATTAATGATATTTGTGGACTTTTTCATACATATCTAGTACATGGTTATGTGGTCATTAACCTATTAATGACCATGTTATGTATCATTTTACATCAAAACATGATTATTATAATTTCCATCCATGTCTACATTTTCACATTCAAATATTTTTCATCTAATTAGAATTCTAGATATATTATGATATTTGTTATTTAATTTCTCTATTTTTAGAGAAACATTTATTAAGCCATTTTCATTGTAACATTCTCACATGGACAATTATTAAAAACACATCATTTATTATAATGTTAAATTTAAATTTTAGTTGTAAGAATTTTTTTGAAATTCATTATCATATAGGGATTGTATTTTATCGATTGACTATTACAACAAATATATCTCAAGTTCATGTTTTGTTCCTTGTATCTCTACCAAGTAAGTCTATACTAGATCTTATGCAAGTACTAATCTCAATGGTCATACCACTAGAGAAATAAATTTCATATTAATATCAACTAGTAGAGATTTTGGATTTTATAGATAATGCTATATTAAACAATACACCGCACATCGTTATTGTTTTTTAACCACCAATTTTTGGAAGCTACATGGGACCTGCGGAAGTGATGAGGTAGTCAAATCCTCATATATTTATATATATGTAATCAATTTTGAGGGATGAATTTATTTTAATCGGTGTATAATACAAAAATCCTATATTTTATGGTATATAAGAAATTGATTCTTTTTTGAAATCTTGCATTTCACAAAACACTGAGCTTATAAAAACTAAATAATTTAATTATGTAATTATGATAGTTATCACATAACTATTGGAATAGAGAGAATGAATCATGTTAAATAAATTATCGAAATTTATTTTCAATGTTTTTATAAAATTAATTCATTGTTTACTAATAAATTTTAAATGAAAAGTAAAAAAACCAATTCAACCTATCAGATTTGTTTTTATATGAAATACTATTTCTACGCTCATAATGGTGTTTTATATTAATATATTAATATATTAACTATTATTTAAATATACTAATAAATTTTATATTTTTTTATTCAATTTTTGGTTTTGGAATTCTTCCCATATGTTTGATTGGCTGAAGATAAGAGTACAACCAATTTTTAGCATAAAAACGTATATTTGTATAAAGGTAATTTTTCCACTTTTTAATGGAGAAATTATTTTAATGCGGTAATTTAACACATTTACAATTTTAATTTGAAAAATAAAAATTTATTTTATAAACTTTAATATAGAAATTGTTTTTGGGTGAATTTTTTTAATATTTCAATCATGGTTCATTTTTTATCAATAGTGAAAAATACTAAATTTAAAATGAAAGAAACTTTTTTCATACTTATTTATATTGGTAAATTATATTCTAAATTGGTTTTAAATTATAATTAGTTAAATTATATATCAACATATCCTATTTAGGTTATTGGAATCAATTTCACATTAAAATTGGATATAATTTGGTTTGAACTTTTGAACATTTCACGTTGAAAAATGAATTCCTCATTACACCTACAATATAAGTTTTAAATATAAATTTTATAATTCTATGAATTAAATTTTGAGAAATGGATTTAATATTTTCAAACATAGTGTATAAATTAATTTTTATGGTCAATATCGTTTTTATTAAAAAAAATATACTATGGAAATTATTATGTACGGTAGTATAAGTACAATAATGACATGGGTGAAAGTTAAAAGGTAAAATATTATCATACCTAAATATTAGTACAATTAATGGTTTTTTAATGTACTTCATGACACTAATATTCATTTTAAATTGTAATTATATGCCACATTTTTGTAAAATAATGACTCATCAATGTCTTTTTCCTTGATCATAAAATAATCCTTATTTAGTCACATAAACCCTTCTATCAATAAGTATAAATATAACCCCCCACAATCTCGCATTTCCTTAAAATATATTAAAATTCTAAAATATCATCCAAAACTATCCCACCCAATCCACCCATGTTCATGTGCCTCTGGTCTCATCAAAAGACCAAATTCCTTTTCCTTAACAGGTCCTCCACGGAGGTGATATTCCAATAGTAAGTTTCTGAAAACATCGCTCTCAATTTGTTTTATTATTATACATTCGTGTAAACTAATTCTTAATTCAAGAAATGATAACTCTATAATCTTTCATATAATATATTTTTATTATTTTAAATATAATATCATGTATCCATCCCTTTTATTAACTCCCCTTAAATTAATGAATCAATTTTCCAGGTTATGCCGGTTAATTTCCTCTGTGAATAATGATTCTATTCATTATCCATTACCAACCTAATTTAAGATAAAAATATATTTGTTATTGTTAAATAAAATTTTACTTGGTTTTTTAGATCTTATATTATGTTCTATGACTAATATAACAAAAAAATATTTAATGAAATAAAACTAGTTCAGGATGGTCGTAATAACCTCAAAAATAAACTATTCATCAATCATTAACATTTTATCAAATTTATCATATTTAATATTGAAACTAAAGTAAAATATGGTATAATTAATACTCTTTTATTTTTGTTAATATAATTTTGTTGGTCGGAGTGGATACTCAAGAGGGGGTGAATTGAGTTCCAATTAAAAATTTTTGTGAAAATATTTCTATTAAAATCACCCAATTTAAAAACAAGTCAAACTGTAGTGAATTTTTAAAAATGTAAAGGTTCAATTAGATTCTCAAAAGATAGATTAGGTCTCAGATAAATTAATCAGAGGATTAAATTATCTTTTGAAAAAAATCTACTGATTTACAAAAAATACAACCACTTTCTAATTTAACTGTCAGAATAACTTTAATATAGATTAGTATTTCAAAGTAAATAGTAGTGTAATAAAAAATATATTATATAATTTAAAACTTATTCTAATATGCACTGAAGATATAACCAATAGGTTCATTCCCAATCTGAGACTTCGTCCTCTCAAATAATTTATATATATTTGATCCACACCCTGGATCAACGAAAACAATAGTACAGAGACTGTTTAGATCCTAAGACCTTTACCACAATTCTACACGGGAAAAACAATAGCAACAACTCTCAGGCTGTCTAGTTCACACATGACCTCTTCCACAGCATACAGTGAGACACAATAAGGTGATGAACGTTTGGTTTGAGGATTTAGTATCCTTCAGTTTAGCTTAGGAGTCAGTGTGTGTCTACAAAAAAGACAGATACACACACACACTGCTCAGAATGTTAAGAAAAGGGATACAAAAGAGGAAATAAATGGGGCTAGAATGCTCTCTGTAATTGCAGATGAGCTCTGGACTCTTTTTGATATTGCATATTGAAGTCAAGATCTTTTTGGTGAGGATGACTCAAAACAGAGTATCGTTGTTCTTCTCATCTACATCTATTTAGACTTCTGCATATGATTTTCATTAAGGCACAGATACTCGTATTTTCATTTGTTCCAGGTAAAATATCTACTACAAGCTCTCTGGTTTTTTACAGAAGTTTTTTGAGTTCTTCTTGTGTTCCGTGGGACTTCATACATGTGCACCTTCTTTTGTGTGTTTTTCTATTTTTGTTCAGCTCTCCCTTTTTACTGCAGATCTTCCTTTCTATTCCTTGAGATCTGGAAAAAAGAATGATTAACTTTTTATACGTATGAGGTTTTGTTTCCTAAAATTCAATAAAAAACATTAATTAATATCATGTTCATTTAACATAGAAAATATGAACGTTAGAATTTAAAAATGTTAGTATAAATTTCAAACAATTTTCATGACTATCATTGAGTCATGAGATCGGTATGTCATTTTGAATTTTCATTGGTATTGGTAGGTCATGTGATCAGCATTGTCTTCGGTAGTTCATTTGATTATCATCGGTTTCGGGATGACATTTGATCAACATCAGTTTTGATAGGTCATTTGATCAGCATCAGTTTCAGAAGGTCAATTGATCAGCATCGTTTTCGATAGGTCATTTGATCAGCATCGGTTTAAGTAGATATCATCGGTGCGACCGTTTTCATTGGTGTGACCGTTCTTCATTGGTGCAAGCATTATTCATCAGTGCGACCCTTCTTCATCGGTGTGACCATTCTTCATCGGTGCGACTGTTTTCATCAGTGCGACCATTCTCATCGGTGTGACTTTTCTCTTCGGTGCGACCGTTCTCATAGGTGAGACCATTCTTCATCAGTGGGACCATTCTCATTGGTGCAACTATTCTCATTAGTGAAATAGTTCTCATCGCTTTTAACTAATGGTGACTCATGAAAATAACTAATGGTGAGTCCAAAAACATGAAATCCTTACAATGTGTCTGGTCAATCCAGAACACTTTCAGGTCAATAGTAAACCAAAAAGAATCATAGATAAAAATTTGTAGACATGATTAATCATAGTAAAAAAATTGAAAACAGAAATAATAATTGACTAAATTAACATTTAAACAAAGATAATAAGGATTAGTGATTATTAAAATAACCATCTCATAGAGAGTTCAACAATCTCCCCCTTTTTTATAATCAAAACTTTGTGGCATAAATGAAGAGAGAGGAGAGGATATAACATTTATTATTCTACCCCTATGTAATGAAAATATATAACCAAAGATAAACAGATCATCAGAGAATGCACCAGATCATGAACAATGTGAGAGTATATAAACATAGCATTAGATTACAGAGATCTCCCCTCTATATATAATGTATTATATCTATGTAGTCATTTATATAAGTTTTCATTTCTACCCCATTAAATATATATTCTATTCTCCCATTTATCTATATATTTAGATAGAAAAGTAGTCATCATTTAATCACTCATCATTATTTCTCCCCCTTTGAGAGTAGTAAAAACAAGAATGGTCCATTGAAATAACCACTGAAAAAGTTACAAGAAAAAGATACAATATCAAAAATGACAGGCATGGCTACTTTTTTGGTTTTTGAGGAGAATTTCCTTTAGCAGGTGGAGGAATGGATGGGCCAGCAGCTGGCTTGGTGGATGTTTGATCTAACCGGATGGAGAGAGGAGGTAGAACAGCTCGGGCTGGAAGCAGAGTGGGTACTAAAGTCACTTGTGGTTGAGTAAAAGATCTTCTTGAAGGTGGCTGCTGAAACACTGGCTGAATATTGGAGAGATCTTGAGAAACTGATAACTGACTAGAAGAAACACTGGATAGACTGAGAGGCTCTACAATTGGTAAAAAAATTCCATAGATTTCACATGAAGATAGGGTTTGAGCAGATTGATAAAATCATGAATGACATCACCACCATATTTCACGGCCTTCTCAAAATCTTCTTTGTTCCACATAAAACTTTCGAGAGTGGGAGTAAAATCATTCAACTACTGTACCTGAGCCTTAAAAGCTTGAGTGACTAAAGGAAGCCTCAAATTGGTATCCAATACTTTAAACTGATGGTTCAACTCATGATTGGTATAGATTTTAGAGAAATAGTGATCTACCTTTTCTTTGATCTCTTTCTGATCCTGAGTAGCATCAGATGAATAATGCTTTACCTTCTTGTGAATATGATTACTGTTTTCATTCATCTTTTTCAATGAGTCCAAATCCGAAATCTGTCCAAGTGCAGCTACCTATTCTTTTATAACATCCTTTGAAGCATTTATCTCATGACCAGTAATCTTGGTCACTTTGGAGGAGCTAGCTTGAGGAACAACCTGAGATATCTCAGCCTTCAACTTTCAAAAATCCGACTTCTTCAGATGTTCTACCAAATTTCTCATAACTTCCATTATACTAGTGGTGGTTGATCTAAATTCTCCTGACAGAGAAACTAAGTCGTTGCCTAAATCCTTGAGAGCTTGATTTGGTGAGGTAATGCGCATGCCAATCAATTAACTATTATTGTACATGTATGGATTGATAATACATACTACTCATTGAGTTATAGAATCCATAGAAGCCTCAGATAAATTCAATGGAGTAGGAGTAGGGGAATGAGATAATTCCTCTTTCATTGTCTCTCTAACGGCATGAAGCAACTCATCTTTAAATCTGTCTAAATCTGATTGAGAAAATGGTGGACCAGGTCATTCTGTTGTCACTTGCACATTCTTATCAACAAGTCCAGTCTAGACAGAGAGGCTTTCCCTTTCTTTGTGCACCCCTTATTCGTCTTCCTCTGAATAATCCATACCATGAACAACAAGACCTGGGTGTTCCTCCAATGCAACTTTACAAGAGGTATACTATGGCTTTACAAAATCAGCTTTTCCAGAATTTTCATGTGAGATTTCTTCACCTACATCAATCTCTGTATTCATTGTTCATTCAGCCTCAGGAAAAGCTTCTTCTTCAACTCGTTGTGGTTGTGTATCATCTTGGATCACATTTTGACCATCTACTGGTCGAGTAGCAGCATCATTATCACCACCATCATCATTATTGACATCATCATCACCATCATCATCTTTACCATTTTCATTTCCATTATTATTTACTAAATTTCCATCAGTACTATCTTTGTTACTGGATTCATACTCCTCATAATTTGATTCCTCAGTTTTAGCTTCTTCTTCATCACCTTGAAAAGGTTCTGACTCTGGTAACATGAGTGGTGGACTTGCTGGTCGAAATTCCATTCTTCTTTTCTTAGGACATAGGGTATCAGGATCACTCTTGTCATCAAGAGGTGACTTAGGCTCTTTTTTAGTATCCACATCATCATCAGCCTCAGCTTCCCCTGTTCCTTTCTTACAGGGCTCTCTAGTTTTTTTAGGAACTTATGTCTGCTCATTGTCTTCATAATAAACAACTTCTTCATCAGGTTTTAATCCAGGATCTCTCATCCCCTTTGATCTCTTAGGATGGTCAGAGTGATTAAAGGAGTCATACAACTTATCTTAATCAGAAACCCATGCCTTCTTCCATGGATTCCAGTTGATTTTAATTCATTTTTTGATATCCTTGTTAATAAAGATACTACTACTTGATGAGATACACTAATCTCCATCTTCAACATATCCCAAAAACTTTAACATAACAGATATTTTCTTATATTAGAACAAGGTTGTAGCTTTCTTGGATGGATTCACCGTATCAGCAATATGGACATTAATATATCTGCACAAGTTGATCTTCTCAACATTTAGTAATAAAAACAACAGGAAAACATCTTGATACTTCATAGCAACAAAATCACCCTTTTTGGGATAGATTTGGTGCTGAATAAACTCAAACAAAATTCTTCTTTCACTATATAACTCAGCAGTTTATATTCTTATGGATTCAGAATTTCCATTCAGTATCTCCAATGCAAGCTCACATGAAAAATATTCAATGGTAGGAGGAATATTACTAGAATAGTCTTTATATCTACCTTTATGAGGCACTCCCATACACTCATCCCACTGCTTTGAAGAAGAAGATATCCTTTTCCCTTTGGATACAGAAGATAGTCTTGCAGCTTTTGTTCCATCCAATACAATAGTTCTGTTCAAATAAAACTCATGCACAAGCTTCAAGTAGTAGACACAATTATTATCATAGAACCAGTATTTCCATCCTTGTATGTCCAATGCTTTTAAAAGAGTAGACATACTGTTTAAAACACATTCGAAACTCACTTCCTTTTCTGCTGTAACCACCCGAGTTTGCAACTCCGGGTTCACTGACCTTTGAGTCGTGCTACTCGATTCTCCTCGAGCTCGTTTCACAGGAGAGGAACCTCCAGATTCCTTTCTTTTTCACTTTTTATTTTCTATTTGGAGGATTGAGAGGTTTGAACGGTTTGAAGGATTTAAAAAGGTTCGAGAGGTTAATGTGGTTAATGTTTCAGAAAAAAGTAAGGTTCGACGGGAGATGGAAAGACACAGTTCTTGGGAAAAGATATAGTCGTGTGTCATTAAATTAATCATTTAGGGTTACAATATTAAATAAAATATTGATTAAGTAAAACAATGTCATTTTGATAATCACAAAGTTGTTAAACACTATAAAATACAAACGACAGCAAAGATCTGTTTCACTGATCGGTTTCACCGACCGGTTTCACTGATTGGTTTCACTGAACGATCATACCCAACTCTTCCTCAATAAAATCTAATCTTTCAGATATCAAAGGGTTGGTGAAGATATCAGCTAATAGATGTTCAGTGTTAATAAATTCTAGAGAAATATCACCATTTTGATAATGATCTCTCAAAAAGTGATGTCTGACATCAATGTGCTTAGTCCTAGAGTGAGACACAGGATTCTTAGACAAGCTAATATAACTAGTGTTATCACAATTTTTAGACACATGTCTAAATTGATATCCATATTCTAACTGGGTGTGTTTCATCTATAGAATCTGTGCACAACAACTACCAACAGCACTGTATTCTTCTTCAGCAATAGACAATGCAACGGAGTTCTGTTTCTTACTACACAAAGAAACCAGGGACATTCCCAAAAGATAACATGTTCCAGAAGATCTCTTCCTACCTAACTTGAAATTGGCAATGTCAGCATCTGAATAACTCATTAATTCAACCAATTGTCCTTTTGGATAAAACAAACCTAAATTGGGAGTATGTTTAAGATATTTGAAAATCCATTTAACATCAAGTAAATGAGATTCTTTAGGATTAGCTTGAAATCTTGCACACATGCATACACTAAACATTATATCTATTCGACAAGTAGTATGATAATGTAAACTTCTAATCGTACTTCTATAATTGGTTTGATCAACTGGTTTCCCAGTTTTATAATCATCCATCTTACAAGTGGTATTCATAGGTATGTCACTTCCTTTATTACTATCCAAACCCAAACGTTTTAAAATATCCTTTGTATATTTAATTTGATTTAAAATAATACCATATTTATTTTGAAAATTTTTAAATCCAATAAAATACTTGAGTTCTCCAATTAAACTCATTTCAAATTCATCATGAATAATCTTTGAAAAATCAGTACATTAAAATTTTTAGAAGATCCAAATATAATATCATCAACATATATTTGTACAATCAAAATATATTTAGAAACTCTTTTAATAAAAAGTGTGGGATCTGTAATTCCTTTAGTAAAACCTTTTGAGATATGAAAATTTATAAGTCTATCATACCAATCTCTTGGAGCCTGTTTTAAACAATATAATGATTTAGAATGTTTAAAAACATGATTTTAAAAATGGTGGTTTTTAAAACCAGGTGATTATTCAAAAAAACATCTTCAATTATAAAACCATTTAGAAAATCACTTTTAACATCCATTTGATATAACATGAAATTCAGATGATCAGTATAGGCATGTAGAATCATAATATCTTATAATCTAGCTACCGGTGCAAATGTTTCTTCATAATCTATTCCTTCCTCTTTGTTATACCCTTGTGCAACTATCCTTTCATTGTTTATAACTATATTTCCTGATTCATCAACCTTGTTTCTAAAAACCCATTTAGTGCATATGGTCAAGGTGTCCATAGGTCATTCTACTAATTCCCCAGACTTTGTTTCTTTCATGTTGATTTAACTCTTCTTGCATAGCCATTACCCAAAATTAATCATTGATGGAATCATTGATATTTTTAGTTTCTAGCTATGAAAGAAAGCCTTAATGTTCAACATGATTTCTTAGAGAAGATCTAGTCTATGTCCCTCTATCAAGATTATCAAAAACAGCATCTAAAGGATGATTCTTTAGAATCTGAGTTGATCTAGTGAAGATAGGACTAGAAATTTTAGGTTCTTCTCTAGGTTCGGATTCATCAGAAGCAGGTTCTGGAACATTTCCAGAGCTGGTTTACTTAACAACAGGGTCACTATATTTTTTCATTAAGGTTCAGAACAGAAAAATATTCTTCAAGATTTTCGAGATAAGGTTTTGGTACATGTGGATCAGTTTTATCAAATTTGATGTGAACAGATTTTTCCACACACTTGGTTCTCTTATTAAATACTCTATAGTATTTTCTATTAATTTAATATCCTAAAATTATTCCGTCATTACTCTTGGATGAAAATTTGTCTAGATTATCCTTTGTATTGAGAAAAAAGACTTTTCAACCAATGACTCTGATGTATCTCACATTATGATTCCTATTATTCCACAGTTCATAAGGTCTCTTCTTAAGAACAGGTCTGATCAATACTTTATTGATAATATAAAAAGATATTTTTATAGCTTCATCCCAAAAATAAATAGGTAGGTCATATTCATTTAGCATAGTTCTTGCAATTTCTTGAAGTGTTATATTTCATCTTTCTACTACACCATGTTGTTGAGGTGTTCTAGGGGTAGAAAAGTTGTGATTATAGCCATTGTGTGAGCAGTAAGATTCAAACTCATGATTTTCAAACTCACGACCATGGTCACTTCTCAATTACATAATCTTATGTTCACTAAGGTTTTAAATAGACTTGTAGTATTTAATAAAGTAAGAACATGATTCACTTTTGTGATCTAAAAAGTATACCCAAGTATATCTAGAAAAGTCATCTATTAAGACATAAACATAGTGCTTCCCATTGAAACTATAAACTCTAGAAGGTCCAAGAAAATCCATGTGAACCAACTCGAGAGGATGAGAAGTTGGAACATCTTTCTTTAATTTGAAAGAAACATTATGTTTATTTACCTTTTGACAAGGACTAAAAACATTGTCAGTTGAAAATTCATGTTTGGGTAGGTCTCTAACTAAGTCATTCCTAGTCAATTTTAAAAGTGAATGAATTTTTCAGAGTATTGATCCTTTGTGTGATATCCAAGACTCATTATGTAAAGCATTCAAGAAAGTAATTTTTTGATTAGCTAAAGAATTCAATTCAATAGCATAAAAATTTTCATTTCTCAAAGTAGAAAATACAAAAATATTTTTAGAATTAAAAACATTTCATGAAATATTTTCAAATTTTACATTGAAACCATCATCACATAATTGAGAAATACTTAACAGATAATATTTATGTCCTTGGACAAATAAAACTTTGGAAATTAAAACTGAATCAGTGTTACAGATCTGGAATAGGCCTATGATATTTCTTTTAGAGTTACAAACAAAGGTCACATGGCCTCCATCAACCTTGATTAAACTTTTGAAGAATGAGTAATATCCATTCATATGCCTTAAACATCCACTGTCCATGTACCATACCTTTTTATGGTAACTTTTCAAGCAATTTTCTTACAAAACAAGTGTAAACAGAAAATGATTTTTGTACCAAGATTTTCTTAGGTCCAGATAGGTTAGCAAGAAAAGCCTTAGGTACCCATACTTGTCTCATGGGTCACATATAATCTATAGAATCAAAATATTTTGAAAGATAAAACTTTATTTGATCTATAGCAATGTGTATAACGAGTTGATGAATATGAATTTCCGGAACTAGAACTAGATGCATTCTATCCATATTTAGGAATAAATCTATTTTTAGTAATCTGTCTCTTTCCAGGCTGATAGCCTATACTAGTGGTATATTTTGGTGCCAATTTTTTACCTAAAATTTTTGTAATTGTGTCTTTTCCATTAGGGGTCTTTTAGATGTCCTTCCTTAGTTGCACATTAGGTATTTTCAGTGCAGTATTTTCCTTTAAGTAATTGAGCATTCTTTTATTTCTCTTTATCAAGGGAAGATATAACATATTTGGTTAATGAATGTTGTTTCGTTAAGGTTCTATACTTGTCCTTAATATCATTACATGTTTCTTCTAGCATATTACAGTATTCAAACAACTCTTCACTTGTCATTTTTTTAGATTCAGAATTAGTATAAACTCTAGAATAATATGAATCCATGAAGGAGTGTTCAGTGTTACCTCAGATGTGGTTGTCATAAAACACATGTTATCCTTGTGAGAGTCTTCATCCTCAGTAGAATAAAAATCACTTGAAGTGTCTTCCGAATCACTATACGTTTCTTTCATTTACTTCTTGTACTTATTTTCCTTGTCATCATATTTATTTTGGAACATTAACTTTGGATATTCATCCTTAATGTGTCCATTACTTTTGTACTCATAACAAACAATCTCATCACACTTATCAGACATCATCCAATATTTCTTCCAGTGACCTTTTTTGTCATATTTACATTTGTAGATTGATTTTCTGAAGAATTTCTTCTTCCTATAGAACATATTGAATCTCTTGGCTATCTGAGCCATATCTACATCACTGTCAGATGCAGTCTCATCACAAATCGATCTTTCAGTAGGTATGTGAACTTTCTCCTTATCCTTGCTCATTGAGGTAGATGCCTTGAAGGCTACTCACTTATTCCTCGGTTCATCATCTTCTTCCTTATTTACTTTATGTTCTTCTTCATATATCATAAGCCTAAAAATTAATTCCTTAATAGGTAAAGCACCAATATCACAAGATTCTATAATTGATACATATGTGCCTCTCTATTTGTCTAGTAAACATCTTAATATTCCCATGATTTGTTCCATTGCTAGAATAGCCTTTCCAAGTGTGCTCATAGTGTTAAAAATATCATTGAACATGCGATACATGTCAGAGATAGGTTCATCAGACTTCATTTTAAAATTATCATTCTTAATAGTCTAGTTGTTAAGTCTCATTTCATTAACATTGGTTGTTCCTTCATGAGAAACACCCAAGGTATACCGAATTTCATAGGAAGTTTTGAAAGAAAATATGTGATTAAAATCTTCATCATTTAGAGCACATTATAGGGCATTCATATCTTTACAGTCATTATTATAAGCAGTTTTAGTAGGTTCATCCCAAGTAGTTCTCTCAGTGTCTGGAATCTTATATTTGGTTTCTATAGCAGTCCAGATATTGAATCCCATACTCTCTAAATGAATTTTCATTTTATGTTTCCACTGGGAATATATTGTACTATTGAAGAAAGGTGGTCTGTTGGTAGGATCACCTTCTGTCTATTATCCATAAATATATTTTATCAAATATATTCAATGAGATAAAATTTAGAACTGACAGGAATTTAAGATCATTGAGATACAACTAAAATCACATTTAAAAAACAGAGTATTCGAAAATCCTATATAAATAAAAACTCTCTGATACCAAATGTTGGTCAGAGTGGATACTCAAGAGGGGGGTGAATTGAGTTCCAATTAAAAAACTTTGTTAAAGTATTTCTATTAAAATCACCCAATTTAAAAACAACTCAAAATGTAGTGAATTTGTAAAAGTGTAAAGGTTCAATTAGATTCTCAAAATATTGATTTGGTCTCAGTTAATTTAATTAGAGGATTAAATTAGATTTTGAAACTAATCGACTGATTTACAAAAATTACCAACACTTTCTAATTTAATTATCAGAGTATCGTTAAAATAGATTTGTATTTCAATGTAAATAGTAGCGGAATACAAAATATATAATATACATTAAAGCATATTCTAAGATGCACAACAGATATAACCAAGAGGTTTATTCTCAAGCCAAGACTTAGTCCTCCAAAATAATTTATATAAATATGATCCACACCCTGCATTGGGGAAAACAACAGTACAAAGACTGTTCAGATCCTAAGACCTCTACCACTATTCTACGTGGGAAAAACAATAGAAAATGCTCTCAGGTTGTCTAGGTCACACTTGAACTCTTCCACAACATACAGTGGGATACAAGAAGGTGAAGAATTTTTGGTGTGAGGTTTTAGTATCCTCTAGTTCAGCTTAGGATTCATCGTGTGTCTACGAAAAAGATAGATACACACACACTGATTAGAATGTTAAGGAAATTGATACAACAGAGGAAATAAAAGAGGTTAGAATGGTCTGTGTAATTTCAGATGATCTCTAGAGTCATTTTGACGTTGTAGATGGAATTCAAGTCCTTTCTGGAGAGGATGACTCAAAATAGGGTATCGTTGTTCTTCTCAGCTACAGCTATTTAGACTTGTGCATATGATTTTTAGTAAGGCAAAGATACTCATCTTCGTGTTTGTTCCAGGTAAAACATCTGATTCATGCTCTCTAGTTTTTTATAGGAGTTCTTCGAGTTCTCCTTGTGTTCCATGGGACTTCATACACGTGCACCTTATTTCGTGTGTTTTTATCTATTTGTTCAGATCGCCCTTTTTACTATAGATTTTCTTTTTTATTCCTTGAGATCTTGAAAAAAGAATGGTTACCTTTTTATAGGTACGGGGTACTGTTTCCTGACATCTAACAACAAACATAAATTAATAGCAGCTGTATTTAACTAAGAAAATATGACCGTTGGAATTAAAAAGGGTTAGTATAATGTTCAAATAGTTTTCGGGACTATCTGTGAGTCATGATATCGGTAAGTCATTATGAATTTTCATCGGTATCGACAGGTCATGTGATCAGCATTGGCTTTGGAATTTTATTTGATCAGAATCAGTTTCGGTAGGTCATTTGATCAGCATCGGTTTCGGTAGGTCGTTTGATCAGCATCGGGTTTTTTAGGTCATTTGATGAGCATTGGTTTCGGTACATCATTTGATCAACAGTGGTTTCAGTAGTTCATTTGATCATCATCGGTTTCAGTAGTTATCACCATTGTGACCATTGTCATATGTGCAACAGTTTTTCATCGGTGAGACTGTTCTTCATTGGTGCGACCGTTCTTCATCAGTGAGACTATTCTTCATCGGTGTGATCATTTTCATCAGTGAAACCATTCTCATCGGTGCGACCATTCTCATTGGTGCGACAATTCACATCGGTGCAACCGTTCTTCATCGGTACGACCGTTCTCATCGGTGAAACTGTTCTCATCGGTGCAAACGTTCTCAATGGTTTTAACTAACTGTGACTCAAGAAAATAACTACTGGTGAGTCAAAAAACCCGAAATCCTCACAAAGTGTCCTGTCAATCTAGAATACTTTCAGGTCAATAGTAAACCATAATTAATCATAGATAAACATCTGTAAGCATAATTAATCAAAGTAAACACATTGAAAACAGTATGAATAATTGACTAAATTGACTTATAAACAAAGATAACAAGTATTTTTGATTATACAATAACAATCTCATAGAGATTTTAACAAATTTCATTCTATTTGTAGTGTTCAAATTCTATTTTACATGAAAATATATAATTATACCCTTTTGAACCATTCATAAAACCATGAAATGAAGGCCCTAGAAATATTGAAAACTGAGAAATATTATTGAAAAATGGGAGGTAAGATATTTTAAATGTATCATATACGATATTTTAAATATAATAATAATTTTGAAAATAATTAATAACATTTATTAAACAATTATACATCCAGTTAATGTATGCACCACTACAGGGAAGTGTGAGGTAAGAGGTGTCATTACCAAGTTTCAATTCTCCAAGTTAAAAATATTTCTATTGATTATGTCCTTATAAGAAAATGTATGAAATTTATTTTATTTTTTTTATTTTCTATTCCAATTTGTTTTATTTTTAATTATATAGGACACACATAATCAATTCATTTGATTAAGGACCATTTCATTAATATGATAACTATATGAGTCTGTCATTTATAAATTATATTTTTTAAAAGTTTCCTAAAACGCATTCATACCTCTGAATATGTGATTTAATAAATTGATTCACATTTTTAATATTATATTAAGATTTTTCTATATAAATTTAACTTGTATTTAAATTTTTAGAAAAAATTTGAATGTAAATATTTTTTAATTTTCTAAATGAAGTTTTAATGAATTCTCTGATAAAAATATATAATGAATGTTATTATAACTTATACGGCATGGGAATATTTTACCACCTTCATGACACCTCAATTCTATGATTATACCTTCAAAAGTGTAAAATAATTTTTTTAAATACAATTACTTATTTTATAATTTAGTGGAACTTTAGAACACTTTTACTAAAATATAAATTATATTTTCCTTAGAAACTATTCCATGTGATCTATGAAAATCATTTTCTTTATAATATAATAATATTTTCTATTTCATATGGTTTTATAGGGACATTAATCAAGGATACTATCATTACTAATTTAATTTTTTATATTATGGATTTATTTTTGGGAATCTAATTACATTCCATTTCATTCCATGGGAAACCTATAATGACCCAATTTCTCATAAATAGATTTGACATTTTTCATATAAATATTCATTTCATTTTACATATATACAATTGGAGATTATAAAGGTATAATGCCTTTGTAAAAATAGAAAAATAATTAATTTATTTATAAATAATATTCATCATCTACATCTTATTTAATTATTATTAGATCCCTTTTAGCACATCACACATAACACCTTTCTTTATATCCTATGGGAATGAAATAAAATAAAATAGTTTGGTAAGATGCTCAGTTAGACTGAACAAGGAAAATATAAATATATTATCTTATCGAAGAATAATATAATAAATATAGGTGTATTATTTTGATCATAATAGACAACGTTCATACCCATCCATTCATGGATCAAAGTCACAAGTCAGGGAATAAAATGTTATCATGAACCTTATGAATGCAACTTCATAGTTACTCATTATTTAACCATGTTCTTATGTCATAAATGTCTTTATAAAATTAATAACTATATAAAATCATTTCATATGTCAATACATACTAATAAGACTCTTGGATTGGTTATTATCATTTTTCCCTCAACTGATGAAGCACATCAACATGTTTTTCCTCACAGATCAAGTACATCGACATGTTTCCCCTAACAATACCATGATATAGAATTTATTAACCAATGAATTGTAGTAATATATTGGTCGCACCCGTCACTTAATGAAGACAATAAATATGTATTCCGTAGTACCATAAATAATGCATCAAATTATCACCCATATAAGAAATGAGTATCATAAACACTAGATCATATCATAACTTGTAGAATGGAAATCGGATAAATAAATATCATGGAATCATAAAAGTAAAAAATTAATAGAATAATTATAATGGTTTCCTTTGGTTCATATCCTCATTAAATCATATTTAACATAAATAGAATTAATCTTATATAAAAAAATTATTTTTCTGAAACATTACATGGAATAAATCCTTGAGAAAATATAATTTCCTTTATTAAATAATTCATTTAAAAGAGACACAACTTAAAAAATGGAAAAATTTTGTTTTTAAAAAACCCTGTAATATTGTAAAATAATATTCAATGAATTGGGTATTCATGATAAATTAAAAAAAATGTTTATTCCATATAAGTTAAATTAATTCTGTATGTTTTTTGTTGGTAGATTCGTAATGGTCCTTGTTTGGAAAATGAAAAAACAAATAATTCCTTCATACCTTGTAATAAACATTCAAAAATTTGTAATTATAATTTTAAATAGTCATTGGATAATAGTAATCACATTTTTGAATTCATTATTTTTGAAAACATAGACATTGAATATAAATATTCTTCAATAGGGATTTAAATTAAAATGATCTCAAATACTATTGAGATTTTTAATTAATCCCTTACAACATTATAATCATTTGAACCATATTCCCCATGAAATAAGGAGAATAATATTTTTAGGAAAATAACCAAATATTCAGGATAATACTCATATAATTCATTCATTTTCATTATAAACACCATGATTAAGAACCAAGTACTGTAAAAGGAATGGGTCCCACATAAATTAAAGGGAGAGAAAATAACAATCCAAAAATTGTTCCTTTGCATGTTCACATTAAAAATCATTTATAATAAATATGAATTTATAAAATTTATAGCATATAACCACATATTAATCATACCTTTTATGATTTATAAATAACATCTTATCTTGTGTTTATTAATAATTGAAATAACTATTCTACGTCTTGTATGATTCATTTTCCAAGTACGTTTTTGTTTGGAAGTCTCACTACTTAGACATTGATCACTGTAAAATAATTTAAAAATAATTATTATATATATACATATAATATTTATTCATAATGATGATCGTTATTATCACTCTTGTGAAATATATAATAAGCGTTAATCACATTGAATCATTGAGATGGTAAGCCATATATATGCACATGCGACATTACTGTTTTCCAGTAGATTATGTTTTAAAAAGGTATATATGATATTATTAATAAATAATTATACTTATTTTTGATAAATAATATATAAATACGAAACCCATAATAACTAACAATAATTAATTTTGGTGATAGAAAATGAATTGTATTCCTACATGGAGATGATTAGTCATTAGTACAACTGAGTGAAACCTTTACTTCATGTTCAATTGGATGAGGGTTGTTTAGTGGTGGTGTGTTCATAATCGTAATGATATTTCATTATATTTAAGATTATGTATTTATTATTTTATAATATATATCATATATATGGACCAGGTATAGAATATTATAAAAAGATAGTGGTCGATTTGATCAATTACCAATTCTTTGAAATATCGACCTTATATCCCCTCCAAAGGACTCTATGGAAGATATTTTTGGAAGAAACAATCCTCAGTAATGTGAATTGGGAACTGGAGAAAATAATTGGGTAGATAATTTTCATTCTACATGAGTCAAGGTCGTGAAAATAGATGAAGGAGGAGGTGTCTCTTTATAATTATGGAGAGGTGCAATTTTTGTATTCCCCAAAATATTAAATTTAAATATATTTAATCTCAAAAAAAACTCCATTAAATGGAATGATATCTAAAAAAATGTGGGATATGATGATAATACAATAAATAATTAATTTTTTAATTGTTTTTTTTAATTTGAAACTTCATTATTTTGATCTAACAATCGTTATCCTATTTTAATTTTAACTACTGTAACACAATTTTCATTATTAAGTTGTGGATATTTTAACTTATATGATGTATAGTGAACCATAAATGGTAAATTTAAGATTTTTAGACCATAATTTCTCCCTTTTTCCTATTTTAGTGTTTTTATTATATCTATCTATTTTAATTAAGTACTATTTCAATAAAATATCATTAGTATAAATTTAGAAACTATTCATTATAATAAATTTAAGATAATAAATATAGAAAGATCGCATAAAACCAATTATTTCAATAGACCTCTAATATTTCATATTGAAAAAATACTATGGATAACCTTATGTAATTAAAATTAAATCTATTTTAAAAAATTTAATATCACATTATTGGGGTTTTCATTAGTTGAATAACTATTTCATTATTATTGAGTAATATTTATGAAAATTATTTTTTCTATAATAAATAAAAATTAATTTAAATACCATAGAAAACCCATTTATATTTTATAATAATATATATAGTTAATACTATTTTCTATTTATCCTCATATTAATACTATTATGGTTTTTAAATGTAAGTGTGTGAACCATTGTCACTCTCTTTAATTTCAATATTAAATATGTCATTTTTCTTGGAAAAGTGTAAATTAAAAAATTGATTTCAAAAAATAGGTTGTAAGGGTCTAATTAACGACATCCAATATCATTTTCCATGTTTTAGGGTACTTACGTAATATTTATAATATTATTATCTCCCATAATTACCTAATACACACTTTATCATGGTAATAAAAATTTATAATGATATTATTCATATTTTCCAGACATAAAGGGAACTATTTTCTAAATTTAGTCCTTATGATTCCAAATATGGACTCCAATTTAAAAAATTCAAATCATATAAAAGACTAAAATTAATTTAAAATTATCTATGTTGATCGATGAGAAAATTGGTTTTTAAAGTGAAAACATTAAAAAGATTCAAATGTTTTTTATACAATTTCAATGTGAAAAAGAATAAAATAAACATAATTTAATTAAAATAAGAATTTATGAAATAATTTTTCTTTTAAAACTATTTGTAATATAATTTAACAATAGAAATTTTTTATATTATATGTATGTTTTCAATTAAAATCTAGTATTCATTTACTGTACATCAAAAAAAACATCTGAGAAAAATACCAAAAATTAGACCAAAGTAAATTTTTATAAACAAATTTAAAAAATAAAGTTTATTATCTCAAATATAAATTATATATGTAACAAAAATTGATATAAAATATTTCTTTCATCAAAATTCGGTAAAACAATCTTTTGATAAAATAAAAACCGTTAGGAGTAAATTTGGATATGTTCTTATATCATGTCTATGAAAAACAATTAGAAATTTTCAAATATTATATTAAATATATTTTGTATATATTTCATTAATATTATCCATTAATAGTGATTATATAACATAATGTTATAAAATATTCTTCAAAATTAAATACATTCTCAAAAAACATATTTCCATTTATATTTAAAATAGTTTTTTTCATTTATAATTAATTGTTCACCAACTAATTAATTATATATGCATGTCTAAACCATATTTTCATAATTCAGTGTATTATGTGAAAACCCACCATTGTAAAAAATGTGTTATAATGGTCATGTTTTAATAGTTTCAATAAATAAATAATGTTTCATAGAAACATAGTGTTTCTTGTAACGCAAGCTGAGTCGGTGCTGCCTTTAGTGCAAGCTCGTCTTAGTTAGCGTATAACAAAATACAACAATTTAATTTTTTTCAATTTCTTATTATGAAAACTATGTTTGTTAAATTTTACTCTCCTTAAAATGTATTTTTCCCACAAAACTCATCACTCAGACACAAATAAATTAGGATACAACTTCCTCATCACATCCCCATGTTCCTATGTAGGTTTGTTAAATTGGTGGTTTCATTGCAAAATATTAACCAAATGAGAGGTATTCTTTCATATAAATTTATCTATACAATCTGAAATATCTACCTGTTTTTTAACTTATGAATAATCTCTTTTCAGTGGTACTACCTTTTAGTTTAGTACACATTAAGGATCAAGTATTTACTTCGTTAAAGAGAACACATGGAACACATCATGAACTTGAGAGAGATTTGTTAGAAGATACAATCGATATTATACCATCCAAATAAAATCTATAAATTTAAAAGTACCTACATTCCTATGGATTAGCATTCCTTTCATTAAAATATAATGACATTCTTCCAAATATGTATTTTTTGAGTTACATTTTCACCATCATCAAACACCAAATACTTCTAATGATTGTCTGCATAATTTTTTTTCGACTCTAAGAAATTATTATGTGTTCACAAATGGATGTAAAATTTTCTATGATTTCTATAACTAGATCATTCCCCAATATATTTTTTTATCCAAAATCATTCATGCACATTAGATTTCTATAAATATTACCATAGTGTGATTCATAATGATACATATGAATGAAAGAGAGAAAATTATTATTATAAGAATATTATATCAAATAAAGGATTGCATCACAACAACCATTGAACTACTTAGATAAATCTCTCTGAATGTATTATTTATATGAATTTCCTTGTCACATTGAACAACTTTCTGAAGATTATATGTAGTTCTAAAACAGAAATCTATATCCAGAAGCTGTTGAAGAATTTTGCAGAACATAGAAGTAAATATTGGATCATGATCAAATACAATTTAATGCGGAACTCCATGTAATATTTCCACATCTTTAATATATAATGTAAATATTTTAAAGAGGTAAATAGTTTCTAATAGTAATTAAATATTAATACATTTTCAGGAGGTCGATTATAACACATATAATAGTATGAAATTTTTATGTTTTGGAACATACAGTGAAAAAACCCATAGTGAAGTCTTCCAATTTTCATTTTTGTAAGGTTAATGGTTGTAAAATATCCTTTAATTTCTATATCATTGCATTAACTTATTGAAAAACTGTGCTCTGAGAAAAATGTTATATACTATCTCTCTTCATTATATCCCACCAAAAATATTCTTTCATAACTCTATACATCATTATAATTCCATGATGAATAGAGAATGATGAAAAACGAGATTCATCCAATTTATCAATTATTAAAACTTTTATAAGAGGAAAACATACACTATTCATTAATATTATTATTCTATTATAATTATCATTTAAATTATAAAAAATTTCACATTATTTTGCAGCTCAACATCTTCCTTTTATGAAAATTAATTCATACCATAGATAGATGGTTTATAATTCATTTGGGTTAGATAATATTTCTCCCTTTCCCTTATTATTTCTAGTACCATCCATTGAGAATATATAAATATTGGCTCTTTTTTCACCATCATAGATAAGATATCATGGAACTTTTATCCCAAATAATTTCTTTAACTTATTCTCTTTCCCAAAGTGGTTATTTTTGGAGAACTGAAAATAATAAATCAATTCCAACTATCTTAATTATCTAATAATTGATATCCGGTATGGAATCGTCAAATTCCGAGAAGACTATGAAAATTTAGTAATTTATAAAACTCAGAAAACGAAACAAAAAATATAGTACTTTTAAATTCTAAGTATCAAACCCCCATGTACTAATTTAATGTTCAAAATTTATTAAGGAAATTAAAATTAGAATTATTTTATTTATTTGAACAAAGAAACAGCTGGAAGCAAAGATTGCAGTTGAAATAAATAAAATATACATGCCAAGTTTAGTGATTTTCAGTTTTATGTTCTATGTATTTAATTTATAATGGACATATTCATATTTTTTGTTGGAATTGGGTTACAAAGTATCATTGTTCATGGTACCATGCACTAATCCTATGATAGAGGCATTAGAATTGTCAACTACTACATTCAACCATAGAAATAGGTGACCCATGTCTTTTTTTAAAGATAACTAACCTAGATTTTATATTTATTGTAAAAACAATTGAATAATTAATTGATCCAATGAAATAAACTTCCTCAAACCACAATAAATGGTCATGTAATTGATAAAAACAGAATATAGGAATTTAATAGAAAAGTTCCCTCAATCTAAAACATGATAAATAAATAATAAAAATACCTAGAAATAAATTCCCCTAGAATTAGATCATCCATCCTAAAAAACTACTCTATCATTCTAGGCATGTTGAAAACGAGAATCATGTGTACCCCAAAATTAAAGGCGACAAATAATGGTGGTGTGTAAGTGATCTTTATCATCAATTGGTCATCTGAAATTTGCCTTTCAGAATCATGTTTTTCCCTCTAGTCCCATATATCCTTCATGGTGTGTCTGAAAGGATTACTTATAAGAAATTCTATTAATCATTGTCTATGTTTTCATTTATATTTCAACATACTAAATAAATAAAAACATGTTAATGAGTTTCACATCGTATAATATCTTGATTTTCACATTTTTTAATGATACCATAGACGTTGGCATAAGTCTGTTTTGGTGAATTCATGATGTGTAATATAAATACAAGATGTTTATTTTTTGGTTTTCATTTCATTAACTAATAGAATGACTTCTACTGATGTAGTGACAATATTTAATTTTATTATAGGACATGTAATATTTTAAATTCTACACATCGTGAATTCAAGCGTTTCTTATCAAAAAAATGATCTCATAAAATTATCTTCATGTAATGGGAATACACAAAGTGTTTTGTTATTTTTCAGATTTTAATGGTTTCATGACTTCTTCGGCATAGAAAATTATTTTGAAAACTCGTGTCGTGTAACTTGAATAAGAAACATGAAACATTTCTTCTCTACATTTAACATTATTCTTCATCCTAAAATATCTTGTGTCATGCCACTTCACATTGATCATGGAACGAAGTGTCCATTAGTACAAAAATTCATGTTTATAATTAATTTTTAATAAATCTATTTTTTCTATGATAAAAAACGAAAACCATGTCAATATGTTTCAAATTTGCAATGATTATTCATTAAATACATGATTCAATACATTAATACACCATAAATTGTAAGTATAAAGTACACTTATTAGTATTAAACTCATACTGTGTGATTATGTACTTTATCATTTTTTAATCAGTATAAATATCATAATTTTATCCATATATATAATCCATCCATATATGTAATTCAAATAATACTCCAGTTAACTCCAAATCAAAGTTGGGTAAATTTCCTCATCGCCCTTCTATTTTTATGAGGAATAATCTTTTACCTTGTAATTTTTCAAAAGAAATCACCCCAATATCTTCTTAGATTCATAACTATGAATTAAACACCATTATACATAGTATGGTAATGTATCCATGGTGGAACAAACTGATCATCACTTGAGTTCATTAAAATTTTCTACACATTTAATTATTCAATTGAACCTAGAACCCTTCTGAGATACCATATTGAGTGTATTTTAAAATCGAGATAAATAATAAAAACTTCACCATTAATATCCATAAAAAACAAAAAACTATGGATTTTAGTTACTATGGTTGGTGTAAGACATTTCTCAATAACATTATTCCTTGAAGGATCTATTGAGATACCCTAACAAGAGATTACATATCCTTGAAATGTAACATTGTAAATCCAAAATATACACATGGTAAATTTATTATAAATATTATCTTTTCTCAAAGTCTTTATAAAATTCCTAAAGTGAACTTCATGTTCTTACTATTTCATTGAATATACAAGACTATCATTTCTAAGTTCAACTATAAACTGATCAATATAGTTACTAAATATTGTATTTATATAGAACTTGAAGATAGCTAGAGCATTATTATGACCAAAATATGTCAATATATTTTCATAGTTTCCATACAATGTTTGGATTGTCTTCTAGGGTATATCCTCTTTCTCCACCCTGAATTGGTAATATCAGTAATGAATGTAAATTTTATAACTGTATTGATCACAATATAGTTGATCAAATAAATCATCAATAAGGGGAAGATGATACTTTTTCATGATTGTTATATTTTTATTTCCTAATAACCATGGAAAATATGAATAAACCCATATTTATTCAAAAATATTGAAAATATTCCACCAAAAGATATTCACTAGGGAATATGAATCGATTTCTAAACTATTTTTAGCGTATTTCTTCAATTCAAGATGGTCAATTGGGGCTATTCTATAAGTATTCCTCAAAATATTCATAGGATGAGGTATGAGTTTTATCAAAATATCAACTTCATGATTTGGTGGAATTCCTAGAGAAATATCCATAAAATAATCATCAAAATCTCATATAAGAGGTGTATTCTAAATTTTTAATTTCTATCCCACCCACAAATATATATAACCTAAATTATAAGAATTAATAACCATAATATGGATGCAATATTTATTTTATGTTCATATTCATCTATACAATAGTATATAATTATAGCTTCATTCTGAATATGGATCATGAATACCCTTCCCTAAAAATTAATATGAGCTGCATATAGGTAAATTAAACCAATGTTAAGAGTCACATTAAATTGAACTATATGTATAATCAAGAGATTGGCAGGATGTACATTCCAACCAACATCAATCATTGATGAAAAATAACCATGACATGAATTTATTGTTCCATTAGGAGTCGTAAGTTCTAACTCAACATATAATTGTTAAGGTCATATAGGGATTCCTTTTGATAATTATATAGAAATAAAATTATTGGGGTATCTAAAATCAAATCAGACATTATATTTTTTTAGTATATGATAATTGTTTCTTTTAGTAGGTCGTTCTAATAGCCCTCTTTAAAAATCGTGATCGTAACAGGGATCCCTTTGTCTTTAAGAATTATATGGTGTTTTCATTGATCATAAAAAATTATTTTTTCACTTGTTGGGATAATGTCCACACTCCTTGTATTTATAGAATTGGAGCATGGGTGGTTCATCAGTTAGCACATTCATTTCCATCATTTAATTAACTATCCAGTTCAGATCCTTTCAATATTCTTAGACCTTTTGTCCCACCATTAAACATTTAAAAAAAATTAGATTAATTTAGACACTTCCCATGATATTTCATCCTATATTTTAGCCATGTAGATGGATGGCATTTCATTCCACTATTTGATTTTTTATATATTTCATGATAGTGGATAATTCTTTTGATCTCAAATCAATTGGAAGGATGGGTATCTCCAATTTTCATTTACAATTTAAAAGGGCATAAATTTATTTTTTAGATAATGGACCCCCTTATGGATGATTCCCTCTAGTGACTTGGTATTATTCAACTGAATAACCATTAAATGGAACCATTAAGTTTGATAATCATTCTTGAATCGCACCTCATAAGTCTTGAAAAAGTTTCCTCATATGTATCAATAGATTCATCATACATTTTCATTAGTTCAGTGAAATAATTCTCCATCGTTGTACATATAATTAATGGAAATTACTTTTTTAAAAATATATTCTTAAACTCATTATATTCCATGGATTAAATTTTATCCTATTTCCACATAATTTTTACAAAACCCCACCATTAATCTTATGCACCTTATAATAAACTTCTAGGAAATAATTTTTAGGTCCTCATAATTCAGGAGTATAAAACGTTATTTTAATGGTTATGACCAATCTCTTAGGAACTAGAGAATCATAAGAACTACTAAATGATGGTGGTTGTTTCATCATGAAAAATTCAATAATATTTTGTTACATTTTTAAAATCTTTAAAATTATTGTGATTCATAGCATTTGAAACATGCATTATCCTAGAATCGAGGTTTTTTATACTATTTCCAATAACATTTCGTTCCTCAGGCAGACAATCATTTAATTATCCATCTCATTCATCATTAACATGATTATTTCATGTATAATCCATTAACTAAAATAAAAAATAATGTCGGGAGAATAACAACCATAGTGAAGAAACATGAAAATTCATTTATAAAATTTCTTAAATCATGAAAACACCTAAAAAACCATCGGTATTTCCTTGATCATCCATAATTATTACACAAGATATGGTATATTATCATATATATAGTTTTATCTAGAGGATTACTATTAAGGATTATCATCCTAGTTTCCAATGGATAACTAAACCATTGATCTTAAATTATCCTTAACAACCCAAAATATTCACGCATAGATATTACATATTTATAGATTAATATTTATTTCAATAAAAAAATAAATTATTGAGAATGATAATGGTCTGTTTCCTTTTAATAAATGAAAAAACAAATATATAGTTCATATAATATCTAAATCATCTCCCATTTATTTATCTATAATTTTAACCCTTTCATCATATCAAACATTAAAAAATATTCATATCCTGTGGAAAAGAAACAGAAGAAAATTGTGAGATCATATGTTTACAAAGTGTAATCATGGATGATTTTAGTTTTTAATCTTGTGTAAGAAAAAGATAAGAAATATGGTTATGTGATAATGATAATAATATAAAAATTTCGTACTCAGATTGTCATGGATCATAAACATGAGTCATGTCATAAAACATTAACATGAAAAATAATAATGAAACTTCCTCCAATATTATTGTTGAACCATATGTTAATATCATTAATTTGGGTGGAATAATAATAATTAATTAAAACTATTGAATAATTCATGGGTACATACAAATATTCTCATATTTGGCCTAATAACCTATTTCCCTTAACATATTAAGCACATCGACTTGTTTCTCATCACTAATTAAGAACATCGACTTGTTTCCCCTAACTAATCAATCACATTGACTTGTTTCACCTCACTATCTCATGAGATATAATTTATCACCCAATGAATTGATGGGAGATATAGTTCACACACATAAATTGATTAAACTTGTATATATGTGTCCTATAAGACCATAAATAATTATTCACATCTGAACCAATATCATGATATTTGTTTTTATAATCGCTTCATGATAACATAAATCATAGAAACGAAATAGGTTCCATAAATAACATTCCATCACAAACATAATCCATTTATCAAAAAAAATAATTGGATTCGTGGTTAATATCTCTATTATGTCATATGTGACATCAATATATGTCATCATTGATGGAATTGTTTTTTTAAAGAACTCAAAAAATGATTCTTAAGAAAAATGTCATTTCCTTTATGAAATAATTTTATTAAAGTGTGATGTGATTATAATTGGAATTTATTTATTTTAAAAGAATCATAAATAATTATTAATGAATATTCAATAAATTATGGATCCATAATTGTGGAAAATTCTCATAATGTCATATATGATAAAAAACATTATTTTAATTTAATTTTTGTCATTAATGTCACAATGAACCTTGTTTTGAAAACTGCAAAAATATTCTTTTAAAACTCTTTCATAAAAATTAAAACATGGGTAAAATAAATTTTAATATTCATAGGGTAATACTGAATTTTTATGAAATCACTTTTATAAAACATGGATGTGGATGATTAATATTCAGTAGCGTATATTTTAAAAAAAATCCTAAGTATCGATGGGATTATGATATAATTCATTACCATATTTAAATATTTAGAATAACACTATAAATGAATTAATAAAAATTATATGTATATTAAAATACCATAATATTCATGGTAATTCTAATGAAATTGATTAATGGGAAGTATATACACTAGGAAGAAGAAACATGAAGATTATAAGGCATGTGTCCCATAGAAATAAAAGTGAGAAACAAATTTGTTACCTCAAGTCTCTTTATTCCTTATTCACATTAATGAATCATGTATAATAAATATATATTTATTATAAATTTATTACATAAACATTTATCAATCAGACCATTTTTTATTTTTTGATAACCTTTTATCACCGTTTATTAATAATTAAAATCACTGTTCTATGTGATATATATATCATTTTTGAAGCATGTTTTGGTTTAAAAGACCCAGTAATTGAACATTGATAATGGTAATATCATTTAAATAATAATTATTATCTTATATTTATAATATATATTCATATTATTCATCTTTATTACCACTCTTCTGAAATATATATGAAAAAAATAATGTCGTAATGTTGAGATAATAAGCTATACGTACGCAGAGATGATGTTATCATTTCAGAAAAGTTTATGTTTTAAAATGGAAGATATGGTATTATAATTAAATATTTAAATTAGTTTCATAAATATAATATATAGAATTTTAACACAACATCCTTCACACTCATCAAATATGGTGATGGAAAATGATTTCTATCGCAACATCCATATGGTAAATCTTACATATGTGTGAGCGATACTTTAAGTTGTTATTCACTGTGAAAGGGGTTGTATTTTAATATAATTATAATAATTAAAAAATCATCATATTCAGTGTTATTAATAAATTATTTTATCATTCATATTGTAGATTTATAGTCATTATTGAATAGTATAAAAAGAGAGTGATCTTTTTGAGTGATTACTACTTCTTCTAAATGAATCCTTTAGATGTCTAGTAAAATACTCTAGAGTTGGTCCTTTGGGATGCCTGAAACCTTCATAATATGTATATACAAGTGAATATAAGAATATGTTATATTCTAGTTAATACCGAACACTCAACGTGGTGAAATGATATGAGGTATGAGGTGTCCTTTATGAAGAAGGTGAGGGGCACTTTTGGGATTCCTCAAACGAATAAATTATAATAATTTAAATCACAATCCAAATTACACAAAATTTAAATTTATTAGAATATAATGAGGGAAAAGGTGGTCATCCCATAAACCATTAGATTATATAATTGTTTTCGTGTAATTTTGAACCTTATCATTAGTATTAACCCTTAGTTATCCTATCTAAATTTATAAACGATAACAATATTTTAAATATTGAAAAGGTAGTGATTTTTCATATAAGAAGTAAATTTAATAAGAAATGATAAATTTATGGTATTTTAGACCCTAATTTTACCCATTTTTATTAACTAGTTTTTCATTATTTTTAACTAATTTAATAATATATTATTTTCATAAAATTTTATTTGTGTCAATTATTACATTATTAATTATATTGACTTTCAAAAACTCAATACAACAGTATAACTTCAAACCAAATCATTTAATACAACTCTAATGTGTCATATTCACATATACGAACCTTGGAAAACCTCATTAAATTTATAGTATAGATCATTTACTACTTTCAATATCCCATGATAGAGATTTTCATTAATTGAATAATTAATTCATCATTATTGTGTATTTATTTATGATAATTATTTATTAAATAAATATTTAAACTATAATTCCATGATGTATATAATCCTTTTATTTTTAATATTATTATATATAGTTGTGATTATCCTCTATTAAACCCCATATTAATGATATCATACTTACTATGAGCAAGAGTGAAATTTTGTCACCCATTTTTAATTAAATAATATCTAAGTATTTTTCATGGAAAAGTCCCAATAAAAAATATTTAAAAACATAGGTATTAATAGATTATTTTTTTCAATTAAATATTAATTTTTAAAATTTTTGGGGTAGTTTTATAATGTTTATTATATTATTTTTACCCTTATTTACCTAATTTATCATTAACCACGCTATTAAAAATTAGTGGAGATATTATTAAAATTGTCAAGAAATAAAAGGGAAGTATTTATTAACTTTGTACATAATTATTATAATTATTTAATTTTTTTATAATAAATAATAGCACATAATTGGTTAAAATTAATTTCAAATTAATCTCATTGATGGAATGAGAAAATCAGTTTTTTATGTGAAATCATTCAATAGATTGGATTATTCTTATTAACAAATTCATAGAAATAAATATGTTAATGATCATAATTGTATTGATATATTTATTATTGATCTCAAGTTAGTTTAGGACCAATTTAAAATATAATTTATTGTTATTAATTATTCAGATGAAAAATCAATTTTAAATTAAAAATCATTTTTTTACTCTTCATAAAAAACATATCAAAAAATACTAAAACTTTCACCCAAGTAATTTATTATATTAAAATTTCATAGGAGAAAATTTTTTGTATTATAATTTATAATATTTATATAGGCTAGATTTAATCCATGTTCACCATCAAAATGAGGTAAAAATTTATTTATTAAAAAATACATCTTTTATGAGTAAAATTGAATTTATTCTTATATCATCTCTAAAAAATACATGGGAGTAATACTATAGATTATATTTAATATTTTTCATAAATATAATACAAAAATAAGGATTTCATTACATATTGGTATGAAAAAACATGAGGTCAATTAAATGGTTTTTTAGAAAAAAAAATTCTTTTTATAATTGAAAGTGCTTTTATTTTAATTTAAAATTATTCGGTCACTGAATAATTAATTACATATACATTTTTAAACCATATTACAATAATTAACTAAATCATTATTCTTCTATACATCTTAATGGCTAGGTTATAGTGGTGTTTTATAAATATTTACATTTCTAAAATGATGATTCAAATAAACAAAGTGTTGTGTGTAACACAAGATAAGTCATCATTTTGTTTAGTGTAAGCTAATCATGGTGAAATGTATAACACAATACATGAAATAAATTTAATTTATTCCAAAAATATTTTCATAAAATGATGGTTTTTACCAAGACATTGTTATTTTCCTTATTTATAGTTCTTTATGAGGAATGCATATACATGAGCTTCTTGTAGTGGGTGTGTTGTGATAATACTCTGATGTATTGGGTAATGATTTATTCTCATTAGACATCATACTGGGATAGATAGTAAATCTAATTAAATTATGGGAAATCATTCACCATGTTATATAGTCTATGTAGTTATCATTGAATCTTGTTTATTTAATTTTATATGTTTCTGCCACTTTCCTACATTCCATGATTATATGATTCCATGATCTATATGTTATGTTTCCGTATATATAATCATGATACATATTTTTATGTTATCGTGTTATGTTTTCAAACTCATATCATATTCCAAAATAACTTTTTTATTTTCATTTTGGGATTCTTGGATCATACCTTTTATATATGATTCCCCTAGTTTATATTATGTAGTCATAGGGGATATACATGATTTAGGAGAGCATAATGGAGATTAATAAAAAGTATTTTATTCTAGTTTCATGTATTCTAATAATTCACATATTCTTCGAAATTAACTATAATTTTTTATCCTTGGTTTTTATTTAGTGCATAAATATTCCTAAAACCAATTAATTATATGTTTAAAAATCAATGGTCGATATAAAATAGAAGGAACGTGTTCCTAAAATACACATTGTGTAATCAGGATTTCTAAATGTGAACCCCCTAAGAATATCTTGAATCCCCATTTCTAATAAAATATCAATAGTTAGACTCACTAATTATAAATGCAAATAATTATAGGTATTTAATAATATAAAATTGTAGATCTATTTTATATGTAAAATACCTAAAAATCATACCTTTGGGTTGAATCCATGGAAGTTTGACCTATTTACATCTTCTGTAAAATCTATATGACAATTCATCTCCTCCTAACATCCAAAGTGGTACCTTATTTATTCCATATATTTTTCTCTCTTAAAATATTCTTGTAATGTTTCAATCATGTAAAAGAAAACCCGCATCGTAATACATGAGAATCTTGGGAAGAAAAATAAAGAAATTTAGGAAAAGGAAAATGAAAAAACAATAAAAGAAAAAGAAAATGTGGCCCAAACTCAGCCCCAATGTCCAATATTCATTTATTCCATGACTAAAAAACCCCATATATTTTTACACAATGGTGTTCTTATAATCAAAATCCAATTATATTTTCAAAATATATAGCTGAACTATCATATGTGAATAAATTATTATATAATTGATTACATGTAAAATATTATTCTTTATATAAAATATTTTACACCACGAAATTCCACAAAACTCATATGCTACGGTAAAATGACAATTTTTCAGACCAATAGCATGGTAATAAAAAATATATGAAATCATTTTCAAGGATAAAATTTCTATGTAAACCATTATTAGCTTCTAAAATAAAACCACAAATTTTTGCTAAATTTCCAGGTCTGAAGAGACACATATAATTATAGTCTTTCTATTCTATCTCAAAGATAATGTTAAGATCTAGTTTCAGTAGTTATGGGATGATATTTTTGACACTTATAATTAGTTATTTAATTTATTTTCGGGTAAATTATACCATAGGAGGATGAAATCTAAACATAGATATCAAATCACACAATTTGTTTGTGTTAAGGGTGAGTTGTTCCATGACACATGGTAAAAATTTATGTATTTTCATATAATATTTTTAAAAATTTAAATTTCCTCAAATTTTTCTCATGGTAATATTTTAAATTATACCCAGTCAATATAAATAAATAAAATCATCAATTTTCTGGAAGATATTTTTTTGATGGGATTGAATAATAGATTTATCTTATTTTCTATAAATTAGCATATTATTCTAATCAAATTTTTTCTAGAAGTAAGACAAATGAAAAAAAAGGAATAAGTTATTCTAAATAAAACCATCCATATTTTGTGGTTATTTATTATGAAAATTATATTTGGGATCAATTCCACCACTATGGTTTGGTCAGTCATAATGGAACATATATTTGTAATAATGATATTCATGACCAAGTTATCAAAATTGATAGTAAATTTTTTTGTATGAATCTAATATGTAGCCTAAGAACGACCCATTATAAAAAATGTTAAAAATGGCTATAAAAATCATCAAACCCCCATTTTAGAGAGATGGGGGTGTTCGAAGAAGCTACTCTTCATGTATCAGAATATTATCCAATGAACAGAATTCAAAAAAATTAATGGGGATAAATCATCAAAAGAGAAAAAAATATTATTCCAAGAAAGATGTTATCAATATAATGGTTTCCCATTTTTAATATTATAAATATTATATGGAATCCTAAAAATGAATTGAAATTTAATCGAGCCACCTACAAACTCAAATTAGTTACCTATAGTGAGCGAAATTTGGGGGAGAAATGGGTAAGAAACCAATAACATTAAAGTATTCTCCAATGGAAAATTTCATTTCTGAAATAACTAGGAATATTTTTAGAAAAATAGGTGAATTATTTATTAAACCAATGAATAGTTATAAATGAAATTCATAATCAAAATAATATTTAAGATCAATAATTTATTGAATCTAAATATATAGGAAGCCCCAATAAAAATGAAATAAACCCTCATGTTCCATTTGAAAATCAATATTAAAAAAATATTAAAAAATGGAAATAATAAAGGGATGAAAATATTCAAATAACAAATTGAATTAATTCAATATGTTTTTATAACATATTCTCCAACCACCCCATTCGCATAAAAATAGAATTATAAAATTCAAAATAAAAATAATTAAATTCATTATGCTCTCCAATAAGGTTCAAGTGGTCATTAAATTTACTCGAAAATTGATCCATATTTCTCCATATCCAAGGAAATTCCAAAAAATATTTCAAACAGTAACTCAATTGAAATTTTTACCATATAAATCATCACTGAAGATTACATTTTTCCATTTAAAATAAAAACAATACAAAATTAAAGGATCTATATATATCATTTAATTTCATGTATAATGAATATATTGTTCAAATTGACGTCATATATAACATTTTTGAAATTTAAAAATTGATTCTATACTCTTTATTTCAATTGATGAAATTGGGATAACAATTTCATGCCACTTTTGAATTAAAATACGCTGAATATTCTATCATACACATTATATGTATAGTTGAATATCATCCTATAAGAGTTTCAATTATTTTTTATCTTATAGTTTTCTATTTTAATACATGGAGTAGGAAAAATAAGTACATATCATCTTGGTTTTTCATTTAAATATAATAAGAGGATGTGTGATATATGTTTTAGAGAGAATGTTGGTTTTCAATTTTGGTAAACAGACCGAAGAGTTTATGATTTTCAAAAATAAAATGGAACCCATATATTAGGGGAAGTATTTAAGAATTTATTTTACATATCTTTAGGAACCTTTTGATATGTTAGGAGATTTATTTCTATATTACATAAAATATATAAGAAAGAATTTATTTAATAAATTCATTTTGGATATGAATTTAGATAAATTAGAGGGTCATTTTGATGAGTATTTGGTTTAATTTATTGATCATTTAAATGATTTTTCGAAAGAACATATCAGTACATCATATCTAAATTCTGAGAGATATGAATTATCCACAATAGAGAGTAGTGATCAATAAGTGTTATCCATCTCTCATAAATTCATTATGATATATATTGTATACCATTGTACACACGAGGCAATGAGTATCCCTTTTGGTCAAGAATCACCCCATGTAATGTTAATGTTACATAAATATCATTTGAAATATTAATTTTTTATATTAAATTTCATTAGTGACTTGCAGGATTTATAATGTGGTTTATGATTGTCAAGAGGAATGTTTTTTTGTTGCACTACAACAATTATTCTCTTATTTGGAAGAAAATTTCAAATATCAAAGGGATTGACCAATAATTAGTCATTACGAACCTAAACCTATTATATCTCAGTATTAAAATATTATTCACACAATACCACATACACTATTTCAAACATCTACACTCTATATTAGGGTGATTTCATATAAAACACCAAAACCTAGATCCCATACCTCCACCCTATAACTCATGGTGAGGCTAAAACCCACATCACTATCCATGTCCAATACATATACCTTTCCTCTTAGTTTGAGGCCTAATACCATATCACAATAAATTCCTCATACCTTAACACTCTCACTTAGGGTATGTTCTCAAACATAACCACATATTATATATCCCAATGTATCCCTTAGAACCATTCTCTCGCATAGGGTGAGTCCTCACACCACATCACGTATCCCAACATGTACTATCATCCCCCACACACTAGAGGAGGTTCCATCCCCCCATAATATCTTATCTTATACATAAAAAATCATGCATAGGTAGTGGTCTCAAATTGAACCATTGTGCACTCCTTTCCACTAATTTGTTTTCTCAATTTAACCATCAAACTCATCCATATCACTTAGGGTGGCCCAATCATAACAGAACAAGACACATATACACGTCATATCTCACAACTAGACAAAAATCACTTATAGACTAGCCAACTCCTAACCCCGTAGAAATCCATATATAAAACATCACAATCGAATCCCCAAAATAATTATGAAATATGAAATATAGATATGTAAAACCTATCATAATCTATATATCAACCATAAAGGCGTCAAAAGGTTTCCTACAACCAACCAGACCTATACTCTTCAATACTAAATGGTTATGTCCCATCCCTCGGCCAATTCCCACATCAAAATTAGAATATAATCCCTAATGATAATTCTATATCCTAGCCTACAAGGACTCTTATACACTTAGTTAATAATATGTAATATAATTTATATAACCAATATTAGCATCCCATCTCAATTATCCTATCAATATTGACCCCAAAAAATCTCCCCTCTTACTCTATAAATTATGCAAATAATGACCCTTAAAGATCACTTCCAATTTCTCCAAGATGATGACTATAGACAAGGCTATAAAAAACAATAAATGGGAGGAAATACCCTTATATAGACCATATAATAATATATAAATGAAATAAATAGAAAAATATAATTGAATTTCCCTTCATGAAATAAACTCACATAATCAAAACTTCATACCGATTTGATGTACCAAATAACTGGGTAACAAAAGCACTGAAGGGATACTGAGACTCAAAATCATCTACAAACACTATGATACTTGAAATAAAAATTCAATACCCCAAAAATTATTCTATAAATAATGTATGAAACTATGGAAAGGTGATCATTTTGTTTTACTCTATATGATCATAAATCAAAACAAATCATCATAAATGTGTAATAAGTAGGATATTGTAGACATGAGTGATAGTAACAAGAAAGAGAAAAATATTTCCTATAATTAATTAATAAGGATAATAGTATAATTCATCAAAATCTTGGTTACCTCACCTTCTACCAAAATTCCCTCCAACCCATGTATCGTCCTTATCCATTTTACCACTAATATTGAAATACTATTTTCATTCTAACCAAGGTATTTAAATATGATAACAAAACAAAAAACTGAGATATACCATGAAGTCAAAAAATATATTTTCAAGAAATTAATGAACCAAAATAAAAAATTAACCACCAATCCCATTGTTCTATATATTTTTTCCAACATTAACTACAATTGAGTAACCAATATGGCCACTCCCTATCATGTCTTGAATAAGTGATAGAAATAAAAATAATATAACATTTTTACTATAAATTAGTACCAAAATTAAATGAGCATTCCAAACCTATATCGACTAATATTTTAATCAACAACCAAAAATCCAGCACCACATATTACACGACCATATATCTAATTTTCAAATCTATAAAACAAGAGAGATATGAAAATGTGAACCACATTAGATTCATTTCATCCTTCTCCCATGTATATTAAACCCCCATTTTCACACACACACACACAGTTATATGTGTATATATCCTCCTCATTGAATTAGGGTATCTTGGAGAAAAATGGAGTAAATCAGATTCCCTACTTATACCATGCATAAACCAAAACATGTATCACATACACTATTACTTCATCATCCCATTATCACTAGAACATATCATTTTAATCTATCATATGTCCATTAAGTCCCATGAGTCATACATTTAACCATTATTTCAAATTAACAAATTGTTAATGATTAAAACAAAAGAAATTTCTACTTTTCATCCCTATTTACAACATTATATCTAAAAATTCAAATATCATAATATGTGATAAAACACAAAGTATTGGTTGGCCAAAACATCAAAAAAAATATCCATCAATATCATAACAGAAAACATATTTAAAATAAGTCACACAATAAAAAACATCAAATTTATAAAATCATTTACAATCACACAATTTAACATTAACCAAAATCATTATGATTATTATGTGTCTTATTTACCAAAGTAAGATAATTCATTATCCTTCCACTCATTTATTATCATCCATTCATAATAAATTTCATTTATTCGATTTCCAATCATTTCATATCAACCCTACTACCGTTTAATTTTTATTTTACACAATACATAAATCCTTTCATTAAAATGATATTTATCCAAAATCTATCAAAACATACTACCAATAATTATTTTCTAATGATTTCATTAACTCATCAGGTTTATAAATACCATCTCATGCATCCACTTTTTTCCACATTGAATATATCATATTTTAATCAAAATTCATGTAATAATTACATTATAGAATAATCAAAAAAATGACAACACATTAACCTACCATTAATAATATAGTCACCAGACCTAAACAATTTCACCACAATAATAATTATTTTAAACAAAAAAATCATGACATGAAGCATAACATTCAAAGACAATTATAGTTCCTCAATTTCTATAATTCAAAAAAATGTACCTTTATTGTATTTCAATAAATATCCTGTTATAATGGTTATGAAATTCATCAATAGGTTAAATATAATAGAGTATATAATCTAATAATAAACACATAATAAATAATATAAAATTCCATTAAGAACATGTGGCCCTCCTTCCCCTTTAAAAATCATAACTACATGTTTATTATAATCTTTTAATTAATTCTTCTAAAATGAGTATCCACATTATTTTACCCTTAGACACCACAAAAACATATAAAAAACATAACCAAGATATTATAATCATAAAATGGGAGGATCCTTCAATGAAATCACTATAATATTGTTATTTATATTTTCCATAATGATATAATATGAGTTTATATATTCTATAACTTTTCTTATATTCCAAAATAAATACTAGGGGACTAAGAAAAATGATGATAAAACACATAAAAATCAATTAGGTCCACCTTAGGATCAAGACACAATGAATACACTTATAATAGTGAAAAAATACTAATAAAAAAATAAAAAGGGTTACTTCAATAAACCTTATGAAGAATAATGATAGAGAATAATGGAGAGAAAGAAATAATTGTACCTTCAAAAAAGGAAGATCTATCCTAGTGAGTCAATAGGATTAATTCATCATGAATGATAAATAAAAGTCACTAATGATGTTCAGTGGGTATCAAGGGTAGGAAGGATTAGAATAAAAATCAATTCAATGATAAATATGAATATTATTTATAGAGAAAATATGGTGGCCCTTAATAATATAGTAGTGACTACAAAAATATCTTTGATTTCCACAATCAAAATATGATTTAAATTCAAACCCATTCAAAATGAACACATCTTTCACACTTATTTGTGGCTAATTTTTCTGTTTAAATGAACATGGTGTGTTGGTATTGAACATGGAGAAGAAAACATTATCCATGGATTCCATATAGATCCACTTTCGGAAAAATGAGAATCCCCACATTTTTCAATACTCATATGAAGCATAGACATTCCTCAACAAAACACCATCGTTACCCACCAAATAAGGGTTTCAACCTTCCTAATTTTTCAAATTTAAATCCTCTAGAAACCAAACATATGATAACCAAAACCATGGTTTTTAAATTATATTCATGATTCTAATGTGATCACTTTTATTAGTTCATGGTGTTCTGGATCCCACATTGGCCCCCATAAAACCATCGTGGCTTCCTTCAAATACCCACCACATAGTTATATTCCATTAAATTCTATAATGAAAAATTCATAAAATTAAATTTTAAAAAACATATAAATCAGAATAACTACTAAATGGTGATATATGTTGTTTTAATTCAATTCTGAAACCAATCATTATGTGATGTCTCCGCCCCCACCACTATGGTAATTACACATTTTACAATGGTACATCACCAAGACCATCTTATGAATCATATTCTTTGAAAGGGACCTCATCACAAGGTGGAGTACCAGTAAGTCATAGACACTCACAAAAATTAAAATCTCCAGCCATGATCTACCCAAATTCCCAAAACTTCCAACTCATCATGCTTACAGAACTAGAAAAATCGAAAATACAAGTAGATCACACTAATATTTTTGTTTTAAGCCCCATAATTTCAAACCCCCAAATATTATATCCATATAACTATAACCATATATACCTCCAAATCCATGTAATAGACCACCAAATTTCATTTAAAAAACTGAAACGACCAATCTCTCGTCCCATAGTCTGGAAATGTCGGACCCATGGTTGTAGCACTAAAGCAGCGTCGACCATAAATTCCTCCATGGAAATTTTAGACCTCATATAGCTATAAATAAACCTATAACCTCTTCTCCACCCTCGAACATCAACTCAGAAAGTTAAAACCCCTAAACAAATTTAGGGTATGAGAAACCTCTTTCATGGATTTAGGTACATATTTAATGATTTTCATCCTTAAGAATCAATTCTAAACATAGTTATAGGGAAAGAAAACTTATCCACAATGGATATATTCATATAAAATGGGAAAAATAAAAAAACAACATTAATAAAATGGATTAATAACAAAACTATATCAATAAAATAAAACAAAAAACCTATAAAACATCACAATCATTAATGATACCTCAATATGGGGGAATCTATTCTTAGATGAACTAAAAAAACCAAATATCCTATCATCACAAACAACTCTCTTCACCTAAATAATGTTTAAAAAAAATACCCATTTAAAATACACCCACTACCAGCTTTAAATATTTTTGAAAACCAATCCAAAAATATTTTATAATTCGACAAATTACATTTACTATTAAATTTTTATAAAAACATGATTTAAATTACTTTTATAATCAACTGTAAATGTTTTTGGGAATGTATTGTGACCAATTTATAGATTTAATTTAGAAAAATATCTATCAAATATGTAGAAAATTGTTGAATATCAGGGAATCCATTATGAAAAATCCATACAGATTTACATTAAAAATGTATAAAACTCATAGAACCTACATAAACATTAAGCTCATGACCACTATCTAAACTAAATGTTCACTTCTATATACTCTTTTTAAAACCTCATGATCAAACACTATGATCATTCATGTAAAAATTCATGGTCACTCAAGAAGGGATTTCATCATGAACATCCAACAGGTATAATACATTCTCTATGATTTATACTTTATATTTAAACTCAACATGTTAGGTCAACTAGAAAACTAGGATATATAAATAAATATTTTTTTTGAAGGATAACAAAATAGGATCCTCATAAAATTTTAGATAAATAATAAAGTGTATAAACTGAGTTATTAGTGCATAAAATTATTCCAATGAATTATCACACTCTACTACCATGTGGAGCCAACAAAATATCATTAAAATGATCATTCATATTAACTTGATAAAATATCTCCTTAAAATATTAAATTAAATACCCCCTCAAAATCACATTCTAGATTCCATATTTCATACCTATAAATATTTAAGAAACATTCCAAACCATTACAAAAAATAAAATAAACAAAAGATCTCAAGAATTTCCTAATATTAATTAATTAGCATTATCTTTTAACAATTCAACTTTATTTTGGTTTGATTCCTTACAATATTAAATTGGCACTTCATTCATGTAAAACCTCAACGGTGTTCTATCTAAACGATCATCTTACTAATTATGTTACCTAATATTTCCATATTTTTCTTGTTATCTATCATGAATAAAAAATATTAATGTTATCGCAAACCACATAAAGCACAACAACAAAAAATGGTACAATAATAATTTAAAAAAATTCACCAACATATATATCATAATTCAATATCATCCACTCCACACAATACATATTAAATGATAGAATATATTATTCCTTGAATCCATTTACATTTTTTAAAACTCATGTTTATAGACAAATTATATATTCTTGTTATGATGGAAAAGAATTAAATTTTTTCCTAGAGTAGTTCGAGGAGTTAGAGTTATGAAATTTTTTAATAGTGGAGTAAAAATTTATGTACATGATAAGAACATGGTGGGTGAAAAATATTCTCATCAAACCATATAGAGGGGGTATTTTTTAATCTATGATCGGAATTTTTAGAACATGATTCTTTACAAATTGTTAATTTCAATGAAAAATATGTGAATTTTTTTATAAATGATGTTATTCACATGGTTAACCATTAGTTAGTAGAAACTATGTGGTCCATCCGTGTAGGTTGTTGAATACATTTTTATTGTGACCAATAGTGTATGTAAATGGTATCCTAACCTATATGGATACACCATTGATATTACCTATTAATTTTAAAACTATATTATTTTTGTTTTCTCCCTTAATTTGTTACCCCTACTTCCATTTTCATACACTCGTTTGACCTCGTGTGTCTCCATCTATGGACCATTTGGTTTTTTTGTGATATTTGAATGTTTATTATTCCCTCCTAAAAAAACTTGGGTCTTGTTTATCCTAATGCTGACACAAATGTATTTTATATCTCTATATATTCAGTAATCCAAGTAATCAATATATTTAAGGTACTAATGATGGGTAGTAACATTTTAACTATTTAAGGAATTTTATCATATATTTTTATCTAACATGTCTATGATCAACTTAAAGGGTGATACACATTAAGAATCATTATATAATATTATTTTATGACCTCTATATTCTATCATAACATTAATGTATTTTTCATGAGTTTGTGATATGTGGTCTCACCAATATAATGTGAGATTTACCTAAGTATTCAAATAATAAAATTTCATCATATTCCTGTGAAAATGTTGTTATCCAATATGAATGACCCATTAAGATATTTTATAACCAAAACTCATCTTTTAAGCATGGTCTGCTGCCATTTTTTATAATAATATGACATTTTTAGTGGTTTCCAAAGGGACTTATAAATACTAAGGAATTTACCCTCTATAGAGAAAACAAAGGGGTTAATCTTGGGTAATTTACATGTGTTGTGTTGGAAAATAATTGCGGGTAGTTTACACATGTTTAATCGTGAATCATATATGTGATAATTTATAAAATATTAAATTGTTTTTGTTTTAAATATGATGGATGATGATATTCATTATTTGGTCTAGGAAATATTTTACAATTGGAATTAAATTATAAATATGAGATAGAATTTAGATCCCACTATGTGTTAATAACAATATTTTGGGGAGGAGTTTCCATCCCCTGGGGTGTACATTATGGTTTTAGGGTAGTTTGTGGATCTCCCTGGTATAAATTTCATTGTTCTATGGTGGAATGTGGTTCCTCCTAGGTTTTTTTCTTGTTTCTAGTGTTGTATATGGCTTCCCGTAGATGTTACTCTTATGGTATTGGGGAATGTTGTGAGTCCCTTTACATTTTTTTATATAGTTCAGAGATATATGGTGCTATAAAAAGTAGGTACAGTTGTTTATTAGTGTCAACATAGAGAATGAGAATTGTTGATTTGTTTTCTTGTTATTCTTCCAAATACAAATTATCATATCACATCAGAATGAATATTATTTTACACCAGATATATTTTAAAAAAATGGTGGTGTCTGATTGAGTTTTCATCACATCATACTCAAGAAATCCTAGGTACCCAACCAAACTTTGTGGTTATATATCAATATGATCTATAGGACCACATGATCAATGGTTAACCACGAATGTATAGGATGATTCATGTTGGATGGGATAAATTAAAACTCCAGACATGTTTTCTGTTTTATTTTTTCTCGTTATTTTTAGTTTTTTTGGGAATTGGGATTTATAAATGATTACTACATTTTATGGATACATCATTCTAATATAATCCATTAATTATAGACTTCAAATGATTATTATTTACCTTTATTTTTATTATTTTTTATTCATATAGGGAAGATAAAATCTAATTATTCTAGGATGATTCTCTCCCCTCCAAACTATGTTGTCCTTATAAAAACCAAGTGCATGAAAAGACTAGTTTTATAGTTTGCACAATACCACACCAAAGAGCATATATATATTATAGTTATAATATTTAAAATTTTAACCATATTTTGGTCCTAGAAGATATATATTGGGGGTATAGAAAATTAGAGTATCCATGTGGATTGAAAGATATATATATATGTGCCAGAGAATGATTCCATTGAGTCAAAAATAATGTATGATACAAAGATATATTTATGATCTATTGATATGATGACATGGGATATAGACAAATTATATATTTCATTTTTGATAAAAAGTTATGGTAACCTTTAGATTCACTAAATAGAAATTATGAATTCAATTCAAATTATTTATAATGATAAAATAAATAAGTGAAAAGATACATGTGATATTTCACATCAGTATTTTTATATAAATAGAGAATACCATTCTGTGTATATAGGGGGATATATGGTTAGGGATTACATAGGATGGTAATGATTGATGAAATTGGAATATTTCTATTTAACCTCTGAAGAACTAATATAGGAGGAGGGTCATCATCTACAATGATATTGTTGAATTAATATTTCTTTCCATTTTTTATAATCATTTTAATACATATTGTATTTTTCAAATGAAACCCATGAAAGAAATCCTTCCTCATCAAATATATTTTTTTACATCTAACTTTTCTAATCCTCATTCTTCAATTTACATTTTATTTGTGGTCAATAAATAATATATTCATGTTGATATTCATTTTAGGGTGTGGAATTGGTTGAAATGATGTGTATTTAATATTTTAATTATTTTTTACCTATGGGGTATTCATATTCATTTATAATTGAATTTAACCTTATTTTTTAAATAATTCACCACATCAAATTGTCAGTGATGGTTTCTATGAGATGAAATCCAATGTTTTTGATTTAGGTGGGGAGTAAATAAGAAATTATAACTCTTTATTATTATTTTAATAATTATTGTAATTAATACGGGTTAGTTATAGATTTCCTATAGAGAGGGTTTTATGGTCATTGGTAGTTTTATTTGAAGCCGATAGAAAATTCTAGTTTCTTGCATGGAGTCTCATTACTAATGGAATGATTTATTTAGAATGTGGGGATGAAATATACTTATTTAATTAGAATCATTCCATTGAAACAAGTTATCTTCCCTTCGATGTTAATTTTTTTATGAATTTTCCTAGTTCACAATCACTAGTTTAGTTTGATATGTTAGTTTATCATGAAATGGTACTAGCTATCGGGTTGTATGCTCCGATTCCTCTTGGGTTCCACCTATGATCATGATTTTTATATTATACTACCTATTAGTTAGAGTGACTCATGGTTTTTTTTATAATTTCAAAATAGATTCAAGATTGTAGTTAGTAATGATACAAATTAATCCTATCATTTTTTCACAATTTTCTAGGATAATGTAAACATATATTCAATAGTTATATAAATTAAGAGAAAAATAAATTTATATAATCAAATAATAAGTGTCAGTAACTTAACCTGGTTGACACCGAACTAGTCACTCGAGCTGATCAAATATATAGATTGAAGGTCATTACCAATCCCCATGGTTTGACTACTATTAAAAATAAACAATATATTACAAAAAGAAACTACTCTACAAAATATAAATAAATAAACTGAATAGATGAAATAAACAAATCATCCAAAATAAAAAAATAAATAAAATACCCATACAAAACATCTTCTACTATATAAATTAAAAATACTATAAATGAACAACAACAACAAATTAATCCTGACAACCATAATATCCACATGTGTCCCTAAGAGTCTCTCTCCAATACCAAAACCATCCATCACACTGGGTGATCTAAACAAAGATAGAACCATTAACCACAAGATAAATACAATAATCAACTACAAGAGTGTGTGTTAAAACTTATTAGGAATTCCCAAAAATATCTATTCTCCATGAACATCCTTTAAAATAAAATAAACATCAACTTCTTATTTAAAAGACAATATACGAAAGTATGATTTTCCTGAAATATTATAATTAAAAAAACATGTTACATTTTAGTTTTTAATTCCTAAACCATGTTTATTCTATGAAAGAAACATTAACCTTTTATTGAATGAAAACGTTGTTTTTAATTGAGATAATGTAAATTAGTAAAAAAACATTTTGCCAACATCTTCCATAAAACCTTTGAAAACCTAGATCATCACTTTAAAAATAAATACACCACACTTGGGGGATCTATAATTAAATAATAGGTTAACGGGATATAATCACTCAAGAGTAACCGAACAACAATGATCCTCATCCATCTGAGGTATATTACTAAGTTAATGGATCATTGGAAAACCATTTAGCTTGTGAATATTCCTAATCATACTAAACATGATGACTCATTTTTGAAAGAATTACTCACTCGATGACATAATATTTATCCCATAGATTTAATCAAACCATAAATGGTATGGTCAAGGGAAACTATCCCATAACAGTAATAAAAAAATATATCATCCTTCTTTGGTCCAATATCAAATCATAATCCAAGCTAGTAAAATAGTCATTCTCAAAAAATTCACTAGTTATGCCAAGATGCCATGTCAATATATAAGAAATTAGGGGGTGAGTAAAACTTTCAAACCATTAATCTAATCACATGAATATACCACATATACAAGAAACTCAAAAAATAAACCACCCATGATTTACCCGAAATAACAATTTCTTTCCATAAACATATAGATATCAACAAAGTCCACACCAGGAATCTTCCACTCAACTCATAGTAAATGAGTCATGAAGACTCTATAGTGAGGATTTCCCACCTATTCATATAAATGGGTCACACTGATTCCATAGTGAGTAAATAATCTCCATTATATATTAACAAGGAGAGAATATTATCCTATGTGGGTTTTCATGAAAAACATGTTCACTACTTACGCAAAAGTTCAAAAAGGCCTCAAACATCAATATAAATTTCCATAAAGGCTCAAATACCCTACATTACATCTCAAAATTATTTTACATATACCATTAAAGAACTCAAACAACATTTTCAGACCAAACCCATTTTCACTAATGTTCTAATATTGTCACACATCATCATCAGAAACGTTTCTATTGTTCAGGAAACAAATACAAAACTCGTTAACGATTAAAAAATTATAAAACCATTTATGGAACCAAATAACACCAATTTGATTGAAATAATATATTAGAAAATCTAATACATTCTTCAAAAATTAAAAAATACTGAAAAAATCCAATTTATTATTTTATCATACGCTTAGTGCACATCACATAACAAAAAAATAGATTATACTCTAAAAAGTCATAAAAACCACCTCATTTGACATCAAAAATTTATTCAATATATCACACATCAAAATTAATCATATAAGGAATGTGTGAAAAGAATTAAACCAATGATTCACAAATTTAATGGTGAGGGAAATGGGAAACCTGCCTTAATCTTATTGTTCATCAATAATAAACATCAGAAATAACCTCATGAAGGATCCAAGATACATGATCCACCAAGAGAAACCTTATAATGGAAAAACCCCATACATAAACAAAGGAAATATATTAATCATTGGCCCATAATACTTTGAGAGGATAATAAGTCAATGTAAAATAGTAGGTGAATGAAATGGAGAAGAGAATATGAAAATTACATATATGATCTTTCCAAAAACATTGATGAAGTCATATATCAACCCTATGGGAGAGGAGAAGCTCCATGGAGAACAAGGGAGGTGGACATGTATGGTTTCATGAAATAGTTGGATGAGGAATGGGGTGATTTTGGATTGAAATCATAAGAGGATAGAAATGGAAACTCACATTTTCTTATGATTTGGGCAACGTGTATGGTTCAGCCTCATAGATTACAAAACTATATACTAACCACACACCCCTTTACTAGATACACAAGGAACACTACATGGTTTTTTCACATGTTTTCTAAACTGTGATCCAACTATGTGAAATTCTCATGTCTTAACATAAAACTTTCACACACGCCTTCCGCATGGTCTTGTAAATCGTTTGTAAGCCATGATCTAAGCCACTACAAACAAATATTATGTTTCACAATTTCATATAAGATTCCTAATAATTTACTATAACTATGTTTTAACAAAATAGATAGCTAAAGGCACTAAAAAACTAAAAATTTAATCAAGTTACACCCAAAACCCGAGATAAAAACTCAAGGGAAAAAATAGAATCATGAGACGAAAACCAAAATCTGGGTGTAGAAATTATCCCCACTGTTTCTCTTTAATCCCATAGAAAGAAACCAAATTATAGAGTTTATCGATTAATGAAAAGTGGATTCATTTGCAACATTATCCAACCCCTCAAAAAATCAGAACCTCACCCACCACAACATTTAATCAAAATCCTCTTACATGAATAAACCCATCAAAACAAAATTGCATCCCATGAAGCAAAGGGAACTTGAGAAAAAACCTCCACAACCTTTCTTTGAAATGATCATTGGGAATATTTATAAATGATCCCAATATCCACCCATGCTAAAAGGAACATGAAATTAGAAAACATCTAATTAAACAACACAATACTAATATTATACCAAAATACAATAATATAGTTATCAACACGAGAGGATGGAATGGACTCCCCACCATTAGAAACCAACTAAAATTTGACAAAATAAAATAAACCTCAAAGAGACACGTAGTGGGTCTCCCCATAATTTCAGAACTGACTCAATTAGACAAACTATCCCAAAACAACTATAGTAGGAACCACAAAAATATTCATGGTGGGTCTCCCCACCATTTTTAAATTTGTACCGGTTCCCAGAACAATAACACCCATAATGGGTCACCCTAAGAATATCCCATAGAATAAAAACAACTTCTAGGGGTGAAAAATTATGAATAATACATCAACCTAAGAGAAATCATAAACCAGAACCAAAACTAACTCATTGTGGTAAACAACATAAGAAAAATTAAAAACATGTTCACATATAGAAAGGCACCACCATGAGAATTTCATGAAAAAAGACCATCGCACCTCCTAAAATTCAAGGAATAGATTTTAAAATACATGGTTTTCAAAGAGAAATTGAGTCTTCTATGCATTTTCCTCAAAATGGTATCTTCCTAGATTAACCAAAGATTACCAAGAACCTTAAAATCTCTACATTACAAAACAAAATACTAACCTAAACTGAATACCCTCACACCCTTTGGGTTTCTGATTGTACAGAGGATTCAATTCATAGAATATGGCTACAGCCCTAATGTTTTATGAATCTACTACCTCAGAACAATATATCAAAAAATCCATAGTCATAAATCCTTCATTCCACTCAAAAAATTTCATTTAGAATATACATACACAATATCCATTTTCACATTATATAATAAATAGTATAAGTAAGACCCTTAATGAGATTCCCCTTTATATAGATTTGAATGATTTTGGAATCTTTTGAAGAAAAAACTCCTCTATTATAACATATCTTTTATGAATATCGATGAAATCCGCTAATAATAATTAAATAAAAAATCATCAAAAAAAACAATCAGAGACAAATCAAAAAATATAGAATAATAAAAATAAAATGACCTAATATTATTCCATAACAGAACTCTACATCAATATATAATCTCCACATCACTACTTGGAAACACTAGGACAGAACTATAGCAAGTGAACTACGGGTATATAGTTATAGATGGTCCTTGGAGCACTCCGACAAAAATACATAATATAACCTAGCTTGTAGCACTAATGACAAACCAGAAGCCAACTCCTTGATGAATCTAATAGATGATCAATAAGATTTTTGATTCCCAAAGTAGATTCAACCTCATTGGGACTCCTTCCAACATCCATAATAGAATCACCATCACCACTTCTAAGTACTAAAGGAGGGAATACTACCTAAATCACTCTTTCTAATGAAGCTTCAACATAGATAGATTGCCATGCCACATCAGAAAAAGAGGTTAGATTTAACTCTGAAACCATTGTAATGAAAATTAGAATGAAGTGTACACTCAAAATAGTAATCCTTTGAGGAATATTCTATATCCCATTATGGAAGGGGGGAACTAGATCCACAAAATTACGAATGTACTCTAACACTGATCCCTCACCTTTCTTAATGAAACATATTTCCATCCCCTTTCTCACATTCACATCCTTAGATATATACATTCAAATAAAATAATCCCTGAAGAACATCATTGTAAGATCATTTTAATGATTTTTTTGGGAGTCCAACATCCATAATTTATAGGTTGGTTTTTCATGAATAAAAGAAAAAAAAATTCACTTTCAATAACTCAGGAAAATTAAGGTAACTGATTTTTAATTTAATTTTTGAATCCACTCTTCCACTTCCAGAGGATCTGCTTGGCCATAATAAAGAGATCGATTCGAATTTCGAAATGTATGAAGGAAATATTAAGGTTTATCAATTGTTTGTTCTATCAATTGTGAACCACATGTGGAAAATTTTAAATATACATAGAATCGTTTAGGGGGAATAAAATACTCTACAAGTGAACCAAGAACACAATTCAAAGAAACAGACCTCATTTAAAACATTTTCACCGATACAAAAAATATCATTTCATGAAAACCCATTTGACTAAAAACTAATTTCAACTCATATAAGACATGTATACAAAAACCTTTTAGAATAAATTAATTATTTTTGAAACAAAAAGTTTCATAAAACCCACATTTCGACCATATATATCCAATCTCATTAATGTCATCCATGTTTTACACAATGTCCATTTTATAAAAATCCACATTCCAATTATTTCATCAAAATGATTCATAAAAATCCAGTTCAATCTTCCAACACCAAACCATTTCCCCTTTAAATATTTATTTAATTATTCAAAAATAAGTTTTTAAAAACAATTATAATCAATTAAGATCCAAAACAACTCAAATGGAGAAAATAGTAACGATGGGTGACTTGGACCTATTGTTTGATGCAATATTCTAGTGACACTACATACATAAAGTGTCTTCTTGAACCATATACCCAGATCCAAATGGAAATTAAAACCTTAATAGCACACTATAACCTTTAATCTGACTTCCTTTTCATTTTCCAACACAAAAAACCACAAGAACCAAAGAAACCAAAGGATACCAAACATACCATAACCATAAAAGGTTTTGTCTCATATGTGTTTTCCAAACACTCCCCCATACATGAAGCCCAATCATCTGATGTCCTACAGCATCTACTGTAACACTAGAAATAAAAAATAGTAGTCTAAAATCTAGTTCCTGAAAAGTAATATCCTACTTTAATCACATTTTTTTCATAAACCAAATCGGGTAGACCACTAACCGGTCACTGAAGATAATCTGAGATAAGGCGGGATGGGAATTCAAGATCCCCAAGGGTTGGAAACTAGTTCCATGAATCAATAAAGATTCAAAAGGGAAATATATCTCCTATTATAAATAAATAAACTAAATAGTTAAAATAAAAATAGTATCCCAAATTAATTAAAATATAAAATATCCATACAAACAATATTTTACAATTGAAAATTAAAATACAATAACTGATCAATAAAGACCAACTGAAATTGAAAACCCCCACACTCCATTTGGCATTGAGGGTCACAATATAATACCTAAAACATCAATCACCGATATAAATTGAAATAATGTTGTAAACATACACCACATGATAAAAATAATAAATAAATATATATGTGAGTACAAAAACAATGTAGTTGTTTTTGGAAATTTATATTCTCAATGCACTTCTTTTAGAATTTAAAAAACATCATCTTTTATTTTGAAATATATATATATATGAAAATAATATTTTCCACACATTTTCCACTTAAAAAAACTCTATCCTTTTCCCTTTTTCATTCAAAATCTAGGTTCACTATAATAAAGTTACGTTCTTATTTTCTAGGAGCATGATGGTGTTTTTATTTAAATGAACTAAAAGTATTACAAACCATTCTCCTAAAAAAATTTACATAACCTTTCATAACCATATTGATCACTTTCCAAGTCAATACAAAACACATGATAGAACCACATTTTGATTTTACACTAACTGTAATGGAAAAAATCACACAAGAATAACAAATCATCAATGTATTGTAATCATCTTCCACAAATAATTATGTTCTATATAACATGGGTAATCCTAGGAACTCGTGAATAATCTATAATATACTATACATCTTTAATCATCCTAAAATCCATGCCTCACAGGATTAAATCTAATTTTTCACACAGACTTGTTCACTCCCAAAACGGTCAGACCAATAGGCTCTATCATAGTGAAACAATAAAAACATATATCTCACTTCAATAGGCCACTAATCATATCAATATCCTAGCTATTTCAACAATAATTCTTTAAAAATTCACTATCTATGCCAGGATCCCATGTCATGACTCAATGAGAATTGGGTTTGAGCCAAAAATTCCAAATATGCATTGAATCAAAATAAAATACCTTGTATAAGAGAAACTCATGCAATAATTAAACCCTAATTCAGCCTAAGGAAAATTATCATGACCTAAACTAGTATATCTCAAAGTATTATACACCAAGGTCTCACATTCCACTCAAAGAAAATGAATCATGAGGAATCCAAAATGAGTCTATCCCACCCATTCACATAAATGGATCATGAGGATTCCACGTCATGGAGATCTCATCCATTAAATATAAACCTATAAATAAAATTTTCCATGGATGGTTTTCATGATAAATTTTTTTTATCATCACAAAAGTGTTGAATGGTCCTTAACAATCAAGTAGACATTCATAAAAGTAGAAAAAAATCCACATTGTATTTCAAAATCATTTCAAAAATATAAATCAAGTACTCCCACCATATGTGAAAACCAAAACATTCTTTATTAATGTGATAGTGATGCCACGCATCATAATCACATGCCAGTTCATTCATCAATAAAAAAATACACACTACATTAATGTTCAAACCATTTGAAAACCATTTGACTAACAAAAACACATATCATAGATCTCACAATTATATTAAGAAATCTAATCCTTACTTTAAAACTTGAAATTAGACACAAATTATATCCTTAAATTTTATCAAACACTATGTGTTTATCACATAGTAAAACAATGTCATATACTACAAAAAATTCATATAAACCACCATATTTAACATTAATAAATTATTTCAAATATCACACAACAATGTTTGACGTATAAGGAAGGTTTAAAAAGAAAAAAATGATTCCAAAATTTAATGTAATGTGAACAAGGAAACCAACATTAATATTATCATGCTTCAATGACACACACCCAAAAAACCTTACAGAGCTTCCCAGATCAAATAACAACAAAGGGAAACCAAAAAAGAGAACCCCCTCCCCACATAAACCAATGGGAGACTAGAATACTATAACCAAGAGACAATAGAATAAGAATAAATCAATGGATAATGCACGGAGATGGAAGAGGTGGAAGATAAGAATAGAATTACTTTAAATATCTAGACCAAAACCTTGATGAAATAATAGATCCATACCATAGGATAAGAGGAGAGCCGTTGATAATAAGGGATGAGGTCCCTTAAAGTCTAACGAACATATGGGAAGAAATGTGGTTATTTGTGTTAAAATCAAGATATTTTTGAAATGACATTTCATTTTTTTTAATTTGGGCATGCCATATGGTTTAGTCTCACGATTTACCAAGCCATACCCTATCTATGTTCACCATTAATAGATACAAAAGAACCCCCAGATAGTCTGCTTTCATGGTTTGGATACTATGCATAAACCATGAAAAATGGTTCTATCAGGACATAAAGCCTTCTCTCATCATTTCAGCAGAGTGTGACAAATTTTGTGCAAGCTGTGTGATATGCCACTTCCACCAAATAATAAGTCGTATTGTTTCTTAGAGGATGTCACATAGTTTACTCTAATATTGGACTTACTATGTAGTTAGATAAAAACACTACAAGACTCAAACATAAAGCCTATTACACTAGAATATCGAGAGAAAGACCCAAGGACAATATATATAACAAATTAAGAGACAATAAAAAAATAGGGGTTTCACAAGGGGATGCTTATTTTTATTATCAAATTTAACTATGATATTAAAATCTCATAAACTATTCAAACAATCAGAAACTCCACTTCATATTAATCAAAAAATAATAATAAAATCAATTTCAAAGTAATGTGTGATAAAAGGATAATCATAATTTTAATTAAATATTGAAATAATAATACATTAAAAATAATTAAATAGAGTATTATCAAATTCCATTAAAATAAACATAACATATAAAATAATAAAAACAAATATTTTTATGTATCAATCTACTGAAAATAATTTTATTAAAAATCTTCCATTTTAACATAATGTTTTGGGAGAAACAAAGAGTAGTTTGAATATATACTTGATGGTAGAAATATCAAATGGTTCCCTCTTCTTAAACCCTGAAGCATGGATCTATCTTAATACATATGAATATAATAACCCAGTTTTCATGTGCATAAACATTACATCACTTCTTCATAATATATAAAAGATTATAAAAATGTAATTTAAAAAATTATATTAGTTTAGTGCCTTTGGAAACATTGAAATGTAAACACTAGTGCATAAATGATAATAATTATCTCCCAGTAGGTTTTTCTTTACTAGAACCCTTCTTGGACACATCAGTAAAAATATTTATCCTTATAACATGGGGAAAAGAAAACATAAAATCATTAATTATAATTCACCATCTTATTATTTTATACATATTTCCTATGACATAAAATCAGAATAATTTCGCAATTTTCCAAATCATTTACCTAATTCTTCTTCTTATGTTTAATGATAAAAATACAATAAAACATCACATATCATTCACATGAAATTTTTAGTCTCTTTAGCGTTATAAGGTTAACCAATACTCATAACACCTTCTACATTCTCCATATGAGAACTCCACATGGGAAATAGATTCACATAATTCTCAAAATTTCACCTTATAAAACATTAAATGTTTTTAAAATTATTTCAAGTACTCTTCATTGTATAAAACTGAAAATCATAGTGTGATAAAAAATTAACATATTGGGATACCATATAATCATGATAAATTACTTATATGGTGCCTAAATCATGACTTGTGATTATTTAATATATTAAACCATTGGGTTATCCAAGATTATTCATAACTAAAACGTATTTAAATCCTTCATAATGGTTTGTGAAGAGTTTATCGAATTCCTAAAGAATATCACCTAAGAGTGCTATATGAGTTGTCTAGTAAGGCATGTTGTCAAATACTAGATTACCCTCAGTCAGATCCATGACATATTCTTAGGGTTGTTACCCTTAGGGATCTCTATGTGATAGTCATATTAAATTTTAGTAACTAGATTGGGACATATTTCTATAAAACCACTCACTATATTTTTTTACCAATATTCATGGAAATTTTCCTAAATGTTAACTCATATTTATACGTATCTCAAATGACATATCTAGACAGACTGAAACTTCTTTTATTTCAAATAAGTAACTTTTTGGGTTAGTGAGAATCGAACAATCAATGAGAACCATAGGCAAGTGGGATTTGGAACCACTTCAAAATCCTAACCCACCTAAAAGAGAAACCAAATAACAACCAAAGACTCCCAAAACAGATAACCATGTAGAACTAACAAACGAGCACTCAAAAAGTTCAATCATATCCATGAACACCAGAACAATCCAAAGAATCATGGAATCTATCATACCCAACAAAATTGGGGTTGTGTGTAAATGGAGAATGATGCAATGGTAGAGTGAAACAAAGAAATGTTGAATCATCCAGGTGCAAAACCCCACGACATCCGCAATAGCGAAAAACTGGTCCTAGGATGAAAGGTCAGTGTCCATGCAAGAACCTACGTGAAATCCGCACCGCGGCTACCCACATAAAACCTAGGAAATCATCTTTCATCAAGAAACACCACCATCGCATCTGGAGAGTCCTATAAAGGCCTCAACCCTAGCTAAACCACACCAGAACCATAGTGGAGGATGACAGATGGGAATATCATCATCGGCAACACTTGAGAACCACAAATCATCTGAAACCAAGACAAAATCAGATATCAGACCCAACCATCGCACCATTGAGAATGCCATAAGAGAAGGAACAATGCCGGAGGAGGGATGCAGATAAACCGGAACTCAGATCCCCTCAAACGCAGAACTGATAAACCGAGAAACCTTCAATCCACACGCTGCTAGGCCTAAAAAGCCAACACAAATACCATGAAGCAAACCTGAAAGTTCGGGAGGAGAATTAGGAAGGGGAAGCCACTAAATCTGGGCTTTCATGAGTCTGCCACCTATGGCCTCCTAGTGACCCAAGAAGGAGATGAGGGCCCTTCTGCATTCTGACCCCATTTAATCCAACCGGCCGAACACCCGATCTCTGAGCAGAACCATAACCAAATAGAAGAGAGGGGGTAATGACGTAGAAATAGGTCGAGGTCGTCGCATGAGAAGGGGTGTAGATCTATAAATATTATATATGACTTCATAACCTGGGGGTATGGAAACATAAAGGCAGTGATATTGATTCCTCTATAAGAGTAAATAAGCGAGATATATTAACATAATATTGAGCATAAGGGTATGAGAACAAGATCATGAAAATAGAATATCATACCCTTCATATCAATGATAACAAATATGAGTCATGGTATAAATATTTTTAGTTTATATGACATGAATCATAAAGAAATAAAGAACCTAATCCATCAAATCATAACATAGGAATAATATATGGAATTTTGGTAGACACATAAGAATATATATTTATTTCCATAGTCGTCAAGGTATCACTGTTGAGGCCATATTTGTAGATAAAGTCCTTTATTGAACAGGGTTCACACCCTATTACATACCCGTATTACTAAACCAAGTTCACTCCTTATTCCATACTTCTAATACTACACCTATTTCACTCCCCTTTATATCCATGTCTATCTCATAATATATAATTCATTACCTAATGGATTGGAGGGAGATATTAGTCCTACACATCTCATAATTAAATCATACATACTACTTTCAAAAATACATAAAAAATAATATCATAACCCATGAAATTAATTTGGGTTCATCAACAGGTAATAATATATTAACCACTTTGAAAAGACATGTTTCATAGTAATTTTTTTCAATGAATAACCAATGAAACAAAGCTGTTTTGATAAGCCTGTAAGTTTTTAAATAGAAATGGGATATATAATCATATAACCCATGGAAGAGAAATGGGTTTCATAAACATCATTCCATTAAAAAATAAACATTTCAATGAAATAATATGAAAATATATGTTCAATAATTTCCTTAGAAAGGCATCAGTAACTACAACTGATGTCATAATATATGCGAAATTATTTTGAATGATCATTTAGAAATATTTATTAAGAAAAAATTCATTTATTCTTAGTTAATGGATCCATAAAAAATTAAAACTTTTGAAAAAAAGGTATCTTAAAATAATTCTAAAAAAAATGAATTACCATTCAAAATAATTTTGAAATCCTTTTATGAAATATTTTTTAAAGAACACAAATTTCTGATCGACGAAAGTGGTAAAATCAGACATTCATAAAAACACTTTATTGATCATCTTGCATAGAAAAAATGGAAATAATGGTAAAAATAATGGAATATATCTTAAATAAACAAACTTTAATTAAACTAATTGATTTTCATATAATATGTATGATAAGGTTTCTTCAATAGAATCAGAATCATTATCAATCTTGATAATTGAAGAGATAGTTTTAATAAATATGTTATCACCTCATAAATATTGATTGTAATCCAAATGTAAGAAATTAAAATCAAATTAATAATTAAAATTCATGAAATTAATTTTATTAATTAAATAACATTTCAAATACTGTATTTTTACCTTATATAAAAATATAGCTGCATAGCAACACTTCTGTCTGAAAGAATGAAAATTGAGATTAAATTACGATATAGAATTAGTGAAAATTTAACCATAAATCCCAAAAAATAAATATCATATAATAGATAATTAAATACCATTAAATTTATGTATAATAGTCATAAAATACATTCATGGGTATTATGTACACCATTCCATGGAAAAGAGTGGCGAACATGGCACTTATCTCAAAATATAAAAAGTGATATGAAAATCCCTTACCTTGTATCTTAAATCCCTTCTTATTAAAAAAATATTCATGTATAATGAATTCAAGTTTATTATGAATCTTTTACAGAATAATATTATTTTATGTAATACCCTATATGGTTTTATTATGTCTTTATATTAGACTTTTGTTATCATTTTTTTCTTAATGTTTCGCTTTGGGTAATATATGGTTTGTTCATTGTGTGTTCCTCAATTTGTTATATATTTTTTATTTATACATATATCATGATTTATAGAATATAAAACATGATATGAGTTTCATTTATATACATTATATTCATCTAATAATAATCTATATAATATATAAGTATGAAATGAAATACACTGCTCATGGAGACTATAGGTCGTATATACACATGAACGTTGTTTCTCTTTAATTTTCATGTGAAAAGAAAGAATGTAAAATTCATATATGTATATATATATATATATGTATATTTAATTATTAAATTATAATTATTGCATGACATATATCATATATTTTCACTAATTTAACCCTTAATACATTCCATGTAGTGTGTGAACGAATCATTTCACTTAGAGGGGTGGTAGTCCACACATCCAAAAACGAATTTAGCACACTATACTAAATGGAACCTATAAATATAAGTGATGAAAAAGTATTAAATAATATTAAATAAATATTAATTATAATATACCACATTTATAAATACAATTTCCATCATCATTTTAACCATTAAAGGCGATAAATAAAAAAATAACTATCATCGTTTCATGATGTGGTTGTTCATCGTAAAAGTAAATAGTATGTTCATTAACCACTATATGGAAGTGAGTTTATGTTTAGGTAAAAACATTATCATAAAAACATCCTATAATATTTAGTATAATTCTATTGATATACAGTTATGTAATAATAACACTTTGTGGAGTGTAGAAATAATATTAATGAAATTTGATTAAGGGAGGGTGTTACCACTTAATCAGGTAAATCATTTTGGTTTGCGTCTAAGGGATTCCTTGGAAGGATTAATTAAAATGGAGAGGCTTCAATAAGAAAGGGAGGAATGTTGGGATATTATTTGAGTATATTTTCTTTGAACCAATGGGATTTGGACGTGTGGGGGAGGGGTAGAGTGATTTCCTTTTAATAGTGGAGGGGGGAAGGCACTCGTGTAAATACCAAAAGATATTCCATAATGGGAGGTATCACATACCTAATGGGCCTAAAAATGTAATAATTGTGAATTAAAGTGAATTTATTATAAAACAACTTATTCACCACACAAAAATATGTTCATATGAATAATTTGTTTCCTTAACATCTAATATTTTACAGTTTTGTTATTTTTGTTTTTATTAAAACATCTATTTTTCTAAACATAGTAAGTTGAAAATTAAAATAAAATAAATTTAGATATATTATAAAATATATATCCACTAAATTATAAATATTATATATAATATTCAAAGTAAAAAACACATGTGATTTGGAAATTTATTTTTAAAAAAAGTCTATGTGACACGCAAAACACTACTTTAACACGAACTAGGATAAGAGTGCTTTTACAGTATATGGGATTGTGTGTTAACTATAAAAGATACTTTATAAATTAATAGAAAATAATTAATATTTATTAACACTTATAAATCCCTTGGATGAATGTAAAATTTATATTAATTGTAGAAAATTTAACAAATTATCATTTATTGAAAAATTATGATATTATCAATTTTGACAATATTTAATTAAATTTAAATTTGAAATATCCAAATAATATAGTACTTAAATATAATTAAGTTTATATATGTGTAAAATTATATATTAATATTCCAAAATAATTAAATATGATAATTTAATTAATTAACATTAGTTTTAAAATTTATAGTATCATTTATTTTTATAAATTAATAACGAAATAATAACTAAATTAGTGTTTCATAATCATTTTAAGTATACTAATAACATCAAAAATTATTGATAAATTATTATTATAAAAAACATTTCTATTTTAAAATGTTATGTAGAATTGAAAATATGATGTTTCTGCGTATTTCAAATTTTTATAAATTTTAATTGTAAAGAATGTTCCCTTTTAATCTTTTTTCATACTAAATCATTAATATAAGATATTTCAATTTAATAATACACCAAAAACCCATAAAATTCGAAATAAATAGAGGAGATTTTTAAATTATTGGTATACAAAGTATTTTTTACTATTTCATTGGTCATTTTTTGTCCTCAAGATTAATGTTTAGTCCTTTACTAAGACTAATATTTCATTATTATTGTGAGAAATTTTAATTAAATTCACTAATATTTCTCTTAAAGAATAATTTGATGTTATTTGAATAAATATAAAATACTGATTAAAATCATTTAAGTATATTTTTCAAATTTAAAATCAACGAACTTCAAAAATTATGTTCAACAATAAACCTACAAATGTTGTGAGAAAGAAGACTTTTAATGTAGAAAATTCAAAAGATTATTAATTTTTTATAACCAAATTCCATATAAAAATGATTCCAATGACATAAAATGGTTTGATATATGTATAAATGATATTTTTTTACAATAAAAATAATTAAAATATATATTAAAATTGATAATTATTAAAGAAATGAAAATTTTAACTAAAATATAGTATTCTTCACTATTCACCAAAAAATGAAGTTTCATAGAAAAGTCCCAAAAATTAACCCTAATATATTTTCAAATTAATAATTGAAAAATTATTTCTATTTTACACAATAAATTTATAAATGTTTCCAAACTTAATTTATTTTTCTTCAGAAAATGAATGAAAACAAGTTTGTTTGAGAAAATAATATTTTTTATCATAAATTTCTTTACCAAAAATTTTATTTCCATTATAATTATGTAATAATTTTATAAAAATTTAAAAAAATTAAAATTTATATATTACTAATAATATTAAAATATTTATCATCTAGGTTAAAACTATCACTTATAAATAATTCTTACAAATAAAATTATGTTCCATAGAAACTCAGTATTTCATATAACATATACCATGTTAGTGTTGTGTGTAGTGAATGAAAATCTGGTGTTACATAAAAGGAATGAACGACTTAGTGAAATGAAACAAATATGTAAAATTTAATTCCTTATAAAAAAATTATGTCAAAAAATCTCAGGGTGTTACAAGGAATAACTCAATATAATATATTAGTATTTCGCACTTCAATAACTTGAAGATCGGTCCCCCTATTAATTAAACTAATAAATTAGTACTACAACTATATCAATCAACATGTCATAATTGTCTCTAATAAGACTTTAATCTCATTAAAATTATTATAAACAAATCTTATATTATTTAACAATAAAACCTCTTATGTGTAGGATCTATTAAAAACATTTATGAGAAAATGAATTAGAACTATAATAGTGAATAAGAAGTTGAATACATAAATTGGTTGACTCACTCAATGTATTAATATTTTTAGTTTTTATTAATATTTTAAGATACATGTGATGAAAATTATTTTTCGAAGATACATCAATATTAAGGTTATTCATATCCCAGAGTCGTTTTCAATGACATCATTATCATCTTATTATTCATATTTTATTGGACTTTGCATCACACCACAACTACCGATGAAGTTGGTTTGCAACAATATAGTTACAATTTGATTAAAGTGTCAAATTTTATTTGAATACCTATTTTAATGATACCCTATACAAATTTTATTCCAAAATTCCAAAAATCGACATATTTTAACAAATCATAAGACATTTATTATTTTATAAACCATAGTTTGTCAGTATTTTTTGTTGAAGATTTATATATAAAAAGAAAAAAAAATCATGATAAATAATATTCTTATTGTTATATATTTATATTTTAAAATTAAACATTAATTTTTGTCTTTTAATCAAAATACAATTCATTACTCTCCCACTTTTTTATTTTTGAATTTTATATAATTTTTTCTTTTTGAAACTATAATTACACTTATTTGGAATTTTTTGTGATGTCATCTAAAAGGATTATAATGACTTATATAAAATTAGAGATTAAAAATTCACCTCTCTCCCAAAAAAATATACATAGGAAAGGGAAGGTCAAAATCCAAGAATATGAGAGAAATTTTCAATCATGGGAACCAAAAGTGAATTTGATTATAGAATAAATAATCCAAATAATGTAAATCAGGTTGAAAGATGTATTAAAACTACCATAGATCATATATAATAATGAAATGTAAGTGAGGACAATAATCAAGGAGGTTGTTGCTAATTGATATTTTCTGAAGGATCCATCTAAAAAATATTACATGTATGAAGATAAATTTGAGATAAGGTGTAAACAATGATATTTTTAATATTTAAATAGATAAAACCCAAAAACCGTTTATGGTACAGAAATAATGAGAAGAAGAATCCACTATTGAATAAAAATAAGAATAATATCAAGATGATATGAGGAGGGTTTCTAAATATAATTTGATAGTAATTGAATTTTGAATGAAAATAGTCAAGATGAAAGGAAAATAGAAATATTATCCCGTGTAGATAAAAATAGAGTAACTTTTTCAAAATTTATCCACTATTTTTTCTGAACCATAATAAAATTTTAAGGAATATTTAATGATAAGGATGGAAATATCTATAAAATATTATCATAAAATTAATCATTCGGTTAATCTGATATGGTTTGATTTATATCGCACTCATATTACATGATCAATGTAGTCAAGGTCGAGATTAAAAAAACTCACAAAAATTCAATGTGGTAATAAACCCATGATTTTTAGAAATTTTTAGAAATTTGGTTATTTATTTTTATTAATTTATATTTGGAAAACACATATTTCTATTTCTGTGTTAATTTATTTACCATTTAGTTTTACTTGGGTGTAATTTTTTTTAGGTCCATGATGGAAAAGGCACATGGGAAAAAAAGGATTTTAAAATTCAATAGGGAGAAAAATTTTCTACATGAGGACATGGTTGTGTTATGTAAGATTATTTATTATTTCTTCCATTAAAATTTCAAATATTATTTTCTGTATTTAATGAAAATTGAAATTATAAATTTAGTTTTTTCTAAACATTTTATCTATGATACTAGAATTACATAAGCAATCCTTGGATTCCATGACTTAATTTTCAAATTGATGAGATTGAATGATTAATATTGGGATGTGAATGATAAATTATAATAATTAGGGTATTAATTTTTTGAATCATTTTTCTCAAAGGCTATTTTTTTAATATAGACAAAATTTTTATGGTATTTCCTATATATTTAATATTTATGGTTCATGATGATTAATTATTTATTACCATGTATGAAATGTGTGATAAAAATTTATTATTTATTATCATTATCTAAAATATCTTAAATGCATTTTTTATATATTTATTACACCTTTTTCATGAATGATACAAAGTTGTGTATGGTATCTTATTAAAGTTATGATTTTGAAAAGTAAACTTTAATATGATTGAGTTTTTTTTAATATATTATCCTTGTAACCTACCATAACATTTAATTTTACATTCATCATATAAAAAACATGAATGAACATTTTAGGGAATTACAACATTACAAAAAAACATTGTTCATTCATTACAGACCCTTTTTGTTTTTCTTATAGTTTAATTGTTTAAGTGAGAAGGGAATGTTTTTTGTGGTGAAACAGATATAATTAAAGGACTATAATATATAGGTACATTAATTGGATGGTGGGAAGGTTCATCATTATTCATTTATAGTATAATACTATATACCCCTCATTAAAAAATGGAAAAAACTTGAAACATCAGAATAAAAAAATTAATTAAAATGAAAAAAATGGGTTCACCCTTTTTATGGTAAAAAAATCATTGTTTGACTAATAATAATTGTCATTCAAGGTTAGGTGGTGGATTTAAGGCATTCCAAGTGAAAAAATTTCAAAAATAAGGAAAATTTTTAATATTAGAAAATATGGCATTATTAATTATGCATTTATTATTCTTAGGATTTATCATTCAGTTTGGATAATGTGGGGAGATTTTTTTGGAAGGAGTATTTCCACATTTTTTTTGGAATATCATGAAAGGTGAAAATAAAAACCCACATTTATTGAATATTTTATCATCAATACCTACCAAGCCTTAATCCTAAGATTCAAATAAAACATAATTAATATTTCTCATGATTAATGATGATATTTCTATCTATTTAGTGGATATCTAATTTACATGGAAGTCCTATAGTTATAATCATTTACCTATAGTTTAAGAAAAAACAAATTACATTGTCACCATGGGTGAAGAGTGGAAACCAAATAAAAGTGTGGTGTATTATGATTAGTATGATTATATAAAATACGTTTAATTTCTTGAATTTAATTTAGGAGAATAACCATGAATTTCATTGAGAGAACGTAAAATACCATATAGAAGAGTCTCCATGGAAATTTAAGAACATAAAAAATATTTATATTATTCTTGATGTTTTGGTAACCCATTGATTATTATGCAGTTTAACCAAAAAAAGAAATTTGAATACTTGTTTTTAATGTTTTCATCATTATTTAATGTTTATGTATATACCTGAGGTAAATAAAGGTTTACATGGATGTAATTTTAGGAAATCATTGTATACATTGATTTTTTAAAAATTAATGAACTTAATTTATTTTTAAACATATAATTTTGGTTCACAATTTTTACTTATTTTATTTATATCAGTTTGGGATAAATTAATTTTAGATTAGATACAAAATTAATAAAAATGAAGGAATGTGATGAAACATAATTATATTTCATTGTATGAAAAAACATTCCATCATGAGGAGTAGATGAAGTGACTAATTTTATTCATACAATTTTAATATATTGTGGGGGTCCCTACTTTTTTAGATATTTAGTTTAATGGAGTGTTTCCCTCTGATGTATGGTGTCAATACCATAACCTGGATCCTAAAAATACATATAACAATCCAATCACAGTACCACACTATAAAATTATTATTTATTATGGATATAAATTATCTATTTTACCCTAAACATGATTGTGAATATATATATATCTGTGATATATAAAATTGATATTTCCTTGTATTAGTGTATATATATAGGTAGTAGAACATAATTCATGGGATACAAAAATCAAAATAGATGATGAGATATATCTATGATCCAAATATATAAGGATATACCATATATATAAAGATATATCTAAGAAGAAATATAATTTTATTTTCATATATGGATTCTATGCATACCAATAGAGAATTTAAAATCCATAAAATTAAAATGATATAGGATATATGATATATGATACTTGGAAGAAATATATATGATCTTTTTCTAATAAATAGATAAGTCAAAATGTTTTCCACAAGGGGATTTTTGATAGGGGTATAATATGATTCTAACATTGGAGGAAAAGTGGAATAATTTTATCCATCCATTGAAGTGAGAGTGGATGATGAGGATTGTATTCAACCATGACGTTTTATACTTAGGATTTCATTTTCATGTTGTCTTTTGTTGTATAATAATTGGAATTCATATATTGGTTACTATATCTAATTAAAGTAAATTTTCCTTTATTATCTAATATCATTCATTGGGATTTTTCATCTCTATTGCATCTTTTAAAATTATTATATTTTGAATTGTTGTGTAAGCATCTATATGTGGCCTGTGTCATATGTGTGGGTTCATTTGTAGAATGGGTTGTGTATTTATGTTATAAATTTTTCTATAATTATGGGGTTTTTATATTTATTTAGATATACATTTGGCCTTATCATTTATCTCATTCCCCAGTACCTAGAGAGAGTTATGGATTATTTTGAACGAAATTTTATGTAGTTTCGGGTACTGGAAGAGTTAGATCTTACATTATATCTATCTTTCCCTTTTCATGAATTGACTGAGGGCCTTATATTTTTATTTATTATGGATAATACCTTAATTAATGGTTGAGGTCTAACACTTACATGGCATGTAGGCCCAGTGGAACGAGTCTCATTACCTTACCTGAATGTACATAGTCATAACGCCTAATACGTAACTCGAAACCCAGACCATGACCCATCGAACTTCTCCTACCTAAACTCTACAACATTTAATAATTTATATCTCCACATCGCATGTCTATTATACAAGAATGATCCCAATCAAATGAATCATGGGTCGTAGTGTTGTTGGAACATTACAAACCATCTCATTCTTCAAATATAGTATTTTATACCTTTTTGGATGATAATTGTTGTAAATCCTCTTCTAGGGAATAATTTTCTTGCTCTTAACATTCTTCATCGATGTCCTTGTGTCCTGAAGGCCATGTGGTCCATAGGCATTGGTGTCCTCAATTCCCTCTGGCCTGTAGTCCATGAGACCCATTACCCAAACCAGTGTTCTAATTTCCCAAATAGGATTATTATTTATGTATTTATCTTTTTATATTGATTCAAATTCACATATTTTTGTTATAAATTTATTAAAATGATAGATTTGTTGGCCTATGTTGTTCTATTAGAGATAGATAAGAATATGTAGTCTCCCAATGTAGTTTGGTAACTATTGGTAATATTTATTATCAAGTGAGGTTGAGTTGTTTTTATTTTATGTGATCCTTGGTTACAAGTTCTCTTCAAATTATCGTTATTCATGTTTTTTAGTCATCCATGGTTACAACCATATGTTTATATCGTATATTTATTTTTTATTGAAATATTTATAGATTTCGCGTTCTACATAATTATTCTCTTTTTTGGTTCACACTGAGTCATTAAATTATTATACTATTAGTCAGTAGTTTTAGATATTTATGTTTTTTTAATTCAAAACTGATACAAAATCATAAGGTGTAAAAAAACCTATAATCTCAATCAATACAATAATCCCAAGGGGAATCGTAATTATATGTATAAATTTAATGGATTCTATGACTTATGTTTCACTAATTTTAACATAAAATTGGTTTTGAATGCTAATTATTAGAACATTTCAAGATAACTATAGTCACTTTTTATCTAGTTTTATGATGTTTTTTAGTTTTGATGTTATTTCCTACTATTATTTGATGTTGTAGTCACCCCATTGTATTACCATAGATACTTGTTATTAGTTATGGTCCTCTACAAAATGATTAGGCACACATAATTTACATAACCCACCTAGTCTATTTACGATAGAGACAGTTGGGAAGGGTTTCTAAAAGTCTTTATCATGTCATTATCTTATTTTCATTAATATTATTACTTGGTGAGGGTTGATAAGAGATGGGATTTTTTTAACATGTTATAGATATCATGGTAAGGAGTATATAAACCATATATAAGAGATTTAAAATCTTGTATGAGAATATGAATCTTGTATTACACTTTAATTAAAGAGATAATTCACCTAGAGTGATGAAATTTTATTTTATATTGATGATTTATGAGAACACTACAATTGAATAGAATGGTAATAGGGAATATATACATTGATCACATCAAGAATATAGGAATCATATTTTATTCTAGTTCATTCCTATGATTGGTCACCTTGTTTATTAAATAAGGCACAATTATTAACAATTTTTTTAAAAACATATAGATTTTTATCCGATATAAGTTAATGTTTAAATATTACATAGCCTACTCCATTTATGGTTTATATTTTTTCTAGTGTTTAAATGTTTTATTTATGAATTTTTTTGATTAAATATAGTTCTAATAGTTACTTATAAAACATTTTCCTCCATAAATTGTGAATGGAGTTTAACTTAACCAATCCATAAATGTGATATTTTGATAAAGGATTGATATAGAATACATATAATTATAAAATTGAGGATCTTATATACATTTAATAATGATAGTGATTATCAGTATATGGGGTTAGAATAAAATCATATATTTTAGAACCATTTTTATTTCGTTTAATTTTAAGAGAGATGTATTTTCTTCATGATGTTTCCCCCATACTTTTATATAATGAATTATAATAGATGTTTATATTAACAAGTACATTAGAAATTATAGATATATGTTTTCTTTAGGACCACTTGTTGAGAACCTTGAAGGTAATAGTGTTAATTCACTACTTTCAGTTGGATCAGAGTCACCAATTGCACCAATATTTACCATGGATGACCAAACCCATGAGTTCATACAATATGTTTCATTGTCTATCCCAATGAAGACTCCAATAGATGAAACCTTAGTTCCTTATATGACCTAAGATTTCTAGATGTTGAACCCTTCTTTTAATAGGTGTGTGTGGTCGACAAATGTATATCTCATGGTGGAGCCTTTTTATACTATCTTCTATAATCTAGACACAAATCCATAGTGTAATGTGATTATAAAAGTCTATATTCACTAAGGCCTAGTGAAACACATTTTTATTTCCTACTCATAGTGGGCAAGACTATTACGTTATCGGATTTCCAAGCCCTATTTTCTAATCAAATTTTCACAAATACTTTTAGTGTGGCGTAAGCCTAGGATTTAATACATTGAACATATCAAGGGATGTCATTCATGGATTATGAATCATTATTTAATAACGACACATTCATTTATATATAGAAATTTTTTGAGTGAATGAATATGTTATAGGGATATCGATTAATATAGTATAGTACAAATAAATTTCACCAAATAACAACGAACAATAACATTTTATTATTAATTTGGAATATTAAGTTTTATAATTAATAAGAATAAAAAACCATTGTTCATCATTATGACCATTTAGATTTTGACAATTTGTAATATAGTTGTTATAAACTGTACATAAAATGTAGTGTATGTTATGGGTACAAACAAAATATAAATGATATATAATTATGAAATCGTGGCCTAAAAATTATTATCATCCCACCTAAATCTCAATTTTCTAATATAGATAGGTGGGTAAAATTATTATGATCGTCCCACTAACAATCTAATATTGATAATCAATAATTCATGATGTATTGTATTTTACTATATTAGAAGTTAATATTACTATAAATTACCATCAGATCAATGTTAGTCAAACCTTCCCATGAAATTAAAAACATTTCACTTCATACCTTGATGGATTATTATAGTCTGACATGTCATTATTTATATTGGTGATAGATTGATTAAAAGTGTAATTTTTTTAAAATTAGGTTATTTTATTCCCCAATAAAATATTTTTAAACTTTTTGATTTATTTATTACCGAATTTCACATAAATAATTCAATATTGGATAACTGGGAATTTTATATTCTATATTTTTTATTATATTAAAAAAATATATCATTATATTGAATAAAATATAAAATTAACCAATATATTCATGTTAAATATGATAAAATAAATGTTTTTTATAATGAAATAAAATTTTCAATTTTTCAAAACATGCATACTCACTTTTTTTATAAATTTAAAGTAAACTTCATAGTATTATTTATAAACCCTTATCAATTTAAATATAAATGATAACATAATTTTATTGAACCATTAGTAAATTTTCAAAGGGTAGTAAAATTGAACATATTAGAAAATATATTATTTTATTAATATATATGATTTTTATTTTAAAACAAAATTTATCGAATGTGGAATATTATAGTGATGAAATTAATAAAATTATTATAATCCATAGATAGAAAAAATAATAATGTGATTCTTTTGAATTTTTTTTTAAAAATATCATGGGGAATAATGAAATGAAATTAGGTATGGAATATATTTGTTTTTTAGTATTGTACCTGAAAGAAATTTTTAAAATTCTATAAGTTAGATGAATATGTTCTTAGACCCATTACAATTTACTCGCAATCCCCTTTCTATTTAATCACACATTTAGTCACTATTTGAGTATATAATATTTTATTCCAAAACACTCCTCTCATCCACTTCTTAATACCACACATCACTACCCAATTTATTCATGCATTTTAGTCCCATTTGATCTCCCAAAATAATCCTTAATATGTCCAATAATCTATTTCTACTTTCTCTAGGATTCTGTTCTCAAAAAATGATAAACTGAAAATGTCTAAAGTTATGATCTGAAGGAGTATATCTATTTAAGAGGTAATTGTCTTGACTGATTTGTTTTAACTTTCATTATTCTTATAAATCCACTAAAATTTTCGAATAAATAATGATATGATGAAATTTGTATCATATATATACATAATTTTTTTAATATCAAGGTAATATCAATTATCCTATAATATCCCTTTCTTTAAAAATAAATTGAAATCATCACCCATTTTATGGTCAGATCACTGCCTCCAAGAATGATGTATTTAATTGTCCATTTCTTCCATACATGAAAGGAATTAAATATGTAATTAAATAAAAAATAAAATATTTTAACATGATTAAGATTTTGAAATAAAAATTGGGTTCTATATTACTAATAATGATGACTAATGGATATGATAAGTTTAACTATACAAAACAAGAATATTGATATAAATTTCATAATTAGTATCTATTTTCAACAACCCATGAAATTGACTAATTTTCATGTTAATGTAATGATAAAGAATATATCAACCTATAATTATTGTGATTATGGATGTATGGGACAACACCATTAACCGTGATTAACAACAACAAAGAAACATTGGATATATAGACCAAACAACCTAAAATGGATGATGTGAGAAGAAATATATATAATAAAGTAATAGAATAAAATAACAAATGAACCATAAAGAATTAAATAAAAAAGAAATGTCTTTTTATATAAAAATTAATAAATGTATTTTTTTTATTTTAGATGTTAATCACATGTAACAACCAAGTCGATACCTAAGGTATGTGAACTTTAAATAACATTCTTCAATTATGGGCTGTGTTTTCTCACTATAACCCAATAGTTCTATATTAATACCTCTCATTGAATTATTTTAATTCATTTTCATATGTTCCTAAAATATATACCTAGTCAAACATTCCATTATTTTCTTGATATATATACCATTTTAATGATCCTTTCAAAATTTCTTATTTTTTGAAAAATGATTAAAATTGGAACATCAGAATTTATTATATCATATCAAGTGTAACTCTGTAAAAATAATTAAATGATGAAAGCATTATATAAAAATTAATTGTTTTATGGGAAAGTAATTTTCAATTATTACAGTCTTATGAAAAATAAAATGTTCTTACCTTTGTAAAATATTCTTTTTTTTATTTAATAAAACACTACTTATACGGTTTCTTTCTTTAAAAACATCACCAATAAATTTTTTATGACTTTTCATTTTTTTTCTAATCCATATTCCTATTTTCATACTCTTTATCCAAATATACACTAAATATAAACATTATATACTATTTCACTTTTAAATCACAATGAAATATTATTATATGACCCTTTAAGAAAAGAATATGGAACCAATTTTTAATTGGTTTTTTATTCTTATGCCTTATAAATTATTTCCATACCTAGTTCACATATTTATTTATATATTTCATATTACTGGTGTGATATGAATTATACATACCCCAAATTAATTAGTTAATATTTTCATGTCATGGGACACCATATATGGTGTATGGGTATTTAGCGTAGCACACTATGGTATGATATCTTAGAAATGATACTAGAGTAAATATTATGATACCATAATGTATATTATTTTCACAAACTTATTATTCCATTATCATATGATTTAAATTTCATTATGTGATGTTTATATAGTTATGATCATTCTCTTTATGATATCATGATATTTCTCTTGACTCTTACATTTTACATGTCCATCACGATTTAAATTTATGTTTCCATTAATAAGCTTTATAACATACCAATTACATTAAGAATTTCCCTAGGGTACTATATATAGCAATATAAAATCATTGTGGTTTTTAAAAAATTAGTAATATTTAACTAATTCTATTTTAGTTTATTTTTATAATAATGTATCATGTGTTATGTCTCCCAATGAAACTATACCTATAGATTTATAGGATTTATTTAATGAAAATTATATAAAAAACAATTCAATAAACATTCTGTTTGAAATGTGAATATATAGATTGACTTTGAGTAAGGTCTAGTTATTTTTAGGGTTATATTAATATCACATTAGTGAAATCCCCTTGAAATATTTCAATGTTTACGATAAAGTAAACAAAATTCTATATTGTAAGAAGTGTATTATTTCAAAAAATTTACATCTTAATCTTGATAATACATGTGGAATCAATATTTAGCTAAGATATACTTAGAGAGAGAGAGAGAGAGAAATTGGTATTAAATTGATAAGCACTCACTGCACAATAAGGTTCTTAACAACACACAGTGGATAAATATCACATGAGATTTTCCTTATTTGATTCAAAAGATCTATATGAAACACTATGGAGAATTGGAATATATATTATAATTTTATTTTTTAGTATGGTGATTTAATATAAAATGGGTTTTGTAAGAGAACCTACTAAGGATGTTAACATTGATAAATATATTAAAATCAACAAATTTATATGAAAATGAATTCATTTCATTTATGATTTAATCCTTCCAATTTCAAATTTTTTTATTTTATATTCTTCTTAATTTATGTATTCACATCATTAACATTTCATTGTTATAATTAATAAATTAAACTTGTATTAATCACATCAAAAAATTACGTGATGGGAGAATTATTTGTTATTGTAATGAATTTCCTAATATCATTTCACTATGAGTTGAAAACATCATGGAGGTACTTGTGAAATTGAATTATATAATGAATATTATAAAGAAACATGTGGTAAAACCTAATTCACCTAATATATAAAATTTTTCTTATTTGGTCCTTCATTTTACCAAGCCCACCTATATTTTTTTGTACCTAGGGTCCAAAAAAGTATAAAAATATAATAATTCAACCGTGAGGATATTCAATATCCTGCAATTCTATGAGAAAATGAAAGATGTATAGTTCATTTATCACATAGATGAAGAATATGATTTGTGGTGTACATTTATCAAGAATGAAAATCTAATGGAATATGTAGATTCAGTATCGAGGGAAGAATTAATAATATTTTTTTCATTAAATAAATTTCATGTACTCTCCATCTTAAAACAAATATGATGTTATGGTGACTTTTATATAAGTAGGATGAATAAATAATCAATTATAAAGAAAATTTCATAATGCATTCATGGTATTCCACTATCAGTGTCCTTAACTCCAAAAACTAAGGTTTAACACTTCTTAATTAGGTTATTGTTGAGTATTTGAAAACATATATTGATTTGAGACTTCAAAAGAAACAGGTAAATAGAATTTTGTGTCCACAAAGATAGGATCAATGTTAATGATACACAATGGTCATGAGTGGATTGTGATAAAACCAAAAAAATATAATATATTTCTATATAATTAGGTTTTAAATATCATTGGTGGTAAAAATGGATCTTCCGACATATTATATGTATAGGATAAAGTGTGTAGAAAATATACTCAAGGTAATGAGGAGATGAATGAACTTTTGAAAGGAGGTGTTTCGTTCTGGCTTTCGGCCATGAAACGCCCAACGGTTTTGTATCCAATGATTGATGGACCTGCTTTCCAAAGGTAGGCGTTCAACGAATGGTCTGACCAGCGACTCTTAAGAACTCTCATTGGTCGAGAGGATGAGAATTCAGGCTCATAACACCCTTTTTGGGGGGAATTATTGCATGTTACGTGTATCTATTATAGATTTAAGATGTATTCATATGTTCGTGAATCATTGGTTTATACCCAAACATAGTATCCACAGATTTAACCCTTGTGGGAAATGGTCATCTAGACGCAGGGAATTCGGAATCATTTAGGCCTGAGGTTTACCATCCCTCCTTGGATTAATGACCCCATTGAGACTGTACTCATTGAGACAGTGCAAGGATCAGCTTGGTGAACCGATGTGAAGACAGTCGGATCGACCGGTTGTTGGTCTTAAAACTCTGAGAGGCTTCCTACGTACCCCACCTAGGAGACAGGGATCAAAGTACACATAGTTTGCATTGGCTTGGGGCTTATGCTCTAGGGAATCCCAGAATTATGGATTGGGGATTACACTCTAAAGTGGCCCAAGATGTTGGTAAACTAATGCGAAAGGGGGTCGGAATGACCTGTTGTTGGGTTGATCCTCGGAGAGTCTTCCTACGTAACCCACTTAGGATACTGGGTTCAAAGTCCACATTGCTTAGATTTGTGCGGGTCTTATGCTCTGAGGGAGCCCAAGATGTGGATTGGGGCTTACACTTTGAGGAGGCCCAAGAGGATTTCATTGTCGATGCTTACTCTAAGCCCACTTGAGTCATTCTTGGTGTGAGAAACAAGATGCAGCAGGGACCAGATGATCACGTCACGAAAGGTGCGTCTATGAGAAGTGGAGTGGGGCTTACGCATGAGGGCGGCCCATAGTGTGGATTGGGACTTACACTTTGAGGAGGCCCAAGATGTGGATTGGGGCTTGCACTCTAAGGAGGCCCATAGTGTGGATTGGGACTTACACTCTGAGGAGGCTCAATATGTGGATTGGGGCTTACACTCTGAGGAGGCCCATGGAAACAAAGATTAGCGGGAGAGGGAAAGGAGGTGTTCATGTGCCCATCACCTCTCTTGCAGTGCATGAGGGAGTCTTTCTGATGGATATTTTACCATCTCCGAGGAGCCCTTGACAAGTGGAGAGGCAGAAAAGGGATTCCTGAGCTCAAACTCTGCATTACCGTGGGAATGTGAACCCAGGAATGCTTCGGGAATATGCTCAACAGTCGGGGTAACCCCTTCGCCTCTACATACCGTGGGTATGTGAACTCAAAATGGCATTTTTATGCGCTTGAAAGTTAAACCACCCAGATCTGGTGGCTCTGGTAGAGGCCTCCACTTGGGGCCAATGAGTAGGCCAATGAGGGAGTCGCAGAGGACATGGCTGGGTCGGAAAGATTTTATCTGGCTCGGGAGATGAGAACACCGAAGTATTTTTCAAGCCACCGAGAGGTATGGGTGGTGGCTCCCTTCGTGTGGGGAAGTGCCACGCAGCTGGAGAAACCATCCACGAACCAAGGTTGTCCATAGACGAATTGGCGTCCCGTGAACCAGGGTGGTTCACAGCTTCAGTTTCGATCCGCGAACCAGGGTGGTTCGCAGAGGGTTCCAGGAGGGCAACGGCGGCCAAGGTCGGCATTCGTCGGAGGCTCATCGGTCGGGGCTTCGTCCACATAGTAGAGTGCTTCACGGTGCAACAGATGGGAAAAGAGGCATAAACTCCCTGGTCTGCGTGGAATTCATCCGGGGAGGGGGTATGGTTTGCGGATTTCCTTGTTAGTGTTATTTTTGATTCATGGTTCACCATGTTATTATGTGTTTTCCAATTCCTTGTTAATTTTTATACCTGTTGTGGTTTCCAGATGGAAATTTCACTATTTGCAAAATCTGAATCCTTCCTTCAACTGATCTCCTTCCGAATCTCCAATCCCTCCAAATCCAATTCCATTTCTATGACCTCTTTTTTCCCCTAAGTATCATTTTATATAGTGGTAAAGGGATGTATCTATGGCCACGTAGCACCTTTTGCGGAGTCCCATAACCAAATATCCGGTTTACAACTTACTTGGTCAATCCGCGATTCGCGGTGGGTATTGGACTCTCCCCCTACAAGGAGAACTCAGGGAGTGCTCCGTGGCTATGGAGGGTTCTGCCTATATTCTACGAACGAAAGCGGGTGCGGCTTCACTCGGTCAACGCGGTCCGCGGATGGGGCGGTTCATGACGGTGAACCAGACTGGCACCCATCATGCCTCACGACCGCGGAGGCTCTCCGCCTCCATTTTCGCGAACGACAATGGTTCACGGAGGGGGCGATTCGTGGGGCCTGGCCACGTTGCGTTTCCATGGGACCGGTTCGCGGACTGGTCCTATTTGTGTCCCTTCATTGATTATTTTCTCTAATTATTTGGGGGATTAGGGTAGAATATCATTTACGGATTTTTGAGGACCCTACAAATTCCCCCCATCGGAATCGGGTCCGATCAGAACGAAGAGTAGGCCATTCCGATGCAAATTGGTCCCGAAACTGAGAAGGATTGTGATATGGAAGTGGAACTAGTAGCGTACCATGCCTATAAATATAGGGAGCCCTTTATTTTTCCTTTACCTAATTCCTCACGAAACCAGATCTCCTTCGCCTCCACATGTTTTCTCATTCGCGAAGTTCCTCGTCCGCGAATCGGCAGTGACCTCGACGAACCATTCCTTCTTCACGGTCACCTTTACCCGCGGACCAACTTCTCAACCGCGAACTATTACTCTTAATTAATTAAAATGTAAGTGATGAAGGGTTGGGAAGGAACTTTCTTCGCGGTTATGATGCTCCGCTACCCAAAATCTCTTGAACTTTAGAAGTGTCTAAGTCTCCCGAACTTAATCACTTAAAGACGGGATTCAAATTCTGCAGAGCGACTTGGTTCGTGGTTACTTTACCAACGCTCCATGGGACAGGGTTTCACGGACTGATTTCGCGATGTTCTAGTTCACGGGATAATGTCATCGTGAACCATCCTCAGAGGCCTCCTTGCAGGCTTTGCATATGAAGGCTCCTTAGCCATATATCTGGCTATTTTTGTCCGTATTTTTATTCCGGACTAACAAATTGCTGGATCTCATTGTTCATGGAGAAGATGTGGTTCCCCCTCATTCTGTAATGAGTCCTGCTACAGAGCCGCTCCCAATTTATGATCAACGCATGAAGGACATGGTTGGACCAATTCAAGATGGAGTCTGTCACTCTCTATCATCTTATATCCTTGCCGACCGGCTCCCCAAATCACATCAAGATTATCCTTTTTCTAATAGTCGTCATGCCTATGGGTTCGGTTTGTTGTCCGATACCCCGATTCTGGAACCATCTCATGACAACAATCCTGAATCATGGATATTTACCGCCACTATCCCCCAGTTCGTGATACCTATCAGTGGGCTGTCTACCCCGAAGTGTACAGCGGTCAGATCTGTGTTGAATCACATTACAGTACCACCAAAAGGAGAACAACGTCAATAGTAAGGAACAATCCACTACTATAGAAGTATTTCCAGTAGTTATATCATAAGTGACCAGCATGGCTGGCTGGTGAATCGGGATCTCTGACTGAGAGGAGAATTTAACTCATTGGATTGGGGGTGGCCCTTCTGGGTTTGCCAGAGCTGCGCAGAATTTTGGGCAGAGTTGCGAGCCGTAGGCTTGTATGAAGTTTCCTAGGTGTCCCAAACCTATACCTACCAACCTCAAGCCCTCGCCGGGCAACTTATGAGCAATTGGATCCCGGAAACCAATACCTTCCATCTGGTCTATGGGGAAGTGGGCATTAGTCTATGGGACGTATTTCAGATTTAGGGGTCCCCATCATTGGGAGTATGTATGATGAGTTCTTTCCTCCTTCTTCTCTGTGGGAGAACGAAGAGAGGACTCCCCCCCTAGTGAAGAAGCTTATTACCCAGGCTCGGAAGCACTCAGAGGACACGTCTCCAAAATAGCTCATCCAATACTGTGAATGGGTCAAGGATTTTGTGAGAGTGAACAAATCTGATGAATCTGCGTCTCTCCCAAGCAGGCCCACGACTTTCCCTACGATGGAGTCATATAAACAGAGGGGAAACTATTGGCTGATTTTGGAGCAAGGTGATTTTCGCGATTTGGGTTGGGAGCTTATTCCGGATGTTGATAGATTGCTCTGCCTGGAATCTTTTCTGGCCATGTTCTTAAGTGGTTGGTTATTACCCATACGCGAGGCTGGTGGAATGCGGGTCACTACTTTTTTCATGGCGGCACAATTGGCTACTGGTAATGTTATCAACCTAGCCATCCCAGTACTGGCCAAGATCTACCAGTTTCTTGGTAACAACACTGACGGGAGCTGGCCAAACAGATTGGTCGAACCGTTCCAAATCCTCTGGGGATGGTTAATCGTACACATCAAGAACTGCTACACCTTCATCAACCCTCTTCAGATTTCGGGCACCGCATTTTGGGAATTCTTGCAACTGACCAGTGGGGTTATGCCAGAAGAGTGGGTGTCCCAATATAATGATAGTCAACAGACAGTTTCAAACAAGCATCTGCTATCAAGTCGAACCTCGAATTATGACTATTTCAATTTTCATTCGTTTTCTTCCCCGACTGGTGCAAATATGAACACCATAACAGAATTGTTTAGAATGTGGGGCTACCTCCTCTCCCTTCGAGAGGGTATTCTGGTGGCTTTTATTGGTGGGGAACTGATCTACAGCGGGTACGCGCCTTGCCGATTTGGGAGTCAATTTGGTTGCGTCCAAGAACTGTGTCCCCCCGCACTTAATGGTGCCCGCGAGAACCGTCATTTTATGGCGGCTAGGTAACTGTGGTTAATGTTAACCTGAGAGGATACCGGCTGTGAGGTTATGACCCCCATGTTTGCGAACTCCATGCCTTTCTTATCCAAGAATTATGTTGGCTCATGGGTACAATCATACCAAAATGGCAAGCTAGGGACATTGGTGCCTACCATCTAAAGTCCCAAGCCATCAAAGAGAAAAAGGAAGCCAAATGAGGATGGTTCTCCAACTAGGCCGGGAAAAATCATTCATCACCCCACTGGTCCCGTGCTTCTGGGGAATATTTCAAGAGACAGCGGTGTATCCTCTCATGCCCTTGAGGCTGCCCGGAGGGGGATAGTTATTCACGCTGATATTTCCTTTCCAACGGCTTGGGGCCAATGGGATGAATTCAAAGCCCGGTCAGCCTTTCGCATCCAGTACCCCCATCCTCTAGGGCAGTGTCTTCAAGAATCAGAGGTATCTTTTTATGGGCTCAAATACATATCTGCTCCCACTGACATTCATTATGACGCAGACGCCGAGAGGGCCGTTCGATATCTCTGAGACATTGAGGTCTATATTCACGCATGTCGGGGTTATGCCGTGTTGATGCATCAAGTCTAGGCCATGCTGCAGCTGATTACTAATGAGGAGGAAGAAGAAAGTGGATGCTCTTCAAGGGGTGATGATTTTGATGATGTCCCTACCATAGCTGAAGCAAGTGAATTTCCTTCCCTACCCGTGAGGTCCCTTCCACAGGTAGCCCCAGAGAGTTCTAAGGCGGTGGTGGGATCTGGAACACAAATACAGCCACTGGCGCCCTTACCAGCTACTACCGCTGCCTGACCTTCTCAGGTTGATCCTCCCCGGTCGGCGATTCATGCCATTTCCGCGTTCCCGGAGGCTTGGAGGATTTGGGATGACCTGAGGTTCAGTGGTCCGGATGAAGAAGTTTGTGTGTTGTTTCAAAAAATCCCTCTTAAACATTCGGGTATTTGGACGATCTTCACTCCACCCCACTTGATATTTGAAGAGTATTTAGATGAAAAAATAGACTTGTTAAAGAAGATGGATGTGTACATTCATCCAGTCCAGAATCGTCTCTATGGGAGCATCTAGGTGTCCATGATGATTAGACACCACCAATTGTCTTACCCTGAAGAACAGGTTTCTCTCCTCTCCCATTCTGACTTTCTCCCTCCTTTATTGTGTAGGTTCTGAGGTTTCTTCCTTTTATGCAGGGTTCCAAAGAATCTCAGGGGGTAATTCCTTCTCTATAGTATACCCCTCGTGGTATCACGGTGGGGGAGCATGCGATTTCTCCCACAGGGGTAATCGAGGAAGGATCCCCTGGCACAGCTGAGCTCATGGAAGCGACCATCTCAGACTCCACTAGGGTCTTTCCTCCTCCCACCCCTCACAGAACTCTGGGCGAACTGTCCCCTGGGCAGATATAGAGACAGCAACAGGGTTTCCATTTATCGGAATGGCTCAGACAGGGAACGTCGGGTAATCATTACTTTACGTTTTCTCAATCGCCACCATGCATTATTAGACTTCGTCAGTCATTAACTGTTTGACGTATGGTGCAGGGACACTCTGTGATCTGGCTGTGGCTACCCAAGTGGTTCTACCTTCTGCCTCCTTATTTCCTACTGAATCACCCGTAACTATGCCCGGGCACGACGAGATGGTGAGCTCTGCCGGAGGGGCCAACGATATGGACGCTTTACTCCCTCCTTTATTAGTCAAAGATACGTCAGAGGAGGAATTGTTGGTATTGGAGACTCATGCTGATCAAATAGCCCCTACAATTGCAAAGGAAGACGGGGAACCCATGATCGCTGGGGGCTCCAGATCCGATTGGACTAGCCACCTCAGACCTAATGGATCCCGTGTTAATGGAGGAAGAGCCTTCCATTAATCCAATTATTGGAAATCCAGAGCGGGCCATTATCTTGTTCACCGGGGGAGTGATTTCCCCGATATTGGTCTTCGTAGGCGACCACTTGGGGACAGCTTTGGAAACTACTGGCCTTAGGCATGGCCTCAGGACCTGGACCCTTCTTGGGGATCCCTAGATTCCCATGCCTATCAACGATGTGGCATCCTCTTCGAGTTGTTGTCATGGAAGTGCAGAGCTTGCAGATGTTGATGCATCGGCGATTAGGAGTATGTTCCCCGATATCCTGCCAATGACTCCTTTTTCTTCCCTTTTCTAATTAGGGATACTCATCTGTCTTATTGAATCTTGGGATTTAGGACCACAACCTTTGGCGCTGACGATTGTGTTTCCAGACCCGGCTCTGCTTACGGCCACAACTATGAGGGGCGAAGCTACCGCAGTACTAGATTTTGCAGGTGAGGCTGCCTTGGGTCCCTCCTTAGTGATGTTCATCCCCAAATATGTTTCCTCATCTGGGAGTGATTCTGAGCCCGATCAACAAGTCCTCTCTAGCCTTCGACCCACTCGCCAAAGGGCCTGGGAGGAAATCTGGAGACTGATCTCTCAAATGCCCTTGGTCGAGATGCTGAAAAAATTACTGAGGCTACGTGTTCTGATTATATTGCTAGGATTTGATGGCTTTTACTATCATGGTGTTTAAGAAATAGTCAAGCAGGTGGTTGCTGATCGGGAATGATTGGGCGGTTTTGAATCACACCTCTTTCTTGCCCAATCTGAAGCCTACCTTTCTGCAACCCGATAACTTTTCTTAACAATGGAACATGACCACACCAGGGTAGTTGCGAGGCTCCAAGGATTAGTTATTGAGCAGAGTTCTCAGTAGAGATGCTAAGGAATGTGATACAGTGGCTATGCTAGGAAGAGGCCAGAGGTGCCTCTATGATTGGAGAAGGGGAGTGGAAAATGGAGGAGGAAATGAGGGAAAGCACAAAGGTGGCTCCGGAGGCAGAAGAACTGCGGGCTGGTGCAGAAGCTGAGACATCCTTACTGCAGAATCACTCTCAGAAAATCGAGGATTCTCACCAGTGCCTGATACAACTTTTTGAATCCACCGAAAAACTCATGTAATTACCTTTCACACTAGAGAAGGCTCTGGATTGTGGATTTCCTTCCTAACGACATTGTTAAGGAACAAAGAAACATTTCTCCTTAGTGCTCTTGTCTCCTTTTCCTGCGATAGAAACTATTTGCCACAATTACTGCATATGTTAATTCCCAGAACATATAATAATCTGAGTCCAGGACTAAAAATTAATCAGGCTCTTACTTTTTCCTGGACCATGGGATCCAGCGTGCATAGTTTGACTATTTCTAGGGTTTTGTAGGAAAACCCTACAAACTTTTTGTCTCTTTTTTTTCTATTATTGCCTTTATTTTTCATGGGACCATTTAGTGTGGACCCAGCGGTTATAACCCTGCTTTTTCTTAGGTCACCCTTTTCGGGTTTTCGGCCTAACATTCTTTGTGCCTCTTTCTTTTGTGAGCGGTTTAATGTCCAGCCGTCAAGACTATCATTACTGATGTTTTATGTCGAACAAATTTGACCAAATATGGTGTTATGAGGGTCCCAATGAGGTTTTATTGACTAAAAGATGTATAGATACTCTTTAGATGCATGTGGGGGAAATCATGTTAAAATTTGAAGAGCATGTAGGGCATGCCTCAAGGCATGGGAGCTGCGTCAGCATATAGAGGTAGGAAGAGTGTTGGCAAAGGAAAAAATGCATTTGGTAGATGGGCCAAGGGCGTTAAATATGCATATCTGCTGAGGGAATGGTATGCATAGTCATGGAAAGGTGTCCTTAAGTCAATGAATATCCATTCATGATGGACAGTGGACTTCATGGAAGTCCGGATCATGGAAACCACGATGGGTGGCTTGGAAAATTATGCAAACTAGCAGGGGTGGCTTAGAAGGGGAGTGTGACATATGAAAGGGTTTTGGTTGCATCTGTACAAATCAGGAGTGTAATCAGGAGACCACATCCCTACACATTTAGTAAGCGTAAGGGATGGTTGAGGCTTTAAACAGTTTAAAGTCATGCTGTTGGGACATCATTTAAAATGGAATGAATTATCCTGGTTCTCAGTAATCTTGTCAAATACGTTCCACCATATTCAAGAAGGGTTATGAAATAGGATGGTAAACTGTGGCTCATAGGGTTTCCAAATCCCAGGATATAAATGGCGGCTGAGAGGCCAAGAGGCATATAGAGAGAAGCATCACCTAAGGAAATCATGCCTTTGGTAGACGGGCCAGGGGATATCAATATGCAGAGCTGATGAGGGCATGGTATGCATAGTAATGCAAAGGTGTCCTTAGGTCAATGATTTTATTCTCTCGATAGCCAAGAAACTTCATGGAAGTTGAGATTTCGGACCACCAGGGGTGGCTTATGAGAGTTCAAATTTTTCTAAGTAGAGAGTATGGTTTATGATGAGAAGGTTCCTGGATATGGGGGAAACATATAGACTAAACTTCCCAAGAATGGGTTAAGTAATCCCTCCTAAAGCGAGTGTGAGACACTGACTTGTTCCAGTCTGACCCATGAACTGAAGGACAGAGAAAAGCCTTTGTTCCTTACTGAACCTGTGGTGGGTTTGACCGTCCAGTTTATCGTCATGTGGTTAGGACATATTTCATGCAGTTTAGCGTCATGCAGTAAGGACGAGGGGCATTTTTTAAAGGTTGTTGTGCATTTTAACGTCAAGTAGCGAGGACGAGGGGAATTATTCATTCTTTTTCCAATGATATGCAGTTTAACATCATGCATCAAAGACGATTGGCCGTGTAGTTTAATGTCATGATGGGAGGACGTAGTTAAAATGGCCACTCTTGATTAGAATGTAACTGGGCCTGTGTATCCTGGTATGTGAAAGACGTGGAGGGGGTTGATGTTGTAAATCATGGTTCTGGGGCTTCTTGGATCAGGAGAAATGTCATGGAGGCTCTGAGGGTAGTAAGTGTATGGAGATAGGAAGAGTATCGCCCCGGGAAATCTTGTCTTTGGTGGACGAGCCAGGATCTATCATTATGCAGAGCCGTAGAGGGCATGATATGCATAGTCATACAAAGGTTTCCCCAGGTCGATGAATTTCCACTTCTGATGGTCATGAATGGTTATGAGGATCGTCAATTATACGGGCCACAAAGTCTATTGCCGAGGAAGGAAATGTCTGAACATGTCAGGCATACTTGGCCCTGGTTGCTGTTAAAGCTTAGAGAGCTCCCTGCGCTAATTTATCTTGCTCGCGGGGGCATGCGTTCACTCCATGCAGTTTAACATCATCTGGTAAGGATGAAGTACTCCTATTTTATCGGTCATAGATGTCGGACCATTGGATGACTATTGCGAGATTCACTCAAAGGATAACTGGGTCAACATGTTCTGATATACTTCGAACAAGGTGGGGGATGAGGGTTGTAAACTGCAACTTTGAGTTTTCCCAGATCAGGAGGTGTGGTGTGGGGGCTATGAGGCCGGTAAGCGTACAGAGCTTGGAAATATACCGCCTGAGGAAATCTTGCCTTTTATGGACGAGCCAGGGTCTATCATTATGCAGAGCCGCTCAGTTCATGGTATGCTTAGTCATACAAAGGTGTCCCCAGGTCGATGAATTTCCCCTTCCGATGTCCATGAATGGTTATAAGGATCTGCGATTTCTCACAGTGCAGAGTTCGGCATTTGGGGATAGTAGTGTCCGGGTATAAAAGAAACATTTTCACTACAATTTTCCATTGAGTTAGAGTATCCAAGTCCTGGCTTGATGGTTGTTGATGTAGGTCGCTTTGTTAACCATCAGTGGACACATAGGCTAGCCTGGTAGGGATACCATGGCAACACATGGATGTGGAGAGGGGATGAACATGTAAACCACCTCGCCATAAACATCTGGATCAGGAGGTATGGTATGGAGGATCTGAGACGGGTAAGAATATGGATATAAGAAGAGGGTCGGATGTGGAAATCTTGCCATTGGTGGGCGATCTAGGGGCTATCATTATGCAGAGCTGCTGAGGGCCTGGTATGCATAGTCATGCAAAGATGTCCATGGGCCGATGACTTTCCACTTCCGAAGGCCATGAGTGGTTATGATGATCCATAAGTATCTGGGTCATGGAGTCTGATGTATAGAGAGGATTCATCCAAATGTACAAGGAGTATCTCTATCTAATATCTCCATGTCTCTTGGGTGGGTTGCGATGAAGTTCGTGCAGTTTAACATCTTGTGGTGTGGACGATGTCCGTGCAGTTTAACGTCATGCTGTGAGGAAGAGGTATACACCCCGTGCAGGCCTGGTCCATACATGGGGGAAGGGGGGATTCTCAACATTATTGTCTGTGTCGTTTAACATCTTGCAGCAAGGACGTAATAATAAACCTCGTACAGGTCTAGCCCGTACATGGGGAAAAGGGAGAATTTTTTAATTTATCTATCCGTGTAGTTTTAAATCATACGGTAAGGACTAGGAGTACATCTCATGCCGGTCAGGTCCATGCATGGGGAAAAGGGCATTTTTATCATTTTTTCAGGGGGCTGGGCCCAGACGGGGAATCCTGGCGTCACTACATATCCTGCAAGGGCAGGAATCAAGTCGTACATAGTTCTTTGAAATAAGTACACCCCGTACAGGGCTGGTCCGTACAAGGGGGAAGGGGAATTGTTAAAACTTGTTATCCACATAGTTTAACGTCGTGCGGTGAGGACGAGAGATACACCCCATGTATGTCTGGTCCATACACAGGGGGAAGAAGGAATTTATTAGGGAGTGGTTGGACCAGGATATGGGATCTCGATGTCACTATGAATCCTGCGAGGGTAGGAATCAAGCCGTACATAGTTCTTTGAAATCCGTGCATTTTAACATCATACGTTGAGGATGAGGTCCACATAGTTTAACGTCATATGGTTAGGACGAGGGGTATTATTGGATTCCATGCAGTTTAACGTCATGCGGTGAGGACGTGAATACACCACGTGCAAGTTTGGTCCGTACATGGGGAAGGGGCACTTTTTTTGAGATGGCTGGACCAGGGTGTGGCATTCTGGAATCACTACGTATCCTGCAAGGGTAGGAATCAATCCTCACATAGTTCTCTGAAAGACGATACACCCCGTGTAGGTTTGGCCCGTACACGGGGGAAGATGGAATTTTTAAATCATCTTGTCCGTGTTGTTTAACGTCATGTGGTGAGGACAGAATAATCTTAGTTTAAGGTCATAGAGTTTGGACCATTGGGTGATTCACAGTTTAACATCATGCAGCTCAGACGATGAGTACACCCCATGCAGGTATAGTCCATACAGGGGGGGGGGGATTCTTAAATCTTGTTATCCTGGCAGTTTAACGTCGTGTGGTAAGGATGAAGTCCATGTAGTTTAACGTCATGCGGCAAGGACGGAGTCCATTCACTTTAACGTCATGCGGCAAGGACAAAGTCCATGCAATTTAACATCTTGCGGCAAGGAAGGACTCCTAACAGATTAACGTCATGCGGCAAGGACGATGTCCATGCAGTTTAACGTCATGCAGAAAGGATGGAGTCCAAGAAGTTTAACGTCATGCGGCAAAGATGAACTCCATGCAGTTTAACATCAAGGGGAAAGGACGGAGTCCATGCAGTTTAACGTATTGCGGCAAGGACAGACTCCATGCAGTTTAACATCATGTGGCAAGGATGGACTCCAAGTAGTTTAACGTCATGTGTCAAGGACGGAGTCCATGCAATTTAACGTCATGCAGCAAGGATGGACTACATGAATTTTAACGTCATGCGGCAAGGACGGGCTCCATATATTTTACCATCATGCGGCAAGGACAGACTCCATGCAGGTTAACGTCATGCGGAAAGGACGGACTCCATGCAGCTTAACGTCATGCGGCAAGGACAGACTCCATGTAGTTTAACATCATGCGGCAAGGACGGACTCCATGGAGTTTAATGTCATGAGGAAAGGATGGACTCCATGCAGTTTAACGTCATGTGTCAAGGACGGGCTCCATGCAGTTTAACGTCATGCGGCAAGCACGGGAAGTATCTTGGTCTCTATGAGAAATACTTCTTCAGTAATCTCGCATTGGTATGAGCCCTGGTGAATGGCACATCCATGGAGATCAGGGCATATGCTTCGATGAGGTAGACCTTGTGTACACCATATGGTCCCTCCCATTTGGGCTCTAGATTTGGACGCTTCTTTCCAGGTATCATTGGGGTCTGGAGGGTCAACACTAATTCTCCATCCAAGAAAGACCAGAGGCAAACCTTTTTGTTGAAGGGTCGTGCGATCCGGTTCTGGTATACCATCAGGTGTTTCAGAGTGTGCAGCCGCTCTACATCTAGCTATTCCAATTCACCTAGATACTTTTTTTACTACTCATCATCAGATAATTGATCACATATGGAAACACAGAGTGAGGGATGTTGGTGTTCAATGGGAAGGACCTCCTCTGTGTCATACACCAATGAGTATGGGGTAGACTGAGTAGCGGTGCGGATTGTGGTTTGATAAGCCCAAAATGCATGGAGGAGTTTATCCGGCCATGACTTCTTGTCTCTGTCCACCATTTTCTAGAATATTCTAGATAGGGTCTTGTTGAATGTTCTATCTATCTGTAGGCCGCTGCACGGTAGAAGGATGAGTGGTTAGCCTTGATACCATACTCGTGGTTCAGATTTTCCAACTCAGTAGAGCAGAAATTGGTGCCGTTGTTCATCAGTATAATATGAGTAACACCAAATCTGGTGATGATATTGGTCTTCACGAAGCTGGAAATATTTCTTGCCCCGATTTCCTTAAGTGGTATGGCTTCTTCCCATTAGGAAAAGAAGTTGGTTGTCGGGAGGATGTACTTCAGCAGTTTTTCCGTGGCGGGAGGATATGGTCCCACGACATCCATCCCCCAGATGACAAATGGCCAGGAGTACTTAGAATGATGAAGTAACTCCAGGGGATGGTGTATGAAGTTGGAATGAATCTGTAATGAGTGGCATATTTTGGTAAAAGGATCACAGTCTCGTGCCACTGTGGGCCAGTAGTACCCAAGCCTTCGAACCTGATGGGATAGCTTTGTCCCGGGTTGATGTGCCTCACACGCTCCAGAATGTACTTCTATCATGACGGCAGTGGTTTCTTCTCCGTCAATGCATCTGAGGAACACTCAATTGAGGCCTCATTTGTAGAGGACCTATTACTGACCCATGTCGCCGTATAGGACAAAGATGATTGACATCCTCCCTATTTTCTCTTGTTCAGCCCTGTCTGATAGAATCTCTCCCCGTTGATGGTAGTTCGCGATGGGGATCATCCAACTGGTGGAAAGAGCATATGGCTCGGGGACAGGAATGACTTTGTGGATTTCTTCCTACTTAGATTGAACAAATGGAAATACAATTCGACAGTGAGCAATGTTGATGACCGTTTCATCCAGGTCCGGGTTGGCTAGGGTTGTGGCCGCGTTGGCTAATGCATCAACCTGAGTGTTCTGGGACAAAATAATATAAGTCGATGTTGGTTCTGTGCAGAAATCATCCATTAGACCTCGAACATGTCCAATCAGGGGGATCAGCTCCTCCTTTTTAATATCATAGTCACCATTGACTTGTTTGATGACTATCTTCGAGTCACCTTTTACCTTTATGTGTTTTACTTGTGCCTGGAGTGCGAGATCCATGCCTGAAATGAGGGATTGATATTCTGCTTCATTGTTTGTACATCCCTCTGACAGGAGGAAGGAATACGGAAAAACATCCTTTTTTGGGGACATGATTATTATCCACAAGCCCACTTTTTTGAATCTGGGATCCTCCATCCTCTTCCCGGTGGGGCTCCAGGATGCACCGTCAAAGTACATTTCCAATGCTGGGAATTCTTCTTGAACCGAGAAGATATCTTTATCATGTAGTTCATCGTCCGGTGCGATGGTCCCTGTTGAAGGGTTCTCTGCCATAAATTCTGCTAATACCTGACCCTTGATATCTTTTTGATGCATGAAACGGATGTTGAACTGTTTCAGGACGACTGCCCATCAGGATAGGTGTCCGGTTAGCATCGGGTGACTGAGTATATACTTCAGCAGGTTACATCGCGAGAGAAAATGGACTACATGATGCTGCAGATAATGTTGCAGCTTTTGAACCATGAAGACCAAGGCCAGACAGATCTTCTCGATATTTGAGTATCAATTCTCAGCATCAATCATGGTTCGACTAAGGTAATAGAGACTATTTTTACTACCGACGTCGTTCTTTTGTGCGAGGAAGGCTCCTAGTGACCGTTCTAGGGACGTAACATATAAAATCAGAGGTCACCCTTCCACCGAGGGCATGATCACCGGTGGGCTCAATAGGTACTTCCACAAGTTGTCGAATGCCTCTTGGCAGTCGTCTGTCCATTGGTACGTGACCCCCTTCTTCATTAACCTGGTGAAGGGAAAACAGTTTCCTGCCAGGTTGTCTATAAACCACCTGATATAGGCTAGGTGTCCTTAGAATGCTGTCAACTTTGTTATGTTTCAGGGAGGTGGCAGGCTCAGGAAAGCCTCTGTCTTATCAGGGTTGACTTCGATGCCACGATGGAATATGACGAATCCATGGAATTCCCAAGAGGTAACCCGAAAGGCGCATTTAAAGGGATTCATCTTCAAGCTATGTTGTCGAAGCTTGTTGAAGATGGTATCAAGGTCCGACAGGTGATCCGAGCGTTGTCTGGACTTGAACACTAGGTCATCCACGTAACATTCAACGAATTTTCCCAGGAACGGCTTAAAGATCTGATACATGGCATGCTGATACATGGGGCCATCATTCTTGAGACCAAAGGGTATGACCCTATAACAGAATACCCCTTGAGGGGCCCTGAAGTCATTTTCTTCTTCGTCTTATCGGGCCATCCTGATTTAATTATATCCAGAATAGCTGTTCATGAAGGATAGGGCCTCACACCCGCCCGTTACATCAATTAACAACTCGGTGATTGGAACCGGGAAGTCATCATTCGGACAATACCTATTAAGGTCTCTGAAGTCAATGCAGACGCGGATTTGTCCATTGTTTTTATTGAAAGGGAAGACGTTGTCCAACTAGATGGGGTATTGAACCTCCCGAATGAAGCCTTATTTAATGATCTTATCAAATTCAGCCTCTATTTTGGCAGCATGTGAGGGATGCATCCTTCAAGAGGCCTATTTGTAGACCTGGTGGTCTTCCATAAGACCTAGATGATGCGTTTCCACTTCGAGATCGAGTCCTGGAATTTCTGTGTAATTCTAGGAGAAGACATCCTTATATTGCCTTATGAAGGAGGTATATACCTCGTATTCCTTGGAATACATGGTTGCACTAATGAGAGTGGGCATCGAATCTTCCTCAGTACCCAGGATTATGTCCCTGAGTTCATCCACAATGGTGGAGATACCTTTCTCAAATGTGGGAGGTGCATCCCTATGATCTTCCCCCTCTTCTCCCAAATCCTTATTTTCTTGGTCTGACGAGGAGATAGCTCCTATCACGAGATCTTGGAAGTCTGGAGGTGAGGTGTTGTGGGTGTCCTTTCATGAGATTTCGCCCCCTGATTGAGGGTCAGCAGACGTTCCCACATTGTCAGACTCGACCGTTATGGATGAAGTCATGAGGACATCCGAGTGTGTGTTTGGACTTGAACTCCTACCTTCCACGTGGTTAATGGGCAGGGCATAATCTCTGCCATGCAGCCAGAGGGGGTTGTCAGTAACCATTTCCAGGCCATTTGGAGCAGGGATCCAATCGACACCATCGATCAAGGGCTTCTTTTTCTTTTTCTCATAGAACCTGGCGTCAATGTAATATGACTCGGAGAGCTCGAAAGGGGCCTTGTCAGCGTGCAATGTTCTTCTTTGTCAATTGACACAGTACTTGATACACTGGTGGTAGGATGAAGGAACGACCATGTGCTTATAGAGCCATGACCTTCCCAGTAGGGAATTGAATTTTGTACTCTACTGGATCACCAGGAACTCCGTGTAGGCTACTAGGTCACCAAAATGGGTCTTTAGATTAATTTTTCCCATTGGATTCTGCTCGCTCTTGTCGTAACCCAATACAGTTGTGGATGAGGGAATTAGATCATCCTCACAGTAGCCCAACTTACAGAGTGTCTGCAGAGGAAGGAGGTTAACTCCTGAGCCAATGTATACAAAGACTTTGTGGATCTCTATACCATTCAGTGTTCCAGACACATATAGTGGTCTGAAGTGTCCTTGCATCATGACATCTTCATTCTGATCGGTGAGGGAAATCACCACATTACATTCGGTCTGGTCAGTCTCCATCCGGTAAATCTCAGTGGCAGCTACCTCAGTTTGAAATTCTTGGGGTCTGATCAAAGCATCTATAAGTGCCTCCCAGAGGTCTTCTAATATACTCAGGGAATCCAGGATGGACAGCTTGGATGGTACCAATGCCAGCCGCTTAAGGATGTCATATTTTTTCTCCAGCGGCTGACGCTTCTCAATTGGCAGGAGAGTCTTTTCTAGTACATTAGGGGCTGGAGCATTTGATGAGAAGGGACCATCCGTGGGGACAGATGTCGATGGTGTTCCCTCCTTTTGAGGTGATGGCTCGGCTGGTCTATTTGTTTGCATCAAGCGGCTAGACCCTTGCTCCTCCTCTGGTGGGTATCAAAGAACAACGGGGCCATAGTGGCTACTTGTGGAGGTGGAGGGGAATTTCATCTCCTTCTGAGTCCATTGAAGGTCTCTCCCATGGGTTTCCGCGATATTAATGATTTGGGTTGTGGTCTAGCTGTAGGGTTGGTTTCTGTCGCGGCAGCACCTCCCCTGGTATCCCCTAACTCTGTGATTCCTCTGCTCGACTCCTCGTGCAGGGAACTCGGGTTCGTAACCATACCCTTCATCAGGGAATGATTCCATAAGATGGAGGACGTTGATAGAACCAAATATTGGCTCCTCATCCTCTGACAGGTCAACCTGGTCGGTTGTCTCTGATGGTGTCGTTTGACGTTTCGGTACCTGTGGTGCCAAATTCGAGGGCATGTAATATTCCAGGGTCAGGACTAACTTTGTCCTCGTCGCGGACTGCTCCTCTTGTGATTGTTTCCTCCTTCGACTCCGCCCGGATGACCGGTTCGTAGAGAATAGTGTGTCCGATGTTGTCGGCTCTACGGCTCCAGGGGCTGTTGGTGGCAACACCGGCTTCTGTAGTTGATCTCGGAGTATGACCTGGGCTCGGTTGATAGTATTCTGAGTCATCCAATTGTCAAATTTATGCCCTGGCTTGCTGGTGACTTTCTTCCACCCCTCCACTTTTTCAGAGTCGGTGGTAGAGATACATGCCACATGTGATGGGGGTGGCCCCAGCTCGACTTGTCTAGAGTCTACCATCCTCTGTAAGAGGTCATTGAAGATGATGAATTCTCGTATATTGTGCCCCAACATCCGATGGCAGGGGTAGTAATCTGGCCTGTCATCGCAGCTGAATTCTTTAGGTTTCCTTGGCTCTATGCGGCGGAGAAAGTTGCAGTTCATGGCGGTAATGAAGTATCCACAGACTTGATCGTCTCGGAATGAGTATAATTTTTATCTTCGTTCCTCAAACTGGTTCCGCTTCGGTCCTCTCTGATCGTCTCGTTTAGGCGGGAGAGGCCGCTAATATGCATGGGGCCCTTGACGATTTGGTGGTGGCCTGTGCGGTGGAGCAAGCACAGGGGTCGGCTTGAGTCTGACAATGGACTCTTCATCTCTAGGGGATCTTTTCATAGGAGCCCACGAGGCTATTCGGGAAATTGAATTAGTCTGCTGTAGGGAGACCTCAATTCTCTGGGCCATGGCTGAGAGATGGCAGATGCCAATGGTGCACTCCACCGGTATGAGCGGTGTCCGCAGCTCATCTCTAAGATTATCGATGCATATGGATAACATCTCATCTTGAGGAATTGGTCTGTTTAGAGAATAGGTCATACCTTTCAATCTGGTGATGAAATCTAAGACCCTCTCATTCTCCCTGTACTTTCAGTTCATGAGGTCTTTGACCATTGGTTTAGGCAACGTTGAGCTGAAGTGGAACAGGAAATGCTGTTGGAGGTCCTCCCATCTCTTTACCAACTGGGTCGAGAGACTCATGTACCAGACGAAGGTGGGTCCTTCTAAGGTCTATACGAATCATCTGGGTTTTACTGCTTCTTGTTGTTCTAGAGTTCCCATCATAGGGTCGCAATAGGATGCGTAGTGCATCAAATGCTGCTCTAGATCGCATGATTCATTGAATATGGGGAATATAGGGCTCCCAAAATTGGGTGGAGGTGGTGTGTTGGTCACCCAATCTGGGTAGGGTTTCCGCTCTGGCTATATCAGAGTGTGTCATCCTTCCATCGCTTCCAATCGAGCTGTTAGTGCCTCGATGGTGTTGGTGAGTCCCTAGTTTACATCCTGTTGGGCCCGGTCCTGGGCAGGCATAGCCCAAGGCATTACCTGACGATCCGGGTTGGCTGGAACTAAGGGTGTGTGTGCCGTTTGTGGCACATTCAGAGGATTCAGGGTTATTCTCTCCATTTTCTTCTTGAGTAGAGGGAAATCATGGAATTCATCATCCATGTTTAGGTAGTTGGACGAACCAGGCACCTCATTGGGTAGGAGCCCTGATCGTTGCTCTTTTGTCGGTAAAAGCCTTAGCCTTTGAGGTGTACTTGCTGGGAGTGCATGACATTGCTCTTCTTGAGACTCACTTTCAATAAGGTGGTTCCTCTGGAGTAGCTCGGAATTAAGACGTCTTAATTCCTTTATCTCATCTTCCTGTCGAGGGAATCTCTCTTCGAGCATGAGTGGCTCATTTTTGTCGAGAGAAGGAGGCAGGTTAAGGGTAACCAGTCTTTTATTCTTATCATTCTTGGAAGCTCACTGGGTAGGCGGAGGAAGGTTATCTGAAGGGGTGGCAATGTTTAGGGAGACCCCCTGGTTTCAGGTGTTCACACCTAGTTGTCCGTTGTGAGTCACGGCCTGACCGGAACCGTCATCTCCCGATCCGTCCAGATTTTCATTTTCCCCGGTGTCACCCATGGGGTTAGCCTCTATGGCGTGGATGAATGCATATTGCGGGGTGGAGGGGATGTCACCTTCCAAATAGGAAGAGGATCTGCCGCGTCTTCGGTTGGCCTTCCATTTCATGGCCTGGTATTTTCTTCAGACTTCTTGACAAAGGGTGACACTGGGAGTTCTTTGATGCGACCTTACGGTGCACCTTCCTCTCGGAGGGGATGATGATTTAAATGAAGGGATATGACATGAACCTCCTCTTCTGACTGTCCTCCCTAGATGAGATAATACATATTCTCATGGGGGAGATTGTTGTTGAGGTGGTAATAATGCCCCCAACCCTGAGGGCTAGGGTTGGCCCCATTCCTTGAACATCGAGTCTCTTCTCGGTTTTATTGGTCTTATGAGGGAATTTGTTGTTAAAAATTCCCCTAGACCTATAGGTTGGGGTTGACCCTAGATGGCAGCAGTGGCTGCTGCTATTGTTACCTGCCTGATCTCGCGTGCCCCCATCCTGGTGTGAACTGGATTTGGTGCCGAATTCACCTATGGCTCAGTCCCTTATGGGGAGGCAGGAAAAGATCATTGATTGACCTCTCTTAGGAGAGAGTCCTATTGCATGCTCTCAGTGGCCTGATTCAAGATTTTTTGAATGGCTTGTTCCCGTTGGGCCTGATGATTCTGGGAGTTACTCAAAGCCCGACTCTGTTGGGTGTGTTGCCATTCCTGGACAGGGGGACAACTCAACTGCCTTCTCTATGTGACAACGTTGCAAGATACCATGCTGAACGAGTTCTTCTGGGTGGGGAGCGGAGTGAAATGTAGAGCTTCGTGTTCCCCCCATCCCCTGATATGGACTCCCATTGGAGCGTCACCGTTGAGGAGGCGTAGATCGTGTAGTGCATGGAGGAAAGCTGCCTCTATATTCCCTTTGCGCCTCTCGGGGTGCTGTCGTCGTGCCGTAGGAAGGGCCAGCATATCAACATGACGCAGTGCGTCTCCTATCGTCTTGACGTCATATACATACCATTCATAGGACAAGAAGAGTGATTTCAGCAAGCGGAGGGTCGTCCATATATTATGGAGAATGTCGTGCACACATTCTTCTGATTACTCTCTCGGTATGTCGAACTGAGAGGCGGCCGTAGGCCAAAACATAACCGGTATATCATCCATCGCCAGTCATTTCCTAAGGTGCAGCATATCGGCATACTCCTCTGCCAGTGATTACTCTACCTGGTCAGCCCAACTAAGGCACTCACTGTAGTCAGAGGCACTGGGACCAGTAGGTATTGAATTGTCTTGTGGGCTATTCCGAGGTGGTTCAAAAGATTAACTCGGCCCTGGAACGGCTCTTGATCGAAGAAGGTCATCTCTAGCGATAAGTTGGGAATCTGACATGCTCGATCTCGTCCTTCTGAGTGCCTCAACATAAGAGGGCCTTTTGGTGATTTCATTGGTATGGGGAGGGCCTTCCTGTCGAAATAATATGTCATCGTGGGGAGGATCTCCACAATGGTGGTCGTAAAGGCAGGGACTACCATTACTGCTTGATGCTTCCCTGTATAGTGGAATTTTGCAGTGCACACGCTGGGGAGGACCTCGAAGGTGTGTCACAGCAAGGGGAGGACCTTCTGGCTGCGTAGCATCGTTACGGGGAGGACCTTCACAACAACTTCCATCATGGTTAGAATGACCATCACGGCTTGAATTTTGACGTGCATCCTGGGGAGGCCCTTCAGGACACGGAGCGACAACGGGAGGACCTTTTTATTGCTTGGGGCTATTATGGGGAGGACATTTGCAATGGCGGTCATGGTGGCGAGGACTACCATCACAGCTGTAGAAATAGAGAGGACTACCAATACTGCTGCCACAGGGGGAATATCTGCGGGATACATCCCAGGGAGGGCCTCCAGAAAGTACTGCAACGAGGGGACGACCTTCTCATTGCCTGACGTCTCTATGGGGAGGACCTCCATTATCATGGTGGCGAGGACTACTACCATGATTTGATACCCGACTATGTAGAGTTTCATTACAGCGTAAACCCTGGGGAGGACCTTCAGGGAAGGCCATGAAAAGGAGATGGCCTTCTTGTCGTGATGAGACATCACTACGGGGAAGGCCTCCGCAGTTGCGACTATGATAGCGAGGACTACTATCACAATCTATGGTCCCACTGCCTGGAGAGAGATTGCAGTGTATACCCCAGGGAGGAACTTCAGGGTGGACCACAACAAGTGGAGGACCTTCTTGCTGCTCAATCATCTGTTCACACGGAGTGTTTCCGTGACTCGCATCAAGAGATAATATCCTATGACTGATCGTTATTTGCCTATGGGGGAGACCCCCACGGGTGCTCGGGGGAGGACCTTTAGAGCTGCTGGTAGTGAAATTGCGGGGAAGACCTTCACATATCCTACTGCCACTCCCATAATATGGTAATGGGCAGGCAGGGATCCGAGCCTTTGACGTGTTCTTAGCGGCGTTGGGAACCCCAGTTTCTAGAAGAGCGTAGTCATGAACCCTCTCTTTATTTTCCGGCTGCCTTCGGTGCGTTGGGGCACTTTCTTGTGGGTATCCTGGACCGTCTACTGTTGAAAACGGCCTTCACCTTTTGGTCTCTATCTAATTGGGTCTTGTGATGTTGTCGGGATACGCCGACAAATATCTTGACTTTTAGTAGGGATATATGTCTGCTCTGGAGAATCCACCATGATGGACGGTTGTCCCCCAGTTGGAATGAGTGAAGATGCTCGATCTGGCTGCCCTTGCATCATGGAATATGGCCGGCAACCCTCCTGGGATGAAGTAGGGATGCATATCTACTCCGAGGAGGCTATCTTGTCTCATAGATGAGTCTCCTCAATTGGGGAGACAGGATCATGGGGACGAGTCCTTAATGTTTCCGCTGATGCAATTACATTCTGGTGAGTCTGCAAGATGTGATCTGGGATCAATAACTTCTCCTCCATCATCTTCAGGATATGTATAGAGACATCTTTCGCTGGGATGGGTATAAAGGCCCATTCCGATAGCGGAGTAGGAATATCCTGCTCTGGTCTTCCAGTGTTCAGTGGGTACTGACAATTCTCCTATGTCAAGGCAGGTGAATAAATCTACCCATATACTGGGATACGTCGGTTTATCTCTCCGTTTTCCACCACATCAGGGTGGAGGACTATAGTTGAATCTGCTGGGAGTAGGCCCTGTATATATTGTCTTTCCACCGTATCAAGTCGGTTGACATTGTTGGCAGGGAGACGTGCCCGCCTATGATTTTCCTCCACATCTGGGTGGCGGGATTTGTTGATTTCCGCCATGTCAGGATGGCGGGCGTCAGAAGCACTTCCTTGAAGCTGGTCTTGTAGGCACCGGGTCACCACCACGGCAGGTTGGTGGGCTTCACGACCCTGGGTAGGGAGAGGTGTGTGCCGGGTAAGTTCTATCTTGCGTGAGCGACAGGCTTGATGAAGCTCGGCGGGGATGTGCGTCGGCTTGTACGATGCCGCCATGTCTAGATACCGGGCTCGGGAGGAGCGAACAAAATTAGGTGCATGTTCATGGTACGTCTTTATGGCTGTGCAGCGGAGCTCCTCCTTAGGGACTTGGGTGAAGACCGGTCCCTGATTGTATGTCTGCCGCCCTCGTCGGGAGGTCCGAGGGGCCAGAGCTCGGGGAGCGTGGGCCTAAATCCTCAGGGAGACATCCTCCTCGGCGTGAGGATGTAGAATCCTGGCATGACCGCTATGACGTCTGCCGGCAGGGGCCTTGGAGTGGAACCCCTCTTCGATGGTAATGAAGCCCTCAACGTCAACCTCACCCACCTTCTCTGAGATAAGGGAGGTACGCATTGTCCCATTTCGGGGATAGACTCCCGAAACAGATGGAGACAGCAACCGGGGATGTCTGGATCTGCCTTTGCGGCTGCTGTTGGGCAGCCGACCGGCGCGTTCTGATGGATTGGAGGGTGTGCATGGCTGCCTCCACCGTTGGGAGAGTACCGTTCATGTGGTACTCTCAGATCAGCGCGTCCAAGACCCAGCGCTGAAGAAGTTGGGTGGGTGACGGGGTCCTCTGTGGGTGAGGATGTCTGGTCCTTGATTTTTTAGAAATAGGTTCTTGTGAGTTCCTTCAAGATGCCATTGGATCGAAGGTAGTTCTTCTGTGGTACCTGTAAAATATTTTAACAAATAAACATGGAAAACCCGTCAAAGAAGCATCTCATGATCCCATGCGTATTTAATGACCTTGCTTGGCCCTCCATTAGAGCATGAGGGGGAAAAGGGTGGGATTAGGTTAAATTCATCATGTTTTGTTAGATATTCACGTCGGGTTAACAATTTTTTGTTTAGTTCGGGATTTCGGCCTCAAAACGCCCAACGGATCCGTATCCAATGATTAATGGACCTGCTTTCCAAAGGAATACATTCACCGAATGGTCAGACCAGCGACTCTTAAAAACTCACATTGGTAGTGAGGATGGGAAGTTGGACACATCACACCATTTTTGAGGGGATTTATTGCCTATTCTGGGACACTCATATAGATTTATGATGTATTCATATGTTCATGAATCGTTGGTTTATACCCAAACATAGTATCCACGAATTTAACCCTGGTGGGTAATGGTCATCTAGATGCAGGGAATTCAGAATCTTTTAGGCTTGAGGTTTACCATCCCTCATTGGATTAATGACCCCGTGGAGTCTGGACTAATTGAGACAATGCTAGGAGAAGCTCGGTGAAGAGATGTGAAGATAGTCGGATCGAATGGTTTTTGGGCTTGAACCTCTGAGAGGCTTCCTACGTACCCCGCCTAGGAGATAGGGATAAAAGTCCACGTAGTTTGTATTAGCTTGGGGATTATGCTCTGGGTCAGCCTGGAATGATGGATTGGGGGTTACACTCTAATGAGGCCCAAGATGTTGGTAAACTGACGTGAAATGGGGTATAAATGACCTGTTGTTGGGATTGAAACTCGGAGAGGCTTCCTGCATACCCCTCCTAGGAGACAGGGATTAAAGTCCATGTAGATCAGATTCGTTTGGGGCTTATGCTCTGAGGCAGCCCAAGATGTGGATTGGGGCTTAAACTCTGAGGAGTCCCAAGAGGATTTCATGGTCGATTCTTACTCTAAGCCCACATGAGTCATGCTCAGTTTGTGAAACAAGAGGCAGTAGGGACCGGACGATCATAACGTGAATGGTGCGTCCATGAGAAGTGGAGTAGGGCTTACGCATGAGGGTGGCCCATAGTGTGGATTGGGACATAAACTCTAAGGAGGCCCAAGATGTGGATTGGGGATTACACTCTGAGGAGGTCCATAGTGTGGATTGGGACTTACACTCTAAGGAGGCCCAAGATGCGGATTGTGGGATACACTCTGAGGAGGCCCATGGCAACAATGATCGGCGAGAGAGGGAAAGGGGGTGCCCCTTTGCCCATCTCCTCTCTTGCAGTGCACGAGGGTATCCTTATAATGGATATTTTACCATCTCCAAGGATCCCTTGACATGTGGAGAGGCAGAAAAGGGATTCCGGAGCTCAGACTCCGCATTACCGTGGGAATGTGCACCCAGGCATGTTTCGGGAATCTGCTCGAGGGTCGGGGCAACCCCTTTGCCTCTACATACCGTGGGTATGTGAACTCAAAATGGCACGCTGATGCACCTAAAAGATACACCACGGGGATCCAGTAGCTCTAGTGGAGGCCTCGGCTCGTGGCCGATGAATAGGCCAATGTGGGAGTCGTGGAGGACTTGGATGGGTCAGAAGGATTTTATCTGGCTCAAGAGATGAGAACACCGAAGTATTTGGAGAGCCACCGAGAGGTATGGGTGGTGGAAGCCTTCGCGTGGGGAAGTGCCATGTGGATGGGGAAGCCTTCCGTGAACTAGGGTGGTCCGCGGACTGATTGGCGTCCCGCGAACCAGGGTGGTTCGCGGCTTCGGGTTCGATCCGCGAACCAGGGTGGTTCGCAGAGTTTTCCAGGTAGGCAGCAGTGGCCAAGGGCGGTGCTGTGCAGAGGCTCATCGGACGGGGCTTAGTCCATGAATAAGAGTTCTAAGCGGTGCAACAGATGCGAAAAGAGGCATAAACTCCCAGGTCCGCGATTAATTTATTCTCGGAGGGGGTATGGTTCGCGACTTTCCTTGTTTTTGTTATTTTAGGTTCGCGGTTCACCAAGTTATTATGCGTTTTCCAATTCCATGTTAATTAGTATACTTGTTGTGGTTTTCGGATGGGAATTTATTTGTTTTCTAAATCCGAAGCCTTCCTTCAAGTGATCTCCTTATGAATCTCAAATCCCTCCGAATCCAATTCAAATTCTCCGACCTCTTTTTCATTCCCCCTTAGTCTCTTTTTATAGAGTGGGGAAAGGGATCTATCTGTGGCCACCCGACACCTTTTGCGGAGGACCATAACCAAATACTTGGTTTACAACCGACTTGGTCAATCCGTGATTTACAGTGGGTATTGGACGCCCACCCCCCTGCGAGGCGAACTCGGGGAGTGCTCTGCGGCTGCTGAGGGTTCCGCCTCTATTCCGCAAACGACAGCGGGTGAGGCTTGAACCGGTCGACACAGTCCGCGGTTGGGGCGGTTCATGACGGTGAACCGGACTGGCGCCCATTCTGCCTCGCGAACACTGAGTCTCTCTTCCTCTATTTCGCGAATGACAATGGTTCGCGGAGGGGGCGCTTCGCGGGGCCTGGCCACGTTGCGTTTCCATGTGACCGGTTCGTGTACTGGTCATATTTATCTCCCTTCTTTGATTATTTTCTCCAATTATTTGGGAGATTTGGGTAGAATCTCGTTTTTAGATTTTTTAGGACCCTACAATAGGATAATAAAGTCAATGAGTATCCACATAAAATGATGAATCCCAAAAATATAATGGAATAAAGAAGGGTACAATTAATCATTAAACAATGGTGTAATATTTCAACCAAAAATAACACACTCTATTATAATCAATGATCCAAAGAGAATATTTTCAAATATAACCACCAGAAAAACCCTCTAATTCATGGAGAGCGAGAAAAATATTATGTTTTCTTTATAAAAAATTTGGTTAATGAGCATGAAGTTGTCACATGGTCAATTAATTATTATTATTTAGTAAAAATTGACATATTTTATTTTTGATCTATTAATTTTTTAATATCATCTAAATATAGTAGAACTATTAAAGCACCACCTAAAGACATCGAGGATTAATAATAGAGAAAACACCATGTGTTTAAATAAAAATATCATAGGAATATAAATCATGAAAAGTAAATATCTATGTGTTCAGTATTTATTAAAATTGTTTTTTACTCCCATTATTGGAATCTTTAGTAATACTGAGAAAGGATTTGATTTCAATACATATATCTGACATAAAATTTTTATAGAATAAAATAAAATTCAATATCCAAAATCATTATAAAATTATTTACATGTATAGGGGATGTTGCCTATCAATTGAAATATAATCCCCAACATTGATATTATTTCTCTATTTGTATGAATATTATACTCAAGAGATTGATACAAATGAGTGGATAAATAAATAGGACATGGCCACTGTGAGGGAATATTATAGTGTATTTTCTGAAAATTTTAATATACTACCTACAGACTAAGAGGTTGAGTTATCCACTAAACATACACCAGGATATCTACCCATTTAAAGGAATCTCTATATATTGTTCCAAATTGAAGTAAAATAGCTAAAGAATAACCTTTAACAGAATCTATATAAGGGATTCATATTCAAAAGTGCTTCATAATGGGGTGAATGAGTCCCCCGTTCATGAATAATGATTTTTCAATGCATATCATCATTGATTATTGTGAACTAAATAAGATAATAATAAAGCACAAGTACCCCAACCATGGATTGAGGACTTATATGATCTGCAATGTGGGGCCTAGTTCTGATCCAAAGAAATCATTCAGCACGGATATCAAAAATTATATGTTTAAAGGGTAGATATTCATAATAATATATTTAATATAATTTATGATCATTATCTTTTCATAATGATTCCCTTCAAAGTCCCTAATATTTTAGATATATTAGGGGGAATAATGAATAGAGTCGTTAGATATTATGTTACAAAAATTTGGAATTATTTATAACTGATATTTTCAAACATTATAAGGTTAGATATGAGCATGAGTATCATATGTGTATTACACAAAATATATTCAAAATTTATAATTTAAAATAAATGTAGAAAAATTGTGTTTTGAATTTTGTAAGTCCCATTTTTTGGTCTTTTTTATAATTAAATGGATTTTTATAGATTATTTAAAAATAAATGTGATTGATTAATTTCCTAGACTAACATCTATAATTGATATCCTTGGATTTCTCATATCAGATATGTACTACTATTGATTTTTGAGGATATAATATCCATTTTCAATCCAACAGTCCAATATATCTATGAATGGGTTAATTTTTGATTGAATTGATGAATGAAATGAGAGAAAAAATATTAAAGAAGATGATAATCACTAAATCATTAATTACACTACTCACATGTGTGAAAGGATTCATTATCTACAATGATATTTCTATAAAGTGTTATGAATTTTACTAATTAAAAATAATGATTGTGTATCATATGAATTAATATATTTTAAGGTGGAAGAGAAGAATTATAAAACCCATGATCTATTATTTTTCTATACTGATCGTATTATTTACGATATGGATGCATAATTTATATTCTATAAAATGTGACATATATATAAATCATGAGACATTGTTGTTTATATTCACATATTATGAGCACAATATGTTTGAACAAAGATGGTTAAGGTTGATAATACACTATATTTACTCAATACATGATAATAATAAGAGTTAAAATAATGTAGTAGATGATATAAGTAGAAAATATAATACAATCTTATCCTTGATAAAGATTGAGAATAAACCAATATTCATTTACATGTGAAAGATGGACATGAAAAACATAAATTAAGAAATCACATCTCATATTATATTAATTATTGATCAAACATAAATTTTGGAGAAGGTTAATTAAGCTCAAAAGGATGATGTCATTATATAGAAGAAGGTGGATACAATAAGAAATAAGAAATCATTACAGTTTATTATTGATAATGGATTTTTTATGATATGGGATGGAAATATTTGTGGTGCCCAATCATAAGATAAGTAAGGTTCTATTAGAGGATAATCATTGATAAATATTTTTCCTCCACTAAGGCAAGAAAATTATTTAAAAATATATATGTACGATATTCAGGTGGGATAGTATGAAGTAGAATATTGATATATATATAATATCATACCTAGTGTATCATTAGTTTCAGATGCAAAAATGGTCCAATTGGTGGCTAAAACCATTATGCTTACCTTTATGAAAATTTGAGAACATCACCTTGTATTTTTTCATAATTCTTCCAAATACATCTAATGGAGATAATATTATATGGTATATAGTTGACCATATTAATAGTAAAAATAAATTTATCAAAATTTGAGAGGATTTTATATTTGATCACCTTGTGAATATCAAAATCATAAATGTTGTGAGGTTGTAATGGAAATAACTGTTGATTGTTTCTGATAGAGGTTTGAAGTTGACCAAAATGTTCTAGAATATTCAATAAAAAAATTGATGAAATATTTAATCATCAATACACTATATCACACCTGGACTAATGGTCAACATTAATAGAATATCCAAATATTTGAGTATATGTTGATAGCTTGATTGAGGTAAATCAATGGAGGTTGGAACAACTATCTTCCACATATTGCCTCCATGTATTAAAATGGATTTTAATTTAGCATTCATATAGCTCTGTATGAAGCCATATTTGGAAAGAAATGTAAAATAACTGTTTTCTATGATCAATTTCGGGAACACACATTTTTTGGAACTTAAAAATATCAATGGAACATAAGAAAATGAGAAGGTAATTTAGTAACACATTAGGGTATCAAAAACCCAATAAAAGTGTTATAATAATTATTATTATTTATTTTAGAAGATTTATTTTTAAGAAAAATTATTTCTTTGTATATATCCATGGAGGAGATTCATAAGGTCTGGGGATAATGGAAGGAAATTTCCTAGTTAAATTTCATCATAGACATTCTTTATTGCATTGATCATTTGGAATATTTACTAGAACTCCCACAATATAAGTGTTGAGTGAAAAATTCCGTTCATGTATCCAGATTGAAAATTATATACTTGATACCTCAGAAGTAAAAAATAAAATGATGGTTTATTGATATCATGATAATAAGGAACATATTTTACCATAGAGATACTGATCTTTGAAAAAACATACCATGTTAATGTAAGTCAGAGAAGCCATAAGTATTATGGGGTAACATGTGATTCAGAATAAGAAATAAAAAATCATTACCCAAATTTCATTTCATCCTAATGTAGGAAAAGATATTTTGAATGATAATGTTATAAAAGGGATGATTATTATGGCCCTGCCATTAATATATATAAAATTACGTTCTTAATAAACGTGTGTGGGTCAGCTATTGTAATATAGTATAAAATAAATTCATTTATTTTCTAAAAATCATAGAAAACAATATTTTTTATTAAGAAAATTAATTTTAGAGAATAATGATATCTTGAAATGACAGTTGATAATTACTTCCACTAGTAATTTTTACTATTCATATAGTATTCATAATAAATAATTAGATAGAATTAGTTCTTATTAAGTGTATTGAAAAGTGATAATTGAGGCACAAGAGAAAACATTTTCCTAACTAAATGGGTTATCAATTTTGAAAAACTTTTAAGAGATCTTCAGAGTGAGGTAGTGTCATTGGGATTAACACTTAACTAAGATCTTTCATAACATCTATAAATTAGGCCCAAAAGAATCATCTACGGGATAAGTTCATGTTATAAGGAATAACAACATTATAAAGGTCATCAAAACCACTCAATAAATATATAACCATTGAACACTTTACCCTAAGGCATTATGTTGATGTGATAAAGGGTTATGTATATTTGTGATATATAGTCTTAATGTTATGAAAAAAAAATTATTTACCTATATAACATAATTATTTATGTTCATATTTACATTACTTTGTATTCAAAATCAAAATCATAGCCTTGGATAAGGGTAAAATTTATTTTATTTATATAAATATTAAATATATTATTGGATATTTTATTATATTAAAATAAAAGGAAATTATATTGAAGTGTTCAATATGATTAAATATATGTTCAATATAAATAATGAAAACTTATATTTTGTGTATAGTATATGTGTATATATTCTTAAAATAAATTTTTATAACAAATTTAAATAATATTCCATATAATGTTTTCATGAAACAACATAATTTTAAATAAAAACGATAACATATTTTAATAAACTATAAATACTGTTTTAAAATTTCATAAAATTGATCATATAAAGATATGTATTATATTTTAATTCATTTGAATTTTATTTAGAAAAATAAATTTGTAAATTTTTTACAACAATTTGAAAAAATGATTAATGTTCATAGAATAATCATGTCAAAATATGGATATGTTGTTATTTTTATATGTTTGATAGTAAATAATATAATGACTGGAATTGTGAAAAATCGTATGAGTAATATATTTTATAGTTGTGTATATGAATAACTTGTTAAGGAATTTAGATGTTATATGAATAAGTTAATGGTCCATTTACTATCATTTCACAATCCCCTTAATGTTGAATTAAATATTTTATAATATTTAAACATATAATATTTTATTAAAATACATTGTCCTAAAACACCACTCTCCTCCCCTTAAAAATACCATACCTTCACCACCTAATTTCTCTGACCATTAATGTAAGATCCCTGATCTTTTTTTTAGGTATGTTTCTCCTTTTTTTAATGTTTTTGAGAAAAGACGATTTTCTGGAAACTTTTAAAGTACACGATGTGTACTTTATAAGTACATGCCGTGTACTCCCTTGCCACGCTAGGCCATGTGTTGGCTGTGTCCGGGCCACACACACTATGAGTAGTGGTGATGTGGAGGCTTCTTAATGTGGAGTACGGAAAAGAGGAGTACACGATGGGTAATCAAGAAGTACATGTCGTTTATTTTCTTTTTCTTACATTAGACGGACCATGGCCATGACTAATCGACAAAAACGTCTTCTTCTAGGTCATGTTCGACCTAGAGATGTCTTACAGCCACAAAACATCTCCAAATCCCTGCACCTTCATCTGTTCTCTGAATCGACAAATGTCGATTGCGTAGGAACCACATTGGTGAGTCCTTCCTCCTCATAGAGCCTTCTTTTCCAATTCCTCTTTTTTCTCAAGCTAACGTCGGTTGAAAATTTTGGAATTTTTCTCAGATCTTCGACATTATAAGGATAATCAATCTTCATGGCTCTAGTATATTGATCTCTTAGCATCCAGGTAGGTGGTTTGTGCCTTACCTTTCGATGACTTTGAGTTTTATGTGCAATTTTCACCGATACCCATGAACGGAGAATTGTGTGTTTACAGTTTTTCCCTTGTGGTTATTCTTGCTCTGCGTGCATGCTTGTGTATAAGTAATTGATCATGTTTGTGGATAGTTGTTGTGCTTTGATGTTTTTCCCATGTTTTGTTCGGTTTAAAACCTTCAGGTCTTTTTTATCCTTGGTTTTTTTTTCCAGTTTCCAAGCCTACTGACTGTAGGATGGAGTGATGATGATAACATGCTTTATTGTATTAGAAATTTTTGCCATGTAACTTTATATGTGTACATTGGTTAGCCAAGTATCGTTATAGGTGTATTTTGGTATTATAGCATTATTATGCACTGACTGGCACGGGGATGTGAGAACCTTATGCTATAGACTTTAAGGGATAGATCGAGTGAGATTCCCATTGTGTCTTTGGACGTTATAGGCTATAGGGGATAGACCGAGCGAGCTTCCGAGAGTGCCTTTGGACATTATAGGCTACATGGGATAGACCGAGTGAGCTTCCCATAGTGCCTTGGATCTTATAGACTATAGGAGGGTAGACCGAGTAAGCTTCCTCAGAGAGTCTTTACTTGTTGAATTGCATTAAAACTATTTTCCAGACTAGAGAATAAATTGACTGAGTGAGCTTCCTTAGAGAGTTTGTGATGACCTAAAACTATAAGAGGAATTGACCGAGTGATCTTACTCAGAGATTTTCTAGACCTTGGGTCCACGAGGGTTAGACAACGTGATCTTCCTCAAAGAGTCCCTGACTACCCTAGGAATTGACCGAGTGAGCTTCCGCAGAGAGTCTTATAAATTTGTACGACCAAACCAGATGGGTTAGGCTGAGTACACTACAAATAGGGTTGTCGTAATTATTGATTAGGACCAAAGGGGAAGGCATCGAGTACTTCTAATAGGGTTTCGTGTTAGTGGATAGTTGTTTGCTTCACTACAGCTTACTGTTCTGTGGACTGATTACTATTGTATATCTTCCTGTTACTGCATGTTGTTTACTATTACTGTTTACTGTACTGTTACCTACCATATACTCATTGACTGTTAGGCACATATCTTCGGGTGGTTGCCTAATGAGATTTAGTCTCGCACCCTATTTGGGTCATGCTTTTGGGCCCAAGCAAACTATGGTGATGCAGGTACAGAAAAGGGAAAGCGCCCATAAACTTCTGGCACTTGATTTCATGGAGCATGAGAGCATGGGACTAAGCTATGGCTTGCGATGCTGAGTGGTTTACCTGAATACCTTTATTTTTTACTTTGGTTTGACACTATTATATTTCCATCATTGTGACTTGTTTGGTAGCTTTCATAGACATATGTATCATGCATCATTATATATATATGTGTGTGTGTGTGTGTGATCCAGCTATTTACTTCTTTAGTCCTCCGTTGTTTACTCGTGTATGGATTGTTCTATTTTTGCTATTTCTTATTGTTTACTTCTACTGTTTACTCTGCCAATGAGGGCATAGTTTTTCCACTATCACACCCAAGGACCTCACTGCTAGTCGGCAGCCTCTGGAGTTTGGGGAAATGCGCTTGAGGACATTTGACCTACTTGGTATGGGGCGCCTCTGGGCGGCTTCTGGAACTAGGACGTTACAATGTGGTATCATAGGGTATCTTTTCTCTTTAATTACTATTTTGAGATTTATCCATGGATATGATGGATTCTGTACTTGGTGTTAAGATATGCTCAGGAGTTTCTAAACTGTGTATATGGAAAAGCCATTCTGCCTTGCTTATTGCAGTTTTCTGGTTTTTCAATGTTACAGTTGATATGATTTCACCTAGAGTGATTCACATGACGTGTGTGGCTATTTTTGTTGCTATTATTGTTCTATTATTTCCGAAACATGATGAAAAGAGTGTATGCCTTCTCGTGCATCATATAGGAAGCTGTTAAAAATCACATGACATGCATTCTTGTCATGCCATCTAGGGATAATTAGTGATTGAATATTGTTGTGATAGACATGTGTAGATTATGCATGCTGTTGTGATAGATTCTTGATAGAATACATACTATTTTTTAGAATATAGTTTGTATTGTACTTTCTTGGATGAATGCTAAATTTTGGGTCTTTGAGGTGTTATGGGCCCTCTTGAATCAGAAATTGGTGAATCATTGACCTATTATTCCTTCTATCTGACTGTATTAGATTCCATGCTTTGATTCGCGGGGAGTATGGGCCCTCACGAATCATAATTTGGAACCTTCATGCCTTGTTTCTATGTTTTCTGGACTCTAGTGGAGTTTCTGAGCTACTGCCAGGAAAAATATAGAATAAACGGCATGTACTTTGTATATACACGCCGTGTATTTTTTTTTAAAAAAACGTGTCACTGACTTTGTGAGTAGGAACATGGTGTTGTGGAAAAATATTCTGGAACACACCGTGTACGGTAGGTACACGCTGTGTAGTAGTGAGTCATGTACCCGACCGTGTCACTAACAACACGGGCCGGGGAAGCTCGAGTATAACACACTATGTTTGGTAGGAACATGTCATGTAGTTTTGTTCCAGGTACCCGGACGTGTCACAAACAACAGGGGTCATTGTTTTCTTCTCCTATACACTTCGTTTTTTTTCGTAACACGCCGTGTAAGTGTCAGTCGTGTAGCTGGTAATGTAACTAACAACACGGGTTGTCGAAACCTTCTTTAGTACATGTTTTGTCCATGTGAAACATGCAGTGTAGTCTAAGTTTAAGTGGAACATGTGGGTTAGCCATGTAAGGAGACATGGCATTGGGAGTATAGTTGAAGTACACATCGTGTTCGGGGATAACACACCTTGTAGTTTGGGTTGTTACACGACCGGTGTGGCAGGAATACATGCCCTTGTGAATGGATTAAGAGAACACATCGTGTAGTTTTTATACATGTCGTGTAGTCGTGTTTGGTAAAACGTGAATGTTTCCTTCTCCTGTTCCCGTTTTGGACTCTTGGGTTCTCAGTCTTTGATAATCCCGATCTAAGGTGTTCTTTTGATCTTTCAGAGCTATGCATCTGAGATGTCCTCAGGATGTACATCAGTTTCCAGATGGTGATCAGACACTGGATATGGCCGATCAGGATCCTCCTATAGATCCTCCTGTTGTGCCATCCTTGGCACCAACTGTTATACCTGTCACAGGAGTTGATACGCAGTTTTGGGAGGACTTCCTGAGGATGATGCAGACTTTTCAGGGAGTACCGTCTCCTGCTCCGTCAATGAACAAATTGATGCGGGTCTTTCAGCAGCAGCATCCTCTTACTTTCTTAGGGTATAGAGGACCCCAGGCTACAGAGTCCTGTTAGAGGCGACACTGACTATCTTCGAGCGTCTCGAGATACCCCTAGAGAAGAGAGTAAAACTGGCAACTTATATTCTTCATGACACCGCCAAGAGGTGGTGGGAGGTGATCTCACAGTCAGGGTGCTAGCATGGTATGTTTTGGGATGAGTTTCGACGTACCTTATATGCCTACTTCTCTCTGAAGACCCTGAGGTCCATTAAATCATTGGAGTTTATGAGTCTGCAGCAGGGTATGTTTTGGGACAAGTTTTGATGTACCTTCTATTACTACTTCTCTCTGGAGACCCTAAGGTCCAATAAATCACTGGAGTTTATGAGTCTGCAGCAGGGTACTCTTTCTGTTATGGAGTACTCGCCCCACATTACTGAACTGTGTCGTTTCACAATGATACCAATAGGTGCTGAGTTGTTCCTTGATAGGATTTTCGAGGATGGTATCAGGTTGGAGATATGTTCCTAGGTGAATATCTTCAGGTTGACTTCGATATCCTCTATCGTCAACTAGGCGTTGATCACTAAGCCCTACCTGAGGGATACTGGAGCAGTGATCCAGGGTGATTTGACATCCAGAGCTAGTGTTCCTCCTATTGATAGTATGAAGTTCCCTATTGTGTCTTATCGAGGAGATAAGGGAAGGAGGGATGTACCTTCTGGCAGCCAGGTTGTATGCTACCAGTGCAGTAGGAGTGGTCATACTATGCCTCAGTTCCAGAGAGACCCGATGGAGTGTCGATCTTGCGTCAAGATGGGCTATATTCATCCATTCTGTCAGATCTTCACACTTTCAATTAGAGGAATAGGTTCTTCTATGACCACACATTCAGGAGAGGCTTCGCCAGTTTCTCACCAGTCTGGGAACTGGATTTATTTCAGACATTCAGACTGAGGTGGAGGTCGCGGTCATGGTGGTCAGTCACCAGGTTACCAGTGATAGCAGTGTGGATCATATCAGAGTGGTCAGGAAGGGTCACATGGCCGCGGTACCAGCTAGACTTTCTCCGTGGATTAGACCAACCAGGAGCAGGATCCTGGCACTTCTACAGTTTGAGCTACGATCCTAGTAGCCTCAGTTTTATCTTCATCTCTTTTCAATACTGGTGCTTCGCATAGTTTTATCTCTATTTCTGTTTTGGAGAGCCTTAGGCTCTGTATCTTTTTGCCGGCTGACATTTTGACTCTTAAAATGTCGTTGGGAGTAAGGACTTCTAGGGTACGTTAGTGCATTGAGTGCCCTCTGGAGGTTGCAGGGTATCGTTTCTTATGGGATATATATGTCCTAGAGATGACAGGTTATTATGTCATTCTCGGGATGGAATGGTTGGTTCCCTCCCTGCTGGTCATCGACTGTTATCACCACAGGGTGAGTTTTGTATCACTAGATTGTGAATCCTTTCTTCATAAAGGTAAGTTGTATGTTTAGGCGAGTCGACCAGGACTTGAGCATCATGGGCTAAGAGGAGTTACAACCTAGATTTCTAGTCATTATCTGGATGACCAGGGGACATCATAGTTGGGATTTCTTCTAGTGGTGGATCGTATTAGAGACATCTTTCTAGAGGACTTTTCATGTCTACCTCTGAAGAGTGTGGTAGACTTCTCGATTTAGAGCGTGCATGGAGTGGCATCGATGTCCATTCCTCTCTATAAGATGGATACACCTGAGTTTCAGGAGCTCAAGAAGTAGTTGGAGGAGTTGTGGGAAAAGGGTTTCATCCGACCCAGTACTTCTCCTTGGGTTTCCCCTGTCCTTTTTACGAAGAAGGAAGATGGTACCCTTAGGCTTTGTCTGGATTATCGGAAGTTGAACCAGTTGACGGTCAAGAAACGATATCCCTTGCCAAGGATTGATGACCTCTTCGATCAGCATTGTGGAGCCAGAGTGTTCTTGAAGATTGAATTGAGATCCTACTATCATCGGTTTCACATTTGACCATCAGATATACCTCTTACAACCTTCAGGAGAAGGTATGGTCTATACGAGTAAACAGTTATGTTGTTCAGTCCCACGAATGTTCCAGCGGTTCTTATGGCGCTGATGAACTGAGTGTTCCATCCTTACTTGGATTCCTTCGCCGTGGTCTTCATAGATGATATATTGGTGTACTATCACACTCGAAACGACCATGCTACAGATCTTGAGATAGTTCTAAGTACACTGAGAGAGCATCAATTATATACTGAGCTCTTGAAATTCCACTTTTGGATGGATCAAATTCACATTCTGGGTCATGTTAACTCATAGACAGGAGTATTAGTGCATCCAGAAAAAGTGAGAGCTGTAGTTTCTTGGGAGCAGCCGAATAACGTCTTTGAGGAACGACGTTTCCAAGGGTTGGATGGATACTACATGCACTTCATTCCGGACTTTTCATGCCTAGAAGCACCACTAACAGGTCTGACCAAGAAGGGGGTGATGTTCTTATGGTCAGATTCCTTTGAGTCATCCTTTATGGAGATGAAGTAGATGATGACATCAGCACCGATACTGGTCTTTCCAGAGCTAATAAAGGGCTATATAGTTTACTGTGATGATTTAGGTATTAGGATGGGAGTTGTGCTTATGCAGGGAGCTGGGGTCGTTGCTTATGGGTCTCGGCAGTTGAGGCCACACGAAAGGAACTACCTGACACATGATCTGGAGTTGGTAGCTGTTGTTCATGACTTACGCTATTGGAGACACTACCTTCTTGGAGAGCACTTTGTGATTTTTACCAACCTCAAGAGTCTCAAGTATATCTTCACTTAGAGCGATCTGAATCTGAGACAGCGCAGATGGGTCGAGTATCTTCAGTCTTTCGACTTCGAGCTCGCCTATATGCCAGGAATGGGTAATACAGTGGCTGATGCGTTAAACAGGAGAACATAGATTTAGGAAGTTTAGGAGGCAAGTTGTGAGTGGAATCTTATGTCTCTATTTTCTGAGATGCACTTGGAGGTGCATGACTGATAGGGACATACATTTCTTTCTTCTATAGCTTTTACCGCTACTCTTCTTGATCGGGTACAGATGAGGCAGCTATCAGACTCAGAAGGCTTAGTCCTACGTGAGAGTGTGTCAGGAGAAGGACCCTCTTCCTAGATGGACAGTGGGAAAGGATGAGATCTTGCATTTCCAAGGACGCGTATGGGTGCCAGTAGACATATGCGAGGAGCTGTTGTGGGATTTTCATTACATAGTTTGGGAAGTTCATCCTGGCGTCACCAAGATGTATCGGGATCTTCATCACCAATACTAGTGGTCAGGTATGAAGAGATATGTTGTTGGTTTTGTCATGAGATGTTCTAACTGTAATCAAGTGAAAGAAGAGCATCAGAGACCAGCATTCCATTTATAGTAGTTACCCATTTCTGAGTGGAAGTGGAACGACGTCGCGATGGACTTCATGACAGGGTTGTCGAGGTCATCCTAGGGGAGTGATGCTATTTGGGTTGTCATCGACAGGATTACGAACGTTTCTCACTTCTTGCTGATTAAGGAGACATTCAATGATGATGATTTATGATGGTTGTACATCCGAGAGATTGTACGTCTTTATAGAGTTCCACACTACATTGTTTCAGACAGGTATGCATGCTTTACTTATCAGTTCTAGCACGAACTTCAGAAGGACTTGAGGACATAGGTGCTTTTTAGTACAGCATTCCATCCACAAATAGATGGCCAGTTTGAGCGTACGATCTAGGTGCATGAGGATATTCTCCAAGAATGCATTCTAGACTTTGGTGGTTCTTCGGAGAAGTATATTCTCCGGTTGAGTTCACATACAACAACAGTTTTAGGTGACTATTTAGATGGAACCTTACGAGGCATTGTACGGTAGGCTATGAAGATCAAAATTATGTTGGTTGGAGGCAGGATAGGAAGATTTTCTGGGACCTTGTCTTGTTCAGGAGACCTCTAAAAAGATAGAGTTGATTCGGAAAAGGATTGCTACAGCACAGTCTTGACAGATGTCTTATGTTGATCAGTGGAGACGACCTCTGGAGTTTGAGGATGGGGATCAGGTTTTCCTGCATGTCGCACTGAGGTTGGGACACAAGAGTATTCAGAGTCAGGGTAAGCTTTCACCATAGTATTTCGGGCCATTTGAGGCGATGGAGAGAGTTGGGCTGGTCACCTATCGGTTGAAGTTACCTCAGATGTATCAGGCTATGCTTCAGGTCTTCCATGTTTCTCAGCTCAGAAGTTAGTTTTCAGAACAGTATCATGTCTTCCAACCTGAGGAGGTTGATCTTGATGCGGATTCATCATTTGAGGAACATCCTATCTAGATTTTCGATCTCAGCATGAAGGTTCTCCGAAGCCTGTCAGTTACATTGGTACGGGTGCTATGGCAGGACGGGCGAGTGCAGGACGAGACTTGGGAGAGGGAGGCTGATGTGCGATCACAGTGGCCGAAGATGTTCGGGGTTTTTTCTTCTACGCCTCACTAGGGAAATTTAGGGACGAATTTCTTTATGGGGGGATGTTTTTAAGAACCCAGATCTTTGTCTCGGGTATGTTATTTCTTTTTCTGATGTTTTTGAGAAAAGTGGATGTTCTGGAAAATTTTAATGTACACGCCGTGTACTTTATAAGTACATGCCGTGTACTATATTGTCGCGCCAGGCCGTGTTCTGGCGGTGTCTGGGCCACACACATGGTGCGTAGGGGTGAATTAGAGGCTGATTAAAGCGGAGTACGGAAAAGTATAGTACATGCCATGTACTCAATAAGTACATTCTGTTTATTTTCTAATTTTTTTCATTAGACAGACCGGGGTCACGCCTAATCGACAAAAATGTCTTCTTCTAGGTCTCGTTCGACCAAGAGACGATGTACGGCCACAAAACTTCTCCAAATCCCTGTGCCTTCATCTGTTCTCCGAATCGACCGCTATCGATTGCATTGGAACCACAGCGGTGAGTCCTTTCTCCACCTAGAGCCTTGTTTTCTAATTCCTTTTCTTTCTCAAGTTATTGTCGGTCGAAAATTTTGGATGTTTTCTCAGATCTTCGACATTCTAAGGAGAATAAATCTTCGGGGCTCGAGTACATTGATCTCCTACCATCCAGGTAGTTGGTTTGTGCATTTCTTTTCGATGTCTTTGAGTTTTATGTGCAATTTCCACAAATACCATTTATTGGGGTATTGTGTATTTACCGTTTATCCCTTGGGGTTATTCCTTTATTGATTGCATTCTTTTATAGAGGTAGTTGATCATGTTTTTGGATAATTGATGTTCTTGGATGTTTTCCCATGTTTTGTTTGGTTTACAACCTTCGGGTCTTTCATAGCCTTGGCCTTTTTGCCGATTTCCATGCCTAGTGACCGTAGGATGGAGTGATGATGATAAGATGATTTGTTGTTGTATCCTATTTAGCCAAGTAACTCTATAGGTGTACTTTGGTTAAGTAAGTAGATCTATAGGTGTATTTTGGCCTTATAGCATTATTATGCAGCGACTTGCACGGGGATGTGAGAATCTGGTGCTATAGATGATGAGGGATAGACCCAGTTAGCTTCCCAGAGTGTCTTTGGACGTTATAGGCTACATGGGAGAGACCAAATCAGCTTCCCAGCGTGCCTTTTGACATTACACGATACAGGGGATAGACCGAGTGAGCTTCCCAGAGTTCCTTGGATCTTATAAGCTACATGAGGGTAGACCGAGTGAGCTTCCTCAGAGAGTCTTTACTTGTTGAATTTCATTAAAACCATTTTATAGACTAGAAAAGAAATTGAATGAGTGAGCTTCCTTAGAGAGTCTGTGATATACCTGAAACTATAGGAGGAATTGACCGAGTGAGCTTATAAGATTGTTTCTAGACCATGGGGCCATGAGGGTTACACCACGTGATCTTCCTCAGAGAGTCCCTAACTACCCAATACTATAACGGGAATCGACCGAGTGAGCTTCCCTAGAGAGTCTTATAAATTCATACGACCAAACCAGAGGGGTTAGGCTGAGTGCACTGCCCAGAGGGTTGTGGTACTTCTCGGTTAGGACCAGAGAGGATGGCTACATGTACTTCTTAGAGGGTTTCCTTTTATTGGTTAACTGTTTGCATCACTACTTCTTGTTGATATGTGGACTAATTACTGTTGAATATCTTCCAGTTACTGCCTGTTGTTTACTTTCACTATTTACTATTTTCTGTACTTTTACATTACTTATATTCACACTGACTGTTAGGCACAGATCTCCGGGTGGTTTCTTATTGGGATTTAGTCTCACACCCTGTTTGGGCCATGCTTTTGGGCCCAATAAGACTTTTTTGTTGCAGGTATAGACAAGGTAAATCACCCTTCGACTTCTGGTACTTGATTGCTAGGAGAAGGAGAGCATGTGACCAATATATGGCTTGCGATGCTGAGGAGTTTACCTGTTTACTTTTCTTTTGTACATTGTTTTGGAATTATTATATTTTCAGCATTGTGACATTTTTGGAAGCTTTATTAGACATATGTATCATGAATCAATATATATATATATATATATATCTGTGTGTGTGTGCTCCAGCTATTTTCTACTTTAGTCTTCCACTGTTTACTCATGTATGAATTGTTCTGTTTCTACTATTTCTTATTGTTTACTTCTGCTGTGTACTCTGCCACTGAGGACATAGTTTCCCAACTATCACACCCAAGGCCCTCGCTGCTAGTCATCAGCCTCTAGCATTTGGGGAAATGCGTATGAGGCCATGTGACCAACTGGGAATGGGGTGCCTTTGGGCGGCTTCCAGAACCGGGATGATACAATTAAAATCTATTTAACTTGCCAAAAATATAACAAAATTTATCCCCAAACCTATTTAAATTTTCATATAGGTTTTCTAATCACCAAAATTCCAATCACACATAGATAATGGTGTAATCTAATGAATGACATCCACGGAAGAGGTTGTTTTCTTAATAGAGTTCATTCATGTTTCCCTTTTATTATTCATCCTCTAAATATCATCAAACGATTATTTTATAACAAAATATTTATCATATGTATAATTAATTTTTATTCAAAATTTGGATCAATTTGAAATAAACATTTTCCATGTTTAAAATAATAGTTTCCTTTAAGAGAAGTTGACAAACATGCTCAAATGTCTTATATGAGTAAATGATTGTAAAAAATGAGGAAACTAATAATATAAAAAATCTTATTAAATTAAATATAATTTTTACTATATCCGAAGAATTTATTTAATTAATACAACATTGATATTTAAGAAATTTGTTTCAAGTATTAATCGACTTTGGACCTAAGGTACGGGAACATCTGAAGCACCATCGCTTATTTTAGCTTGTGATTTTTTTTATAATCTTCACCATAGTTCCCTATTATTTTATTTTTTATCTTATATGTATATATATATATATCAAATACTTTCATAAATTTATATTACCTTTTTGGATAAATAGGATTTTAAGGTTTTGTTCTCTATTCACTCGTTTAAGAAAACCCAATAAAAATATAACAACTCAATTTATTATTTAAAATAAAATCTAAATCCAATAATCATTTATAAAGTTATATGTTCTCAAAAAAATTTATTTTATGGATAATATTATTTTTCAATATTTTTCATATGGAAATCACAATGATCGTACCTTCATTAAATATTATTTATCCATTTATTAAAAAACTACTTAGTGTGTTCTTTAATATACCAAATTATCCAATTATTCTCTATTCATTTTCCACTTCTAAAATAAATATCTAAGTACAGTTAATCTTTATGAAAATATTATCATCTATGATATAATTCTCTCTTCTCTTGTGAGATACATCATTTTTTTTATTTGGTAAAAAAATATATAACACATCATATTTTAATTGGTTTTTATTAAGGTTATCTGTTTTGTATTATTTCATTATTTGGAACCCATGTGAATTTTCCACTTAACATATGATATTTTTCCCTGAATATGTACCTCTAGAAAGGCATTGGGTAATGATGTCACACATGATACACCATTTAAGGGGAATCATTAGTTAGCCTAGCATGTTGTGTTATGATTTCTTGTATGTGAGCCATTATATAAACTTATGATTTAGTGATTTATGTTATTTAAAAATATATTTTATTCTTTGATCATATTGTATTATTTAAATTATTCCATGTTCCCATGATTATGATCATTTTTCTTATAATAAAATGATATTCCTCATGACTTCTATGTAATACATTGTTATCCTGATTTACTATGATTATTACCTTACTTGTTTTTATAGCTAAATATTTTTATCTATGATTGATCCTAGTGTTCCATATGAAATAATATATAATTGATGGGACCAAGGATAATATTAAATGAATTAAAATAAATAAATATTTATTTATTTTGATGTTATTTTATATTATACAATTATCCCAAATATATATCAACTATAGATATATAGCTTTAATTTGTACAAACGTTATGTAAAAATTAATGTAATAAAAATTGTAGGAGATATAGATTAAAACTCAATAAAAAGATGTTATTATTTTCACTGATTCAAGCTACGAAAGAATTATCTTGGATTAGATTTTTTGTGGATGGTTAGATATATGAGATCATTTTGTAGGTGAATATTTTTCCATTTAAATTATTGATAAATTTTTTTAATAAAGGATTTATAATAGATAGGTGCCTGAATTAGGTTACATGATATGGGATGATGTTTTCTTTTAGAAGGTCTAGTAGAAGGTATACAAGAATTAGGAAATGATTTTCTGATAATTCAGAACTATGGGTAGTGGATAGAGTATCAACTATAGTTGTCCATATCCACCTCTTCTAGGAGAAATTAATGTGGAGTTTTAATAATTTGGTAGATGAGGGTGTATTTTTCCTCCTAGTACGTGAACACGAGTTGAGTATTCATTTATTCATAGGATGTTTCATGTGTATTAGTTTTATATGATGGGATAGTGGTTACATATCGATAAAGGATCTATTTAAACACTAGGTTCATGGACCAAACTGAATACACTATAGCAGGTGGGTAGTTTGGGTTCAACTACCGATTTTGGTCAGGGAGGAGGATATGGAACTGATGAATATAAATAGAAAATAATGTTGGGTATTGTACCCAAAGGTACTTATGCAAGATAACATGCTCATAATTTTTTATATTTTTATTATATCAATCCTAGACATAAAATTTATTATTTTTTAAAATCCATAATCTAAGGAATAATTCATTTAGGATCCAGTGTTATATCATAAATTTTTTGTTCAAGTGCATCAAATTCATTCTTATTTTCTCTATTCATGGATAGAATTTGGCCATCCATATAGTACATATATGGGGAGATGTTAGTCAATAACTTATTAGTGTTTCATCTAGTTAAATTCATCAATGTCTATATTTTCTTATATTTTTTTGTGCATATTCATTCCTTTAGGACTACTATGTACATGAGATAGCCATATTTGATGTGACGCTTAGAATAGATTATTAAGTGTAGTATCAAGAATATATAAAACATTAACATCAATGAAATTCATTTAGATACGAAGAGGTGAATTGGTGTTATTATATCCCAAGATTCAAGTCCTGTTTTAGATGATGGTGAGAAATATCTAACGGGTTTCACTCAAACTGATGACATGTTGTGGGTTGTTTTTCATGAGGAATTTCCAATATTTTTACTTAATATACTGTTTAAGTATTATATAGGGCTCATTTAATTTTTGAATCTTATATTTTTGTCCCATGATGATTCATCCTATGAAATTTAAATATATTAAATCTTTTTTGGATGATGTTTTGTAAAAATATTTCATACTATTGAGTAAATCCACTTAGTGTTCCCACAGATTTTGATGGAATTTTATTTATTGTCTAATTATTTTTAAGAATGATTTCGAATTGAGAAGTAAGATAATTTTAATCCTAGTAACTGATTATTTATGAATTTTTGTGTTTGTTATAATTTTTTGAGGAATGTAGATTTGATGTTTTATTGATGACTTCTCTGCATGATCTCTTAGGCAATCCATTTTGTACTCAGTAAAGTCAATATAAATAGTTTGAAGAAAAATAGTGACTCAAGCTATGTTGATAGGATGATATGATTATCAAGAGTTGAAATTATTTTATGTAGAGGTTTGATGTTGATGTACAAATATTGTGTAAGTGCAACAGATTTTGACCAGTGGAAGAAAAACAATAATTTTTTATCTTTTTAGAATATTGAAAAATACAGTGGGCATAGGTATGATAATTAATGGGATGAACTAGAAGAATAAATATACGAATTATATGGATGTATATTCACCATAATATGAATAGTGAATTCATGTAAAAATTATTATTTCACTGAAATTATTATTATGTTGAGGTGGTTGTTCAGATATCAAATATCCTTAAAGGAAAGTATGTGAATAAATATATGATTTGTAAAAGATAAAAATAATGTATATTTCATGTATTGACGTGGAATTTATGAATTAATAATATTATATCATTATAATATATTGAATTCTATTACCAATGGCATTAATTAAGTTAGAGTATTTAATTGAATCCTATATATTCAAAACATTTATCTAAGAATGTTTGGATATATAAATAGAAAACATTAAAAGAGTAGAAATTTATTATGATGTGGAGTATTATGAGTGTATAATATTATCTATATTCCTACATATATTCTATAATACATTTTCTTAATCGATGAAAAAGATTTATAAGTCACTTTTTTTTAGAAATTACAGAAGAAAAGACAGAATATTTAGACAAATGTGTTCTAAAAATTATTGTATATTTTCAAAATTATTTTCCATTCATCATTCATTGAGTAAAAAATAAATATTAAATATTTAAACATAGTATAATCAAAATTATTTTTTATAATATTCTGAAATACACTCTTATCTTTCTTGTTTTTTCCACCTCAGATATATTTTTCATGTAATAAACCATGAAACCATGTCAAATCTATGTTTCCATCAATAATAAAAGAATATTCATGCTGGAATCCACTTTGTTTAAAACTATTTTGGTGTATTTTCATAGTGTCCTTCATAAGCCTTTTTTTAATACAAACTTTTATTCCATGGTACATTCATTTTAGGAGACTGAAAAGTGTCCATGAAGGATATACTATAATGAAATCCCAACTAATATGAACTTCCTAGTCTGGAGATTATAGAACCATGCTATAACAACTAGTGATCATCATTATTGTAAATTTTTTAACTTGTACACATGTTTCTTTTGGTACAAGGTTCTGAATATATATTTTTACTTACATTTTTTCATTGAAGGTGAATGGGAATGCTTCATTAGGGCGCTCATCTCCCAGTATCTATGCATTCTGGTGTAGGGTGGTTATATCATTGAACTCACCTCGTCATGGTTCATGTGGGAAAATAAAAGTGGATACAAAATCAAATATCGCAACACAACCTTATTTGTAGTGTTATGCTTACACTGGGATCCAAAAAACAATTTTTGAGAAGGCATTAATAATTCCATTTTGTACATTTCTGTTCATGTGTACTCTTTAGTAGTGGATCTTAGTGTTATTTCTATAAGTAGTTGGACCATTTAAACATAATGTGGGTTATCTACAACAGGTATTATTAGAACCATCGGTAATGGTGGGGTCTTCCAATGGAGGTGGGTTATGTGGAACCCGCTCCAAACACGTTTGAAGCTCCATGTAGATGGTTTTAAAAAATGGTTATTATTATTGGCGGTGTTCTGGTTAATTATGGATGGGGATCCGTTATTTTTTTATTCAATGATTTTATTGTGGAATAAAATTACATTTTTATGTAGAAATTAGCTCTTTATAATGTTCTCTATTCGTAAAAGCTCTTCAATATTAACATTGGTGTGGCTGAATTAGATTAAAATATTCACATTGGATTTCTCTTGGAAAATTTAGTTTTCTATGTAATCTTGTCTATCTCATCAAGAATTTCAAGCTGCTCTACAGACACATCACCAATGTAAGTCGTGCCAAAAGATACAGAAACCAGGTGGTTAGAATTTGGGCTATTAAGGTGGCCAGTGGTGACATTATTATTCATTATGATTTTATGGAATCTATTCTAAAATATTGTAACCTTATATTCCGTGGATATACATTATGGAATCAAAACATTATAAATCCACAAGTGTTAGCACATCAATAATAGAAATAAATGTCTCAATTAATTAATTATAAAACAAGATCATAGTAATAATTTGGTTCCCTAAATAAGTTCAAAATTTATAAAAATATATATTCACTAATATGTTGTTAAATTTACAAAAAATCGGTGATATTTGTATTCTTACATGATTTCATTGAGACCATAAAAATTAACAGGGGATGAAATGTTGTTAAAATAATTTGAAAAAAGTAACCACTAATTCACCCCCCCCCCAATCTTGGTGGTTCACCAATTTATATTTATCACAACTATTGTTATAGAAGAGATTCCATTATTTTGTCATTTTCAAAAAATGTAATATAAAAATTAATTAAATATACATTGTGTCTGATACAATTTGGTAAAAATAATTGATGAAAATATATGATGATAGAAAATGTCATATCTCAGGACAATTATGTGAGGGATGTTTCTATAAGGGTTTTCTCTATAGGGAAAATAATATACTTATAAATATTTTAAAAAAACATAAAAATTGATGGTAAATCCAAAAATGAAATTTATATGTATTCTTAAGAAAGTGTTAAATCTAAGGAGATTGGTCTTCAGTCATCTAATGAAATTCTTTATAAAATTGAATTTATCATTGATTGTAATGTTAATATAATGGAATAAAATAATTAAATATATGGAAATTAGTTTGATTAATTTTATATGTACAATGACAAAACAATGAGTGATTACTAAAAAATAATAAATTATTTCATCTATAATATCAGGGGATTTGAAGACACTTTAACGACATTATTTGTTATTAAAAATATGATGCTAAATTTCCTATACAGATTCGATCCAAAACCCTGATCTAGGATGTAAATTTATGATTTATCCTTATATGAACATAAAAAATATCCTAGTGGAATTTTGAAGGAAGTAGTATATATATTTTATGAAAAAGGGTAAGTATGATATTGAATATGAAGATATTAACAAACTCAAACTCAATGCATTGAAAAAAACTATTACTGAATTATATTATGAAACTCATATGGATTAGTAGAATGGGGGTATATTTAATATTTTCACTATATATTTTAGGAAAGGAAAATGGTTATTCAAGATAGGTAATTCATTTAAAATTCATTATGTGTAGAAGAGTATAATAATTTTCCATATATTTCCCTAATCAATAATGTAATAAGATTGTGTATGATGAGATTTAAGAAAAATAAATAATGATGTAGTGGAATAAATATTGATTGTTTGTAAAATATTATTTGAAGAAAAAAATTATGATTAAAAGAATAATAAAATGAGATTTTTTTGAGAAAACTAGAAGAAGAGGGCTCAATATAAGTCATATCATCTGATGAAGAAATTCCATAGAATGTGGTGATCATCCTGGATCTTGTATATCATATGGAAAACTTATGTTAAATTATAGAAAACATTTAAATTAAGATTCTAGGAACACATATTGGAATCAAGACATATTGTTATACTATAGTAAAATAATAAATTCATGAATGTAACTATATTATTGAAAATTAATTGATAGAAAATACTCAAATAAGAGAATATTTTCTCGAATATGGTATTTAATAAATTTAGAAAATAAATAATCTAAATATAATGGCAATCAATCCAAGAAAAAATATTGAATGATAAAATAGAGAATTCATATATAGAGGAAGATGAACTGGGAAAGGTATAATCAAAATTATCTGAAGATGAAAAATCTATAAATAAGTTGAATGTTGAATTAAGAAAGGGAGTAAAATAAAAATACAAATCATTAATTTTTTTTTAAAATTTTGCATTATAAAATAAGTAGAAGATATTCCTTTGAAATATAAATTTAATTTATATCAAATAATAGTATATGTTTCTTCGCTAAAATAATATTGTATTTATTGATGATAAAATATTATGATCATCCAATAAAATAGTGTTAGATAGAAAACAATTTACAAAGTAAGATCATCTACCCTAGAATCATAATGAATTTATATTTAGTAATATACTACCATTAAATATTTATGTTTAAAACATATATCAGTCACTAAGGTTGAGTTTCTAAGGATATTACAGTTGTCATGGAAAATATTTTCACAAATCCTTTAATTTCTAGAAGTATTTATCTCTTCCTATAGTAAAAAATATGTAGAGGGTTTAAGACTTGCGAAAATATGAAATTTATAATAGGATGATGAGAAAAAATATCTCAATGATTGATGAATCTGAAGTTAGTAATTCTTCAATAGAGAATCATATTTATGTCCTCAAATAAACCAAAATAATATGTTATTACACTGGTCAGTTTATAGAAAATGTCATCAAAAATCTTCAATGATCGATCCCATACACCATAACATAAAAGGATAAGTGAAAAAATGATAAAAAATGTCATTTATAATTAAATTTCCCCTGAAAGTAAGTGAAATGTTATGTCATATACTTTTTATACAAGATACTCCAAATATACAATATGGTACATTTAATATTTCAAAAAATCTACAGGGAATAAAAGAGTATATTTTACATTTTGAAATAGATTTTCGTTAAAAATAAAAGGATGTAATATAAAAACCGTAGATGATTTAATGTTTTAGTACAATGATTCTATATTTTATGATGGACTTAATTATAACTCACTCATTTTCAGTGATCTATGTGATGATGAGAATGTTATACTCCTCTATAGAAATTATTATATCAACAATTTCTCAAAAAATTAAAAAATAAGATTCAAATGCAGTATGAAACAAAAGAGACATGTCTCGGATTGGATATAAAAGATACTCATCTAATATAACTAAGAAAGACAAAAATAAGTTATAGAATTGATGTTATGGTCATCATGGACAATATAATATGAAAAAACCCGCAAAAGAATCTTATGTTTGAGATTCACACATACTAAAAATAAAAATAACTATCATTTATAAATCTTATCAAAAATATAATTTTTATGAATGAAAAACTAAATGGTAAAAAATTAAATCATCTATAACTATTGAACTTAAACATTCCAATGTGTGTGGATATATGAGGCAGAATTACACAATGTGTGACTTAATGTTTATCATTTTTAATGATAAAATCATCCATATTACTAGTGTTACATTAAAAATGAATAAACCTACTTTTATGGAAATGTTTATGTTTTATAGAATGGAATATTAAAAGCAACCTGGGGTACATGTGAATATGATAATGATTGATAATGAAAATGAGTTTATATGTACATATTTTAAATCAAAACAAACCAAACATGGAATAATTCATTTGTATAATTATCCCTAAAAACCATTATAAATATATGGTTGATGAAGGGGAATATAAGATTTTGAAATGGATAGAACAATGATTTCAATGTATAAAATCTCTAAATTAATCTAGAGGGATACCGTGTATATGATGATATATTTTTAGAATACGTATCTACTAATTGTATAAGAGTATACTCCACCCTCTGAGATGTTTTGTATGAAGAAAACAATGGTGATATTTTTTAAAGTATAAGGAATTTCTTACAAATTGAGAAAGAAAATTCTATTCATAAAAAAATTTGATGAATGCAGAAGAATGATTATTTTTGTTTACAGAATCATTTTAAAAATATGCTTCTTCGAAAATAAATTATAAAATATTTATCCATAATATATTTTACTTTTATGTATTGGGAAAATATTAAAAAATATTTTTGGAGCCCAGAGTTGAGACGGTGTGAGTTTATAAGGCCCAATGATCCTTAGTGTTCATAGAAATAAAATATAAAATATATAATATAATAAATGAATATTATTTATAAAATAACATAATAAAATAAGAACAGTGTCTCATATCATAATTCCCAAATCTTCACTGTGTATGGAACAGTTATATTACCCTCAGAATGACATAACCATGGTCAGTGTCAGGAGTTTTTTTAAGTTTCATCATGGGTAAAAATAAAAAATTATATTAACTATTTTGATTTCCCTTTTATTTAGATACACTGGCCAATCCTCTTTTTATAAATCATTTTCTGGAAAATTTCTTATGTTTATCCACATAACACTATAGATTGAGATATGTTTCATGGAGGATCCTTATTGGATAGTTGATGACATATCATGAATTTTAAAAATGGAATGAAAATCGAAGTTCAAGGATCTCTCCAATGAAGGCAACAAGTATTCTTTTTCTAAAATTGATAAATCCAAACCTAATGTATATTTTTTATATTCATTAGTTTATTTACCTGGTTGATTATTCTATGGAAAACATAAATCAATACACTTATATATTGATTTATAGGTTAATGATTATTTAAGGGATTGTATTTTTTTCCTTAGATATTGTTGCCTTTATATTTTATTATTATTTTTTATCTCCGTTAATTATTCTAATGGATATGAATCAGGGACAACCATATCAATGACTGAGGATGGTTCCTATTTTTTATTTCTTATTCCTTCCCACAATCCCAGCATGATCATTATCACCCACTCCTTTGGGTTGTGGTTTGACCAATACCCATTATTCAATTATTTCATAGCAATTTTTTTTGACAAAAATGAATAATACCATGAGTTCTATTTTCATTATTGATGGTGAAATCGATGTTCAAAGATATTCATCAAAAATTATAGGGGGTTGAGACCAGATTCATGACACCTAGATTACAGCTTGGACTATGACATGTAGCATGGTGAAATGTGAAATGTTCTTAGGAAGTTTTGGATAGCTATAGTACTTCTACCTATTATGATTGGATTCTTTTAACATAGATCATAAATCTTCCATTTATATTAATATTTGATCCATAGGTAAAGGTATCACATGTAATTTCAAGAAATATTTCTAGGATTTTTGGGATATTCCCATCTTCATTGTTTGTTGTCTTAGGAATACATTCTATGTAATCCCCATTCTATAGTGATGCATTTTACACTCTTATAAAATTATGTCATGTTGTGGGACACATTTCCTACCTCATTTGTTCCTATGTTGGAATATCATATTGTATCCATGTGGATAAAAAATTATTAAAAATACTATATACATATAAATATCCCAATGTACATGGGCACGACCCAACGTATATGGGCATATTCAAATATACAATATCATAGGCAAGTGTATCTCTGACTACCAGTCGGGCATCCACACATACAGCACCCTTAAAAGAAACTCTATGTATATGGAAGATTAAATTTCATGATAAATGGTGAGGCATGGGAAGACCCAAGTTAAGGGAAGACAAATTAAATCCTCCATAGTATTCGTTATATACTTATTTCGGAACATATTTTGGTTATACAAATCTTCATTTTAGAATAGGTTCGATTGAGTGGGATCCCATGGTACGACCTTATTTCTGTATAGTTGGGAATTACATCCTAGTCATTGGATAATGATCACCTCTATGGGTTTTATCCTGGTCAGATATCATGGTATCACACTCTATGGAACGGGTTGGGATCCTCAATCAGGTATTCTTACCATGGAAGAGTTTGACGTGTATGCATTACTACCATGCGTAGGGTGTCTATCTTCTTTCAAGTATAATGATCTAGTAGGGTTTTTGGGTCACCTTTTTGGTCCGTGTTATTATCCCGTATCGGGATTTTGACATCTTTTATGTTCCAATTAGTACATCATGGGGGAGACTTTATTATCATCACATCTCAGATTAGCATGATCAATGAAATCCTAGAAAATTTAGTGAGTTATCCAAAATTAAAGTTTCTATGAGTCCTATATGAATATAAACATTTATTAAGGTGGTTCAGACATTTTTGATACCTACAGTTTATTATTATTATATATGGTATGTTATGGTTATCCATATTTCATTATCTCATGTATTGATTAATGTTCATTTTAGTTTATAAGATAACCACACTTGATGATTTTTATCGAGTGGTTTTTTTATATTCAAATACATATTTTTATAATCACATTTTCATAATCTCTACCCAAAATTATTTGTGACATATGTTATTGATAAATATTTGGATGATGCCTAAGGAGTACTAAACTAGGTAGAGTATGGTGAGATGGACAGACAATGGTTAGACGTGGTGTTTCATTTTTCAACAATCTATGCTCCTTTTTGCTGGTTGGAATCTTTTTCACTTTTTGGAGAGATTATATTTGGACCTTTTCTTTCATTATACAATTTTTCATTACTCTAATGTGGGTTAGATTTTGTTCATTTATTATTTTATAATTTCATTTTTTTATCAATTCATTTTTTTCTAGGAATTCAGAGGTGTGTTTCTATGGACAACTACCATAGTCTAAGGCCCCCCATGATTATATTATACCTATTAAATGGTGGTCTCTAGACCATGAGCTATTTGAGGTGATATTGAGATTTTATTCCTATATTACCATCATTCATGCATCCCCTAGTGGTTTGGGTCATGAAAGAGAGGTATCAGAAAATTTGGTTATACCATATGACTATAGATTAGAGTTTTTTCATTATATGATATTTGGTTTGGGAATTATGTAAATTGTGTTAATGTGTTTTGAGGTAATAATTCAAGCTAGGGACACAAATATTGGTGTTGAGACAAATTTAACCATTTATGATGACTCAGGAATCCTTCAGGTAGACTTCTTACAAGTAGACACTACTTTCAGGGGGAATTTGTACAAGCATCATATAGGAATGGGCTAGGGTTTTCAAGTCCTTTTGGGTTAGAACCCATGATATAATATTTAAATCTAGGCTGAATTATTTTTTTTCGTATTGTCTCTAGTAATATTTATAGATAATATTTCAAATCATGGTTTTGTAGATTATGTATTTAGTGAAAAGTTTAATACACAGTTCCGGTACCTATGGGTGGTTTTCAATTTTCCCACCTCCCTTTGAGCTACAGGTTATGCCAGTAGTGCAAGTTGAGGATGTGTTCACGTGGATATTGTTTCATGTGTTTAAAATGTTATAAAATTTAATTTTTTTGGGAGTATCCAACACACTGGTAATTATAGGAATCTGTACAGATAGTGAATTAGGTTTTCAGCCTTCTGGGAAAACACTAGATAAAATGGTTGTCCTAAAAGTTAGTCTTCATCAAGGATCGATCGGGTAACGGTGAAATCTAGTGAATCCAACACACAATGACAAATATATCTCATAATTATCATTTATGTGTGTATTTTTATAGGGGTTCTGTGCATACACTTTTTGATTAGTGTGTATTCAAGAGAATCTACAGTTGGAGGATGGTAGCTTGATTGTGCCATAGTAATCGACGGGTTTCACCAACCTCATATGACACTATTTGGATATGGTTAGAGAAAATTTCATAAAATAAATAATATTTAATTTGGTCTTAATCTAATATATTAAGGATATATTTATAAATCCTTACATTCCTACCTATGTTGGAGTGACAGATCAGGCTGTGGTAGTATAGAGCATCCTAGAAAAGTACACACGTATTGTGAGCATTAGTAGTTGAAACATAGAATATGATACATCATCAACTGGTAACTGATATTAGCCATAGGGAACTAGGTGTGTGAAATTATATATGATATGGTCCTAGAATATAGGTTCTATAGTTCAAGGATCTCAGGATAGTTCTAGTCATCCAAGAGACATATCATGTTTATCCTATAATGTATATGAAAATCTCAATTGGGATATTCCAACTAGTCAAACAACTAATAGAGTTATGTTTGATGGAAACCCTCATTCGATATAATGTAAGTATAAATGAGTTCTCCAGGTTGTTAGGCATTGTAGAGGAGATGGTAGAGATGTTGGAGGTAGAAGGATGTTTGACCTATTTCCACCACCACCCACAATGGGTCTAGGTCAGGCTCAGTGATTCATTGGATAGGAGAGAGAAATAATAGAGTTAGTGGCGGCCAATGACCCATATTATCCAAAGATTATTAGAGGTATTATATTTGTCTTGTCATCTTTATTAGTATTTTTCATTGACATTGGTCTGAGCCACTCCTTTTTACTACTTCTGATGTTCGAGACATGAATATTAAAGGTAAGCCCTTGGCTCGACCCTTGTGATTGGTGATTCCTATCAAATGTGATATGGTAAACACACACTTATACCAACATTGTGACCCAAATAATATAAAAGATAACTTTATATGTGATCTATTTATATAAATGATGATGAATTATGACATCACCTTTGGTCTGGACTAGTTATCAACATTTTTTTCCCAGATTGACTATTTTAGGTGGTGGATGTGTGATGATGGGATGCGTTTTAATTTCATTAGTGAAAAGGAAACATATGGGGAGAATTATGGGCCCATATTTGAGAGGATATAGTTGATTAATCATCAGTTTGATAGTATTACTCTTGTAGATGTTGAAGATATAGGTTTTTTATACCTACAGTACTAGAGGAGTGTGAGGATGTATCTCTTATTGAGGATCCATATTTTCTATTCACTAAGGGATAAACATTTGCTTTGATTGGTACCCATATATTACACTTATTTATTATGTATCTTGAATTACATCAAAAGCAGAAGGTATAATTTGAGTTCTTAATGGGAAATGGATTTTTCAGATAGAGTGTTCCACCCAAGGCAGCTTTAGTGTTTTTTGTGAAGAAGGTGGATGAAATATTGTGGTTGTAAGTAGATTATCACCACAAGAATCTGGTGATAATGAAGAATATAAATACACTATATACAAAAAATAAACACCTCTATTGGTTTATAAGGGATAGATGATTGTCCAAAATTTCCCTATTACCTATAAATCACTAGCATTGACTATTGGGAGTGGATATACAAGATATGTAATTATGACATTTATATATTCATTATGAGTACATGGTGAAAACAATCAACGTGATAAACACCCAAACTATGATCTTGTGACTCATGTACAAAATAATTAATAAATTCATTGACTGGTTAATGGTGGGATACATCAATTATGTTGTAGTGTACTCATCACATTAAGTGGTGTTTGAGAGACACTTGAGGATTGTCTGGGACAAAAAATGAGAAGACCATATATATGGAAGGATCTTGATTTTTCTATTATAGATTCAATAATTATATATTCTTCTGAATTACATTTCATTAATTGGTCTAGTCGTAAACCACAAATCGTTTGATGATGTTTTAGATTGGGTGATACCCATGAGTGTGATAGAGGTGCATTGCTTCATTAGGATGGTAGGATAATACAAGAGATTAATGCCAAATTTCACTATAATATTATCACCTCTAATTTATTTTACCTAGATATGGAATCCTTTCACATATATATATATATTCAAGTTGTATTTTTAAGAGTTATGATATAGGTTCATAAGCACTCCAATATTGTCGTTACCTAAAGTGGGTGTTCAGTACATACTATTATAAGATTTCTTAGGTACTAGTATTGGTTGTCTACTGAAATGTTTGTATGAGGGGATTGATAATGGATATCAATATATAATACCACATATGTGGACCAATGTAAACCATGGTATTAAACTAGAGGTGGTGGTATTTGTACCCAAGTATGTGGAAACAAAACCATATGTGTCAGTAGTTTATCATCTATTATGATCAAAATAAATACTATTATTACTTATCAAGTATAGTTAATAAAATGAGATAGAATTTCTGGATATATTTCCCCTATTTTTATGACTTTAAAATAGTATATAATTACAAGAAGGGAAATATTATGGAACACTCTCTTTGTAAGAGATATTTTATACACTCAATGGTTGAGGTGACAGAATAGTTATCCTCAATACAACTATACCTAATGAATTAGCAAGTTAAATCACGTCTAAATATAATTTTTTCTACCCTTCCACTTAAAAAAATATGTTAGGGAGGCTCAGTAGGGAGTTACCAACTACGATACTATGCATACTCAGATATTAATTGGAAATTCCTCAAACGGATTCTTTGAAGGTGGAAACTATTCCATTTATTTCAGAGGATGGGAAATTGTTCCAGTGATGTTGTGTTTGTTGGTTTGGACGGAATTTTTATTAATCCCCTATTGTTGTACATTCAGGTGTAGAAAAAAGAATTAGTTATTTTGACATCATTTCTGGTGGATATGGATAAAGAATTGTGTTTCATTGTTTGTTTCTCGATTCCTATCTTATCAATAGCTGAAGGGTGATCACTAGGTTCTAGTGGGTTTAGATCAACCCCTTGAGGTTTTTGTGTGGAAATGAAAAGGTATATTAATTTCATTTTTAGTTGGGATACAAATATAATTGAGGACATAATACTATCAGTGTGATTGTATTATGACCAAGCAAGTTGGAACACTATTTATCTATCTATGTGAAGAGTCCAGTTAATGAATTTGGTTGCCTTTACATGAAGCAGATATTCAAGATTCACGAGGTTACCTATAAGGTATTATGAGGATGTAATGAAACAATAATGCCATGATTCTGGTGAGGATTGTATGATGTCATTCGAACTTAGTTTCATTTTATCCTGGCATTTTACCACAATGATGATGACTATAACTAGCGGGCTATTCATTTCCTAGAGGTTATAAATTGGGTCGTAATGTTAATCTTTTTCCATAGTTTAAAGGATAATCTACCATTGGTGTATTTTTTTAAGACAACAACATCCATTCCACCATTAGTATGGAAGCATTTGAGCCTATTTATGGGATACATTGTATGTCACCAATATATAGTATTGCTCTAGGAGATTTATCACTCATGGTCCCAATGTTGGTGTAATTTACCAAAAAATTTACAGATCATATTTCCGTGGATTAATACCATCCATATCTATTAGAATTCGGATACATACCGATTAAATAAACCTTTGGAATTTAGGCCTGGAGATCGTGTGTTCCTGTGGGTATCACCTCAATTTGGACTGTGGATATTTGTTCTGTATAGAAATTTATCTTAATGATTCATTATCTCTTTCTAGATACAATGAAGGGTTGGCATTGAGGATTACCACTAGAAAACCCAACCATATTTAGACTGGGTATAAGATGTCTTCCACAAGTCATAGATGAAGTGGTTTGTTCATAAACGAATACTTGTTATATAATAGAGTGAGTTAGACATCAATGATAGAGATACCATTTAAGAGTTCCAAATAGAGATAAATTATTAGTCATATAATATCCTCTATTTAAATGAAACTCCCATGGTGTCTTCCAAGAGGTGGTACAAGGATCCTCAAGAAAGCACATTAGAGTAGAAGACCATGATATGATCTCACTACCCATATATTTTTAAGAAGGTATTTTAGTTTTAATTATGAAAATAACTAGTGTGGTGAGAAATTAAAATACATATTTATTTATATAAGAATTCAAAAAATATTAAAAAATATTTTTAGATCTAGGAAATGAGACGATGAGATATTTTTAGGCCTATTAAGCTGGATTTTTGATATAATATAAATATTAAATATATTATTTCACACATGAAATGTTTTTAAAAAATAGTATATTAAAATTGGAATAGATTCTCGTATCAAAAATATAATAGAATCATCGAATTTGGAATGTGGGTATTGACCTAGGTGCGGAATAACCTTTATGGGAATTAAGAACATTGTTACGTGTCCTCACGAACTAAAATAAAATATTAAATTAATTTATATAATTTTTTATATACAAATGGTTACATAAAAATTAATTGTAAAATATGTCTTATGGATAATCCCTATCATTATTCAAATAACCATATATATTTGGAGAGTAGGTTTAGAAGAGTGTTCTTGAATGGAATATGGAAGAAAATGAAATTTAAATCGTTGATCCAATCAGATTTATTGATATTGGATAGAAATCATATGCACGAATTTAAAAAATATGGTAAATAAATGAATTTCTTCATCATTAATGAGTAATGGATGATGTAAATAGTTTTTGGTTCGAAATCACATGAACTTACCACTATTTTGGTCTTGTAATAGTCTGTATTACTTGGATTAAGGAAAAAATAAACCAATGATTAAAATATTAAGAATATTATCCTCTCCTCCACTATATAAACCACACCTCACCCCCTCTTTCTCCCACACCACTGAATCATTGAGCCTTTCCATTGTTATTAAAAATAAACTTCCCAATACCTCACCCCAAACGTCCAATCCATTATGGTCTCACCAAAAGCCCCAAATAAAAGTCTTTAAGACTATTATCAAGGAGTAGTACTCATTAGGCGATCCTCTATTTCTTTTTCTTGCAACATCTTTTACATGATCCAATATTTTTTTTCTCTCTCCTCTCCTCACCTAGTCTAAATGCTATGATAATTTCTGTACATTAAATAAACTATAATTTTATTATTATGATTTAATATTTCATTATCATATCTCTTCTCTCATCCTATTATACTAAAAATGAAAACAACGTCCTAGATGTTTTGATTTATCACATTCAAGGACATCAAGTTTTTAATTTCTATTACTATATTAAATACTAGTCATGAAATAATTTAATGTTTGAAATCAATCATAATATATGTATTTTAATTGTTCAATGTTCTATAATCCTTACACACTCATAATATATAATAACAATACAAAACAAGTTCATTGTGTATTCAATAGCCAAGTTAATCCAACTGTTAATCATTAAATTTTATCTAATAAATCATTCTCATGGTATATAAAAATATCTATAAGATCATTTATATCTATTTCATATCTATACTAACATATATCAACAATTTTTTATGTTTAGATACATTTCAAATGAACTTTCATTCATTAATACAAGAAAACTTACCATGAATACCAAGGAATAATGGTTTCCAAAACAATAAAATTGAACCGATTAAACCCATAAAAATTGAAATTAATAAACCTAATAAGGCTATAATAAAAAAATTACTTGTACAAGAGGTTTTGTAATTATTAATTATTGAATATAAATTTTATTATTCTGGTCATTAAGATCAATCAAGAACACCTTCAGGAATAAGGTATGGGGTTTCTCATCTCACTTTTATTTCATTGAGATTTACCTAGTTAGAAACGTATTTATTATATGTGGTGTATATTTAATTCTAATTGATATATAATACCATTATTATCTTTATACTCATGATATTTAGTGACTCACTTCTTCATTATTGACTCTATTGATTGCAATATTGTTAGGGTCTTTGTTTGAGTTTCTATTTCATTGTGATTTACATGTTATTATGTACCTAATAATTTTTATGTGGTGTACCTACTTCCACTTTGAGATAATATTTCATAAAAACTTATAAATATTCTAATGATCCATATTATATTTTATTAGATACGAGTATTATCTGATGTTGTATATTCATTTACATGTGATGTTTATTTGGGATGTTAATTAAACTATGAAAATATTGATGAATATGTATCATTTAATATATACAGATATTGAGCAGGCATATTGTAATTGTATTAAATACATGCATAAAAAATTATTTGGACATGAAATGATGTATAGGGCCCACCATATCACCTTGATGCATCGACATGTCTCATTAGTCAAGTAAGTTGGAGACAATCCCTTCGAGTTTGTTTCCAAAACAAAATCAGATGGGTATATACCCACTGACTTAAACCATTTTGATGCAATAGTTGTATCATATGCCAGATACATGATGTCTAATTAATATTCATTCTCTTTATTCTATTTTACTTATTATATCTACGAGGTTTTCACTATGACAAAATCTAAGGATGTAGTTTCATTTGTAATTTTATTAATGGAGTGTGTTTTTTATTTATTCCACATGCCATATTGACTATTCAAATTTGATTATGATTCAATTATTTTTGATTCATTCTTCCACTGTTTTTGAAACTAATTGATGATTTTAGATCACCAAATTCGTTTGTTAACATTCAATAGGTTATGGAGAGGATACCATTTATTGATTTCTCATGGATGAAATTTGTTAGTTTTTATTATGTATTGTATTTTGTTACCTTTTCTAATATATTATGAGTTACATGTAAGTATCTTGTTTCTTAAATACTACTAAAATTATCGTTACGTTGGGATTTTATTCATTATAATCATTTAAATGTGATAATTAATGCTCCTGATCTAGGATTCTAGGGTCGGGGTGTTACAATATGTGTATACCCTCACAAAAAACTAGCTTATAAGCATACTGTAGCATAACCCATGGGGTGTCCCAGTGTAAGACCCCTCATATAGAGTGGCACTATCCTCTAGCCAAATGGGTCATGAAAAAATTCATTCATCAATCTATCCAATATGGAATTAATGAAGGCTCCATGTCAATGAAATCCCCTATCAATGTGATACATTTTTTTCTTTAAATATAGTCTATAAATGGGAACATATTTGGAAATGATGTCTTTATATCCATTTAACAATTTTGAAGTTTTATTGAACATACACATATATAAAATGTGTGACTAATTTATTTTATCCCTTCATGAAAATAATTCCCTAATGTAAACTCATTTAATCTATGAAACCCCATTTCATACTAGTCTATCCTTTATTTGGAAAACTCTTAAATTTTTACTAATAATGATTTTAACAAACCATTTGGTAATAATTATGATGCACTTTTCGTGTCTATATATCACCTCGTATATTTTATTATTTTTGATTTCTTCCAAATCCTTATACATGGAAATTACACAATATTCATGAATTACTAATTCATTGAATTAATTTGGTTCCACCAATGATAATAGACAAATATGGAAAATTAATATAATTAATTTGATATATTATAGATAACAATTTTCCACTATAATGTTACTTGGATTAATTTCTACTATTATACTTGTTTCTTAGACATCATTAATCTATCAACACCATGCTCATCATCTATCTCAAATTTATTTTTATTATCAATTATATAATTTTTGGATCATCTCAATATATACATATCTCTTTATATTCATTCCATACTTTATCAAATAAAAAATTTCATGATTTATCTAAATCTCTATAATGAATAAAATTTAATTTTAATTTTTTAATTTTTTTAAAACATTCAAATTATTTATATGCATAATTCATGGATTAGTAGCCTAAAAATAATTCATCTATAAAATCTACATAAATTATCTAATTTTATTAGTTATTCAAAATGTACCATCTTTTAATAAATACTACAAGATGATATGATGTAATTGTTTTAACATGACACATTATTTATGTAATTTTCTCTACATAGTGACAGAGAAATCATTAACACTGATTCCACGCAACAACATATATTTCATCATTAAGATATTGGATGGTGATTTTGTATTCAATAAATAATGTATTTGAAATAATATTTTCTATGTTATTCTTGATTTCCATAACTCCATTCTATAGAACAGTGATTTCCATTTAAGCTTCATGAATTATTCTATTATTCTACAGATAATGTTATACATCAATTAAATTTTCATTCAATTTCATTATTTTACATTTGATTCATCATTGGTGTCCCAATTTCACTATCTAATATAATTCATATTCTTTTAATGTATTCCATAATACTTCTCTTTGATAGAATAATCATATCACATCTCATCCTACTGTAGCCAAAAAAAATGATTTATTTCTCAACATGTTTTCTCATTAATTGATTGGACAACGTAAAAAGGTATCAAATTAATTATATAGATCATATTCCCTCTTATTCATTGGGTGAAAGTGTTTCTAACCATTTTTGTTCTTAATAATGAATCAAAAATATTTTTTTGTTCTTCTTAAATAAAGAAAAATCTACTGCTTCATTTAACATTGAAAATTTATCGATTATTACTTGATGAAAATTTCCAAGGTTATAATTCCATAAAGTTTCATACACATGTATAGTAAGGACTAAATTATTTTCAATTTTATCTACCTCATATAAGAAAACAACTATTCTACATCCTTCCATAAAATACAAGATTTATTTTAATCTTATCTAATAACCTCTCATAGTGGAAGCAACATATTGTCCTTATTGAAATAGATAACTGAAAATAAAAAATTATGTAAACAACCATAAATATATGTAAATTCATTATTATTAAATTCTACTCGTATAATATGTTTATTCCCACATAGATTAATATTTATATCTCATTCGTTTTTTTTAAAAACCATTCCATCAACTCTACCTCTCAAATATTTAAGAACATTTGGGAAACCAATTAGGTGGAATGTGAACTCATTATAAAAAATCCAAAAAATGTTGTTTCTTTTATTCTTCCAACCTAACATAATAAGAATATTTTTCTACTTTATTATCATCTTAATATCTAAACAATAATAATATAAAAGACATAATACATAAGTTACCATGAACTAATTTTCATTTTTACACCAATTGAATTCATATTATTCTTCCATCGGGAAAAATATATTTACAAACAAAATTTTATTGAATTTTATTTCATTTAATCTATTTTGAATTTCGTAGATATAGTTTATAAATATTTTTCTATAATTATCATCTACATTAATAAAGTTAATGTATGAGAAATAATATCCATATTAAGAATTTTTTTTCTTCTATGGTAATTTTTCATTGATTGTTCCTTTCTTAATATACAATATTGTAGATAGAAAGTTATTTCCTTGTAGGTATATTTTATACTATATACCTGACGGAAATAGTATGTCTCTCAAATGGTACCTCATATCAAATATTTGAGGCCATAGTTGAGTCTCGATCATGGACTATACACTAAGTGGGACATAAATTTTTTCAGTGCGAGCCTTCTGTAAAAAATGATAAAGAGAGAATAACAATAAATAAATTAATTAAATTACTTTATTTTATCTCAGATGTTAATTAAAATTACTTTTGAATGCAGACACATATATGAAATCCAAGAAAATTGTTGAGTTTGTAATTTTGTGTTATCCATATGGGCAGCCCCATGTGAGAGGGTGCAGGAGGATCAAATTCTATGTCCAATATTAGTTTTATATAAATAGGAGTTTAGAGAAATGAGCTCAAGTTAACTCATTTCTATTTAAAGAAATGGAGCTCTGGAAATATTCTTCCAATGGTGATTCGAGATCTTAACTACATCCAGTTGCTATAAAAATTCAAGCACTCGTAATTCAGAGTGTAGTAAACACAACAGTGTATCCAAATCATGTATTAATTTATATTTATTATTTTTCAATTCAACCATTTTAATTTGTCTCTAATTTCAATTTCGGTTGGAATTCGCTACTTTAGAATCCATTGTTGATGGCCAAACTAACGATGACCATCATCTGTTTTGATTCAGGATCACATGTTCTTCATATTATTCATCATTATTTGAAGATAAATTTTCACCGTGCTCAAACAAACATCAATCATGGAAAAATACTCAGAGACTCAAGGCTACCAACATAGGTTTTCCTGGTCTGTGATCGAACTCGAGTTTCAAGCACTAGAGGAGGTACGACGTTGAGTGGAAAATACCATAACTTTTTTTAAACATAAAAAGGACTTTGAAACTTTTAACAGAAAATTAATATGTTTATATAAGGATCATAGGATCACTGATCTGGTGTCAGTTTCATTTTTCTACCACTAGAGTTGTATCAGTGGCATGTAGAAGGTTGTTGCGGTGCAGGTCTGGTAGGGTACGGCTCCGGTGAGGCAGTAGTCTGATCAGTTTGGTAGGAAACATGGCGGACAGGGGTGGTGGCATGTCTAGGAGTGGAAATATGGATCAATGACAGTGGGGGAGTGCCCCATGACAATGGTGGTGGAAGGATTCCGGCCTTGTGAGCATATCATCGATGTAGTATTTTTTAGACTAATGATTGTTGATTTTTAAAGACTCGTAGACTGGGTCAATAAAAAGTCATAATAATAATAATAATATGTCTTCTGATATTGATTCTAGCGTAACTCTTTCATGGAGCATCTGATTAACATTCCATCTATAGAAATGTGACCATTCCTATGAGGTGGACCTTTTGTGGCTAGTTAAAGAACATTATGCAATGAGATAAATGTTCAGTAGAACAAAACATACAATTAACATAATTATAATGTATTTATTAGTATTTTATGATTCTTGTATCATATTTAACTTCATTATAGGACATTTTATTGATGCACCATCTGTGGTGTCATGATTTCGAAACCTGGGTGGCTGTTTCAAATCGGATTTCAAGCAGTTAAAGAAAAATTGTGGCATATACCCCACGAATCTCATTTCGGGCATGTCGGGGTGAAAATGACCTTTTCACCGAGTGTCAATTTTTCACAAATTAATAGCTGATCTCATTTTTTTTAGTGAGTATTTCCATGGTGAAATTTCTAGAATGTGTTTCGGGATTGAGTTTCATGCCCAATGATGCACTATTCTAATACGATTCTGCGAAATGCAGCTTCATTAATGGGATTCCAATTCTGGAAAATGAATAGATGATCATGTTTTTTCATAAGGATCAAAACAATGTTAGTAGTCTGATTCTCTGGGGAAATTTGAGGAGGCATTCCAGTAAAAGTAAATTATCAACCATCGGATCAAACAATGAGCATTATGCACTCTTTATCCTTTTGGTACAAAGGTGCCATGTAATCTAAGAGTACGGTGGCACACCGATGGTTACTTTATCATAGTTTATAACTCAAGTATGGATGGGTACAAAAACTAGTGATGACACAGGGACACACATCGTGGGGGAAACTAATGCTATGTGTACCACACTATGAATCTTCTTCTTCTCATATCTACATATTTTGGACTCATATTTTGTTATGAGAGTAGCCATTTCGGAGTGTTTTTCTTTGTAGAACGTGATGGTTCTTTCTATAGTGGATTTTCAGATATGGTGCATGATTTTCCGGTTATAAAGACTATATGGGGTGAATTTTAAGGATAGACATGATCAAGAGATCACATTAGAGTATTCCCATAGGAACTCTACTAGGCATAGCTCCTCGATGAAACTTGAATAGAACCCTCCAGTTGGCATAGGCCTGGGTCCTCGAGGACACTATTGTGATCCCTCCAGCCATGCTGGGAATGAGTCCTTAGTGACAGTGGATTAGAACCCACTGAGTGGTCTGGGCAAGGGTCCTTATCCATTTTACACTAGAACCATCCAAACAAACTAGGTATGAGTCATCAACTTTTTCATAGTGGAACCCTCCCTCTAGGCTGGGCATGGGTCCTGAACATTGATCATGAACTTTGAATATGTTTATTACTAAAGAGATATGTTTTCAAATACCATAGACTTGTGAAATAGGGGGATTTTTTTACCACCATGATTCTTCCTTGTGACACGAACTAAAATTGTGCGTACAAGATAGAGATAGGAAAAGAATATTGTATCAATATACATTGATTGATTCCCTTTGATGTAGGTGTTCTGAGATGATTTGTTGGATGATGGGCATCTTTGGTGGTTTATTTTGGACTTTTTAGAGACTCTTCTTCTTGGGATGATATGTGGGATTGGTATCCCATTACTATCTTGTTTGATCTTATTTGACTAAGCCTATATATATATATATCCTGTTTGAGAACACACTTATTGGGTTTTGGTTACTATCCTGCAAGAATAGTTGAGGACGTGCTGGATATGATATTCTCTTTCCCTTTCTAGATTCATGGGGTTAGATGTATCTACTATCTAACTATAGGTTTAACAGACTCAACAAGAAGTTTACCTTCTCAGAGTATCTAGATCCTTTTGTTTGGATGATCATTCTTCACTATCTTGTTGGGTTGAGCGGTATTGTTTTACTATACCTTGTTCTATCTACTTCTACCCTATTAATTATATCTTTCTATAATTAATTGGGACTTTGGGGCATCCTATTGATAATTTTTATACTCACCCTTGCTTGGGATTTTTCAGCACATGGTTTTCCCTTTCAGATGATGGGTAGGTTGATCTTGAATTCATTGGATCTTGGGAATACATGTGTGTGTGCCACGTATGGAGGAAACAAATTCGTATCTTGGAGTGGGGTTCACATAGATATTTTACTTCTTTAGTTGCATCTAGGTTGTGGAATGTTTCTTGTTGGGAGGGTATTTTTCCCCGTTATTCATTTCATTTTACTTCAAAATACGTATACATGTACTGTTTACAAGTCAATTCATGTTTTTGGTTTATATAGAGAATTTTTGTATCTTGTTTCTCGTTTCCTCTACACTCTTTCATTGAGTTAGTTGTGTGTGTGTGTACATATACATTGGAAAATGCTCCCTGGGTTTTTTGTTCCTTCGGTTCTTATTGCCACCAATGGCATATAGAGGCGGGCTTTGGGTAGTATTGGATTGAGCCCTGGCATAGTTCACCTCATTATAAAATGGTATCAGAAGAGGTTTGACCATTGGGATGATGTTAATATGTTTCCCAAACAATTTATTAGTGTGGTTTATGGTAAAATGTTCACTATGTCGGAAGATAGGATCTCTAGCCAGGGGGTCTAGTGATGGTGTGGCTACCGAAATATCCATTCACTAATACCATGATTATCCACATGTTTACTCATTATGCTGATAAATTTTTTCCAGGAAGCATTTTTACAAACATCATATAAGATTGAGTATTTGTTTTTCTTTCTTGAGTCAAATCCCCATTGTTTTTGATATATAGATATTCTCATTTGATGTAGTAGTCATTGACAAGTTTCAACATTCCAGAATGATGATATTCATCTAGGATACTAGCTCTAGTTCGTGAAGAAAATTCCTCAAGTGAATAGGCCTTAGTTCAGGGTACATCATGTGATACCCTCTCTCTAGGTGGGTAGGTAGCATCACCTCCACCCATTGAGTAGTAAACATTCCCAGAAGTGCTGGCTGAGGACATGCGCAAGTTGAGTGCACTATGCAAGTCCCAACATTAGTGACTAATGATTACCCATGGTGATCCACATCCTCAAGGAGTATAGGTTTTTTTGTATGGTGGTACACCTCTTTAGGCATGTGTGGACACCAATAGGTTAGATGGTGGCTTTGTCAGCCAGTATTTTCCATGGAATGGCTTGATATTGTTGGATTTAGGTAACATTGATGTGTGCGAGTTAGCACTCACATGGAATGACATCCAACAACTGTTTTGTGAGGAGTAATACCCATCCTTATTACACTCTACTCGGATTTAGGGAGATTATTTTGATTTAGTAGGTAGGGATGGTAGTGGATGATTGCACAACTATGTTCATAGACCTTACACTCTACACCCCGGACATGATCTGTGAGGGTAACATTCAAGCCTTGAAGTTTGATCATAGACTCTTTAGATATATACACTTCAACATAGTGACCTTGTGCATCCCCAACTACATCAGGGTGTTGGAGATGTAACTAGTTATAGAAAACTTTCTGTCAGTGTGACGCTAGTTAGCTGGAGATGGAAGTAGGAGCAAGAGTGTAGAGATGTCTACCACAACTAGAAAACGTCAGTTGGTAGGGCCTCAATATAAGAGGCCTTCCCATGAACAAAATAAGTAACAATTTATGGGATAGTGTAGAGAACAGATGAATCCTCGGGAGTGTTGTTTTCATGCTTTGGATGGACAAAATCACATGGCATGAGACTACCAGAAAATATTTGTTAAACATCGGAGAAAATTGGTTGGTACACTACCATAGAAGAGGTAGTTATGAGATCAAGGGATCTACTAAGTGGGGAATGGGTGGTCCCTAAGAAGGTGGTTCTACCATAGTATTAGTAAGAACATTGGTTAGTGGATGATTCTATGAAGTCCTTCCACCACCACTAGGTGTCCCATGTCAGTATCATGGAGATGGCGGTTAGGTCTGAAGGTTGTTGCATGAAATGGATGTTTTCATTCCTTTATCCCAAGAGATGATAAGATATATTCCATGTGAATTTTCTAATAACCATGTGTTTGTGTTGTTAGACGTAGCCTTGAATGCATGAGGAGGCGGGCTCCTTCCCACACTGATACATGTTTTTATGTTGTGAGTAAAAATTTAATGGTAACTCAGTTCCACCAAAAGAGGATAGTATTGAGGTGTGTTGGACGAGTCCCTCAAACTTGGAAATTCATGGTGGGGTTTTGAAATGGATTGTTGGAGTAGGTCCTAGTATTTCTAATAGTTTTTTTTCATCATTACCTCTTTTCTCTAAATATTCCACTAGTTGGTGTGTCAAATTTTCTGGTTTGGGAATTACTCTAATTCCAAGGGAAGATAAGACACAAGAGATATGCCATGTTATTTCAATGTCTAAATTCCAGAGGTTGAATGAGTTTACTCACCTGTACTGTTCATTGGTACCCTTTAATTCTCCATGTTATCCTTGAAACGGATGTTATCATCTACTGGTCAACGTGATGGGGTCCCCATGAACAAGAAAATGAGACTCACTATATTTTCCTAGAAGCTATATTGTTCACCCTAAGAATGTGGAGACAATAACTTTTGGAAGAGTGCCTTATAATTTATTCCGGCCACCAGGGTCTCAAGTACATCATCCCTCTGAGAGACTTGAACATGAGGTGGTGAAACTGGTTGAAATTTCTTATGAACTATGACTATGAGATAGTTTATACTCTCAAAGATGGAAACATCATTGAATATTCCTTGGATGAAAGTCCAAATCTCACCTTTCTCTTGAGTATTTAGATAATTTTTCTTCTCGATAACTGAATCTAATGGAGCACGAGGGTGAAATATTTCATTTGTCGACGATTTTGACTCCTTCACTTATCGATCATGTGAGATATTAACAGTTGTGAGATACCAACTATGAAGTTCTATGTGATTAGATATCCATAAGAGATGCATAATATGCATATTCTGAAGAAGGGAATCACCATAACATTCTTTAGGGACGAACATTATCTTTAGTTGCGATGTAGAAGGAGGTGTTTCTAGAGGAAAAAACATATCCATTAGATATACATCCTAGTTGGGAATATGTGCATGGATCACCGTAAAACGATTGAAGTCCCAGCAGGAGATTAATTGTTTCTGATCTTGTCTCCTGATGCCTTGCCTTTTAGTAGGTGATGGATGAGCACCGAGTTCAGTTGGGTAGTGCTGACTATTGAAATCCCAAAGTGGAAATGGGATGACATATCCCTGAAATTCCTCACAATTTTTTGTACAACGTCATGGGTCATGATTCCATCTATGAAATAATATATGGACACATGAAGTCATCACACTTATTTCTATCAGGGAGTATAGTTCAATTGATTTTTGGGGAATTTTTATGTATGAGATATCATCCACCATCATGAGGTTCCCTAAACATTTTAATCTAATCATGACGTTCGGTTTAGTTCAATATTATGGATATTCATTTAGAATGATATCAATAACCGACAACAAATGAGTTCATACATTCACCCCCAGACTCATGGTAAAACTGAGAATTATATCCAGGTGATGGAGGATATGCTGAGGGCTTGCGTGTTAGTTTGTTTCTGAGGATACAAGCTATATTAGAAGTTATTTAGGCCTTTTTAGATCATGTAGAGGGTTAGTGAGGATGCCTACCACCATTCTATACCCCCACAGCTATAGATGTGTATATTGTTTTTCATGTGTTGTAATTGAATAGATACATACATGATCCTACACACATCAACGAATAAGGAAAACATACAAGGACATTCCATTCCCTTGGTTCGCATGTTGTGCCAACACAAAAACATGAAAAAAATTTCTTAGGAGAGGGAGAGCGAGGTGTAGCCTCCGTTTCTGATGTTTCTTATGCATTTTTATTTTACAGGAAGAAACGTATGAAATACAGAATGATGTATAATCTCGTTTTTTTCTTGTAATAATTTTCAATATTTATAAATATATTTCTTGAATAGGGTACTAAGATAGTGTGAGATTCTGAGGCCCTGTATGCTGAGAGTAAATTTAAAAAATAATAATTAATATATTTTCTATTATGAATATGTCTGAAACATGATATCTCTCAAATGGTAATTTGAATCAGAAATATGAGGCCACTTTTGAGTTTGAAGCATGACATTTAACCTACGTGGTAAATAACTTTTTTCACTATAGGCCTTCTATATAAAATCACACAGAGGATGTAACCTTAAATAAAATAATTAGTGTAAATTATTTTGTCTCAAACATTAATTAAACTAACTCTTGAATAAAGACTCAGATTGGAAATATGAGACCATTGTGGAGTTCATAATGGGGGGATTTCCTTAGTGGGTGACATTGGGTGAGATGTCACAGGAGGTTTGGATTCTATGACAACTAGTAGTCTCCTATAAATATGTGTTTAGGGAAATGATCTATAGTTATATCATTTCTCCCACAAATGGAGGAGCTTTGGGAATCTACTTTTGATGACGATTAGATGTCCAAAGTTCATCAGATAATGATGAAAATATAAGAACTAGTAGATTAGAGTGTAGCGAACCATCTGATAGATCCAAAATCATGGCAGGATATCTATTCCAAATTCTACAACTCCACAATTGAATCCTTTTTTGACGATTCCAATTTTTGGTGGAATTTTCTGCATTAAAATCTATTTTCGATGGCCAAACTAACAATGACCATGATATTTTTGGATTTGGGATCATCTATTCATTGTGTTCTTCATCGTTCTTTGAAGATAACTTTTTTCCATGATCAAACAACCTCTGCTCATGGAGAAAGACACATATTTTTGAAGCTCTCGACATGAGGAGTCACGATATTTTCATGGATTTAGGTTTTTGGCACTGGTGAATCCCCATAAGTGAGATAAAGATCTGAAAACATTTTGTTACATCACAGAATTTATGAACATTCAGGCGGAGAATGTGGTAGTGCAGATTAGAATATGAGGATCCATACTCTGGACTCAGTTTCTTTTTCTAACCCTAGTGTGGTTTTTATTGTTCGTAGAATGTGGCGGTGGCATGGTTCCGGTAAGGCGCAACTCTTGAAGGTAGTGATGCTACAGGTTTGGTAGGGGGCATGGAGGTTAGGTGCAATGGTGGAGCCAAGTGCAGCAACCGAAGCCGATGGGCGACACGGTGGTGTGGAATCGGGATATGAATAGAGTTCTATAGGATCCCCCTTGATGCTTGTTCAGAAAAAAAAACAATTAAAAAATGAAAAATTAATAAATGTTAGATATAACAATATTATTATTGTTATTATTATTATTATTATTATTATTATTATTGAAACGGTTAATTGGTTGTATCCTCCTTGTGCAACATCAAATTATTATTTTGTTAGTGTTCTTTTGAACCTATCTTCAATGTGGTCTTTTTAAGACTAATGTTGGGTGATTTTAAATGACTCATTGAGTTGGTAAAAAAATTCTCGAAAACCAATAATATTAATATTATTTCATTAGAAACTCATTTGAATGTATGTTGTACATGAAGATTCTGATAAATGTGTCATCTACGGAAATGTGACCCTTGATCTGAGGAAGTCCTTTTTATACATGTTAGAGAAAATTATATATTGGGAATGAGTCACGGTGACATTAGACATCCAATAAAAATAATAATAATGTGATTAATATTATTCAGTGATTCTTGTATCAAACCTAACATTGAAGTACAATGTCTGATTGACGCACTGTCAGCGGCTTCACGACCCTAAAACAATGTTAGTTGTTTGAAGTCCAATTTCAGGCACCTAGATTGAAATCAAAGAATTGGCCCCACAAGCTGTTTACGTGTGTGTTGCAGTAAAATGGGTCTTTTTCACTGGGTGTACATTTTGGACAAATGGATAGTTAGTCCCCTTTTTTCATGATGATTGTAATAATTCAATCCATATGGTGTGTTCCAAGATTGAGGTGCAGGACCCATGATGCACTATTCAAGTATGATGCTACAAAATACAGCTTCTTCACAGAGTTTCTGATTCGGGTGAATAAATATTCCATCATATGATTTTTTAGAAGGATCTCAATTGTGCGATATGTTTAGTCATCCATGACCACTTGAGTTGGCATGCCAATGAAAGTATGTTATTCTCTCCAAATTAAACAACATGAATTTTGTGCTAGTTGTCCTTATGGACCAAAGTTTCCCTGTACACTAGGAGTTTTATGGAACACGTAGGGGTACTGGTTTATAGGTTAGTACATGAGTATGGCTGTGTACACAGCCAGGTGATGAGGCGGGGAGAAAAGTCTTGTGGGTCCCACATGCTCCATGTGAGGCATTATGAATCTTTAACCACTCATATCTCATCTATTTGAACATGGATTTTGGTATGAGAGTATCCTATCCTGAGTGTTTTCCCATGTATCACGTGACGGTTCCCTCCGTAGTGGCTTTTGAGGCATGATGTGAGATGTTTTGGGAATGACGCTTATTTGAGGCAGCATTCGATGGTAGATATGGTTAGGTGATGACATCAGTGTATTACTTCTGGAACCCTCCAACCTATCCTGACATGGGTCGTCGATGACAGTATAGTGGAACCCTCTATCTGGGATGTGCATAGTTACTCAAGGACACTAGAGTGGAAACCTCATGTTTGGCTGGGCATCGGTCCCCAACATTGTGGCATGACTTCTTAACTATGTAAATTAGTGATGAGACATGATTTCATGCACATTTTAAAAAATGACCAATAGGTATGCGTTTTTTGTTGAGACATGTCCTTGTGACATAACCTAAAACCATACAGGCAAGACATACCAGCCAAGAGCAGAGAGTATCAAGGTGAGGTGATTGAGTACCATTGAAGTTTGTTTTTAGGGTAGACGGTGGGATGATGGGATTCACTGGTGGTTACTTCTAGAACTATTAGATACTCTTCTTCAAAAGGGATGAGCTATGAGATAGATATACCCGTACTCTCTGATATGGGATTGATTGACCAATCATATATATATATATATATATATATATATATCCATTTTTAGTGACAACTTATTGGGTTTTGGTTAATCTTGATTGAGGATACGAAAATAAATGTGTGGTATGCCATGTTTTTTCCATGTCATTCTTCTTAGGGTTGGAATGTTCTAATATAATACTATAGGTAGATAAGCCTCAATCAGATGTTCATCTTATCACAATTTATATCTCATTGTGTTTGGATGATCTTACTTCACACACTTCTTTGGTAGTGCTATATATTTTTTTACATTTTCTTTCTACTACTCCCCTCGTCAATACATCTTTTTCTACTAACATGGGCATTCGATGCATCCTAATGTGTATTTTTATACCCACCTTTGCATTTGATTTTCCCAAAATTGGTGTTTCATTAATGATGAGGAACATGTTGAATGTGACTTCAGAGGAGCTTAGGAATATGGGTTCTGAGACCACATAGAGTGGTAATAGCATAGGATCTAGGAATGAGTTTCTCTGGACTAATTTACATTTTTAGATAATTCCATGTTTTGCAAATTTTCTTGTTGGGCATGTATTCCCCCCCTGCCCCTTCCTTTATTCTTCCATTAAATCACATATACTTGTGTTGTTTTTTGGTCGATGCATTTTTGTGGATTATATAGAGTAGTTTTTTATATTTTTTCCATTATCCTATAATTTATTCGGTTCTTTGTATGTCTGTATAGGTAGTTAAGAAAAGGCCTTCGCTAGTATATTTTTACTCTATCCCTTCTCACTAACCCTGACCTATAGAGGCGGGCTTGGGGTAGTTGCAGCTCAACCCCCTACATGGAACGGGTCATGAAAAATTCTTCCTCATTCATTTTACACTCATAAAAAATAATGTAAGACATCATGTGGTCATGTTTGCAACAAAATTTAAAGTTAATTAGAGGAACCATGTCACTTATTTTTGAAAAACTCATATATTATTGAAATGTTCTAAATAATTTTTAAATTTATCATATCTTATGATTTCCTTTCCCCCAAAAAATTCATTTTATTTTGTGTTTTGTCCAATGATCCAAGACCACTATTACCAATAAAATTGTATTGTTTATCATTAAACACTTTTGGAAAACATTATGTGTCTTTTCTATCATGTTCTTTTAATAATTAATCTATGAACATTCTAAAGTGTATAATTTTTTCAGTTAGAAATAAATATTTTTTTCGGGGTTAAATTTATTTCTGAATGGAATAACTTAATAATAGATAACTTCAACATTTTTATTTCACTTATTAATTGAAATATTATTATGAACAATTATCATAACCTAGTCTTCAATATTTAAATATATAATTAACTACATCATTAGGATTCATCGGATAATTTTTATATTAATCTATAACAATTATATATTCAGTTAGTTTCTTCATCAATATCATCAACAAAATATGATTTTTCCATTACCAATAAAAAAATTTCATAAATTTCATAATTTATAGCAAATTCTTCACATAATCCTCTTCCAATTATACTTTTAGAATAAAAAACAATGTATGGTATCATCAAGTGATAATTGCAGCTGATTTGATTCAATAATTCGTAATATTTTTTAATTCAAATCTACAATTTTTTTCTTATGATATTCTTTAGTATATCACTATATATCATCTCATGGCCATGTTCATGATCATCACAACCCATTATAACAACATGGAAAAACAAATTATTATAAATTTCAATTGAAGTCATCTATAATTCAATGAATATATTTTGATGAACTTATATCTTTTCATCTATTTATTAATTTTCATCATAATAAATATGAAAATTCTTTTCCGAAATTATATTTGTTATTATGAAAATCATTGCATTCAATAATATCTTACTATAAAACACCTATTGTAAGGAATTAAAATCATTTCCATCATCATTCAATGATTGTTTACTACTTCATCCCTAAAATTTTGAAAGAATCACTTTCATAAAATCATTTAAATGTACTGAATAAACATCAATATCAAGAGAATTTAATTGGGATATCATTCTATTTATAGACACTAGATTACCTCGTCTATTAAATAGTGGAAAGTTTATTTCATTCATCATAATCTTCTTGTAAAACACTTCCTAGGATTGATAAATAATGAAAAGATGTGTCATTTATACCACTAATTGTAACCAATTGTCCAAAAATACACACTATGTGTGGGTTAATTAGGTTGAATTTATATTTCATCATATCTCGTGTTCGACATCATCTTGTCCCCATATTTTCAAAGCATCTATTAATCTCCCAAAATAATCACACATAAAAAATTTAATAAAAAAATAGACACCAACACATGGATTTTACATGTTTCACCCACATAGGGATATAACTTAGTTACATATATCATCAATGAATTGATATTACAAATAATCAATATGCTCATAGTTTGTGATTGAGGTCATTAATGAAACCTCACTACTCATATAAGTTATGTGACTTCATCAACTCTTTTACTCATGGAATTACAATAGGGTTACATAAATTTATGATTCTATCATATATAAAAAACACACAAAGTTAATAGTGCAAAAGATAACAGAAAATATAAATGAGTGATCTCAATAATTATTTGATCTACATGTCCTAATATGTATTAATGTGAACAATACATCCTCACCTAATATGGATATAATTAATGGAATTTAGCTTAATCAAAATCCATTAATTAATTTTGGATGTTAAATAAATTACACCAGTGGTACACTATATGATAGTTCTTTTAGATATCCTATGTTATCTATGTCTACTATTTTTACATAGTAGGTTCCAATATATCTCAATTATTTTGAAATTCATGGTCATTAAATTATATTAGAAAACACTCACACCATAATATAATAAAAATACATTCATTCAGTTGTTTTCATGTGAATATGAATTAGGTATATTCAGTTGGTGGTTATTTGATTTATAAGAAAACAATAAACCATCATGAGAGTTGAAATTCATCAAATTTTAATAGAATTTTCAAGATTTCAGTAATCAATACATAGAATCATATGTGACAACTTAAAATATTGGTTTGTTATTGAAGTTTCAATTTTATTATATAATGATATAGTTATTTATAGAGAAATTATTATCTAAGATGTAAAATATCCCAGATAATAACATTCATAGATATTCATATTTCATTAGTGCCTAAATTCCAGTGAGTAGTCAATTTAATCTTCATGTTTATTTATAAATTATTCTCTTAATGATCTTGATTTTGTAACAATTTAATAGTAACATCATTTAATAACATATTTGCAAGGTCTAGTTGTTTCTAGGGTCTCTTTACATTTTATCTTTGTGATTTATGTTGTTAGGTAGGTTGGGAGTTTTAGTTCCTCATACTATTTTCAATGAATTATGGAATAATATTAGAATCTCTTAGATATAAAATAATTATCAGTGAGTCCTTATCAAATACCATCAAGGGTCTCATTTTCCCAGTACTAGTAATATAATAGAATCCATATGGAATTTTGAATATATTTATCTATCATATTTTCTACACTATTCTATTATTAATAAGTGATTCATTATATTAATGGTGAATCTCTATGAACCAAATATTTTTTCCAATACAATGAGGTAGATGGTGTTATAATGTTTATATTATGCACATAAAAAAGGTACACAAAAATCCATTGAAAGGAATAAAAACCGATTTTATTCCTCTCTACTTAATGTGAAACGTTATAACTTTTTTGTATATGAAATAACTATACATAAAAAAGAATAATTTTATACAGATTAATGATTTAGAAAAATCTTCCTAGAAATAATTGGTTTGTGAATTTGGAATGTGTCTCCAAAATATTAAATATGGCTTATTTATTACTATAATGAAGATTTTATTGTTGGTATCTATAACTTGAAGGAGGCCCATTATATTTTCCTTATATTATCTAACAAATAAATCACATGATCATCATATGTGACATGGTAGATCATCTATAAATAATCTCTAGAGGAACCCTTAACTTGTTACTAGAGGACACCATAGATTGTCACTAGTAAAAAATTATTCAACTTATTCTCATCAGCATAATATGATCCTATAGTCAATTTGTATTGGTTATTTGGATCATTTCCATTTCGGGTTGATCATGATTGCCTCAATCTCATCACATGAAGAATATTTGGGAAATCCCATTCTTGTCATGTGGGATTCATATTCTCATAACATGAAAGGAATGATATGTTCAAGGATATAGTGTTTCAACCTCAAAAAAGAATCCTACATATAATTTGAGAACAATAATCAAATCTGACATTGTTTATGTTACATTGCATAATGCTTTATGTGAGGATCAATAATTGATGTTTTTCATTGTGTAGTAAATATATTCATATGGGGATTATTCATTTATTCTAATCAAATATTTTAGACATGATAATTGATTCAGGTGAAGGTATAAAAGATTGGGTCTTAATCCTAGTAGTATTATCAGGTATTTTGTATGAGAGAATAGGTTCCCCAGTATAATAACTAGGAGAACTGGTACCCTAACACTAAAAAGGGGTGTTAATGAGATTGTGGTTTTGTATAATAATAAAATGGTGTTAATACCTTGTGATTTATTATGAAGGATCTTATCCATAGTGAGGGATAACTAATTTTTTTATCCCTAGTAAGGTATAGACAAGGATCAGACCCCTACTGAGGCATAAAATATTATTTCTTCATGTATATGGTTTTTTAGGTAAGTCTCCACCTAATTAAGGGTTCAATAATTTTTATCCCATGTGAGTGGTCGTGGTTTAATTATATCCTATGTAAATTTCCCTATGTTGATGGTCTCACAGTGGATGGGATTTATTAGATAGTTTTCAAAGTGAAGGTAATTGGGTGGATGGTCTTCCATGTGAAGGAAATTCGATAAATGGTCACCAAACTAATGTACCTTTATATAATTTTATCTTAATAGAACTCACATGGGAAGATCGGGTCCCAATTGAAGGCCCTATAGATAATGGTCACCCATGTGAAGGTCATTGGGTAAATGGTTGCTCAAGTGGATGCCCTTGGAAAAATATTCACCCATGATAGGGGCTATGGATGGATAATGTTCCAGGGGAAGGACCTTTATATGTTATTCCCCCAAGAGAATAAACTATTGTATATATTTTCCACGTGTTGGGACATTGGAATATGGTATCCCATGTGAAGGATTTCTCAATTAAGGGATCTCCTTAGTGCAGCTCATCCTAGTGAGGGGATCCAGAATAAATCGGTTAACAGGAGATCCTACCTATCTCAGTCATCTATCTTCATGAGTGTTTATTAAGACATCGAGTAAATTGTTTTATTTTTATAAAAATATAAGTCTATGTGAATTATACATGGGTGAAGAGATGTGGGTGAATGGGATAAGGTTCATAGTGCTTATGTAAAAATACATCAGAAAATTGTCCTTAATCACTTTCTAACACTGAAAATCAATACCTTTTGATCTATATGCTCATATTAGCTGCATGAATAGTTTCATAAAATCCTATGATGAAAAAAAACCATGGTATTTGATACATAATACATATATTGATATTCTCTTAGGAAAAAAAGTATCCAATAAGCCCCCCTATAAATAGGATTTTTCAACTACATCACCCTTCTTGTAAAAAAATGTGCAATTCACATAGCCTACTCTTTAACAGTGTTTATATCAACCATATCAATGTATTATGAGTTTTTATTTATTAATATCTATATCTTATGTGTGTAAAAATCATTTTTCACCTGGATAACCCATTTTCTTATTCATTGTGTATGGAAATATTCCGTATATATGACTTGATTTTTATAGGTAGAGTGACGATCTTATCACATGTTCATTATAAAATTACATGGATTAAATTTTTTCAATGTGAAAAATCCAACAATTTGAATTAAAAATTTTTGTGAAATTTTTTGTCTATTTAAAAGTTAACCCCTATCACTTTTTTCTGAATAAAATGAACAAATGGTGGTCTTCTGGGGAAATCCCTCTAGCATAATGATGCTGGAAAAAAGGTGGATCTCAAATAATTTATTTTGGGCACAAAGAGTAGAACTTCAAATCAATGATATCAGATCTCTAATAGGATTATCTCAAACAATTTCAATGATATATTGAACAGGAAAATGTCTAAATTCTTAGATAATAAGGGAAGCATAGTGAAAGTTGATTTTTAGCAAAATCTATGGTAGGAAATCATAATGTTACTATATATTCTATAAAAATATGAATTAAACCAAACCAACTTCGTAAAATATAGAAATAATAGATCTATCTCATTTGAAGGGGGAATAAACAATTTGATCTATTCATGAAATCATTAGAGAAATTTTAGCATATATAAGTAGCTCACATATGAAAAGGGGTTATTTAAACACTATAATAGGACCTTGAGTATGGATCCAAATAACCATGATATCTTAAATTAATTTAAATCTCAAGTATGAATATTATTTATATGGCACAAACAACTTTGATCAGTTTTATGTTCATGTAGGCTATAGAAATTACCGTGTAGTTTTCTATAATGGGCCAATGACTATATACAGTCAGGTGGATTGGATAACCCAATATATTATAGGAATAAATGTGTTGTATGAATTCTTATGGATGTATTCTATATAAATATGAGATATATTTTTTCTCTGGTAAAATTATAGTCCTTATGATATTTAAATCACGTGGTAATTTCCCTAACATTTTAAAAATATATTTATGAAATGGCTTAGTGTGTGGGAGTCTTGATTTTTCATAGGCCCCCCGTTTTATATTTTCAACCTAACATATTTTTGTACTTTTAATTTTTTCGATAATCATAAATTATCCTAAGTGATGAATATTTCATTTTTAAGGAGTGGAGACTCATATATTTGATAAGATTACATTTATTGTTTTCTATCCTACTGAGTGGTATATCTGCTTCCATTGGTATTTTGAGGGCATGAAAGTTAAAATTATGGTATTTATTATTTATGATCATATTTCCTGGTCTATATATCACTACTATTTAGGGTTATATTGGTTTTAGTAAAATAAATAAATCTGTGTTGAGACATGGGATAGATTAACCCAAAAATTAATAGATATCCCATCACCACATATTAATACATCATCAATTTATGGTGATTTAATACTTTTTTCATAGAACTGATACCAAATAATGCTAATGGATAGGGTCAAAATTATTAAATCTAAAATTTTTGATGTTTACAACCATATAATATTGAGAAAAAGTTAATCGGTATGTAGAAAAAAATGGTAAGAACAAACCAACATTTATTGATGTTACTAGAGTAACAAATAAAGAAAATATTTAGGATTGGTACAAGAATTTTAAGGTCACAGTGATTAGAACGTTTCGAGATGATATTTAAGTTCAAATAAATTCAACCTAATAATGTTGCAATTTAAATTCATATAGATTTTATTAAATGTTTGAGACAATATATCATGTAATGAAAATTTAAAATCAATGAGAATAATGGGCCCAATGATTTTATAGACTATACCAGTAATAGGGAGTCTTCTCTATCATAATGAAGTTGAGAACATTGTGTCATATGGTTTCTGATCATGTAAATGTAGAATATGTATCTACTTGTCATGTACCAAGCAGAGTATCTAGAATCAAGCCACTGTGATTTCCAAGGGGATTATACCAACATAATGGATTTAGAAAAGCATAGGATAATAATAAATATATACAGAAGTCCAAAAGAATATTATTTCATCATATTTCAAGTATTGTTGGAATAATGCAACAATGTGTAACATTGTGAACATTTCAATCCACCTAAACATTTGGGTTGGGGAATGTGTAATTCATAAAATAATAATTCCACAATCAATTGTAGATAGAAAATTTTGTGAGTAGGTTGACCATTTTAATGGTGGAAACCAGTTCTTCCCCATCAGAAAATAGCTTAAGAGGTTATGGAGGGCTCTCATGTGTGACAAATACAACCCCTATGGGTTACTTTATAAGATTATGGGAAACTATGTTTTTCATTGTATGTAACTGATGGGGTGAAATCATATTATTCAACCCATTTTTTCAAATATTTCTATAAAGGGGAGAACATGAAGGATTTGATCTGGGTTATTATATTTTATTTGGAGTACCTAGACTCATCAAATTGGGTTTGTGGTTAATATATCAATGGTGTAATGTAAGTTCATGAAGATAAATATACTCATTAATGTTTTTACTACCCTAATGTATGCACCATAGTGTATTGAAATCCTTTTTGTGGTAAAGGGAAGTATTGTGATATTGACCATTATATTTCGTAGACCTATGAGCCTAGATAGAGAAGCTTACATATTATAAGGCTAAATAATGGGCCCCATGAGTGTTGTGAATTTTTTATTTCATACTTTAATATTTTCCTTAATAAAAATAGTGAATAGATAAATGGGAAATCACGTTAACTTTTCTCATAATTTCTTTTCTTGGTTTTCCTTGTGAGAAAAATTTATGACTTTTTTTATTTTCAGTATGTGGTCAATAAATTTGATACATTGTTAGATAGTGTATATGGTCGTATATATTTATCCAAATTGTGCATAATATATTTTCTTAATACATGGTCCTTGGTGTATATATATTTTTTCTTTTACCAAGGGATGTGATAGTCTATCTATAATGGGAAAAGGAAACAGTTATGGGAATTAATATCCCATTACTAATATATGTTATCACACTAGTGAGAACACATACATTAATGAGATAATGATTGAACTATTTTTTGGTAGAGACTATGATAATACATCCTAACATCACCAAAAATCATAAGAATTTTAAGTATTAAAAAATATATAATATTTGTAATAATATTTCCCATAAAAATCTAACTCATATATAGGAATGGGTTATTTTCATACTAAAATTTGAATTATTATTTAGAGAATCTACTTGGATAATCCTAGGAAAATGTTTTAGTATGAATATGGGGCGTGTTACCTTATAAATATGTATGGAAACCACAATATGTGGATATAATTTCAATAGTGTTTAAGTTTATCCTAATTCATTTTTATGAATAAAAATTATGTCGCGCACCCACACAAGGATATTGCTCTCTTTTTGTGAAATTTTAGACCTATGGAATATGACACTGAAATTATTTTATTATCAGTTAAGGTTGACCATATTTCTTGTAGTTTAATTTTATGTTATAAAGACATATATTATGTTCATTATAAGGACATAAAATAAGGACCTAGTATATGGGGTCTTGAAAAGATCTTGTAGATGTCGAAAATGATATGGATTTATCTAAGAGATTAACCAGTGAAGGAAAACATGAATTTATTTAAGGTTTCCAAGAATTATGATTATATTGGGGTTTGATTTGAATTTCTATCTATACCAAACATAACTAATCTAGGGGTCACTACTTAACCTAAAATAATTGGAATCAACCGATTCATAGTTCTATTTTATTATATTCCACATTAGTATAGAGTATGTTCTAAAAATACCCTACATGAGTGAAGATTATGTACTCTAGGAGGGGAATCAAAATATTAGATTTTATAGTTTGGTCCAAGATAGCTGATCTATGTGTCACTATATAAACCATGGAATTAGAATCCATCCATGTTTAATTATTCGATGAATGGGGCATATTCTGTAATTGGTTAGGGGAACCACAACATTTGGGCTGTTGATTTATTCTATAACAATTTAATCCCTGGGAAATAGAGATGGACCCCCATGTAGATAATGTTCATATATATAGAAAGTGGTACTTTATAATCAATATGGGTCATATAGAGAATACATCTACACAATGTTTTAAGACATACATGGTGGAATTTTGTTAGACATTTAAATATTTATGGTATATTATATTTATTCTTGTAAATTTTGGTTTAAAATATTTTAAAAATCATATGTACTTATTTGAAAATGTGGATTAGTTCCTATTTTAATAGGACTTAAAGCCTCTCTGATAGAGTCTATAATTTATGAGTGTATTAAAAATAGGGTTATTTCCTGTCCAAATGGCCATGGATGATACCTGTGAAATAAATTATGTATTAAAATTTATGAATCAAATATGGTGTTATAACTATTTTTGGGATCAGTTTTTCCATTATTAAGGGAAGAATCAATCGAAACATTATTATGAAATAGTGCACAGGGTTAAGGAGGGACATTCCTTCTAGAAAATAATAACCCCAAGGGGAATCATCCCATGACTAAAGGTAGTTGTTTTATTCACCATTCAATGGGGGAGGGGTTTGTTCTGAAAAATCAATCTCACTTTCCATTTACAATATGAGGAGATGATAATCGTTTTTATGCTCAATTATGGGTGTTATAATAATAATAATATCAACTTTAAACTTGTTTTTAATCATATATAAAATAGATGTAGAATTGGGTTGGAAGAGTGAATGTCCAATAGAATTGGAATGATCTATATTTAATCAATCATGTGATAGAAATTCCATTTAGTCAAAAAGTGTAAAAACTATTTGAGGAGGATGATAAACTAAACATAACCAAGACCTTCTTGAGGAACTAAGATATAAAATTTTCATATTTTTTGTTGAATGTGTTAATCTATTATAACATATCTTGGTTGATTAAGGTAATTTGTGATGAATGAAATTTCATTCAGTTTAACATCATGATATTAGGAAAAGTCATGAATGGGGAAAATGTTGAAGTTTTTTGGATAAGAGAACTAAAAATCACTACGTATCATGTTGAAACATGCATCAGAAAAGTTATATTTCATAATATATCATCCTTTTATTTATTTACACATTATTATGGACAGAAGAGGAAAACGTTTTTATACATTATTTATAGTAATAAAGTTGACGAAATCACACATCAAGGTAAATAAATTGGAATATGTCTTGTGAAATATAATGATTAGTCTCAATATGGTGGGACCCTCTCAATAGTATTAAGGCCATACATGTTGAACCAAGGTTTCAGAAAGTTGAAATTCATAATACTGGGACATGTTCTTTGAAAATAAACATTTTTTTTTGATTAAGTCTAATATTTAGTATAATTTCAAGTAGCAAGTACTTCTGGAATTTAATTTTACATTATGTGAGGAAGAGGAAAAATTTATGAACATAATGGTCATATAATTTGATCTTTTATTTGAATGGATTTGAATAAATCATTATCCTTCTCAAGAGAAATGGCCATCCTCACTTCAACATAATGTTTTCAATAGACATAACATGCATGTGGAAAAACCCAATCACTAGGATTGAACAAAGAATGATTGGGAATTTTCATACATTGTCTATATTTAATATTATATTATAAAAATAACCATATTTAATAGTAAGAAAAATCCAATGGAAAATTTTTTTTAAGATAACATCATTACTCCAATGAGTGACTCGATAATAAATAAACATATTATAGGGGGTAGTTTCAAATTCAAATGTGGTATTATAGGTGAGACAAAACTATTAGAAGGGATCTTACATGTATCTTAATCTCATGTAAGAAAAAATATCACCTAAATATTAGACATCGTGGATTATTTTAATACATTTTTGGATGTACTAAATTTTATATTCTATTTAGAATCGCACATCTAGGACCACACATCACATATTTTTATCTCATATATAAATGATATCACCTAATATGGTTTAGAATCATGTGATAATGACTTTTTGTTAAGCATTTTATAGTTACCCAACTATGTTTTTGGTCTCCCTACTTATATATCTCAATTATTTTATTGATGTGGTTAAAAAAACCCACTAAGATCACATGAGTATTTATTTATGGGAGAAAAAATGTGTGATTGGAAGAATAATTGTTCTGTATGGGAGAACATAATAGGGATTGAAATAAACCATGTAGTCTAGAAATATACACTTATGATGAACATGTTTTGTTGTTTATAGTCATGAAGAAATGTCATGTGATTGGTTTTGTGTGGATCAAATTCATACATAGATTTATGAAACTCATCTGAGTGTTGAATAAAGAATAGACCAAAATGAATGAAAAATGTATTAGGAAAAATGAAATGCTGATGGAATTTTTAATTTTTTGGAATAAACCAAGTTTATTTATTCTGTATGTCACTATGTATCCTATAAGTATTGGAATTTTTCCACACATAATTCTTGATATAAATGTCATCACAAAGATTTAGCTCTTATGTGGGGTGGATAAATTTTCTTATTTTGATGGACGATCGAAATAATTTTAGGGATCTTTTGATCAATGTTTTTCCAATTCATTAAAGATAATCATAATTTATGGGTTGGGTCTGGCATATGAATTCAAAATATCACTATATATCCTCTGTATAAATGAATCAATTCATACATTGTTCTTAAATCATTCTCTCTATGTTGATCAATCTCTTAAATCTGGATGATGAGATTTAATTTTTTATATTTATTTAGATCAAGTGTTGTGCATTGGAAATTCACTGGTTATATGTTCTAGAATGAGAAGGAAGGAATCTATATGTGGATGGATTTTTAGTTCTAGGATTTGGTGAGGTAACATTATCACAGTGTATGATTATTGAAGACAAATCAATTTGTGGTGGTAAACTCACACACTTTAGAACATCAGCATAGATATGTGTTTTACATATAAGTATAATTTAAGTGATAAAAAATGACAATTTTATGTGAAATTTAACATGTTTTGGAAAGGATTGAATCCAGATAGCATATCATTATAGGAAATGGAGTTGGGATTTTCAAATTGACAACTTGTTTCTGTGATGTTTTACTATTAAATTTTGATTCAAGAAACATGTATTATGATATTTCATAGTTTAACATAATGATATATGTATACTATTAAATTATGTAAAATTATGCAATGTAATTTACATTGTAAAATTTCACATAGTTTAGTGTTTTTTGACTAGAACCTTGACTATGAATTTTAATATCTTATAGTGACAAAAAAATCATGAATTTAAATTCATGTGGAATAGGATTCTGTGAAGACCACATCAATTGATTAAGAGTATCTGTATCATGAATAAAATAAAACGTTTTTTATGGGAATGTAATTTGACCTATGGTAATCAATATGTATCTCATGGCATGAGAATCATTTTGTGAATAGTTATGGAAATTCCTAGTGGAGGATACCATAAGGATATACGTGTTGTGATTAAATAATAATCATACAATAGGATGAGGGAATTTTCTTATTGTAGGTTTAAAAATAAATCTATATTGGACCCTCATAAAAATATATAGAACATTTGTATGTGGGATACTTTTATATATTCCCAAATCGATTCACATATAATAATCCACCCACATGTTGAGACTCTACACTAAATTTTGGAAATATATGGTAGGACACTATGAGAAATATAATTTCATCAAGGATAATCCATATTTAATGTTGTATAACATCTTATTGTTTGGAATGTATGTTATGCAGTTATGAGTCATGGATCTTGGATTTATATCATCTATTTTAATTTCATGAGATAAAGACATTTCCATGGAGTTTAATGTCGTGTTCTACTGTTATGGGCCTAACATTATTATTCTAGTGTGATGTTTTTCAAGGTTACATAGAATGAACTATATAAATATTTCAAGCATATTTGGATGCTTAAAATCTATATGGAAATAAAAAATTTACTTCTAAAAACAAACATTGATTACTAATCATACTCAAGATATATGTGACAAAATTCAGTGACATGGATAGTAATTGTGATTATTGTTCATGGTTTCCTCCTCGGATATCTTTGTTATTGAGAGATAAAGGATGTTACACTATAATGAAAATGTTAAATATCTATTCAAAATCCCAGAACTGATGTAATATACATTATTTGATCTATCATTATTAGATTTATAACCTCAATACATTTTCACATATTATGTTTTTTGATCAGGGTTATCACATTGTTGTTGTTGGGATCTAGGTGTTGATATCATTATTATATAATCATTTATCTTTTTTTGAAAACAATTATTATAGAATAATAATTTATTAATTTTGATAATAATAATTCAATTGATAGGGACGTAATAAGAAATGTCTCTCAAAATGGAATATTCAATATTATTCTCCACATTCTTATGAGAAAAACTAAATCAAAATCCATGGAAAAGGAAAAATATCTATGAACATTATTTGGTTAAATGGAATATTCCATCCTATATCTATCACATGGAGATTTATTAAAAAGATACATCCCCTATATGAATTATATTACTTGATCAATATGACCACATGGATGACATTGAAATTTGGTTTTTTCCATCCTATCCATTTATTCAATGGTAGATGATTATGTTATTTATGGTTGGGACCTCTTTGAATCCTCCCATATACTGTATAACCCTGATTGGATTGGGGATGGGGTGGTTATCAATGAGTTCGAATAACAGCAAATATTTTTGTTACTAGAGGATGTAAAATTTTAAAAAACCCCAACCAAATGTCTATGGATAAATATTTTTAAAAACCCACCCATAGAGGTGGTGAATATATGAAAATCAAATAGCACAATGTGTAACGGTACTTGACTACAAAAAGAAATTTTGTGGGAGAATACTAGTGTTTCACCATGGGGAAAATATCCTTGATGTTTCCCAATAATTATTTAATATAGATCATTATTTTTTTATTGGATTTGAATTATTTTTTCCCTATTAGTGTTTTATCTATCATCCTAAAGTGGATGAAATGAATGATAATTTTCAACACACTTTACAATCCTTTTGGTTTGATAGGTTGATGATTTTGGAATTTTCAATGTAAATCTAGGTGACTAGATAAGTTATATAAATTAGGAATATTTTCTTCTAACATTTCACTTTGAGGTATCAAATTTGTTGATAATTCCTTATTTATAGGTTGGATGGTATCAATGATCACTGTTTTAACAATGATTGTAGTAGATGATGGGGCCTCTTGAAATGGTTCATAGGACTGAATATATGTGGATTATCTATATTAATATTGAATTCTTTTTCAGATTGTTTAAACAATTCAAACCTAGATTTTATAATGTTAATGTAAACATAGATGAATTGGTGTTCCTCATCAGTGGGCTATCATGTTTGTAATTTTAGTGCCATATGTCTGAGTTTTATGGTCAGTTTCCATTGAACCATTAACTAGGACAATGAACATTCTCCTAGTGGTGGTGTAATAGTATCTATATGATTTAGGGATAATTTTGGAATCCTATGGGAAAACTCTCTACCTCTTTTCTCTAGTGTGTCAATTGACTTTGATCATTTTGAGTTATGTAGAATAAAGTGATATCACTAGTGATATAGATCGAATTTGTTTCATGACTATTTTTCTAAATCATTCCCATATGATATTGTTTAAAAAATCCATAAATTTTTGTATCAACAATTAATGAATATATTTTTTGTTTATATATATGGGGTCTTATTCAATTAAATTTTACTATTCTGGAACAATGGATAAAATATGATTTATAAGAGAAAAATAATTCTCTAAAAGTATAGTATTTTCATGGATATTATTATACAGTACATCTTTGAATATGATAAAATGATGGATCGTTAATCAAAACAAAAAATACTAATGGTTTTAAATTTTACAATTATCCATCCATATTTCATATGAATTATTGATTTCTAGTCATTAAATAAGGTTATTTTATAAACAAGAGATGAAGTACACTTGAACCTATGAATTTTAGATGGATGAAAATTTATTTTTATGATACCAATATCATGTCTTTTTGACATCTATTGTTTGATTGTGACAATAGTTTCTTCCTATCCCCCAATGTTCCTAATATTTTTCGGTGGTTCTAAATGTTATATTTTAGTGGAAAGATACATGGAATCCTACAGATGGATTTTATAGTCATAGACTCTTTAAATGTACTAGGATTCTTCGAGGGGGTTAGTATAGTTGAAAACATATCTCATTTTCCCCCTCAGAAATATACAAAAACTATTCCATAAAAACTATATTAAAATATAATATATTGGACCCTCCAATCATTAAATTAAAATTTTTAATCTTTCATTATCATATATATTGATGATTGGGAGGTCAAGAATAATCATTATTTTCTTGTAAAATATGAATTATTGATGGAGATATTCTAAAAGTTTAATAAAAAAATATGAAAGGTTATCATATCAAGAAAATACAGTTCAAAAATGGTATAAAAAATAATTTGAACATGAATACCACATGATATAAAATCATTACCAACACTGGACCACACTAGGATGTTAAATTGTTGTATTGATACTCTGGAACTATTATTCTATCAACTATTTTGTATATTGTATTATGGATGTTGGGTGGTGGGGAAGTAAAATCAACCCAATTTAGATTCTCCTTTCCCTATAATTATACAATTTTTAATCATCCTTAAAGATAATTATCTTTATAGGTGAGATAATTTACTAATTATTGGGATTCCAAAACCTGATTTGGTCATGGGTGACTTTCCTAAAGTGTTTGTTGATGTCCCCTACGTGGTGGGGACTCCTAATAATCAGACACCATTATAGTCAAATAATAAATTGGATATATTTTTAAATTTATTTGTCATATAAACTACTCTTATATGGGTATTATTCTCCCATGTTGGATATTTTATTCTTAAGTAATCATAATAACCTCAATCTAGTGACCATATAGAGTGGGTAGTTTTTTGTTGATAAATATATCATTAATATTCAAATGTTATGCTATTATGGGAATGATATGGGAAATTATTTTTTTTAATAAGATGTAATCATCATTATTGATTAATTTTTGGGTTGATGATGTAGCTACTCATATTACCTCTTTGATTGTATCATGGTTTTTGTCACCAATTTTTACAATAATTCTGATGTTGATGTACTTTAATAATTTGGAATGTAATATTGATTTTCATGGAGAAACAATATTCATAATCATAGTGTTTTCATTATCATTTTTAGATACATTAGATGATTGTAGGTTATAAAATTATAATGAACATACATCACTATAGGTTGGGGTTTTTCTTGGGATTCTGTTTTCACCCATACTAGCTATGAATATCATTGAATCTTTTTGTTTGTGGTTATCTCATATTCTAGCTAAGAAAAATTTGTGGTACACTAATGGTCCACAAGGACACTATAAATTAAATGGAGATATAAAATCCCTAAATTTATAGGGTTTACCTAAAAATGACTCACAATCCATCTTGGTACTCTGATATGGATGTTAGGGACATGTTGAGCATCCTCTGTGACTTTTTCTGAAAAAAAAAATCCATGTTCATTTGAGTGACCATGGTGTATAGGCACTATCCAGGAAATACCTTTAGTGGTTTCCTTTAAATGGTAATTATTATTATTTTATTCTCTAATTTAATGTATGAATGAGTTGTTTCTCACTACAAACAGGCTCCTGGTGATGATGGATATAGAAACAGAGTCCACCTCCATCTCTTTGTAATTCTATTGATAGGATGGCCTGTAAGGCATCATCCTTTTGATGATTTCATTAAGTTCCTCCAAAATTTGATATGAATATATTGATCTTGTATTCCAAAACTTGATTTTTCCTCAAAATTATGTGGACAGACTTGGTTGGTGGTAGTATGTGTTAGGGTTGTGGGGTCATGGTATTACTAGAAGTCGAGGTGTATGTGTTCCATATCAAATAATTTTACAAAATATTTTGAGGTTCCTTGATGTTGACAATATCTTTTATAAAGATCATGTAATTTTTTTGTTCATTTGGTTAAAAAAATTTAAATAGTACTATGTATTAAAGGTCTTATAAAGGAAATAAACATGAAATATTTTACTATATCATCATAAGTTACAGTGCATGGTCGATTGACCACTTTCAATGTTATTGTATTCCCAACAGGTTCAAGAAATTGAATTTTATTTGAACATGTGAAATAAAATACCCCGATGGGAATAGGAAATTAATAAAATTTCTAGGGGATGTCTTGGTATAGTTAGGGGCCCCATTTCAAGTTTACTATAGTGTTTCTAATTAAAACTCTAACGTATCCAGCATCTATGATGGTTTTCTGGGAAAATACTTTTTAAACGTGTTTCCATTGGTATGAGTTCACTACAGTTTCATACTAGACAATCTTTGATATGAAAATTGTTTGATCAGATGGTATTTTTGTATTATCACGCCCAATAGGGGGTATATTTTGATTTTGGACCCTCTTATATATTTATGAATTATTTATGAATCCTTCTCATATACCAGCTATGACTGATTTCCCCTATGATAATTTTCTATCCAAATCCATATAAATATATGATAATATTTGCATATCACATTTTCAACACCATTATCATAATAATTATTAATGATTTTTTTAAAGATGCACGAGTGGTAAATATAGTGTTTATCACCATAAAGGGTGTTTATAGGCTTTCTGATGTCAGGATCAGGCCTATAGGTTGGATTTCTTATATACTATTACTAATATAACTAGAACCCATGTAGTTTCACATCTTTTAATGGTAAACACTATACCTTATAAGGTTGTGTGACAAGAAAATTTGTATGATATTTATGACCATGAATAAAGGATTATTAGGTGAATGGTTCTTATAAATAATTGGTGAAGAGTATATGCATCAGTGGGACTTTTTTGTTCATCTTTTATGTTTGTAACTAAACATGAGAGGGTATGGTTGGTCCCTACATTGGAAATGAATCCCATGTTATCTTACACATGTCAGTCTATGATGGAATCACATGATTTCCACATGGGACATTGTAGATCTTCAGTAGATCATTATAATAAGAATCCCCACCATGTCAGTAAAAGAATACATGGCTCGTCAATAGGGAAAAATGATTCACTAAATTCTTTCAAACAATAGTACATATCATGATTCTTTCAAAGGGGATCCAAGGATTATCATATATGGGGGTTCATCCTGATCACCATAGATACATTACCTAATAATGTTTTGAATAATTCCATGATCATCACATGGGATTCATATTCTCATCCCATAATTGAAAATGTTTGTTTGAGGATGTTGGGATTGAACCACAAAAGGTCATCTTATATATCTTTAAATAATAATAATAAAGCCCCAATAGTTAATTTTGCATTGTATATTGTCATATTGGAGGACTTGTCTATACAATTTAATGTCATGTGGTATGAATGTGCCCTATATTATTTAGAGTTATAAATCCATGACATAAAAGTTGATTCATGTGATGAATCAAAATTAATCTAACAAAAAAATTATTTTAATCTAATAAAAAAATTAAAAACTATAATACCATTATATTCATGATTATTTTATGAAATAATGGATAATTATTTAGGTTTTCGGAACAACATAAGTTCCTATTGGGCATTCTCATCTTGGATATTATTGTCAATTTTTTAATAAATTTAGATGTACATGATTAATTAATTTTTGATAAATAAATTTGAATTTAATATTATATTACTTGAAAAATGGAAATATAATAGTATGACCGTCATGTAAAGTTTATAATTAATTGATAAGAAAATATTGAATTACATAAACTTGTAACTACTTCATAATTGAGGATCTGATTGAATCAAACTAATTATATTGTTTTTCTTCGTTGATCGAGGTGAGGAATAATACTATAGTTCACCCACACATTTAAAACAATTTGTTAACATACTATATAATTATGGGATAATATAATTGTTAATCCAGATTTCCACTGACTTTCATGGCTGATCACAGATAACTCTTTTTAAAGATAACGTCTTCCTAGTGTGCTCTTGATTGTTTTATAGGGGATAAGGTAGAGGACAGTACATATCTCTATAAAATTATTTATTTTTTTAGAGATAATATCTCTAACCACTGTGCATAACCCATATCTTATTGGAAAGCGATATAACTTGATATATATTTAGGAATTTTTGTTATTTCCATTTTATATATAACCTCTCTTACCTATTCATTAACTCTTAGAGACCCCTATGTTTTAGTAATAATAAAATTTCTATTCACTATATATGTGAATCAAATTAGAATAAAAAAATATCATTTACATATTTTCTAATCAAAATATTAATCTCTTCCAAATTATCCGCATCATTAATTACCAACCCATTAATAACAAACTTTTATTTAATGAATGAACACCACATCATTATTAAACAATAAATATAATAAATATTATATTTCTAAAATCATAAAAATAGTTAATTTTTTTTATTATATAACTTTGTTTACTTTAAATTACATATGATTAAATTTTTTTCATCATCCAATCCTAAATAATTACTAAACCATAGATAATGAATGGTACATTTTCTAATATGTTAAATTCAAAAATGAATTCAACTAAATTTCAAGATACACATTGTGTGTTACCCTCTGGGATTCATTTAAATATTAAATAGGAGGAAATTCAAAAAGTTAAAGGTTATCCGCTTAAAACAATCCAAGGAATCCATATAATAAAAGTTAATGATTGAATAAGATATAACCTTCTATAAAAAAACTATGTAATATAATACATTTATTATGATTTATCATTTACAATAGGTTGAATTATTGTTTCTTCATCTTATGGGATCGATGTCTCATTCATTTTCATTCAATAAATGAACATTACCAATAACATTATGGAAATTGATTTAAACAGGTAGTTCAATTATAATTAGAGGGAATGAGTTATCAACTCATGTAAATACAAATAATGGGTAAATAATTTCTTTTATTATTTATTAATGAAACGTCACTTGTAACATACCCGAGATATCAAAAAATTTCATGATTAGATAAAATCATTGGCTATAATCAACATATCAATGTGAGTGACTCTTGGTTTTCATTATTGATAATCATAATTTCAAAGGGTAAACATGCACATCCATAAACAAAAACAACCAATGAAACCTATAAATAAGGATTTTCAACTAGTGGTTGTTGTACGCATAACCTCCAACTCTAGAAATTGACAATGGTAGACACCAAGAGAGTGTTTCTTAATGTCCTATTAGTATCCATCCATGATTTAATTTATAATAATGTCCCATCAAATGATATAATATGACTATATTCCATAATTTGATGAATATTATCTTGGACCTCCAGCTTATCATCATAGCATGATGTCACTATAGAATTTTAATGTGAATGATATTTAGTAGAAATTATCAAATAAAATGTCATTTAGGGGAATAATCATTATGAGATAAGAAATATCATTAATATTCAAGACAATAAATAATTGTAATCATAATGTATGTTGAAGTTGGGTCTAAGGTTCCAACAAAAATAACATCTGACATACACTGAATCTATATTTTAATAACAATTATTCCATTAGAAAAATGATACTCTTACCTATACTAATATTGACCCTTCATCAATGTGTACACCATTTTTTCATCATGGATAATTGGAAAATATCTACTTAAAACCATTGAGAAAAATCTATCAAAAAATAAAAATTACAATGTATATTACCTTTTCAATAATGTGACCACATCTGTTCGGATAGTGTAAAAACTAAAATGTTTTCATAGTAAATTATGACATGGTAGTGATTGATATGCACCACATAAAGATCTTTTACTATATTTTAGATCCAAAAAGTTTCATAGCTACGTCAAAAGCCACAATATACTAGGACACCACTATAGAATTTGAAAAACCTAGAAACCTTGATCTCTTCCTGCATAGAAATTAACAATTAAGACTGAATATATATCCTTTCTATGAATTCATATCATTTTAATATTTCTAAATTATATCATATATGTGTAACATCATGAATAGATATCCTTAATAGAAGACACTTTTTGTTCACAAGGATCAACTTTTTTTCTTCATACCATGGTCAAATCATTGGAGAAATCAATCCCCGTACATAACATGTCTTACATAATTGATACTATTATAGCAAAAAATTGTATATTAATCATTCTATCTCATTCCTACTATGTTTTCATGCATGTCTTCATGGATATATGTAAATGATGTGACACTAAAATGAATCCCCTCATATTTTTTTCCAGACTAATCAATATTATTATCTTGGAAATATATGTACTTTGAATTAGTCCAACTATCCTCTATAATCTACCATTTATGATCATGATCCCTATATTTTTTGGTAATGAACCTATGTCCTTCCCAAATAAGAACATGACAAACATGAGTTAACATATTTGAAGGATATTATCTCAGTTCCAATTATTAATATTTTATTAACATATACTACTATGAGAATTATTTTACACACACTATAATACTTATAAAAACCGAGATATCATTCATTCTTAATGAAACAAAAAAAAATTATAGCTCTATAAAACCAAATATTCCATGACCATGATTATTTATTTGATCCATAAATGTATCTCTATAATTCCATATCTTTCATGAATTTCCTGGAGCCACAACCCCTTATGGTTTTATCACATGCCCATATTCTAGAAGGTTAAAATTAAGTAATGTTGTTTTTTTATCCACCAATAAATTATTCTAGTCATGTAAATATTCTATGGGAATTATAATTCTAAAGGATTTGTGCATGGAATCTTGAGGAAATGTGTGGTCAAAATATAAATCCTTCCATTTTTAATCCCTATATCCACTATCAATTATTTTTATTTATTTAACTACCCATAAATGTTAGTCTTTCTCCCAAAACCCCAATTTCACCATATAGGCTTACCAGTTTATTTTTGATAATGAAAAACCCACACACATTTTTTTATCTGAAATCCATATAAAAAATTATAGCTTATTTTTTTCTTGGATCTTCTGAGATCTCAACTCCCATTAATATTATAAAAGGTTTTTATTTTAAAATAATAATGAATCGACATATTATTTGACTAGAAACCAACATCTTTTCAATTACCTAATCTATAGGGTGATCTTATGTAGTACATTGTTTGTATCTAAATCTTCTAAAATAAACGGAGGTGTCTATACCCATACAACCTCCTATGTATCTCAAGAATCACCATCATAAAATTAAATTATTCTCTCATTATCTGTATTGAGTATTGTTTAACTATCATGGAATATGACATTATTACTAACTATAAACCCCTTAACTAAGGAATCATATAGGTAATATTACGTCATTTTTTTCAAGTAATATTAAACGATAAAAATCATTCCATGGGGTTTCATTTCAATTCCTGATCTTGAATTAAAAATAACATGTCAATCTCAGGTATGATTATTTGAAAAAAATGAGTTTCTTTCAACTCTGTAACTCGACGGGAATTATGTTTTCCATTTCATTTTCTACTCAATTAGTACATCTTTTGTTGTGTAAAATTTTACACAAAAAAAAATTAACAGAAGGCTTTTTGGATCATCATTATCCTTACCGCAGAAAATAAGGTAAAACACTTCCTTTCACTAAAACTACTCCCCTTTTAAGTATATTGAGAAGGGAGTCATGATAAAATCCCAGAATCCTATTGAAATTATGTGAAATCATGGTTAAGATTTTAATCACATCAATTTGACCACTATTTTTTTATATTAATACCAATTCGATTCTAACCGTCATTCATGAAGGCCATGACGTAGTAGAAGATTCAGACATCGACCTCAAATGTAGAACAAATTCTACAAACTCATTTCATCGGTAATAGTCATAAATTATTAAAACCCACCTATTGAGTATACATGAAAAGGTACGAAAAAATTATTATGTATATATTCTTGAATATTTTAGGATATTTCACCATTAAAAGAAAATATATGTTCGGTTATTTTTTCTTTTAAAAAGGCATGACATATCTTATTTCTTTTATTATCAAAATAGTATATTTAACCACCATTATAGTTATTCATCAAATGCTTCTTATTTATAAGAAAATGATAGTAATTCTATAATAAGCTATAATATTAGTCACGTGAAATTGATTTTTTTATCAAATGATAACACATTTTTCATAACAAAATAACTAAATTCCATTATTCGATTTTTCAATACCATAACAAATGAAATCATTATAAAATATGAAACTCTTATTTTAAAAATGAAAATTAAATCCATCCATTTATATAATATAAATAAATATTATTTTCTTATAAATTTTTGGAAAATAATTGTGTTTATTTAAATTAAAACAATTCATATTGGATGTATTAAGTGGTTGTATCCAATGGTTAAAGCATCCATACCCACCCCATTGGTAACTCGTAGATCCAACTCACCTCTGGAAACCATATTATACTTACATGGTTTATATATTTAGATAAAAATTTGTGTACCACATTTAGTATATAATATTCAAATTTTATATATTTAAAATATTACACTTATTAAAAAACATGTGTAGCTACCACTTTCTTTTTGGTGGAGTTCCTCTTCCTATGGCCTTAAAAGCCTCATGAAACTTGCACTCTATTTTTCATCATTATGTTTTACTTGATATTCTTCTTCCTAGAAGGATGGTGCTCTTAATCCTTTTGCATGGAATAATTCTTTAAGCCATGTTACTTTTCATTAGTTTTTAAATTGACCCATAAAATCATGGGTTTTTCGAATCCCTTGTATTTATCAATATTAAAAATATGATTTATAAGTTCTAGAGGATACTTCTCACTATTTCTCATATGTTAATTCACAATAAAATTAAAGAAGATAGAATGAAATCTATGTGTGGATATTTAGGATTATTTTTCACTAAAATACTTAAATAATCCCTATATTCAATAATCATGTGAATAAGAATCTTGGATAACACTGAATATAAAAGCATGCATATGAACATGGAATTTGAGATATCATTTCTCTATTATTTCTCCTCCACCTGATAGAGATAATTAAGGCTATATATTCTACTATGTTCACCCATATCTTCATATTTATATAGAATATCACTCGACAGGGAGGATAACATGAAACATTGGATATCCATTACATCGTCCACGTGTTTCAAATAGTGATATTCTTCTTCCTCATTGTCCTCTTTTGAAAAGAAATTGGAATGTGGGTTTTCTAACTTGTAAAAGATATGTTTATGTAGTAGTATAACACATAAGTTGCATTAACATTCTAATAAATTCACAATAGTGATATGCTTATCCTTATCCAGTATGGATATCAATAATATGGTTTATGTAATGTTGATTTCCATGTCTACAAAAATTAAGAAATTTTTTTACTACATCCTTAATAACCAAATTACCATTACAGGTTTTATTATATTTTATTAATTTACCACTATTGTTTCAAAACCAAATATTTCTCACAATCATTCTTAACATAACATATTATAAGAATATTACACTATCAAAGACCAATATTCCCTTTCTCCTAACCCTAACATGGTATTTACAAGTTATTTGAAGGGCTTTAGGTTGGTGTAACTTGAAAAAATATTTTAAATCAATGTTCTATGAACTATTTAATAGACTCCCCAATCAAAAAATCCTTAATAATTATTTCTTATACCCTTTCCACTTAGTTACACCAAATCCAACTTGGGAAGTCAGTTGTTTATGTGTCCTATGTAAATATTACCTGAAACATCAAGAAAAAAGATACTTAATTATACATAGAACCTAGATATTGAACTATGATATCAATTCTATCATAAGTAGTTGTGGTAGATACATTTGTGGAGGATAATATGGTTCCTCACTCTGTCAGCTCACACTCTCAGCTCCAGCTATATCTGTCAGCTTCATTCTCTCCCTATAAGGGTTTTAAGTTAACTCCATTGTGATGGACCTCTCCAATTTATTCATCTTCGAGCTTCCACTTTAAAGAATGGTTCCATCTGGAATCTATAAATTTATCCAAATTTTCACTCTTTTATCTATCCTTTTCTGATCTTTCCCAACACACACAACTCCATATTTTTTGGGTGTGTTGGTTTTTCACATGGGTTTGGGATTATGGTGGTGGAGGTAAGAGGAACAAAATTTTCTAAATTTTAGAGGATTCATCACCTAGTTTTTATTATTTTATTTGGGGATTATTTTTTGAGATTTAGTATCAGTTTCTTATTAGGGTTTTGATCCTGATTCCCACATACTCTTTCATATTTCATTATGTAAGGGGTTAAAATCTTAGTATTTCCTTTTTTTCATCCCAATGTTTTTCTGTCTTGTTCCATAGCACTTTTTGTTCATCCTTACCCCTTCCATGTCCCTCTTCTATGCTCTATATTCAATATCCCTTTCTCACTTCTTGGTCTGTAAGGTGAATTTAATTAAAAAAAATTTTGTGATGTTTCTACAGAGTAGTAAGAATACCCTTGCAGCATGAACTGTGGTTTATTTCTCTAGATACTATGTTACATCATATTTATCTATTGAAGATGTCCCTGATTCTCTTTAAAAGCAACCATAGTTATTCATAATGGTATCCCAATTCTACTTTTTGTGGTTTAGTGATGAGGGATATAGACAAGGATTTATGTCTACTAATGGATCGATGGACTATCACGCTCTCGAAAAGATATGCATGGTGTTCAGATCACAAGGAAGATTATGGAAATATATCAGTGAAAATAACGGTGATAATGAAGATGTAGAAACTTATGAGATGGCCGAGAAGTTTCTAGTGGGTCTCACTAGCATTTTATTGATGTAGAGTTGAAAGGAACTAGTGTTTGATATAATGGATGTGTGACTCGAGGAAAAGGCATGACTCAAGATGACATGTGAACCAGGATTGGTGTTGATGACTGTTGAAATTTTATTTTTCTTAATTTGTGGACCCATTTTTTACTATCCCTTTTTAATTTAAGGATACTGATAATCCTTAAAGTTTATTTTATAAAATGGAAATAAATTTCTTTTTCATCAGTAGTTGAAGGCCCTAGAAACTAATAATTTTCATTGAGGGATTTTATTTATCCTTTTTTATTGAATCCTAGTTTTTTCTTATCACATGACTTGTTAATAATAATTTGATATTAATTATTTGATTACCCATAACTGATAATATTTTATGAATAATATTGATATATTTTAATTCAACTTTAATTCTTATTAATTAATTTTTTTAGTGGTCTTCTAGAATATATATAGATAAATAACCAACCACAAAACAGATTAAAATAAAAGAAAACATATGTGGCATGATGATGAGATTCTAGGTTAGTTTTTTTGACAAAATAAGACAGATCCAATAATGATGGATATCAACAGAACTACAGTCGCATAACCACGATGGAAAATGATTAAACCAGAGAAAATCTTCGTAAGGATGGCCAACGGCTGCCATCTTATGAGCGTCTTCATTCGCTTCCCTTTTAATAAAGGAAAAATTGTAGGATGTAAATCCTTATCTCAGGGAGTGAATACACCGAGTAATGGAGCCGAAAGGTTGAAGCCCACCGTCAGTGAGATTGATGGCATTGATTACGTTGAGATAATCAGATTCGATGTGAATGGAATCCCAACATCTGTCTTTTGCGAAGTTTAACCCAGCAAGGATGGCGGCAGCCTCCGCGACTGAGGACTCTCAAAGTTCATAGCGTGCTTCGTATTTGGCTGCAATAAGATTTCCCTGGTTGTCTCGGGCCAGCAAACCTAGTCCAACTGGGCCATCCTTAGGGAGAGAAGCATCCACATTGATCTTAATAATCCCTTCATGAGGGGGGAACCAATGTTGGGAATGAGGAGAGGGGGTGAAAAGTCATTGCTGCTCAGGGTGGTTCTGCCAAACCGCAATCCATGATGATGCCCTGTCAATCCAAAATCTAGGGGGCCTCCGAAAATGATTGAAAATGGCCTCGTTCTGCCTATCCCAGATAATCCAAGTCAGAATGCATAGGGTGACTGCTTTAGCCGGTGAAAAGGAGGAGCACCATCGCATCAGAAGAGAGGTAAGATCTGAGGCGACGTCCAGTGACAGCTCCGTAGTAGATCCCCAGCCATTCCAAACCTCCTGAGCCCCGGGGCATTGAATGAGAGCATGGAGAGGGGATTCAGGAACATTAGGGAATAAGGGGCATGATTTGTCATTTGAAAAGTGTTTGTAGGCTAGGAGGATCTTAGTAGGAAGGATACTGGTGCACACCTGCCACCAGAAAAAAGCGAGCTTTAGGGGGAACATTATGCTTCCAAATTGATGTCCAGGGCCTCGCATCTCCTTCTGTAATTTGAGCAGTGAGAGCTCGCCGGTATCCAGCTTTCACCATGTACTCTCCTGAGCTGTCGTTTGTCCAGTAGAGATAATCTGGCCCTGCGTCTGGAACACATGGGATACTCAGAATAATTCTCATATCCCTCTCATTAAACCATGAAAAGAGTTTTTCCAGACACCATCACGCCCCTTGATTATCAAAAAGACAACAGACTGTGGTGTGTTCGGAGCCTGGATAAATAGGGGATGACGCCTTCGCGCCTACCTGATCAATAAGCCAGGGATCATTCCAAATCATGACCATTAAACCATTCCCAATCCTCCAGCCCAGTCCATTCCTCAGAAGATTTCGAACACCCCAAATGCTTCTCCAGAGAAAACTGGGTCGATATCCATGATGGGAATCCAAGAAATCCTTATGTGGGAAATATTTAGCCCGGAGAACTCGTGTGCATAGGGATGATGGGTTATTAATCATACGCCAACCTTGTTTAGACAGCAAAGAATCATTAAAAAGAGAAAGGTCACGGATGCCCATTCCACCTTCAGATTTTGGTTGGCAGAGAGCAGACCAGGCGATCCACTAGACTTCATTTTTGACGTTCTTTCGACCCCACCAGAATTTAGATGTTCTTCATTGAATTTGTGAAAGCACCACGTCAGGAAGTTTAAAAATAGACATCAAATAGCTGGGGACAGATTGTAGTGCAGCCTTGATGAGGATTTCCTTCCCTGACTTGGAGATTTTTTTAGGGGTCCAACCTTGTATTTTTCTTGCAATTCGATCCACAATAGCTGAACAGATTTCTTTCTTTGACCGTCCAACCACTGTCGGGAGCCCAAGATACTTCTGGTGCTTATCGACCCCAGGGATTCTTGCTAAAGAGCAGAGTTCTTCTGTTTTCGGTTGAGGGACTCCAGAGCTAAAAGAAATTTCTGATTTACTCTGGTTGATCATTTGTCCTGAAGCCCGTTCATATTGTTGAATCTCCTGGAAGATTGCAGTAAACTCATTAGGGGTAGCTTGGGAAAAAAGAAGGCAATAATCGGTGAAGAAGAGGTGGGAGATCAGAGGTCCCCTGCGGCACACTTTCGCCCCATGAATTCTGGAAGACAAAGCTGCCCTAGAAAGGAGGTTAGAAAACACATCAGCCACTAAAATAAATAGGAAAAGTGAAAGAGGATCTCACTGGCGAAGCCCACGGGACGGGGAAAAGCCTCGGGTGAGCACCCTGTTGACATTAATACAGAAGGACACTGACGAGACACATTGAATGATCATGTCAATCCATTTGGTGCAGAAACCCATCTCGAGCATCACAAATTCGAGGAAGTTCCATTCCACTCTATCATAGGCCTTAGCCATATCCAATTTCCAAGCCATGATCCCTCTCTTTGCTTGTGTTCGTGTTTTCATGGAATGAAAAATTTCATGGGAAATAATGGCATTATCAGGGATTAACCTTTTTTCCCCAAAAGCACTTTAGTTCTCTGAAATGATGTCGGGTAACCATGGACGCAACTGATTCTCCAGTATCTTCAAAAAGATCTTATATGAAACATTGCACAGACTGATAGGTCGAAAGTCCGAAACCCCATGCAGATTTTTCATCTTGGGAATGAGGGTAAGAATAGTTTCATTAATAGAAGACAGGTCCGTTTTCCCTGCCCAAATATCCCTCATCAGATTACAGATGTCTGGACCAATGATGTGCCATTAATTCTTGAAAAAGAGGGCATGGAATCCGTCTGGTCCTGGGGCATTCGTAGAGTGGATTTGCTTTAAGGCCTTGAGAGTCTCGCCATTCATCACATATTTAGAAAGCTGTCTATTCATATCGTCAGATATCACGGGTGTGATGCAGTCCTCAATCTCAGGAGAAATGTTAGATTGGCCTGCAGAGAAGAGCTTCTGAAAATAGCTCAAGAATGCTTCTTGGATTCCCCCTTTGTCAGACACTTTACTACCATCTGATTTTAAAATGCCAGAAATAATGTTTTTTCGGTGTCTTGCTAAAGCCTTCTATTGGAAATAATGGGTATTAGCGTCCCCTTCTGCTATATGAATATCACGCGCTCGCTTAGCCCAGAAACCTTCCTTATTGCGCAAAGGAACATCTAGCTCTCGTTGGGTTTCACTAATTTTGGAGAGATTGCTGCTAGAAGGGGGTTTTCTAAGAAGATAGCCAAGCTTCCTTTCAAGAACATTGTAGTGTCGATTCGGGTGACGGAATTTAGAGTAGCTCCATGTCTTCAGATCAGACGCCACTCGGTGAAGGTTGGTTCTCAGATCAGCTTGCCCATTCTTCCAGCCTGAACGGATAACCTCCTCGCACTCGGGATCTTTTGACCAGAAGCTTTCAAATCTGAATGGTTTCCTGGAACTAGTAGTGTGCTCATGATGGGTGCAGTTAATGAAAATTGGGAAGTGATCCGAACAGTTGAGCGTGAGGTGTCTGATATGGTACATTTTGAAGAGGTTCATCTAATCCATTGATCCAAGGAATCTATCCAGACGTTCAGCGATTTGGTTCCCACCTGAACTGCCTCGGAACCATGTGAAAGGATTACTCGTGGAACCCAGGTCCATAAGCTCTGCCTTAATGATAGCTTCATTAAAATCAGACATAGACGTGGAGGATCACACAGCTCCACCATTTTTCTCCTTCTGAAAAAGGATCTCGTTTAAATCCCCTCCAAACAGAATGGGGCTTGGCAGATCACGAAGGAGTTTACAGAGGAGATCCCAAGATTTCCACTTTTCAGACTGGGAGGGCCAGCCATAGAAGCCCACAAAAGTCCTGGGGGGGGTTGTGGGAATCATAAATGGTTGCAGCCACGTGGTGCTGGGAAAAAGATAGGATCCTAACATCAACATTATCCTTCCAAAGGAGACATAATCCCCCTGAATGACCCTGTCAGGGAACCGGGAAACAACCATGGAAACCGCATTTTAGAGCAAGATTTGTGATGTCCTTGTTTTCCAATATGGTTTCGGATAGGAAAACCATATCAGGGAAACTTTGAGCGCAATGGCGCTGAAACATACGAACCGTTCGTGGGTTGCCAAGCCCACGACAGTTCCAGCATAATGCAATCATTGCTCTAGGCGGGGCCGGGCCTAACCCGCCTCCGCCTTTGACTCTTGTGGGGTTAATGATGTACCTTATGCTTTCCTCCTTTTGGGAGGGCTGGTGTACATACCACTGGACTCGCTTTTCCATTTCAGATCTCCTGGCTTGGGATCCCCTGGGCAATCGCTTCTACCACCGCCGCGTTCCCTTTTCCATGTTCTGCGAGTAACATGTCTTGAAGGTGAGGCTTCAGTCATCCCAGAATCAACTTGCAGAAGGGCATCAGTTGGGATCATATATGGAGTCGGCTCAGCTTCAGGAAGATCCAAGGAAACATGTTTCTACCACGGAAATTTCTTTGGAGGTTCTTTTGGTTTGGGTAGCGGCCCAGTTGAAGTAAAGATCATTAAATTCGGTACAGGTGAAACGAAGTCGGAGTTGGTGTTACCCTGAATCGATTGACTGTCCTGCCGAGCCCCATCATTTCATCTGACGATAATATCTTGGGAGGCGTTTCCAGTTCCCCTAAGCTCAGCTGGGGATTCTTTAGGGAAGACAGGTGGTCCCATCCTTATAACAGAAGGTTTTCCAGATTCTGGTCGCCTTAGATGGGCTGCGCTAAGACGGTCCATATCCATTTGTCTCTCCGCCTCAGGGATATATGCCTCTCTATGTGCTTTGTCCTGGAGCCACGGACCATATTGAAGGGTAATATTTTCAGCGGTATTCTCTGACTTTGAATCGCACGCTTTCTCAATGTGGCTGATACGTCCGCAAAGGAAGCAGAAGATTGGTAGTTTTTCGAATTCGAACGAGATCCAGGTGTTGGAATCATCAATTTTCAGGAACATACCTCGCATTAGGGGTTCTGAAACATCGATCTAAGCCTTTATTCGAACCTAGGGGCCCCATTGGATTGGGTCCGAGCAATCCCACTATAGGAAGTGACCGATCCGGTCTCCAATTTCATTCACCACGCGTGTTTATCTCCCATGAAACGGTATTCCTTTAATTCTTACCCAGAACGGGGATCGGGTAAGTGTGCAATTTTGGATCTCGTCTCCCCCTTTAAATTCCTCCATCAGGATGAGATGATTGTCAAAGGACCAAGGTCATCCTCTGAGGACTTTATCTTTGTCTTTATCATAGAATAATTCAAAAAATAGGAGTTTGTTCTCAATTTCTCGGATGGCTACTCCAGCTTCCAATTTCCAAATATTTTGAAGGGTGGTCTTGAGGGCCTTTAGATTAATTGGTTCCTTGGTCGCCAGTCTTCCGATAACCAATAAAGCCAAACATGTTTTCAAAGTGTTGTCTTCATTTCTACGGGTTGTAAGTGGCTCTTTTTCATTATCTGTCAAGGTGAGGTTCTTCCATTGATTCAGCAGATCCGCCTCCATGTTTAGAGCCACAAAATCTCTTAGGGGGGGATTGGCCCAACAGGGGTCCCCTATCCAGGGGGTGTTCGGCCCAACAGGGGTCCCCGAGCTAGGGACTCTGGCCCAATACGAGTAATCACAAGCTAGTTCTTCACAACCAGTGTGAGCACCCGCGGTTTCGCAACCAAAGATTCACGACCAAGAGAACCACGGTTTTTTCCAAACCTCCAGAAATCCACAAATAGTTTCACAGACCGGGTTTGAAAGATAATTCACACAGGCCAGGCCCTACATAATTAGATTCTAGATTTACTTGCACATTCCACTGTTTCTTTCCGCGACCAGCCCTGCACGACCAGATACTTCAAGCTGGGGAAGACCCCATTCCGCGCCAAGTCCTGCGCGGCCAAAAGCAACGCGCTGGGGAAAGCCTCTTTCCGCAACCAGCCCTGCGCGGTTAGTTCCTTCGCGCTAGGTAGCACAGTTGGATCTCGCGCAAGTCCCCTCACGCTTCTAGAACGGGCAGACTGTGAGGCGCTCCATCTTGCGCGCCGAGGTACTCTTCTTCGCGTCCACGCCCTCCGCGACACGGGAAACCACCGCACCGCCCACAGAACAGGAGGTCAGACGTTCCGTTCTTCGCGGAGCAGATGTGTCGGACTCGCATCCATTGCATTCGAGATTCAGGGTACCCTTCGCACCGGCGTCTGCACAGAACACTCAATAGGTGATCTTCTTCGGACCGCCTCCGAACTGCAGATTTGGAATGCCCCAGGAGGGGTCGTCGTCTGGGGGTCTTCGTGAAGGCGGGGAAGCAGAGTCCGCAAAAGATGCTGATTGAGCGAAACCAACCCCCTTCTCCTCTGAATCACAGCGTGGTGAATGACCGCAAAAGGAACTTCACGAGACAAACCACTGCACGGTGAAAGCTTCGCGAACAAGCGTGAAGGGGGCCGGAAAGAATCCACGCCACAACACGACAGCAAGGAGGGAAAGACAAAGAGGGGGGGGGGGGAACTCAAACCCGAGTGTGCCTCAAGACTCGGATCACCCGGATCTGAAGCCGAAAGGGGGTTGTGGCGAGGAAATGGAGTTGTTCAACCACTATAAGGGGCTCGAGAAGAGAGTCGCATGGATATGTAGTGAGGAAAAAGAAGAGAAATGGGGTCTGGCATTGCGTCCACTCGCAGATCTGGCTCGGACGAGGGAAATCGTGATGGAATAAGCTTCAAAATCCCGGGGGAGACTCGATACGCTGCTTGAGGGAGAAGTCAAGCAGAAGAATCAGAAGAGAACCGACGCCTTCCAGATCCCAGATGTCCGGAACTGAGGGCGGCGGAGGAGAGGGGACCTAGGAACACAGATCCACACCACAGAAGCCGGGAATCGACATCAGAAGGAAGAAGAGAGCCAAAGCACCAGATTTGGGAAGGGAGCAAATGACGCAGCAAAGGGACGGGGTGCGCGGATGAAGACGGCACCGCCGGGACCTGGACGGACAAATGAAACTGAAAACCTAGGAAAACCTAGGATAGAGACTCTCTCACACAGGAGAGACTTCCAATACTTCTACATTCCATTATTCATTATTTAGCTCAATTCCTCGATTCTAGGATAGTAAGTTTATCTACAGGATGATAAAATAACCATCAACCCTAGGAGAAACTCTGTGATGTTCATATTAGATTATATGTCATACTTATACCTCAACTCTTATGTAACTCTAATGTTGTTTTCACTATATCTTTAGAACTTGTACAAACTCCTATCACCTGGAAAGTCTATCCCTATTTATGATTTCAATCACACATAGGTGAGGGAATATAATTATTTAGATAGGGGGGTTTAAAAAAATAAATCAAAATCATGAAGGCCCTTATATAATAAAGAGGAGGGGGTGAATATTAAGACATTATTTTAATTTATATAAAATATAAATTAAAATAGAATCCAATCACATACAATGGCCTATTGAAATCTATTGATCACCCAAATATCATGTTTTGAACACACATTTTAAATCATGTGGTATATTATATTGATTCATTAATTGAAAAATAAAAAAATAAATTCATACAGTTTTTAAAGATTATCATAATTCCATCTATGAATCCTTGAAAAGTCATCATCTATAATTTTAAACAAAATAAATTAAATAATTTAATTTTGAACATTTAATGTTCACAAGTGTACTTGAAGGAAATGATGTGTACATGTCAAAACTAATTGACCTGATCCTTGACCTTGTAGGTTTCCTTAGAATCAATCATAAATTATTCGATATTTAATTAGTGTAACGCCCTGACCCTAGTTACCCAGAGTCGGTGCATTATTACATTAAATTGGCATGATCACAATAAAGATCAAGTCTCTAAAGACCGATTAGTTTAGTATCCGTGGAATAACTAGATACATCCATAAAGTTTTACATTACATCATAAAAAAACATCTTATCTTCATATCCCCTCATACTATCCCTGCAGGTCATTCATAAATTACTTCTTCATAATCCTAGGAAAAATAAAACATTGAAAGGTGTGAGCTCAGATTCTCAGTAAGGATAACATTATAGCAGAAGCTTTCATAGATAAGCATAAACACTTAAGGCAGTTTATGACTAACACAAAAGCCTTTTAAACTTGATCTTAAGCATAAAATGGCAAAGATAAAATAAAATAATCTCATTTACTTACTCACATGGATATTCTACTAGTCGAACAATCCCATGCAATATCAATAAACACTTTCATAATGATGGAATGCATAATGCCAGACCATCATAACCACATAGCCAAGGCCTTGTGCCAAGACTACAAATAAGATTTTTCCAAGGCCTTGTGCCAAGACACTAGTTTGTTTCATGAGACCTACCGATGCATCGAGGAGCTATAGCGGGCTCCACCCATCACTTATTAAGTCCAATTCATTCCTCATATGAACAGGTTTAAACATAACATAAACATTCTTATTAAAACTAGCATACGAAATGTCAATACTTTAACCACAAACCATGAATGGTAAAAAAATAGCACATCCACAGTCAAAAATAAAAAATTCGATACAATATTGAAGATTTTATTGTATCACATTAACCTCAATAAATAATGATGAAGGATGTTGACATAGATGAAAATAATCATCAAAACTATTTGAGAGAAATATCCCCCTTTTTCTTGAAATCATTTAAAAGTCACACTATTTGTCAAGAATCCATTTAAAAATTGATTTTTGAATCAAAGTGTCCCATACCACTTTGAAACTTTTTAAAAGGAGTTTTAATTTTAAAACTTTAATGTCCATATAAATAAATCCTTACAACCATTTTTTAAAACATGGACATTAATGAGCAAGATTTAGAAGAATAAGTCTTTATAACATTTAAAAATGGTATTTTAGTTAGAGTTTCTAACCAAAAGAGAGACACTTGAATAAAAATAATTGAGGTAGTCAAAACATTTTAATATCATGAGAATAAATGGATTCATGATATACTATGTCAAAGTACATTATATAAACCACATAAAAGAGATTTGGTGTATATCAACAAAGAAGTCTCAATGGAATGTAAATTGAGATGAAATCTATCATAAATGTCGTACCCTTAGGATAAGGATAAATCAACGACATAGTTATGTGTGAGAAATATAAATACACTAAATATGATTGGATATTCATTGTAAAACAATCAAAGGACATTCACACATAATCTTGTAAAAACAACACCAATGAATTGGATGTTTAACTCAACAAATGGAGAATGAGTTAAAATTACTCTTATCAAATTCATATTGATGACTTGAGAAATTATCAATGGAGTGATTATGTGTAAAAAAATTATATCCACAGAAAAGGGGAGTGGAAATTATGACATAATCAAATGAATATAGATTCCACACATAATCTCGGAGTAAAATAATCAATGGAGTTTGCGTAAAGCCGAATAAATGGAAATTAGAATTTCAAATTCCCTTATCGATTTGGTAACTTATGAAACATGAACCCATGAAAGAAGGATAACACAATGATGATGTAAATATACATGAATTAAAGTATATTACACAATGAATACAAACATGGGCAGCACACACACCACATGAAATAAATAAGTGGTGAATAATGGAATTCTCACGAAATTAAGAGTGAGATAAGAAACTCTTTACCACGTTAATCAACTGAGACATATGGTCAAAAGTTAATAACCACCAAATGATTTATAGAATAACGTGAATATAAAGAGAATCATGATAATATATATCAAATGGAAGTACACAATACACCACTTTCAATAATTTAGTGGCGAACAATGGAAATCTCACGGAATTGAAAGTGAGATAAGAAAATCCCTTACTTTGTACTTTTTACTTGGTCGATGGTAGGTTTACCTACTGTATAATGGTGAAATAATTTTTATTGAATTATAAAAGTATCAATTACTTTAATATTATATCATATATGATCTTTTAACATTGATTTGTTAATAATATCTTAGAATTATCGCCATTTCGGGTGTTAACGGGTTCATTTTACATTATATTCTTTGTTATGTGAGCCCTATTCATTATTAATGGGATGTATAATATTCATATACAGAATGATATCAAGTCCTTAGATACTATTTTTAAATCATAAAATTATAATTATACTTCAATGGATATGATGGGGAATGAATCTCATCGCGTTCGTGGAGACGGTAGTCCGTACGTACGCACGAGCGACAATATCATTCTTTTGATATTAAAATAATATATAATTGGATGGTATATCATATATACAGAATCATTATCATGTTATATTTATTATTTACATGAGTTACACATCATTATTATACCCATCCAAATAATAATATATTGAATAACAATTACACCACGACGTGGAGACGGTAAGCCGTACGTACGCACGTATGGTGACATGTTATTCAAAAGATGGATAGAATACTGAATATGGTTGTACCATATTTATAATGACATCACAGTATATATATGATACTGGAGTTATTATTTTAAAATGGTAAAAACAAATAAAGAAGAAGTGGAAGAAGAAAGGAACTTGAAAAGGGGTGGTGAAAACATTACCTCTTCTTCGGGTTCTTCCTTTTGATTTGATCAAAAGGGCTCCTTAGGTTGGCTTTCTGATCAAACTAATTCCTCTAGGTTGTAGTGAAGAAAGTTTAGAGAGTGTCTGGGCAGGGTTTGCCCGAACCAAAAGGCTTTGAAGGTGTGAAAAAATGAGAAGGAGGAGTGCCCTTTTATAAGTGGGGTGAGGGGTACCATTGGAAAAGCTAGAAATATTAATTAATAATAAATTCATATTCATTTTCTAATGGCTCAAAAGTTTATTATTTAAATGTTAAGGTGGGTATGGGTAGAAAACAACACAACCAATAGAATTTAGACAGGTTTGGGTCATTTTATTAACCTTATCTTTAAGTATTAACTCTTAGTTAATTAGTTTCACTTTTACAATGTCTCTTTGTATTTTTATATTATATGGTTAATAAACTTACTATATACATCCAAGAGACCCCCAAGTGGTCCATTAATGATATACATATCATGATATAAGTCTCTTGGCCGATCCTTAGCTTTTTAGTAATTTAATATAAATTAATAATATAATATTTGTTTTAAAAACTCTTTTATGTCAATTTTGATACTATTCAATAGTTGATTTTTTTGAAACACATAACAGAATGATTACTTCGAAAAAAGTTAATTAAATCAATAATAATATGTCATATTATCCTAGAAAATTAGTTTAATTCAATAAATGTCTCATATTATATTTATTTGGGTATTTATAATATTAATTATTATAATTTTTCACTATTATGGTAATTACTGCATCACCATTGTGTCATAAATAAATTAACTTATTTAATGTCTAAAAATTATAAATAAAATATCTTTATGTAGGAAATATTTTTATCTTTATAATTAATATTTATAGTCTAAAATAAAACATATATAACCTTATGTAACAATTGTTTTTCTAAAAGATATATGCTTGTGTCATTTTTGTATTTATTTTAACTTAATTAAAATAAAGTGTCATTATCCCTTACAAGTGGATCCATGGGGTCCCAAAATCGACCCAAAGATGACCATGGTAGACCATGTATCAACCAATAGGTTTAAGACACGTTTTAGGGTAATTTAGTATTATTATAATATTATTTTTTAACCCTTGTTTACCGGATTTACCCTTTAACCATGGTAAATAAAATATTTACCGAAATAATTATCCAAGATGTCTAAAAATAAAAGGTACCTATTTACACAATTTGAACATCCTGATTCCAAATATGGAATCCATTTTTTCAAATTCTAAACACATAAGTGGCAGAAATTAATTAAAAATTAATTTCCGTTGTTAAAATGAATAGGGTGTTTTTAAGAGATAATAATTATCAAAAGATTGGCACTTGTTTATGTCTGGTTTAAATGTGAAATTATGTTCAATGGCCCAAATTGTATTACATGGTAAAAATATATTCTAAATATACTTTAAAACCACTCAAATTCATAATTTATCACTATTAATTATTTTGATTAAAAAAGTTGATTTTAATTAAAATTTAGTAATTTTCACTATTCGTCAAAATATGAAAGTTATCCGAAAAGTACCAAAATTTCACCCTAGGATAATTTCAATATTCCGAATCCAAAAATGTAGTCCATTTTGAGAGATTGAATTTTTAAAATTTCAAAAATTAGGTATTACTATTCATAACGGCTAGTTTGATTGGTTATGGTGTGTTAAAATCTCGAAGTTGCGTACAGTGCACGCCATTGCATTATTCGAAAGGAAACGTACCGTGGAAGCTTGGGGTGTTACATTCTCCCCTCCTTCAATAAATTGTGTCCTTGCAATTTTTAAAATTGATCCTGGGAATATAATGGAAAGTCCCACATCGGAAAAAGAGTCAATAAAACTATTACTTTAAAAGAAAGAAAGAGAGGTATAAAGGTCATCCAAGATAACCCATACTCGGATTCCAAGTAGGAAAACATGGATATGGATGATAAACTAAGTTTCATGTTCTGATGGAGAGGGATAGAAATCATTATCAGGAGATAGTTAACAATAGGAAATCCAAAAACTTGTGTTGGGACAAATGGCTATTAGTCTCCTAGTAGGAAAGTAAACGGACAACATTTTTTTTTGTTTTAAGTTACATTACATAAGGACGAGGAATTCATTTATGATATTGACTAAATACATAAAGATATATACTTACATTTTAAGTAGAGTTTCATTATTTAATAACTTTTTACCACTAACTTATTTTTTTTAACAATGAGTATTTAAGAAGAGTTGGTCACAATAAAAGAGCTAGAATAAACTTCTATAGAAATACATGATCCATGTAGGATAACCTATATTTTTAACTTGTCTTTAGAGGTTAATAAAAACCAATATGGTTTGTATAATATCTGATGATCCCCCAAATGTATATTCCATTAGAGAAAAAAATACTAATCTTAATTTCTAAAATTAAACCAACAATACCCCAAAGTTAAATAAATACCATTCAATAATAAATTTTCCTTAAAATACTTCAATATAATCCAAACTAATATTGAAACCCAAAACTTATAAGAATGTAGTCTTCCACGTTAAATTGTATCTCCAAATGACATCATCTACTCTTAAAGTCACATACTTAAAAGTAATTAACCTAATCATATATTCTTTATTATAGGTTAATCATTTCCATAAATAACCCAAATCACTCTAGATCCACAATAAAAACATAGATAAAAATCAACCATTACTCCTCTAATGACATCCCATAGTATTCTATTTTCCTTGGACATATAGTGTTCCCAACAAAGTGAACATTTTCCAAAATAACATTTTCCACTTAATCACCAAATCATTTTCCTATACTAAGGGTATTCATTTGATAAGACATAAGAACCCAAATCAACATATTATTGATCAATAAAATCATTTAACTAATGAAAATAGTCACACTAACTAGGGACTTCACTTAGTCCAGAGGTAGGCGATAAATCCCAATCGCACTTTGGTTGTGGGTTCGATTCCAACAGCTTTGTCCGACGCGATGGGTTGTCACACGGTCTACGTGTTTTCCTTTTTCAAAAACTATATTTTATAATATTACCAAAATGAGATAAATTCTTCAATATAACATAATTTAACCACAAATGTTATATCATACCTTGCATTTTCATCCCAAATTATAATAACTTATAATTTTCTCAAACCCCAATGATCATATAAAACCAAATGGTTATTTATACCTATATCCACAAGAGAAGAGACAATTATTCCTCAAATACCATTCTCACATGGAAAAATGCGGGGTTACAAATACAAGAGAAAATTATTCCAAAGTAAACACATCAACACAGAGCGCTAATACTTTTAAAACATTTCTCCAACCATTTATTTCCACATAGCATCTTCTTTGACCAAGAAAATATCCTATAGAATAGGACATTCACTCGGGTAATGGGTAGGTCCCCTACATTTACGGCAAATGATTCTAAATGGACTCTCGGGACCATTTTTATCTTCTTCCATATGACTCTTCATTTTTCTTCAGTAATTCTTCACTTTATGTCCTTCCTTCCCGCACGTAAAGCATTTCGTTGTCCCATTGAGACACTTTCCTGGGTGTCTCCTTCCACATTTCCTGCATGATGAAAATTGAGGGTTATTTTCTCCATGGTCTCCATTGCTGGAGATCTTATCATTTATCACCATTCTCTTCCTTGTTGAGTTTGGGAGTTTGTTAATATATATGTTGTTTATAATATTTTTGGAAAACTGATTTGGCATAAAGACGATATCATTTACGCCTATCAACATTCCATTTTGTTGCTCATTTCCACCACCGTTCCCACCTTGTACATCATTCTCAAAGTCACTATGACTTCCTTGAAATCCAGCCATTGACTAAAACCAGAAAGCATTGTGTGAGTAACAATAGTCATAAAATCATTTAGAGATTAAAATGTCACCATATTCTCAATTTGAAACATATTAGGATTAACCACGGTCATTTACTCTCATCATATATATATATTACCTAAATCAGTCTCTAAATAAAATGTAAATTATCCTAAGAATATCCCTCGGGAGTGTCGTAACCAAGAGTGCATCAAGGCCCATTGTCGTGCACCAGTTCCCGTTCGAGTCTAGCTCAAAGCGGTGTTTTCGGGTTTTACCCCTAGGTACATCTGTTCCAGAGCCGCCTCTACCTGCTTGTATCCAGACATGGATGTATTTCTCGGAAAACTCACAAAATCTCTACAATACCAAAATTCTAGGAAGTTCTTCTATACTAATCCTCAATGTTCATCTTAGGTCTACGTGCCCTAATCAGAGTTTATCTAAATCTAGCTTCCAAGGTTTGTACTAAACTTCCTCTGATACCAACTGTAACGCCCCGACCCTAGTTACCCAGAGTCGGTGCCTTATTACATTACATTGGCATGATCACAATAAAGATCAAGTCTCTAAATACCGATTAGTTTAGTAGCCTTGAAATAACTAGATACATCCATAAAGTTTTACATTACATCCTAAAAAAACATCTTGTCTTCATATCCCCTCATACTATCCCTGCAGGTCATTCATAAATTAATTCTTCATAATCTTGGGAAAAATAAAACATTGAAAGGGGTGAGCTCAGATGCTCAGTAAGGATAACATTATAGTAGAAGCTTTCATAGATAAGCATAAACACTTAAGGCAGTTTATAACTAACACAAAATCCTTTTAAACTTGAACATCAGCATAAAATGGCAATGATAAAAAAAAATTCCATTTACTTACTCACATGGATATTCTAATAGTCGAAAAATCCCATGCAATATCAATAACCACTTTCATAATGATGGAATGCATAATTCCAGACTATCATAACCACATAGCCAAGGCCTCGTGCCAAGACTACAAATAAGATTTTGCCAAGGCCTTGTGCCAAGACACTAGTTTGTCTCATGAGACCAACCGAAGCATCGAGGAGCTATTGCGGGCTCCACCCATCACTTATTAAGTCCAATGCATTCCTCATATGAATAGGTTTAAACATAACATAAACATTCGTATTAAAACTAGCATACGAAATGTCAATACTTTAACCACAAAACATGAATGGTAAAAAAATAGCACATCCACAGTCAAAAATAACTCATTCGATACAATATGGAAGATTGTATTGTATCACATTAACCTCAATCAAGAATGATGAAGGATGTTGACATAGATGAAAATAATCATCAAAACTATTTGAGGGAAATATCCCCCTTTTTCTTGAAATCATTTAAAAGTCACACTATTTGTCAAGAATACATTTAAAAATAGATTTTTGAATCAAAGTGTCCCATACCACTTTGAAACTTTTTAATAGTAGTTTTAATTTTAAAACTTTAATGTCCATATAAATAAATTCTTAAAACCATTTTTTAAAACATGGATATTAATGAGCAAGATTTAGAAGAATAAGTCTTTAAAACATTTTAAAATGGTATTTTAGTTAGAGTTTCTAACAAAAATAGAGACACTTGAATACAAATAATTGAGGTAATCAAAACATTTTAATATCATGAGAATAAATGGATTCATGATATACTATGTCAAAGTACATTATATACACCACATAAAAGCGATTTGGTGTATATCAACAAAGAAGTCTCAATGGAATGTAAATTGAGATGAAATATCTCATAAAGACCGTACCCTTAGGATAAGGATAAATCAATGACATAGTTATGTGTGAGAAAAATAAATACACTAAATATGATTGGATATTCAGTGTAAAACAATCAAAGGACATTCACACATAATCTTCTAAAAACAACACTAATGAATTGGATGTTTAACTCAACAAATGGAGAATGAGTTAAAATTACTCTTATCAAATTCATATCGATGACTTGAGAAATTATCAATGGAGTGATTATGTGTATCAAAATTATATCCACAGAAAAGGGGAGTGGAAATTATGACATAAGCAAATGAATAGAGATTCCACACATAATCTCGGAGTAAAATAATCAATGGAGTTTGCGTAAAGCCGAATAAATGGAAATTGGAATTTCAAATTCCCTTGTCGATTTGGAATCTTATGAAACATTAACCCATTAAATAAGGAGAAATCAATGTTGATGTAAATATAAATGAATTAAATTATATTACACAATTAATACAAACATGGGCAGCACACACAGCACATGCAATAAATAAGTGGTAAATAATGGAATTCTCACGAAATTAAGAGTGAGATAAGAAACTCCTTACCATGTTAATCAACTGAGTCGTATGGCCAAAGGTTAATAACCACCAAATTATTTACAGAATAACATGAATATAAATATAATCATGATAATATATATCAAATGCCAGTACACAATACACCACTTTCAATAATTTAGGGGCGAACAATGGCAATCTCACGGAATTGAAAGTGAGATAAGAAAATCCCGTACTTTGTACTTTTTCCTTGGTCGACGGTAGGTTTACCTCCTGTATAATGGTTAAATAATTGTTATTGAATTATACAATTATCATTTACTTTAATATGATATCATATATGATCTTTTAACATCGATTTGTTAATAATATCTTAGAATTATCGTCATTTTGGGTTTTAACGGGTTCATTTTACTTTATATTCTTTGTTATGTGATCCATATTCGTTATTAATGGGATGCATATTATTCATATCCAGAATGATATAAAGTCCTTAGATACTATTTTTAAATCATCAAATTATCATTATACTTTAATGGATATGATGGAGAATGAATTTCATCGCGTTCGTGGAGACGGTAGTCCGTACGTACGCACGAGCGACAATATCATTCTTTTGATATTAAAATAATATATAATTGGATGGTATATCATATATACAGAATCATTATCATGTTATATTTATTATTTACATGAGTTACACATCATTATTATACCCATCCAAATAAAATTATATTGAATAACAGTTACACCACGACGTGGAGACGGTAAGCCGTACGTACGCACGTATGGTGACATGTTATTCAAAAGATGGATAGAATAATGAATATGGATGTTCCATATTCATAATAACATAACAGTATATATATGATACTGGTTTTATTATTTTAAAATGGTAAAAACAAAGAAAGAAGAAGTGGAAGAAGAAAGGAACTTGAAAAGGGGTGGTGAAAACATTACCTCTTCGTCGGGTTCTTCCTTTTGATTTGATCAAAAGGGCTCCATAGGTTGGATTTCTGATCAAACTAAGGCCTCTAGGTTTTATTTAGGGAAGTTGAGAGAGTATTTGGGAATGGTTTTTCTAAACCAAAAGGATTTTAAGGTGTGAAGAAATGAGAAGGACGAGTTCCCTTTTATAGGTGGGGTGAGGGGTACCTTTGGAAAAGCTAGAAATATTAATTAATAATAAATACATATTCGGTTTCTAATGGCTCCAAAGTTTATTATTTTAATGTTAAGGTGGGAATGGGTCGAAACCAACTCAACCAATAAAATTTAGACAGGTTTGGGTCATTTTATTAACCTTATCTTTAAGTATTAACTCTTAGTTAATTAGTGTCACTTTTACAATGTCTCTTTGTATTTTTATATTATATGGTTAATAAACATACTATATACATCCAAGATACCCCCAAGTGGTCCATTAATGATATACCTATCATGCGATAAGTCTCTTGGCCGAACCTTAGATTTTTAGGAATTTAATATCAATTAATAATATAATATTTGTTTTAAAAACTCTTTTATGTCAATTTTGATACTAGTCAATAGTTGATTTTTTAGAAATTCATAACAGAATGATTACTTCGAAAAAAGTTAATTAAATCAATAATAATATTCATATTATCCTAGAAATTTAGTGTAATTCAATTAATGTCTCATATTATATTTATTTGGGTATTTATAATATCAATTATTATAATGTTTCACTATTATGGTAATTACTGCATCACCATTGTGTCATAAATAAATTAACTTATTTAATGTCTTAAAATTATAAATAAAATATCATTATGTAGGAAATATTTTCATCTTTCTAATGAATATTTATAGTCTAAAATAAATCATATATAACCCAATGTAACAATTGTTTTTCTAAAAGATGTATGCTTGTGTAATTTTTGTATTTATTTTAACTCAATTAAAATAAAGTGTAATTATCACTTAAAAGTGGATCCATGGGGTCCCAAAATCGACCCGAAGATGTCCATGGTCAACCATGTATCAACCAATAGGGTTAAGACACGTTTTAGATTAATTTAGTATTATTATAATATTATTTTTTAACCCTTATTTACCGGATTTACCCTTTAACCATGGCAAATAAAATATTTACCGAAGTAATTATCCAAAATGTCTAAAAATAAAAGTTACCTATTTACACAATTTGAACATCCTAATTCTAAATATGGAATCCATTTTTCCAAATTCAAAACACAGAAGTGGCAGAAATTAATTTAAAATTAATTCTCGTTGTTAAAACAAAAAACGTGTTTTTAAGAGATAATAACTATCAAAAGATTGGCACTTGTTTATTTCTGGTTTAAATGTGAAATTATGTTCAATGACCCACATTGTATTACATGGTTAATATATATTCTAAATATACTTTAAAACCACTCAAATTCATAATTTATCATATTAATTATTTTGATTAAAAAAGTTGATTTTAATTAAAATTTAGTAATTTTCACTATTCATCAAAATATAAAATTTATCCGAAAAGTACCAAAATTTCACCCTAGTCTAATTTCGATATTAGGAATCCAAAAATGAAGTCAATTTTGAGAGATAGAATTTTTAAAATTTAAAAAATTAGGTATTACTATTCATAACGGCTAGTTTGATTGGTTATGGTGTGTTAAAATCTCGAAGTTGTGTACAATGCACGCCATTGCATTATTTGAAAAAAAAAATGTACCGTGGAAGCTTGGGGTGTTACATTCTCCCCTCCTTCAATAAATTGCGTCCTTGCAATTTTGAAAATTGTTCTTGGGAATATAATGGAAAGTCCCACATTGGAAAAAGAGTCAATAAAACTATTACTTTAAAAGAAAGAAAGAGAGGTATAAAGGCCATCCAAGATAACCCATACTCGGATTCCATGTAGGAAAACATGGATATGGATGATAAACTAAGTGTCAATTTCTGATGGAGAGGGATGGAAATCATTATCATGAGAAATTTAACAATAAGAAAACCACAAACATGTGGTGGGACAAACAACCATTAGTCTCCTAGTAGGAAAGTAAACAGACAACATTTTTTTGTTTTAAGTTACATTACATAAGGACGAGGAATTCATTTATGATATTGACTAAAAACATAAAGAGATATACTTACATTTTAAGTAGAGTTTCATTATTTAATAACTTTTTACCATTAACTTTTATTTAAACAATGAGTATTTAGGAAGAGTTGGCCACAATAAAAGAGCTAGAATAAACTTCTATAGAAATACATGATCCATGTAGGATAAACTATATATTTAACTTGTCTTTCGAGATTAATAAAAACCAAAATGGTTAGTATAAGATCTGATGATCCCCCAAATGTATATTCCATTAGAGAAAAAAAATTACTAATCTTAATTTCTAAAATTAAACAAAAAAACCCCAAAGTTTAATAAATACCATTCAATAATAAATTCTCCTTAATATCCTTCAATATAATCCAAACTAATATTGAAACCCAAAACTTATAAAAATGTAGTCTTCCACGTTAAATTGTATTTCCAAATGACATCATCTACTCTTAAAGTCATATACTTAAAAGTAATTAACCTAATCATATATTATTTATTATAAGTTAATCATTTCCATAAATAACCCAAATCACTCTAGATCCACAATAAAAACATAGATAAAAATCAATCATTACCCCTCTAATGACATCCCATAGTATTCTATTTTCCTTGGACATATAGTGTTCCCAAAAAAGTGAACATCTTCCAAAATAACATTTTCCACTTAATCACCAAATCATTTTCCTATACTAAGGATATTCATTTGATAAGACATAAGAACCCAAATAAACATATTATTGATCAATAAAATCATTTAACTAAAGAAAATAGTCACACTAACCAGGGACTTCACTTAGTCTAGTGGTAGGTGATAAATCCCAATCGCACTTTGGTTGTGGGTTCTATTCCCACAGCTTTGTCCGACGCGACGGGTTGTCACACGGTCTACGTGTTGTGCTTTTTCAAAAACTATATTTTATAAAATTACCAAAATGAGATAAATTCCTCAAAATAAAATAATTTATCCACAAATGTTTTATCATACCTTGCATTTTCATCCCAAATTATAATAACTTATAATTTTCTCAAACCCCAATGATCATATAAAACCAAATGGTTATTTATATATATATATCCACAAGAGAAGAGACAATTCTTCCTCAAATATAATTCTCACATGGAAAACTGAGGGGTTACAAATACAAGAGAAAATTATTCCAAAATAAACCCATCAACAAGGAGCGCTAATACTTTTAAAACATTTCTCCAACCATTTATTTCCACACAGCTTCTTCGTTGACCACGAAAATATCCTATAGAATAGTACATTCACTCGGGTAATGGCCAGGTCCCCTAAATTTACGGAAAATGACTGTAAATGGACTCTTAGGACCATTTTTATCTTCTTCCATAGTACTCTTCATTTTTGTTCGGCAATTCTTCACTTTATGTCCTTCCTTCCCACACGTAAAGCATTTCAGTGTCCCTTTGAGACACTTTCCTGGGTGTCTCCTTCCACATTTCCGGCATGATGAAAATTGAGGGTTCTTTTCTCCATGGTCTCCATTGCTGGAGCTCTAATCATTAATCACCTTTCTCTTCCTTGTTGAGTCTGGGAGTTGGTTAATATATATGTTGTTGATCATATTTTTGGAAAACTGATTTGGCATAAAGATGATATCTTTTACGCCTATCAACATTCAATTTTGTTGCTCATTTCCACCACCATTACCACCTTGTACATCATTCTCAAAGTCTCTATAACTTCCTTGGAATCCCGCCATTGACTAAAACCAGAAAGCATTGTGTGAGTAACAGTAGTCATAAAATCATTTAGAGATTAAAATGTCACCATATTCTCAATTTGAAACATATTAGTATTAACCAAGGTCATTTACTCTCATCTTATATATATATTACTTAAATTGGCCTGTAAAGAAAATGTAAATTATCCTAAGCATATCCCCCGGGAGTGTCGTAACCAAGAGTGCACCAAGGCCCGTTGTCGTGCACCAGTTCCCGTTCGAGTATAGCTCAAAGCGGTGTTTTCGGGTTTTACCCCTAGGTACATCTGTGCCAGAGCCGCCTCTACCTGCTCGTATCCAGACAGGGATGTATTGCTCGGAAAACTCACAAAATCTCTACAATACCAAAATTCTAGGAAGTTATTCTATAATAATCCACAATGTTCATCTTAGGTCTACGTGCTCTAATCAGAGTTTATCTAAATATAGTTTCCAAGGTTTGTACTAAACTTCCTAAAATACCAACTGTAACGCCCCAACCCTAGTTACCCAGAGTCGGTGCATTATTGCATTACATTGGCATGATCATAATAAATATCAAGTCTCGAAAGACCGATTAGTTCAGTAGCCTTGGAATAACTAGATACATCCATAAAGTTTTACATTACATCATAAAAAAACATCTTGTCTTCATATCCCCTCATAATATCCTTGCAGTTCATTCATAAATTACTTCTTCATAATCCTGGGAAAAATAAAACATTGAAAGGGGTGAGCTCAGATGCTCAGTAAGGATAACATTATAGCAGAAGCTTTCATAGATAAGCATAAACATTTAAGGTATTTTATAACTAAAACAAAAGCCTATTAAACTTGAACTTCAGCATAAAATGGAGAAGATAAAATAAAATAATGCCATTTACTTACTCATATGGATATTCTACTAGTCGAACAATCCCATGCAATATCAATAACCACTTTCATAATGATGGAATGCATAATGCCAGACTATCTTAACCACATAGCCAAGGCCTCATGCCAAGACTACAAATAAGATTCTGCCAAGGCCTTGTGCCAAGACACTAGTTTGTCTCATGAGACCTACCGATGCATCGAGGATCTATAGAGGGCTCCACCCATCACTTATTAAGTCCAATGCAATCCTCATATGAACAGTTTTAAACATAACATAAACATTCGTATTAAAACTAGCATACGAAATGTCAATACTTTAACCACAAACCATGAATGGTAAAAAAAATAGCACATCCACAGTCAAAAATAACTCATTCGATACAATATGGAAGATTGTATTGTATCACATTAACCTCAATCAAGAATGATGAAGGATGTTGACATAGATGAAAATAATCATCAAATCTATTTGAGAGAAATATCCCCCTTTTTCTTGAAATCATTTAAAAGTCACACTATTTGTCAAGAATCCATTTGAAAATATATTTATTAATCAAAGTGTCCCATACCACTTTGAAAATTTTTAAAAGGAGTTTTATTTTTAAAAATTTAATGTCCATATAAATAAATCCTTAAAACCATTTTTTAAAACATGGACATTAATGAGCAAGATTTAGAAGAATAAGTCTTTAAAACATTTAAAAATGGTATTTTAGTTAGAGTTTCTAACAAAAAGAGAGACACTTGAATACAAATAATTGAGGTAATCAAAACATTGTAATATCATGAGAATAAATGGATTCATGATATACTATGTCAAAGTACATTATATACACCGAATAAAAGCGAATTGGTGTATATCAACAAAGAAGTCTCAATGGAATGTAAATTGAGATGAAATCTCTCATAAAGGTCGTACCCTTAGGATAAGGATAAATCAACGACATATTTATGTGTGAGAAATATAAATACACTAAATATTATTGGATATTCAGTGTAAAATAGTCAAAGGAAATTCACACTTAATCTTGTAAAAACAACACCAATGAATTGGATGTTTAACTCAACAAATGGATAATGAGTTAAAATTACTCTTATCAAATTCATATTGATGACTTGAGAAATTATCAATGGAGTGATTATGTGTATCAAAATTATATACATAGAAAAGGGGAGAGGAAATTATGAAATAAGCAAATGAATAGATATTCCACACATAATCTCGGAGTAAAATAATCAATGGAGTTTGTGTAAAGCCGAATAAATGGAAATTTGAATTTCAAATTCCCTTATCGATTTGGTAAATTATGAATCATGAACCCATGAAATAAGGATAACACAATGATGATGTAAATATACATGAATTAAATTATATTACACAATGAATACAAACATGGGAAGCACACACACCACATGCAATAAATAAGTGGTGAATAAAGGAATTCTCACGAAATTAAGAGTGAGATAAGAAACTCCTAACCACGTTAATCAACTGAGTCATATGGCCAAAAGTTAATAACCACCAAATGATTTATAGAATAACATGAATATAAAGAGAATCATGATAATATATATCAAATTGCAGTACACAATACACCACTTTCAATAATTTAGTGGCGAACAATGGAAATCTCACGGAATTGAAAGTGAGATAAGAAAATCCCTTACTTTGTACTTTTTCCTTGGTCGACGGTAGGTTTACCTCTTGTATAATGGTGAAATAATTGTTATTTAATTATACAAGTATCATTTAATTTAATATTATATCATATATTATCTTTTAACATTGATTTGTTAAAAATATCTTAGAATTATCGTCATTTCGGGTGTTAACAGGTTCATTTTACTTTATATTCTTCGTTATGTAAGCCATATTATTTATTAATGGGATGTATATTATTCATATCAAGAATGATATCAAGTGAATATATACTATTTTTAAATCATCAAATTATAATTATACTTGAATGGATATGATGGAGAATAAATCTCATCGCGTTCGCGGAGACGGTAGTCCGTACGTACGCAGGAGCGACAATATCATTCTTTTGATATTAAAATAATATATAATTGGATGGTATATAATATATAAAGAATCACTATCATTTTATATTTATTATTTACATGTGTTACACATCATTATTATACCCATCCAAATAATAATATATTGAATAACAATTACACCATGATGTGGAGATGGTAAGCCGTACGTACGCATGTATAGTGACATGTTATTCAAAAGATGGATAGAATACTGAATATGGTTGTACCATATTTATAATAACATCACAATATATATATGATACTGGAGTTATTACTTTAAAATTGTAAAAACAAAGAAAGAAGATGTGGAAGAAGAATGGAACTTGAAAAGGGGTGGTGAAAACATTACCTCTTCTTCGGGTTCTTCCTTTTGATTTGATCAAAAGGGCTCCTTAGGTTGGCTTTCTAATCAAACTAAAGCCTCTGGGTTGTAGTTAGGGAAGTTTAGAGAGTATTTGGTCAGGGTTTGGCCGAACAAAAAGGCTTTGAAGGTGTGAAGAAATGAGAATGAGGAGTTCCCTTTTATAAGTGGGGTGAGGGGTAACTTTGGAAAAGCTAGAAATATTAATTAATAATAAATTCATATTCGGTTTCTAATGGCTCCAAAGTTTATTATTTAAATGTTAAGGTGGGTAGGGGTCGAACAAAACTCAACCAATATAATTTATAAAGGTTTGGGACATTTTATTAATCTTATCTTTAAGTATTAACTCTTAGTTAATTAGTTTCACTTTTACAATGTCTCTTTGTATTTTTATATTATATGGTTAATAAACGTACTATATACATCCAAACGACCCCCAAGTGGTCCATTAATTATATACCTATCGTGAGATAAGTCTCTTGGCCGAACCTTATATTTTTAGGAATTTAATATCAATTAATAATATAATATTTGATTTAAAAACTCTTTTATGTCAATTTTTATACTATTCAATAGTTGATTTTTTTTGAAATGCATAACAAAATGATTACTTCGAAAAAAGTTGATTAAATCCATCATAATATGTCATATTATCCTATAAAATTAGTGTAATTCAATAAATGTCTCATATTATATTTATTTGGGTATTTATAATATCAATTATTATAATTTTTCACTATTATAGTAATTACTGCATCACCATTGTGTCATAAATAAATTAACTTATTTAATGTCTAAAAATTATAAATAAAATATAATTATGTAGAAATATTTTTATCTTTATAATGAATATTTATAGTCTAAAATACAACATTTATAACCCTATGTAACAATTGTTTATCTAAAAGATATATGCTTGTGTTATTTTTGTATTTATTTTAACTTAATTAAAATAAAGTTTCATTATCACTTACAAATGGATCCATGGGGTCCCAAAATCGACCCAAAGATGCCCATGGTCGACCATGTATCAACAAATAGGGTTAAGACACGTTTTAGGGTAATTTATTATTATTATAATATTATTTGTTAACCCTTGTTTACCGGATTTACCTTTTAACCATGGTAAATAAAATATTTACCGAAGTAATTATCCAAAATGTCTAAAAATAAAAGTCACCTATTTACACAATTTGAACATCCTGATTCAAAATATGGAATCCATTTTTCCAAATTCAAATCATAGAAGTTTCAGAAATTAATATAAAATTAATTCCCGTTGTTTAAACGAAAAGTGTGTTTTTAAGAGATAATAAATATCAAAAGATTGGCACTTGTTTATGTCTGGTTTAAATGTGAAATTATGTTAAATGACCCACATTGTATTAAATTGTAAAAATATATTCTAAATATACCTTAAAAACACTCAAATTCATAATTTATCACTATTAATTATTTTGATTAAAAAAGTTGATTTTAATTAAAATTTAGTAATGTTCACTATTCATCAAAATATGAAAGTTATCCGAAAAGTACAAAAATTTCACCCTAGGCTAATTTCGATATTCCGAATCCAAAAATTCAGTTCATTTTGAGAGATAAATTTTTTAAAATTTCAAAAAATAGGTATTACTATTCATAACGGCTAGTTTGATTGGTTATGGTGTGTTAAAATCTCGAAGTTGCGTACAATGAACACCATTTCATTATTTGAAAGGAAACGTACCGTGGAAGCTTGGGGTGTTACAATTATGGTATCCCACCATTTTATTAAATAACATTTAATTTACGTTTTATAAATAGATGACCTTTTTATGTTTAGTATCATGGGTATTGGGTATAAAAACATAAAAACCTGAAACATTATTCTAATCCATATTAAAGGCATCTTCATAGGTCCATCCAAATTAAATTTATTACATCTCATCAGTTGGTTACATAAATTAGGGGAAAATGAGTACGTAAGACCCAATAAGAGAAAGAAAGGCAAACAATTTACATTTGATCATAAGAAATATCATTAAGAACATGAAGGATATGATAATGGAATGAGAAAAAGGAAAATTAGAATATCATAATAAATTTAACATCAATCATACCATCTAAATTTTTATTCAATATTTAAATAAGACATTCTTATGAATAACACCATGTTTTTAAACCATGGCGTCACAAAATTTACCAAGGTTATTTACCATGGTATAATAAAACAATTCATCTCTCAGGATAAAGTTCTTTACACCATGCATTGGATCACTATCAGGTAAATCCATCCTATCTATAAATTAATATGAGTCACATAGATAGTAATAAAACATTTCATCATTGTCATATGGAGAAGAAAACAATTGTGTTCCATATAAAAAACAATGTGTTTTAATAATTGTTTAATGACTACATATTTTTTCCTTTATGACCCATGGAAATGGAATTCAGGTTTTAGGAATGTCAATCCCAGAATAAAATAAATAGTTTTTACAAATATTTTAATATGATAATATAATATATTTTTTTAGAATTCATAAAAAAAATAAAAGATAATTTCATGAGTAGGAGAGATAAATTTTAAGAAGTAAAATCAGAAGATTAAAGGGTATTAAACGTTTTTTTGAAAGTGGTAAAAATATATGGTAAATTGGTATCTGAAATTATAAAATAATATTTATAAATTAAAGGGAAAAATTAAAAATGATATAATAACATAGTTAGGAAAATTTAAACACATACCACATAAAAAGTGTAAACTCCAATGGAAATTAGAAAGAGAGATTTCCGTTAACATGAAAAGTAGTTCATAAAACAACAAGATTGGGACCATGGGGGATTGGGTGAACCTTGGAATTTCACTGATGGAGGTAAGAATTTCATATATTCATTGAGGAAGAATTGTTAGTGCAAGGAAATGGAAAAATTGGTGGGTATTTATTGCAAAAGTGCTGGCTTTGTTTATAAATTTCTAAATTTAGGCCATGGACACATAGGTAGTGGTAAATTAGAAAGAATTATCTTTACAAAGGTATTTACTAGTGGTATTAGACACTTGGTTCCCCTTTTATGGTAATTAAGTCTACATGATTCGACCATAATTTTATATTTCATATTTTGGAATGGAAAAATAATGTTTTCACAAAATAATATTTTTAATGTTAACGTCTTCATTTTAAAAATTGGAAAGTAAATTTTATGTTTTGAAAATGATTAATTCATGTTAATATACAATATATTAATTAAATAGACTTTTTATTCGTGGATTGTGTTTAATTAGTTATTACATCATTATCACATAACTATGATGTCATTAATCATATTAGAAAAATCATATTGCATTTTTACTATTCATAAAAAATATATTATTTTAGAAAAAATATCATAAATTCACTTTAACTTAATTTCAACATGATTAATTAAAGAAAATATATTAATTTTAAAAAAATATTTCCTTATATATGATAATATTGATTTTAAAAAATAAAGAACTTATTTATTAAAAATAATAGCAGATTGAAAATGCATAGTGAAATTTCAATCACTTTCAAGAAAATAAAATTATTTTACCCTTTATATTATAATAACATTGTTCTTATCATAATATTTCATTAAACAAATTATTTATAATTCATTTTTATATTTTAAAAATTTATATGTTCTTTTTTGTACAATTTATCCTGAAATATCAATTTATCAAATTCAATCTCAATATTATTAATCAAATGAACTCATTAACGAAAATTGATATAGTAAATATTTATTTATACACATGAATTGCACTTCATGTAACTAATTCCTTGACACATAACCCCTTAGAAATCATATTTTTGACATAAAGATTGGGTATGTGGTGGTGATAGATACATGAGCTGATTCCTATAACATCACTTGAGTTGTAATTTCCACAAACATGAACTTATCTAGTATGAGATTTAGTTCAAGATTTACTTGTTGAAGCTCGGCATGGTCATTGTATAGAGAGAAGCCTGGTAATGCTACCTCCCACCCATGTTCGGTTAAATAGGATTCATAAGACATCAGTCTATTGGTTGATTTTGTCTTTACTCCTTCCTCCATTAATTTTATTTTATCATTTATATTTATGAACACAATCTATAACATTAATTTTTTTCAAGTGTTTTTTTTACATCGGTTATATTGACGAATGGTCATAATTGACAATTATTAAAATAATGGTCAATAGATAATGGTCACATTATAAATTATACATGGTACATTATTAATAAGATATATTTTTATTCAGTAAAAAATAATTTAAAACACATTTTTCTAGAAACAAATTTCAACCAAAATGTCAGGTTCATTAAATATTTTCCAACATAGTAAATTTTCACTGTAAAATTTAAACTTATTCCCTCAGTTTAGAAAACCTTTAGTAACTACTACCTCATTTTTTCCAATGCTTCCCACACCACTTCTTCATATTTAAGGATCCTTCACAACACAATGATGGTTTGGGTAGTCTTGTAGAGTAGAACCATGTATTTACAGTCATTGATATACATCGGCTACTCCTCAAAAGAGAATTCATGTTCTATTGTACCATCTCAGTAGTCAGTATATGTGAAGGGTTTGGTATGTACTTATTCAAGAGGGATACATGGAATATATCATAATCTTGAGCTATAATTGGAAGATGTTAAAGCTGATAGTCTATTAATCATAACAGATCAAGGATTTAATATTGGCTAATGTACCTGGTGAAAAGCTTCCATTTCTTCCCATACCATATGACTATCTTCCAGGGAGAAATTTGAAAGAATACATTGTATCTAACATCAAGTTCGATGTCCCTTATATAGTTGTAAGAATAGATCTTTTACTGACTATGAGGAGCCTTTAATTATTTTTGGATGGAATGAACCATTCATATTATTTATTTCATAATATCATGTTATAGAGGATTTCACTAACCAACATCATCCTGGCATGTAATATTTCTGTATCATGTCCCATTTAGAGCATAATAGGGTTCCATTTGAATATTCCAATAGAAGTTGTTTTTGTAATATAACTAAACTAATGTGAGATGTTGATCCCATACACCTTTAAATTCTATTGAGTATGATCTCAACATGTCTTTCAGTTTCTGAATAGTCTTTTCATATTGTCCATTAGTATGGGGGTGATAGGACATACTAAAAATCAATTCAGTATTAATATACTGTTGCTAAATTATCTAGAATTTTGATGTGAACCATATATACTCATCAGAAATGATATAAAGTGTCACTACATGCATCCTCAAAACATCCTTTAAAAAAATAGTGAAAATATAATTAATATATAAGTCTTCTCATATAAATATAATATGGACAGTCTTGGTGAGAGGGATTACTATATCCCATACTATATTATTTATATTTAATGTTCTTAGGAAACTATTTAGAAATATTGTAGTGATATTATCCAACATCCATATTGATATGGGTACTGGTTGTAATACTCCTTTTGGAAGTTGTCTCCCTTACATCACTTATTAATACACTGGTACCTTTTTATTGTAGTCAGAGATCTCCCTTTTAGTTTTTTCCAACAAATAAAGATCATGAATGTCTCAGTATATTTCAGTGATTTCAGTATGTATAGATAATTTAGACATATGAACTGCATCATCATCACCTTCATTTTTTCTGGAATAGATAGAACACGTAACCTAGTATAAAATTACAGCACTCCTTCTAGATCAATATTTAACTAAGGATAATTCTCCTACTTTATATCCTCTATCTTCTACGATAACAAAGGAACTTATATTTGAGATTTCTTTATTTTCACTGTTAAATATGGTTGATATATATTTTTGGATAGGGTTGATAATGTCCTTTCACACATTATTCCCAAATCCAACCCTACTGGGCCCCTGAATAATATATCCACTTGAATCAGCATAATTTTTACCACAACATAGTGTTACATACATAATGCATTAGCGACTTTTTTTAACTAGGATGATAATGAATTTGAAAATCATAGTATTTAACCATTTCAAACCTTGTTCAATTACTTTTCTGTGAAGATATAATTCATAAATGGGTGGTCTATTTATATATCACATTTCTCTACAAAAATATTGTTCCTCCAAATATATTGAGAAATGACAACCATAGGAATCTGCTGATAAATCGTAGGATGATTTTGCTCATGGTGATTAAACAGTCAAGATGTATCAACAATCCCCTTATCATTTTTTACGAGGACACACCCACGAAATTTAATATTTACATAACTAAAACTAATGTATCCATCTCTGATATAGGATTGATTTAACACATTTTAAGTAACCAATATCTTCTTCAGCTCTTGGAAATATTATTCACACTCATTTTTCAAGATAAACATCACAACTTTTAAAGTTAACTTATTTAGTTGATTATAAATTTATAAAGAGTTTTTCTCAAACCTCTTATAATATCAATCTAATCTACTGAAACTAAAAAAAATAGATATTATTATAGGATAAGGAAACTCCTCCACAACCTTTGTCTTGGAAGGGTCAACTAATATTCCTTCATTAGTAACAATGTGAAACAAGAAAGAAACTTGTTGTAACAAAAATTCATTATTTCTAAACATTCCAAATAAAATTTGTTTCCTTGTAGTTTTAAATATAAACCTAATTTGATACTCATTATCCTTGATAGTTTTGGAATATAATAGAATATAATCAATTAAATATACCAAAAATTTATCAGGGTACTTCTTAAAAACCATATTCATCAAATCCATAAATATATCAGCTGCATTGGTGAAGACTAAGTGAATGACAACAAACACACAATGCACATATCATGATCGAAAGGAAGCATTTGGAATATTTTAATTATTCACTCTCAATTAATGATAACTTGATCAAAGATCAATATTGGAGAAGAATTTATCTGTATTGACACTGGTCAAATAAATCATTAAACCTTGGAAGTGTGTACTTTTTATTTACAATGATCTCATTAAGATATAAATAATAAATTCATGGACACAGTGAAACAACCTTCCATTATATTATGTCAATAGGTGTTTCTTGAAGAGACACACTTGGTTGAATAATCCCCTTCTCCAAAAGATCTTGATGTTGTTTATTTTATTCCCCGAGCTCGATAATTTACAACCTATAGGGGGTCTTTAATATTGTATTGGATCCAAGAACGAGTAAAATTGAGTACTCTAACTCTCATTAATGTAGTGTTCTAGGAAACTCGTTAAGGAATATGTTAACAAACACATGAATTATGGGGACATTTTTTATTGATATACATTAATTTCCTTCTTCACCTTCACCGATAATTGTTATAAAGAAGGATTTGGGAGGTAGTTATAGAAATGGATTATGTCGGGATAACTATCCTTTAAAAATAACTCTAGTTTATCAATTTCACACTAAAATTATTTCCTTTAATCTATATTTAATCTTATATTTATTCATTGAGATCCAGTCCATACCTTGTTTAGTTTCGAATTATATCTTGGGATTGACTACTAGATTTGTGCTGATATTGTTCTTACCAAAGTTAACACTATATTTTTTACACACATCTAATGGTCGTATAATACATACAAAAGTAATTACTGATTTCTATAATTTATGATTATTACATATTGAAAATATATTCATTGCAAACTTTGGGGAAATAAATCAATTTTGAGAACCAGAATCAAACAATGTATTTTCAAGCATTGAGAGAACAATGAGAGTAACTTAAACCACATCATTTAGATATTCAAAATTATATTTAATGATATAAAATTCCCTACATTTCATTTTTTTCCAATATTGAAGTTGATGGTGATTAACCCCTTTATATTCAATGTTCCCAAGTTGTCCACACATGAAGCATTGAACATAAATTTGGGAATAAAACATCATCCCTTTATCATTAGTGTTGAGAAGTTGAGGAATCACCTCACTAAGAAAGTTAAAATAAATATGGCCATCTCATCCACACATAAACACTTTCCTCTTCAAAGCAAGTAGTTCCCTGAATTTATATTCCAGTATTTTTTTCATGTGGGATGTTTCGCATTTTTTCCTCCTCCTGTATGATCAATGTAACTAAATAATTTTAACTCCATTCATCACTTCTTTTCATTCAATCTATGTGACCATTTTCTGTCTCCAACCACCATTTCAACCTTCATAGCACTTCACACTGTCTCTTCATAGCTATCATAGTATTGATTAGAAATATACTTCCATATATGAGGTCTTTTTACATTAATGAATCTATTACCATTTCCATTATAATCCATGAAAATGATGGAGGTTTAGTAATAATTTATTTTAATGTTTATGTCATATATTTCCATATATTTATTTTTCGTTTTCTCCAGCTTTAGGAATTCCTTCTATTTTTTTGTTTCCATATAATGGGGGAATTGTTTTAAAAAATGGTCCCCCTAAACACTTATCAATCCATAGCATCAACATCCATTCTAGGATTTGTGTTTTAAATAAGTGACGACATATAATTATTTTATCACTCTATATGGTACACATATAGTGTGGCATTATCTTGTTCTGAAAAATGGACTACAGAAAAGATATTTTCTATAGAGATTACCCATTTTTTAGTAATCAATGGGAAGGTAGATCCACTGAATGATGATGTGTGTTGATTTGTAAAGGACTCAAAATGAAGTTTTTCCCTTATACGTGAATTTAGTCTCACATCTTGATTCGGTTTATTGTTTGTAGCATGATTTTGTTGATTAATCATTCTAATGATGTTTTCCAGTCCATCTTGCAACTAGGGTTCTTTAGTGCATGGTCCATTGCTGTCATCATTTATGTGGTCCATCCTATTTTCCACCATTTTCTTAACGAATAAAACCATAGTGTTAAATCTATTTCTTTTAAAATTAATATTAATCTTTATAAATTTTATCTCTTAAAAATCAATCCTAGATATGTTATTCTTTAAATAAAATTTCATTTTCTATAAATCCATTTTAATGGTTCAAATAAAATATGTAGATTAAAAAAACATTTCCCTTGAGAGTGTCAAACCAATAGCATAACAGGGACCATTATCATGAACTTGTTCGAGATTGATTCTATGTCAAAGAAATTTTTTAGGTTTTCATGCTAGATAAATATGTGCCATGGTCACATCCACTTGTTCGTATCCATATAGGGATTTATTTTTTCTGAAATCACTAATATTAATATTTAACATAAATAGAAAAATATTTTCCTATATTTAAAAATTATTTATTGTTCTTCACAAAGTATTCAGATTCCAAATTATATAAATAAGTAAACCATCCTATGATACTAAAAAAAGAATCCCAACTTTTTATTACATAACCTTTCATTTACATGATACATACAAAGTAACTTTTATAGTTTAGTTTCCTTGAAATAAGGTACATAATACAAGAAAAGATAAACCATTATTCTGATTCACATTATATTATTAATAATAGATTCATCCTAATTAAATTAAATTCATCTCATAACCTAGGGACATATATCAATGGAACAGGTGAAAATAAGTCCAAATAAGGGAAATCAAGGGAAATATTTTACATTTTATCTTGAGAAATATTAAAAAGAAAATTAAGAATATAATAAAAATATGTTAAAAGTAAAATTGGAATAAATTAACAAAAAAAACTTCAATAATAACGTGTAAATGTTTCTAAAACATTTGAAAGTGGCATTTAATATCATATCATAATGTTTTTTAACCAAGGTGTCAGAAACATTTCCAAGGTTATTAACCAATGTATCATAAGATATGTCATCTCTAGAGACTAAATTATTCACCCAATGCATTTGATGTCTATCAAGTATCACCCTAAATGTGTATTACATATTGTGATCCACATAGATCATAAAAAAATAATAAATAAGCCATGGAGTATAATATAAATGGTTATCGAATAAAAATCATGGAATTTTAAAAAGTTCTTCAACAAAAGATATTTTTTTACTTTATAAGAAATGAGAAGTGAATTATGTTCTCATATATGTCAATACCAATAATAAAATAAACAATATTCATATATTTCAGAATACCCCTAGAATATAAATAGGATTGGGTACTCACATAAAGATAAAATGGGAATTTAATGAAGAGAATAGATATATTTTGAGAAGTAAAATCAACTGCAACATGGGTATAATTTTTTTTTTAAAATGGGTTAAAAATATAGGGGGCTTTGGTAAACAATTAATAAAATAATATTAATAAAATAAATAGAAAAATTAAATTGCATATAATGGGTTATTTTTGAAATTTTAAAGACATACCACTTATAGGGGAATCTCAAATTGAAATGAGAAATGCATATTTCTCTTACCTTGAGGAGTAGTTATAAAAATTTCAGGATTGAGACCTTGGGGGATTGATAAAAACATGTAAGGACTATTAGGAAGGAAGAACTATAAAAACATCATGGGGTAGGAATTTTTATTGAATGGAAATTAATAAATGGGTGATTATTTATAGAAAACGTTGGTGGTTTGTTTATTAATTTCTATATTTATGAATTGGACATCTAGGTAGAAGTAAATGAAAAACCATGTTCCTTCCCAGGGTATTTATAAGGACCCAGCCTTAAAACATTACATAATATTTAATTAAATGAATAATTCACATTGAGAATCTCTTCAGGTTTAGAGTTGTATGGATTTAGGACATAACTATTACATTGCAAAATATTACAAAGTATAAACTTCTACTCAGTTTCCATTTTTTTCATAAAATAAAAACACTTCAAAAAAAGTGTCATGTCTAGATCCATGTTTTAGATGGAATGACTTTTCCGTGATCTCATCCTTGACCCTATTCCACTTTATGTCCTGTGAAAAACATCTAAAAAACATGGGATGAGCATAAAAAGATTAGTAAGGAATACACAAGGAAACTATTAGTTTTTCAAAACAAAAAGTAAACCATGAATACTGTAAGTAATACTTTTCATCTTTATGAAGTATTAAATACTCATCACTTAATAAAAGATCACTAATTACCCTTTTTTAACCAAATTATTACCCATATAAAGAACACAAAACATATAAAGGTAACTTGGAACATAAACATACCTAAATGGAATTACAATATGGTCGACTTCCATACATGTCACTAAATAGAATATTCATATGGCGAACTTCCATACCCAATGCATTGGAGGTTATAACGTAACCACTCATCCTGGTATTCACGGCACCACATGTCATTTGGTTTATCACGTAACCACCTGTCAAATGTCCAAGTACCATTATAAAATCATAAGACATAAAACAAATATAAAGGAAAGAAAACATTTCCACATTTCAATCGAAATATATCACATAAATATATTGACATAACAAATCCATTATCAAAACCATTTTCAATACCAAAATTCATAATAGTGTATATGGAATTTTTTTCTTTTATAAACATTATGTCTTGTTGAAGAAGCAAAAAATCAGACAATACCAGCAGTGGGAAAAAGGTCGATGTCACTACATATGTTAAAAGAAACATTCCTTTTTTCTTTTAGTAAAACTATTCATAGAAAAATATTCCCTTTGAATGAAATTAAAATTCAAAGGTGTTTATAAATCTTATAGAAAAAATTATTTGACTTAAAACAAAATATGCCTCAATGAATGAAGATTAAGACGAAGTCCCTTACCTTTTGTCCGACTTGACTCGATCGTTCTTTAATCTATTAAATAATAAACAAAAGTAAATTTCTAGTTTCTTAATAACCTTTTTCGAATTTATTATTCCATTAATTTCACTTTTTTCCATGTTATTAACATTATGCAATCTTTTAAGTTAATGATCTTCATTTTCTCGATATTTGGTACTTAAGTAAAAAAATGGACTTCTTATAATTACATGTTGTTCACGTGGTCAACGATTCATTATATCCAGAATGATATTCATGCTTTGGATATCATATATATCATATATATCCACCATATACATGTATTTATAATAGTATATAACATTTAGAGGTAAGAAATGAAATGCACCGTTCATGGTGACGGTAAGTCGTACAAACGCATGAACACAACTTCCATTTATATTTCATATTTAATGGAATTAAAACATAATGATACATATTAGTATTATAATTCAAGTATATTATCATATATAAAATCATTAACTCTATCCTTTATATGCACCACATATGGTATTAACGAGTCATATCACTTTGAGGGGGCTGTAGTTGGCACTTCCTCTAATGAAATTATCGTGTTTAGCCATAATTGATACAATAATGGTATGATATAAAAGAAAAATACAGAATCATAAAGTAAACATAAACATAATATATATCAGATATAAAAATAGAGTCATCTTAATGGCCACCATGAAATGTGTTAAAAGAAGATTGAACAATCATCATTTCCTGATGGAGTAATTCGCCACCAACAGAAACAGTAAGTTCTTTAACCATTAGACGGAGGTGTGTGTAAGTGTAAATCAAATCCTTCTCATAAAAACATCCTAGTATATTGAGTATACTGGTATTGTTATGGAATTAATGAATATGAATTTTAGGGGAGTGAAGAAGGAAAAATAAAATAATGAAACTTGAGAGAATACATTACCTCTAAATCGGGTAACTCTTTTTGATTTGAGACAAAGGCTTCCTTGGGAAGACTTCTGCCCAAAGTGAGGCTTCTAGAAGTAAGAGAGTGACGTGGAGATATTATATGATCAGAGTTTGTATGAGTCAATGTTTTGAGAGGTGTTGGTAAGGGGCTAGAGGTGAGGCCCTTTCATAAGAGGGAGGAGGGGCACTCTTGGAAGTTCATGAAATATTACTTTATTATGAAATGATTTTCGGATTTTAAAGGTCCCACAATAATATATTTCGAGGATAAGGTGTTAAGGTTTCAAAATCCACCGATCCAATAGGTTTTGGACAAGTATTAGTCATATATTTTACAATATATTTTCATTTTATTTAAATCATTAATTAATCATGTAATCACTGCATCATCATGGTCTCATAAATAAATCTATTTATTTAAAGTCTGAAAATTATAAAAAAAATACCAAGATATAGGAAATATTTTTATCATTATAATTAATATATATAGTATTATATATCATTTATGTAAAAAAAATTAATTTTTTTTTACTTAGGTGATACATACTTTTGTTATATTTACCTTTCATTAAAAATAATATGACAAAAGGTCACTATCACACTATATTGATTCCATGATGTCCCAAGGTTGTCACAAGGCATCCCATGGTCATACATGACTCAAAAAAAATATTTAGACACATTTTGGGGTCATTTTATATTATTATTATATTATTTTATTACCCTTAACTACCCTGTTACTAATTAATCACGATAATTAAAGATATTTACCATTATTACTATTCATAATGTCCAAAAACAAAAAGGTCTTAATTACATAATTTGTACCATATGATTCAAAATATTGAATCCATTTTACCAAACTAAAAACACAGAAATTTCAGTAATTAATTTAAAAATATTTCCCATTGTCAAAACAAATAGCGTGTTTTTAAGAAACAATATCTATCAAAAGACTGATAATTGTTTATATCCAATATCAAAGTAAAATTAATTAATATGACCGTCATTGAATTAAATGGTAAAAATACATTCTAATTTCACTTTATCACCAATTTAAAAGATAGTCTAACGATATAATTAAATTGGATGAAAAAGTTTTTTTGAAGTAAAATACATTATTTTTTCACAATTCATTAAAAATGAACTTTATCGGAAAAATTACAAAAATTTACACAAAGTAAATTTTGATGTAACCATACTAAATAATTATTTTATTTGTTCATATAGAATGTATTAATGTGAACAAAACTAGATTTAATGAGGGTTCTCCAGCAAAAGGAGGTAAATCGAACTTTTAGTGAATATTAGAGAATTTATACTTAAAATAATATTTATTCGCATTTTAGGCCTCTAATATTTATTGGATAAATGTAAAAATATTTAACAAACATAAATAATCATATTTTAGTTATTTCTATTCATTCCCGCAAATACAACTGCTTCATGCTAACTACCATTTAAAATAATATTATTATATTATTCGTGTGCAACGTGTGATTTCCAAGAAATCTGTTGTTGCATATCGGGTACGCTATCAAAAATAGAAACCACGTTAAAGTAAAATTAATATTTAATTCACAAATATTAATTAATATGAAAATGTATTATTATTTATTTACCTGGGGTGATACATCCTTCCCCCTTTTTAGAAATTTCGTCCTCAAAATTTTATTCACTTATCACACTAATTGGGGGTGTTTATCCCTCATAGCAATTTCAAATTCCCATGTCGCCTCTTAAACCATATGGGTTTTCCACAAACCCTTCACCTGATGAATTACATTATTTGGCAACACTTTCTCTCTACGGTCAAGAATCTGTACTGGTTGTTCCTCATAAGAGATATTCTCTTCTTATTGAAATACATCTGGGCTCAAAACATGAGATGGATCTAGAATATACTTTCTCAACATTGAAACATGAAAAACATTGTGTACCTGGGAGAAACATGGAGGTAATGCCAATATATATGCAACTGATTCAACTATGTCAAGGATTTCATAAGGTCCAATGAACATCGGACTCAGCTTTCCTTTCTTGCAAAAATGCATCACACATTTACATGGAGAAACATTGAGAAAAACTTGATCACCTGCCTCAAAAGAATGATCCTTCCTCAGGTTATCAACATAACTTTTTTTTCCAACTCTGAGCTGCTCTCATGTGCTTTAGAATCAACTGAACTTTTTCTGCCATCTCTTCTACCAATTCTGGTCTCATCAGCTTCATTTCTACTACTTTATCCCATAAAGCTGGAGTTCGACACCGTCTACCATATAATGCCTCAAACGGAGCCATCTGTATACTGGAATGAAAACTGTTATTATAAGAAAATTCAACCAAATAAAGATGTTGGTCCCAACTTCCCTGGTAAACCATCGTGCAGGCACGTAACATATCCTCCAAGGTATGAATTATTCATTTTGACTGCCCATATGATTGGGGATGAAAAGATGTACTAAATTTTCAATCTGTACCCAAAGACTTCCGAAAGCCCTTCAAAAAGTTAGAAGTAAACCTGGGATCACGATCAGATACAATTGATAGGGGAAATCCATGTAACTTGACTATCTCATTAACATACAACTAATAAAGTTGATCTAGAGTGAATGTATCTCGCATAGGAAGTAAATGAGCATATTTAGTCAATTGATCAACAATAACCTGGCTTGAATTATTTTCTCATGATGTCTTTGGTAATCCCACAACGGAGTCCATGGATATATTTTCCCATTTCCACTCTGGCACCAGTAAAGTCTGAAGAATCCCTTTCGGTAACTACCGCTCTTCTTTAAGCTGCTGATAAGTCAAAATCTTCACTATAAAATTAGAAATATCTATTTTCATTCCATCCCACTAGTAATACTCCCACAGATCTCTGTACATATTAGTACTTCAAGGATGAACTGAAAACGGGGAACTATGAGCCTCACATAACAACTCATTCTTCAACTTTGAACCACAAGGTACACATAACCTTTTCGCAAAAATCAAAACACAATCATTATCAATGTTAAATTCAGGTACCTTACCCTTCTGAACCAGCTATACGTCTTTTTAAAACTCACTGTCTTTCTTTTTCACTTGCTTAATTTTTTTATATCGAGATGATGTCACTGACACCTGAAACAAAATAGGAGAACTTCCTGCACCAACAACTTTTATGCCAAAGTTCATCAAATAAAAAACCAATGGATCTCGTTCCAAACATAGCATGGTTAATGAAGCATTAATTTTTCGACTCAAAGCATCAGCCACTTTATCTTCTTTTCTCAGATGGTAATGAATTGTACAACCATAATAGTTGATTAATTCCAGCCATCTCCTCTATTTCAAGTTCAATTCTTTCAGAGTGAATATATACTTTAAACTTTTGTGATCGGTATATATTTCACCCATTATCCCATACAAATGATGCCTCCAAATTTTTAAAGAAAAAACAACATAAGCTAGTTTCAAATCATGTGTAGGGTAATTTAAATCATGAGTTTTCAACTGACATTAAGCATAATCAATTACCTTATCATTCTGCATAAGGACACAACCAAGTCCTTTTAACGAAGCATCACTATAGATAACAAAATCACTATTTCTGGAAGGTATTTCCAATACAGGATCATTCACCAATCTTCTTATAAATTCTTGAAAATAATAATCACATTAGTTTTCCAGATAATCCTAACACCCTTCCGACTTAGCTTAGTCAATGGGCTGGAAAACCATGAAAACAATTTTAACAAACCTTCGGTAATATCCTACCAAACAAAGAAAACTACGAATCTTGTTTATATTTGTGGGTCTTGGCCACACTTCAACAACCATTGTTTTTGCAGGATCAACTATTATACAATCTTTAAGAATATTGTGGCCAAGGAAAGAAATTTATTGGAACCAAAACTCACACTTTCTGAATTTCCCATAATATTTATTTTCATTTAATGTTTGCAAAATAACCCGTAAATGACTTTCATGCACCTCTTTAATTTTAGAAAACCCCAAAAAATCATCAATGAAAACAACCACAAATTTATCCAAGAATTCATGAAACATTCTATTCATAAGGTCCATTAATGAAACAGTTGCATTGGTTAACCCAAAAGGCATAACTACAAATTCATAATGGACATATCTTGTACAAAACATGGTCTTCGGAACGTCTGATTATTTTACTTTAAATTGACCATACCCCGACCTCAAGTCAATCTATGAAAAATACTGAGCACCCTGGAGCTGATCAAACAAATCCTCGATATGAGGTAAAGGATACTTGTTCATAAAAGTGATGTTATTCAATGCTCTACAATCAATTCAAAGTCTCATTGAACCATCTTTCTTTTTAAAAAACTTTACCGGAGGACCCCATGGTGATGTGTTAGGTCAAATGAAACCATTATCAAATAAATCCTGTAATTGCATCATTAACTCTAAAATATCAACTTGAGCCATTTGATAAGGGGGTTTTGAAATTGGATTAGAACCAGGAACTATGTCAACAGTAAATTCAACTTCCTGATCATGTATAATACTAGAAAACTCATCATAAAAAACATCAAGATACTCATTTACCACTGGCACATCATTAATCTGAATAGTTCTTTTATTTTCAAAAATATATGCAAGGTAACATTTATTTTCATCGTTTACTAGTTTCTCACCTTCTTGATATGTTATCAAAATTAATGGTTCATTCATTTACAAAAACTGTAAATCTTTCTGAAAAGAAACCTCTTTAGCTCTGCAGTCAATATTTTCATGATCAATAGAAAGCCAATCCATGCCAAAAATAACATTAAAATCATCTAGAGGCCAAACAGTATGGTTTGATGGTAGATTCTTTCCACACATAAGGATAAGAAGGTTCTTATAATTTCTTTTTATCTCAACGTTTCCCCCCTGGTGTTTTTACCATAAGTTCAAGATTCATATCTTGAGATGGAATCCCCAATTTACTAGAAAACCTCTCAGAAATGGAAGAATGTGTAGACCCTGAATAAAACAACACATTGGAATAATCTGAACAAATAAATAGTGTACTTGATACTGCTTCATTCGATGGGCCAACATCCGCTGAAGTAGTTACAAAGGATTTCACCACCCCTTTCTTCTTGTAGTCTGGCTAATTTTTCATTGTTGAGTTCTTTGTTAGACACTAATTTGCATAATGACCCATTCCATTACACATAAAACATCTTAATGATGGATTTTCATTGCCTTATTGACTATATTCATTACATTTACGAGCAATATGACCAGACTTACCACACAAAAAACACTTTATAGACTTTGATAAAAAATTATCTAGGATGCATTTTACCACACTTATCACATAATGGATAATTGGTTTTCTTACCTCTGAGATTCCTTGATAAATTATTTCCCTTTTCAAACCAACTGGACCTCTTATTATGTTTTTTTTTCAAATAACACCTGATCATCAGAAAATTCCATTTCCACCTTCTTAGCACATCGAACAAGCTTTTCCTAACTTTTGAACACACGAGATGCTAATGTCATTCGATATTGTGGCTTTAATCCTGAGTAAAAATGATTGATTTTACTACCAAGTTCTCGGATAAAATTTGGAGCATACCTTGCCAATCGAGTGAACTTATCTTCATAAGCAGCCATTAAGTCATCCTCTTGCCTAAATTCCCAGAATTGTTTTCCATAATAATTCAAATAGTCTTAGGAAAATATTTCTCAAGTAACATACCTTTGAATTCATCCAAGTTAAGATCATCAATCTCATCAGTGTCCCTGATATTTTTAACCATCGACCACCACCGATCTGCTTCACCCTCCAAACGGTAAACATTAAGACTAAGATTTTGATTGTCTGAACACCCCATGGATTCAAAAATCTTCTCCAGTGCTTTAAACAACCCTTCAAATATCACAGGGTCGGATGATCCTCTTAATGATGGAGTATGTTGCCTCATGAAATGTTCCACCACTAAAATGTTCCTCTATGGATGATCTGGCTGAACTCGTGCATGGATAGCACCACCATTTATCCCTTGAGTCAACTATTCCATTACTGTAACAAACTCTTCAGTTCCAATTCTGACCATCTCAGGATGCTAATTTAGAAAGTTATTTCCTTTTTTATGCCTTCCTAGAACTACTTCCCTGTTTCCTCTGTTGAAAACCATTCTGAACAAACATGTCTTAGATGCAGCAACATGGTAATTTTCAAATTCAATATCATTTCAATTGGACCATAATGTATAAAATATTTTTGGATAATCATTTAATAGAATTTTAATTCCTAAAGATATGCAATCCGACCTTTGATACCAACTACAAGGACCCGGCCTTAAAACATTACATAATCCTGAATTAAACAAATAATTCACATTGAGGATCATTTCAGGTTTAGTGTTTTAGAGAGTTATACCACAACTATTACATTGCAAAAAATTTCAAAGTACACAATTCTACACAGTTTCCATTTTTTCCTAAAATATAAACTCTTTAAAAAAAGAGTCATGTCTATTTTTATATTTTAGATGTCATGATTTTATTTTGATCCCATACTTGATCATATTCCACTTTATGTCCTATGAAAAACATTTCATAAACTTGGTTTAAGAATAACAAGATTAGTTAGGAATACACAAGGAAAGAAACTATTAGTTTTTCAGAAAAAAGTAAACCATGAATACTATAAGTAATACTTTTCACCATTATGAAGTAGTAAATACTCTTCACTGAATAAATGATCACTACTTATCCTTTTTTAACCAAATGATTACCCATATAAAGAACACATAACATATAATGGTAACTTGGAACATACACATACTTAAATGGAATAACCATATGGTCGACTTCAACAAATGCCACTAAATGGAATAGCCATACGGCCGACTTCCATACCCAATGCATTAGAGGTTATAACGTAACCACCCATCCTTGTATTCACGGAACTTCCTATAATTTGGTTTATCATGTCACCACCCGTCAAATGTCCAAGTACCATTATATAATATTAAGACATAAAACACATATAAAGGAAAGAAAACATTTCCACATTTCAATAACAATATATCACATAAATATATTGACATAACAAATCCATTATCAAAACCATTTTCAATACCAAAAAACATAACAGAGTATATGGTATTTATATTCTTTTAAAAACATTACGGCTTGATGAGGAAGCCAATGATCATATAATACTCGCGACGGCGGAAAGGTCATTGTCACCGCATACATTAAAAGAAACATTCCTCTTTGTTGTTTAGTAAAAATATGTGTAGAAAAAGATTCAATTTGAATGAAATGAAAATTTAAATGTGTTTATATAGTGTATAAAAGAAATTCTTGTATTAAAAAAATATTTCTCAATAAAAGGAAATTCAGACGAATTCCCTTACATCGTGTCTCACTTGAGTCGATCATTCTTTAATCTCTTGAATAATAAACTAAAGTTAATTTCTACTTGCTTAAGAACCTTTTTCATATTTATTATTCCTTTTATATCTCTTATTTCAATGTTATAAACAATATGCAATCATTTAAGTTAATAATGTTCATTTTGTCGATATTTGGTACTTAAGTCAAAAATAGAATTCTTATAATTACATGTTGTTCATGAGGTCAAGGTTCATTATATCCAAAATGATTTTGATGATTTGGATATCATATATATCATATATATCCAGAATATACATTTATTTATAATATTATATAACATTTAGATTTAAGAAATGAAATGCATTGTTCATGGAGTTTGTAAGCTGTAATTACGCATGAACGCTACTTCCATTTATATTTCATATTTAATGGAATTAAAACATAATGATACATAGTAGTATTATAATTCCAGTATATCATCATGTATAATATCATTAACTCTATCCTTTATACACACCACATATGGTATTAATGAGTCATATCACTTTGAGGGGGCGGTAGTCGACACTTTCTCTAATGAGATTATCGTGTTTACCGATAATGGAAGCCATAAAGGTATGATATAAAAGAAAAATAAAGAAGAATAAAGTATACATAAACATAATAAATATAATATATAAAAATATTTTCATCTTAATTGCCACCATGAATGGTTTTAAAAGAAGATTGAACAATCATCATTTTGTGAGGCAGTAATTCGCCACCCACAGAAACAGTATGTTCTTTAACCATTAGATAGAGATGTGTGTAAGTGTAAATCAAATAATTCTCATAAAAACATCCAAGTATATTGAGGATTATGTTTTTGTTATATAATCAAATAATAAGAATTTTTGGGGTAGTGAATAAGGTAAAATAAAAGAATGAAACTCAAGAGAATACATTACCTCTAAATCCGGTAACTCTTTTGGATTTGATCCGCAGTCTTCCTTGGGAAGACTTATGCCCAATGTGAGGCTTCTAGGAGTAAGACAGGGATGTGGAGAGATAATATGAGAAGGGTTTTTAAGATCCAAGGGATTGAGAGGTTTGGGTAATGGGGAATAGGTGGCGGCCTTTTATAAGAGGGAGGAGGGGCACTCTTGGAAGGTCATGAAATGTTACTTTATTATGAAATGATTTTCATATTTTAACGGTCCAACAACGATATATTTTGATGATAAGGTGATAAGGGTTAGAAATCCACCCATATAATAGGTTATTGACAAGTTTAAGTCTTATATTTTTCCTTATATTTTCATTTTATTTAAATCGTTCATTAATGAGGTAATCACTGCATCATCACTGTGTCATAAATATATTTTTTATTTAATGTCTAAAAATTATAAAAAAAAGTCCATGAAGTAGGAAATTTTTTTAGCTTTCCAATGACTTTTTATCGTCTAAGATATAATTTTTTTTAAACCAAATTAAAATTGTTTTAATTAGGTGATACATACTTTGGTTATATTTCCCTTTCTTTAAAAATAATATGATAAAAGGTCAATATCACAATAACGTGATTCCATAGGGTCCCAAGGCTGGTACAAGGCATCCCATGGTCGGCCATGACTAAAAAATGAAAATTTGGACACATTTAGGTGTCAGTATATATTATTATGATATTATATTATTACCCCTAACTACCCGGTTACTAATCATCACGATAATTATCGATAATTACCATCGTTACTATTCATATTATCCAAAAACAAAAAAGAATTATTTATATAATTTGGACCTTCTGATTACATATATGGAATCCATTTTAACAAATTACAAATAAATAAATTGCATTAATTAATTTAAAAATAATTCCCATTATTAAAACAAATATCTTGTTTTTAAGAAACAATATCTATCAAAATATTGATAATTGTTTATGTCCAATTTCAAAGTGAAATTAATTCTAATGACCTCCATTGGATTGAATAGTAAAAACATATTCTAATTAAACATTAAACCCAATTAAAAAGATGATCTAACCATATAATTAAATTAGATGAAAAAGTATTTTTTAAATAAAAAATAGTGTTTTTTCACTATTCATTAAAAAAATGATCTTTATCGGAAAAATTCCAAAAATTTACACAAAGTAAATTTTGATGTCCCCATCAAAAATTAGGAGATTATTTGTAAATATAGAATGTATTATAGTGAAAAAACTATATTTAAATAGGGATCACTATCAAAATGTGGTAAATTGACCTTTTACTAAATATTAGAGAACTTATGCTTAAAATTAGATTTATTCATATTTTAGGCCTCTAACATTTACTAGATAAATGTAAAAACATTTAACAAACATATATAATAAAATTTTAGTTATTTCTATTCATTCCTTCCAATACAACAGTTACGTGCTAACTACCATTTAAATAATAATATTATATTATTAGTGTGCAACGTACGATTTCAAAAAAATCTGTTGTTGCGTATCGGGTACGCTATCGAATATAAAATCCCCATTAAAGTAAAGTTAATATTTAATTCAAAAATATTAACAAATATTAAAGTTTATTATTCTTTATTTACCTAAGATGTCATAGTATTTTCCCATGGTATTGGACACTTGGTTGAAATATTTTTTTATTCCATAATATTATACATTAATTTAATATTACTTATTTTTTCAAGGATAATTAATGTTTTTAAAAAATAATATTTGTAATGTTAAAGTAACCATTATAGAATTATTAGAGTAAATTATTTATTTAGAAATTGATTAAAAGATATTAAAATTCATTATATTAATAAAATAATATATTTTCTATTATCTATTGTGCATTATTATTTACTAAATCATTATGGAATAATTATGATTTTTATTAAACATATGGAGAAACTCAAAGTGTATTTTAACTATTCATGAAATAATAAATTATTTTAGAAAATTCTTATAAATTCACCATAACCTAATTTTGTGGATCTAGTTTAAAAAAGATATGTATTTTTCTATAAAAATTCCATAAATATGATAATTTTAAATTTTACATATAAAAAATATTATTTATTTAAAATAATTGCGGATTGAAAATGCATAGTGAAACTTTAGACACTTGGAATAAAACAAAATTATCTTATCCTTTGTATTTATATAAGAGTTTTTTATCATTATATTTTAATAAAAGGTATTTATAATAAATTATTTTATTATAACAGATTATATATTTTCTTCAAACTACATTTTCTTCCTGAAAAATAAATTCCTCAAATTCAATCTCAATTTATTAAGAACATTTATTCTTAAAACGATTTTTTTGGAATAACAACTTATTTATAAAATTTATTTCGAATTTTTATAACTAAGTCCATTACACATAACCCCTTATAACACCCACATACATAATAAGGTTTTTGTCTAAGATGGTGATAAATTCATGGGGCTTCCTAGATAACATCAACCAGGTCGTTATTTGCAATAACATGAACTTCCCTCATTGACGATTTCCTTCAATATTCACTTGTGAATGATCATCTTGGGCTTGGTCAAGATCCAATCCTAGTGAGATAACCTCCCTACCACATTTTGATAAATAGTAAATGTATATCACGACTCTAATGGTTGAGTCCATTCTTTCACCTTTCTACATTAATTATCCATTTTTATTTCTACTCATAAACAGTTATTATAATGTTAATGTTTTAAAAAGGGTATTATATCCAATGTGCGTATTGACCAATGGTCATAATTTGACAATGGTCATTTATCGGTTAAAAATAATGGTCACATTTATAATTATACTCACTTCATTATTAAATATATATATATTTTCTTTGAGTACAATATAATATAAAAAAAATTTCCCATGAAACAAATAACATTGAAATGTTAGGGTTGTTATGGTAATAACATAGATTTTAATTTCTAAAAAACCCTATACAATTCTAAATTACACTTCAGTTGATGCACTTGATTCACATGGAGTAAAATATAAGAAAAATTCAAATAGATTTTATATATTTGTAATATAAGAAAAAAAATTATTATAAATAATTTTGTTATAACATCTAGTGTATAGTCAATGAAATGAAACAAGGAAGACATGTGAATAGATTTATTTTTATATTTAATTGAAATCCCTAAGTTAATTTATGTATATTGTAATAAATAGAAAATAGGTCATGTGATATATTCTTATTGGGAACACAACACGCTTATGTGGATTGGTTATGTTTTTTAATAGTAGATGATATGATATAACTGATTTCTAAGCCTCTAACATTGCCATGTAACCTAGATTTTTCACATTTTGTTAGTCCCTGTTTCTTTTAGAAGAAAAATTACTTTCTATTACTTCCATATTTTCCACCATAAATCTATAAAAATTTCACAACATGTAATATTATTTCACTACATGTTTTTCTTTAAATATTGTTCTATTTGGTCCATGTATCTCATGTAGATATTAGTAAATATAGATATATATACATGAGAACATATTTCAAAATAATATATATATCATATACATTAATGAAGTGTGTGTAGTTGAATTATAGGTCATATATTCTAAAATTATTCATCCAAAAGACAAGGAATCTTATAATAATAATTTTTGGTGTTCCCAACTCAAATTTATAATTTTTTTAATTACATGACTTAGAATTAAAAAAATAGTGATAAAATGATATTTTGATTTCTAGAATAAAAATATTTCAATTAAAATAAAGTTTTAATATATTAAATTCCATAAACTATTTTTAAATAATTATAAGCTATTCGTGTGACACATAGATATAACATACTGGTTTTGCGCACAGTTGAAGCACCTATTTTGCATGACCAACTCAGATATAGTATTATGTTTTGATTAATAGTAGTTTTATAGAATAAATTTCTTCATAACCATGGGATTTTAATTTTATTAAATTTTCTGGAACTCTATAACTAGAAGCAGAGGATTATCACATGTAGTGTATTATAAATTTATAAAAAGGAATATAATTACAAGAAATTTTAACTATTTATTTTTTAATGATGAAAATATCTAAATATAAACATATTGTTGTTTCATTTTCAGATCAGATTTGTAGAATCACTCTATCGGTGATCTACATGTGTAAGAAAATATCTAAACGTCATCATAGAATCGTTAAGTTCTTTTAGGATCAATCATGATTTCTTACATCATTCATGTTTGATCGTAGTAGAATGATCATTTCAGATTAATAATTCTGGGTGTCCTCTCAATATCATGAGAGAGATTGAGAAGGTAATATGATTTTGATCTCTAGAAAACTCTCTAATATTTGAGAGAGCTTCTCTCTTTCCATTGTGTACAACCATTCTATTATCCACCAGCGATTTATCAAACCCTATTTAACAAATATTTATTTAATTAATAAATTCTCTTTCATTATTTTCTACAAAAACTATAAATATTATATCTTTTAAATCGTAAAAATAAATTTCCATTATGGTTTTTTACCTCCATTATTCTTTTAAATAGCTTGTGATTAATTCATTGTAATGAACCAAACATGAATAATTATCAACCAACAAAGCATGAATAATATTTATTCTTTATTATTAAATTCAACATTTAATTTAACTGTGATTTGTGAATATACATAGTGTGTGACACTCTCATTCTCGCTATCTATGTAATTACGTAGAGATTCTTAAATTACTAAGATAGTTTCTAGAAACAAATCAATGTACCCCTAGAGAAAAAAGTCGATATCACAATGACGAAGAACATAAAATAAATACACAATATTTAATATCATTCATTTATCCTGAAATCTCTTTTCAGTGACGTTTAAAACAAGTGTTATCATCATATAATCATTTCATCATGTTCATTATCATTCTAAAAATTATCTTCTCAATAGGACACCATAGCCTTGTATTAACCCAAATTATTCCATTCCTATAAGAGGACTAGAATATAAAGATATTTTAATAGACAATAGTGATAATTGTTTCTCACATAATAAATTAATGTGATGTCACTCGCAACACCCCAAACATAACATACTTCATCAAGAGGATTTATTGTCTTATTTTTCATCAATACATCAATGTACATTATTCATTGTATTCATTAATTATAATATAAATGATTAAGGCTTAATATACACATCTGTAGATAGGAACATCAAATTACCTATATAAATTTTGTTACCTAATAGTAGGCCTCATTATGATAATCTCCATATGTGGAAATTACTATGCGAGAAAACCTTGATAGTGTGCATCAATGTCCTTTGTGTATCCATACCTGATAGTTAGAATCATTTATGTCATATTAAATGATATCATCCAGCTATATAACACATATTGAGTAATATTTTCATAGTACATTCATGTTCTTCATAAAGAAGAGAACTCCTAAAACCTTATAGCGGGACATATATTCATATTAAATTATCACACATTATGTAATATAGAAGAACAATCATGATTTGATTTGAAAAATTATTACTATTTAAGGAAATGAGTACAATAAATCATTAATTAATTAGAATTTGGTTTAGTGGACCCAACTCTAAAAAAATATAATATCAATATTATTGGAAGAAATTATACTATTAGACATTGATTTGGGCGTACATTTGAGATTTCTTAGTGGGATTTACCAATTGTGAACGTGTAATCAATGAGAGACTGAGAAGGTATTATTAATTTGTTCTTCCATTCAAAGTATGGTTGGGGATTTAATTTAATAGGATTAAATATATGATAACCCGGATGATAATATAGGCTCATGGTGATTGTGTAGGGAATGTACGTATACATTTCCATAAAATTAAATACTTGGATAGTGTATTGGGTGAAGGTATTATTTGGTATTTAACCTAATAAAATACGCAAGGATGATTAATATATTATAAATGGGATGAATATATAAGAGAAAAATGATTAAAAATGGTATTATGTGATTTCAATGAACCATTAAATCAGTTAAGTGAAGTTATTTTTGGAATATACACCTTGGAGGAGGCCCAGATATAGGGAAACCATGAGGAGAATCTTGACTCAAGGTGTTTGGGATTACATATGGATTGGCTTGAATCAATGTGATTATATTGGACCTACCAAAGTATGATTCAGTGATATTTATGACATAGTACGTGATTTAGGTGATGGTATAAAGTATTATATATTACACCTAGAAGGATTAGAAGGTTTGAGATAATTGAAACCCTATTTAGAAATTAGGGTGAATTAGTTCCCTATCATTGAAATATTGTCTTTCAAAACACACTCAAGTGGGCGTATAATAAACTACAGTTTATCCCAAGTTAGTAATAGTGAAGGAGATTATTTATAGTGAGGGTTAGCTAAGGTTCAGATATATTTCGAGGTATGGTAATGGTCTTTAACCCTATTAAAGAATAAATGAGTATTTTCCATATTCAAGGGTATATGAGTAAAATATCCCCCTAGTGAAGGGTTGGGTGAACCATTTCCCATGTGAGGGACCCTTGGTGAATGATCACCCAAGTGAAGGACCTTAGGATTATGGTCATCAATATTAACATACTTGAGTATATGATCCCATGTGTGAAGGTCCTTATGTTAATAGTTGACTAAGTATATTACCTTGGGGTTATCATCACTAATGTGATAGCCCTTAGGTTGATGGTCACTCAAATAAAGGCCATTAGGACGATGGTATCCCATGTGATTTTCCTTGGGTGTATAGTCACATATGTAGAGGTTGTTGGTCGGATTGTATCCCATGTGGTGGGCCTTTTTCTAATGATTACCCAAATGAAGGGACATGGGTGGATGGCCTTCCATGTAATGGCCCATGGAATGATGGTTTCTCTTATGAAGTACCTTGGGTAGGTGGTCTCTCATGTGAAGTAAATTGTATTTATAGACACCCAAGTGAGGGTTTTACCTTCTTTGGAGATTTAAAAAGGTTTGGTGAAAAGATATCCTACCGCTCTTGGTCCCTTGTACATATAAGTGTCTACGAAAATTTTAAAGGTGAAGGTGGTTTATTTATAGTTATATTTAGGGATATATATGAATTTATCATGGTCTAATGGACCTAGGAGAATGTAAATTGGTTTAATATAACAAAGAGAAGAACTTAGTTTTATCTTAATATCAAATTTCTAAAACTATTTATTTCTATTACCATTTTATAAGATACCCAATTATTACATAAATAATTATCAAATATTTTTATATTAATGTAAACTAAATTTCACAATAATACATGCCCTATTTATTTAATTCCATTATATAATGGAAAATTAATCAACTAATTTTATAAAATATCTTTAACATATCCAATAAAACTTATTTTCCCATTGTATACTTCATAGATTTTTAATATTTTATACATTTTCTCATAACCTATAAAAAATTAAATCAAATAAAATTTTAGTTCAGATTCTGAATTTGGGTAAAAATTTGGTGTTCATTATAGTAGATTACTCAAGAGGGGGTGAATTGGGTATCTATAAAAAAATTTGTTACAAAAATGGGTTCATTAAAAACATCCCCCTATTAAAATTAATGTATCACATTTAATCAAAGTAATAAGGTTATAATAGTTTGATTATTCAAATAACTTCTTTGAATAATGATTAATTCTCAGTAATATCAATTTTAATTTCTAATACAACTTTTGAAGCTATTCTAATGTGTTGAATAATTTATAACATCTATCTAAGACTAACATTTAAAGAAAAGTCTAGTGTTTTCTAAAATATATAGTAATGAAGATGAAAATTAAATTAAAAGATATAGAAGATAAAACAAGTTGTTCAGTTTAAAGCCAAGACATAATCCACTTCACTTGTTGATCACCTACCACTATGCAATTTATATAAAAAAATTGATCCACACCCTGGATTGGGATAAATGACAGTGCATAGGACTATCCAGGACACACGACCACTTCCACAGGTCTTTGTGGGTATAAACTATCAGGTCACTCTAAGACCTCTTCCACCCTTATCTGTGGGAGTAAATATATATAAGAAGGAATGAGAGGTAAAAAATCTTATATCCTTCAGTTTAATAGAGGATACAGAGTCTGTTTTTTATACAGACACACACACTGCTCGAAAGATAAAAATAGTACACAACTGTGCAAATATTATGAGAAAAGGATAGTGGTGCTCTGAGTGTTATTCTACTAAGATATAGGCTTGTAGGATGAAGCATATTCTAGTATCAAGTCTTCTTGTAAAAAATAGAGTATCATAAGTCTAGTTCTCTAGTTTATAGTTGAATATCTTTCTCGTGTTCTTCATTGAGTAGGTTCTGCAAAGATGATTTTTTTCTTTCATCTATAGTAGTCAAGTATTTAGGAATCAAGAGTGAGTGCTTCATGTGTTCTTCAGGTGTATCTTATTTCATGCATCTGTTCACTTTTCAAATGTTCACTCTTCAGTTTGTGTTTTTTTTGCTGTCAGGCATATATTTCATTTTAATTCAGGGTGAACATGTTGGAATGACATGGATGCATGTATTCTGAGCCACATACCTCGCACTGTTAGGTGACATTCTTGGAAATGGTGTCACAAGGAAATTATGTCTTCTTCTTTTCCTTTGAGTGGTGAGATAGTCTTGTTTCTACAGTGGGATTCAGATCAGGAGCCAGTAGCACATATGCAGTGTTAGGATCATAGTGTTTGTTCCTTTTCTATAAAATGAATAGTGTCTTGGTGATGGTTACAGGGAACCAGTGTCATAGATTTTAGGATATCTAAAATGGGTTACATTGTCTAGGTCATGATGTCAAGACCATGGCGTCTAGTTCATGGTGTCTAGGTCACAGTGTCTGGGTCACGGTGTCTCGGTCATGGTGTTCGGGTCACATTGTCTGTGTCACGGTGTTTGTTCCTTTTCTAGTAAACTAGAACTCTTGGCAGAAACACATTTTCTTAGACATAACCAGATATTTTTAAACAACCTAAATTACTAATTTTCGCAGAATTAATTATACATAATCATTAATATAAGATTAATTTATACAACAATCATAAATATAGTTTACAGTAATCAAACATGATTTAAGGAATCATGATCTTATGGGAGTTTATCTAAAGCATAAGGAAACCAACCGTCTCTACACATATTTGAGATAGGGTAAATAGGGTTACCATAATTTTTTTTCATTAAAACATGATTAAAAGGTGAGGAGTCTAAAAATATCCCCCTTTTGATGATAGAAAATAATGTGAATTATATTTCTATTATTAGTATGCTTTCTCCCCCTAAGTGTGATTTCTCCCCATTTTGGGACTATCAAAAATAGTATAGAAAATTGGTGAAAAAGGAAAGTAAATAAGATAATATACAAAAAAAGGCCACAATGCATTAGATATGATGATATGTGTCATTACAAGAAACATAAAAAAGTATAAAACATCCCTATCATAATACTATTTTCTCTATTATTTATCAATAGTTATCTTCTCTTTTCCCTTGGAAGAATCATTATAAGGAGATACATGTGCAGAATTAGAGGTTGATGAAGGAAGAGAGCCAAATGTCAGAGAAATAAGAGGCATCCCTTAAAAATACAAAGTTACAAAGTGGTTTTGTGGGAATACCGAGGAATGTTTTGGTCTAGGATAATGGGTCAGATCTATCTCAGAGGTAGATATATAGATATCTAGGAAGAAGAAAAACTACCAGATGATAAGGGAGTTAAACCAGGTTATAAAGTTTTAGTTACATGCTCCATAATGGTAGTGCTTTGCATACGAATATAAGGATTCAAAAACTGAATAAAATCAGTGAAGATCTCACCACCATAATGCATTTTCTTCTTGAAATAATTTTTGTTCTCCATGAACTGGTTTATATGAGGAGTGAAATATTTGAGCATTTGTACTTAGTTCTTGAATTATTGAGTGAAATGATGTATTTTAAAAGTCTCTACATGATATATGAAATGATTGGTCATATCATACAAATAGAAAATACTATTAAAGTATAAATCCACATTCATAGTAATTTATTCTTGAGCATCATTTGTATTATTTGAATTAATCCTCACTAAATCAAGTACCCTATCACTATTATTAACAATTGTAGATAAAATCTCATTTTCAAACCCAGTTAACACTAATTGAAGTTCTTATTTAACAATAGTTCCGAGTAGATCACTCTGAATGAGTTGAGATGACTGTCCGGAGGCATTAGAGTCTGTAACAGCAAATGTGAAGGACTTGAGATGATTGAGAACTTTCTATAGTCATCCCTTATACTCATTATTCAATTTGATGAGACCAACAACAATCTCATTCATCACATTAGCTATCTGGATGTTTCTCTCATCCACTTTTTAAAATATTTAAGTAATTTTCGTTTGAATAGGAGATGGAACATTCTTTGGAATCTGATCATTAACATCATCAACAGGATTAACATTAAGATATTTTCATGATTTCATCACATTTTTCATATATATCATCCATAGTATGGAGATACATCACATCATCCCTCAACTTCTTGTTCTCGAATCTAACTCTTGTATTTAATGAATCATTTTTTGTTGAATCGGCAATATTATTTTCTATAATAACAAGGAAGCATCTCTTTCACTATGATTTGTCATAGAAATAGGTTGTGTGATAATGATCTTTTCAAATCAAGCTAATAAACTGAATCCAAAGGATTTCAAATCACTTTTACTCACATAAGAAGAAGGTTATTGTAAAGCTTAAGGAATATGATATGAGATAGGTTCATGTTCCTTATCTAAGATAAATTATAAAGCAGAGACCAGTTTCAATTGAAATATAGTAGAAAGGTATATTCATTTAGTAGAGGACTCCTAGGAATTGTTCACATCAAATTATCTTGGTAACTTATAGTAGTTATCCACAGTGATTTGATTAATAGGATTGGGAACATCAACACATTCTAGACTGGGTTGTTTCTCCACCTCAACCTGTGCATCTTTCAGATGACTAAGATATTCAGGTCCATGATTTCTTTCTAAAATTTCATCTCTAATATCGTCAACAATTTCTTTTCTATCTGGATGGAAGGCTTGTTCCATTTTATCCCTAGCATATTGGATAATTTTAGGATTAATGTGTTCCTCTAAATGTTACTCAATAGTAGCCTCTTCGCCAATGATAATTTCATCTTCTTGATTCTCCACTGGAACAAGATTTTCTTTTACAGCAACTGGAGATTCCTTCCATGAAGTTGGTTCTTCTTCTAAATCATAAATTCTTTTATTAACAAGTTCTTCCTTCTCAAATATACTTTGTGGAACAGGTAGACCACTATCGTATTTTTCCAAGACATATTATTCCATAGGTGCAACAACTACATCTTCTTCTTCATCATCAGGAAAAATAATAACTTCATATGGTTCCAAACCTCGATAAAAAATAATCGTAGATCTTGATGTATACTAAAGCTGATTAAACATTTCATATAAACTTTCATTATCTTCCACCCAAGACATTTTCTAACTTTTTTATCTTATTTTCATCCTTTTTACTATATCCTTTGAGATACATAACTCATTATCATTGATGACTTCTTCAATTGGTCCAAACATTTCTTTATCATACAAAATTATAGAGATTAACTAAGAATAGAACATAGAGGTAGGCATTGAATTTTTCATAATACATTCACACATGTGAATTATAACATATCTACACTAATTAATATTATGTCCATTTATTATAAGATGTATCAAGAATACATATATATATTTTATGGTACAAAAATATCATTTCCTTAGACTAATCATATTTGGGATTAACATAAACTAAAACCACATTTCACCTTCCAACACAGAAGGAATTTCTCTTCTTTTCATCTTATTGCCAGTCCAACATCCTAGAGCCTCTTTTAAGAATAAAATATCACTTGGAGGAGGACCTTTATATTAGTCCTAAAAAACAACTTCATGAGGTATACCAAGGAAAAAAACCCTTAACATTGAGGAAGAATTTTATCTTTGGCCAATAATCCAACTTCTTAAAACAAATCTATCTTTATCATTGAATGAAAATTGTTCATACTGATAAAACTGATAAACAAGTTTTTTATAAATTGACCTTGTCTCCTTCGAGATCCAGTTTGGCCATCCCTTCTCTTTTACTAGTTTAAAAACTAATGACTTACATGTGAGAAACCACTTATGATAGATTCCCTTTTCTGGTAATATTATTCTATCAATAATATTCAGGTTCATCGGACCTTGGGGTGCTACCATCAGTTCCTTTTTTACTTTCTTATGTAATATGCGCTTTTGTGGAGTTGATAAATATTGGCGCATCATTCTTGGAATTCAAAATGGATTCGAGAGAGAGAGAGATATTAAGGGATGAACGAGGACATACTGTTTGAGAGATGGGTTTCGTTTTCGAGAGAAGAGAGCTCGAGTGAAGAAAAGAGTGAAAGATACTTTTTTTTATCAATTTGGGACTTCAAGAGTCTCAAATTCCAAGGAGAGGGATAAAAAAAATAAAAAAATCAACACAGTGATACATGTAATAAAACATAAATAAAACCAAAAACAGTAATTACGGTTAGAAAAGAACAGATTTTTGTTGTGCTTATCCATAATGTTTGACTCTAAATGGTGCAATTGTATCATGTTAGATATTAAGTACAAGTAAGTAATCGAGAGACAGTAATTGTGAGACCATAAGAAAGAAACCATATCTTCAATATAGTAACCTGTAGAGCTATGAGAGTGAGAAAGTAATTCTAACACAATGACATTAGAATTTATAAATCATGAAACTATAAACTGTGAAACAATATGCTGTGAGATTGTATGTCATGAAACAGGACAATTTCTTCTTTAGATTTATCATTACTAATTCATGTTTGATGTAATTGATCCTTTCAGAATTTAATGGTTTGGTGAATATATCAGCAAGATGAAATTTAGGTCTAATGAATTCCAAGTTGATATCTCATTTTTTATAATGGTATCTCAAAATGTTATATCTTACACAAATATGTTTTGTACTAGAGCGGGAAACATGATTTTATTGAGATGTTAATAGCACTTCTATTGTCACAGTTTATACGTACATGTCAGAATTGATATCCATAATCCAATAATGTGTGATTCAACTAAAACATTTGTGGACAAAAACTATAAGCATCTATACATTCAGATTTGGTAGTAGATAATGCAACAGAGTTTTATTTCATACAACACCATGATACTAGAGACTTTCCTAATAGGTAACATGTTCCATAGGTGCTTTTTATATATTACTTACAACCACAGAAATAAGCATCATAATAGAGAACTAACTCAAATTATTTCCCTCTAGGATAGAAAATCCTAGGTTGGGTGAATGTTTAAGGTTTTTAAAGATCCTATTAATATCATTCAAATGAGATTATTTAAGATTTTCTTGAAATAGAGCACACATACATACACTAAACATAATATCAAGTTGGATAGAAGTTAAGTACAGCAATCGTCCAATCATTCTTCTATTAGTGGTTTGATCAACAGATTTTCTACTTTTATCAATAACCCACTTATAAGTATTACTCATTGGAGTATAACTACTTTTAGTAATGTCCAATAAAAAATGATTTAAAATATATTTTTATATTTTTATTGATTTAAAATAATACAATATTTATTTTGAATAATTTGAAATCCATGAAAGAAATTTATTTCAGTCATTAAACTCATTTCAAATTAATTATTAATCATTTCAAGAAACTATATACATAATGAAATTTTTTAAGATCCAAAAATAATATCATCTACATAAATTTGAACTCCTAAAAAAACATTTGAAATTCCATTTATAAAAATGTAGGATTAGCTATACCTTTTGTAAAACCTTTGGAAATATGAAAAGTACATAATCTATCATAACAAACTCTTAGAGCTTGTTCTAAATCATACATGGTTTTTAATAATTTTAAAACATGATTTGGGGTGTGAGGATTTGTGAATCTAGGGAGCTGTTCAAAAAAACATCCTCAACTATACACCCATTTAGGAATGCACTATTGACATCTATTTTATATAGTTTGAAATTTAGATGGGCATCATAAGAAAGTAGGATTCTGATGGATTCAAGTCTAGATACTGGTGAAAAGGTCTCCTCATAGTAAATTCCTTCTTCTTAACTATAGCCTTATGGAAGAAATATATCCATGTTTCTAACTTTGTTACCAGATTAATATACCTTATTTCTATACACCAACTTAATTCCTATGATAAAAAAAAATTCAGGTCTATTAACAAGTTTCCAAACATAGTTCCTTTCAAACGGATTTAGTTCATCTAGCATACTCATCACCCAAAATTCAGCATTGATAACATCATTAATGTTTTAGGGTTAATGTTATGATAAGAATAGTTTTTGTTCAACCATATTTCTAGGAGAATCCCTAGTTTGATTTTTTTAATCTAAACACCTTACAACAACATCTAAATGATAGTTGTTATGGGTTCTAATAGCCCAATAAAAAACAGGTTAGTGATTTCATGTTCTTCAACAGGTTCATGATCATTGTGACTTCAATCTGGATAATTTGTAGAACTGGAAGTGTTTATAGATTCCTTTATATAATATTTGTAGGATTTAGCACTGATTTCTTGATTTGACATATCATCTTCAATATTCTGTAGAGTCTTCTCAGGCTCATGTGGATATGCCTCATCAAACATGACATGGATAGATTCCTCCACACATTTAGTTATTTTGATAAACAATCCATAGGCTTTAATATAGATTGAATAACCTAGAAATATTTCTTTATCAATCTTGGATGCCAATTTGGCATGATTTTCCTTAGACTTATGGATATAGACTTCAACATCAAAGTCTTTTAAGTAGCTTACATAGGGTTTTTCTATTGTTCCTAAATTCATGTGGAGTTATTTTAAGAATAGGTCAATGAAATACCCTATTAATAATTTAGTATGATGTATTTACAGCTTCTTCCAAAAAGTAAATAGGTAATTAATATTAACTAAGCATGGTTCTTGAAATTTTTTTCAATGTCATATTTCATCTTTCTTCAACTACATTTTTATGGCGTTTTGGGGTAGAGAAATTATGACTATAACCATTTTGTGAGAACAATGATTCAAACTATTGATTTTTAAACTCACGTCCATGATCACTTTTTAAATTTTTAATTCTACGTTCACTATGGTTTTCTAAAGTTTGATCACATTTGGTGAAGTGAGAGAATGATTCACTTTTGTGAGCTAAAAAGAAAGTCCAAGTATATTTAGAAAAGTCATCTATATTAACATAAACATAGTTCTTAAAATTTAAACTAATAACTCTTGATGGTCCCAACAAATCCATGTTAACCATCTCAAGAGGTAGAGAAGTTGAAACTTATTTCATTGGTTTGATGTAATTTTTGGGTTACATTCCTTTTTTGACAAGGATTACACCCATTTTCATTTGGAAACTCTAATTTACATATATATTTGACTAAACCATTTCTAGTTATCTTTCTAAGGGGGTGAATATTTTATTATCCTCTTATTTTATTCCAAAACCCATATTATTTGTGAAATAAACTTAAACATGAACCATTTTGAGATACTAAGGAATATATGTTAACATAATATACATTTTCATTTCATAATTTAGAAAATACTAATAATTTTTTGAATTAAAAACATTACAAGAATAATTTTTAAATTTATCATGTAATCCAACATCACATAGTTATGAAATACATAGCAGATTATACTTCAATCCATCAACAAAAAGTACTTTGAAAATTAAAACTGAGTTAGAGTTACTGATTTGTCCAAGGCCAATGATTTTTCCTTTAGAATTGTCACCAAAAGTGACATTTCTACCATAAATCTTTATTAGGATCATGAAAAATGATGAGTCTCTTATCATGTGTCTTGAAAACCCACTATCCAAGTACCATAATCTTTTATAGAATCTCTTCAAAAAAAATTCCTAGAAAATATCCAAATAAAAATAGTCATTGGTACCCATATTTATTTTGGTCCACTAATATTAGTAACTATTTCATTAGGAACCCCCATATACCTCATAGTATTCCAATAATAATTATATAATGTGATTAATAAATAAACTCTATTTGGTCCAGAAAAACTCAAAATAGTTGAGTGTATCATAATTTGAACTAACAGAATGTTTTCACAAACTAGGAGTAAAGCTATATTTTCTAGATTTAGAAACCAAATTGGTTTTTCCAATATTTATTTTACCAAGATGATAGAAAATATCATCAGTATATTTTGGGGAAATCTATTTACCATGATTTTTTACCAAGGTATATTTACCCTTAGTAAACATTACATGATCCTTTTTCCATTTCTAATTAGATAGCTATAATTCATTGTTTTCATTGAATAATTGAACATTATTCACTCTTTCTACAGCAAGTTAAGATTTATTTGTTGAGGTAAGATCATATTGTTTCTTTAAAGAAATTTATTTATCTTTTAGTTCATTACTTGTCTCTTCAAGATTATTATAATACTAAAACATTTCTTATTTAGACATATTTTTAGAATCACATTCATCTTTAGAATAATCAAAAAATTTCAAAATAGATTATAGAGTTACCTTAGATATGTTTTTCGTGAAATACATATTGGATTTGTTAGCTTGTTCATTGTGTAAGGACTTTTAGTCACTTGAACATTCCTCAGAAGCACTCCAAGTTCCTTTCATAGCCTTTTTATGATTTCTATCATTGTCATCATATTTTTTTTATACATGATAATGGGTAATCATACTTTACATGTCTGTTTCACTTACAATCATAAAATACTATCTCATCAGACATGTCATTTCTTTTACATTCGTTCTTCTATATTCCCTTTTGATCAAATCTTCCTTTGAAGCTAGGATTTCTGAAAAATTTCTTCCTTTTCTAAAATTTATTAAAACATTTGTAAAATTAATCAATCTCTTAGTCACTTTCAGGTAATAACTGTTATTTTCTAAAACATTATACATAGACATGCATTTTTTCCTTTTCTTTGTGTTTAGTGGTATTTTTCTTAAATACCACAGATTTTCACTTGGGTTCATGCTCTTCTTACTTGTTGACTTTCATCTCTTCTTCAAACATCATTAGTTTTCCAATGAGTTATTTTACTAGATGTTTTATAATGTTGTATGACTCTCTTATATTGATAGAGGTTCCTCTCCATCTATTAGGTAAGAATCTTAGAATCCTTATGATTTTTTCTTTGGTAGTAACTTCTCTTCATAGAAAAATCAATGTGTTATCAATTTCATTGAACTTGAGACAAGTTTCATAAATAGACTCATCTGGATTTATTTTAATTTTATCATATTTAATAGTATAGGTATTGAGTCTCATTTCTTCAACACAAGACATTCCTTCATGTGAAAGAGAAAATTTTTTCCAGATTTCATGGGTAGTTTTACAAGTAGAAATTCTATTAAATTCCACATCTCTTAAAGATAAATATAAGGACTTCATGGAATTGCAATTGTTATTTTAATAAGTCTTGGATCGTTCATCCCATGTTTTTCTATCAGTATAAAAAATATTATACTCATGTACAATTGTAGACCATATTTCAAAACCCATACTTTCTTAAGGTATTTTCATTTTAATTTTCTATTTGTAAAAATTGCTTCCATTAAAAAATAGTGGCATTTTTGTTGCACCACCTTTGAGTTTATTATCCATATGAAAGAAAACCCATTAAAAATCTAGAAATATCGAATTAATAGAAATTTATAGATCATTAAAGTACAACTAAAATCACATTTGAACAGATTTTAAAACAAATTCTTAATAAGAATAAAATGATCATATAGAAAATGTTGGTTAAAGTAGATTACTCAAGAGGGGGTTAATTGAGTATCTATAAAAAAATTATTACCAAAATGGTTTCTTTGAATACTTCACCCAATTAAAAATAATACAACCCATTTAATCAATATAATAAGGTTAATTTTGTTTGACTGCTTAAATAACTTCTCATAAGATTTATTAACTCTCAGTAATTCCAATATGAGTTATCAATATATTATTGGAGGTTGTTCTATTGAGGAAAAATAGTAATAACATAAATCCAAGACTAACTATCAAAGTAAAATCAAGTGTTTTCTAAAATATAATGTACTGTAGAGATAAACAAAATTGAAAGACATGGTGGATAAAACAAGTAGTTCAGTCTCAATCCAAGACCTATTACATTCCACTTGGTGATCACCTTCCACCAACCAGTTTATATTAATAATCTTGATCCACACCCTATATCAGGGTAAACAACGGTGCATAGGACTGTCTAACTCACACAACCTCTTCCAGAGTTAATTGTGGGTATAAACTACTAGGTCACAGAAGGACCTATTCCACCCTTATCTGTGGTAGTAAATAGATGTATGAATGTAAGAGAGGATGGATGTCTTATATCCTTCTAATTAATATAATAGATAGTGTGTGTTTATTATACAAACACACACACACAGCTCGAAATATAAAAATAGTATAGAACATATCAAAGATGATGAGAAAAGAATAGAAGCACTCTAAGTGTTATTATAAACTTCTCTATACTTCTAGGATGAAGTAGATTCATGTATCGATTCTTCTTGTAAAATAGTGTATTGTAAGTCTAGTGTTATGGTTTCCAGTTAAATGATCTTTCTCCTATTCTTCTAGGAGTTGGTACTGCAATGATGATTTTGGCTCTGATCTAAATCATTCTACTCTTTAGGAATAAAGAGTGAGTGCTTCATATGTTCATCAGTTGTATCTCTTTTCATGAATCATTTCATATTTAAATTGATTTCTCTTCAACTTGTGTGTGTTTGCAGCCCGATATATTTTACTTTTTAATTGTTGGTCAACATGTTATAACCAACATGATGCATGTATTCTGCACCTCATATTGTCCGGTGACATGTTTAGAAATGGTGTCACCACAAAAAGATCTCTTCTTCTTCCTTTCAATGTTTTGACAGTCATGATGCAAATGTTGTATTATGATCAGGAGTGGGTAGCACATATGCAGAGTTAGGATCAAAGTGCCTGGACCATTGCTAGACATTGAACGGTGTCTTGGTGATGGTAGAAAGGAACCATTATCACAGACTTCATGAGTTATAAAACTGGCTAAAATGTCTGGGTCATGGGGTATGGGTCACGATGTCTAGGTCATGGTGTCTAGGTCACAGTGTTTGGGTCACGGTGTCTAGTCATTTTCCAGAATACCAGAATCGGTGGCAGACTCACGGTTTCTCAAACTTAGCCCAATATCTATAAATAGTCTTATGCATTGATATTCATAGAATTAATTAGAATTAATAATGCATATAAGAAAATATTATAGAACAAAATTAAATATTGTATATAGTAATCAAAAAAGATGTAAATAATCGGTATCTTGTGAATGTTTATCAAAAGCATAAAAAAGCCAACCATATCTACACATGATTTGAGATAGCGTAAACAGGGCTAACAGGATTTGTGATCATTAAAATAAGATTATAAAATAAGGATTCCAATGATTGGTTAAATAAATAAATTATCATAAGTGCCCATAATTATAACAGCATGAGATCTAGGTTATAATGATAGATTTTCATACCTAATCATTATAATGACATTAATAATGAATCATAAAAAATTCATCTTCATTAAAAAATATATATGTTATAATAGTGTGTAATCATAAATAATCAATCATTATCTATGAAAATATATCATAAGTATAAGAAATACGTATGTGCCACACATATAAAGAAATAAAATCATTTCCTTAGTGAAGGATCACTTCCAAGATTGTCATAGGGGATTGGGTACACTTCCCATTTCTTTATTTCATTAGTCAAAATTCACTCCCAATACTATAATATTATATAGTGTCTAATACTAAATATGGTTCACTCCCTACTTATTTCAATATTATATGATGACATATCATTCTTTACCAAATGATTTTGAGGCCTATGTAATTTATAGATAAAACATCACTTAATGAAAACCATTCATATCATTTCCACAATACCGTAAACATTTATAAAAAAACATAATAGAACAAAGTATGAAAAATAAATGGGTTCTATAGAAAATCATCATAATATATTTATAATCTATCCTAATTCAATAAGTGTATGGTATCATGATTCCATTAATTATATTTTCATATCATTATTTAACCTTGGGAATGAAATGAGGTTCATGTAATCATCCTATGATCATTATCATTATAAGTAATCTATAAAAGTGTAACATTATAAGATCATATCCCTAGTGAATAAAATTAATGATGTAGTCATGGAAATAAAATTACCTTGAAAATTAAATTTTAACCCATCTTTTAAAATGCTAGAAAAATATCAGTTTCTATTGATAATGTTTTATATAAAACATCATAGAAGACAATGAAAATTGTTTTATTTTAAAAAAATGTTGAATTTTTAAAGGAATATTCAATGAAAAATAATGGTGATGATAGTGGGAAAATACATTAGTATCATATATGTAAAAATAATAAGTTTTTCACACTTTTGTAAAATATCAAAAAATGGAATCATTGAAAAACATTATATTAAATAGTTTTCGTTAATATATCTAAACAAGTTAAAGGGTAATGAAAGTAACTTTTTAAAAAAAATATAATGTATCTGTAAAATTAATATCAAATAATAATTTTTATGATCATGGACATGGATGAAAAATTTCTCGACAAAAGAGAAATTAAGGTTGAATTTTACTTAAAAATAAGTTCTAGATTATTTTAACTACTGCAAGGTGGAAAATAATATTAATACATAATAATATAATAATAACCATTGGAAAATAAAATATTGGTTTTCTAGTTGATAATATCTATATAGTGTCTCTAAATCCTGATTTATAATAAGCAATTCCAAAATGAAATGTGATTGTAATGTAAACTTGTTGCTCAAGTCATGTATTCATTCAAATGCATCAAATCGACCTCTACAATAAAATTATATTTATTATACATTAATTCCCAAAAAAATATTTATAAGAAATATATTATTTATAATTCATTATCATATTTAAATTATCTATTTAATAATAATATTTTCATTAAAAGGATTATTAGGTTGAAAACTTGTTTGTTTCCAAGCATATTTTGGTCTGATGGTATTGGTACTTACACCTTGGCCAAGGTCTCATCATCTCCAAAGAATATTCCTAAAATAAGTATAATATTTATTCATTATATATATAATTATAACTAGTCATATAATTTATTGAATAAATATGAATCACATAACATCATGGGGATGTTAGTACATACATATACATGAGTGGTGTTTTCACGTTTCGATGGATTGAATGAATGCTTGGTAAATAATAAAACAAAATTATATAATAATTATTAAATAATAGAAGTTATATATATTCATAGAATATATCTTCATTATGATTTTATAAAAATTTAAATGAAAAAATAATCACATATCTTTAACGAGGTGGTAGTCCAAAGTTACACACAAGAAACCTTATCATTGTCCAAAATATTCAAATATAATATGGTAGGTAATAAATTATTATTCAATAACCATAATTATTTAAAAACACTAATATTTAGACATTAAATCTATCATAACTACCAATTATTAAATGTTGGTGATGGAAAATGAATCATACCAGTATGTGGAGGTAGTACTCCACACATATGGCTATCTCTGGCCATCTCCTCCTAGTTCTCCACTCTTTGAATCATCTCCTCCTTGCTGATGGGTTGGCTCGGCGTGAAAATTTCATCGTGTGTAGGGATCGGTTTGTGCAGAGGTGACTTCTTTTTATTGAGGTTGACGATGATTCTGGAGTGGCCTGGGGAGTGGGGGTTTTCATTCCTTATATTCCTTGAATTGTTTTTAGTGTTGATGATTTTCTCTTAATGGTATCCGCTTGAAGCTGGCAGTGCTAAGGTTTATCTCACTATCACCTCATCCCTTTGGTGGAACCTCTTCGGATTCCTTGGGTGTTCTCTGTGGTGATCTTGGGATTTGTCCTCCTTGTTGTGGTGGAACTCTTCGGGCATCTACGACTCTACTGGTCTGATCTGTGGGCATAAGACCGGTTTGTTCAGCGGAATAATCTACAGAGCATTCAAGGGCTTGCTCTCAGTTATGAGTTGTTTTCCTGTAGTGGTCTCTCATCATGTGGAGGTCATCAACTTGTTTACGGCGGCTGAGTACTCTGAGGGTCTGTGAGGGTTTTCTTCAGCGGTTGGGGTAGCTACAGTGGGGTTTTCCTTGGTTGATTTTCAATGTTCTGTTTTATTCTTATTATGAAATGGTGATTCTGATCAGTATCTAGGATGGTGGTTGTTGATGGAAGCAACAGTGAGGAATGCCGGTGAATGTGGTGTGTGGTTGACGGTTTGATGCTGATGGTGGTGATAGGGAAGCGCCGCGAGGAAGGCTGGTCGGGTTCTTGTGTTGTTTATGAAGACGGTGGCCGGTCCGAATTGTCTCGTCGGTGGCATGATGTTGGATTTCATGTTTATTGGTGTTGCGTGGTGATGATTCTCGAATCGAGACGAGACCTGATGGTTGGTATACGGTCAGATGAGCAGACAGGTGGGTGGTATATCGGATGGTGCGCGACTCGAAGCCCTGATTTTATTTTTAAAATTTTAATTTTGAATTTTTTGGATGCTTCGTTGTGGTGTTTTGGATGCTGTGTTGTTCTGTTTCGGGTACCTAAAACCCTTAAACCAGCCATTAGAAATTGAAAAAAACGATTAGCATGATATTTATGATAATAGAGATATTATTTTATGAAGTAAATACTATATATAATGTAATTAGAATATGAAAAAAAAACATTTAAAGTCTCGGGTATTATGATTTCATATTCCTTGTGAGGCTGACTTTGCATTACACTCTAAGACTACGTAGGATGGTCTTTGGGTAACACCAGAATCTCAAGAATGAAATGAGAAAATATAGTAATTATTTTGGATGGATATTTGTAGATATATAAGGATAATTATTTTATGAATAAAAATGTGAATATGTTCCCTTTTATAACTGAGTGGAGGGATTCACATTAAATTAATTAATACTTCTAAATAATGTAAAGTAACTTTCATCTTCTAGTGGAACCAAATTTCCCTAAATTAAATGTTAATAAATTATAGTCTATAAATATAATCAAATTTTAATAATTATACATGTTTATGTGGCATTTGTACCATTATATAATAGATTAAACCCCTCCCCATTTAAATTCATTTTAACCCTTACCATTGAATTAAAATTTTTATTTCTTTACTATTCAATATAACAAAAAATTCTGTTACTAAGAGTAAATTAAATTAATTATAATGATTCAAAATAATTAATTCATCTTAAATTATTTAATTTATTTTGGAAGTATAAATATATTTTAAAATAATTAGACAAATTATGAGAAAACTATTGTTAGACCTATAACTTTTAAGCATAAAACTAAATATATTTATATTCCTTGCATAATAAAACCAATAGATAAAGAAAAAAAATTATTTTATATATTATAAAAAAAATTAATGACATTATTTTTGTAGATGTTGATTTCATTTAATAAGGTAAAAACACATTTTGAGCTAATTTTTTCCTAAAAAATATCTTTTATACATTCAAATTATTTTATTTTCATTTCTATCAAATGAATAAAATTAACTCATTTTCCAAATATTTAAAAAATAATTTTTCATAATTTATATGGTTCTATTCATAACCTCCAATCCAACTATTATTTTATTACTATCATATTAAATAATAAATCGTGGATGGTATATTGTAGTTCTTTAAACTATGTGTTTCATGTAAGGAAAGAAATGAATGACTTATTTTTTTTTAAATAAAAATATAAAAAAATATTTGGGTTTTACATTATACCAACACATAATAATTTATCCCCTAATATTCTATCACTATATAAAAAATAACTGATAATGCTTCTCTCTTATCACATTTTTGTGTTCCCACTTAGCTTCACAAGATTTACTATTTCAACAAATAAATAATGACTAGGTCAGTGTTGTTCTGTTGATGAGACTTATATCAATGATATATAACATACACTAATAGTTCATTTCAAGATAGAACATTTTATGGTAGTATATCCTCTGATTTCTATGCATGTTAATTACTAGGGTGTACTTCATTACGGGATATACATGGAACACATCGTGAATATAAGAGATATTTGAGGAATGTGCTATGTGATAAGAAAGTGTCCATATACAATTAATACTTCCAAAGTGAAAATATATCTATGGACCATATTTTCATTTATATAAAATATTATATCCATCTTCCAAGGATATATTCATAAGAATACTATATCACTTACTTTAAACTGTAGATCTCAACAAATACTTTAAAAAAATTTCTGTTGAATCTATGTAGACCTGGTGTGTTGTTGAATAGCTCTAAACATATAAATAATTTATTCATCTACCTTAGGTTATGATAGATATTTTTATCCATCTTCATCCTAGAACACTATAGTTATGTATTTCCTATAATCGAGGGAATAATAAGGATCCATATGAATGATAGACTAATAGTTAATATTATATGAAAACCCAAGTGGATAAATGTATTTATCCAACCATTATTTTAAATATATTTATGAAACTCTCAACCAAACATTTATTATTTTAATAGGCCTCTCATATTATCCATATATATGATAAGGATATATAATTATAACTTTTTTCTCTATACTCATTGTTTGATAAAGATTTCTCTATCTCAAAAACTACATTTTAAAACTCCAATCCCAATCTGATGAAATAAAATATGGTGGTTAAGTAAACCTCATATATTAATTAATATATATCCTATAAATTTTATCAAGAGAGAAGTACTCTATAGTTTATGTGAAATATATTATTTTTATATGTTGAATGAAAAAACTCAAAAAATTTATTTATTTTAGATGTTTTGGGGAGTTAGATAAAGAAATCTGTAGTGTGTCTTTCCATTTCTATTCTAGTATATGTAATGGTTAAAAATCCCCATATAATTATATCTCTCACCATTATATTTTTTATATACTAGGTATTGAGATACATACTCTACAATATCCCCTTTCATGTTTCCAAACCATAAATACTCTTTCATATACTTATACATATTACTAGTTCTAAGATCAATAGACAATGATTTTTTTGAGCTATTTATTGTATAAAATTCATTAAATATGTTATTTGTGGGATGCACACATTTTTCCCAAACATTACCATTCCATATGATTCATGGTTAAACTTAGCAATATATTTCATCTTCTTCTATAGTTCCACATCTTTCATCTCCACCTGTTTAATCCACAGAATGATAGATGGTTGAAACTTAATATGAAAGGGTAATATCATTCCCAATTCTTCTTGATTTTTATTACTATTTTTGGAAAAAATATCATATTTATTGGATCTCTTTCAGACCTCATCGTGGAAAATAATAAATGTCATTCTGAATCAAAGCATCAGTTTCCTTATTCATCTTCCATGGGTTGTAATGTATTGATCATTCATAATAATTAACTAAATCTAATAAGAAACATTTTATTATATTCAACTCTTTATGTATGAATACAATATCAAAGATTTTATGATTAGTATATTTATCACATCATTAAACATAAAGATAATTCCCCCATATTTTGAATGCAATAATTATTTCATTCTAATCCAAGTAATAATTTGATTAATTTTTCCAATAAATTTTCAATTACAATGAGGTTTAAGATATTACCATATCATTATGTAAGATGACATATCTCTGTCCCTTATTTGATGAATCACTATAGATCACCAACCCTTCACCAGATCATGGTAGTGTAAACATGGTTGTAATGAACACCAATATTTTTAACTCCTTTATAATTTCCTCACATTAATTTATCTATATTAACATGGATCCCTTATGAGTTAACATAGTTATTATGATATATATTGATGAGAGATAATTCATAATGAATTAGTGGTATCCATTCCACCAAACAAAATAAGGGATCTCAATCATCATGGTAGTTCGAGGGAACTGATCGATAACATTTATCGTTGAAGGATATATTGATATACCCTATCTTCAGATTATGTGATCGAAAGATAATAAATTTTTTATCTAGATTTCACACACTCTAAATATAATATTGGCTTCTCCTTCCTCATTTTCATCATGAAAATTATAAAAATTGTCTTAATTATCTTCCTTATACATTGAAAATAAAATAATACCACCTATAAAAACTACTAAAAAATGTTATAATTAAATATTTTTTGCCTTATCCATTATATCTATGAAGATATCATGTGAATATGTTCATCCAAATGCAATATATGTAAATTCATAGTGGCTATAGCTCATATGAAATGATTTCAGGGGTGTATCAATATTCATGACCCTCAATTGATGATATATGTAATGAAGGTAAATAATTTAAAGGTATTGATCTATTCCTAGTTGGTCATATAGTCCATTGATATGATGTATAGGTTACTTTTTATTGATATTGGTCATTCAATGCTCTTAATTACCATTGAAAATATGAATTGAACTATATTTATTCTCAATAGAAAAAAACAATTCACCATATGGTGATGATCTATCCGATATGAAACATTTGTCTTGATTATCCTATAATTTCTACCTCAATTCATACAACTCATTTGGAAACATTTTATTTAGAGTCATTGAAACCAGTGTAGAAACTATTATGTGTAATATTTAGAAAATATCTTCACAGTTCATGGGAACATTGGGAGCGTATTCTAAAAATATATCATGAAAATCATTAAAATAGTAATATCATTAGTTTTTAGTTTCTCCCCCATAATTTTGGATAAATATCCCTTATAAATAGGTTGTTTGACCAACAGAATTAAAGTAATTTCCATTGGATTTTAGATTCATTCTTACACCAATTTACAATCACAGTTTTATTATGAATATAATATATGACCTCCCATTATATAAAAATCATAAGAGATCAATATAGAAAGTTAATATACATTCTAAAATCACATAAAATTTTATATTATGGTGAATAACAACAATTGTAAGAAGAATATTCGAACTCAATCCTACACAAGTTGAGCATTAAACAATACTTGTGATTATCTTTCCATTAATATTTTTACTACTTAATAAAAATATAATAATTAATATGGTCATATGATGCCATTATAAAATTCATTGTGTTTAAAATATTTATTATATCAATTGTAAAATAACATGTTTTCACTTAGAGAGTGGATAATATGCATATATTTGACAACATTATTCTTATTACCCACTTTAGTAGATATGAACTCGGGATTTTCCTTTCATATCCTTGATGGACTGGTTTATTACTTTTATTTTCATCATTAACATTCATATTTATGTATTGATTAGAAAAATTTCTAAAGTCTTCTAAATTATTTCATTACAGTGTGATTAGAACATTCATTTGATAGTTGTCAACATCATTGATTGGACTCTTCACATCACTTCAACATTCTTCTTCTGAACAGCCTTCTTTTCCAGTATTATTATTTTTATTAGAACCCAAAAATAAATTTTATTTATGATTCCCTCAATTATTCTGATATCATGGAATATTAATTTTCATTCCCTCATGGGTTTTATTGTCATAATTTTCATGAAATTTCAGCATTCTCATATTTCCCAAAAAAAAACAGAACAACAATGAGAGTCTCTGATCAACATGAATTTCTATAAAATTATCTTATAGATGATTTCATTCAGTTAATTTCAATCATGTAATAAATGAATTTTTCAAAAATTCTTTCAGGACCAGTCATAAAACATAAAGTGATCCTTTCATATCTAATGAACTTTTCTTTATATGTACCAATATACTTAAAAAAATATTTTTTTTGTTCATGAAATTCTATTTCCATTTTCATAATATGTGATAATGGAAACTATTTATTAAAATATACCATTATATATACTTTAAATTTTATGGATTCAATTTTCGTATCTTTCCCTTTAGTATTTATAATATTTTACCATTAATCACTTTCACATTAAAAATGATACAAAAATAGAATAAACATTAAATGGTCATATCATTGGATAATATAAAATATAATATCAATATCATTGATTGATTTCTCAGTAATAATTGGATTTTAGGATCCAGTAATGGATAGTGGATATTTCTTCATAAACGTCTCAATAATGAGTTGTTCTTTCCTTTGGCCATTTTTTCTACCTAATTCATGTTACCATTCATGACTTGATAGAGATTTGTGAGAATAAAAACAATTTTTTTAATCATAGAAGGAAATTTATTTTCTTTCCCATGAGTAAGTTCATTTCATTAGATATTATATATATTGTTCACATGATTCCTTATACTTTTTTCCACTAACTAAAACCAACATAAATTATTATGAATTAAAATCTTCAATAATATAAATAATTAATCTTATGGTTATGAAAATAATTCTACAGGTGTACTGAATTATTAAATCATTGTTCATTACATGAAATTATAATTTTATCTCATATCACTATTGAATATCATCAATTTTTTATTTCCAATCAGCTCATTCATCATAATGTTTTATAAAGAGAATGTGAATTAAAGAATTCATATCACCCAGGATTGTTTATCCAATAGTGTAGTCTTAGTACCACTCATCATAAACCAGTAGTGATTGAGTTAAAATATAATGAACTCAATTTAAGGTTATTAACCCCATTTTTATTTTTTCTATAAACTCATACAATTTCAAGTATTGGGGAAAAGATTTATTTTCTTGGAAAACCAAACTCATTTTATTACAATAATAGAAGTTTTTTTTCTTCCAATAAGTCTTATCACTATGGTTCCAAATTATTATTTCTTATCTTAATATCTATAAATAAATAAATTATTTATTAAAACAAATAGATGTCCCTCAATCATTAAATAAGTAAATATTTCATCATTTTTTAGGAATATTCAATACATTTTACAATTGTACATGTCTGAGGGTAATAATGGTTTAGTTTCATTAGAAACTAAAAAATAAATGATAAATTCATAAAATAAATTAAATATATCCAAAAAATAATTCTCGAATTGAACCATTATTATAAATTTCAAAAATAACACTTTTCATCATAGCTTGCAAAAATTGAATCTTATAAAAGTGTTAGCTCAATTTCTAAGTATGGGTAAACAAATGAGAAATCAAAAGATGATTATAAGTGAATATAAGTATTAGGGTATGAGAACATTATAATAAAATAACTATCTTATATCCAATTATTCAATGATTTTTAAACAAGAATCTGGATAAAACATTTATCATAAAAAAAGACATAAGTTATAAGAGTGTTTCATTATCTATAAAAAATCATGACCCATGAGATCATATCATAAAAATAATTCATATGAAAATTATTCCTTAGTCAACGTTCACTACCAAGAATATCATAGATTATTTTTTTAATACTCATTCTACCATTCTTTATTTCATTTTCACTTTGAAGACTATTATAGTGGATAGAGTCCTTTATTGATATAGCTTCACACACCATTCGAATAATTATTACCCGATGAAATTTTATTATAAGCCCAATGTATTAGGGGGATATATAATCATATTCCATACCATCAAAAAACTCAAACAATATATATTTTTTCATAATATCATATAACATTACTCATATCCCCATATAATAATCTATAGAAAATAAATGGGTTCTGTAAAAATGTCATCATAACTTCATAAAAAGTTATCAAAAGAAAATAAGTTATTAGTATCAAAAGGGAATTAATTATCTCATCATCGATTAATTAACTGTTTTTGAAGGAAATAGGATTCACATAATAATAAAAATATGTTCATTGTCAGATTTCATCCAGAAAAGTGGATTGGATAAAAATATCATATCCTCCATTGAAGCATATAAATCCTTAATGGATATTGGTATTGATAAAAAATACATGGAATAGATAATTCATACTAATCATTGAAAACATGAGAAATATTTGTCTCTTTTCATAAAATTCTAACTAATATTTTAATTTTATAAAGAAAATTATTTTTATGAAAATAACCATGAAATATTATGAAGGAATATTTAATGCAATGAATGGTCATGAAAGTGAGAATATATGTTCATTCCATATATGTTAAAAGAGAATATTCTTTTCACAATTATGTAAAATATGAATAATTTCATGTTTAAAAAATTCTTATTCAAAAATAGTTTGTTTAAACCATTGAAAATAAAGTAAAATTTAATGAAAGTTTCTATTTTCAAAAATTTCTTGTATTGGTAAAATATATTCCAAAAATATATAAATAGAATGGACATTATTGATAAAGTGAATCAAATATATATGTAATAACATTTATTTTTATTTAAAAACATTTTCTTGATCATTTTATATACCAAAAATAGTGATATTGTGAAAAAAATTAAAATTCAAAGAATAACCAAAGGAGATGAAAATATATGGGTTTTAAATTATAATATTCATATAATTTCCATAAATGGAAATTAACCACGGATAACCCAAAAAGGTAAGAGACATTAAAATAAAACCATTCCACAAGTATCATCTTATATTATATGATTTCTAACCACCTGTGTAACGTCTAGGATCTGGGTGATGCCCAGAGGTGCCCCGTAACCAGTTGGTCACATGGCCTCAAATGCATTTCCCCAAATGCCAGAGGCTACTAACTAGTAGTGAGGGCATTGGGTTTGATAGTGGGGAATCTATTCCCTCATTGTCAGAGTAACAAAGTTGAATTAAAATATATAGCAAGAACAGAAGCAATAAAACATGCAATAAGTATCCAGTAGAAGTAATAAACAACCTGGAGAAAACATATATAAATGATCCACAATTCATATGTATATGAAAGTATCCAAAAAAATCAAGATGCCAGAAAATAGTACTAAACAAATTTACAAAAGGAAATCAAGAAAACTACTCCACAACATCACAATCCCCAACTTTGTCCCATGCTCCCCTTATCCACAACAATCAAGTAATTATAGTAGAAGTGTGCTTTCCCTTATCTATACATGCAGTAATATAATCTTTTTACGCCAAAAATCATGACCCAAATAGGGTGGGAGACTAATCCTGGTAGGATACCACCCAAATATTTGTTCCTAATAGTAACTGAATATATATATGGCTAGCAATAAACAAAATTAAGTATTAAAAAATTACGTACAAATAGTAACAATCCTACAAATTCAATTGAATTCATTTTCATATATCATGTAAGTAGATATTTAAAAGTAGATAACCCTCTTGTAAGTATTCATAGTTTGACCCCTCTGGTAAAGATTTAGAATAGACTCTCTGATGAAGCACCCACGGTCAATTCCCCCTCTGGTCACATATCAGTAACTAATAGGCATTCTAATGAAGCACTCAATGTCAAATTCCCCTTGTGGCCCATATCGAGGAAACTACAGATACTTTAAGGGAGCACAAAGTCCATTCCCCCTATATTCATTCCAGATAATAGTAATACAGACACTCTGGTGAAGCACTCAGTGTCCATTTCCCCTATGGTGAACTACATCATGTTCCCACAACCCCATGTAATTCAATCGTGCACAAACAATACATTGCTACCAAATTAATCCTCAAGAACCACTTGGATAAAAACTCTACAGCATATTCGAGCATGTAAGTTAATAATCTCTCTATCCTAACAATATTAGGCATGGAAAGCAAGTTCCCTAACTGGAATGCTAGACAAAATGGTCAAAAGATTCCATCATGCGAAAAACAACCATAGCATGGAAAAGTAAACCCTATTCAAAAACAATTAACCTCTATCCCCACAAACAAGGCATAGAAAGCAAAAATTGGGCAAAAAACCATAAATATGCAATACCCCGAATGAGGGTATTGGGCACTTTGGCACATAAAATTCAACGACTCTCTACAGAAAGTAACAAATCACATACCTAGGGATTGTATGAACTATTTATGTGAACCTTAGGCCATGAATCTCCCTAGAATGCCATAGATCTACAAAAATTATAAAAACGTTCAACTGATGATATCTCACAAAAGAGGGGAAAACAATAAATGATGTTCTAGAAGAAGGAAGAACTCACCGATGTGAATCAAATGCAATAGATGATGTTTTATTTAGAGAACAGACGATGGGTTGGGTGATCGGAGAAGATTTGGAGGTCTCATTCGCTCTTGGATGAGATTGGTCGAGAAGATGATAGTTGTGTCTATCAGAAATGACCTCGATCTGTTTATGGAAATAAAAATAATGTTTACAGAAAGTCTTCTAAAAGTACATAGCATGTACTTGACTTTACCAAGCCCTGGTTTAGGTAGTCTCCAGGTCCCCCCAAACTTCTATGTGTTCGGCTGTTAAACGGCCAGCACACGACTACCGCAGAAACCGATTACACTTCCTGTACTTACAACTACATGGTATGTTCTCCAAAAATTTCTAGAAACACCTTTTTTCTCAAAACACCATAAAACAAAATATTCATACCAGAAAAGAAAAATTGGGTTCTTACAAACTTCCCCCATTAAATAAATTCATCCCCGGATATCCCTAAAAAGACGTAGAAGAAGGAGAATCCTCAAATAGCCCCGGCCATTGTTATCATACATCAGCCTCCCTTCTCCAAGTCTCATATTTTACTCACCCATGCAGCCATAGAACTCGCACTAGAGGTACATACCAGCCATAGAGAACCTTCGTAATGTGATCAACAATCCAGATAGGATGCTTCGTGAATGATGTGTCTACCTATTTCTCAACCTCATCGGGTTGAAAAACATGGGATGGGCCTGAGAAGTAACGTTGTAGTGGAGAAATGTGGAAGATGTCGTGCATATCCCGGTACCTCTGAGATAACTGAAAACCATAAGAAATTTTCCCGACTCTCCCCAAAACCTCAAACGTCCTGACATACCTTAGTGAAAGCTTACACTATCTTCTAATTCTCCTTTGTCTCAACATCTGACTGACACACAGAAAAACTTGATCTCTGACCTCAAACTCTAGATGTCGTCTTCGTCGATCATCATAAGACTTCTGCCTTGACTGTGGAGTAGCCATCCTCTTCCGAATCAACTCTATCTACTCGGTGGTCTACTAGACAAGATGAGGTCCCAACATAGCTACCTCTCCTGCCTCTAGCCAGCATAAGGGTGATCGGTATGGCCTACCGTACAATGCCTCATAGAATGAAATCTTGATTGTTTCTTGAAAAATACTATTGTCGGAAAACTCCACAATAGGTATTCTCTTATCCCAAGAACCTCCAAAATTTATGATGCATGATCAAAGAATGTCCTCAATCACTTGAATCGTATGCTCAGACTAGCCATATGTCTGGGAATGGTAATTTGTAATCAGAAGTACATATGTGCTCAAAGCCGTCTGCAGCCACTGCTACACCTGAGAAGTAAAACGTGTGTCCATGTCTAAAAAAATTGATTGTGGAACCCTGTATAGAAGTACAATATCTGGGATGTAAAACCTCCCAATATCATCATCACTGAAGGTCTCCTCGATCGGAATGAAGTGGGAAACCTTCATGAGTCTTTCATGGACATCCCAACCTACATCATTTCCTCGAGTTGACCTCAGAAAACCTATCACAAAATCTATTGTGACATCATTACATTCCCAATTAGGAATGGGTAACTGCTATAATATCCTTTCTGGTCGCTAATTCTCTATCTTCATCTACTAACAGGTGAAACACCTCAAACTACATTAGAGATATATCTCTTCATACCTGGCCATCTATAATGAGGGTTCAGCTCTCAATACATCTTGGGGACACCCTGATGAAATGTCCAAACTAAGTAATGAATGTCTCGCATTATCTCAATCTGTATGTGTATTGACACCCATATTCACCCATGAAAATGCAAGTTATCATCATCTACTTTGGTCCATCTATAATTATGGTCTACTACTGACACACACTCCCATAGGAATATGCCTTCAAAATCGGATAGCTTCCTCATTTTCACTCAGTCAAGCATAGTAGAGGTAATAGCTACCGAAGAAAAAAATGCATGCCCATGTCTATTATGTACCGGGAAATACATCTCAAAGAATAGAGCCATAAGCTTCCACTCACTACTGGCCTCCTGGACTGAATGTATTTATGTCCTCTTAATCAATACATCAGCCACTGTGTTTGCTTTCCAAGGCGTGTAGGAAAGATCAATGTCAATGGACTGAAGGTACTCAACCCACCTTCGCTATCTCAAATTTAGGTCATCCTGAGTGAAGATATACTTCATACTTTTGTGGTCGGTGAAAACTTAAAAATGATCTCCAAGAAGATAATGTCTCCAAAAATGTAAATCATGAACAACTGCAGCTAAATTGAGATCATGCATCGGGTAGTTCTTCTCATGTGTCCTCAACTGCCAAGACCCATATGCAATAACCTCTTCCCCCTGCATAACCACTGATCCCAGAAGTTCACCCATCATGATCACTACACTATGCCAAAACAATTAAATGTGGGGTTCTAATATTGTATCCTATCAAAAAGGAAGGTTCACCTTGTTGACATGAGTCGTATCAGTTATTAATTTAACCATTTTATCATTCGGGGGTGTTACAATCACCCCCCCCCCTTTTAGAGTATAGTGTCCTAGTTGTGGGCCCTACCACTCATCCAAGGCAGTGCGCTGCACTAAAGGCTAAGTACCAACTCTGATACCAAATGCAACAACTGGGACCTTGTAAGAGCATAAAAACCCTGCCTTAACATGGCCATCGTGTCCTAACCCACCAGGTACCTCCAATTTCCCCGCAAACACATGGTACCCATCCTAGGGCCCACCCACATCCATGAACCAGTAATCTAACTATTGATAGTTCCCACACTCCAACACATGTCTTTTCCTATGTGCTTTTTCCTTACTCACACACACCCTCGGAAACATATCAGAAGGTCACACATCCTAATCACTACTTTAGGCCAAGCATGCTTATCTGTGGAGTTCTGATTAGGTAGGCTCTCGAAAAGGAAGGTGCTCTGTGTTGACATGAGTCATATCAATTTTTCATTTAACCCTCTATCGTTCAGGGGTGTTACATCCCATATAATAAATATTTTTTTTATTATAAATATTTTCTAAAGTATATTAATACATAAAAACTCTTTATTATTTCACTATTGTTTTCAATTATCCTTTTACAAAACAATTTCATTCAAAAATTAACATTCTAGAGAAAAATTGACTATTTTCCATGCATGTTTCAATTAAATGGTTCCATTACTTTCACCTTGGTCAGGGATTCAATATATATAATATTAATAATTATATAAATATATATCATATTTATTAATTATATACACTATTATAAAAATTCATACAAATAAGTGGGGAAAAATTAATTATTTTCCTTTATCGAGCAGGTAGTCTGTATGTCTGAATGAGTGATGTTAAAAAACATTGATGCATGGAAATAAAGAAAATTAAAATTATAATAAATCTTAAAAGAATCGTATTTTTATAATAAATATCATATATATTCATTAATCCAGACATTATTACCTGTATTTTAAAATAGAAATGAAAAAATAATCAAAACACTTTGTGGGGGTGGTAGTCCACATGTACACTTGAGAAATGTTATTATTTTCAAATGTATGGTAAGTTAAGAAGGTGGATAGGGCCATATAATTTAAAAATCCTAATTATTTCATAAATAAAGAATAATTTCTAAATAAATCAAAATAACTAGCCATGAATGATAGGGATATAAAATGAATTTTTTTTTAATGTGGAACCAGTAGTCCACAAAGACGCACAGGTGATACCTTCATTTCAAATTTGATGTGAAAGACGTGAAAAATGGTTGTTCTATAATCATAATATCATATGTGTATATTGATGAATATTGAGTCATTACGTTATCAATTATATAATATATTTAGTGGAAATAGGATAATAGAAAACATTTAATGAGTCGACTAAGATTATTAAACCTAATTTAGGATACATACTATGACATATAGCTTAAGACCTTATAAGATGGTCTCACAGTGAGTTCATAATCTCAGGAATGAAGGGAGAGAATTAAGGAAGATTTTTAGGAAGGTTTCTTTCTATGATGCAGGGCTCAAGGAGGAGTCCTTTTATAAATGAATGAAAATGGCCATTACTAAAATGGTAATATAAAATATATTCTAAATTTCATCAAACAATGTTATATAAAAAAATTTATTTGTAATTTTTACCATTTCTACATAGTTTACCCCCACCCAGTAATTCCTTTTAACCCTAACCGTGGTAACAAATATTTAATATTTTTAGAATTTATTATGACCAAATAATTTGTGGAATATATTATATTATAATAATTATGTTCCAAATATTTGAAGGTATTTTAAAATATCAAATTTCAATAAGTGGTAGAAATTCAATTCAAAATAATTTTGATAAATGGAAGAAATTTTTTTTTGGAAATTTTTTTACACATAAAACTCAATTTATTTTATTATATGTCCAGTAAAAACCATTTTAGAATGCTAAAATATTTTATTGAATATATTTATTTCCCATTTGATTCAAATCATTCATTAGTTAGTATTGATTAAATTTATAATGATAAAAACATATTGCATGTATAAAAATAGTTTCCCAAAAAATCATCACATTTTAACTTATAAATTATTTTTTTCATTTATAAACATTTTATGACCAATTATTTTATTTTATTTTTGTTTTAAAGAAATAATTTCTCATAATATATTTTATCTTAATCATACTCACCAATCAAATGGATAGGAGATGATTTTAACACTAAATATTAATAATTCTATAATATATAGTAATTTCCCTAAATCATGGTGGTCCATGTAAAGAATGATATTGATTTCATAAAATTTATTTAAAGAGAAATATGTTGTCAAATATCTTGTTTTTATGGTTTTGTATCCATAAATTCTAAAATTAGGGCCTCTAAAACAAAATAATATCTCGATATAATGTAAACACAATATCATAATGTTTTATAATGTTAAGAATATATCTAGAGAAATTAAAATAGGTTTTTTTTCTTTTATATACATTAGTTGGTAATATGTGAACCCTTTATCCGACTCTAGAATGGAGGTTCTCACAAACACATCACCATTTTTAGAATCATTCTTGAATAATCTCCATCTGTCAGTATGTGATACATAATTTGGCATATGGACAAATAACATTATTATTTCAAGTGGATGGAGAAAAATTTCAACAATGATTAAAAATATAACATCAAAATGATTATATTGGCACGGGTTCTATAGAAAAGTATGTGGAATTAATTTTTTCAAATCCAACAACATGATATATTTTTTATATCATGATCAAATTAAAGATATTGTTTATTTTAAATCCTATCATAGAATGAAGAAACTATATATAATGGGAATCTATAAATAGTAAAATCCACTAAAAACAATGTAAACCTCTATATAATAAAGGCATCATTAATAAAATATGTATTCCTATATATAAACACCTATGTATTGACTCAATGTCAACTCCTCGCCTTAAAAGAAAATGGAGAAAATCTATACATATGGAACATCTCTTCATTTCACTTTATGATTTAAAGTTATAGATAAGGAAACACATATGTATCAAATAATTACCTAATAGATTTAAAATTTTCACTCAAAGTAAAAAAATATAAATAAGATCCTAAAATTGTTACACATTAGAGGTAAAATAATTCATTTTAAACAACCATTCATATGTAAATTATTATGTCAATGAATTATATATTATTCCATTAACCAGATAATCCCTTATTTATTCATAAATACTTTAAAACTTTACCAAATTTAATCACCCATTTTAATATGTCACATAAAAAAAGAAAATTAGTATATTGGGAGAACAAATGAAGTATAATGGGACTTTTCCAAGTTCATGAAACATCAATCACATTGTAATCCTTATGCTTCTGTCATGAATTGTTTCTGAAATGTTACTTTTCTTTAATGAATTATAGTAACCTTATAACAGCCAAATCTACAAAACATATAACATTAATAGACTTATAATTAATATTCCTATGGAACGATATCGTATAAATCATAGGCATGAAATAAATTTTAACTAACGAATAGATAATTCCATTTTGAGGGTGATAGTTGGGGTGATTTATAACAATGAAAATGAATGGGTTTTTAAATTAATATATCATGAAAAGTCTATGATTATTGATTAAATTCATTAAATTTCATTTCAAAAAAATATTAGTTCATGATAGAAGGAATTTTTATGTTTTCTTAAACATTTCATGCTTATATTTCCAGAAAGGTATTCTCCATAGGTTCTCATTATTATGAATGGAACCTTCATAAGAATTATATTTTCATTATTCATGTTTACATGTTTGTTATATAAACATTTTTTGACCCATGATTTTCATTTCATGATTCAAATTATGTTTTATATTCTCTAATTTTTATGTAAAAATGTATTCCTTTACCAAGGTTATTAATTACATTGAGGTTTGATTGGAATTTAAATTTCTATTATTTCCCTTAATGAGATATTTTACTCACACCTTGTTTTTAATTGAATTTTTGTGGAATTATTGATTATTTTGAATGATTTTGATGTCAAATTTTGGGATTATGATGTTTTAGCAATGAATTAATTATGGGTATCTTTTATGATTGTGGTTTAATGGTTAAAATGACCATTTGTGGAAAAAAAACATAGGGTGTTTTACATAGGTGATGATCTTAATTCACCAAAACTCTATGCATAAAATCTTATGAGTATGTGACTATTTAAATATTAAATATACATGATTCAATTAATGGATGTATATTTTTTGGAATAAAAGATAGATTTTTATTTCGAAAAAACATTTATAAAAAAGTGGGAATCCTAACATATTCCAACCAAAAAGCATCAGACGCTAATGAAAACAAATATTTCATTGATAGCAATCTTAAAAATATTAGGAGAAATCTCCCTGAATAATTTCTAGTGAATATCATTTAATATTTCATTCAAATCATTCTTGATAAGATATTAAAAATGGTACACTATCTTATTTCAAGTTTGGATAAACTCCTCTATATTTATCATCCTTTTATTAAAAAATATTTTCAAAATTGAAGCTTTCTTGTTGATCCACTCACACTACTCCCTATTGGTGTCCAATAAAATAATCCTCTCTTCCATATTTTTATGAATCCTATATAGACTCTTATTTTAAATTGGATTTTTATTTTAAGGAAATCATACTTTGTAACAGATAATGGTTTAGATAAAATTAGGTTTTATTATGGTGTTAGTTGAGGATAATTTATGAGTGATAGATTTCATCATGGGTTAATAAATTTAGGGGTGATCAGAAAATTTAAGTGACAAATAATCTTCTCTGATATTATGAGATTTTATTTTGAGTCAAATAATTTTATTTAATGACAGATTCTCTATTTTTCAAGAAGAATACATACTTTAGTTATAGATAACCCTTATAAAATGTATGTGATTTGATATTGTGGTAATTATGGCTATTTGGGAAAGTAATTTATGTTTTCTTATATTATATGTTTAAATTAATAGATAATATTATGGATTATAAGGTGGTATGTTGATAATTTGATTAATTTTATTTTTGGGAATGATTAATATATTTTATGATTATATGTGATTTGGGTGAAAATTAATTGGTTTATGTTATAAGGGTGATTAATTTTTATTGTGGATAATGTTAATATTTATTTATAGAATAATATATATTGTGATTTTTTATTGGAATAGAGTAAGAAATATATTGATAATTTTGGGTTTAAATTAACAAGAATGGATTTAGTGAAGAGTAATCATGAAATGGAACATTAAATAACATCGGATGAACCAGTGATTTAACTACTTATATTAATGATTTTTAATTTTTATGTATTAATAAGGAAAATTTTCATTGGAGGGTTTCTTTTCAATTTATTCGATATTATCCTTACATAAATTATACATTATGCGTTTTATCAATTTATTGGAACCCAAATGAATCATGTGAATGGGAAATGAAGTGGAAAATATTAGTAATAAAATATGATGGGATATGTGGTGTAAAATGTTATTGTTCTCCTTACTCAGTTATCTTATGTTATGATTAATAAAATGGTTACTTGTGAACATCCAAATACTTAAAAGAATAGAATAATTGGGTTTGATGGATATTTACAAGAGATATATTATAGGGTAAGGTTGTTTAAATCTCCATTATGTTATACATTTTGGATGAAGTACGTGGAAAACTATCCTAAATGGACAAAAAATGTTTTAGATTTGGAATAGAATATTATCATACCTGTTAGAATCAAATAAATATAATGAGGATACATAGAATAAATCAAGGAAATTAGGTTTAATTCAACGAACAAGAAACGGTTAAATTTTTCGTATGTAAGGATCTATGTATCCATGCATTCTAATGTTCCATATTAAAAGTTATTGGGGAAAATAAATATCAACATCATTCAAATCCAATATAAGAATGAAATAATTTTAAAAAAAATTATAAGGTCTATATATAATTTATTCAAAGCAAATTATTTTACTCTTTAAAATAAATATGTTTAAAATTATATTAACCAACCTCCTCCAATATTCAGTATGTAGTAATTGGTATAACAACCAAGTGGTAAGATAATGTTTTCCAATTATATTCATGTTATGTAAATAATATCGATATGAAAATATTTCTTAAAAATCATGTTAATATTACTTTATTATAATTAAAAAAACCATTGTTAATTAGTTTTTTCACTCTACGAAGATTTAATAATGATTGCCGACATTATAGAATCTCATTTGATAATAAAAAATAATTTATAAATAGATGGATGAGTAATACATTCATATGTGATGAACTTACTCATTATAGAAATAATAAAACTATATAATAAGAGATAGAGGAATAAATAATTGACACAAATCAATGTCTTAACATATTTATATTAAGAAAAATATTTATAAATTTATGAATTTTAACCTAAAAATTAATTTTCTAAATAATATTTAAATTCTATGTTATTTCAAGGAAAAAATTAAAATTTATTGTAATTAATTTATTTATTGGTTGATAATACTAAAACCTATTTATTTTAATATTATATCAGTTTTGTGTTTCATTAATATTCTCATTATAAATTTATAATTATAAAAGATATGTTTTTGAGATAAGGTATATATTTTTATTTTATTCCTTAAATGATATTACAAAATCAATTTGATATCAATTATAAATTTAAAATTATTATCTTTTTATCATGATAAATAAGATTATTTATTTTAAGGATAAAAATATTTTCATAAAAATATTTTCAATATTTATCTATTTAAAGAGTTATGGATTTTTTAAAACATTATAAATTGATATTTGTGATAATTAAATGAATTATATTTTATATTTATTGATATTATAGTCTTCTAAATAATTATATAATGGTATGGAATAATAATATGGTTTTCATTAGAAAATATGCAGTGTTTGAAAAAAGTGGAAATTTTAATATATTTTTAGTTTTAATAAAAATTATTAATAATAATTATTGAATATATTATTTTAAAAAATATATTTTAATTCTCCATGTAAAAAAGGGTGATATTATTTTCTTAAAAATATTATAAATAAATAGATATGACATATTATAATATTTTTTAATATTTATTACTTTTAATAAAATACATAGTGAAATAAAATAATTTTTTTATTTTAATTTATCTTTTTTTTAATTTATGAAAGGCTTATTTAATACTAAATATAATTTTTAAATTTTTTATGGTTTCCAAATTCAAATTGAAATCAATATTTTTTACATTAATATTTAAAATTTAATATGAATTTAGATTTTATTGTTATATTTTTTGTAAAATCATATAAAACATTATAGAATTTTTTGAAATGTGTATTAAGTTTTAATATAATCAAAATATCATATATATTATCTAGTTAAAATAAATTAATTTTCATACAGTGTAAAATTTGGAATCATTTTCTTGTGTGCACATCGTACTTTTTCTACATAGATATCATAAATATGATTTCACAGTGATATCAATTAAAAAGGAGAAGTACTTTAGGGTGCAGACATGGTGATTAATTTCTATATAAATTAATTTTTGATGATATAAATCTCTTTCCTTTTAATCCAAACCTTTTCATTAGTTGATTTTTTGTCTATGAACAGGTTTCAAATTACATTAAATTTCATTTCATTTTTTCCTACACATTACATTAAATGTGTAGCCTTTAAATATTACATAAAAATAGTATAAAAAGAATAGATTTACATTTTTTTGGAAACCCATGTATTTTTTTATTATTATATTATTTTAAACTATTTTGGCAATCATAGTTCACCCATTGTTGTTTTTCAGTACCTTAGTGAGTAATGATGTCATATCATTCACTTATAACTCTCATTAATATTCCAAAAAAATTGAGTGAGTTACTAAATAAAAAATAGAAATAAATGAATGAAATATTTTATGATTGTGGGATTATAAAATAGTTATCAAAATAATAATTTACAATTTAAAAATTCAATGTTATTCTGAGGTGTGTAAAACATGTTTACTAAAGATGATTTTATATATTTTTACTCTCTATTAACTTACATAACGCCTTTTATTTTAAAATTAATTAGGATAAATACGTGGATACATTTAGAGAATCTAAAACCATTTAAAAATTAAATTTTACTATTAGTATTTTTTTCAAATATATTTAATAACTATTGACTAAATAAAATAGAAAAAACAACCCAAGTACAATTAATTTGATAAATAATAAAAGAAAATAAATAAATTGGAAAAAATCAATGAAGAAGTAAAAAACAATATAATTAATTTATATAATTTTTATTTAATAAATAAATGATGTATGTGGTTATTCAAAACATGAGTTAAGGGGTTTTTCTTCAAAGCATTTACATTAATGTTTAAAGTATTTCTGACAAAGATTTCTCGGTTTTTTTCATTTACACCTATAAATGTTCTATTCAATTATTTCATTTTATATTCAATATGTTATTATTTAGCCAATACATTTGAATTAATTTTCTTCTTTATCGGTTAACTGAATTTTATGGAGCTAAGTGATTCAAGTGTAAATTTTTATGAGGTTTACGGTGAATTTCAATCTCATATTTATTTTATTCATGTTATGGTTATTGGATATTTTAGTTGATAATAGTTTGGTTTATTTTATTCACCCTAAAATAAATTGGTAAACAATTAAATATCTAAGGGACATATATGATATCAAAATAAATAGATAATTCAATTATAAGGGTGATTATAATGTTGATTTATAAGGGTGATAACAAATATGTTATCCCAAGAAACCATTATGGATCCACTATGAATTTTTCTAAAAATATTTTATTTTATGAGAAGTGAAGTTTAGTTTAATTTTAATCGTATGTTTATGATATTATAAATAATAAAATATTTTTATTTTAAGAATTATATATTTTAGGAGTTCACATGTTTTCCCAACGATCGTACATGTACATTCTATATTCGTTAGGAATGTTTAAAAGTTTTTCTTATAGAAAATTTTTATCATAGAAGAAAATTTCATATTTGAATTATTTTTTCTATCACCTCAGTATTTTTTAAATATATATTTTCATTTAATTTTATGAAATTCAATTACAAAAAAAAATCATTGTTTCATTTATAACACCAACTACTATATTATACTCAACAAACCTTTTAAATAAAAGTTTTCAGAGAATTAAGGAATGGTATGAATTATTGTGATTTAAATGGTCTATATTGTGAGGTTTTTTTCATGAATTTACAATGTGTTCCATTGATGATTTTTATTCAGTGGAAAAATGTCCATTTGGTTAAAAAGGATTGTTTTTTGTTATGTAATGCATATTTCTAATTGTTCAAAAATAAAAAGCTATAAGGTCTCAGGTTTTAATGTGATGTAATATTTGATATGAGTAATATAATTATTGTATTTTTTATACTCAATTATTTATTTATATGGACCTTCCTACATTAGTTTTATCTAATACCTACTAATAACATTATGTCCACTATAAGAGTATCCTAATCATTATCATATTAAAACAACATACTTAATCCCTAAAATTCATGTTGTTGCAAACTATCCTAGATAACACAATAAACCCACACCCAAATTGCCTCTATCATAGGCCAAAGGTAAATATCATTACCCATGGGATAGACACGGGTTTTTGGGACTAAAAAATGATCAAGGGGGAAATATTTCCCCACATTAACTACAAAATAACAAATGGTAGTAGAAATGAAACCATAAACAATTGGCATACCAAAACATTCATCTTGAGAAATGTAACAAAAAAATACACAGGATTATACATATATTATAAAACCAAAATTATTATATAAACTCTAGATATCCTAAAAAAATTTCATAAAAAACTCTTGTCAAAACAACTAACTCCCAAGGTCCTTCTATCAAGAAAACCCACCAACTTTATGTGAATATTTCCCTTTTCTTGTCCATGGAAAAAGAATGTATAAAAAATCTCAAAGGAAAAGGTTAGGTCTTAGAAATGCTAGACTAATAGAATCCCACCAGTAAATTCATAATAAATTTTTATGAAATGAAATCATATATTCTAAATCTTATATTATAATAAATGGAAATTTTTTCATAGTTTATAATAAATCATTCATTCCAAATCATTTCAATTGAATGTTTATAACATATTAAAATAAGTACATCCCTTAAAATGCGTAGGAATAATCACTTCATCAATAAAATGAAATAAATAATTTCATATACTATTGAATTTATAAATCCATTTCCAATCAGATTATCCTGGTAATGATTCACATGATTTATTAAGTCAAGTATCAAGGATCCACACATTCTTAATGAAATAAGGATCTTTGTGTACAAACATGCCCAGAAACTAAGACCTAGGTGTATTAGAATTCGTCCCAATGAAAGACCACCCTACCCTCATAAACATCATTTCATGTCTTCATCATCAATGCATTTCTAGTAAGATATAATACGTACATTTCTTCACATCCTAAACCCACAACCTAACTACACATTCTCCAATGTATTTCAAAGAAATAAATGAAGACATAAATAATTTATATAAAATATGTGTCACTAATCAACATTCTTTCACCCCCAAATCATCTTTTGTAACATTAAATTGTATTTCAAACCCCTGAATCAACTGGGTTTATATCAAAAACATTTCATTTTAAAAATAATAATATCATTGAAAATCCATAATTCATTTTATTCCTTCATTTATAATGAACAATAATCAATGTCCTTCACTAAATAATTATTTCTATTCAATATATTTTTTTGGAAATCAACACTTTCTTAAAAAAAATATTTTCAAATGCGATAAGAATAGACCATTAGAATTTTTGAGAACATTTTTCAAGGATCTCAATTTATACTTTGAAAAAAAGTATAAACACATTTAAAAAATCAAAAATTTTGTTTCTTCATAATTAAATTAAGAAACTACTTGCCTCACACACAACATAATTAAACCCCAAAAAAATAAACCACAGACAATAAGTATGATGGATGTACAATAATTCCATGATGATTTTAAATAGAATTAAACCTCTATTTCCCTTACAATGAACTCCTATCAAATGATGAAAAGAACTGAGCCAATTGAAATGAATCACCATTTACACATGTTGTAATGACCAAAATTCCATTCCAATAAAAAATTTAATCTGAAATCTAAGCTCGTTGGAGGATAATAACTACACTAAAAGAGGGAAAATGATTTCATATATACATTAAGTCCCCATATAAAATATTGTATGTGGAATAAATAATTGTAACATAATATCAATAATCATTTTTCATTTTAAATAAATATTAAAACCAACCAAACTATGCCCCGGAGTTACCCACCATGGTGTGGTGTCCTTGTCCATTAGATTTTCCATTATCTTTGACCTCAACAAGGGGAAAAGAAACATCACATTTTGGTCCAACTGATGACCTCTACCGTGACCTGGTGGGTCCTTTTTAGTAATGGTGGTCAGGGTAGACTCCAAAACACCACATCGTAGATCACGCCTAGTACTGGTCATTTTAGATGTCCCATATGACATAGGAGTCAAATAAATGTAAAATGAATTAGTTCATTGAATATTGAACCTAATTTGGTATATTAAAATATATAAAGACATATTTCAATTTAATAAGAACCACTAACACTTATGAAATAAAAAACAAACTTATGGATCAAAATAATGAAAATTAAACCAAATAATGTTCTTAAAGTAAGAATATTATAATTATCCATAGCATAAATTCTATATAAAACTACAAATAGTCATCAAGAAGAATATTCGACAAATCAAAGAGAAATATTATCCCTCACTAAAACTTCATTCTCGAAAAAATCATGAGAATCTGATCATTATGTCCAAATAACAAAAACCATTTATATAAATATTTCCATGGGAACCATCAGTTAACGATAAACTATCTAAATTAATTGTTTATCCATTTTAAAATTTGGTTCCACATCAAGTACCATGGAATTAAAATTATGATATGGGTCTGAAATATATTTATCAAGTTGTGATTATAGATACCTCATATTTTCACACAAGAATATTATATATTTTCAAATGAATACTAAATAAATTTCAATAGTTCACACTCAAGGACTATAATTTTTTAGTTTTTATAGATACTACATATATAGTAAAATTAATTGGGTAAAATATCTTCAAAATATCCCATAAATAGTATCTCTTTTATTACTATTCATAAAAATACCCAACATAAAATCATTGTTCATAACCTTCGAATAGAAACCTAAGAAAGGGTGAGCATAGATTCTTAGTATGTATTAAAAATAACGATATATATATATAACACGAGAAATGGGAATTAAAAAATAACCATGATATATGAATAACATACCTGTCTTTTAAAATATCATTATTCTAAAACCTGGCATAATTATTAGTCACTCAAAAGAAATGAATCATAACAGAATCAAAGAACATAAGACACGAGAGAATAATATTGTCTTAATATATGGAATTTTTGATTTATTAAAAGCAATTAAAATCATATCCATGTTTGTCAAGTCTCATGAACACGACTATTAAATTGGTATTCTTTAACTCCCAAAACCATCATATTGGAAAAGGTTCACTCCATATACATTTATAGTGGACAATGTCACTTATTGAATTGGTTTCAGTCACTATTATAGCCATATCTATCTTATGAGATATGAATTATTAAAAATTAATTTGAGGGGGTTATTGGTTCCACATATCACATAAGTAAAATCATACATGTGTGTCCCACAAGATCCTAAAACAACAATCACATCGTAACCCATAAAAATAAATGGTTTCATTATAATTCCATCATATAATAACTATAGAATAAAAGATAGGATTCTTAAACATTTAATTTTTTTATTATAGCATAAATCATGAACAAATTTGTGGGATTCAAAAGTAATTAATCATGGTTTAACGTGTGGAATAGAAATAGATTTCGCAAATATACTTTCAATGAAAACATAAATCCTTGAGAGAAATAATAATGTTATCATTGGTTTATATCCCACAAAATGAAAATATAACAATAATCGATGTAGTCATAGATATAAAATTATTTTGAAAGATTCTTGTAATACTTAATGAGGAAAATAAATTTTCATTGATAATGAATTTTTAAAATGAAAATTTTTTAAAAAAAATTTAAATCATTTTCATTGAAAAAATTCATTGAAAATTTTATATGAAAATTTAAAAATAATTTAAAAATCATCATGAAGAAAAAATCATTTCTGTATTGAAAACTATTTTTTAAATATAAAAAAAATTAATACTTTTCAATTTAAAATAATCATTAAAACACATAAAAGATTTAATAAAATATATTAAAACATTTCCTATGTAAACTAATATTTCAACATTCAGAAACAAAATTAAAAACATAAAATATTTTTGATATCAATTTCATTTTAAAATCATTAATTTCATTTATTATAACTTACAAAATATTAATAAAATAATTTTCATTTAAAATAACATAGAAAATATATAAGTTAATCCTAATATCATTAAGTGTTTAGGATAGAGGTAAATATTTTTCATGTCATTCTTGTTAATAACAAATTTTCTTTTCACATTTTTGATAAAATTTAAAAGGAAATTGATTCGAAAGAGACTTGAAGGTTACTTTTCAAAAAAAAATTGAAATTATATCATGGTTTAAAATATCGTTAAATAATATAGGATATTATTAAACAGGTTTTCAAGACATTTATAGAAAACATGGTTTTAGAATAAAATGAATTTTTAATAGGAGAGAGAAATAAAATATGACTTTTTTAAAAAATCTTAATTATTTTAAATACTAATTTAAATTTGTATTATTACATTACAATTTCATGAATAAGCAAAGGATAAACTACATCATGTGGATTATTGAGAGTTATATGATAATATTTCAATATTTTGGACTTAATCTTAAATAATCCTGATTAATGATGAGATTGTAATATATTACCATTAATGCTTTGGTGACTTTGGAAACATAATATTCATGAAAGAGGGATCATGAAATCGATAAGTAATAAAAATAATTCTCCATATAAGTTTCATAAATCAAATTAATGGGATTTATATACACCACATCAAAGAAAGAAATTGTGAATATGTCTTGTGGCTCAAAAAATTATAATTGAGACAACAATCCCATATGACTTCAGTCTTGGATTCCATTATACAAATTATACTCTCATATATAATAAATATAGTTTTGCTATAAATATAAACCATAATCATAAACATACTTATAATATCATATATTATCCTTTTATAACACTTCAAGACACATTTATTAAAAATTAATTTATGAAATCATTTTTGATGGGTCTTAATGGTTTCATTTTTAATGAGTGATTTGGTTTTGTAGTTTGGGATATTGTACTTTTAGAACAATCCATACATCTTATGAATTAAATATATGAAATTAAAATCATATATTTTTGTTATATAAACATTCATATTCACTGAAAAATGTTATATATAGAAATTTGAAATTCACTGTTCATGGAGACGGTAGTCGTACGTATTCATGAACGTTATGTATATCTATTCACAGATATAAAAAAATAAAATTTTCTAGTGATTAAACATTATATAATTAATCTGATTTCTTATATTTCTCATTTTTTTGATAAAATAATAATAATTACCTTAATTTTAAATGTTTTTTGTGAATGAATCACATCCCTGCATAAGGTGGTAGTCCATCGTACACATGAGTGATGTTAGTGTATCCCCCAAGAAATAAAAATTTTAAAATAATATATGTTATAATATAATATCATAATTTATATAAACTTAAAATTATCATATAAATATACGAAAAAAATCATTACACCAAACTGTAAGAGGTTTTTGTGTAAAATCATTCGTGATGGTTCACAAGGCAGTAGTTCACCGTACAGATGATCAATAGATTCATTTTTCATTTGATAGAAGTAGAGATGGATACATGTATTTAAATTTATATAATAATATATATTATATATGGTATAATTATTTTATTTTATTTTAGTTTTTCATACAAAATCTATTGTGAAAAATGATAAATGATAAAAAGGATCTTAGTTCATACAATTACCATCACTTGGAAGTACCACTTTATAAATTTTATAAAGGTCTGTAGTGATAGTCTTTTGGGAGTCCCTAAAATAATGGAAAATGGATAATTATTTTTTGGATGTAATTTCTCTACTTTTTATGTAATATTTGGCAATAGTGGTTTCAATAATTGATGGGTGGTTGTTGCCTCTTGTAATTGTAGGAAAAGAACCCACTTGGAAACTGTATGGAAATTTCATAAAAGAATCCAATACTATTAATCCATTCTAATTATAAAATCTTCCAAATGACACTATATTCTAAAATTGGAAGTATAAGTGTTAATTATGTTCCTAAAATAGGATTTATACCTATTTTTGTTCATTTTTATCCCATATTTTTTCGATTAAACTCTCGGTAAACCCATTTTAACCTTAACCTTGGTAAATAATTTTTTTCTTTTTTTAATATTCCTTATGGTAATAAATTAAGGTGAACTAATTACATAATATAAAATAGGATTATTCCAAATATGGAATAAATTTATCTAAATACCAATCATGTATTTTCCAAAATATAATGTAATGTTAATCCCACAAATTTGATGGAATAATGGGTTTTCAAAAAAAACTGTTCAAATGTTTACAATGTTTTTATATCAAAATTCATTATGAAATTGATTCCAATTACATAAATTTAATAATGAGGTGTTTAATTGAAATAATTTTACATTAAAACCCATCATAATCTAATTTTTAGGATTTTAGTTTCTTTAAAATAAATTACAATTCATAATAAAAATTTTCATTTTATATTATTCATTGAAAAATAAAACTTCTCAAAAAAATAACTAAAATTTACCCTTAAATAGATTTTCATGATTATTTAAAGAATGAATTATATTTTATTGATTAATATTTCTAAAATATATAGAAATTAATTCTAATAATTTAAAATAAATATAAATAAAAAATATTATTCAATAAAACATATTTTTTATGAATATTATTAATTTACTAAAAATATATCGATTATTTACTAAGAAGAAATTTATTTCGGAAATGAATTTTATTTCAATATTTCATATATAATTTTATATTTTTTTACCCTAATATATAATATCTAGGTAATAAGTTTTATATTTAAAATCATAATATTCCATTGTTGGGTAAAACATGATGTTGTGTGCCATGCATGGTATCAACGAATATTTTTGTTTAATATAATGTAAGCTAAAAAGGGTATTTCATATAAAAATATATGTAAAAAAATTAAATTTATTTGAAAATAAATATTTCATGAAAAATCCGGATGTCAAATTCTACCCCTATTATAAATAATTTCACCCAAAAAAATAATCATCCATTAAAGGTTTAACATTTGTAAATTACTACATATAAACCCATATCAAAAAAGGGTTCATAAAATAGCCTATGATAAATAGATAAAGTTATGTGTAAAGATCATAAATAATAACAGATACTAGGATTCCAAATACAATAACATAGGTGGGATGTGATTATTTGGACATCGAATAAAATATTAATGTCTAAAAAATGTTGTAGAGTGATAGAGATCATTTATTATAAGAATGTGTATAATCATGTGAAAATAGAAAAGATCATAAAAAAATATATGTGAAAAAATCATTGATATTATATAAAATTATTTTAATTGGATAAAATTATATATCAATATCCTTTTCCAAAATTTTATGACCTTTTATAAGAGGATATACATACTACATTTTATTATATTTTATAATCCCAATATCTTCTTTTGGTTTTTCCTTGATCAATTTTCACTTCATCTCTTACTCCATGAAATGAAGATAACATTAATTAGGCCTGAAGAACTATGGGAACATAAGTTACAGAAAAAATGAGAAATTCATTCTATCTATCTATATTAATCATAAACACAATAATGGATAATTAAATTTATCCAATAAGGATGAATATTAATTTGACTAATATAATTGATAAGTATCTATAGTTAAACATAATCCTTTTTAAATGGTTAAACATATGACCCTTCCAAAAGATTGAAATGTAAAACATTAGAAATATGGTCACTAAATTTCCAAAGTCAACTTATCATTAATCCCAAAATTGCATTATGTAGCTCTTAATTATCACATACCAAACTTGTCAATAATATTATCATGTATTCAATTGAAACATGATAATAAAATGAATTACCTTAAAACCTCCATTAAAATATGCATTCTTTTCCATTCCATGAATAAAACCATATATTATTTAACAAATTATCTAGAAAAAATATTCTTTTAAACTCCATAAATGATATCATAAACAAGTTTTTTTTAAATCATTTATCAATTTTGAGGTCATCAATACTATACAATTTAATTTATCACTATCAATAATATTTTTGACCATTCTACACACTAATTATTAAGCATCATGAACATATTAAGGGTAATATTCCTATAATCATGTGTTTCTATAAATTTGAACCATACAATTAAATCACATTTCAAGGTCTTCAATAAAATTCATTATCATCTTGAAAATGCTAAATGATTAACATTTACTGATGTTTCCTTATATATTTCTTGATTTATGTATCATAGATCATGAATTAAAATACATAGACACATAAATCATATCACTTCCAACCAAAACATTTAACAATGCTTCATCATCATATACATTAAAAAATCTTTCCTTTCATTTGTAATTTTTATTGTCTTAATTATCAAAGGAAACTCCATTTCTCATAAAACCATCCTAATTCACTTTATATGTTTTAAAAATAGTACATCGATTTAAATATTATCCGTAATATCAACATTTAAAACATTCTATATTTGATGGTTCCCTTTAGAGACCATTATTCCAATCCATTGTGTTATCCAAAATTTTCATTTTCATTTAAAATTGCTTTCTTTCTGTTCTTAATTTCATTACTCAAAACATATTGTTTTCCCTTTAGACATTAACTTGTATGATTCATACCACAATAACAATATATATTAAAGTTAATGTTAATTTTTCCATGTTTTTCATTATTCAAACACCATGATAATTGTATTATTTTCTTTTATATTGATTTGGAGAGTTGGAAATGTTTCACATTGATAATCATGTTCTGTGATAAATTATTTAGAGTATTTACAATATCCTTCACTCTAGTAATTAACTAATTTCATTTTTCTTCAACATATTTTCCAACACAATAAAAATTAATGTAGTTCCTTCTCGTTACAGTATTTCACTATAACCAAAAGAATAGTTTTAGTGAAAATAATCATAGTATGAATCTATAAAATCCAAAAAAAATCAATTTTGTGATTTTTAAAAAATGAAGCCATATTTTTAATCTTGGAAACATTAAGTTTATCCTAGTTTATTCTTATTCATCATCTAAATAAATAATTCATAATGGTTTGTTACAATTTTCATGAATATCCAAAGCATTTCCCCCATCAGTGTCAAACCATGTTTGAAGAAAGGACCCATATAATGAACTAGGTGATGATCATGTCCATATAAATGAATCCGTTTTGGATTTATTACCCAATGTACCACTCTCCCAAAGCCACATTCACTTTAAGAATATATATAGGGATTTTATTTTTTGGATACATCTTTCTTAATCCATTGCCAAAATAACGAGACATTTTTTAAAACATTGATTCATCAGTATATATATCCTTTGATACATATATATAAATACCTCTATAAATATTCCTAGGTATATCTCTAATTATTACTCATTCTAGTTTCAAATAGTTAACTAAAAAATTCCTTTAATACCAACTATATTGAACCAGGAATGTCATAATTAATTATTACATCTTTCTAGATGAATATTAAATACATTGTCAACTTACGTGCCTGAGAAATATATCGATTTTGAGTATTTGAAAACTATAAATATACTTTTTTTATTCTGTGGAATATCTTCAATATTATCCATAATGATAATCCCCTTTATCAATATTTGTGTACATACCCAACTTAAAACTGTTCTTCATAACCAAGGAAAAGAAAGATAAAAAATGTTGAGCTCAGTTTCCTATTAATTTTAAACAAGGGACATTCATATTTATATAATAAGAATAAGGATATCATAACACGAGAACTTTACAATATTTTAAAACCATACATTTCATATAAAATATCATAAACAAGTGACATGTCATAAGATTGGAAATTCATATTAAACTAATCATAATGGTTTCAATGAACGTGAGATATGATATAATCACATTAGAATAATACATGGAATTGTGGTAGACATTTAAGGATAGTAAAAAATTTACATAGCAGTCAAATATCACTAAAAAATATTTCATATTTGAAAGGGTTCACTCTGCAAACCATCATAGTATTCATGGTTCATTCTCAATTCCATCATAGTGGAAAATATCTCATACTAAACCCTATTCACTCCTCATTCTACTACTATTTATCTTATTAGATATAAACGTTTACACAATTAATTTGATGATAATATAGGTCTCACCACTCACATAATTAAAATATCCCATATGTGTTCCAAAATATCATTAAATATTTATCTTATCATAACCTATGAAGAAAAATATAATTTATAAACATGTCATTATGTTATAACATATGGAAAAGAGATAGGTTTTATAATCATTTCACCATTTCATCATATTATAACCCAAGTAAAAAAGAGGGATTCAAAATAATTTTATCATGGTATTACTCGTAGATAATAAATGGGTTTTATAACATCTTGTAATCATAGAAATAAATCATTTATTTAAATATTAAGAATAGTTTCCTTAATCATGTCCCAAATAAATCATATGTTACATCTAATGATTTTATCTTATATACAAAATTATATTGATAAGACAGATGGAAAATTTCTTGAGGAAATAAAATTTTCTTTGAAAATCACTTTATAAAAATTAAAATTCATAACACCTTTTGGATATCTTTTTCCTTTAAAATAAACATTCAAACATATAATGGAATCATTAAGAATCATTTAAAAACATCTCGACTAAAATACCCCTTAGAAATTAATTTTTTTTAAATATAGTACATTTTTAAAATCCATTCCATTGAATATAAACATGAAATATTATAAATCAATCATCAAAAATAATTTAAATCACTACTGGAGTAAAATAACCTTTTTACTTTTAATAACACCTTTTTAAACATTAAACATATTTCAAAAACCTTTTAATTTTTAAATAATTTTTTTAAAATCTAAAATTTGAAAAATGTTATGGAAACTATTTCTATTAAAAAAACAATGTAAAAATGTAATGGAATCATTAAATCTTTAATTTTTCATTATAGAGGTAAATAAAATTTATGTCTTTCATGTTAAAAATAATGATTATTTTAACATTTTAAATAATATCAAAAAATAATTTTTTTAGGAAACCAAAATGATTGTTCATTTATTATAAAAATTTAGAAATTAAAAAAGAATCTTTTAAAATTATAGGAGGGTATTAAAACAATTTCTGAATACATTTTTATAGAATAGGGGTTTATAATAAAATGTATTTCTTACAAAAGATATAAGAAAATTAATGTTTTTTAAAAACATATTAGGATTATTGTATTTATAAAAGATTGGAAATATGGTAATTTTAATTTAAAATGTCACAAATTACTAAAGGATTAAAAATTTATTAAATTTATTGGTAGTCAGATCATAAATGTGAACATTAGTGACATAATCATAAACTATACCGATAAATAATGAGATTATATCATAGAACCATTACCGTATTGGTAACATTTAAAATATATTCCCCAAGAAAAATGAATCTGGAAATTTATATTTAATCTATATAATTTTTAGGAGAAGAATCTTAATTTTCATTCATGGAATGTATATACACCACATCAATGAAATTCGTGTTGAATAAGACTTTTGTCTCACAAAAAATAAACGGGAGATGGAAATACTATATAAATTGATTATTAAATTATTTAATACAAGATAGATCCTCATATATAATAAATATAGGTTTATTATATTTTTTAAATAATCATAAATGAACATTTAGTATCATATATGTTACCATTATAACGTTTCAACGCCCAATTTTTAATAATTCCTTTACAATATCATTATTTATGGGTGTTAACAATTTTATTTTTCATTAGTGTTTTGATTTAGTAGTTTTAATTAATTTAATATGATAATAAATACATAATATCCAAAATATTAAAAATTTAATTATTGTAATATATTTTTATTACATACATATTTATATTAAATCAAAAATTAATATATAGAAAGATGAAATGCACCATTTATGGGGACTCTATGTAGTTCGTAGGCTTGAACGTTGTTTCCTTTTTTTATCAGATGGAATGAAATAAATGTACCTAATTATTAAACTATAAAGAATAATTTTGATTTAAAATACATCTCATTTATTCTTTATAATAATCACTATTACCTTCCATGTAAATCATTCACGATAAAAAATTACATCGCTCCGTGAGATGCTGGTTCGATATACTAAAAATTGATATTAGTGTATCCCCCATGAAATGGAAAGGAAAAATAGGTATTTTTAATATTATATTTTCATAACATATATTATATTAAAAATATAATATTTATATATATATATACTAATAAATCAATACATCAACCATTGACTTGTGGTGATGGAAAATGAATCATGCTGGTTCACGAGGCGGTATATTCCACAGACATGGTCGATTGTTTCATTTTCCATATTTTTGAAGTATAGTTTGATAAAGTTTATTAAATTAATATAATATCATCACAGTATATAAAAGACATTTTTTTATTAGTTTTTATTTTTTAGGATATAATTTTATGTGTAAGATGAATAATTTAGAATAATGGGATTAGTGAAGTCAATTACAGATTCATAGAAGAACACCATTTATATATATTATTAAGGACCCTATTGATAGTCTTTTTATAGGAAAAGAAGCTCTAGATCAAGGATAAGGGTGTTATGAATGTTTTTTGAATGTTTTTTGCTGAACTATATCACTTTATAGGTGTGATTAATTGATGTTTGGTGGTGGCCTTTTGTAACTCTGGGAAAGGAACAACAATGGAAACTATTTGGAAAGTTAAAAAAACAATCTAATATGATAATCATCTACTTTTTAAAATATCCAATAAGACCCTATATTATAAAATATGAATTTTTTGATGGGAATATGCCCATAAAATAGGATTAATACATGTTTTGGATCATGTTTAACCATTATATTCATAGTCCTAAAACCGATAAACTTATTTTTTCCTTAATCATTGTAAATAATTTTTACTATTTCAATTATTAATTATTGTCAAAAAAAATTCCATTATTATATATTATAAATTGTTCTTATTTCAAATTTGAAATCCATTTTTTCAAATACACTTCATATAATTAAAAATTTTAAATTTTAAATTAATCACGTAGACACGACAAGAAGGAATGTTTCAAAAGAAAAAATGTTCAATAGTTTACAATGTTTATATATCAAAAGATAGTATAACATTTATCATAAATAAATAAATTGGATTAATAGATATATAAGTGAACTTATTAGAAATTTAAAACTAGATCAAAATAATTTTTAATTTTTTAAATGATTTAAATGATTTGAAAATTTATAATTAAAATTTGCATTTATCGATATTCATTGAAGAATAAAACATCTCCAAAAAATCCCAAAAAATATCCCTATGATAAATGTTAAAATTTGGTTATAATATATATATAATAATTTATTTAATATTATTCTTTAATTCCAATCAAATGGCTATGTTATAATGGTCATATTTAAAATAATATTATTTCATGGTTCATTAAAGCACAGTGTTGGGTATCATGCATACTATTGAAGAAACTCAGTATTGCATGTAGTAAAATTATAAAATAATTATTTTTTATAATTTAATATATCAAAAAATTTAAGATAATTTGAAAAAAAATATTTTCATAAAATCTCATTATGTTACGGTGATTTGTAAAATTAGTCATGGATCGAAGTCATATTTAGTGGCTAGGAAAAATAGTAAACAACCTTCATAATATCCAAAATGGTCTCAAAAGGACCTATATAACTTAGTGTTAATTCCTTTATTTTATAAGCCATTAGTGACCTAATCTAGAAATGATTCTCATGAACACCTAGTCATAAACTAATGACTAATTAAATCTTACATAAATTTGTATAATATTTACTGTGACTCTGACCTTTAAAAAAAATTAAAGAATCATATAGTATATTTTGATGATACACTTGAATAAGAACTTTCCCACTACAGATAGTTCACTAACCTCTTCCCAACAAAGAAGATCTTTATAAGGCTATATATATTGGTCCCTTAGGTTTTCGGATTTAATATGTCATTGTTAACTATTATTATCAGATAACTCAATATCCCAAAATAGAAATATTGTTACCATATAATTTATTAAAAGTAAGCATGAATCATGTCCTAACTAGTATTTGTAACCTACTCTATATGACCATCTAACAGATGATGATAAATTGTGCTCTAGTTGACATGGAATATCATCACCTCATGGATCCCAACTCTAAAAACCATGTTTTTAATTAGTGATCCTTATTAATAAAATTTTACATTGTACACTATGAATCCAAATAATCTCATTCTTCAATAGATTCCTTAAATCATTACATTTTGTGTTATCAAAAAAAATTAAAAATTCGTGATGATTTTCTAATTATATCAATCACCAACCATAAAAAATTATTTACTCAATTAGTATATAGAAAGACAACCATGAAATAAGTTGATATCTCGTACCACTTAGAAGTCATAACTGGGAGGGATTTATGTGATCCGAAATGCTTTTAATTCTCATCTCTGGTCAGATGATTGGTATAACAATGGGAAAAAATCAACAGTGTCTCATCTCATATAGGGACACCAAAATCAATTCCTTAAATCAAAAAAAATCTTATTCATTCCTGGGTTAACATAACACTATGAAATATCATAATCCCCCATCACTACTATTCAAATTTATGACAACATGAAAAAAATCCTTATGAAATGGATTCTCACTCACGATATAAAATAATATTTGAAATTTTCCCTATAATACAATAAATCTTGTAATCCTTGAAATTCATCATTAAGTTACTTCTTATAAATGATAATCTCATGAAAATAGTATGTCAAAAATAAACAAGACAAAATTACATTGATATTGTCCTCTAAGTCTCCCAAATTCATGGGACCAAAGAGATCCATGAGATTTTACTCTAATGATGAATCTTTAATGGTTTTAGATTCTCTATTCTTATTAATATCATTGGAAAAAATATTTTATAGTGCTATAGGTAAATCATCCAAAATTTGATGACTTATCATCCCACTGTAAACTTAAAGTTATTCCCTCGAGACCATTCTAAAAGAGGGGATGAATTTGTATGAAACATTCATAACTATGTCATAAAATGCATGGTTGGTTTGAAATATATACCTGAGTGAAATGACATGAAAAATGGTATATTTATGGGGGAGTCCTTAAGTGTAAATGGAAATGGTATTTCACAACCCAAATTTATTAAATCTAGTAACATGTAATGTAACACTATAAATTTCACAGGACACAGGTCCATAAGAGGCCAAAATATCTATAAAAAGGGAACTATGCCATTATTTATGGGAATGGACCTATGGATATTTGATAGTAACATTATCAATCGAAATACACTATATTTCTTGAATATTGAATAACAAGAGCCTCCCATAGATTCCAATCGTTATAGAACATTCTTGAGAACCAAAACATATGACCTAAATCACATTGTCTTATCTAGGGGATAATATCATGAAACATCCCTCAATGACCACATTGGTTCATTCAAGATGAAATTCCATTATACAAATATATGTCTCATTAAACACCAACTATTCTTCATTGTTATGTTTCTAGAATCTAGTCTATTCCATTTTTCTATATCCAATGATTTGGGTGACTCAAGAATTCATGTAAAACTAGTGTTGTGTGACACGGACTTCGAGTCCCCAAATTTATTCCTCACTCTTCAAAAAAACATGCATGGAAGTATTGTATTAATGTTCCCTAAACCCCTTCCATCCATGTTTATTCACGAAAAAATAATTTAATTAACTGGTATTATGTACACTAATGACTATCCCCATTTATCAAATCATGGTTTGGGTATTATCCTTACCTTATTCTTTATATAATTGGTACACTCACACTGATACAACTTTCTTCTTATTAAAACTATATTTTATATTAATATTTTCCATCCAAACTCTCTTTTATAATGTACATGTAATTCCATGTAGGGGAATCATCAAAAGATATAGGTCATCATTCACCTATATGAATTCATAGGGGACCCATGTAACCTTCTCACATCCCACAATAACTTCGAATGGGATGTTATATGTCTAATCCCCTACAATTCCGAGTCTATAATATTTTAAAGTACATAAACCAAATTTCCTAGTTAAAAACATTAATATGAATGAAAACATCCTTGTTTCATGAAATTAGATTATTACCATTCCTTATGTTATGATAATGGGACACCATATGTGATTATCACTATATAATACTCCAACATTCAGGTAGCTTCTACACATAATCCATACACTATCCCTTATCATATCTCCTTTCATGACACGTGCATCATTACGTCATGACATTAAACTATATGGATCAGTCCTACCAAATAACTATAAACATTGTATCCAAAAAATGTGTGTTTTGATCCCCAGACACCTTACAAGGTATATATGATTCCTCCCTAAAGGTCAATATTTTGGGACCACATTGTTTATATGGTTTTATTTATTGTCAAAAATTGTCAATGAAGATAAAAATGTAGAAGGAGATGAAGAAGAACTCCAAATTTTTTTAGGGACGTGAATTATTGCATGAGGGATCATGTAAGGATTTGAAGATTTAAGAATTATCATACAAAGATGAGAAGATAAAGCCAGTCATTTTCATTGTTAACCGGAAAGACTAATGTCTCTAGAAGACAGGTTAGTTGGTATGTTTTAGTACTTTCCCTAATGAATATGGTGATGATGGAATTGATCATCCAAATAAAATATATCATGGTGGATGGAGTTCGTGATTAAAGTCGCTGACTATTGAAGAAGAAATATGACTGTGAATTATCCTTGGTGTTCTTGCCGAATTATATATTTACGGTGGTGTTATTTCCCAGTGTTCCCGAAATTGTTGGACCTAAAAATCGTGATTTTGTTTTTGGACGTGGAAGGATTTTTGGATAATAGTTAATGACATGTGGAACGGCTAAGGAAATCAGGAAAGCAATAAAACAGTATACCTTTGAACATAGACTATATACCATGTGGTTGGAATGGTTTGTGACCACATACCTGGTAGCGGAAATGGAACATGGAGTAGTGCGTAGAACCGAAACAGTTTGCATTGATGGTAGGCGGTGAAGTTGTGTGGTAAGTGGGAATGCTATGTGTAAGGGTTCTCAGAATAGGTCACAGTATAGAAAATTGTTCTCCATGGAAGGATATGTGTTACATAGAATTGTTTTTCATTGGTAGAAGAGATGCAGTATGCAGACCGACAGACACACGTTACACGGTGAAAGATTGCAGTTTGAAAACTCATTGAAATATGTAGTTGAGTATTACAGTATGAATACGGAGTTTAGTATGTGATAACCCTTTTACCACATTGATGAAGAGGTATGCATAACACAAATAATGTTTCCAAAATTCGATGTAGTAGTTCGTAGAAAATATATTGTGTAATGGAAAAAATGGTAGCTGATAAATTGAATAATTATCTAAATTTGAAGAACAAGTTCTCATAAGGAAGAAATAGTATGCCATCACTGTATAAAGAGGTGTTATGCGAAGGTGGTAAGATATGGAAGTGGACGAAGGTGGTAAACAAAATATTTACAGAGAGTTGGTACGCAGAGGCCATATGCAGAGGTAGTATGCAGTGGCAGTGCCTCGAAAAGGCGTGGTTCATAGAGCATGTGTTGTTCATAGAGGACGAATGGTCTGTAGATCAGATGCAGAGCATGGAGAAGGCACGGTGCATGGATAAAGCACGGTACATGGTGCAAGAACGGTACACGGAGTAGAGCCAGTATGTAGAGTAGAGGCAGTACATGGAGTAGGAGCAGTATACCGAGCTTGCGTGGTATGTTGAGCAGGCATGGTATGTTGAGCAGGGGTGGTACACAGAATAGGCACGGTATGAAAACCAGGAGTTGTATGAAGATCAGAGACAGTTCGCAGAATCATGGGTCGTTCGTATAAATAAAAACATCATAAAGGGAGTTTGTGATTCTAGGGAATAAAAATTGAATAATTTTGAGTGTATTCCATAATTCATTAATGGGGAAATTTTAATATAAATGAGCATCAATTCAGGACATCGATGCAAGTAGTGTCTCATGTTGAATAGAAAAAAATAATTTTCATTCTAATATACTGAAGTGACCTTCAAGTCAATAAACTAAGCTCGACATCTCCCAAAGTAGTGAGCCAGGGGAGTCAACAGAAGTGATATAAGGGAAGTAGTGGCTGTCCCTGAACCTTTATAATTGAAGTGTGCTTGGGACAAAGTGAATTTGCATGATCTTTTGTAATCCACAATTAGTAATGATTAGTGGAATTTGGTATGACTGAAAACATGTAATTGTATGCTACTTGAATGTATCCCTTAGTCATGTACCATGTGAAAAGTGTTTTTTGTCTTTTTGAATGTTTTAATTACTGCACATATACATCATACAATTTTAAACAAGTTCCTACCAACATGGGAACAATATCTAGTAATGAAGAGAAAAATTTGACACCTAGATTCACCCCCTCTCAGGTTGGTCTAGTGTCCTTCAATAGGTATCAAAGGAAATGTTTATGTATGTTGGATACACTTCAAAAATTATTCTAAAAAGAGGATTTGATTTTCTTTCCTAAAGTCAACAGTGAAGTGCAGTCTTGATGAAGATTCAGTCATCTCGGAGTAGAATTATACATCCATCAAGAACATGGAAAACAAAATAAATAAATATAATATACATTTGATGAAGTCCCTCATGTACAATGAAGATGTAGTGTTTGGTTCTCCACAATCCTCCAATAAGGACGAAATATATTGTTTTGAAATTGAAGAACATGTAGATCAGGTTTCTAACCGAGGAATGGAAGACACTTCTATATCATTTTAAAGTGATCAGAAGAAACTAGGAACATATCTTCATGATATTACTGGAGAAAGAGTTTATGATATTTGAATAATATTTCAATGTATGTAGGCTAAGATCACCTGACTGGGAAGATAAGCTGATAATATGTAGGATTTCTTAGTAAATAATGTGTTAGAATGTTATAAGCTCTCCTGAAAAATTTAACTCTTTGAAAAAACAAAGAGTATGCATTAAAAAAATACATTCATAAGGATAAAATAAGTTGAAGTGGAATATATAGTTATGACTACTAAAGAAGAAAAAATTCATGATCTTGAAGTTGAGCTGAATAAGGGAATAAAAGTTAAGAGTTTAAATTTGGAAGAAACATTAATGAAATTCATTGAACTTGACTCTTTGTTGGAAACCAACGTCATGTTGCGTGAAGTTTACGTATAAAGAATGAATAATTACTACGAAGAAAATATGATTATGATTGGAGATCAAAAATTCACCCTCAATAATAAATTTTGTAAGCTAGAAACTCAGTTGACCAATATTGAGAAGACACTTATTGAGTCTTTACAGAAGAAGGAAAAAAGTTCTTACAAGTAATCGGTGTCCACTAGAGGATTCAAAACCTGAAGGACATTCAACATATGACAAGAATATCATGACATATGTTAATTACTTATCTCAGTAAAAGTGTATGTTTCTATACAATGTCCACTCAAGGAACGTAAAGATGAAAGTCCCCCAACATGTGATAAGAATATCATGATATCCTTCGATGATATACCATAAGAAGTGGATAGGAATAAGGTACCATCCAAACCATATTTTTCTCATGTTTCTAAATATGTTCCCACAAGAAGTGCAGGCTAAAAGGGAAATTCAAAACAAGTTTGGATGAGGACAGGTGAGGAGTTACCTTTCACTATATTTTCGGTGAATAAGAAGAAGAATCTGGAAGGTGTTTCTCCACAAAGAGCCCAACATGTTGAGAAGAAGTCACAACAACATAATAAAAAGAAATCAAGATTTTTGGGTCAATGTTGGTGTTTAAATAGATTTTGGCATTGTGAATTAAACTATTGGTACATTCCTAATAATGTTATAGTACAAAAGAAGCCTAGATTACAGGGGAGAAATCCAGAGAATAAAAATAAACATCCACAGGTACAAAATTTTTTTTACCCCAAATAGATTTATATTTCTTGATAACATCTATGAAATAGTCATTGTAAGTGGTTACCCAGTAGGTAAACACCCATATAAACATGCATTTATCGTTAATAAGAAAAGAAGACCTCTTATGCCGACTAAGTATGAAGTAGCTACCTTAGGAAGAAATCATAAGAATATTGTGAACAAAAATTTCCCCAAGAATATCTCATGTAGGGAAGCTGAGAAGTCCATAGATTTTAGATTCTTGAAATTGAAGGGCAATTCATCCAAAAGAGAAACTAAGAGGGTTTAAAGTCAGATGAACCCATATAGAAGATCCAAACACACTGCAATAGTTATAATTGATATGTTGTCCATTTGGCCAGATGTTTTGGAAATAATGAGGAATCTTGAAAATGAACAGGCCATGGTTGGGGATAAAGGAAATGAAAAAAAATCAGATAAAGATAAAGTGCATGAGATATTTCAATCCCAGGGAATAACATGTTCTAATGATGTTTTTTGTAAGAGATGTATGAAATATGGTCACATTTCAAAAGGTTCTCTAACCTTAATACCAGATCATGAGGAATTCCTTAAGATAATTAATAATGTATCATTCATAATGGTGGTTAATAAGAACAACTATCCACACAAAGCAGAAGAGAATGTTAAGATATCCATGCCACATCAGCATAGATCAAAACATATGTTCAGATGTGCATTCATAAGGAATGGAGAAATTAGAGAATCATGGTTGAGAAAATCATCTCAGCCTATATGCATACATTTAAGAAGAAAGGAAGAACCACCTTAATCCATTAATCATTTGTAAATTCTATTTGGGCTGATATTACAGAGATTTCAAGGTGAAGAATACTCTTAGGGGGATAACTTGAGAAGTAGTGAATTTTGTCAAATCATGATAGCTAAGCTGAAAAATTTCAATCCTTGGATGATTCATCAATTTTTATTAAAATATTAAAATGATGAAAGATCACCCTTGATAGAAATGATGATGAGTGTTTCCCTTGAGGGGAGACAAATGAAAAAGATTCCAGATTTTTTATTTCAATCATTATTAACATCAGTTGGTATTAAATTAAATTACTCTGGAAATTGATAGAAGAACATGTCATTTGAAAAGGTATTTCATTTCTCAATCTCTCATCCATGGTTACTCAAAATGAATAACATTTTACAATGGGGTAGTAACTGAATTAATCAGTGACACAAGAAGAATGGAAGTTCCCCAAGGCCACTTATACTTCCAATTGCACTTGAATGTTTTTTTATCTATTAATTCAAGTGAGTGTATGAATTTCATATTGATTATTCCCTATCACATTCAATTTCTTCATCTTGGAATGAAATTGGAAACCCCTTGAAGACTAAGTACCTAAGTTCTCATCTCTTGTGGTACCATGATCAGTCAATAATGGAAATCCTTGTTTTCAAAATCAAATACGCTTACTTTCTAAATTGATCATTGTTCTAATATACATAGAGTGAAATTATTTATGGAACATTACATAAGTATGTATTGATACACTTTTCCCATGAACATTGTATTTCTTTTCAATAATGGGGATAGAAGTGAAATGAAAATAAGTAGAGAGAGAAGATTCTAATTTTGATATTGACACATTAATTTGAGGAGAAATTTAAGGTACTGGAAACAAAATACAAGGGGGAGATTTTTGGAACCACATTGTGTATTGGATTGTAATTTTTAGAAATTTTCTCAATGAAGATCAAAATTAATAAGGAGATTAAAAAAACTCCAATTTTATTGAGATATGTGAATTATTTTATGAGAGATATTGTGGATATTTGATGATTTAATAATAACGATAAAAATATTAGAAGATGATGCTAGTCATATTAAGTGCTGACTGGAAATACAGATGTTTCTACAAGGCAGGGAGGTTGGTATGTTTTAGTACATTCCCTAGAGAATCTAAAGATGATGGAACTGATCAATCAAAGAGTATATATCATGATTGAAGGAGTTTATGAGGATAGATACTGATTTTTGAAGAAGAAATATGATATTGAATTAGCATGGGTGTTGTTTCCATATCATATAATTTATGTGGTGATGTTTCCCAGTGTTAACTAAACTATTGGACCTCAAAATTGAGATTTTGTTTTTGGCAGTAGAAGGATTTCTACATAGGAGTGAATGAGATGTTGAACATCAAAGGAAATTGAAAAGGGAAGTAAACCATGAACCATATAACATAGACTGCATATCATGTTCTGGGAATGGATTGTGGTTGCGTATTTGTAGCAGAAAAGGTATGTGGATCAGTGCGCATAATAGAAAACATTTTGCAGTGACAGTACTGGATGAAGGAATATGGTAAGCGGGAAAGGTCCATCGAATGGTTCGATGAACGGGCTGTAGTATCAAAAATGGTTCACCATGGTCAGAGTTTTGGTACACTGAATGGCATATTGTTAGAAGAAGGGATGCAGTACGCAGACCGATAGACACATGGTACACAGTGAAGGTTCACTGTTCTAAAAATGGACACATAATAAGTTAGGGATTATAGGATGTGGATGGAGTTCAATATGGGATGATGTATCTCCAAAATTGAATATTTGGGTAAAATGGATTATTGAAATTTTTGGGGAAATTTTCATATATAAATACTGTGAATCCCATTATTATCATAGAGCTCAATTTTTATAAGGAAATATCATCACTATGGAGGATATCTACAAGTATAAACGTGATACATATGAGAGGTTTTGTATAAGGTGAAGTGATATGTGAAACAAAGAACAGTTCGCAAGATTAGAAAGAGTAGTTCACGGAAAAGAACTTTTATAAGAGAAAAATTGTATGCAGGAGATGAAATAATTCACAAAATATGAAGAAGAAGTCCACAGAAGGAAGAAATGGTATGCCATGTTAGTACGCAGAGGCAGTACTCGAAGGTGGTATGCAAAGATGGTATACGAAGGTGGTATGCATAATCCATACATAGAGGTGGTACGTAGTGGCTGTACATGGAGCAGCCATGGTTCATGAAGTAGGCGTGATGTAAAAATCTTGCATGGAGCATAGAGAAGGTGTGGTTCATGGAGGAGGCAAGATACATGGAGAAGGAACTGTACACATAAAATAGGATGAACACTATGTAGAGGTGGTACCTAGAGTAGGGAAGTTACACCGAGTAGGGGTGGTAGGGAGAGTAGGTGTGGGATGTCGAGCATGGGTGGTATGTGTAATAGGTGTTGTATGCAAACTAGGTGTGGTACGCAGAGCAGGCGTGGTGAGGAGATCAAAGATAGTCCACAGAATCAGGGATATATCATGGAAACAAAAACATCATAAATATATTTTTTGATTCTTGAGAATAAAAATAGAAGAAGTTATATTGCATTTAATAATTTCAGTAAGGGAGAAAATAGAATATAAAAGACCATCTATTAGATAAGTTGATGCAAGCAATATCTCATGCTGAATAAAGACAAAAAAAATTCATGCAAATCTATTGAAGCGACCTTAAATTCAACAAACTGTGTGAGAACTCTCCTAGGGATGTGAGCCGTGGGGAGTCAATAGAAGTGTTCAGAGGAAAGTATTGGGCTATCCCGAAACCTCTGTATTTCCAGTGTTCATGGAAAAGAGTGATTGTGCAAAATCATTGTAATCCATAGCAAGTAAATATTAATGGAATTTGGTATGACCAAAAACATGCCAGCGTATGCTCATTATACATAGTCCTTGGTGGTGAACGTAGTAAAATATTATTATTTTTTTCATTTTTCATATTTTAATTGCTTCTCATATCCATCATATAGGTTTAAACAAGTCACGACCAATGTGGGAACAAGATCCATTAAATAGAAAAGGATGAAACCCTGATTCACCCCACTCTCAGGGTTCTTGAGGGTCCTTCACAATAACCACATCACAACAGCCCCATGAATCCATATCCCCCGTTATAGGACAAAACATTGATTGTTTATCTAATTTTCAATAGTATACGAATCATACCTTAATATAAATTTAGTTCCTCTAACGATTTTAAAATTTTACATGATGATGTATGTGAAACAATGTTCATGGAAAGCATCCCAGCTACACATTTCACCTATAACATACCCATATGTGATGATCATGTGTGGGACCATTTGAAACAGAAACTAAATATATGAACCTCCCCCCCCCCCCGGGTTCTCTAACTTGTTAACCCTATTGATGTATTAAAATCACATCCCAAGGTGAAAATCCCAGGGTACCTTATGTGATGAGCCGACTACATTTATGTCACAATCACATAATCACTTTGAACCACATTGGTGATAATACTAAGTGTATAATATTGTTTCAAATATAGGATTCCTTCGGTGACAATACTAAGAAGAATTATGTAATGAGAATAAGTTACCTTGTATATTAATCAACAAATTACTCAAATAAGAAGTAAAATATTTCAGTAACCTTTTGGGATGCACACAAGATTCTAAAGGTGATGATACTTTGGTTCCTTCTGCACTGAATATCAAATTACCTCTCATAATCACAACATTTTTTAGTTTTACCATCCAAGAATCATTATGCCACATGCATAAGATTCCATCAAATCCTTAAATGGGGAAACCTTCAAAATGATTCGCACACAAAATTTCATCATTAGATCCAACTACTACTATCAGCATTAACATTATAGAAAGAAACACGAATAAATGGAGTCCATTAGAAGATGGAATATGAACAAGATTCTTAAACATGTTTGCATATGAATGGGAGACCTGGAAAATGTTATGAATTCTAAGGAGGAATCCATTAAATATAGGTTTGATGTCCCATAATCATGTTCATATCAAGGATATGGCATCACCATATATGGTTTAGTATTTCATATACCTATAGAAATATGGAATGTGTGTTAATGATGAGCTATGACTAGTCCATGGTTGTGAAGATCTCCAAGAAGTGTGAATGTTTAACCTGATGGAAGAATCAAAAATAGTTCCCCGTCCAAGTAGTGTAGAAATGTCAATGTAAAATGATTACATATACTCTACGTATAACCTCTAGCAGAGATTCAAATCATTATCTGAAAATATGTAAGTCAATCTCTTGTGTGTGGAGTAAATTGTAATCATTTATCTGAAAAGGAAGTGTCTCTAACCCACTAGATAATTAATCACACATGTTAGCTCTATATTATGTGTATCACAGTTCTTCTTATGTCTATAAATCCAAAAAGAACCATAAATCACTATTTTATCTCCCTTAAATATAAAAAACCTCACAAGAGAACACGGGGAATCAAAAAATGAACAAATACACTTATCCATCCATTATAAGATTCAACACTAGAGAGAAATTTTTTCATAATTTAAAATAATTAAAGTAAGACATTTCAAATCCAAAATTAACATTAATTAGGCTCTAGTAAGAGCATTCAACATATAATAGATCTTATAGAAATAATTTATTAACACATGGTAATAAATTTGAAAATCCATGTAGAAGAACCCAGATCTTCATTTTAGGTGTGGATCATTATTCTGGGTTTTTTTAGGATAAAGGAAGAAATAGAAAATTTTATAAGTACATGTTGTGTACTTTTTTGTATACATCGTATACCCAGTTGTTGCACATAATTGTGTACTGGTTGTGTAACGGATGGCTACATGGTCATGTTGGTGACCTGGAAAACCGCCTAAACAGGGGGTTCGTTGTGAATAGTATAGGGAATGTAAATTAAATGAACTTTCCATGTACATTTATTTTTATTTATTATATTGTTGTGGGGTCGTGTCTTATTTTTGGATCATTCTTCTTCATCTCATGTCTCGTATGAGAGAGCAACATATGGCAGAATATCTTAAATCTCCTCACATTCCTCCATTTGAAGTCTGATTGAGATGATGTCTGATTCCTTTGATTCCCACCAATGAGTTCTCTCTTTCCCCAGAGCCATTATTCATGATTCCTCCTATCTTGTGAGTCTTTGATGGTTGATCGTTTTTACCCCTTTTTAGATCTACATCATTTGAGGCTGATTCAAGGGCCTACATTCATGAGTGTTTATCTTATAACGTCATTGTATGTGTTTTGTGTCTTTCTTTGATTGTATTTTATATATATATGCTTAATGTTATGAATACCCATGTTTTGGGTATTGTGTGTTTTATAATTTGACCATTTTTATTACCTGTTATGGATTTGTATATTGATAAAAGGGAAATTTAATATACATATGTTTTATACCATTATTATTGGTTTGATTCTCATGTTTGAATGATTATGGACGTTTGGTCTAGAAATTCATGTAATTATTGCCTTGTTTCCATGATTCGTGTTTATAGGATGATGTTAATTTTTATATGAGATGCATTTGATTTTCATTTTGAATGTATTAACAAGGGGATTTGACTATGAGAGCATCCCAAGGATTGTTGATTTATATATATTTGTTGTTATGTTGAATCAAAGGTATTGACTGTGAGATCTGTTAGGTGATCATAGACTAGAGGGGTTAGACCATGAGAACTACCCAAAGGGTCATTAATAAATTAATTTTAGACCCTAGGTAATGGACTATGAGTGCTTCTAGGTGGCCATTATAATTTTTTTGTGAAGAACATGGGGGTATTGGCCATAAGAGATTCCCTAGTTTTCATTTGTACATGACTAGTGCTATATGGTACCAAGGTGGTTAAACTGTGTGAGATTTCCCAAAGGGTCATTATTTATTGAATTTATGATATTTTAAACAATATGGGTTAGGCTATTGAAACATTCCCAAAGGGTTTATTTTTAACAATTGAATAATTTGGACTAGCCTTCCAGGCCAAAGAACAATCTTGGACTTGGTCTAACATGTTTTTTAGATGTTCTTATAAGATATGTAATTTTGTACTTTTACATTAGGGGATGTTTAGAATAGGATAGATCCCAATATTACATTTTACAAGGTTATGATAATAAATATAAATTAATGTAATTGAAACTATATCATTGTTTACTTTTGAGAACTTCCTAGTTTATTGCGTCATTTCTACAAATTTTCTGCTAAATATATTAATTGATAGTTTGAAATATATATTTTAGTCGTTTTCTTCTAGGATTCATCTCACATCATGTTTTTTCATTATTTTGAACCCAAACTGTTTATAGGATTTCTGGTATAGATATGGGAAAGTGTCATTCTGCATCGCATACATTATTATTATTGGAGCTATAGAGCATGGGACCAAGCTGAGGCATGTGATGCTGTTGGAGTTTATATATTTTATAATCATTTTTTATAGTATTGTATTTCCATCATTTTCACTTGTTTGGTTTCTTTCTTAGACACATGTGATATTCATCTTTTATATATTCTCAAGCTGATACATTTCTATCTATCTTCTTCTTTTTTTACATTCGTTGTGTGGTATTACTATTTTCTCTTATGATTTATATTAAGATTATATAGTTTGTACTCTTCCAATGAGGTCATAGTATCCCTAATTCCTTCCCTTCTCCCATGATTCTAGTTGGTACCATCAGGAATTTAGGGAAATGCACTTGAGGTTATGTGACCAATCCTGTTCAGGGCACCTTTGGGCAGCACCCAGATCTCAGACATAAAAAAGTGGTTTCAAATGGAGTTTTTTTCTGTCATGAATTAATAGTTAGAGTATATAGATAGGGATATGAAATAATAAGTTGTTGGTAACAAGTTGTTTTTTGGAGTAGCTAACCAGCATACTGGGAAATTCAAAGTTACCTTGAATGTTACAATTTTTCTAGTTTTTCAATTGTTACAATTGATTGGATTTAACCATTTGGTTATTCACATTTTTTGTGTTCTTATCACTGATATTATTGTGGTTATATTTCAACTGAAACCTGATGATATGAGTTTATTTCATTTTATGAATCATATAGGATCTTGTTAGTGATCACATTTCATACATTCTTGTCATTCTATTTAGGGTGCATTACTGATTGTATGTTTTTGGGGTAGATGTTTTGAAAAATATTCATTTTTTGTGATAGATATCATGATAAAATAAAAACTATTTTGATAGGGTATTGGTAACTATAAAGTAATTCTTTTATGGATTCCAATACTTGGTCCTTGAGGTGTTATGGGACAACTTATAATGAAATATTGTAGATCATGTTGCAACATTAATTGAATTTTTTCATGTCATGATATGAATAAGGATTCCAAACTATTATTATCAAGAGTATGGGCTCTCCTGTGTTAGAATTTTTCCAACCTGATACAAAATTATAAGTTTTTAAGGGTTCCGGTGAAGATTTAGAGGCTTACTATCTGGACCCCCAAATAACACGGTGTGTGGTGTAATGAATAGAAGCCATGTGTTCTTTTATTCTGGAGGAAAAAACATTTCTTAAGAACATGTCATGTACTGGGAGTACACGCCACGCAGTTCATGACCATGTAACTGACTGTGTGATTGGAGGCATGGGTTGTTAAATCTTTTGGTAGAACTTTTTGTTTCAAGATTTTACACTTCATGTTTCAAGGAACCGTGTGTCCATCCATGTGACCAATGACACATGTGTATGAATCATTGGTTGAACATGCCGTGTCACAATTATGAACACTGTGTAGATATCAACTGTGTATCCAACCATATATCCAATGACACGGGCGGATGGATCTTGGGTTATACAAGTTTTGTCTTTATTGAACATGTTGTGTAGAAGTGAACCATGTAACTAGCAATGTGACTGACGACCCAGGTGGTTTGGGATTAAGTACTACAGAATGTGTCTTGGTTGAAAACGGTGTGTATTGTTACATTAGGTTGGAACCGTGTAGTTCTAGTCATGTTAAAGAACCTATGTAGGAGGAATAATTCAAGTACATGTCATGTCTCAGGGGTAAATGACATGTTTATGGGGTGTTACATGACAATTATTAGAAGAGGTACACACCATATTGAAAGCTTAAGTGAACATGTTTTATAGAGCATATATATGTTGTGTAACCCTATTTTGTAAAACATGAATGCTTTCCTTCTCTTATTACATTATTTCATTATTAGGTTTTTTTTCTTGATAATCATGAACTATGGTTTACAACTGACCATATAGAGTCATGCCACCACGACATCCTCCATTTGTACGCCAGATATAGGGCAATGTTCGAACAACAGAATTGCTACGTTATGGACTACCAGCAAATCCTGAAGACATTTCCATCTTTTCACCAACTATTATACCTGACACAGTTAGTGATTCATAGTATTGTGATGTCTTATTATTAATGTTATATGCTATTCCGCAAGCACTGCATCCTTCCTCGTCTATTGTAGTGCTAACACGGGTGTTCCAGGAGCATCATCCTTCCACATTATCATATGATGTAGGACCATAGGCTTCAGACTCCTTATTGTAGGCCTTGCATACTATCCTTGAAAATCAGGAGAGGCCTCTAGAGAGGAGGTTCAAGCTTATAATCTACATGCTATGTGATTCTACGAAGAGATGGTGTGATGTTATCTCATAGGCAAGAAATCATCAGGATTTGACTGTATAAGAGTTTCATAGGACCTTTTATGATTCCTTCTATCTATATATGTTGAGATGCAATCATGCCTTATATTTCATGTATTTATAGTGGGGCGCTCATTCCGTGATGGATTAGTCTTCTTGTTTTACAGATCTTCAGTGCATTGTACCTGTTTTGGGAGGTGACGAGATATATTTGGCTAGGATATTTGAGGATGGTCTTAGGAATGAAATTAGATCATAGGAGAATGTATTTAGGCTGGCTTTGGTGAAGGCTATAGTGAACCAGACACTGATTACAGAGTAAAATCTATGGGAGTTGGGAGCTATGAGATAGGGTGGTTCATAATCCAGGGATGGTACTCCTTAGATAGATAACAGGATGCTCCATAGGGATCATTCACGTGATGTTGCATCAGGTAACCAGGTGGTATGCTACTAGTGAGTGAAGAGCGTGCATGTGAGACCACATTTCTTGAAGGACATAGTCGAGTTCCGATCTTGCTACAGAATGGGACATATTTAGTGTTTTTGGTAGGTGTTTTCACCATCATACCATGATTGGGGTTGTGTTATGACTCCATGTTCTGATGTAGGACCACTGTTTTTTCATTAGTCAGGAAACTGGAATTCGTCTGCTTGTTCAGGCTGAGGATGTGGTCTTGGTCCGGGTAGTTATGGTACATGTTTTTAGCAACAACATGGCGGATCAGTTCAAGGTAGTTAGGTATGGTGGTGAGACATTTGAAGTGGAGCAAAACCATCATAAGTAGGATCCCAAACCCTCTACTTTTATAGGTATGATTCTCGGTGTCACAGTTTGAGCTTCTCCTCTATTTTATAGAGGGGATTCACATAGTTTTAAATATTTTTCCATTGTGGAGAGCCCTGGTCTTTCTATCTTTACTTTTGATGATGTTATGATGTTAGACACTCCGATTGGGTTTAGGATGACTATTGTGAGTCAGTGCAAGGAGTACCCACTTGAGGTTTGTGGGTGGCACTTATTAAGGGACATCAATGTCTTAGAGATGAAAAGATTCAATGTTATTCTTGGAATAGACTGGTTAGTCTCTTTCCAAGCGTTTTTTGACTAATGTCACTATAGGGTGAGATTTTGACACCATAGGATTGGTCTTTTTTACACAAGGGGGAATTGGATTTTCCTGTGAGTAGAGCTGGACCCAAGAAACATGGGTTGGGGGTAATTACAACCTAGATATCTAGTTTATTTTCATATGACCAGGGGACATCACATATTATCTTTTCTGTAGTAGTGGATTGTCTCAAATATGTCTTTCCAGAAGACTTTTTAGGTTTACCTCTGGAGATAGGCGTATATTTCTCTATTGATATTGTGCGAGGAGTGGAAATGGTGTTCATTCCTCATTATATGATGGAAACATCAGAGTTACAAGATCTTATGAATCAGTTAGAAGATTTTCAGGTAAAGGGTTTCATCTAACGGAATACTTCTGCATGGGGTTCGCATGTCCTTATCATGAATAAGGTAGAAAATACCCTCTGAATTTGTGTGAATTATCTAAATCTGATCTAGTTGATAGTTAAGAATCGATATCCTCTATCGAGGATTAATGATTTATTTGATCAGCTTCGAGGAGCCCTAGTGTTATCAAAGATTTACACGAGGTATGGTTATCATTAGTTCCATGTTAGACCATCAGATATACCTCTTACATCCATTCAGAGCGGGTATGGTTTATTCGAGTGTTTGGTTATGCCGTTTTGTCTCACGAAGGTGAAAAAAGTTCTCATGGAAATGATGAACCGATTGTTTCATATTTACTTGGATTATTTCGTGGTAGTCTTCATGGATAATATATTGGGGTACTCTCACACTCAACATAACCATGCCACCCATATTGAGATCATATTAAGTAGACTTAGAGAGCATCGGTTATATGATACGCTGTAAAAATGAATCTATTGGATGGATCGAATTCACTTCATGGGTTATGTTATTTCAGATATAGAAGTATCATTTGGCCCAGAAAAAGTGAGAGCATTAGTTTCGTGGGAGCACCTAAAGAAAGTATTTGAGGTATAGAGATTTCAGGGGATGTCTAGTTACAAAAGGTACCTTATAAAGGACTTTTCATCCATAGGAGTGCCACTAACAAGAAAAACTAAGAAGGTAGAAAAGTACTTGTGGACATATTCCTACAATTCAGCCTTTTATGATATGAAAGGGAGATTGAATTCACCACAGATACTGATATTTCCGGAGCCAAGAAAGAATTACACTATTTAATGTGATGCATCAAGTATTGGACTGGGGGAAGTTCTTATGAAGGGGGAAGGTGTTATTACATACAAGTCTCGGTATTTGAAGCCCCATGAGAGGAATTACCTAATGTGTGATATCAAGTCACCTATAGTGGTGCATGATTTGCACTGTTGGAAACATTATCTTTTGGGACAAAATTTTGTGGTATAAAATGGCCACATAAGACTCAAATATATCTTTAATCAGTGAGATGTAAATTTGATATTGTGAAGGTGGGTTGAATTCCTTCAGTATTTTGACATTGAGCGTGCTTACATGCCTTGGGACGTCAAATAAGAGGTAGATTCATTATGTAGGAGGAACCAGAAACAGGAAATTTAGGATTCCAATAGTGTGTGGGAGCTTATGTCTTTATTCTCTGAGATTCATTTGGGGGTGCATGACAAGCTGGGGTAGATGTATCCTTATTCTATAGTTGTTACCTATACAATTCGGGATTGAGTGTGAATGGGGATGCTATTAGATTCTGAAGGCCTTGTTCTATGACAGATTGTGTCAGGAGAGTACCCTTCTCCTGGTAAGACCATTGGTGAGGATGAGGTTTTTCATTTTCATTGGTTCAAATTGGTGTCTGTAGAATTATACATGGAGATTTTGTGAGAATTTCATTCCTTAGTTTTGGTAGTTCATCCTGGTGTCACCAAGATTTATCAAGATCTTCCCTATCAGTATTGATGGCTTGGAATGAAAAAGGATGTTTATAGTTTTTTTATCATATGTTACAACTGTCAGTAAGTGAAGGCGGAGAATAAACAACAATTAAGTCTTTTACAGTAGTTACCCATTCCCATGATTAAATGGAATGATGTCGTGATGGATTTACTGATGGGACTACCAAGGTCTCCTCTAGGGAATGATATTGTTTGGGTTGTTTTTTGTGGACTCACGAATGATGCGCACCTCTTACTGATTAAAGAAACAATAATTATTGATGATCTTGGATGTTGGTACATCTGGGAAATTATACTTTTTCATGGGGTTTCTCACTCTATAATTTTATAAAGGGAAGACTATTTTACTTCTCATGTATAGCATGAACTATAGAGGTATTTGGATATACATGTACTTCTGAGTACAACATACCATCCCCAGACAAATGGCCAGTCTGAGCGCACGATTCAGGTGTTGCAAGACATGCTTCGAGCATCATCTTGGATCTCAGGGGGTTCTTGTGAAATATAGATTCCCCTGGTGGATTTTTCCTACAATAATAGTTTTCACGATATGATTAAGATGAATTCTTCTGTGTATTTATATTGAAGGCCATTCCAATCCTCCCTGTATTTTCTAGAGACATGAGATGAATCAATGTTGGTACCTCTTCTTGTTCAAGAGACTACTATGCAGGTGGAATTGATTTAGAAGAGGATGGCTACTACACAGTATCAGCAAAAACATATTGCTGAACAATGGAGAAGTCCTTTGTAGTTCGAGGTAGGGGATTAGGTTTTCTTATGTGTCACACTGAGTTTGGGACATAAGAGGATTAAGATATAGGAAATCATTCACCGAGATTCGTTGGGCTGGTTGCCTATCGGTTGCAGTTTCCTTATAGGTAATAGGCTATACATTAATTCATTCAGTCTTCATAGCTATGTGGTTACTTTTTGGACTAGTCTCATGTTTTCCAACCCAAGGACGTTGATTTGGAAGAGCATGCATCATTCTCGGAGCACCCTATTCAAATTTTGGATCACAACACAAAGGTTCTTTGTGGACGGTATGTTCCTTTGGTATGGGTGGTATGGTAGCATGGGAGAGTATAGAATGAGACTTGAGAGAGGGAGGATGATGTACTATCATAGTGTCCAGAGTTGTTTAAGGTGTCTTCTTCACCACCCGTGGAAGGGAAACTCGAGGATGTATTTATTTAAATGGGTATGTTTATAAGAACCTAGGCCTTTATTTCCTTTACAGGTCTTTATTTCGCATTGTTTTTTCGGAAAAAGGAAGAAATGTGAAATTTATTATCTACATGATCTATACCCGGTTTCCAAACATAACCATGTAATGGCCATGTTATGGTAGAGTACATGGCCATGTAGGTGAACTACCAGACCACCTAATGCGGGAGACGGTTAAAGATAGTACACACTGTATACATTAAATGAACACGCTATGTGCATTTATTGTTCTATCAGAGCAGAGTCATGTCACATTTACGGATCATTATACGTCTTCCCGTGTCACATACATGAGAACGACAAATGTTTGAATATCTTAAATATTTTCCAATTCCTCTGTCCGATCTCCTATTGAGATGTTGCTGGGTGCATTGGATTCGCACTAGTGAGTTGTTTTTTCCCTAGAGTATTTCTTCCTAATTCTTCCTCTCTTGTGAGTTTTTGAGGTGTGATCTTTTTTACCCTTTTGTACATCTATGACATTCTTGGATGATTTGAAGGTATATGTTCAAGATTGTTCATCCTAAAATTACAATGTAGGTGGTTTGTGCTTTTATTTAATTTTATTTGGTATATATATTTTTAATGTGCTGAATACCCATGTTTTGGGTATTGGGTGTTTTGGAATTCGAACTTGTTTATAACAGTTATGTTCTGGTAGATTGAAAAAAGAGAAATTGGTTGTGGGTAAGTTTTATACCTTTATTATGGGTGAATTTCACGTATTTGATTGATTTTGGCCATTTGGTCTTGAAATGATTACTAGTCTTTCTTTGTTTCTATGAAATTTTTTATAGGATGGAGTTTCTGTTTATATTTAGATTTATGTTTTTTGTAATTTGTAAGTAATACCAAGTGGAATTGACTTTGAGATCTTCCCAAGGTAGGGTCATTTATATATATTTTACATTATGTTGACCTAAAGGTATTGACTATGAGAGATGTCGGGTGGTCATAGACTCGAGGGGTTAGAATGTGAGAGATACCAAGAACGTCATTATTAAATGAATGCTAAACCCTATGTAATTGTATATGAGAGCTATCAGGTTTTCATTATAATTTATTGTTTCTGTGAAGACCGTGCAGGTATTAACCATTAGTGCTTCCCAGGCGGTCCTTTGTAAATAATTAGAGTTATGTGGCGCCATAGGGGTTTGACTCTGTGAGGTTTCCTAGAGGATCATTGAGTATTGAATTAATGATACCTGAGAATAGATGGGTTAGACATTGAGAACATTCCTAGATATTTGATTTTAAAAATTTGAATTACGTTGACGAGTCCTCCAAGCCAAAGCATGAGCTTGGACACGATCTTACATGTTTGTTTGGATATTCTTATGAGACCTCGGTTTTGGTACTTTTACAAAAGGGGATATAGTTCATAAGCTAGATCCGATGATTACCTATTGAAAAGGTTGGATAATAAATAGAAATTAATTAAATCGAAACCGTAGGATTGTTTAATTTTGAGTACATCCTAGTTTATTGCTTCATCTATACAAAATGTCTGCTATATATATTCACTGAAATTTAGGAAGATATCTTGTGGTGGTGGCCTACGGGGATTCATCTCACACCCCTTTGGGTAATGATTTTGGACCAAAATGATTATATGGTTGCATATATAGATAGGGGAAAGCACTTTTCATCATCATGTACATGATTGATATTGGAGCAAGAGAGCATGAGACCAAGCAGAGGTTGTGAGGATATTGGAGTTTACTATTTTTCTGAGTATTGTTTTTCATATTGTATTTCCAGCACTACGACTGGTTTTGATGCTTTCCTAGACACATGTGACTTGAAACATTTGTATGTTCTCCAGTTTTTACATTTATATCAATCTTCCACTATTTAGTTTGGTTGTATTTTATTACTGCTTCCACTATTGCTTTATATTTATATTCTAATGTGTATACCCTACCAATGAGGGCTTAGTTTCACAAATGCCTTAACTTGTTACCTGCTGCTAGTCGGCAACATCTTGCATTTGGTGAAATGTGATTGAGGTTATGTGACCAACTGGGTTCGAGGGTCCTTTGGGAAGCACCTGGATCTGGGATTTTTCTCCATGAATCTATGAATCTAAAATATAATTCATGATATTTCCCATGACATGATAGTTGTTACCTTTTCGAGATCAATTGATAATCTTTGATCGGTGACAATTTACCCCAAGTACATGACCACCAAATCTAGAACTAGAATTTAAAACTCATGGAATAATGTTGATGATTACTTAATATACTCCATACCTACCAAAATTGAGGGTCATGTCCTACCTTGGATTTATGAGTAAAAAAATATCACATCCTTATATACCACAAAAAATGCATCAAGAAACATGGGGAAACACTATTCATCAGCACCGTGAAATTGGCTTGAATTTTGGTCAGACAAAATGGCATAAATATAGACTCATAATGGACATAACTTCTCTTAAATTTTCTATTCTAAATATCAGACACATTGATCCTAAACAAGGGGTGATGAGAACAAATATAAATATTTGAAAACAAGTTAATATGAAGAAAAGATACATATTGTTTTCTATAACATGGTAGAGAATTCTATAATCAAAATATATGTGAATATATCCATCATATTTTAAAAAATCATATCTGTATTCCATGGTGACACAGTAGCTCAAATTAGTCATTTATTCATCATGTCATCAAACTATCTATACGGTTCCTTTAGGTTATATAGTTCCACATGGTTGGAAGGAATAGATCGACGTTGATTAAAAAACTAACAGTGAACAATATATCCTTCTATGGCGGTAAACTATAAAAATATGATTGAAACACTACATGAATTTTAAAAGAATCCAGAGGAAGTTCTCCATAATAATATTATTTCTATAGTTCAATAGGACACATTGAAAAATACTAACCCATCTTTGGAATTGAAGGTCTAGATTTTTCAACCAATAGTCCAATTAACCCTAAAAAATTTAATGCATCCATTTAGTCATTAAAGGGAACATTCTGATAATAACAGTAATCTTAGATTTATGATCTACCAACCGGTCCATTCTCACATATCCATGTAGAGTACTCATCTCAAGAAACCAAAAATTCCCAGATAAGCTCGAAATTTGTTAAAGTTAAATAACTATTGGGTATTATAAATACCAAATAACTTAATGTCCAAAGATTTGTTTCAATTTCCCTCACATATGGAATGATATCCATAAGTAGATTTGACAAATCCACAGTTTATGGTGATATGAATGAATAAGAGACATTAGTTCCAAACAAAGATGATACTAATGATGAGGAAATGGTAATTGAACCTCAACTATCACAAGAACCAAATCATTTCCTATTAGTAAAAAATAAATTATATGAAGTTTATTCATTCAATATGCATATAGTGGGATCCCCAATGTTATTGATATATCTTGTTACAATGCAAATCCTACCAATATTATTGATTCCATGAGACTATACAAAGTCGTAAAAATACGGAAAACCTATAAAAATGGATTTATTTTCTATATGAGCTACAAATATATTATTCCACAATGAATGAATTATTATATTTTTCAATAATTATACACTGGAAACAAGTCAATGAATCTTTTCTATACACAGTAGATGTTCAGATAAAAATATGATGTCAAGGAAAACCACCAGTATTTCCACTATGACGCTCATTCTTCTTTATCATCACCTTGAAGGAAGGATTAATGAAAAAATTATGAGTAGGATTAACTATAGTCAGTAATGAAATACTATCTTATTCAATTATTACCATTAGAGTCATATTTAAATCATCATCATCAAATGAGTTAAGCATCATTATAAACACTTGAGATTGGATATCTATTTCAATTCTCATCTCATACCTTTCGGCCATCAGTTACTATTTTAACAAAACCTTAGGTGAATACTAAATAGGATAATAAAATGATTGGTATACTTAGTCACTAAATTATAACATTATAAAAGGTTGAGAAGCTCATTGTACCAAGACAATACTATCCACTCTATAATAAATTACTTAGTAAACAAATTATTGAAGCCTTTTCACTTATATCCCTCAATCTTCATTTACCTAAATTTACCATCTTACAATATTATGATATGTCCTTCAAGACATAAAATGAAAAAATTCAGCATATAATGAATACAATATCAACATGAACTCAAAGATTCATTCATCCATTGTCAACCTATACTTCAACTATTGAGGACCACTGGTTTTCTAAAAAGATAGAGGTTTCTGAAGAAAAGTACTTGGGATCAATATTTTCTATCATCACTTGGAGGATACTCCACTCTATCATGGATTGGGGATGGTTTGGTTCATCTTCCCAGAGCTAGGTCCACTCACACTACTACCTCTATGAGGTTCAAGTTTTCTAGAGGGTTTTCTTATTGTGGATCATTAGTATATTTCTCTTAAATCATGGTGAAGTAAATTTGTCAGTGAAAGTCACTACTTAATATCAGTGGATAATAATGACATATAATTCAAGAGTCAAAGAAAAATTAAATCTATATATCATAACTAAACTAATGAACAAAAATATCATATCATGATTTAGTAAAATACTTTAATCAAACTAAACATCTCCGAAGAGAAACATTTTCATAACACCCCGGGAAGTAGAATTCCATATTCTATGATATATAGTCAATAAAAGACTTGTAACCAATCTGTTACATTTAAAAAATCTTTTCTCATGTCTTCCAAGTCATCCCAAACTACATACTGACATCCAAGAAGAGACACAACCTCCCATTAATAATATTTTTTCATGGAATAATCCATATAACTTGGTAAACTATAACATGAATCAACTCTAACATTCCCTAAAGTTCATTTTCGATCCTCACTATCTCAATAATATTTATTTTGTTTTAAAAATTGATCAATTGGGCCTTATTTAACCAAAATAATAACGAAAAACACCCTTGTGTGGGAATGAACCTGAAAATAGTTTATACGCCAAAACATTCCTCAAGAGTAATGTTCCAAAACAAAAGAAATAATCTACAGATATCATACAAAAAATAGTAACATCACTATAAGATATACTCATAAAAAGTGGACTAGAAACTCTGTATAATAGTTCCAACTGCCAAGGTATAACTATCAAGAACACCTACATCTTTTAAGTGGTGGTTTTTATTTAATTTGGAAAGGTAAAATAATGTTTACAAATTCCCAAATTTAGATGTATGGTTCGAGAAACACAATCCCATTAGGATCCCACTAATAATTTAAATATAAATACATACCATGTAATCTATATATGATCAATTTTATATAATATATAATGACCTAAACCCCTATAAATTAGATCCCATGTTTTAATTTATTTTATTCACATTGATATAAAGTTTCAAATAAAAAAGGATATACATGTTTATTAGTTTTGTAGAACCATATACATATATGATTGTAATTTTATATATGGATATAAAATAAAATTCAACGAAATGGAAAAAATTCATTCTATAACTCATTCTAGTAATTATTCTTCATGAGAAATGAAATAAAATAAGGGTGATATCAAATACTCGTTAATGGTTATGTGTTGTGAAATATATCATTAATCAATAATCATAATCAATAAGTAAAGATAAATAAATGAACACAAGTTCAATTTAATTAAATTGAATATCATGAAAATATAATTCATAATAAATATGTTAAGCTAAATAATAGAAATCACATGAAAATTCATTTTTAATTGAGAATGAAATGCATCCAATGTAATAAACTCGACCCCGATTGCCTAGAGTCAGCGGTAATTTTATTAAACAGAAATAGATACTAGAGATCACCCCACCCTGTATATATCATTTTAGAAATAATGATGAACTGTATATATACATAGTTTTCTTATTATATTTTTAATTAAACATTGAACACAAGAAATGAAAATAAACTACATCCCTGAACATATTCACATATTTTATCTTCATTCCATGGGAAGAGAAAAAATTAAAAGGGTGTTCTTAAATGATCTATTAATGTTATATATATTATAAATATGAATCAATAATAGTATATTAATAATCCACAAGACATAATAATTATTTAATGTTAAATAACTCGAAAATAACATTCCATTTAATCAATAAACTAAAATGGGAATGCACCTATAGATTTTTTTCACTGGTAAAATCACTAGAATAGTAATAATAGAACAATAAATGAAGAAAATGAATAATTATTAGACTTCATGTATCTTGAACATGAACTTATACCATAAATACCTTTCAAAAGGTGATTTATGAAACTGGTAAGAAACATGTTAGTTTTTTCTTGGAAACAAATGTGATGTGTTTGTGGCGTATTATTTTATCTCATGAGATCTATCAATGGATAGAGGGGTTATCTATAAAAAGGATGCAGTCATATCTTCATATCCCAAGTATTCATCATACATAAAATAACTTATTTCACTCATGAACTATATTCCTTATCAAAATATCTTTTATGAGAATACATATTTAGCAATATATCCTGAATTGAAATGGAATTCAATGTAAACACTACATGTAAAAATAATATACAACATTGAACAAAAAAAAATTCATAATAAAATAAATATCGATATATATGTGAAATGTAATTTAAAACTATAAATGATCTCAAAGTGGTAGTGTATACCCCAAATAAAAATTATTAAGTGCACAATATCAAGAATGTACAATGATATCAAAATCGGGATGACACCCCTAATATTTTGTTTGAAAGCGTTCAAAACTTGTACATAATTTCTGTTAAAATAAAAAATATATTGCTTAATTACATAATTAATTACATATTAAAGAAATATTTGATTAAGTATAATTCTTTAATGCATATTTATGGCCATTCCGATGATTAAATTTTTTTTATTTTGTTATTCTATGATCATTAGTTTCATGGTTTTATGGTTTTTTCCCATGACTATAAATATGGGAGATCATGTAAAATGGGAATAACATCACCATAAGTGAAATTATTCAATATTAATGAACTTCAATTAATTTCAATTCTATAATATATGTAACTTTTCTATATCGTATAAGGATTAGTCATTTGATACAACATTAATGATTAATGATTGGTTTATTTTGGCGGGGTTTTCACCATAATGAACTTATATCATTTTATTAAATATTATGAGTATAAAAAAGGTAAAGAAAATTAAATAAGATTTAATACACATATATCATTATAACATAACCATTTAAATGTTTTTATGACCATCTTTGTGGGTGGTAATGAAAAAAAAATCTACATCTACGACGGTGGCGAAGTGACACCTCACAGACGATGTCTTCATTTTTATAATAAAAAATAAAGATAAGGGTTATGATTTTGTATATTTCATTGAAATAGTAAAATTACATTATATATATGATATTGGAGGTATAATACCACTTTTTATAATGATAGGTTGGGAGAGAATAATAAAAAAGAGAAAGAATTAAGATTTTACCTCTCAAAAATCGCCACCAAAGGATCCTCCTATAGACACTTGGATACTGTATTTTGGTAAGACCGGTATGTCTTGGACATGGGGAATCGACTTTAGAGATTAATTGGGTAGAATAATAGAATGATCCAAGGCATATATGGGATTAGGTGAAGGTGTGGTGAGGAGTTTTCTTTATAATGGGAGGAGAGGGGGTTTTCGATTATATTATTCATTAATTTTTTATTTTGGCTCCAGACTATCAATAATGCGATTCTTGTAACTAATTACAGTTAATAGTGCATATTTTTTGAACTAATGGTTTATTAAATCATACATGACTCAAAAAGGTATTTATTTGGGTTAAAATGTTAAATAACATAAATTACCAAATTTCACTATTCACCAAAAATTCATTTATTTCAAAAAAACATAACATAAAAATCACCATAACCATTTATAAAATTTAGTTTAAAAATGGACTCCATTTTATGAAAATAATTTTATATATATCAGAAGAATTAATCTTAAATAAAATCATCATTGGTTCAAAAAATATCGATTTTAAAATTATAATTAATTTTATGACACTTTAAAAAATTATTTACGGTCTTAGAATATTATATTATAATTATAAGAAAGAAAGAATTATTTCAGGAATATATCTTATGAAAATAATTTTTCTTTTAAATAATTATATAAATTTTATGTTTTCAAATAAACATTAATGTTTCGAAAAATTCCAAAACATGATTTATCATTTTTAAAACATTTATTTACTTATTTCATGAAAAATATGTCATAATTTAATTTATGACATACCTAGATTTTATTTATACTTTATCAGTGATGTTACAATTCTACTAGACCCCTTACTATTCTTAACGGTTACATTACTATTCTAATGGACATGTTAATATTTAATAGTATATCACGGTTCTTTTAAGCTCACAATCTACTAAATAAATTGAATTGACATAACAAGATACATACAATAAATATATATGATGTTATATTAATTACCCCATTTAAAATTTCTCCCATAAAATTATTCATGAATACTGCCTTCTAAGTAGTTGAATGTGGTTCTTCTTCAAAACACCATTAAGTGCCCATGTTGGTTCTTCCATTTTATAGTTTATCTAAAGAACCATTGCCAATAAATTCATCCAACATCCGAATACATTCTCTCTAGTGTGAAAAATATTGATAGGATCTTCATAGAATGAAAAATAAAGTTCTTGTTCAATTTAATTATATATAAATATATGAATTGGGTCTAGAATTTACTACTTTAAGAATGATATGTCGAGCACATCATGAACTTTAGAGAGACTTAGTGGCACTACTAATCAGTAAGCTACAGGTCTAATTCTCTATATAATTTCAAAAAATCTAATTTACTTGGGTCTTAGTTTTCCTTTAATACGAAACCTTATGACATCATTCCATATATATAGTTTCAAGAAAAAAATTGATCTCCCACATGAAATTCTAAATCCTTTTTTCGGTTGTTAGAATAAACCTTTTATTTAATTTGAGATACTTTAGTATGATCATGAATTTCTATTACCTTTTTCATTGTCTCTTCAATATGTTCTAGGCCTAAATGTATCCTTTATCCAACTCCATACCAACAAGTTGGAATATGAAATATCTTTCGAGAAAAGGCTTCAAATGGTGTCATTTGGATACAATATTTGATACTACTATTGTAGGAAAACTCAACGAAAGGTAAATATTGATCCCATACCATGAAAATCATGTGACCATGATATAAAAATTCTTTCCAATTCTTGAATACTCATGTTATACTATCTGTCAGTTTTAAGGTGATAATTAGTAATTTAATGAAGCTCAGTATCCAATTGCTACAAGAGACACTTAAAAAATATTTAAGTATAACTGAGATCTAAATCAAACAAAATCGATTGAGTTTCAATGTAATGTATTTAAAATTTACTAATATATTGTGTTTTAGGCTCTCAAAAGGTAAATATTTATTATTGAAAGAAAATTTTCTTTTTTTCATGATGACAAATAATAACCAATATCACATCATTATTTATTGGTTAAATTCATAGTAAAATGAAAGAGACCAACATAATTCAATCCCACTTTCACATATGCATATGTAGTGGTTTCATGAATCCTCTAGCATGATACATCTCAACCTTCACATGCAGATAATCTATGAATATTGACATGTAGTTTTCAATTTCCCACTTCATATTATCCTAGAAAAAATGTTCTTTCAGATCATTACAACACTTTTTAATCCAAAGGGTACAGAAAAATTTGTGCTAGGAAAATAATCTATAAATTTTCTTTTTTATCATCGGTATTGTGGGAGCACATATCTTCATTCCAAATTTCAGAATGGAATACTCATACATGATTTATTCTGATGTTATATCTTTAAATTCATTAAATTTAATTTTAATAATATCATAAACTCATAATATCCATACCTTATTCGAAGAGATGTCTTTGACATATATTCCTTTTTACTAGTATTTTATGACACACAGAACAATGGTCAATCATTATAAAATATTATGTTTCATGAATATTATATAATAATCACCAATTTGAGTTAGTCAATACTTTTTTATCATAATTTCATTTATTTTTCTATAATTAACGCACAACCTCATGGGTCCTTATTAATTCATAATAAAGATAATAGGGGAAACCAATGGAGATACCCTAGGGATAATTACTAACTTATTACTCAAATCCTCTTACTATTTCTTAAGATCAACTAATTCAACATATTTTATTCCATAAAGAGTATGTTATATTGTACATTAATCATGTATTAAATCAATTGTACACTCAACTTAAATCCCTAGGGGGTGTCTAGGTCATTCCTTTTGAAATACAACAATTTATTCCTGTTAAATAACTATATCCTCAATTTTATGATTTGTTTCCGAATAAATAGATGTGTTTTTCTATTCCTCTCAATGTAATTAATTTAGTAGATCTACAATGGTAAAATATATATAATATTAATATAATGAATTTTATACTCTAAAGATTATTAATTATATATATTCATAAAAAAATTGATTTCTATATTATTATAATAAAATTTCGCATTATATTTGGAAATCCAGACCATATAAAGGATTATATAAAATAAAATAATTATTATGAGTAATATTTCATAAAATAAATCATCTTTTTAACATATAATAGTGACTTCATTACATATCTTCTTTTTTCAATGACACTTCCCATAGGAGTTTTGACAAAAAAACACCCCTATTGAAACAAATAGAAAATATCTAATTTTCATAGAAAATTAGGATAATCTAAAAGAATATTATGATACACGATAAAATAACATAATGACTTAACATTAATAGAGGACTAATATACTTACCTCCATAATATTGGGTACCTAAACTTCAACTATGGTGATAGCATATTTTGGGCCATCTCCCCTCGGCATATTCAGTGGCATATTACCTTAAAGCATGGGACATTGGTTTGAATAATACCCCCTCTAAAATTATAGATTAGGATTTTAAAATAATTTATATGTTTCTCCACCTTTCATTAATTATATAGATGATCCTTTTCCAAACTTGTAACAAACTCACATGTCATTAAAGAATTTCCCATAAAGATTCTTTCCACAATTTGCACATAATCAAAAATTATTTTTTACCATATTCTTATTTTAAAGCGTAAACATTTTCATAGGTACTATAAGGACTTTTATTATTCCCATAAAAATATAAGATAGGGAAAAATTCCTCTTCATTTTAAAGTTGCATAATACTTTTTCACAATATGATGAAAAGATATGAGAATACAGTTCTCTTCAGAGCCCTGGTATAAGACCTTGAATAAAATGGTCAATCCTATTTTCTGAATCATTCTTGTAATCTATATAATTCCTATCATGTCTTGTTATGTTATCCTAATATTATGTATCACTCTATTTTTTATTTAATATTATGTTTGGTAATTTTTTTAAAATGTCATTTAATTTCTCATCAGGGAAAAATTTGTAAATAAATGTTTCATAAATATTTATCCATTCTATATATTCTATTTCATCTCCATCCTTTCTATTCTAGATCAAAATCCTCCATTTATCAGCATCACCCATGAGGAAATATACCATTAGAACTACCTTTTCCCTTCATCACATCCCAATGTGATCAATATATTTTCAAGGGACTTAATCCATCTCTCAACTACCACTAGATTTGTGGTCCCACTAAAAAAAGGGGGATTCAGATTCTTGAAATGATCCAACATGGGTGTATTATAGAAATTCTTAAAAACATGAGTAATATATCTCAATATTTTCATTATCTACTTAGCTCCAACACCACCTTAGTTGACTTTTTATTTGGTCAGTCCCTACATTGTCCATCGTTATTTCTTCGAATTCATCCATTAGGCGCTAGCACTAAATAATGATATAAACTAATTTATCCCATTATAATCATGGTAATTGAGCCAAAAAAATACAATATATGTAATTAATATAAGTATTGTGAATATTCAAAATATAGTTCCCACGGTTTCTACTAGACCTTCCCGGATTACAATTGAAACAACCCCGACACCAGAAACCCCAAGTCGATGTTTTTTTATTACAATAGAAAAGATACAAGAGATCACATTTCCAAGGATCTATAATTTTATTAGTACTAAAGAATAATATAAATTAATGGTCCCATAATAGCATTGATAATTTAACAGAAAACAATATAAAAGAAAATAAACAGCTTTCTTGATTCCTATTAAAATATTTCACCTTTTTATAATGGGGAGGAAAATAAATTAAATGGTAAGATAAAATGATCATTAAGGGTTATATATAGAATAAACATAAATAAATAATAAGGTACTCATAATCAATACTTCATAATCAATATAAAAAAATAAATAATTATAAAAAAATCCATTTAATAAATAAAATGATAATAAAAATACATCCACATATTTTATCATTGTAAAAATTGCATGGATAGTAATTAATTAATAATTAATGAAGAAAATACTTAATTATTTATGGTCGTGTATCTATAACATGAATTACTAATTTTGAGACCTTTCACAATATAGTTTATGTTTATGGGTAGAAAATTGTCTGATTCTTCATGGAAACAAACATCAAGGGTTTTTCGCCAACATTTTTTCTCATTATACATGTCATTGCATCGAGGGGATACCTATAACTACACCCCACTCGTGAAATTATTTCCAATTAGTTATACATTAATCTAATAATAGATTTACTTAAAGGGAAATATTCATTTTAAAAATATTTTTAATGAGTGAAGGATATTAATTTATCAATATATCTGCAGATAAAATAACATTCTATGTAACCGTTATATGTATAAATGGTATATATATTAGACCTAAAAAATGTTTATAATATGAGAAATATTTATATTTAACAGAAATTTAATTTCTAATAAAAAAATATCTCATATGGATAGTAGATAATCCTAAAAATAGTATTAGGTTCACAATAACAAGTAAGTATCAATGAAATGGAAATTGAGATGAATTCCAATACCATATGTTAGAAAGCGTTTCACACTTATACTTAATTCCATAGATAATGAAATTATAATTGTTACCTAATTGATTTAAGACATATTAAATATATTTTTTACTTATTACAATTTTATTGTGATCATTTATAGGAATTTTTTATGTTATAATGTACAAATTCATTGATTTAGGATTGTTTGTTCTATGGTTTTATGGCATGTTCCCTTGTGTATAAATATGGGATCTCATTTTAAATGGGAATAAATTATTCATACGTTGAATTATTTAGTATAAATGAGATTATATAGGTTTTAATGTTATCATATTGTATATATTTATATTGTATGATAATGACTTAATATATAAAATGGTAAAGAATAATGATTCATTGGTGGTTTTCAAGACCATCACAGACTACTTCTATTTTATTTAATATTTTGTTTACAAACTAGTTCTATAACATAAAAAAATTGTGAACAAAATTATTATAATCTTATTTATCCATAAAAAGGGTTTTATGACCATCTAAAAATGTTGTAATGGAAAATAAAAAGCCACCATCCAAGAAGTTCGTGAATCGACATCTCATGGACATTGTTCTCATTTCAAGAAGAAATTTAAAAGAGAAGATATGTGATGATGGATATACAATTAAAATAATACAATTCTAGTATATATATTATATAGGAGTTATAATTCCACTTTTGATAAGTGTAGGTGAGGATAGAATAATAAAATAAAATAAAATAGAAAATAAGGAATGAGGATTTTGCCTCTCGAGTATTATCTCTTTATGAACATCATTAAGACACTTGAATTTGGTATTTTGTTAAGAACCACATGTATTTTAATTTGTGAATATTCATGAGAGATAAATTTGGTATATTATTAAATATCACTAAGCCAAAAAGGTATAAGGAGATGGTGTGGTCAGGGGTTGTCTTTATAGTTGGAGGAAGGGGTGCTTTTGATTATTTTATTCATTAGTTAATTATGTTGGATCAGTAATATAAATAGTTCTCTTTATTGTGACTAATTTTATAGAATAATACATATGAGTTGTAAATAATGGTTTCTTACATCATCCATGACTCAATGATCATGTATTTGGCTTAAAAGTTTATATACCATAAACTAGTGTATTTCACTATTCCACAAAAACTCGCCTATTTTTGAAAAATCCCAAAAAAATTACCCAAAAAATTTTGTGATATATATATATAATGGAGTCAATTTTATGAATGTATGTATTTAAATATGTGAAAATTATTATTTTTTAAATATATTTATTTATTCGATAAATACCGATTGATTATTGTAATTTTATTAAAATTTTGAAAATTAATTCAGGTCACATAAAATTATATTACAATTATTATAAATGAAAATATTAATTTGTTAGTGTAATTTATAAAAATAAAATTTTCTTTTAAATATTTATATTACTTATAAAATTTTATGTAAATATTTACCTTTCACAATAATATAAAAATTTAATTTTTTATTTTTTAAAACATATAATTTTTCTTAGATGATAAATATATCATATATTTATTTATTAGATACCTTAAATTTATTTATACATCAGAAGTTGAGATTATTATTTTAGTATGAACATTACTATTCATAACGGTCACATTACTATTCCAATAAACATGTTAATATTTAACAGTATATCATAGTTTATATAAGCTCATAATTCATTGAATAACCTGAATTAATTTAAGAAGTTACATACCATAAAATCATATGTTTTTATATCCATAGATAATAACATAGCTAAAATATCATGGGTAATGATAATAATTTTATTCTCTACGAATTAAATTCATAATTATTGGATTTCATGATCTCAGACATAATGATACATCTACCATCAGGACCTCTCACAATGTTTTTTAGAACATCTAGTAGAAACCCTTTTAATGATAGATTAATGATTCTACTCATTAGACTAATGATGAATCATGGGGCCATATAATCTTGAGCTTTGCCAATTAGTGAGTTTTTTTAATAATTCCTCATATATCAAATAATTTATCTAATTAATTAAAAATGGTATTTATGCAAGAATATCCATATTTTTCAGTGAATAATGATTTATAAATATTTCCAATATAAACAATTTTCCATGTAAAATACCGTTTATAGAAATGATATATAGTTTATGAAATAAACTTATGCATCATACAATAAATATATTTATTTAAGATAAAAATCACATGTAAAAAATGATATATGGTTTGATAAATAATAATTTCCAGGATTCAAATAAAACAGATATTTATGGGAAATGAATCGTATATTAATCACAAGTGAGAGAATGATTAAAAGGAATGATAATGGTTATAAAACATGAATCAAAAAATTGAATCGCAATATTTTTTTCACACAAATGATAAAATTAATGGAAAATTTTGATATCAATTAAATATATCCCAAATGGAAAATAAGTACAATATAGGGATGATGTCATTGAGGAATAAGAGTCAGATTAAAATGTGATTAAAATATTCTTGAGTAAAATAACCATTTTATAATTAAATAAATTTTAAAACTAAAAGGCCCCAACCCATTTTTATCATATATTTATTTTTTAATTACCTCTGAAACCTATAAATGTTTTTTAAAACATTGTGTGGACATGACTATAGGACATTTAGTACATTCTAAATACATGAAAAAAAAATTCCTTTCTCATTTTTGGTATAAACCCAAGGTGCATTTTTTTGAAAGTGTCATGAATTTTCCTTTCAAAACATAATTTAAAAATTAATAATGGGTATAAAAATTTTTAATAATTCATTTCGAAAATTTTAAAGACTATTTTAAATATTTTCTACAACACATGGTTTTTGAGGAAGATATATTTCCGACTAAAGGGATAAATGAATATAGATTTTCTGAAAAAACATTTTCTCTATCATTTTATGTACAAACATTGGAAAATTTTATTGTTACATGAAAAAATATTGATTAAATATTAAATAATAAAAGTGAAATTTTTTATTTTAAAAATATAAGATAATTACCTTCAATGTAAATTGAAACATAAACTACCCAAATTAAAATGATTTCCTTGAATAAACCATTACATAGAACATGAATTTCATGTGATAATTAACCATTTAATTGATTATGAAAATCAAATGTTAATCTACATAATTCACATTGATATAAAATAAAATATATTAAAAATTTCAATACACGGATAATCATATAATATCCATGATGATAAAGTAATAATTTGACATAATGAAAGGATATTGAGTTATGAAATTATTTACCACATGGAAACTTTTACCAAAAATCAAATTCGATTAAAAAATTCAAATTCAAACATAAAATACCCTGAATTATTAATAATTATTGATAATATATTTCGAAGGTGGATTATTTACAGCATACAAACAAATTCTATTCCCAATAATAAAATATGTCTCAATTATGGTAAATTGAGATGAAGTCCCTTACCATGACTCTGACTCATCACATAAATTATTTATCTTCCTAAATAGTAAACATATGTAAATTACTAATTCGAATAAGAACCACATTAAATTTTATTACCCAATTGGTATAACATATTATCATTTTATACCTGATTACATTATCAATTATGTTTATGTTGGATGTTTCAATGATATTAGGCTTCTGTGTCAAAAAATGTCTTTGGGATGTTGACTATGGCCAAAAGGTTATTAGTTATACATCTACAGAATAATAATAAAGAAATAATTATCATATTTATATTTAAATTAAATTTTAAAACCAAATGATGAAGTATGGTTTTAAAAATGAACAACATTACAATCATGGAGATAGTAGTCTCAATATACGCATGAGTAACGTTTCAATTTCTTAATGATCAGTATGGAAAGAAGGTATATATTAATTTATATTTATCGAATTTTAATATTATCATATATAACATTTTATTTTTAAATTTATAATTATGTATATGATATATGAAGTGTGGTGATGATAATAGAGTCACGTCATTTTGTGAAGGCGGTCGTTCACACATACACGATTGAGGTTATTATTTTTTAGTATAAGAAATAAAGTTATAAAATATCTCTTAATATTTATAAATATTTCATAAATATCATAATTATTTCATTTATATAAAATATATTGATCAATTTTGTCTGTATTACCTTACATGTAAATCATTAGTAAAATAATAACATCACTTCATGTGGCAGTAGTCCATCATACACACTAGTGACATTATAGTATACACGTGGAATGGAAAATAAAAATTCTATATATGATGTAATGAAACTATATGTATTATTAGGTTATAAATATCACACACACATATATATATACTTTATATCCATCAACATACCCATCTATGAAGGGTTTTAATGGAAACAATTGACATCGATACGCAAGGTAGTAGTATGAAGTAAACATAAATAATGACTTAAATACCCATTTGAAATAAGTAATGATATTTTTTGGTCATTACCTTAATATAAGAACATATAAGTCCATGTTATTTATTTTTGTTATTTTATAATCACTAATTAAATATATTTTAATGATTCTGATTAATATATAAATGAATAACACATAGTTAAGAATTTTAACTCTTCTCTGATCACATGTTTTTAATTATAAATAAAGTATTCAATGAATAAGTTTTGGATAGAAAAATAAAAGACATCTATGTTGAGTTTATAGAAAGTATTAAGTCATTTAGAAAGTTATTAATAGAACCAAATAAATTTTATTGTGTTAATTAAGTGTCTAATGTGTGGCCTTTTAAATGTAAAGTGAGTGGCACACTTGTAAATTTTTTAAAAAAACAAGATGTACACACATTTTTCACATTCCATAAGAGTATTAAATTTCTCATTTATGATATTAAGATATTATATAGACTTAATATGGATTTAAAATATATTTATTAAAATTTTAATGTCGTTTTAACCCTTATATTATTAGTTTAACCCCTAGTAATATCATTTAAACCATAACATCGATAATTAATAATCACTATTATCATTATTCTTTTTGGTAGAAAATTAATTTTAAAATATTAGATTAAAAATTATTATTAAATACATGGAATAAATTTTTCTGTTTTCCCTTCACATAATAATGAAATGATAATTTAAAATTAATCCAGTATACACGACGAGAAAGCTGGTTTTCAATGAGAAAATGCTAAAAATCTTAAAATGTTTTCACATAAAAAATTGGAATTAAAATTAAATAAATGGTATAAATTGTATAAATAAATATATAATTGAACTAATTTTAATTTAAGTTAAAATTAAAATATAATCCAACATTGTGAATTTTTTAAATGAAAGTGTAGTGATCAATAAAAATAATTATTTTTAACTATTCAAACAAAAGAAATTTTCCAGAAAATTCTAAAAAATTTACCATAAGGTATTTTTGATTTTATGATTTAAAAAACTAAGTTAAAATGAAAAAATAAATTTTCAAAACATAGTAAAATTAATTTCTAAAATATTTGTTGAAATCATGACAAAAAATGCCCTAAACACTGGTTTTCAGAAAACATTTCTTCTCCTTATAAAGGATTTTTAGTTATTTTTCTAAAACATAGATAACAAATATTAAAGTATAAACTATATATTTTTTTCATTTATTTATTAATTTTTATTCACACCAAATGGATTTCATTGATAAAAGCCTCATGTTTATTCAATATTCTAATAGATATTCAAATATAATTTAGACTTTGTGTTGTGTGTCACATATTAAATCAAAAAAAAATATTTAAATATATTTGGGTGTTTCATTCCTCCCATTATAAATAAAACATTCTCTCAATATTTAAACTTGATTTTGTATTCTAGGGTTTTTTTTGTAAACCCCATTTTTTAAAAACTCATATGGTAAAATGTTGATAAAACAACCTCCAAATAATGATGAAAATGAAGAAATAATGTCATATATAATAACACATAAACTGGTTTAAAATTATGATAACATAGGATTGAAATGGATATATAGTCATTGTATAGAATAATAGCACCCATGTATTTATAGATTTTGATAGAGATCATTTATCTAATGATTTTGGATGATCTATAGAATGTTAAGGACTATTAAAACAGAAATATGTGATGATTTAAAAGATAATATGATTAATTAGATATGAAGGTAAATGGATAAAAATAGTTTTTTAGTATTTTTTCCATTTATTTTATGAATTCATTCACTATATAATAATACGTGGAAATATACTTACTTACTATGTCTCTATTGACTAAGAATAATTTCTTCCTTTGGTTGTTCTTCAATAAATTACCAATTCATTGCATACATTGAGAAATAAATATCCAAAAATAAAATTTTTATATTCATGAAGCTTTAAAAATTAAATTTAATAGATAATAATATCCATAATATAATAATAAGTAATTATTTTGATTTCTAGTTTTTATGATAACAAAATTATTAATCCAAGTTTCCCAATATGCATAAATTTTCTTATGGTTATGTAATAAAATAATATGTAATTCTTGGTCCAAAGATGAACTAACAAAATTGTTAGACTAATGGTTATTCATTGATTCTAAATGAGATATATTTTTTATGGTTTTCAATACACATAGGGTTGATCAAGGAGTTATCATGAAAATTGATTTCACATTTCAATACAAAGTAAGTGTTTAAGGTGGCCTAGTTTCCCAGTGTTTGAAAAAACTTTGGGCCTCAAAATTGGGAGATTTTATTAAGAAATGGAAGGTTTGAGCATGTAAAGTCATCCAATATTGGTTCAAATACCATTAAGGATAGTTCATGGATAATATATGAGGTACATTGTTTGGTGTGGAAAAACAAAAAAAATATAGGATTTCCCCCTAGCGATGTTATACAGTCAGGAAGGTTCGTAGTATATGGGAGGCCGACAGTTTGCGACATGGACAATACATGGTGAATGCAAGGCTAAGATCAGTTTGTGGAAGAACTTGTTCATGGCCTAAAATTTTTTTTGGAGAAATATAGATGGTTATTTTGGAATCCATGATGGATAAGGCTGTGTGAGGACCATATAGGGAAGAATAGTTCATGGGAGCACAGTACGCGTTGATGATTCAGACAATCACAGATTATCGGAATTGACAGCTCTACTTTCCAATATAAGAATCATTAATCCCTTCATTAAACACACATCACTATGATTAAAAATATGGGAGGAATTCGGTGGAGCCTTGAGTGGTTCACAGGAAGAAAATCCTAGAACAAAGACATTGATTAGACATCCAGAATAAATTCAGTGAAGTCTAAAATAGTTCACAGAATACAGTTTGTAGAATAAGGTTTGTGGAAGATGGTTCACCAAAGATAGTTTTCAGAATACAGTCAGCAGAAGAGGAGTTGTTCCATAGAGAATAAGGGGTACATGAGAGAACTATGTAGATGCAGTTTACATAGGAATTACACTGAGGTGGTTCATTAAGAACTCACAATACTCATTGTAGTACAGTACATAGAATAAGAAGGCTAGATCAAGATGGAAATGATCACAAAAGAATAGTATGTAGAAAAGTAGATTACATCTACAAGGGAAATCATAACCCCAATAAATCATCTATCTATAGCTAAGGAAACATGAATTTATTCCAACCCCTGAAAGAAACCGTTATGTTTATAAAATATTTTTAAATTCTTCTAAATGTAGTGACAAAGGGGGAATCAATGGAAGTGATTTGAAGGACACAGTGTGTTATCCCTAAAACCTTGTAAAATAAGTTCTCATAGAATAGAATGATTTTGCTAAACTTTTTTAATCCACTCGTTGAGATGATTATTGGAATATGGAACGGTCGAAAAACTATTTGTATATGCTCCTTGGACTAGCCCTTAGTGGTGAACCTTGTAAAATTTCTATGTTTTCATTTTTCATGTGAATGTTTAAATTAAAAAACATTACAAACAAATTTATTTATAAATTTCCCACTATTTTGGGAATATGATCCATTAATTAAGAATAAAAAAGTTGACAACCTGATTCACCCCTCCCCTCTCAGTGTGTTCTGGTGTCCTTAAAAAAATTCATAAATGGTTGACCTTATAACCCTTACAAAATATTAATATCCAGAACATTATAAATAGGGATTGAAATACCTTCACAATTTATTCTATTGAAATGTGGTAATAACCTAAATATACATAAAACCTGATTAAAAACATTCATGATTTATTATTTTTTAAATAAAACAATTATTATTATGTATATTATTACATCAAAAAATTCATTTAATTCCATGAAATATATTTTATAACATGTTGAATACAAATCATTAATCTTTTCGAAGGTAGTTAGTACTACCCAATTTACTTTAGCTATAACAATCACATATAAATCCGAACATAATTATCTCAAAATTAATAAATTACTAAGTGTTATTGCCCTTAATCATTTGTTTTCTAAGAAGATCAACTTTCCACTGAATCATTTTTCATGGTCATCGATATTGTTCAACGTACTTTTTCAAATACATAATGGAAATGTATTAAATTACAATCCTTATTAATTGAATAATTAATACTAATAATAATATATCATTGATATAATAATAAATTGAAATAACTCCAAAATAAAAACACAATAACATTAATCATTCCCATTTGTTTTTAGTAAAATCATAAACTTAACCACTATTCATTTGCTACTTTTGAGGTTTTTTCTTTTGAATCATATTACATTCATTTACATAGTTCCACATCTATTTACATTTGAAATATTGAATATTTTTATAATTTTAATAAACTATATTTTATGATGATTTTGGAGTTTATATCCTCACTTTTATAAACTCACATTCCATTTGTGTCAGTATTAGGGTGTTTCACTCCACAATTATCACATGTGGGAAAGTCCTCCTTTACATTTATTCCTTTATCTTTATTCTTCTCTATCATCCTCTTATTATTGCGATTCCCTTGGAAGAAATAATACATGTATAATTATTTCTATGTATTTTTATTACGTGATACTATGTCCTTATATGATGAGAATGTTTGGGAGACTAGTTCATATTGAAAGATTGTCTTAATCCATTTAAAAAATTATCATTCTTACCCTTCAGATTATTTCCATTAATGAAATTCATATTCCTTCTTCTCAGATTAATTTATATATTTTTTACACTATATTATATCATACCATTTTGGGAAAAAATTAATACAAATATTAGTGAATTAATTTACATAAATTACAAAAATTCTGCATAGAAAATATCATAGTCATAAAAATGGTTTCTTTGGGGATATATTTATTTTGAAAAATTATGATGGTTTATTATGAAAATATGGATCATACTAAGTATATATCCTGGTAATATCAATAATGGTGAGTATTAAGTGATATTTTTATGCACTAGGTAATGATCAGTTCAAGCCTAGTGTTCCATTTTTGATGTTGTTTCCCTTGGGTACATATGTGCTAGAACCAGTCCACATGTAGTATCTAGACAGAGATTTATTTCTAAAATAAACTACATAATCTTTTTATTACCAATATTTTAGGATGTAATTCTATAGATATACTCAAATTATATCCTATGTTTATGTTCCCTAATCTAGGTTTTACTTAATATAGTTCCCTTATTTTTGTAAATCTAAATATGACACAAACTATTAAAACCATGGCCCCAATGACTTGAAGCTCGTTTCATACTTTATTACATTGGCATATAAAAAATGGGTCAAATCCTAAATGGCCTATCATTTTTGTGGTTTTGATGAACTAGAAACATGCATGATACCCATTTTACATATGGATATAATATAAAAATAATAGAAATGGAAAACCTGAAATATCCTTGAACTCATTCCAATAATTATTCTTCTTATCCAACAGAATGGATAAAAAATAATCGTGATCTCATTTAATCAGTAAGGGTTAATTACAATGAAATATATCATAAATAAACCATAATCATAACCATGGAATTATAAATAACTGAAAACATAGGCTATTTAAATAAAATTATTATTATGAAAAGATGAGGCATAATCAATATGGTAAGGTTAATAACAAAAAACACATTTTAGTTAATCAATAAACAGAAATGAAATGAATCTAGAGATTATATCATATTAAGAATATGATCAATATTATTAATAATAATAATATATATAAGAAATAAAATTCTAGGAAATATTGATCTCAGGTAGAATTATACCTCTCCCATCAAGATCATTCAAAAGATGGTTTTGATCTACAATAAGAAACATATTTAATGTTAGCTCTCTAATTCACCACATTATACTAGCAATTCATCAAAGGGATGTATATTTTTGATCCCCATCGAACATTTGATTTTAAAATAATTCATCTGGTATTGAATAATCGATTTGATACATTGAAATTGTGTTTTATCCTCAAAAATATATTTTGAGAAAATATAAAAATCAATAGTTACCCAGATGAATAACATTCAATATATAACACATCATGTAGAAATGATATAAGGTTTAAAAATAAACATATTCAAGATATAATGACTATGGATACTAATGGAAAGAATTATATATAAAAATAAAAAAAATTATGTAAAAAATCATATCCATGATACAATAAATTCTTATATCCAACATAAAATAATTTAACAATGATCATAGGATAGGGTATGTTTCAAATAAAAGATAATGATTGTAGAAAAATAAATCAAGAATGTGAATGGAAATAATTTATTAGGAAAATTTTATAATAAACCATCGAAATAAAGAATTATAATTATATTAATAAATCATATCCCCATTTTATCATAATTATATTAAAGGGTTGATTTCATTATTGAATATAAATAGAAATAAAATTTCATTAAATATATTCTTGTGGAAATTAACTATTTCACATTGACAATATATTTAAAACTAAAATTTTAGATAACATTGTGAATATAAATTTATTATCAAAAAACATTAGGATATTTTTAATTACGTTTTAAAAAAATTATTGGTCTTTATGTTAAGAAATTATCTGCATACTGAGTACATTAAAACAAATACTCTTTTCAAATATTCAACAAAATTCAAATGGATGTTATTTAAAAATGACATAAAGAATAGTTTAAAAACATATTTTAAAGATTTAAAATATGTAAATATTCCAATAAAATATTTAATAAATGGTGAATAATATTTTTGGAAATTTTTTTCAATAAATGGTTTTGAAAGATAGTGGATTTCATTCTGCTGAGAAAAATAATGTTGAATTTTACTAATCAATTTCTAAATGATTTTAAATACCAATGTGTGGAGAATAATACTATTACATAGAAACATGATTGATAACCATATTATATGAACAAAAAAATTAGTATATAAATAAAATTTCAAATAATTTGTTATATTGAAAATTCAAGAAGAAACTATCCCAATTAAAATGAGATTTTAAAATAAAAAATTAAAGACCATGATGTTTTATTTAAAATTATGAGATAATACATTATGTGTATCAAATGTAAATAAAAAAAATTCCATTTTATATAAAACATAATATAGTAAAAATTCAATGAACATGTAATGATAAAATATCAATCATTGCTAAGAGGTAATTAAAAAATTAGAATAAATGGAGTTATATAATTCTTCTCCAATTGGTAACTTTTAAGCCAAATACAATTGGCTAAATTAATTTAAATTGAATCTTAAAATACCATGAATTATTAGAAATTACATGTTAAGGGGTTGTATGTACACTATATAAAATAAATTATGCCTACAATAATAACATATTATCAATGAAGTAAAATTGATATGAAGTCACTTAACCTTAATCAGACTCCTCACGTACGTTATTTGTATTATAAAATAATAAACCTATGTAAATTTTCCACACTATTAAGTAATATTATAATGTTTATTAATTATTTTATTTTAATTATTACTATTTTATAAAATATTACTTAATGAATAAAATTAATGTCAGAGGGTTTTGATAATGTTTGTCATATTTTTTAAAAATATCATTGGTAGGTACACTACAATCAAGAAATCCACTATTTAAAACTATAAAGAATAATAATTATGAAATAATTATCATATTATTAAATAAATTATTCTTTTTTAAACCAATAATGATATATTTTGAAAAAAATGAACTATGTTAAAATTTTGCAGATGGTAGGTCATATATATGCATGAGTAACGTTTCCATTTTTCAATGATCATTATTGAAAGAAGGTATGTAATATTATAATATTTTTGAATGATCATAATATAAAATATAAAACATTTTCTATCTAAATATACTGATATATATAATTTATTTTGTGTGTTTATGTAAACATAGTCACATCGTTTTGCGAAGGCGGTTGTCCAGACATACACAATCAATGTTATTATTTTTTATTGTAAGAAATAAAATGATTTCTTATATTAAAAAAATGATAAATATATCAGTAATATAATAATAATTTCATTTATATAACATATATTCATCATAAGTTTTCTTTATTACTTTACATGTAATGAAATAGTGAAAAATGAATCGCATCGCTTCGCAATGCGGTAGTCTGCCGCACACACGAGCCTCATTATCATATCCCCTACTAAATGGAAGGTAAAAAATGGTATATATGACATTATGGATCCAGGGGTATAATTATATTATAGATATAATTTAAATAAATTATACCCATCATTATAACCAACCGTGAAATATGGTAATGGAAAAAGGAATTGCATCAGTTTGCGAGGCAGTACTCTACCGTACACAGGATTGATGATTTCGTAAACCGATTCATGGAAGTGTAGATGGTTTTAAGTCTTGAACTTCAATTAAATACATATTGGTATATATAATAAAAAATTTAATTATTTTATCATAAATTTTAAAGATTTTATATAGGTGTATTAATATATAAATGAAAAACTCAATGTTAAAAATTTTTCACTTCTCTGATCACATATTTAATATTACACTAAATGTATTCCTTCAATATATTTCATAAAAAAACAAAAATAAATGACAATTTTATGGAATATACAAATATATGAATATATTTATGTATTTTTTGGCCAAAAAATATATTAACATTTTTAGAAGTGATAATGTGTTTGTCTTTTATAAGTATTTATAATATTTGAGAAGAAAAAGTTGTACATAAATTTTTCACAAAAAAGAAGGGAAAATTGAGTATTATAGAGACTGATAAATTAAAATTTATGCATATTTAAATAAATAATATTCTAAAATTGTTTTTATTCAGTTTTAACCCTTTTTTTTGTTTAACCCCCCCAGAAAACCTGATTTTACCTTAACAGCGGTAATTAATTTTTACTATTTTCGCAATTAATTTTAAGAAATATTTATATTGAACTTTTAAACAGTATAAATTATTCTGATTCCAAATGGAGAATCCATTTTTTTAAAATTGAATTATAATAAATTTATAATGTAAATTAGAAAATGTTCATATAGACACGACGACAATGCGGGTTTTCAATGAAAAAATATTGAGAAGTTTATAAAGATGTTATACAAAAATTAAATATTCAAATCATTAATATGAAATAAAGTAGATTAATAAAAATATATAATTGAAATAATTTTATATTAAACTCAGTTTAAAATATAATTTTACTATGTTTATTATTTTAACAAATATATTTTTTTATAAAAATCAGTATTTTTGATATTCAGTGAAAAATAAAACATTTTAAAAAGAACCAAAATATTAACACATTTATAATTTTTATATGTTAATTTAAAAAATGAAGGTAGTTTTGAAATATAAATTATCGAAAAGTGGTGAAATTTAATTTTTATTTATGTTTGCAACGCCTATCTAAACCCTCTTTTTGACACAAAATGCAGTTTTTTTAAAACATTTCTTTTTCAACAAAATAATTTTTATTCTTATTTTTAGTAATTACATAAAAAATGTACATGTATAAAATATATATATTAAAAAATTTATTATTTCCAATATATATCCATTAATTTAATGGATAGTTTAAAGTTATCTAGTTTATATAATATTTAAATAGAGAATTGTAATTTGTTAAAACCTAGTGTTTCTAGTCTCATATATTATCAAATAGAATCGTCTTATTTTATAATCCGGTTTTGTTACATGAAACATGGAATTAAAATATTTTCAAATTTCATAATAAATAAATATTTCTAAATTATTTTTCTGTTAAGTATAAATAAGGCTCAAATAAAATTTTCCATAAAAAAGGAATGAGAATGAATTTCATCAGAACATGAATGGAATAATAATTTAAAAAATATTTGATTTTATAAATTAATTTTAAATCATTGAAAATGGTATGAGTCTCAACATTGGTTTGATCAAGGATCATTTTTTCAAGCATTCTTAGTGGTGTATATATTTGGGTGTGCGTACATATGTAGAGTTCATAACTATGGGGGAATAAGAATTCGTCCCAATGAATGGACCCACATATTATTATCTACTTTAGTTATTGATATCGTCATCAATAAATTTATAGGTAGATCTGATACATTCCTAGCCTGTATATCCTAGTCCAACCACCTATATAAATAGCCTCTCTTGTGTGTCAAATAAATCAATCAAGGGGAAAATCATTGATTTCAAATCAATCTCATTAGTCATTATTTAAGAAACCCCAAATCATATTTTAAAAAATTATTTTTTTTTTCAAAAAAAAATCAATTTTTTTTTCAAAAAACTCATACATTTGAAAAAAAAATCATTTCATTTAAAATCCATAAAGCATTTCATGCCTTCTTTTCTCAATAATCCTCATCAAATTTTTTATCAAAAAAATCATCCAAATAAAAATAATTCTCATGAAAACATATATTTATATTAGAATAAAATTTTGAAGACATTCAAGAAACACCGTATAATTTAGGAAAATATTTATCAAGGACCCCAATTCATTAATTAAAAATAAATTATGAAACCTATTCAAATCAAGCAACCAAAAATGTTTTAAATAGGTAGGAATTTCATTATAATCCACCTACCTCAAACACGGTATCTTCAAACACAAAAAAATATATTCTATAATAAATAAATAAGAAAGATCAATAATAAGTATAACATAATGATCATGATAATCCAACCTATGTTTCCCTTAAACTAATAACGCATTATGGAAGAACAATAACCGAACTGGGAAAATCCAATCACCTTTTACACAGATTGAATTCCCAAAATACCTATTTAAGAAGCATTCTATCCAAAATATGAGACAAAAGGATAATAAACCAAACTTTTTCTGTGAAAAATCATTATACAATACTCTTTTAAAAATCTCTATCAATGTTTTAGGTTCCTAGAGTAGCAACCCCAGATGACCAATCACTATTGAGTGATTCAATAAAATTGGAACCTCTCCCACCATACAATGAAGCTACCCACTATGACTTACTAGGCTCACCCATGAAACTCTCCATGAACTGGTGCAGTTATTATTTCTATTTTGGCATACCCATAGCCTCCCTCATTCCCTAGTGTAACAATTTTGTCCATGGTTGATAGGTCGGCCAAAAACACACCACATCCTGGACCATGCTATGTATTGGACATTTTGGAATAGCTTGTTTCTCATAAGAGGCACACATGTCGAAACAAATTACACCAGGGAATAGTGAATCATATTTTCCTCTATAAAATTTCCAAAAAATCATTTTATTCCACTAAAAACCTATATTTCTTCAGAAACAAAAAAAACCAACATTAGCCTCAAAACAAAACACGGTCAATTAAATAACATACCATAGATAAATCATAATGTTGTTACAAAAGTCATTTCAAATATCAAATATAATGATTGGAGAAACAAATCCCCACATATTCGATCACCACATAAGACACTGATCATGAATAATTCCTTAATTACCCATAATATCATCCAAAAGTTTTCATAAAATTTTCTCATAATGAGGGTCACACCCTCCAATAACTAATAGTCTTCTCCCCACTATATGGATTACGATAAACATCATTTTTATTATTTCACCAATAGGTTTTGACATATTAAAATATCTCTATAATAGTCCATAAAGAGTAAAATAACATAAAATAAAATCAGATACCACATTACAATAATGAAAATTATATCACCTAAATTTCACAATATTTGGAGTTCCATGAGGCTTCATATTGACCACAATATATGAAATTGGTTCCCAAGTGGAGATGAGGTTATGAATCATAAATTTTGGATACTGTTCCCTTGGTCACATAGAAATTTTTCAAAAAATAAAAAAGAATAAATATACAATGGGGATTCACTAAATCATTGATCCAAACATCAACCCCACTTCCAAATCCATATCAATGTACTCTCACCTAATTAAATAAGAAAATTATTCCAAAACTGTATATAATACATATGGTCTATATGGGTACAACTACATCAATACAGTGAGTCGGAAATAATATCAATATCATATAACTAACTATCACCATTATACACTTTCATATACATGTTTATGTTTGTGGAAATTAAATAAAAAAATAAAATGTCAAACAAGCATACATGTTGGGTCATTATGTTCTAACTCAGATAGAAGGACACTAGACACTACATGGTTCAGCCAACGCCATATGATGAGATAACATTTTTCCACAAATCATAAACTATACCAATTACATCAGGGTGGGTGTCATACCATTTCACAACTATTGCTTTATTACTCTAGGTATGGTCCATAAAAAACTACAATCACATTATACCATGTCTCCCCCATTTCCCTCTCACATAATGTAATCCCTCTTATGAATAATCATCATCTATCCTCAAACATTGTGTAGGTCCTCGTAACATTCCATATACTACATTTCATAACTCTAACCTCTCACTTATGTTTACTTCCAAAAACATGACAACCCATATCATATACCTCCACCCTTTCTCATAAGTTGAGGCCTCTAACTCGATAACAATTAATGTCTCATACAGCTACCCTCTCACTTATTTTAATAAATTTTCAAAAAAACAATTCAATTCTCAATCCTCTTTCACACAGGGGTGAGGTCTCATGCCTCATCAAATATTATATCTCAAAACAAATCACATGCCACTAGCCACTCACATATGGTCTGGTCTCAAACTATATCACCTAACTTGTCTCATACTATTACGCTCTCATTCAGGATGAGTTATAATTCCATGTATCACATCACCTCTAATACTATAACCCTCTCACTTAGGGTGATTTCTTATACTGAACGATTACCTCAGCACTCTCACGCAGGGTTGGTACTAACTCAGCCCTCAGTGTCAGCTGTCTCACATTAGGTTGTTGAATAATATTACTCTACCTCGTTTCCACTATACAAATCAAGATCCTTTTATTGCATCAAATAACTCCCCAAATAAATTCATAATATCCCTGCCAACTTCTTAAAGTCCCTATTTTGATTATAAAACAATCATAGGAAGGCCTTATGTACAATCCTAAATAGGTTATCTGATGAAGAGTTATAGTTATTAACTTTCAATTTTCAATTGAAATATTATTCTACCAAATTCCATATATTGAGGTACTATTATGTTATTTTATTATCTTATATTCATCTCATCTGCTATGATATTAAAAATTATACCAGTTGTCATGTGCACGAAGGACTATCGCCTCACAAACCAATTTAATTCATTTTTCCTCAAAACCTCTCATTGATTGTTATATTAATGTATTTAATATACACATATATGATATTTGTGACATATTCATCATTCTATAATGATAATATATCATATATTTTCTTAAATTTCCATCCATTGAAAAATGATAACATCGTTCGTGCATACGTGTGGATTAGCACCCCCATGAAGCAATGTTAATTTATTCATCCACTATAGGAAAAGTGGGATTTTGTGATTGGTCATTTGAAATGGTTCACTAACTCATCGCAAATAGACCATCAAAAGAGGTTTTTTGCAACAAGAGAACCAACCTATTGCAAATAATAAGGATTTTGCAACGGGGTGATTTTTCCCCTCACAAAATGTTTGGTGCGAGTTTCTCACCAAACCACATAAAGGGTATACGTGATGGGATTCTATGCTCGTCGCAAATACCCAGAAATTTTTTTTAGTATTTGCGTTGTGATTTATCCCTCGTTGCAAATAGTATGTTTGCATGTTGAAATTTGTGATGGGGCCCGTCACAAATTATGTTTTAACCACAGAGTATTTACGAGATTCCCCATAGAAATAATACTATTGGCGTTGGGATCCTTGTCGTAGTTAAACCTGTCGCAACTAATCTAACCTATATATGCCCCATCTATTTTTTCCCACACCACTCAATTTTCAACACCTCTCTCACTATCTATAGTAGGAAATTTTTTCTCTCAAAATTTTTCAAATTTTAAAATCATAATTCGGGGTATTGCTCGCAAATTTTAACCTTCGAAAGCGTCAGTTTTAAGGTGTTTATCGATTTCATTTAAATTTTATTTATTTTGTTTTGTTTTGTTCTCAGGTGTAATAATTGTTAATTAGCTGGAGTTATTTTAAATTAGAATTAGATAATCTTATTTACCAATTTTTATGTCTATTTTTACAAATAGTTAGGCCAGATTATTAAGAATTAGTATTAATAAAAAATAATTATATTAAATAGTATAAATTAGAAATAATTAGTATGAAATTATAATAATAAATATTAAATTGAGATAATTAGTATTCAATTGTAATAACTATTATTAAATAGTAAAAATTAGAAATAAATTTTAATAATTAGTAATAAATTATAATAATAAGTAATAAGGTGTAATAATTAGAAAAAATTAATAATAATTAGTAATAAACAGTAATAAATAGTAACAAATTCTAATATATTGTGATAAATTCTAATAAATATTATCAAATTCGTATAAATAGTAATAAATTCTAATAATTATTAATAAATTCTAATAATTGGTAATAAATTCGAATAATTAGTAATATAATGTAATAATTCATAATAAATTGAAATAACTAGTAATAATTATTAATAAATTGCTACAATTAGTAATAAAATCTAATAATCAGTATTAATATCTAATAAATTCTAATAATTGGTTATAAATTGTAACAAACTGTAATATTTACTAATAAATTGTAATAAATATTAATAAATATTAATATTTAGTAAAAACTTATAATAACTAATAATAAATTATAATAATTAGTAATATATTGTAATAATATGTATTAATTTGTAAAAATTTGAAATAAATTGTAATAATTAATAATTAATATTAATAAATATTAATAAATAGTAATAAATTGGAATAATTAGTAATAAATTTTATAAATTATTAAAAAATTCTAATAATTAGTAATAAATTATAATAATTAGTAGTAAATTGCAAGAATTGGTAATAAGTAGTAATAAGTCGTAACAATTGGTAATAATTGGTAATAAATTCCATTAATTAGTAATAATTAGTGATAAATTGCAACAATTAGTAAGAATGAGTAATCAATTCTAGTAATTAGTATTAAATTGTAAAAAGCTCTAATAATTTGTAATAAATTTTAATAATTAGAAATAAACTACAAAAACTAGTAATAATTAGTAATAAATTGCAATAATTAGTAAAAATTAGTAATAAATTGCTGCAACATGTAATATTTAGTAACAATTTCTAATAATTAGTATTAAATTGTAATAAATTTTAATCATTAGAAATAGATTGTAATAAATTGTAATAAATTGTAATAAATTATTAATAAATTGTAATAAATTGTAATAAATTTTAATAAAAAATAATAATTAGTAATAAATTAGTAATAAATTTTTATAAATTATGATAAATTTTAATAATTATTAATAAATTATAATAACAATTAATATATACTAATAATTAGTAATAATTTTAAATAATTGGTAATAAATTGTAATTAATGGCAATTAATTTTAATTATTCGTAATAAATTTTAATAATTAGTAATAAACTATGATAATTAGTAACAAACAGTTATATTTAGTATTAAATAGTTATAAATTCAAATAATTTGTAATAAATTCTAATAATTATTAATAAATTCTAATAATTAGTAATAAATTCGAACAATTAGTGATAATTAGTAATAAATTGAAAAAATTAATAATAATTACTAATAAATTACTACAACTAATAATAATTAGTTATAAATTTCTACAATTAGTAATAATTAGTTATAAATTGCAACAATTAGTAATAATTATTAATAAATAGTAATAATTAGTAATAAATTAAAATCAATTCTAATAATAAGTAAAATATTAGTAATAAATTAGTAATAAATTAGTAATAAATTGTAATAAATTGAAATAAATTGAAATAAATTGTAATAAATAGTAATAAATATTAATAAATTTTAATAAGTTGTAATAAAGAGTAATTAGTTCTTATAATTAGTATGAAATTCTAATAATTAATAATAAATTATAATAATTAGCAATAATTTGTAATAAATTTATATTATTTTGTAAAAAATTTTAATAATTAGTAGTAAATTGTAATAATCATTAATAGAGATTAATAATTAGTAAAAAATTATAAAAAATAATAATAATTAGTAATGAAATGTAATAATATATAATAAATATTAAGAATTAGAAATCAATTGAAATAAATAATAATAATTAGTATTTAATTGAAAAAATTAGTAATAAATAATAATAAAGTGAAAAAATTAGTAATAGTTATTAATAAATTGCAAAAATTAGTAGTAATTGATAATAAATATAAAAAATTAGTAATTATTAGTAATAAATTTAAATAATTTGTAATAATCAGTAATAAATTGATATAATTAGTAATAATTAGTAATAAATTCTAATAACCAGTTATAAAAAGTAATAAATTCTAATAGTTAATAATAATTAGTAATAATTAGTAATAATTAGTAATAATTATTGAAAACTTTTAATAGTTAGTAATTACATGAAATAAATTGTAATAAATTGTAAAAAATAGTAAAAAATAGTAATAGATTTTAATACATTTTAATAATTAATAATAAATTGCAATAATTAGTAATAAAGTGTAATAAATTTAATAATTAGTAATAAATTTTAATTATTAGTGATAAATTATTTTAATTAGTAACAAATTCTATAAATTATTTAAAATTTTAATAATTAGAAATAAATTGTAATAAACTGTAATCAATTATAAAAATTTGTAATAATTTGTAATAATTTTTATTAAATAGTAATAAATTGTTAAAATTAGTAATATTTAACAATAAGTAGTTATAATTACTAGTAATTAGTAATAATTGGTAATAATTATTAATAACTATTAATAAATATTATAAAATTCTAATAAATAGTTATAAATTCTAATAAATATTAATAAATTCAAATAATTAGTAATAAATCCTGATAATTAGTAATAATTTGGAATAATTAGTAATAAATTACATTAATAAGTAATAATAAACCATAATTTTCAATAATTTTCAATGATTTGTAACAATTAGCACAAATTGGAATTAATTAAAAATAATTGACAATAATTAGGAAGCAATTATAATTAATTGAATAAAATTGTAATAAATGGCCACAACTTCTAGTTGATTGCTGGATCCCTTTTTCCTGACACGTTATCCCCTTCTAATTTTATTCCACTTAAATCACTATGAAATATCAGTGAAAACATGTGAATATCCATTTTTGTAAGCACTTGAATGGAGAGCATCACATCGAGGCCATCCTCATCTATATTTTCATGCATAAAAATGGATATCGGTATTTCAGAAGTGATTTTTATAGTGATTTCAATAGAAGCAATTTGCAAGGAGGTGGATCATCAGGAAAAAGAGTCTCATTTTCTCAACGAATCATCTCCTTGAAAATGTATTATTGAAATCACTATAAAAAATCTCTGCTATCCTACAGATATCTATTTTGGTATGCACAAAAATAGAGAGCAGTGCTGCAAGGCCTCCCTCTGCCCCATACTCATGAATAATGAAATAAATATTTGTATGTCATAGAAGATGTTTCAATGTGATTTCAGTCAGAGACAGTGGAAATGAGTTGTCATGAAAAAGATCTATTGTTAATTCATTTGAAATTATTTCACTGGTAATTAGTGATTATAAGTAAAAATTAGCTGTAATTAATAATAATTACTTGTAATTAGTATAAATTATTATATTCAAGTGTAGATTTGTATAAAATTTTAAAAAATTAGATAAATAAGTAATAAATAATATATAATATTACAATTTGATAGAATACATATTTTATGTATGTTTACTTTTTTGGATTTTGTTTTTCTTATATCAGATTATCAAAAAAAATATTTTTATTTTTTATTTTTTACTAAAATATTGAAAAGGGAAGTTGGAAAGAATCATTCTCAGATGACACGCTTGGATAAATTAGTGTAAGAATATATAGGGTTCTTGTTTATATCCTGTATATATTGACAGTTTTAAATATCTCTTATCATTTTTATAATCCAAACCAGAATTTATTTTAGAAGGGACAATAAAGTGTCCTTATAAAGAATCTTATTTGATGTTGTTTAACACATTTTTCAAAATTGGTGTTCATTTATTTCATTTTGGTTTTCAACCATATTATGTTTTTTTCTATCAACATGTTGAACACAATTCTAGAGAAAAACTAATAACTCGATACTGAATCTAGTATGGTTTCAATATTTAGTACATATGTTGTAGGTCTTTCTTTTAAACAAAAGGAAACACAAGATGATATTAATTTAACTCCTGAGTAGGAACTATTTTATTTTTATGAGGTGTTGAGGTTCACTAAGGTTGACTTATATCCTAGTGGTAGGATAAATAAATTTAAAGCAGTTACTAATTCTATGGGTTTTAAATCAGATAATGGAATTTAAAAGAGAACTTTTGATTAGATATTATCATTGGTAAAAGTAATGCTACTTGAAGGAAATGATTTCCCAACAAAAAAAATGATAGTAAGATGATACTTCATAATTTGGGTCTTCGGTATCATAAGATTCATGTATGTTTTAATGATTCCATATTATATTAGGCAGAGAATTATTCAATTCATAGTTTTGCCACATATGGACCATTGAGGAATAAAGAGGCACAACAGGGGAATTTTAGATTGATTCCTATAAAACAATGGAGATATTTCTTTCTTACTCTATGATTTAAAAATTTATTTATTTCTTAGAATAGAAATACATAAATTTCATGACACAAAACCAATATTCCAATTGTTAAAACCTTTTAAATCGTCCCTCTGTTGGTGATTCATTGAAAATTTTTGACCAAGTGAATCTTTCTTTTTTTTAGAAGTATGAAATGTGTGATTGGATCTTTCTACTATTGCTTAATGTCCATTTGGTTCTTACGATAATCAATATTCATGTTGGCATGACTTTATCACTCTATACAATTTACCTCTTTATATGTTGATGAAGGAACAATATATCTTTTAGACATCATTATTTCCTTGAAAAATGATAATCAATATTGGTGTTTATTTTAATACAATGATTGATGGGTTAAATATATTAAGGAGTAATAGTGTAAATACATTTAATGTTGTTGAGAAAAAAATTCATGTTGAATGCTGTATTGATGTGGACAATTAGTGACTTCCAAGCATATGGCATGTTATTGGACTCGAGTATACATGGACCGAAAGCATCCCATAATGCATGAGATACAACAAATCATTTATACTCAACAATGGAAAAAACACATGTTTGTTTACTATAATCATTGATTCCTTCAAAATGATCATCTTTTTCAAAGGAACAAATATCATTTTAGAAATGGAACAATTGATATATATGGACCTCCAATAATGATCTCACATACAGTGTTAAAACAAATTGTCACTTTATTAACTCTCATCACATTTTGACCACAAATAAACAAGCATAAATTAATGGATTTATAAAAAAACACAATTGGATAAAACAGATCATTTTTTAGGATCTGTAATATAGGTCTTATTTTTTGGTCTGTTACATGTTGGATTTCATTAACATTGGGTAGAACTATTTTGATAATTTATTTCATACAGTTTTGGATACACAAGGTAAGTCCAAAGATAATGTAATGTCATTATTAGTTCTATCACAAATTTACAGTTGACCAGAACTTGAACTATATGAAAATGTAAAATCATAGACGTCTATGAAGCCAAAAGAAGTATATAAAATCTTCAAATAGAATCAATTATTATTTCATCATTGGATTTCATATTTGAAACCTAATGATCGTTATGATTTCAATTGGGGCAGATGTGTCATAAATGGTCATATTCCCGAATTAAAATTTCATGACAGTCTTGTTATAATATAAATAGTTTTGCGGATATGATTAAACAGTTTGTTGAATTCTATTATTTTGCATGCACTAAAAGACACATAATATTTTTTGGTGACATTTTTGTAGAACGAAGTAAATATGATGCATTATGCAGACTATAAGAATATGTTGTTTTAATTTTATGTAAATTGGAAAAAATCTTCCCACTAACATTGTATGACTCAATAGAACATTTTATATTAAATTTTCTGCATTAATAAAAATGTGGAGGTTCGGTATAGTTCTGATGGATGCACCCAATCCATATTTTCATGCATAAATTAATAAAAAAATACATAACAAAGCATCAGTTGAGGGTTCAATGGAGTAATATTATTTTAATGAGTAAATTTATTTTTTCTTCTCTTGTTACATTCAATCTGAATACCCTTTAAAATAATACCAATGGGTCATTACAAGTAAAGAGTTAATGATGAAATGAGTAAACAATTATTAGTCTTAAATCAGCCCAAAAATTTATTCAGTGGACTTCATGGACGACGTATTCCATATGAAGAACATCACAGAGCTCATACATATATTCTTCTCATCTATAAAGAACTGGCACCATTTGTACAATGACTGCTCCTATCACTTATCTCAAATTTTTGTTACATTAAATTAATCATATTTTATTTTTTTGTTATATGGTAATCATATCAAAAAACAACTTCGTCAAATTAATGATGTTTCTCTTGAAGAACGTTGGAAAAAAACTTTTCCTACTAGTTTCAAAAACTTGTAACATAATTTTTTTGATTTTACATATAAACTCAGTTTATTATATATTACATTGATAGTTGTTTTAAAGATAATTCAATTATATCAACACACTGATAAAATTGATAATCGATTCATGTATTGAGTAACCCACCATAAAAAATTGTTTAATATTATAATACATATTTGGTGAATGGGTTTCAATTTCATAACTGTGCATATGGGGAATAAAAACAGAATGAATAGTGTTGTGTGCTTTAGAGGATCTCATCATAGAGTAATTGAAGTTTACTTTTATAGAATGCTAGAATAACTTATTGAAGTGTGTTATCCGAGATAACATTAAATAATGATGTTTAAATGTTAGTGGATGGATATGGAGAGAGGATTGGGTGTTCATATGAACCATGGAATCATTGATATTATATATAAAAGTCTTCTTCTAATAAATGAATCATTTTTATTAGATCATCAAACCCATCAAATTTATTATTTAAAATATTAGGCTACTTCAATAGAGTTGAATAATTTATGGAGCATAATAAAAATTAAATATTGGGAAAATCAGTTTATTCAATGTGAATGTGGTTCCAATGAAGTGAAAGGAATTGAAATTTTTCTAGAGACTGCTCCCAATCCATCTTTTTCCTGATCGATGACACACCAAAATTATGTTTCAATGGTGACGATGATGTTAATGATGTCATAAATGAATTTTAAATTACAAGAGATGATGAAAATGACACTCATATTGAAATTGATTTTGCTGAGGAGGTATATGAAGACATTGACATCATAAAATATAAATATGAGGATGATGATGACCAATTTCATAGTTCAATGCTGGTTATAATCATATATAATATAAATCTATATATGTAATAGTTGTTTTTAATTGTTTTCTAACAATAGTCATTTTTTCTTTCAAATAGACGAAGATATGTATCGTATATTACAAGAATTTGATCTACGTTTAGATGAGAGGTATGTTTGGTCATATGACACAACAACTAATGGTGGTTCTAGGGGACTCGGAGAGGGAATTGTCTAGTGTGATTGATGATTCCTGACCTGATCCCCGAGTGAAGTCAACGCCTTGGTTTCGATCCACGAGTTCAGTGGTATGTTTACCTATATGTTTTACTTGGTTTTCAATAAATTATTTATATAATAATTTTTTTAATACTTGTTATTTTTTCAATTCTTTATGCATATAGATACTAGTAAGGGGAGCGCAATATTGAACAATTATTTTTCTATAACATCAGTCTCATGGGATCCGATTACTGTTGATGTTCAGAACTACATGTTCGATCATTGAATAGTACATAAATATATAATAATTATATTTAAATTAATATAATTAATAGCTTCATATTATAAATTATTTGTTTGGATTATGTTATCCCATTGATGAGAGCATGCGTGGGGCTATCTAGATGGAATGGAATGTGACTATGCATCATCATTACAGAAACTTTTTGAACAATTTGAAAAGGAATGAAATGTAGAATGCATGAGTGGAGGAGTTTGATGAGTCTTGTCACACCCACTAACGTGATTACATTTCATCTCAAGGTTGGGATGTATTTTGTAAACATATGTTGGGTTGTCATTTCTAGAGAAGATATTTGGTAGTTCGACAAAAGTGTGGGAGACAAGACTTCACAAATTCACCCGTTATTCGTACATTAATTTCACATAGGGAGCATATGGTATGTATATTTTTTTAAATATTTTATATAAAACTAATTGTAAAATATTAATTTTATATTCATATAGGCTGTCGAATAGGTAGATATTTCATATATTAACATTTAGCTGAGGATGTATAGTAATATAACCACTGGAGTTATTAGAGGTGCTCACCAGCATCAGATTGTGATCAAAATATTTTCCTTTCACGATTAATATATAACTGCAAGTAATATGTTAAATGTTTGTATTATAAATTGTAATTGAATAAGTAATATGATTTAGTGACATTACAAACATAGATTGATATTTTGGTGGGTATCAATAATCCGACCAGTGCTCTATGATTTGATAAGATAGTATGGATGAAGAAGACCTATTATCCCTTCTCGAATGGTCGAGTTAATTATATGAGCTCTCAATTGATGCTTATGGATTATTATGGCACTACTATGATGAAAGAATCCAGCTTGATAGGAACTCTTGGAGAGTCATCATCATCTACTGCACTATATTAGGAGCAACTATGAGCTCAGAGTGAGTAGACAGAGTGTATGCCTAGGGAGCAGGAGTAGATGTGTCAATCGAAGTAGCAGTATCATGAAGAGTTCCTACAACTGTAGCAGCAACAACAAAAATAACAGGAGATGCATGAAGAGATGTGTCGATGGAAAAAAAATCCAGAGTAAGATGAGTGGGAGTTCATGTGACATCTCATTCATGGTTCAAGGATGAAGTTCCCTCTACCTTCTCATCAAGCTCCTCCAGATGACCCTCCAACTTTGTGATGTATTTATTTTTTATGATAAAATAGTAGAATGTAAATTTTTCTTTTAATGTTAACTATTTACATTTCTATATAGTGTGTTTTTAAATTGTTGTGAATATTACATTTTTTAATAGGTATATAATTTTTTATTATTCTACTACTTTATTAGATTTTTTTATTCAATTAATTATTATTTTTTCTCTTTTTCATTTTTTATTTACTATGAATATTGAGGTTATCATTGTTTTATAATTTATGATTATATATGTAATATTCTTATTATTATATATTTAATATTCTTATTATTCTTATTATTATATTAGTAATATTATTTTTATTTTTTTATATGTATATTATTTTATTATTTGATCAATTATTTATTTAACTAGTATTATTATTATTATTTAATTAATATTGATATTATTATTTTTCTTATTTTTATAAACGTCTTACAATAGGCTAGGTCAGAAAAACTATATGTGATGCCCTGCCGCAAAAACATGTTTCAAAAAAATGACAAAGTTTTTGTGATGGGGACCATCTTAAAAAGTTATTTAATAAAACAAAGAAAAAATGGCAATAGATCTGTATACCATCCCAATTTTTTTCGATGGACTGTCAAAAAGACAAATATTTGTTCTTCCTTTTTCGGCAATGAGGCATTTGGGAAAGGTCCCCATCACAAAATTTTATTTCCAAAAGGATCCCGTCACAAATGTCTCGTTGCAGATGTCTCATTTTCCAGTCGCCATCACAACATCACATGGATTGTATATATAAGTATATTTAAAGATAAAATATGATAATTTTTATATAATAATGATTATATATAGAGAAAATTATACTTTCTTTTTTCCCTCAAGCTCTTTGAAAAATGAAAATGTCAATATTGCATACATATGGAATACTTTATCAATGATTGTGACATAATTCATATTTAAAACCCACATTTCAAGGTTTTCTTATATATAATTAATATATATAAATTATAATTATATCATTATTATTATTTTAGAGATTATGTGAAAGTTTCCACTTTGACAATGGTCAATATATCGATGTTTTTTTCAATTATTATCCTAACATCCTCAAAACACCTGGAATAAGATTAACTAATTACGTAATTATGTATTTCTCTATAATATAATAAATAAATTGTTTAATGGAAAAAAAATAAAATACTGTATTTAAATAATTAAATAATTGATATAAATATATTAAGTTGGATTAAAAGGTATACTTTGAATGTCTTATCTCGAGGTAAGTGATTTTATCCCAATATCCCTTCATTGAAACATGTTATAACGTTTTAATCTAAATATATTTTATATGCTCTATATAATTCCAATTTCAGGTGTTAATATTTAATAAGTAATAAATCGTGGTATTTTATGATTCAATTCAAATAATTTCATCTTATAATACTTTAAATAAATGTTCCCAATTGGTAAGGGGTCTTTTAACTCAATTTTCATTCATTGGTTAATATCACTTCTTCATTAACTATATTATTCAATTATTTTCTGTGAAATAAAATATTTATTCAATTATATTTTATTTGAACTTGTTTTATGGGATTTAAATTGGTTACACATAATCTCTCCATTAATTAATTTTTATTTCAATGATATGTTCTTTTAATGGTTTAATTGTCTAAAATTTTATTCCTTTATCAAAAGCAATTATTTTATACATCTATATTATTTTATGAGGTGTATATACTTCCCAGTAGACATATCATATCATTAATCGCCTTATGTTCAAGATAATTAACTGTTCATTTGGGTTTATTTTTTGTTAGTTCTTACAATTCAATAGTTTACAATGTGGTAAGGTTTTTACATTTTTATCTCAATTTAATGAAGTTGTATTATGCTTGAATTTTAATTAAGAAAATTATATTATATTTATTTTATAAACCCAATTCATTTTTCTTCTCATCTTGGTAATTCAAGAATTATTCTGATTTTGTACGTTTTCTTATATATGGTATCAGAAATGGCTCAGAAAATATTTTTATGAACACATGGCCTCAATTGTATTCTTTTTGTAAAAACCCATTTTCATCCATATCTATGATTTAAAAAATATATATAATATTTTGATTATATATCTATGATTATTTAAATTAAATTTTATACAAGATTTAATTATCATAAAAAATTATAAATAATCAATTTTTTCTGAACAAGTAAACTTTTACCGATAATGTGAGAAAAATCATTATTTTAACAATTACGACATAAAGACAAATTTCAGGCAATATGTCCCCTCAATGATTGGAACAATCATTTATATGATCAATAATATATTTTAAATAAAAAATTCATAATTTTTTCTTGAAATTATTAGTTTTTAGCATGTTTTCCAATGTTAAAGGGGGATTTTCCATAAGAATGATTTTAATGATATTTTTATCATATTTTTATTCTTCAATATTATCATCCCTTTAATTAATTTATGTTATACATGCTATATGTTATAATTATACCCTCCTTATTCTTTAACTATATGGATTATGGATATTTCCAAAATCTTATCATGCACCCCATTTCATTTCCATTGTTAAATCATGCTATTAAAGAACAATAGTTATTGGTATATTGAAAAATCAACTTTTTATGTATAATGGTTATGTTATGGTTCATTGAAAATTTATACGATGATGATTATGCCAGATATGGGATATGATGAAGGGTGGTCCAAATATAGATCATGATGATGGGTGTGCTATATATAATACTTAAATGCACTTGGTAAAGTGATGGATTTAACTAATAATAATTTTCCCATATTAGATTAATGAAATTTCCAGGAAGGTTATTTCTATTTTAATATTGACAATATGACTGATGTAAGACAGGTGTTACAAAATACCTAATTGTTTCATTATAATTGAATAAAGTTATAACAGACCCTTTACTGAAGACTTTTTTTCATGGATCATTATATTAGATTATTTGAATATGGTCTTATGTAAATGATTTTTATTATATCTAATATTTTCGGATCCATATATTGCTGGTTATGAATTCTATTATGTTAAACTCATGAAAATTTATTATTTTATAAATATTTGATGATCATGTTATTCTCAGTAATAAATTTATATAGTTTATTTTTATTTTTAACTTACTATGTATTTGTTACCATGATTCTTATGTTTTTTATTTTCTAATATCCAAAATATTAATATTAAAAAACAATGTCTACAAAGGAATCATGAGTTAATAATTTTATGGGATATATTGAAAACTTAATGTGGTATAAGTAATGTTAGGTATAGTTTGAATAATTAACATATAAATATGTGGGTATTTTTATGGTAGAATTATTAATAATTATATAAAACTAAAATCCTAAAAGGTTTTTGGATTTATATGTGATTCTATATTTCTATATTAAATAATAATTTTTGGTGGGAAAAATATTGCTCATTTTTATCATTATCATATCACTAATTGTAAATATTCTTTTTGAATTGAATCCTAGAGTGTGGGTCTGGGATTGTCACTGTTTCTATTAAAGGAATGTTTATGAAATTTTAGAGATTTGGATATTTCTAGGTGAGGTTAACATAAAAATTATAGGTATCATGATGGATTTATAATTGTATCCCTAATATTTAGTTTAATTAATAGACACCCATTTTTTATATTTAATTGATTTTATTTTGAATTCATTAATTATATTTTTGTGTGGTGTTTTATTGGTTTACAATGTATATAACCCTTACGCGTATCATGTGTTTTAACATGAATGATTATTTAGTAAGAATGGAATTAAATATTTTTGTATTTAAGTTAAATGGTATGAATTAATATTTGAGGAAAAAAATTCATTAATTTTGATATAATTGAGGTAATTGTGGATTTAGTGTGTTTTATTTTTGGAGTTACCTGAGTTGAAGTATTGGTGTTATTATGGTAATTTTTGAGTTAAATATGTTATTTATTCATACTAAGGTTTATAAATTTTGAATATTATCTTATCTTATACTAAAAAATATCAGTTTTGGTTAATATCTTATAATATGAGTAAAATCCACTTTTCCTTTTGCTATATTACATGATCTATTAGTTTTTTACATTAGTGCTTTGGTTAATAAATATTCATATGCAATACTTATCATTTGAAAAAATTAGAAATTCTAATGAAATTTATAATATGAATAAAAAATATTTTTAAAATTATTATATTTCCATATGTACATATTCAGTTTGATAAATTATTTCCTCAAATCTTGAAAAAGGATCTTTAAAAAAATGTTATCATGTTGTCTTCACTTCTTATGGATTACGCAACATGCCGAAATTTCTAAGATAACAGACTTTTACTTGACAATGTGTTTGACACACAGCACCAAGCAAAAAAATGAATATAATATCTTGATAATTTATTATATTTTAACTATTTTAATAAATTAAATTTATTCTATATCACTCAATGCGTGAAATTATGAGTCATCATACATGACACACTACAATGACTTACTTCGATGACTTGCATTACAAGCAATATTGAGTTTTACTAAATAATATTAATGTCATTATTTAAAATGAAAATTATATCCTTGATATTAAATGGTAATTTTTAAATAGGATTAACTAAATTATGAAAATATATGTCTGAATTCAAATGTTACCAATTTATTATAAATGAATATAAAACCAATTTAAAATAAAGGAACTGATTTTTTATAATAAAAAAATTTTTAAAACCAAATGTGTTTTATCATAATATATTAAATCAATTATTATTATTTGATTAACTTAATTAATTTTATATATTATATATTACATAAAAAATCACATTCCATCAATAAATTTCACATGTATAAGATAAGAACAAATCAAATTTTACGTTTAAAACACTATATTATTCTATATATTGGTTTGCAACCATTTAACGGTCCGCTTGTTTTAAAACAAACATTTAACACATTAAAAAAATTATAAGATAAAATAAATATAATGGTACACATATTAACGTAAAAATTAAATTATTTTTAATTTTTGGAATTTTTCTGAGAAGTTTATTTTTAATAAATATTGAAAAATTATGAATTTTAATTGAATCTTTCTTATTAATATAAATAATTTATAATGTAAATTTATTTTTTAAATTATTTTTAATTAAATGATACATAAATGATACATATATTAGACTAATTTAGGTCAATGGAATCATTTTTATAATCAATTTATATATGAATACTTAATAAAATTTTGAACATTTTAACTTCAAACACAAGTTTTCCCATCACATAAATGGGATTAATTTTAAATAAGTGTTTTCTACATATGGGAATTAAATTTAGAAAAAAAGTTGATGAGATATTTTTAATAACAAAAATATCTAATTTCTAATAATTGACACATAATTATCCAATAAATTGATTTGTGAAAATAGTTAACATTATTTACAACAATTAGGAGAAAAAATATTTTATAAGGGAGTAATCATAAATCATAAGTGTCTAGGTTTCATAGAAACTTATAAAATACAAATTTTATGTTACTATTTAAACCATTTTTTACTTTGGGATCTATTTTGATTCATTATTGGATCCATATTACATTAAAAAATGTGTATTAAATTTCATTATTCAAAACATTTCATGTTTTCCAGTAAACCTGCTTATAAAAGGCCTCCTCATATCCCCCTTAATAACACCTCTCTAAAAAAAATTTCTACCAAGAACTAAACATGTAACTCTTTAAATTATGTCTCCTTGTCATAGATTCCTTATCTTGAAAATATATCTAACTTAAGAAATCATTAGTGCAAACCTAATTAGGATACCTGAAGAAGAGGAATTTTTTTCTAAAAGATTTTTTATTTTATTTCCTCCTCCACATCATTAAATTATTTCTATATACATATTACATAATAACATTTATTTTTGGAAAATAAATATATATTTTTTATGTTATGTTAATTACATAAATTATTACACACTTCCATTAAATGGGTAACGAAATCATTGTTCACGTGTACAACAGACTACCGCCTCACATAACGGTGGCGTTCATTTTTTACATTATAACAAATCGAGGATGGGAATAATTATGTGAATTATACTTATATATTATTTACTGATATTTTTTATTTATTTAATATTATTTAATTATTAAATTTAAGAAAAAACATCATGATTTCTATTTTATTAAATATGATGATGACTTTTGTGTGTATAACAGACTACCACCTCCTGAAGCGACGCGATTCATTCATGATTTAAATGGAATTTATTAAAGATGGTTTTAGTAATCTTATTATCCAAATATGATGTGACAATAATAATGTAATCCTAATATATATATTATTTAATTTTCTTCTGCTGAATATGACAATAAAATTGAAATTGTATTTATGCGTATGTACGTCCTACCATCTCCAAGAATGATGTATTCCATTTACTATAACCAAATTTTATGAATTACTAAAAATACATATATAATGAATATATATGATATTTATATCTGGTTTTACATTCATTATATAATTAAATCATGCACTAATAAATGGTTAAAAAATTAAAAAGTCAATTAATACAAGAAAGACAATGAAATTATTACCTGAAATAATGAAAATAATAAATGATTATTAAAAAATGGTTGATAATATCTTATAAAAGGATCATATATGATATAATAATTTTTAATATGGTTTTTGAAAAATATATTCCCATTTTTAAAAACACAAAATATTGGGTTAAATAATTCTTAAAAAAAATCATAATGTAAGGAATTTCAACACTTAATGTCCACGCACTGGTTATGAATTAAACTTTGTTGTTCATTTAAATCTAAGATTATTTGTGTAATAATATTTTATTATATTAATATTATATTTAAAAATATATTTAGTGGATTAAAATGTGATAGTCATAATCAATTCATTTACTAATTCTCAGCCAAACATTATGATTGAATTAAGTGTTTATTTTATAATCTAATTCTAATCGAGGATGATTATTATTGAATAATAGTTTTTGAAAATTAAATGATCATATAAAATTAAACCCTTCAATTTTATTCTCATATTCTTATTTATGATATATTTTATGTTTTATTTCCATTTCTCTATATTTTTCATTTAAAATGTCTTATAAAAAAATTCAATTTTTTTTAATTAATTTCTCTCTTCAGTCAGAACTATGTTTTCATCCAAAACCATGATTTCTAAAATAGTATTAATTTTTTAACCTTTTAAATATTAAATATTAATATACTTTTTCTCCAATTTTTACTATTTAGAAAAAAATTAATGATTCATTTTGAAATTTTCAAAATAGTGAAAATTTATCTTTTATCTATAAAGTGAAAGGAGAATAGTGTTTTTATTATAATGTAGGAATAGAATTTTTGGTTTTTATGGAAACTCCACTATTCTCAATATTTCATTATAATTATTAAATACTATTTCGAAATAAAATTAATTTTCAAATTATTTCAGAAATTTTAATTTTTTAATTTCTTTTTCAGATAATTGTTTTTTCAAAAAGAAAAGGATATTTTACTCATGATTTTTTAAAGTCCTATTTATGTTACATATATTAATCGATGAATATGGACATTCATTCTTACTCCAATTGGTATTTATACCATCCTAAATCTTCCAATGAATGGTTTATTACCCCATTGAAAAAGGAAAGTATGGAAATTCGCTTTCCTGAATCAATTTTGTATTAGTTTACTTTACCATAAATTATTCACCTTCATATGATCATTGGAAATTAAATTTAAAATATATATCAGTATTATTTAAAATAGATATATTTATTTCCTAAATAGTATTAAATTTATACATATGATGTTTACATTGACAGTAATTTAATTAACTATGGAAATATTTATAAATTTCATCCTTTTATCAAAATGGAAATTTGATAAGGAACATTATTTATAAATTAAATTTTTTATTCAATAAATAATAAATTTTTTGGAAATTTGTAACATTGATTTGGGAAAATTTAAAATAATATCATCGATGAATTGGTTGTCTCATGAGATGAATCCGGTTTGAATCAAACCCTTCATATTTGTAAAAAATCATGTTCTAAACTGTCTTGTGAAAGGTCATCGAAGTATTATGTTTTAAACCATCTTGGGAATTATATTGGTGGTAAAGGATTCATGTACCTACAATGAATGATGTCCTATAAATAATAATTTCCCACACTCTTAATTTTTTTATTATTATCCATGTTATTTATACTTTGATAAAATATATGGATGTATTTCATTTTATGTCCACTGATTAAATGTAATCTGTTATTAGGTATTTACCTTTACATATTATTTATGCCTTACCTAGTTATTTATATATAATGCATGAAAAGTTATTAACCATGACATATTGATTATACTTATTTATTCATGATATATTCTATTTTATTTTACCCTTATTCTGAATTTGAGATCACACATTTTTTTATTCCCTAGGATTCTATGAAGTTAACTATAACTCATATGATGGGATAAGATAGATGGAATGAATATGTTATCAAAAATAAAATAAAAATCATATTTTATTTTTTTTATTAAAATTAAATGTAAAACTCATCTATGTATCTAGTTTAGGAACACTATTAAACTATTCGGTCCTTTGAGATGGATTTACTTATGTCTAATGCCAACATAATAGTAACAGGAACAAGCTTATAGATTTTTGGGCTCAGATATTTATAGTTGGTAACAAATGATGTTTGGTAGAATCCATGGGAACTAGATATATGAAATCATAGATTAGGGAGCGTGAACTTATAATAGAATTTAAGGATAAGTTTATAAGAACATACAAAATCATCCATGGTTTTGACTTTGAGATTATCTATACATTAATTTATCTATTTATGTTAATTATTTTACTAATTTTGGAAGTATACATTATATTTCATAATGATATAATTTAATCTAGTGCATGGCCTTATATTGAAATCTATCTTAGTTGAAGGAATTTGAACCACGTTAATTAATTTAATCCAAATGGTATGAATGATCATTTCATTAATGATTCGATGGAAATATTTCAAAGGGGAGTAGTATACCAATCATTCTCCACATAGAATTAAATAGTATCATTTGATAATGAGATAGATAAATTGTTACCAATGTATTTTGGCTTGGAATGGAAGTATGCGAAGAAGGATAAATCATGAAAAGATGGATAAAAGGGACAAGCGAAGCATTCTCCCACCTGTGATGTTTGTAGAATGAGATTTCCTCGAACATACTTAAAAGTATTAGGTGTTTTCTAAAATTTTGGAGTAAAATTATACAGTGATTATGATTTCTAGGTAAATAAAACGGTCTCTAACTTATAGTCAATCAATTGAAGATATAAGGGTCACTATGAAAATTGATTCTATAATTTTTAATGGAAAATACAATAGAAGCTACTATGTGGTCTTTTCAGGCTTATATTATTGATAGAAATGATGAGTAATTATTAATGTGCTCATTTTAGGATTCATAAATTATGTCATTCAGGTATTTTATCAGTGATGAACATGTTTTGATAATTATGAAATATTTAGATTTTTTTGTGATACCATTTTATTAAGAATTTGAGAGAAAATGTACAATGGTATTAATAAGAAATAAAAATGATTTAGTGGAAATTTAAAATTCTTTTAAGACATATGGTTGAGGTAAATACAATCTTAATATGTTCATGATGTTGAGGTAACTATGGTTGTATAATTAAATGACTGATATTGATAAATTAAATTGGATATTAATTAAAACCTTGGAATGAATAAATTGTTTTTTGAAAAATATTTTTAGATTATCATTTATGGAGTTTACATCATTTTTTGTTTTAATGAATATATCAAATAACCATTGTTTTACATAAGGAATAATGTAGCATGAATGTTTTCCATAGTTTTTTTCCGTTTTTTCGTTTAAATACCATGTTTTAGAGAATACATTAAGAAGGTATTCAAAAGTTTGGTATGTGATGATTTAAATCCACGTTAAATTTCTTGGGGAATATAATGCTTATTTAGAAACCTTCCTTCTAAATTTGGTAAAAAAAATTTTGAAATAGATTTATGGTTAAATATTTATTTAATGAAGTGACCAGATATTTGGGAGTTAATGGTCATGTTTTTTCACCATTTTTGTTTCAGTAAACAAAGGATGAATATATTATTACTCTTATCTGGATAATATCAACTATTAAAGGGTATTTAGGTGTGATTGTTAATATTTAGATATCCATTTCATTGACTACGGGATGAATTGGAAATTTATAAAAGCATAACCAAATGATGAAATAATTATTATGAAATAAAAATTTATCAATGAATTATATTTCATTATATTTCTAGATAGTTAAATAATTACTCAAATCTAGTAAGTAAGGGTCTTGGATCAAAAATTATATTCTAATAACTTCATTTTGGTAAAAATATTTTTATTTTAAATAATCATAGATATATGTATATGAAGCCCTGAAATTTAAATAGATAATTCAATTTTTTGTGATCAATGACCTCAATCACTCTGTATAAATATTTACCATTTTCCATCATATCCATATCTTTTATTACCACCAATGTTCTCCATCATAGATTTATAGTTATATTTTATTCCAAGTGATCATTATTCCTCACACTCTATCTTATTAATAGGATGTTTTATGACACCTTTTAATGATATGGATTTCTCAATAATTTTATATCAAATGTCAAACTGATGGATAGCGAGAAAAAATTTAAATTTTCAAGACACAATTTATTTAATATTGAGAGAATGTAAGGTCTTGAAACTTTTTAATAAAATAACATAGAATATGATAAAGATCATGAAAAGAAAAACAAAGTGAAAAAATGATTATAATAACCAAAGAAATTATTATATATTTTCTATTTTATATAAATTTAATCAATTATAAAGCATAAAATGGATGAAATACTCGGTTAGATTTAATTACACACAATAATAGATTTCATTAATATCGTGCATTACATGCAAAACTGAGTTGTATAGAATATAACTAGTATTGTTATTAGAAATATAAATTATCTAATGGACATTAAATTAGAGGTTATAAATAATATGGACTAAATTATGAAAATAAATGGTTGTATTCATTTGTTAATAATTAAATTAAAATGAATTTAAAAGTGAACTAAATATTTTATAAAATCTGTATTTAAATGATCAATGTGTGTTATATTTAAAAAATAAAATAATTATTAGTATTCGTTTATATAAATGAAATTTTTATATTATATATTAATTAAAAAAATTGTCATTCATCCAATGGATTTGATATTCATAAGATAAGAACAAATGTAATTTTACTAATAAAACATTGAATTTTTATAAAGGAACTTTCTTAGCCTTATAATGGTACGGTTATTTAAATCTAAATTTTAGAAAAATAATAAATTTAATTTTACAAAATAAAAATATTTTTATGATATATTAATGGAAAAATTATTGTATTGTGATTTTTTCAATTTTGCTGAGAGGTAACTTTTTTATAATTAACAGTAAAAAATAAATATTTCTAATTAAAAACATCTTTTTCTAATAAATAATTTATATGATAAAATTATATATTAAATAGCTTTTGATGTAAAATGTTAATAAATTATTAGAATATTAACCCTATTTAGTTAATGAGATGAATTTTTATTTTTAATTTAAATATAAAAAATATAGTAAACATCTAATCGCATTCACGTTCAAAACCCGCTTTCTCATCCCTTTTGCTGGAATAATTTGAAATTAATTTTTTCCACTAATTTTAATTGAATATAAAAAATTTGATTACATGTTTTTGTTCATAAAAACTAATAATTTATATTATTTTTAACTATTGGTTTTATAAAATTGAATAGTTAAAAAAATTATAATTATTTATTGTTATTATTAGAAAAACAAGTTTACCAAGGGATTAAACATTAAACGTATGAGGAAAAGAGACCTAGAAAATATTCTAAACTCTATTTTATGTAAATATTTAGTCCTTATAACATTAATGAACATGTTTAGTACATTATTCGGGCATCATGAAATGGAAAAGATGTGGGTCGAATTCCCTCTTTCAAGACATTACAAGTTTGCTACTCACCCCACTTATAAAAGGCCTCCTCAACTCCCCCTTCTTCACAATTCAAAAACAACATTAGTTTATTAAATACCATCCAAAATCACTCAAAAAAATTCCTAGACTAATTATAGAGGCCTTATATTGGTCAGAATACCAAATTATGAAGGGATTGGTGAAAAACTAATGGGTATACTCAAAGAAGAGGTAATACTTTTTGAAAAACATTTTTATTTTATTTCCTCCTCCGCCTACAATAATTTTTATATCATGAACATATAATAACCTCAGAATCTTAAATATACATATATGTTGTTATGTTAAGGTAAATATCATAAAAAATATACTATTCCATCAAAAGGTATTGGAAATCATTATTTTGGTATACGGTGGATTAACGCTTCGTGGAGTGATGTAATTAATTTATTTCATTACTACTGACCTAGAATTAAAATAATGATGTAAATGATATATATATTATATTTATGACCGTTATATTTTATATATGATTTTTTAATTAATTTATATTATAGAAACCTTCATAATTACCCTTTATTGTGAATATGATAACTTTATTCATTTATACGGGGGACTACAGCCTCATAAGGAGATGTGATTTGTTCGGATTTACATTGAATGTATTAAATATGGTTATAAAAGAATATGTGATATATATGAAAAAATAATAATATTAGAATTATGATGATATATATATATATATTTCTTACCATTAGTTGAATTTGACAATAAAATTGAAACAATATTCATGTGTATGTATGACATAACGTCTCCGTGAATGGTGCGTTTTATTTTAAATAAACAAAAAAATTGATGGATTTTTATAAATAGATATATTATAAATATATATATGATATTTATGTGATGTTTTAAATTATTTATATGACTAAATACTGATCTATTTAAGAGTAACAAACATAGTAAGGCAAAACATACTTGAAAAACAAAGTAGTTATTACCCAAAACAATGAAAAAATGAATTATTATTAACGAACAGTTGATAAGATGTTAAAAAAAGGATTATATATGATATAATAAACATTGAAATGGTTCTATAAAAAGTTATTTCTATGTTATAAACCATGAAACATAATGTTAAATAATTCCAAACAAAATGAATCATAAGGTAAAGGATTTCATAACTAAATTTCCACTCACTATGATGGACTTCTACTTTGTAGATTATTTCAAGCTAATATCAAGTCTGTAATGACTTTTGAATAAATTGATATTTTTTATAGTATTTAATGTGTAATTAAGTTTGGTAAAAATAGTCTTTTAATTTATTATTTCTTACCTTAGTTTTAATATCATTTTAATGTTTCATTTTAAAATCAGAGTCAAATCGAGATTGATTATTATTGAATATTAGTTGAAAGAAATTATATAAAAATATTCAAATAAACCATTTAATTTTATTCTACCATAAATAATTATGAAAAATATCAAGTAGTAGTTCAGTTTTTCTTCCCCTATTTTTTATATAAAATGTTTTATAAAAATATTTCATGAAAATATTATGTCATTTCACTCAATTTTCAAAAGTTTCTTTCCTTTCAAAACCATGCTTTCTAAAACTATTATCGGGAATAATTTATCCTTTAAAACATTATTTATTAAAGTTATTTTTACCCATTTTCCATTTTTACAAAATATTTTCAAAATATCTATTATGATGACGTCAATACAATTCTCTTTTCGCTTTTTCTAAAAAAAAGGGCAAGTAAAACACTGTTATTGCATTTATGGAATAAATATAATTTCCAACTATCATTACCAATAAAATGGTTTCAAGGTTATTTTTTTAGGTATAAAATATTATTTTCAATGATTTTTTTAAAAAAAATAAATATATTTTAGTTTTTGAATGTGATTTCATAAGAAGTTTTTTCAAAAATTTTTTCAAAATGAAAAGGATATTTTCCTCATGAATGTTTTTAATAACCTATTCATAGTAATTAAAATAATCAATACATAAACAATTTATTATTATTAAAATTGGTATTTATACCGTTATTAATCTTCCTCTATATGGTTTATGAGATCTTTTTCCATTTAAGGTATTAAAATTCATATTCTTGAATCATTTCGGTTTATATTTATTGTCCCTTAATTTATTCATGTACAATGACAAAAAGTCATGAAATGTTCCCTAAATATCCATATTATTGAACATGGATATGTTTATTTCCTAAAACATATAACATTTTTACATATTTTGTTTACTTGGATACTTTTTTAAATAACTCGGGAAATATAGATTAATATATATACCATAATAAATATGGATATTTGACAAGGCCCAATTTTTATAAATTCAATCTAATATTTGATGTACACAAACGTTTTTGGATAGGTATGATAAATGTTGGGGACATTTAATATAATCCCCTCGGTTAATTGGTAGTCTCGTGATAAGAAATTAGTTGGAGACAAAACCAGTGCATTTTTTACCATGCATGTTTTAAACTGTATTGAGAAAGGTCTTGATATTAGAATATTTTAAACCGACATATCAAATGAATTGATAGTAAAGGTTTCATTTACTATTGAGAACAGGATTGTACCAGTATTGTAGTGTACTGTAGCAGTGGTGGCACTATAGTACGACGGTCACTATAGTGGCGGCATGTCACTTTAGCAGTGGATGGGCACGGTACCAGCGGTGGGTATTATGTGGTACTGTAGCAGGTGGGTACTGTAGCATTATTATTCAATGAGTGGGAATTGGGCCAAAAATTTGGGCCTATGGGCCATGTAATAGGCAAAATGCCCACTGGGCCTTTGGGCTACGTAATGGGTCTCCCTCTACCCATTTAAAGAGATATTTTCTTTGTACTAATAAAAAATGAATCTTCGGCCCCAACCATAATAAAAATATGAAATAATCTATGGATGCATTTCATTTTTAGATCATTAATAAAATGGAATGTCCTTTTAGTTTTTTACCTTACATTATTAATTATGCCATATCTAATTATTTAAATGGAATACATGCTCAGTTATTTTCTTTCCCATAATTATTATACATATTGACTTAGGATATCCATCTTTGACATTACCTTTACTTATCATTTTTTTAACCCTTATTTCTTTCATTTCCATAGGATTTATTGAAGTTTAGTATGACTAATAGACATGGATAATCTATATGGAATAGTGTTACTATAAACAAATAAAATAAAAAATGTGCGGGTTTTTTATACAAATGTAATGTAAAACTGAGGTATCTACCTAGTTTATTAGTACTAATAATCTATTAGGACATTCAGTATGTATTTCCTTGTATCTTATATCAATTTAATAGTAGTATACACTAGCTAAAGGCTTTCTGGAATTGGGTCACTACAGATAAATTGTCTTCGCAACACATCATAGTTTTATGGTTTTTTAGTGATGGAATTTCTTATAGTTATTTATGTTCTTATTCTCAATTTTTTCTTCCACACTTCATCCTTATTCTCACATTATGTTTTCCCTTATGTTCATGTTTTCAGATCCTGTAAACATTCTCTTATTTGAATCTTAGTTTTCTTATTCCAGGTGACCTTGGTATTTAAATTCTCATATTTAATCAAGACATATTTTTTATCTATTTTTATAATTTGGGATTAAAAAATGTATTTTTAAATACTAAAGGAGTTTTCAAATCATTTCGGTACGATTTATCTCATACTCTTTCCCTATTATTTTGAAATTGTTCTAATAATTTTCAGTTTATCATAAGATAAAAATATGGGGAAAAATTTTACAAAAGTGGAGATGTATTTTACAAGCTATTTAGTATTACAATAAAACAATTTATGATATTAGTAGTATTAATTAATTATATTATATATTGTTACATTTATTATAAATATATTAGAGAATTTTTTAGACAAAAGTGAAAGAATCAATTTATAACAAAACTAAATTGGACAACGATATTTTTTTAAAATTTTATAGAAAAAATTATTTTTTAATCAATATTGAAATACGTTTTTTCTTTTCATATATTTACAAATTACAATTTTTTTATTTGTTTTAAAATTTATTTAGTGATAAAAAATTTAAATATTATAAAAAATGTTATTTTAATAAAAATTATACTTCAATTTTGGTAAAATATTATTTTTAAACATAAAAAAGTAATTTTTATGGGAAAACAACTTCTCTTCATCGCGGTTTGTGTGTTAGATTTAAAATTAAATGATATTAAATATGTTAATTGTATTTGAAAAAGTGGATTCTATTTGGAATTAGAATAAATAATATTATATAATAATGTGAACATAATTTTCTATTGAAATAAATAGTAAACACAATAAAAATTGTTTTGATGATTATGGTTAAAACATGTTTATTGGGAGTTAAACAAAATTTAGAACCGTAAAAATATGATAAAACATGTATAAAACCATATTTACGGACATATTTAGACCTAATATAATCTTATATTCTGAATTGATTTATTTTAGTTCTGTTATTCATGAGGAATTCATTAATATATTTTAATATTTTTAAAAATTACATGTGTTTCATCTCCCCAACAAATAAAAGGACACCTCTTCTCCTATCCACTTTACACTTAAAGAAAATTTATGTTCAGACAATAACTAAAAAAATACATTCTTAACACCCTCCCTATATCATAGAGGAAATTTTTTTATCCCACAATCATCCTATGATAGCTTTAGGTACAAACCAAAAATGGTTTTCTAAAGAAAACATGGTGTTCGTTATAGAAAATTTTGTATTTATTTCATATTCTACATTATTAAAGTCTTCATCAATCATGAATAAATGATTAAATAAGTATATTGGGATATATATATATTTTATTATTTTAATTTAAAAAATTATTTACATATTCACTTCTATAAAATCATAAATAAAAAATTTGTTTGTGATTATGGGAAAACATCATATCATGAACCAATTTAATTCATCTTCCATTATGACTTCCCACATCTTATAATAATGATGGATTTAATGTGTGTATATATAGAAGATATACATGCTGTAATTATAATTTTTAAATATAAAAATCAAATAATTTCTTAACATTAAGTATATTGAAAATTGATAATATCTTTCTTGAATATGGGTGTAATACCACATACATGAAGTGATGTGATATGTTTTTCATCACCACATCATAGGTCAGGTAAATATATCATTACTTGAAGATATAATATTATATTTATGGTCTAAAAATATTGAAAAACCTATTACAAAACTACTTATGTGGTCTAATTGTGTCCATCCAATGGATTTTTGACATGTTTTGGTTATTTTATAGCCATATATTTTTTGTTCAACCCATGGTAGTCCAATTTTTTACAATAACAACTGTAAATTAATTTTATTGATTTACAATTAATTTTGGTCCAAAATTACTTTCAACTTATTAGATAATATAAATTATTATCATTCCATATATGAAATACATTTTTTGTCAATTTAATTCACATAATTATTTAAATTTAATTTAAAATTAAATATTTAGATGCTATAATAAAGCGGTTGATAGGGAAATTATTTACAAAGGTTTAAAAAAAATTTATAGAAAAGATATATATGAATATTTTTAAATTGAACTATATTGGATAACATATATATATTAACTAATTTAAATTTCAAACACAATTTAAAAAAATATTAATCTTAAAAATTCTTTAAAAGAAATTGTGGTTTTTAATAAATACACATTTTTTATAATTTATCCAAAAAATTAAAATTTTCATAAACATTCCAAAAACTAAACCTAAAATAATTTTGATAATAATGTTTTTTTTAAAATAGTTTTATTATATAAAATACATTTTCTAACATGTCAAAATTTATGTTTACTATTCTTTTCAAAAATAAATAGAGAATATTTTTTGAGAAAATATTATTTTCAAAACACATAAAAACACAACAAAAAACAATGTATTTTTTGATCAGCATTATTTCATTATATAAACCCATTATAATAAATATTTATAAATTATTATTCAAATTAATTGCGTCAATTTTAATAGAAAGGTAACATCCCTTGTTTTAAAATTATATTAATATTAATAATTTTTCACGTTTTGTCAAAACTCAATGTTGTGTATAATACAAGATATCGATGATGATTGAATAATTAAAAAATCATAAAATATTTGGGTGTTAAATTTTAACCTCATTAAAATTAATCTGTCCCTAAACATTTTATAACTCTAATACAATTAAATGATGATACTCGGACCTCAAAGATCCTCATGTTCCTGCATAAATTCCTAAAAATATTCATTTCGCCACAAAACGTTGACAAAGTGAGTGGTATTGTTTCGTACAACATTTATTGTATGATTTAGAATCACCATTGGTTATTCCTCATAAGAATCATATTTCCCCACTAGTGTGGCCATTGAGTTCAATACATGTGAAGGATCCGGTATGTACTTCCTCATGATATATACATGGAAGGCTTTGTGGACTTGAGAGAGACTCATTGAAGTCTCCAAGGAATAAGATACAACCCCTATAGATCATGAATTTCGAGGTGTATGATATTCCTAGGTATTAACTTCCATTTCTTCCTGAACCATATGAACTACTTTAGTATAGAAATTCATAGATCCTCCTTGTCAGCAACTTCATTTTCTATATCACGTTGAAGATTATCAACATATCATTTTTGTTGACATTATCATGTCCTTATGTATTTTTGAATTGCTATAAAATTCTCTTATATTTCTTCAATTATATAACATATCAATATATTTATTTATGTAAATTTATTCTATCATATTATAGATATTCATTTCTTTCCATATTTGACTTCATACGGATCTATATGAAAGATTGAGTGAAAGCTATTGTTATAAGAAATATCAACTAGAGGAAGGTGTTGATCAAAAACACCTTGGGGATCTGATGATAAAGATCTTGACACATAAAATATGGTTTGAAATGTCATCTCATACTGATTATAATCTTGATTATGATACACCATTATAAACCTCAACTCTATAACAAGTTCTTACCGAAGAAGTCTCTAGAACATCGAGGTAAACCATGGATCTCAATCAGAACTGATCGAATGTGGTACTCCATGGATCCTTTCCAATTATCCAACATATATCCCAGAAAATTGATCTAGATAGTGATTTCTTCGGATTGAGATGAAGTGTTAGGAATTTTTTGGTGATCAACTATAACCCCTATAGAATCACACCCTTTATAAGTTTTTGGGAGTCTAATGACAAAATCCATGGTGGTGTTTCCCATTTCTATTAGGGTATGGGAAATTGATATAACAACCTAAAAAACATTAATCTCTTAAAAATAACTTGATGAAATATAATGGATGTAATATAAACATTTCAATATCACTCTTTATTGTACCCCACCAAAAACAATCATTTAAATCATTTTACATCTCCATCATTCTAGGATAAGTAGAGAATGAATAATTGTGAGTTTCCTTTATCAACTACATAATCCAATATGGTATAAATGAAACACATACATAATTCCATAACCTTATTATTCTATCATGATCAAGGTTACACTTATTAACATTTCTAACCATATCATTCATCTCTATATATTCTTTCTCCGCCTCTATAATCTTCACTTGGATAAATCATTAAACATTCAACTGAGAAATATAATATTTCAACTCTTTATTTAGTATTTCCATTATTATACTTTTTCTTCCCGTAATGATGGAATATTTTTTGATCCTCATCATGTATTTGATTGAATAATCCATTCGACATAATTAACCATCCACATTTTTCAGTTTTCCATGGTGGTAATATACAACTAATTTATAAAAATTATTTAACCCTCAAAAAAATCTCCAAAATATATTCCACACCATCTATGTGGATATATACTTTATGAATATTATATCAATATAAATATATCACATATTTCATTGTAAATATAATACATATATATATTTAATGAAAAAATTACATTATCTAATTACAAATCATGATATGTGTAATTATTCTCAAAGACCAAAACATTTTGTGAGAAATATTTTATAACCATGTCATTATTCATAAAAAGAACTAAATACATTATTGGATACATAAAAATAGATTAAAAATACTTCTCCACTATTGTTTAATGTAATCCTAGTTACACTATGTAATTTTTTATTCTATTACATGAAATTATTCCCACATTCATATGTCTAGAAGAACATGGATCAATTTTTAGTTAAGTTAGTGAGTGTATTAGATAGTCTTCACAAATGATCTAGAAACATTCAATAATATCAAGATAAATAATGAATGATATGGATCTAGGTTAACATGGTTTGTCTAGTCCAACATTCAATATCTTCCATCATTAATGGATCAATAGATAGAACCTCTCGTGATATTATAGGACCAAATAATGAAAACATTTTCATCCAAAATTCACAATTTTTTAATTTTTAATATATATTATCTTTCGTTAGGGTATTTAGAAAAACTCTCCAGTGGTATTCATGGTATAAATTTCTCTCTGGACAGTCGGTGGAAGCGTTTTCCCAAGTCATATCAAAATCGTGGGAACTTCATGAGCATCCGGTTGTTGGGTTACTCGATCGATGACATATCACGGTTCGTCTTGGCATGGAGGTTGATTTGATCATCGCTTGGTCTCAGGCTCCGAGAAGGTGCGGCGACTCATTGTATTATTTCTTTCGTTGGGATTTTGAATTTCATATACAGCGCGACCCGTCATCGATTGATACATGGGTAAGTCTTTATGGTCTCCCCCTTTATTTTCAAAATACTTTGATCCACTGTAATATTGGAAACATTATTGGAAGATTTCTTTGCTCTGATCAACGGACTGAGTCCGTGTCTCACCCGGTATTCCCACGCATATGTGTGGAGGTTGACGTTGCGAGACCCCCTGTGAATTGTGTCTGGAATACTGACGAGAAAGAGTTAATATGGATGCAAGTGGTAGTTTTTGAGTCATGGATGAATTTATGTGCGATGTGTAAACGTTTCGGGCACTTGGAGGCTGTTTTCCACAGGGGAGGGTTGGTTTCTCACTCACAAGGGATGGGTGAACACAGTGGGGATGGTGGAGGGGTGTGTGCGGCTGTCAAGTCGACTCATGTGGCTATGATGGATGGCCCAGTGGACGTTGATGGGGATACCAATCCTGGAGTTTCATCTAGGAAAGGGGATCACGTGGATCATGTGTACTCTGAAGGAGTTCTGTTTGAAGCGCAGCTTGCTGGACATACAGAGAAGGGGATGAGGCAGGGTCATTTTGATGTGGTGTCGGACCTTGTAGGTGGTTTGAAGATAGTTCAGGCGCCCCTAAACCCATCAGTCCTGCAAGTGTTTGACAGACTGAAAGATAATCTTGGAATTGAACCAAGGTCTGTGGCTGGGACTAGTGCATACAATTCAACCCTCTCTTGGGAGATCTTGGCCTCTTTGGAGGGTGAGCAGGAGAATATGAGCAGTGGACCTAATAATGTAGACCGACCAAGAGAGGGTGATATCCTGAAGGATGCGGTCATCAATATTGCATGTGCTGCGGAGGAGGGGTTTGTAATGGATTCATATGTAGATCATGGGTCAGTGAAGCAGGCTGCTGATGGGAGTGGTGTACAAGAGCAATATGCAGCTGAGTTGCACCCCCAATCATGGAAGCAAGGGACTGATATTGAGCTGAGAAATCATTTTGTTGGTTTGGCTATGGATGATGTGGGGTTGGACCGAGATGGGGTTGTGTCTATGGGTGGAAAAGCCTTGGAGGGGAATAATGTTGTGGACTCATATGGTTTTATTGTACCATTGCAAGGGAAGCAGGATAATGTTGAGGTTCCTGATATTGACTCCACTAGAATTTGTCTGCAGGAGCTAGGGAATAGTAAAGTTTCTAACACAGAGGATGTTTTTTCAATCAATGTTGATGGAATCACTTCACAGGAATCTACTGCCGGTGATCTCTTCATGAAGCAGGAAACAAATGTTGGTTGCACACTTACGGGTAACTCACAGTGTCTTGATATGCTTGATTATAACATCCAATCTCAGCAGGAATGGGGTGTGGAGGAGGGTTACCGTGTTTTTCACATTCCTGGAAAATGGGGGGATTTTCCCAATAGTGACAAAGAGAATGAAGGTGGAATGGTCCGGTACTCCTACAGTGATGCTGTCCAGGGTGGGAAAAGCAAGGTGTCTGGGAATGCGGATGTTATGAACGCCCCACCATGAAGAAGGCCGAGGAGGGACTATTCTTATTTGCCGAAGCCAATGACTACCAGGTCCTCCATTGGGGGGGAGGTTGGGCTGAGTGGTCTGCTAAGGAATTTCTCTCTTTGGAGAATTTGAATCTCAGAAGGAATTAAGTCAAGATTTTGCGCCATTACGACAGCTTAGAGTGGGAATCGGCTAATGCAGATGACACAATATATAATGGGTATGGTGATGGATCAGAATAATATGATGTGTACATGTCATTTAACTTTGGTGTTCTTGTCTGTTAGGTTTTCTTTTATTTAATAAATGGTTAGAGGCTCGCCTCTGACTGAATTTCTGGGTTAAATTTCTCTCTGAATAGCTAATAATATCATCTATTAAGACTACCACAAACTGATCAACATAATCCCTAGAGAATCTGTTCATTAAATCCTTGATGATGGCGTGTTAATTAGTAATAAGAAATAGAATAACTGTATATTTTTATTTTCTATAACATGTGTGGAATTTTTTATTGGGTATATTCTAATTCTTGACCCTCAATTAATGATATATAATATGAAGGTCAATATTTGAAAAGAATTGAGATTTATGAAGTTGGTCAAAATTTTCCCCAATTTATGTAAGAAGATACCTGTTATTGATTATGATATTGTTCATATCCTCATAATAAATTCAAAGGTTAATCAATATGTCATTATTTTTAATAAAAATAATAGGTTCACCCATTTTGAAACAGATGGATGAGTGGATCTCTTTTCACGTTTCTTCTGTTGTTTATTCTCCAATTCGTGCAACTCAATTAGGGCTATTCTATAATGATTCATTGAAATTGATGCTTCAACAAGTATGATTCAAATTGTAAACTCAACATCACAATTTATTGTGAGACTAAGTAACCCTTAACTATGATAATAACTCCCTTATGATAAGAATATCATTGATGTCATGTGTTTCTCCAATTATGTGAGATAGAAAACCTTTCTGAATGGGAATTAAGACACAGATAATATATGTGACCTCCATTGAAAGTTAATATTTTTTAAAGATTGAGAGAAAATCATATTATGGTTTTTAATATTAGACATGGTATAAGGCCCCAGCCTTAAACCTTACTTAATCTTGAGTTATTACAAGATTACACATTGAGGATCTTTTCAGGTTTAGAGTTTTAGAGAATTAGATCATGAAACTTGCATTACATTCCAAATTTAAACAAAGTGGTTACATAAAAGACAGTATTCATTCTTCCCATCAACAGAAACATATTGAAAATAAAACATCGATTCTTTCTTGACACATCCTTGACACTATCATCACATCATGTACCTTTCCATTGACCTGTGAAAAACATTTCAAAAACTTGGGATGAGCATAAAAAGCTCAGTAAGGGTTATAAAAAAATATGGAAAGGAATCATGAGTTCATATATACATAAGAATGAAATCATACATTACCCATAAAACATAGGCACTTTAACATACCTCATCAAACCATGAATAAATCATAGAAATCATAAGACATAAAGGTAACTTGAGGCATTCATAACATCCTTACGTAGGGAGTAACACTATTGGTTACGTTTGGAATACCCATCATAGTATATTCCCTAAATATCTTCGGAGAAACCTTAACGTTTCACTCCTTCATGTTACCCAATTCATTGGAGAGCTATATCAGGCTCACCAACCCTTAGATTATCACGGAACCACCCGTCTTCATAATAATTCCCAAGAACCATAACATAATCGTATCACATAAAACATACATAAAGGAAACATAACATTTCCACATTTCAATCACCAGATATCAATAAAACACATTGATATAATAAAAACATTATGAAAACCATTTTCAATACCAAAATAAAAGAAAAGTAAAACATGGTATTTATTTTTCTTTTAAAAAGAAGGTATGTCTTGTAGAGGAAGTTGAAACTCAAATAATGGTCACGACGGTGGAGAAGTCGTTGTCGCCGCATACATACGACAACAACATTTCCTTTTGTCGTTTAATAAACACTTCATATAAAAAAGATTCCTTTTGAATAAATATAAAAGTCAAAGGGGTTTATACATCGTATAAAAGAAGGTTGTGTATAAAACAGAGTATGCCTCAATGAAAGGAGATTGAGACGAAGTCCCTTACAAAGACGATATCCTTGGTTTAAGGATAAATCAATTACATAATTATGTGTGACAAAAAAATACACCAAATATAAGTGGATATTAAGTGTAAAACAAACAGAGGATATTCACACATATTCATAGAACGACATATTCAAAGAGTACAAGCTTATCCCAAAGAATAGAAATTGGTTTAAGAAGTTCCCTTGCAATAATTAGACAACCTAACGGCGTCACTTCAAAATTTAGAAAAAGATTTGATGAGAGATAAAAAGAGTATCTCATCACTTGGACATAAAATTTAAATCAATAAGGTTATAGAAGAACATATCCCAAAATAATATTATGTGAATTAAAATACATAACAAAATAAGTCTTTTATAAAGAGGAGGGTGAAAGGTTCCCTTACCGACATGGGTATCTTTCAAAACATACACCCCATGAAAGAAGGATAATAAATCATTGATGTAAATACTCATAACAGAAAGTATATTACACAAAGAGTAGAATAATGGGAAGTACATACACCACTCAAAGGAAATTGTGGCAAATGTAGCATAAATCTCACGGGAATAAAAGTGAGATGAAAAATCCCTTACGAAAACTCAGCAGCCTAACGGAGCCACATAAAACTTACAAAAATGGATTGATGAGATCAAATAGGGTATCTCATCATATTAACATAATGTTTATAGAAAGAGTAATATAAAAGAAAATCCCCCAACATAACAAAGAGGATCTTAAAAGAAGTGACATAAAGGAGAGTACTTAAAAAGAAAGAGAGAGGTTAGATCTCTTACGAAAATTCGGCAGCCTAACGGCACCACTAAAAACATCCAAAATGGATTGATGAGAGAGAATAGGGTCTCTCATTATATGAACATAAAAATTAAAGTAAGAGTAATATAAAATAACATCCCAATCACAATAAATATGAGCTTATAAGGAATGACATAAAAGAGCGTACTTAAAAAGAAAGAAAAAAGTAGGATCCCTTACCTCGGGTCCGACTTGACTCGATCGTTCATTAACATCCTGAATAATAAACTTGAGTTAATTTAGACTTTATTAAGAACCTTTTTATAGTTCATTATTCCTTTTAGATCACTTATTTTAATATTATAAACATTATTTAATCATTTAAGTTAATAATTTTTGTTTTGTCCATATTTGGTTCTTAAGTCGAAAGTGGACTTCTTACAATTACATGTTGTTCGTGTGGTTGAATTTTCATTATAGCCAAAATTAAATTCATGATTCGGATATCATATATATCATATATATCCAGAATATACATGTATTTATAATATTACATAATTATTTAGAGGTAGGAAATGAAATGCACCGTTCATGGAGACGGTAAGTCGTACGTACGCATGAACGCTACTTTCATTTCTTTGTCATATTAATGGAATTAAAACTAAATGAGAGGTATGTATATTTTAATTCCAGAATTATATTCATCATTTATATGTATCATTCATCATATATATCCATTATATACATGTACTTATAATAGTACCTTACATTTGGGGATAAGAAATGAAATGCACCGTTCATGGAGACGGTAAGCCGTATGTACGCATGAACGCTACTTTGATTTCTATCTCGTACTTTAAAGGAAAGAAATAATAATGATATAGAGTAATATAATAATTCAAGTATAACATCATATATAATAACATTAAATCCATCCTTTATACATCCCATGTATGGCATTAACGAATCACATCACTTTGAGGGGGCGGTAGTTTGCACTTCCTAAAATGAAGATATCGCGTATACCCATAATGGAAGCCATAAAGGTAAGCCATAAATGAAAAATACAGAAGCTTAAGTAAAACATAAACATATTATATATCATATATAAATATACTGACATATTACTGGCCACCTTTGAAGGTGTTAAAATAATGTTGAATAATCATCGTTTCGGGAGGCATAAATTCGCCATCCAAGGAAACAGTATGTTCGTTAACCATTAAATGTAGGTGTGTGTAAGTGTAGCTCTAATAATTTTTATAAAAACATCCTAGTATATTTAGGATACTGGAGTTGTTACAAAAGAAAATAATAAAAAGAGTTTAGGGGGTTGGAGAAGCAAAATAAAACAAAAGGACTCAAAAGAAGACATTGCCTTAAAATCAGGTAACTCCCTTTGGTTTGAGCTCAAAGGCTTCCTTTGGGAGACTTATGCACAAAGTGAGGCTTCAAGGAGTAAGAGAGGGAAGTGTAGAGACAAAATGGGCAGGGGTTGGCCGAGCCAAAGTCTTTGGGAGTGTGGGTAAGCTGGTAGAGGTGGGGGCCTTTTATAAGAGAAGAGGAGGGGCACTCTTGGAAAGTAAAGATAAGTTACTTTATTTTAAAATGAGTTTCGGATTCAAAAGGTCCCAAATTGATATAATTAAAGAATAAGGTGATAAGGGTTCGAAATCCACTCATCAAATTGGTTTTGGCCATGTGTAGTTCTTATATTTTACATTATCTTTCCATTTTATTTAAATCGTTAAATAATGAGGTCATCGCTGCATCATCATGATGTCATAAATAATTTAATTTATTTAATGTCTAAAAATTATAAAACAAATAATATGATGTAGTAAATATTTTTATCTTTCAAATAAAAATTTATAGTCAAAAATCTGATTTGTATAACCCCATGTAAAAATTGTTTTAGTAAAACATTTCATGTTTATGTCATTTTTACTTTAACTTTAAATAAAAAGATATTAATGTCATTTTCCAACCAATGTGGCTTCATGGGGTCCCCAAGTTGACCCATGTGTTGTATTGGTCGGCCATGACACATCCAATGGGGTTAGGACATGTTTCATGTTCATTTCATATTATTAAAACATTATTTTTACCTTAAACTACACTAATTACCTCTAATTGCGATTAAAAACATAATAAGTTACTATTCACCAAAAAATTATTTTTATACCATTGAACCACATTTTAATTCTTAATTACAACCATGTATGTCGGATTTTTGAAATTCAAATCACAAAGATCGCAAAATTTCATTTAAACGGAAAAATCAGTTTTTATAAGTACCACTTAGTGGTTTCACTATTCATCAAAAATTGATGTTTTTCAGAAAAATCCCAAAAATTCACCCTAAGCTATATTTGATATTCCGAATTCAAAAATGAAGTCTATTTTACAAAATTCAAAACATATAAGTCACATTAATTAATTTAATAATTAATTCCCACTGTCAGATCAAATAGCGTGTTTTTATGAAACAATAAGTATCAAAAGATTGACACTGGTTTAAGTCTGATTTGAAAGTGAAATTAATTCCAACGACCTCTATTGGATTTAATGGTAAAAATATATTCTAATTTCACTTTAAAACCTATTCAAAAGATAATCTAATAATATAAATAAATTATATTAAAAAGAGGTTTTGAATTAAAATACATCATTTTACACTATTCATTTAAAAAAATGAACTTTATCGGAAAGATACCAAAAATTTACACAAAGTAAATTTTTATGTCCGAATTATTAAGAAGAGTTTTATTTGGTACAAAAGGATGTATAAGAGTGAACAGAACTATATTTAATGACGGTTCTCCATCAAAAGATGATAAGTGAACCTTTAGTGAAAACTAGGGCATATACGCCTAAAATCGAATTATTTCCGTATTTTATGCCTTTATCATTTATTGGATAAATGTAAAAAGATTAAAAAACATATATAATAATATTTTTGTTATTTCTATCCATTCCCTCCAATACAATGGCTACATGTTAAATAATATTAATTTATTATTAGAGTGCAACGTAAGATTCCCAAGAAACTCGTTGTTGCGTGTTGGGTACGCCATCGAGCATAGCGTCCCCTTTAAATTCATATTAGTATTTTATTCACAAATATGGATAAATATGAAAATGTCATATTCTTTATTTACCTGGGGTGTTACATCCTTCCCCCCTTTTGGGAATTGCGTCCTCGCAATTTTAAAATTGCAATTGGAAACATCCTTGAATGGTCCACATCGGAGCAAGAGTCGGTAATACAATCACTTTAAAAAAAAGAAATATAAGTACAGAGGTCACCCAAGTTAACCCATACTAGAAATCCATGTAGGAATACATGGACATGGAGGAGAAAATATAGGGTCATGTTCTGATGGATAGTGATAGAAAACATGTTTAGGAAAAGTTAACAATAAGAAAATCACAAACTTGTGATGGGTTAAACGGTGTTGGGTTCCCCAGTAGGAAAAGTTAATAGACAACATTTTTGTTTTAAGTTACTTTTTATTGAGGAATTTATTTATAAGGAAACATAATCACTTATCATGTTGACTTTCAAATTTTACTAGATTCCTTAATCAAACTCATATTTTTACCAAAAGATGAGTATTTAGGGAGACTTGTTCGCATTAAGAGTACTATAATCAACTTCTAGATAATAACCTAATCCACAAAAGAGAACTATATACATCCCATGTCTTTAGGCTTTAACCAAAACCAAAACTATAAAGGTTAGTACAAGGTCAGATAATCTAATAAAGGAGAACCCTTTATAAAAAGAAAATCTATTCTTAATCTCAAAATTTGTCCAACAAAACCCAAAGTTCAACGAGGACCATCCGATAAACAATTTGTCCATAAAATTATTCAAAGTAATCCAATATAATATTGAAACCCAAATATTTGAAGGATTTAGTCACATAGTCTTCCAAGTTAAATTGTAACATTTAACTCCAAACAATATCAGTTGCTCCTAAAGTCTCGTATTGAAAAGTAATTAACCTAATCACATATCCTTCATGATAGGTTAATCATTTTCATAAATAATCCAAAATCAACTTGCTATTAATTCATAAAATCAACTAACTAAAAATAATTGGTCAAACTAACCAGGGACTTCACATAGTCCAGTGGTAGGCGATAAATACTAGTCGCACTTTGGTTGTGGGTTCGATTCTCGTAGCTTTGTCCGACGCGAGGGGTTGTCACACGGTCTGCATGTTGTCCTTTTCCCAAAACTATATAATTCTTAAATCATTCCCCAAAAAGAGATAAAGTCATAAAAAATGATCATAACATATTTTAACCTCAAGTTTATCTCATGCCTTTCATTTTCCAGCATATCATATAATAACCCATAATTACCTCAAAAGTAAGGATCATATAAACTCTAATGGTTACCTTTATAATTATTACCTGAACATCCACATGGATTGGTCATCTTGTACATGATGCATTAACGATCATACCAAGGTTCAAGTGGTTGATCATGACTCCTTGATAGTTGGTTTAGAACAACCATGAGTTTTCTCATTGAATCCCCCATTTTATCTAGTATCTTAATCTGAGAACCACCATAGTTTCCTTCAAACCCATTGTCACTTTGAAGCCTGCTAGATCCAACCATTTACTAAAACCAAAAAGGTCAGTGTGAGTACATCAACATAACCATCATGTACTAATGAGGAAGATAAACACTAAGATATACTTACTCATTCACTTTATCTAAAACTATGACTCTTTCTGAAATCCTAACCATTATGGTAATGTCACTTATGCTTAAAGAATACCCTAACTTCTAAAGTTATCTAAACAGACCTTTGATACCAACTATAATTCCCCAGCCTTAAACCTTACTTAATCTTGAGTTATTAAAAGATTACACATTGAGGATATTTTCAGGTTTATAGTTTTAGAGAATTAGATCATGAAACTTGCATTACATTCCAAATTTAAACAAAGTGGTTTTATAAAGGACAGTATTCATTCTTCCCAACAACGGAAACATATTGAAAATAAAACATGGATTCTTTCTTGATACATCCTTGACACTATCATCACATCATGTACCTTTCCCTTGACCTGTGAAAAACATTTCAAAAACATGGGATGAGCATAAAAAGCTCAGTAAGGGTTATAAAAAAATATGGAAAGGAATCATGAGTTCATATATACATAAGAATGGAATTATACTTTACCCATAAAACATAGGCACTTTAACATACCTCATCAAACCATGAATAAATCATAGAAATTATAATACATAAAGGTAACTTGAGGCATTCATAACATCCTTACATAGGGAGTAACACTCTTGGTTAAGTTTGGAACACCCATCATAGTATATTCCCTAAATCTCTTCCGAGAAACCTTAACGTTTCACTCTTTCACGTTACCCAATGCATTGGAGAGCTATATCAGGCTCACCCGCCCTTAGTTTATCACGGAACCACCCATCTTCATAAAAATTCCCAAGAACCATAACATAATCGTATCACATAAAACATACATAAAGGAAACATAACATTTCCACATTTCAATCACCAGATATCAATAAAACACATTGATATAATAAAAACATTATGAAAAACATTTTCAATACCAAAATAAAAAAAATTAAAACATGGTATTTATTTTTCTTTTAAAAAGAAGGTATGGCTTGTAGAGGAAGCTGAAACTCAAATAATGGTCACGACGGCGGAGAAGTCATTGTCGCCGCATACGTATGAAAAAAACATTCCCTTTTGTCATTTAATAAACACTTCATATAAAAAAGATTTCTTTTGAATAAATGTAAAAGTCAAAGGGTTTTATACACCATATAAAATAAGGTTGTGTATAAAACAGAATATTCCTCAATGAAAGGAGATTGAGACGAAGTCCCTTACAAAGACGGTATCCTTGGTTTAAGGATAAATCAATTACATAATTATGTGTGACAAACGAATACACAAAATATAAGTGGATATTAGGTGTCAAAAAAACAGAGGTTATTCACACATATTCATAGAACGACATATTCAAGGAGTACAAGCTTATCCCAAAGAATCGAAATTGGGTTAAGAAGTTCCCTTGCAATAATTAGACAGCCTAACCGCATCACTTCAAAATTCAAAAAAAGAGTTGATGAGAGATAAAAAGGGTATCTCATCACTTGGAAATAAAATTTACATCAATAATGATATAGAAGAACATATCACAAAATAATATTATGTGAATTAAAATACATAACAAAATAATTCTTTTAAAAAGAGGAGGGTGAAAGGTTCCCTTACCGACTTGGGTATCTTTCAAAACATACACCCCATGAAAGAAGGATAATAAATCATTGATGTAAATACTCATAAAAGAAATTATATTACAGAATGAGTAGAATAATAGAAAGTACATACACCACTCAAAGGAAATTGTGGCAAATGTAGAATAAATCTCACGGGAATAAAAGTGAGATGAAAAATCCCTTACGAAAACTCGGCAGCCTAACGGAGCCACATAAAACATACAAAAATGGATTGATGAGATCAAATAGGGTATCTCATAAAATTAACATAAAGTTTATAGAAAGAGTAATATAAAATAACATCCCCCAACATAACAAAGAGGAGCTTAAAAGAAGTCACATAAAGGACAGTACTTAAAAATAAAGAGAGAGGTTAGATCTCTTACGAAAATTCGGCAGCCTAAAGGCACCACTCAAAACTTCCAAAATGGATTGATGAGAGAGAATATGGTCTTTTATTATATGAACATAAAAATTACAGTAATATTAATGTAAAAGAACATCCCAATCACAATAAAGATGAGCTTAGAAGGAATGACATAAAAGAGCGTACTTAAAAAGAAAGAGAGAAGTAGGATCCCTTACCTCGGGTCCGACTTGACTCGATCGTTCTATAACGTCCTAAATAATAAACTTGAGTTAATTTCAACTTTATTAAGAACCTTTTTATAGTTCATTATTCCTTTTAGATCACTTATTTCAATGTTATAAACATTATTTAATCATTTAAGTTAATAATGTTTGTTTTGTCGATATTTGGTTCTTAAGTCGAAAGTGGACTTCTTACAATTACATGTTGTACGTGTGGTCGAATGTTCATTATATCCAGAATTATATTCATGATTTGGATATAATATATATCATATATATCCAGAATATACATGTATTTATAATATTACATAATCATTTAGAGGTAATAAATGAAATGCACCGTTCATAGAGACGGTAAGTTGTACGTACGCATGAACGGTACTTTCATTTCTTTGTCATATTATTGGAATTAAAACTAAATGAGAGGTATGTATATTTTAATTCCAGAATTATATTCATTATTTATATGTATAATTCATCATATATATCCATTATATACATGTACTTATAATAGTACATAACATTTGGGGATAAGAAATGAAATGCACCGTTCATGGAGACTGTAAGCCGTATGTACGCATGAACGCTACTTTCATTTCTATCTCATACTTTAATGGAAAGATATAATAATGATATATAGGTATATAATAAATACAGTATAAAATAATATATAATAACATTAAATCCATCCTTTATACATCCCACGTATGGCATTAACGAATCACATCACTTTGAGGGGGCGATAGTCCGCACTTCCTAAAATGAAGATATCGTTTATACCCATAATGGAAGCCATAATGGTAAGCCACAAATGAAAAATACATAATCTCAAGTAAAACATAAAATATTATATATCATATATAAATATATTTACATATTAATGGCCAACTTTTAAGGTTATAAAAGAATGTTGAACAATCATCGTTTCGGGAGGCATAAATTCTCCATCAACGGAAACAGTATGTTCGATAACCATTAGATATAAGTGTGTGTAAGTGTAGCTCTAATACTTATTATAACAAAATCCTAGTATATTGAGGATACTGGAGATGTTACAAAAGAAAAGAATAAAAAGAGTTTAGGGGGTTGGAGAAGCAAAATAAAACAAAAGGACTCAAAAGAAGACATTACCTTAAAATCGGGTAACTCCCTTTGGTTTGAGCTCAAAGGCTTCCTTGGGAAGACTTATGCACAAAGTAAGGCTTCAAGGAGTAAGAGAGGAAATTTGAGAGACAAAATGGGCAGGGGTTGGCCGAGCCAAAGGCTTTGGGAGTGTGGGTATGGAGGTAGAGGTGGGGGGCCTTTTATAAGAGGAGAGGAGGGGCACTCTTGGAAAGTAAAGATAAGTTACATTATTTTAAAATGAGTTTCGGATTCAAAAGGTCCCACATTGATATAATTCAAGTATAAGGTGATAAGGGTTCGAAATCCACTCATCCAATTGGTTTTGGCCATTTTTAGGTCTTAGAGTTTACATTATATTTCCATTTTATTTAAATCGTTAAATAATGAGGTCATCGCTCCATCATCATGATGTCATAAATAATTTAATTTATTTAATGTATAAAAATTATAAAAAAAATACTATGATGTATTAAATAGTTGTATCTTTCCAATAAATATTTATAGTTAAAAATATGATTTGTATAACCCCATGTAAAAATTGATTTAGTAAAACATTTCATGTTTGTCTAATTTTAACTTTAACTTTAAATAAAAAGATATTAATGTCATTTTCCAACCAAAGTGGCTTCATGGGGTCCCCAAGTTGACCCATGGGTTTTCTTGGTCGGCCATGACACATAAAATGAGGTTAGGACATGTTTCAAGTTCATTTCATATTATTAAAACATTATTTTTACCTTAAACTACACTAATTACCTCTAATCACAATTAAAAACTTAATAAGTTACTATTCACCAAAAAATTATTTTTATCCCATTGAACCATATTTTACTTCTTAATGACAACCATTTATGTCGGATTTTTGAAATTCAAAACACACAGACGGAAAAATTTCATTTAAATGGAAAAATCAGTTTTTATAAGTACCACTTAGTGGTTTCACTATTCATCAAAAATTGATGTTTTTCATAAAAATCCCAAAAATTCACCCTAAGCTATATTTGATATTCCGAATTCAAAAATGAAGTCTATTTTACAAAATTCAAAACATATATTTCACATTAATTAATTTAATAATTAATTCCCGCTGTCAGATCAAATAGCGTGTTTTTATGAAACAATAAGTATCAAAAGATTGACACTGGTTTAAGTCTGATTTCAAAGTGAAATTAATTCCAATGACCACTATTGGATTTAATGGTAAAAATATATTCTAATTTCACTTTAAAACCAATTCAAAAGATAATATAATCATATAAATAAATTATATTAAAAAGAGGTTTTGAATTAAAATACAACATTTTACACTATTCATTTAAAAAAATGAACTTTATCGGAAAGATACCAAAAATTTACACAAAGTAAATTTTGATGTCCCAATTCTTAAGAAGAGTTTTATTTGGTCCAAAAGGATGTATAAGAGTGAAAAAAACTATATTTAATGATGGTTCCCCATCAAAAGGTGATAAGTGAACCTTTAGTGAAAACTAGGGCATATACGCCTAAAATCAAATTTTTTCCGTATTTTATGCCTTTATCTTTTATTGGATAAATGTAAAAACATTAAAAAACATATATAATCATATTTTAGTTATTTCTATCCATTCCCGCCAATACAATGGCTACATGTTAAATAATATTATTTTATTATTAGAGTGCAACGTAAGATTCCCAAGATACTCGTTGTTGCGTGTTGGGTACGCCATCGAGCATAGCGTCCCCTTTAAAGTCATATTAATATTTTATTCACAAATATGGATAAATATGAAAATGTCATATTCTTTATTTACCTGGGGTGTTACATCCTTCCCCCCTTTTGGGAATTGCGTCCTCGCAATTTTAAAATTGCACTTGGAAACATCCTTGAAAGTCCCACATCAGAGCAAGAGTCGGTAAAACAATCACTTTAAATTTAAGAAAGATAAGTACAGAGGTCACCCAAGTTAACCCATACTAGAAATCCATGTAGGAAGACATGGAAATGGAGGAGAAAACATAGGGTCACGTTCTGATGTAGAGTGATAGAAAACATGTTTAGGAGAAAGTTAACAATAAGAAATTCACAAACTTGTGATGGGTTAAACGGTGTTGGGTTCCGCAGTAGGAAAAGTTAATAGACAACATTTTTGTTTTAAGTTACTTTTTATTGAGGAATTTATTCATAAGGAAACATAATCACTTATCATGTTGACTTTCAACTTTTACTAGATTCCATAATCAGACACATATTTTTTCCAAAAGATGAGTATTTAGGGTGACTTGTTCGCATTAAGAGTACTATAATCAACATCTAGAGAATCACCTAATCCACAGAAGAGAACTATATACATCCCATGTCTTTAGGCTTTAACCAAAACCAAAACTAGAAACGTTAGTACAAGGTCAGATAATCCAAAAAAGGATAACCCTTTATAAAAAGAAAATCTATTCTTAATCTCAAAATTTGTCCAACAAAACCCAAAGTTCAACGAGGACCATCCGATAAACAATTTGTCCATAAAATTATTCAAAGTTAGCCAATATAAGATTGAACCCCAAATATTTGAATGATTTAGTCACATAGTCTTCCAAGTTAAATTGTAACATTTATCTCCAAACAATATCAGTTGCTCCTAAAGTCTCGTATTGAAAACTAATTAACATAATCACATATCCTTCATGATAGGTTAATAATTTTCATAAATAACCCAAAATCAACTTACTCTTAATACATAAAATCATCTAACTAAAAATAATCAGTCAAACTAACCAGGGACTTCACGTAGTCCAGTGGTAGGCGATAAATACCATTCACACATTGGTTGTGGGTTCGATTCCCGCAGCATTGTCCGACGCGATGGGTTGTCACACGGTCTGCGTGTTATCCTTTTCCCAAAACTATATAATTCTTAAATCATTCCCCAAAAAGAGATTAAATCATCAAAAATGATCATACCATATTTTAACCTCAAGTTTATCTCATGCCTTTCATTTTTCAGCATATCATATAATAACCCATAATTACCTCAAAAGTATGGATCATATAAACTCTAATGGTTACCTTTATAATTATTACCTGAACTTCCACATGGATTGGTCATCTCGTACATGATGCATTAATGATCATACCAAGGTTCAAGTGGTTGATCATGACTCCTTGATAGTGGGTTTAGAACAACCACGAGTTTTCTCATTGAATACCCCATTTTATCTAGTATCTTAATCAGAGAACCACCATAATTTCCTTCAAACCCATTGTCACTTTGGTGCCTGCTAGATCCAGCCATTTACTAAAACCAAAAAGGTTAGTGTGAGTACATCAACATAACCATCATGTACTAATGAGGAAGATAAACACTAAGATATACTTACTCATTCACATTATCTAAAACTAGGACTCTTTCTGAAATCCTAACCATTATGGTAATGTCACTTATGCTTAAAGAATACCCTAACCTCTAAAGTTATCGAAACCGACCTTTGATACAAACTATAAGGCCCCAGAATTAAACCTTAATTAATCTTGAGTTATTACAAGATTACACATTGAGGATCTTTTCAGGTTTAGAGTTTTAGATAATTAGATCATGAAACTTGTATTACATTCCAAATTTAAACAAAGTGGTTACATAAAAGACAGTATTCATTCTTCCCATCAACGGAAACATACTGAAAATGAAACATGGATTCTTTCTTGACAAATCATTGACACTATCATCACATCATGTACCTTTCCCTTGACCTGTGAAAAACATTTCAAAAACTTGGGATGAGCATAAAAAGCTCAGTAAGGGTTATAAAAAAATATGGAAAGGAATCGTTAGTTCATATATACATAAGAATGAAATCATACTTTACCTATAAAACATAGGCACTTTAACATACCTCATCAAACCATGAATAAATCATAGAATTCATAAGATATAAAGGTAACTTGAGGCATTCATAACATCCTTACATAGGGAGTAACACTCTTGGTTACATTTAGAATACCCATCACAGTATATTCCCTAAATCTCTTTGGAGAAACCTTAATGTTTCACTCCTTCATGTTACCCAATGAATTGGAGAGATATATCAGGATCACCCGCCCATAGTTTATCACAGAACCACCCGTCTTCATAATAATGCCCAAGAACCATAACATAATCGTATCACATAAAACATACATAAAGGAAACATAACATTTCCACATTTCAATCACCAGATATCAATAAAACCCATTGATATAATAAAAACATTATTAAAACCATTTTCAATACCAAAATAAAAGAAAAGTAAAACATGGTATTTATTTTTCTTTTAAAAAGAAGGTATGGCTTGTAGAGGAAACTGAAACTCAAATAATGGTCACGACGGCGGAGAAGTCGTTGTCACCACATACGTATGACAAAAACATTCCCTTTTGTCGTTTAATAAACACTTCATATAAAAAAGATTCATTTTGAATAAACATAAAATTAAAAGGGTTTTATACACCGTATAAAATAAGGTTGTGTATAAAACAGAACATGCCTCAATGAAAGGAGATTGAGACGAAGTCCCTTACAAAGACGGTATCCTTGGTTTAAGGAGAAATAAATTACATAATTATGTGTGACAAATGAATACACAAAATATATGTGGATATTAAGTGTAAAACAAACAGAGTTTATTCACACATATTCATAGAAATACATATTCAATGAGTACAAGCTTATCCCAAAGAATCGAAATTGGGTTAACAAGTTCCCTTGCAATAATTAGACAGCCTAACGGCGTCACTTCAAAATTCAGAAAGAGAGTTGATGAGAGATTAAAAGGGTATCTCATCACATGGACATAAAATTTAAATCAATAAGGATATAGAAGAACATATCCCAAAATAATATTATGTGAACTAAAAGACATAAAAAAATAAGTCTTTTAAAAAGAGGAGGGTGAAAGGTTCCCTTACCGACTTGGGTATCTTTCAAAACATACACCCCATGAAAGAAGGATAATAAATCATTGATGTAAATACTCATAAACGAAATTATATTACACAAAGAGTATAATAATGGGAAGTACATACACCACTCAAAGGAAATTGTGGAAAATGTAGCATAAATCTCACGGGAATAAAAGTGAGATGAAAAATCCCTTACGAAAACTCGGCAGCCTAACGGAGACACATAAAACATACAAAAATGGATTGATGAGATCAAATAGGGTATATCATCATATTAACTTAAATTTTATATAAAGAGGAATATAAAATAACATCCCCCAACATAACAAAGAGGAGCTTAAAATAAGTGACATAAAGGAGAGTACTTAAAAAGAAAGAGAGAGGTTAGATCTCTTACGAAAATTCGGCTGCCTAACGGCACCACTCAAAACTTCCAAAATGGATTGATGAGAGAGAATAGTGTCTCTCATTATATGAACAAACAAATTACAGTAATAGTAATATAAAAGAACATCTCAATCACAATAAATATGATCTTATAAGGAATGACATAAAAGAGCGTACTTAAAAAGAAAAAGAGAAGTAGGATCCCTTACCTCGGGTCCGACTTGACTCGATCGTTCTTTAACGTCCTGAATAATAAACTTGAGTTAATTTACACTTTATTAAGAATCGTTTTATAGTTAATTATTCCTTTTAGATCACTTATTTTAATGTTATAAACATTATTTAATCATTTATGTTAATAATGTTTGTTTTGTCGATATTTGGTTCTTAAGTCGAAACTGGACTTCTTACAATTACATGTTGTTCGTGTGGTCGAATGTTCATTATATCCAAAATTATATTCATGATTTGGATATCATATATATTATATATATCCATAATATACATGTATTTATAATATTACATAATCATTTAGAGATAAGAAATGAAATGCACCGTTCATGGAGACGGTAAGCCGTACGTAGGCATGAACGCTACTTTCATTTCTTTGTCATATTAATGGAATTAAAACTAAATTAGAGGTATTTATATTTTAATTCCAGAATTATATTCATAATTTATATGTATCATTCATCATATATATCAATTATATACATGTACTTATAATATTACATTACATTTGGGGATAAGAAATGAAATGCACCGTTCATGGAGACGGTAAACCGTACGTACGCATGAACGCTACTTTCATTTCTATCTCATACTTTAATGGAAAGAAATAATAATGATATAGAGTTATATAATAATTCCAGTATAACATCATATATAATAACATTAAATCCATCCTTTATACGTCCCACGTATGGCATTAACGAATCACATCAATTTGAGGGGGCGGTAGTCCGCACTTCCTAAAATGTAGATATCGCGTATACCCATAATGGAAGCCATAAAGGTAATACACAAATGAAAAATACAGAATCTTAAGAAAAACATAAACATGTTATATATCATATATAAATATAGTTACATATTAATCGCCTCCTTTGAAGGTGTTAAAAGAATGTTGAACAATCATCGTTTCGGGAGGCATAAATTCGCCATCCACAGAAACAGTATGTTTGATAACCATTAGATGTAGGTGTGTGTAAGTGTAGCTCTAATCCTTATTATAACAACATCATAGTATATTGGGGATACTGGAGTTGTTACAAAAGAAAAGAATAAAAAGATTTTAGGTGGTTGGAGAAGCAAAATAAAACAAGAGGACTCAAAAGAAGACATTACCTTAAAATCGGGTAACTCCCTTTGGTTTGAGCTCAAAGGCTTCCTTTGGAAGACTTATGCACAAAGTGAGGCTTCAAAGAGTAATAGAACGATGTGGGGAGACAAAATGGGCAGGGGTTGGCCGAGCCAAAGGCTTTGTTAGTGTGGGGTAAGGAGGTAGATGTGGGGGCCCTTTATAAGAGGAGAGGAGGGGCACTCTTGGAAAGTAAAGATAAGTTACTTTATTTTAAAATGCGTTTCGGATTCAAAAGGTCCCACATTGATATAATTCTAGGATAAGGTTATACGGGTTCTAAATCCACTCATACAATTCGTTTTGGCCATGTTTAGATCTTAGATTTTACATTATCTTTCCATTTTATTTAAATCGTTAAATAATGAGGTCATCGCAGCATCATCATGATGTCATAAATAATTTAATTTATTTAATGTCTAAAAATTATAAAAAAATTACTATGATGTAGTAAATATTTTTATCTTTCCAATAAATATTTATAGTCAAAAATCTGATTTGTATAGCCCCATGTAAAAATTGTTTTAGTAAAATATTTCATGTTTGTCTCATTTTTTCTTTAACTTTAAATAAAAAGATATTAATGTCATTTTCCAACCAATGTGGCTTCATGGGGACCCCAAGTTGACCCATGGGTTGTCTTGGTCGGCAATGACACATAAAATGAATTTAGGACATGTTTAAAGTTCATTTCATATTATTAAAACATTATTTTTACCTTAAACTACACTAATTACCTCTAATCGCGATTAAAAACTTAATAAGTTACTATTCACCAAAAAATTATTTTTATCCCATTGAACCACATTTTACTTCTTAATGACAACCATGTATGTCGGATTTTTGAAATTCAAAACACAAAGATGGAAAATTTTCATTCAAACGGAAATATTAGTTTTTATAAGTACCACTTAGTGGTTTCACTATTCATCAAAAATTGAAGTTTTTCAGAAAAATCCCAAAAATTCACCCGAAGCTATATTTGATATTCCTAATTCAAAAATGAAGTCTATTTTAAAAAATTCAAAACATATAAGTCACATTATTTAATTTAATAATTAATTCCCGCTGTCAGATCAAATAGCGTGTTTTTATGAAACAATAAGTATCAAAAGATTGACACTAGTTTAAGTCTGATTTCAAAGTGAAATTAATTCCAACGACCACTATTGGATTTAATGGTAAAAATATATTCTAATTTCACTTTAAAACCAATTCAAAAGATAATCTAATCATATAAATAAATTATATTAAAAAGAGGTTTTGAATTAAAATACAACATTTTACACTATTCATTTAAAAAAATGAATTTTATCGGAAAGATACCAAAAATTCACACAATGTAAATTTTGATGTCTCAATTCTTAAGAAGTGTTTTATTTGGTCCAAAAAGATGTATAAGAGTGAAAAAATCTATATTTAATGACGGTTCTCCATCAAAAGGCGATAAGTGGGCCTTTAATGAAAACTAGGGCATATACGCCTAAAATCGAATTATTTCCATATTTTATGCCTTTATCTTTTATTGGATAAATTTAAAAACATTAATAAACATATATAATCATATTTTAGTTATTTATATCCATTCCCACCAATAAAATGGCTACATGTTACATAATATTATTTTATTATTAGAGTGCAACGTAAGATTCCCAAGAAACTCGTTGTTGCGTGTTGGGTACGCCATCGAGCATAGCGTCCCCTTTAAAGTCATATTAATATTTTATTCACCAATATGGATATATATGAAAATGTCATATTCTTTATTTACCTGGGGTGTTACACATGGAATTCCTTCCATGAAAATTGATGTGGTATTTCTTTAATGAAATCCAATTCATTCCTAAGATGACATCATAACCTAATGAAGAATGAAAATATAATTTTGAAACAGTTTCTCACAGAACTAAAATAAAGTGGAATCATATATTAAAGATTTATCATAACATAATTATGGGTTTTAACTTGTAATTATGAATCTATTAATTTGGTTTGAAATTAATACCATCACTAAAATATTAATGTAATAAATCATTGGTAGATACATAGTAAAATAATACATTAGTAGCTCAAGGGTGGTTGGTAAGTGTACCTTTCACCAAGTCATTATCGAATCCCACTTAAAAAATTATCAGACGAGATTTACCCTTCTTGAAAATATTAATAGGTTTATGATTTTGATCATGGTCATTAATCATCATATTTGAACACTAGTTAGCATAGTTCCTATACTCTTTGTAATCGAAACACTATGGTAGTTGTGGTTAACTCTATGTTGCTTTCTCTCTATTTACATCATTAGATAACTTCTTCCAACCTCTTCATTAATCAATTACCTGATGAACTTCCTACCCATATATAATACACTTAAAATTCTTTTAAGAAATTTATTCCTATGTTTCAATCAGAACATCATGCATGGAAGAAAGATCATATTCTTCTCTCCTTGGTTTTTTGAGTTTTCATTGAACATATTTTTCATTTTCATGTCAACACAATGATATTTATGGGTAACATCAATCATAAATTCCCATATTATTGAAAATATAATGATTTATTCATAGCTACTAAAGTAGTGTATGGATAATTCCATACAAATACAATTTTTAAATCCACTAAATAATCGATCAACCTTACTTTTAGTTTTGTTTATAATGGTAGAATTTTACCTCCCTAGTCTTATAAAAGTTTCCTCCTATGAACCATAAGATTGATCATCCCTCTAATTTATCTCAAGGAAATACTTTTATATTTTATATGAAGGATTCAATGGAAGAACATGTTGGAAAATGCACTAAAACTCATCCTACGTGACAAATTAAATTTTATCATGTTCCCTAATGTTCTTGATTAGAGTACACTATTGATTCCCTTCATATTAAAAAAATAAATTAAAAAAAAGGGTTTTTCATGATTCGAACACTAGAGAACAAGAAAATATATTTTAAGATGTTTTGAAACTTTTCATTGAAACAAGTGGATCAGTGGATCCAATATCTGATGGTGGAAAATTCCTCATAAAGGATTCAATAAAAGTGTGTTCCCATATTTCCTCAGTTATAATTTTATCATAATTCATGGACTGAGAATGTTGTGTGAGTATATCCACTAGATTTTGTATTTAATCTATCCGAATGTTTGGATTCTAATGATGAATGTCATTTGATTATCTATCACACTCTTCATTAACACAGTTCTACCAAGTCATATCCATCCACTAAAACCAAAAAGCATAGTCTATAAAATCAAAACCTTAGAGGGGAACGAAATAATCATGAAAATTGACCTATAGGATTTAAAAAAAAAATTACATGTTATTTACAATATATGAAAACTCTATTTTATCAACATTTATATATACTCATATTCTATTTGAATACTTCATGATTGTTTGTAAATACTTTTTGAGTTTCTGATTCATATCCACTAAGAGATTCAAACTAGGTGTGCATCAAGGCCCTCATTCATGTACTGGGTAATTATATATTAAATATTTATGGACATTTTTTGTAGTTATTACCCATAGTTACATATGTTTCTGATCCACATCCACTTACAGTATCAAAAAAGGTTTAAATTTCATAAAAACTACTTCCTCTGTCCTTTTTTAAATTTCTAGACATTGACCTATACACTGAATCGACCATAGACTTTTTTTAGACCTATACTTAGGAATCTATATAATTTTTCTCATCATAGTTTCCAAATCACAACTACACCATTCTGTAATTTCAAATGTAAAGACTAAAAATTCCCATACATGAACATTACAACATAGTAAATGAATATTCATCGCAGAACACAATGATCCATTCCAAAATCATTTTGGTCTAATACAGTTAGATATTTTGAAACATAAATAACTAGTCCACAAGTGAGCTACATTATCTCTATAAAATCTATCCCTAACTAGAACCCTTCTTATACCTATACTTTGTGATATATTTTTATCAATCCCTAGTGAAAAGTAACATAAGAGAGTTTGATATCATATTTCAGTGAGGTTGTACCAAAGAAATGTCAACAGGTCATGAGTATGTGGGTATAAGAACATGTGTATAAAATTTCAAGGCCATTCCATACATATCATTGATCATAAACATGAGTCCTGGAGAAAATAATCATTGTTGATAAGACATGAATCATAGTGGAATAAAAGAATATAATCCATGAGAACATAAAATAGTCATAAGATATAGATTTTTGGATTATATATTATAATTGATTATAATTTATTTATAATTTTAAGGATCATTTCCAAGACTATCATAGTTTAATGGGTTCGCTACGCAAACCAGTATAATAGTAAAGGATTACTCCCAAGACTATCATAGTTTATAGGTTCCCTTACTAAACGAGTTCCACCCCACATTATAGACCTCTTTATATCATGATATATTAATCACTACCTAATTAATTTTAGGGAGATATATGTCCCACCCATCACCAAATGTAAATATTACATTTGTGTGCCACATGATCATAAAACATTAAACATATCAGAAACATGAAGTGAAATTTTTTTCATTAAAAATTTATCACAACTAAATTGTTGAAAATAAATAGGTCTTGTTATAATTTCATTATTTCATCATTTCATTAAAACAATACTTATATAATAAAAAGTGGGTTTGATAATATTTTTATCAGGGTATAACCCTTGGAAGATAAACGGGCTTCATAAACCTATTTGGATCACAAACATAAACTATTACAATAAAGATAATGAATGGAAACCTTGGATTTTATCCCAATTAAATCATTTTTAATATAATTTTATTTCATATTATATGAAAAAATATTTAATAGAAAATCCAATTGACACTTTTCTTGTGGAAAAAATCCATTCATTAAAAATAATCTTTATAAAAATTAAAAATTAATAAAATATTTTAGAAAATTATTATATGTGAATAAACATGAAATAAAATAAAGTAATATTCAATGTAAATAATGTATATTATGTTGGGAAACTACCATCCCTTATTACCACATTAAAATAATTATTTCTTCAATATTTTTGGTAAAATACCACTTTGAAAACGACAAGTAGATTCCATTTAAAAAAATTGTAAAATTTCAAAAAAGGGTAAAATTTTATTTAATAATAACTTTGAAAATTTTAATAAAATATTAATTTTTTTCTAAAAAAAATCTACTTTATAAGAAATAAAATGTTCAACTGAAGATATAAATAAAGATTATTTTTCATTAAAACATTACTTTGAACACGTGAGTACATAAATAGAGAAAATGAAAGAAAAATAATTATCCTATAAATATAACTATAATATAAAAATATATATTTTATTGAGATATGTAATAATTATTTCATCACTTTAATCTTAATCATGGAATATACTAATAAATGATGAGATCGTAATATAAAAGCCTAACCACATTAGTAACTTTTAATTGTAAGCCCCATGAAAAATGACCTTAAAAAAATTATAATATCATGAGAGTAAATAAATTCATTATATTATATTTAAACAATGTTCATATACACCTCATAAGAGAATATAGGTGCAAAAAATAACATATATCTCATAGAAGGAAAATTGACACAAATATCCCTTACCTTAAGTATGAGCTTCCTACATACATGTATAATCTTCCTGTATAATAAATATTTTTTTATTATAAAAATATTACATAACTATACATAAAACCACATATAGATATGTATTTAAATATATTTCATACCATATATGATTTACTAATGACCTTTTATTGCCCACTAATTAACAATTCCATGTTGAAGTCACGTTTCAGGCAATGACTACTATGCTTTCTATGTAAGTATCAACTTTTTATTTTCATCTATATTATATTGATCATGATTTGATAATATAAATAATTTTAAACATTTTATAAATATAAAAAAATTTCAATATATATGTATTTATAGTAATTTACAAAAGGTATATTTATAAAATGAAATACAACGTTCGTGCTGATGGTAGGCCATGTATACACACGAACGATGTCTCCATTTTCATGATAAATTCAATGAAATAATGTTAAATAATATATTATATTTTTATAATAATTTATATGTAAAATATATGAAAAAATATCATTTAATTCGTCCTTATCCCCTTCAATGTAAGGTGTGAACAAAACACAACACTTCATGAGGCGATAGTTTATTGTACACATGAGGGGTGTTAACAATTTCTCAGAAAATAGAAATTAATTAGTTATATGTGAAATAATAATTATAGAAGTATATTAATATAATAAATATATAATATTAAAATTTTATCTATCCTTATATCTATTATATATGGATGGTTATAGAAAACGAATAACATTGGTTTGTGAGTAGGTAGTTTTCCTTTCAGACAAATGATGGTTTTATATCCCCTTATAAATAATTCAAGATGGTTTTAAGAAATTAGATTAACATAAAACAATTCAATGTATGTACTAAAAAAGTATTATTTTATAATAATGTTTTATTAATAATTTAATTTATGTGTAGGAATAAATAAAAATGCTCATTGAAGAATGTTACATCTTCTTCGGGTAACCTCTTTATGTTTTCATCAAAATCTTTCCTAGGGTTGATTTTTGATCAAAATAAGAATCCTAGGATGATAAAAGGGAATTTATAAATATATTTTCACAACCAAAATGATTTTTATATGTTCAGATTATTTGAAAATAGGTTCTCTTTTATAAGTGAGTTTAGTGGCAGATTTGTAATCTTTTGTAATGAAAAATGTGTGCCCACATTGTTTAAATCCCAAAATGATCTAAAATTTACCATTCAGTAAAATTGATCATTTTAAGGTCTATATATTTCCATAAAATATGTTTTGTAATAGTTTTTGGTTATTCTAAACCCATATATATTAGTTATATCCTCATGTAAACCCATTTTTTCCCATTACTAATGATAAACATTTTTTCAACTTTTACTATTCATTTTAGTAAAAAATGAATCTCACACTATTAGATAATAAATATTATGATACATAAAAATTTGAAATCATTTTTTACAAATCCCAATTATATAGTTGGAAAATATTAATTTAAAATTAAACTTGTATATGTGATGAGAAAGTAGTTTTCCAAAGTGGAAATGTTCAAAAGTTTAAAAAGATTTAGAATCAAAATTCAATATGAAAATGATTCCAAATACCTAAATTGTATTAATTGATATATATCTGAACTAATTTAACCTAAAATTCAAAATGTAAATAAACAGAATCGTTATCAATTCAATAAAAATGATCCTTTAAAAATGAGTATTTCACTATTCATGGAAAATTTATTATTTTAGGAAAACACCAAAATACTCACTCGAAGATAATATTGAAATTGTGATTTTAAAAAATAATTCAATTTTATTAATTTAATTTTATAAAACTATCAAAAAAAATATTTTTATTATTTTTCCCTAAAATAAATAAAAATAATTTTTTATGAAAATATTATTTTCAAAACATTCAAAGGCATTACCAAAACTAAGTATTTTTTATTAATATGTTTTATGTATATAAAACCATTATAATAAATAATTAAAATGTTTTTATTCATATTAATTATTATAGTTTTAACATCATTTAAAAAAAACATTTAAATAATAATATTAGTAGTTTATTGTGGTTTATCAAAACTTGATGTTGTGTGTAACGCCAACTATTAAAGAAATTTTGGTTATTTGAGAAAAAATTAAAAAAATCTGGGTGTTAGAGCTACTCATGATCAATGTTTTCAAAATTCTTGGTATACTTATGTTTATCACTATTTTCCCCCCTCACTCTATCCATAAGACTAGATTCGATGATAATGAGTGTAAAAAATTCTCAAACATAGTTCTCATCCATAAAAAAAATTTCTAATAAAACACTCACTAATTTATGTTCATATTTTACATTATCCCAAAATATTAACCTATTATTTTAACTCTACGAAAGCATCTACTACATTCCCCTTTCCTGGAATATATGTAATTTCAAATTCATATGACTCAATTTACTTGAACTACCTACACTACTTGATATTCTAGACCTTCTATAATAAAATGTAACTTAGGTTCTCATGATCAATGTGTGTCAAAAAACTAACAAAAAAAATAAAATTACACCAATAGATAAAACAATGCACAACCCTCGAAAGAAGATATTCGTGTTCAGGTAGTTTAAATCATGATTAAATATCAATCAAAACCTATGATCCAATCCCTAAAAACCATGAATTATCTCACACCTTATCCTCATACCTAAGGAATCACAATATACAGTATTCATCTTAACCAATTTGGGGATGATCATGATCAATGTTATAGTAAACCTAAACTAAAAATCGTAAAAGTATTAATCACCTGAATCATACCTTAAAAACTTCCTTGAAAAAAAAGAAAATAAACTAAAAATAATTAATATTAGGAAAATTAATAAATAAACGGTTAGTGGTATCCTATAAAATTTAGTAAAACCCAATGTGGAGGCATGTTTTTAAAATATTACAATATATGACCATTTTTCCTTACTAGGATCCACTAAGACATTATCCTATAATATTTCCCATGTGAATATATTCAACTATAAAATCAATAAAATAGGATATAAATAATTTTCCTATTACCTATACATTTATAGTGTATGTAACAAAATTTATCGATACCTCTCATTCATTGCTTGAAATGGTAATTACAACAATACATCATTAATTAATTCCACCACGAATTAATCAAATTATGGGTTTGATAATTAATTTATTTTAAACATAATTGTTATCTACATAATCATTACATAATTTTACAAAATTATAAAATAATTAAACTTATAATTTTTCAAGAATACTTTCCCTATAATAGGCATAACTTCCACCTCAAGCTGATTATTTCCAACTCCTAGACCAGTCTTCAGAAATCCTAGAGAATCTATATACTAATATAATTTATCAAATATCACTAAAATTAGATATGGATTCTTATTTTTCCCTTGATTAATAATTTTCTAATATATACATATTATTGAACCTATATCCTCCAAATTTATGGGAATTACATGTTATATCCTGGTTGATACACTATACTCTGTAAATCTTTTTTCATTAAGGTTCTCAATTTGGACCTTTAGAACACTAAAATCCACTAGATCCATATGATATAAATAATACTATATATCTATTTTTACCATTATCAAGTAAATTTTAAACTGTACCTCCATTATTTGAGGTAATCATAAAAAGTACACTCTAAATACATTTGGGAACAGAATGAATTTTTAAGGGTAAATAAAAATCTGGATTCACCCCAAATTTTACATGTCATATAATAATGACCTAAATAATGATGGATCTATATTTACAAAGGATATTTATACCCTACCTACCTATACATATTCCGATTTTATAAATTATTTTAAACTTGTAAATAAGCCAACTAGACCATCATAATACTTTTTAAAAACATTCCCTCACAAGAATATGTAAATCTCAAAAATTTCCCATTAATACTAAATATTATGGAATATAGTAGACACTTTATGAAATTGTATAACTTCATTTTGAGAATATTGTTTATTAAAAAAGCCAAGATGGTAACATCACATTGTGACCCAATTTGTCGACTATGTGAAAAAAATAAATGTGTATAATTTCACTTTATCTTAAAATGAACTAGAAATTATTTAAATCACGAAGATTGTATCTTTTTTGATCAATGAATGTACAATATCATCTTTTAGTGCTCCCTTGACATCTAATAGTTGTCCCAATACATTTACATCCCCCCGAATACCATTAGAATCCAACTTCTACTATAAAAATCATTAGAATCTATGAATACCTCTATCCCTAGACCTCCCAGTAAAATTCTGGTTAAAAACATATGGTGATCGAATGAACAATTGTCCTACCTTATACTCCATTTTCATCTCTAGGCCTCTCCCAAAGAAGAGTTAGAGTTACCAATAATTCTATATATATAACACTTACTTTGATCACATAGATAATATTAATTAATATGATCGTCCCACTAGAGATTTATTGGAGGATATTTCACACATGTTAGTGAATGTGATCCTTAATTTTTACACACATATCAATAACCACTCTATAATAACTCCTAAAAAATGACCCAACACGTTTCCAAATTATCTATTATGACATCCCATTCCCAAAGAGGTCTCAATAAATCATTTCCTTCTTTCAAGATGATACTAACCCATCATCACCTTATTAATCTAATCTATGTTGGTCAATAAGTTAAAAGGTCTCACCTGAGAGAATATCACAGAACATATAAAAATATCAAAAAAAGTGTCCTTCATAACATTTTCTCCCCAAAATTTCATTTAAACCCTTCAATGATATATTAAAAATATTACATAATCCATGAATTTTATATCACTCTACTTAATCTCTCTAGAAATTATGTCCTTCTATATCATTATTATCACTTTGTAAAATTTTTCACAAAATATGGTCTATGAACTTTCCCTTATTTGTAATTTATCCTTCATTGAAAAAACTATGAAACCCACAATCATTGTACTTGTATCTGGAATATAAACATTTCTCAAATCATGCTTCTATAATCAGATAGACTAATTATGTTAAATATATACAACTCTCTATGCTCTGCCATTCCCTACACTACATTTTCACTCATATAAATCGATTTATAACAAATATGAATAATATCAATTAAATAATGAATTATTTATCAATACATATTAAACAACCCTTTACTAATTGAATCGCACAAAATAATCCCTCCATGAGATTCTCATCTATTGGAGGTCAATGAAATGCCTCAAAAGGTATAGTATTCATCTCTCCCTCATTTTACACAATTGGCCTATGTTGAGGTGTAATATCACTATAATGTCATGAAATATTTAATATTAACATTAATATATATATATATATATTACTGTTATCAAAATATAAGAACACTCATCGAATATCATATCATATATAATTTCTCTTAGTTCCCAATGTTTATATACTAATACACCACTATACCCATCAACCCTAATAGTTAATTGTGATTACATGTCACTATTATAAAATAATGACGGTTCCAATCAAATAGTTAACATTATATAACCATAAATAAGGTTATATAACGAATCATGACCGTATTAAATTTCCATTACTCCAATATTATACATATAAATGAATGGTATTATTTATTAATAATGGAATAAATAACCATTATTAAATACTTGTATGCTGAGAAGTACTTAATTGCATAAAAGTATATAAATGTTAGATAATCTTACATGTTGATGATGAATTATGAGACAATTACCTCTAACATATATAGCTACGTGAAATCACATAAACACCATTATAACATATGGTAAATCTCAAAATCAATCCCTTTAACACCGTTGTTTCTTAGACATCCATTTTAAAAATAATGGCCTTCATGACTAAAATTTATATCATAGTCCTAAAATAGTATCTCTAATATTTCTATTCATCTAAACCATTAATAAAATTATATCGCTCTAATAAATCATTTTTCTTGGTCTTGTCCTAGACCCCAAATATGGGGTCACTATACAACCTTAGGCACGAATTCTTATATTCAATAGTCTACAAGCGAGTGCAATGGGCCTTATATATATATATATATATATATATATATATCATATGGGTAATATTAAGATGTGCCCATAACCAGATAATAATATAAAAAATTTATCGTCACCAATACAATAAAACAAAATACTTATAACAACCATACTTCAATATAACAAAATCTGAGATAGACATCTCACATGTTATGAAATCACATTAGTCATACATTCGATAAACTATTCAGGTACAAATATAAATTAACAAAAAATGTATACTAGATAAAAAAAATTAAATTAAATATTAAAAATTCATCTTGATTTGTTCTTCCTAGATAAAAAAATCCCATACGACGTATTATTACATCAATAACCACTTTTATCTATTTTTGTTCCCGTTCACATGAATACTTCATAATTCATAAAATATATAAGTCAAGATAAGTTTATGTGAAGTATATGAGTCCATATACGAAATAATATATTACTTTTTGGACTCATGTGCAATACCCTAGAAATTTAACATTATGTGTGACTGCATATTCCGCATTCAATAGTGATTTTAATTAAACCTCGACTAAATGTTGATATATTATTATTTAAAAATGTTCATATCAACAAATTGTTTATATTGATAAGGTAAGAATATAATTAATTAATTAATGAAATTTATATAAATTTCCTACTCAATATAATTTTTTTATAAATACATATTCACTACAAACTAACATTTAATAAAATTCATTTTACTGATAAAAAATTTGATTTCATAAAAAATGTTATTTTTACTATGTTCAATGAGAAAATAAAACTGTTATATTTTACAATTTTTATAAAATGAAATTTAGTTTTGAAATTAGTATATCTACATTAATGCAGGGGTAAATTTATGGATATTTTTTAGAAAATATAAATTTATTAGTATATAATTAAAAATAATGATTTTTATAAAATTGTCATTTAATTTTATATTGTAATTCCATTATTATTTCCATTTAATTTCAAATTAACATAACTATTATTTGTCTTTATTAAATCAAATTTATTACTTTTAAATTATATTTATACTATATTTTAATATAAATAAATTTTTAGGCTTTAAACACTACTATTAGGAAGACAATTTAAAATGCATAATGTCTACACTTATTAAATTGGTAAAATAAACCCATAATTAATAATCTATTAAAATAAATTTATAGATTATATAAATTTATATGAATATAAATTCTTTTATTGATGACTACATTCAATATACATAATATGTGAACATGTTTTCCTTATAATGGATTTCATGGGAAACTTTTTTTTCAAAAAGTCTGTAGGATATTTTTAAATTAAATTGCTCTTATTTTGTCAGTTGAACATGGAAAAATGGATTCCATATTTTTAATAATAATAAATTATGTTTAATATAAAATAAAATGTAATTTTTCACACTAATAAATTGGTAAAATATTATAATTTATTTACCAATATTGTGGTAAAAATCTATTATTGTGGTTAAATTGAAAAGGTAGGGGTTAAAAATGAAGAAAAACTTTTCTAATTAATATTGTATTATCATATTTAGTTTTTATATATTATTTTTTTTTTGAAAATAATAATTTTTTTTCTTTTTTCTAGGATGAATCATGGGTTCAATTCATTTATTTCAAAAATTCTTAATGTGTCCTCTCCCCCACTTATAAAAGGACATCCACCCTCCTCTTCTATTCACACTTCAAAACCCCATTGGTTAAGACAATTAAAAACCAAATCACTTCATAAATACCATTAATTAATACTAAAATCCTGGTTTTTTATCAAAAATACAACCATTAATATATATTTTTAGACCTAGAGAATATTTTCGAATAATACGTATTACCCTTAACCGATAATTTTAGTTTATATCTTCTTCCACATCCCTATACGAATTTTAGATCATTATTAAAAAATATAATGAGCATTTTTCATATAAATATATGTTGTTATATTTCATTCACTACCTAAAATTATCTCATCCACCTTCAAATAGTAAAATAAATAGTTGATCATGTGTACGACAGACTACATCCCCATGAACTGACATTATTTGTTTTCAATCTATGCATCACACAACTAGATATAGTGATATATTTAATTTTTATATATTATATATATTATATTATTATAGTTATGGAATTATAATATCACATAATAATTTTAACTACCAAACTATTGTAAATAAAATTCCCATTTTGATTTAATTAGATGTCTTACTATGTGATGTGGTTATGGAAAACACATGAACTTTTTTTGTTTTTTATATACTATTGTATTTTAAAGACTATTAATTATATTTATCAATGATAAAATATCCATTAAAAATGATCATGTGATTAGTATTAATATGGGGTTTTAAATAATACAATTGACATGGACTAATGAAGTGATGGTCTCAACAAGTAGGATCATACCCAAAGAATCACATTTATTAGAGTATCTGAGGGAGATAGAGTCACTATGATTTTCCCATGACCAATCCCAATATGATATCCAAAAACATAATAATGAGAGAAATCATTTAAAGGATAAGATCATGGTTATTAAGATCATGGCTAAACCATGTTCTTTGAACGACCCCATGAATATCCCACCACCAATCATCTTACACTTAGGTTTCTTTTTTGGTTTATTAAAGGGATATGTAACAATACCCATGAAATATGAGTTAGTAAATTATTTTTTACAGAATAATAAATATTTCTTCATCCTATTATTTTAATTTTATAATTTTTTTATTTTTGATTCAATATAACACAAATAGTATTTTTGGTTAATATTGAAATTTAATTGAGGAAATTATTGGGATGAATTAATTTATTTTTTAAAATAAATTATATTATAATAAAATATTATTAATAAATTATGTTCATTTGATACAAATTATCATACATTTTTTATGAAGTCAAATATTATTTTTTTAACGATTCAAAAGAGGTTAGGGTCAAAAAAACCAAGAATTTCTCAATAATTATAAGTAACTATATTAAAAGTTAAAATTCACATATTTTGGAAATTTATTTGATAAATTAATACAATTTTTGGAATCATAACATCAAAATTATCTAATGGTGAGTTTTTCATAATTTTATAATACAACGGAATTTTCAGGTACAAATTAAATAACTTATAAATATATATAGTTTATTTTGACATCACAATGACCCAAAAGTGAGGTAATAAATGACATAAAGGGTGTACAAAAAATATATTTTCTAACTTTAATATATTTTTAATATATTTATATTATATTATTTTTATAAAACCCTTAGGAATTATTCAAACCCATTAATATATTTTACGGTTTTATAACCATTTTATAAATATTATGACTCGCCTCCACATAATAAAGTGCATTATTTTATTATTTTCATCCATTTTAATTTTAAAATAATTATAGCCACACCCATTTGGAAGAATCCATGTGAAAAACCCATGGTATGGTTTTTGGTTTTTCTTATTTTATTATATAGTGTAAAAATCAAAATAATAAACAAATCCCCCTCTTTTCCAATTTAAACTAACCCCTTATCAAATTTATATTAACAAGAACTCCTTTTATAACATACATATTCTTACATACACACTCTATAGCCATAAAAATGTTCTCTAAATCTCTTATGAATCCCCTCCTAGGAATTTGAAGTTACAAACTCAAGTAAGGGTTCTTCCACTCTCTTATTTATTCAAGAACTTATTTTATGTTATACTTTCAAATTTTGAATTTTTTTCTTGTTGAGATATGATCACTTTTATCCACATTAATATAAATTTTAGGTCTATATAATGAGATACTCTTTTTAATTCTATAAATTCTTCCCATGAAATGTTATGTACGCCTATTACCGTGCCGAAATTTAGTAAGGGATTTCTCTCTTTTTATTTCAATTCAAGAACATATTTTATGTTATGTCTCTCAATTTCAACATGATCATACTATGATATGTTCATCCACATGCCCATTACTATGAATTTTTATTCAATGTGATGAGCAACCCCTTTCACTCACACTAATCCCTCCCATGAAACTTATGTACACCTGTTATCATTCCAAGATTTAGTAAGAGGTCATCGCCTTCTCTTATCTATTCAGGATTCATTATTATCATATTCCTTCTATTTAAATTTCATAATGTAGGGATATTATTAAAATATCCATATTACACCTTATTTAATGTACAAATTATTATATAACACTCTCTCTCTAATCATGTAATTTTATGAATTTTATGTCACATCATTATATTGCCAAAATTTCACCATGATTTTCCATGCCAAAACAATTTTGTAGTGAATTAAATTAATGTTTCATATCATGGTTTTTCACCTTTACACATTAGTAACGCCTTAACATGGGACATAAAAGTTTTTATTCCACACTCCATTTTCATGAAATAGAATGTGACAAGAAATGATTCCACATTTAATGATCGATGAGGCACACATAAGCATGAAAATGAAAAAATGTGATAGGTGTGCCAAAAATTATATAGCCCTCCAATGTACTAAGCAATCTTTAGTCTCGTAAAATTACATATTTGTAAAGGGAGTGAACTTTATTAATTTATGGAACTTTTTCCAAAAATATTTCATAGTAGTTATCCTTAAACTATGTTTATGATGCACTGATTTATATTTTTGTCACATTTATCATGTTATGATTATCATGATATATCTTGTCTCATTATTCTTGTTTATTATTACTAGACTCATTATACTCCATTGATATTTCTATTGTCTAAAATGTATTTCAATATACCATGAATATTCCCTTAATGAGATTTATTGCTCACCGCTTTTTTATGTTTTTCCCAATTTTATCATGTTCAATTTTAAAAGCCATTGAATTTTAGAATCATTTTATTTAATGTTTTCAATAATTTTATCGTATCCCATGTTTGAGATATTATTCTACGATTCTAATTCCAATAGAAACAATAATTTTAAATATTTTATCATTTATTATGTTTACTTTTATTTAATAAATCATTTATTAATGTGTGACGAAGAGTATTGTTTTTATTGTTGATATCAAAGAAAAAGTTATGTTAATTTTGGGATAAGGATTTAGAACACTCTAGGGAAAGGCTTAGGATAAGGATAATTATAAGAAAACATCCCCAAATTCTGTGCAGTATAGATTAATTGGTTTACCAATAAAATAAATCCATTTCTAGATACTATAGGTGGATGTTGATCTTGAACATATGTACCTAAGTCCAACAACTCTGATGAGGTGTGATGGGCCAGACTTGGTGTAATACAGTACAAGATAATGGGACATACTATAAAACTAGTTTGAAACTCACTAGATATATTATTTGGTAATGTCATAATTTTATTATTATCCATTATTAAGGTAACATAATATATTCCAATGATAATATTAGATAGGAAATAGATCATGGAAAACATATATTTAATCCTATCTATTATTAAGTTAAGGAAATAATTATAATTTAAAATTCATCACATTAATTTCATTATATTCCCATTTATTACTAAAATAATAAAAAATCATCCTCCATAATTTTATTTTTATTCTATCCAATGACCATAAATAGGAAGAATCGGGTAAATAATCAATTTGAATATAAATGTAATGAATGCCCCAACAAGATGCCCAACCTGATGCGACCAAGAATCACAAATATATTCATGAGACTCTCCCTACTGACTTAGGTTCTAAATAGAAACTAGGGATAAGAGGAGATTATAAATCCATTAGGAATGAAAATATACAATTTATATTTTTATGACACAAAGGCCTTTAATATCAAATGGATCTTATGATACCTTAATTGTATAATAGTGGATCAACACCATTTAAGGGATATTTTATAACCTTCAATGTTCAAAAAAAGAGAATTTTTTACTGGCAATTTATCAGATAGAGTGAGAAGTTCATCAGTGGTTGAAATTGATCAATAATAAAAACCCAGAGGAAGACATCGTAGTGACGGGGAGGAAGGAATTGTGGAAAAAATCGATAACTAATTTCCACACAATCATCCACTAAAAATTGAAAGGAATTTATTTTTCCTCAATAAAAATTCAACAATTATATCTGGGCGTACAAGTAAAACAATAAAAGTCTCCAATAATCATCCTTTGTATTTTTCATTTCCCTTGAATTCATGGTTGGTCACTTCATTGGTGGGATAAAATATATCTACAAATTCCCTAGAAATATGAGACATTTATAGCTATGAGTAAATTGTTTGATGTTACCTCAAATTTAAAATGGTGATCAAAGAATCTAAAGGGTGTCATAGGGATAATAAGAGGAATTTAGAGTTCAATTATGGTTATATAATGTAGAAATATGATGGTTCTATGAAATTTTAACAGTCCACTTGTCAAATGTGAGGAATAAAGCACCCCAAAAATTACCTAAGGGGAAAGTGGGAATGATTTAGGTATGAAAATGAAGGGCATGTATATAATGATTACCAACATGAGAATCCCACTAATGAGATGGATGAATTGTATGTTATATTGAATTATCATGAAATTTTCCATTTCATAAACTAGAAGTAACAAGGGACCTTTAATAACCATTTCACTAAACCAAGGTTATTCAGAGACTACCAACAACCTCTAATGTTGAAAATGAGGGATTTTGGTGTCATAACCATTAAGGTAGATCCCAATAATAAATTAGTGATAGGTACACTAGTTAATAATTCAATAATAGAGAAAGTGGTTTTTTATTCTAGTTCTAAACATTCCTTTTTATCATTAATGTTTAGTAAAAATTTCCAAATACCACCACCATGCATGGATGTAGAACCATCTGTGAAAATGTAAAATGGGGAAATTATTACATCCCAAGCATAATACTTCTCTACCATCAATTCATGTGGGATAAACTTATTATTGAACCATTTCATACTTTATTTTTTGTAATTCTATGAAATTATATGCTTCGATTGGATTTCCCTAAATGTAGAAAAACTAAAATGTTATGTGAAATAAATGAATATATGTATTGAAAATAAACCACTGATTACGTACATTTTCCAAGAGGGAGTTGAATATTTTTTAGAACCACTATAAAAAACATGGATATTATTTTCCTATGCGAAAGAGAAGCTTTCTGAAATGATTTAATCTAAGAAAATAACCCTCTTATAAGAAATTCCTATTATTATGTAATATGATAATGTGTTTCCCATGATATTGAATGGTTTTCCTCTTATTTGACAGGTTGAATTTTTTATCGAGCATTTTGCTGGGGAAATACCAATATCCAAGACTATATGGAATAGATGTTATAGAACATTAGGTTCTGATGAAAAAACTATAATAGAATCTGGATAAAGTGTTCATATGAAAAATTTCTTCCCAATGGGGTTCATCAGTCCTCTTCATCAATATTAAGGATGGATCAATGTATCTTTTCATTGATTATCATGAGCTCAACAAAATTGTGATAAAGAAAAAGTATCCTCATCCACGGGCTGATGAATTGTTCGATCCGTTATGTGTATCTCAATACATTTCCATGACGAATCGATAGTTGTTATATTACCATGTTTGGGTAAAGAGGGTGGATATACCCATGACTACTTTTTATATAAGGTATAGGAATTATGAGTTCATAGAAATTCCATTCGGACTCACTAATGCTCTATCAATCATTGTGGACTTGATGGATAGATCCTTTAAAGATTACATGGACAAATTTATTGTAGTATTTATAGATGATATTCTAATATTCTTCCAAACTAAATGGGAGTAGTAGAATCATCTAATAATTGTGGTAAATACATTTCAAAGGGAAAATCATTATGCCCATTATAGAAAATGAGAGTTTTAGTTGAAGGAATTATCATTCTTTTGGAACATCATCATAAGAAATGGGACATTTATGGACAATTCGAAGAGATAATAAATTTATGGATAGTCAAGGTAAACATAATTGAATTATCTTAATATTTTTCATGGATTAGATGGGTATTATCTGAAATTTGTTAGAAACATATTTCGGTTATCAAACCCTCTAACAATGATAACTCGTAAGGGATACAATATTTCAAGGAATGAAGAATGTGAAGTGAGATTCATGGGGTAGAAAATGTGGATTATCACAGCCCATGTGCTCAGTCTTCCCACAAGTGGGAAAGCATTAGTTGTATTAAGAGATTATTTGATAAAGGGATAAAATTTTGTGTTATTTCAAAACGAAAATGACATGGTATATTCTTCAATGTAGTTGATAGTACAGAAATTAATTTACCTAAAACATGACCAAGAGTTTGAGATATTGATCTTGTCTTTGAAAATATAGCAGAGTTATCCATTTTGGGGGATGTTTGAAATTCATATGGATCACGAAATACTCATGTGTATATTAACACAGAAAGAGTAGAATATATTCCAATGAATATGGTTCGATCTAAATAAGTACTATGACATCTCAATCCACTACCATTCTGGGAATGTGAATAAAGTGGATGATTTTCTAAATAGAAAGGATCAAAAAAATCTATCATTGATGAGAATTGATATGTGTCTGATCATCTAGTATTTGCAAAGGATAGACATGTGAATAATAAAGGATGGAACATCATCAATCCTTTCACAATTTATTTATCAACCTTCTCTTATATAGGGGTTAAAGGATTATTTTAGAGTTGATATTTGAATTAAAAAATGTGGAAACTATCCTAAATATGAAATTCTATAAGTTCAATGTTAATAAATAATGAGTTGTGATACATGGGTCAACATTATGTGTTCCATAAAATCCTTAGATAAAGAAGGAATTGTTGTATGTTTCACATAGTTTGACTTTCGTCATTCACCAAGTAAGAATAAAGGTGTATCGAGATCTCTATGGAAATTATTGGTGGGATAACATGAAGTGTGATATCACTAAATATATAATAATACTCAGAGTATTACAACAAGTAGTGTCCAAAAAGAATAATTATAAATTGATGATTCAACTGTTACTCATAAAAAATTGAAATGGGAGAACATCACCATGGACCTTTTCCATAGACATAAAAATATATCCAGTGGAAATGATACTATATTTGATGTTGTGGATCTCATTGCAAAGATAACACACATTATCACCATTCTAGAGGTATTATAACTAAGTCAGTGTGGAGAGATATACATCAGAGGAGTGGTATGGATGCATGAAGAATCGCTATCAATATTTTTAAAATGAGATATGAGATTCACCCTAATGATCTAGAAATACACTCTATCATTATCTAAAATATATAAAGTACATTAGTATGTCCTAAAATCCTCAAACTCTTTGCCAATTAGAGTGGAATATTATGAATCATTAATATATGTTACGAGAATGTTTTACAGTCATCAATTGGGTATTGGCCCAACATCTTCTTCTACTTAAGTTCTCTTACAAAAATAATTTCCACTAGAACATCCAAGTTGCTCCCTAAGAATCCCTTTTATAGGGGAGAGGAGTAGAAAACAATGACTTTGGGATGAATTTACACACTGAATTTTTTTTCATGAAATGGTTGAGCGAATGGTGGAAAGTGTTATGACCAACTAGTAGAACATCCTGTATTCTTAGAGTCAATTGAAGAGTTATGTTAATAATCATTGTTGATACGTAGTGTTTTATGTTGGAGACATGGTATTCCACCACATATCTCCATGTAAACTTGATGATATTTCAGAATAAGGTAAATATTAGTCCAAGATACATCATCCCATTTTATATCCTTGATTGCATCGGAGTGGTGGACATCCAAATATCACTCCCACCTAACCTATCTACTGTACATTTTTTATTACATACATCTCTTTAAATAATCTACATACTATACTCCTCACATGTACTCAATCCAGAGGGGGTACCATTGGATAATGACCCTTCCTATGAGGAGTATCCAATTAATATCTTAGTTCATAGATATAATGTTTTTCAAAATAAGACAATCCACTCTTTCAAAGTGTTGTGGAGAAACCATAATTTTGAAGAAGTGATGTGAGAACTTGAGGATGTTATGAAACAGAGTAATCCTCATCTTTTTTAATGTAGTTAATGATAATTTTGAGGGATAAACTTCTTCATGGGGGAATATTGAAATGGCCCAACTTTTATAAATAAAATTCCCCTTTTAATTTAATTAAATGTATTATTAAGTAATATGATTATAGAAAACAAATGATCATATTCTATTTTATTGTATAAAATTTTATAGTAATGATAATTAAGTATCTCTACCAATTATAATATATCTATTGAACAATTTTCACATGACTACTGTCAATATAGTGTTTTAAAAAAATCAAATTCACATAAACCAAGAAGTGTTGGGCTCAACCATTACGTTTGTAACCTATGATGTTATTTTATCAAATAATCTGAGGGAAATAGTATCACTAGGATTTTCCATTGACCAAACCCTAGATAAGATCCTACAACTTAAGTCAGATTGAAACCATTATTGGGGAAGTTCGATCTAATCAAGATCTTGGACCAAATCATATTCTCTGAACCACCCCATAAAAGTCCCAACATCGCGCACCTTAACCAAATGGTGTTTTATAATGTAATAAAGAGATATGTATCAAGACCCTAGAAATGTTATTATATACTTTATTTATAGAATAATGAATATATTTTCATCCTAGTATTTTAATTTTATTAATGTTTTTATTCAATAAAACAGAAATACTCTTTGTGGTTAATATTCAAATATAATTTAAGAATTTATGTTGATGAATTTATGGATTATTTGAAATAAATAATATTTAAATAATATAATATTATTTAATAATTTTTATTAAATATATTTGATTACAATCTTTATTTAAGTCAAATGTAATTTTTATATGGGTTTGATAGTAGTTATTATCAAAAAAACCATGCAATTCTCAATAACTATCAATTTATATTTTAATATCAAAAATATATATATTAATAATATTACATAGATAAAATTAATATTATTTTTGGAATCATAATTTTTTAATTTCTGATGGTGAATTTTTCAAAATTATGTGAGACAATCTCTTTTTTGGGTAAAAATTAAACACTGTAAAAATATACTTTGTGTATTATTACATCTTAAGTACTTAAATTTGATGTGATAAATACAATAAAGTTTATAAATGACTAAATATATGTTTTTTGTTTAAAATAATTCGATTTTATTTTTATTTTTTAAATTATATAAATTCATTATGAATCCTCCAAAACGATTAATAAATTATAATGTTTTAGGACCATTTCATTATGATTATGAAACACCTCCACATATGAAAGGGTATTATTTTTATTTATGTTGGACCATTTCCTTATAAAATAATGATACCCACTAAAATTTGGTAGAAAAAAAGGGAAAAATAGTGTATCTTTTGTGTTTTTGGTTATATTATTAAGTAGAGTCCAATACCTAAATAAAAAAATCCTCTTCCATTCATATATAATCCAACCCATGAACCCATTTCTCTTCACAAAAACACATTGTATAACGTCCATACTCTTCCCACTACTCTATATAGTCATTGCAATACTCCCCAATTCTCTCATTAATATCCTTCATATCATTATAATTCACATGCTCGTGTAAGGGATCTTCCACTCTCCTTTGTATTCGAGGAATTATTTTATGTTATACTTCTTAATTTCAATTTACTTCTCTTGGAATATTTTCATACATATCAAACATATTTTAAATTTGAGATATATATTATGAGATTCCCCTTTCACTCTCATTAATCCTCCCTATTAAACATTATGTACACTTAGTACCATGCCAAGAGTTATTAAGGGATTTCCCTTCTCTCATTTAAATTCATGCACCTCTTCTATGTCATGTCTCTCAATTATATTTTTTAATGTTGGGATATGTTCTTTTATACCACCTTTACATTCCAATTTATTTATAAATGATGATACACCCCTCTGAACCTCAATAATTTCTCCTATAAACCATTATTTTCTCCCATTACTACGCAAAAATTTAGTAAGTGGTCCTTTACTACGTTTCCTTATTCCATATTCTTTGTTATCATATACCTTCGGTTTCAAATTAATAATGTTGGGATATGTATTTACATATCCCTATTAAATCCCATTTTCCAAAATTAAGAGTTTCCCCATTCTCTATCATTAAATAATTTTATGAATTTTTATGTGACACCATTACACTATCAAAATTCAAAGAGTATTTTCGATTAAAAGAATTTGTGAAGTGAATACCATACTGATTGCTTATAAAGGGTGTTAACCTTTATAAAAATATACCCAATTGAATTGGGAAATATATGTATTTTTTATAAACTCCATATTATTGTAAAAAAATGTGATGATTAATTAACCCATGTTTTATGATATATGTGGAACATTTAAGTATGAAAATGAAATGATTATTATGGCTTCACCCAGAATTATATATCACTCCAATGCATTATGTTATTTTTAGTCTCACGATATGTCATGTTGGGTCAGCAAGTCATCCTGATTCCTATATAGGACTTTTTCCATCATTATTTATTGGAATATATCCTTGAACAATGTTTATGATGCATTTTTTAAGTAGTCGTCATATTTCCCATGTTATTATTATCAAGATATATCTTATCAAAGTGTTCGTTTTTATGATTCATACAATTTTTATGCCTTGTTGATGTGCCTGTTGTATAACATTTATTTCCTTATTCCATGTTTATTTCCTTACAGGTATTTATAGATCACACCCTTTTTATATTTTTTACCATGTTATTATGTGGAATATTAAAAGCCATGGACTCTTAGGTCATGTTAAGGGAGTTTTCAATAATGAATTTTATCTCAGGATCATGATGTTATACTATGTACCTAATTCCCAAAGGTAGAAGACACATAAATCATTCAGGATGTATAATTTAATGTTCTATGTAATAATTCTTGTATTTTTTGTAATAAATAGTATGGATATCATTATGGTTCTTACGTTTCCTTCATTAAGGAATGTGATAATGTCAATCATGTGTATAGTAGAAGGCCACCTTGAAAAAATATGTAATTTTTTCACCTATGATTTACATGGAAGGTAATAAGGATTAATATTATATATATATATATATGATAATAATGAGTTATTTTACATAATATAATATTAATATGTCATATAATTTCTTAATTTACAATCTAGTGAAAATTATATTATTGTTCTTATGTGAAGAAAATTACGACCTCATGAAGTGATATGATTAATTTTTTATTTCATTATTACAACATCAAAAATATGGTATATTTAATGGTATTTAAATAAATAATATTATATATAGGATATAATTATCATACTATAAATATAAAATTAAACCTACCTTTAATTCCACCATGATCATCAAAAAATGGAAACGTTACTCAAGCATACATATGGCCTATCCACGCCATGACTGCTAAGTAGTTCATTTCTCATAACCATGGTTCATGATTGTTTTAAAAGTATAATTTCTATATGAAAATATAAATTAATTTATAATTTAAATTTTGAATATGATTTAATAATAATCTCTCTAACCTTAGATAATATACCAATGTGATTTTAGACATATGAATTGTTTATTTTTAAAATATACAACATGTAATTAATTGGTGAAGTCATTGACTATAACGAGGTAAAAAAATATAATAAATATAATAATAAAAATTAAATAATATTAATGAATTAAATAATTAGAAAAAATTTATTCCACATAAAGATACGAAATTCATGTGATTATTTGGGCTCAAGGTAATGGTTTCATCTCAAAACATCATTCTTTTAGCAACATGTTATTTAATACAGCTATTTCATTTTTAGTGGTTTCTATTAGGTACCATTATATAATATATCATTATTCCTTCACAATTCATGATATGTTACTTTGAAACTCATTTAATTAATCCTTTTGATTTATAATTCAATTGGTACCCTAGTGATATGGGTTAATGTTTGAATCGCTTTTTATTTCTGGTAGTTTATGCCTGAATATTTATTGAATAAAATTATATGATAATTTTATAATAAAAAAATTTATTTTATATAATTTTTTTCCTGACATCTTTAATTAGTATTATCGTTTTCTAATATTTTTTACTAAAAAATATTATTAAACCTTTTTTATAAAAATAAGACTTCCTTTCTCTCATTATTCAAAAATAATTTTTCTTCCAAATCCATGTTTTCAAGAATGTTTTTGAAATGTTTCAAATATTCCGCAATGATTTTTAAAATTAATTTTTACCCATGTTTGAATTTTAATAAAAAATATTTAAAGGAATGTTTCGATCATTTTCGTAATAAGGTACTTTTTTTCTTTTATCGAAAATTTGAATGGGATATTTATTTTACTGTGTAGGGAATGAATTTTATTTTCTGCTATCAAGACCAATATGTTCCTTGAATATTACATAATAAGTTTCCATGGATATTTTCAAAGAAAATGATTTACCCAATACATTGAGAAATTTAGTTTTTCCAAAGTTAATTTCAATGTAGATTTTTAATTTTCCTCAAGCATGTTATAAATATTTATTAATGGATTTAGATTCCTTAGAAACATGAAAATTTAATGTTATAGAATAATTATGAATTCTGAATATATATCACCCACATGTATACATATCTTACACTTCCTTTCTCTAATGGGGTAATACATTCCTTATGTTTATTTATTAGATTCCTCCATTGTGAAATTTACTTTTGTTATGATATGGGAGATGATTATTCCACCCATTGTATTTATATAGGTAATTATTATATTATTGATTATGATTGAATTACCATATATTGTGAAAATAGATCATGAACATGTTATGTGGGGATGAAAAATATAAATCTGAAATTCATTAGAAAATGTTATTGTCTCATTATACGTTCTCTATGGGATTTAGTATTAATCATAATCCATTATGGGAATTTATCTTCCGTGTGAAATTTTAAAAGAAGTTATGCATGTGAAATGTTGATATCATGATGTATGTTGTTGCCACATTTTCTATATTAACAAGATCATATTATACCACAATCTTTAGATAATTCGTAAATTTTATTACTCATGTGCCTCCTGTTTTGTGAAACCACGTTACCCCATCAATTCACATGTTATGATTTATTATCATTTTTATTTACATATAGGGATTTTTATATCACCAATTTTTTTATTTATTCATTGGTGATCTCTTGTAGATTAAAAGATATAAATTATTTAGGATCAAATTATGGAGAATAAAATAAAAAGTGTTATTTTTTAAATTTATTTGTTTAGAACCTAGTCTTCAAAATATGCCAGGCCTCATGATATTTGGGTAGTAATTAATGGATGTTTATGTTAAGAATATTTTATAATAATTTTAGAAGATTCTGGCTGATATATTAAGAAAATAATGTAATATATTATTCATGAATGTGATATAATTAAATTAATTATACTAAATTTTAATACCCAAAGGTATGCCATTTCTACTAAACATTCTACTCAGTCACCTCACCCAGAATTCTTTGAAAACGTCCATCATATCATCCATATCCATACCATAATAGTGATAATTTATATTGAACTCTACAAGGTCACTATTTATTACCAAAAAAATTATGTACCATTTAACAACTCTATTTACATGTTCTCGTATTAATCCATTTTAACCAACCATTGAACCCATTGGTCATATATCTAATTATTCATAATAGTATATCACTTTTCAACCCCAATAGATGACATCCCAGGACCCCAATGGTATTTCAGATCAAGGTAACCAATATTTATTCACCTCCTTATTCCTAATGATAAATCATACCTTATCAACAATGATCAATTAAACCTTGCTGTCCATTTACACACTATAATATGACCCCATCTTCACTTTAGTAAATCAGACTCTATGGTTCATATCCATAAAAAAATATTGTTTAATAACCCATCATCATAGTGATTATATATTACTAACCCTAATGTCTTAATTCACATAGTTAGGAATACAAATATTATATCAAACCTAATTATTAAATAAACTGTAATTATACAATTTCCATACTTCTATTTCACATCACTCATCTAAAGAATCAAATAAGAGACAAAACATCATTTTAATCCATTTTATCCATACAAATTTACACAATTGGAAAATTGCATGTTATTTAATCAATTAAACTAATGGATCATAGTTTGAATACATCATTGAGCTATAATCATGCCAGTTTCAATATGGATAATTGATCATCCCTACCCCAATATTATAATGAATTAAATTTATTTGATATATCATTACATCACTTTTAAAATAAATATCATTAAAATTAATAAAAATGGAGATATAGTGTATTTGGGTGATTAGATCGATGATACATGAAATTAAAAATAAAAGAACACCTAATTTTATTTCAAAATACATACATTCTTATAGATCTCATCATATGTATACCTCTGCATGGGATATCATGGGGACTTACATAAAATAAAAGGGTAAGCTATAATTCTTAGTAAGTGTATGATAAAAGGGATAACATGGGGGGAATAGTCTTCACGAGAAAAATGGAGTATCTTGGAGAGTAACTTGTAGTCAATACCCGAATGAATACAAGATTCATTGAAGTAAGGAATAAGAGAACATCAATCATAGATAAGTAGATACAACATAAAATGTGATATCATAACTTTACATCTTGTCTCCCTTCTAACATATCATTACATTATGGATGATTCTTAGTAAAACTGGTCCTTTCATAACATTAGGGAAGAGGATAAATAAATATGGCCAATGCATAATGATCTCAATATATTTAATGAATTAATAACGAATTAGCATATTTCTAATTTTTGGGTCACCCATCACATAATAAAATTTATATTCATATATATTACATGCAAATAAATGAGTTACATAATTATGTCCTTAATCATAATGAAAGAATATACCATAAATATTATCATGAAAAAACAATATTAATTATTTCATGGAATTCATAATGGAATAACTAAACATTTACCATTGATATATAGCTCATTTAAAGTAGAAATAATGAGAAATTATTGAATATTTAGGTTCGACAGTGAACCACAAAAAATGTTTTCAGATATGTGTGATGAAACAATAAAACATATATGCTCATAATGTTTTATGTAAATCTATTAATGAATGTGTTGGAACTAAATTCCACTGTAATCAACAAAAATCTATATTTGGGTAATCTGAATCCATCATCAAGCACAATGGAATAGTTATAGAAATAAATGAAATCTGTGCATAAGTTTGAGGTGTGCCCACAATATTGATATCAGTGCACGATATTCATGATCACTAAATATGATGTATCATTTTCCAAGTCTACGAAGGCTTCTCAAACAGATAATGAATTCGTGAACAAGATTTCTAAATTTCAACCAAGAAACCTAATACACACCAAAGTCTTTTGTTTTCCTGATATTTTGTATCTACTTCCCCTTACGTATAGGGTTCTAAAATGGACAAGGGCGCTTCATGAAAAATATCTATGTTGCACACAAGAAACATGATCTATGTGAAAGACCCTTCCAGTTATGATACAATGTATCTAAGTACAATTCCATAAGGACCATTCAAATGACTAAGGAATTTATGCCCAATATGTATATGATTCATTCATGAAATGTAATCTGTGTACAAGCCACTTTCGCAATAGATACAACATATATTCACCCCTTCAATGGAGACAACTCTAATTGACAAGGAAGTCACTAAAAAGATGTATATGTTTCTCAAAAAAATGATCCAGACATGAGAACCTTTCATTCCAGATATGAGTTGTCTCCATCCTATTCTATGAAGTCCTCTTAATGAGTTATGGCAGTCATGTGCAACTTTTATATGTTGCGCACATTAAACCTGATCTATGTGTAAGACTCGTGCATTCTAAATATGATGTCAATTGGCACCTTGCATGAATATTATCCACAAATAAGGATAGAATTGCAGTGAATTTATCTTATATGACTGAAATCATGAATTCCATCACCAAAGATATCATCTATAAGAAGAAGGACACCTCCGCTTCCTCGTAGTGATCATCTAGAAGTCGAACTATCACTATGATGTTGGTAATGATGGTTCTGGGTGCAGTAGAAGTGTTGTTGCGATGGAACCCAAATTTAATTTTTACCAAGATCATTGATTATTCTGAGATCAATACAATGATGAATTCCAGTATCCATGAAATTGAAAAAAATATTTACATAAAGAAGGAAGAGTCTCAAAACCTTTAGAGAGGATCTTGCACATCATGATTATAATTAATTTAATTAATTTTATAATGAAAATAATACCTGGATCTTTGTTATTTTTTTCATTGATGATTTTGATCCTCTGGAATGACCCTTTCATATTATCTCATTTCTCTTGTAAGGATCAAAACTAGAATCTCTCTAGAGGTGATCCACACGTGCACTAATGGACTTTGATCAACATCACTCGTTCTTCATGTGCTAGTGCGGTGAAGCCAATGTCTTGTGTTAGTCATTATTTATTGCTTATTCTTCAGCATTGAAGAACATCTCTCATTCTTGATAGGGGTGGGAAGAGGATTCGAGAGAGAAAATGTTTAGTTAACCAATTCTCAATTCACTGGGTGTACAATTCAGTGTCATGTGGGGTCTGGCACAATAGGTGTACATGTCTATTTATATGCATGGAACTTCAATTACAATATTTATTTGTATGATGGTAGTTAAATACATTCATTAAATAAGAGAAAATTCATGCTCATAATAATAATACCACAACATTAATTATTTTCCGTCAACTTGTGAATAATAGAATTATAAATAACATTCTGCATCACAAAATAATAACAATGTAATTATTATTTTTACTAGATCCAATTAGTTAAATAATTATTTATCATCTTGAAAATAATTATTTTACCACTATACCGAAAATGGTTAACTTGATCTCCACATCCATTTATTGAACACCCGAATAAATAAATAAATAAATTATTTTCATAAATAAATATTTTATTTAGAAACTATTAAATAAATATTTATTAAATTTTCTATAAAATAAATAATTATATTTTATATAATTTATGAGATCATTTTATCTTGAATAACATTATTCCATAATCTTGAGAATAATATTTATTTCATTAATTAAATTCAAATAAAATACCAAAACCGCCAAAAACACTTAGTGTGTGACACTCTAGGATTATTTCTCAGTGGAATTAGGTGGGCTTGCTTAATGTCCAAGAGTACTATCTAGAAACGGATCAAGGAACCCAATAAAAATAATGTAATGTCGCAAAAATGACATCCACATATGAACACTCACTGTGTAATATAATCCCTTTGTCTCAATATCTCATCAAGTAGGTTTAGTGTAATCAACATTAATGATTGATACATCATTCTTTGACACACTGAAATAAACTCATCGTTACACAATGGCCATAGAATTTTGCATTAATATTCAATTTCAATCAAAGGGACGAGGTACAAACTTCCATAAATGGAAGCGAAAAATCCTTCCTCAACTTATCCACTAAAACATGCCGCTCGTGATGCACCCAATGTACCCTACATCCCACCAATTTCCTGCTTGACGGTTTTCATCCTTAAATAAATCTTTATGAGTTGTGACACATATTAATGAAAATATTAAATTATAAGTATAATTTCACATTCTTGCAGATTGAAATATCGGATGACCCCAAAACATGCGAAAATCCTACTAGAGGGTTTGTTATCATAATCTCCAGTCTTAGAGATTACTAAGTGCAAACATCATGAGAGGAAGTCTCATCTTCTTATGAGTACCCACACCTGATGGTATGCATGATGTGTTTCCCATCATAGTATTTCATCATACCGTATAACTATATTTAAGAATATTGTTATATAATTGGAATGTTCTCATCATAGCGGGGAACTTTCATGACCTTATCAATGCAAAAAATACTCTAGAAATTATTCCATCATAGTACTAAACAACAATGAAAAATATTTAATAAGATGATTAATATTTAAATATATTAAATGCCCATGTAATCGAAGTATAGCCAGCTGGTTCTAGGACACCAACTCTTAAAAACACCCACTTGGATTAGATCCAACTGCTTATGAATTGTATTCTACTAGACCACACATGGTGATCATGTTTCTTCTATGTCAAGGATTTAGTCAAGGGGTTATCCATGTTGTCTTCCATGGAAATATTTCTCAGTGAAACTTCACCTCTCTGAGAAAAACCCCTCAATATATGATACTTCCAATGTTTCTTCTTTTTCCACTGATGTGACCTTGGATTTTTTGCAAGAGCCACAATTGTAGTATTATCACAATACAGTGTGATGGGATATTTACTGCTAGGTATCACATCACGCTCCTGGAATATGATTTGCTTAGAAACTACTTTCTTAGCTATCTCAGAAGCTACGATATACTCGAACTCTAATGTAGAATCTATGACCACACTCTACTTTGAGATCTTTCAGATCACTGCACCTCAATTAAATGTAAATATGTCTCCTATTTATGACTTTATGTCATCTTGATTAGTCTAAAAACTATCATTTTCATATCCTCTGATGACTAGTTCCTCATCTACTCCATAAAATATGAACATTTCTTTAGTACTCCTTAGAAACATTAGGATATTTTGGACTACCATCCAATGGAGGTCACCTAGGTCAGCTTGATATATGCCTATTTCACTTAATGCCTGGGTGACATACATCCTAGTAAATAGAATGGAATACATGACTGACCTAATTGCTAATGCATATGGATTCTTTTCCATTATCTTTTCTTCCTCATCTATCTGAGGACACATTTTCATGGAAAGATGAATTCCATGTGATGTTGACAACAATCCCCTCATGGATTTCTCCATGTTGAATTTCTTTGTTATCTTATTAATGTATATAATTTGACTTAGTCCCAACAATCTCTTGGATCTTTCACAATAGATCTTGATCCCGAGAATATACGATGCCTCTCCCAAGTCCTTCACGGAAAAGCATTGATTCAACCATGCCTTAACAGACTGTAAGACTGGTATCTCGTTTCCAATAAGTAATATGTCATCAACATATACTATTAGGAAAAAATTCACTCCAACAAAACCATTTATTTACAAAAGGCTCACATTTGTTCTTGATAAAACCAAATTTTGTTTTGGATTGATCAAACTGAATTTTCCATAATCTGGATGCTTACTTTAATCCATAAATGGATTTATGCAACGTTCATACCTTATTTTGATCCTTTGGAGTCATAAAATATTCAAGTTGTGTCATGTAGACATCTCCCCAAATTTTACCATCATGTAAGGCTTTTTTGACATCCATTTTCCAAATCTCATAGTCATGGTAAGTGAAAATGGCTAATAGAATTCTGATGGATTTCATTATTGCAACTGGTTGAAATTTTTCATCGTAGTCAATGCCCAGATGTTGTTTGAACCCTTTTGCAACCATTTACGCCTTATAGGGGCTGACTTGTCCTTCCATGTCCAGTTTCTTCTTGAATACCCATTTTCATCAAACAAGATTTATATCAAATGGAGGATCTACCAAAATCCAGACTTGGTTTTGGTACATGGTATCCATTTCCGAAATTATGGATTCTTGCAACTTGGAAACATATGTGCCACTCATTGCTTCCTTGTAGGTTATAGGATCATTATTATGAACCAATAATGAGTCACTAACCTCAATATCTAGAAAACAGTACTATTCAAGTTCTCTACCCTCTCTTGTTCTTCAACACAACTCTTTTGTGTATGGAACAACTCTTTCTTCCAAGGGGATTTGTGGAATCTGTTCATTTACCAACTCTTGTGTACCTTGAGCCGCAACGTCATCAAATTCTATCTCTCTCCCACTATCTCTATTGGAGATGTGCTCCCTAACAAGGAATATATCATTTCTTTCCACTATAAACTTTTTTTATAAGGAGTTTTATAGGTAATATCCTCTTGTTTCCTTAGGGTATCCTATAAAGGTACATTTTGTGCCTCAAGGTGCAAGTTTGTTACCTGAAAAATCCTTATCAAACACATTGCTTCCCCACACAAGTAAATTAAATAATATGTATTTCTTTCCACTCCAAAACTTATATGGAATACCAATTATTGATTTATTTGGTACTTGGTTTAGTATTTTCATCGCTGTTTGTAACTCATATACGCAAAAGGATAATTGAAGAATCGTAGGAATCATAATTGATCTCACCATGTCCAACAGGGTGAAGTTTCTCCTTCCGCTCACACTATTCCCCTGGGGTGTGTATAGAGGGCTCAGTTGGGATAGGATCCCAAACTATTGTAAGTAATCAATGACATCTTGATTAATATATTCTCCACCTCAGTAGGAGCAGATATTCTTAATCTTCTTACCAATATGATTCTCATATTTATTATTGTATTCATTTAACATATCAAAAGAATCAAACATATACCTAATTAGGTTGATATATCCATATCTACTAAAATAAATAGTAAAAGTTATGATATATGAGTACCCTCCCCTTTCATCAACTGAAAATGGTCTAAACACATTGGTATATACCAATTCAAGAAGTTATTTAGCCCTTTCACATTTCTCACTAAAAGGGGATTTGTTCATTTTTTATTGTAAACATGCATGACATACACCAAGTGGTTTTAGTTCGAAATAATATAAATATCCATCTTCATGTAACTTTTTCAAGAGTTTCTCATTTACATGACTTATCCAGTGATGCCAAAGTTGGTTGTGGTATAAGTCAAGTGAAGCATCATTTTTATCAATTTACATTACTTGGTTTGTGTAATCCAACACATAAAGACTGTTGTATAAATGTTCCCTAACAAAAAATGTTATCATTATAAAATAAGAAACATTCATTTCCAAACATGAAAAGAAAAATCCATCTATATCAAATCTAGATACATATATAATTTTTTTAGTAACAGAAAATGCAAAATAACAACCCTTTAACACCAAGATCGTCCATGTTGGATATGTGAGGTGGTAGTCCTCTACAGCTACAACAATAAGTCTGGCTCCATTTTCCACTCGTAGAACAACCTCCCATTGGTCAATATTTTCGAATCTACATGGTTTCTGTATTTGGATACATATGCGAGCACCACAAGCTGTATCTAATACCCAATTTTTATAAATATATAGATTGAATTCGATAACAAACGCACTAGAAGATTCCCCTTGCTTTTTAAGATAGGTGAAATTCTTCTACCAGTGGCCCTTCTTTCCACATGAAAAACAAAAAACCTCTTATTCCATGCCTCCCCTTAGTTCATCCTTTTCTTGGAAGGTTGTGAAGAAGATTTTGGATGAAATCTCTTCACCATCCCATTCCACTTATTCACCGTAATGAGAGAAGGATTTTCATGATTCATATCATTGTCCACATGGGGAATGGGGATAAAAAGATCATATTGAGATTTCTCAATGTTGTTCATATTTAAATTGACAACAATGTTAGAGAATCTCTAAGGGAGTGATGCGATAATGAGATCGATGCCCAATTATTTGTGGATTTTAAACCATATAACTTCTAGGAACACAATGTAGACAATGATCTTGATTACATGAGACCCATCTTGGGAACCTTCTCTATGATTACTCTGAAAGAGTGCCTTTGAGATATCAAACCCTTAATATCTTTCTCTCTCCTAGTAAAGTCCACCATGGTGCTCGAGGATGATAAAAGCATCCATATTTTCATGAGACTTCATGAGCTCACTAGACATTGATGATATCATCAAACATTGAACATCAACCTTGTTGTTCATATGTTTCACATAGGCCAGGAAATCCCCATATCTCACAACTTTGGTATGTGGATTAGGTAATGCTGACTCTAGCACGTAATACTTCCATTCATGGCATAGGATAACCCGAAGGCATCTAAACTATACCCAGAAGTTACTGTCGGTGGGCATATTTTCATTATCTACAATTGATCTCAGCGATAGTGTGGTTGAATATTTGTTCATTTTTATTCTAAAATTAAAATATAAGATCATTAATACTTCCTTGATTACATTTTATAAGAAATAATAAATTTTATTAAGTCTCCCAATATTTTACCAAGTCCCAATACCCCTCACCATTGAACTTGAAATGTCCAGTTTCTATGAAATTATAGTGGCAATGATCCATATTACCATTCATATTACCCCAACAAGGGTTGTTCATGCTATTAGAATGTATTTAAGTTGGTAGTTCTTTTCCAAATATGGTATTGCAGCTCCTTGATCTATTGAGTGGACTCCCCAATCCTAAAATCATGAATTTGGATATCCTCAACTCTTGCCTCCAATATCACCCCATGTCTAGGAAGGTCTACTCCACTTGATGTAATATGGTAATGTCCACCTGAAAACCTTCATAAGTAATTCTTATATCAAAGTATGTGTCCCAAAAAGGGTTTGTCAAAGACATAGTTTTATTGAGTTTTTTTCTTAATCAAGTAATGGAAGGCTCGGTCTGACTTAATATTTTATTTGAGGTATTTTTATCCATTTTGTATGAATTTATTATTATCATTATCACATGATTGTTAATATTAAGTGAAAGATACTTAAGTGATTAACTATATATTGATAATATTTTTTTCATAAGTATGGTTTATATGGATTCTATCTTGCATACTTGTTTAATTCATTAATTATGAGATCATGACAACACATCCATAACGATAAACCATGCCACTGGCAGAAAGAAAATAAAAAAAATGATCAAAATCTTTTTTAATTGTTAGTTTTTCTAGAAGTTGAAAAACTAACCCTGACCTATGGGAGAAATATCTTGAACCTTTTGGGTTCATGTTTATAGCTTTCCACATGTCCACCTCTATATATCCTAGGATTGGTTTTGTCTCGACTCCAGCTTGAACCGCCTCCACTAGCATGGGAGTTATATCCATTACATATTCATTTTTAACTCACATGTATATCAGGGGTAAAAATGGGTTTTACATAAAAGAAACCTTGGGCACGCATGCCTGTCATATTAATAAGGAGATATGGATCGTATGCAAACAAATTTAATTTAAGTAAATAAATTAAAAGAAAACCATTCACATAAAAATGTATTGGACTTGTTCATCATCATCCATACATGCATTAATGATTATATATAAATAAAACTAGAATTCAATTCTTTAATCATTTTTGTTTAAGATGAATCACGCTCAAAACTATTAATTATCTTCTTTAATTAATGAACCCTTTTAACTTAAACCCTTTTTCTGATTTCATTGAGATTCTCATCCATCATAATTTTAATCAAATAAATTCATTAAAAAATATCTTTATATGTAACTTGTTCCTTGGAAGAAACCTGGTGAATTCCTATTTATAACTACCCAATGAGTATAAATGAACATTACGCAGATGTAAAATTAATCACAGATATATATAACACCTATCACATGTTGTGCCTCAGCTTCATGGCTACACGATTGTACACATCTCAAGGGTTTGTATAATAAAATAATAAATTTTCATAAATTTTCATAATTTGGATGAGTACATTTTGTGTCGTTCCAACTATATGGTGTGTACTATTTTTCACCGTCCATCTGAAGTACACATCCAAGGAAACGGTGTGTGAGTGTGCTTCAGAAATCATCAAAGTACATGCTGTGTTCAGTGGGCCACATGCCTTGTAGTATCTAAATTACACATTTTCCAATCGGGTAAGCCATGTATAGGGTATATGGTCTAACCCAAACCCGAAGGGACTACATATCTGGTCGAGTGGACTAAAAAGTGTGTAAAATGGAAACCATGTGCCACATTTTCCTAGTCAACACACAGAGACATTTAAGACTTATAAAGACTCAAAAACATGGCTTGGTTTGGCAGATCAGTCTTTTGTATGAAATATTAACTACACAGTTTGTACTGCCATATACACGCCGTGTGTTCTTGTGTTTATATAGATATGAAGCATTTCCACCTCCAAATGAAATCCTCTATTTTATTTTATTCAAAAATAAATTAAATGATCGTTTTTGTAAGGTGAATGAGAAATGAAAGATGAGGAATAGATCTCGAGATTTAAATTTTTAGAACAATTGACTTGAATTGAAATAGCTAAATTATTAAATACGTAAGTCAGGCGCAGTGAATGTGTGGTTGGTACGGAACCCAGCTTTTATTTTTACCATGATGATTAGTTATTCTAGGATCAATACAATGATGAATGCCAGTCTCCACAGAATAGAATCACAGAATTAGATAATGAAATAAGAGGCTTGAAACCCTTAGAGAGGATCTTTCTCATCATATTTATAATTGATTTAATTGACTTCATAAATAAAATAAAACCTAGATCATTGGTATTTTCTTCATTGATGATGTTTATTTTCTGTAATGACCCATCTAGATTATCTCATTTCACTTGTTGGGATCCAAAATAGAATCCATCTAGCTATGATCCACACGTTCTCTGATGGCCTTGGATCGACAACACTGATTCTCCGGGTGCTATCACAGTGAAGAAAGTGTCATGTGTCGATCATTATTGATCTGTTGTTATTCGGCCTTAAAGAAAGTCTCTAATTCTTGAGAGGGTTGGGAATTTTATTTGAGTGAGAAATTGTTATCTGAACAATTCTAAATTCACTGGGTGTATGATTTGGTGTTGTGTGGTGTATGGCACAATTGGCGTACTTTCCTATTTATATGTATGGAACATCAGTTACAATATTTAATTTCATAACAACAATTAAATACATTCTTGAACATAGAAAAAATCCATCTTCATTATAATAATACTTGATCATTATTTAGGGTGCGCCAAATTCAGCAAAATGAAATTACAAATGAAATTATTTTTCACAAAATAATAGTAGTGTCATTATTATTTTAACTTGTGACCAAAAGTAAAATAATTATTTATCATATTGAAAATAATTATTTTACCACTACACCAGCCTTGGTCCTCCCAAAATCCACTTCCATTTTTTGAACTCCCAATAAATAAAGAAATAATTTACTCTCTTAAATAAATATTTTATTTACTAACTAGTAAATAAAACAAATAAATATATTTTATTGAATATATGTGTTTATTTTAACTTGAATAAAATTATTCCATGACCTTTAGAATAATATTTATTTCATTAATTAAATTCAAAGAGAATTTAATTGAGACCATAAAAAACAGTCAACGTGTGACCCTATGGGATTCATTCTCGTTGGTCTTAGGCGGTCTTGACTAAAGTCCAAGAGTAATGTCTAGCAATGGTTCAATGAACCATAGTGAAATAACATAATGTTGCAACAACGTCATACACATACAAACGCTCACTCTGTAATATAATCCCTTTTCCGCAATATCTCATAAAGTAGGTTTCATGATAATGTCATCAACTTTTATGAGTGATACATTATTCTTTGACAGTTTGAAATAAACTCATCATTGCACCATGGCCATGGAATTTCAAGCGATGATTCAATTTCAATCAAATGGTTGAGATATCAACTTCCATAAAGGGAAGCGATAATTCCTTCCCTAACTTATCCATTATTAATATGCCAATCATGTCGCACCCAACGTTCCTTACTTCTCGGCAACTATCTGTGTGATGGTTTTCGTCATTAATCAAAGTGCATGAGTCACGACATGTATTAATGATAATATTAAAATCTAAGGATCATTACACATGCTTGTAGATAGAAATATCTGATGACACCAAAACATGAAGAATTCCTACTGGCGGGTCTGGTCTCATAATCTTCAGTCTTAGAGATTACCATGTTCGAACATCCTTAGAGGAAGTCTCATTTTCTAACCAGTACTCACACATGATAGTCTACATGTTGGGTGTCCCATCATAGTTTGTCATCCAACCGTAGAACTATAATGATGAATATTTTTTATTATTTCACAGTTCTCATCATAGATGGTAACTTCTATGACCATATCAATGCAACAAATACTATAGGACATTATTACATAATTTACATGTAGAATAATGAACAATATGTTATAAGATGTTTAATATTTAAATAAATTAAATTTCCATTTAATCAAATTAAAACCATTTGGTACTAGGACATGAACTCTTACACATAAGACTGATCTTCTATGAAATTGTGAAAGCATGGATCCCAGATGGAAGAGATATTAGGATATAGGTTCCATATGTGTCCTCCCTTTAGTGGGCCCCTAGATGTATAATCTTCACTCAACCTCTCTCAACCCATTTAGGTTCACAAAAAGACTCATATTTCACACACCCCTAACCTCTCGTGAAATCCTCAGTCTTGTGTGAAGACTTGACATTTGTTTGTAAGCCTCCATTATTTTGTGCACCCCATCATTGAATCTCCATGGATTTATTGTACACCAAATCACCATTTTTAGAACCCTTAGGGTACAAATCCAACATATTGTGTGCACCTATTCCACAAAACCATCCAAACATGGATGCCACAATTTCTTGGTCCCTCGCAAGATGTCCTCTATGACTCCAGTAAATGAGTTTCCATACCTTCTTCTTCAATACATATATACTCCAATGTTTTTTTATTCTCACCATTGAAATTATAATGTGGACCTATTCATCTCCCACTCCTCCACCCCATTAAATCATGGAATTTCAAAATCTATACTACACCCAAGGTTGCACATACTATGGTTATATATTCCTAAGAGGTGAGGACTGAGTCTCCCACATCCACAGTGCAAGAAATTGAACTTCTTAGCACCATCATTTTTAGAATTTTATTTAAAACTATAACCTTACAGTATAAAATGCACATGGGATTCACCATGTATGATCACCATGGGATGCCACCACCTCCCTCCATTTTCGGAAATCCTCTCCTACATGGTGGATTCTAAGATTATGCCCCACACACTAATCATATCATTATCCATATATGACTCATAGTGAATGAGATCCTCCTCAAATCGAATGAGATCCTATTCATATGGAATGACATCCTTCTCAAACATCTTCCATGTGTAATCCCCACATTATCTCTCGGTGGTGCATCGTATGAGACACTTGAATTAGGTACACAAATTCCCCATGTTTATCAAACCTAGCATGACTCGTGTTGGCTTAGAGATTATAGGTAATAATGTCACATACTCATATACACATATTGAAATCCACATTACTATGATACCCAAAAACAATCCATAATCCACCCATGGGACACTCCTACACGTAATCCAAAATCATTCCACTCCCCCTCAAACAGACAGATTCCATACGTAAGCCTAAACCAAATGGGTTTCTCCGATTCATAAACCCCAACCATATTATACACTTACACGGGCCTCCTCCTTGATTGTAAGCCCTAGACTATTCCAAATTATGTGTTCATCGATTCCCAACTAATTGGGATACATAAGAGGCCTCCATTAGGTCCAAACCTATATCTTTATCCACTCTATACACATCCATCCAGATTTTCCTTAAGCCGCCACATCTTGATAAGATGGTGCCACCAACTCAGAGAACAAGTCTCCTTTAGGTCCCTTCATGAATCCCCATTCAATATCCTTATACAAATCCAACCAATATCAATCCTTCTACGAAGGGAATCATATATTCATAAGCCCCACAACATCCCCCGCTGACATACCTCATTGAGGGAGACTCGAACAAGGCGACATGTCCCAACTAGGAATCGATGGAGTGAGGAACTGACATCCCACCATACCCTTTAAATCATTGAAGATACATCACCGTTGATATTGATGAATGTTTCTCACCTTTGGAATGTAGGAATTCATGGAGACAAGATGTGACACCAATGCATGTTCAAATACACAAGGAATCCACAACCAATAAAATTATTCAGAAATTGAAATAGTGAACACAATGTGAAGGTTTTATCCTTAAACTATGAGTATTATCTATATTGGTCAATAGATTACGGATTGTACTGATAAACAAATGATATTGGGCCATAAACAGTAATGGTGAAATCAATGTGTAACTATTATTCTCAAAATGGGTACTAGTATCTTTAGATCTATTAACAGATTAGTATGTCACTGGATCCATCTATCTGGCATTATGACCCACTAAAAAAATGGCCCCGGCATGGAACTCTCCAAGAATTGGGGTAGTTAATCATTGGGAATTTTGGTTTATGATATCATCAGTTTTGATCTATCTCTCTGATCATGGAAGATTTTATGATTCTTGGACATTGGGGTTTTCATTCATTTTATCCTTAACAATAGTTGAATCTTATAGCATTGAACAATCTAGGAAATAAGAAACCAACCACCCAATTCATAAAAATGATCGAGAAGGATAAATGCCAACATTGAAATCCTCTATGACTCCTTGTCTACTTTGACATCAGACATGACTACAGCGACTAGGTTCTCAAGCCCCATATCTGCATCATAGAACCATTCAAGGATGTTGATGGATTCACTCATATGACGGTATGAGGAAGATGTGGTCATTACCTCAAAGGAGATGGAGCACTAGGACCTGGAACCTTTTCCCCCTAACAAACATTGATGCCCATAAAGGCTGCATAAGAAGGAACTTCTACCCACTCTAGAAGGGAACATCTTTGAAAGCTTCTCCCCATAGTGATAATATGACTTGATCCACTATGATGAGGAGGTGTGAAATTCCCATGTTACCCTAGCTATGCATACTACCCGAGATCCATCCTATAGGATCCCACCAGACACTATGATTTCCAACAGTGACTGATCCTCTATGATGATGAGTAGGTGGACTATGACCCAACTCAGTCTGCCTCAGTTAGAATGACCTGTTGAAAGTGTTGAGCACAAGATCAGGAGGATACCACCCAAGGGGAATATTTTTCCATAGATCTAGTATCTCCTTCAAACACTAATACATTCCATCATATCACTTCCACTATTGAGTAGTGACCCATCAATGTACGATTGGAATTGATACCTAATCCTACCTATAGGTAGTTTCGGTTGAATAATTCAATCGTTGGCATTGTCAACAGCCATTAAGAACCACCTTGTGACGATGAGGTCTTGTATGGAGTCCCTCCATATATAGTCTCCAATAAAAGTTGAGACTGTACCCACTCTGGTAATAAACACAGAGGAACTCCCCATAATCCTATTATCATTCAAATAAGATTCCCTCCCCATTTAACCAAAACCTTGTGTGGAGGTCCTCCCCATAGTTATGGATCCCAAAACATAATTCCAACCATTTCATATAACACCAATGACAAGGTCATCCTCACATCATTTAAAACTCAAGAGTTGGACATACCCACTCATAAACTAATTAGTATGAAAATCCTCCACATTTTATCACTACTAGATAACACAAAGGTCCTCCACGTTCCACAACCAATAAGAGTAATGTCCCTCCCTACTCCTATAATATCCATAATAGAGGACCTACCCATTATTACAATAGCTTTATAGGAGTTCCTCTTCCCTCCAGTATTTAGCAATGTAATTCCCTCCTTTCATTTCATCCCTCCAGTATGGAGATCCCACCCCCTTTCCATTGCCATTTGTTATCATGGAGGACCTCCCCATGTTCTTACCGACTATATCATACGACCTCCCTCCTAGTTTAATATCCATATTAGAAGTCCTCTCCACTACTATGAAAGTCTAATCAAAGGTAATAATTTCTACGAAAACATTCAATAATGAGTCCCTTCTATATCCCACCAAAACAAAGGGGAGGCCCTCCTCATGCCATCATTAATCAGCATGAAGCACATCCCCATACCATGGAAAATACCTACTCTTAAGAAACGTCCTATGGAAGAGGGAAATACCATGGCCACATAATGAAAATTTCTGTAAATTTCAATGTCATTGTCCATAAAATTTTATTCTCATATTTTGTGGAAAATTGTGATTCAATAATGGGATCTTCACTATAGTCATCTGCATCAGTGTTTGAGGTAATAAAATGGAAGGTGGAACTTTCCATCTTGGAAGGTTAGATCTAAAAAGTTCTTGAATCCCTTCACAGTTCCATGTAGTTGGAGGAACATTTGGCTACATTCCCTGGCCTCTCGGATCATTCATCTATGTCATCACTAGTTTCATTCGTTACCTCTACCTAAGATCACATAGAGTTATTTTTCGTTTTGAAAGATGACGATTATCCGGAACAACCCCTAATTAATATCGATGTTGTAACACACTATGATTTTTATTAAATATATTTTTAAATAATATTATTTTTTTAATATCATATATTGCACACTACACCGTGATATGCTTTCAATACATGAAATACAAGCATAGTTTGTGTTACATAAAATGGTGAGTATCTAAAAAACATTATTTAAATATTTAATTTTTTTAAAAAATATATTTATAACCTATACATTATAATGGATGGTATGAACATTATAAAATTAATTATTAATAAATGGAAGTCACATGTAAAACTCTTTTGCAATTAAAAGGAAATCTTTATTTTGAAAGACTATTTAAATTCCCACAAGATTGTTTTATACAATTAAAACAAAAAATGACACATGATTGAATATATTAATAATATATATATAATACTAAATATAATTTTTAACATACACCGATCTGTTTTTATGTTCATAATATAAAAATAGATGTAGTTTATTCTTAAAAATTGTAATTTTTTAAAACTAGTTTTATCACCTTTTAATGGAAATATTATTGTATAAATATATTTTGATTGTTTTATAAATTATTTTTTAAAAAATAAACTTCTTATTTAGAAATAATATTTCAATACTTACAATGGGTGAAATTCTGGTATTTTTCTGAGCATATTCATGTTTTGATAAATAGTGAAAATTACTAAATTTTAATTGGAAGCATCTTGGTCCTCTATATATTTTATAGTTTTAAATTATATCTTTGATTTGTTTGAATGTATAATTAGGTAAATTTTTTATCAATTAATATAACATATATCATTGAAAACAATTTCTCATTGAAATTACATATAATAAACATTCTAATCGTTTGAGCATTTTTACATTAAAAACTCAAAGTTTCATCCTTTCTACAGTATTACATTTTAAATATAATCTAAAATTTATTTGAATATAATTTATTAAAATTGATTAGATATTTTTAATAATAATGTAAAAACATATTAAATAGGACCATTTTATTTTTTGACAATATAAATAGTAACTTTTGTGTTTTTTATTACCACTATTTAGGATAAATTGAATAATTGGGGTAAAAACTATATTTTAATATTTATAAAAATACACTAATACATGGAAAAATTTATTTTATGAAAATAATTAGACCATTAAGAAAAATGGTTAGAAATTTTATAAATTAATGGACATGTGTCTCTGAATTTGACTTGAATATTATTAAAATAAAAGAGAGTGAACAAATGTCGCACTCTCAATTTTAATAACTATAAATTTTGTTAGTTTTAATTTTAAATAGAAAATATCCAAGACTATATTTATTATTAGGAAATCCAAAATTTTTATCCATATCATGGAATTTTTTTATTAATGAAAAAAATCATAAATAATTACACAATGAGGATACACTAATTACTCAATTAATGAAAAACATAAATAAGTGGAACTAAAAATAATGAAATAAATATAATTTAATTTCATAAAGGTTCTATAATAATTATATAGGTTCATATAACATATTAAGGGTGTATTTGATGAATTGTTTTGAAGAGATCTCACTCGATTGATTTAATATTGAAAATGTTTTTACTTTTTTAAATATTAAAATAGGATAACTAAGGGTTAACAAAAAATATATTGTATAAAATTAAAAAAAATTAAAATATATTTTTTTATATAAGAGCCACCCTATAAAAAATTATATTCAAATTAAATTACGTTTTTAGGTATTTGGATTGATATTTTATTTATTATAAATTAAACTTTTGAGAAATTCAAAAAGTGTCTCTCGCATTCATTATAAAATAGAACCTCATCCTCGTCTAATTTCGCCACTTTTTGACTTCTATATCAACCAAAATAAATGAACTTCTTTTATCCACATCCCTATAAACAATGTAGAGGTTATAGTATTCCTAAATGTCCAACTCTAGTGTACTTTACATGAGTTCTAAAGGAGTTGTTTTCAAGAAGAGGTAATAGCTCAAACTGATCACTCTCTTTTTATAATCATCTATTACTCCTATAAATATATGTTGTATAAAATAAAATTACAAACTCATAATACTCAATATTACTAAATTTTATTAATATTATGAACACTCCATTTTATACCCCCTATCCCATCGATCAATAAAAAAAATATTTCTCTTTCATATGTACAGATTACCATCTCCATGTAGTGATACAGTTTATTTTACATAAACAATTTCTATGAGTGGTATTTATTATGGTTTTAATGTTTATATATGATATTTATGACATAATTATACATATGTAATGATAATTTCATATTATCCCATTTACAACATAATCATTTCGAAAATGATTATGTCACTCATGTGTACGTATGGCTTATCATCTCCCCGATGTGATGTGAATCGTTTTCATCTATATTTAACATGGATTCTAATAATGATGAATTTAATAAATGTATATATTATATAATACATAAATATTATTCTATAATGATAATTTATCATATAATTTTATTTTCATTAATTTGACAATAAAATAAAAACAGTATTCATGTGTATGTACGACATATCGTCTCCATGAACAATGTATTTTATTTCCAATCTCTAATTATTATGAATCGTCGTTAATATATATATACTTAATATATATATATGATATTTATATCATTATTATGATTCTAGAGATGATGAAATCATGATCTATGTAAGAGTTCAAAGGATAACAAGTAAAAACATGAATGAAGAGCAAAGTAGTTATTAACTAAAAATAATCTTTATCAACGAATTGTTAATAAGATATTAATAAAACGTCATAATTAAATCTTATATAAAAATATATAATTTAATATGATTCTATACTATAATTTCTATTCATTATATATGATTTTTTCATGACTATGATGTGAGTCAAGACTTAAGGTAAGGTATTTTTGTCTTATTATCATTTCTATGGGACACATGCCATGTAAACTAGTTATTTAATTAATTCTGGGTATATAATTACCATGAATGTATATTATGATTATTATTTTAAAAAAAATTGTATTTACATATCCATTTGTTGATCTCTCTTTCATGTGTTTTACGGTTCAACAGTTACCATATCAGTGAGGGAATCTTTATATCAATTTGCCTTCTTTGAGACACATGTTATGTTGTGCACCTATATTCATTTATGAGGTGTATATACAGTCCTATGAAATGTTGAATCATGGATATCCTTATTTTCATGATATTAAATTCTTCAGTTATTGTTTTTTTTTCAAAGTGGATACTCAAGAGGGGGTGAATTGAGTTCCAATTAAAATTTCTGTTAAAACCATTAGAATAGAAATCCCCCCAATTAAAACTACCTAGTTAATTAAGGAAATAGATATATAAATGATTTATTATTCAATAGGTTTATCATTGGTTGATTCATCCTCATTTTTATTAGAGTGAAAACTAATTCAACTTTTTTAATAAGTTTACTAAATTATTCACAAATACACACTAACCAAAACTAACTCTCAGCGTGATTATAAAAATAGATTTATATCTTTGAAAACATAAGTAGTGAATAAATGAAAAACATGGTACTTGAAAGATAATCACAACAATTTAAAGAAGAGTTTTAGTCTTAAGTCAAGACCTAATCCACTCCACTTGGTGATCACCTACCACCAAGCAGTTTATATAAAAACCTGATACAAACCCAGTGTCGTGCAGTACGACAGTTTTCACACACTGTCCAGGTTTTGTAACCACTACCACAGTTTTACATGGGAAAAAACAACCAAGACACACTAGGATTCTTCCATAGTTATACATCTGAAATAAGAGTAGATAGAGTTTATTATGAGGATTTTTAGAATCCCCATGTTCATGAATAGGAGACAGTGTGTGTAAAACAGACACACTTCTCACAAATGTAGAATAATAAACATAGTAGAGCTAAAGATGTTAGGAAAGCACTTATAATGCTCTATGTGTTGGCAAATCAGATCTGGACTCCTTGTAATGAAGTAAATGTTGTTCTAGTCCTTCTCTGCATGTTGCCTCTAATATAGAGTGTCACAACTTACAGGTTCTGACATCTCAGTGAAAATATGATCAGCTTATTGGATCAGAAGCTCTTGGTTGCAAAACACCACATCCTTGAAGATGTTCTTCCAACAGATCTTTGTGAAGCTCTATGATCTTCAGAATGAGTGCTTGAGTGTTATTCTTCTTACTTCGTATATCATGCATTGTATGTGGCTCCCTTATGTGTGTGACTCAATATATTAATGACTACCCTCGTATATCTGTATATGAATGTATATATATATATTCACCTTTTCATTGGGTCTATATATATATACTTTTCTAGCTCATCTTTCCCTTATTTAATTCAGTAGGGTCTGACAAGATGAATGATCCACCCAAGTGTGGTCTTCCTTGTACTATGTACGGATTCCCAATATGCCTGCAAATATCATTAAATAATGTCAGGTGCATTAAATTTTCCAAACATGACCGTTATGATGATAATAAGAAAATTACTATAGTAAAGAATAGGTTATCATAAGACTGGTAGTAGATGCTTATCAAAAGATGGACTTCAATAGTAAGCTATTAAATAGCAGACTTCTTTGGTAGGATCAACAGTAGACTTTTCCAGCGGTAGACTGCCTCAACAGTTGACTTCACCCATGGTGGAGTTGTCTAGCAGTAGACTTCCACTAACGATAGACTTGTCCCGCAGTAGACATGAACTGAGAACCATATATTAGGGGACCTTTGATGGTGATTCTGACAGTAGACTTCTAACAGAAGCCATGATGATAGTGACATTGTCACAACAGTGATCTGTAATAGTGACTCTTCATCTGTAAGCTTTGGTAAGTACTCTAATTGTAGACTTGTAACTGTGACATTTTATAGAAAACATCCAACAGTAACTGGAGATCTTCAATGGTGACCTTTAGCAACCTTTAACAGAAGTGTTCTCAATGGTGACCTTTATCATGATAGTTACTTTTGACAGATAGCTTCCAAAAGTAACTGGAGATCTTTAACGGTGACCTTTAACAACCTTCTACATAAGTGTTCTCTACGTTGACCTTTATCATGACAATGACTTTTAGAAACAGTGACCTATAATGGCGACCATGAACAGAAGGCTCTTACCAGTAGCCTTTAACTGTGAAATTTTACATAGGGAAATGTAAACTGTAAGTTGATGCAATAAAGTCATGAGACTAAAAATATATATATATATTGTTCAGGATAAGAAATATATAGATAGATTATAAGGGATTATCAAATGACTTAATAAATTATGATCAGTACTAAACATGATTTGGGATTATCAAAACAGGTGAGCCCAATAATATCCCCCTTTTTGTAATCACAAATTATTCTAGTATGTATTAATTATAGGTATCATAGATAAGCATATAATACATTTATTTAACAGAGATCAAAGTGAACCTTAGTTCAGTTGTGTTTTGATAGGTATCAGAGATTAATAAGAGTGTAATATCCGAGGATATTGGTACATGGTATCAGAGGGAAAATTAGAAAAGATCTATTAGAGAGTAATGAAATCACCTGATCATATTATTGATCATGTTTTTATAGAATTTCTCCCCCTTTGTGATTAGAATAATGAGACACAAAGAGAGAGACAATAGAATTCTGGGATTAATTTAATGTCATTACATGACCCAAAAAGAATACAAATTCCCTATAAAAAGACACAAACAAACTCAATCCACATCAGCCTCAGGCAAGTGTTCATTCCCTTTGGAAGAAGATGGTGGAGGATGAGCTGTTGGATCAGTAGGTTTGGGAAGTGATATAGGGATAACTGGAGGGGCATTAACAGAAGCTCATATGTTCCTATAGTGAGTAGCTCTCTGAGGGATCAAGGGAGTGATGCTTCTGATGGCCTCAACATCATTCATCCTGGAAGAAACACTAGTTTGGGATGCAGGTAAGGCGGGAGGGACTATAACAAGAGTACAGTCCACATGGAGAATGGGTAAGAGAAGATTTATGAAATCCATAATAATACTTCCTCCTCTTTCCATAGACGATATGAAATCATCTTGTACTCCATGAATTTATCTGAGACAGGAGTGAGCTATCCTAGCTTACTGAATTGTTCTTTGAAGGCTCTGGTGAATATTGAAATTTTTAGATTTTCCAATAGAAGTGTGAAGTGAACATCCATCTGATGTTTAGGGTAAATCCACATGTAGTAATGATCAATCTGCTCCTTTATAATTTTATGATCTTGGTCAGCCTCACGCATGAAGTCACTGACTGCTTTTTTAACATCCTTGGTGGTGGTGATAAGCTGAGCCACAGATTGAGAGTCAGGTGCACTAACACCAGAATACTTAGATAATTCTTCATTGAACACTGTTCTAAATGCTAACAAGTCCATAGGTGGTGCGGTTGAGGTTGAAGCAGTATCATAATTATCCAAAGGTGTTATGGTGAAAGAAATAGTTTCTTTGAAGGGATTGGTTAACCCACTAATAAGATTCTTCACATCATCATCCTGATTCTGCACATGTGTTTTCATTTGGTCCTTAAATCTTTCAAAAACAGTGACCATCTGCTACAAAACTCCTCTGAAATATTGAATGTCATTATCTGCATGAGTCCTCAAAGCTGTAAGAGCCGTCAAGATCACCATAGATTTCCTTAGAAGCTCCACAGACTGAGTCAACTCCTTGACCTAGTTCTAGAACTATGAGATTTCTTGGGTTCGATTATTTTGAATGGCACCCTGAACTCTTTCCATCTCAGCTAAATTTATCTATTGAATCAAGGATAATGTCTTCTCCGTTTCAGAAGACCTATCGTAAAACATTCTTAGAAAATATACCTCTATAGATTCAACATACTTTTGTAATAGTATTCTCCCCATCACATGGAACTACCTCCTGAGTGATGTCCTCTGTTGGTTCTACTCTTGGCACTTTAACCACTACTGCTTCAACACTAGCAGCTACTGTTACTGCCTCTATTCGATCCATTGATTCACTAGTGGGGTGAGATAATGCCTCCACATAATCATCAATTACCTCTACTTATTTAGTGGAATGTGCCATTTCTACTTCTTGGTAAAACAGTATTCCTTATGATTCACCTATCAGAGGACTCAGACTGAGCTTATCTTATTCATTTTCCTCATCTTTAGCTTCCTCCTTCTCTTCATCTCCATCACCTGCCATCTGTTACTCATGATCAGAATGATCTGAATTTGCTGCATCATCCTCTTCTGAGGTGTATCTGACAATAATATTAGATACTTCTTCTTCTTCTTCATTGGTATCATTATCATTGTCCCTTAGAACATGTTCTCTCCTGGGAAGTTCTGTTGGAGAACTAGGTGCTCCAAAGGTTATCCCTACAACTGGACATGCTGGAAAATCAGGATCACTCCCATCATCAATGGGGGTGTCCTCTCTTTTAGGCTCCACAGTTCTTTCAACTTCCTCATCTGAATAGGCAGGCTCTAGATCATCAGGAATTAATCCTGGATCCCTCTATTCTTTTGGCCTCGATGAATGAGTGACAGGATCAAATTTTTCATATATTTTTCCTTCATCATTCACCCATGCCTTCTTTAAACGATTCCAACTAATTTTCATAAACATACTGATGACCATGGAGATACAAAAATTGTTTCTGGCCATTATCATTTTTTTTCCTCTAGCCACACCCTTTAACTTTATCATTTCTGAAATTAACTTGGCATGAAAAGGGGAATTTTATTTTGAGCTTGGCTTGGTCATATCTTCTAATTGTGCCATCCATAACCTACAAAAATTGATCTTCTCCCCATGCTTTAATAGGTACATTAGGAATATGTCCATATATTTCAGTACTGTAGAGTCCCCACTCCTAGGACTAATCACATACTGGATGAATTTAAATAATAGCCTATATTACCCATTCATCTCAGCAGCTATGATTTTCCTTTGAGACATATCTCCAGTCAGCTCTTCCAGAGCTGTCTCATACCCAAAAATATCACTATCCGGAGGAGCCACTCCATAATAGTAGTTGAAATCTCTTTCATGAGGGACTCTCAAACAAGCATCCCACTCAGAAGATGTAAAGCTTACATCACTTCCATTCACTCTAGACACCATCCTGTGAACATCAACTTCCTTTTTGAACTTCAGGTATTCATAGATTTCCTTCACAAGCTTCCATTAGTACGACCCATTATTGTTGGAGAATAATTATGTCCATCCATAAACTTCTATTACATCCATCACTAATTACATGATCGACATGAACTATTCTTCACCCCGTTACTTCTCAATCACTATATTCCTCTTTGACAGGTGTGGATTAACAGGCCCTTTTGGAACACTACTACCACTACTTGGCTCAACTCGAATACTCTTTGGCCTTGGTGTATCCTCATTGAATTTTTGGGGTCGCTTGGTTCTAGCAGTGGATATTGAAAGAGGTTTGAGGGTTCAATCGGAGAGTTAGGGTTTAGGGATTTCAAGAGCAAGGTTCAAGAGTGAGGGAGAGTAGATTGAGATATGTTCGAAGTCTAATTTTTATCACTTAGGGATTGAAAATAATATGAATCGAATAAAAAACGGTTTAGATTCATGAATAATATAAACATTAAAATGAAATAGCGAGGTATCCAACAGTGAGGTTCTTAACGGTGAGATACCTAAATGTGAGGTACACCTGTGGGGTCCAATGGTTAGGTACACCAGTGAGGTCCAATGGTGAGGTACACTGGTGAGGTCCAATGGTGAGGTACACCAGTGAGGTCCAACGTTGAGGTACACCAGTGAGGTACCTAACTGTGATGTTCGCCTATGAGGTTTCTTATACTAAATTTAATCATAAATAACTCATGTTTGATGTAATTTCATCTCTCATAATTCAACGGCTTTGTGAATATATCAGCCAATTAATGTTCAGTGCCAATGAATTAAAGATTTATATCATCTTTTTGACATTTATCCCTCAAAAAGTGATGTCTCACATCAATATTCTTTGTCCAAGCATGAGATACTGGATTTTTGGAAATGTTAATTTCCCAGGTATTGTCACACTTTATAGAGACATGTTTAATTGATATCCATAGTCTAGTAAAGTGTGTTTTATCCACATAATTTGAGCATAACAACTACCAGCAGCTATGTATTCATCTTCAGCATCAGATAATGCAATTGGATTCTATTTCTTACTAAACCATGATACTAGTGACTTGCCCTAAATGTGACATGTCCCAGAGGTGCTTTTTTATCTACCTTGAAACCACCAAAATCAGCATCAGAATAACTCAACAAATAAAATGATTGTCCTTTTGGATAAAATAGTCCTATGTTGAGAGTATATTTGAGATATTTGAAAATCCTTTTAACAGCTGTTAAATGAGACACTTTTTTATTGGCTTAGAAACGAGCACACATACAAGCACTGAACTTAATGTCAGGTCTGGTAGCTGTAAGATAGAGTAGACTCCCTATCATATGTCGGTTGTTGGTTTGATCTGTAATGCCCCGACCCCAGTTACCCAGAGTTGGTGCATTATTACATAACATTGGCATGATCACAAAATATCAAGTCTCGAAATACCAATTAGTTTAGTATCCTTGGAAACACGAGATACATTCAAAAATGTTATATTACATCATAATGTGAAAAACTACAATAACATATTCTCCATAGTCCACACTCATATCCCCTTCAGACTATCCCTGTAGGTCAATCATAAAATATTTATTCACATCCTGGGAAAAATAAAACATATAAAGGGGTGAGCTCAGATGCTCAATAAGTATAAAAATATAGCGGAAACATTCATAAATAAACACAAACTGTTAAGGAAAAGTATAACTGAAACAAAAGCCTTTTAAACTTGAACTTTAACATAATATAGAAAAAGTAAAATGAAATAATGTCATTTACTTTTTCACATGGATATTATCCAAGTACAATAATCACATGCAATATCAATAACCACTTTCATAATGATGAAATACATAATGTCAGACTATCATGACCACATATTCAAGGCCTTGTGCAAAGACTACAAATAACATTTTTTCAAGGCCTTGTGCCAAGACACTAGTTTGTCTCATGAGACCTACCGATGCATAGAGGAGATATAGCGGGATACACCTATCACTTATTAAGTCAAATGAATTCCTTATATGAAAATGTTTAAACATATCATAAACCATAACATAATCGTATCACATAAAACATGCATAAAGAAAACATAACATTTCCACATTTCAATCACAAGATATAAATACAACACATTGATACAATAAAAACATTATCAAAACCATTTTCAATGCAAAAATAAAATAAAATTAAAACATGGTATATATTTTTCATTTAAAAAAAATTATGGCTTGTAGAGGAAGACGAAACTCAAATAATGGTCACAGTGGCAGAGAAGTCGTTGTCGCCGCATACATAAGACAAAACATTCCTTTTTTCTTTTAGTAAAAACGCTTCATATAAAAATATTCCTTTTGAGTAAAATTCACAGGGGTTTATACACCATATAAAATAATGTTGTGTATAAAAAAAATATGCCTCAATGAAAGAAGATTGAGGCGAAGTCCCTTACCTCGTGTCCGACTTGACTCGATCGTTCTTTAATCTCCTGAATAATAAAATAGAGTTAATTTATACTTTCATAAAAACATTTTTCAAGTTCATTATTACTTTTATATCACTTATACCCATGTTATGAACATTATGTAATTATTTAAGTTAATAACGGTCGTTTTGTCAATCTTTGGTACTTGAGTCAAAAATAAACTTCTTATAATTACAAGTTGTTCATTTGGTAAAATATCTATTATATCCAGAATTATATTCATGATGTAGATATCATATATATAATATATATCCAGTATATACTTTCATTTATAATATTACATGACATTTAGAGGTAAGAAATGAAATGCACCGTTCATGGAGACGGTAACCCGTACGTACGTATGAATGCTACATTCATTTTTATTTCATATTTAAAGGAATGAAATCATAATTATATAAAGGTATATTATAATTCTAGTATAATATCATATATAATATCATTAACTCCATCCTTTATATGTCTCACATATGGTATTAACAATTTAAATCACTTTGAGGGGGCAGTAGTCCGAACTTCCTAAAATTAAATCATCGTGTTTACCCATAATGGAAATCATAAAGGTATGAGATAAAGGAAAAATACAGAATCATAAGGAAAAAATTAACATAATATATATGATACATAAATATAGTGACATCTTAATGGCCACCATGAGAGGTGTTAAATGAATATTGAACAATCATCATTTCATGAGGCAGTAATTCGCCACCCACAGAAATAATATGTTCTTTAATCATTAGATGATGGTGTGTGTAAGTGTAAATAAAATACTTGTCATAAAAACATCATAGTATATTGAATATACTGGTTTTGTAATAAAATAAAGGAATAAAAAGAGTTTAAGGGGTTGGAGAAGAAAAATAAAACAAAAGAACATAAGAGAATAAATTACCTTAAAATCGGGTAACTCTTTTTGATTTGAGCCAAAGGATTCCTTGGGAAGACTTATGCCCAAAGTTAGGCATCTAGAGGGAATTTGAGAGAGTATTTGGGCCAAGTTTGACCGAGCCAAATGGCTTTGATGGTGCGAATAAGGTGGTAGAGTTGGGGGCCTTTTATAATAAGAGAGGAGGGGCACTCTTGGAAAGTCAAGAAATGTAACATTATTCTGAAATGCTTTTCGGATTTTCAAGGTCCCACAATGATATATTTCAAGATTAATATGATAAGGGTTCTAAATACACAAATATAATAGGTTTTATAAAAGTGTACAGCTTGTATTTTACCTTATCTTTTCATTTTATTTAAATTGTTCATTAATGAGGTAATCACTGCATCATCATGGTGTCATAAATAAATTTATTTATTTAATGTCTAAAAATTATAAAACAATTACCATGATTTAGGAAATCTATTAATCTTTCCAATGAATATTTATAGTATAAATGTTAACTTATATTACCCCATTTAACAATTGTTTTAGTAAAAGAACACATTTTTGTGACAATTTTATTTTTACTTTTGATAAAAAGTTATTAATGTCATCCTCTTACCCAAGTGGCTCCATGGGGTCTCCAAGTTGACCCATGGATTGTATTGGTATCCCATGACTCATCCAATAAGGGTAGGAAAAGTGTAAAGGTAATTTCATATTATTATAACATTATATTTACCTTAAATTACACTAATTACCTTTAATCGAGATTAATAAAACATTAAAGTTACTATTCACCAAAAATTATTTTCATCCCATTGAACCAAATTTTACATACTAATGAAAATCATGTATGTTGTATTTTTGAAATTCAATTCACATAAATGTCAAAGTTTCATTTAAATGAAAAGTTAGTTTTTTAACTACCACTTAGTGGTTTCACTATTCATCAAAAATTAATGTTTTTCAGATAAATACCAAAAATTTACCCTAATCTATATTTGATATCCCTAATTAAAAATGATGTATATTTTAAAAAATTAAAAACATATAAGTTGAATTAATTAATTTAATAATTAATTCCCGCTGACACAACAAATAGCGTGTTTTTATGAAATAATATGTATCAAAATATTGACAATTGTTTATGTCCAATTTCAAAGTAAAATTAATTATAATGAACACAATTGGATAAAATGGTCAAAATATAGTCTAATTATACTTTAAAACCACTCAATAGAATAATTTATCACTATAAATTATTTTGATTAAAAAAGTTTTTTTTAGTATTTTTTCTATTCATATAAAATTTGATGTTCTCAGAAAATTACAAAAAATTCAACTTAGGATAATTTTGATATTACAAATACAAAAATGATGTCTATTTTGAAATAGAAAATTTATATTATTTCAAAAGGTTGGTATTATTATTCATAACGGCTACTTTGATTGGTCGGGGTGTGTTAGAATCTCGAACTTGCGTAAAATGCAAGCTATTACATTATTGAAAGAGAAGCGTACCAAAGAAGCTTGGGGTGTTACATTCTCCCCTCCTTCAAAAAATTGCAACCTAGAAATTTTAATTTGTTCTTTGAAAATAAAAGGATGAAAGTAGAAAATACATTTTTGGAGAACTCACATCAGAAATAAGGTTAAAAAAATTTAGTCTTAATAAGAGGGAAAGGGAAATGAAAGAGTCACCACCAAATTATGATCACGATTAGGAGAAAATTGGTTGAAATTAGAGACACATAATTGGAGGAAAAACGTAAATATTTGTTGGGAGTGATTGAGGTCATCAATCACAAACAAGTGTAAAATTGAAGGCCTCAAAGCCTTCAATCTATGGTGATATAAAATATCACCAGTTCAACAAATCATAAGATATTAGGATAAAGTTTTTATTAATATCTATTCCATAATGTATATGAATTCATTTCTTCATAATATAAGATATATATATATATATATATATATATATATATACTTGACAAGTATAAATTCATCCTTCAACTAATTTATACCACAAACTCATCTTTCACTCAAAAAGATAATAGAACTCAAAAATATCATATTTATCCTAATCGTATAAGGTTCCAAATATTAACACATACCATGAAGAAAAATATTTTTTAATAACCAGTTACTTCCTGTAGGTTAGTGGTAGGTAATAAAGGCTTGTCGCAATATGGTTGTGGGTTCGATTCTTGCAGCTTTGTCCTACGCAACAGGCTATCCCCCAACCTGCAGGTTGTCCTTTTCCTAAAACTATAGTATTATAATATTCCAAAAATAATTTTCATAAATGTTTTAACCTTAAACAATACTATCCAAAGTTCTACTTAATCCATTCTATCCTTTATAGTTATCCAAAATAAATCTGTCCAGACTTTCTCTAAAAGGTATCTAAATTCCAAAATCAATTGTGACTTCAGATTCCACAAATAAAGTAAAGATTCTCTTGTTGTCACATACTAAAAATATGATCACATTCATCATATTAAAACCTTAATGAAAAAAACAAGTACTGTAGTACACTCCTTATATATATCACATTATTCTTATAACCATAATATAGTTCTTGAGTCCAAAAACACAAATACAATAATTATTCAACTTCTTCTGTAGTAACAACATAGGCTTGGCCATTCTCCCTTGGCCTTTTATGAGGTAAGTTTCCTTGTCTCTTAGGGAATTCATTTTCATAATGCCCCATTTATCTACAATTGTAGCATTCAACATTGATAGCCTCTTTCTTTCCTTTTCAATCATGAGCCTGGTGATCTTTTTCTCCACATTTATAACAAACTCTCATTCCTTTTAGGCAAGTATCGGGGTGATTCTTCCCACAATTATTGCATAATGGAAAATCCTTCTTTCCCTTTTTCTCTTTATTTGTCTCTTGTTCCACCATTCTCTTCATCCCTTGCTTTACATTGTTGTCATAAGACTTAAATAATTCCTTTTCTGTCTTGATAGCACACGCGACTATATCTTCGTATGTTGAGAAAGATTGTGATACTAATTCTCGACGGAGAAACGGTTTTAACCCATAAAAGAAACGATCAATCTTAATTCTTGGGTTACGTATATAATCTACAACATACCTCGCTAACCTTGTAAAGTTGGTTTCATACTTTGCGACATTCTCATCCTCCTTTTTTCTCAGACTCAGAAATTTCCTTTCCATATCTGCTCGACGGTCATGAGGAAATTATTTTTCTAAGAAAAGTTCTTTGAACTCTCTCCATTCCATACTTAATACCTCTCCATCTTCCTTTGTATTTTGAATCAATGACCAACATTCATCAGCATCTCTAGTGATGCGGTAAACTGCCATGCTAACCATTTCCCTTTCACTACTCCCCAAGGCATGGAATATTTTCTCTATGAAATTTATCCATAGATCAGCTACTAAGGGATTTATACTCCCATTGAATGTTGGTGGTTCTTGCCTCATGAAGCGATCTAACATTGATCCTCCACATTGCAGATCAGGGTGCTCCATACAAGTAAGGTTATTATTCATAACCTGAGTGAGTTTTCCTAGTATGGTGATAAGCTGATCAACACCAGTTGTATCACCAGACCATTATAATTATCTTGATCATGAGGGAAATCCCTTCATGGAGGAAGTGTATTGATAAGTTTTCCTTTCCTTCTACTAGGCACCATTTCTAAACAATTGCATAAACTATATCAGTTTATGAATCAAAATACATAATTCCATACTTGTAAAACACTTAACATAAATTGAACAGTTTATGGATATAATCCATAATCATAAAAATGTTTTCTTTGAGTAATTGTATACTCATAAACCAGACATAATGGGTTGTAATGGAAATGAGAATTATCCTAAGCATATCCCTAGGTAGTGTCATAACCAAGAGTGAAGAAAGGCCTGTTGTCGTGCACCAATTCCCATTCGAGTCTAGCTCAAAGCCATGTTTTCAGGTTTTACCCCTAGGTACATCTCTGCCAGAGCTGCCTCAACCTGCTCATATCCAGACAGGGATGTATTTCTCGGAAAACTCACAAAATCACTATAATACCAAAATTATAGGAAGTTCTTTTATACTAATCCTCAAAGTCTATCTTAGGGCTATGTTCTCTAATCAAAGTTTTTCTAAATATAGCTTCTAAGGTTAGTACTAAACTTTCTCTAATACCAACTATAATGCCCCGACCCCAGTTACCCAAAGTCAGTTCATTATTACATAACATTGGCATGAACACAAAATATCAAGTCTCGAATGACCGATTAGTTTAGTAGCCTTTGAAACACTAGAAACATTCATAAATGCTACATTACATCATAAAGTGAAAAACTACAATAACATAGTATACATAGTTTACACTCATATCCCCTTCAATATTTACCTGCAGGTCAGTCATAAAATATTTCTTCATATCCTGGGAAAAATAAAACATAGAAAGGGGTGAGCTCAGATACTTAGTAAGGATAAAAATATAGTGGAAACTTTCATAAATAAACATATTCATTTAAGGAAAAGTATAACTAAAACAAAAGACCTTTAAACTTGAACTTCAGAATAATATGGAAAAAGTAAAATGAAATAATTCCATTTACTTATTGACATGGATATTCTACTAGTCGAAAAATCACATGCAATATCAATAACCACTTTCATAATGATGGAATGCATAATTCCAGACTATCATAACCACATAGTCAAGGCCTTGTGCTAAGACAACAAATAAGTTATTGTTAAGGCCATGTTCCAAGACACTAGTTTGTCTCATGAGACCTACCGATGCATCAAGGAGCTATAGTGGGATCCACCCATCACTTATTAAGTTCAATTCATTCATTATATGAAAAAGTTTAAACATATCATAAACCATAACATAAACGTATCACATAATACATGCATAAAAGAAACCTAACATTTCCACATTTCAATCAAAATATATCAATACAACACATTGATATAATATAAACATTATCAAAACCATTTTCAATACCAAAATAAAAGAAAATTATAACATGGTATTTATTTTTCATTTAAAAAATGTTATGGCTTGTAGAGGAAGCCGAAACTCAAATAATGGTCACGGCGGCGAAGAAGTCTTTTTCGCTGCATACGTAAGACAAAAAATTCCTTTTGTCATTTAGTAAAATATCTTTGTATAAAAATATTCCTTTTCAGTAAAATTCAAAGGGGTTTATACACTGTATAAAAGAAAGTTGTGTATAAAACAAAATATGCCTCAATGAAAGAAGATTGAGATGAAGTCCCTTACCTCTAGTCCGACATGATCGATCGTTCATTAATATCCTCAATAATAAAGTAGAGTTTATTTATACTTTATTAAGAACCTTTTTCAAGTTCATTATTCCTTTTATATCACCTATTACCATGTTATGAACATTATGAAATTATTTAGGTTAAAAATGGTCGTTCTGTTGATCTTTGGTACTTGAGTCAAAAATAAACTTCTTATAAATACAAGTTGTTCATGTGGTAAAATATACATTATATCCAAAATTATATTCATGATGTAGATATCATATATAATAATATATATCCGTTATATAAATGCATTTATAATATTACATAACATTTAGAGGTAAGAAATGAAATGCACCGTTCATGGAGACGGTAAGCCGTACGTAGGCATGAACGCTACCTTCATTTCTATTTCATATTTAATGGAATGAAATAGTAATTATATAAAGGTATATAATAATTCTAGTATAATATCATATATAATATCATTAACTCCATCCTTTATATGTCCCATATATGGTATTAATGATTCAAATCACATTGAGGGGGTGGTAGTCCGCACTTCCTAAAATTAAATTATCGCGTTTACCCATAGTGGAAATCATAAAGGTATGACATAAATGAAAAATACATAAGCATAAGGAAAACATAAAAATAATATATATCATATATAAATAAAGTGACATCTTAATGTCCACCATGATAGGTGTTAAAAGAATATTGAACAATCATCATTTCATGAGGCAGTAATTCGCCACCCATAGAAACAGTATGTTCTTTAACCTTTAGACGAAGGTGTTTGAAAGTGTAAATAAAATACTTCTCATAAAAACATCATAGTATATTTAATATAATTGTGTTGTTACAAAATAAAAGAATAGAAAGAGTTTAAGGGGTTGGAGAATCAAAATAAAACAAAAGAACATAAGAGAAGGCATTACCTTAAAATCGGGTAACTCTTTTTGATTTGAGCCAACGGATTCTTGGGAAGTCTTCTGATCAAAGTGAGGATTATAGGAGTAACAAAGGGAAGTTGAGAGAGTATTTGGGTAGATTTTGGCTGAGCAAAATGGATTTGAATGTGTGAATAACGTGGTAGAGGTGGGGGCCTTTTATAAGAGGAGAGGAGGGGCACTCTTGGAAAGTCATGAAATGTTACATATTATGAAATGATTTTCGGATTTTAAAGGTTCGACAATGATATATTTCGAGGATAAGGTGATAAGGGTTCTACATACACCCATAAAAAAAGTTTTAGAAAGGTTTAAGTCTTATACTTTACCTTATCTTTTCATTTTATTTAAATTGTTCATTAATGAGATAATCACTGCATCTAGATGGTGTCATAAATAAAGTTAATTTTTTAATGTCTAAAAAATATAAAAAAATAACCATGATATAGGAAATATGTTTATATTTTCAAATTAATATTTATATTCGAAATGATAACTTATATAACCCCATTTGATAATTGTTTTTGTAAAACAACACATGTTTGTGACAATTTTATATTTACTTTAAATAAAAAGTTATTAATGTCATTTTCTTACCCAAGTGGATCCATGGGGTCCCCAAGTTGACCCATGGATTTACTTGGTTGGCCATGACTCATCCAACTAGGGTAGGACAATTTTAATGGTAATTTCATACTATTATAACATTATATTTACCTTAAATTACAGTAATTACCTTTAATCGTGATTAATAAAACTTAAAAGTTACTATTCACCAAAAATTATTTACATCCCATTAAACCAAATTTTACTTAATAATGAAAAAAATGTATGTTGTATTTTTGAAATTCAATTCACAGAAGTTTTAAAGTTTCATTTTAACAAAAAATTAGTTTTTTAACTATCACTTAGTGGTTTTACTATTCATCAAAAATTAAAGTTTTTCATAAAAATTCCAAAATTTCACCCTCATCTATATTTGATATTCATAATTCAAAAATGAAGTCTATTTTAAAAAATTCATAATATATATGTTGAATTAATTATTTTAATAATTAATTCCCGCTGTCACAACAAATAGCGTGTTTTTAAGAAATAATATATATCAAAAGATAGACAATTGTTTATGTCCAATTTCATAGTGAAATTAATTCTAATGACCACCATTGGATAAAATGGTATAAATATATTCTAATTATACTTTTAAACCACTCAATAGTATAATATATTACTATAAATTATTTTGATTTAGAATGTTGTTTTTATTTATTTTTTCTATTCACAGAAAGTTGGATGTTCTCAGAAAATTAAAAAAAATTCAACTTAGGATAATTTCAATATTACGAATAAAAAAATTAAGTCCATTTTAAAATATAAAATTTATATATTTTCAAAAATTGGGTATTAATATTCATAACGGCTACTTTGATTGGTCGTGGTGTGTTAGAATCTCAAACTTGCGTACAATGCAAGCTATTGCATTATTGAAAGAGCAGTGTACCATGGAAGTTTGGGGTGTTACATGATCCACTGGTTCTCCAGCTTCATCATCATACAACTTACAAGTGGTACTCAAAGGTGTGTCACTACCTTTACTACCATCCGATGAAAACAGTTTTAAAATATCCTTAACATATTTACTTTGATTCAACACATTGCCATTTTTATTTTGAAAGATCAGAAATCCAAGGAAAAATTTGAATTCTCCCATTAAACTCATTTCAAATTCATTTTTCATCATTTTTGAAAAATCAATAGATAACGAATTTTTAGATGATCCAAAAATAATATCATCTACATAAATGTTTACTATCAAATCTTCTTTGTAAATCCTTTTAATAAAAAGAGTAGGATCAATTATCCCTTTGGTAAAACATTTTGAAATAAGAAAAGAGTTGAGCCTATCATACCATGCTCTTGGATCTTGTTTTAAACCATATACTAATTTAGATTGTATAAAAACATGATTTCAAAAATGGGGATCTGTAAATCTTGGGTGTTGTTCAACAAACACATCCTCAACTATATAACCATTTAAAAAATCACTTTTAACATCCATTTGATAATGTTTAAAATTTATATGATGTCACGAACCAGCCCGGGTACCCTGGTTACCCGACAACTGAGCCAGCCCTAACATAGCCTGAAGGGCGTTCCCATTCCCCACAGGTTGGCGACTAGCACCTTGCATCGTACAACATACTAGTGGGAATGATTTTTCCATAAGAATGTGGAAGCACGAGTAAAACAAACAGTATGAATAACAAAAGAAACTACACTGGGAGTAATGTACCAAAATAAAAAAAGGTACAAAAAGCCAAAGTTCTACAACCCAAGTTCAAAAAAGGGAAAACAGTCCCAAGGACCCAAAGGACACAACTCACCAAGTCTAGAGATCAACAATGGGTTCCACCTCAAATAGGTCTCTTCCCTTTGATCGATCCTCGTAGAAGAAAATCTACAAACTCCAGATGGAAAAAGTAGGTTGTGAGCCTAATCCCTGTAGGATACCACCAGATATTGCATAACAAATGCCAAATATAGATCATCCTGATAAAATCTTTCCATTTTCAAATAAACAGGTTTGGAAATTTGAATGCCTATTTTAACAAAACATGTTATACATTTTTCAAATGATGGAAAAACCAATTTAAAAAAAGATTTAACAAATGATTGAATATTTATAAAATAACGGCTTATGTAAAACATTAATATAAAAGATTTTATATAAATTCTACAGGCATGTAATTCAGTTCAAAAACATTGACATGCATTTATATCTGAAATATAAATTAACAAGTGAGTAACATGGTCATCTACCAAAAGATACGATAGTATTAACCAGTTATAGAATTATGCACTCTCAATGTGAACGTAGCAGGATGTGTATACACACATCCCTATGAGAATGTCCAAAGGAGACTCTTCACCAACCCATCGGGGATGTGACCCGCTGCAAGTATGTTTTAGAACGTTGTCGTAGCGTAGAGTGTATCCAAATAACTCACTAACTACCTAAGGCTTGCATGCGCTCTTACATGATGGGAGAACTATTTTAAAATTTTATAAAATACGATCAATCCCATTCTTCTATTTCAAAAGTTAAAATATCATTCCATTTAAAAACAAAAAAGGTTTTATTCAAAACATGCCTCTTTCACAAGATAAAACCAATGGTTTCTATCAAATCATTTTAAGTCATTTTCATAAGTTTGAAATCCATTCAAATCCAATTCCATCATTACACATTTCATTTCCATAATTAAATTCAACAATCTAATTGAAAACATTTCCATCAAATCAACAATTTAAATTAAAAAATTTAAATCAACCAATTTTACATAAACACACCCTATTCAATGGTATTGGGGTTTTCCAAATTTCCATACCAAAACCATTTCAAATATCTCAATTCAATGGAATTGTGTTTTTATCAATTTAATTGAAAGAAACATGAGCAATTGAATTTAAATAAATAACTGAAATAAGTCAAGAAAATGCAATGATAATCAATTTGGAAAGACGGGACAGAACCACCTACCTCGAAGATTTTGACCAAAACCACAACGGTCGAGAACACTCAAGAAAACCGGGTCACTTCGTCAAAAACCCGCCTTAGATCTCTCCTCCTAGTAAGACCAAGACCAAAATCATCAAAATTGGTACCACACACTTAGATCTACCCATTACGGGCGTATATCTAAGAAACTAATAGAAGAGGAGAAGTAGATCTAAGTAGATCTAAGAAACTGATCAAGAACGATAAAGAACGATCACATACCTCAAGAGTCCAACTTCGATTTACCAAGAAGTGCCTTTGGATCACCTCTGGAATGATCGGAGAACCTTCTCTGACCATAGGATAAGAAAAATCCTGAGTTAGGGCCGCATAAGAGGAAAAACAATAAACTTAGTGGCAAAACCGAGCGAGCTCAACAATTTAATGATCTTTTTTATGTGACCGCACGGTTTGTCCGCATGGTTTGAAAAACTGTGTGCTAACTATGTGTGAGCTACTACCTCATCCACCCTTCTCAGATGGCTTAGATGCACGGTTAGACAAACCGTGTGCTGCCCCTGCGGAAGCTTCTGTCCATGTTTCAAGTCCCGCACAGTTTGGCTGCACGGTTTTTCAAACTGTGCGCAAACCGTGCACAAAACATTTTCCTCTAGTTTTTCTTTAAAAGTTCACCCAAACGCAACCCAATCCTTTAATCCAAAATAGGGGTACTTAGAAACATAAAAAAGTACCCGAAAACTTAATGAGATGTTACATCTTCTCCACCATAAGATCCTTCTGCCCCCAGAAACCCTATTAAGAAACCTCCACGTCAAAAAGATGAGGCCACTGATCTCTCACTAGTGCCTTCCTTTCCCACATCTCATGAGAATCAGAACCATGTTTCCGTAGTACACGGACTAGAGTCATCGTTATCCCTCGAAGTACCTTGGTCTCAGAATCAACAACCCTGACTAGTCGTTCAGTCACAGATTGATCTGGTTCAATCTCAAGATCACTCCAGCTCACAACATGAGATGGATCAGAGAGATACTTTTAAAGCTGTAATACATGGAACATGTTATGTATTGACGTTATCTGTGGTGGTATAGCTAGACAGTAAGCAACTTTCCCCACAAGACCAACAACCTCAAAATGTCCCACAAAACGAGGAGCAAGCTTTCCTTGCCTCCCAACCCGTCAATGACCTAATCGGGTTGAAACCTTCAAGAACACCTGGTCAACAACTGATAACTCTAAAGGTTTACATTGAAAAACAACATAAGACTTGTACCGACTCTGAGCTGTCAACATTTTTTGATGAATCAACTGGATCTTAGCTGTCATCTCTTGGACCAAACTCAGTCCTACCAAGGAACATTCACCAATCTCCGACCAACATAAAAGAGATTTACAAATACGGCCATAAAATTTATCAAAAGGAGACATTTTGATCGCATATTGGTAACTGTTGTTATAAGAGAACTCAACTATCCCCAGGTGATCATCCCAAGACCCACCAAAATTAAGAACACAAGCATGGAGCATATCCTCAAGGATCTGAATAGCTCTCTTCGTCTGGCCATCAGACTGAGGATGGTAGGCCGTGCTCAAACGGACCTGAGATCCCAATGCCTCCTGAAGGCCTCTCCAAAAGCGAGAAGTAAACCGATGATCCCTATCAGAGACTATAGCAGATGGAACTCTGTGAAAACGAACAACCTATTTCACATAGATATTTCCCAACTCCTCAACTTTGGTTGTATCTCGAATTGGTATAATGTGAGCCGACTTGGTCAGGCTGTCGATCACAAACCAAATCGTGTTCTTCTTCATCTGGGTTTGAGGTAACCCAACCACAATGTCCATTGAGATTTTGTCCCACTTCCATGTAGGCACTGGAAGTGGTTGAAGCAAACCTGATGGTTTCTGGTTCTCCGCATTCACCTGCTGGCATGTATAGAAAGGAGATACAAACTCATCAATGTCTCGTCTCATACCTAGCCACTAGAACGGTCGCCGCATATCATAGAACATCTTTGTGGTCCTCGGGTGAAAACCCCACTGAAATTTACGCAAATCCCTCATAACATCCTTCCTTGCTGATAATGGCACAACATAGCGGTTTCGATAACACAGAACACCCTCTTGGGAGAACGACCACAGGGTGTCGGTCTCCCCACCATAAACAGAGTTCCTAATGCTATGGAACTCAACATCCAGTTTTTTTCCTGAAAAATAAACTCAAGAAGATAGGATGTCAACTTAACACTGGCTAAAGAAACCTCATTCCCCTTCCACAAAACTCCAATATGCAACTGAGCAAAAAGATCCATAAAACGCCAATCTTCTGAAGATTCATTTAGATCCTGGGATGAAAGTTTTCTGATTCATGAATATTCAAATACATTCCCTTTCTCTGGGGTATAGGCAATGTCAAAGTTGTATGATTGTAGGTACTCCACCCAATGCCTTTGGTGGAGATTCAAATCTTTTTGAGAAAAGATATAACTCAAGCTCTTGTGGTCTGAATTCACGGTAAAACATTCTCTATAAAGGTAATGTCTCCAACACTTAAGCGCATGAATTACAGTTTCATGTTCAAGGTCATGTGTAGGATAGTTCTTCTCATTAGGCTTTAGCTGACGAGATCCATAGGAAACAACATGATCGCCTTGCATAAGGACACATCCAAAACCTGAACCTGATGCATCACAGAAAACCACGTGACCTATCCCAGCCTCAGGAATAGTTAACACTGGCACAGTAGTCAAAAGACGCTTTAGCTCAACAAAAGAACTCTGACATTTATCATTCCAGGAAAACATCACTCCCTTTCGAGTCAGAGCAGTCATTGGAGAAGATAACTTTGAGAATTCTTTAACAAACCGGTGATAAAATCCTGCTAGGCCCAAGAAAATTTGAATATCGAAAAAATTTAGTAGGTGTTCCCAAGACATAACATCCTTCACCCTTTCAGGATCAACTGATATTCCTTGTTCTAACACGACATGTCCTAAGAATTTCACTTTCCGAATCCAGAAATCACACTTTGAAAGCTTGGCATAAAGTAGATGATTCTTTAGAATACCCAAAACAGTTATCAGATGATGCACATGATCCTTTTCAGTCTTGGAGTAGACAAGAATGCCATCCACAAATACCACCACGAAAGTATCTAGATACTCATGGAAAATTGTCCTCATCAAATCCATGAAAACTGCAGGATCATTTGTTAGGCCTAAGGTCATAATAAGGTACTCATAATGGCCATACCTACTCCGAAAAGTGGTCTTAGAAATATCAGTTTCCTTTATCCTCAACTGATTGTAACCAGATCGACGATAAATTTTTGAAAACCACTTTTCCCCTTTCAATTGATCAAACAAATCATCAATTCGTGGTAAAGGGTATTTTTTCTTTATCGTAACTCGATTGAGCTTTCGATAATCAACACATAAGAAAAGAGAACCATCAGCCTTCTTGGCGAAGAGAACAGGTGCTGCCCAAGGTGACACACTCGGGCATATAAAACCTTTCTCAAGAAGATCGTCTATTTGAGAATCTAGATCCTTTAGTCCAGCTAGAGCCATTCGGTAAGAGGGAATGGAAACTGGTTGAGTACCAGGTATTAAGCCAATGGAGAAAAATACTTCCCTTACTCGTGGGAAACCAAACAATTCAGAAGGAAACACATCAGGAAACTCAGTGAAGACTGGAGGAAAATCACCAAACATTAAATCTCTCTCCAGATCAAAAGCAAACCCTGATATAAATTTCACCAACACTAGATAAGAGGGTCCAGCTCTGCTTGACCTTGGGTCCCATTCTCCTTGAAAAACAAGAGGCACACCACTGGGTGTAGTATGTTAGACCCGTCGAAGATAACAATTGATCCGGGATTTATTGTAAAACACAAGCAGGACTACGGGTACCCTTCTCTCTCATTACACCAAGGGGTGTGGTAATATCTATTGAACAAGATAAAAGCACCATAGGCAGATAAAGAATATTAACCAGATGGGTTGAAATAAAAGAGTGAGATGCACCAGTATCAAAAAGAGTTGTCACTAAAGACGAAGTTATAGTAATGGTACCTCTCACAGTTGCAGGACCTATATCAGCAACCTCTAGCGACTCTTCCACTGTGTGAAAAAGCTTCGTTCCGGATGCCTGCAGCTGGAACCCTTTCGTACATGAATCATTTGATTGCCCCATAGTATTTAGAGGTGTTGATGATCATGTTCCACTACGTGGAGTAGAGAAGTGATGGTAGAATCTCTGTAGGTGCCCAAAACGTCCGCAGGAGCTACAGTTATTGGGTGCCTCAGTGCAAACCCTCTTAGAATGTCCTGGCTCCCCACACTGATATCAAGTCAAGGAAGCCCCTCCTGGTGCTACCGAAGGTCTGGAATGACTCTGTTGCCGAGAACCACCATGATAAACATCGCGCTTCTGTTTTCCATTAAAGGAACCAACACTGCCACTGGAAAGAAAAGGAACTTCCTGCAACCTTGACTTTCCTACCAAATCCATCTCAACCATCATTTCTTTATCCAGCACATCGGCATAAGTGGGTAGCTTAATTAAGAAAACCTGAGAAAAGATATTTGATCGAAGCCCCAACTTAAATATTTGAGCCTTCATCCTCTCATTCGATACAAATTCAGGAGAAAACTGTACAAAATAAGCAAACCGATTTGAGTATTCAGCCAAGGTTTTGTTGGCCTGCTGAAGTTTGAAAAACACCACAGCCTTGTCTAACACCATAGATTCTGGATAGAACTGATCAATGAAAAGGATTCTAATGTCTTTCCACTCCAAACCCACATGTTTCCCAGTAGTCACCATCGTGTCCCACCATCTCCTACTTGGTCCATCCATCCTGAAGGTGGCACACTTCACCTTGATCGCGTCTGGTGTCACCAAAAACCCAAACAGACATTCAATCTTACTCAACCATTCCTCAGCATGTTGAGGATCAGTGGAGCCTTTGATGACTTGTGGCTTCTGACGTAGAAACTCTTGGGAACGAATTTGGAAAACATCACTATGAGGATATATAGTTGGACCACGAACAGGAACTGAAGGTGGTACATGTCCCAGATCATGGACAGTGCGAACAATCACCTCTACAAGACCTGGATCCACTATAGGACTTGCTTGCAGAGATTCAGCAGCAGCCACTTTTTGGATTTCATTTCCACGTCTTCTCTGAGGTATGATGCTACACAACATCAGTATACAACAAAGAAAACATTAGATCAACACTCAACCTGAGTAATGAGAAAAACTACTCTTAATAGAAGGGATAACAAGATTTGGATTCCACTCTATCCAAATAAAAATAGGGAAAAGACTCGAACTAATCCACAAGACACCTTTCCCTAACCACCCCTGGCAACTTAGGGTTCATTGCGGTGAGATCTGTCCAGGAACTCAATCTCAACAACCTCTTATGTCCTAACAAGAATACTCAAATGCATACTGTCATAATGGTAAGATGCTTGAACCTCATATCTGATACCACTTAGTCACAAACCAGCCCAGGTACCCTGGTAACCCGATAACTGATCCGGCCCTGACATAGCTTGAAGGGAGTTCCTGATCCCCACGTGTCGGTGACTAGCACCTGGCATCATACAACATACAAGTGGGAACGATTTTTCCACAAGAACACAGAAGCAAGAGTAAAAAAATAGTATGAATAACAAACGAAACTCCACTGGGAGTAATATACCAGAATACAAAAAGGCACAAAAATCCAAAGTACTACAACCCAAGTACAAAAAATGGAAAACAGTCCCAAGGTCCTGAAGAACACAACTCACCAAGACCAGAGATCAACAACTGGTTCCACCTATAATAGGTCTCTTCCCTTTTCTCGATCCTGGGAGAAGAAAATATACAATCACCTGAAGGAAAAAGTAGGGTGTGAGCCTAATCCCTATAGGATACAACCAAGGATTCCGTAACAAATACCAAATATACATCATCCTGATAAAATATTTCCATTTTCAAATAAATAGGTTTGGAAATTCAAAATCATATTTTAACAAAACATTCTATAAATTTTTCAAATGATGGAAAAACCAATTTAAACAATGGTTTTACAATTGATGGAATATTTCTAAAACAATGGCTTAAGTAAAACATTTTTATAAAACAATTTATATAAATTCAGTAGGCATGTAAAGCTGTTCAAAATCATTGACAAACATTTATTTCTCAAATATAAATAAACAAGACAGCAACATGGTCATCTTCCAAAAGATACGATAGTATTAAACAGTTATAGGATTCTTCACTCTCTATGTGAACTCATCAAGATGTGTATACACATGTCCCTATGACAATGGACATAGGAGACTCGTCACCAACCCTTCGAGGATGTGACCCACCACATGTATGTTTTAGAACGTTGTCGTAGCATAGAGTGTATCCAAATAACTCACTAACTACCAAAGTCTTTCATGCGCTCTTACATGAGGGGTGAACTAATTAAAGATTGCTTAAAATACGATCAATCCCATTCTTCCATTTCAAAAGTGAAAATCATATTCCATTTAAAACCAAAATAGGTTTTATTCAAAACATGCCTTTTTCACAAGATAAAACCAATGGTTTCTATCAAATCATTTTAATCCATTTTCATAAGTTTGAAATCCATTCAAAACCAATTCCATCATTACACATTTAATTTCCACAATTAAATTCAACAATCTAATTGAAATCATTTCCCTCAAATCCACAATTTTAATTAATCAATTTAAATCGACCAATTTTCCATAAACACACCCAATTCAATGGAATTGGGGTTTTCTAAATTTCCATACCAAAACCATTTGAAATATCTCAATTCAATGGAATCGAATTTTTATCAATTTAATTGAAAGAAACATAAGCATTTAAATTTAAATCAATAACTGAAATAAATCAAGAAAATACAATGATAATCAATTTGGAAAGACGGGACGGAACCACTGACCTTTATTGATTTGACCAAAACCACAACGGTCGAGAACACTCAAGAAAACCAGGTTGCCTCGTCAAGAACCCACATTAGAACTCTCTTCCTAGTGAGACCAAGAACAAAACTCATCATATTTGGTACCACACACTTTTATCTACCCAGAACGGGCATAGATCTAAGAAACTGAGAGAAGAGGAGAAGTAGATCTAAGTAGATCTAAGACACCATTCATGAACGATGAAGAATGATCACATTCCTCAAGAGTCCGACTTCAATTCACCTAGAGGAGCCTTTGGATCACCTCCCAGACAATGGGAGAACCTTCAATGACCTTAGTAGAAGACAAATCCCAAGTTAGGGCTACATAAGAGAAAAAACGAGGCACTTAGAGGAAAAACCGAGTGAGATCCACAATTTAAGGATCTTATTTAAGTGACCGCACGGTTTGGCAGCACGATTTAACAAACCTTGCGCTAACCGTGCATGAGCTACTGCCTCGGCCACCTTTCTCACAAGGCTCATCCATATGGTTAGACAAACCATGCACTGCTCGTGCTAAAGCTTCTTCCCAGGTTTCAAGTCCCGCACGGTTTGGCCGCACAGTTTGTCAAACTGTGCACAAACTATGAACAACGCATTTTATTCTAGTTTTTCATTAAATGTTCACCCAAACGCAAACCAATCCTTTACTCCAAAACTGGGGTACTTTCAAACATCAAAATGTACCTAAAAACGTAATGGGATGTTATAGATGTGATGCATATGCATGTATTATTCTAATGACTTCTACTCTAGCTACAGGTGCAAAGGTCTCCTCATAGTCTATTCCTTCTTCTTGATTATATCCTTGTGAAACTAACCTAGAATTATTTTTAACTATATTTCCAGACTCATAAAAATTGTTTCTAAATACCCATTTTGTGCCTATTGTTAAAGAGTCCTTAGGTCTCTCCACTAAATCCCAGACTTTTTTTCTTTCGAACGGATTTAATTCTTCCTGCATATCCATTACCCAAAATTCATCATTGATAGCATTGTTAATATTTTCGGTTCAAGTTATGAATGAAAAGATTAATGTTCAAACTAGTTTCTCAGGGAAGCTCTCATTTGTGTTACTCTATTTAAATCACTTACAACATCATCTAGAGGATGATTCTTAAGAGTCCTAATTCCTCTGGGAATGGTTGAACTAGATTCCTCATGGATGCTTGTTTGTTCAGACTCAACAGGTGTAGATTCTGAAAAATTCACAGAACTGGACACTTTTACAGGTGATTCGCTATCATTATCATTAAGTGCCATAATTGACATATCTTCCTCAAGATGTTCAAGAGTGGTTTTAGGCTCATGTGGATTAGTCTCATCAAATTTGACATGAACTGACTCTTACACACATTTGGTTTTCTTATTGAACACACTATATGCTTTACTTGAGATAGAGTAACCTAGGAAAATTCCTTCGCCTCTTTTGGGAGAAACTTTTTCTATATTATCTTTAGTATTAAGGATAAATACTTTGCAACAAAAAAAATATAAATTAATTAACCTTAGGATTCCTATTGTTCTAAATCACATAAGGGGACTTCTTAAGAATGGGTCTGATCAAAACTCTATTGATGATATAACAAGTTGTATTTACAAATTCAGCCCAAAAATAGATTGGTAAATCATACTCATTGATCATTGTTCTAGAAATTTCTTGAAGGGTCTTATTTCTTCTCTCTACAACTCCATTTTTTTTTATTGTGTTCTAGGAGCAATGAAATTGTGACTATAGCCATTATGTGAGCGAAAAGATTCAAACTCATGATTTTCAAACTCACGGCCAAGATCACTTCTCAAGGTCTTGATTCTAAGTCCACTAATATTTTCTAAAGATGTGTAATATTTGATTAAATAGGAATAAGATTCACTTTTGTGAGCTAGAAAGTATTCCCAAGTATACCTAGAAAATTAATCTACAAGAATGTTAACATAGTTCTTCCCATTTAAACTTGAAACTCTTGATGGTCCAAAAAATCCATCTGAACCAACTCAACAAGTTAAGAAGTTGAAACTTCATTCATTGGTTGGAAAGAAACATTATGTTGTTTTCCCTTTTGACAGGCATTACACACTTTTTCAAGTGGAAATTCTAATTTAGGAAAGTATCTAACTAAGCCTTTATTAGATATATTCCTAAGAAAGTGCACATTGTTGTGTCCTTACCTTATATGCCATAACCGTGATTCCTTATGAAAATAATTTAAGAAAGAAACATTTTGTTGGGCTAAAAAATTTAGATCAACAGCATATATATTTTCATTTCCACATGCAGTGAAAACTAAATCTTTTTTCGAATTGAAAAGATTACTTGCATCATTTTCAAATTTAACATTAAAACCATCATCACATAATAGAGAGATGCTAAGTAAATTTTACATTATTCCATCAACAAAAACTGCTTTAGAAATTAATATTGTATCAGGGTTACCAATATTTCTTAAGCCAATGATTTTACCCTTTGCATTGTCACCAAAAGTGACATGTCCACCATCAAATTTAATTAAGCTCTATATGAAAGAGTAGTCTCCTGTCATATGTCTTGAACATCCACTTTCCATGTACTATAAGGTTTTATAGGATCTTTTTAATCTCCTTCTCTACAAAACACATTAAACATGGGGTAATTTTGGTGCCCGGATTTTCTTGGGTCTAGAGAGGTTAGCAAGTAAAACTTTGGGAACCCATATATTCTTTATAGGTTTCCTAAAATCAGAAAAAAAAAAATTAGACATAAATAATTCGTTTGTTTCTTTATAAAATTGTTTCTCAAACAATGGTCCAGAACTAGAACGGGCAGTGGGTTGTCCAGATTTTGGAACAAATTTGGTTTTGCTAAATTTTCTCTGTCTGGGTTGATATCCTAGCCCAGTTGTATATTTTGGAGCAATCTGTTTTTCCGTAAACTACATCAGGATATCCCTACAAGCAGTGAACTTCTCAAGATCCTTTCTTAATTGCTCGTTAGTCAATTTTAACTCTGTATTTTCTTTTAGCTATTTGAAAAATTTTTGTTTTTCAATATTCAGATATGGCTTGTATGTAGCATTAATGGAATTCTATTTTTTCAATGATTTATATTTATCCATGAGTTCATTAAAGGTATCCTCAAGCATCTCACAATATTCAAACATTTCATCTTTAGCCATATATTCATAATTAAGAGAGTCACTTTTATTCCCATAATAATAAGTATTACGAATAGGGGAATTAAGTGTTACCTTAGATGATTCTGTCATTAAACAAAAGCTAGCATGTTTGTTCTGTTCACTGTCAGAGACTTCAAATTCACTTGAGCTGTCTTATGATGCACTCCATGGAGCTTTTATATCTTTTTTGTAGCCTTTTCCCTTATCCTCATATTTTCACATGAATTTCATCTTGGGGCAGTCTTCCTTCACATGATCTTTTCATTTACATTCACAACATACTATTTCACTTGTATTATAATTCCACTTCCATTGTTTCTTCCATTTTCCTTTATGATCATACTTTCCTTTGAAGTTTTACTTCCTATAAAATTTATTCTTTTGGGGGAACCTTTTGAATATCCTGGAAAGTTGTGACATCTCCTCATCACTATTTGAATTTGACTCTTCACTTGTAAAACTGTCTATAGGTACTTGATCTTTTTAATTGACTTTTCTCTTTAAGGAAGACATCTTGAATGCTATTAACGTCTTCCTTGGTTCTTCTTCTATTTCTTGATTTACATTAAGATTTTATTTATACGTCATTAGATTTCCAATTATCTCCATTACTGGTAGCTTGCTGATGTCACATGATTATTGGATTGATACAGAAGTGCCTCTCCATCTGTTAGGTAGGCATCTAAGCAGCCTCATAATTTGGTCATTGTTGTCCACTGGTTTCCCAAGAAGACTCATGGTGTTCATTATTTCATTAAACCTATACATTTTAGAGATAGTTTCATCAGGATTCATCTTAAAATTATCATATTTAATATCATATGTATTTAATCTCATTTAATTAACATTGGTTATTCCTTCATGGGAAATATCCAAAGTATCCCAAATTTCATAAGTAGTATTATAGGCAGATATTTTATTGAATTCCACATCACCAAAAGTACAATACAAGGAATTCATTGCTTTAAAATTATTATTATAAGTAGCTTTTTTCAACTGAGACCATATATCCCTAGAAATATTAGGTAATTTATGTTGTTCTTTAATTAGGTCCAAGATCATAGAACCTAGGATTTCCATATACAGTTTCATTTTCAATTTCCACAGAACATAATTATTGCCATTAAAGAAAGGTGGATTGTTATTAGAGACACCCTCAACTTGATAATCCATAAAAATAATTTAAAGTTTAAAGAACTGTTAATTTAGATATAATATAAATTTTATGATATTTGAGGTGAAAATAAAATCATAGTTGAAAAGAAATTGAAAATATTGACAAACTGGTTTAATGGTACAAATAAAGAACACCTCTGATACCAAATGTTGGTCAAAGTGGATACTCAAGAGGGGGTGAATTGAGTTCCAATTAAAATTTCTGTTAAAAACTTTAGAATAGAAATACCTTAAATTATAACATCCTAGTTATTTAAGGGAGTAGATAAATAAATTATTTATTGTTCAATAGGTTTATCGTATGATGATTAATCCTCAGTTTAATTAGAGTGAAAACTAATTCAACTTTTGAAACATGTTTCCTAAATTACTCACATATACACAGTAACCAAAACTAACTATCAGAGTGATTATAAAAATAGATTTCTGTCTTTGAAAACATAAGCAGTGGATAAATGAAAAACAGAGTACTTAATAGATAAGAACATGAATTTAAACAAGAGGTCCAATCATAAGATAAGGCCTAATCCCCTCCACTTGGTGATCACCTACCACTAAGAAGTTTACATAAAAACATGATACATAGCTTGTATTAGGAAGTACACCAGTTTTCACAAAAAGTCTAGGTTTTTCAACCTCAACCATATTTTTATGTGGGAAAAACACCCAAGCCACACAAGTATTTTTCCACAGTTATTAGTGGGAAACAAGAGCCGAAATAGTTTTGTTTGAGGATTTTCAGAATCCCCCAGTTCAAGCACAAGAGACAATGTGTGTAAAATAGAAACAGTGCTCACAAATGTAGAATACTAAAAATAGTAGAGCTAAAGATGTTAGGAAGGAGTTTAAAATGCTCTATGTGATTGAAGATCAGCTCTGTACTCTTTGGAATGATAGAAATGATGTTTTGGTCTTTCTCTGCATGTTTCCTCTAAAACAGAGTGTCGCAACTTCCAGGTTTTGACTTCAAGGTGAAAAGATGATCAGCTTATTAGATTAGAAGCTCTTTGTATCACAGCATCACAGGATTGAAGATGTTCTTCCAACATATCTTTGTGAAGCTCTGAGATATTCAGAATTAGTGATAGAGTGTTCTTCATCTTGCTCCAAATATCTGGTACTATATGTGTCTCCCTTATGTGTGTACCTCAATATCTCGATGACTACCCCAGTATATCTGTATATCTATGTATATATATATTCACCTTTTCTTTGGGTATATATATATATATATACTTTTTCCGCTCATATTTCCCTTATTAAATTCAGCAAGGTCCGACCAGAGGAATGATCCACCCATGTGTGGTCTTCCTCATACTTCATACGGTCTCCTTATATGCCTGCAAATATAATTAAATAATTTCAAGTGCATTAAATTGACCAAACATGGCTATTATGAAAATATTATGAAAATTAGTAAATTAAAGAATAGGTTATCATAAGACTGGTATAAGATTCTTTCCAAGTGGTGGACTTCAATAGTAAGCTCCTCAACAGTAGACTTCTTCGGTAGGCTCAACAGTAGACATTTCTAGTGGTAGACTATCTCAACAGTTTACTTCACCTATGTGGAGTTTTCTAGGAGTATAATTCCTCTAACGATATAATTTTCTCAAGGTATACTTGAACTGAGAACCGTATAACAGTATAACTTCGATGGTGAGTCTGATAGTAGACTTCTAACAGAAGCCTTGATAACAGTGACCTTGTCACAACAGTGATTTGTAATAGTGACTCCTTTTCTGTAATCTTTGGTAAGTAAACCAATGGTAGACTTTTAACAGTGACCTTTGAAAGACAACATCCAACAGTGACCTTTAGAAACCTTCAACAGAAGTGTTCTCAATGTTAACCTTTATCATGATAGTTACTTTTGACAGACAGCTTCAAATAGTAACTTCAGATCTTCAATGGTGACCTTTAGAAACCTTCAGTATAAGTGTTCTCAATGGAGACCTTTATAAAGATAGATTAGAAGGAATTTGTAACACCCCAAGCTTCCATGATACGCTTCTCTTTGAATAATTCAGTAGCGTGTGTTGTACGCAACTTCGAGTTCTAAAACACCAATACCCATCAACTAGCCGTTATGAATAGTATTACCCACTTTTTGAAATTTTATAAAAATTTTCATTCGAAATGGACTTCATTTTTGGATTTTTAATATCTAAATTAGCTTAGGGTAAAATTTTCGTACTTTTCTGATAACTTTCATATTTTGATGAATGGTGAAAATTACTAAATTTTAATTAAAAACATCATTTTTAATCGAAATATTTAATAGTGATAAATTACGAATTTCAGTGTTTTCAAAGTATATTAAGAATATAGTTTTACTATTTAATAAAATTTTGGTCATTGGACACAATTTCACATTTAAAACGGATACAAACAAGTGTTAATCTTTTCATAGTTATTGTTTCTTAAAAACATGCTTTTTGTTTTGACAGTGGGAATTTATTTCAAATTAATTTCTACCACTTCTATGTTTTGAATTGGAAAAAATGTATTCCATATTTTTAATCAGGATTCCCAAATTATGTAAATAGGTAACTCTTATTTTTATACATTTTGAATAATTACTTCATTAAATATTTTATATACCATGGTCAAAGTGTAAATCCGGTAAATAAGGGTAAAATAATAATATTATAATAATATTAAATTACACTAAAATGGGTCCTAACCCTATTGGATGATACATTTTCAACCATGGTCATCTTTGGGTCTATTTTGGGACCCCATGGAGCAACTTGTAAATGATAATAACACTTTATATTAATTAAGCTAAAGTAAAAACAAAAATTACATAAGCATATATCGTTTAGAAAAACAATTTTTACATAGGGTTATATATGTTATATTTTCGACTATAAATATTAATTAGAAAGATAAGTATATTTTATAAATAATGTTATTTAATTTATAATTTTCAAATATTGAATAATTAAATTTATTTATGACACAATAATGATGCAGTATTTTCCTTATTTATGAAAGAATCAAATAATTGGTATTAAAAAAGATAAAATAAATAAAATTTTTTATTTTTTATTCCATCCAAGAAATTTATTGGTTAATAAGACATGTTAGGATTTCTTAAATGAATTTGGTTCTAATTAATAAAGTTCTTATGACTTCAAAAAAAATCAATTATTAAATAGTGTCAAAATTGACATAAAGATGTTTTTAAAACAAATACTATATTTTAAATTGATATAATATCCCTAAAAATATATAATTCGGGGAAAGTACTTATATACTGATATTTTTATCATTAATGGACAACTTGGGGGTCTCTTAGAAGTATATTGTATGTTTATTAACTATATAATATAAAAATACAAAGAGACATGGTAAATGCCATACTATTTAACTAAGAGTTAAATATAAATGATAAGGTTAATATAGTGACCAAACCTATCTAAAATATATTGGATGAATGTATTTAGACCCATCCCAACCTTATCCTAGAAATAATTCACTTTGGATCCATTATAAACCGAATATCAATTTATTATAAAATAATATTTAAGGTTTCTCCTAAGGTTCCCCTCTCCCCGCTTATAAAAGGGCACTCCCCCTTCTCTCAAATTCATACCTTCAAAGTCTTTTGGTTCGGAAAACCCCTACCCAAATATCCTCTCAACTTACATGACTTCATCATAATGGACTTCCTTTAGTCTGAAAGCCAACTTATGGAGACATTTTGGTCAAATCAAAAGGAAGAACTCCAAGAAGAGGTAATAATTTCACCACCTTCTTTCAAGTTCCTTTCTTCTTTCACTTCTTCTTTCTTTTTTATTTCTATTCTAAAATAACAACTCCAGTATCTTCTATATACTATGATATTATTCTAAATATGGTACAACCATATTCAGTATTCTATCGATCCTTTTAAATACATGTCATTATACGTGTGTCTGTACGACTTATTGTCGCCACGTCGTGGTATAATTGTTATTCAATACATTATTATTTCGATGGTTATAATAATGATGTGTAATTGATGTAAATAATTAATATTACATGATAATGATTCTTTATATAGGATATACCCTCCAATTATATATTATTATAATATCAAAAGAATGATATTGTCGCTCGTGGGTTCGTACGGACTACTGTCTCCACGAATGCGATGTGATTCATTTCTCATCGTATCCATTCAAATCTAATTATCATTTTATGATTACAAATAATGTTTAATGACTTGATATCATTATTGATATGAATAAGATACAACCTATCCATAAAAAAAATGTCTTATGTAAAAGAACATATAAAATAAAATGAGTAAATTGACACCCGAAACGACGATAATACTAAGATATTATTAACAATGCAATGTTAAAAGATCATATATGATATAATTTTATTGTATATGATTCTTTAATAGTTTAATAACAATTATTTCACCATTATATAAGTGGTTAACCTACCCTCAACCAAAGAAAAGTATAAAGTAAGGGTTTATTTCACAATCTCTTCATTATCTGAGATTGTTGATACGTAATTATCTACTGGGACCTCTTTATCATCCACATCCATGTTTTGTAAAAATTCATTTCAAAACATTATAAATATTTTATAGACCATTGGATAAAGTCATTTATACCATATTTTGACTTTTTATAAGATTTTTATAAATAAAGATTTCCGTTGTTTTCCAAACAATGTCATTTTTAACCTTTTCGGCAGAATTAAGGTAAGAATGTCTTTTTTTAACATATACTGTCGGTACAGCAATTTTACGCCATTATAAAATCATTTCTGCTTCCCTTAAAAGATTATAAGAATATTTTTTTTGTAAATTTTTCTTTTTATAATTATGTTACTTTTAAATTATTTAAAAAAAGAGATATTTCTCTGAAAAAATTTTGTTTTCATCTATGTCAACATCTTTTGATAGATTTTTAGCTTATCTGATGATGCTTTATTATGATACAAAACTTCCATATTGAATTGAAGGTTTTTTGATATTTTTTACTATGGATGTGTTATTTTTATACCATTCATTGTTTATGGAGAAAGTATTGACATTTTGTATGCTAGTTTTAATAAAAATGTTTACATTATGTGTAAACCTGTTCATATGAGGAATCTATTGGTCTTAATAAATGATGGGTGGAGCCCACTATAGATCCTCGATGAATCGGTAGGTCTCAGGAGACAAACTACTGTCTTGGGACAAGGCCTTGACTATGTGGTTCTGATAGTCTGGAATTATGCATTCCATCAATATGAAAGAGGTTATTGATATTTCATGTGATTATTCGACTAGTAGAATATCCATGTGAATAAGTAAATGGAATTATATCATTTTATTTTTGCCATATTATTCTGAAGTTTTTGTTTAAAAGGTTTTTGTTTTATTTATACATTTACTTAAATGTTTATTCTTATATATTAAAGTTTCCGCTATATTGTTACCCTTACTGAGCATTTGAGCTCACCCCTTTCAATGTTTTATTTTCCCCAGTATGTGAAGAAGTATTTTATTAATGACCTGCAGGGATAGTATGAGGGGATATGAGTGTTTTCTATGGAGACAATATGTTGTTTTAGTTTTTCACTTTATCATGTAATGTAAGACTTATTAATGTATCTAGTGTTTCCATGGCTACTAAACTAATCATTATTTCGAAAATTGATCTTTTGTGATCATGAAAATGTTATGTAATAATGCACCGACTCTGGGTATCTATGGTTGGGGCATTAGAATTGGTATCATAGGAAGTTTAGTACAATCCTTGGAAGCTAGATTTAGATAAACTCAGATTAGATCACATAGACCTAAGATGGAGTTTGAGGAATAGTATAGAAGAACCTCCTAGAATTTTTTTATTGTAGATATTTTTTGTTTTTACTGAGAAATACATCACTCTCTGGATACGAGATGGTAGAGGTGGATCTGGCACAGATGTACCTATGGGTAAAATTGGAAAACACCACATTCATCTAGACTCAAACAGGAACTGGTGCACGACAACGGGCCTTACTGCACTCTTGGTTACGACACTCTCGGGGGATATGCTGAGGATAATTCTAATTTTCATTACAAACCATTATGAAGGGTTCATGAGTATATAATTCCTCAAAGAAAACATTTTTATGATTAGATTTTATATCCATAAAATGTGCAATTTATGTTATATTTTTTAGAAGTATGGAAATGTAATTCGATTCATAAACTAATCTAGTTTAGGCCATTGTTTAGAAATGGCGCCTAGTGAAAGGAATGGAAACCATATCAATTCACGTACTCCATGTATGAATTTTCCTCCTGCTCAAGATAATTATACTGGAGTTGGGGATACAATTGGTGTTGATCAGCTTATCACTATACTGGGTCAACTCACTCAGGTTATGAATAATAACCTTACCCAGATGGAGCACCCTGATCTTCAACATGGAGGATCAATGTTAGATATATTCATGAGTAAACAACCACCAACATTAAATGGGAGTAAAAATCCATTTGTAGTGGAGAAATGGATAAGTTCCCTAGAGAAACTATTTCAGGTTTTGGAGAGTAGTGAAAGGGAAAAGGTTTTCATGGCAGTTTATCACCTCACTAGAGTTTCTGATCAATGGTGGAAATTGATTAATAACACGAATGAAGATGATGAAGTATCAGATATGTAATGGAGGGAGTTTAAATATATTTTCTTAGAAAAATACTTTCCTCATAACCATCGAGCAGATATGGAAGGGAAATTTCTGAGTCTGAGACAAAAGGAGGATGAGAATGTCGCAAAGTATGAGGCTAATTTTACGAGGTTAGGGAGGCATAAAATAGATTATATAAGTAACCCAAGGATTAATATTGATCATTTCTCTGATGGGTTAAAACCATTTCTTCATCAAGAATTAGTCTGACAATCCTTCTTATTCTATAAAGATATTGTATCATGTGCTATAAAGAAAGAAAAGTATTTCTCTAAGTCATATAACATTAAAGTAAAGAAAGAGAAGAAGAGATCTGTCAATCACTCTGGGAATGGAAATAATTGGAAAAGGGAAAATTTGAATATCAATCCTATAGTAAATGTGGGAAGAAGCGCCCTTGTACTTTCTTGAAGGGAATGAGTTTTTGTTACAATTGTGGTGAAAAAGGCCACCATGCTCATGTTTTAAGGGGAAGAAAGAAGCTACCGATGTTAAATGCTACTATTTTAGGGAGATGGGACATTATGCAAACGAATGTCCTAAGCGTCATGGGAAATTATCGTAAAAAAAGGCCAAGGGATCAAGGCCAAGTTTATGTTATCACTACTACTGAGGTAGAAGCTCCTAAAGACGTGGTGGTAGGTAATTTAATGGTTTCCTCAAGTTTATCAACTGCTTTATTTGATTCTGGATCATCGCATTGTTTCATATCTTACTAGTTTTCTTGGAAAATTAGATATTTCCAATTTGATTTAACAAGGGAGTTGGCAGTCAAAACTCATAAGGGAAGTATCATTGCAATAGTGTTTCGTCAATCAGTCCCCATTAGAGCACATAAATGTTCTTTATCTGCTGATCTCATCATCATACCCATGATTGAATTTTATATAATACTTGGAATCGATTGGATTTCAGACCATGATGCAAAAAATTATTGTCATAAGAAGGAGGTAATGATTTTTTTTGACAATGATAAAGATCACCTTATCTTTACAGAATAATTGTCACCTCCTGATTCTTATCTAGATCTAGCCCCAGTATCTCAACTAAATTCAATTATCAGGGTGGAAGAGAATGAAATAATTGTGGGTGAGGAAAATAATATTCAAATAGAGGATGTACCTATTGTGAGAGAATATTATGATGTTTTTCTTGAGGATTTACCTAGACATCCTCCAGAATGAGAAATTGAGTTTTCCATTGATTTGATTCTTGGTTCAAGGCCTATATCGAAGACCCCTTATAGAGTGGCCACTGTGGAATTAGTTGAACTAAAGAAACAACTCAAGGAATTGAGTAATAGGGGATTTATTCGTCTTATTGTTTCTCCATGGGGAGACCCTATCCTTTTTGTTATGAAGAATGATGGATCTATGAGGTTAAGTATCGACTACATGGAGATCAATGCTAGAACAATAAAGAACAAGTATCGCATACCTCGCATTGCTAATTTATTTCACCAAGTGCATGGATCTTAGTACATTTCAAAGATTGACCTTCGATCTGGATACCATCAGTTGTGTGTGAAGAATGAGGAAATTCTAAAGACAACATTTCAAACCAGGTACGGGCATTATGAGTTTATAGTATTTCCTTTTGGATTGACTAATGAACCCTTTGTATTCAGGGATCTAATGAACAAATTTTTCATGGAATATCTCGATGATTTTGTAGTGGTCTTTAATGATGATATCTTGGTATACTCCAAAAGCTACTAAGATCATGAAAATACCTTGCGCATTTTCCTAAATACTCTTAGAAGACATGAATTATATGGGAAGTTTAGAAAGTGTGAATTATGACCTCAAGAGATTTCTTTTCTTGGCCATATCGTCTCTAAGGATGGAATATTTGTTGATCCTTATAAGATAAGAGAAATCCCAGAATTGTCAGAACCAATGAGTATAACCAAATTACATAGTTTTCTTTTTTTATCACGTTATTATTGACATTTCGTCCATAATTTTTCCCGATTGGCTAACCCATTAACGAATCTCACATGAAAGGGGGTTAAATTGTTTTGGAAAAAAGAGTGTGAAGAATTTTTTGAAGAACTGAATAGAAGATTAGTCAATGTTCCTATATTGAATCTAATATCGGGGAATGATGGGTTTATTATTTATATTGAATAATCGATGAAAGGACTTGGTTGTGTCCTTATGCAGAATGATAGGGTTATTACCTATTCATCACAACAACTGAAAATTCATGATCAAAACTATCCTACTCATGATATTGAGTTAGCTGCTGTAATATTTGCTTTGAAGATATGGAGACACTATCTCTATGGTGAAAAATGGGAATATATACCGATCACCAGAGTTTGAAGTATATTTTCTCACAAAAAGAACTCAACATCAGGAAAAGGAGATGGATTGATTTACTCAAGGATTATGATTACATGATACACTACCACCTGAGGCAAGAAAATAAGGCGACAAATGCTTTGAGTGGAAAGGATCATGGAGTATTGAACAAGATGAGAGTTGAAAAGGATCCTATATACATGGATATAGTAGGGATGGATATGGGAATCCCCATGGATGGTGAAACATCAATACATTTTAAAATTGTTTCCAAACCATCTTTACTAGAAATGGATAAAGAGTTCTCAGGCCGATGATGAAGAATATCAAAAGAAGATTAAAGCGGTGAATGATGAGAGATTGAGTGACTTGTGTATGAAGGTGGAATTTTGAAATTTGGAAAGAGACTTTGTGTTCCCGATAAACTGATCTAAAATGGGAATTGTTGGATGATGCTCATAGTTCCAATTTCTGTATACACCTAGGGAGCACCAAAATGTATAAAGATTTGAAGGAACATTTTGGTGGGACAACATGAAGAGGGATATTGCTGATTTTGTGTCAAGATGTATAGTTTTTCAACAAGTGAAAGCTGGAAGACAACAGCTTGGAGGAGTCATGCAACCTCTTCCCATAACAGAGTGGAAATGGGATAATATTACAATGGACTTTGTCATGGGGCTACCAAAGGTTCCTAGAAAGAACGATGAAATATGGGTATTTTTTATCATCTTACCAAGTCAACACATTTCCTTTCTATAAGAGAAGATCTACCATTAGAACATCTATCAAGAATATATATTAATGAAGTTGTGAAACTTCATGGAGTACCCCAATCGATTGTTTCTGATCGTGATCCCCGTTTTACTTCAAGATTATAGAAAAGACTCCAGAAATCACGAGATATTGAACTTCTTTTGAGCACTAACTACCACCCCAAAATGATGGAAAATTAGTACAGACTACTCAAACCTTAGAAGACATGTTCAGATCTGTCTCACTTGACTTTCGTTGTATGTGGGATCAATATTTACCTCTGGTGGAATTAACCTATAACAATAGCTTCCATTCAAGTATTTGAATGGCACTGTATGAAGCGTTATATAGAAAGAGATGTCACACACCAACCTATTGGGATGATGTTGGTGAAAGAAAACTCGTAGGCCCAGAACTGGTGGAGGAAACAATGGAAAAGGTGAAGGTAATCCAAAACAACATCAAAGAAGCTCAAAGTAGGTAGAAGTGCTATGCCAATAACCAAAGAAAGGATTTGGAATTTTAGGTAAGAGATCATGTTTTCTTGAAGGTATCTCCATTGAAGTGAGTTATTCATTTCGGTAAGAAAGTTAAATTGAGTCTCAGGTACATCAGACATTTCAAAATTCTAGAACAAATCGGGGTGGTAGCTTACCATTTGGAAATGCTGCCAAGTCTCTCTAAAGTTCATGATGTGTTCCACGTATCAATGTTGAGAAAATACATGACTGACCCAATGCATGTACTAACCTATGAGGAAGTATAACTGGAACCTGATATGTCTTATTGCGAAGAGACCATCAGGATTCTTGATACCAAAGCACAAGTGCAGAGAAACCAGAAGACTCATCTAGTAAACGTTCTATGGAGAAACCATAAGATAAAAGAGGCAACGTGGGACCCCGAGGAACTTATGATGAAGAACCAACCGAGTCCTTTCATGTTGTAGTATTTTAGAAATTTTGAGGATGAAATTATTTGAAGGTGGGGAGAATGTAAATCCCCCAAGCTTCTACCTTGCGATTCTCTTTGAATAATATAGTAGTGTGTGTTGTACGCAACTTCGAGTTCTAAAACACCACAACCAATCAACTAACCATTATGAATAGTAATACCAAATTTTTGAATTCTTATACATTTTATCATTAAAAATGGACTTCATTTTTGGATTTGGAATATCTAAATTATCTTATGGAGAAATTTTGGTACTTTTCTGATAACTTTCATATTTTGATGAATAGTGAAATTTACTAAATTTTATTTAAAAACAAATTTTTTAATCAAAATAATTAATAGTGATAAATTATTAATTTTAGTGGTTTTAAATTATATTTAGAATATATTTTTATTATTTAATCCAATTTGGTCATTGGACATAATTTCACATTTAAAACAAACATAATCAAATGTCAATCTTTTGATAGTTATTGTTTCTTAAAAACACGCATTTTGTTTTGACAGCGAGAATTGATTTTAAATTAATTTTTTCCACTTATGTGTTTTATATTTGGAAAAACAAATTCCATATTTGGAATCAGGATTTCTAAATTGTGTAAATAGGTAACTCTTATTTTTAGACATTTTGAATAATTAATTCGATAAATATCTTATTTACCATGGTTGAAGGGTAAATCCATTAAATAAGGGTAAACAAATAATATTATAATAATACTAAATTACCCTAGAACGTTTCCTAACCCTATTGGATGATACATGTCCGACCATGGACATATTTGGGTCGATTTTGGAAACCCATGGAGCCAGTTGGAAGTGATAATGACACTTTAGCAGCGGTGGAACTGTAGTAGTGTCAGCACTGTAGCGGCGGAGGAACTATTGCAGGATATTGTAGCGGCGGCAGGTACTGTAGCGAGAACTATAGCTGTGTGGGGTACTGTAGTATTACTATTCACAGATGGTCCTTTGGGCCAAAAAATGGGCTTTCAAGCCTTGTATTCAGGCCACTTGGCCTTGGGCCTTCAGGCTATTTATTGGGTCTCCCTCTACCCTCTAAAGAGTTCTTGGCTTTAATAATAAATTGAGGCTTCGGCCCCAACCTTTAAAAAATATATAATATGAATTTTTTGATGCCATCCACGAATTTTATTGGTTAATAAGAAATTTTAGGATTTCATAAATGAATTTGGTTCTAATTAATTAAGTTGTTAAGACTTTAACAAAAATCAATTATTGAATAGTGTCAAAATTAACATTAAGGAGTTTTTAAAACAAATATTATTTTACAAATTGATATAATATCCCTAAGAATCTAAGGATCATCCAGAGTAATTATATAATGATATTTGTATCATTAATGGACCACATGGGGGTCTCTTGGAAGTATATAGTATGTTTATTAACTATATAATATAGAAATACAAAGAGACATGGTAAATGTCAAATTATTTAACTAAGAGTTAAATATATATGATAAGGTTAATATAGTGACCCAACCCTTTCTAAAATATATTAGAGGAATGGATTTCGCCCCATACCCACCTTAACCTAGAAATAAGTCACTTTGGAGCCATTATAAACCGAATATGAATTTATTATAAAATAATATTTGAATTTTTTCCTAAGGTGCCCCTCACCCCTCTTATAAAAAGTCACCCCCCTTCTATCAAATTTATACCTTCAAAGCCTTTTGGATCGGCCAAACCCTTCCCAAATATCCACTCAACCTCCCTAACTTCTTCTTAAATTCCATCCTTTAGTAATAATGCCAACATAAGGAGCCCTTTTGATCAAATCCAAAGGAATAACCCGAAGAAGAGGTAATAATTTCACCACCCTCTTCCAAGTTCCATTCTTCTTCCACTTTTTATTTATTTGTTATTTCAATTATAAAATAATAACTCTAGTATCTTCTATATAATATGATGTTATTATAAATATGGTACAACCATTTTTAGTATTCTATTTATCCTTTGAATGACTTCTCACTATACATGCATATGTACGGCTTACTGTCTCCACGTCATGGTGTAATTGTTATTCAATACATAATTACTTTGATGGGTATAATAATGATTTGTAATTTATGTAAATAATGAGTATAACATGATAATGATTCTGTATATATGATATACCAACAAATTATATATTATTTTAATATCAAAAGAATGATATTGTCGCTCGTGCGTACGTACGGACTACAGTCTCCACGAACGCGATGAGATTCATTCCCCATCTTATACATTCAAGTAAAATTCTCAATTGATGATTAAAAATAATGTTTATGGACTTGATATCATTATATATGTGAATAAGATACAACCTATCCATAACAAACATGGTATATGTAACAAAACTTATAAAAGAAAACGAGTAAGTTAACACCTGAAACAATGTTAATACTAAGATATTATTAACAAAGAAATGTTAAAAGATCATATATGATATCATATTAAAGTATATGATTCTTTTATATTTTAATAACAATTATTTCACCATTATATAGGAGGTTAACCTACACTCGACCAAGGAAAAGTACAAGGTAAAGGTTTTTTCACAATCTCTTCATTATCCGAGATTGTTTATACGTAATTATCTACTAGGACCTCTTTATCATCTGCATCCATTTTTCTTAAAAATGTCTTTCAAAACATTGTTACTATTTTATAGACCATGGGTTAAAGTCATTCATACCATTATTTGACTTTTTATAAGATGATTATAAAAGAAATCATTCCGTCGTTTTCCAAACAAGGTCCTTTTTAACCTTTTCGACAAAATTAAGGTAAGAATGTCTTTTTCTTAACTTATACTGCGGTTGCAGCTATTTTTTGCCGTTATAAAATCATAGAAGCTTCCCATACAAGTTTATAAGAATATTTTCAAAGTAAATTTTTTCTTTTATAATTATGTTACTTTTAAATGATTTAAAAAAAGGATATTTCTCTCAAATAGTTATGTTTTCATCTATGTCAACATCCTTTGATGGATTTTAAGCTTATTTGAAGTTGATTTATTACGATACAAAAATTCAATATTTTATTGAAGGATTTGTGATATGTTTGACTGTGGATGTGTTATTATTATACCATTCATGGTTTATGGATAAATTATTGACATTTCGTCTGATAGTTTTAATACGAATGTTTACGTAATGTTTAAACCGGTACATATGAGGAATGAATTGGACTAAATAAGTGACGGGTGGAGCCCACTATAGCTCTTTGATGCATCAGTAGGTCTCATGAGACAAAATAGTTTCTTGTCACATTTCCTTGAAAAAATATTATTTGTAGTCTTGGCACAATGCCTTCACTATGTGGTTATGATAGTTTGGCATTATGCATTCCATAATTCTAAAAGTGGTTTTTTATATTTCATGTGATTATTCGACTAGTAGAATATCCATTGTGAATAATTAAATGGAATTATTTCTTTTTATTTTTTCCATATTATGTTGAAGTTCATGTTTTAAAGGATTTTGTTTTAGTTATACATTTCCTTAAATGTTTTCTTCTTGTTTACGAATGTTTTCGCTGTATTGTTATCCTTACTGAGCATCTGAGCTCACTCCTTTCTATGATTTATTTTTCCCTAGACATGAAGAAGTATTTTATGAATGACTTGTAGGGATAGTATGAGGGGATATTAGTGTGTTCTATGGAGACAAGATGTTGTTGTAGTTTTTCTCTTTATCATGTAATGTAAGACTTATTAATGTATCTAGTGTTTCCAAGGCTACTAAACTAATTGGTCTTTCGAGACTTGATCTTTTTTTATCATGCCAATGTTGTGTAAAAATGAACCAACTCTGGGTAATTGGGGTCGAGGCGTTACAGAATTATCAAATGACATAATATATTATGATCAATATTAAACATGATTTGGAATTATCAAAACAGGTGAGTCCAATAGTTATTCTCTCTTAGGTTATAAATCTATGTTCATTAAAAATAATGTTTTATAAAAATGATTTAAAGGTATTTTTAATTATATTTGAGGAATTCTCAATGAAAGGGATTTTTAATATTTTTTAAATTGTTTTCAAATATTTACTTATGTGATCTTTTGTGTATTTTAAAATAATATGTTTTTATAAATATGTTATGATTCAAAAAAAATTTATTTCAAAAATTTAAAGGATATTTGTCACCAATATATATTTTTAAATGATTATTAAAAATTATTTTCCAACTATGATAACCTTTATTGATGTTATTTATACTTTAATGGGTATATTCTTCAATGATATTATACATATTATTATATAACTAATTTTCTTATATAATGGATTGATATTTATGAAACCCATTTCATTTCTATCGGTTATGATTTATTTGAATTTGGAACACATATCTATGGTTTTCATTATGTGGTGGGATGGTCCTATATACCCCTCTAATGCATTTGGTAATGATTTATATCTCATGAGATATACATGACTAGAATGGGAAATGATCTTAGTTTTTCAATAAAGAACCGGAATGGGATTAAACTCTGTTCAGTAATACATGGATGAAACGGGGAGTGAACCTAGATCAATATAAGAATTTTTCTCATATGAATGTATTGGAAATGAGCATTGACTAATAAAAAAATGATTTTCTATTATTGTTTGTATTCCCTAATTTCATGTCTTATGTTATGATCTCATGGAATACATTATTTTATTCATTGAACATTTATGATTTATTCAATGAAATGATATAATGATATCTGATATATGGTATATGATTTTCAAATGTTTTGTATGAGTACAAATGATTAATGACTATTTTGTGATTGATATCTCCCTTATTTACCCTTACTGATATTCTAATCTCACCATTTTAATATGTTTATTTTCCATAGTTTATATAGAAAAGTTATTGGTAGCAATAAAACAGGAAATATCTCCATGAGAAACAACAAAAATATTTCCCCAAACTAGAAGTTTGTGTTCCATGTTTCCAATGAAACTAAACTAACACAGTATTTGGGAATATTTTTGTGTATTGTATGAAATATTCTTGAAAAATGATATAGTCTCTATGTACGTTAATCTATCATCATTGTAGTTAGTATGAGATAAAATGTTTAGTTGTTCTTTGGAAGTCAGCATGATAAAACATTAGTATGATCCCTAGATTTTTTTATAAGGATGTATCTATGGATGTCTCTAAGGATATGTTTTATTATTGGTTATAATGATAGAGTTTTTGAAATAATCAAGATTAAAATAGGATTAACCCTAAGGTGTAATAGATGAAATATTATTTGTTATTTCCCTTTATTATGTGGTTATAAATATTATATTATTGTTTCCCACACTATGAATTTTGGTTTTAGACGATGGCTGGAACCCAAAAGAACTATGTAAATGATGAATACAATAGGATTTGTTATTATTTTTTTCCTAACCAACCAAATGTTATCTGAGATTGAATGAAAAGGATTACCACTATACTAAAACAAGCAATTAATCATGTTGTACTTCCAAATTAGGTGAAGATGTAAAAAAATTTGTTGAGCCCTTCATGAGGAAACTTCCATCTTCGTTTCGTGGGTATTTTGATCCACTTGTTACTAAAAAATGGATCGGTTCCAATGAAAATATATTTTTCAGCCTTTAGTGTTCTGAACATTGAAAAGTAAATTTTGATATTTATCATTTATATAGTGATGAAGACCAGTGGTGGACTCCAATCAAGCATACAATGCATGAAGATGAAACTGAATCCATGGATAAAATGAGCTCAGGAATATATTCTTCACAAAGTACATTCCTTGTGTTCTTCATAAGAAGATGAATAAAGGGATCCTTGAGTTCATGAAAAGTTATAGTGAGTTTATTAGTACCTACAAGGATAATTTTACAAAACATTCAAATTATTATTTTAGTATTTTCATTCAACCAAATTTTATGGTCGATAGATTCTTTATAGGCTTAAAACCAAGTCTTTAAAGGGTTTTATCCATAAGATATGGTAGAATAAATGAAGAGATTATGCATTATTCCATAATGGTGGAAATGGAAGTTGGAGATACATCTTAATCTCATGTTTTTTAAAATAAAAATAATATCTTGTTTAAAGGAAAATAAAATAACCATGGTGAAATAAAGATGTTATTTTTATTATGCTCAATGTCTAGAAATAAACATGGAGGAAAAAGTCTCCAGTGGATAGGTAGATGTTTTAAGTGTGGGAAAGAAGGAAATTATGAAAATGAATGCCAATGTGATGGAAAAAATATATCTAACTTTGTGAATATAGGTAAGACTTTATAGAATGAACCCCCCACACTTCTATTACTCATGTTCAATGAAAATGGAAATTATGCCAATGAGTTTCCAAACCAAAAGGTTAATGAATATGATCTATATTAGTAACCTATTAATGATAAAGAAAAAGGTATATCTCATGAGATCATTTTTTATATATTGATTATGAAACCAAAATTTCTGGGATACATAAATGATTATCTAATGGAATTATAGAATAATTTTATATAATTATTTTTATGGTATTATATTGTAATGAATTCTCAAGTTATTATTCAAATTTATGTTTTAATTAATGTATTGAAAACTTATGTTGAATGGTATTAGTAACAATGAAAATTGATGTCGGTGGAAAATGTAATAGTTTTGGAGAATATAAATTTAAGGGAATGATAACCTCTAATATGTGCATTATGAAGGGATAATAATGAGATAAAGAGGTGTTTAGTTTCTACTAAAATTAATCGGATAGTATTGAATCCCTTGGAACTGATTAGTAACATAATGAAATAGTTGATTGTGGTTTTAATTTTTTGAAGTATTTTATTTATGGTATGAGGAAATACTTATTTTTTTAAAGAAAATATTTTTTCAATATGTTTTTAGGGTAATTTTTGTTGTTACCATATTTTAAGAGGATACGTGATAATAGTCTTCACGTGTTTAGTATGTGCAAATTAAGATCTATGTAATGTTTTTCGGGGATTAAAGATAATTATATTTTCATAATTAAGAATCCTTCATTTGAACGTTTTTCATTTTAATAACATGGAAATATAATAATGGTTTCCATTTATGAAACTTTTTACGCTGAAATTTAGATGAGATTTTAGGGATTGAAGTATTATATCTCTATATGAATATTTATTAATATTCGATAATATTTTCTAACCTTTTTGTTTTTAAGATTGATATAATAACCAATAATTATATCGATCTCATGATCTTCTAATTCTTCATAAATGTCAAATTCACATTCTTTATTGGAATAATATATTAATTGGAAATAGATCAATGAACATTGAAAAGACAAGACAATCCTTATGAAATCAAGTACGTATTTATTCTCATGAAAATTTTTCAATTTTAGGTAAAGGATCATAAAGACAAAAATGTTATACTAGTATATTATTTTCCAATGAATAAAATGATCCCTTAGATCATCGTGGATTTATTTATTTGTGATTATTAACTTTATCTTGACCATATTCTCAATCACTCTCCATCAGAACATGGTAGTTATATTTATATTACATGTCCAGGTTTTCACATTCTACATTTTTTTCTTGTGTCAAAAACATGTTACGAGTCACTTTAGGTAATCGTTAATTTTCATAAATTCCCTTTTAAAGTAGGTTTTATTATTCATTTTTAAGTAGTGGGTTTCTAGAAAAGGAACTTTAAAGAATTAAAAAATTCATAACCTAGATGAATTTCATGGTTGAAATTAAATTTAAATGGGTTAGAATGTAACACCCAGATATTTTAATGAAATATATTTTTTAACAATCTCATTTATTTAATAACATTAATTTTATGTTACACCGTGTAAAAAATTTACTACAGGAAACACCATCTTAGCTTATGTTACACGCAACAATGAGATTCTATGAAAATTTATTTAATTATTTTAAGTATTTAAACCAAAAATTATAACCTATAATTTATAATGGAAGTTATGACCATGATAAACTGAATTATGAAGGTGTGGTTTACACAAATAAAACCCTTTTGAAATTAAAAGGAAATATTTGTTTCTTAAAAACAATTTAAATGCACAAAATTATATTTTATACTAATAAAATAATAACATCACACTTGATGAATTATATTAATGAAATATAAATATTGGTTAAAATAAAATTCTTAACAATCATCGTATTTTTTCTATACATAATATAAAAATAGATCCATTTTATGCTTAAATACTATATTTTTATAAAAGTAATTTTATTGATTTTTAATGGTGCACCTGTTTTAATGATAAATTAGGAAAATTTTATAATTTATTTTGGAAAAATTTAGAATATTATTTTCAATAAGGATATAAAACTTTACATTAGGGTGTCTATTCTAATTTTTCAAAGAGGTTTCATGTTTTGAGGAAAAGGGAAAAATATATACTTTTTATTGAAAAAATATTTTCATCTTAATAACTTATAGTGTAAAATAATATTTTTTATTTTTTAAATATAATTAAATTATATTTATATAATTTATTTTAATATTAGTTATTGAAAAAAAATTCTCATTGAAATTGTATATAAAAACATTTCTAAGTTTGGAACATTTTTACATTAAAAAACTATATTTTCGTCCCTTCGGTGCAATTTATTTTTATTTAATTTATAAATATTATGTGATTTTAATTTGGAAAAATAGTTTCAATATTTCAAAACCTAAGGTCCAAATTTCTAAAATACATACTTTTTGCTTTCATTCAATTTGAATAGTAACTTTAGTAATTTTTTTACGATAGTTTATTGTTAATCATGTAATTGATGGTAAAATTAATTTTATAAATATTGTAAAACTAACATAACACTTTCCCTATTATTTTCAGGATAAATTTAGTTATAACTTTAAAAAATAATATTTTTAATTAAATAATTTAATGGATAATTTTAATAGAAAGTGACTTAGATAATATTAAAATCAATGAGATTGAATAATGTGACACACTCACTTTTAATAACTATAATATTTTTATTATAGGTTAAAATATATGATATTCTCAACTATATATTATTATAATAAAATAAAATAGTATTATCTAAATCATTGAATTTTTTTTAATTCTTTGTGAAGAAATAATTATCGTAAATAATCACGTAATTATAATGGAATAATTATTCAATTAATGAGAAAATCAAATAAGTGGTATGAAAAAAAATTAAATTAAAAATTCTTTGAATTAAATAATCATGTACATTATTTTCTTGGTAAATATGACTTATAATGGGTGTATTAATTTTTTGAAGTTATCTTGTTTTATTGATTTTCTTATTCTCAGTGTAATGAAAAGTGTCAAAATTGAAACTAATGATATTTTATCAAAATTATATTATATTAAAATTTTTAAAATCATAAAAATACTAAATAAGTTAAAAGGGGATAAACTATGGGAACCATATTCACTCGATATGTTGTTAACACAAAAGCAACTACTAATGAGCATGTCCCAGCCTTTATCTCCCAGGGGAAGATCCACACATATTCACCCGATATTTTGTTGACATAATATCAACTACTAAAGATGTGTTTGGGGAACATCAAGACCGAAATGTTCCCTACTCTCATCTCTCATAACATCCCACGTCTATTTAAATTTTTTTTTAAAATCCCTACACTTTAAGGATGCCTTAGAAAATTCCAAGAAGGAACATCCATTTCCTCTCCCAACTACTATAAGTAGATTATCCAAGTTATATACTACCATCATAGTACACGTTGAGTCCTTAGGGTTGATACAGATGTTAAACATAGAGCCTCACTAAGCACATCCCTATTGATTGTAGCATCCTCAAGAAGCTTAGCCTCTCCCAGTGTAAAATTGGAAAGCCCATCCTCATCATTATTTTTTACCTAGAAGAATGAATGTAGAAATGGCCCGCCATCAAGCCCCAATCCATCATTAGGGATAATATCTACTATCTCCCTTCCAAAACACAAGAAACTAGACCAACTCCTTCTAGGATGAAGAGATTCACAACTATTTCCACAATGGCTTTGAACACGGGATTATGAAGTTTCTAGAATGCAAGAAACACAATGAGGTAGATCTCACTGATCACGCTAACCACATCCCCTATAACATAATCCGTGGAAATATCATCAAGATTTTCTATGTTAAAATGTATAAGATCTAGGACATAGTGGACAATGGTGTATTCAGGTTGGGCTATATCCCAGCATAGGTGGCACACATCTCCACTAAGTCTGACATTGACAGTGAAGGTGAATGGAATGAGGTTTCCAACCATGGGAATCAGATGTATAATTATTGGTTTGGTTAAATTATATTCACACGTTCCCACGCTGTCATTTAAAAAAACTTGGGTTGTACAAAACCTCTTGAAATCATGACACCTTCTCCAAATAATTCATCTACCACCACATTGTACCCTTCTACATATTTGAAGAGTATAATTCGATGGAACAAGGTAATGAATAGTCCCCCAAGTGCTAAATTCATCCTACAATATTAGTGATTACATGATTCCAAAGATGAGAATATTTCGTAGAGTCCCTTCGGTAATGGAAAATTCTTCTGATGATGATCGAGAGTATGCATCCAAGAATACCATCAAATTAGTGGACCCCTAAATGGTCTCTGAAGATTAGTAATTTTAAAAAACCACTCTAAGGTCCTACAAAAAATATTGTTGATGAAATAATCGAAGGAATATAAATTAAAAGAGTACATCAATATATTCAATACATGAAAGTAAAACAAGACAATAGCTTTTCGGCAGACCATAGCAGGAATAATCCTACCATCCTGCTCTGCCAGACTCTCCTCCATTATTGACTATTCTAACTGACAAATTGTAACATAAGTGACTAAACCATTATTGGTAGAATCTAGCTAAATCGTGATTCCTATAATGAAACAATCATCCAATAGTGGTTCTAGACGAGTTATGTGATGAGAATTAGGATATTCCCCGCATTAATCAGAATTTAGTCGTCAACCGACACATCTCATCATGCCTACTACCAAGGATCATGGGCAGAAATGTGAGTTTGGAATGTAAGTATGGTGTGATTAATCCCCTATCCATCATACCTATGAATCTCTCAAAACTCTAGGCCCTCTACCTTTTAGAATAGATTTTGGAGGCTCTCTCAGAACCTTTGAGAATCCCCCACTAGTTCAAACAGAGGTAGTAGTGGCAAAAAATATGTATGTTGAGGAGTTAGGGAATGAAAAATGAAAATAAATCATCTAATTCTCCAAATAATATGAGTTCTCACATATGGAGGGGAACATTGTCTCGATGTACATGATAATATAGTTCAATTTCATGGAGATTCATGATGTATAATAGAGATAGGATTTGGGATCAATCTTATCATAACTAGGATTCTTTGTATGCTGGGACTGACAGAAGAATATATGAGCCCCTCTGATTTGAAAATTCAGTGTAATGATAATATATAGTAGAGACCCTATGGTAGAATCCATTTTAAGACATTGTTTAGTGGTTTTTGAAAGAAATACTGAATTCATTGTCATCTCGTAGGATATTTCCATAAATGTGTTGATGGGTAGGATCTAGCTTCATCTACATGTATCAGTCCAATCCTTGTATCACCAATGACCCATTTACTCTCTTAATATTCAATTAGGTATTATTGAAGGTGATTCATCTCCCTTAAACTCCTCTAAGTCCATCTATATGTATATCGTCTACTACAAGGGAAAGGGCAATCCATTCAGGCCAATGAAATCCAAAAACAATTATTTCAACCCTCCTATGGATAGATTTGTATGATACTTTCTTCCTCTTTATTCACCTATTGTAGGATATGATATTAGACTTTATAAATTCCTCCCTCATTTCCAAGAGAAAGGGGAGCTTATCCCTAGGAACAAATAACATCGTAATGTTACATATTACACATAAATTGACTAGTATTGGGTAATTCTAGAACCCCATACACCTATGATGTTATAAAATGACCACCTTATGGATACAAATGTACATCATACCCACATGTTCTTCCAAGCCGTGTTGAACCGACATAATCCAACCTGACACCATTGCTTCAATATCAAGCTTGTACCCCATGGTTAATCTCCAACTGCAATTGGAACTATAACCTCTATCTCAATGATTTTATAAGAGAAAGTATCCCTTGTGAAGATTTTCTATCTACCCAAGAAGGCACCAGTGTTCCCCCTGAATTATCCTGCTCGGATGAACTATTTCCTCCAGCTAATTCCAATCCCTCGGATAATGAACTGGATTTGGAGGATGATCCTTCTAAATATTAAAAGGGTGTCTCCAATATAATTGAAGAGTTGTATTTGATAAACCTTGGTAGTGACGTAGATTTAAGGTCGATATTGATTAGTACAAACATGCTTATAGGGGAACATTAGCAACACATTGATTTCATGAAGTAGTGTCATTAAGTATTCACTTGGAATTTTGAGGTGATGTTGGGCTAGACCCAAAGGTCACCATCCACCGCATTGGTTTCTTAGTGAATCACTGGATGTTCAAATAGCCTCCCAGGAAAATTCACCCCTTTTATTGTTTGATGGTTGAGGATAATGTTGATAAGATTATAAAATACTTCTTTTTCAATGAGGTTTAGTACCTCATGTGGATAACATACATCATTCTAGTTAGGATGAATAATTGGTAGATCAAAATCTGTATAAACAATGAGGACCTCAACCTCCATTGTCTAATGAATTATTTTCCCCTTTCCATGATAGATCTATTGATCAATTCCACAAATAGCTTCTAGGATTTATCCTTCATGGATGGATACTCCAGATACAATTATATCTATATGGCCCCTTAAGATGAAGACCCTGCCACTTTTAGATAATCTCAAGAAATCTTCTTCTATTAGATAACTACATTCTGTCTGACGATTTTAGGTTCCACTTACTCGTAGGAAATAAATCACATATTCAAATTGATCCTTGGGATTCTAGTGGAAATCTATGTAGAAGACTTGGTGGAAAAATCCCCTAACAATTAGGATAGTCTAAGATATATTGATAATTTTTTTGTCTTCTTCCTTTACAAATGATTTTAGATGAACTCCTTGTAGTGTGTTTTTAGATATACCTCTTGGAAGTTCCTTCAATTCATTATTTGATATAGATACATAAAAATTGTCCTAGAGAACATCAAGGTCATCAATCGTATCCCTCCACCATGTAACCTCTAGGAACTCAAAGGAATTTAAGGACACATAGACTATATATAATGATTCATTGAAATTTCGTCTCGAATGTTTAACCACTTTTCTAGGATTATTAATAAATGCATTTTCTATCAAAGGTTTTAAGAGAGTCATGAATATTTTTAGGAAATCAGGAAGTATCTTCTACATCCTCTAGTTCTAATGCCATCCATATCATGAAAACATCTTGTCCACTATTTTATTTTCATGGAATGATCACTCATCACCATTCCAACATAGAAGAACGATTAAGGGATAAATAATATTTCATAACTTCTCAATTTCATTATTCTCAAAACGGAGTTTGGAAACTCTCCTATTGAGAAGAGATGACTCTTTCCAATTTACATTATGTAGAACTTGCAAAATTACTTACAGCATCCTGAGATATAGTTAGTGTCCCATGTAGACCTGCTAATATATATCTTGAATCCCATGATGTTTAACATATAGCCACTATCATGAGTTATAATCCTTTAGTAGTTCAACTTCAGGTTCTCATATAGAAAACTATTAAGGTTCATGCATTGGCGGATTTTATTGCCACCCATCCGACTCCTGAAGAATTGCCTATGGATTTCATTTTCCCAGACGAGGAAATTAATTCATTTTACCAAAATATTCCATTATATAATATGAATTATTTTAGTTCCCATCAAATCCATATAAGTATAAAGCTCCATGACCAAGAGCTCAATGAAGTAGTCTTGGGGGCTTTCTTTATCACCCCTGTGTAGGTTTTTCTACCATACTCATCCCAATTATAATAATGTTTTACCTATAATTAGGTAGAGTATCAAGCTCTCATTATAGGTCTCAAGTGGTCCCTCGAGGTTGATGTCCCCCACCATTATTTGAATGGAGCCTATAAGTTATTCATAAGTATAACAATGGCGATTAAATCATTTGGAAGCCAGATCTCAAGACTTTGATAGAACACACTAACCAACAGATGGTCTAGTTCCCTTTTCTACCATAGGTGAATCATGTTCGGTGGTCACATATTGTTTGATCTAACTCCCTATTCATGTAATAATAATCTATTTTAGAACATTACAATGTTGATATATTCATTTATGTCAAAGAGTGAATGGTCATTTCTCCTTTAATTCCATGGGATGATGATATTTAGTAGGTGAACCTCCGGGCCTCTTGTTCATCCATATCAGGACCTCCAAACCCCCCTGCAATAGAAGAAATATTTGATTGGAAAAATATATTCATTCAATATCTCGATTACAAAACTCTACCACTAGATAGAACCAACTATGAGAAAATATATTAGCATGAATCAATGTTCACCATACAAGGTTTACCCTACCTTGGGAAGACTCTCTATAGATGTGGTTATTATGGATTTATCCTTAATTTCATTCTAGAAGATGAGATTTACTGGGTTATTTACTAATTTCATTGTAGGTATTCTGGTTCTCAATATCAATGGTTGAAGCTCTCCCACCCAATTTGAAGGTCAGTCTACATTTTTCACATGAGGTACCATGATTGCATTGAGTTCTCCAAGAGTTTACATACATGTCTGGTCCATGAAAAATTGTTTCATCAACCACTAGATCCACTCCATACTAAAATGTATTCTTGTCCCTTTTTAGTTTATGAACTTGATTTCATGGAACCATATTCACCAGTAATAGCTCTATAGTGGTAAAGAGACTCTGAGCGGCGTCTCTTCGCGCTTTGGTGGCAGCTAGGGTTTCCTATCGTTTCTTCTTCCACTTCCCCCTCCGTCCTAGTTGGACTCATGGCTCATCTAGTTTTATCTCATCATGGGTGTGGTCTAGCTTCGGGGGGGGTGTGTCTGCATCCGATGGGTTTGGTCTCCGGCTCACGCTCCTGGAAACGTTTCTCGGCTCGGCGTGTCGCTCCCAAGGAAGAGGTTCTCAGACGTTCGTCCCGGCATGCTGTTGACGGTGTGGATCAGCAAGGTCTTGGTTCGGAGCATCTCAGAATTTCAGTGCCGACGGTGGATCCAGTTCGGTGAGTTCATCGCGACCTAGCCACGCTTATGACTGGTTCCTATATGGCTCGATGTCTGTTCTTCGGTTTCAGGAGGGGGAGGATTTTGGCTTCAGATTCTGTTGTTTTTTGCAGGTTTTTTGTTTTGGTTTCTGGATTATTCCAGCGATTCTGGATATCATCGATTGGATGTGAATCGGTTCAGTTTTCTGGTGTGGTGTGACGGTTTCAGCGATAATGGATTCAACGTTGAAGAGTAGCTGTGATGATTAATTTGGAGTCGTTTGGCCTCGAAGGCGCAAGGCTGGAGGAGTGCTTCTAGAATTTGTTCTGTATTTTTAATGTGGAACTTCTGAATTTTCTGCAGATCATGGTGCTTATGCAGCAGGATATCTGGTCATCCTCATTTTGGTTTCATTGACATCTTTTTTGGATGGATTCTTCCTGGAGGACCATTTCATTTCGCTCGAAGTCTAGGTGAATTCCGCTGGAGTTTGCCAACGGGAGGATTTGGGCCAGTGTCGATGGTCATGCTGGGGGACGTTCAAGGTAAACCTTTCTGAGGTTTGGCAAGCTTTTTTGATATTCTTGTGCCCTGGTTCATGGTTTCTTGGACATTTCCTTTTTGTTTTTTTATGTTTTTGTGTAATGTTGAAAGTGGTTGTATTGGAATCATGTAGTGGGGTACCAGGAACCCATAAACCAGATTTTTAAAATGGGAAAAAATGATTAGTATCAATAGCACTATAGTGGAGGTTTATTCTTACAATGAGAGGATTATTTTCTAAGTGGGGTGATGTGATCCCCCTCAAAGAAATCATGGTTTACTCAGTTTGTTGAGTATGTGATCTCTAATATCATCCATATATTTTGAGTCCTTCACTCAATTCTCATCAACAACATCACGAGCTTCCAATAAAGGATGTTGAAGTTGTTTTATGTTAAGTATAGGATTAGGTCCAACCACACTTCTCACTACCATGTGTAAGAAAATATACAGATTTAATAATTCAAAAATACCCTCTACAACATTTTTCAGAAGATGATGGGCCAAAACAAAATTTGTTTCAAAGAAAAGCTCCCCAAATCACACTGGTCATATCAAATGAAGAACCTTAATTCCACCTAGGTGACACCATATTTCTTGGTGTATGGAAGAAAAGCTGTTTTCACATCGACGTTCAGTTTTTTCCCTTAGAACAAAATTACATAACCAGAAGATGCCAAACAGAATGGAAGTATTATGTCTAGATTAGTTGGAATACCTCAATGAGGACATGCTTCATGACATTGAAAATATCGAGAGGCACTATAATAATACTAATAGATAATTCAATAAGAGAGTTCACCTCTACTTCTTCATATAGGGTGACATTTTACTGGCTCCCAGAACACTGATGATACCATGCATAAAGACACTAAATTTGGATCCCGAGTTGGAAGGACCTTACATCATTCAAAAATTTTATCCTAATGGTATATATTCTATGATCACTATATATGGAGATAGTATCACACCTCCACCAAATTCCAAATTTCTAAAATTGTATATTGCATGAAGAGATTCAAGGTCAAGAATCTATGACCTTAAACTGAGAGACTCATTCCTAGAATCACAAATCTAAACTCTGAACATGACTTTTTGGAAATGTTTATTGTGTCATTAGGCAACTTTGGCCCTCATTCATGTCAGTTTTTCCACTCCACTGCACCACCTAACCCATTTTCAGAATCCATTCCCCCATCATACAATATTTATGACCTTAAACTAATATCCCATGCTCTATGAAACAACAGATTAAATATTTTTCACATGCTCTAAGAATTTGTTACCTTAATCTATTTTTATCCTTCATTTTCTAAGTTATAAAACTTTAAACTACATGGATTCAGCCTCCTTCTTCCCTGACGTTAAACTACGTAGCACTGGAATCCTTCTTTTCTTTACCTTAAAGTTACATACCATCTTCTTAGTTGCATAATGTTAAACTGTGTTATATCCAACTTCCCTAGTACATGACATTAGAATGGAAACATTGTATAATCTATAAAACCTTTACCTAAAACATAAATTCAAGGAATCATGAATTTAAGCAAGATGAAAGTATTCCTTGGGAATATATTGTTTCTCATAGACTTCCTAGTTCTCATTCATATTGGGTTATAGTTGTCGCACCATGTACATCCCCCCTTGGAATGAATTATCTCCATCATACTTACAACATGACATGAAACATTGATGTTAACATCTAAGTCACATGATGATAAATTTTTCAACACCAACATCCTAGTTGAATGATAATAAATGGTAGGAAAACCAATATCTTGGATGCATAAAGATAAACTGCACATCACCCTAAAATTCTCACATGAGAGAAAATTTCTCCAAAAGTTAGTCAGCTACCATTCCAAATTCAAGAACTAAATATATCTTCATTCTTTTCAACACAATATAGATTGTAACGCCATGATTATTTTTCTCGGTACTTCATTCCAAAAAATAACACCTCTTTGTGTACATAGCAGACCTACATATAGAGATTTTTTCAATAACTTTTTGTTTATTGATTTCCATCCTTATGGGATACTTAGCGACACCCATAAATTTTATCTTTGGTCTCTTCATAATACCATCATAATTTTATCCCCCTAGAATCAGTTTTTTCCAATAATTGTGACTCTAAATCATATTCATGCTTCCTTAGGAATGCATATATGGTGTGTCGGCATCCTTGGTACTTATTGACATTGATAATTTTATTTCACAACATTTTCAATATCCATTTTAAGAGATCCCTCTCTATGTTCAAAACTATGTGACCATAATCAAAGAGATGATTGTCTAGGTTACATGACCATAAAAACTTCACACTAAGTCCAAGCATCAAGATTCCAAACATCATAATGGAATTTTGAAGGAATATACTGTGTGGTGTCGAGCCACATAGGTCATCATTCATGTTGTGTTTGTCGAGACATTGTGTGACACATACCTAATTAAGACATATCCTCTTATATGGTCTGATCTCTATGACTTTACACAAGGAGGGCTTTCCTCAACAAACACCTTTAAACTATAACCCAACCCTAAACAAGTTCAAGAAGCCTCATGATAATTATGTGATGCCTCAGTTCCCTCATCAATGAAGGTTTCCCTACCAGCGATAGTCTCTCATCACGTTGGGCTAATGTACTACACATGGATTGATTCCCATAATTATAGAATACAAAGAAACTCCTATACATTTTTTCTTTGGGGCCATGTGTAGTTGCATCAAACATTTGGAACCTTGGAAAATGTTATGGTATGATAATTATGACCATAAAATGTAATAAATTCATTTCAAGGAATGAATGTGCTACATGAGCCTTCTTTTCCTCAGTCATGTTCAGTTATTCCACTTCCTTAACATATAGATGCCTAATAAAATCACAGTCCCCAGTCCCTATGACATGAATTTTAACTGTATGTGTGTTTCCTTAGAAATGTGTTGATTGGTCTATGAGACTCCATGATCCTTAGTCATATTGGGTTTATCCGTACACCATATTACACATAAACAATTGATACACCCACCTCTAGTCTGAGATTTAATACGCTAAACTAGTACTCACTCTATGGTCCAACCAATACGACCTTAAGCTCTTTACAAATACTATACATCATATTAAATTTTTAATGTGGTCTATTCCACACATCAAGGCTTTCTCGTTTTGAATTTCAATTGACCATCGTGTCTAAATGGACCACTAAGGGTGATGGTATCATTCCATTATCTCACCTCCAATATTTGTCCAATTACCTAACAAATATTTAACAAAAAATATTGGATAATATGTTTCGAATAGGGTCAATAGTTGATCATGGGTTTCCTCACCACATTCTTGGATGGTATGGTTATAGTATGTGTGTTTCAAACATGGTCAATAGTCGATCCGTACACACTAGTATCCCAATTATCCATAACCAAAAAGTATCATCATACCTCATTTTTTTCTCTCATTTTTCATAGTGGAATTCTATACCCATGGTGTCAACTAATGCATGCTTCCACATGTCAAAAGATGTCCATGTACCACTATTTTTTTCCCACAATAATCATGTCTCATGTGGGATTAGGATTTTGGGTACAGTTTTTTCATATGAAGTTGATCTGTGCAAGGGACTGATTGTCAAAACTATATTACCTTAAACTAAGAGCCTTAGAAGAAAAGTGTATTGTGGAATTAGACCTCCTATGCCATCATTTACACCGGGGTTTTCACCTTGTTTCACCAAATATGCCTATTTATTGGATCCTCCATCCCATTTTCCAAACACTACAACATTAAATTATGATTCTAGGACTTATTATCCCTACGAGCAGTACTACCATGACTCAAAACAAAAATATACCTATAGTGCTCCTCCCATGTCATCAAACACATCACCGGTCTGGAAGATCCCTATAAATAACAACCCTTCCTATGGATGATGACCTTCTTCTTCATAAAACAATCTTATTCTTATGACAGTTAAAACTAGTTCCCTATCATGGAAGGAGTAGACAAGGGAGATTCCACTTCCTGAATTAGAGAAACCAGCACCAACTGGGGAGGTGAACTGAGGGCTATGAAATTTCCTTTTCCACCCTCCCAAGAAAACCATTCTTCAAAAACATTGACCGACCATCCCTGGAGTATTATAATAAATCCGATAGTAACAAAATCATCATATCTAGAGTTAGAAATGAAGATATTCACACCTATGAAATAGGAGGTGATAACCCCTTGGAATGGTTGGAACAACCATGAAGACATCCTTTTCCTTCCCTTTGGATAGAAGAGACGATGTTGACGCTACACCCCTCTCTATCGAATGACCTACCACCACCACCATTGCTGGAATCCTAGACACCAATGGTAAAAATTTGGGAGGAATGGTAAACTTCTCCACACATCTTTCAACTTATTCTTTTTAAAAAGGATAGTCGTTTTTTCTGAAAGGCTATAGTGGAGTTCCATCTGTTTCATGTACTTGTGTGGTAGGAAATCCTCTGTTTCCACATTCACATTTGACTTATTTCCTCTGTTCCAAAATAATACACTTTGAATTTATATTTACAAAGTCCCTGAGACATGAAATTATGTTTTTTTTCTATGGTCTAAGACCTACAACATTAAGATGTTTTCATCATCCTAGACATATGATGTTAAACTGAGGGATACGTTCTGATCACATAACGCTAAACTATATAAGTCCTTATCCTTACCATTAGAAATTAAAATACATATCAAACATCATAACATATGAATTAAAAATTTGTTTGTATCATCCACATTTTCCTCATGAAAAACTACTAGGAATCTGATGCCCTTTACTAATAACCAGCTCTCATGATTCTAGTCATATACTGCACCATAAAATTTTTAGAAGTCACTTGGAATCTAAGATAGTGCCCCCCTGGAAGATAGTTTTGATCCTTTTCCATACCAATACACTTACACCAATGTGTTATAAGCCACAGAATAATAATTCCAAAAGTGATGGAATATATTTGAACATTCCATTGCTTAATTTCCACACTTTTCAAGCCCATTATTTAGATTATCATCCTCATTAGTATCTAAAAGGACACCACAATGATTTCATATCATACAATTTTGTCTCACCTTCCATTTTGGTACAATGTACTAGAATAATTCAAAAAAGAATCTAAGATAGCTTCTATGTTTCAAAAATGGTTAGCGGTCCACCCTCACTTGATTGTATTCATTCTATGAATACAGTTTGGATACTATGTTTCAAAAATGGTCAATAGTTATTCAATATTTCCATTCAACCATTCTTCACTTCTGAATTTTTTTAATTTTGATTAACACAAATCATTTCTCCTTTGTAATGATAGATTCCAATTCCCTTCGAGATATACCATTCAAGAATTATCACACATTAGAAGAGAATTTCAGCTATTTTAATGTCCCTATTCTTCATCCATACCCACTCCCATACAAAACACACTCATTTTCTAGTCAAAAATAGAAGACCATATGTGTTTTATGATTATCTAAAATAATCATAAATATTTTAAATTGTGTGGTTGTCCCTTTTATTTTACATCAGGAGTAACACTTGTGATCTTAGAGGTTGTTCATTGGTTATCTCATAGATATGATCGAGGTACAATAAATAAGGTAGGAAAAATAATGTTTATATGCACACTGGTAGGTTTCAAGAAAAAAAAAGTGATTTTTGGCATTAGAAATGGATATCGACATGTTAGATTCTCTCATGAGTATGGGAATAATTTCCCTTATGGCACTAACCTAGTGATTGTGCTTTAAAGCTTTTCCAACCTCTGATTTTTTGTATCCAAAATGTATTTCCTACTCTTGATATTTGGTTCCTCGTCATTAGTTGTTGGATGAATCTCATCAACTTCTATCAATGGCCGATCTCGTTCAACTTGAAGATCACCAATTATGGAACTTGCCTATTTCAGTTAATTCTTAACCTCCTCCAATTGAGATCTCTGTCAACCAAATAACTCTGATTGAGTCTTGGGGAATGTAGTACTATAATCTATTTGATCTTTCATATGTAGGATATAAAGATTAAATTATCATATTTTTTAGATTCTTTTGGACTTCTCTTAATGTTAGGTGATGTCGAGATATTGGCTTACTTCCCACATTTGTTCCTAAATAAAGACACGAACCAGCATGTAATGACCATTAATGTCCACTCCTCCTATGAAAAATTACACAAACAATTGAAAATAGACCACATTCATTCCACTGACATTGTTTCGTGACTTTAGTGGTTGAAGCATTGTATGAAATTCCACACCCGGTGTGGGATTATTTGGTTACCTTTAGCCACATTAGGATCAGAATCATCAAACTCTTCAAGTGTCTTGGGCTCATACTCATGAGATACATCAAGAATTCCAATAGTATGATCCTCCTATAGCATCCTTTCATAGTGGATGGGTTTCAAATTGTGATGATGGTTTTCATTGCTTGATCCTACCTTGAAAATTTCATATCTTATAGATTTTATTTATAGACATCTTGTGGCATCACTCATACCCATAGCCAATGTTTCACCTAGGACCATGCTCCGAGAATCTTGCACAACCAATTCCTCAAGAACCGACATTGATATTAGGAAAGGACCCATGGATGCTCCATTTTTTCCATTTAAAGATCACGAAATTCCTCAAGTATTTTTTATGAATGGAGAAAATTGGTTAACCTAATATACAAGTAATAATTATAAATAAATTAAATCATTGGACTTATGAGAGTTGATAATATTCTTATTGAGTTACTAGGTCACAATAGGTACTTCTAATATATTAGATCCTCTTAAACTATGTATTTTGAAGGATGGTACTAGAACTTTCATTGTTGATCGAGCCGAATCATCAAGAAGAAACAGACAAATTAACACAAATGCAACATGAATTATGGTTATGGATTATTGATTCTTTATTTTCACTTATCTTTTGGTGGAGTAATTTCAATTATGATTCATCTCAGGAATAATTATTCTACAATATTGGGTCTCATAATTGGAATATTTGAGCAATTCCCCTCAAATATAATATGGAGAACATGAGGATTTAGAGACAAAACACTAAACATCTCAACCTCAGTTACCCCACCATTCACATTAGTCTTGAGCGCAGGCCCCATAATGTGCTCCACCACACCTGTTGGTGCATCATCATCCCCAATGGTTGGAAGCCAATTCCTGTTGTGGAGATTGTCTTATACAAGACATGTTTCTATTAGATAATCCAGATGATTAAAATAGGAATTGTGTGGGAATAATATGTATGCTATGAATATCCTTGAGGGATTCATCCATTTCTTCTATAAAGACTATAATTTCACTATTCACTGAGGAACTCCATTGATGAGAGGATTTTTCATGTCATTCCTTGTCATTAGACTCCAACTCTTCAACATTGTTTGATTCCTCTTTTCTTGTATCATCTTTTTATGGGGTCTAAACATGACCCATCTCACCATCAAATATCTTCTACACTGGGGTGGAAGGCAGTATGGCCACCATTCATTGGTATAAATATTCATCCATTCTTTATAGGTACATATACATATCATGAAGTTCAAACATATCCATGACCTGTCCAATCCCAACCTCTAGCAGCTCAACCCCATTTGAGGTAAACTTCTACCTTAGGTCCTCTGGTTACAGTGATGTCTGCACCATTATTTAGGAAGACCAAAGTGAGAGATGCATGGAGTCAACCACATTGTGATGTAGATACCTCAAATTATCCCAAGAATCTGACCTTATTGGCCCCCAAAATTTTTTATGGTACCCTTCTTCACTAAGAGGTTGTGGGTGTAATCTCACCATGCGATATCACATCCACTTCGGTTCCAAGTTGAGTCACCCTAGATTACTTGTTTGCCTCTCAAGTAGTTGTTAGTCTACTTCCGTGAAACTATGTCTCCTCAATTGATAGTTCAATCACATGGATATTCTTTATCATGATTACCTTCAGATATACATCAAACCAATTTATATCATATTCCATCGACAGGCCAAAATCATCATTGGTTGGGGAGCACAATAGACATGCAGTAGCCCATTGTAACCAACATACACCATATATGGTGAATAATATATTGGAATATCAATTCAAGAACACCCATATAGAGTCTATTTTTCACTCATTGAAGGCATAAAACCTACCTGGTTAACCGAAACGGTCTGCACAGCTAGCTGAAAACCTTGAGGTTGATCTGAGACATCAACACTCCTCCCCTAAAACATTGCAGATAATCCCTTTTCTACCATAAGACATTCCTATTTTCCACCATTGTACCAACTAGAGTATGAAAGTGGCGTAACTTGAAACTCAATTATTTAAAATATTAATTATGATCCCAAAATCATTGAGTGTCACTAGAAACACTCCAACGATGTTATGAAGAGACAACCATAGACTGATATTTGGAGGACTAACGGAATTTAGAAAATCAAATCCAATGAGGTATGCATCAACCCATATATGTAATAACTATAATGGACCACATATCCATCCAAGAATGTTTCCCCTTGACAAACGATCTAGTATACCATAAATACTGGCCAACATAAGTACACCAAGTTTACTCTATTACCAACTTCTATGATCACCGCCATTACCAACATCTACGGATATAGCCACATCCATGTATATCTCACTAGAATTTTCCATCTTCTCATAAAGATTTCATAGAAATATGTATAGATAACTACTGCGTCTCAACCACCTACCATGTTGTACCACCTATGTCTTATAGTTTCCTTCTTCTAGGACGAACTAATGGGATCCTTCTTTCCCGTTCTACAATGTGACTAGATAATATTTTCCTCAACCCGAAAATGCCAATATTGGGTCTGTCTTGTGGAAGAGGTTAGACCATGCCCTGAACAGGTCGAATCATTCCTTGGAAAATATTTGGTTTTTAAAATTAGGTGTTTGTTTCAGATTCTCCTTCACTACCTCCAAAACATTTTTCACCAGTAGAAGATTGTGTTCACTGTTCCTCAAGATATTATTTATTGGGAGGAACTTTTAATACCTTAATCCCTAAATAGGAATGTTTTTTATGAAATTAATTTCCCAAACATTGATGATTAATTCGCCATGATTGAGTTTGAATGTGTTCATTTTTGAGGGCCAGTATATGAGGATCTATAGAACTATCTCCTATTGACGGTAAAAATGGTACTACGATGTCCATACTGATTTATATATCCCTATGTTTCGAAAAATATCCCCATACTTATAGAACCTATAGAGAACCTAATACAACCATGCCCACTTAATTGTGAAATTTACACCAACCGTCAGGTCTCCATCCTTCTTATATCCTAAGATGTTATCACTCATTCTACTCTAGAATGTTGTGGCATAGTGGGAAGAGAACTCTTCTACCTCTGGATGATCCTTTATGATTTCCCCAGTCCCCACATTCAGTACGTAGACTATAGTTTCCCTCTGATCTCTAGCAAGGTGATCATGGATAGTGACATTACAGCATTGGAGATAGTCTTTACATGTGAACCACGATCTTGTTGAATCATCCTCGAACATTGGGATGTTCACTTTGTATATGAGCCTGAAGTTCCACAATAGGGGATAGCCACTCAAAAGAATATGTTTCTATGATTCTGTCAGCATTTCGATGAGCATTTTTTTCGATATGACCCTCATTTCCTAGAGAATTTCTTAATTTATAGTCATTTTAGCTATTTTCATAGTGGAAGTTCCTTTAATATACATAGTGTTTTCATGGACAACCATATCGAATGAGTCTGGAAAAATCCATGAATAAATCTCGTAATATTTATTATTCGGTGTGTAGGGTTTGGTTAATGATGAACGATCTATTTGTATATGCGCAATATTATGTTTTATCGTGAAGTGTGATGTTATAAATTATGGTAGGCTACACAATAGATGGAGCCAAATCTTATATTTTCACATAGAAAAGGAAGACTTGTGCGGGTGAGAGAGAAAGTGCTTATCACTCAGAAAGTCATGGTACAATACACAGGTCCACCCTTTTGTTATTTATAAGTTTGGACATCTGATTATACATGTTCTCTTGGATTATACACTCTAATTTAAGATTTACTTCATGAACCTGAATAAATCAACCCTTCTCCTTTTAATTCCCCTCATAATTCAATCTTCTAGTCACCTTTCAACTCTAATTCTAGAGCGAAATTGTTGGAATCAAATTCCGCATAAAGCTACAAATGAAAATCATTGGGTAATATGAATCAATAATCTAACTCAATAGAATATAATGAGAAAAAAAAGAATATTATTCATGAGTTTTGAGGTTCCCATGAAATATTGAAATCAGAGTACAATCCGCTTGTGCGCCAATATGATGTACCTGCAACCCTTCCGTGGAGGCCACTAAAATGGTAAATGAAATTAATTTTAAGATTTATATATTTTGTGAAAGAATCATGATCTTCACACATAACCCCTTTTCACCCAATATAATGTATCTCAATCCCCTTCTATAGAGGATGCTAAAACCGACATGTTAGTTATTCACCAAATTGTACTTTCCACGTGAGAAACTTGATCCATGTGAGGGAACCTTTCATGCTAGATACATTATATCTCCGTCCACTTCTCTAGAGGGATCTTAAATAGTCAAGGAAGTACCATGAATGATATCTATGTATATTTTAATAATCCTAATCCATGTGAAAGACCCTTGCATTCCAGATACACCATATCTTAATCCCCTTCCATAGAGGCTGCTAAAACATCCAAGGAAATCACATGGTATATGTATACATTGCGTGAAAGTAACCAAATCCTCATGAAAGACCATTGAGTACATGATAGGATTTATCTTCATCCCCGTCCATAGAGTCTTCTCAAATGGATATGTATTGTCATGAAATATATTTACATTGTGCATAAGAACCCTAATCGCATTCCATACTCTTGGGTGCCATGTATGACGTCAATTGTTCCCTTGCAATGGTATTCTCCAAATCTAAGGGAAGAGATTCAAGGAAGTCCTATTCAATGGACCGAAGCTTCCACACTACTATCGTATAAGCCCGGTATAAGTATAACATTACCACCCCTGTACGTGAGCCTCAGCTCTGTTGGTGAGGACTTGGTGGTGCATCAAAGAGACCCGAGATCAAATCTGGGTGGAGGCATATTTCCAGGCACTGTAGAAAGACTTTAGTAGGTAATGGTCAGTACTGTAGCAGGTACTGTAGCAGGTACTATACGGTACTGTTCAGTATTGTTTGGTATTGTAGCAGCCAAGACTATTCATCCATTTGGGCCTTTGGGCCACCAGTTTGGTCCTCGTGTCCTTCAAGGATTTCAGGCCACCCAATGCCTTCGGGCTAGTTGATTCTCAAGGCCTTTGAGCCACCATAATGAATTTAGGCCACCCTAATGTCTTCGGGCCACATGAAATGAATATGTACCTGTCAGACATCAAGGGACAAGGCTTTAGAGGAGGATTCAGGGCAGACACATTCAATAGAGCAGAGCTAACTGGAATTGGATGAACTAGAGGGTATGACTTTGACATCGGTACCAGGCATGTGCAGCTATGCAGAGGACAGCTGGCTTACGAGCCCTGTGAAGGTGGGGTGCTAATGTCATGACATATACTGGGGAGGAGCATATACAAGTTGTTTTTGTGGGTTATTAATCTATGACCTATGGGTCATGTAATTTTCTATAATCCATGTGGATTATAAAAAATAAAAAAATATAAGGCCTTCGGGCCATTCTGACCCACCACGCCTTTTTTCAGGATGATCCTCCGGATGTCAAATCGCTGCTCTACTCCATGTAATATTTATCTTTCATGACATCACAGAATCATAGACCCCTAAATGTAGAGATCTTTCAATAAAGGTTTACTATGGGACCTCCCTTGAATGGGCCCACAATTTTTAAATCATTTGTCATCCTCATCCAACCCATTTATAATGTACATAAAGACTCCTCTTGCGTGCAGCAGCGACCTTGCATGAAAACCTCGATCTTACGTGTGACCTTGTCATTTTCTCTCAATCCTCCAATCTTCCATGTACCACCATTTTGAAGATATTTTCAAGAATTTCATAACAATAAACCATGTTCAAGAACCATTTTCGAGAAAATCCTTATTTTTTCACACACCACTTGGTCACAACCATCCAAACATGCACAAAATATTTCATCGTCCCTCACGAGATGAACCATGTGCCTCTAGTGCATGCATTGAAATACATTTTCAATCTTAGCATAGGTATTCTAATGAAATTTTCATGTCATCATAGTCATGGTAACAAGGACTTCTTGATCAACCACCCCTTCAAACCATTGAATCCTAGCATTTTTTAATGCATTCCCCACCGAGGAGTGAATGGGATACACTATTGTAATCCAAAGTGGAGAGGAGTGAGTCTCCCTTGTCTGTGCAAAATGACATTAAATTACCTACCACCAAATTCCTCAAAAAATGAAGTAATACTATAGTCTTACCCTATGCAATATAAAAAATATTCTCTTTGTATTCACTTCATGGGATGAGACATCCTCTAACATCATTGGTAAATCCTCACATACAGGGCAGCTTCCATGCATAATCATCACACTCATCATAGGAAGATCTATATATGAATAATTGGGAATGATATCCTCCTCAAATTTAATTAGATACTCATTATATGGAATGGAATACTCCTTTTTAATCTTCCTTGTGTAATCCCCAAATCACCCCTCTTGGGTGCATATTTCTCGGCACAAGGGTTACATCTACTGATACCACTTGTTTCCCATACTGAATATGACACATATAGTCCTAGAGGTTAATGGAAAATATGACACCAATTCAACTTCAAATACAGCAATTCTACTGAATGAATTCTCTAATCACCATCCATATTCCAACCATGGCCGACTTCTATGTGTATGTCCCAATCATTTCCCCCCTGAATGGGCTGCTTCCATGTGCATGCCCCAGCCATATCCGATTCTCCCACGAATAATCCCCAATCATATACCGAAATTTTGTGGGACTCCACCTTAGGTGTTGGCCTCATTCCATTCCATTCTATGTGGGATTTTATTCCTATCTAATTAGGATACAAAGGAATCTTCCATAAGTTCCAAACCCATCACTCCATCCACTCCATCCACTCCCTAAACTCTATACACTCCATCAACTCCATCAACTCCATCCAATCCATCCATGCCCATCATAATATTCATTAGGCAGGAACATCCCAATAAGTTCGTGCCACCCACCTAGAGACTATGTATCCTTCACTTACCTTTTAGGAGGATCCCTTCTGTAAGACTCACACCAATCCAACCATGATATATCCTCTTATAAATGGTAGATTAATTGAATAATCCCCACACCACCCCTCACTGATTCCTCTTCCTTGTAATGTGTATCCTTACTTTTTGATTTTAAACAATATGGACTAGTCTTACCATGAGACCATAAACTGTAGCATCGAACTTCGTGGTTTTGATCCCTACCTTTTTAGTATGGCATGTTGGATGCCTCTCCGATGTTCAATCCTGACTGACAATAAACTAAAGAGCCCCCTATAAATGATTTACTTCCCTTGTTCCACCATCATTGGTTCTTATAGCAACCTTCACAGGGTAACAACATCTTCCCTTTATGGGACACACCTCCCAAATCCAACTTCATAGGGTGTTTTAATCCATTCATGAGAAAACCTTCTAGGTGTTCCTCCCTTGGGACACCCATGATGTCTACTACTGCATATAAGATATAAGACCATAATGTCAGCTACCTTATGTTAAACATGGGATGTATATGGGGAAATCTGTGGATGATATTTCTTCAGTATTTGGTACCTCATGATTGAAATGGGATGCCTTTTTTTATGCCTAATATGCGTCCATGAGATTCCATATTATGAGGAAGAATACAGATAACCAATGTTCCAAGAGTCCCAAAATGTTAGAGTTTCAAAATGTGACTACTCTACTAACCGAATGTTTCTTACCTATTAAGGAAAAATTATTTTTCTAGAAAAAATTAGAGTATATAATTAACGTCAACAAAGAAATGACACCAGAAATGAGTTCCACAAACATGACATATCTCTATAAGGGATACCTTGACTAGGTGATGAGTTCCATGGAGTAACAAATGGAAGGATAAATTGATATCCCTCTATCCCATTTCGATCAAGGAGTACACATCTCTATTGAATGTGATGAAAGTCTCCCACCTATAGAAATCAGGAATACAGAGTGAGGAGGTGTGACACCAGCATGATTTCAAACACGTCAAGTTGTCGTTCCTTAGAAAATGAATTGGAAATAGAACAATAAAAAATTTCCTTAAAAGTGGGAATATATAGAAATTTTATTATATTAAGACCCTTAAAATAATTTTACACTAAAATAAATTAGAAATATTTATGTTCACTTCAATAGGTAATCTTATATAGAAGTTATTAGGAAGGGAACATTGAAATCATGTATATTCGGATAAATAAATTTAAAATAAACTACTAATATATAGGGAAATAATATATGCATAACATAAAAGAAGTATATGTGAATAATATATAGAGATAGAAAAATAAATAGAAATAACATGCCCTAAAATAAGGATCCTTACTTAAAGGAACCCATGACCATGAGTTCTGACTCAACATAGAACATTCACCTAATATCATTAATTTTTATATTAATTTTGATAATTGTTCCATAAATTTTTTAAGATTTATGTTATCTGTTAGTATTAAATTATGTTAATTTATAATAATTTTATTAATACATAGCATTTATATTCACTATCTCAATGGTGTTAATTTTATTGTTCGATGGTCACATCGATTTATCAATAATGACCCATATTCCGGTAAAATGGATTCAAAGCTACATAACTGTGATGATATTGAGTTTATATAATTTAGGTAGTTAAAAATATAAAAATTTGTTCCAATATTTGAATAATTAAATTAGTATATGTGTTTTCATATATGGATATGTTCATCTATCTAGTTAACTGAAAATTATAAACATAATTTGTCTTATTTAATTTTATGATTAATTACCAATTTGAAAATATGAATTATATTGTAATATTTTTATTATTTTTATATTTAAAAGTAAAATTAATTAATTTTATCAACTAATAAGGCGGTGATAGTTGTTTAAAAACCACATCCTTATGGGTGGTTATAACATACATTTACATATGATTGTATTAAAGAAATAAAAATTATGATCTGTTTATTTTTTTAACATTAAAATAATAAAACATTAACTATGATTTAATTTATTACTTTATACTATGTATATATATAGTAATATCATATTTTCATTCTCTCTGGATGGAGTTATGAAAGTTGGAATCCATGGTGGGGTCAACCAACCAATATATGGATGAATATATAATTTTAGAATTAAATATACTATGTAGGATTAGTTATATTGCATAAAAATAAAAACATTTTATTATAGTTATTATACTTAGAATATTATATTTGGATTTTTTAAGGGATTGGAAGAGGTGGAAGAAGAAAAAATATCAAAAGAGATCTATATAGAGTGTTTTCTTTTATTCCTTTAGAATTTCTCCTTTAATACATGTTACTCAAAAATTAATGTAGGAGCATGAATAGATTGAAAAAAATAAAGGAATTTAATTAATTACAAATATGAAACTGTATATATATATATGGAATATTAAACTAAAATAACATTACTCACATATAAACCACATGTGAATCACCCAATATTAATTTAACCAATTTTAATTTCAAAAAAATTATTTCCTAATGTTGCAGAAACTCAATGCTCAATTATACAGTGAGGATCAACTACAGAAATTTTTCCCATACTAGAGTCCAAACAATATTAACCCATGAAAATACTATCCCAAATCAAGGAAAATAGGAATGAAAATTTTTTGAATCATGATGATCTGAAACCATTTTTTTCATGACTCGCTGGGATAAGGCCATGAACCTAGTCAATTGACCCCATTGGGATACTCTAATACCTTGGTTTCCTTCCAAACACTCCATTTTGTATTACCCACTAGGATAACATATCAGACTAATGATAGTCCCCACAAGCCAACACATTCTCTTCTAGTGTTCCCTGTCATTACTCACACACAACCTTTCAAAATTTATAAGATACCATCAGTCAAGATCATCACTCCTAGAAAATCATGCTTAAATTTTCAGTTCGAATCATGTAGGATGAAAAAAATAAATTCTCACCTTGTTGACATGAGTAGTAACATTTATCCTTTCATCTATCACTTTTGGAGGGGTGTTACAGTCCCCCCCCCCCATGAAACATATTTTCATTGTGGACTCCAAACCTCAAATATAAGAACTTATCACACACTATCATTTTATTATTGGTTTTGATATAATTTCCCTCACTCTAACCTTACATGGTCTATGAACATGTTTATCTAAAACCATGTGTATCATATAATACATTGGTTTATTTCTTGACACACCCCATGCTATTATGTTTTGTTTTCCAATGTCTAGCTGATGACATTCCATATAGTCCAACAAATTTTCTTTTAGTTTGACTTTTCCTCACTCACACACACCCTAATAAATATCCCACGATGTCACCCATCATAACTACTAGTCCAAGGTAAAAAAATTTAACTGTAGTGTTATTTCTATTTTTTATTCATGTTTTAAATATACAAGAAAATGGTAATTAAAAATCACATTGAAATGGGAATGGTTGTAGCATTTTTTGGAACAATTTTGCATAGACGTAAACCCTTGTAGTCAATCTTCATTGCACATTAGGTATAATGTCCTTAACATTAATTAATATTTTATAGAATATTTTTACATTATTTTTTATTTTTTATGTGGATCCCACGAGACCTATTTTTGATTCTTGTCCACATGAAATGTGTGTGTAGCCTACGACATGTGATTTTGTTTCTTGCATATGAATTATGATAATTAGTTTTACTACATGACATGACATGATACTGATAAGTTATTTTCAATATACTTTATATGTGTATTATTTTTATCTACTACATTTGATCATGTTGGTTTGGCGTATTTGTTTCTCGTCTGAGATCTGACACATGTTTTGGTTTGAATTATATGACATTTGAAATATGAAACGAGATTTATGACTTGTGATATTTGATGCATGTTTGAGATAGTCATCCAAGAGGGATGTGCTAGGATTGGGTTGGAATGTACTTAGATTATTCCATTTGGAGATATGTGTCACATGCTTTTGGATATTCTTATAAGAGGGATGGAATTTTACTTGTTCAGAATGTGATATTTGACACATGATTTTGGGTATCCACTGGAAGATAATTCGATAAGACCATAGTGGCCATATTTTACTTGGACTATCCTAACCAGTGGAATGTGTCACATGTTTGGGTTTATCCACCGAAGGATAATTTTCAGGCTTGTTACTGATTTTTTTCTGCCATATTAAAATTAATAAGTGGTCTATTGTGATAAAAAAACCAAAAATGTAAGGATATGAGGTTTTATAATTTATTATGGAAGAATTTTGAATAGATACGATTTATAATTTGTGATGAGATGTTAGGTGGTGAGGTTAAGTATTTATAATAGGATAGTGGTATTTTTTAATAACATATTCTTTCTCTAAATAGTGATCAAATATGTGATTAAATAGTAGGTGGAATGGAATTTAACTACAAAAAGGCATTAAAATGTTATTTAGAATTACAAAAACCTCAAAAAAATTAATATATACTAATTTAAAATTCAAAACTCATTTGATAATTACACAGAATATTACTATACGCCAATGTATTTTACTATTTAAAAATATAAAACAACTTCTCACTTACAAATTTTTTATGTCATGATTTTAAAAATTAAATCTATTTTTCAATTTAATTTTCTAAATATATGAAATTTAATCTATAAAAAAATATTTCTTTATTGAAAAATACTTACATTCATGACGCTATTATTATTCAGACCATTCAATAATTTACTTTTCATTCTATAAAATCGTTTTAATACTTACTTGTAAATAATTAGTGTTTTATTCAACTAACATTTCAAAATAATTTTTTTAAAATTTATAATTTTATTTTTAAAATGAATACAAAACATAATTTTCCATAAAAAAATTAAATTAATCTTTCTTTTTGTCAAATATTTATTTTGTCAAAAAAATTCATTTTATCAATTTTATGTTAGGTATTTATTGTCATTTTTATTTCATTATATTCAAATGTAGTATTTTACTATTCCAATGGTTATGTTAGTATTCTAATTTTTCATATTCCATTACAATATCTATGTTAAAATTCAAATGGTCATAAATCTAACACTCATATAACATTTACACCACCTATAAATATCAATTATATTTTTCATTCATGAATCCCAATACTTTCACTCTGGGTTCTATATTCATCATTTTTAGAATTTAGATTATATTAGTGATGTTTTTAGTCCTTTAGATATTTTAGTTTTGGTAATTTTTATTTTTTAGGGAGCTTTAATTTAAAAAATACCATTATTTAGTTTTATTATTTACTTGTTTTTATTTCCCAATCGTATTATTATATTTTTTATGATTTATATGTATACATATTATGTAATGTTATATATTACGATAAAAACATAATTTTGTTAATGGGTGTATGTGACATATATACACTATAAATTGTATATAAATAACCCAATATTATATTGAGATTATAGTTTCATATAAAAAATGGTTTATTTAATTCATCGCCACATTATTCATTTTTTCCATGAAATTTCTTTTCACACTCTAAGATGAAAGCATCTGAGTAAACTACTATTTCATTTCCTCCTCAGGTTACAATTTACTGTATTTGTACTTATGGTTTCAACTATTGTTTTATAAGGTGTGTTTATTTTATAATAAAACATTATCACTATGGTCCAATATCATTATTGGTAGTTCCTCATATGATAAATTATTCTTTAACAAAAACACCCTCAGATTGATTAAATGTTGGGTATATGATATGCACTACCTTAAATGGTATATGTGGAACACATAATGTACATGGGACATGTTTGGTGGGAGTTTTATTTGATATGATATAAATATAAAGTTTTCAATAACATAAAAGGGGATAATGTATTTGGGACTCAGTTTTCACTTACTTCAAAGGCTCTTGAACCATTTCCCTGAAAATATATCAAGCATTAAATAATATCCAACATTAAATAATATGTGTAACATATTATTATGAGAATAGAGATACTTTATACTATATGATGGCATGATGGGTAACGACCAAGACTTTTATATAAAAATATTTAATTTAAATTAACGGGAATAGCTTTCAATATAGTAACCAACATAAACACCATGAATTAAGATCCTAAAAATATTTAGTTTATTAATTTAAATCATTATAATTAGAGAATAAATATTACTAAAAAATTTTAAAATAGTAATATTGTATAGTAAAAACAAAATGAACCAAAATAATTAAAAAATAAAAATTGGATTGTTTGGGTTCCATAAATTTATCAAACTCATGAACAAATCTGGAAAAAGAAATAAAAAATTATAAACATAGGCATAATTTTAAAAGCCAAAAAATATTAACATGGAAGTAATTGAATTTAATGATGAATAAATGAAATATTATATATTAATGGGAAGTATAAAACCTTTATTACAATGGGAATGTTTACCATACAATTAGGAAAATTAATTTTTTCATTATAATTGTAACATAATTGTTGGATTAATAGAAAAATATATATATCTTATGTGGTAAAAACTTATAAATGATTTATATCATAATAAAATTAAATAAAAGTGTTAAATATGATAAAATAAATATTTTATAGAAATAAACCATAATTTTATTTTTGTATATCATCTATGTTTTATTTTTTAATACATGTATTGATAATTTTAAAATTATAAAGTAAAATTTTATATCCAAAAAATAGTTTTAAACTATAATAGTTAATTGTTTACAAATAATAAAATACTTTTATAAATCATATGTAATTTTTCAACATTTCAAAAATGAGATCATTTCATAAAAATGATTTTTTACATTAAATATTGATTTAAAATTATAAATGAATAGATCATATTTACTATTTTCTTTTCATATAAATGATACAATTTTCTAAATAAGAACATATAAATTTCGTTTGGGTTTTGTTTTTATGTCTTCCATAAATAATAAAAAAATGGTGAATATTTAACTGTGGTATAGGTAATATATTTTGTAATAGTGTAAATGAATGAATTTTTATGGCTTCTAGAAGATATATGAATATTTTAATTTTCCATTAATTATCGAATCACAATCGCCTTTATAATCACATATCAAAACATTATTAAATGATATATAATCTTATCAAAAAACACCTTTACCATCCTGTTATAAATAAATATTTACACCACCCAATTTCTCCACAGATATAACTTCATCCCCATCCAAATATTACCCATAATAATACTTCTATGTCTCCACGACATTATTTGGAGGGATTGTCCCTATAGAAATACCATTCCTAGAATCCATAATTTGTAATACTATGAAGGTAGTGCCAATGAGGAAATTTAGCTACCTATCACAAGCTGTTTCAATTTATTCTATCATTATTTTCTTCATCCTAGATGTAAATTTAATAAACTAGTGTGACATAGTTAATTTTAGAATATAATTCCTCTAAAATAGTAATTTTATCATCATATAATTTATAAAATCTATTTTATTATTTCTTATAACATTCATTGTATCATGGTTGGGTTGAACATCCAATATTGATGATGTTATAAATTATTTATTGTTTATATTCATTTAATGATTTGAAAATGGATTTAAGGATTAAATATAATATTCATGACATTATAATGATTCTAGAAATATTAATTTAGAATTATATTTATGATATTAATAATAAATAATTGTAGTTATTTAAACGACATGAAATAAATGTAAGGAGATGCATTTCGTAATTGGAATATGTTTCAGACCATCTATTAAACTATATAAACATTTTCACACTATAATGATGAAGAATCTATAACTCTATACTTATATACATATCATATAATATGGAAATAACTTCTATCATTATCAATAAAATTAAACATCCTCAGAATAATGAAACAAACATCCATGAGAATGTGGCAATGAACATTATATCTTAATAAAATATTTATAACTAAATTTAAAAGAAAATAATAAATAAAATATAAATAAAATAATTTAAAAATAATTTATATAAAGATAATTTTTTCAGTGTGAAATATATACTTACCATGTGATTTGGAACATAAAATAAATGACCTCCCAAAATAGGCTCTTTTAATTATAATTATGCATTATTTATATTTTTTGATCCTTAACTATACCTTCTTTACATTTACATCATTTAAATTCTATATATATTTCTATAATATAAATAATAATTTTTTTTTCACTCATGACCCCTTATAAATCCTTTCGTTAAAGAGAACTTGATAAATGACAGATTATCTATTTCAAGTTTCCTTTCAAATACCAATAATTTAAAGGTTATAATTTAGTATGATTTATAAAATGACTAATATATATATATATATATTTAATTCTAGTTTCACTTCAACTAAATCCTTATGAACCTATTTCAGTCAACATAACTTTGATCAATTCTTAAAATATTTTTTAAGGGGTTCATTACAATGCATGTTTATTAACCCCTTTCTCATGATCATTTCTTAAATTTAATTCTATCATCATGAAAAATATTTCAATATTTATATGTAAAATTTTTCAAATACTCAATCTATTCATTTCTTAGGATTCATTATGATATATTTTTTTTTTATGGATATGATTTTTCAACCAATTTCCTTCTAATGATTTTTTCTTATACTTATCCATTATTTATGATTTCATTATTTGATACATATATTTATATATGTATAATAATTTATATAGTGGAACCAAAAAATTTATAGACACTTTATGAAATGGATAACATTTTAATATCATGGTATATAATGTATTATTCATTGGAAATAATCTTACAACACTATGTTATATTTTCTTATTAGTAGACCTTGATGCATTCTTATGATGTGTTTTTGTATTGATAACATATTTATATGATTCCATGATCATTTCATATAAAATTATTTATTCCATTATTCCATGTGATTATATATGGTCATCCTTATTTATGATATCATGTTGTGGATCTCAATTCATATGTTAGGATTCATTATCAGGTTCTTTCAATTATTAGGTTTTATAAAATAAACAATTTTCAATTTATATGTCCCCAGGGTATCCTTCATAATAATAAATAAAAAATATGAATTAATATTAAATTACTATGATTGCTATAATTATTATGTAGTTTATTTATTGGTGGTCATTTTATGTAAAAAACACCCCAAGACACAAAACTCTATATTTTTGGGTTATTTTGTATTCATTTTATGCATAAAATTATGTAATAATATGTGTTTGAGAGTTGGGTTGTTATATTAAAACTAAAAAAATGGATATATTAATATTTTGGTATTAGATTAAATGATCTAAAAGAAAATATACCATGAATAATCATGATTGAAATGTTGAAATTGATAAGATATGATATACATTCCATTTGGGAGTTTGTATTTTTGTCTTCACAATTTCTATTTAGATTATTATTATTTAAATATTTTCATCAATAATATTATTATGTATTTAGTAAATTTTTATTATCATAAAAAATGGTGGTTTTTATTAATTTTATATATTAATTAACTACAAATTTATTATATGATTGTAGTTTTACACATTATTTCATATCATCAAAATTTAGTAGAAATATTCAAAGACCACCTTGGGACATAAAGGTTCAGTTATCGAGGAAAACACATTGTGGTAAAAATTTGGCTTATAATGTATATAACTCTTACACAATTAACCATTGTGGGAATAACCTCCTAGAAAACTAGGTTATACTTATTTTAATAGACTTTAATGTTAAAATGGGAATGGATTGGATTCTCTATAAAGATATAACATCAACCATTGAGAGAGGTAAATAAGTTTTTATATCATAAATAATATGTTTAATATATGAATGTACAGGGTTAATGATTAATATATAGGGAAAAGTTCTTCTCATGATTGTAATATTTCATTATGAGCAGTCATATCAGGCAAAATTGATTGGAAAAAGGGATAGGATCATCCTTGAACACATGCCCTTTATAAGGGAATTGGTTAATGCATTATTTGATTATTTTTATATTCATCCTCTAGATAATGATTTTCAATTAACTATTTAATATATAATCAGTGTTTTAGAAAAATCCAAAATTATTTTTTAATACACCCTATTAAATTAAGATATCTGAAGAAGAAACTATAAATTAATCTTAACAATGGTTTCATATCACCAAGTCCTTCAAAATTGGGTGTGTTGGTTCTCAATGTCAAAAATAAGGATAGTTAAATTTATATCTATATGAATTATCAAGAACATAACATGACCATGATAAAGAATAAGTATCCTCTTTTATGGATTTATTAGTTATTAGTTAAACAAGGAGGTTCTTAGAACTTATCAAGAGTTTTTCTTTAGTCATGATATCATTAATTAAAGGTGAAGGAGGAAGATATTCACCAGAAAACATTTTGTAAAATATATGATCAATATGAACTAATAGTGATGGATTATAACTAAAAATTCTATAAAAAAATCACGGGTTTGATGAATGAGGTCGTTTGTTATTTCCTTGATAAAATTTTGGGGGTCATTATAGATAATGTCTCAAACACTCCAACAGTATGATAGATAAAGAGTAATGCATCAGTATTGGGATAAATAATTTGATAAAGTAGTTGTTATACGAATTATTAAGTAAATATAAATTTTTCATATATCAAGTAACATTCTTTATGAATGTTTTCACCAGTTTGAATGTACCAAGGGATTTATAAAGGATAATTCCAATTATTGAATAGACCATGACAACTTATATAATAGTGATATATAGTTTCTCAGATAAGATGGGTTCTATTAGGGGTTTTTTAAGATATTCTCATTATTTACAAAACCCCTAATCAAAATAACTTAGAAGGGAGTAGATATTTTAAAGTCTGGGAATATGAATAAATCTACATAGTGTTTTATAAGACACTAATATTTTCACCTATAAACACACTACCCTCAAGAGGGTAAGGATTATTTATTTAAATGATGCATAGAATATGTCATTAGGTAATGAAATCATTATAAATGATAAATTAATAGAATATGAATCAATTTTTTTCAATCTAAATGTTCGAAATTACCAAACACAAGATTTGGAGTTAGTGGTAGTAATCATTAAATTGTAAAGGTTGAGGAATTTTCTATAGAGGGAAGTTTGATATATATATATATATATATATATATATATATATATATATATCTGTGTGTGTGTGTGTGGATACTAAGAGCATGTAATATATATCCATATATATGTATCTCAAGATGAACCAGTGTACATAGTAAAAGAACATTAAAAACATATCTTTCTTAATTTATTACTATCATGGTATGGAAAATATAGTCAATGATTATCTATAATGAAAATGTCTTGAAACTTAATCCTTGATAACAATTATAAATGACATAGAATACAAAATCAAGAAAATTATTGAAATGGGAAGAATAAAATAATAAACAACAATCTTACCCTAAAAAATGATTTCCTAACAATCCATTCTAAATATATTTACGAAATATTGAATATAATATACAATGACACTATATAATGTGAATGTAATAAAGAAGTGGAGTTACATAGATATCAATATTGATAAAGGAGTAATAAAATTTGGGACAAGGTTATTAGTATTATTAATTCCTAATATAAGTATGATATTAAATGATTGTTATAGCTCAACACTATCTATCCACATAAATATAATAATGAAATATAAATATCTGTGAAATCCATACTAGTTGTACAATATGCATACGGTGATTTCTAAATATACACAAAAGTTCTTGGTATTCTATCAAGTGATAGTATAGATGGAAATGTTCCATGTGTATGATGTAATGATTACCCATACTAATATAGAATATGGGGAACATCAATGTTTAATTTTTCCATAGGTCTTATAAATAAATACAATGAAAATAATTTCATGTAGGTTTTTGTGAGACATCATACAATGACTACAAATGTTATCTCCATTTTAGTGGACTTATCAATAAATAATTATAAATGGTATATAGTATAAAATTATTAATGGTTAATGGTACACCATTATGTCTTATATCAACTCAATATCCAAGATTCACCTAAATGTATGACAAAATTACTAATCATGAATTAAACATAGATTGGAATTAAATATGGTCTAGAACACCAATAAATATATTTCAAATATAAAATGACAATCCACACAAATCAGGATATAATAATATACTTTACAATTTATTTCAAAATAGTTTGGGATCATAAACTTACACTAGTTGACTTCTCATTAAACAACATCATCTACTCAATAATTGAAATGGGACCTTATTATTCTATTTATGGGAATTAATTTTAAACAGAATTATATTGGGTTGAATCCTTATATTAAAATATCATTGGACCTGAATTAGTTAAAGAAATGATAAACAAATTCAAATCCATTCAAGAACCAATTGTGACATAACAATGTCTACAGATGATCTATTTAAATAATAATTGAAAAGGACTTGAGTTTGATGTTAGAGAGACATGAGTTTTGGGATAAAAGGAAAGGTAATTCCTTGATACATTATATCCATTCAGATTCTTGGTCATATAATATATTTATACTATATACTATAACTCAAAAAACAATAATATCAACTGCATATTTTATTCCATGTTTCCCAATTGACAAAGTATATACAATATCCTATGTCAAAAACATTCCTAAGTAACATGGTATCCTAATAAGCATGATGATATTGACAAAACCCAAAAGGAATTACAAATCCCAAAGTGTTGGATACTAGAACCCTGAATCATATAATAAGAAATTTGGAACCAATTTTCCAAAAACACGATGGAAGTATGAAAAAATAATTTTAATGCATTCAAGAAAAATCTTTAGGGAGAAGTGTACCAGATGTCAAACATGCATAAACATCCTAATGTGAAACTATAAATTAAAATAAAATTGTATAACCACCAAAGTCTTAGTGGAAACAAAAATCTAATCCCAAGGATTAAAAACATGACCCCCCACTAAGTATCACATTACCCATGTTATCACCCGGAATGAGATAATCTACAAACACCCAAAGGAATAGGTAGGGTGTGAGTACAATCCCAATAGGGTCTCACCAAGGATTCCATAATAAGATACGAACGATTAATTTACCAAAATATTTATTTAAATGTTAAATAAATATACATGGAATTTTATAGTAATATTTAAACAAATCATTATTTACATTTAACATTATGGAAACACTTTATACTGATGGCTTAAAATTTATATAAAAAAGATTATATAAATTCAAAACGCTTGTTTAAAAAAATTTACAAATAGTGGAATATATTTTAAATATAAAAAATTGGGCCAAATGGTCATATAACAAAATGTGTGGTAGTTCCCCACTATGGGACTCACTAACACTAAATTAACTGATCATGACAATATGTGTACACATTAACCTCTTAAAGAGGTCAAATGGGACCCATCACCATCCCATCAGTGATGTGACCTACCTCATTGTAATTGTTAGTTTTGTAAAGTGATAGATTGATGTCTTGAATAACTCACTAACTACATGGTCTTCCATGGACTCTAAAAATAATCAATGATGGTTATTTTATTTTAAAACTATTTAAGATACAATACATCTCATTCTTCTATTTCAAAAAATCATGTTTCACATTAAAAGCCCATACATGTATTTTTAATTAAATCATGTCTTCTCAAATATAAAACCATTAGTTATTTATCAAAACTATATTTAACCATTTCCAAAAATAAAACATTGAAATCAATTTCATCAAATCAATTTCATAATTTAAATTTCACAGGTTTCTATCAATTGCACAAACACACCCCATTTCATTGGACTAAGGGTTTTTCCCAACTTCCTTCCAAACCAAATACAAATAACAAATTCACTAGAGTTGGAATTATAATTAAACAATTTAAAAAAAATACTAAAATTTATAAATTGACTTTAAATTAACAAATTTTATTCAAATCAAAAAATTTGGGGTTAATAAAATTGGCCATCACAAACAGAACTACTTACCTTAGGATCTCGGGATCAAGAGTCACAAATCCCTAAGTGGAAAACTCCCATTAAGATTTTCAATAATGAAGATATGGGAATAAAACCAATTTTCAATATGTAAACCAATATGTATTAGATCCTATAACAAAATAGTGATCTAATAAACCCTAGGGATGATAGAAATTTGAGTGGCAGAAATAGAACAAGAAGAGGAAACATACCAAGTAGAGATCAGACATCATTATCCTATATTATATCTTCATCTGTAGGGATGAATTGGGTAAAAAATCACTTCAAGGAAGCCTCCAAGGATGATAAAAATGAAATAGGGTTGTACTCTGTTGTTGAAAACCTAAAAATTTAGTTTTAAGAGTTTATAAAAAATAAGAATAAAAAATAATTTATGCACAGTCACCTTGGAAGGGTCGCACTATTAGAAAAATTGTGTTCCCAAACCATATTCCCCTGCTGATTGGGTTTCAAGGTTTCTCCATGGTGAGTGAAATGTTTTTCAATCCATGTGACAACTATGAAAACCCTCAGTACATGGTTTTGCATTGTTTTAACTAACTAGGTACACGATTTGGAAAAACTATGCACTAACTATGCACATCCCAAAATCCCTTTGAAATTATCACAATTTAATACAAAACAATCTAAAATGAAACACAAATGAGGAATGTTCAAAATAAGAGTTTATGAATACCTAAAAATAGTAACAATATGTTACAACCTCCGCACCATCGAAAGATTCTATACCTAGATATCATGTTAAGAATCTCCCATGTTAAAAGGATGTGGACACTGGTCTCTTATCAGTTCCACCCTCTCCCATGTCTCACTAACATCAATGTTGTTCTTCCATAGAACTCAAAAAAAATGTATCACACTTCCATAAAGTAACTTGGATTTAAAATAAACTATTTTGACAGATAGTTCTATCCCGGATTAATTTTGTTCGACCTCAAGATCAATCCATCTCATAACTTGAGATGGATTGGAATGATACTTTTTAAGATGAGATAAATGGAAAATGTTTTATATCAACATCAACAACATAAGAAATAAGAGACTATACGACACATTCCCAAAAAATTTAACAACCTCAAAAGGTCCCAAAAAAATAAGAGTATGTTTTCCTTACCTCTTGAGACATCGATGAACCAAATGAGCAGAAACATTCAATAACACCTCGTCAGTCACTGAAATATTAAATAGTCTATGGTGGCGATAATCATAGTTATTGGGATAGCTATTTACTATCATCTTTCCTTGATGAATCAGCTAGAAATTTGTTGTCATCTCTTGAACATATCTTAGTCCAACCAAGTAACATTTACCAATCTCCAACCAACACAAAAAAAATAAACATGGTCAACTTTACAAGGCCACGAAATGACACCTCGTTATCATGAACTAGAAAGTATTATTATAAGGAAACTCAACCATCCTCTAATTAGCATCCCATGCTCCACTAAATTAAAGGATTTAGGTGTGACATATATTCTCCTGAATCTGTATAGCTCTTTATTTATGTCCATATATATATGGATTTTATTTCATACTCAAATTGACTTGAGATCCATATTCCTCTTAAAGAACTCTCCAAAAGTGGATGTAAATTGAGGATCTCTATTAGAAAATAATGCTGATGGAACTTCGTGAAACTGAATAATATCACTCTTGTTGAGATTCCCCAACTCCTCAACATTTGTTGTATCTTGAATTGGTATAAAGTGAGATTATTTAATAAGAGGATTAAACAAACACAATATTTTATTCTTTTGTATCTAGGCAACTATCAACCAGACCAAAAATTCTATAGAGATCTCATCCCAGTTTCATATTGGAGCTAGAAATGGCTGAAGAAAACTTGAAGGTTTTTATTTCTCAGTCCTAACCAGCGGGAATATATAATAATGATAGAAAAAATCAGCAATTACCCATCTCATTCCTAGCCAACATAGTTACCAAATTATGTCATATGAAATATTCTTGGTTTGTGGGATTAAAACCCACTCAGAGTTAGGGAAATCCCCCATCATAGCCTTCTATTCAAATAAAAGTTCCACAAAAAATTATAAAAACATTGAATAACCTCCATATATAACGACCACTCATAAATTTTCTCTCCACCATAAAATATACTCTCTAATGCTATGAAAATAATCATCAAGTGAATTTTCATGATGAAACAAATTGAGGAGCATGGATGTCAACTAAAAACTATCCAAGGAGACAATGTCATCTGATTCCAAGAGACTAGTTTGAAACTATGAGAAGAGAACTATCAATTTACACTTTTCTAGTAATTATTTCATGTTCTAGGTCTTAATTATCCTACTCAAGGTATCTATGATGACCTTATCATTCCCCATGGTATAGGTTATTTTAAAGTGAAAATGATTTAGGTATTTCACCAAATGACTATAGCAGAGATTCAAATGTTTTTTCAGATGATATAACTCAAGCTCTTATTTTCTGAAATCATAGAAAAGATATCTCCAAAAAGTTAGTGCTGCCAAATATTATGCTTTTGCATCACAACATCCAGTTTAAGGATATATACAAGATAATGCTTTTCATGTGGCCTAATATGATTATATCCATAAGCAATGACCATATCACCATTCATAATAATGCATCCCAAACCCTAATCTAATACATCATAGGAGACCACATACCTTTTTCTGCAATATGTAAAATTCAACATTGACACTTTAGTAATAAAAATTTCTACATAAAAAAAATTATACATTTATCATCCCAAGAAAAACATTAATCCCTTCCAATTGAGATAATTCTTCATAGAATCCAACATTGAGATTTCATTTAAAATCCAGCAATAATATCCATCTAAACCCATGTGTCTCGGAATCTCAAAAACATTAATTTTTGTTACCCATGTCATAATAGATTTTACCTTTTCAAAATCAACAAGAATACGATGTTATGAAACCAAATGAACCATGAACATCACTTTGTGAATCCAAATTCCACAATTCCAAATCTTGGCATTAAGTCGATTATTTATCAAAAGGTCTAAAAATTCACTCAATTGACACACATGATCGTCCATGGACTTATAGTAAACTATGATGTCAACCAAAAATACTAACATGATATTATCAAGGTACTCATGGATGATCTTGTTAATTAAATCTATAAAGATGTCATGAGAATTTATTAGGCCAAATGGCATGACAAGTTACTCATAATGGTCATACCTACTCCAAAATGTTGTTTTCTGAATGTTAGAATCTATATTCTCAACTCGTGGTAACCGTATCGATGATAAATCTTCTAGAACCACATATCTCCAATTAACCAATAAAAAAGATCATCAATCTATGGAAATGGATAATTTTTATTTACTGTAACTCAATTCATTCATTAATAATCAATACGATGGTGAATATTCCCTTAAACATTCATGGAAAAGAGAAATAGCATCGCCCAAGATGACATAATCATGTGTATTAATTATTTGTCTTGAAGATCATCCAATTGAGTCTTTAACTCCTTCGTTTCAACAGGTTCAATATGGTAAAAGTAATAGAAACTGGTTTGGTACCATGAATTATGTCTATAGAAAACTCTACCTCAAATATGAGGGTAAACCCATTAATGTTGAAGGGAAACTCACTAGGAAACTTGACAAAAAAAATTTAGATCACTACACAATTCTTCTTTGTCTATATCGAAAGAAAAAACAAATATTATTTTCCCCAATTCTATATAAGATGTCCCATCTCTAATCGGCCTTCGGTCCCATTTTCCTTGAATGACATAGAACACACTATAATGTGTATTTATGGATACCCATTGAAGATAAAAATTAATCAGGTATGTATTGGTGATGAGCCTACCCATCTTGAAAATGACATCAATGAGTTTCATGTCAATAACTAGTAAACACCAAGAAATCTTCACATATGTTAAAGAGATAACACAAGAAGGACTATGGAGACACTTCTCTAACTTTGTTATAAAGGATTTAGTAATATCCATCACATATGATAAAATATTCATTGGAAGATTAATACAAATGATAATATAGGTTGAAATTAATGAATGAGATTCACTTGTATCATATAAAGTAGTCAGTAATGATGAATCTATAGTTATGGTACCTCCTAGTATCACCAGACCCATATCTGCTTCCTCTTGAGACTCTTCCACTATATGAAGATACTTCACTCTAGATGACTCTATGTAGAAACCCATTATACCTGAAGTAACTGATTTCATTATATATTAAGTAGGTTATGATGATCATGTTCCACTAAATGGAGTGGAATAATCATTGTAGAACATTTTCATGTAAACTGCGCATCTACAAGAGCCACATATCATTGGAGGCTTAGTGAAAACGCATTTAGAATTCCTAGGATTCCCCCATTGGAAGAAAATAAAAGGGCAAATTTCTAACATGTAATGATGTCTAGAAAAAGACATTATTTTGAGATACACCATGTTACGCCCCAACCCCGGTTACCCAGAGTTGGTGCATTATTTTAATACATTGCCATGATTATAAGGAATCATGTCTCGAAGGACTGATCAGTTTAGAAGTCTTGGAAAATATATTACATACATGAATGTTACATTACACTTTATAACATACAAAACAAAATAAATAATCCTCTATGAATTCCATTATTACCTTGGCTTAACCCTGCATATCAATTAAAATACACTTCTTGGAATCCTAGGAAAAATAAAACAAAGAAAGGGGTGAGCTCAGTTTCTTAGTAAGGATAACAATACAGGGGAAACTTTCATAAATAAGCATAAATATTTAAGGCAATGTATACCTAAAACATAATCCCTTTAAACTTGAAATTCATTATAATATGGAAAAAATAACATGAATTAATTCCATTTACATATTCACATGGATATTCTACTAGTCGAATAATTAAATGAAATGTTACTAACCACTGTCATAATGATGTAATGCATAATGCCAGACTATCATAACCACATAGTCAAGGTCTTGTGCCAAGACTACAAATAATATTTTGTCAATTCCTTGTTCCAAGACATTAGTTTGTCTTATGATACCTACTGATGCATCGAGGAGCTATAGAGGGATCCATCGGGTACTTACTAATTCCAATGAATTCCTCATATGAACAGGTTTAAACATAACATTAACATTCATAATAAAACTAGCATACAAATTGTCAATACATTATCTATAAACCACTAATGGTATATAAATAACACATACACATTCATAAATATCAGAAAACCTTCAATACAGTATGGAAGTTTTTTATCATAATAAATCAAATTCAAATAAGCTTAAAATCCATCAAAGGATGCTGACATAGATGAAATCAAAACTATTTGAGAGAAATATCTCTTTTTTTTAAATCATTTAAATGTCACATAATTATAAAAGAAAAAAATTACCTTGAAAATATTATTATAAGATTGTAAGGGAAGCTTCGACTATTTTATAATGGTAGAAAATAGTCGTACTCGCAGTATATGTTAAAAAAATACATTCTTACCTTAATTTTGTCGAAAGGTTAAAAGAACCTTGTTTGGAAAAAGACGGAAAGATTCCTTTATAAACATCCTATAATAGTAAAACAAGGTTAAAAATGACTTTAACCCATATTCTATTAAATATTAAGAATGTTTTGAAATACATTTTTATAAACATGGATGTGGATGATAAAGAGGTCCCCGTAGATACTTACGTAAAAGCAACATCGGATAATAATGATATTATGAAATTAACCCTTACAAATTTGGTAACTTATGAAACACACAGCCCATGAAATAAGTATCATACAATAAATATGTAAATACACATAAATTAAAGTGTATAACACAAAGAATACAATTATGGGTAGCACATACACAACACAAAAGGTAATAGTTTCAATATGGCACGAATCTTACGGGAATAAGGAGTGAGATGAAAACCCCTTACCATCCACTTTCCTTTAGTCGAGGGTACGTTTAACCTCCTGTATGAAGACCTTAGTATGTTATAAATTATACCAGAACCATATTAGTATTTATGATATCATACATTATTCATTTATGACTTTATACTACCCATTTAATAATAATTTCCATGTTAAATTAACATTTCGGGTAATAATCGCTTTCTTTATCGTACGTGTTTTAACTTGTTAATCTTGATTGTATCACTTAGATCATGATTTAAATACTTCTAGAGCATAAAACATGATTTATACATCATATATATTTAGAATATAAATATGAATAATAGAAGTATATATGAAATAGAAAACACCATTTTTGGAGACGGTAGTCCGTACGTACGCATAAAAGCTGTTTCTGTTTTCATAACGTATTGAATGGAACTAAGTGAATAAAATATATGTAACTACATATATATATATATATATCTCCAGTAGAATTATTATGTCATATATTAAAGACATATTAGTAATATATATTTTTATAATTGTCAATAAATGGTGAATGTGGAAATGAATCTCATCGCGTCGTGGAGAGTGTAATCCATACGTATGCACAAGCGACAATATAATTTTCATAAAGGTGTGGAATTTGATGGTATATTAATTTTACAGAGAAATTTTCACATTATTTTCATTATTTATATCCATATTACTCATCATTATATCTATCCAAATAACATAGTGTTGAAAAACAAATTACAGCACGACGTGGAGACGGTAAGCCGTATGTACACACACATAGTGACATTATCATTCATAAGATGGATAGAATAATGAATATATTTGTGAAATATTTATAATAAAATAATAGTATATATAATATACCGGAGTTATTATTTTATAATTGAAATAAAAAATAATGAATAAATGGAAGAAGAAAGGAACTTGAAAGGGGGTGGTGAAATCATTAACTCTTCTTCGGGTTCTTCCTTTTGATTTGATCAAAATGGCTCCTTAGGTAGGATTTCTGATCAAACTAAGGCATATTGGTTGAAGTGAGGGAAGTTGGGGGAATATTTGGGCATGGGTTGGCCGAGCCAAATGGCTTTGGAGGTGTGATTTTGAGAGAAGGGTAAGTGCCCTTTTATAATAGGGGTGAGGGTCACTTTAGGAAAAGATTAAAGTATCAATTCATTATACAATAATAATCGGTTTATAATGGTTCCAAATGAATTTATTTCAAGACTTAGGTGGTTATGGGTTGAAATACTCTCAATAAATAGGTTTTAAACAAGTTTAGATTACCATTGTAACATTATCTTTAAGATTTAACTCTTAGTTAAATAGTTTAACTTTTACTGTGTCTTCTTGTATTATTACTCTATATGGTTAATAAACATACTCTAAACATCAAAGAGAATGTAAAGTGGATCATTAGTGACATATATAATATTATTTAAGACCATTGGCCTAACCATACATTTTTAGGAAATTATATCAAATAATAATATAGTATTTTTTTTAAATATTTATTTATGTCATTTTGACACTATTTGGTATTTTCTATTTTTGAAAGTCATAACAACATTATTAATTATAAAAAGATACATTGAATCATACCTAACATGTCATATTCACCTATAAAATTCGTGGATTTCACACAAACATTAAAATTATATTTATTTTAATATTTATAATTCCATTTATTTGAATCTTTCATTAATAAGGTAATTACTACCCCATCATTGTGTTATTAATAAATTTAATTATTTAATCTCAAAAAATTATAAATAAAATAATATTATTTAGGAAATATATTTACCTTTATAATTAATATTTATAGTCGAATTTATCTTATGTATAACTTTATATTAAAAATTGTTTAGTTATTAAACATTGATTTTAACTCTTTTAGCTCTTCTTTAAATAAAATAATAATAAATGTCTTAATCTAATCCATGTGGACCTAAAGGGTCATATTTTATTCCTAAGGTTCATTTTGGTCAAATTACACTTATCCAATAAAATTAGGACATCTTTTAGGGTAATAATAATATCAATTTTACCCTTAATTAACCTATTTACTTTTAGTCATGGTAAATAAAAGTAAAAAGTTACTATTCAACAAAAATTATTTGTATCTTATTGAACCAAATTATACTCCTTGATATTAATCATGTCTCTCAGATTTTTGAAATTTTACTCACAAAAGTGGTAAAATTATGTTTTATGTAAATTTGAAAATGCTACTAGGAGGTGCGTAAAAGATGGTAAAAAGTTTGATAAAATTTTTATATATCTAAAATTATTATAAACTTACTATAACGAATTACATTGAATTTATATAGGTATTATGAATCTATTTTGACCTAAAATAAATTTAAATAAATAATTATTTAAATAAAAAGTCAGTTTTAAACAATAACTCAGTGTTTTTCACTATTCATAAAAAATAGAATGTTTTCAGAAAAATACATAAATTAACCCTAAGCTAATGTTGATATTCCAAATTAATAAATGAATTCTATTTTACCAATTTTAAAATATAGTAGTTTCATTAATTAATTCAAAATTAATTCCTGTTGTCAAAACTAAGAAGCGTATTTTTGTGAAATATTAACTATCAAAAGGTTGACACTTGTTTATGTCCAATTTCAATGTGAAATTACTTAAAATGACAATAATTGGATTAAATGGTAAAAATATAATCTAATTATACTTCCAAACCATTAAAATTTATAATTCAACACTATAAATTATTTTGAATAAAAAAAGATATTTTTATCTAAAATATAGTATTTTTCACTATTCACCCAAATATAAAAGTTGTCAAAAAAACAATAAAAAATTATTGAATCTAAATTATTATGTTCTGATTAAAAATAAGAAATTTATTTTATCAAATTGAATATATAAAAGTTTCAAAAATTGGAAAGAGGTTCTCCATTAAAAGGTGGTAATATTGTATTTTTTTTGAAAAATAGTTATTTTATCTGAAAAATGAATTTGTTCTTACATTAGGTCTAAGAAACTCATAATATGGATTGTAAAATTATAAGTATTATATAAAGTTCAAAATTCATTCAATACTATTCATAACTACATTTGAACATCTAGTTTGGCCAGTCATAGTGCGCTTGAACTCGGTGTTGCGTGTAGTGCAAGTTATTGAATTACTTTGAAGAAATAATGTACTATGAAATCTTGGGGTGTTACATTGTTCCCTCCTTCAAAAAATTTCATCCTCGCAATTTGAAATTGTTTTTTGAAAATAAAATGTTGAAAATAGAAAATACCTTTGGGAAAACCCACATCAAAAAGTAGGTTAATAAAATTTAGTCTTAATAAAAGGAAAAAGGAAATGAAATGGTCACCACCAAATTAAGTTCTCGATTAGGAGAACATTGGTGGAAATTAGAGACATATAATTGGAGGAAAAACTTAAATATTTATAGGTATTTATTAAGTCATTAATCACAAACAATTGTAAAATTTAGGGCCTTAAATTCATCAATCTATGATGATTTAAAATACCATCTGTTTAACAAAACATATGGTATTAGAATAACACATTTTTTGTTTTAAGTTCCCTTCACTAAAGTATAAGAATTAATTTCTTCATAGAATAGAAGAAGAAAAATATATACATGAGAAGTAGAGTTCCATGTTTAAACTAATTTCTACCACAAACTCATCTTTCACTCTAAAATATAATAGAACGTAAAAAAATATTCTATTTATACTATTTGTTTAGAATTCCAATAAAATGAATTTATAATTCATCTACCGGACCCTCTAAAAAACTACATTATTCCATCCAGGACATCACGTGGGTCAGTGATAAGTGATACACCCTTGTCCCCCTTTGGTTGTGGGTTCCAGTCTCTCGGCCTTTCCGGATGCGACGGGTTCCCGCCTAACCTCTGGGTTGTCCTTTTTATGGAAATCCAAAAATAACCATAACAATAGTATCTAATTTAAAACATAATCCATTCCAGTCTTCATAATTATCCAAAAATAATTATATCCAAACTCTCAGTCCAATATTTATATAGAATTTAAACATAATGAGGATCCTTTTTTCAAGGAAATAACATGTGAACACCTTCGTCATGTATTCTTTTACAACACCACAACATCCTGAACTACCAAAATTAACCATCTCTTATTCCAAAATCACTACCTCATTATCAGGACCATATTAAGGATTAAATTTACTTCAACCATGTATTTTCCAAGATGTGTAGATTACTATTAAGTAACTTTTCTTAGAACCATATAATCTCAAATCCCTAATAAAATAGGGTTGTACTACAATACTTATACATCTCCATAATTCATATAACTAGTATATTGCTGATACAACATTCACATGAAATAATTCAATAATAACAACATAATAACACTAGTCATTCCTCAATATCTGAGGTAGTATCATAACTTGATTATTATCCAATATCATCATTTGTGGTATACTCTGATGACCGGGACATTAATATTCGTAATATCCCAATGCCTTATAGATGAAGCATTTTACATTTGAAAACTTTTTCTTACCCTTCCAATCACGTACATGGCGTCATTTTTCTTCACACTAATAACAAACTCCCATTCCCTTCAAGCATTTACCTTTTTCATTCTTTCCACATTAATCACATATTGTAAAATCCTTCTTTTCCCTCTTCCCTTTATCCATCTTTCTCTCTTCCATCCTTTTCTTCTCTTGCTTCCCTTCAAAGCCATAAGACTCAGAGAATTATTTACTTATCTAATTAATACATGATATTGTTTCTTCATATGTTTAGAATACATGGGAGACTATTTCCCTTCTAAATTTTGGCTTAATACTCTGAAAGATAGGATCCTTCTTACTCTTTGGGTCATACGTATTTCTAGACTTTACATTCCTTCTACTGGGATCCATTTCTATACAACATCATAAACTAGGTTAGTTTATGAATTGTAATGAATAATTCCAAACTTGTAAAATACCTAATGTAAATTGAATGGTTTATGGATATAATCCATAATCATAAAGATGTTTTCATTACGGAATTATATACTCATAAAACCTTCATAATGATTTGTAAATAAAATTAGAGTTATTCTAAGCATACCCCTCGAGAGTGTCTTAACCAAGAGTGTATCCAGGCCCGTTATTGGGCACCAGTTCTCATTCGAGTCTATATTAAAGTGGTGTTTCGGGTTTTACCCCTATGTACATCTCTTCCAAAGTCGGCTCTACCTGCTCATATCCAGATAGGGATGTATTTTCTTGGAAAACTCACAAAATATCTACATTACCAAAAATCTATGAATATTTTCTATACAAATCATCAAATTCTATCTTAGGTCTATGTGATCTAATCAGAGTTTATCTAAATCTAGCTTCCAAGGTTATTTCTAAACTTCCTCTAATACAAACTGTAACGCCCCGACCCCATTTACCGTGATTCAGTGCATTATTTTAATACATTGGCATTATTACAAGGAATCAAGCCCTGAAGGACCGATCGGTTTACCAGTCTTGGAAAATATATTATATACATCAATGTTACATTAAACATTATTACATAAAAAACATCATAAATAATACATTATGAATTCCATTATTCCCTTGGTTTAACCCTTCATATCAATCACAATACACTTCTTGGAATCCTTGGAAAATTAAAACATAGAAAGGGGTGAGCTCAGATTCTCAGTAAGGATAACAATACAAAGGAAACTTTCATATATAAGCACAAACATTTAAGGCAATGTATAACTAAAAAAACATTTTAAACGTGAAATTAATCATAATATTGAAAAAATAAAATGAAGTAATTTCATTTACTTATTCACATGGATATTATACTAGTCGAATAATCACATGCAATATCACTAACCACTTTCATAATGATGGGATGGATAATGCCAGAATATCATAACCAAGTAGTCAAGGCCTTGTGCCAGGACTACAAATTAGATTTTGTCAAGTACTTGTTCCAAGACAATATTTTGTCTCATTAGACCTACCGATTCATCGAGGAGCTATAGCGGGCTCCACCTATCACTTACTACGTCCAATTCATTCCTCATATGAACAGGTTTAAACATAACATAAACATTCGTATTAAAACTAACATACGAAATGACAATACTTTCTCCATAAACCATAAATGGTATAAAAATAACACATCCATAGTCAAACATATCACAAAACATTCAATACAATATGTATTTTTTGTATCATAATAAATCAACTTCAAATAAGCTTAAAATCCATCAAAGGATGTTGACATAGTTGATATCAAAACTATTTGAGAGAAATAACTCTTTTTTTGAAATCATTTAAATGTCACATAATTATAAAAGAAAAAATTTACTTTGAAAATATTCTTATAAGATTTTAAGGAAATCTTAGACGATTTTATAATGGTAGAAAATAGTCTTACCCGCTGTATATGTTAAAAAATACATTCTTACCTTAATTTTGTCAAAAAGGCTAAAACGGACCTTATTTGGAAAACGACGGAAAGATTACATTATAAACATCTTATAAAAGTAAAACAAAGGTATAAATGACATTAAACCATATTCTAGTAAATAGTAATAATGTTTTTAAATACATTTTTATGAAACAAGGATGTGGATGATAAAGAGGTCCCCGTAGATACTTATGTAAAAACAACCTCGGATAATAAAGAGATTGTAAAATTAACCCTTACCAATTTGGTAACTTACGAAACATACACCCCATGAAAGAGGTATCATACAATGAATATGTAAATAAATATAAATTAAATTTTATCACACAAAGAATACAATTATGGGTAGTACATACACCACAAAAAAGGTAATAGTGGCAATATTGCACGAATCTCACGGGAATAAAGAGTGAGAAGAAAACTCCTTACCTTGCACTTTCCTTTAGTCGAGGGTACATTTAGCCTCATGTGTGAAGACTGTATTATGTTATTAAATTTAACCATAACCATATTAATATTTATGATATCACACATTATTCATTTATGACTTTATACTACCCATTTAATAATAATTACTATGTTAAATTAACATTTCGGGTAATAATCGCTTTCTTTATCGAACGTGTTTTAACTTGTTACTCTTGATTGTATCACATAGATCATGATTTAAATACTTCCAAATTATAAAAATATATATATATATATATATATCATATATATTTAGAATATAAATATTTATAATAGATATATATATTAAATGGAAAGCACCATTTATAGAGACGGTAGTTCGTACGTAAGCATAAACACTATTTCTGTTTTCATAACGTATTGAACAGAACTAAGTGAATAAAAGATATGTAAGTACACACATATATATATATATCACCAGTAGCATTATTATGTCATATATTACAAACATATCAGTAATATATATATTTATAATTGTCAACGAATGGTGAATGTGGAAATTAATCTCATTGCGTCGTGGAGACTGTAATTCGTACGCACGCACGAGCGACAATATCATTTTCTTTAAGGTGTGAAATTGGATGGTATATTAATTTTACAAAGACATTTTCAGGTTATTTTCTTTATATATTTACATATTAATAATCATTATATCCATCCAAATAACATAGTGTTGAATAACAAATTACACCACAGTGTGGAGATAGTATGTAGTACGTACGCACGCATGGTGATGTTATCATTAATAAGATGGATAGAATAATGAATATAGTTGTGAAATATTTATAATTAAATCACATTATATAGAAGATACCAGATTTATTATTTCAGAATGGAAATAACAATGAAATAAGAAGTGGAAGAAGAAAGGAACTTGGAAGAGGGTGGTCAAATCATTACCTATTCTTCGGGTTCTTCCTTTTGAGTTGATCAAAAGGGCTCATTAGGATGGATTTCTGATTAGAATAATGCCTCTATGTTGAAGTGATGGATGTTGGGAGGTTATTTGGGCAGGGTTTGGCCGAGCCAAATGGCTTTGGAGGTGTGATTTTGAGAGAAGGGGAAGTTCCCTTTTATAAGAGGGGTGACAGTCACTTTTGGAAAAGATTAAAGTATTAATTTATTATACAATGATATTTGGATTATAATGGTTCCAAATGAATTTATTTTGAGACTGAGGTGGTTATTGGTCGAAATCCTTTCATCCAATAGGTTTTAGACAAGTTTAGGTAACCATTGTAACCTTATCTTTTAGATTTAACTCTTAGTTAAATAGTTTAACTTTTACCGTGTCTTCTTGTATTCTTAATATATATAGTCAATAAACATACTATATACTTCCAAGAGAACCTCAAGTGGCTCATTAATGATATATATAATATTATTTATGACCATTGGCAGAAACATACATTTTTAGGAAATTATATCAAATTATAATACAGTATTTATTTTAAATATTAATTTTTTTAAATTTTGACACTATTTGGTATTTCTTTTTTGTGAGAGTAATAAAAACTTGATTACTTATAAACAGATACATTGAATCAGACCAAACATGTCATATTCAACTATAAAATTAGTGGATGTCATAAAAATGTTGAAATTATATATATTTTAATATTTATAATACCATTTATTTGATTCTTTAATTAATAAGGTAATTACAACATCATCATTGTGTCATTAATAAATATAATTATTTAATCTCTAAAAATTATAAATAAAATACGATTATTTAGTAAATATTTGTATCTTTCTAATGAATATTTATAGTCGAATTTATTTTATATATAACCCTATATTGATAATGGTTTAGTTATTAAACTTTGATTGTAACTCTTTTAACTATTCTTTAAATAAAATAATAAAAAATATATTAATCTAATCCATTTGGAACTAAATGGTAAAATTTTATTCCTAAGGTTATTTTTGGTCGAATTACACTTATCCAATAGAATTATAAAATGTCTTAGTGTAATAATAAAATCATTTTTACCCTTAATTACCCAATTTACTTTTAACTGTGGTAAGTAAATGTAAAACGTTACTATTCACCAAATATTATTATTATCTTATTGAACCACATTTTACTTCTTGATATTAACTGTGTCTCTCGGATTTTTGAAATTCAACTCACAGAAGTGGTAAAATTAAGTTTTATGTAAATTTGCAAATGCTCCAAGGAGGTGGGTAAATGACGGAAAAAAATTTGATAAAATTTTTATATATCTAAAATTATTATAAAATGACTCCAATGAATTAAATTGAATTTATATAGGTATTATGTATCTATTTTGACCTAAAATAAATTTAAATAAATAATTATTTGAATAAAAATTCTGTTTTAAACAATAACTCAGTGTTTTTCACTATTCATCAAAAATTGAATGTTTTCTGAAAAATACCAAAAAATCACCCTAAGATAATTTTGTATTTTGAATTCAAAAATTAATTCTATTTTACCAATTTCAAGACATAGAGGTTGAATTAATTATTTTAAAATTAATTCTCATTGTCTAAACTAAGAAGTGTATTTTTAAGAAATATTAACTATCAAATGATTGACAATTGTTTATGTCCAATTTCAAAGTGAAATTACATACCATGACCATAATTGGATTAAATTTTAAAAATATAATATAATTATACTTAAAACCCATTAAAATTTATAATTAAACACTATAAATGTTTTTATTAAAAACATTGTTTTCAGTTAAAATATATTATTTTTCACTATTCACCCAAATATGAAAGTTGTCAGAAAATCACCAAAAATATATTGAATATAAAAAATTGTGTCCCAATTATAAAGATGAAGTTTATTTGTTCAAATTTAATATATAAAAGTTTCAAATATTGAAAAAAGGTTAGCCATTAAAAGGTTGTAAAATTGTATTTTTTTGAAAAATACATATTTTATCTGATAAAAGAATTTGTTTTTACATTAGGTCTAAGAAACTCATAATATGGATTGTAAAATTAAAAGGATTATATAAAGTTCAAAATTCATTTAATAATATTCATAACTGATTTTGAGCGGCTAGTTTGGTCAGTCATGGTGTGCTTGATCTCGGTGTTTCGTGTAGTGAATGTTATTGAATTACTTTGAAGAAATAATGTACTTTGAAATATTGGCGTGTTACAAACCATGGGGATCATCACAAATAATCTTACCTTCAGAGGAATTCATACATTCTCTAGGGAGAAAAAGGTACTCTAATCATCCCTGACTTTATTTCCTTGTCCATTTCGTCCATCAATTCTCTATCCATCACTTATCAATAAGAAGGTAGCATCACTAAGAAAAATAGAAAATGAATATCTAAACAATGTCCGAAATCAAAATTTTAAGTCTTCATCTTTTCATTTGATACAATCTCATGTTAAAACTATGAAATCTTAGAAAATAAATTTTCATATTTTTTCCAGTGTTTTCATAAATTTTAGGTTTTTAAATCTTTATAGCCTTTCCCAATACTATTAACATTGGATAGAACTTTTTAGTGGAAATATAATTATGATATTTTCACCATAATCCCTCTTGCTTCATTTTCATCACCATCATTTCCCACCATCTCCTGCTCGGTCCCTCTATCATAAAGGTGTCACAAATCCCCATGAATTCTTTTAGTATCCCTATGAACTCAAATATGCACTCAATTCTTCTCAACCATTCCTCATAATATTGAGGATCATTAAATTCTCTGATCGTCGGTGGTTTCAGATGAAGTAACTCCATATAACGATTCCATGAAATGTTCATCTATAGTTCCATATCTGGATCCTGAATGGAAACTTGTGGTGGTTTATATCCTATATCTTGGATATTATACATAATCACCTCAACTAGACTATGGTTTATGCGGTATGACGTAACGCTACAGCAACAAACAATGTAGAAGACATCATACTAATATTAAAACAATGAAACAAGGTGTAATTAATCCTAATATATAGATCAGCATGATTTTTCTTTCATCATATCTAAATCAAATGTAGGTAATAAACTAAAACAATTTTTCAATATAGCATTACCAAACCAACCCTAGTGACTTATTGCTAATTGTGGTGAGAGATATCCAGGAACTCAATAACAACTACCTCTTAAGTCCTAATAAGATTTCAAAAATCCATGCCAACATCCCAAAAATAAACTCAACCAAAATCATTGTAACCACTATTTAGTTATCCATATCAAGTACCATGGTAACATGACAATTGAGCTCATCGTGACATATCCTGAGAGGCATTCCCGATCCCCATGGGTCCACAACTAGAAAAATGAATCTTACAATTTGAAGTTGGGAAAAAAATTCAAAAAAAATGACTAAATCAAGAAAAAACATATCAGTATGTTTATATGAAAACCTCTACATGGATAAGTGAAACAAAATAAAAATAGGCATAAACATCCCAAATTTAAAATACAATGTAGTAGAAAATAGTATAACCACCGAAGTCCCAGTGGACACAACTATCTAGTCCCAAGGATCAATAACTAGAACCACCCAAAATAGGTACTTTACCCTTTCTTCAACCTGGAAATAGATAATCTACAAACACTTGAAGGCCTAGTTTGGGTGTGAGAAAAAATCCAAATAGGGTATCACCAAAGATTCTATAATAATATTTTAATATTTAATTACCCAAAATAAAGTTGTCCATATTTTGAGAAACATTCAATAAATTTAAAAATGACTTTTAAAAAAATCATAGTTTACATTTAATATAGTGGAAAGACTATAAAAAATAGAATAATTAGCATTTTATAAAAAATAGTTTATTTAAATTAAGAATTCACATGAAAAAAAATATACAATAGAATATATTTCAAATATAATGTGTGAGAAACATGATAATCTTTCAAAAGGTGTGATAGTTCCAGACTATGCCACCCCACCACACTAGAGTAAATTATCATGACAATTTGTGAACAGAAATACCTTTATCACTAGTCAAAGAGGACCCATCATTATCCCATTAGGGATATGACTTATTGCATTTTCATTTTTAGTGTTATAAAGTGATATATTGTTTTACCAAATAACTCAATAGATATATTGCCTTTCATGCTCTCTAACTATAATAAATTATCAGATATTTATTTTAAATATGTTTAAAATTTGATCCATCCCATTATTTTATTTCAAATATGCCACTTTCCTTTTAGAACCCAATACACTAGTATAAAATAAAATCATGTCTTTTCCAAGAAAAAATCATTAGGTTTATATCAAAACTATATTAATCCATTTTCCTAAATAAAAATTTTAAATAAATTTCATCAAATCAATTTCACAATTTAAATTTCCCAATTTTCCACCAATTTCATGAACACAAGCAAATTGGTTGGAATTTTGGGTTTTCCCAATTTTAATCCAAATAAAATTCAAATACCAAATTCATTTAAATTGAGTTTTTTAAAAACCAATTAAAATAAATTTAATTGAAATAAATAAATTTAATTTAAATCAATTAATTTAATTTAAATCAAGAAATTTATGGTCAATCAAATTGGCCATCATAAATGGAACCACCTACCTTGGGATCATGGTATCATAATAATAATGACCTTAGTAGAAAACTCCAAAAAAAAATTTGATAATTATTATCATAGACTAAAACCTATTTTTAATATCTAAAACAAAAATTATTATATCCTCTAAAAAATAGAGATCTTGGGAACCCTAGGTAGAGATAAGAGAGAGCAGTAGATAGAGAATGGGAAGATAAAACATGTCATGAAGAGATCAAATGTCTTTCTCCAAGCTTTGATCCACTTATGGAGGGGTGTATAGGGTCCCAAATCACCTCATGGGATCCTACAAGGATGAATAAAATTAAATGGGTTTGTACATTCCAATCGGTAACCTAAATCATAGGATTCAATATTTTTAACAAATAATTTTTGGGTCAAAATTTTTTGAATGGATGGTTGGATGCATAGGGCCAAAAAGATATACAAATTGTGCACCCTAACCATGCACTTTTTCTGATGGGGTTTCGAATATTTTCCTTTTCCAACATATATTTTTTCAAACTATGAACCAACTATTCAAACCCTCACTTCATGGGTTAGAATGATTTTCACTATCATGTCGTGGTGTTTGGTAAAATCATAATCCAACCATGCATAGCCCAAAGTCCATCAAAATTATATAAAATTTAACCTAAAACCACCATAAATGAAACCCAACAAGAATTTTCAAAATATGGGTTTAGTAATACCTAAAAATATTAACATGACGATACATCACTCATATATACTACATCCATATGTATAATGTGGGTTTTAATGGTTATAAGAATTCTCCTCATGAGTTTTGAAAAGAACATATTAGTGCTACTCAAGATAGTAAAAAATGTGAGAAGTGGGATTTAAATTTCGTTGCATCTAATTTTTTACCTCTCACTTCTTATTATAATGGAATGGAATTACAAGGGTAGAAATATGGTTGGACACTCAACAAGGAGTTTAAATTCAAGATTCTTCAAATGATGATCTTGTTCAATGTGATGCACCAATGGATATTTATTCATGTCATGGAGGGAAAGATTGTACGGTGAAACCATTAGCAATAGATATATCATTAAAAAATCCACATGAATATGGTTCTAAGACATGTAATATTCAAAAAGATATGGATTGTCATCAGGATATTCAGAATACATTTTTCTACTCAAGTATAGGAATGTTTGGTAACATTTATGAAGATGATAGTGATAAAGAATTGGAATTACTTTAATTGGAAACTCTTAATCTCATGCCCTCTAGTGGTGTTTCCTTTAAGGATTCATTCATTTGAAAATTAATGAGTGGTCATCAAAAAATAATGGAATGGGTGGAATATTACAATATACCATGTAATATGTCTTCCATATAATCTTAAAAGGAATTATAGTTCATGCTCACCCCAACACAGGAAAGGTCCATAGAAGGGATCCTTATGATTCTCAATCAAGGTAACTCTCTATTAGAGTGGGTGAATATAGATAAATCTAATTATGATTATGGTAATGTTCATTCCTATTATGATTAAAAATATATTTTTTGGATGAGGGTAATTCGATAGGTTTAACCCCATCCAAATCTCCAGTTATCTTTTTTTTAATAAAATCCAAATCATTATTTTTTAGCTAGATATTTTTAGTAAACTCATATGTGGTATTATTGTAATAAGATGTCTCTTGAGAGGAATATTGTGATAATATATTTTACTATTTAGAAAATTTTATCTTCTACTAGATAACCCAACTTGTGAAATCATTGTGGTGAAATAATAAATATATTTATAGGCATCATGGAAACATGAGGAAGTGATGCCACAAATCACCCATGTGTATTTTCACCTTAGAGTTTAAAATGAAAATTATCAGATAAAATTTTAAATTAGAGAGGACTGTGATGATCCAAACTTTTACATGTCCAATTTTGTTTCTAAATAAATTCCAAATTTAGGAATATATTAAAAAACCCATAAACCACATAATAAAAACCAATTAAAATTTATTAAAATTTTAAAGAAAATATATTCAGAAAAATATATACCAAATATAATTTAAAAACGTATATTGGGATTATAAAAAAATTTAAAAATATTACTAGATTAGAATATTTTTTTAGCATTTTGGTTTTCTTATATTATCAATCCTATAAACAAAACTTAAAAAAACATTATTAATGTAATTTATATTTTAAAAAATTAAGAATATAAAATTCAAAGGAATTCAAGTTAATAGTTAATTCTAAAAATAAAAGATGTTTGTATGATTTATAAAAACTATATGACTATTAGAAGTATACCTATTTGAATAATAAACTGGTTATTTATAATTATAACCTGAATAATTGAATAGTTTCCTAACTGTTAGAATTTAAAAAAAATGGGTCATTGATGAAATAAAAATATATAGGATTAATATCATCAAATATTTAAATGAAGTGTTAAATATGATAAAATATATCTTTTAAATAATGAACCATTATTTTATTTTCTATAAAATATAAATGCCTTCTTTCCATTGAAAATTATTTTATTGTAAATTTTTAAAAATTGTAATTTTTTATAGGGTTTTTTGAAAAATAATTATTTTTATAAAAAATAAAATATTTATATATCAATAGTAAATTTTATTAGTGTCATTAATTTTATCATGTCATGAAATTTTTTGTTTTCTAGAATAACTGTTTTAAATTTTCAAATATTTATAAAATCTTTTTTATGACATAGATTTCATTTTGGGAATCATCATTCTTTTATTTTGTATAAGTTAATATTTTTTATTATTTGTAAATAATAAAATATGAATTTGAATATTAAAATACCATCGAGGTTTTTTTATTTTGTAATTTTTTTTGTGAATGAATTTTTTATGTTTGTATAAGTTGTATAAATATTTTTATGTCACATTTACTATTTAATTACTATCCCCTTGCTATTTAATACAAATTCTGATAAATATTTTAGGTTACAATATTCTATACTAATATTTTTTCTAAAACATCCTTCTCCCCCCATTATATATACCACTTCACCACCAAATTTCTCTAAAATTATCACTTATTATATTCATATATTCCATCTAAAGTACCACTCATGTTTCTCATATCTATTGTTTTGTGGTCCGGATATTTTCAAAATAACACTCCTAGAAAGATTCATGTAACATCCTATGGAGGTCATCCCATGGAGGGAATAATGTTACAAATCCTAAGGTATTTCGATTTCTTAAATATTTATTATTATTAATCATATTTCTAAATTTGATAATATAATTTCACATCATGATATTTATAATAAAATTTTCTTGGATATTTATTACTCCTGCATATAAATTATAAAAATACATTTTATGGTTTTTTATAACATTCATTCCATCATTACCAGTTTCAACTACCTATATGGATAAGGTTATAAATAATCATTAACATCCATACATGGTTTTTTTTTAAAAACTAACGAATAAATATAATATTTATTATATTGATAAGATTTTTTTAGTATAAATTAAATGTTATATTTTAGATATTAATATTAAATCATCATATTATTTTTAGCCTTCCAAAATGAGAATATGAATACACCATTAATAATTTGAATATGGGTATAAACTTATATTGAAAATTTGAAATTTTGTCTATTTAAATGATAGAAACACCACACATATACACTTCAAGAAATAAATTTTAATTTTACTCAAACATTTATCACTAGGAATAAACTATTTCCACCCTTAAACCTTGAAACAATTACCCATAGGACTTTGAACGTGAACAAAATTTCTCAATAAAATGATTAAAAATAAACATAATATAATAATAATAAATAAAATACTAATGAAAATTTATTAATATGCATTATTTAAAAAATATGATTTTATTATGTATGAAGTTACACGCACCAAAAAAAGTGATTTGGGACTCATTGCAATGGAACTCCCAAAACAACAAATTTTCTATTGGGTTATGTTTTATTTCTCTTTACCTCCCTTTAACTCTCTCTTCTTCTCATTTAAGTATTTATTTAATATTTTATTATATTTTATTTATACATACCTTTTTAATTTTTTCCCTTTATTCATTGTTGATATGCATGTTTTCTCATCTACCCTGATGAATCTCATCTTAACATGAACCCGATTATAGCTTTATTTTCTATTTGTTGTTTATTTTTTTTGTAAAAATCCTTCAAAAGTATTATTATTATATTATTTATTATAACAAACATTATTTTATGTATATGTATCCAAGTACATTTCTTGTTTTAAAAAAAATTATGCACTTATTTCCTTCATATGTCCTTTTCATAGTTCATAGAAAATCTTTTTAGTGGATCGTTACCACACCTACATATTAACCAATTTCATGTGATATTTTCATCAGTTAAGCTACATGATCACGAGATATATTTATTTATTTTAATATTAATGAATTTATTCAATTTAGTTTTTGGGAATCATTATGATATATCATTTGTTTATTCTTTATGACATGATTTTGTAACTCATTTCCTTACTATGGGTTTTTATGATTATTTTTTATATATGATTTAATTATATGTCACATATATACAAGTAAATACTCTAATTTTAATTTTGTGCCTAAATTTATATAGCACAAAAATGTGTTGGGTTAAGTTTTCATCTCATGAGATACTATGTATGGTGAACCAAAAATAACCCTTGCACATTGTATTATATTTTCATGGTAGTAAGCCTTGACATGTGCATAATATTCCTTGTTTTTTATTGTTTTATCATTTAATGATGCGATGATCATTGTTATCATATTCTTTGTTCTATTTGTTCAAGTGATTATATATTATTCTCATCTTTTTTATATAAATTTATGTCTCTTGACTAATATGTTATTCTTCATTTTCATGCTTATTTCCTTTCTAACATTTATAATCACATCCATTTAATTTATATATGTACAAAGGATATCATCATTGTTAAAAAAGGACAAAGGTATTAATGATCACATTTTAAGGATTAAGATAATGATCATGTAGTTTATTTCAATGTTGAGGTATTATATATCCAATATCCTTAGAACACAAGACCTCTAGATTTTAGGGGTTTTATGGTTTTTATGTTAACAATCATGAAATAATATATATATTAGAATTTGGTTGTTATATAACATGTTTTTGGGTGCCTTTAGAATTTTATTATATTTCACTAACCATTTAATGTCCCAATAAATTATTATCTCTTACAACAACCTAATATCTTAGACTTTTACACGTTTTCACATAAAGGGTTTATAAGGAGAAATTTTAATACATGATTAGAGGTATATTCTATAATAACTAGACTAGATTAATATATTTTCATTATCCTCCATTTGGTATATATATCAATCTTTCTACATATCCTAAAGTGTCAAGATTTTACTTTTATATTGGTCGAGAGTCTGGTTGTGATTGTTCATCATAATGTTAAAATCTATGTTCATGACATGTTGAATACTCCTTTGGAACATAGAGGTAAACATTGTATCATCATCTGATAAAATAGATAGTTGTGTTCCAAATATCATCACCACTTCAATGAAATATATCATTACATGTTAGTTAAGTTATAAATCCTCTCAAACAATGGTTAACTGACCAGTATTCTAAGATGATATAGATCAACCCATATGGTATTATTTCCATAGAATTTCATTAGGAGACCTATGATACAATACGTAGTGATTTTTCAAATTTTAGGGTTTATATGGGTGTAGTTTTTATTAACTCATTTAATTTTGTACATTCTACATTCACTTTTTGGTATACCAAGAACTTTAATAATAAATACACTACAATATTTTTATTTGTATTATCCCACCACTAATTCAATCAGTTATCAATATACATTTTTCTATTCCATATGAGAACGAATAAGGCTATGTTATGTGTGTTATCTAGTGACCCCTTTATCTCATGATCTAATGGAATATATAATCAGCCTCATATCCGATAATTTCATCAATATCAATAGTGAACTATGAGAAATTCTACTTAAAAATTTATTTAACCTTATTTTGAATCATTATATAATTTTTTAGAGCTTCCTTAATATTTTCTATAAGTTATAGTTGAGAAAAATGTTGATCAACGAATAATTCCACCCTTTATGAATCACATGTCTACCATTTCCATGTCAATAAATATTTTAATCCTTTCATTCAACATTGGGGATAATCGTACATGATATTTTCTTATTAGAGATTCTACAATTTTATGATCCTTTTAAATAATGTATTGCATTGAGTATTCAACGCCTTTTTTGAGATCTACTTATTTTCAATGGTGCATATTTATCTCCATCGGTGTATATATATTCTTTATATTCATTTGAACAATATATATTCTACACTTCTATCTATAAATATATTTAATAAAAAACATCAATATAATGATTACTGTAGGAGACTCTATATTATTCATTGGGTAATGTTTCTCAAAAAACTCTAATTTCTTGAGTCATATAATATCACTATAACTTTTTCCCATAAAAGAAAACCTACTCCATTCATCAATACATAAATTTATCTCATGAATTATTCCCCACAAAAGGGTAGGGTGATTACAGGATTAATTTTTAACCAATTTTTTACCTCCTTGAAACTCACTTCACATTCATTAGTCTAGACAATCATTTCATCTATTCAAGTTATATTGGTTATTAGGTTCAATTGTCCTTATAATATTCTCAAAGACCATCAATAGTACTCAGATAATTCACATAAAAAATAGATCTCCATTATAGGTTTCACTATGGTTCATTTAACTACTACCTTGATTTTTTGAGGATCAATATATATATATATATATATATTTATATATATATATATATATCATTTTTTATTAAAACATACACCAACAATGTAATTTTCTATATTGAAAATTCACATTTAGTATATGTTTACAATAAAATATCCTTTCACAATATATTTATCACAACACATAAATTCTCATCATGTTCTTTATAGCTATAGAGTATATGTAAATATGATCCATAACGAATTTCATGTATTTTCCATGTTATTATTTAAAGACTCTATTCGTTATTCATTTTAATATTTAATGAGCATCACTTTGTTTTAGTTTTGTCACTATGAACTCATAGTGTCCATATCATTTGATAAAGGGAGTCTTTTTAATTTTCTCTTTTAATTTCAATTGATTATATCAATATTGTAACTCAAGAAATAACATGTAATAATACCCATGAATTGTTTTAAAAAAATATTTTAATTTTTTTAGATGATTGTTTTTCAATATCGTAATTTTTTTAGATCGTGATTATCAATTTATAGAATAATTCTATAGTCCTTAATCATGATGTTCTGGAATGATTCACTCCATGTTTAAGAACCAGGTCATATAATTCCTTTTTCAAAGTTGAAATTTTGATGTCTCTTCATCTATTATAATTAAATGAAGGTATGTTATTAAGAACTCGGAGATATGGGAAGGTTTTTGGAATCTATTTCAACAACCATTTGAGTTGGAGGATTACGGATCTTTATTTTTTAGAAATAATATGTTCCGATGAAATTTTGGGATTACTATATTCTCGAGGAATAATATGGATGTATTTTTATCTCCATATATGTATGATGGTCTAGGCGTAGAGAGGGTTTTGTTGTGTTGTTTATCATGCATCATGGAGAAAGATGTTGGTTCACTTATAGAGTTTATGTGATATTACATAAGAAGTCATATCATGGTGGATAGGGAACTCCAAACATTATTAGTTCATGCCTTATGATTGTGCGGGGTCATAGGGGTTAGTCAGGTTGTTTGATCATTATACATGAGGAATTGTTTTTTGTTTCCACTCTGTTATCAGGTTTTTTTGTAAAATAAAAAATATATTTTTAAAAATTATTTGGTGGAAAACGCAACCTCGTGATCATTAGTAATACCAAGAGACTCTACAAAAAATCCATTGACATATTTCATAGTAATATTTTGTTAATTAATGGTGACCATTTAATTTTTATTAATAATTTGAGCTTTGTATTTTTTCTCATAAGAAAAAAATATCCATTCATTAGAATACATTTCCAGAGGTGATTAATAATTATAATTGAATTTATAAGGAATTAGTGGATATTTTGGGCTACTAAATTTAATTTTTATCTACATAAGATGATTTTGGATCTATATAAAGACATACAGTTCATATAAAATATAGAATAATTTTTTTCTAAAGATAGTGTAGAAATGTTTATTGGGATAATTTTCCTATAAATTATAATTAAGGAATAGTTATATGATTTAGATATACATCCCTACATTGTGTTTTCCACAATAACTCATCCTCTATTTCTTTAAAAGGTGTTTGAATAATTATAAATAATTTTATTAATATGAATGAATTTGTAGATATTAATGAAAATAAGATATTAACTACTCATAAATGAATGAAACATGTACCTATCACCAAATCATTTTAATGATCCAAATTAGATATTATCTTTGAAAACAATATCTTTCATGTTCCCATAGATTTAAAGGATATGGACATCAAATATACAATGTATCCCATAGTTTTTCTTAATGATTTCCATAGTTTTTTATATTCATTAATGTTGAAGCATTGTATAATTATGGGAGGATTGAGTGGAAACTTCTTTATTTAAATAATATTAATTATATTCATTAGGACCCTTCAACACTGATTATAATAATTCCATTCTCCTAAAAATTGGAATCATAGACTCATTCATTGGTGGTGTTTTCTGGTGTGCTTTTTCATACAACTTTAACATATATGTAATTTTATCAGTTAATCCTCTAGAGTTAAACATCATTCATCTATTTTTATCCCAAGACATGTTATACAATTCATATTCTATAATCTATGTCTCTACACTAATTTCAAATCAGAATATTTAATCATACATTTCAATGTCTAAAATTAGTAGTCATGTTTAAGTATTAGGAATTAATACATTAAATAATTTTTCAATATTTTTTGGCCTCAATAAAAACTCTTAGGGAATGTCTTTTCATCCATGTGGTGTTTAATTCACAAGACTCTATTGATTAAACCTCCCAAGGCTTGATCTCAAGTAATTCCCACTCTATCTTAGTACATAGTGTTTGGTGAAAATTTTAGATGAAAAATATTTTTTTAATATATCTTAATCCATTGAGTAGATAATGTCATTAGGCTTAGTGTTGTTGATTATGTTCCACCACCGGTCATTCTTACCAATTAATAAAAATACTACCATGATTACTTTCTATAAATTGGAGAATTATAGGAAATAAAATATATATTAAAAATGATTGATGAATTTATCTATTATTAAGATATATAAATATCTATAAAATAAGTGAGGTTATTGTGTCCTATATTACTCAACTATAATAATATTAATATATTTGTAAGATGGTATCTACACATGGTTCAAGATATTATTCCTAACCATACACAATTGAGATTTTGTCATCGTAATGTTCTTAACTTGAGATCCCATCATATTTGTCATATCATTTACATAATCAATATATTACCCATAACAATGGTTTTTGACATGATTCCACAGTTAAATCAATTGAGAAAAATAAACGAAAATTGGGAATATGAATAATTATCTTTTTAACCTAGAAAAAAATGATTAACATAGAAATAAAAATTTAAAAAACTTTTATATTATAAATTATGACATTATATGTTTACATCTATTCCATTTATGATTTATTTAGTATTTGGTTACATATCATAGCCTCGTTTAATAAATAATAATTTCTCGAATATCAACTATTATGACACAAATCTATTAGACATATTATTCTATCATTTTAAAAATAAATATTGAGAGATTTTTGAAAAAAATATTCAAAGGTATGGAATCTTTGGTTAATTAAATACATGAAACATAAACATAAAAATAATAAATCCTATTAATTTTCATCTTCTTATATACTCGTAGATATCATCATAATTTTATTAAAAAATAGGATATCTTGGGGACATTATTAAAGGAAAAGGGTGATCTATAAAGGTCTGTAAGGGTATGATAAAGTGAGTAACATGGGAAGCATAGTCATCATCAAAAAAATATAGCATAAATAAAAATATGAATTATTCATGGCCATAAATGACTCATGAATCATAGAATCATTATATAAGATAACACCAATCATGGATAAGTGGATACCACCTAAATGATAATATAATAACCGGAGGTTAAGGATCGATGTCAGGACATCATAACATGATAGATGAAGGAACTATACCTAACCCACTAAAAGAATTATAGATGTAGATAACAACACAAGGACCGTTTATAATGTCATCCTGAGACATAAAATATTACCAAATACATTGTGAGTTTTATAATTTTGGTCATACCCATAGCATCATAAAATTTATATGCATATGTGTGCCACGTAAGGAAATTATAAATAATTAATAAGAAAATTTGAAACCCTTGAGATGAATATCAGTTTCATAATAATGTATTTATGCATAACGTAATGATATATAATAATTATTTCCAATAAAATAATGAATTATGCATATTTAATATATCCATAATTGAATAAATAAATATAATTCATGAAGATATATCTCAACTAAAGTAAAAAAATCATGAGAAATGGGTGAATAAGTGGGTTTTGGAATTATTCCATTGAATAATGTTTTTTGAAATGAGTGAAGATCCCATAAAAGTTGTAAATACATAGAGTTTTATATAAAATTTTATGTTAACTAGAGTAATTTTCAAAAAATTAATGTGTATTTTTAGAATTCATATATGATTAAAACATTTTCAACAGTTATGCATTAAAAGAAATTAGAAATAGAAATAGAAATTCTATATTGTTTTCATTAAAGTAGTTATTGGGAATGAAACTTGAAAGATAGTATACCCCCATAAAATATATGAAAAAATATTTATACTTGAAATATATATATATATATAATAGTATGTGATGATGAAAGAGAGAGATATAGATAAAGAGAAAGAACATAACCCAAAACAATGTCGGTGGGTGAAAAGAACCCTTTACCTCATGTCATGAGATAGCTAAGTATGTGTATCTAACCTATTGATTAAGAAATTTAAAATTGTTTTATTCTTATAAAAATTATTATTTCTTATTATTATTATTATTTATTAATTTATAACATTTTATTAAGACATTATGTTTATGTTCACCACCATGAGGATGTTTGTGTCACAGTTCCAAAGTCACATAGATTTATTCATTACAATTAAAGATCATTTGAAATGATCCCAAAAATATTTAAATGTGATGATATTTATTTCATGTCATTCAAATAGTTCAAATATCAAATTTTTTTCTAATTAATGAAATTATCTATTAGTATAAGTTTTCTCATATATTGGTGCGTTCATTTTGGCAGTTTAACGAATGTTATGAACATAGTGTATTTTATTATAATTTTATTGTTACTTGTACATTCTAGATTATGAATTTTATTATAATATAAATATTATTATTATATATATATAAATTATTTTCTCCAAAAATTAATTATGGAAATTAATTTCGTATTGAATCAACATCCTAATATGTTGTTTTACAAGCCATAAACAAATGTTTTTTAACATATATTGTGTTTAATTATTGTTTTAAAAATTTATATTAAAAATTATTTTTCATGTTATTATTTATTAATTTATATCATCATGATTAAATAATATAATATTAAACCCATCCATGGTGGTGGTGATTAAAAATTGAACACATTGTATATAAATGTAGTGTACTTACCATAATATGTGAGAATATTTCACATTACTATTAACGATATATAATATAATAATTGATATAAAAATAATATACAAACATTTTAGTATGCATATGATACTAATTTCATTGTATCATAATAACTAGAAGTGATTTGGAGAAGGTGGATGAAGAAGAAAACTCCTAAAAGATCAGTTAAGATATGTTGCATCTATTTCTTCAATCCCCTTTAAATATTTTAATTCACCAGTAATGTCATGATCATGCCCTCCCCTAGTATCAATTCTAAGATATCTATAGACAAACAAACTGACCCTCAAACCATTCCTCTAATAGTCTGCATCTTGACAACTAAAACCAAGGGTCTATATTGAATAATTGAAGGAATAACTCTCATAATATAAGAAGAATAAAATAGATAACATGATAAAAATGATCAACACCATATCATATGAATAATTAAATATACAATAGAAAAAAATAAAAACAAATCATGTCATGTCATGTCATGTCCTACAATGTAAATATCTAAAATAAATGTACAAAATACTATTATGTTTTATCACCAAATGTAAATCTAGATTTATAGAATCTTTCTCCATATTAGTCAAGAATCCCTCCTATTCACCTAGTAGATAAATATTTGGGTGACAATAACCTGAATACTCAGTGGGATCATCCCTAGTACATCACAAAAAAATTTGTAAAAAGAATACAAATGCACCTATGATTTAAAAAATTAGTGAAAACACATATCTAATATGTCAACTCCCCATTCCAAATATCACTAAGGCTCACTATCAAATATAGAATCCTTTTATATTAAGATAATATCAAAATAATATCATCAAAAGTTCCATACAATCACTTCCACAGTGGTTTTCCACTCTCACAGCCCAACATCAAATGTATTTTTCTCCCATACCATTAAATATGATGTGGGTCAATGTGCATCCTTACCTACCACAAATCTCGTAGGACAAAAAATCTTGTGATGGTATCAAGAAAACCCATCTATCACAACATCATATCACAAACTCATCACATCCCCATCAATTGTGTTAGAACCACAGAACTAGGATATCTGATCATGAAGGACATAATCCTCACATAATCCACTTACCATGCCTCACCCCCACCAAATGTCTATCATCTCACAATATAATATGATATTACACATACCACTCACATACCATGAATGATCATACCATCATCTGGTTATCACAGAAAGACTAATACTAATCTGAGAGTGGGGAAGATGGGGTAATCAGATATCCAACCTCACAAACATATATGTTTATGAAGACACATAGAACCAAAAAATTTGGTGTTGGTATTAAATATGAAACATGGGTGGGGTTCATTTATAATTCACATGAAAATTTCGTGGTATAGTATTTACACACAAATCCCAACCTAGGGGTGCATACAAATACCCCTATAACAAATCATTTATTCTAACACTTCATCGCTACTTGGAATTAATAACAATTTATACTTCTTTAAAATAACCAACAACAAACAATAAAAAATGGCCATAAATACCAATATGTTTTTTACTTTTTATTCACTAATTCAACCACTTCTAAATTTTTCATCCATAACCCAATTTTAGGTACATTAATTAATTTAGATCCCTTCATTCCACATTTACATCATGGATTTATGTATTGAGTGCGTTCATGTTAGTTCCCCATATTTTGGCTAGCAACCCACAATATCTTAATATAGCCACAACCCAAATTCCACATATCATAATTTTTTTTCACATAATTCTTCTTGGAACCTATAATAAACCACATATCATATATCATAACTGTATCCACATTGTAGTAAACAATATACATATTTCTAGAAATTTGTATTACATTATCTATCATTATCAACTTCGATATCCTGATTTTTCATAAAATCCACATAATTACAAGATATTATTATTGATCATTTATATAATTTATCTTCATCAACATTAAGACATACAACCCCATATTTTCAATTAAATTTAATTTCATTTCAGAAAAAACATTCTCATAAAAGAATGATATCATATAAAATCTGTTTTTTAAATTATATGGATCAATTATGAAAAAAATTCAACACAGTTTCTAATCAATTTCCAAGATTATTTTTATTACCATATCGTAATATTTATCCAAAAAAATATGATATTATATATACCTAAAAATTAAAAAAAATGGACCATGAAATAATTCATGAATATATATATATATTGAAAATAACTTCTACATATTTATATTAATATTATAATAATTTTTTTAATTTAATTTGTTTTTTTTCTAATTTCCAGTTTAAATACACAGTTATTGTAACCTTGCAATTTTGGAAAATAATTAAGAAATGTCCTGAGTCCCCAACATAGAGAGATGATTTTCATGATATAAAATAAATTGGAGATATAAAATGATAGCTCTTCTAAAATTTGGCAGGAAGTGATTTAGTTGATTATAGTTGGCTTAAATATCTTGAATATAGATGCTTAGATCACCATCGTTCTATATAAAATGATAAAAAATGAAGGAAAATGGAAATCAATAATCATATAATATAAAAGGAATATCTAATTAGAAGATATTTCCTAGAATACACATTAAAGTCCTTTATATTATTACAAATTTATTAATTTTCATTTCACGTCCCTCAGGGGATCTAACTTAATCTCATATAATTTAGACGGTCAAATATTTAAATCTATATACCATGTAATAGATTTAAACCCATGGTTTCCAATTATTAGTTCCATTTATTTCCATTAAAATAATATAAAACAAAAATATGGAGAAAAAACCTAAAAATATTATTAAAATCATAACCCTTATGTGATAAGTGCATTTCAAAAGGGAAAACATAGTTTACCCATACACAGCTTGGTTTGGATGATCCAAAAACAACAATTTATCAACATGTATGTTTAACAAGGATAAACCACACAAGAAACCAAAAATTATGTTCTATATTTAAGTGAGAAATGGAAATGAGGCATGACCCATACACATTTTACCTTCATTCAAGATAGATAGAGTTTCCCACCTGAGATGACAATATTAAAATAATTAACCGTTATTTTTATGCAAGTATTCGATTTCAAAAATTCTACCTATATACAAAAAGGAAACCTATATCACACCCCCACAATGCTATGAGATATGGTATGGTGTGGTTTTCATCGATATTTTGACCTTCCGTGCTAAATACCATAGCGTAGAGAATCCTTGCAATATTTTTCCGGTTTCTCATGTGGTCAGCCCCACCACATCCCCATATTATCATAAATAAATTTTCCTAGAGGTTTTACTTTTTCTATTTTAAATATATGGACTCCATAATAATAATTCCATTTTAAAAGACTTATCTAGCCATTTAACTCCATTTGGTTCACTCATCACCTCATGGGAACTCCAACACAATCACCGCATTAAAAACACCTCCAAAAGAATGAAAAATATGTAGAGAGGAAAAGGAAAATTAGGGCCCTTACATATCATACATCTCAAAATATTCTTTTCCTAATGAATTAGAATTACACAGAGAAAGGAAAGAGGGGGAGGTTCAAACAACCACCCTGTGAGATAACTCGTAGAAAAATCACCATGAAAAAAACAAGATCACCACTTAATTAAGATTGTTCACTTAAATCACATGACAATATCCTCCAAGGTCACACTCATGGGAAGGATGCCTCCCAAACATTAATGGTCATATCATCAAGTCACAACGGATAGAAAAATTACAACAGTTCATTGATTTTTCCAAGAAACAAAAATTCTGTTAAAGTTAAAAAATACAAAAAGGCCATGCATGAGGTAATAGAAGTCCCAACCCATAAATAATATCAACAAATTTTTAATTAATAAATTTCAATAGAATTAAGTTTAGAAAACAAGTATATCTTCACCCACGTTTGGGTTTACAAGAAAACATTTTTGCTGATGTACTTTAATGTTTATTATTTTATGTAAGGTGACCCTAATGGTATATCCACTATAACAACAGATAATAAAAACAATAAGAGACATCATGTGATGTCATCACATCATGCATTTAACAAAAAAATCCTAGATCATTAGTTTCATTTTTTTTAAGGAAAAATCATATTAGATAGATTTTCGAATAACCATCGTTCTTTTATCATCAGCAATTTCTTCTAAATATCCTATCAGTTTTGAAAATAAAACTATGACAATAATACATTCCTGATTCATGCTAGTGATACTAATACATGATTATCTAATCATATTAATCACAATGAAAAAAATCAGGGAACATCAGGGATGGTTTACTTTTATTTTATCACTTAATTTCCACATGTTCCACTTTCATGAATTATGTGTAATTAAAACATGGCATGAAAATTAAAATAGAAAACAAAAGTCCAAACATTTGTAATATATTATGCATAATATAGTGTGAAAAATTAATTATAAGATAATATTCGTACATGAAAATAAATTTTTAAAATTTACTAATAATTCTTTAATGTAATATCTCGATTTTTATCTTTCGTCAATAATTCATTCTTAGAAATAATATATAGATAGAAAGTATCAGAACTCTTCCTTAAGTTATAGAATCTAAAAAATGTAAGTTCCAAACTTTTATCATGTTATTTAAATAAATGAAACATGATCACATCTGGAAGATATGTTTACTAAATTTATCATAGAATAAAATATTAAAGTTATTGTTAAGGAATCTAAAATTCCTAAACATGTAGTTTAAAAATTTCTTTAAAATCAAAATATTTCCACAAAAGGGACACATAATTATGAAATGTTTCTTAATTAAAGTTATTTATTAAAATTAAAATCTGTTTCTTCATTAATGAAAATCATTTACATACTATTCATTCAAATTTATGTTAAAATTTTCAATTACTGAAAATCCTTAAAGTTTCTTATTTAAAAACTAACATAGTGTTATATTAAAAAAACAAAAAATCATATCATTTTATATTTTTAATAAAATATTTATTAACTAATTTGAATAAATAAAAATAATAATTAACCTATAGAATTTATTTATGAAATATTAAATTATTTAAAATACTTTAAACTTATATATATATTAAAAAATATTGTCTAAAAATTCATGCATTTAAAACCTTTTATGTAGAAAAAAATATTATAACCATTTTTTAAAAAAAAATAAACCATTAATTATATACCATTATAAAAATTGTGAATCGATGAATATTTTGTAAATAATATCCAATAATATTAAAAATAAAACATTTCACTTATTATAAAATAAATCACATTCATTAAATGTAATACATGAAAATAATGGTAAGCATTACTATATATACTACCCCATAACAAAGAATATTTTATTAGAATTAGAATTAAGAGAGTAGTCATAAGAATGAAAATCAAGGGATCCTATCTGATGCATCATGATATTTTCGAATTTTTTTATCCCTAACTCGATTTTACAGATTCAGATCGTATCATTAAATAATTCATCTGGATAGGATAAGTGTCCTTACCTCATAATATGATTTAATCCATAGTGTGCATTAACAACAACAAAAATTCATATCAGCTAAAGAATAGAATTCCTCTAAAATTATATTTTTATTTGATTTTCAACAAACCTATTTTTGGTCTACCAGTAACCAACAAACAATCTAGGAAACAAAACAGAGTAATCCCAAATTTGAATTTTGAAATTCAAAAACCCAAAGAGAACACAAAATCCAATAATATCATTATCCTAGAATCCCATGCGTCAGCAAAATCTTATTGCCCGCAATTTTGAGTCGCCACTGTCAATGTTGGAATCCTATCACCATAATCATCACCATCGTTTCCATTTGAACATCACACCAAGTAGATAAAGACCTCATAGAAACTGTAAAACATCATTCACCATTTTGGATTCTTCCAAAGTGAAAATGATATGATATATGTACCTTCCAACGGTCTCTAACCTATTAGAAGTACCACATAACTTGTTAATTTTGTAGAACCATATTCCATATATCCATCCATGGGGGACCAAAAATTCTATGTCCTAGCTGGTATCCCGATCCAATGTCAACTTCCATGATCAACTATTATTGTTTCCCTAATAACCCATTCAATCATAAAAGATCTTAACTGTAATATCCAACCTATCTATCAACTATAACACTTTTATAAATCAATATCATATCAAAATTCCTCTAATAATACCCCATATGGGATAGGAATGGAGAGAACGAGTGGCCCCTGAATCCCACATACAATAGTCCATGGGTTGGATGTGAGAACCGAGTGACTATAATGCATGATAGGGTGTATTAACCTCATCATAAAAGAGATTTCATATCGATAAGAAGATAAACACCAATAAAATAAAATTGAAATTAATAAACCAAGGTCTAATAGAAGTAAATAAAAATTGAATTTGATGTCATACACTGCAATCCTCCGAAATTAAATTATTACAGAATCATATAAAATAGATCGAACAACAACTCTTGCTCTGTGCTATCACAACACATCATGGACACCATCCCTGCCTGATCACCTAGAAGATATATATAGTGGTGAGTATAATATTTATACTCAGAAATATCCACTTTAGGTCCTCTCATGAAAACATTAGAAAATATTATTAATTCTCCAATGAGTAGTAATTTTAATATGAAATGCACTTAACAAGCCAACTACCAATTCCCAACATCACCAATGCTTACTCACAAATGTTACATCAAGATATAGTAAAATAATATAATAATAATATGGCCAATAGAACCCCATAACCACTTCTCCATTAGGTTTACACTCTCACAAACCAACATTAAACATCATATTCTCCCACCCCTTCATATGTAATGTTGTTTTGGTTCATCCATGAATACCGAAACTCTTGCAAGGTCCAACCAATCATTATTGAATTAGTTAAAACCATGTATTTCATCATCATATAATAAAAATATCACATCCTCAAAAATTACATAAAACCAACCAACTAGAGTATCTGGAATATGAAGAATTGCAACCTTGTGTTATCCTTCTACCATGATCAAAACCTACCAAATATCCATCATATGACCACATCAGTATGCACACCACATGAAAATCCTAAAAATTTAATTGTTAAACAATTCTTAGGCTACCAGAGCTAGTCTAAGGAAAATAGGAGAGCGAGGAAGATGGGGTAGTTATCCATCTACCCTCCCCAACAAGGATGTTTGTAAAAACACATATAACTAAATCATTTAGTGTTTGTATAAAATACTCAACTCAAATGGGGTGAACATATAAATCACAATAAAATTACATGGTATAATAGATACACAAAAATCCCATCTCGAAGGGGAAAATAAGCAATCCTAAAAAATCAATTTTTCCATAACATCACCACTACTACCCATCACCAATAATTGTATCCTCTATAAGGTATCCATCCACAAACCACATAAAACATACATAATCAGTAAATATTGTTCCACTTTTTATTCAATAATTCACCCCTTCCAAATGTTCCTTTGAACAACCAACGTTTCTTTAAATTATATATTTATTACCATCATTATCCCATTTCCTTCATGAATTTATATATATATTATATTATAAAAATAATTGATTTTTGTTTTTCTACATCTCTATATTTAAATTAAAATATCAATAGTATCTAAATAAATATATAACCAAGATTATTCATTAATAAATTATTCCCATACAATGCATCCATTCGTCACTAACAAGCTATATATCATATTTAATTACTCTATTCAAATATTAGTAAATAAAAAATATGTTTTCATGCATTTTTATTACAAGATAAAACATCATAGACATTAAAGTATTGATTTTCAATGAATTAAATTTAATTAACAGTTCTATTATTAATAATTTATATTAGCCTCATTTATTTTTAATTATCACAAATCATGCTTAACTAGGATAATTATGATTTATAAAGACATAGTGTTCTTAATCATGTTCAACTATAATCTTTACATTTGGTGTTAGTGTTAACATCAAAAAAAGAATTACGAATTTTGGTTAAGTATGAGCAACTGATACATGTACTATCAAAAGACAAGTCACTGATACATGAGCTACCGACGACATAAGCTATTGATGATCTTGGTCTTTGATAGAGACACTCCTAATTTTTTCTATGTATGAGTAACGGATAGTCTGAAAAACTGATAGTATTACTTACCAACATTAAACCTACCAATAGAGTGACTGAAACAGAGTCACAAAATTTTTCTATGTATGAGCTGTCGATTGTCAAGCAATTGAGGCATCATCAACCGACAGCCGAGCTACCACCACATCACCTACCGAAAATCGAGCTATTGATGCATCATCTAATAATAAAAATGATCTACAGATAGAATGAGTCCTTGATAGTCTGAGATACCAATAGACTGAGTCACCAATGATCTATCTATTAAATTCAAACTTACCTCTAATGATCAAATTTGTGAAATTTCATACAAAATATTATATTAATGCATCTTTCTGTCTTTTATAGATAACATTTGTTAATTTTAGGGACCAGTATGAGGTACGAGGTACCAAAGAACACAATACAATTATGTATCAAGGTAATATATGGATCAACAAGAAATATAGTTTTAAAGAAGAGACTTTGAAAAATATATAGAGATGTTTGTGTACCGAAGAGAAAAATACAAGAGCTCACTACTAATCATACATAAAGACACTAATAATAACGAAAATACCACAAATATATTCAGTGAAAAATTTGAAGAAAATAAGTATTTGGGGAATCTTTTACCTCACTGGGATTAGATCACATGAGAAACCATGAGTCTCTACTTTTTTGTCTACTTCTAGAAGGTGACTTCAGCTTCACTTCTAACATCTTGAAAGAGTCCAAGAGACTCATATAACATTACACAGAGCATTCTAAACTCTTAATATCTTTTTTTCATGTGTACTTTGTTTTACATATTGACCAGTGTGATTGCCTATTTTTAAACACACCGTAAATTTGGTTCTAAACTCAAAGATACTTCAATATATTCATAGAAATTCAAATTTACACACCCAAGGATATCATTAGAATAGTTCCCTGGATGGCCAATCTGTTTTATAAACTCATGAAAATTGTTGAAGAGGTCTAGTGAAATAGCCTATTTTTATACTATTATTACTATGATCCAGGGTGTATATTGAGTTTATTTAACATATACTTCTTAGTGGAAGTGGATCAATAAGTAGATATGATTAGGTCTTGTCTTGAGACAGAACCTCTTGTTTACTTCTACTCAGTGATTTCACGTTTTTTTCTCTATTATTATTAATATTTTTGTATTCATAACTTCAATTTGATATTGAAACAAATGTAGTTTTTATACTTGAACTTTTTTTGTGAACTGATTTAAAAATTTCACTTAATAAAATATATTATTTTAACTGAGAACAAATCAATCTTTGAGAAATATTTTGAACAAACAAAAATTTTATAAATCTAAATATTTGGTTAACTATATTATTTTTCTTTAAAATATAGAACTATAAATTTTTTTTCAACGGTTTTAGTTATAAATTTTTATGGGAACTCAATTCACCCCCCCTCTTGAGTGTCCTACTCTGAAAAAAAGTTGGTATTAGAAGTTGTTTAAATTATTTTTCAAAAATCATTTTTTACATTGATTTTAGTTGTGTTCTAAAGACATATAAATTATTTTCAATTCAATTTTGTTTTCATTAAAATATTTGTTAAATGGAAAATAGAAAAGGAAGCTATTTATAGAAATAGAACTCTTTATTTTAATGGATCAAATTATGCTCAGTGGAAAATTAAAATGAAAATGAATTCTAAAAATATGGTTTTAAAATTTGGTATTCAGTTATAGATAATTATAAGATTATTTCTACTACTATGAACACGTGGGATGATTCAAATAATTCATTATATAGTAATAACTGTGTAGCGATGAATTATTTATAGTAATCATTAGGGGATGAATAATTTAATAGGATTTCTTCATGTAAAACAGAAAATCAAATTTGGGATACACTAGTTGTTTCACATGAGGGAACCACTAATGTAAAAGAAATGAGTCTTAATACATATACTATTGAATATTACAACTTTAAGATGAATCTCGATGAACCTATTTCTTACATGTACCTCAGGATCAATGAAATTTTAAACACGATGGTCTCTCTGAGAAAGACAATCACATCCAAGGAAAAGTTAATGAAGATTCCTCGATGTCATATTGAATGGTGGAGAGGAACCTTAGTGTAAATTAGGGAATCCTATGACATCAACCCTCTACCTATACAGTATATAATAGGTAAATTTATGATGTATCCGGAAGAACTAAAGGTCAATAATGAAGATGATGATGAATCAAAGAGAATGTCAATATCTTTAAAAACCAGTACTTCTAAAAGAATGAGAATGTTTATGTGCATGATAAATGGTCAAGTAATGAAGAGTCACTAACTGAAAATGATAAGTAGATGGATTAGTTGGCCAGGAGATTTAAGAACATTTACAAAATAAAGAAGTTCTTTAGGAAACCCAGTTACAAAGGAAAACTTGACAATAAGGTAAATTGGAGAAAGGATAGGAAGAAAAACAAAAAAAAATAATAAACTGTTATTAGTGTAAGATAAGATGACAAGTAAAGGCTGACTATCCTAAATTAAAGTTCAAAAGGAAATATGAAGACAAATTTAGAAAGTACATAAAATAAAACGAAGGCCACCTGGTGTGCTTCTGAGGATATATCTAGTGAATTTGAATCTCAAGGGATAAAAACGGTGATAAATCTATTATGTGTTTCATGAAAAACACAAATGATGTAACCCTAGAATAATTTGTATATAATTCATATTATTTTGGAGATAAATTTGATTCTAAAAATATAAAAACTAATGAAATGTTTGAATATTTTAAAATTCTTGAGGACACATGAAATGAAATGTAGGATAAGTATAAATCTCTCAAAAACCACATGCTCTTACTATTTCTGTTGAGTTTTAACTTATTAATGAAAACAAAAAGAATACGCAGCTGATTTAAGAGAATAATGAACTAAAATTTTCAAATGATAAATTACTTATTGATTTAGTGATGTTCATAAAATATAATGATACATTAGTTCAAATTCTTGGAAAATATGTTTCTCTTAAATATACTTCTATTACTAGTTATCAACCTGGAAAATATATATTTTTTAAAATAAAATTTTGTATCAAAATATGAAAAATTTGGTTTTGTGCCAATAATTGCAAATTCTTCTTGATGTTCCAGCACTAGAAATACCTTTATTGCTTCTAGTTTTTCTAGACCAAGTAGAGTTTTTTTTCAACACTATACATGTTGGTCATAAGAAACCCATGAAGAAAATGTGGCTTCCCAAATATTTAATTACTAATTCTACTAAACCCATGAATGTATGGGTACCAAAATCGTTCCTTGTATGTATTATTTTCATAGGAAATATATTTGAAGAGATCAGGTAAGAGCTTATGGTATGTGGATATTTGATGTTCAAGATAAATGACATGTTACTATTCAATATTCTAGAACCTTATCATGATTGACGGTTGTTATGTCACCATTGGTGAAAATGTAGGAGGGAAAATAATTAGCCTTGGCTGAATGAGTAACACTAACTCAAATTTAATTTCAAAAGTCTATTTATTGATGGTATTAAGTATAATCTTCATAGCATTTAAAGATTATGTGGTGATGGTTTTAATGATAAATTTGAAAATGATTCTTGAAATGTTTTTAATTCTAAAGATGATTTAGTATTTACATTTTTTTGAAATTAAAATTTTTATGCTATGAATTTATATTCTTTAACTTCCCAAAATGTTTCATTATTAAGTGATTTTCACATAGAGTCTTTTATCTGGAATATGAGTTTAGGCTACTATAATATTCATTCCCAATGAAATCTAACAAGGAAATTACTAGTTAATGATCTTCCTAAACATAAGTTTTTAAAAGAAAAAGTCTTTAATCCCTTTCAAAAAAGTAAACAGTATAAAATATGTTTCAAACAAAAGAAATAATTTTCAACTTCATAACCTATTTATTTAGTTCAAATTTATTAGTTTGGACCATCTAGATTTTATAGTTTAAATGGTAAACATTGTGTCTACGTTCTAGAAGTTGAATTTTCTAGATATACATGGAAATTTTTTATCTCACAAAAGCGAAACTTGTTCCTACTTAACAAAGTATTCTAGAAATGTAGAGAAACAACATGTTCTTGGAATTAAACCCTTAAGACATGGCCATGGTCATTAGTATGAGAATTTGGACTTTGGATCCCTTTTCTCATAGAGTGGATATAGTCCTAACTTCTCTTGTCCTAGGAAACCCCAACAGAATAGAGTTGTAGAAAGAAGGAATATAACATTAACTAAAAATTTCACAAACTACACTCAATGTGTATGGAATACCTATTGAAGTTGGTGAAGATGTTTTTAATACATATTGTTATATTATTAATAGAGTTTTAATTAGACCAATTCTTAATAAATATCTCTTTGAGTTGTAAAAAAATATGGAGCATGAGGTTAATTACATTAAATTTTTTGGTTGAAAAGTATTTATAGTTAGTACAAAATATAATCTTGGCATGTTTTCCTCCAAAAGTGATGAAAGAGTTTTCTAAGGTTATTCAACCTTTAGAAAAGCTTATAGGGTCTTTAATAAACGAACCAAGTGTCTGAAATAATCGGTACATATAAAATTTGATGAAACATATCCACATGAACCTAAAAACTCCCTAGAAAATGTTTAGGATAATCTTTCCAATAAGAACATAAATGGAAAACCTTATGACATTGCGGTTAAGAAAGTAGCCAAATCCCCTTATTCTGGAATGTCTCTAAAATCTAATCATAGTGAACCTAAACCTATAGAAGAACCTGAAATAACTAGCCCTTATTTTTCTATTTCTATTAGAACTCTTAATAATAATCCCTTAGATGTTGTAGTTGGAGACTTAGATAGGGAATATAGACTAGAGATTCTCTTAGGAACCAGGTTGAACATTAAAAAAATTTGTCATAGATTGAAGAAAGAAATATCAATGATGCTATCAATGATGAACTTTGGGTAATGGATATGCAAGAACAATTAAATCAATTTATATGAAATAAATTTTGGAAACAACTTGATATACCCAAATACACCATGACTAATGGAACTAAATGGGAGTTTAGAAATAAAGTGGATGAAGATGGTACCATAGTGAAATATATGGCCAGACTGGTTGAATAAGGATATAGTCAAGAAGAAGGAATTGAATATGATGAAACTTTTTCAATGGATTCTGGACATGAATCCATTATAATTATGCTAAAATATGAAATACATCTTAATTTTAAACTATGTCAAATGGATATTAAAAGTTCATTTCTAAATGGGATTATAGTTAAAGATGTTTTTAATGAACAACCCTCTAGATTTACAAACCATCATTGTCCAAATCATGTTTTCAAATTATCAAAAGATTTGTATGGTTTAAAATAGGCTCCAAGAGCTTTTTATAATAGACTCAACACATTTTTTATTTCAAAAGGATTTTTAAAAAGTACTACCAATCCCAATATTTTTATAAAAATAATTTCTAAAGATGTTTTATCTTTTCAAATATATGTTTGTTACATTTTTTTGTTCTTCTAAAAACTTACAATGTATTGATTTTTCAAAAATGATGAAAAACTAATGAGAAATGAGATTAATTGGTGAACTCATATTCTTTATTGGGTTTGAAAATTTTCAAAATAGTGAATGTATTGTTTTAAATCAATGTAGGTACACTAATGATCTTTTAAAAAGGTTTGGAATTGATAGTATAAAAAGTAGTGATACTACAATGAGTACCACTTTTAAATTAGATCTTGATGAAATTGGAATATATATTGATCAATCAAATTATAGAGGTATGAATGGAAGTATACTCAACTTGAATTCTAGTAAGCCTAATATATTTTTTAGTGGGTATATGTGTCCACATATTCCATAAAACCATAAATAATTTTATTTAACATCAGTTAAAATAATTTTTAAATACCTCAGGTAGATTACAAACATGGTGTTGTTCTATCCTAGATGGAAACAGGTTGATTTGGTTAGTTATTATGATTTTTATTTTTGTGGTTTCAAGTTATATATAGAAATAATCTCTAGAACATGACACGTAGTGGGAATGTCTCTAGTATCATTGTGTATAAAAAAGAATAATTTTGTTGCATTATATACTACAGAATCTAAACACATATATTCTGTTAGTATTAGTGCTCAGATTTGTTGAATTAAATACACAATATCAGATTATGGATAACAATTTAGACATGTCCCTATAAATAGTGAAAATAAAAGTGCTATTAACATTTCTAATATTCTAGTTTCTCACTCTAGAAAAAAAGATATTGATGTAAGACATCACATTTTAGGACATAATTATCAAACAGTTGATATAACTCTTGAATTCATTGTAATAGAACAACATCTTGATGATATATTTAGTATGAATTTAAATTGTGAGAGGATATGTTATATCAAACATGAGTTATGGATGATCATTTTTTTGGGAACTTTCAAATGATATCTCACTAATGTAACTCCATGATGATGTCTCACCAACGTGTCTAAATAATTATTTCTCATAGACGTGACTCATTGATGATGTCTCGATGAAGTGACTCACCGATGATTTATCACCGACGTGAATCAACAATGATATATTACTGATGTGACTCGTCGATGATTTCTCACTAACGTGACTCACTGATGATGTTTCACTGATTGGACTCACTGATGGTGATTTTCTGATAGATCTCACAAATGTGTCTCACCAACCGATATTTTATTTCTCTTTCTATAATTATAAATGTTGATTTTTTTATTTTATTTTTTATTTTATTTTAACCCACATTTATTATTTTTCTATTTTCAAATATCGATGTGATAAAATAAACGGTCGATCCAAATACTTTTTACCCTCAATCACTTACTCTCAGACTCTTAACCTCAAAACATTATCTCTTGAGCTTAAACCTTTCTCTGTATCAAACCAATCCTGTCTAACCTCTCTCAAGGGACCACATCAAGTGAATAATTCAAGGATCTAAGGATGAGTCACATCCATCCAAAAATCCAATAGGTGAATGTAGTTGGTCTTAGCTTAAGCCTAAACATGTTCATCCAGAACTCGGAAAACTATATTGTAACCCCTAACAGAGAAGTGAATTCAGAATGTCTATAATACATTAAGTCTCTTATTCTGAATGTGTTCCAAACCCTAGGGTTGTTGGAGTGGTTATCTAACAATGAGAGTCCATATTGTTTGAGGTTGTTACATGAGTTATACCTAAATGCTATGTTTCTACAAGAACAATATGAACCATTTAGGATAAAGTAGATAGTGGATTTAAGGAGAGATTAATTTTCATCTAAACATTGTGTATAATTCTCCAAAGTAACCCTTGAGGGAATTTGTGATTTCCATCAGGGATGTGCTCCTGCAACAAGTGACATCTTTCTTTATGAGGCAGCTTTAGATGATTTCACTGGAAATGGATAGCATAAGATGCCTTTAGCTATAGAGATTTATTGTAGGGACACAAAGCTTGACGTACATTGACATTACATTACATTTGTGGAATACTTAGTACATAACAAAAAAAACACACACAAGGATCGTAATAGTTTAGTGTCTTTGGAAACTCGGAATATAATCTTCTAATCCTGGTGAAAGATCTTCAACATCTCCTATAATGATCTTATTTTTTTATACCTAAACCTTTCTTTATATCCTGGGGAAAAGTAAACATAAAAGGGTGAGCTCAAATGCTCAGTAAGGGTAAACAAAAGAAATATCAATCACATCATATACATAAGCACATAACTTTTGGAAATCTTAACCTATAAAAGAGATCATAATTTCATAACATGGGATAAATCATGGCAGTGAAATGTAATCAAAATAATCATAACATAAAACATTAAACGTTTTGGAATACACACATAATCATAGAGAATCATTTCTTGTTAGTCAAGACTCATTGCCAAGACTATCTTAGTGGACAAAGTCCCTTTCTGAATCGAGTCACCCTCATTTCAGTCATGTTTCACTGAACCGGTATAACCTACCATTCCAGCCATGTCTATCTCATGAGATATAAAATCTTTACCCAATGCATTAGAGGGAGATATAGCTCCCACCCATCTCATAATGAAACAATTCTTATGTGTTCCACAAAATCATAAACCATATATCATTGCATAACCCATGTAATACAAATGGGAATCTTAAACATCATGACATCATAAAACAATTTATATAAGATAAAGTAATTCATAAAAATAATTCCATCACAACATAATAAAATCAATGTAATAATAGGTATAAAAACAGAACCCTTTATTATCTTAGATAGAAAATAATTTTGATAAAACACTTGAACTCCGTTCTTGAGGAAAATATCCTTTCTTCTTCAAAAACATTTTTCCTTTATTAACATGTCATACAACTTTAAACTAAAAGAAGTTGATTAAAAATAAACATGAAAACTTTTAAAGGAAGCTTCTTGGAAATAATGTTTTAAAAATCCATTCTTGCTGTATAAGTTAAAAAAACATTTTTCTCGTACTTTTGTCGGAAAAGTCAAAAAGTACCTTGTACGAAAAACGACAGAAGATTCCTTTCATATCTTTTACTAAAAACTAACCGAAGGGTAAAATTGGATTTAAACAATTGTAGATGGATGTAAATAACGTTACATGTTGAGGAAACATGGATGTGGATGATAAAATACACCCCAGTAAATACCAAAGTATAAACAATCTCGGATAAAAATGAGATTGTGATATTTCCCTTACCTTAGGTCCGATTTGCTTCATAAGAGTCTGAAACTCCTGTATAATGATTTAAATAATGTCATTGACTTATTACATAATCATATTCATTGTTATGATATCATATATGGTTCACTTCTGACTTTATATTACCCGTTCTTTTGTAAATTCCATGTTAAAGAGCGTTTTGGGTAAAATTGTTTCATTTGTCATCAGTGTTTTGACTTGTAATTATTCATATGATTACTTATATAATGATTAATTAATTCCAGAATATAAAACATGATTTATATATATATATATCCAGAATATAAATATATATAATAAATCAGTAAATGGAAAGAAATACACCGTTCATGGAGACGGTAGACCGTTCGTACGCATGAATGTTGTTTTCGTTTCCTTATTGAGTTGAATGGAATTAAGTAGATGACATACATATATATACACATAAATCCAGTAGATTTATAATTTCATATATTTCATTATTATTTCTTATATATACTTTATAATCATTCTTAAATGGTTAACATGGAGAATGAATCTCATCGCGTCGTGGAGACGGTAGTCCGTACGTACACACGAGCGATGATATCATTTCCATAATTATTGAATTGGAGTGGAGTGGATGATACAATATATCAGAATCATTATTATGTTATAATAACTATGTATAGTTATTATTTACACCATAATACCCATCCATGTAAGGTGTTGGTAGAAAAGAAGATTACACCACGGCGTGGAGACGGTATTCCGTATGTATGCATGTGCGGTGATTTCCTTTTTCCGTAGGATGGATAGAAGGTTAATTAGAGTTGTTTAATATTTATAATAACATATCAGTATATGAGTGATACTGATGTTATTACTTCATAATGAAACAACCTTATAAGAAGAAGTGGAAGAAGAAACAAAGGTGAAAGAATTGGTAACGGAAATTACCTCTTCTTTGAAGAGCCTCTTTGAGACCTCCTCTTAGGGTACCAAAATGGGTCATTAAGGAAGACCATAACCTCTAGGATGTTTCTAGGGAAGTGGAGAGGAGAATTGGACAGGGGTTTGCCGAGCTTTAAGGCCCAAAGTTGTGTGAGGAAGAGAGGGAGGAGGTGCCCTTTTATAAGGGAGGAGAGGGGCACCTTTGGAATAACTAAAAATATTATTTTATTATAAAGTCAAGATCAGTTTTAAATAGCTCCAAATTTAATTATTTAGATGCTAAGGTGGGTATGGGTCGAAATCCTCTCATACAATAGAATTTAGACAAGTTTAGGTTCCTATTTTAACCTTATCATTTAGATTTAACATTAAGTTAAATAATTTTACTTTTACTGTGTCTTCTTGTGTTCTTATACTATAAGGTTAATAAACATACTATAAGAAGCCAAAAGAACCCCAAATTGTTTATTATTAATATATATAACCTTAGCTAAGTAATTTTACCGAACCATAGATTTTTAGGAATAAAATAACAATTAATAATATAATATTTGTTTTAAAAACTATTTTATGTCAATTTTGATAGTATTTAGTAATTGATTTTTGTGAAAATCATAACAGAATGATAAGTTCGAAAAAGGTTAATTAAATCAATAGTAACATGTCATATTAACCTATAAAATTAGTTTAATTCATAAAAAGTCTTAAATTACATTTATTTTGGTATTTATAACAACAATTATGTCAATATTTCATTAATAAGATAATTACTGTATCATCTTTGTGTCATGAATATATTACATTATATGAAGTTTAAAAATTAAAAATAAAATACCTTTATGTAGGAATGCTTTTTAGCTTTCTAATTAATGTTTACAATCGAATTTATCTTATCTATAACCCTATATTAAAAATGTTTTAGTAAATAAACATTGATTTTAACTCTTTTAACCCTTCTTTAAATAAATTAATAATAAATTTCCTAATCTAATCCAGGTGGGCCTAAATGGTCATATTTTATTCCTAAGTTTGTTTTTGGTCGAATGACACTTGTCCAATAGAACTAGGACATGTGTTAGGGTAATAATAATATCATTTCTACCCTTAATTACCCTATTTACTTTTAACCGTGGTAAATAAAATTAAAAAGTTATTATTCACCAAAAATTATTTTAATCTCATTGAACCAAATTTTACTTTCTGACATCAACTATGTCTTTAGGATTTTTGAAATTCCACTCACAGAAGCGGTAAAATTAAGTTTTATGAAAAATTCAGTTTTTTTAACTACCACTTAGTGGTTTCACTATTCATCAAAAATTGAAAGTTTTCAGAAAAATACCAAAAATTAGGCCTAATATATATTTCATATTATGAACTCAAAAATGATTTCTATTTTACCAAATTCAAAACATATCAGTTGCATTAATTAATTTAAAAATTAATTCCCGTCGTCAAAACAAATAGCGTGTTCTTAAGAGATAATAACTATCAAAAGATTGACATTTGTTTATGTCTAGTTTAAATGTGAAATTACATCCAATGACCAACATTGTATTAAATTGTAAAAATATATTCTAAATATACTTTAAAACCACTCAAATTAATAATTTATCACTATTAATTATTTCGATTGAAAAAAGTTGTTTTTAATTAAAATTTAATAATTTTCACTATTCATCAAAATATGAAAGTTATCCGAAAATCACCAAAATTTCACCCTAAGCTAATTTCGATATTACGAATCCAAAAATGAATTCCATTTTGAAAACTAAAATTTCAAAATTTCAAAAGGTGGTTATTACTATTCATAACGGCCAGTTTTAATAATATTTTAATAGCATATTGTTGTTTAGTGAAACTCGTTATTGCGTACTACACACGCTATCGAGGAAGTTCGTGATTGCGTGTAATGCAAGGCAAATCAAGGATGCATTTTGTGCAAGCTCCTTTTGGTGTAGCGTACAACACAAGACATTAATGAAATTAAAAAGAATATTTTTCATAAAATCTCGGGGTGTTACATTCTACCCCCCTTAAAATGAATTGCGCCCTCGAAATTTGTCGGGGTTATAAATGTTTTACTATTCGAAAGTTTCTTTAATCGAAACCCACATCATAAAAAAGAATACCAAAACCAATCTTTAAAAACAAAAGTATGAAACGTAACGGTTACCCAAATAAACTAATCACTGGGTTTCCACATAGGTGAAAATATGGATATGGATGATAAATCTAACCACCATGTTCTGATGGAGAGTGATGGAGAACATGGCTATGGAAAAGCTAGCAATCACAAAGCCATAAATTTGTGACGATCTAAGGTACCATCGGATTCATCAGATATAAGATCACTAAGACAACATTTTTGGTTTTCAAGATCATTTCCCTAAAGTTGATGAAATTGGAATTAGACTAAATACTTTTGTTATTTTGGTTTAGTCTCACCGTTTGTCGTTCTTTGGACAATTTCCACTTCATATCTTAATGAAATGAAGTTTAATTTGTCATTCGTGATGTGTTAGCAGATCATGTGATAGAATGATGGGTCATTCCATCTCTTTCAAACAAAAGGTTAGCAAAAGTTATAAGTCCATCTTATGGTTAATCGTATATGGTTCCAAAAATGAACTTATACTTCATATAGCATACCTCTTAATAAAATAAAACTAGTTTCTAATAACCAGGGACTTCCTGTAGGCCAGTGGTAGGTGATAAAGGCTAGTCGCACTTCGGTTGTGGGTTCGATTCCCACAGCCTTGTCCGACGCGATGGGTTGTCGCCCGTCCGGCAGGTTGTCCTTTTTCTAAAGCTATAATACTATAACATCCCATCAATAGTATCGAAAAACGTTTTATCCTAACTTATGTCCAACATAATCCATTCTAATATTTAGGCTTATCTAAAATACTTCAGTCCAAGCTCATAGTATAAAGAATATGATTACTTGAAATGTCACAGAACAATCACGTGAATGCCATCATTTATCCCCCATATATCATAAGATATATCTTGTTTGTAAAATTACAAACATTTTAATACCTTAATCATGTATTCTCTTGAAGAATGAATACCCATTGAACCTTAGTGAAAACATGAATGCTGTCAAAAGTTAACTCTTTCAACATACCAAAATCCAAAAATTATATATACTCAATCCATTACATAACCTTCTCCTTATATCAGTCATGAGCTCATGAATACTATCAAACATTTAATTTTCTCTTTATCCCTTCATTATGCGCATATCATCTACATTCCAAAAATATCTGAATAACCTTTCATGGATACTGGTAACATTAATCATACACTTTCAAAACTCAAGGAAAGACAATAGTGTAACAATCCTTAGATGTCTCTTTATTCCATAGTACCATAAGATTACTTATACAACATTACACATGATAAACATGAAATCATTCTACTACATTCTTAAACCATTGACCGAGCGTCAACAATTCATTCATCTCACATATCATTTGTAGTCTCTTCATCATCATCCATATAAATACTACCCATACGACCATACTGATTCTCTTCCTGAGACTTTCCCTTAGGTAATTGGTTTGCATAATGCCCGTACATTCCACATTTAAAACATTTTACCATTGTTGATGTCGTAGTAATACCATTATCCTCATCCCTGGTGTTAACTGAACCTTTTCCTTTTCACTTACTGGCTTTGTGTCCTTCTTTTCCACACCCAAATCATCTTCCAGTTCCTTTGAAACATTCTCTTTGATGCCTCTTCCCACATGATTTACATAGGGGAAATTGAACTTTCATTCCTCTATGATCATCATGAAACTCCATCTTTCTCTTATTAGCCAAGTCAGGAAACATACCAAATTTTACTTTATTGATCATATTATGAGATTTCTGATTCGGCATAATAATGATGTTTAGACTTACAAATCCCATTTCATTTGTTTGTTCATGAAGAATATCATTCCATTGTCCATCATATCCTCCATTATCGTGAATCATCTTGTTTCCAGCCATTTTCTAAAACCCAAAAAGAATAGTGTGAGAGGCAAAAATCATGCTAGGGAAAACAACATAATAAAAGGGGGAGTACCCTTAATATCTAGCATCTTAGGTTAAATTCTAAGATCGTTAGAGCAATTATAGGACTATAACCTATACGTATACTTAACCATAGAGACATCCCTAGACATAGCTTAGAAATATCTCTAGGAATCTCACTAAAGTTCTTGCATCCTAGTTTCCAAAGGTTGACTAAACCTTTCCTCTGATACCAACTGTAGAGACCCAAAGCTTGACGTATATTGACATTACATTACATTTGCGGAATACTTAGTACCTAACAAAAACACACACACAAGGATCGTAATAGTTTACTGTCTTTGGAAACTCAGAATATAATCTTCTAATCCTGGTGAAAGATCTTCAATATATCCCATAAAGATATTCTTTTTTTTATACCTAAACCTTTCTTTATATCTTGGGGAAAAGTAAACATAAAAGGGTGAGCTCAAATTCTCAGTAAGGGTAAACAAAAGAAATATCAATCACATCATATACATAAGCACATAACTTTTGGAAATCTTAACCTGTAAAAGAGATCATAATTTCATAACATGGGATAAATCATGGCATTGAAATGTAATCACAATAATCATAAATTAGAACATTAAACTTTTTGTCATACACACATAATCATAGAGAATCATTTCTTGTTTGTCAAGACTCATTGCCAAGACTATCTTTGTAGACAAAGTCCCTTTCTGAACCGAGTCACCCTCGTTTCAGTCCTATTTCACTGAACTGGTATAACCTACCATTACAGCCATGTCTATCTCATGAGATATAAAATCTTTACCCAATTAATTGGAGGTAGATATAGGTCCCAACCATCTCATAATTATACCATTCATATTTGTGCCACAAAATCATAAACCATACATCATTGCATAACCCATGTAATACAAATGGGAATCTTAAACATCATGACATCATAAAAAAATTCATATAAGTTAAAGGAATTCATAAAAATAATTCCATCACAACATAATCAAATCAATGTAATAATAGGGATAAAAACAGAACCCTTTATTATCTTAGATAGAAAATAATTATGATAAAATACTTGAACTCCGTTTTTTAGGAAAATATCCTTTCTTCTTCAAAAACATTTTTCCTTTATTAAAATGTCATACAACTTTAAACTAAAATAAGTTGATTAAAAATAAACTTGAAAACTTGTAAAGGAAGCTTCTTGAAATAATTTTTTAAAAATCCATTCTTGCTGTATAAGTTAAAAAGACATTCTTCTCGTACTTTTGTCGGAAAAGTCAAAAAGTACCTCGTATGAAAAACGACAAAAGATTCCATTCATATCTTTTACTAAAAACTCACCAAAGGGTAAAATTGGATTTAAACAATTGTATATGGATGGAAATAACGTTACATATTGATGAATCATGGATGTGGATGATAAAATACACCCCATTAAATACCAAAGTATAAACAATCTTGGATAAAAATGAGATTGTGATATTTCCCTTACCTTAGGTCCGATTTGCTTCGTAAGTGTCCGAACCTCCTATATAATGATATAAATAATGTCATTGACTTATTAAAGAATCATATTCATTGTTATGATATCATATATGGTTCACTTATGACTTTATATTACCCGTTCTTTTGTAAATTCCATGTTAAAGAGCGTTTTGGGTAAAATTGTTTCATTTGTCGTCCGTGTTTTGACTTGTAATTATTCATATGATTACTTAGATCATGATTACTTAATTTCAGAATATAGAACATGATTTATATATATATATATATTCAGAATATAAATATATATAATAAATCTGTAAATGGAAAGAAATACACCGTTCATCGAGACGGTAGACCGTTCGTACGCATGAACGCTGTTTTCGTTTCCTTATTGAGTTGAATGGAATTAAGTAGATGACATACATATATATACACATAAATCTAGTAGATTTATAATTTCATATATTTCATTATTATTTCTTATATATACTTCATAATCATTCTTAAATGGTTAACATGGAGAATGAATCTCATCGCGTCGTGGAGACGGTAGTCCGTACGTACGCACGAGCGATGATATCATTTCCATAATTATTGAATTGAATTGGAGTGGATGATACAATATATCAGAATCATTATTATCTTATAATAACTATGTATAGTTAATTTTTACACCATAATACCCATCCATGTAAGGTGTTGGTGGAAAAGAAGATTACACCACGGCGTGGAGACGGTATTCCGTACGTACGCACGCGCGGTGATTTCCTTTTTCCGTAGGATGGATAGAAGGTTAATTAGAGTTGTTTCATATTTATAATAACATATCAGTATATTTGTGATACTGATGTTATTACTTCATAATGAAACAAGCTAAGAAGAAGAAGTGGAAAAAGAAATAAAGGTGAAAGAATTGGTAATGGAAATTACCTATTCTTTGAAGCGCCTCTTTGAGACCTCCTCTTAGGGCACTAAAATTGGTCTTTGAGGAAGACCATAACCTCTAGGATGTTGCTAGGGAAGTGGAGATAGGATTGTGGCAGTGGGTGGCCGAGCTTGAAGGCTCAAAGTTGTGTGAGGAAGAGATGGAGGAGGTGTCCTTTTATAAGGGAGGAGAGGGGCACCTTTGGAATAACTAAAAATATTATTTTATTATAAAGTCAAGTTCTGTTTTAAATATCTCCAAATTGATTTATTTCGAGTCTAAGGTGGGGATGGGTCGAAATCCTCTCATCTAATAGAATTTAGACAGGTTTAGGTTCCTATTTTAACCTTATCATTTAGATTTAACATTAAGTTAAATAATTTTACTTTTACTGTGTCTTCTTGTGTTCTTATACTATAAGGTTAATAAACGTACTATATCAAGCCAAACGAACCCCAAGTTGTTTATTATTAATATATATATGCTTATCTAAGTCATTTGGCAAAATCGTAGGTTTTTAGGAATAAAATAACAATTAATAATATAATATTTGTTTTAAAAACTATTTTATGCCAATTTTGACACTATTTAGTAATTGATTTTTGTGAAGCTCATAATAGAATAATAAGTTCGAAAAAAGTTAATTAAATCAATACTAACATGTCATATTAACCTAGAAAATTAGTGTAATTCATAAAAAGTCTTAAATTACATTTATTTTGGTATTTATAACATTAATTATGTCAATATTTCATTAATAAGATAATTACTGTATCATCTTTCTGTCATAAATAAATTAAATTATTTGATGTCTAAAAATTACAAATAAAATACCATTATGTAGGAAATCGTTTGAGATTTCTAATGAATATTTATAATAGAATTTAACTTATGAATAACCCTATATTAAAAATTTTTTAGTAAATAAACATTGATTTTAACTCTTTTAACCCTTCTTTAAATAAATTAATAATAAATGTCCTAATCTAATCCAAGTGGGCCTAAACGGTCATATTTTATTCCTAAGTTTGTTTTTGGTCGAATTACACTTGTCCAATAGAATTAGGACATGTGTTAGGGTAATAATAATATCATTTCTACCCTTAATTACCCTATTTACTTTTAACCGTAGTAAATAAAAGTAAAAAGTTATTATTTACCAAAAATTATTTTCATCTCATTGAACCACATTTTACTTACTGACATCAATCTTGTCTCTCGGATTTTTGAAATTCCACTCACAGAAGCGGTAAAATTAAGTTTTATGAAAAATTCAGTTTTTTTAACTACCACTTAGTGGTTTCACTATTCATCAAAAATTGAAAGTTTTCAGAAAAATACCAAAAATTAGGCCTAAGCTATATTTGATATTATGAACTCAAAAATGATTTCTATTTTACCCAATTCAAAACATATCAGTTGCATTAATTAATTTAAAAATTAATTCCCGTCGTCAAAACAAATAGCGTGTTCTTAAGAGATAATAACTATCAAAAGATTGACATTTGTTTATGTCTGGTTTAAATGTGAAATTACATCCAATGACCAACATTGTATTAAATTGTAAAAATATATTCTAAATATACTTTAAAACCACTCAAATTAATAATTTATCACTATTAATTATTTCGATTGAAAAAGTTTTTTTTAATTAAAATTTAGTAATTTTCACTATTCATCAAAATATGAAAGTTATCCGAAAATCACCAAAATTTCACCCTAAGCTAATTTCAATATTACGAATCCAAAAATGAATTCCATTTTGAAAAATAAAATTTCAAAATTTCAAAAGGTGGTTATTACTATTCATAACGGCTAGTTTTAATAATATTTTAGTAGCATATTGTTGTTTAGTGAAACTCGTTATTGTGTACTACACACGCGATCGAGGAAGGTCGCGATGGCGTGTAATGCAAGGCAAATCAAGGATGCTTGTTGTGCAAGCTCCTTTTTGTGTAGCGTATAACACAAGACATTAATGAAATTAAAAGGAAAATTTTTCATAAAATCTCGGGGTGTTACATTTATGGTGAGTGAGGATATTGATTAAATTAATTCAACATTAGTTATGTCTTATGAAAGGGAACTCTCTTTCGCATTATTTTTAGGATTTTACCTTCTCTATCAGTTGAAGAAAGGATATAAGGTAAATATTTTCAAATATATGGTAGTTCATATCATTGAAATTATCAATCCCTATAACAAGAAAAACTCATTATTTAATCCTAGAATTATCTCTGACATGTCGGAAGATAAATGATTTGTAAATAAAGGTGAAGATACAGTCACCACTTGTCATGGTTTTTCCTCAACAAATTCATCTGTAAGGGGATGAAAATCAATTGGAATCCCTAGAAGAAGATATGGTTTGAGGATAACGAAAAGTTTTATAAATATTTTGATCTAGTTGAGTATGCCTCAAGGATGAGGAACATGGATGATCCTAGTCTATGACCATGGTAAGATGGTTAGTATTATAAAGAGGATGTGGTTGTGGAAGGTCAAGGAAATAAGTTACCTATATATGATAGGAGTGGTCCTGACATTGCTGACAGTCCAGCAAGGTTGTCTTATGGTCCATAAATTCCTTTAAGACCATTACCTTTTAAGGAACCAATTATTCCTAAGAATGATGGTGATGAGACTGGAGAATCTAATAATATAGATTATGTGAGAAAATATGGTAGTGATGATCAATAATTTGGTGATGAAGAAAATCGAATTTGAGAAAAAGAATAAGAAAATGTAAATAAAGGTGTGGAAAATGATGGTTAATTTTGAGAGGATGATGGGGAATATGGAAATGATAGGGTAGATGCATAAAGAGATTATTCTTGATGTGAATCAAACCATGGTAATGATAACCAAGGTCCTGGTAGATAAATTAATTATATAACCCTAGATCATGTTGAACATGATAATCTTGTCGATCCTTCCATATTAGAATAAGAACATATTATAGAATCCCATGAGGCTACCGAATAGATTGCGATTGAATAAGGGACTCCTGATTCTCATGTTGAACCAGTTGTGGTTCAAGAGAGAACCCATATTTTCCATGTAAAAGTGGAAATTTAGGTATTAAAATGTGTATCTATGACTCCAATGAGGGAGGTGGTTTATTAAGGAAAAATTTCTTCAACTAAGGGGGAGTGAAGATAAAATTTCTATGGTCCATGTGCTTGATAATGTAGAGGGTATTGTGGTACCCATATAGAGGAGTGACCCCGGGTATGTGACTCTTGGAATAGATTATCTTGATGTAGATGAGAGGATTGACCCTAATTTTTATGGTTTGTTTATAACATGTTGAATATATCACCAAAGTTGATTTTAATTCCTTCAAGGAAGAAAGATTGCATGATGTCCGATCAACTCCTTCATAGTCACATGATCCTATTTCTAGAATTAGTGAATGAGATGTTGAGTTCATTACTAAGAGAGTTGTATCTCATGTTCATCCAAGGATGATAGATCTTTGTAAACTTATTGTTTCATATAATCATAAGATGATAAATGAGTTGACTATTATGGTGTCTACCATTGACGGTATAATGCTTGAATATTGAACTTCTTTAGATAGAGTTATGAAATCTCTTGGAGACACCAATTATGAATCATGTAAGGAAACTAGTCCCTCACGGAATCTACCTCTTGATCTGACTCTATTGAGATATGATATTCAAGATATCGTGAAAGGTGCCTCCATCTCAACTGCTCTTGTTTTTCAATCTCCAAATGTTGATATAGTCAGAAATGTGATTAGAGAAAAACTTTATAGTATGATATGTTACACTAAATAGTCTAATATTTCCAAAATCAGTCATAATTGTGGTCATATATATGACATGGTAATGTTTTATTCCTCGAGTTCTATTACAGATCAAGTAGAAATAACCAAAAAAAAGTATATTTCTATTTCAAGATAATTGACACTAATAACCAGTTGACCTGTAACTTCATGTATTCGGTGGATTATTTGAGGTTTCCACTGTTGAATTAAGCTGTGAAATTTAATGTTAAGACGGAAAAATAGTTTACTCCTTCCTTGAAAAGTACATGTAAAATAAGTATAATTTTGACAAGGAAATGACTTCTGTTGGTGAGGTCATCAGGGACATCATAAATTTTCTCAAACCATACCAGCACCTTCACAACATAACGATTGTTTCTCCTCCTTCTGCTCCTATATGACTAGTCCTTCCCCTTTCTACCTCTTCTTATACACCCTTATAACCATTGAACATGACTCCTACGCATGCTTTCAGTCTAATTAGACCTATCATCCTATAAGAACACACAATACATGGTTCTTCTTCTATACACAGCCCTTCTTTTTCTGTCTTCACATGGGGATCCTCTGCCTTCCCTCAATATCTGCACTAATCCTATTACAACTACATCTGAAACCTTATACTTATCCCTCCTATGGTTCTGATAAAATAAATTAATTGCTAGAGTCAACTAAACCCAAGAAGTAGTCAGGTTTATTTTTGATAGGGAATTGACGTACTCCATTTTTTTCTACTATTTGGGCCATCCCTTATACTAATATATTAATGGAATTCCATTTTTAATTTCATATCCTTGATATTGGTGTTATTTATTTTTCATTTATTGTTTCCTTTTTGATAATACCAAAAGGGGAGAAATAATATGGTATCTCTCTTAGGGGGAGCATAAAAATAAGATTAATATTAAAATGGAACATATAATTGACAAAGATCATTTATCAACTAATTTGATTTATTAAATAATATTTACTTATATTTATTTTAAAATTTCATCTCAATAATATGTGTATTGTGTAATAATGATTTTTTCCCTAATTATAATAAATTAATTGAATTATTGGTTCATATAATTCTATTATTTTTTATCATCTAAAATGAGTAGATTATTGGAATCCTCTAGTTTTAATGATCACAAATCATGCTCAACTATGCTAATAATGATTTATTAAAATACAATGTCATTAATCAAGTTAAATTATAATCTTACCCTCTATTTTTAGTGTTTACATCATAAAACAACATTAAATATTTTGTTTTAGTATGATCTCCTGATACATATACTACTGATAGACAAGTCACAGATATATGACCTACCGACGGCATAAACAACAGATGAGTTGAGTCACCAACAGAGTGACTCATAATTTTCCATACGAGTTACTGATAGTATGACCTACTAACAGTCAAATCTACCGACAGTCATACTAACTCACATCTGACCTACTAATAGAGTGACTGATAGCAAGACTCATAATTTTCTTATGTATGTGCTATCGATAGTCGAGCTACTAATGCATCACGAATCGAAAGCATAGAAACTGAAGCATCACCTACCAAACACCAAGATACTAATTCCCCATATATTGAGAGAATGATCTACTGATAGCATGAGACAATGATAGTCTGAGGTACCGAAAGACAATGTCACCGATGATTTGTCTATTAAATTCTAACATACCTATAATGGTCATATTCATGAAATTTAGTACTTTTTATTATATTAATGATCCTATTAGTATTTTTATGACAAAATTTAATGATGACAGGGAAAAGTATGAGGTACTATAGAACATGTTGTTTGTATGTATATAGGGAATATCTGGATCAACAAGAAATAGTGTGAGAATGAATAACCTAAAAATATACATAGAGTTATTTGTATACCTTAATGAAAAATACAATTGCTCTGTACTATTCATAGTCGAAGATACTACTAAAAACCAAAAGCCCAAAAATCAATGTACTGATAGAAAAGAGTATATGAAAAATTTGAGGAAAAGTTTACCTCACAAGGAATAGAACAGAGAAGAAACACTAACTCTCTGTTTTTTTATTTGTATCTAGAAGGTGACTCCAACTTCACTTCTACCATCCTCAAAGAGTCCAAAAGCCTCATAGAACATCATAAAAAGCATTGTAAACTCTTATTATAATTTTTCTCTACTGGTGTACATTATTTTACATGTCTAGAAGTGTGATTCAATATTTTCAAAAACACACTGACTCCTATAATAAACTAGAATATAATAAAATATATTTAAAAAATTTAACATTTACACACCAACGGATACCGTAGGAACAGATCCCTATGTGTCCTATCTATTTTTTCTTAGACTACCAAAAAAACTATGGAAGATTTATATTGACCTAGATAGTTTGTATAATATTATTACCCCGATATAGGATGTGGATTAAGTTTAAATAACATAAATTTCTTGATGAAATGTGATCTCTAATTGGAGAGGATTAGGTATCATCTTGAGACCGGACCTCTTGATTACTTCAATTGTGTGATCTCAAGTTTTATTTTCTATCATATTATTACTATCTTAGAAAACATAACTTCACTTTGATAGATAATATTATATAATGTTTCTATCAGAATTTGATTTCGTATGTTTTTTTGAAAAGATGATATGATAAAGTATATAGTTTTAAATGAGAACTAATAAATATTTAAGAAATATTTTGAACAAAAAAACATTTATAAATCTCATCCATTGGTTAACTAGGATACTTTTTATTAAATTAGGGAACTTTAAATTATTTTTAAATAATGGTTTTTGTCATAAAGTTTTTTAGAAACTCAAATCATGCCCCCCCCCCTCTTGAGTTTCATACTTCGTCCAAAAATTTATATATGGTAGGTATTTATTATACCGAAAATATAGGAACAACCCATAATTTCAATGAAAAATAATTTCATACTAAACAAAGGGGATTATATAAATCATATACTGTATAACAGATGATCCTTAAATTATAATTCTTGGTTATAAAAATAATATTTCAATATAAATTTTACTTTATTACAAAATTATTTCTATTTTCTCCTCAATATATTTATCCATAAAAAACAAGCTATTATCTATAAAATAAAAAAACAAATCAAATAGAATAGTAAAGTATATAAAAAATAATTTTACCTATTTATTTTCATATTTTATTTTATTTTATTTTTTTCATCCCAAATAATTATGTAGAAATTTAAAATAGATCGATATCCTCAAAATTTTCATAAAATAATATAATAGATGTCTTGAGTCTTATATTGGGAGTGATACATCATATGATACACCATGGATAGAGAAAGAGAAACAAGAGTTTTTTATAAAATTGGACAATAATAGTATAGCCCTTTCAATAAGGGCTACAAGATGTTAAAAATTGATGTTTGGATCATGTAGGTTTATTTGAAAATGGGAAAATGAATAGGAACAAAAGAAAATCTCTGGTATTAGAATAGAAAATGTAGAAAAGTTAGGATATATTGCCTAAAATACTCATAAAAATATAATATTTTATTACATAATAGTTGGTTCCAATTTAAATTCCCCCATACAACCCAATTTGATCTTCTATAAATTCAGATGTCAAACATTAATACCCATGTTCTTTTCTAAAGATTAAATCCCAAGGTTTGCAATTATTATTTCAATTTATTGCTATTAGAGTAATTATTAATGAAAATAGTTATGAAAAATATAGAAACATGATTAAAAGTATTACCCTTACAAGATAAGGGTGCACTCCATATGGGTAAATTTGAATTACTCATATATGGCTCTGTTTGGATGAAACACATATATGAATCCATATACAAATACATCATATAGGGACTACATGGTGGTGAAACCAAAAATTTAAATCTTCCCTAACATGACCAAAGGAAATAGTGCCCAAACCAAGTTCAAGGTACCTTCATGCTTGATAGATATATTTTCCCAAATTTAAGGGACTTAATGAAAGAATTAAGCCTTCCTATGTGTAAGACTCTAACACGAGTAATTCTACTTATACACAGAATTTAATTGAATTTATAACCACCACCATTCTATGGGATATCAAATGTTGTGGTTTCCATTATTATTTTAACATCCACATAAATGATCATGGTGTAGAGACTCTTTTCTCTCCCTTTTTCCCTTTCTCGCATTAATGACCTCAATACATCCTCACATGTGAAAATGTCAAATGTCTTGTGATTTTTACATTAATCAAGTAACATATGTAGTATATCTATGTAAAATACATTCTGAAATATAATCCCTAACTATTTTACACCACGTGGCTCACACATCACCTCATAAGAATTCAAAAGTTCCCACCCCATCTCAAAATACTAGAAAATTCATTGAAATCCCAGTGGGGTGTATTTTGAAATTCAGTACCATATAATTATAGTGTGTTATTATATGATAAAAGATTACTCTATTTCAGGGGAAAAGAAAATATTAGTCATTTTAGTTGTGTTGCGATAAGTAAATAGGATTAATGAATTAGGATAGTGGGGTTATGAACTGACATATGTATAAGAGGAGTTTGATTTTATTATTTTATATATTATAATAAAATATTACTTTTATGAATAGTGACTTGTATTTTCATTTAATAGAAATATAAGATTTATTTAACAGTAATTGAGACATTAAAATACTCATCCAACATATAGAAGCCTAAAGAATTTATTCTTATATACAATTAAAAAATGCAATACTTATATAAAATTTTACAATCCAATTAAATATTTTAATATTTAGTAAAAAAATTCACTTTAACAAAATTTTAAAGATTGAATTCGAAAAATGACATCCATTTTATGAAAAATTATATTATAATGAAGAGAATGAATTTTTAAACACAAACATTATTTATTGAAATGTAATAATTTGATTGAAGTAATTGAGGATAAAACCATTAATATGAATTAATATACTAAATAATTATGTCTTAAAGAAATGATTTTAAAGGGATGATTAATTTATATTAATAAATAAAATTAATCACTTTAATAATATAGTTATGATCATCTTTAATATTTCAATGTATAAACTAATGAATATTAAGAATAAAAAATGTTTAAAAGGCCATTTCTCAATAAAAAATGTTTTCCCTTAAATAATTTATTTAATTTAAAAGATAAATTTATGAATTTTAGAATTTTAGTTCCATGAAATGGAAATTATTTTTGATATAATAATAAAAAAATATTCTCTATAAAGGCTGCTTCAATAGACATGTTTCTTTGGCAACTATTTGTTTGTTTTTTCAAACTACAAATGGAACTACTTATAAATTGTTTTCCTCCTCTATTTAATCATCTAGATTATGGGTTTATTTATAATATGTTTTTGGATATCTTATAAACATTGTGAGTTGTGGTAATTTTATAGAATCCATTCACTGGGTGGGATGTGGTACACAATCGAAGGCCCCACTTCTTTCTACTACTGTAATACTGATTTCCATTATATGGAAGAACAAGAATGAGCTAGCCTTTGAGAACAGAAGCACTCCACTATATGTCGGTATCTAAGATCTGTACCTTTATGTCATGTTCACTATGATAACTTAGACTGGATTCATGAAAAATGATGTTTTAGATCTGATTTGTTTTGTGTAACATTGGGGTTTCTAGCAGATGAATGAAGCCTCATACGAAAACGTATATAAAGTGGACACCTCCAATATCTTGGTGGTTGAAAATAAATTTTTATGGGGAAAATTAGTGTGCAATGAGACCTTCAAGATGTGGTGGTGTCTTCTTCACTAATTGGGGATTGGTTAAGTGTTGTTTTTATCATTTTATTGGAAATGGTGTTGTGATTTGGGTTGAGATGTGGGAAATGTTCAAAGCTATCTGGTTTATTTTTTATCATGGATGGATGGATTTATAGATGGAATCTAACTCAACATTGGTGATTGAAATTTTTCTAATTCATATAAGAAATGTTCTATGGATGATTGTATCTGCCTAAGATGACTGTCTCAAAATTTTGGGGTAGCTTCGTATAGTTGTCACTCATGTTTATAGAGAGGAAAATCGAGTTGTTGATGTTATTTCGAAAATATCCCTGGAAAATATCAGATTGATATTGTCCTTTGTGACACTGAAATATTTTTTCGGGTTGGTGGATGGTGATAGACGTGGTGATGTATACACTCGTCTTTCTTAACCCCTATGTAATTACTCTTTTTTCCATTATTTTTTTAAAAAAAATTGGGTGTAGGCTTTCCTAACTCTTGAGACATCTGATTATTATTAAAGAGTGTTTTTTTATTTTTATAAAATTTATACCCTCAGGGTGAATAGTGATAATAGATTTTTTACAAATAGTGTCACTTTAATGACATCATCATGATTTAAGAATGAACTGATCATTTTTTTAAAACATTTTTATAATCTAAATTTATATTTAAGAAGTAATATATACCATCTAAAATTTTTAAAATGAATTTAAATACCTATGGTTTTCATTTTATAACCTAAGTGAAGTTTTATTATAATAAAATAACTATTTTATCCTTCTTTTTACATAACTAATTACATGGATACATTAGTTTATTGGGGTTTTTAAAGTTCTATAATTATATATTTTTTATTATAAAACCAATAAAGGTCATGGGGGTTTATTATATACTCTTCTTTTTGTTTACATTGATTTTTTTTCTTACAAAATAGTTTTTCTAAAAACATATTTTTATTTCCATTTAAATACATCTATTAAAAGTACGTTTTACAACCTATAGAAATAGAATATTGTAAAATTGATTCCATATTTGGAAATATATAATTTTTCTAATTTAAGATGTTCAATATCTTTTTTAGTTATATATAATATTTTTGATGTTAAATTTTTGTTACCTCGGTAAGTGTTGAAAGTGTTAATAATGGGGTTAAACTATAAGATACATTTTTATAAACCAATAAATATGCCTTTAATTTGATTTTTTTAATGTATTTCTACCTATATTATACCGTAATTTAATTTTTTTTACTTGTTTATAGTTTACATTGAAAAATACATTTATGTTATTTTAAATTTAAGAGTATTTACAAAAGTATCACCCCTCTCACATATAAAAGTATCCCTTCACCAACACAATTTTCCTCAGATAGAAAACTTTATAAAACAAAAATTATCTAGAAGAAATATTCACCAAAATCTTATCCATGCCCATGAGGTTATGGTATCTATGAAATACCAACCTAATATGGAATAATGAGATATCAAAATCAGGACATCCCAATAAGAGGTAATTATATTAACATATTTATTTCTAGTGTTTTTCTTCTTTAACCACCTCAATTCTTTTATAACCATATTATCATAATAACAGAAATATAAAATTTTCAAACATCATATGATAATTGTATATGTAATGTAACTAGTGTAATGATATATAAAAATTTATATGACTATAGATTTATAAAATTTAGAATAAAATTTTATTGATAAAATTAAAATTTATATTAAAATTAAAATCAAAATTTATTTTTATTTTTTTTAATATTAGTTTGAAAACATAAAAATATATTTAGCATGAATATAAAATTTAAATATAATGAAAACAATATTAGTTATAGTTTTGGGGCTCCATAGGGAATTCTATTACAAGAATTCCAAATCCCCAAAAAAATTCAGTAAAAAAAATTCATTAAGTCTTACCACATGGGAAAATTATTGTAGTTATATATATATAACATGGGGTAATATAAAGTGAAAAAATAATTCCTTTCCATTTTTAATGGTTTCAATATAACACCCTGAAAATTACAAAGGTGTAGCTTTTCTCAAATAGTGTATTACTTTTCGATACTTATTGGTGTAATTAATATTTTAAATAAATTTAATATATGATATAGATTAAAATTAATTTATTATAGAGTTATCTTATGTTCCACACAACAATCAGCTTCTTCGATAGCTTGCATTACATGCAATATTTTGTTTTATAGGAAAACAATATATTATTAAAATATTATTATAAGATATTACCTAGCCATTCTATTAGAGGTTATGAATTGTATTAACTAAAATAAGTAAATATCAGTCTATAAAAATATAATATGGATTCATTATTTACCAATTAATTATAAATGAATATATAAAAACCAATGGAATATAAAAGAAATATTATTATTTTCAGGTTCCCAAAGGCATTTTGTCATTACAAATTAAATTTATTATAATTAGAGAATTATATTTAACAATAATATATGTTATATATTCAACAATAAAAATTGAATTCATCCAATTTATTTTATTATAATAAGATAAGAACAAACAAAATTTTATGCAAAAAAACATTTATCTTTATAAAGTAACTTTCACCGTCTGTTAATGGAAAACCTATTTTAAATATGATTTTTGGAACTTTTTTTAAAAAAATTATATAAAAACATAAATCATATTCAAAATGGGAATGTATAAATTATATTTGGGATATTTATGGTATTTTTATAAGAAGAATCATTTTTCGATGAGTAGTGAACAATAATGAAATTTAATCCAAAACAACTTTTTTGTATAATTTATTTATGTGGATAAATTATATTTTTGATATTTTTTTATATTTATTAGATAAATTTTATATAAATTAAAACAATTTATTTAATTTTAATCATTTTCATATTGAAATTGTATATAAACACTTCTCAAACTTTTGAACTTTTCGTATTTAAAAGCATACCTTATCGCCCATCTGTATGATTAATTTAAAATTAATTTCTATAAATTAGGTGATTTTAATTTGCAGAAATTGATTAGATATATATAATAATAATAACAATTTATAATGTCTCAAAAGTTCAACATTAATTTATTTCAAAAATATTAGTGAAATTAATATAAAATAATTATAGCGATTAAGGTTAAATTACGCTTAGCAAGGGACAAAGCCTCATACATAAATCTCAAAATGACCCAGAAACACATAAAAACCTATTTTATGTAAATATTAAGACCTTATACTAAATTTCATATAATTTGGATTAATATTTGAGGATAATTATGTAACTAATTCTTCTCAATATTTTTTACCTTTTTATATTTACATAAATTCCACTCCTCCACTAAAAAAAGGCACTCACCCCTCACACATATTCACACATCTCAAGCACAATAGATTGTCCAAAACCTACTGAAATAAGCTATAAAATTTTCTAACCACATATTATAATCCTTGCATTTGGTTGAAATCAATATGATAAATACCTTTGTTTCAAACCAAATGGAGTTTCCCAAAAAAGAGGAAACATTCTTCAGTTTTCATTTATGTTTAATTTGATTCAACACACATTTTTTTAATGTTATTACATGATTATATAAATGAAAAAGTTTCCAAAATAAAATTATATTTTTTTATTTTAAGGTTTCTAAGTCGACCTACAAAATCATCAATCAGATGGGAAAGGAACACACTAGTCATGTATGGTGAACTACCTCCTCATGAAATGATGTCATTTGTTTTTCCTCTATAACCTATCACAGTTGGAAATTATAAGGAGAATTGTATTTTTATATTATATTCATGATAAATATATTTTATCAATACATTTTAATTGTTATATAACACATAACATCAATCGTTACATTTTGTGTAAATATGATAACATCATTTATGGACGTGGGAACTACTAACACCTCAAAGCGATATGGTACATTCAGACATTACATGGAATGTATCAATTATCGCTTTAATTAAACATGTCTGACATAAATAAAATAAATATTATATTCATAAAATAATTACCTTTCTGGATATATATTATTTCATTTTCTGTATTACCCTTTCACGCACTCAAAAAGTGAAAATTTCGTTTGTGGATATGTGGACTACCACCACCTAGACACAATATGATTTATTTTACATCACAATAATTATATATATGATAATATATATGATTAAATAAAATATAATTTATGATATAAATATAATTACTAAATGAAAAATGATACTTACCTTCTTTCCATAATGATCAATGAAAAATGGGAAAATTACACTTGCGTACATACGACCTACAGTCTCCATAATTTTAAGGTTGCGTCATTTTTCATAACCATGATTAATGATTTGTTTTAAAATTATAAATTTTGTATAATATTATTATTATTTAATTATTATTATTCTTTATATATTTATATAAGGATTTATTTGACCATAGTTAACCTCCCAAAGTCATTTTTGACACATAAAACGGATATCATCAAAACACTCAATGTTAATTTATATGTTTAAGTGGTTTCTTAAGACAATTTCAAAAGTAAAATAAATGTAATTATAAAAAATAAAAATTTTATTAATCAATTAAATAATTAAAACATGATACTTATTTTGGAATATAGATACACACATGAAAACCCGGACTAAATGTAAGGGATTTTCATCTCCTTTTATACATATGTGAGATAAATGTCATATTCACCAGTTATTTTGTGTGGTGTATCTACAACCCATTTGGATATATATTATATCATTAATTATTTTATCTTCGTGGTGTTTTTAGTTATAATTTTAATTAATTATTCTAATGGTAGTTTAATTAAACGTTACCAAGGGGTAATGAATTTCTTAACTTGATTCTTTTTCATTAGGTTATATTACTTCCTAATCATGATTAATATTATAAGATTTTTTTTGTAATAAATTTTTAATATATAATTTTTTATTTAAATTTATTTTATATTTATTTAAATTTGACACATAAAATCTATTCATTAGTATATTCTCACATCAACTGTATGGTTATTTCAAGGGTTTACTTCACAATATCATTTTATTCGGGGTGGTTTACAATTGATTTTCGATTAGATAAAATTATTGGGTTATTGTTAAATATATAATTTTATTTTATTCACCTATGGTTATTCATGATCTATTTTAATTAATAACTACAAATTTTCCAGTTTTTTGTACTAAAAATGTTTTAGAAAAAAATTATGAAATTCCCACATCATTTATCTCTTTTGTCCGAGAAAATGTTTCCTTCTAAAAAACATGCCTTATAAAATAATTTTCAAAAAAAATTCATCATTCAGAAAATGATTTATTAAATCCATGTTTACCCTTTTGTCTTTCAAAAAATTTATCAAGGAATATTCTTGACACTTTTTGAACAAGTAACTTTTATGAAATTTAACCTATAAAAGGAGTGTTATTTTTACATTACACGACTTGTACAGAGTTTACTAACATCGTTTCATTGAAGATTAATTTTCCAGTTTGAATGGATAATTTTTAAAAAATTATTTTTAAAATTTATTTTCAGAGAAAAGGATTTTCAGAAAAATAAAAATAAAATTATATTTTAAAAAACAATATACTTTTATGAGATCTTTTTATTTCCATTCCTCAATAAGAATGGACCTATCGTTTTTACTCCACGTGGAATATATCATATGGATTCCATAAATATTTTTCCTATATATATTTTATGATTGTTTTTTTCAAGTATATTATTGACATTCACATCCTATATTCCTTTGTTAGTACCCTTGAAATATTCAATTCATATGATCATTGAACATTTAATTTTCCTTAATTATCAATATAATTTATCATGTATGTGTTCATCACCTAATACATATACCATTTTAATATACGGTGTTAACTTTGAATGTTATTTGGTTTAGTATTGAAATTTAGATCAATATGTATCCTTTTCATCATATGAATGTTTTATTTGGTACAATAATTTTTTATTTAAATAGATTTTTCTATATTTTAGGGATGTTTATTACATGAAATTCATGGGTTGGGAATGATTTAAAGTAATATCCAAGATGCATTGGTAGTCTCATGAGATGGAATTAGTTGGATATAGTCCCTTCAAGTCTGTTTCTAAGAAGAATATATAGGTTTCTGAAAATAGGCTTGAACTATCTTGAGGGTATACCTTAACTCTATAGTAGTTCATGTGTAGGATACATGACATCAAATAATTAATAATTTCTTTTATCAATAATTCATACATTATTATTATCCATCATATTTTCTTATGAAAAAATATATGGATTCATTTTATTATTAGTTGATCGATTAAATAGAATTTATTTTTAGTTATTACCATTCCATATTGAATTTTTCTTATCAAATTTTTTAAATGGAATCTGTTTTTCATTATTTACCATTCCATTTTTCTTACACACTTACCTATCAGTTTATAAATTTTTTTGGCATTTTTTTCATATATTTACCTTTTCATTATTATTATTCTCATTGATTAATTATTTCATCTATTTTACTCACGCTTCCTATGAATTTGAGATCACGCTTATTATGATTCATATCCCCATGATTCATTTATGTTTACTAAAAATGATGTTCAAGGATATTCTATATGAAATAACTTTATCCGTGAAAAAAAATATATTGTAATTAGTATATTCCTTTATTAGAAAATACATAGTGTTTATCTCATTTACCACGACAAATAATTTGTTATATCTATTCAATTAAATGTGTAAGGAGGAGGAAGAATATATTTTTAGAATCATCAACTCAAGTTTGTATATTATTTAATTATCATAAATAATATCTAGCTAAAATTATTAATACAAAGGAGTGGATATTTCTTGAAGACATTCCCATTGTGAGATACTACACAGGTGTGTTCCTTAGATAATTTTATCTTCTTCCTCTTGACCAATAGTTTGAGCTCTAAGTTGATCTAATACCTAGATATCTTAGCATATCCAGGACTCCATATATGATATACACAAATTAGTAAAAATAACTATTGAAGCAGTTACAAGAGAATCTAGATAAGGTTTTCATATGCCCATGTAATTCATCTGTGGTTGTGTCGGTTCTCTTTGTCAAGAATAAGAATGGATCATTTCACTTATTTATTTATTATCTTAAGATTAACAAAATCACCATAAATAACAATTATCCCATGTAATTGATAGATGTATGTTTTGAACAACTATGTGAGGAAGATTAGTTCACATCAATGGACCTTTTTTGGGATATCCCCAATTAATGGTCAAGAAGAATGATACTTCCATGACTACCCTTTAATGAAGTATTCACAGTATGAGTTCATAGTGATTCCCTTAATACTCAGTAAGTCTCCATAAATATTAATGAAAACAAGAATATAGTCTTTATAGAGTACCTTAACAACTTTTTGGTAGTGTTTATTGATAATATTATAATATACACCATGGGAAATGAGGAGAAAGAGGAGCATTTGAATTATCTCTTAAAGAATTTATGAAATGAAAAAATGCATATTATAGTAAATGTTAGTTTTATTTGGTGGAGGTATCATTCATGGGTAATGTTATCACCATTCTAGGAATATAAGTGGAGCCTTCTATGAAAAATAAAATTTAGGTGTCGCCTAGAACAATTCCTGTATTAAATATTGGTAGTTTACTTGGTCTTGTTGAGTATTACTAATGATTTTCTAGGAACTTCAAGTGATTTTAAAAACCAATAACCAAGAAGACGAGTAAGGGGGTAACATTTTTATGGACTAGTGAATGTTTAGACTACTTCATGAAGTTGAAAAATAATATTATCACTACACTAGTGCATACAATACCAAGAAGTCGGGAACTCTAAATGGTATACCATAATTTTTCAAATAAATTATAAGGATATTTACTAGTGAAAATGATAAATTGATGACCAAAACCCGAAGGGAGATAATTTTTCATGAGAAAAACAACACAAAACCTGATTAGGAGTTGGTAGTTGTGATCTTTTCATTGAAAATATGGAGGGATTTTTATTATAAATAGTATTTTTAGGTATATATTGATTTCAAGAGCCAGAAATAAAAATTCCAAAAAGGCGATGCTTAATAAGTTTCAGAAAATATTTTCAAATATCATAATTGATTATTAATTCTCAAACCACTACCATATTGGTAAATAAAATAAAGTGGTATATTATTTCTGTAGAAAGGATCATGTGACATTTTCAATGATGACAGTTTAGAAGGGTCAAATATTTTTATTTATGAAATAGACGGACCCATGAATCCTAAAGGATATAATACCATCATTCCATTATCAAATTATTTATCAACCATCCCTTTCAAAGAATTTAAAGGGTGCTCAAAATATGATATGGAAATTCAAAAGAGGGTGGAATTTATTTGAAATGGGAAATACTATGAGTTTAAAATTGATAAATAATGAGTCATAAGATTTAGATCACAACTCTATATACCATTAAATGTTGCAATGAAGAGGGATATTTTGAATGATGCATATAGAGAGACCTTATCAATTGACCCAAGGAGTAAAAAAATGGATTGATATCTTCCATAGTACTACTAGTGGGATAATATCAAGAAAGGGATCAATGAATTAACATAAATGTACCTTATATATAAATAAGTGAAGTAAGAATGGTAAAACTCTAAGTGTATGGTTTAACCATTTCCCTTACCTGCATGGAAATTGAAAAAATCACCATTGACCATTTCTCAAGAATTTTGAATACACACAAAGGATAAAATAAAATATGGGTTATTGTGAATCATCTTACTAAGAGATCTCACTTTAATAGAAAATTATAGAACATCTCACTCGATCAAATCACATGGATATACATCAAATGAGTGGTATTCCTTCATAAAATACCATTGTTGATTATATATGATCAAGAGATGTTCTAAAAAGTATATGATATTATCTAAACATACATCTAAACATTAGTACATATTATCACCCCTAAAATGATAGCATGTTTGATAGGACTATTCAAGCATTGGGAGATATTTTGAAAACACACTCAATGGAATCCAACGGGGGATGGGACCAATATCTTCCACTAATCAGGTTACCTTATAATAATAGTTTCAACTCATGTATCAAAATGGTTATATATGATTCCCTTTATGGGAAGATATGTAAGACACATTAATGTTGGGATGAAATTGGTGAATGTAATATTTCAGGACCGAAAATGGTCGAAAAAATAGTAGAAAAGGTTAAGACCGTTTTCAGCAAATTAGGGAAGTCCAAAGTCAAAAAAATAGATATAAAGTCAATCATAGATGGGTCCTATAGTTTGGAATAAGAGGCACAGTAGACCTCTATGTAAATCCATAGAATAGGGTCCTATGATTTGGTAATAAGTGAAAGCTAAGTACTATGTATATCAATCCCTTTAATGATCCTGATCACATGAGAGATGTTGCATATCGAATAGCACTTCATCAATCATGTATCATATACATGATATATTCCCATATAACTCATAAGGAATTACATTCCACATCCCTCCCATGTACTAAATTTAGAGGTGAGAAGTCTAAAAAATTGTCTCACTAATGAAAAATAGTGAGTTAAGATCTTGGACTACGGAGATAAAATTGTATGCAACAAGACTACACAGCAAGTAAAAGTAGTATGGAGGAAATATAAATACGAAGAGGGGACATAGGAACTAATGTAATAAATTAAGGAGAATTACCCTCACCATTTTTTCCTTTTTATGTAAAATTAAATTTTGAGGGTGAAATTTAATATGGGGGAGGAATGTAATTACCCAAAATTTTTATCAATAGAATTTCCATTATTAAAATTATGTAATATAGTATAAAACAAATACATCACAAATAAAAACGAAAAAAATATTATTATAATAAATGAATAATGATACCTTGGTTAGGAAATAAACCAATATTAATTCCCAATATTATAACAAGGCAATAAATAGAAAATAAGATGATAAAAATATGAAAAAATTTATCTGATCAATCCACCTGAATGACTACACTCAAGAACAAAGATCTAAATATAAAACATAATTTTAATAACAATATATTAATTTAAAATATTAATATATATATATATATATGATAGAAAATATAAATTAAAAAATTAAATATTAAATATTATGTATTTATAAAAATTAATCGACCTATATGAATGTTCTAAATCTAACCGTTAGAATAGTAATTTAATCATTTGAATACTAACATAAATGTTTGAATAGTAACTTGACAGTTTAAAAGGTAACTAGAATTTTATAATATTAACCTCACCAATTATTTTGTAAAATAATATTTTGGTATTGTATTAATTATATTGCATTATTTTTATATCAGGGTGCAAGTAAGTAAATGTTTTGAAAATGATAAATTATGTGTTGGTATTTTAGTAAAATGTAAATGTTTTGTTTCCTCTTTGATAATGAATATAATCAATTAATTTTTTTTAAATAAATTACATTCATAAATTAGAATTATTTTGTGTTATAATTTTATGTTAATTTTATTATATTATATATTATTTTTCAAAGGGATATAAAATCAGTTATAATTTTAAAATTAGGATTTCTTGAATAAATGATATTTGTATTTAAAAGAAAACATTTCTCATATATATAACATTATTTTGTTAAAATGGGTTATATTTTATTGATGTAAAAATATAAAAATGGTTAGAGTGAATTCATTTTATTTTTCTAAAATATTTGATATTTTGGGGAGTAGTGAAATATGATAATTTATAGTATTTAACATTTTAAGACTAATAGAGAAAACTTTCAATCAGGGTAATGTAAAATCCCACTTTCTAAAACTCACATGAAATAGATACTTTATATATTCATAATAAACAAATCCATTTATATTCTTGATCCAAAATCATAAAATAATGAATATAATAATCAAAAACATCCATCTCTTCTCTTTATAAATATGACACTCACCACCCATTCCCGTCACACCATCTAAGCCTTGTATCATTCAAAAATTATTTCTAATTCATCTCTTAATAAGATTCCCTACATCCTAGTATTTATGGTTACACCAAAATACCAATTTAATGTTGTTTAATGAGGTTCTCAAGGATACTATATTCAAGTGGTAAAATCCTTATTCATTCTCGTTCAAATTCATTCTTTCTTCTAAAATATCATCACCCCCACCCCACCCCCAATGAACTTATCCAAAGTGGAATGATAAATATAGTATCATATATATATTGAAATTTTGTTTTTCTTAATGTAATATTCATCATCAAATCTGTTTTCATATCCTTTTATTCAAAAAACCAAAATGTTTTCCAAGGTAGGTCAATTCATTGCCTTTAATGATAATGAGTTTTTGTTTCCCATTATTTCTTTTAATATATGTTAAAATTCACATATAATTGTTTATAATAAAATAAAAAAATTCATATGTTATAACATTCATGAATTAATATAAGTCCATAATATTAAATAAAATTAAACTAGTTCATAATGGTTTCTAAAACAAATAAAATAAACTAAAAATTTATAATTAACGTTTATTAATTGAATCAAAATCATTAAATAAATAAAAATTATATATAATCTAATAACTAATTATTTGTGTTCATTAATACCATATAATTTTACTTCTAGTAGAATATTTCCATTTGATAATAATATCCATAAATATACAGAAGTAAGCCATCCCGAAAACCATGAAATGAACACTCCCATAATGACTAAATTAAACATTTTAACTCATAGAAATGGCTATAAATGAACTTCATGAAATTATAATATATATATATATATAATATTCATAATTATGTTATTAATGATTCTAATTTTATTATCTAGGTAATTAAGTGAAACTACAGCACACATTCATATAAAAGGTATGGTATCTCTCCAAACCAACATATTACCTCTAGGTTATTCTTTATCTCACAATGCCCTAATGAAATTATTTATTATTATTATATAATTCCCATAAATTATATGTAAATAAACAAATGAATCAATCTTAATTTATCTTTCTTTGATGGGAAAATACATATTTTATGAGGTTCCCTTTGCAATCCATTCATATATGAAAGATCTATTAAAGTAAACATCTCTTTTTAATAACCATTTCGAAGTATATTACATTAAATATGTTAAGACTTAAATATTTTTCTAAAATTACTCATTTTATTATAAAAAATTCTATGTTTATTTATAGATTTATTCAAAAAATTATTCATGTATCCTCTGTAATGACTCTTTACTATTTTCTCTAAAACTGCACTTATGTGGGTCATTTATAATATAACATAACCACTACATTTATTATTTTCAATTATGTTGGGAATAATTATTGATTAAATAATCTTATTTTTTATCTATACGCCCAATATTTTTGAATAATGACATTATTACAATACCAATTTATTACATTGGGTAACCCTTAGGTGTAATATTTATGTTTGATTATTTATATAGAACATGTAAGAATGAACATGTTTTGATGGGTGAACCCAGATAGTTATCTAATTCATTGGGTAATGTTTTTTCTTATGAAATGTTAGTTATGGGATTGTGGAGTTAACCTTATCCATTTTGGGACATTGTCCATCATGTGATACCATATTGGTTGTTATACTTTACTGTGTTTTTGTAATGTTTTGTACTATACCCATATCCCTATATTTCTATAAAAAATATATCATAAAGTGGTACCTCTATTAAAAATGTTTCATTCATGAATAGTGATGATAGCTCATCGAAATAAGTATGGATGAAGAATTATTTCATGTTATCAAAATTCATTTAATGTAAATATTATCAATTAACAATTTCTGTGTAAACTAATGAGTTTATTACCAATATAATTCAGATACATTTTTACCTTCATCCAATAACAATTATATTGAATGTTTCCTCAATAAAATACAAGAAAAAAAACAATTGGGAATATATTTATACATCCCTCTAGTGAATTTATATTAATATTTTTGGCCCTAATGTTTGAATCTAAATAAATTAGTAATAAAAAAGTATACACTAGAATTAATAAACCAAGATTTCTAATAAATTTATCATAGCTTCAACCCACTCTGTAGTCTTTTATCCAAAAACTTCAAAAAATAACCCTTATTTATGGAGTCCAATTATAAAATTATTATCTGGGCATAATTTCAAAATAAACTATGTAGAAAGCGAAAAACATGAATAAAATATGAATAACTCCAATGAAATAGAACATCCTCGTAATTAGAAGATTTTTAAAAAAATAACGATACAACAACACAATCATGTGAGTGGAAGAATAATAATATATGTGAGAAGCATAAAAAGAATGGTTCATAGAAAATTAATGGGTAAACTCTAGAGGATCCCTCTTATAGAATATCTCATTTGTATTAATGATTCATGGTATACTCAAAGAAAGAAAATTATTCTACATGAGCACTGAATAAGGGAGGACTCAGCTACATTACTCGTGTGTGGTCCCCTCATGAAAGGAAAAGGTTTCATTAAATGCACTAAATGGATGAGGAACATTTGGTGAAAAGAATGGAATATATGTGTAATTAATGATAAGGGGGATAGGATAAATTGAGCTAGGTATGGTATGAATCCATCGAGGGAGAATGGATTTGTTGTGCGATGATCGTCTGAGGGAGAAAGATATAGGAAAGGGATTTGGTGTGTGGGTGGGTTGGAGATGAAATTCATGGGAGTTAAAATAAAAATAAAAATATTACCATAGGCTTATTTTCTAATTTATATACACATAATATGGAAATTATTTCTAAATAATCATGTTTATATGTCATTCTATATCCACAGACCTATTAAACTATGGCTATATGTCCATGGCTAAATTTCATTTTTCTTATAGGGTAATTAAGACATTAAATAATTCATTAACAAAAACAAACCAGATTTTTTGATTAAAAATGTTTAAACCTGGAAAATATTCTCATGAAAACAAATAGTTGATATACGTTTTCTATAATAGATATAAATAACATACATGACAATTTTTTGACTTGAGTTAAAGATTTCATCTCAAAAACAACCTTCTTTGAGAATCAAGTTCATTTACACTCGTAATTTATTTTAAATAGTGTATATATTGTTATTTTACATATTGTATCATGAATCCTTTACATTTAATGATATTATAAGTTAAATTACATTTACATAATTCATGATAGTTATGATTCAAAATTTACTATGTTGATTAGGGTTTATGTTTCAATCTCATTTTAATCGGGACTGTTTATACTAGATTTTCCAATGTAAGAAATTATTTAATCATATACTAATAAAACAATTTAATTTTTTTATACTCTATGTTATTCATAAAATTTTCAAGATATAGTTACATATTTTCTCTTGGGTTAATAATATGATTAATATAATGTTTTCAAGAAAAGATGACTTTATTTTTCCCTCGAGGCATTTTTTTACTTCTATATCCATGATTTCTAAAAATGTTTTAGAAAATGTTTTTAATAGTTTAGAAATTATTTATTAATATTATTTTTTCCAATGTTTTATTTTTTAAAAAATGGTTTAGAAGAAATCTTCTTGTCATTTTCTAAATGATATAATTATTAACTATTTTAGAACAGTGTGAAACAAATGTTTTTAAGCTTCTCTAACTTGTATAGAAATTCATTATATCAGGACATCAAAGATCATTTAAAAATATGTTATATGTTTCTATGGCCCTTTTTGAACTAATTTTTTTCTATAATATTTAAAAAGTTGATAGATTTTAAAGAACTGATTTTAATGTTAAAAGGGTATTTTCATCAAAAAAAGATTTCATATAATAATGTAAATAAATTATCATCGATGAGAAAAACAATTAAAGTTACATATTTCTTATAAATTTTTTATATGTGTATCAATCATATATACCTATCTTTTTCGTACTTTCATTAATAGGGTAATACATCCTTATGATAATTTATCAATGTCCTTATTTATGAAATTTCCTTAGATAATGATATGTGACATGATTTTGAAACCACTTGACATTTCTTGGGTATTTATTATGTCATGACTAGTGGTTAATTTAATTTATGTGAAACACATAAAACATGAATATTTTTTTATAAGTGAACCCATATGACACTAAAATGCATTAGGTAACTCTTTAGTCACCTGTTGCATCATGTATGGGATTAAGAGTTAAATATAATCTATTATGGGACCTTGTCGATAGTGGGATATTATCTATAGTGTTAGCCTTGACACATTTTTATGTCTTGTATTATGTTTCAATAAAATTTCCTTTGATTACACAATATTATGAAACCATGTTTTATATGTTATGTTTCCATGAGACTACTCAGGAGCCTTCTCTTTTCTGATATCATGTTATACCTTTGACTCACAAGTTATGCTTCCTTATAATGTGTATTCCCTTGATAGGATTTTTAGCTCACTCATTTTTTAAAAGTATTTCCATAGGTTATTGTATCTAGATTTAGGATATAAAAGTGATTTAAGAGATCTCTAATGATAATTAAATAGTAAATATGATATATTTTAGTTTATTTTGATGTTTTATGTACCTAGTCTTCTAAAGACACTTGGTCTTACGATCATTGAGATGTACTTAATGATAAGGGGGATAGGATAAATTGAGCTAGGAATGGGATAAGACAAATTGAGCTAGGTATGGGATAGGATAAATTGAGCTAGGTATGGGATGAATAAGTCGATGGATAATGGATTTGTTGGGCGATGATCATTTGAGGGATAAAGATATAGGAAAGGGATTTGGTTTGTGGGTGGGTTGGAGATGAAAGTCATGGGAGTTAAAATTAAAATTAAAATATTACCATAAGCTTATTTTATAATTTATATACACATAATATAGAAATTATTTCTAAATAATCGTGTCTATATCTCATGCTATATCCACAGACCTATTAAACTATTGCTATAGGTCCATGGATAATGTTCATTTTTCTTCTAGTTTGATTTAGAAATTAAATAATTCATTAACATAAATGAACTAAATTTTTTGACTAAAATAGAAAATATTATGTCCCTATGTTCATTAATATAGTAAAATAAAAATAGATAAAAATAATCAAGGGATTTGGAAATCATAATTTTTAAAAATAAATATAAATTACAATATTTTATACTGTTAATTAATAGAATCTAACCTCCTTTTAAAATATATAGCTATAAATTATTTGTTGTAACAAACAAACAAAATTATCAATTGAATTTCCCTTCTTATAATTACTTCATGTAGTATAAATCGCATACATCACATAGATAAAAAATATTTTTCTCATAAATGAATAATGATATATCAGTTAGAAAATAAACCAATATGAATTCAAAATATTATAGCCATGCAATAAATGTAAAATAAGTTAATAAGAATAGGAAAATTTGGATCTTCTCAATCCACTAGAATAACTGCACCCATGAACAAATATATAGAAACAAAAAATAATTTTAAAAATACAATAGTAATTTTAGAGATGAAAATATATATATTCTTGAGATAAAATATAAATGAATGTAGAATAAATAATATAATAGGTATTTATAAAAATTAATGAACCTATGTGGCCATTATGCATCTGGTTATTGGTATAGTAACATGAATGTTAGGAAAAGTAATTTGAACTTTATAATAGTAAAATCATCTAGTAAAGTGTAAGAAAATATTTAGTTATATTATAAATGAAAATATGATATATTTGTATCTTGGAAAAAGTAAATAACTGCTTCAGAAACAATAAATTAACTGTTGATATTTTTTGTAAAATTTAAATGTTTTATTTTAATTTTTATAATGATTATTGTTATTAAAAAAATATTTTCAAAAAATAGATTCATAAATATGAATTATTTTTTATTATAATAATATGATAATTTTATGGGACTATAAATATTTTTTCAAAGGGTCATAAAATAATTATATTATCAAAATCAGATGTTTTTATATTAATGATGATTTTATTTAAAAAAATTAAATTCTAATATTTATAAAAATAATTTGGTAAAATAGATTTAATATTTTAAATAAAAATATAAAAACTGGATAAGTTTAATTTTTTATTATTCTAAATTAGATGAAATTTTGGTGAATAGTGAAATATTGTAATTTATGGTATTAAAAAATTTAAGACAGATACATGAATTATTAAGTCATGGATTACTTAAGCACTCATTATCATGAAATCAAAAGAACTAGTTATTATATATAGTACCAATAATCAACACTATTGATAGTTTTGATCGAAAATAAAAAACTTATAAAAACATTAATCAAAAGACCCCTCTTCTACCCTTATAAATACAACACCTCACCACATCTTCTCCTCACCCCATTTAAGCCTTTGAGATTACAAAACATTTACCCAAATAAACTTCCAATAATATTCTCCATGATTTTGTATTTTATATCTCAGAAAAATACTAATTTCAAGTTCCCTAATGATGTTCTTAAGGAGACAACATTAAAGAGGTAAAATCCTCCTTCTTTCTCTTTTAAATTCATTTTGTGTTCTTACATATCTAACCCCAATTACATAGTGGAATGATTACAATATTTTAATATATATACTATAATTTTATTATTTTAATTAAATATTAATCATAAAATCTCTTCCCTTATCATTTTATTCTAAAAACAAAAACATCTTCTATGGTAGGTCCGTTTACAGCCATCGTGGACAACGACTTTTTGTTTCTCATTACCTCAGTCATGATAGCTATAATTTCACATATAATTTATTATAATCACTTAAATATGTATTATTAAAAACTTATTATGTTATGGAATTCATATATATCCATAATATTAAATAAAATGAAACTAGTTTTTAATGGTCAGAAAAAATGCCAAAATAAACTAAACATTTAACATTAATGTTGATCAAATGATTCATCCTCGTACTAGAAATAAAAATTATATATGGAGAAATTAAAAATTAAATAAGTTAATTATTACCCAAAAAAATCTTACGTACCACTTTTATCATTTCAAAATAACATCAATAAATATACACAAGTTAACCAACCATGAAACCGTGAAACGAATGCTCCCAGAATGATGAAAATAAATTTTATACCTCATTGAAATAGACATAAATTAACATAATAAAATTATAATAAATAAAAAATACGTGTAAAATTTCATAAATTAATATAATAATGAATCTAGTTTTATTATCCACGACAATACGTTTATGTGTAGAAAACATTCAGACATAAGGAAAGTAATACCTCTGAACCTCCAAATTACTTTGGGGTTGTGATTTCTCTCTCTTTTCCCAAATATAATTATTAAATATTATTATAAAATTATATTAAAATATTTTTTAATATTACACACATATTTATAAATCATTATTAATATTTCTGTAATGGTTAAATAAATGTTTGATGGGGTTCCCTTTTCAATTCCTCCTTATAAGCAAGCCCGATTAAAGGGAACTTCCCCATTTCTTACCCATTTTCAAGTAAACTCCATATATTTTTTAATACAAAAATATTTTTCTCAAATCACTGATTTTATCATGATAAAATATATTATTTCATTTTTTATTTTATTTAATCAATTATTCATATAACCTATTTAATTAATACTTATTATTTTTCCAAAAACCGCACTTTATGAGAACATTTTTAATGTAACATAAAAAATATATTTCTTAATCCCAATTAATTTTGAAATCATTATTCATGAAAAATTATTATTTTTTCATTATAATTGAACAATATTTATTTAAATCCTTTTTTCTTGGATAATGTTTTTATACACACCTTAGTTATGTATTATGACATGATTATGATACCCATTTAATTCCATGAGAAACCCTTATGTGAAATATTTTTTTGATTATTTATGTGGATAAAATGTTCATAAAGATGTCATTATGGGTGACCCAAGATAGAAATCTAGTTAATTGGGTAATTTCTTTCGCATGAAACATTATTTATAGGATTATAGAGTAAAAATAATTTGTCATACTGCATTTTTCACTATATGATACCATCATTGATATTAACATTGAATCATGTTTATGTCATGTTATTTTTTGCTATCACATTCCTATATTTCCATGATCATGTGATTCCATGATTTTTTTATATTCATCTATATGTATATTCATGTTTCATTCCTACATTGTTATCATTTTACGCCTTTAACTCTTGTTCTAACCTTCGTTTCAATATTTGTTCCCTCAGTGGGATTTTTTTACCATCCATTTATCTATGTATTCCTTAGGTTTTCATGTGAAGATTTAATATATCATAAGAAGTTATGACATCATTTTGGAGGAATAATAATAATTTTCTTATTTTGGTTTAATTTTTTATAATTATGTATGGATATTTATAATGAAACAAAACATTTAAATCCATTGATTCTATTTAATTGATAATTAGGTTTAAAATATTGTAATAAATGGTGTAAAATGAAAGGGTCACTATACTCTGTATTAGAGCATGGTCTAGTTATTTTTGGAGACTATGGCTAGAAAAAATTTCTACTAACCCTGGTGATAATTCTATCACCATGAATAACCTATATTGAAACATAGAGAATCTCATGATTGGATATAATTCTCATTTATAAGTTTATCCTTCCATGTTCATAGTATTATTTTTATATGATCATTATTTAAACATTAAATCCCCCTAATTTTTTATTATTTATTTTTATTTCAAACATAGAAATAAGAGAGTCCATTTCAAAAGCCAATGTGATAGGAAATGTGATGGTTTTCCTAATGAGATTCCAAACCTGATGGGAATAGAATCTCAGAACTTTATGATAGTAATGGCTCAATTGAGTCTTATTATTAATAATTATATGAATAATGTGGAATTACCACATTCTATTAAGAAATATCATGTACCAGTTGAGTCCTTTATAAAAAAAATTCATCTTTTCTTTGGAATATCATTTGATATCATCATTTCAGAACAATGGATTAACTATATTAATAATATATTATATTCCCTCCAAATATCATAAGAAGACACTGTAATGTTAGAAGTCTATCGATATGATATGGAAATTGATTATTAGAGTAAACAGATATACAATACAATGTCTGAAGAGGAAATTGATTCCATAGAATGGTAATCATTCAATAAAATATTTTTCCTTAAATATTTTCATTGAACTCTCTATCTTAAATAGAGAGGTACATCTTCATACTGAAGTGAAGGGAATATAACTCTATTGGGGTGTATATAAAATGTTTTACAAGGATTTTATAATACACCTATATATTGTTCATGAACATTAAAAAACGTTTTATCACTTCTCTTTTGCAATAGTTTTGAGTCTATGAAAAGGGTTGGTGATTCAATCATTTGACATCTATGTGAAGATTTTTTTTGACCTTATAGTTAAAATGGAGATTAAATAATCTCAGTGGTCTCATTGGCCTAGAGACAAAATTTATAATATGAAGTTTAATATGGGAGGATCAATAGATACATATCATAGATAAAAGAAAATCCTGCATCCCATGAGTCAAAATAATGGGGAAAGAATCCAAAGAAATATTTAAATGGAATTGAGATAGGATTAGAATGTGAAAATGATGGGATTCAGGGTAATCATTGTCGAAGGTATATGAAGAAGACCAAAAATAAGGAAGAAGAATGGATAGTTCAGGTAAAAACATTTTTACTAGTACAGTGTTTCGTCTACAAGGAATATGGGCATTACGTAAGCCAATTACCTAAGCCAAGGGTTCTCAGAGACAATCAATGACAACAACCTCAAAGGTAGTAAGGAAGGGAAAATAATATCATAACTAATAAGGCTGAGAAACAATTTGATGTTCTTATAATAATGTTGGTAATAAATTCAAGAATAGTGAATATAGTATCTAATTCTAGATCTATACATTTTTTATATCTTTAAATTTTATTAGAACAATTTAAACACCACCTCAATATATAGATGTTGAGTTATCTTTGATAATAGTGGATGGGGAAATTAATTCATCCAAAGTATTTATCTCCACCCCAATCAATGTTTGTGGAATAAATCTCCTATAAAAAGTCATCTTACATCCATTGATGGATTTCATGATATATTGGGCATGGATTGACTATCTTAAAATAAATACAACATCAACTATCCAAAGAGGGAGATCACTATTTTCATCCTAATTCATCATCCATTCATGTAAATGTGTAAGGAGGAGGAAAATGAATTTTTAGAATCATCAACTCAACTTTGGATATTATTTAATTATAATAAATACTATCAACCTCAAATGATTGATACAAAGGAGTTTACCTTTCTTAAATTCTTTCCCATTATGAGATACTACACTAGTGTGTTCCTTAAATAATTCTCTCCTCTTCTGCTTGACCAATAGGTTGAGTTCTCAGTTGAACTTATACCTAGATATCATAGCATATCTGAGACTCATTATATGATATACCCCAATTAGTAAAAATAACTAAATAAGCGGTTACAGGAGAATATGGATAAGGTTTTCATATGCCCAAGTAATTCATTTGTGGTTGTGCCTTTTCCCTTTGTCAAGAATAAGTATGGATCATTGCACCACTTTATTTATTATCTTAAGTTTAAGAAAGTCACCATAAATAACAACTATCCCATGTAATTGATAGATGTATTTTTTGATCAACTATGTGGGGAAGATTATTTCACTCCAATGGACCTTTGTTTGGGATATCCTCAATTAACGATCAAGAAGAATGATATTTCCAAGACTACCCTTTAATGATGTATTCAAAGTATGAGTTCATAGTGATTCCCTTCATACTCAGTAAGTCTTCATCAATATTAATGAAAATAATTAATATAGTCTTCATAGAGTACCTTGACAACTTTTTGGTACTGATTATTGATGATATTATAATATAATCCATGGGAATAGAGGAGAAATAGGAGAATTTGAATAATCTCCTAAAGAATTTATGAAATGAAAAAAAATTCATATTATTGTAAATGTGAGTTTTATTTGGAGGAAGTATCATTCATGGAAAATTTTATCATTTTTCTAGGGATAAAAGTGGAGCCTTCTAGGAAAAATAAAATTTTGGAGGGGCCTAGACCAATTTCTGTATTAAATATTGGTAGTTCACTTGGTCTAGATGAGTATTACTAATGATTCTCTAGGAACATCAAGTGATTTTAAAAACTAATAACCAAGAAGATGTGTGAGGGGGTAACATGTTTATGGACTAGTGAATGTTTAGACTACTTCATGAAGTTGAAAAAGAATATTATCACTACACTAGTGCATACAATACCAATAAGTCAGGAACTCTTAATGGTATAACACAATTTTTTAAAAGAAGTTATAAGTATATTTACTAGTGAAAAATGATAAATTGATGACCAAAACCTGAAGGGAAATTATTTTTCATGAGAAAAAAAACCCAACACAAGATCATGAGTTGGTATTTGTGATCTTTGCATTGAAAATCTGGAGGGATTTTCATTATAAAGAGGAGTGTGAGGTATATATTGATTGCAATAGCCTCAAATAAAAATTCCAAAAAGGCGAAGCTTAATATGTTTAAGAAAATATTGTCAAATATCTTCACAAATTATGAATTCCCAAACCACTACCATCTTGGTAAAAAAATAAAGTGGTATATTCTCTAAGTAGAAAGGATCATGTGACATTTTCAATTATGACAGTTTAGAAGGGTCTAATATTTTTATTTATGAAAAGGATGGACCCATGAATCCTAAAGGATGTAACACCATCCTTCCTTTATCAAATTATTTATCAATTATCCCTTTCATAGAAGTTAAATGGTGCTCAAAATATGATATGGAAATTCAAAAGAGGGTGGAATTTATTTGAAATGGGAAATCCAAGGAGTTTAAAATTGTTAAAGAGTGAGTCATAAAATTTAGATCACGACTCAATATACCATTAAATTTTATGATCAAGATGGATATTTTGAATGATTCATATATAGAGACCTTATCAATTGACCCTAGGAGAAAAAAATGTATTGATATCTTCAAGAGTACTGCCAGTGGGATTATATCATGAAAGTATCACTAAACTAACATCAATGTTCCTTGTATATAAATAAGTGAAGTAAGAATGGTAAAACTCTACGTGTATGGTTCAGCCATTTCCCTTACCTGCATGGAAATTGAAAAATTCACCATTGACCTTTTCTTGAGAATTTTGAATGCATCCAAAGGATAAAATGAAATATGGGTTATAGTGAATCATCTTATGAATAGATATCACTTTAATATATATTGGGAGAACTTCTCACTCTATCAAATTGCATGGATATACATCAAATGAGTGGTATGCCTTCATAGACTACCATTGTTGATTATATCTGGTCGAGATCTAAGATTTTCCTTCATGTTCCAAAAATTCTATGATATTATCTAAACATACAAGTAAACTTTAGTACATATTATCACCCTTAAAATGATATCATGTATGACAGGACTATTCAAGAATTGGGAGATATGTTGAAAACATACTCAATGGAATCCAAAGGGGTATGGTACTAATATCTTCCACTGATCAGGTTCACTTATAATAATAGTTTCAACTCATGTATCCAAATGGTTATATATGATTCCCTTTATGGTAAGATATGTAAGACACATTCATGTTGGGATGAAATTGGTGAACGTAACATTTCAGGACCTAAATTGGTCGAAAAAATATTAGAAAAGGTGAAGGCCATTTTTCCACACATTAGGGAAACCCAAATTCAACAGAATAGCTATAAAGACAATCATATATGGGTCCTAGAGTTTTGAATAAGAGGCACGGTATACATCTATGCAACTTTATATAATAGGGTCCTAAGATTTGGTAATAAGTGAAACCTAAGTACAATATATATCAATCCCTTTAATAATCTTGATCACACCAGAGCTGTTGCATATCAAATAGTACTTCCATCAATCATGTATCATGTACATGATATATTCCCATATAACTCGTAAGGAATTACATTCCAGATCCCTCCCATGTACTAAATTTATAGGTGAGATGTCTAAAAAATTATCTCACTAATGAAAAATAGTGAGTGAAGATCTTAGACTATGGAGATAAAATTATATGCAACAAGACTAATCACCTAGTAAAAGTAGTATGAAGGAACTATAAATACGGAGAGGGGACATAGGAACTAATGTAATAAATTAAGAATAATTACCCTCACCTTTTTCGCCTTGTTATGTAAAATTAAATTTTGATGGTGAAATTTAACATGGGGGTGGAATGTAATTACCCAAAATTTTTATCAATTGAATTTCCATAATTAAAAATATTTAATATAGTATAAAAAAATAAATCACAAGTAAAAATGAACAAAATATTATTATAATAAATGAATAATGATACATTGGTTAGGAAAAAAACCAATATTAATTCCCAATATTATAACAAGGTAATAAATAGAAAATAAGATGGTAAAAATATGAAAATTTTGATATGATCGATCCAACAGAATGACTGCACTCAAGAACAAAGATCTAAAAATAAAACATAATTTTAATAACAAAATATGAATTTAAAATATGAATTTATATATAGATATGATAGAAAAAATAAATTAAAAATTAATTATTTAAATAATATGTTTTTATAAAAATTAATCGACCTATATGAATGTTCTAAATTTGACCGTTAGAATAGTAATTTAAAAATTAGAATACTAACATAAATGATTGAATAGTAACTTGACAGTGTTAAAAAGTACCTTGAATTTTATAATAGTAACCTCACCAATTAATGTGTAAAATAATATTTTGGTATTGTATTAATTATATTGGGTTGTTTTTATATCAGGGTTCAAGTAAGTAAATGTATTGAAAATGATAAATTAAGTGTTTCTATCAACTAAAATTTTATTTTTATAAATTGAATTCATAAATTAGAATTATTTTGTGTTATAATTTTATGTTAATTTTATTATAGTATAAATTATTTTTCAAAGGGTCATAAAATCATTTTTAATTTTAAAATCAGGATTTTTTGAATAAATGATAATTTTATTTTAAAAAAAATCTCATATATATAAGATTATTTTGTTAAAATGTGTTATATTTTATAGATGTAATAATATAAAAATGGTTAGAGTGAAATTGTTAAATATTTCTAAAATAGTTTAAATTTTGGGGAGTAGTGAAATATGATAATTTGCAGTATTTAACATTTTAAGACTAATACTGAAAGCTTTCAGTCAGGGTAATGTAAGATCTCACTATCTCAAACTCACAAGAAATAGATACTGTATATATTCATAATAAACAACACCATTTATATTCTTTATCCAAAATCATAAACTAATTAATATAATAATCAAAAAGATCCATCTCTTCCTCCTTGTAAATATGACACTCACCACCCATTCCGCTCACACCATCTTAGCCTTGTATAATTCAAAAATTATTTTTAATTAATCTCTTAATAAGCTTCTTCACATCATAGTATTTATGGTTACACAAAAATACCAATTATATGTTGTTTAATGAGGTTCTCAAGGATACAATATTCAAGAGGTAAAATCCTTATTCATTCTCTTTCAAATTTATTCTTTCTTCTATAATATCATCACACCCACCCCCACCCCAAAAGAGCATATCCAAAGTGGAGTGATAAATCTAGTATCATATATATATTGAAATTTCGTTTTTTTAATCTAATATTTATCATCAAATCTATTTTCATTTCCTTTTATTAAAAAAACCAAAATGTTTTCCAAGGTTGGTCGGTTCATTGCCTTCAATGATGATGAGTTTTTGTTTCCAATTATTTCTTTTAATATATTTTAAAATTCACATATAATTGTTTATAATAAAATAAAATTTTTATTGAATATGTTATAACATTCATTAATTAATATATGTCCATAATATAAAATAAAATAAAACTAGTTCATAATGGTGTCTAAAAAAACTAAAATAAACTAAACATTTATAATTAACGTTTATCAATTGAATCAAAATCACAACATAAATAAAAATTATATATATGCTAATTACTAATTATTTATGTTCTCTAATACCATACAATTTTATGTCTAGTGGAATATTCCCATTTGATAATAATATCCATAAATATACATAAGTAAAATGTCCCTGAAACCATGAAATGAAAACTCCTAGAATGACTAAATTAAACTTTTTAACTCATTGAAATGGCTATAAATGAACTTAATGAAATTATAATATATATATATATATATATATATAATATTCATAATTATGTTATTAGTGATGCTAATTTTATTATCCAGGTAATTATGACAAACTATAGCACACATTCAGATAAAAGGTATGGTATCTCTCAAAACCAACATATTACCAATAGGTTATTCGTTATCTCACAATGCTCTAATGAAATTATTTATTATTATTATATAATTCTCATAAATTATATGTAAATAAACATATGAATCAATCTTAATTTATCTTTCTTTGATGGGGAAATACATATTTTATGAGGTTCCCTTTGCAATCCCTTCATGTATGAAAGTTCGATTAAAGTAAACTTCTCCATTTAATACCAATTTTAAAGTATATTAAATTAAATATGTTAAGCCTTAAATATTTTTCTAAAATTACTCATTTTATTATAAAAAATTATATTTTTATTTATATTTTTATTCAAAAATTTATTCATGTATCCTCTGTAACGACACTTTTTTTATTTTCTCTAAAACTAAAATTATGTTGGACATTTATAATGTTACAGAAACACTATATTTCTTATTTTCAGTTATGTTGGGGATAATTAATAATTAAATACTCTTATTTTTCATTTATACACCCACTGTTTATGAATAATGAAATTAGTATTACTCAAATTTATTACCTTGGGTAGCCCTTAGGTGTAATATTTATGTTTGATTATTTATATAGAACGTTTATGAATAATCATGTTTTGATGGGTGAACCCAGATAGTTATCTAATTAATTGGGTAGTGATTTTTCTTATGAAATGTTATTTACGGGATTGAGGAGTTAGCCTTATCCATTTTGGGACATTGTCCATCATGTGATACCATATTGGTTGTTATACTTTACTCATGTTTATGTATTGTTTTTTACTATACCCATATCCCTATATTTCTGTAAAAAAATATATCATAAAGTGGTACCTCTATTAAATATGTTTCATTCATGAATAGGGATGATAGTTCATTGAAATAGGTATGGTTGATGAATTATTTCACATTATCAAAATTAATTTAATGTAAATATTATCAATTAACATTTTTTTGTAAACTAATGAGTTTATTACCAACATAGATCATAGACAATTTCACCTTCTTCCAAAAATAATTATATTGAATGTTTCCCCATTAAAATTCAAGAAAAAAAACAATTGTGAATATATTAATAAATCCCTATAGTGAATTTCTATTAATATTTTTATCCCCATTGTTTCAATCTATATAAATTAGTAATAAAAAATAATACACTATAATTAATAAACCAGGATTCCAAATAAATTTATCATAGCTTCAACCCACTATGTAACCTTTTACCCAAAAGCTACAAATAATAACCCTTATTTATGGACTCCAATTATAAAATAATTATCTGAGAATAATTTCAAAATAAACTATAGAGAAAATCAAAAACATGAATAAAATATGAATAACTCAAATGAAATAGAATATGATAGTAATTAGAATATTCTTTAAAAAAATGAGGACAAAACAACACAATCATGTGGGTGGAGGAATAAGACTAACTGTGAGAAGCATGGGAAGTATGGTTCATAGAAAATTTATGGGTAAACTTGAGAGGATCCCTCTCATAGAAGATCTCGTTTGTATTAATGATGCATGGTCCACTCAAAGAAAGCAAATGATTCTACCTGAGCACCGAATAAGGGAGGACTCATCTATATTACTCGTGTATGGTCCACTAATAATAGGAAAAGGTTTCATTAAATGCACTAAATGGATGAGGAACATTTGGTAAAAAGGATTGAATATAGGAGTAATTAATGATAAGGGGGATATGATTAATTGAGTTAGTAATGGGATGAATTAGTCGAGGAAGAATGGATTTTTTGGGCGATGGTCATCTGAGGGATAAAGATATTGGAAAGGGATTTGGTGTGTGGGTGGGTTGGAGATGAAAGTCATGGGAGTTAAAATTAAAATAAAAATATTACCATAGGATTATTTTCTAATTTATATACACATAGTATAGAAATTATTTCTAAATAATCCTTTCTATATCTCAATCTATATCCCCAGACATATTAAACTGTGGCTATAGGTCCATGGCTGAAGTTCATTTTTCTTCTACTGTCATTAAGAAATTAAATAATTCCTTAACATAAATGTACCAGATTTTTTGATTAAAAATTATTAAAACATGAAAATATTATCAAGAAAACAAATAGTTGATATATAATTATTATATTAGATATAAATGACATAAATGAAAATATTTTGAATTCAGTTAAGGATTTCATCTCAAAAACAACCTTCTTTGAGAATCATGTTCTTTTATACACCTAATTTATTTTAAATAGTGTATATATTGTTATTTTACATATTCTATCTGGAATCCTTTACATTTAATGATATTATATGTTAAATTACATTTACTTCATTCATGGGAGTTATGATTCCAAATTTACCAAGTCGATTAGGGTTTATGTTTCACTCTTATTTAAATTAGCACTGTTTATACTTGAATTTCCAATGTAAGAAATTATTTAATCGTCTACTAATAAAACAATTTAATTTTTTGTATTATAGGTTATTCATCAAATTTTTAAGATATAGTCCCATATTCCTCTCTTGGGTGCTTAATATGATTAATAAAATGTTTTCAAGAAAAGATGACTTTATTTCTCCCTTGAGTCATTTTTTTACTTATATATCCATGATTTCTAAAAATGTTTCAGAAAATGTATTTAATAGTTTAGAAATTATTTATTAATGTAATTGTTTTCCAATGTTTTAATTTTTACAAAATGGTTTGGAAGGAATGTTCTTGTCATTTTCTAAATGATATACTTTTAAACCATTTTAGAACAATGTGAAAAAAAATGTTTTTAAACTTCTCTGATTTGTATAGAAATTCATTATATCATGACATCAAAGTTCATTTAAGAATATGTTATATGTTTTTATGGCCACTTTTAAACTAATTTTTTCTATAATATTATAAAAGTTGATATATTTTAAAGTACTGATTTTAATGTTAAGGGGGTTTTTTCATCAAAAATATATTTCATATAATATTATAAATACATTTTCATCGATGAGAAAAATATCAAAGTTACATATTTATTATAAATTTTTTATATGTGTATCAAACATATATACCTAGCTTTTTCTCACTTAATTTAATAGGGTAATACATCCTTATTTTCATTATTCAATGTCCTTATTTAGGAAATTTCTTTAGAGTATGATATGTGACAAGATTTTGAAACCACTTGACATTTCTTAGGTAATTATTATGTCATGACTAGTGGTTAATTTTATTTATGTGCAACACATAAAACATGAACATTATTTTATAAGTTCACCCAGATAGCACTACAATTAATTGGGTAACTCTTTAGTCACCTCTTGCATCATGTATGCGATCAAGATTTAAATATAATCTATTATGGGACTTTGTCGATAGTGGGATATTATCTATAGTGTTATCCTTGACACATTTTTATGTCTTGTATTATGTTTCATTAAAATTTCCATTGATTCCACAATATTGTGAAACCATGTTTTATATGTTATGTTTCCATGAGACTATTCAGGAGCCATCTCTTTTTTGATATCATGTTATACCTTCCACTCACACGTTAAGCTTTCTTATAATGTGTATTCCCTTAATAGGATTTTTGGATCACTAATTTTTTAAAGTATTTCCATGTCTTATTATATCTATTTTTAGGATATAAAAGTTATTTAAGAGCTCTATAATGATAATAAAAAAGTAAATATGTAATTTTTAGTTTATTTTGTTGTTTTATGTATCTAGTCTTCTAATGACACTTGGTCTTACGTTCATTGGGATGTACTTATTTTATATTTAAGTTTAAAAACCTGTAATAATTTGTGTAAAATTCATGGTAAATTATTATTGGTATCAATTAAAATGATTAACTAAACATTTAAATGTATGATGATAAAAATTTAATGACAACCCAATGGATAAGTGTAAGTATAAGTCTAATTATATAAAAATATCATTGAAATTCTTTTAATTATAGACTTGATGGGTTCTGGGAAAAGACATCCCAATCAAGATTTATGAAGTTTGTGTTTCTATGGATTTGTAGTACTGAGGGATAATATCCCCAAAAAGGGTGAATTAAAATACACTCGATCATCACCTAGTGTGTAATAAAGGGCCCAGCTACACAACTAGTTTGACAATTCCAGAGGATATGCTTTTGAAAGTCACTCTCTATAAAAACCATAATGAATTAATTGAATATATGGTAATGAAGTGTGACTGAGGCTAATCCTATAGTTTCTTGGTTTGATAATTATAAGGTTGATCACATTTTTAATGCAATAAATACCCATTTAAAGTTTTTAGATATCTAAATATATAATTATTAAGAGTTTTTGGGGATATATTTTTGTAAATATGACAATTTTGTTTTGTATTAGATTTACTAAAGAAATATTTTTGGAAGACTGAGTTTATATTTTTTTGTAAAAAAATTTAAAGGTATTTATATCCTTTAGGGATTATACTATCTTTAACATTAAGGTCATAGTATTCAACTAAGATTATTTTATTTATTTGGAAAATTAACATGCATAAAAAAAGTAGTGCTCAAAAACTAATTTAGTGATTTATGTTTTTTTGAGGATGTCAATCATATTTTTTGGAACACTATAATAATTATACAATTATATATTTATAAAATTGATAAGTTACATTCCATGTGAAAACCCATCACATATAACAAGGACTAAGGATCACATCACTGTTTTTACTTAAATGACATTGTTTACCACTATCCTATGTGATGTACTAGATAGTATGACATTTTTTTACTTAAATTATTTTGTAGATAAATATTATATTAATTTCGGGAAACTGATTATAGGATCATATCTTTTTTATATTTTATGATTTTTAGGTGATTAATGATATTATGGGAAATGTTTTATTGGGTTTAGATATATATAATCATTATGTTTAACATTAAGGATTCTATGGGAATAATTTTGTTATGTTTATGGAGATGTAAGTTAAAGGGTGTGAGACAACATTTGATATTAAAACCTTCTTTTATGTCGAGGTTATTGAAGTTATTTGAGATATTTTTTATTTATTAAAGTAATGATCTATTTTAAACCTTTTTTGTTATTTAATTGTGTATATTAGTATATTCATATTCATTTTAAGGTATTATCTTACTTTATTATAACAATTTTGGTATTAATAATCACAGTTTGAATTGTTTTTAATTATTTTATTAATATCGTGATACATTAAAATTTTATTTATGTTCTTTATGAATAAAAATTTTATATGGGATATTCATATTTTTTAGTGTAATAGGTAACATTGAAATTAATTGAAACAAAATTAAAGGATTAAATTATGTTTATGAATTGAAAAAGACAACGTGTTTTTATATTTTATCAGGTTCTTTATCTTTATAGTAATAGAATATCACAATTATAGGAATAGGATCTCAAAAAAGTAAAAAAGTTCAGATTATCTTATGATATAATGTGTTAACGGTCTCTAAATTCTTCACTGATTTATGGTCTTTTGGTTATTAAATTTAAATTTATTATTCACTTTCTTGACATCAATGATCTCTATCACTCTCTATAATTATTTACCACTATTTTCAAGTATATTTTTTCACATTCCACTTTTTTGCTACATGTAATCTTAGTCATTTGTTATTATAGATGAGTTTTGTATTTTACTTTCCTAATTTAGGATGATTTTTTATTAAACCATTTTATAATGTTGGTTTTTGACAAAGGTAATTTTCAAAATGTAAAACCCTTGATTATTGAGAAAAAGAAAAAATTGTGAAGTCATAATGTATTTATTGGTGTTATAATGTAACACCTACATATTTTAAAAGAGTGATATATTATACAGTGTATTAAACATGTAATTCATAGTTTAAATTAATCGTCATAAAATATTGAAAAACAATGATATAAAGTATAAATATTTAAATGATACATTAAATTTGATGTTAGGAATAGTATTTAATAATGTATTTAATATTCATAAAATTCAATCATAAATATATCAATAAATTCTTAATAAGGACATAATTTATAAAAAATATATTTTATTCTAGAAAAAATATTTATTTCAAAAATGACTTTTATTTATTTTTTCATGTAGCAACCTCAACCCAATTACACGGAGATTGTGTCTATTGGCATAAAATATAAGGAATCATATCCTGAATGACGGAATAGTTCAGTAGTCTTGGAAAACTAGAGACATAAATGAAATTATCAATAAATTTTAAAATCTAAAATAAATAAATTATTTTAATTGAGAATTAAATTATTCATATTATAATTACCTTTCATATTAATCTCAAAACAATCCTTCGTATCCTAAGAAAAACGAAACATACGAATGGGGTGAGCTCAGAAGGTTAGTAAGGGTAAGTTTAAAACGGAAGATGTAAATAAATAAGTCATAGGAAATATATAAAGGTAAATAATAGAAAAACATGACAATTAATTAATAACATGAGCCTAATATGGATGGAAAAAATGATAATAACATAATTTCTTATAAATAATCTGATGATAATGAATCCTAACCATGGATATTAGAACTAGACAAATAATCACATGAAATATCAATAACTAAAATTATAATGATGTAATACATACTAATGGACATATAAAACATACAATCAAGGCCTTGTTCGAAGACATCGAATACTATCAAGGCCTTGGACCAATACATTTAAAATTTTTGAGGCCTTTTCCCAATACATCTATATATATGGGTAAGGCCTCCTCCAAACCCCAATACAGTTTCTCTCATAAAACTTATTTATGCATTGAGGGGATATAAAAGACCAAACCATCACTCAAAATGTCAAATTAATTCCTTATATTAAAGGGTTGAATCATAATTAACATAAACATTCATGTTGAAAAACATTAATGGAAAAAATACATCAATGAATAAACATAATCATAAACCATCAAGAGTAATATGATTGGTATCTATCTAGAATATCCCAAGTCAATATGAATATAAACCATACCAAAAAAAGGATAATTATGATATTAATATAATATATCCCCATTGTTTCATAATTAGAATTAAGGGTTGATGATATTGATCAAAATAAATACCATAAAAGATCTATAAAAAAAATTTAGGAAATAACCTTATATTTTTTGGAATAAGCATTTAAAAAAAATTATAAAAACATATTGATATTAATTTTCATTCAAAATAATAATTAAATGGTATAACATAAAATTTAAAACATTTAGTGGTTATGATATTATAAAAATATGTTCCTGTCATGCATATTAAAATAAAGATTCTTTTCACATTTCTTATAAACACAAAATAGACATTTTTTTAAAAATTATATAAAGATTAATTTCAAAAACATTGATAATATTTATAATGGGGAGATTTTTCATTTATAAAGAATTATGAATAGGTGAAATTCATTTTTTTAAAAAAATTATAGAATAAGGATTTTGATGAAAATGTATTTCAAAAGGAAGAGAGAAATAAAATTGGATATTCTTACAAATATTTTCATAATAAATTTAAGTTTCAAAGAGACATAAATGGTAATATTAAATGAAAATTTATTTAAAATAAATATTCGAACGAAATATATTGATTTTAATATATTAATATCAAATAATTCACCATGGTAGACTTATATGAAAAAAATCCTGAGTAATGATGATATTGTGAAATAAGCCCATAAAACTTTGGTAACATTTGTATCATAAGATACATGAATAAAATAAATTTAAATAAAACATTAAATTAGATGAAGATAAATTAATTCCTAATATAAAATTAAAAAAATTATAATATACAACACACAAATGAAATAGTTGGTGAATATATCGTATGTCTCACAGAAGTAAAGGTGAGATGAAAAACTCTTACCTATGATATGATTTACATCATACATGTATATACCTATTTTATAATTGTTATTATAATGTTATTAATTTTTAATAGTACTATAACCATATCTATAATATCATACATTGTCTTATTATAATATTTTACCACATGTTTTTCAACAATATTTCATTTTGTCATTATTTCATGTATTAATTGCCATGTATTCCCATGCATGTTTTATCATAAATGATATAGTTCTTTTTCATAGAATATATTTATATAATCTACATAATCATAATACTATAATAAATTTCATATTTACTCATTATATACATTTTAGAACCATTTCTGAATTTTTTCAGGGAAAATGAATCACATCACTTCAAAGATATGGTAGGTCATACACGCATATGAGAGATGATAACATTCCCTCAATGAGTGAAATAGTAAGGAATTGGGTGATATATTAATTTTATGAAATTAATATAATCTCATATATATTACATATATTCATTAACATTATTATTATTACATTCCACTTAAACCGTAACTGAAAATCAATTCACATTAATTCACGACGTGGTAGTCCACCGTACACACGAGTGACATTATCGTATTTAAAACAGAATTGAAAGTAAAATTTTATATGTGATATTAAAATTAAATAATTCTAATAGTATCATAAATATAATATAAATTTATTAAATCCATCATTATATCTATCCGTCAAAGTTGTTTATGTAAAATGAAAAATTTCTGTTTGCAAGGTGGTAGTTCGTCATAGACACGATCTATGATTTTTTCCCATTTAATAGAAGTTGATATGGATTAATATTTTCAATTATAATAATAAAAGATAATTATATGGTAGAAATGTTCTTCTTATATTTAATTTTGTTCGATATTATTTAGTGTTGAAAAAAAGAAGAAATAAAATAAAATAGAATTGTTGTAAAAAACTAAGATTTTATAAGATATATTCTTTTTAATATTCTATTGTACACTACACCAAGATTATCTTGCACTATAAGCAACACTGTATTAGATTTCAATATATGCAACACTAATCTTGGATAGTGTTACACACAATTTCAAGTTTGTTTGATAGTAGTTATTCTATGCAACATTGAGTATATATATATATATATATTCAATGAATAAATGAAATATGGTTGGATTTTTTTATACACAACAAAAAAGGAGTCTTTCACTACACGCAACCCTGACTTTTCTTGCATTACACGCAATCGTGACCTTCCTCGATAGCGTGTGTTGTACGCAATACCGGGTTTCACTAAACAACGATATATTATTATAATATTATTATGAACTAGCCGTTATGAATAGTATAAACGAAATTTTTAATTTTATAACATTATTATTCATCTTACACATTTTCTAGTACATGGTATAAGAACAAAATAATTTTTTTCGGGTAAAATAAGTATTTTTCAAAAAATGAAATTTTTGGCCTTTTAATGGTGCACCCACTTTAAATATAGTTATTGACATGTTTATAAGTTCAGTTTGACAAAATAATATTCTTCTTTGGAATCCGGATATAAAAATTTACTTTGGATAAATTTTTCATATTATTCTGATAACTTTCATATTTTAATGAATAATAAAAACACGATATATTTTAATTAAAAACAACTTTTTCATCATAATAATTTATATGGTGAAATTATAATATTGGATGGTTTTAAATTATAAATAGAATATATTTTTACCATTTCATATAATTTATGTCATTAGAATTGATTTTTCATTGAATTCATAGGTAAAATCATTTCAATCTTTTCCAATGTTTTAACTTCTAAAACTCGTTTTCTTAACAACGGGATTTATTTTAAATTAATTTATGAAACTTCTATCATTTGAATTAGAAAACATTTATTCCATATTTTGAATCGTTAGGTCCAAATTATGTTAATAGGCTACTTTTTATTTTTAGGCATTTTGAATAGTAACTACTGAACATTTTATTGACCATAGTTAAAGGTAAATCGGGTAATTAAGGGTAAATATAATATTATAAAATTACCCTAACACTTGTTTTAATATAATTGGATGACTATATTTTTAATAAATCATACTTGGGTCGAAATTTAATCTAATAGAACCCACTTTCATTTGATTATGGCCTTTAGTTTATTTTATTTAAAGGAAAGTGAAATATGCCTCAGTCAAACATTAATAATTAAAGTATTTTTAATATATGGTTATACAAAATATAAATTCTTTTATAAATAAAAAATTTAAATCTAAATTGTTTATCTTTATCATTGAAAATTATTTGTATTTTTTAAGAGTTATTTAATTACCTTATTATCTTATACAATAATGATGGAGAAATTATTTATTTACTGAAAAATCAATAATATAGTTTTTAATGAAATAGTAATACATATCAAAATGCCCAAAAATATCACAAAAACTTATTGGTAGTGTATATATAAACCCTAACCATCCACTGGCCTAATTTTCGACCATTTGGATCCTTATTAAGGCGATTATGACACTTATATTATTTTATTTTAAATGATTCCAAAGTTGTCACATTCATAACTTAATAAATATAACGATTTACATGTTGTCATTTTATGATGATAAATTAGATTAAAATTATTATTATAAAATATTTGAGATATATCTTCATCATTGGATTTTATTTTTAATTTTTATGCAACAAATTACTTTATTATACAATTATACAAAAATGTTTTACTAATTATTTTATTATGAGATTTTCCAAATAAATGGTTATAAAAATATTAAAATAAATATTATATAAACTATATAATGTGCTCCATGAATTTTCTAGACAATTTTTACATGTTAGGAATATATTAAATACTCTTTTTAGAATATATCATCTGTGTTTATTTTATTTAAATTAAAATAAATTAATAATGTAAAATTGACACTATTGTTATTTTATAAAAATAACAAATTATAAAATTGTTTAAAAATCACAAAAATATTTAAAAATTATAAATTGAAATATATATGGTCTAAAATTTCATAACATATCCAACTATGGAAAATTCTCAACCCATAAGTAAATATTTATAACAATTTAAAATTTAAAATCTTATAACCACAAATAAAATTAAATAGATCGAATAACGATAAATCAAGTTGATAATGTTTAAAATAAATTACCAACAAGTATAAATTTTATTAGTTGATGATATTTCAAGCCTATCCCATATAAGTTTGTATTTGGGTCATTTTGGAAGTTTTTAACTGGGGTTTGAATTTATTATAAATTAATATTGTTGAGGTTTCTAAAAGTGCCCCTCTCCTCCCTTATAAAAAGGGCACCCCTTACCTCTCCTATACACACCATTTTGAGCCTTTAAGCTCGTCCAAACCCTGAAAATTAATCTTCTAAACCTCTCTAGTTATATCATAGATTTTCTAGTCTTCTCACAAGACCAACTCTAGTGCCCTAAGAAGATGTTTAAAGGAGGTCCGTCGAGGAAGAGGAAATCTCTTCTACCGACTCTTTCAAGTTTCTTTCTCCTTGTACTTCATCTTATTTAGATGTTTCATTATAAAGTAATAACATAAGTATTACTTATATACTGATATGTTATTATAAATATGAAAAAAACAATATCACCTTCTAACCATCCTACGAAAAACGAAATCACCGCATGTGAATACGTACAGAATACCGTCTCCACGCCGTGGTGTAATCAGTTTTTCCACCACCACCTTACATGGATGGGTATAATGGTGTAAATAATGACTATATATGTTTATTATAACATAATACAGATTTTAAGATATTATATCATCCACTCCAATTTCATTCAATAAATTTGGGAACAATATCATCGCTTGTGCGTACGTACAGATTACCATCTCCACGAAGCGATTAGATTCATTTTCCATGTTAACAATTAAAGAATGATTATAAAGTATATATAATAAGTAATCATGAAATATATGAAATAATATTTCTACTGTATTTATGTATATATATATATATGTATGTCATCTACTTAATTCCATTCAATTCAATAAGGAAACGAAAACAGCGTTCATGCGTACGTACGACCTACTGTCTCCATGAACGGTGTATTTCTTTCCATTTATTGATCTATTATATATATATATATATTATGAATATATATTATATATAAATCATGTTTTATATTCTGGAATTAAGTAATCATGATCTATGTAATCATATTAATAATTACATGTCAAAACACGGACGATAAGTGAAACGATTTTAACCAAAACGCTTCTTTAACATGGAATTGACAAATGAACGGGTAATATAAAGTCGTAAGTGAATCATATATTATATCATAAATATTATTATTGATCTCTTACAAGTTAATAATATGTTTAAACCCACTATACAAGAGTCTTGGACACATACGGGAGAAATTGGATAGAAGGTTAGGGATAATTTTTAAATCTCATTTTTATTCGAGATTTCTTATACGTAAGTATTTACTGGACTTATATTTTTCATCCATGACCATAAAAATGATTTTCATTTAATATTCATACATGTATTTTTAAATTAATGTTTACCCCTCTTTGACTTTTACTTTTTTTTATGGATGGAATCATTCTTTTGTTTACTATACGTGGTACTTTTTGACTTTTCCGAAAAAAATTATGAGGAGAATGTTTTTTTTAATTTTACGGCATGAATGGATTTGAATGGTTTCATAACGCCTAATTTTCATAAATATTCCTCTACCTGATTTCATTATTATTTTCAACAAAATCCTTTTCTTTTAAAATTACATGGAATTTTTTGAAATGAAAATGATTTTGAAAAGAAAGGATATTTTTCTCAATAATTCATTTCAGGTGTTTTATCAAAACCAATTTCCATCTAAGATGAAATTATTTCATATGTGTATGTTTCGAGTATAATGTCTCTATGATTTAAATGGTTTCACTTTTCTTATGATGAAATGATATCCATTTGTTTTATATGGATTATGTGATTATGGGATGATGTTTATGAAACCCATTTTATTCTTTGGGTTATGATGAATGATTTATGTATATTTTGTGGCACATGTAAGAATGATTTAATTATGAGATGGGTGGGACATATATCTCCCTCCAATGCATTGGGTAATGATTTATATCTCATGATATAGACATGTATTTAATGGTAATTTAATCCGGTTCAGTGATACAGGACTGGAACGAGGAGTGAACTCGATTCAGAAAGGGACTTTGTCCACTAAGCTTGTCTTGGCAGCAATGTATTGGATACCATGGAAATCATATCTTGTTCTTAATGTTTTTCCACAATTACATGTTTTATTTAAAATCTATATTATCATTATTGATGTTTCATTATGATATACGCCTTACGTACTTCCATGTTTTATGTCATTTCTCAAGATTTAGATGTTTAAACATTATGTTCATGTTTTTATGTTCAAATATATATGGTTTGTTTTATTTTTTCCATGCTTACCCTTACTGAGCATTTGAGCTCACCATTTATATGTTTTATTTTCCCCAGGATATTAATAAATGTTTTAGGTAAGAAAAAAAAAGGGGAAGATCTATATGGCAGATGTTGAAGATCTGTCACCATTATTAGAAGATCATGTTCCGAATTTCCAAAGACACTAATCTATTACGGTCCTTTGGTGTCTGTTTTTATTATATATTAAGTATTCCAAAAAAGTAATGTAATTTCCATGTACATAGAGATTTGGGTCTCTACAGTTGGTATTAGAGGAAAGTTTTAGTTAACCTTTGGAACCTAGCATAAAGAAACATTAGTGAGATCCCTAGAGATATTTCTAAGGTATATCTAGGGATGTCCCTAAGGATAACTATAAGTATAGGTTATAGTCCTAGAATTATGGTAATGATCTTAGAATTAAACCTAAGATGTTATATTTTTACAGAACTCCCCCTTTATTATGTTGTTTTCGTAGCATGATTTTTCCCTCTCACACTACTCTTTTTGGGTTTTAGAAAATGGGTGGAAATAGGAAGATTCATAAAAATGGAGGATATGATGGAAAATGGAATGATATTCTTCATAAGAAACCAAATGAAATGGGATTTGGAAGTCTAAACATCGTCATTGTTCCTAATCAGTAATCTCATAATATAATCAATAATATCAACTTTGGTAAGTTTCCTAACTCGACTAATAAGAGAAAGATGGAGTTTCATGATGATCATATAGGAAAGAAAGTTCAATTTCCCTCATGTAAATCATGTTAGAGGAGGGATCTAGGAGAATGTTTCAAAGGAATTGGAATATGATTTGGGTGTGCAAAAGGACACAAATCCAGTAACTGTAAAAGAAAAGGTTCAGTTAACACCATGGACAAGGATAATGGTATTTCTACGACATCAACAATGATTAAATGTTTTAAATGTGGAATTTATATGCATTATGAAAACTAATTCCCTAGGGGAAAGTATCATGAAGAGAATCAGCATGGTCATATGGGTAGTATTTATGTTGATGATGATGAACGGACTACAAATGATATGTGAGATGAAATAATTGTTCAACCTCGGTCAATATTTTAAGAAGGTAGTGGAGTTATTGTATGTTTATTAAGAGTTATGTTGTATAGGTAATTTAATGGTGCTATGGAATAAAGAATCATCTAAGGATTGTTACAATATTGACTTTCCTTGAGTTTTTGAAAGTATATGATGAATGGTACAGGTAACCATGAAAGTTTATTCAAATATTTTTGGAAGGTAGATGTTATGTGCATAAGGAAACGATAAGGACATAATGAGATGTTTGATAATATTAATGAGCTCAATACTAGTATAAGTACAAAGTGATATCATGGTTTGAGTATATAGAAATTTTGGGATTTGGGTATAAAGAATGTGTTACCTTGTGACAACATTCATTTTTTCACTACGGTTCAAGAGAATACATGAGTAAGGTATTCACCTGTTTGGAATATGACCAACAAGATATATCGTATGATATATGGGAGATAAATGGTTGTATTCACATGCTCGGTACTTGACATTTCTAGTAATATTTTTCTTTATAATATGAGCATGGACAGAAGTATTTTGGATAAGCCTAAAGATTGGAATGGATTATGTTGGACATAAGTCAGTATTTTTTAATGCTAGAACTTTTTTTGATATTATTTATGGAATTTTATAATAATGTAGTTTTAGAAAAAGGACAACCTGCAGGACAGGTGATAACCCGTCACGTCAGACAAGGCTGTGGGAATCGAACCCACAACTGAAGTGCGACATGCCTTTATCTCATACCACTGCCCTATAAGAAGTCCCTGGTTAGTATAAATTTTTTTTAATATATTAATAAGATTGATATATAATGTATAAGTCTATTTTAGGAACCATATATGATTAATCTCACTATAGATGGACTTATGTATATTTGATAACGTTTGTTAACCTTTTGTTTGATACATATGGAATGACCCATCATTCTATCCCATGATCTGATAACACTTCACGAATGACAAATTCAACTTCATTTCTTTAAGAGATGAAGTGGAAATTGTTCAAGGCACGAAAAACGGTGAGATTATACCGAAATAATTTAAGTATTTCTTCTAATTAAAATTCTTTAACTTTAGGAAAATGACCTTGAAAACCACAAATGTTGTCCTAGTGCCCTTATATCCGATGAATCAGATGGTACCTCAGATCATCACAAATTTATGGCTTTGTGATTGTTGGCTTTTTCATAGCCATGTTCTCTACCACTCTCCATCAGAACATGATGGTTAGGTTTCTCTTCCATATCCATATTTTCACATATTTTCTCCTTTGTGGAAACCCAGTGATGAGTTAATTGGGTAACAGATATGTTTCATACTTCACTTTTTAAAATAATGTTTTAGTATTCCTTTTTACAATGTGGGTTTCTATGAAAGAAACTCTCATCTAATAAACCATTTATAACCCCGACGAATTTCGAGGGAGAAATTCATTTTAAAGGGGGTAGAATGTAACAAACTGAGATTTTATAAGATATATTCTTTTTAATCTTTTATTGTATGTTGCACCAAGATTTTTTTGAACTATACGCAACACCGTATTAGCTTTCAGTATACGCAACACTAATCTTAGATCGTGTTAAACACAATTTCAAGTTTGTTTGATAGTAGTTATTCTACGCAACATTGAATATATATATATATATATATATTCAATTTATAAATGAAATATGTTTGGATTTTGTTATACTTAACAATAAAGGAATCTTTCACTATATGCAACTGGGACTTGGCCTGTATTACAAGAAATCGCGACATTCCTCGATAGCGTGTGTTGTACGCAATACCGGTTTTCACTAAACAACGATATATTATTATAATACTTTTATAAACTAGCCGTTATGAATATTATAAAGTAAATTTTGAATTTTATAAAATTATTATTCATCTTTCACATTTTCTAGAATATTGTATAAGAACAAAATAAAGTTTTTGGGTAAAATAAGTATTTTTAAAAAAATGCAGTTTTGCCGCCTTTTGATGGCCCACCAACATTAAATCTAGTTTTTTACATGATTATAAGTTCAATTTGAAAAAATAAAATTCTTATCTGCATTCCGGCTATAAAAATTTACATTAGATAAATATTTCATAATATTCTGATAACTTTCATATTTTAATGAATAGTAAAAACACGCTATATTTTATTTAAAAACAACTTTTTTCATCATATTAATTTATATGCTTAAATTATAATATTGAATGGTTTTAAATTAAAAATAGAATATATTTTTTCCATTTAATATAATTTATGTCATTATCATTGATTTTACATTGAATTCATAGGTAAAATCATTTCAATCTTTTGTAATGTTTTAACTTTTAAAACTCGTTTTGTTAACAACGGGATTAATTTTAAATTAATTTCTGCAACTTATGTTATTTGAATTTGGAAAAATGGATTCCATATTTGGAATCCGGAGGTCTAAATTATGTTAATAAGCTAATTTTTATATTTAGTCATTATGAATAGTAACTACGGTAAATTTTATTTACCATAGTTAAAGTTAAATCAGGTAATTAAGGGTAAATATAATATTATAAAATTACCCTAACACTTGTCTTAATATAATTGGATGATTATATTTTTCCCTAAATCATACTTGGGACGAAATTGAATCTAATGGTACCCACTTGTATTTTATTATGACCTTTAGTTTATTTTATTTAAAGGAAAGTGAAATATGTCTCACTCAAACTTTAATAATTAAAGTTTTTTTAATATAAGGTTAAAAAAATATAAATTCGGTTATAAATACTCATTTGAGAGCTAAAATATTTTTCTTTATCATTGTAATATATTTTTAATTTTTATGAGTTATTTAATTTTCTTTATTATCTTATACATTAATGATGCAGAAATTATTTATTTAGCTAAAAATCAATAATATAGTTTTTATTGAAATAGTAATACATATCAAAAAGCCCAAAATTATGAACAAAAATTATTTGTAGTGTATATATAAACCCTAATCATCCACTTGCCGAATTTTTTACCATTTGGATCCTTATTAAGTAGATTATGACAATTATATTATTTTATTCTAAATGATTCAAAAAATTTCACCTTCATAATTTAATAAATATAACAATTTACATGTTTTTATTTTAAGATGATAAATTATAGTAAAAATATTATTTTAAAATATTTGATATTTTTATTCATCATGGGATTTTATTTTTAATTTTTGTGCAACAAATAAGTATATTAAATAATTATACAAAAATGTTGTAATAATTATTTTATTAAAAGATACTCCAAATAAATGGTTCTAAAAATATTAAAATAAATATTATATGAACTATTCAATGTGCTCCACTAATTTTATATACAAATTTGACATGTTATGAATCTATTAAATATTTTTGTTAGAATATATCCTCAGTGTGGATTTTATTTAAATTAAAATAAATAAATAATGTCAAAACTGACACTATTGTTATTTTATAAAAATAACATATTATAAAATTGTTTAAAAATCACAGAAATATTTAAAAATTATAAATTGAAATTTATATGGTCTAAAATGTCATAAATTATCCACGTATGGACAATTCACAACACATAATTAATTATTTATAATAATTTAAAATTTAGAATCTTATAACCACAAATAAAATTAAATAGATTAAATAGGGATAAACCATGTCGATGATGTTTAAAATAAATTTCCAACATATCTAAATTTTATTGGTTTATGATATTACAACCCTATATCATCTAATTTTGAATTTGGGTCATTTTGGAAGTTTTTATTTGGGGTTTTAATTTATTATAACGTAATATTTTTGAGGATTCCAAAAGTCCCTCTCTCATCCCTTATAAAAAGGGCACCCCTTCCCTCTCCTCTACACACCATTTTGAGCATTGAATCTCGGCCAACCCCTGCCAATTACTCTTCTCAACCTCTCTAGTTATATCATAGAAGTTCTAGTTTTCTCAAAATACGAACTCTAGTTCCCTAAGAAGAATTTTAAAGGAGTTTCTTCGAGGAAGAGGCAATCTCTTCTACCGACTCTTTCAAGTTTCTTTCTCCCTCTACTTCCTCTTATTTACTTGTTTCATTATAAAGTAATATCATCAGTATTAATTATATAATGATATGTTATTATAAATATGAAACAACCCTATTTCACCTTCTATCCATCCTACGAAAAATGAAATCACCGCGCGTGTGTACGTACGGAATATCGTCTCCGCGCCGTGGTGTAATCAGTTTTTCCACCACCACCTTACTTGGATGGGTATAATGGTGTAAATAATAACTATATATGATTATTATAATATCAGAGTGATTCTAAGATATTATATCATCCACTCCAATTTCATTCAATAAATATGGGAATGATATCATCGCTCGTGCATACATACGGATTACCATCTCCACGACGCGATTAGATTCATTTTCCATGTTAACAATTCAAGAATGACTATAGAGTATATATAATAATTAATCATGAAATATATGACATAATAATAATACTTAATTTATGTGTGTATATATATATATATATGTATTTCATATACTTAATTCCATTCAATTCAATAAGGAAACAAAAATAGCATTCATTCGTACGTACGGCCTACCGTCTCCATGAACGGTGTATTTATTTCCATTTATTTATCTATTTGATATATATATATATATATATTAATATATATTATATATAAATCATGTTTTATATTCTTGAATTAATTAATCATGATCTAATTAATCATATTAATAACTACAAGTCAAAACACGGATGATAAATGAAAGGATTTTACCCGAAATGCTGCTTTAACATGGAATTGACAAATGAACGGATAATACAAAGTCGTTAGTGAATAATATATGATATCATAAATATTATTATGGTTATGTTACAAGTTAATAATATGTTTAAACCCACTATACAGGAGTCTTAGACACATACGGAAGAAATTGGACATATGGTAAGGGTAAATTTTTCAAACTCATTTTTATTCGTGATTGCTTATACGTAAGTATTTAATTGGTTTATATTTTTCATACATGACCGTAAAAATGTTTTTAATAAAATTTTTAATGTTTATACATGTATTTTTAAATTCATGTTTACCCCTCTTTGACTTTTACTTTGTGTAATGGATGGAATATTTCTTTTGATTACCATACATGGTAATTTTTTACTTTTTCGACCAAAGTATGAGGAGAATGTTTTTTCAACTTATACGGCATGAATGGATTTTTACTGTTTCATAATGCCTAATTTTCATAAATATTCCTCTACAATATTTCATTATTATTTTCATCAAAATCCTTTTCTTTTAAAATTACATGCCATTTTGTGAAAAGAAAATGATTTTGAAAAGAAAGGATATTTTCCTCAAGAATTCATTTCAAGTGTTTTATCAAAACCAGTTTCCATCTAAGATGAAATTATTTCATATGTGTATGTTTATAGTATAATGTCTCTATGATTTACATGGTTTCACTTTTCCTATGATGAAATGATGTCCATTTATTTTATATGGATTATGTGATGATGGGATGATGTTTATGAAACCCATTTTATTCTTTGGGTTCTGATGAATGAATTATTTATATTTTGTGGCACAAGTAAGAATGACTTCATTATGAGATGGGTGGGACCTATATCTCCGTCCAATGCATTGGGTAAAGATTTATATCTCATGAGATATACATGGATGGAATGGTAAGTTAATCTGGTTCAGTGATACAGCACTGGAACGAGGAGTGAACTTCATTCAGAAAGGGACTTTGTCCACTAAGATGGTCTTGGTAGCAATACCTCAGCTACTATGGAAATAATATCATGTGATTAATGTTTTTTCACAATTACAAGTTTTATTTCCAATATATTTTATCATTATTGATGTTCCATTATGATCTATGCTTTACGTACTTCCATGTTTTATGTCATTTCTCAAGATTTTGATGTTTAAACATTATGTTCATGTTTTAATGTTCAAATGTATATGGTTTTTTTTGTTTTCTCCATGCTTACTCTTACTGAGAATTTGAGCTCACCATTTATATTTTTTATTTTCCCCAGGATATAAGGAATGTTTTTAGGTAAGAAAACAAAAGGGCAAAATCTTTATGGGAGATGTTGAAGATCTTTCACCATTATTATAAGATCATGTTCCGAGTTTCCAAAGACACTAAACTATTACAGTCCTTTGGTGTTTGTTTTTGATATATATTAATTATTCTGAAAAAATAATGTAATGTACATTTATGTCAATCTTTGGGTCTCTAGAATTGTTAAGATAATTATCATCGATAAGTGAATACTCCTTTGGATCTCCACTTAATGACCTTGGGGATGACTATTCTAGTGGAAAACAACAATATAATGTGCCTAATTATTTTTTTGAGTTATATTTTTTAGTTTTATAATGATTCAATTTTTATAGTGGTTTTGAATAATTTATTGGAGGTATTTCCTTGTATTAGTGGGGAAAGGGGACCCTCCTACAATTTACATAGTATTTTCCCAAAATAATCTAAAATGATAAAGTAATTACCAATAAAAACTCTTCTAAATGACCTTGTATTCCAATTTTTATGTATATGGTCTTAATATGTCTAGCCAAAAAAAAATTATATGTTTTTAGTTCATTTTTAACCCTTATCTTCTCTGTTAAACTCCTCAATAAACTCATTTTTACCTTAAACATTGTAATTAATAACTACTATTTCCAATATTCATTTTGGTCATAAATTATGTTGGCCTTATTATATAATAAAATTATTTATTATTAATATTATTTAATCTATTTTCCCAAATTCCATCAACATAATTGGATGATTTTAAATTAAAATAAATATCATTGAAGTGATGAGAAAATAGTTTTTTTAAAGAGAAAATGTTCAATAGTTTAAACTGTTTTTATAATACAATTCTATATTAAAATGAATAAAATGAAATAAATTAGATTTATAAATATATTATCGAACTCATGTTTTTTATATTTCTAATTTTTAAAAGACTTTAACTTTATAAATAATTAGAATGTAAATTCTATTTTTGATTTAAATTTTGTATTTTTTACTAATCAACAAAAAATTAAACATTTCAAAAAAATAGAAAAAAAATTGGACACAACTACCATTAGTGCAGATTCATAATTTAGACCAACATGTCAGGATATTTATCATGGGTTATATTTCAATACAATTTATCATTAGGCATAAAATTAAAAAAATCATGTTTAGGATTATTTGAACACCCCATGGGTGGCCCTAAACCATTATAATCATCCTTGATGGATCCCACTGGGTTCATGAGGGGTTTAATTTCTCAATTGAAAATGAATTTTTTCAAATCTCACTCAAGGAAAAAATTCACATCAAACGGAATGAAAGATCATAACCACTAAACAAAAAATCTACAAAAAACATTGGTATTTAACTTGTAGAACACCTACCTCGAATTTGATGATGAACACACCCTTAACATTAGTCCTAGATCCAAATTCAATAACCCTTAGAACCCACAACATCTGATCCACTGGGAAAATAAGGTCAGAGGAATAAATAGATTAAGATCAAATCGAAAAGCCCTAATATGGAAAATAAATAAAGGCAGACATTATAAATACATGGATCTTCGATCTGCAACCATCAGCACTCTAAACATCCTAAAATCGAAAGAGAACGACCCTTGTGAAGATTTTGGGGCTTAGGTTTGTCACAGGAGTTTCAAGGGGCACAATATGGGAGAAAACCAGGTGTGAGACATAAAATACTGAGCAGAAATTTTTGAAGTTTTACACTTTTTAATAGAGTGCATGGTTTGGCTGCATGGTTATTCAAACAATGATCCAACTGTTTTCCTGCCTCTATATAAGAGGGGCTATATTGCATGGTTATCTAGGGCGCATCAAATGGTTTGAAAACCCATTTACCAACCATGGTGAATTGCTCTATCCAAGAATGTGTAGTTTTCCTCTCACCCATTCAAGTTTTTCTTAATTATGCACCCATCCTTTGATTAGAAAAGGTTGAGAAAATGGTTATCTTTATCTACGCACCAACTATGCAACATGAACTATATGGAAAAAATTAATCTTCTTTCATGTCATGATCCCCTAAATTACACCTGAATATCCTCACACATTTGGTAATAAATTCAATATTCAAAATTAGTATATTTAAACAAAAATTTAAACAATTATGTTCCTTTATGATCATTGGGATCTTATCACATCCTCACCTTATAATGGATCATCCCTGATCCACTCTCCCCTAGAATCAGTGATCCTCTAAAGTAAGGATATTGGGCTACTAAGCCAATATACCCAACTCTCTCTCTCATTTATCTTCCCGAACATTATCCTTCTACCACAAAACTCGAACTAAGGGTATAGTCTTTTCCATAAATATTTTATATATATGATCCACAATATAAATTGAATGCTCCTCAAAGGATACGTCATCCTCAAGCTCAAATTCCTCAACATCAATAACATGGGATGGGTCAGTGTCAAAATACCGAAGTTGTGACACAAGAAAGGCATTGTTCATACCACTATATCATTGAGAAAGTGCTAATAGGTATGATACTAGTATGATCCTTTATATAATCTCATGTTCTCTCGCATACCATAGTGCCAACATACCATATTTCTAAATTTGATCGTGACCCAACCTTGGAGACACCAAAAGAAACACACGATCACCCACCATAAACTCAAGAGGTTAGCGAAGAAAAACATTATATGACTTCTGTATACTTTAAGACTTTTACATACTTTTTAAATCATGTCAAATCAGTATGATGTCTCATGTATGAGACTCAGTCCTAACAACTCTAATTCCACAACTTCTATCCAACCCAAAATAAATCTGCATGGGCTGCCTTAGAGTTCCTCAAATAGTGTTGTTAGAATCATTACCTGAAAGATAATTTTGTAAGAAAACTCAAAATGTGATAATTCATTTCCCCACGATCTACCACAATCTAGGACATATTCCCTCAACATGTCCTCAAGTATGTAAATTGTGTGTTTTTATTTCTCATAAATCTTTGGGGAAATAAACATGCTCAAAAAACACTTAGGTACCAAGTGAAATTGGAAATACCTTCCATAATTGTAATGTAAAACACGTATCATGATATGAAACTATATTCATATGTACCCCATCCGACAGTACTATTTCCAGAACATGAAACTCACCCAACTGATCCACGGTGAAAGTATCTTGAATTGGCAAGAAGTGAGTCACTTTAGTCAATTGAGACAATACTAACTAGATCACATCATTGTTATGGGGCATCTTCTAGAGACCAAAAACTAAATCCATCGTCATGTCACCCCATATCTATTCTTGAATGGGAAATGGTTGTAACAAACAGCATGTCTACTAATGCTCAGCCTTCACCTACTAGAAGGTAAGGAATCACACCATGAAACATGTACTCTCTTTCTTCATCCCTATCCACCAATAAAAACTACAAATATCACGATTAATTATGGTCAAATCATGATGAACTACCCACTTGGATGAATGAATATCATGCATAAACTCTTCTCACATGCTAGTTGGCACAACCACATGGCCACGAATATAAATGATCCCATAATCACCAATGGTCCTACCAGAAGGTGACTACCCACTATTAAGACATCCCCTTAAATTCAAAAGTCTTGAATATTTTTAATGACACTCCCTGATCCAACTCATATGTGTGAAAACAAACAGAAATGATTATAGTGTCATCTTCCCATGACCATCATGCACCTCAAGATGCATTGCAGCAAAACAATCATCATCTTCTACTCCAAACATGATTCCTAAACCTTTTAATTTTCATTCTTCCAACTCAAAGTATTTGCAACACTATTTCCTTTTCTTGGAGTTTAAACCAACTCAAAATCAAAGTAATTATTGTACTCTACCCATATTCACTGATGAATAATCAAATCATGCTATGAGAAAGTATACTTCATACTTTTATGATCGGTACACACCATAAATATTTTTCCCGACAAGTAGTGCAAATAAAACAATAAGGAAAGAACCACTATGACCTACTAGGGATCATGAGTAAGGTAATTGTTTCCCTGAGACCTCAAATTTTTTGATCCATATGCCATGAACTGATCATCCTGAATCAAAACTACTTCATGCCTAACACTATACCCATCACAAAACAGGATATAAATTTTACATATATCAGGTAAGATTAACATCAGTGTGGTTTTCATCATTATCTTTATTTCCTAAATGGAATTCTAAAATGAATTGAACCACTCAAACATGATAACCTTCTTGTTCAAGCCTAAAATTGGTGATTCATTCTGATAAAATTCATTAATGAACCTTTGGTATTAGCTAAAGAAACCAAGGAAACATCAAACATAAAAAACACCTTTGCGATACACCCAAGAAAAAACATCCAATTGTTTTTCCAGGTCTAATGATACACATTACTATGAGAATATGTGACCAAATAAATACACCATATCGATCAAGAAACAACACTTATATATCTTGTGGTGTAGAATATTCTCACTCAGTATACTCAAGATGATGTCAAGATTTTTGTCTTGATCATCATGAGTTTTGGAGTACACTAATATGTTGTCTACAAAAAAACAATGAATTTATCCCAGTATGGATGAAATATTTGTTTCATTAGGGAGACAATTTATTTCATCACATTACCCATATTGAATGTCATAAAAAACTCATACAACCTATACCTTCTCCATAAGGCATTCCATGTTATATCATAAGGTCTTACCCTTAGCTGATGATACCCTAATCTTACATCAATCATGGAGAACACTATTTGAGCCCTTAGGTTTTCAAAACGATCATTGATATGAAGAATAGGGTATTGGTTCTTAACCATCATCTTATTTAACTTACTATAATCAGCACACAACTATATAGATATATTTGATTTCTTCGCAAACAATACAATATATCCCCAAGGAAATGTCCTAGGAATAATGTACACCTTGTCCTCTAATTCCTCCAATTAAGATTTGACCTACTGTATTTCTTCTAATGCCATTAGGTATCGTAGAATGGAAACTAGTTTTCCCCCAGTAGAAACTCTATTATGAACTCAACATCTCTCATAGGTGGTGTCCCTGAGAAATCATACTAAACTACATCCTAAAACTGATCCACCATCATAGAAAAGTAGAATACTCTACTCCCTCATCTTCAAGCATATGATAATCCACATGGGTTGGGATTTAACCCAAATTATAACAAAATTTCCCTGAATGGAATGCCCAAACATCCCTTTCACCATGATGGATATACGTGTCTCCATCAAGAGATATGAACATTACCCTATAGTAGTAACCTTCAATATGGTCTTGGTATAACATTAGACCTTTTATACCAAAAAACAGATCAAAGCCTGACATCTCAAGTATCATAAAGTCTCATATGAAACATTACCAACCAACATTGAATTTACACCCCTTAAATTGTTTGATATTCTCTACTCACACCCTTAATGGTATATCAATAAACATAACCATAGAAATAATTTCAACAGCTAGACCCAAAAGAACCCCAAACTGCGAAAATTTAAAGGTATAGGAGGTGGATGTTTCTAATAAATAACTAGTAAGTGTGGAATCTACAGGGATCATATGTTGAATTGTTGATGGACATGCCTAACCACCCCTAGTTGTATACTGAAATACAAGAAACTAGAATGGACCTTAACCGTGGGTCATGGTATGATTTCATGGTGTTGTAATGCCCTGCTAGTGTGGACGCTCTTTCCTTAAAGTACCACATCCACCACCTTAACCAGTAAAACCATTCGAACACAAACTTCCTACCTTATAAGTGGTAAATAATACCCTAGTTGAACTCATAATCGGCATAAATCTTCCATCTATTCTCGGATATCGAGGATACCTATATAACAACTACACATGCCCCATTCTTTCACATGATCATCACACAACTGGTGATTGGGGACATTGACCATGCATGTGCCCAAGCCTACCAAAATAATTCAAAAACACATAATCACCACTCCTATTGGTTGTTCCACTCATTGGGCCACTCTACTCACTTCCACCCAGATGAACATTTCTGGAATGATGATTCCTTCCCTCGGAATTCACACCACTGGTCCATGTGATTGGAGCCAGATACCCACTTCATGAAGCCTCCTTCAAGTTCCTTTCAAAAATAAGGTCATCAACCACCAAATATATAAACCTATTTAAATGGAATATGTTTACCTGATACTTGATCTCATGTATAATCCCATCATGGAAACTTTTTATCATTGCGGCCTCTTCTCCAACCAATGTTGAAATAATAATTTTAAGTCCACGAAATGGTTTTCGTAATCAATCCCTGACATCATTCCATGGTCTATCTTCATTAACTCTATTTACCACTCCTTTATTAGTGTCTCCAGATGAACGTGTTCCAGAAACATTTCATAGAATTATTTCCATAGCATACCATCTTCCTGGTATGTCTGAACCAAGAATCCCACCAACACTTTGCCACTCCCCATAACATATTGGAATCCAATTTGACTATATTATTAGCAAGAGTCTTTAAGTGATCAAAAATTGTCTAGATGGAATCTATCAATAATATTGCTACCACGGGTCCACCCTTCTAGAAAATGTTGGAGGGTGCTGAAAATAAAACACTCTAGTCAAATCAATCATACTCCAAATGACCCACCTTGCATCCAACTCCATCATCTGCATTATACGAGAAATGTTCTCTAAGAATTTCTCATATCTTCTATTATCATGAACTATCAAAATCTCTCACTGAACTTATGAAGGGGAATTCTCAATGACATCATATCATTACCTAACCAAAATTAATAGATGTGGTAGTATCTTCCTAAAAGCAAAAGGCACGAGTCTGGTAATATATAACATAAAGATTCCACTATTTACCTACAAGGAGGAACTTTATTAACCATATCAACTCATTTGGTTCACAAAATTCCAACAAATATTCTCAAACCAATAAAAATATCTTAGACCACCTATACTATGGTTCATGGAGAACATGAGGTAAACCAACATACATAGACACAATGTTTTCATTAGGCTCATTTTTTAAATCATGTCCTTATTCAAAACGTATATATTTTCTCATAAGAAAATTTCCCATTTGTCACAAATAGTATGTTAACTCATTTACAATCCTTCATTAAGCAAAATTCCCTACCCATTCATTAACATTATTCCTTTTTTCCCATTTTCATCATCTTTATTAGGCACCATTTTCTATAAAATTTCAATAAAGTAAAATGCATCCAACCCTTCATGTACCATACACACATCCTGTGTGTGCTTATCATGATGCATTCCCCCTCTATTCATAGTTTCCTACAATGATGTATGAATGAAAAACCTCATTTTGTTCTATCAATGATCTATATATCATAAAATAGTCACATCACACAACAAGTGCATCACCCAATGGTGAAATGTAATTCAAATGTAACAAAACACATCAAGAACAACAATTCCCACACTAATCACTTTGGGGTTTCCCATGTACATGGGTTTGTAATTTCCATGCATGAGCTCATTGCCATTGACTAACACTTCCGAATATCCAATATGCCATCCCAAATAGTAAAACCACAAAAACGAACAACTCTGATACCACTTTGTAACATCGTTGACCCAAAACCCACTAAAACAATGCTCCTAGCTCAGTCACCTTGTGCCATCAAGCTCCCCCCCCCCCCCAATACACGAGAGGTTTCTGAGTAAGAGTGAGGTTCTAAAGGGTCACGTGGGGAGATAGATATTTAATAATTTAATCCATAGTAGATGGAATATAGAATAAGGAAAACTATTACCATAAATCCATTTACAAGAATTACCAACCAAAACCCTAACATGGAAGAATAATAGCCAAACAATAACTATATCATATCTTGCTAATATTTCCAAAAGTGGTGGAAATCCCAAAATAAATACCAACAACTGAATCCCGAAAATAGGAACTGACTCTGTGTATGGATCCTCAACCATTCACATCATAGTCCAAACTCAACTCCCTATGATAGTTCCTTTTCACTTGTCCATACCAACAACCAAGAAATCTACTCGGGTACCCAACAGCGGCCTGAGCAGGGTGTGAGTACAACTTAGTAATCCACCCCCAATACTGTCTACAAAATATCTAGTATCAACATGTAGGGTATACAAGTAATAAATAAAATACAAGGTGAAATAAATAAAACTTGGGTTATATTAGATAACAATATTCACTTTAACCATTTTTCAATTATTCCATTTACATCACTTAAACCATATTAATTTATAAATTCATTTTCTTCATATGTTCCATGGGTTAGGCATATATATCATTTAAAAAACTCCATAATCTATTAAATTACTAATCATATTAGAAATAAATAAACCTCCCTATCTCTCTAGGAATAAAAATTTCATAAACATTTAAATTACACTTACATTGGACCCTCATCCTATATAGTCCTAGAAAATGCATTTATTAAGGGTATGGGGACTCGATCCCCTTCCATAACTCAGGCATTATGTGGTGGGGTTTAGAGCCTCATCCTAACCTGACCCATGGGAGTAGATCCTCAATCCCTATACCACCAATCCATGTGAACATGCTTATTTACCACTTACCACATATACCATATCATGAACCACGCATAATCAATAAGCATGACATTCACATTTCATAACTATTCAACATTTGTATTTAACATGAAGCATTAACCAATTAGCATATTTATCAATTATGTTACATAACCCATTTTTACCCATTTTTTATTTCGCACCATAACCCATTTAACATATTCAACAATTCCCATACATTTACCTATTTTACATAATTAACTAGTTCACATGATTTGTCTAATTTACACAGTTAAATTACAAGTCATTTGACACAACCAATTTATTCTATTTAACACTTTTTCAAATTCAACCAAGTAATCACTTATTACATTTCCGAAAACTAGAAAGAAACTCCCGTGAATGCCTCATAATAATTTGATCTCACATGTAAATACGTTTTTCAAGGGATCTATTTCAATACAAGTTAATTTTGGGTTTAACATTACCATTTTTTCATGTTCTGGAATGTTGGTTCACCCCATGGGTGGCCCTAAATGTGTCTAATCATATTCAATGCATCCCATAGGTATCATGAGGGGTTTAATTCATAATTTAACCAAGCTTTTTACCAAATATCCCAAATGGAAAAAAATTGATATAAAAAATAGAAGAAAGATCATAATAAATCATGAAAAAAACTATGAAAAACTATGGGACATAACTTTTAGACCACATACCTCAAATATGATGATACCTTGACCTTATCCTTAGATCTAGATTCATACAACCATTGAATCCCAAACATACGATCCATTGGAAAGACGGTTTTGGGGCTTCATAGGAATAATAACAAATCCATAAGCCCTACTCCATAAAATAGAAGCTAGTGGAGTGTTAGACTTTCCTAGTTCATCGATATGTAACCAACGACAGAAAAAATAGCCTATAATTGAAATAGAGCCACTTTTGGGAATATTTGGGGTCTTAGGTTCATCACTAGCAGTAAAATTGAATGAATTGGGGAGAAAATGTGGTGAGAGTATTTTAAATCCTAAGAGGAAATTTAGTAATTTTACACTTATTAATGGGGTTCATGGTTTGGACATAATGTTTTCCTAATAATGTGAAAACTGTGTGCTAGTCTCTATCTATCAGGGTCGAGGTCACACTGTTACCTAGGGAGCCCTTCAAGGTTTAATAAAATGTGGTCCCACCATGTGGAATGCCTCTGTCTATTCCATATAGTCTGTCTCTCCCCCTTATATGGTTCATATAACCATTGTCCCCTCCTCCTTTCTAGAATTATTTTCATGAACAGTTTTCTCTAACTGTGTGCCAACCGTGCAACATTTACTAGATGGATGAAATTTATTTTTTTCGTGTCACTAACCCCCAAAACACCGATAAACCGCCTCACTCATCTGGTAATCATTTCAATAATCAAAATTATAAGATTTAAACCAAAATTTAAACAATGATGAACCTTTATGAATTATTGAATCTTACATAGGTTTATATTCCCTAATCTATATTTTACTAAATATAGTTTCCATGGATTCAACTAAAATTTCTATGATAGCTACTATAGTGACCCCAACCACTGTAGCCTATAGTCAGTCTCTACTTTATAAGATTTTGATAATATTAAAGGAATCACATCCTAATGGACATATTAGTTTTGTAGTATTGGAATATAAGAAACAAAATTTAAATTATTTTTGTAGTTGAAAAACTAAAATAAATAGTGTATTTTCATTTAAAATTCAATTATTCCCCTTAGTGTATCCTTGAATACCAATAAAATAAAATTCTTTTTATCTAGGGGAAAATAAAACATGAGAAATTGGGAAACTCAAATTATTATTAAGGGATATATTACGATGGAAGATATAAATAAGTAAGGTATAGTTAATATTCCATGGAAAATAACTAAAAACATGCCATTTAATTAATAACTTGATCATAATATGAAAAGAATATATAATGATCAAATAATTCCATATAAACAATCATATAAGCATGAAACCATAAACGGGGACATTATAACTAATTGAGTAATCAAATAGAATATCAATAATTGAATTTGTACTGATTTAATACATAATAATGGACATAATAGACATATTTTCTATCCATTGTTCCAATAAATATAATATCATTGAGACCTTGTGCCAAAAAATCTATACAAATGGGAAAGTCCTTTCCAAAACCCAATCTATTTTATACCATGAGACCTTCCAATACACTGAGGGCCTATAACGGGCCCATGTAAAAAATAATAATTCTAATAAATTACTCATATGAGATAAGTGAAACATAATCAACATTAAAAATCATTTTTAAAAACTAGAAAAATGAAATTCTAACAATTATGCTAATCAATAAATAAAATCATAAACAATCCAAATTAATTTGAATTGTATTAAAATGGTACATATTGATTAAAACTGAAAGTGAAATATCCAAAGAATGAATAAATGATATTAATATAACATATCCCTATTATATCATATTTTTCATTATGTTTTTATGTTTTCTATTACTATAAATACCATAAAATATTCTTAAAACATTTTTGAGGAAAATAACCATTGAATGATGAAAATAAACTTTTAAAAGTAGTTCTCAAAAAAATGAAAATATTTTATTTGAAAATAACCATGAAAGTTGTGTTAAAAATTTTTGAAATAATTTAATGGTCAAAATGGTGGAAATTTATGTTCATGTCAAACATGTCAAAACTAAGATTCTTTTCACATTTTCATTAAAAACCAAATGGGTATTGTTTTGAAAACGACCAAAATATTCCTTTCAATAAATTTTGAAAAAATTAATCATTGGTAAAAATTTCCTTTATAAATATTTTTTAAATATTTAAAAATAATTTTGAAATATTTTTTAGAAAATATGTGTTTTTTATGAAAAATTATTTCCAACAGTTGAGAAAAATATAGTTAGATTTTCTTAAGAACATTTTTTAATTATTTTAACTATTAAAGAGAAGGAAAATAATACTATTAATTGAGAAATATTAGAGATAACTAAGGGATAATAAAATAGAATAATGTTAATATAAAAATGTAATAAAATTCTCATATGGTTGACTTAAACAAAAAAATCATGAATGGTGATGAGATTATGAAATAAATCCCTACAACGTCGGTAACTTTTGTATCATAAACCCCATGAAAGAAATTATTTTAAATTAAACATTAAATACAATTAATATAAATTGATTCATTATATATCATATAAGAATATCATTATAACACCATACAAAAGAAACAATTGGTGAATATGGCGTATGTCTCGCGAAAGTTAAAGTGAGATGCGAAACTCTTAACTTAGGTTATATTTCCTTCATTAATATCCATAAATCTTGTATAATGGTTTAAATAATGTTATTAATTTACTAATTAACCAAAATAGTGTATATTATGTCATATATTATTCTCTTATAACATTTTACCCCATATTTTTTAATAATATGTCATTGTTTTCATTGTTTACAAGGTCAATTATCTTGTTTTATCATACGCATTTTGTCATGAAAGTTTTGTTTCTTATGAATAGAATAAATATTTATATATATAATAAAAATGATAATAAATTTTTAAAGATAAAAATGACTTATTAGATAATTATTTTTAACTATTTATGAATTATGGCCATGGAAAATGAATCGCATCACTTCGTGGTGATGGTAGGTCGTACGTATGCACGAGAGATGATATTATTCCATTAATGAGAGAAAGGGTAATGAATAATGAGATCTATTAATTTTAAAGATTCAATATCACCTTATATATATGAAATATATTCATTAATTTTATCCTTATTAAATATCTTTTAATGCGTAAGTGAAAAATGAATCACAACACTTCGCGTGGAGGTAGTATTCCATACACATGGGTGATGTTATCGTATTTGAATCAGAATAGAACATTAACATGTATATATGATAATAAAATTATATAAGTATAATAAAATAATATCTATCATATAAATTTGGTAAATCCATAATTATATCTATCCTGTAATGGTTGTGATGGAAAATGAACTACTTCGGTTCGTGAGGCGGTAGTGCACCGTACACATGATTGATGATTTTGTTTTCAATTTGATTGAAGTGGAATTGGATAAATATTATGGAATAAAAATAATAAAATTAAATTATATAAAAGATCTTTTTTATTATATTGTATCTGTTATAACATAATTTTGTGTGGAAAAGAAGAAGGAAAATAAAAGATATTTTTTATAATAATTAAATTCACTAAGAGAAACCTCCATTTGATCTCCACAAAAAGACCATAGGGTTAGTCTTTTATGAGGACCGGTCGATATATAATTATTCTTAGATCTTTTTGGTGAAAATATTTTAGGTTTTATTCTTGATAATGGTCTTGATAGTTTTTACTATGTGAGGGGATGGATTTCATTGTTTAAGTGGTGAAAGGGGACCCTCTGGGAGATTACCGGGAAATTTCCAAAAAAAAACAAAAAAATAAATTAATTCCCAATAAAATTGATTAAAAATACCTATATTATAATTTAGTATGTAAGAGGTCAAATTATTGTTATAAAATAATATTTGGACATGTGGGTTTTTCATTTTTAACTCTTATCTTAATATTTAAACCCCACAGTATACATATTTTTACCTCAACTATGGTAATTAATCTTTCATGCTTCCATTGTTAATTTGGTTAAAAAATTAATTTAACCTTATTAGATATTGTAAAAACTAATTATTAAAAATATGGAATCCATTTTGTCAAATTCCCTTCATCTAATTGTGAAATTTTAATGAAAAATTAATCCTGAAATAATGACGAGAAAACAGATTTTTTAAAAGAGAAGATGTTCAAAAGTTTACAAAGTTTTTATATAAAAATTAAATATATAAATTATTTCAATTACATAAATTGGTTTCAAATATATATACATATAATTTATTTAATTTTACATTAAAAACAAATTAAAATATTATTTAAATTTATAAATAATATAAATTAAAATGTAATTTTCAATTAAAATTCATTATTTTTACTATTCATAAAAAAAGTAACCTTTCCTTCAAATTCAAAAAATTCACCGTAAGATAAATATTATAGATATATTTAAAAAAATTATTTTCCAAATAAAATTTCTAGGAGTGGTAAAATTTAGTTTAAATATAAGGGCACAAATCGCGACATAACCGCCTTTTAAGAAAATACATATTTTTAGAAAACATTTCTTTTTCATTAAAATTATTCTAATTTTATCTCTACTAAATAGTTATATATTTTTAATATTTTTTAAAATTAAAAACTATACAAATTTTACCATTTTAGTTATTACTATTCATAACCTACAATTTAACGGATAGCTTATAATGGCAATGTTTCAATAATAATATTTTAATTGAATATCATGTTTTGTTCAAATTCAGTATTGTGGGAATTGAAAGATATTTATGGGATTAAATTTATTTTAAATTTATATATCTTAATGGCCTGGTTTGTTAAATTCACTTCTATTTTTGGTGTTGTGTGTCATACATGCAATCAAATATGATATTCACATTTTAAAATATCACTGTGTTACATTTTGAGAAAATATTATAACCAATTTATGAAACTTTTATAAATTTTATCATATAATATAATTATTAATTGTGAAATTACCATATAAAATGTTACTTAGGGTGAAATTTTTTTACTTTTTGAACAATATTGTTTTTAAATGAATATTAAAAATATTGCTTTTAGTAAAAAGGACATTTCTTTTTTATAAATTAATTAATTTGGAATTACCATTATTATTATAATTTAATTTCAAAGTAACATAAGTATTATTTTTTTACATATAATAAATTTTGTGGAAAAAAACTCTCAAGTTATACCCCTCCTCATTTTCTAAGAAGCTCAACACTTAGAGAAAATTATAGCTCCAGCCGCAGAGGTGGTCTGGTCGCAAAAGTGGTGGTTTCGTCACACAAGTAAAAAAGATTTTCGGAAGTTGTGTGCCAATAGATAGTTGCATGCCAATATTGATTTGGGCACAAAAGGGTTTGAGTTTCCCAAATTCAGAGTTGGTTAAGGGAGTGTCACGCAAGTGGTTTGGTGAAACTTGCACAGTAGATACGAAGAAGCGCTCCAGTTGATAGTTGCACGCCAATATTTGTTTGGGCATAAAAGGTTGTGATTCTCCTTGGTTTGGGTTGAATAAGGGAGTGTCATGCAAGTGTTTTGGTGACACATTTACGTCATGATTGAGGAAGAATTCTAGTCATTCTAGTGCTATGTGAATGTTGAAATATTACAAAATATATCTAGTGCAAAGTGGTATTCATCAGTGGATAAAAATTGGACTTCAGTAGATCATCTATATAAAGTATAGGATTCATTCATTTTTGATAATGAAGGGACCTATGAGTCATTAAACTATGAATGGATCCCTTCTAGAGTAGTAAGAAAATGAAGTGGAAGAAGGTGATCCTTTCTATCGGCAATGAGCTATAGAGAGGGGAAGAAGGAGTGACCCTTGGGAAAGTAGTGACCTAACCTTATACATTGTAAAGGAAGTGGGCCTAGGCATAGAAGTGATCTAACCCAAACACTGTAAATTTGTAGTGAGCATTGGTGGATTTGGAATAGTTTAACATTGTCATTGTATGCTCCTTGGATGTATCCAAGTGTGGGTGAACCATGTAAAAATATTTGTGTCTGATTGCTTGCTTCTCTTCACTGCATTCAATGCATCATTATCGGATAAATAAGGGAAGAATAATATCAACAGTAAAACAGAAGTGCAAACAATGTGACCCTTACAATAATGAGGTCATGATCTAGTGGGTAAGGGATAATTTTGAAATGAATATCCATACCATGATTCCACCCCCCTTAGGGTATCTAGGATCCTTTTCCCTAACAATTGGTATGAGATGAATGTTTATTTAACCGGATTTTTTTTCTCTGACTTGGTTCAATTGATTGGTCAATATAAAGATTTAGTCTTCTCTTATCTTGGTGTTCCATGTCAATGTAAAAATATAAAATAATAATCAAAAGTCAGATGGAATTCCTCAGTTTGGAAGTGTTTTTTTGAAATATTGTGATTTAACTAAAGGAATAAAATATCTTACTAAACGAAGGCTTGAATGAATCAGATAGGGAAAAAATAGATTCACTAAATAATGATGAAGAAACAATTGATGTACTTGAAATTAAAATTTATGATAAAACTACTAATGATGAATAAGATTCAAGGATGCCACTAGTAGATTATGTCAACATCAAAAAAAATAGAACTATAAATTAGATGAAGAAAATATAAATATATCCTGATCTAATAACTGAAAAAGTTTTCTCTAAAGAGAGAAAATCTCAAAGATGATGTTAAGGGAAACAATATGAACTCAGACAAAATTCAGAATCTGAAAGCTACAAATGATGAACTTGTTACACAACTATCTGAACTAGTTCCGAAGAATCTAAGGCTAGAAAAAGAGAATGAATATATCTTTGATTATTTTTCTCAAGAAAAATAGAAAATAAATGAGCATAGTGATATGGTAAGTAAGCTCACAGGAGAACTGGAAGATGAGATGAGTAGTGGGATAAATCTCAAAAGAGAAATCAATGCTCAACTTGAATCAATAGATTAGAAGATTCTGCAAGTAGAGAAAAATCTAGAGTTACTCAAGATATAAATGGAGAAATATAATTCCAAATATATGCCCAAGATGAAGGATTCCATACACACACTATTTGATTATCCTTCGGTAGGTGATGATGATATGAAATACAAATGTGGTACTTAAAAGTAGAATCATGAATGGATTGTATCATCCCAAAGGCCATCCATTTTGGTAAAATCTACAATTGGATATGATTATCCCTATAACGGTCTGGAATTAATTCTAGTGGACTATAATTTATACTTATTAGGGCACTCCATGGGCGGCTACACCCCCTGGGAGGGACACACCACCATCCCCAGTGGCAGCCATTTCCTCATGAAGCCCTTGGGCGGAGAGCCATGCTTCGTCCAACGCTCACATGTGAGATTTCCCAAAGATCGGATACATTCCTACCTCCTTTGCCTCTGATACCAACTATAGAGACCCGAATCTTGACGTACATAAACATTACATTACTTTTGCGGAATACTTAGTACATAAAAAAAACACACACACAAGGACGGTAATATTTTAGTGTCTTTGGAAACTCGGAATATAATCTTCTAATCGTGGTGAAAGATCTTCAACATCTCCCATAAAGTTATTCTTTTTTTTACCTAAAACCTTTCTTTATATCCTTGGAAAAATAAAAAATAAAATGGTGAGCTAAAATGATCAGTAAAGGTAAACAAAAGAAATATCAATCAAATCATATTCATAATAACATATCTTTTGGAAATCATAACCTACAAAAAGATATCATAATTTCATAACATGGGATAAATCATAGTATTGAAATGTAATCCCAATAACCATAACATAAAACATGAAACTTTGTGGCATACACACATAATCATAGAGAATCATTTCTTATTTGTCAAGACTCATTTCCAAGACTATCTTAGTGGACAAAGTCCATTTCTAAACCGAGTCACCCTCATTTCAGTCCTGTTTCACTGAACCGGTATAACCTACCATTCCAGCCATGTCTATCTCATGAGATATAAAATCTTTACCCAATGAATTGGAGGGAGATATAGGTCTCACCCATCTCATAATGATACCATTCTTATGTGTGCCACAAAATCATAAATCATACATCATTTCATAACCCATGTAATAAAAATGGGAATCTTAAACATCGTGACATCATCAAACAATTCATATAATTCCATCACAACATAATCAAATCAATTTAATAATAGGGATAAAAACAGAACCCTATATTGTCTTAGATGGAAAATAATTTTGAAAAAACACTTGAACTCCATTCTTGAGGAAAATATCCTTTCAAATTCAAAAACATTTTCCTTTCTTAACATGTCATACAATTTTAAACTAAAAGAAGTTGATTAAAAATAAACATGAAAACTTGTAAAGGAAGCTTCTTGGAAATAATTTTTTAAAAATCTATTCCTTCCTTATAAGTTAAAAAAACATTCTTCTCATACTTTTGTCAAAAAAGTCAAAAAGTACCTCGTATGAAAAATGACAAAAGATTCATTTCATATCTTTTACTAAAAACTTACCGAAGGGTAAAATTGGATATAAACAATTGTAGGTGGATGGAAATAATATTACATATTGAGGAAACATGGATTTGGATGATAAAATACACCCCAGTAGATTCTGAAGTATAAAAAATCTTGGATAAAAATTGAGATTGCGAGATTTTCCCTTACCTTAGGTCCGATATGCTTTGTACGTATCTGAACCTCCTCTTCTTTGAATTGCCTCTTTGAGACCTCCTCTTAGGGCACTAAAATTGGTCTTTGAGGTAGACCAGAACCTCTAGGATGTTGTTAGGGAAGTGGAGAAGATAATTTGGTAGAGGATGGCCGAGCTTGAAGGCTCAAAGTGGTGTGAGGAAGAGAGGGAGGGGGTGCCCTTTTATAAGGGAGGAGAGGGGAACCTTTGGAATAACTAAAAATATTATTTTATTATAAAGTCAAGTTCTGTTTTCAATAGCTCCAAATTGATTTATTTCGATGCAAAGGTGGGGATGGGTCGAAATCCTCTCATCCAATAGAATTTATACAAGTTTAGGTTCCTATTTTAACCTTATCATTTAGATTTAACATTAAGTTAAATAATTTTTCTTTTACCGTGTCTTCTTGTGTTCTTAAACTATAAGGTTAATAAACTTACTATAAGAATCCAAATGAACCCCAAGTTGTTTATTATTAATATATATAACTTTATCAAAGTCATTTGGCTTAACCATATATTTTTAGGAATAAAATAACAATTAATAATATAATATTTGTTTTAAAAACTATTTTATGTCAATTTTGACACTATTTAGTAATTGATTTTTGTGAAAATCATAACAGAATGATTAGTTCGAAAAAAGTTAATTAAATCAATACTAACATGTCATATTAACCTAGAAAATTAGTAGAATTCATAAAACGTATCAATTATTATAATTTTTCACTATTATGGTAATTACTGCATCATCATTGTGTCATAAATAAATTAATTTATATAATGTCTAAAAATTATAAATAAAATATCATTATGTATGAAATATTATTAGCTTTCTAATAAATATTTAAAATCAAATTTATCTTATGTATAACCCTATATTAAAAATGTTTTAGTAAATAAACTTTGATTTTAACTCTTTTAACTCTTCATTTAAATAAATAATAATAAATGTCCTAATCTAATCCAAATGGTCCTAAATGGTCATATTTCATTACTAAGGTTGTTTTTGGTCGAATTACACTTATCCAATAGAATTATGACATGTGTTAGGGTAATAATAATATCATTTTTACCCTTAATTACCCTATTTACTTTTAACCGTGGTAAAAAAAAGTAAAAAGTTACTATTCATCAAAAATTATTTTCATCTCATTGAACCACATTTTACTTACTGATATCAACCGTGTCTCTTGGATTTTTGGAATTCCACTCACAGAAGCGGTAAAATTAAGTTTTATGAAAAATTCATTCTTTTACTACCACTTAGTGGTTTCACTATTCATCAAAAAAATGAAAGTTTCCAGAAAAATACCAAAAATTAGGCCGAAGCTATATTTGATATTATGAACTCAAAAATGATGTCTATTTTACCAAAGTCAAAACATATCAGTTACATTAACTAATTTAAAAATTTATTCCCGTCGTCAAAACAAATGGCGTGTTTTTAAGAGATAATAACTATCAAAAGATTGACACTTGTTTATAACTGGTTTAAATGTGAAATTACATCCAATGACCAACATTGTATTAAATTGTAAAAATATATTCTAAATATACTTTAAAACCACTCAAATTAATAATTTATCGCAATTAATTATTTCGATTAAAAAAAGTTGTTTTTAATTAAAATTTAGTAATTTTCACTATTCATCAGAATATGAAAGATATCCGAAAAGTACCAAAATATCACCTTAGGCTAAATTCGATACTCCGAATCCAAAAATGAAGTCCATTTTGAGAGATAAAATTTCTAAAATTTTAAAAGATGGTTATTACTATTCATAACGGCTAGTTTTAATAATATTTTAATAGAATATCGTTGTTTAGTGAAACTCGGTATTGCGTACTACACACGCAATCGAGGAAGGTTGTGATTGCGTGTAATGCAAGGCAAGTCAAGGATGCGCGTTGAGAAAGATCCTTTTTGTGTAGCGTACAACACAAGACATTAATGAAATTAAAAAAAAATATTTTTCATAAAATCTCGGGGTGTTACAATCCCACTCATATACGTGATAGGAAAAGGGAAGTGAAATCTCCACAGATAATAAAAACCTTGTAGGTTTTGGATATATACCTAAAAATACTTTTACAAGAAGAAATAATAGTATGTTCTATTTTTGTGGGATTCATGGTCACACATCAATCTTATATTCAGTGACACATGAATATGTTTCAATCTATGAAAATAGAAACTTTATTAAATATATGAATAAAAAGAAGTGTCATGAGAAATCAGAGAGAAGAGTCTCTCAGAGGAAAACATTCATCAGATGCTATTACTATGGACTAATGGGACACAATATGAGTATGTGTTAGGAATGTCATGAGCTCAATGTTATAATAGTAACTCAATCTGCATGAACATCTCTGTTGAGAAATAATGAAATGAGGTATGCCTTTGATGGAAGATGTTTTGTATATCCTCATTATAGGAATTTGGCCATACATTGTAGTAAGAAGAAAGCATGAAAGTAAAAAAGGAATAGAATTTATATTCTTGACTATAGTGATGCATAATGAGAAATTATACACTGGGAGCGAAATTGGTAAGTTGAAGAATATTCTTAGAGCCTCAGGGGAATCACAAGGAGCTTAATAAAAGATGAATTAGTCACCACCTATGTCACACTCACAACACCTCACTGAGAATGAACATGAACAAATTTGGTTGATAACAAGAGGAGTCACTACAGTTGTGAGTAAGAATAATGAACATTCAGTATAGGACTCACCATCAGTGAAAAATAGTTTGGTGACTTAGATATCTGATAAAAGAGCGATGAACAAAGAATGAATTAAAAAATTTAATGTCATGTTCCACAGAGAGAAGTGGAGGAAAAATGGAAGATGAAAAGTATAGATATTGAAACTAAGAGAAGGAATCAAGGTACATGTAATATTTGTGAAACATTATAGAATAAAATGTGTACTAGTGGGGTTAAACCCCAATGGGTGAGAGAGGCCAAGCTGACAGAATCTACATATCAAAAAAAGTCTTAAAAACACATTTTCTGAAAACACATTTTCTAGAAAATTATTTTAAGGGTAAGAATGTTTATCCATTTTTATTATTTAAAATAAACCCTAATAAAAATATTTTATATGAAATTTATATATTACAAATATACATTTACGAATTTAAATTCATATAATGCAGATTACTAGAGATAGAGTTAATGTAAAATCAATTTTTCCTTGGATAATACATTTTTGGAAAACCTCTTTTTCATTAGGCTTGTGGGTTTTACATTCAATTAAATTCTACCAATCCTATGAATTTTATTTCATAATAGGGATTATATATTTTCAATCAACATTATTTATATTATATATTAATTTCAACATAATTTTTGGTAATCATTAATAGTAAAAACATTATAAAAAACTAGTTACCATGGTGAAAAAATTAAAATTGTAATAATTAGAACCCTTATAAGAAAATAAGATACCACATTTAAAACATGGTTATTTTTATTTTTGGATGTTTTTTGATAATCATCACTCCAAAAATACTTCTTTAAAATAATAGTCACTTCTTATCATATTGATGTCCCACTACTGAATAGTTTTTGGTATTTACAAAAATCCCTCTCCTCTTCAATTATAAAAGGGAACCCCCTCCCATAGATTTTTCACACCAATCAAGCCATTTTTCTTGAAACCATACTCAAAAAATGTCCCCTAAAATAATTATAGATATTATAGATCTTAAATTATTCAAAAAATTCAAACATTAGTGCTCTTAATAAGACACCAAAAAGAGGATCCCCAAAAAATGATAATCATCTTCACTGGGCTCCTTATTTTTACTTCTTATTTTTCCTCTATAATTATCCATTAACAATTGAAATATAATAACACTCTATTTAAAAATGTTTCAAGATTTTATTATTTTAATGTAATAACCTACATCCATCTCCCCTTCCATTAAATGGGAAAGGAAATCATCCTTCATGTGTATGAAAGACTACCACCTCGAAAACTGATGTAATTATTTTCCCATCATCACCTATCATGGATATTATGAAATTGAATTTAATGCTTATATATTATGTTAATTAAATATTTATAAATATTTAAAAATAATATATGATATATTTTTTAGTCATACCATAAAATTAAAAATGACAATTCTTGCCGTATGTATATCAGACTACCGCCTCATGAAGTGATGTCATTGATTTTTTATTACTACATCACATGGAAGGTATATGTATGTTTGTTTGAAAAAATAATATGATAGTTTTGAAATAATAGTAATGGGAATTTAAAATAACACTTACCTTATATCCATCATGATCATCAAAAAATGAAAATGTTATTTATGTGTATGTATGGCCAACTGTCTCCTTGACTATGACATAGATCATTTTTCATAACCAAATTTCATGGTTAGCTTTAAAATTATAATTTTTATAAAATTGAAAATTAATTAATAATTATTATTATGTAGATGATGTAACAATGACCCCATTGACCACAGAAAACACACCAATTCCATTTTTTAATTTTTGAATAAAGTTTCCTTAAGACACCCAATGTGAACATAACTAATTAAGTAATCAAACACATTATTAAAATATATGAGTTAAATGGTTTTTTATAATAGATAATAATAGGATAATTTTATTAAAAATTCTAATATTTTATATAATTTTATTTTATATAATTTTATTTTATATAATTTCAATTGTATACAAGAAAAATTCAGCACTCGAGGTAATGGTTTCATATCAAAACATATTTCTTTGAGACACACATTATTTTATGCACCTAATTTATTTTAAATTGAGTATATAATAAAACATTACATATTATATCATAATTAATAAATTAATCATTATATGTTATGTTACAATTAATTTACTTAATTCATTGAATTTATGATTTAATCAATCACAAAGCAGTAAGGGTTTAAGTTTCAATCCTGATTTAAGTGATATTTTTTAGGCTTGAATTTATATTATTGGAAATTATTTGATAATTTTATAACAAAAAAAATTAAATTTATTTTCTTATAGTTATTAGTAATATTTTTAAGTAATATAGTCATTTATAACTCTTAGGTACTTAAAAATATTGAGAAATTCTTTTTATGAAAAGATGACTTTATTTCTATCTTATATCGAAAATGATTTTTTTTCCATATCCATATTTTATTAAAATATTTTTAAGAATGTTTTTAACATTCTCAAAATTATTTTTTTTAATTCATTTTTAATCATTATAGAATTTTGAAAAAAAATTACTCCAAGGAATATTCTTTTTAGTTTCTAAATGATATACGTTTTATTCTTTTTAGAATAGTGTGAAAGGAATGGTTTTTATCTTGTACAAAATGTATGGAATTACCCAGCATCTAAAACACTCAATTATTTGATGATTTCTTTAGATGTTTCCCTATTCTTTATATAATATGTGTTCTATAATATTTAGTAAATTTTTATATTTTGAAGAAGGTATGTAAAAGTGAATAAGGTACTTTCATCAAGAAGTAGTTTATATAATCTTTTTAATACATTTTCATCAATGACAAAAACATTGGATGTTATTGATTGATTTTAAATTATTTCTATATATCTCTCAAATATATACCAAGCCTATTATCCATTACTTTTATAGGGTAATACATTCTTTATTTTCTTTTCCAAAATTTCATCATTGTGAAATTTTCATTGAGTATGTTATGTGACAAGTTCACGCAACCCATTTTTTTCATTAGTAATTATTATATAATAACTTATAATCAATATCCTTTTTGTAGAACATAGACATAATGAAAATGTTATGATGTATGATCCCATATATCACAAAAATTGAATGGTTAAATATTTTTTCTCATGAGGCATCATGTATGATATTAGGGAATAATAATAATATATTATGGGATGTTTTCCACCATGTGATGTTTTCTAGGTAGTTATCCATGACTTGTGTTTATGGAATGTAATATATTTATACCACATTTACTATAATGACATGGTTTTATGATACCATGTTCTATATTTTATGATTAAATGTGATTAGTTATGAGACTTATTTATTATGATATCATCTTATACCTTTAACTCACAATTTATTAGTTATCATTATAATTCCCTTACAATTATTTTTACCTCACCCCTTTTGTTTATGTATTCCCCATGTATTCTTATGAAGTTTTAGGAGGTAAAATAGTTGTTAGAGATCACTAATGATAATAAAAATTATTTTTTATTTTATTTCCTTTTGATTTTTAATGTACCTAGTATTCCAACGAAACAAGGGAATACAATCATTGAGATTTACATATTGAATATTTATGTTTAAAAATAATGTACTCATATGTGTAAATGGATTTTGTCACAATAGTTACCAAAGGATTTTCTTACCATGTTTTTTAGTTTATATTCATAAATATATTAATTTTTTTCCCTTACTATACATTATACCACCCATTATCTGTTTCCTCTTTATTCTTCATTTAGAATTAATTATCATTAGTAAAATATTTTTTCAAATGGATTTAAATATATATGTTTTTATATGGTTTAGAATAATTATTCATATATGAGTTTTTAATGATTCAAGATTTGTAATTAAAATTATTTCAATTTGATTATTTTCTTTTAATAAAAATAAAAACGAATGTTTGTCAAATAATTTTTGAAATAATTATTTTATTTTATGTGACTATGTGCAGAAAACATAATATTAATAATATATTTAAAACAATCATTAATGGTTATTATATTTTAAGAATTTTAATGGGGCTTTGTTCTCTAATCATACCAACTATGACTTTTTTCTCACACCTATTAACATTATATGTTATTATTATTCCCGTGTTATATCATGGATCATGTTTCTTGTGGTTGGATAGTGACTATAGAATCAAAATAGTTTCATTTTGATTGTTTTTGTTTTTCATTTTTCATATTCACATGAGTGGAATATGGAATTACTTATTTACATTAATTAATTGTTCCATTTATATGATTATTTTTGGGTTTTGAAACTGAAGGTTATTATATGCAAGAGATTTGGAGGTGAGTTGATTGATTATATTTCATTAAGTTGTATATTTTCTTATATTGTTTCATTTTTAATTATTTGTTTTACCATGGATATGTGACTTAAGGATGTGCCATTCAAGATTTCCATTTTTTATATAATTTTTTTATTAATGTATCTATTAATAAAACTTTACCCAAATGGTTTTTCCAAGATTCTTATGCACTTTAGAAATCTCGTGTGGATTGGTAATTCCCATGGGGAATATCATTGACTGTCCTGAGTTCCTAGTTTATGACTGTTTTGGAACTTTTTTTTGATAAATGTTATCAGATCATAGGTTCTTAAGAGGGATTATTTTTCAAAACATAATTTTATATTTGGGTATTAAGAGTATATTGGATATAGTACTCTATATACTCATAAGTAATGTGTTGTAATAGTCTTACTATATATTCCATGTTCAGATTCCTAAGTCACTATAGAATGGTGGGATTATATTTATGGGTTTCATGTTTCAATTCATCACTTCTGATATATAAACTTCTTGGTAATTGTTTGTTTTGGGGTATGATATAGGGAGTAAACAAGTGGTACCTGATGATCTTACATGGATTAGTAAGCCCTGTGGATCCAGAATACATGGTTCAAAATAACACCCAGTATTGGTTGTGTAGTAGAAACATTGTACACCAAACCATGTGTTCATTATATACATAGACACTAGTGTTATTTTTTAATTATGTAAAAAATAATTTATTTAAATTAATTTTTATTATGATGTGAACATATTATTTAATTCAACCGTAAATTTTAGTTTTTAAAATATTTGTTTTGAAATAGTATGTTTCGGGTTCTGAAATCAGAAAAATATTTTTTTATAAATTAATGTAAAGGTAAACTTGGTTTTTCGATTTCTTATTAATTGATTATGGGAAATGAGATTTTTTATTAGAGTAAATTTCTTTGGATTTAAAAACATTTAGGTTTTTTATGGTGTTCATTAAATGTTTTATAAGAATATGTATGAAGTATTATGATAGATTATATTACGTTTCCTTAAATAGATTTAAAAATGTTAATTATTTCATGGGTTAATGTTTTAATCTTAGAAAGGTGGACGCCTCTTGTATCATAAATTTTTTTAAAAAAATATTTGTAAATATCCATGGTTTATATCCTGATAAACATTCGGGGAGTATTTTATGGAGAAATTTCAGCATTAAAAATTAACTTTTTTTTTGGTTTCCCAAATGAAATGATAATATTATAATTTTTAATTTGGGTAAATTTTTTTATGTTGTATTTACATATGGGAAAAAATTATTAAACCCTATATTTGAAATTGGTATTTGTAAAATAGAAATAATAATTTTTTATAAAGATTTAAATTGGTAATTTCTGTTTCTAGGAATGTCCCTTTATTTAATTTGAATAATTTTATTTTAAATTATGTAGTACGACCTAGTTTCATATTGCATCTCATCTTTCTTTTCTATGGCCTTTGATAATGGTCTAGATTAAAAGGATGAGTTTATTCCCTATTAGACACATTTCCTATCATTTTTCTAGTATAGCCTCATTCTAAAATTTTAATGGTTATCCATTTATCATCTTATTCTTATCAATAATATAGTAGATGTGGTATTTTTATGTGGTTCTTGGGTAATATTTCTTTTTACCTCTTTCCTTTCATTTTTTAGATCGAATATTTATCATCATAGAGATGTTTTCACATTAGTAATTGGTGGTTCTCTTTACTCCATATCAATTATAAAATTGTTGTTTAGTCATTTTTTCAGGTCCATGAATTGGTAGCCTTAATAGTGTTCATGGGTAACATGGATGATTGTTACCCTAGTGTTGGTTACATACAAGCTCATACAATATTTATTTTGATTGGTTCACTGACTTTTCATGTTCTGGGTGTGATTCCCCACATAATTCATTTTCTACCTTCATTTAATGGATATAATTGTTTTTTCATATCTATAAATGTATTATTTTTAGGTAATTTTAGTCATTTAATGTCTTCTCTTGTTTGGATTTCTGTGGTTTTCTTCAATATAGGTGATTTATTCCTAAAATTTTGTTCTTAGTTGAACATTTTAAATTTGTTAGAGATGGCCTTCCATTAGGGTAATTATAAATTTTTTATCCCTTTTGAACCTTACTCCTCCTTTCTATTTCCCTTACCCTTTTCATTTCTCTAATTCATTTATTTGTGTTATTTATTTTGGTTAAATGGCCTTTGTACTATCATGGATAAATTTATATTAGTCTACTTGAACTATTAGTGTTTTATGGAAGTTGTGAATGATTTTGGGTTTTCTTCTTTTTAAATAGTACATCATGTATTGGATTTTTACTATGTGGTTACTAGTATCATTTTTGTTTCATCGTTATAGGTTAAATCCAACTATAGTTGGAATACTGTATAAGGTTTCTCTCATTGACTATTTCTCAATATCATTATTTGTAATTCCATTAATGAGATTTTAATACATAATTTATCAGTGGTTCTTTGATTATTTTTGGATTTTATTCAAAATATAGTGAAAACATGAAAATTTTAGGATATTCCTTGTCCTGGTTTTATTCAATCTACGTTTTATCATTTGTTATATCTTAAGAATCATGTTTCCCAAAATTACATTGGACAAATTTACCTTTCTAGATGAAGAAAGTGTGATGATGGGGCAATTTTTCTCACCTCGAATTTATTTTCCATTATTAAATTTTCTATATATTAATTATTAATTATTTTTAATACAATCCTTTTATTTTTACTGGTTATTTTAAAAAATTAATAACCAGATAAATTGGTATGTGAAACAATTACCAGACGATCTGTAGTAACCATGTAGATCTTGTAAAGGTGCATCTATATTTCTAACATTTCTTTTTTCATATTTATTGTAATATTTACCCAACTATATACGCATACCAACTAGTTTTCTTTTTATTTATATTTAAGGATGAAGATTTTGGTAAATTGTGTGATGTACCCCACAATTTTAGAATTCCAAATTATTATTCTTACCCTCCTAAGATTAAAAATATAAATATATCACCCTACTCTCTAGGCCACTTAACAGACACCCAAGGGATCCAAGTGTGACCTCCCCTCATACTCCCTATATATTGTTTTTCTCAATCCCATCAATTATTGGTCTTTCCATCAATGTAAGGTCTCATTCCCCTTAGTTTCTAATTCTATTTATTATCTCTTCTTTTTCCGCAAAATTCTCTCAGTTTATCTCATTTTCTCCTAACCATAGGTATGTTTGTATCCTAATTCATTATTACTATTTATTTTATGGTATTTTATAGGTTACATAGGATTATTTACTTTCATAATATATGGTTTCATCATCTCCATAATTGATTGAGAATGTTTTCCCATTATATTTCTCTTAAAATCCATTAATCCTAGTTTCCTATATTTTACATTTTTATTTTCAATACCTAATAATTTTTTCAAATAAGTTTTAAGGATTATTCAAAAATAAAATTCAGTTTCAATTCATATTCATTTCAATGCAAAGGATTTGTTTTAATTTTGGCACATAGTAAAGAAAATTGGCCAATTGCGCACAAAATATATTTTATTAATTTCCCTAACATATTTCATTTATTTATTTTTGAATTATCATCGTGTTTCATGGTATTTAAATTTTTTAATAAATTTTGTTTAAATTTTAATATTTTTCAGTGTTATTAAATAAATTATTTTAAACTTTTAAAAATTTAATATTTTATAATGATTTATAATTGGTTTCCATGTTATATTTATCATTATGAATTATAAAATATTTTATATGAGTCTTATCCATTGAATTTAAAGGATATAGATTTTCGTTTGAATCTTCACTTCATTTTTTTTATTTTATATATTCTTGGTTTTCGTGGAATCACTTAATGATTTATTATGCAACTAATTTGTTCTTGTTTTTTATTCAAGCCTCATGGGAAGCTCCAGTGCTTGCGTAGGTTATCATAGATAGGACAGGTTCCCCCGCCACTATTTATGCTAGTGAAGAAAATGTAATATCCCCACTGGGATGTGAAATGATATAATTTCCACTAACTAAGGGAATGAACCTAATTAGTGTCATATATTTCTAGGTTCATCTATCTTTATTAGACTTTGGGCGTTATTTCAATGACTCTTATTTTGGATGAATTTATGTTTTGATTTCACATTATTTTACCATACATTATATTTCACAAGATATAATTCCTTTTTATTCTCCCTGGAGATTTATTTTTCTTTAGTAAAATTTATTTTATAATGGGTATTGATTATAATGTTCTTAAGAGTGGCCTAAAATTAGTTTTCAAATATGTTTTTTTAAATAAAATAGTATAGAAACTTTATAAAATTATTTTTAATGGATTTTAAATATTATGTACCTCTGATTGAAAAACATATTTTCAATAATGTATTTCAATCTATCATGAGTAGTTTTATTATTTAATAACTATTCATGATGTATGGGTTTCCATTGAATACATATTGGGAATTATTTTTCACTTCTTTGAACATTTCAGTTTTCTATTCTTCCTATTTTTTATCATCGACTAACTATTTTATGATGTAGTGTGGTTCCCTGTCGATTTCCAGAATGGTATGTCAGATAATTTCATTTTTGTTTATGCATTTTCACATCCACAAAATCGTCCATTTTGGATTTCCTTTACATTTAGAAGTTTTTCAATTTATATGTGAAGTTTTTATGTTGATGTTGATGGAAGTTATGTGTGATGAATTTGGAAATGAATTGAGAAATTAAATTACTTTAAAGAATTTCTTATTATTCTATTTCTTTTATTCTTAGTTGTATTTTAGAGGATGTGTAATTTTCAAACAAGTCATACCATATTTCAATGTGGTATATTACTTTGTTTATTAATGTATCATTTGAAAAAACTATCCCAAATAATTTTTCCAAAATGGATAGTCATTTATTCTAGCCCATGCAAATCAAGAACACCATTTAGGTGCATCATTTTCTATCCAAGGTTCAATGTTTAGTGGTGTCCTGGAGATTTTTTGTGATAGGTACCTGATATATAATTACTTGTTATATACTATGTATTCATGTCGTGTAGAAAAAATTCTTACGGCCACTAAATGGGATCTTCAACTCTTTTTTATGTCTTCTTATCCTATTTAAATTTATATGAAGTCAGAAAAATGAATTATCAAAACTTTTTTTATTTAGAACGAATGATTGGAAATTATAAATGATGATGTAACATAGAATCTTTTCTAAAAAATAATAAATTATTATAAATTATCATTTGACCACATTTATGTCGCTGGAAGGATTTGAGATGATCAAAAAGTGACAGGATGTTTCCTGAAAATTATTTATCATCACCTTAAATGGATAATATATGAACATCATGACTAAGTAAACCCCATAATCTACTAGATAATATCTTTCACATTTAATTTATAATTTATTAATATAATTATTATCTCAATCAGGATAATTACTTATAATTAGTTTCGATGCTTGAATAATTGTTTCATCATATTGGTGGAGAATTCAATAGTTAATTCATCTAGTTTTATCCTGATTTACGACATGAATCTATTTACAATGCTCTTTACATTATATGTGAAAAAATTTAAAAAATGGGTAATTCACATCATTCTAAATTAATCACAATAAGTGGATTCTTTTATTCTCACTCATTCTTGGGAGGGATGGAGTAGGATGTATACTCTTGGGCATGAGAGAATCTCTTAAGAATATTTATTGTGCATAAAAAATCTATTTCTAAAATGATTTATGTTAAACTATACACATAGTGTTAATAATTGATAATTTCATAATGTCCTTTATTCAAAATATATATATAGCTTAATTATCAGGTCTAAAAATAATACAACTATTATTATTAGTATATATGTTGACCTAGGAATATATAAATATTATTTTTAAATAAATAAATAAAACATTATTTAAATTTTATAAAATAATATATCATTTTTTATAGGGCCTCAACTCCGCATTTGAAGAATCCTTGATATTTATTAAACCATAATTAACAAATAAATTTTTTAAAAAATTATTAAATAAATAAATATTTATTTTTCTATTCCTGAAAAAATCAGTATTTTCATTAATATACTCACTAAACTGGTAAAATAAATAAATAAATATTTATTACCGTGTGAATAGTAAGTAATAGATAAAATTCACCTCACATATTCTAAACATGGATATTTGGTGATTAAAGGATCTAAAATGATCAAAAAATTATTATTCCATAATCCAAGAAAAATATTTATTATTAATATTATATTTCATATAATTTAATTCGATTCTTTTTAAACAGAGAGTGTGACTATATTTAGATTTTTCTTAGTGGAATTGGGCGAACATACATAATGTTCGTGATTACTTCGAAGCAACATGTAAAGGAATATTTAGGAAAATTATATTATATCACAATAAAAAAATCTCTTTTGAACACAACTGTATAATATAACCCATTTTTCATTTTATATCAATAAGTAGGATGCATACGTCTATCATCACTCTATTTTCTTGATTTACCATTCATTGTCTTTTTTAAAGAAAAATATATTGACAAACTACAATAGCCGTGTAATTAATCAGAAAACATTGTTTCAATAAAGTAGAAAAATATATCCTCTTAAATTAACTCAAAAGGAAAAAAAATTTGGAAATGTTTCTTTAATTTTATATCACTTAGGATGCACCAAACATATGTTACCTCTCTGTAAGAATATTTCATCATAGTTTTCTTCCATACATCAAAGTTCATGATTCGTGACATAAATAAATAATAATTTTAATTTTAAGGACCAATATACATTTTCACATATAGGATTATCCAGTGACACATAAAATAAGTTGAATTCCACTTGGAGGGTATGTCTTTATGACCTCCCTTCCTGGAGATTACCTAATCAAAAATTCATTAGAATAGGTCTATATATCTTATGATCCTCCATTACCTGATAGTCAAACATCATATGTGTCTCATTATATATATTCTATCCATACTATTTGATATTTGTTTATGAATATTGTCATATCACTTATAGGTTTTCATTATAATTTTGAACTATTATAACATTATAATGTTAAAAATAATCTATGGAAATTATCATATTCATGTTAAATATAATAAAGATCATGAAGTAGTATGGTATTTATTAATATTATATTAATTGATATTATATAGTCATTTTTTTCTAGGGCTCTAAAAACATATCATTTTCAATACCTATTTTTATAATATTTTCATAGGAGAGTTATACAAACATCTTTATCAATTATCTTAGATGATTTGTACATGGAAAATAAACTAACCACTATTCCATCCATGTAATAACATGGGTTGAGTGACTTCTAGATATGAGGGTCACTAAATATAATGTATTTTATAGGGAAATGTTGCTGATTGAGATGGGATGTGACTCATATAGATGTAATACATACATTTAGTTAGTATAATTGGTCAATGGTATTTTGCATTTTTCACTATGAATTTATTAATTTTTATATATATCTAATATTAAATTTATTATTATTTTTATGTGGACATTTTATTTTTTATGAAATTCAATGTGTATAAAGAGATCTGTAATTATTACGCTATTGGATAGCTTTTCGTGAGATACAACATCATATTCTAGTTCATATTGGTTTACTTATTTTAATTTAAAATAATATGATTGAGAGCTATGGTATATACTTTTATTTCTAATTTTATTTATAAAATTTTTTATTAGATATATGAGTTAGAATCCTCTTAGGTGTGAAAATTTATAACAAGGCCTAAAGTTGGAAAATTTTGATGACAGTAAAAACATATGATGAATTTTTTTAGAAGGGGATGTGTGGCCCTAAGTGACTTGTTCCAAGAAGGGTTGGGTGACCATTATAGGTCCATGATTAAAACTTACTATTTTTTATGGTCTTACAGATATAACATCATGTACGATCAGTTTCCCTTTCTTTGGAGTAGTATGAAGAGAGTTTGAGATCTCTAGGGTAGACCATTTATATGTTGACCGTAAAATTGGAAGAGTACGATCGAATCCAATTAGAGTGGATGGAGGATATATTTTCATACATGTGAAGTCATGTTAGGAATTTTAGGATAGAGTTACTACTTTTATTGTTAATTGTTGTAGTTATTATCCTTCTTTCCCATGATATTGACTTTTTTAGGAATCACGGAGAGAGATAAACATATGAATACTTTTTATATTTATTGAAAATGATTTCCTGAAAACCAATTTCTCTTTTGAGTTGAATTATATCGATTTTTTTTTTGTTTTGAATTTTGGGGATTATTATGAATGTCTCTAAATTTTTGAATTTTAACTGTGTTTTATCTCATCGATGTTTTTTACATAACATTTTCATAACTGATCTAAATTAGGGAAATATTAATAGGTTTATTGGGTTTTTGGTCTTAATTTCCTTTAACATGGTAATTTTATTAATCTAAATCTATAGGGAACAAATAAATAATTACATGTGAAAAAAAATTCAGATCGATAGATTTGAAAAATCCCTAATAAATGAGGTATCAACCAGGATAAAATAATTAAACTGAGGTTACTAAAGATCTAAATTAATGATCTATCATTGTATCACATGGAAATTTAATTTCATGGAGAAAATCATTCATTGAGGTAGTTGATTCAAGTATTAATGTTCGGGAAAATTAAAAAATTTTCTTATTGTTAAATGTAAATTTCAATAATTTGAAATTTAATTTTTATAAATTTGTTCAATGGATCTAAATTTTTGGAAGAATAAATCTAACTCGATGAATAGAAACCTTCTATAAGACAACCTATCAAGAATTAGTCAGCTAGTTTTCTATATATGCTCAAATTTTTTAATACACAAAAATAAGGGACAAATATTCCAAACACATTCTTTATAAATAAGAGTATCCACTTCCATTTCAAGAGTTTAAATAAGATATATATAATGTAATAGAATCCACATACTAACATTAAACTGATTTTTATACCCAGTTTTATTAGTTGTTTTATGATTTTTCCTCCCCATTCAACTCATTTTCCCATCATATGGAGGGTTAAACAAAGTGATTACATAAAGGGAGGTTTTTATTTTATAATTTTTATTTCTTTCACTTCATGGAATAAAACTCATTATTTATTTTATTAAATTTTTTTCAATATTCCAAGATAATTTGAATTATCATGTTAAATCATATATTTTTAATATTTTGTTATTATTATTTATATGGTTGATGAGCATCATCTCACCCACCTTGTTGTGTTCTGTATATGATTGAATAGGCTGGAACAAGGTGATGATGTTCAATAAGATTTTCAGCACATGTTAAAGTGAAAGTTGGAACTATTGGTATTTTATGATTAAAAACATGATTGAAAATTTCCTAATCCAACTAGGTATGTCCTCTACAACCCTTGTACTTGACAAAGTGTAGACCTATTAGAGATCTTTGTTGGGGTTATATTCACCATTACCATTTGACCAAGGTTGAAAGAGGAAGTTATTATGAAATATCTCAATTAGTATATTAGAAGAAGTATATATAACTTCCAAATAAGGATACAATTTCAATTATAAAATTAAATATAGCTTAATAAACCTACGTATCTCATAGTTTTAAATATCTTGTTTTATATTTTTTTTACAATCAATTAATTTCAAAAACACACCTTCTAATAACACAAAATAAAATTGAAAATTGGTTTTGTGGAACTCACTAATGATACAAACTTGTTTTAACACTATTATTACATCACAACTAGGAAAAAATAACTAATTTTCAACACCCACTGATAGGATCGGGTTAAAACATGGTGTCATTTCCTAGGAGGTAGTTCTAATAATTAATTTATTAAATTTCATAATTAAATCCACTAAAAATAATGAATACCCACTATAAACTAAAATTGAAATAGCCTTATAGACTAGACTAAAAAAGTATATTTTCAAACTAAATTTGAGGAAATATCTCTTACAAAAACGAGTGAAATCTCAATTCTTCTCTCTGATCCTAGCATTAGGGATAACAATATGAACTAGGCCCTTAGAGACATTAGTTCACCATATTTCCTTAAACAAAAAATTCAAAATAATATTCCAAATTAAAAATGACTTTAAAATGTAACCGTTAAAAACAAATTTATTTTTAAATTTCATGGTTTAGTAGGAGAATACCCGAATTAACATATTAAAGATTCCACATATGACTTCTCCTCAATTAGACCATAAGGGGTTGTTGATGAGTCGGTAAATTTGAGGGTATTCTCATTCTCCTTTGAAGGATGTACCAAGTAATGGTTATACATCCTACAAACATGTAATGTGTATCACTGGGATAACTTACAAAGATACTTCATGATAATATTATCCCCTACATCCATAAGTAGTGTAATCAAAAAAGTGATCTATTTGATCATACTAAAATCTTGAGAGATAATATATGAGTATTGGGAGAGATTCAAGAAGCAATGTTCCAACTTTCTATATTAAACAATCTAAGGCCACCACTCCTTTTTCTATTCTGCCAAGTATTTCTTAATAATGATAGAAACCTACTAGATGCCTCATCTGGAAGATATTTTATTTTCATTTCACCTGAAAAATAAAAGTACATGGTAGATAATATTTCTTAAAAATAACTACAATTTGGTAAAAGTGGTATAAGTATAAGAGTAATACATTTGGTAAAATCTTATCATACATCAACATTATTAGAAAATATTCATTAATAGATAACCAGTTCAGTGAGATAGTTGGACTTGAAACAAGTGAGTGGAAAACAAGCACTAACTATGGTTTTTGGTTTCTTCCCATCACATAACCCTTTTAATGAATAGTGTTTTAATGTATAAGGAAATGAGAGTTTTATATCATTCTTTTAGAGAAGGAAATTACACATAGACTAATGACTGGGAGATCCTAAAAAATAGAATGTGGATTCTTGAATCAACCAAATCAAGATATACCCCATTCTGAAATATATATTGAATCCAACCCCCATTCCAAGAGCAATACCAAACCCCACCACCTTTTGAAAAAAAAATATTATAACAATTATATTTAACAAAAATATAATATATTGTATCCATTAACAATTTTAAAACCTTCAGTTCAATAGCAAAAAGTTATAGAGATAGAAGTTATTTGGACTAAAAAGAAATGGATATGAAAATTATTGAAATAATTGCCCATAAATTTTAGAAAACTAAAGAACAAAATAGTGCCAAACCCAAAATAGATACTAAACAAGATCAAAATAATAAGGTTCAACTAAATTAAACCAGCAACCTTAACATAACCTAAAGTAAACTAGCCATATAGTTATGAAATTGAATCTATAAATTTTCTATATATATAATTAATATAACCACAAATAGAATAATGGAAATAAGAAGAGAAGAAAGTGGAACAAATTTAGAAGAGATAAGAAACACTACTACAAATGGAAAACTAGAGATTAAAAATATCCACTCCCAATTTCCATCATGTATGTTAAAATAAAAAAATAAAAAAATTAAAACAAAAATAAATTCTATAAACTTCTCAAAAACTTTATACCAATATTACCCTTCTAAAGACACATTGAAAAATCCTCAAATATGATAAACACAATTTAAAAAAATCCCCAAGAGGAGGATTCAATAGAATGAGATTATCCACATAGGCAGAAGTATATCAACTTATATTAATCCTCAATATTCAACTAAATGTAAATATACATCAATATTTTCTATTCCCTTCAACATTATCTCCATATCTTTATTTAGTTATTTACATGATATAGTTTCCTTAATTAATATATTTCCTTACGTGGCAAATATTTATTTTTAGATGGGAGATTTTATCCAAAAATAGTGGTTCTTTAAATTGTAAAAATATCTATTATGTTCTCATTAAGAGTTTCGGAATATTCCCTTATGAATTTCTAAGCTATATGTTTTCTAATGAACTTTAATTTGATAAACTTGAAGGGGATAGAATACCATATTCCTCACCCATAATTTTGGTGATTCTTTTATTAAAGATGGTAAAGACCATAAAAAATCTCTATTAAGTAACACTCACCCATGATTTTAGAGATATCTTTGTCCACTTGAATGTTTTTGACTCCATGAGGCACTCTGCAGATGATCACTCACACTTTACACTTTCCCCCTTAAAGAGGTTAATCCCATTAAAGATCTTGATGTGTTTCCAAAAATTTTAGGCTTAGAAAAATATATTTTGAATATATCTTTTATAGAATGATGGTCCTTGAAAAGTTCTATAAATTATATAAATTCAAAATTAGAATTTGAGAATTATAACTTTTGATGTATTTATAAATGTGACGATTTATCTTATAATGAAGAAGTGGACAATTAAAATTTTATATAGGAAATTTAATATTTATTAGTGGGGAAGGTCACATAAATTCCATCTCTTGAACAACATCCAAAATTAAAATTAAATCCACTTCATAATGACTTAAATTTGATTACCACATGGAAGGTAAAAAATTACTAGTGATTTTTTCAAATAATTTATCTACAACCCAAGAAAAATATTTGAGTGATCTTTTTATAAAAATTGTAAAAAAACGTGTATATTGTAGGTTATATTCAATGAATAAACCTAAAAATTTGATGATTTAGAATTTTACTTGAGAAATATTAAAAACCCATCAAAAACACCCAATAGATATTGAATCTCATCTCGATAGAGGTAGTAAAGAAGGATATATATAATATCCTAGAAGTATGGATAGTATAGCTCATTTAATATTCATAATGTTTCATCCTTATCCATATAGTTCCCAATAAAACTATCCTAACCATTATGAGGAATAGAAAAATTGAATTAATCTGTGTAAGACTTATAATTAGTTATATATTGGGTATAGACTATAATAAATTAAAAAATTTTATTTAAAGGTTCAAATTTCTCTAAAGGACCAAGAGAATACCACATTTACATTTCCCTTTATAACCTTTTCTTAAAAGAGGATTCCATTTGGATTTTTTAACTCTTAATGTACATTATCGAGGTTCACTATATGTAAATTTTCAGATATCATTGAGGATTTCTTAGAGGTATTACTCGATAATTTTGTAGATTTTAAAAAAAATACCATTTTTGGAAGAATTAATAAAAAATATTGAAAACATGAATTGAAAAGAAAACTTTTTAAATTTTAAAATTCCATTTTATTTTAAAGAAATTAATAATCCATAGGCATATAATTTCACCAAAATTCAATGATGTTGATAAATAAAAAATTGATATGATAAATTCTTTACCTTCCCCAAATTGTGTGAAACATATTAGATCATTTTTAGAGCATTAAGGATTTTAAAGTATGATTATTAAATATATTAATAATATACTTTTACCTCCCTCCAGAATACTTTTGAAATATTCTAAATTTTATTTAAATGATAAGTATTGGGCAACTTTAGATGTGTTAAATAAGAGATATTGAGCTCCACCAATGTTGTAGCCACAAAAATTGGGAACAAAAAATTGATATACATTTTGATGCTTTTAACCAAGCTTCTTGGGAATTCCTTTCTCATTGAATTGGGGTTGGGCTGAATGTCATTTCCAATACCTCATGAACCATGGATGCATCCCAATTCTACTACAAACTATAGAATATGTGTTTTCATATGTTATGTTTTATTTGGGTAGGTTTAGATCGTATCTTCGTGGCCCAAATTTCACTGTGGTTTTTTATAATATATCTCTTAGGTACATGATGAAGAAGGTTAAAGCTAAACTGGGACATTTTAGAAAGATGTTGAAACTTTATGAATTTAATCTAGAAATCAATAAAAATAAAGGAACTGAGAAATCAGTGGCCAATAACTTAAGTAGGATACTGATGTAACACCCCAAGAATTTATTATATAATACTTTTCAAATAAATTTAGTTTCTTTTATAGATTATGATACACACAACACCAATTTTAAACAAAATGTGTTATACAATTGAAATATTATTAAATAATGTGATAATTACCACCCATCCATTAGATTTGGTGGAAATGGATTTGAATAAAAAATTATGTAGAATATATGGTCTACATATGTATAAAATTAATTTATTGTTTATTAATTTATTAAAAACGAGAAAAATAAATTGAAATAAAGACATATTTTTTGGAAAACTATTTTTATGCATGAAATTTATTTTCCCACTAATAAATTAAATAAACAACTATTATTAAATCATTATAATTAAATTTACATATTATATATATTATAATTTATTTTAATATCCATATATTGTATTTCTACAGGGATGAGATAAGAATAAATCCACTTTTATGTTTAAATGTATTTTTTTAATGTGATCTTCATCAAATTTTGTTCACTTGTATTAAAATAAATATATGTAGCTTATGAAAACTAAATATTTGAAAATGGACCCCATATTTTGAATCAAGTTGTTAATATTTTATAAATATGTCCCCTTTATTTTTAGTTATTATGAATTGTAACCTTGGTAAATTTTTGACACCTCGGTAATGGTAAAATGGGTAAAATGGTATCAAAACATTGGGGAAAGTCTTTAAATTTTAAGTAATACTTTAATTTATCCTACTACATGAGTTTTTCTTCATTCATTTCCATCCAAGTCATGAATATATTTCAACTTGGTTTCATTTTTTTTATTATTACCTTTATATTAATTTAAGAAAAGAATAAAAACAAAATGTCACTCTCTTGGATTTAATATATCTTGTAATTTTATATAAGGATAAAAAGTGGGAAAGTTTTATCCTAAATATTTTTTTGAAATACTAATTAATTTTTATTATGTTTGATTTTAACATTTTTAGTTTTTTAATAATTACCTTAAATTCTTATGCAACACCTATAACACACCAGAATGATAAAGTGTTAAATGACTAAATGATATGACTAAATTCAAAGAGGTGGACCTTTCTATTTGGAAACTTACTAGATTATAACTCCTTATTTAAACTTACTTAGCCTTGAGTAGTGATCATGATGGTTGACCTTTTGGAAATTTTCCCATAGTATGAGAAAGTGAGGACAAATGACACTAGAAAGGACATGTGTTGGCATGTAAGGACAACCACTAATCAAATGACCAGTTTCGGCATGTAGGGGCCCCGAGGTGGGGGCCATGTGTCTACAGAGAAACTGGTGGTACCTTTTGAGCGAGTACCTAATGGCCATGTTAATGAATGGGTGTATGTCCTATCACTGGAACCTAGTTGTCGCAACACCAAACAAATAATTACTCAATTAATAGAAAAATAAAATAAATGATTTTTAAAAATATTAAAAGTAATCCAATATGATTGAATATTGTTCTTTGGGAATTTCTTAGATATATAAATAATATTTAGGAATATATAAATTTTTGTATTTTAATTTATTTTTTATCGCGTTGTTTTCAAAATAAAATTAAATGAATAGTTTCAAAAATAACATTAATGATATTTTATAATCAATAATATTTTATTAAATGATTTAAAATTCATTAAAATCTAAAAATAATTGAATATAATGTTATGTGGTTTAAAATATAAATAATTGTCCAATTATGGGACTCTTTTATTTTAATGGAAACATTCTAGACCCTTAAAGATTAAAAAACATAGATTTTTTGGTGATTATGAAAAGGATTAACAAGAGATTAAAACAAGGAGATAAGTGTAAAAATATCACTTAAATTTTTTAAAATATTATTTCATGATATTATTTAGACTAATAAACATAATGTATTTAAATTATATCAGTTTTTATTTTTTTCCATGAAAAATAATTTATATTAATTTAATAATTTAATTAATTCCAAGAGTTCGCTCCCCTTCACATATAAAAGAGAAAATCCAATCCTTTATTATTCAAAATTCTTTATCATTTAATCTTATAAAATACATTATATACTATAAAATAAATTACATCATAAATTATTAGTTTTTTAGAAAATATCCAAGATCTTTTTTTAATTCTAAAATATCATCCTTTCGAGTCTTAAGTTGTCAGTTAAAGTATGTTTCTCATTGAAGACGTTTAACTCTTAACTGTACAGTTTCAATTTTGTTTATTATTATTCTTATTACCATTCCATGGTATCCATTGAAAAATTATAAATTATTTATATAAATTATAAATATTTTTTATTATAATGATGTAACAACCATTATATACCTTCTTTCCCATCTTTTGAAAATGATAAAGTCGCTCTTGTGTGTGTATGGACTACGAACTCTCTGATATGATGTAGTTTTTTTAATTTCTAATTTACATGAATTGTAATAAGGATAGATTTATTTAATATAATATATATATATATATGATATATAATTTATACTATAAAGGTTAATTATTTTTTTCGTTCATTCCATTTGTTAAAAAGATAAAATAGCATTCATGCATACATACACCCCAACTATCCCCATGAGTGGTGTAATTAATTTTTCTATCTGTATCCATTATGGATAACTATATATATATATATAATGTATATATATGATATTTATATCAGGATTAAAATTATCTATTTGTAGGAACTATGATAAAATTACAATTATTAGAACTACTAAAATGAAATTCTCATGAAAATATGAAATAGCCACCACCCAAAAACAATGATTTTAATTAGGAAATACTAATAAATAGGTTTTCTAATGTCATAAGTGGGTCATATATGATATTATAACTATATAATGTACTCTATTATATAATTTTAATGAATTTAAATTTATTTTAAATGTGTTTTGAGTGATTTTAAATAACGTCAAACCCAAGGAAATGGTTTTATGTTACCATATTTATACTTTTCGGAATTATTTATGATTACATTTCCAATGATTAAATTTTATCACTCTATCAATAATCCCATTAATTTTTTTCCAAATTAGTTATCTCTTGATAATTAATGTCTTTTATTCATTTTTCTATCATTAATATCTCAATAGACTGAATGAATATTTTTATGAAAAAAAAAAATTTCTCTTTTCGTGTGAAAATCTTTTTTCTTTGATGTCTACATTTTCTAAAAAAAATATAAAGAATGTTTTAATATTATTCAATGATTTTTTTGGAAACCTTATTTAATTACCATCAAATCATGATTATTATTCTATAAATTAGTTTAATGTGTTATGATAGATTTTTACATTATAAGGTAGGTTGGCATGAAATTTATCCAAGTATGTGAAAGACTCTCTGTTGATGATGATTCTCTACTGAGGCTAACTCAGCATTCAGGACAACTCACCACTAGCATAAAAAAATTTGGATAAGTACTAGAATCACCTACTGTCAGCTTTGAGTCACCACTATAACATAAATTTTCTAATATATGGAATGAATGAAAGACAAAGGATGACTCACTATTGAAAAAATAATTTGAAAACGTGTTAAACACTCACAATTGGAGTGGAGTCACTTCCAGAATGAAATATTTTCTAAGAGTAATGATTACCTACCATAAGAAGAGAAACCCACATAATGAAAATTTTGTAAACTGTTGCATACACCTACTACTGAGAAGAGTCACCACCAACCTAACACACTACTAGCCTAAGTAACCACCAATGTTGTGTCACTATTCATAGGATTCACTTCCACTCTCTAATTTATTAAAATTTAATATTTCTAATTGCAATGTAATGGAATTTAATAAAAAGATTTATTTTAATGATTGTTCTTAATTATTGTGTATATATGCATTAATGTTCATGCTAGACTTGAAGTACATGGATGATGAAGATCTAAATGATTCTTTTTTCATAATACTGCTAAAAGATGAAGTATAATTCCTCATGCGACTAGAGAACAAGTGATATAGATAGACACATGCATACATAAATATATACACACATGTAGGAAAAGTCGGATGAGAACATATTGTAAAACCTGAATAATTCCTCTAGATAAGAGCTTTTATGCTATTTTATTATTTTACACATCTATGAAATAGTGGATTCTACAGAGAAAGGAGTTTAAGAGACTTTGTTCTATAAAAACATTTAGAAAATTGACTCAAGCCTCAGTTTAAACTATATTCAAGGAGTCATGAGCTTCAGACCATATAAGATAGTGAAAAACCTTCCCTTACTACCCTGATTATTTTATATACACATTTATTTGTCTTTTCATAATGAGAAATGTGTGTATACTCTATATTTATACATACACACTATATCCTACTTCAAACTAGAATATACTAGATGTCGTCCCAAACACTCTATACACGTGTTTCCCAGATGTTGTGGTAGAGGTATGTGTGTATCTTGGTTTATTTTTACTCCGCCGATTACTATGAAAAAGGTTATGTGTGACCTTGATAGTCGTTCTTCTATTTTATACTTAATCTAGTTTGTGGATCAAATCCTAGGATAATATAAACTTCTTTGAAGTATGTGATTTACTAGTGGAGAGGATTAAGTCTTGGCTTGAGACTGGACATCTAGTATTCAAATTTTATTATGTATTTCTTTTTTGTATCCTTTAAAACTAAATTTTTTTTAAATTAAAAAAAAGGAAACTAATGTTATAGTTAACCTTAATTAGTGTTTACTTATTATTTCTATTGATTAAATTGATTTAAAATGTTATTGTAATATTATATATTGTTTCAATTAAGACCTACTGAATTTTGGAGAATTATTTTAAAATGTTGAGGCTTATATTTATCACTTAATTTGGATAACTGGAATATTTTTAAATTAATTGGAAATTTTAAATAAATATTTTTAACAAAAAAAATTATTTGGTACTTAATTCACTTCTCTCTTCAGATGTGAACTCCAAACAACATTTTTTATCAATGGTTAAATATTTTTTATCAATGTTTTTAAAAAAAAATCATCTGTTATTTTAGTTCTGCTTTAGAGATCCTAAATTGTTATTAGTTATAAATTTTATTCATTAAATGGATAATATAAAAGAAGAGTATGCTACTAATTTTTCTCCTTTTTAATGGGAATAATTATGCTCTATGGAAGTCCAAAATGAAAGTGCATATTTAAAGTATGGGTTTTGTGATTAGGTCTACTATTGGGGATATGTTTGAGTAACCTGGATATTCTATGAGTACATGGGATGATTCTACAAAAATGGCCTATAATAATAATTTTAAATATATGAATTCGATGTAATAATTGATATGAGGTGAGGAATTAAATTTAATTTTTTTTAATCATATTTTGAAATATGGGGAACATTACATATTCCTCGTTTGGGAACAGCCAATGTCCAAGAAATGAGATTGAATACAAATAATATAAAGTATGATATTTTAAGATTATGCTTGAGGAATTCATTTCTAAAAATTATATTTGGTTCACTGAAATAGTAAACACCCTAATTTCCTATGGAAAACCCAAGGTTACAAAGGATTAGATTATGAGACTAATTAGATGTATTCCTGAAAGATAGAGAGGGAAATCAGTTTCAATCAAAGAGCCCTATGATATTTTCAAACTACCAGTTAATGAATTAACTGGTATGTTAATGATTTTTAAATAAGGATTGAAAGCCAAAGGAGATGATGTTGATGAGATAAAAATAAATTCAGTGCCCTTCAAGTCTATTTCATGAAAAAAAGGAAATTATATAAGAAGAAATTTTAAGGGCCAGTGAGTCACCACCTGGAAATGATGAAGAAATGGCCCAGATAGAAAGGAGATTAAAAAATATCTGTATAAAGATGAAATTTTTCAGAAATCATTGTTATAAAAGAAAATTATGATAGCAAAGGAAACTTGAAGAATGATTGAAAAAGGAATGATAATATAAATTAGACAAACATATATAAATGAAAGTGCAAAGTAAATGTAAAATAAGATTATCCAAAATTAAAATAGAAAATATATATAATGATAAAGAAACAAAATTAAACAAATCCATGAATGAAACATAGAGTTCCACTACTGAAAGATCTATTGACTCGGACTCTACTTCTAAAGAGAAGTCTGATAGAGCCAAAATATTCTTCATGACTAATGTATATGAGGTATATATTGTATCATCTGTGCTAATCTTTGACTATTCTAAAAATGAATAATGTAATTATGATATTACTAAATAAGAAATTTCTGAATATTTAAATATTCCTGAGGACACTTTCAGTGAACATAAATATTAGTATAATATTCTGAAAAAATAGCATTCATTATCTTCTAATACTAAATCTTACTAAGATTCACAGAAAGAGAAGAATGCTTAGTTGTTAAAGGAGAATACAGAACATAAATTTTCTAATAAAGAATTGAAAATGATTTATAAATGTTTTCCAATGGGAGAGAAAAACTAACATTGATTACAGTTAAAAAGATTTCTCTAAAGTATATTACAGTTATAGGATTCCCACCTGGATAGATGATAATATTTTGGAGCACCTTTGTACTTAAATATAATTATGAATGTTCTACTATAAGTTATTTTTCAAATTGACCAAAAAAATGTGTTTATTTTAAAAATATTATCGTATATTTTTAAGAGACCTATTAAAAAAATGTGGGTTCCTAAATCCCTGATTACAAACACATCTAGACCCAATAAAATATGGGTACCAAAATCATTCCTACTATAATTGTTTTGTTGGAATTTTTCTTGGGGACCTTCTGTAAATGTCTATGTTACATTGAAAATGGATGTTCAAGGAATTTGAAAAAAGGATACTCGTTTTTCAAGGGCCTAATAAAGGTTAACGGTTCTCATGTCGCCTTTGGTGACATTCATAAAGATAAAATCAACGGCCTTGGACAAATTGTTAAAATTAATTCTATTCTAATTTCCATAGTTTTTTTGTTAATTATATGAAGTATAATTTTATTATAATATCACAATTATGTGATGATGGTTTTCATGCTAAATTTAAAAATAATTCATGTAATGTTATTATTCTAAAGATGTTTTAGTTTTTACTTCATTAAAGATTGAATATTTTTGTTTTTACGATATTAATTCATTAATTTCTTGAAATGTTTTTGTATTGAGTGAATTTCATAATAAATATTGGATTTGGTGAGGGATACTAGGACACAATCATATTCACTAAATTAAGAAGCTTATAATGAAACAGTTAGTCAGGTATCTACTAAATATTGAGTTCCCAAATGAAAATATTGTGACCCCTATCAAAAAGGGAAACAAAACAATATTTATTTTTAATCAAAGAAAGAATTTTCAATATCTCGACCTCTTGAGTTAGTTCATGTGGTTTTTCAGACCATCTATAGTTTCTAATTATGAATAAGAAGAACTATGTTTAAGTACCATTAGATGACTTTTCAAGGTATACTTGAGTGTTCTTTGAAGTTCACTAGAGTGAAGCATATTATTACTTCACCAAGAATTCTAGATCATTAGAAAAAATTAGTGGGCATATAATCATGTCTCAAAGAAGTTACCATGTACAAGTGTTTTAAAATCATGATTTGAATCTTTTTTCTCAGAAAAATGGATGTATTTATAACTTCTCTACTCCTAGGACCTCTCAGCAAAATGGAGTTCTATAAAGAAGAAATATAACACATCAATAGATAACCCATATTATGCTAAATGAATTTTACATACTATTTTACTTTTGGGAAGATGCGATCAACACATCCAATTATATAATCAATGGTGTTTTAATTAAACCAATCCTAAAGAAGACCCCTTAGGATCTATAGAATATTATAAATCCTATGGAAAATTACTTCAGATTTTTTGGTTGAAAATTAAATACTCTTAACACTAACGATAATATTTAAAATTTTCCCTCCAAAAGTGATGAAGGAATTTTCATGGGTTATTCAGTATCTATTAAATCTTATAGAGTTCTTAACAAAATAAAAAATGTTGTGGAAGAATATTTTCCTGAAAAAAAAAATTGAGACAAATATACATGATCCCAAAACAAATTTAGAAGACTTTCAGGGTAATTTATCTTCATTAAACATAAATTAAAAATATTATAATTCAACTATCAATCAACCAAAAAATCATCTAATTATGATGAACATAGAGAACAGAACTTGAAATAGGATAGAACCCTAAGATGACAATCCCCTCTTTTCCTAGAGCTGTTAGGTCCCTTTAGAATCATCCTTTAGATGTTTTTTATAGATAACTAGATATAGCTACTTGGAATAGAGATTCTCTATGAAATCAGGTTGAACATCTGGCATTCTCATCATAGCTAGATCCAAAGAACATCAATGATGCAATTAATGATTATTTCTTGGTCATAAAAATGAAAAAAAGAATTAAATAAACTTGAAAGAAACAAATTCTGTGATCTTGTTGATAAAACCAATGGCACATTCACTAAAGGCACTAAATTGGTGTTTCTAAACAAGTTCGATGAATCAATAATGATAGTAAGAAATAATGCTAGACTATTTTCACAAGGGTATAGTCAAGAATAATGAATAGACTAAGATGGTACATTTTACTATAATACTACTAACCTATGTAGTGCATCTAGATTTCAAACTTTATCAAATATATGTCAAGAGTGAATTCATAAATGGGTATATAGTTGAGGATGTTTTTCTAACAACCACCTAGTTTTTAAAATCCTAATTTTCCTAATCATGTTTTTAAATTAGAAAAATATTCATATGGATTGAAACAAGCTCCTATAGCTTGATATGATATGCTCGTCTCCTTTATTATTCCAAAATGTTTATCAAAAGCTTTAACTAATAATACTCTTTTATAAAATGAATTTCAAAATATGTTGTAGTTTTCTGAATTTATGTAGATGATGTAATATTTGAATCTTTTAAAAATATTTATATATTAATTTTTAAAAAATGGTGCAAAATAAATTTTAAATGAGTTAAATGGGTGGTCTAAAATTCATTCTTGGTTTTCTGATTTTTTAAAGTAAAGAAGCAATTATTTTAAAAAAAAGTATACAATGGATATTTTAAAATGTTTTAACTTATATATAACTAAATTTTATGATAATACTATGAGTTCTACCTATAAATTTGATCTTTATGAATTTAAAAAACTAGTGGATCAAACCAGTTCCAAAAGGTATTGTTGGAATTCTTCTCAACATGAGTATTATATGGCCTAATACTATGATTCGTGTGATTATTTGCATTCATTGTAATGAAAATATAATAAATTCAAACATATTTTTTGTAAAAATAATTTTAAAATACCTCTAATATACTACCAATTTAAGCTTTTTATAGCCACGAGGGCATGCATTTGACTTAGTTGGTTATTCAGATTTTATATTTTTATGTTAGTTAGATATAAAAATAACCTATGGAACATTTAATCTTTTAGTAAAGTCTAAAGTTTATTTGGGTAGAAAGAAACAAAATTCAATTTCATTGTCTACTACCAATGATGAATACATATCAGATTAAAAAAAAGGAAGCCTCTGAGCGGCGGGTTCTCTCTCATTCGGTGCTTCTAGGGTTTCATCTCGGGAGTTGTCTCCTCTCCTCCTTCGGTGTGGCTTGGAGGCTCGGTACTATCGTCTTCTAAATCTGTGGAATTCTTAGAGATGGTCAACTGAATCTCATCTCAGATCAGTGGTGTTCAGGGTTCAGCTTGGTGATGGCGCATGTCGGCGACTGTTTGTCCTCTGTCTCTACTCTGGCTTCATCCCTGTCCCGGCGATTCCCTCGTTCTGCAGTTTCATCATATCCAATGAGAAATTTGTTCAGCATTGATCGATTTGGATTTTCATCGACGTTGTTTGGCTCAGCTCAGATCTAGGGTACTTCTGGTTTCGGGCGTCTTCTCTAGTAAGGGTTTTCAACGGTGTATTCCGGCGACGGATCTGGTGTGTCTCGGTTCGTCTTCGGCTTTGGATGGGTGGCTCGGTAACATCTTTGGCACGGCTCAGAGTGGGGAGTAATTGGTTCTTGTTCGTTTTGGGGTTTGGATTTTGTGGAGGATGTGATTATTTTGTTGGATGTGGTTGCTGGCTGTGTGGATGGTGTTCTTGCAGTGTCTTCTTTACTGGAGGAACCCCTCCTTGTTGGTGCTTTCGATTCCCGTGCTTCGACCGTTTTGGAATCTGTTGAGGGTTCTTATGCAGTTTTTAAGATGGCCGACTTCATGCCCAGGGAGGCGCTTCTAGTTCTAATATGCTCGGTTCCCTTCTATGGAGATACTCCAATAATGTGATTTTGGGTCTTCCAATCCTGGGTGAGGAAGAATTGGCTTCACGTTCTTGGTTTATCTTCCTCTTTGGGTTCCTGCTTGTGGTGTCGGAGGTGACTCGTGGATTGGCATGCTTCTATAGCTTTGATTCCAGCTTTGTGTTTCTCATTTTTATTTTGATGAAGTTTTTCTTGTTTGATTCTCCGCGTTGATGTTCTTTCTCTGTGATGGTGTGATCGTGGTTTGGACTGGTTGGTGGTGATGTCGACGGTTGTGGTTATGAGATGTTATATGATGAAGGTTCCTGGATAGTAGTGATGATGATGAGTCATTGTAAAGGTTGTGAGAGTGAAAAGTTGAAATGTTCGGTGAGGTGATGATGGGTTCTCAGGCCTCTTGTTTTTTCCGTGCTTTGTTTTGAAATTTTGGATTTTCAATTTTCAATTTTTAATATGGCATTTCATTCTACTATATGATGTGTATTTCTATTTAATTTGGAGTTGTTTGATCTGTATTGATGTTTGTATGGTTCCCAATCACCCAAAAAGTGGTTTATTTTAGAAAATGAAAAAATATTTTGCCAAAAGATGAATACATAGTAGTATGTAGTTGTTGTGCACAATTTTTTTGGATGAAACATGATTTACTATATTGGAGATTTCAATTCTAACATGTCCATATAAATTGTGACAATTCAAGTACAATTTAAATTTTCAAAAATATTGTATCACATTCTAGAAATACCATATTGATGTAATAAAACACTTTTTAGGTGATCATTTTAAAAAATGTGATATAAATATAGAGTATATTGGTATAAAACAATAGCATGATTATATTTTTAATAAACCCTTGAATTCAACATTGATGAATTGCATCAAACATTAATTATGTATGACCAATTTTGGTTGTGATTAATTTTTTCACAGACTCACCATTTTTAATGTCACACCATTGTGGATTTCTTAAATTTCTACATATCTCACCATTTTGAAATGTCTCACTGTTGTAGATTTCTCACCATTGTGAAATTTATCACCATTTTAAATGTCTCACCATTAAATATTTCTCACCTTTATAGATGTATCACCATATTAGATGCCTCATAGTTATAAAATATCTCACAATTGTAAATGTCTCCCAATTTTGAAATGTCACACCATTTTAATTTTACTCACCATCGGTTTACCTACCATTGAAAATCCCATTCCTTTTGTAATTTTTCACTATTTGCATTTTTAAGTATCCATTTTCGTTTAAGTTTAAAAAAAATTTAATTTTTAATTTGATTCAAAAGGTATTTGGATTTTTTTCAATTTTGGTTTTTGAATCCCAAATGATATAAATTATACGATTGTCTTAATTCCAGTGCACTTATATCCTCGTGCCTTTCTCTCAATCCTTGTGTGACCATTCTCTCCTGAGTAGCGACCTTCCTTCTCCTTCAACCAAAACTATCGATCCAATATGCAGGGTTATAATGAATCATTTTTATGAGTCTTCTCTAAAGAGTCGCATCCCACAAAGAAAAAATAATAATCCAGTCATTTAGATGATTTAGAGCCTTTAAATCTAGAGCCTTCAAAGAGTGTTTTAGTACATGAGATAGAAGTTCAAGAATAATTTTTTCTGACAAGAAAGTCATCAGTGAATAAAGTTTTATAGGAACAAGAATGGATGTAATGTTTCTAATCTAGTGAGATCCCTTTTTGTCCTAGGTTGGTATATCAGTTCTACCATTTTGTAGAGTTCAGCTTTCAAGATAATGAAGACTGGGTTATAACTAGAATCAATTGTAATAAGGTTGTCATTTCTTCATACCAATGGTCTGCCTACTTAAATGTTTCTCATGAATGAATTGAAAAATATTATCAATGGACTATTCTAGACATCAATGAGAATTTTTTCTATGAATATTAATTGGTTGAACTAATAGTAGAAGGAGTTTTGAGAAGGCCAGTTTCATCAGATCTTGATGGTGAATGAAGATTTCATTTTAATTTTATACTTCCTAAGCTCTACCTAAGGAAGGTTTAATTTGCTAACATGATGTACCAAGATGTGTATTCACATTATTTGATGAAAATAGGTGAAAAGGTTAAAAAATTAGATATTTGATCCTTCACATGTAAGAAATAACCAATCCTTATTTAGGATTTAAATCATTAATTTATCCTTAGTTTCATTCTATAATTAAAGGGTTTAGTTTCCAAAAATGACGAATACTTTATCAAATTTAATGGTTTTTTCATCAAAATAGTTATTTGTATGAGGATGAAGATCAGTTTGAACCCTAGGAAGAAATAGTGTGTTAATGATAGTGAAATGTTGTATGATGAGTTCAACCCATATGAACATACTTTGAGATCTATTTATCATTTTAATATAACACCGCAGTATTTTATAGTATGTTTCTTTTTAAATATAATATCATTGATAGATTATGTTGCACGCAACACCGATCTTAAATAAACCATGATATACAACTAATATTGACATTTAAAATTAAATTATCCCCTATACATTAAATTTTCGGTTATCAATAGAATAAAATATCTCATGAAAATATATTATTGAATTAATTTGTTAGATATTAATTAAAAATAAATATGAATACCAATTTTATATGAAAAATTGATTTTATAAAAACAATCTAAATGTGCATAAGTGTGTTTTAAATAAATAAAATAAAGAAATCACACTTTTTGGATTATATTAATTATATATGTATATATATTCTCTATAATATTTAACATTAATATTTTGTGTTTTCTAGACATGATATAAGAACAAATTCAATTTTACTCATAAAAATGTATATTTATATGAAGACAATTTTACCACCTTTTAATGGGTAACCTATTTTAAATCCAATTTTTTACACATTGATTTACATTATTCTAAACAATAAACTTATTCTTTTAAATAAGGTTAAAAAAATTTATATTGGTTAAATTATTGGTATTTCTCTGATAAGTTTGGTGTTTTGATGAATAGTAAAAAATACAAAATTTTAAACGAAAAAAAAATTCTTTTTTCAAAATAATTTCTAGTGTTAGATTATATATTTTTTTTGTTTTAAATTATAACTAGGATATTTTATTATAAATTTATCCAATTTTGGTCATTGGAATCAATTTTACATTTAAATTTGATTTAAAACCTTTCAATCTTTTGAACATTTTCACTTAAAAAACATGTTCTCTCATTTTTTCATTGGGATTAATTTTAAATTAATGAATGCATATTCTATGTTTTTAATTTTAAAAAATTGATTTCATTTTATTAATAATAATATTCAAATCTAATAAATATATTTATTTTATTTCTAGAAATTATGATCATTTACTTTTGTAATATTTTTTTACCACAGTTAAAGGTAAGTCGGGTAATTAAGGGTAAACATAATGTTATAAAATTTCAATAAAACATATCATAATGTTATTCAGTGAGTATTTTTTATCCCTAAGCATTAAATAATTTGGTTATGAGACAATTTCTGAGGTTTTGGATGATAATGTAACCTTTATAATATTATATTCAAAGGAAATCCAACATTATCACACTTTTGTTTTTTACAAGAGAAATATTTTTAATGTGGGGTTATATATGTAATATATAGGAAAGTAAATAGTATTTTTAAATATAAAATTTTTATATACATCATGGTAATTTATTTATATTTTTTAGTGATAACATTATTACATAAATTGGTGAAACAGTGATGATGCATTAATTGTTTACTTAAATGAAATATCAAACAGATGTTATTTAAAAGATTAAAATAAATATAATTTGATATAAATAATTAAATACACGAGTTTTATATATTAATTTCCCATGTTAGTGAAATTTTAGAATATTTTGTTTGGATTTATCATGTATTTTTGACATTTAGTAAAAATTCATGTAATTAATAGTGTCAAAATTGATATTGATGATATTTTATCTTAAATAATATTTTATTAAATGATATAAAATTACTATAAATTTAAAAGTAAATAAACTAATTTTTATCTCATAAATGATCTAGTTATGGTTCATTTTCTTTTTTAGAGTAATTATATTAACCCTTAAGTAATGAACACACATGTTGTCATGGTAAGAGCTAACAGGATTAATAAGGGTTAAAGATAAGGGTAAAAATATGACCTAAAATTGTATAAAATTTTTTAAATGAAGTTCATTCGACCATTATCACCTTAATAATGAATTATAGTTGTTTAATATACACATTCCTATGAAAATAACATATATATTATTTAAATCAATGATGGTTACAAAACATCACTCTCTTGGTATTTAAAATATTTTAAGTGTACATAGAAAGAAAAAATCAAGATATGAATATACATAAATGTCTATTTTAAACATAATGAAGCTAGGTTGAATATGAAATTTTATTTTTAATTTTTATAAATTATATTTTAACCTAAAATCCTTCTTTAATTTTGAAACAGTATTTATTTAATTAACATAAATATAAAATAATTGATTTTAAAATTATTAATTTCGATATATTTTAAAGGAGTAAATATTTCTAATGAATTTTTTAGATCTATATGATATATTCGGGATTTTATGAAGCATTATATTAGAATTTCCATGTTTTATTCATGTATTGAAAGTTAAATTAAATGAATAGCATTAAATTTAACAGTAATGATATTTTATTGAACTGATATATTATTAAACAATTTAAAAATCAAATAAAATTAAATAATCACAAAGAGGAAAATATTTGGTCGAATATTTTTTTAGGTATTCATTTATTGACTAGTCTGAAGTCTTTGCCTCCATAATAGACATATTATATTTTAATATTTTAAGAGTTTTCAAAAGTTCACATCGCCTCAATAATAAAAGGGAACCTTATACCTCACTTACACACACCACTGTCAGTCTTATAGCTCAACAAAATCATACCCATTTCTCCTCCAAAAATCCTTATAAAAGTTCTATAGGTTGAGGTCTTCCAAAAACATCAACACTATATTTCTTAAGAAGAGATCTAATGGAATTGCATGGAAGAAGAGGAGGTTAAAGCACGTTCGACAGAAGGAACTGTCGGGTAAGGGTTTAATTCACAATATCATCATTAATTGAGATTTATTTTGTTTATGTCACCATTTGTAATATTTCACTTCTATGTTAATAATTTATAAAAATTATCTTGAAAATTATTTTACTGTTATCCTATAAATTTTTAAATTATTTTAACCCTTGTTCGGATTTTTATAAAAAGGGTTGAGAGGAATACTTCTGTTGTTTTCAGAATGAGGTACTTTATGAATTTTTTAACATAAGGAATATTTTTTTACTTATTTGGCATGGACAGATTTTTCATCCCTCATGAACCCTTAACATCTTGAAGCTTCTGTTAAAATTTTAAAAGGTTCTATTAAAATAATATGCTTCCATTTATAATTGTGTGGATTTTTTAATAAATAATTTCTATGTTTAAAAGGGTATTCATATCAAGAGTTTTCAATGAATTTAGTAGACTAATTTCATATTTTAATATCCTTTGTTTAATTTTTTGCTTTATTAAGGATGACCTATTGTGATATGATATACCATATTTTATTAAATGGTTTATGTTCTATTTGATTGTGGATGTTCTATTTTAATACCATTCCCCATACTATTTAGAATGGTTTGTGATTATTTTTGCTGATTGGGGAATATAATATATATTATATATACATGTTAGTTATGTTTCATCCCATTCATATGAGGAATGCATTTGACATATTGAGTGATGGATAGGGCATGTTTTAGTCCCTTGATCCATTTGTTGGTCTCATTACAAAAATTAAGATATTGAATTGGTTAAGGCCTTTCCCATTTATTTTCATCTATATATTTGGTTGAGGCCTTATCCATTTATTTTTCAAATTTCATGGTAGAGGCATCGATCATATGTTTTATATGTCCATCGTTATGCATTAAATCATTATGAGATTAGTTATAATTATTACCCATGATTATTCTACTAGTAGAATATCTATGTTATTTTTTTGGATCATGTGATTATTTAAATATATTGTGTTTCAGTTACATACCTTTCTGTATTGTTTATGTAAAATGTACTCATAACATTTATTGTAGGCTTACCCTTATTGGGTATTTGTCATCACCCCTTCACATGTTTAAATTTTTTCCCAGTATTCTATGATGTATATTTTTTCTGCTATGCAGGGTTGCACAATGGGTGAATAATGGAAGACATAATGAAACTCTTTTTATATTTTCTGATTTAAAATGTAATGTGGATTTCAAGTTTGTATTGAGTTTACCAAGGCTGTTAAACTATTTTATACTTTGGTATGTGATTCTCAAAAATAATACTAATTTAATAAAATAATACGCCGACTCTAGGATTCTGGTATCAGGGTGTTAAATTGACCCCATCTTGGAGTGAGAGGAAATTTTTGAATATTCTGATAGTGATGAGAAAGAATAGGTTGTTGGTTTTAGAGATAAATATGGGAATGAATTCTCTATGTATAATTGAAGTGACACTAATTTTTCATGAGAATATCTTTCTTGTACCTATATAACACCTAGTCTATTGAAGTCTCTCTGTAAAATATGGAATCTTTTGAAAGAATGAAGTGGTGAGGAAGAGACAGAAGTGTTAGGTGAAGTGAATTTTAATAGTACTTTCAAATCTTCTGAAGATAATGAAAATGGTGATGAAGATGATGATGATTAGGATGGTAATGGAAGTCGAAATACAGATGTAAATGATTATGATAAAAAAGGATCAGTCCCTAATGGTTCTTGTGGTAGAATTTGATTTTAGGATGTGGAAATACCTCAGGATCTTAACCCATATCTGGGATTCTTTGTTTCTAGATCAAAATAAAAACCCATCCTTGTCGATGAAGTATTTTAGATTCTAAATAAGAGAAAGATTCATTATTTTTGGGGTCATCTATTTGATCCTACTGCTAGTGGTGATCATATTGTATGTGTATATGTTATTGCGAAGACTATTTTTGAATAGTCACTTGTTAAAATTATGAAGGTTTTTTCCACTATTGAGAAGTCAATTGCAAATAAAATAGATGTTTTCCCTGATATTATTGAGATGACAAGTAGTGTATAGAGATCTAATGAGGTCCCAATTATTATACAAGTTTTTTCAATCTATAGCTACAAGGCCTATAGTTGTTTAGATTCCTGTTAAATCTTCTACATGTTGTATTTACCTGTTATCTGAGGAATGATAAATTTTTCATGGGATTCCACTTAAAAATGGTGGACATGATCTTCGAGAATTGAGGGATATTGAGGGATATTTATTTGTTCATATTGATGTTGTTGGTATGCTGTAAATATTTTCTTCTAAGAGAGTGGTTCCACCTATTGTTCCCCCAATGCTAGTGGATGTTGTCACTAGTGGTGACTTGGAATACATTAGAGAATGGATGATTTATGATTTTAGTCAATTTTTTAGAAATAAAATGCCTCAATTCACTATGTTATGTGAAAAGGATAGGATTTATTAATTTGATCTGGTGATGTAACATATTCAACAAAAAATGATGCGCCACATTCAGGATATAGAGATTGAAAATATTATACTTGCGGGTGAGCTGGAAAGTCTAAAATATATGATAGATGGGATAAAGATAGTCTTTGTCGCTTATATGGATTCTTTTCTAGATAGAGTGTATAATCTTACTTCTTTGGATTATACTTATACTAATCCTCCTATTGATGTTGAGATTATCAAATCTATTGTGGGAGAAGAGCTTAGAGATTATTCTTGTGATGTTCCTAACCAACCATAAGATACTTTAAGCAAAATAAAATTTCACTCTGGTCATATAATCAATTTGGTTAAAGATTCTGAAAAATAAATAAAGTCATATAGAGAAAGCATAACTGAAAATATCATGTATTATCATTTAAGGATTTTCACTAAGAATGGACTGAATTCTAATTTGATGTTTCTAGCATAAAATCTATGAATAACATTGGTTAGTAATGTTTTAAGTAACAATGGAATCAATAAAGGAAATGACTCTTGTGATTCATCATTTTATTGATGAGAAGAAAGATTTCTCCAATTCAATGGAGAAAGGTTGTAAAATCATAATTTATTTTATAAATCTTATAAAGCCATGTTTTTAGGTTCATGTAACTATGGTTATGGTTCATGAAGACATTCTTGTTACAGCTCATATGACACCTCCAACTACAATTCCAAAGTACTTCAGGCTAGGTGTGACTAGAGTCCCTCATGCACCATGACCAACCATATTCTAGCCTTTTTTATATCTCATGTAGAATATTTTCAACACCTGAGACCAATCGTTTTTAGAGAACCTCATTATCATTCTGATGTCTCTACAGCCATCCCTAGAGATCCCTCGGTTCATGTTTCACCTTCTATTCTAGATAAATAGATGGGAAAAGGAAATTCTCACCCCTCATCTGATCATTATAAGAAGAATTGATGATTATAAAATTTTTATTGATGGAATGATTCTATGTAAATTTATGTAGAAATTGTTTACTGTAATTTCAGTACCTTTTCTAAATTACACTTCTCTACTTATTATTATTTTATTTTTTCCAATTTTGACTCTCTGAATTTAATTTTTCATTTATGTTTTTGATAATCCCAAAAGGGGGATAATAATATGAAATTTATTTATATATTATTATTCATTTAATAATATATAATTCATTTAATACCCACCTGATATTCATTTCCATATTATCTAGTTAATTTTATCTACTGTGTGTCTATTCATTACCTTTGATTCCCTATTTTGGAAAACAATAAAATAATTTATCTTTGTTACCATATATATATATATATACAATTACATGATTGATGATCATCAAAAGGGGGGATATTGTTGGAACTCTTGTTTTAATGATCATAAAATCTTGTTTATTATGTTATTAAGGAACATTATGTGTTATGAAATATTTTTAAATTACAAATCATGTTGGAATGTAATTTAGAGAAGTATGAGAAAGAATCATCCTTTAGGGTGAGAAACCACTAGGATTGACTCACTGTTGAGGAAAAATCACTATCATCATAGAAATTTGGCAAAGTAGTGGAAACACCTACCATAGACTCTAACTCACCGCATAAATGTAAATATAATAAATTATAGAATTACTTTCCACTAGAGGATGACACACCATTAAATCAAAAATTTGAAAAAGTGTAAAACACACATCATCATAGTGGATTCACTGCAAAAATGAGAAATTAGATAAGTGTCAATATGACATATAGTCAAAAAATTCACCACCCTAATGGAAATTTGGTAAAGTGTTGATGATACCTACTATTGAGAAGATCCATCTCCATCCTAACACACCGCGACCCTAAGTCACCACTAGGGTTGCATCACCATTCAATGGAGTCACTTCTATTATCTAATTTATTTTGAATTTAATTTTTATAACTTCTTCATTATGTAATTTAATACCAAGATATATTCTAATGATTATTATTAATTATTATGCAAATATGCATTAATTGTACATTTCATACTTACTATATAGGGATGCAGAAGATCCATATGATTCTTTCTACATACTGCTATTAAAATATTAAGTATACTTCCTCATGTGAGTACTGTACAAGTGATAGATATATACACTGGTGTATACAATAAGATACATGTGTATACAAAGAGATACATGCATACATTCAATGTGAACTTAGAATATATTAAAGAATGATAAGAACACCACTTGATGGGAGCTTACATGTTGCTTCATTCCTGCACACATTTTTGAATGAGTGGAGTCTATTTAGAAAAGGGTTTACAAAACTCATTTCTATAGAGACTTTCAAAAACATGACTTGGTCCTTAGTTTAAAATACATTCAAGGAGTCACGAGATACAAATCATATCACACATAGTAACACCTTATCTTTCTACGTTTATTATTTTATCCACTATTCATTTGTCTTTAAATTATATAATTTTTTGTATACTCTATATTGACACACACACCATACCACCTTCTTTAAACTGAAAGATTCTAGATATCTTCTCAAACAATCTTCAAACTGGTTTCCAACATGTTGTGGTGGAGGTCTATGTGTGGCCTATTTTATTTTTACTACCATTATTTCTATGGAAGATGGAAAGGATGACCTAGAAAGATATTTTTTTATAAACCTGATCCAAGTTGTGAATCAAAGTTTATGTTTATATAAACTGCTTAGTAGTAGGTGATTCACAAGTTGAAATTATTAAGTCTCGACTAGATACTGAACCACTTGTATTCATTTCTACTATTTTTTTTGGTGTATATTTTATTTCTATACCTTAAAATCAATTTTTTAAACTGAAAATAAAACCACTACTTTGATAGGTAACCTGAATTGGTGTTTATAAATGATTAAGATTGAGTAATTTGTTTTCAAATTTGGATGTAATATTATATATTGTTTTAAACAATACATAATCATTCATTGAGAATTATTATAAAATGTAAATACTTATATCGATCTATTTTTTTGGTTAACTAGCTGAGTTTTAAATTAAATGGGGTATTTTTCATTAATAATTATTACCGAAAACAATTTCTGGTACTCAATTCATCCCCTACATGAGATACTCACTTTAACCAAAAAATATTGTTTAAATTCATTTTTTCTTGTGATTGAATTTTAAAAAAAAAAATTGAATCTTCTAGTCATTTTCCAAATGAAGCATTTTTAAATTTATAAAAAATATGAAAAAAAATTCATCTTAACATACATAGAACAAATGGAATTTCATGTAGTTATAACTACTCAATGATTTGAATATTATTTTAAAATTATCCAATTTTCAGTTTAAAGAAAAAAATTCATTACTATTTTGGGTAATTTTAGATTTTTAATAAGTCATTCCAAAATGGAAATGGTATTTTCCTTGAGAAATATTCCAGGTGATATTTTAGAGAAATTATCTTTTATGAGAACATATTTTATGTTACTTATGATTTACAAGAGATATACTCAAAATATATAATCCTTAATATTTCTATTGATGGTTTTTTATTATGATGATGAGATATTTATAAAACTTTTTTATTTTCCATGGGTTACACTATGATGAAATGATGAAATGTTTATAAAACTCATTTTTATTCTATGGTCTATGATATATGATGAATGGTTTATTATATTGTTGAATATATATGAATGAATTATTATTAAGTTATGTGCAGTACTATAATTATATGACCCTCAAATGCATTGGGTCAGAATGTATATCTAATGAGGTAATAAGAACGAGAATGGGGAGTGAACCTAGTTTAGTAATGGAATCTATCCTATATGAGTGTCTTGGGAGTGAACCTTAACTATGGATAGGATGGAATAAATATTTAAACAAATAAATTATGACAGTCTTAGAAATGATCCATAACTAAGGAAATGATTTTCCATTCATATTTATATTCCATGAAATAATGTATTTTCCAAATTTTATGCTCTCATGGCTCCTGATATATGAGTATTTTATGATTTGTGTCTGATTAAAAACCTAAATTTATTTAATGACTCATGATTTAGATCTATGATATACATTGTATGGTTTTAAAATTTTATTCTTATGTTATCGTGGAATTATACTCATGTTATTTTTATTTATTCATTGATATCTCTCTTTTTACCCTTACTAAACATCAGAGCTTTCCCTTTCATTTGTTTCCTTTCCCCAATTTATGAAGAATCATTTCCAATATGACATCTCTATGAAAGGTAATAGTTATGAATAAAATAGTGGGAGATTATATAGTACACTTATGAACTGGTTTTTTATGTATCTATGTTTAAAAAGAAACTATACCTATATGATTCTGGCATAGATTGTATTGTTATTTATTTAAAATTCATCTAATAATATGTATAATATATGATTGAAAATTATGGTTCACTATATTTTTAATTGACGAAATATTTAGTTACATTTGAAAAATATTATGAGAAATTAATAGTGACAACCCTTAGAATGATTTTATATATAAGAGAACATCATATAATATGATAATGAAAAGTGCATGGTTTTTCTAGAAAAACATACATGTTATAATACTAAAAGTGGATGTTGTTTGTACACAGATGCATCTAGGAATAAAATACCTAAAAATATTTGGTCAATTATATCTCACCCATTATTCCGGTGCATGGTGTGTATTCTCATACTATAGACATGGTTTGACACTCCCTGTGAATTTTTTGGGTAAATTCAAATTTTAATTATGTTCCATTATGAATCATTAAAAACTATTATGACTATGAATGAAATAGGTTAAAAAAAATGTGACATATATTGAAAATAATAAGCCTTGATTTTGACCTATAAGAAATTATTTTTTATAATTATATTATTTCCGACTATGATTATTGTTTCTGCCAATATAATTTTTAGTTTTATTTAGGGGATATAAACCAAAATAACTATATTAATATTGAATGTGATAGAAAATGAAATTATTTTCCACTTAATAAGCAAAATTTTATTGAAGATAAGAGAAAAAAATCTCATTGATATTCTTACTAAACTCTCTAAAGAGATAAATCCTATAATGTTTTCAATTGAGAAAAATGAGAAAAATGTTCTATTGATTCATTCATGAGGAAATACCCACAATATTTTAGTAGGTTTACAGAAGCACTGATGTTTGAGAAATGGATCAGTTCCACCAAAAATATATTTTCTCTTCTCATATATTCAAAACATGAAAACGTTTTTTTAGTTATTTATCATTTGGAAGGTGAAACATATCAAGGGTGGACACTTCTCAAGAACATGAGGAAGTCCAAATAAATTCACTCTATGGAATGGGATGAGTTTAAGAGATTAATTTTCAATTTTTACATTCCATTTATTAATCATATGAAAATATATTTGGACTTACTTGAGCTAAATAATTTGGATAATGAACTCATTAGTACCTCTGAGGAATATTTTACAACACTTTCGATGTAAAATTTGAGTATTTTCTTCCAACCTAAATGTATAATGGATCGATACTTAAGTGTCATCATACTAATTTTATTAATGGAGCTATCAATTAGATACATTAGTATATATGAACAAATCATTCTACATTCTATCAATATAGAATTATATATTAGGGTTACCAATAAATCACAAGGTTTTTATAAGAAATAGTGATACAATTAAAAGGAAATTCTAAAAACCATAGAGAAATAAGATGATATTTCCTTTACTCTCAAATAGTGGCAGGAAACATAGAAAAAATTCTCATAAGTGAATTGGATAATTGTTTATGTGTATAAGGTGAGGTCATCATGAAATCTAATATGATATTTACTTCGAAAAATGGTAGTGGAATATAAAAAAAAATTCTAAAAAACATGGGCAAGTAAGATGATATTTTCATTATGCTCAAATAGTGGGAGGAAGCATAGAGAAAATTATCATAAGTTAACTTGAAATTTTGTAAGTACAGAAGGTGAGGCCATCATGAAAACTAATTCCAAAGTAATGGAAATAAAAATATAGTAATGATGTTGATTAATCACCACAGAATACCTTACCCACACTGTAGTGTTTCTAATACAATGAGTATGGGAATTATACAAACTGAAGCTAAAATAAAATGGTTAATGATGATGATGGATGTCAGAAACATATTAATCCTCTAAAGAAATGTAAATATCATATGAACTCTATAATTGATGTAAAATTTGTATTTAAATATTCTTATCATATGATGATCGCATATCATATCTATAATTTTTCTATAATTTATGATAATGGGAATGTGCTTCTTGAAAATCATGTTATATTCCATTTATTTAAACTTCTTGTTATCATATGAATCAATTTTTTTTATTTAATTAAACCTCATGTTAATTGTTAAGGATGGGAAGCCAAGTTTGTTATTTTGAACCACATTATGATCATTTATCAGTGTGATAGATAATTTATGATTTTTATGGAAATAACAACCACTATATGGGTCTTGATTTCCATTAAAAAGGGGTGTTTATATTATATGGTTGGAGAGAAACTCCACTTGAATATATTCCGATTCAATGAGAGTGTGTTTTTTATTCAAGAAGTGTTTCATGTTCTTCATTATAATCATGAAGTTTATTTTTCAATAGAACTAATTTGTGGTTCTACACTTATTTCCAATACTTCAAATATAATGGACAGAATTGAGTTACAGAAATTGAAGAAGCAAATATAAGAGAATATTGATAATGGATTCATTCATCAATGTTAAAAAAATTTGGGTTCACCTGTCCTTTTTATTGAGAAAAATAAATGATCAAGGAGACTATATATTTATTATCAAGAACATAACAAGATCACTCCGAAGAAAAAGTATACTCAACCCTACATTGATGATGTGATTGATCAACTGTGTGGAGAATAATACATTTACCATATTAACCTTCATTATATATATCATCATTTTATGGTAAATAATGAGGATATACCCAAGAAATCACTTTATACAAGGTATAAATAGTATAAATTTATAGTGATGTCATTTTATCATATTAATTCCACTAAAATCTTCATTGGTTTAATTAATATTTCATTTAGAGATTACCATGAGCAGTTTGTGGTAGTATATAAAGATGATATTCATATATATTTAAATATAATGTTATTTAAATAATATCACTTGAGAGTTGTACTGAAGACCCTAAAAAAGTGGAAATTGTATGAAAAATTTAACAAGTGTGAATTTCGATGTAGAAAGAATAATTTTTGTGCCTTATAATCTAAGACAATTGTATATCAGTGGATCAATAAAATATGGAATTTATTAAAATTTAGCTTAGACCAAACATGATAACTAAAATCCATAGTTTTCATATCATAGCTAGATATTTTTTAAGAATTTTATAGAATTTCATCGTGCTCTTTAATCTATGAATAATGTTAACTTTTAAGGGATTCATATTTCTTTGGATAGATCAACGTGAGGAAAATTTCAAGGAAATGAAGAGAATGTTAGTTAGTGAAACTCTGATTACATTTCTTTAAAATGGATAATATTTTGTGATTTATAGTGATTCATCGAAGAAGTTTCCTATTTGTGCCCTCAAGAAATAATTTTTAATATCGTATGCCTCATTCCTATAGATGTTTCATGATTAGAATTACCCAAATTATTATTTTGAGTTAGTTGTGGTACTTTTTTAAATAAAGATATAGAGGCATTATCTTTATGGATAAATTTTTGATATATATATATATATATATACTAATAATTAATGTTTTAAGTGTATATTCACTCAACCAAATATACACCAGAGAAGATGGTTTGAGTTGAATAAAGATGAGAGCTGCCCAATACATTACCAACCTGGGAAAGAGAACAAGGTGCCTGATGCATTGAGTATAAAGGACCATGCTAGATTATCTATGATAAGGATCACAAAAGAAATAGTATTTCTATATGTGTAAATGATTGATCTATAAATCATGATGTAATGGGAAAATATTTTTTTACTCAAATGTGTGTTCATCCATATATCTATGTAAGGATTATAAAGGCATGAAATGAGGATTTGGAAAAATAAATGAATGTCAGAAATGTTCCTGATTTCACACATTATTTTAAATGAATGTTAAGTATTACTAACCATGAATATGTCCCATATATTTCATACATGAATTATGATATGTTGGATGAGGATCAAAGTTCAACATTCTCAATTAATCTATAATATAAGAAGATACATAAAGATTTAAGAGTTTTTATATTGGAACAACATGAGGATTGATATTTTAGAGTAAGTATGTCAGTGGTTTTTTCTTCATCATGTTTTTTCTGAGGGAAATAATTATAATGGTAGGTTAAGAAAAATACCCATAATATAATGGAAATGGGAAAACATTTTCATGTATTTCATCATCAGAATACCCTAAACATCTATTGATCATAATGTTATTTGGGTTATTGATGAACATCTTAGGATGTCAGCACACTTCATTTCCCTCAGAGAATATTTATCTCTATATCATGTTTCCAAAAAATACATGAAGGATGTGGAAAGGTTTCATAGATTACTACATTCTCTTATATCTGAACAAGATATAAGGTTTACCTTGATGTTCTAGAGATGTCTTCAGCAAGCACTAGATTCAGAGTTGTTTTTTAGTACTTCGTATCATCCTTGGAAAGAAGGTCAGTCTGCGATAACCATTAATACCATAGTGGAAGTTTTTAAATATTATTTATTGGATTTTAAATGTGTTTGGGATATACACATTCATCTAATCTAATTTTCTTACAATAATAAATATAATTTTAGCATTCATATGTATCTTTATACATAATTATATGGATGAAATTGTACAACTAATATTTTACCTGATGAAGTTTGAGAAATAATGATATTGGGACCTAGTCTAGTTGAGGAAATTTTAAAAAAATTAAATCTATTTAGTAATGCATTAATGCTATACAAATTCGACAGTAAAGTTATATTGATAATTTTGGGAGAAATATGGAATTTGAAGTTAGTGAGAAGGTATTTCTATGAATTTCTCAATAAAATAATGCTATGAGATTTATATTCAATTGAAATTTTATCCCTTATTACGCTATCCATTTTTGTATTCTTTATCGAGTATGCATGATATCTTATCACTTGGAACATCCAACGAATCTCTCTAAAGTTTAATATATGTTCTATTTATCTTTCTTAAGCATTTACATACCTGATCTATCACATAAAATAAACTCATTGATTATTCCACTAGAGAATTATCCTTTTTATAAAGAACAACTTTAATACATATTTTATCATAGAGATAAATTTCTATGATTCAATACTACTCTCCTAGTTAAAGTTTTTAGAAGGAATCAAAAACATTAAAAAAGATACATAAGGACCTGAGGATGTGATGAAATATATATAACAATTTTTTATATTTGAGTGAAAATTTTCAACGTATAAATTTCATTTTAATGGGGTTATAATGTTATAACCTTAAATTTTATGATATATTTGTTTTCAAATAATTTTAATTTCATTTATAGGTTGCAATAATTGCAATGTCGAGTTTTAATAGACCTCAATATACTATTGAAATATTATTTATTTATTTTATACTTATCGCATGGCTTTTGGATTAGAGGTTATGAATAAAAATAATTAAATTATGAAAATTTTATGGTTAACAAATTTATAAAATGAATTCATTGGTTGTCAATTTATTTGAAATGAATATAAAAAATATTTTAAAGTAAAAGTGATGTTTTCCTGAAAAATTTTCTTTATTCATGCAATGTGTTTGTATCATAATAAAATTAATTAATCTCTTTTATTGAATTATTTTATTGATATGTATATTATATATATATAATAAAATTCATTAATATTCATTTATTATTTTTTTCCTGGCATAGGATAAGAATAAATATCATTTTATATTTAATATATATTTTTCTAAAAAACAATTTTCACTGCATTTTTCAAACATAAAATAAAATGTACTTATTCCATATATAGAAATTTATCCATGAGATATGGATACCATATATTGAAATAAGATATTTGAATTCAATAAATATTAATCTTTTATTTTTTTTATTTTGAACAGCATCCATGGAAAATCTTAGCCACCTTAATAAGGGTAAATCAAGTAAAATAGGATTAAAAATTTTGGATAAGGAATTAAGATATTTATAAAAAAAACATTATACTATTGGATGAGTGTATTTTTTCCATTTACATTTAAATATTTAATATATTCCCACATGGTTTATTTTTTTATTATGTCATTTATATTAATGTAAGGACATAATAAATACAAAATTCAACTCTCTTAACTTTAATATCTCATATATTTTTATATAAAAATAAAAAGAGGTTATTTCTGCAAAGATTTGATTTTTCAAAAATTAATTATATTTTTTTATCGTGGTACTTTATTTTTAATTTTTTTTATTGAATAATTCCTTAACTATTAACACAATGCTAACATGATTTTTAGTAATTTAATAGAAAAAAATATAAAGGATTATAAAAACTAGAAAAATATATAAAATTTGGACGAATTATTTTTTCCATGAATTTTTTAGATTAATATTTCATATTAGGGATTTTTTTAAGGAACATATTTAAATTATTTTTCTATCATTTTGTTTTCAAAGTGAAATTTAATGAATAGTTCCAAAAACAAAATTAATGATATTTTACTATATATAATATTTTATTAAATTAATCAAAATTCATGAAAATATTATTCTCTTCTAGATTAATATAATATGGTTTAAATTTTCAATCATTTTCAATTTATTAGCCACTTTTCTTTTTATGGTAACATTTTTCACCCATAAGAAGTAAAAAACATTGACTTTGTTGTTATGGAATGGGGAGTGATCCTAATCTACTATGATAGTCTTGGTAGTGATCCATGACTAATTAAATGAATTTACATTCTTATTTTTAGCCAGAAACTTATATGATATGAAAATTTGATACGCACATTTCTTATTTTCGTTGAATACTTTATAATTCATGTCTCATGAACTACCAAGATTTGTTTTATGATCCAATATTATAAAATATGATATGAAGGGTATTATTTTAAAATGTAATTCTCATAATCACATATCTTTATACTCATGTTATGTTTAATTTATCCTTTATATCTCCCTAGGTTTCCCATACTAAGCCTCAAATATCACCCTTTTATATGTTTCCTTTCCCCATGCCACGACCCCCTCTCCATAAAGTATACCCGTCTTGGGTCAGAAATCGGAGAAGAGAGATAGTGACACTCGATTCATGCCTCAAGTGGGACCCAGGTTGGAAATAACAATGTTATTATAATTAACACACAAATAGGAAGCAATACATTCGAAGAGAAACACATGCGAAATAGAGAGATAAGATAGACACCAACCAACCCTGACTCAAACCAAAATATAAAAGAAAACCCATGTACACAAATTTAATTTCATGAAATAACTACTATAATTGAAATGGAAAACTAAAAGTAACAAAAAGGAATGTATATATGGTAGTGACCATGAATCCCAAACATCTACTGTAGAACCTCGAGCTAGTAGTAACCATCCTGATCTCCAACCTTCTCAAACTGACCTGAAAAATAGTTTATATACGTTGTGAAAAAAGTAAAAAAAAAATAATAAATCACTATTGAACACAAGTGAAACTATATTTCTACATAAACAGGTATACTATGTTCCCACCCTCACTATTGATACTCTCACCATGTACCACATAAAAGAATAAATATTGTAATAAGGAATATCAAGGGTACCCCACTACCACTTCCCCACTGGGATACCACTCTACCCAAATGTCAAACATCCTAAGCATCTCACTCTAAAAAGGTTAGCCCAATTACACATGGGATAATCCCCACAACAGGAACCTCGTGAAACTCACCACCACATAGACACAACCAAAAGTAACCAGGTAGTTTCTAGGATCCACCACATCCTGCATATTTTTTATCATACAATAGTTATTATACATCAAGCCATTATATCCCATACACTGAGTGAGTATACTCAAGCCATCACAACCTATACATGTTATATCTATATTCTCGATTAGTAAAATATATCCATAATATGTGTGTGTCAAAATAACCACAAGAAATTATATCCATCAACATAAATATATGGTGAAAACCAACCATCATGCATACCAACACAAGTAACATCCAGGAGAAGTTAGTGGGGAAAAGGGGGGTAGTCACCCATCCATCCCCCCCCCAGGATGTTGGGGAAAACACCCCCTCCTCCCAAGGGCATAGAATATATAGTGTGTCAGTCGCCCTAACTAATAGGGTGGAGTATCCTATATAAACATAGAGAATATAGGATTTAATATATCTCAAACCCACACTATGGGAATAACTTAGTCATAAAATCAACAATAGCTAACTTCTCTTGGTCTCTCAGCTGTCACTACTAAGACTTGATATCATATGGAAAGACAACCAATTAAAGAGATAAATTAAGCTACTTTGTCATATTTTTTTAGTTTTACTTTATTCTATTTTATTATTTAACCATTAATTAAACATTATCAATTTCCATTCATTATATTGTTATTTGGAAAAAAAATATTCCCTCCATGCATAACCAAACTGAGTCTTTGTCTTCTTAGAACTATAACCTCATCATTGCATCCCATAAACCTCCAACCCCATGGGTTGAACATTTATTCATTAATTAACAACATTAAAACATTCCCTAAATCCATATTTATAGGTATTATAGGAAAATATTATATGCTACCAAACATATGGGGATCAATATGATGATTGGATTAACTATCCGTTTAATCTTTTCCACCTACAATAGGAGCGTGGACCCATACAAATATGAGAGGCTAAACATAGAAATCACAAGGAATACCTTGTACTCCTTTTCCTATATTTGAAGGAGTGTAAGAAAAATATCTTCTTCGAGTAGTGGGGAATGTAAATTTGGTAAACAATAAGAGATTCAATAAGAACCAGACTTCACACCAATGGGTAATCCCATCTTAAACCTATTCTATCATCTTCGGTGTCCTCCCTGATACACACAACAAAAACATATGCATCTGAAAAATCTAGGTGCCAACTTCAGCCCCAAAATTAGGCCTCCCTACCCCACATATCATAATACCCATCCTAGGCTCACATAACATCACAAGTAGTAGGAAACAAACAATTCAACTAGTCTCTTTACCCTAAACAAGACATTCAACCTTCATAACCAATGATATCCCAAGGCTCTAATGCACAATTCACTTGGCCTTTAAAAAAAGTGGAAAACTTTGGCCCCATAATGAAATTATCTTTTATTCATACAACATATTCTTAACCAATTCAATTAAACATGCATATCTACATCAATTTTGTTATCCACAAAAATACTACAATAGCAGCCAGATTCATTAACATGCCGCTTTAACCATTTTGACAATTAATTATCAATTAATTTTGGGATAACATTATTTACCAATTTACATATAGAACAAAATGATAATCAGTGAAGGAATATATATCACACTATCTAGAAAATCAATAGGAAAACTTTTATCATGAAACAAATCAACATCACTATGTGATCGATACAAATTCTGTATTCCTGTTTAAATAATTATTATGTGAATTTATTTAAAATCCAGCGGCTAAATCATGTTATCTTTATGATTTTAGGTAAATATATATAGTAGAAATGAATCACCTACACCAAAAGGTCTCGGAAATTCTTCACATGAAAATGGAACATGCAACATATCATGATCACCTCTCCCGCAATGACTGCAGCCACTTGGGGATGTTGTGGCACAACCGCGTCTACTATCAACCAATAAAACTTCATTAGAAACATATAGATCATGTGCCATCACATTTAAAGGAAAAACGAGAGTAATCTGATCAAACAAACCAATAGAATGGTTTAATATAATACCTTATATCAAAGATAGATCGACACATCCTGGTTGCACCAAAATATGGGGTGCATGTATCTGGAAGAAACCCCATTGACAACATGATCCAAGGTCTACAACACAGTAAAATGACTCCATAGGAATGAAAGGTATTCGGTGCCTCACATCATGATAAAATAAAGAAGGAATAATAAGGGTGTAAGATATATCGGCCTTTTGAAAATATAAATGGAGAAATGATTTTGATATGATTAAAATTTTTCATTAAAAGAGGTTCTGGTCAAGCTAACATGTTTTGACCAACAAATACCCCCTCATATCCTTTGGAATTTAAATATCTGATTCATATTACTTTAAATGGTTTCAAATCCACTTAAATATGATATTAAACTCATTTTACATCAAAGAAAACATTAAAGGAGTGAAACTGAAAAAAAAATCAGGAAATTTAACAAACTGTTTAAAATGACCCACTGGTGTGAGCTACCATTGTGAGTCATAAATTTGATTCATCGGTGTCAGTCACTGTTGTGATTTACCATTGTGATTCACTGGTATGAGTCACCGGTTTGAACTAGTAGTGTGAGCTGCTTCCGTGATCTATCATTATAACTCATTGGTCCTGACTCAATATTGCGACTCACTAGTCTCGACTCACTATTTTGAATCACTGGTCTTGACTTTTTCCAAAGACACTAAACTATTATGGTCCTTGGGTGTCTGTTTTTGTTATGTATTAATTATTCCACAAAACTAATGTAATGTCCACGTATGTCAAGCTTTCGCACTCTACACTTTTTGACAACAGTTTTTTCAAAATGGGAGTGTGAAACAATATTTTAAAAGGACAATGGATGAAATTCTTAAAATAATAGTTTTTCTTATGTGGAGGTGAGACACACTCTAAAGGAAAACAATTTAAAAAGACAAAATGTTTAATAAGTCTTGGATGGTCCACAAATGATTTTTAAAATAAATCAAAAAAATATAAAATAAAATTATTTTAAAGATAAAACAAATATTGGCCGAACATAATGTTTATAGTATTTTGTTACCTCGTTATAGGGTCATTATGATGTCATAAAACACATTATATATTTAAACGATATTTAATTTTTACCCAAAAATTTGACTGTCTCAGAAAATTATGAAAAATTTACCGTTGGATAATTTCGACATCCTAATTCCAAAAATAATATTCATTTTATCTAAATAATTTTATAAATATGTGAATCTTTACATTTAAAATAAAAACTGACCTTTATTGAAAATTCACGGGTTTTAACAAAAACAGTTTTCAAACCATAATAAAAATTACAATTTCTTTCATAAAATTATATGTTCCTTTATATTTAATAAATAGTGATTTAATAATAATATTTTATTAAGATATTATTTAATTCAAAAATCCATTAATTTATCAGAATAGATTTCTTAGTTTAATATTAAATAAAAAACTATTTGTTCTTTAAAAAATATTTACGAAGTGACAATAATAAAATGAATGTATATTCATTATTATATAAAAAAATAATTCACATAATAAAAGTGCTAAAGTCTTGTTACATAACCCCTTATTACACCCACATAAGACTGAACAGTAAGGTGTGCAATGGTAACAGAATCTTAGGGTGGCTCGAATAACATCACTCGGATGGTAATCTCTATTAACTCCCACTTCTCCTGCAATTGATTCTGCTATAGCTTAACGTGCTCATTCTCAGCATGGGCTTGGTCAATAGTGAATCCCAATGATTCCACCTCCATTATGAGCTCCAAAAAATGGGTTTGTACAGAGAAAGTCTACTGGATGAGTTCATCGCTTCCATTTTCTGAGTAAATTTGATTTGTTAAAGCCCGATATTTATACTAATCATGTGATCACTATTCAACAGCTATATTAGCAACAGTCACAATTCATAATGGTATTTTAAAATCCAGAAACATAAAACCAATGAAGTTCCCATTTTATATAACCATAATAAACATTTAATTAGATTCAGAGGAATGTCTATTAATGAAGGTTTGGGTCATTACACTCATCCTTCACATGCATCTAATGATATCATGACTGCTAATAAATCTAAGAGAAACAGATTCCACCCTTAGTTTGATTAAATAAATCATTAATCCAAAGAATATGGTAGTGGTTATTTACTTTCACTCGGTTCAAGCAGTTAAAATTGAAACACTACGGCAAACTTCCATCATCCCGCTCTGTGAAAAAAGTAGGTTCACCCACTGGTGACACACTCAACCAAACTACATGCAATATAATAGACCATAATGCTGTAAACACAACCCTTGTATCTCAGAATGTGTCATCCTTTATGGATACATTGAGATAGGATACATGCTTGGTTACAGCTCCATCCCGAATTTGATCTCTCATAGATGTGGTAAAAGCTACAAACTCCTCTGGAAAGACATCCGGATACTCTTCCATGACCCTGGGAAGCATAGACTGTTGACACTCTAATGAACTCATCATCAGCTCAACCATCAAAGATAAAAAGTATGGAACATTCCTTTGACCCATATGAGGGTCTCGCTCACCAACAAGCATTGTTGGATCACCATCAGTGTCGAAGAACACAAAAAGTGTCATGAAGCAATCCAAGATAGCCTACACTGAATAAAACCAATCCATAGTGGGGATGGAATCATATGGTAGTATCGATAAACATAGGAAATATCCCCAAGAGTGTTGTTTCCCCATCACTAGTTCATAGTCTCTAAATACTTCAAACAAGTGTGTTCGACCTCCAACTGGTGTAGTAAATGCCAAGGGCATAAGAAGTATCTCTATCTAAAGTCCCAAAGCATGAAAAATTGAAGGTGATATGAAATATTTTTTTCTCTACTAAATCAAAAAATGCATGCACCCGACTATAAAATACAAAACGAGTACCTCGAATGATGTGCGGCTCACCTAAAGCTGTAAACGATAAAGCATGAAGTTGAACATGACCTTATCTGTGACCTCTCGGACCCCACAATAGACCACTTCTATGGTCACACTCCAGTCTATAAGGATGAGGATCTCCCTAGGCCTATCCTATTATACCTATCTACTATATACTAATCTCAAACTAGATCAACCTACTGCTTATGGATCGGTTGCAACTGCCTCAATGGAGGAACATGGAGAAGTACACCTGGTGGTCACTGAATACTCAAAAAGGCCTAGAACTCTAACCACTTATGACCTTAGACACCATAGGAAAATCGCATGTTTGATCCCTTGGTATAGTCATGAGATCCTCTTTCTCCAGATATAGGCGATATTGAGTGTTGGGACCTACCACCAATTGACTGAAATCTCTTCTTCCTTTTGAATTGGGAACCCCTGACCATGGATATGCTTTAAGAGTCAAATTGAAAACTACCATATCATGATGATCTTGTTCTAGATAGCATCCTATAAATGACATATGCTCTTTTAATCACCTTGAGATACATGTTTAGCATAAAAAAGGTGACATGGAACTGGGTCTTCAGTTGGAAATCCTCCCCAAATTGAATTTCCTAAGCCTCCTCATCTGGAAACAGGTCTGATGCATATCAAAAAAGGTTCTTGAAATGAGTCCCAAACTATCACAAACTAGAGCTTCCCAACCAAAGGTTATGTAGAAACTGGCGACTGTCCTACTTCACCATCTAAGAAAGAATCACGGATCTAAACTAGTCTTGTAACTCCTCAGACAAGACTTTTGACTCCTAGTGATCTGAGAAGAACAAGAACCACCCCTACCTTGCTACCCTACACAACATCATCATAACGAATGGTACCCAATGCTCCTTCTGAGAAAGGATCAAAATGAAGGCTATCTCAACCTCCTCCAACTAGTATTATTTAAAAGAATCTGAAATGGATCACCCATACTTCTGCAAACTCTATCACTGAAACTCTTAGTGTCTCCCCCATGTTTTTTCATCATCAACCTCTACCATAAGGAAATCTGTTGGTTAAACCTGCTAAAAATCTTCCACGTAAACCAGAAGAGGACATAGAACTGGAGCCATACCTACAAAAGAACAAACAAGTAGATATATTAACCCTATAATATGGAATAATATAACATTAATTAATCATTTTATTTTTATTCATTTCATTTTAACCTATCTCATGTTCTACTCATTCAATCACAAGCAGAAAGAATAATGATGCATGATCGTTTCCTAGGACTATACCATGCAACCAGAATCTCTTCTTTTAGTAGCCATTATAAGCTTAAAATATCATGCATCAGATAGTAGTGGTGCCTAAATACCCATGTCTCAGCCTATCTAACTCGTTAATAGTGATTACTAAACATATCTAACATCATTTCCCTACAAACCCATGTAACCTCACCTATTCCTAACTCTAAACTTCATCTTATCCCTCAACATCCCTATGCTAACACTCTAGGATGACCCCCTCCCCACAAAGTATAACCATTCTTGGTTGGAAATGTGATAATAGATATAATGGCACCCGAGTCCCGCCTCCAGTAGGCCCCGGGTTGGTGCATAGCACCGATGGTATAATAAACACATATATGGTATGAATTACCCTCTAAGAGAAACTCATGAAAAAGATAGAGGTAATATATACACCAACAAACCCCTACTCAAATAAAACTATAACATAAACCTCAAGTACACAAATTTAATGTCATGCAATAACTACTACAACTAAAAGGGGAAAACAGAAAGTGCCAAAAATGAAACTAAATATGGTAGTGACCACGAAGCACAGACACCTCTTATAAAACCCCAAGATACTAGTAACCATATTGATTTCCAACATACTCCAGCTGACTTGAAAAATAGTTTATATACATAGGGTGATTATAAAAGCATAATAAGTAGGATCTTCCATAGATCCTCTCATGCAATAGTATTGAAAATCTTGTTAAATCATAGGGACTGCAAGTGAAACTAACTCGCCACTTAAATAGGTATACTAAGTTCTCAGCCTCACCATGGATAATCTCATAAAGTATCACATACAAGGTCATATGCTTTAATAAATAATATCATGGTTACCCCGCTACCACTTCCACCCTAGGTTTCCATTATTCCCTAATGTCATGCGCCTTGAGCCTCTCTCTGCAAAAAGGATAGCTTGAAGACACATGGGTGAAGCACAACAACATGAACCTTGTGCAACCCGTCCCCACATACACACTACCAAAATTAACTAGGTAGTTTCTTGTATCCACACCATCCTTCATAACGTGTATCATACAACAGGCATTATACCTTAATCCATTACATCCCATACACCGAGTAAAGATCCTCAATCCGTCACAGCCTATACACATTACACCTATAGCATCCCTTAAGAAACTATATCTAGAGTGTATGTGTGATAAATAACCACAAACCATTATAACCATCATCAAGCATATATGGGGAAAACCAACCACCCAGCATACTAGAAGAAGTAACTTCCAAGATAATAGAGTAGGTTCAAAGGGGGTATTTATCCATCCATCGTCCCACTAAGATGCTGGGAACCCCCCCCCCCCCCCCTCACTATTGGCCTTAAAATCCCCAGGGTGTTAGTCATTATAACCGACTGGGTGGAGCAGTATATAGAAACACAAAAAAATCATGATATAATATAACTGAAAACTACACTATGGGCATAACCTAGTCTTTTCCTCAACTGTACCTAATTTATCTCACACTCTTGGATACCACTAATAAGACAAGATATTTAATAGGAACACAACCATTTAAAGGGATATATTAAGTTACTTTTCCATCTTTTGTCATTTTCACCTTATGCAAATTAATTATTTAACCATTAATTAATTTTTACCATTTTCTACATTTCATTAAATTATCATTTTAGCAATGTTTCATTCCCTCTAGGAATAACCAAACTGAGTCCAAGGATTCGTAGAAATATAACCTCAGTATTGCATCCCTGCAAGCTCCAACCCAATGTGTTAAACATTTATTAATTCATTAACAACATTAACACTTTCCATAATTACATATTTCAAGGTATTCAAGGAAAACATTCAATGATAAAAAACAGAAGGGTCACAATATGGTGAGTAGATATACTACCCATCGAGTTTTTCCACCTATATCAGGATCATAGAACCATCCAACCCTTAGAGGATAAACATGGAAATCATGTGGCATACCCCACACATCTTCACCTCTCTTGAAAGGAGAGTAAGAAAAAACATCTTCCTCAAGTTTTGGGGAAAGAAAAGTAGGTAAAAAAATAGATTCAACAAGTACCTAACTTTCACATAAATAGTTAAGCCCATATTTAACACATTCCATCATCTCTTGTGTCCTAACTGACACCCACTTGCATAACTGATGAATCTCGCAACTCCCGGCATGAACTGCTACCACAAGAACCGGGCCTCTCTACCTCAAATACCACAATATCCATCCAGTCGCTGCCATACCAGGATCACATCACATCATAATCAGTAGGAAACAAATAATGGAACTTTGATCTTCGCCCTAATCATGGCATTCAACCTTCACACCCAACAAGCAACCACAACTCTAAAGAAAAAGTAATGTGGCCTTTAAAACAAGTGGGAAGCGTATGCACCACAAAGAAATTATCTTTTATTCATACAACCGGTTCTTAAACAATTCAATTAATCATGAATATCTACATTAATTTGATTATCAACAAAAATAGAACAACAAAAACTTCGATTCATTAATATGACTGTTTAATTATTTTTCCAATTAATAAACAATAAATTCTGGCATTATGTTCTGTACTAATTTTTATCATGAACAACATGATAACCATAAAATAAATAAATATTACACTATCTATCAAATCAAGATGCAAACCATTATCATAGTATCAAGCAACATCGCTACGCGATCTATACCAATTCATTAATCTGTTCAAATAATTATTATATAAATTTTATTACATTATAAAGGATAAATAATGTAATCTCTAGTATTTCACATAAATATATATATTATAAATGAATCCCCTAAGTTGAAAGGTCGCTGATATTCTTCAAATGAGAATATACCACACAACTGATCAAAATCACCTCTACCATAATGACTACATCCACCCAAGGATGCCATGGCACAACCACATCAACCATTAACAAAGAAATATCCATTGAAACATGGAGATGAAATTACATCAAATGTTAAGTAGAAACATTAGGAAATAAATTGATTAACTCACAAGAATAGAGGTAGAACATACCTTATATCAAAGAAAAATTGACACTTCTTGATTGCACCAAAATAGGGGGCATGTGGCAGGAAGAACCTCTTGGGAAAACACAATACAAGGTCTACAACACAATCACATGAATCTTCATGAAATAAAGTTATGGGGTTTCGTATTCACTAGGAAAACAAAAAAGGAAGAATATGGGTGGATTATATCTCGGCCTTTTGAAAATTTAAATGGGGCATTGGTTTAGATATGCTTGGAATTTTCCATTAAAGGTGGATTTGGTCAAGATAACATGTTTTGACCAAGTAAAAGTCCCCAAGATCCTTAAGAATTTAAATATATGATTCTTTGTCCTTGAAATAGCTTCAAACCATGTTAAATATGATATTAAACTCATTATACATCAATGGAAATGTTAAAGTGGTGATACTAGAAAAATTATTGGAAATTTGAAAAACTGTTGGAAATGACTCACTATTGTGAGCTACCATTGTGAGTCACTAGTGGAAGCTACCATTTTGATCTTCCAGTGTGAGGTAATGGTGCGAGATAGTGGTGAAAGCTGCCATTGTGAGTCACCAGTGCAAGTCACCAGTGTGAGTCACAAGTGTGAGCTACTTGTGTGAGCTACCATCACAAGCTACCATTCTGACTGACCATTCCTGTCTCACAATTGTGACTCACCGATCCTGGCTCACCATTCAAACTCATAGATCCAGAATCACCATTGTGACCCACTATTCCTGACTCAATATTCTTACTCATCGTTGCAGCTCAACAGTCCCGACCCACCATTCTGACTCACCAGTCAGGACTCATCATTGCAACCTACTGTTGTGACATACCATTGCAACCTACTATTGTGACCAACCATTGAGACCAACCAGTTTGAAAACTATAAATTTTTCTATGTGTTTGGATAAGTCTCCTTGACCTCCTAGAAACCCTCAAATGATGGATTTTCACACAGAAATGGACTGGATAGGTCTAGTCCATTACACCCCATGTTATGAAGAAATATTTTTGGTATGGAATTTCAATGTATGGTTCTTATTATAGACAAATTAGTGACAGTGATGTACTTCACTTATGACCCAGTTATTTATGTATCCAAGTTTCCAAAAATAATAGACATTTGTAATTATTGCATAGATTGTAGTGCTATGTATTAAATATTCATCTAATAATATATAATATCTATATGTGAAATTTAGGGGTCTCTATATCCCAACACCGTTGAAGTTGTAATTGAATACCGTGAACCATTAGATAATAACATTCTAGGAGAGTATTTGTACTTGATTGAAGGATAAGTTCCATTGTATGCTAACATGGTTAATTATCTAGAAACTTATCATGTCTCATACCACTTAAATACTAACCATTTTTAAAAAATAAAAGATGATTATAAATTCTAAATTTTAATATACATTTCATTAGAATGTTTATAATTATAAAATAATTAGAATATGCTTACATGAAAGTGAAATTGAATTTATTTTTGAGTTTTTTCATACCATAGCTTTATGGTGGCCACTTTGGGCCGAAAATGATATCAAGATAAGTCTAAGAACATTAAATTTATTGGAATAATATATTCAAATAAAAAATCAATTTTGTAAGAGATGTGAAAAATGTTATTTCTCTAGAATGTTTTCAACGATAGAAGAAATGCCACAAATTTCAATTAATATTTGTGATATATATTATATATGAGGAATAGATTCTTTAGACTATTCTCAATGTAATTTGGAAATTATTATGTACTTCTTGCAGTGTAATATGATTCAAAATGTATGAATTTAATGGCCTCCAAAAGAGATGATGGTCATGTTGTTTTCAATTTATTCATGTAAAACATATATTATAGGTTTGGAGTGTCTGAATCCATCAATAGTGATTAGAGGACACATTTTTTTATTATGAGAATATATATATTCTAGAGAAAGTATTGGGTGCATCATAATAAAACAAAATCATACCATCTACAAACCAATGTCCTTCTAGAAGTGTCATATAGTGAAATCAAATGAATTATAGAAAATCCAATTATACAAAACAAAAAGGATTCAATTGGAAGGTCAGAATATGTATTATGTGTAAAAAATGGTCCCCACAATCACCCCAATTTCCCCATAAACAATTTTTATCTCCTCCTTAGGGCCCACTCACATGATTCAATGGGTCATCGGGAAAATTAAATTCACCCTAAACCAACACCATTTATTCTATTGTGTTATTTACCTCACTCAAAGACTCCTTAAAAAAAATACATGTATCTCACCAATAATGATCACTACTCTTGACCAAACCTCGTTAATTGTGGGGTTTTAATCTTGTAAACTCTTAAAAAGAAATGTGAACATTGTTGAAATGGGTATTAATAATTATCATATAGAAACATTAACATTTTGAGCTGTTACATTCACCCCCTGTGTAGATAAATTTATCCTCATTGTGAACCCTAAACCTCAACCATGTCAGTACAAATGTACTTCAAATTGTATTTCTCCTTTGATAATAATATAAAAAATGGGTCTCATAGGCACCCTTTTCCCCACAGACACATGTTATCCCCGCCCTAGGGCCCACCCATGTCCATAAATGTGTCATTTGAATAATGAACATCCCAACATGCCATGACATGTTATTTTTGTTCATTTTTTCCTCACACATACAAACAATGGGAAACTTCCCAGAATATCACCCATTATGATCACTACTCTAGGCCATACCTCTTTAACTATGGAGTTCTATTCAGCTAGGCTTTCAAAATGAAAGGTTCACCTGGTTGACATGGGTAGTGACATTTATTCTATTTGGTTTGTAACATTCTGGGTTGTTACATTATGAAATTATTGGATAGCCTATAAAACCACCATATGAATGAGCCCATATAGGATGATTTATGGTAAATGATGTCACCTTATATTGGAATATGAGAACAAGGAATACCAGGTTGTGAGAGAGATGAATATGGACCTAGATAAAGATAAACCAATAGAGGAGACGTAGCTAAAAGGTATTGAACAAATTATAAGAGAATATTTTGAAAATTACACGATTTACAAAGAGTGAACAAGAGAGTATAATGATAATATCTTCCAAAACAAATCCTACCATCCTAAAGATCACATGTAGTTATATAATTTGAGACTCAAACTGATTCAAGGTAAACTTAATTCCTATATTGATGTTCAGTTTATAGTCTGTCATGTATATCCTATTGGTGTTTTGAAGATTCATAATGATGTATAATAAACCCATTAATGATTAATAGGTACATTCTAAAGAAATTCAATGGAAATTTTCCCCATGAACTAATTGAGGAGGTCACTCTCCTCTATATTGTTTATCAATAAAAATCAATAATGTTTTATCACTTCTTAAAATTGATTTTATAGTTGTGTTTCAATTAAAAATATTCGTAAATGTTATATATACTTCAATTATTTTATTTAATTGTATCATTTAGGTGTGGGGGAGGGAACCTTTGTTTATTATAACTCTAAATATTGATTTTTTTCAAAAAAAAAATCCAATTTTTGTGTTTTTATTTTTCAATATGATCATGTTGTTGAAACATTTGATCTAAAATGATTATCTTTTTAATTTTTTTAAATACCATGTCATTGAGTGGGATTATTTATCTAATAAAACTGAAGCTAAATGGATTTTTAAAATATCTTTGTTTCATGTTAATAAATTTTATAATTTCATGAAGAGACTGTGAAAATTTTAATCATGATTGATAGTTCAATTAATTTATCTTTAAAATCACCTAAATTTTAGTCTTTTAAGACTTCTTTAACTTATTCTTGACATTAACCTCACTCAATTATGAGAACTAGGTCATGCTTGATTAACTATAATTTGATTTATTCTTGTCAAAACATGAGGGTTTTATGTAAAATTTTTATAAATGATTAAAGCATTTATTTATTTAAAAGAACATTTCTCAAAATAACCCTTATTTATTCAGGACTACCATAAAATTTAATAAATTTATCACATAATAACCATGAAAATACAATCTAATTAAGAATATTACAAGCCAAGTTTCCTTATCCAACCTACTCGGGTAGTTAAAATTGCATTATCTAGCTGAACTTATGTGTGGGGAGTTATTTTATGGTGTCATACAATATTTGGTTTTAATTTGGGTAGAAATAAGAGGCTGTAAATTTGACTTATAATTTCAAACAATGTATCATATACTAGTATTTATGAGAATATTTTTGAATAAAAAAATAGTTTTAAAATTATATAGAGATACAAATGCTAGAGTTTTTCTGATGAAAGTTTCATGTATATAATGAATGGATTTTTTTGGTGGTGGTCGAATAACAATTTATGTAAATCACATATGTCATCGTCCTTTATGGGTGGTTTCCAACGGTTTTTTCATTGAACCAAAAACACAAAAAAGTTCCCTTATTCAAAATATTTGGTGATCCTATATTCCAAATGTAGGGAGTTATTATGAAATAGTCTAAAAACACTTAGGGACTCAAATTGGTTGAGATGATGAGAGGTTTGAATCATCACACAATTTGGGGGTAATTATTGACTACTATGGGACAATCATAAATATTTAACATATATTCATTATTCCTTTATTAAATCCAAAATATAACTTGGGTCACCCTTGGTTTAAAAAAATTTTATTGGCATCTATGATGGAATTTAGAATCATCTATATGTATATGCTTTTCTTTATCAATGGAGACATCTATTTGTATCTTAGGTTCTGCATTTATGTTTACATTTTTTAAAAAACATTATATGTTCTTATTTAATTTATTAATATGGTGGCAGTTTTAATCCACACAGTGGGGAGCTCTAGAATTTCTCCTCATCCAAAAAGACTGGAGTTATTTTGATGTCATTATTGGGACCATGAGATGGTATTCCAACATATTCTTGTGAAAGGAATAAAAAAAAAATTTGTTCCTATTATTGGGACACACCATTATATCAAAGCCCATTTAAAGAGGATCAAATCATGTAGATTAATTTTATGTGGTAAGGATATCGTGGAAAAAATTCATAGTCAATGTTTGGTGTGAGACTTATTCCAAAGCAACCAAGGGGACCTAGAAGAGATATATCCTCCTAGGATAAATTTTACCCTACTATGAAATTGGCCCAAAAATAATTAGTGTGATTTAGGGTTCTGGGTTTAAACCTAAGGTAGGATTCCTAAAAATCCCATTTGTATGGGAATAAAAGACCACTTAATTATTTTAGGACCCGTTCCTATAAAGACCCTAAATTTTTTTGCCTCATATAGGATATGGTCCATTAAGTGGGATACACAGATTTGAGGACCAACGAATTTGGAGTCCCCCTAATGGAAGGTGATAAGAATATATAGAGAAGGATTCCCTGTCAAGAAATTTATTTTATCATGCATATCTCATGATCATCACTATCCTCTAACACCACATGAGTAATTCTTGGTGTGTGAGATAAGTGGAATCAGACCTGGAAAACCACACAATCTAATTCACCTGCCTGTGGATGAGGCTAGGGAAATAAGGGAGGGAAAGGGAATTTTTGTACCTATATTTCCTCTTATTTTCTAAAATAGGTTTAGGACATAGGCACCCATATGTTTGGGTTACACAAAAATGGATAGGGGATTACTCTAGGAGGGGTACCCTTATCCCAATATTTCCCTCTTCCCCATTATATAGGTGGAAGAGTGGACAACGGAGGGGTGATGGATGATAAATATCACCACTTGGCATGAGGAATCTACTACCGCCATACATAAGGTTCTGACACTCATTGCCACGGGAATTTATGATTGTGAACATTTCTAGGATACTCCTTATTAAGTAGGATAGTAATTGTACCTAATTTACAATGGGGATGTTTGATCAAGAGTGAATACTAATGTTCCCTATGCTCTGATCACCCATAACTGAAGGCTATGGTAGAGGTCATAGCTTGGCCCACTATAGATGAGGGATCCAATGGAATAGAGGGACAACCATGAGTGTTATGAAAAAGGTTCCCAAAGTATGTCTCATACAGGTGAAGTTTGGTTGATAATTAGGTGTCTCGCACAAGTGAGGCCTAAATTAGCTGATGATGGCTCTTGTAGGTAAGTCCCAGATGAGCTAAAGGTGTATCGTGTAGGTCAAACTTGTTTGAGATAAAGGTGGATCATACAGGTGAGGGTTTGGGTGTGCTGAATAGGTTGCGTGCTGGATAGACCTAGGTAAGATGAATATATACTTTGGTAATGGACCACCTGGGTGACAACACAAGGGCCAAGCCTTTCTCTAGGATCCAACGGTCTCCCCAGGTTCCTTTGAATGATTGATGCTTACGTTATACGCTCAAGAAAGAGTCTTATACCATTTTCAATTAGACTACAGATGTGGGATCACGCATGTTTTTTTACGCATGAGGGTAATTCTAATCTTATTACCCTCCTTTATTTCCTCCTCTTTCGTGGGCTTCAAAATCTATAGGGATAGTCTTGAGGTCATGGTAAAATGACTAGGGTGAGTGGATCTTTGAAGCTTCTCTGATGTTTCTGGTTCTTTCAAATATGGAAACCATTGGTCCTATTTATAGTAAATCTTATGTCCATTGGTAAAGGAGGCACCTCTCACATGTATGTTATAAAGATCATTGCATTGGGGTGCCATGCATGAGCCACCATGGCATGCCCTTTTCGGTCCTTTGCAATGATGTTGCAATGTAGACTATACCTATACAGAGATGCTTCTTCAGGCCTTGAATGGTATTACATGGGTGAGTGTGTGATCATTGTTATTCCTCACTTCTCTTTTCCTTGAATTATTTCCATTTGAAACATCCCATTCTCTCTTGAAAAAGGGAGTGATAATAAAATCAACAATCATGATTGGATCCAATTAAGATAATAGAGCCTAATAATTATTAGGATAAAAAGGATATTGATAGAACCTTCATTAACAGGTATTTACATGTTCATGTCCTAAAATTAGAACACTTAACAAGGTAGAAGTGAATGGGTTAGCCGCATAGGTGGGTTGGAATGGTGGACCGTGCATGTGGATTGTGCAGTTGGGTCATATAGTTTGAACATGTGGTTGTTTTGTGTATGTTTTTTGCATAGGTGTCCTCTTTTTGTTCATAGTTTTGGTTCCCTCATTAGTTCTTCCTCTCAACTTTTCACTACTATTGTCACCACACTTTTCATCTCATTGTTCTAGTCCTTCACTAAATATACCTTCACATAGACCTATTATACCTTTATATTTGTAATGCATGAACTTTTAAGAGTGAATTGCATTAGGCCACTCCTTTTCCACATTTTTGAGTTTCTAAATTATTTGAAACCAAAAATTAATTCTAATAAAAATATCAGAATTTACATGAAGATTCCCAATGGCCACCCAAAATGATAGAGTTTCTAATGAACAAGATGATAATAATATCAAGGAGATGGTTGTTTTCATCAGTCTAGATTACTAAGATGCATGTTACACCACTCACCTAGTCTTTGAAAATCACCTGAATAAGTATCATCATGAGTATCTCGAGAGTAACTACTATTTACTATACGACCATGGGATTATGAAGGATGCCCTAATACCAAAGTTGAAGAATTATCTCCCACTCTCATGGTTAAAAGAAAACACTATCTTTACCCCTTTTCAACCTCTCATCCAAGGGTGAGTTCTCAATAAGGGAACATCACCCACAACCTACCTCATGAATCACAACAGTTGTACCCTATACATTGATCCTTGAACCAATAAGTTAACATCACACTATTGCACATCTATACTTCAGGATTCCAAGATATTCCAATCAATGGGATTTAAATATTACTGATAACTTTTCACTATCAGGGGTTTTACACTAGAGTGTATGTGGGTATAATGGGTGAAATAGAACTGTGCAGATTTTTCAGCCAAGATGAATGAAGATGTAATTTACAAGGCTGTCTTGGTGGCCCAAACATGTATATATAAGAACCAAAAAAATAAAATACTATAAATCCAATTCATCTCACAAACCAAAACAATCCATCTAATTCATGGTGATGTTAGAATCAGTTAATGGGTTGTCTAAAAGTTCGTTGGAGCTCACATCCATAAAGAAAAATATAGTGATCGTATCCCACAAAAGGACAAATGGGACAATCATGAAAGGATTCCCATTTTTGATTAGGACCTTTTGAAGATATCCCTAGACATCAAGATTGAATACCCTCACAAAATGGGTGTCTATTTTGAGGTTTGGATGAAGGAATTATTGAAGTCCAAGGGGGGACTCATGAAAACTGGCCAAAAAATGACCCACATAGGAGAAGTGGGGTATTCCTTGTAGATTTTGGCCCATATTAGAATAAATAATGTAAGACCAATGTTGGTATAGAAAAAAGTCTAACATTCCCTTCATTACACATCATCCAATCTCATTAGTAATGTGGTTAGTAATCTATATGCTTCCAGTTCGAGAATTGAATGGTGGGGTATGGTTGGGGAAATTTTCATGGATTCCAAGATAGTAGGGGGAAGAATATAGGGTTGATTTCTTTCATTCTACTGGTGATCCATCTATGATTGATCCACATGCACACATGGAAGCTCCTTTTATAATTTTAGGGCCAGTCCAAGTAATATAGGGATGTATTTTTTCCACATTTTTCTCTTATAATGTGTTGAGTGGAAGAAAATTTTTTAAGGGTTGGGTTTCAACCATTTGTTCATGTCATTACTAGTATCCATCCTCTATCTTTAAAATATGTTGATTCCTTTAAGATACTAAATAAATTAAATAAATTTAACTTCTTTTTAAATGGAGATCTACCCACTAGTACATTTACTAATGATGGTAATGCTAGATGTTAAATGAGGTAATATATGATTTACCTCAAGGTTGGCATATTAGAAGCCTTAATTAATGGACATGTTATTTTTAAGTCCTACACCCCTTATTAATTTTCACTTCAATTCAAGTTCCTACAGAAACTAATTATATCCCATCATATTAATTTTCTAATAGATGGGAACACAATGGTTTCCTGAGAACTCTAGATTCTCACATCTAAAGAGGTGACTCAAGAAGTAACTAAACAATCTCTAATAAGTGAATCCAGTTGGTAATCCTCCTATATGTTAAAGTATTTATTTAATCATATCTAAGGGTCATTAACAATGATCTTTCCCCAATTTTGAACTATAATGACTTCCATGAGGGGAAATCATGGTATAACTCCTCCACCCATGCAAGAGAGTGATAGTGGTGAGTCCCTCGAGCTCACTGAAGTGACCCCTTGCACATTTTAGTACACGAGTCGAGGTCAAAATGGCTACATAGGAGAATGTTGAGCCTAGATGGCTGATATTCCATTTCAGAGAGGAAAATCAAGCTCTAATTTCTACCCATTTATTGTGACCAATAGAGCTTTGAATCCATTGAAATCAATGATCGTCAGGTCTATATCAAAGCAGTACAAATCAAACTCGGACATCACGTGACTAGAGGTTGTCCATTTTTAAAAGGATACGCCTTCTAATTTCAGGGACATGTAGTCAATTATTCGAAACTAAATGAAAATTCCATATATTGGGTATGTTTATGCCCCACCCAACCTCTACTTGGATTTTGACCTTATTGAGGCAGGATTTTATATCGGGGAGCTGGATATTCTCAGTTTCACCACTGATAATCAGATCCACACTATGAAGAGAGTGGATGATATGATGATATGAGGGGCCTCTAAAGGGGTTGATGATCCTTCTAATGATAGTTGGGATGAATTCATCAATCCTCAATATGAAATTTCTCAATACTATTATTTTCCTCATTCATTATTTTCCTATTTTGTATGAATATAATGTCGTTATTGAGTAAGGGTGACCATGATTTGTAGTAGGTAGAAAAAGAAATAGTTGGGATCCCACCACCAATATTTTCCTGAAGGGAACCCCATGGGGGATGAGTAATCACATCCTTAATTGTATGATCTATCCTTATGTAATTGGATTATGGTAGAGGATAGGATAGGAGGTTCTTTTCAACTTCCACCACCGAATCCTATATTTAAAGAGGAATGTTCCATCCTTCATCTATAGAAAGTGAACGAATGATGGGGAAATAAGATCCTAGATAAGCGCATCATTAATTAGAGTGAGTTTTCATGATATCATTTATAATTAATGTGTCCATAATAATTTCTTAATCATGCCTATTGGTTTTTGGATCCACACCCATATCCTCTATCAAGGGGTTAGGAGACGACCCTTCAAGAAATGAGGACGATATTCTAGGGGAGATTCATATTACAAATATTGAGTCTTCCCCTCTGATAGTAGAAGTATCAAGGGATGAGGAAACATTTCTTAATGTCACTATAGAGAGTGAGAAGAGTCCTAGTAATGTAAAATGTGCACCATATGGTGTCATGTACCAATTACTAACGTGTATTCCCCATAATATCACTTATTTGTTTCATACACTATAGGACCCTACGATCACCTCCAACTGACCTATCACATCTCAGAAAGGGGATAAAATGGACCTGAGACCATATATTTAAGGTATTGGCGAGAATATTGATCTGGTAGGGACTGAAAGGGTTGTGTCCACTAATAGAACAATGTATACTACTGGGGTAGGATTCAATTTGGGTCCTCAACTCAGTGTCTTGTACATCCATACTGGTGATGAAGATATCAGATTTTACAAAATATAAAATTAAATAATAGAATAAATTAACCTATATATTGATGATAATAGCTCTCTAAATGATATTGGCGACATTAATAAGGAGGTTGATGAATGTGATTTTCCCCTTTTTAGTGTTTTCTCTCATCATCGACCTCACATCCAATGAATTAAATAAATGATCTTGATTGGTGTAGCTATGTCTTCATAAAATATCTCCAAGACTATCCAAAACCATGGTGTTGAGGTTAATCGCAATATGGGTACTTGGGGAACGATAGTCGGTGGTTCTGGAGTGGTAGATTTTTTAGATCCATCCATCCCAGGCCCTGCACAAACTTTGGGGGATGTTCCTTAGCAAGAAATCTCATTTCAAAGTGTTGAGACTGGTGATGTTATGGAGAAAATTCCTAAATCAAATGATCCATCCATGGGTGATTTCCATCAAGTTCATTGATATCCTTTAACTTTCTTATCTTACAATATAGGTGACAAATTTTATCCTTCCTTTAGCACATAAAGTTATAGTAGTTGAACCTGAAGGGGATGCCTCTGTCTTAACTCAAATTAATATATGAGGAAATGATGAAATCACACTATGAAATACAATACAGGTTACTTCCATAGGATAACTAATTCTATATTACTCCTCTACCTCTATGACTATCTCTATGGTGTTCCAGGAAGATGAGGATACTTTATGGACACATTGTTAGTTCGTATTGCATGACATATGGGGGTTATTTTTAAGGACACCCATATAAGATTTACCATCAAGACTCCCTTATATTAAAAGATTATTTGGAACACTAGGATATGGTATATTTTACTATTGTGTGGTTCAAAGTGACATTAATTAAATCATTTTGATATGGGAGAAAGAGCATAAGTCAAAACAATGCCCTATCAAGGAGATAATTCTCTTCAGAACCAATGACCACTGAGCTGCAATTTCCCTATTGGATCTCAACCATACTGAGAAATATTTGGAGTTCCAATGGTTTTATAATGATAAATCCTCTCAAATATCATGCCTCCATAATGATATAGATGCCTTCTAAGGGAATCTCATACAACATCATTGTTTTCTAGATGGGGATCAATCTGGGGGGAGACTACCATTGCGACTATTGTGAGGAAATTAACCTCGATGAGGAGGATGAGGTTATTTAGCTAGTTTAGCTCTAATAGGATTTAAATAGGACTTGGGACCCCCTCAAAAAATTGAAGATTTATTTCTGTGGTTTTTTGTACAATATGACATAGAGAATCTAATTTGTGGATACTCTTCTAATTATTTTCTCCATAAATGAAAAGTATTGTATTCGTAATAATCAATGTATTGATATTTGTTTTTCTTATTTAATTATAACATATAAATGAATATGGATTATTTATTGAAACATCATCATGTATATTTGTTCCATCACAATGATAGGAACATGAGGGGTCTCTAATTGTTTCCTCGGTATTTCGACCTAGTGAGTATAGTTCGAATGTTTCTAGAGACACATGGGGGAACCAATGAAATTTGTGATTTTTTGGTCCATTTCCATAATTTTTTCCTAATTTATATATTAATAACACTTAGATGGTGAGAATTGACTTTTTATTAGGCCTCCCTTCACTGGTTTTCAGACTAATAAGTGTGTACCATTTTTATGATTAGTCAACAAAATCCTAGACCATACAGTGTGTAGGTATATAGATATAAGAAGTTGATTTTATCCAAGGTACCCTTTTCATGTATTCATCTAGGTTATTACTACATCTCTTTACATGGTATTTTTAATTTCCTGTAATCCGTACTAATGAAATTGGTGTTTTAGGTCAAACAACATTGACAATGAGTTTTTAATGATGACATGAGCGGGGATTTATAGATGAGAATGTTCCCTTGTTATTTAAAAACACAAAGTTATATTTTGAGACCAGATTTTTTTATTTCCATATTCAAAACCTGATATTAGAAAATTATTGTTGGGAATACCATAAACCATGTTCAAAAATTTATTTCCAACTCAATTTTTTCAGGGCTTGTGAAGATATTCAAGGTTTCTCCTGAGTGAGAATGTGCCTTTGGATGATAGGACCACTTTTTCAGTGACTTATTAAAATCCACACTGTGGTGTAATAACTCATAGTAAAAAAACTGTTTCATCATTTATCAAACATTCTATTATGAATGGTTGGGGATTTTATGAAGATCCATATTTCTCAAGACCATGATATGTGATTTGTGAAGGGAATGTGTCTATAAGTGAAGGGGGTATCTATATCAGAACTATCTATGAATGGGAAACCACTCCTACTAAGATATTATTTTTTTGAAAAGGTGGGTGAATTTTATTTCGATCATAAGATTAAAAGGGATGGGTCCTTGGGTAAATGTAGAACCTCCTGCCAAAATCTTGGTTGTGTCCATGAATAGAGAAAAACACATGATTGGTTTTTGTAGAATCAGGGCCTATAATGGGGGATCTCATCATCACTATATATCTTTATGGAATAATCATCAAGTCATATGTAGTTCGTTGGGGTGATTTGGTAGATGACCAACATTACAAGAAAAGTATCATCTCTGGTGACAGTTAAAGCACTGTGTAGTTTAATATCATGTGACCAGGACATGGACTATAGAGTTTAACATCTTTCATCAAGGATGTGGATAATTTAGTTTAACATATTATGGAAAAGACATTCAGTGATACTTTTTAAAACTTTTTATCTTTGATCGAAATAAATTAGTGGTTTTCTCTTTCATGGTAATCTATTAATGAATGTTACACCATCTTTAGGAATTAAAGGGGAAGGTGGTAATTTGTAATCTAGGGGGTTTTGGATCTGAAAATTGAAATGGGATAAGTATTCAAGGAATAACCATAGACCATGTTTAAAAAAATTAAAATATTTTTTTTGGGGATTATGGAGATATAAAATGTCTCCCTTAAAGAAGAATCCGCCTCTAATTGATAAGTCTTTTTAGTGGGGTAATTATATAAATCCAATCTAGGGAGTATAAATTCATAGTCAAAATAAATGTGTCCATATGAATATGACATTCTATTACCGATGGAAAGAGAATATATATGAATATTTTAATTTCTCCATACATAAATTTTGGTTTTTTAATGAATGTACCTGAATATGGAAGGAGAATCTCATATAAAAAATACCAAATAATGGGGTCAAACTTTTCCATATATGAGGTTGCGCTATATGTAGGAAAGGTGGATTTCATTTATTTCTATTATTCCTAAGACATGGGATCCATACATCTCTACATATCTCTTTTGACTGAGAATAAATCCATATATAGTTCTTTGAATGATTCCACCTATTGATCAAATACATGTGCTGATAAAGTAGAATTTTTTAAAGATGAGCTCACAAATGAGGTCAAAACATATAATGAACCCTTCTAAAAAATCAAAACACTACTTATTAAAGTGGGAGATTTTTTTATTATGGATATACTATGATGTAGGATCTAGGTTTCAATATTTATATCATCAAATTGATAATCAATCAACACATAGTTCTTGGATGTACATCATGAAATGTATGTCAATCATGCAGTTTAATGTCATGCGATAAGGATGTTTGTTGTGCATTTTATGGTCTTTCATCCAAGACCATGATAACCTTGATTTTAACTAACGTTTCCTAATCATTTGGGGAATCCCTTACAAAAAAATATTAATCCAATGTGATTTATTCTTAGTCTGAGATACAATGTGTGAAAAAGGTTCCTTTCAGCACATATAGAAAACTAAAAGGTAAGAGGGAGACCTTTAGAATTTGTGGAGGCTAAATTGGGATATAGGATCTGAGCACCACAATGTATCTCGTTGGAATAATAATCAACTAATATATAGTTCTTGTATTTTAATGACGAATAATAGGGATTTTAACCATGAATTTTAGCATCATGTGGTAAGAAATAAGGAAACCTAATATCATATAAATTATGAATGATATGGGCCAGGTAGAGTGAAGGATTTTTTGAAATAATAAGGATGTGAATAAAGAAATTATAAACCATGATGTTAGGGGTTATCATATCAGAATAATTGATATGGTACAAGAACACAGGGAATAACTATAGATCATGCTTAAAAAGTGGTGTCTAGTACAATTTTATTAGGGATTACAAAGATAAAACCTATATCTTTTGATGATGATTGTGCCTCTGGTTGGAAGACCGTTTTTTTGGGTGATTAGTCAAAGAAAAATTTGGCATATCAGTGCATAGTAAAGCAATAGAATCCATTGGAATTTGATATTCTATTATTTAGGTAAAAAAATTAATATAGATCCAAATTTTACATGAATAAAGAGTATGAATTGTGGATGGAATACCTTTGAGCGCAAAGAAAGAATTTGGACTAGTATTTTCTATGGTGTGTGAATTTCCCTTCACAGATGAATTTTTTTTGTATAGAAGAAAGATAATTCTATATCCAAGACTGAATCCTGAATGAGGTAACCTAAATTAAGGTATCTTGCATGGATCTCTCTTGGTATGTAGGAGGCAGGGTTTTCCTAACATCATGGATGGTCCTAGCACATAAGGTCTATTCATCACTATGTATCTCATTAAGTTGAAAATCAAACCACACATAGATCTATAATGGTTGTGGATGGGAGATGATAACCAAAGATTATGATCTGATCAAGCACAGATCAAAAACATATTTAGTTTCACAATGTGAAACAAAGATATCAACCATGTATTTTTATTCATGTGGAGAGGATGTTGTTGTATACTTTAACATATTGTGATTGTTATGTTTTGGTCTATATTTTAGAGCATTACAACTCAAACTATGGTGTCTTGTTTTTTTAGGTCTTATGACTTTGACTATATGCTATGCTTTTTATATTTTTTCATACATGACTATTATGTTATACAATTTAACATCATGTATAAAAGATAATATGGGTCATTCCTTTTAAGTACATTCAACAAGGACCTAACTGTGTAGTTTAGAATTGTGCGGTAAGGATGAGAGTATTTCTATTACATGAATTATTTTTGGAGAAATATTACATCAGAGGGGGTCATAATGACCTCTTTATCCATATAGATTAGAGAATAAGTTACATTAGGGTGGATATTGTGTATGGAATAAGGTTCCTCCCAATTAAACTCAATATTTGGATGTTTCTTCAAAGGTAACATCAGGGTCCTGGGGACTTGTACTAGTTCCCCTTTGAGAAATGGGAAGAGGTGGATTGTCTTGTTAAAATATTGTGCTCTCTATGTTTTATGGACCTCAATGTGATACAAGTTATGAAGTCTATTATCATAAAGTAACTCCAAATCATCCAATATCTTTTGAGATTTCTCATATATATGTAGATAGTTTGTCTCTTATAAAAATGTGAAGCATGGGTGATTGGACCTCAACAGATAATACTTCTTCTATCTCGTAAACAAGTGTGTTTGCGGTTGATTATGTAGTGGTTCGGGTTGTATTTTAGTAATCACACAAGTCATTAAAGATCTTTTTTGTCCAATAATCTTTATATTTATCCACCATCATCATTATTATGTTCTATAGGATCTTCTTGAAGGCCTCTGTCTGTCCATTTTCTACAACATGATAGTGACATGAATAGTTGGATTTGATGTTATTTTCCTGATATAGCTTCTCCAACAAAGAAAAATAGAAATTATTGTCTTTTTTCAATTGTATTTTATTAGGGATGCCAAATTTGGCAATGATGTTGGCATTCATAAATCTTGAAATTATGTTTTTTCCTAACTTATGTGAAGGGTATCGCTTCAATCCATTTGGAGAAGAAGTCAGTAGCGGTGAAGATGTATTTAAATTTCTTGGTTATAGATGGATGGTTTTTTCTTAAAAAATCAATTACCCATATAAAAAATGTCCAAGAGTATTTTTTTGGTGTGCAGAAACTTCAGGGGTTGATGTATAAAGTTGGATTTCACTTGGTAGGAATGAAACTTCTTGAGTAATTTTGTGAAATCATGTGTCATTGAAGGCTGGAAGTATAAAATATTATAAATTTTAATTGAAAGCTTAAAACCTAAATGGTTGGTACCAAATACATCCATATGTTCTTATTTCATGATAGAAATATTCTATTCTCCAGCAATTCACCTGATAAGTACTCTATTAAATCCTTGTTTGTAGAGGAGTTTATGGTGATTTGGACTATCATAAAGTGTAAAGTCACTCTATAATAATTTGATATGATCTTTTCTAGCTATTTATAAATAGAGAACTCCATTTTTAAGGTAATATAAAATGGAAACCATGTAATAAGTTGAATGAAATATATTTTAGAGATATAATTGAAATCAATGATTTCTTCTATGTAAACACAAACCAAAGGTGATAGAATTTTATAGTGAGTAATATTAATGATTTTTTATCTATTTCTAGATCATCCTAATCTATGGATGCAATTTCCAATGTATCATCTTGTGAATTTTATGATTTTGATATGTGATTCAATTTTGACACAGAGGGTAATTCATACATGAGTCCTTGGACATGGTCAATATGGGGTATTATCTTCTTTTTCGGATGGCATAATCATCGTTGATAGGATTGATCACCAAAATTGAATCGCCTTTACCTTTAGGTGGTCCACTGGGATTTGAAGTAAAAAATTATATCCCTAAAATCATGGCCATATATTTTTCTTCATTGTTTGGATAGCCTTCTAAAAAAGGTAGGGGTAAAGAAATACTTTTTTGAGAGATAAAACATCACTCAAACCTGACATTATTGATCTTGGGATCTTTAATTATCTCCCCTTTTCAAATTCTGGATGCACCATAAAAATACATCTCCCATATATGGAAAATAGGGAATATCTATTCATTAATAAATTCTATTTTTGATGATGTTTTTATGTAAAGGAATGTTCCTCTAGGAAATCTATAAAATGGGCCTTTTAAAACTTTCTGCAGCACAAAATGAATGTCCAACTACTTCAAGATCACTACCCTCTCCCAAACATCTAGCCATCATTGGATGAGTAAAGTTTTATTTGAGTGGGTTGTTTTGACAGACCAAATGGGCCTCATGGTGCTATAGTTATTTTCTTAGATTATAAACTATAAAGATTAATTTTAGATATCTCTTATAATATATCTGAATAATGAGTCTCAATGTTGAGTATAGTTTAACTAAGACAATAAAGGTTTTGTTCAGTCTCAACATCATTATTCTAAGTGGGGAATGTAGCCAGTGATCATTCAAGGTACATCACATACAAAATGATAAGATTTACCTCAATAAGAAACATCAACACTGGTGGACTAAAATGATATTTATTGATATTATTGAATGCTTTTTGATCATCATCATTCCATTGATGTGTGACCCCATTCTTTATCAATATAGATAAGGGAAACATTTGTCTATGAGATTTGTTATAAAGTAAAGAATCTAGTCATTGTTTTCTCACAATCCCCTCAAATATATGAGGTTTCAAGGAGGTGAAAATTTAAAATTTATTTTTTCTTATGAGGGTTGACTTCTATGTCATGATGGTGTGTGAAGAATTTTATAACATTCCATGAGGTAATGCTGAAAGAAAATTTCACAGAGTTCACCTTGAGGATATGTTTTCATTGATTTTTGAAGACAGTATCAAGATTAGAAAAGTGGTTAGAAAAAAACTGAGAAATTATAACCAGATCATCGAGATACCATTCAACAAACATCCCCAAGTAAGGTTTCGGAGATGCGATTATGGGACATTGGTATGCAGCACCAATATTCTTTGAGAAAAACGGAATTAACCTATAACATAATTCTCTTTGGGGGCCCTAAAGGTGGTGGAATCCTAACATTATTGGGGTATTCATATTTTTTTATACCCTAAATAGACATCCATGAAATGAGGGGCATAATATTAGATCGGAGCATCAATCAGAAGCTCTGTGATCAGGACTAGGAAGTCATCCTTCATATAGTGTCGGTTGAGGTATCTGAAGTTGATGAAAACCCAGGTTTTTTTTCATTAGTCTTCTTCTTTAGGACTATATTTTTATCTATTTTGGATATTAGACATCCCAAATAAAATTGGATTTGATAAGATATCATCCTCAGCATCTATTATAGTAGTATGAGTTGAGTGTGTCATCTTGGATACCTATTTATATTCTTGGTGGTTTCCTAGAAAGTCTAGGTAGTGAGTGGACACCTTAAGATTGAGGTTGGAAATTTTTATCTAATTCCACGAAAAAAATCCTGATTCTAATTTAAAAATGAGGTATATACCTATTTTTATTTGAATAAAATAGTCACACTAATTATGGTGGGTTGTGGTTCCTCTTTTATAACTAAATTTATTTGTATATGTTCATTAACTATGGTAGAGACAACTTACTTAGATGAAGGAAGGGAATCCCTACGGTTCGCCTCCTCTTCCTATTCCTCTTCATCTTCCACTTCCACTTATGCCTAACTCTTAGTGGGAGTTGATGATGAATTAAATTTCTCATAGTTTGTATAGGGGTTGACATTTTGACATCTATAAGGTTAAATAGATTCATCTGACCCAATAGATGATGTGCGATCACTTTGAGGGATTAGAGGAGATATGAGGTATAGATAATGAGTACCTTTACTCTCTTATTGTGGCATGATGACTATTGACAACTCAGCTGATGAATAAATGGTCTATCAAAACTTAGGTGATGTAATGGGGGAATTTTCACCACATATTTTACCATTTTTATGAGAGTCAAAAGACTTTTCATCACTAATAAGATCAGTTTTCATGACTTATATCATGATTATTATTCAATATGTTCCAAAATTCAGGTATATTCCTTTGATATACTTTATGGGAAGAATTTATTCTTCATTAACCTATTTGAAGGGATTGGATGGGGTCATGTATAGGCCATTAGGGGAAGTGAACTAGGTAACACCATCAGTCGTGTGTTGTTTCCCATCATTGTGATAGAATCCTGCTTTAATATACTGATTAGTTTTTGGATTTGAATCGGGATTTATCATTGTAAAATGTCCCAATTTTACCATTAATGAAATATTAAATTCATTGGTGGTATAACAAGTGTATTTTTATATGTTGATGTAACCATGTCTTTCCTAGAATAACATTGTAGGTCATGTCTTTCCTGAAAATTGTAAATTCTGAGTCATCTAGGAGGTCACTAAACTGAGCCCTAGACTAGATTCTAAAGAGAGGCTTATGCTCACTCTTATCATAACCCTATAACCTTAGTGAGTAATAGGACAAGTGGTTATCAATGTAACTTATCCAATGAATTTTACAAAATAGAATAACGTTGAAATTGATCTATTTTCAATGAAATATATTCAGATATTAATTTCATTTATCCTTCCAGACACTTACAAGGGTCTAATGTGTCCTTTTATAGTGGAATATTTTTCATACTCCATGAAATATATGATAATGTGGAATTTTTTATGATCGATTATTTCAAAATATAATTCAATAATGGAAACATCAACTTCAAACTCTTGAGGTGTTATTAAATCATTTATAATCACTTCCAGGAGGACATTTGATAAACATAGTGAATCCAAGATCAACAACATGGCCAAAACCAGGGCCAATCGCTTTAGAATATCATACTTCTAGGATAAATACCAGTGCTTCTTTATGAGGGAAATTAAGGAACTACATCGGTATAAGTAGGTAGATTAGCCCTTTTAATAGGGGTTAAAGGCTCCCCTACCATTGGTGGGTTAGGTTGAATTGGTCTTCCTACTCACCGAGGTTGATTATATAATTTTTTCGTCTCTAATTGATATTCTAAGAAGAATGGTTTAGGGTGACCCTTGGAAGTCATTGGGGAACTTTTTGACTCCTTACAAGCTTTCTAGGGGTATCTCCCAGTTGTTTCATCATCATAGATAGTTCGAGCAGGTGCGTGGATTGAGTATTCATTTCTACCATGAACACACATCCCTTTATATCCTTTGTTGATATGGAATCTTCTTATAGTTCCCTGATAATATGAGAGGATTTTGAAATATTATTCATATTCATCATCAGATAAGAGATCAATTATGTGAATAAAATTATTGAAATCAAATATCAATTCCTTGTTTGATGAGGATTTTTGGCTGGGGTTCATCACTCCTGGTAACGTTTGGTGGCGAAGTTCCCTTTTTACCATTTAGCGAGGTGGTTCCTATGATTTCTGAACTAACGTCAGAAATTCTGAGAGATTTAGATATTATTTTCACCTTGTAAAAATTTCATCTTTCTATGTTTGGTCCTCGCCCTTCCAGTCATGTCATTTTTTAGAATATTGTCTAAAATATTGTGGTGCCAACGGAGTCAATTATGCCATAGAAAAAGTATATGGGGGCATAGTTGTTTACTTTAACTATTCTAATTGTATAGCATGATTAAATTTTATTGTGTGTTTATTCATCCAAGAATTTAAAAAAAATTACCTTAGTTGGAAACATATTTTCATTCACCCTCTTCCTCTGAATTAGCGGCATAAACACATGTTACCTTTGTTACTGGTTGTCCAACATCACTTTCTAAAATTCAACAATTTTGGTAGGATTTATTTAGAGTCAATTCATTCCTTGATGGTGTAACTCAACATCCACTTAAATGGGAAATAGTATGGGAGATCTTTAAGCCCAGCCTGATCGGGCCTCTCGGGCATGGCAAATTTGAGAAAGTTTTCCCCAAAGCTACTAATAAGTATCTAGGAACATTCTTATACTTGAAAAAAAGTTCCCTTTATTTAAAAAAAATTGTTTCTCCTATAATACCTTCACAAATCCTAATTAGGCTGGCATTTTGGTTGATGCTGATGAGGGGGTAGACATGTTATTGTACGAGATTTAGAGATGGAGCTGGTTTAGGGTCTGGTTTAACCGTGACTACGGTATCCTCCACCTTCCCTATTCTCTTCCATTGAGCTGATGTAATTACATAGAACTTGTACTTGGTTTGTAATATGTAATATTTCAATATCCAAGAAATTGTATATTGATCTTGAAACCCCCGTGTATATTTCAAAAGGATGAGCGGTGTGTGCAACTCATCCTCAAGATTCTCTATGCGGATGAATAAAAAATATTCTAAGTGAATCTATAAGTTTAGGGAATAGTTTATCCCCTTACCATGAGTAATGAAATAAGATACACTCTAATTCTCCCTCTTTTTTTGTTTGAGATGTTGAGGACCGTTTTCTTCTGTAGTTTTTATCTAAATTGAAATATAAACTACCGATGAAGATCTTCCCATCCCGTGATTGACCGAGAATGGATATTAGTGTACCACATGAAGGCTTCCAGTTATTTTTTTCTAGAAGAACCTCAATTACATTGCTTCTTGTTGTCTAGGTTTCCCCATAATCTAATAATATAAAGACATTAAATGCATCAAATTCTAATATGTATCTCCTGATCCGTTAACAATTGAAAATATATGGTTCCCATAGATCAGTTGGGGAGGGGTAGGATACACCCATTTATGGTAAGGCATATTTTATAGTTGTACCAATATATGAAATTAATCCATAGCTTATAATTGATTTGTAAATGACTCAGTAGTATTGATAATCTCTTGAGGGGTTTCCGGTTGAACAGAAGCTTGATCAAGGGAAGCAACGGGTAGGACCAGCTATGGTGGCTCTGCTTATTCCCATAGTGGGTAACCTATAGAGTATATCTTGTGAAGACATATTTGACCAAAAAATAGTTTTTTACATATGGGATGGAACACTTTATATCATTCTATCTTGTCGTCCAAGTATATAGTTTGTTGGTTCCATAGATTTAGAGGATGTTCTGGTTCTATTTTATCTATCAGGACAAACTGTACTTATTAAAGTGTGTTGGGTAGGAGCACTATTATAGGCTTCAATTATAGAACATATATAGTAGGTATGGTTCTTTGAAGTATTTATGCATTGATTATTCTTAACTCCTTCATATCTTTCTCTTATAGAGAAAATCATTCCTCAAGTGTGATGCATTAAACCTCTTCGGGAGGTGGGTGGTGTGCATTTGTAACTTTTCCCTTTTCTTTTTTGCATTACCATTAAAGTGGTGGTGATTAATAATTCTATGGGATACATGAAATCATATAAATACTCTTTTTTTAGGTGCACAAACCATATTCAGACATTTTTTTGTCAACTTTATTATGAACAAAAACTTCCTCCTCTTATTCCTCTGTATTGGTGATTTGTTCTATAGCATCCATCGGGGTAGTAATAATGATATTCACTAATATAAAATGAATTTTTGTAATTTCATCAGCTTCTATGGTAGATTTATTTTGTTTTCACCCACCATGAGGCGTCGGCCTATCCTTTGTTAGTCCTCTTGGTATGTATGATGAACAGTGATCCAAAGGGATTATCTAGAAAAAAAACTCATTTGTGTTTCAAGAGAGAGAACTCGTTCATGGGATAAGATGGTCTGGGAAGATCAATTATTACAGCATTACCACCAATCATAAGAATACCAAATTCCATTGATTTTGTGGTAAAAAATTTCTCATCTCTATGGGGTGTGACTATTCATGTTCCTTTTCCAAAACCTTTAGAGCTTGTTTCTCCAACCACAATGGTTGTGTAAAAAAAGAAAAAAAATCTTTGAGGCCTATGGTTACTCCTGGATTTCCAAGGTTTTTATTTTCCCAATTTCTTTCATTATCTTATGGTACCTTGTTAGAACATGGGTAGGGTGCATTGTATGGTTTTCACTTGATCTATATACTTACAATGAATTGGTGATGCTTGAATATTTTCCTCCCTTAGAAGGGAGTCCTACCCATTATTTTTGGATACTTTATGTATGGGTTTTTCAATGACTCTCTTACTTCAGGTATAATATATTTTAGAGTCAGTTAGGCTTAATTTTTCTAATTATGTCATCTATTGTAGACCGAGTCTATTTGTTAATGTCGACATCAGGATATCACATTACATGATGTCAACTTTAGTTTGTTTTACTTAGTAGGGAGAAAGGTGAAGTGAAATGCCCCATTTTCCCATTAATATGATATAATAACCATATGGGGCATAAAAGATTAGTTGACATGACTCTTTTAAAGTGTATTCACATGAAGTTTGAAGGGATCATTATTGTTTTCCCAGTTTCAAGTGTCAAGCATCTAGGAGAACTTCCAAGTCTATTTGTTGATGTGTCCATTCTATTACCTTGATGTGGCTTGTATATTATTTGAAGTAAATTCTTTCATTTTTTAAGTGATTAAGAGAGTTCCATATATTCAGGTAGATGTCATACACACCATATTATGACAACGCCTCTAGAATGTTTTATTGAGGAGTAGATAAAGTCCATAACATGACTGGTATATTGCGTTTATCTGAATTTCTCATCATGGGAAGCATGTCTTATTTATATTTTATCAGAGGCTCCTCAACAAGTTCTAAATAGACTATAATTTTCTCTACTACTTTATTACAAACAATGTGATCATCAAGGATTAACCCTGTCGTATTGGAAGGCAGGTGATCCAAGGGTGGTTCATAGAATGATTGTTTATTAGGGTTATATTTTAATTGCGAACGGATTTCACATGCCAATTACAAGGAATCAGGAATGACAACACTCATTTTCCCAAGTGCCTCATGATAATAGGGCTTTCTCACAATTATATCGACAAGGGGAGGACCTCCTAGATGAATTGAAGTTTCACCGTGGGTAGGACCTTCACAGTGAATATCATCATGGTGAGGACTACGATTATGAATCAACTTTTAATTACAAGAGTATTTCTTGTAGCATATACCCTATGGAGGACCTTCATGTCATATGATATAAAGGGGAGAACAACCTTGTTTTTTTTTTGATTTTATGGCTATGAAGAGGGATTCAACAGTACTCATTAGGATATAAAATCTCTTGATTGATATATCTATAGACATGAAGCAAACCATCATGGTAATATGTCCAAGGAGGACCTCCAGAACTACTAGTGGAAAGGTTTTTGGGAGGACGATCGTAATTGAAACTACTCTTTCTATATTTTTTTAACAGAAGAGTAATATCAAATCTACCATAGATCAACATATGAGGGATTTATGAACTCCATCATTGATTAGTGATATGTTATTGATAGACTCTTTCTTTTATTATCACCTTTGGTGAGGTCTTTTTGTATTTCTTCTAGTATGCTACTGAGGCCACTTTCTGTGTAAGGTAGTGTTTATACATGGAATATTGTTTGATTATATACCATGTTGTTTCTAGAATTTTTGGACATGTTTCTAGAATTTTGGAAGAGTTTTACATCTCACTTGTAATATCCATTGGAGTTTGTCAATGGACTCTAGTTGTAATACGGGTATGGACTTGATTCAGTTGTCCATATATAATGGGATTTCATGCTCAACCATCTTGGATGGGATCATAGATATGTTTCTTATCTAGAAATACACTCTTTTTTTTATGTATCACTGTGTGGAAAAAATCCCTCAAGGCATCATTGAATCATTTTTGAGGTGATTGTGTTTGTTGACAAAGTGGACATCAGTAATATGATTGTTGACAAAGAAAACCATGACATAAAAATTTGTTGAAAAAGGGGATTTAATGGTGGAATGTCAAGTTCAAGAGATGTGGTTAATGATCAATGTTTGATTCAAGAACTTTGACAAAGGAATGGATGATCTGGAGGCGGTACAAAATGAACAGATACAAGGTGGCACCGTTTTCCAGTGTTTGCCAAATTTTTGGGCATGAAAATCGACAAATGAAGAAATGTGGTTTTTGGAAAAGGGACTTGCACGCCGTGTACAAGAAGTCTTGGAAACTTGCACGCCATATGTTTTTCACGATCAGATCATCAAAATATGGCAAAGGGATAAGTGTCCCGCATGTATTGGTGGTGTCGCGCAGGTGACTTTCGCGGTGTGAAGAGACTTGCGTGTCGATGCCTTTGAAGCTTGATAACTTGCGCGTCTATGGTTTTTCAATATCAGAAGATCAAAATATGGCAAAGGAAAGATGTTCGCACAATTTTGGAAGTGGGTCGCGCAAGTAACTTGCAAGAGAAGAGACCTGGGCGCCGAGACGTGCTCGCCGAGGAGAGACTTGTGCGCCGTCACGTAGGGGTGACCAAATGCCTATAAATACTGGACCACCGCTCTTCATTCTTCACCGGAGTTCAACACTTTGAAGATTCAGAGCTCCCGTCGCACATGTGTGGTGGTCGTGCAAGTGGTGATGTGTCGCGCAAGTGGGACTTGCGCGCCAGAGAAGGAAGTTGTGCGCCAAGTGTTTGTTGCGCGCCTGAGGTGGTTTGGGAAGAAAAGGAAGTGTGTCGCGCATGTTTGGAGAAGCTTAATCATGAGTCACACAAGTGTTATGAAATACTTGTGCACCAGTGTTGACCTGCGCGCCGAGACTTGCGCGCTGCCTTAGAGAAGGGCGCCAAGTAAGGTTGATTTCCGGCATTGATTTAGGGATGCGTGGAAGTTGGGGGATTTCCTGGTACCTTTGGTGCAAAGGTAAATTCATCTATGTGTGAAGGTTGAACTTCAAAAGAGCATCTACATATATAAGAAGATGCATTCCTTCATGCAAATGAAGAGACCTACATGTCTATAAACTATGAGTGGAATCCTTCCAAGAGCAATGAGAAAAGGAAGAGAAAGAAGGTGATCCTCTCCACCGACAGTGATCCAGAGAGAGAGAAATAGGGAGTGGCCCTTAGGAAAGCAGTGAGCTGCCCCTAAACATGTAAAGTCAGTGAGCCTGGGATTATAAGTGATCCACCCTGAACCTTGTAATCCACAGCTAGTGAAGTTTAGTAGAATTGGTACGACTGGAAACATGTCAGTGTATGCTCCTTGGACGTAGCCCTTAGCGGTGAACCAAGTAAAATTGTTGTGTCCTGTGCTTGATTTACGTTCTGTTTATATTGTGAAAGAGGAATAAGAGAGAAGAGTGTTTTGATTAATAGTGAAACAATATCATAAGGGGATTTAATTTTAAATTATGCATACCCTGATAACCCCCCCCCCCCCCTCAGGGTATTCAGCCTTGTGAACCTAACAGTCACCCTAATTGTGGGGATAGATTTTTTTGTCTTCCCCACAACAATTTTCATTCTAATTATAATATCATATAATTTTTATAGGATGTGGGATAGAATATATGTTTTCCCTTTCATCATTTTCAGGATGTGCTTGGTAACTTTGTGAGTTCGAATACTTATATATTCCCATTCTTTGGCTGGAGAAGGGGTGTTCACAAACTCTTGTCCTCACTTTCCTATTAGTATATACTAACAGTACTCAGGTACATGGGTAAAAATATAGTTCTGCCCCCTATTTTTTCTAGTATCAGCCAGCTGGTTTCTCTAAATTACACCAGATGATGTTGGTATGCTTGATAAATACAGATAGGTTTATCTGGTTACACAGAGTTTCTCACAATATTTGGTTGGTGGGATTGGTAGGTGCAGGAAGTTCTTTGTTCATGCTCTCCCTTTTATCCCATATTTAGTTGGTAGGCTTCTCTATATACTATAAAACTGTGATATAAATCTTGGGGGTGTGGGTAGTTTTTTATTCAAACTCATGGTTAGCATTCATATTCAAATGGTTTTCTTCTTTATAGGGAATAGAGGTATGTCTATGTTCCCTATTTTCTGGTTGTTTTCCTTAGTGGTTAGTCTTTTGTGTTTGGGTCTATATGACCTGGTCCAGAATCGCAAGGGAATCACACAAATCATACTGCTGTTTTTTTCATGCAGTGTTGGTGGCAGTGGCTTCTTGTAGGATACCCTTGAAGGGACCCATGTACTATTACGATTAGGTTATGAGTGGCCTCTTGATCTTCCTCCCCATGATAAGGGAGAACCCTTTTTTTTGTTTTCAGTATAGGCTCTATAAATGGTTTGAAATGCATTTTTTTCTTCTTCTTATGGATCACAAGTCTTCAATTAGTGGACGGTTAGAGTGTCTTCATGAACTAAAGGACATGTTGAGAGGCCTCTAGGGCTGGGACGGTACCATTTAGGTGGTACTCCCATAACAGTTCATTTGAGACCTAGTGTTGAAGATTCTGGGTAGGGTATGGTCACCACTATTTGTTTGAGGATCCATCTTGTGCAGTGGCCAATGTATATGTCTACAAGAACTAGTATGACACTATTTGGATTATAGGGAGTTCTAGTTGAACGTTTATGGAGTATATGTGATAAAAATAAAAAATAAAAACTCATAAAAGAACAATCAAAATAAATGAAAACATACATAATTGATGGTATTGGATAAATGTTTTTACCTATTTAATTTTTTTTCAAAAGGGGCATGACTTGTGGGTGACATAGTCATTAGTTGTTAAGGATTAAAATTTGGTTCACCAACAAGATTAGTGAATGGTTTTTGGTGTTGGTGGTTCCATAACCATTTAAGTCAAATGCATCAATTTGTTTCCTTTTGAGGAGGTTTCTAGCAGGTTTTGTTCATAGAAATAGAAACACCCAGGAGTTTTTTATTTGAGTGTTTCATAGTCCAAATTTCAAAAAGAGGGTGGTTATTGTGACATGGTCCAAAAACACAAAGGGATGCACATTGGTTGGTAGGATGGTAGTTTGATCTCATTACACCTTTTGGGGGTTATTTTTTACTCAGGGCCTCTCTTAAAGATTTAAAACATATTCATGAATCATTTATTTAATCTCAAATATAAGGTGGATCACCCTTGGGTTAACAATCAATTATTAGCATGTATGATGGACTATAGAATCCTCTGAGAATATAAAAGGTTATTCATATATGAATATATATATATACGTATCTGAGGTTATCCATTGATTAAATTCTTTTGTAAATGGATTATATACTCTTATGTTGATTATTATTATGATGTTGGTTTTAAGCAACACAGTAGGTCACTCTGAAATTTATCATTATCTAGGAATATGGGAGTTGTTTTAATTTTGGTAAAGGACCCAATATAGGGCCTTATAATATATCCACCTTAATGGAATTATATCCCAAGTAGTTCTGTGACACTTAATGGGATGCATAATACTTTTTACGATCATGTGATGAGAAAAAAAACTATGGAGTTTATTGTCATGTAGAAAGGAAATCTAGGAGAAAGGTCCCCAGTAAATGTTTAGGGTGGGACTTATTTTGATTTGGCCCAAGGAACCAGGAAGAGATCTATTCAAGCAGTTTGAATATGATTCTAATAAGGATTTATCCTAGAATGAATTGGGGTGGCTTGGGAATTTTTTATTTGAACCTTAGAGAGCCTTCCTAAATATCCCATTTAAATGTGAATAAAATCCCACATAGTTTAAATTTTTAGAACCACACCTATGGAGGCCATCTAAATGTTTTTCTCAAAACTGATATAGACCTTTGATATGGATACATGGATTTGAGGACCAACACATATGGAGGCCCCCTGATGGAAGGGGAGGGGAATATACAATGAATGATTCTCACCCACAACATGTATTTGATCATGTGGTGGTCATGATTGTCACTAACCTCATAGACCACATGAGTCATTCTCAATGTGAGAAACAAGAGGGGCGGATCTAGAAAACCAAAAAATCTCTTTCATCCTCTAATGGATGTGGCATAAGATATGAGAGAAATAAAGAGAATTTATTTGATTGCCTCCTCTATTATTTTCATAACTAGGATAGATACTTATGAACCACTTGGATGAAGCCCACAAAAAAGTCTAGGGGATTACTCCAATGGGATTCCCTTATCATGATATTACCCTCTTCCCATTTTGATAGATTGAAGAGGGGATGAGGTATGGGTGACAGATGATATATTTCATCTCGTAGACAAATGGACCTACATACACTATACCAAATGCTAGGACATCAGTTACCAAAAGAATTTATGATTGAAAATAATAGGAGGATTCATCTTAATCAGTAACAATATAATCACATTTACCATAGTAATTTATGATCGATAAGGCACATTGATGTGTTGTATACTTAGATCAAAAATATCTATAGTATTTGGGTGTGTTCATTGATAGGATCTCTTTAGATAGATATCCGAAGGAATAGATTCCCCACCATGGGTTTTATGAAAAGGGGCCTAAATGATGGCTTGTGCAGGTTAAGGGTGTGGGAGCAGTAGGGGGCTCATCCAAGTGAGGCATATATGGATGAATGTGGTTCATGCAGGTGAGTATTGGATGAGCTAAATTTGGTTCTATATGTGAGGCCTGGGTTAGCTGAATGTTTCTTGAATAGGTGAGGAGTTAAGTTAGGTGAATATGTCTCACATGGGATATACTGAGGTGAGATGAATAAATCCTTAGGTGATGGAAAACCTGGGGGATGAAACTTAGGTGATTCCTTACTCTAGTATCCAAGGGTCTCTGTGGCTATTCTTATATGAATGGAAATTATGTTTTCGGATAAATATGTGGGTTCACCCTAATTCTATTAGACTAGGGGAGTTTTCTCAAACATTTTTTCTTTGTTTTTAAAACCTTAGAGGAACTCTAATCCTACTATCCCCAATTATATCCTTTTCTTTCAAGGGATTGGAAATCATCCTAGAAGCTTATGAGGACTTGGGTGGAATAATTGAGGGAGAATAGAATTTTTACTTCTATTTCTTTTCCAACTATGTCAAATAAAGAGTCTAGAGGACATAGTTATAGGTCACTTTGTAACCTTGTGAAAAGGAGCCTCCTCATGTAGGTAGGTCATGTTGATCATTGTGTGAGTGTACACTATTTGAGCCTACTGGGAATGCCCTTTTGGGGGTTATGTGAAGAAATTATCATGTAGACTATACCTGAGTGGTGATGCTGCTTTGGGCCTCACACAGTATTACTTCTACAAGTGTGCGATCCATGATGTTCATCACCTCTCTTTCTATTGAATTGTTTCAATTTGAAAGTTCCCATTATTTCTTGTCAAAATGGAGTTTCAATATAGATAATTCAATAAAATATTATGTTTTTGAAGATTAAAATTTATATTAACATTATAATTTATGTTAAGAAATCAAATCCACTCTTGGGACCTCAAAAGTGACGTTATTTCTTGAAAATGTAAAATTTAGACATATTTTTAAAATAAAAAATAAAATCATATATTTGATATTTGTTGAGTGGAATAACACATTATACTTATATAATAAATGGTTTGTAATTTACTTGATGTTTTTATGATAATTGGATCTGATTGTCTACTTTTGGAGTGAGAAAGAGACCAATTCTTGAGGGTAAATTTGATTCAAGCACTTTTTCCATCCAAAATACTCAACCCTCTATATTCATGTTTGGCGATTCTGGGCATAAAAAACCTAAAATACTAAAGAAACCGAATATTCCTGAAAAGTTTTATTTATTCTTATAAGTCCATGAAAAACATTAGGTGGAGGTTTATGAATTTATCAATATTTTGGTGACCCTTTCATTAGTTCAGAGAAGAAAATATTTTTTAAAAATTTATATCTATATGATGAAGGAAAATGTCACTGATGTAAGCCTTTTATGTGAATGTGTGGTGAAATGTAGTGGGATTTAATTGAATTTCATGGATATAGGGCATGAAATATTGGTTTTTTAATAGTCATGATATATTTTCTTTCTTTTGTGTTAAATTGTTTTATCTTATGGGTATGTGTTTTGATTTTTATTGGATTTTATTTTGATGCTAACATGTCTAAGAGTCCAAGTGTTATGTTTGGATGAAATGATAAAACATAAAAATTAATTAATTTTTATATGTATATTAATTATTTATTCCCAACTATTTCATTCATTTTGATCCAAGTTATATCATTTTTTATTTTTTATTAATTTTCTGAATTATTTTGAATATTTCATAATTATGAAATTTTAACAATTTTTTATAACATTGATTTTTTGGACATAAATTTTTCTGAACATATTCATATTGTGAAATTATTTTTAAATATGATTATCTATTTAATGATATTAATTTACATAAACTAGTGTTAGATTTGAATTGAGCTCTTTGGGCCCCTAATAAATGATGTAATGTTAAAAAAAATAGATGATATATTTGAACACTCCTCTATAAATAAAGAATATCATGGGATAAAAAGTTTGAAACGAGGTGATTCATACTTCAAGTGAACTAGGACTCTGAGTTACACATCCAAATTAAATTTCACGAATAAATTAATTCAATATGGAACTTGTTTCACGCATCAAATTGGAGGAGATGGAGATTCCTTTCAACGAGAAAACTTTTTCGTCAATAATTAAAACATAAAATTTTTAAAACATGTCCTATAGATCGTAAATTTTAAGAGAATAATTACCAATAAATGGAGAACAACATTCTAGAATACAAAATGTCACAAATCATCATTCTAGTTGTCCAATTGTTGAATTTTTTCCAATGGAAAGAAATAGGATGGAAATCTCCCTCAGCCTTTCTCTATAAATAAATTTCTCCATTAACATTTCAAGAGTTGCATTGAGTGAGATTATAATGTATAATTAACATATTAAATTTATACTAATTTTTATTCTTGGTATTCATAGTTTTATAATTCCATTTTCTTCCCTATTATTCTCAGTTACACTTTGTATTGAAGAGTAAACATCTGAGTGACTGGGGGAGTGGATTATCCTTTTTAATTCTTTGTTTCATATGCTACCTGGAATAAAACTCGTTAATTAATTTATTAAACATGTTTAAATATTTATATAGTATCTTTTATTACCAGGTAAGATTATATTTGGTTTTAGACGCAATTATTATTATTTTCTTAGTGAATAATCATTTCCTCCCTCCACCTAGTTGTGATCTATATTCGATGGAATAGGAAAGAGCTAAGTGTTATAGTACTTAATGATTGTAAGAACATGTTTAACTGGTAGTAGTAACACATTGATTTTTAGGAATACCAAAAATTATTTAAGAATTTCATAATTCAACAAGTAAGTTCTTCTATAACACATGTACATGAAGGAAGAAGGGTAGAAAAACATGAGATCACGGTTAGGGTTATTCTCAATTTCATTAGTTGAATAAAGGTGATAAAGAGGAACTGATTGTGGAATCTCTCTCTCTCTCATCATCTTATTAGAAGAAGAATGTATAACCTAGGATCTATAAATATTTTTAATTGTAAAATCAACCTTGACTTGATCACCCTACTCATCTCACTATTTATAATCTATTAATTCATTGTTGTATTTTTTGAGAATAAATATATTTAAAAAACAACCCATTTCCCTAACTCAAATGAATAGTGAGAAATAATTTTTTTCACACCTCCCGAGATAAAACATGTGGTTAACACAATGACTACATTTAACCTAGGTGAAATTACTAATTTTTCCACACCCCTAGAAAAATGTTCATCAATCACTATTTTTCTAAACTTAATATGTAATAGTTTTTAAAATATTTTATTTATTTTGATATATTTTTTATTAATTTATATAATATATTTTTAAAATATTTTTAAAATATCATTTATTTTTTAGATGATATATAAGTTATTGATAGTGCTTTTTTAGTTGCGTCATTATGAGATATTATTTCATCTCTTAAGAGTATATGTGATGAAAGTTATTAATCATGATTATCATTATGAATAATAAAAAATTTGGTAGTTTCTATCATGGGTTTTGAATATTTCTTTAACAAAATCACAAAAAAAAATAGTTGTTATAGACATTGCTAATAATAATTCATTGTTACAGAATTAAACATGGTTGCAAAAAAATTAATTAATCACGACAACCATTACTACGAAAAATATTCCATCATTATATTTTGATGGTTCATCCCAAACAATCAGAGTTGCAACATGATTTTTAGAGATGGGTTAGTTTTAAGGGATTTCCATCATAATTAAAATATAACCACACAAAAAATACATTTTGAAAAAGCTATTATTTTCCATAAATACATGAAAGTTCTATTGTGATTGTTTTACAATGGGAAATGAGAACACTTTTCATGTTTCCATAGTGTTCACAAAAATCATTTGAAAATAAGCCTCCCCACTTTAAATTATTTAATATTTATATGAAATGATAGGGTTGAATGTTATTTATTCTTAGTGAAATTACATTTTGGATTATTTCACCAGTTTTTTAAGTATGAATTAATATAGAATTTATTCTACCTCTATTTACTATGATATTGTATCAATGTTATATATTCAAAGGACTTTTCTAATGTATGATATGAGTGGTATTAAAGAATTTAAATTGAAATTCATTGCAACTCTATCAATGTAAATTAACTTTTCCCCTAATATGACAGTTAAGTTAGTTTTATTGAATGAAGAGGCTTTTATTTTAATTCCATTGGAATAGAAATTATGCACATGTTTATCTTTCTTATGTATTTAGCCCTAATATTTATTATTTTGGTGTGAGAATATCTGGAGTAAAGTAAAGAAGAAAGGGATATATGTATAATATTTTTATACCAATGGAAAATAATAATATAATCTTCATTTGATAAAAGTAATTTAACTCTTATATTGAGGGAAATTTATTTTAAAATGATATCAATTCACTGAGACAGGGGAAGTGCCCGATCCCATATATGAATAATCTTCACACTGGGAAGTATCTTTTCACTTGCTTTATTTCCCTACTACTGTACTACTTTGTGGTTATTTTATTTTCAATAAATTTTGGAAGAATGGGTTACAACCAATGGTTTGTGTGGTTTTGGTATTATCATATGAATATGTATTTCTTTCTCATTAATATTTTTTGATAATTCAATTAAAATTAAAATAAAATTATTGAATTATTTGTGATATCAAAAGAATCTTAACTAATTTTTCATATGTGTAAATTTTTGAAGGATTTGAATATTTTACGAGTATTTTAATAAATAAAAAACATGATTTACTATTTATTATTTTTGAATTTTGAAGGCACTACCACTGATAATCCCTTTCCCAGGGCCAGCTTTTATCAGTTACAAATATAAAGTGCAGATAAAAGGGTAAACTTTATCAACACTAGATAAAAGTGCTGAAAATGTAACTTTTATCAGGGCTAAAAATGTGCTAATAAATCGGTACCCTTTATCAGTTCTTTTTTTAAAAACAATAAAAGATACCTTTATCAAAAAAAATCATACCGCGGATAAAAACATTGACTAATAAATATTATAAATATATATATAATTATCATATTTACAATCAAAATATATTTTTCAACCAAAATTGGGCTTAATCCCTTTTTTATTATGAAATCAAATACCTCATTATATCAGGGTCAAGAGATACCCATTAAATATCACATAGACCCATGGTCAAGTGTCCCATGAACATGGACTGAAGTCCAAATGTAGTATCATGCATAAATCATCCAATCAATGTCACCAAGCATGTGTCATGCATGCATTGTCACTTCAATTCCTCATGCCAATGTCACCACCTTTAAAAATAATGTATATTTATATACATTAAATAAAAAATGCAGTTTTATGTTGAAAAGGTTTGAGTGTGAGTTGGAAACCCAACCATCACCCTCAATATTTATTAGAAAAAAATATATTACATGAAAAAAGGAGGTGTGAGGTTAAATATGTGGCCCACACCACAATACTAAAAAACACTAACAAAACGTACCAAGAAGGATCCATCCATGAGTACCCCCACAACCATCCTCTAATATCCCCTTTTCTTATTTCTTCCACCCCTCATGGTGTACCCCAACCTCTCAAGTGTCTCTCACTCCTATATTTATTAGATTCATTCCATGTATTATTCTAATATTCAGTACCTGATGAATCTTCCTTCTTGATATTGGACCCTAAAGACTGGTCATCATCAAAATATTGAATTGATCCCATTGTTTGAGTACCTCTACCAAAGCCTTTATCATCAACCATTACTTTCATTGGATCACCACCCCCAAGTAGTACCTCATTAAAGAGAGGCTCACCTCCAAGCTTGTCTATAGTTACATCATCATCAGGTGGGGACTGCTCTTGATAAGGAATCACATCCACTTGGGAGTCCTTATTTGAGGAATACAAATTCAACATAAAAGAATATGATGCATTAAAATCAAATTTAATCATTTTTTTGTTTAGAATACCTATACACTCATGTATATCAAGAAAGAGAGTATCAAATTCAACATTGTTGATAGATTCAAGAATAACGATTAAGGCACCCCTAATACTTCCACTTCTCTCTGCTCGGGTCGTGGCATCAATATCTTATCTACTTTTATGAGAAGGCCAATCTAAATTACCATAATAATTGGATGTGTCAAGTATATCACATCTAATGACTTCAATAAAGATAGTTCCCATGTTTTTTTGTAGGGGTTGAAAGAATAATAATGTCATCTACATCATTGACAACAGGTCTCAAAACAACTGCTGAATTATTTAAGTTAGAATTTCGCCCTCCCTTATCTTCAATAGAAGAATTATGAGAAGCTGGTACATAGCCATTAACTGAGGCTCCCTTCTTCTTCATCGGATTATTATTTGATTAACCCACCAGGTTAAGGGATTTACCACCTTTTCAACATCCACCTTTGAAAAATATTTTATCTTGTAAGTCTTCTATGACAATTTCATCATCATCGGAAGACTGCTGATTCATGTCTGGGACTTTTGTTTGAGCATTGACTTCCTCTTTTTGTTCAGGTGAGGCACCATAGATGGAGGTCCCTTGTGAATTATTCCCTTTAGACATGTCATGTATGATGTCGATAAAACCAAGACCAACCTTCATTTTTACATATTGGCATCTTTGGACTATAGAAATATAGGGCTCCAAAAAACCAATCCTCTCTTTAAGAGTTCCATCCTTTGGATACTTCGCCAGTGGTTTATCTAATGAATGTATATAAATAATATAAATATGATATATTAATATATATATTTTCATTTAATTCAAATATATATATATAATATTTAAAAAAAATTAATAAATTATAAATAAATAATTATATATTTATATAATTTTATAATTATAATAAATATATTTATTATATTTATAATCATATATGATTATATATTAATAAATATATATATCTAATTTTATATATGTATATAATTATATAATTATATAATCATCTATAATTATATAAATATCTATAATTATATAAATATATATATATTTATATATAATTATTTACATATATATATTTATATACATATATATAATTATATAAATCTATAAAATTATATAGTTATATATAATTACATAAATATATATAATTATATACATTTATTTATAATTATATAAAAAATTTAAAAATATATTTATTTATAATTAGAATTATAAATATATATATATTTATAAAATTATCATAAATATATTCATTATATTTATAATTATATATTATTCTGTGTTAATAAATATATATAATTATATAGATATATATATAAGTATAAAAGTATATAATTATATATATATATAATTATATATGTATATAATTATATAAATATATTTGTAATTATATACAAATAGTCATTAATATGATTATTTATTATTATTATAATGAATATATAGATTTATTTTTTTATTTATTTTTTTATTTATAAGATTTATATTACATAAGTATAAATATTGTAAATTAATATTTAAGTATGATTTATATAACTTTTAATGTGAAAAAGGTCTAGCCAAAAGCCAACATTTATAACATTTTTTTAAATGTGAAAGAAAAAAAGAGAACAAGCAAGAAAGAAAATAGATTGGGTCACACAAAGAGATATGTCCTCATACAGAAAAGAAAACCATGGATCATGAATAGGAGGATCATTTCCATAGTCATAATCTGAATTATAATCATCATTTTTCATTTCCCACTCTAACTATGAATTACCCGGATTAAGGATCCCAACGATCCTTTCCATTGACATTTTTTTGTGGAGTGATGTAGATCATTCATTCCATATAAAAAAATCTTGTATAAACATTCCATTGATGATTGGAATAATCATTTGGTGCCTTTTTTTGGAGGAACCAGAGTCAAACCATCACTGTAGACCATATTTTCCTTATCATTCAAAATAACATCCTTAAAGGAAATAGAGTCACCATTGCTCATTGATCGGAGATGAGTGGTGTCCAATTAAACCATTTGCTACTCCTTGTCACTTCCATCATCTGATTCATTACCCCATTTACAAAATAGTCCCAAAGAACTGAATACATTATGAAACTCTCGATGATAATCCATGCTCTGTTGAACATCAGATTGCTCGGACCCATCTTTCTATGGAACATATCCGGAGAATTTTGTGTCCAATGGCTATAGAATACAAACTTTCTTATCATTTTTTGATGTATAGTTACCTCTAACAACACCAACAGACTCATCTGAAGACAATCCCACCTCAGGAGTGTGATTCCCATCCTAACATAACATTTCTTGACAATTAAATTAGAACAATCATCCTGCTAAACAGGTTCAGATGGAGCTCTATGTTGGTTCAAGTCATCTCTCTTAGAAACACCATCTCTTTCCCCTTGTAGTTCCATTACATTTGAATATGTGGGACCAGCACATTAAACATTTTTTCAAGAATTTCCATTTCCACTACTCCTACAATACAATTCCTCAATAAGACATTTACCCTTGTACCTATTCCTAAAACTATTATAAATTTTAATAAAAAATGAATATGATTTTCATACTTTTATATATAATGAAATATCAATTTTATATTAGTCCAAATTTTTAATTTTTTATTTAAATAAATTAATTTATAATGTGTATATAATAAAAATAAATATAATATATTATCATTTTATATAAAGGATTATATAGTATATAAATGAACATATTTATTCAGATATATATATTTATTATATTTATAATTATATATTTATAACTATATATAAATACATTTTAAATTACCCATGGTCTGCACCGTTTTCACATATATAATTTTTAAATATATTTATTGACGAGTTTTTCCAACTGATCCTATAAATATGGTGATTTTTTGGATGGAGTATTGTTTCCATAGGGGAAGGTTTTTCCATATTTTGTTTATATCATAAGTTCTAATATATGAAGTCTGAGGTTTTGGATTTTTTTCTCTCAAGACTATTTTTTTATCCATGTTTAGGATCCCTTTTTCAATCCTACTTTGGTGAAGAACTCATTTTTTCAGGTATGGATTTGAATCCATGATATCCCCTGGTATTATTGGCACATTTTGTTGCTTTGAGACATCTCCTCTGTTGTTGGGTCTCCAATTAAGGTTTATAAGGAAACTGAACTTTCTTATTTTGAGAACATCTCCAGAATTCATGTAGAGATTAACTTAAGATCGATCCTGGTTTACTCAGTCATATTATGCATGATGATAGAAGGTTGAAACAATCCATTGTGTTTTAAAATAATCCTTCTCTTCATAAAATGATTTTTAATATTGTAAATTTGGTTCAAGAATTTCATATGGATCTCCACTATTCCAACACTAAAAAAATTGGGCATTCCATTCATAATTAAAAATTCAAAATCTCAATTGTTGATATCCCTTCTAGTGAAGACACTAACTGGAATACTATTCATAGGGATTCAATGAGAGGAACAGATGGAAACTAAAGACATGCATCCTTTTTTGACACTACTACAAAACTAGCCTTTATGAGTGCAACAAATGGTCATTATCATCACTAGAAAAGGGTTGACTACATGAGCGGTGTTAAAAGATCAAGACTTTTATTAGTGCTCAAATAGAACTATTAAAGGGCATATTTATCAATTATAAAAATATCTCTAATAAATAAGACCTTTTCACACACTTTTAAAAGTGCTGATAAAGGTTTCATTTATCAGTGATTTTTGTAGCACCACTAACCGTATCCATTGTCAGTGCTTTTATAAGCACAAATAAATGAATTTTTATCAACTATTTTGAAATCACTAATAAATGTGTTTTTTATCAATTATTTTAAAAGCACTGATAAATGCTTATATTGCAGTGTGTTGTTATAACACACTATAGTGAGGCACTAGAAACGCATATGAAACACACTAAAAACACAACAGATATCTATAAAAACAAGTCCCAACACATAATTTAAATGAAATGAAATTTACAATAGAAATAACAGGAAAAAATATATTATAAACAATTAAAAAATTATTTTATATGATTAAATAAATTTAAATTCTTATATACATTAAAAAACAATCATAACTATCAGGAAGAACTCCCCAACATAAGAGATAACAACTGAGCCAATGTGATTATGATTATTTCACAAAAAATCAACCAAAAAGTCTTTGTCCACAAACATCCCAAAATTGAGATCCTTGGAGAAAGGACTCTCTCCTTGATCTCTACATTAAGACCCCCAATAAAAAGAGAAACTTTCAACATATCAGGAGACACCACCTCCAAAAAAACATGTTCTTTGAAGTGTTGAACATAATATTTTACCACCCCTGACCTTGTTGGACACTCATGAGCTCTTCCCTTTTCTTTGTCTACCCACATCAGGTATAATCCTTTAGACAAATATGGAGTAAAAATCCTCCCATGTCATCCCAATATGCATCTTTCGTGGAAAAAATAACTTCCATTCTTCTAAACCTAGACCCCCAAGTACACCCAGAACAGCACAAACTCTAATAACTTTGGGAATTTCGAACACTCTAAAGATGTGCTCATATTCCTCAATCAATGTCACTTCCTCTATTGAACATCAATTTCCATGGAACATGGGAAGAAACTATTGAGAACAATAAATAGGGAAAGACCTACTAGAAACTTCAAGGACCTTTCTGGTCGTCATATTCTGAATAACAAAAAATTCAGAAAATCAGATTCAGAAAAATTTTGAAACACAACTGAAAGGAACATCTCCAGCCAAAATAACTGTTTCAAAATAAAAAAAAACAAATTTAATATAAATATTAGGAGTTCATATGAGACTACTGGACCAAAAAACAAATTTATCTAAGCCATTAAGAACTATGAACATCTGATGAATTAGTTTTTAAACTCTAGCTTTATGTTTTTATATCACCCTATCTGTGTTTATTGTTCTTAATTCTGGATTATATTTGTTCTATGAAAATGAATAATAATTTTTATTCATAATATTAAATTTAAAAAAAAAATCTGAGAATGGGGATAGATTTATTGTGTGACCATATAAGAAAATTTCACAATTCAATTAGTAGAAGTTTACTAAATTTTATTATTTAAATATAGAAATAAATTAAGTCACTCATAGAGAAATAATATAATGTCTCAATGATAACCATATCATATGAAATCTTATTATTCAATGAAATCCATTTATAATTAAATCTCATAATAAATGATTCATACTTTTCTTATTAACCTATATTATCGATTTATCATTATTTGAATTTTTGATATGAACTCATCAATGAGATTTGGGGGTTATGGATTTAATCAAATAGTTCAATTTCAAAAAAGGGTAGAGATTTCATCTTCCATAATATTAAAAAAAATTATTACTCAAAATTAGTCAATTAAAGTCATATAACTTATAACAAACCCAGTATGTATTAACACGTCATGAAAATATGTTTCCATTGTTTACATGAAATGTTAATTTATGTTTCTTACAATATAAATCATTAATAAAATCCAATATATATTTAAATACTCACGTATATAGTTATAAATACCTAATGACACATATAATAAGGTGAATTCTTCTTTCAAGGTTAGTCCTTATAACCCCCTTCTTGAGGATTACAAGATTAAAAATTCCTGAGAATAATCGTCTTATACCTATAAGCATCCAACACCTAATATTCAAACATAATTTTTTTCTAATCATAAAAATGAAATATAGATCACTAGATATATGTTTATGAATATTTCCATTACATTTCGGGGATCAAATTCTATTGGTTAACCCATATAACATTTTAATGTGACAGATATTCTAATGTCATTATAACATTAATGTTATAAAGAATAACCCTCATAATGTTATAAAATATTTATTAATATTCATGTGATCAAATTTAAAAAAAATGGTTATTGGTAACTAAGTACTACCCATACAAGTAAAATTTCTTAAGAGTAGGCCATAATAAAATATACATATATGGGTTTTGTCCAATTAAATAATGTTTCTGAAAGGTCTTTTGATCCATAAGCGCATAGGGATTAAGATAATCTAATGTGGGGGACCCTAGAAGATAAATTATTCATCCATAATTTATAAATATTTCTATAAATCTATTTATAAGAGACTAGAGTGATATTTTTTTGACCACATAAGATCATTTACTAAGGGTTAATCCTATATCAAATATTAAAAAAGGTGGTTTAAATAATATAGGGAAACACATTCTTTAATAATCCAATAAACTATATAAAATTTTATTCTTTTTTGTAAATGAGTGGCGTCTATAGAGGATAAATGAGTTTATGGAAAGTGGATATAATAAAAATTTTATAGATATCCCTCCACAATGAAATTACATGAGTTAAACAAAAGGGGTATTCTTCAAGGAAATTAAGAAACCAATAAAAAATCTAATTTGATTCAGTCATGGCCATGGAGAACATTCTAGGGACTCCATCATATTTTTGGTACAATTAAAAAGACTGTGTATGGTAATTCATCTAAACATAGATTATTTTTAATGATTATATCTCAATAAAGTAATTTAGTTGGTCCTCTGGAAGATTCTCGCCTGCAGTGGTGAGGAGATGAGATGTAGGCTTTGTAACATCACAAAAACGTAAAAGGTGGAACCCAAAAAGATCAAACCATAATATAAGAAAAGTAAAAAATAACATACCATGGATTATATTATTGATTCATCTGATGGATTGTAGTGGAGTCATGCTGGAAGTAGATGATTTCTAAAAGAGCTTCAAAATCACGATGACTAAGTGCGTGTTAGGGTTTTTTAAAATAGATCAGTGACATTTTAAACAGTGCCTTTAGAAAATAATTGATAAATATCCCTTTAATCATTATTAAATTGATAAGATATGATAAAATACATTTTTATCAATGTGAAAAAATAATTGAAATATCTTGATATTTATTATTGCTCCAAAAGCATTGATAAAAAACATCATTGTCATCACTAAGAAAATCACTAATACAGGGAAACCTTTATCAGTAATAACTTGAAGAGGTGATATAGTAGACCTTTTATTAGATCTAAACAAAAGGAAATGATAAAGGGTATCCTTTATCAATCCTTTCATTTAACACTGAAAAATGTCCCCCTTTATCAGCACTTATTTTCGCGTAGATAATGATAGAATTTTTCAGCACAATTTCCTAGCGCTGCTATATTTCGACACTGTTAAAATCCATTTTTTAGTAGTGTGAAGTGGTGTATAGGTATGTTAGAATTAATGAATATGGTGTAGTTCAAAAACTGCAAACTAGACTCAATGTGAGTGGTTTTTATACTCACACCAGAAATTTGGAATATGATGTGGAGGTGGATAATAATGGATCTACATATGATGGGGATGAGACTCTATCATTGGGAAGTGTTTAAAGGATTGATAAGTCAGAGTTGTATGAAAAAACTACATTATGTCTAGTGGATTTAAGGAAAATAAATCCATATCTATAGTGAAGTCATTCTCTATCTCATGGAAGATAAGGAATTCCCCTCCTTATATGGGGGGTCTCCACTCCATGTCATATTGGTAATGAGATTACTATTGTTTTGGATCGAAGGTTTCATCATGCTTCTTATCCTTTACTACTCTCGTTAAACTTTTTTTAAGAGGAAGATTTCTATTGGACATATGGATATACATGAAGCAACTAAAACAAGGAGACATGGCTCTGAATTGGGACTCGAGGAAACTCATAAGTCACCCTCTGTGGATGATGCCTCGCCTTTAAAAGATGTATCTCATGATTTTGATTATCAATATCCATTTTTGATGCTTCAACCTCCAAAAATTATTGAGTTAATATATATTAATACCACAGGTGAGGGAAAGGATGATTTTTTCATGTATGGGAAGGTTGACCAGCCTAATTCTCTGCCTGATAAGGTTATTTTACCTAGCTAGTGAGCCTTTTCAACTACCAATACTAGGGATGTTTATGTTTTACTGAGCCAAGATAGTGTTCCTTTTAATTTTGAGGATAAAACTTTGATCGTGGATGATAAACAAGGTAATTTGTAGTTTCCCAAGTAGTGGAAGTGTTTCAGACACCCAAAAGGTTGGTGTGGTTTACAAGGAAGGGCCTGGATGTGGATTGATGTTATGGTAAATATGAAACAGTCTTACCCATCCCGGTTTATGATCTTATGAAAAATATATATGAATCTTTTGGGAAATCACCAATCATTGAATGTAAATCTAGAAGGGAAAAATCATGATTTCTCTAAAGCACTATGAAGGGGAAAGGTACCCTCAGGGCCTTTCATAAGAGAATGAAAAATTGTTCGAATTACGGCTTAAATCCACATTAGCCAAAAAAGATCCAGATTTTTTTAGGCAGAAGGACTATCTTATAGTTAAGAAACTATTTTCAAAAAACATTGATGACAACTATCTAAATATTCATAGGATGTAATTTAAGAATCTTTCATGGATGTAACAGTGTATTGTCATTCTATATGACTCCTCGGATTTATCATAGAGTGGGGATCTTGTGTCACCTAAAAGGACTATGTCATGGTGGAGAGGTCAACATTCAAAAGATAGGGGACGATATCCCGTGAATTTTGGTACTAGAAAGAGTGGTAGGAATTTATCTCTACCTATCTCTGTTTGGGACCATTTCATGCTTTATAGAGCTCTATTATTCCCTTCCTTGTTGTACTTTTTTATAATAAATTTTGTGAGTGTGGGTTAAATGGCCAACATTCACTCATTCCTTGTCGATTTTATAACTTTATTGAAAAATTTTGGGCTCAATCCCATTATTATTAAAATATTTAAAAATAAAAAATCAGATGAAATATGGATGGATACAATAAAGAAAAGGGACAAGCCCACATCCATAAGAAAGCACAACAACTCAAGCATCACTGTATTCATGATTAGAGTTGTGTCCAAAATATTCTAAATCATTAGAAAACTTCCACCCTAATTGTGAATTCCTCTGATTAAAATGTGAATTATACTTCTACTTAATATTATCCTTCTTTAGAGTGATCTTATCCAATCTAGAAGATATTCATCACCGATACCCTCAATTTGGATCATCACGGCCACCCCTACCTTGACGTTTTGGATGCCTACCCCGTCTCCATGTTTTGTGATGAATCATTAAATCATGTTCACCCATATCAAGCCTGTCTTTAGAAAAATTATTGACATCAGTATTAAAAGAATCATGTTACTCAAACCTGTTAACACCTTCAAGATTGGTCAACTGATCAATATTTTTTCAAGATACATTAAATCTTATCTTCCTTGTAATCATTTGAAACCCTTCATTTTACATTTTATTCTTATCTTTACTACTACTTTATGATATCTTTTCATGCAACATGAAATCAGCCGCAACCCCAGATTCCCTCTCAATGAGCACCATTCTGTCAAAAAAATAGAGGAATCCGTAATCTTACTAGTAGAAGAAAACTAGGTAATCTCATTCTTGGAGGCAGCTAACTCCTCGTCAGCAACAATTTCTAACCATAACCTGATATAACATTGCATAGGTGTGTCTTTAGCAGTTTTACTCCATATGGATGCATGAATACCATCACTAGTCTATCAATCATCATGACTAGCATCCAAAGAATCATCATCATTTAGGATATTTTCATTCCCCACAACACAACCCATATTTCAATGATGTTGTGAAAAATCATTAGCATCTGGCATATCAATATCTAGTTTTTGTTCTGCCAAAATCTCCAACCCCTCATCAGCCAACATCGACAATTGAATCAGCAACATCCCATCATGTAAATTATTCTTAGGAACTTCAGTAGTAGTAGCACAGATAGGCCTGGACCTTATATTGCAAATGATACCGTCATGGCTATTGAATAGAAAAATGATCATACAATAGATTTCCTACAATTAACTGATTCATTTCCAATTTTCTTGAAAATCGAGCAGAATTTTATAACATTCTCATGCTCAATTTTTAGCTCAATTTTATTAAAGGTGTCGGATAGAAAAATTCTTTCAATCACAGTAGCACCCAGATCAACTTCAACCAAGAATGTGGCATAATTTCTAAAGTGATAACATTCGGTTTTAGAATCGAGTTTGATAGGAACACTGATCGCAAGAGTAAGATCATACAGGATCATTACATGCCACAACAACCAATTGACACCAAAGACTTTCACCCATAATTTCATATAAGAATTACAAACCTTCATAGTGTTGAATCCTTTGTCCCATTCCTAAAGGTGAAGAACGCCATTCTTGATGGAAAGTGAACCAAACCCCCATGATATCAATTTCTCCCCCTCCAAGGGAAATAAAATGTGAAATAAGCCACTTCCTAGTGAGGCATATCTACAATCCTTGAATCTCCAAATAACAGATATCTTATTAAATAATTTGTCAATTTTATAGGGTTTGGATTTCCTGGGTAAAATTAATTTAGAAATGATTGAATGAATACCTAAATTCATCTATTCTAATATAGCACCGCCATCCTCTCTCATATGGGTGAGGGCCCATTTTGACAAATCATCCCATCGGAAGACCCTTTGATGACCGAGAAAAAATTCAGAGTAGATTTCATAGGCTCATTATCCCTAAGGTTGCTGCATGGACATGCTCACTCCCAGAAACCACCGCATGAACATCATCATTTCCAGAAACTGCCACATGAACCTCACTCCTAAAAACTATCGCATGAACCACACCCGTCACACGAACAACATCACACCCGGAAACTGTTGCATGAACAACGACATCACCAGTCGTGTCCATAGGTCAACACACACAACCCTCGTCGCACTCCATCCCTCGACCATCAATAAGAATTGATATAAGGAAGTGCATAAAGAGGCTAGAACAAACCCTAGATTCCGCCATCGAGTCACTGGAACTCGGATCTCCTGATCCCCATCTTCATCAAAAAAAAAGTACCATATATATATATGATTATTTATTTATTGATTTATAATTAATTACAAATTTTTTTAAATATATTTTTTTACAATTATAATTATATATATATATATACATAATTATAAAATTAAAATAAATATATTTAAAAAATATATATATTTATCATATTTATAATTATATTCTAAATATATATATACTTGTATACAAATAATTTCTAAATAAACTTATTTTTAATTATAATTATAAATAAATACATATATATTTAAATAATTATATAAAAAAATAAAAAAATAGTATATTTATAATTATATAATTATAATTATATATAAATACTTTTTAAATATATATATTTTTATTTATAATTATATATTTATTTAAATAATTATAACATTATAATAAATATAGCTATTTTATTTATAACTATATAATTTATGTACTAATATAAATATATATATTTATACAAATATATTTAATTTGATAAATATATTTATAATTATATAGAAATGTATTTAATAAAATTTATTTATAATTATAATTATCAATCAATAAATATATATTTCAATTATAATATAATTACAATAAATATATTTAAATAATAAATGTATTTATTATAATTTTATAAATATATATAATTATACATTAATAAATATATATATATATATAATTACACAAATATATAGAATTATATAAATATAAATATATTAATTGTTATATAAAAAAATTATAAATATATTTATTTATAATTATAATTAAAAATAAATATATAAATATATATAATTATAAAATTATAATATATATATTTTAATAATAAATATATATTTATATTTATAATTTTATAAAAATATTTAAATATATAAATATATATATATATAAATATTTATAAATATATCGAACTATTTTTAAATATATTAAATTATAATTATAATTACAAATAAATATATATTAGTAAAATTAGATCTTTATCAATGCTTTTTATTCTCTGATAAAGATATATATTTATCAGTTCTAAATAAGAACTCATAAAAATACACTTTATCAGTGCTATAATTTTATTGCTCATAAAAAATTCTTTTATCAGTGATTTTTTTGGGCTGATAAAGATAAGTTTTATCAATACTTACTATTTTAGCACTGATAAAACTGATCTTTATCAGTGCTTTTTTGAAAGCACTGATAAAATCCTTACCTGATCTTAGAAAATGAACACTGAAATATTCTCCTCTCTCACATATTAAAGCTCCCACAGAACCCTACTATCAATACTTCTCTAACCAAACCCTACTAATTTCACCGCTCTCACTCTTCATCAACTTTCTCAATGAATCGATCCTATTCAAACCTATAGTATGTACCAATTTATTTGGTCAGTGCCTTTGGATCTATTCACTAACTGTACATTGTAACGATGGAGGTTCCTTGTGTTTTTATGCGTCATGTATCCATGTTCTACATCCATGCATGTCATTGCATCACGCATCATTACTTCCACAAAATCCAGTTAAATAACTTATATTCTACTTGTCTCAGAAGTTTGACCACCGCCTAACTACTTGATATACCACCTCAAATTTTAATTTTCTATTTGTCTCTTTGATTTTTCTAAAATTTTCTTCTATTAATGACAGTTAAAATTTGGGAGGGTGGTCGTCGTTTATGTTTCATCCATGATAGATTAAAAGGAGAGTAAAACTGATAGAGAAAGGTCAAGTTTAAAGAGAAACCTATTTCTTTGGGTTTTCAATTGAATTGATTCTTCTATGATTTAATCTATAATTGTTTTTATAGTAAAACCCATCTATGATTCATCCAAATAAACTTAGATAATTTTTAATTAAACCCCACAAATTTTTATATTCTCCCATTCTATTTTTTTTATATTTTTTAACCTCATGTGATCGATGATCATTTTTTTAATTGTAAATGTGTATCTTGGAATTTTGTTTTTTAAAACACTGTGACTGAACATTGGTTTTTTCCTTTTGTTATGATTCAACAAAAATTTTGTATTGTGTATTATTCTATATAGTTTTGATACTCTACAAATTTTAAACCAAGTTCTATTATTTATCAACCTTTATCCAACTTTGGTTTGAATTATTCTATCAAATTAAAAATGAAAATTGATTATTTTTTATTTAATATTTAATATTTTAGAAGAATCATATTCATTATAAGGTTTTATATTTCTGAATAATTTACAATTATTTATTTGTGACATTACCACTTTTTTTGTGATTCATTCATAGTGATCATTATATTTTTCTTGTTTATTAGAACTATTAATTGAATTTTATTAATTATATTTCTTTTCAATGTCTAAAATATTTTAAAAAATATATTAATTTATATTTTTATTTTTGAAACAATTTTTGTATTCAATAGTAGTATTTTCTATTATGAAAATTGTTTTCAAGTAATATAAGTTTTATCTTTTTATATTTCCATGTAAATATATATATATATATGTAATATTTTATATAAATTATAATGTATAGTAGGTGAGGAATGATTCTCAAATGGGGGTTGGTTGTTGTTAAATGTTTAGAAGCTTGTTTCAAAATGGAAAGGTAATGGTTTTTAAAATATTGAGTGGGTTTTATATGGTAGTTTAAAAATGAATTTCGTGTTGATTTTACAACATTTTTTTAATGCGGAAACATTTTGTTAAAAAGTGATATTAAATAAAGTGTAACATGTTTTATAGTAGTAAAAATAAGTTTTAAAAATTAATAAAAATTTTCCCAATGATTTATAAAGACAATATTCATTAGTTATTTATAATATAAATTTTATTTTAAGGGTAAATATTTGGATTTAAAGTTAATAAAATGGATTTCTATGATATTTCAAAATGAGGATGATATTTTTGATTTCAATTATGATCTCAATAAATTTTGTTCTAAATTTCACATTAACATAAAAATAGAGTTTTTTATTTGAAATTGGAGTGAATATATTCATAAATTATTTTATAGTGTAGTGATCTATATCTGCAATGTTTGACCCATCTCAACAATCAAATTTCATTTTACTTTTTGAACAATCTTTAAAATATTTCTCAAAATCTATAGTGGTGTTTATATTTTTAAAATAAATGGGATATGTGGTGTCTATATTTATAATTTAATACATCCATATGGGAAAAGGGTGGTATCTATATTTATATGGTCATATTAACATTAAAAAACCTTATAGATTACTGTAATGACACCTAATATATAATATAGATTAATAACAACACCATGGAAAGGGAATGTCACCAACTCCTTAAAACCCTTAGGATGTCTATCATGACCCCACTATATCAACCTTGGCCTCATATGAAGCTATGTTCTCCTAAAATTTAGTCCTTAGACTTGAGGCTTTTTCCTTTTCATGGAGTAATTAAAGGCATTCTATAAATGTTGAAACTGAAATGGGTGTCTCAACATGATTTTGTGTAAGACCATCCAACTGAACCTTCTCACAGCCACACAAATCAAGGATCCCCTTGTAGAAAATCATACTATTCCACCTAATTTTTTAAACACTAGAAAAAAGATTAAGAAATGTGGTTCGGTGCTTCACTAACTAGCCTATGAATATTTAAATTTTAGGAGAAAACTATTATCTTTATTGACTTCATATCTCGAATAGTTATTATTTAATTTTGTTTCCTAAGACTCATCCTCCATCTCTTCTTTACACACACCTATGTTTCCTAAACATTCATTAGAATTAGTCATCCCACGCTACGTACTAGTTATTATTGTGGAAGAATTCAGTGGATAAGACCTACCATCAGTGCAGTTATTATTTTCTTAACATCATTTACCCATTTCCTTAAAAGCATATTGAAATCATTTGAAACATTCAAATTTTGGGATAGCCTTATTTAAAAGGCACATTTTTGTATTTAATTATTTTTAAAAATATTAATATTACCTAATTATTTTGGATGGATATGATTTGAAAATAGATTGATACCAATTATATGATAAAAGAGTATGAATATGGGGTGAAATATTTCATTCTGTTTGAAAAATATCATGGATATGACCCTTATCAAATCCTTTGTTTGTGTTTACATTATTATTATTCAAGACTAAATAGTGAACAGGAGTTTGAGGAACAATTTATCTTTCATGAAATAGAGAAAAGTTATGAACATTAGAATAACCATTAGGAAAATTGAATGTAGATAGTGAGTGGGATAACATAGTGCTTTATAGATCATATGATATAATTACATGTGTGGAAAATGAAGAATTAAATATTGAGGATGTGTTTATAGGTGTCAATGATGATGAATATTTTATTGAGGAAATTAACGTTGTATTTTAAGATTAAATTCATGGTTATCAAAAAAAATTGAGAAGTTAATTAGTTGTTCAAAGAAACCATTTTATGTCAGCTATACTAAATATATAGCATTATCATCCAAAATGAAGCTATATAATTTAAAATCTAGAATCAGATGGAGTGATTCCAATTTTAACAAACTTCTATCATGAATGACCCAAAAAATAATGATCTTTCTATCTTACAATACGATACTAAATGATTGATATGTTTAGTGGGTATGATCACTCAAAGAATACATACCTATCCAAATGACTATATAATATTTGAAAAGGACCATAAATCTGTCTGTGAATGCCCAATGTGTGGTGATTCTCAAAAAGGAAAATATGAATCAGGTCTTGTGAAGGGTTTTTATTAAATTTCTATCATTCTAGGGTCAATATGCATATTTAGATGTGGGGATACAGTGGATTTATTGAACTGTCACACGGATACAAGAAATAAACAGTACCACAGTTTTTTGGTTTAATTGTGTGAAAAAAGGGATTTAACAGTGCTAAAAAATGATGTTTCCTTAGTGTCGTTAAAGTGGGGGATTTATCAGTGCCTTCATTAGCACTGATAAAGGGGTCCTTAATCTATTCTTGAAATAGAGCTAATAAATTCCCTACTACTATAGTGTTTTATTTTAATAACAATACACTGTAGTAAATACACTACACATGTAAGAAAATAAACATGTATGAAAATAAATAATTTAATTAAAATAAGTTTTTCATCACAAATACCAAAAGATAACTATTTCATAAATTTCAAACAATTATTTTCACAATTAAATCAGTAGTTTCTATTCACAATCATTTAAAAACATCATTGTTTCATCATCTTTGACACCCATGACCCCCTCTCAAAAAATCACGACCATAGTATCAGTTGCTGAAAACCCATCTAAACCAGAGAAAAAGAATTCACCAATTTTAGAAAACAAATTTAATGTTATTAATACTATAAATTAATTAATTAAAAATAAATATAAATGAATATATTAATAAAATGTCAATTTTAAATAAAATGATACACATAGAGTCATATGGGACACATCATGTGTGGGGTTGAGGTGGGGATGATTCTTACATGTCAAAAATGACTTATGGATCATTTTATAATATTTCAAAAAAATCCTAATATGTATAATCAATTTTCATTATGTCAATTTTTTTACTAAAATTTCATTTTAAACTACAAACACAAACATTGAGTCATAACAGTCACATCGTGGGTCGATTTGATGGGAGACTTATTCATACTCATCACAAATTAATTAGGAATTTTTTCACTAATGTATCAACAAAATTTGAGTTCATTTTAGTGGTCTTCAGTGAGTCACATATGTTTTGATCTAAAATGGAAATTTTAAACTAATAACTAACACTTCGAGTAATATCGATCACACTTTGTATCAGATTTAAGTGTGGATGATTCCTATATGTCACAAATTAATTAATGATTTTTTTCCTAAATTAAAAAAAATGAATATTTTTTCTCTTCTTTGAGTCTGCCACTTGTGTTTTTTACTAAGATGTCAATTTTAAATAAAAAAAGACACAATTGGAGTCATATCAGACTCACCGTGTATCATATTCAGGTTTTTTTGTTACTACATATATAAAAAAGAATATTCATTGTTTTCCTAATGTATGAAAATAATATTAAATTGTTTTCTTGATTTTGAGTATGTCACTTGTGTTTTTAGTAATATTAATGTCAATTTTAAATAAAAATACACACTTAGAGTCATATCGGTCAAACTATTTGTTAGATTGATAATCGGTTTACTCTAACACATTATAATTGACTTATGGGCCATTTTAATAATTTAGCAAAATAATATGAATGTTTTTTTCTTTGTTTTGAGTATTTTAGTTGTACTTTTTGCTGAAATTAATGAAAATGTTAAATAAAAATACACAATTAGAGTCACACAGGTCACATTGTGAATCGTATTTAGGTGAGGTTGATTCATACACATAAAAAATGACTTATATATCATTTTCATAATGTATCAAAACAATAAAAATGTATTTTATTTGTAATGAGTATGTAACATTCCTTTTTAAAAAATCATTATCAATTTTAAATAAATAACACACTTTGAGTCATTTTAGGCCCACCTTGCATCAGATTGAGGTGTGATTTATTCCTACACGTCACAAATGAATTATTAATCATTTCAATAAAATATAAAAACAATCAAAATTTATTTTCTCAGTTTTGAGTATTTCAATTTTTCTTTTTAATAAAATTAATGTTAATTTTAATTAAAAAGACACACTTAAGTCATACTAGTCTCACTATGCATTAAAGTGAGGTTAGATTGATTCCAACAAATCAAAAATGACTTATGTATCATTTTTTAAAGTATTAAAACAATATGAATGTGTTTTCTTGGTTTTGATAATATCACTTGTTTTTTTACAAAAATGTCATTTCAAACTGGAAATAGGAACTTTAACTCATACTTGTTAAATCGTGTGTTAATTTTGAGTGATACTTGTTCTTATACATCTAAAATTACTTATGAATCATTTGCCTAAATTTTCAAGAGAATTGGAATATTTTTTCCAGTTTTCAATGAGTGGCACACTTTTTGAACTGAAATTTCAATTTTAGACAAATAACAGACACTTTCAGGTATATCAAGCACACCGTGTATCATATTGAGGTGTGGTTGATTCCTACACATCAAAAATTACATATTAACCCTTTTCCTAAAGTATAAATACAATATGAATGTGTTTTTTAATTTTTGAGAATGGTAGTATTCTTTTTTACTAAAATTAATGTCAATTTTAAATAAAAAGACACACTTGGAGTTATATTGGTCACACCACGTATAGTATTGTGGGTTGGATGATTTAGAAAAATCAAAAATAACATATTGATAAATTTTATAATGTATAAAAACAATCTGAATGTGTTTGATCTATTTTTAGTATGTCAGTTATCTTTTTTACTAAAATTAATGTCAATTTTAAATAAAAAGACACACTTGGAGTCAAATAGATCACATTGGGCATAATATTGAGGTGTGGGTGATTCATACATGTAAAAAATGACATATGGGTCATTTGCCTAAAGTATCAAAATAATATGAATGTTTTTTCTCAGTTCTAAGTAAGTCACTTTTGTTTTTTAACAAAATTAATGTTGATTTTTAATAAAAAGATACATGTGGAGTAATATAGGTCACAACATGTATCTGATTGAGGTGATGGTGATTCTTACATGTATCAAATGACTTATGGATTATATTACTAAATTATCAAAATAATATTAATTTTTTCCCAATTTTGAGAATGTGATGTTTTCTTTGAGCAAAAATAAATATTATAATCTAAAAACATATAGTTTAAGTCACAATAGAAACACTGTGTATCATATTTATGTGTGGATAATTGGGTTTTAGATTGATTTTTTTGTTTCAAATTTTTACACCAAGATATAAAATATATAAATATTATATTTTAGTGGAAAATGAAACCCCATGCTGCCTAAAATGCCTCATCCAAAAGAAGCATGTTCTCTCTTTTTTACCTTTTGGTATACAATTGAAATAAAACAATGACTTCCCTAAAGAATCCACTTATAAAAGAAAACTATTATTATGTTATTAATACTATAAATAAATTAATTAAACATTAATATTAAAAAATAAATTAATAAAATGTTAATCTTAAACTAAAAATATGCAATTTGATTCATACTAAACTGATTCTTGTATTGAGATATGGTTAATTCCACCATGTCTTGTTATTCTACAGTGCATAACCCTAGCACATGATTGAATCATCCTTTTTGAAAAATTAATTTATTGATGATCTCTGTGAAAATTAACAAAATAAGTATTATATAAAAGTGATGATGAAATTAACAAAAAAAGTAAATAAAATGATGATAAAATCAACTAAATAAGTAATAGGAAGTCATATTATTATGATATATAGTGATATTATGACCTTAGTTATGTTTTTCAGTCTAGTCTAAACAAATATATTTCATCTTGTGAATACAAGGACTTTAGAATGTCATGGTAGTAGTGAAAAAATATAAATACAAAAATTATTAATAAACATTTTAAATTAAATAGTATTTATCATTGAAAATACATCTTTGGGGATGCTAGTTTGTTGATGGTATATGATATATATCGTAAAGTTTCATGCATAATAACAAAAATAGTTTCCATTGGTTTGGTTTGGACACTATAGAAACATTAATAAAAATAACTAATTTGTTTTGATATGTTTTCTGATAGTGAAATATTTTTAAATATACCCTAATAATTATCCATTTATAGAAACCAATAGGCTCTTTGTACTAATGGTATATCCTCATTGCATGATTTCCATGAAATTTATATGTCTCCCTATCATAACATAATTCAAAATAAAACATAATATAAAATATGTAACATCAATTTTAGTTTTAAAAGATTGGATATATTGTATTATAAATTGAAAAATGTCATCATTGTTTGTTGGTTTGTTGGGTATTCATGCAGTGAATACTTGAAATAAATCTTTTAAGTATCCAAATTGACTACAATTAGTACCCAATTATTCCTAAAATAAAAAATAATAAGTGATTAATGGAATTAAAATATATTAGATATGATTAAATTGTATGGTTTTTACCCTCCATCATTGTTAACAAGAAGATTATATCATCTATAAGTTTTCATTCGAATTATGAGGCCAATTTTTCCACTACTTCGTCAATTTTACTTGATTCCATTTTTTTGTTTTGTATAAGTTTTGTAGGACTAATAAGTATATATTTATGTTCATAGGTTTTCCCCTTTAAATAGTATTGATATAGATGCCAATTAAAAATATGAATTGTATATATTCATAATTGAAGTAGTATATTGGTTGTTTTAAAAACAAATCATGATAACAAACATAATGTATACATTTACAATTGAAAATCCTCAAAATTCATAATAGTGTATTAAATTAGCATTATCAATATAAATTAATTCTTTAATGGCCTGTCTATAAATTTTTTCATCAAAATAAACATTGTGATTACTACCAATTTATCACCATATATATGTACAACGCATTAATCATAGAAAATTCAGATATTAAATGGGTTGGTAAAGGTGATTTATGAATATCTTTTTGATTTTTAAGTTGATATTTTAGATTGTTTTGATTTTTCATTTTGTTTTATAGATATCCCATTGATCATATGTAATAACACTCATTGATTCATAACATTTTTCATTAATTGTTAAATATTTATAATGGGAAAAATTGAAATGAATAAATCCTTATCAATAAGTTTTTTACAGGATATGATGGTAATTCTAGGAATGTTATAATTTTTTTCTCGACAATATGAATATATATGTCATCAAGTAGAACAAGTAGCATGATGCTAGGCTCATAAGCTTTGATAATCCCCACTATCACATGACCTGTTGGAAGTTTTCTATTGTGTAGAGTGTCTTCTTGGATATTGTACATGGTAGCCCTCGCAACAAGGTAATGGGTGGGTGATAAAAGATATAAATCACATAAATTTTTACCCTATAGAATATTATTACAGGAAAGGTTTCATTGTCTTCCTTATTCACAATTCACAGAAAAAATTGTGACAATATTAATAACTTTATCTAAGATTGATCTTTGAGGGCAATGGTTTTCCTCAAAGTTGGTGGGGTGGGGGATCATCATGCAGTGGTTGTTCTTGTTTTTTTTTTAATTCAATTTTTCACCACCCCTACCCCCATAATATTTTCTAGAAACAATGAATACCAATAAACTTTTTCATCAATATCAACTAATAATGATTTAATCTCTTCCATCATTTTATCCTTTTCCCCTATTCTTTTCTTTTCTCAAAATATGATCAAGGTGTTACCCCAAAACCCACACCTCTAATGCTTCCACTATGTTCTAGACACTTCAAGTCCATTGATAGTAGATGTTCTTCTTGTACATCTGATGATTTTTCATATGACTAATTCAGAACGAAAAATAGGAAAATAACTAATCATTCACATGTAATATCAATTTATAGTAAGAAAAAATTATTATGTCGTACTTAAACATGATTCCTACACATTTTGTTTGTTTTCATATATTAGTATCAGATTTTTATTTACATGTTCCTCCTTCAATATAACATGATGTGGGATAGAAGTTCCTTTCAATTTGGATTCATCAAATTGTAGATAAATAGAGGAACATGATTATGTGTTTGATTCATATAACATACAAGAATTACAGTACATTTAAAATATGTACTAATTTTATCAAGTTAAGTGCACCTCATCCATGCCTTATGGTTTCTTATTTTTAGAACTCATTTTTTATTTCATAAATTAAAAATTCTTAATCAAAGTGATTAGTACATGTATTGTCACATAATGTATTTCTAGCCACAATGTAACTGAAAAAGATTCCTCCTCACGATATGCAGTAAACACATCCCACACATCATAGCTTTTCATGAGTGAATTAATATGTAGTGGGTACGTTTTTCTTTTTTTATTCATCATATTTTAGATGAAACATCATTAGAATTGGGAGAAATCATCTGTGATCCTTTCTAGTGAGCACTAATACAAGTTTCTTGTGGGATTCATCTACTATTATTTCACTCTAAAAAGGATAATGAATAGTGTATCACTATTTAATTATTTTTTTTAGTAAAATAAATAAATAATTTCCTAATGATACCCTAATATCTTCTCAAATTATTGTCTTAAGTGTGGGTACAACATGGTTTCACAAATCTACTTCAACCGGAATGCACTTCTGAGTGGTGAACCTAATGAAACTACTGAACATAGCTTTGTTGGGGATAATAGCATGGCCATGCCTATTCCATTCAACCTCAAATTTAATTCCTTTTCTTTTAACCTTAATATGTTTTTCTAAGACCTCAATGCTACGGTACTCCGGTTTTTTCTAAGACATCGGTTTTTTAAAGTATACCATTTCCTCAGGTTCAACATCATCAATATGTTGTTCTTATTTATTGGTATCATTGACATATGCAGAATTTTTTCATCCCTCTGCACTGGGATCACTAGTAGGTTGAAAACCCTATTTTCTTCATGACTGGGAGTATCAGCATGTGCAGAAGTCATTATCTTTATAATTACTTCAACATTTAATTTAAATTAAATAAATAAAAGAGTGAATAGAAAATAATTTGAGGTAACATGATATATATTACAAAAATAATATAACCTAATTATTTAACACTTTTTTAAGGTTGAAAAGATTTGACCCCTCTATCGAGTTTCCAAATCCTGTAATTATGGTCTCTTCTGACATAAAATACATCATCTATATTTGGACCACTGTAAAATTACTGTGACGTCATAATAAGAGGTTCATCCTTAGTTGAATTTTCATCTGACCCTTCAGTGTTTTTGGTCTATAATAGAACAATTGTCCACTATTGGTTTGCATGATCTAGAACATAGAATACTTGTATTGTCTAGGATACAAATATAAACAGTTCATCTTTGTACACTTCCATAATGAATTTTATTATAATGAATTCCAATTCATCTCTTTTAACATCACTCATTTTACCAAACCTATTTCATTGAAAAATCAAAACTTGGAATGTTGTATAAATAAACTCCCATATTTTCTTAATGATTCCAAATAATTGCATATTCACATAAATAGGATTTATTTACTTGATATTAGATACGTGCATCTCTTCTAGATCAATTGTTACTCTACTATTTTGTATGATTCTACCTTCATCATTTTTATTTTCATAGAATGTATAAACATTAATTTTATTACCATTTTAAGATAACTCATGCACACTTGGTCTTATGGAACGTCATCAAATCATTTCTGAAATAAAATCATGACTTTCATCTAAATCCCTAAAAATATTATCGCAACCCCATTTTAAAAACTATTGATTATGTGTATTTTATATCCAGCAATCAGTACTTGATGAATTAAAATTCCTAATAATTTATTTGTGGGTTTCAACATATGGGTAACCCTCAAAATTTTAATTAAATCCATTTTGGTGGGCCTGCTCTTGATCTATAATAATGATTGTGACAACAGCTATTCTAGAAATTTCTTCACCCACAAGTATCCAAGTGTGATGATATTTATGTAGACAAATGATTTTCACATCAAATAGGTTTTCTGTAAAGAATTAAATAGATACCTCAATAATATATTTCTTTAAAATACAACCCTTTGGCCGACTTCTATTATTGACTTAACCTTTCAAAATATTCATCTACCATTCCTTGGGGTACATCCATCTATAATATAAAGGAACCTATAGTTGAATCTCTCTTACTAATTAAACCATCAAGTGAACCATCATAACAAATAATGTTAGTGGGAAGAACATATGTGATTCATGTAATATAATGGTAATTTCTATTTCCATAGTTGTAAGATTCATGGGGTATATAAATTATCGGCATATATATTGAAAAAATAAACATAGCTTGATTAATTTATGATGGAAGTTATTATGTAAAATGTAATTTCAAGCTACAAGAATTAGATCTTTCCTAAAAACAAGACAATCATGTGATTTTAGACCCTTTAACATTTAATTGATCATTGACATTATATTATTGATATTGGATGAATACCCATATAGAAATTTTATATCAATAATGATGATTCAAAACTGATATCTCTCTTACATGGAAATAGTTTATGTAGATAGAGAAAAAAAATCATGTTTTTACCCTTTATTGGCACTAAATCCTCTTGTATTCTCATGTAAATCATGTCCAAACTAGACTTAATTAATTCCTTTATTTTTATGGGTTCATTTAGTGAAATGAAAATGATACTATCATATAAATGTTTTTCGACATGCATAGTATTAAGAAAATTTTTGACATGCAAATAATTCCAGTATGATAATTCAAAAAAATTGATATCTTTGTCCAACTAGTTTTCATAACTTTTTTCTAAAAAAATATACCAGAAGTAGTTTACATATCATTTACTTTCTCAAAAAGTTTTTTCTATATAGTGGGTGTGATATTGTACATTATTTTTAACTCCCTTTGAATGATTCCCTCCAAGATTGATACTTATGACATCGAGGTAGAAATGTACAATTCCCTAGAAATATATTCATTAATGAAGGTTTCAACCTAATTGACTATGTACCTTGTTCATAAATGGGACACCATTTATTTATTTTAATATTATATCCTGAAAACTTTCCATAAGATGGAATGTCATTTATCATCCCATACAACATGGTTCTCGATTTTAAATATTCATTTTTTAAGCATCGTATAATGTTGCACTTGAATCCCAAAATAATTTCAAATATTCCATCAATGGATCCAAATAAAAGTCAATATCATTACTCGGCAGTTTTGGTATTGATATAAGTATATATAACATAATTTACTTTCATTTCAAGCCTAAACATGGTGAGAAGTTATAATTTACCAACATAACCATCCACATACTATGAGTGTTTATTTTAAAACCAAAAAGATTCACACCATCTATAGATTTCACAAGGTGAAGGTTTCTCGGTTCATTTACAAATTCAGGATACTCATGATCAATTATCTTTCACTAATAAGTGTATATTGGATTATGAAGTTCCCCATATTTATTTCTTCTATCTTCATGACAAATAAATTTCATTACAGTCTCCTTGATTCCATATAGGTACCTAAACCTCGGAATGATTGGAAAGTACTATAAAACATTTTTAGGACCTGATTAATCTTTCTCAAGTTATGTATGACCAAATTTCTGGAAATTTTCAAGTGATTTTTGGTCCTTGTTAAATAGTATATAGTTATCCAAATAGAAGTGTATTCTTTTAGAGATCATATGCATTTAATAGAACATTCATTTAGCATCATATGTTTGTCTAGAAAACTCATTATCTTCTAGTATTATATCATTCAAGAGAGTTAGTAGTTTAGTAAAATTAGTGTCACATCATTTGTTTCCATCTTTTAAATTATATATCTTTAATATGGCTAAAAATGTTTTATTTTTAGTGAAACTATAATAAAATGGCATCTTTCTATAACTCTTTAACTTCCCAAAAAATTTATAAAATCATGAATTTCATCTTCAACTATAATATATATTTCATTAATATGATCATCATTATCATTTACACCTATAATCACATCCTTAATGTGGTCTTCTTCATTTTCCATACTTGTAATCATATCAAATGATCCATAATACACAATGATATCCCAGACACTATCTATATTCAAATTTTCCCAATGTTTAGTCTAATATTTATTACTTCGATCTATTTTGTGATAGATCAAGTGTTCTTCCCACTCCACTAGACTAATTAGCATTGAGTAACGATATTATTAACATTGAAAAAGGTTTTAAGAAGTGTTATATACAAGATCTCTTTCAAACAAGATGAACTCATTCACGCCTTCTATATACTATTTTTCCATATTATTGCAATCCATAAATTTTCTATTCATTTCCATTCTATTTGATTAAATAATATTAATATTTAATAAATTAAATAAATAAAAAAAATAGGTCCTTTAAAATAAGGGTACACCAATATTTGAATGATTCAAATAATTTTATCATGCTTTGAAGGAAATGGGTGATTGAATTTAAGAAAATAATTTCTCCACTAGTTGTAGGTGTTATCCATTAAATTCATCCATAATGATCAGTAGTGCCTTTATTGGATGACTACTTATCATAGTAGTTCCAGAAACATAGGTGAATGTATAGAAGATATGGGTGATTAGTTTTATGGAAAAAGTCAATAATAATAGTTTGGTCATTTAATCTAATGAGGGAAACAGTTGTCTCCTTAGATCTAAATGTTCCCAGGTTGAGAAGTTGGGAAAGCCCCAGATAACATTTCTTACTTTGATGTCTAATGTTTAAAAAAGAAGTTGCAGTAATCAGATCCCAACACGGGGATCCTTTATTGGTGAGACCATGATAAGGATTAGTTGGATGGTCTTACACACACTCATACTGAGATAGCCATTGTGGTTTCAATATTCAAATAAATAACTCAATTAATCCATGAAAAGGAAAAGGCTTTTGGTCTAATGATTAGATTTCAGTAGCACTTAGCTTTAATTGAGACCAAGGATGTAAGACTGGGGTTATAATGGATATCATATGGGTTGTATATAGTTAGGGACATTCCATTTCTAGGGTTTTATTATCAATATATATTATATAAGCGGTGATATTTTTTATTTTGTATTTCTCTGAAAGTTAATATGATCAAATAAATATAGATATAACCCTTTTATATACACAAGTTTTCACTTATAAATATATATACTACTCATCCCATTTCACTTATAAATATACGTAACACATGTACCGTTCATATTATTCTTGTATACACATATTTAGTGATTAATGTTTCCATCGAGACTGAGATACCACTCTAATTTAAGCATTCTTTTATTTTTCCATATTTCCAATATTGTCTTTCGAAATACATTTTTTAAATCCCCAAATACATGAAATATGAATTATTAGTCAGAATCTATATTTTTTTTAATTAATCATTATATTTTTGAAAGTAAAAATTTATATTCTATATGTATAATTTATTCATTATTTCAAATTTTCAATAATAATGTGAATTATTAACATTGATGTAGTTTGGCTGGTGCCTGGGTGGTAACCTCTATAATCATATATCAAAAGTCTAGGGTTTGTAACCTAGAAATCCACTTAGGGTATTTTGGATGTAGGTGGGGATGTAGGCATCATTAGGGTAGATGGTGGCATAAGTAGGTTGATGTTGGCATGATGATGTAATGGGATTTTGGGTGATGTTTATGGGACACTTGGCCTTTGGACTATGTGCTATGAATGGATCTGCCTCTACCCATATAAAAGTAAGTCATTGATTTCATAATAAAAAGCGGCTTCGGCCCCACTTTTAAAATTTAATGTGAATGATTGAATTTGAAAAATACGATTTTTTAATAAAATATATTTTGTATGATCTCATCAATAGATGTATAGGATTTAAAATTATAACATTTATATGATAGTTTAAAAATATAACAATGAAAGTAAGATGTTCATTTTTCATAAAATAAGTCACACAAGGTCATCATTAAAATTTATTTTTACCCAATGTAAATAATCCATCTCATTATAATCCAACACTAGAATGAAAATTTCCCAAATAAGAACTATTTTTCTAGTGTATGGAATTTTTAGTTCACTTTGGTTTTTCTCCTTTAACCCTATGTTAGGATAAAAAATTCCTCGATTCAAGATACTCTATTTGGAATACTAAAAGATTTGAGTTGAGATTTTCCTCTTAGAAACCCAAAATAATTGATTCAAGATACTCATATTAGAAAATTTAAAGCCATGAATCAATATACTCCTCTAGGAAACTCAAAATCATTGAGTTGAAATTATCTACAACGAATCCAAAAAATCTCGGACTTGAGATACTCCTCTCAGAAACCCAAAAGCATTGACTTGAGATCCTTCCAATGGAAAAATCATTAATTCAAGATACTCCTATTGGTATCTCAAAGTACATAAGTTTATATTATATTCTAGAAAACCAAAAAACTGAGTGGATATAATCCTCTTGGAATCGAAAATCCCTTGAGTCAAAAACAACTCCTCTTATAAATGTAAAAATCTTGATTCTAGACACTCCTATTGAAAAACAAAAAGCATGAAGTTGTTATTATACTCATGTAAACTAAAAATTTATGACTCAAGATACTCATATTGGAAATAAAAAGGCAATTATTTAATATTCACTTCTTGGAAATCAACAAAAACTTGAGTTTTGGTTCTCATCTTGGATACCCAAAATCATCGATTGAGGTATTCATCTTGGAAATAAAAAACTCTTGATTCAAGATAACCCTATTGGAAATGAAAAATCCTTGAATCATGATTCTCCTCTTATAAACCCAAAATAATATACTTAAGATACTTATATTTGAAACCCAAAAGGCATGAGTATATATTTGCTTATTGGAAACCAAAAAATACTTGTGTTGAGATACTCTTATGAAATGACCATGTGTTAGTTTCATTTATTTTGAATTTTAAAGGATATCAATATGATAAAAAAGATACCAATATGTGTTAAAATGAAGGAATAATATCTGATTATTGATAATGAATCAATTTAATTTTAGAATATGACTAAGGCATTACCATGATAAATTGAATTGGTTTGTGATCCTATTATCTGGAAAAAATTATTTGTAAAAGTCTATGACTAAGTGGAATATTATATAATAATTTATTGTGAGTTATTTTTAAAAGTATTTTTCATGTTCCAATAATTCCTGGAGAAGTATAATTTATTATAACAAGGGAATAATATGGATGAGTTTAAAAAATACATGTCACTGGGAAGAGTGACATGTTAAAGAGGATGTGTTGAGAGGGGTACCCATTTTTTATGAGGTAGCAATAAGTATTTTATGATACTTGTGAATATTGAGTTACTAAAAATAATGTCCCAGAATTCTTGAACCCGACACCCAATAATCATAGGACATGTCTATGCCATATTTTAGGGTGGCCTAGCTCTAGCTAACCAATACTAGGAAAGTATATGCACTACCTGCTTGCATGCATATGTGGTGAAATTATCCCTCACAAAATGAAGACATCACGTAGGGGATCCGACATGGGGTGGTTCTAGCAGGAGGTTCCCAATGAAAACCCAATTACTCATATATGGTCGATAGAGAATGTGGCCTCATATATTAAACAAGTGTAGGGTGAGTGGATTTCTAATGTGATATAACTTTAAGAAAAACATAATTACCATATTAATAATATGAAAACAAAATGTGGGTCGCATGGTAATTGATAATACTAAACCACTTTTTCCTATATAAAATCATCTTCTCTACCTCAAAGGGTTTTGGTTTTACACACTAAATTTTTGTTTAAGTGACTGCCCAAGTATGAAATTTACTATACATATAATTCTGAACTGATAACAAGAAAGAAATTCAATCTTTCCACAAGAATAAGATTGAACTAGTCATGGTCTTGAATCATACTGACCATATAATGAGATTTCTCACCTAACGATTAAATAAGAACTGAACACATAATGATCAAAATTATTTTATTCTTCTCATGGTCAAAAAACCAAATGTGAGGTCGACCTACCATGAGATTCACAAAACAGTTGAACTCAATGCTTGTAGTGTAAGTGACCATGACTGTGATGTCTGATTATATAAGTACTAAAAATAAACCATGAGTGGTCACTATAAAGTGAATAGAGTTTTTAGAAAATATAAGATGAGGTGCATCACATAAAACAAGAGAAATCTCTATTAGAGTTCAAAGAAAAGATCTAGTTACCCTGATAAAATAAATCGACACATACCTTATATTTGGAGATAGATTCATTGAGAGAGTTGTGCGGTGGTAGTGGTAGGCTTCTGTGGGAGTGGTTGCAGCGGTCTAGTTCCACGAGACCTTGAAGGAGTAGTGAGGAGATGACTCTGCTAAGGTTATTTTTATAAGAACATGTAAGACGTTTATCAGTGCTTTCAAAAACTCATTTCTAAAGAGAAGCCTTTTCAATGATAAAATAAAAAAGCACTGATAAATGGTTTCTTTTCTCAGTGATAGAATATCACTAATAGAGATCTAATTCTAATAAAATATTTTTTATATATAGTTATAATTATACAAAATATATTTAAAATATTTCTATATATTTATAAATATTTTTATATATTAACAAATATATTCATATAATTAAATATATATATTTATAATATTATAAATATAATAAATATATTTATTATTTAAATATATTTATTATAATTTTATAATTATTGAAATATTTATTTTTTATTTATAATGGTAATAATAAATAAATTTTTTTACAAACTTACAAATAAATTTATATATTTATATGTATATGTATTTATATAATAATATTTATAATAGTAGTACCCCCAAATTCTAGGATTCTTGGTGATCTATTCTGTAAGCATATTGTAGGAGCTACAGACTCGGTTGTTCCACATGGAATACAGTGGGAGGTATTATCCACAACATGCATAGGTCCAATGAATGGTATGGAGATAACATGCTCTTATATTTTTATTCAAAAAATATTTATTAAAATGATGGAGTATTTTGATTGGTCAAAACCCCTTAACTTGGATTGATGAGGTGGATTTAAAAAAGGGGAGAAATCCTAGATCTGAAAATGTGGTAGAATCCCATAGATCATCTCTTATAAAAGGTGATTTGGGATTTGGTTTATCAATAAAATATATATTTTTCAAAAAATTTTTAAAGTTTTTTAAAAATATAAATTTAGAAAAAGGTTTTGTTATATATGTATAATTAAAAAAATTAAATATTTTATTAAATGAAAGACTAATGATTCAATTTTTTGTAACCATTGGAATTCGTCTATTCAAAATATGATTGGGTGCCCCACTTCTTCAATGGTTAGATTGAACCGGTGTAACTTTCACTACTTTGGGTTTATAAATAAGTGATTTTGAGATCGCATGTCAGTTAATGCTTTTTTTCAATCCAAGATTTTCTACATAATTCTCCCAACATCGGTGTTGTGGTGGTATCATAAATTGGTGTCCAATATTCCCCAAACCATAGTGAAATACTCAAGGGATACTTCCACTGAGAACCCTACACCATCAATGTGGGGGTGGATCAAAACTTTTTGAGCAATGAATCCAATTCACGCATCAAGGTTAATTATATATTTTCCTTTAGACTACATATTTTCTAACAATCAAAAGGGTTTGAGACTAAAGGCGGAACCTATAATATGGATTCTAAATCTCTTAAATCTATTAACCAAGGCATGGTAAAACTTGACTATTTCAATGGAAATAACTTATCCTGGTGGAAATACAAGATGACATTTTTTCTTACGGTGTTGCAGATTTCTTACATTATAGAACAGAATCCTTCTCCCATTCCCAAAGAGCATGCTTTAATTTTCAATGGGACACCCATTGACGTGAATCAAGTTGAGCAGATTAGGGAAATGAGGAAGAAACAAGAAGACAATGATGTTTTGTGTTGAGGAAATATTATCAACACATTATCTAATCTTTTTAATGACTATTTCCGCAAAATGAAGAACTCTCACGAAATTTGGGATGTACACAAATTCAAATACAAAGAAGAGGAAGAAGTTACTAATAAGTTTTTTATTACAAATTATCTAAACTACTATATTTTTTAAAACAATCTAGTTTTGGAGAAAGTTCAAGAGCTTCAGGTTTTAGAAGATAAACTTATTTCCCCTAAAATTAATATACCTGAAATTTTTCAAGTGGGTGAAATTATAGATAAATTTACACATATGTGGAAAGATTTTGGTAAATCACTCATCAAAAAGAGAGATGATATTTTCTTGGAGAAATTTCTAAATCTTCTTCATATTGAAGAAGAATCGTAGTTGAGAGACATGGGTATGGCTTCGCAATTTCATACAAAGGTTAATATTTTTAAGTGAAATACACAACCAAACTCCTCATTACATGTTAACAAGAATTGTTAATAATTAATTAATAAATGAAATCCTTATAAAAATAAAGTAGAATTCTTTGTCTATGGAAGACCAGGGCATTTTCTAAGGTAATTTTTCTATCAAAAGAAACTTGACAAACCCACTGCAAATATGCTGACGGAAGAAAGTCTATTCGTAATGATATCCAAAGCCAATATGACTTCGATGAAGATGGGATGGTGTAAAGAATCTAGAGTAACATTTCTTGTGTACAATGATCATTCAATGTTCAAAACATTTGACGATTTTACTATCACAGAGAAAGTACATCTTGGAAATAATTCATGCATCAATGTTATACGTCAAGGTAGTGTGGAGATAGACTTTACTTTTGGGAATAAGTTGTCACTTATAAATGTATTGTATGACCTCAATATTCAAATGAACTTAGTTTTCTTCGATCTTCTATGTAAGAAGTGATTTTGGGTTTCATTCAAATTTGACATGGTTATCTTGTCAAAGGAATGCATATTATGGGAGAAAGGGTATTATAATGATGGAATTTATCAACTTTATGTTAATAATATAATAGAATATTCTAATTACTTGACTGAATCTTATAATCTTTGGCATGATTGTTTTTCACTTGATATTTTATTCCATGATTCTATTATTTTATCTAATGTATTTTCACATAATAATGAAGATAAATATGTTTATTCAATGTTTACAAAAGAATATGGAGTTATTTTGTGTCTATATGTGGATGATATGTTAACTTTTGGAACCAATGTGATTGTGTAATTGAGACAAAAAAAATTACTTATTTTCTATGATTAAAATGAAGGATCTTGGAATAGTTGATACTATTCTAGGTATTAATGTTTGAAATCATAGTGGGGGTTATTCTTTAATTCAGTCTCATTGCATAGAAAAATATTAAATAAATTTGATCATCTTGGTTCAAGAATCCCAATACTCATTTTGATTCTACTGTTAAACTTTTTATAAATACATGCAGAGCAGTAGAACAACTTGAGTATGCTAGTGTAATTGGTTCTTTAATGTATGTAATGAATTTCACTAGACCTGTTATTGCTATAGTGGTATGAAAAATGAGTAGATATAATAATAATCTTTGTGTGGATCATTGGATTTGTATAATGATAATTTTTGGATACTTGAGAAAGACTAAAGATTTTTGTTTATAATACGATGATTATCTATCTATATTAGTGGGATACACCAATGTAATTTGTATTACTGATATTAGTGATACCCAATCTACTTCTGGATGGTTTTTTACTCTTATTGGTTGTTCTATTTCTTGGGAAAGTCGGGAACAAACATGTATTTTACATTTGACCATGGAGTTGGAGTTTATCGCCTTAGCGGCATGTTGAAAAGAAGCTGAATAGATTAGGAATCCATTATTGGATATTAGATTTTGGCTTATTCCAATGCCTTTTACCTCTATCAGTTGTGATAGTGAAGAAACATTATCAAGGTCATATAGTTTCATGTACAATGGAAATTCTAGAAATATAAGTTTGAGACATGATTAAGTGAGAAAATTGTTACAAGACGGTACCATAAAGTTGTTTACGTAATATCATGTAAAAACCTTGGCGATCCATTCACAAAATCTCTATCTAGGGAGATTATTCAAGCAACTAATAAAGATATTGGGTTAAAATGCAGAGAATAAATCATTTCTGTAATGGAAGCCCAACACTTCCTTTAGGTAGATCCTAATCAAAGTGTTTATTGGGTCAAAACATGTTACGAATATGATTGTTGATATTGACAATTATAGCACCAACTTTTTGTGTCAATATTGTCCATTATGATTAGAAGTTGAGTTATAAACTCTTAAGAGACTATTAATACACAATGATTTATGCACTCTAATAATGGAATCACCTTGTACTATTTTTCCAATGTGAACATAGATATTGAGTCGCTTCTTACAAAAATTAATGGGTTTACCCTTAGATAGTTCCTGAAATGGATATAAGAACATGGCCATAAAATTGCTACAAAATGAGATATTGGATAAAAGTTTCATTGTTTTAATGATATCTCCAATTTATCTTAAAGATTAATAAGTTTAATTTTTCGACAACATATAAATCTGTTAAAACATTGAGATATTGATACTAAGTAAAGGTTTAAATCAAAATATACATTTATTAGGTATAATGACACACCTAAGGTCTAGAGAATTAATATTTTGGAATAAAAGAGGGGGATTATTGTATTTTTATTCAAAAAAATATTTATTAAATGGTTAGAGTGTTTTGATTGGGCAAAAAAACCTTCACCTGGACATATGAGGTGTAATTAAAAAACGGGGAAATCCCACATTGGAAAATATAGCTATAATGAAATATCTTATCTCATATAAAATGATCTTTGGGATTTGGTTTATCAATAAAATATATATTTTTCAAAATGATATTAAACTGTTTTAAAGAATACATATTTATTAAAATGTTTTAATATATATATAAACAAAAAAATATTATTCTAAATTATTTTATTAAAAGAACGACTAACGATTCAATCAAGTGTAATCATTGGAATTCGTTTATCAGAAATTTCAATGGATGAACCTCTTTTTAAATGGTTTGATTGAACTGGTATAACTTCCTCAACTACGGGTTTATAAATAAGAGATGTTGATATCACATATCGGTTAACACTTTTTTCAATCCAAGATTTTCTCCAGACTTATCCCAAAATCGATGCAGTGGGGGTATCATAAATTGGAGATCGATATTACCCAAACCTTGGTGAAATACTCCAGTGGTACTTCCATCGAGAACCCTACACCATCAATTTGGGGGTGGATCAAAACCTTTTGGATAGTGAATCCAATTCATGCATCTAGGATCACTCTATCATCTCCTTCTGTCTACATATTTTCTAACACATTCCACAGTCTGGTGACGGGCTGATGTGGTGTGGTGATGAAGAGGAAGTAACCGACGATATGGAATGGTACAGTGGTAAAACAAAATTGGTTTTCTAATGTCTTAGTGGAAATTAGGGTGGAACGAACTGGATGGTACTTGTAACATCCCGGTTCCGGAAGCTGCCCAGAGGTGCCCCATACCCGGTTGGTCACATGGCCTCAAGCGCATTTCCCCGAACGCCAGAGGCTTCCGACTAGCAGCGAGGGCCTTGGGTGTGATAGTGGGGAAACTATGCCCTCATTGGCAGAGTACACAGCGGAAGTAAACAATATACAATAGCTAAAGTAAAAATAATTCGTACAGAAATAAACAGTAGAAGACTGAAAGAAGAAAAACGGAGCACACATATATAATAATGATGTATGATACATATGTCTAGGAAATCATCCAAACAATTCACAATGCTGAATAAAATACTAAATCAAGTACAAAGTAAAATAGTTAAACTCCTCAGCATCGCAAGCCATATCGTGGTCCCATGCTCTCCAGCTCCACAGCAAGTCATGTACCTGAAGTAGAAGGGTGCTTGCCCTTATCTATACCTGCAATAATATAATCTGCATGGGCCCAAAAGCATGGCCCAAACAGGGTGTGAGACAAGGTCCCAGTAGGAAACAACCCAAAGATCTATGCCTAACAGTCAGTGAATATATGGCAGGTAAAGTATAGTAAGCAGTAAATAGCAAGCGGTAAACAGGATAAAACATAGCAGTAACAATCCACAGTTCTAGCATATAATCTACAAACAAGAAACAGCCACTCAAGAAAGTAGAAAAAAAGTTAACCTCTGGGTAGTTCTCATAGCCTAACCCCTAAGGTTAAACCTACAAGTAATACCAACCCTCTGGGAGGCACAAACAGTCTCACCCCTCTGATTCATCAACAAAAAAATAATAGACTCTCTCAGGAAGCACTCACCGTCAATTCCCCCTATAGTCTCGTAATGTACTAAAGGCTCTCTGGGGAAGCACTCAATGTCAATTCCCCCTGTGGCCTGCGTAAAAGAACTAAAGACTCTCTAAGGAAGCACTCAACGTCAATTCCCCATGTGGTCTTGCATCGTAAATTAAAGACACTCTAGATAATCCCTTACGTCCACTCTCCCTATGGTCCACTACACTAGGTTCTCACAGCCCTGTGTAATATAAACATGAATAGCGCGCATATCATCCCAAGTAAACCTCAAGAACTATATGGATATCATTCTAAGGCACGGCAACAATATAGTACATCAGTTCCACTATCCTACAACTAGGCATGACAACTAGAAAAACGCCACCAAGCAAAAAAAGCATGGAAAAAAATCCAGAGTATAATACCCTATTCACAAACAATCACCTCTACTCAAGCAATCAAGAAAAGCAGGCAACAACAAGGGAAAAACAACAAACACGCAATACCCCATTCAAGGGTACTAGTAGAATTTGCACAAAATATTCACAGACTTCCTATAGAAAGGCACAAACAACCTACCTCGATTCAAGGAGAATGATATACGTGAACTACGATGATTGATTCTCCTTAGAACATCAACGATATGAGAAAACCTCAAAAATTCTCAACTAATGATAACATGAGAAAGAGGAGGAATTGGATAACAAATCTCTAGGAGAATAGATAGCTTACCACTATGGTCCCAACTCAATCCACGACAGTCGATTCAGAGAATAGATGGAGGCACAGGAGCTCGAAGAAGATTGGTGGTCGTACGACTTCTCTCAGATGAATGAAACGTGGACGAAAGGTGTTCTGTCCGTCAGGCGCAACCCCGGTGCATTTAATGAAAAGAAGAAAATACACGGCGTGTACTTCTGGGGTACACGGCATGTACCTTGTTTTACCTTACTCTACTTTAAGTGGTCTCCACATTACCTCTACACACCATGTGTGGCCCGGGCATGGCCATCACATGGATTGGCGTGGCAAGGGAGTACACGGCGTGTACTCAGAAAGTACACGGCATGTACTTCAAAAATTTCTAGAAAAACCACTTTTCTCAAAAACTCCAAGAAAAAGAAAGTCATACCTGAAACTAAGATCTGGGTTCTTACAAACTTCCCCCCTTAATGAAATTCATCCCTGAATTTCCCTAATGAGGCGGAGAAGAAGAAACCTCGAACAGCTCCGGCCACTGCCATCATACATCGGCCTCCCTTTCCTAGGTCTTGTCCGGTACTCTCCTGTGTTGCCATAGCACCCGCACTAGTGGAACATACTTCCCATGGAGAACCTTCGTACTGTGATCGACAATCCATATAGGATGCTCCTCAAATGATTCATCTGCTTCGAGCTCAACCTCCTCGGGCTGAAAGACATGAGACAGGTCTGAAAAGTAACGTCGGAGCTAAGAGGCGTGGAAGACGTCGTGCATGGCCTGGTACCTCTGAGGTGACTGAAACCGATAGGTGACCGGCCCAACTCTCTCTCAAACATCCCGATGTACCATGGTGAAAGCTTACCCTCTCTCTGAATCCTCTTGTGTCCCAACCTCAGTGCGACACATAAGAAAACCTGATCCCCGACCACATACTCTAGAGGTCGTCTTCGTTGATCATCATAAGACTTTTTTAGAGATTGTGTTGTATCCATCCTCTTCTAAATCAACTCTATCTGCTCTGAAGTCTCCTGAACAAGACGAGGTTCCAGAAAATCTGCCTCTCCTGTCTCTAGCCAACATAAGGGTGATCAGCAAAGCCTAACATAAAAATCCTCTTAAGGTGACATCTAAATAGTTTCTTGGAAACAATTTTTATAGGAAAACTCAACCAGAGGAATATGATTTTCCCAAGAACCTACAAATTTTATAATTCAAGCTCATAGCATATCCTCAAGCACTTGGATCATACGCTTGGACTGGCCATCTTTCTAGGGATGGTATGCTTTACTCAGAAGTACCTGTGTACCCAAAGCCTTTTGAAGTCCCTGCCAGAACCGAGATGTAAAGCATGCATCTCTGTCTGAAACAATGGAGTGGGGGAATCCATGTAGACGCACAATCTCTCGGATTTATAAACATTACAGATCATCAATACTAAATATTTCCTTGATCGGTAAGAAGTGAGCAACCTTTGTAATCTTGTCGACGAAAACCCAAACTGCATTGTTCCCTCGAGGCGACCTCGGCAATCTGGTAACGAAGTCCATCATGACATCATTCCACTTCCACTCCAGAATGGGTGACTATTGTAAAAGACCTGCTGGTCATTGATGCTCTGCCTTCACCTAATGACAAGTAGAACACCTCAAGACGAAACCAGCAACATCTCTCTTCATACCTGGCCACCAATACTGGCGATGAAGATCCTGATACATCTTGGCGATGCGAGGATTAACTTCCCAAACTATGGAATGAAAATCCTGCTTGAGCTCCTCGCATATGTCTGTTAGAACCCATACGCATCCATAGAAACACAAAATCTCATGCTCTCCCACTATCCAGGAAGAGGGTCCTCTCCTGATACACTCTCCCACCGGACTAAGCCTTCGGATTCTGATTGTTTCCTCATTCGTACTCGATCAAGAAGTGTAGAGTTAACAGCTATAGAAGAAAGTAAAGTCTATCCCTGTCTGTCGTGCACCTCCAGATGCATCTCAGAGAATAGAGCCATAAGCTACCACTCACTGCTGGCCTCATGAACTGCCTGAATGTGAGTTCTCCTACTCAACACATCTGCCACTGTGTTGCCCCTTCCTGGAATATAGGCAAGCTCGAAATCAAAATATTGAAGATACTCAACCCACATGCACTGTCTCAGATTCAAATCACGCTGAGTGAATATGTACTTGAGACTCTTGTGGTTGGTGAAAACCACAAAGTGCTCTCCCAGAAGGTAATGTATCCAAAAACGTAAGGCATGAACAATATCTCCCAACTTCAGGTCGTGCATCGGGTAGTTCCTATCATGTGGCCTCAACTGCTGAGACCCGTACGCAATGACTCCATCTCCTTGCATAAGCACAACGCCCAGCCCGATACCTAAAGCATCACAATAGACTATGTAGATCCTGCCTGGCTCTGGCAAGACGAGTATCGGTGCTGACGTCAACCTTCCCTTCCGCTCTTGAAAGGATGACTCACAAGAATCTGACCATAAGAACTACTCCCCCTTCTTGGTCAGACCTGTCAATAGTGCTTCTAGGCATGAAAAGTCCTGAATGAAGCGTCTGTAGTATCCATCTAGCCCTAGAAAACTTTGTACCTCAAAAATGTTCTCTGAATTCTCCCAAGAAACTACAGCTCTCACTTTTTCTAGGTCCACAGATACTCCTGCCTCTGAGATGACGTGAACCAAGAAGTGAATGTGATCCATCCAGAAGTGGCACTTTGAGAATTTAGCATAAATCTGATGCTCTATCAGTGTACTCAGAACGATCTCAAGATGGGTAGCATGGTTGTGTCGAGTGTGAGAGTACACCAAGATATCTTCCACGAAGACCACGACGAAGGAATACAAGTAAGGAAGGAACAATCAGTTCATCAGTACCATGAAAACTGCTGGCACATTCGTGAGACTGAACAGCATGACCGTATACTCATATAGACCATACCTTCTCCTGAAGGCTGTCATAGTTATATCTGATGGTCTGACATGCAACTGATGATAACTGGACCTCAAATTAATCTCCGAGATCATGCAGGCTCCTCGAAGTTGATCGAAGAGATCATCAATCCTAGGCAAGGGATATCGGTTCTTGACCATCAACTGGTTCAGCTTCCGATAATCCACACAGAGCCTAAGAGTACCATCTGCCTTCTTCGAAAACAAGACATCCTAACCCCAAAGAGAAGTATTGGGTCGGATAAACACTTTGTATGCAACTCCTCCAACTGCTTCTTGAGTTCTTGCAACTCAGGTGTATCCATCCTATAGGGAGGAATGGACACCGGTGTCACTCCTGGCATGAGCTCGATAGAGAAGTCTACCTCACGCTCAGGAGGCAAACCTAAAAATTCCTCTTGAAAGACATCTCTAAAACGATCCACTACTGGAGGAAAGTCCAAATGTGAAGTCCCATAATCATCCAGATAAAGACTAGGAATATGAGTCATAACCCTTTCTAGCCCATGATGCTCGAGTCCTGCTCGACTCGCCCGAACATCCCATTCACATCTATGAAGAAAAGTCTCACCCTCTGGTGAGATAAAACTCACACTGTGGTGATAACAGTCGACGGCTGCCTAGAAATGAACTAACCAGTCTATCCCGAGAATGACATCATATCCTGTCATCTCTAGGACATAGAGATCCCATAATAAATGATACCCTGAAACCTCGAGAGGGCACTCTCTGCACTGACTTACAATAGATGTTCTTGCTCCCAAAGGTTTTTCTAGTGTCAATATGTCGGCAGAAGAAAAAATATAGATCCCAAGGCTCCCTACAACAGTAATAGAGATAATTCTATGCGTAGAACCAGTATTGAAAAGAGATGAACATAAAACTGAGCTACTAAAATCGTACCTCAAATGGTAGAAGGTCTGAGATCTTACTCTTAATAGGTCTTTTCCACCGCAAAAGTCTGTCCTACCCAGTGGCCATGTGACACTATCTGACCACTCTGAGCTGATCCTCCCTACTGGCGCTGAAGGACTGGTGAGTGACTACCACGGCCTCGACCTCCACCTCGGCCCGAACGGCTAGATGAACTCCAGTTCCCCGACTGGTGGGATACTGGTGGTGCTGATCCGGAACGAGGAGTCATGGAAGAACCCCCGTCACCAACTACTGGTGAGAAAAACTGGCAAAAACGCTGAAGGTGACCCATCTTGCCGCAAGATCGGCACTCCACTGGGTATCTCTGGCCCTGCGGCCTCATGTGCCCTACCCTTCCACACTTGTAGCATACCACCTGGCTACCTGAAGGTGTATCTCACCTCCTCGGATCACCGCGCGTAGACTCCCTACGATGCTTCCTGCTATCAACTGGAGGAACACTATCTCTGGGAGAAGAACCGCCCTGGCTTGCAGCTTCGGAGTCTCTAAGATTACACTCCGCAATTAGCGCCTGGTTGATGATGGAAGTGATGGAAGTCGGCTGGAATATATTCACATGCGAACGAATCTCCCGCCTGAGACCATCCTCAAACTTCCATGCTAAGAACACTTCACTTCCATCCCAAAGGGGTGTCATACACTGCAGCTCGGTGAAACGAGAGGAATACTCTATAACAGAAAGAGTACCATGCTCTAGAATCATGAACTCTTGGGCTCAATCGGCCCTCAGATTCTCTGGGTAGATGTAGTTGTAAAACACCCGCTGGAAATCCTCCCAAGCCATAACCTGCTGATGAACCGCCTATGAGATCATGTCCCACCACCTCTTGGTAGAGTCTCGCAGCATATAGGTGGCGAGCTTGACCTGCCTCTCTGGAGGTGTTTCCAGATGCTCAAAGATAGTCATCATGGATTCCATCCATGACTCTGCAGCCTATGGTACTCCCTCCCCTGAGAAAGTATGAGGATGCTGCTGCTGGAAAACCCACATAAAGTCAGTCATAGTCATGGAAGAAGTTGGTGCTCCCTGAAAGGTCTGTATCATCCTCATAAATCCGTCCCTGAACTACGCATCAGCACCTGCAACTGGTATAACAGCCGGTGCCAAGGCTGGCCTGACTGGAGGATCAGAAAGAAGTCCTTGATCAGCCATATCTGGCGTCTGATCACTGCCTAACAACTAACGTACAACCAGAGGACGTCTCGGAGGCATAACTCTAAAATATCAAAAGCATACCTTAGATCAGGAAAAAAAGGACAGAGAACAAAGGAGTACAAAATGGAAGTAGGAGAAGGAAACACTCTAGATTAAAAAACATGACTACACGACGTGTATACAGTCTACATGGTGTGAACTTAACTCTATCCCTTTGCTTGTGCCTCCTTGCACGGCTAACCCACATGATCTTCTTAAACTGAGACTACACGGCGTGTTCACTATGGACATGGCGTGTAGTGGACAAGGTTTCAACAACCCGTGTTTTTAGTTACACGGCCGATCACACGGATGAGACTACAAGGAATGTTCCAAACAAACACGGCATATACTTGAAGACTTTTCCCTCCCGTGTTGTTGGCGACACATCCAAGTACACGGTTGACCCTTACACAACATGTCCCGAACAAGCACGGCGTGTAGAGGAGGAGAGAACATCGTCCTGTGTTGTTTATGACATGGCCGGGTACTGAGAACAAGGATACACAGCGTGTTCATACACAACATGGCATGTATGACACGAGCTTCCCCGACCTATGTTGTTAGTGACACGGCCGGGTACACTTCTTACTACTACACACCGTGCACCTACCATACACGGCGTGTTCCTCGTGATTTTTCAGAACCCATGTTTCTGCTCACACGGTCAGTGACACGGCTTTAAAAACTACACGACATGTATATATAAATTACACGCAATGTATTCTGGGTTTTTCTGGGTAGTTGATCTAAAACTGCACCAAATCCCAGAAAACACTGAAAAACGAGCATGAAGGTGCCAAATTCCGATTCGTGAGGGCCCATACTCCCCAAAAATCAAAGATTGGCATCCAATACAGTTATATATAAGGAAAACATGTCAATGATTCACCAATTTCTAATTCAAGAGGGCCCATAACACCTCGAGAACCAAAATTTGGCGTTCATTTCAGCAAGGTACAAAACAAACAACCTTTCTATCAAACTGCAGAGATTCTATCAAGCACCTATCACAACAGCATGAATAATCTACACGAAGTCTATCACAACAACATGCAATTTATAATGCACCCTATATGGAATGGAAAGAATGTATGGCATGTGATTTATAACAAGTGCCTATATGATGCATGAGATGGCATACCCTCATCACAATGGGTTGTGACAGAAACAGAACCACAATATCAACAACAATAACAAAAAAAATCATGTGAATCACTCTAGATGAAATCATATAAATCATAAAATCTGAAAACTAGAAAATTGAAGTAATCGAGGTAGTATGGCTTTTCCCTGTACACGGGTTAGCTACTCCCGAGCACAGCTTAATACCAAGTACCAAATCTGTCATATCCCTGGCTAAAGGCTCCTAATAGTAAATCAAGAGAAAATAACTCCTCTGATACCACTTTGTGACATCCGGGTTCTGGAATCCACCTAGAGGTGCCTCCGTACCCGGTTGGTCACATGGCCTCAAGCACATTTCCTCAAATGCCGGAGGCTGCTGACTAGCAGTGAGGGCCTTGGGTGTGATAGTGGGGAAACTATGCCCTTATTGGAAGAGTTCACAGTAGAAGAGAAAACAAGTAACAACAATAGCAGAATCAGTAGACATCCATACATGAGTAAACAGCGGAAGACTAATAAATAAACAATTGCAGCAGATATATATATGTAAATGATGCATGATACACGTATGTCTAGGAAAGTAGTGAAACAAGTCAAAATGGTAAATACCATACTAAATCAAGTAAAGATGAAAATAGGTAAACTCCTTAGCATAGAAAGCCATATCTTGGTCCCATGCTCTCCAACTCCACAGCAAGTCAAGTACCTGAAGTAGAAGGGAGCTTTCCCTTAGATATACCTGCAAGAATATAATCTTCTTGGTCCCAAAAGCATGGCCCAAATAGGGTGTGAGACAAAGTCACAATAGGCATCCACCCAAAGCTCTGTGCCTAACAGTCAGTGAATATATCGCAGGTAATGTACAGTAAGTGGTAAACAGCAAGCAGTAAACAGGATAAAACACAGAAGTAACAATCCACAGTTCTAGCATATAATCTACAAATAAGAAACACCCACATAAGCAAGTAGAACAAAAAGGTATCCTCTAGGTAGTTCTCATAGCCTAACCCCTATGGTTCAACCTAAAAGTACTAGAAACCCTCTTGGAGGCACACACAGTCTCACCCCTCTGGTTCAGCAAAAAACAATAATAGACTCTCTGAGGAAGCACTCACCGTCAATTCCCCCTATAGAATTGTAGCGTTATAAAGGCTCTCTGGGGAAGCACTCAACGTAAATTCCCCCTGTGGCCCACGTCGATTAACTAGAGACTCTCTGAGTAAGCACTCAACGTCAATTCCCCCTGTGGTCTCGCATTGTAAATTAAAGACACTCTGGAGAATCCCTTACGTCCATTCTCCCTATGGTCCACTACACTAGGTTCTCACAGCCCTGTGTAAAATAAACATGCATAGTGCACGTATCAGCCCAAGTAAACCTCAATAACTACTTGGATATCATTATAAGTCACAACAGCAATACAGTACACTGGTTCCACTATCCTACTACTAGGCATGACAACTGGAAAAACACCAACAAGCAAAACAAGCATGGAAAAACATCCAGAGTACAAAAAAAATTACCCAATTCACAGGAAATCACCTCTACTCAAGCAATCAAGAAAAGCAAGCATCAACAAGGGCAAACCAGGAAACACGCAATACCATGTTCAAGGGTATTGGTGAAATTTGCACAAAATATTCACAGACTTCCAACGAAATGGCACAAACCACCTACCTCAATGCTAGGAGAAAGATATACGTGAACCGCGATGATTGATTCTCCTTATAATGTCGAAGATCTGAGAAAACATCAAAAATATCAACCAATGATAACTTGAGAAAGAGAAGGAATTGGATACCAAGGCTCTAGGAGAAGAGAGAGAAAAAAGCTGCGGTCCCAACGCAATTGACGGCGGTCAATTTGAAGAACAGACGGAGGCACGAAAGCTCAGAGAAGATCAGCGGTCGTACGGCTTCTCTCGGATGAACGAAACCTGGACGAAAGGTGTTCTGTCTGTCAGGTATGACCCCGGTGTGTTTAATGAGAAAAAGAGAAAATACACGGTGTGTACTTTTGGGGTACATGGCGTGTACTCTATTTTTCTTTACACCACTTTAAGCAGTCTCCACATCACCCCTTCACACCGTGTGTGTGGCCCGGACACGGCCTACACACGGCATGGCACGACAAATGAGTACACGGTGTGTACTCAGAAAGTACACAGCGTGTACTTCAAAAATTTCCAGAAACCCCTCTTTTCTCAAAAACTCTAGGAAAAAGTAAGACATACCTGAAATGAAGATCCATGTTTTTATAGTACTATTGTGAATTTGTGATGGTAGATTGGCTACCCGACCATGGGATAAAAGTAGATGACGGTGGTGCCCATTATGGGGACTCACAAATTGTGTGGGACTACTACCGATGGGAATTTCCCCAGTGACTACCATCGACAACGATGGTGAGGTACTAACCTTATGCTATGCAATGATGGGTGATGATGATTTTCATGGCATGATGGATGATGGTGAAAGGCGGTGTTAATAAGTTTATGGCGTGCAAGCCATTGGTGCTACGACGGATGAACGAGATTCTTGTTCTGACATCATTTTGGGTGGTAGTTGTAGGTGGGAAGGGTGTATTTGGCTGGTGAAACAAATTGGGGTAGGATCAATGAGACAGGTGAACCATCACTTCATGGTGGGGCGGTTATCTGATAGTCATTTGTGGCATCGACACGTTATTCTGGAGAGATGATGGAGTTTTCCATCATTGGCTTGTAGGGGAATCTCATTCAAGATGGAAACACACAGTATTATTTGATCAAAGAAACAGTGTCTCAACTTAGATGAAATACATGTGCTTGCTACAATTATGGGCCTTTCATAGCATTACTTGTAAGGGTCATTGGACTCTTAATTGGTGGGTTATCCATTGGGGGTGCTATGACCTTCCCATCAGGGGTTGAGATGTGTGTGTATTTTTCATTGTACTTGTACACCTAAGTACCTAGTAATATAATTATAAATAAATATATTTAATAATTATTTATATATAATTTTAAATATATAATTTTAAATATACTAAATATATTTATTATTTAAATATATTTATTATAATTTCATAATTATTTAAATTGTAATTTATTTATTTTTAATTATAACTGTAAATAAATATTTTTTAAAATTATTTCTATATAATTATAAATATATATATATATATATATGTTGGTAAATCTCATGACTTGAGCTATCTCTGTCCAAAAAATGTATTTAAGAAAATATAAATATAGAGAAACACAACAAAGATGTGCCAGAAAAAGCACCACCATACCCGAAAAGTAGAAAAACAATTCCACCCAAAAACACCTAATAGTCCAAAGACCCACACACCAATACCCATAGACCCGCATATATGAAAGACCTCCAATGCCACATAAAAGAGTCCCAATGCCCTAAAACTGTGTCCAAAAATGGTCCAATGACACGTAACAGAACCAAGGCCTAGTGAGGACCTCCTTAACTCCCAAATCACAAAACTTATCCCACCTGGGATGCCTTGTAGATGCCAGAATGTTTGATCCACCTCAATCAAGACCACCATAAGAAACCACTAAGTTACCAAAACCCTTTACCACCATTTAGCCAAAGCATATCCTGAGGTCATCCAAAAACGTATCCCATGAGATTTCTGTAGATCTGTTTCTCTAACAGCTGACGATCATCATCCACTAACCTTCTCATCGGGCCCTCATCATCATCGAGAAACACCCCTCAAAGAGGAAACATTGAAACCCTGCTTACCAGCTCCCCACTCCTCTCTGATCCATTACCATGCAATAGGTCCACTATAAGTCGGTCATCCACATCCCAAGAAACCGCTTCAAGCTTCTATCATTATCACCACAGCATAATGGCCCTTTGTCCTGCAGTATTAGAAGTCCAAAAGATCTATCACCTCCCCTTCATAGAAAGAAACTTTGATTGGGATATTCACATAGATCCTAGATCCACACCTCAATGCAATAAAGTGCATCTCCACATTCTGGTAGGATCGCCGTAGAATCCATCCAACACCTTAAAGGCATCAATCACAAGGGTCGACCTCATGCTCCACCATTTGCAGCTCCAAGGCCTCCAAACCTTCCTAAATCCATCCTATATTTATCCCATCATATGATGAAAACACTCCCCAAGAACTATATCCCAACATCATTTATATATTGAAACCCTAGACTGAGTTCTTGAGATATTGATAGCTCTAGACAGGACCCTAAATGGGTACATGCAGGTGGAACTACCAATTTGGTCATTCAAGAGTACAGTTTTGAAGTGAAATTGCATGCTCTACATGATGTGGTAGATATGTGTGCAATTGGGTAGCATATTGTAGCCTCTAGGCATCCAGATTCAGGAATAATGGTTTCTTCATATAAGGATGCACAACCCTCTAATCCTGAAGTGGGAATAGATCAAGAGTCTAGTGGATCTAAGGAAAGGGACAAAAAAATCTTGGATGTCTTAGGTGACACTTGGGTTACTCTCAAATTAAAGAGGGTATATTATCCTCAGGGTCGTAGTGAATATAATGTTGTAAATCTTCATTAAAGTTGCTTTGTCTATTGGAACATTTTTGGCAAGGTTTGCCCTCTGAGTTTGTCAGCGTGCTTGTTTGTGTTTTTTGTTACTTTTCATTGTCTTTCACATTACTTTTTCTTAATAATATTTTCAGTTTAATGGGGTTTTTAAGCTATGATTCACACTATTTTGTTATATAAATAAGCTATTAAACATTTTGACTAATATAAATTTAAAAAAAATTATAAAAAATTAAGAAAATAATTTTTTGTTAAATTTTATATAATATATATTTATATATTAATTTATATATATATATATATTAATATAAATCATATTTAAAAATATATAAGTATGTATAAATTTATTTACAACTATAATTATAAATAAATATATTTATAAATATTTGTGTATAATTATAAATATATTGATATAATTACATATATATATATAATTATATATATTTAATTATAAATTTTATTAGTATATTTAACTCATGGATCACACTATTACTAGTATAATCATTAATATATAAGAATATATAAATAGAAATACAATAAATCTATATTATTTTAATATATTTATTATAATTTTATATTTATTTAAATTTTAATATATTCATTTAAAATATTAATAATAATAAAATTATTTATAAATATTTTTATATAAATATAAATATTTCTATATAATTATATATATTTCAATATAATATAAATAAATATATTATAATTTTTTAAAATAACTGTATATAAATATATATATTTTTATTTATATAAATATTTGTATTTAAATATATTTATTATAATAAATATATTTTCTACATAATTATATATAATTATATAATTTAATATATGTACTAAAAAGGTTCAAGTACTAAGCAAACTAGGCCCAAAAATTTATTAATGAAAATAAAAAAAACATCAACCATCAAGCATACGTCACATAATGAACCACCAAAGTTTGAGAGTTGAAAAATTACCCCACTAAAATGACCGAAATTGGCCAATAGCTTCCGATCACGATGACCTCACACACAAGACTGCAACTATATAGTTGGAAAAAAACACAACTTGAGATCATTATAAGACAAAAATCTCATCGTAGGAAGTCATTGTGCCCTTCAACATCATCACTTGCATGATTGTGGTTATCCCCAAAGTCGTTCACTAGTGGTTTCAGTCAATATTTCATTAGCGGTGGTTTCTCTACATCGACATCCCATACTACCAAAAACTCATGGAACCCGAGAACGTCGCACCCATCAAAATCCCATACCAGCATAGGTCACCTCACATCCATTAAAATAGAACCCATGAACCGTCAAGAAATTGGACCAAATACAATGAAGATATTAATCCCACAGAGAAAGGCCCAAGGACCCAAAAACCCCATCAAGAGCCCAAGGAGAACACCTCCATCACCCAGAAAACTCTCCTCAAAAAAATAGAGTTGATCACAAGTATCCTAAATTTGAAAATGAGTAGAGAAACTTTTACCTTGTTCAATCTATAGTTAGAGTGAATCCTTTTGGTTTTCAAAGAAGCACTCACAATACATGTCTGGTTATGTTGGTAAATAATAAATATTCACTATTTTTTCATGAAATGAAAATAAATTATGTTATATATGCTTATATCGGGACAAAAAAAACAATTTAATCATATTGATGTTTATTTGTCTCCATTCATCAAATATTTGATATTATTGTGGGATTTAGATGTCACATTGTCTGATGCTTATAGAAATAAAGATTTAATGTTGAGATCCATGTTGTACGAGATGATAAGTCACATTATTTTTTCTAATCCTTTAGATTATTACCCTTCTAGACAAGACCCCAAGATGGTTCACTTAAAGGGATATGAATTACCCAGCGCCTCCAATAGTAGTGTAGAGGTTCATAATAAAAATGGTGTAGATGGAAAGACAATGTCTTCATCAAAACTTTTTATGGATGAATATGTATTCCAAATGGTTCCTTTTAGGAACTCCATGCCATATTTTTCTATGTAAGGATGGATTTCCCTCTCTAGAACTTCATGTGACATGGCCCCGGTCCCAAATTTTCTACCCCTTTAGACTGTACCTCCATTTCCAGAGGCCTTAGGTGACCCTATATTAAAACCCATGTAGGGAATGGAAAGTAAAATAAAGGTGAAAGTGTTTAAATCTATCCATGTAGGGATCAGTTTAAGGGAGATCAGGTTCAACTGTAAGAATCAAGAGTATCAAGTAATCCTAGAATAAATTTGGATAATGTGCATGGAATAGAAACACAAGACAGATTGTGTGAATCATTAGGTGAAATAAAGACCCCCACAGACATAGTGAATTAAGACACCCTGGTTGATTACCTTTATTGGAAGTTGGATCTTCAAGAAGATGTTGATAGAATGGAATCAGATAACAATGACATTGAAGGTCTTTTGAAATAGGCTATGACTTAGAGGAGAGGTTGGCACCCCAGAGGTTTCCATTTTCTACACAAAAGAATTAATTGTAATGAAATGCGTGATGAGGAATCATGTATTAGATCCATGATTAGAGAATATATAGGTCTTTTACATTCTATGAAGAGGATAGTTCTGTCATGTCTGACCCCATCTCTTGCTTGTGTTGTTTTTCTGTCTTTCAATAAAGGGGTGTTGTCCCAAAAAAATGATGTGTGGGTACAATTGACACAATATGATCATTAGTTTATTTTTGTACATGATGGGTTACTATGTTCCAAATATTAATATTACCAATATTATGATCATGCATGCATTTTTTATATATTCATGACTCATGAATGTTCATTTATACATTCACATCCATATTATTCATGCTTCCACATATGTGACAACTCATTTTTTATTATCATTAGTTTACTATGTATGATTTACTTATGTTATACCCATGAACATATTATGTTCTCATAAATATTTATAAAATTATAATAAACATATTTAAATAATAAGTATATTTATTATATTTATAATTAATTTTTTTTATTTATAAATAAATAATTTTTAAATATATTTATTTATAATTAGAAATATAAATAAATAAAAATATATTCAAATACTAATAAAATTACAATAAATATATTTAAATTATATATATAGTCATTATATTTATAAATTTATATTTTTATATATTGAAATAAATATATATAATTATATAAATATCTTAAAAGAGGTGCAGACCATGAGGTATAGTTATAAAAATATACTTATAATTAAATAGAAATATTTTTAAATATATTTATTTATAATTATAAAAATTTATTTATAATTATATATAAATAATATAAAATATTTATAATTATTTATAATTATAATTAAAAATAAATTATTATATATTTAAATAATTATAAAACTACTTTTTTTAAAAGGTCAATGTTCAACACCTCGTTTAATTAATTAAAGAGAAAAAAGGAAGTACAAAGAGGGGATAAAAATACAAGATGTTCAAAAGGAAAGTCAAACTAAAAATAGTGGAAATTCATGTAGAAATAGATCGGGTGCTCATGCTATGGTGCAAGGAAGTCCCACCCCTCCCAAGAGGGCGCCTTCCTCTTCTCCATGATTTCACTTGAGCCCATGGTCCTCCTCCATCATTCGAGAGTCCAGCATCAACAACATCCTTCATATCTTCATCGCCATATAAGTGAATAAATTCATGTATGTCCTCTTCACTGCTTCCAGATGAAAGAAGATCAAAAGATTTATGGGTACTTATCTTAGAATGTGATTTTCTCTTATCCAAATGAGAAATATCATGATTATAAAGAGAACCAGCAAGTTCCTTTTTTGAACCCTTACTCATATCAGATTGAGATCCCAAATCGAATGTTGGTTGAAGCATTTCTACAATTTTAGTTTGGACACCTCCTGATTCATGAGGAGAAATAGTTTGCTTCTTGCAGGATACCACTATATCTCTATTTTCAAAAACCACCCCCTCCTAGGAATGAGTTTAGCAACATCAACTATTATCAAACACTTACCAAGGGAAGGATCCTAAACTTTTCCTTGATCTGATTCTGCAGCAGTTTCATTACCCTGCAAATGAGCCACAACCAGTCATTTCTTTATAAACGGGGGATGAGCCAACTGCTGGGTCACATCCTATTTCTAGAGTTCTATAGATATTTTTGAAGAATTTTCATATTGAAATTCCCTTCTGTGTTAAGAAACATCCTTCCCAACATGCGACTTGGAGATAGACATCTCTATTGGTTGGACATCAGATGTGCCAACTTCATACTCCACATAGCCTTTATGAGGTGAGGAGGTGTACATTATTTAATATTCCTTCTCTAAGGTATCCTTTCGATATTTGGATTTTAATGAAATTGAAGACTCAAATTTCTTTTTACCCTTTAGACCTGTATTGTCCCTACATTTCTATTTCGTCCACATTTCTAAATCAACTTCATCTTGAATGGATGATTCCTTAGCACTCTGACTATCATATGACTAATCTTTAGGCTATTCAATCTCTAAATCATAATTAGATGATTATTTTCTAGATTTATAGATATGGTACTCCATTACTAGGTCAACCCAAGACATTATTGTCTTATTAACCTTCATTAATAACTTAGCTTCATTATCAGGATGTAAGGGGGCAGTCTAAGGTACCTCTACACCCCCATCAGTCCTAATGGGACATTCAGCCACATCTTATTCTTATAACTATGGGGGTCCCTCTGTATCAAAAGAATTATGGACCACATTAGCTTGAAAATCACTTTTTAAGTGGAATTGTTTAGAACCAACTTCTTCTAGATCATTATTATGTGTAGTAGGAACAACCTCAACACTTTTCTTTCTTCGACAGTGACTAGATTCATGCCTCGTTTCATAGAAAAATGAGCATACTATATTACTTATACAGTTATAAATCAAAGGACCTATGGTACCACATATGTTACATAATGGAGGGGTCCATTCATACTCAATTATCAAGATAACCTGGCCCCACAAGGTTGAGGGAACTACACATTCAATTAGCATAGAACATAGATCAACTTAAATTAGGACTCTTGCAACATGACCAAAATTATATGTTTACATTGCATTGTCCATATATATGTATATATATATAATTATATAGAAATATTTATAAATATATTTATTTATAATTTCAATTATAAATGAATTTTTTATAATTTTAATTATAAATATATATATAAATATATATATATATATATGGTTGTGATGTGGGAAACTCTAGAGCCTCTCTCTCAACCTGGTGTCTAGGTCATCCATGCACTGGGATCAAATCTATATTGCTTTAATCCTCATGAGGTTCTCATTTGTTCCTTGAATAAGAATAAGAATTATTCAGTCATGGTGGGAGACAAAAACTGTCTCTTAGATTAAGAAGTGGTGTATTTTGTGGGTCAGGTGAACCGGGAAACTAGGACTTGAGATCCAGCTAAAAATTTTGTAGTCTTAGAGAACAATTTGATTTCCAATGTAGAAAAGATTTCTAATCTCAGGTTCGTTAATGAATCTCGTGTTGATGTATTTCCATAAAATAAGACAATTATGAAGAATGTATCCATGTATTTTGTTGAAGTTAACCTTAATTATTCCATGATCGGATTTAGGATTACAAACACTCCCTTATTGCTCAGTTATCTCCACAACATATGAGTAGAGCATGGTAGATCGAGGATTTAAATACACAGCTTCCCCATGATTGTGATCTTGATGATTAGATTATTTTTCAATTGGTATGGTCATGTTTCGAATCATATTCCCTTTATAGGAACTTACATGTATTGAAAAGAGTTTTGATTTCATTTCCCTTGAGTCATGGATTCTAAGATTACAGGATCGGGACCCCTAGTATGATCCATCAAAGGCCGTAAAATATTCTTTTGAAACCAAGATTCAAATTAGGGGCCTAAATTGGTTCTTTTTTCACCGTCAAGTTCTCTAGGATGTAGCCTAATTTTTGGAAATCCTAAAACAATTGATAAATAGACTGACATAGCAAGGTACGTACATTATGAGGTAATTGTTTTTGAAATTGACCTATTTTTTCCACTGATGGAAACTATATTGTTGGAAGATTATGAATTCATGTTTTGACTTGTATATTTATTATGGGAATATTACTGAATTTATCTTTAATTGTCACTACATTGTGAATCTTAAGTAAATGTGCCTTAATGTTTTGAGATTCTTAAACTACAAAAAAAGAGTGGGTATCTTGTTGGTAGTTAAAAGTTTAATGTTCTTGTGATAAAAGATTATAATTCCAAAAGTAAATAGGGAGATAAGGAAGGATAATGGTCTTAATAAAATGCATTCTTTGAGGTATTCTATGGTATTTAGAACAATGGATAGGAGGGAACAAATTTTTTATGGTCACGATCCTAAAAGGAAAAAACATTATCTTGAGGGAAGAATAGATGAGAGAATGGAACCACTATCCATCACTGATTTAGTTGTTGGCTCTAAGTCTCAAAACCTTGGAAAATATAACCTTGTAATATTTGTTATAAGTAGTGTGGAGAATATTAGTAATTTAAAATGGGTTGATAGATGATTATTTATTGAATCAAAGTATTTTGAGAGTGATTTTGGGGGTGATCATGCTGATTCTCTTGAGGATTAGTTCTTGTCTATTAGTATGGTGGATCATGCTTTATGGTATCTTTCATTTCAACCTAAGAAAAAATGTGAAAAGGAGGTTTCTAAAATGAAGGAGGTTGTGTAGGATGAGGGTGATAATGTAATATAGGATATTATGGATTTGAATTCAGCAATTGGTGTGTATTCTAAAGGGATGAAATATGAAGGGGGTGCTACTGATGAGTTTCATTATGCTACTAAATTTATAATAGAAGAGGTTTCTATTATAATAGTAGAAAAACTAGTGGTTGATGATATAACTATACGGGAGGGAGGTAGTGATGATATTCAATGTGGGAAGTATCTAATGAATGCCCCTAAAAACTTTTTTACAATATTGGATTCGATCATCATGCCTTGGATTGGGACATTCAATTTAGAATGAATCAAAAAGAGTCAGGGTTATCCCTACATGGTGTAGATTTTTTAGGGGACATGTACTAAGATGAGTCCCCGGAAGGAGTCTACAGGTGGGATTGAGCATTTGGATCTTCCTAAAGAAGGAATAATTATGGTTGGGAGGAGATAGTTGAATGAAACTATTGGGAAGAAGGATATTGTGGAAAAGGAGTTCCACATGTTTTATGATGATGAACCTGATGTGCAGCTTGATAAGGAAGCATTCAAGGATACTATGTAGGTGATATTTATCTCAGACCTTGGGTTATCTATTTTATTATTAATTTTCAATGTTCTTGAAGATTTATCTCATGCATATGACATGTTTTATAAACCAGATGCATTAAAGGCTTAGGAGGACACCGTTAAACATGACTGAGGTGACACATGGGTCACCCCCAAATGGAGGATAGGATATCATCCTTAATGTCATGGTAGATGTTAAGGAGGAATACCCTTATTGTTTTTTTTGTTGGAATGGGTTGTTTGTATTTTTCTTGTTTTATTGTGGTGTGTGACACTATCTTCACCTTGGAACCATGTTCCCTATATTTTATTTTTTTATTAAATAATCATTGTGTCCATGGGCTCTCAGGCCTATGTATTACACCATTTAGATTATATATATATGTTTAAATAATTATAAAATTATAATAAATATATTTATTGCAATTATAATTTTACAAAATGTGTATAATTATATAAATATATTTATAAATATATTAAAATATTTTTAAATATATAAAAATATCTGTATATATATTTATTATATCCTAGAAATGGTGGGATACATGGATTAAAACCCATGTCCTTATAAATTTATTAAAAAGATAAAGTACAATATAATGGAAGGAAGGGATGAAATGAAAAAAGAGAAAAAAATCCATAAAATTGAATGACCATTCAATGATCACCTTCTTTGATGTCTTTCGCCCATTTTATAGGAACTTCACTGACCTTTCGGATGTTGAACCCTCTTCCATTTCTTTTGGGACTGCTATGTATCATCCTAAACATCCATTTCTATGGAAACCTCATACTCATCAAGAGACTCCCAACCTCCAGTGAATCCATTTTTAGACAAAATAGGGTCATTATGTTCCTTCTCTAACAATTGATCATCGTCTTGGAAGGATTCATGAGTGAGTCCAAACTCATCACAGAAAACCTCACTACTTTTAGATATATTAAATAAATAAATCTAGCTAAGAGGTTTTTCTCTTTAATTTGATTGATCGTGGATCAAAGAGGACATGACATTCATATTTGAATCAAGAAATTGAAAGCCACATTCCTTATGAGGAACCACATGGTCCACCCAACCTGCTAGAATTAGTAGGATTCCATTCGAGGGGGGTTTATTTCCCATTCTTGATGTAGTAAAAACACCTAAATGGGTCACTTACATTTCACTTGGCATCACAGGCTCATTCTCATTTAATAGTCCAGGTAACATAAGAACAAAAGTGTATATGCTTCCACTCTCTTTAATGTGCTGTTTAACCAAATGAGGAGGTATTATCTCCGAATCTCTCTTTTAGCCCTTGATGACACCTTGATTGAATAAGGAATATTCAATAAAATCTACTACATCCAGGTCATCATCAGAGGGTGGACCATGGATTGAGAAAACCACATGGGGATCCATAACAGGCTTAGAAATCTACAGTAACTATTTTAACCCACCTATAATAGTTAATATACCCTCATTCCAAGAGGTTTATCCTCCAGGATTGGAAACCTACTTAGACAAGAGGTCTTCTTTATGATACATTATTATCTCAATTATCTGCCTCACATCCTCATTAATAGAGTTAGCCAAAGGTCTATCATGGGCTTACTCGGGGGAACTAATCTAGGCAAGACATGGTGTTCCTTGAGAAAACCCACACCCTTGTTCTTAGAGGGATACTACATCCCCTATACTAGAGAAATGTGTATAGTAGGACTTGGATAGGCCTCATGCACATACTGACCACCCGCAACAATGGCATAAAAGAATTATTGTGTCCCAACACGTCCTTAACTAGTACTGGAGGTAGGTTGGCTAGACGTTATAGAGGCATCACCACCTTCTTTTTGGAAATATGTAGTCCCCAATGATTTTTCTTTGCTAAGAAGGTCTCTAAAAGAAATCCCATCATTCAAAAAGGCAGTATTTCCATTTTTCTATACTTGCATATTATTACATGTACCTCTTGAGATCAACTTCTCTTAAAATTAATGTTGGGTATGTCAAGAAACTTTATTAGACCCTTTCACATCAGATTTCAATCATCTAGATTTTTTAAGACATGAATTAATTCAACAGGCCTCTTGTAGAACAATAATCATAGACGATTAGCCTCTTATAATTCGAAACATCGTGTCCTATGACATTGTAGTCACTCCATAATTTAGTAACCTTTTCATTTTAAATATTCAAAGAATTATCATTATTATATATAGAAAGAAAAACTGTGTTGACTAAAGTAGAACACAAATATACATCTACTAAAAGACACACAAAATGGCCAAATATGGATACCTCTATTTATATATCTATTCTAACTGGAATCACAATTTCCATTGCAATGTAATGAAGTATACCAGGGTGCCAATGTATCCAATTAAGACCATATACCTTGACCCATAGTAGTGTAGATGAGTTTTTAACCTCCAAATGACTAAACATCTTGTCCCATTCCAAGATGTGTAGAAATCCTGGCTTGATTGAGATCGAACTGAATCCACCAGAACATGTCATCAAATCCTCTGAATGAAAGTGCATATGGAAAACCCATTAACCTAGTGGAATAAACATTAGATTTGTGAAACCCCGAATTTATGAAACCCGCTCAAACTGATCATAAATTCTCCATGGAAAATATCCCCTTGAAAAAATGAGACACGCAATGATAGAGTACTCACCCATTTCCAAGTGTTCTAAAAACACGACTAGATCCACTATAATATAAATATATATAATATTATAAATAAATAATTTACATTAGAACTTTATCAGTTTTTTTAGTGGTGATAAATATACCCTTTTATCAGTGATAACAAAGTTATGATATATATATCAGATGCATAGTGTTACAATTACAATGAAACACACATGCACCACACAAACTCATAGTTGAATAGTCAGGTCATAGAACCCCCCCCCCCCAACCACAGAGAAAATCCACCAATACAACCTCTCTTATTTATTATATATGTTTCCTATATACCCTTAATATATGACATATAGGTCCCTTCCTCACAATAACCCATCCCAACTATTAATCCAGTCTCGTAGGGCACTTATTTTCTGTTCGGGGTGCACATAAACTGATAAAGACATGTTCTATCAGCGCCTTTTGGAAAGAACTGATAAAAGCCTAACATTTTCTCATAAATTGAACCCTAACAGAGCAATCTCGTTGCATGCACCTCATGCTTTCATATAACCAGAGCTCTTCCACCACTACTGCCAAACCATATTGCAATCATCGTTTTACACTATCGATGAATCGATATATCCAAATCTAAGTTATGTGAAGGTTTATCATTTTTTCACCTCTGAAAACACTATTTTTCATGTCAAACCTCACCTGCATGAGCCTTCATTTCTTCTTGAAGAACCTATTGAATAACTCCCATATCAATTTTATCTGGTTTGAGTAAGAGTACCCTATCTTGATCCTTCTCTTTTATTCTCTTTCTTAGTGCCCTAGCTTCGGATCCAGTTGAAATTTTATCACAGATAATAATGGATTGGGGCTGAAGGTCTTTAATAGTGGTGTGTGGGTCCATATCAAATTTTGATATAGTTTTATTTGACTTTAATTTGGCCCTACCTATTTTTTTAAATTATGGCATGCGCCATTAGAGGAGACACTTCTCTTTGAGGAACTGTGGCATAGGAAGTTTCCCTCTAGTTGGATGGATTGGACAAGCTCTACTCCTTCTCAAACCAATCATTCCCTAAACGATTCCTAAAAATTAATATTCTAGTCAATGCGCTCAGTCAGATCACTTCTCTTTACAGTTAATTGGACCAGGGAGACTAAATTGTTTTATATCATTTAAATTAACAACTTATGTAGTGTTTTTAACATATTTAACTTTAGTTCTTGTCATGCCATTTTTTATTATGTTTTGTTTTCTTATTTTCATTTTTGAACATTTCCAATGATTCCATATGTGTTATATATATGTAATTATTCTTTTTTTATGTTTTATTATATTTATTAATTCATTTTCATTTCATATTAGGGTATTTATCTCTCTAATGGTTCTAATTTAAATATATAGTGCTAGTATTTAATAAATGGTGAATATATAGCATGTGTGACATTATATTAAACCCCTTCATGGGTCTAATATAACTTCCCTTTAACATAGTATCACAAATGAATTTTTTATAACATTCTAAGGAATAGATATATCAATGTGATTGTGATTTATACTTTTAAATTGGTTCATACATGTATTGTAAAGGGATTAAATATTTTTTATTACATAAATTTCAATAACGAAAAATGAATAAAATAAATTTCATATAATTTTATAGAACAATTATTAAATTTTAAATATTTCTACAAATATTATTTTTTATATTATTAGAAAGCATGAGATTTTTAAAATTTTAATACGTCTTGAGGGCCCAAAAAACTAAATAAGAATTTTCAATAATGAAATTCATTAAAAATATATAATTTATAATTTATAACGCATCAATGTATTTTATATAGTTCATTACAAATATAACTCGCTCTATAAGAAGATTATTTCAAAGATATTTTGAAGGATGGAAATTAAAAATATATAGTTTTGTTATTTTATAATTTTTTATTAATGATATTGTGTTCGATTACAACGAATATATTTTCATTACTTAAAAATCATAGAAAACTCATTTTATATTAAATAAATTAATTTTTCACAAGAAACAGTTTTCTGTTAAATTTTTTTATATGAATTTAATAAGGAAAAACAATAATAATTAGTCTATAGACCTTCTATCTCATTTTTTTAATTATATGAAGCACTACAAATGCATGGTATAATAATTCCTTTTGACATATTCAATGTTTTTAAAGTTTTTAATTTTATAGTTTTATAAGATTTTAAATTTATATACTTTTATAAATTTAGTAGTATATCGTGTTATACTTCTATATTTTAATTATAGTTTTTTAGTTAATATTTATACTTTTATTATTTTATTTATATATAAATTTATATACTTTTATAAATTTTATTGTATATTATATTTACATATATAGTTTAAATATTTTATTTTATTAATTATTTATATTTTTATATTTTCCTAGATTTATAAATTTATTAAAATTATAGTTTTCTTCGTTATAAATTATTAAAAATTTATACTTTCATAAATTTTACTTATATAGAATATAATTTTATAATTTTAAAAAAATTTAAAACTATGTGATTCTACAAATTTATTATATTTTTATAGCATATATGTAGTTGTATATACATTTATAAATTTATATACATTTATAAATAATGTATATTTTTTAAAAAATATGTGTTTTTTAAAAACTTATATATAATTTGATACTTCTATATATATTTATAATTGTATATACTTATATAAGTATATATAAATTTGTTATTTATACTCTTATACCTATATACTTTTTTCAATTTTTCAATAGATTTATACTTTTATACTTTCATAATATTTATTTCTAAAAATAATGCTTTCATAGTCTAATAATTTTTTAATTTGATTATTATATTTTCAACAAATTAATTTGTAAAATTAAGAGTTATTTTATTATTTACTATATTTTACGTTTTAAATCATAATCGATAGAGGTTAGATGTATTCGTTTAATTGAGTATTGAATGAGTTTTAAAATTAACTTTTTTTTTTGGATTTCATGTTCAATAATGTATCTAAGGGGAAACTTATTTGATTCCTTTTTATAATTTCATCGATAGACCGTGGATTACTCATAAAGGCAGATATCTATATTTATATTATTATATTAACTTTAAGAGACCTCTTAGATAAACAGAATCTCACCTTTTATATGATATATAAGGATAATAACATCATGATAAGGAAATTTCACTAACTATATCCAGCTCATATGACATCCATCATGAACTCACAACCATAATAGGTGAATTAATATTTAACCCTAATGCAACTCTTAAACTTACTTTTCATCCAACATCACTTTCATGGTTTAAATTAGGGGAGTCCTCTACAACTATATCTTCTCTTTTATTTGTTGATAGCTTCTTAGGTGATTACTCTCGTGAAAAAATGTAATAATAATTATCATCCTCATTAGCTTCATCTCCCAAATAGTTATTTTTACATTTTGTTTCCTGAGATTCATCCCCTGTCTCTTATAGGTGAATTCATAGGATAACACATACCACCAGTGGATTTGTTATTTTATAAAAATCAATTACCCATTTACTTTAGTGCATGATGAAATTATTTGAAACAGTCAAATGTTGGGTTCCCTATATTTTAAAGGCCCATTTTTTGTATTTTTTTGTTAAATAATTATATTACCGATTGAAATATGATGAATATGAAAATGGAATGGTTGAATTCCAATCATATGACAAAAGATTATGAAGATGGGGTGAAAGTTATCACCATGTTTGAAAAAGATCATTCATATGAACCTTCTCAAATCCTTTGTCTATGTTTACACAATTTTTATTCAAGACTAATTAGTCTAGAGGATTTTGAAAAACACTTGATCTTCCATAGAATTGATCAAAGTAATAAATTGTTTAATAAACATGGGGAAAAATACAATATAGCTAGTTACTGGGATAACACTATGTTTTATGGATCAGTTGATATGATTTCAAGTGGGGAAAATGAGGTATATTGTATCAAGGATGTGATTATAGGTGTGAATGATGATAAAGATCATATCGAGGAAATAGTAATGACAGTTTAAAGAGTACTTTTTTATTTTCCAAAATTGTTTGATAGGTTAAAGAGTTATGTAAAGACACCATTTTATGTTTCTTGCACTAAATATACAGCATTATCAACCGTACTGATGTTGTATAATTTGAAGGAGAGAAATGATGGAGTGATGATGGTTTTACTGAACTACTTGCTCTCTTGAATGATATGCTCCCATAAGATATTGATCTCCCTAGACAAACATATGGTGTTAAGCAAGTTCTATTTTCAATGGGTATGATCTCTGAAAGAATACATGATTTTCCAAATGGTTGTGTACTATTTTTCAAGGACTATAAAGCACTTAAAAATTCCCAATGTGTGGTTATTCTTAATAAAATAAAGATGAATCGGGTCCTATGAATGTTTTATGATACTTTCCAATCATTCCAAGGTTTAAGACCCTATATAGAAGTGAGAAGACTACAAGGAAATTTTTGTGGCTTGCAAATACAATGAATAAATATGGGAAAATTCATCACCTAGAAGACCCTCCTGAGTAGAAGAGAATTGATCATGAGTATCCCAAAATTATAAATGATCCAAGAAACCTTATTCTTTTTATATCTATATATAGATGGAATCCTTTCATTTTTTAAATCATCACTAATAGTACATGGATGGTTATTTTGTTAAATTATAAATTTCCCTTGTGGTTATGCAAGAAATGTATATATAGTATGTTATCTATTCTTATATTAGGACCAAAACAACCATGTTATGATACTAATATTTATTTGGATCCATTGATTGAATATTAGAAATTATTATAGGATTTAGTTGTTATTTCATATAATTCTTACAGAAATGAAGATTTCACATTGAGAGCCATATTGTATGGGATGATAAATGCCATTTATACTTATGAAAATTTGTTAAAAAATTGAATTATTGTAAATAAAGGGTGTCTCATTTGAGAATAAGGTATACAGTCAATTGGGATGAAACATTCATCAAATATTGTGTTCCTAGGAATTATCATATTTCTACCCTGGTGAAAAAATGATCAATATTGGATGACATAATTCGACGGGAGTTTTGAAGAACAAAAAGCACTATCTTCACTAAATGGTGATTAGATGTTTTATAAAGTAAAATATATAGACCCTGCTTTCGGTAAAACTTTTTTGGAAAACCTTATGAATACAAATTGGAAAAAGATATCAGTTTTTTAATTTCCATACTAGAGTTTTCTGCACATCACATATTTTCTTGATGTTATGTATGCTAAAAAATGTATATGACAGTATCATTGAAACGTAACTAAATACACTCAGAAATACAATGGATGGGATTAAGGTAGGGTTGGACATGGATCACATTGGAATATGGGAAGAGTTGACACCTGGGAAGGTGGAAAAAATACACATCTTCCTCATCTACTTAAACTCATTCCAGGTAGGAGAGATATTAATTTTCCAACAACTTGAATGATGTAATGGTTCCAATGGGGTATTCATCAAATATCAATAATATCATGTCAATAACTGATTTAATGTCAAAGGGTATGAAATCACCTGACTTTCATGTTTTGAGGAAAGATATAATTCTTGTAGATTTATGTTACATTTTTTCTATGAATGTTTGTTATACATTAACCAATCTCAATTTTTTTTTAAATCAATATGCAGAAAATTTATAGACCTGAAGAAATTTCCAAATATGGAAAATAAAATTTCCATCATATAATTTTAATTGAAAATATTCTTCCTGCCAACATTCTTTGATATGACTATTCAGTTGATGGTTCACTGGGTGAGATTGAATCGACTATGTAGTCCTATACATTATAGATGGATATATCCCATTAAACAATTTATGAAAGTTTTTAAAGGGTATTCCAAATATCAAATTTGGCTAGGGGTTTTATTGCAGATTGATATATTTTTGAGGAATTAATTGAATATTATACTAACTACCTATTTGGTGTGGAAAGCATTGGTCTACCAAAATATCTTCACACTCGGTGGCTCATGGGTGATCTAAATTCTCGAAAAGATATTGTTTTAATCAATATTACAGATCAAGAGAAGACCCACCTTTACATTTTACATAAAATTTTAGTTGTTTCCCCATATTTTGAAACCCAAAAATAAATTCTTAGTCATTTTAATCCATATTGGGATAAAAGAAGGATATAAAATATACATAATCAACAATTTATAGGACGGTTTTGAGACCATATTTTTAAGGGGTCATATAAAAATCAAGATTCAATTTTTAGATGACTTTAATGGATAGCCTAAGGGCCAAGTGTGTATGTATTATCATATAATGATTATGTAATTAATGGATTTTTTCTCTACAAAAATAAATATGATGGAGGCAGTACTATGAAAAATGGTGGTGTTACACTTGTGGAAAAAGTGATGCATATTTCTCGTACAAAGGATAGAAATCTAATTTATTTAAATATGTTGAAATTTTAAGTCATCAATAAAATATGGTTGTTGGATTATAAAACATTCCAATTGCATATTTTTTAATGAATATGGGTTAAAAATATGATTTTTTAATAATAGATGAATTGGGATTCATGAAAGTGGATATTAATAGAGAAGGGTATAGAGATGAACCTTTTATAATTGTATTCTATGAAGTACCAGTATTTTATGTTCTAAATCCCACATACTAAAACTGGTCACATGTTCTGTTATCAACCAAAACCATTGATGGATTACCCCAATGTTAAGTAGGACTAAATACATTTCATATTTTTTACAGATGTATATACGAATATTAATTGAGTGTATTACCCCAAAAACATAAATATAGACTAATTAGTCCTTAGATCACTTTTACAGACTATAAGAAAATAGAATAAAGAAATAGATGAAACTGTGGAAAAATCAAACAAATCATTTATTAAAAAACTTACACATGACACACTCTTCTTAATACCAATGGTGATGAGTTAAAACTCTACAATTTAATCATATAAAATATATTTTCATTATTTTCATTATTTATTCCTTTTTGTGTTATTAGTCAACATTTGATACTCATTGTGGTCAATTTAGATTCTCCAAATATTTATTTTATGCATTTAATACATGTATACCCAAAAAAACTAACTACACATGATTAATTTTTTCAATTTTTAATACACTATGTCTAGTTTTTTTGAACAAAAATTCAAGTAATATATTTTATATTATGCTTTAATGAGAATTTTTTTCTGATAGGGTGATGTTTAAATGTCATGTAAATCATGGTATGAGGAATTTCCATGTGCACAATGATCCTAACATGTTATACAAGTGGACATGTATCAGGGTATATATAATAATATTTCAATATTCAAACGCATATCAAAACAAATTATATATTTTTCTCAATGATTCTATAGTGTCTGAAATAAACAAATGGAAAATATCATGATTATTATGTTTGTATATTTAAGAGATATATCATAATCCATCAACAAACTAGCATCCACAAAGAGGAATTTCATATGATAATTAATATTTCCTATTAAATATTTATTAATACTTTATGCAATTATATTTATCTAGTACAACTACGACTATTCAAAATTATCATTTTCACAAGACAAAATAAATTTGATTAGAAATGAATGGGAAGCATACCTGATGGTAGAATGTTTATTTATATCATGAATACGTGACTTCCTACTTCTAATTTAGTTTATTTTTTCATAATTTTATCTACTTTTTGTGTTAATTTCCTTGGTATTTTTATCTGATACTTATTTTTTAAATTTTGGTAGATTTCATAAATAAATGACCTTATGTGAGATTGGAATTCGAGGCTAAAATAGAAAAAATGAAAAAAAGGAAATGATCCAAGAATGTATACAACCATCATGAAAAGAGGAATTCCTAATGCGTATAAAAAAATAAATACATTTAAAGGATAATGATAGTGTTTTAAATGTACTATGTTTTTACTCATAAAAGGAATGTATCTCAACACTAACTATTACTTTTATTCATAATGGATGGATAAAAATCTAGATTGATATAAGGAAACATTTCCCTTGCTTAGATAAATGGGGTCTATACAAATGACCTCCCATGGTATCATTTATAACTATAGTCACATCCTCAATGGGAAGTGAAGACATGATGGAAAAGGTTTGTAATGGGTGACTCCAAGTGGTCTTATAAGTGAGATAGTCTATTGTATAGTTCCCTTGATGCCTGTTGTGAAGGATTTCCACTGGATCAATAATGATCTGTTTGCATTGCTGAATGTTGTATGTGATAGACTAGGGTGGATGAATCTATACTTTGAGAGATTTATGTAGAACCTAGGGTTTTGTCACAATTTCTTCCAGCGTGGTATTGTTAGATATAAATAGATAAAATCCTTAAAGCATGGAATTATCCTCTTCCCTTAGTGAATCACCTGATCCAAGAGAATATGAGAAATCATAAATCACATAACCATGTTTATTCTGAACCAAGCCTCCTCCACGAATGTACCCCATACTGTAAGAATTTTCAACATTGATCTTAAGACCACTTATTGAAGGCCCCCAACACACTCAGCATCCCTATGAGGGATTGCAGTTCCAGTATCCAAGATATGGTGGGGGGTTAGGTGTATGAGTTAAGGATCATGAACCCTATGCTTGAGAAGAATTGAAAGATCTGCTACCCAACACCTGTTTCTCACAACCAGGTCCATATTTGAGCTCTTATGGCTGTTAACATGGGATTTCCTCTAGGCATTCCACAAACTCCATCACCTAGCAGTGAAAATGATGGTCGTTTCCTTTGTTTCATGTAACTTATTCACTTTACCTTAGATTCATTGTTGAATAAATCATTACTGGTGGAGGTGTCCATGGGCATTCTTGCAAAAACTCCAACCGATCTCCAAATGTTCATTGCATAGTCGCATATGAAAAATAGGTGGAGGATTATTTCTTCTTTAGGGTTGGTAGAGAAAAAACATTTTAAGACATTTGGGATTCCCTTTCGATGGGTTGCATCATCTGTGGGTAGTGCATTGTTGCACACCCACCATATTAGAAATTGATACTTAATCGGGACCTCCTTCCACCAGATATGGCTTCCCTATGGATTGAGACAATCGATGGGGTTAATGGTTCTATAGTAAGACAAGGTAGTGAATACCCCCCAATGTCGATCCTATGAATATACATCTTTATGATTCAAGGGTAAGGGAAATAATACTAAAACCCTGTTATTTCTCTTCATTGATAACTTCTCAAATAAGGCAAAGATGTGTGCAAGCTTGATAAAAGGTAATGTCATGAATAGAGAAACCTGAAAATATGAGTTTGGTGCCAACCAAATTACTATCCCATTAGTTATTATCACAATGGAGGATTCTCTATCATGTTTTTCTTTGCAGATTCATTATGAGGTTATTGATTGTATGCCAAAAGACATAAGAATTTAACCCAGACAAGGGAGAGTGAATACCATACATGGTTTCAATGAATGTTTTCCAAATATATTGTTCTTTAATGTGTTCACATGCTACTGTATAATGTAGGTTTTTCATAACTTCTTCACACATCCCACATTGATGTTGCCTTCATTATTGGTTCTCTCCATTTTCCCCTATGGAGCCTAGTAAAACCTCCCCTCTAAGTGGGAATAACATATAAAGGAACACATGAGGGATTAAATATATTTAATGATTGATTTTGGAACCTTATGTACTGAGAGGATATGAATTGGAATTGACGATATGACACAATTAACCAAATTAATTCTTCCACTGAATGAGGGAAATATATTCTTATAATTATTAATATTATACAAAACAATTTCAACAAATTTATTAAAGTTATGGATACGTAGGTGACCCAAGGAGAAGGGAGCACATAAGTACTCCATGGATAAATTACTTCTTTGAATTACCAAGATTAAATCAATAGAATGAATATAGCTTTCTGCCCAATGTCTTGAAATAAAAATGCTTCTTTTTTTAATACATTGTCCACTCCATCTACAATACTATTCTAGAGTTTCATTAATAACTCTAATATATATCCTATTACCTTTGAAAAAAAGAAGCATGTTATCTGGAAACATTAGATGGGAGACCCCATGGTAATGGGACCTGCATTTTAAGGGGTAATACTGCCATGCTCTTGGTTCTTATTTATCAAAAAGATGATAGTATCTATAGAAAAAATAAAGAGACTTGGGGAAAGTGGGTCCCCTTTTGTAAGTCCCTGTAAATAATTTAAAAAAGCCATGTATCCTTCTCATTAGAATTAATGAAAACTGGGAGGAACTGAGGCAGCAGAAAAATAAGTCTACATTCCATTCTAAGAAACCCATACCTATCAAAATCCTCAAAATAAATCCCCATTAAATTATATAATATGCATTTCCCATGTCTATTTTGATAGAAATGTTATATTCAAGAAATTTATTGTTGATATCAGAAATAATATCTTGATATATACCAATAGATTCTTCGATAGTCTATTGTTGAACGAACCCATACTGCTCACTTGATATCAAGGACGACAAGTGGGAGGTAATTCTTCTATTGAGAACACTAGAAATCATCTTGTATGTAATATTTCACATGGTAATCCCACTATATTGACTCCTCAGACATGGATATTTCACTTTTAGAATGTATACAAGGTAGGTAGAACATGAAATGAATAAATGTGTTGGTCATACCACCCACAACCTCGATTTCGTTGGTATATAAACTATTACTCGTTAATATGTTCAACTGCGAAGTCATATTTCTCTCTATGATGCGTGCATGGAAGTAATCTATGTTTTTTCCCATTTTTTCATCTAAGTAACATTATATTGTTCACGGATCCCACATTCTTGTTCTAAAAGGATCTCAGCTAATCTTTTTTTTGGACCATAGAGTATAAGATGTATTCATTCCATGAATCATCTAGGGATGCCTCCATAAGATAAATCTATACATTGAGGGAGGAAATGTAATTCACATTGGGTTGATACCTCTCAAGAAACTAGAGTAGGTCCCCCTTTAGTCATCTCAATTTATTTTGGAAACCCAAGAAATTGTTTCCTTTCACCGGTTTGTTCCATGATGTTCTCACTGCCTCTGAATTTTTCAGAATAGTTTTCCATTGTTTTGAAAATAAAAAGTGTCTATTGTAGTCCCTGCTCCCAATAAGATATACCATGACCTGTGAATGGTAATATATGGATCTAACAAGAAGATACACCTTTATTGAGGGGTATGAAGATACAGAATATATGTTCTCCAGCCAGCAATCTAGATCGCACCATGTAAGGTTGGCTCCCTTATGATTGTTCAGCCACATGAGTTTTTCACCTTTATAACATAGATCTAAGAGACTTGTTTGAGTCATAAAAGAAGCAAAATATTGCCTGGATTACATAGAGAGAAGTTTTCCACGTTTGTTTTCTATGTTTTCCAAAATCACATTTAAATCTCCATCAACTATCCAAGAATTTTCCTTTGTATTGAAAGACATAAGGTTTTTCAGAGCTCCCATATCTTGTAAGAATCAAAATTACCATAGATAAATGTAATAATCTGGTAGTTTAGACCTTTACTAACCTTGTTTGTGATGTACTGATATGAAATGTCCACCATCTCAACATTGATGTTGGGTTTTCAAAAGAGCCATATGTTCTGATTGTTCGGATGACCATGTATGAATTCAAAAATTCCTATCCTCTCATAAAACTTGCTAATACAAGAGAATCATTTCTTGAGTTCAATAATATAGAAAAGAGAAGTATTTCTATCACAGATTTCATTAACTATAAAATAAGTTTTAACCACATCGCCCAAGCCTCAGGTGTTTTAGACTATGAAGGTGATCATTGGGATATGTAGAGCCTGGTATTATTTCCAGATAGTGAGGGTTGAAGTAGATTAGAAAGAGTGTGAGATAACTCTTTCCATTTCTGGGACCTATTCTGGACACCTGTAGCTAAAGGTGGACCCGCAGGGGAAAACCTGCTTAAAAATGACACAACTTTCAATGATTATTTCAGTATAAATAAGCTAATAGATAGTTGGAGTTGAGACATACACTTAGGATCAGTAGAGGGAAGGGGTAGTGGATGATCAAGGACTGTAGCTGATACCAACTTATAGTAGGGAGAAGCCTTAAGATTCGGGGAGTTCTGAAAAGGCATAAAGGAAAATGATTGAGGATTGAAGATCACCATATCTAGACTAGTAAGGGGATATTCATATGATGAGGGAGAGGGAGAAGCTAAAGGATTCAGGACCACAAAGGTCACAAGTCCAAAAGGTGAAGCAGTTGACCATGGAAGAAGCGCTGGATCTGGAAACGATGAGTTATGCTGAACAGGAGCCTTTTGAGATCTAGCCTTGCAATTTTATGATGGATTGGAGTCTAAATAGAAACCATCATGTTTTTTCTACAAGTCATAGTTGGGTGACCCTGAAGCTGGAAATTTTTAAACTGAAACGTTGATTTAGTTTTCATTATTCCTCATATATTTTATCTATTTTAGAAGATTAATTTCCACATTTAATGGCTTTCTGCAGTAAAAAATCTATAGACTTCATTTCGCTCAAAACCATTTCACCCCAACAGTTTTGTAATTTATAACATTACTTAAAATTCCCTCCACTAACATTTTTTGAATAGAAACACATATGTCTCTAATCAATCACATAGGTAATATTGATGTTTTCATTGTAAAATTATTGTCAATATAAGTAATGGGTTGTTTCAAATTTATGCCTAGTTTATTTTTTGTCAGTATTACTCACATGTGAATTTTTTTCCTATATCATTGGATTCTTTTGTTCAAGTTGGGGTGGTATTTTTGAAGTTGGTCAGGCTCATGAGATATTAGACTTTAAGGATGTAACTGAGAGAATAAAAAATATTAAATGGGTCAATAATGTTTACCACCATCATAAAAAAACGAATTCCTACTAATTATTTAATTAATTTTTCACCATTTTATCTACTATATATAAGATAATTTTGATATCATTTTTCCCTAATATTTATTAAGTTTTTTATAGATCTTTTTGGAAGTCAATTTTTTCTGGAAATTATTTACTACAAGTCAAAAAATAGATAACATTATTCTTTCTACCAATGTTTCCATGATTTAGATTTTCTTTCTTTATTGTACTTCCAACACTACATATTGATTTGATGTTATTTACAGAAAAAACATTCTCATTTTTTAAAACCAGAAGAGTAAACAAAAGTTTTTCAACTATGTACATCGAATCAATATGTTGTGTGAGTAGTTTGGAAAAGAAAGGAAATGAAAATTTTGGTACCATTAGCAGTTAATATTACTTTGATACAAGGGGATAACGATATATAATTAATTTGGGATGTGTAGGAATAAGTTTCACCTTAATCAGGCACACAGTTTGACTGGTATGACTATAAGTGAACCTTTTTATTTAAAATTGGAATTATTTTTAGTAAAAAAGATAACTGATGTACTGAAAACTAAGAAAACATATTCAAATTGTTTTTATATAATAGGAAAATGATCAATAAGTCATTTGTGACATTTAGGAATCAACTTCGCCTCAATATGATGCGCTGTATGACCAATATGACACCAAGTGTTCTTTTTTATTTAAAATTGGCATTAATTTTTGCAAAAAGAACAAGTTACGTACTCAAAGTCAAGAAAACACATTCTCACTGTTTTTATAATTTAGAGAAATGATCCTGAAGTCATTTTTGACATGTAAGAATTAACTATAAGAAATTTTAATGAATGTATAATTCTATGATCAGAAAATTTCTTTAATAAAATAAACATTTCACTTGACTCCATCCATTGTAAAAATATGAAATAGTGAATTTCATCCTAAATTCCCTATAGACACTGAATGGGGATGGAGATGATCTATGTTTCCTTTCCCTTAATCTTCCGAGTGTAGGGGGTATATTTATAGGGATTCTACCATCAAGAACGCACCACTATTTACTCTGTCGAAAAGGATTATTAATGTATAGATATTGATTTCCATCAATGTAACGAACAAATTATTCAAACTGAATTTAATAAATTAAACAAATATATAATAAATTATCATATTTATCATAACATACCATATTAATATTTAGATATTATATTTTATTGGCCCGTAATTTATTGCATTATTAATTAATTTATCGAACATTTATTACATCATCCCACTTGGTATATACCAATTAATGTGAGTGAATTCAATCTCCCTCTTTAGAAGGCCACATGATATGTGGATGATAGCAGTATTCCTCAAAATAATGAGCATTCCCTTCCATGCATCATAATATATAATGTACACTTTGATAAATGTATGAATAACTCATAGCCATGTGGTTTATTCCCCATATGAACAAACGGTAACCATATAGTTTATTCTGTAGCCCCAAAAATATTTCTCAAATAATGAATGTTTGAACATAAACTAAGGATAGAAATACATAAATATATAGATTTTAAAATAAAATTCAAAAAATTTACCATATAGTAATTAATTCCATATGTATTATATGATCCTTGAATTCAAATGGACGCATTAATTTAGTCAAAGGATCTATAATCATCAATTTGGTGCTGATGTGTTGAATGAACATCTTTTTATCATTAACTCATTCCCTTATGGATATGTATTTTATTTCGATGTTCTTACTTCGACTCCCACTTTTGTTATTCTTATCCATAAAGACAGTATCCTAATTGTCACAATATATAATCAATGGCCGTGGAATGGAATCCTTAACTTAAAAGACCAAAATGAAACTCATTTTCCATAAATCATGGGAAGTAGCCTCAAAACATGAAACGAACTCATCTTCCATATTAGAAGTCTCTATTAGTGTATTTTTGAAACTTCATCAGGACACAACTCCTCCAGCCATCATAAGGACATATCTTCAAGTTGATTTGTGTGAATCAACATGACTGGTAAAGTCTTCATCTGAGTATCTGATGACTTCCAAATTGCGAGTGCATTTATATATAATCTTGTAGTCTTTAGTTCCTTTGAGTTATCACAATACCTTCTTCATATCCTTCCAATGGTCTATTCTAGGATCACTTTGATATCGCCCCAACATTCCCACTACAAATGCAATGTCAGGGGTCATGTAAACCTAAGCATACATTAAACTACTAGAAGAAGAACCAAACGGGGTGGATTTCATTTGTTCTCATTCAAATTAATTTATAGGGCTTTGGTTCATGGTGAATTTATCACCCATAGAAATTGTTTCTACACTTGGTGCACATTTATTCATATGAAATGTCACTAAAAATATATTAATATTGGTTTCTTGAGACAATCCTAGAATGCCTCTCAACCTATCCATGTGAATCATTAATCCAATTACATATACTACATCAACCTTATCTTTCTTGTCAAAACATTTGGAGATAAACTATTTAACCTCATATAGAAAACCCTTATCATTAGTGGCAAGTAAAATTTCACCAAAATATCAAATAAGAAAAAATATTTTACTCCCACTAGCCTTTTGTTATATACACTGATCCATAATGTTTTCTAAGAAAACAAATGAAGTAATTACTTCATGAAATCATAAATAATACTGTCTGGATGATTGATTCAAACCATAGATTGACCTTTTGAGCTTGCACACCAAATTCTCACCATTAGTTGAGAGGAATCCTACAGGTTGTTTCATGCAAACCTCCTAATATAGATTACCATTCCGAAAAGTATTTTTCAAATCCATTTGTTGTAATTAAAAATCAAAATGATCTAGTAATTCCAATATAATGTGTAAGGAATTACTTTTGGATACTGGATAAAATGTGTCAATTTAATCGGTCTCTTTCTTTGGAGTGAATCCTTTAGTATCTAGTCAAGCCTTGTATCTTTCAATGTTTCCTAATGAATTTTTCTTGATTTTAAAAACCCATTCACATCTAATAGGTTTTACACCAAATGGCATCTGAATAAGGTCAAAAACATCATTACAATTTATGGAATTCAACTCCTCTATAATGGCATCATACCACATATTTGATTCCTCACAACTCATAGCATGTGAATGTGTCTTGGGATCATTTTCAGCTCCAATATTTTAGTCAAATTTATGTAAATTCACTATATAATCACTAGAAATCGATGGATTTCTCATCCTCCCAGATCATCTCAATGTTTCTCCATTATTTTCTTCATGAATTTGACTCCTCACAACTCATGGAATGTGAATATGTTTTGGGATCATTTTCAGCTCTAATGAAGTATCTAATAATGGTACTAAGATCGAACTTACTTTCATTTGATTATAAATATGCACTTTTGAAGGACATCCCCAAATGCATACATGCCACAACCTCAGTTTACAACACTTAAACAATTAAAAAGTAGTTTTTGAATACCTTTGTTGGATCCCCATTCAAAACATTTTATGTCTCTTTAAGTGCATCAGTCTATAAAAATTTAGGTATCTTAGAGTTACTAAACATACTTCATACCATGTCCACTAATGTTCAGTTTCTTCTTTTAGAGACAAAATTTTCATCTGGTGAACCTGAAATCATATATTGTGGAACTCTTCTATTTGTTGAAGAAACCTTGCAAATAGGATAGGAAATTGTCCATTCTTAGTGTATCTCCCATAATATTCCCCTCCTCGATCTGACCTCATGATCTTAATTTGATTACTGTATTGTTTCTCTAATTCATCCTTAAAAATCATAAAGGCATTAGTTGCATCATTTTTATTGTGAATCAAATAGAGATACATATATTGTAAATAGTCATCAATGAATGAAATGAAGAATTGTTTATTACGTGAATCCATTTCTGAGCTATATATGCATGTATGTATGATTTTAAATATAGATGAACTTTTATTTTCACCTTTCTTTGATTTATTAGTTTTCCTTCCCTTAATGAAATCCACATGGGTTTCAAAATCAGTTAAATCAAGAGTACTATATACCCTATTCTGAACTAATCTTAGAATCCTTTCTTTTGAGATATTACATAATATCTAGTTTCAAAACATATAAGATTTTGTTTTTGGTTCATTGTTAATAAATGGGTTTCTCCCATTTCTACCACGAGCTTTTACTCCTCTTTAACACACATAGTCATTAATTCATTAATTTTCCATTTATCTTTATGTGTTTTATAAGATATTTTAAATGTCCAATATTGATGTGGTAGGGTGTTGAGAATATTATGCACTTGAAATAGTTTGGATATATAAAACACAATATTCTTATGTTGAGCCGCAACATCTGTCACCTTTAAGATGTGCTCACGCGCACCTTTAATGGTGGTGGGTCTCATAGATGAGAACTTCATGATTAATGTGCTTGAAAATTCTTTATCTGAAGAGATTAACTAGTTGTATATTAATTTTAGCAATTTATGAACATTATTATACCCATCGACTAAACTGCGAATACTAGCACATAATTTAGCTTTTATGAATATCATACTAAAATGGTTTGACTGCCCCCAATATTCATAAAATGTTAAATCATATAGTGTAATATTAATATTAATTACAGGCGGTTTGTCTTTCCAAATAGTGTAATCAATGAATATCCATCCTTGATGAAGAATAATTCTCTCCTTCCAAATTTTATAGTTTTCACCCTTTGATTTAGATATATTACAGTGAATATCATAAAAATGTGATTGTATTACTCCAAATTAAATACATTCTTATAAATTATATAATTTATATGGTAAATTATGTCAACATGAGTGTAAACCATATAAAATTTCTTGTGGGAAAAATTTTAATTTAATAGATTCCTGAAATCAATCAATAATTATCAAGTAATATTTTACTTCATAAATTAATTGAATCATAATTTTATAACCTAACAAAGCATAAAAAATTAAAATTTTAATATTCATAGTACCTGTGTAAAAATTATGAATATTAAATTTAATATTTCTTCTAATGAAAATAAAGAAATATAAATATCCTTTGATTACTGAAATTACAACAATCACATGTATTAGTTAATGTGGTTTTACTGAATATATAAATTATATTTAATTAAAAATGTTGTGAAAAAACATGATTTTTAATAAAATTTCCAAAAATCATATAATTATAAATTTCTAGTTTAATTCATAAATTTTTGAAATATAATGTGATAATTCAACAAACCATATGATAAAATATTAAATTTTTAATATTCGTAATACCTGTGGGAAAATTTTGAAAATTAAATTTAATATTTCATCTAATGAAAATTACGATATATAAAAATATTTTGATTACTGAAATTGAAATAATTGTATGTATTAATTAATGTTACTTTACAAAATATGTCAACTTTATTTAATTATTAATGCTTTTGAAAAACCCAATTTTTTATAAAATTTACAAAAATCACAGAATTAACTATTGATAGTTTAATTAACTAATAATTTAATTATAATTTGATAATTCAAAAAACCATATGACAAAATATTAAATTTTTAATATTCATAATATCAGTGGGAAAATTATGAAAATTAAATTTAATAGTTCTTCAAATGAAAATAATGATATATAAATATCTTTTGATTACTGAAATTGCAACAATTACATGTATTATTTAATGTGATTTTACTGAATATGTAAATTTAATGTAATTAGGAATGTTGTGTAGAAACATAATTGAATTAAAATATACAAAAAATCGTGACGAATGAATTTAGGATGTGTAAATAATCTTTAATAATCAAAGATGATGAAATGTAAAGGATGACAGTAGACAATGAAATGTGTCATTTACAAAACCAAAAATACATGTGTTTTTTCTAAAACAGAGTGTAAGATGTTTTATTACAAGAAAAGGGTATAATCCTCACTCTGATACCAAATGTAATAAGTTATAAAGAATTTATAATTCAATTATTGGAAAATTTCTTTAAAAAAATGAACATTTCACATACCTCCAGCCATTGTAAAAACACGAAATGGTGGAATTAAAACCTGAATGCCTTCTACATTCTACACGGGGATGTACATGGTGTATGTTTCATTTTCCTTAATTAGTTGAATACAGGGGGCTTATATTTATAGGGGGTTCTACCATTAATAATACACCATGATTTACTCCATTGAAAAAGAGTATTAATGTATGAAGATTGAGTGCCACCAATGTAATAAATAAACTGTTTAAACTAAATTTAATACATTAAATACATATATAATAAATTTTTGTATTTATCATAAAATAACATATTGATAATTAGATAATATATTTTATTTCCCCATAATTTATTACATTATTAATTAATTAATGGAAAATTTATTATATTAATGGAATGTTAATTTGATGCACGATGTGACTGGTATGAATCCAAGCATGTCTTTAAATTAAAAATTGACATTAATTTTAGTAAAAAACATGTGATAAAATGAAAACTGAGAAAACATATTTAGATTGTTTTTATGTTTTATGAAAATGATCCATCTATCCTTTTTGATGAGTGGGAATTAAATACCCCTCAATATGATGCACAGTGCAATCGGTTTGACTCAAAGAGCCCATTATCAGTTTAAACTTGTCATTTTAGTTCAAAACAAGTGTCACTCACAAAAAACCAACAAAAAAACTCCGATAGTCTTTATATTTTCGTACAAAGGTTCAAAAGTCAGTTGTGATGTTTAGGAAGCAGTTTTATGTGAAACTGACACATGATGTATCTCGTATGACTCAAAGTGTGTGTTTCCAGTTTCAAATGACATTTTAGTAAAAAGAACAAGTGACATACTAAAAACTAAGAAAACACATTCTGATTTTTTTGATACTTTAGGTAAATGATCCATTACTTATTTATAACATGTAGGATTCAACCCCACCTCAATACGAGGTATTGTGTGGCCGGTATAACTCCATGTTTGTATTTTTATTTAAAATTGACATTAATTTTAGTAAAAATAAATAGTGACATATTGAAAACATAGAACAAACATTCTAATTATTTTTATACTTTAGTAAAATGATCTCTAAGTCATTTTTGACATGTACGAATCAATCATACCTCAATCTGATGCATTGTGTGACCGGTATGACACAAAATGTCTGTTATCATTTTAAAATTGATATTTTAGTTCAAAACATATCACCCATTAAAAACCAATAAAATAAACCTTGATTGTCTTGATAATCTTGGAAGATTATTCATAAGTCATTTGGGATGTGTAGGAAGTAGTCTCACATCCAACCGACACAAGATGTGAACGATATGACTCAAAGTGTGTGTTTCTTATTTGAAGTGACAATTTAATAAAAAAACACAAGTAACATACTCAACACTGAAAAAATGCATTCTAATTGTTTTGATACTTTAGTAAAGTGATCAATAAGTCATTTTTTATGTGTTGGAATTTGAATCACCTCAATCTGACACACACAGTGACCGGTATACTTCTAAGTGTGTCTATTTATTTAAAATTGACATTAATTTTAGTAAAAATAACAAGTGACATATTGAAAACCAAGCAAATACATCCAGATTGTTTTAATTCTTTATGAAAATGATTCATAATTCATTTTTGATGTGTGGGAATAAATCAAATACACTACAATATGATGCACCGTGTGACCGGTATAACTCAAAGTGTTTCTTTCTATTTAAAGTTGACATTAATTTTAGTAAAAAAAATGTTGACATACTGAAAACTGAGAAAACATATTCATAATATTTTCATACTTTAGGAAAATGATCTATATTTCATTTATATCGTATTAGAATCAACCAAACCTCAATTTGATGCACGATGTGACTGGTATGTCTCCATGTGTTTCTTGTTATTTAAAATTGACATTAATTTTATAAAAAGAACGAGTGACATGTTGAAAACTGAGCTGACGCGTTCAAATTGTTTTGATACTTTCAGAAAATGATCCATATATCATATTTTATGCATAAGAGTCAACCACATCTCAATCTGATGCACGGTGTGACCGTTATGACTAAAAGTGTCCGTTATGAGTTTAAAATTGTCATTTTAGTTCAAAATTTGTGTCACTCACTAAAAATCATGTAAAAACACTCTGATTGTCTTGATAACTTAGAACATTGATTCATAAGTCATTTGTGATATGTATGAAACAATCTCACTTCAAACCGACACACAATTGACTGGAATGACTCAAATTGCGTGTTTCGGGTTTGAAATGTCGTTTTAGTAGAAAATATGAGTAATATATTGAAAATCGAGAAAACACATTCATATTGTTTTGATACTTTAGGAAAACGATCCATAAGTAATTTGGGACTTGTAGAAATCAGTCTCACCTCAATTTGAAGCACGGTGTGACTTGTATAAAATCAAGTGTGTCTTTTTATTTATATTTGATATTAATTTTAGTAAAAAGATTAAGTGATATACTCAAAATCAAGAAAACACACTCAGATTGTTTTGATACTTTATGACAACGATCCATAAATCCTTTTTGAAATTTAGGAATCAACAACGCCACAATACAACGCATGGGGTGACTAGTATAACTTCAAGTTTGTTTTTTATTTAAAATTGATATTTTATAAATGTATTCATTTATATTAATGTTTAATATATTTCTTTATAGTGTTACTATCATAAGATTTTTTTTCTTATATAGATGAATTCTTTTTCTCGGGTTGAGATGATTTGTTCGATATATAATACCATGGAGGACTTTTTAAGAGGGGATTACGAGCACCCAAGACGATGACACATTAATGTTTTCAAATGCCTATGGATAGTAATTGTAAATGTAATTATAGGAAAAAATTATTTGAAATGTATATAATAGTATTTTTTTTGTATTTATGATGTAAATTTTATTTCAAATAAATTACATATATGCATACAGGTTGCGGGTATTTGTTGCAGTGTGTGGTTATTCAAACAACACATTGCAGCAAGTTGGGCCTTTTATCAGTGGTTATGAAGGCATTGATAAATGGGACCCCACTTTAGCGACGCTAAGGATGACAAGATTTTTTGAGCACTGTTAAAGTCCTATTAGAATGCTGTTAAAGGGCATATCGGTAGTAGTGTCCTACGTGATCCTTGTACTTGGTGCCCTCCTTTCATAGGTACCCTGAATATCAATGTGGATGTATCTCCTTCAAACATAGGTATCCTTGGTTTTTCCATTATAGCTCGTGACTCGTATGGGTTGATCGTTGCGGCTAGCCAACCCACTCTCAAGGCGTCGTTCCTGCATGTGGTCGCAGAAGCCCAGGCAATTGTACTTGGCATGGAACTCGCCTTGGATCAAGGTTGGGACTCGGTTATGTTGGAATCGAACTGCCTCTCTGTCATTTGTGTTGTCGCTGCATGAGAGGCTCGCCTCTAACCGTTTGGATTCCTTATCTTGAACATCAAGTCACTACAGCACCACTACTCGGTTTGCTCCTTCTCCTTCACCAAAAGGGAGGGTAGTATGGCAGTCCACCATTAGGCTACTACGAGTCTCTTGGATGTTCCTCATGTCTAGTTGGACATGTTCCCGAGTTGGGTGTCTTCCATTGTTTTACCTAACATTCGTTCTCTTATTCTTTGAGTTCGATCTTTCCTCAAAAAAGAAAAAAAAAACCGAAATGCGTATTAATCCGTGTTGGGTTTTAGTACTCTAATAAATGATATCCACTTCTACAACCACTGAAAATATTATTACATTTTAAACGTTGGGAAACACTTTTTTGTAGTGACCAAATAACCCAATTATGTAGTTGTAAAACTAAAGAATATAGTATAACCATACATATATTGATCTTAGTAATCAATACATTTGTAAGTAGAGATCATCATGTTTTTTAAAAGCCACATTTCTTTGTTAGAAATGTATGATTCAAGCCAAAAATATACATTAGACCATTTATTTTTTGATGAATGCGTCCTTCCAAAATATTAATCGCCACCTTGCCTGTTTGGTTTGAAACCGTGGACAAATGAGGGTCTGTTATTCACATCGCCAAACGAAAACGCGTGCCAACTCAGCCTCTTAGCAACGTCTTTACAGCTCAAAACACTTCTCTTGTCATGAGATGCATAAAAAAGGAAGACGACAGAGGAAGAGGCGTATGGGATGGGCAAGCTGTCACGTTCATTGCTACGGATGTCGTGTACAGTGTTGAATGGGCAGGCTGTCACCTCCCGACCCCCAAGCGCTGGACGCCATTCTGGACTGGCCTGGTGACGACTTTTGAAACCAATCCAAGGCATCACAATATTGCTTGTGCGTCGCCTCCCATATTTCCTGGTCCCGACGAGGGTGTCGGTGGGCCTCCGTGGCCATGCATGTCCGCCTCTATGGACCCCTCACGCTGCCCTTGCCGTGGCCTGCCCGTTTTGGTGACGCGGCGGGTATTGAATCTGCCCAAACGATACACGTTTTTTGCACCCCCTTTGCTTGTTCTCCTTGGCACATGCTTTGGATTTAGAAAAGCCTCGTGAAAGTTAGCCGAAATTAAGCTAACTGGTGGTCTTTAAAGAGTTTGTTCTTTCCTTCCTTTTAATCCTTGATAATACAGTATGGAACTAATATTTAAATCACATTGGATAGTTTTGATATAATTTTAAAATCTCCACCCATTTGATATATATACATGGTAGGTCTGGAGGAGGGGAACAAATGAAAGAAAATCTGGAGACGCGGAGCTTCAAAACCAGGACCTCCTGAACTCACCACCACAGGTACAGGGGCGGAACCACTGAACTGCGTCATTTGATATATATACTTTTCACCATTAGCTCCAAATAATTCTTTGACCTAGACAGTGTAAAGAAGAACGGTGGTGGGGAGAGGCAAAATTGGACCATGATGTGTTTTTTTTATTTAATTCAATGCAGTTTGGATTTTGATATTTATGGTTATGGGGGTGTGAACCGCGAGATAAACTAGCGTTTTTTGGTTTCACAAAACGTCATCTGATGATTTTGTGGGATTTACAAAACACCACTTCATAGCGTTTTGCCACCACCCACATTTGCCACCACCCCAATTTCCTATTTATATTCACAATTATATATATATATAATTATATTTATATTTATATAAATTTATAATTATTTAATTATAAATATATTAATATATTGAATTATAAATAATTTCATATTTATAATATTTATTTTAATATTTATATATATTTATAAATATATATCTATATACATATATATCAAAATTAAATTTAAAATTAGTTGGTGTTTTAATGTATATTAAATTAAATATTTATAAATATATTTTAAATGTATATATAAATATATTTTAATTATTTTATAATTATATATATATTTAGAAAATTATAAATATTTATTTATAAAGATAAATTTATGATTATATAATTACAAATATGATTATAATTATATAATTGTTCATATATTTATAATTATATAATTATAAATATTTTTTTGTTGAGAGGGATGCAGTCCATGAGAGGCAAGAGGTCCATCCAGTTGATAAAAGAGGCAAGGCTAAAGTGGTGGATGAGAATATGCTATGGTCGAAGATTGTTGCTCATGATATCTTGTCTCATGATGATCATGGAATGAATGCAATGAAGTGTTGTTCTTGAGGAATCCTTCAAAATGCTTAGAATCATGTTATCAGAGAGATTGACATGCGTGATATGGATGATGTATGCCCCATAAATGAACTGATGACCCCAAGAGGTTGGCAAGGTAAGATCAGCACTACAGATGATAAAATTATTGATTTGGGGAGGGCAGAAACAGAAGGGGCATGGCGGCTACCCAAGTCCTTGGAACGAGGTTGCCATCCAAAATCTTGTGGTCGAGGGCGTGATGATGCAACACAAGGGTGTGGACGTTCAATGAGACCGCTCACCACGAAACAACTGATGTTCATGGAGAAGTACTCTATGCTCTTGAGTAGAGGAATTCATCATCAGAGTGAGAATCTACTATTAATATCTTTGATCATGATAATGGAGATGGTCATGATTCCATTCATACGTAGTTTTCTTTTTCGGACGAGGGCTTATCTCTTTGTTTGACTCAATCCTTTCTCCCTTTGTCATCTTTATTTTTCTAATAAATTTCTTGAAGTGGGATTTCTCATCTCTGGAACCTTTTCAATAAATAAATATATATAATTATAAATAAATACAAATTCATGTAATTGAAAATCAATATTTATTTAATTATTACTATATTTAAAGAATTAAAAATATGTATTTATAAATTTAATTATAAATAAAAATAAAAATATATGATTATAAATAAAAACTTGTTTATATAATCCTAAATATATAATTATGAATATATAATAATATATATAACAAATATATTTTTTATAATTTTATAATTTTTTAAATATATAATTGTTTATTTATAGTTATATAAATATTTTTACAAAATCATGTATATTTGTTTATACTTATAAAAATATAATTATATATATATATATATATCAAAATTAATAACATTCAATAATAATAACATAATTAATAATATATCATAATAATTGAATTAATAATATAATACTTAATAATAAATGTGCCCATAAATTATGTATACTGAAAATGTAATGTTTTTAAACAATAAATTTATGTCATGTAAATTAATTTTTGTTTACTATATTTTGGAGTTTTTTTTCATTTTTCAGTAATTTATTATATGTTTTGTTAGTGTGAAGAATTTCATTTAGATTGTATTTATACTTTATAATTTATACATTTTCGAAGTCACGTACAAGAAACATAATAATATTACTAGTATGTGATTTTGAAAGTTTATAAAGTATAAAGTATAAATGTAACGACCTAAAGTTTTTCCAATGGAATCCTCTTCTTATAGTTATGAATTATAGTATAATCACATTAGGAAGAACAATGACATATAATTATTCTAAATATTATGTGACCATTAAACATAAATTTGTCACTTATGTGTTTTGAATTTCGAAAATCTAACAGACAAGATTGTGTTCAGGATGATTTTTGGAGTCTAATAGAACAAACATAATTTTTGGTGAATAGTAACATACCCTTATGAATAGTAACCTACACTTATGAATAGTAATATGACCCTTATGAATAGTAAATCATCAAAAGTAATTGTGACCTTACCCTTGAAAGATTAAATACACTTTAGGAATCTTATAAGTAACAATTTGACTTTAGTAATAATAATGGTATTTTTTAAGTCATAAATACTTAATTATAATTAATTAATTAATTTAAAAGAAAATTTATTTTCTTAAAATATGTTCATAAATTAACAATTCTATGTCTTATAGTTTTAAGATAATTTTATAAGACCTTATTTAATTTTTGAAAGCATTCGAAAATCAGTTTTAATTTTAATGATTGTATTTTTCAAGTAAATTATGGTTTTAATTAAATATTAAATTAATTATATTTAGAAAATTATTTTTGAAAAATGAAATTCATTTTTGGATTCTACATTTCGAAAAATGATTAGGGTGAATTTTTTAGATTTTTCTGAAATACTTTAATTTTCAGGTGAATTGTAAAAATACAGTTTTTCACATAACTTGTATATCTTAAATTGCATCATTCATTATGTAATAATGATATAAACATTCTAGATCTTTGAATTCTTCCATGTTATATTTAATTTCATAAATGGTTACTTAATATACAATAAATTCAATTTCCAAACCTAAAAACAACTTTCCAAAGCCTAAAGTCAAAAGGTGATTCCTTAAAGTATCTTTTTCTCTTTCTTTCACTTTCCTTTTAATAAATTAATGAATTATAATTATAAATATGATTTAAAGTCTAAAATTAATTATATTATCTTAATATATGATTTATGATGTCAAAAAACTACTATTACAAGTCTAACATTTGATATATTATTTTATTTAATATTTTATTCTAAAAACACCCCCTCCTCATGTATAAATAACCCCTCTCCTCCCCATTGCCAAACCACACCTCTAAAGCTTCAAGACTTGTCTAAAACTTTCCCAAGAATCATCCCTAGCCCCTCTTTCACAACTAAGAGCTGATGGTCTCATCAAGAGGCCAATCCTAGCTTCCTTAAGGAGGATCTCAAGAGGAGGATTCAAGAGGTAATTCCTCTATCTCTCTCTCTCTTTTCCTTTAATTTCCTTTCAATTTCATGTATGTTTCTTATTCTCTCCCCACCTATCTTTATCCAAATGGTATGATAACTCCAATATCATACATATACTGGAATGTTATGATACTAATGGGATATTATATCATCCAACCCCCTTCTCCTCTTCTTTTTATTTTAGAAAGGAAAACATTGTTTGTGATGTGTTAATTTATCACCTTCAAGAACGACATGTTTTCTTTTTTACTTTACCACCTTCAGATCTGCTCATGAAACCATTTTTATGGTTGAACCAAAATCTGTTATAGGTATTATATCCTATTTAATGTTCTATAACTATCTTATGTTCATATTACTAAATAATTAAAATAAACAAGTTCGTTGTGGACAAAAAAATGCCGAATTAACCCAAATGATCATCATTAAGATCCAATCTAATGATTCCTCCACATGGTATATAATATAATCAATTATAAGTTCATTTAAACTCCTCAAATATAATTAATAACATGTAATATCAATTATGGATGTTTAACCATGTTCTCCATGAACTCCCATTTATGAATACAAGTGAACTGCTCAAGAAAACCATAAAAACAAACATTCAGAAACAATGTTTTTATTCTCTATAACTCAACCAAAATCCTATAAAAAACTTAATGAAACCATAATGAACAATATTAATGTACAAAAGGTTATGGAATTGATAATTAATGAATCTAATGTTGTTATCCAGCACATTAAAGAGAGGAAACCATTCGAATACAAGGTAAGGAGAAATTCTCAAACCCAACTTTCTTTCTTTGGGTTATCCCTCTTTCACTCCATTTTTGGTATGGTCACTCCTTAAAAAACATTTTCTCATTATTATCTTACATTTTCTGGGATATAAATGTTTTCCACCAGAGTTTATGTCAAAAAAATGTTTTTGAAAAGAACTCTTCTTTCATAAACCCAACTTTTATTTCTCACTCAAGGTTGATGGTTATTGTATCAAGTATGTTATTACCAATTTATTTTGGGAACCTAATGATTGTGAATGTGTTATTATGATATGAAACTCATTCCTTTCCATGGGTTAGTTATTTTTATTTTTGATATATGTTCTATGTGGCATGCATGATAATGATAAAGATATGATGTGACGGGTGCACCCAGAATTATATAGCACAATATGAATGTTTGAATGTATCGGGTGTGCCCAGAATTATAAAGAGCTCCAATGAAATGGGTAAAGTGATGAATCTCAATAGTTAAAGTGAAATGATGTGTGAACAAGATGCAAGATTTGTTCACATGTATGTGTGGTCGTTATAACCACTAATACATGATGTTTTATTTTTATGCATTGCCACATTTCAAGTATTTAATTAGTACTCCCTCTCATGTTCATGATCCTTTGCCTATGTTATGATTATTCTCACCCATTTTTATATTTTTCATATCAATCCTCTTACTAGGAATTTAGATCAGACCTTTTTGATGTATATCCTTCGGTGACTAAATGTACTAAGGAGAGGTCAAGTGCCAATAAAAAGCTAGAGAAGATGGAATTAAATAAATGATTATGTTTGATGTTATAAATGTTATGTATGGTTCTAGTTTTCCCAAGACATTGAACCTTTGGATCCTATATGTGTAATACTATTATGTAATTTATCTTTATCATTATGTAATATTAATGTAAGAAAAGGCAGGGTCTCTATAGTTGGTATGAAAGGAACAGTTTAGTAAATTTGGGAATTAGGATTAGTGAACCCTAGAGAAAACCTCTAGCATGAGAATAATTAAAAATATGCACAAAAGAAGATTTACATAGGGATCCCACAAGTTATGCTTTAAGTGAAAATTGTACAAATGAATAAGTTATTTATTCATTAATTTTTGAGTTATGTTTTGACGTTTTATATTTTAGAAAACGGTGGGTACCAGGAGAAACTAGAACAACAACTCGTGCGAGGGCCAATGAAATGATTTCCCAAAAGACATCCCCAATTATTTTGGAGGTGGACTTAAAAACTTCCTGGTGATTCATAACCAACCATCTCAGGTAATGAACAATAACAAGAATAATGGGGAACATCCTCCTTTACCTAACTGGGAGCAACCGGCTATCGATTGTTTTATGCGGAAACGAAAACAGAAATTTAGTGGATCTTCTAATCCACAAGTTATGGAACAATGGGTCAACTCCATGGAAAATATATTTTTTGTTCTTCAATGTTCTGAGAAAGAGAAGGTGACACTTGCCGTTTATTATCTAGATGGAGAGGCAGATCAATGGGTGGCTTTGATTAAGAACACCAAGCCAAGGTATGAAATTGAAGTGATGAAAGGGGTAGAATTTAAGATCATGTTTCTTAATAAGTATTTCCCACAAACTCTTCATATGATGATAGAGAGAGAATAAGTAGAGCTCAAGAAAAAATAAGCAGAATCTATCACAATCTATGAAGTGAATTTCACAAGGCTTGGAAGGTATGATTCGGGTTTTGTTATCAACAATGATAGAAAAATTGATATATTCTTTAGTGGATTAAAACCACACCTTCGAAAGGCTCTTGCAATTAGAGACTTTGGGAGTTATGGAGAAGTTGTTCGATGTTCTCTCAAAGTGGAGATAGAGTTTGGTGAATAGTCCCATGGCTATGGTGATAAGAAACGAAAGATGGAGTTCCAAGTTAGAGGATTTAATTATAAAGGTGGGAAGAAAACTCAATGACCCACATGCCAAAAATGGGGGAAGTTGAATCATGGTAACTGCCTCAAAGGGACGGGAAAGTGCTTCATGTGTGGGAAAGAAGGACACCATGCTCAAGAGTGTCTAAAAGACATGAAAAAGAAGGATAATGTAGTGAATGAAAGGGGACCACCACCCATGGTCCAATGCTACAACTGTAGGGAGCAAGGGAACTATGCAAGCTAGTTCACTAAACCTTGATTTCTCGAGGGTAATCAGTTTCAGCAGCCACCAAAGACAAAGGATCAAGGGAAGGCTTATACCATCCCTACTGAAGAAGTGGAGCAAGATAATGAAGTCCTACAAGGTACACTTTCTATTCAATCAATAATGGAAAAAGTCTTATTTGATTCTGGTTCTACGCATTCCTTTATATCTTGAAAGTTTTCTAGAACTATATAATCGAAGCCCTAAAACCTTGAAGTAGAGATATCTGTAAAAACACCAAGTGGTTCAATCATTGCAACCGAAGTGTTTGAATTTTCTCTAATTGGTGTATGTGAGAAGATTATTCTAGTGAATCTTGTAATACTTACCTTGGTGGAATTCAATTGTATAATGGGGATGAATTATCTCTCATTATATACAACACGTATCAACTGTCGGGAAAAGGAAACATCTTTTCATATTAAGAACCATCCCATGATCCTCTAAAAATGAAAGGAAGATCATGAATCTCCTTTTAAAATTCCTTCAACGGTGTGGGTGTTGATACCCTATGAAGAAGCATACCTCTCCCAAATGTTTGAGTCAAAGGAATGTTCTAACCTTGCGTAAATTCCCAATGTGAGAGAATACGGGGATGTATTTCCCAAAGAGTTACCCGGACTTCCCCCAGATCGTGAGGTAGAGTTATCAATAGAACTCATACCTGGAGATACTCTTATCTCAACGTGTCCATATAGGATGGATCCTATTGAACTGGAGGAGTTAAAGAAGTAGCTACAAGAGAATTTGAAAAAAGGGTTCATACGCCCTAGCACGTCACCTTGGGGTGCACCAGTACTCTTTGTGAAGAAGAAGGATGGAACAATGTGGTTGTGTATCGATTGCTAGGAACTCAACAAGATAACCATAAAGAACATGTATCATATTCTGAGGATTGATGACTTGTTCAATCATTTAAGAGGAGCTCAATACTTCTCAAAGATGGATCTTCATTCTGGATATCATCAAATTAAGGTGAAGAGGGAAGATATTAAGAATACTGCCCTTCGTACAAGGTATGAGAACTATGAGTTTCTGGTGATGCCCTTCAGACTTACTAATACCCCTAAAATCTTCACGGATTTGACGAATAGAGTCGTCATACATTACCTTGATAAATTTTTGGTAGTGTTTATCGATGATATTTTCATATACTCCAAGAGTAAGGAGGAACATGAATAACATCTAAGACTGGTATTGGAAACATTGTGAAAGGAGAAGTTGTATGCCAAGTTCAGCAAGTGTGACCCTTGGATGAAGCAAGACACGTTCTTGGAACATGTGATCACAAGTGAGGGAATTTATGTAGACCATTCTAAAACAATGGAGATTGAGGAAAGTCCTAGGCCCTCTAGTGTCACTGAAATCCATAGTTTTCTTGGATTAGCTGGGTACTACTGATGTTTTGTTTGAAATTTCTCATGATTATCATGATCAATAACTATGTTAACAAGGAAAGGGGTAAAGTATGTCTGGATAGAAGAACGTGAGGTAAGATTCAATGAGCTAAAGAGAAGGTTGATCACAACACCTATACTCACACAACCGAAAAGTGGAGAAATTTTTGTGATATACAGTGATTCTTCAAAGAAAGTCTTTGGTTGTGTACTCATGAGAAATGATAATTTGATAGCCTACGCCTCACGGTTGTTGAAGATCCATGAGCAAAACTTCCCAACACATGATCTGGAGTAAGCAGCCGTGATTTTTTCCTTGAAAATCTGTCGGCACTACCTTTACAGTGAGAAGTGTGACATATACACCGACCACAAGAGCTTAGAGTATATATTCACACAAAAGGAGCTCAAAATTTTTCAAAGGAGATGGTTAGAGATAATCAAGAATTATGATTTCTCTATTCACTATCATCTTTGAAAGGCGAACATGGTAGCTGATTCTCTAAGCAGAAAAGAACATGCTACTCTATCCATGTTATGGATTGAGAAAGACCATATCTTCTTGGATATGAAAAGGATGTAATTGGAGATCATAAGGGTAGGTGATACATCCTACCTTTCCCAAATTATTGCACAACCATCAATCCAATAGATGATTAAGGAGGAACAAAGTGATGATCTGGAGTTACCAAAGATGGTGAATGCAGTAAAGGAAGGGAAGATGCAAGAGTTCCATATCGAGGATGATGGTGTGATTCAGTTTGGAACGCAACTTTGTGTGCTTTAATCACCCATTATAAAGAAAGATCTATTGGACAATGAACATAGCTCAACATTCTCTATCTATCCTTGTATCACCATGATGTACTGAGATCTCCATGAACACTTCTGGTGGGATAACATGAATAAGGAGATCACAGAATACATATCACGGTGCTTGGTATGTCAACAAGTTAAATTAGGGTGAAAAAAGTAAAAAGGATTGATGCATCCATTTCCTATACCCATGTGGAAATAGGAGAATGTCACTATAGACATTGTGATGGGTCTCCTTAAGTCATTGAACGGAAATAATGTGATATGGGTTTTGGTTGACCGACTCACCAAGACTACCCATTTTATTGCTATTCGGGAAGACCTCTCTGTTGAACAAATTGCAAAGATATATGTGAATAAAGTGGTGAGACTGTATGGTGTTCCACTCTCGATTGACTCTGACTGGATCCAAGGTTCACTTATAACTTCTAGAGGATCCTTCAACAGGTTTTGAGGACTAAATTAAATTTCAGCATGGCCTATCACACCCAAACTGATGGCCAATTTGAAAAGACTATTCAAATGCATGATGACATGATAAGTGCCTACTATTTAGAATTCAAGGGTGGATGGGATCAGAATCTCCCATTGGTTGAGTTCTCATACAAAAATATCTTCCACTCGAGTATTCAAATGGCCCTATATAAAGCTTTGTATGGAAAGCGATGTTGAACCCCAACCTGTTGGGATGAAGTTGGAGAAATAAATCTACATGAACCTAACCTTGTGCAAGAAATGATAGAGAAGGTTTTAGTCATCCAGAAACACATCAAAGCTTCTCACAGTCGGCAAAAGAGCTATGTGGAAAATAGTCAAAGGGACTTGGAGTTCAACATTGTAGATAAACTCTTATTTCAAATATCACCATGGAAGAGAGTCATGTGGTTTAGAAAGAAAGGGAAGCTAAGCCCAAGGTACATTGACCCCATTGAGATCCTTTACTGTATATGAGCTGTGGCCTATCAGCTTGAAATTCCATAGAATACGGCTCATCTTCATGATGTGTTTCATGTATCACTCATGAGGAAGTACATACCAGATTCCCCACTTGTACTGATCTTAGAGGTGCTGCAGCTGGAAGATGATGTCTCTTATGAGGAACGTCCAGTAAAGATTTTGGACATGTGAGGTAAGGTTCTACAAAACAAGAAAACTCACCTTGTAAAGTGTTTTAGAGGAACCATAAGATTGAAGAATCTAATTGTGAACCATAGGAGGCGATAGAGGAGAAGTACCCACACCTTTTTATGTAAAATGAAATTTCGAAGGTGAAATTTCATACGGGAGGAAGAATGTAACGACCCAAAGTTTTATCATTGGAATCCCCTTCTTATAATTATTCCTTACAGTATATTCACATTAATAAGCACAATGATATATAATGATACTAAATATTATGTAACCATTAAACATAATTTTTCCACTTCTATGTTTTGAATTTAAAAAATCTAACATACAAGACTGCACTCAAGATGATTTTTGGAGTCTAATAGAACAAAAATAATTTTTGGTGACTAGTAACATACCCTTATAAATAGTAAATTAACTTTATGAATTTTAATATGACCCTTATGAATAGTAAATAGTCAAAATAAATAGTAACCTTACCATTGAAAGATTAAATAACCTTTAGGAATCTTATAAGTGACAATTTGACTTTTGTAAAAATATTAGTATTTTTGGAAGTCATAAATAATTAATTATAATTAATTAATAAATTTAAAAGAAAATTTATTTTCTTATAATGTGTTCATATATTAACAAATCTACGTCTTATAGTTTTAAGATAATTTTATAAGACCTTATGTAATTTTTTAAAGCATTATAAAATCAGATATAATTTTAAAAACTGTATATTTGAAGTAAATTATAATTATAATTAAATAAAAATTAATCATATCTAGAAAATTAGTTCTGAAAAATGGAATTCATTTTTCAGATTCTATACTTTCGGAAATGGTTAGGGATAATTTTTGGTATTTTTCTGAAATACATCAATTTTTGGGTGAATAGTAAAAATACAGTTTTTCACATAATCAGTTTATCTTAAATTGCATCATTCATGATGTAATGATGACATAAAATTTCTAGAAAATTAAATTCGTCCATGTTATATTTAATTTTGTAAATGGTTCCCTAAAATACAATAGACTCAATTTCCAAACCTAAAAAGAACATTCCAAATCCTAAAGTCAAAAGATGATTCCTTAAAGTATATTTTTCTCTTTCTTTCACCTTCCTTTTTAAAAAAGTATTGAATTTTAATTATAAAGATGATTTAAAGTGTAAAACTAATTATATTATATTAATATATAATTTATGATGTAAAAAAATTGCTATTACAATTCTATCATTAGATATATTATTTTATTTAATATTTTATTCTAAAAACACCCCTCCTCATGTATAAAAACCCCCTCTCCCTCCCCTTTCCAAACCACATATCTCAAGATTCAAGACTTGTCTAATCCTTTCCCAAGAATCATACCAATCTCCTATCCCACATACAAGAGCTTCTAGTCTCATCAAGAGACCAAACCTATCTTACTTAAAGAGGATCTCAAGAGGAGGATTCAAGAGGTAATTCCTCTCTCTTTTCCTTTAATTTCCTTTTAATTTCAAGTTCTTTTCTTATTCTATCCAGAAAAATTATTATCCAAATGGTATGGTAACTCTATTATAATAAATATAATTTAATTTTATGATACTATTGAGATATTATATCATCCAATACCCTTCTCCTATTCTATTTAGTTTAGAAAGGAAAATGTTGTTCGTGAGGTGTTAATTTATCACCTTCAAGAACGACATGTTTTCATTTTTCCTTTACTGCCTTCAGATATTGTCACAACACAATTTTTATGGTTGAAAAAGAATAAATTTATGTATTATATCCTATTTAATTTTTGTAACTAACATATGCACATATTAATAAATAATTAAAAGAAACAAGTTCGTTGTGGATGAAAACCATCGAATTAACCCAAACGGTCAACATTAAAATCCTATCTAATGATTCATCCACATGGTACATAATATAGTCAATTATAAGGTCATATAAACTCTTTTATGATAATTAATCATATTTAATAACATTTCTATATGTTTACCCATGTTCTACATGAACTTCCATTTATGAATACAAGTGAACCGCTCAAGAAAACCATAAAAATGAACATTATTGAACAATGTTTTTAAAATTTATAGCTCATGAAAAGGCCCATAAAATAACTTAATGAAACCATAATGACCCATATTAATGTAAACAATGTTACCTAATTGATAATTAATGAATATAATGTGGTTATACAGGACATTAATGTGAAGTAAGCGTTCAGATACAAGGTAAGGAGAAATTCTCGAACCCAACGTTCTTTCTTCAGGTTCTCCCTCTTTCACTCCATTTTTTGGTGTGATCACTCCTTAAAAATTATTTTTCCATTATTATATTACCTTTTCTAGGATATATATGTTTTTCACTAAAGTTTATTTCAAATAAATTTTTTCCACAAGAACTCTTCTTTCATAAACACACCTTTTATTTCTCACTCAAGGTTGATGGTTGTTGTATCAAGTATGTTATTCCTACTTTCATTTGGGAACCTAATTTTTATGAATGTGTTATTATTATATGACACCCATTTCTTTTCATGGGTTAGTTATGTTCATTTTTGGAATATTTTCTATGTGGAATGCATGATAATGATAATGTTATGATGTGACAAGTGTGCCTAAAATTATATATCGCAATATAAATGTTTGAATGTGATGGGTGAGACCAGAATTATACAGAGCTCCAATTAATTGGGTAAAGTGATTAATATCATGAGTTAAAGTGAAATGATGTATGAACAAGATTCTAGCTTTGTTCAGAAGTATGTGTGGTGGTTAACTACTAAGACATGATGTTTCATTTTTATGCATTCCCACATTTCAAGTGTATTATTAATCCTACCTCTCATGTTCATGATTCTTTTCCTATGTTATGATTATTCTCACCCATTGTTATATTATTCATATCTATCCTTTTACTAGTTATCTTTCTCACCCTTGTTTTATGTATATCCTCAGGTGACTACATGTACTAAGGAGATGTCAAGTGCCAATATGAAGATAAAGAAGAAGGAATTAAATAAATGATTATGTTTGATGTTATAAATGTCATGTATGGTCCTAGTTTTCCCAAGAATGTAAACCTTTGGATCCTTTATGTGTAATAATATTATTTTGTTTATCTTTATAATGATGCAATATTAATGTAAGAAAAGACATGATCTCTATAATAAAAATAATCTAAATGAATTTTTTCATACTGACTAAACATATGATAAATTATTGAAAAAATAATATTTTTTTCCAAAAATTTTAATGAAACATAACTTTAATGGAACTTAATATCATTCTTTCAAAACATAATAATTTTACATATATTTTTTTTACTTTACCTTACTACTCAAAATGAAATCTATAACAATAAAATAAATCAACATTGATTGTATAGATCTCATTTCTAATAGGGAAATGAATGTGAAAATAATTTATAAGTACAAATATTATGTTTCAATGAAGATTATATGATATAAACTATAAGTAAAATCTATGTAAAACATTAAACTATTCATATTCTGTTGTTATTTATTAATAGTTCATGTAAATTAGTTTTTGTTTACTATATTTTTGAATTTCCTTTTATTTTTCTAAAACACCATTTAATTATCTCAATAAATAGATTTTTCAATGTATATAATGTGACATCAGAATACATTATCATTGATTCCCCTTAGTACGACAACCCCATGTATTAACCTCACACCCACTCAGCATCCGACGTCTCTATCGCTTTAGTGTCCTAGTTATAGGTGTGGGTTCCTCTTCTTGTGGTGCTATGAGTGCCTTCTCATGCTGTGTTAAGGACTGGATGACATCATATATGGAGGACTATCCAACAACATACATGGATTCACACGGCCATGGAGATCCTAAATTTAGTGGATGTGTGATATCAATTAAGCCATCATTACCAGGAGTGGGGGACACCACATGTTGTGTTACCACACTTAGGTTGTATTCCATCACAATCAGCTGAGATAGAGATGTATATGTGATGCATAATACTCTCCCGCCAATTCAAGATCCTTAGTATGATATGCATGAAAATATCTATATGGTGAAGCAACGTCAGTAGGAGCCTCTCTCAGATGTCTTTGTCCTCACCTCTTCCCTCACCGATGTCATCGTCTCTATCCTCCGGATGGTGGTGGTGGTGGTAGTGGTGGTGCATCATCCTTAGCAGGCACAACAGAGACATCATCATCCCTAGGATCCTCATCTAGAGCATGTGGATCAACATATAACCATGGTTCCTCATCATATAAACTCTAATGTATGAAATTTAGAGGATCTTTAAGAGCCACCAGATCTGGGTGAACTACATCCCGCCTAATAAATTCCTCCTCATAAGGATATGTGATATGTACAGGATGATCAAGGTCATCTGACTACAAATAAAATAATATTCAAATTAAATTGAATCATGGGTAAAAATATATAATACATCTTACTAAAAATATCAATTTATGAATGCTAATCCCATAACACGTAAGGTATAAAATCGCGTGACATAGGTTCTAATCTGGGTAATCCTCTTTATCATCCAACTAATTGAATTTTTTTGGGATATATATATTGAATGATGTTTTATTGGGAACCCCTGTCCTAATACTCAGTATAATGTGCATGAAACTGCGGTTAGTCTATTGTATGTCTACCTATATCATAATAGAATGTAACACATTAACTTTTCATGGTGGCATGGAGATATGATGTATACATCCAAACTGTCACATGAATCGATCTATCTAGTACCACTAAATAATGTGGAAGTGTATGAATGGAATAACTACACCACGATATCCAATCATAGCTGTGTAGTATGGTCGAAGTGATTTATAGACAAAACCAGTATACGAGGTCTATGAAACCTGCAATATAAGATTCAAAAATAATTCATAAATTAGAATGATTATGTTACTAAAATAACATTGAAATATCTTTAATAAATAATAATAATATTGGATTTCCTACAAATAAATTAATGTTTATCTTATATCAGTGGTATGTATAACGTCAGATATCTTTTAAAATATTTTCACACTATGTTTCAGAGTATGTGAATAAGGGTGATCCTGATTTCACCTAGTTAGAAAGAAGTAATGTATGATGTGTTTATAAAATATACTGATAAATTTACTAAATAACTCAATGTAATGAAATAAATATACCAAATACCCCACAAAAAGTCTCAAAATAGTTGTTGTGGAAGTGGTACGAAAACCTTATGTGTGGTGTGTGTAAAAATATCTCTATCCCACATCTATACTAAAACCATACAACCTAAAATATTCTACACATGAGCCTGAAAACTGATACATATACATTTATATGAATGTGATAATATAGTGGACCCCCAACTATATCTACTTATATGGTCATGATCCTCAAGTAATGGTAGCTACGTCATGTGTACCAAGGTTGTGGAGTTGTCCACAAAAAACATGCCAATGATCAGTTTCATAATATATAAACGTGTCTACCAAATAATCACATCCTCATCCACATCATCTAAAGTGACCATGAAATACTCATCATGCCACCTCATGAACAAGAGGGAACCCAAGAGGACGCGTGGAATTACGATGACATCAATGCCTAGTAGACAGCGTATGACCACACACCAATTTCCAATAGCGGCACCCATAACTCCATATTAGTGGATGGGTAGACTGATAATGTAGGTGACATAATCTAAATGAATGGTTCTCTCCTCCTAAGTGATATGAAATGTGTGTATTTGGCCACTATATCTCAACCAGTGTATCTATCAAATAGTGATCAATGGTCTTTAAGTCTTCCACGGAGACTCCATAAAATCCAAAATATCTGAGGTATAGGAAAATGGATATTTGTGGAGAATCATGATGAGAATGATGTTCTCTATGAATAATAATATATCTAATAGGTCCTTGTGCCAACACGTCATGTGACATGTGCGACTCCTGACCAGATAACAATGGTTTCTCTATATTAATTATGAGTAGTTGAACATTAATTTTGAAAACTATTTCACTTAAACATGTTTTTCTAATTTGTTATAAAATAAATTTGAAGTTTATTTTTGGTTTTTCATAAATACGAAGTATGATCTTTTATGCGACCACATATGTACTTTGATATGAAGTTATTTTTATGTGAAAATTTCACTTGTTGATAAAATGATATATACTCTTAAAGAGAACTATAGAGAAACACAGGCATGTGATTGTATATTAGTTTCAAAAGTTATAAAGAGTTTTTACAATTGTTTATAATTGTGTTCTGATTAACATTTTGGGAACATTTTTGAAAGATCAAACTATTTTAATATATAGTGTTAGATAATTGGACATTTTTATAAATTTCATATTTTAGTTTTATGTTATTTTAGAAGAAATGTTTATTTGGAAATTGAATTCAACCATCTGGAATATTCAACAATAACCAAAAAATGGAAATAATGAAAAAATAATAATTACTTGTGAAAATTTTTACATTAAATGATAGAGTATAAGAATTTCTTTAACTATTATATGATTCCCCAATACATCTATAAAAACACGTCCTCATGTGACCTTCATGGAATTATATGATGAACCTCTTTCCAGGTTCCTGTTCTTGAGGCCAATCCATCTCATTCTAAATACGAGTCAACTTTAGCCTCCCTTTTTGTTTCATCCAATTCATGTTCGGTGGAAGTGTGGGTGTGTAATCAGGTGCCTAAAAATTCTGAAATTATTTAATAGGAATCCACAGAGAATTGTAGCAGTCATAAATACTCTCTAGTTGATAAACATGATCAATGAACTACTCCTAAGAGTCATCCCAGTCACCATAAACTTTTACAATATCCTTCTATCATGCATCCCTTGCCTTCCTGTAAGATATTTGATACCCAAAAGACGTTTTATTCTCTCCTCCACCGGAATGATAAGAATGTATTGGAAATCTCTTAACATTTCAACAATAATAGGTGAAAAAAACTCAGTATCTAAAGACAAGTGTTGTTATGAGAAATTTATTAACATTCCAACAATAATAGGTGAAACAAACTCATTTTCCGCTGGTTTTAACTTTCGATGAAGTTTTTATTGAATAGATTCCAATGTTGTACAATATACATAAATCACAACACTTTTTGGATGTATACTATAACTACATCCTTGTCCAGTCTCAATTATTTCACCGTTATAATAAATATATACATCCAATTTTTTTATCTAAAATAAATCATCTTTATTAATTAAATCTGATCAGCGAAAAAAATATAAATTTCAATTATTTCAACACTTCTATGGAATGAAACACTTTTTATTTGAGGTGGATTTAGGCTCACCATATTATCTCGTGTTATTCATTTTTATATATGCATGATTCTACTATTTTATGTGGGAATCTTATTCCCTCCACAAAATCAATATGTTTAGACCATATTAATGTGTAATTCTTTATACAGCCCTCGAGTATATGTATCTTACCCAAAAAAATAGAATTAAGACACATTCATGCATATCCAATTTCATCATATTCATCATCTACATTAACATTTCATGTAACAGAATAGGGTTATATGAGATTGGAAAAATCCAGATGAGTAAGCCTAAAAAGATAGATAGCCAACCCCATTCACTTTTCAAGCCAATGTAGGCTTCCAAAAAAGTAAGTGTTCTTACCCAATGTCCCTCTACATAAATAGAATTTACTCAAGAGATAATTCAATTCATGATAACTCTTACACTTAATAAGAAAAAAATATAGTCAACAACTAAACTCAAGTTTATAACTTCAATTACAAACTGAGGTCATGGTAGATGAAAAACAAAATTCATTATCATACATAGAATGTAATGTAAGGATCTATTCTATAAGAAATTTGTCAAATATACTATGGCATACAATCATTCATAAAACAAATAATTTATAGATGTGAATAAAAAATATAAATTAATTGGTTTAATAATTATAATTAATTTGAAATTAATCATTAAATAATAACTACATCAAAATTAGTGAATCTAAAGTTATTTATTCATTAATTATTTATTTTCCTATTAATTAATTTTTATTTAATTGTTAATTAATTAAATAATACTTAACGAATTACTAATTAAAATTAACTAATAGTAAATTAATTACTAGTTCCAGGTATGTAATTACTAATTAAAGTTTCTTAATTACTAATTTCAATTAATTTCTTAATTAAATAATTACTAATTTCTTCTAATAAAGTAATAATTACAAATAACTAATTGCCAATTTGAATGAGTTATTTTCTATTAAAAATTAACAAATTACTAGTTATAATTATGCAATACTAAATTAATTATTGATTCCATTTATGTAACTACTAATTAAAATTACTTAATTACAAATTATAATTAATTACTTAAATAATTAATTACTAATTACGACTAATAAAGTAGCATTTAAAAATAATTTATTGACAATTTCAATGAATTAATTACTAATTACACAAAAATAATTTATAATTACAATTAATTAATTCTAAATTAATTACTAATTCCAGTTATGTAATTTCTAATTACATTATATTTATAGTTAATTACTTAATTACTTAATTAATAATTACAATTAACTAAGTACTAATTATAATTAACTAATTATTTATTACAAATAATTAAATTCTAATTACAATAATTTATTTACTAGTTGTAATTAAGTAATTCTTAATTAAAATTAAGTTATAATAAATTTATTACATGTTCCAATTATGTAATTACTAATTACTATCATTTAATTACTAATTACAGTTAATAAACTAATTAAATAATTAAAAAACATAATTAATAAAGTAATAATTAATTGAAAATCACATTAATTTATTTACTAATAATAATTAAATAATTCTTAGTTACAATTAATTAATAATAAATTAATTACTAATTCCATTACTGTAATTATTAATTATAGTAATTTAATTAAAAATTACAATAAATTACTTATTTAATAAATTACTAATTACAAATAATTAATTACTAATTACAATAATTTATTTACTAATTACAATAAATTATTTCTCAATAACAATTAACTTTTACTAATTAATATTATCTTTAAAGCTAAGGGAAAAGAACCTTTATTAAAAAACAAGTAAACAAAGAAAGCCTGAGATGGGGTCAGACATGCCATAAATACCCACATTAGTGAATAATAAAAGATATAATTTCTCTCTAATCTTGATACCTATCTTATGTTCCTCACCACATATGTCATTCCAATCGACTTTCACATGTTCATGCCCACGTCTCCGACTTCTGGGATAATGAATATTAGCCAATGATCTTGCTTATTGTAAACGACCTTCAATATCACTACTTTTTGAGTGAGTACCAATATTAGACTGGGCTTCCACCTTCTCAAGTGGGATGTAATCGATTTCTATAACTATGGGGGTATTCACATCCCCCATCTCTGATTTTTTTGATGTTGACATAGACCTTTATTGTGTGTTTCAAGTACTTCAAAGAGATTTGAACTTGCAACCTGTACCTCATTTGTGTAACCCACTTCCTATAAAAAATCAGAAGGAGGTGTCCATGATCTATCTGTTCATGTTGCATCATTCTTCCTAGGCCTAGGAATAGGTTTTTTTCTTTCCAAAATGCACTATTTGAAAATTGGATTCATCCATTGAGACCTGGGATGAAGTATTATTTTTGTCTTTTAGAAACCAAGGTCTATGAACCTCCATGTTTCTAATGTGATAAAAAATCATTCACTGACTTTTTTTAAATGAAAAATAATATGAGTCTTGTTCATGAAGAGAATATTGGGAATTGAATGTTGAATCATCCATTCTGGGGGTGGGTGAGCTCCTTAGACCACTCTCATCCACCTTCTTAGAGTCCTATGCACTAGTCTATATAGAATCAGATAGAAGCACATTTTCTTCTTTTCTATTTTTAAATTTCATAGGATAATCAACATTAATATTTTTCTTACTTTTATGATCTCTTGATGAAATAATTTATTCATGTATAAACTATTATTCATCTGCCTTTTGGATATAAAATTCATTGAGATATTTGTCATCCATGATAATTATCTCAGTACTTCCCTCCATTGCATGATGGTTTATGTAATCCCTTGGATGATGGGATATGTTTATATCCTCCGTGAATGGTTCTCCCTTCATAGTGATGACTACCACATTATCTTGCAGAGAATTAGAACATATGTTGATTATGCTTCACGTTATGTCATCTATGACTAGATCAGGGACCATTTTCCTCTCACAAGGTCATCATCATGTGATATATCTTTATCAGCATCAATGTTATCCCATAATTTGTCCTTATTTTCAGAGAATTTACACTAGTTAGAGTATCATGTTAATGTTTAAACACATTATGATCTAGAAAATCCATCTTAGTGTCGTGGGAAGAGACTTCCCGCACCACAACATCACAACGTCTAAGAGAGGAAGGTTCTCGTAGTATAAATGTTATTTAATCTTCAAAAGTAGACTCAACTGGATTCTCATGGACAACCCATATACTTTGAGCTAAAAAATTTTCAGAAACTAAATCAGGACTAGCAAGTTTCAACCTCTTATGATTTTTTAATACATTGATAACATCATTCCCCTAAACATAGAAAAAGTAACAAATTACCGTCCTTTTCTACTTTAAATTTTATTGCCAATAACTTTAAAATTCATACATTAATGCAGAATTTTCTCTTACACAATTCTTAGTTCCAATTCATCATCATCCATTTACAATATCACCATGTAAACAAGAGTGGAACTGAAATCAACTTCAACTAAAAAACATTAAATATACTTGAATTTGGAAAATTTTGTTTCCTAATCCATTTTTATAGGAATGCTAAGGGTTAAGGAAATATGATACAAAATTTTAGGGTCGTAGAGGATCCAATTCATGTCATGAACTCTAAACCTCATTTGAGAAGAAGAATGACATACCTCCAATGCATTGAAACTACAATCCCATTCTTGTATGTAAAGAATCCTTGGTTTGAAGAAGAAAAATCCTAATCCCCAAGATTTACTATTAAATTCCTCAGAGAGGAAATGAATTTGAATATAACCACATCCTAAAGAGATGAATTTATAGTCTAAAAAACCTAAAAATTTGAGATACATGCTTCAATGTCACCGATCCTTCATAGAGTCGTACCCCTTGGAAAAATAAGATGCGATATGATAGAATGATTTCCGATCTTTGTTCATTCAGAAATCACAGCAGGATCTTCATTTACATTGGTGACAATAGACTTGAACTGAAGACTTCCCGTAACCTCATTCCTGAAGAGATAGGGAGAGAGCGGCTGGACCCAATCTTCGAGAGTAAAATATCTATTTCACTTCTTCCATTATTATTATTTCACTCTTTAATGAGTGTATATTTGAGACTATAGAAACATCCCCTTGGAAAGAAGGCATTAACCAAAGACAGGTCAATTTAAGAGGCTATTTAAACCCTAGAATCCAATTATACAATGAGAGAGAATCTCTTGCTCAGATCCCATCGGCCCCTATTACTAATAATAATTATGTAATTACTAATTCAATTTATTTAATTACTAATTAAAGTTAATAATATAATTAATTAATTAAAAAATAAAATTAACAATGTGGGATCATGCTAGGTTATTTTCATATGGGTTGGGCCTATGGGTCATGTAGGCTTATGGGTCATGCTTTAAATAAATAATAAACATAGATTGATGGGTTGGATATCCCCTTGGGGGGCTATGAAATGCCTTTTCTACCTATGTGTATGGTGTGTGTGTGTGTTTGAATGTAATTATACCCCTAAGAACCTAATATATATAATTACTAATTAAAATTATGTAGTTAAAAATTACATTTATTTAATTACTAATTATAATTAATTACTTAATTAATTAATTACTAAATATAATTGACTAATTCCAAATTATAATTAAGTTATACTTAATTAATCACTAATTACAATTATTTAATTACTAATTAATGTCATTTATTTACTAATTAAAATTACTTACCTAATTAATAAATTACAAACTACATTTAATAAAGTACAAACTAAAAATAATTTTTTACTAATTAAAATTGATAAGGTTCAAATTATAAATACTTAACTATAAATTACAGTAATTTATTTACTAATTAAAATTAAATAATAAAAATTTAATTACTAATTATAATGATATAATTATGAACTAATTACTAATAGAAAGAAAAAAAATAAACTAACTACGAATTACAATTAAATAATTATTAGGTTAAAATTAAAATGCATTAACTATTTATTAATCTATTAAATAAATATGTTCAAAATTTTAAGAAAATTGAAATATAAATATAATTACCTCAATATGGAATGGTTTCACCTAAGTGATAGTGGGGATGGGTGTTCATAGTGGAGGTTCACTGAGACTTTAGAGTAGGATCACATAGCTTTGAGGGGGGAGGATCACAAAGAAGAGAAGGGGAACTTATAGGGATAAATGGAGAGGGGGGGGGGATTTTATATGGTGTCACTTTGAAGGCACCACATGAAGTGGAACCAATGTTTATTTACATATAACAAAAATCACCACTTTATGTGGCCCTCTTGGTTTAATTTTTTTTCCAAAGAGTGCAACATGAAGTCGATTTTTGAGGATTTTTCCTCAAATTTCCACTTTATATGAATATTTATGGTTCGAATCCCCAAAGTGCCACGTGAAATTTCACTTTTTGCTTTTCCCCCCAAAAGAGACACTTCATGTGGCACTTCACCCACCAATTTCCCAAAATAACTCTACCCTGGACCCCTTTAATTATATAAAAAAACACACCCAATTGAACTTTTCCCAGTATGGAACAAATATTTAAATAATATTGTATAATTTTGATAGCATACACTACCACTCAATATACAACATTGAATTTTATCAGTGATGAATAGAAAACTATGATAATAATGTATCCTTTATCAATGCTAGGTAAAAGTGATGATAAATATTTTTTTTATCATCCCTAAACAACGATGATAAAAGTGTACCCTTTATCAGTGTATTTTTTAATGTTGATAAAAACTTGGTGATTTGTTTAAATTTTTATAATAAATACTATCAATATATATAAAATTATCTTATTTATTTATAGAAATTAATGTTTAATTATATAAATTAATTTAAAAATTTATATAATTAAAATAAATATGACATATTAATATATATTTTAATAATTTAAACTATTAAATAAATATAAATGAATTTTTATTATTACTAATATTTTATATTTAATATATATATATTTATATCTATATCTATATGAGTATATGATTATGCATTATGTTGTATGTGTTTTGTGTATGTATATATAAATATTGTACGTGTGTATATGTATGTATGTGGATATATGCATGTGTATGTGTATGTGCACATATGTATACAGGTTTTACATACATGAATGTGTATATATGTGTATTTTTATATGTAATACATCTTAATATGTGTATGTATGTCATGTAATATTCATTTTTATTATTATTTCACATTTAATATATATGTTTCTCATTTTTTATATAATAAATCAAGAATTTATATTCATTTTTCAATAATAATTCAATGGTGGTGGTCTCATGATTTCACATCAATCTGAGACTATAAGATTTGGTTTTAACCATTACACATATGTTTTAGTGTTTTCAAAAATTTAATATACTTTTACAAGCATCCTGAGAGAACCCTATATTGCAATGAAATGTCCTTAATTCCAACATTTCAAAAATAAATCTACGGTAATTTCCCTATTATTTCACAATAACACAATAACAATTTCATATTTTTAACCTCTTGACACACATTTGTAAAGACTTTGCTATCTTTAAAAACTTCTTATTGAGTCATTCTGAGAACACTACAAATCATATGGATGTGTTTTCTAACATAAACGCCAAAAATAATTCAATAGTGATTTTACCATGATTTTTTCAATATGAGTTGTTTTTCTATGGTTTTGGACATTACACTGTCGTTTTAGTGTTTTAAAACACAAAAAATGTGTTTACAGACATCTTAGAAAAATTGTAACTCAGAATTACAAATCGTCTGTTCCTACATTTCCAAAATTAATCTACAATCATTTTCCTATAATATCAAACCCATCTGATATTTTTTTATTAGTTTCAACCCCTTGACATATGTTTTTAAGGACATTGGTATCTTTAAAACTCTTATCAAGTCATTTAGAGCAAATTTCATGTCCAATGAATGTTTTTTCTACACATACATGCCATAAATAATTCATCAGTGGTTTATTTCTAGATTTCACATCAATATGAGGGTGTTTGCTATGGTTTTGAATGTTAAAATCATGTTTTAGTGTTTTAGATCACCGAAAATGCATTTATGGGCATCCAGAAAAAATTGTAACTCAGATTGACATGTCATCAATTTCTATATTTCAAAATTCAATCTACATTCATTTTCCTCTAATTTCATTGTCATCTAATATAGTTTTCATAGTTTTGACCCCCATTACACACATATTTATAGACTTTGGTATATTTAAAAACTGCTTATTATGTCATTAATTAAATTCCACACATCAAAAAGGTATTTTTTCTAAGCGTACATCTTATAAATAATTCAGAAGTCATATTATAATGATTTCATGTCAATAGGAGGTATTTTTCTATGGTTTTGACCGTTACATGCATGTATTAGTGTTTTAAAACACTAAAAACACATTTACGAGCATACTTGGAAAAGCTTAACTTAGAATGTGGAGTCATCAATTCCTACATTTCAAAAACTAGTCTAATATTTTTTTTTAATGATTTCACAACCATCTAATGTCATTGTAATGTTTTTAAACTCCAAACCATGTTTTTAAATACTTTGGTATCTTTAAAAAAATACTTACTGAGTCATTTTGGGCACACTTCACATTGGATGGATGTGTTTTCTATATAAACAAATCAAAAATAATTAAATGGTGAGTTTACCATGATTGGATGAGAATATGAGTTTGTTTTCAATGATTTTTACAGTCACATGTAAATTTTAGTGATATTAAAGACTGGAAAATTTTTTACAGGAATATCAAAAAAATAGAAACATTGAATGATATGTTGTCACTTCCTACATTTAAAAAATAAATATACGAACATTTTTCTCTAATATCATGGTCATACGGCAATGTTTGTGTTGTTTTTATGCTATAAAACACGTTTTTAAAACTCTGGTATCTTTTAAAATACCTATTGAGTCATTTCAAGAACATCGCATGTAGGATGGAAGTGTTATCTATGTGTACATGACAAAAATAATTCAAAAGTAGTTTTCATATGATTTGACATCAATATAATGTTTTTTTCTATTTTTTTATGTTACACAAACATTATAGTGTTTAAGACACTAAAAATGCATTTACAGGAATCCTAGACAAACCATAACTTAGAATGATGTTTTGTTAGTTCCTAAATTTCAAAAATAATTCTACAGTCAATTTACTATGATATCACGACCATAAAATATTTTTTAGATAGTTTTGACCACCTAAAAAAAGTTTTTAAATACTTGGGTATCTTTAAAAGAAGCTGATTAAGTAATTCGAAGCACACCACAAGTTAGATGCATGTGTTTTCTACATATACACATAAAAAATAATTTAACAGAGTTTTTCACATTATTTCACATCAATCTGAGGTTGTTTTCTTTGGTTTTTCCATTACACACATACTTTATTATTTTAAAACACTGAAAATGTGTTTATGGGAATCCTGAGAAAATCGTAACATAGAATGTTGTGTTTTTTGTTCCTACATTTCATAAATAAATATACAATCATTTTTATGACTTTGCATAGATTTAACTGCCATACAGATGTTTCTAAAGATGTTATTATCTCTAAAATCTATTTGTGGAGCATGTCATTGAAAACCAAATGTTGGATGTATGTTTTATTTACATTTATATGTAAAAAATAATGCAACAGTGGGTTTCCCATTATTTTAAACCAATATAAGATCATTTTCTCTGGATTTAACTATTATGCTCAGGTTTTAGAGTTTTAAAAAACTACAAACATGCTTACTAGCATCCTAGGAAAACCATTACTAGGAATGACATGTTTTTAGTTCCAATAGTTCAAAAATAACTATTCTGGAATTATCTTGTGATTTAAAAGTTATCAGACACACAAAGTGGGCGGTCACTACTGGAAATGTGACCTTTCCCAACACTTCTATACCCCATTTCCCAACGGTTTGGCCAAACCATTGGGAAAGCCCACTTTGTGGCCACTTTTCCCAACGGTTTTCCAAAACCATTGGGAAAGGGTAGGCTTTCCCAACGGTTTGGCCAAACCGTTGGGAAAAGTCCAATTTTTGGCCACTTTTCCCAAAGGTTTGGACAAACCGTTGGGAAAGGGTAGGCTTTCCCAACGATTTGGACAAACTGTTGGGAAAAGTGGCCAATATTTCAACATAGCTTACCAGATTCCAGGGACCTATACCAATGGTTGTCAAAACCGTTGGTATAGGTATATACCAACGGTTTTGACAACCGTTGTTATAGGTCCTTTGATTTTTTATCGGATCCTCTTAACCAGAACATTATATAAATCAAAATTTAAAATAATTATGATAATACATATATATATTTATGAAATTATGTTTACAAAAGTCATGTTAGGTTAGTGGTTAGGTCGTTCAATGATAAACTGAAGGTCGTGGGATCAAATCCCAACAAATATTTTTTTTGGAAATACATATACCAATGGTTTTATGGAACCGTTGGTATAGATTTTCATATTACTTATACCAACGGTTTTACAAAAACTGTTGGTATAGACCTATCCCAACGCCTTACTTGCCTACGGTTCTCCAAACCATTGGTATAGGCTATACCAACGGCTTGGAGGCCTATACCAACAGTTCCAAACCGTTGGTATAGGTTAGTTTTCCAGTAGTGGGTATACCTCAAAGTGCATGTTTTCAAAAAAAAAAGTTTCATTTTTTACTTTAAAAAACCAGTCGCATAGACAAAACTGAGAAAATAAGCTCAGATTACTATCAAAATATATGATAATGATTTATAATTTGTTTTTCACATGTGTAAATTGATGACATGTCAGCCTAACACCTGATGTGGTTGGTATGACTCAATGTGCATGTTTTCAATAAAAAAGAGTCATTTTAGTTTAAAACGTCAGTCAAATTGTCAATGTTGTGAAAATAAGCTTATATTGTTTTCAAAATTTTGGGAAATGTCATATAATTCATTTTTGATGTTTTTGAATTGATCATTTTTAATCAAAAATAGGAATTGTGTGTTATGACTTGAAGGGCGTGTTTTCAATATAAGTTTCATTTTACATTAAAATGAATGTCTTAGAGAATGGTTCCCGAAAACAAGCTTATATTGTTTTCATATATTTGGAAAATGACCCAAAATTCATTTTTTGATGTATAGGAATTGACATCACATCAATCTGACACACGATGTGGTCAATACGAATCAAAGTTCATGTTTTCAATATAAAAGTATCATTTTAGTATTATTCATGGCAGTTGTATGTGTTCATTGAAAATGTGTGAATGATTTATTGAGATTGGAATTTACCATTGCAGCATGATCTATAAGGATGGAAATTTCAATGGGGATCATTCCCATAATCCTATTAAAAACAAACACTAGAGTATTTTTTATTACTGATTTCTACTCATCCAATGCTTTCTTATAAGAATTAAGTTCTTTTAATTTTTTTATCCTTGAAACTTCTCTTTTCACTTCATGATCAATAGAACTACTTGAACCATCATTGGGTGTAGTAGTAAATTATGATGATTTAATACTAAATATAGATGATGGACTATGCCCAGAACCCCTCCCTCAAACACGTTCGGGATGCTCCATCCCTAAAACATTTTCAAATGCACCATTCTAGGATACTGATGATGTTTGTGAAGGGTTCACATCCCATGTTTTTTTATTTTTAACCAGTAAATACAATAATATTAACAATGTTTTTTTAAATTATGTGAAATTCATAATAATGTCAAATTCATAATTTTTTCATTACTATCTGATGATATTTCATTACTATAAAAACATAATAATGAAAAATACATTATAACAAAAAACACTCCTTGAACCTAGTTAAATGAGACTGACCAGATAGATCAAATGACACTGATATAGAAAATTGGGACCAATTTATTCATGTAGCTAGAACCATTTAATTGGGTTTAAGGTTTATTTTTAATTATAATTTATTTTCAATAATAATTTTTATTGTTATGAAACAACATTAAATAGTAATGAAAAGTACTTCCTCCAACATCTCTGGTAGGATAAGTCATAAAATTTTCATTGAGTTTCCTATGAAATTTAAGCCACAACTCTATATAACCAATAGAGTAAACTAATTCAGTAGAATTTGTAAAACATTTCTACATTTTAGAAAAAAACATTAACATATATTAAAAAAATATAAATATTAGTGGATAAAATACAACAATTTTTTTTCTTTTTTATAAAATCTATGAGACTCAGTAATACGAGGAATGAATTATTTACCATAATTCATAGTTTTTTATATAATTCCTATAAAAAATTGAAACTTTAATAAAGAATTTAATTTTATTGTGTTCATGTTATTAGGATACTATAAAATTTGAAATTGACTCATGCGATGCATCACTATTAATATCAAAAATCATCTTACACTATTCATGAGAAACCCTATCAAGAATTTTCTCATACATTTGTAATGATCTTAGAGATGTGTCATTAAATTCATGACATAATCTCTATTTTAAATCTCTATATTCCTTGCCCAAATTTTTCATATTCCATGGTCATGAAATGGAGTCAGGGGTATCAAAATGAAAAAACGTCTAGAAAAAATGATAAAACATTATAAGTATATTATTAAAAATAACTCATGTCTTTTAAATAAGTTATCAATTAATATTAAATTAATATTAACTTTAATTCATTATCAAATACTTCATTTTTCCAAGTTGTGGGAATATGCCTCTAATATTTATAATAAACATGAAAACTAACCATCTTACAAGAAAGCTTCCCAGGAATCTATCCATAAATTCTGGAAGCATCACCAGAAGGCACCCCAAACTCATAAAATGGAATGATAATCATGAAGTCTTTTAGGTCCCAAATATCTTTTTTATTCATATTTACATACCTTATATTGTTTTTTATCTATTTTAAAAATTCATTACAAAATTAATGACATATATATCTTTTTTACAATGAAATACATACCTGTAATGGTAACTCACAAAAATTATTCAGATGGAGGGGTGACTATGTAACACCCCGAGATTTTTTGAAAAGTATTATTTTTTAATTTCATTAATGTCTTGTGATGTACGCTACACCAAAAGGATCTTGCACAACACGCATCCTTGATTTGACTTGTATTACACGCAATCACGACCTTCCACGATAGCGTGTGTTGTACGCAATACCGAGTTTTACTAAACAATGATATATTATTATAATATTATTATGAACTAGCCGTTATGAATAGTATTAACTAAATTTTTAATTTTATAACATTATTATTCATCATACAAATTTTCTAGAACATGTTATAAGAACAAAATAAATTTTTCGGGTAAAATAAGTATTTTTAAAAAAATACAGTTTTGCCGCCTTTTGAAGGAACACCCACTTTAAATCTAGTTTTTGAAATGTTTATAAGTTCAATTTGACAAAATAAAATTATTCTTTGGAATCAAGAAATAAAAATTTACTTTGGATAAATTTTTCATTTTATTCTGATGACTTTCATATTTTAATGAATAGTAAAAACACGCTATATTTTAATTAAAAACAACTTTTTTCATCATAATATCTTATGTGGTTAAATTATAATATTGAATGGTTATAAAATATAAATAGAATATATTTTTACCATTTAATATAATGTATGTCATTACCATTGATTTAACCTTGAATTCGTAGGTTAAATCAATTCAATCTTTTGCAATGTTTTAAAGAAAAACCCGTTCTCTTTCGACAACGAGATTAATTTTAATTTAATTTCTGAAACTTTTGTGTATTGAATTTAGAAAAATGGATTCCATATTTAGAATCAGTGGGTCCATATTATTTTAATAAGCTACTTTTTATTTTTGGGCATTGTGAATAGTAACTACGGTAAATTTTATTTACTATAGTTAAAGGTAAATCGGGTAAATAAGGGTAAATATAAGATTATAAAATTACCCTAACACTTGGAAAAATCATATTGGATGACTAAAAGTCGACCCATATCACCTACAGTTCGGTTTATATTCATTTAATGGACTTTTTTCCATGAAAATAATTTAATTATTATTAAAACCAAAGAATGTGACAACATGTCACTTTCTTAAATCTTATAAGTATAATAATTTTACTTTAGTGATAAACTTCATGAAAATTAGAACAAGAATAGTCTATAGAAATCTAATAAAATTATCTACATCATCGGAATTTATTTATAATTTTTAGGGATTAAATAATTATTATTTATTATGAAACAAAGATGATGCAGTAATTATCTTATTAATGAAATATTGACATAATTGATGTTATAAATACCCAAATAAATGTAATTTAAGACTTTTTATGAATTAAACTAATTTTATAGGTTAATATGAAATGTTATTATTGATTTAATTAACTATTTTCGAACTAATCATTCTGTTATAAGTTTCACAAAAATCAATTACTAAATAGTGTCAAAATTGACATAAAATAGTTTTTAAAACAAATATTCTATTATTAATTGTTATTTTATTCCTAAAAATCTAAGGATCGAAAAAATGACTTAGATAAGGTTATATATATTAATAATAAACAACTTGGGGTTCGTTTGGCTTGTTATAGTAAGTTTATTAACCTTATAGTGTAAGAACACAAGAAGACACAGTAAAAGTAAAATTATTTAACTTAATGATAAATTTAAATTATAAGGTTAAAATAGGAACCTAAACTTGTCTAAATTAAATTGTATGAGATTAGTTCTACCCATCCCCACCTTAGCTTCGAAATAAATCAATTTTGAGCTATTTAAAACCGAACATGGCTTTATAATAAAATAATATTTTTAGTTATTCCAAAGGTGCCCCTCTCCTCCCTTATAAAAGGGCACCTACTCCCCCTCTTCCTCACACCACTTTGAGCCTTCAAGCTCGTCCAAACCCTGACAATTTATCCTCTCCACTTCCTTAGAAACATCCTAGAGATTCTGGTCTTCTTCAAAGACCTATTTTAGTGCCCTAAAAGGAGGTCTCAAAGAAGCACTTCAAAGAAGAGGTAATGTCCGTTACCGATTCTTTCATCTATATTTCTTCTTCCACTTCTTCTTCTTTAGTTGTTTCATTATGAAGTAATTACATAAGTATCACTCATATAACTATATGTTATTATAAGTATGAAACAGCCCTATTTCACCATCTATCCATCCTACGGAAAAAGAAATCACCGCGCGTGCGTACATACAGAATACCTTCTCCACGCCGTGGTGTAATCTATTTTCCACCACCACCTTACTTGGATGGGTATAATAGTGTAAATAATAAATATATATTATTATTGGAAAGTGATATTGATTCTGAAATAGTATACATACACTCCAATACAATTCCACGATCATGAGAACGATATCATCGCTCGTGCGTACGTACGGACTACCGTCTCCACGACGCGATGAGATTCATTCTCCACGCTAACCATTCATGAATGATTATAAAGTATATATAATAAGTAATCATGAAATATATGACATAATAATGATACTGGATTTTTGTGTATATATATGTATGTCATCTACTTAATTCCATTCAACTCAATAAGGAAAAGAAAACAGCGTTCATGCGTACGTATGGTCTACCGTCTCCATGAACGGTGTATTTATTTACATTTACTGATCTATTATATATATATATATATTCTGAATATATATTATATATAAATCATGTTTTATATTATTTAATTAGGTAATCATGATCTAATTAATCATATGAATAATTACATGTCAAAACACGAACGACAAATGAAAAGATTTTACCCAAAATGCTCTTTAACATGGAATTTACAAAAGAACGGGTAATATAAAGCCAAAAGTGAACCATATATGATATCATAACAATGAGTATGATTCTAGAAAATTCAATGACATTATTTAAATCATTATACAGGAGGTTCAGACACTTACGAAGCAAATCGGACCTAAGGTAAGGGAAATATCACAATCTCATTTTTATCCGAGATTGTTTATACTTTGGTATTTAATGGGGTGTATTTTATCATCCACATCCATGTTTACTCAATATTTAATATTATTTCCATCCACCTACACTTTTTTAAATCCAATATTACCCTTCGGTGAGTTTTTAGTAAAAAATATGAAAGGAATCTTTTGTCGTTTTTCGTACGAGGTACTTTTTGACTTTTCTGACAAAAGTACGAGAAGAATGTTTTTTTAACTTATACGGAATGAATGGATTTTTAAAAAATTATTTCCAAGAAGCTTCCTTTACAAGTTTTCAAGTTTATTTTTAATCAACTTCTTTTAGTTTAGAATTTTATGACATGTTAAGAAAGGAAAAGTGTTTTTGAAGTAGAAAGGATTTTTTCCTCATGAATGGAGTTCAAGTGTTTTATCAAAATTATTTTCCATCTAAGATAATAAAGGGATCTGTTTTCATCCCTATCATTAAATTTATTTGATTATGTTGTGATGGAATTATTTTTATGAATTCCTTTATCTTATATGAATTGTTTTATGATGTCATGATGTATAAGATTCCCATTTTTATTTCATGGGTTATGCTATGATGTATGGTTTATGAATTTGTGGCACACATAAGAATGGTGTCATTATGAGATGGGTGGGACCTGTTTCTACCTCCAATGCATTGGGTAAAGATTTTATATCTCATGAGATAGACATGGCTGGAACGATAGGTTATACCGGTTCAGTGAAACAGGACTAAAACGAGGAGTGAACTCGGTTCAGAAATGGACTTTGTCCACTAAGATAGTCTTGGAAATGAGTCTTTACTAATAAGAAATTATTCTCTATGATTATGTGTGTATTCCAAAAAGTTTCATGTTTTATGTTATGATTTTTTAGATTCCATTTCACTACTATGATTTATCCCATGTTATGAAATTATGCTCTCTTTTGCAGGTTAAGATTTCCAAAAGTTATGTTCTTATGAATATGATGTGATTGATATTTCTTTTGTTTACCCTTACTGAGCATTTGAGCTCACCCTTTTTTATGTTTTATTTTCCCCAGGATATAATGAAAGGTATTAGGTAAGAAAAAAAAAGGAAGATCTTTATGGGAGATGTTGAATATCTTTCACCATGATTAGAAGATTATGTTCCGAGTTTCCAAAGACACTAAACTATTACGGTCCTTGTGTGTGTGTTTTTGTTATGTACTATGTATTCCACAAAAGTAATGTAATGTCTATGTACATCAGGATTTGGGTCTCTACAGTTGGTATCAGAGGAAAGGTTTAGTCAACCTTTGGAAACTAGGATGCAAGAACTTTTGTGAGATCCCTAGAGATATTTCTAAGGTATGTCTAGGGATGTCCCTAAGGTTAAGTATAAGTATAGGTTATAGTCCTAGAATTGCGCTAACGATCTTAGAATTAAACCTAAGATGTTAGATATTGAAGGTACTCCCTCTTTATTATGTTGTTTTCCCTAACAAGATTTTTGCCTTTCACACTATTCTTTTTGGGTTTTAGATGATGGCTGGAACCCGAAGGAACCGTGTTGATCAATGCAATGGAAAATGTAATGATTGTCCTCCTGAACAAACAAATGTTATGGGAGATGGAGTGAAAAATCTTATTGCTATACTTACACAATCTATGAATCATTCTAGACTTCCAAATGAGAAGAGAAGGGAACAATATTCTATTGAGTCCTTCATGAGGCAACGTCCACCTTCTTTCGGTGGGTCTTCTGATCCACTTGTTGCTGAACAATGGATCAGTACCACTGAAAAGATATTTTCAGTTCTTCAATGTTCTGAACATGATAAAGTCATGTTAGTAGTATATCGTTTGGAAGGTGAAGCTGATCAATGGTGGAATCTTATCAAGAATACAAGGCAAAGAGATGAAATTGAGTCCATGGAATGGGACGAGTTCAAGAACTTATTTTTCAATAAGTACTTCCCTCGTATTCTTCGAACAAAGATGGAGAAGGAGTTTCTTGAACTAAAGCAAAAGGATGATGAATCTGTTGGTATATACGAAGCGAATTTTACAAGGCTTCCAAGGTACGCATCTGGATTTATCATCCAACCTGAAAGTAAAGTTGATCGATTCTTCAGTGGCTTAAAACCAAATCTTCGAAGGGCATTAGCTATAAGAGACTTCAGTAGCTATGAAGAAATTGTGAGTTGTGCTATTAAGGTAGAAATGGAAGTTGGTGTTACTTATCCATCTCATAGTTTTGACAAGAAACGAAAGATGGAGTTCAAGGAGAAATCTCAGAATAATGGTGAAAAGAAGATGAATGTTTCCTTATGCTCAAAGTGTGGAAATAAGCATGGTGGAGATTTTCTTAAAGGGACAAGTAAATGTTTCAAATGTGGAAATGAAGGTCATCGGGCATTTGAATGCCGCAATGATGGGAAGAAGATGTCTAAAGATGCAAACAAAGGAAGGGATACACAGAATGAACCTACTACACTTCAATGCTTCAAGTGCAAGGAAATGGGTCATTATGATAATAAATGCCCTAATCCAAGGGTTAGTGATGATCGACATGAGCAACCACTTATGGCAAAGGACAAGGGGAAGTCACATGCGATCACCATTGGCGATGTTGAATATGACAACAATGTGGTGGAATGATTAAGTGTTTATGTAATGAGATTCGAAAATAATGTTGTATATAGTATCGTGGAATATTGGAATATTTATGTATTGGTCTATTGTGGTTTTCAATAATTTTATGGTACTGGTAACCATGGAAAGTGATTGAGATATATTTGGAAAAAAGATGATATGCGAATAATGAAGGGAAAATGAGAAAATGAAATATTTGACAGTATTCATGAGCTCATGATTGATATAAGGACTAAGTGATATCATGGTTTGAGTATATAGAATTTTGAGGATTTTGGTATGTGGAAAGTGTTAACTTTTAACTGCATTCATGTTTTCAATATGGCTCAATTAATTGGTATTCATTCTTCAAGAGAATACATGATTATGGTATTCACATGATTGTAATTTGACCAACAAGATATATCTTATGATATATTGGGGATAAATGATGTCATTAATGTGATTGTTATGTGACATTTCAAGTAATCATTTTCTTTATACTATGAGCTTGGACCAAAGTATTTTAGATAAGCCTAAAGATTGGAATGGATTATGTTGGACATAAGTTAGTATTGTTTAAGGATAGAATTTTTTTTGATATTATTGATGGGATGTTATTGTAATATAGCTTTAGAAAAAGGACAACCTGCAGGACGGGCGACAACCCATCACGTCGGACAAGGCTGTGGGAATCGAACCCACAACTGAAGTGCGACTGGCCTTTATCACCTACCACTAGCCTACATGAAGTCCCTATTTAGTAGAAACTAGTTTTATTATGATATAATAAGTATAAGTCCATTTTAGGAACCATATATGATTAATCTAACTATAGATCGACTTATGTATATTTAATAACTTTTGTTAAACTTTTGTTTGAGACAGATGGAATGACCCGTCATTCTATCACATGATCTTCTAACACTTCACAAATAAAAAAATTCAACTTCATTTCTTTAAGAGATGAAGTGGAAATTGTCCAAAGAACGACTAACGGTGAGACTACACCAAAATCACGAAAGAATTTCTTCTAATTAAAATTTCATCAACTTTAGGGGAAATGATATTGAAAACAAAAAATGTTGTCCTAGTGCTCTTATATGTGATGAATCAGATGGTATCTTAGATAGTCAAAAATTTATGGCTTTGTGATTACTGGCTTTTCCATAGCCATGTTCTCTACCACTCTCCATCAGAACATGATGGTTAGGTTTTTCTCTTCCATATCCATATTTTCACCTATGTGGAAACCCAGTGATTAGTTTATTTGGGTAACTGTTACGTTTCATACTTTTGATTTTAAAGATTGGTTTTTGTATTCCATTTTATGATGTTGGTTTCTATTAAAGAAACTTTCTAGTAGTAAACTATTTATAACCCCGACGAATTTCGAGGGCGAAATTCATTTTAAGGGGGGGGGGGGTAGAATGTAACACCCTGAGATTTTTTGAAAAGTATTCTTTTAATTTCATTAATGTCATGTTTTGTACTCTACACCAAAAGGATCTTGCACAACACACATCCTTAACTTGACTTGTATTACACACAATATCGACCTTCCACGATAGCATGTGTTGTACGCAATACCGAGTTTTACTAAACAACGACATATTATTATAATATTATTATGAACTAGCCGTTATGAATAGTATTAACTAAATTTTGAATTTTATTACATTACTATTCATCTTACAAATTTTCTAGAACATTTTATAAGAACAAAATAAATTTTTTGGGTAAAATAAATATTTTTTAAAAAATACAGTTTTGCTGCCTTTTGATGGCGCACCCACTTTAAATCTAGTTTTTGAAATTTTTATAAGTTCCATTTGACAAAATAAAATTATTATTTGAAATCATGAAATAAAAATTTACTTTTGATAAATTTTTCATTTTATTCTGATGACTTTCATATTTTAATGAATAGTAAAAACATGCTATATTTTAATTAAAAACAACTTTTTTCATCGTAATATCTTATGTGGTTCAATTATAATATTGAATGGTTTTAAAGTATAAATAGAATATATTTTTACCATTTAATATAATGTATGTCATTAGCATTGATTTTACCTTGAATTTGTAGGTTAAATCAATTCAATCTTTCGCAATGTTTTAAAGGAAAACCCGTTTTCTTTCAACAACGGGATTAATTTTAATTTAATTTCTGCAACTTTTGTGTATTGAATTTGGAAAAATGGGTTCCATATTTGTAATCAGTGGGTCCAAATTATGTTAATATGCTAATTTTTATTTTTGGGCATTGTGAATAGTATCTACGGTAAATTTTATTTACTATAGTTAAAGGTAAATCGGGTAATTAAGGGTAAATATAAGATTAAAAAATTACCCTAACACTTGGAAATATCATATTGGATGACTAAAAATCGACCCATATCACCTAAGGGTCGGATTAGATTCATTTAATGGACTTTGTTCCATGAAAATAATTTAATTATTATTAAAACCAAAGAATGTGACAACATGTCACTTTCTTAAATCTTATAAGTATAATAATTTTAATTTAGTGATAAACTTCATGAAAATTAGAACATGAATAGTCTCCAGAAATCTAATACAATTATCTATATCATTGGAATTTATTTAGAATTTTTAGGGATTAAATAATTATCATTTATTATGACACAAAGATGATGCATTAATTATCTTATTAATGAAATATTGACATAATTGATTTTATAAATAAAAAAATAAATGTAATTTATGACTTTTTATGAATTAAACTAATTTTATAGTTTAATATGACATGTTATTATTGATTTAATTAAATCTTTTTGAACTAATCATTCTGTTATAATTTTCACAAAAATCAATTACTAAATAGTGTCAAAATTGACATAAAATAGTTTTTAAAACAAATATTATATTATTAATTGTTATTCTATTCCTAAAAATATAAGGATTGGAAAAATGGCTTATATAAGGTTATATATTTTAATAATAAAGAACTTTGGGTTCTTTTGACTTGTTATAGTAAGTTTATTGACCTTATAGTGTAAGAACACAAGAAGACACGATAAAAGTAAAATTATTTAACTTAATGTTAAATCTAAATGATAAGGTTAAAATAGGAAACAAAACTTGTCTAAATTCTATTGTATGAGAGGAATTAGACCCATACCCACATTATCTTTGAAATAAATCAATTTGGAGCTATTTGAAACCGAACTTGACTTTATAATAAAATAATATTTTTAGTTATTCCAAAGGTGCCCCTCTCCTCCCTTAAAAAAGGGCACCTCCCCCCCTCTTCCTCACACCACTTTGAGCCTTCAAGATCGGCCAAACCCTGCCTAATTCTCCACTACCCTTCCCTAGAAACATCCTAGAGGTTCTGGTATTCTTCAAAGACCTATTTTAGTGCCCTAAAAGGAGGTCTCAAAGAAGCACTTCAAAGAAGAGGTAATGTCCATTACCAATTCTTTCATCTTTATTTCTTCTTCCACTTCTTATTCTTTAGTTGTTTCATTATGAAGTAATAAAATCAGTATCACTCATATACTGATATGTTATTATAAGAATGAAAAAAAAACCCTATTTCACCATCTATCCTTCCTACGAAAAAATAAATCACCGCGCGTGCGTACGTACGGAATACCGTCTCCACGCCGTGGTGTAATCTATTTTCCACCACCACCTTACTTGGATGGGTATAATGGGGTAAATAATAACTATATATGATTATTGTAAAGTGATATTGATTCTGAAATAGTATACATACACTCCAATACAATTCCACGATCATGAGAACGATATCATCGCTCATACCTACGCACGTACTACTGTCTCCACGACGCGATGAGATTCATTCTCCACATTAACCATTCATGAATGATTATAAAGTATATATAATAAGTAATCATGAAATATATGACATAATAATGATACTGGATTTATGTGTATATATCTTTATGTCATCTACTTAATTCCATTCAAATCAATAAGGAAGAGAAAACAGCATTCATGCGTACGTATCGTCTACCGTCTCCATGAACGATGTATTTATTTCCATTTACTGATATATTATATATATATATATATATATTCTAAATATATATTATATATAAATCATGTTTTATATTTTGGAATTAAGTAATCATGATCTAAGTAATCATATGAATAATTACAAGTTAAAACACAAACGACAAATTAAACGATTTTACCCAAAATGCTCTTTAACATGGAATTTACAAAAGAACGGGTAATATAAAGCCATAAGTGAACCATATATGATATCATAACAATGATTATGATTCTGGAATAAGTCAATGACATTATTTAAATCATTATACAGGAGGTTTGGACACTTACGAAACAAATTGGACCTAAGGTAAGGGAAATATCACAATCTCATTTTTATCCGAGATTGTTTATACTTTGGTATTTACTGGGGTGTATTTTATCATCCACATCCATGTCTCCTCAATATTTAATATTATTTCCATCCACCTAAAATTGTTTAAATCCAATTTTACCCTTCGGTGAGTTTTTAGTAAAATATATGAAAGGAATCATTTGTCGTTTTGCGTACAAGGTACTTTTTGACTTTTCCGACAAAAGTACGAGAAGAATGTTTTTTAACTTATACGACATGAATGGATTTTTAAAACATTATTTCCAAAAAGCTTACTTTAAAATTTTTCAAGTTTATTTTTAATCAACATCTTTTAGTTTAGAATTTTATGACATGTTAAGAAAGGAAAAGTGTTTTTGAAGTAGAAAATATATTTTCTTCAAGAATGGAGTTCATGTGTTTTATCAAAATTATTTTCCATCTAAGATAATAAAGGGTTATATTTTCATCCCTATTATTACATTTATTTGGTTATGTTGTGATGGAATTATTTTTATGAATTCCTTTATCTTATATGAATTGTTTTATGATGTCATGATGTATAAGATTCCCATTTTTATTTCATGGGTTATGCAAGGATGTATGGTTTATGATTTTGTGGCACACATAAGAATGGTATCATTATGATATGGCTGGGAACTATATCTCCCTATAATGCATTGGGTAAAGATTTTATATCTCATGAGATAGACATGGCTGGAATGGTAGGTTATACCGGTTCAGTGAAACAGGACTGAAACGAGGAGTGAACTCGGTTCAGAAATGGACTTTGTCTACTAAGATAGTCTTGGTAATGTGTCTTGACTAATAAGAAATGATTCTCTTTGATTATGTGTGTATTCCACAAAGTTCCATGTTTTATGTTATGATTATTGAGATTCAATTTCACTACTATGATTTATCCCTTGTTATGAAATTATGCTCTCTTTTGCAGGTTAAGATTTCCAAAAATTATGTTCTTATGAATATGATGTGATTGATATTTCTTTTGTTTACCATTAATGAGCATTTGAGCTCACCCTTTTTTATGTTTTATTTTCCCCAGGATATAAAGAAAGGTTTTAGGAAAGAAAAAAAAGGAAGATCTTTATGGGAGATGTTGAAGATCTTTCACCATGATTAGAAGATTACGTTCCGAGTTTCCAAAGACACTAAACTATTATGGTCCTTGTGTGTGTGTTTTTGTTATGTACTATGTATTCCTAAAAAGTAATGTAATGTCTATGTACATCAAGATTCAGGTATCTACAGACTAACTGATCCATCATTAGAGGTATATCAGATGGTGGGAAACAAAATCTGGGGGAACTATTAGCTCTCTAGAAGTCTCTGGTATAGTGGAATCATTCGTATCCACTTAAGATGATGGTAGTGGTGGTGGGATCTAAGATATAGATTATCTAGGATATCAATTTTATTATTCTTAACATTCATGTAATTAAAATGGTTTAGAATATATTAAATATACAAAAAAAGATAAATATTTTTAAAAAATAAGAAAAAATAGAACAATGTATATTTGTATGAAACATTAATAAATGATAAAGTTTAATATAGTTTCATTAACAATTATTACATTTAATTATATACATCTTCGTTATATTTATTTTTATCCACATCCATTGTTATGAGTGCATTATTTTCACCCTCTCTTAAAATTTCTATTTTTTCAATATTGTTAGGAAAAAGCTATTTATGTTTTGTGGTTGATGAGGTTAACTATCAAAAAGTAAAAATTGATCTCCATCACCTGTATTATATAAGTATATCATCTTTATGTGTAAAATAACACTTCAACCTTCATGAATTTCATCATCAACATAATAAAAAATATGTTTTTGTGAATCCAAGATAAATGTATCATGCTCTATATTCTCAAAATTATAGATCATGTGATAAAAGTTGGTATAAGTAAAATGCAACGAAGCCTTCATTATTCCCCCATCAATGTTGACCCACATTGATTTGGAAAAGAAAACTGAAATTTGAACATGATAATTTAATTTGATCATGTCAATCAACATTCCATAGTATCCCACCTCTACAAGTGTAAATACACCACTATTCTTAGTTTTCAATTTTTCTTCATGATAAATTGTATTAAACCTGAATACATAAATATTATAGGCATAAAATATCATAGAATTACATAAAGGACCTTGAGACAAAAACTTCAAATCATTTGATATTTCAAATTGATTCTAAACATTCATTATCTAGAAAATAATACATCCGGTGTTACTTTTAACATAGAAAAATAAATACTCCTAAATAATATGAATATGACTATATAATTATACAATAAGAAAACCATTATAAAATATCCTTATTAACTTCTTCTATTAATTCTGTCTCATTTTAAGCTCGACCCCTTTGTATCCTCTTTTTTTTCAATCACAAGTCAACAATAAATGGGTTTGAAAAAAAACAATTGATTAGAACTTATATATGGGATTTTAGAAACTATAATTCATCCAGTGTAAAATTTGAACCCTTTGCAGTTGGTCATCCCATAGTTTTAAATAACGATAACCTATTTTTAGAATGATACTTAGTAGACATGTAGTCAAAAAATCCAACATGATTGAATCTAGTCATAATCCCATCCAAATATCTAGAATATATGTTCAGTAACACTATAACAATGTAACCTTCAGCAATAAAGCCTTATGGTTGATCTTTATTCATCACATATGATTTAAAATGACCTAAGTACCTAATAAAAAAAATAAGAAACATATTAGAAAAATATATGCTTTGATTTGATAATGTTTAATTCATTAATTAACATATTAATAATATAAATATACCTATCAATTGGATACATCCATTAATTGGGTACTGGTCCTCCATGTTTAGTTTCTTAAAGAAATTGCATATTAAAATTAATTACAAATATGAAGAATGAATTGGAAAATAACATTTCCAAAAGAAAAAGTGCTAAAAAAATATTTTTTCTTTAATTTTATCAAGCTCAATTAGATAGATATTTTTCCAAAAAATAACTCTAAAAAGGTTTACAAATCAAATAGAATTGGAGTTACTTTATAGGTAACATATTACAAAATGACAATGACAATAATTGATCTATCAAAATATGTGATTCAAGAATTTTCATTCAAGGCAACTTTTGATATTTTAATTCAACACACTATGAAATATTACTTTAATATATATTAGGCACATTCACATTCTTTAAATTTCAATGGAATACATGTTTCTCAAGGATCTTCATTATAAAAATAGTAGATGAATACTTTCTATTCTCATTTTCTCACAAACCATGATTTATATTGATTGATTCCAAATCCTTATGAGCATTTAGGTGATCCTTTGATTTACCCTGCTCATTATGAAACGTGAAATTACATTATCAAAGAGTTTCTTTTGAATATTAATTACATCATGATTATGATGTATCAAATTAATCTCCCAATAAAGTAGTTTGAAAAATGTACTTATTTTAATCCACTTTTTTGTTCTAGATACTTTAGATACTAAACCTCATACCTTTTTCCACCTTCATTAAACTGATTACATTTTCTAAATTTTATAGTGACATTCATTAATATTAAAAATATTTTTGAACCTTAAAATATGTTTGGTTGATATATCAATTAAATCTATCCATTTAATTGTTTCTTATTAAACCTAAATTTATGAGAAACATCATGAAATAAATGATGACACATAAATCAGTATTTTCTAATATGAGGTAATCATTGATGTTTAAATTAAAAATTTAAAAATTGAATAAAAAAACTAGTATGAGTATTCCAACAGGATAAGTTTCATAGTCTAAGAGATTCACTGATTTTTCAAATTAAAGCATTATGCATTTTGAATAGTTTTCTTATTGAAGAATCATATACTTCCATGCCATCATCCCATAATTCTCACAATTCATTGATCATAGGATGAAGGTATACCTCAATTTCAATTACAAGAATTTTCATTCCATAATAAATCATCAAAATAATTAAATATGTTTCCTTCATACACATCAATGGAGGTATATTATATGGGATACAAAAAAATTAAAAATGGTTTTATTAGTACATAAAGTACCTAAATGGTTAAAACTATCAGAATCCAATCCCAAATGTACATTCCAAGGATCCAATGAAAAATATCGATAAAATGAATAAAACACCTTCCATGATGATTAGTCTTTTGGTTTTCTTATTAATCCTTTTTGTTACTATCCTAAAAATGATAATTCATGTCATATATAGACTTATATTAAATTTATAATCTTTTAAAGAATGGTTTAAAATGTAATTAATCCAATAAATTTGTTGGAGTTTTCTTCCTCAATTTGTACTTGGGTTTTCATTGATTTGTATTCTCATTATTTTTCATTCACTTAAATCATATTTTATGACATATTATGGATTATTCTTTATCTGATTATTCTCCCAAATAAATCATGCAATCAGTAGGGCATGAATATATCTTTTTATAATCAAGTACATGTTTTTTATGATATTTTTTCAACTCATAGAATTATGAAGGGGTCTTATCATCAATAAATTCATCATAAGAAACTATAAAATCATGAAAATTTATTTATTAGTAATTCCAAAAAGGCAATTTATATGATACAAATTAATTAAAAAAGAAAATTTTGGATACTTGGCACACCCTTGATATAGTTCTTGTTTCCTATCTTCAATTAATTCATAAAACTCTTTTTTTGTCACTAAAGTTCCATGTTTATAAAATTTCAAACTAAATTATCCTCTAGTGGGTCACTTTTTGTTTTGTTGATTGGGTTGTAATTATTTTGACTTTCCATAACATTCAATTCACCATGCAATATCCAATATACATATCAATAAAGAAACTATTTCAATTTAAAATGATCATATACTTTGTTTCTATTCATCCATTGATTGAATTTAAAATTAGGGCACATACATCTTATTTTACCATCCACTGATTAGTTTTCAATTGCATAATCATAAAATTATTCTAAAACCTTTGCATACCAAGGTGTGTTTCAAGGTAAATTAATCCAACTTTTACCCATAGGTATTATATTATCACTCGTCTCCCTATATATTCATATATAAAAATATAAATGTTTAATCAAACAATTACAATCAAAATTAAACATCACCCTACTTTGTCATTGACCAAGGTAGGGTCTTAGTTCAACATACTATAAATTCAATAAAAAATTGATTAAATCCAACATTAAAAACATAAAAAACATAAATGAATTAGGATTACCCCTCAGAATAATATTATTTGATGTCATAGAATAAGTTTACTGACTTGAGGAGAGATTATACTATGATGTCAAGTGTACTGTTTTTAGTCCATGATAACACATGAACATAATTATTCTATTAAAATTTATCTATTTTTTTTGTTTTTCATTTTATCAATTTTTATATTTTACAATATAAAAATGATTGTCTATATAGATAGATATTTCTTAGATAATTATAAAGTCATGATTTTTTGTATCTCAAAACAAGAACATGACACTATGATATCTAGTTAATGTGCTTCCATATGTGTCATAAAATTTCATGAAATTATGTTTTCACAACATGTTTAGAATCAATTTGATAAATAATACTAAACTTGAAGAGAGTAAAAAAAAAGAAAGATTCATTTAATTTTAAGCTACATATATTTTAGTAATAATAATTAATTTTAATCATGATTAATATTATTTTTAATTTAGTATATAAACATTATTATATAATTTTAAAAAATATAAGAGAGTGGTAGTTTAAATATATCTTGTGTTATTAAACCACATGTTAAATGACCAGGTTTCGCAAATGAAAACTCCTATATGAAACATCTTAGACCACTATTCTACCAAATCCAACCCACAATGGACCTTAAGGTGAGCCTAAATAGGAATGTTTTAATTTTAAAAACATTTAAAAAATTATTAATCAGGGAAGCAACACAAAACTGAAAGATTGATCTACCACATGATGAAAATGTAAAAGATTAAAGCCCTACACCACACATTTAAAAAACCATGGGAACCTATATAATACCACATGAAAGAAATAATTAATTATAGAAATTTATAATTAATTATTCAAAATTAAAAAATTGGAATATTCACCTAATATAACATTGAGGAGAATTTTCTATTCAAAACTATGACAAACTACCAATGGATGGTCTACAATATAACCCAAACATTATCCCAAGAAAAAGAAAAAAAAGAGTCAATTACACATATATTTATCTAATTGAATTAAAAAACTTTGAAAAATCCAAAATTAAATCATATATTTAATGATTTAGGGGGTCGCTATCCCCAAGAAAAGTGGAAGAGGGTCCCCCGTTAGGGGTTGTCGTCGGGGAGTAGGGAGGTCTTAGTGAGGACCTCATCGAGGAGTATAGGGGTTGGGGTCATGGGAATTTGAGGAGGGAGGGATGATTTTCATGAGGAATAAGGGGGTTCAAGGTCATAGGGATCATCTAGGATGATGGATAATTTTGGTTAAGGAGATGGGGGGGGGGGTTGGGGTCATGGGGGTTGCCATCAGGATCAGGGGGTTGAGGTCACTGGGGTCATCATCAGGAGTGTGGGTCTGGGATAAGGGGATCTGGTGTAGGGGAGGGGTTCAAATTAGGTGTATTTAAAAATAGTTATTCATGGTTTAAATGAAACCACACCTAAATTTTAAAAAAATATAGTGATGATTTTATTAAACTACCATTGTATTATAAATTAAATTTAACATAATTTATTTAGCGGCGGTTCTAATAACCACTGCTAATAAACCTCCTCTAATACCTCATTTTGTAGTGATAATGCATACACATACATACACATAGACATTGATATATATATATATATATATATATATATATATATATAAGTTCAAGTATCACATATTAACAATCATTTTTAATTATATAATTTAATGAATTATTAATATATATATATATATATATATTAAAATATCATATTTATATTAATTATATACATTAATTTTGTAACTAATTCATATAAATAAATATTAATTTTCAAAAATAAATATGACAATTATATATATATATATATATATATATTAATAATACAATTTTATTAATTTTTTTATCACCACCAAGAAAAGAACTGATAAATAAGAACCTTTATTAGCACAAAAAATGTGATGATAAAGGGTAATTTTTTTATCACTTTATGCTTAGCACTGATAAAGGCCAATACTAAATAGAGTGAAATTTTGTGGTAGTGTGTGTTAAGATTTCATAGATTGTGAACCCAATTTGTTTTTAAGTGGGACTACAAATCTTTCATTAAAATATTGGTGAAAAACACTTCATACCTATTTTCTCATCTACCCTTGATGTAGTCGGTTTTTGGGTATTCTTCATAATATATAAATTCCTAGAATTTACTTTAAAATATTTACGAGAAAATGAGATTTCATTAATATAAATAAAAATTTATCTGTTATGGGATACCTTATTCTTTGGGGATTTTTCCTTTTGATAAGAGGATGACATCATTATTTTCTTTCCATAAAAAATGAGTCGTCTTGGAGGCATGACTCTCAATGCAAACCTGTACGATAATATATCTTTTTTAGTAACTTGGGAAGTTCCTACTTGTGGTTATATCTAATTCTTTAATATCAACTACAACTCAAAACACTTGATGTTGAGGAAGTTAATTTCATCCTCTACAACTCTCAGCATGTCTTCCCAATACTCCTTTATCTTATTTATTTTTTCTTCATGAATTTTCTTTGATTGCTGTAAGGAATTGTAAAACTAATTTAATATTATTTATTTTTCATCTAATTAGTCATTTTTGATATTTAGAGATACTTTGTAAAATTTATCATGTGCGTGGAAAACTTCTATAAAAACATTATCAGAAAAAGGTATCTCATAAGCAATTAATATTAAATATGAATAATGGAATACTACCTTTATTCCACCAGTTTAGTGAGAGTGATACACTATCTCAACTTCTTATATAGTGCATCCTCTAAATATTTTAGTATAATCATACATATAGTGATCATAGGAATCAATGCATTTTTATGTTGGGTTCATACTGTTTTTTTAATCCATATTTCCTTATAATAAATTTAGACCTTTAGAAGATTGATTTTGAGATGAATGAATCCTACAAAAATATTAATCACCACCTTGCCTATTTGGTTTTGGTTTGAAACTTTGTAAACATGTGGTTTTGGTTTCCTTATCTCCAAATAAAAACACATGCCAACTCAGCCTCTTATCAATGTTTTTTACAGCTCAATGCACTTATCTTGTCATTATATTCGGGGGGAGACCTTGGAAAAATGAAAGTGAAAAAGGAATTTATAGATCAAAAACCCATTTCAGGTCATTGTATCATAAGAAAAAATAATGTTAAAAGAGGATGATGATAGAAAAAGAGGCACAGGGGATGGGAAACCTAGAAAGTCATGAAACTCCCTTCGTAGTTTATCACACCACCAAACGCTACCCTATTTTCCTTTTTTTGATAATGATGTAGACTATTCCTCGGATTTTATATGTATATAGTCAAATGGGAAAGCTTCCACCTCCCCACTCTAGCGTTGGACACCATTTTGGACTGGCCAGTTGCTGAATTTTGAAACCAATCCAACCCATCACATTGTTCCATGTATTTCCTGGTCCTGAAGAGGGTGTCTGCATGCCTCTACTACCATGCATTCCCACCTCTATGGCCCCTCACATTTCCCTTTCCAAATTATTCTCATTTTAGAGATTAGGTGGGTATTGAATCAGCCAAAACGATACACATTCTTCCACCCCTATGTTTTTTCTATTTCCCCCATGCTTTGGATTTAGAAAAACCTCATGAATGTTAGTAAAAGATATGCTATCTAATGTTATTTAAAGAGTTTTTTCTTTCATTCATTTTAATTGATGATAAAACATTATGTAACTAATATGTGATTATTTCTATTCTAATTTACTGGAAAAACCACGTTCTATCGTTTATCAGTTTCAAACAGATTAAGTTCAATTCTTCTCAACCACACTATTTTTTTAATTTCAATTGCTTGCTAATTTTTTGGATCTTGTTTTTTATTTAATAATATCATATATATTCAAATTAATCACACACAACATATTATTTTTCAAATTTATCATTCTTATTTCATGGATATTCATGTTGAATGAGGGTGTGAATGATATATATAAGTCTTCATTTATGAATGGTCCATCTGTGAAATATAAAAATTCTTCCCACTCATCACTGAAAAATTATGCTATATTTGGGGCCACATAACCTAAATGGGGTTTCACCCATTTCTTGGATACCTTGTTCATGAAAATAATTTGGTGTAAAATGGTTCATGTAATGTGGTGATTTCATTAAGTAAGAAGATTTTTTAAAGTTCATAGATGGTAATCCACTCCATGTTCTAGATATCCTTCTTACACTGATGGATTGGAATTAAAAAAATCTACTCTTTTTATTTTATTAATAGGAATAAAAACTCTAATCATTTTAATATTTTCATTTCTATGAACAAATGTGATATCCACTTTTCAAAAAAAACCACTAAACTCATTTTCAGTTAAAATGACTTCTTATAAGAATAATAAAAAAAGTGAGTATGTATAATAGAAGTTTTAAGATCATTATTAAGTAGGTTAATTCACTTACTTTTCCATTTGTACTACCCCAATTCTATAAATTTTCACTCATGGTATTTGCTTCCCCCTGCTGACCCCATTGAGGATTCCTTCTACTTTTATTTAATCCACATTACAAATTAGTAATTAGATCATTATTTTCAATGTGTTCTTCATGTTTTCCCCACTTTCTATCATTCTTACCACCATTGAATTTATTTAACTCATCAATATTTTGATCATTTTTTTTCCAAATTCCATTATCAGTTCATACCCTTGGAAAAACCTCATAGATTTATTTAAAACCTTGTCCTAGTTATTTGTAATCTGAAAAATCTCTTTGAAGTTCCACTCATACTAACATTTACTCCTTAAATTGGAATCATGACCAACATTCATAACATCCATATCTACATCCATCATGTTTAAACCTCACTCCCAGTTTCCACTATAACATTTTTCTAAGGTTGATTCAAGAGTTTATTCGAACATCGGGTTATCAAGACCATGTGATTGGGCCTTATAAATGATTTAATCATCTAAAAAACATAATGGAGCTCCTAATCATTTTTTCATCGGATCACCACCTAAACTACCACATACCAAGTTATAAAATTAATAAACATCAACTCTAACCTCTTGTTTTACTCCCACATAGAAAACATATAGACACCATCATTGATCTTTATGTTTTGTAGTAGTTGAAAGTTTAATTATATTCTTTGTAACTTTATAGATATCAAACATTCCTTTCTCTTAATGATTACCAAATCTATAATACTACCTCAATATGTGTAACTCAGCTCTTATTATCTTAGAATAATGGATTCAGTTTGTATAAATGATTCTTTAAGAATGCACTTTCATGTTTTCTAAGCTTATAATTTATATTTATTTAATTATTTTGTTAAATATTAATATTACTCAATAAAATAAGTTAAATATGAATAAAAATGTATAAATTCCAATTGTATAACAAAAGTTTATGAGGATGGGGCAAAAGAGTTCATCAATTTTGAAAAATATCATGCATATGAACCTTCTCAAACCCTTTTTATTTGTTCACATTATTATTATTTAAAAAAAAGTAGTCCATAAAAGTTGGAATAACACTTGATCTGTTATGGAAGAGATAAAATTAACAAATATTAGAATAAACATGTGGAAAATATGAATATAGTTAGTTAATGGGATACCTATGTGTTTTATGGATCATCAGATATGATTACAAGTGTGAATAATGATAAAGATCATATTGATGATATTATTATTAGTGTGAATGATGATGAAGATCATATTTAAGAAATGACAATAATCATTTAAGATGAACATCCTGAATATCCAAAATTGTTTGATAATTTAAAGAGTTCTTAAAAGACCCCATTTTAGGATAGTTGTACAAAATATAAATCATTTTCAGCCACACACTACTAGAAATGGATGTTTTCCAAATGATTTTATCCTAATGGTTTACAAAAATCATTGGGAAAGGGAGGATATACCAAGAATTTAACAATACCATTAGTATAAGCCTGTTTGTAGGAGCCTTTTCCAACACTTCTAGAGAACCGTTGGGAAAAGCTTGCTTTCGTGTAGGAGGCTTTAACAACAGTTCTGTAGAACCATCGGGAAAGGCTTGTTCTTTAGGGGATTTTACCAATGGTTCGATATAAACCATTGTCATAGGCACTCTATCTCAACGATTTTTAAAAACCGTTGGGAAAAGTTTTCCCCAATTAGCAGCCCCTCCTCATTCATGAACAGAACTGAATGTGCAGCAGCAGGCCATCCTCGCTCAACTTCCCCCATCCGAACTACTAAATATCTATCAGATCCATCTCAAATCAGGTATTTTCATCTTTCTAAACTTAAAATATTTAATTTCTACTTTATTATTATTGTTATTCATCTAATATTTTAGTTTTGTATTTTAATTTTGATGTGTATCTTTTTTTTTTTGATTTATCCTAGATTTTCTCCATCCCATCGGATCCATTTAATTAATTAAATCTTTAACCCTCCATCGAAGGTGAAATATCATAGATTCGTTGCGGTTGGATTCCATATTTTCTATGTATGTGTTTTTATTATTTTTCTTTATCTTGTAATTAATTGTTACTTGCGAATTCCTATATATTTGTTTATTAATTTTTAACAACGATTCTATGAATGTTTTCCTTGAAATTCCTTGTGAAATTTTATTTAATCCTATTCTCATTGAGTTGAAAAAGTCGTGAATTTGATGACTATAATTTTGAAATCTTTCAACATTTTATGAATTATTCAATTCCATGACTGTTTAGATATATTTTCAAAGAATATTCAAAGAATGAATTAATGAAATTGAGACTTTGTCTCAGTTTTTTATTCAAAGAGTGAAATAAATTGATTTGAATGAAATGAGTTGAACTATTTAAAGTTTTCTAAGTAGTTCCAAATGATTGAATTTGTGAAATGACACTAAACTCTCTTAGAATGCGGGGGGGGGGGGGGGTGAGGGGGCTATCCGGGGGGTGAGTGGGGCAGTCTAGGGGGGCTGTCCGGGTGAGTGGGGATGTCTAGGGGGTTGGGGGGGGTGGTCCTAGGTAGGGGGAGTCTTTGGTGAGGGGGGGGGGGGTTTCCAAGGGGGTTGGGGTGCTGTCTGGGGAGAGGGGGGATGTCCGGGGGGTGGGGGCTGTCTAGGTTGTGAGGGGGGCTGTACGGCGGGTGGGGAGCTGTTCGGGGGGGGGGGGGATGTTTGGGGGTTAGGGGCCTGCCCGGGGTGGGGGATGTCCGTGGGGTGGGGGAGCTGTCTGGCTGGGGTGGGGGGGGGGGGGTTGTCTGGGGTTTTGAGGGGATGTCGGGGTTGGGGGGGGGGGGTTGTCTGGGGTATTGGGGGCTGTCTGGGGGGTCATGGGGGGATGTTTGGAGTGTGGGAGGGCTATCTGGATTGAGGGGGGGGGGGTGTCTAGGGGTGGTTGGGCTGTCCGGGTGGTGCGGGGGGGGGGGGGGGCTGTCTCGGTGCTGCGGGGGGCTTCTTGGGTGGTGTGGGGGGCTGTCCGGGGGGGGGGGGGGGTGGGGTAGGGGGAGGGTGAGATTTCTGGGGTTGGGGATTTTTCGAGGTGGGGGGGGGGGGGCTTTCCGAGGGTGTGGGGGGGGATATCGGGGGGTTGGGGGGATTTCTGGGGTGGGGGGTGGGGGGGGGGGTTGTACGGGGGGTGGGTGGCTGCCTGGGGTTAGGGGGCTGTCTGGGAGGTGGGGGTGCTGTCGGGGGTGAGTGGGGGGATATCAGGGGTGGGGGGCCTGTCAGGGGTGGGGGTGCTTTACGAGGCACGGTGTGGCCGGGGTACCACTCAAAGTGTCTCACTTTTATTTGAAATGGATCAAATTTTAAGTGAAAACAACAACTAATATACAAAAAACTAATCAAATTCATTTGGATTGTGTTGATACTTTAGGACAATGATACATTGGTCAGTTGTGACGGGTAAGAGTCTACTCCGCCTCAATCCGAGACACGGTGTGGATAGTATAACTCAAAATGTCTCACTTTGGTTTGAAATGGAAAACATTGTAAGTGAAAACAACAACTGACATACGAAAAACAAACCAAACGTATTTGGATTGTGTTGATACTTTAGGACAACAATGAAATGGTCTTTTGAGATGTGTACATGACAACCCCACATCTATCCAAGGCACGGTGTGGCCGGTATCACTCTAAATGTCTCTCTTTTGTTTAAAATGGACACCATTTTAAGTAAAAACAACTAGCATAAGGAAAACTGACCAAACGTATTCAGATTGTCTTGATACTTTAACACATCAATCCATGGGTCATTTGTGAGGTGTATGATGAGACGATACATCAATTAGATGCGCGGTTTGCGGGGCACAACTGAATATGTGTTTTTTAGGTGTTTAGCGCACTTGAAAAGCATGCGTGGGGTGGTCAAAACCAGCCGAACGAACTCAGAATTTTGGGAAATTGGAATACAACAAAGGGTGGGTGAATCGTGAAATGGTCAGCTAGACTTGACGTCAATCGGAGGTGTCGTGTGACCGCAGTGGCTGAGAACGCACTCTGCTTGTCATATGTGGCCAAAAGATGCATATAACGGTCAAATGCATGCCGAACCATATCAGAATGACTTCAAATCACAAGAAAACACCCTAATTATTATTTGTGATGTGTAAGAGGAGATGCCATGTCATTCGGATGTGCGGTTTGTGTGTCACAGATGAATATGTGTTTTTTAGGTGTTTGTTGCACTTGAAAAGCGTGCGTGGGGTGGTCAAAACGAGCCGAATGACCTCAGAATGTCATGAAATCGGATGAAAACAAATTTTGGGTGAATTGTTAAGTGTTCGGCTAGACGACATGTCAATCAGAGGTGTCATGTGACTGCGGTGGCTGAAAATTCACTCTGCGTGTCGTAAATGGCCAAAACACGTGTTTTAAGGTCAAATACATACCCAATGACATTAGACTGACTTGAAATGACATGAAAACACCCTAATTATTATTTATGACGTGTAAAAAAAAGATGACACATCATTCAGACATGTGGTTTGTGCGGCACAGCTGAATATGTGTTTTTTAGGTGTTTGGTGCGCTTGAAAAGCATGCGTGGGGTGGTCAAAACCAGCCAAACGACCTAGGAATTCCATGAAATCGGACAATAGAAAAGGGTGGGTGAATTGTGAAATGGTCAGCTAGATGTCATGTCAATCAGAGGTGTCATGTAACCGCGATGGCGAAAACGCACTCCGCGTGTCGTAAATGGACAAAACATGCGTTTAATGGTCAAATGAATGTCGAATGACATCAGAATGACTTGAAATAAGGAAAACACCGTAATTATTATTCGTGAGGTGTATGAGGAGAAAAAACATCATTCGGACACGCGGTTTGTGCGGAACGACTGAATATGTGTTTTTAGGTGTTTGACATGCTTGAAAAGTGTGTGTGGGGTGGTAAAAACTAGACGAACGACCTCAGAATGCCATGAAATTGAATTACAACAAAGGGTGGGTGAATTGTGAAATGGTCGGCCAGAAGGCATGTTAATTGGAGGTGTTGTACGGTTTTCATGGCATGACTGAATATGTGTTTTTAGGTGTTTGGCATGCTTGAACAGCATGCGTTGGGTGGACAAAACTAGTCGAACGACCTCTAAATGCCATGAAATTGGAAAAAACAAAGGGTGGGTGAACTGTGAAATAGTTAGCTGGACATCACATCAATCCGAGGTGCCATGTGACCGCGATGGCCAAAAATGCACTCCACGTGTCGTAAATGTCAAAAACATGCATTTAACGGTCAAATGCATACCGAACATCATCATAATGACTTGAAATCACACAAAACACCTTAATTATTATTCTTGAGGTGTAAAAGGCGAAGAAACGTCATTTAGACATGCGGTTTGCGTGAGCAGGATGGAATATTTGTTTTTTAGGTGTTTGGCGCACTTGAAAAGCGTGCGTGGGGTTGTAAAAACTGGTTGAATGACCTAGGAATGCCATGAAATTAGAAAAAAATTAAGGGTGGCTGAATTTTGAAATGGTCGGCCATATGAAATGTTAATCGGAGGTTTCATGTGACCGCGGTGGCTGAAAACGCACTCCACGTGTCGTAAATGGCCAAAACATGCATTTAACGGTCAAATGCATACAGAACAACATCAGAATGACTTGAAATCATAGGAAAACACCCTAATTATTATTCTTGAGGTGTATAATGAGACAAAATGACATTCAGACACACGGTTTGCATGACACAACTAAATATGTGTTTTTAGGTGTATTGTGAGCTTGAAAAGCGTGCATGGTGTGGTAAAAACCGGCCAAAAGACCTCAGAATTCTATGAAATCAGACGACAAAAAAGGGTGGGTGAATTTTGAAATGTTCGGCCAGACAACACATCAATAGGAGGTTTCGTTTGACCACAGTGGCCGAAAACACAATCCACGTGTCGTAAATGATCAAAACATGGGTTTTACAGTCATATACATACCGAACTATATCAGAATGACTTGAAATTTCAAGAAAACACCCTAATTATTATTTTTGAGGTGTAAGAAAAGATGACACGTCATTCGGATGCATAGTTTGCATGAGATGATATAACATGTGTTTTTGAGGTGTTTGGCGCGCTTATAAAGCATGTGTGGGGTGGTCAAAACCAGCCAAATGACCTCAGAATACCATGAAATTGGAGGAAAAAAATAGTGGGTTAATTGTGAAATGGTCGGTTAGAAGACACATCAATCAGAGGTGTCGTGTGACCGCAGTGGCTGAAAACTCCCTCCGCGTGTCGTAAATGGCCAAAATATGTGTTTAATGGTCAAATGCATACCGAATGACATGATAATGAATTGAAATCACAAAAAACCCTAATTTTTATTCTTGTGGTGTATGATGAGACGACACGTCATTCAGATGCACAGTTTGTGTGGCACAACTAAATATGTGTTTTGTAGGTGTTTGGTGCGCTTGTTAAGACTGCATGGGGTGGTCAAAACCATCTGAACGACCTCAGAAAGACATGAAATCAGACAACAATAAAGGGTGGGTGAATTGTGAAATTATAGGCAATATGACACATCAATCGGAGGTGTCGTGTGACCGCGGTGGCTGAAAATGCAGTCTGCATGTTGTAAATGGCCAAAACAAGCGTTTAACAGTCAAATGCATACCGAACGAGATCATAATGACTTTAAATCACATGAAAACACCATAATTATTATTCGTGAGGTGTATGAGGAGACAACACGTCATTAAGATGCACAGTTTGTGCAACACGGCTGAATATGTATTTTTTAGGTGTTTGGTGCGCTTGAAAAACCTACATGGGGTGGTAAAAACCAGCTGAATGACCTCAGAATTCCATGAAATCTATCGACAACAAAGGCTGGGTGAATTTTGAAATGGTCGGCTTGATGACATGTCAATCGTAGGTGTTGTGTGACTGCAGTGGCCAAAAACACACTCTGCGTGTCGTAAATGACGAAAACATGTGTTTTACGGTCAAATACATAGCCAACGACATTAGAATGACTTAAAATCACATGAAAACACCCTAATTATTATTCGAGTGATGTATGAAAAGATGAAACATCATTCAGATGCACGGTTTGCGCGGAACGACTGAATATGTGTTTTTAGGTGTTTGGCGCACTTGAAAAGCGTGCATGGGGTGGTCAAAACCTGCCAAACGACCTTGGAATGCCCTGAAATCAAAAGAAAACAAAGGGTGGGTGAATTGTGAAATGGTTGTCCAGAAGACACGTCAATCATTGGTGTCATGTGACCGAGATGGCCGAAAATGCACTCTGCGTGTCGTAAATGGCCAAAACATGCATTTAACGGTCAAATGCATACCGAACGACATTAGAAATACATGAAATCACAGAAAAAAACCCTAATTTTTATCCGTGAGGTGTACAAGGAGACGACACATCATTAAAATGCGCAATTTGCGTGGAACGACTGAATATGTGTTTTTAGGTGTTTGGCGCGCTTGAAAACCATGCGTGGGGTGTTCAAAACTGGCTGAACGACCTCAGAATGCCATGGAAATAGACTACAATAAGTGGTGGGTGAATTGTGAAATGGTCGGCCATACGACACGTCAATTGGAGTTGTCGTGTAACCGCGGTGGCCAAAAACGCACTCTGTGTGTCGTAAATGGCCAAAACATGTGCTTTACAGTCAAATACATACCCAATGACAGTAGAATTACTTGAAATCACATTAAAACACCCAAATTTTTATTCGTGAGGTGTACGAAAAGATGAAACCTCATTCGGATGCACGGTTTGCGCGACACGACTGAATATGTGTTTTTCAGGTGTTTGGCGCACTTGAAAAGCATGCGTGGGTTGGTCAAAACCAGCCGAACGACCTCAAAATGAAATGAAATCAGACAAAAACAAAGGGTGGGTGAACTGTGAAATGGTCGGCTAGAATGCACATCATTCAGAGGTGCTGTGTGACCGCGATGGCTGAAAAGGCATTCTGAGTGTTGTAAATTGTAAATCGTCAAAACATGTGTTTAACGGTCAAATTCATAGCGAACGACATCATAATGATGTGAAATCACAAAAAAACACCCTAATTTTTATTTGTGAGGTGTACGAGGAGATGACACATCATTCAGACACACAGTTTGCGTGGTAGGACTGAATATGTGTATTTTAGGAGTTTAGCGTGCTTGAAAAGCGTGCGTGGGGTGGTCAAAACCGGCCGAATAACCTCGAAATGCCATGAAATCAGATGACAATAAAGTGTGTGTGAATTTTGAAATGGTCGGCCATACGACACGACAATCGGATGTGTCGTGTGACCATAGTGGCTGAAAACGCACTCTGTATGTCATAAATGGCCAAAACATGCGTTTAACAGACAAATGCATACCGAATGACATCAGAATGACTTGAAATCACACAAAACACCCTAATTATTATTCATGAGGTGTATGGTGAGACAACAAGTCATTTAGACGGGTAGTTTGGGCAACATGACTGAATATGTGTTTTTAGGTGTTTGGTGCGCTTGAAAAGCATGTGTGGGGTGGTCAATACCGGCCGAACTACCTCATAATGCCATGAAATCGGACGACAACAAAGGGTTGGTGAATTTTGAAATGGTTGGGCAGACAACACGTCAATCGGAGGTATCGTGTGACCGCGGTGGCCGAAAACACACTCCGCATGTCATAAATGAACAAAACATGTGTTTTACGATCAAATACATACTGAACGATATCAGAATGACTTGAAATCACACAAAAACACCCTAATTGTTATTCGTGAGTTGTATGAAAAAGAGACACATCATTTGAATGTGCGGTTTGGGTGGCATGGTAAAATATGGGTTTTTTAGGTGTTTGGCGTGCTTGAAAAGCGTGCGTGGGGTGGTCAAAACCAGTCGAACGACTTTAGAATACCATGAAATCAGACGACAACAAAGAGTGAGTTAATTGTGAAATGGTAGGCTAGACAACGTGTCAATTGGAGGTGTCGTGTGACCGTGGTGGTCGAACATGCACACCGGATAGCACCCCTTACCCCTGGACAACCCCCACCCCGGACAGCCCCCACCCACCGAATATCCCCCCTCCCCCCGCCCACCGGATAACACCCCCCTCACCCCAGACGGCCCCCACCCACAGAACAACCCCCAACCCCCCTGACAGCCCCTTACCCCAGATGGCCCCCACCCCCTGGATAACCCCCCCACCCCTGGACATCCCCCCACTTACCCCAGACAACCCCCAACCCCCAAAAAGCCCGTCGCACCACCCGGACAGCCCTCCCACTCCCCAGATAGCCCCACGCACCACCCAGACAACCCCCACCCCCAGGCAACCCCCAATCAATTATTTAGTTATAATCTGTAAGTCCTAATGTTATTCATCTATTTTTTATTTTCTATTTTGATTTGGTCTAAACTAGATCCCTATATCTTTACGTATGCTGGGATATCCTTCATCCCTATAGATCCATCTGAAGTGCTTCAATTTTTTAGTTCTACACTCAAAATCGGTAAGTATTAACTTATTTTTAATATTTTCATATATTATTGTTTGTTTCTCTTTTGATTTGACTTAAACCAGGTGGGGCCATGTGTGGCATGACATACCCAATAATTACAGTTTGATTTGTTTTCTATTTTCATTCTACAATTCAAGTGTCATGATTATATGAATCAACTTGATTTGAATTCATCATAGGCACTCCATTTATGTAGATAGTGAATCATATCGAGGCACAGTGTGGCTGGTACCACTCAAAATGTATCACTTTTATTTGAAATGGACAAGATTTTGAGTTAAAACAATAACTTGCATACAGAAAACTGACCAAACATATTCAAATTGTGTTGATACTTCAGCACAATGATCCATGGGTACTTTTTGAGGCACAGTGTGGCCAGTACCACTAAAAGTGTCTCACTTTTATTTGAAATGGACCATATTTTAAGTGAAAACAACAACTAACATTCAGAAAACTGATCAAATGCATCCAAATTTTTTTGATACTTTAGGAAAATGATATATTGGTCATTTGTGATGGGTACGAGTCATATCCGCCTCAATCTGAGACACGGTGTGGCCAGTATCACTCAAACTGTATCACTTTGGTTTGAAATGGAAAACATTTTATGTGAAAATAACAACTGACATACGAAAAACAAACCAAACAGATTTGGATTGTGTTGATACTTGAGTAAAATAATGAAATGGATTTTTGAGACATGTACATGACAACCTTGAATCAATCCAAGGCACGGTGTGGACGGTATCACTGTAAATTTCTCTCTTTTGTTTAAAATGGACACCATTTTAAGTAAAAACAACTGGCATAAGGAAAACCAACCAAACATATTCTGATTGTCTTGATACTTTAACATAACAATCCATGGGTCCATTGTGAGGTTTATGAGGAGACGACACATCATTCGGACACACGGTTTGTGGGGAACAACTGAATATGTGTTTTTAAGGTGTTTAACATGCTTGAAAAGCATGCGTGGGGTGGTCAAAACCAGCTGAACGACCTCAGAATGAAGTGAAATTGGAAGACAACAAAGTGTGAGTGAATTGTGAAATGTTCAGCTTGACTAAACGTCAATCAGAGGTGTCATGTGACCGTGGTGGTCGAGAATGCACTCCGTGTGTCATAAATGGCCAAAAAATGCGTTTAACGGTAAAATTCTTGCCGAACGACATCAAAATGGCTTGAAATCACAATAAAACACCCTAATTATTATTTTTGAGGTGTAAGAGGAGATGACATGTCATTTGGATGAGTGGTTTGTGTGTCACAGATGAATATGTGTTTTTAGGTGTTTTTCACGCTTGAAAAGCATGCGTGGGGTGGTCAAAGCTAGCCGAATGATCTCAGGATGCCATGAAATCGGATAAAAAAAAGGTTGCGTGAATTGAGAAATGGTCAGCCAGACGGCACGTCAATCAGAGATGTCGTGTGACCGCGGTGGCCGAAAATGACCTCTGCGTATTGTAAATGGACAAAACACGTGTTTTAAGGTCAAATACATAACCAACGACATCGGAATGAAATGAAATCACATGAAAAAACCCTAATTATTGTTCATGAGGTGTACAAAAAGACGACACATCATTCAGATGTGTGGTTTGTGCTACACAGCTGAATATGTGTTTTTAGGTGTTTGTCACTCTTGAAAAGCGTGTGTGGGGTGGTCAAAACCAGCCGAACGATCTCATAATTCCATGAAATCAGACAAAAAAAAGGGTGGGTGAATTGTAAAATGGTCTGCTGGACGTCACATCAATCAGAGTTTTCGTGTGACCGCGATGGCCGAAAACGCATTCCGCGTGTCATAAATGGCCAAAACATGCGTTTAGTGGTCAAATGAATGCCAAACGACATCATAATGACTTTAAATCACAAAAATACCCTAATAATTATTCATGAGGTGTATGAGGAGACAAAACGTCATTCGAACGTGTAGTTTTTGCGACACGACTGAATATGTGTTTTTAGGAGTTTGGCGCGCTTAAAAAGTGTGTGTGGGGTGGTCAAAACTAGTCAAACGACCTCAGAATGCCATGAAATCGAATGACAACAAATTGTTGGTGAATTTTAAAATGGTCGGCTAGAAGTCATGTTAATTGGAGGTGTTGTGTGACCGGGGTGGCTGAAAATGCACTATGCGTGTCGTAAATGACAAAAAAATGTGTTTTACGGTCAAATACATAGCCAACAACATCATAATGACTTGAAATCACATGAAAACATCCTAATTATTATTCTTGAGGTGTACGAAAAGAAGAAACATCATTCGAATGCACAGTTTTCATGGAACGACTGAATATGTGTTTTTTAGGTGTTTGGTGCGCTTGAAAAGCGTGTGTAGGGTGGAAAAAACCAGTCGAATGACCTTAGAATGCCATGAAATCGGACAAAAAAAATGGTGGGTGACCTGTAAAATTGTCAGCTTGACATCACGTCAATTAGAGGTGCTGTGTGACCACGATGTCCAAAAACGCATTCCGTGTGTCGTAAATGGCCAAAACAAGCGTTTAACGGTCAAATTCATACCGAACAACATCAGAATGACTTGAAATCACACAAAAACACTGTAATTATTATTCATGAGGTGTATGAGGAGACGACACATCATTCAGACATGTGGTTTGTGTGCCACTATGGAATATTTGTTTTTAGGTGTTTGGCGCGCTTGAAAAGCGTGTGGGGGTGGTCAAACTGGCCAAATGACCTAGGAATTCCATGAAATCAGACAAAAATAAAGGGTGGGTGAATTGTGAAATGGTCGGCCACACGACATGTCAATCGAAGGTGTCATGTGACCGCGGTGGCCGAAAACGCACTCCCCGTGTTGTAAATGGAAGAAACATGCGTTTAATGGTCAAATGCATACTGAACGACATGATAATGACTTGAAATCACATGAAAATAGCCTAATGTTTATTTGTGAGGTGTATAATGAGACAAAACGTCATTCAGACGCGCGGTTTGCATGACACGGCTAAATATGTGTTTTTTAGGTGTTTGGTGCGCTTGAAAAGCCTGCATGTGGTGGTCAAAACCAGCCAAACAACCTCAAAATTACATGAAGTTAGACGATAACAAAGGGTGGGTGAATTTTGAAATGGTCGGCCAAACAACACGTCAATCGTAGGTGTCGTGAGACCATGGTGGCCGAAAACACACTCCACGTGTCGTAAATGTTCAAAACATGCATTTTACAGTCAAATACATAACGAACGATATCAAAATGACTTGAAATCACAATAAAACATCCAAATTATTATTTCTGAGGTGTAAGAAAAGATGACATGTCATTCGGATTTGTAGTTTGCACGACACGATATAATTTGTATTTTTTAGGTGTTTGGTGCGCTTGAAAAGCGTGCGTGGGGTGGTCAAAACCGGCCGAACGACCTCGGAATACCATGAAATCAGAAGAAAACAAAGAGTGGGTTAATTATAAAATTTTCGGCTAGACGAAACATCAATCAGAGGTGTCGTGTGACCGCAGTGGCTGAAAACTCCCTCCGCGTGTCGTAAATGGCCAAAACATGCGTTTAATTATCAAATGCATACCGAACGACATGATAATGACTTGAAATCACACAAAAACACACTAATTTTTATTCTTGAGTTGTACGAGGAGACGACATGTCATTTGGACGTGCGGTTTGCACAGAAAAACTAAATATGTGTTTTAGGTGTTTGGCGTGCTTGAAAAGCATGCGTGGGGTGGTCAAAACCAGCTGAACGACCTCGGAATGCCATGAAATTGGACCACAACAAAGGGTGAGTGAATTGTGAAATTTTCGGCCATATGACACATCAATCAGAGGTGTCGTGTGTCCGCGGTGGGCGAAAACGCACTCTGCGGGTCGTAAATGGACAAAACATGCGTTTAACGGTCAAATGCATACCGAAAAATATCATAATGACTTGAAATCACATGAAAACTCCATAATTATTATTCATGAGGTGTATGAGGTGACAACACATCATTCAGATGCACAATTTGTGCAACATGGTTGAATATGTGTTTTTTGTGTGTTTGTTACGCTTGAAAAGCATGCATGGGGTGGTGAAAACCAGTCGAACTACCTCAGAATGCCATTAAAACGGTCAACAACAAAAGGAGGGTGAATTTTGAAATGGTCGACTAGAAAACATGTCAATCAGAGGTGTCGTGTGACTGTGGTGGCCAAAAACACACTCTGCATGTTGTAAATGTCCAAAACATGTGTTTTACGGTCAAATACATACCCAATGACATCAGAATGACTTGAAATCACACGAAAACATCCTAATTATTATTCTTGAGGTGTACGAAAAGATGAAACTTCATTCGGATGCACGGTTTTCACGGAACGACTAAATATGTGTTTTTAGGTGTTTGGCGCGCTGGAAAAGCATGCGTGAGGTGGTCAAAACCAGCCGACTGACCTAGGAATGCCATGAAATCAGACTAAAACAAAGGGTGGGTGAACTGTGAAAAGGTTGGCCAGACAGCACATCCATCAGAGGTGTCGTGTGACCGCGATGGCCGAAAACGCACTCCGCGTGTCATAAATGGCCAAAACAAGCATTTAACGGTCAAATTCATACCGAACGACATTGGAATGACTTGAAATCACAGAAACACCCTAATTTTTATCCTTGAGGTGTATTAGGAGATGACACATCATTCAGATGCGCGATTTGCGTGACACGACTCAATATATGTTTTTTAGGTGTTTGACACACTTGAAAACCATGCGTGGGGTGTTCAGAACCAGCCAAACGACCTCGGAATGCCATGATATCAAACTACAACAAAGTGTGGGTGAATTGTGAAATGGTCGGCCATATGACACGTCAATTGGAGGTGTCATATAACCGCGATGGCCAAAAATGCACTCTGCGTGTCATAAATGGCCAAAACATGTGTTTTACAGTCAAATACATACCCAATGACATTGGATTGACTTGAAATCACTTGAAAACACCCAAATTATTATTCATGAGATGTACGAAAAGACGACACGCCATTCGGATGCATGGTTTGCACGACACGGCTGAATATGTGTTTTTAGGTGTTTGGCGCACTTGAAAAGCGTGCATGGGGTGGTCAAAACCAGCCGAACGACCTAAAAATGCCATGAAATCAGACAAAAACAAAGGGTGGGTGAACTGTTAAATGGTCGTCTAGATGGCACATCAATCAGAGGTGTCGTGTGACCGCGATGGTCGAAAACGCACTCCGAGTGTCGTAAATGGTCAAAACATGCGTTTAGCGGTCAAATGCATACCGAATGACATCAGAATGACGTGAAATCACAAAAAAAACACCCAAATTTTTATTCGTGAGGTGTATGAAGAGAGGACATGTCATTCAGACACAAAGTTTGCACGACACGACTGAATATGTGTATTTTAGGAGTTTGGCGTGCTTGAAAAGCGTGTGTGGGGTGGTCAAAACCAGCCGAATGACCTCAGAATTTCATGAAATCAGATGACAATAAAGTGTGGGGGAATTGAGAAATGGTCGGCCATATGACCTGACAATCAGAGGTTTCATGTGACTGCAGTGGCCCAAAACGCACTAAAAATTTCGTAAATGGCCAAAACATGCGTTTAATGGACAAATGCATACCGAACGACATCAGAATGACTTGAAATCACACAAAACACCCTAATTATTATTTTTAAGGTGTATGAGGAGACAACACGTCATTTAGATGAATGGTTTGTGCAACACGACTGAATATTTATTTTTAGGAGTTTGGTGTGATTGAGAAGCTTGTGTGGGGTGGTCAATACCGGCAGAACTACCTCATAATGCTATGAAATCGGACGACAACAAAGGGTAGATGAATTGTGAAATGGTCGGGTAGACAACACGTCAACCTGAGGTATCGTGTGACCGCGGTGGCCGAAAACACACTCCGCATGTCATAAATGACCAAAACATGTGTTTTACGATCAAATATATACCAAACGATATTAGAATGACTTGAAATCACACGAAAACACCCTAATTGTTATTCGCGAGGTGTATGAAAAGACGACACATCATTTGGATGTGCGGTTTGTGCAGCATGGTAGAATATCTGTTTTTTAGGAGTTTGGCGTGCATGAAAAGGGTGTGTGGGGTGGTCAATACCAGCCGAAAAACCTTAGAATACCATGAAATCAGATGACAACAAAGAGTGGGTTAATTGTGAAATGGTCGGCCAGACAACATGTCAATCAGAGGTGTCGTGTGACCACGGTGGTCAAAAAATGCACACTAGACAGCCCCCCCACCCCGAACAACCCCCTCACCCCTGGACATCCCCCCACCCCGGACATCGCCCACCCACCGAACAGCCCCCCCGCCCACCGGATAGAACCCACCTCACCCTAGACGGCCCCCACACGCCTGACAACCCCAACCCCCCTGACAGCCCCCTTACCCTGGACGACCCCCACCCCCTGGATAGCCTCCACCCCCTGGACAGCCCCCCCCCCCACTCACTCCAGACAACCCCCCAACCACAAACAGCCCATCGCACCACCCAGACATCCCTCCCACCCCCAAATATCCCCACACACCACCCGAACAACCCCCACCACCCAGACAACCCCTAATCAATTATTTATTTACAATCTTTAACTCATAAATTTATCATCTATTTTTTAATTTCTTTTTTGATTTGGTCTAAACTAGATCCCTCTATCTTTACCCAGGCTGGGAACTCGTTCCTCCCTATAAATCCATCTGAAGAGAATCATTTCTCAAGTTCTACACTCCAAATCGGTAAGGATTAACTTAGTTTTAATATTTTGCATATATTATTGTTTTTTTCTCTTTTGATTTGACTTAAACCAGGTCGGGGCCGTGTGTGGCATGACATACCCAATAATTGTAGTTTGATTTGTTTTCTATTTTCATTCTACAATTCTAGTGTCATGATTATATGAATCAACATGATTTGAATTCATCAAATCCACTCCTTTTATGTAGTTAGTGAATCATATCAAGGCACAGTGTGGCCGGTACCACTCAAAATGTCTCACTTTTATTTGAAATGGACAAGATTTTAAGTTAAAACAATAACTCACATAGGAAAAACTGACCAAACATATTCGAATTGTGCTGATACTTCAACACAATGATCCATGGGCCTTTTTTGATGTGCACGATTCAACCCCGCCTTAATCCAAGGCATGGTGTGACTGATATCACTCCAAGTGTCTCTCTTTTATTTGAAATGGATATCATTTTAAGTGATATCAACAACTGGCATATGGAAAACTGATCAAATGAATTCAGATTGTGTTGATACATTAGGAAAATGATCCATGGGTCATTTGTGATGTATACGAGTCAACCTTGCCACAATACAAGGCATAGTGTGATGCATACAACTCAAAGTGTCTCACTTTTGTTTGAAATGGACTGGATTTTAAGTGAAAACAACAATTGTCTTACGAAAAACCGACCGAACACATTCAGATTGTGTTGTTACTTTTGCACAATGATCCCTGAATCATTTGTGATGGGTACGAGTCAACCCCACCTCAATTTGAGGCACGGTGTGACTGGTATCACTCCAAGTGTCTCACTTTTGTTTGAAATGGACAACATTTTAAGTGAAAACAACAAAGAGCATACAAAAAATCTTCACAAGGCTACACATAGATTATTGAAATTAAGGGATAAGAAATAAAATGTCGTCTATTGAGAAAAACATTATTAGAAGAACATATTCACAAGGCATAGATTGAAACACAATGGGTCATAGTTTATATAGAAAAACATGAATTATATTAGGAATGAGTCTCGACATCCCATCATGAACATGCACCAACACTCATGTTCTAATTATCAATCACAGGTCGCTCATTCAATAAAATAACATACAACAAATAAATATCATATAGTGATTTCATATGAAACCTATGAACACTCAAGCATACCATATAACAAATTGGTCAATAAGGCTACACATAGATTCTTGAAAAATAAGTTTCAAAGTCTCATAAAAATACCCCAATGGGGAGGAATACATATGGTGACACCATAGCCCCATGGATCACCTCAATCCCATCCTCAAATAGTGGGTTCTAAGACCAAACCAAAGTCCCTTTCGGAAACCAATACCAAAGACTTAATTGAATATTCATACCCACTACCAAAGATGAGGATTCATCTAACATCACACCCAGGAGAGCAAATTACAATTAGCCACATACCGCATTATTCTAATTGAAAAGTCTATGAAAAACATGTAGTCTATTCCGGTAACCCATTTCATATGTCAATATTGGCCAATATTTCCCATTAACACATCAGGAACCATTTATACATGGATACATAATCATTAGAGGAATATAAACATCCCATGTGCTTCCTATAACTCATCCTATGTCTAATCACATGACCACTAACATTTTCAATCTTATGGGTATCATGAACCCTGTCCACTCTACCAATGATTTTCTGTTGGTTTAAAGATACTCAACCCAAGAACATGACTAAACATTCCATGTGCTTCCTATAACATGTAGGTTTTTTCTCTTGTGTGTATTGGTGTTGTGGTTTGAGTGAGGAATGAATTCTTAATTTTGAATACTCTTATGTGTGTTGGTGTTGTGGTTTGAGTGAGGAATTAATTCTAAATTTGCAATACTCTTATGGGTATTATTGCATTTCATATAACATGTAGGTTTTTCCTCTTATGGGTGTTATTTCATTTGAATTTCTAAATTTCTAAATTTCTAAATTCTGGAATGAATTCTAAATTTTGAATACTTTGGATGGGGATTTTGTATTGGTGTTTTTGCAGGTCTGGATAGGGGGAGGTGTGTTGCTGTGTTGCTATGGAGCGGTGTTGTTGTAGGTCTGGAGAGGGGAGAGGGGCCTACTACTGTGGAGTTGAGAAAATATGTACCAACGGTTTTCAAAACCGTTGGTATAGATTAAATAATATAACTATACCAACAATTTTGTTATAACTGTTGGTATATTTTTATACCAATGGTTATAACCAAACCGTTGGTATAGCCTTATGGCTAGCCATATCTCCCCTATACCAAAGGTTTACAACTGTTGGTATAAGTATAACACACATATACCAATGATTTCACAAACCATTGGTATATGTTATACTTTAACACACATATGCCAATGGTTTGTAGCAAACCGTTGGTAAAATTTCTATTATGACACCTATACCAACAGTTTTCACAGAACCTTTGGAATATGCCTATTGTCATGAATTACTTGGCCACGTTTGAGGGAATTGTTGGTATACTATATACCAACAGTTTCTAGGCCAATACCAATGGTTGTGAACCGTTTTTAAAGTTTAAAATTCCAATAGTGATACTAATGCTATATAATTTAAACATTCTAAAGTGATGGAGTGAGGCCAACTTTAATAAACTATTTTCTATCATGAATTAAATGCTCTCAAAATATAATTATCTTCCTCCCTAAAAATATGTCGCTAAAATAATGCTGCATTCAATGGGTGTGATATATAAAAGAATACATGTCTTTCCAAATGACTATATACTATTTTCAAGGTCTATGAATCACCTAAAATGACCAAAGTGTGGTACATATCAATAAAAAAATATGAATCAGGTCTATCAAAAGTTTTATGTTAATTTTTAATCATTAAAGAATTTAGGAACATATATGGAAGTGAGGAGACCACAAGACAATTGATGTGGAACACCGACATATAGAATAATTATTGGAAAATACATCACCTGATAGACTATCATCAGTGGAATAAAATCTATCATGAGTATCCTAAATTTCGAAACAATCAATGAATACTTCCTCTTATACTATCAATATAAAGAATGAATCCTTTTATTTTTCCAAGAATCACTCACAATAAATGGGTGATTATCTTGTTAAATTATAACTTTCCATCATAGTTTTTTATGAAATGAATATACATTATTTTCTCTCTTCTTATATTAGGTCCAAAAGTTCAAGGTAATTATATTAATGTTTTTTGGATCCATTTATCAATGATTTTCAATTATTGTCGGATTTAGGTGTTACATTGTATGATTATTTTATAAATTAAGGTTTCACATTGAGAGCCATGTTGTATAGGATGATAAATAACTTTCATGTTTATAAATTTTTTTAGAATATAACATTAAAGGAACTGAAGGGTGTCCCATTTTTGAACCACGTATACACTCAATTGGGTTGAATGATTAAATAAAGACTATATTTTTAGGAAATAATAGATTTCTAACCTACTGTAAAAAATACCAATCTTGGATGTAATAATTTTATGAGAGATAAAAAGAGGTGTAACCCCGTATCCATTAATAAGTAATCAATAATCTGAGAAAGTAAAAGATATGGAAACAATTTTTTTTTAAAATTATTTGAAAAACACTATGAAAATTGATTGAAAAAAATATTTTTTTTACCATACTGGAATTTGTTGTACATCGATAAATTTGTAGATGTCATACATGTGGAAGAAATATATATATATATAAATATATATATATATATATATGATATTTTCATTAGCAGATTACTAAATGGACATGAAAAAAAAGGATTTAATTAAGTCAAGGTCAGACTTGATTAACATGGGGATATGGGAAAAGATGGCACCAATGAGGGGTGAAAGACATAATTTTCTTCCTCCAACTTCTTACACTCATTCCATGTAAGCGAGACATCAACTTTTCATGTTCTTTAATAATGTAAAAGTTCTAAAGGGTTATTTATAAAATATCATGAATATAATTTAAATATATGATTTAAATATAATGGTCCTTAAATATTGTGACTATCATATTTTTATGAAAGATCTAATGCATATACTTTATGTTGCATTTTGCCTAAGAATTTCTATCATACACTACCCAAGTTTATTTTTTTCTAATCTATATGTAGTAAAGTTATTGACCCATTGAAACTTATGAAAATGAAAAAGGAAATTTTTTTCATATTATATGAATTATAGATGTTCTACCCACATTAATTCACTTATATGATGGTTCTCTGGACATTTTACTTTATTAGAGAGATTAAACTATGCTGTCATCAGAATTATAAATGGATGTACCCCATTGAATGGTGCATGATGATTTTGAAAGGGTGTGTAAAAAATTTAAGTCATCTTGAAGTTTATATTATGGAGTGATATGTTTTTAGGAAAGTCATTGAATTATAAAAAAACTAACTATCTCATGTGGAAAACATAAGTATACCAAAATCTCATCACATAGGGAGGCATGCGGATGAAGGAATTTCAGGAATCAATATTGTCATAATTTCTATTATAGAGCGAGATTGGGCTTCATATTATGGTTTTAGAAAATAGTTTAGAGGTATCATTATATTTTGAAACCGAAAAAGTAATTCTTAGGAATTTGAATCCATCAAGGGATGAATGTTGGATACCAAATAACCACAATTAGTAGTTTTTAAGATGGTTTTGAGACCAAACTGTAAAGGATTCAACTACAATTATGAATTCAATTTATGAACGACTTTGATGGATATCTAGAGGACCAAATATTCAAGTATTATATATTATAATGTTTATTTAATTAATGGTTAAACATTCAATACAAAGGAACAAGATAATCAAAGTACCATAAAAGAGAGTAGAGTTACACTTGTGGCTAAAGCGATCCATGTATCTTTTACCAAGGATATAAATCAAATTAATGAAAATATTTCATAATTTGGCGTCAATAAACAAATATAGTACGTGGATTATACAACATTCCAAGTGCGGATTTTTCAATGCATGTTGATTGATAACAGACGTACTGTTAAAATAAATGAATTGGGATTCGTGAAAGTGGATTTTAGTAAAAAAGGGTCAAAGATGAATTGTTTATAATGGTATCCCATATAGTACATGTATTTTATGTTCCAAATCCTAAAAATATAAAGTGTTCAATTATTATATTATTGACCAAAACCATTGATGTTTGATATGTCTATTCAACTAAGGATGACCCTTTCATTGGGATATCATAATCATTTCACTATGGTTCCAATGTAGATGGGGCCTTGTATACTAGAGGAGACCATGATGAGGGGATTTAGATAATCAATAGAGTAAAATATCTTCAAACTTTCAAAAAAATTAGTTCAATAATCATTATATATTTTTATGTAATATACATTCCATTACATAATAATATTATTTGTTAACTACTTAATTTATGTAATCTAAATTTAATTTTCAACCACTTCTACATATAATAAATTCTACACATGTCGATGCTCCCAATCCATAGGAACATTATATTTATAAACATGTTGATTATCTTAATGTATTGGAATAATATGTTTCCATACATTTCAAGGATACTAATCCAGAGTAAGAAAATATTGATAAAATTAAAGATGAGGAGATGGTAGATAGTAAAAAAATTATGTCCTAGAAAAAATAGGATTACCATAGAGTAAAAGTGTTAATAAAAATTATTAAGGAATGAAATATAGAAATCAAATTCAAAGTTGGATGGAATGCATAATACTAGCATCTTAACACCAAAAAGTACATTTTTAGCTGTAATATTGGGATCAACACTTGAATGCATGTGTCGGTTATTGTAGATACTAGGAACATTGTCCTACTTATGGTTAAGGTAGTAATTCAGGAAGAGATTAGGGTAATATTATGATATAATTTATTTATCTAAAACAAATAATGAAATATATCTTTACTCATCATTATCCCATAAAGAGTGCATTTATACTATATGATTTCTCAAAGAAATTTATATTAATGATCTCCAGAAAGGCTCATAGAGGATTTCAGACAACTCTTACAAAGTATCATCTCAATGATGTTGAAGAGAAAATAAAACCACACCCACTAAATATGTATTCACACTAGATATACTAATAAATGTGGAATGTATTTATTAGTTTTCATAAGAAGAAAACGTTTCAGGTACACCATGATTGAAAAAACATTGGTTGAAAATACGTGTATTAATCACTTTGATTAAGAATTTTTAATTAGTGAAACAATAACTGAGTGCTGAAAATATGCAGTGTGCAACAAAAACAACATACGCTTAACATAAGGAAAAAATGGTGTAAACTTCACACGAAAAATGGTATGTATTTTAAATACAGAATAATAATTTTTTGTTTCCTGAAAAAACAATATAATTATTATAATTTATTTATGTACAAATTTATGAATCAAAATAAAAAGCCACACCCATCAATTGTCATATGATATGGAAGGAGGTTTGTGTTGATATATATGTGATACTAATAGTAGAAAACACACAAAAATTGTGGGAAACATGTTTATTAATGAAATAATAATAAAATATATGACTTTAAATTGGTATTACATAACAATGATTACTTATTTTTATATATTTTTTATTAGTATTAGATAATGTAGTAATCGTCAGTTTTACTAGATAAATAACTACTATCAGTGGCCTTGAAGCATCCAAAATAATATGACCGCATCAGAGGTCTATCTTTTGGGGTGTCACCCCAAAAATATATAGAAAAAATAAAATCATAGGGGGTAATGATAAGAAAATAGATGAGATACAAGAATGATTAAATAATCTTTAAAAAATATTATTTGGAATTCTAAGTTAGAAAATTTTATGTGAAGTAATCAAAGAGAAGAAACAACAGAACAACAACCGCTACATGATAACTCCCTTGCCTGCTTTGAGGTGATATATTCCCCTAAATGTTCTTCCTTATAAGATGAAATCAATTTTTTCATAACCATTTCTATGAAATTTAATCCTAAAGACATTGATACCTTTCATGAATATATATTATACATTGTAAAAATGATTGGGATTTATATATTTCATAACCCACCCATCACTTTACTATGAGGGGTATGGTATAAAATATCTAAGAAAATATTTTACATAAAAAATAACTTCAAAAGGTTTATGTGAGAGTGGGGTTTCACATAGCTCATGATTCAAGAATTGATATGCTTATTCCACTTGATAATCTAGATGTTCATACAGTTAAACATGATATTGGATCTTTGGTAGCATGTTCCTTTGATCATGTCAAGATACATGTTGATAGGTAGTTATTCCATTCTATTTTATTTTTATTCAAAACATTTAACAATTAATTAAGAAATTCCTAAACTAATGAATTTTATTACAGAAGGAGACAATGAAGGGTTAAAATGGATGGAAAGATCAAAATTATCTCAGGGTTTAACTAATAACTACAAAATATATTTAGAAAGTACCTTTAACAAACTATTTAAACTTTCATATTTAGTAACATTATAAGTTCATACAGATATAATGTATAAGAATAATGATACAAATATAATTGATTTCGAAGAAGAAATTTATGGAGATGCCATGCAGACTATCTTGGTCTTAAGATTTTAGATGAAATCATCTTACATGAATTAGTAGGAGTAATTTTTTTAGTAATTGTAAAAAGGGATAACACGAGGTTTTAATAGGGATATAATGTTAAAAAATGATCTATAATTTTTTAAATTTTATTATATGATATTTTTTTGATTCATATTAATCTTATCTTATAATAATATCAATTTGGAAACATTTTTCTATGAAAATTAATTTATATTAATTTAATACTTTAACTAATTCCAATAGTTACCTTCCCTTCACTTATAAAATGGAACATTCCCTCCTATCTTACTTTATCCCATCTTAGAGCTTCTGGTATTTCCAAAAATCCTCCTTTCAAAGAATAAGGTGCAATCCAATTCAAAAAATTGATATGATGAAATCATGATCAACGTAAAATACCCAGAACTACTAAACTGAAATTCTGATGAAAAATAAAATAGTTAACAGACAAAAACGATGATTTTAATAATGAATTATTAATAAATAAGTATTAAAATGTTATAAGTGTATTAAATAAGATATTATAATTATGTAAATGACTGTAGTATAGATTTATAGTAAATTTAAATTTATTATACAATTGGTTATAACACTTATGTAGCATGTCGAACTCAAGGAAATGGATTTATATTACCATATCATTGTCTATCGGGATTTTTTATGATTAAATTTACTATGATGACTTTTTTTAAATTATATCTCAATAAATCCATGGATTTTATTATCTTCATGTTTTTTTAGTATACATGTTTTTTTTATTTTCCCCTCTTTAAGAATTCAAGTGACCAGCCGATTTTTTTCAAGAAAATGGATTTTATTTCTCTCTTCGGATGAAAGTCAATTTTCTTGAAGTATATGTTTTTTTAAAAATGTTTTCAATAATTTTTTAATAATATCCTATGATTTTTTAAATTCATTTTTACCCATCACTTAAATTTTATATAATGGTTTACAATGTATATTCTATTCATTTTCTGAATGACATATTATTAAATTTTTCTGAAAATGTGACAAAATATTTTTATTAACAAACAAGGCACAAATGGAATTTCATACCATCATTACTGCTCTATGATTTGAAGATTACTTTAAAAATTTCCATGGTTATTTGTAAATAATTTATTTCGACAATATTTTTGAAATTTTTGATTTAAGTGAAGTGATTCTAAAATAAAATGAATATTTTCCCCATGAAATATTCCAACTTATATTATAATGAAAAATCATTTTATGATAATATACTAGGATGTTACTTGTACTTTATTTGAGATATAATCCAAGGATACCATCTATAATATTTATTTGTATGATTTATTATTATGATAATGAATCTTTTATGAAACATTTTTATTTTCCATGGATTATCCTATGATGAAATGTTTAAATGTTTATGAAACATGTTTCCTTCCCATTTGTTATGATATATGGTGAATGATTTATGATCTTTTGGAAAACATATGAATTAATTATGATTATGTGATGAGCGGGCCTAGAATTATATATCCCACCAATGCATTGGGTAAATATGGATATCTCATGAGATAATAAGGATTGAAATGATGAGTAAAACCGATTCGGTATGGGGATATGGCCACATTGTTTTTCTTGGGAGTGAACTTTGACTAAGGGTATGATAGAATAAAGAGTGAAACCAATCCACTATGATAGTTTTGGTTATGATCCTTATATAATAAAATTACTTTTCAATGAATATTTTAATGACAGAAACTTATGTCTTACCCCACTGTTATGCACTTATGGATCAAGTTATTTATTTGACTAATGATTCATATATTAAAAAATACCAATATTTATGTCATTACTCAATATTTTGATATATAATATATTAATTATGGCTTTAAAATGTTATTCTCATGTTATCATACCCTTATATTCATGTTTTGTTTAAGTGACTACTGATATATCCATTTCTTACCCCTACTATGTATCAGAGCTCACCCCTTCTATAATTATCTTCTCTATGATTTGAAGAACTATTTTATTTATGATAATCATATTAAGGTGATACTTTTAAATAACATAGTGGGGGATGATTTAGTTCACTTATGAACCAATGTTTTATGTATCTATGTTTAAAAATTTACGTGACATATTGACTTATGGTGTGGATTGTATTATTGTGAATTGAAAATTAAACTAATAAGATGTAATATATATCTATAAAATGTTGGGGCTTTTATATTTTTTATCAAATAAATGTTTAAATAACATTTCAAACTAGGATGAGAAACATTTAGTGAGACCCCTTGTGATAATCCTATGTGTATAACATCCTATGGTGTGGTAAACAAAGGAGTGTCATTTTCCTAGAAAAAAATCATTGTCTCAATTCTAAAAATGGATATGGTTTTCGAAAATATGAATCTATGGGTAATAACCTTGAAGATTGTTGGAAGATTATATATCAAATGTCATTCTAGTGCATGGTGATTGTTACCTTATAGCATACCTTGTTTGACACTCGTCTGGAATGGGAATAGGTTATTTCATAATTTCTTTATGAAACATTATGAAGGATTTGAAATGATGATAACAATGAATGACCTAAGATAAATTTAAGGTTTTGTAGATTCAAAATAATGAGTCATGATTTTTAAATACCATATATTTTTGTTCATGATTATTTATTTTCCCAGTATTATTATTATTTTCACACTATAATTTTTGGTTTTAGATAAATAATAGAACCCAATGAAACCATGTTAATGTTGAATGTTTTGGAAAATATAATTATTATACACCTAAGAAGACAATTGTTAAGGGATCATGGTTGAAAAAAATAATTTTATTCTTACATTAATTTATCAATATATGAATCATATTAAGATTAAAAATGATGGAAGGGAGGAATAACGTTCTATTGAGTCATTTATGAAGCAACACACACCTTCTTTTAGTCGATCTGTTGATAGAATAGTTATTGAGCAATATATGAGTACCATTGAAAAAGGAAGAGCAATAAAAATGAAGAGCAATAACATTACTTTAATATTTTACTAATGTCCCTAAGGAATGAAAATTTATATGAAAATATTACCAAATGAGAATTTTAGATATATAAATTATTATTTTTGGGTCATTTAATCTCAAGAGATGATATATAAGTGGATCGATCAAAAACAAAATTTATTAAACCTTAGAGAATATGCAACCATAATGACTAATATATATGGTTTTATTAGTTTGGATGGATATTTTTTACTCTTTGTAGATAATCTCTCAGGGATATATAATACATGAAAAAACATAACATGGAAGGGAGCCAAGTTCCTTTGGATAGATGAATTTCTGAAAAAGTTTAAGAAATTGAAGAGAAGGTTAGTTAGAAAACCATTTCTTAAATTTCATTACAGTGGAAAAGGGTTTTTGATCTATAGTGCTACATAGAAGAAGGTACATGGATGTATCCTCATGTAGAATGATATGGTGAGAGATTATACATCTTTTATATTGAATGTTCCAGAAAAACAATTACCCAACTCATGCTTTAGAGTTGGATATCGTACTTTTTTACATTAAAGATATAGAAGAATTATCTTTATGGAGAAAGTTGTGATATATATACTCATCATAAAAGATTAAAGTATATGTTCACTTAATTGAATATATTCCATAGAGGATGGTTAAATATAATTAAATATTATGAGTTATCAGTGAATTACCACCCTAGGAAAGAAGAAAAGGTGGATGATGCATGGAGTTTAAAGGATCACACTAGATTATCTGTGATGTGGATCACAAAAGATCAAATATTTTTATATTTTCAAAGGATGGATCAAGAATTCATGATGTAATTGGAGAAATCTTATCTTTTTCAAATTTTTGTTCAATAATCTATCCATTTGAATATTAAATAGTCATAGAAGGAACCTATGGAATAATAGATTAAGGTTAAAAATATTCTATAGTTTAACCTTCATTGTGATAGAATGATAAGGGTCAGGAATCAATTATGTGTCTCATAAATACCTAGCTTGAACATGGAGAAATTGTATGAAGCTCATAATTCATCATTTTCTATTCACCATGGAAGTGCGAATATGTATAAAGACCAGAAAAGTTATTTTTTGTGGAACTACATAAAGAGAGTTATTTTAGAGTAAATATATCGGTGCTTGGTTTGTAATCACATTAATGTTAAGAGATGTAATTCTAATGGGATGTTATAACCATTACCCATAACATAATGGAAATGTGAAAAAATTCACCATGGATTTTGTCTTCAGACTCCCAAAAACATCTAGAGGTAATAATATTATTTGGGTTATAGTCGATTTCATTATGAATACAAAACAATTTATTTCTCACAGGGAATATTTCTCTCTTGATCATATTTCTATAATATATATTAATGAAGTGTCAAGGTATCATGTTTTACCACATTTTATTGTATCTAACTAAAGATCTTAGGATTTTCTTAATGTTGTGGAAAATTCTTCAATAAGATCTAGATTCATATTTGTTGGTTGGAGTTGACACTCAAGATGGGGGTGAATTGAGTTCCAATTAAAATTTCTGTTAAAAACTTTATGATTAAAATCCACCAAATTAAATAAAAATTAAACTGTAGTGAATTTATAATGATCGTAAGTTTGCAATTAGTTTCTCAAGAGATGGATTATTTCTCAGTTAACTCAATCTAAGGATTGATTAACTTTTGAAACTAACATACGGGCTAACAAGAGTTATAAACACTTAATACTTTAATTATCAGAGTAACTTTAAAATAGATTAATATTTCAAAGTACTTAACAGCAGAATATTCAATATAGTTTAAAACAAAATAAACATGAAAAATATTTTTAACCAAGAGGATCAATCTCAAGTTGTGACTTAGTCCTCTCAAATAGTTTATATAAACTTTGATCCACAACCTGAATCGGGGTAAACAATAGTACATAGACTGTTTAGGTACTAAGACCTCTACCATAGTTCTTCTTGGGAAAAACAAAACAATTGCACATAGGCTATCCAGGTCACAATTGACCTCTACCACTATCCACAGTGGGAAACTAGAGAGTATGGGAAAGATTGAGTGAGGATTTATGAATCCTCTTGTTCAGTATAGAAGAAAGTGTTTGTCTAAAATTACAGATCATACACACTACAAAAAATGTAAATATATGAAATAAAATAGATCTAAATAGATAGAGAAGAGTTTAGAATTCTCTATTTGTTTTGAGTGAAGCTCTGGACTCCTTGGATTGATGTAGATGCAGCTTTGAGTTCTTCTCTGGTTTTTGTCTAGAATAACAGAGTATCATTTTTGTATTTAACTTCGAGGTCCAGGTTGATCAGTCTGATCAGCTTGAGTGCAAGTGAGATCGTTGAAGCTATTTTTACCTTGAATATTCAGGTTTTAAATATTTCATATGAATTATTCATTCTTATTTTATGCATGTGAGTCCTTGTGTATTTACAGAAGATTTTCTCGTATGTGCATGGAAAGACTGATCAATTCTCGTCTTGTTGTTGTATATGTATATATTGATGCTTTTGAGGTTCTTCATTATATACCATCAGCTTCGATAATGGGAAAGATTACCTTTTTATAGGTAAGAGGTACGGTTCCAGAAATTCTAACCTCTATCATTAATTAATAACAGGTGCATTAAAAACATCAAATATGACCGTTGCTAAATAAACAAATAGAAATAGAGTTTAGAGAAACAGTTATTGGTTTCCATTGGTAGCTGTTACTCATTATAACAGTAGCTTACTTGAATCGATTGCTGCTTCTATTGGTATCTCCTCTTATCGGTAGCTCCTTCTGTCGTAAGATCCACTTATCGGTAGCTCCTTCTATCGGTAGCTCCTTCTTTTGTAATGGTAGTCGTATGTCTGTGTCAGCGGACTTGTATCAGTAGAATTTGTCTTTCTGTATCAGTGGACATCATATCAGTAGCTGTTTTTCTGTCTTTTTGTATCGGTTTCTATATATATACTAGTGGACTTACTCTATTGGTAAGTATGTATCAGTCGACTTGTGTATACCAATAGACTTATTCTATCGGTAGCTCAGGTGTAACAGTGACTATCTTCATATCGGTGACCTTATCCATATCGGTAGACTTGTATTCTAGTGTATATAGCCTTATCAGTAGCTGTTATGCATATCAGTGGACTTTGACTATCTGTAGGCTATATACCTGTCAGTCTGTATCAGTGACTCAACACTTAATACTAATCTGTTCTATACAAATCATATTCAGATTGAGTTATTAACATTTCTAAACAAGTATAAACACAGATAACCATTGATTAACAAATTCCAATGATCATTTTGATATTTTATCAAATTAATATTATGACTTCATAGATTGAAAGAAAAATTATTATAAAGATAATCATTATTTGTTATTATCAAAGTGTATAAAAACATAATTGGGATTATCAAAATGGGTGAGGTCAACAATCTCTCCCTTTTTTATAATCACAGCTTATGGTATGGTAATACAAATTAATAATTAATGTATCAGTATAAAAAACAATGGTTTTTATTTCTCAGTGTGAGTAATGACATTTTTAAATGTGAGATTTTAAATGTATCAGAGGATATAGTGTTAAAAGCAATTGTATCAGAGGTAACAAATGTATTAGAATTATAAGACAAATGTATCATAGAAGACAGTATTTTAAGCTCATATAAATGTTATGTACATATTTCTCATATTTCTAACCCTTTATATTATTTCTCCTCCTTTCCTTATATTTCTCATATTTCTCCCCCTTTGTGATTAGAAAAAAATGGGAAACAAAGAATGAGAGAAGTAACAGAAGGTAAAAGAAAGTAAGATCATATATATTCCTTGGGGTAAAAAGATAGATAGAAATACATAATTGAAACAAAAAAACAGTACAAGTGATTCCTATCAAAGTCCTATCCACTAATCAATCCACCTCCTGAATGTCCACTTTGGATTTGGCTTTGGGTTCGGAGGTAGATTCAGGCTGGGTAGTTTCAGTAGAAGGCTTGGGAATTCCAGAAAGCAGTGCTGGAGGTTAAGAAATAGAGACTGTCCCTGTCTTGTAGTGGGTTCCTTTTTGTGTGATCAAAGGAGCGAGGCTCTGGATTTCTTGGACTGAAGTCATCTAAGGAATGTAGGCAGACTGAGCAGAGGCAGGTAGGGCTGGAGGTGCAATGATAGGAGTACTGTCTACATGCAAAAATGGTAGAAACAGATTCCTAAAGTCCATAATGATTCCTCCTCCTGTCTCCATAGCATAAATATAGTCAGCCTTGTTTTCCATAAACTTGTCTAGAGTAGGAGTCAACTCTTTGATCTTTCTTACTTGTTCTTTGAAAGCTTGAGTAACTGGGGGTAGCTTCATGTTCTCTAACATAATCTTGAAATGGTTGTTGAGACGATGCTTGGTATAAACCCTTTGGAAATAGTAACCCACTTTGTATTTTACCTATTTCTGAGATGTTGTGGCTTCTCTCATAAAATTCTGAACAATTTTCCCTATATCCTTGGTGGTAGTCACCACTTGGGTCAAGGAAGTAGAGCCACTGGTAGAAGACATTCCAATCTATTCTCTCATCACAGCTCAAATATAATCAATATCAAAAGAAGGTTTGGTAGGACTCAGAGGTGAAACAGTAAAGGCTACTATTTCCTTAAAATAATTAGTCATCCAACTTATGAGATTTTTGACAAGAGAGTCCTGGGTGCTGACATGCTACTCCATGTACTTCTTAAATCCCTAAAAAACATCCACAAATTTCCTTACTACACCTTTAATGTAATTGATATCACCACTCATTTGAGCTTGAGAACTACTCAAGGTAGTTAGAGAGCCAACATAATACTTCAAAGAAACAACAGCTCATGTCCAGCTATCAATATGAGGATGACATACTCTTATCTCATTCATCATATCTATCACAGGGACTTACACCACACACCCGAGAGAGAGTTCTAAAGATTTTTCCATATTGTTCATCTCTTCAACAAAGAAATTCTTGAAATCTACAACAGATTCAGTCCAAGTCTCCTTCAAATCAGCTTTTAAAAACTCAAGATCAGCCTTAGTAACTAACTTTTTAGGCACAACTATAGGTGCTCGTTCTGTCACAATACTAGCCACAGATTCATTCATAACAGACTGAATGGATAAAATCAAAGAGGTTTCCATTCTTCTTATCTCTTCCACAAATGAGGTCTTAAGATCAGACTTCAACTGGTCTAGATCATCTTTCCTTACCACATCCTTATGTAAAAACTCAGAAATGATATCATAGTTAACTGGTGGTCTATTCATGGGTGTCTCATCTTCAGAATCCGGATAGTATAACCCACAAACAACAAAACCTGGGTCTTCTAACCAGTCTTCCATTCCATCATCTATTGAATCATTACCTAGTCTATATGGAAGCTCACCCACAATCTATGCATTCTCTTGTATGGAAATAGCACCCTCTGTAGCTCGGTCTTCCTCAGAAGAGTCTTCCACTACCATATCCATATCTCCAACAACAGGAGGCTCCTCAGGAATAGGTATAGGTCTATCTACATCAATAAGAATAGCCTTTATCATAGCAATACTTCTAATCAATGGACTCAAACTCAAGGAGGCAGAAGAAGATGCTTCAGTTTCAGATTCTTCTTCTTCCTCATTCTCTGAAGTAGGCTGGTCTTCCTCAATAACTGTTGTTTCTTCATTTCTCTCTTCCAAGACTATTTCCTTTCCAGATGATACAATTTCAGCAACAGGACTTGAAGGAAAGTCCAGATCCCTTCCATTAGCTATAGAAGTATCCCCCTCATCGGTATCATCACTATACTGAGGTTTCACTTCATCAGGTCCTAGAACTGGATCCCTCACATCCTTAGGCCTTGAAGGATGATACACAGAATTAATCTTATCATACATCCTATTATAATCACTGACCCATTTTCTTCTCCATAGATTCCAATTGATGTTCATGTATTTAAAAATAGTGCTTGTGATGCAAAAATTATTTCTTAACACTACTGTCTCATCCTGAGACTCAGCTACTCCATTGACTTTGATCATAACCAAAATTAAATTTGCCAAGAATAAAGCATTTGACTGTGATTTGGGCCTGGTCATATCCTCAATCTGAGTCATTAACAGTATACATAGATTCACCTTAACACCATGTCTTAACAGATGAATCAAATAAATATCCTGGTATTTCAGATTTTCAATGTCCCCTCTTCTTGGACTTAGCACATGTTGGATAAACATGAACAGTAACTGGTTCTCTCCATCCATTTCTGCAGTAACCACTTTTCTTTGTGTACCATCTCCTGTTAATTCTTCAAAAGCTCCTTCATATTCATTGATGTCACTTATAGGAGGTACTGATTTAGAGAAATACACAAACTCTCCTTCATGTAGAACTTTCAGGTACTCAGCCCACTCAATAGAGGAGAAAGATATTGTTCTGCCATTCACTACTGATATCATCCTGTTCTCAGTTTTTGTTTTTTGAAAACGAAAAAAATCATAAAATTATCTTTCCAAATTTGGATAATAAGGACCATTGTTGTTCGAAAAGCATTCTACCCATTTTTGATCTTCTAGTAATTCCAGAACTAAAGACTTACTGTACATCAACCATTCCATGCACAACTCTTTCTCAACTACTATTTACATTTGAACGAGATGCAGATTTGTTGGTTTCTTCAATTCAATTCCACCACTAGACTCTCCTTTTAGTCTCTTGGCATTCGGCTCATCATCCTTCTTGCTGACTGATGGTCTCTTTACTCTTTCCATTTTGCGAATCGTGAGGCTTAGGGTTCAAAGATTATAGATCTAAGGATTGAAGGTAAAGGGTTCGAGGGGGATTGAGAGTGGTCGGATCATATGTTTTATAATTTATGAATCACAAAATAAATAAATAAAACATAATAAGTAAAATATAAATTATAAACATTCCGGCGGCTAAAGATACAAAAGTTTAAAAATAGCACAATCCTAACGGTAGGGTATACCGGTGAGGATTCCTAACGGTGAGGTATTCTAATGGTGAGGTCCACTAACAGGGAGGTATAGAAGTGAGGTTTATACCAGTGAGGTATAACAGTGAGGTTTCTAATAGTGAGGTTTTTAATGGTGAGGTTTCTAATGGTGTGGTTTCTAACGGTGAGGTTTCTAATGGTGAGGTTTCTAACGGCGAGGTTTCTAACGGTGAGGTTTCTAACAGTGATGTTTCTAACTTACACAGACTATCATTCCTAACTCATTTCTAATGTAGATTAACCTATCCAAACTTAAAGGCTTGGTGAAAATGTTGTCTAATTGATGTTCAATACCTATAAATTCAAGAGTAATATCACCCTTTTGGTAATGATCTCTCAGAAAGTGGTGCCTTACATCAACGTGTTTGGTCATAGAGTGAGATACATTATTCGTAGATATATTAATCGCACTAGTGTTATCATAGTTTATAGAGACATGTATAAACTGATATTCCTAGTCTAATAATGTATGTTTCATCCATAGAATTTGTGCACACAAACTACCAGTAGCTATGTACTCTGCTCCAGTAGTAGACAATGCAATGGAATTCTACTTTTTACTACACCAAGATACTACGGACTTACCGAGAATATGACATGTTCTAAAATTTCTCTTTCTATCTAACTTGCAACCAGAAAAGTCTGCATCTGAATTACTTATTAAATCAAACTACTATCCTTTTGGATAAAATAATCCTAAATTAGTAGTCTGTTTAAGATATTTGAAAATTCTTTTAACAACAAGAAAGTGTGACTCTCTTGTATTAGCTTGAAATCTTGCACACATACACACACTAAACATAATATCTGGTCGAGTAGTAGTAAGATAAAGCATACTCCCTATCATACCTCTGTAGTTGGTTTGATCCACTGGTTTTCCAGTTTCATCAGCATCCAACTTACAAATAGTACTCATAGGTGTAGCACATTCCTTAATACTATCTAAACCAAAATGTTTTAAAAGATCCTTTGTATATTTACTTTGATTTAAAATAATACCATTTTCATTTTGAAAAACATGAAATCTAAGGAAGTATTTGAGTTCTCCCATTAAATTCATTTCAAATTCATTTGTCATACTCTTTGAAAGATCAATACACAAAGTATTTTTAGAAGATCCAAAAATAATATCATCATCATAGATTTTCACTATCAAAAAATCATTGGAAATTCATTTAATAAAGATAGTTGGATAATAAATCCTTTTAGAAAAACATTTTGAAATAATAAAATTACTAAGTCTATCATACCAAGCTCATGGGGCTTGTTTGAAACCATATAAAGCTTTAGAGATCTTAAAAACTCGATTTGGAAAATGAGGATTAGTAAATCCAAGTGGTTGTTAAAAAAACATCTTCAATTATAAAAGCATTTAGAAAATCACTTTTAACATTCATTTGATATAACTTGAAATTCAGATGAGCATCATAGACAAGTATAATCCTAATAGCTTCTAATCTAGCTACTGGTGGAAAGGTTTCCTCATAGTCTATTCTTTCCTCTTGACTATACCCTTGTGCCACTAGCCTTTCTTTGTTTCTAAAGATATTTCTTGATTCATCAACTTTATTTCTAAAGACCCATTTAGTGACTATGGTCAAAGTGTCCTTAGGACTGTTAACTAATACCCAGACTTTGTTTCTTTGATATATTTAATTCTTCTTGCATAGACATTACCCAAAAGTCATCATTGATTGCATCATTGATATTTTTAGGATCTATCTATGAAAGAAAGGCATGATGTTCAATTTGGTTTCTTAGAGAAGCTCTAGTCGGTGTCCCTCTATCAATATTACCAACAACAGTATCTAAAGGATGATTACTTAGAATCCTAGTTGATCTAGTAAAGGTAGGACTAAAAATTTCTGGTTCTTCTCTATGTTCGGGTTCACCAGGAATAGATTCTGGAATACTTCCAGAACTGGTTGTCTTTACAACAAGATCACTATTTTTGCCATTATGGTTTAGAATAGATAGATCTTCTTCAAGATTTTCAAGAGAAGACTTAGGTTCATGTGGATCAGTTTCATAAAATTTGATGTGAATAGATTCTTCCACACATTTGGTTCTATTATTGAAGACTCTATAAGATTTACTAGTTATAGAGTAACCAATAAAGATTCCCTCATCACTTTTAGAAGAAAACTTCTCAAGATTATCCTTAGTATTACGAATAATGACTTTGCAACCAAAAATTCTAAAGTAACTCACTTTAGGCTTCCTATTATTCCACAGTTCATAAGAGGTATTTTTTGAGAATAGGTTTAATCAAGACTCTATTTATAATATAACAAGCTATATTGATAGCTTCAACCCAAAAATAAATAGGTAAATCATATTCATTAAGTATAGTTTTTTGCAATTTCTTGAAGGGTTCTATTCCTTCTTTCTACTACACCATTCTGTTGAGGTGTCCTAGGGGCAGAAAAGTTGTGACTATAGCCATTGTGTGAGCAGTAAGATTTAAACTCATTATTTTCAAACACACAACCATGTTCACTTCTCAAGGTTTTAATCTTAATTCCACTAAGGTTCTCTAAAGACATTGACTATTTCAAAAAATAAGAACATGCTTCACTTTTGTGGGCAATAAATTATACCCAAGTGTATTCAGAAAAGTCATCTACTAGGACATACCCATAGTGATTTCCATTTAAAATAGAATCTCTAGAGGTCCAAACAAGTTCATGTGAACCAAGTCGAGTGGTTGAGAAGTTGAAACTTCTTTATTTAATTTTAATGAAACTTTATGTTGCATTCCCTTTTGACAGGGAGTAAAAACTTTGCCTAATGGGAATTTTAGTTGAGGTAGGTCTCTAACTAAGTTTTCCCCAGTCAAGTTTCTATGTGAATGAATGTTGAAATGTCCTAATCTTTTGTGCCACAACAAATAATCATTATTGAAAGCATTTAAACAAGTAACCTTTTGTTTGGATAAAAAATTTAAATCTACAACATAAACATTTTCATTTCATAGGGAAAAAATACAAAAACATTTTTAGAAATAAAAACATTAAAATCATCATTTTCAAATATAACATTGTAACCATCATCACACAACTGAGAAATGCATAATAGATTGTATTTTAATCCATCAGAAAATAATACTTTAGAAATTAAAACTAAATCAGGGTTACCAATCTGGCCTAAGCCGATGATTTTTCCTTTTAAATTATCACCAAAGGTGACACGCCCTCTATAAATCTTGATTTAATTTTTGAAACAAGAGTAATCTCCAGTCATATGCCTTGAACATCCACTGTCCATGTACCATGTCATCTTATGGAAACTCTTCAAGAAGGTCTCCTACAAAATAGGTTTAAACAGAAAATGATTTTGGTACCCAGATTTTCTTAGGTCCATACAGGTTATCAAGAAAAACTTTTGGTACCCAGATTTGTCTAATGGGTTTCATATAATCAATATATTAACAATATTTTTAATGATAAACTTTTTTTGATCTATAACGATGTGAATACCTAGTTGAGGCATATGAATTTTCAAAACTGGAACTACCAGCATACTTTCCAGATTTATGAATGAATTTATTCTTAACAAGTTGTCTCTATCCAGGTTGGTAGCCTAAACCAATATTATACTTTGGTGCCACTTATTTTCCAAGAATTTGACTAAGAGTGCTATTTCCATTTTTGAACTTATCTAAATCTATTCGAAGTTTCTCATTGGAAAATTTAAGTAGAGTGTTCTCCTTTAACAGTTGATCATTCTTTTCCTTTTCTACTTCTAATGCAGATTGTACTGTGCTAGTTAAAGCATGTTGTTTCTTTAAGGTTTTATACTTATCTTTTATCTCATTGCAAGTTTCCTCTAGAATATTATAGTATTTAAATAATTCTTCACTAGACATGTTTTCAGAGTCAGAATCATCTCCAGAATAATAATAATTTAATGCAGGAGTATCCAATGTTACCTCAAATGTGTTTTTCATGAAACACATATTAACTTTTTGAGATTTTTCATCCTGAGTGGAATCAGAATCACTTGAACTTTCTTCTAAATCACTCCATGTTTCTTTCATATATTTCTTATATTTCATGTCCTTGTAGTCTTATTTTTCTTGTACTTCAATTTTGGACAGTCAACCTTAATGTGTCCTTTCCTTTTGCATTCATAACACTCTATCTCATCATCCCTGTTATCTTTCTTCCAATATTTCTTCCAATTAACTCACTGGTCATATTTACCCTTATAGTTTGGTTTTATGAAAAATTTCTTCTTCCTATATAATTTATTGAATCTCTTGGATATTTAAGTCATCTCTTCATCACTATCAGAATCTGAACCTTCATTTTTTGAGCTTTCAGTAGGTATGTGAACATTCTCTTTGTCTTTGCTCTTTAAGGCAGAAGACTTGAATGCCACTGAACAACTCTCTGGTTCATCATCTTCTACTTTGTTTACTTTTAGCTCTTCTTCATACATCATTAACTTACCAATCAGCTCATTAATAGTTAGTGAACATATATCACAAGATTCTCTTAATGAAACTGAAGTGACTCTCCATCATTATGGAAGACATCTTAATATCCTCATGATTTTCTCTTTTGCAGGAACTGTAACAACCCGAGAATTCATGTTTTGTGTAATGATATGTTTCCCCTTTTAGTTGGACCATCTTGCTTTAAAAAGAAAATGAAAATAAACGAAAAACGTAACAACAAGCATGAATGAAACTCTCTTTTATTAAGAAACTTGACGTTTACATCTTCCCTCAATCAAAACATCACTAACCGAGGATTCCAACCAAGAATCCGATTACAATGACAGGAAGATTGCTTAGAACTATTAGGAGCCCGAGTATGCGGTAAGGATTCCGAGCATCCATCATAAGGAACGTAAGGATTGCTGAAGCCACCGCGACCGTGCTCAACACCAAGGGGATCATACGAACCATCCTTGCTTCTCCTTCAGCCACTTGAGGAGAGGGTCACCCGAGACCTAATCCTTTTATAAGCACCAAAGATGACCGTTGGACCTCAAACGGTCACAAATCTGACCGTTGGACCTCAAACGGCCATAAATCCAACCGTTGGTTCCCAAAGAATCCAATGATCGTTTTGACCGTTGGAAATAAAATGATCCGAATGATACATATGCAGTTTTTCTTTAGTGTTTTAAAATGACCTCAATGTTAATTTTCCTTTGTTTTCAAAAAATAATATTTGTATTTTATGTTTTAAAAGGAAATAATTAGTATTTTTGTGTTCTTCCATTATTTGTTATATATATATGTAATTTGAGCAAGTAATTATTTGTGTAATTTATTTTCTCTTTTAAAAGGGTGGACTAATGTTTCTGGTGAAGTTTTACTTCGTCCACAAATATAAATGTACACACACTCGGTTGTAGATGTACATATATTTATGTTGTGATAAACTGTATGTAAAATGAATTATACCTATTTTTCTAAATTATATATATAAGTAATAATAATACCAATGTTCGCAACATGCTTTTATAATTAATACTTTTTTTGAAATTATGTCAATGTTTCGGTTTCTTACTTTACAAATTCTTGTGGTTTAATGTTGAAATTTACGTTAAAACACTTTTTAATGGGGTAGTTTATTTAATGTTTTGTTTTGAATATTAACGGTGTAAACAATGTTAATGTAAAATAGGGTGGAATGAACTAATTAATATACACTTATATTAAATGACCCATGACGTTTTAAATAATAAAGGTTAAAAATAATTGAAGATTAAATAAGAATGGTTGAATAATGAAAATATAAATTAGGCTTGATTAAATTATTTTGACAACAGAATTATTATTAAAATAATTAAAGTTGTAAATAATTGTATGTTAAATAATGATAAAGTTTTATAAAAAAAAAAACTTTGAAACGCGGGTAGGGGGAGAAAGGAACCCGTGTTTCCTCTTGTTTTTATCGCCGCGTCTTACCTCAGCCGTTGGATCGGGCCGATTAAATCCCAGCCGTCGGTCATTTTCTCCTTCTCCACGTCGCATACCTCCTCCTCGCGCCGAACCAGTGGCCTGCTGCACTGTTTTTGTTTTCTTTCTTTTCTTCTTCGCCGTGTAGACCCAGCAACGCCCCCTTTCCACGCGGTTGATGCCGACTCTCCACCTCCCTCGAAGTCCTCCTCTTCTCCTCCTTCGTTTTGTTTTTTTTAAGCCCCGGTTGCACCGAGGATCGATGGAACGGCTCCTGAATTCTCCGACCTCCAGGCGACGCTCCGGCCTCCCTCCTCCTCGACGAACTGTTGCACCCTACTCTTCCTCCCCTTCATCAAGTACTGGTAAGGGTCTTTTGGTTTTTTTTTCAGTCTGTGTAAATACCGGGTATGTTCTGAGTTATATATATTTTTATACAAGTTATATATGTATATATATATATACTCCATGTTTGTACCTTCGGGATCCTGCTGTTGCACCCTACTCTTCCTCCTTCACGTCGAGCTGGTAAGGGTTGTTTTTCTTTTTTTCCAGTTTGTGTAAACACCGGTTATGTATATAGTTATATACACGTTATCACTTGATATATATAAACATATATATATATATTCTATGCCCACGGCTTCTAGATCTGGTTTGCTGCACCTTGCTCCTCCTCCTTCTCGTCGATCTGGTAAGGGTGATATTTTGAAACTCGGTTTGGGTTCATGTTTGTTTTTCATTTTATGTTATTTTATATTTTTCATATATAAAAATATACATGTTTTATGTTTTGAAATATAAACGAGGAAGATCAAATTTTAAGTTATGTTTTATTACAATTCGACTTATATATATATACATGTTTTTCTTTTGTATGAAACCGCTTCCAAGTCAGAACTGTTTTTGTGTACATCAAATTAAGAAAAGATTTGTGGGAATCCAAAGTATGAATAAAACCGAATTCCTTCACAAGTGATAAGTTGATTTCCTTGTGTGCTTTTATAAAACCCTATCTACCCCCTTTTTGTTAGAAAATTTATGTTCTTAAGAATATGTGAATCATGTAATGAATCAATTGAGTATTATTTAATTAACTAAACCACTGAGACACATAGACACAATACACGGCTTCGTGTGTTACATATATACATAACTGTGGACTGATTGACAGTATTTTTTGCCAAACGAAAGTTAACATTGTTTGGTGATTGTTTTAATTCTTATCCATTTCTAGAACTCTGAATAGTTACAAGAAATGACACTTGCCTTGTTTTTAATTTTCTAGCACTTTATGGTTCCAAAAGGAGATGTTTTAAAGATATCCTTAAGCCTGGAAGTGGCCTTTAGTAATAATGTAATTCTACATGACAAACCAATACATTGAGTGTTTAAGTTATTATTTCTTGTGTAATAAGCTTGTTGTTTCCAGTTCTAATTCTTTATTTATGCTCATGACATAATCTGCTTCAAATTCTTTATTTATGCCCATGACATGATCTGCTTCAAATGGTGAATATGTATGAAAGACTATGACTATGAATATATGAATGAAACCTAATGAACGTATGACCATGTCTAAATATGAGAGGGAAGTATTGGACTTACATGTTATGGACGGGTGCGCCCGAAATTATACAGCGCTCCAATGCATTGGGTAAAGGATGAGTCTCATGAGACGTTATGTGCTACAGTCTTGGCGGTTAGCCTCGGCTTGTGCTGCTATGGAAACGGGATTGGCGGTTAGCCTTGGCCCGTATTAAGTTATGGTCTTGACGCAAGGTCTTGACAAGGTCCGGCATTATACTTTCCCTCCACATATGAAGATTAATGGTGAACCAGGGGATGGTTCAACTAACAGGACATCCCTAACTGGGTAAATTCCCCTAGACTATGAGAAAGGAAACATGTGATAAGAACTGAAAAACATATGTTTGGTATCATAAGAACTTTACGTGTCCTTGTCTTGCTTAATGTAATGTTTTATCACTTTCTAAAATGTCTGCCTAGAAATGCTCCCTTGATCATGAAACCGTACTTAACGTGACAAGAACTGTTTTCTTATGGTGAACTGTCAAATGAACTGCATTCTTCTCACGAACCATGATATGCATGTTTTCCTACCTAGCCATAGTAATTCCCTTGGAATTTAAGTAACCTTGTTTTAACTTTATGTATTGCTTACTCTGTTTATTTTGCGCACTCTGACCATGTTTACATTAAGGCTTATTGCAAGTACGTGCCTCTTTGTGCAAGTGGTTTTCAAAGAAAGTTGGATTTCATGTTTTTAATAAATGATAATGTTTTAGAAAAGTATTTGTATTCTTTTCAAAGGATTTATGTATGAAAGGATTTTTCCTAAAAATGGTTTTTAAAACCCCTTACTGGGCATTTTTGCTCACCCTACGTTTTGTTTAAAATTTCTCAGGTACGGTTGATATTAATGAAGCTAAACAAAAGCAGCTGGTTTCCCAGAATCCCGAGCCTCACGATCCTCTGTTGTGATGAGACATGATATTTCGTTTGTAATGTTGTATTGTTAAGTGTATCATGTCTCATTAAGCACCCCGGTATTTGGGGGTCGCTACAGTTGGTATCAGAGGATGGGTTCAGGAAACTCTGGAAAACCAGGTGATATAAATATATTGCTAAGACTAATTAAGTAAAAACGTTATGATTTTCAGATGGCTGATGTACCTACTGACCTTTTGTCACTCCCCACCGAGGCCCTAGAGAACATTATATCTCTAGTTAGCCGTGAGAACTTCTTGAACTACGCTCACATTCGCATGACGTGTAAGCACCTATACGATGTGTCGAACTCATATAGGGTGCTTAGTCTCCACCGGGGAATAGGGATGGACTAAATTCTCATGATGATGACCCAGTTTCCCTCGTATGCACGTCGAGGAAGGTATCACGAAGGACTCTTCCGAGTGTTTACTGCGGGCGAGGAGTTTGGCACAATGCTAGACAACCCTTTCCAAGAAGCTGCTGCTGCCGGAGATCTTCGAGCAGCTTATCTGTGCCAGGTCCTGCACTATGGCTTCTGGGGCCAGTTAATGGACTTCGAAGCGTTGGAGAATGAGTCCACTCGTGTGTCTCTTAGGCAAGAAGTGTACACCGACGTTTCCCAACTCCACACCCCTCATGCGAAACTCAAGAGGCGTTATAAATGTCCCCATGACTTCAGTCCTGTTTGTTCTTCCTGTGTTTGGTTTGTGGAGTTAGAGAGTTTCGCCTCTCTTTGTAGTGTTCGTCTGGAAAACTCAGACTTTAATGTGTAAACTTTCTTAATTAAAAAAAAAAGTTTATGATCTCTTCCTTCTCAGTGTTGTAAGTGACCTCTCTTGTTTACCTTTTCTTCCAGATGGCAGGTCAGATGAACCTCTCGTCTCTGCCTGACGAGTTGGTAGAGGTTATCTTGATCAGAACTTGTATGGAGGACTTTCCCTCCTTTCTCCACCTACGAGGGTCCTGCCAACGTCTTCTGGACATAGCAAACAGTCCAGAAATTCTCCGCGCGTGTCAGGAGAATGAATATGTGATCCACCTCCTTGCCACCACCCAGCTCCCCTGCTATAGGCGAAGGGGGAGATACCAGGAAGGGCTGTTTCAGTGTTTCTCTATGACACGGAACTTCTCCGCCAGAGCTTGCTTTCTCGTAGCAGCTCAGGACGGCAACCTCAGAGCCGCCTACATGTTCCAGATCCTGAACGTCAGCCTTCTCAATCGCGTCGTCCCCCTCAACTACCTCGAACGTGATGAAGTTCGAAGGGTTACTAGGGGATTCGTCCGCTCGGACGTCTCAGAGCTGTTTCTTGCACGAGCTTCCCTGTGGAAGCCTGTGTGTAGTGCCCATGAGCAGGAGTACAAGTCTTATTGCTCAAAGTGTATCTGGGTCAGGGAAACAGAGGAGCTGTGTACCAGTTTAGGGGTTCCGTTAACTGAGCCAGGCCTTCAGTTTTGGTGATGTTGTGCGACTGAAGTCTTTCTCTTGTCTTTTTATGAATAGAATTGCGAGGACGCAATTCTTTTAAGGGGGAGATAATGTAACAACCCGAGAATTCATGTTTTGTGTAATGATATGTTTCCCCTTTTAGTTGGACCATCTTGCTTTAAAAAGAAAATGAAAATAAACGAAAAACGTAACAACAAGCATGAATGAAACTCTCTTTTATTAAGAAACTTGACGTTTACATCTTCCCTCAATCAAAACATCACTAACCGAGGATTCCAACCAAGAATCCGATTACAATGACAGGAAGATTGCTTAGAACTATTAGGAGCCCGAGTATGCGGTAAGGATTCCGAGCATCCATCATAAGGAACGTAAGGATTGCTGAAGCCACCGCGACCGTGCTCAACACCAAGGGGATCATACGAACCATCCTTGCTTCTCCTTCAGCCACTTGAGGAGAGGGTCACCCGAGACCTAATCCTTTTATAAGCACCAAAGATGACCGTTGGACCTCAAACGGTCACAAATCTGACCGTTGGACCTCAAACAGCCATAAATCCGACCGTTGGTTCCCAAAGAATCCAATGATCGTTTTGACCGTTGGAAATAAAATGATCCGAATGATATATATGCAGTTTTTCTTTAGTGTTTTAAAATGACCTCAATGTTAATTTTCCTTTGTTTTCAAAAAATAAGATTTGTATTTTATGTTTTAAAAGGAAATAATTAGTATTTTTGTGTTCTTCCATTATTTGTTATATATATATGTAATTTGAGCAAGTAATTATTTGTGTAATTTATTTTCTCTTTTAAAAGGGTGGACTAATGTTTCTGGTGAAGTTTTACTTCGTCCACAAATATAAATGTACACACACTCGGTTGTAGATGTACATATATTTATGTTGTGATAAACTGTATGTAAAATGAATTATACCTATTTTTCTAAATTATATATATAAGTAAAAATAATACCAATGTTCGCAACATGCTTTTATAATTAATACTTTTTTTGAAATTATGTCAATGTTTCGGTTTCTTACTTTACAAATTCTTGTGGTTTAATGTTGAAATTTACATTAAAACACTTTTTAATGGGGTAGTTTATTTAATGTTTTGTTTTGAATATTAACGGTGTAAACAATGTTAATGTAAAATAGGGTGGAATGAACTAATTAATATACACTTATATTAAATGACCCATGACGTTTTAAATAATAAAGGTTAAAAATAATTGAAGATTAAATAAGAATGGTTGAATAATGAAAATATAAATTAGGCTTGATTAAATTATTTTGACAACAGAATTATTATTAAAATAATTAAAGTTGTAAATAATTGTATGTTAAATAATGATAAAGTTTTATAGAAAAAAAACTTTGAAACGCGGGTAGGGGGAGAAAGGAACCCGTGTTTCCTCTTGTTTTTATCGCCGCGTCTTACCTCAGCCGTTGGATCGGGCCGATTAAATCCCAGCCGTCGGTCGTTTTCTCCTTCTCCACGTCGCATACCTCCTCCTCGCGCCGAACCAGTGGCCTGCTGCACTGTTTTTGTTTTCTTTCTTTTCTTCTTCGCCGTGTAGACCCAGCAACGCCCCCTTTCCACGCGGTTGATGCCGACTCTCCACCTCCCTCGAAGTCCTCCTCTTCTCCTCCTTCGTTTTGTTTTTTTTAAGCCCCGGTTGCACCGAGGATCGATGGAACGGCTCCTGAATTCTCCGACCTCCAGGCGACGCTCCGGCCTCCCTCCTCCTCGACGAACTGTTGCACCCTACTCTTCCTCCCCTTCATCAAGTACTGGTAAGGGTCTTTTGGTTTTTTTTTCAGTCTGTGTAAATACCGGGTATGTTCTGAGTTATATATATTTTTATACAAGTTATATATGTATATATATATATACTCCATGTTTGTACCTTCGGGATCCTGCTGTTGCACCCTACTCTTCCTCCTTCACGTCGAGCTGGTAAGGGTTGTTTTTCTTTTTTTCCAGTTTGTGTAAACACCGGTTATGTATATAGTTATATACACGTTATCACTTGATATATATAAACACATATATATATATTCCATGCCCACGGCTTCTAGATCTGGTTTGCTGTACCTTGCTCCTCCTCCTTCTCGTCGATCTGGTAAGGGTGATATTTTGAAACTCGGTTTGGGTTCATGTTTGTTTTTCATTTTATGTTATTTTATATTTTTCATATATAAAAATATACATGTTTTATGTTTTGAAATATAAACGAGGAAGATCAAATTTTAAGTTATGTTTTATTACAATTCGACTTATATATATATACATGTTTTTCTTTTGTATGAAACCGCTTCCAAGTCAGAACTGTTTTTGTGTACATCAAATTAAGACAAGATTTGTGGGAATCCAAAGTATGAATAAAACCGAATTCCTTCATAAGTGATAAGTTGATTTCCTTGTGTGCTTTTATAAAACCCTATCTACCCCCTTTTTGTTAGAAAATTTATGTTCTTAAGAATATGTGAATCATGTAATGAATCAATTGAGTATTATTTAATTAACTAAACCACTGAGACACATAGACACAATACACGGCTTCGTGTGTTACATATATACATAACTGTGGACTGATTGACAGTATTTTTTGGCAAACGAAAGTTAACATTGTTTGGTGATTGTTTTAATTCTTATCCATTTCTAGAACTCTGAATAGTTACAAGAAATGACACTTTCCTTGTTTTTAATTTTCTAGCACTTTATGGTTCCAAAAGGAGATGTTTTAAAGATATCCTTAAGCCTGGAAGTGGCCTTTAGTAATAATGTAATTCTACATGACAAACCAATACATTGAGTGTTTAAGTTATTATTTCTTGTGTAATAAGCTTGTTGTTTCCAGTTCTAATTCTTTATTTATGCTCATGACATAATCTGCTTCAAATTCTTTATTTATGCCCATGACATGATCTGCTTCAAATGGTGAATATGTATGAAAGACTATGACTATGAATATATGAATGAAACCTAATGAACGTATGACCATGTCTAAATATGAGAGGGAAGTATTGGACTTACATGTTATGGACGGGTGCGCCCGGAATTATACAGCGCTCCAATGCATTGGGTAAAGGATGAGTCTCATGAGACGTTATGTGCTACAGTCTTGGCGGTTAGCCTCGGCTTGTGCTGCTATGGAAACGGGATTGGCGGTTAGCCTTGGCCCGTATTAAGTTATGGTCTTGACGCAAGGTCTTGACAAGGTCCGGCATTATACTTTCCCTCCACATATGAAGATTAATGGTGAACCAGGGGATGGTTCAACTAACAGGACATCCCTAACTGGGTAAATTCCCCTAGACTATGAGAAAGGAAACATGTGATAAGAACTGAAAAACATATGTTTGGTATCATAAGAACTTTACGTGTCCTTGTCTTGCTTAATGTAATGTTTTATCACTTTCTAAAATGTCTGCCTAGAAATGCTCCCTTGATCATGAAACCGTACTTAACGTGACAAGAACTGTTTTCTTATGGTGAACTGTCAAATGAACTGCATTCTTCTCACGAACCATGATATGCATGTTTTCCTACCTAGCCATAGTAATTCCCTTGGAATTGAAGTAACCTTGTTTTAACTTTATGTATTGCTTACTCTGTTTATTTTGCGCACTCTGACCATGTTTACATTAAGGCTTATTGCAAGTACGTGCCTCTTTGTGCAAGTGGTTTTCAAAGAAAGTTGGATTTCATGTTTTTAATAAATGATAATGTTTTAGAAAAGTATTTGTATTCTTTTCAAAGGATTTATGTATGAAAGGATTTTTCCTAAAAATGGTTTTTAAAACCCCTTACTGGGCATTTTTGCTCACCCTACGTTTTGTTTAAAATTTCTCAGGTACGGTTGATATTAATGAAGCTAAACAAAAGCAGCTGGTTTCCCAGAATCCCGAGCCTCACGATCCTCTGTTGTGATGAGACATGATATTTCGTTTGTAATGTTGTATTGTTAAGTGTATCATGTCTCATTAAGCACCCCGGTATTTGGGGGTCGCTACAGGAACAACTTTTCCAAGTGATCCCATTGTATTTACAATTTTTTTGAACCTAAGATACATGTCAGAAATAGGTTCATCAGGCTTCATTTAAAAATTATCATACATAATAGTGTAGGTATTAAATATCATTTCTTTAACATTGGTTGTTCCCTTATGGGAAATAGCCAAAGTATCCCAGATTTCATACGCAGTTTTACAAGCAGATATTTAATTAAATTCTTCATCTCCTAATGCAAAATACAAAACATTCATTGCTTTAAAATTATTATTGTAAGTTGTTTTAGTAGGTTCATCCCTAGTAGTTATTTCAGATTCTGGAATCTTATACTGAGTTTCTATTGCACTCCATATATCAAATCTCATACTTTCTAAATGAATTATCATTTTCAGTTTCCATTGGGCATAATTAACACCATTAAAGAATGGTGTCCTGTTGGTAGCAACACCATCTAATCTATTATCCATAATTAAACCTTAGAAAATATTTTTAAAGAGATAAAATTTATAACTATCATAAATTTAAGATCATTAAGATACAACTAAAATAAAAGTTAAAAAACAAACTTTTTGGAAATCATTTATTAATAGACGAGCCTCTGATACCAAACGTTGGTCGGAGTGGACACTCAATAGGGGGTGAATTGAGTTCCAATTAAAATCTCTTTGAAAAAATTTATGATTAAAATCCCCCAAATTAAATAAAAATAAAACTATAGTGTATTTATAGAGATTGAATGTTTTCAATTAGTTTCTCAAGAGATTGATTATTTATTAGTTAACACAATCTGAGTATTTATTAACTTTTAAAACTAACATACTGTCTAACAAGAGTTATAAACACTTGCTAGTTTAACTATCAGAGTAACATTAAAATAGATTTATATTTCCAAGTACTTAGCAGTGTAATATTCAATATAGTTTAAAACAAAATAAACAGGCACAACAGTTTTAACCAAGAGGTTCAGTCTCAAGACAAGACTTAGTCCTCTCAAATAGTTTATATAAACATTTATCCACACCTTGGATCATGGTAAACAATAGTACATAGACTCTTTAGGTACTAAGAACTCTACCACAGTTCTTTTTGGGAAAAACAAATCAATAGCACACAGGATATCCAGGTCACAGTTGACCTCTACCACTATCCACAGTGGGAAACTAGAGAGTATAGGAAAGATTGAGTGAGGATTTATGAATCCTCCAGTTCATCACAGATGACAGTGTGTGTCTAAAAATACAGAGCATAAAAACTGCTCAAAATGTAAATATATGAAACAAAATAGAGCTAAATATATAGAAAAGAGTTTATAATGCTCTATGTGTTTTGAGTGAAGCTCTGGACTCCTTGGATTGATGTAGATGCATCTTTGAGTCCTTCTCTGGTTTTTGTCAAGAAAAACAGAGTATCATTTTTGTATTTGACTTCTAAGTCAAGGTTGATCAGTCTGATCAGCATGAGTGCAAGTGAGCTCGTTGAAGCTCTTTTCTCCTTGAATGTTCATGTTGTAAATATTTTGTACTAATTCTTCCATATTATTCTATGCATGTGAGTCCTTGTGTATTTCTAGAAGATTGTCTCTTATGTGCAAGTAAAGACTTATCAATTCTCGTCTTGTGGTTTTATATGTATATATTAATGATTTTGAGGTTATTCTTTATATACCTTCAGCTCCGACAATGGTAATGATTAACTTTTTACAAGTACAATCTACAGTTCCTGAAATTCCAAACACTATCATTAATTAATAACAGGTGCATTAAAAACATTGAATATGACTGTTACTACATAAACAAATAGAAATGGAGTTTAGAGAAATAGTGACTGGTTTCCATCGGTAGCTGTTACTCCTTATAACAGAAGGTTTCTTCAATCATTCGTGCCTTCTATCAGTATCTCCTCCTATCGGTATCTCCTTATATCAGTAGCTCCTCGTATCGGTATCTCCTTCAATCAGGTGCTCCTTCTTTTGTAATGGTAGCTGTTTATCTCTGTCAGCAGACTTGTATTGGTAGACTTTGTCTTTCTGTATCAGTGGACTTCATATCAGTAGTTGTCTGTCTGTCTGTTTGAATCGGTAACTATATTCATACCAGTGGACTTACTCTATCGGTAGGTCTGTATTAGTCGACTTTTGCATACCGGTAGACTTATTCTATCGGTATCTCAGGTTTAATGGTGACTATTTGCAAACTGGTGATCTTATCCATATCAGTAGACATGTATACCGGTGTACTTAGCCTTATCAGTAGCTGTTGTTCATATCAGTGGACTTTTTCTATCAGTAGGCTATGTACGGGTAGGTCTGTATCAGTGACTCAACCCTTAATACTTATCTGTTCTATAAAAATCATATTCAGATTGAGTTAGTAACATTTCTAAACAAGTATAAACACAGATAACCATTGATTAACAAATTCCAATGATCATTTTGATATTTTATCAACTTAATATTATTACTTCATAGATTGAAATACTAATTATTATAAAGATAAAAATTATTTGGGATTATCAAAGCATATTAAAGAATAATTGGGATTATCAAAATAGGTGAGGTCAAAAATGGTTATATTTCCATACTTTTTATCATACTAAGATAGCTGGTCAGTCTAAGAGAAAAATTCAAACCATATAGGATATTCTATGTTCTTGGTCTATATATTTAAAAAGTGATTAGGATTAACACCTTCCTCTAATTGAATCTTCTAACAAAAATATATTTCACTGAGGTATTAATATGGATCTTTATGAATCCATTTATAGAATTAAGTATAACAATTCAATATGGTGGTATGAATTATAGGAAAGAAATATATTGGAACCTGATAAAGATGAGAAAATAGTAGAGAAATTCAAATCCATTTGGTAATAAATTAAGGCATCTCATCATCGATAAAAGTATTATACTCATAATTGTCAGAGCAATATTGAATCCGAAGTTGTTGAGATGGTATTTCTTTGAATTTATCGATAGAAGAAGGATATGAGATTCATAAATAAGGGAATGATAACAACAAGTTTTATTGTCCCTTTTAATATTTCTGGTTAATTAGAAATGGTGTCTTATCACATGGTTCTCCCTCTAAACCTCCATCAAGTTCAAGATGTGTTCCATGTATTCCTCCTACAAAAGTAAAAACCAAATCCTTTACATGTAATGAACTCAAATATTATACAAATGGAGCATGATCATTCCTATAATGAAGATTTGGGAGAATTATTATATTATAGAGATAAACAACTATGAAACAGGGCTATTCACCTAGTTAAATTTCCCTAGAAGAATCAGAAACTATAAGAAACTACTTGGGAACCTAAGGATATGAAGAAATAGATTTAACCTCATTTTATTATTGAAGTGAAATAATTTTAAGGGAGAATTATTTTTTAGGTTATACAATGTTACACTATGAGATTTTATGATATATTTTTTGTTTTCAAATAAATTTAATTTCTTTGGAATCTTGTGATACACACAACAATAAGTTTTAACGATCTACAGTATACTACTTAAATGTTATTATTTAATGTGATATTTAACACCTAGCCATTTGATTATATGTTATGAATAGTACTAACTAAATCATTATAAATTTATGGTTTACACAGGTATAACATGAATTCATTTGTTATCAATTTATTATATATGAAAACTAAAATCATTTGAAATTAAAAGAGATGTTTTTAAAAAAAATGTTTTTATGCATGTAATGTATTTTAATCACAATAAATTTAATTAATCAATTTTGTTGAATTAATTTAAAGAATTATATATATTATATATATAATCAATTTTTTTAACATTCTTATATTTTTTCTACGCATGGAACATGTTTTATGCTTAAAATTCATTTTCTAACAAACATCTTTCTTCACATTTTGCACACATATTTTAAAATGAATTTATGAAACATATAGATACTAAATCTTGAAATATGGATCCTGCATTTTCAATAACTATTCTCAAATTTGGAAAATAGTTAACTTTTATGTTTGGTCATCATGAATAGTATCCTTGGTAAACTGTTGTCAACTTGTTAGGGGTAAAATGTGTAAAATAGATGTAAAACATTTGTATAAGGCTATATAAATTTTCTAGAACATGAATTTATATTATTTGAGGAGTATATTTCAGCCATTTCCATTCATGTCTTTATTATAGGTCCACATGGTTCAGATATTCTTTGATTGTGACATTTAAATTAATTTATGAAAATAATAAATAAAAAATTACACTCTATTAACTTTAATACATATAATATTTCTACATAATGGGAAAAAGAGGAATTGTTAGATTATAAATGTTTATTTGAAAAATAATTTAAATTTTTTTATTATGTTAATTTATTTTTCATTTTTATTAATGTAATAATTACCTAAAATGATTACGCAACACTAACATAGTATTTATTCAATTAATTGAAAAATAAAATAAACAATTAGAACAAATATTAAAGTTAAAAAATTTGGATAAAAAATTTGTTTTCTTATCTTCTTTATATAAATGTAATATATTTAGGATTTTTAAAAATTTTATATTTGAAATCATTTTCTATGAAGTTGTTTTCAATGTTGATTTAAATGTATTGTTACAAAAATAACATTAACGATATGTTATAATAAATAATATTTTTTAAATGGTTAAATTTATGAAAATATTATTTCATCCATGTGAATGAGACATGGTTTAACATTTAAACCATGAAATATTTATGGGTCACTTTTCTTTTTTTATGGTATCATTCTTGACTCTTAATGTTTAAAAACCATTGATTTTTTTTATTATTGAAAAAAGGTTAACGAGAGTGAAAATAAGGAAATAACGGTGAAATAATTTCCTAAACTTTTTAAAATTATATTTTATGTGTCTATTTTGAATCATATACATATTATATTATAAATATATCAATTTTGAGTAATTTTCCCATGATAATTAATTTAAATTAATTTAATCTTATGAAGGTTTCTCAATGAAGAGGTATAACTCTCAACCGATCATTTTCAATTTTATTTTTTATTCTACCTCCTCTAAATACATTGTATCCATTTTAAAATAATTACTTTAGTACAATAAATATAATTAATTATTATTATGGGACACCCATTAAACACCTTCTTCTATTTGTTAGAAAATGATATCATTGCTCGTGTGTACGTGTGGACTACCACCTCCATGAAGTGATGTGATTATATTTTCACTACCAATTTAAATGGATGGTATTAAGGATATATTCAACTAATATATAAGCTATTAATTATTCAACCTTTATCCTAGAATGTTGAATTATTATTATTTATTTTCATCCATCAAGAAATAAAAACAATGTTCATGCATTTGTGTGACCTACCCTCTCTATGAATGTTGTTATTAATTTATGTATATCTATAATTTAAGTATAAATATATTTATATATATATAACTAATAAATATGATATTTATATCATATTTAAAATTATATAGATGATGTAACTTGGGTAAAAGTACATGGACTAAAACCACCGAACTAAACTTCTCATGAATAATATTATAGTAACACATGGAAAAAATGATTTTAACAAAGAATAATTAATAAATGGGTGTTAAAAGGTTATAATTAGATAATATATTACATTATAAATATATAAATGACTCTTGTATATAATTATAATAAATATAAATTTATTACTCTATATGTTAGATCACTTTTGATGGAATTCAAAACCTGGTTAAGAGATTTATATAACAATATCATTTTTATATGAATTGTTTATGACTATATTTCCTATGATGATATTTTATAAGTTATATCCCAATAATATTAGTAATTTTCTTATACTATAGGTTTTTTTAGAAAATACATGTTTTCTTTTAATTTTCCTTTATTTAAGAACTCAAGATAATGAAATCATGGTTTTAAGAAAACCCAACTTTATTTCTCTCTTCAGTCCGAAATCCTTTTTATTACATGTCCATTTTTCCTAAAAAATATACTCAATAATTCATTAATATTCTCCAATGATTATTTAAAATTATTTTTAACAATTATTTAAATTTTATAAAATGTTTTATAATGAATATATTTGTCATTTTTTTAATTCGGTATTTTGGCTTTTTATAAAAATTGTGAAAAGAATAATTGTTTCAAAATAATTTGAATAAAAAAATTTCCACTCTCCATGACCGCTAAATGGTTTAAATATTCATTTAAAACATTCTTGGGGTGTTTTCAAATAAATGTTTTTCATAATATTTTGGTGATTTTTATATTTTGATGAAGTAATTCCAAAATGAAAAGGGTATCTTACTCAAGAAACATTACAAGTGATATTTTAAAGGAATTTTCATTTATAATATCATCTTTTCATGTTTCTTATTCTTTAATGGTGATATGATCTGAGGAGACCATCCTTATTATTTCTCTATATTGTTTTTTATGATGATGATATGTTTATGAAACCCATTTTTTCCATGGTTTATACTATAAAGGAGTGGTGAAATGTTTGTGAAAGTCATTTATTTTTCATGGGTTATTATATGTAATGAAATTTTTATGCTACTGTGAAAAACAAAGGAATGAATTATGAATATGTGATTTGTGGGATCATAATTAAATAGTACTCTAATGCATTGGGTTGTGATGAATATTTAAAGAGATTATAAGGACTAGAATGGGGAGTGATCTGAGTTCAGTAAGGTACTATATCCACTATAGTAGTCTTGGGGGTGAACCTTGACTAAGGATATGATGGAATGTGGAGAAATACTAATCCATTATTATATTGTTGGAAATGATCATTGACTAAGGAAATGATTTTCCATTCTTTTGTGTAGGTCACAAACTTATGTATTATTCCAATGTTATGATCACCTCTAATATGTTCTTTGATTCTATTATAATTCATGTATTATGAACTATAAAGATTTATTCCATGAATCAAGATTATGATCTATGACATGGAGGGAATGATTTTCAAATGTTATTATCATGTTCTCATACCCTTATACATATGATATATTTAAATGATCACTGATATCTCCCTTGTTTTCCCTTACTGGGCATCAAATATAATATCATATTATGTTTCTTTTCCCCATGTTATGAAGAATAGTTTTATGAAACACATGCTTATGAAGGGTTATGGTTATAAAGAACATAGTGTGAGATGATAATGTTCACTTATGAACCGATTGTTTATGTATCAAGGATTCTAAAGATACTAGGACTAGATGATTTTGGCATTGATCATAATGTTATGTATTAACTTATCATCTAATAATATGTAATATCTATGGATGAAAAGTATTGGTCTCTATAGCCCAAAACTATTGAAGTTGAAATTCCATACCAAGAACTACTAGATGATAGCATTCTTGGGGAGTAGTTGTGCTTGATTGGAGAAGATGTACCATGGTATGCTGACTTGGTCAATTATCAAGTTATAAAAATATTCTTATATGAAAGTGAAATTGAGTCTCTTTTTATGTTTTGTCAAACCTTTAATTTGTGTAGGCCAATTTAGACCTCAAATGATAGTAAGGAAAGTATTAAAATCATGAATTTATTAGAATATTATATGAAAATATTCACATGAATTTATCAAAATATGTAAAAATTGTAAGTTTTATAGAAATATTTCAATGAGAGAAAAAAATTCCCCCAAACCACTTAATTCATGTTATATTTTTTATTTATGGGTAATATATTTTTTTGGAACATTCCAAGTATAATTTGGAAATTTTTATATCCATATTATAGTATACTTTATCTCAGAATGGATGAAACCAAAGGCTACAAAAAGAGATAATGGTAATGTTGTTTGTTATTTTTTAGGGCTAGAATATTTTGTAGGTATAGAGTTCCAATATCCATCAATAGTGATTAGAAGATGTAATTTTACAATTAGAGAATGGAGAATTTGCTAAAAAATGTACCGGGTGCATTATAAAGCATCGACACCCTGGCATCCTCAAACCAATGGTTAGGATGAAGTGTCTACTAAGGAATTCAAAGGAATTTTGGAGAATATTGTCATAACCATCATGAAGGATTGGACCTAAAGGTTGGAATTCATATTATTCATAATAACAAGGCCACATAGGCACCCTAGTTTCCCCACAAACACTTGGGGTTTCCTTCATGGGGCCCACTCATGTGCAATAATAGGCCATCCCAAAAATGAATGGCCCCACATTCCAAAAATGTGATTTTATTATGTTTTTACTCACTATAACAAACCATATAAAACTTCCCAAGAGTTCACCCATCATTCCCATTACTCCACAAAAAACCTATCTAATAATGGAGTTCTAACCAGGTGGGATCCTAAAAAGAAATGTGTTTCATGTTGAAAAGTTTGGTAAAATTTATCCTATTAACCCTTTAAAAATTTAGAGTGTTACATTTTTTCTACTTATAGAGTACAATGCCAATATTACGGATCCTATATCTCAACCAAGGTAGTGAAAACATACTTTCGTATATGTTCCTCCTTTGATACTAATGTAACAACTAGGACTAATATGCACCCTAGTCAACCCAAAGAGACATGTTATCCCATTCCTAGGGCCCACCCACATGCCCAAACAGGTCATTAGAATAAAGAATGACCTCATAGGGTAATACATGTTCTATTAACGTGTTTTTACCTCAATAGGACACACCTTGGAAAAATTCTCAGGAGGTCACTCATTATGATCACAACTCCATGAAAAACATCTTTAACTTTGGATTTCTATATAGGTTGTATCAGGAAAATATTTCAATAAATTTTGACTTGGGGAGTGGAATTTTTACTATTAACCCTTAAAATTCTAGGATAATACATTATGGGATTATAGAAATGTCAATAAAACCTTCATAGGCATGAGGCCATATGAGATTATTTTTTGGAATCTTTATTACTTTCAAGTGTAATTGGAGCACAATCAATACTAGTGTAACGACCATTACTCTAGTAACCCAAAGAAGATATCAAAATTATTACACTATAAATAGTTATAAGGTATCAAATCCCATAGGACTTAATATTTTATTAGTCTTTGTAAACTAGGTACATACCAAAAATTAACATTACATTTTAAATATAAAATACAAAAAGTGTTTTAATAATGAACTCTATTATTTCCCTTAGAATATCCCTAACTATCAACCACAAAAACATCCTGCTATCCATGGGAAAATAACACAAAAGAATGTGGGGATATCATATGCTCAGAAAGGGTATATGTACAGTAGAAGATATCATGAATAAATAAGAATAATAAATATGGAATGGTAAATAAGTGAAATACATAACATTTAACCAATAAACTAAGCATAATATGTCAAAAATAAATGATCATCAAATAAATCAATATAATCAATCACATAATTTTGAAAATTATTTGTGGATATTCTAACTAATTAAAGAATCACATGGGAATAAATGATCTCATATTTAGGGACTATATAATTCCATACATCTGAAACTGTCAAGACCTTTCACAAGATGGTTCAAATATATGGGCATATACTCGACTAATTTGGCCAACTAATTTGTCTTGTGAGACCTAAAGATGCATTGAGGGGCTCTATATAACTTAGCCCCACCCGTCATGTAATATATCAAATTACTTAATCATTAGAAAGTATTGAAACAGAATAAATTTTTTTTTGTAATTAAAAATAAAAATATTAAATGGTAATACATACCCCAGTCAAGTAAACTGAATTATAAACCATCCAAAATAATATAGTGAATGGTAATAAAATTATACATCCTTAGTCAAATAATCATAAACCATCCAAATAAATTATAATGATGATATAAATATAACATATCCCTAGTGCATCATAAGTAAAATAACTATTCAATTTCATTGATGAATCGAAATACCATAAAAGTTTCATTACAATTGTTTTAAGTAAAATAAAATTTTCAATTTTAAAATATTTTTTATAAAAAAATTAAAAAAATATTTTCGAAATAATTTTAATTGGAAATTACCATATAAAACAAGTATAATAAGATTTAAAACATTGATTATTCTTGACATTGGAAAACTTTGTTCATGCTAAACACATTAAAATACCAATTCCTTTCATATTTAAGAAAAATCCAAATAGGCCTTGTTTTAAAAATGACATGAAGATTAATTTAATTATTTTTTCAAGGTTAAAATGGGTAAAAATTCATTTAATTAATAATTTTTAGAAGATTAAAAACATTTTTGGAAATATTTTTTGAAAACATGTATTTTGATGAAAAAGATTTTCAAATGTAGATATAAATAAATTCGGATTTTCTTAAAAATATTTTCTCAATAATTTAACTAAAAAATGATGTAATAGAGGTTCTATTCCTTAAATAAGTTCATGAATAACCCTAAGAAAAGAAAATATATAAATTTTAATATATAAATATTAAATAATTCCTCCAAGTTAGTCTTAAACAAAAAAAATATCGAATAATGATGAGATTGTGAAATAAACTCTTAACACTTTTGTAAAATTCGAATAAAAAAACCCATGACTAAAATGACCTAAAATGAAACTTTTAATACCTTGAATATAAATATTATCATGGTTAAAAATAAACAGGGATATTATATACACCAAACAAATGAATAAGTTGTGAATATGGTCTATGTCTTATGAAAGTAAAAGTGCGACATGAAACCCTTACCTTGAGTTTGAATTCATTAATATGTTTCTAAACCACGTGTATAGTAAATATAGGTTTATTATAAATATATTAAATAACCATAATAATATATATAATACTAAATATTATTTAATTATAGTATTTTATCACATTTTTATTAACAATTGTTTGTTAAAATCACTATTTCTGGTGATAATTACTTCATTTTTAAGGTATATTTTAGTTCAGTAAATTTGGTACTTTAAATTTGACCAAAGTTAAATGATATCAATAATTTTAAAATTATAAAAATATTTTATATATTAATTATATATTTATTTATAGTAATCTACTAATTTTAGATGTTGAAAATGGAATACACCATTCATGGACATAGTAGGTCGTACGTACAGATGAACTATGTTTTCATTTTTCTTGATGGATTAAATGAAAGGAAATTACATATTAATTAATATTTATAGAGTAATTAATATTCCATATATATATTTTATATTAATCAAATACATCTTCAATACCTTCCATGTAAAAATAAAATGAAAAAACATTTCACATCACTACGTGGAGACAATAATCTAGATGTGCGCACGAGCAAAAATATTTATTTTAAATGGATTAGAAAGTAATAAATTATATATGATAATATAGTTATAGATGTGTGGTTATTTAATAAATATAACATATATTCATTAAAATTAACATTAATTCCATTCACGTGAAGCAAAAAAAGAAAATGAATCCCATCATTACATGAGGCGTTAATCCACTGTACACACGAGCAAAATTATCGAATCCCCCTTTGAAAGGAAAGTATTGAGGTATATATGATATAATAATTATAGGAGTATAATAATTTAAATCATCATATAAATATGTTAAATCCATCATTATATCCATTATTGAAAGGTGGTGTTGGAAAATTAATTACATTGGTTCATGATGTGGTAGTCCGTCGTACACAAGGTCAACGGTTTAGTTTCCAATTCAATGAAATTTGATATGTATCTAGGTTGTTACATTAAAAAAATATAATTATATATTAAATAAATGTTTTATTATATTATCATATTTCAATATGGTTTTAATGATGTGTAATAATAAATAAAACAAATACACATGTTTAAGAATTTTACCTCTTTTTCAATGAGCCGCATTAGTTTTATACCTAAATCCTTTATAAGAGGGATTAAAAATACAAATAATTCCTTTAGGATGTGAGAGATAGAATTATTTATGTTATTGTGTTATGTATTTACTAATACAAATAGGTTTTTAAGTGTTAAGAGTGGAGGAGAGGGGTGGCCTTTTATATGTGCTGAAGATGACACACATTGAATTTTTGAAAAGATAATGTGATGTAATGATTTTTCTCATTCAAAAGGCCTAAAAAATGGGTCAATATAAAATCATACATATTATATAGTAACAATACGTCCATTAAATTGTTTTTTAAAAATTTTATGAGATTTTAAACCCTTAACGTTTTAGTTTAATACCTAGTAAACTCATTTTTCCATAACCACAATAATTAATTTTTTACTGTTTTTATTATTAATTATTCTCGAAGATTATTTTTACCTTATTATATAGTATAAATTATTCTTATTTAAAATATGGAATCCATTTTTTCAAATTCAATTCAAAAAATTGGAATAATTCAATTTAAAATTAAACCACAAACGTGATGAAAATATTGTTTTCCAAAGATGAAATCTACAAAATTATTGAATGTTTTAATACAATAAATCATAATGAAATTGATTAAAATTTCCTATATTAGTTAAATTATAATATGATTTTACTATTTTCACATTTAAACAAATTTAAAATATAATTTTACTTTGTAGATAATTTAAACTAAAATGGAGTTTTCAATAAAAATAAGTATATTTCACTATTCCTCAAAAATTAATCTTTTGAGAAAATTCTTAAAACCTCACCCACAGAAATTTTTTACATGTAGATTTAAAAATGAAGTTTATTTTCGAAATAAATTTTCCAAATGTGGTAAAAATTAATTTAAAATTATGTGTGAAATGTGTACTATACCAATTTTTAGAAAAATATAGTTTTTCAGAAAACTTTTCTTTTTCTATTAAGTGGTTCATATTATATTTATAACCAATATATAACAATTGAATTTGTTTTTTACATGTTTAAACCATATAATTTTGATAAATTAGTTAGTACCATTCATACCCACCAACTTAACGACTATGTTATAATGGTCACGTTTAAATTATAATATTCTAATAGAGTATAATGTTTCGTTTAAAACCGATGTTGCGTATATTGGAAGCTATCAAAGGAATTGAATTTATTTTAATATAAATATATCATAATGTATAAGGGTGTTAAATTTTCATGTAATATTGATGTTTCATGTCATGTACATTATCCAATATGATGTTCCTCCTTTAAAATCTTGGGGTGTTGCTACTAGGTTGTGAGAGAGATGAATTTTGACATAGATAGAGTTAGAAAAGAAAGGAGACTGTAGTTGTAAGAGATTAAAGAAATTGGAAGATAATATTTTGAAAATTAAAAGATTTATAAATTGGTAATAATAGTGGATCATGATAATATCTTCCAAAACAATGCATTTCATCTAGGAGATCAAGTGCTATTATACAATTTAAGACTCAAACTGATGTCAGATAAAATTTATTCCTAATAGGAAGGTATATTTATATTCACTCATGTCTATAATTTTGGTTCTGTGTATATTTTTAAAGAATTATAATAAACCCAATTTACTATTAAAAATCACAAACTAAATAATTACATTGAAAATTTCCCCACAAACTATTGGATGAGATCACACACCTCTAACCTTTTTAGAAATAAAATCCAGCTAGTCGTAACTATCCATAAAACATTCTTGTTGTTTTTTAATTAAAAATATTAATTCATGTTAAATAAACATGAATTAATTTAATACCATGAATCATTTATTTATGGGGGAGGGAACCTTTATAGTTTAGAATGCTCAAATTCTAGTTTTTAAAAACTTTTTGCCTTTTTCAAATTTTTATTTCTTTATTTTTCAATTATTAGCGTGTTTTTGAAACATATTATATAAAATGAATATTTGTTTTCTTTTTTTTAAATTCATCTCAATGTGTTTAAAGTTTTATCTCATGAAACTGATGTTAAATGAATATTTAAAATGAATTTTTTTATGTTCTGAACTTTAATATTTTCAAGAAAATAACACTAAATTATAAATCCCAAGTGATAGTTCACTTTATTTATCTTTAAAACCACCTTTATATTATGATTTTGAAATATTTAGACATATTATACACATTCACCTCACTCCTTGTGAGAACCATACCATTCTTGATTAATAAGAATTTAATTTATTCCTATCAAACCATGATGGTTAGAACACTTGTGTTTTAAATGAGTGAGGGATTTCTTTTCTTTTAAAATCCACCTTTTTTAAAGGAATAATTTTTTATCTAGAAATTCAATTACATTTATTCCTTGTATAACCTAGTATCCATGAACATCTAGTTTATTTATCTAAATTACAATCTATTTTTACCAACCCAACCCGCTCTGGAGGTTAAAATATCATGATCTAGTTGAAATATTGTGTGGGGGTTATTGTCTTATTGTGGGAAACATAATTTTGTGATAATTTTGGAAGATAATAAGATACTAAAAGTTGATTTAGAAGTTAAAAAATTTATTCTTCCACTTCTATTTATGGTATTTTTTTTGAAATTTGTTTAGATAAATATGTAGAGTTAAAACTAAAGTTTTCAGTCACAATAGATGAATTTTGATGTGTTATTAACGACATTGATTTTTATTATGATAAATGATCAATCCAAGATATACATAATGATAAATTTCATGATCTATTTAATTGAATCAATGAATATAAATAATGGATAAAACATTATAACCAAAGTATAGGGTAGTCACGTATTATTTATAATTAATTAAAGAAATAATGAATTACTTTGTAAGAAATTACTTCTTCAATGATGGATATAAAAAGTGATCTATGTAGTAATATAATTGTGTTTTAGAAACAATGATTAAATTCTCTCTTTTGGTATCCACACATGTTCAATAAATGTACAAATGTCACCGTAGGAATCTCTGGGTGCTAGCATGATAGATCTTATCACTTTTGTGGATCACCTTTGATCTTCCTGAGAATCCGTTCAAAAGGACTCTCCAAGATCTATCCTGAATCAATAATGGAAGGTGGAGGATGATCTATAACTATTCCTAATAGGGTTCTTGGTGAAGGGATGTCTCTATGGCTTTGAGAGTATTCTCTGGATTTCGTTGTGCATGACCAAAGAAAAAAATTGTCTATCTTGAGAAAATTATATAATTGGGTTTATATACTGCTAGGGTTAGAAATAAATGAATTCACAAGTTCCCTTTATTATTTATTTGATCCCTATAGAACCTCATGTCTATTATAATAATAATATTTCTTAACATGTGCTAAACTCACAAATTAAATTAAATATTATTTAATAAAATAATAATAAATATATATTATTTTTCCCCACACCATTAAACTTTTTCCACCATTCCACCACAATATTTATTGGGCATTGAATAATTACTATTTATTTAATAAATAAATACACCACATTATTATCTAATAAATAAATTTTATATCCATTAAATTGAAAATAAATATTTGATAAATATTCCACTCCCATAATATTCTCTTGAATAGTTGGACATGGAATCTATGAAAATAAGAAAAAATGAATAATTTATTAAACCACGGGTGGGAATAATATTTATTCAACTTGATAATAATAAATAAATAATATATCTTTTAATTGTGGTCCCAGATACACTTAGTGTGTGACCCTCTAGGCCGATTTTTTAGTGGAATAAGAGAAAAATCCTAGATTCCAAGGTTAGCATTTTGAAAATTCAAAGGAACCAATAGAGAATGTAGTTAAAGAAACAATGACATAATACCTCATACATATGCTCACTATGTAATATAATTCCTTTATTATGATATCTCTAATCAACCAGGTTTCATGCTCTTACCATTAACCTATGTGCTTGATGTCTCTTTCTTTGAATATTTAGAAATCAAACTTTCTTATAGAACGCCATGTCCATGGAATAATTTATGCTATATAATTTACATACAAGGGCCTAATAAATAAACTTATATTAATGATCCTAAGGGAAAAATCCTTTATCACATTATTCACTAATGAAATATTACTCATAATGCATCCAACATATCCTATATCACCGTGAGAAAATTTCATCTTGTTTTTTATCAATACATTAAATTACATGACTTATAATACTCATTAATAATAATATTAATATCTAAGGATAAATAAACACAACCATAGATAGGAACATCCAATGACAAATATAGATAATGATTTCCTACTGGAGGGTCTCATTATCATATCCTACACTAGATATTTCCAAGGCCTTACACCATGAGAAGGTGACTGCAAGTTCTATGAGTCTCCAACCATGATAAATTGCATCATTTGTATCCCTAAAATGATTTTATCTGGCTATAGAACATATATTTAAGAATATTTTCATGGAACTTATGGGTACATATCATAACTAGTAACTGCTATGACCTTTTAGATCAATAAAAACTCTTAGGTCATAATCACATAGTATGTCACATCGAAGAAAAATAAAGACATTGTAAATGGTTTATTAATATTGTTAACAATGAATACATGTTATTATTAAGTACGAAGATGTTGGATCTTTGGAAACAACTCCAAAAGAGTACCACTTTCACTAGATCTAACTACTAATAACCTTTAGTATGCTATCTCTCATACGATACTAATGCTTCTCCTATGATATGCCTTTTTTTAAGGGGGACAACATGTTTTCTTCAGTGGGAAATATTATTAATGTCACCCCAATGTGAAAAATCTCTCAAGAGGTGATACATCTTGATTATGTTCATTGCCTATTGGTTTTTCCTTGGATCTTTTGCAAGATCTACTGCTGCAGTATTATCAGAATACAATGTGATACAATCTACACTTCTACATACCAAATAAACCACATGGAAAGAGTTTCATATCCAAATGGATTACGTGGCTACATAATATGCTATAATAAACTTGAACTCTATTTTAGAATCTGTGATAATTGACTACTTTTATGTATTTTATCTCAAAACACCTCCGTTGAGATTGAAAAAATATCATGAATGTGACTTCATATCATTCTAATCTATTTGAAAACTAGCATTAGTATAACCCCTGATGACTAGATCCTAGTCTCCTTTATACACCAGGAACATATCCTTAGTCATTAATAGATACTTGAAGACAAAATTAACAACATACCAATGTTATTCTCATGAATTTTCTTGATATATATCGGTAAATCTCAATATATAAGAAACATCAAGTCTAGAATATAACATGGAATTAATGATTGATCATATCACTAAAGTTCATGGGATATTACTTATTATCTCTCTCTCCAATTGTGTCTAAGGAAAAATTTCCTTAGAAATATGTATACCATTATAAATTGCAACCAATTACCCACTATATTGTTCTATGATTAATCTATCTAGTATCAAGTCAATATATGTACTTTGACTTATTCCAAGAATCCTCTTGGATATATCATGAATGATCTTTGTCCCATAAAATTAGATTTATTCACCTAAGTCATTCATAGAAATAAAATTGTTTAACAACTCCTTAACATACTATAGTAATGGTAAGTCAATTTTAATACGTAATATCTCATTAATATATTCTACTAGTATAACATCTACATTCCCACTAAAACTCTTCAAACACATGGATCAAATTAATTAATCATAAAAAAATTCTTTTACCTCTTCATCAAATATAATGTTCCATGACATATATTCTTCCTTCAATCCATGAATGTATTATTGCTACATTAAAATATTTGTGGCATAGCCTAGAGTCAAAAAAACCTTCTATTTGTGTCATATTGACATCTCCTTGAAGGTTCCCATTAAGGAAAGCAGTTTTGATGTCCATATGAAAAATTTCATAGTCATGGTAAGAAAATATAGATAGTATAATTATGATATATTTAAACATGGAAACTGATGAAAATTTCTCATCATAGTCAATTCTTTGATGTTTTTTTAACTATTTAGTCACTATCCTTCATTTATAGGTATTTGCATTACCTTAAAGGTCCATTTTGTTTCTTAAATACCCTTTTCCATCCTATAGGATCTACATTAACTAGCATAACAAACAGAACCCAAACATGGTTATGATATATAGAATCCACATCAGAATTCATGGATTCTTACCATCTTGAAACTTTTAAGATATCTATTTCCTCTATGTAGGAGATAATATCATAATTGTCAACAAATAATGAGTCAACATCTTTAATGAATAAATAATAATATATTTATCATTATATTACCCCTCTAGTTATCCTACACAATACTTATGTATTAGGAAGTAGTTTTTCCATGGGGAACTATGAAATTTATTCATGTACCAGCTATTGTGTATCCTGAGAGTCAACTCCATCAAATTCAATATTGTTATCATTGTATTTTTTGAGGATGTTCTCACTCTTAAGAAAAATGGATTTTCTAGTTATATTCACATTCTTTATGAGGGCTTGTATAGGAAGTATCCCTTATTTTCCATATGATACCCTATAAAGATACACTCTGTTCCTTGGGGTTCTTGTTTATTGTTTGATATGGCCTTAAAAAAATCCTCACAACCCCATACACATGTATGTGACAAAATGGGTTTCCTTCCACCACATAAATTGAAGGGAATTCTATTTTATGATTTATTTGGTACTTGTTTTAATGTATATGTCAATGTTTTCAATGTATATCTCCAAAAAGATAATAAAATATATATATGACACAACATAGACCTTACCTTGTCTAACAAGGCATGATTCCTCCATTCTCGAAAACTATTAGACAATGGTGTGTAAGGTGAAGTGAGTGTATATAAAATCAAAAACTCCCTTAAAAGGTTGATAAACTCTTAGTTAATATATTAACCAAATTAATTCGATTAATGCATATTTATCTTCTTTCCAAATTGATTTTGTACTTTTTTCTTTAATTTATTGGATTTCTCAAAGGACTCATAATTATACCACATAAAGTAAACATATCCATATCTAATCAAGTCATCAATAAAAGTTTTGATGTAAGAATACCAACCACTAGCTTCTACTAGAAATTTTTTACACCTATCAGTGTGCACCAATAATAAAAGCTATATAGACATTTCAACCTATCCATCCAATAGTGGTTTGGTCATTTTTCATTATAAACAAGGATGACATATTTCAAGTTGTTTTATATCTTAAGAGTATAAATAAACATCTGCATAGATCTTTTTCAAGTTCTTCTCATTTACATAACCAAGATGGTGGTACCATAGCTGGGTATTATATGAGTTATGTGAACAAGTTTTTTGTTAATTATTAATACTTGGTTTTTTTAATTTAATACAAAAGACTATTTTTTAAATGTGCCATACCATACCATATATTTTCATTATAAATGAAACAAATTTTATTTACAAACATGAAAATAAAACCATTTTCATCTAGGAATGATAGATAAATTATTTTTTTGTTAGTAGTTAGTACACAATAACAATCCCCTAAAACCAATATCATTCATGTTGGTAATGAGAGGTGGTAGTCCCCAATGGCTAGAGCAGCCATCTTCACACCATTGGAATCTCACAAATTTACTTATACTATAGAAATATTTTAGAATCTACAAGGTTCCAGTATTTGGATATAGATTTCATCACTACAAGACATATCTAATACCCAATGTATTGATGTGGAAATATTACACTCGATAATGAACACACTTTTAAATTCCTAATGATTTGGTGTGATGTTTTTTCTTATAGTGGCATTGCTTGACACATAAAAAGCATAATACATCATTTTTCTGTCCCTATATCTAGATCTTTCTATTCTTGGAAGGATGATGCTCAAGAGTTTTAGAATAGTTATGAGTCTTGGTCCACTTCTCCTTATTCTTTTTTTTCTTATTCACCATAAGAACAAATGTTTTTTTCACACCAGAAGTCCTTATACACATGGAGAATCAAAGTAATAAGTCATGAAAGACTCTTATAATTATTTATTACTTTATAAAACTATATAAGGTCTTGGGTAGTGAGGAAAATATGACATCTGTGTGAAAATAATCATTGAATTTAATACCTATGATATCAATGTTTTCAATGTAGCTAGTAATCTTTGTCATGAACCAACCCGGGTACCCTGGTAACTTGATAACTGAGCTATCCCTTATATGGTCTGAAGGGCATTCCAATTCCCCAAGGTTGGAAACTAGCACATGGAATCATAAAACATTAAAGTGGTAACAAAGTTCCCACAAAACATCGTAGAAGGAAATGAAACAAGACATTATGCATAATAATGGAAGCTCCACTGAGAGTAAAGTACCAGAATACACAAGATCATAAAACCCAAAAGCACTAAAACTCATGTGATAAAATAGTAAAGAAAACCACAATGTCCCTAAGGATAAAACTCATAAATACCACAGTTCAGTAGCTAGATCCACTTCTAAGAGATACCTTTCTTTTCTCAAATGTGGAAGAAGAATGTCTACAAACACCCAAAGGAAAATTATTAGTGTAAGCCTAAGCCCAGTAACACACCACCAAAGATTCCATAACATATTTTAACAATTGATTAACCAATGGAAATGATTTCAGTTTTCTAGGTGAACAGATTTGGAAACTTTAAAATATCATTAAAAAAACATGCTATACATTTTCAAATGATTGAAAATAATTTTAAACCACGTGCTATACATTAAAAAAATGGAATATTTCTAAAACAATATCTTAAGTAAAACAATTATGTAAAATAGTATTTATAAATTCAGTAGGCTTGTAAAGCAGTTCAAACACATTTTCATACATTTATATCTCAAATATAAATAAACAAGAATGAAAATTAGTCATATACCAAAAGTACAATAGTATTAACCAGCTATGGGATTCCACACTCTCTAAGTGATATTAGTAAATTGAGTATACTCATTTCCCCCTAACACTATCCAAAGGTGACTCATCACACTCCCATCAGAAATGTGACCCACTGTAGGCTTGTTTTAGAATTTTTTCATAGCTTAGAGTGTACCCAAATAATTTAATGACTACCTAAGGATTTCATGTGCCTTTACACGATGTGTAATTTATTTAGATTGATTAAAATACAATAATTACATTTCATTGATTTCAAAAATGATAATTTATTTCCATTAAAAACCAAAACATGTTTTATTAAAAAACATTCCATTTTCACAAGATAAAACCAATGGGTTTCTATCAAATTATTTTAATCCATTTTCATGAGTTTAACATCCATTCAAAACCAATTACATCCTTTTCAAAATTAATGTTCACATTTAAAATCAAAAATTTAATTGAAAACAATTCCATAAAATCTGAAATTTAAATCAATCAATTTAAATTAACCAATTTCTATAACCCCACCCCAATTCAATGGAAGTGGGGGTTTTCTATATTTTCATGGAAACAAAATTTCAATTCATTGAATTCACTGGAATTGGGTATTATCAAATAAATTGAAAAAAATGTTTAAGTAATTGAATTTAAATCACTAGTTGAAATAAATCATGCAATACAACATAAATCAGTTTAGCTAAATTAAGACAGAACCACCTACCTCTTTCCCGGAGAATGACACTTGAATCAAAACCCATCAACAAGAATGAAGGTTAAAAAGATCTTGAAACCAAACCTATAATAAATATCCAACACCATAGGGAATGGATATATTAATCCCAAGATGACCCATCAAAAACCCAAGAGGAGAGAAAGAGAGAAACAAGAAGAACAAGGGAGATCACTTACCTGAGAATCACACCTCAAGAGAAACAATGGTCCAAAGACGATCATATCGATCCAGAAGGAGGGGATACTCTAAAAAATGACTAGTTCTAGTTCTAGTTCGAGATCCAATAGGTCTGGAAAGAATAAACTGATCAAAACTGCCAAACATGTGACTTAGAGATGGTTGCGGTCTGGGTAATGATTTGTACCCAAGGGTCATGACGTGAATTCCATGCAGGATAAGTTATGCTGCAAACCCATCACCTTGGGTTAAAAACTGAAATCCCCATAAATGACATGTACCCACCATTCACGATGTTTACAATCTCACAATGTGACCCCCCCCTTCACAACTTGCATCCAGTAACTAGTACATGACTTGTTCATCAGGTACATGATGTGTACCTGTTTTGCAGCCTTCAGTAAACCTGAAAAACACCTCTAGAAACATTAAACCAAAAGTGAAACTTAAATAAAGGGAAAAATTTACCCGATCAAGGTATCAAAATGTTATAACATCCCCACAATAAAAACTTTATACCCCCAGAAAGCCTATGAAGAAGCTTCCATGCCAAAGAGATGAGGGCACTACTCTCTCATCAATGTCAGAAATTCCCACATCCCAAGACTATCAAATCCATGATGCCAAAGTACATGAACTAAAGGTATAATCCTACCAGGAAGTACCTTGGTCTTAGAATCAACTATCTAGACTGGTTTCTCACTCAAAGATAAATCAGGCTCAATCTCAAGATCACTCCAGCTCAAAAAATAATATGAATCATATAGATAATTTCTATGTTTTTATACATGGAACACATTATGTATCGACGTCAACTGTGTTGGAAGATAAAAATGAAATGAAACCTTCCCCACCTTATCAACAACCTCAAAAGTATTCAAAAATTAAGAAGCAAGCTTCCCTGGTCTCCCAAGTCGTCAATGACTTAGCTGGGGTGAAACCTTCAAGAAAAACTAATCACTGAATGAAAAATCCAAATGTATATAGTGTTGATCATCATAATACTTACATTGGATTTGTGTTTTCAACATCATTTGATGAATGAGCTAAGTCTTAGTTGTCATCTCTTACACCAATCTTGTTCAAACCAAGTAAATTTCCCCAACCTATGAAAAACACAACATATATTTACAAGGCCACCGATACAAGGCTTTGAACGATTCCATTTTGATTACAGACATGTAACTGTTTTTTTAGGAAAACTCAACCATCCCTAATTGACAATATTAAACCCCACCGAAGTTGATAAAACAAGCGTGAAGCATATCCTCAATAATATGTATAGATCTTTCAGTCTAGCTATCCATCTACAGATGGTAGGTTATCAGCAAACAGACCTGAGATCCCAGTACCACCTGAAGGACTCTTCCAAAGAGATCAGTAAACCATGGATCCCTATTAGATGCTATAGAAGATGTAACTCCATGAAAGAGAACAATCTATTTCACCTAGAGATTTCCCAACTCCTCAACTTTGGTCATATCTATAATGGGTATAATGTGAGTTTACTTGGTCATCTTGTCGATCACAACCCATATTGCATTCTTATTTCTATGGGTATTTGGAAACCCAACCAAAAATTCCTTAGAGATCTCATCCCACATACAAGTAGGTACTGGATGTGGCTAAAGTAAACTCAAAGGATTCTATTGCTCAGATTTCACTTGATGTCATGTATAGCAACAAGAGAAAAATTCAGCAATGTCTCGCCTCATACTTGGCCCCCAGAACAACTAAATCATGTCATAGAACATCTTGGTCCTTTCTGGGTGTACAACCCATTGGGTGTTATGAAAAACTCATATCACTACCTTCCTTGCCACTAACAACACAACAAATTCATTTTGATAGCATAGAACACCCTCTTTGGAGAACGACCACCGAGATGCTATCTCCTCTCCATAAAGAGAGTATCTTATGCTACATAATGAATCATCAAGCTATAGATCTTGAATAATCATCTTGAGAAGATTATATGTCAACTGAACACTATCCAAGGAAACCTCATCCCCTTCATTATAAACTCTAATATGAAACTATGCAAAGAGAGCCATTAAATTCCACTCTTCTAGTAATTATTTCACTTCTAAGGTTGGAGGTTTCTTGATAAACACATCTACAATGAAATTACCTTTCCCAGTGGTATATTAAATTTCAAATTTTAAAGAATATAGGTATTCCACCCAATGATGCTGTCAAAAATTCAAATATTTTTTAGGGAAGATATAACTCAGGAGTTTGTGGCATGAATACACTATAAACCTCTTAGCAAAAAGGTAGCGCCTATAACCCTAAAGCTTGCTCATCACTACTAAAAGTTCTTAGTCATGGGTAGAATAATTCTTCCTATGTGGCATAAGATATCAAGTTCCATAGGATACTACATGATCACCCAACATAAGAATGAAAACCATGCCTGAACCTGATTCATCACAAAACACCACATAACCCTACCCATCTTCTGGATGATTCAACACTTGTGCAATAGTCAATAGATGCTTCTGCTCAACAAAATAACTCTATAATTTATTATCCCATGAAAAATTCACCCCCATCCAAGTTAAATCAATCATCAAAGAAGCTAGATTCGACAAGTATTTCTCAAACCTTCATTAATATCCAGCTAAGCCCACGAAGGTTCAGATCTCAAATACATTTCATGGTTGCTCCCAAGTCATAATGGAATTCACCTTATAATGATTAATTGATACACCTTATTCAGAAACCACATGTCCCAATAATTTCACTTCATGAATCCAAAAATCACACATTGAAATCTTTGAATAAAGGTAGTGATTTCTCAGCAGAATCAAAACTGTTCTTTGATGTTTCACATGGTCCTCCATGGACATGGAGTAGACAATAATGTCATCCAAAAAGACTTCCACAATGGTATCTAGATACTTGTGGAAGATATTATTCATTAAGTCCATGAAAAATATAGTAGTATTGGTCAGATAAAATGTAATAAAATGGTACACATAGTGGCTATACATGCTATGAATAGTTGATTTTGAAATGTCATATTCTTTTCTCCTCAACTGATGGTAACCTGATCTAAGGTCGATCTTTGAAAACCACTTCACACCTAGCTGATCAAAAATATTTCCAATCCATGGAAATTAATATTTTTTATTTATCATTAATTTATTGATATTTCGGTAATGGAAACATAGGTGAATAGATCCATCAACCTTCTTATCGAGGAGAACGAGCATTGTGCAAGGTGAAACAATTGAGCGGATAAAGACTTTATCCAGAAGATATACTAGTGGGGACTTAAACTCTTTCAGTGTAGTCAGAGCCATTTAGTAAGAGGTAATAGAGGCCGGTTGAGTTCCAGGAATTATGTCAATAGAAAAATCAACATCTATTACTAGTGGTATACCAGAAAAATCCATAGGAAAAACATTGTAAAACTTTTTGATGACTGGAGGAAGATTACCACCCATTGAATCTCGCTCTAGATAAAAAGAAAACACTGATATCACTTTACCAACCTCTGGATAATAAGGTCCATCTCTACTCTACCTTGGGTCCCAGTCTCCTTAAAAGACAACAGACACCCCACTGGGTGTATTAAAGTATACCCATCAAAGATAAAAATCAAATTGGGATTTGTTTGAAATGATCCAGTCCATACTAAATATGACCTCAGAATATTTAATATCAAGAACTAGAAAACTCCATGATATCTTTTATTTTTGGTAGAGATAAGACACGAGCAGGACAAAGGAGACCCTACTCTATCATCATACCAAGGGGTTTAGTAATATCCATACATAAGACAATTTCTCTATAGGATGATTAAAAATATTTATATTACGGGTTGAAATAAAGAGTGAGATGCACCAATATCAAATAGAGAAGTCACTAATGACAAAGTAACGGTAATGGAACCTCTCACAGTTTCTAGACCCCTGTATTCTTCCTCTAGAGACTCTTATAATGCATGAAGAAGCTTCATTCTAAATGCCTGTGGCTTGAATCCTTTTGAACAATAATAATTTGATTTCCCCACAATTTTTAGAAAAGTTGACGATATTTTCTCACTATGTAGAGTAGATAAGTGATGAAATAACCTCTGTAAGTATCCTAAATGTTCTTAGGAATTGCAGTCCTTGGGTACCTTAGTAAAAACCCTCCTAGAATTTCCTATCTTTTCACCCAGATAGAAGAAAAAATTACTTACTTATGGTGCTATAGAAGGTCTGGAATGACTTTTCTGTTAAGAACTGTAGTGAGAATCATCACGATTATATTTTCCTTTGAAGTAACCAACACTACCGCTTGGAGAAAAAGGATCTCCCTTCAACCCTAACATGCAATCCTGGTCCATCTCAACCATCATCACATTATCCCTTACATTAGAATAAGTGGGTAGCTTTAGCAATAAGACCTGGGAACAATATATTATTGAAGTCACAACTCAAACCGTCAAGCCCTAATCTTCCCATTAGATATATTCTCCTGATAAGACATCACCAACCTAGAAAAGTTATTTGAAAATAAATCATGGTTATGCCGACCTACTCTATATTGAAGAACTATGCAACCAAATCAAACACCAATGAATATGGATATAACTGGTTGACGAAAAAAATTTGATGTTTTTTCACTCTAAGCCCTTATCTTTCCCTACCATCACCATCGTGTCTAACCATTTCCTTATCATTCCCTCCAGCATGAAGGTGACACACTTCTCCCAGATCACTTCTTGTGTGTCCAAGAATGAAAAAAAACATTCTATTTTGCCCAACCATTCCTTAACATGTTGAGGGTCAGTGGAACCCATACATAAAAGTGATTTATAGTGATGTAACTCTTGATAATGATTATTAAGAACATCCCCCTAGATTATCCACAACATGAGCCTGAGCAGGAACTGGAGGTTCTGTCTGTCCTAGAGTATGTAAAATGTGCACAATCACCTTAACTAGATTCGGATCAACAACAAGATTTGATTATTGAGGTTCAGAAATATCCTCTCCCTATATCTAATTCACATGTCTTCTCAGATGCATGATGCTACACAACATGAATAGATAAAAGGAATACATTGTATTAATTCTCAAGCTGAGTAACAAGAGAAATTATTCTCTATATAAGGAACCACAACATTTGAATTTCTTTATATCCAAATCTCAATAGGGAAAAGACTAAAACTATTCCATAAGATGTCTTTCCCTAACCAACCTTGGTGGTTTAAGATTAATTGAGGTGAGATATGGTTAGAAAATCAATTGAAACTACTACCTAAGTCCTGATAATACTATAAAAAGGCATACTATCATCAAGGAAATATTCTAAACAACCTCCCTTTGATACAAATTTTCCATGAACTAGCATGGGTACCCTGGTAACCAAATAACTGATCCACCCCTGACATGGACCGAGGGGAATTCTTGATTCCCATGGGTAGGAAACTAGAACCTTCCATCATACAACATGAAAGTGGGAACAAATTTTCTTGCAAAAATTAAAAAGAATGAGAAACAAGATAATATATTTAAAAAAAGGATGCTTCACTATGAGTAAAGTAATATAATACAAAAGGGAATAAAATCCCAAAGTAATACAACTCAAATAATAAAATGGTAAAGACATTCCCAACGTCTTTAAGTCCACAACTCACTAATACCATGGTTCAGTAGCTGGATCTACCTCTAAGAGATCCCTTCCCTTTTCTCATACTAGGAAGAAGAAAGTTTACAAAAAACCAAATAAAAAATTACATGTGAGCCAAATCCAAGTAGGATACCACTAATGATTCCATAATAGACGAACAAATTGATTAACCAAAGGAAATGATTTCAATTTTCATGGAAAATATGTTTAAAAATTTCAAAATAACATTTAAAAAATCATGATATAAATTTTCAAATGATGGAAAATACATTTAAAGCATATTCTATAAATTAAAATAGATAAAATAATTCTAAAACAATTGATTAAGTAAAACATTTAAATAAAATAGTTTATATAAATTTAGCTGGAATTTAAAGATGTTCAAAAAGAATTGGCATACATTTATATCTCGAATATAAATAAACGAGCAAGAAACAAGGCCATTTTAAAAAAGGTATGATATTATTAATCAGCTGTGTGATTATGTACTCTCTAAGTGATCTCTACAAAATTTTTATACTCACATCCCCCTGACACTGGCTAGAGGGTATCATCACCATCCCATCCGGGCTGTGACCCACCACAGGTTTGTTTTAGAATAGTGTTATAGCATAGAGTGTATCCAAATAACTCAATAAATAACTAAAGATTGCATGAACACTTTCATGATGTGAAATCTAGTTTAAGAATTCTTAAAATACAATAAATCACATTCTTTAATTTTAAAAAATGCCAATTTATTTCTATTAAAAACCAAAACACATTTTATTAAAAAACAAACCTCTTTCACAAGATAAAAACATTGGGTTTATATCAAATCATTTTAAGCCATTTTCATGTGTTTGAAATCCATTCAAAACCAATTCCATCCTCTTAACAATTTATTTTCACAATTAAATTCAATAATTTAATTGAAAACATTTCCATCAAATCTGAAATTTGAATTCAACAATTTAAATTATCCAATTTCCATAAACCCTCCCTAATTCAATGGAATTGTGATTTTTCCAAATTTATGAGCTAAAACTATTTCAAATCCCACAATTCACTGAAATTTGGTTTTATCAAAGCAATTGAAAAATATTTTATGAAATTAAATTTAAAGAAGTAGATGAAATAAATCTACCAATATTATAGTAATCAATTTGTCCAAATTTGGATGAAAACAGCTACATCGTCCCTGAAGAACGATACTCACAAAGACACCCTTTAATGAGAATGATGTTGAAGGAGATCTTGAATTCCAACTTAGAAGTAATATCCAACACTACATGGAATAAATCTATCAATCCCAGATGATCCCTAGAAAACCCAAGAGGAAAGAAATAGAGAAATGTTTAGAATGAGGGAGAGAGATTACCCAAGAATCACACTGTAAGTGAAGAGACAATCGAAAGGTGATAAAATCAATCTAAAAGTAGGGTCACCTATGAAACATTTGTACGGAGAGTTCTGGTTCAAGAGAAAAGAGTTCCGGAAAGAATAGACTGAGCGAACTTCCAAACACATGAATTAAAGCTGTGTGTGGGACGGGTCACGATGTGTAGTCCACATTGGACAGGTTATGCCAAAAAACATGTCAACTCGAGTTAAAAATAAACATTTTCATCCAACACAATGTGTACCCACCATTCACGATGTGTATAGGATCACAACAAGACCTCCCCCTGGATGACTTTCATTTAACAAATAGTATACAACATGTACCTTAGGTACATGAAATATACCTATTATAAAGCCTATAGTAAACCCAAAAAAGCACATCTAAAAACATTGAACCAAATGGGAAACTTAAAGAAAGGGGAAAAATACCATATCAACGTAACAAAATGTTTCAATACTGACTATATGGGGCCTAGATGACAATGACTCGAAATTTTTTATAAAAAGAGTATTTTCAATCTTATATCTCTCTTATCTGAACTTCTTTTGATAGAGATCCTGAAGGTGTGTCATCAAATTATATGTATCCATGTCCTCATGTTGCTCCAAAATTTCATTGGTCACGAATGATACCATGAAACATTTAACAACTGTAGAATCATTAAATGTATCTCATAGAGAAAAAACTGTTCCTTACTAGCCTTATTACAAGGTTCATTAAGAATAAGTTCTTCCAACACCTATAATTTCATTTCATAGTGTATGATAAAGCACAAGCACCTTTACCACTCTGGAAAATTTTTATCAGTGAGAAGTTTATTCATCTCAATTATGGATCAAAATGATATGATTAAAGTCGTTTTTATTTTTTGTTTCTATATATAATATGATAAGTTATTTACTAATTTATTTTTTAAAATATAGAGAAATAAATATATATTATGTTTATTAATCTCCCACTATTTTATTGAGACCCAATAGCCCCCACCATTGGATTTGAAATATATTTTTTCTTGGAAGTTCTAGTGGAAAGGTTTCATATTCCCCTTCTCATCACCCAAATATTTTCTAGCCATGTAATTTTAAGGGTTTTATGTAGGAATTGTAAAAGATAACTTCATTAAATAATAGTTCCTTCATCTATTGGGTGGAATTACCAATCCTAAAATCTATAAATTGTATTTCCTCAATATTAATCTCTTTATTACACCATTTCCAGCTTTAGAATTCATCCCTCAATGTGATCTGAGATAATTCAACCAAAAATTCATGTCAGAATTCCGTAATAACTAAAAGTACCTGAACATTGTCTGGTCAAGCACTTTGAACTGAAGTTTGATTTTAAATAAATTAGTGGAAGGATATACCAAATTTATATATATAATTGTGTGATTATAACTTTATGCATAAATTGAAAATTATTATCTTCATTACATTCTTGTTAATATTAATTGGATTTACTTATGTGATTAACCATGTTATAGATAATATTTACACATAAAAAAGTTTATTTTAGTTCAATCTTTCATCCTAATTAATTAATTAAGTCATGTGATCAAGAGAAATCATACATAGTTAAATACCCATTCAACTTGACAGAAATAAAATAATAAAGTGGTATGATCATATTCTTTTTGTAATGGTATGTATATCTAGTTCATGATAAACTAACTGTTGACCTAGGGGAAAATACCTTGAACCTATTGAATTTTATATTTTATCTTTCCACTTGTCCACCTATGTATCTATCTTGGATTTTTTTCTCTTCGGCTCCAAACATGAACTTCCTCTACTAAAATGTGGGATCCATCCATTATATATTCTTTTACCCACACACATGTGAGTAGAAGGGTTTTACATTAAAGAAACCATGGGCACAAAAACCCTTACATTATAAGAGGAGAGATGGAACAAAATACAAAATTTAATTTAATAAGAAATTAAATGAAACCAATAACATAAAAATGTATGTTTTATTCTTATGGTCATCCACATGCATGAAATAAACAATTCATTTAATAAAATTAACATTATATTATTAATCTATCTTATTTAAGATAATTCACACTTGATTTAATTAATTATATTCTTTCATTAAAAAATTATTTTAGCTTAATTCCCATCCAAATTTCCATGATATATCCATCCATCATCATTTTAAAAAAATTAATGAAATTTATTTAAAATTAATTTATAAACAATAAAAAATGTTCCTTTGAGGAAACAAGATGAATAACCATCCAAAATACCCAATGTGTATTACACTCATATACTCTTTAATCTTTTGACATATAAAATACACAACTTATCATGTAATATCATGATGTGTACAATCAAATAAATTTTCACATGATTTACTTTATTTCTTTTTTTAAAAGTAGTTTGTAATGCTTAAATGGGTAGATTAATAACTATAATATGACTTATACATGATATGTCGAACCAAAATTTAATTAGAAATTAATTAAGAATTTATATAGTTAAAAAAATCCTCACATGGTGCGCCCTATTAACTTATTGACCACAACCAAGCACATGTTGATTAGGTTTACACAATATAATATATTAATTTTCAATTCTGTGTAATTTGTTATAAGTAAATTATAGGTAAAATCCACCAAAACAGTGTGTACTATTATCACTATCTATCTAAGGCACACACCTAGGGACTCAATGTGTAACCATGCCACAAAAAGTATTGGAGTACATGGCATTTAAATGGGTTATATAGAATGTGGTCTCTGAGTTACATGGTCACTAATCGGGTAGGCTATGTAAGAAGATACCTGGCCCATCTGTGACTAAGAACTGCACACAATTTGTGGAAGTTACATGGCGTGTACTAAAAATGACCATGTACTTGGTCGACTCAATCAAAACTTGGTGTATAATTAATTTCACTCATTGTAATAAATGTGCACACCTTGAATTAATTCCTAATTAATTATTGGTGATTAAACAATAGTACATGGTGTGTACCTACAGGTACACAATACATACTCTTATGTTATCTGACCATATTCCTAAGCAAATCCATATGACATCTTTAAATTTATTTAATTCACAAAATTGATCAATTATATTTTATTTATTAGAAAAAATAGTAATAAGAAGTTATCAAAATTTATATTTAAGAAGGATAACTAGAAATGAAAGCTAAATTACAAATGCATAAATCAATCAAAAATATTTAAATAATTATAAAAATATATATGATTCAGTTTGATTCCACTTGAAGGTTCTGAGCATAGCGGAATCATGTGATGGTTCATTCCCATCATTTTTCTCATGATATATGATCAACATGATATTTACATAATGATAAATTGCATGATTTATGGAATTGAATCAAATAATACAGAAAATCGGTAAAATTATTGAACCAAAGCATAGGATCATCACAAATTATTTATATTTTATTTAAAAAATAATTAATTACCTTTTGATAGAATCATTCTTCATTAATGGATCTGAAAATGGATCTATGTCATACCATCCTTGTTTTATAGGAATCAATATTTTATTCCTTCTACTAGTGGTCCAGGCATGTTCCAAAAATCCTTGAACATCGTTGTAGGAATCTCTTGGTAATGGTACAATAGATCCAATCACTTACGTCATTTTCCTTTGATCATCCTAAAAATTGATTCCAAAAGATTCTCCTTGATCTCTTCTGACTTGAGAGTGGAAGGTGGAGTAAGTACGCTCTTTGTTCTTGGGAGAATTCTTAGAGAATAGATTTATCTTGGGCTTCAAGAGTATTCCCCAAATTGCATTGTGCACAACCAAAGAAAATGAATTGGTTCTCATGAAAAATAATATAATTGGGTTAATATACAGCTAGGTTTAGAAATAAATAATTTCATAAGTGACCTTTATTTTTATTTAATTCCTAAAGAACCCCATTTCTATAATAATAAAAATAAAATTATTTTTTGACATGATTTAAACTAACAATTTACATTAAATAATATTTAATATAAATTATTTCTCATTAGACCATTATCCTTGGTCCACCAATCCACTATAAAATTCATCGGGCCTTGAATAATGTTTTTTTATTTAATAAATAAATATCACTACATTATTTAAGAAATAAATAAATAAATATTATATCCACTAAATAAGAAATAAATATTGATTAAATATTCATCTCCCATATTAATCTCTCAAATTACTTGTGACGAAATTTATGTGATCAAGAAAACAAGAATAAATTTTAAACCATGTGCGGGGATAATATTTATTCATATAAAGAAATTATATTTAAATAACATATTATTTAACTCATATTTTGGATACACATAGTGTGTGACCCTCTAAGCCTCCTTCTTAGTGGTATTAGGCGAAGTAGCATAAAGTCCTAATTTAGTTTCTAACAACACTCCAAGGAACCCATAGAGAATTATATTAATTACACAACGACATTATACATCATAAAAATGATCTCTATATAATATAATCCCTTTATAATGATATATCTAACAAATTAGTTTTCATGCTGGTTCCATTAACCTATGTGCTTGATGTCTCTGTCTTTGAATATCTAAAAATTAAACATCCTTATAGAACACTATGGCCACATATTTATTTAAGCTATATCACTTACATCAAATAGCCTGAGATATCAAATTCTATTAAAGAACATATAATAAAAATACTTTATCTCATTATTAATTAATTAAATATTACTCAAGATGTACCCAAAATATCATACCTTACCATGAATATATGTCATCAAAGTTTTCATCAATAAATAATTGTATGTGACTTATAATACTCATTAATAGTAATCTTAATGTTTAAGGATCAATAAACTAATTAGTATTTAAGAATATCTAATGAGACATATAAATGTGTATTTCCTACTAGTGGGTCTCTTTCTCATAATATGATACATTGGATATTACTAGGGGCGTAGATCATGACAAGGTGCCTCAAAGTCCTATGAATATCCACCCCGAATAGCATGTATCATTTGGGTCCCTAAAATGATTTCATCCAGCTATAAAACATATACGTTAAAATAATTTCATGGCACTTCTGGGTTCTTATCATAGAAGATAACTTCTTTGATCTTTTAGAGTGACATGTACTCTAAAAATTGTATCAGAAACTATGTCATAGAGGATAACAATAATAATGTGATTAATAGTTTATTAATATTCAAAAAAATTAATACATGTTATCATAAAGTACACAGATATTTTTTTCTCTCAAACTCTAATAGAAACTACTGGTAATATCAATGAAATATTATTTTTATGAAGATGAAAAGATTTATTCTCATTTTAATAAATCATAGGAAATCACACCCACTATTTGGACCTAACAAGAACCCTCATATATTGCAATCATAAAATAGGTATATATTTCAAAAAAAATTTGTAGTTATATTTAGAAGAATCATTTATACTAAAAAAATACTTATTGTTGTGCACTTTCCTTAATGTTCTAAAGATAAATAGAGTTTATTTTAAGATGAGGGGTAGTGAGTAATAGACCCATTCATGAGTTTATCCATGCATTTTTTTCTTCCAAAATATCCAACCCTCCTTATTCAATGTTAGATATTGGTGGAATAGAAAACCTACCATCATTAAGACAATGGACATTCTTAAAAATTCCTCATTATTAACATAAGTACATAACAAAAATTGGGTTGAGGCTTAAAAATATATCAATCCTACGGTTACCCTCATGTTTTTGGATGTGAAAAAACTTATTTGAAAATTCATATATATATGATGAGGGAAAATATTAATAAATTAAGTGTATGGGAGGAGAAATGAATTGGGAATTTAATGAATGACCAGATTGGATAACATGAAATAATTGTTTTTGATGAGTCATGGTATCTTTTGTTTCTTATTGTTAAACTAGTGGATCTTATGGTAATGTGTTTTGAATTTTATTTTATTTTATTTTGATGATTACTTTTCTAGGAATCCAATTTTTAATTTTAATGAAATTAGTAGACATGATATTTTGGGAATTATTGTGAATATTACTTAATTCCAAAATTTTAACAATTTTTATCAATTTCAATTTTCATCCATAACATTTTTTAAATAGATTCAAATTGTTATTTCACTTTTATGTAGAATTTACTGGTTAGTGTTGTCAATTTCCTTCAATAATTCCATGTTTTTAATCAAACTCTTTGGGACCCAAATAAATCATGAAATGTTGAAATGTTTTGGGCAGATATAGTTTACCTCCCTTGAATAAATTAGTTACATATTAGGTTAAAATATAAATAATGAGGTGATTCTTGTTTGAAATAAAAGACTACTAAGAGTTACATATACAAATTAAATTTCATGGATAAATTCTTTCGTTGAAGAACATTATTCATGCATCAAATTATAAGAAGATGAACAATCCTTTCATCTAGTAAAAGTGTTCTTCTGTAATTTGAACATAATTGTTTTTACAGGTGTCATATAGATATGAAAATTTTGGAAATTAATTCCCATTTAAAGGTGAAAAACATTATATTATACAACATTTTAATAATCATGAATTATAGTTATCCAAATATGATCAATTTTCTGAAGAAAAAAAATAGAAGGGAAATCTACCTCACCGATTCTCTAAAAATAAAAATCACCACATATATTTCAATGAGTTTAATAAATTTGGGTTTGGTTGTATAATTAACATGTTGATGTTTTATTTATTTTAATTTTATGTTTTCATAGTCTTGTAACATTATTTTCTTCCCCATTCTTCTCGATTACCCTTTGTATAGAGGAGTAAAATTATGTGTGAATAGAGAAAGAGAGTTTTTCCTTTTAAAATTATTGAGTTCTTGTGATACCTAGAATAAATAAATTTCTTTCTTATATTAGAATAGTTTCAATATTAATATATCATTTTTTATTATCATGTGAAGTCATATTTGGTTTTAAATTCAGTTATTATTATTGTCGTTGTCGATAATCATCTTCTCCCTCCACATAGTTATTTTCTGTATACGATGGAATAGGCTAGAGCTGGGAGACAAGGTGATCAATGATTTTCAACACATATTCATGTTGTAGTACGAACTATTGGATATAGGACTTGATTTGGAATCACATAAGTCAGCGAGGAGGGGCCAATATAATACGTGTACATGAAGGAAGAGGGGTAGACCAACATGAGATCTCAGTTAGAGTTATTCTCAATACCAATATTTGAACAAATGAGAGATAGAGGAAGATATTGTGGAATATATATATATATATATCTCTCTCATTGGATAAGTTTATGTAGAATGGATAACATTGGAACTAGGATAACATTTTAATTGAAAAATAAACCCTTATATGATCACCCTTTCAATCTCATTGTTTTCAATCTCTATCTTAATTTTTTTTCAAGAATAAATCAATTTAAAAAAGACCCCCTTTATCTAACTCAAAAGAAAAGTGAAAACATTTTTTTTTCAATCATCTCAGAATAAAACCTTTAACTAATGCTATAGATACATTTAATGTAGGATAATGTGCTAATTTTTCAAAACCACCTGAAAAGTGCACATCCACCACTATTTTATTAAATATTATATGTAATAGAATTTAAAACATTACATTAGATTTTGAAGTATTTTTTATTAGTTTATATAAAATATCATTTTGAATGTTTTTAAAATATAATTTATTTTTTAGAAGACTTATTAGTTATTTATATTAATTTCTTAAGTTTCACTTTTTATGATATGCTATATCTTAAAAGTATTTTCAAAGAAAGGTATTAATCTTTATGATCGTTGTGAGTAATTAAAAAAATATATGGTTTATGGAATGTGTTTTTACTATTTCTTTAATGGAATTAAAAAAAACTAAAATAATTGTTATGGACGTCACTAATAATAATGAATTGTTAAAAAATTAAACACGGTTTATACAAAATGAATTAATCATGGAAACCGTTACTAATAACAACTTACACGATTCATCACAAACAATCATAGAAACTCTATTTTTAGAGATGGATTAGTTTTAACAAATAGTTGGAATAATAAATATATAAGTAAAAAAGATTTTTTTTGCAACAAATACTATTTTCCAAAAATACATGAAAATTCTATTGTGATGGTTTTAGGCATAAGAACCTCAACCCTATTGATGAGGACTCAAAAAGTGCATCGAAGATACCCGAGAAAATTTTTGGGAGGAGATATATTTCTAAGGTAATATAGAAGTATTGTTTTTGGTACTGTAGAAGATACTATATCAAGTATTATTCAGTACTATAGAATCCAAAACTATTCATACATTTGGGTTTTTAGGCCACTTGTCTTGTCTTTGAGTCCTTCAAGGCATTTAGGACACCTAAGGCCTTCGTGATAGTAAGGATTTTGGGACACCTCAAGGCCTTTGAGCCACCTCAAATCCATCAAGCCACATAAAATTGTGCTTAATAGACCAGGAAGACTCTATAATGAGGATGCTCTAGATGAGGATTCAGAGAAAGAAAATTCATTAAAGAAGAGCTAACCGATTGGGAAGAATGAGGTGGTATGACAATTATTATTAGGACCTGGATAGGCATGTATGTGATTCCTAGATGAACAACTATGTAAAGGTGGAGAGATGACATCATGATGTAGACACTAGGGAGGATCATTTCCAAGTAGATATATTTTGGATGAATTCTTATAAGACCATCAGGTCTTTTAATTTCACAAAATCGTACAGTCCATGTAAGTGTTCCCCTTCAACCTTTAAAAGGGGATTAACAAAAATGAATAAAAAAGAAGGCCTTTGGGCCATTCAGGTATTGTTATAGTTTTAGAAAGGGAAAATAGAGCACATTTCAGGTTTTCATAGTCACTACCACAAACTGGTGCAGGGGATATGCATGCTTTTATCAGCGCTAAATAGAAAGTGATGATAAAATCCTTAACATTATCAATACTAGTTAAAAGCGCTGATAAAGGTAAAATTTATTAGTGCTAAACAAAGCACTGATAAAGGTGTATTCATTATCAGTGCTTTCTTTTTCACAGATAATGTTTATCATTATCAATTCTATTCTTAGTGTTTATAAAATACTTTCATAAAAAATGTTATTAACATATATATATATACATAATTATTAAATTTATATCAAAAAATAATACTTACTTATAAACGTTTATTAAAAAATGCATGTTTATATTTATTATAAATATGATATATTAATATATATTTATTAATATTTCAAATATATATATAATGTTTTAAAAATGACTTTATAAGATAATAAACAAATATATTTATATTTAAATGATTATAAAATTATAATAAATGATTTTAAATAATAAATTTATTTAATGTATTTATAATAATATATATAAATATTTTTTAAATATATTTATTTATAATTATAATTATAAATATATATATATTTAAATAAATTTTTTTCTCCACTGAATTGAGTGAATATATATATATATACATGTATATCATGAGATAATAATGACATTCATGGACAATTTATGTTTATATATTGATATGCATGATTATAATTAACACTAGTTATGATCATTAGTTTATTTTTAGACCTGATTGGGTTGTTATATATATTCTAAATGTTAGATTACTTATTATTATAATGGAACATGCATATGGTATGTATTAAGGACTCATGAAATGTTCACTCATACATAGAAACCCTTATTTTTCATGCTTCCATGTTTGTGATGGCACAATTTTTATGATTTATATTTTATATTCATCTTATACCCATGAACATATTTGCGTTCTCATAAATATTTATAAAATAAAAATTAATATTTATGAAATAATAAATATATTTATTATATTTATATTTTTTGTTTTTTAATTATATATCAATATTGTTCAAATATATTTATTTTAATTATAATTATAAATTAATAAATATATATTTAAATAATCATAATATTAAAATAAATAAATATAATATAATTTTATAAACATATATATATATATATGTATATCCTCATAAATATAAATATAAATATAAATATAAATATATATAATAAAACATATATATAAAATTTTATAAAAAATTGATTTATAGTTATAATTATAGAAAATTATATATATTCAAATTATTATAAAATTATAATAAATATATTTATTATAATTTTATAAATATATGTATTTATATATTAATAAATATATTTATTTTTAATTATAATTATAAAAAAAATATATTAATTATAAAATTATTAAAAATTAATTTACTATATTTATAATTTTATAAATATATATAAATATATAAATATATAATAATATCTATAAATATATAGAATTATTTATAAATAGATTTAATTATAATTATAATTATATATATAAACATATATTTATTTATAATTATAATTATAAGTAAATATATATTTATAAATAATTGTAAAATTACAATAATACGTTTTTATTATATATATATATATATATTAATATATATATTAATATATTTATAAATATATAAATATATATATATATATAAAATTATTTATAATTATAACCAAACACTGTGAACGATGGGTGGAAACCTATGATTCAGAAATTTATTGAAAATAAAATCCCAAATCACATGGGAAAAAGGGGTGTGCAAGCAAGTGTCAAACCACTGCATGAAAAAAATGAGTTGCCTTTGGGAACACCCACCACCCCTACCTCTTGGGTTGAGACCCCTCCTCGATGTTTTGGACTGCTGCCAAGTCTCATAATCATTTGATTGGATTGTATCATCCACCAGACTAGGGCCCTCCAAAACTGACTTCATAGCTTCCTATCCGTTAGTAAAAATAATTCCATGTGAATTTCCAAATTCTTCCTAGAAGACATCGTTTCTATTCGACCTATTTAAGATGTCATATATACTCAAGTAGATTCGGCCATAGTGCGTTGAATACATCTTAGTACTAGGGCTCTTGATATCATAAGTCACTTGCACAACATCATCCCATTCTTTGCAACCCATTCCCTACTCACCCTATGGATAATCATTAGTAAATCCTACCACACCATGAGTCTCCTACTTCTTATCCACTCCATACGGGACAAAAGGAGATTTCCCTTTCCTCAAATAACATTTAGCTAGTTTGGATTTCATGAAAGAGTCAGTCACAATCTTTAAATTTATTTTTCTATCAAATGGGGAAGTCAGGGAGTCCTCCTAGGTCAATTATAAATTAACTACAACCTAAGAAGCATGCTCTATATCATATTCAAACTCACCAGCATGTCTATAGATCACTTTCTGAATTGGATTGATGATTTTCTCCTACACCTACACTTCACTACTTTTAAGAGCATGTAGAAATGATTTACTAGAATTACATGCAATGAAATTGCGAGAAGGGGATCCCTAATGAGATTTAATAGGGTGTTCTCAACCCTTCATAGAAAGATGGACACCAGCATCATTCAATTCAGATACATGAACAATCATGTCAATACTAGAAATAACATGAATCTATGATGAGGGGTGATTGAACTCATCATGAGAAGCAAGTTCCCTTGAATTGAAAACACCCAAAACATCCTACATTGATTGGATATCTACCTCATATTTGGAATAAAGTTACCTACCATTAACTACTCCAACATTTGGGGGACCCAACTCATTCATATTAATTTTAGAAGAGGCCACTAATCCCTGCATTGTGCTTTTGGAAATCATGGATTGGATCTTCAGAACCTTAGTGCAGTTAGAAATCTCATACACCACAAGTTTTAAAAAACTATATAGGTTTCTTAAGAATTCAAATTCAACATCAATTTTTATTTTTTCACCATTAGCAATGAGGTTTAAGCTCTCTGGCCAAGGATTCAATAGGTAATTTCACTAATGTGAGAGGTAATTTATTTCAAGTTCTATGAATGCCATAAAACCCAACTATGTCTACAAATCCTAACCTATACCTTAGTAGTGTTGTTCATTTGATAATGATGGTTAAAATTGAAAAATCATTCCAATAATATCAAAATTATAGGATCAAAATTATAGAAGCGATATTTCCACACTATGGATTTATGATCTTCTACATTATTTTGCACTGATAAAGATACCCATTTATCAGTGATTAATAAGCACTGATAAGACATGTTTTTATCTGCGCTATAATTAAAACACTGACAAAGACAAGTTTTTAAATTCTTTTTTAGTGATGATAAAGGGTTAACTTTATCAAAACTTAAAAAGAACTCGTATTTTTCTGTTTTATCAATTCTTTACAATTTAGTACTAAAAAAACTAACATTTATTATTGATTTTTGGATAGTTTTGATAAAAGTATTTCATAATTTTATAAATCTATTCTAATAGGTGGATTCTCTCTCAATCACCTTAATGATTTTTGGAAACCCTACTTCGATCATTCAACCGCTCACTCCACTGATCTCTACACCACTCTAGCCACCTCTCTCGCTACTACCACTATCATCACTGCCTCTCTCACCTCTGCCACTCTCACTACCTCTCTTTCTACCACATCTATCACCATCCAACTAACCACCCTATTACCGACACTACTCTTTCCATAATTGCCTTTCACCAATTCTAAGGTATGTGATGAGATTAATTATTTTTGATTAATTTTTTTGTGATTTTATAATTATATTGTTAATAAATGGTTTTATTAATGATGAATTACTTCTTTGAAAAGCCTTATATGTTGTTTTATTCTTATAATTTTTAATCCTTTACATGTCGGTCAATTATGATCATTGATCATAAAAGGATAATTACTTATATAAGGATAATTAATCAATTCCTCATGTAAAATAAGATTTTTGTGAGAACACCCAGTAAATAATATAAATTTTTATTTAAATGAACTATATGGTATTTATAGTGTTTATAAAAGATGAATTATCTATTGTTATTGGTTATGTACCTATTTAATTTCCTAATATTTTGAGTGGGGAAATCATGGTATGAGTACCAAGATAATAGTGAAAAAATTAGGCGTGGAATGAATTTGTGACAGAAGCTTTGTTTTTTTCATTATTTATGATTAGTACTAATGAATAGTGGTTGAATTATAATGATTTCTGATAGATTGATGTGTTATAATGATGGGATATAAAGACATACTTTATGATTTTTATTTTCTGTTGAGTGGTGTGTTCTTTGTAATTGACTGATAGTGACACAATGAGGTCATAATGATGAAATTGAGAAAGAATGGGTTGAAAATTAAATGTGTGTGGGTTGAAATTCACATAAGGAAATTAAAATAATGGGCTGAATGAATACAAATATGAGATAAAGGTATTAATAAGTGTGATTTTTATTATAATTATTAAATATAAGAATTCAAAGACCTATAAATAGAAGATATACTGTGAAATTTGTATTGATTTTGTGTGTGTTATGATTCCTTAGTGTTGTAAGTGGTTGATCTATCCACTTTATGAGCCATTGTTATGTCCTACCTTTCTATAAATTTGATATACCTCTTCCATATGTTTTCAATTTCCATAAGAAATGATATATAAGATTATTTTTAAAAGTAATACTTATCTAGATACATATTTTAAAAATATTTTTGTTTCTTACACATGAATAATGCTTTTTGTTTTAGTAAGGGAACGATCTAAGGGAAAATAATATAGAAAAGGGTGTGATAGAAAATGAGGTGATTATACTAATTGGAAACAAAATGTAAAGAGAGATGTAGTGACAAATATCCGGATAATATATAATCAATATTCTCAATAACTGAATAATAATATAAACCATTTCAAAGTCCCAAACATGATAAGGATGAAAACCCCACCATATATTCATTTATGTGGAAACTCTGTCAAACTGTTTGGGTTCCTCTGACAAACTAGTTTTGAAGAAATGGATATCTATTTAGAATTGGGAAGGATAATGAGATATATAGTGGGTACTAATAATGAATGTGGTGAAAAATGAAGAAGATCAAAGTATGAAATGAGAGTTGTTTAAGAAAATATTCATTCCCAAATATTGTCCCTAAACTACTCAAAATAAAATAGAGAGATATTTTTTTTAAATATATATTCATTTATAAATTATATATAATTTTATAGTTCCATATATTTCTAAAATTATATATAATAATTTATATATATATATATATATTTAATTTATACTTTTATACCTGTATTATAATTTGAATTTACCTATAGTTCAAAACCTTTACTTTCATAAATTTAATGTCTGTGATGAAATTATTTTAAAAAATACAATGATGTGTTTTTTTTTCATTTTTGAAACCATTATTATATTCAATAGTTATATTTTTCATTATGAAAAGGGTTTTCAAATAATATAGAAATTTTCCCATATATTTATTATAATATTAAAAATTTTCATTTTATTGGGGTTTTATAATGTAAATTGTATTTTATACTTCATTTAAACTCATAAAAAATGAGTTTTCTTTTAAGAAAATCATGAAATATATATTAAATTGAATATATTTTATGTATTTATAATGTTAAATATTAATATTACCAAATCAAATAGGATGGATATGATAAGATAATGGATGGATATAAATCATATGAAAAACTAGCATGAATTTGGGTTGAAAGAGTTCATCAAGTTTGAAAAATATCAATCTTATAAACCTTATAAATCCTCTTTCCATGTTTATGTTGTTTTAATTCAAGAATAATTAGTCCAAAAGAGTTAGGAGAACACTTGATCTATCATAAAATTGATCAATGTTATAAATTTTATAGAAAATGTGGGGGGAAAAGTAAATGTATCTAGTGATTAAGATAACACTAAATTTTATCAAGTATATGATATGATTAAAAGTGTTGACAATTAGGAAGACCATATCGAGGATGTGATTATTGGTGTGAATAATGATAAAGACTGTATTCAGGAAATGAAAATGAAGGTTGAAAAATTACTTCATGATTATCCAAAATTGTTTGAGAAGTAAAATTATTGTGAAAAGACACCATTTTATGATGGTTTCAATAAATATAAAACATTGCAGCCATACTAAAGCTATATAATTTAATGGCTGGAAATAGATGGAGTGATACTGATTTTATAGAAGTAATTTCTCTCTTAAATGATATTCTCCTAGAATATAATGACCTCCCAATCCAAACATATGATGGTAAACAAATGTTATGTTCGATGGGTATAATCTATAAAATAATAAATTATTATCCAAATGATTGTAAACTTTTTTCAAGAAATAAAAATCACATAAATAATTCCCAAAGTGTGGTTCTTCTTAATAAAAGAAATATGAATTTGGCCTTATGAAAGTTGTATGATACTTTCCAATCATTATAAGGTTTAATAACCTATATGGAAGTAAAGAGACTATAAGGTAATTTAAATATCACATAGATATAAGAAATAATGATGGGAAAATTTATCACTCAATAGAACCTCCTCAGTAGAAGAGAATTGATCATGAGTATCCTGAATTTGGAAATGAGCCAAGAAACCTTTGAATTGTGTTAACTATAGATGGAGTAAATCATTTCGTTTTAAAAGAAGAAGTCATAGTAAAAATACGGTTATGTTGGTAAATTACAACTTTCCATTGTGGTTATGCATGAAATGAATTTTTTTATCTATACTTATATCAGAACAAAAACATCTGGTTGATGATATTAATGTTTATTTTGATCCATTGGTCAATGATTTGATAATATTGTGGAATTTAGCTCTATGGTTCTATGATTCTTACAAAAATGATGATTTCAAAATTATATCCATGTTGTATTGGGAAAAAATTGACATTCCTATATATGGAATATTTTAAGGATATGAAATTAACGGAACTCAGGGGTGTCCAATTTGTGAACAAGGTACACAATCAATTATGTTGAAACATTCATCAAAGACTATGTTTCTAGGACATAAAAAAATTACACCAAAAGGAAATATGCAATTATATTAGAAGACATAATTTTATGGAAGTTCATAAGAATGTATTGAACCATCTCCACTAATAGAAGATCAACTGTTTGGGGAAGCCATCAAACTCTATACTAACTACCTGTCTGGTGTAGAAACAATAATTTTACCAAAATCTCGTCACACTTGGTGGCTTATGGGTGAAACAATTTATGTAATATATGACATAATAATAAATATTTAAGATCATGAGAAATCCCACCTTTACATTTTTTATATTAGTGTAGAGGTTTTGCCATATGTTGAAAAATGCAAAGAAATTCATAGGCATTTGAATCCATAATGGGATGAAAGATAAATATCAAATATCCATAATCAATAGTTTATATGAAATTTTGGAGACTGTATTTTTAAAAGGTTATACAAGAATATAGATTCAATTTTAGAATGACTTTGATGGATATCCATAGGACCAAGTGTGTATGTATTATCTTAATATAGTTCTGTAATTAATGGTTATATTTTCTATTGAAATGAACATGATGAAAGAATAACCATGCAAAATAGTGGAGTTAAACATGTGGATGAATCAATGCATGTTTATATTACTAAGGAAACAAATCCAATTTTTTTCGAATATTTTATACTTTGGAATCATCAAATAAATATGTTTGTATGATTGTACAACATTCCCAGTGCTTATTTTTTAATAAAAATTGGTTGATAACAGAAGATATGTTAAAATAGATGAATTGGGTTTCATTAAAGTGTATTTAATTATGGAAGGGTACAAATACAAACCTTTTAAATGGAATCAAAAGTTGTAAATGTATTTTTTGTTCTAGAACCCACAAACTGAATGTGGTTAATTATTTTATTATCTATCAGAACCACTAAAGGGTAAGATGAAGATTAAGTAGAGGATTCCCCTTTCATTGGGATATTATAATAATTTCATAGTAGTACCAACATAAATGGGGTTTTTTATGTTAGAGTAGACTATAATGATGGGATTTGGATACTTGATAAAGGGGTAAAATCTCTTTTATCTTTAAAAAACATGTTATTTTAATAATCAGGTTAATTTTTTAATATACATCATGTTACCCCATTTAATTATCTTTTCTATATAGATTTTGGGTAATATAAATTAAATGTTAAACCACTATTGTAGATAATGACTTATTTAAGTGCCGGTGCTTCTAAACCCAAGGAACAATGAGTTTCTCAACCTACTGCTTCTCCCAGTGCATAGGAACAACAACTTTCTACATGTGCTGGTGCTCCCAATACCATGGAAAACCAATTTCTAAACCTAATGGTAATTATAGTGAAGAGGTACAACGACCATCTAAACATGATGATTCTACCAATCTATAGGAACAACATATTGATGTTGTTAAATCTGAGGAAATGATTGGAAATAAAGAACATATGATATAGAAAAAACAGGAGCATGATAGTGTGACAATGTTAGAAAATTTTTTTAAGGTGAAAAAAAAGGAATCAAATTTGAGGTCGGATGGAATACGTGGGGTCAGAATTTTAACCCCAATAAGGCCATATTCAGTAGTTACATTGGGCTCATCACTCTGCAGTATGTATAGATTGATGTAACTTCGTGGAACCATGTTGTTACCACAATTAAGACACTCATTTGGGAAGAGATTACGATAACATTATAATATCTTTTATTTATTTTAGTAAAAAATAATAATGAAACATCAGATTATGCTTCTTCGTACTTTCCAAGGTGACTTATAGTAGATAACTCCTAGAATAAATATGTATTAATGATTTTTGGAAGGATTCATGGAGGATTTCATATAATTATAATGATATTTCATCTTAAAAACGTTGAAAAGAAAGTAAACATGCACATACAACTTATTTATGCACACTTGAAAACCTAAGAATCATGCGATGGGTTTACTAGATGTCTTGTAGAGAGGTATTTTCAGGTATATTTCAGTTAGTACCAAATTGTATTACAATACATGTATTCATCATTTGGATTGAGAATTTTTTATTTATTAAACATCAACTGAGCACTAAAAATAATGAATGGGTAGAAAAACCAACATACCCTTACTGTAAAGTAGGGATGGGGTATGGTTCACTTGAAAAAAAATTATTATGCATTTTATATCTACCACAATACTTTTATGTGACATGAAACACCAACATAATAACATTCCTCTATTTATATATAGATTGATGAATCCCAAACCAAAAACAATTCCATCAAATATAATGAGCTAGGGAAGGAGGGACATGTAAATAATGATGGGATACTAATAGATGACGACACACAAAAACTGCGAGAAATAGTTATAAATATGACATAATAATTTTTTTTAAATTTCTATTATATAGAAATGATCACTTATTTTACAGTATTTTATATCCAACATAAACACAAGAATAATCAAAACCAATACCAGACAGACAGTTGTTATTGGTGGACATAAAGTAGCCAGAACAGTATGGCCACATCAGAGGAGCGGGTTTTGGGGTGATACCCCATGCATATTCTGAGAAAAAAAACAACAAGAGGATAATGATAAATAAATTGATATAGACAAAATTATGCTTTTTTGTAATTAGAGTGAAATTTAATTTTTAGACTAGGTTTCTAGAAAATATTATGGGGGGAAGCGATGAGAAGAAACGATTCAAGAACAAACAGTGTGTAAAGATCCCCCCACCCAACTAGATTTCAGGTGAGCCATTCCCCTTAAAGAGATGTCTCAGTTGAGGTAATAAATATTATAATAATTGTTGCTGTGAAATGTGAATTATGTAGAAACTGATTCATTTCCTATAATAATATTATACAGGAAAAAAATGACTGTGAGTTATATCTATCAACACCCACTCATCGCATTGCAGTGAGGGAAATGGTGTTCAATATCAAAGAATACACTATTCAAAACAAACCTCTTCTAATTGATCATGTGAGAATGGAGATTAGTGTAGCTCATTAGTTGAGTATCGGGATACCTATTCCACTTGATTGAGAAGATATTCATACGGTTTCCCAAGCTATTGGAATATGCATTCCATGGCTATCAGATCTTGTAAAAACACATGTCCATAAGGAGGTATTAATTTTAATTTTTTTTTCATGACAAAACATTACAAATTAATGAAAAAAAGTCTAAACTGATGAATATTATTTTAGATAGAAAAAGTTAATGAGATTAATAGAATATCCAACTCAAAACCATCTAAAGTTTCAACCAAATGATCAAAAAGAACTTCCAAAATCACCTTTACCCCCACCCATTCAATATATACATGTGATAACATTAAAGTTTCATTTAGATATTATCATGACCCATCCCCCGGGGCCCGTATCGTGACTACCGCAAGCCATACTTTCATAGGCCAAGGGATGACGATGAGAACCAAAGGCGTAATTCCCTATAAAATGGGAAGGCATTGCCTTTATTAAACGTAATACACATAACCAGAGTACAAGAGGAAGAAAACACTAAGTAAAGTTGTATGAAAAGTATGGTGAAAGTACAAAAGAGGCCGGAATACAAGCCCAATAAAAAGGTACAACTACAGCTGAAAGAAAGTACAACTGAAACAGAAAAACAATTGGATGGTGTCTAGCAGCTCTGGGATCTTCCACCATAGATCCTACCTGAAGGGTAGGTATAGAAATCCTCTTCAGTGCTCCATGCCCATCCGTATCCCCCAGATACCGTCTCGTCATGAGGTCCACCTTCGGTACTGACCAGACTTCGTACTCTCTGCCTCGGTCAGCGATGTCCATCATTTACATCCAATACAATGAGGTGTGGGCATATCCCGTGCAGGGGTGAGTATAAGATTACTCAGTAGGGACCCCGAGACCCTCAAGGTCTCACAAAATCCATCAATGATAAACCACAAAGTATGATTTCAATGTATAACCATTACATAGGTATATGACCATACATATACCTAAGTTATCAAGTAACCCATCTCAATCATGATGAAAACACAAAGGTTATTGACTCTACTCAATCCCATATTCTATTCATGACATAAAAACCATGGCTGCTAGAGAACTCCTCCTCTGTCGAGCACAGTAGTCCTTTCGCGACTCTGAGGTGCTACTCACTAACCTTAGACTGCTGAGGTACTCCTCCTATTGAGTACCATGAGTCTGCCACCTCAGACAATAGCGCTCCTCCTGATAGCTTACAGAGGTGCTACTCCTGTCGAGTACTATGAGTCTGCCACCTCACATTGTAGCACTCATCCACCATGGTTCTGCCACCTCACATAGTAGTTCTACCCACTGGGCTAGTCAAGTCACTCCGAAACGAATCAAACAAGCAGTCATCAGGTCTGAACCAGCTACTAGGTCTCCGTACGTTGTATACTCATCTCCAGGAGGATCCACTCCACGAGCTACTGTTCGATAATACAAGTGTAACGAAGTCCCATGAAAAAGTATCTCAAAGGTTCTCCATGTCATAGGGGTCTCAACTCAACAGACGACGTGTCAATCGAACGCCCGGTCTGTGAGTTATTATACCTTTTGTCCCGGGGCCCCAGTTGGTTTCGTGTACGAACCAACCTGACCGTATATCAAATATACCCTGAACACCCATGGGGTATACTCAAAGGTACTGTTTCTCAATGAAAGTACTAACGCCACCAATGGTTCATCAAACGGACGTCCGGTCTGAGAGTTATTGGCTTTTCTGTTCTAGGGGCCGGGAATTTTTTTAAGATAAAATCAACCCGAACATACTACAACTGTGTCCAAACCTCAAGTGGACTATGAAAAAAGATCCATCTCAACAAAATGAATCCATCGTAGTTGACGACACGTCAATCGGACGTCTGACCCTTAAGTTATAAGCGTTTCCCCTCCGAGGGCCCGGTTTGTTTCGGGTTTGAACCAACCAGTCCATACACAAACCTCACTAAAACATTGAGTGTAATATACCAAAATTACCATCTCGATACGAGGAATACTAATCAACTAATGGTGTGTTGATATCAGGTCTGTAGCTCATGTTATAGGTGATTAACCGAAAATGGTCCGAACAGAGGGGGGGGGGGTCTGGGCCCAGAATGACTCGGCCCAACCCACCCTGGGTTGGCCTGAACCGGGTGACCCATCCTGGTTCTGAGTCCAGACCGGTAGGGGACGGCCCAAACTGGTGGCTGAGCTCTGGCCTGCGTGAGGGTGACTTGGCCTGCACGACAGGCGACACGGCCCGCGCACAAGCAGCTCAGCTCGGTGGCCAGCCGTGGCTCGGCCAGGCTGGCCGAGCTTGGGGGGGGGCTCCCCTGGTTCTTCGTAATAGTGGTTCCAGGCTGGTGCCGTCCAGCCTCCCCGGAACCCGCGCGGTGCAGGTTCGGGTCCACTTCCGCCGCGACCGATGTCACGGCGCACTAGGGCGCCGCTGCCTGAAGGCGGCTGGCCGGTGCCGGCGACCCGCGCCGCCGCGATCTTCCACAGGCCACTTGAATCATTTAGGTGGTCTGTTTTATCTCATTTCTGCGCCTACGACCTCCTCAGGTCCCACTCTTTACTGTGACGACTTCAAAACTTCGTTGCCCTTCCGTTCACCTGTCGCCCAACAAATCGTGCATCATGAACAAGTTGGCGGTGGGTCCGGACTTGTTCGTTAGCCCGTACCCACTACGTTAATGGTTCAAACAATAAGAAAAAAAATAATCACCCAAGTTTGAGGGTATTAATCACATATATGAAGTTACACAATATCCCCTAGCTCAAATTAAGGTTCGCTCATAGACGGAGTCACGGGGTGGCGGCGTCAACTCGTTGACATCGGGGATGAAGGAGACGAGGATGACGCGTCGTAGGCGTCACTTGCGAGTGGCTCCTTCTCCTTTGGCATGGCCGAAGATAGAAGGAGATGATCATCGCTCTTCGGAAGTTCTTCGTTGGAAGAACGGTGTTCTTCATTGAGAGAAGAACATTATTCTTATATTTCTCAAGAGCTTTCCCAAGGTTCTCCCAACACAACAAGTGCCAACAAAAATAATATCTAAGGCTATTATTTTATTCACACATGTATTTCAAAAGTCAAACACTTTAATTAATTAACTGAAGAGTTCCATTAAATAATTGAAATGTGTTGGCAAAATTAATGGGAGAGAGGGAGGTGAAGAGATCACATTAATTAAGGGGGAGTTGTCAAATTAATTAAAAAGGGGGGTGTTAATGGGGAGTTAAGGGAAGTTGAAAGGTTAGGAGTTCATGTGGGCCCCACATCACATTATCTTATCATGGGAGGTTATGTGGGTGTGGACCCCACCTATAACTTCCCCTTGTAAGATATAACTACCAAAAATAAATAAAATTGTGTACAAAAATTTTATTTAATTTATTCTAAATCCCCAAAAAAATTAACATTCATCTTGCATAAAACACAACTATGGTAAAGGTCCCCTTAAGCGAATACCAGCGCTGCGAGTTCATTGGTGTCCTCGGATTTCAATTCCGAGCACCGGTTCAAAAGATAGAAAAACCCACACTTACGTTTACTGAACGTACCCAAACAAAATTTAGAAATTGATTCTGAGAACACCGGGCCTCAGAATCAGGTGTCGTTAGAAACCACGGACTTGTAAAATTCTAAATAATTTAAGAAAAAATTTCCTTGAAATTTCTGGGTCTTTACATTACCCATACCTGAGGTCTTTACATCCCCGTAAAGCTACAACACATACAAGGGAAACTAAAGGGCTACTAAGCACGCAACTGATCTTCATGCACCCATGTGCTCTCCTGAAGGTTCCCTTGATGCCAGCGAATGCGCACCAGAGGAATCGAACATCCACATTGGACCTGATCTTATCGATCCTCGATCTCCATCAGGACCTCCATGAAAGTCTCCCCATCATCGATGTTTAGCTCCCCGTGGTCGATGATGTGGGATGGTTTGTTCACGCATCTCCTCAACTGATATACATAGATGACGTCGTGCACCAGGTGAAAATGAGGTGGAAGGGCCAACCGGTAAGCCACCTCGCCTACTCTGCTGAAGAAAAGGAGGAGTGACTGTATATAGGCCACACCATCCCTATCCACAAAGGATATTAGCAACGTGGCCAGCTACTCCGTCGCCTCCCCTAGCATCTGAATGCCTGAACTCCTGCAGAGAGAATTCGCTATTACGTTCCCCTTCCCAGGAGTATAGACTATCTCTAAGTCATAGTCCTAGAAGAACACAAGCCATCACCACTGTCTAAGGTTTAGTTCATTCTAAGATAAGATACACCTGAGACTATAGTGATTAGGGTAAACCGCAAATCGTTCGCGCAACAAACAATGGGTGAGACTAGCCAATTGTAAGAACTCGACTTCACCCTTCTTCCCCTACATTATACAAGAGCTGCTAAAATTTCTCCTTTCCCAAAAAAGGGAAATCCAGTCTCATCCCCTGGATGAACCATGTCCTTTGCCTAATACAGTCAATGCTGACATGAATGATACTAATTCATGTCATGGGCGATGTTGTAAGGCCTCAATGATACTACCAAGAGATCCAACCGTTACTCTCACCTCCAAGGGCTGAGTCACATTGTCGGCATTAGTGTGTGGTCACTGGGTCTCCTCCAGTAGAAATATCGAAAGTGTGGGTCAAGTCATCAGTTTTTACCAGAACCACTTATTATTAACCACACAAATAGGAAGGAAAGCAAACGTCACAAGGAAAAGTGTCTTTTATTACCACAGCTCAAGGTAAAAAGACAAACGGCATCCACAAACAACGACATTAACAAATCTAGAATCATCATGGACAAAGGCCTCTTTTCCTGGAACTATTCCCGCTCCTGTCCACCTACATTCAGAGCTCTATAGTTGTATGCTTCAGCTGGATGAAGTTGTGCTCTCCCCTATACACCCATTCCCTACAGTCAGGGTGGACCTCCTGGTGGTGGGGGTGGAAACACCTCAAAGCATCGTCCACCTCCAGCTGAATGGCCAACTCCTCTACCTCAGTATCCTACTCCTTACGGTACGCCTCGATCAAACCTTTGCCTCTGCCTGGGAGGTCCTTCATCTATCTTCTGATCGTCTGAACGATGGGTCGGATAGTCACAAGATATGTGACCCTGTCCGCCACATGAGTAACACTTCATGGCAGGTCTGGCTCTGTCTTCACCCTGGATGCCTCGCACTACCGACCCTGAGTCATGCAGTCGACCACCTATCGGTCTAGTCCTCTTGGACCTCTACATCATCTCTCTACTTCCATCTATAGAAAACTCCACTACATGTCAGCTAGTGGTGGGTCTCGCAGCTGGAGACTGCTCATCAAGGAAACTCTCCACTAAGAGGGCTCGATCCAACACCCATGTCTGTGTCGGGATGCTGTGAGAGATAACTGAAGATCTGATCTATCATCTAAGTCCATGATCAAAGGTCCGAGCCCTGAAGAACGGGTCTCGTACCATATCAGTGGAGTAGCACGAGAGGTCAGTAATCTTCGCTGAGTACTGTGCCACTATCATGATACCCTGCTATAGATGCAGTATCTCTTGTATGCTCACCGTTTGAAGGGTGGATGGTACAAACTCCACCCGGAAGAGGCTCATGAAGTTTAACGATAGAAGTGTTGCCTCGTCATGCATCTGGAGCATCAGGCTCCACCATCTACCTGCTGCTGCCTGAAGGATGCTGGGAGAAAGGATTACCATGAAGTCTGTTGGTGTCCCTACTAGCCTGAATACTCTCACCATAGACTCCAGCCAATCCTCAGCCGTCTGTGGGTCCATCTCTTCACAGAACCTGGGTGGCCTCTCGCACTGGAACATGGGCAGTGCGCTCAAGCGGCGTGCATCGCCTGCTGCTGAGGCTGGTGGCATCGGTGGCCCAACGGGTGGTAGTACCACTGGTGCCTCCACTGGAGCCTCAACTAGAAGAGGGCCATGTACTAAGGCCTCGTCGCTCGATAGACTGTCAGTACGTACAACTCTCAGGGCCCTAGTTGGTCGTCCGTGGGGAGGCATTCTGTAAGAAACAGATGCGACACAGTCAAATATTACACTTGGTGAACTGACCTAATCTGATCTGACATAGTGAAAACTTTTGAAAACACACACGCTATCAATGTTTTCATGTACTGAGTCAGAAGTCAGAAGTCAGGGTCCTGGTGTGTGGATACGTCGGCCGCCCACACCAACATTGGACTCCCTGAATTGAATACCACACTTAGTACCCTTAACACTATTGCTTCACAGAAAAGAAATATCAGAGTCCCGAGTTATGTGGTAGAAATGACTCATTTGATACAATTTTTTCACAAACCATCCCCCGGGGCCTGTATCGTGAGTACCCTAATCCCGCCTTCCACAGGGCAGGGGCTGGTGACTATAACCAAAGGCGTAATTCCCTAAAAACTAGGAAGGCATTGCCTTTATAAAACATAACACACACAACCAGAGTACAAGAAAAAGAAAACACTAGGTAAAGATGTATAACAAGTATGCTGAAAGTAAAAATGAGGTCGAAATACAAGACCAAATAGAAGTTAAAGATACAACTGAAAGAAATTACAACTGAAAAAGAAAAACAACTAGATGGTGTTTAGAAGCTCTGGGATCGTCCACCATAGATCCTACCTAAAGGGTAGGTATAGAAAGCCTCCTCAGTGATCCATGCCAGTCCATCTTCTCCAAATATTGTCTCGTCGTGAGGTCCACCTCTGTTACCATCCAGACTTCGTACTCTCTACCTCGGTCAGTGTTGTCCGTTGTCTGCATCCAACACAATGAGGTGTGGGCGTAGCACGTATAGGGGAGAGTATGACAATACTTAGTAGGGATCCCAAGAACCTAATATTCTCACAAAATCAAACAAGGATAAACCACAATTTATGATTTCAACGGATAACCATTACATAGGTATATTCCCACACATATACCTAAGTTATCAAGTAACCCATCTCAATCATGAGGGAAACACAAAGGCCATTGACTCAGCTCAAACCAGGATTTTATTCATGATGTCAAAACCATGGTTGCAAGAGAACTCATAATATATCAAGAACAATAGTCATGTCGCGACTCCTAGGTGCTACTCATGAACCATAGACTGCTGAGGTACTCCTCCTGTCGAGTACCACGGGTCTGCCGCCTCACACAGTAGTGCTCCATGCCATGGGTCTGCCGCCTCACACAGTAGTGCTCCACCTGATAGCCTACAGAGGTACTCCTCCTGTCCATTATCATGGGTCTAATGACTCACATAGTAGTGCTCCTCCTTGGGTCTTCCACCTCACACAGTAGTGATCCCCACTGGGCTAGTCAAGTCACTCCGAAACAAATCGGACAAGCAGTTATCAGGACTCAGCCAACTACTAGGTCTCCATACTCCGTATACTCTTATCCAAGAGGATCCTCTCCACGAGGTACTGGTTGATACTCCATGTGTCAGAAATTCCATGAATAAGTATCTCAAAGGTCCTCCACATCATAGGGGTCTCAACGCAATAGACGGCTCATCAATCGGATTCTCGGTCTTTGAGTGGGTAGCCTTTTTTTCCCATGGGCCTGGTTGGTTTCGTGTACGAACCAACCCGACCGTATCTCAACTATACCCCGAACTCCCATGGTGTATACTCAAATGGGACGTTTCTCAATGAAAGTACCAATGCCACCGACAGTTCATCAAACGAACATCTGATCTGAGAGTTATTGGCTTTTCTGTTTTAGGTCCCCGGTTGTTTTTTAAGCTAAAACCAACCTAACCATACTCCAACTATGTCCAAAACTCATGTGGAGTATGCCAAAACATCCTTATCAACAAAAGGAATCCAACTTAGTTGACATCATGTCAATCGGATGTATGGTCCTTAAGTTATAAGAGTTTCCGCTACGAGGGCACGGTTGGTTTCGGGTTCGAACCAACCTGACCGTACACAAAATTCACCAAAAACTTCATTTTAATATACCAAAACTACTGTATCGATCTGAGGAATCCTAAAAAATTGATGATGCATCGATCAGAGGTCCTCAGCTCATGTTATGGGTGATTAACTGAAAATGGTCTGAAGAGTGGGGTCTGGGCCCAATCCGATCTGACCCAACCCACCCCGGGTCGGCCCGAACCGGGTCAAACCGTCTCGGGTTCGGGTCTGGCCCGGGAAGGCGTGGCTCGGCCCGGAGGATGAGGCTTGGACCGTGCACCGGCGGCCTGGCCCGCGTGCAAGAGGCCCGGCTCGGTGACCGATGAGGGGGGGGGGGGGGGGTGGGCTCCCCAGGTTCTTCATAACAACGACGCGAGGCTAGCGCCGCCCAGCCTCACCGGAACCCGCGCGGTGCGGGTTCTGCTCCACTACTACTGCAGCCAGTGACACAGTGGTCTTCCACTAGTGGCATGCTAGGGCACCGCTGCCACCGGTCACCAGCACTGCTGTGCTGGCGGCCCACCCCGCTGCGATCTTCTACGAGCCACCAGGGTCATTTTGGTGGTCCATTTTAGCTCTCGTCTTTGCCTACAACCTCCTCGGGTCCCTCTGTTCACTAACATTGTCTCAAAACATCATTTCCCTTCGGTTCACCCATTTCCCAACATATCACGCTTCATGAACAAGTTGGCGGTGGGTCCGCACTTGTTCGTTAGCCAGTACCCACCGCGTTAATGGTTCAAACAATCACCCAACAAATAATCACCCAAGTTCAAGGGTATTAATCACATATATAATATTACACAATATACACTACCTCAAATTAATGTTCGCTCATAGTCGGAGTCGCGGGGTGGTGGCATCAACTCATTGACGTCGAGGATGAAGGAGATGAGGATGTAACTTTGTCGGTATCCCTTGCGGGTGGCTCCTTCTCCTTTGGATTGGACAAAGATTGAAGGAGATGATCTTCACTCTTCGGAAGTTCTTCGTTGGATGAACGGTGTTGTTCATTGAGAGAGGAACACTATTCTTCTATTTCTCCAGAGCTTTCCCAAGGTTCTACCAACACAATAAGTGCGAACAAAAATAATAGCTAAGGCTATTATTTTATTCACACATGTATTTCAAAAATCAAACACTTTAATTAATTAATTGTAGAGTTCCATTAATTAATTGAAATGTGTTGGCAAAAATTAATGGGGGAGAAGGAGGTGAAGAGATCACATTAATTAAGGGGGGAGTTGTCAAATAAATTAAAAAGGGGGGGTGTAAATGGGGAGTTAAGGGAAGTTGAAAGGTTAGGGGTTGGTGTGAGCCCCACCTCACATTATCCTTTCATTAGAAGTTATGTGGGTGTGGGCCCCACCTATAACTTCCCCTTGAAGGATATAACTACCAAAAATAAATAAAATTGTGTACAAAAATTTTATTTAATTTATTCTAAATCCCTAAAAAATTAACTTTCCACTCGCATAAAACGCAACTGTGGTAAAGGCCCCCTTAAGCGAATACCATCGCTGTGAGTTCATCGGTGTCCTCAAATTTCAATTCCGAGCACCGATTTAAAGGATAGAAAAACCCACACCTAAATTTACTGAACATACCCAAACAACACTTCAGAAATTGATTCAGGGCACACCAGGCCTTAGACTCAGGTGCCGTCTGAAAATGCGGACTCGAAAAATTCCAAATAATTTAAGAAAAAATTTTCCTTGAAATTTCTGGGTCTTTATAGATATAAAGATACAAAATGGTAGTAATCACATAGTTTGATTTTAAGAAAAAATGTATAGAGAATAAATTACACAATAAACTTCCCAAGATAATGTAAATGAAATCCTCAACAATGAATGGATATGAGGCTCAATTGTAAATGTATACAGGGGGTATGTTTTTCTAATTTGTTTTTACAAAAGCTGATATACTATTTTAATTATAACTAAATACATTTAATATTTTCAAGGCGTATATATCAATTCTAATTAAATGGATTAACCTATGAAAATAAATTTGTACTAATTATTCCTCATGTCACATCTACATAAAAAATAGAAAGAAATTCAAAAAAATGAATGAAATAGTGAAAAATGGGCTAATTTGTTTGAAAGAAAACATATAGATGATAAAATATTCTTAATACAAACAATGCAGGAAAAAAACTCTACAATTTAGTAATATAAAATATATTATCATTTCATTTATTACTTATTCCTTTTTTTGTTTAGGAAACATTGGATCCTCATTACATTCAATTTGGATAATATAAAGATTTATTTTTTGGATTTACTACATGGGTTGCTAAAAAAATGACCATACATGAAGACATTTTTCAATTTTTAATAAACTACATCCAATTTTTTGGAAGTAAACAATAAGTTATGTATTTGATTTTATGTTTTCATGAGATTTTTTATGATAAGGTAGTGTATAAAAATCATGAAAATCATTGAATGAGGAAAACCAATGTGCACAAGGAGCCTAAAAAGTTATAAAAAATAAAAAGTATCAAGGTATATATAATATGATTCCACTATCCAAGCACATATGATTAAAAATTAATTATTATTTTCAATGTTTCTATAGTGTTTGAAGAAAAATAGGAACATATTATGGTTATTATATTTGTAAATATGTCAGAGAGATCATATTCAATGAAAAAAATAAACCCTGAAGAAGTATTATCAAAAGATAATTACTATTTAATTTAAAATATGTATTAATAATTCATGCATTTATATTTTTATAGTACTATAATGAATACTAAAAAAATGGTATCCACAAGATTATATATATTTGTCTAGAAATGAATGGCCAGCATACCTGATTGAAAAATGTACACAAATAACACGAAGAAGGTTAATGTTTTTTAATATAATATGTTTTACCTTATAATATTATATAGTTTCTACAACATTAACATAATCTAAATTAAATGTTTGACTACTCATGAAGACAATTTGTTTTGTACATGATGATGTCCCCAATCCCACAGAAGAACAAAATATAATGAATGAAACCCTTTTGGAAGATGTAAAGGTAATATTAATTTTTTTTTATCTATTTTACTATTAATTTATATAATCAAATGATGAATCAATTTTCATTATTCCAAGTATATTTTGTTTATTTTAAAAGGTTTATATCCACCATCCATGCCTTTCCACACCAAAAAATAAATATAATTCTTCTCCCTCAAAACATTTTCACCCCAAAAGTGTTTTCATTTATCACTTTCCTTCATGTTTCCTACACTACTCAATCAATGAGGTAATCTTGATGTTTTAATAGTGAAATAATTTTGCATAGAATTAATGTATTATTTCATATTTATAATTTATTTATTTATTTTTAGTATTACTTACATTATATATTTTTTCTTATATTGGTTGATTCTTTTTTTTTTGAGTTACGATGGTTTGTTTGAAGAATCTCATACTCATGAGATAATGGACTTCAAGACTACAAGTAAGATAATGATAATAAAGAAATGGGTCAACAATGAATGCAACCATCATGAAAATGAAAATTCCAACTATATAATTAATTAAATTTTTCATCATTTACCTACTATTTGTAAGTTAATTTCTATATCATTTTTATCTAATACGTATTATCTTTTTTTTCAAAAATATTTTAGGAGGTCATATTTTTCATTCAACTATCCACAAAATCCACAAAAGAGACAAAATTTTCTTTTCTATTTAAGCTAAGAACATCGAGTCAATATGTAGTGTTGGCAGTTCGACATCAAAAGATAATGGAAATCATGGTAACATTGGTAGTTAAGAATTTTTTTGAGTCTTTGGGATATATAGGAATCAGACTCACCCTAATTTGACTCATGGTGTGACCATAATGACTCTAAGTTCTTCTTTTTTACTTAAAAATGACATTAATTTTAGTATAAAAGATAACTAACATACTAAAAATTGAGGAAAAACATTTATATTGTTTTTATTATTTAAGAAATCGTTCCATATACCATTTGTGATGTGTACGAATCAGTTATGACCCAATATAATGCACAGTCTGGCCAGTATAATTCTAAGTGGTTATATTTATTTAAAATGACATTTTTTTTAGTAAAAATAAAAATTGACATACTTAAAACCATGTAAAAACATTCAAATTTCTTTTATATATCATGAAAATGATACATAAATAATTATTGATGTGTAGTAATCAACCACATGTCAATATGATGTCTGATGTCACTAGTAAAACTCCAAATGTGTCTTTTTATTTATAATTGACATTAATTTTAGTAAAAATAAGAAATGACATAATGAAAACTGATAAAACATTTTCATATTGTTTTAACACTTTATAAAAAGGATTCATAAGTCATTTCTAATGTTTAGGAATCAACCTCACCCCAATCTAATGCATGGTGTGACTGGTATGACTACATGTGTGTCTTTTTCATTAAAATTGACATTAATATTAGTAAAGAGAAAAAATGACATATTGAAAACTGAGAAAAATAATTAGGATTGTTTTGATACTTTAGTAAAATGATCCATATTCAATTTTTGATGTTTATGAATCAACCGAACCTTAATCCATTGCATGGTGTGTCTGGAATGACTAAAAGTTTCTATCATCAGTTTAAAATTTCCATTTTTGTTCAAAATGGTTCATTTATTGAAATATAAGAAAAAAATTATCCAATTTACTTGATAATTTATGAAACTAATTCACAAGTTATTTGTGATGTATAGAACGTAGTCTCTTATAAAACCGACACAGGATGATATTGATATAACTCAATGTGCATATTTCCAGTTTCAAATGACATTTTTATAAAAATGAAATGTGAAATACTCAAAATTAAGAAAACAAATTCATATTATTTTTATAATTTAATAAAATGATCCATAAGTAATTTTTAACATTTATGATTTATCATCACTCAATACATTTAACGGTGTGACTGGTATCATTCAAATTGTGTCTATTTATTTAAAATTAACATTAATTTTAGCAAAACATTATGTAACATACTAAAAACCATGAAAACACATTTGGATTGTCTTAATATATTAGGAAAATTATTTATAAGTCATTTATAATGTGTAATAATCATCCACAACCCAATATATAACATTATAAGACCGAAAAAACTTGAAGTGTGTCTTTTTATTTAAAATTGACATTAATTTTAATAAAAAGAACAAGTGACATAATAAAAATCAATAAAACACATTCTGATTATTTGATAAATTATTAAAATAGTCCATAATTTATTTGTGATGTGTAGGAATCAGCCTCAACTTAATTGTATTCATGGTGTGACAGATATAATTCCAAGCGTGTCTATTTATTTAAATTAGACATTAATTTTAGTTAAAATAACAAGTGACAAAGAAAAAATTAGTAAATGCATTCAGATTATTTTGATACTTTAGGAAAATGACCATTGAGTCATTTTTGATGTTTAGGAATCTACCGAACCTCAATATGATGTAATGTGTGACTAGAATATCACAAAGTGTTTTTTTAAATTGACTATAATTTTAATAAAAAAAGTGACAAACTGATAACTGAGAAAACACATTCAGATTGTTTTGATACTTTACAAAAATTACCCTTAAGTAATTTGTTATGTGTAGGAATTAGCTTCACCTCAATCTGACATACAATGATACTAGTATAACATGATGTGTGTTAATTTAATATAAATCCACATTGATTTTAGTAAAAGAAACAAGTGACATACTAAAAAATGAGAATATGCATTCATATTATTTTGATAATTTAGGAAAATGACCTAGGATTCATTTTTGGTGTTTATAAATAACCCCCACCTCAATAAAACTCTTGGTGTGACTGATATAACTTGAGGTGTGTATTTTTTATTAAAATTGACAATAATTTTAGTAAAAAAAAGTTACATGATACAGACTGAGAAAATTATTTTGGATTGTATTGATACTTTAGGATAATAATCTATTAGTAAATGATGATGTGTGGGAATCATCCTCAACTCAATCTGACACATGGTGTGACCATCATGATTCCAAGTGTGTCTATTTATCTTAAATTGACAGTAATTTTAGTTAAAAGAACAATTTATATACCAAAAATCTAAGAAAATGAATTATTATTGTTTTGATAAATTAGGAAAATGATTCACAAGTCATTTATAATGTGTAGGAATCGACTGCACCTCAATCTGACACACATTGTGAATGTTATAACTCAAAGTGTGTATTTTTATTTAAAATTAATGTTAATTTTAGTAAAAATAACAATTGAAGTAATGAAAAAATATAAAATGAATCCCAATTATATTGATACTTTAAAAAAATGATCTATAAGTCATTTGTGACTTATAAGAATCATCTGAACCTCAAACCGATGCTCAGTGTGACCAGTATTACACTAAGTGTGTCTTTTTATTTAAAATTGACATTAATTTTTATAAAAGAAACTATGGTAATATTTAAAACCAAGAAAAAACACATGGATTGTTTTGATGCGTTTGGAAAATGACCCATGAGCCATTTGTGAGATGTAGGAATCACCATCACCTAAATCTAATGAATTGTGTTACTGATATGACTAAAAGTTTCCATTATCAGTTTAAAAATTACATTTTATTTCAAAACATGTTTCACTAAATGAAAATGAAGAAAACACGCTCCAATTTATTCGATAATTTAGGAAAGTGATTCATAATTCATTTGCGATGTGTAAGAAGAAGTCCCACATCAAACTGACAAATGATGTGAATAGTATGACTCAAAATGTGTGTTTCCAATTTTAAATGACATACTAAAAACCACAAGTGACATTTTTAAGAACTGAGAAAACACATTAAAATTGTTTTGATACTTTAGTGAAATAATCCACAAGTAATTTTTGATGTATAGAAAGTAGCTGCATCATAATCTGACACATAGTCTGACTGATATAACTCCAAGAGTGTCTTTATTTAAAATTTAAATTAATTTTAGTAAAAAGAAAAAGTGACACACAGAAAACTGACCAAGCACATTACTATAGTATTGATACATTAGAACAATGATCCATGACTCATTTTTGATGTGTAGGAATCAACCACACATATATACGACACACAATGTCAATGGTATAACTCCAAGTGTATCTTTTTAGTTAAAATTGACATATTATTTGTAACATCCCTGGGAAATAAAGAATATGGCATTTTAATATTTATTAATATTTGTTAATTAAATATTAAATTTATTTTAAATAGGATGCTATGTTTGATAGCGTACTCGACACACAACAATTGGTTTTTTTGAAATCTTATGTTTCACACAACTTTGAGTTATACCGAAATATAATATAATATTATTATTATTATTTTAAATGGTAGTTAACACATAGTCTTTGTATTGGTGGGAATGAACAGAAACAACTAAAATATTATTATACATTTTTTTAATTGTCTTTATATTTATCCAATAGATTTTAGAGGCATATAATAAGAGAGAATCTGATTTTAATCATGAAATACTCTAATATTCTTTGAAAGGTTGTTTTATTGCCTTTTTGTGGAGAACCCTTTTTAAATATAGTTTTTTTCACTTTTATATATTCTATTTTAAAAAATATTATTTTTATTTAGAATCGGGACATAAAAATTTACTTTGGATGAAATTTTGGTATTTTTTTGATAATGTTCTTTTTTTAGTGAATAATGAAAAATACAACATTTTAATTCAAAACTGCGTTTTAATATAATTAATTCATATAGTTAGAATATTATTTTAATTGGTTTTGAAGTTTAATTGGATTATATTTTTTCCATTTAATCCAATGTTGTTCATTTTAAATAATTTCACTCTTAAATTGAACATAAAAAAGTGTCAATATATATATATATATATAAATTATTTCTTAAAAAACGCTTTTTATTTTGACAACGGGAATTAATTTCAAATTAATTTCTGACCCTTAAGAGTTTTGAATTTTGAAAAATGGATTCTATATTTGAAATCTGGAGGTCCAAATTTTGTGAATAGGAAATTTTTATTTTCAGACATTATTAATATTTACTTCAGTAAATATTTTATTTACCATGGTAAAAAGGTATATCTGGTAAATAAGGTTAAAAAATAATATTATAATAATATTAAATTACACTAACACGTGTCTTAATCTTATTGGACGATACATGTCGGACCATGGGAATCCTTGGGTCTATTTTGGGACTCCATTAAGCCACTTCGGAGTGATAATGACACTTTATATTAATTAATATAAAGTAAAGACAAAACTTACATAAACATATATCTTTTATTAAATCAATTTTCACATGGGGTTATATAAATTCTCTCTTCAACTATAAATATTCATTTGAAAAATAAATTAATTTACTACATCATGTTATTTTATTTATATTTTTTAGACATAAAATAAATAAAATTATTTATGACACAATGATGATGCAGTGATTACCTTATTAATAAATGATTTAATTAAATGAGATTATAAAATTTTAAAAAACTATCCAAAACCTGTCAAATTCTTACTAGATGATTTTATTTTGAAAAATAGCCATCTTATCTTCAAATTTAATGAGTTTTCGACCTTTTAAAAATGAAAATCTGTTTATAATAAAAAATAAAACATTCCTAAAGAGCCCCTCCACCACTTATAAAAAGCCATCACCTCTAACCCATTACTCACACCTCTCAAACCTCTTTTCTTAGCCAACATCTACCGAATTATGCTTCCTAAATACCTATCTTCATCATAGAAGCCTTACCTTAGGCATAAGGCATTTCAAGGAAGCCTTTTGGTTCAATCCAAAGGGAGTTACCCGATTTAAAGTAAGAAAAAGAAACATACAAGAAAAGTCGGACTTGAGGTAAGGGGTTCTCGTCTCACTTTTTATTCTTGTGAGATTCATTCTATATTTGAAACTATTTACTTTGGTGTGGTGTATTTACTACCGATTATTGCATTATTTAAGTAATATACTTTAATTTATTGGTATTTACATCTTTATTTTATGATCCTTATTTCACGTGGTTTATGTTTCGTAAGTTCCCAAATAGGAAAGGGTACCTTTCACCATACTGTTTTAGTTTAAGACTTCTTTTATGGATTTTGAATTTCCATTTTATTTTTTTGGGATATGTTCTTACATATCATTATTGCTGTAAATTTTATGTCCAAGTGATAAGAGACCCTTTTCTCTTTCATCAACTCATTTTCTGAATCTTAATGTGATGTCGTTAGGTAGTCGAATTTCTGTAAGGGAACTTCTTCACCCAATTTTCCATTCTTTGGGTTAAACTTCTACTTACTGATTATGTCATGATATGAATATGTGTGAATTAAATATGACTGTTTTACACTTAATATCCACTTATATTGGGTGTATTCATATTTTTCACTAATTATTATGTCATTGATTTGTTCTCAATCTAAGGATATGATCTTTGCAGGGGACTTTTTCTCAATATACATTCCATTGAAACTTATTTTTTTCTATACCAATTTACTTTTATATGGTGTATATACTATCCTTTGACATATTATATCATGAATCTATTTACTCCAAATAGTAGACCATGGATTACCTCTGTGGCCTTCGAAAATTATTTTTGAAGATAATAAATAGTACACAAAGGGAAAATAAGGGTAAAGGGGGGGAGTAACCCCTCCAATACAATAGACAGAAATCAAAATTAACCTTTCCTACCACGATCCCATCCGTGAAACAAGACACATACCTTTGCTCGACCACCCCTTCCATGTCCTCCTCAGCCCCTAAGATGCTGCCCCCTTTTCCATTTCTTCAGGATTTGGCATGAACCATCTTCATTTCCCTCCAACTCATCAACCACAATATCACTTTGGTCACCCACCAAAGGAACACAATCGTTATGAGAAACATGATCACCATCACCAACTTGAGCAACCACAACAAGCCCTTTAGAAGACAGTTTCCAAACCTGAGCCACCATGGAATTAACCTACTTGAATGAAGAGGTATTAGACACTGCAAAAGGCCTGGTACCTTTCCTATATCGACTCTCCCTATACAAAGCATCAAATTCTAGAGAATTAATATCATCAATCATGGTGAAGAAATTAATCTTCAAAACATCAAGTTTTATTGGTTCAGAATTCACAATGTCTGTCAAAAAGAGTGCATGAGCACTTTTCCAAGGAAGTTCCTGAAAAACATTCCCTGCAGCAGGCACAGGCATGCACTGCACACGCTAAGGGTAATCAGGAGCAATGGATGAAAATTCCTTCATAATAATCCTAGTGTCATTGTCCGATGGCAGGCCTGACCCAAGGCCCTTATTATTAGTTGCATCATCAACAGAAGACTGTACAGGCATGTCCTGTATAGTGAATCCAGTGGCAATATTGGACTGCAAAAGAACGTCCTTCATCAATGTAACAGAATCCTTGGAAGAATTCAGTGATAGGCCCAACCCAAGGCTCTTAGAAGTAGAAGACACATCCAAAGTATCCGAATTTCCAGGGGGCATAACCTGTACAGAGTGAAAGGGCTCCATCCCTTCCAAAGGGGAAGTAGCTTGCACCATATGATGAGAGGTAATATTCACCGAGGGACCAATAGAGTTCCCTCAAATTGTCAGCTTCCCTTTAGTAAAGAATTGGTCTTCCATGAGAAGAAAAGGGTCCAACTTAGAACCACTATCAGGATCATCTCCCCATTTAGAAGTCTACCCATGAAGCAGTGTGGTAGAAGCATCATGAGTGAGGGCTGTTCTAACCCCATGACAAGGCCGCACCACCCCACCACATTCAGCAACACCACCCGAAGTCCCTTTCCCAATCACAACGTCAGAAAAAGATACAAACCCGCCAGCACTTGGCCTCAAACTCCCCATGGTAGGCAAAGTCGAAGCCACCACCACACCACCAAGGGTGTTTCTTTTTTCATTATCAGATAAAGGGGGAGCAGAACCCTACTTCAATTGAAACTTTCATTTTTCAACAGAATTCCCATACCTCTTATAATTAGAGCATTGGAGCCCCCAATTACATTTAATCATGACATGCCCAATAGACAAACAATTAAAAAAAACTCAAGGACATGCTCATAATCAATTTAGAAATTGAATTTAAACTCACCAACAAGTAGATAAACTGTATCAACAAGTGGCAAAGCCATAGAAAATTCCACTAAAATACGGGCTAAGTGACCATACCTGATCTAACATATCTCCTTATCAATTTTAATGGGTGAACCAATTTCAAGGGCAATATCACATAGGATGCTCGGGTACCAGAAAACCCAGTTGAGGCCTTTCACACGAATCCAAGATTTCACAACTGTATTCATCACACGGAAGGGATCAATCCAGGGGTCCCAATTCTGAAACCTTAGAACCCTCGACCTAAGATTGACAAATACAGAACTCCAAGACTTCAATTTAATCTCACTAGACCAAAAAAATATGAAAAAAATTCATACCAAGAAAGATGAGGTTCCATTCACTAAAACACCAGGCCTGTTGGAGATGATTCCGAAGAGCATCAAGCTTCCAGGAGTACTTTCCCTGCAAACACAAACGAGCAAAAATTTAATGCTTATAAGATTCAATACTCTCTTAAAAGATACTGAGGGTTTCTTCAACCACAGCAAGCACTGTAAAACCCCGAGATTTTATGAAAAATATTTTTTTTAATTTCATTAATGTCTTGTGTTGTACGCTACACCAAAATGAGATTTCACAACACGCATCCTTGACTTTCCTTTCATTACACGAAATGGCAACCTTCCTCGATAGCGTGTATAGTATGCAATACTGAGTTTAACTAAACTACGGTATGCTATTAAAATATTATTAAAACTAGCCGTTATAAATAGTAATAACCACTTTTTGAAATTTTGTAAATTTTATTTTTCAAAATGGACTTCATTTTTGGATTCGGAATATTGAAATTAGCTTAGGGTGAAATTTTGCTACTTTTCGGATAACTTTCATTTTCTAAGGAATAGTGAAAATTACTATATTTTAATTAAAAACAACTTTTTTAATCGAAATAATTAATAGTAGTAAATTTTTAATTTGAGTGGATTTAAAGTATATTTAGAATATATTTTTACAATTTAATACAATGTTGGTCATTGGATATAATTTCACATTTAAACCAGACATAAACAAGTGTCAATCTTTTGAATGTTATTATCTCTTAAGAACACGCTATTTGTTTTGACGACAGGAATTATTTTTTTAAATTAATTAATGCAACTGATATTTTTTTAATTTGTTAAAATATACATAATTTTTGAATTCATAATATCAAATATAGATTAGGTATAATTTTTGGTATTTTTCTGGAAACTTTCATTTTTTGATGAATAGTGAAACCACTAAGTGGTAGTTAAAAAACTGAATTTTTCATAAAACAAAATTTTACCGCTTATATGAGTAGAATTTTGAAAATCTAAGAGACACGGTTAATATCAAGGACTAAATTGTGGTTCAATGAGATGAAAATAATTTTTGGTGAATAATAACTTTTTACTTTTTTTACCACGGTTAAAAGTAAATAGGGTAGTTAAGGGTAAAAATGATATTATTATTACCCTAACACATGTCCTAATTCTATTGGATAAGTGTAATTCGACCAAAAACAACCATAGGAATAAAATATGACCATTTAGGCCCACTTGGATTAGATTAGGACATTTATTATTAATTTATTTAAATAAGGGTTAAAATAGTTAAAATCAAAGGTTAATAAGTAAATTATTTTTAATATGGGGTTATAGATAAGATAAATTAGACTATAAATATTAATTAGAAATATAAAGAAATTTACTACATAATGGTATTTTATTTGTAATTTTTAATCATTAAATTGTTTAATTTATCTATGACACAACTATGATGCAGTAATTATCTGATTAATGAAATATTGACATAATTGATGATATAAATACACAAATAAATGTAATTTGAGACTTTTTATGAATTAAACTAATTTTTAAGGTTAATATGAAATTTTATAATTTATTTAATTAACTTGGTTTGAACTTATCATTCTGTTATGATTTTCACAAAAATCAATTCCTAAATATTGTCAAAATTAACATAAAATAGTTTTTAAAACAAATATTATATTATTAATTGTTATTTTATTCCTAAAAATCTAAGGATCGGCCAAATGACTTAGATATGGTTATATATTAATAATAAACAACTTGGGATTATTTTGGCTTGTTATAGTAAGTTTATTAACCTTATAGTGTAAGAACACAAGAAGACACGGTAAAAGTAAAATTATATAACTTAATGTTAAATCTAATTGATAAGGTTAAAATAGGAACCCAAACTTGTCTAAATTCTATTGGATGAGATTATTTAGACCCATACACACCTTATCTTAGAAAGAAATCAATTTGGAGCTATTTAAAACCGAATTTGGCTTTATAATAAAATAATATTCTTAGTTTTTCGAAAGGTGCCCCTCTCCTCCCTTATAAAAGGGCACCTCCTCCCTCTCTTCCTCACACAACATTGAGCCTTCATGCTCGGCCAAACCCTGCCAAATTCTCTTCTCCACTTCCCTAGAAACATCCTAGAGGTCCTGGTCTTCTTCGAAGACCAATTTTAGTGCCCTAAAAGGAGGTCTCAAAGAGGTGCTTCAAAGAAGAGGTAATGCCCGTTACCGATTCTTTCAACTTTATTTCTTCTTCCACTTCTTCTTATTAGGTTGTTTAATTATGAAGTAATAACATCAGTATCAGTAATATACTTAAATTTAATTATAAGTATGAAACAACACTATTTAACCATCTATCCATCCTCCAGAAAACGAAATCACCGCGTGTGCGTACGTACGGAATACCGTCTCCACGCCGTGGTCTAATCTATTTTCCACCACCACCATACATGGATGGGTATAATGGTGTACATAATAACTATATATGATTATTGTAAAGTGATATTGATTCTGAAATATTATACATACATCGAAATACAATTCCATGATCATGAGAATGATATCATCGCTCGTGCGTACGTACGGACTACCGTCTCCACGACGCGATGAGATTCATTATCCACGTTAACCATTCAGGAATGATTATAAAGTATATGTAATAAGTAATCATGAAATATATGACATAATAATGATACTGGATTTATGTGTATATATATGTATGTCATCTACTTAATTCCATTCAACTCAATAAGGAAATGAAAATAACATTCATGCGTACATACGGCCTACCGTATCCATTAAAGGTGTATTTATTTCCATTTACTGATCTATTATATATATGTAAATTCTGAATATATATTATATATAAATCATGTTTTATATTCTGGAATTAAGTAATCATGATCTAAGTAAACATATGAATAATTATAAGTCAAAACACGAACGACAAATGAAATGATTTTACCGAAAACGCTCTTTAACATGAAATTTACAAAATAACGGGTAATATAAAGTCATAAGTGAACCATATATAATATAATAACAATTATTATGATTCTAGAATAAGTCAATGACATTATTTAAATCATTATACAGGAGGTTCGGACACTTATGAAGCAAATCATACCGAAGGTAAGGGAGAATATCACAATCTCATTTTTATCCAAGATTGTTTATACTTTGGTATTATTGGGGTGTATTTTATCATCCAAATCCATGTTTCCTCAATATTTAATATTATTTTCATCAACCTATAATTTTTTAAATCCAATTTTACCCTTCGGTGAGTTTTTAGTAAAAGGAATCTTTTTTCGTTTTTCGTAGGAGGTACTTTTTGACTTTTCTGACAAAAGTACGAGAAGAAGGTTTTTTTAACTTATACGGCATGAATGGATTTTTAAAACATTATTTTCAAGAAGCTTAATTTATAAGTTTTCAAGTTTATTTTTAATCAAATTATTTTAGTTTAAAATTGTATGAAATGTTAAGAAAGGGAAAATGTTTTTGAAGTAGAAAGGATATTTTCCTCAAGAATGGAGTTCAAGTGTTTTATCAAAATTATTTTCCATCTAAGATAATATAGGGTTCTGTTTCTATCCCTATTTTTACCTTAATTTGATTATGTTATGATGGAATTATTTTTATGATGTCCTTTTATCTTATATGGATTATGTTATGATTACATGATGTTTAAGATTTCCATATTTATTACATGGCTTATGCAATGATGTATGATTTATGATTTTTTGGAACACATAAGAGTGGTATCATTATGAGATGGATGGGACCTATATCTCCCTCCAATGCATTGGGTAAAGATTTTATATCTCATGAGATAGACATGGCTGGAACGACAGGTTAAACTGGTTCAGTGAAATAGGACTGAAATGAGGAATGAACTCAGTTCAGAAATGGACTTTTTCCACTAAGATACTCTTTGAAATGAGTCTTGACTAATAAGAAATGATTATCTATGATTATGTGTGTATGACACAAAGTTTCATGTTTTAAGTTATGATTATTGGGATTACATTTCACTACTATGATTTATCCCATGTTATGATATTATGATCTCTTTTGCAGGTTAAGATTTCCAAAATGTTATGTTCTTATGAATATGATGTGATTGATATTTTTTTGTTTACCCTTACTGAGCATTTGAGCTCACCCTTTTATGTTTTCTTTTCCCCAGGATATATAGAAAGGATTTAGGTTAAAAAAAGTAAGATCTTTATGGCAGATGTTGAAGATCTTTCACCGTGATTAGAAGATTATATTCTGAGTTTCCAAAGACACTAAACTATTACGGTCCTTGTGTGTGTGTTTTTGTAATGTACTAAGTATTCCGCAAAAGTAATGTAATGTCTATGTACGTTAAGCTTCGAGTCTCTAAAGTTGGTATCAGAGGAAAGGTTTTGTCAACCTTTGGAAACTAGGATGCGAGAACATTAGTGAGATCCCTAGAGATATTTCTAATGTATGTCTAGGGATGTCCCTAAGGTTAAGTATAAGTATAGGTTATAGTAATAGAATTACGGGAACCCAAGATGTTAGATATTGAAGGTAATCCCCCTTTATTATATTGTTTTCCCTATCATGATTTTTTCTCTCACACTATTATTTTTGGGTTTTAGAAAATGGCTGGAAACAAGATGATTCACGATAATGGAGGATATGATGGACAATGGAATGATATTCATCATGAGCAACAAAATGAAATGGGATTTGGAAGTCCAAAAATCATTATTATGCCGAATAAGCAATCTCATAATATGATCAATAAACTCAAATTTGGAAAGTTTCCTGACTCGGCTAATAAAATAAAGATGGAGTTTCATGATGATCATAGAGGAATGAAAGTTCAATTTCCCCTATGTAAATCATGTGGGAAGAGGCATCAAGGAGAATGTTTCAAAGGAACTGGAAGATGCTTTGGGTGTGGAAAAGAAGGACACAAAGCCATTAATTGCAATGGAAAAGGTTCAGTTAAGAGCAGGGATAAGGATAATGGTATTTCTATGACATCAACAATGGTTAAATGTTTTAAATGTGGAATGTATGGGAATTATGCAAACAAATTCCCTAAGGGAAAGTCTCATGAAGAGAATCAGTATGGTCGTATGGGTAGTATTTATGTTGATGATGATGAAGACACTACAAATGATATGTGAGTTGAAATAATTGTTGAAGCTCGATCAATGGTTTAAGATGTTAGTGGAATGATTACATGTTTATCAGGTGTAATGTTGTATAAGTAATATCATGGTACTATGGAATAAAGAGACATCTAAGGATTGTTACACTGTTGTCTTTCCTTGAGTTTTGAAAGTGTGTGATTAATGGTAGCAGTATGCATGAATGGTTATTCAGATATTTTTGGAATGTAGATGATATGCGCATAATGAAGGGATAAGGAGAAAATTAAATGTTTGATAGTATTCATGAGCTCATGACTGATATAAGGAGAAGGTTATATCATGGTTTGAGTATATAGAATTTTTGAGTTTTGGTATGAGGAAAGAGTTAACTTTTGACAGCATTCATGTTTTCACTAAGGTTTAACAGGTATTCATTGTTCAATAGAATACATGATTAAGGTATTCATAGGATTGGAATGTGACCAACAAGATATATGGGGGATAAATTATGGTATTCACATGCTTGGTTGATGGCATTTAAAGTAATCGTTTTCTTTATACTATGAGCTTAGCCCGAAGTATTTTAGATAAGCCTAATGATTGGAATGGATTATGTTGGATATAAGTTTGAATTGTTTAAGGATAGAAATTTTTTTTCGATATTATTAATGGGATTTTATAGTAATATAGCTTTAGAAAAAGGAAAACCAGCAGGACGGGCGACATCCCATCACGTCGGACAAGGCTGTGGGAATTGAACCCACAACCGAAGTGCGACTGACCTTAATCGCCTACCACTAGCCTACAGGAAGTCCTTGTTTAGTAGAAACTAGTTTTATTATATTAAGTAGTATGATATATGAAGTTTAAGTCCATTTTAGGAACCATATATGATTAATCTCACTATAGATGGACTAATGTATTTTTTTGATAACTTTTCTAACCTTTTGTTTGAGACAGATGGAATGACCCATCATTCTATCACATGATCTGCTAACACATCACGAATGACAAATTCAACTTCATTTCTTTAAGAGATGAAGTGGAAATTATCCAAAGAATGACCAACAGTGAGACTATACCAAAATCACGAAAGTATTTCTTCTAATTCCAATTTCATCAACATTAGGGAAATGATCTTGAAAACCAAAAATGTTGTCCTAGTGCTCTTATATATGATGAATCAGATGGTACCTTAGATCGTCACAAATATATGGCTTTGTGATTGCTGGCTTTTCCATAGCCATGCTCTCTACCACTCTCCATCAGAGCATGATGGTTAGATTTCTCTTCCATATCCATATTTTCACCTATGTGGAAACCCAGTGATTAGTTTATTTGGGTAACCGTTACGTTTCATACTTTTGTTTTTAAATATTGGTTTTGGTATTCCTTTTTACGATGTGGGTTTCTATTAAAGAAACTTTCGAGTAGTAAACCATTTATAACCCCGATGAATTTCGGGGGAGAAATTCATTTTAAGGGTGGTAGAATGTAAAACCCCGAGATTTTATGAAAAATATTTTTTTTAATTTCATTAATGTCTTGTGTTGTACACTACACCAAAAAGAAGCTTTCACAACACACATCCTTGACATTCCTGTCATTACAAGAAATCGCGACCTTCCTCGATAGCGTGTGTAGTACGCAATACCGATTTTCACTAAACTACGATATGCTATTAAAATATTATTAAAACTAGCCGTTATAAATAGTAATAACCACTTTTTGAAATTTTGTAAATTTTATTTTTCAAAATGGACTTCATTTTTGGATTCGGAATATCGAAATTAGCTTAGGGTGAAATTTTGGTACTTTTCAAATAACTTTCATTTTCTGATGAATAGTGAAAATTACTATATTTTAATTAAAAACAAAATTTTTAATCGAAATAATTAATAGTGATAAGTTATTAATTTGAGTGGTTTTAAAGTATATTTAGAATATATTTTTACAATTTAATACAATGTTGGTCATTGGATGTAATTTCACATTTATACCAGATGAAAACAAGTGTCAATATTTTATTAGTTATTATCTCTTAAAAACACGATATTTGTTTTGAAGACGGGAATTAATTTTTTTAAATTAATTAATGGAACTGATATGTTTTGAATTTGGTAAAATATACATCATTTTTGAATTCATAATATCAAATATAGCTTGGGCCTAATTTTTGGTATTTTTCTGGAAACTTTCATTTTTTGATGAATAGTGAAACCACTAAGTGGTAGTTAAAAAAACTGAATTTTTCATAAAACATAATTTTACCACTTCTATGAGTAGAATTTCGAAAATCCGAGAGACACGGTTAATATCAAGGACTAAAATGGTGAATAGTAACTTTTTACTTTTTTACCACGGTTAAAAGTAAATAGGGTAGTTAAGGGTAAAAATGATATTATTATTACCCTAAAACATGTCCTAATTCTATTGGATAAGTGTAATTCGACCAGAAACAACCTTAGGAATAAAATATGACCATTTAGGCCCACTTGGATTAGATTAGGACATTTATTATTAATTTATTTAAAGAAGGGTTAAAATAGTTAAAATAAAAGTTTAATAAGTAAATCATTTTTAATATGGGGTTATGTATATGATAAATTCGACTATAAATATTTATTATAAAGATAAAGAAATTTCCTACATAATGGAATTTTATTTGTAATTTCTAGACATTAAATTTTTTAATTTATTTATGAAACAACGATGATGCAGTAATTATCTTATTAATGAAATATTGACATAATTGATGTTATAAATACCCAAATAAATGTAATTTGAGACTTTTTATGAATTACACTAATTTTTAAGGTTAATAAGACATGTTAGTATTTATTTAATTAACTTTTTTCGAACTGATCATTCTGTTATGATTTTCACAAAAATCAATTACTAAATAGTGTCAAAATTAACATAAAATAGTTTTTAAAACACATATTATATTATTAATTGTTATTTTATTCCTAAAAATCTAAGGATCGGCCAAATGACTTAAATATGGTTATATATATTAATAATAAACAACTTGGGCTTATTTTGGCTTGTTATAGTAAGTTTATTAACCTTATAGTGTAAGAACACAAGAAGACACGGTAAAAGTAAAATTATTTAACTTAATGTTAAATCTAAATGATAAGGATAAAATAGGAACCCAAACTTGTCTAAATTCTATTGGATGAGAGGCTTTCGACCCATAACCACCTTATATTCTAAATAAATCAATTTGAAGCTACTTAAAACCGAATTTGGCTTTATAATAAAATAATACTTTTAGTTTTTCCAAAGGTGCCCCTCTCCTCCCTTATAAAAGGGCACCTCCTCCCTCTCTTCCTCACACCACATTGAGCCTTCAAGCTCGGCCAAACCCTGAAAAATTCACTTCTCCACTTCCCTAGAAACATCCTAGAGGTCCTGGTATTCTTCAAAGACCAATTCTAATGCCCTGAAAGGAGGTCTCAAAGAGGTGATTCAAAGAAGAGGTAATGCCCGTTACCGATTCTTTCAACATTATTTCTTCTGCCACTTCTTCTTCTTAGGTTGTTTCATTATGAAGTAATAAAATAAGTATCACTCATATACTGATATGTTATTATAATTATGAAAGTAACCTATTTCACCATCTATCCATCCTACAGAAAACGAAATCACCGCGCGTGCGTACGTACGGAATACCGTCTCCACGCCGTGGTGTAATCTATTTTCCACCACCACCTTACTTGGATGGGTATAATGGTGTACATAATAACTATATATTATTATTGTAAAGTGATATTGATTATGAAATAGTATACATACACTCCAATACAATTCCACGATCATGAGAACGATATCATCGATCGTGCGTACGTACGGACTACCGTCTCCACGACGCGATGAGATTCATTCTCCACGTCAACCATTCAGGAATGATTATAAAGTATATATAATATGTAATCATGAAATATATGAAATAATAATGATACTGGATTTATGTGTATATATATGTATGTCATCTACTTAATTCCATTCAACTCAATAAGGAAAAGAAAACAGCGTTCATGCGTACGTACGGCCTACCGTCTCCAGGAACGGTGTATTTCCTTCCATTTACTGATCTATAATATATATGTATATTCTGAATATATATTATATATAAATCATGTTTTATATTCTGGAATTAAGTAATCATGATCTAAGTAAACATATGAATAATTACAAGTCAAAACACGGACGGAAAATGAAACGATTTTACCCAAAACGCTCTTTAACGTGAAATTTACAAAAGAACAGGTAATATAAAGTCATAAGTGAACCATATATAATATCATAAAAATGATTATGATTATGGAATAAGTCAATGACATTATTTAAATCATTATACAGGACGTTCGGACACTTATGAAGCAAATCAGACCTAAGGTAAGGTAAAATATCACAATCTCATTTTTATCCGAGATTTTTTATACTTTGGTATTTACTGGGGTTTATTTTATCATCCACATCCATGTTTCATAAATATTTAATATTATTTCCATCCACCTATACTTTTTTAAATCCAATTTTACCCTTCGGTGAGTTTTTAGTAAAATGAATCTTGTGTCCTTTTTCGTACGAGGTACTTTTTGACTTTTCCAACAAAAGTACGAGAAGAATGTTTTTTTAACTTATACGGAATGAATGGATTTTTAAAAAATTATTTCCAAGAAGCTTCCTTTACAAGTTTTCAAGTTTACTTTTAATCAAATTCTTTTTGTTTAAAATAGTATGACATGTTAATAAATGGAAAATTTGTTTGATGTAAAAAGGATATTTTCCTCAATAATGGAATTCAAGTGTTTTTTCAAAATTATTTTCCATCTACGATAATATAGGGTTCTGTTTCTATCCATATTTTTACATTTATTTGATTATGTTATGATGGAATTATTTTTATGATGTCATTTTATCTTATATGGATTATGTTATGATGACATGATGTTTAAGATTCCCATTTTTATTACATGGGTTATGCAATGATGTATGATTTATGATTTTGTGGCACACATAAGAATGGTATCATTATGAGATGGGTGGTACATATATCTCCCTATAATGCATTGGGTAAAGATTTTATATTTCATGAGATAGACATGGCTAGAATGGCAGGTTAAACCGGTTCAGTGAAACAGGACTGAAACAAGGAATGAACTCAGTTCAGAAATGGACTTTTTCCACTAAGATAGTCTTGGCAATGAGTCTTGAATAATAAGAAATTATTATCTATGATTATGTGTGTATTCCACAAAGTTTCATGTTTTAAGTTATGATTATTGGGAGTACATTTTACTACTATGATTTATCCCATGTTATGATATTATGATCTCTTTTGCAGGTTAAGATTTCCAAAATGTTATTTTCTTATGAATATGATGTGATTGATATTTCTTTTGTTTACCCTTACTGAACATTTGAGATCACCATTTTATGTTTTCTTTTCCCCAGGATATAAAGAAAGGATTTATGTTAAAAACAAGAAGGTCTTTATGGGAGATGTTGAAGATCTTTCACCACGATTAGAAGATTATATTCCGAGTTTCCAAAGACACAAAACTATTACGGTCCTTGTGTGTGTGTTTTGGTAATATACTAAGTATTCGGCAAAAGTAATGTAATGTCTATGTATGTTAAGCTTCAGGTCTCTACAAGAACCCCATTGCGTGAGAACCTTGTATTAGGAGCATCAACACGAGGAATAGAGAAGAACCTATCAGGGCCCCCCGAGTGTGAATCATCCATCCGAACAGGCTCTTCCGACAGAGGAGTACAAATCTCCTTAAATGGAGCCACAGGCAAAACAAAAACATGATTCAAACCAGAACCACCATTACTCTTCTGTTGAGGGCCAAAAAAAATTTCCACAGGACTAAAACGATCAAGTGAAGAGGAATCCATCACAAAACAATGACCTAGATGCCATTTCTGAAGAGAGAGACTCTCTCGACCCCAACCATCTTCTCCCCATTATTAATGAATCTATATATTATCATGATATTATAATATTTGATTAATTTTATTCCTCAATTATTTGTATATAAGTATCTCCCATTTGATTATGAACTGTTTAATTAAAATATAATTTTAAATGGTTTAAAGATTTATTCTTCTAAATATTTCTCATTAATTTCCATGTTTTAAAAATGGTTTTAAGGATTTATTTATATAATCATTAATATTTTGAAATTAAAATTTCTTTCATAAGCTTCAAAGTTGTATGAGACAATTTGATTCAAAAATCCCTTTATTAAATATTTTAGATGATTTTGATAATGGTTTGATAAATACTTGATTATTTCAATATCTTGAAATGATATACTATTATTACAATGTGGAAATGTTATCTTTACTTTATGCTTGATTTATGGGTTATGAATATGTAATGGTTCTTGGGAATTTTTTACGTATATTGGTGGTATTGTGATAAACCTAGGGTAGGTGATCTTGAGATATCTCTCAAATGCATTGGGTAACGTGATGAAGGTAAACGTTAATGTTTCTCCTAAGAGATTTAGGGAATATACAATGATGGGTATTCCAAACATAACTCCCTACGTAGTTGTGAAAGCTACAATATAAGTGTGTTATGTATGCAATATGTCACCTTTATGATTTATGATTTCTGTGTGTTATTCATAAATATTATGATTTCCTAAGGTATGTTATGATTAAAATGTATGGTTTCATTGATTTGTATTTATTGTTTGGATAATGTTTACATTCATTATTTTATAACTGTTACTAAGCTTTTTATGCTCATCCCATGTTTTGAAATTCTTTTCAGAGGAATTAATGATGAATAGTGTCAAGGATAGGATCTAGGAAAAGTCATGCTATCTAAAACATGTAAGTAGACAAGTTTTTTTATGAGTTTTTATTTTATAAAAAAATGGAAACTAAGTAGAAGTGCATACTTTGTAATTTTTTAGATTTAATGTATTTATTATGGACTATTTCTCTAAAGCTATAAACCTGAAAGGATTATCAATGTTAATTAATTATTTAACTCAATATAATGAAATGTTTAAGGATGGGTCCATATATTATTAATGAATTATTTTATATTAATGTTTAATTTATTTATATATAATATTACTTACATATGATTTTCCTTCTTATATTGTTGGATTATTTTTCTTAGGTTGAGATAATTTGATCACCACCTGATATAATGTATGTACTTTTTTTAGAGGGGATCATGGGTGAAAAAAGTAGAAACCTTAATGTTTTTAATTTTTTTTAAAAATTATATAGTAGTGTTTATTTGTATTCATGATGTCAAATTTATTTAAATTAAATTATATATTTTTCATTCTTTGGTTACAAGTTTTTTTGTGGTTTTGTTATAAAATAAATACACTATAGCAAGCTAATCATTTATTAGTTCTTTTTAGCAATGTTAAAGAACATTTATCATACTGTTACAGAGAATATTTTTAGTAGTGAGTGTTTACATAAATTATCTTAAACCAATACTTCCACTTAAAAATATTTAATATATTTATGACATGATAGGTTTTTAGGTGGATAATTTTTAGAGAAATAACATTCTGGATTATTTCACTCCCTTTTATTTTGGTATGAGTTAATTTCGAAATTTCCCTACTTCTATTAGCTAGGATATTATTTCAGTAAAGTGAGTGCATATGTCTTTTTCAATGTAGGATATGATTTTTAGAGGAAAATATAACTTGAAAAGTGGTGAATACATCATTGTAAATTCACTTTTCCCAAAATATGATAGTTAAAATATTTATGTCAAAAAACGATTCTATGATTTATTTTGAGCAGAACGCACCCTTACAAAGTATTAATCACTGACTTTCTTATTTGTTCATGGTCTGAAACTTTGGAAAAATGATGGTATTATTTTCATAGATCAAAATGAAAATACATACCAACTCATCCTCTTTGAAATGTTTTTATAGATCAAAACACTACTATTGTCTTTATATCTGGGGGGATCCCTTGGAAAGATAAAAGTTAAAATGGGTTTTACAGCTCAAAAACCCATTTTGTCCCATGATATTCATAAGAAAACATAATGATAAAATAAGAAGGTGATAGATAAAGAGTTGTAGGGGAATAAGAACCCATGAATTCAACACACCTCCATTGTAGTTTAGTGCACTACTGAAGGCTTACCTAATGTTCCTTCTCTACTACTCAAGATGAATTTTTCACAGATTTTGATATGTATAGAGATGAATAGGAAACATCCAACCCCCATTAGATTTAAATCATCTCAGTTCAAAAACCTAGACCTGACCCTCAAATTGGGTTTTTGGACCAAAATTCCCCTACTATGCATTCTTTCTAATTTACACTATCACTTCTCCTTATTCTTTATATATATATATAATCTAAAATTTAATCTATATATATAAAATATATAAACATATATTTAAAATGATATTTAATATAAATTTTATATATAATATTTACTATTAATAGAAATATTCATAATAATATAATTAGAAATATTGAATGTATTTTATATATTTTAAATTTTATTATATTGAAATAAATATATATTATTTTTTATTCATAAAGAATAATTATATAAATATATTTTAAATTTTTATTAAACACACATATATATTATTTATTATGATATTTATTATATATAATGTTGATTATTTATATTTTTAATATTATAATTATTATTTAAACTACGAATTCCAAAGTGAAATTTTGAATGCCAATTTGTACTGAAAACTTCTAGTAAAAAGTTTCACTATAAATTTCCAATGAAACAAACCATGGGAAATTTCTAGTGAAACATTTCACCAGAAGTTTCCACCAAAAATCTCCACATAAAATTTGAATTTAAAATTTTTACATCAAATTAAAATTAAAATATATTAATACAAAAATAAAAAATTAAATTTTTTACATTAAATTTTCATTGAAAAGTTTCATGGAAAACTTATAGTGTGAATTGTAAGGTTTCCTATGAGTCTCTTATCACATTATAAATCATGTGTATGTAAAAGAATACTCTTCCAGGATCCTTATATATAAAATCTATAAATGAAGAATATTGTAAATATTTATACCTATCACTTTAATAAAATTCAGTGAAAATTTTGACACAAAACATTTATTGTAAAAGTTCATTCAAATTTCTAGTTGAAATTTTCGATTTATATTTTTCACTAGACATTTTCATTTAAAATTCATAGTGTAAGTTTACACTAAAACTTGGAAATAAAAATTCTATGTATGACGGAAATATTCAATGAAAAATAAAAATAAAAATATGTATGGTATAATTAAATTATAAATTTTAAGTGAGATGTTACTGGCTAATTTTTGGGTCATTAGTGTAAATTTATACATGATATTTAATTTTGAGCGGAAATTTAAAATTAAATTTTAATTATGGTTAACCTAATATTTTGAATATAAATTTATAAAATAAATACATATTTAAATTTTTAGTTAAAAAATAATTACACATAATAAACAAAATAATTATTCATCGAATCAATGAACTGGTCATTTCCTATAGAAGTTTCCATTGGAAATTTTCCATGAAAATGTTTAGTGCAATCTTCCTCTCAAAATTTCTTTTGAAAACATCGACTATAACATTAAAATTAAATCCACAACTAGTATTTGAAAATTATACATTAAATTACAATTAATATATTTTGATACATAAATTAAAAAATATAATTTTTCATTAGAAATTTTCATTAAAATTTTATACTAAAAAATTTTAGGGATAATTTCCACTGGAAACCTTTAGTGAAAATTTCCACTGTAAAATTTAATTTCAAATTTCCATTGAGATTTATAGTATAAATTTTAAATTTTTATTTTACACCACAATTTCTTTTATAACTCATATTTCAAATTTTGATTGAAAATTTCCAACAAAATTTCAATGTATGATTGAAATTTTCAATGAAAATAAAAAAACACAAAGAAAAACATACAAATACAAATAAACATGGTAATATTCAATTATAACATCAAGTAAAAATTTATTGTAGAAATTTTTAGTACAAACATACAAACATTAATGTAAATTCTAATTGGAATTTTGTGTTTTACATTTATAGTATAAATTCCCACTAATATAATTCTATACTAAAACAAATTGTGCAAATTTTTAGTACAAAATTTAAATGTAATTATATATACATGCATATATATGTATATGTATATATAAAAATGTAAATATAAAATATAATTTAAATTATACATTCACACTAGAAAGTCACACAATCCCATTGAAAATTCCCAATGATGACCCACAGTGAATGTTTAAAGCTATCAGTGGAATTTATGATTGTTTCAAAAACTAAATTCCTGGTATGATTAGTTTTCAATGCGAGTTATTCTTTAAATGTTTATTCTATTAATGATTGATTTTACATGTACTTGAGTATGATTTTACTTCCTATGATAATATGATGAATATTTTTACCCCATATTTTCAATTCTAATTTCCACTTTAATTACAAGTGAAAATAGATTAATACATAAATAATTTATTGATATAATTTCAGTTTTATATACTATTATTATATATTTATTATTTTTTTATATTTCTAATTATATATTTTAAAAAATTAAAAAAATTATAAATTGTGGTACTTTCAGTTTTATTTTATATTATTGTTATAATTTTAATTTTTGTTACAATAATTATATATTTATTATTGTTCTCTATTCCAAATTATATATTTATAAATATATAAAAAATTATTAATTATTGTTAAAATTTTAGTTTTTTACTATTATTATATATGTTTATTATTTTATATTTCCAATTTTATTTATTATTAATTAATTATTATTATATATTATGTTTATGGGTTTTAGTTTTTTTCTAATTACATTCTAGCATGATTGAGGGGTATTTAAGTCCAACAAACTCATATAAATCAATTTGTTTTTTGAAAATAAAAATGACTTAGAATTTAGATCTTCCACCACATCCCTTATTTTCACATGATAAAGCCATGTGGTGAACCTGAACCATAGGTCCAGGTTCCAGACCTGAGATGATAACTGTTTCCTCCCCACCCTAGCGGTGGATGCCATTCTTGAGTGGCCTACTCTCTCCATTTGAAACCAATCTAAGCCACCACACTTTTCATGCATGGGCATCAACTCCCATGATTCTTGGCCCCTAAGAGGGTGCTTGTGGGCCTCCAAGGGCATGCATGCCCACCTCTCTAGACCCCTAAAATTTCCCTTACCATGGTCTGGCCATTTTGATGAAGTGGCAGCATTGAAGATGATTAAATGATATATGTTTTTAATAAAAACATCTTATTCTATCATCACACATAGGCCCTAAAAACATTAAAATATTATTAACATTTTGCGAACTGAGGTTGTGATGTCATGATTAGTCGATATTTTTTTGGTGGATTTGTTTTTAGTCTGTAATATACCTTGTTACTAGTCATTTAACCTGTCAAAAAGGTTTCTTATACCTAAATTTTTTAATGACTCCCTAGGAATCATATAATTTTGGGTTAGTCACTAAAACCCTTAATGATGAACATTTAGCAATCGTTAATTGTAACCATGAATCCAACACTATTGTATATTGTAAAATTTTAAGTGTTACCTTTTTAACATCACTAGTTAAAAGCACTAATAAATAATGCACTTTTATCAATATTAGAAAAAATACTGACAAAGGGTACCATTATCAGCTTTAAAAAAAGCGATGATAAATGTGCCCTTTCATCAGCAATTTTGTTAGTACTGATAAAAGTAACATTTATCAGGGCCTTTAGATAGAATTGACAAATATTTACCTTTATCATTGCTAAAAAATAGCACCAATAAAGGAAAACCCTTAGGAGAACTAGCTAAAAGCGATGAGAAAGAGTACTTTTATCAATAAGGAAAAAAGCACTAAAAATGGCCATTTTTAGCGTTGATAAAAGTACCCCTTATCAAAATTTTTTGTTAGTGCTGATAAAATTTTGGTTTCATAAAAAAATTATATATGATTAAAAAATATTAATATACTAATTTTTTTATATTGAAATATGTATAATATATTTTATTAAATATAATTTATAGAATGAAAAATATTTATTACACTTAATACATTTGATATTTAGTTAAAATGCCTTAAAAATAATTAAAATATTATATTAAATAATAAATTTCTAATTATTATGGATTAATAGTAATTTAATAACAATTAAATTACATAAAATTTTAATAAATTAATGAACGATCTAAAATAAGATAAAAACATGACTTAAAATTCAAATGGTCATAATAATTGATCTATGTGTCTGTTTTGAGATCTACCACATATCTAATTGAATCTTGTAAAAAATCAACAACATAATATCCTAAAGAGTCCCAGTCGGTGTTTTTTGAGGTCAAAAAATTTCCAAACGACTTCAAAAACAAACTTTTTTGTCAGGATCTCTTATTTTTAGAACATTTTAGGGAATTTCGGTATCATTTAATGAAGTCAAATATCTTTTTTTCAGTTGAGACTATATTAATTCTTAGATATTATAGTTATATGAATCTTATAGTATATAAATTTTACTATTAGTCATATTTTAGTGTTATATATAATTAAATATATACATATTCCATTCATTTAAATATAATAAATCATCTGTACAAATAAATATTTTAACATTTTTACACAAAAATATATTTATAAATATGTAAACCATATGTGAATAAATATTTATTATTCACATTATTTTAAATATAACACTTTCCATTTTATTTACCTTATAAAAATGAATATTTATATATATACATATACATATAATTTTTATATATAAATAATAATGTGTTAATAAAAAACATATATTTATGTATATAATCTAATATATGTAAATAAATATGCATATATAAATATTTCTACATGTATTTTCATGATATAAATGTGTATGTGGGTGTAATGTATTTGTGTATGTGTGTTTCAATATCTTATAGACAAATCATATATAGAATCATTTTTATAAAAATTCATTATCATTAAATATAGTATATAAATATATTTATAATAAAAATTTATAAATACTTTATTAAAAATTTATATCTAAAAATAAAATTATATTTAAATGTTTATAATTTTATTTTTAAATATATATAAAAATAAATACATATTTAAATATGTATAAAATTTAAATATATACATATACAGTATATATAGAAATTTTTGAAATATATTTAAAAATACTTATATAAACTTTAAAATAAAAAATCTCGGTTTTGTGAATCTAATTGGGTGGGAGGGTGAATCAGTGGTACCCTCATTTTACATTTCCCCTATTAATTCAACCACTTGAACATTGTTTAGGTTCTCGATCCACTCAACATAAAATCTCAATCTTATATTGAGTGTAGTTATAATGATAAAGAGAGTACCACAAATTATTTACAATTGTTCAACAAAAAATCCTACTAATTTCCATGTTTGTTATACCCCCTAATATGGATTCTTCACTTTCTACACAAGTGAATACAACATCACATATTTCATTGTTCCCTCTCTACGATAAAACAAGATTGATTATGTCTTCTCTTACAATAGAGTCCACTGGATTCTTCTTCTCTTCAATGATGATGAATCATATAGATCTTATTCTTTATATAGTCTTCCTCCCAATGAAATCTACACGCCCCTTCCTTTTTTAATTTCTGATGAACATCAGTAGTGCGGGTCTTGAGGCTCCTTAAATATTTGGTGCAATCTAGATTCTACTCAATATTTGAATACCCATGAACTCCTAGAATAATCTACATTGTTCTTCGATACTTTGGTGTCTTGGGTTCTCAAAATATATTATAATATAGTTTAATAACTATTCATCACTAACATGCACAAATTTATCCAAATAAAATATTATGCATCAGATCTCAATTATTACATGAGTTAAATGTGTATATAAATAAATTATTTATTTTACTCATCTAAATATCAATACCTACTTGTTGTATGGGTACTATATTTTTTCATTGAAATACCCCATAAACTATGGGTATTTTATTTCCTCATGAATACCTAATATATGTGTATGCTTTATCTGGAAGGTTCTCATATATCCACATAGGCATTCTGTTTATCCACGCAACTTATATCAAATTCATGTGGTTTCAAGTATCCTCATTATTGATAATATGGATTGACCTATACATCTCATCCTCTACTTGCATTCACCGCATTTATAAACACAACATCAAATTCTCGAATATTCATGATTTATTTATTCTTTATGAAAAAATATAAAAACAATACCCTTTGATTCTCATCATTATGGAGCACCTATGGGGAATTGAAACTCCTAACAACATTTCCATATCTTCACATGGATTTATCTTAGAATGAATATGGATTATCATCATGTGGAATCTTTTATTATCACTATTGAACTATATTCTTCTTTATTCATGAATTAATATTTCATGCTCTATTTTTTTAGATGTGGCTCCATTGCATGACATCCTCATTTAATGTATATTCATTCATGTGAAAATGAATTAATGAATTACCTTGATCATACCTATTCATTTATCAATATTTTACATCACCTAGAATATAAACCTCATTATATGATATGAAAATCCTCATGATCCATCTATTGATGCATGGAAGTGAATGAATATCATTTGAAAAAAATGCTTCAGAATCACCTAGATCTCAAGAGGATGACTTAGCCTTTATTAATTCACAAGAGGCAATGGATTGATCCTTGTAGATCAAAAAATGGTGGATGACCCGTGTGAAAGAAACCCCTTGGAAGAGGAATGTGGAAGACGAAACTCATCATTGATCAGACAGTGTAGATCAGCTAGATCAGACAACTTAGTTTATTTTCATATCATTTAATGGATGAACAGTGCATGTGCTTCTATTTCCCACATGAAACCCATGATTGGTACCACTCTGCAATATAATATTTTTTGTTCCTTTATTGGTCCAATCTAATAGAGAGTTTCAACACACACAATTATCTAAACCAAAGGGCTTCATAAGCTGCACATAACCTTCACTAGCCCACCTTCCCACCTATGTGTGCTGACCCATGTGCTTCCCTATGGTCTAAATGTATCCCACCATGATGATGTGATATCTATGGGTTTTATGATATCTCATAACACCATGTTATATGGTTATGATGGCTCTCATGTGTGGTTAATCTTACTCCCATAATGCTTGATTGAGATGGACTAGCTGGTTGGCTTAGTTGAAAATGGGGGTTCAAAACCCATGGGGCGCAGGTCACTACAGCTGTACTATAGAGGTACTATAGAAGTGGTGGTTTTGTTGATCGGTGGGTATTGTAGCGGTGGAAGGATTCTGTAGTGGTGGCATGTCACTGTAGCAGCGACGGGTACTGTAGTAGCCGGGTTACTATTAACAGAATATGCCTTAGGCCAAAAATTTGGACCTATGGGCTATGTAATGGGATACATGCCCACTAGGCCTTTTGGATATGTAATGGGTCTCCCTATACCTAGTTAAAAGAGTTCTTTAAAATGCTTTAATAATAAAATGAGGCTTCAAAAAAAATTTCCAAAAAAAACATCCTCATAATTACATATAAAATTACTTTCTCTTTTCATTGTATTCTTCAATTACCCTTCCTATTAATTTAGGAATATAAATTCCAAATAGCTCATCAACATCTTATAAATTTTTATAAGCATCATTCCAAACTACCAACAAAATTTTTACATTCCTTTAACATGAATGATTAGTTAATAAATCGTCACATTTAACATGGATAATTATTCAAGAATGACCACCAATGCCATGAAATGAGTCCATAACGATTATCCAGGAATCACCTCATCATCAGTAATAAACAAAACACACATGAACACATCATTAAAAAGAAACTCAACACTTGTTCTAAATAATATTTCTATTTTAATTTTTTTCAATATCAATTCACATAAAAAACACCAATATCTGGTGCTCAAACTTTTCTACCCTTTATTTAAAATAATATGTAAAGGGGAAGTTGGGGTCTTCTCATAACATTTTTTTCAAAGACATGTTATGATCCAATAAAATATTGTTTCTTGAACAACTCTGAGAGAGGGATGATATCACATCATTCTCTCAGCAAAGAGCCTTTAGTTGATAAACTATAAGAATACGTGTGATAAACTGATGTAGAAAACAATATAGATAATCTATTGTTTTCTATTTTGTCCATAAAAAACTTACATGTGATAACATGTTTAGAAATTATCAATTCTCTTGATAGAGTTCATATTTTTCAATGAAATGCTAAAAGAATACATCCAACACTTTATAAAATACATCATAATGTTCAGAAATGCTATAATAACTCCATCATTGTATGATATTTTTAGAAACCAAAGACTCTTCTTTAATAAATATATTTAGAAAATTTAGTAATGATGAATGAAAGTGTGATTGGAATACCCCATTTATCAGGTTATCCCTCCTTAATGGATACAATCATTTATCAACATGTAATTTCAGGAAATCCATGATGAATACTTATTCCCCTTCAATTCCATGCATATTTGCACATAACACATAAAATATTAGGAAATAAGGAGGAATGTCTTGGTTTATAAGAAAAAACATTTAGGCTAAGAGATTCCACTCAATATGGGCCACCATTTCCTTCTCATCTCTTTCATTTTTTTGTGTTGATTGGAATATATTCTTATTTATTTCAAATATTAGGAGTTCTTTAATCTAAACTTTTGTTTTATTTAATCCTCGAAGAACACTCATGTTTCTTTTGTTTTATTCCATCTAATCTTGTTCAATAGTTTTTCTTCTCTCATCAAGTTTGTTACCCCTAGCTTGTGGTTTTTCATGATATTAATGAATTGAAATGTAATGAAAACATTACAAATATTTGTTTCCAAACATATAGACACACTAAAATATTACCTAAATATTATTATTTATATTATGGTATAGATTCACTACTACAGAAGTGACTTTTTAAAGAGTTAAAAAAATATTTTATCACTGCTAAAAATGCATTGTTAATCTAAGAACCAGTAAAAGTGGGACAATTTTAACAATGATATTTTAGCACTAATAAAGATTTTATGGTTGTAATGTTCTATTAAAATAATAACAGACTATAGTAGAAAATAAACCTGTATATGGAAAAATCATAATTTAATTGAAATTAATATTACATAAAATATTAAATACAAAAACACTATATTATTGATATTTAACAATTTGTTTTTAAAATTACATTGGAAAGTACAATCACAATAATTCAAAACAATAATGGATTCAAAATATTTATCACCTGCCACCCTCTCAAAAAATTCAGATCATGGTATCAGTTTCAGAACAAATAACTCCAAATCTAGAAAAATAATATACCTATATAAGAAAATAATTTATATATTATTAATACCATAAATTAATAAATTAAACATAAATATTAAACAACAGATTAGTAAAATGTGAATTTTAAATAAATGGTCACACCTGGAGTCATATATTGAAAATTTTGCACCCTATTGATGTGCATATAATTTTTAAACATCACAAATGACATAAAATTCGTTTTCTTAAAGTATCAATTAAATATGAATGTGTTTGATTGGTATTGATTATTTTATAGATTATTTTACAAAAATATTAATTTAAATATAAAAAACAATCTTTGTGAGATACCGGTAACATATTGTGTTAGTCTAACATGGTACAGATACCGAAAAATCATAAATAAATTATGAATAATTTTCCTATAGTATCATGATATTTTGAGCATGTTATCTTGGTTTTTAGTGGCATATGTTTTGAACTAAATTTTGAATGTTAAACTGATAACTCACACTTTGATTCATACCAGACATGTTGTGAGTTAGATTCAGGTGCATCTAATTTAGAAACATAAAAAATGACTTATAGATCATTTTAATAATGTATCAAAACAATATGAAAGTGTTTTATTAGTTTTTTTGTATGTGACACATATTTTGAACAAAAATGGAACACTACTGAAAATATTGCATATCCCAATAGTTTAAAACAATTGGGATAACCCCCAAAACTTTTGGGGTAGCCTATAACAATGGTTTCAAAAACTGTAGGTATATGGGCCACCAGGATAGTCTAATACCAATGGTTTATAATGATCCATTAGTATAGGGTGGTTAGGATATCAATTTACAAATTGTTTATTGTGAACAGTTAGTATAGGGGGTTATAATGTTATTTTACCAACGATTTAGCTTTAATTATTGGAATAAAGGTATCCCAATGGTTTTGAAACTATTGGTATATACCCCTCATCTCACCAGCCATCATTATCCCCATTTCTCACTCACTATACCTTAAAGCACTTGCAATCAAAACTTTAGAAAATACTCAACACATAGAACAACATCACTGAAAATAGAAAACCACTTGGACCACTGTAATCAAAACAGAACATCCTCAACATACAATGAAACCAATAGAAAATTATCAACACCTAGATCCTATAATGAAACCAATATAGCATCATAAAATAGAAAAAATACAATACATAAATAATGATAACATGACAAATCAATTGATTGATTTAACCAATGAGAACAAAAGAAAAAATATCTCATATATTCATTCAAAAAAATAAAAAAATAAATTTTTTTGTAAATATAAGTCTTTAATATAATTGATTAATATGTCCCTAATCACCATATTTATCATCACTTTAATCGATGGCCTCATCCTTATATTCATCCTTTTCCTCGTCCTCAGTCATGCCCTCTTCCTCGCCATCATGCCTACCCTCTTCCTCCATCATCCCCACCCTCTTTATCTCCATCATCCCCCCTCTTCCTGGTGGTCATTCTCACCATCACCATCACTATAACCATCTACATCACTAAGAACATTGTCCTACCAACCACCACTAGGACTACTACCCAGTGCATTATATAACATATGAATCCTTGACATATATGCATAACAAGATATGATAGTTTCTAGTGGATGTGATGGACATAATACTTAAATTAGTTTCAGAAATTATACATTTTCCATTTAAGCCCAATCTTCCACCTTATAGACCCCTTTTCATTCTTTTCCACCTTATACTCATACTATGATACTCATTAAAAATCAGTGTTTCTAGAACCTGCACTTGAAGTGGGCTAATACCTCATCGGGACACTACTCATCCCTAGTAAGCAGCGTACTCTACCATGATGCTTATCTCTCAAAACCATATGTTAGGGACCATTTTAGACTAACTTGTTGGGTTCTTGAGGAAAAAGGGACTCCAAATATGACTATTACTATAACACCCCAATATTTCACTATATATTATCTTCAATAGATTGTGTTGCATGCAACACCGACTTGGCTTGTGTAACACACAAGATTGAGTTTCTATGAAACAACACTTTCGTGTTGTAATTATTTAAATGAGATATTTATACCTTGTCCATTAAATATAGTGATATAACTAGTAATAAATAATTTTAAATTTTGTTTATAACATTTTCACATAAATTAAACATATTTATAATGAAATGTATAAGTTTTGGTAAAATAGTTCTATGTTTAGAAATACCATTCTCTTAAAGGAGCTACTTTTTTGTCCTTTTGTGAACAATAATAAAATTAATTTTATACTCTTGTAGAGATTTAATTTGGTAAAATAGACTTCATTTTTTAATTATTAATTACAAAATTAGCTTAGGGTGAATTTTTTGTATTTTTGAAAACTTTTAATTTTTGATGAATAATGAAAAACACTACATTATTGTTTAATAACTGTCTTTTTAATTTAGATAATAATTTTAATTTTAATTTATTTTAAAGTCAAAGTAGATAAATAATACATATATTAACCCAATTTAGGTCATTAGAACCATTTTTATAATAGATTTAGGTATAAAAATTCATTAAAACTTTCTAACATCTTTTTACCCACCTTCTAGCCATATTTACATATTAGCATTAAATGTAATTTTGCCGATTCTATGAATTGAATTTATATAAATAGATATACATGGTTTTATTTAGTATGAAAAGTTTTTTGTAATTGGATCAAAATAAATTTTTGTGAATAGTATCTTCTGAATTTTATTTACCATAGTTAAATGTAAATAGGGTAATTAAAGGTAAAAATAATATTATAATAATATAAAATTACCATAAAAATTTTCTTAATGTCATAAAATATATTTTAGACCCAAATTAGAATTAGTTAATAAATATTATCCTCTATAAGACACATGTGTTAGATTAAGATATTTGTTATATTTTATTTAAATAAGAGTTAAAAGTGTCATATTCAAATTTTAATAACTATTTTATTTTTAATATGAGGTTATATAAGTGATATGGTCAAAAATATATAGTATTTAGAAATATAAAAAATTTATTTACATCATGAAAATTTATTTATAATTTTTATACATGAAAGGAATATATCAAATGGTGACACAATGATGATGTTGTAATTGATTTATTAAAGGAAGAATGAAATAAAAGATATTGATAATACTAAAATAAATATATTTTGACTTAATTAATGACATACACCAATTTTATAGATAAATAAATCATTTTAGTGACATATTAAATGTTTTTTTAGAATTTATCATGTTGGTTTGATATTTTTAAAAATTAAAAGCATTGAATAGTATTAAAATTGTCATAAGTGAAATTTTAAAATAAATACTATTTTATTAAATGACATAGAAGTCATAAAAATAAAAGGTTCATCCAAATAACTCTCATAATGTCAAATATTTCTTAAATTATCCTATTGGGTTTCATTTTTTTATTTTATCGTGACTATATTAACCCTATTTTGTAAAAATAAAATAATACACGGTAAGAATTAAAATGTTTAACTAAGGGTCTAATTCTAAAGATAACGTTAATTTTATGACATAATCATGTCTAAAATTAATTGGATGAGGGGATTTAGACACAACCTCATATTATACTCTAAATAAATATCTTTGGAGCTATTTGAAAATGGAAACCAATTTAAAATAAATTAATATTTTGAGATCTTCCAAAAGTGACTCTCACCACTCTTATAAAAGGGCACTTCTCCTTCTCTTTAATTTACACCTCCAAAGCCATTTTTTCAGCCAAAAATAGACTAATTATCCTCTCAAACTTTCTCAATTCATTATATAGGCCATAATTTTGGAAGAAAACCATCCTAATTATTTATTTTTTGCAAATCAAAAGGAGACACTCGAAGACGTGGTAATTGTTTTACCAATTAAATTCAATTTCATTTCGTCTTCTAGTTTCTATTCCTATGATGTTTCCATAATAAAGTATAAAATACAACATCTATTATATGCTGATATGTTTTAATTAGTATGGGACAATAATATTACTTCTTTTACTCATCCTATGAAAAATAATATCACTATGCATGCGTATGTACGGCTTACCGTCTCCACATCGTGGTGCAAACTATTTTACATGTACACTTTACCTCTACGGGTATAATGATGAATACAAAGGATTTAAATAATAAATATAACACGTTATTCTTTATGTAAAATTTTTATTCCATCCAATTCAATGCCATTTAACCATTATAGAAATTATACCATCGCCCGTTCGTACATGCGGATAACCATCTCTACAACATGATGAGATTCATCTTCCATGTCCACCATTAAAGAATAATTATAAAAATATATATTATGAATAAGTATGGAATATATGAAAAAATAATTCTACTTTAATAATATATGTATATATATATATGTTTATGTATATATATGTATATGTATACATACATCATTCAATTACTTCCATTCAATATGATAAGAAAATAGAAACAACATTCATGCGTATGTACGACCTACTGTCTCCATGAACTGTGTATTCCATTTCATATATCTATCTAATATATATATATATATTTATATTATGAATATGTATGATATATAAATTTATTTATAAATTCCAGAATTAATTAAATCATGATCTATGTAATATGATAAAAAATAAAAAGTCAAAACACATACGATAAACAAAGTGATTATTACTCAAAATGTTCCTGAACCATAGAATTGTTAATAAACCAATAATATAAAGTCATAAATGAATCATATATGATATCATAATTATTATTATGATTCTGGTATAATTTAATAATTTGTTTAAAACCATTATATAAGAGTTTCATACAATTATAGAGAGTATCTGACTGAAGGTAAGTGAATTTTCATATCAATTTTAATTTTTGTGAGATATAACCCACGTTCACCACTTATTTATTGCATGTGGTGTATGTACTTCCCCTATTAGATGTTATATAATTAATATATTTACATTAATGGTATTTAAAGATTAATTTAAAGATATTTGGATTATTATTTAAATGTTTAAAGTGATATGAGATGCTTTGAATGTTTAAAGGATTAATCCTTCATCCATTTCAATATTTTTGATATTATCATACATATTTATTTATATGTATATAAAGTATTATAATGAAAATTTTATGTATATTTTTATGTTTATTAATTTTTTTTCAAAATTGAAATCTTTTATGGTTTTTAAGTAAGTTAGAATTTCACAACCTCATTATTATTTGAGTTTATTTATTTGTAAGTATCTACTAGGAAATCTTTATCAACCTTGCCCCTATTTCTTAAAATATATTTCAAAATATTATAAACCATTTTTTAAAGTCATTTTTATCCATGTTTATCTTTTTATAAAACTTTTTTAAAGGAATATTTCTTTCATTTTCAAAATGAGGTACTTTATGAACATTTCGAAAATTGAAAGAAATAGTGTTTTTAAAGTTAAATAGCATTGGCGACTACTTTCCACTGTTATAATGGCATAATGTTTTTTTAATCTCCCCTTACAAGCATACAAGGTTTTTTTAAAAGAAATGTTTTCTATTATAATTGAAAATGATATTAAATTATTTCAATATAAAAAGTGACATTTAATACAAATATTATTAATGATTTTGTTAGATTATTTTCATCTATGTCAACAGTTTTTGTTGGATATTATACATAATTGATGTTTATTTTTTATGATACAATCTTCCATTTTGTATTGAAGAGTTTATGTTTTGTTTGACTATGTATTTTCTATTTTGATATGATTCTTGGATTATGGAGGAAGTATTAACATTTTATATGCTTGTTTTAATATGAATGTTTATATTGGTTATGTTTCTCCCATTTCATATGAGGAATCCATTGGAATTAGAAAAGAATAGGTTGGGGAACAATTAATGAATGCCCTATTGGTTAAGGACCGGTTAATGAAAGACCTACGGGCTGGGGACCAATTAATGAAATCCTTTTTATGCATCAATAGTTCTCGTGAGATAAACAAAAATGGCTTTTGACTAAAATCTTACCCGTATAGTATTGGTATAAGGTCTCAATGGTATGTATGGAATTTATGCATTCCCTCAATATAAGATTAATTAATAATATTTCATGTTATTATTCGACTAGTAGAATATAGATGTGAACATTTAAATGACATTATTTGATTTATTCTGTCCATATTATGTTGAATATTATGTTTAAAGGGATTGTGTTTCATTTTTATACTTCCCTTAAAGTTTATGATTATTTAAGAAAGATTTTTATATATTGTTTAACCTTATTTAGCATCTGAGATCACACCATTCTTATGTTTTATTTTCCAAAGATTCTAAGAAGTTTATTTTGATATATTTGTAGGGTTAAGATAAGATAATAATGGAATTATCCATGTATAATAAATATTGTATTTTATATTTTGAATTATATTGTAATGTTCATGTATCTAATGTATTTTCCAAGACTACTAAACTAGTCAATACTTCAATATTTTATTCCTTGTAATCAATATAATGTATTAAAACAATTAACCAGCTCCGGGCTTCTAGGGTCGGGGTGTTATAGTTGGTATCATAGGAAATTTATAAATAACCTTATAAATATATTTAGAAAGCATAAATTACGGATTATAACCCAAAGAAAAACACTGAGGATAAGTATAAAGGAATATCATATAATTTTGGTAATATAGAGATTATGTGGGTATTCCCAGAAAAGAGATTCCTATCTAAATACTATAGGTGGACTTGGACCTAAAACATATTTACCTGGGAGTAATGAATCAAACATGGTGTTCTAGACATAACTTGATATAAGCTGGTACATGACCATGGCCCTTACTGCGCACCTTAATTGACACTTCAGAGGGATATGATTAGGATAATTCATATTTTTTTTACAAACCATTATGAATGATTTATGAGTAAATATTTTCCCAAATTAAACATTTTTATGAATATGAGACTATATGTGTGTAAATATTCAATTAATACTTAGTATTATTCTATTTTTTGGATTATATATTACAATATGATTTAACCTATTGTATGTCGTCATTTTGAAATGGCGCCTAATAGAAGGAAGTAGAACTCCACAAATACACATGATCCAAATACAAAGAAATATCATATATTTAATGGTCTTAATCGAGCATTTGAAATGGAAATAGTCTCCCACATATTCTCATCATATGATGAAATATTATCATGATTTTATAAGATAAGTAAATAATTCTCTAAGTACGATAGATTTTAAGGGAAGCAAGAGAAGAAGAGGATGGCAGAGAAAAAGTTATATAATGGGAAGATGGGAAAGAAGGATTTTACCACATGTGATAACTGTGGAAAGAATCACCCTAGAAAATTTTTAAAGGGAATGCGAGTCTATTATAAGTGTAGAGAGAAAGGACACCGTTTTCATGATTACGAGGGCAAGAAAACGTTTTCCAAGTTTCAATGCTTCATCTCCAAGGATGTGAGACACTATGCCAATAATGTCCCCATCGTCAGTGTATACCCCAGATGATGGATTGGATAAAAATCATGTTATGATACTATTGTAGATTATTGTTATTGATTAATGTCATTATATTGTTATTGAAGAATTATTTCTTTTTATTATTGTATCAATGATGTACTTATTATATGAATTATGAAAATAAATTAGCATTGTACTGCAATACTATTTTATTAAGGATTTGAGATTGTATGGTACCATGTAAAGTGAAACAGATGCAAGTTAAACTTTTTAGAAAACAAATTGTTGAGGGAATGATAAACCTTAATTTTTCTTAGATAATGATATTGGAATAATGAGATGATTGATTTGGATAAATTATATTTTATACTATTAACTACCTTGGAACTTCTTAATGGTCTATTTGTACCATTGTTGTTGGAGTTTACATGATTTTTGGATTTAAGGAGTATATCCAGTATTCTATGTTTTAAATAAGGAATAACGAAGAAAATGTTTCTTCCCATATGTTTTTAAGGTAATTTAGCGTATTATCATGTTTTTTTAGAATACATGATGAAGGTATTCACATGCTTGTTATGTTACAAAAAGATCTCCATTTTGTTAAGTGACCTTCCTTATAATTTTTTGGACAGTGATTTTGGACCAATGTATTTTGGATAAGTCTAATTATTGGAATAGATTAAATTGGACATTGGAGATTATTGTTTAAGGTTACAAATTTTCATAACATTATTTTTGGTATGTTATAATAAAACAATTCTTTGAAAAAGGAAGCCCACAAGTCTGGTGATAACCCATCGCATTAGACAAGGCTGTGGGAATCGAACCCATAACTGAAGTGCGACAAGAATTTATCACCAACAACTTCCCTAAATGATGTACTAGTTTTTATAACATAGTTTTTATTTAAATTTTCTGAAAAAAAGAAGTATAAATTCATTTTCCTAACGCTATACCTTTAAGGTAAATAAAATATTTTTGAATATTATTATTTTTAGAGTAATGTGAGTTTGCGGAAGAAATTATTTAAAGGTGAATCTCAAATTTTAAAGTATTCATACTTTTTTCTTATTATATGAAGTAAATTAATTTATAAACTATAAGAAATGTTCCTTAAAAAATTGTTTTCCTAGTACTTTATTTTGGGATGAATCTAATGGTCCCTTAGTGTAAGAACCCAGTTTTTTCTATAAAAGACTTTGGAATATTCTTGATGTTATTCCAGAGTAGTTCCTTTAGACAGTGTGCGATTCCGAGCTCCATAGTGGCCGGAATTATGTTTTCAGTGCGTTCAAACTAGGAATTCCAAATAAATGGGATAACTCCTAAACAGTGATCCAGATCAGAAACCTGAGTATACGGATGGGTCCGGAATGGGGTGTTTACCTAGGAACGAAATAAAACATGTCGACACCGGAATTCGGGACCCCTGCTCACTATCAGAACATTAAATAGATAATTAAATTAATTAATTTATTTGTTTAATGGTTAAACTTAGGTATCTCTTAAACAATGGTTCAGATTGGAAAACTAAGGGCACCGTTGAGTCCAGATAGTTCCGTTTACCCTAGGAGAGGTGTAACTTTCGCAGGCACGGGCCATCAGTGAAAAATGGACCGAGGGGCATTTTCATAATTTAGCAGCCTCAGTTGTCGAGTTTAATAACTTTTGAACGGTATCTCAGAATCAAATTCTGATACCTCCATTGAGCTTTAGAGGTGGTTTTTACCCTAGGGGAGGTTTGACCTCAACCCCATCAAGAGTTTCGGATGCGGTTTAATTTGGAGTTTTAAATTAATTAAGTTTGTACTTAATTTTTTCTATTTAATCCTAAACACCTCCCCTTTCCCCTCATTTGTTCATCCCTGGTGAAAAACCTCCCATAGAAGAACTACTCCTCCACGGCGAGGAGCGACAGCTCTAGCGAGGTGCGACAGCTTTGGCGGATCGTTGAGAAGCTTCGGGTTACGTCCCTGCAGGTAGGCGGTGTTCATTCTGAGTTTTAAATCCCGAACTCCTCTTTCAATCTCAATTATAGCATATAATTGTTGCTATTTATTCAAGAATATTCCATAACCATGTATTAAATTTCCTGAGCTATCGGACACATTTTTCGAATTTGAAATCCGAGTTTGGAGGAGGATGCAGTCGTTCGTTGAAGTTTGCGGGTTTTGGAGGTTGTTGATTTTTTCCGGCAGGTGGTCCGGGCTTCCCAGGGCGGCGCGGCGCTGTAGGCGGCGGCAGAGCGGGACACGAAGATGCCGGGTGTGCGCGGCGTCAGGCGTTGGGCGTGCGAGGGCTAGCTTCATCTGAGCAGCTCAAGGCGTGGGCGGCGGCGAGCCGCCGGGGCGCGGCAACCGCGGGGTCGTGGCGCGCGACCCCCTGCGTGGGGACAAGACCCGCGAGACGCGGGTCTTCACGCGGCGGGCGCGACCGGCCCTCGGGGCCGATCTGCACTTGGACCGTGAGTCTACGGCCGGCCCGCGTGCCTAAGACGTGGGCCAGAACTGCGAGCCGAGCCGCCCGGTGCGGGCCGGCCCAAGCTGGGCGGACCGGCCGGTCTAGGCCGGTCTAGCCCAAGGGGCCTTATCCCTTCCGACTTTGGACACCCGTAACTTTTGCTACATGTGTCAGTTTCACATTCTGTCTATGGAAGTGTAGTACTCGTCTCGAGGAGTATGTTTTGAAATGGTTTCGGGGATTTTTAATTCCTGATACGTGGTGTTCGGTGGCGCGACACGCCTTTATCTGGACAAGCATTTTCTCGGGGGTTCTTGTTTCGGACAGTGCATACACATCTAATGTCTGTTTTGAGCGCCGTCAGTGGCGTTGGGACCCTGGCGTCGAGGACTAGTTTCCAAGTGTTTTTTCGGGCATTGAAGCTGGAGTTGATATGTGGGCCTTATGGACCGTCTTCGAGTTGCATGCAGCGTTTTTGTGCCTTTTCTTCAGACGTCCATTTGGGGCGTGCGAGTAGTTGATTTTGGGTGTTTTTCAGAGGTCATTGCAATGGCTCAATCCGCCCGCATTAATTCTGCACGACAGTGCGGGCCCCATGGGGGTCATTTTGGGAGTTGTCAATGACTTCTATCTTTATCACCGAGTGTCCGTTTCAGAAAAAAGATTAGTCGAACTTGTGTAATATTTTGAGAGGATCGCGACGGTGCGATCTGTTCGATGCGCTTCGAGATCGGGATGCGGGTCCCACGGAGGACTGCTCATGTGCGGTATGGAGAAGAACATCTTTTCTGTCAGATATGTGTTCCACTCAAGTGAGCAGTCCTTTTGATGTTTTTTCTCGAGGGGATCACAATAGTGCGATGCACCTGACTGTTTTCGGGGCCGAGGCTCAGGATCACGGGATGTCATTCGGGTGTAAAGCGGTGTTGGAGACTTTTCCGTCGGATATCTGTTGGAGGTGAGTAAGTAGTCGATATCACATTTTTTTTCATGAGGATTACAATGGTGTAATCTGTTCAAGTGAGCGGATCCTCTTACACAATCATATTAAATGTGGAAATATGAAGGTGCCCTAGTGGCGGTTTTTCGACGGTGTTTGTATCGGACCCTTGGCGTGTGATCGCGTGAACTCCTGTGTGAGTGAAGTATATGTTTGGAGAGATGTGGTTGGCCATGCCTTAGCCATTGAGGTGGAAGGTTAGAGTTGTTACATTTACACCTTCGCGTTGACGATGGGTGTCGAATGCATGTTAGCCTTTAGGCTAGAGAAGTGGCATACTCATGGAGTATTCGAGAACGCTGAGAGGTACAGGTGGATGGTTATAACTGAGAACGTTTGTTCTTGGTTGGGAGAAGATGTGGGGCCACACGTCGTGTGGGCCCCATGCACATGTCGTGTTCTGCTTTACGTACCATTGGCCTCTTGCGACATAGAGGGTCCTCCTGTTTGCGATGGTTTAGACCTACAGGGTGGAGTGGTTTCCCCTAGTTTTGTTCTAGAGTTTGGTGGTGGTGCGATACCCACTCCGAGTTCTGTTGGCCAGTGTTGTACCATCCAGTATGGATGGCCAGAGTAGTTCTGGGTTTACCCTCCAGCAGAGACTAGGCAGTGGGTTTCTCATCGACTTCTTCGGGTTTACCCTCCAGTAGAGACTCGGCAGTGGGTCACCAGGCGACACTCCTAGGGTTTACCATCCTGCAGATACTAGGAAGTGGGTCACCCGACAACACTCCTAGGGTTTACCCTCCAGTAGACACTGGGTAGTGGGTCACTCGACGATACTCCTAGGGTTTACCCTCCAGAAGAGACTGGGCAGTGGGTCACCCGACGACACTCCCAGGGTTTACCCTCCAATAGAGACTGGGAAGTGGGTCACTCGATGACACTCCTAAGGGTTACCCTCCACCAGAGACTGGGAAGTGGGTCACCCGATGACACTCCAAGGGTTTACCCTCCAGTAGAGTCTGGGCAGTGGGTCACCCGACGAATCTTGAAGGTCTACCCTCCAGCAGGGCTGGGCAGTGGGTCGCATGTCGACTTATTCCAGGTTTACCCTCCAGTAGGGCAGCACAGTGGGTCGCCTTATGATGTATTAGGATTCACCCTCCAGCAGGGATGGGTAGTGGGTCACCCAATATCTTATTATGATTTACCATCATACAGGACTGGGCAGTGGGTCACCTATCGGCATTTCAGACTCTGTCCTTTCTACTAGGCTAGTCTATGGCTTTCCTTTGTGACTACTGGAATGGGACTCTTAGATTGTACGGGTCAGTGATGTGACAACATTGACTTTGATAAGACCTCTCGACTGTAGGGCAGGGACAAGGTGTGGTTTTACTTTCCTGAGAACTCTCAAGTACGAGGGGCACTTTCCCCACCGAGAAGCGTCCTTGTGACGCGACCTAAAACCATGCAGGCAAGTCAGTACCACCCAAAGCAGATAGTTTCGAGGTGCGGTGATTTGAGCCCCTTGACTTGCAGTTCGGGGAAGACGTGCGAGATGCTGGGCATCGATGGTGTTTACTTCTAGGACTGTTGGTGACTCATTTTTCTTGGGCTGAGCTACAGGATGAAGATCCCCTTATGGTCTTCTTCTGGCTTCTTGATTTAGAATATGGATTTGTATATACCTTGTTTTGGTACCCACTTCATGGGTTTGGTTACTCTCCTTACAGGAGAGGAGAAGACGCGCGGGGTATGCCACGTGCTTTCCATGTCTAGCATCTCATTGTTGGATGAGTCTACTCTCCTGCTATAGGTAGCGAAAGCTCTATGGGAAGTTCATCTTCTAACCGTTCTGAGCTCCTTGTGTTGGGACAAGTCTACTTTCTTTCTCTTGTTGGTTTGAGCTGGACTATTTACTGTACTCTTTACTGCACTCTCGGTTGTACTCCTTTAATTTTCTTGTTTGATCTGCTGCTCACCCTTTGGTACCTCATTTGTTGCTCCCTTGAGCCATCTGGGTATCCTACAGAGTATTTGTTTTTATACTCACCCCTTCTTAGGCATTTCCCACACTTGGTATTCCCTTACAGATGACGGACAAGTCAATCGTGACGTCAGAGGAGCTTAGGTTCTGGGAGCTTGGACCACGTGTGATGGTCGTTGTCGGGTTCCAGGTGTGGGACCCTCCTAGATGTTTACTATTGTTTTACCTGTTGCCGGGTTATGGTACTTTTTTGGTTGGGCGCGTATTTTTCCCCTTTTCATTTCAGTTTAACTTGAGCACCTTCTTGTATTGTTTAGTGGTCAACGCAGATTTGTGGTTTATTTATTGTAGTTGGAACCTTACTTTTATTTTTTTACTCTGCACTTCTGCTTTCAGTGTGCTACGTGTGTGTGTACAGGTACACAGGAAAAGGCCTCCCCGTGTTGTTATGCCTTCGGCGATGGTCGCCAGCCCCTGGCCTATTGAGCTGGGCTTGGGGTAGTTGCGGCTCGAGCCCGGGTAGGGTCAGGTCATGACAAAGTGATATTAGAGGTGGTTCATTCCTTGGGACGTTGTTTAGACGTCCCTAAAAAGGAATTGGTTGGGATTTAGGGAAATAATGTTAATGTGTCTCGAGAGTGTCTCTCAGTCTAGGGAGTCCAGTGATGGTGTGGTGGGTGACGTATCCATTCACTAGGACCATGATAACTCGCTTGTCGACTCGGCATGCTGAGACACTTATTGCAGGGAAAATTGTTTTATGCATCACATCGGATTCAGTATTGACTGTCCTTCTTGAGTTAGCTCCCCATTGTTGTTAAGGTTGTATAAATATATGCTCATTTGATCACGACACTCCTTGATAACATTCATGATGTTTCCGCGAAGATATCCAGCTAGGATACCATCTTTGGTTCATGATGATGACCCTGTGAGCTACGATGCCTCAATCTAGGACCCATCATGTGAGCCCCTTTCTCTGGGGGGATGATAGAAGCACCCCCACCTATTGAGCAGAAGACAACATCAGTAGAGCATACTATGCTTGAGTGCAGGTTGAGCGCACTCCATGAGTTCCAACGATAGAGACCGCTGAGGTTCAGTGGTGAACAAGACCCTCATGCAGCAGAGTTTTGGCTAGAGACAGTGGTTTGCCTCTTCAGGCTTGTGCAGATGTCGGTAGATCTTATGGTGGCTTTGGCCGCAATCCTTTTTCGTGGGGCAGCTTGGTGTTGGTGGAGTCTGGCCACTTAGTTTGTTGACAAGTCGTCACTTTCATGGGGAGAAATTCAATTTTTGTTTCATGAGGAGTTATGCCCCTCCTGGTTATGCTCTATTCGGATTTAGGAGCTCCTTATGTTTTATCATGGAATGATGATGGTGGATGATTACACGGCTAGTTTCTCAAACCGTGCACGCTTTTACCTGGACTTGGTCCACGATGATAACTTTTGAGTGTGGAAGTTTGAGCAGGGTCTGCGCAGAGAGATTCATGGTGTCATAGTACCCATGATAATTTCCACATATTTTAGGGTGCTAGAGCAGGCACTGGTGACAGAGGGATTCCTATCACGTTCTACAGTCAGTGGTGGAAGAAGGCTCAACAGAGATGCGATTTCTACCACAGCTAGCGGGCATCAACAAGAACAACCTCGACGCAAGTGGCTTTCTAACAATTGGACTCAGGGGCATGGTCGTACATGGCATTGGTTCCGGATGGCACCAGTGTAGCCTAGAGGGAGTCGATGCGATGCTTATGACGGGCGAGGTAACTTGGCACGGTACTGCCTGACCAGGCATGTGGAGAGATTCAGGTAGGAAGAAGGTACGCTGCCATGACAGAGGCAGTGCCTTTGTCGGAGTAGTACCCGGAGAGGTGGTGCTAGCTGAGGAGTGGGAGAAAATGGTAGTGAGGAACAACTTTATGAGGTCTTCCCATCACCACCAGGCAGTCTACGTCATGCTCCGGGAGTGGACAGTTGGGACCATGGACAACCGCGAGCATTGGATGTCTCTGATCCTGCAGAGCATGAGTTAATAAGAGGTATACTGTACATCACTTCTACTCTTTGCAAGTAGAATTGTTAGAATCTGTGTGTAAAATGATTTCCTCCCTGCTCCTTGCTTGAGTTGTTACTAGGGTGGCACGAGGCGTGGGAGTAACCCTGTGTTGGTAAGGTAAAAGGCATGGGACCTTTTTCTTTAGTCGATGGTGTCAACTCCTTCGCTTTCCGAGCTTGTAAGAGAGTCTAGGTTGTGAGACATCAACTGTGAAACCTTACGTGACCAGATATCCTTGGTTGTTTCACCATATGGATATTCTGAAGGAGGGAATCACTGGGCGTTGTTCTAGGTGTGGGCTTTGATTCCAGTCATGACATACGACGTAGAGGTTCGGTCGGGGAGGTGAGCTAACCCCGAGAGACTTCGGGCTATTTGAGACCGTGCAAAGGGATGGCGAGGTTCCCTACCGCATTGCCCTAACCCCAAAGTCAGAAGTGGGTGCACGATGTCTCCTGCATAAAACACCTCAGGAGATGTGTGCGTGCTCCTATGAACGTCATCGGTAAGGGCATACCTCACGTGAACAGATCAAATCCTTTGGTCTGTGTGCGGTGACACGGTACTGTGCAAGAGTTCTTCTGGGTACGGGAGATCCAGGTGTGAGCCTAGTACCCTATGTTGTTCCCTAGTTTTTCTTTTCGGGGACAAAAAAAATGAATGATGAAATTATGTAAGAACCTGGTTTTTGCTATAAAAGACTTTGGAATATTATTGTTGTTATTCCGGTGCAGCGACTTCAGGCGGCTTGCGATTCCGAGCCCCGGTGTTGCCGGAATTAAGTTTTCAGTGATTTCACACAGGGAACGACAAATAAATGGGATAACTCATAAACGGTGATCTTGATAAAAAAACATGAGTGTACGTATGGGTCCATAATGGTGTGTTTACCCTTGGAACGACATAAAACATGTCGACGCAGGACATTGGGACCCCTCGCTCGCTATCGGAACGTTAAACAGACAATTAAATTAATTAATTTATTCATTTAACGGTTAAACTCAGGTATCTCTTAAACGGTGGTTCGGAATGGAAAACCGAGGGCACCGTTGAGTCCCTAGAATGCCGTTTACCCTAGGAGAGTTGTATGTTTTGCAGGCGCGGGCCGTCAGTGAAAAATGGCCCTGGGGGCATTTTCATAATTTTGCGGCCTCGGGCGTCCAGTTTAATAAATTTTGAACAGAAGCTCGGAATAAAATTCTGAGACTGCCGTTGAGCTCAAGAGATGGTTTTTACCATAGGTGAAGTTTAACCTCGACCCCGTCGAGCATTTCAGATGTGGGTTAATTTGGAGTTTTAAATTAATTAAGTTTTTAATTAATTTTTACTATTTAAACCTAAGCACCTCCCCTTTACCCTCATTTGTTCATCCCTAGAACAAAACCTCCCAAGGAAGAAATACTCCTCCCCAGTGAGGCACGACAGCTCCGGTGAGGTGTGGCAGCTCCGGAGGATCGTCGAGAAGCTTCGGGTTATGCCCCTGCAGGTCGACGATGTTCATTTTTGACTTTTAAATCCAGAACCCCTCTTTGAATCCAAATTATAGCATCGAATTTTTGCTATTTCTTAGATAAAATCACATAACCATGTAGTATATTTAATGAGATATCCGACAAACTTTTCAGATTTGAAATTCGAGTTCGGAGGAGGACACAGTCGTTCGTCAAAGTTTGCGGGTTTTGGAGGTTGTTGATGTTTTCCAGCGGGTGGTCCGGGCTTCATAGGGCGGCGTGACGCTGTAGGTGACAGTGGAGCGGACCACGGCGACGTTGGGAGAGCGCGGAGTCAGGATCTGGGCAAGCGGAGGCTGAATTCGGTCAGGCACAACAAGGCGCGGGCGGCGACCGCGGGGTCGCGGTGCACGACCCCCCGCGCGGGGAAAAACCCAAGGGATGTGGGTCTTCACGTGACAGGCGCGAGCGACCCTCTTGGCCGGTCCACGTGTTGACCAAGAGTCCATGGAAAACCCTCACGGCTAAGCCGCGGGCAGGCGCAGCGAGCTGGGCCGGCTAGCGCGGGCCGACGTAGGTCTGGCGGACCTGCCGGTCCATGCCGGTCCAGCGCAAGTGGCTTTGTCCCTTCCGACTTTGAACACCTGTAACTTTTGATATGGGTGTCAGTTTCACATTCCGTCTATAGAAGTGTAGTCCTCGGCTTGAGGATTATGTTTTGAAATGGTTTCAAGGATTTTTAATTCCCGAGATGAGGGGTTCGGTGGCGCGACACGCCTTTAAGTGGACGAGCGTTTTCTCACGGGTTCTTGTTTTGGACGGCGCAGACACATCCGATGTCCGTTTTGAGCGCCGTCAGCATCGTTGGGACCCTAGCGTTGGGCGGAGTTTCCCAGTGTTATTTTTGGCATTGAAGCAGGAGTTGAGACGTGGGCCCTACGGGTCGTCTTTGAGCTGCGTGTACCGTTTTGCACCTTTTTCATCAGACGTCCGTTTGGGGCGTGTGAGTAGTCGATTTTGGATTTTTTTCCTAGGGAATTACAATGGTGAAATCCACCCGCATTAATTCCGCATGATAGTACGGGCTCCACGAGGTCCATTCAGGGAGTTGGCAGTGATTTCTATCTTTATCACCGGGTGTCCGTTTCAGAAAAGTGATTAGTTGAACTTGTGTAGTTTTTTTAGAGTTTTGCGATGGTGCGATCCGTTCGATGCACTTTGGGATCGGAATACGTGTCCCACGAATGACCGCTCGTGCGCAGTATGGAGAATCGCATATTTTCCATCAGATATCGGTTCCACTCAAGTGAGCAGTTGTTTTTACGTGTTTTCTTGAGGGGATCACAATGGTGTGATGCACCCGACTGTTTTCGGGGCCGAGGCTCCAGATCACGAGATGCTGTTCGGGCGTAAAGCAGTGTTGGAGACTTATCCGTTGGATATCCATTGGAGGTGAGTAAGTAGTCGATCTCACATGTTTTTCTGTGAGGATTACAATGGTGTAATATTTTCAGGCAAGCAGAGCGTCTTAAACGATCTTATTAAATGTGGAAATACGAAGGTTCCCTGGTGGCAGTTCTTCTATCGTGTTTATAGCGGACCCTTGGCATGTGATCATGTGAACTCATGTGCGAGTGAAGTATATGTTTGAAGATATGTGGTTGGCCGTGCCTCAACCGTTGAGGTGGCAAGTCAGAGTTGTTACGTTTACGCCTTCGCGTTGACAATGGATCTAGTGTGCATGTTAGCCTTTGGGCTGGAAACGTGGAATACACTAGGAGTATGAGAGAACGCTGGGAGGTACATGTGGATGGTTGTACCTAAGAATGTTTGTGCTTGGTTGGGAGATGAGCTGGGGCCACATGTCGTGTGGGCCCCATGTGCGTGCTGTGTTCAATTTTACATACCTTTGACCTCTCACGACATTGTGGGTCCTCCTGTTCGTGATGGTTTAGACCAGAAGGGTTGAGTGGTTTCCCCTGGTTTTGTTCTAGAGTTTGGTGGTGGCAAGATACCCACTACGAGTTCTATCGGCCAGTGTTATACCATCCATTAGGGATGGACAGAGCAGTTCTGGGTTTAACCTCCAACAGAGACTCGGGAGTGGGTTTCTCATCGACTTCTTCGGGTTTACCCTCGAGTAGAGACTGGGTAGTGGGTACCTGACGACACTCCTAGGGTTTAACCTCCAGCAGATACTGGGATGTGGGTCACCAGACGACACTCCTAGGGTTTACCCTCCAGCAGAGACTGGGCTGTGGGTCACCTGACGACACTCCTAGGGTTTACCCTCTATGAGAGACTGGGCAGTGGGTCACCTGATGACACTCCTAGGGTTTAACCCTAGAAGAGACTGGGCAGTGGGTCACCAGACGACACTCCGATGGTATAACCTCTAGCAGAGACTGGGAAGTGGGTCACCCAATGACACTCCTAGTGTTTACCCTCTACCAGAGACTGGGCAGTGGGTCACTCGACGACTCTTGAGGGTCTACCCTCCTGCAGGGCTGGACAGTGGGTCTCCTGTCAACTTATTCCAGGTGTACCCTCTACCAGGGTTGGGCAGTGGGTCGCCTGATGATGTATTAGGGTTTACCCTCCAGTAGGGCTGGGCAGTGGGTCACCCGATATCTTATTATGATTTACCCTCCAGTAGGGTGGGGCATTGGGTCACCTGTTGGCATTTAAGACTCAGTCTATTCTACTAGGCTAGTTTGTGATTTTCCTCTGTGACTACCAGAATGAGACCCTTAGATTGTATGGGTCAGTGATGTGACATCTTTGACTTTGAGAAGACCTCTCGAGTGTAGGGTAGTGACGATGTGTGGTTTGACTTTCCCCAGAACTCTCAAGTATGAGGGGCGCTTTCCCCACCAAGACGCGTCCTTGTGACGCGACCTAAAACCATGCGAGCGAGTCAGTGCTGCCCAAAGCAGATAGTTTCGAGGTGTGGTTATTTGAGCTGCTTGACTTGAAATTTGGGTCAGATGTGCGGGATGCTGGGCATCGATGGTGTCTACTTCTGGGACTGTTGGTGACACATTTTTCTTGGGCTGAGCTATGGGATGAAGATCTCCTTACGGTCTTGTTCGGGCTTCTTGATTGAGCATATAGATTTGTATATACCTTGTCTCGGTACTCACTTCTTGCATTTGGTTACTCTCCTTCTAGTGGAGGCGAAGACGTGCGGGGTATGCCACATGCTTTCTATGTCTAGCTTCTCGTGGTTGGATGAGTCTACTCTCCTACTATAGGCAGTGAAAGCTCGATGGGATGTTCATCTTTTCACCATTAGTAGCTCATTTTTTTATGACGAGTCTACTTCCTTTCTCTTATTGGGTTGAACTGGACTCTTTACTGTACTCATTACAGCACTCTCGGTTTTAATCTTTTACTTTTCCTGTTTCATCTACTGCTCACCCTTCAGTACCTCCTTTGTTGCTCCCTCGAGCCTTCGGGGTATCCTACTGAGTATTTTTTTTATACTCACCCCTGCTTGGAATTTTACCGCACTTGGTGTGCCCTTGCAGTCGACGGACAGGTCGATCGTGATGTCAGAGGAGCTTAGGAGCCATGAGATTGGACCATGTGTGGTGGTCATTGATGGGTTCCAAGTGTGGGACCCTCCCATCTGTTTACTGTTGTTTTACCCATTGCCGAGTTGTGGCACTTTTCTAGTTGGGCGCGTGTTTTGCCCCTTTTCTTTTCAGTTTACCTTCAGCACCTTCATGTATTGTTTAGAGGTCGATGCACATTTGTGGTTTATTTATAGCAGTTGGAACCTTGATTTTCTTTTTTAACTATGCACTTCTGCTTTGAGTGTGCTGCGTGTGTGTGTACAGGTACTCAGGAAAAGGCCTCCCTGAGTTGTTATGCCTTAGGCGATGGTTGCTAGCCCCTGGCCTATGGAGGAGGGCTTGGGGTAGTTGCGGGTCGAGCCCGGGTAGGGTCGGGTCGTGCCACTTAGAACATCATCGACTTATAGCTTTGTGATTGTTTACTTTTTCTTGACCATGTTCCCTATCACTCTCCATTAAAACATGCTGGTTAGATTTATCATCCACATCTATGTTCTCCTACATGGAACCCTAATATGTGTTATGTCTGGTGACCTTCGTACTTCCCTTTCTTTTTTTAAAATGATGGCCTCATTAATCCATTTCTGATGTGGCATTTCAATTAAGATATTTTAAAAAGTCCAACCCATATATTTCAATTCATAGTTTCAATTACACGGTTGAAATTTATTAAAGGAGGATATAATGTAACACCCCAATATTTCATGGTACATTATTTTCAATAGCTTGTGTTGCATGCAACACTAACTGGGATTGCGTAACATGAAAGATTGAGTTTCTCTGAAACAACAATTTAGTGTTGTAATTATTTTAATGATATATTTATAACTTATCCATAAATTATAGTAATATAAACAGTAAAAAATAATTGTTAATTAATATTAATAAATTTTTCACATAAATAAAACATATTTTTAAATAAATTTATATGTTTTGATAAAATAGTTATCTGTTTAGAAATAATCTTATGTTATAGGATCAACTTTTTTATGTACTTTTGTGAATAATAAAAAAATTAATTTTATACTCTCACAGAAATTTAAATTGGTAAACTAGAAATCATCTTGGAATTTAGAATATCCAAATGTGCTTATAGTTAATTATTCTTATTTTTTTTGAAAACATTCATTTTTTGATGAATAGTGAGAACACAACATTATTGTTTGAAAACCGACTTTTTCATTTAGATAATTATTTTACATTAAATTTATGTTAATGTCATAATAGATAAATAATTCATATATTAAACTAATCTAGGTCATTGGAATAATTTTTATAATAGAATTACATTTAAACATTCATTGAAAATTTTCAACATCTTTTTACCCGCCTTCTAGCCACATTTGCAGATTAGAATTAAACATAATTTTACAACTTCTGTGAATTGAATTTTGAAAAATAGACATATATGGTTGTATTTAGTATAAAGTATTCAGTCTAATAGGATCAAAATAATTTTTGGTTAATAGTAAGTTTTGAATTTTATTTACCACAGTTAAAGGTAAATAGGGTAATTAATAAAAAAATATTATAATAATATGAAATTACCCTAAAAATTGTAATAAAATCATTGGATAAGTTTTCTAAACCAAAATAAACTTAAGGTAGAGAATATGATCCTTTTTAAGATACTTTTGTATGATTGGGATCTTTATTATATTTTATTTAACAAAGAGTTGAAAAGGTTATATTCAAATTTTAATAACTATATCATTTTTAATATGTGGTTATATATTATATATTGTCAACTAGAAACTATATTTATAAATATAATTAATTTATATACATCATTATAATTTATTTATAATTTTATTAACCTTAATAAATAAATTAAATGGTGAAATAATGATGATGAGGTATGAATTGATTTATTAAAGGATGAATCAAATAAAATACATTAATAATATCAATATAAATATAATTATACTTAATTGATGACTTATACTAATTTTATAGAGAACATATACATGTTAGGGACATATTAGAATTACTGGTTTGAAGTTTTCATGTTGGTAGATATTTAAAAAAAATTGAAATATTGAGTAGTATTACAATTTCGTTAAAAGATATTTTAAAATAAAATCTCTTTTATTAAATTATATAAAAGTCAAAAAAATAAAAAGTTTTGAAAAATAACTTAGATAATGTAAAATATGTTTTAAATGATCTAATTTGGGTTCATTTTGAATTTCATTTTAACTATAATAATCCTATAGTTTAAAAATACAAGATGACATGGTAAGAGTGAAATTGTTTAACGAAGGGTTAAATTCAAAATATATGTGTAAATTTTATGACATAAACATTTGTAAAATTAATTGGTTGAGCGGATTTCTACCCACCATAATCTTATCCTCGAAATAAATCACCTTGGTGTAATTTGAAATTAAAAATAAATTTATAATAAATTAAGATGTTAAGATCTTCTAGAAGTGCCCCTCACCCCTCTTATAAAAGGACACTTCTCATTATATTTAATTCACACCTCCATAGCCGTTTGGTTCATACCAAACCTGCCAAATTATCCTTATAACTTACCTCAATTTACCCTAGAGGCCAAAATTTGGGTATAAATACAACATATGTAGTCTTTTTGTGCAAATCAAAATGAGACACTTGAAGAAGAGGTAATTGTTTTACCAATTCAATTCAATTTATTTTCTTCTTCTACTTCTTCTTTCTATGTTGCTTCCATAATAATGTAATAACAATAGAATATAATATATACCGTGTGGTTTTTATTATTATGGGACAAAAATATTCCTATTTTTACCAATCTTATGAAAAATAATATCACCATGCGTGAGTGCGTAGGACTTACCGTCTTCACACCGTGGTGTATATAGTTTTTCATATATACATTATTTATATGGGTATAACGATGAATATAAATAATTTAAATAATAAATTTAACATTTTAATATATATATATACAATTATTATTTTATCCAATTAGACATCGTTATATCATTAGGTAAATGATACCGTCACTCATGCGTACGTACAACTAACCGTCTTTACGACGAGGTGAGATTCATCTTTGACATTTTCCATTAAAGAATGATTATAAAAAAAATATATTATTAATAAGTATGGAAAAAATTAAATAATAATGCTACTATTATAATATATATATATATATATGTATTTATGTATATATAAGTCATTAACATACTTCAATTCAATACGATAAGAAAACAGAAACAACATTCTTGCATACGTACGACCTAACATCTCCATAAATGGTGTATTCTATTACATATATCTGTATATTATATATATCTATATTCTGAATATATATTATATATAAATCATGTTATATATTCTGGAATTAATTAAATAATGATCTAAGTAATATGATAAAAAATAACAAGTCAAGACACATACGATAAACAAAGCGATTATTACTCAAAATGTTACTTTAATGTGGAATTATTAATTTGCCATGCCAAAAACATGGAATTGTTTGTAAATAGGTAATATAAAGACATAAATTAATCAAAAATTACATCATTAAAATTATTATTATTATTATTATTATAAAATTTAATAATATTTCTAAAACCATTATATAAGAATTTTAGACGCATACATAGAGTATCGGGCCTAAGGTAAGGGAATTTCTAACTCTCTTTTAATTTTGGTGACATAAAAGCCACGTTCACCACCCATTTCTTGCGTGTGGTGTATGTAAAAACCCTATTATATTTTATATAAAAAATAAATTTATATTCTTGGTATTTAAATATTCATTTGAATATATTGGGATTATTATTTAAATGTTTAAAGTGGTATGGGATGCTTTTATTGTTAAAGGAATTAATCCTTTCTCCATTTTATTACTTTTGATATTATCATACATTTTTATTTATATGTATATAAAGGATTATAAATAATTTTTTATGTTTATTCAAATGTTATAAAAAATAAATCATTTAAGGTTTTTACTTAAGTTTTAATTTCATAACCTCATTATTTTCTGAGGTTGTTTATACGTAAGTGTCTACTGTGACATATTTATCATCCATTCCCATGTTTCATAAAATATATTTCAAAACATTATCAAAAAATTTTTAAAATATTTTTTACCGTGTTTGAATTTTTATTAAATGTTTTGAAAGGAATCTTTTCATCGTTTTCCAAATGATGTATTTTTGGAACTTTACGAAAAATTAAGGAAAAATGTTTTTTTAACTTATACGATGCGAGAAAATATTTTCTGTCGTATGATGCCTTCATATTTTGAAGCTCCACATACAATATTACAATGTTATTTTTAAAATAAATGTTTTCTTTTTATAATGACAAAGGCTTTTAAATGATTTTAATATTAAAAAGTGATATTTATTTTAAAGATTATTAATGATTTTGTTATATTATTTTCATCTATATCAACATCCTTTGTTATATTTTATACTTAATTGAGGTTGATTTAATATGATACAATATTCAATATTTTATTAAAGAGTTTATGTTATGTTTGACTGTGGATGTACTATTTCGATGCCATTCATAGCATATGGTTAACGTATTAATGTTCTTATACTAGTTTTCATATGAATGTTTATGTTGGTTATATTTCACCTTATTCATATGAGGAATTAATTATAAATAGAAAATAAATAGGTTGGGGACTGGTAAATGAAATTCCTACGGTTTGGGGACGGATTAATGAAAACACTATGGGTTAGTGACCGATTAATTAAATCCCCTCCATGCATCAATAGTTCTCATGAGAAAAAGTAATTTGTGTTTTTACTAACTTCTTACATGTATGGTCTTGTTATGAGGCCTTGACGGCATGTCTAACATTACGCATTCCCTCATTATGGGATTCTTTAATGATATTACATGTGATTATTGAACTTTTAGAATATCCATGTTAATGTTTAAATGGAATTATTTCATTTATTTATTCTATATTATATTAAAGATTATGTTTTATAGGATTGTAATCTGATTTTATACATGGATTAATGTTTTTGGTTATTTAAGAAAGGTTATAATATATTGTTTAACCTTACTAAGAATATGATATCAAACCTTTCTTATGTTTTGTATTCTTAGGATTCCAATAAGTGTATTATGATTTATATGCAAGTTTAATCTAGGAGAATAATAGAATTATCAATGTATTATCAATGTTATATATTATGTTTTGAATTATAATATAAAGTCCATGTATGTAATATATTTTCCAGGACTGCTAAACTGATTGGTTCTTCAAGATTTGATTTCTTGTAATCATTCAAATGTATAAAAATAATGCACTAACTCCGGGATTCTAGGGCCAGGGTGTTACAATTTCAAATATAATAGACTATTAATTTAAAAAATAGATATTAAAAATTAATATCATTAAAGTAAAACATAAAATTCACTGCCGTGTCTGTTTATTTACCACACTTCCACGTTTTTTCGCTTTGTTGGGTAAATACAATTTTGATTGAGTTGAACATCCTTAAATATTTAAAACCTCCCTCTACAATGACATTTTAAATTAATATAATGAAAGAAAAGAAGATAAATTAAAATACTCTCTAAACTTCATCAAATAAATTGTTTCATGGACACCACGTCTATTAATTGAAAGGATATTGAAGAAATAATATCATAATATGTTAATGAAGGTATATTAGATGTTGAATAACCCACTAAAATTCAAAAATTAAATTAAGAAACAATTAAAAAAGAAATTGGTAAAAGAGACTAAAATTTTATATTTGAAGATCTTTACTCTCGGTGAAATCCAATAATAAAATCAACCATGAAATAAGTATATATTTTTGGAATTTATTGCATTTTTTAAAGAAGATATAGAAAAATTTAGACATATTATTTTAACCATTGAGATATGAAAGGATATGGATCATTTTTTGGTTATATCATTTTTTGAGTTATATCAATTTGGCTCACTTCAGTTCATTTTTGTTTAATTAATTCTATTTGTTTGGTTAAATTAGATTCACAAAATTTTTAGGTAGGATAAGACTATTTGGGTGGGATTATCACTATTACATTAAGTTTAATTCATATTTATTTTGTTTACTATTATCTTATTCCTTCAATCTATTTTATTCTACTTATAGTTAATTTATTTAATTTTTATTTTATTTGATGTAATTTAATTTAAATTAGTTCATTTCATTCAGATTTTATACTAGCTGGGTCTAGTTAATTTGGGTAAATATATTTTTGTTCATTTGATATGTCATTAGCCTACTAAATTATATTTTTTTTAATTTTTATTTGTTTGGTATATGTTTTTTTAGATGATTTATTTTAGGTTAGTTTATATTGATTCATTGAGATTTCTTTTAAATCATTTAAAACACATTATTTATAACAAGATTATGTTTTTTATGTTTAATTTTAATTTTTTATTATATATTTTATTTCAATATGTTCAGTTTAACTAAAATATGTTTTATATGTTATAGTTTAATTTGGGTCTAGTGGGTTTTTTTTATTTTGGTTTCATCGAGTTGGGTTAAGTCTTTTTTGTTTGATTTAGTTCTATAATAATATGTTTCAGTGCGATCGATCTTGTTTAGTTGTGTTCAAATTTTATTCTTCTCATATACTCAATTCTATTTTTTATATTAGTTTCATTTAGTTTAGTTTGTTGTGGATATTGTTGTAATGGGTCATTTATGATTTATTTACTCAATATTGTCTTTATCATCTAAGGGTGTCCTAACTTTTACACTCACTCAAACACTACAAAAATGGATACCCTCAAGTTTAACAGAGTTTTCATGACATTTACCAGAGGTAGTATTAGAAATAACTAACAAACAAATAAGGATTTATTGGGTATTATTATTATGAAAATATGTAAAATACTTAGAAATTTCTATTCCACACCCAAGTGGTATAATAAGGAACATGAGAAACAATGGAATTCATTGTGACCAAATCTGTGTTTGGTGTTGTATTTTTTTTACAATCAATAGATTCAAGATTTAAGTAGTGATTTTTTGGAAACAATTATTGAATATAAGATGTTGTTTATTTTTTTTGACAAGTTTATGAAGATTGTAATGAGTATACATGTTTTTTTAGATAATGGATTGGTGAATAATATGGTTAAAATTCACATGGAAACCAAATTTGGATTTTTTGGATGAGGCATTTCACTTGTAATGATTCAAGAATAAGAACTAAATAAGGATAATATTAAATATTTATTCAATAGAATCCAAATGTTTTATATTTTTACGATAGAAGTAGGCTTGATAATCAAACGTTATTGGATATTTGGAAGCTTGCAGTTAGAGAAAAAGAAGGTGGATGTTATGATGTGGTTCAAAAGTTAACCTTGAAGTGAAGTGTTTTTTGAAGTAAATTAAGAGTCCAAGAGTTATTTTAAAAGGTAAGAATTAATTCAAGAGTTTTTTAGATTATTCTATAATATGATAAATTAGGTTTTTGGAAAATGTTGAATAATATGGAGCGGATATAAGAAAGATGCTGATTTGAATTTGGTAAAATTCCATGGAAAATGTAGTTTTCATTCTTACATGGGGTTTTTAGTTCTAAGAAGATCTAGTGTGAATCTATATACCCACTGACCGTGTAATGTTTTCCAGAGAAGTCCGCGACTCAATATAGAATCCATGTAACTTTTAAGATGCACTCTAATCATGTATTCTTCAATGATCATGGATAGACCATTAGTTCTATAAAGTAAACATACCTTCATCAATTTGGTGGATATAGTATAAGGATTGAATCCTGAAGATAGAAAATTAATATATTCAAAAAAATTACAAAAACTATATTAATTAGTATTACCTCTAGGTATGTCAACATATCATTTGCTTATTATCTTTGTATTATCAATTTTTGGGGAATTAAGTAAAATAATCATGTCGTATGTGATTTTCACTTTTGTATTCATTCTAAGGATTCAATGAGGTTATTTGAGAATTTAATTAAATAATAAATTTAGAACTAGTATGTCTGCATTCATATGGTTAGAAAAATCATAACATCTAATATATTATACATTTTTTTGGGTAGAATATTCATAACATCCAATTTTCACTAAAACATATCAAGTTCATCATGATTGAAATTATAGTTAATAATATTTTATAATTATATAAGTCTTATTACCCTTTAAGGAATGGGTGAATGAAGGTGGTAAATGTTTATCTATAAATTCTGTTAAGAGTGAGCCTTTTGATAGAACACGTTCAAACAATTCTGCGCATGAGGAGGATAAGACTATTAAATGAGTTTAATACCTTTGCATCAAAGTATCGAAATACCTGAAGAAATTTCACATTACAGTGGTCAATATATTTTAGGGTCTACCTTTAGTATTGATCCAAATTGATGTTCTTTTTGGATATGGAATTTGTATGATGATTGACCCCCCATATTTTTATAAGATATAAAGAATTAATTACATATAATTAAATTGGTGTCATTCCAGATTCTTCTCTTGGCTAGGCATCATAGTCCACCCCAAATTGTGGAGGTATGTCGTAGCATCCATTATTTTTTAATGATGATTCCTAATAAATAATTAATAAAATGTAATTATTAATGAGAATCATGGTAATTATTATTTAAAAACCACATAATTTATTAATACCTTGAACTTACTACTCATCAAAAGAGTAGTCATTTCATGATAATACTCTACCAGTCAGTCATCCATGATAGGTGTGGCTGCTAAATATAAGCCTAATCTAGCATTCTAGACACTATAAAATGGATGTTTATATCCTATAGAGAGCTAACCTAATTCCATAAACCATTTTTCCTTATATCTTCAACATCTGGAAAATTAAAACGAAGTGGGAACCAAAATATTAATTCAAATAAATACAATGATAATATAACATTAAATCCAAAGAATTTTTTTACCCATATTTGCTCCCAAATGTTATACTTAATTTATTTAACATGTGTTTCTATGAGAATGGATGGATGATAATGATGTCGGCATATTTGACATGCATCATAAAAAAAACTCATATATTCCATTCATATTTTTTCCAACCAGTTTCTTGTCTTCATTAAACTCCACCATCAGTTGTGTATAGCCGATCCACACCATATGTATGTGTGTACACCCATACCACTTATCAGTATATCTAGATATTAATGAATAAAAATAAACATTATATAAATATAAATTATAATGAAAATAAATAATTATAAAAAATAGGGTTCTATAAATATACCTGAGGCAGTTTGATCTATAGGTATCGCTGGATCCCTAAGAAATGAAGGAACAACAATATGTATAGATGTAGTGGGACAAATTGTATGCTACGCAAGGTCAAACATTTTCAGAGTACTATTCAATGAAGAAAAAATGTTATAGCCTGAGGTGAATGAAGTAGATGGAAAAGAAGAAGGCACATATGGCTGTATAAATGCGTAATAATGACGAGGAGTATTAATCATCAGGGGATACAAGAAAGAGAGGTGGGTAGGCTTAAATGAAAATTGTGGTGAAAATATATATAGAATAAATATACCAGGTGTCTTTTATAATACTTACGGATCAGTAAGTGTGGTAGTTGGTATGTTCGAGGGAGTGATTATGTGTGATTATACATTCTTACTGAAGCGCCTAGCTATATTACCACCCTCCTCAAATCTCCAGCATTAGCACTGGAACCACTAGGCTAGTCAGTGAACAACTGGTTCTTTAATGGTGGATCCTAATTAAAAGTTAAAAACAAAATTAACCATATGAAATTATATTTTTCTGATATATGTTCATGAAATAAAATACTCACAACGAGAACTAGAGGAGGGATTCTCATCTCAATCATTAGGAAATTGTGATCTGTCATCTTTTTTCTTTGTTACTTCTATGTTCTTTTTAATTTCCATCATTTCAAAACAAAAATGGAATTAATTATAAATACATTAAGAATGTTTAACTGAAATAAAAAATAATATTAAACATGACTTAATTAAGGAATACCTCTTTTAAAACCAAATACAGGATACACAATAATATAAAAAAATTATATCTAGTAGAAATGATATCAAGTCATAAAACATGGAATAGAAGAAGCAATATGTTCAATTTATAATGTCTAACATGGGTATGATATAGTTTTCTTCTATATTCAATTCGATCTAATTCAGTTTTGGTTAGTTCATTTGGTTTATTATGGTCAATTGGTAATGTCAGTTTTCTATTTTTCTCTTTAGGTCATTTGTTTCATTTTTCTTCAATTGATGAGCTCATTTCTCCATTTTTATTTTTATTAATTCATTTGGTTCATATTTTGGTTTAGGTCATTCTACATTTTTTTGTTATGTCATCATTTTAATTGGGATTGATTTTCATATCAATTTGATTAATATGTCAAAATCAATTCATCTTTATTTTGTTATAATTTAACTGTTTCAGTTTTGATTGGTTTGGAAAGATTGAATTATGTTAAATTTAATATTATAAAAATGACACTCAAAGAAAACTACAACATTAAATGTTGAAGAATCACATGCGGGTCTAGTATGATACAAAATATTTTTAATCAATAGTAAATCAATTTTTATAGAACCAACCTCAACAACCCAAGTCTCTCTAAAAAAATAACTAAGAACATATATATATGATTATATATATTTCCCACCACAACCGTAGGTTCATAATAAACTCTGAAAATTGAATTATTGGAGTCATCATTATTAGTAAATGGATTGGGGCCCTTGGGAGAAGGGATGGTGTCAATTCCATCATCACCATCATAAAAAATATGTCTTGGGATTACTTCAATAATGACACCAAATTCAGGGAAACCTTGATCTTTGTCATAAAAAACATGTTTCTAGATTAATTTCAATACATATGGTTCATCGGTAGTAAGAGTGAGAGTCATGCAAATAACATGAAATCAAAAATAAGTAATAAATGTACCATGCCTCATCCTTGGATTTGATCACTGGAATTTCATCAGAGTGACCTGACCATGATAGTAACAATAAAATATTAGTATTTTCCAATGAATCCATAATAATATACAATGTAAAATCAGGGTCTACTGTCCAATTCATTAACATAACATTCTCTTTTTGTAGTTAACATAACACCACTATGCCGTGTTCCCATGTTCTTTTCTCATTTAGTGATAATAAATATGTATCCATTGATCGCAATTGATTTTCAATCATGAACCACAAAATTAGGACCAAAATCCAAATATCTCATTTCCTGATATATAGAGCCAACAAAAAAACTCAATAACTAAAATTTAAATGAATATTAAAATAATTAACTAATTATTTTATTAATTTATTATAGTAATATTTCTACCTTCAATTTCAACCAACCAGAAAGCTATCTCCCATGCACAGTCTCTCTCATTACCAATGATAATGAATAATGATTTATATTTTAATATTATTTATGTCACTTTATGAAAAAATATAAATATTTTAACAGATATGTAAAATTTTATGAGATAAATAATATATACATATTAAATTTACATACTTGATATATTCATCAAATAAATCCTAGTTAAAAAAAACTATGTTGTGTGTTATCTAATTCTAGTCATGGATTAATTTTGTCAATGTATATAATCTAGGAATTATCCCTGTTAGAGGAAGTGATGGAAAACTGGGTTAAAATTTCTCATATTTCTCTTCTTCATTTCTCATTGTTCTGTTCTATCTCATAGTCAGATCCGAAAAATACATTAAACAGAAATCTATACATTATTGAGCGTATTAACCTTTGATGATAGAATCTTTGGGCTTATTTCTATTCTGGAAATAAGAAATAAATTTAAACATGCTTCATTCAGTTGGATACATCCAATGAAAATAAACAGTCCCTCAAAGAAGTATTTCAGTAGGAATATGGACAATTAGATGCATCATGCGTGTAAAAAATGATGGAGGAAATATATTCTTTAACTCCCACAAAATTAATGATACCTCTGCCAAATGTTTTCCAAAAAGACATCAAAAACTTATAAATAAAATATCTTTAAATAAATGGAAAAACAAAATTACTAATACCCTTACATTATTATATATAATATAAAAAATTTCTATTGGGATAAACTCATTCAGAAGGATTTGATAATCATGAGTCTTTAAATATTTTAGCTTCAACTCTCATCACATGACCCATTTTGATATGTTCCTTCAATATCCATACATATCCTTAATAGTGTCTGGTACTTCCAAAAATTGTTTTTTATAGGTTTCATCACATATGAAGCACATGGAACTTTCCATTTATTTTCATTGATACACATGAGATGTAATTCTGGTTTGATACCCCAATCCACCAAGTCACACCGATATCATAAATTATCTTATGTGTTTCACTTGATATTTAGAAGAATTAAAATGAATATTTCCTATATATTATTTTATATTTTAATTACATCTAATAAATGATTTAAAAAATTGGTCGACTAATAAATAAAATCAAAGATGATATTCATCTTCTTCTAATTAAAACCAGTTTTAGTGGAAACAATCTTTTACATTCAAAATTTCATCTGACCCTTCATGAATAAAAAACTAAAATCTTGTAATCATTTATCACATCATTTCAAGACATATGTTGAGGTGGACAATTAGTATCCATAGTATTTTCAAATCATCGATGATTATTCTTATATGGATAGTCCATTAGAGAGAATCATCAATATCTCATAAATATGAAACTGTGATGATATTTTAGTATTTTGGATCATATATTCTTTATAAAAATAGGACATGATAGTTTTCACTTCATGATCTATCCAGAAATTATTTCATAAGAAAAAAAATCATTGATCATCCATATAAGCACAACACATATATGAAATATTTCTTTTGAATATGCATCATATGTGCCCACAACCACATTCCAAATATGTGTCAACTCTTTTATTAAAGGATGCATATATAAATATATATTATTTACAAGATTATAAAGTCTAGATATTATTATACTCATGAAAGTGAATGGTTTTTTCATACACATCCATAAAGGAATGTTATAAAAGTGTATGAAAATTAGCCGCGTGTTGTGTGAAGTAAGCATCTCCCCAAAAGGATTAAAACATTCACATGAAAGACCCAGCCTCACATTACACACATCAGCTTCAAAATAACGATATTGAGCATCAAATATATAAAATGTAAATCTATATGCAGGGTAAACCATGTAATCATTTTTCATATTTTTCTCATTATCATGCCATCACATTTTTATTGCTATTTCATCACACATGAAAATATTTTAGAGTCTGGAGAACAATGTAAAGTGAAACATATATTTTTTTGGCACATGAGATGGTGTTATATCAGCTTTGGGATTCCATCATAATGTCACACATTCTATAAAATACTTTTTTTCATTAGTTTTATCCCAGAATTTGCTGCAATCATTCGAGAAAGCGTGGATTTTATTTTTTAAAAATCACAGATCCTCAACTAAGTTCCATAACCTATAGTGGTTTGAAAAAATATCTAAACCATCTAGAATCAAGTCCTTCACAATGGTAAGAATGTATTTGATTACAGTATTAGAAATCCCATACATTTTTCCCATGAAACAATTTGATTAAAAATTCAAGATTCGTCATTTTACTACATTGCCGATATACTAGAGTTGTGGTAGCATCATTCAGTTTTTTCATCTTGTCAACATCATCATTTTAATTAGACACATAATTTTATCTCATAACCAAGTCTTACTGGTTTGATATACCTTCATTATATGATGATGAATAAGTGGAAACCGGCCATCTAAAAAATTCTCCAATACTCTCCTCCATTTAGATCATGAGAATTCTAGGATTTTATTTTCTCCCCATTTTGATACCACACATAGTACTTTTTCTGAAAACCAAATATGGTTATATGGTATAAAACTTATTAAAAACTCAAACAAGGTCTTCTAACACAATTATAACATGGAAAATGTATGTGACCACTATTAGAAAAATTGTAAAATAAAAAATCTAAAAATCTCTCAAACATATTTTGAAAATTTCTGAAGATCCAATCAGTTTCATACATTTGTATTCTATCCATTATGTAACAAAACTTTATCTGTGAGAATCCTAATATAATAGACAAAAAATACTATATATATATAAGAAAATACAATAAATATAAAACCATGATATTGACTTCTGTTAAATTAATGAGTAATGAAAATACATAATACAACACATAATTTTGTTTATAATTGATGTTTTTATTTTCTTATATTATTCTATAATGACTTTTACTAATGTTATAATTATTCAATAAATTTATATATTAAATATTAATTGTTCTTAGTAACCATCTTCTATTTTATTCGTATTGTTTTTGGTTAGTTATTTGTATTTATGTTTAGTATAGTTCTGGTCGATTTAGTTTTGTTTGGTTGGGTTTTTTTTATTTAGATTGGGTCAGGGCATGGATATTAGGGTTTTATTAAATATTGTTCAAGTTAGTTCATTTTTATCATTACTATATAATTTATTTTATTTAGGTTTAATATAGTTAACTTCTTTTTTATTTTAGTTCATCTTGATTTAGTTTAGTGCAGTTTAGGTTTACTCAAATCTACTTGGGTCCGATAACAAAATCATTTTATATAGTTGTCACTCAAATTCTCTACGACTCCCATTACTACCTTGTATTTTTCTATATTGATAAAAAACAATACCACTATACCTTTTCAATCCTGATGTTGAATATTAAAATCTTCATAAAAAATAGTATAAATTTTTTAAAAAATTAATTTTTTTATTTTATATAACAAGAATAATTTTTTTCAATCCTAATGTAGAATATTAATTCATATTTGGATTAATAAATAAAATAAAAATTCATATAAAAAGGCACAAACAACATATTCAACTATATTGGACATCATAGATGCGTTTCCCAAAAATAAATAAAAATATAATGGATTTTATTTTCAATAAAAAAAGTATAATATTTAATGCTCATCAATAAACAACCACCACATCATCCATGAATACATCATACAATCACCAAGGAATGTGACTTCCCTTTACACCACATTTTCATTATGTAATAAAATATTAGTGTATTCTATATATCAATACAATGGTGGGTATAATATAAATAGTTGTATATCACTATGATTATAACAAAAAATAACCATATATGACATCTATATTGTTGCAATAACAAAATAAATATAGTTACACTAATATAATAAAAACAACATCACTTATAAACAACACTTATTCACATAAATCTCTATATTCAAAATATTATAAAAATCCTAATAGTATACCCCAATTTAATAACATGTTCAATATCTTAAAAATTACACATATAAAAAAGTATTTTGGAAGATGTATAAAAAAATATATTTTATATTTTAAAGGCCATTGCAACTCATAATTATACTCACATAACTAATAAAATTTTAAAGAATTAAAAATAAATAAGATAAATTTAAAAACCACATACTTCAAAAACTGTGTGACTAATGTCAAATCAATGATAATACTAATACAATATATACAAAATTATATGTGAAAATTCCACATATAATGTATTTTGAACATGCCAATTACATATTCATGAACAATCATATGAAAAACCTAAATGATAGATTGTAGTAGATGTGAAATAAAACTATACATCATAGATACCAAGAAAATAAATCTTGGCAGAAGTTATAACTCATTTCAAACTCACGTGTTTGACGTAGAAGAAACTGAATGACTTAAAACAAGGATGGATCACCGGTTGGGAAGAAGAGGAGTGGTCAACAACTTGGAAGAAGTGGGGAACACTCCATTATATTTTTGGTATTGGATTTCGAGGTGAGTATTATAAGGGCTCGACCAAGGATGGATCACCAGGTTAGAAAAAGGGGAGTGGTCTCCGACATGGAATAATAGGGGTGCACACTGATGCGATCTCAGTATTGAATTTTTAGGGGAGTTCTATAAGGGATATGGATAAGAAAAGGGTACCCACATGATAGGGATGGGAATGTGAGGAGGGGAGCAGAGATGCAGGGAGTTGGGATAGGAGAAGGGTAAGTGTGAGGGTAGCACTAGATTTAGGGGAAATCAAATCACCCCTATGCCAACAGTTAAAAGAAACAATTGGCCTCGGATAGTCCATCCCAATAGTTTTTAAGAAATAATTGGGACAGAGTTCATTGAAATAACATATCCTTAAGGCTAGGAAAAACCATTGGGATAGGTCTAGCTGGAAAACCCATATTTTTGGTACTGTCAATTTTAAATAAAAATACACACTTTTAGTCATACTGTTCACATAGTGCATCATATTGACATGATATTGATTCCTAGACATCATAGATGACTTATGGATCATTTTCTTAAATTACCCAAAAAAATATGAATGCATGTTCATGATTTTGAGTATGTCACATGTCATTTGTACTAAAATGTCAATTTAAACTAAAAACACAGTCTTTGAGTAATACCGATCACATCATGTGTCATTTTGACTTGAGACTCTTTCCTACATGTCAAAAATGATTTATAAATAATTTTCTTAAATTATCAAGACAAATTGAGCTCTTTTTCAATGTTTTCATTGAATGGCACGTGTTTTGAACTAAATTTTCAATTTTAAATCGATAACAAAAACTATGAGCCATACTAAGAATACCATGTATCATATTGAGGTCCGACTAATTTATAAAATTCACAAATGACATAAGGGTCATTTTATAAATGTATCAAAATAATATGAATCAATTTTCTTGGTTTTGAGTACGGGATGTGTGTTTTGAACTAAAATGTCAATTTTAAATAAAAATACACACTTGGAGTCATATTGGTTACACAGTGCATCAGATTGATGTGCCGAAGATTCCTACTTATCAAAAATGACTTATGGATCATTTTAATGAATTATAAAAAAAATATGAATGTATTTTATTTGTTTTGAGTATGTCATGTCTCTTTCTTACTAAAATGGAAATTTAAAATGAAAACATATACTTTGAGTCATAAGAGTCACATCATGTGCCATTTTTATGCGAGAATGATTTTTTCACATTAGAAAATGACTAATGAATCATTGTTATATTATATTATGAAATCCTATTCACATTTTCTCAGTTTTCAGTTAGTGACACAAGTTTTGAAAAAAATTGTCAATTTTAAACTGATAATGAACACATTGAGTCATACTAGTTACACCATATATCACATTGAGGTGTGGGTCATTACTACACATAAAAATGACTGAAATATATTTTTCACAATGTATCAAAACAATATGAATGTGTTTCCTATGTTTTGAGTATGTGACATGTGTTTTGAACTAAAAATTAAAATTTTGAATAAAAAGACACACATGGAGTCAGACTGGTCACACTGTGCACTGAATTGATGTATGGATGATTCCTACACATCCTAATTTATATATGGATAATTTTTAGAAAGTATCAAGAAAATTAGAATTTGTTTGATTGATATTGAGTTGTCATGTGTCGTTTTTACTAAAATATCAATTTAAACTATAAACATGTACTAAGGGTTACACCGATCACATAAGGTGCAATCTTTATTGTAGAATTATTATTACACATAAAAAATAAATTATGAATATTTTTTATAATGCATCAAGAAAATACAATAATTTTATCTCAGTTTTCAATGAGGGACACATGTTTTGAACCAAATTATCAATTTTAACTTGATAATAGAAACTTTGAGAAATACCAGAAACACCATGTATTAGATTATGGTGTGGTTGATTACACCATGTTAGAAATTTGTTATGGATTGTCTACCTAATGTATAAAAACATTAGAAATGAATATTCTTTATTTTGTGTACGTGATGTGTTTTTAATTAAAACATTAAATATAAATAAAAAGGCATAGTTGGAGTCATAATTATCACATCATGCATTGGATTTATGTGAAAATGATTCAAACATGTCACAAATGAATTATGGATAAATTTAATAATGTATTAAGATAATCCAAATGATTTTTCTTAGTTATGTGTATTTTATGTGTCTTTTTTGATAAAATCTAAATTTAAACTAAAAACACACAATTTGAGTCATATAGGTCACATAATGTGTTGGTTTGAAATGAGACTAATTCCTACAAATCATAAATCACTTATAAATAGTTATCCAAATGTATCAAGACAATATGATCAATTTTTATCCATTTTCAGTGAGTGGAACACATTTTAAACTAAATTTTAAATCTTAAAATGATAACAGACACTTATAGTCATTATAGGCACATCAGGTACTAGATTGAGGTGAGGATTAGTAATAAATTTTCAAAATAAATTATGGATCATATTTTAAAGTATCTGACCAATATGATTTTTTTCTCAGTTTTGAGTATGTTAAATGTTTTTTGAACAAAAATGTCAATTTTAAATAAGAAATAACACATAGAGTCATATTTTTCAAACCACACACCATATTTATGTGTGGATAATTACTATACAATAAAAATGACTTATTGAATGTTTTCTAAAAGAATAAAATTAATTTGAATGTGTTTGATCATTTTTTGGGTACATCATTTGTCTTTTTTTTTTGAAAATTTTCAATTTAGACTAAAAAACAAGTACTCTGATTCATATTGATCATATTATGAGTTAATTAGGTATAATATTTATTTCTAGACATTAAAAATGACTTATGAAATATTTTCCTAAAGTATCATGACCATATAAGTGGGTTTTCTTGGTTTTTAATGAGTGAAACATGTTCTAAACTAAATTTTCAATTTTAAACTAATAATAGATACTTTAATGTCATAATGGGAAAATGTGTATCAGATTGAGGTGGATATGATCCCTATACATCAAAAATAATTTATGGATTATTTTCCTAAAGTATCAAAACAATTCAAATTTGTTTCATTAGGTTGGATTATGTGATGTATGGTTTGAACTAAAATGATAATTTTATATTTAGAATGTCCATTTTGAGTCATACCAGACACATCATGTTTTAGATTTAGGTTATTTTGAAAGATACATTTCATAAATGACTTAGGGATTTTTTTCTAAAATTATCCAAAAAATCTGAATGTGTTTTATTGATTTTGAGTTTTTGATGTGTGTTTTGATCTAAAATGTATGTCATAATCTAAAAACATACACTTTGAGTCATAGAGAGCACATTGTGTATCAAATTGATTTGTGGATAGTTGAGGTGTGGATGATTCCTTTATGAGCATGATAAGCTTCAAACATGTTACTAGATCTATCAGACTAGGCATTCTATGTATTGTAGTGAGGTGCATCTGATTCCTACTATCAAAAAATACTTATGAATCAATTTTCAAATGTATAAAAACAATTTAAAAGTTATTTCTTTATTTCGAGTATGTAACATGTGTTTTGAACTAAAATTTCAATTTTAAACTAATAACATAGACTTAAATTTATAATTCTCATAATGTGTATCATATTGAGTTGCATTTGATTCCTACACTTCACCCCATATCTTTTTATTCTTAAATACATTCAAAATTCAGGGTTATCTAACAATATTGTTGTTTGATAACGAAGAATGTTAAATTAATTGAAGAATTGGAATAAAAGTGAATCATCATGTGTGGATTACCCTCCTTGAGTGCCTAATCACATTACATGAGTACATCATGAGTGTATGGTCCTTCATCATGACCTCTATTAAAGTTAACAAAATAAGAATTACATAAAAATGACAATTAACTTAAATAAAAAAGTAGATAAAATGATTAGAAAATTCACTAAATAAGTAGTACTAAGTCACCTATTAATGATTTCTGTATACAATCGGTCACCATGTACTCTTCCCATTCATTTTAAAACAAATCTATTTCATCTTTTGAATATGAGGACATTTTATATTCATGGTAGTACTATAAATATATATATAAATAAAGGATTATTAAATATTTTAAATGAAATTATAATTATCATCATGAATACCTCTTTAGGGATGCTAGTTTGTTTATGGGATATGATATCTTTCATAAATTTTAAAACATGATAACCATAATTATTACCATTAGTTTATTCTATGAATTAGAGAAGCATTGGAAAAAATAATTAATTTGTTTTGATATATTTGTTTATATTGGAATGTTATTACTTATACCATAATATTTATTTATTTTTAGAAGTTGATAGACTTTTTTTTCACATGGACCGTCATCATTCCATGATTTTGATGATATTTAATTGTAGTCATATCATAAAATAATTTTCATTAAAACATAATATAAAATGTATAACTTGATGTATATTTGTAAAATGTGTCATGTATTGTATTGAAAACCGATAAATGTCATCATGTGTGGTCGATTTGTTAGGTTTTCAAGCATTGAATCCAGAACATAAATGTTTTTTGTATCCAAATTGACTATAATGAGTAACCAATGCTTTATAAAAAAAATAACTAATTAATGTTATGAATGTAGATATATTTGATATGATTAAATTGTATAGTTTTACCCCAGTATCATGTATATTATGAAGTGAATTTCATCGGTAAGTTTTCTTGAAAACATTATGGATTGTTTGTCCATTATTACTTCAATTTTATTTGTATCCAATTATAATAGTTGTGTAAAAGTGATTTGAGGTCTAATTAGTACAAATTTATGTTTACAAGGTTTTCTCTTAAAATAGTATTAATATATATTCCTTCAAAAAATATGAATCATATTAATTCATTACTAACATAGTAGATGAACTATTTGGAAAAAAATCATAAAAACACTTTTCATGTATACATTTACAACTAAGGCATGTAGCTATTCATGATAGTGGATTTAATTTACATTATTAATAACAATATAATACTTAATTGACTCTCTATACATCTGTTATACAAAATAAAATATGGTTTTATCACCACTTTCTAGTGTTGTATCTACATAAACCATTAATATTAGTAAATGCTGATGTTAAACACACATGGTCAAGGTGATTTGTGAAAATATTTTCTATTTGTTGGTTGATCCTTTAGATCATATTGATTCGACCTTCAATTTCACCCCGTAACTTTATCTATTTGTAATAATATTCATTGTTTCATGCCTTTTTTCATTACTAATTAAAGGGTTTGCATAAAAAATAAATTTTAAATGAGTACCTCCTAGTCGACATGTATTTTTACAAGATCCGATGGTTATACTATGGATGTTATAAAATCTTTCTTGGAAATATGAATATTTTCATCATCAAGTGGAACATGTATCTTGGTGCTATGCTTGTGAGATATGTGAATACCCATTCTCACAAGACCTGTTGTAGGTTGTTTTTTGTTTATAACATCTCCTTGGATATTGAATATGGTACTCCTGAGAATAATGTAATGAGTGGGTGTTGATAGATATAAATCACTTTCACTTTCACCATGTAGAATATCAGTATAGGAAATGTATTATTGTTTGTATTATTTACATTCCATAGAAATAATTATAAAAATATTTATTACGTCTTATAAAATAGATTATTGAGGGGAATGAACCACCTCAAATATGGTGGGGGTGTGGTGGGATCTTTAGACAATAGTATTTTTCATGTTGTTTCTTCTCTTTGATTCCTTCACCAAACATTTTCTAATAAATCTAAATACCAGTTATGTTTTCTTCTAGGGAAGCTAATTATGTATTAAATTCTTCAATTTTTTTTAATCTTTATCCCCTTTTTCATTTATTTTCTCAAAATATGTTTGGTGTGATACACCAAAACCCATACCACTAATGCAACTACACTATTTTGGCTACTTCATGTCAAATAATAATAGACATTAATTTGTTATGAATGATGATTATTCTTATGTCTAATTTATATACAATAATATTGTCAAATTGGTATTCATTATATCCAAACACAAATTTTGATTCCTTTGTTTCTCACCTTAATATTTTTTTCTCAAGGTAACCCACTTTGACGACCCTATTTTTGGGAGATAGATTGTTAACCTTATACTATTTCCTTAGCTTCAGCATCATTAATATGTTGTTCCACTACATGTTTTTCATCAACATGTGTAGAATTTTTTTTGTTTCTCTACCTTGAAAGAACCAACATGTCGAGAACCCTATTGTTACTAGGAATTGGGAACATCGACATGTGCAGATGTGATTATCTACAGAAGTGGTCAAATATTAAATTTTTATTATTAAATAATGTAGAGAACATATGATGATATGATCTAACATAATGTATATTACAAAAAATATATAACTTGAATATTAAACTCTCTTTTTTTTAAAAGGATAAAATGATTTGACCCCTCTACCAAGTATCGAAATATGTTCATTGTGGTCTCCTATAACATACAAGATCCTGTCTAAATTAGGGCCACTATTAAATGATTGTGACATCCCATTGAATGGGTCACCCTTAATCAAATTGACATATAACCCTTCAGTGGTTTTGGTCAATAACTAAACAGCTGACCACTTTTGATTTTCAGGATCTAAAACATAAAATACTTACCCTAACTGTGATTCCATTATAAATGGTTAGTCTTTCTACCCATCGTCAATAAAATCCACTCTCCTAAATCTTAATTCATCAATTTTATCAACACTCTTGTTATCAACCCATATGAATTGAGAAATTGACACTTGGAATGTTTTATAATAACACTCCCATAATTTTTTATAGTTCTAATGTATGATATATTCACTAAAATTGGATTTCATTCCTTGGTACCAGATTCATGGATTGTTTCCTCCACAAGTGCATATGCCTGATTTTCAGGGTACTATGTTTAACATTTTCATTGTTATAGAATGTATAACTATTAATTACATAACCACTATTATATAATACAAGCACACTTGGTATTTTACATTTATATAAAATTTGATTTGATATTGAATATGGATCTATAGTTGAATTTATGAAAATACGGTCTCAAAAACATCACATAATCTATTGATTTTGTGTATTTAGTATCCATACATTTTCACTTGATTGATTGAAGTGCCTAATAATTACTTAATGAATTTCAACATATAGAGAAAACTCTAAAATGTTATGTAAAATTTAATGGCCGGGTTACTCTCAATCTATAATACTAATTTTGGAAAATTATATTCTTGAAATTCATTGACACAAAAGATTTTTTGTGTGTTGATATTTCAGTAAACCGATGATTTCCACATCGGACAGATAATCACTATAGAATTCATTGTCTTAATCAACCACATATCTACCCATTATACAACCTTCAATAAAACTTCTAGTTTTGATATATCATTTTAAAATAATCATATATCATTCAATGGGGGTACATCCTTATATAATGTATAGGACCACATAGTCAAATATATATTACCAAGTGAACTATAAAGTGAAGAATCATATCAAAGAATTTTAGTTGGAATAACATCTCCAATTCACATAATATGAAAGAAATTTTATCTTCTATAGATGGAAATTTATCGGTGTCTGTAAATTTTTTACATATAATATTTGAAAATGAAATACATATTGGTAAATGTATGATTAACATTCTTGGAGAAAAATTAAACATATATTTATAGGAATTAAATCTTTCATCAAAACATAACAGTCATGTGATTTAAGACCCTTTAACTTCAAATTAGTCATTAGAATCATATTATTGATATTTGATGAATACCACTCTGGAAACTTTACAGCATTCAAGAAGATTCAAAAATGACATCTTGCTTTTTTGGAAAGATTCTAAGAAGATGTAGGAAGAAAAGTATGATTTTCACTCTTCACTAGCACAAACTCTTCTAGTATTCCCATTTCAATTATGTTGAACCTATCCTTAATTGCATCCTTTGTTTTTATGAGTTTATTTATTAAAATTTTGATGAAACCATCACATAAAATTTTCAATTTTTCTAAAACCATGGAACTTTATGACATATAGACAATTCTGTTATGGTAATTCATAAAAATGATATCTTTTTTCATCCAGTTTTTGTATGGTTTTTCTAAGTAGGTTTAACAAAATGATTCTCCACCTATTTTAATTTTTAAAATATTTGATTACAGATTAGTGGAGTCACTATTGTATGTTCTTATAAAATCCCATTGAATGATGTTTTCCAAGATTGATACTTATGTCACTGTAGTAGAAATATGTGATTTCTTAGAAAAATATTATTTGATGAATATTTTAACCTAATTGAATGTTTACCTTATTCACAAATGGGACACCATTTAGTTTTTTTAATGTTCTATACTAACAAATTTCTATAACCATAAAATCCATTTACCAACACTTACAACATTAATCTCAATGTAAAATCTTTATTTTTGTAAGCATTATACAATGTATCACCTAAATCCCATAATAATTTAAAATCATCAGTAAATGGATCCAAATGAACATCAATTTCATTACCCAATTGTTTTTATCCTAATATAAGCAGAGATAATATTATGTATTTTTATTTCCTGAATTATCATGGTGTAAAGTGATAATTTTATAACATAACCACATATATAATACGAGTGCATGTTTGAAAACCAAAAAGATTCACTTCATCTATAGATAGCTCAAGATGAAGGTTTGTTGGCTCATTTCCAAATATAGGATACACATGGTCAATTCTCTTCAACTGGTGAAATTAGGTTAGGTGATGAAGTTTCCCTTCATTATTTATTGTATCCTTATTCCACAAAAATTTTCTTACTGCCTCCTCAATTCCATTTAGGTGAATAAACCAATGAATGATTAGAATATACCGTAAAAAATTTATATGACCCAATTCATCTTTATTTCTTTGATAACTACCACACTTAAGTGATTTTAAGTGATTTTTAGTCCTTTAGAAATTATACACAATCATTTGGATAGGTATGTATTCTTATAGAGATCATAACCATTGAATATAGAATTAGTTTATCATCATATGTTCAGTAAGGAATATCATTATCTTCCAGGAGCATATCATTCAAGATAGAAAGCAGTTTAGTAAAACTTGATTAACTCCATTTTTTGAAATATTCTAAATTATATAGCTTCATTATCATTGAAAATTCATTATATTTAGTACAACCATCATGCAATGGCATCTTTGAACAAATATTTAACATGTCACCTAATTTTTGAGAATCACAGAGTTCATTTTTTAACCATTAGTGCCATTTAATCAATAAAATCTTCATTATAGTTCGCACCTGTAATGACATCCTCAATATAGTATGCATAATGTTATACACTTGTAATCATATTTAATGATCCAAACAAGGAATTTTTATCCCATTCACTAGATACATTATATTTTTCCCGGTGTTTAGACCAAAATTTATAACTTTGATCTATTCCACGATAGATCAAGTGTTCTTTCAACTCCCCTAGACTAATTATTCTTGGATAAAAATTATGAAGACGTGTATTTCGGACTTGATAAGGTTCATATACATTATATTTTTCAAAATTTATGAAATATTTTACCCCATACTCATACTCTTTTGTCGTACAATTTGAGTCCAATGATTTTTAATTCATATCTATCCTATTTTACTAAGTAATATTAATATTTAAAAAAATTAAAAAATAAATTGGAAGTCTGATCTTGGAAACCATAAAATTTCATTCTTGATGAATAATTTAAGCTAAATGATGTAATTATTCTAAGATAATATGATTTGAATAATGGATATTCATATTATTTTATAATAGTTGAAATATTCAAATGAAAGGAATGTGTGATATCTATAATGTAACAATGAATCTAATTAAATCTTCATATATTGAAAAACAAAATGATCTCATGTAGGATTAATTTGATGATATCTCACATGATTAAATATATAGACATGATCTGAGAAGAAATACTGATAATTGAAATAATAAAGATGGAGCAGTTGGTGGTTATTCATTTATTCACATTGTACATGGTGGCCCATGTGGTGTTTTAATGACAGAATGCTTAAGAACCAAAGTTTATCTTTTTTAGATGATGAAAAAGTTGATAGGTCCCAATCACATGGTCATTAAAAGCCAATTTTTAAAGAAACTCTTGAATTTAAATAAAATGAACCTTAATTATCAAGCTAAAGTTCCAATTTTTCATTCTCATCAAAGATTTTTCACATTGATGGAATGGCCTTTTCTCCACATGGGTGTGTTTCTTTTCCACTTAGCATGATTTGTACCTTTTCCCTATGACCACTCACACTCTTCTGCATGTCTCTGCCAACTTCTCCATGTGATGTTATTTGGATGGCCCTTATCATCTAGACTGTACGTGTTTCACCTTCTAGGGAACCTTTTCTGAACATCATAGTGTCTCACATTAGGTTCATCATTGTTCCTCTCATTCTTTATCGGTACTCAGGTTTATCCTTCATTTGAAAAGCTATTGGTCTATTTTTTGAAGACAAATCCCATATTTTTCCGTTGAGGTATTGAGATAATGAAAGAAGAGTTTGGAATTTGGAAACTACGACATGTTACTTGTATTTAAGAGGTTTTGAATTCCTAGATCTAGACCTCTTATCAAATGGAGATTCTATGGAGACTTCTTCATCACGGTACATAAATATATACTTTCTCACACAAAAATAGTGGTCGCAGATTCAAACTCCCAAACCAAAATTGTACTTCAGTTTGAATTTCATCACTCTATGAGGTTTATTTTTTCATTATTAACCTTTATCCTTTGCACATGTGCATGTGTCAGTCAATCTAGGAGTGGATGGTGCTCAATACTTGTATTGGAGTTCATCACCACCATCTAGTTTATCTGTGCAGGACTCCTAAGATAGATTCTTAGTTCTATTACATCTTACAACCATGTTTGTATTTTCTTGTTCTTCTTGTTTAGTAAGAATCTTGTACGGGGTTGTGTTATTTTATATCATGTTGAATCAACGTGATTCAAAGAACATTACATCTTGGTGTTTATTCCTTTTCTTATTTTCTATTTCGATTCAAGCATTCTTATTGTTAATCAAATTCTTGTTTTCATCTTTATTTTTTTTCCTAATATGTTCATAACACATATAATATGTATCATTAAATCTTGATTGTTCTTAATAACATCCATCTCAATGCTTCCCTTTACACTTTATTTTTTATTTCAGAATAAATCAATTTCAAAAATACCCCATTTCTCTAACTCGAATGAAAATTGAGAAATTATTTTTTACACTCCACATGGGAGACAACCTATGGTTAACACTATAACTACATTTAACCTAGGATAAATGGATGATTTTTACCAACCCCATGACATGTTCGGATCAATCAATATTTTATTAAACATGATATGCAATAGATTTTAAAATAATGCATTAATTTTGTAGAAACTTTTCTTAATTTTTATAATAGTTTTTTTTGAATATTTTAAAATGTCAATTATTTTTTAAATAAATTATTTTATATTGATAAGGGATTTTTGAGTTGATTTTTACGGATATATTATTTTATCTCTAAAGAGTATTTGGGGAGAAAATAGAAAGGTTAAATTGGAAGACAAGAGGGAAAGAGGCGCAACAGTTGTAAAACCCAAGAAGAAATGACATTGTATTTTTAGTTTAAATAACCACAAAAAACTATCCTACTAACACCTCCTGACACTAGAGATGGAAACCATTCTAGAATATCTTGTTACATACTTTTGAAACCAAAATAAGCCACCATAGTGTTGCATGTATTTCCTTGCCCCCAAGAGGGTGTTAGTAGGCCTCCGTTGCTATGCATGCCCACCAATCTGAACCCCTCATGTTGGCCATTCCATATTCTGGCCTTTTTGTGAAGACGTAGGTACTGAATTATCCCAAATGATACACATTTTATCTCCCCTTTGTTTTTTCTCCTTCCCACATGTTTTGGATTTTGAAAAACCTTGTGAATGTTAACGGAAACTAAGCTAAATGATGGTATTTAAAGAGGTTGTTCTTTCATTCATTTTAATCCATGATAATACATTATGGAACTAATATTTGATTATTTATACTATTATTTATTCAAAATCACATGTTCTCTCATTTATCAGTGTTCAAAAGACTTATCTTGATAGCCTCATTGTTTTTTTTTAATTTCAATTTCTCTTTTCTTTTTCTGGATCTTCAGTGTTTGTTTAATCATATGAGATATATTTGAACTAATAAAACGTGACATCTCCTTATGAAAATTTATAGCTCTTATTGCATGGAAATATGATCATAATTATGATATGGAAGAGATACATAAGACATTGTCAATGAAAGAGAAATTTGTGCACTGCAAACACTTTACCTAATTATCACAGAACAAAAGTGACTTATTTGGTAAAACATAACTGAAATGTGTTTCAACCGATTTAGTGGATACCTTTTCCAGGAAAAGTAATGGATGTAAAATGGTTCATGATAGGTGGTGATTTGAATGATAATTTTTTAGAGTTTTTACAGTGCATAGATGGTAATATTCTCCAGGTTCTAAGAATCCTTCAAGAACAATGGATTAAAATTAAACAATTATTCCCATTTTCTTCCATTAACAGGTAGAAGATCCTTAATGAATTTAATATATTCATTTATGAGAACATATATGATAGAATTGTATCAAACCAAACCACTAACCTCATGTTCAATTAAAATGACTTCTCTTATGAATGATACAAATATTTAGTGTACATAATAGAAATTTTTTGATCATTGACTGCTTGAAATTATGGTTATATCCACAATTTTAAATAGGGTCTATAGGTCAAGAAACTATGGTTATATGTAATAGTCACGGTTTGGTGAACCGTGGAATCTATTATCAAGGTAATATGACCATGACTATAGCCACAATTTCAAATCATGGTATAGGGATATTTGCACAGTTTATGCCATGGTAGTATGCCTATAGCCATGGTTTCCAAACATGGCTATAACTTCTTCCATGATTACATCAACCCATAGTTTGAAACGACGGATATATGTCTACTAATGTAGTTTGAATCATGGCTATATGTCTGCTTCCAGGGTTTATTACCATGGCTTCCAATTCTATTTTCTCAAAAGAAAGCACTTGGTCTACTACCATGGATAACAATAGTGGTTACATCCTACGATTTCCAAAATATACACTAGGTTTTCACCATACTAAAACTCATATAGAATAGCAAACACCATGTATCCCAACTCTAATTTATAGTGATGAACATAAACCACAAACACAACACCCGAACCTACAAACTTGATCAGTACATCACAACGTGAACCAGAGCCAATAATACAATATATGGGAAATAACAACATCTGAAATCCTTCAAGGCAGGCTAAGACAACACAAATAAAACCCAACCACTAAACCTTAAGATCATGAACTAGTAGAAAATATGAACCCAAAATATTTTTATCTCCCAATTGGTAGTACTCATTATAACAAAGAAGTATTAGTTCCCATATAGATATAAGAAACATTGATCTCATGGTTTACGTTGAATATAGACCTATCTAGCCTTATCTTTTTCATGGAAATCACTGGATAACCCGATCATAACACATAATCTTATCTATATTAAAAAATAAGAGGCAATAAAAAATCCTTCATCGACCATATATGGACAATCCTCTCCTCCATAAGTCTTTTAGCTTCATAACAATGGATATCTTTTAATTTAGGTAGTTGGGCTTCTATATCAGTCTGAACAATCTTTTTATCCTAGTAAAAGAACTATCTTGTATGACCAGTATGTATGTACAACCTACAATATCATGTTCTAAATGTCTCTTTAAAAGATATGAAGTAAAATATCATAAAATGTTGCTAGATGAAAATCATTATGTTCATTAGTATAATTACACCCAAATAAAAAAACCATACCAACAGATTTACCAATAGTAAATATAATCACTAAAAATTGCCAAATGAAACACTATTTGTATATTATAGACAATCACATATGTAAATTTTTCATCAGGGTACCGTGGAGGGTCATCACTTTCCATTGTGAGGGGTTCAATATTTTTGAATTGAATCAATATTAAACATATATTTTATAAATTTCCTAATTATTTTCAGTTGATTTCTGCTATACCATGATTTAAATAAATTATTTGGTAGTTCAATGAACACACATAATCTGAAGGTTTATGGACATAAATATAGACACCAATATGTGTATGTATGTTTAAAACTATATATAAATTAAAATCCATGATGAATATACATATATTCACATAAATATTGACAAATATGTGTACATTTATGCACATAGTATTTTAAATAATGTGACTATATACATAATGCATGCATAAAAGTGCATGCATCATGGAGTTTTATTTGACAACAACCATGTATGTTTATAGGTGTACGTAAATTCAAACAATACATGATGTGTTTGTATAAATGTGTGTAATTTCAAAAAATATATGTATACTATAAAGATACTATAATAAATTTATTAATTTGAAAGAGGCATAGGATTAATTCTAAACATTATACATAAGGTAATGATATTTTAATTATGTACAACATGATTCATGAAGATGCATGGGAGTATGTATTTTTATACATTATACAATATAATATAAGTGTATAGTTGTGTGTTCTTTCAAAAAATGTATGCACATAGGTGTATGTAATTTAATAATATTGTATGCATACCATACGTATATTTCATAAAATTGTGTACATACAACATACAATATATGCTTATTTTAATTGTAAAAAGTATGAATACGTAAGAGTAATGGGAGGTAAATCAAAATTTAAACAATGCTACCATAGTATTAGGGAAAGGAATATAAGAAAGGTAGTGATGATTTATTTGTAACCATTTTTTAATGGAAAGAAATATAAAATGATAATTCATGAATTGTGTATGTTATATAACAACTACTAATGTCGTAGGGAACACAGATGTGTACCATTTAAAAAACTAAAAAAATGATATATTGATGAATTCACATAACCAAAAATTTGTATCTGAACAAACATCCTATATAGAAAAAAATGAAAGATAGTGATAACAAACGATTTTTTGATTTATTCCATTTATACCTTCTTCAAAATATTCAAAATTAATTCAAAGTATGAACATAAAAAACGTTAATGGAAACAAAATTAAAAGATAAACATATTAGTTTTAGTGCACCTAATGAAAAAATGGAAGTGGAAAGAAAGTGACAAGACATGAAATTGGGATAGTATTCCCAGGTATGAACTAAAATTTCACAGCACACTCATTTCCAATTTTGTTTTCACGGACCACACAAACCTGAAAAATTCAGAATTCATCAAAACAAAATAAGTTTAATGCATCCTAAAAAATGTAGTAGGATGAGATTCAAGAAAGTTGAACAAACTCATAGAGTGGTCTCTAAAGTCAAAATCCCATTTTCCATTGATCTAGATATTTTGATATTATAGGGGGTGGTATTAAGATATTAAAATTTATTTGAAATTCACGATTAAGGTAATATGACCTATCACATGTATATTTTTCATTCAAAATTATGAAGTGCATATTAGGTTATTTAATTTCATTTAAAGTGCCTAAATAATAAATTACTTTAGTAAGTAAAAAATATATAAATAGAAAAAACATACATGGATATTGAAAATATTCTATTATTAAATGACTTATTACTAACGAAATTCTCACCAGTTGATTTAGTGACATCCGAAATATATTGTAGATGTTATTTAGAGGGGATTCAAAGAGGGTCATTGAAGAATAATATGATACCAGAATGATTCAATCCCATTATAATTGGGTAAATAATGAGCCTTTATCAAGTGGCTACTGAATTAGGAAGTGGATAATACCGGTCCAAATGACTAGGATGAAAACATACCACCTTTTAAGTGTATAAAAAAACACTTAGGAAAAGGATAATATATACCATCATAATGTGTGTGTCCATATGTATTATAGACATAAAGACACCTTCACTAATGTAGTAATCACTAAAAATTAAATTATGATAATATGTCTCTCGATTGGACCTAAAAAAATAAGTATTAGGTAACCACATTGAGGATGAACCATGTAAACATACCATATATTCCACCTTTAATTACTTTTTTCATTTCATGTGATTTTTTGTGTTGGGTAAAATAGTTGCAGATCCATTTATATCTAATATGAAATAGTTATTCAAATATTTAGATTGTTTTTAAAGGACAATCTTTTATTTGTAAGCGATTTGGGTAAAAAAAGTCATCATCATTCATCCCCCCTTTCAGGTGCATGCACATTAAACTAGATACCATATTTATTATTTGATAAAACCAAGTTACTTATATATGGATATATTTTTTTCTTTTTTTTATTATCATTATATGAATATTAAATTTTATGGGATTTTAGAAGTGCCTCACCTGTATATTCATTTTCCATACCTATCTAAGAAAAAATTGAGGTTTTGGCCAAAAAATTGAAAAAAAATCTGAAAAGAGATGAAAATAATATAAAATATATTTTTATGTGAAAGAGGATAAACCAATAAATGGACATAATCAAATTATATGTTCTTATGTTAAATACGTTAAAATTAATCTTCTTGAAATATAAAAATTGAGCTGCATAGTGTATAAGGAGAGTGAGTCTATTGATTCAATTTAATTCCTCTTCTCTAATGTATTTTATTATTTAAATAAAGATCCCATTGATGTTTATTACTAATTATTTGAGCATATAAACGGATTATATAATTAACAAGCATGAATAGAATTAGAATCTAAATATAATAATAAAGTTTATATAAAATGTTGTCAATATAAAAACTCTCACACAAGTTATTGAAACTAAGGAATAATATTTATCCATTTGTGAAGACAAATCTTCCTTTTATAAAGAATAATTAAATAAAACAAGTTCTAATAAATTCAAGAGAAATAGAATCTCAATAAATAATATCCATACATTTGAATAATGATGTAAAACTACAATCAATTCAGTATATGGTCAGTTGCAAATCAAAGAAAATAAAACTAATGTTATTGATAGTTTTCCACAATATGAATTTTTGATTAATAGGGAATAGATTATAATTATTGGAAATAATTTAGAATGATTATTGGAACTGGGATTTAAGGATAAAAATAATCTCAACTTGATAGGTCATGAATAGGATGTCAACTTGACAAATTTAAAATGAACACAAACTCAGACTTCCCAAACCATGGAGAAGAGATATGATTCCACACAAGTTTATAAGATATTATTGCTTATAAAAAATCTCATGATAGTAGAGAAAAATGGAATGATTTTATTTAAATATAAATACACTATAATCTATTTGAAACAGGCAACCCATGTTCAAGAAAAATATGATTGTAATAGTATTGTTTCAATGATTAGTAAATTTTTAGAATGGAATTATGTACAGACATGGGTGGAAATGAATATAATTAACTCACCACTATATCAAGAGTGAATATAATATTTCATAATATTAATTTATCTATAATAATTACTCAAAATAGTGGTGATTATTTGAAAAAATTTTGAGAAATAAAATCTTGATAGATTGAAACAAAATGAAAGAGAATAAAAGTTATTGTCCATCTTTCGTGATATCGTAGATTTTGGAGAATTTTAAGTGAATGATGGTATAATATGGAAACATATAGATGGTATGAATATAAAAGTTTAAGTGCAAGTGAAAATAGTTATTCTACTTTTTATATTTCATAGAAAAATAAAAACATGTTATCTACGAATATATTTAAATTCTTATAGAATTTTTATGAAATTAATAATATAAGTGGTAACAACTAAGTAGAGTGATAGTATATAACATTCAAAAATATACTATAAGTAAAATAGGAATAAGACTATAGGATATAAAGAAATTAGAAAAAGTATAAAAGTCTCCATATGGTTATGAATAAAAACAAACTATTAAACAAATTATTCCAAATATGAAAACTTAAGAGAATATCAAACCAAAATGGTGATGATTCTTTTATAAAAGAAAAGGCCAAAACAAGTAAAATTAAAGATATGACATGTTGATTATAACGAAATGAAAGAATTGTAAATAAATAATAAATGAATCAATTTATTAATGAATTAAAATAGTTTGTTTTGCATAATGAATCTTAGATAAAGATTCTACATTTCATAGAATCAGGGAAGGATGGTACACCATAGTCTGAGGGAACCCAATTTTGCGGCTGATGCGTTAACTCATTAGGGCCGACCTGAGGAGACTCTGGAGGTTTATGACATCCTTAACTCTCTTCCTTTGGAGTGTATTAATGTGGTTCGGAAGGAATCTCCTGACCTACACTATTTTCGTCCTCCATGAAGTGTAATTTGGTTTGTCTTGATATTAATAAAAAATAACTTTTCAGTCATAGAAGGTTACCTGAAAGGGCTAATGTAGATTCTGTTTAAATTTTGGGTAAAGGGTGAATTTTTTTTGGATAAACTCCAAACATAAGTATGAAATTTCATCCCAGATATGATGAAATGCCGATATAGAATAATAAAACATTACTGAATTCATATTGAAATAGAGTCTCCAAATAAGATGAATCAAAAGAATATACCAAATGAATTATTGACAATATGTTTATCCCAGATGGAATTATCTATTAAAATTGATCTATCATAATATAAAGTATTTAAACTTCTTATTAAATTTAAAAACCCAATTTGAAATCATAAAAAAGTTGAATAAAACAAGAAATCCACACCTTTCATGGTTACCAAAGCGTGGAAAGTCAAAAAGGGAACTAGTTTGATGAGTTCTAATCAATTTAGTGCTATAGAGATAAGAGTTCTTGTATTTACATCCATGTGTCATCCATGTTGATATCAACCAATAACATATTAAAAGTCACCATATTCCCATATTTTCTTATTTTTACATTTTATATGTTAAATTAAATTAGATATATCAATGGGACTACCGATTGAATGTTTTAAGCACTATACTTATAGAAGATTCACATATTTAGGATTTATTGAAGCCTCCATGGAACAAATTAATATATTTTAGGATATTCGTGGAATTTATTTGGAAGAAAACATATATTTTGAATTTTATTAGAGTGCATCCCTTGAGTGGGAACTGATAAAAAGTGATACTTATAGATGATATTCATTTTATGAATCTAAAATTTTAGGATTGCAATTAAATAATGAAGAATGTTTAAGTATGAAATCTTTTATCCCACTCTATTTTTAATTGTATCAAATATGATTAATTCTCATATAATTAATGCTAAATTGAATAGGGGGAAGTAATATGCATTTAAGTTAAATGTTTTGATGTGTTTTTTGAGTTGAGTGTCATTGTTTTTTTAAATATTTTTAAACAACCCCTAGAAATCAAAAAATATATTAGTATAAAAATCTAGACAGATTACTCAAATATTTTATGTATTTTTTGATTAATATTATTTTACACACCAATAATTACTCACATATGCATAAAATTAATTAATTTATGGATCATTACTATGTAAAATATGATGCAACTCTCCTCTAATATTTGTCAAGTTATATCTCTGAAAGGGGGAGAATGAAATAGAAAAATTAAGGATGTTAAGAAGATGATAATTTATTTCCATAAAAAAAACTTTGTGATTATTGTTAATAAGGGGAATATAAATGAATAACTACTGAATATGTATTGAATATGATTTAAGAGAATAAGTTAAAGGTATTGAAAAAAAATTTGGGTATTGAAAAATATTATTATTGAAAATATATTAAAAAAATAATGTGGAAATATAAAATATACAATAATAATTTTATTTAATGGAATCATCAAGTGGTTTATACACATAATTATAAATGGGTACAATTCGTTTTTTATATGTAAATTATATACATTTTTATGGAAGAAAATATGAGGAAAATATTTATAAGATACATGTATGAAAAAGTGAAAGAAATAAAGAAATGATATGTTATATAGATACTGTAGAGAAAAATGATATAACACCTTTCATAAAAATAATTATGGGAGAACATTGTGTTTTAAAATGATAAAAATATTTAAAAATTAAAAATTAATGTTCATATATATAGGTAAAATTGACATAAATATGCCAAGGAAAATGAGTATGAATTTAAAATTGGATTTTTCATTATATAAAAAAAATGACTACTTAATTTTGTGAATACATATTTTCAAATAGAAACCTAACAAATTCAACACGTTGTTATCTAAATAAATAGGGAATCTAACAAAATTCATGATAAAACATGGATTTTATGGAATCATTGCTCCTTGGCCCATAGACTGACCCTCTAAAAATTTCCACCAGATGAAAACAAAATACATCCACAAGTCCCCAGCTACTGCCCTCCACCATTAATACTCGTACCACTGTTAACTAGCCAGTCAACACATAGAAAAAACCCCTATACCTTATAAAAAACCCCCATTGAAGTTTTTATCAAATTATCTTATGGTTAGACCCCCCCCCATTTCTCTAACAATTATAACCATCATATGAAAAAACTAAATTAGTTTTATTAAGAGATTATTTAAAATGATTAGATATCTCAAAGGATCTCTTGGACATTTGCTATTTTTTCATAAGTGAGATAATTGGAAAATAATATTTTGTGCATATGAATTATTAAAATATCCAGGGAAGATAAAAATGTTACCTTAGGATATCATACATGAATTTGAGGAAACCTAGTAAGTAGTGACACCGTTGAATTTACAGTAGTTTCCCATGGAAAACAAATATACTTGTTTTTACATAGACTCTTAAAATAGTTCCTTCCAAAAATATTAAATTGTGATAAAAATGCCACAATTAGTATCTATAAAAACCTAATTCAACATAATAGAACAAAAAATTTAATCTTAGACAACCATTGATCAATGGAAATTTTAAAAAACGCATCATCAACACAGCATATGCACCCACAAGATAACAAATAGATGAAATTTTAACTAAAGTTCTATAAAATGAATCATCTAAAGAACTTATGAGAAAGTTGTATATGATTGAAATAATAAATCAAAATAGAGGGGTAGTGTGGAATGAATCTACTGGTTTAAAAATAATATCTAATGAATGATAGGTTAGATATAATTTATGATATCATAAAACATAAAATATTTTCTTTAAAATCAATTTTGGGAGAGTAATTATTTAATAATATTTTTTATTTTGTTGATTATTTATTTACCATATATTTATTTACCACATATATATTAAAAATAATTTATACTCATGAATTAATAATTCACCCGCAACATGATGATAATATATATATAAAAATAAAAAAATCTTCTAATGGAGATGAAAATAGATAGAAACAAAATCAAGAAATTAAGTTGATACTAAGAAGAAATAATGATATTTATGATCAGAATTTGTGTTCAACATGATAAATACTCCCAAAACATGCTAGAAGTATAATGATTTTTTACATTCTAAAAATAAACTAATAGTGATGCTATAAATAACCCATATAAATATGAATACATGTAGATTCATATAAGAAACTATTTATAGAATAAAAATCACAGTCAAAACAAAATAAATTCTAATTGAAGGTGAGAATAAATATAGAATCCAACCATTCAAAGACTAAATAAAAAACAAATAAAATTATTTGTTGAGTATCACATCAAATAATATTTTCAACAACATGCTCAATCTAGAAGCAAGAAAAATAAATAAACTTGAAATAACCCATAAGAAGATGCCAACATTGGGAAAAAATATCACTATGATAATTATTTACATGATTGAACTTGTCATTCCTTCCATAATATTGATTTTTTACAATATAAACCATGATCCTAACGTATCACATGACTTCATGTGAATATAGATTGAAACATGACATCATAAGGAAAACAAATTCAATGTGCGATTGTATATTCTTGCAATCCGAAAATAATCTTACTGTTAAAAAAATATCTTCATCCAAATATTTCCATATTAGCATTTTTTAGAAAGGATATAGAATTTTATAAGCCATATGATTATTCAACTACATAAATTCAATAAAGGATCACATAGTGAAAAATTATATAAAATATAGAAAAAAACACAGTGAATGACTGAATCTTATTATAGTTAAATTCAATAAATATCATTTCAAGAACAAAGTATGATGAAAGAATAGAAATTACATTAAAATAAGATGTAGAATCGACAAAAAATCCAATTATGTGGGTTTTGGTTCTTATAAAATCTATGAATTATGAACTAAAAAAAATTCAAGTTAGGAACTTAAATCCTATAAAAAATGCATCTTACCATTCCTTTTCTATCAAAAAAATTACTTATTATATTTTAAAAAAATATAATAAAAATGATAACTCTTGAAAAAAAGAATAATAAACACACAAAAATAAATTTTTTACAATTAAATTTTAATCCCACCCTACCATCAAGATTAACTAGCCCCATATATCAAAATCCAATCATGCATAAATTTCAGTTCACATTTGGGTAAGGACAATTTAATTAGTATCCATTTAACAGCTACCTAACCACACCACTCACTATCTTTAATTATCTAACTCATAGTATAAAAACATAGCATATGTGTTTTCTTAATGTACACTCTGAATAAGAAAATACACTAGGTGTAGATAACATATACAAGAATATTTTTAGGGACAATACAGTGACATAAATAAATAAAAAACAAACCCTTTAACATTGAAAATGACTTTGATTTCGTCATATAACATCTTGAACTACTCTTCAAATGATCCACTATATTATCTATGATTTTGTGTAATTCTTGCAAGAATTTCCTCGGTAGAAATAAAGTCTTTAGGCCCAACATTGTAATAGAGTTTATTCTGTATTGTATGCTATATTTCTTGTAGAAATGTAATAGATGAGAAATTAAATTAGCATGGAATGATGAAATAGAGGTCAAACCACATGTAATTCAATTAAAGTTTCCTTGAGGCAATGTGGAATTTCATTATTATGAGAAATGTTTATGATCTGATTTAGTAAGACTGATGTAGTAAATTATACTTTAAATGATGTAAAACATGTATAAAGGTTGGGTGGACACGTCTTAGCCATGTTGGATTCATTTTGGAGAAGGATGATTTCAATGAAGTTGTGAGGCTACATCAGATGCACGTCATAGGAGGAGGTGGGGAGTACACATCAGAGTAGCATTAGATCCACTTTGGAGGAGGAAGTGGGGAGTTCGTGTCAGAGTAGCATCGATAGAGAGTTGGGGTGGCTACGTCAAAGTAGGTTTTAGAGTAGTATAAGGGGAACGAGGATTAAAAGGATTTGGGAAACGTAAGAGGAGGATTTAAAGTAGGAGAACAGTCGTGCAGATTAAGAGGATCATGAAAATGATGTGGGAGGATGATCATGAGTTGGGGAATGAGGGTGTGGAAAAATTGGGGAGTCTGGTTGGGATACTACCACAACTAGTTAAATTGTTATGGAAATAAATTACCTATAGCCAGACTTCTTATTTACCATGGATATTGGTATGTGGATATAGCATTGAATACGGAACAAGTCTCATAGATATAAAAGTGAGATTAGAAATCGCCTTACTTTATGTGTTGAATATCTTCGTACTCAATAATAACTCAAATGTAATAAATATATATATATTATATGAAATTAAAGAAACATATTGATATATATAGGACCATATATGACTTATTTATGACATTATATTACCCTTTTATTTACAATTCAGAAGTTTATGTTATGTTTTGGGTAATAACTGCTTTATTTATTATAAATGTTTTGACTTTTTATTTTTGGTCCTCTTTCATAGATATTGATTTTATTATGTCCATAATGATAAAAATGATATAAATATAATATTTATTCACTACACATTTATTCATTGTTTTCCGTAAAATATACAAATAGAAAATTAAATACATCATTCATGATGGTGGTAGGTCGTACGTATGAATGAACGCTTCTTCCATTTCATGTCATATTGATGGAGATAATGTTAATGAAATATATATATATATTTTATATCATAAAATTATCATTATAATTTCATATAAATCATATAATTTCACTAAACCCATCCTTAATACATTCCATGCAATTTATGAATGAGTCACGCCAATTTGAAGAGGTGGTAGTCAAAACATACACAAAGAAGTTATCATATTTTAAAAAATAGAAATCATGAAAAAATATGTCATATAATGATTCAAGAATCCTAAATAAATCATATATATAATATAAAATTATAGGATCCATTGAAATTACCAACTATGTTAGGTGGTAAAGGAGAAATAAACAACATCATTTTGTTAGGCGGTAGTTCACCATACACAATAACGATAAGTTTGTTACCCTTTTGATGGATGTGTGTGTTAGTGTAGTTAAAACCATATATATAACAACATCCCAAGATATTTATTATACTTAAGTTATTTTATAAAAATGAAATAAATATAATTTAAGGGATTTAAAGAATAAATAATTCAATAATGTTCATTAATGAACAATTCATCTTCCTTGGGTATCTCCCTTTGATTAGAACAAAAGGACTCTATATTACAGAAGTATGGTATATAGGATTAAGTAATGGATGTTGGTAAGAGGTTTATATAGACTCTATTTTACTTCTTGTCCCCTGTTCAACTCAATGGTTCCCTGAACCAGACTTCCACATGTCCTCAGGCATGCCTCCCCCTATGCTAGAGGCTGCCGACTAGTTATGAGAGGCTAAATATCTATCATGGGAAAACTATTCCCTATTTTATCAGATTAAAACCCTATTATAAAGTAAAAAACAATCACTAAATAACATATAACCATAAATATAATAGTACCAAGATCACAAGATGACCAAAAGTGGATATAAAATATTAAAAAGTAAACTATAAATATTCCATTCTAAGTATGTTCCAAGTTTCTAAAATGAAAAATAAAAAACGAAGACATTAAAAACTCCTAAGAAGATCCTAGACTATGTTAAGTTCCCTAAAGAAATACTCTATACCAACTCACCCATTTAACACATGTCATTTCCCTTAATCCTGTCATGAAAACATGAAATCTATTCAGCTACCGATCAGGCAGCCCATGTAGGGTGTGAGTATGACTCATTAGGCCACCACCAAGGTGTCTAAAAAAATATATAGTAAATAATAGTGCATGAAGTTATATTAATAAATAAGTTCAATTTAAAGGTAAAAAATTATCATGTTATCAATTATTATTTATTTAACCGCATAAGCCCATAGGTTCCTGGGGACACCCAAACCTGAAAACTTTCATTGATATGTGTCAGAGTATGCCCATTTGGAAATATCAATTCAAAATTAATTTAACAAATGGTATTTCATTAACCATTTAAATTAAATTCTTAAAATGGATAATTGGACCTATAGTTCAATGCCAAAAATTTGGGTCTATGTCATCACGCATAGGACTTTGTCGTTTTAGGAAACAATAGACCATATCCCACACATATTTACCAATGTAGGATTCAGAAGTAGTAGATCATATTTCACACACCTAGGTTTTGGAAATAACAAACCATGTCCCAGACATATTTATCAAACAATTTATCACTATGAGCTTCAGAAAAATAAAACCATATCCCACACATGTTTATCACATATATAATAATGTCACTTTATCACATCAATCATGATTAATCAATATTTATAATCTTATCACAATTAACCATCACAATCATACATTAATTAATTCATAAATAAATTAATCCAAGTCTATTGATTAATTTGATAATTAATTAATCATTTCTTTATGTCAACCTTCAATAATTAATTCACCAATAAATTATCCACAATCCCCAATTCATCAATTCTCATAAATTAATTCAAAAATATATTTATACAATTAAAAGAAATAAACATAACCTATTTAATTCCTTAATTAATTATTCCTTAAATCCAACAATTTCAATATTTCAATAACCAATTAAATAATTAATTATTAAATCCACACTTTTAAGATCTCAACTATTATCATAAATTAATTCAACAATTAATTTATACAATTCACAATCACATAATTAATTAATTCCCTATATTAATTAAGTCAGTTAGAAAATATAATTTCTAAAAAAATCTAGATATTATAAAATTACATATACATAATTGAAATCATGACTATGTGATTTTGATAATATAATTTCTACATTGATTCTTTGATGAGTAATCTCCCAACAAAAATCACCAAAAATCTTGTGGAGTAATGGTTTTGAAGTAGATATGGATCTAAATCTAAATTATGATTGAATAAAACATGATATAAAATATATAGATCTATATCTATAGGCCTAGATCTAGATTCATCAGATAATGGTGTAGATCCAACCTAAACAGAGGATAACATCCCCCCAAAATAATTGGAGAATTATGGGATATCATTCTTGAAGAAACCACATACCCAAAGAGGTGAAAATATATAAACCAGGATTCAAATAACCAAGAACAAAGGTCAAACAGGCTTGGAATCCCTCCAGGAGGCTCTGGAATTGAGATAAATCATTTATGGATCGAGATAGATAATTCAAGGGTATTATATAAGGTTTTGGAAATTTTTTTAATAATTTTCAGGGGATTAAAATCCTATACGCACAGTTTTCTACTCGGGGAAAATGGTTTAACCTATCCTTGTACCGTAACTATGTTCCCCTTTTGGGTTTGAGGATCATGGTTCTTCCAAAGAGGGAATATGTTTTGAAAAACCATATTCAAACCGTTAAAATATCCATTATACATGGTTTCACGATTCGTTGGGAATAGGTGTAGAGTTATTGAAAACCACATTCCAACCTTCCACAACATTATTTCCTCCAATTTTCTTAAATGAAAAAAACACATTAAAAGTTATTAAAAAAATAAAAAATATTCCAATAAGGTCAAAATTATACCTAAGATAAAGTGTAATACAACTCCCCAAAAGGTTAGGATTATACAATCTCCCCACTCTATAATAAATTTTCCTCAAGATGCACTCACAGACATCTCTAATATTCTGAGTAAAAAATATTGGTTCATTGATCCCTCTGATCTACTTCCCATTCCCATGTTTCCTTCTATATATTCTTGTGTTTCCATAATAAAAAAAATATCAGAATGGTATTTCCCCAAAATATAGTCTCACTATTATCCAGAACACATATCAAATGCTCTTCAAAGGAAACATCTAACTCAAGATCGAGATCATACACCTCAATCACATAAGAAGGGTTGGGGTGATACTGTTGAAGTTATTACAAATGAAAAACATCATGAAAAATACTATATTTCTAAAGAAGATCCTATAGATATGCCACTGGCTCGATTCTATTTAAAACATCTAACAGTCTAATAAACCTAAGCACTAAATTTCCCTATCTCTATATCCTATAGTGAACCAACATAGGATACAACTGAAAGAATACACAATCACCCTCTATAAAGTATAGTGGTCATGAATATCTATCAGCATATGAATATGTCTACTATAAGATGTAGCCATATGTTTCAGAATCATCTAAAATTAACTTATCTTCTCCAACATGAGACTTGGTCCCAACAATTTTCACTCACCTACTTCCAATCAACATAGGGGTGATCTGTATGGTTTAACATAAAGTCCTTCATATTGTTACATATGAATAATTTCCTAATAAATATTTTTATAGGAAAACCCCACAATATCTAGGTTCTTTTACCAAGATCCTATAAATTCTATGTAACATCATCACATCATATCATCAGGCACCTGTATAGTACCACTTGACTTTCCATTAGTCAATTGGTGGAAATCCATACTCAATTGAACTTATATACTGGGAACCTTTTGTTTAAAATTACAGAAGCATGAACTAAAGCATGAGTTTTGGTCTAAAATTATAGTTTGTGGTGCCGTGTGTTGATAGAATATCTCCCAAAAATATAAGTATCACAATTTCTCCATTGATAATGTCTCCCATATAGCCACGAAATTCCAAAATTTCATCAGTCTATACACCACAACCCAAAATGAATCATTCTTTCAAGGCATATTCGGTAGACCCACCATATATTCTATAGTCATGTAATCCCACTTCAATTTTGGAATGAGAAACAATTATAGTAAACCAGCATTTTGTGGATGCTCTGCCTTCACCTTCTGACAGGTGTAACAATGAGTCACAAAACCAATTATTTCCTTTTTCATTCTTAGACACCAAAATTATTTTCATAAGATACAGTACATTTTGGTCACACCGAGATGTACCATCCACATGTAGGAATGAAATTCACATATAAATTACCCCTGTATTCTTGTAGGAACAATAAATATTTTCTTGGCATAGATGATCTCATCATCATCTATGATCTATTATAAAGGTAACTCCCCACCATCAATGATTTCCCCCAAGAGTACGAACTTTGGATCCTTATATTGTCTTTTTCTAATCGGGATCAAGAGTAAAGACTCCACTCCAAATGATATGTGAGTTATCTTCTCATGACTCTTAAGAACCACCACATGTATTTCATCCAAAAACTTCATCATCTTCCACTCAACAATAGATTCATAAACTGCTTGAGTATGAGTTTTCATGATCAAATCCTTAGCCACAATGACTTCTTTATTGGGAATGTAATCTAGTTCGAAATTAAATGACTGTATATACTCAACACATCTCCACTACTGGAGTCTCATGTCTCACTATGAAAGTATGTACTTCTATATTTTATTATCTAGATACATAGTAAACATTTACCCAAGATACAATTCCACCAACACATTAAATAATAAACCACTACAGCCAACTCTAGTTCATGTGTTGAGTTGTTCTATTCATCTGGCCTCAACTATCGAGACCCGTACACCAAAACATGATCTCCCTATATTAAATAAATCCAAGACCAATACCATAAGTATCACAATACATCGAATAATCATCACCTAGCTCAGGTAGGATCATGATCGGTGCTGATGTCCAACAATTCTTCTACCCATACAATCCATCCTAAAAAGACTTAAACTAATCAAAATTTATTCCCGTCATGGTCATGCCCATATGTGGAGATAAAAATCAGGAAAATCATTTATAAATCTCTAATAATATCTTTCTAAAACTAGAAATCATTGAATATAAAAAAAATTTCAGATGCTCTCAAGAAACAGCTGCCTACATTTTCTATGGGTCTACATAAATGCCTTCCTCTAAGATGATGTGACCTAGTAAGTGAACATGATCTATCCAAAACTAACACATAGATAGATTAGCGTAAATTTGATTCTCTATCATGTTACTCAAGATAATTTCATGATGTTGGGCATGATCTTTATGAGTGTTTTCCATCACTAAGATATCATGCAGAGACACTACTATAAATTGATCTAGGTATGGATGGAAGATTCTATTCACCATGTCCATAATCAATTCATGTGAATTTTTCAATCTAAATGAAATTTTGATGAGATCATATATGTCATACCTATTTTTTAATGTAGTCCTCAATTTATCAAAATTTTGGAATTTCAACTGATGACAAATTGATCTCATGATTACCTTTTAAAATAAACATGACCCTATCAACTAGTAAAATAGATCATCGATACATGGAAGTGGATACCAGTTCTTTACATTCATCTAGTTCAACATCAGATACTCAACACAAAAGCACAAATTCCTGTCATCCTTCTTTAAAAATAGAACTGGTGAACCCCAAGGTGAATTACTTAGACAGATAAACCCCTTATCCATTATCTCATCTAGCTATGTCCTTAGAACATGTAGATTCATCAATACCATTTAGTAAGGTGAGAATAAAACTAGATTATCCCCTAACATGTGTTCAATAGTGAATTCTGTATCACTCTTAGGCAAAAAACCTATAGAAGTATTCATAAATAAATTCCTAAAATCCCCCCACTATGGATGGAAACACATCATGTTTTCTATTTACATCTTCCAATAATATACATGAAACATAATCTATGCTCCCTCTTTGTTTCTAATTAATTGGACATGTTCATCCCACATAGATATCCAACTCTCCATAGTGAATGTTATGGTAACCCTTTGGATAAGTAAATGTCACTCTTCTGTGTTAACAATTTATGTGGACTCGATATGTGACTAGCCAATCCATACCCAAAATCAAGTCAAATCCTAAAATTTCATGGTTATAAAGATCCCATACATAATGATAATCCATTATCATAATAGAACATCCCTTTCAAATATATATGTCTCTAGACCGTACTCCCAATAACGTATCTGTATCTGTTGTCCCACAAGCAAAATCCACCATCAAGTTCAAATCATTAACAAGTTTTTCAGATATAATTGAATGAGAGTAGACAGTATTTAATAAGGCACTAGCTAATATAGAAGATACAAAAATAGTACCTATCATTATTGATGGTCCTACCTCTCCATACACAAGTGTATCCTAAATGGAATGAAACTACCCTACCCCCATTCCATGTGATTCAGTCTAAAACCCCTAAGCTACACCACTCTGCTGATACGAGTGCTCTTTCCTAGAAGAACCACATTGACTACCTCCACTACCACGGCCAGTAGAACTCTAGCTACCAGAATGATGGGGTGTATAATACACCCTTACAACACTATGGTTATATCTATCTCATCTATGACTATCCATCTACGTTGGGTTACTTCATAGACTATATATATTTCCCATCTTGTTACAACCTCAACAATACATTGGTGTTCAGGGAAAATGTTTATGGTATATTCTTTCCCTATTACACTATAGAAAAAACATAGGTTAGGTCTTAGGAAAATGAACCTTCCCCTTATGTAATGAGTTCTTGATTTACCACATATGAAAATAAATTTAGCCTAATGATGTTCATAGGTAAATTAAAATCACATTTAAGTCTGTCCTAAAATCACTTTGATACAATAACATTATCCCCAAGAATAGAAACTGTAAAGAACTAAAAATCAATGAATCATCCAGCGTAGTCCATCACAAACATGTTCCCCTAACTCAATCTCATGAAATAAACTACCCTATATTATCTTGGTGTGTTTGGATAAAATTTCTCCAGAAGTGTCCCTTGAAATTTTTTCCATTCTAGAGCTTCCAGCTATCCATCCTGAGTTTGGAAGTCCCACCATTGTTTCTCTTAACCATGAAACATGTAAGCATCTAACTTGACTATCTTGTCACTATGAGTCATCAAATGGTAATGTATAATATCAATAGACTCAATCTAGAACTCATCTCCCTTTAGACCACCCTCTTTAGTAAACATCATATGGTGAAAAAATATAAACTCCCTCATCATATCAGACATTATTTTCACAACCCACCCTAGGTATATTTCCATGAATTTTAAGAAGTGAGAGAAGTTATCTTGGAACTTCTCCCCTTCTTCCTCAATTGGCATTATCAGTGCCTCAAGTTCCAATACTGGTGGAACATCTCTAACCTATCCTCCTACCACCCCATCGAAAAGCATCAACATGGAGACAAATATCTATAATTCTAGACACATTTTTAGGACTCAATATCCACTTATCACATTTATATAAGAGGAAAATCACAACATGTAATGACATGTATTTTCCCCAAACCTCATCATGTGTTTAAAACCAAGGTGATATCAGTAACCTTTACCATCCTACACCTAGGACCTAGTTAACAAGGGTAAACATATTCTCATTAATCACATTCCATTAGACACACATTTATTCACATTTTTTATCCTTTTTATAGTTTTTACAATTTCAAAATAAATAAAAAACAGTTCAAGTTCCACAACTTACCCAAAACTCCTTTCCCCATGAGTGCCTAAAATGATTCATGTCATAATAATAATGAGTACATTGAATGGTGTATAAAACTAAAATATCAGGCCATAACAGGCCACAAGCCAATTATCAACAATATTTAGAAACAATAATTACACCACACAAAAAGTGTGTCACCCAAGGTGAAGTAATAGTCAACTATAACAGAAAACATCATCAACAACAATCCTGCCCTTGGTACTTGGGTTTTCCCTTGTACATGGGTTTAAAACTCCCATTCATGATCTCTAACAGTGGGATGACTCTTCCTAGTCTCTTATCTATCTTTCCCAAACAGTTAGAAAAATAATAACAAAAGAAAACCTGAGCTCTAAAACAAATTTGTAACATCTTTTCCCAGGATCCACTCACTAGTGCCCCAAAACAGACCCCCACATGACCTCAAGCACACCTCTAAGTATTTCCAAGGGTGTAGAATTATAGAGATGGTATACCATAAATCATGGGGAGTATATACCCTCTTTTATTAGAGTAGTACACTAGAGGAAAAAAGAAACAATCCCCAAATAACATATAACCATAATTAGAATACTACAAATATCACATGATGTCTTGTAGTGAAGATACAATATAAAAAAATAAACTATAAATATTCCATTATAAATACATTCCAAGTGTCTAAAATGAAAAAACAAAAGTGAAGAAATTGGAGACTCCCTATAGGATCTCAACCACATCTAGTTCCCTCAACCATGCATCATCTTGACTCATCCATCTAACATTGGGAATTTTCCCTAATCTTGTCCACCAAACATGAAATATATTAGGGCACTAGTTAGGAAGCCCAAGTCGAGTGTGATTAAAACCCAGTAGGCCACAACCAATGGTGTCAAAAACAATATCTAGTAGATAACAATGTATAAAGCTGTATAAATAAATAATTACAATGAAAAGGTAAACTATGGTGACATTATCAATTATTATTTATTAAACCACACAAGCCCCCAGGTTCACAAGGATCCCTAAAACTCAATTCCTTCTTTGGCCCATGCCAATTTCGGACCAATTATCATTATCAATTCACAATTCATTCAAAAAAAAGTGATATTATTGTCCATTTCATTTCAATACATAAAATAGATATTTAGAACTATATTCCAATGCCCATAATTTGTGTCTAGGTCATCGTGCCTAGGACCTCGTGGTCTTGGGAAACATCTGTCCACATCCCACATATATTTATCAATATGGTCTTTATAAAAAATACACCTTTTCCCATACACATGGGATTTGGAAACATCATACCATTTCCCACAGACAATTATAAAACAATTTATCCATATAGGCTTTAGAAACTACTTGCCAAGTCTAACACACATTTATCAAATATATAACAATATCACTATATCCCATTAATCTAGGTTAATTAATATTAATCATATTACCGAAATTAACCTTTACAAACATCCATTAATTATTTCAAAAATTAATTAATACCAGTCTATTAATTAATTTAATGAATAATTAATCATTTCATCATCTCAACATTTAATAATTAACTCACCCACAAATTATCCATAATTCTTAATTCAAAAAATCTCATAAATTAATTCAATAATTAATTTTACAATTAAATAATATCAATATGCCATAATTAATTAAACAATTAATTATTCCTCAATCACACAATTTCAATATTTCAATATTCAATTCAATAATTTATTATTCAGTCCATATCATTATGATCTCCAAAATTATAATAATGTGATTCGATAATTAATTTATAATATTTATGATCACTAAATTAATAAATTCACCATAATAATTAATTCAATTCAAAAATATAATTTATAAAAAAACTTAACAATTCTTTAATTACATACACATATTTGAAATCATGACTTTGGTATTTCGATAAAAAATAACTATACTTGATTCATTAATGAGTGATCACCCAATGGAAATCCACAATAATTTTGTTGAGTAACGATATAGAAGGTGATCCGGATCTATAAACTATATCAAGATTGAATTAAACAAGACATCTTAGATAAAGATCTATATCTACAAGACTAGATCTAGATTAGTAATATCTTGATCTATATCCAAATAAGAGAGTATAAAATCCAACCAATAGAGTGTGATATGTAAAAGAGATCACTCAGGAATAAACCATATACATGAAGATATTCAGATCTACCAATCGGGCTTTGAATCTCCAAGAAAGGAGGTCGAATGGCCTTGGAATCCCTCTGTGAGGATATGAAATTGAGATGAATTGTTTATATGTTGAGATAGTGTGTTTGGGTGTATTACATGGAAGTTCATATTTTTTTTAATTTTTTTGGTGGATTAGAATCTAGTACACATAGTTTACTACTCTGGGTACACGGTTTCCCATAATCAGGTGCCTAAACCATGCACCTCCTTTAAGGGGTACATGATTTCTAAAAATAGCACACATGGTTTAACAATACATTTGACAACCATGAAAATACTAACTTTACAAGTTTGATTGATTTTCTTGGTTGAGGCATACGTTTAAGAAAAATCATGCACCAACCAAGCACTATCATATTCCCTCTATTTTTCTTAAATTTTCACCCAATGTTTTATAAGATATAAACCAAATAAAAAGTACCTAAATAAGGAAAAAATAATACATATAATAAAGTTAAATAAAACTTCAAATAAGTTCAATATCTTATTGTTTGGACAATAAAAATAGGTTCTAAATTTTGAAAATAGTAATAAGAGGTTATCGTTTATAAGAGAGGGGAGATGCCTTTTTGGAATTTCTCAAAAGATAAATTTATAATAAAATTAATCTCAATCCAAATACCTCCATGATTTCAATTATTTGAATCCATGATATAAAAATATTGTATTATCATGATCCAATAGATTTTATATAGGTTTTGATGTTATTTTAAACCTTATCATTTTGACTAACTCTTAGTGAATCCATTGTTATTTTAGCTATGTTAATAATGTTTTTAATATTAATAGGATTTAATTTTTTTCTTATAAAGTTTATATTTGTCCACAAATAGAAAATTATATATATTTACAACCTTATTTCATCCCATTGTAATTTATAAATATTTTTACAATTTTTAAATAGTTTAATAAAATTTTATGTTTTATAAAATATCATAAGTGTAAATTTTGAAACTATTTATAGCATTTACTTTAAGTAAATCAATACAACAAAATTAATTTTAAAAAAACTTAACAAACCCAAAACATGTTATATTCACCAATAAAACTCATGGATAAAATTAATTAGACAAAAATATATATCTTTTAAAATTTCTAATATCATTTAACTGATTGTTTCATTAATTGAATAAATATTGCATTATCATTTTGTAATTATTTAAGATGATTATTTATAAATTAAAAATTAAAAATAAAATTCTATGATGTTAATAATATTTTTTGATTTCATAATGATATTTATAATAATTAATATATTAAATTTAATTTTATATTAAAAATAGTGTAAATATTAAAATTAAGAGTGTGACATTTGTCACTCCATTTGAGGTTTATACTGTTTAAGTCATTTTTAGAACATTTTCAATTAAATTATAAAATTTTGATATTTATGTGTTAATTGTCTAATTTACTTCATCCAGTAAATTTTTTGAAAGTTATATTGTTGTTTTATAAAATTTATCATATTATTTTTACCTTTAATTACCCGATTTACCCTTAACAGTGGTAATACACAATAATAAAGTTACTATTCATATTGTCTAAAAATAAAAGGGAACAATTTACTAAATTTTTTACATCTAATTATAAATATGAAATAAATTTTTCATAATTGAAAACATTGAAATTTAATGAAGTTAATTTGAAATTGATATCATTTATGGAATGAGAAAACATGTTTTTAAAATTAAAATGTCCAAAATATTTACATGTGTTTAGATTCAAATTCATTGTGAAATTGATTCTATTGATGCAAATTGGTGTTAATGATAATTTCTTTTTCTAATTATATTTTGAAACCAATCAAATATATAATTAAATACTATAAATTATTTCAATTAATTTTGTTTAATGATAATTTAGTATTTTCACTATTATTTAAAACATGAATCTTATCCGAAAAATACCAATAATTCAACAAAAGTAAATATTAATATACATATTTAAAAAAATATATATTTATTTTTTCATGTAAAAATTCTAAAAGTGTTATAAATTAGATTTAAAATTGGTTCTCCATTAAAATGTGGCAAAATTACCCTTCTGAAAAATATATTATTTTATACGTAAAATTGAGTATTTCTTATCTTATTCCTATAAAATATATCGTATGAATATAAAAAATATTTTATCAAATATATGAAATATATATTTCATTAATATAATTCTATAATTATAATTAATTTAATTTAATTATAAAAAAATGACTTTGGGAGTATAAAAATAAAACAATTTCCTATATAATCATTTGGTATACATTTTCATTTCAAATTAATTAGTAACCAAGAAATTAATTTTATAAACCTTATAATTTAATAATTTATTTAACACTATTTATAACTACTAATTTAATGGGTAGTTATATCTTATTATACAGAATAATAATCTTTTAATATTATACTGTCATTCTGTAAAACTCGGTCTTGCGTGTAATGAAAGCCAACAATAGAACTCAGTGTTGTGTGTAATATAATACAAGAATAGTGTTGAATATTCCAAAAGATAATCTACATGTTTCATGTAGTTAAATATTTATTTAGCGATTCATATAACACAAGAAAAACATAGTGTTTTATCTTATAATTAAAGATATATTTAGTATTAGGTGAAATGAAAAATATCAAAAATATTAAATTAATTAGAAAAATATATTTCAAAAAATATAAATGTGTTATAATTCTTTTTATGTGGTTTTCCCACAAAATAATTTTTAAATATCATCCTTTGAATTTTGATGTGCAATTTTGCCTTGTGAAGACACAATTTTTCTAAGGATGTAGGGGAAGAATGTAATGTTGTGATAATTATATTATGTAATGAATACAAGTATTATTTTATAATTAATTTTTTATAAAAAAATATAAATACTTTTACATTTGATAAGAACTTTTAACACCATATATTGAGATGAAATCTTACAACCCAGAATAATAAATGATTAGAATACACTTACTGGGAAATAAACAAGACTTTATTTCTTTATTTAATAATGTTACATTTAGTATACAACAATTCTTATTATTAATAAAAATATTATAATTGGAAGGGTAACAAAGAATAAATAAAATAACAATAAAAATTAGGGTCATCATGATCACCAAGAATCAAACAATTCATAAACAAAGTTATAGTGAGGAAACAAAGAATAAATAATACATTATTCATTTTAAAAATGCTAATGAACCTTTATTCAAATTGTAGTGAATGATGAAGAGTAAGTATAATGGTTAATTTATTGGGAAATAATATCATCGTAATTTATGTTTTTCAAATAATAGTCTTTTGGTATTATAGACATTATTTAACAAAATATTTGCTCATTGTTGTTGTTAGAAACATCGACACATTTAAATGATCATCAATATTATTCAAAGATATAATAAAAATTGAATTGTTTTGGTAGACTAACATATTCTATCAAAAATTAGTTTTTTGGTAAATATATTAGTTTTATATAAAATTTAATAACATGAAATAATATTTCAAAACACTTTTTACATGATAATATAGTTTAGTGAATTCCCAAGTAATTATTATAATGGAAACAATGTTTATTTTTTGATGAAATTGATAAATTTAAATAATTAAGGGTATTTATTTAAAATTGAAAATTATAATATTTATATAATTCAAATTTTATAATATAAATTTATTTTTTTACTCATCATATTAATTTTATCTTTGGGTAATTTTTTGGTAATTTTATAAAGATGTTGATTTTTTTTGTTCAAAAGTGAAAATAGTGTCTTTATGAAATACCATCACTCTTATGAAATAATTACTATTCGATCATTAATTAAAATTATTTATACAATATTATTTATCAAAATATATTTAATGAATTACATAATATATAAGTTGTTACATTTAGAAATGCATGTTTAACAGTTTTGAAAACCACAATTTTAATCTAAAAAAACTTTTTTTATGAGTTATACATGTAACATATTTAGAATTTCCTTTTATCAATTTTATAAATTGAAATAAGTGTAATTTATTATATATTTTTAATTTGTATTAACATTTTTTTTATAATTTAATTTTCTTTTTTAGGAATAAAAAATATACCATGGTAAAAATAAATTTACCATAGTGTAGGTAAAATAATATATCAGGTTAAAGTTAAAAGGTAAAAGCTTAAAATATATAATAAAAACAACATTAAATTGGGTTTTTATGTGTTTATAGATCTTAAAAAACCATTAAAACATTAATTATCTACAAAATTGTATTTAATTAATTCTACCCAAATGTGGTTGGATTCAAATATAAAATAATCATTATTTAATCACTTTAAACCACCCATCATCAAATATAGATACCAATCCTCACCACACACCCTTTCCTAAAATTCCATGAATATATTAAAATATATTCCAAACCCTATCCTGAACACTCTCCCCACTTCTATGTGTTGTTGTTATCACCCAAATAACAATTCCAAAATCTTTAAGGGGTCCTTCAAGGTGAAATTAAAGAGGCAAATTTCTCAAAGACCATCTCTTAATTTCTTTTCTTCTTCTACATTCTGTTCAAATCATTCATCTATCAATGAAAAAAAACTACAATATAATTTTTATACTATAATAATATATTTATAATACAATATCATCTACCAACTCCTTCTCTTTTCTCCTCTTATTTAAAGAAACAAAACCATTTTCAAAATTATGGTGGTTAACCGTCTTTAGGGATAATGATTTCTATTTTTTTCCATTAGTGCCATAAAAGATGGGTATAAAAGTATTACTATGGTTAAATAAGATATTAATTGGCACATTATAACCAATTTCATGTTTTTAACTAATATATATTCATAATATTAAATAAAATGAAAATAGTTCTTGATGGTCGGAAAAACTTCCAAAATAAACTAAATATTTATAATTAATCAAAAATATGTCTTAAATAAAAATAATATATATGACCATTTAAGCATTTATTAGTGAATAAAAACCATTTAATATCAATTCTTGATATTGTTTTCTATTTTAAATGAAAATCCATAATTATGGACAAGTGAACTGACCATGATACCCTGAAACAAGGACACCCAAAATAATGAAAACAATGAAATATTATTAGAAAACATGTGGTAAGATGTTATAAAATTATGTTATAAGGTATTAGAAATATATATATAGATCTAGATTAAATTAATAATATTATTTTAACCACAATACCAAAGGTTAAAGTACAAAAAACTAAAGAGAACCATGACCTAAGAGATATCTTAGCTCAATTTCCATTCATTGGATTAAACTTATTCATCATTTATTATTCCATTGTATGATTATGTTTGAATTTTTTTATTTTTTTTATTTAAACTTTTTATGTGTATTTATAGTTGATACACATAATTTATTTTTTCGATTAATTATCACTCCAATGATATGATCCTTATAAGGGACTTCTTCTCAAATTTCTTTAATTGAGTCATATGTTGATGTTATGCCCCTATAATATTCTATGAGGTGTATATAATGTGACTTTTACATCATATATCATGAATTTATTTAATATAAATATATTTTGAGTTTTTAAAAATTTATTTTTTCATGGGAAATATGATTTGACTAATTAAAAAGTGGTAAGGATTTATTTCATATTCTCATAATTATTTGGGATTATTTAGGATTAAGTATCCACTGAAGAATATATATCTTCCATTTACATGTTTCTTAGTAATATTCTTGAAATTATTTTTAAAATTATCTTATGATTGTTTTAATTCATTTTAAAAAATGTTTGACATATTTAAAATGATTGTAAAAGAATATTTGTTTTATTTTCCAAATGAGGTACTCTGTGACTTTTCCATCTAATTGTTTTATGGAATTTATTTAAACATATATACAATGTTTGGGTTTTTCCACTATCATGACACCTTATTATTTTTAAGTATCCTTTAATAGTTTACAAGTTTATCTTAAATGAAAATGTTTTTCTTTTATATTAATGCAGAGTTTTAAACATAAGTGATTTTGAAAATGAAAAGTGGATTTTTCCCTAAGAATATTTCAATGATCTCATTTAAATAATTTTTATCTATGTCAAAATATTTTGTTAAATATTATTCATTTTTGAGTTTCATCTCTTATGATATCATCTATCATATTTTATTGAACGATTTATCACCAGTTTGATTGGAAATGTAATATTTGTATATCATTCCCTATATTACTATGGTTTTTTTGTGATTATGTTTATTATTTGTTGAATGTTATTTAAATTTAATCTACTCATTTCAATAAAAATTTATATTTTGATTATATTTCACCCCTTTCATATGAGTAATAAATAGTAATTAGTAAGTTATGTGAGAGGCTGCCTATATCCCTTTGATGATTCGTTAGGTCTCATATGAAAGACTAGTTAGGGTATTGGATTATGTCTTATCAATTTATGTATGGTGTCTTAGTCAAATCCTTAAATATATTTTTATGATGACATAAATTAAGACTTCCATTTTTATGAAATAATTTATTTGATTTCCATGTGATTATTTGATTATTAGAATATCCATGGTTAATTTATATAGCTTATTTGATTATTTATATGAAATTATATGACCATCTTCTATTCCATATTATGCCCAATTTATTGATTAAATGACATGTTTTTCAATTATTTACCAATTATTAATTGTTATTTCTTATTTATGGTAGGTTAAACTATATAAATTCTCTTTCGGTGATTCTAAGTTCACCAATTTCTTATTTTTTATTTTCCCCCAAGATGCCAAGAAGTTAATGATCATTGATTTGTCAGGTTAAGCTAATAGAATACTTGTGTTGTCAAATGATTTTATATGTGGTATTTTATATTTTAAATTTTAATGTAAGGTTTAAGTATGTAACTATTTTTCCAAAACTAATAAACTACATAGACCTTCATGATATGATTCCTTTTATATTATGATAACGTAATAAAGTAACTACAGACTCTGGGATTCTAGGGTCAGGTTCATTATATAATCATTCACATGGAATAAACATAGATTTTATTGCACTAGAGTGTGATATTTAATATAAAAAATTACTTGAAGATATATTGAATTGTCGAGACAAGGTTCAATGAAACACAACTAATCACCTGGTTAGAGTCATTTGGAGGAATTAGAGACATGAAAAAGATACTTAAAACCCCAAGGATGTGATGAAATAGAGATATCCACATTTTTTCATTAGAGTGATATCATTTTAGGGGATAATTTATTTTTAAGGGTGGTATAATTTCACACGATTAGTTTTTAGGATATATTCATTTTCAAATAAATTTAATTTATTTGATACCTTTTTATACATGCAACTCTGAATTTCAACAAACCATGAAATACAATTGAAATACTATTATTTAATGTGATTACTACCACCAATATATTAGATTGTATGATATGAATAAAACTAACTAAATTATGAGAAATTTATGGTTTAAAAATGTACAAAATAAATTCATTTTTATCAATTAATTATAAATTATAAAAAATTATTTTAAAGTAAAAGTGATGTTTTTAAAAAAACCTATTTTTATGTGCACATTTTTTTTATCATAATAAATTTAATTAATCACTTTTTTTGAATGATTTTTATGAAATCTAAAAATTATATGTATAATAATTTTTTTAAACATTCTTATATTGTTTTTTTCGCATGGGATAAGAATAAATCTCTATTTTTTCTTATCAATATGTTTTTCTAATAAACCATTTTTGTCACTTTTTATTCAATTATATTAAAATGAATTTGTACAACTTATAAAAATTGAATCATGAAATATGGTTACCAAATTTATAATCAGGATACTCAAATTTGGTAAATAGGTACCTCTTAGTTTTGATATTTATGACTGGTAAACTTGGTAATTTCTTTGTCCACTCAGTAAGGGTAAAACGAGTAAAATATGGTTAAATTTTTTGTATATGGAATTAATTTTTTTTCTAACAGCATAAATTATCCAATTTGTTAATATTTTCATCAAATTTGATTCTATTATCTAACAAATGGCTAATTGGTTCTAATTTTCATTAATTGTGACATTTATATTAATTTAATGAAAGAATAAATATAAAATTCCACTCTCTCGACTTTAATATATCTAATATTTTTACATAAGGATTAAGGAGATGGTTTGTTTGGTAATATATGTATATTTTGAAATATTAATTAAAATTTTTATTATGATAATTTATTATTAGTTTATAGTAATTGAATAATTTTCTAAATTTTTTTACAATGCCGATTAAATATTTATTCAATTAACAGAAAAATAAAATAAATGATTATACAAAATATTAAAAGTTATAAAATATGGAAGAATTATTTTTTTACATTAATTTTATATATCAATAAATCATATTAGGGATATTTTAAGAGTTTATAATTTTAATCCTTTTCTGTCCAGTTTTATTAAAGTCAATATAAATTAATATCTCCAAAAAATTACAATAATGATATTTTATGATAAATAATATTTTATTAAATGATTTAAATTCAATTAAAATATTATATTCTTCCAAGTGAATTGGGTATGATTTTACATGTAAACAATTTTCTATTTATGGGTTAATTTTATTTTATTGTATCATTTTTGAACTTTAAAGAGTAAAAAACTTTGACTTTGTTATGATTGTCAAAAACATTTAACCGACGTTTAAAACAAGGATATATGGGTGAGAAATTTACAAAAACATGTTAAATTTTATTTACATAGAGGATTTATAATAATAAACATCTTATATTCGAATTAAAATAATTTTTATCATTTTTACCATGATAATATATTTATATTAATTTAATATGTTATTTAATTACGAGAGTGCCCCTCTACTCCATTATAAAGTGAAACTCATCACACAAATTATTCATAATGTTTTATACTTAAATATTTAGAAATACCTTCAATAATTCCATCTTATAATCCTTTAAAACATCCTATAGATTCTTTTCTTTCAAAAAGAACGTAATTTTATGAATAAAGTTATAAGCTAAAGAAGGATTCTCAATGATAAGGTATAACTCGTAACCGTGCATTTTAAATTCTATTTATTCTTATAACACTTATAAATAGATGGTATACATTATAAAATAATAACATAAGTATCATAAATATATTAAATGTTTTTTATTATGGGAATCCCATTATCCACTTTCTTCCAATATGTTGGAAAATGATAATGTAGCTCGTGTGTGAGTGTGGAATACCACCTCCACAAAGTGATATCATTAATTTTCCATTTATGATTTACATTGGTTATAATAAGTATAAATTTTATGTATATATAATATATTTATTATATAAAATTGATCCTAGGAAGGTGAATTGATATTTCTTTCATTTCCTTGATCGAAAACAGAAACAACATTCATGTGTACGTTCGGCCTACCATCTCCACGAACACTGTAGTTAATTTTTCATTGTCTATCCATTATAGATGACTATAAATATATATAAAATTAAAATATATTATATTTATCTCATTATATATATGATGAAACCATGATCAAAGTACCAGGACCTGAACTATCAGACCAAAATTCTCATTAAAAATGAAATAATTAACACTTAGAAAGGATGAATTTACTGAGAAATTATTAAATAATTAGTGATAAAATGTAATAAATATATCATATATGATATCATAAGTATGTAAATTAATCTATTATAGAATTATAATACATACTAATTTATAATACTAGGGGATAAATTACCTTTTAATCCATTCAAACTTGAGGTAAGTGGCTTTTGTAACAATCTCATTATCTATTAAGATGGTTTATGATTATTTTTACAATGATGAAATTTGATGAATTATCACTCAATAATTTCAGGAATTTTCTTCTCCTATGTTTTTCATATAAAATACATGTTTTCATTTCATATTCACCTCATTAATAACTAAATATACTAAAAGAATGTTTTTAACAAAATCAACATTAATTATCTCTTCTATAAATAATCAACTTTATTCCTTGTCCATGATTTCTAAAAAATGTATTCAATAATTATTTTAACATTTTCCTGTTATTATTTTTGTTAATTTTTTTCAATGATTTATTTTTTACAAAATGGTTTGAATGGATATTTGCTTCCATTTTTCAAAAGAGGTACTTTTGAATTTTTACAAAAAAATTTGAAATGAATCATTATTTTAACATACATGACATAATAAACCTATTGACACAAGGAATACAAAATTACTTAAATATTCATTTACATATTTTTTATGGTTCTTTTAAATTAATTTTTTTTTACTAAAATTTTTGAAAATTCTATATTTTGCAGATGTGATTCAAAAATGAAATGGGTATTTTCATCAATAAATATTCCAAGTTATATTTTAAATGAATTTTATTTTATGAAAACATACTTTGATGTTACTTATGATTTAATGGAGAAATAATCCAAGTATACTGTCCTTATTCATTCCTAATATTGTTTATAATTTTGATGATGAGATATTTATAAAACCTATTTATTTTCCATGGGTTATACTTTGATGAAATGTTTATATTTTTATGAAACCTATTTTATTTTCTATGAGTAATGATATATGAAAAATGATTTATGATATTATGGAACATATATTAATGGATTATGATTACGTGATGGGTGGGCCCTTAATTATATAGACCTTCAATACATCAGGTAAAATGGAAATTTCATAAGATAATAAGGGCTGGAATAGGGAGGTATGACAGTTTAGTAAGGGAATCCATCCAATATAAATGTATTGAGAGTGAACCTTGAATATGTATATAAGGGAATGGGGAGTGATCATAATCTACTAATATAATCTTGAAAATAATCATTGACTATGTAAATGATTTTATGTACTTTTTTGTATGATAAAAACATAAGTTTTATGCCTATGTTATGATATTATGGATTATGTTCTTTGATTTTTTTATAATTCATGTCTTATAGACTACCAATATTTATGCCATGAATTAATATTATGATCTATGATATGCTGGTTATGGTTCTCAAATGTTATGATCATGTTCGCATTCCCTTATACTTATTCTATGTCTAAATGATCATTTATATATCCATTTTTTACCATTACTAGACATCAACTATAAACCATTATTATGTTTCATTTCCTTATGTTATGAAGAAAGGTTTTAATTACGACATTCTTAAGAAGGTTTTAAGATATAAATAACACAGTGGTTGATGATATTTTTTACTTATTAATAAATTTTTCATGTATCCATGTTTATAATGATACTATACCTATATGTTTTTTCATGTATCATAATGTTATATATTAAATAAAAATTTAATAAGATATAATATATATGTAGTAAAATAATGAGTCATTATAGCTCAACATTATTAAAGTTGAAATTACAGACCAAGAACCACTAGACGATAATATTCTAGGAGATTAGTTACAAATGGTTGAATGAGAATAAACTTAGTATGATGAATTGGTAAATTGTCTTGTAACTTATCAAGTAATATCTCACTTAAATAATCAATAATTTTAAAAACTAAAGGATTAATTTACATTTTAAATTTTAAGGTATATTTATTTGGAATGTTTTCAATAATCTATTTATGAGAATATGCTTAAATGAAAGTGAAATGTAATATTTTTTTTAGTTTTTTCATACCTTAGCTTTATGGTGACCACATTGGAACTCAAATAATAATAATAAATGTCTCAGATTCTTGAATTTATTAGACTAATATAATAAAATATAAACATAATTTTTTCAAAGGATGTGAAAAATATCAGTTTTCTAGAAATATTTGAATGATAAAATAAATTCAACAAAATCCACTTAATTTTTGTGATGTTTTTGAAGTATGTGGAATATATTTCTTGGCACCTTCCCAAAGTAATTTAAAAATTATTATATCATACCTATAGTATATTATTTTTCAATTTAAATGAAACCTAAAGCCACCTAAAAAGATAATGGCCATTTTATTTGTAAATTTTTTAAGGCTAACATATTTTGTAGGCTTTAAGTTCTAAAATTCCTCAATAGTCATTAGAAAAAACAGCATTACAATAAGATAAAAAATAATTTTATAATAATGTATGGTGTGTATCCTAAAACCTCAATACCCTATCATTCATAGAACAATTACCATGACGAATTTCCCAACAAAAAAATCATAGGAATTCTAGAACATATTGTTGTACCCATAATAAAGTATTAGAGAAAAAGGTTGTAATACATGTAATGTGTAACAACTAGGCCTCATAGGCACTCCAGTTACCCCATAAACACTTGTTGTCTCATACATGGGGCCCACTCATGTTGTTTAATATGTCATAAAAACAATTTTCCCAACATAACAAACCATTTTTTAGTGTGTGCTTTACTCTCTCACAGAAACACTGAGAAAATTCTTAGGAGGTCACCCATCATGATCACTAATACAGGCCAATCCAATTTAATAGTTTATTTCTAATTAGGTTGGATCATGAGAATAAATGTGTTCATTCTTAAAAATGGTGGAAACATTTGGCCTATTAACCCGTTAACATTCTAGGGTGATACATTAATCCTTCTTGTAGATAACAATGTCCTCATTTTTGACCCCACATAACCACTAAGGCAGATAAAACATACTTCCATCTTCGTTCCTCTGCTAATACCAATTTAACAATTGAGCATCACAGGTAGCCTAGTTACCCCACAGAAAAATATTACCCCTTCCCAGGGCTAACCTTCCCGCCCAAATGAGTCATTAGAGTAATGATTGTCACTATTGGACAATACATGTTATTTTTGTGCATTTATTAATCACTCGCACACACCTTGGGAATATTTATAGATGGTCACCCATCAGGATCACTACTCCATGCCAATCCTCTTTAATATTGGAAGTCTATTTTTGTAGTCTCCAAAAAAGAATGGTGTACCATGTTAACATATGTAGTGAAACATTTCCTATTAACCCTATAAATTTGTAGGGTGATATATTATGGGATTATATAAAACTACACAAAAAACCTCTTGGGAATGTGCCCATATGGGATCGTTTATGGGAAAAGTTTCACCTTCTAGTGAAATTAGAGAATAAGGCTTAATAATGTAATGAAACTGACTCTGATAACCCAGATCTAGTGATTAATTTATTACATTACCACTAGATAAAAGGTATCACATCTTAAAAGACTTAATATTTTAGTAATTTTGAAAAACTATATACATTCTTGAAATTCACATTATATTTTAAATATAAAACATAAAAAACTCTCTATGAACGCCGTCATTCCCCTTATCATATCACTCCATATAAATCATAAAAAAATTCATGATATCAAAAGTAAAATAAAACAAAATAAAACAATGATCTTATATTATAATTAAGTGTATGCATATATTAGAATCTGTCATGAATAAATTAACATTGTCAATATAGAGAGGTAAATAACTGAAACACATGCCATTTTGCAATAAACTGAGCATAATATGGAGAAATAAATAATTATATATATATATATATATATAATTATATAAGATTCAAAAATATAATATTCTAAGTAATATAATAATCACATAGAAATAATTGATCTCATAATTAGGGAATGATTAATGTCAGAAAAATTAAACTAACAGGACCTTTCACAAGATAGTTTAAATTTGTGTGTAAAAAATTAACTAATTTGGCCAACTGATTTGTCTCATTAGACCAGTTGATGGATTAAAGAGATATTTATAATTTTACACCACCCATCATATATAATGTCCAATGCATTCCTCATATGGAAAAATTAAAACCCAATCAACATTAAAATATACATAATTATAAACCATCTAGAATAGTAAGGTGAATGGTAATAAAATCATACTTCCTTAGATAAAATGATCATAAACCATCCAAATATATAATAATTATTATATAAATATAATATATCCCAACTAGATCATTAATAATAGAATTTGTGGATGCCATTAAAGAATAGAAATACCATAAACATGTCATTAATACATTATTTATGGAAATTAACATTTCAAGTTAAAAATATTTTTTTAAAAAATAATATCTTTAAAAAAAATTGAATCATTGAGTGGTCATCACAGAATAATATTTTTTTCATTCCAGACATGTTAAAACAATGGTTCCTTTCACAATTCTGTAATAGTGAAACATGCCTTGTTTTCAAAATGACATGAAGATTCATTAAAAAATGAAAAATGCCAATATCTGTAGGAATATAATTGAAAAATTATTTTTAAGATGTTAAAAACATTTTTGGACTCATTTCTAGAAAATAAGGACTTTGAGGAAAATTGACTTTTGACCGAAAAGAACAATAAAATCATGTTTTCTTATAAATATTTTTTCAAACATATTAATTACCAAAGAGTGAATAATCGTATTATTACATGAAAAGGTTCATGAATAACTATAGTAGAAAAAATATATATTTATATTAATATATAAATATTAAATAATTATCCATAGGAAGATGTAAAAATAAACAATCCTTAATGGTGATGTGATTATGAAGTAAACCCTAACTACATTGGTAAATTTTAAATCCTAAGACCTATAAATGAAATAAAATAAAATAAATTATTGAATAACATTTAAATAAATAGGATCCCGATATAAAATTTAAAAATGGGTATTATATACAAAACACAATAGAATAAGTGGTGAATATGGCGTAAGTCTCATGAAAGTAAAAGTTAGATGAGAAACCCATACCTCAGGTTTGACTTCTGTAGTATGTGTCTGCACCAAATGTATAAAAAAATATAGCTTTATTTTAGTTATATTAAAAAAACATTAATAATATATCTTATACCTTATATTATTTACTTATAATATTTTATCACCCAATTTAAAATAACCATCTATTAAAATCACTTTTTTGTTTGCTAATTACATAATTTTTCATATATGATTTTGTTTGGTAATTTTGGTCCTTTTCATTTGATCATGGTTAAATCATATATAGAATTTTATATATGTATTTACAATAATCTATTAATTTTATATGTAGAAAATGTATTAGATTGTTCATGAAGATGGTAGGTTGTACGTATGCACAAATGTTGTTTCCAATATTCTTGAAAGATAGAATGAATGGAAAAACAAATATTAATTCATATATAAATAATAATATTTATTTTATATATAACATTTATGATACTGAAATACATCCTTCTTACCATCCATATAAAATTAAAATTTAAAACATTTCACATCACTACATTGAGGCGATAGTTCATACGTATGCACGAGCGACAATATAGTTTATCAATGGATTGGAAGGTAAGATGTTAGGTGTTATATTATATTCCCCAAAGTATTTTTTATAAAAATAACATATATTAATTAAATTTTAACTTAATTCCTTTCATGAAAATCATAAGAGAAAAACAAATCATATCATTTTGTGATGTCGTAGTTCCCAATACACACAAGAGAAATTATCGTATCCCCCATGAAATGGAAAGTAAGAAGGTATCTATTACATAATATTTATAAAATTATAACAGTTTCATAAATATAAGAAATATATATTCTAAATAAATAACTATATCCATCCTTTAATGGTTGTTATGGAAAACGAATTACATTGGTTTGTAATGCGATAATCCAATGTACACACGATCAACCGTATAGTTTCCCATTGGATTGAAGATGAGATTGATATGGGTTAGAAAATTAACATTATAAAATATCATTTTTAGCTTAAATATTTTAATATATTATTATATTTCAATAAGGTTTTAATGAGGTGGAAGTATAAATAATACAAGTACATGCATTTAATAATTTTCCACTTCTTTTGAGAGCCACTTTTGGTTTATACCTAAATCTTTCATAGGATAGATTCCTAATAAAAAATCATATAATATGTGGGGATAGAATTAGGGAACTTTTTTATAGGTAATGGGAAAACCAAATGGGATTGGAAGTGTGAATAGGGGAAGAGAGGGGTGGCCTTTTATAAGTGGGGTAGATGACACACATGGATGTTTTGAAAATAGAATGTGATACCCATGATTTTCCATTTTTAAAAATAAAAAAAATGATTTATTAATAATCCTTTTATATTATAAGGTCAAGATGTGTTCATAATACTAGTTTTTATAAATTTTTAGTTTATGTTTAACCCTTATTTTCTTATTTTACCCATGGTAAATCCATTTTTTACTTTAACCATGATAATTTTTTTATTTTCAGTATTCATTATGGTCAAAAATTAAGTTGAACTTATTAAGTATTGTAAATTATTTTGATTCCAAATATGGAATACATTTTTCTGAATTCAATTCATATAAGTGGAAGGATACAATTTAATAATATACTATAGGTGTGATGAAACAATTGTTTTCTAAAGAGAAAATTCTCATTTGTATAGACTATTTGAATATAAAAATTAATTATGAAATTGAATCCAATGAAATAAATTAGTAAAATATTAAAATAATTTGTCTATTTTTACTTCAAAATAAATTTAAATTATAATTTATCATTATAGATTACTTAATGTATAAGGGAGTTTTCAATAAAAATCATTATTTTTCATTATTCATCAAAAAATTAATCTTTAGAGAAAATTCAAAAATATTAACCCAATAATAATTTTACATATAGATTTCAAATATGATGTAAAAGTTTTCTAATAAAATTTCACAAAAGGTTAAAAAATAATTTTAAATTATGTGTATAAAGGGTGACCAGAGCACCTTTTAAAAAAATTTATTTTCCCAAAAAACATTTATTTATTATTTAAATGGTTCTTATTTAATTTGGTGATTAATAAATAAAAATTAAATTAGTTATATAAACATGTAAACCATATAATGTTTAAAATTTATTTAGTATAATTTATACCCTCCAACTTGAAAGTTACCAATTGGAGTATTGTATCAATGATAGGGGAGGTGTTGAATCAGTGATACACTTTTTATCTTATATTTCTTTTCAATTGAAACAAACTTAACTTCCTATTAATGACTTTAATTCCCCGATGAGAAAAAAATCAACACACATCCAAAGAAACACAATTATTTATAAAGTTTACTATTCAATAAGAATAGCTACATCCCTTGTATGGTTTGGAAATGATCCAATACCATACAATCCACTAGAAATAAATCTTTGGATTACAACGAGTAGGATGTAAAATTTCACTCAAGTAGCACTGTGAAACAATAAAACTAGTGAATGTGCACCATCATAGCACAATAGGGTAATACATGTTTTTGTAACATCTCATGTTACATTTCAATCATTTCATTTCACTAAATATATGAAATTTTAAAACAATTATTCTTTTCATTACCTAGAAGAAAGTTAAGAACCTCTTGGACTATATAAAACAATCTATCCAATTACCTTTAGTATGATGCTCCCAGTCCGATTCATCTCATTCTGATCTTTCAATTTAATACAATAGAATGGAATCAACACCACTTCTAAACAAGTATGAAATATTAAGGACAAATAGAATCAACACCACTTTAAAACATCTTCTTCTATATCTAAAACCTAGAGCTTATCTCTCCATGGCTGTGAATAGTGATTGTAGTCAAAAAGTAAAAAGTACATCCTCCTTTTATATGTGACAATTGGTAGAAATCCAAAAGTTATTTCAGATCACTAAAATTTTCAAAAATTTGAATTTCCCCCCTGGAATTATGGAATGATTTTTTTACTTTGTCAAAGTTTCTCAAAGCATCTCCAATCTTCTCCAAACATCATCTTTATCTTTTGATCTTTCATCTATATCTCCAAAGCCATTGCATATTCAGGAAATCCAAAACAATTTTTCTACTAAAAAATCGAAAATGTTGCTACTATTGTTGAGTACGATTGTTTCTTGGTACCATGGTCCTTAATCACCACCATCTATTTTCATTCACTTTCACCTATGAGTCCGATGTAAAACAAATTTATTACCCTGTCATCATGAAAGACATTATCTCTTCACTTTCTCTTTCCATTAGTAGGACACATTCCTCTTTAATATCTATAAGACTTGTTCCTCTTCCATTGGCACGATGATTTCCACCGGCACAACTATTTCCATTAGTACGACTATTACATTAGCATGACTATTACATTGGCATGAGTATTCTACCGGCACAACTTTTCTATCAACACAACTATTCCATAGGCATGACTATTACATTGGCATGAATATTCCATCGCACAACTATTCCATCAACATGACTATTCCATCGGCATGAATATTCCATCGGCATGACTATTCTATCAGCACGACTCTGTGTCTGGTGAAAAAAAGTGAATACTATGTTGGCTTGACATATCTTTTCTTCTTTCATCGGCATGAATTCTTCAATGGTAGGACTATTCCATTGGTACGACTATTCCATCAGCACAAATATTCTATCCACACAACTATTCAATCGACATGACTCTAAGTCTGATGAAAAAAATTGAATACTATTTCGGTTTGATAGATCTTTTCTTTTTTGATCAGCTTGACTTTTCCATCGGTAATACTATTCCATCAATACTACTATTCCATCAGTATGACTATTCCTTGGCCCTACTATTGTATCTGCATGACTATTCCATCGGCAAGACTCTAAGTTTGATTCAAAATAATGTGAATAATGTGTCAGTGTGACATATCTTTTCTTCTTTCATCACCTTGACTTTTCCATCAGTACGACTATTACATTTTAATGACTATTCCATTGGCATATCTATTACATAGACATGACTATTCCATCAGTACAACAATTCCATTGACATGACTCTAAGTCTAATGAAAAACAATGTGAGTACTGTGTCATATTGATATATATTATCTTCATTCATTAGCTTGAATTTTCTATTGGCATGACTATTCATAACTTTTCCATCATCATCACTCTTTGTAGCTTTTCAATAGTCATATCTATTTACAGCTTTCCAATAGTCATCACAGTTCACAGCTTTTTAATAGTCACCACAATTCACAGATTTGCAATAGAATCCACCATTAACAATTTTCAATAAAAACCCCCAATCACATATTTTCAATAGTCATCAGCATTCACATATTTTCAATAGTTACCACCATTCGCAGCTTTTCAATTGTCACCACCATTCACACCTTTTCAATAGTAATCACCATTCATAACTTTTCAATATTGACCACTATTCATAGATTTTCAATAGTCACCAACATTCATATCTTTTCAATAGTCTCCACCATTCACATCTATTCAATAATCATCACCATTCATAGCTTTTCAATAGTCATCAACACCTTTACACTCCTATTTCTTTTATCAAGATTTCATCATAAGTTTTACCACATAATTATGATTTGTGAGAATTCCAAAACATAAAAGCATCGTAATAATTACAATGGAATTTATAATAACTTTCCATTTATTTTAGTTTCTTTATCTCCCTCTCATCCTAATTTTTTTTTAGAAAACATGAGTCTGATCCTTTTTAAAATAATGGAAAAAACATATGTTTCCAAAAAACTAAGTGAAGTGATTTTATTTCATAAAAATTAACCTTGAAAACAAAATACAACATTTGAATATGAAAAATATTCATCATCAGGTTGGTCATAACAATCTACCACTTTGGATTTTACTGTCAACCAAGTTTCCTAAATTACTAAACATTTAATCTCAAAAAATGGATTACATATCAATAATTCTAAGCCTATGTGAGATAACACATTATAGGAAACATGAATCATTAATATGAGAACCATGCTATCCAAAAAAATGATCACAAAAACATCTTCTTTTATATTTATTTTCATCATTCTCTCTTGAAAATCAATTCAACATTTTTTCCAATAACCAATCTAAAAAATTGTTCGAATAGTTTACATGCTAAACAATGCTAAATTCAAATCTTACCTACAACTCTCTCTTTTGTGAAATAGATTTATGAAACAAAATAGTTCTCCCCCTTGACAAAACAATCCAAAGGTAAGAAGAGAGAGAGGATAGATACACATACCTTAACCTTGAATAGAAACAGGTTGGACACCCACGTTAAACCTCATTTCTAAAAATTATTCCTTCGATAAAGGTTTTGTGAAAATATCAACAACTTGTTCCGATACTGGAACATACTCTAGCTTCAATTCATTATACTCCACTTTCTCTTTGATGAAATAATATTTGATATCAATATGTTTTGAATTAGAATGTAACACATGATTATTGGGGATTGATTGTAATTTTATTGTTACAACCCAATAGTAAGGATTAATTCACTTCGACAAGTAATTCTTCCAATTGTGTTTTCATCCACAAAAGTTGAGTATTGGATTGAGTAGAAGAAACATACTCAGCCTCATTTGTACTAGGAGTTAATAAATTTTGTTTATTTTATTGCCAACTAAAATTTTTTTATCCCAAAATGAATACACCACCATATTTTGATCTTCTATCATCAACATTTTCTGCACAATCTGCATCTGAATACACAAAAAAATTAATAAAATTTGAGCTATAATATTTGATTCCATTGTTTTTGTGCCTTTGATGTATCTAAGAATTCTTTTTAAAGAAAATAAATTTTATTATTTTGTATCACTTTTAAATCTTTCACATAAGGTAACAACATACAAAATTTCGGGTCTAGAGTCAGTCAAATACAATAAACAACCAATTAGCTTTTGATATTATTTTGGGACCACTCCCCTGTCATCTCTATCTTTACTAAGATTTGTTCCCAATTAAATTAGTGTGGAAAAGGGTTTTTAGTTTCCCATGCTGAACCACTTGTGATGTTACTTAGAATAATTTTCATTAGAGAGAAAAATATATTATTTCTTTTGAACAATTTGTAACCAAAGGAAGTATTTCATTTCCCCCAATATGGACAATTCAAATACATTCTACATTTTATCCGAAAAACTTTCACAGATTCCATCATCATTCAATGCAAAGATAATATCATCAAAATAATCAATTACAATGAGGGAATACTATTGACATTATATGATATACAAATTGTTATAGAATCTTCCTTTTTTGAAATTTCATCTTTATTAAGAAAGTATCCAATTTGTAATACATTTACCTCAAAGCTTTGTTTTAATATAGAATGATTTATTTAATTTACCTACATAGTTATCATATTTTCCAACAAAAAATACACAAGGTTGTTCAATGTAAACCTCCTCTTTAAGATCACCATTTAGAAATGTGGATTTAACATCCATTTGAAAGATCTTGTATCCGCGTTGTGCAAAAATAAAAGAATGATTCTAATTGTTTGATGTCTTCCTACTAGGGAAAAGGTTTCATAAAAATAATACCCTCAATACATGAATAACCTTTTCAAAATAATCTTATATTGTTTCTTATAAATTCACCTTTTTCATTCACCTTGATTCACAAAACCCATTTTGTGCCAATGATGTTTTCTTCAGTCATGGGTTTGGGTTCCCATTTATCATTATTTGCAATCTGATCCAATTCTTTATTCATGTCTTGAACCCCTTACAGATTCTCAAAATTTTCATTCACATTATTCGATTCCACTTTTGAATATAAAGAAACATGTGTAAAGGAATTGGTTGTTCTTCTTATTTAAACCTTTTATGTTTATCACGGATTATATTATGAGATTCCACTTTTTCCTTATCACCGGATGAGTTTTTCGAGTATCATCTTCAACACTTAAGATAACTAAGTCTGGTTCTTCTTCATGAGAAGGAATATAGTTCTCGGTATCCTTATTAGAATTGTTTTCTTTAGATTTATCAACTTTATTGTCTACCTAAACATGTTTCTTTTTCTGAGATAGTTTAATCTCCTTTTCATCAACTGAACCAACAATTCTTTTTGTTTCATTGATTTAGCATCTGTATCCACTTCCTTCTGGAGAGTAGCTGAGAAAGATTCTATCCTCACCTTTCTGTTCAAACTTACCATAGTTTCCAACTTTAATATTTATAATGAAAGGACTCCTAGAAACCCTAAAGTGCATCAATCTTGGGGTTTTTTCATAAAACACTTCATAGAGAGTCATACCTGATTGAGGCCTCTAGAAACAATGGTTATGAATATAAAAAATATTACTTATGGATTACCTCCAAAATTAATGAGAAAGGCCATGCTCATGTAACATGGTTCTTCACATTTCCCCTCGGTTTTTATTATTTCTTTTAGAAACCCAATTTTTTTTCGGAGTGTATAGAGATATATACTCATGCCTAATTCAATGATTCTCAAGATAGTATTCAAACTATTTAGTTTTTTCATTCACCACCATTATCAGTTCACAACATTTTTCATATAATACTCACATTTTTTCTCATCTTTTCTTTTGAAACTTTTAACCATTTTCAAAGTATCTGATTTGTGTTTCATGCACATAATACAAGTAAGTTGAGTAAAATCATCATTTAACATAATAAAGTATTTATCTCAGTGTTATTATTTTTTTGTCATTGGTCCTCATATATCAGAATGGATACCTTCCGGGGGTTGTTTTGAACAAATATCAACTTTCAAATGCCAATTTTTTTTTAATTTTTTCTTTTTAGAAAATAGTGCAACACTATTATTTTCTTTTTGAGAAAATAGGAATGTCTCAGACACTATCTCATTTCAATAACATGCTCATGTTTCTCTGACACATATGTCCAAGCCTTTTATTCCATAACTGATTCTCTTCCACCATACTCATTTAAAAAGAGTTTTTTGAACCACAGACATAGAAAGAATTTTATTTCATACATTGTCCTCTTAAAACAATCCTTACATCTTCTTCCTCATTTACAACAAATCCATATTTCTTGAAGATATCCTTGTTATCCACATCAAAAAATTGTGAGAAACTTAGAATGTTGTGTTTCATCCCATCAACATACAATGTTTTCTTAGATTTAATCTTTGTTTTTACAATTGTGGCTGAACCAACACTATTTATTTTCAATGATTCATCATTGTAAAATATCACTACGCCTTCTTAATAATCATTCACATTCAACAAAAATTTCAAGTCTCCTGTCATGTGAGAAGAAAAACTATTATCAAGTATCCAGGGTCATTATCCTTTCATATATTTTAAGGCTATTTGAACAACAAGCTCTTTTTCTCCATTGTTTTCATTCTTTAGCATTGGATTTTGAGAATTGAGAATCTTTTCTAAGTCGATGATAAAACATTAAATCCTTTTCAAGGTGTCCATGTTATTAACATCATTTATAAATTTCTTCCAAGGGTTGGAACATATTTTTAATCTTCAATTCATTATTTTCATATTTCTTCAAGACAACCTTCTCATTTTTCATTCATAGAGGAGATTTAATCCCCCTCAATCTATTCCATCCATAACTTGTGGTAAAAGAGAATTTTTTTTATTAAAATAACACATATTTTTTGTGTGCCCGAATCCACCAAAATATCAGAAATACCCCTAGAATGAGTATTTTCCACTGTAGATTCTATATTGATCAGGATAATGAATATGTTTATTATCCACCTTCTATCCTAAGACACCAATATTTCTATTATCAAAAAGGTTATTCTAATTCTTTTATGTTTTATTGTATTTAGAAGTATTTGATACATTCCCAGGTTTTTATTGTTTCAAAATATTTTCATATTTAGGTTTCCATAAGACTTTAGATCTTTCAACATTTTTCATTGAAAAAAAACATAGTTCTTCTTGTCACCCTTTGAAGGTATATTTTATTCAAAATTTTCAAGTTCTTCATTACAATAACATTCAATAACTTTAGTGATAGAGTTTTGGAATCTTAGATTTTTTATTTCATCTTCATATAGTTTTTGTTGGACAAGTTCTAACTCTTCTTCGTTTTTACGTCAACTTGACTTATAAATGAACATTATAATTATTTTCATATTCAAAATACTTTTTCAAATCATCAATATCTTTAACCATATTTTATTTCTCATGAGAAAAAAATTCTTGGTTTCTTGATCATTTATCTTCCAACTTTTTTTTCTGCATCCCAAGTCTTATGACCTTTCTCAAACATTCTTGTAACTCTTCTTTCAAATTCATTTCAAACTGAGTTCTTTCTTCTTCTTCAAAACCACTACTTATGAATTCTACAACATTAACTATTGAAATATAAGTATTTTCATTTTCACACTCAATGGAGGTTCTGAATAAAGAATCAACCTCTTCTTCTTCATCATCATTTGAAAAGAAACTTATTCTTTTTTATTAGAAGAATTTATTTTATTTTTCTTTATCTCCCTTTTTCTATCATGATTTTATTGCCTTTTTTCCTTCAATATCATTGTCCCATTTATTATTTATTCGAGGAACATTATCTGAAAAGTGAAAAACACCTCCACATTCAAAAAATTTCAATGGAATTTTAAATTTGTATTTCTCTGTACCTCTTTTCACATTATTAGAAAAAATGGATATAATTTCATTGAGATATTTACATACCACATTTTCAGAGTCAGAATAACCAACGAAATATTCAATAAAAATCTTCTTTGACTTTTCTTTCTTCATAGACTTGAATGAAAATTCTCTATAAACCTTTTTTCCCTTCATATAATTCTCTCTTATCATTTCATAAGTGATAAGAGTACTATGTAAATAATCAGGAGATAATGTTTTTGGATATCTATATTCTAATGAATAAATATCCAGATATAATTTGTTAGGTAGGATTGCCAATATATTTTAAACAACATGAGATTATTTAATCTTTTCACCAAGAAATATAATTGTAATTACCATGTAATTAGCCCTGGTAAATAATTCCCCAATAGATTCATGCTCACCCATCATAAAATCTTTACACTTCAATCCCCATATTTGTAACATTTCCTTATTCAATTTTGTATTTCCTTTTTATATGTTTTTAAATTTATCATATATCACTTATCTATTGAAACACCTTTCACTCTGAAGAATTCACTTTTAGAAAGTGATGATAATATATAATTATTTTCCCTTCTATAATTCTCAAGAAACTTCTTGTCAATAGGTGTAACTGGTGAACTATCATCAATGAGATGAAACCCAACTGTTGCAGCTTCAAGAACATCATTAATGATAGACATAAGATATAGAAGTATTATATCTTTCTATATTTGATAGTTCTTACCATTAATGACCAGATTAACATTACTATTACCATGGTTCACATTCGACATCAACAAAGAAGAGTGATGACAACCTAGATCTGATACAAATTGAAAGTGACCAATTAGATTATTGTATCACTAATAGCGGTGAATTAGTGATACTGTTTTTACATTATGATTCTTTTCAATTGAAACAACTTTAACGTCCTGTTAAATATTTCAATTCCCTACTGAGAAATATATCAACACACATGAATTGAAATACAAAGATTTAAAATGTTCACTTTTAAATAAGAATAGCTACATCCTTGGTATGGTTTGGAAATGATCTAATACCATAAAATTCATTAGAAATAAATCCTTGGATTAAAATGAGTAGGATATACACTTTCAGTTATGTAGCACTATGACAAAATACAACAAGTGAATGTGAACCCTCTTATCATAATAAGGTAAGACATTTGTTTTATAACCTGTCATGTTTCCTATGCTTCTTTTCAATTCACCAAATGTATTCAATTGTAAAAAAATATACTTTTCCTTACCTAGATAAAAGGTAATAACCTTTTGGACTTTGTAAAATAGTTTATCCAATTACCCTATGTATGATTCTCCCAGTCTTATTATTCTCGGTCTGGTCATTCAATTGAATACATTAGAATAAAATTGAGACCACTTCAAAACTTGTATGCAAAAGTCATGAAATATTGAATCTGAACCACTTCAATACAGCTTTTACTCTATCTAAAACAAAGATATTATCTCACCTCTATTGTGAATAGTTCTCATTTTTAGAAAGTACAAAGTACCTCCTCCTTTTAAAGGTTACAATTGGTGGGAATCCAAATGTTTTTATTGATCACTCAAATTTTCCCAAATTTGAATTTCCCCTTGAAATTATGAGATACATTTTTGACTTAGTCAATGTTTCTCAAAGAATTATGAATATTATCTAAAAATCATCTCAATATTTAAATATTTATTTTTTATCACCATACCCATTGATTATTCTAGAAATCCAATACTATTTTCTCTTAGAAAAATCAGATATGTGGGTACTATTATTGAGTACTATTGCTTCGGGGAACAATGGTCCTTAATCAGTACCGTCTCTTTTCATTCACTTTCACTTGTTAGTCTGATGTAAAAAAAATTATTACCTTATTGGCATGACATATATCATCTCTTCACATTCTCTTTCCATCAGCATGACTCTTTCATCTTTTTCATCGGCACGACTCTTTCCTCTTCCATTAGTATGACTCTTTCCATTGGAACCACTATTTCCATCAGCACAACTATTCCATTGACACGACTATTCCATCAGCACAATGATTCCATCGACACAACTATTCTATCGGCACCACTATTCAATTGATAAGACTATTCCATCAACATGAATATTCCATCGGCACAACTATTCGATCGACAAGACTATTCCATCAGAATAAATTTGAGCCCGATGCAAAAAAAATCAATAATCTTTCAGCTGAACAGATCATTTTTCTTTCATTCGCATGAATTTTCCATCATCCTGACTATTCTGTATGCACAACTATTCTATCAGAATGACTATTCCGTCGACCCGATTATTCCATTGGCCCGACTATTTATTTAATTCAAAATAAATGTGAATACTATGACAGCTTGACAACTCTTTTCATCTTTCATCAGTATAAATTTTCCAATGGAACAACTATTACATTGGAAAAACTATTCCATTAGAATGACTAATCCAATTGCATGACTTTGAGACTGATGAAAATAAAGTGAATACTGTTTCGATTTGACAGATCTTTTCTTATTTCATCAGCATGAAATTTCTATCAGTACAAATATTCCATCAGCATGAATATTCTATTTGTACAACTATTCCCTCATCACAACTATTCCATCGTCACAACTCTGAGTCCAATGCAAAAAAAATTAATACTGTGTATGCTTGAAAAGTATTTTCTTCTTTCATCAGCATAATAAACCATCAACACCACTATTCATATCTTTTTTATCTGCATCACCATTGAAAACATTTCAATGGTCATTTCCATTCACATATTTCCAATAGTCATCACCATTCAATGCATTTTAATAGTCGCCACCATTCAAATATCTTCAACATTCACCACCATTCATAGATTTTCAATAATCCCCACCATTCAAAACTTTTCAATGTTCAACACCATTTACATCTTTTAAATAGTCACCACTATTCACATCTTTTCAATAGTCACCACCATTCACATTTTTTCAATAGTTATCACACTTTAAAAATTTTCAATAGTCACCACCATTTATAGATTTTTAATAGTCACCACCATTGAAAACTTTTCAATTTTCATCAACGTACATTGTTTTTTAATATTTACCACCACATTTACATTCCTCTTTCTTTTATCAATATTTCATGAAAAGTTTTATCAGATATTTATGATTAGTGAGAATTCCAAAATAACAAAGCATCATAACAATTACATTGGAAGGTATCATAAATTTCTATTCATTTTAGTTTCTTTCTTTATTTCTTAACCTAAGAACAATCTTTCTAAAAACATGAGTCTGATCCTTTTCAAAAAAAAAATAACAAAACAAATGTTTCCAGAAAACAATGTGAAATTATTTCCTTCCTTTAAAACAACCCCTTACAAAAAAAGAAAACATTAAAATACAAAACATAATCCTTATCAACTTGGTCCTAACAATATCTCCCATTGAATTTTTTTGTGAACTATGTTTCATAAATAACTAAACATTCTAACCTCTAGAAATTGATTAATTATCAATAATTATAAGACTACGTGAGCTAACTCATTGTAGGAATCCAGAATTATTAATAGTAAAACCATGTTATCCAAAAATAATGATCATGAAAACAACTTTTTTTCTCCTTATTTTCTTCATTATACCTAGAAAACAATTCAATTTCTTTTCCTACAACCACACCAAGAAATAGTTAGAATATTTTAAACACTAAAAAATGTCTAATTAACAGCTTACTCAAAACTCTATATTTTTTAAAATAGATTTATGTAACATAACAATTATCCCCCATGACAAAACAATTCGAAGGTAAGATGATATATGGGATAGATACACATACTTAAACCTTGAAGAGAATGACGTCAGACACCTATAATCAACCTCATTTTTGAAAATGACTCCTTCAATAATGGTTTTATGAAAATATCAGCAACTTGTTTTGATGCTGGAACATACTCAATCATCAATTAAATATTCTCTACATGCTCTTTGATAAAATGATATTTGATATCAATATATTTCGAATGAGAATGTTTCATAGGATTATAGGTGATATTGATTGTACTTTTATTTTCACAACCCAACTGTAAGGGTAACATCACTTGGACAAGAAAATATTTAAATAGTTTATTCATCCACATAAGTTGAGTAGTGGCTTGAGTGGGAGCAACATAATCAGCTTCATCCATACTAAGAGTTAATGTTTTTTTCTTTGAATGCCAACTAATACAATGACTTCCTAGAAAGAATACACCACTAGATGTGGATCTTCTATCATCGACATTTCGATCTTAATTTTTATCTGAATACCCAAACAATTCAATACAATTTGATCTATAATATTATATTCCAAAGTTTGTTGTTCCTTTCATGTATCTGAGAATTTTTTTAGCAAGTAAATTTGATTCTTTTGGATCACATTAAAATCTTTCACATAAGGTAACAACATACACAATTTCATGTCCTGAGTTAGTCAAATACAATAAAATTATAGTCAGGTTTCGATATTCTTTTTGATCCACTTCTTTTCCATATCCATCTATACTCAGCTCTTCCCACTGAAATTGGTGGGGAAAAGAGTTTTGATTTTTCCACAAAGAACCTTGTGAGAAGTTCCTTTTCATACTTTTCATGGGAGAAAAAATATATTCTTTATTTTCAATGATTTTTTACCCAAGGAAGTATTTAATTTCACCGATGATGGACATTTCAAATACATCTTTTTTTAAGAAAATATTTCACAGCTTCCTTCATCATTCCCTGAAATTATAATATCATAAATATAAACAATTAAAATTAGGGAATAATCTTGAATTTCTTTGATATACAAATTTCTATTGACACTTTTTTTCTTGAAGTTCTTCTTTCTTATGAAAGTATACAATTTGGAATACCATTCCCTTGGATCTTGTTGTATCCCATTCAAGGATTAATTCAATCTGTATACATAATTCTAATCTTTCCCAATGGAAAAGCAACAAGGTTGTTCAGTATAATCCTCCTCTTCAAGATCACAATTTAGAAATGAAGATTTGACATCCATTTGAAAGATCTTGTATCCTCGTTGTGTAGAAATAAAAATAATGATTCTAATTGTTTTAAGTCATTCTACTGGAGAAAATGTATCATCAAAATCATTACCCTCAATATGTGAATACCCTTTTCAAACCAATATTACATTGTTTCTCATAAATTCACCTTTTTCATTCATCTTGTTTAAGAAAACCTATATTAGGAGAATGAGATTTTTTTTAGGCTTGGGTGCCAGTTCACATGTATCATTCTTTCCAATTTGATCCAATTATTCATTCATGGCTTAAACCCATTCTGGATGCTCGAAATCTTCTTTCACAACATTTAGTTCTACTTTTGAATACAATGAAGTATGTGTAAAATAATTTGTTATTCTTCTTTTTGGAACATTTTGATGTTGATCACCAATTATATTCTAATATTTCACTTGTTTCGTCATCCTTAGATGTGTTTTTTTATTATCATCTTCATCAGTTGAAATATATGAGTCTTATTCATCTTCTTGAAAAAGAATACAATTGTCAGTATCCTTACCAGAATTGTTTTCTTCAGCTTTCCCAACTTCATTGTCTTCTTGAACATGTTTCACATTCTCAGATACATCAATCACTTTTACGTCAACTAAATCAATTATTATTGTTGTTAATTTTTTAGCAACTTTATCCTCTTCGTTATTGATAGTATTTGAGAAATATTTCATCCTTACCTTTCTTTTCAATCATACCATAGTTTCCACTATTTTTCTTTATAATTAATGGAATCCCGAAAACTCTAAAGTAATTCAAACCTAGGGTTTTTCAATAATAAAATTTATAGGGAGTCATAGCTAAATATGGAATATAGAAATAAGAGTAATTAATATAAATATAAGTACTCATGGCTTGCCTCCAAAAGCAATGAGAAAGGACATTCCCATGTAACATGGCTTTTCTTATTTCCACCAGGATTCTATTATTTCTATCAACAACCCCATTTTTGGGGAGTGTATAGAGAGATACACACAAGCCAAATTCCATGCTTCTCAAGAGATTCTTCAAACTCTTTACTTTTGTATTCAACACTGTTATCAGTTCTCAAATTATTCATAGAATAATGACATTCTTTTTCTGTATTTCTTATGATACTTTTAAACATTATCAAAGCATCTGATTTTTGTTTCATTTATAAAACACAAGTAATTCATATAAAATCATCAATTAAAGTAATTAATTACTTATCTCCATGTGTTGAATTTTGGATCATTGGCCCACATATATTGGAATGGATTAGCTCCAGGGTTTTTTAAAAAAATAAAAACTTTTATATACCCAACATTTGTAATCATTCATTTTTTTAACATGTGAAACACCAATATATTATTTTTGGAAAAATAGGAATGTCTTAAACAATGTCTACTTTGAATAACATGCTCATGTTTCTCTGACACATATGTCCAAGCCTTTTATTCCATTATTGACTCTATTCCACCATACTCACGTAACAAGAGTTTTTTGAACCACCAACCTGGAACTAATTTCCTCTCGTATGTTGGAATATTTAAACAATATTTCTTTCTTCAAAACCCTTTAAAAAAATCCACCTTTTTTAAGATAAACTTGTTACCCTCATCACATAATTGTTAGAAACTTTGTAGGTTTTCCTTTCGCCGATTAATATAAATTTTTTTATAGGTTTCATCATTTATTTTCCAATGATGGCTGACCCAACACCATTGATTATCAATGATTCATCATTCCCAAATGTCACTATTCCTTCTTTATAGTATTTTACATTCATAAGAAATTTCATGTCCGCTATAAAGTAGGAAGAACACTCATTATCAAGTATCTTGGGTCGTTCCCCTTTATAGATTTTAAATAATTTTCAACAATAAGTGCCTTTTCACAATTCTTTTCATTATTCACCTTTGGATTTTGAGAATTGAGAGTACTTTGTTGAGGCATTAACAAAATAAAACATCCTTTTGTATGGTGTCCAGGTTGTTCACTTCATTCACAAATAGTTTCAAGGTTTGGAACCTATTTTTAATCATCAATTCATTCCTTTCAGATTTCTTCAAGACAACCTTCTCATTTTTCTTTATTTGATATTTATGTCTCCCCCTCAATATCTACCTTCCATAACTTGTTGGAAAATATAATTTTTTTTGATTAAAACAGCACATATTTTTTTTCCTGAATCTAGCACAATATGACCAATACCCATAGAAGGAGTATGTTCCTCTAATGCTTTGGTAATGATCAGGATCATGAATATGTTTTCAGCCACATTCTTTCCTGAGCCACCAATATTTTTGTTATCAACAAAGTTATTTTTCTTCTTTTCTACTTTATTGTATTCAGAATTATTTGAAACTTTCTCATATTTATATTGTTTCAAAACATTTTCGGATTTAGATTTCTATAAGTCTTCAGAACATCTAGAATTATTCTTTGCAGAAACAACATCATTCTTATTCTAACCCTTTTATGGTATCTTTTATAGAATCTTATCAAGTTTATCATCATAAGAATATTCACCTACTTCAGTGATAATGTTTTGGAAACTCATACATTTCTTTTCATTTGCATAGAGTTTTTGTTAGAAAAGTTCGAACTCATCCTATTTTCTATTAACTTCACTTCCAAACACACATTACAATTCATCTCATCTTAAAAATACTTATTCAAGTCATAATAGTTAACCATCATTTCGTTCTTACCAAAAAAACATTATTGGTTGCTTGAGAATTCATATTACAAATTTTTTTCTTTTCATGTCTTATGGTCTTTCTTAGACATTCTTTCAACTATTCTTCCAAATTCATTTCAAGTTGAGTTTATTCTTTTTTAGAACTAATACTTCCAAATTCTTCATCATTAACTATTTCAATAAAATTATTTTCATTACCATACTCAATGTATTTTTTGTATTTAGCAACACACTCTTCTTCTCAATCATCTTTATTCAAGAAACTTCTTCTTTTTTATTTGAAGAGTTTATTTTCATTTCCTTTGTATCCCTTTTTCTTCCATGATCTTCCTGTCTTTCTTTTTTCAATATCACTATCCTGTTTTTTCTTTCTTTGTGGAGAATTAGCCAGAATATGACCAACATATCCACATTAAAAACATTTCAAGGTAATTTTCACTTTGTATTTACTTGTACCAATTTTCATATAGTTAGAAAATAAAGATAGAATTTCATTGAAATTTTTTCACACCACATTTTTTGAGTCATAATCACCAACAAAATCTTCAATAATTGTCTTATATGAGTATTCATTCTTCACATACTTGAAGTATATTTCTCTATAAAACTTTTTTCTCTTCAAGTAATTATCTGTTCTCATTTCATAAGTGATAAGAGTGCTATGTAGATCATTGAGAGATAATGATTTAAGATCTCTATCTTCCAATGAATAGAATTTTTCATCAAATTTGTTAGGTAGGATTCTAAATATATTTTAAAAATCTATAGAGTGTTTCATATATTCTCCAAGACATCTGATGGTACTAAAAATGTCATTATCCCTTGTAAATAATTGTCCAACATATTTATTATCACCCATCTTCAAATCATCATACTTCAATCTCCATATTTATAACTTTCCCATCTTAACTTTTGTATTTCCTTCATATTTGTTTTCCAATTTATCATGCTTACCTTTAGCTGTAGAAACACCTTTCACTACCAATAATTCAATTTCAGAATGTGATGATAATATAGAATTCTTAGCCCTTCACCATTCTCAAGAAACTTCTTGTCAAAAGGTGTAAGTGGAGAACATTCATCAATGGGAAGAATCCCAACTGTTGTAGCTTCATGAACATAATAACTGACAGACAAAAGATGTGGAAGCATTATATTGTTCTAGATATGAGAGTTCTTCCCAAAAAATACTGGAATACCTTTACTTTTCACACAGTTCACTTTCTCCATTTACAACAAATCACAAAGGCAACCTGGCTCTGATACCAATTGAAACCTCCCAATATGAGTATTGTATCACTGAGAGGGGGAGGGGTGAATCAGTGATAATATTATATTTTATGTTTCTTTCCAATTGAAACAACCTTCACCTCTTATTAAATATTTTAATTCCTTGATTAGAAAAAAAATCATCACACATCCAAAGGAACACAAATATTTACAAGGTCCACTATTCAATAAAAATAGCTGCGTTATTGGTATGATTTGGAAATGATCCAATACTATAAAATCTACTAGAAATAAATCCTTGGATTACAATTGGTAGTATATAACCTTTCACTTATATAGAATAATGAAACAATACAACTCATGCATGTGCACCCTCTTTGCACAATAGAGTAATAAATTTGTTTTGTAACATCTTTTGTATCCTGTTATTCATTTTAATTCACCAAATGTATTCAAATGTAAAAAAATTCATCTTTTTCTTACCCCGAAGAATGTTAAGAACCTTTTGGACTATGTAAAACAATATGTCTGATTACCTAGAGTACGATGCTCTTAGTCTGATTCTTATCAGTCTGATTTTTCAATTTAATACAATAGATTTGAATGGACACCACTTCCAAACATTTATGAAAAAGTATTGACCAATAGATTTGGCACCGCTTCAAAACCACTTATTCTCTCTATAAAACCCATAGATTCTCTCCCCTATGTTGTGATCATTTCTCAATATCATAAAGTAAAATATACATCCTCCTTTTATAGGTAACAATTAGAGGGAATTCAAAAAATTTTCCCGCTCACTAAAATTTTCCAAAATTTAAATCCCCCCCCCTGAAATTTGGGGATTCATTTTGACTTCATCAATGTTTCTTGAAGCATCTCAAATCTTCCCAAACTTCATCTCAATATTTGGATCATTCATTTGTATCTCCATACCCATTTCATATTCTAGAAATCAAAAACAAATTTCCTTTTAGAAAATCAGAAATGTGGGTACTATTGTTGACTATGATTGTTTCTGGGTATGATAGTCCATAATCGGAACCATCTCTTTTCTTTCACTTTAACATGTGAGTCTTATGTAAAACAATCTCATTACCCTATCATCAAGACATGCATCATCTCTTTACTTTATCTTCCCATCATCACGACTCTTTCCACTTTTCCATGGGAATGACTCTTTCCTCTTCCATTAGCACAACTCTTTCTATCGACATGACTATTTCCATCGGCACGACTATTCCATCGGCATGACTATTCCATCAGGATGACTATGCCATCGACATAACGATTCCATCAGTATGACTATTCTATCAGCATGTCCAATCCATTGGCACGAGTATTCCATAGTCCCGACTATTCCATCGACATGACTCTGAGTTCGATGAAAAACAAAGTGAATATACTATGTTTTCTTGACAGATCATTTCATATTTCATCAGCAAGACATTTTCATCGACACGAATATTATATTTCCACAACTATTCCATCGGAACAACTATTCCATCAGCCTGATTATTCCATCAGCAAGACCTTGAGTCTGATAAAAAACAAAGTGAATATTTTCTAAGCTTCAAAGGTCTTTTCTTCTTTCATCGACATGACTATTCCATCATAATAACTATTCTATTGACACAACTCTTCCATCGGAGGGGCTATTCCATCAGCACAACTCATATTTCGATGCAAAACAAAGTGAATACTATATTGGCTTGATATATCTTTTCATCTTAAGTATGAATTACTTTTCCATCGGCACAACTATTCCAACAGAACGCCTATTCCATCTTTATGACTATTCCATCAAAAAAACTATTTCATCATGAGGACACTGAGTTCGATTAAAAAAAGGGAATACATTTTCGGTTTGATAGTTCTCTTCTTCTTTCATCAGCATGAATTTTCCATCAACACCACTATTCATAGATTTTCCATCCTCATCGCCATTCACAGCATTTCAAATTTCATAACCATTCACATTTTTCCAATAGTCATCACCATCCATATATTTTCAATAATCACTATAATTCACAGCTCTTAAATATTCACCACCATTCGTATATTTTCAATATTTACTACCATTCATAGCTTTTCAATAGTCACCTCCATTCACAACTTTTCAATAGGCACCACCATTCAATACTTTTCGATAGTCACCATCATTCAATGATTTTCAATAGTCAACACCATTGACATATTTTCAATATTGACCATCATTCACAACATTTCAATATTCACCACCATTCATAGTGTTTCGGTGCGGATGTGCGTCGGGTTACGCTGTTCCGCCAGGACGCGTTCGCGCGTGCACCCGTCAACCCGAGGGGATGGGCGCGCGGCTTGTGGTCCCGCAGTCCCACTTTCCAAAGGCGGGCGGCATCCGTCCCTTATTCAGAGGCGTCTGCTCCATGATCGAAACCGGGATGATGGGATGTCGGCTCCTCCTTCCTTGGACGTCTCCTCGGAACTCGTCGCCTAATCCGGGTCTCCCTCATAGATTTAAGACATGCTCGTGAATCTCGTTCCTGGCGCCATATCTTCATGGACACCGGTTAATTACGCTGCTTCCGCCCGGACGCTCCAAGGAGTCTGGTCGGGGCAGCAACCTGCGGTGAGGAGGCCGGGTGGCTCTGGGTGCTGGGGGCGTGTCGTAACACTGCGGCTCTGCACGTCTGTCTTCCGTCCCTAATAGGGCTTCTCGAAGGCATGATGGCCTGAGGCATCCCGCACTGGGTGCGGGGAACTATGTCCCCTGAGGTTTTCCTCAGCTTCCCATGTTTAACACGGGGTACGCCGCGAGTTTAACGTCCAGCGGGGACGGCATCGGACCGATCAACACGAAGAGTGGATCAGATGACAGAACCCCTTGCGGGGAACTTCCGACGCTGGGGCCAACGCATGGGTGGCTTCCCAAGTGATATGGAGTGGAGTGAAGTGGCATGACCCCACCGGGATGTGGCGGCCCGGGTAAGGATCAGGATGGATGATGGAGTGAAGAGCTTGGACCCCGTAGGGGCTTCCTACGTACCGCGCGTTAGTATGGATCAAAGTCGACGTAGTTCGAGTATACAGTTTAACGTCATGCTGGACGTCGGCAAGCCGACTCATGAAGGGGTCGAGGCCGCCGGGCGGAGGATTGAACCGAACCACCTCGCACAGAGGGGGATGGAACGGCCGGGTGGATCACAGTTTCACGTCATGCTGGACGATAAAAGGAGAAATGGAAAAAGGGGCTGTGGGGAGGCACAGTGGAGATACACACGGGCAGTCTCCCACAGGGGCGGATTCATAGGTGAATCGACGCAAGCGTGAACCCTGGAGGGGTCCACTGATGGACGAACCGACGTGAATACGACCGGGACGACCAGGTGGTGGGCTTGAACCTCAGGGAGGCTTCCTACGTACCCTGTTTAGAAGACAGGGATCAAAGTCCACGTAGTTCATTCTGTCAGGACTTACGCACTTGAGGCAGCCCGGATGCGGCAAAGCTCAGTTGGAATTGACTTGGACCGAAAGTAGAAGGCACCTCGATCCCAGTCACACCCTCTACTGGCTTCGGCAGTGGGGAGGCGCAATGGAGATACACATGTGAAGCCCCCCACAAGAAACTAGGGGTTTGTAATACCCTACCCCCGTAGGGAAAAGCCACTCCCATTAAATCGTCCCTAAAGAGGGGCAATCCCGACATCCCTGCAGAGACGAGCGGGTGGGGGCCACCTCCAAACCGGGGGGGACCCTGCGTGCGAGGCACGGGATCAGGTGATGCGGACGGTTTAACCTCTTGCCGGACGAAGTACAGTTTAACGTCATGTGTTGAGGACGAAGCGGACGGTTTAACGTCTTGCCGGACGAAGTACAGTTTAACGTCGTGTGTTGAGGACGAAGGTGCTTGGCAGTTTAACGTCTTGCAACACGGACGATAGGGGCTAGGCAGTTTAGCGTCGTGCAGCTTGGACGTAGTACAGTTTAACGTCATGTTGGACGGATGCAGTTTAGCGTCATGCAGGACGAATGTGCAGTTTAACGTCATGCTGGACGTATGTGCAGTTTAACGTCATGCTGGACGTATGTGCAGTTTAACGTCATGATGGACGTTGGTTGCCGCCGATGGGTCCGTGTCACTTCGCGCGAGCCTGGAGGGCCGCACGGAAAGACAACGCACGGTGCGGGCACCCAGGATGAAGATCATCGGGCGCCACGCAGGCGGGTACCCTCAGGGGGTCAAGGGGGGCGACCCTGGCGGATTGCGCGCAAAAGAGGAGCTTTGCGCGCAAAACAGCAGGTCGGCGTGCAAAATGGCGGGCTGGCGCGCAATCGGGCCAGCCCTTTGCGCGCGGATGATTGAGATTGCGCGCACCGGGCTTCAGGTAGCACGCGGGGGCAACGGCTCATTCTCTAACGAATGGCCTCTTTGAACATGGGGGGTGCGCGCAATCGGGCTGGATTGCGCGCACCCGGGGGCAATTGCGCGCAAGAGGCTTCTTTTGCGCGCAAAGGCCTTCGGGTTAAGGATTATTCAAAGGAAAGGAGCCAATGGGATTGCGCGCGAAGGCGAACCCCAAGGCTCTATTGCGCGAAAAAAGGAGGTTACCTGAAGATCGGCATTGCGCGCGGAAGGGGTTGGATTGCGCGAACGAGCGACGCTTCGGATTCTGGCAACCTTCAAAACGTCGGGGGTCGCCTTATATTTATAGGCAACCCCGGGCGCGGAATCCGGTCTCGAGCGCGGAATTCCCTTCGCGGGCGCGGAATCAGGACCCGGCGCGCAAGGGAGCCGCGCAGGCCACGGGCGCGCAAAATAGCGCGCCGGCCCAGCGCATTGCGCGCATCCCGGGAGGATTGCGCGCCGCGACTCAACTTTGCGCGCGGGCCTCTGAAATTTCGCGCAAGTCCTCCGGGCCCTCCGGAACGTGCCTCTGACTCCAAATATCACTTCGCTTTCCGCATCCGGAGCTTCGTTTGGGAACAACAGACTTTTCCGGCATCTACAAAAGCCCCCCCTCGGAATCGGATCGGCGAGAGGCCGCAACGATCGGGTTCCGAGGGAGACGCCGGAATGCCGAAGTCCTGGGCTACGCGGGACTTAGGCGCGCAAAAAGGGGCGCCGGGCGCGCAATTCGCAGTCGCGGTCGCGCAATCGAGCGTTCCGCTCGGCGCGGAATCCCGGCCTCGTCTATAAATAGGGGTCCAGGGTTCCGCTTTCCGTACACAGGCCTTCCGCGCGATAAGCTTCAATGCTCTCGTGCGCGAAATTGCCTTTTCCGGTCGCGAAATTCGCCCGATCGGCGCGCAAAACCATCCGGAATTCGCCTGCCTTTGCGCGAAAACCCGGAACTTTGCGCGACATTCTTCCCAATTGTGCACCGTCCACTTGGATTGCGCGCCAACCTTCAAACTTCTCTACCAGCCTCGTCCGATCCCGCACGCTTCATCCCTTAACCCGCACGACTCCCGAAACTTCTGAGATGGCCGCGCATCAAGGAAATGAGGGGGATGCCGCCACTCGCAGAGCTGAGATGGCGACGAACGAGGAGGTTTACGGAGCCAAGGAGATTGTTTCCAACAATCAATCCCTGTTCGACTTACTGACGCCGGCCCAGAAGACATATCCACTGTCGGACAACCTGCCGCTCTGGAACTTCGGCATCCTAGATGAGGTTCCGGTGCCAGGGTTCGAGGTTGATGCGCCACGGACCTGGGTGACTCGGGAGGACGAGCTTCCCCGCTATAACATCACCAACAATGGGCATCCTGCCAGGGAGACCAGTCACTTGGACGTCTATGTCCTGAACCCGAGGACGCGAACCATTGACGGGGGTGAGCCTACTGCGGAGAATTCTCCAGCCCTCTACTCGAGCACATATCGCCAGAGTGTCACTGACGACACCAAGGGCTGGCTGAAGGACTGGGACTTGCGGTCTGGGGGCAATTTCACCAGCGAGTGGGCCTGGGCGTTCTGGGTACGCCACACTTGCGATCACTTCGCAGAGGAGCTGCGGTACATCGGCCTATTTGAGGCGGTGTGGACGTCACAGTTCCACTTCTACCAGCAGTCCGAGCTCGGGCCGGAGCTGTTCACCCGCTGGTCTCCGGATACCAACACCTTCCATCTTCACCATGGGGAGGTCGGCATCGGTCTCTGGGACATCCACTGCATCGGAGGTATCCCGCTGGAGGGCTACCAATACGATGAGTTCCTGCCACTGAAGAACACATGGGAAGACAGGTCACAGACTCCTATTCTGACCTGGCATCTGCTTGACCTGGCTACGCAGCGGCTCGGGATCAAGGACTTCCAGAAGGACATAGCCTACAAGGAGTGGTTCGGCCAGTTCTTGGAGCATGACCCGGCGGTCAAGATGCCAGGCAGGGGGAAGCGGTGCCCGACCGCAGCTCAGAGGAGCCGGAACGGGTCGTACTGGCGGGTCCTGGAGACAGGCGACTACCGCTCATGGGGGTACCGCGTCATCGAGGCCCGGGACCCAAATGTCCGGTACGCGGCGTTCCTGGCCGCCTTTCTGAGTGGGTGGCTCCTACCAGTGCGGGACGCGAGAATGGGCGTTCGCCCGGCGACACTGGCGGTGGCGGGCGCTATGGCCGCCAACAAAAGATACAACCTCGGGGTCCCAGTGCTGGCGAGGCTGTATGCCATCCTGGGACGCATCTCACGAGGGGGGTCGCCACGAAGGATCTGTGGGCCCTTTCAGTTCTTCCACGGCTGGGTGGCTGCTCACCTCGGTGGGTACACGTTTCCGAACGCCATCATTCCTCCGGGCAACGGCCTGCGACCCTCCCTGCTGAACATCGTGGGGGTCGCTCCGATGACCCTAAGTGAGGAGGGCGTGAGGATTCGGATTGGCAATCATGCCAATTTCAACTTCAGTCCGTTCCCCACTCCCGTCGGCCAGATGATCGACAATGGGCAGGGTCCGCTAGAGCAGCACGAATACTTCCTGAACATGCGGGGCGGGGTGCTCGTGGCTCGGATCGACGGGAAGGTGATCTGCGAGCCTTACGTGCCAACCCGGTTCGCCAGGCAGTTCGGGTGCCTTCAGCGGATGCCGAAGAGGGTATTCACTGCCGTCCGGGAGGAGACGAACCCTTGCGTCCTTCTCCAGATGTGGCTGATGTTTGCCGCTTTCGGCTCTGGCGACGTCATCACTCTCCCTCCTACCGGGGTTGACGCAGGCTTGGCAACCGAGTATGCCGAACACTGGGCCATCGCGTACCCCGAGGGGCTTCTACGGAAGCCAGTTCGGCGGCTCGAGGTTACCCGTGCGGAGACCGGGCGTCAAGGAAGGAGGCGAGGCGCCGCCACACGGGGGAGAACGGAGGCGCGCCAAGCAGCAGAGCCGGCGCGGGCAGGGACTTCGGCGGCGGGCACATCGCGAGCTGCCGCCACGACCTCGGCACCCAGAGAGGGGGAACGCGCGGTGGTCGAAGAGCGGCCCGGGAAGCAGGTGAGACGTCTTCTCGAACCCTCCCACGATGCAGTCTTCCCGGCGCTGTGGTCGGCCTGGATGACCCTGCGGCAGTCACTGGGGACCGACGCCATCTGGCGAAAGATTCTCAGAGAAGGAATCCATCTGCCAGAGGTCGGGCGCCTCCATATTGCCGACAGGGTGGACTTCAACCGGCAGTATGCGTATCTGACGGCCATGGACGATTACGCGCGCCAACGTGGTCAGCGTGCGGAGCCATCCCTTCTGGTGAAGGTGATGCTCGGTCTAGAGCCCGCTCCAGAACAGATGCCGTCGGCGGAAGATGAAAGTGGCAGCGACTCCGAGGAAGAGGAGGAAATGGGGGAGGATGAAGGCTCCGAGGAAAGATCCCATCAGGGGAGTCCGCGGGAGAGCGGCGAGGTGGCCGGATCTGACAATGTTGATGTCACTGAGCTCCTCGAGGTCCGCTTCTATCCCTACTCAATCTGCTTCATCCATTCTCTTATGCAGCTTCTAACCCATTTCTCTATCTTTCTCAGGAGCGCACGGATGTTGGTCAGGCGTCCTCAGCGGGAGTAGGAGGGGCGCCAGCAGGACAAGGCGGGGGCCAGGCACCCATTATCGAATTGACAAGCGCGGAAGGACCCCCTGCTGCAACTGTTCCTGCGGCGGCCGGGATAGCGGAAGATGACGCTCTGACCTCCCGTAAGTCTCCTTGCTTTACTGCTGGTGCCTGCCGTTGACGATCCGTGACTAACCATGGCATGCCCCACGCAGTGATCTCAACACTGGAGGCTCGTCGGGTTGCCGAACCCGGGCCATCTACGAGTGGACCAGTGGTGGACATGCCGCCTGCTCCGGAACAGACTTCCCAAACCGAGCTGGCCCCACCAACTGCTGATCAGGGGGCTGCGGACGCCGGCGGTGCTGACGTCGGAGAGAGGTCGGGGGCTGACGAGGGTGTCAGCGCCGCTGGGGAGAGAGAAGAAGTTCGCCCGGATGTTGGGGAACCCATCCCTCATGAGGACCTCCCAGGGGCGGACACTGCAGCAGACCTACTGGCTGCCTTCCCTGCCTACCGGCCTGCCGACCCCGAGGAGATGGACGACTCAGACGCGGAGGCGGTCGAGGAGAGCCGGATAACGCGCCGCAGGGGGTGGAAGTGCATCCAGCGCTTCCTCAAGCGAGACCCATCGGAGTGGCTGGGGCGCATGGGATCACTTCAAACCTGGCTGCGCTTCCTGTGTGCCGGGGGAGCTGATGCTCAACGCCTCCATCTGACGGTCCGTGATTTCATGGCCGAAAAGATGCGCGAGAGCTGCCGGCGTGCCAACGTCACACAAAGTCGGGACATGTCAGAGAGCACGCGGGAGCTCCTCGCGGCGGAGCAGGAAGTCCGGCGCCTCGAAGGGCAGGCGGCAGAGAAGGAGGCCTTCGTCGCAACATGTACCGAGCTTGTGGAGCAACTAGCAGCCCAGCTGGTTGACGCCCAGGTACAGCTGACGGAGGCGGGCCAACAGATGGTCACAATTCAGGTCGAGCGGGAGCGTGCACAGGCCAGAATCGACGAACTGCGTGCTGCGACCACCGACGAGGAGAGGGCACGCAGAGAGCGAGAAGCAGCCCTGGAGGCCGCCAGCCAAAGGGTAGCGGCATTAGAGAGACTCATTCAGCACGCTAATCCCTAGGGGCTTTGTTTTGCCACTCCCAGAACATTTTGCTTCTGCTACCTTGATCCATTTGTATGAACCAATATATTTATCTGCATCTTTTGGCTTAACATGCTCAACCACAATTCACTGTCTTGCGGGAGCGTTAACCAAGCATCAGGCATCCATAGTTGGGCCTGGATTGCTGGAGAAAAGAGGGAGGTCATTCCTAGGAAAGGAGACCTCAAGCCTAATCAGTGTATCATCCCCCCAACTTGTTCCAACACACGAGCGGGACAATGCTAGGGGCGTTGAGATTTTATCCGAACATAGGGAAATGAGAAAGGGTGAATCGCGTGTCCCGAATCCAGACATCCACAACGGTCGGCCTTCCAGGAAATGCCCAAGACGGTAGGCGGACAGTGGATCGACCATAACAACTGAAATAGACGGACCGAAGGTCATCATTCATATTTCAGGAGGCGGACCACATGTCATCATGAATACCGCTTTGGGGTTCCTTCAGACACAAGGGTGGAAATCCAGATCAACAGGGCATGCGAAGCGTGGGGCGAAGTGACGATTGTTCGGACAGAACCCAACGCTCTCAGAATTGCGCCACCGTGGGGAAAGCGTATTAGGCGGATGCACTAATCTGGCCGTGAATCACCCCAATTCTCAGACAGCAACTCTTTGATGAGGAAACCGTCACTTCCCACCATTGCAGTGGGGCATCCCGAGCTGAATCGGGGAGAATATCACAACTGCACCACTCTACCAGAAGCCAGGCCAGACGGCCGGCGACGAGGAGGGGCAGGACTTAACGATCCCTGAGGCTGGACCCGAGTTGAGATGCCCGGGCGTTCCTACGTACTCCATCAGGCTGGAGATCAAGCCATACGTAGTTCTGAGAGTGCAGTTTAACGTCATGCAGGACGTAGAATCCCGTTTAGGGGAGATCTTAGTTTAGGGTCGTAGAGCTCGGACCATAGGGTTAGATCTTAGTTTAAGGTCTTAGAGCTCAGACCATAAGGAGAGATCTTAGTTTAAGGTCTTAGAGCTCGGACCATAAGGAGAGATCTTAGTTTAAGGTCTTAGAGCTCGGACCATAAGGAGAGATCTTAGTTTAAGGTCTTAGAGCTCGGACCATAAGGAGAGATCTTAGTTTAAGGTCTTAGAGCTCGGACCATAAGGAGAGATCTTAGTTTAAGGTCTTAGAGCTCGGACCATAAGGAGAGATCTTAGTTTAAGGTCTTAGAGCTCGGACCATAAGGAGAGATCTTAGTTTAAGGTCTTAGAGCTCGGACCATAAGGGAAGATCTTAGTTTAAGGTCTTAGAGCTCGGACCATAAGGAGAGATCTTAGTTTAAGGTCTTAGAGCTCGGACCATAGGGAGAGATCTTAGTTTAAGGTCTTAGAGCTCGGACCATAAGGAGAGATCTTAGTTTAAGGTCTTAGAGCTCGGACCATAAGGAGAGATCTTAGTTTAAGGTCTTAGAGCTCGGACCATAGGGAGAGATCTTAGTTTAAGGTCTTAGAGCTCGGACCATAAGGACCTCAAAGTACGCCACATCGTGGTCCTATCCCCTGGATATGAAAAGATGCACTGAGGGATAGTGTCAAGAGTGCCGAGGTTTCGCCTGGTCAGAATGGGAGGTGGAAAATGTGAATCATGCGGCCATTCACTCAAGGACTGGAGGCACCGGAGTAACGATATGGGAGTACTGCCGACCGTGGCGGAAAAGCAGCATCAATATCGCACTAACCGTTGGTGGAATGAGGCAGCAAACAAGCATCGACCGCTCAATCGCAGGATTCATATCGATTTGCTGCCCGAGGCCATTGGGGGTACCGGCCCGAGTCGGTGGGAGAGCACTGAGGCATTGTATCCGAACCGTTCACGGGGGCTCCACCCAGGGCGTAGACAATGGGTCCGAATGAAAGGGAGCACGAAGCCTGAAAAGTGGAGGAAACCTGACCAAGCGGATCCTGACCCTCCTGGTAATAAACCAGAGTACTCTTGACACCGTTGGACCACTGCAAGGGGTCGGGGAACACGCCTTGAGGGTGACCTGAAGGCGGCGGATTCCCCAGAGAAGGGGGAATCTCTAAGAGGTGGGGGGCTGGACCCGAAGTTTCAAACATCCGGGCGTTCCTACGTATCCCATAAGGATGGGAATCAAGCCACACATAGTTCTTGAAGCGCGGCGCAACACAATCGGGCACCGGCGCGGGGAAGAGTGCGGGTCTGACCCTCGCACACAGAAGGAGCGACATTTGATATTTCTTGTTTGTCCTTAATGATGAATGGTTTTTCTTTGTGCGGCGACATGCCTGTGATTGAGAAATCTCCAGCGTCACCACATTAATCAAGCCACGGAAGGCATTGATGAATGGCGTGGTTATTAACCAGCGCCCAACATGAGTGCCCCCTGAGGAGAACATCACGATGCAGTGCCGTTTCTCGTCGGGCGGCCAAGACGATCACAGTTTACGGTCGTGTGGTAGGACCAGACAACACAGTTTAGGGTCATGTGGTTCGGACCATGGAGGAACCCGCTTATCGCGGTACGGCGGACACGGCGGAGGTGGGAACATACCCAGCCCTGCGGTCACGCACGATTCCAGGAGAAGGATCCTGGGATAGGGGCCTGCGTATGTCCATCACCCGAGGGGCAGAGATGATAGCCTCCAGATATACTGGGCCCAGAACGCGATTGTTCGGGCGACTCCTTCCTCCTTATGGGGACGAGGGTCCAGCTACGCATGGCCCTTAGGGAGGATATCCGCATATATCCTTGGTGCTCAGATCATGGGAGCCTCGAACGACATCATTACCCTGGTTGGTCTGCCTAACGTGTAGAGGTGTACTAAAGGTCAGTATGAAAAGAGTGTCGAGATTCCACTACAACGCACAAAGGCGGAGTGTGATGAGGACTGCGCAACCAATGTTCAGAGCCTGAAAGAGCCGACATGGCGATCAAGGACGTTGCTGACCATATTCGCAACACAACATCCGATCGCGTCAGCCTAAGACGGGGCAAGCAAACGAGCATCAACCGCTCAATCGCAGGATTCATATCGATTTGCGGCCCAAGACCCGCCGGTAAATCGACCCGGAGTGGTAGGAGAGCACTGAGGCATCGTACCCAAACCGCTAACGAGGATCCCTTTGAGTGAAGTCTCGAACAAGAGGAAGCGCGAGGCCTGACAAGCAACACAGGACCTGTCGGGATTGAATCTGACACTACGAGTCATAGACCGAAGTACCCAAAACATGTTAACAGATCACCGAAAAGGGTCAGAGGACTCACCCTGAGAGCAACCAAAAGGGGGCAGATCCCCGTGATCAACCAAGAGACGGGGCTGGACCTGAAACAGAAGCGTCCAGGCGGTCCTACGTATCCCATAAGGATGGGAATCAAGCCATACGTAGTTCTTGAGAGGCAGTTTAACGTCATGCAGGACGATGAGAGGTGTGAGGTGGTCCCACACACGGGGGGAGGCGTACGGCGCGGCCAGTAGACCAACACTAATGAGGACATAATCCCCCGCTCACGCGATACGCTTCGCACAAAAAGGAGGGGAACTTGGGCCAGAGGCCCGACACGGGATAGAGATTCCCGGGAAATGGGGCTGGGCCTGAAACATGTATGTCCAGGCGGTCCTACGTATCCCATAAGGATGGGAATCAAGCCGTACGTAGTTCTTGAAGTGCAGTTTAACGTCATGCAGGACGATAAAAGAAGGGGGGAGCAGAAGGCATCCCCAAACGTGGGGGGCGTACAGCGTGGCGAGCAAACCGACGTGAATGAGGGAATAGCCCCGCGTTCACACCATACGCCGCACACCCGGAGGCAACTGGGCCAAGGGCCCGAGATGGGATGGAAATTCCCAAAGGATGGGGCTGGGCCTGAAACATGAATGTTCAGGCGGTCCTACGTATCCCATAAGGATGGGAATCAAGCCGCACGTAGTTCTTGAGGTGCAGTTTAGCGTCATGCAGGACGAATGCTGAACAGTTTAACGTCTTGTAGCTCGGACGTAGTACAGTTTAACGTCGTGTTGGACGAAACACTTGGCAGTTTAACGTCTTGCAGCACGGACGATATGCTAGGCAGTTTAACGTCGTGCAGGTTGGACGATATGCTAGGCAGTTTAACGTCGTGCAGCTTGGACGTATGCAGTTTAACGTCGTGCAGGACGTATGCAGTTTAGCGTCATGCGGGACGAATGTGCAGTTTAACGTCATGCTGGAAAAATGTGCAGTTTAACGTCATGCTGGACGTTGGTACACTCAGACAAAGTACTGCTTGAGAAACCTAGCGTTGGTGGGAGGAGTGACACGCTCACCATCCATAGTCGCTAGGGAGTACGCGCCATTGGGATAGACCTTGTGGACAACAAAAGGTCCCTCCCACTTGGGCTCCAACTTGGGCGGCTTCCGGCCGGGGATCATCGGTGCTCTTAGGGCTAGCACTAGATCACCCTGCAGGAAGGAGCGGAGGCGAACCTTCTTATTGAAAGCTCGAGCCATTCTGCTTTGATGCCTCTCCAAGTTGTGCAAAGCGCGAAGTCTATTCTCATCCAGTGCTTCCAACTCGACTAGACGGGCTTCAACAACTCTGTCCGGCGCTTGCTGGTCGTAGACCGCAGTGCGCAAGGACGGTAACTGGATCTCGATGGGCAGGACGGCCTCAGCTCCATACACCAGGGAATAAGGGGTCATCTGGGTGGAATTGCGAGTCGTCGTCCGATAAGCCCAGAGGGCGTTGGAGAGCTTGTCCGGCCAACTCTTCTTGTTCTGACCAACCATCTTTTGCAGAATGTTAGAGAGGGTTTTGTTAAACGCCTCGATCTGTCCATTCGCCTGCGCATGATAGCGAGATGCATGGTTCGAGCGAATGTTATACTTGGCGTACAACTTCTTCAACTCGGCTGCTCGGAAATTGGTTCCGTTATCCGTGAGGATAGCGTGAGGCACTCCAAATCGATAGATGATGTTGGAGGTCATGAAGTCAGCGATCGAACAGGATTTGACCTCTCTGAGCGGAATCGCCTCTGCCCATTTGGAGAAGAAGTCCGTGGCGGTCAGAATGAACCGACACTGGCGAGCTGTCACCGGTGGGTAAGGTCCCACAACGTCCAGACCCCAGACTGCAAAGGGCCAGGAATACTTAGTGGTATGGAGAGGCTCCGGCGGCCGATGCACAAAGTTCGCATGAACCTGGCACGCATGGCACCTCCTGGCATACTCGATGCAGTCATGGATCATGGAGGGCCAGAAGTAGCCCAACCTCCGAATCTGGTGGGACAGCTTCGGTCCAGTCTGGTGGGCGCCGCATGAACCGGCATGAACCTCTTGCATGACTCGTGGGATCTCAACTCCCTGAAGGCAACGGAGGAGAACACCATCAAATCCGCGTTTGTAGAGGATCTGCTCCAGGCCGGGACTGCTCTGGAGAACAAACTGCGATGCGCGGCGTCGAACTCGCTCGCGCTCGGCCCGATCCGATGGAAGAGTGCCATGTTGGAGGTACTCAACCAAAGGCGTCCTCCAATCAGGGGCTGATCCGACTGTCATATCTGGGGTACTCGGGGCTCCGGGCATAGGGGCAACCGTGGTGAGATTACTTACCAACGGACCGCGATCTTCCTCCGGGATAACGGGAGCGATGAGCCTGCGGCGCGTCACGCGGACGATCAGGTTGTCCTGTTCAGGCTCCGCAAGTGACGCGACAAGGCTGGCCAAGGCATCTGCTCGACCGTTCTGCGACCGGGGAATATGGACAATTTCTGGCCGAGAAGGGAACCAGGCCATCAGAAGGAGGGTGCACTCCAACAATGGCACAAGTTCCGGCTTCCTGACAACATAGTCGCCATTGATCTACTTAACGACCAGCTCGGAGTCCCCTTTCACGCACAGATGGGGCACGTCGATCTCGAGAGCCAACTCGAGGCCGGTGATGAGGGCATGGTATTCCGCCTCATTGTTGGTACAGCCCTCTGACAACAGGAAAGAGTATGGCAGCACGGCTCGCTCCGGGGTAATGAAGACGATGCCCAAGCCCACTCTGTTGAGCTTAGGATTATCGAGTCTTCTACCGGTGGGGCTCCGGGAGGCACCGTCAAAGTGAATCTGCCAGCATGGATCGGCTCGATCAACCGAGAGAATGGTCTCATCAGGAAAGCCTAGATCCAGCGGCTGATCCGCAGAGGTCGGGTGAGCTGCCAGAAAGTCTGCCAATGCTTTCCCTTTGATGGCCTTCTGAGACACATACCTGATGTCAAACTGCTGGAGAATCACAGCCCACCGTGCTAGACGGCCAGTCAACATAGGCCGGCTCAGGATATATTTCAACGGGTCTACCCGAGAGACCAACTGTACCTCATGGTGCTGCAAGTAGTGCCGTAGTTTCTGTACGGCAAATACGAGCGCCAGGAAGCTCTTCTCGATGGGGGAATACCTAACTTCCGCATCGAGGAGCATGCGACTGAGGTAATAGAGGCTATTCTCCATTCCCTCGTTGTTCTTCTGGGCGAGAAGGGCACCCAGGGACCGTTCCAGGGCGGTCACATAGAGGACCAGCGGCTTCCCGGATACAGGCGGCATCAGAACCGGAGGTTGAAGCAGGTACTGCTTGATTTCCTCGAAAGCGGTCTGGCACTCTTTATCCCATACATAGGTGGCACCTTTCTTCATGAGCCGAGAAAAGGGCTTACACTTGCCGGCCAGATTCGTGATGAATCGGCGTATATAGGCTAAGTGTCCTTGGAACCCTTGCAGTTCCCGGATGGTACCTAGGGGAGGCATCTGGCTAATCGCCCTGATTTTCTCTGGGTCGATCTCAATACCCCGGTATCTTACCACAAATCCAAGGAACTTTCCGGAGGTGACCCCAAAGGCACACTTCAAAGGGTTCATCTTCAGGCAGCGAGACCGGAGGAAGCCGAACACTTTCTCAAGATCTTTGAGATGGTCCCGACGCTGGCGCGATTTGACCACCAAGTCGTCGATGTAGCATTCCACCAGTGTGCCGAGGATTGGCTTGAATATGCGGTGCATCGCCCGTTGATAGGTGGCACCTGCATTCTTCAGGCCGAAATGCATGACCCGGTAGCAAAAGGTACCTTGGGGGGCCCTGAAGGCAGTGAACTCCTCATCCTCAGGGGCCATCCGAATTTGGTTGTATCCGGAGTATCCATCCATGAAGGATAGGGCTTGGAACCCTGCCGTGGCATCAATCAACAGCTCTGTCACTGGAAGGGGAAAATCATCCTTCGGACAGTGGCGGTTGAAATCGCGGAAGTCGATGCAGACTCTGATCTGCCCGTTCTTCTTCCTGACCGGCACAATGTTGGCCAGCCATTTGGGGTACTGAACTTCCCTCACGAAGTTGTCTTTGATAAGCTTGTCAACTTTGGCCTCAACCATGGCACCGTGGGATGGGTGCATCTTCCTGGGAGGCTGCTTGAACCCGCGATGGTTTGCCGGGAGACCAAGGCGGTGGACGGCTACCTGAGGATCTAGCCCCGGCATCTTGTCATAGCCCCAAGCGAACACATCACGGTGCTGCCTGAGAAAGTCCACGTACTGCTGCCGCTCCTCAGAGGGCATGGCGGCACTGACCAATGTGGGTCTTGGATCGGCCTTGGTTCCAAGGTTCACCTGTATTAACTCATCGACCGTGGCGGGGACGCCCTCCTCAAAGGCTGGGGGTGCGTCTTCCATATCCTCTCCACTCGGGGAGGGATCATCCACGGGAGAGACTGCGTTGGAAACTGCATTGGGGCTACCAGATCCTGCTGGGCCACTGGTGCTGGCGCGGGCGGTCGCGGTCATCTCATCAGGAGACTCGCGGGCCGTCGAGACCATGGCGACGTCCAACCGGTGAATCGGGAGGACGTAAGCGTCATCCAGACTTGCCCAGGGATCACTTGCAACAGCGACAGGCTCAACCTCACCTGCCAGGATCTGCTTATCCTTGCTCTTGTAATAGTCCGTGTCCAGATAACGGGGTTCACATGAGGCAAAAGGAGAGGCAACTCCTTGAAGCACGCCTACTCGACCATTAAGGGAGTATTTGAGGCATTGGTGGTATGACGAGGGAACCGCCGCGTGAAGGTGGAGCCATGGCCTGCCCATCAATGCGTTGTACGCAGTGTCCTGAGAGACTACCATGAATTCGGTGTTGGCAACCAAGTCACCGAACTGGGTCTTCAAACGTATCTTGCCGACCGGGGTTTGCTCGGTGCGGTCGTACCCCTGGATCCTGAGGTCGGAGGGAATCAAGTCATCCTCAGACAACCCCAACCTCCGGAGCGTCCGAGTTGGAATCAGGTTAATCCCGGACCCCGTGTCGAGAAGACAGCGCCGGACTTCAAGGCCATTGAACTGGCCAGTGACATACAGCGGACGAATATGTCCCTGTATAGGAGGGTCTTCATCCTTACCAGAGAACGAGATAATTGTCTGACATTCGGCGTCCTCGATCGTTTCGGCGTGAAAGGCCTCTGCAGCCGCAACCTCTGTCTCAAACTAGAGGGGGCTTTTCAGGGCTTCAGCGAGTGCCTCGCGCATCTCAGATGACATGCGCAGAGCCTCAAGGATGGAGAGCCTTGCTGGGATGTCGGCCAAGTGCTTCAGGACATCATACTTTTTTGGCCAAGCGCGAGCCCCTGGTTGCAGGAGGTTGCTCTGCGGTTGGCGGCATGACGGGCCTTGCCGGTTGGATCGGCGACCGACTGGTACTTGGCGCATCTCGCTGTTCACTGGCTGCAGTCCGGGAAATGGTCACCGTACTGGGGTCAGGAGGCCGGGATGGACTCGTGGCTGGGCGGAGCTGGTCGTGACGCGGCTGAGGCGGTTCTGCCTGGTCCCACACCACAAACAGCGGCAGAGGCGAATCCGTTATCCCCGAATGGGGGGGGGGGGGGGGGGGGGGGCGGCGCACGTTGTGCTCGGTTTTGAGCCTGCTGCCTAGTCTCAGTGGCGTGCACGGCCTAGCTGGAGGTACCAACGGCTGTGCCCCGGCGACTCCTGCTGTTGCGGTTCTTCCGACGGTGGCGACGACCACAGACACTAGGGAGGTCCACCTGGTGTTCTTCAACACCGGGAACCGAAAATGGATTTACCAGCTCGGCGGTGTTAACCGAAGCGTACCCAACACCGTCATCGGACGAATCATCCATCACCGGGCGGATCCGAGGAGGGACCCCCATTTCCGGGGGCATGAAATCGCCGAGAGTGCGGGATAGTGGCGGAACCGGCGGGGCGCGCTCTTCCTTCTTGCGCTGCCGCCGTTTGCTCCTCTTGGAAGAGGCAGGCTGGGACGACGATGCCGAAGCAGCACCCGCAGATTCTGGGGGCTCAGGCTGATTCAAGCGCGCACGGATGATTCCGTGGGCGCGAATGGTCGTCTTGCGGGCCATCCAGTTATTATACTTCTGGGATCCGCGGTTGGAGACCAGCTGCCATTCGTCCTCGTTGCCACTATCGTCACCTGATCCCACAAACACGCCCGCCACTTGTGCTGGAGCTGGGCCCAACCTGATTACATTGTTGTTAATCTGGTCTTAGAGCCAATCCTTAAACACATAGCACCGCTGGATGGTGTGCCCCAGGGCCCGATGGTAGGGGCAGTAGCGGGGGTTATTCGTAAGATGTGCCTCCTCTGGCCTCCAACACTCAGGCAGTCGCACAATCCTCTGCTCCAGGGCGCTCCGGAAATAACCGGGGACCTGATCCTCGTGGAATGAGTAAGTCAGGTGTCGCGGGCCCTGGGAGCGTGGTCTTGACGAGGGGCTGGAGGGGCCGGCCGAGGAGGTGGACCCTGATTATCTCGCCTGGGTTGCGGCGGTACATTACGCGGAGGGGCCGGCCGGTTCTGAGGCTGCCGCTGCTGGGCCGGGAACTGAGCCCATGGAGGCGGATTCCTGTGAGGCTATGGAGCTGGCCTCGCCGGCAGCAGCTCCAACGGCCTGGGGGCCTCTATCTGGCCAACAGCAGCGGGCTCAGCCCTGCTGAGTCTCCTTGCAGGAATCATAGGAGGCAGCGGGTGTGCCTGGCTGGCCTGTTGCAGGGCTTCCTCAAGACGTTGAGCTTTGTATGAGAAGTCCCTGAACCCTCCGGGGTAATTTTGAGTGATCAGGGAAGGGACCAGCTCGGTCTTGACGTTCCCGACGCACATTGTCAGCAACTGCTCCTGAGTCAATGGCATGTCAAGGGAATACGTGAGACCCTTCCATCGGGCGACGAAGTCCGCGACTCGCTCATCAGGCCTCTGCTTGCACTTGAAGAGGTCTACGATACTTGTCTTCCGGGTCGTGGAACTGAACTGGTAGAGGAACTGTCTACGGAGGTCCTCCCAGCTGGTTACCGACCCGACGGGGAGCTGGCTGTACCAGACAAATGCTGGCCCTTCCAGTGTCTGAACAAAGCAGCGAAGCTTAGCGGCCTCTTGCTGCGCCGGAGTCCCCAACATAGGCCCACACCTCGAGTTGAAGTGGGCTAAATGCTGTGGCGGATCTCCAGTCCCGTTGAAGGGAGCGAAAGTGGGATTCCCGAATCCCGGAGGCGCCGACATGTCATCCACCCATGCTGGGTAGGGCTTGCCGTCCGGTGGGATCGCCACCTGCCGAGTCTCCAAGGCCTCCAAGCGGGCAATGAGTGCCGCCATCGGATCGTCCGAACACGGGTTCCAGTCCTGGCGAGGATCTCTAACCACGAGCGCATTGCATGGCCCTTCAATCGGGTCGTCGACCGGGTCGTCGAACTCGGCAGCTCGTGGGATGGCGGGCGGAGCGGCCCTTGGGGCAGCGGGAGGAATCCGAGCGGGGTCTCTCAGGTAGTCACGCCGCTCAGGAGGGTGTGGCGAAACATACCGCACCCTCTTGCCGTAGGCAATGGCCTCTCTCCTGTCGGTGAACACGGCGTAATCACGGTTGCCCGGAAGAGTCTCATCGAGTAGCGGTTGTTCCGGTCCCTGCTGTCCTGGCCTAGGATCACCGTAGTCAGGCCGCCGTTCTGCAGCGCGCTCGGCGAGGAGCTGGTCAACCAGCTTCTTCTGTTCGGCGAGCTGCTGACGTAGCGTAGCCTTCTCGGGATCCTCCTCTGCCCTCTGCATGGAGGCAGATGGGTCGGCGGGCTTTATACCCTCGCTGTGCTCTTTTCCTTTGCTGACGTTTCGGCTCAACGTCAGTGCTTCAGTGGGTGCGGGGAGCCCCAGGAGGTTCCTCTGATGACGAGTAACTCTCACCGATGGCTCTGACGACGGATTGTCTTCGGGGGGGGGGGGGGGAAGCCCCCGTCGAGAAGTTCCAAGTCGTTCCCCTCTCCCGACAGGTCAGCCATATTGACCGTTTCTGTCCCTGGGGATATACCCTCAGGGTCACCCAGCGAATCGGGCTGTCGGCGAATCACACTGAAGCGTAGGGCAGCATACTGCCCCCATCCACGGATATACACGTGGGTAGTGGCTTCCTCGATAAGTTTGCGGAGTACCTGAAAACACTCAACGCATCGTTGTTGGAGGGCCTCGTGGTGCCCAAATGACCCGAGGTGCCGAACCGCGGGGAGCATGGCCAGGTCAATTTGACGGCACTGCTCACCAATATCCTCCAGGTGCGCTTGACTCCCGGGGTATGGCATTTGTAGGCGGTGAAGACAGGAGCGAGTCTCCCGGAGAGTTCGGCGGAAGCATTCGAACTCATCCGGGGGTGAGCGATTCGGGTGCATCAAAGCCCGGTCCTGCGACTGGCCAAAACTTCTCAGGGAAGTGGCCCTCTGCAAGGACGGTCCAGAAGCTCCACGACTCAAACTCGGGACCCATATCTCCTTGGTCCTCTTCAATGGCTGGGAACGGACGGGGAACCGGCAGTGGTGCCGAGGCGGGCCGCCGGGCTGACGGGCTGGCCGGCGGTGAATACGGCGAACAGGCCGATTGGCCTCCATATCCCGGGCCGCCCTCTGAGGGTGGTGGTGCCCTGGCTACCACATCACGATAGGACGGGCCGGCGAGCGAACATCCTGCCGTAGCATCGGTGCTCGCCGAGGGTGCTCCAGATCGTGGTTCGACCGTCGGTCCCCAGAAAAAGTCTCCGGCTTCTCCGACCGAGACGGAAGGAACTTCCGGAGGTGCCGGTACCAACCGCAAGCTTGATCCTTGGGGGTCTACCAGGCCCTCGTTACTCCGGATATACCTTCGTAGAGAAGCGGGGATCACATCGATCTCGCTCTCGGGGAGCACGAGGATGACGTGCCGCATTCCTACCCTTGCCCTTGACTGGCGGGATTGGGGAAAGGGCTCTGTCGCCGAATCGTACTCTGCCTCTGAATCAGAGAAGCGAACTGGTCGGATCTCTGTCCGGAATTCCGTAACATTCTTCCCTCGGCGTCGACGCCTTGCCTTCCTGCCCCTGGGTGGTTCTTCGGGGCAGGGCTGATCTCTGTCCTGGCGTCCTCCGGCCGCACTGGTGCTAGGGCCAAGAGGACTGGAAACCAAGGTGCGAGGGGCACCGGGACAGATATCAAAGGGGACGCGGGGAGAGATGATTCCGGGCAGGCCTCCGGGCCGGGATCGGAAGGTGGGATGACCCATGCCTCCTGGATCGGCCACACGGAGTAGATCCCGCTGGGGAATAGCGCTACCGCGAGGTGGTCCGCGGTGGCTACTGCCTGCACCAGCAACCGGGAGAGTCGACCCAACCTGCCTTTGGGGCGGTCGAGGCCTCGATCCAGGTCGGGAATAGAAGTTCCCCTGCTCAGGATGCGCAGGGGCCTGGCGACTGGAGCCAACAGTGGCTTGGGCCAATGCGGCCGCTGTTGCTAGGGCCCCAAGGTGGGCATCCTCTTCCGCTCGTGCCCGACGTTGGCGTCGGGACAGACGAGTCGGGATGAGCGGCGCGGGCAGGTGGAGAGCCCGCTCTTCGACTTGAGAGGCCTGGCGGCGGTGTCGCCGTGGCCTGGCGGGAGTCCTTACCGTAGATCCCTGGAGCGAATCCCGGATAGGGTGATCCCGGGCATCTTCCACCTCATCCGCATAGGGAAGGGAACTGTCAGAGCGCTCCGGGGATAAGCTCCCGAAGTGGTTGGACGTTGAGGTAGGCAGCGGTGCCTCCCTGCGCGGCCCTTGGGGGCAGCGGTGGTGGCGAGGCGCAGCCTCCTCAAGGTCTAGGCGAGCCATGTCCCTAGTGGGGATGACTCCCTCTTCCTCATATCTCCGCACCAGGGTATTGATCACCCTTCTCTGGATGACCTCCGAGGGGGAGAGAGGGCGTGGTTGTCCCGCAATTGCGGCTACTGGGACGGCTGTGGAACGGGCGGGACCGCGAGGAGTAGCCGCGTCGGTGTTTCCCCTACCCCTGCGCCAGTGGGCGGGTGGCGATCGGGCACTGGATCGGGCGACCTGATTTCTGAAAGCAGGGAGAAGGACCCATTAACACTGACAGGAAAAAGGAATCGACAACCAACCATTAGCGCCACGACGCCTTCCGTGGGGGGAACCCAGGCCCTCGACGTTGCGAGACGGAGTGCCCGATGTCCCTTCCCCAGCCCCTGGCGGGTAAGACTGAATGCTTGGCCGGGAAACATGCCGGTCTTCCAACACCTCTGAAAGCCATCGGTCTTCGTATCGAGGAGAAGAGATTCACGTCAGGTTCACCATTTTTCTGTTTCGGTGCGGATGTGCGTCGGGTTACGCTGTTCCGCCAGGACGCGTTCGCGCGTGCACCCGTCAACCCGAGGGGATGGGCGCGCGGCTTGTGGTCCCGCAGTCCCGCTTTCCAAAGGCGGGCGGCATCCGTCCCTTATTCAGGGGCGTCTGCTCCTTGATCGAAACCGGGATGATGGGATGTCGGCTCCTCCTTCCTTGGACGTCTCCTCGGAACTCGTCGCCTAATCCGGTTCTCCCTCATAGATTTAAGACATGCTCGTGAATCTCGTTCCCCGGCGCCATATCTTCATGGACACCGGTTAATTACGCTGCTTCCGCCCGGACGCTCCAAGGAGTCTGGTCGGGGCAGCAACCTGCGGTGAGGAGGCCGGGTGGCTCTGGGTGCTGGGGGCGTGTCGTAACACTGCGGCTCTGCACGTCTGTCTTCCGTCCCTAATAGGGCTTCTCGAAGGCATGATGGCCTGAGGCATCCCGCACTGGGTGCGGGGAACTGTGTCCCCTGAGGTTTTCCTCAGCTTCCCATGTTTAACACGGGGTACTCCGCGAGTTTAACATCCAGCGGGGACGGCATCGGACCGATCAACACGAAGAGTGGATCAGATGACAGAACCCCTTGCGGGGAACCTCCGATGCTGGGGCCAACGCATGGGTGGATTCCCAAGTGATATGGAGTGGAGTGAAGTGGCATGACCCCACCGGGATGTGGCGCCCCGGGTAAGGATCAGGATGGATGATGGAGTGAAGAGCTTGGACCCCGTAGGGGCTTCCTACGTACCGCGTGTTAGCACGGATCAAAGTCAACGTAGTTCGGGTATACAGTTTAACGTCATGCTGGACGTCGGCAAGCCGACTCACGAAGGGGTCGAGGCCGCCGGGCGGAGGATTGAACCGAACCACCTCGCACAGAGGGGGATGGAACGGCCGGGTGGATCACAGTTTCACGTCATGCTGGACGATAAAAGGAGAAATGGAAAAAGGGGCTGTGGGGAGGCACAGTGGAGATACACACAGGCAGTCTCCCACAGGGGCGGATTCATAGGTGAATCGACGCAAGCGTGAACCCTGGAGGGGTCCACTGATGGACGAACCGACGTGAATACGACCGGGACGACCAGGTGGTGGGCTTGAACCTCAGGGAGGCTTCCTACGTACCCTGTTTAGAAGACAGGGATCAAAGTCCACGTAGTTCATTCTGTCAGGACTTACGCACTTGAGGCAGCCCGGATGCGGCAAAGCTCAGTTGGAAGGGACTTGGACCGAAAGTAGAAGGCACCTCGATCCCAGTCACACCCTCTACTGGCTTCGGCAGTGGGGAGGCACAATGGAGATACACATGTGCAGCCCCCCACAAGAAACTAGGGGTTTGTAATACCCTACCCCCGTAGGGAAAATCCGCTCCCATTAAATCGTCCCTAAAGAGGGGCAATCCCGACATCCCTGCAGAGATGAGCGGGTGGAGGCCACATCCAAACCGGGGGGGGACCCTGCGTGCGAGGCACGGGATCGGGTGATGCGGACGGTTTAACGTCTTGCCGGACGAAGTACAGTTTAACGTCATGTGTTGAGGACGAAGCGGACGGTTTAACGTCTTGCCGGACGAAGTACAGTTTAACGTCGTGTGTTGAGGACGAAGGTGCTTGGCAGTTTAACGTCTTGCAACACGGACGATAGGGGCTAGGCAGTTTAGCGTTGTGCAGCTTGGACGTAGTACAGTTTAACGTCATGTTGGACGGATGCAGTTTAGCGTCATGCGGGACGAATGTGCAGTTTAACGTCATGCTGGACGTATGTGCAGTTTAACGTCATGCTGGACGTATGTGCAGTTTAACGTCATGCTGGACGTTGGTTGCCGCCGATGGGTCCGTGTCACTTCGCGCGAGCCTAGAGGGCCGCACGGAAAGACAACGCACGGTGCGGGCACCAAGGATGAAGATCATCGGGCGCCACGCAGGCGGGTACCCTCAGGGGGTCAAGGGGGGCGACCCTCGCGGATTGCGCGCAAAAGAGGAGCTTTGCGCGCAAAACAGCAGGTCGGCGTGCAAAATGGCGGGCTGGCGCGCAATCGGGCCAGCCCTTTGCGCGCGGATGATTGAGATTGCGCGCACCGGGCTTCGGGTAGCACGCGGGGGCAACGGCTCATTCTCTAACGAATGGCCACTTTGAACATGGGGGGTGCGCGCAATCGGGCTGGATTGCGCGCACCCGGGGGCAATTGCGCGCAAGAGGCTTCTTTTGCGCGCAAAGGCCTTCGGGTTAAGGATTATTCAAAGGAAAGGAGCCAAGGGGATTGCGCGCGAAGGCGAACCCCAAGGCTCTATTGCGCGAAAGAAAGGAGGTTACCTGAAGATCGGCATTGCGCGCGGAAGGGGTTGGATTGCGCGAACGAGCGACGCTTTGGATTCTGGCAACCTTCAAAAGGTCGGGGGTCGCCTTATATTTATAGGCAACCCCGGGTGCGGAATCCGGTCTCGAGCGCGGAATTCCCTTCGCGGGCGCGGAATCAGGACCCGGCGCGCAAGGGAGCCGCGCAGGCCACGGGCGCGCAAAATAGCGCGCCGGCCCAGCGCATTGCGCGCATCCCGGGAGGATTGCGCGCCGCGACTCAACTTTGCGCGCGGGCCTCTGAAATTTCGCGCAAGTCCTCCGGGCCCTCCGGAACGTGCCTCTGACTCCAAATATCACTTCGCTTTCCGCATCCGGAGCTTTGTTTGGGAACAACGGACTTTTCTGGCGTCTACACATAGCTTTTCAATAGGAATCAAAATTCACATCTTTTCAATAGTCACTACCACTTTTACTTTCCTATTTCTTTTATTAAGATTGAATTATATGTTTGACCACATACTTTGGATTTTTTAGAATTCTAAAATAGAAAATCATCATTACAATTACATTGGAATGTATCATATCTTTCTATTCATTCTAGTTTCTATCTTTCCTTCTACTCACATGAAAAACTTTCTAAAAACATTAGTATAATCCATTTCAAAACAAATCACAAAAAAAATGTTTCCAGAAAACAAATTGAAGTGTTTACTTTTCTTAAAAATGAACCATGACAACAAAAAAACATTTGAATACAAAAAATGTTCTTCATCAACATGGTTCTAATAAAATTTATTGTCTAGGTTATAATGATCATGTTTAAATAATTTTTTTTATAAAAGTATCATGGTTCTCTTAAAACGCATGTTGCATGCATTACAAGCTATCAAAGGGATTGAAATAAGTTTTTTTTAAAATATAATATGGTATAATGGTGTTAAATTTTCATATAATCCTATTGTTTCATGTAAAATACACTATAAAATATGATGTTCTTGTTTTAAACTCTTAGTGTGTTACAACATGGCTATGAGATAGATGAATTTGTACTTAGAGATGGAAAATAGATGATATTTTATCTCTAAGAGTTTGAATAAATTTGAATATAATATGTTTAAAATTCTACGATTTAATAATATAGAACATGAGAGTCTTATGATAATATCTTCCCAAATAGTTCCTTTCATAATGGAGATCATGTGATATGATTCAATTTAAGACTACAAAATATGTTAAGTAAACCACATTCAAAATGGTAATGTCCATTAATAGTTTCTCATTTATATACTTTTAGTATTCTAATAAAATGTGAAATAGGGATAAGAAACCTCATTAACTATTAATAGGAACATTCTAAAGAAACTCCATGGAAATTTTCCCCATTTATTAGTGGAAGAGATTACACTACTCTAACCTATTTGGTAATAAATTCCATCAGGTTGTACCTCTTATTAACACATACTATATTGTTGTGTTTTAAATAAAGAATACTAAAAATGTTAAATTGACTTGAATTCAATGAGGTCATCACAATATTTAAGTATAGGGGATGGATCCTTTGTAGTTTATAATTCTGAAATTACTTTTTTTAAATGTTTTTCTCTCTTCTTAAAATTTTTATATTTTTATTTTTCAATATTAACTTGTTTTAGAAATTTGTGATATAAAATTATTATACTTTCCTATTGTGAATCCCAGGTCAATGAGGGGACCAATTTATCCAATGAAAAGTAACATTAAATGAATATTAAAAATTACTTTGTTTCACATTCATAACTTTGAGAATTTCATGAATACAACTAAATTTTGAATCCTGTGTGATAAATATATCTATTTATGTTTAAATTAACCTCCATATGAGTATTTTAAAACATTTTTTTCATATTCTCCACATTCACCTCATTTATTGGGAGAACCAGACCAGGCATAATTAATATGAATTTGATTTATTTTTGTAAAAATATAAGGGTTAGATATAATTGTGCTTAAAATGGGTGATGAGTTTATTTTTTTTTAAACCATGATTTTTAAAAAATAATCCCTTTTTATTCAGTCCTAGCATTAAATGTTTTCCTTATAGACTATAGTATCAATGAACAACTAGTTTAGTTAGCCACATTAGAAGCCATTTTTCTCTATCCAACCTGCTCTATGAGTTAAAATTGCCTGATATCTCTAAAATTATATGTTTTGGATGTTGTCTTATAGTTTAAAACATCATTTTTTGCTACATTGGATAGAGAGTAAGAGGTAGGATATTTGATTTAGAAGATGAAAATTTGAATCTTCTATTACTATTTATGACAATATTTTTGAGGAAAAAAATATCGATAACATTCTACAGAGATGAAACTTCTTGGAAAATATATTCAATATTATGTCTCTAGGTTAAAAATATCTATCATCATTGTAATTAATGGTATTAAATAACACCAACTATTTGGATCTCAAATTAACCCTAATTTCCTACAAAAAATGTGGATAGGTTTTAAAAATAAAAAATAAAATAAAATATCTAATATTAGTTTATTGGAATAATTTATGATGAAAATATACTAAATTTTGTGCACATTCCATGATGTTATCATGATGGTTGGAGCTAATTTTCATATATTAGGGGGGGGAATTCATCAGTGTAAATTAGATTCAAGAATTTGTTTCTATCAAAATATTCAACCCTAATTGTATAGACATATATTTTTTTTATAAAAACCAACTAACATTAGTACACCAAATAATATTGAAAATTCATCACAGTTAACATAAGTCCTTGAAAAACATTGGGTGGATGTTTGGGAATTTATCAGAATTTGGTGAACCTTTCATGTGTTCGAAACATAAAATACTTATTGAAAATTAATAAATTTATGATTGTGGGGAATATTAGTTATGTAAGGGTATTATGTGAATGCGATAGGAAATGAAGTGGTAATTAATTGAATGGAAATAATAGAGAACATGAAATAATGGTTTTTAAGGAGCCATGATGTCTTTTGATTCTTGGTGTTAATGTTTTGGAGGTTAGGGTTATGTGTTTAGAATTTTATTTTATTTCACATTAATGATTACCCATCTATGAGTTCAGGTGTTATGTTTTTGGAAATTTGTAGATCATAAAATTTTGGGATTAATTTTGAATATGGCTTAATTATAAAATTTTATGATTTTTAATCAATTTTAATTTTTGATAATAACTTATTATGAACTTATTCAAATTGTAAAATTATATATTTAGGGTTTCTTGGTGAGTGTTCTTAATTTTCTTAAACTACTCTAACATTTTAATAAAACTATATGGGGGCCAAAGAAATCATGTAATGTTGAAATGTTTTTTGGTTGATAGATATGAACACTCTTAAATAAATCAATCATATATTGGGATAAATTATTTAAAATTATGTTGTTCAAATTTTTAGTGAATTATCACTAAATTTTACAGTTCCAAACTAAGTTTCATGGATACATTCGTTCATTAAGGTATATGATTCATGTGATAAAGTGGAGGAATATAAAGTGTCATTTTGACCAGAAATAGTGTTCCTCATTAACTAAAACATAAAATTAATTTAGTGAGTCATATAGATATGAATATTTTGAAGAATAAGGAATATTATAAGGATAAAAACATTCTAGAATACAAAAAGTTATGAATCAACCTTATATTTGCCCAAATATTCTAAAATTTATAAAAGATGAAAATAAGATGGAAATTTACCATAGCCTTTATCTACAAATAAATGTCACCACTTATATTTTATGAGTTTAATAGAGAGGGTTTGTGATGTATCATTCACACATTGATTTTTTATTGATATTTAATTTATTTTTTATTAGTTTTGTAATGTCATTTTCCTTTCTAATATTCTTGGTTAAACTTTGTATGGAGGGGTAAACTTCTTAGTGATTAGAGAAGGGTACATTTTCCATTTATAATGATTGGGTTCTTGTATTACCTAGAATAAAAATATTTTTATATTTCTATAAATAGTGCTCAATAATTATATAAAAAATTTATTATCTAGTGAGATCATATTTGGTTTTAGATTCTATGGTTATTATTATATTGGTCGATAAAAAATTTTCTCCTATCCCTAGTTGTGGTATATATATGATTTGATATGATGAAGATGTGTGGTAAAGTTCTTGATGATTATGTGTACATGTTCATGTTGAATTGGGAACTCTTGGCTATTTCAGAATACTACGACTCAATTTTGAATTTCATAATTTAACTAGGAGAGTCCACAAAAAGTTATTACATGAAGGATGGAAGGTAGGCCAACATGAGATCACATTTAGCATTATTCTCAACACTACTATTTGAACAATGTAACAAGGGAATGGAAGTGATTTTTTAATATATCTCACATTAGAATAGAACAAGAAAAATTGATAGATTAGAGAATATTATAGCATTTATTTTATAGAGTCTGCCTATAATTGATCACCCTTCTCATCTCACTATTTAAAATTTACTTCTTTTATTATTTATTTTTCAGAATAAACAAATTAAAAAAACCATTATCTAACATGAAAGAAAAGTGAAAACTGTTTTTTCTCACTCCACTTATGAGAAACCCTATGTTTAATACTATAACTACATTTGAACTAGGAAAAACTATTTATTTTTTCCCACCCCAAGAGAATTATTCATCAATCACTATTGTATTAAGCATGATATATAATAGATTTTAAAAAAATACATTAATTATTTTTTTTTGTTTTTCATAATGTCTACAATATTTTTTTTTAATGTTTATAAAATATCATTTATTTTCTAGTTGAAATAATAGTGATTTATTGAACTTCCTTTACATTAATTTTGTGGATATATTATTTCATATCTAAAGAGTTTTTTCAAGGAGATGCATTAATCATGATGATCATTGTGAATAATAAAAAATCTATGGTTTCTGGTAAGTTTTAATACAAAAAGGAGGAATTAGTGGTGTTTTTTCCTACCAACAGTGGTTTAAACAATCAGTAAATAGTATATAGGTGGTTAAAAAAACTAAAATGTATTTCATGGTCAAAAATCATTTAACAATTCTAATATGTGTTGTTTCTTTAAGAATTTTGAATAGATTTCTATTTTATTTGGCAAATAAATTTTAAATTAAATTGGAACTAAATTAGATAAATTGAACATAACCACTGATAATATATTTAGTAGTGGTTATGTTTAGTGGTTGTTTACATAAAATTTCATAAACTAAAATATTAATAAATTTATTTAGAGGCGATTTATAATAAATGCCACTAAATACTTTTATTTGATTTTAATTTTTTAAAAAATAGTTAACAAAAAATATAATTGAAAAAATCTAACATTGAAAAAACTAAAACATAAATACATATTAAACCCATACTACATACATCAAACCTCCAAAGTGAATATATACATGTTCACCATAACCTCAGTCCCCATAACATCAGTCAACTAACAAACTCAGTTAACCCATACCTCAATCATCAATATATACATATAAATTATGTCTAACAACAACCAATTCCAAATATAAATCCATCAAACAACCTCTAATATATTTATATTCCTCCACATCATCTCATCAAATAAAGATAAATACATTATCTCATCAACTATAACAAAAAAGAAGACCATAATTAAAACTAATAACAATAAATTATAATTGTAGTATAATCATTGATAAAATTTAAATATACCATATAAACTAAGAACTATCAAGACATCCTTATTAAAAATGTCATGGATAAAAATGGTTAACCTCCTGCCTATTTCTAGCATCTCTCACCTATAATAATTACTAAAACAAGTAAGAAAATAAATTTGAAAGAGAAAAGACATAGAATAAGTTCAGAATGTTTGATATAAATTTTATTATTTTTTAATGAAATAGAAGAAATTTTAACATAAAACATATAATATATCACGAAAAAAACATTAAAATCATAAACATACCCATTTAAGATATGATTTATCACTTGAAAATGGAAAGGGATAAGTATATAACAATATAATTAATTTTTAAATTAACGTGTAGTGCGCTTGAAATTTACATAATATACAAATTTTATAGAGTTTTTTTATGAAAGTATGTACTATAATTCAAAAATACCTCAATGGTGGTTATCCCCTGATTTCAAATAAATATGTGGTTATTTTCTATGGTTTTGACCATTACACGCATGTTTTAATGTTCTAAGACACTAAAAAATCCTTTATGAGAATACTGGGAAAACTATAACTCAGAATGATATTTTATGAGTTACTAAATTTAAAAAATAATTCTATGTTTATTTTTCTCTGATTTCATGGAAATCTAGCATTGTTTTCTAGTTTTAACCACCCTAAATATGCTTTTAAACGCCTTGATACCTTTAAAAACGATTTTCCAAGTCATTCTAACCACACCACACATCAGATTGATGTGTTTTCTTTGAGTAAATGTCTAATATAACCCAAATGTGGTTGTCCCATGATTCTACATCACTATGATATCGTTTTATATAGTTTTGACCATTGCACACATTTTTAACTATTCTAAAACACTAAAAATACATTTACATGGATCCAGGGAATATCATAACTTGAAATGAAATTTTAATGATTTATGTATTTTAAAAATAAATTTATTGTATTTTTTGAATTATTTCAGGGAAATTAGACATCATTTTCCTAGCTTTCACCCCTAAGCCATGTTTTTAAAGGCTTTGGTACCATTAAAAACTGGTTATTGAGTCATTTTGACAACACCACACACCAGATTGATTTTTTAATGCATACACATAAAAATTAAATCAATTGATGTTTTATCATTATTTAACAATAATATGAGATCATTTTATATGGTTTTGACAACTACATCCATGTTTTAGTGTTTTAAAACACTATAAAACTGTTTATGGGCATATCAAGAAAACTGTTACTCAAAATGATGTGTTTTTAGTTCTTATATTTTAAAAATTAATCTATGGTTTTTATCATATGATTTCATGTAAATACTATATCGCCTTCTTCATTTTGTCCCCACAACACAAATTAAGTGTGTTGACAGACTGTTCACTATGTTATTCTCACCACACTGAACATTAGAATGTTTTTTGTCTTTGTGTACACAAGGAAATAACTTAATGTGGTTTTTCCATTATTTAACATCAATATAAAGTCATTTTCTATGGTTTTGGCCATTATACGCATGCTTTAGTGTTTTAAAACACATAAAATGTGAATATGGGAATTCTTGGAAAACTATAACTCAAAATGAAATGCCATTAATTCTTACATTTAAAAATCCAATATGTAATCATTTTAATCTGATTTAATGTCATTATGAATTCATTTTCCCTATCCCAGCCGGAAAAAATCCTTTTTTAAAATATTTATAACCATTACAAACTATTTACCAAGTCATTGACCAAACTGCACATTGGATTGTTGTGTTTTCTACACATACATATAAAAAATAACACTAAATTTATTTTACCATGATTTCAATTCAATATGATGTTGTTTAGATGGTTTTGGCTGTTACACACACATTTTACTATTTTAAAACACTAAAAACATGTTTATTTGAATATTTGGAAAATTATTACTCAAAATTATGTGTTTTCAATTATTAAAATTGAAAAATAATTATACAATCAGTTTCTTTTGAATTAATTTCAATCCAAAATCATTTTTGTGATTTTTACACAACAATAAATGTTTTTAAGAGATTTAATACTTTTAAAAACTATTTACAGAGTAATTTTGACCACACCACATGTCATATTGATGTTTTTCCAATGCATAAACATAAAAAATAAGTTAATGGTGGGTTTACCTTGGTTTCAGAAGAATATATGGTTGTTTGATATGTTTTTGACCGTTACAGGCACATTTTTTAAATTTAAAACACTAAAAATGTATTTATTGGAATCTTGGGAAAACCGTATCTTGGAATGACATACTTTCAATTCTTATTTTTCGTAAATCAATATGAGGTCATTTTTTCTCTAATTTCATGGGGATATGGAAAAGTATTATAAATTTTGACCCCCAATATACATATTTAATGGCTTTGATAACTTTGATGTCATTTTACTGAGTTATTTTGGCCACACAACACATCAGATTATTATCTTGTCTATGTGCATATATCAACAATAAATCAACAATGGGGTTTTCATGACTTCACATCAATATATATGTTGTTTTATGTTGTTTTGACATTTACAAGAACATTTTAGTGTTTTAAAACATTACACACATTTTTATGGGAATCCCATGAAACCTGTAACTTGAAATGATTGCTATAAATTTGTACATTTCATAAATCAATGAAAATTCATTTTTATCTAATTCCATGGAAATCTGAAGTCATTTTCTCTATTTTGACCCCCCAATACACATTTTTAATGGCTTTAGTACATTTACAAAATATTTACCATGTCATTCCGACCACAAAACCAATTATATTGACCAGTTTTCTACACATACACATCGTAAATAACCCATACGTGGTTGTTCAATGATTTCATGCCAATATAAAGTCATTTACCATTGTTTTTACCATTACATGCACATTTTACTGTTTTAAAACATTAACAATGTGTTTATGGGAATCTCAGGAAAACCAATATCTAGAATGTAATTATACTAGTTCTTATATTTAATAAATCAATATATGTGTTTTATCTCTGATTTTATAGTATTATGAAGTCATTTTCTTGTTTTTAATCCCTAAAACACATTTTATAATTCTTTAGTACATTTAATAATAGTTTTCGAAGTCATTATGACCACACCCTACATCAGATGGGTGTGTTGTCTCTGTTTACACCTAAAAAATAGCTCAGTGGTGGTTTTCCTATTATTTCATGTCAATATGAGTTCATTTTCTATGGTCTGTTCTGTTACACACATGTTTTAGTGTTTTAAAACACTAAGCATGAATTTGTATGTATCCTGAGAAAACTGTAACTCATAATGTTGTGTTTCTAGTTCCTATATTTCAAAAATCAATCTATGGTTTTTTTCTTATAATTTCATTATAATTAGAATTCTTTTTTCTAGTTTTGACCCCCAATAAATGTTTTTAGTGGCTTTAGAGCCTTTAAAAAGTATTTTTTGAGTGATTTTGGCCACACCACATATTATATTGATGTGTCGTCTATGTATAAGCATAACAAAAAAATAATAGTGGTTTCTATAGGATTAATGTTAATATGATGGTGTTTTCTATGGTTTTGACTGTTATATACTAATTTTTGTGTTTTAAAATACTAAAAACGTGTTTACAAGCATCACATGAAAACCAACTCGAAATGATTCATCTTTAAATCAAACATTTACAAAATAAATCTATTGTTGTTTTCCTCTAATTTTAGAAAAATAAAAACTCATTCCCTTTGCTTTGCCCCCCCCCCCCGACACACATTTTTAAATGTTTTGGTACCTTTAAAACAATTTACTAAGTCCAAACTAATCAAATGGGATCAAATTATTTTCAAAATATAATATAATGTTCCAAAATTTATTTTTTTTCATTTAAAAATAAACCGCATATCAATCTAGAATATTATTTTGTAAGTATGACTCAAAGTCTGTGTTGTCAATATAAAAGCTTCATTTTTGTTTTATTTATGAAAGTTATAAGTGTTCCTTGAAAATGTATGAATGATCTATAGAATTAATAATTTACCTCAGTAAGGTGAGATGTATGGATAGAAATTTCTTTAGGGATCATGCTAGACATCAACCTGAAATATAGAAACTAAATAATTTTCCATTATTGTCCGCTATAGATCCTATGTTTTCCTATAAGATTATTTTTCCTGCACTTTTTCATTCAATCATGAAATTTCCCTTTGTGATTCCAGATCAATGACACTACTCTAACACCAATTGTGTGTAGTGGTACTTGATGAAGATTCCCTACCAAATAAATCTAATAGAGGAGGCCTAGAACCCACACCCTTTAAATGTCCAGGGATATCCTTCAATAAAATGATTGGAACTAAATTTTTCTGAGAATATGATGATGATTTTGAATGGTTTTCACACCAAACATCTTGAATTGTATCTTATTACTATAAAACAATTAAAAATTATTTTTTACGTTATTTTAACTTCATAATATTATATAGTTTATAAATTATTCATTAAAATTTACTTTTATTTCATTAATTTTAAAACATAATAATGAAAAATAAATTATAAGAACAAACAGGTCATAAACATAATTAATTAGGGCCATATAAATGAATCAAACAACACGAAATTGGAATAGTTTGATCCATGTGGCCGACCCTAGTTAATTGAGTTTAAGGATTGTTTTTTGTTATAATATATTTTTCATTATATTTTCTAATAGTAATGAAATAACATGAAATGGTACTGAAAAGTAATTACTCTAGTGTCTTTGGTATAGTCATTTAAAATATTTCTGTCATGTTTCCTATTATCTTTAAACCACATATATGTTCAGCAAATAGAGTGATCTAATTCATCAAACCTTATAAAAATATAAACAATTTATAAAAAACCCATGACATATAATAAAATTATATAAATAATAATGGAAAAAATAAAAACAATGATTTCTATTTTTCTCAAAAAAACTATGAGACCCAGCGATATGAGGATTTACATGTTTATGATGACTCATGATATTTTATTGGATAATTATTCTAAAAAATAACCACACTAATAATAATTATAATTTTATAATTTTATATAATTATGATAGAGTAAAATATTAAAGTACCTCATGATATTTATCTCTGTTTATATCAAAAATCAGCTTCCATTTCTCACGAGAAATTCCTTAAGGAATGTTCTCATACATTTCTCATGAGTTAAAATTTGTGTCAATAAACTTATTCCATAATATTAATTTAAAATCTGTTCATTTCTAGACCAAAATATTCAGCCCCCATGGGCATGAAATAGATAGAGTGATATCAAAATGTAAAAACATCTTGTAATAAAAAACACAAAACTTTATAAGTATATTACAATATTTTACTCATGTCTTTTAAATTCGTTTTCAATGAATATTAAATTAATGTTACCTTTAATTGAATATCAAAGAACTCAATTTTTTTATGGTTTGGGAATATACCTTTAATCATTATAATTAATGTGAAAGCTCACCACCTCACAAGAAACTTGTCCAAAAAACTACCCATAAACTTTGATAGCATCACTGATCAATAGCACAAACACGTGAAATATAATGATAATATTAATGTCCACTCGGCCCCTCACATATACTATGTTTATATTTATATACCTTCTATTATTATCTTTATCTGTTTTACAAATACATTAAACAATTAATAAAATATATAGTTTTTTTGTACAATTACATACATATCAATAATGGAAAATCTAAAATATCCCCCACATTGAGTGGAGACAAACTTCTCCATCGTGTGATGTCAATTAGATGGGGTCTACCAACAATGTTTTCAGAAATGATTGGATTTCTATAAGTATTGGGTACGAGGGAATCACTCGGATCCACTAAAGCTGATAGTAGTGGAGGTGTGATATGAGATTATGATTGGCTAAGACCTTGAATTTTTATGTTCTAAATATTCCTACAATTCCAATGGTTTGGATATATTAAATAAATAAATAAATGAAATACTAAAATATATTAACCAAAAAAATTGAATAAAGAATATATGTATGAGACACATCTAAATGAGAAATTATAACATACTTTCATTACCAATTTATACATTAAATTATCTTCATATTCATTGTGTTATTGGTTATCAACCACTATTCTGATGAGGGATTCATTTTCACCCTCTATTGATATTTATATTATATCAATATTGTTGTGAAAATTTTGTTCAATGTTTTTGGTTGATGTGGTTCATTGTCACAAATTAAAAATTGATCATCATCAACCCATATCATATAATTATCCATGATTTAAGTGTATAGGAACTTTATAAAGATCATGTATTTCATCATCCAAAAAATAAACCATATTCAATTGTGATGCTAAGATAAATAGATCATGCCTCTCACACACATTGGTATGGATCATGTGATATAATTCAATAGAAGTAAAATGTAATAATTCTTTCATTATACCCTTATCAGTTTTAACCCACTTAAATTTGAATAAGATAATTAAAAATAGTGCATAATAGTTTAATTCAATTTTATCAATTGTATTTTCATATTATCCCACGTTTTCAAGTTTAGATACACAACTATATTGAGTTTTTAAGTCTTCTTCAAGATAAATTGCACAAAACATGAATCCATGAATATTGTAGTCATCGAATCTCTTATCCTGCCTTAAAAGACCTCAATCCAAAAACATAAAACAATTGTATATTTAAGATGGATTCTAAACATTAATTATCTATACCAAAAGATGTAATGTGTAACTTTTAAAATAGAAAAAATAACTACATGTCTATAATATGAATATGAGTATATATTTACATGATGGGTGATCCATTCTAAAATCTTCTTATTTATTATTATTTTTTGATAATTTCATCTCATTTCGATATTGATTCATTAGTCACCTCGTTGTTTCAAATTGAAATACTTTAATAAATGGATTATTAATAAGACTATTTAATAACACATATCAATGTTCTAGTAACAACTCCAATTCTATCAGTGTAAAATATCACCCCTTTCCAATTGGTCATCCAATAGCTGTAAATAACAGTGACTAGTTTTTAGAATGAGAAATAGAAGAGATGTAATCAACACATCTAACATGATTGATTATAGTCTAAATCAAATCCAAATACCTTGAATAAAATTTTGATCACTCCTCATCTATATACCATTCTATAATAGAGCCTTCTAGTTGAGAATTATTCCTCACATAAGATTTGGAATGACCAAAGTACCAGTTGAAAAAAAATAAGAAACATGTTAAAAAAATTATGCAATGATTTTAAAAACTAGAATTCACACATGAAAATAAAAAATATCAATATACATTTCTATTCGATACATCTATTGATACTGTACCACACCACTGAGTTTATATTCTTCAACCAAATGAACAGACAAATGAATCCTGAATTTGATGAATAAAGGGGGAAATAACATCTCTGAATGAAAATGTGTCAAAAAATTATTTATTAAAGTTTATCAATCATAATTGAATTTATATTTTTTCCACAAATATCTTTAAGAAATGTAACCAACTGAACTAGAACTATAGTTTCTATTTTGGGAAATATATTATGAAATTGCAACGGCACCAACAGATCCATCAGAATATGTGAGTCATTTATTTTAAATCCACGTAACTGATATTGTTTTAATTCAAATCCCTGTGACATGTTACTTGAATATCCATTTAGAACAGTTAAATTTTTTAGTTTTTTAATTAATACATATTATCTTGATTTTTTATTGGAAAAATATCAAAAGGAATCTTTCAATACTCATTTTTCCACATTCATCTTTTATACTCATTGAATCCAAATCATTATGATGATTAAGTCAATCTTGCAATTTACTCTTCTCATTAAGAAATATAAAAATTACATTATCAAATATGTTTTTTCTCAACATTCCTTATGTTATGATCATGATGTATCAAATTAACATCACAATAATGAGTTTTGAAAAATATACTCTTTTTCTTCCATTTTGGGTTCTATCTAATAAGGATACTATACCTCACACACTTTCCCCCTACTTTAAACTGATTACATTTTCCAAATACTTTAGTGAAATTCATTAATTTCCACAATATATCTGAACTAAATTAAACCTTTTAAATATTTATCAATTCAATATCTCAATTTAATTCTGTCGTGTTAAACATAAATTTATGAGAAGCATCAATAAATATATAATGATAAATAAAAGACAATTTCTACTAAGAGTTCATTTTTTATGTTCAATATTATAAATAAAAATTTGAAAATTAAAACCATTATGAGTGACAAAAATATATATGTTACCTAGTCTAGGAAATTCAATAATTTTTCAAATTAAATTAGCATGGATTTTGAATAGTTTTCTTATTGAATCATAATATTTTTTTACCCCATCATCACATAATTCTATCATTTATTTGGTTATAGGTTGATGGTATACATCAATATCATATATAGGAATCTTTTTACATGGATAACCATAAAATTAATGAAATATGTATTCTTCATACACATCCATAGAGGTAGATTATATAAGATAAAAAATTTGGCCAAGTGCATAATTAATAATTAAAGTAATAAAAGACTTCAAACCATCAGAAGTCAATCCCAAATGTACATTCCTATGATATAGATAAAAATATAGATATAATGAATCAAACAACCTACACTATTTTTAATATTTTCAATGTCTCATCAATCCATAATTGTTGTTATGAGTATTCCACTTCACGTAGTATACAATCTTAGATAACATGAATAATATTTTCAAGCATGGTTTGATAGGAAAGTAACAAAATAACATTGTAAGAGTTTTAACTTCTGTGGGTTTCATTGATTTATACTCTCATTGTTGTTCATTAACTTATATCTTCATGTTTGAAATTTTATACAATATTCTTTATTAGAATATTTTCTCTAATAAAGCATGCAATCATTAGGGAATTCATGTATCTTTGGATAATCTTGTCCATGTTTTTTGATGACTTTCTTCTTCTCATAGAATTGTACAAGAATACTATATTAACTAAATTCATCAAGAATAAACTCTAAAATCATAGAACTTTTTCAATTAGTAATTACATAGAGACATTTGATACGATAAAACTTTTTTTGAAAAAAAAACTTGAATATTTGGCACATTATTCATACATGTCTTAGAGTACATATTCAACTAATTCATAACACTCATTTTTTTGGTCACTGAATATATGCACATGATTAACCTACTCAAGATCAATTAAATATTATTTTGATCTATTAAAATCCTGAACATTGTATCCTTTTATTCGAAATATGCTATTTATTAAATTTCAAATGGAATTCTCATCAAGCGAGTCACCTCGTGTTTCATTGACTAGATTCTCATTTTTGACTTTCGATAACATTTAATTCAACATGAAAACTCCCACAAACAATTTCAATATCAAATAATAAGATACTTAATTTAAATTGAACCATTTATTGAGTTTACAATCAATACTAGGAGATGTTATTTCACCATCCACTGATCTATTATAAATTGCATAATTTCAAAATCCTTTCAAACCCTTGGAATACCAGGGTATGATTTGAGGTAAATCAATAAAAACTTTATCCATATATAATGGATTGTAACTACATTCCCTATATATTTAGATATTCAAAAAAGGTTTAATCAAACAAGTACAATCAATGATAAACATAACCCAACTTCATCATCAACCAAATTAGGGTCTTGATTAGACATAAAATAAATTCAATATAAGAATTATTTAATCCAACATTAAAAAAATAAAAAACATAAATAAATAAACATTACCTCTCAAAATAATATAGTAGGATGTCATGGAATAAGTTCACTAAGTCAACGAAAGTGTTTATTTTGATGTCGAGCATACTCTTATCTGTCCACAATAATACATTAACATAATTCTTCTATTAAATGATATCTAACTTTTCTTATTTTCATAAAATAATTTTTTATTTTATATTTTAGAAAAATTATTATTCCTTTAGATGTATTTTTATTCAATAATAATACCAATCAAATTTTTTTATTTAAAAATAAAAATTTGCACTGTGATATTAGGTTCATGTGTTTCCATAGGCATCATAGTATTTCATGCAATTATGGTTTTACATGATTTTCAAAATTTATTTTAAAAAAATTACTCAACTAGAAGAGAGTATCATATATAAAATTGTTTATGTAAACTAAATATATGTAGCTTGTAGAAATAAATATGCATTGTAATCATGTTTAAGTGTATTTTTTATTTAATATATAAACTACACGAATCATTTTAAAAATATTGTACATTACTTATGACTTGTTTTGTTAAACCATGGGATAAATGGTTAGGTTTTTTAAATGAAAACTCATTTTAAATAATTTAAACCCACTACTATTTCCTTGCCCACCCATAATGGCCTATAATGTGAACCTCGTTAGGTCATTGATCCTTTTAATACCATTTAAACAATTATTAAATGGTGAAGTAATATAAAACTAAAATATTAACCTACATTGATGTAATTGAAAAAGATTCATGTATTACACCACACACTAACAATACTCTGGGAACCTGTATAATACCACATGAAATAAATAATAAAATATATGAATTTAAAAATAATTATTAAAATTTATAAAAACAAGAATACTTTCCTAAAAGAACATTGATGTGAATTAACTATAAAAATAGTGAGCCATAACCTATGTAAGGACTTCAATGTACCCCCAACATCATCCAGGGAAGAGCCCAAAAAATAATCAATTACATATATATTTATTTTATATAATTAAAACACCAAGAAAAATTGAATCAATAAGACCTTAAATAATGTTTTGGGTCATAATCACTAGAAAAATGGGAAGATATACCATTTAGTTTCATCTTTTAGGTGTGTGGGGGGGGGGGGGGGTTGTTTTGAGGGCCTCATGAGGGAGAAAAGTGTGGAGGTCATGTGAATTAGTGGGAGAGATGAAATTCATTAGTATCAGGGGTGAAGGTACTTGCGGTCACTTGTAGAGGGGTTAGGGTCACAAAATTAACCATAGGGAGTATAGGTCAAGGTTATAGTAATTAATGGTACGAGGGGTCAGTGTTATGATAGTCACTGTTAGGGGGGAGATCACAATAATCACCATGAGAGGTGGGTATCCCAAGAACCCATGAAACAAAAATTATAGTTTTCCACGGCACTAATCATTGTCCAATTTTCACTTATTTGCTGTTAATGATGATTATTACAATGATTTTGATATGTACATAGAAGAATCAGAAAGCCTCCACCTCCCAACCCTATCAGTGGATGGCATTATGGACTGACCTTCTGTATATATTTGAAACCAATCGAAGCCTCCCATTTGTTTCTTGTGAATCACTTACCATGTGTCCTATTCTAGAAGAGTGTGTTTGTGTTCCTATGTGGATTTGGAAGATCACCTCTATGGACACATCCTATTGCACATAGTATGATCTATCCATTTTTGTAAAGCGTTGGGTTTTGAAGTAGACCAAACAATGCACATTTCCCTTTCATTATTCTCCTAAGAACATGATTTGGATTTCTAAAAACCCCAATAAAGGTAGCACAGACTTATCCATCTAATGGTATTTAAATATTTTGTTCATTCATACCATTTGATCAATTATAATTCATTATTTATGTAATATTAAAATCATATTTGATTTTTTTAAAGCATATAATAATTTCTTCACATTTGATATATATATTTTTCTCTATAAATTATGGCTCTCGATGTGAAATGTTCATTACAATAGGCATCATACAACTGAACACCTGAATCCAACAATAATTTTGAATCACAAATCAATCGAGCTGAATAAACAACAATATCATTACTCGGTTTTTTGGTCATGGTATAGGAATATATAACATAATGTATTTCTATTTTTTGTGTAATGATAATTGAATGTTATAATTTACCAACATAACCAGACATGTACTATGAATAATTATTTGAATACCAAAACGCATAAATCAATTCATAGATAGAACAAGATGGCAGTTTCTAATCTCATTTCCAAAGTCATGATACTCACGATAAATTGCCTCTCACTGAGAAGATTCTACTGGGTGATGAAGTTCTCAATCATTATTTCTTGGATTTGCATTCCATGTAAATTTTCATGTATTCTTCTCATATCCATATAGGCACCTAACCCATGGAATGAATGGGAAGTACCATAGAATATTCATATGAACTGGTTCATCATTCTTGTATCAACAAGAACCACATTTTGGGAATTTTTATGTGATTTTTAGTCCTTGTGAAATAGTATAGAATCATATAGAAATGGATGTATTATTTTTGAGATCATACCCATTGAATTTAATATTTGTTTAGTGTCATATTTTTGGCTTGGAATCTCATTATATTCTAGTAGAATATCATTAAAAATAGAATATAGTACATTAAAAATGGATTCACTCCATCCGTTTGCATATTTTAAGTTATACATATTTAGTTTGGATAACAATGTTTTATATTTAGTACAACCAATGTACAATGATGTCCTTACACCACTCTATAACATCTCAAACAATTTTAGATAATCACAAAGTTCATCTTTAAATATCATTTCCATTTCATCAATATAACATTCATCATCATTAAAACCTATGATCACATCTACAATGTAGTCTCTATTATTTTCCACACTTTTAATCATATCATATTATCCATTAAATGCAATCTAATCTCTATCACTTGATACATTTATTTTTCACATCTTTTGTCCAAAATTTATATCTTTGATCTATTTGGTGATAGATTAAGTGATATTCCAACTCCTATAGACTATTTAGTGTTGAATAAAAACACTATAAACATAGACAACAGATTTGAGAAGGGTCTTATGCCTGATATTTTGACAACATCACAAACTATTTCACACTAACATCACTATATTTTTTCATATGATTTGCATCCATCCATTTTTTATTAATATCCATCCTATTTTATTTGATATTATTAATATTTAAAAAAATAATTGATTCTTAAAATCCATTTCATATAAAAACTTATCTTAAAAATAAAATATTACTGTAAGGTAAGATTATTTATGTTTACAGTTATAAAGGCATAAATTAGATTAATAATTGTTTTTATTTTATTAACATGGGTTATCATTAATATTATCTATATCATAGGAACATAATCTACCATCCATTTCATTAATTTGGGTCCCAAGACAAATTTACCCCCTATAATATCCTAATATAGTGGTGATAAACATATAGAATTTAATACAAATATTAAAATGTAGTTATATATATCAATTATTGATATCTCTATTTTTATAGAGATTATAATTTCTCATATTTAACTTTTTATCTCTCAATTTTGGAACAATATATTTTTTATATTTTGGTTTCTTAGAAGAAAACAATATTTAATATGATAGTATAATGATCACAAAAATTAAAATACACAATGTAATTACATGTTAAAAAAAGGCATTTCAGTTTTAATCCATTAGAGTGTGAAGGAAACATGGAATAAAATGGGTATAATTTTTTATATTAATCCACAGGTGTAGGAGGGATACTTGAATATTAGATATGATTACAGATTTTTCATGAAAAAACACTTCTTGCTTATAATTTTCAGTCACCACATTACACGATAAGTGGGAACTGTTTTTTGTAGTGCATAGATAGGATCTCCATGTAATATAATTTAGAAATAATGATGAATTCATGAAAATGAATGTGAAGTTGAGGGAGATGGAGATCTAAAAATGGATCAAGGAAAAATGGATTGGGTGAAATATGGGAGTTGGATATATACATGGTACATGAAGCTAATTAGTAGTTGTGCACAACAAAAATCATTCTTACCTATCATTTATAGTCACCACATTACATGGTAAGTGTGTAGGGATTTTGTGCTATGTAGTTTGGAGCCCCATGAAATCAGAGTGATAATTAATAGTGAATGAATGATAATGATTGTGAAGGTGGGAGAGGGTGAACCAATAATTTCTTGAGGAAAGAGATATTAGGTGGATCATGGGATCAGAAGGCATACTTGGAAGAGGAACCCTTATGTACCATATTACCCATTCGAGCTTTAACCCAAGAGGTATATTTCCATTTTATATTACTATAATTTAAATTTTTATCCCAATAAATGAATGTAAAATCAACCCCTCAGCAAAATCATATGAACACACATGATAAGAATCATGATATCCTCCCCACCCAAAATCCAATGAACTTTCCAGCTTACCAAATGCCTCAATGACACTTGCATCAAGGTGAGAGGCCTTATCATTGACCACATATTAAAATCCTTTAAAAACTATATTATTATAATTATATGGAGTCATGGTTGAGGTAGGACCTGATTTAATGCAATCAACCACATAATCATGAGAAAATAATGGGAGATATTTATTATCACCGACTGGTATGTTTCTATTAGGGAGTGGGGGAGCCACATCCCCCCTTCTCATCCCTCCTTCTAATCTATCATCGCCCCTATTCGTTTGAGATGTTCCCTGACCATTTCATCCCCCTGTAATAACAAATATTTTCATTTCAACTGAGTGCTTCTTCCAATAAATAATGGGTAAATTGAACTTAAATGTTTTAACATGATGACAATATCTATTAAAGTTAGATCATATCAAGACCCTATGATAGTGATATCTTTCAGATCGAAAAAATGATCAATTTAAATGAAAATCGGGGACATATTCATATTCAATTGAAACATCAGACATGAAATCAATAGAAACCTGACATATTGTTCCAAGAAGAGGAAGACTAAGATTATACTCAACCAAGATTCGAGCAAAATTACAATACCTATCCATCATAGTCTCTTTATTAAATTTAATTGGGTATCCAACAGAAAGTGAAACATACCATTGAATTCTTAGGCTCCAAAAACAATTCAGTCCTCTAATATGAATTCAAGACTCATCAACAATGTTCCTTACCAGAAATGGATCAAACTAGGTATCACAATATTGAAATATGAGAATTCTTTTTTGAGATTGATGAATCAAGAACTCTATGCCTTCAAATTAAGATATTTGGAAGGGAAATTAATATGAAATAAACCCATACCAATTGAAACACATTTTTATCCATCAATCCCCCAAATTTTGAGCAAATATTTCTTTAGATCATCCATCTTCAATCATTCATTCCTCGACTATATGGTTATCCACACAGTGATTGAATTACTATAAGTTTCCAACCACTCTGAAATAAAAATTAGGGCTTTCATCAGTTATAGAAAAGACAACATTCCTCGATATCTATATGTGAGAAGTCATTGAATCATCTTGAGCGCCAAGAAAATATTGATCACAAATAGCATTACGTACTCACGACACACTATAAGCCTCTATGTAAAAGAAATTAGTAGGTTATGAAGGGTGAGGTATGGTAATTTCCATCACCTAAGCTCAATCTACCACTTATATCCCTTTGAAATTTTGTGCGCTTGAGGAAAGAGACATACCACGTAGAGTACTACATGTTTTTGGAGGTAAAATAAGAATATCACCAGCATCTATAACTTTATACGACTCAAGAAGATTTGGATAAGAATTCTCCACCACAACCTGCACAAAGGAATTCTTAAATCCATTCCCATCACTAGAGAAAACCGAAACCCCTAATTCTGAGTTCTTCATTGTTGAGGGATAATCTGAAGGAAACATACAATGCCCTTTCTGTCTTGAATCAACATCAATCATAGCCATCAAATCTGGAATCCCCAAAGTTGCCTCGCTGTCACCATGGAACTATAGAGAGCACTAAGAGCGTCGAGCTCACAATTTTTTTTATTAAATGTGTTTTTTATTTAATTTTATTTATCTAATATTAATATCATTTCATATAATATTATTAAATATTTTATATTTATTATTTTTATTATATTATTATAATATATTCATTTTTAAAAAATTATTCAAATTTATTTACTATGTTTTAATATTTTCAATATGTTTGTAATTTATAGTAATAAATATTTTTTTAATTATATATATATATTTTAATATATTTAATATGTTTGAAATTTATGTAACTGATTCTAATAAATGTATTTTTATTTTAATATTTCTCTTGTCAATATACTTCATTTCTAATAATTTTTTATTTATATTAAATATTTATTTATTTATTTTTTAAATTTTTATGTGTCTGTAATTTATTTAGTAAATGTCACAAATTAAATTTCTAAAATATTTTTATAATTTATTTAATTTTATATATTTGATTTTAACATTATTTCATTTAATATTATTTGTTCATTTCTAATATTTATTAGTTTTTTTAAATTTTATTTATTTATTCATTTTTTAATATTTATTTGTAAAAAGGTATTTAAAATATTTTAATATTATGAATATATTTTAATTTATAAGATAAATATTAAATAAATTATATTTATTAAGTTGTAATATTTTTAATATTTTTTAAATTTATATAATTAATTTATTTAAAAATATTTTATAATATTTTCATTATTATTGTACCTGTTTAAAAAAATGTAGTCAATAGTATGAACTATTTATCATCATTTACTATGCTTTAATATTCTTGTTATATTTTAAATTTATTTGATTAAAATTCATTCAATTTTATTTATTAAGTTGTACCATTTATAAAATGTTTGAAATCTAAATAATTAATTCATTTAAATTAATTTTTTCATTTTATTCATTTTTTGTATGTGTTCAAAATTAATGTAATTAATAATACAAATTCATTTTTAAATAGTTTTATATACTATTAAATTTTATTTATTTATTTTCATAACATTTCAGTTAATAATATTTATGAAATATTTATATTTATTAATTTTTATATTATTAACAAATTTAATAAATTTATAATATTAATTTATATATGTTTAACTGTTATGTTTTAATATGTTAAATCATCATCATTTTAATGTATAACTATTTTTTTATTATTTAAACCATTTTTATACATAATAAATCTTATATGTTTTTTTTAATATTTTCTAATCCTCTTTATTTTTAATGATTCAATTCCACTCATTTTTAACATTATTTCATCTAAGTTTATTTATTCATTAATAATATTTATTATTTTTAATTTCTTTATAATTTCTTCATTTATATTATATTTTCATTTAATATTTTTTATTTTATCTTAAATGATTTTTATTTTCATTTTCAAAAATAGCACAGATAAATATGGGTTTTACCCATGTTAATATTCAAGAATGAATAATTATTGGTTTTATCACCGATTTATATTTTAGTACTCATCGCTTGTTTGAAATAATTGATAAAACCCATATGTTCTTTTTTATATGGAACTCTATCATAGATTCCATCGATCACGTGATTCAAGCTCTCATTTAACAGAACATTCACTAACACCCCTTGAAATTATTGAACATACAAACCCCCTCATAACCTAATATATTTTATATTTGTACTCCAATTTATTCAACATCACATGTTCTATCATTTGTTCGTGTTCTATAGATTATGTTTGATTCTTATTATCCTCACTATTTTTTTTAGTTTCAATTTATTTCTTCCTTTTTTGGATAAAATATATCTATTTAATTATTTGATATATCATTGAATTAATCATATGTGGCATATTATTTTTCCAATTTGTCACTTTTATTTCATGGAGCACCCGGATGAATGGTGATGTAGAAGAGATATATAAGCCTTCATCGATGAAAGGACCATCTATACACTGTAAGAAATCTACCCACTAATCACTGAAAAATAATTCCTTATTTGGGGCCACATGGCCCAAATGGGGTTTCAACCATTTATTGGATTCCATTTCCTTGAAAAGTGTTTGTTGTAAAATTGTTCATTTAAGGTGGTGATTTTAAAAAGAAAAGTAGGAAGAGGTTTTATAGTGCCCATATGGTATTACACTCCATGATCATGGTATCCTTCCTACACCAATGGATTAAAATTAATGAAATTTTCCCATTTTCATTCACTAAGAGGAATAATAATAACAATACTTTTAATATTTTCATTTCGGTGAATGTATATGATACTAAGTTTTAAATAAAAACCACTAAAGTCATATTTAGTTAAACTAACATTGTCTAAGAATAATACTAAAAGTGAGCATACATAATATAAAATATCTGGTCATTATTAATTAGATTAATTCACCTAATTTTTTATTCATACGACCCCAGTTCTTTAAATATTTACATGAATTAATTTCTTCCCCCTACTGACCGCAGTAAGGATTCCTTCCACTTTCATTTCAACTTTAGTTCCAATTAGTAAGAATGAATTTATTTTTAGAGTGGTTGTTCTCATTTCCCCACTTTAATTCATTCAGAACACCATTGAGTTTATTTAATTCATCAATATTTTGATCTTCATTATATTTTACATTATCATTTCATTACATTAGGATATACCCATAGATTTATTTAAACCTCATTCCCAGTTACATAGACAACCACACTCTCTATAAATATATACTCAAATTACTTTATCACTCCTTAAATTGGAATAATTGCCAACATTAAAAACATCCATATCTGCTTCTATCTTGTTTAAACCTAACTCCCAGTTTTCACTTTGACATATTTCCCAAGTTGAATTATGTGTTTCTCTAAATTTTGAATTATCTACACCATGTTATTGGTCCCTATCAAATATTTCATTATCTAAAAAAATATCCACATCACTTGCTAATAATTATGTAATTGAAACGCCACCTAATCACCACATACCAAGTGATAAAATAAATAAATATCAAATCCTCCATTATATTGTACTCCTACATAGAAAAGTTATAGGGACCGTCCTTAATATCTATATTTTTTAAAAAATAAAAAATCTAATTATATTGTTTTTAACATTATAGATAACACACATTTCATTCTTTAAATTACTTCCACCACTACAACACAACCTTAATATGCATTTTTCAACTCTTATTATCATAGAATAATTCCTTCATGTATATTATATTACTACTTAAGAATGTCCTTTTATATTTTATAATCACATACATTATTTTATTTATTTATTTTGTTTTATATTAAATTTAACAAATAAAATATAATGGATATGAATAAAAAATGGATGGATACCAATTGTATTGAAAAATATTAAGCGGACGGGGGGAATGATTTCATCGGGTTTGAAAAAGACCATCCATATGACCCTTCATGAATCCTTTTTCTATGTTTACATTTTTTATTCATGAATAATCATTATATAGGAGTTATAAGAAAACATGATCTATTTACTAATAGATCAAATTTATAAATTTTGTACTAAACATGGGAAAAAGGAATGTGGTTAGTGCCTAGGATGACATTTCTCTTTATGGATCATCTGGTATGATTAAAAGCGTGAGTATCATGAAATATATTATCAATGATATGATTAAATGTATAAATTATGATAAATATTATATTGAGAAAATTCCAATAATATTTGATGATGAACATCATGATTTTCCAAAATTTCTTGAGAATATAAAGAGTTGATAAAATATTCCATTGTAAAATGGTTGTAATAAATACACAACATTTTCATCCATACTAAAGATAAATTATATAAAATATGGTAATGGATGGTATGATTTAATAATTATTAAACTACTTCCTCTTGTTAATGGTATGATATCAAAAGATAATTATCTACCTTGCTGAAAACATAATTATAAATGAATGATACATTCAATGGGTATAATATTCTGAGAAGAATACATGTTATTCCAAACTACATTACAGTGTTTCACAAGGATTATAAATCACTTAATAAATTCCCAATGTTTAGAACATCTTGATAAAATAATAATGAAGTAGTTCCTTCTAAATTTTTATGGTACATTCTAGACATTCTAGGGTTTGGGAACCAATATGGACGTGATGAGACAATAAAAAAATTCATAAGGCAAATAGATATAAGAAATAAAGATGTGAAAATTAAGCACACAGTTGACTCTCATTAGTGGATTAAAATTTATCATGAGTATCCGCAACTTTGAAATTATCAAAGAAAACATCTTCTTGCACTATCTATAGATAGAGTGAATCGTTTGGGTTTTCAAAGTAGCACTCCCAACACAATGTTAGTTATGTTTGATAATTTTAACTTTCAACTGTGGTTATGCATGAAATAAAAATAAATTATATTATCTCTACTTATATCAGGAACCAAAAAATCATGTAATTATATTAATATTTATTTGGATTCATTAAGGAATGATTTAAATTTGTTATGGGATTTCATTGTCACATTGTCTGGTGCTTATAGAAATAAATTTTCCATGTTGAGAGCCATGATGAATGAGATGATAAATAGATTTCATTATTTGGTATATTTTTTTTGTATTTTGAATTAAGTAACTTAAGGGTGTCCCATTTTTTAAGCAATTACGTAATCATTTAGGTTAACACATTCAATGAATACTATGCTTCTTGAAAATCACAAATTTCTTCCCCAAAGACGTAAATACTGATCTTGGTTGACATCAATATATGTGAGTCTAAAATAAGGCATATCCCCATATCTAGTAATAGAAAATAAAAAATTTGATAATCTAAAATATTTATACATTTCTTTTATAAAATATTCCTTTAGAAACATTATGACAATCGATTAGATAAAGATATTTTTTTTTGAATTACCATACTGGGATTTTTTGTACATTAGGAACTTTCTTAATTTCATAAATGTAGGAAATATATATATATATATATATATATGATAGTGTTATTTTCATGATACTAAATTCAGCTAAGAAACAAAGGATAGAATTAAGGCTGTGTTAGACATAATTAACAAGGGGATATAGGAATAGTTTACACCAGTAAAGGGAGAAATATTGGCTTTTATTCCTCTAGCTGCTTACAGTAATTCCAAGAAAAAGTGATATCAATATTTTAAGTTCTCGATTGATATAAATGTTCCAAAAAGGTATTCATTAAATATCAAGAATATAATATCAATGTATTATTTAAAGTTAAAGGCCTTGAAATTACATGAATGTCTTATTTTGATTCAAGATATAATTCATAAACCTTAAATTTAATTTTTCCTCATAATGACCATTATGCATTAATTGGTATCTATTTCTTTTTAAAATATATATTTTTTAAATTTATATTGCAATTAAAATTTCTAACATTATAAAATGAAATAATTGTCACATAATGTGAATTGATAAGTTCATTACACTATCATTAATTAATATGGTGGTTTACATGTTAAGAGATTTTTGTCTACATGGTCTTGTAAAATATAGATAGAAATATTCCATTGAACAATATACGAATATTTTGAAATGATATGTAAAAATTTAAAGACATCCAGACTAAATTACTGGCAGAAAATTGATGTATTTTGTAAAAAAATGAAAGTACAATAATAGAGAACGAGATCAAAAAGGCCATAAATGATAAATCCTAAGTTCATCCCCTCAAATAACCATATCATTAGTAATATTAATAGATAAAAATTTGTATAACCCCAATATATATTTATCTTGGATACCCTTAGTAGCAAGCATATTTGAAAAATTATTACCCCCATGCCATGTATGAGAAACCATCGTATTAATATGAAGTAAGAAAATAAAAATCCGAATATGATAAATGATATTTCAAGGTTAATATAGATGGAATTTTAAATCATTAACCATAGTTGTGGAGTTTGATTCCACTTATTATAATTTAATTGAATGTGACATTAATAATTCTAGCCATTAAAGCATAGCCAAGGCCTTGTCCAAAATTTTAGTACCATCCCTAAAAAAGAAGGGAAAGCTAGGATGACCAATCCCTGTAAATCATGAACAATGAAACCACCATAAAAGATCCCTTACACCCAAGATTCATCCATAATTCACTTATGTCAAAGACCAATAGACTACCATATCACCCAAAATACTGTATCCCTCCTCTAAAGATAATCATTTCTTGTAGAAGTACCTAGAACGACGAGTGACTGTAGCACCACTAGTAGAGAAACGATTTTACACTATCAAACAATATAATTAAGGTTATCCACAAACTTCAACTTGATGTACTCGATATTTGGCCAAAACCCTGAAAGAAAACATTGTTCGAAGAATCCAATATGGCCCAACAAGAAGTGGTAATGATGATGGACCACCCCTTGGCACATGTATGCTCCCTATCCAATAAATCTCTACTTGCCTGAAGGAAATCCTCCATGTGGAAAACCCAAAAAATAGAATCTATAACACCTTATACATGAAACCATAGATGAATAACCCATTCACTATTAAATATCCACTAGGTAATAGATTTTGATTTTTCATTAGAGTAACACTTTTATTTCATTCCAAAATGAATGTGAATTTTTTGTAGGTCATCATAAGTTAGAATCGAATTTTTATGGATTTTATATATAATAATGTTAAACATAGGAGCCATTCTTTTTTACCAGATTCTAGTATCCATACTATATATATTATAAGTACAATGAACTACACTATGAAAAATAGAAATGGTCCATTTCCCAGAACGGTAAGTAGTGATGAAACACTATTCACAGTCCTTAGGAAAATGAATGGTGCATATTAACTAATTTTATTAGTCATTAACCACTTAATCTATGAACTGAGGATGGGAATAGGACTGTTTAAATCTTATATCCATAACTAGGAAACTTGGGATGAAAAATATATATCTATCCCAGTTATGTTTCCTGGAAGAAATGTCATTGTGCCCAACAATCTAATAATAATTCTCTAGAATTAAGTGAAAAAGAATTTTCAGAATGCTCCAGAGATAGGGTCCCTAATATTTGACATCCCAATCAATAGGATAATCCCCATACTTCCTCTTAATAAAATAATACCAATGAGAGTCCCTTGAGATACCCTCTCACACATGTTTAGCTTGCAAGCACAACATATTCTCTTCAATACCTTTGATTTTGATACCATCTCTTGGAAATGTCTTGACATATGAGTCCAACATTCCTAATGATGATGGACTTATTGGTTTTAATCCTATATAAAACAATTGATAATACTTTAAATGTTCATTATAACATCTTTCGGTAGTCTGCACACAGATAGAACTTGAATAGGGATAGGAGAGAGAACACTATTATCCAGGGTGATTCTTCCCCCAAAGGATTGAAAGAGACTTCTCCAACTCAATATCCTTCCCACGATTCTTTTCACAATGTTATTATATTGTTTAATTCTAACTCTCCCATTAGATATGAGAGAACCTAATAATCCAAAGGAAAAAATTTCTTAGAAAACCCAATTATATCTTGAATAAGCATATATCTCCATGAAAATCACTTGTTGGAGATAAGAATGAAACTTTTTTGTTATTAACACATTGAATATCATTATTTCAATAATAATATATAGAAAAATTGAGATTAAAAATTATATTTTCACATACATTGAGAAAAGACAACTTTTCAACTATAAAGAATATATGAGAAATTCCATAAAATCCATAGCTCACATTAAATTGATGAATCAATACATCTTTAAGAACCTAATTAATATTCTACCTAAGTACATCCTGGGACATAAATAAAATACAAAAGTACATTGGGTAACCATGTCTTAAATCTTCATGGATTTGAAGAAATAAAATATTTTCCACATTAGAGAAATATAGAACATGACAGGGGAGAGGCACCGGAAAAAAGGGTCACAAACCCCTATGAATAATGACACATTCTGAGCACTATGATAATGAAAGACTATTCGATGCAACAATACCCCTTTTCCATGTTAGGCATGATTATCAAATTTGTTCTGATCATTCCCCTATTATGATAATCATTCATTTCCTATGCAATTCTAATAGCTCCATGTATGCCTCTCCCTTTGATAAAATTATGTTTCTTTATAGATACATAGAGATTAAGATGAATGGAAAATTTTTATTGAGAATGGTGGAAAAATATTTATACAAAACTTTTTCCATTCTAATAGGATGGAATTTATTGAATTAGTTGGGATGATTAAATTTAGGAATTAGATAGAAAATGGTTGTTGATGTAATTATTAGTAAGGTTCCACTATTAGAATAATCTAGGATAACCCACTCCACATCCCATTTAATAATGAGTCAAGCATCAGAATAGAAATCTCATAAAAAACATATGGGGCCAGGGATGTCTCATAATTAATTGACTTCATGAAATTAAATATCTACTTTTATTATGGGAGAAAAAAGAATATTTGGTTGTCCGTGTCAGGAATAATGTCAGGTATAATATAAAATATGTATTTGACTGCCCCTATTCTTGAGAAATACTCTCCTGAAGATGAAACTAACCAGAAAGAGCTTTAATGAAATGTTCCACTTCCATAGGACTTACAATTTTTGCATATCTAGTGAAACAGACTCATTGGAGAGGAAGCTTGAGCCTTCCCTTAAAAATCATTATCCCTTATTCATGCATGAAAGGAATTTTTATTTCTATCCCCTAATATAATCCATTTATATTTTGATCTCCCCCAGACCAATTTATCAAGATCATGTAAATATTCTCCGAGCCTAACTTTCTTACTAGACACGTTCATGTAAGTGTTATCAAACCATTGATTTTTTAACTAATGAAAATGATGGTTAATATATTATAGGATGTTATCCAATTAGAAATCCTGGTTGGGGAGTAGAGGAATCCAATTAGTATTTTCACTCTCAATCCTTCTTATTTTTTTCCAAATAGTTACCCAAGAAAAACATTTAACATGGGGACCCCAGGATGCATAAACCATTTATCTAAAACCTTCCAACTATATCGACCAATTTGTATAAAAATTTATTTGTCACATCACTAAAAGAATTAACATGAAGAATGAGAGGTGAGTGGTCTAATAAATATATGTACAAGAGAGTCATATAGTAACTAGAGATTTTAGTAATGGATTTAAAATTTCCAAAACACCTATCAATACTACTCTACATTATGATACTTTTCCAATGATTGTTGCACCATTATTATGAATCTCATGACTAATCCATGTCCATGAGATGATTGGATGCAATGAATGATTGAAATTATTGTAAACCATTATAGGTATTGATACCCCCATTCTTCTGATAATATTCAAAAATTTTATTGAAATCTCCTTCAACAACCCAAGCTATTGATCTAGTGTTGAAGGAATAAAGAGAGTCCCATAGATATTTTCTCTGAGACAAATTTTATGTGTCATAAATATTAGAAATAATAAAGTATCCAACATTATTACTGACATTAATTTATATGTTCTAAATAGAAATATCTAAAAATATTAATTGGAGTTGATCATTCTAGGAAATACAAATGTGGTTTTTAGTTTTCTAACTATGTATAAAATGGATAAAGTTCATACTTAAAGCTATATCCCTAATGGATATATTTTATAAGATTTTGTTGTAGGATTGATAAAAAGAAAAATTATGCTTCAAAGTGTTACTCAAAGTAAAAAAACATTTAGAGAAGGATCCCGGGCCCCATTCATTCCATAAAATGGTATAAATAATTTGGATGAATAAGATTCTACCTGGAGGACTGATTCAAGTAAATTTATAAAATAAATTCCATTTATGATATCTTTATTTATTTATCGAGTCTCAAAGCTACATAGTGGTATTGTGGATTTAATAAAATTAGGACCACATGTAAGATATGGATGGATAATAACCTCACTAGAATATTATAGCACCTAGAAGGAATTATGTATTGGATTGGATTCATCTCGGAGAGGAGACATATATGAGACCTTTGGAGAGCCTGAATAAATCAAACCAGTAAATATCCTCGGAGAAGGATAGTTTGATATAGAAATACTAGAAGACTTAAAATATAGAGACTTACATTCATACCTATCATAAGAAAGCATTGACATCACCTAAGTAATAATTAGGTCCATATAAATGACCATTGGGTCCTTCAGGGAATGAGAGGTTAAACCCACTGTAAGGGGTGGCTCTGAATAAGCATGAATTGTATAAAGGTGAAATATATAAGGTGCCTCATCCAAGTAGTACTGATTATAGAGAGACTAAAGAATCCAAGGATAGGTTAATTGACTTCAAAAGAAGGTAGATTCAACAACACTAGACAATCAAGGGGATAAAGATGGAAGAGTCTTCCTCTTAGGAGAAACCAATGATGGATTAATATCATCAACCACATGTACAAATCGAGGAAGATCATAGGCCCTAAATTTTTTAGTTTATATTATAGAATTCCCTAGATCAGGATACAAATAAGGTTCTTTAGGGGGGATCTTTCATTTTTATGGATGATATCAACTGAAGACCAGTTGTAAACCCCTTGGTTCCTATATAAGGGATTAGAGTGGCCTTGAATATTGAACCAAGAAAAGAATCCACAAGACCAGGTAAGCCAAGGTTATTAAAAGGTAATGATATATCCCTACATATAGATGAATCCTATGTGGGATGGTAGAGGCCAAGTCAAACTCCACATAAATTTTATCTACCATAGTGTTTTCTATCCAAATAGTTGCTTAAACAACACATAGAAATTGGCCAAGATCATTACCATGGGATTTGAGAATGGATGGAGTTTGAAATGGAGGATCAATCCAAGGGATATGGATCTATATTGATTCTAAATAAGAATTGTTGACTAAATGAAAATTGAGAGAACATAGAAAAAGAATAAACATTTCAAATTCACATGTAAACTCATCCTTTGTCCATTCATGAATTATTTATAACATAGATAAGTGGTGACCATAATAATAATTTCGGGACAAGATGAGTACTGCCACCACACTAGATATATTCCAAGAGTATAGAATGATGGGAATGTTTTACAAAAAGGTATGATAATATACAAACTTTTCTTTCAAACACCATTGATGGTGAAGAGAGGCTTCAATAAGTTATCCATATGAAATAGATATTATTGGCTAACTATCAACAAATTTTCATTCTTTCATATCTAAAAAGATAGAAGGAACCATCAAAAGAGGGGTTTGAGAAGCCATAAGAACTTCTCCAATCACTACTAATCTAAAGGATGAAGTCGAAGTAAGGAACCCCAAGGTACTAGGGATAGGTGGAAGTAATGGATGATCCAAGATGGGGGAAACTTGAGAAACCACCAAATGTGGTCATTTCAGTCCAAAAGGGAAGTAATGGGAATTACCCAAATGAGAGGCTTAGATTCACACCCACTAGATGAAGTGGATATACATACAAGCCTAAAGTATTCGATAGTGTACCACATGAAAGAGATGTATATGTAAGGAGGAAAACTTGAAAAATTAGTTGGTGAATGAGGTGTATACTAATGAGCGAAAGAATACTATGATCAAAGAAATTCCACCTATAATCCAGGATCCCTCATTGAATTCCTACTTGAGCTTGTATGATAGATTGATATTTTTTTGAGGAAATCATTGAATTCAATACCAAGTACCTATCTAATATGGAATTCATTGGTATACCAAAATTTCAACACATTGGGATGCATATGGGTGAATGAATTTCTTGATCAGATGTAGTTGTAATTAATTTTAAAAAGAGAGGTAGGTATGACATTATAATTTATATAATATTATAAAGGATTTACCATATATTGAATCCCATAATATAATTATTAGGAATTTTAATTCTATTAGGGATTATTTTTAGATATCAAATACACATAATCAATCATTTATTAGTTGGTTTCAAGACCATATTTTTTAGGATTTAACTACAAATTCAAATTCAAATTTCAAATAAAATTAATTGACAACCAAAATACCAAGTGTTTATGTATTATATTATAATGGTTATGTAATTAATTGTTATATAATTAATTATTATATTTTATACAAAATTGAAAATTATGAATGAAATTTCATGAAAATAGTGTTTTTAAACTTGTTGTGGATGCAATGCATGTATTTGGTAACAAGGATAGAAATCCAATTTATGGATATATGTCATAATTTTCTATTAGAAAAATAATATTATTTTGTAATTATAAAACATTCCAAGTGTATATTTTTCGATGCATATGGGTTGATAATAATAGTATAGTTAAAATTGATGAGTTGAGATTTGTGAATGTGGGTTTCAGTAACTAAGTGAATAATGAAAACCCATTTATAATCTAATCACAAGCTATAAAAGTATTTTATGTTCTAGATCCTACAAACAAAAGTTAGTCAATTGGTCTATTATCAACCAAAATAGTTGATGTTTCATATGTCAATTCAACTAAGGATGAAAATATAGTTTCGATGTCACAATCATGTTAGAGTGTTACCAATATAGATTCGGCCTTGTATTCTAGAGGAGATCACAATTAGTGCACTTGGATACTCAATTGACGGGTAAAACCACTTCAAAATATAAAAAAATAACATTTAATAATTAGGATATTTTTATTATACATTGTATTAACTCATATAATTATTTATTAACTATTGTATTTACATAATATAAAATAAATGTTCATCAACTTCTAAATATATTGACTTTTTCCCAAGTCTATGATCTAAAGTACAAGGAACAATAATATTCCCTACTTATTGATGCTCTTAACTCTAAGGATTGATTAATTTCTATATATTTTGATGTTAAAAATCTTGATAAGCATCATATTGATTATGTTAAAGATAAGTAAATGGTAGAAACTAATCCAATTATATCCCAGAAAAAATCCTGGTCATCATATAGTGATGGTGTTAACAAAAATTATTTAGGATATAAATAGAGGCCTAAAACTCGAGGTTGGATGGAATGCACATGACCATCCTATTAACCATAATAAGGATGTTTTTTGTAGTTACATTGAGGTCATCACTTGAAATCATGTGTTGGTTGATGTAGATACATGGAAAAATATTGTTTTCTGATTAATGAAATAATTTGGAAAGATATTATGGTAACATTAGGACATAATTTCTTTATTTTAGCATAAAAATAGATAAATTAAATGTTTATTTACTCATTATTATTGCTTGCGGAGAGAATTTATATTAGATAATTACGAAGAATAAATTTGTATTAAGTATCACTAGAATGGTTCATAGTATCTTTTATATATTTCTTATGAAGTATCATATTAGGGATGTTGAAAGGAAAATAAACCCACACTCACCATATATGTACTCACACCTGATAAACCAACAAATGTGGAATGCATTTATTGGTTATCATAAGGAGACAAATTTTAAGGTACACTGGGATTGGAAATAAATTTGATGAAAATATTTTTGTTAATAACATAGATTAATAATTTTTTAATTAATGAAACAAAAATTGAGTACTAAAAATCTGCATCATGAATAAAAACCAACATACCCCAACAGAAAAGGAAAGATGGGGAACACTTCACTGGAAAAAATGGTTGGTATTTTAAATATATTGTAATAAATTTATGTCCATGAAAATAAAATTATATTCATTTTTTAAATATAGATTGATGAATCATAATACAAATCCACTTTCACCCCATGTCATGTGATATAGAAATTATTTTTTGTAATAAATATGGGATTCTACTGGGTGAAGAAACACAAAAGTATGTGAAGAGTCTATAAGTATGACATTAAAAAAATTATTCGACATTAAATCGATATTACCTAACAATAATTACATAAATAAAAAATGTTAATTTATTTAAGAAGAGGAGGATACTCTATAGGATACAACTTGGAGGCATATAAAAATGGATATAGAGTGTTTCCCTAATAGGAATGTCAACACCACCCAGGGGAATGGAACCCATGTTAGAGAACTCTATAAGAAGGCGTTCTTAATAGTCCTTAGAAGATAGGAAATCCACCACATGATTACCTTAAATACCTTTATGGAAGACATCAATTCCATTTTTTAGGAGGCTCTTTCTTACTCGAATCAAGTAGGTGATCCTCTAATGGGAGGGGGAGAGGCTCTTGAGGGAATTCCAAACAATCTTTGAATCTATTTCCACAATTGAGAATGAGATATTAATTTAATGAAATATGTCATGTACCTACACCATGGCCTTACATTCCACCCTAATGGAGTCACCAATCCCATAAAATTCACTAAAAGAGAACACCACAGTACCATTGGAGTCACAAATAACACTCCCCCACATGCCTCCCTAGTTAAAGGATCCATCAACATTAAATTTGAGGCCCCTAATAAAGGGGTACCTGTACACCCAATGACCTATCATTGGAGGTCTGGAAAACATGGGGGTTGAAATCAGATTATTAAATTGAAGGTCGTATCAAAATGGTCTAAAGAATCAACCAATAAATCAAAATTATCTTATAAATGTACCCTGACACAACTAGTTCAAATTTCATATTTACTAACATTAAAAGTTCAAGATGATACATTGATAAAAAGAGTAGTTATGAACATAATTGAATTTGAAGAAATTTTTTATTGAAATTCGATTACAAACTATCTTGTTCTTGAGAATGTAGATGAAATAGTCCAGGATGAATTTCTTGGAGTAAACAAATAATGAAATTATAGTAAATGTAAAAAGGGTTAATTAGAGGTTAGAACATGGATATAAGTGTTACAAAATATCCTATATTTGTTTAAATTGAATTATATGAGATAATTTTAAATAATATTTATATTATATTTTAGTTATATAAATTTGGATCCATTTTCATGATAATTAATTTATATTTATTTAATACTATAATTAATTCTAAGAGTTCACTTACCGTTACATAAAAAGGGAACATACTCACCAGCATTATTAATTTTTTTATCCATATATCTTGGAAAGGATATTAAATCATTCATTATTATCTTCCATTTTATTTTCATAGAGCTTCTGGTCTTTCAAGAATACCCTATTTTTAAGGATTAAAGTGTAATCCAAAGAAGGTTGCTTAATCAGGAGGTATAATTCTAAACCAATAATTTTCAATTTTATTTCTTCCTAAAAATCATATAAATCAAGGGTATACATTATAAAATAATTAATTATGTTTATTAAATACAATTATGTCTTATTAATATGATGGAACAACCATTATCCACCTTCTCTCATCCATTGGAAAATGATAATGTCGCTCAGGAGTATGTGTGTACTATCACATACATGAGGTGATGTGATTAGTTTTTAATTTCTAATTTTCATGAATTTTAATAAATAAATATTTAGTGAATATTTATATGAAAAATAAAATTTCCCATAAACGTGAATTATTTTTATTTTTCATTCCATCCATTTAAAATGGAAAACATCGTTCATTTGTACAAATGACCTACCATCTCCATATTTGGTGTAATTTTTTTTCTATATCTATAAATTATGGATGAATATAAATGAATATATATTGAATATATATGATATTTCTATCAAAATTATAATAATGAAAATTATGGAACCATGATCAATGTAAAAATACTTGAACTACCAAATTTAAATTCTCATAAAAAAAAGAGACAATTAACACCCAGAAACGATAATTTTGATAAGGAATTATCAGTAAATAGGTATTAAAATGTTATTAGAGAATAATATATGATATAATAAGTACATAAATGAAAATATTTAATATTTATAGAAAAATTCTATTTATTATACTAGTGAACTCAAGGAAAGGGATTTATATTACAATATCATTTTTAATTTGGATTGTTTATGATTATATTTCCAATGATGATCTATGATGACTTATATCTCAAGAATCCAATGAATTTTCTGATATTATGGTAATTATTTTAGAATAAATGTTTTCTTGAAATTTTAATCTCTTTAAGAACTAAATATCATTAAATAATGTTTTAAAGGCCAACAGATTTAATTTCTTTCTTCAGTTGAAAATATGTTTTCCTCTACAATGATGTTTTCTAAAAAGTGTTTTCAAGAATCTTTTACTTTTAGACTATGATTATTTAAATTCATTTTTTCCAATGATTTATTTTAATGAAAATAGTTCAAAACGAATATTCCTGTCAATTTATGAATGTGTTATTTTTGACATTTTACCAAAACTGTAATTTTTTTATTAACACATAAGGAAAAAATTGAATTTACAACCATCATGACTGGTCAATGATTTCAAGAATTCTATATATTTTTTGAAGATCATGTTACACCACAAAAATGTAAAAAAAAACTTTTTATTAGATATGATATGTGATGCACAACACTAATTTTAGATTGTGATACCTGTAACACACAGTTTAAACAAAATGTTAAATATTTTTAAAATATTATAATTTAAAATAATAATTATAACCTAGTCATTAAATGAAAAATTATGATAATTAATAACTAAATTATATAATTTATGGATTCATATTGAGTATTACTTAAATAATAACCATTTAAAATAAAAAGAAACATTTTATTAAAAAATGCATTGTTCTAAAAGACGGTTTAATCACGCTTTGCACAAATAATTAAAAATTAATTTTTACCATTTTTAGAAAATTTATATGATGATAAAAATTTAATATTTTATATTATAATATCTCATGTATATTAGGGTGATGTTTTGGGATTTTTCTAAGAAATATCACTTTCTGAAGAATATTGAAAAATACTTAATTTTAATTGAAAAATTTAATTTCATTAAAATTATTTATAATGGTAAAAAATATTTTAAATTATTTTTAAAAGTAAAATTAAAAAAAATTGTATAATATTTAATTCAATAATGTTAACTGGAATAATTTTAATATTGAATTTATATATATATAATTTGTAAACTTTTGATCCTTTCCACTTTAAAAACTCGCTTTCTCATCACGTCTGTTGGGTTAATATTAAATTAAAAATTTAAATTACATAAATTTAATTCATAAAAATGGATTAAATATTTGAAATTTTAAAAATTTATAATATCTAATAATTATAACTTAATTTTTGAATAAATGTAATACTGAATGAAGTAAAAATAAATTCTCATGGTTATGGTAAAAATTAGTTCACTAAGGGTTAAACTAAAAAGGCAAGGATAAAATTACCTATAAAATTATCAAAAAATATTTTATGGTCATATTTATAACATTATACCTATAAAGTTCTATAATTTAACATGTTTTACACTTTATACATATGAAAAATGTGATAGTACTCAAATCATTTGACAAATACCTAGTGTATCATCTACCCCTGTTATAAAAAGTCAACTCATATCCTCTCCACTTAAAAAATTAAACCCACTTATAATCAGAAAATACCTTCCCAAATCACTTACCAACTTCCCTAAATTAATCAAATAATAATTATTTTGTCTAGAAATAAATCTTTTTAAGAACATAGTTTAAATATAAGGAGGATACCGATATAATAGCTAATGCTCATCAACGAGCATCTTTATATTATTTCCTTATACGCCTTCTTCAAACACTATTAAAACATGATGATATAATAACATTAGTATCATTAATATACTAGTATGTTCTTATGATAAGTTTATGACCTACAAATGTCTTCACATCCACCAAATGGGTTATGAAATTGTCATTTATGTCTACAACAAACTACCACCTTGTGAACTGATGTTGGTCTTTTCTCCATTCCAACTTATAAAGGATGGATATTATGGTGAATATAAAGTATATATATGATATTGTTAACATATTTATACCTTTAGTGTAAATATATCATATATATATATATATATATATTAACTTCCCTTTTATAAGAGACACAATAATATTGCTCGAGTGTGTGGCTGATTGTCACCTCGTGAAGCGATGCGATTTTCTTTTCACTAATGCTTCACATGGAAGGTGATTAAAATAAATTAAACAATAATATAATATAAAAATTATAAAATAATTATATCAATGAAATATATTTAATTCTATAAAGATAATATAAATCATTTTCTATCTTTCTTTCTCACTCATTTAAAGATGATAACATCATTCGTGTAGGTGTGGACTTCTGCTTTCACGAAATGATGTGACCATCTTTTCAACACCCCAAAAAATTTATGATATATATATAATATGGTATATATTATATTGTTATAATTATATAAATATTATATACTAATTACCTTCTTTTCCATAATTATCATTTAAAATTAGCAATGTAACTCATGCATACCTACATCCTACATGCTCTATGATCGTAATGTACTTCATTTTTCAAAACCATATTTTATGATTGGTTTTAAAAATAAAATTTATTTAAAAATTTGAAAATTATTTTATAAAAATTATTCTTTATATGATATATCTATATAATATTCTAAATAATGGTATCTTTTATGACAAAACATGTGAGATAAAAAAAAGAAATTAAAACATGAAATGATGAAGATAATGAACGATTATTAATGAATGGGTGATAAGATGTTATAAAAGGATCATATATAAAATTATACATATTAATATTTTTATAAATTTAATAACATGTTTAGAAAAACTATAAACGAATTTAAACAACATTCAATCAATAGGAAGTGCATGGTAAGGGATTTCATAATTGAATTTTCATTCATTAGGTTTAACTTACACATAATTGATTATGTAATATTAATATTATGTGTATAATGAATTTTTGTTAACTTTAGTGGTATTTTTAAATATTTAATTTTTATTTAGAGTCGAACACATAATCAATTCATTGATTAATTGTCACTTCAATATTAATATTGTTGTAAAGGATATTTCACAATCTCATTCTAATTCACATTGCTAACTCATGAATTTTAGATGAATGAAATTATATAACTATTTATTAATAAAAAACATTATATTCTTCTATTATGATTATTGATTATATTCTACTGTAACAATAACATATTCCCTCTATTTTTTAATAAAATTAATTGTGATTTTTTTAATAAAATATGAGTTTATTTCTCTCTTCGATTGGAAATTTTATTTCATAGAAAACCATTTGTTAAGAAAAATATTTCTTTAACCTTATAAAAATGATTTATTAATTTAATTTTAAACCATTTTTACTATTAAAAAATGTTTCCATAGGAATATTATGTTACTTCCAAAATAATGTATGTTTGACTTTTACTAAAAATGTGAAAGGAATCTTCTTGTCATTTTTTGATCAAGGGACTTATCCTTTTAAAAATGCATAAGGAAAGTTAGTTTTAACATTTATGACTTTTATGTAATTTACAATCATCATGATCTTCATTTAATTGAAGAATAATTTTCATTTTTATGATGTTATTTTTTAAAATAAAATGTTTTTCAAAAGTTATTTTCAATGAATAAGGTTTCCAAAAAGGTTTCTAAAATGAAAAGGATATATTCCTTATGAATTTTTTAATGTTATTTTATATTATTATAATTCATTAATGAAAACCCCTTATTTTTACTCTAATGGGTATATGATTATAACATCCTTATTCTTCTCCTGGATGATTTATTATAATTTTGACTACGGATAGTATTCACATTCAGTTAATTGTTCCATTTTTTAGTCATTAACATCCAATTAGAATATTCGCTTTCCTATGATTGTTAGAAATTAAATTTCCCATAAATATATATATTTTATTTATCTGGAATATGATATTTGTTAATCCATATCCCATTATTACATAGGGTGTTTACTTGGAAAGTTAATTGATTATCAAGGGAGATATTGATTAATCCCTATATTCTAATCATACAAATTTTATGTTAAGGCATATTGATTCAATAATTAAATAAATTATTCAATATGTGAGGAATTATTTAGGTCTGTAGTGATAGGTGGGGCTTGATATAATATATCCCCTCGATGAATCAGTTGGTCTAATGAGGTAATCAATTTATTATATCATTATACATGTTTTAACAGTAGAATAAACCGTCTTGTGAAAGGTCTTGATGGTATATGTATCATGATTCTTGAGATCATCACATCCAATAACTATTATTTACCTACATTTAGAGTTCATTAATTTTTATCAATGAAATTTTCACTATTGTATTATCTCTGGATTCATTTCATTTTCAGTTTATTAATTAAATGGAATTTGTTTTTAGTTATTTACCATTATATATTGATTATTCCTTATCATGTTTTTTAAATAGAATGTGTTATCATTTATTTACCTTTTCATGTTGATTATGATTATTTATTACTGATATCTTCTGTTGTACTTGAACCTTACTGAGCATTTGAGCTCACCAAAATTATTTTCTTTCCGAGGAATCTATTATGATTACTATGTTTGATATGAAAGGTTGTACTAGAAGGAATAATGTTATTCTAACAAAATGTATTTTTTAAATTATGTATTGAAATGTAATGTAAGACCCTGGTATGTATATTTTTTACCATGACTGAAAAACTATTTAGTCCTTTAGGATTTGATTTTTATCTCTTTTTACTATAAAATAATATCAAGCATTGGATCTAGGCTACTGTGGTTAATGTCGTTAGAGGTCATTTGAAAGAAAATTTTTTACATAATATTTTGGATGTTTTTAGATTTTAATGAATTGATTCAAAAATGTAAATTGTATTTTTCCTAGAGAAATATTCTTAGTGATATTTTAAAGAAATTTCTATTTATGATAATATCATTTGATGTTACATATAATTTACTGAAGATTTAACCCAAGGATACCATACTTATTATTTTGATTGATGGTTTATAATTATTAGGATGAGATGTCTATGAAACCTGTTTAATTTCTATGGGTTTTTCTATGATGAAATGTTAAAATATTTATAAAACATACTTTCATTCCATATGTTATTATATATTATGAATGATTTATGGTCTTTTGGAACACATATGATTGAATTATGATTATATAAGGGGTGTACTCACAATTATATTTTCTACTAATACATTTTGTAGAAATGTATATCCTATGTGATAATAAAGAGTGGAATAGGGAGTAAACACAGTTCAGTGAGGGACTTTACCTACTCTATTAGTCTTTAGAGTGAACATTAACTAAAGATATAATGGAATAAATAGTTAAATCAATGTGTTATGATAGTCTTGCAAGTGAGTATTAAGTAATTAAATGATTTTCCATGCTTATTTTTATGCCCAAAAATTTTTGTCTAACCCCAGTGTTATTCCCTCATGGATAATGTTCATGTATTATTTTATGATTCATGTCATATTAACTACCAAGATTTATTCCATGAATCAAGATTATGATATAAGATATATAAGGTATTGTTTAAAAATGTTTTGTTCATGTTCTCATACTCTCAAACTATTTTTATGTTTAAATGATCATTGATATATCCCTTATTTACCCTTACCAAGAATCAGATCTCAACCATTATTATGTTTGCTTTCCCCATTTAATGAAGAAAGGTTTTTAGAATGATATTTATATGAAAGGTGATAGTTATGAATAAAATAGTGGGAGATGATATAGGTCACTTATGAACTAGTTTTTTATGTATTCTTGTTCCAAAAGAAACATGACCTATAAGATTCTAGTGTAGATCATATTGATATGTTTTAAAAATTAAAATAATAACATGTAATATATATATATATATATTAAATGTGTAGGTAAATGTAGTTTGAATCAAAGAACGGTTAAAATAAATTTTAAAATTAGTATTAGAAAACATTATTTAGAATCTTCAAGACAATCCAATGTATAGGAGAAAATCATAAGTTATGGTAAAGAAAAATTGTGGTTTTCCTAGTGAAAATATCTATTTGGGTACTATAAGTGTATATGTTTTGGTAATAGATGATCCTAGGAGTAATAACCCTAAAGAGAGCTGGTTGATTATATCTCACCCTTCATTCTGGTGCATGGTGAGTGTGAACTTACTATGCTCTTGGTTTGACAATACCTTGGGATTTCTTAGGTTAATTAAAATTTTCATTAAAACAAATTATGAAGTATTTGAAAATATTATGTCCATTAATGACTTAGGTTAAACATAAGGTCTCATAAATTGAAAAAATGATTCTTTATTTAGAAATCCTATGAATTATTTTTCAGGATAATGTGGTTTCCCACTATGATTATTGTTTCTCAAACTATGATTTTTGGTTTTAGTAAATTAATAAAATCTAGATTAACCATGTTAATGATTAATGTGATAGATAATGAAATACTTTACATACTAATAATCCCAATTTTATGGGATATGGGATAAAAGGACATTTTTATATGCTTACACAACATTCTCAAGAGATGAATCATGTTGAGCTTCCAAATGAGAAAATGATGGACGATTGTTTAGTTGATTACTTCATGAAGAAAATTCTAACATACTTTAATGGGTCCATTAAACAATTATTTACTAATAAATAATTATTAATACTAAAAATATATTTTCTATTATCCAGTGTTATGAACATGAAAAGTTTGGCAGGTAAAGCATATCAATGGTGGAAAATTATTAAGAACATGAGGAATCATAATGAAATTGAATCCATGGAATGAGATGAGTTTAAGAGATTATTTCTCAATAAGTACATTCCACATATTCATCAAATGATAATATATAAAGAGTTACATTATCTAAATAATAAGGATCATAAATCCATTAGTACCTATTATTAAAGTTTTGCAAGACTGACGAGGTATACACCAGTTATTTTCATATAACGTGAGTGTAATATCGATCATTTATTTAGTTTCTTATAAGCAATACCCTAAAGGGTGTTATCCATAAGAGACTTCTATAGATATGAAAAAATCATTTGACATACTATCAAGGTAGAAATGGAGATTTGGGTTACCAATCAATCTCATGGGTTTGATAAGAATAGAAGGATATAATTAAAAAAATATATAAAAACCATGTAGAAAATAATATTATATTTCTTTTATGCTTGAAGTTTGGGAAAAAACAAAGAGGCAATTATGTCAAGGTAACTAGTAAAGTTTTTTAGTTTCGACTGAAAGGTCATCAATAAATTAAATTCAAAATTAATGGTATGAAGAAGTTAACTAATAATGCATACAATGAACCATAGAATAAACCATCCAAAAATCATTGTTTCCAATACAAGGAGAATTGGAAATATAAAAACCGATTCTAAAATATTCAGGTTAATAACAATGATTGATGTTAGAATCATCTAAATCCCAATGAAAAATACCAATCTCATGCAATAACTATTATAGATTTTCATTTAGAAGTGATAATCATAATAGTATTATGATTACATAAAATGTCTATAATTTTTCGCCAACTAAAGTTTATTTGAATTTGTTTCCCAAAAATATTATTAACATCCATTTAATTAAAATATATTTTGTCATAGGAATGGATTTGTTTCTATATATAACACTAGAATAAATTACAATGTATGGGGAGTTAGAATTGATATTCTAAACCAAACTATGACCTTATATTAGTGTGATGATTAATATGAAATTTCAATAAAAATCACATACAATATAACGGTCTTCATTTCAACTAAAAAGGGGAGTTTCTATTAGATATTTAGAGAGAAAGTAAACATGGAAGATATGGCTTATTTTATTAGAGTTTATTGATGTTGTTCTGGAAAAGTTTCCCAGTGTTCCTCTGAATCGTGAAGTTTCATTTTTAGTAGAACTCATACCTTGGAAAACACCTATTTTAAATGCACCATATTGAATGGTTCTAATTGAGCCATAAAAATTAAAGAATGAACTTTTGGAGAATATTAATATGGGAGTCATTCAACTAAGTGTGTCACTATAGAGATCGCATATTCTTTTGTTAAATAATAATGATTGATTGATGTGAGTCGATATTGATTTTTGGGATCTTAAAAATATCGTTATCAAGATAAAGAATCATCTTCCCTCTATTGATAACTAGTTTGATCAAATGTGTAGCACTCAATAGTTTTCCACTGTTTATCTTTATTCTAGATATCATCAAATAAGGTTCAATATGGAGGATATACCCATGAAATGATTATTATATGGTATGAAAACTATGAATTTATAGGGAATCCAACCATTCATACTAATTCCCCAAATATCTTCATAGATTTAAATAATATAGGATTTAGAGATTACCTTGATCATCTTGTGGTAGTATTTAAATATTATATTCATATATATTTAAAGAGCATGTAATTGTAAGAATCTCACTTGAGAAATTTACTAAAGCCTCCATATAAGGATAAATGTTAGGAAAATTTACCAAATGTGAATTTTGGCTATAAAATATTTCATTTCATGGAAATTTAATCTCAAGTAATGGTATATCATTGGATTAATCGAAATAATTATATAAAATTTACCAAAACCCAACCATGTTAACCACAATCCACAACTTACTTTGTTTGGATGGAAATTTTTTCACTTTATATTGAAATTTTTGGGGCTATCTGGTCTATCAAAAAAGTTAACTTGGAATGAATACAAGTTCCTTTGGAAATATTAATTTGAGAAACAAATCAAGGAACTAATGAGAAGGTTAGTTAGTGCACATATTCATAAAATACCCTATAGTGGATAAGGGTTTGTGAACTATAGTGATTCATTGAGAAATGGTACTTGGATGCATCCTCATCTATAATTATGTGGTGAAAACTCATTCATTATGCCTATTTAAGGTTCATGAGAAAAATTAATCAACCCATGATTTGGAGTTTGTTGTGGTAATTTTAAATTAAATATATGGAGGACTTATCTTTATTTATAAAATTTTTGATAAATATACTTATCCCAAATGTTCTCTGTATAATATTCACTCAAGTGAATATGAGACATATAAGACAATTGGATTGATTTAATAATATGACTGATCAATACATTACCACTCTAGGAAATAGAACAAGGTGGATGATGCGTTGATTCTAAATTCTCATGATAGCTTAACTACGATGAGGATAATAATGATCCAACAAATTTAGATTTAAAAAGGATGCATCTATAAACCATGATGTATGGGGGAAATACTATCTTGTTTAATTATGTGTTTGACCATATATCCATGTGAGGATTAAAGATACACAAAGGGAATGTGTGGAACCGAAGAAGAAGGTCATTATGTTTCTTGAGTTTAATTTTTATTGTAATTAAACGATGATGATTATGAACTCCATATGTGTCCCATTTATACTATACATGAAAAAGGAGATGTTGGATGAAGATCATAGTTCCACATTCAATATTCATATTGGAAGTAAAAAATATGTATAAATACCTTCAAGAGTATATCTTGTGGAACAATATGAACATATATATTATAGAGTAAGTATCTCAATGTTTATTTTTTCATCAAGTTAATATTGAGAGATATAAGTATAAGGGGATGTTATAACCATTTTCCATAACAGAATGTAAATGGAAAAATATCAACATGGATTTTTTCATCAGACTTCCCAAAATATTTCGGGGACCTATAGCTATTTGGATTTTAGTCAATCTCATTATTAATTCATCACACATTATTTCTCTTAGAAAGGATTTCTCTCCAGATAATATTTTCAGAATATACATTAAGGAACTGTTACAGTTTTGTGGAGTACCACATTCTATTATATCTGAACAAGATCTCAGGTTCACCACAATGTTCTAGTGACATCTTCCACAAGATATTGGTTTAGAGATTGGTATCATTACTTATTATAATCCTCAGATAGATATTTAGTTTGAGATAACTAGTAAAACTATATAGGTTATTCCTAAGTCTTTTTCTATGGATTTAAAATGTGTTTGAGATTAACACTATCCTCTAATTGAATTTTCATACAATAATGAAATTCCCTCAAGAATTAATATCGATCTATATGAAACCCTCTATATAATGAAATATAGAAATCCAATTTTGTAGCACAAATCTTGATAAATTAATATTTTAGTACCTATGATAGCTTAGGAAATGGAAGATAAAGTTAGGCCCATTCGATGAAAATTAAGGCAGGTCGGAGTCCATAAAAAAATTATTGTTATAATTATTGGAGAAATCTAGATTTCAAAGTTGGTGACAAGTTATTTATGTTAATTTTAATATATAATTGGGCTACATGATTCATAAATAATGGAAATGGGATCCCTAGGTATATTTTCCATTTTTATTTTTTTGGCTGTGTAGGAATGATAACTTATCTTTTGGGGATTCCACTAAACCACCCTCAAGTTCACAATCAATTCCATGTATCTCACCTGAGAAAGTACATACATAATATTTCACATGTACTAAACTCATATATTATACAAATGGAGCGTGATCTTTCCAATAAATAATAACTAGAAGAAATATTGGATTATAGAGTAAAATTTCTGTGAAACAAGACTCCTCACTATATTAATGTTCTCTATAGTAATTTGAAACTCAAATAAGTTACTTGGGAACCGTAGAATGCGATGAAAGAGAGATATCATAATTTGTTTTCATTGAAGTGATATAATTTTGAGGTAGACTTTATTTTTAATTGGGTAGAATGTTACACCATGATATTTTAAGATACATTAATTTTCAAATAAATTTATATTCTTTGATACTAGGTGATACATGAAATACTAATTTTTATTGAACTGTAATATACTATTTAATTATTATTATTTAATGTGATAGTTTCTTTCTAGTCATTGGATTGTATGTAACACCCCGAGATTTTATGAAAAATATTCTTTTTAATTTTATTGATGTATTGTGTTGTACATTACAACAACGGAGTCTTGCACAACACTCAAACCTAACATGGCTTCATTACACTCAATCGCGACCTTCCTCGATAGCTTGCGTCGTACGCAATACCAACTTTCACTAAACAACGATATGTTATTAAAATATTATTAAATATAGTCGTTATAAATAGTAATAACTACATTTTAAAATTTTGTAAATTTTATTTTTCAAAATGGACTTCATTTTTGGATTCAGAATATCAAAATTAGCTTAGGGTGAAATTTTGGTACTTTTCGGATAACTTTCATATTCTGATTAATAGTGAAAATTACTAAATTTTAATTAAAAAGAACTTTTTTAATCGAAATAATTAATAGTGATAAATTATTAATTTGAGTGGTTTTAAAGTATATTTAGAATATATTTTTACCATTTAATACAATTTTGGTCATTTAATGTAATTTCATATTTAAACCAAATATAAACAAGTGTTAGTCTTTCGATAGTTATTATCTCTTAAAAAGACGCTATTTGTTTTGATGACGAGAATTAATTTTTAAATAAATTAATGCAACTGATGTGTTTTGAATTTGGTAAAATATGCATCATTTTTTAATTCATAATATCAAATATAGCTTTGGCCTAATTTTTTGTATTTTTCTGGAAACATTCATTTTTTGATGAATAGTGAATCAACTAAGTGGTAGTTAAAAAAATGAATTTTTCAAAAAACTTAATTTTACCGCTTCTGTGAGTGTAATTTCAATTATCCTAGAGGAACGGTTTATGTCAGTAAGTAAAATGTGGATCAATGAGATGAAAATAATTTTTGGTGAATAGTAACTGTTTACTTTTTTTACCACGGTTAAAAGTAAATAGGGTAATTAAGGGTAAAAATGATATTATTATTACCATAACACATGACCTATTTATATTTGATAAATGTAATTCGAAAAAAACAACTTTAGGAATAAAATATGACTATTTAGGCCCATTTGGATTAGATTAGGACATTTATTATTAATTTATTTAAAGAAGGGTTAAAATAGTTAAAATCAAAGTTTAATAAGTAAATCATTTTTAATATATGGTTATACATTAGATAAATTCGACTATAAATATTAATTACAAATATAAAAATATTTCATACATAATGATATTTAATTTTTAATTTTTAGAAATTATATAATTTAATTTATTTATGACACAATGATGATGCAGTATTTATTTTATTAATGAAATATTGACATAATTGATGTTATAAATACCCAAATAAATGTAATTTGAGACTTTTTATGAATTAAACTAATTTTATAGGTTAATATGACATGTTAATATTGATTTAATTAACTTTTTTCGAACTAATCATTTTGTTATGATTTTCACAAAAATCAATTACTAAATAGTGTCAAAATTGACATAAAATAGTTTTTAAAACAAATATTATATTATTGATTGTTATTTTATTCCTAAAAATCTAAGGATCGTACCAGATACTTATATCATGATAGGTGTATGATTAATGAACCACTTGGGGGTCTCTTGTATGTATATTGTATGTTTATTAACTATATAATATAAAAATACAATGTGACATGGTAAATGTCAATCTAATTAACTAAGAGTTAAAACTAAAAGATAAGGTTAATATAATGACCTAAACTTGTCTCAATTATATTGGATGAAAGTATTACGACCCATCCCCACCTTATCATCGAAATAAATCAATTTGGAGCTATTTAAAATCAAATTTTTCTTTATAATAAAATAATATTTTTTGTTTTTCCAAAGGTGCCCCTCTCCTCCCTTATAAAAGGGAACCTCCTCCATCTCTTTCTCACACCACATTGAGCCTTCAAGCTCGGCCAACCCCTGAAAATTTATCTTCTAAACTTCCCTAGAAACATCCTAGAGGTCCTGGTCTTCTTCAAAAACCAATTTTAGTGCCTTAAGAGGAGGTCACAAAGAGGCGCTTCAAAGAAGAGGTAAAGTCTGTTACCGATTCTTTCAACTTTATTTCTTCTTCCACTTCTTCTTATTTGTTGTTTCATTATGAAGTAATAACATAAGTATCAATAATATAATGATATGTTATTATAAGTATGAAACAACCCCATTTCAACTTCTATCCGTCCTACGGAAAACAAAATCACCGTGCGTGCGTACGTACGGAATACTATCTCCACGCCGTGGTGTAATCTGTTTTTTTCCAATACCACCTTACTTGGATGGGAATAATGGTGTAAAGAATAACTATACATAGTTATTATAACATAATACTGATTCTGATATATTGTACCATCCACTCCACTCCAATTCAATAATTATGGAAATGATATCATCGCTTGTGGGTACGTACGGACTACCGTCTCCACGACGTGAGGAGATTCATTCTCCATGTTAACCATTAAAGAATGATTATAAAGTATATATAAGAAATAATAAGGAAATATATGACATTATAAATCAACTGTATGTATGTATATATATATGTATGTCATCTACTTAATTCCATTATACTCAATAAGGAAAAGAAAACAGCTTTCTTGCGTATGTACGGCCTACCGTCTCCATGAACGGTGTATTTCATTCCATTTATCGATCTATTATATATATGTATATTATGAATATATGTTATATATAAATAATGTTTGATATTCTGTAATTAAGTAATAATGATATAATTAATCATATGAATAATTAAAATTCAAAACACGAACGACAAATGAAACAATTTTACCCAAAACGCTCTTTAACATGGAATTTACAAAAGAACAGGTAATATAAAGTCATAAGTGAACCATATATGATATCATAACAATGAATATGATTATGTAATAAGTCAATGACATTATTTAAATCATTATACAGGAGGTTCGGATACATATGAAGCATATCAGACATAAGGTAAGGGATAATTGTGCAAATCTCATTTTTATCCGAGATTGCTTATACGTAAGTATTTACTGGGGTTATTGCTATCATCCATGTCCATGTTTTATAAAAGTGTTTTCATGTATGTTTAAAGTCCTTTTTACCCATTTATTACTTTTACTACATGTTATGTAAAGAATATTTCTTTTGTTTTACGTTACGAGGTACTTTTTTGACTTTTCCGGCAAAAGTACGAGAAGAATGTTTTTTTAAATTATACGGAACAAATGGATTTTTACACTTTTATAAAGCCATATTTTCATGAAGCTTACTCCAAAATATTTCATGACTATTTTCAACAAAATCCTTTTCTTTTAAAATTTCATGACATTTTGTGAAAAGAGAATGATTTTGAAGAAGAAAGGATATTTTCCTCAAGAATTCTTTTCATGTGTTTTATCAAAACCATTTTTCATCTAAGATGAAATAATTTCATATGTGTATGTTTCAAGTATCATGTCTCTAAGATTTACATGGTTTCACTTTTCTTATTATGAAATGATATCCATTTCTTTTATATGGATTATTTGATGATGGGATGATGTTAATGAAACCCATTTTATTTATTGGGTTATTATGAATGATTCATGTTTATTTTGTGGCACAAGTAAGAATGATTTCAGTATGAGATGGGTGGGACCTATATCTCCCTCCAATGCATTGGGAATAGATTTATATCTCATGAGATAGATATGGCTAGAACGGAAAGTTAAACCGGTTCAGTAATACAGGACTGGAACGAGGAGTGAACTCGATTCAGAAAGGGACTTTGTCCACTAAGATGGTCTTGGCAGCAATGCCTTGGCTAATATGGAAATAATATCATGTTCTTAATGGGTACCACAATTACATGTTTTATTCCCATTCTTTTTTATCATTCTTAATGTTTCATTATGATCTATGCCTTACGTACTTCCATGTTTTATGTCATTTCTCATTCTTTTGATGTTTAAACATTATTTTCAAGTTTTTATGTTCAAGTGTATATAGTATGTTTTATTTTATCCATGCTTACCCTTATTGAGCATTCGAGCTCACCATTCTTATGTTTTATTTTCCCCAGGATATAAAGAAAGGTTTTAGGTAAGAAAAAAAGGGGATGATCTTTATGGGAGATGTTGAAGATCTTTCACCACGATTAGAATATTTTATTCCGAGTTTCCAAAGACATTAAACAATTACGGTCCTTGTGTGTCTATTTTTGTTATGTATTAAGTATTCCAGAAAATTAATATAATGTCCATGTACGTCAAACTTTGGGTTTCTACAGTTGGTATCAGAGGAAAGGTTTAGTCAACCTTTGGAAACTAGGATGCAAAAATGTTAGTGAGATCTCTAGAGATATTTCAAAGGTATGTCAAGAAATGTCCCTAAGGATAAGTATACGTATAGGATAAACTCCTAAAACTATGGTAATGATCTTATAATTTAACCTAAGATGTTAGATATTGAGGGTACTCCTCCTTTACTATGTTGTTTTCTCTATCATGATTTTTTCCTCTCACAGAATTCTTTTTGTGTTTTAGTCAATGGAGGGAACCAGAAGGAATTCGGTTCACATTTAATCCAATGGACAAATTGGTTACTATAAGCAACAAAGTTTTTTAATTCCTAGAGAGAAAGATATTGTGATTATGTCGAAACAGTCATCGCGATATATGATTAACAATGTGAAATTTAGTGGTATGCCTAATTCATCAAATAAGAGGAAGATAAATTTTTATGAATGTCCACATGTTGAGGAGCATAAAGAAAGGAAGATTGAGATTTCTAAAGAGGGGAAGAAGAACCTTGAGGAATACCTCAAATGGAGGGATATATGATATCTGTGTGGAGAAAAGGTTCATAGAGTGAAAGACTATTATGGAGTTCAATGTCTTATTTGTGGAGAACATGGGCATTACCCAACTCAATGCCCTAACCTAAAAAGTTACTTCTAAATCAAGGAAGGAATTATTCCAGGACAATCATTGAAGAATATGGATTGAAGTGTTTATGTATTGGTATTCAAGAATAATTTTGTTGAGGTACTTTTATGGTTTATTAGAATATTTTTGTATTAGTCTGTTGTGGTTTTCAATAATTTTATGGTAATGGTAACCATGGAAAGTGATTGATATATTTTTGGTAAGAAGTTGATATTCACATAATGAAGGGATAAGAAGATAATGAGATGTTTGATTGTATTGATGAGCCCATGATTGATATAAGGACTAAGTGATGTCATGGTATGAGTATAAATAATTTTGAGGATTTTGGTTTGGGGAATGTTTTAACTTTTAACTGTATTCATGTTTTCACTAAGGTTCAATTGGTATTCATTCTTCAAGATAATACATGATTTAGGTATTCACATGTTTTTAATTTGACCAACAAGACATATCTTATGATATATGGGGATCAATGATGGAATTGACATGCTTGTTATATGAAATATCTGCTAAACGTTTCACTATAATATGAGAGTGGACTGCAGTATTAGGGATAAGCCTAAAGATTGGAATGGATTATGTTGGAAATAAGTTAGTATTGTTTAAGGATAGAAGTTTTATTTCGAAATTATTTATTTGATATTATAGTAATGTAGTTTTAGAAAAAAGACAGCATGCAGGATGGGCGACATCCCATCGCGTCGGACAAGGATGTGGGAATCAAACCCACAAACAAAGTGCGACTGGCCTTTATCGCCTACCACTGGCCTACAAGAAGTCCCTGGTTAGTAGAAACTAGTTTTATTTTATTAAGAGGTATGATATATGAAGTATACATTCATTTTTGGAACCATATACGATTAATCTAGCCATAAGATGGACTTATAACATTTGCTAACCTTTTGTTTGAAACAGATGGAATGACCCATCATTCTATCACATGATCTGCTAACACATCAAAAATGAAAAATTCAACTTCATTTCTTTAAGAGATGAAGTGGAAATTGTCTAAAGAACGACCAACGGTAAGACTGTACCAAAATCACGAAAGTATTTCTTCTAATTCCAATTTCATCAACTTTAGGGAAATGATCTTGAAAACCAAAAATGTTGTCCTAGTTCTCTTATATCCTATGAATCAGATGGTACCTTATATCTTCACAAATTTTTGTCTTTGTGATTGTTGGATTTTTCATAGCCATGTTCTCTACCACTCTCCATCAGAACTTGATGGTTAGATTTTTCTTCAATATCCATATTTTCACCTATGTTCTCCTATGTAGAAACCCAGTGATTAGTTAATTTGGGTAACCGTTACGTTTCATACTTTAGTTTTTAAAACCAAGTTTTGGTATTACTTTTTACGATGTGGGTTTCTATTAAAGAAACTTTATAGTAGTAAACCATTTTTAACCCCGATGAATTTTGAGGGTGAAATTCATTTTAAGGGGGGTTGAATGTAACATCCCGAGATTTTATGAAAAATATTCTTTTTAATTTTATTGATGTCTTGTGTTGTACGTTACAACAAAAGAGTCTTTCACAATACACAACCCTAACTTGGCTGCATTACACGCAATCATGACCTTCCTCGATAGCTTGCATCGTACGCAATACTGAGTTTCACTAAACAATGATATGCTATTAAAATATTATTAAAACTAGCTGTTATGAATAGTGATAACCACCTTTTAAAATTTTTAAAATTTTATTTTTCAAAATGGACTTCATTTTTGGATTCGGAATATCGAAATTAGCTTAGGGTGAAATTTTGGTACTTTTCGGATAACTTTCATATTCTAATGAATAGGGAAAATTACTAAATTTTAATTAAAAACAACTTTTTTAATCGAAATAATTAATAGTGATAAATTATAAATTTGAGTGGTTTTAAAGTATATTTAGAATATATTTTTACCATTTAATACAATTTTGGTCATTGAATGTAATTTCACATTTAAACCAAACATAAACAAGTGTCAATATTTTGATAGTTATTATCTCTTAAAAACACACTATTTGTTTTGATGACGAGAATTAATTTTTAAATAAATTAATGCAACTAATGTATTTTGAATTTGGTAAAATAGACATCATTTTTGAATTCATAATATCAAATATAGCTTAGGCCTAATTTTTGGTATTTTTCTGGAAACTTTCATTTTTTGATGAATAGTGAAAGCACTAAGTGGTAGTAAAAAAATGACTTTTTCATAAAACTTAATTTTAACGCTTCTATGATTGGAATTTAAAATATCTGAGAGACACGGTTGATTTCAGTATGTAAAATGTGGTTCAATGAGATGAAAATAATTTTTGGTGAATAGTAATTTTTTACTTTTTTTACCACGATTAAAAGTAAATAGGGTAATTAAGGGTAAAAATGATATTATTATTACCCTAACACATGTCATAATTCTATTTGATAAGTGTAATTCGACAAAAAACAACCTTAGGAATAAAATATGACCATTTAGGCCTACTTGGATTAGATTAGGACATTTATTATTAATTTATTTAAAGAAGGGGTAAAATAGTTAAAATCCAAGTTTAATAAGTAAATCATTTTTAATATAGGGTTATACATAAGATAAATTTGACTATAAATATTCATTAGAAAGATAAAAAGATTTCCCACCTAATGATATCTAATTTTCAATTTTTAGAAATTAAATAATTTAATTTATTTATGACACAATGATGATGCAATAATTATTTGATTAATGAAATATTGACATCAATAATGTTATAAATACCAAAATAAAAGTAATTTGAGACATTTTATAAATTCCAATAATTTTATAGGTTAATATGACATGTTAGTAATGATATAATTAACCTTTTTCGAACTAATCATTCAGTTATGAATTTCAAAAAAATCAATTACTAAATAGTGTCAAAATTGACATAAAATAGTTTTTAAAACAAATATTATATTATTGATTGTTATTTTATTTTTAAAAATATAAGGTTCGGCCAAGATACTTATATCATGATAGGTGTATCATTAAAGGACCACTTGGGGGTCTCTTGGATGTATATGGTATGTTTATTAACTATATAATATAAACATACAAAGTGACATGGTAAATGTCAATCTAATTAACTAAGAGTTAAAGCTAAAAGATAAGGTTAATATAATGACCTAAACTTGTATAAATTCTATTTGATGAGAGGATTTCTACCCATACCTACCTTAGCTTCGAAATAAATCAATTTGGATCTATTTAAAACAGAATTTGGCTTTATAATAAAATAATATTTTTTGTTTTTCCAAAGGTTCCCCTCTCCTCCCTTATAAAAGGGCACCTCCTCCCTCTCTTCCTCACACCACTTTGAGCCTTCAAGCTCGGAGAAACCCTGAAAAATTCTATTATCCACTTAACCAGAAACATCCTAGGGGTCCTGGTATTCTTCAAAGACAAATTGTAGTGCCCTAAGAGGAGGTATCAAAGATGCGCTTCAAAGAAGAGGTAAAGTCTGTTACCGATTCTTTCAACTTTATTTCTTCTTCCACTTCTTCTTATTTAGTTGTTTCATTATGAAGTAATTACATCAGTATCACTCATATAATGATATGTTATTATAAGTATGAAACAACCCCATTTCACCTTCTATCCATCCTACAGAAAATGAAATCACCGCGCGTGCGTACGTACGGACTACCGTCTCTACGACACGATGAGATTCATTCTCCATGTTAACCATTAAAGAATGATTATAAAGTATATATACGAAATAATAATTAAATATATGAAATTATAAAGGTACTGTATGTATTTATATAAATATATATGTATGTCATCTAATTAATTCTATTATACTCAATAAGGAAACGAAAACAGCGTTCATGCGTATGTACGGCCTACCGTCTCCATGAACGGTGTATTTCATTCCATTTATCGATCTATTATATATATGTATATTCTGAATATATATTATATATAAATAATGTTTTATATTTTGTAATTATGTAATCATGATCTAATTAATCACATGAATAATTAAATGCAAAAACACGAACGACAAATGAAACGATTTTACCCAAAATGCTCTTTAACATGGAATTTACAAAAGAACGGGTAATATAAAGTCATAAGTGAACCATATATGATATCATAACAATGAATATGATTCTGTAATAAGTCAATGAAATTATTTAAATAATTATACATTAGTTTCAGATACATACGAAGCATATCAGACATAAGGTAAGGGATAATTGTGCAAATCTCATTTTTATCTGAGATTGCTTTTTCGTAAGTATTTACTGGGGTTATTGCTATCATCCATTTTCATGTTTTATAAAAGAGTTTTCATGTATGTTTAAAGTCCTTTTTACCCATTTTTACTTTTACTACATGGTATTTAAGGAATATTTCTTTTGTTTTACATTACGAGGTACTTTTTTGACTTTTTCGGCAAAAGTACGAGAAGAATGTATTTTTATCTTATACAACACGAATGGATTTTTACGGTTTAATAAAGCCTTATTTTCATGAAGCTTCCTCCAAAATAATTCATGACTATTTTCAACAAAATCCTTTTCTTTTAAAATTGCATGACATTTTGTGAAAGGAGAATTATTTTGAAGAAGAAAGGATATTTTCCTCAAGAATTCATTTCAAGTGTTTTATCAAAACCATTTTTCATCTAAGATGAAATTATTTCATATGTGTATGTTTCAGGTATCATTTCTCTATGATTTACTTGGTTTAAATTTTCTTATTATGAAATGATATCCATTTCTTTTATATGGATTATTTGATGATGGGATGATGTTTATGAAACCCATTTTATTTATTGGGTTATTATGAATAATGTATGTTTATTTTTTGGCACAAGTAAAAATGATTTCATTATGAGATTTGTGGGACCTATATCTCCCTCCAATGCATTGGTTAAATATTTATATCTCATGAGATAGACATGCCTGGAACGATTAGTTAAACCGGTTCAGTAAAACAGGACTGGAACGAGGAGTGAACTCGATTCAGAAAGGGACTTTGTCCACTAAGATGGTCTGGGCAGCAATGCCTTGGCTATTATGGAAATCATATCATGTGTTTCATGGTTGCCAAAATTACATGTTTTATTCCCATTCTATTTTATCATTCTTATTGTTTCTTTATGATCTATGCCTTACATGCTTCCATGTTTTATGTCATTGCTCATGCTTTTGATGTTTAAACATTATGTTCATGTTTTTAAGTTCAAATGTATATAGTATGTTTTATTTTAGCCATGCTTACCCTTAATGAGCATTCGAGCTCACCCTTTTTATGTATTCTTTTCCCCATGATATAAAAAAAGGTTATAGGTAAGAAAAAAAGGGGAAGATCTTTATGGGAGATGTTGAAGATCTTTCACCACGATTAGAATATTTTATTCCGAGTTTCCAAAGACACTAAACTATTACGGTCCTTGTGTGTCTATTTTTGTTATGTAGTAAGTATTCCAAAAAAGTAATGTAATGTCCATGTACGTCAAGCTTCGGGTCTCTACATTGTAGGTTATGAATTATAATAACTAAATTATGATAAATTTCTTATCTAAAATTGTATAGAATAATTTTTTTTATCAATTGATTTGAAATGTAAAAAATATCAATTTAATTAATAACTTTTTTGAATGATTTTAAGGAAATATATTGGTTATATATATCATAAATTACTTTAACAGTCAGATATTGTTATTTTATAGGCTTGGGACAAAAATAAATCTTGTTTTATACTTAAAATGTATTTATCTAATAAAAACAATTTGTCGCGTTTTGTGCACTAGTATTAAAATTAATGTTTGAAACTTATAGAAATTGAATCTTGAAATATGTACTCCATATTTTTAATCAGGGTACTCATATTTTTTAAATTTGAACCTTTTTTTTTGGTCATTATGAAAAGCAACCTTGGTAAAAAATACCTCAATCAGGGTAAAATTGTTAAAATATTGTAAAAAATTTTGGATAAGGATTTAAAAATTTTATAACACATTACGTTTTTCTATTTTATGAGTTGATATCCCCTATGTCCATCCAAGTCTCGAATATATTGGAACATGGTTCAAATTTTCTTTGATTGGGACATTGATATTAATTTAAGAAATGAAAAAAATACCAAATGCCACATTCTTGACATTAATATCTATAATATTTTTCAATGAGGATAAAATGAGTATATGTTTTTTCATAATTGTTTTTTTAAATAAGAATTAAATTTTATAATTATTTTCTTTGTTTTTTAATTTTTTGTATTTTAATAATAGCCTTAAATATTTACACAACTTTGACAAAGTATTTATTAAATTAATAAGAAAATAAAATAGTTGACTAAAAAATTAAATGTTAAAATATTTAGATGCTTTATTGGTTTATATAAATCTTTTAGATAAATGTAACATATTATAGGTGTTGTAAATTATTTTATATGAGTCAATTTTTTTAAATTTGTTTTCATTGTCAATTTAATTCAATAGCTCCAAAAATGAAATTAATGATATCTTATAATAAATAATATTTTATTACATAACCTAAATTAAATAAAATAATTTCTTTATCCATGTAAATGTGATATTTTTTAACATATTTACTATGGTCTATTTATAGGTAACTTGTATTTTATGGTAAAATTGAAGAGTTGAAAACATTGATTTTGTTATTATTATAAAAAAAGGTTAATGTGGGGTTAAAAAAGAAGATAAGGATTAAAAAAATTACATAAACATGTTAAAATATTATTTTATGAGATTATATAAAATATATCGCATCTTATATTAGAAAAATATCAATTTTGAACAATTTTTTCAATGATAATTAATTTATATTAATGTAAAACCTTCTGTAATTCTAAGAGCGAATATCCACTCCTTATAAAAGGCAGCTCATCACCTTCATTATTAACAATGTTTCCGCTTTCATGATTGGAAAATTCATACCGTAATATGTTTCTATATTCTTTTAACTAATCCTAGATATTCTAGTCTTTCCCACTTGTCATCCTTTCAATTATTAAGGTTTAATCCAAACAATGTTTCTCAACAAAGAAGTATAACTATGAACCAAAAATTTTGAATTTTATTTATTCTTCTACACCTATAAATACATTTAATCCATTAAAAATTGATAAATTTATTATATTAAATATAATCATTTTTAATATTTTTATCAGACACAAATTATCAACCTTCTCATATCCATTATAAAATGACAAATTTCTCATGCATATGTTTGGCCAACCAAATCCATGAAGTGATGTTATCCATTTTTCATTTCTGATTTACAAATATTTTAATAAATATGTATTTAATAGATATATAAGATACATATTATATGAAATTGATCCTATAAATTTGAATTATTATTTCTTTTATTTCATCATAAGAAAAGTGAAAACAATATTCATGTGTACATGTGGCCTATTATAGCAATGAATAATGTAAATCATTCTTCAATATATATCATTTATGGATGACTCACTATATATATATATATATATATAATTAATAGATATTATATTTTTAACATTACTAACGTTCTAGATGTGATGTAACCATGATCAATGTTCATGTATGGGAACAATCGAATAATAAACCTAATGGAAAATGAAATAGTTAACACTCATAAAGAATGATTTTAATTCATAATTATTAAATAATGGGTGTAAAAATGTTTTAATTATGAAATATATGATAATATTATTATTTAAATTAATATATTATAGACTTATAATGAATTTATATTTATTATACCATAGGTTTGTGATATTTCAATGCAAGTGAAACTCGAGGTAAGAGATCTATTTAAAAAATATTCTTGATTATTAAGATAGTTTATAATTATGTTTCCACTAATAGAATTTTATGAATTACATCACAAGAATATCATTATTTTTTTTATCACATTTTTTTTTCTAGAAAATCCACGTTTTATTTTTATTTTTATTTATTTAAGTTTCAAAGGTACTTAAATAATTTCATTAATACAAAAATACAACTTTATTTCTCCCTTCATTAGAAAACACATTTTATTCCATGTCTATGTTTTATCAAAAATATATTCAATATGGTTTTAATATACTCCTATGATTATATATATTAATTTTTAACTATGATTTAATTTTTTAAAACTATTTTTAAAGGATTATTTTTTCCATTTTCTAAATAATGTACTTTTGACTTTTTCCAAAACTATTAAAAGCATCACTGGTTTAACATACATGACCTAAGTGAAATTTATATTCTAAATGACCACTATATTATTTTAATAATACTTTATAATTTTCCAGGTATATTTTCAAAGGAAATTTTTTCCATAGTATTAAGGGGAAATTTTTTATTTTAAAATTTGATTCCAAAATGAATATGGGTATTTTCTTTAAGAAATATTTAAAGCGATTTTTTAAATGCATTTTATTTTATGATAACATATTTTTATTTTACTTATACTTTAATAGGGATATTATCCAAGGATACCATACTTATTATTTCTCTATATTTTTTTTTGATTATGATGAATAGATTCTTATGAAAAGCATTTATTTTCTTTGAGTTAGGATTTGATAAAATGTTGAAATGCTTGTGCGACCAGTTTCCTTCAAAGGGTTATGATATTTTTTAATTTTTTATGATATTGTGAAACAAATATGTATTGATAATGATTATATGATGTGTGGGATCAGAATTATTTAAACATCCAATACATTGGTCAATGATTATTATTTCATAAGATAATAAGGAATTGAATGGGGAGTGATCCCATTTTAGTATTGGATTATGTACACTATAATAGTCTTGGGAGTGGATATTGAATAAGGATATGAAGAAATTATGAGGGATCCAAATCCACTATTATAGTCTAGGATGTAATCCTTGACCATGGAAATGATTTCACATGCTTATGTGTATTCTATAAAATTATGTATTATGTAAATTATTTTCTAACATGGATTAAGTTATTTTATTACTTTATAATTCATATCTTATGAACTACTGAGATTTATTCCAAGAATCAGGATTTTGATCTATGATATGTAGGTTATGGTTTTCAATTGTTATGGTCATGTTTTCATATCATTACACTTATTCTATGTTTAAATTATCATTGATGTTTCTCTTGTTTACCCTTATTAGGAATAAAAGCACACATGTTTTTATGTTTACATTCCCCATGTTATGAATGAAGGTATTAATTATGAAATTATAAAGATGGGATATGGAAATAAAGAACATAGTGGTAAATGATAATGTTCACATTCCCTGCTCTGGTTTTTCATTCTTCTGCGACCCTAAAATGTGGATCGAGTGTGGTGGAAATGGAGAGACATTGGGGTGTGGGTGCGGCGGTCGTCGAAATGCCGAGCACAACACTTCGTCGATGGAATTTTTTTCGTTCTTTTTAGGCTTTTCATGTCTGCGTATGAGATCTGTTAAATGTTAGGGATGTTCGTGATGTTGTGTTGAAGGTGATGGCGATGCGATGGTGTCAAGTTGGTGTTCCACTGGAATTTAATCTTGTCTCGGTTCTTTTGTTTCTCTACTCTGGTTCTGGGACTCCCCTGATATCTCTAGGGTGGAGCAGCACAGTGGCTGTATTGTTTCTTTGGGTTGTGAGTTCGAGCATCCGGTTCTGGGTATCGACGGCGGTGGCCTATTGCGACATCATGGTCTTGGATCTCGATCGTTTCTAGATTTGGTGGTTGATGTTCAAGTTATCTTCTACGGTGAGTTGATGATAGTTGTGTTTGATGTGGTTGGTTATGCTCTGATGGTGGTTTGATGAAGTGGTGAGTTCTAATTATGGTCTTTCTGGGTCTCTTTATTGTTATATGTTTCTTCTTCATTATGGTGTTTCAGGAGATGATAGAATGACGATGTTGACGACAGACTTCAGCTGGGGACGTCCGGTGTTCTCATCAGGGTGAAGGTGATGAATATGATGAGCGACGAGTCAATGTCAGGGGGCACGACTCGATGAAGGGTTCAGTTTCACCTGATCTTGGTTTGTGCATGTGTGGACTCTGTTATTGACGGTATTGATGGGTTGCAACAATAGTGGTGATGGATGTTAGGTGATTGGACCAAGGTGGCTACGTGATGCACCTAATCCGTAACAGGTGACAAATGATGATTTTGGATTTTAATTTTGAATGTTTGAAATTTGAAAGCGGGTTGATGGCATTTTTATGTATTGGGTTTTTCATTTTTCTATTCGTTGTGAAAGGCATGTGGGTTCCAACTAACCCCTTAAAAGGTGTTTATTCTGAAAATACTAAAAAAACATCTTTTGGTGATAAAGGATAAGTACCTTGGTATGCTAACATGTCCAATTATATAATAACATCACAGTTACTATCTCCCTAAGATATGAAAAAAATTAAAAACTAAAATCAGAATACATGTTTTACATTTTATGATCCATTTCTTTGGAATTTTTTCAATGATTAGGTTATGATAATATGGTTACATGAAAGTGAAATTGAAGCTATTTTATGTTTTTTAACAACATACCATTTTATAGTCCTCTTTGGACCTCAAATTATAGAAATATATTTATTAGAATATTGGATTAATTAGACCAATATATTCGATGATAAACCTGAATTTATCAAAATATTATAAAAAATTCAGTTTTCTAGAATTTTTTCAGTTTTCTAGAAATATTTCAATGAGGAATAAATCCCCCCAAATCCACTTAATTTTTTGTGATATTTTTGAAGTTTATGGAGTAGATTTTTTTGGAAATTTACCAATGTAATTTTGAAATTATTATATCCTACTTCAATTATATTATGTTTCAAAATGTATAAAATTTAAGGCCACCGGAAGAGATGATGGTCATGCTATTTGTGATTTTTTAGGGGAACCATATTTTGTAGGATTGATGATTTCGAATCCCACAACAATTATTAGAGGAATTTTATTTAAAATAGATGAATTAAGACATTAATGAAACATTATGTGTTGTATCATAAAACATAAACACCCTACAATATACAAATCAGTTGTCAAGATGGAGTATCCAACAGAAAAATCTATGAAATTATAGGAAATATTATTATACCCAACATTAATGAATTGAATAATGCTTGGAATACACCTTATGTATTAAAACTATGACCTAAAGGCACCCCAGATACCCCACATATTATTGTTTTCTCCTCCCAGTGGCCCAAGCACATGCTTTAATATGTCATCAAAAAAATGAATGTCTCCAACGGGAAAATAGTGTTCTTTTATTGTTTTTTCCTCACTCACACACACCTGGAGTAACTTACCAACATTCCACCCATTTAAATAACTACTCTAGAAAAAACCTCTTTAATATTGGTGTTTCAATTAGTTGGGATTCTAAAAATAATATTTTTACTAGTTGAAAATGATAGTAACATTTAACATATTGACCATTTAAAATTCTGGGGTGTTACATCCATCCATCATGTAGTGAACAAAGTCCTCATTATGTAGCCTACATATTAACTAAGGTATTGAAAACATACTTTTTACTAGGTTCATCCTCTGAAAACAATGTAACAATTGGGCCTCATAGGCGACATAGTCTCCCAACACACATGTTTTCCCTCAATTGTGCCCACCAATATTCCCAAAAAATAAATAGACTAATTATTGTACCTACATGACAACACATGTTTTTTTTATATTTTTCTCTAACTCAAACACACCTTGGATATCTTAATAGGAGTTCACCCATCATGATCACTACTCCATGCCAAACCTTTTAACATTATAATTTTTTTAATGTAGGATCCAAACAATTGGGTAACCTTATTGACATGGGTAGTGCAATTTATCGTATTAACCCCGTATCATTGTGAGGTGAAAAATTATTTGATTATATAACATTATACAACCCCATAATATGCATGAACCCATATATTCTAATTTACAGGAAACTTTTTCAATTTTCAGTGGAATTGAAAAATAAGGAATACTAGTGTAATGACCCTGACTATAATAACCCAGATCCACTGTCTAATTTATTAAATTTTCACTATATACAAAGTATCACATCCCTTATGATGGAATATTTTATTACTTTTTATGAACCTAATGAAAATTTGAAATTCACATTTCATTTAACATAAAATAAAAAAAAATGTTATCTTTTTTTCTTCCATTATTCTTCTTATCATAGCCCTATAAATCATTCAAAACACACGTCATGGTATCAATATAAAATAATATAATAAAGGAGGACCATATATGAATAGTAAGGGTATGAGAACAATAGAATCTATCATTAATAAATAAGCATAACCATTTTTTTCATGGAAAATAACTGAAACCATGTCATTTAATCTATAAATTGAGCATAATATGGTTGCAATAAATGATGATCAAATAAATCTAAATAAATAATCACATAAGCATTAAAATATCCATAGATATTATAACTAGTCCAAAAATCACATAGAAGTAACTTCTATAAAAATGATTAAATGTATTATGATATACATATAAAACTATCAAGACCCATCACAATATAGTTTAAATATTTGGTTAGAAACCCATAAAATTAGGCCAACCAATTGTTTTTCATGAGACCGATCAATAAATCATAGGGCTATCTATAGTTGGGACCTTCATATAACATACAATGTTTACTGAATTTATCATATGAAAGGAGTGAAATATAATCAACATAACCATTTTATTGAAAAACTAACATATTAGATTTTAATACTTACCCAAATAAAATAAACATAATCATAAACCATCCAGAATAAAATGGTGAATGTTAATAAAATTTTACATCCTTTGTAAAATATATAATAAACCATACAAAAAAAATAAATATAATATCAATACAACATATCCTCAGAGTATAATAATTACAATAATTTTCCGAATTCAATGATGAATTGAAATATCATAAAATATTCATTAAAATTAAATTTATGGAAAAAACACTTTTTAATTTGAAAATATTTTTTTTGAAAGATCAAAAAATATTATGAATATTATTTTGTTTCAATATAACCTTATAAAAATTGTAAAATAATATTCAAAAAATTTATTTTTCATAATTGTTAAATTTTTTATTCATTTCATACCCATTAAAACAATGATTCTGTTCACATTTTGGTAGAAACCAAATAAACCTTGTTTAGAAAATGAAATGAAGCTACAATTGAATTTTAAAAAAAAAATTAAAATGTGAAAAATGACTTTGATATATCATTTTTAATATGTAAAATATATATATTTTTTAAAATTTATGAAATATTTATTTTGATAAAAAAGGATTTGTGATCGAACAGAGAAATAAATTCATATATTCTGTAAAAATATTTTCTCAATTATTTTAAGTAATAAATATTATGAAAATTTTATGTTACGTGAAAACGTTCATTAATACTATTGGAGAAGAGACTATATTTATTTTAATATATAAATATTAAATAATTCTCCCAATAGATACTTAGATAAAATCAATCATAAATAGTGATGAGATTCTGAAATAAACCCTTACCACTCTAGAAAATTTTGAATCATAATCCCCATGAATGAAATAAAATTAATAAAAATAGGATCATGATATAACATATCATAATGGGTAGTATATTCACCACAAAAACGAATAAGTGGTGAATATGATGTATATCTGATGAAAGTAAATGTTATATGAGAAAACCATACATCATGTTTGACTTACTTTATATTTGTTAAAACATCCTGTATAATGAATATAAGTTTTACATACATATATTATTTATCAATAATCATATATATCACACCGTATATTATTTACTTATAGTTTTTATCACCATTTTATTAATAAATCATTATTAAAATAACTCATTCAGGTGATAATTGCATCATTTTTCATCTATATATTAGTTTGGTTATTTTGATTGATTTAATTTGATCATGTTTACATCATCCTCAAAATTTTAAAAATTTTAAATATATTATATATATTATTTATTCATGTATTTTTATTAATCTAATACATTTAGGGGTGAAAAATGATTTACATCATTTATGGAGATGGAAGGTCATACATATGAATGAATGTTTCTTCCATTTTCATTGAAAGATGGAATGAAAGGAAAATATTAATTAATTAATATGTTTAGTACCATTATAATTTCATATATAGAATTTATATAAATCAAATAAATCCTTATTACCATCAGAGTAAAAAATTATTGAAAAACATTTCACATTTCTATGTAGAGGCAGTAGTCCACACGAATGTACAAGTGATAGTACTGTTTTCCAAATGATTGGATGGTAAGATGTTAGATGTGATATTATATTTACAAAATTATGTTTATTTCATAAAAATAACATATATTCATTAACATTAAACTTACTTATTTTCATGTAAATAATAAGTGAAAAGTGAATCACATCGTTTCACAATGCAGTAGTTTTTCGTACAAACTGGTGACATTATCATATCCCCCACAGAATGGAAAATATAATGGTATATATGATTTTATAATAAGAAAAGTGTTATAATTTCATAAATATCATAAATATCTAAAATAAATCATTATATATATCATTAAATGGTGTTGATTGAAAATGAATTGTAATGGTTCGGGAGGCGACAGTCTATCGTACACATGATTGATGACTCAAATTCATTTTTGATGGATGTTGAGACGGGTCTAGGTAATTACATTAAAATAATAAAATATTATTATATAGGATATATTTGTTACATTAAATTATAATATTTTGATAATGTTTTCATGAGGTAGAAGAAGACATAAAATGAACACAAATTTTTAATAATTTTAACACTTCTTTGGGGATCCTCTTTAGGAATACTACCAAAGACTTCATAGAGGGGTTTAAGAATAAAAATAAGGAATCTAATAATTTTTATGGGATTAAGTAATGTATTTGGGTTTTTATTTCCCAAACCAAATGGTTTTTGATGTGTGATGATAAGAGGATATGGGGTGGCCATTCCTAAGTGGGGAATAGGACACACATGGGTTTTTTCAAAAGATAAAGTGATACAGATATTTTTATCATGAAAAAAGCGTCCAAAATTGATAATTATTGAACCTAATAGATTTTAGGATCAAAATATATCAATTAAATAGGTTATCGACAAGTTTTAGGTCATTTTTACCCCTATTTTATTAATTTAACTCCTAATAAAACTCATTTGTACTTTCACTCTAGTAATTAGTTTTTTACTATTTTCACTATTCAAAATTGTTAAAGATTAATTTAACCTTATTAGATATTAAAAAATATTATTATTTAAAATGTGGAATATATTTTTATAAATTTAATCCAAATATTTTGGAGAATTAAATGTCAAATTAAACTTTTGAAACGATGAAAGTATGGTTTTAGAAAGAGAAAGTTCTCATAAGTATATAATGTTTTAACATAAAAATTAAATGTAAAATTGATTAAAATGACATAAATTAGTCAAATTTTAATATAATTTGACTATTTATACTTTAAATAAAATTAAAATATAATTTAACTTTGTAAATAATTTATACTAAAAGTCATAATTCAATAAGAATCTGTATTTTTCACTATTCATCAAAAAATTAATTTTTTCCTGAAATTAAAAAAATCACTCAAATATAATATTGAGATTTATATTTCAAGAAATAAATTTTATTTTTTCAAATAAATTATTTTAATGTGGTAAAAAATAATTTTAAATTATAAGCACAAAGGGAGACTAGACAACATTTTAGAAAATATATTTTTTCATAAACCATGTATTTTATTTTAAATGGTTATTAATTAATTTTTAATACATATACAAAAATTAAATTTATTTTAAAATGTGTAAGCCATCTAATTTTTAAAATTTATTTATTATTATTCATAACTATCAACTTAATGGCTAGGTTGTAATGGTTAGGTTTATATAATTATATTACAGAGGAGTATCAGAATTTGTTTAAAACCAGTATTGCATGAATTGAAATATATCAATGAAATTGAATTTATCTTAAGAAATATATCTTAATGTGTTAAAGAGTTATTTTAGGATTTGGGTGCAATATATGTGTGGGAGGGTCGATGCCCAACTTTTATTTTTTCCCATAATTAGTGAACAATTCGGGATCAACACAACAATGAACACCAGTATCCACGAGATTGAAAAAATGATTTAGAAAAATTAATAGAAACCAGAACCAAGTGAGGTGATTGACATAATTTTTTTATAATTAATTTAATTTAATAATGATTACCTCTAAGGTGATTCTTTCTTCCTTGACGCGTTTGGTCATAGATATGTAGGTGTATCGTCGTTGCCTTATAGAGATCAAGGGTATATCTCATCTAGCGATGATCCATACATGTTTCACGTATATCCATATATCATTAAAGTAGTCTCCTAGTTCTATCATATAATCACCTTAGTTTTTTGATGTTCTCCTTCGATCGCATTGAGAACCTCTTCCAAAGCATTATTCTTGATCTGGTGGAGGAGGATCACTATCGTTTTTGAGAGTGTTCTTGGAGAAGAAATAACTCTATAGGTTGGATAGATTTTCTTTAATTCCTTGTGCACATCTATAATCATCGCTAATCTAGTGGTTGGCCAATAATAGAATAATATAATCAGGAATTTAATTCACTAAGATAATAATAAATAATTTGAACAATTGACTTAATTATTTTATTAATCTTAAAGAAACCCAAAGTCAAATAATAACAACATTATTATTTTCTGACATGCACTTAAGTTGTGAGTTATTATTATATATTATTTAATAAAATAATATTAAACATTATTATTTCTCACTAGACCCTTAATATTGTCTTCCAATTCTCTACCATATTTATCGAACCATGAATAATGACTGTTTATTAATTAAATAAATATCGCTCCATTATTTTCCAATAAATATATAAATATTATATTCATTAAATAGAAAATTTATATTTATTAATTATTCTTCTATCATTATATTCTGTATAATAACTAGTATCAAAATAAATACAATCAATAATCCATGAATAATTATTGAACGATAATCACATATATTCTTTATTCAACTTGTTAAATAATAAATAATATATTATTTAACCGATTTACTGGATACAGTTCGCGTGTGACCCACTAGACATATTTCTCAGTGGCATTAGCCAGAGAAGGCTAAATTCCAAAGATATCATCTAATAACATTCCAAGGAACCCATAGTGAAAGATTTTAATGCCACAATTACATGTCACCACATAAAAATGCTTATCGTGTAATATAATCCCTTTGTCTCGATATCTCAATCAAGCAGGTTGCATAAAAGTTCCACCAACCCATGTGCTCGATTTATCATTCTTTGACTTCTTAAAAATCGAACGTGCATATAAAAAACATGGCTATGGATTTATTTAGGATAAATCATTTCCATTAAATGGCTTGAGATATCAACTTCTGTTATGGAATAGAGGGGATGAATCCTTTCTTTCAATATTCATTAAAGTAGTATTACTCTTGACACACCGATCATATCCTACCTCACTACAGACATATGTCATCATAGTTTTCTCCAATATATCTAAGTGTGTGAGTTATAATACCCATTAATAATAATCTTAAAGTCTAAGGACCAATACAGATGTCTGCAGATAGGAACATCGAATTACACTTATAAATGCGGTTTTCCTACTACTGGGTCTCATTATCATAATATCTTCTATGTCATTACCAATGGAATACACCATGATAAGGTTCCCCAAAGTCCTATGAGTCTCCACACCTAATAACATGTATCATTTTTGTCCCTTAAAATGATATGATCCATATATAAATAATATATTCAAGAATAGTGTCATGGAAATTTTGTGTTCTCATCTCAGAAAGGATCCGTTATAACCTTTCAATGTGACTAATACACATAAGACATTATCATATACAATTTCAAGCATAAAAAATAATGATTTGATAAGGATTTTATTAATATCCATCCAATAAATACATGTTTATCATAAAGTACAAAAAGAATTTTGTTCTATGGCACCAACATTAACAGACTCCCACTATCACTAGAACCAACTGCAAATGAACATCAGTCCGCTTGCTCTCACATGATATTCATGATTCAGATGAGATAGGCCTTTATTCAAGGGGTCCTTCACATTTTCTTTTGTGGGTAATATGCTTTATGTAACTTCACCCATTTGATAAAAATACATTAAGAGGTGATACCTGTGAAATATGTGATTTGTTAGTTCAAGTGACATTAGCTGTATTGCCAGAGCCACTGGTATAGTATAATCACAATACAATGTTATAGGGTCTTTACAGCTAGTTACCACATCATACTTCTAGAAACAGTTCTAAATCCTGATAGATTCCTTGGCTACATCAGAAGCCTCTATGTACCTGGACTCTACTATAGAATCAATTATAACTAGCTTCTTTGAACTCTTTTTTCTCACAACTCCTCAATTAAGGAAAAAAACATATCCCAATTGTGACATCAGATCATTCTAATATGTGAGAAAACTAGTATTATTATACCCTCTAATTAGAAGGTCCTTGTCTCCTCCATACACCTAGAATATATCCTTAGTTATTCTTAGATACATAAGGATAATCTTAACTGTAGTACAATGTTGTTCTCCTATATCTTCTTGATATCTTCCTTCCCTGATAAGTTCATAGGAAACATCAATTCTAGTACATGAAAGGGAGAACATGATAGATCCTATCTCTGAAGCATACTAGATCTTACTCATTCTATCTTTCTCTTGTTGTGTCTAAAGACAAATTGTTTTCATAGAAATATGTTAACCATGTGATACTGGAACCAATACCCTCTTGGGTTGTTCAATACTAAATATTATTAGTATCCGGTCAATATATATACTTTAACATAGCCCATGTAGCCTCTTGGATCTATTAAAATTGATCTTGATCCCTAGAATGTTGGTTGGTTCATCAAAGTACCTCATGGAGAAGAACTTAATAAGATAATCTTTAATCGATTGTAAGATTCGCATGTCATTTCCAATAAGTAATATATCTTCAATATGTAATAATAGGACAACAACTGTATTTCTATTAAACCATTAATAAATACATGGATTACATTAGTTCTTAATGAAACCAAATCCCCTTATGTCTTCATCAAATCGAGTATTCCATGACTCGAATGTTTTCTTCATTCCATAAAGTGATCTATAAAACATTCAAAACCTTTTCAATCACCAAGTGTAACAAATCCTCTTGGTTGTTTCATATAGATATATTCATGAAGGATCCCATAAGGAATTCAGTTTTGACATTCATCTGCAAAATATCATATTCATGGTCAGCTGTTATGGAATGTAATATTCTTATGGATTTAAACACAACAACCGGAAAAAAGGATTCATAGTAGTCAATTCCTTGACACTATTTAAAAACATTATCAACTATCTATAGGACCCCAGGACACCCTGAGAGGGTAGGGGTGAATCATGGTGACAACTTATTCTTTTAAAAATAGGGATCTTGTTCCCACATTGGTAGGAACTAGTTAAACTTGTATGAAGAATATGATCTGCAATGAAACATTCACACGCAAAGAGATTACAGAGAAATTTATACTTGGTTCACCACTAAGGGATACGTCCAAGGAGTATATGCCGACAAGTTGTTGGTCGTACAAAATTCCACTAATATTCACTAGTTGTGGATTAAAAAGGTTCAGGAACAGTTACTTTGTCCCAGGCTCATTGCCTTTGCAAAGGTTCAGGGATAGCTCACTGCTTCCCTTGGGTCACTCCCATTGACTCCCCCTGGCTCACTACCTTTTGTGAAGTCACACTTAGTTTATAGATGTGAATGTATATTCATCATTGCAAAATAATTCATCCTCTATTTAATGTAGATGCTCTGTTGAATTCCAACTTTAACTCGTATACTAATCTCCCTTTGCATAGAAGGTATCGGTCAATCTTCCAGTTGTCGTGCAGCTTCAAAAGAACTGGCATACAACAACCTCACCTGGCGCGTTTCTCCAAGAATAGCCCTCAAGATTCAATAATGGAACGCAAGTCACTTGCACGGTACAAAATTGGCATGTAGGTTACACCAACACACATGCGCGACACTACCTCCTTCAACTCCAAACATGCGCGGCTCTGCACCATTAACTCCCAAACCGCCTTGGTCTTGCAACCAAAAACCGGCGCGCAACCTCTACTTGTGCAACCCAACTACCACTTGCGCGACTCAACCACTTGCGTGAACAGAGCTCGAAAAACTCTAAGTCTTGAATTTCATTACAAATGAGGAGGGGTGGTCCTCTATTTATATACAAACTGGACCCCCTGCGTAGTGGCACTCAAGTCTTCCCTCGGCGCGCAGGTTCCGACACGCAGCTCATCTTCCCTAGCCTCTGTCGCACTGTTTACTCGCACGACCACACCAATACTTGTGTGACCCTCTTTAATTTGCCATATTTTGAAGTTATGATCATGAAAAATAATAGACGTGCAAGTTTCCAGACCTCCTAGTTACCGGCGCCCAAGTCCCTTCTCGGCGCGCAGGTCACTTGCGCGACCCAACCAATACTTGTGCGACACTTATCCCTTTGCCATTTTTCCTCGTTCTGATCTTTATTAACTATAGGCGCGCAAGTTTCCTATCCTTCAGGTAAACGGAGTACAAGTCTCTTTTCCAAAAACACTTTTCTCCATTTGTTGATTTTCAGGCCCAAAAAATTGGCAAACACTGGGAAACAGTGCCACCTTCAATATTGTTGTCGGATTGAACTGTATGATCTCTTTACTGGTACACATTCGGAACTTCCACTGAGGATTGACAACAAACACAAACCATACTCCAATTCATGCATAGAATACCATGTTTCCAATAATCTCCCCCTTTGGGTTTGTTGGCAATCGGAAAATAAATTCAATAGATCCCCATCCATGTGCAATCCAAAGACACAAGAATCAACTCAGCCAACACTCTAAGTCTACGTGATCAATTCTCGGTGTATAATACAAGATAGGAAGCTTTAATTAGGTACCAGTGTTTTGAAATTCTCAATGATGCCCAAGAAGTGTTGAGTCAATAAGGTTTTCCTTATGACTTTTCCATTCCTTCTTGTTTTGAAAATCACAAACACCTTGTCTCTATGAAAATTGATTTTGTAAGGAAAATCACTTTTGTAAGAAAAATTATCCTTATTACATTTTCACCCATATATTTCTTAAGTACAAGATTCAGATTCATTTCTAGATTTTCGGAAGTGTTTAAAACTTTGACTTAAAAGCATTCTGTTTAGGCTCCGAATTCTGGATACAAACTTTAATAAAGATCAACTCTGAATTCTGGATGAGAACGGTATTGAAGCTCAACTCCGAATTCTGGATACGAACTTTAATAAAGATCAACTCCGAATGATGGTCACGAACTCTCATGAATTTCAACATCGAATTCTAATGACAAATTTTCCATTACGATTTCTGATTACAAATTCTGATGACGAATTCTCATTCCGAATTCTCATTCCAAATTCACATATTAAATAGAATCTGGTCATCTTTGTTTTATACAGTCTGAATTTATTTAGACTTTGAAAATTATTTTTGGTTAGACTCCGAACTTTCTTTTTTTCTTACACTTATAGAATTTGTCTACTCTTTGAGTTTTTGTTTACACTCCGAACCTTCACTCCGAACTTTTGAGTTAGAATTTAAAACAATGTCGTACATTCTGTTACACTTGTTTTGTTATAAAACAATGTCGTCTATTCTGTTATAAAATAACTGTTGGTTAGGTTACACGTGTACAGGTCCCTCCGATTTTTTAAGGAAAATATGAACATTGGGAAGGAGGCCGACCATACCTATAAATAGGACCTCATTTGAAAGAGCTCGAGAGACAATGAAGTTGATCAATCTAGAGACCACACCCTGCTAAGGTGAATTCTAGAGAGAGAAAGCTTTTCAAGCCTTGTGCGTACTGAACCGCTCGTTCAGTTGTTTCTTTGTGCGACTCCGAATGTTGGTGATTACATTCGAGGACTTCTGGGGATAGGAAGACGGAGCTTTCCAACACCTTGAAGTTGAGGGCTTGCAGGGATAGCAAGATAGAGACTCCGATCTTTGTATCGAGGGCTTACCCTGGTGTGGGTAAGACAGACTTTCTTGAAAGTATAAATCAAGGGGCCTTTATCCAAGGTTGTTGGGTAGCCTTCTCTTTGGGTTAAAAGACTTATATCTTGTTACTTGTAGTTTTACTACTTGTTTATTTCCGCTGCATTTCGTATTATGAGGAAAGTATAACTTTCTTATACTTCCTTACTTGTACTCTGTTTCATTTAGATTCTATACGCTTTATGGTAGAATCTCATATTGTAATCTTTTGTTAAGTTTTATTTTCCCGAACCATATTTCCGGAACCTACTTTTAGAATCTATTTCCATGTTTTCATTTGGTGTTAGAGGTGTTGTGAATTTTCTTTAGTTTAACTTTGTTAAACATAGCCCTTTTATTTGCTTAAGGAAACCATAGTTATTCATAACTAACTATAAAGGTTCCAAAGGAATTTTTAAAGTATACAATTCACCCCCCCTCTTGTATATTGAGCATCTACATCATGATTTCGATCCTACAATTGGTATGAGAGGAGGTTTCTGGAATACTTATACTCACGTATAAGTTTTTCTTGCTCACTTTATCATTCCGAACTTCCTCATTCCGAACATTGTTATTACGAATCTTTTCTACTAACATGTTTGTGTGCCGAAGGTTTTTAAGTATGACAGGAGTTAATGTTGGGTCTATTGATAATCTAAATCCTACAAGACCACCAATCCTTGATGGTAATGACTATGAGTACTGGAGAGATAGAATGAAGACTTTTTTTTATCAATAATGGATTGGACAACTTTGTTATGCTTACTGGTGATTATAAAATTCCTGATAAGGAAGTTAAAACTTTTACTAACCAGGAAAAAAGAGAGTATCAACTCAATTATAAGGTATGCAATACTTTACTATGTTTAATGACAAGAAATATATATATATACAAATTCCTTCTTTTGAATAAGCTAATTGTATCTGGAAGAAGTTAGAAGTTTCACACTTTGGAACTTCTAAAGTGATTGAGACTATAAGAGCTATGCTTAGAGCTGAATATCATGGCTTCAATTTTCCTTATGGTGAACCAATTTGTAAATTTCAGCAGAGATTTATGATTATCGTCAACAGCCTAAATTCTATGGGAGAAAAAGGGTTAGATGATAAAGAACTTGTGGATAAGATAATTGATATTATGCCCAATGAGTGGGAATCCAAAAGAACTTCTATAGATGAGAACAGAAAGGTCACTCAAATTTCTCTTGATGAGTTATTTGGAACTCTTCTTCAACATGAAGCAAGAATGAAGAGAGATGCTAACAACATCAAGAAGAAAAATGGAAATGGTACTATTGCGTTTACAACAACATCAAATCATATGAAAGCTAAGACTCCTGAGAGAGTAACCAGATCCAAGTCCAAGAAGATAGTTTTTCAATCAGATTCTAGTGAGAGTAAAATATCAGAAAATGAGTTAGCTAATCTTGCTCGGAGGATGAACAAGATAGCTGGCCAGAGAAATTTCCAATCCAAGTATAAGAAAAAGGAAAGGAAAGATAAGAAATATGGAGAAGTTACTTGTTATGAATGCAAGAGAGCTGGACATATTAGACCAGATTGCCCTTTGCTCAAAAAGAAAGAAAGGAAAGAAAGGCATTCAGACAGGAACAACAAGAAGTATTATAAAGCCAAAGTTAAGAATGTTTTGAAAGCTAATGACACCTGGAGTGCCAGTGGTGGTGACTCTTCAGATGAATCTTCTGAATACGAATCTTCAGGGCAGAAGAATCTTGGTCTTATAGCCATATTACCTATTGAAAATCATTTTTTATGGCTAAGGTATTAAATGATGAATCATTGACCAATGATTCTTTAAAAACTAATGTTAGTAAGTATTATAACTCTTCTGATGAAGAATCCTCTTCTGATGAAGAAAATACTTTACCTACTTATGAAGATGTCTCTAGGTTTGCTGAACTTCTTGAGATTGAGAATTCTAAACTAAATAAAAAACTTGGTAAGGAAAACTCTAGGAATTCTATTCATACAAAATAGATATCAGATCTTTCTAAAGATCTTGACAGGAAAAATTATGATTTTGAATGTATTTCAAAAAATCTTGAGGAGGTATGTTCTGAAAAGAACAAACTTTCTAAAGAATTAGAAAAAGTAATTTCTAAGAAAAATGTTTTCGAGCCTAGCTCTAGTTCTAAAACAAATGATTTTGAGGATAAAAATTTGGTTATAAAACTCAAGTCCGAAATTATTTTCTTAAAGAAGTGTTTATCAAACTTTACCCATGGTAAGGATTATTTTGATAAAATGTATTCCCAAATACGACCTTTAAGAAATAAATCCGGATTTGGTTATACCCATGCTAAACCAATTTTCAGTAACAATTATTTTGTTCCTCAAAGATCCCCATTTTTTACCAAGTTTCAATGTCGTGGTCACTGGGCAAAGAATTGTTCCTTAAAAAAAACCCAATCCTTAGGTTTTCATAAATCTTACTTTTCTATGACGATGTGGGTTCCTAAAATTTTATTATCTAGAAATCTCGGATCCAAGCAAGTTTGGATTCCAAAAGTCTAATTCTCTTCTTGATTTCCGGAAAATAAAGAGAGTAGTATCAATAATAAATGGTACATGGATAGTGGATGTTCCCGGCACATGACCGGTAACAAAACCTTTTTTGAAAAGATTATGAAAACGAAAGGAGGAAAGGTAACTTTAGGAGATAATGCTAAGGGAGAGATTATTGGTATTGGTAATATTTTTCTTCTTGGTAAAACCTTGATTTCAAATGTTCTTTTTGTAAAGGGTCTTAAGAACAACCTCATTAGCATAAGTCAGTTATGTGATGAAGGTTACCTTGTGAATTTTAGGAATGATAAGTGCTTAGTTCACAATTCCAAGGAAGAATTTATTCTCTCAGCCAATAGGCAAGAGAATGTTTAAACTTTGAACATAGAAGACCGTAAAATCCAAGATTTACCTTTCCTAAGTTCAATGGAAGATCATTCATGGTTATGGCATAGAAGACTAGGTCACTGTAACCTTAGAAAACTATGTAAACTCTCTATGAAGAAACTAGTTAAGGATCTACCGGAGCTTAGATTTGATTCTTCTAAAGTTTGTAATCCTTGTCAATATGGAAAGAAACATAAATCTAATTTTAAATCAATCGGTGAAGTCTTGACAACTGATGCATTACAGTTAGTGCACATGGATCTTTTTGGTCCAACACAAACTGGAAGTATTGGAGGAAAATACTATGTGTTTGTTCTTGTTGATGATCACACTAGATTTACTTTGGTCTATTTTCTAGAAAAGAAGTATGAAGCTTTTTCTTATTTCAAAAGTTTTAGAGCTCAAGTTAAAAATGAGAAAAAACTTCCTTTGAAAACTATTCATAGTGATCATGGAGGAGAATTTCAAAATAATGATTTTCAAACTATTTGTAGTAGAAAAGGTATTACTCACAATTTCTCAGCACCTACAACTCCTCAGCAGAATGGTGTATTTGAAAGAAGAAATAGAATTCTTCAAGAGATAACTAGAACCATGTTGAGTGTATATTCTATAGCTAGAAATTTTTGGGCTGAAGATGTAAGTACTGCTTTCTATACTATAAATCGAGTTTTGATTAGACCTTTCCTTAATAAAACTCTTTATGAGTTATGGAATGGTAGAAAACCAAGACTATCCTACTTCAAGGTTTTTGGTTGCAAAGTATTCATTCTGAATACTAAAGATAACTTACATAAATTCGCACCAAAATCTGATGAAGGAATTTTCTTAGGTTATTACACAACTTCTAAGGCTTATAGAGTTTTTAATAAAAATACTTGTACTGTTGACGAAACATTACATGTAAAATTTGATGAGTCTGATCCTTTTGTTTTTAAACCATCCCACCCTACATCCTCGGATGTGTTACAACCTTTGATAGAAGAATCTTCTAATAAGGATAATGTTCAAGAAGATAATTATGATACATTTACCCCAGAAGACTTTCTACCCTATGTTGATGAACAGGCTTTTCGAAACCCAAATCTGGTGTTTCTTAAGAATCATCCCAGTGATAGTATCATTGGTGATGTAAATCAACCTGTAAGGACTAGAAGTTCCTTATGAAATGAAGTATAACATCTAGAATTCTTTCCCAATTAGAACATAAAATCACCGATGAAGATTTAGGTGATAATGATTGGATCAAAGCTATGCAAGATGAACTAAATGATTTAGAAAGGAATAAAGTCTGGACCATGGTTGAAAGACCTAAGGAAACTTCTGTTATTGGAGTAAAATGTGTTTTCAGAAATAAATGTGATGAAAATGGAGTCATAGTAAGAAATAAAGATAGACTTGTTGCTAAAGGTTATAATCAGCAAGAAGGAATAGGCTATGAAGAAGCCTATGCTCCAGTAGCCAGACTTGAATCTATCCGTATTCTACCTGCCTTTGAAGAATTATTTAATTTTAAACTTTTTCAAATGGATGTGAAATGTGCTTTTCTTAACGGTTATGTTCAAGAGGAAGTTTTTGTTGAACAACCTCCTGGATTTGAAGATACAAAACATCCTGATTATGTTTTTAGACTTACCAAAGCTCTATATGGCATTAAACAAGCCCTACGAGCATGGTATGATAGACTCGTTGGATTTTTGCTTCAAAATAACTATGTCAAGGGAAATGCAGATCCAACCCTTTTTATAAAGAAAGATAAGAAAAATGTTTTGATTGTTCAAATTTATGTTGATGACATCATATTTGTTTCAACTCAGCAATCTTTGACTGACTCTTTTGCAAGTCTAATGAAATCTGAGTTTGAAATGAGTATGATGGGTGAGTTAACATTTTTCCTTGGTTTTCAAATTTCCCAAAAACCAGAAGGCACCTATATATCTCAACATAATTATATTAAAGATCTTCTCAAAAAGTATGGTTATGAAAACACTAAGAGTATAAGTACTCTTATTGGTACCTCAAACTCTTTAGATCTTGATGAAGCTAGGAAACCAGTAGATCAAACATCTTTTAGAGGTATGATAGGAAGTTTACTTTACTTAACAGCTAGTCGACCAGAATTAATGTTTTCAGTATGCTTATGTGCAAGATATCAATCCAATCCTAAGGAATCTCACTTAAAGGCAGTAAAAAGAATTTTTCTCTACCTTAAGGGAACCATGGATCTAGGATTATTTTATACTTCTGGAAATGATTTTGTTCTAAAAAGATTTTTTGATGCTAACTTTGGTGGATGTAGAATGGATAGAAATATTACATCTGGAACATGTCATTTCTTAGGAGATTCTTTAGTTTCTTGGTCTTGCAAGAAGCAACATTTTGTAGAACTCTCCACTACTGAAGCTGAATATGTAGCAGTTGGATGTTGTTGTGCTCAATTGTTGTGGATGCAACACACACTCACAGACTATGGATTGAGTTATACTAAAACTCAAATTTTGTGTGATTACACATGTGACATTGCCCATAGTAAGAACTCTGCCCATCACTCTCATGAAAAACAAATAGATATTAGGCATCACATTCTTAGGGATCACAAACAAAAAGGAGATATTATTCTTCAGTTTTTCGGAACGCAAGATCAACATACTGATATTTTCACAAAATCCTTGCCTTCTGATAGATTTGAATACATTAAACAGAAGTTAGGAATGATAACCATAAGGTAATCCTTCTTAATTAACTTTCTGTTGAAAAAGTCTCCTTACAGCAATAAAATATTTTTTATAGGGGGAGTACATTTGATTGTTAGAGTAACTAAATTTTTTTTCAAATATTGTTTTTCAAACTTTTCGGAACTAAAATTATGGAATGGAAATTTCCGGAACTAAAATTTTCCAGAATGGATATTTTCATATAGAAAACATCAGGAATGGACATTTTCGTATTGAAAACTTCCGGAATGGAAAATTTCATACTGATATTTTCATAACGGAATTTTCATACCGAATCTTTCATAATAAGTTTTTTCCTTTTCAAATTTTGTAATTTTCATACTGAGTTTTCCGTACTGAGTTTGTTTTTCATAATGAGTTTTGTGAAATTTGTCTTTTCGTAGTACAGTTTTTTTTCGTAGTTTTCTTAAAAATGTTACCAATTATGAATAATCTTCCTAAGCCAATCCGAAAGGTATGATTTTCTTACCCATGGTTTCATAGTCATACTTTACTTGCTGGTATTTTCTTATACTTTGTTTTCGGATTATAATTTTCTTAAATATTTTGTTTTAATAAAACCTCAAAAAGATCGGATTCAAGTTTTCATGAGAGTTGGTTTTCGATCGTCAGATCTGATCTCATCTTGTCACAACTGTTCAATCAACCATGGAAGATGAACCGTTTTCTCGTCGCCTATATAAAGGGGACCCCAAATAGTTGTCCCCCATCGATTTCAAGCTCCAGCGACCTGAAACTCTTCCTCTCTGTTTTAAGACCGTTCCAAACTTCTCAAAAGTCGTCAGACCTGAATGTCTGTGCAATTAGATTCTCAAGAAATGTCATCCTCAAATCCAATTTTACAATGGTTAGTTTACAGAGAAAGGCTGGTTCATCCAGATTTCTTCAACAACTATGATTCTCTTATTTCTAAGAACATAAAGCTGAATGGATGGGAAGATATTGTTGTGTCCAAACCGGGGAGTCAAGATGATGTTTTTTCAGAGTTACTTTTTGAATTCTCTGAAACAGTTTCCTTCTTTAAGGAAGATAATAGGGAGAAATTTTCTTTTAAGTCTTATGGCAAGACTTATAAGCTTTCTTATACCAAGGTAGCCAGCTTGGTAGGGCTGACCTATAAAGGAGAATCCGAGTTCATATATCACGTATTGCCAGATTCTAAAGGAAGCTTCAACAAGGAAAAAGCTTTGAAAACTCTCTGACTAACAGACGATAAGGCTCCAATGATTTCTAGCTTGCCTTCAAATTTCTGGATTCTAGAGTTGTGGGTACAAGGTCTTATCGTACCGAGGAAAGGTGATAAAGACAGTCTGATGAAGAGTGAAATCTATATCTTAGATTTTCTGACAAATCTAAGGAAGTTTAACTTCATGAGGCACATTCTTATATCTATTGAGAATGTTAAGAAAGGAAATCTCAGAGCCCAAATCGTAATGTACCCAGCAATTTTATCAAAGTTAATAGTTCGGTGCCTTGAGTCTTTCAAGGAAGCTTGCAGGACTAATCCAAGGGTTTGCAAAATTTTGATGGTGAGTGATGATACTCTTAAGTGGATGGATGTGGCTTTCAACAAGGAGACTGGTGAATTCTTTGACTTGCCAAGTCAAGAAGAAGTGGTTCCAAAGGCTACTGAACCAGAATCAACTAAGCCAGTAAAGAAAATAAAGTTGAAAGAAGTTGCAGCTGAAGCACCGGATCCTAAATCTAAGGAAGATCAATCCGCTCCTCTAAAACCGAAGAAGAAGAAAGCCCATCTTGATGAGGTAGTTGCAAAGTGGAGAGCAGATAAAGAGAAAACGAAAGAAGGGGATCTATAGTTTGGATTGGATCCTACGGAAGCTAAGGCTTTGAAGGAAAAGACAGAAGACGAATTGGTAAAACTCGCAAAAGAAAAGAAGCTCAAGAAGAATATGACAGAAGCTGAGGCAGTTCACGCTTTGTTAAAATTTAATGAGATGGTTTCTGGAAACATTCTAGTTCCGAGATCTTTCTCCTTGGAATCTCTACCCGAGACTCCAGGATGAAACATTGATTTTCTGGAATAGATTATAGCTGAGCCTGTTGAGAAAATAGAGCAGATTGAGCAAGTGCAAGAAGAAGAAGCTGTTGCTGAAGGAAGTGGTGAAACCAGAGATTTGTTGAAAGAAGTAGAAATTTGTAAGGGGTCAGCTTCGGAACATCTGTCACTCCGAACTTCAGAGGCTAAATCCTCTAAATTAGTAACTACAGAGAAGGATAATAATGAAGAAAATTTTGTTCAAAAAGTTTTTGATGATGTTATTTAAGTATCTACTAGCGAGCAGAATAATCCAGAACAAGAATCCATTCTGAAAAAGGACAAGGGAAAGCAACTCCTTGTTGATACTCCAAAATCAGTGGCAAGCAAGAAAAGAGAATTTGGTGATTCTTCTAAAAGGAAGTTGGAGCTTATTGAGGAAGAAAATTCTACAAGCAAAGTTTCGTATTAGGAGTCATCCTCGTTGGGAATGACCTTGTTGTTAAATCTTTGATGAATTTAGTGGGTTCCATTCCAACAATCTCGACTATAGATTCAAGATGCCAGATGCTCCAACATGCTTTGAATCAGAAATCAGATTCCATATCCATGGTTATGGATAAGTGTGTCGAGATAGAAGATGAATTCAAATCTTTTCTTATTGGATATGAAGCCCAAAAATGATATTGCAAGAGGATGACTAGCTGGTCGAGGAAAACTGTAGAAGAGATGAGGCTATTTGACGAATTTCAAGACAATGTTAAAGATGCGTTTGAAACAGAAGACAAGAAGATTAATGAACTTACTTATACCTTTGAAGAGAAGCTGACAGATGAAAAGAACTTCCGGATTCATGAAGTTAGAGATCTGAATTGGAAGCTGAACACTATTTCTCAAAACTGGATGTATGAAAGGGATCAACGGATTGAGTTTGAAGAAAAGTATAAAGCTTAGGAAGAAAATATTAAAGCTTAGGAAGAAAAGATAAAAGCCTAGGAAGAACAGATTGAAGCTCAATCTGCAAGAATAGTGGTCTTAGAGAAGCAAGCTGAAGAAGACCATAAAGACCTAAAGATGATCAAGACTATTCTTAAGGGGCTCATTTAGAATGAAAAAGATCTGAAATAGTTATATCCGATTTTTTGTTTTATCTTTCATTCCTTAAAATTAATGAAAATATCAGTTGCTCGTCTTTTGTTATTATTACTAATTTTTTCAGGTACTTTGTTGTTTTTTTCCATTCCCTCGAATTCTTTTTGAAAATCACAAAGGGGGAGAAGGAAAAGATCCTTAAGGAAAAAGAACTCTAATAAGAGCTTATCTAAGGGGGAGTTTTTCATTAAAGAAGACTTTCTTATTCATAATGAAATCTCACTCCGGAAATCTAGAATACTATCCTTAGAGTTTCAATTCCTAAGGGGGAGTTAGTCTTATTCATCAATATCCTTAAAGCAAAGGGAGATAAGCCTTAATGTTTTTCTTTATTCTTATAATTTCATTTTCGTAAGGAAGTTTGTGCTTTCCAAAAAGGGGGAGATTGTTGAGTCAATAATGTAACACCCGATACTTTTATGTTATATAAGCCATCAAAGGAATTTTTTTACACAACACTTGCTTGGATTGCTTTACACGCAATCGCGACCTTCCTCGATAGCTTGCGTCGTACACAATACCGAGTTTCACTAAACAACAATATGCTATTAAAACTAGCCGTTATGAATAGTAATAACCACTTTTTGAAATTTTATAAATTTTATTTTTCAAAATGGACTTCATTTTTGGACTCAGAATATCGAAATTAGCATAGGGTGAAATTTTGGTATTTTTATGAAAACTTTCAATTTTTGATGAATAGTGAAACCACTAAGTGGTAGGTTAAAAACTAAATTTTGCATAAAACTAAATTTTGCATAAAACTTAATTTTACCGCTTCTGTGAATGGAATTTCGAAAATCCGACAGACACGGTTGATATCAGTAAGTAAAATGTGGTTCAATGAGATAAAAATAATTTTTGGTGAATAGTAACTTTTTACGATTTTTACCGTGGTTAATAGTAAATAGGGTAACTAAGGGTAAATATGATATTAATATTACCCTAACACATGTCCTAATTCTATTGGACAAGTGTAATTCGACCAAAAAGAAACTTAGGAATAAAATATGACCATTTAGGCCCACTTGGATTAGATTAGGACATTTATTATTAATTTATTTAAAGAAGGGTTAAAATAGTTAAAATCAAAGTTTAATAAGTAAATCATTTTTAATATGGGGTTACACATAAGATAAATTCGATTTTAAATATTCATTAGAAAGCTAACAATATTTACTACATGATGGTATTTTATTTGTAATTTTTAGACATCAAATAATTTAATTTATTTATGACACAAAGATGATGCAGTAATTATCTTATTAATGAAATATTGACAAAATTGATAATATAAATACCAAAATAAATGTAATTTAAGACTTTTTATGAATTCCACTAATTTTCTAGGTTACTATGATATATTAATGTTTATTTAATCAACTTGGTGCGAACATATAATTCTGTTATGACTTTCACAAAAATCATATATCAAATAGTGTCAAAATTGACACAAAATAGTTTTTAAATCAAATATTATATTATTAATTGTTATTTTATTCCTAAAAATCTAAGGTTCGGCCAAATGACTTAGATAAGGATATATATATTAATAATAAACAATTTGGGGTTCGTTTGGCATGTTATAGTAAGTGTATTAACCATATAGTGAAAGAAAACAAAAAGACACGGTAAAAGTTAAATTAATTAACTTAGAGTTAAATCTAATTGATAAGGTAAAAATAATACCCTAAACATGTCTAAATACTATTGGTTGATAGGATTTAGACCCATCCCCACTTTAGCTTCGAAATAAGACCCTTTGGAACCATTATAAACCGATTTTGACTTTAATATAAAATAATATTTTGAGATATTCCTAAGGTGCCCCTCTCCTCCCTTATAAAAGGGCACCTCCTCCCCCACCTCCTCACACCAATTTGAGCACTCAAGCTCGGCCAACCCCTGCCATTTTCTCCTCTAAACTTCCCTAGAATAATCCTAGAGGTCCTGGTCTTCTCCAAAGACCTATCTTAGTTCCTTAAGTGGAGGATTCAAAGAGGCGTTCCAAAGAAGAGGTAATATCCATTACCGATCTTTTCAATTTCTTTCTTCTTCAACTTCTTCTTTAGTTGTTTCATGATAAAGTAATAACATCAGTATTACTTACATACTGATATGTTATTATAAATATGAAACAACCCTAATTCACCTTCTATCCATCCTACGGAAAAATGAAATCACCGCCCGTGCGTACGTACGGAATACCGTCTCCACGCCGTGGTGTAATCTATTTTCCACCATCACCTTACAAGGATGGGTATAATGGTGTAATGAGTAACTATATATGATTATTATTAAGTAATATTGATACTTAAATAATATATATATATACTCCAATACAATTCCACGATCATAGGAACGATATCATCACTCGTGCGTACGTACGGAATACCGTCTCCACGATGTGATGCGACTCGTTCTACATGATCTTCATTTCATAATGATTATATAAATGAATTTAATGAATGAATATGGTATATACTACACTAATACCATTCTGGAAATGAATTATCTATAACCTAAAGATAAGAATAAGAATTTATTCAACAAAACACGCATAAGAACAAAAAGTTATAAAGACCCGAGTAACAAGTAACAATGAAATATTACTAACAAGAAGCTAATAATATGACCATATATGATATCATATCAATATGTATGATTCTGGAATAAGTCAATAACATTATTTAAACCATTATACAGGAGCTTCGGACACGAACAAAGCAAATCGGACCTAAAGTAAGGGAAATATCACAATCTCATTTTTATCTGAGATTGTTTATTCGTAAGTATTTACTGGGGTGGATTTTATCATCCAATCCATGTTTCATCAATATTTAATATTACTTCCATCCACCTACAATTGTTTAAATCCATTTTTACCCTTCGGTGAGTTTTTAGTAATATGTATGAAAGGAATCTTTTGTCATTTTTCGTACGAGGTACTTTTTGACTTTTCCGACAAAAGTACGAAGAATGTTTTTTTTAACTTATAAGGCATGAATGGATTTTTAAAACATTATTTACAAGAAGCTTCCTTTACAAGTTTTCAAGTTTATTTTTAATCAAATTATTTTAGTTTATAATTGTTTGACATGTTAAGAAAGGAAAAATGTTTTTGAAGTAGAAAGGATATTTTCCTCAAGAATGGAGTTCAAGTATTTTATCAAAATTATTTTCCATCTAAGATAATAAAAGGATTCTATTTCTATCCCTATTATTACATTGGTTTGATTATGTTGTGATGGAAATATTTTTATGAATTCCTTTATCTTATATGAATTGTTTTATGATGTCATGTTGTTTAAAAATCCCATTTTTATTACATGGGTTACGCTATGATGTATGGTTTATTATTATGTGGCACACATAAGAAAGGATTCATTATAAGATGGGTGGGACCTATATCTCCCTCCAATGCATTGGGTAATGATTTTATATCTCATGAGATAGACATGGCTAGAACGGAAGGTTATTTCGGTTCAGTGATACAGGACTGAAACGAGGAGTGAACTCGGTTCAGAAAGGGACTTTGTCCACTAAGATAGTCTTGGAAATGAGTCATGACTAACAAGAAATGATTTTCCATGATTATGTGTGCATGCCACAAAGTTTCAAGTTTTATGTTATGATTATGGGGATCTCATTTTCACTTCTATGATTTATTCCATGTTAAGATATTATGATCTCTTTTGCAGGTTTTGATTTTCATAAAGATATGATATGATTTTTATTTCCTTTATTTTCCCTTGCTGAGCATTTGAGCTCACCCTTTTATGTTTTCTTTTCCCCAGGTCAGGAAGATGGATATTAAGTAGAATATGCTAAAAGGGACCCTAGATATGATGAAATAAATGGGAGACACTGTAGAAGATTTATGAACCAATTGTTTATGTTTCCCAGTTTCTAAAGACACTATACCTATACGGTCCTTTGTGGTTTTGTCATATGTTGTAATAAGTGTGCTTCAATTTCGAAGTATTAACAATGTATGTAAAGTATGGGTCGTTATAGTTGGTATCAGAGGAAAGGTATAGTCAACCTTTGGAAACTAGGATGTGAAAAACTTAGTAAGAACCCTAAGGATAAGTCTAAGCATAGAACACAATCTTAGAAATGGCCATGAATAACCTAGGATAAAACCATAAGCATGAATTTTTTTTTTTGAATTATGTGGTTTCCTATTATAATTAGTGTTGCTCACACTATTATTCTTGGTTTTAGTCAATGGCTAGAACCCGATGGAACCGTGTTAATGCGGAATGCGATGGGCAATGCAATGATTGTCCCCCTGAGCAACCAAACGATATGGGTGCTGGAATGCAAAATCTTGTAGCCATGCTCACACAACTTTCTCAAGCTATGAATCATGCAGGATTTCCAAACGAACAAAGGACGGAGCAACATTCTGTTGAATCCTTCATGAGACAGCGTCCACCTTCTTTCAGCGGGTCTACTGATCCATTAGTTGCTGAACAAATGGATTAGTACTACTGAAAAGATATTTTCAGTTCTTCAATGTTCTGAGCATGATAAAGTCATCCTAGAAGTGTATCGTTTGGAAGGAGATGCGGATCAATGGTGGAATCTTGTTAAGAATACGAGGCAAAGGGATAAAATTGAGTCTATGGAATGGGACGAGTTCAAGAACTTATTTTTCAATAAGTACTTCCCTCGTATTCTCCGAACAAAGATGGAGAAAGAGTTACTTGAACTGAAGCAAAGGGATGATGAATCTGTTAGTACCTATGAAGCAAATTTTACAAGACTGGCAAGGTACGCTTATGGTATTATTATCCAACCTGAGAGTAAGATCGATCGATTCTTTAGTGGCTTAAAACCAAGTCTTCGAAGGGCGTTATCCATAAGGGACTTCAATAGCTACGAGGAAATCGTTCGATGTGCTCTCAAAGTCGAGATGGAGATTGGAGTAACCCATCAGTCACATGGGTTTGATAAGAAGAGGAAGATGGAATTCAAAGAAAAATCTAAAGAGCACACGGAAAAGAAGATGATCTTTTCCTTATGCTCAAAGTGTGTAAAGAAACATGGAGGGAGTTGTCTTAAAGGGACAAGTAAATGTTTTAAATGTGGAAAATAAGGTCATCGGGCATTTGAATGCCGTGATAATGGGAAGAAGATGTCTAATGATGCAAACAAAGGAAGGGATACACAGAATGAACCTACTACACTTCAATGTTTCAAGTGCAAGGAGATGGGGCATTATGCCAATCAATGCCCAAATCCAAGGGTTGATGATGATGGTCGACGTCAACAAAATCTTAAGGCTAAAGACAAAGGAAAGTCACATGCAATTTCTATCAGCGATGTGGAGTACGATAACGATGTGGTGAAAGGTACACTTACCATCCACTCTAAAGTATCAAATGTTTTATTTGATTCTGGATCCACCCACTCTTTTATTTCTGAAGACTTTTCTAAGGGTATCACTGTATTACCTCAACAATTAGATGTTGAGTTAGCTGTGACAACACCTAATGGCACATCAATCGCATCAAAAGTTTATAATTCTTCTCCGATCGAAGTTTGTGGGAAAGTGATTCCTGCAAATCTTGTGATCCTTCCTTTAGTGGAATTTGATGTGATTCTTGGCATGGATTGGATTTCTCTACATGGAGCTCATATCGATTGCCAAAGAAGGGAAGTCACATTTCATATTCCAGATCAATCTACGATCGTCTATCAATGCAAGGATGAACATAACCTTCCAGTGGAAATTTCTTCCATCTTATGGGTATTGATTCCACTAAATGAAGGTTATTTATCTCAAATGGTTGGTGAGAAACTCATGATTAAGAATATGCCCATTGTACGGGAGTTTGATGATGTCTTTTCGGAGGAATTGCCGGGTCTTCCACCAAATCGTGAAGTTGAGTTTTTAATAGAACTCGTACCGGGTGCTTTGCCTATTTCAACGACACCTTATAGAATGGCCCCAATTGAGTTGCAGGAATTGAAGAAGCAACTCCAAGAGAATCTTGATAAAGGATTCATACGCCCTAGTGCATCACCTTGGGGAGCACCTGTTCTATTTGTTAAGAAGAAAGATGGATCAATGAGACTTTGCATTGATTATCGAGAACTTAACAAGATCACTATCAAGAAAAAATATCCTCTCCCACGCATTGATGACTTATTTGACCAACTACGCGGAGCTCAATACTTTTCCAAGATTGATCTTCGTTCAGGGTACCATCAACTAAGGGTCAAAAGGGAGGATATACCAAAGACGACTTTCCGTACAAGGTATGGACACTATGAATTTATAGTGATGCCATTTGGTCTTACTAATGCCCCTGCTATCTTCATGGATCTAATGAATAGAGTCTTTAGAGACTATCTTGATCAATTTGTGGTAGTCTTTATAGACTATATTCTTGTCTATTCAAAGAGCAAGGAAGAGCATGAAGATCACTTGAGAATTATATTGAAGACCCTGAGAAAGGAGAAGCTTTATGCCAAATTTACCAAGTGTGAATTTTGGCTTCAAAAAGTTGCATTTTTGGGTCATATAATCTCAAAAGAGGGGATATCTGTGGATCCAGCAAAAACAGAGGTTATCGAAAGATGGTCAAGACCAACAACAGTAACTGAGATCCGATGTTTTCTTGGTTTGGCTGGATATTATCGACGTTTTGTAAAAGATTTTTCACGACTATCTAATCCAATCACCAAGTTGACTCGGAAGGGAGTTAAGTTTGTCTGGACAGAGGAATGTGAAGAGAATTTCAAGGAGTTGAAAAGAAGGTTATCCAGTGCACCTGTGCTCACACTGCCTTGTAGTGGAGAAAGGTTTGTGATATACAGTGATGCATCCAAGAAGGGATTGGGGTGTGTTCTTATGCAAAATGATATGGTGATAGCTTATGCCTCACGACATTTGAAAATCCATGAGCAAAATTACCCAACACATGATTTGGAGTTGGCTGCGGTAATCTTTGCATTAAAGATTTGGAGGCATTACCTTTATGGTGAAAGGTGTAATATTTATACTGATCATAAAAGTTTAAAGTATATTTTCACACAAAAGGAGTTGAATATGCGTCAAAGAAGATGGTTGGAGCTGATTAAGGATTATGACTGCTCAATCCATTACCACCATGGGAAAGCAAACAAGGTGGCAGATGCATTAAGTCGACAAGACCATGCTAGTTTATCCATGATGAGGATCACAAAAGATCCAATATTTATGGATTTACAAAGGATGGATCTTGGAATTATAATGGAAAAGGAAAATCTTATCTTTCTCAAATGAATGTTCAACCATCTATACATGTGAAGATTAAAGAGGCACAGAAAGAAGATGTCGAGTTACAAAAGAAGGGGATAAATGTTCCTGAATTCAACCTTGATTGTGATGGGATAATAAAGTTCAGGAATCGGGTTTGTGTTCCTCCCATCCCCGAATTAATGAAAGAGCTGCTGGATGAGGCTCATAGTTCCTCATTCTCTATTCATCTTGGAAGCACGAAGATGTATAGGGACCTGAAAGAGTACTTCTGGTGGGATGGAATGAAAAGAGGTGTTGCTGAATATGTCTCTCGATGCTTGGTTTTTGAACAAGTTAAAGCTGAGAGACAGAAGTCTAAGGGGATGTTACAACCATTACCCATACCCGAATGGAAATGGGAAAACATCACTATGGACTTTGTCACAGGACTTCCTAAAACACTCAAAGGCAATAATGCTATCTGGGTCATAGTTGATCGTCTTACAAAGTCTGCACACTTCATTGCTATTAGAGAGGATTTCTCTCTAGATCAGCTTGCCAGGATATATGTAAAGGAAGTGGTAAGATTTCATGGAGTACCACTTTCTATTATATCTGATCGAGATCCGAGATTTACCTCGAAGTTCTGGAGAAGTCTTCAGCATACTCTGGATACAGAGTTGAGTTTCAGCACTGCTTATCATCCCCAGACAGACGGTCAGTCTGAGAGAACAATTCAAACCCTAGAAGATATGTTGAGAGCTTGCTCTATGGATTTCAAAGGAGGTTGGGATCAACACCTACCTTTGGTGGAATTTTCTTATAATAATATCTTTCACTCCAGTATTCAGATGGATCCTTATGAAGCTCTCTATGGAAAGAAATGCAGGACTCCAACTTGCTGGGATGAAGTTGGGGAAAGAAATCTATTAGGACCTGATCTCGTTGATGAAATGGCAGAAAAGGTTAGATCTATTCAACAACACATAAGAGCAGCTCAGAGTCGATAGAAAAGTTATGCCGACAACCGAAGAAAAGACCTAGAGTTTGAAGTGGGCGATAAAGTGTTCTTACGAATATCTCCCTAGAAGAGGGTTATGAGATTTGGAAAGAAGGGGAAGTTGAGCCCTAGATATATCGGTCCTTTTGAAATACTGGATCGTGTTGGGAAGGTAGCTTACCGATTGGCGCTTCCACTGAATCTCTCTCAAGTTCACGATGTGTTCCACGTATCTCTCCTGAGAAAGTACATACCAGATCCTTCACATGTACTCAGCTCAGAAGTTGTACCGCTGGAGCAAGATCTTTCTTATGAAGAACAGCCGATAGAGATTCTGGATCGTAGCGAAAAAGTCCTACGAAACAAGACCACTCGCTTGGTGAAAGTTTTATGGAGGAACCACCAACTTGAAGAAGCTACATGGGAGCTTGAGGATATGATGAGGGAGAAGTATCCTCATTTGTTTGTTACAAAGTGACGAATTTCGAGGGCGAAATTATTTTTAAGGGGGGTAGAATGTAACACCCGAGACTTTTATGTTAAATAAACCATCAAAGTAATTTTTTTACACAACACTTTCTTGGCTTGCTTTACACGCAATCGCGACCTTCCTCGATAGCTTGCGTCGTACGCAATACCGAGTTTCACTAAACAACAATATGCTATTAAAACTAGCCGTTATGAATAGTAATAACCACTTTTTGAAATTTTATAAATTTTATTTATCAAAATGGACTTCATTTTTGGACTCAGAATATCGAAATTAGCCTAGGGTGAAATTTTGGTATTTTTCTGAAAACTTTCAATTTTTGATGAATAGTGAAACCACTAAGTGGTAGGTTAAAAACAGAATTTTGCATAAAACTTAATTTTACCGCTTCTGTGAATGGAATTTCGAAAATCCGACAGACACGGTTGATATCAGTAAGTAAAATGTGGTTCAATGAGATAAAAATAATTTTTGGTGAATAGTAACTTTTTACGATTTTTACCGTGGTTAATAGTAAATAGGGTAACTAAGGGTAAATATGATATTAATATTACCATAACACATGTACTAATTCTATTGGACAAGTGTAATTCGACCATAAACAAACTTAGGAATAACATATGACCATTTAGGCCCACTTGGATTAGATTAGGACATTTATTATTAATTTATTTAAAGAAGGGTTAAAATAGTTAAAATCAAAGTTTAATAAGTAAATCATTTTTAATATGGGGTTATACATAAGATAAATTCGATTGTAAATATTCATTAGAAAGCTAAAAAGATTTCCTACATGATGGTATTTTATTTGTAATTTTTAGACATCAAATAATTTAATTTATTTATGACACAATGATGATGCAGTAATTATCTTATTAATGAAATATTGACAAAATTGATAATATAAATACCAAAATAAATGTAATTTAAGACTTTTTATGAATTACAATAATTTTCTAGGTTACTATGATATATTAATGTTGATTTAATCAACTTGTTTCGAACATATAATTCTTTTATGACTTTCACAAAAATCATATATCAAATAGTGTCAAAATTGACACAAAATAGTTTTTAAATCAAATATTATATTATTAATTGTTATTTTATTCCTAAAAATCTAAGGTTCGGCCAAATGACTTAGATAAGTATATATATATTAATAATAAACAATTTGGGGTTCGTTCGGCATGTTATAGTAAGTGTATTAACCATATAGTGAAAGAAAACAAAAAGACACGGTAAAAGTGAAATTAATTAACTTAGAGTTAAATCTAATTGATAAGGTAAAACTAATACCCTAAACTTGTCTAAATCCTATTGGTTGATAGGATTTCGACCCATACCCACTTTATCTTCGAAATAAGACCCTTTTGAACCATTATAAACCGATTTTGACTTTAATATAAAATAATATTTTGAGATATTCCTAAGGTGCCCCTCTCCTCCCTTATAAAAGGGCACCTCCTCCCCCTCCTCCTCACAACAATTTGAGCACTCAAGCTCGGCCAACCCCTGACATTTTCTCCTCTCCACTTCCCTAGAATAATCCTAGAGGTCCTGGTCTTCTCCAAAGACCAATCTTAGTTCCTTAAGTGGAGGATTCAAAGAGGCGTTCCAAAGAAGAGGTAATATCCATTACCGATCTTTTCAATTTCTTTCTTCTTCAACTTCTTCTTCTTTAGTTGTTTCATGATAAAGTAATAACATCAGTATTACTTACATACTGATATGTTATTATAAATATGAAACAACCCTAATTCACCTTCTATCCATCCTACGGAAAAATGAAATCACCGCGCGTGCGTACGTACGGAATACCGTCTCCACGCCGTGGTGTAATCTATTTTCCACCATCACCTTACAAGGATGGGTATAATGGTGTAATGAGTAACTATATATAATTATTATTAATTAATATTGATACTGAAATAATATATATATATACTCCAATACAATTCCACGATCATAGGAACGATATCATCACTCGTGCGTACGTACGGAATACCGTCTCCACGATGTGATGCGACTCGTTCTACATGATCTTCATTTCATAATGATTATATAAATGAATTGAATGAATGAATATGGTATATACTACACTAATACTATTCTGGAAATGAATTATCTATAACCTAAAGATAAGAATAAGAATTTATTCAACAAAACACGCATAAGAACAAAAAGTTATAAAGACCCGAGTAACAAGTAACAATGAAATATTACTAACAAGAAGCTAATAATATGACCATATATGATATCATATCAATATGTATGATTCTGGAATAAGTCAATAACATTATTTAAACCATTATACAGGAGCTTCGGACACGAACAAAGCAAATTGGACCTAAGGTAAGGTAAATATCACAATCTCATTTTTATCTGAGATTGTTTATTCGTAAGTATTTACTGGGGTGTATTTTATCATCCAAATCCATGTTTCATCAATATGTAATATTAATTCCATCCGCCTAAAATTGTTTAAATCCATTTTTACCCTTCGTTGAGTTTTTATTAATATGTATGAAAGGAATCTTTTGTCGTTTTTCGTATGAGGTACTTTTTGACTTTTCCGACAAAAGTACGAAGAATGTTTTTTTTAACTTATACGGCATGAATGGATTTTTAAAACATTATTTACAAGAAGCTTCCTTTACAAGTTTTCAAGTTTATTTTTAATCAAATTATTTTAGTTTATAATTGTTTGACATGTTAAGAAAGGAAAAATGTTTTTGAAGTAGAAAGGATATTTTCCTCAAGAATGGAGTTCAAGTATTTTATCAAAATTATTTTCCATCTAAGATAATAAAAGGATTCTGTTTCTATCCCTATTATTACATTGGTTTGATTATGTTGTGATGGAAATATTTTTATGAATTCCTTTATCTTATATGAATTGTTTTATGATGTCATGTTGTTTAAGAATCCCATTTTTATTACATGGGTTACGCTATGATGTATGGTTTATGATTATGTGGAACACATAAGAAAGGATTCATTATAAGATGGGTGGGACCTATATCTCCCTCCAATGCATTGGGTAATGATTTTATATCTCATGAGATAGACATGGCTGGAACGGAAGGTTATTTCGGTTCAGTGATACAGGACTGAAACGAGGAGTGAACTCGGTTCAGAAAGGGACTTTGTCCACTAAGATAGTCTTGGCAATGAGTCATGACTAACAAGAAATGATTTTCCATGATTATGTGTGCATGCCACAAAGTTTCAAGTTTTATGTTATGATTATGGGGATCTCATTTTCACTTCTATGATTTATTCCATGTTAAGATATTATGATCTCTTTTGCAGGTTTTGATTTTCATAAAGATATGATATGATTTTTATTTCCTTTATTTGCCCTTGCTGAGCATTTGAGCTCACCCTTTTATGTTTTCTTTTCCCCAGGTCAGGAAGATGGATATTAAGTAGAATATGCTAAAAGGGAACCTAGATATGATGAAATAAATGGGAGACACTGTAGAAGATTTATGAACCAGTTGTTTATGTTTCCCAGTTTCTAAAGACACTATACCTATACGGTCCTTTGTGGTTTTGTCATATGTTGTAATAAGTGTGCTTCAATTTCGAAGTATTAACAATGTATGTAAAGTATAGGTCGTTATAAATACGGTTTTCCTTATGAATTTTCCATTCCTTCTTGTTTTGAAAATCACAAACACCTTATCTTTATGAAAATTGCTTTTGTAAGGAAAATCGCTTTTGTAAGAAAAATTATCCTTATCACATTTACACCCATATATTTCTTAAGTACAAGATTCAGATTCATTTCTAGATTTTCGGAAGTGTTTAAAACCTTGACTTAAAAGCATTCTGTTTAGGCTCCGAATTCTGGATAAGAACTTTAATAAAGATCAAATCCGAATTCTGGATGAGAACTGTAATGAAGCTCAACTCTGAATTCTGGATATGAACTTTAATAAAGATCAACTCCGAATGATGGTCACGAACTCTCATGAAGTTCAACATCGAATTCTAATTACAAATTTTCCATTACGATTTCTGATTAAAAATTCTGATGACGAATTCACATTCCGAATTCTCATTCCGAATTCACCTATTCAATAGAATCTGGTCATCTTTGTTTTATACACTCTGAATTTATTTAGACTCTAAAAATTATTTTTGGTTAGACTCTGAACTTTCTTTTTGCTTACACTTATATAATTTTTCTACTCTTTGACTTTTTGTTTACACTCTGAACCTTCACTTCGAACTTTTGTGTTAGAATTTAAAACGATGTCGTACATTCTGTTACACTTGTTTTGTTATAAAACGATGTCATCTATTCTGTTATAAACTAACCGTTGGTTAAGTTACACCTGTACAGGTCCCTTCGATTTTTTAAGGAAAATATGACTGTTGGGAAGGAGGCCGACCTTACCTATAAATAGGAGCTAATTTGAAAGAGATCGGGAGACAATGAAGTTGATCAATCTAGAGACCACATGCTGCTAAGGTGTTTTATAGAGAGAGAAATCTTTTCATGCCTTGTGTGTACTGAACCGCTCCTTTAGTTTTTGCTTTGTGCGACTCCGAATGTTGGTTATTACATTCGAGGACTTCCGGGTATAGGAAGACAGAGTTTTTCAACACCTTGAAGTTGAGGGCTTCCTTGATGAGGAAGACAGAGGTTTCCAACTACCTTGAAGTTGAGGGCTTGCGGGGATAGTAAGACAGAGACTCCGATCTTTGTATCGAGGGAATACCCTGGTGTGGGTAAGACAGACTTTCCTGAAAGTATAAATCAAGGGACCTTTATCAAAGGTTGTTGGATACCCTTCTCTTTGGGTTAAAAGACATATATCTTGTTACTTGTAGTTTTACTACTTGTTTATTTCTGATTCATTTTATATTATGAGGAAAGTATAACTTTCTTAAACTTCCTTACTTGTACTCTGTTTCATTTAGATTCTATACGCTTTATGGTAGAATCTTATATTGTAATCTTTTGTTAAGTTTCATTTTCCGGAACCATATTTCTGGAACCTACTTTCAGAATCTCTTTCTAAGTTTTCATTTGGTGTTAGAGGTACTTTGAATTTGCTTAAGTTTAACTTTTTTAAACTTAGCCCTTTTCTTTGCTTAAGGAAACCATAGTTATTCATAACTAACATTAAAAGGTTCCAAAAGAATTTTTAAAGTACACAATTCACCCCCCCTCTTGTATATTGAGCATCTACATCATTATTTTGATCCTACAAGAAGCATTTCATGACCAATGTATTCCTTCTCATTATTCTCATCATATAAGAATTACTTGCCTAAACATGCCTGAAATTATTCCATTCTCCCCCATTGACAAGAAACCCAAAGACCGGTAATATGTTCATTTTTCAGCTCAAACCATACTCCCCCTCGATAGTATATCCCCCATAAACTTGTATCACATCCATAAATAGATAAAAAGTTATCATAAATTGGGAGAGGGGAATTTTGTAACCTCCTTATGCACTTGGAGGTGGCCAAAGACCAATGTTCAACCGATGCTTCTCAAAAACAGCCGATGATAGTGGCTTGGTTAGGATATCAGCCACTTGCTCATCAGTTCCCACATGGTCCATTCTAATCAATCCTTGCTCAACTTTTTCTTTGATAAAGTGATACCTGATTTTAATATGTTTTGTACGATAATTATGAATAGGATTCTTTGAAAGATCAATTGTGCCTTTGTTATCACAATAAATTACCATTGGTTTCTTCACCTCATCACCGATATCTGTTAGTTGTTGCTTTATCCAAAGCAGTTGATCGAATTCATTTGTGGCGGAGATATACTCAGCTTCAGCAGTACTAAGAGACGTACTTTCTTGTTTCTTGATCAACCAGCCAACACATTTCGGCCCAATATAGAAGGCTCCACCACTAGTGGAATTTTATTCTACTACAACACCAGCCCAATCAGAATCAGAAAACGCTGATAATTCACTGTCCCTACGTGCAGCAAAAAATAACTTAAAGTTACGTGTACCTTGAATGTACCTCATGATTCTTTTTTACTACCACCATATGTTCCTCCTTTGGATTACTCTGAAAGCGGGCCGCAAGACATGTGGGAAAGACCATATTTGGCCGTGTCGCTATCAGGTACAATAGGCTCCCAATGATCCTTCTGTACATGGTGGGATCTACAGAGGTCCCATCCTCACGCTTTCCAATTATTGTTCCAACTGCAATCGGAGTTGACATTGGTTTGGAGTCTTGTATATTAAATATCTTTAGCAGCTATCTTGCATACTTTTCCTGAGAAATGAAAGTGTATTCCTTCTTTTGAATCACTTACAGCCCCAAGAAATATGTCATCTCCCCAATCATAGACATTTCAAATTCTGATTTCATGTGATTGGCAAATTTATCAACTGATTTCTGCCTACTGCCACCAAATATTATATCATCAACATAGTCTAGAACCATGAATTGTTCTTTTGGAGAATTTTTCACATAGATATTGAGATATAATCCTCCTCTTTTGAATTCCAGCTTCTTGAGGTACGAATCCAGCCATGATTACCAAGCCCGTGGTGCCTGCTTCAAACCATATATAGAGATTTCTTCAGTTTGCAGACCTTTGTTTCATCAGTACCTAGAACAAAACCCACTAGTTGTTCAATGTAGACTTCTTCATCGAGTACTCCATTCAATAATGTTTTCTTGACATCCATTTGATACACTTTATATCCTATTTGGAGTGACATGGCAAGGAAAATCCTGATTGAGTCCAGTCTAGCCACTGGAAAAAAAAATTTCTTCAACATCGGTGCCTTCAATCTAGGAGTATCCTTTACATACCAGCCATGCCTTGTTTCTGATTACACTTTCATGCTCATCAAACATATTTTTGAAGATCCATTTGGTACCAATCACATTGTGACCTTTGGGTCTTTGGACAAGATCCCATGTCTAATTCTTGTAAATCTGATTTAACTCTTCATTAATGGCTTTTACCCATGATTCATCCTATACAGCTTCTTCAAATGAGGATGGCTCCAAAGCAGACAAAAATGTAGATTCTACATTATTCATCATCTTCTTTGTTTGTGTGGGTGCAATGCTTTCCCTGATAATGTTAGATGGATCAATTTTAGCTCTTCAATTTCTCCTGTGAGGTTCATTCACAATCTCTCCATCCACAGTTTCTTCTTCAGATTCATCTTCTGATTCAACATCAGGATGTGAGCCCTAAGTGTCTTTTAAACCTTCCTCTATTCCTGTATTTTTAATTACTCCATGTTCATATTCATTATCATCTTCTATCTCATTTTCATATGTATTATTGGATGAATTTGGGGTTTCCCTTCAATAATCATAACATCATTGCTTTCCAAAATCCTCCTCAAGAGTTTATTGAAACACTTGTTGGATTTTCTATTCATTGGATATCCAATAAAAATTCTTTCATCAACATTTTCTCCAAACTTACCTTGATTTCCTTCTTTATTCCGGATGAAACATTTGCTTCTGAAAACATGAATGTATTTCAACAAAGGCTTCCTTCCATGCCACAATTTTTATGGTGTCTTTATTTCTCCCATATAAAGCCATGTTCGATTCTGAATGTGCACTACAGCTTCAACAGCTTCTTTCTAGTAATGGCGAGAGATACCACTCTCAATCTGCATAGTCCTGACCATTTTGTTGACTTATTGATTCTGACTCTCAACAACTCCATTTTGCGGTGGATTTCTCACAGCAGCTACTTCATGATGTATTCCATGTTTTATAGGTAATTTTCAAACTCAATGGACATGTATTAACCTCCATTGTCAGATCACATGGCTTTTATTTTCTGTCCAGTATCATTCTCGGCAATCCGGCAATAAGTTTTCATGCAATGAAGAACTTGTTTCTTTTTGTGAATCGCCATTACAAAAGCCATTCTACTAAAATCATCAATGAAAATGATGAACTACCGTTATCCAAAGGTTCCAGAAACATTTACTGGTCCACATACATCTGTATGAATGAGATCAAGAAGATGTAATGCCCTTTTCTTTTTTGGACGATATGAACTACAGACCAGCTTCCCACGAATTCAAGCATCACAAGACTCTTCCCATTCACGTTTCAGAATGGGGATATCCATGACTATCTTTATCTTAGATATCTTTTCCATGTCTTTTTGGTTAATGTGCCCCAACCTCTGATGCAACAAATTGTTTTCTTCTTCAATATACAAATAGCAGGAGTTCACTTTTCTGTCAACCTGATATAAGTTTCCATATGTTCTATAGCCTTTCATAAGAGAGTTCCCTATTTTTCCCTTGATAGTGAAGCATTTTTGATTGAAGGTTACTATGAGTCCTGAGTCATAGAGTTGACTTACACTGAAGAGATTGTGGAATAGACTATACACATAATGAACTTCAGTCTTCTTCAGCTCTCCGTTGGCGAGAGCAGTATTCCCACTCCCTTTAATCTTCAAAGCACCATCATTACCAAACCGAACTATTCCATCAACCTTCTTTTAAAATGTTATTCAAAAGGTTAGAATTTCCCATCATATGGTAAGAGTATCCACTATCAAGGATCCAGGTGTTGCTACTCTTTGTAGCTTTGAGGGCTACTTCGGCAAGATTGTATTTCTCGATCTTCTTCTATTCGTTCCAGGAGATATTGGATTGAGAATAGGATAATGATGGACATTTAATACTTTCTTCCATATAATATGATTCTTCATACCCATAATCTTCTTCTAGAGGGAAAAAATTGTTTCTGAGAACAACATCATCAGGACGATGAAAACTGGCCCGTCTTTGAGTGTTTAATGAATTTCTCCTATCGTACCTCTACCTGCAATACATAGCTTTATGGCCAATGTTAGAGCAATTAAAATAGTAAACATAGATGAAAATTCTTCTATTATATGTAGGATATGAAATCGGTATCCTTTATTGACTTTCCAGGTCTTCTCCATTCAAGTAGCTCCTTGCCTCTTCGCAGTATGACATGGTATGGCCCAGATAACCACAGAACTGACACTTGATGAGAGGAAATGTCTTTTCAATTGAATTTTTCCTCACTCATTCTTCCATGGGAGAATAGTTGATCTTCCTATTATTTATGAATGTTTGAGGATAATTTTCAATTATTCTTTCAGTTTGGATTGAGGGTTTCTTTTTTAGCATTTCAGGTAATTTTTCAGCATGTCCAACTTTCATCTTGTCTTTCTTTTGGCTTCCATTACTTACAGTAGTTGATGTCTCAACTTTACAGCCAATTCCAATCATTCCCATGCAAGTGGGTCTTCGATCACTTATGATTTTTTCAACCCCATTTGCTCCACACTTGGCTCTTGCTAGTAATTCTTCATCTGAGAATCTTTCGAAATGAATTTTCTTCTTTCCCTCATTTTTCATTGATTGACATTCAATTTTACTTCTTAGAGTAACAACTTCTTCATCAAGTCCCTAAAAATTGATGGACTTCTCTTCTAGTCTGGATAAAATGTCATTTATGACCATTTCTTGTTCTTCAATTTTAAGCATTAGTTCCTCAGCATCATCTGTGCTTTCAAGGATTGAAGACTAAACTCTCACTAGTTTTCTAGTCGTTCAATCTCTGCTTCAAGATCATCAACATATTCTGATGAATCTTCCACCATTTCCTTCCACTTATATTATCTCTTACATTTATTCTCAAGCTTGGAAAAATCATCCTTAATTTGGGTCTTTGAATAACCATTAGAATTAATCTGATTGTCTCTGTCTTTATTGATCATGGGTTCTAACTTTTCAACTGTAGCCATCATGGAAGCATGCTTTCCTGTTTTAAATTCGAGTTCTTCCTCTTCACAAAATTCAGTATCCTCATCTTCCTCTTCATAGACAAAACTCTTCCTCTGAATTTTCTTTCCAGATTTGAAGTCTCACTTTTTGAAAAATCTTTTTTGAGGCTTCTCTATGTTTTCATCTTCACTATCTTCATCATTGATCTTTCTTAAACACTAAGAGGCAATGTGCCCAAATTTTCCACAACAAAAACATGCTTGAGGTAACTTCCCTTTAAATTTCCCTTTCCCTTCTGAAACTTCTTTACAATGAGAGAAATAATTTCTTTTTCTTCATTATCTTCACTGCTACTATCATTTGAACTTTTCAGTTTATCCATGGCATTGAACGCCATTTCTTTTCTCACACGAGTCGTAGCATCTTCTGGTTTGACTCTCATTTCATATTCTACCAGGATGCTTAGTTGATCATCCAGATAAAGTTTGGAAATATCTCTTTCCTCAAGGGATTACACCTTTGCAATGTACATGGGTGTATGTATTCTTAATATTTTCTTTACTATATCAATGTCTTTGATTTCATCGCCAAGACCCCGAATTTCTTCAACCACTTCATTAATTTGATTGAAGAATGTGTCTGTATTCCTGTCTGGATGCATCTTCAGATCATCGAACCGACTGTACAGGACTTGTAATTTTTCCTCCTTCACTTTGAAATCTCCTTCATAAATATTTCTTAGTTTATCCCACATGAATTTTGATGAGGTGAAACTCATTACCTTTAGATAGATCTGATCAGAAAGTGCTACGGTGAGTGCATTTTTTGCTTTAGCATCTGCATTAAGAATTTTCCTGTCTGCGTCAGTCATAACTAGCCCTATTGAATCAGTGACATGTATACCTTGCACAGTGGAAAACAAAACTTCCATTCCATGGGATCTTAGATGAGATCTCATTCTGTCCTTCCAAATCTAGAAATTACTTCCATCAAAGAGAGGTACTCACTTAGTATTGACTGTATTCTCCATGGTGACAAAAGGACAGATCTAACACTAGTAACCTTCCTTTGATACAACTTGTAGGACCTCGGGACACCCTGAGAGGGGAGGGGTGAATCAGGGTGAAAATTTTTTCTTTTAAAAAAAAGGAACTTGTTCCCACGTTGGCAGGAACTAGTTAAACATGTATTAAGAATATGATCAGCAATGAAACATTCACATGCAAAGGAATGACAGAGAAATCATTACGTGGTTCGCCACTAAGGGATACGTCTAAGGAGCATACACCAAGAAGTTATCGGTCATACAAAATTCCACTAATCTTCACTAGTTGTGGATTACAAGGGTTTGGGAACAGTCACTCTGTCCTAGGCTCACTTCCTTTACAAAGGTTCAGGGATATCTCACTGCTTCCCTCAGGTCACTCCCGTTGACTCCCCCTAGCTCACTGCCTTTGGTGAAGTCACACTGATTTTATAGACATGAATGTATCTTCATCATTGAAAAATAATGAATCCTATATTGAATGTAGATGCTATTTTGAATTAAAACCTTAACTCGTATACTAATCTGCCATTGCACCGAAGGTATCGTGAAATCTTCCAGTTTTCGTGCTGCTTCAAAAGGATCGGCTTACAAAAACAACATCGGGTGTGTTTCTCCAAGAACGGTGTGAATGTTTCAAGAATGGCGCCTAAGTCACTTTCATGGTAAACAATCGGCGCACTGGTGACACCAACACACTTGCGTGAAACTACCTCCATTAACTCCAAACTTTCATGGCTCTGCACCTTTAACTCCCAAATCGCCTTGGTCGCGCAGCCAACAACCAGCGTGCAACCTCTACTTGCGCGACCCAACTACCACATGGGCGACTCAACCACTTCCATGATGAGAGATCGAAAAATTTCTAAGTCTTGAATTTCGTTACAAATGAGGAGGCTTGGTCCTCTATTTATTGGAAAATAGTAACCCTTACGTGGTGGCACACAAGTCTTCCGTTGGTGCGAAGGTTCCGGCGCGCAGCTCATCCGCCCTAGCCTCTGTCGCGCTGTTCACTTGTGTGACCACACAAATAATTGTGCAAACCTCTTTGCTTTGCCGTATTTTTGAATTTATGATCATGAAAAACAATAGGCGCGCAAGTTTCCAGACCTCCTAGGCACCGACGCACATGTCCCTTCACGACATGCGAGTCACTTGCGTGACCCAACCAATACTTGCGCGACACTTATCCTTTTTCCATTTTTCCTCATTCTTATCCTGAAAAACTATAGGTGCACAATTTCCCTCTCCTTAAAGTACACGAAGTGCAATTCTCTTTTACAAAAACACTTTTTTCCATTTGTCGATTTTCAGTCCCAAAAAATTTGAAAACACCAGGAAACGACGCCACCTTCAATACTGTTGTCTGCTTGAACTGTATGATCTCTTTGCTGGTACATATTCTGAACTTCCACTGAGGATTGAAAAAAAACACAAACCATACTCCAATTCATGCATATAAGACCATGGTTCCTACACTATCATTACATTACAGGTTCTTAATTTACCTTCCATGTCCGATTTCTTCTTGAATACCCATTTACACACAATAGTCTTTAAATCAACTGGTGTATCAACCAGAACCCAAACATGGTTCTGATACATGGAATCATTCTAAATATTCACATCTTATAGTCATATTTACTCTTCCAATATCTACACTACCTTCTTGTAGGATAGATGTTCATCATTTTCCAACAATAATGAGTCACCATCCTTAGTGACTAGAAAACCATTTCTCTCTATTTCTTTATCTATCTTGAGCTCCTATGTAGTACTTGTGTTTGAGGAACTACTTCTTCCCTAGGGACCTATGGAACTTGTTCATGTACCAACTCCTATGTATCTGGAGAATCAACTTCATTGACATCAATCATGTTCAACTATCATTTTTTATGTTATCCCCCTCATGAAAACATATTATTGGGAGATAGTTACATTCTTATTGGAGATGATTGTATATGAAGTATTCCTTTCATTCATTGGGATTCGCTATAACGATACGACACATGCCACAGGGTTCTTTTTTGTTTCATGATAAAGGCTTAAAAAATGACTCCCATCCCCATACACATGTATGCAGCAAAATGAGTATCTTTGCACTCCATAAATCGAAGGGAATTCCATTTTCCACCTTATTTGGTACTCATTTTAATGTATATGTCTTAGTTTGTAATGAATATTCCCTAAAAGATAATGGAAGATCTACATGAATTGTCATCAAAGTTACCATGTCCAACAAGGTTTGGTTCATCCTTTCACTAACACCAATCCACAGTGGTGTATAAAGTGGAGTTAGTTGAGATATAATCAAAAACTCCTGTAAACATTATATGATATCTTGGTTAAGATATTATCTACCTCAATATGATCGAAACTTCTTTATCATCTTACCATGATGATTCTATACTTAATTCTTGAATTCCTTGAATTTATCAAAGGACTTAGACTTATACCTTATCATGAAAATATGGTCGTAGCTACTCAAGTCATTAGTAAAAGATATGAAGTAAAAATATCCACCTATAGATTCTACTGTAAATGGTCCACACACATCAGTGTGTACCAATCCTAGAAGCTCTTTGGTCCTTTAAAATTGTCCACCAAATGATGGTTTTTCCATTTTCCCTTATAAACAAGTGTTACATATATCTAGTGGTTTTAACATAGAAGTGTCTAAATAACCATTTTTATAGAGTATTGGCAAGTGCTTCTTGTTTACATAACCTAAAATGTGATTCAATAACTTGTTTTTATATGAGTCAGGTGAATACAATTTTTTATTGATTGTGAACACATGTTTCTCATGATTTAATACATACAGACTATTATTTAAATTTTCCATAGCATAATATATATTGTTCTTATAAAAGAAACAACTTTTATTTCCAAATTTTAAAGTACTCACATCAAAATCTAAATATGATACATAAATTATGTTCTTGTTAACACTTGGTAAGTAATTACAGTCACATAACATGAAAATCATCCCATTGAACATCAAAAGGTTTTAGTCACCAATGGTAAGAGTAACCAGCTTGAACCATTGGAAACTCATAGATCTACCTCTCCTTTGGAAATTTTATAAAATCTACATCGGTCCTTCATTTGAATATATATATGTGATATCCACAAGCTATATGTAGTACCCAACATGTAGAAAAAGATATATTACACTTGATAGTGAATGCACAATTGGCTTCCCCTTGCCTATGGGTGTTGTTCCACTTTTAGTGGCCGGAGTTGCCACATGCAAAACACACTTCCTCCTTTTCCTTGCCCTGCCTTTAGATATTATTCTTATTGGTCAGATGGTTATTTGGAATTTAGAATGTTTATAAGCCATAGACCACTTTTCCTTATCCTTCCTCATCTTATTCACCATAAAGACTATGAGTTTTTTATTCCCCACGTCCTTATCCACTTTAAAAATTAAATTATGTAGTTCTGATAGACTCTTCTAATTTATTATTATATTATAACTCATAATAAAACCAAAGATGGTATTGGGTAGTGAAGATAATATGAGATACGAACACAACTCATTTGGAAATTTAATTAGTAAGAGGTCCAAACACACAATATAGCGAAGAACATTGTCTATGTGTGGACTAGTTAGCACAAACACTCCAAAATTAATGTTGAATAAACAATTGGAAATCTCTTACCTCTTTTGTATCACTTTCTCTTGATGGAGATCCCAAAGGTGATACATCATGTTATAAGCATCCATTTCTTCATGTTACTTCAAGATCTCATTGGTCATGGATAATATCACATGGAACTGAAAATATTTAGCATCATTTATACATTTCTTTTACCTATAGAGATCCTCATCAGTCGCCTCATTTCCAAGCAGAAATGGTAAAAGTTCTTCCAGCACATATAGTTTCCTTTCATGGTGACGGACAACGTGAGGGAACCTTTTCCATGCCTGGAAATTAGTACAAGGGAAAATGATTACCTTCTAATGTATGGACTACAATGATATGATTGATTTCATTTTTAATGATGTTTCTTCAAATAAGATGAACATAGTTTTTGTACAATTTCTAATAAAATTTAGACAAACAAACAAATAAATATTCATTATCCTCCCACTATTTTATTGAAACCCAATATCCCTCTCCATTGAATTTATAATATCCCATTTCTTGTGAATGATAGTAGAAATGATCCATACTTCACCTCACATTAGCCAACTTAGTATAGTTAAGCAATTTGAAATGTTTTAGATTGGAATTCCAAATTCCAACTGCAATAACTCACAATACCTTGATCTGTTGAGTAGAATCACCAATCCTATAATCCTTAAATTTGGATTTCCTCAACCATTACCACTTAGTTACACTATTTCCTACTTTGGCAGTCATCCCTTGATATAAACTAAGACAATTCAACCCAAAACCTCAGATTAGAATTCCTTGAAAATTGAATGTATCCCAAATTTGGCAGGTCAAGCAATTTAAACTATGGTTCGATTCTAAGTGAATTAATGGAATGATATACAGAGTTAATATTTTATTGAAAGATTTTATCCATTATGTGTAAATTACCATTCATTATCATTTTACATGCTTTTTAATATTAATATAGATAAGCTTAAGTTATTAAAAATGAATTATATAATATTTATGCATATGACAATTTATTTTAGATTCATCTTGCATGCTTGTTAATTAATTAATTATACGATCTCGAAAAAATATCCATAATGAATAACCATACAACTAAAAAAAATCAAATAAAGGGTATGATCATGTTATTTTTCTAATTGTTGGTTTATCAAGTGGTTGATAAGCTAACTTCTAACCTAGGGGAGAAACACATTGAACCAATTAGGTTCATGTTTACAACTTTCCACTTTTCCACCTTTGTATCTCCTTAGATTGGTTTCACCTAATCTCCCAACTTGAACCACCTCTACTAGATTGGAAGCTCAATCCATCACATATTATATTACTCACACAAAGGTGAGGGGTAAAAGGGGGTTTACATAAAAGAAACAATGGGAACACATGCCCTATAAATTAATGAGGAGATAATCCATGCATGCCAACAAATTAATATAATTACAATTTAAAAGGAAACTAATCACATACAATGGTTTAGTTTTACTCATGATCTTCCACATGAATGCAATAAATTACACATTTAATAAAACTAGAATTCAATTCTTTAGTAATTATTATTTAAGATAAATTTCAATCAAATAGATTAATTAATATCATTAATTAATCAATATTTTTATCTTTAACACTTTTTTAAATTTTTTTATATTCTCATCCATTATAATTTTAAACAAATTAATAAATTCATTTAAAATTAACTGTGTACATAACTTATACCTTAGAGGTAACCCAATGAATACCTATCCAAAACTAACCAACATGTATTATACTGGTATATACTTTATTCTTTTTTACATATAGCATGAACACCGAATTATAATTGTAGTACAACTCATGCATGATGTGAAGATTTATGAAAATTTTGATGATGTTAATTAAGCATATATATATATATATATATATCAAACAGTTATCACATGTTTTGTACTAGATTTATACCCTACAAAGGTATATATCTCAACGGTTACATAATATAATAATATATTTTAAATCTACATAATCTAGAAAAAGTACTCAGCATGTAGATCCGACTATATGTTTTGTACACTCCTCACCATCCATATGAAGTAAATGCCTGGGGAAATGGAATGTGAGGTGTAATTCCGAAATCGTTGGATTTCACGACATGTTTAGTGGTCCACATGCCATGTAGACTCCACATTACATGGTCACCTGCCAAGAAAGTCATGTATGGGATATATGGCTCGACCCTGATCTGAAGGTACTACATGTCGTTTCTAGTGGGAAACACAATGTGTTATCTGGTAACCATGTGCCTTTGTATCATGGACAATATGAATTGTATGAATTAACTACACCACATTTCATAAATGCACATGTATTGTGTAATTTCCAAACTACTCCTGATGTACTGAGCACAACTAAAAGGCATGTAGATCCCACTACACAGTGTTTACATCTATGTTACATAGATAGAACCCATGGAAACACTAGATGGGTTCCTTGATTTAATTTTGATCATAAAATTAATCATTTCTATTAGATCTATGGAGAAAATAGATGATGAAATAGATCACATCATAAATATTAAAAATAACAATTAAACATGAATTTGAAAACTAAATTAAATTGCATAAATCATAAATGAATTATTTAAATGATCATAAAGAAAAATATTCCCACTCTGATAACACTTCTAGGTTCCAGGAGCAGTGGAGGATCAAGTGGGAAGGTGCCTAACTTTTATTTTTTGGATTTTGAATGAACAATCTGGGATCAATATGATGATGAACGCCATTATCCATAGAATTGAAAAAAGGATTTAGGCAAAGGAATAGAAACCCAGAACCAAGATAGGGGATCGACATATTTTGTTTATAATTAATATAATTAAATACTAATTTCCTCCAATGTGATTCTTTCTTCGTTGATGTCTTCAGACATTGATCTGCAGGTGTACCTTCATTACATTTTAGAAATAATTGTAATATCAGCTCTAGAAGGGATCCACATGTGTTCCACATATCTCTAGAAGTCAGTGAAGGAGTCTCTAGATGATATCAAAGAAGATACTTTCCCTGGATATGTCTGCCTTTGATCACCTTGAGAACCACTTCCAAAGAATTATCATTGATCTGACAGATGAGGATCACTCCCATTCATGAGAGTGTTTTTTGGAGAAGAAATAACTCTCTATGATTTAGATATTTTATCTAGTTTTTTGCGCACAAACATAATTGGCACATTGCTAGTTCTTGGCTAATAAAAGAATAATATAAACTGGAATTTAATTTACTCAGGTGATAACAACTAATTTTCATAAGTGGCTCAATTATTTTATTAAACGTAGCAAGACCCCCATGTCAAATAATAACATCAACATTATTATTCCATAAAATGCACTTAACTTTCGGGTTATAAATAAATATTATTTTAAAATATAAGATTAAATATTATTATTTCTCACCATACACTTAACCCGGTCCTATAATTCTCCACCATATTTATTGAACCTTGAATAATGATTATGTAGTTATTAAATAAATATCACTTCATTATTCACCAATAAATATAAAAATATTATATTCACTAAATATAAAATAAATATTTATTAATTATTCTCCCCCCACATTATATTCTCTTGAATAACTAGTGTTGAAGTAAATGGACTTGGAATAGATGAATAACTATTAAACCACAACTATGAATAATCATTATTAAACTTGTTAAATAATAAATAATATATTATTTTATTTAGATACTCGATACACTTATTGTGTGACCCTATATTCCTCTTTCTCAATGGCATTTGGTGGATCAGCCTAAAGTCTAAGGTTAGTGTCATGAAACATGATAAGGCACCCATAGGTAAAAAAGTAAATTCTGCAATGACATTTCACCTCTAAAAAATTATTACTTTGTAATATAATCCCATTTCCTAGATATCTCCAATCAAGATGGTTGTATGCAAGTTCCATCAACCCATGTGCTCGATTCATCATGATTTGACTTCCTGTAAATTGAACATACATATAGAACACCATGGCCACGATTTATTTTTAATATACCATTTCCATCAAAGGTCCTGAGATATCATCTTCTATTATGGAATAGAAGGGATAAATCACTTTTCACATTATTCACTAATGCAGTATTACTTGTGACACACCCAACATATCCTACCTCACTGCAAACATATGTCGTCATGATTTTTTCCAATACAAATAATTGCATTATTCATAATACCCATTAATAATATTCTTAAATTTTAAGTACCATTACACACATGTCCATATAGGAACATTAGATGACACTTATAAATGTTTATTTTATAACGTAGGGTCTCGTTCTCATAATATCCTACTGGACATTACGAAGGCTATAAACCATCGGTGGGAGCCTCAACGTCGTATGAGTATCCACCCTTGATAGTCTATATCATTTGTGTTCCTTCAAATGATATCATCACACTATTGAACATATATTCAATAATAGTTTTAGGTAAATTATGGGTTCTGATTATACAAGGGATCCTATAACTCCTTTTTGTGCGACAGCTACTATTAAGACATTATCACATACAATTTAAAACAAAAGAAAAAACATTATGTGATGATAATATTGTTAATATCCATCAAATAATTACATTTTTATCATAAATTAAAAAGAATTTTTTTTCTAGGGAACCAACTCCAACATTTACATTATCATCCAATCTCTTTTTTGCATATCTCAAAAATTATCTATGTTTACGTTCCTCTATTAAGATCTTAGGGTGATACAACTAGGCAGTGAGATTGTAAAATTTGGACCTAGACAGAGCTGGAAAAGTGAGGAGATACTAGATATTGATGAAATTATAAAATAATGTTTCAAAAATTGAAAATTTTTCAAAGAGTTGACAAGAGTGTATAGTGAACATATCTTCCAAAATAATACCTTCTGTCATGGAGATAAAATTCTATTACACAATTTATGAATCAAACAGATGTTAGGTAAAATTTATTCTTAATGGGAAGATGTATTTATATTCACCCATGTATATACTTTTGGTGTCGTGTAGATTTTGGAATAATTATATGAACCCCCATTCAATATTAACCGGCACATGCTAAAGAAATTCCATAGAAATTTTACCCATGAACCTGTAGGGGAGGTAATACTCCTCTAACCTATTTAAAAATTAAATACATTTAGTTTGACCTCTACTTAGCACATACTTGTTTATTTATTATTACAACTAAAATTCTTCTTAAATGTTAAATTGAATTTATTTTGTAGAGTACATTTCATCATTTATGTGTTGGAGAGGGAACATTTATAGTTTATAATTCTAAAATTTTTGTCTGTTTTACAAATTTTTATGTTTTTATATTTAACATGTTTTTGAAAATTGTGATATCAAATTATAATATTTTCTATTTTTGAAACCCATGTTAATGAGTGGAGAAACATATTCCATGAAACTAGTGTTAAATGAATGTTAAAAATGACTTTTTTTCAAGTTCATAACATTATGGATTTCCTGAAACGACTATTGAATTTTGAATCCCATGTGGTGTTTCACATTATTTATCTTTAAAATATAATTCATGTGAGGATTTTAATGTTTTTTGACAAATTATTCACAATCACCTCACTAATTGAGTGAACCATACCATGATTAATAGAAAAAATTATATATTCTTTTGAAAACATTAGGGTTTGATGTACTAGTATTTTTAAGTATTATGGAATTTGTTTTGCTTTCAAAGACATTTTTTAAAAATAACACCTTTTTCATTCACACCTACCATTATATTTAATTTGTGTATCCCCTAGTATCAATGAATAAAATATTTAGTTTTCCACATTACATTTAATGTTTCCTTATCCAACCTATTATCGAAGTTAAAATTGCATGATCTATTTGAAATTATGTGTGGTGTTGTTATATTATAGAGTGAAAAATAATTTGGTTATATTTTAGGTAAATAATAAGAGGATGAAAAGATGATTTATAAGTTCAAAAATAAAAACTTTAATACAATTTAAAAGAAGTTTAATGACTAATGTTTTTTTGAAAAAATTATGTGCACTTGAAATGACTAGAAAAATGAATGAAATATTATGTGTGTGAAGATGAGAAGATATATTATCATTACAATGAATGGAAGGAAATAACACCAACTTGTTGAAACTCAATAAAAACCGAATTTCCTAAAAAATCATATATGGGTTGATTTTGAAAATAAAAATGACTATAAAATATGTGATGGATGTTTAGTGGAATGAATTATGCTACTATAATAATTATTTGGTTTTACATTCCTTGATGTTTTCAAAATGATTTGTGTTGATTTATGGCTGGGGAGTGAGGAAGATACCAAATCATTAGTCTAAATTAGATTTATTCATTTTTTTCTTCCAAAATGGTATATCCACATTATTCATACATATATTTTTATGGCATAAAAAACCCACCAATATTAAGAAATAAAATATTCTTGAAATTCATCATGATTAACATAATTCATTGACAACCATTATGAGGAGGTTTAATAATTTATCTCAATTATCGTTACACTTTCATGTATTGGTATGAGAAAATATTTTTTTAAAATTCACATATGTACGATGAGGTAAAATATTAATTAAGGGTTTTATGTTAATAATAGGAGAAATGAAGATGGAATGAATTGAATGGACTCAATAGAGAACTTGAAATAATTGTTTTTGAGCAGTCATGATATGTTTTGTATCTTGTTGTTAATTTTTTTTAACTCATGTGTATTTTCATTGTATTTGATTTTAATTTATTTTGATGATTACATGTCTATGATTTTAGGTGTTATGTTTGGGGGATATGATAGGTCCAAACATTTTGGGAATTATTATGAATATGTTTTAATTAAAAAATATTGAGTATTTTTTATAACTATAAATTTTCTACGATAAATTTTTCGGAATAGATTCAAATTGAAATATTATTTTTAATAGGGTTTCCCATTTAGTGGTTTTAATATCCTTAATCTAGTACAAGTATTGAATTGAACTCTATAGGGACCAAATAAATAATGTAATTTCAAAGACATTTCTAGTTGATATATTTTAATAATACTCATTAATTCAAGATTATATTGGGATTGAATATTTCAAATTAGGATATTCTCGTTTGAATTTAAAGAGGACAAAGAGTTTTGGGACCACATTAAATTTCAGGGATTAATTAAATCATTATGAAACTTCATTCATGTATCGAAGTAGACTATTATGAAAAATCATTTTTGATATAAAATTTTATATTTATTAATTCAAACATAATGTTTTTATTTATGTAATATAGATCTAAAATTTTGGAGATGAATGCATACATGAAAGAGAACTTCTATGATACAACGTGTAAATAATCTGCTTTCTGGTTAGCTAAAATGGTCAATTTTTCAAAAGGAAAATATAAAAGAGAAATGTACCTCACCATTTATCTATAAATAAAATTATCAACTTCAATTTTAATAGTTTAATGGAGAGGGGTTATGATTTAGAATTCACACATTAATGTTCTAATAATTTTTATTTTAGGCTTTCTTAGTTATATAAAGTCGTTTTCATCCCCTTTCTTTTGGGTTTACCTTTTTATATAGGGGTAAACGTCTAGGGGATTAGGGAATGGGAGGTTTTACTTTTCTAATGGATTAGGTATTGTGCTTCCCTGAATAAAAATATTTCTTTCTAATAGTTAAACTAGTTTAAATATTCATATATGAGATTTCATTATCAACTGTGATCATTTTTTTGATTCTATTATTATTATTTCCTTGGTTGCTAATAATTTTATCCTTCCACCTACTTATGTTCTCTATATAATGTAATAGGATATATCTGGGTGGTAAAGTGATCAATTATTGTTAGCACTTGTGCAAGGGGTAGTGAGAAATATTTTTTATTTAGGTAACTCAATACTAGATTGGGAATTTCATATGTCAACCAGAAGGGTCCAATACAAAACTTATAAATAAAGGAGGGTAGAACTACATGATATCATGATTAGGGTTATACTTAACACTACTATTTGAAAAGGGGATTGGGAGAGTAGGTGAATGTGGAATCACTCTCTCATCTGCTAAGTATAAATAATGGATAACTTAGTAACAAAGATAGAATTTAAATTGAAAAATAAATCGTGACTTGATAAACATTCTCATCTCAATGCTTTCAATATACTACTTCATTTCTCATTTTTTTCAAAATAAATCAATTTCCAAAACACCCCCCTTCTATAGATCGAATGAAAAGTAAAAATATGATTTTGTGTACTAATCTTAGGTGAAAACATATGGTTAATGATTTAACGAAATTTAAACCACAAGAAATTTTGAATTTTTCCACACCCAATGAAAATTATGCATCAATCATGATTTTATTATAGATTATATAGAATAGGTTTTAATATAATACATTATTTTATTTGTAATTGTTACTAATGTCTATAACATATTTTTATGGATATTTTTAAAATATCATTTATTTAATAGATGAATTATTAGTGAATGATAGTGTTTTTTTGAGATGAAAGTTTGATGATATACTATATTATCTATTAGGATTATTTGTGATTAAAGGTATTAATATCAATGTTCCTTCGGAATAATAATTAAAAATATTTGGTTTACAGAACCTGTTTTGACTATTTTTTAATACAATTGAAAAAAACTAGAATAATTATTATGTACCTTACTAATAATAATATTTTGTTACTAAATTAAACAGAATTGGAAAAAATGAATTAATCACAAAAAATGTAACTAATAACAACATACCCTAATTATATTATGATGGTCCATCAAAAACTATCATAGTCACAACTCGATTTTAAGAGATATCTTAGTTTTAATTAATAGTTATCACAATAAAAATATAACTACAAAAAAGTTTTTTGAAATAGATAATGTTTTCCAAAAATACATCAAAGTAATATTGTGATATTTTTATAAAGGGAAATTAGAACACATTTCATGTTATCAGAGTGTTCATATAAATGATAATAAACAAAGTCTCCCCACATAAAAAAGCTATAACATTTAGATGGATTTATGGGTTTTGACGTGCATTATTTTATATGAAATTACATTTGGATAATTTCACCTTATTTATTTTTATGAGTTAATTTTGAATTTTCACTACTTCTATTAACTTCAATATTGAGTAAATATTGAATGTGTATAGGTATCTTCTATTGTATGGGGAGAGTTTTAGTTTAAACTCTAACTTGAAAATTCACAGAACTCTATAATTATGAATAAAATTTCCCCAAATATGATAGTTAAATTATTTTTGGGGAAATAAGTGTATATTATTTATTTTGAGTTAAATCCACCCTTCCAAATTATTTATCGCTACCCTTCCTATTTGGTTTTGGTAGAAGATATTGACAAATGAGGGTTTTTTTCTCATCACCAAACCAAACACATGTCATATCAGCCTCTTATTAAAGTATTTATTGATCTAAAAACAAATATTATCATCATATACATGGGGTGTGAAGAATGAATTTTTTGATCAAAACCCCATTTATTGTCATGAGATGAATCAGAAAAAATAAAGGTAAAAGGGGAAGATAGTAGAGAAACATCATATTATATATATATATATATATATATTTGAAAAAAATATTCTTTAAAATAATCATAGGATAAATTTTTATTAAAACTAATAAGGAAGGGAATTAATTCAATTAACACCTATGAGGGTTTTTGGCACAACTAAAAGGTTTTAAGGGCCTTAACAACATTCACCTAGGCTAAAAGAAAAAGGCATTAATCCCCTTAATAGTTTTTGACTGAATTATTTTAGAAGATTTAAAGTATTTATTTTTATTTTGTCTATCATATATATTTTTATATAATTATATAAAAAATACAAAATTTTAACTACTATATAATATATAAAACTACTTCAGTTAATGTGGTATGGAATTATGACAAAAACCCATCTAAAAGTGAAAAAAGGGATGGGAAGGAAGCTTGCTCAGTTGCTATGTCGTTTTCTACATTGAAGAGGGCTAATGGAGGTGCACCTAGATCACATGGAAGAGGCACATTTTCTAATTTTTGCAGAAGCATAGCTTGTTCTCAAATCTTAACCAGGAAAAACATTACAAGGAATCATCACCCATACCCTTTGTTCTGGATAGTGTAGAAGGGGATGGGAAGGATGAGGCATTTCTCTGCAAACAACATGTCAGTTTTGATTTTACTAATGATAGAGTTGATATTTGAGAGTATTTCATGATGGATATAGAAAAACATGATTCCTATTATTTGGGTTAGGATCTGAATCAACGTGTGAATTGTAAATCAATGTTGAAGGTTTGTACACATAACTCATTTGAGTTTCATTCATATAGTAGTAGTGGGGGTACAACCAATTCAATGAGTGGTTTTCTAGTTCGGAAGAAAAAGGGGGTGTCATAGATGTTGGACTTCCAAATGATGGAGGTGGTCAATTGATGAAGGCCAAAACATAGAGGGGAGGATAACATCCTTCTGGTCAGGGTGGGTGCTCCTCTCACCATAGAATGTGCACTAGATCTCGAAAACCATAATTGTTTGTTTTTTTTATGGTTTTGTTGTTACTCTGTTGTATATTGTTTTTATACTTCATATAGGGGTCTTTGTGCCACCCCTTTTAAAAATATATTAATTACAAGTTAAAAATTTAATTATTACCATAATAATACATATTAATAAGTATTATTAAACAAATAATTATTAAAAATTATTATTTAGTTACAAAGTATTATTAATAATGAATATATTACTAATTATTAATTAATTATTAAATTATTAATATTAATAAATTATTTAACTGTTTATAATTAATATTATTAAAAATTAATATTAAGTGGTAATAAGTACTAATTAAATAATATGATTTAGCATTTAATAATATTAATTTCTAATAAGTATTAATTATTAATTAATATTAGTTACTAATAAATATTTAAAATTATCATTTACTAAATAATTACTAAAAATAAATGTATAACTATTAGTTATTAATTAATTAGTAATAATATAATATTTAATTACTCCTTAATAATATTATGTAAAAATTAACTATTTATTTTTTAAATAATAAATAATTACTAATAATAATTAGTATACAATTACTAATAAATATTTAAAAATAATGTTCAGTTATTAAATAATATTAGTAATAATTAATTTATTAGAATAATAATTATTAATTAATTATTAATAAATTGCAGATTAATTATAACCTATTATTGTGAAACATAATCAAGAGATGAATCATGCTGATATTAAAAACGTGTAAAAGAGGGAAAAATGTTATGTTGAGTACCTCAGGAGGCTACATTAACCTTAATTTTGTGGGTCAACTGATCCACTAGTTACTGAATATATGGATCTATAGTAGTGAAAATATATTTTCCATTCTCCAGTGTTTTGAAAATGAAAATTTTATTTTAGCTGTTTAGAAATTTGTAAGGAGAATAATATCAATGGTGGACACTTGTCAAGAACATGAGGAAATAGAAAGAAGTTGAATCTTTGGAAAGGGATGAGTTAAAATCTTATTTTTCAATATGTACATTCCTCGTATTCTTTATATAAAATTATTTATGGAATTAATTTATCTACATGAGAAGGTTGATTAATACATTATTACTTATGAGGAAAATTTTACAAGACATGTGAGGAAAACATTAAGTATTTTTATCCAACTTGAAAGTAATATTGATTGATTCTTTTGTGGCTTATTACTAATTCTACACAATGAATTATCCATAAGAGACTTTAGTAGACTTAAAAAAATCATTCAAAATGATATCAAGGAAGAAATGATGATTGGAGTTACCCACTAATCTCATGATTTTGATAAGAAAAAATATGTAATTTAAAGGAAATTCAATATGCAATGAGGGAAAGAAGACGTGTTTTCATTTATGATCAAATTTTGAGAGGAAACATAGAGGAAATTATATCATGGGAGCTAGTAAATGTTTTAAGTGTGGAATGAAAGGTCATCAGCAATCAAAATCCAAAGTAATGGGAAGAAGAAGTTAGCTAATGATGTAGGAAAAGAACAACATAATGCACTACCCACACACCAATGTTTCGAATACAAGGAGTATGAGAATTATACTAGTTAGTGATAAAATATAAAATAATAATCGAAATGATTGATGTTTGAAACCTCTTATGCCTAGAAAAAATATAAATCTCATGTGAAAACTATTTATAGTGTCTAATTAGAAGTGAAAGTATTTAATTTTATGGTGAATGAATCTCAATTATACTATTTTTCATCAATTTAAATTTTGGGGAATGTGCTTCTTGAAAATATCATTATTCTTCTTATACTTAAATTTGATGTCATCATAGGTAGTGATTTCCTTTCATTAAATAAATCTCGAATAAATTATTTTGGAAGTGATTCCATGTTAGATATTCTAAACCAACCTATGATTGTTTATTTTTGTGATGATTAATCTTAAATTCTAATTGAAATTACATCCATTATTTGTGTCTTTATTAATTTTCAAAATAGTTATTTATTATAGATGGTCGGAGAGAAAATAAATTTAAAAGATATGCCTATTGTATTAGAGTTTTTCAATATTTCTTTAGAATTGTTTCCCAATCTTCCTCCAAATAGAGAATTTCAGTTTTCAATAGAAATCATTATTGGTGCTATGTTTATTTCAATGATACCATATATTATAGACCCAATTGGGTCACAGGACTTGAAGAAATGACTCCAAGCGAATCTTGATATTGGATTCATTTATCCAAGTGAATCTCCTTGGGGTTCACCTATTTTTTTATGTTAAGAGTAAATATTAATCAATGTGACTCTGTATTGATTATCAAGAACATAACAAGATAAGTATCAATAACATGTATCCTCTACCTTGTATTTATAATTGTTATTATCAACTATACAGAACCCAATTATTTTTCTACGATTGAACACTATTCTGGATACCATTAATGGAGGTTCAAGAAGGACGATATTAACACGAAATCATTCCATACAAGGTGTAGAAACTATGAATTTATTGGGATTCAATTTGGTCATACAAATTTCCAAATATATTTATTGATGTAATGAATGTAGTACTTAGAGACTACCTTGATCATTTTTTGGTTGTATTTCTTGACAATATTTTTACATAATTAAAGTTTAAGGAAGAGAAATAATATCAGTTCATAATTGCACAAAATACACTATAGAAGGACTAATTTTATGAAAAATTTACCATGTATGAATATTGGGTGAATACAGTTTCATTTTAGGGTTATATAATCTCATTTGCTGGTATATCGTTGGATTGATAAAATACATAATTTATTAAACATTGGTTTAGAAAAAGCATAGTGACTAATATCAATAGTTCTCATAATTTGCTTAGATGTTTTTTTATGATTTTTGTATAATATTTCATGGGTATCTATTACGTTAACCTTTTTATCTTAGAAGGAACCCAAGATCCTTAAGATAAAAGAATGTGAGGAAAAATTTAAGGGACTAAAAAATAGTTAGTCACTGAACCAATGCTTAAATTTTCATATAGTAGAGAAGGGTTTATAATCTACAGTGATGCAAAAAATATGGAATTTGTTGCATCCTCATGAAAAATGATATGTTGATAGCTTATACATCCAACCTATTGAATTTTCATGAATTGTTTTCCAAAATCAGGATTTGGATACAATTGTGATACTTTTTATATAGAAGATAGGGAGAGATTATCTTTTTAAATAATTGTGTAATATATATATATATCAATAAATATTTAGGTATATGTTCACTCATGTAAATATGTCCAAGAGAGGATGGTTGGATTTGATGAAATTTTATGACTACTCAATACATTACCACCCTAAGAAAGTGAACAAGGTGGTCGATTCATTGAGTCTAATAGATCATGATAGCTTATCTATGATTTGGATAAAATAGATGCAATATTTATATATTTTAAAAGTATAGGTCTAGAAATCATAAATTATTTTGATAAATATTATCATGTTCAAATGATTGATCAAACATCTTTCCATGTGAGGATTAAAGAGGCATGGAAGGAAGATGCAGAATAAAAAAAGGTTATATATGTTCTTTAGTTCAACCATGATTCTGATGGAATAATAAGGATCAAGAACCAGGTATGTTTCCTATCAATAAAAAACTTTAACAATGATATGATGGATGATAATCATATTTCAAAATTTATTATACATCATGTATGTATAAAGATGTATAGATATTTTAATGTTTATTTCTGATGAAACAACATGAAGACATATATTGTAGAGTATGGATATTGGTTCTTTTTTATCACGAAGTTTATGTCTGAGAGATAAATTTATTAGGGGATGTTACAACCATTACTCATAATATAATGTAAATAATAAAATGTCTCTAGAGATTTTATCTCCAAACTCCCAAAATAATATAAATGTCATGATGTAATTTTTTTTTGTATTAAATCATCTTACAAATTCATCCCATTTCATTTATCTTAGATAAGATTTATCTCGTGATCAAATTTATTGAATATAATTTAAAAAAGTGGTATGGTTGCCTGGAGTAACACATTATGTGGTATCATACAAAGATATGAGGTCTACCTCAATGTTCTGGAAAATTATTCATCATGTACTAGAGGCAGACTTTTGTTTTATCACTTCGTATCATCCCATTATTAATGTTCAATATAAAAGAACCATTCAAACTATAGAGGATATTTTTAGATTTTATTCTATCAATTTCAAGGGTGGTTGGTTTTTTAACATTCCTTTAATCAAATTTTTCGTACAAAAAATAAATATCCCTTTAGCTTTAATATAGATCTTTATGAGTCCCTCTTTGGAAGGAAGTTTATAAATCCCACGGGATAGGATGAAGTTTGAGAAAGAACACTATTGGGGCCTAAGAACACTACGTAAATGGAATAGAATTTTATATCCATTTAGTAACAAATTTCCGAAACAGATAGTCAATATAAATATTATGATAATAATTGTTAATTAAATCTTTAATTCAAGGTTAGAACGATTGTATTTCTATGAATTTATCCATAGAACAATTCTATTATATTCAGGAAGAAGGGAAATATGACCCCAAGTTATATTTTCCATTTTTAGATTCTTGATCGAGAAGTAATGGTATTTTATCGCATGGTACTTCCACTTAACCTCTATCAAGATAACGATGTGCTCCCTATATCCTTATTGGGAAAGCACATACTTGATACTTCACATGTACTGAACTCATAGGTTATACCATTATACAATGATCTTTCATATAATCGAAAATGGGAAAATAATTGGATCATAGAGATATTGTTCTATGAAACAAGACTACCCATATGGTTAATGTTCATTAGAGGAATTAGAAACTCAATGAAGTTACTTGGGAACCTGATGATGTGTTGAAATAGTGGTATCCCCATTTGTTTAAATAAAAGTGAAAAAAATTCATGGGAGAAGTTATTTTTTAGGGTGTATAATGTAACACCCTGATAATTTATAATATATTTCTTTTCAAATAAATTTACTTTATTTTATAGAATTTGATAAAAGAAACAATGAGTTTCAATAAACCGTGGTACACTATTAAAATATTAATATTTAATGTGAAAATTACCACCAAGCCATTAGATGCAGGGTAGGAAGGGTACTAACTAAGTTATGAGAATTTTATGGTTTAGACATCAATAATGGTTATCGATTGATTAGGGATGAAAATAAAAATCATTTGAAAGTAAAAAAGTTATGTTCCTAAAAACACGTTTTTATGTGTGCAATGTGCATTTATCCTTATCAATGTAGTTAATAAATTTAATTGAATAATATTAATGAACTTTATATAATATATATATAATAAAATGTTTTAACATTTATCTATTGTTTTTTCTTGGTATGGGATAATAATAAATCACATTTATGCATAGTAATGTTTTTTTCTAGAAAACAGATTTTGTTATATTTTTCACACTTATATTAATATGAATTTATGCCATGTATAAAAATAGTATCATGAAATTTGGATCCCATATTTTTAATTATTAGACTAAAATTTGTAAAATATGTGCCTTTTATTTTTTATCATTCTAAAAAGAAATATTAATAAATTTTTGTCACCTCACTGAGAGTTAATCTAGTGAAATCATGTTAAATTTTTTGGATTTTGATTTAAAATTTCATAACACTTGACTTTATCTTATTTGATGAGTTTATTTCACGAATTTCCATCAAATTCTATAATATTAGGCCACATGGTTCTATTTTTCAGATTAAAAAATTCATATTAATTTAAAAAAGGACTAAATACAAAATATCACTCTCTTGACTTTTAGATCTCTTATATTCTTATATAAATATATATTATGATATGTTCAGTCCACAAGTTTTCTTTTAGATATGAATTAATTTTTTGATAATGGTAATTTATTTTAAATTTTTTAGTGATTAAATAATTACATTAACTATTTACTCAATTCCAAAAAAGTATTTATTCAATTAATTTAAAAAGAAAATTAAGGATTTTAAAAATACTAAATGTTATACAATTTGGATGAATTATTAAGTTAAATGAATTTTATAGATATATGTAACATATTTGGTAGTCTTTTATTGTTTATATTTAAATTCTTTTTATACCATTTTTTCAAATTCTAATTAAATGAATAGTTCCAAAATTGACAATAATGATATTTTATTGTGAATAATATTTTACTAAATTATTTATAATTAATTATAAATTTATCATAATCCAAGTGAATGGGATATGGTTTTACTTATCAACTATTTTCCAATTGTGGATCACTTTTCATTTTGTGGTAAAATTCTTGACCCTTAATGAGTAAAAAACATCAATTATGATATTATCACTAAACGGGTCAACAAGGGGTTAAAATAAGGATATAAGGTTGAAAAGATCACCTAATATTGTTCAAAATTTATTTTATGAGTGTATTAAGAATAATAATAATATTTTCTTTAAATTATATCAATTTTTATCCATTATATCATGATAAATAATTTATATTAATTTAATACTCTATGAAATCATCTAAAGAGATCAATTATAGAGGGGGGATCCTCCTGAGAAGCATGGTTAAATCTATGCTAGGAATTCAAGAACATATTTACTGGTATATTATTGATAGTAAATCCTTATTAGAAACATTTATGGAAGTAGTGACGAGGATGACTGTTACCTTTCAAATGAGAGACCCAGAAAACTTTCATGAATTGCGTGGTGTATGAGAGAGCATATTGAATGGATTGGGGATAAGGTGAAGTGGGTGATCGTGGAAGGGTATATCAGGTATTGGAATGTCAACTGGGAATGTTAGAGTCTCTAATTTTTTGGATGATCATCGATGGAGATCCCACTCAAGTCGGATATCCACCATCCGAGGATCATTGCAGCAATGCTTGATGAGGTTAACAAATCCCTTCATGTAATAATTTTTGTCATGGATGAACCAAATAAATGAATGTTAACAGATTAAATGAAAGGAACAATCAATACTTAGTATTTTCTCAATATCATTTGTCCCATTCATTAGATAGATAGGTAGGAATGAAACTTATGGTGAAAGGATATTCTAGAAAAGATGAAATATTTTGGTGATTATGTAACAACACCATTTCTAAAGACAATAATGTTCAATGAAAAGGGATCAATTTGGTTTCTAGGTATATGTGTGGTGAGAATAAAATTATTGAATCTATATGGAAATTATTTTTTTATGATATTTTGACTCATTTTTCATGGGAGGTAGTTTCTTAGTGGGTGGTGCATCGAGCATAGGTCTGTGAGATGAAGGAGTTCAAATCAATCTGGTTCAAGTGAGAGGAGGCTGAAGCATATGAAATCATGATTCAAAATATTTTTTTTGACTCAGTTTTTTGGCCATTATGAAAGCTGAGGAATAAAGGTAGATAAGGTTTTAACTATTTTATTTAACTTATAATGATTCATATTCTTTCCCTAGTGTGGGGGGTTTTCCCCATTATTCATAGAAGCAAGTGATGGGAAGCGGCCAATGGCCTAATTTCTAAACATTCTAGACCTGGAGACAATGATTCTATTGAGATTTGGATCAAGTGAAAACCAATTCCTTTGGGAAATAAACTCAATGTTTACATATCATTCATTCTAGGAGTTATGAGAGGATTTGGCCTTGTTCGTGATGATATAGGGTTTTTGATCACTAGGTTACGTTCTTTTTTTGGTCTAAGTAATAAAATCAGGGTAGAGACTCGATCCCTCTTTAGTAGTATCTCCTTATGCATGCATTATAACATCATGATTGACATAATATAATCTAATTCAAAACATTTAGTTATATTGATTATAAAAAAAATATCACTATTTTTTACCTAATTTGTATTATTAAGAAGTTCAAGCCAATCACCTCTAGTGGTATAAAACTAACTCACACCTTAAGGGAGGTTAATTTCACTACTAACAACCCTACTAGAAAAGGTAATACTGATAATAGATATATAATTTTTTATATCCTTGTATCCTATCCCTATTATATATATTAAATTTTCCAAGTCCATTATTTATATTTACATCACTTCAGTCTTCTCTAATGGGAGTTTTCATTTTTGAATAAATAGTGATTTTGAGTGTGAGTGTTCTTCCAGTCCATTATAAAAGGGAACCTTATAACCATAATTATATACAATTATAATGGAATAAAGACTAAAAAATACCTATAATAATATATTATTATATTCCTTTTCCACATACAATATCTTCTGGAAATTAGAAAACACTATCCTTTCAAGACATATGGTTTAATCCAAACAAGGTTTCTCTATGAAGAGGTATTACCCATAACAATGTGTTTTCAATTTTTTTATTCAGTACCACATATAAATACATGGTATTAATTCTAAAATATTTACTAAAGTATCTTAAATATATTTAATCATTATTATTATGATGGTGTTCCTATTATCCTCCTTCATGCCAGCTATTGGAAAATGATAACATCGCGCGTGCGTAAGTGTGGACTACCACCTCTAAAAAGTGGTGTGAATCATTTTTTATTTTTTATTTACAAGGATGGTAATAAGGATAGATATAATAAGTATATAATATATTGATTTTATAACCATTATCATATAAATAAAATTATTATTTCTTTTGTTTCATCTTTCTTAAAAGTGAAAACAATGTTCATGCATACACACGACCTACCGTCTCCATGAACTGTATAATTTTTTTTTCTATATTTATATTTTATGGAAGAATATATATATATAATTTCTGTAAATATATTTATATCATGATTAAAATTTCATATATTATGGTAACATGATCAATGTACATGGACTGAAACTACCAAACTGAAATTATCAATTAAAATAATACAGTTAACACCAAGAAAGAATGATTTTAATGATGAATTATAAATAAATTGGCATTGAAATGTTATAGTTAGAATATATATGATATTACTATTATATAAATTAATATATTGTAGAATTATAATAAATTTAAATTTATTATACCCTACATTATATCACTTTTGAATCAATTCAACCACTAAGTAAGAGATTTAGGTTATAATAACATTATTTATCATGATAGTTTATGATTGCATTTCCAATGATTAATTGTTTTGAATTATATTTCATGAATCAAAATGTTTTTCTTATCAAATAATTTTTTCTTGAAAATAATAGTTTTCCTTTTATTTTCATCTCTTTAAGAAGTCAGGAGGCTGAAATAATTCTTTTAAGAAAAACAAACTTCATTTCTCTCATCATTCAAAAATATATGTTCTTCCATGTCCATGTTTTCAAAAACATGTTTTTAAGAATGTTTATCTATTATAATATGATTTTTTAAATTCATTTTTACCCATGATTAAATTTTTAAAAATGGTTTAAAATGAATCTTTTTCCAATTTTCCAAATAATGTTCTTTTGAATTTTAACAAATAATGTGGAAATGATATTTATTTTAACATAAACGATTTGAATAAAATTTCCACTCATAATGAGTATTAATTTATTTAAATATCATTTCCATTTTTTGTGTTTTATTCACAGAAAAGTTTTTATAATATATTTGAAATTTTATAGATTTTGAATAAGTGATTCCAAATTGAAATGGGTATTTTCTTCTAGAAATATTCCAAGTGATCTTTTAAAAAAATACATTATTATGATAACATCATTTGATGTTACATATGATTTACCTGGGATATTATCCAAGGATTCCATCCTTATTATTATTCTAGTTGGTTTATTATTATAATGATGATATTTTTATGAAACTCATTGGTTTTACATGAGTTATCACATGATGAAATGTTGAAATGATGATGAAACATGTTTCCTCTCTATGGGATATGATATATGATGAATGATTTTGTATATTGTGGAATACATATGAATGGATTATTGTTTGGGTGATGGGTGTGCTCCAAATTATATAGACAAAAAATTCATTGGATTTTGATGGATATATCATGAGATAATTAAGACTAGAAGGGGGAGTGATAACAGTTCAGTAAGGGATGATGTCTACTATGATAGTCTTGAGAGTGAACCTTGATAAAGGATATTATACAATGGGGATATTTATTAATACACTACGATAGTATTGGTAGTGATCCCCAACTAATTATATGTTTTTACATTAATATTTTAATTGTAAAAAATTTTGTCTTTTCCCAACATTATGCTCTCATCGATTAAGTTCTTTGATTCTTTTATAATTCATGTATTTTGAAATATCATGCTTTATGTCCTGAATTAATATTATGATCTAAGATATGTATGGTATGGTTTTAAAATATTATGTTCATGTTCTCATACCCTTGTACGCATTTTATGTTTAAATAATCATTTATATCTCCCATTTTTAACATTACTAAGTATCAAATTTCACAATTTATTATGCTTCCTTTCCCAATGTTATGATGAATGGTTTTTTGTATGAAATTTTTAGAATTTTTCTAGTTATAAAAATCTTAATGGGAGAAGATATAGTTCAGATATAAACCAATGGTTTATTTATCCATGTTTACAAAGATACAAGACCATTATGATTTTGACGTGGATTGTAATGTTATTTATTAAGTTTCTCTTTAATAAGATATAATATCTATGTATGAAAAGTATGTATCTCTATAGGCCAATAATGTTTAAGTTGAAATTCTTGACCATGAACCACTAGATGATAATATTTTAGGAGGGTAGTCATACTTGATTGAAGGATCTTGGTATATTGACATGGATTATTCTTTAGTAACTTATTGGGTCCCTTCATACTTAAATACATACAAATTTCAAAAAATAATTTATGGATACATATTATAAATTTTCAGATAAATAACTTTTAACTATTTTCAAATATCATGTTTTGAGAATACCCTTATATGAAAGTTCAATTAAATCTATTTTTTCTTTTTGTCACACATTATATTTGAGGAGTCCACTTTGGACCTCAAATGATAGCTAGAATATTTTTATAATCATGAACTTGTTGTACCACTCTATTAAAATATACACATGATTTTTTTAAAAAATGTGAAAAATTCAGTTTTTTAGAAATAATTCAATAAGAGAAGAAATGCCCCGTAATCCTATTATTTTTTGTCAAATTTTTAAAATTTGTAAAATATTTTTTGGTGACCTATCTTAGAATAATTTGGAAATTATTATGTCCTAGATGTAGTAGATTACGTTTTAATGTAGATGAAATCCAAATCCACCGGAAGAGAAATGGTTATGTTGTTTGCAATTTTTTTAGGATTAACAAATTTTTCATGTTTGGAGTGCCTAGATCTATAAACAATAATAAAAGGAATCATTTTTACAATAGGATAATTGATAATTTTATGATATAGTGTGTGTTATATCATAAAACATCAACAACCTATCATCCAAAACAAATGTTCTGGATAAACAGTCAAATAGGGAAATAAAAGGAGTTCTAGAAAAGACAGTTATACCCATTATGAAGGTTTGGAGTCAAAGGATGGAATACAATATTTTTGTAACAATCATCCCACATTAGCACCATAGTTTCCCCAAAAAAACTTATTGTCTCCTCCTTGGGGCCCAATCATGTTCTTTAATAGGTCAATATAAAAATGAAAGCCCCCAAGGGACAATGCATGATCTTTTTTGTAGTTTAACTAACTCGAAAGAACACTAAGCAAATTCTCATGAGTTCTCCCATCATGATCACCACTCCATAAAATACCTATTTAATGGTGTATTTCTAGTCAATTAGGCTCCTAAAAATAAATGTGCACCTTATCAAAATTGTTAGAAGCATTTATCATATTTACACTTTAATATTCGGGGGTGTTTCATTCATTACACTTATAGAGAAAAAATTCATCATTTTGTATGCAATATCTCAACAGAGGCAGTGGAAACATACTTCTGGCATGGTTCCTACTTTGATACCAATGAAATAACTTAACCACATTGGCTTTATTGTTTCCCCACAGAAATGTTTGACCCCTCCCAAGGGCACACCTACCAACCCAAATGGATAATTAGACTAGTGAATGTTCCCAAAGAATAATAAATGTATTTCGTTATGATTTTCACTCACTCTAACATGACCTGGGAAACATCCTAGATGTTCATCCATCATTATCACTAATCCATTTGAAACCTCATTAATTGTAGAGTAATATATAGGTAGGATACTGAAAATCTAGTTGAACCTTGTTAACTTGGGTGGTAACATTTATCTTATTAAACCTTTAACATTATAGGGTATGACATTATGGGATTAATGGATATTCTACAAAACCCCAATAAGAATGATACCATATAGGATGATTTATAGGAAATGTTTCAGCCTTGTAGTTTAATTGGAAAATAAGGAATACTAAGTTATGAGAGAGATGAATTTAAAACTATATATAGATACAAAACATGGGATATTTTAACTAAAATAGGTTGAAGAAATTAGAAGAGATTATATTGAACATTCCATGATTTTTAAATAGAGAACAAGATAGGATCATGATAATATCTTCGATAACAAATACTTCTAACATAGAGATCAAGTGTGGTTATATAGTTTATGTCTCATGAAAATGCCAGGTAATCATCATTCCTCATGGGAAGTTCCAATTATATTCACTAATTTTTATACATTTATTGTTGTGAGCATTGTAATGGAAGGATAAAAAACCCACTTGACTATTAAAAAGCACAGGGTAACAAAATTGAATGGAATGTTTCCATGTGAACAAATGAAGAAGACAAGAATCCATAAATATGTATAGAAAAACAATTCACCAGGTTGTACATATCATTAACACTTACTTATTTGTGGTGGTGCCATAATAAATCTTCTTACATGTCCAATATAAATAAATTCATTGTGTAAATTTCATTATTTAAAAGTTGGGGAAGAAACCAATCTAGTTTAGAATTATCAAATTCCTATTTTCAAATTTTTCTGTATCTTTATCATATCTTTAATTTCTTTTTCATATTTCTATTATTTTTATTTTTTCATTAATGGCATGTTTTTGTATATTGTGATTTCAAATTATTATATTTTCAATTTTGAAACTCATTACAATGAGGGGACACATTTATCCCTTAATACTAATCATAAATTAAAATTGAAAAACACTTTATTTCATGTTTAGAACGTTGAAAATTTCATAAATGGACCCCTAAATTATGAATTCTATGTAATAATTTAGTATATTTATCATTAAAACACATTTATGGGAGGATTTTGTAAATTGTTGACAAATAATTCACATTCACCTCACTCCTCGAGATAACTAGACCATTCTTGATTGACCTGAATTTGATTTATTCCTATGAAAATATTTGGTTTTGATATACTTGTGTTTTAAATGATAGAAGAATTTCATTTAAAAAAACAATACCCATTTTTCAAAAGAATCCTTTTTAATTTTTTCCTAACATTACATTTAATCCTTTTATCCCATAGTATCTATGAACAAGTAGTTTTATAGATACTTTACAAGACACTTTTCCCTATCTAATATGCTATTGGAGGTAAAATTGTGTGATCTAGTTGAAATTGTGTGTGAGGGGTATTCTAATGGCATGCTAAATTATTTAGTAAAAATATAGGTGGATAATGAGAGGATGAAAATGTGATTTAGAAATTGAAATGGTGAACCATATATTATTGTTTATGAGAATATTTTTGAAGAAAAAAATGTTGTAAAAATTATGTAGAGCTATAACTGCTGGAAAAATAAATGAAATATTATTTTTGTGAAGAAGAAATAACATATTATCATTGTAATGAATGTAATGAAGTAAAAACAACTATTTGATCCTAAAAAAGTACCCTTATTGAATGAAAACTTTAAATATGGATATATTTTGAAAATATAATAGAAAACAAAATATGTCCTGATAGTTTAGTGAAATAATTTATTCTACAAAAAATATATAATGGCGTTCAATTTCTGTGATTTTTTAATGATTATTAATGATGATTTGTTGTTGGGGGTGGGCATGTGACCCATTAATGATTGTAAATTATATTCATATATATTTTGTATTCCAAAAAAGTCATCCCTAATTATTTATCCTCATATATTTTTAACACTAAAACCCTTCCATAACTATGCCACTGAGTATTCTTGAAAATCCATCATGATAAATATAATCCGTAAAAAATTTGATGGAGGTTTTATAATTTATTTAGCATATAGTGACCCTTGAACATGTTTTGATAAGAAAATATTAGGTGGTAATTCATATCTGCTACTATCACCCGATAGAGATTCGATGGACTCTTCTTCATCTGAGAAAAAAATATGGATGATTCTTGCAAAACCATGGTGGTAAATGATTCACACTTCGAAACTATAACAATACTTCTATAATGAATTTTTGGCATTTTAAGTGGTCTCTTTTTTCATTCTAATATTATATTATTTGTATTTCTATGTGCGTTATTACATCCAACAGTGGATAATGCAAACTCCTTGAAATAGAGTTCATCACATACATATTCTTTAGTGGGGTCTGCCTCTATGAATAGATTCTCAAGTATTTTCTTTCTTGTAATTGAGTCTGTATTTTATTTATTTTTCTTATTTAATATGAATATTTCTTGGTTTGGTTCTTTCACCATGCAAGTAGAATCAATATGATCTGAATCACGTTACATATCAGTCTTCTTTCATGTTTTTATTTTCACTTTTATCATGAGAATTGATCTGTTTAATCTAATTAATATTTTTATTATAACAAAATTTTCCTAATCTGTTCATATCTTATATTAAATGTATCTGTGGATCTTGTCCATTCTTAAGGACATCCATTTAAATGATTTCTTTAACACTTTCTTTTGTTTTCAGAATAAAACAATCTCAAAAATACCCCTTTTTTTAACTAAAATGAAAAGTAACAACTAATTTTTTACACTCCTCTCAAATGATAAAACATGGTTAATTTTATAACTATAATTTATCTTGGAGAAATTACATATTTTTCCACAGCCCATGACAAGTGTGTATAAATCACTATTTCATTAAACTTGATATGAAATAGATTTTAAAATAATGCATTTATTTTGTAGTAATTTTAATTAATGTCTAAAATATATATTTTCCAATATTTTTAAAATATCATTTATTTTTAAAATAACATATTAGCAATTGAGACTACTTTTTTGAGAATAATTTTATTTAATATAAAATTTCATCTTTTAAGATTATTTATGATGAAATGTGTTAATCATGATGATCATTGTGAAAAGTAAAAAATCTATGTTTTTGGAATGTTTTTTTAACTATTTCTTTAAACCAATTGCAAAAAATTGAATCAATTATCATGGATGTTGCTAATAATAATTTGTTGTTACTGAATTGAACATGGTTGTGAAAAAATTAATTAATCCTAACAATCATTACTAATAACAGTGTTCCCTCATTATATAGTGATGGCCTATCACAAACAAGCATAGTTACAACTCAATTTTAAGAGATGGACTAGTTTTAACGGATTTTCAGCACAATAAAAATATAACCACAAAAAGAAATGAATTTTTGTGATAGCTACTAGTTACTAAAAATAAATGAATATTCAATTATGATAGTTTAAAAAGGGAAACAAGAACACATTTCAGGATTTCATAGTGTTCATTGAAATGATCTCACACAAAGACTCCCCACATAAAAAGATTTACTATTTAGATGACACAACAATAGAAAATTCATTTCTCGGTGGGTTTTTTTGGCATTTATTAGTGATTTAATCCACTTCTAAACAAGGCATGATGCTTTGTAAAAGTGCTTCAAATTTGTATATGAGGAATCAATACCCAACATTTGTTTTTTGATGATGTTTTTTATTCTGAGGCTTTTCATTTAGGGAAAATTAAACTACTACAAGAGGTTTAGCAACAATTTTTTTTAATTTTATTTAAAGTTCTTTTATTTATGTACTTAATTATTATTATTTTATTTTTTTATGTAATTAAATGAATAATTTTTTATTTATAATTTTTATATTATTATTATTTATTATTATTTATATATTTCTTTTTTATCCTACTCTGCATGCATATGCCATTAATGGAATGCATAAATCTGTCGGATATATGTGTTAGTAGTGATTCGAAACCCTAACCTATTGGTTATTCAGTAGAATTTAACACTCATTCAAACTCTTCATGCGGTTAGTAAAAAGTATGTAATCTACTTATATATATATATATCAATAAAAAAAATAATGATATTAAATTAAAATCTATATCGAATATGTAATGAATATATAATAAATTAGTGATAAATAAATAATAAGTAAGAAATAAATAAAAAATAATTTAACGTTAAATGAATATTAAATAGATAAATAATAAATAAATTAATAATAACAAATAATAAAATAAAATAAATATTAAAAAATAAATAACTGATAAATAACTAATAAAAAAAATAAAACAATAATAATGACTAATAAAAAGTGAATAATAAATAAATAAATAATAAATAATAAATAATAGAAACGTGTTAAATAAATTTAAATAATAAATAATAATAAATAATAATTTCTGATTAAAAATAATAAATAACTAATAATTAAGCAATACATAACTAATAAATAATAAAAAATAAATACATAACAAATACATAAATATTAAGTAAATGAAAAATATGAAATAAAAAATAAAAAAATTAATAAATAATAAAAAATAAAAAATAAAAATATAATAAAAATAAATAAATAAATAAATAGTAAATAGATAAATAATAAATAGTTAAATATTAAATAAATAATAAATACATAATAAATTAATAATAATTCAATATAAAATAAAAATAAATAACCAATAAATGATAATAATAAATAATAAATCATAATAATAAATGATTAATAATAATAATAAATCAAAATAAATGATAAAAAATAAAAAATTATATATAAAAAATTAATAATAAATAACAAATAAATAAATTAGAAATAAATTATAAAAAATTAATAATCAATAATCAATAAGTAATAAATAAATAATAAATAAATAATGAATATATAATCAATAAATAAGTAATGAGTAATAAATAAATATTAAATAAATAAATATTAATTTAATAATAAATATCTTATAAATAAATTAATAATAGAAAAATAATAAATAAATATTTAATAATAAAATATAATTAGTCAATAATAAAAAAATTATATAATAAATGATAAGTTCTAATGAATAATAAATAAGAAATTAGAAATAAAGATAAATTAATAATTAATAAATAAATTAATTAAAAGTCAAATAATTTATAACTATATAATATATAATCAAAAAATAAATTAAAAATAATACATAAATAACTAATTATTAACAAATTATCAATAAATATATAAAAAATTAACTAATAATATATAAATAATGAAAAATAAGAAATTACTAATGAAAAATAAATCAATAAGTTTGAAATAAATTATAAATAAATATAATAAATAATAAATAAGTGGAAAATAAAAATAAATAAATAATAAATAATAAATCAATAAATAGATAGTAAATAAATAATATGTTATTAATGAATTTATAAAATAAATAAATAAATAAATAAAAAGTAATAATAAATATTTTAAAAAAATATTTAACCAAAAGAAATTAAAAATTAGATAATAACTTAACATAAATTAATAAAAATAATAAATAATAAATGAATGCATAATATATATGTAATAAATGAATATCTAATAAATAAATAAATTATAAATTATAAATGAAAAAAATAAGAAATAATAAAAAGAAAATAAATATATATTAATAAATATACATATAATGAAATTTATAAAAAATATATATAAATACACACAGACACAAATATGTATAAATAATTACAAATGTGTAAAATTATTGGTAAGTATTCCAAAATATATATAAATATTCATGCATAGATATAATTATATATTTTTTTGTTTTTCTATATGCTTGTGTATATTTATTGATAATTTATGTATATTAATCATTATTTATTTAAAATATTCCTAAATGTATAAATATAGACAAAAATATTACTATATATATATATTCAGGCGTAGATACAATTATATATAATTTTATATTTATAACGATGAATATAAATAAATTATCAATAAGTATATATAAACATATAGAAAAACATATATTACATGATAAATCAACAAAAGTGGAAAAAACACAATAACTACAGAACCATCAAATCAATAGGAATGCAAATTAACAGAATAAAATGATATATGACTTAAAATACAACAAAAGACACTATTAAATGAATATGAAATCCCATGGAATGTTCAAAAATCATAATATCAGAATAAAAATCATAGTTTTGGAGGCCATCGGGGCCTCATTTGACCTTGAAAAAACAGTGACCCTAGTCCCCCTAGTCAACCCAACATATAGTTCATCCTATTTATAATAGCCTATGAACCGCACTCTAGGATCCGATGCTGAAATTTTAAACTTTTAGGTTTAAAGTTCTAGATAATTAGGACAAAATCATATCAAAATGGTCTCATAAACAACTGGTTCATAAAGATGAACATCATCTCCTGTTATGCCCATCTTTTCTTATTTCACATTAGGTCATCATCATCTTCAAAGTGAAATCATATACAGAAAAAAAATCCTTCAACCTTATTCATTATGACTAGGGGAAATGATACAAAAGAAAGGTGAACACAAATTCTAGATAAGGGTAAACATAAGCAATAATAATTGAATTTCATCAATGAGCAGAAGTTTACATAAGGGTGTGATGAAATAATCAGTGTGTGTGGTCTAATCACAAAAGAAATCATGCCCATAAATACCTGGATCATCAAATATGAAAACATAAAAGAGTCAACAGTCATCAAGATCAATAATCACGAGCCATGTTATATCTATCTCGATCATTATAAACATTATAATCCTAGGAAAATAAATTAAAACCCTTTTCAATAACATGGAGATTCACATTCATAAAACCATTTTAATACCATTTTAATTAGAATAACAATATGGACAACTTATAATATAATAATTACCTAATGCATCAATGTGTTATCTTGGTGCACCCATTATTTAATATATAATTGGCTTACACGACACTATCATGGCCACCCCATGTTAATATATAACAGACTTACCTGACGCTATCTCGGCCAACCCAAGTTAAGATGTAACGAGCTTACTCGGTGCTATCTAAGACACCACATGTCAAGCTATAATGGGTTTTCCTAACATTATCTGAGCCACCCCATGTTTTATACTTTAATATATAGGAACAACAACACGAATAAATAACATAGTGATTTCACTTCATCATAAAACTCTTAAAAATAATCATTAATTTTTTATAAGCTAATTAAACCTTGTAAGAGGTAAGGGTTTCATTAAAATCGATTTCAATCATTTTTAACTCATGAAAATGAAATAGGTTCCATAAAAATCTTAGTGAATCATGGTTATCACATGGAAAATAAGTGGGTTACATAACAATGTCTTTGAAAAAAACATAACCCATCATTAGAAAGAATGATGACAATATCATTAAAAAATATCCACATTAGATAATAAGTAATGACAAGTGTTACTGATGATTATTAAGGTAAATACCATTAAAATATCATTAACAACAATTTTTATGAAAAAACAATTTTCTATTTGAAGATCAATTTTAAAAACATAAAACATTTTGAAAATAATTTTCTTTGAAAATAGCCATGAAATATTAGAAATGAATATTTTAAAAATAATTTAAAACACTTTTTATAACATAATTTTCTTTGAAAATGAGCTCAAAATATCATTTAAACAATTTTGAGGAAATTTGTAGTAATCCTCATTTTGAAAGAACATAGACTTCCGACCCAAGAGAGAGTGATGAATTCAGATTTTTTTAAAAACAATTTCTAAAAAAATTTATGTACCAAATAAAAAAAATGGTATAATTAAATGGAAGAATAATGAATAACTATAGTAGAATATAAGACATGAAAATTATAATATTTCAAAATTGGATAGTTGATCATACACAATCCTAATAAAAGATGAGATTGTAGAAAAATACTCTTACCACTTTGGTAATTTCGAATCATAATCCATATGAAAGAAAAAATTAAATAAAAGATTGAATATCATTGAAAATAAATAAATCCATGATATAGAATATATAATTGTTAGTATATAAACTTCGTGAATTATGATTGGTGTATAACATAACGAACATCTCGAAGATGGTAAATTGTGACAAAAATACCTTACCACTTTGGTGACTTTGAAACTGTAATCCTCATGAATGAGAGATCCTAAAATGGATATTTAAATCACCATAAAATTAATTATAAGAATCATAAAATAAATTCATGGTATTTTTATACACCAAACAATAAAAATGAGTGGTGAATATGGCATGTATCTCACAAAAATAAAAGTGAGATGAGAAAAAACACTAACCTCACGCTCGAATTCGGTAAAATGTGATTTAACCAAATTTATAGTGGTTTTAAACGTATAATAAAATTAATAAAAAATCATATTAATATTATTAATATTAAATATTATTTTCATATGAGCTTTTTATTACTGGTTTATTAACTATTCCATGTTAAAATTGTGTCTTGGGGTATAACCGCTTTGTTTTTAGTATTTTGTTGACTTGATATTTTTTTGGCCTACTTAAATCATTATTTCATAATATATAAAATTTAAAACATGATATAAATATCATATATATTCTTTATAAATTTATTTAATGTAATACATAAAATTTAGTTCTAAAATACCTTATTCAAGGAGATGGTAGGTCGTACATATGCATGAACAATGTTTCCATTTTCATTTCGTATTGAAAGATTGAGAAGTAAATTATAAATATTTATATTTTTATATTATCATTAAAATATAATTTTATATCATGTATATAAAATATAGTTTGTATAACTCCTTCTTAATACATTCCATGTAAAGCATGAATGAATCACATCACTTCATGAGGTGGTAGTCTACAGTACACACAAACGATGTTATCGTATTACCAAAAAATGGAAAGCATGTAGGTATATGTGATATATAAATTAATGAATCATAATTAAATCATATGTATCATATATAATATATATATATATATATATTATTACCATCATTATTCCCGTCCTTGAAATATTGTAATAGAAAAAAGAAAAAACATCGATTCGCGAGGTGGTAGTCCGTCGTACTAAAAATGATGAATTAATAACCCTTATGATTGAAGTATGTGGGTTTTCAGTTCCTAACCTTATCATAAAAAATATATTTATATAAATTATATTAAGGTTATTATATAATAATTATATAAAAATAATTGAAGGGGTTTAAGGATGAAATAAAAAAATGTTTGTTAATGAATGTCACCTCTTCTTCGAGTAAGTCCATTTGGTTTGAATCAAAGACCTTCCATGGATTTTTTTCCTAAAGATAGGACTGTAAGATGAGAGTAAGGATGTTTGTAACTGATTAGGGTAGAGGTTAGATAACCCAAATGGCTTGATACAAGTGAATAAGTGTAGGGAGTCAGTACCCTTTTATAGTGGAGGAGGAGTGAAATTATTTTAAATACTAAAAATTATTCACTATTGGGAGCTCCCCCTTACCTAATTTGATTTAAAAAATGAAAATTATTGGAGTTAAAGGAATTTATGTTCTATTCACACTCACACCACACTCAAATAAAATCATTTATTATTATTTTGTTTCTTATTATTTAAATTTACTAAATTTTACCCATTTAGATTTTACAACGGTAACTTGTTTTCTATCTTAGGTAATTTATCCTTTAAGAAACAATTAAAGTGAGAAATATTATAAAATTTCAACACACTTAATATAAATATGATATATATTTTATAAAATAAAAAATCTCATGTTTTTTTGAAATTAGTTTTAACAGAATCACCTGTAACACACACAAAAACTACTTTAACCATAACCACACTGACAATGTTTTTATAATTTTGGGGTCAATGTGTTCATTATAAAAGATCAATTCTTCCATTAATGGACCATATTTTGTATTTATTATCATTTAAAAATAAAATTTCTAAGATAATATTTTTAGTAATTTTAAATCATTTTATAATATATCATTTATTATAAAATAACAAAAATGTCAATTTGACATAACTTATTTAATTTAAATTTAAAAACATCAAGAAAGTGATATAATTTTATTATATTATTGTAAAACATATGTAAAATTATATATTAATCTAATATTTTAAATCAAGAAAAAAATTCATTCAATTTTATTAACTTTTATTGTTTTTTGTATCAATTATTTTAGTTAATTGTTAACAAAATAATTATTGAATTATCATTTCTTAAGAATATTATCTAATTATTTCTTCTCTAAAAATTAATGATAATTTATTATGTCAACAAAAAACTAATTTACCTTTCCAAATAATATATATAACTAATCCTATGTTACTATTTTCTCTTTCCTAATTAATCATTTTAAATATCAAAATCAAGGAGGGTTACTTTATTCTTTTTCCATACTTTACTTATTATATAGACCACCTTTATCGAATAATATTTTCACTAACTCAAAAAAATAGATATGGGTAAAAATATGGCCAACAAATAGTTCTTTAATATGTTGGTATGTCATTTAACTCATAAGTTTAAACTTTAACCGCTAAGTATACTTTTTTCCCTTAATTATTGATATTGATTTTAACTATTTTCACCAATCAATATGATAAAAAATTAATCTGGTCGTATTAGATAATATTAATTATTCATAGTCCAAATATGGAGTCCATTTTTTAAATTTCTTCTCATAGAAGTGATGAAAGTTAATTTAAAATTAATCTTGCAGATATTGGTGGAACCCCTCTTGCTCGACCTATCTTGTCTAAGTCTCTGGGCGGTAAAAGTGGTAGCCTCAGTCCTATATAATTCAAAGAGGATCATAAAGGTTTTCCTAGACCCAATTGGGTTAGATTATAAGCTATTTCTCTAGTTCTAGTATATCCTAGATGCTCGAATAGGGTGGATAAATGTTTGATGGTGGACTTCTAGATGGCAGAGTTGAGCAATTTAGCGACGTTCCAAAATCTCTTGATGGTAGGAACTTTGGTTCTTGATAAAAAACCACTATATTTATTTAGGAAATTCATGGATTCCTATGGGATTCATTAATAGGAAGTGGTTTCTATTTCCTCTAGGTTGGCATTCTATATTAATCTCTTGTCATGGGATAATTTTGTCTGAGCGTGGTCAAATGAATCTCATCAGTGTGGTTCGTGGAGGTTCTCTTTATCAAGGATGTCATTGAAAATGCACATGGGGTAATATTTTAGCTTGATGGTGATCTAGGTAATATTACCTAGGCTCTCACTACCCCTACATAACCACTTGATGTTTCAAGCAATCATCAATGCTTTTGGGATGTTCCTCTATGCCGATTAGGAGCCTCATTGTCTCCAATCTACTTTATCTCCCCATATCAATTTGGAAATGGGCCTATCATCCCTCTCCCTCATTTTTTTGGATGACCATTTTCGAGATGGAATCACCCCACCCCCTTCATCAAAGGGGGGCTGGTGGTGTTAGGTGGTGTGTGGCCAAACTCCACAAAATTCAGCCAGCAGGAGAAATGAGGGTAGGGGGAGAGGAAACCTATATAAAGGGTTCTCTCCCATCAGCTTTATTGTCACTTACATCTTCACCATATCATCACCTATAATCCATCTTTTTCTATGTTATTTATGAGTTTTTTTCCATATATTCAAGGGAGATATTATGAGAGTTTTATTCTTGTAATATTGATGGAGTGTGTACCCATTTTTACCCACAATGAGATCCTTCTCTTTTCCCATTGTTTTTTACCCCTTCAATTTGGGGTGTTTTCCATGTTACATATAATGCCATTTATTTCCACATTTTTCACTTCATTATATCTAGTGATTATTTTAGCACCTTGGGAAAATAATATTTTGGTACAAACAAGTGGTATCAGAGGTAAGGTTCTTGCTCGGTGGTTTTCACATTTTTTGAGTATTAATAATTCTTGTAAATGTTTGTATGTGATGTGATTGAGACTCTGGTTGATATTTCAAATCAAAAAAAAATTATTGAGATTATTAAATACACCACTGTGAAATGTAGTAGGTTCTTGACTGACGACATGTCCATATGGAAACGAAATTCAAGATCCAAAAATTCAATGGGAATAACTTTTCGTTGTGGAAAATGAAGTTACATGAGGTGCGACGGAAGAAAAATTGTTGACTAAAAATTCACTAAAGGCCAGAAGATGTGATGATGAAGTGTGGTTACAGTAGAAGATAGAATCCTGACATGGACATAAATGTGGTGAGTACTTATGGAAATGGAGATATAATAGTCAATTCAGTGGAGATGACTACTGTAAGCATGCATCATCTCAACGATGGATGGATAATTGAATTTGGTGCATCATGGCACATGATATATCTATGGGAATGGTTTGACCGGTATGAAAAAAATCCCAGAAGGACTTTTATACATTGTAAATGATCATGCACAAGAGATCATTGGAGTCAGTACCATCAAATTGATGTTTCATGATGGAAAGGTATGGACTGTCCAAGGAGTACGTCATGCAATGGTCTTGAAAGAAAATTAAATTGTCTTTGTGAAAATTTGATGAAATCAGTTTCAAGACATGCATCATGAATGGAGTGTTGAGAATCATGGAGGGAGTCCTTATGGTAATGAAGGTAGATAAGATCCCAAATAACTTGTATGTGCTTATTGGAAAAATGTACAAGTAGGTACAGATAGTTGTTACATCAACTACCTCAATGGAAATGTTGATGATGTGATATAATCTGAAGCTTGGTCATATATTACAACAAAGACTGAAGATTTTATTAGATGAAAAGCTTCTACCTTGGCTAACAAAGGAATACATACAATTTTTTGGGCATTGTGTTTTGAGATAGCAACACATGTTAATGTTCGGGATGTCAACATCAAGAAGAAATGATATTTTAGTGTTGACCAATTCTGATGTTTGGAAAGAACCGGTTATATCCCTAGGAGGAGCAAGTTACATTTTTTCATTCATTGATGATTATTCAAGGAGATTTTGGGTGTACCCAATAAAGTGGAAGGTGGATGTTTTTAATGTCTTCAAAACATTAATAGTGCAGAAGAAACTTGAATCTGGAAAGAAGATCATGTGTCTAAGTACTGAAAATGGTAGATAATATACAAGAGAGGAGTTCGATACGTTTTATCAACAAGAACGAATCAAAAGATAGTTCATGGGGGTGTACACCCTCAGCAGAATCAAGTGGCATAGTGGATGAACAGAAACCTATTATATAGAATAGGGGAGATGTTGAAGACTATATGAATTTCCAAAACATTTTCGGAATAATTACTGAATACCACATTTTTAGTGATCAACTGATATCCTTTAATGGCGATTGATATGCAGACACTGTTAGAGATGTGGAGTGGTAATCCCACTGAATATTCTTGGTTACATAATTTTGGAAGTCCTATATATGCAATTTTTAATGACTAGAAAAGATCGAATTTGGATTCAGGATCCATGAAATGTATCTTCTTGGGGTACACTGATGGTGTGAAGAGGTTTCGTTTTTGGGACCCCATTGCCCACATATTTATCACCAGAAAATATGTTATTTTTGTAGAAGACAATGTGGAAATGAAAAATGATCAAGACATGGATATAGTGAATACAGAAACTAAAATAGTCCATGTAGAGGGCACATCCAAGGATGAAATAGTTTTCTCTAAAGCATTACCAGAGCACGATGATCAAGTATTGGTTGACTCTTGACCATGACGGTCAAATCTAGAGAAAAGAGCACCAGTATGGCACTTAAACTATTTCACTAAGAGAAATATTACATAATTCTTATTGAAGAAGGATGGAGATCCATCCTCTTTTGTGGAGGTGACCCAGAGTCCATATGTATCTTCATTGATGGCGGTGAAGGAGGAGGAACTTGAATCCCTGCATAGAAACAAGACTTGGGATCTTCTTTAATTACCTAATGGAAGGAAGGATATTAGAAACAAATGGGTCTTTATGATCAAGAAATATGTAAAGGATCAGATGGAAAGATATCATGCAAGATTGGTGGTAAAAATATTTTATCAGAAGGACGGTATTAATTTCAATGAAATATTTTCTCTTATTGTAATACTGAGTACTTTTTAGTTAAATCTAGAAATGTGTGCCACATATATCTTACATCTAGAGAAGTTGGATGTAATGATTGATTTTCTAAACAGTGATCTTGATTAAGAGATCTATATTCTCTAACCAAAAGTTTTTTCCAAAGAAGGAAAAGGGATCTTGGTCTGCAGGTTACAAAATCCATGTATGGTCTCAAGTAGTTCTCAAGGTATTTTTACAAGAGATTTGATTAATATATCATGAGACATGGATTCAATATATTTCTTTCAGATCCTTGTGCATATTTTAGGGTTTCGGATGGTAATGAGTTCATCATTCTTCTGTTGTATGTGGATGATATGTTGGTTGTAGGCCCCAACAATGATCAGATCCATGAGATGAAGGCGCAATTGGATAGGGAGTTTGATATGAAAGACTTGGGACTAGCAAAAAATATTCTTAGGATGAAAATATACTAAGACACAAATAATTAGAATATTTGGATATCAAATAATAATTAATCACAGAGAGTCTTGAAACGCTTCAACATGCAAGAATATAAGTCAATATATACCCTTCTTCTTGTTAACTTCAAACTATCCTCAATGATGAGTCTTAGTAGTGAATTAGAGAGGCTGAATATTTTTCGTGCACTATGTGCATTAGCAGTGGGTAGTATGATGTTTGCTATGGTTTATACTAGACCAGACATTGCACATGATGTGGGAGAAATTAGTTAGTACATGGGGAATCTAGGATGGGGGAATTGGGGAATAGTGAGAGGATCCTGAGATACCTCAAGGAGAGATCAGATGTTGTATTATGTTATGGAGGATCATATTTTACTATCAGAGGATATGTTGATTCATATTTTGTAGGAGATTTTGATTGAATGAAATAAACTATTATTTATGTGTTTACTCTTACAGTTTGAGTTGTGAGATGTATTTCAAAGTTACTTTCATCTTTGGGATTATCCATGGTAGAGGCAGAGTATATGGAATCTACATAGGCTCTCAAAGAGGAAATTTTGATGAGAACATTGCTGCAGGAGCTCGGGAATAAAAAAGAGCCGATTCCATTATTTTTTGACAGTCATATCACCTTGCTGATTGCATGGAATCCATATTTTCATTCCAGGATGAAGCACAATGGGGTACAATATCACATTGTTTGAGATGTGATGGAGGATGGAAGCATGGATAGGCAAAAAATTCATACTAAACGAAATCTAGAAGATTTCATGATGAAGGATATTAACTCTGATAAGTCCAGATATTGAAAATCCTTGAGCGGCCTTGTAGAGACATGAGCATCATGTTTGGAAGATAGAAAAGATGCATGGAGATGTGATTCGTTCTTAATCAAATCTCTACATTGGATATGTTTTAGTGGATGTCCATTTACAGTAAGGTGACCACCCCCTCCATCAAAGGGGGGATAGTGGTGGAAGCTGGTGGGTGGCCAAACCCCACCAAATTCAATCATTGAGAGAGAGAAAATAAGGGGAGAGGTGGCCTATATATAGTGCTCTCTCCCATCAGATTTGGTATCACTTGCTGCATCAGTATCTCATCACCGGATATCTGTCTTTGAGTGTGGTATTTGAGATATTGTTTCCCCATATATTCATGAGAGGAATTACAAGAGTTTTCTTCATTAATAATGAGGGAGTGTGTACCCATTTTTACCCAGAGTGATATTCTTCTATTTGTCCATGGTTTTTTACCCATTATATTTGAGAGTTTTTCCACATAACATCTGGTGTCATTTATTTTCACATTTGTCACTTAATTTTACCTCGTGATTATTGTGGAACTGTGGGATAATCATTTTTCGGTCCCAACATCATTGTATTTATATTAAGAGATGGTCGTGATTTATCTTTGTGGTAGCATTCAGTCTTTCAATCCCTGCCTCTTTATTATGGTCACTACTATAGGCAACGCCACTCACTAGATTTCAGTTGGTAGAGGAAGACTTATACTTCGACTACTTCTTGTCTCAGATCCCTTTCCCCCTAAAGTTCATTTTCTGATATTCTATTGATGTTCCAAGAGGCTGGTCAGGTTGAGGGTGCTTCCTCTCCAGTGACTAGTTGTCCGGCGATGGTCAAAAGTGTGGGAGAATTAAATTAAAATTCGTTCTCGAAGTTTCACACATTTCTAAACAGTTATGTCCCCTTGTCATGATTTTCAGATACTATCCTCCAGCCTTTGGATTCTTACAAATCGAATTTTTACCCTCTAAATTTTTCTAATGTCAGTTTCTCCCTTCAGAATTGTCCCTCCTTGGCGCCCCAAACATACCCCATATTCCATTTAGTGGCAACCAATTCTTAGATCATGTCTTCTTCTCTCCCTAGTGTTAGCTCACCCAAAAAAAATATCTCCTTAGTCGCCCCAGCTGGATCACAGATGGGATTTGAAGATTATAGTGTTTTGATAGGAAATATAGTGCCCCCTATAGCCCCATCCCCCCTATTTCAAGTGTTGTTCAAATCTAGTCCATCTCCTTCCCAAAAAGTCATCATCCAAAAATAATTTAAGGTCCCTCTAGTTCCCATTCTCTTATTTTGGATAACGAAGATTAGTCAGGTGACCCCCCATCTATCATAGGAAAATTTTGGAATGATTTGAAAGGATCAAGTCTTCCCTTAACTCTCGTAGGTTCCATGTCTGTTGCTAATGGTAAATAAAAAGTCACTATACTCTTCAATATTATGGGAAATTATGGTTCTAATTTAGGCCAAATGGTCTCCTTTGTTGTTGTTTCCTCATTTCTGTGATGATATAGAATTGTTGAGGTTTAGGCAGAAGGGCTAATTCTGCTTTAGTTTTCAACTAAATCATCACCTGTAGGTATCATCTATGGCCATTTTAGATCCTAAAAAAGGATTGGTTTCATTGATTATGTTTTGAAGAATATTTTCTTTTTAGTGTTTATCAAATCTAATGATGGTAGTGATTTCATTTAGATCTTCTAGAATAAAGATTTCCTTGTGGTGTTTTTGGATTCCTTAGAGAAATTCATTACAACTATAATATTAATAGGGAATCTAGCGTCATACTTCTCACTTTTCTATGCTAAATGTAATTTAGGAAATAATCTAGAGTTATGTCAAAATATTTCTTCTTTACAACCAGGGAATAATTCGTGGTTTATAAGTGGTGATTTCAACACCATTACAAACACGTCATAAAAAAGAGGCGGGGGAGCTATTTTTTTGATAGAAATACACCATTTAAAGAATATTATAGTTTCAAATGAGTAAATGGACCACAACTTCAATATCATCATGTTCGACCTGTGTAGAAATTGTAAAGGGAGTAGTCACATCTGGAGTAGACATAATCGGTGCTTATCCAACCATCAGGGTATGGACTACTTCCCCTAGACATTTTTTCCCATATCTATATAATTCTTTCAGACCATGCTCTTTTGGTGATGTTTTTAGAGAAAGATCTCCAAAATATGAACCATTTCATGTTCTAAAAAACATGGGAAAATTGGAGGGGTTCTCTGAGGTGGTTAGTAGATCATAGAATCAACCGGTCTCTGACGGTCCCTGGATTGGCCCCTCTATGCACCCAAAACGACTAAAGAAGGAGTTACTTGAGTGGGTTTCCGATAATTCAAATGCCAGAACCAGTTTAGAAGATATTAAAAGTGACATATATATCCTTGAAATCAATCTACTACAAAACTGGTACGATGGATGTTTTATGAGGATTATGGAAAATAAAAGTCAGCTGGCTGTGAAGTTTCTAGAGATTGAACATTAATACATAAAAAGATCCGGCATCAATTGGATGAAATAGGGGGATTGTAACATAACCTTCTTCCAAGCCTAAATTATGTAAAAGAAGTATTCTTGAAAGCTAAATTTGAAATTACTGAATGAGTCTTACATGGGGGGCATTAGAATTGCAGTTAAACTAGCATTGAAACACTTTTAGGATTTTTTGGATGGAAAAGGCCATTCTAGTAACAACATGGCTGATCCTTCTGAGGTACAATGGTTATTGAATTACATCCTAAAGAAGATTAGGGGGAAAGATAATAAATAGTTAGAGATAATCCCTATATATGGGGAAAAAATAAAATAATCTCTGGTATGAATCTCGATAGTGCTTCTAGCCCTGACGGTTTTCCGGGATCCTTTTATATATCATCTTGGGATATTATCAAAGTCCAGGTTTGCGATAATGTTAATGATTTATTAAAATGAGGATTGCTTCCGTGAGAGATATGTTCCTCAAGGGTGGTGTTTGTTCCAAATGTTCAAAATCCTGCTATGATAAACCAGCACCATCCTATCTTCATTTGTAACTGTATATATAAAATCATTTCATGCCTCTTAACAAGAACACTAAATCGCTTCATTCGAAGAATAATTTTGGAGGGAAAAAGGATTTATTCAAGGGAATAGAATTTAAGGTGCTATAGGACTTGCCAAGAATATGTTGGATGACCAGGATAGGAATATTTTTAGCTTCAACATCCTCATTAAGGTTGATATTGAAAGAGATTATGACAAGTTGGAGGAGATTTTTATTATCAGAGTCCTAAGAATTTTTGGGTTCAGTGGTTGGTTCTGTGATATTATTTTTAGATGCTACTCCTCACCATGGATTTTCGTCTCTCATGGTAAGGGATTTGGGTTGTTGAAAATGGTGTGGGGCATTCAGTAAGGTGACCTTATTTCACAAAACCTGTTAATCCTAGCCCAGGTTTCTCTTAACAGGAATATTAAATGCGAGGTGAGTGAGGGGTCCATCCTAACCTAAAAAAAGATCTGGTAAATCATCATTTCTCATCTCAGGTTTTTTGAGGACATCATATTTCTCATGATTGGTAGGCTGAAATTAATTGATGGATTCATTGACATAATAGATAAATATGGAAAATAAGTGGTTAAAAAGATCAATCTGGCAAAGACAAATGTCTATATGTTTATCACCCCAAAAATTCTATTCAATCCATTCTTAGAATGAGAAGATGACATATTCCTATGGATTACTTGGGGGAACCTATTTCTAATGTTTGGATCAAGAAATATCTATTTGATGTCATTCTCAATCGGATCACAGGCCTGATATGAAACTGGAAGAACCATTTCATCTCCTTTGGGGGTCGAATCAATTTGGTTAATTATGTGCTTACGTCAATTACTATGAATATTTTGTCCATTATCAAAGCACTAAATGGAATTATTTATTTGATATGGATGGTAATTACTAGATTCATATATAAGAGAAATCAAAATGGTATATTTCATTGGGTGAGCTAGAGGAGGATAGACAAACCAATTTCTGAAGGTGGTATAAGCCTACACAACGTTTCAGCCTAAATGGCATGAAGGCCATCATTTGTAATGATTTTTGATAACCCCCCTTTCAAGGGATGAGGGGGAACCCTTACAAGGCCATAGGCTCATACATTACAAGGCCCATAGGCTTAGGAGATTACATGACCCGAAGGTCTTAGGTAATTCAACTAGACTATCTACATGGGACTATCCCTCCCTAACATCTGCATCATGATTGTATCTCTCCACCTTCGCATCGTCGTCTGGCTAGGCTTCCCATGAAAGAACAGGCTAGTCCAAATGGCATATCCATAACCTCTCATTATGACAAATACATTTGGATCTTCTCTGGTGAGGGAACCTCCTCTAAATCCTCTTCTGGGGCTGATACATTTTTTGAAGTGTGTTTGGGGAAACTGCATGTGGCCCGAAGGCCCTAAGGTGGCCTGAAGGCCTTAATGGTGGCCCAAAAGACTTACTGACCCAAAGGATTGGATGGACCGAAATCCATAAGGACTCAAATCCCAAAATGGTGGCCCAAGGTGAATCATTCTAGATGCTACATTACTAAACACCACCTGCTATAATAACTTCTACAGTGCCTTCTACAGTACCCACACAGTGTACAGTTCTGCTACTGTACCTGTATAGTTTACAATAACTCTATAGTTCTGCTACAGTACTACTATAGTACTGCTACGGTACCTAGAAATATGCCTCTACTTGGTTTTGAAGATGGGTCTCGTGGATGCACTTAAGGATACCTCACAAACTGGGATGAGGCTTATGTGATACATAAAATTTCAGAAACCATGTAGTCCATGTAGGCTAAGTTAGCTTGGGAGATTATTGAAGGAAATACATTATGGGAAAAATTCATTAGAAATAGATTTGGGGAAAACTGGAGAGAATTGGATTCTAGGGATGGTAAAACATGTGTTATACTAAAAAATAATAGATAAATTTAGGAGGTATTAGATAACATGTCTTATGGGGTGGTAGGTAATGGGGAGATCAAATATTGGCTGAAAAAATGGGATGATTTCCCCCCCTTCTTTCCATGTTGTCATACAGAAGATATATCCTTCACAGAGGCCAGCTCTATTCACTTCGTAATTAAATCAATCCTTGAAAATCATCATAATTCTATTTTTCAAGATATTATAATGTTTGATGAACATAACCACTTCACCTTCATAGGTTCCCCCTTAGGTCAGTTTTCTATTAGATACTATCAAGATTTATTGAATGCTAATAGTGGTTCCAATGGGTAGAATTCTTTTCTATGGTGCAAGGCTATCCCTTAAAAAATGATCTTTTTGGTTTGGTTCTTGAGGAATCAATCTATTGGTACATAATAAAACATTAAAAAAGGTATCTCCCTTTATACTCATTGTTCGTGTTGTTCATCATCCAAAAATGAAACTACCATGAACCTCTTCTTTAAAGGAGACCAGGATAAGTTTATTTGGAATTTCATTATCATAAATCATGGGATACCTGTCTGCAGGGATGACCTCTATCTGGTGTTAGAATAATGGTTCTAGGGTACAAATGGTAGCATCTCCGAAAAACTAGCCTAATGAATGTTATTTTCTTCAGCTTGTTCGATCATATAGGTGGCGCAAAGAAAATATAGGTAAAGTAATACAACCTCCCCCTGGTATTTATAGATGCACATAAGACCTCTTGTAGCTAATATAGGGTTTTTCCTTCCCCATGGTAACAAATCATCATTATTACAAGGAATCATCCCAATATGATCTCATGGGCAGGAGTAAATGAAAGTTACTGAACAGGTTATTGGGTCTGGTGGCTTCCTCCCTCAGCAGGATTAATGTTAAATGGAAATGGATTTTGTCTAGAAGGAAACAAGAGAGGTGGGGTTATTTTAAAAGATGAAAAAGGATCTATTATCTTTGGCTTTATCACATATTAAGGACCATGTAATTCTCTTGTGCTCAAATTTAGTGCAATGTTCAGTGGTTTACACCTATGTCACCTCTTTAACACTCTCGCGACAGTAATTGCATATGACTTTAAAATTATTTTTGAGATAATTCAAGGGAAAATTAGTCCTTCATGGGAGCTGATATACCATATTCGGAAATGCAAAAGACTCATCGACTAGAACTCTATAGTCTCCCACACCTAGAGGAAAGGTAATTGTGTTATATACTCTCTGTCTAGTAAGGAGAATCCTGAAGATCCCAACATCATCTAAGATTACAGTAGTTACCTTCCTAATGAATGTAAGATCATTGTCCAAGGGGATTCTCTTAGATTGCATAACTTTTGATTCGCTTAGCTTTTTTCTATGTTCGGTTCTTATAATGAAAAATGAATTTTCAGTCAGTCAGACAATATTTTTAACAATTCATCAAAAAATGTAACTTCTTAGAAAAATACCAAAAATTCACTCTCATATAATTTTGATATATTGGATTAAAAATTGAATTTCATTTTCTCAAAGTTAAATTATAATCATTTCAAAAATAATTTTTAATTATATATACATGTATAAATCATGTTTTATTAATTTAGTTTTTCATATTCATACCCATCATTTGAACTACTAGGTTTCAACTATCTTATTAAATAGTATTTTATAGTTTGTCAAGACAATGTCTTGTTTATAACATAAGCTATCGAAAAAACATGGTATTCTGTATAACACAAAAAAAAATAGTTTTGTATGTAAATAAAGGTGAACTCATTTTTTCATGTCCTTTATTCTATTGAATATAATTATCTTTTATTAAAATATTAGGGTGTTACATCAGGCATATATTTGATAAGTGATAAAGCTCAAATGGACACCCAGATCCAAAGTTATGGTCGCTTGAAGTTGATGTTTTATTTTGATGTTTTAATAATAATATAATAAATTTTATTCTATTATTTATTACATAATTATTATATGATGTGATTTTAGTTCATTTCATAGGTTTTAATTTGACTGGTTGTTAAGATAAAATAGACACCTGCATCCAAATTTTTTGTCATTTGATGGTGAATTCATATTATCAACTTATACAGAAATTAATTTAAGATTTGAATAAATGATAAATGATAATTTTATATGGTTAATAATTAAAATATTATATTTAATTAATATTATAAATAGTAAATAATAAATGAATATAAATTAAAAAACCTAATTGTTAAAAATAAATCATAATTTAATTTTCAATAATCAAAAAAAATTTCCCATTAATTTGGTGATGGTTTTAATAAAAACTATAGCTATTTTCTGTGGTTTTTATAAACCGATGATAAAATTAAATTTATTTTAAAAAATTAGAGTTTGAAAAACCTAAATTATTGGTGTTTTTTTAAATCGCTCCGATGTGAATTTTTTTTCTAGAATATTATATGTTTGTAAGTGATTTATTTTCAATGAAATTAAATTATGGATTACATAACCCTCTTATCATTTGGAATGAGTTAATTTGGAATTTTAAATAAAATTATCAACTAGAATATTGTTTCAATATTTTAAGTGCGTTATTATTTCCAATGTATGAGAGGAGTTTTTGTGTGAACACTAACCTGAAAATTCATGAAACTATATCATTGTAAAATAAATTTTCTAAAAATATTAATAAAGAGTATATGATTTATTTCAATTTTATTTTACCCTTCCAAAATATTTATCACCACCCAACCCTCGTAGTAGATACCTCTCATAGGATTCATAATTTTTCATTGCCTTCTCCTTCGCCATTGGGGTTTTGTTCCTTCATTTAAAATCCACCTTTTTTGGTTTCCGAAGGTGAAACCCCCATTTTCAGTATGGTCTCAAGAGACTAAAAAGAGATCTTGGGATTCAAGAAACTACTACTTTTTCCTTTGCTTTTGGAGGTTGATACAAATTAGGATTTTTGTTTCTCATCGCCAAGACAAATGGGTATTTACAGCTCATAACCAATTTTCTTGTCATGAGACTCATAATAAAACATGTTGATTTATGACCCTTTCCATATTTCAATTAAATGAATTTAATTATATTTATATTATTTTCTCACATTCAATTTATGGTGTTTATTTTCATGGGATTATATGACTACAAGAGTTCTATTCACATGGTTTTATTTTCATTTACCCAATTAATTTATATAAATGTACAATATTTCCTTTTCTTGGATAGTGGATGGTTTATGCGCCATTGATAGAAGGAGATCCAACAACTCTCTTTTATCCTGGGTCTATTTCTTATGTTAATCTTTGATCTTTCATCCCACTGTTGTGCCAATCTTATGGAACCACATATCCTGTGCATTGTCCCACCATCTATTATGTGAACCACCCTCTTTGATCAAGGACATCCATGTGGGTTAAATTCCATGACTTCACACCTAAACACCTGAAAATCCCCGGACACGTGATCATTTATTGTTTTCACATTGATGCACCAACACTATCTATGTTTGCTGTGTCTCATTTGGTTAGTTGGGAGCTGTCCCTACATGAGGATTTTTTAGGACTTCTTGGAGAAGAATGACGATATTTATGGGATTCTTATCATTCATGCTTCCATCTAATGATCTTGTGATGCCTCTTGCAATGGGAGTACTTTCTGGGTAGAGATTCAGTGGAGAATCGACTTGGTTCTGGGTTCTAGATTACTGTTCTTCAAGAAGGTTTTAGATCTTAACCTTTCTTTCATCATAACTAGGCTTCTGTATAGATTCTTGGCTATTTAGAAATTGAATTTCTTTTCCCACATATAGATATGTATAATTTTTGTGTGTGTGGGAGTCCATCTAAGATTGGATGACATTGAATCTACATGATATGCTTCACCCATGCCACCGAGTTCAACAAGGTCGGACTCCTCAGATAGTTTCTTTGGTTCTTCTTTGTTTTTTTTGATTTGATATATTTTTATAGATTGTTTATTTAATAATAAGAGTATTACTTGGGTGGTGTTTTCACCATGAAAGTAGGATCAAACAAATCTAAAGGATTTTATATCTGTTGTCATTTAATTTTCTTCACCTACTATATTATTGTTCCAGTAGCTTGATTCTTATAGAAATATATTCTGGTTATTTATCTAAAATTGATTCATTTAACTTATCATATTATTATCCCAGAATACTTGACAATGAATCATGGATGATTTAGTGTTTAATAATTTAACCCCAATACGTGGTATCATAGCCTACTGTAACGTTAATTATGAGTTCTGCTTAATTTTATATTGATAAGTTTAATGTTGATTATTTTTATATTTGGAGAGTTAAAATGACAGCTTTATTGGACTATAATGATTTAATTGATTCCATTTCTAGTTCAAGAAAAAAAAATTAATATCCCGTCTCCAAATGGGTAGGCTGCCACTATATATATTTATTTCCTCAAGGAAACTCTTTGGAAATCCCATAGCGTAATTTTTTTCATTAGTAGATAAAGTACTTAAAGAAGGTACATACGAGTCCTATGATGATGGTAAATGGTCTAGGATTGAATTCCTTTATATGACTGTGTCCCTTGTTTGTAGATAATATAAGAAAATGAGATTATATAGTTTCCAAATGAGCCCTAGAACTGTATTCAGGATTCCCATTAATGAATTTAATAATATCTTATTAGATCTATCCAATATATACATTAAATTGGATGATGAAGACCATGCCATTGTACTATTAACTTCACTAGATGATTCCTTTAATTTTGTTAAAGACTCTATTATGTATGAAAAAACACTTACTCTTCGAGATGTTCAATAAGCTTTACTCTCCAAAGACCAACAATGGATGGGTAGTTCTAAGACTGAGGCTAAGGGTTTATATGTTAGGGATAGAAGTGAGTCTATAGACCGAAGTTAGTCTAGGGGTAGGACAATGGAAATGGGTAAGTCCAAGAAGAAAATATATAATTATAAGATATAAGTTATCAAGTGTTTTAAATTCAAGAAACATGGAGACATTAAGAGGAACTTCCCTAATAAGAGAGGTGACTATAGAGACAATAGTAATTACCATTCCTTATTAGTTGAACATGACTTTGACACTGTTGACATGTTGAATGTCTCTAACATTTCTATCTTTTATGAATGGATCCTAGATTCATGATGTTTGCTCCACATGATTCCTATTAAAGATTTCTTTACTAAGTTGTGGGAAACAAAATCTAGAGTGGTTTCTAGGGAACAATAATAGATATCAAATTAAGAGAATAAGCACTATTTCATTAGATCATCATGATGGGATTGTTATGACTCTTGAGGAAGTTATGTGGGTACATGAGTTAAAAAGGAAAATAATCTCTCTAGGAGTCCTTTAGCAGAAGGGGTATAGTTTTAAATCAGGCTCTTGAATCCTTATAGTTGCCCGAGGATCCATCATAGTTATGAAAGGAACCCTCTAAAGTGGTATTTATGAATTAGATGGTATGGTTTATAGACGTAAGTTGAATAAATTTGTATTTCATAGCTCTATCCCACCACCCTTTTTTATAAAACATTAGGGCATGTTTGTGTCAAAATACATAGTGAACTCAAAAACAGGGGCTCTTTAGTAACATCATTCCTAGAAATCTCCCATTATTTAAGGATGGTGTATATGAAAAAATCCGAATAGTTATCTTCAGTAGGTCAATTTACATGGATGAATAACCCCTTTAATGTTTTTATTCTGACATGTGGGGTCATTCTTGAGTCACCTTCCATGATGGACACATATACTTTGTGACATTCACTGATGAATTATCTGAGAATTTCTGGATTCATATACTCACATATATGTATGTTACTTTTTAGACCTTTAAGAAATATGAAGCTGGGATAGGAAATGATTCTAATAAGAAACCCAAAGCCTTATGAACTGATAACAGTTTATATTACCTATCCATAAAATTCATCGAATTCGTCGAAGATGAGGATGTTAAGAGATACCATACTGTTGTGAAAATAACACAATAAAATGGGTTAGCATAAAGAACAAATAGGAATATTCTTAAGAGTGTGCGGTGTATGATGTCCCACTAAAAACTCATCAGGTCCTTCTAGGATTAGGTGTCCTCAATAATTTTTTATCTAATAAACTATTTCCCATCTTATTCTAATAATATTATGACACTAAAAGAACTCTGTAGAGGTTCACCCCTGAGCCTTTCACACCATATTATTTTTAGATCCATAGATTATTCTCATAAACCCCTTGATATGTTATATTCTAGGGTTGTTAAGTGTATATTTTTGGGATACCCATAGGGTGTTAAGGGGTACCGTGTGTGGGTAGACAAATTGGATAATAAAAACTACATAATTGGATGAGATGTTGTGTTTCTTGAGTTTGTTATATACAATGATAAGGGATCTGAACATGTAGATCTCTATGGTGACCCTATAGAACCCTTTAGAGTCCCGACACCTATGGGTGTTTATGTTACTTTTGAATCCAGTGACCACTCCCATTCCATGACTATTCCATCTCCCCATATTGTCCAGACACATGTTGAATCGAATTTAGATTCAGATTATGAACCTAAAATTGAGGAACCCGATGATCTGGTCAATTAATAGCTCACTCGGGATAAAGAGATGAATGTTATTAGGTATCCAACCCGTTTCAAACAATAATACAAGGATACCTATGCATTTTATGTAGATCATGATTTGTTTAGTGATGAGGATCAAACATATAAGCAAGCTATTAAGTCCTAATAAGCCACTATGTGGTTTATTTTAATGAATGACGAGATGAATTCCCTTCTTAAAAAAACACTTGGGGTTTTTTTCAAACCTAGTAACCATTAGATCATTGGTTCTAAATAGATTTAAAAGAATAAAGAAAAAAGTGGGAAAAATAAAATCATATTCAAATTTTGAATGGTTACTAAAGGATTTATTTAACATGAAGGCATTGATTATAGTGAAATTTTATCCTCAGTTTTTAAACATTCATCAATTATAATTCTTCTTGATAATTATACCATGTTTGATTTTCATGTCGATCAATTAGATGCAAAAACGTCTTTTTTACATTTTACTATTGATGAAACAATTTATAGGAACCCTCCTAAAGTATTTTCAAAATTATTAAAACTTAATAATGTGTGTTTCATTAATAAGCCTTAATATGGGATTTAAAAATATTCAAGACAATATTATAAGTGGTTTGATTACTTTATGATTTAAAATTTGTTTTGGAGATGCAAATTTGATACATGTGTAAATTATAAAAATGAAAAACATGAATCTATTTACCTGTTATTATATATTGATGATTTTTTAATATATAAAAACATAAGGATTATAAATTCTATCAAGAATAAATTGAATTCTGTCTCTAAAATGAAAAACTTATGGCATGCTAATAAAATCACAGGTATGGACACAATAAGAGATATGAATGCTAAGACCTTATACTTATCCCAATATGCTTATGTTAAAAGTGTATTATGAATATATATTTTTGAGGATGTTAAACTAGTTAGTATTCCTCTAGAACAATATTTTAAATATTCCTTGAACCAATCCCCTAGAAATGATGATGATGTTTCCATCATGAGTATGATTCCATATGATAATGTAGTAGGAAGTCTTATGTATACTTAGGTCTTCTCTAGGCCATTTTTTTCTGTTTGTACTTTGAGAAGGATTTTGGGGAAAATTGGAAAGCCTTATTGGCATGAATTCAAATGCCTACATAGGAATTTCTTCATTTCTTAAAAAATTTTCATTCGATATGGCTTAAATAGTATTTTTTATAATGATATAGTTTGCTTTGTTGGCACTAATTATGCTGCAATAGTTGACACTTGAAATTATATCACTATTTCTTTTATTTCATGCGTGTGGAGGACCAGTATCTAGGAAATGAAATATTTAATCAGTTGTTTAAATATCTACTACTGTGATATAGTATATTTCCTTGAAAAAAATCCATAAAAGAGGTTATATGGTTGAGCGTTCTTATATATGAATTGTCTTCATCTACTGATAGCATAATAGTCGACTATTATAGACAATATGTACGAAATTTATATAATAACTATGTATTCCATGGTATATCAAAGTAAATTGACATTAGACATCATTGTTTAGTGATATTATAGAATCTAGGATGGTGATTGTCCTTCAGATACCCACCAGGGACAATCTATCCAATTGCTTGACTATGGTCGTGCCATTATCCAAATTCATGCATTAACTTAATTTCATGAATTTAGTCCCAATTCTATAACATAGGTTGTGAGAACATCATACGTAAATTATTTTAATTTCAAGGTAAATATTTATTGATTTATACTCTTTTATGTATTTTAATTAAATTAATTCAATTCCATTTATTTTATTTTCTCATATTCAATTTTGGGTGTTTATTTTCATTGTTTTTTATCACTACAATGGGGCTATTCACATGGTTTTATTTTCAATTACCTAATTATTTTCTATACATTTATATTTTTTCCATACATTGCATAACAACTATTTTGTGGACCATTGATATAAGGAGATCCAATGTCTCTCCTCCATCCCGAGTGTGTTTATTGTGCTCGTTATTGATCCATCATCCCCTCGTCGCACCAATATTATGGCCCCACATGTCCCATGTGCTATAAGATCATCAATTATGTAAACCACCAGCTTTGATATGGGCCTTCCACATAGATTCAATCCCTTGAATATATGCCAGCCCAATTGATGATCCCCTAGAATGTGATCATTTCTCATCTGTGCATTGATTTGGCAACCCACTCTGTGTTCAGTGTGTCTGTTTTGCATCTTCAAGATCTCTCCCTATGTGAGGCTTTAATTGGACTTCTTAGTGAATAATAAGGATTTTTAGGGGATTCCAGCCATCTATGCTCCCCTCAACCAATCTCATGCTGCTTACTTCAACTAGAGTACTTCTTCAGCAGAGATTAAATGGAAAATTGACTTGGTTCTATGTTCCGGACAACTACGCTTCAAGAATGGTTTAGAATATGACCTATATTTGATCATAACAAGGTTTTGGTATATATTCTCAGCTCTGTGGTGATTCAAATTCTTTTTTCATCTATATATCTATATCCTTTGTGTGTGTGTGTGTGTGATAGAGAGAGTCCTTCTAAGAGTGGATGACATTGAATCTACGTGAAAGGATTCACCACTTCCACCTAGTTCAACAAGGTCATCCCCCTCATATAGTTTCTATGGTTCTTATTTTTTTTTCTTTTGAGTCCGATTTTTTTCATTCATTATTGATATTTAATAAAAGGATTTCCTGTTAGGTGTTCTAACTATTCATATAGGATCACTATGATCTGAAGAACATTATGTATGCTTTAATATAATTTTCTGCACTCGCTATTGTGTTGTTCCAGTAGATCAATTTTCTAGAAATATATTATTGTTCATTATATCCAATTGATTAATTAAACATATAAAATTATTAAACCACATTAATTAAAATTATATCTTTGATGATTTAGGGTTTAATACTTTGACCCCAATAAATCAAAAACATAAAAGGGGAAGATGAAAGAGAAAGTGGTGTATGGGATGGGAAACCCATAAAGTCATGAAACTGCATTTATAGTTTAGAATACCACCAAAAAATCATTTAAAGTGATTTATCTTCTAAAGATGATGAATATTACATTGATTTGGAAATATATAGAGAATTTTGGGAAGATTCCACCCCCACCCTGGTGGTGGATGCCATTATGGACTGGCGCTGCTGCCGACTTTTGAATCCAATCCAGCCACTACATTGTTGCATGGATGTGCATCACCTCCCAAGTTTCCTCACCCCAAAGATGGTGTCTGTGGGATTCTGTGGACATCCATGCCCAGTCATTATCTAATAATGTGAGTAAAATTGAATATGATCACAATGGTATGAAAAAGGTGTGAAAGATCAAGATTTATAATCCCTGGTCTTTATCTTCTGAAAGGAATAATCAGTTCTTTTCTATTGTTATTTTTACCTAAATATTATTTTACTTTTAAAAATATAAATCTTATATTGTTGCAATTAATTCCTAACATATCTAATTTTTTTTGAAAAGATGTTTAGTTATCATTTCTTATATTTTAAAAACATGATTTTTTTCATTTATTATTCATAACCACTACTATAGATAAGGCCATTAAAATATCACAAAATGGGACGTAACAATGCTAAAAAAAGTGTTGTTTTCCTAATCTTTATTAAAAGTAAACCCCTTTCTCGGAATTAAAAATGAGTATTAAAAATGTACTGAAAAAGGTGGTATTTTATATCGGCTAGTGGTGAAAATGACGACCTTTATGAGTTCTTACATTAGAATGGGTAAAGATCCCACTACTTTGGTGTGTTTTTGAAATTATATCACACCGTAGAAAATACACATGTATATTAATTAATAAGTCAATTGAAAGAAAATTTACATCACAAATAAAAATACTATATTATATAAATTTAAAACAAATTTTTCTATAATTACACTTTCAATTACCGTCCACAAACATTTCAAGGCATTAATGTTTCATTATCTTTGAAACTCGTGATCCCCTCTCAAAAACGTATGATCTAGGTATCTGTTTCCAAACAAACCACCCCAAAAAGAGAACAATAATCCACCGGTATAAAAAAACAGTCCTTATGTCAGTATTAATATAAATAAAAATATTAAACATTAATAAGAAATAATACATTAATTAAATGTAAATTTTAAATAAAATGAAACACTTGGAGTCATACCGGTCACACCGTGCATCACATTGATGTCGGGCTGATTCATACATATCACAAATTAATTATGGATCATTTTAATAAATTATTGAAAAAATATGAATCAATTTTCTTGGTTTTGAGTATGCCTCATGTCTTTTTTTAATAATTTTTTTTAAATTTAAAACACAAACACTGAGTCATACCGAGCACAACGTGTGTCAGTTTGATGTGAGAGTGATTCCAGCATGTCACAAACGACTTATGAATAATTTTTATAAAGTATCAAGATAGTTTGAGTGTATTTTCTTAGTTTTTAGATATTGTTAAATTTTTTGAACTAAAATGTCAATTTTAGATTGGTAACATACACTTTGAGTCATACCGGGCACACAATGTATCATTTTTAGGTGTGGATGATTTCTATATGTCAAAAAATGACTTATAGACCATTTTACTAAAGTATCAATGAAATCCAAATTTTTTTTCTCGGTTTTCTGTATGTCACATTGTTTTTTACTAAAATGTTAAGTTTATGTAAAAAAAGAAACACCAGTATTCATACTAGTCACACCATGCGTTGAATTAAGGTTTGGTTAATTCATAGTTGTTATAAATGACTTATGTATTGTTTTCATAAAGTAAACAAACAATATTAATGTGTTTTCTTAGTTTTTAGTATTTCTCAATGTTTTAATAAATTGAAATTTTAAAGTGAAAACTTTCACTTTCAGTCATGCAAGTCACATCGTGTGTCGGTTTGATGTCATACTAACTTTTACACATCACAAATGACTTATGAATCATTTTACTAAATTACCAAGGAAATCAGAGCATGTTTTCTAGCTTTTAGTAAGTAACACATGTTTTGAACAAAAATATCAATTTTAAACTCATAACAGATTCCTTGAGTCATATTAAGATCACAATGTATCAGATTGAGATACAACTGATTCCTATATATAAAAAAGGACATACGTGTCATTTTTCTATTTTCTCGAAACAATAGAAATACATTTTATTTGTGTTGAGTTTGTCACTTTTCCTTTTTAATAAGATTAATGTCAAATTTAAATAATAAGTCACACATGGAGTGATACGGGGCACACCATATATCAGATTGTTGTGCAGATAATTCCTACAAGTCAAAAAAGAATTTTGTTTCATTATCCTAAAATATGAAAAAAAAATTAATGTGTTTGATCAGTCCAGATTATGTCACATTTTTATGAAAATGTTAATTTGATATAAAAATATACACTTGGATTCATACAAGTCACAATGTGTGTCAGATTGAGGTATGGTTGATTCTTACACTTAAAAAATGAATTATAGATCATTTTTTCTAATGTATCAACACACTTGGGTCATATGTATGATATTTTCAAAAATTGATGAACTCTTTCACATCATCTTTATACTCTTTTATCATATGATTGTAATCTATCCATTTTTGACTCATATAAATCCTATTTGATTCAGAGATATTAATATTTTTCAAAATAAATAAATACACAAAAATGAGACTTTCAAATAAATGGATTCCAAAATTATAATGTTTCAAATAACTTCAACATGATTTAAAAAAATGGGCAATTGAATTTAAGAAAATATTTTCTCCACTAGTGGTACGTGTTATCCTGTGAATTCATCTAGAGTGATCATTAGTACCTAGTATGAGACTACTACTTATTAGTGTAGTTCAAGAAACATAGTTCCATGTCAAAAATAGATTGGGTATGAGTCTCATGAAGGAATGTAATAATAAATATTCAAGAGATTAAGATTATGGGGTTGACAATTGTCTCCTTAAATATAAATGTTCCTGGGATGAAGAGTTGATGAATAACCAGAAATTTTTTTAGTTTTCTATCTAAAGTTGAAAGAAGTAGTAGTAGTAGTCTCATCCCTATAATAGGTTTCTTGATTGGTGTGATTGTAATAAGGATTAGCTGGATGGTCTTACACACACTCATGATGAGAAATTTATTTAATTTTCACCATTCAATGAAAGCCTTAACTAATTTTATGAAAGGCAAAATAATTTTGGTATGAGTATATAATTTTAGTACCACATATTTTATTATGGGGCCAAGGTTTCTATAGTGGGGTTTTGATGGATATCCAATGGTTTGGATGGAGTTAGTGACTTTTCCTTGAAATGTTATTATTATCAATATATATCATGGCAGAGGTGAGATTCTATATATTTAGGATATATCTAAATGTTAATATTATCATATAAATATAGATAACACTCATTTTCCTTACACATGTGTGCATTTATATATATAGAAACCACTCATCTTGTTTCATTTTTTAATATAGATACCACTAAAAATTTTGTCATGTATTTTAAGGAGTTTTTGAAAAGATAAAGGAAATCAGTAAGTTAGTGGATAAAGACTTTATTCAATAATAAATGTTAATTTAAAAAGAATAATTATAACAGAAAAAGTGTACCACATATTTATCACTCTTTCTTATTGATAAATTACCACTTCCCTAAAATCTTAAATGTTTCTTAGATTTGTTTAGATTGGATGGTTTTCGTGGATGATACCAAACCAGTGCATTATTTCCTTTTTATTTTCATAATTTATATAAAAAACCAATACTTAATTTTATGGATGTATTTTGATTAGATGGAAATGAAAAATGTGAAAATATAATTCAAGTGGGTGATGTGAGAAATTCATTCAACCTATGTCTTAATATATTAATCAAATTATTGAAAATATATCTTGATAATCTTATAAAAAATGAGTATGATCACTAAAGAAGAAAATTTTTACATCCTACCAATACTAAAATTTGAATGGAATGTGATGTTCTCAACATGGCTAAATGGAAAATTTGTTAACTCTTTATAAAATAATTTAGAGATATAACCTACCTAATAACAGATTATAATTAATTTTGAGATGATTTCATAACTCTTAAATATTAACTACCACTGTCCTTGTTTGGTTTTGGTTTAAAACTATGGAAAAATGAGGGTTTTTTTTTCTCACAGAAAAATGAGAACACATGCCAACTAAGTCTCTTATCAATGGTTTTATAGATCATAACACCTATATTATTATCATATTTACACGGAACCCTTAGAAAACTAAAATTAAAAATGGTATTTACAGCTCAAAAACCAATTTCTTGTCATGATATGCATAAGAAAATTGAAAGGTTAAAAAGTAAGATGATATAGAAAAAGGCGTAGGGGATGGGAAATATAAGAACCAATGAAACCACCATTATAGTTTAGCACACCACCAACACTTAACTATTGTCATTCTTTTCCACTAATGTAGACTAATCCATTGATTTTGAAATTTAAATAGATGAATAAAAAGTATGCCACCTCTCGAACATAGTGGTGGACCCCATACTGAACTGCCATGCTGCCAAATTTTGAAATAATTCAAATCCACCACACTGTTGCATTTTCATCACCTCTCATGTTTCCTGGTCTCAAAGAGGATTTTGGTGAGCATCTGTGGCCATGTGTTCTAGCCTCTCTAGACACCTCACATTTCCCTTGTAATGGTTTGGCTATTTTGGTGTACCATTTATTAGTGTATTTATCAGTGTTGATAAAGGTTGCACTTTATCTATGATTTTCAAGCAGTAATAAAATACATGGTGATTTAAATAACATTTGATAAAAATAGGTTACCAACATATATAAAATTATATTATTTATATTAAAAAATTAATGTTTTATTATATACATTAATTTCAAAATGAATATTATAAATATAAATATGGTATGTTAATATATTTTTTAATAATTTAAATAATTATATAAATATAAATTAATATGTATTATTAATAATATGTTATATTTTAATTTATATATTTATATCTATTTCTATATGAATATATTTCTATGCGTTATATTTTATGTGTTTTGTGTGTGTGTTTTCACGACCCTACCCAATGAGGACTATGCCACGAATGCACTGGACCTACCTCAAATAGGATAGGGGATGTCTACCAGTGTCGAGAGTCATATCACACATGTGGGATGCCATAGACTAATGTACATGCACACACACACAAACATCTCCAGGACTATACATTGTAGAAATATAAAACAACTGATAAACATGCATGCATACATTTAAATTCCACCATTAGAGTATGTAAACATATACTAGAAGGAAAAATTTTCCAATAAAATCCCACCACATGAAACAAAAAAGAATCTGACCTATAATGTGGGTGAGGACTGATGTCAAGGTAATTGTAGGTACACACCTCAGTCTGTCTTTCTCTCTATGCTCTACTTGGTTCTGATTCTTCTAGGACCCTACCAAAAGGTTGGTCATCTACATACGACATGTTACATGTAGGTAAAGACCATAAATGGGTGAGTATAACAATACCAAGATTGACACCCTAAAATCAATAACCATATAACATCAAGTAAAGTTATGGTCATCTCACCATATGTAATTGAAAACAACATATATAGCAAGAATATTCAAATATACTCAAAGTAGAAACAAAACATCATAAAATATTGCAACTATATTTCCATCCTAGGATTCTTTCTCAAAGGTTCCTTATAACACACATTTTTTAGAACACAATTCATGAGTCAGATAGACTTGATGGACTATATCTAATATGTCATTGTCATCGAGTCTCTCAATAAGGAGTACATGTTGTAAGTCTATAAAGAATGATAGAAAAATGTGGATCACACACAAGGCCATGAGAGTATACCAAAAAACCAATCTAGATTAACCCAATATGTAGGGGATCTATTCTTGCATAGTGTTGGTCACAATGATACTAGGAATGAAACCTAGGGAAATGATGATAATATATGATCTTGATCTGAGTCTCATGGAGAGATTCCCAAAACTCTAGTCAAGACTAATGTTCCTTGTAGGGGACCATCATCCTATTCATAAGATGTGACACCATAATAACCCCTCTAGGAATCAATAAAGGGAGTTTAACCTAATGAAACATCTATAAGATGATTAGGATAGGGTATATAATCCATCATTGATGGTGTAAATGTCGTGTACTGTATGTACATGGTGTGTCTTTTTGGCATAGGGTTCTTCCCGCATGTCACAACCCATGGCTGTGTCCGCATCCAAGTACATGGTGTGTCTGAGCACACATGTACTCCAGGCCTTGTCTATGTACCCTACATGGTATACACCAATCTTCCAGGTAAGGTTCACACAATATTTAGAAGAAATCACAAACCACTTGATAGTTGTCACACGTTGTGTGATATTTATCTCCTCCATGGAACTCTATCACTAAATAGAGGATCCCACACATCATGTAATTCCATATTACACATTATTTTTCCCAAGATTTCATAAAATCAATGGTTATTCCATCATGTTTGTCTAAACCACCATTGACTCCAATTCCACCACCGATCATGCCCATAAATCATGGATCTTGTCTGACCTAGCCTTTCTATCTCTTGATCACAAGAAATCATGCCCAAATCCACTAAAAATCTACGGTTGAGTGCCACCATCATCACATACAAGAAAATCATATTACGGGTAACCTAAATTGTATCCTCAATTGATCATCATTCATATATGCTCGATCTCATCATCGATCGAAGCTAATATTTTGGTATCAATATTTTTCATAAGTAATGTTATATAAGATGATTGATTTCTCAGGTATTCATTGAGCCATCGGTCAAATGAGTCGCCAGTGATGAGTTTATGTAGAATGGTGAGAGAAAACCAAGAAACATAAATGAGGAACGAACCTCAATAATATTTATCTATGTCTTGATCTATCGATATTTGAATGAACAACGAAGATCAAAAAAAAAAAAAAATTTCTCCAATAATCCCCACAAAAATAACCCAACACCGTAGATTTATGATCTGAGCCTCTATTTAAGTGTTATTTCACTTTTTATGGAAAATTATGCTTCTGTGATATTTAAAATATTTGATATATTAAAAAAATTAATTTTTCGATCACTGAGCCTCAGAATATCACATAAAGACACCGACCACAGTAGCCCGATGACAATTCTTTACTTTATTACATTGGTATATATACAAGACAATAATACTAAAGGACCAATTTTTTTAGTTGTTTTTGAATCTTGATTAAGTACATGGAAATTATATATCAACATGAAATGAAAAAAATAGAAACTCTATGGAAACACCCATAACTCATACTTTATCCCTACAAGTCATTGATAATATACATCTTCGCTTCCTGTGGAAAATAAAACATAAGAAATTTGTGTGATCAGATTCTTTGAAATTGTAGGAAATACATATGAATCTAATATATACAATAAGGCATGGTGAATGGCTAAACCCACTCACTATTAGAATATAAATTTATCATAATATGGAATGAAGAAAAGTTGAATAAATAATTCCATTAAAATAATCACATGAGAATTATGTTTAATAATGGATATTATACTAGTTGAATATTCACATGGAATATTGATAACTAATATCATAATGAGGTAATGAATATTTTAGACTTCATAAACATACCATCAAGGCCTCATCCAGGACATCAAACAATATAAGGTTAAGGCCTCAACCAAAATTCATGTCCATGATGTCTCTTGAGACATACCAATGCATCAATAGGGTATAATATGCCCCATAAATTACCTAACAAGTCCAATGAATTACTCATATGAATGGGGTTAAACATAATAAACATATACATTTGATATTTAATTAACATCCCCAAATTTGTAAACATAATCACTGACCATTCTGAGTAGTATAGTGAATGAAATCAAGATAGGACATCCACAATAAAACTAGTCATAATCCATTTAATAAAATATTATATGTGATAATAAGAGGAGATAAATTTCAATAAATCAAAATATTAAATATATTTTTTGAAATGGATTAAAATATTCAAATAAAATCATTGAAGAATTCATAAGAGAAATACCCCTTTTACATTACAAAGAAGAGTTCTTTTGGAAAACCAATTTTTACATGTCATAATTGTTTATATAAAACTAAAAATAAAAAATATAGTTTTTCATGAAAATATTACATATTTTAGAAAAATAATTTCATCCTAAAAACTGTTATGTATGGTAATTTAATATGGGTATGAAATTGAGACGTTCCCTTTAATTGGGCTTGCGTATTGGGAAGAATTGATAATGGAACATTGTAAAATATGTATTTACCTTAAAAAAATATGAGATGATCTGGATAAATTATATTGGAATGTATAAAAATAATTTATAATAATTAAATAAAAACAATGAAGAATTATATTGGTTTATATAGGTAGAAATCATAACCCGAATGAAAATGGAGGTTCAGGAAGAAACTGTTACCTTATGTTAAAAGGTGTTCTACACTTGACCTTAATATCCTAAATAATAAAACTAAGCCGCTAAAATAATTAAATTAGTACCTATTATACATTTATCTATTTAATATAATTTTATTATGTCCATTTATTGGATTTTTGATGAGTTATAAGAAACAATTTTATCATTTGGGGACGTTTGTTTCCTTGGTTGTCATGATCAATTTACTTGTATATTAGTATGGAAGTTCATGTAAAATGGGAATATATTTCCAGAATTGTTGTTATATTTTATTAAATAATATACATAAGATTAAATGTTTATATAAGTCATATGTTTATTTCAGGTGAGGATGAATCATTTGATAAGACATTAGTGATAATCATTTAGATTATTTTGGCGGTTTTCCAATCATGAAAAACTTTTTTTCTTTTATTAAAATCATAATGTGTATATAATTGTTCCATAATATTAAATAGGATGTAATACATATATAATGATTTTTTAACCATAAAAACACTTTTATGAATAGTCTTGATGGTGTTAATGGAAAATTAAAATGCATCATCTATGATGTCGGTAAATTGACACATCATTGGTGATGTTATATTTTATAGAATAAAATAGAGAAAATAAAGAGTTCGGTGATGTATATTCCATTAAAATGATAAAATTATATTATATAAATGATAATGGAATTATAATACCACTTGTAAAAGAGGGGTTTTAGAGAATATAAGAAAAAAAGAACTTGAAAAGAAATTAAAAGAAAAAGAAAGTGGTTTTATACTCTTGAATTTCTCCTCCTTGAGAATCTCCTTAAAGAACATGTTTCATACTTTTTATGAGAGGAAAGGATCATCCACGTGAGGGAGGGTATTGAATAGAATATTTGTTATAACTTGGGAAAGGCTCAAATCTTGAAAGGTGTGGGGAAAGGGGGTGGTGACGTGTGATATTTATAGTGGTGGAGAGGGGTGTTTTTTGAATATTTTATTCATTTGTTTATTATTTTGACTCAAGACTATGAATAGTATGAGAATTATCTCTACATATATTAAAAAAATTATAGTTTGAGATTATGGGATTAAATTATCCACGAATCACCTATTACTCAATAATTCACTTATTTTACATTTATCATAAATTATTGTATTTCACTATTCACAAAAATTCAAGAATTTTCGAAAAATATAAAAAATTCATCCTAATAAATTATAAATGTTTACAATAAAAAAATTAAATCAATTTTATCAAAATAATTTTATAATTATTGGGAAATTGGTTTTTAAATTTAAAAATCATTTATTAAAAAAAATAAAAATTTAAAATTTTTAAATGATTTTATAACACATTGAAAAATTAAATAAGGACACTTAAAATTATCTTAAAATCATAATACAAAGAAAATTAATTTTGGAATAAATTTCATAAAAATAAATTTTCATTTAAATAATTTTATTAATTATAAAATTGTAATTAAATATTTATGACTTAAAAAAATACCAACACTAAATTAATAATTTTTAAAATATTTATTTACTTATACATTAATATAATTATATTATATTCTCATTTATAATATTCCTAAATTTTAGTTATAATTTCATGTGTGAGGTTACTATTCCTCTGGTTGGTTTACTATTTGTAAAATTTATATTACTATTCCTATGTTCAAGTTACAATTTCATCGGTATAGGTTCCTTAACTTCTAAAAATACCATTATTTCACTAATATACAATTTTTAAAGTGTATATTGTTTTCTATAAGTGATAATATTTTATTTAATGTATATGAAATAATTATAAGAAGTTAAAGTGCATTTTTTAAATTGTAGTTCATTACATTCTCCCCTTTTACAAAAAATTTCATCCTAAAAATTTCAATAATGTAGCCTCATAAAAAAGATTTGGGTTTTTCTTCATTATAACTTTCTCTAGTTCTCATATCCCATATTCAATTTTATGATTTTTTCAAAATATCTTTAATAGATGAGTCGTCCAATTCCTCAACACCTATTCTTTAGTTTCTATAATCGAGATAGGCTCATCATAGTATGATAAATCTGATTCCAAATCTATTCCTTGTGATGTGAGGACATGAGTTGTGTCTGGTATATACTTTAGTATGATAGATATTTGGAACACATTGTGTACTTCAAATATTCTAGGCACCATCTCCAAATGATAATCCATAGCACCGACTCTCTCCATGTTTTAAAAAGGTCCATTGTACATGGGGATCAATTTCCCTTTCTTTCCAAATCTTATAATACCCTTCCATGGAGATAGTTTCAAGAAAACCTGATCTCCCACATGAAATTCCAAATACATCCTTCTATTATCAGTATATCTATTTTTCTCTACTTTGATAATCCTTCATATAGGATTGAATAGTCCTTACCTTTTCCATTGTTTCTTTCACAAGCTATGGGCCTACAATCTTCCTTTCACCAACTTCATCCCAACAAGTTGGTATACGAAATATATTTATATAAAATACTTCATAGGGCACCATTTGAGTAATTGGATGGAAACTATTATTTTAATGAAAACTCTTCTAAACCCAAATAATGGTACCATATAACTTGAAAGTCATGTGTGCATGATCTCAGCATTCCTTCTAATGTTTGAATGGTACTTTCAGACTACCCATTAGTTTGAGGGTGAAAAGAAGTACTCAGATAAATCATAGTATCCAATGATTTCGAAATAATCTTATATAAATTTTCTGTAAATCATAGATCAAAATCAGAAACAATTGAAATAGAGTCTCTATAAAGTCTTAAAACTCATTTAACATAGATTTGTGCAAGGTTCTCTAATGGAAAACCACATTATAGCGAGTAAATGTGTAGATTTGGTAATTCCACCAATAATTAACCATATTACATCATTATCTCTTGGATTCCTTGGTTGCCCAGTTAAAAAATCTATAGTAATGTCATCACATTTCCATATAGGAATAGGAAGAGGTTGCCTGACTCATCTAGGATGTTGTATTTCTGTTTTTACCTATTGAGAGACTAAACATCTTGATACATAATCAAAATATTTGTGCTTTATATTATCCCACCAAAAATCTTCCATCAAATATCTATAGATCTTAGTGATATCAGGGTGTTTTGAGGAATTAGATCTATGGGAATCATCCAATTACTCCCTCTTTAGATCATGTATAGAGGGAACATATAACCTCATCTGAAATTTCAAAATTCATTCTTCAGAAATGAAGTCTAAAAACATCCCATAATTTATAGATTTAATTTTATTTCGAATATTCTCATCATTATACTCAGAACATTTAATCAATTCTACTAAATCTTGATGGAAAACAATTGAATAAGTAAGGATTTTTCACTTCCCTTGATAATTCCCATATCTCTCTTATCTAGATCAATGTACACAATATCCTTCACAATCAAAATTTTGTTCATAACTCTTTGATCCTTACTGCTCAATGCATCAACTACCTTTTTCACTTTCCCTGGGTGGTATTGTATTGAACAATCATAATCTTTGAGTAGGTCAAGAAAGAACCCTTTCCTCATTTTGATTTCTATCTATGAGAAGATATATTTAAAACTCTTCTAATATATATATATATCTCACATATTTCACTATAGTGATAGTGTCTCTATATTTTAAAATAAAATATTATAGATTATAACTCATGAACATGCATTGGATAGTTTTGTTCAGGAGTTTTTAATTTCCTTGATGCATAGGCAATAACCAAAACATTCAACATAAAGACACAACCAAATTCTTTCATTGATGAATAATTATAAATCAGAAACCCACCATTTCATGATGGTAGATTCAAGATTGGAGTATTCAATAATCTCTTCTTCAATTAGTCACAACATTCTTTACATTATATTTTAAAAACAAACTGAACCACTTTACATGTAATCTGGGATAACAAGTAAGATACTCGGGTAATGTTCTGAATGAAACACTTATAACAACCTACTAAACCAATAAAACTATATACCTTGATTTTTTTTTGTAAGGCATTTATGAACCACCATTTTCTTTTCTAGATCAACTAAGATTCCATCCTCAGAGACAATATGGTTAGGATAATAAATAGTTTGAAGCCATAATTCACACTTTCTAAACATCCCATATAACTCTTTTCTTTTAAGAGTTTCCATAAAAACACACTTGTGGTTATAATTTTCCTCATATATTTTGGAATATATCAAGAGTAAATCAATAAATATCGCTACAAAATCATCAATATAATCATTGAACACAATGTTCATTAGATCCATAAAAATAGAGGGTGAATTAGTATGTCCAAATGGAATTTCTGTAAACTCATAATGTACATTCCAGGATCAAAATGATGTCTTTGGAATATATTGCTTCCTCACATGCAATTGATGATATCCAGATCGAAGGTAAATATTATAAGAATATTGAGCCCCATGACCTTGATGAAATAAATCATCAATGCAAGGAAGAGAATTTTTTTTCATTATTGTAATAGAAATTATTTCTCTATAATCAATGCACAACCTCAAGGAACCAACTTTCGTTTTGAAAAATAGAATCGGGTCTCCCTATGGAGAAACATTAGGGAGGCTAAAACCCTTATCACTGAATTAATATATTTGTTTATTAACCTCTAATAATTCCATTATATAAGGATTCATGGATATATGTCTTGAACCAGTTATTAAATCAATAAAGAACTTAAATTCCTACTCTATAGGATGTCCATGTAAATCCTTTGGAAGTACATCAATATATTATTGTACAATAGGTATATATTAAATTTGAATATTTCATTCCTCAGCCATAGATTATGTTTTCTCTTCCTCCCCAAGAATTATGCTTAGAATATCTATTAGAGGTTGATCCAGACATGACTTAGATGAGGTAGTTTATGATCGAAAGATAAATGATTCTGCATCTTCCTCACCAAAGGTAAATTCCTTTTTTATATTGATTTTCACATAATATTTTAAAAGTCATTCAATTCCAATGATTAAGAAAATGTTAATCATAGGTATAATGTTAAATATAGAAATTAAATCTTTTTTATATGTAATAATGGGGGCTCACTAACAAATATTTGTTGTAATGATACTTCTCTAAAGAGTTTTGACTAATAACTGATTTATTAAATCAAAAGGGAAATGTCTAATTTTCATAGAAAATAGGGAATATAAAAATAATAATACGATGATCCATAATCAAATAAAGCATTGGATAAGTTTTAGGAAATGATTAACATTCTTGAAACCACATTATTAAGAACATCAACCTCTATATTTTTGATCACATAAGATTGTCTTTTCTCCTTTAAACTTTTCAATGAGATGTTTCCTAGATGCTTAGAAAAATCATTTTCATAGTTTCCCATCTACCTAAAATAACAGGATTGGAAATTGGAAGATTCGTTTTTCCCTTGAAATCATGGGCTTGGTGGACTTTTTCTCCACACTTATAACAAATTTCTTTTCATTTTAAGAAGTAAACAATGTGTTTCCTTCCAGAATTTTCACACTTTGGGAAATTCTATTATTTATTCTTCCTTTTATAAATTCACTTTTCTAAAACCATATTCTTCTATTTTTTCCTTAATTCCCTAACACCTATATAATTATTCTCTATATTGATAGACTGTGAGACGATATATTTTTGTGGTTGTAAATTTTGGGAGACCAGAGCCCTTTAGAGGAATTGTTTTAAACTATCAAATAATTGGTCAATATTTATCCATCAATTATTTATCTAGTCCATCAAAGTTTATCATATCTTATAAAATTGGATTCATACTCTACAACATTTTCATCCACATTTTTGTTTCAGATCCTAGAATTAGCTCTTCATATATTCTCATTGTTCATGAGGAAAATAATTTTCTCCTAAAATATCGATAAAAATTTTCCATTGTATATTTTTAGTTTCTTCCTCCTCATTTTTGTTTTAATGAATGAAAACAATTGATCATTATCTCTTGAGACATGATAAACTACCATGATATCCTAATCCCTTTCATTACTTCTCAAAACAAGATATATATTCTCTAAGGAACTTATACACTACTCTACTACAAATGGGTTTGTAGTCCCATTGAATGATGGGGGATGTTATCACATAAAGTGGTCTAACATTACTCTTACAAATTGTGGATCATAATGCTCTATATGGGTAACAATATTTTTCTTAACTTGAGTCTTCTACCCTAGTATTGTTATAAGTTTCTTATCACTAATCGTAGCTCTAGTACCAACATCATTATCCTCCATAGATGGGAATTAACTATATGGGATATAAATGATGAAACTGTTTCCATTCCTTCCACTAGGAACCATTTTTAAATAATGGCATACATTAAATTATGTTTTGAATCCTAATTCATAATCTCGAGCTTCGGAAAAACATAACAAAAACTGAAATTTTATTCATTGCTAATCTCAAATGCAAAAACATTGTTTCTTTGGGGACATGATCACTTTTAAATCATTTATCTTGGTTTATATAGAAAATTTGAATTATACTTTGAATATACCATGTGAGTGTCAAACTGGGTTCACAGTAAGGCCTGATGTTATACACCAGGTTACCCTGAGTTAGGTATGTAACACATTGTCAGTGTTTTACCCCTATTTACTTCAATTCCAGAACCACATCCACTTATTATTTAAAAATGGGGATGTATTTCTAGGAAGACATACATAATCTCTACACTTACAAAATTCTTTACGACGTTATTCTATTCTTATCCTTAATTTTTTTCATAGGGTTATTTTTATTAAAGTATATTTTCAAAATAAATTTTCCAATGTCTCTACTAGACATGATCTGATACCAACTATAATGAACCTGGCCCCAAAAACCCAAAGTTAGTGTCTTAATTTATTATGTTTGGATAAATACAAGAAAAGAATACTAAAGGGCTGATAAATTTATAATTTTTGGAAATCATATTACATTTATAAACCATAAATTTCATCATGAAATGAAATACCACATAGAAACTCCATTGGAACCACCATTACACTCCTAGTTTATCCCTACAAGTCATTCAAAATACACATCTTTGCATCTTAGGGGAAAATAAAACATAAGAAATTTGTGATATTAGATTATTAGTAAGGGTAAGTAATATAGAAAAAGATAATATAAACCATAATGCATGGTAAATGACTAAAAACCCATTACATTAAAATATAAACTTGAGAATAGTATTGAAAGAGTAACAACTGAATAAATAATCCCATAAAAATATCACATGAGAATGAAGCATAACTATGGATATTCTACTGGTTGAATATTCACATTGATTATCAATTAATAATATCATAAGGTGGAAATAAATAATTCTATACATCATAAACATACCATTGAAGCCTCATCCAAGACATCAAATAGTAAATGGTAAAGGGATTCTCTAAAACCCATTTATGTTTTGTCTTAAAAGTACTAATCATGCATCTAGGGGATACAATGAGCCCCACATGCCACATAATTAGTCCAATGCATTTATTGTATTAATGGGTTCAAAAATAACCAATATATAAATTTACAAATTAAATAACATTTCCTAATCTGTATACAATATCACAAACAATTCTGAGTTGTATGGTGACTGACATCAAGATAGCATATCCATAGTAAAATTGATCAAAAACAATTTAATAAAATATGCTATATGATAATAATATTGGATAAATATCAATAAATAATACAATTGAAAATATATGTTGAAATTGATGAAAATTATCAAATAAAATCATCAAGGAATTCTTGAGAGAAATCCACCTTTTATGTAGCGACACGGGTTTTTGGCCCTGTCAGACATTGGAATATTTCTAAGAATAATTCTAGAGCTAGGCGCAAAGACGGCGTGCGATTCCGAGGTCCGGTGTGCCCGGAATTAATTTTATAAAAATATTATGTATGTTTATACTATGCATGTGGCTGGGGTGTGATATCTCCTAAACGGTAGCTCAGAATGGGAATCTGAGGGCACGGTTGCGTCCGGAACATGCCGTTTACCCTGGGAGGGGTGTAAACATTGCGGGCGCGGGCCTGCGGTGAGAAACGCCACCAGGGGCGTTTTCGTAGATAAGTGGCGAAGTTAGTGTGCGAGCGTCGGCTCGAATAACTTCTGAACGGAGTCTCGGATGAAAAATCCGAGTCCGCAGTTGCATTCAGAATGGTGCGTTTACCCTAGGGGTGACCATAGTTTTGTTCGCATCGGGCGTCGGTTCTGAGGCGGGTTTGGCGCCGGCGGGCCGCTAATATAAATATCAGTGCCCCCCCCCCCCCTTTATCGTTCCTCTCTGCGTTCTTCGCCGTTCTTCGCCGCCGCTCTGCCAAATCAAGAAAACGAAGCGCCCATGAGCTCGAAATTCGACAGAGGACGTTCCAGGAGAACGCAGCGGAAGATCTGGAGCGCGGATCTGAGGCAGAACGTCGGCGTTTCGCCCGTGAGGTAGGCGGTTTTGAGTTTTAACCCCCGATCCCGTTTTTGCTGCGTTTTTCTGCAAATTGAAGCCATATCAGTGTAGATGGGGTCCCGAGGGTCGTGTAGACACCTCCGGATCACAAAACGGACCACTGGGGTGCCCCCGGCGGTCCGCGGAAGGTATGCCAGCGCGGCACCGGCGCGGCAGAGGGCCGCCGGCCGGGGCGGCCCGACAGCGGCGGCCGGTCCAGGCCAGCCGGACCGGCCACTTTTCGCATACGGGGGGTCTTTAAACCCCCGTATCTTGCACTCCGGGAGTCGGATTCGCGTGCTGTTTGCGGCGACGTAACCCTGACGATGAGGCTAACCCTCCGGTGTGGGTTCGAGGGGTTAAAGGTTCAGGATCGTGGCTCGGGAGCTAGAAACGTTATATAAAATAATATTATTTTATTATTTTACGACTTCGGGCCATTGTAACTTCTACTCGGAGCATCCGATTGACCGGCCGTCAGTGGCGTTGAGACTCGGATGGTACAACTGACTTTTTGAGATGGTTTCCGGGTGTTGGGGCTGAGAACGGGGTGCAGGCCCCACGAGGCCGGGTTTTGGCGTTTGCGGAGAAATGCAGATTTTGCACCAGGAGTCCAATTTTGGCGGATGAATAGTCGATTCTGTGTGTTTTTCCGAGAGGAACGCAATGGTGCGTTCCGTTTGATGAGTTTCGGAATCCAGGTGTGGGCCCCACCCGAGCTGGTCATCGGTGAATAGTACATTTTTCACCGGGAGTCCATTTTGGACGAGCGAGTAGTCGAATCTACTTGTTTTTCCAAGGGGATCGTCGTGGTATGGTCCACTCGATGAGTTTCGGGATTGTTTTGTGGGCCCTGCACGAGCTAGCTACAGTGAATAGTGCCTTTTTCACCGATGCTCCGTTTCGGGTGAGTAAACAGCCTATCCTGTGTGTTTTTCCGCGTGGAACGTGATGGGGTCTCAGTTTTGGCCTAGGAGGTGCGCAGTGTGGCGTTGTGGTGGGTCGCTTGGGTTAGCGACGTTTGGACCATTAGTGGTTGAGGGTTCTCCCTTGGTTCGTTCCTACGAGGGTTCATGTGGCATCACAACCTTTGTATGGGTTTGTGATCCTCTCGATGGGATGTTTAAACTGTTAGTGTTGTGGTATCCCTCCAGAGGGCCCGGAGTGGATCCTCTAGCATCTTTACCCTAGATCGGGTTCTTAGTATCGCTGTGACTGCTTATTCACGGGCGGCGATCCCCTATCTAGCAGGTTAACCCCGTAGGGTTTGTGGCATCATTGGAAATATGATCCCCTACGCGGTGGGCCGTGTTCAGTAGGGTTGTGGCATCGTCGGGTATACGATCCCCTACTCAGCTTGTGGTTTATAGTAGGGTTGCGGTATCGTTGGTTATACGATCCCCTACTTAGCGTTTGGTGTCGGTATGGTTGTGGTATCATTGGTTATGCGATCCCCTACTCAGTGCGTGGCTTCGGTAGGGTTGCGACATCGTCGGTTCGATCCCCTACTTCGCGAGTTATACCAGATAGGGTTCCGGTATCGTCGTGACCATCTTTATATGGACGATGATCCTCTATCTGAGTGTGAAGCTTCTGTTGGGTGCCAGATCGGGTTGTGGTATCCCCCAGCGGATCCTGGGTGTGATCCCCTATCTGTGAAAACTACGTATGCCAGATCGGGTCATGGTATCCCCCAACGGACCCTGAGAGTGATCCCCTATCTGTGAGCTACGTATACCGGAGTGGGTCTTGGTATCCCCTAGTGGACCCTAGCGGCGGTCCCCTATCTAAGGAGTTTGGTGGGTATGGTGTTTCAGTGATGTTTCCTCAGTGATGTTATCCGACGAGCGTGGTCTCTCGGATGATCTTCTGAGATGTTTGTTTGGAACCCGATGGAGTGTATCTCTCGGATGAGTGTCATTTGGGATGACAGTGTTCGTGTGGTGTACTCTCCTGGTTGGGGGAAGTTGATGGTGATGAGGTCGGTACCTCTTGTGGCTTTGTGGTGTGGGCTGTGTATATCTGGATTGTTCAAGGTGTATGTATGTGCATACACCTATGCTGAGCTGAGCTGACTTGTTGTGTTTATCCGAGGATGGTCATGAAATTGAGTTTCTCTCTCATCTGGGTTCCCTCTGGCTGGGTTGAGCGAACTGTTTCCTTTCAGTTGCTCCCTTGGGTTTTGGTTTTTTGGGGTGCCTACTGAGTATGTTTATACTCACCCCTGCACGGGCTTTTCCCGCACATGTTTGTGTCTTGTGCAGACCACAGGGCTTTTGACGGAGTTCCAGCAGGACCCGGAGCAGGCGGAGCTTAGTGAGCGAGTTGACCGGGGTGTTTACAGGAGCTGTGCCGAGGGAGCTTTCTGGCGGGTGTTTGTGGCAGCGTTCCCCTTCTTCAGAGCAGGTTGGACGCGCATTGTAGTTTTCTTTAGTGGGCCCTGTTTTTACCTTCTATACTTCTACTGTACTCTGGTTTGAGATAGATGTATGCATGCATTTACTTTTCAGTTTCTATATCTCTGCACTGTTGCATGGAGGTGTTTGTGGGTGCGTGTGTATAGGTACCTTAGGCTAATGCCTCCCATGTGTGTGATAGCCTACTCAGCGCTAGTCGCCAGCCCCTGGCCTATTGGAGGCGGGCTTGGGGAGTCGCGGCTCGAGCCCCGTTGGGTCGGGTCGTGACAGAGTGGTATCAGAGGAGGTTCCACCTTTGGGATCTCAGAGCGTAGCTGGTCTAGCTGTGAGCTTGGTTTGGGTTGCATAGCGGTAGTGTTAGGATGTTTCGAGTTCAGCTTTCAGGCCAGGGACTCCAGTGTTGGTGCGGCGGCTGACGTATCCATACACCAGGAATCTGATAACCTGCCTTTCGACTCGGGACATTCGTACACTGGTCGCGGGGACATAATGGTACATGCATCATATAGGACTGGGTTTTTGGTTTTTCCTTGTCCTTCTTGAGTCAGCTCTCCAGATATACTCTTTGACTGTGGTGCGTCTTGAATGTATTTCAGGATGCCTCCACGATGACAGCCAGCAAGGGTTCCGTAGCAGGATTGTGCTGATGACCCGCTCCGTGTAGTGGATGTGGAGCAGGGCACAGGTTCTGAGGTTGCACCTCTAGGTGGTCTGCCGGTTGAGCCACCCCCTGTCGAGCAGCTGGTTGTGCCGGCAGTACAGGACGAGGTTGCACGCAGGCTGAGTGCGCTGCACGAGTTCTAGAGGCAGTGACCTCTGAGGTTCCGGGGTGATCCAGACCCCCAGGCAGCTGATGAATGGCTTGAGGCAGTCACCCGAGTTTTCCGCCTAGTGAGGACACCTCCAGATCAGATGGTGGTCCTAGCGGCAAGCCTTCTGCATGGTTCGGCCGGGCGATGGTGGAGTTTGGTGACGCAGTCCCATGACGAGGAGACGCTCACATGGGCAGTGTTTGAGCGGCTCTTCAGGGAGGAGTTCTATCCGGTGACGCTGAGGTCAGTGCAGATCCAGGAGCTTCTACAGCTTCGATAGGGGAGCATGATTGTGTCGGAGTACTCTGCGAGGTTTACAGACCTGTCGCACTAATCCTTGGATATGGTTCGAGACCCATTATTTAGGGCTCGTACCTTCGAGCAGGGCTTACGCAGGGACATCTGAGCAGGTGTGGTTTCCTTGTGCCTGCCCACCTATGCTAAAGTGCTAGAGCGAGCGTTGGTGGTGGAGAGTTTTCTGGCTGAGCAGTTTCCCCCTGTTAGTGCTGGGCACTCGAGAGCTGAGACTTCGATGGTCGGATCGCCATCTGGTAGCCGACGTCAGACTCAGGGTTCTGGACGTGGTCGACATTTTAGGAGGCGACCCCAGGATGGAGGATCTGAGCCTCAGGGATCACAGGGCTCGCAGGCCTGGTTTGGTCAGCCGTAGGAGAGGTGGTTTTATGCTTGCGATGGTCGGGGACTTCTTGCTAGAGATTGTCCCACCTGACGTGCTGCTGAGAGGGAGCCAGTCGATGGACCGCCTTGGCAGAGGCAGTGTCTCGAGCAAGGAGGTCCGCAGGGCGACGGACGTGGCGGCGGAGCTGGTGCAGTGGGAGGTGGTGGTAGGCAGTACCAGTTTCCACCACCCCCACCCCCAGGTGGTCCACGCCAAGCTCAGGGAGCTAGTGGCCGAGGGCGGGGACAGCTGCATGCTCTGGAGGCAGTCGACCCAGAGGCACCGTGGATGGATAGAGGTACGCCTTGTGTCTTTTCTACTTACTGTAGTAGTTTGTCAGACACTGTTCAGCAGTACTCTTTCCTTTTGTTTCTTGCTCGAGTTTTGTTTAGGGCGTTGGTAAGACCCTGTGTGGGTGTTGGTTGATGAGCTCGCTGGTGTGTGAGACCCAGTTGAGAGTCCAGTCGCTTTCCTTGTGCTTAGGACTTTTCGGGGATGAAATGTTCTAAGGGGGGGAGGATGTAGCGACTCGGGTTTTTTTCCCTGTCAGACTTTGGAATATTTCTAAGAATAATTCCAGAGCTAGCCGTGAAGACGGCATGGAATTCCGAGGTCCGGTGTGCCCGAAATTAATTTTATAAAAATATTAAGTATTTTTATACTATGCACGTGGCGGGGGTGTGATATCTCCTAAACGGTAGCTCAGAACGGGAATATGAGGGCACGGTTGCGTCCGGAACATGATGTTTACCCTCAGCGGGGTGTAAACTTTGCGGGCGCGGGCCTGCGGTGAGAAACGCCACCAGGGGCATTTTCGTAAATAAGTGGCGAAGTTAGTGTGCAAGCGTCGGCTCGAATAAATTCTGAACGGAGTCTCAGATGGGAAATTTGAGTCTGCCATTGCATTCAGAATGGTGCGTTTACCCTAGGGGTGAACTTACTTTTGTTCGTATCAGACGTCGGGTCTGAGGCGGGTTTTGCGCCGGCGGGCCGCTGATATAAATATAAGCGCCCCCCCCCCTTTATCATTCCTCTCGGCGTTCTTCGCCGTTCTTTGCCGCCGCTCCACCGAATTGAGCAAACGAAGCACCCACGAGCTAGGAATTCGACGGTGGACTTTCCAGGAGCACGCAGCGGAAGCTCTGGAGCGCGGATCTGGGGCAGAACGTCGGCGTTTCGCCCGCGAGGTAGGCAGTTTTGAGTTTTAACCCCCGATCCCATTTTTGCTGCGTTTTTCTGTAAATTGAAGCCGTAGAAGTGTAGACCGGGTCCCAAGGGTCGTGTAGAAGCCTCCAAATTGCAAAACGGACCACCGGGGTGCCCCCGGCGGTCCGCGGAAGGTCTGCCGGCGCGGCACCGGCGCGGCGGCGCCTGCGCCGGCAGAGCCCGGCGGCCTGCGGGGGCCCTCGGCGGAGCCGCGGTGGCCGGCCGCACAGCGCGGCGGCACGCGGCGGAGGGCTGCCGGCCGGGGAGGGCCGGTGGCGGTAGCCGGTCCAGGCCGGCCGGACCGGCCGGTCGGGGCCGATCCGGCCACTTTTCGCATACAGGGGTTTTAAACCCCCGTATCTTGCACTCCAAGAGTCGGATTCACGCGCCGTTTGCGGCGACGCGACCCTGACGACGAGGCGAACCCTCCGGTATGGGTTCGAGGGTTTAATGGTTCGGGATCGTGGCTCAGGAGCTAGAAACATCATATAAAATAATATTATTTTATTATTTTACGACTTCGGGCCATTGTAACTTCTACCCGGAGCATCCGATTGACGTGCCGTCAGTGGCGTTGAGACCTTGATGGTACGAAAGACTTTTTAAGATGGTTTCCATGTGTTGGGGCTGAGAACGGTGTGCTGGCCCCATGAGGCCGGGTTTTGGCATTTGCGGAGAAACGCAGCTTTTGCACCAGGAGTCCGATTTTGACGGATGAATAGTCGATCCTGTGTGTTTTTCCGAGAGGAACGCAATGGTGCGTTCCGTTTGATGAGTTTCAGAATCCAGGCGTGGGCCCCACCCAAGCTGGCCATTGGTGAATATTACATTTTTCACCTGGAGTCCGTTTTGGACGAGCGAGTAGTCGATTCCGCTTGTTTTTCCGAGGGGATCGTCGTGTTATGGTCCGCTTGATGAGTTTCGGGATCGTTGTGTGGGCCCCGCACGAGCTAGCTACGGTGAATAGTGCCTTTTTCACCGGTGCTCCGTTTCGGGCGAGTAAACAGCCTATCCTGCGTGTTTTTCCACGTGGAACGCGATGGTGGCCTCGGTTTTGGCCTAGGAGGTGCGTAGTGTGGTGTTGTGTTGGGTTGCTTGGGTTAGCGATGTTTGGACCAGTAGTGGTTTAGGGTTATCCCTTGGTTTGTTCCTACGAGGATTCATGTGGCATCACAACCTTTGTATGGGTTTGTGATCCTCTCAATGGGATGTTTAAACTGTTAGAGTTGTGGTATCCCTCCAGAGGGCCCGAAGTGGATCCTCTAGCATCTTTACCCTAGATCGGGTTCTTGGTATCGCTGTGACCACTTATTCACGGGCGGCGATCCCCTATCTAGCAGGTTAACCCTGTAGGGTTTGTGCCATCATCGGAAATATGATCTCCTATGCGGTGGGCCGTGCTCAGAAGGGTTGTGGAATCGTCAGGTATATGATCCCCTACTCAGCATGTGGTTTACAGTAGGGTTGCGGTATCATTGGTTATACGATCCCCTACTTAGCGCTTGGTGTCGGTAGGGTTGCAGTATCGTTGGTTATGTGATCCCCTACTCAGCGCGTGGTTTTGGTAGGGTTGCAGCATCGTCGTTTCGATCCCCTACTTCGCGAGTTATACTAGATAGGGTTCCGGTATCGTCATGACCATCTTTATATGGACTATGATCCTCTATCTGAGTGTGAAGCTTCTGTCGAGTGCCAGATTGGGTTGTGGTATCCCCCAGCGGATCCTGGGTGTGATCCCCTATCCGTGAGAACTACGTATGCAAGATCGGGTCGTGGTATCCCCCAGCGGACCCTGAGAGTGATCCCCTATATGTGAGCTACATATACCGGAGTGGGTCTTGGTATCCCCTAGTAGACCCTAGCGGCGATCCCCTATCCGAGGAGTTTGGTGGTTATGGTGTTTCAGCGATGTTTTCTCAGTGATGTTATCCAACGAGCGTGGTATCTCGGGTGAGCGTCTGAGATGTTTATTTGGAACCCGATGGAGTGTATCTCTCGGATGAGTGTCATCTGGGATAACAGTGTTCGTGTGGTGTACTCTCCTGGTTGGGGGCAGTTGCTGGTGATGATGTCGGTACCTCTTGTGGCTTTGTGGTGTGAGCTGTGTATATCTGGATTGTTCAAGGTTTATGTATGGGCATACCCCTGAGCTGAGCTGAGATGACTTGTTGTGTTTAGCCGAGGATGGTCACGAGATGGAGTTTCTCTATCGTCTGGGTTCCCTCTGGCTGGGTTGAGCAGACTATTGCCTTTCAGTTGCTCCATTGGGTTTTGGGTTTTTGGGGTGCCTACTGAGTGTGTTTATACTCACCCCTGCACGGGCTTTGCCCGCACATGTTTGTGTCTTGTGCAGACCACATGTCTTTTAACAGAGTTCCAGGAGGACCCGGAGCAGGCAGAGATTAGTGAGCGAGTTGACCGGGGTGTTTACAGGAGCTGTGCCGAGGGAGCTTTCCGGCGGGTGTTTGTGGCAGCGTTCCCCTTCTTCAGAACAGGTTGGGCATGATTTGTAGTTTACTTTTGGTGGGACCTATTTTTCCCTTCTGTACTTCTACTGTACTCTGGTTTGGGATAGATGTATGCATCCATTTACTTTTCAGTTTCTATATCTCTACACTGTTGCATGGAGGTGTTTGTGGGTGCGTGTGTACAGGTTCCTTAGTCTAATTCCTCCCATGTGTGTGATAGCCTAATCGGTTCTAGTCGCCAGCCCCTGGCCTATTGGAGGCGGTCTTAGGGAGTCGTGGCTCGAGCCTCGTTGGGTTGGGTCGTGACATTTTACATTGAAAATGTGAGTTTTTTTGGAAAAATATTTTTTACTTATCGTAATTGATTGTGTATAACCCAAAAATAAAAAATATAGTTTTTCATGAAAAAATTAGTGTTTTTATAAAAATATTTTTGTGTTAAAATAGTTTATGTATGACACATTAAAATGGTTAAGAAATAGAGATGTTCCATTCAATTAGGCTTGCATATCAGAAATAATAGAGAAGGGAACCTTGTAATACATGTATTTCCCAGAAAAAATTTCAATTCATATTGATACATGTTTCTTGAAATTATAAGAATAATTTAGAAGAATTATATAAAAATAATGAAGAATTACATTTGTGTACCGAGGGAGAAAGCATAACCTAAATGAAAATGGAGGTTCGGGAATAAACCCTTACCTTATTTCCGAAAGTGTATTGCACTTGACCTTAATATACTGAATATTGAAATTAAATACAGTATCTTATTAATTAAACTTCTTTTTTAAATTTATTTCATTTAATATAATTTTATTAATCTCAATTATGGTCTTCTTAATGAGATATAAGATACCATTTATCCTTTGGGAGTGATCGTTTCCTTGGTTTTCATGATTGGTTTACATATATATGAGTATGGTAGTTCATGTAAAATGGGAACAAATATATAAAATTGAAGTTAAATGTTATTAATGAACATATATAATATTAAATGGGAATATAAGTAATTTTTTTATTTGGGGTGAGGATGAATCCTTTGATAAGACGTTTGTTACAATCACATAGATTATTGTGGTAGTTTTTTGATCATGACAAAATATTTTTGTTTTATTAATTAAAATAATATATATATAATGGTTATAGAACATTAAATAGAATGTAATAAATATGTTATAATTTTCTTTAACCATAAAAATGGTTTAATGACTAGCCTTGAAGGAATTAATAGAAAACGAAATTGCATTGTACATGATGTCAATAAATTGACACATCACATATGGTGTTTTCATTTATAGAATAACAGAGATAAAGTTATGAGTTTTATGGTGGATCAATCTTTTACATGATATAATTCTAGTATATAAATGATACTGGAGTTATCATTCCACCTAGATAAGGGGGGGATAGGTTAAGATAATAAAAAAGTAAATGAAATTAAAAGAAAAAGGAATAGGTTTTTACCTTTTGAATTTATCCTCTTTGAGAAACTCCTAAGGGAAACAATTTTGGTATTTTTTTTGACATAAAATGATCTTGTAAATGTGGGAGGGTCTTGGGAACAATAGTGGGTAGAATTTGGATACAGATCAAATCTTTAATTATGTTAGGAGAAGGTGTAGTATTTACAGTGGAGGAGAAGAGTTTTTTTTTTGAATATTTTATTCATTTGTTTATTATTTTGCATGAAGACTATGAATATATTGAGAATTACCACTAAATAAATTAAAATAATTTATTATACTTCAATATTATGGTCTTAAATTATCAATAAATCACCTTTATCTCAATAATTCATGTATTTAACATTTATTTTAAATTATCGTTTTTTCCTATTTACCCAAAAATCATGTATTTTATATAAATATATAAAACGACCTTACAATTTTTTGATGTGTAGAATTAAAAAATATAATATATTTTCTAAAATTTATTGTCTGTTATGAAAAATTTTATTTTTAATTAAAATAATCATTTACTCGAAAAGGAATACTTTAAAATTAATATTGATTTCTTAACACCTTGAAAATTTAACTAAAGAATCACAACATTACTTTAAAATATTTTATAAAAAAATTTATGTATAAATTATATGAAAATAAATTTTCATTTAAGAAATTTTATTATTTTTAACATTTTCATTAAATATTTATATCTTACAAAAATACCATCACATAATTAATAATTTTTAAAAGAATCATTTTCGTGTGTTATGATTTAATTATATCATATATTCACTTATAATATGCCTAAATTTTATTTATAATTTCATGAGTGAAGTTACTATTCATATGGATAGTTTAAAATTCATAAGGGTCATATTAATATTCCTAAGGTCAAGTTACTATTTCAATGGTATAGGTTTCTTGACTTCTAGAAATACCACTTAATTCATTAATTCATCCATTATAAAGTTTGAATTATGTAATCAATGTGATTTTATGTGACTTATACTACATTAAATAATTATAAGAAGTGAAATGTCATTGGTATAATTCTAGGTCAATAGAATCATGTCGTCTTAATGGCTAGGTTTGAAAATAATTTATACAATATTCTAAAGTAATATATAGAAAAATAAGAGGTGTTAAATTCCCCCCATAATGGGATTTATGTCCCAGAAATAAATAATGAAAGGCTAGACAAAGAGGTGTGGGTATTGATCACACATCTGGGTCTCCCTCTCCCATTAGATCTCTTGAAGATTCCTGTGCTGGACCAAGACTCGCACTAAAGGAATTACTCAGAGATAGAGGATCCTCTCCCACTAATCCTCGATCACTACCAAGAACTCAAGTTAGATCCATCATTGATATCTTTCTCCCTTTAGTTGATAATATGTGATGGATTGTGCACATACCTACTCAACTTTTACATGTGGAAGCCATCATATACCTAGTCAAATTGAGGGGGGTAGATCTATGTTTTTCACCGCCTCACAAACTCTCTAGGGTATCCAGAAAAATCAAATTAATATCATAGATAGCTTTCTACCCCAACCAAATTTATGAATCCATATCAAGGTGATACACTCGATAAAACATAGTCTCTCTCCTCAAACTCCAAATTCCTTTTTAATCGGTCCACATAAGAATTATAAAGGATTTGTGTAGTCCTTATCAACTCTTGGATGGTTTTTACCTTCTCTATAGTGGATCACATCATCTTTGGACCCATAAGTGCTGACTCTCCTGGGTCAGTGCAGTATAGTTGTGACCTTTAGGGTCACTTGTATAAGGGCTCAAATGGTTTTATACCGATCATCTAATGGTTGCTATTTTAATATTCAAGCTACAACAGTGGTTGGTGATCCTCACAACTATGACCATAGTCTAACATGAAATCCCACAACATATACTCCATGACCTAAATCATCTGCATATTTTGGCCGTCATTTTGGGTGTGGAAATCCATGCTCAATAGAAACTGGGTCCCAAAAGCCTCCTACAATCTCATCCATAATCGATATATGAAGAGATAATCTTGTTCATAAATGATTATTGTGGTAACTCTATGGAGTTAGACTATCATCTTCATGTAAAGGCATCTCAATATCTCAACTAAACTCTTCTCATGAATAGTTAAAAAGTGGACTAATATGGTGAGTTGTTCTATGATCACCCAGATGGAACCATGTCCCTTGTACATATGGGGAACCCCTATCATGAAGTCCAGGGATATCACATCCCACTTCCAATCTATCATATCAAGGGGTTTATCTAAACTTGTTGGAACCTGGTGGTCTACCTTCACTGGGTGATAAGGAATTGAGAGACAATCTCTAGAACTCCCTTATATAGCCCTGGATATAACACCCCAAGCTTCCGCAGTAAGTTTCCCTTTAAAAAAATGCAATATCTTGCGTTGTATGTAACATCTAGATTCTAACACATTGTGACCAATCAAAATAGATGTTATGAATAGTAATACCCACTTTTGGAAATTTTATCAATTTTATCATTAAAAATGGACTTCATTTTTGGGGTTCAGAATATCGAAATTATATTAGGGTGAATTTTTGGTATTTTTCTGAAAACATTCAGTTTTTGAGGAATAGAGAAAATACTAAATTTTAATTAAAAACATCTTTTGTAATGAAAATAACTTTTAGGGATAAATTATACCATTGAGTGGGTTTTAAGTATAATTAGATTATATTTTTACCATTTAATTCAATGTTTGTCATTGGATGTAATTTCACATTTAAACTGGACATAAGCAAGTGTCAATCTTTTGATAGTTATTATTTCTTAAAAACACTCTTCTTGTTTTGACAACATGAATTAATTTTAAATTAATTTCTCCCAATTTTATGTTTAGAATTTTTAAAAGTGGATTCCATTTTTAGAATCAGGAATTCCAGCTTGTGTAAATAGTTAACTTTTATTTTTAGACATTTTGAATAATTACTTCGGTAAATATTTTATTTACCATGGTTAAAGAGTAAATCCGGTAAATAAGGGAAAAAATAATATTATAAAAATATTAAATTACCCTAACACATGTCCTAACCCTATTTAATGATACTTTTCCTACCATGGGTATCCTTTTAATGATTTTAGGACCCCATGGATCCACTTTTCTGTGATAATGATGCTCTATATTAATTAACTAAAAGTAAATACAAAAAGGACATAAGCATATATCATTTAGTAAACCAATTTTTACATAGGGTTATATATGTTATCTATATGAATATAAATATTAAATAGAAATATAAAATTATTTCATACATAATTATAATTTATTTATAATTTTTAGATATTTTATAATTTAATTTATTTATGACACAATGATGATGCAACAATTACCTTATTAATGAATTATTAAAATAAATGATAATATAAATACCCAAATAAATATAATTTGAGACTTTTTATGAATTCCACTTCTTTAATAGGTTTATAGGACATGTTATAGTTGATTAAATGAATTTTTTCTAATTAATAATTTTGTTATTAATTTAGAAATAACAAAATACCAAATAGTGTCAAAATTGACATAAAATAGTTTTTAAAACAAATTTTATATTCTTAATTGGTATAATATTCCTAAAAATATAAGGATCAGACAAAGTGCTTATATTCTATTATATATGTCATTAATTAACCACTTGGGGTTCACTTGGAAGTTTATGGAATGATTATTAACCATATAATAAAAAAATACAAAGAGACATAGTAAATGTCTATCTATTAAACTAAGAGTTAAATCTAGAAGATAAGGTTAATTTAGTGAACCAAATTTGTCTAAAACCCATTGGTTGAGTGGTTTTCAACCCATACCCACTTTATCCTCTAGATAATTCATTTTGGAGCAATTAGAAATAGAAAAGTATTTTATTATAAAATAATATTTCAATATTTTAATAATGTGCCCCTCACCCCTCTTATAAAAGGGCACTTATCCTTATCTCAAATTCACACCTTTAATGCCATTTAGATCATCCAAACCATTCCCAAATATCCTCCCAAATGTCCTCCATTTATCATAGAGTCCTTCCTTTAGTCCGAAAGCCATCCTAGGGAGACTTTTTGATCTGATCAAAAGAATGAACCCCAAGAAGAGGTAAATATTTTATCACCTCATTCAAGTTCCTTTTTTCTTCCAATTCCTCTATCTTTTTTGTTTAAATTATAAAATAATTAATACAGTTTATTATATATAATGTGATGTTATTATAAATATGGTACAACCATATTCATTACTCTATCCATCCTTTGAATGTCATGTCACCATACGTGCATACGTGCGGCTTACCGTCTCCTCGTCATGGTGTAGTTGTTATTCAATACATTATTACTTGGATGGGAAAAATAATGATGTATAATTGATGGAAATAATAAATATAACATGATATTTATTATTTATAAATGATATACTATCCAATTATATATTATTTTAATATCAAAAGAATGAAACTTCCGCTCGTGCGTACGTATGGATTACCGTCTCCACGAACACAATGAGATTCATTCCCCATCGTATCCATTCAAGAAAAATTTTCATTTGATGATTAAAAATAATTTTAAATGACTGAATATCATTATTAATATTAATAAGATACATCCTATCCATAACAAACATTACTTACGTAACAAATCATATAAAGGAAAATGAATTAGTTAACACCTAAAACGACAATCATACTAAAATATTATTAACAAAGAAATATTAGAAGATCATATATGATATCATATTAATTTATATAGTTCTTGAATAATTTAATAACAATTATTTTACTATTATACTGGTGTTTAAACTACTATCGACCAAGGAAAAGTACAAGGTAGGGGTTAATTCTACAATCTCTTTATTATCTGAGGTTGTTTTTACGTAAGTATCTACTGAGACCTCTTTATCATCCACATCAATGTTTATTACAAATGCATTTCAAAAAATTTTTACTATTTACTATAAAATGGTTCAGAGTCATTTATACCATTTTTTTAACTTATATATCTTGAAAGGAATCTTTCACTCGTTTTCCAAACAAGGCACTTTATAACCTTTTGAAAAAATTAATGTAAGAATGTTTTTCTAAATTATATGGTAGGTGTAGTTATTATTTTCCATTATAACAACCTAAAATATTACCTTAAAATATTATAATAATATTTTCAAAATAAATTTTTTCTTGTATAATTATGTAACTTTAAATGATTTCAAAAAAAGAAAGAGATATTTCTCTCAAATAGTTTTGATTTCATCTATTTCAGCATCATTTGATGGATTTTATACTTATTTGATGTCGATTCATTATGATACAAATCATCCATATTGTATGGAAGGTTTTGTGATATTTTTGAATGTGTATGTGTTATTTTTATACCATTCATGGTTTATGGTAAAAGTGTTGACTTTTCGTATTCTAGTTTTGATATGAATGATTATGTTATATTTCAACCTTTTCATATGAGGAATGTATTGGAATTAGTAAGTGATGGGTGGATCCCCCTATATATCCTTGATTCATTGGTAGGTCCCATGAGATTACTAGACACGGAATTGGCCGATGCCTTTTCCAATTTGATATATGGTTTTGGCCGAGGCCTTAATCATTTTTAGACGTCTCAGCCGAGACCTTAGAGAAATTGTTCAGAATGCATGGAATTATACATTCCCTCATTATGAAAATTAAAATGATGGTTCATGTGGTCATTCTACTAATACAATACCCATGATTATGTTTTATTATGACAATATTTACTTATCTCATATTCCTGCCAAAAAAGTGTTGATGTTTATTATTGGTAAAGGCATGAGTTATCAATTATTCACCATATTAAATATTTATGTTATCATCCTCTGTATTGTTTACCCTTACTGAGAATTTGAGCTCAACACTTTCTTATGTTTCATTTTCCCATGATATGAAGAAGTTAATTATGAGTTAATTTCCGGCTTAATCTAGGCCGCTTGGATGTTTATAATGCAATAAATTAGTGTTGTATTTCTATTCAAGTTGTAATGTTGAACTTATGTATGAATCTTATTTCCAAGGTTACTAAACTGATCGGTATTTTGGGACATGATTTCCTCATATCATTCCAATGTTATGTAATAATGCACCAACTTTGGGTAACTAGGGTCAGGGTGTTACAATTTGTATTGGAGGAAATTTAATACAACCCTTAGAAACTAGATTTAGATAAAATATGATTAGAGTATATAGCCCTAAGATAGACAATGAGGATTAGTATAGAATAACATTCAGATTTTTTGGTACTATAGAGATTTTTTTCCAAAACTATTCATCCATGTCTGGATATGAGCAGGTAGAGGCAACTCTGGCACAAATGTACCTTGGGCTAAAACTCGAAAACATCGCTTTGAGCTAGACTCGAACGGGAACTGGTGCACGATAATGGGCCTTGTTGTACTCTTTGTTACGACACACCTGGGAGATATGATTTGGATAATTCTCATTTTATTTACAAACCATTACGAAGGGTTTAGGAGTATATACTTTCCAAAGAAAACATTTTTATGATTATGGATTATATCCATAAACCGTTCAATTTATGTAATTTTTTTTACAAGTTTGGATTTATGTATTGCAATTCATAAACTAACCAGTGTATGCTGTTGTTTAGAAATGGTTCCTAGTAGAAGGAATGTAAATAGTATCAATGCACACACTCCATGTAGGTATTTCCTCCTCAATAAGATAATTAGAGTGGAGCTTGTGATACAACTACTGCTGATCAGCTTATCACCATACTAGGACAACTCACACATGTTATGAATATAATCATACATGTATAGATCACCCTGATCCACAATGCGGAGGATCAATGTTAGACCTATTCATGAGGAAACAACCAAGAACATTTAATGGGGGTACAAATCCATTATTAGATGAGCAATGGATAAATTCTTAGAGAAAATATTCTATGCCTTTGGGAGTAGCGAGAGGGAAAAATTGTCATGGAAGTTTACCGCCTCACTATAGATGCTGATGAATGGTGGTCATTGATTCAAAACACAAAGGAAGATGATGAAGTATCAAATATGGAATGCCAGGAGTTTAATGAAATTTTCTTAGAAAAATACTTCCCTCATGACCATTGAGCGGATATGGAAATAAAATTTTGGAGTCTGAGGGAAAAGGAGGATGATAATGTTGCAATGTATGAAGCTATCTTTACAAGGATAGTGAGTAATGATACAAATTAAATATGTAACCCAAGAAGAATGATTGAACATCTATTTGATGGATTAAAACAATTTCTCCATCAAGAATTAGTATCACAATCCTTCTCATCATACGAAGATATTGTCTCATGTGTTATCAAGATTGAAAAGGAATTCTCTATGTCGTATGACTTTAAAGTAAAGAAAGAGAAGAAGAGATCTGCTGAAGACTATGGGATAGGAAATAAGGAAATAAGGAAGAAGGAATGAATTGAATATCCACCATGTGATAATTTTGGAAGGAAGAACACTGGTGCCTGTCTAAAAAGAAAAAGAGTATGCTAAAATGTGGATAGAAAGGCCATCTTACTGGTGATTGTAAGGGGAAGAAAGATGCTACTAATGTTCAATGAAACAATTACAGGGAGATGGTACATTATGCAAATGAATTTCATAAGTGTCAGAGAAACTTACCTCAGAAAAGGCCAAGGGATCCAGGCCAAGCTTATGAGATCACTACTGCTGAGGTTAAAGCCCCGAAAGATATGGTGGCAGGTAATTTAATGGTTTCCTCAAGTTTAGGCAATGGTTTATTTGATTCTGGATCATCGCATTATTTCATATCTTCACAGTTTTCTATGAAAATCAAATACTTTCATTTTGATTTAACAAGAGAGTTGTCAGTCAAAACTCCAAAGGGAAGTATCATTGCTACAAATATTTGTGAATTAGTTCCAATTAGGGCATATAAATTTTCTTTATCTGCTGATATCATTTTCATACACATGATTGAATTTGATATAATACTCATTATGAATTGTATTCTAGATCGTGATTCCAAAATTTATTTATGAAGAAAGAGGTTGCGATTTTTGATGACGTTGATAAAGAAAACCATATCATTAGAGAAGAATCATCTTTAAGTCATTATTGTCTAGATCCACCCCTAGTAGCTCAAATAAATTCAATTATTGGAGAGGAAGAGAATGAAATAACTTCGGGTGATTAAATGAATGTTCAAATAGGGAATGTACCTATTGTTAAATAATATTTTTATGTGTTTCCATAATATTTAATTAGAAATCCTCCAGAATTAGAAATTGAGTTTTCAATTGATTTAATTCCTGGTTCAAGGCCCATATCGAATACCCCTTATAGAATGGCCACTGTGGAATTCTTGGAACTAAAGAAACAACTAGAGGAATTGATTTATAAAGTATTTATTCACCCTATTGGTTCTCCATGGGGAGTCCCTGTTTTATTTGTTATGAAGAAAGATAGATCATTGAGGTTGTGCACTGACTATAGGGAGATCAATGTAATAATAATAAAGAACAATAATCCCCTACCTCACATTGATGATTTATTCGACCAACTTCTTGGAGCTCAATATTTTCCAATGATTGACCTTAAATCAAGATATCATCAGTTTTGTGTGAACAAGAAAGACTTTCTGAAAATAGCATTTCAAACCAGGTACGGGTATTACGAGTTTACAGTAATGCCTTTCGGGCTGACTAACGCACCCTCAGTTTTCATGGATCTAATGAACAAAGTATTCAAGGGATGTCTTGATGATTTTTTAGTATTATTTATTTATGATATCCTGGTATACTCCAAAATCTATATAGATCATGAAAAGCACTTCCGCGCTATTCTGAAAACCCTCTGAAGAAATGAATTATATGAGAAGTTTAGAATGTTTGAATTTGGGCTTCAGGAGATTTCATTTCATGGTCATATTGTCTCTAAGGATGGAATCTATGTTGACCCTTATAAGAAAAAGGAAATCCAAGAATAGCCACCACTGACAAGAATAACTAAGGTACACCGTTTTATTGGTTAAGCAGGTTATTATCGACGTTTCATCCTGAATTTTGCCTGATTGGCTAACCCATTAACAAAGCTCACACGTAAAGGGATGAAATTTTTTTGGAAAAAAGAGTGTTAAGAATGTTTTAAATATCTGAAGAGAAGATTATTCAATGATCCTATCTTAAATCTACCATCACATAATGATGGGTTATGTTATTTATAGTGATACCTCAAATAATGGAATTGGTTGTGTCCTCATACAAAATTATAGTGTTATTGCCTAGGCATCACGATAACTAAATATTCATGAGAAAAACTATCCCACTCATGATCATGAGATAGCAGCTATAATATTTGCATTGAATATTTGGAGACACTATCTCTATGGTGAAAAATGTGATACTTATACTGATCACAAGAGTTTGATGTATATTTTCTCTCAGAAGGAATTCAACACATGGAATAAGAGATTTCTTGAACTACTGAAGGATTGTGATTTCATGATACACTACCACCCATGGAAGAAAAATAAGGCGGCAAAATCTTTGATCAGAAAGGATCATGGAGTTTTGAACAAGATGAGAGTTGAAAAAGATCCTATATTAATGGATCTAGTAAAGATGGATATGGGAATAACCATGGAAGGTGAAACATCAATGCTTTTTCAAATGGTTGCCAAACCGTATTTACTAGAAAGGTTAAAAAGTTTTCAGGCTACTGATAAGAAATTTCAAAAGAAGATTAAATCTTGGAACGATAAGAGATTGATCGAATTCATATATGAAGATGGGATTTTGAAATTTGGGAAGAGACATTGTCTTCTCGATATACCTGATATGAAAAGATAATTGTTAGATGATTCTCATTGCTCCAATTTTCATATACACCATGGGAGAACAATGATGTATATAGATTTGATGGAACATTTTTTGTGGGATAACATGAAGAGGGAGATTTATTATTTTGTGTCAAGATGTATGGTTTGTCAACAAGTGAAAGATGGAAGGCACCAACCTAGAGGATTCATACAACCTCTTCCCATACCTCAGTAGAAATGGGATAATATTACAATGGAATTTGTAATGGGACTACCAAAGTATCCTAGAAGAAACAATGCAATATGGTTCATTTTTGATCTTCCTACCATGTCACACCATTTTCTTTCTATGAGAGAAGATTTACCACTTGAACGTTTTGCAAGACTATATATTAATGAAGTTGTAAGATTTCATGGAGTACCCCTATCAATTGTTTTTTAACATGATCCACGTTTTACATCATGATTCTGGAAATGTCTTTAGAAAGACCTGGATACTGAACTTAGTTTGAGCACTGCCTACCACCATCAAACTGATGGACAATCATAATGGACGATTCAAACCAAAGAAGACTTGTTGAAATCTTACTCACTTGGCTTTAAAGGTATGTGACATCAATATTTACCTCTAGTAGAATTTTCCTATAACAATAGCTTCCATTCATGTATTTATATGGAACCATATGAAGCATTATGCAGAAAAAGATATCGTACAACATGTTTGGATGATGTTGGTGAAAGACAACTCATAGGCTGATAACTTGTTGAGGAAACGATGCAAAATGTGAAGTTAATCCAAACCCACATTAAAGCAACTCAACGTATGCATAAGATCTATGATGATAACTAAAGGAAGGATTTTGAATTCTAGGCAAGAGATCATGTTTTCATGAAGGTATCTCCATGGAAGGGAATTATCCGGTTCAGTAAGAAGGGTAAATTGAGTCCCAGATACATTGGACATTTCTGAATTCTATAACAAATTGGGGATATAACTTACCGTTTGAAAATGCCGCCAATTCTCTCCAATGTTCATGATATGTTCCACGTATCACTGTTTAGAAAATACATGCATGACCCAATGCATGTACTCACCTATGAGGAATTAAAACTGGAACCTGATCTGTCTTATTGTGAATAGCCTTTCAAGTTTCTTGATAAAATAGAACAAGTGTTTAGAAACTGGACGACTCATCTGGTAAAAGTTCTTTGGAGAAACCATAAAATGGAAGAGGAAACGTGGGAACCTAAGGAACTTATGATGAAGAACCACCCGAATCTTTTTATGCAGTAATATTTTAGAAATTTGAGGATGAAATTATTTTTAGGAGGGGAGAATGTAACACCCCATGCATCCTCAGTATGTTTCCCTTTGAATAATGCCATATCTTGTGTTGTACGCAACTTCGAGACTCTAACACATCACGACCAATCAAACATTCCATTATGAATAGAAATACCCACTTTTTGAAATATTATCAACTTTATCTTTTAAAATGGACTATATTATTTTGTTCGGTATATTGAAATTATATTAGGGTGAATTTTTTGTATTTTTCTCAAAACATTTTGTATTTGTTGAATAGTAAAAAATAGTAAATTTTAATTAAAAACAAATTTTTTAATCAAAATAATTTATAGTGAAAAATTATACTATTGAGTGTGTTTTAAGTAAAATTTGATTATATTTTTACCATTTAATTCAATTTTTGTCATTAGACGTAATTTCACATTTAAACTGGACATAAGAAAGTGTCAATCTTTTGATAGTTATTATTTCTTAAAAACACGCTTTTTGTTTTGACAACTAGAATTAATTTTCAATTAATTTCTACCGCTTTTATGTTTTGTATTTAGAAAAATGGATTCCATATTTAGAATAATGAGGTACAAATTGTGTAAATAGGTAACTTTTATTTTAAGACATTTTGAATAATTATTTCGGTAAATATATTTTTTACCATGGTTAAAGGGTAAATCTGGTAAATAAGGGTAAAAATAATATTAAAATAATAATAAATTACACTAACACATGTCCTAACCCTATTTACTGATACATGTCCGACCATCTGCATCCATTGGTTGATATTGGGACCCCATGTATCCACTTGTAAATGATAATGACACTTTATATTAATTAAGTTAAAGTAAATACAAAAATGACATAAGCATATATCTTTTAGTAAAACAGCTTTTACATAGTGTTATATATATTATCCCTTTTTCTATAAATATTAATTATAAATCCGAAAAGATTTCATACATAATAGTATCTTATTTATATTTTTTATACATTGTATAATTTAATTTTTTTATGACACAATGATGATGCAATAATTACCTTATAAATTAAATATTAAAATAATTGATATTATAAATATAAAAATAAATGTAATTTGAGACTTTTTATGAATTCCACTAATTTTAGATGTTACTATGACATTTTATAGTTGATTTGATGAATTTATTTTGAATTAATAATGATGTTATAAATTTAGAAAAAACAAAATACCAAATAGTGTCAAAATTGACATAAAAGTGTTTTTAAAACAAATATTTTATTATTAATTGGTATTCTACTCCTAAAAATCTAAGGTTCAGAAAGAGGTCTTAAATACTATTATATATGTCATTAATTAACCACTTTGGGTTCTCTTGGAAGTTTATAGTATGTTTATTAACCATATAATATAAAAACACAAAGAGACATGTTAAATGTCACTCTATTTAACTAAGAGTTAAATACAAGATATAAGGTTAATATAGAGACAAAAACTTGTATAAAACCTACTTGTTGAGTGATTTTTGACCAATACCCACCTTATCTCTTAAATAAATCATTTTTGAGCCATTATAACCCGAAAATTATTTTATAATAAAATAATATTTCATTCTTTTCCTAAGGTGCCTCCCACCCCTCCTATAAAAGGGCACTTCCCCCTCTCTTAAATTCACACCTTAAAAGCCATTTTCTCAGCCAAAACCTACCCAAATATCCTTAAAACTATCCTTTATTCATCCTAGAGGCCTTAATTTATTTTTAAATCCATCCTAAAGATCCACTTTGTAAAATCAAAAGGAAGAACCTAAAGAAGGGGTAAATATTTCATCACCTCTTTCGTGTTCCTTTCTTATTCTACTTCTTCTTTATTTGTTTTTTCAATTATAATATAATAACACCATTATCTTCAATATAATGTGATGTTATTATAAATATGGTATAATCATATTCATTATTCTATCCATCCTTTTAACGACATGTCACCATACGTGTGTACACACGGCTTACCGTCTCCAGGTTGTGGTGTAGTTGTTATTCAATATATTATTATTTTCATGGATATAATAATGATGTATAATTGATTTAAATAATAAATTTAACAAGATAATTATTCTGTATATATGATATACCGTCCAATTATATATTATTTTAATATCAAAATAATGAAATTGTCACTCGTGCGTACGTACAGATTACTGTCGCCACGAACATGATGAGATTCATTCCCCATCATATCCATTCAAGAAACATTATCATTTGTTGATTAAAAATAATGCTTAAAGACTTAATGTAACACCCCAAGTTTCCATGATATGCTTTTATTTCAATAATGCAATAGCTTGCATTGTCTGCAAGTTCGAGATTCTAACACACTACGACCAATCAAAGTAGCCGTTATGAATAGTAATACCCACTTTTTGAAATTATATAAATTTTATATTTCAGAATGGACTTCATTTTTAGATTCATAATATTGAAATTAGCATATGTAGGATTTTTGGTATTTTTATGAGAACTTCTAATTTTTGATGAATAGTGATAAATACTTAAAACAACTTTTTTAATCAAAATAATTTATAGAGATACGTTATCCAATTAAGTGGGTTTTAAGTATAATTATAATATATTTTTACCATTTATTCCACATGTGGTCATTATAATTAATTTCACTTTTAAATTGGACATAAACAATTGTCAATCTTTTCATAGATATTGTTTCTTAAAAACACGCTATTTGTTTGTACAACAGGAATTAACTATATAATTTATTAATGAAACTTCTATGTTATGAATTTGGTAAAATGGAAATCATTTTTTAATTTGGAATATCAAATATAGCATAGGGTGAATTTTTGGTATTTTTCTGATAATGTCCATTTTCTATTGAATAGTGAAAAATGTTGTATTTTAATTCAAAACTTCCATTTCATCCAATTTATTTATATAGATAGATTGTTATTTTAATTGGTTTGAAAGTATAATTGAATTATATTTCTATCACTTAATACAATTTTGTTCATTGGAAGTAATTTGAATTTTCAATTGGATGTAATAAAAAGTCAATCTTTTGATAGATTTTACTTCTTTAAAACCCGTCTTTGGTTTTGACAACGGGAATTATTTTTAAATTAATTACTGCAATTTCATGTGTTTAGAATTTGGTAAAATGGATTCTATATTTAGAATCATAAGTTCCAAATTATGTAATTAAGACTCTGGTTTTTGGGCATTATGAATAGTAAAGACGACAATTATCTTTAATTATCACGAATAATTAGGAATCGAGTAGTTAAGGGTAATGAAATAATATCATAATAATATAAAATGAACCCAACTTGTGTCGTAATGATACTGGTTGTGTCATGTACGAAAATGGGATGCCTTGTGCCAAACTTTGGGACCCCATGGAATCACTTTTGTGTGTTAGTGACATTTTATCTTTTTATTTTTACAGAAAGGAAAATATAACAAAAGTATGTATCGCCTAAGTAAAACATTTTTAATTTTTTCTACATAAATGATATCTTAGAATATAAATATTCATTGGAAATATAAAGATATTTCCTACATCATGGTATATATGTTATAATTTTTAGACATTAAATAAATCAATTTATTTATGACACCATCATGATGCAGTGATTACCTCATTAATGAACGATTTAAATAAAATGAAAATATAAGGTAAAATATAAGAAATACACTTGACTAAAGCCTATTAGATGGGTGTATTTAGAACCCTTATCACCTTATCCTCGAAATATATCATTGCATGACCTTTAAAATATGAAAATAATTTCATAATAAAGTAACATTTCAATCATTCCAAAAGAGCCCCTCCTCTCCTCTTATAAATCACCCCCAACTCTACCACCTTATTTACACCTTAAAAGCCATTTGTCTTGGCCAAACTCTGCCCAAATACTCTCTCAAATTCCCTTTCTTACTCTTATAAGCCTCACATTGAGCAGAAGTCTTCCCAAGGAATCCTTTGGCTCAAATCAAAAAGAGTTACTTGATTTTAAAGGTAATGTCTTCTCTTATATTCATTTGTATTATTTTTCTTCTCCAACCACTTAAACTATTTTTACTCCGTTCTTTTGTAACAACACTAATATCTTCAATATACTAGGATTTTTTATGAGATTATTTTATTTACACTTACACACACCTTCTTCAAACGGTTAAAGAACATACAGTTTCTGTGGGTGGCGAATTACTGCCTCATGAAACGATGATTGTTCAATCTTCTTTTAAAACCTATCATGGTGGACCTTATGATGAAACTATTTGTATATATGATATATATTATGTTTATGTTTTCCTTATGTTTCTGTATTTTTCATTTATGGCATACATTTATGATTTCCATTATGGGTAAACGCGATAATTTCATTTTAGTAAGTGCGGACTACCACCCCTTCAAAGTGATTTGAATCGTTAATGCCATATGTGGGACGTATAAAGGATGGAGTTAATGATATTATATATTATATTATAATTTAATTATAATATAAATTTATATTATTATGATTTCATTCCATTAAATATTAAATATAAATGAAATTATCATTCATGCGTACGTACGACTTACCGTCTCCATGAACGGTGCATTTCATTTCTTACCTCTAAATCTTATGTAATATTATAAATGCGTGTATATACTGGATATTTATGATATATATTATATCTAAATCATGATTATAGTTCTTGAGATAATGGATATTTCACCACATGGACAACTTGTAATTATCAGAAGCTTATTTTTGACTCAAGTACCAAAGATCGACAAAACGACTGTTATTAACATAATTACATAGTGTTCATAACATTGTAATAAGTGATATAAAAGGAATAATGAACTTGAAAAAGGTTCTTATGAAAATAGAAATTAACTCTAGTTTATTATTCAGGATATCAAAGAACGATCGAGTCAAGTCGGACACGAGGTAAGGGACTTCGTCTCAATCTCCTTTTATTGAGGAATATTTTGTTTTATAAACAACATTCTTTTATAAAATATATAAACCCCTTTGAATTTTAGTTTTATTCAAAAAGAATCTTTTTATACGAACTGTTTTACTAGAGGAAAAAAGGGAAGGTTTTTGTCTTACGTATGTGGTGACAATGGCTTCTCCGCTGTCGTGACCATTATTTGAGTTTCGGCTTCCTCTACAAGCCATAATTTTTTTTAAATGAAAAATAAATACCATGTTTTACTTTTATTTTATTTTGGTATTGAAAATGGTTTTGATAATTTTTTTATTATATTAATGTGTTCTATTGATATCTTGTGATTGAAATGTGGAAATATTATGTTTCCTTTATGCGTGTTTTATGTGATACGATTATGTTATGGTTCTTGAGCATTGTTTATGATATGTTTAAACCTTTTCATATAATGAATGAATTGGACTTAATAAGTGACGAGTGGATCCCACTATATCTTCTTGATGCATCGGTAGATCTCATGAGACAAACAAATGTTTTTGCACAGGGCCTTGAAAAAATCATATTTATAGTCTTGGCATGAGGCCTTGGCAACGAGGTTATGATAGTCTGGAATTATGCATTCCATCATTATGAAAGTGGTTATTGAAATTGCATGTGATTATTCGACTATTATAATATCCATGTGAATAAGTAAGTGGAATTACTTCATTTTATTTTTGCCATATTATGTCGAAGTTAAAGTTTAGAAGGATTTTGTTTTAGATATAAATTTCCTTAAATGTTTTTGTTTATTTATGAAAGTTTCTGCTATATTGTTATCCTTACTGAGAATCTGAGCTCACCCCTTTCTATGTTTTATTTTCCCAGGATGTGAAGAAGTATTTTTTGACTAGCCTACAGGGATAATCTGAAGGGTATATGAGTGTGGGCTATGGAGACTATTTTATTTTGATTTTTTACTTTATAATGTAATGTAACATTTCTGAATATATCTACTATTTCCAAGGCTACTAAACTAATCGGTCTTTCGAGACTTGATCTTTTGTGATCATGCCAATGTTATGTAATAATGCACCAAATCTAGGTAACTGGGGTCGTGGAGTTACACTTAATATCATTTTTAATATGAATATGATAAATCATATTCATAAAAAACATTACTTTCGTAACAAATCATATAAAGGAAAACGAATCAGTTAAAACTCGAAACGAAGATAATAATAAAATATTATTAACAAATCAATATTAGAAGATCATATATGATATCATATTCATGTATATATTTCTTGAATAATTCAATAACAATTATTTCTCCATTATATAGGAGGTTAACCTACCCTCGACCGAGGAAAAGTACATGGTCTGTGTTAATTCTAGAATCTGGCTAAAAAGTAAATTTTTATTTCAAAATAACTTTTGAGGAGAAAGTGGGAAACCAGAATGACATCAAAGACATAAAACACAACCAATCCTCCATGACCAAGACCATCAAGACTGTCCTCATGGGCCAAGCCCGCAGTGCCACAAATAAACACACAAAATTCAGACCACATAATCTCATCAATACTTCAAAACATAAACCAAATCAACATTCGTCAAGACAAAAGAAATCAGAAGCTTCATCCTCCATCGACAACTTGCACCTTGCACCGAAGACTGTAGGTCATCATCAAGAGAACCATACCTCAAAAATATAAGACTGAACCAACCAAAGATTCAACCCAAACCATAATCCTGTTAATCAAACAGAAATTTCTCGAGATTCAGGCGCTTCATTGATCGTCTCTTCCTTCGCCGTAGCACGACCGCCGGACCAAAACACACCGGAGAAAATCACGGAAGCCATCCCAAAACCATCCAAAATAGGAAACATATTAAAAAACTAAGACCAAATAGAACCTTAACCAAAACACCAGAAGATAACCCAACCAAAAACTTGAAATGCAGAGATGAAAAACCAGAAGGCTTCGAATCTCCAGATCTTCAGAAGAGCAGAACCCACCATTGTGCAACACACCAAACAACCACGTGAGCAGAAATAAAAAAAATCCAAACTCAAAAGATATAAAAAATAGTTTAGATTGAGAAACCCTCCCCATGCCAAAGCCCACCCGATCACTGAAGACTCTAAAAGGAAAACCGCAAACAAGGTACATTACGACCTTTTTGACAAAATTAAGGTAAGAATTTTTTTTAACTTATATGGTGGGTGCGGCTATTCTCTTCTATTATAACATAGTCACGGTTTTCCTTAAAATCTTATAAGAATATTTTAAAATAAATGTTTAATTTTATAATTATGTAACTGTAAATGATTTCAACAAAAGAAAGAGATATGTTTCCCATGTAGTTTTTATTTCATTTATGTCCACATCCTTTGATGGATTTTATATTTGTTTGAAGTCAAATAATTATGATAAAAATCATCCATATTGTATTTAGGGTTTTGGGATCTGTTTGATTGTGGATGTGTTATTTTTATACCATTCACGGTTTATCATTAAAGTATTGGCGTTTCATATGCTAGGTTTAATATGATTTTTTATGTTATATTTTATCCTTTTCATATGAGGCATTTATTGGACATAGTAAGTGACGAGTGGAGCCTAATATAGCTCCTTGATGCATCGGTAGGTCTCTTGAGACAACTAGATGGGAATTTTCCGAGTCCTTTCCCAATATGATATATTGTTTTGGCTGAGCCCATAATAATTTTTTGACATCTTGGACGAGGCCTTGAAAAAATGTTTCAGAATGTCCAATAATATACATTCTCTAATTATGAAAATAATATGTACAGTTCATGTGGTCATTAGAATAATATAATACCCATGATTATGTTATATTATGATATTATTTACTAATAACATATTCCTTCCATAAAAGTGTTCGTTTTATTACTGGTAACGAAATGTGTTTTAAATTACTGACCATGCTTAATATTTATGTTATCTTACGCTGTATTTCATACCCTTACTGATCATCTAAGCTCACCCCTTTTATATTTTCATCTTCCCAGGATACGAATAAGTTAATTACAAGTGAGTTGTAGGCTTAATATAGGAGGCTTGGATGTTTCTAATGGAAAAAATTAGTGTTTTAATTCTGTTCAAGTAGTAATGTTGAACTTATGTGTGAATTTTTTTTCCAAGGCTACTAAACTGATCAGTCTTTCAGGACATGATTTCCTTGTATCATTCTAATGTTATGTAATAATGAACCAACTCTAGGTAACTAGGGTCGAGGCATTACACTGGCCATCGGAACTTCCACTAAAGGTACTATTACATCTTCCCAACACATAGATGTTCCTCTAAATGTGAACTATGAAACTACCTCAACATCTACTATATCTATGAAACTGGTACCATTTACCATCTTTAGAAAAGGATTACATGATCCCCACCTTTATAAAATCTATTAGGATAATGTCTAGTGAAAATCTGAGTATGTAGGATCACATAGTCAGTATCCCCAAGTTGTGACTCTATGAATCATAGTAAAATCATTGGGGTAACAACCATATAATGTAGGTAATATTATATATGCACATCCACAAATGAAAACTATATTAGGGTTATTTTTTTCAATTCCACACTCATTAACTATGAATAAGATCTCATACTGATGGAATTTGATACTATGTTCCCCTTCCCCATGGTGTAGACATTATAAAAGTCATAATCCTAGAGGAAATATAAAAATTAATTCTATCTTAAGTTAGCATCCATCTATGAGAATATATTCTTGATAAACCTATTGCATGATTATATGATAAACTACTCACCCATTAGATAGCCTCTCCACATATTCATTGTGAAGACTACCACTACTAGCTGAAGATCATGGTACATATAGTTCTGCTCATGTGGTCTCAACTAACATGAACTATAGGAAATCACTACCTACCTACAAATAAAAAACCAAGAATGGTACCTAATTCATCACATAACATTACTTACTTTACACACACCTGCATCAATCTCAATATGGGAGCACCCATAAATATCTACCTCATCTCCTGAAAACCCTACTAACACATCTATTTATATACAAAAGGATTCTACTTTTAGGTCAAATCTATCAAGGGAGATGATATACTAGAAAAATTAGTTATGAATATCAGATATTATCCCACCTACCAAAGGAGACTCCACACCTCCATCACGGTCCTGGGTGGCTCTCCATAAAACACTGCCTCAACCATTATTGGGTCCACTGCTACACTATCTACTGAGATAACATATCCCATAAATTGAACCTCCTAAATATATAACATTAAATTTTAGAGAATCCAAGAAATCTAGTTCTCCAAGGGTATGTTCAGAACCATTATCAAGTGTCTCATGTGCTCCTCCTAATACACCGAGTATACTAAGATATCATTAATAAGGACAACAAAAACCAGTCTAAGAAAGGCAAAAATACTCTTCTCATGAGTCTTCGAAACTCTATTGGGTCATTCATCATGCCAAAGGCCATCAAAAAGTACTAATAGTTACCATAGAAACATCTAAATTCCATATTTGGTATATACTTATCCCAAAATCATAGTTGTAGGTCACATGATCTAAAGTTAATCTTTATGAACCATAATGACCCCCCCAATAGATCAAAGAGGACATCAATCCTCAATGGTTGATACTTTTTGTTTACAGCCACCTGTTTTAGGTGATAGTAATCCACACACACCCTCAAGATCCCATCTACCTTATCAGAAAAAAAAACAGAAGGGCTGCCCAGGGTGAAACACAGGGTCTAACAAAGCCCTTCCTCTATAAGTCCACTAATTGCACCATCTGCTATTGAAGCTCTGTGAGAGTCATATCGGAGACCTCATTTTTTCATTGAAATACTCTAAAATATTTATATATATTTCTAATTATTGTCTCTAATACAGAGTTCAATTACGAGGCCTAGTGTTCCAAGAATTGATTTTATAAAAATATTAAATATTTCTTATATTTCGTGTATGATGATTCATAAAAAAAGGTTAACTCTTAAACTAAAGCTCAAATAAGAAATATAAGACCATGGATGTGTCTGGAATTAATTTTTTCCCGATTCACAATATTAAATGTCTCAATAACGATGTTCATACTCCTCTATCATTATTGGTATGTTCGGTTGATCGATTAATTATGAAATTGATACATTTATTCAATTTTAATTCAACAAACCTTTTGATAATAAGACTACCATGGAAAATTATCCATGGTTAGTCAAATAAAACCATGGATAATTGTAAAGAATATCTTCCTCCTTTGTTGGATAATCACATTTTAAAATGATAAAAAATTGAATCTAAGTAGATCAAGATGAAGTGAACATAATTAAATCCTTCAATCATTGGAGAGAACATTCTTCAATGAATAATGAACCAATATCTAAGTAGGACCCATCAATTTTTGGTTTATGCACTTATTGATTAAACTAATTGGTTTTAATGATCCCTTCTATATATTTTTACGAATTGTGTATTGAGAATGAGCCCGTCTATTGACATATTAATTATTTCTTCACTATTTTCTATCCTCTGATTCCCATTATATATCTTTATCCAAGAAATCTTGGAAATTATCCTTAAAACCTTTTTAGTGCCTTGGTCACAAATTTGTCTTCGCATACATCACCAGTAGGACCCCACATTCCCATTTATATATTTTTGGGTTGTATCAAGTGTGATAAAACCCCCCAAAATAATGATGGATTGAAAAATTAGTCTTGTATTGATGATATATAGTTAGTTATGGGATCATTTCTAGGCATGGAGGATCATTTCAAGGATTGGAGATTGGAAAATTGAAGGACGAGTGAACCGAGTTATATGAGATGTGTGATGAACCTCTTTAAAAACAAACAAATTCTGATTTCTAGAATATTTTGGGTAGAAACTATGATCCACAACCAAAACCATAAGTTTTGGGTGGATTCGAGGTGGGATCCGTAGTGGAACGATCTGTTACTAGGAGTGTATTGTGGTTATATAATCTGTAGAAAACTTGACTTCATACCATGTACATGGTTGAACACATGGCGTGTAACCCCTAAGTGTGGTTCCTTGGGTATCAAGAAATATTAAGGATGGAATGGACAATAGCCATCTTACATGTTGTGTACCTTTTCCCCTGGTGTATGAGTCATTTGATGGAACATATGACTAAGAATCTATGTATGAGTACGTGAACATGCACATGGTTTTGAACTGAAGTACACAGACATAGAAAAAGGACACGAGTGGAACATCGTGTGGAGAAACACACTGTGTACTATGTACACAGACATGTGTTGAGTTTATGGACATTTCCCTAAGGATGAAGCATGAGAATCAATTAGCTTGAAAATGTTGTGTAGTGAACTTACAGGGCATGTACTACTCCATAAATTATGAGTTGTGTGTTGGCTAGGGACACAGCCAACCGGTGGAGTGGGTCCAGATGTCATATGGGTCCCATCAAACATTGTGTACTATAGTGTTCATTTTAGGAAACTTCAAACTTTTGTATCTCCTTCATTTGAAATCAGAATTAAGATCACAAGTTGCTTATCTTGAGTTCTTTTTCTCGTAGAATGTGATGGTTCTATTGGATGAGGATTTCTAGATACAATGTGAAATAATTCTAGGATCAATGAATGACTGAGGTGATAGCTGATGATGGTTGCGATCAGGTAGGATCACCAGAAGCATATGATGGAGTGGAACACCCCATCATCATGGAATCAGGTCCACTATAACTACCTTCTGAGTGGTACGCTCTTATATATTAAGTAAATAGAGTACTTAATGAATATTGAGCTACATCCTCCAGTAGATTTGGATTGTGGATTCCTCGATAACTACTAAGTTTTATCCTCCAGTAGGGCTAGGTAGGGGAGTCCTTGATGATTACTATGTTGTGACCTCTAGTAGAGATTGGTAGTGGATTCCTCAATGATTACTGATATGTACCATCCGGTATAACATGGTCGTGGAGTTCTTAATGATAAATAAGTGATACCCTCAAGTAGGGTTGGGCAGTGGAGTCCTCGATGACTATAGAGTTGTACCTTCCAGTATAGTTGTGCAGTGGGTCCTCAATAACTATTAGAGTAGATCCCTCGTGTTGTATTAGGACATGGTTCCTCTACATATATATTTTGTCCCCATTACTTTTCATTATTGTTATAAGGCATGGATTTACTTGAATGTTTACTTCTGGACAGAATCATGAGATGTTGGGCATCATTGATAAACTTTTAGAACATTTGGTTACTGTTCCTCCTAGGCTAAGATATGATATAAGGATCACCTTACTCTATCATTTTGACTTCTTTGATAGGGTATATATATTTATTTATTTATATCCATAAATTTATATTTTTTTACTCTCTTTCCCTAATATGTGATGATGTGTGTTGTATTCCACGTGTTTTCTATGTTTAGCTTCTCATGGTTATATGAGTCTACTCCCCATTATGGGTGGTGAAGACTTGATTTGTAGTTCATATACTCACCATGTTGATCCCATTGTGCTCGGATGAGGTTACTCCCTCTTGGGTGGGTTGAGCTATTATCTTTGACTGTATCTTATATCTACTATGTTTCTATTCCCATTGTATCTCTTACTTCTCCCCCTTCAACTTTTTGGGCATCCAAATGGGTATGTATATTATCAACCCAACATGAGATTTTCATGCATGTGTTGTGTCTTATTCAGATGAAATAAATATTTACGGTGACATTATAGGAGCTTAGGGATACTTGGTACTTTGGACCCCATATAGTGTTCGTAGCATGGGATCATAGTGCTAGGATCTATCACTAGTTTACTTTTCATGTTTTCTTAGGTTGGGACATATTTATGGTTAGGCATGTATATTTCCCATTAACTATTCTTTTTTAACTATCTTACTATTGTACACCATAGAGTTTATGCAATATTGGTTTTATTTATTGGTGTATTGCATATTTTATTATTTCCATATTCACTTCTACATCAAGATGGATGTGTGTGTACATATAGGTACTTCAGAAATGGCCTCCTTGTGTTAGATATTCCTTTAGTGTTGGTCGCCACCCCCTCGCCTATGGAGGTGGGATTGGGGTAGTTGTTGATCGAGCCCTATTTTGGGTTGGGTCATGATTGATTGGTATCAGAGAAAGTTTATTCCTTAGGATGTTGTTCAAACTAGTCCTCTTATGAGGAGTTAGTTGTATTTTCTGAAACAATTCCTAGGTGTCTCATGTGTGCCTACCATTCTAGGAAATCATGTGTTGGTGTAGGTGGTTTATGTGTCCATTTACCAAGACCTTGACTACGTTCTTATCAACACGTCATACCAAGACATTTGTTACATGGTTTAATGGTACATGTATCTTATAATTTTGAATCTATTGACGTCCTTATTGATTTATATCCCCATTATTGATATATATATACTTATCCTCATCGATGCATGATATGTATTGATAAATATAAGTATGCCTCGGTGATGAAATCCAGCTCAGATACCATCTTTATACCATGACCAAAATTTGATTAGTTACGAGGCCTCCGTTCAGGGTCCATCCCATGATTTTCTTCCTCCATTTGGGCAGGTTGAAGAAGTTCAACCTGTTGAGTAGTAGATCATCCGAATAAATCAGGGTGAGCATGCATGTAGACATAGTGTGCTCCATGAGTATTTGGGAATTGGTAATTATTTGTTATATAAAATCATGATGAGTTGACACTCTCATGGACCGACTTCTAACAGCTAGTTTGTGAGGATTACTACCCCTCCATATTGTGCTCAATTCAAAATCAGAAGATTCTAGAGCTGTAGATGTCTGGGATGATGGTGGCTGAGTATGTAGAGAGGTTGATATATCTTACCTGGCCCTCCCTTGACATTATATGTGATGGATTCTCTCAATCATAGATTTTTGAGCAGGTACTCTACATAGATATTCGTGCTAGTGGGCTGGCCTTGTGCATCACCACCAATATTGGGGTTTTAGAGCAGTCACTAGTGGAAAGGAGAGTTCTATTTGAGGGCTAGAATACCTTTAGAGTTGGAAGTGTGTGTCAAAGTGATAATTCATCAATAGTAGCTTGTAGCTTCAAGTCGGAGAGATTTCATCACATGAAGACCTTTCACAATCTGGCTGAGGCATCAGGTCGTGCAGTGTATGGACAATAAATAACACTAATGCACACCAGAGAGGGTTAGTGATATGAATTTTATGGTTGATATGACATAGCGTATGACTTCCAACCAAATGTGATGAGTAGCATTGGTAGGTAGATGATAGACTACCACAATATGGTCATCATCATGATTATGGATCTCACAAGAGAAGACATAGTGTTCCCTAGGGAGGAAAAGATACTATAGGAGTACGAGGAGATATTGGTGGTTGATGAAATTATATGATCCTTTCACCAACAGCACCAGGCATCCCACGTCAGGCTCAGAGAGCTGGCAGATAACTTCAGGATCTGGAGGTTTATTCTCAGATTTGAACGAGATGTGGAGAGGTACAATCTGTGTTTATTCAACACTTTATTCAGTACTAGTAGATACATGTTCTTATCATTCATTCATATATATACTCCTAGTATGAGATCAAGAGATCCCAGTCAAGGAACTAGCTCAAAAGACTCATCTTGAGGTTCCTATAGGGAACACTTCTTATATATCTTTTATTTGCTGGAAATGCGAAATATCACTTGGGGGAGAGAGTTTCACATGGGACCTTTTTTCATCGTGATAGAACCCTATGATTTCATATTCTTTATGGATTGGTTGTGCATGTTCTGATACCTAATTTACAGTCACCACATTTGAGTCATATGCCTACTAACTGATGGGATTATTTTCTCTTTTTCTGGTAAGAGAGATATCATGGTAGCAAAGGTGGGTTCTATGAGGAGGAGGGTGAAACACATCTCCCTTAACATAGAGAGTATAAACCTTGGGGATATAGGTTCTTTAGTAATATGGATTTCTTCAGTCTTGTTAGATTATATGTGCATATTTGCCGAGGAAAATATGATATTACCTATGAGGATAGAGATGAAGTTTTGTATCAATATACATCCCAAGACTACTCTGATATATATTTTTTGAATGTTTTATCCCCCTATCGAGATCTATGGGATGCAATTGCAGTTTGAGGACCATCAAGTGAAGGATTTAATCTGACTGAATGTGTCCCCATGTTTAGATCCAATGTTATTCATGAAAAATTATGATGAGAGATTTTATATTTTTTGGATTATCATCACCTAAAATAGACCATGATAAATAACAAGTACCTCTTTCCGAGGATTGAAGAAGACTAAGACTAGTTTCGAGGCATGAGATAGTTCTCAAAGATCGATCTACGGTCCAAATATCACCAGTTGAGGGTTTTTGAGGTTGATATTCCAAATATTTATTTTTTATGTCACTAAAAACACTATGAGTTCTTCATGTATACATTTTGTGTGAAATTTGTTCCCACTTTGATTATGTCTTTATTGAACCATGTCGTCGTACCATTAATGGACCAATTTGTGGTATTCCTCATTGAAAACATACTCACATACTTTGAATTGGAGGAGGAACACACATATCACTTGAGGATGGTCCTAGAATTGATTTGAGAGAACCAACTTTATGGGGAACTATTGAAGTTATAGTTTTGGATTCATGAGGATCACTTTAGGGGTCATGTCTACAACGTCCTGACCCGTCTCACCTCTAAGACGGTGGCCGGACCAGTGCATAACATAACCTCAAGTTCATCTCCCTGAACACCATAAGATGCTGACTAGAAGTGAGGGACCTTTTTTTGTCTATGGGGGAGACTATGCTCTCATAGGTAACACATAATACTACAGTGGAAGTAAACAACAACAAATAATAATCAGCAGAAGCATCTGAATAAATAAACTGCAGCAGAAGTAATGTAAATAATCCAACATTATAATAAAAACCAAGTGCAGAAACTTGAAAAAGAGTTTCATGCCATGATATGAGTCTAAACTGAAAGGGTGGAAAACATAACTCAAACACACAGTCAACTAAAAGAAAAGACACAAGTAGTAACTACATCGCGAGCAAGGACATGTCCTCTTCCCCAGTCTCTATCCAAAGTAGTAATTAACTATCAAGAATTGGAAGCCACAAACTTCCCCTTGTCAATACCTGTGAGCATGTAATCTATGTGGGTGTCGATGACTCCCGACCAGGGTGTGAGATAAAATCACAGTAGGCCGACACCCATAGTGTCTAAACCTTTTCATTTCGTGAAAAAATAAAAATGAAGTGTGCATTACATAACCATTTCAAATAAATTAATTGCCATGAAATTAAATAAATATATCGGTCTAGGTCCCAAATGACACTCGTGTCTGGTCACCTATATCATCTTAAGCTAGTAGTCTGGAAGGGTACCTGTTAGCAAAAATGCATGAACATGCACATATACATATATATATTTATATAACCCATAAATCAAGGTAAAACCAGGATAATGTATACCCCATGCTTGTGCTTTAACTTGGGGTTCAAGTCCAGTGTCAACCGGGATCACTTCCACATATCAGGGTAAATATCTCAATTCACAATAGAATCAATTTGCAATAACATAAAACGTAGGTGCATAATTATTTAATGTTCAAGTTGGGAGTTGGATTCTGAGCCCAACCCAAAGGTATCACTACAGAACATCTGTCAATTTATCCAATGCCACTGAACCTGTCCAAGGAAATATTTCAAAATACCAAGTATTTCCTGAGGCATGGATTTACCCTAAGTCTGTATCGATCATGGAAAAAGTGGCCGAGTGTCATCCAAGGCTAGCTTGGCCACATTGCCAACAGATCTGTCCCGATGGGCCCTTTTGGAACTGGTATCAATCAAAAGTATTAGAATGTCCATGGAAGTCTCAGTCCGGAAAAGCCAACGACATAGCCCCCTCAACACATAGAGGTAACCCGTCAAGAATGGTGGATCTAAGTGTGGCCCTTAATATGGGACTAGCCTCCTTTCCCCACCAGGTATTTAATTAATGTTTTCACAACAACAGTTATGATATAATTATCAAATAATGTCACTAATTGAAAATTAACCGAATACACCTGTTCGTCACAAGGCATAAATTTTATAGTACAACAGAACAATATACAATGTAATATATATAACATATCAACCTCATCGGATAATTCATATTTAAATAATAAACAGTTCAGCAAAACTGTAACGACCCGAAATTTTGAATAAATCTTGTTTCCTAATTTTATATGTTATTTTATTTTGTTTTTTTATACTCAAAAAAAAATGTTTCATTTGATAACATAAGTATAATTAAAATGAGATCATTGGGTTTTGACTGTTATATGAGCATTGGTCAATATAACCCCTGGAAATTAAACGTTTTGATTATTGTCTCTAAATACAAGTAATCTTGGTTAATTATTATAAAAGGAAGATTCGATGGCCTCACCCAGTAGTCTTGGACCGATCGAAGCCCATCTAACAGAACTTGGGAAGGAGGTAGCACCATTGGGCTTTGCTCTGGACAAAACACAAGCCGAACTTCATCGTGTGAAGCTAGAACGGAATCACCTTTGCGAGAAGTTCAAACTGATAGATATTACTACTCGTGCGATGTTAGCCAAGCCTCCCTCAGATTCTCTCACCTTAGCACACCTTACACTTAGGTCCTATACTGGTGTGATAAGGGGCTATGTAAGGAGACCGTAACTGCCTTGTGTAATCCTTTTTTTTAAATAAAAATTGGAATTTCTTCTTATGATGAAGTTTATGAATTTTCAAATGACCGGAAAAATATAGTATGCATATTTTTGATGAAATTTAGAAAAAGGATATTTTAAAAATGTTTATGTAAACCTTAAATAATTAAAAATGTGTAATGATATTCAAAAAATGGACTTCTACAATTATGCTCAGCATGAAATTTAGAGTCTAATAAGATCAACTTAATTTTTGATGAATAGTAAATTATGAATAGTGATTTTATGATTAGGATTAGTAATGTGTCCAAATGGATTAGTAATCTCACTTAAAGAATGTATTAATATAATCTAGGCACCTTGATTAAGTAATGTGATTCAATAAAATGGGTAAATAGCGATTTCATAAATTATTATTCAAGTATTAGTTTTTTTCGAGTGAATAGTGTTTTTCAATTAAAAATTAAATTAAAAATATTTAAAAAATTATTTTTATAAAATGGATTTCATTTTTGAACTCAGATCACCGATATTATGTTATGGTAATTTTTGGATTTTTTTCTGAAAAAAAAGAATTTTCGGTGAATAGTGTATTTATTTAAAAAATAAATAAAAAATATTTAGAAAATTACTTTTATAAAATGGAGTTCATTTTTGAAATCAGAGCATTGATATTTGGTTAAGGTGAAATTTTGGGATTATTCTGAGAATGTTGAATTTTCGATGAATAGTGAAAATACAGTTTTTAAGTTACAAGTGTTTAATGACATCATTAATTGATGTATTAGGTATGTAATCAATATGGTCGACTTATGAATAGTAGCAAAAGGTATGAGGTGTCCCATGTGGCCAATACCATGGGTAAATACCATGGGCAAGCCCATGGTTTTGCCAAAACCACTAATGAGGTGTCCCTTGGTGATTGATGCCCTGTCCCCTCACTTTCCCTATAAATACCAAGCCATCCTCTCATCCATTCGACTCCCCACTCTCCCTCCACGAATTTCAGGTCTCAGTTCCTCCCAAGGAGTCCTCCCAAGGTGCCCCCAAGCCCTCAAGGTCCCAACCTTTGAGTTTTAAGTGTTACGTTTTAAGGTAAGGGATCTGATCTCTCTCTTTCTTTTCAAGAAATCTATTTTATGTAATTTATTTTATGCTCCATGTTCTTATGTTAAAGGGTGTTCTTTTATACTCCTCTTACTGCCCTTTTCATGTTCACATAATGAGATATCCCATATTACACTCATTATTTTGTTTTATGAAGTTTTAAGTGGCGTCGTTAGGCTGCCGAAATGTTTGTAACAGATTCTTTCTCCCTTCTAATTTTTCAAGATCTATTTTCATGTAAATTATTTCAAGTACCTTTTTGTTATGTTGGGGTATGATATCTAAATTTATCATACTGATATTTTATGATCATATGATGAGAAACCCCATTTGATCTCTTCAATTCAGTATTTTGAAATTTTAAGTGGCGCCGTTAGGCTGCCGAATTTTTAAGTGGTTCTTCACCCTTCTCGTTTTGAAGTTCTACATTCATGTCAATTCATTCAAGTTTATTTTTGTTATGTTGGTGTATGATATCTATATCTATCATACTGATCTTTTATGACCATATGATGAGGGATCCCATTTGATCTCTTCAATTCAGTATTTTGATGTTTAAGTGGCGTCGTTAGGCTGCTGAATTTTTAAGTGTTCCTTACACCTTTCTCCCTTTTCAAAGTTCTAATTTCATGTCAAGTATTGAAAGTTCCTTTTTATTATGTTGGGGTATGATCTCTATATCTATCATACTAATATTTTATGTTCATATGATGAGATACCCTATTTGATCTCATCAATTCATTTTTGGTTGAAGTTTATGTAACGATGTTAGGCTGCCGAATTTTTATAAGAGAAATCTTATTTTGGTCATCCTTTCATGTTCTTCATTTCATATGGTATATTTTCAAATTTCATTACCATGTTCTTAAATCACTTATATTCTGTCCCTATACTATTTTATGGGTAATCTATCAATTTTTTACCCATGTACCCTCTATTTTCAATGTTTTATAAAACCCCGAAACATAGCTGTTATGCTGCAGAATTTCCGACTCAAAATGTCTCTCTCTTTTTCTAATGTTCTTTTATTTTATTAAGTGAATACTCAAAGCTATCTCTTCTATAGGTGTATTCACATATATACCAAGTTGTTCTATTTTAAATTCTGGGATTTACATACATGAGACCCACTCTCCCTTTCTGTGGGTTTAAAGTGACATAAAGATCATGTCTTTAAAGCAGTTTTTAAAACGTTATGATTATGAAATGAAACCCATTTCTTTTATGCTATATGGGTTGTTTATGATATGATTTATGATGTTATATGTGGATCACATGATAATAAAGACATGTCAAGGGTGCGCCCAGATAGATCTCTAATGCATTGGGTAATGATGTAACCACTAGAGATTACAATTTTCACAATATCTTGGTGAATAACCTTGGTAATTTTCAAATGACACCTTGGGGATGGACCTTGGTGATATGTTCATGATTGTCTATATTAAATGTTTAATACACATCTTCAAGTTATGAAAACAATTATTTTTATTATGATATGCCTCATGATTTTTTTCTCATGCCTTAATGTTCTTTTCATGACCTTATTGAAGTATCTCAAGTTCACATGTAAAATGTTTCTCTTGTTTCCCTTACTGGGCCTTCTGCTCATCCTTTCATTTGATGTATGTCCCCAGGTTATGAGATGCAGTAATGAACCTAGGATGAACATGAGGAGAAGCCTTTCAAGTGTTTAAGAAGAATCTTTTATGTTTTCATGTTTAAAGTTCCTGGTTTCCAAGACACTAAACCATAAAGATACTCGGTTTTGTAAAATGTAATGAATTTTTATGTGATAAAAAAGAAGGATGTTATAAAAAAAACTTCCAATGATCAACTAATTGAAGTTCGTATTCAAGAAACTATTTATTTAATTTAATTACTATAAAAATATGCTTCACAACACATTCAATCAATCAAAAAAATAAACTCGTCTAATGGAAGAATACACTAACAATGTCGGCATTCCAAAACGTGTGTCCATCTTTGTTGAAATAATTACAAACACTATAAATTTAATTTAAAAACAATAAAAAATGGTTTCAAAATACCTGCAGCTAATTAGATTAATAACCCGAATAATAGAGAAATACACCGACTATGATGGCACACCCAACGGGGTGTCCGATCATGTTGCATAAATTCATACAAATTAATTTAAGATGATTTAGGATACAATAATTAAATAGAACCATTAAAGTAATTCAAATGTGTAAAATTACACAATGCTGGTAGGCACTGACTAACAACACAATAGTGCATTTTTTATAAATTTCAATAAAATAGAGGGAAAGCAAGAATTCAACCTACCTTGTAGTTGTAGATGACTATAAGATCCACGATAGACATTTATTTTACCTAAAATGGATTAAAATGAAGTATTATAGAAAAAAACCAAAATATGGCAAGAATCTTCCCCGATGAACTGCATGTAGAATACTTAACAGAATCGAACGATTCCACTTGAGAAATTTTAGAATTTTCCTAAGGTTTACTGCACACCTAATAGTGAAGGAATATAACATAGAATGGAGGAGCATATTTCTCTTGGAGGGGCTGCTGGTTGGTGTGATGGGATTGAGGGGTGCGACGTGATGAGTGGGAGAGGGAGAAAGGAGAGGAAAAAAGATAAGAGAGAAAAGAAATAAAAGGAAAAGAAATGAAAAATAAGAGAAAAATATAAGATAAGGAAAAAAGGAAATAAAATAAAAAGATAAAATAAAACAAAATAAGGGAAAGGAAAACAATAAAAATAATTAAAAACAGGATTCCCCCATTTTCATTTTTTCATTTTTCATGTAACCCCCTCTTTATTTTATTTTAGAATTTCTTTTTATCCTTTCATTATTACTTTTAAATCTTCTTTACATATCTTATTACACTATTCATATCCTTAATTAATTATTTAAATCTCGAACACCATGTCGAAGCACGATGTGACATTTTTCATGAAATGTTTGCAACTATTCATATTAAATAAAAAGCTGCTCGAGACCCGCAGAGAGGTGTGAAGGCGCCCCCACCCCCCTGACCGCTTACTTAATTAGTCTATAAAAAATAAAAAAAAATTGTACCTGATTAAGACCAGGATGTTACAATGTCATTTATGAGTAATACTTTAGCCGTGGACACAATGAAGATCAACGCCGTGATTTCTTGGGAGCCGCCAAAGAACATGTCATTGGTGTATATATTTCACGGCTTGGGGAGATACTATAAGAGTTTTGTGGTCGATTTCTCAATAATTGTGACCCCTTTGACATACATGATGTGGAAAGAGAAGTTTTTTATCTCTTCTGAGTAGTTCCATTGGGCCTTTGAGGGGTTCAGGCTGAGGCTGATAAGTTATCCTATATTGAGACTACCTAAGGATAGAGTGGAGTTCGTAGTGTATTTCGATACCTCCGAAGATAGTCTTAGATGGGCATTGATGCAATGATAGGGATTTATCACATATGGGTCATGGAATTTGAGACCCCACAAGCATAAATAAATGAATCATGACCTAGATCTAACAGAAGTAGTATTATTTATGAGGATTTGATGGTACAATTTTCTGGGGGATTGATTTGTAGTATACTCAGACTACTAGAGTATCCGGTACATCTTCACATAGAGATATATGAACCTGAGGCAATAATGCTATTTATATTACTATATGTATTATGAGTTTGAGATAGTATATACTCTAGGAAAGGAAAATGTTGCTGTAGATAACCATAGTAGGAAGACTCAGACTCACTTGGTGTAGGAGTCATAAGAGACGTTGTCCTTCCTACAGCTGATGCTGGTAGAGTAGGAGTGTAAAAAAAAATTATAGTTGATGGTGTTGACTCCTTCACTTATTTAGAATGTGAGACATTCCTAGAAGGGGGAAATAAACTATTAGGTCTTATGTGATCAGATATCTATCAATGATTCACCAAATGGATATTCCGAAGGATGGAATCTTGTTATTTTTTTCCAGTAATGGGTGGTGGTTTTAATCCTAATACAAGATGTGGTGATGTAATAGTTCCACACATCTATACTAGCTGTACATCCCAGTGTGTGTATATATTACCACCATATTATGACGGGTTTGTGTTTATAATTATCTGTGTTTTGAATCGGATAAAAACCAAAGGAATTTGAATTTTTCGTTTAGGGGATAGACCATTTTTAAATGTAAGACTCAGAATGAAACTGTGAGAGATATAATGACTTAATTTGTGGTTTTTGGAATTTGATGAAGGCCTAATAAGATTCTTGGGTTTCTTGAAAAGTTTCAGGAGCACCGAATCAAGAAAAATTGGTTTTGGAAGGCTGTAGAGGGATCATGGGTTGTTTGAAACCATGTTTCCCATTTCAAGAAATTGTGAATCATAAAACAGGTGGATAAAGGTTGTTGCATGGTTTGTACATGTTTTACGAAACTGTGCACTTAGACCACACGATTAGTGTTATTAGATAGTACATTGACATTATTCACTGTATGATTTACACATGATAAAGAAAACTGTGCAGGATAAATCATCTAGGGTGATCCAAGTTTCTAGTGGAGGCCCCATTGTTTTCTAAACCGTGCAGCCTAAACCATGTGCTGCACCATATTTTTAAAATTCAATAATTTTCATCTAATTGAAATGAAATTAAAATAATTAAAACACCCATATCACCCATCTCCCCAATACCCATGTGAAAGGTCCCCTTGTTCACCCCTTTATATGCATGCTCGAACCCCCTATGGATGCCTTCATCGATCAAAAATCTTTCACCGATTATTCATGTTTCATTTTTGATACTTTATGGAATTGTTATTTCATCAATTATCCTTCCATTTTTGGTTGAATTTAGGTACCCTCATCCCTCTTCTAGCTCAATCTAAAACCCTAGGGGTAGGGTTGATCATGTTTTTTTACTTCTAGTCATAGGGTGTGTGGTGCCTATACTCGGTCATGCTCGTGCATATAATGCAATCCTCCACTGATGGAGAAGTTGATTGGGTTGTTTCAGTTCATCCCTTCCATCTATGGAGAGTTTCATTATCCACTACATAGTTTCACAACTGTTAATTTAGGGTCTTTTAGTCGTATTGAACCTTTATAATTCTTTGTTGTGGGTTTTGATCAATTTTTAAGGAGCATGTTCATATTCATAGTTATATATATATATGTATATATATATTTGACGTACGTATTCTATCATAGATAGGGGAATATGTGCATTGGATTAAGGGATATAAGTATATTTATAAAGGTATGTGCATGCTTGTGTGGATAAGTTCTGATTGCTCACTGATACATAAATCAAGTGTTGAGTGTTGGATTATTTCATCTGATGTATGATCCCTTTCCATTGCCTTTAATTATAGAATGACTTAAATTAAATTATTTTACTACTTGAGTTAAATAAGATTTAGTTTCCTGCATAAATATACCTTGAAAAAGTTAATTATTTTCCTTAAATGAGTTGTTTAGTTTTGGTAGATATTTTTTCTAATCATTCCATGGTTTTATAATAAAACCCCTCCAACAGAGGTGTGTGTTATGAAAAAACTTACAGTGAAGGTTTATGATTTCATGTAGGCTTAGAATATCACATTGGTATTAATTTATGCTTGTTTACTTGTTATGAAAGGTCTTGTAGCATGTTTAGCACATGACCCTTGTGGATGTTCCTAAATGAGTTTCCCCTTAATAGAAAAATGATTGATTCCATGAAAATATAATTTGTTTTTGATTAAAAATTTAGTGAAATTTCCCTTGAGATATGAGGATTAAATGGAATTGATCATGATGGATTAAAGGAGATAGTGGAGCTCTTAAATTTATTTGACCATTTCACTTGTACCTTAATTTTTTCCATGTTTATGAAAATTGAGTGAGATGACTTTGAGTAGAATGACTTACACCAAATTGAATGATTTTATTTGAAATATATTATATGGATAATGCATGATTTAATCATAATATTTTTATTAAAGTGATCAAATGGTTAATAAGTGAAATTATTACATGGGATGGTAAGACCATTCCCTTCACATAAGTTTTATGGAATGCATATTTTGAAATGTAATGGATTAAAAGGAATGGAACTTAATTAAAGGAATGTGTGAGAGGTTTTGCCTCATGTGTCATGCTATATATTTGAAAATTCATTGTTCATTTTTAAAGGCATGATGATGTGACATAATAGGTAATGCCTTATGTTCATCTTCAAATTTTTATACATGATTATATTTATTTCTTGAGGGAGCTATATAAATGATTATGGGTGGAATGCATAGGTATCCCATGATAGCTATAACAATGCTTATGGGTGAGAGTCATTTTTACCCCATGCTAGCTATATGAATTTTTATGGGTGGGAGGCATTCTTTCCCAATGCCAAATATATAAATGTGTGTGGGTGGGAGGTATTTTTACCCCATTCTAGCTATATAAATGTTTATGGGTTGGAATAATTCATACCCCATGTTAGTGGTTTATGGGTGGGAGTAATTTCTAATCCATGCCAGTTATATATCAATGAATGAAAGTAGGGGCCTTAGCAGGGCATGCCAACCCAGGATCCCCTTACAACAACATTGGGCATACTTCCCTGTGAGTATATATTTATAGCTTGTATATTGGTTGTTATATGCCTATGTGTTATGTATCATTCCAATCCTGAATTTATATATATACACAGTGAATTTTTTAGACATATTTTGAAAATGAGAATAATTTGGTATAGCCACCAGATGTTTCACAAAAACCATAATGGGTGTTTATTTGTTTAAACAGTTTTGTTTATTAAATTCACCTATATCTGCACACTGATTTAGAGTATCTTTCATAATATAGATTGGGATACACACATTGGGTGTCGTCATACTAATATTTATATCTCACTCCCTTATTATGTACCAATGGTACCTAATTAGACCTTATATTTGAAAAAACTAGGTTGATTTTTGTATTTCTTATACCTAGGATTAAGGAGAGAAGGACCAAGATGGAGCTAGGAATGCTCATAGAGATCACCAATGAAGATTTTCAACCATTTCTCTATTTTTATCATATTTTAAGGCATGATGTTTTTTACTACATTAGAATATGTATTATCCCTCATCCATGAATTGTATAAACTGATGTGGGACACTTTTTTTAGTCATATAAAATATTTTTTCTGCTGATTTGTGATTGATTTTCATTGTTTCTACTACTGAATACTATTTATTATCTAATTTTACCATTTATATTATCTGATAAGAAGCTATAGTATACCCGCTATCTCTTCCTGAGACCCTTGCTTCTAGTCATCAGCCTCTAGTGTATGTAGAGACACGCTTTCAGCCATGCGACCCAACAGTCCGGCAACCGGTTTGATGCAAATCCATGTTGAGATGTTACAAAGTAGTATTAGAGAATAAATTTAATATTATTCTTCTTTTTTTGTCGTTATAATGAAGAGTGTGAATGTATCAGAAAATTTTATTAGTTGTTCTTGGTACTGATTACCCCAAGTGCGGGGAACGACCAAGTATCTAGATATATGAATTTTTGTTTTTGTTATATTCTATTACAGTCGATATGGATTCACCTAGATTTATTGTTGTACATTTTGAAAATTATGATTTATGAACATTATGGTATTTATCCTTGGATTTTTTTGTGAGTATTAACGTATAATTATTCATATTAGGCTCATAGGAATTCACTATCCATGCATATGTCATTTCAAGTGCTTTCATATGTAGGATTCGATATAAAGTGAATTGTGTTGCTAAAATGTATGTCATGACATGTATTTATCAAAATTATTATTTATATATCATTTTTTAGTGATATTATTATAATTTATGTTATATTCCCTGGTCAGTTTTGTTCTTTTTTAGGTAATGTTTTGCATCCCAATATTAATAACATGCATGGATGTTTTTTAGAATGTTGTCTCACTCATTTTAAAATATACCATGCTTATGTGATACTGATTATAATTTCATACAATTTTGTTAATATGTAATTGGTTTCATGAGGGAAGTTTATTTTTTGTGATTATGATGGGAGATAGTTTTCATTTGTATGGTGTATGTGCACCTTATTACTGGGAAAAGGTAAACCATATATTTGAAGCATAGTAAAAGGATACTATAATTCAATTATTTAATAAATATGATTTTTTTTGAAGGGATTAAAATGAAAAAATATAATATTTGTGGGACCATTATATATTGGTATGTGTCCACCCATATGATTAGATCATTGATAATCAACGTGTTATTTTGTGATGTGACTAAATGTGAATGATTCTTGGTTTTTAATATTCAATGAAATTGGTTTCCCACTAAAATTTGAAACTGGACCCAAGTTGTTCATTTGGGACATATAACTTATGATATGACTCGGTATGGGTGTGTAAATGTTGAGCAACTGATATTGGGTTTTATCTAGAGAACTCAGGTTGGCTCAATGGGAGCATCATAGTTCAGCTTATTTGTTAAAAAGGGGTTTTATGATAATTTTCCTAATAAATACATGATGTCAATGCGTGATTAAATGTTTAAAAATGAATTTTTTAAAAACTGTCCTATTTCTACCATGGTGTGTTGGTTAAAAATCAATTACCTAGTGTTTTTTATGAAAAGGTTTACCTAATGTTTTGATTCAATTTTTTAGAGGATTAATGATTAAATGTGATTAAATATTTTAGAGGTTTAATGATTAAATGTGATTAAATATAAATCTATTTGAAATAGAACATGTAAGAGTGAACATTGTTAAAAAAATCATTGTTTAAGGGTCGTTAAAGCTCATTTTAGTTTCCTTGGAACATAAGCATGAGAATTTTTCATAGGCATTCTTCCTTTTAGCAACAGATTAGATGATCAGCTCTGGAGCCTGGTGACCTCAGTTTTGTGTGTCCTAGTGATAGAGTCGTAACTTATTATTTCATAAGGGTCTAGAATGTGGTAATAAACACCCCTATAACATTAAATCTTTTCTATTGTTTTTGGTTTATAGATATTTTGTGCCATTCGGGTTTTGTTGTCCCTTGTATGACATTTTTCTTTGAATAGACCCCCATTATTTAGAGAGATGGTCATTGTATATTTGACCCTTTTTATTGGTTTGAGGATCAGGTAATACATTTTTTCAGTATGTTAGGCATGTCTTGCGCATGGTTGGATGCCTTGTAGGTCATTTGACACATACTTCTTCTCAGTAATGAATCATGAGTTATGGTTTCATCCGGGGTAATGGTTGTTTGATGAAATATGACTTTGAAATAAATCTCCTATGTTGTTGAGTATGGTATTGTGAAATATTTTTAGTAAAGGGACCTTTGAGTTAATGAATCGAATTAATCACAATGCTTGTGATGGAGTTTCAATTGACTTGGGTGTTATGACCCATCGATCATTTTGTTTGTCGTTTCAACTACGTTTTGACCTTCATTATATGCTTCAATGTTGTGATTTTGGCTCGGTGGAGCATCACATGTCATTTTGAGGTTTTTTATCTTGCATGATCTAGAAAAAAAATTATATTTTCTTTGGTGACTGGGACACTCTTAATGTGGGGATCATCATGTCAGTTTTAGTGTTTTTCGGTGCTTACTTCTTATTATAATGTCGATGAGGTTAGATGTGTACACAACCCCTAATAAACACCATCAATATTGGTTATCCTTTGGTGGTATATTGAATGTTCTCAAAATACCTTTGGTATAAATGGAATATGTTCGGTTAAACATTGGTGCGTTGACTGGTGAAGCTGATCTTATTTCAAAGGATGTTGACTAGTAGTGGTTTGACTGATCTTCTGGTAAATACTATTCTCCTCTTAGTGTACTCTTCTAAGAAATGAGAATGTTACCTATCCTAACATCATCTTAGATGCAATAATAGTGTATCAGTATTATTTCATGATAAATTTTCAAAACTGTTGAGAATGTTGGTTTGTTCTCTTTTGGGGTTGCACACTAGATGTGTGGTTCCCTTCATGTTTTGGTCAAGAACATCATCATAAATAGATTTTGTACATAGGTGTATGTGTTCATGGGGAATTTGATATTCCTTGGGATAAGGCATCACAGTTTAGTTAGAAAATCATCGACCATCTATTCCAAGAATCATCTTGAAAATTATTCTATATTGGCTCGACTTACAGTCGCACTTCTTTCGTGTACAATCAATGGAGGACAATTTTTAGCATCTACCCACGTGGAGGATAGTTTTTTATGTGTCAGATGAGGTTTTTCATTATAATCTGTCACAACATAGATTTTAGGTCAACAGAGGATCAACTTTTTTGTATGTTCAAAATCATTCTAGGAGCATCATTTTAACACCTAAAAGCGTTCTTGTAAGGTATTTTTTACAGAGTTTGAGTCATAGTTTGGAATTTATTGCATAATGTTAAATACTATGATTGGATGTTCTTTTTTTGAATGCTTAATAAGACATTGATAAGTTTGTTTCTCTATCTAAATGGGATCGGGTAAGAGTTGTCTCAGTGTTTCAGTTGTAGAATGAGTGTTGACTCAACATTTGATGGCTTAAGTGCTACTGTATTAAATGAATACATAGAGGTATATTTGGAATTTTTTAATGTAGAACAACCATTTGAATGAAGATTCCCAACCATTGTAGGTCAAGTGATATTACACTTCTTTGGAAGGATTCTCGGGGATGAGAAGTTCTAAGTTGGCAAGGTTCTAATAATTTCTGTTTTGAACAAGTGAACAAATGAATGCATTTGAATTTTCATGTAGTGGATGGGCCATTTTTAAAACCGATACTCATAATGTAATTATAAGAGTTTTAACACTTTAATGTGATTTTTTGGACTTGGGTGAAGGTCTAATATGTTTTTTGGGTGTCTAGAAGGGTTTTAGGACCATCAAACCCATAAATTCTTGGTTTTGGAATGCTGTAGGTGGATAATGGATGTCACCTGAGTTGTGAAGGGTTTACAAATACATATATCTATCCCTCAAGGTTAGAGGTATTGGATAGTACCTCAACACTATTCACCACATGGTTTGTGCATGGTTTTGAAAACTATGTGGGATAAACCTTGCGGGATGCTCTGGGTGTCCAGTGGAGGGTGCATAGTTGGAGAAAAAATTTCTATACTATGTGGCCTAAATCATGTGTGACACCTTGTTTTAAAATCTAAATTATTTTAATTTAATTATAATTAAATTAAAATAATTAAATCACCCCTATATCCATTCTCCCCTCATACTCGTGTGTGTCCACCCTTGGGATCCTTTTTGTTCATGCACTCAAACCCCATCTAGCTCCCTGATTTATCACCAATCTTTCACAATTATTAATTTGTCTTCTTCAATCCTTCACATAATGGTTCTCTTTCCTCTTATCCTTTCATTGTTTGATTATTTGCGGTCCCCCTGTCAACTCTTATTCTCGAATAAAAACGCTTAGGTTAGGGTTGATCTTGCTTTTGCTTTTAGTCTAATCTTAGGGTGTGTGGTGCCACTCATAGTTTATTATCGTGCATATTCCGACATCAAAACCAATGGAGAAGATGATTGGGTCATTTTGGTTCACTTCTTACATCTACGGTTATTCTCAATCTCTGTTTCTATGTTTCATACCTTTTAATTTGGGGAATTTTGGCCGCATTGATTCTTTAGAATTTTTTTAGTGGGTTTTGATCAACATTGAAAGAGAGAACACATATTCATAGTCATGTATATATATATATATATTCCATGAATGTCTTAACTCATGGAGAAAGGAATACAAGAATTAGGTTCAAGGATATATATATATAATGGTATGTGTGTTCATGTGTCGAGTATTTTATAGTGATAACTGATAAATATGTCAAGTGTCGAGGGTTGTATTGGTTATTATTTAAGGTAGGACCCCATTACCTTACGTTTAATTTAAGAATGAATTAAATTTCATTAGTTTACTACTTTAGTAAAATATGATTTTGTTTCCATGTTAAATATTCCTTGATAGAGTAAATTGATTTCCGTTAATGAATTTTTTAGTTATGATTGATGATTTGTTTGATAAACAGTCCATGATTTTATAATAAAACCCCTTCAATGGAGGTGCACTGTCTATGAAATCTCATAGTGATATTTTATAATTTCAAGTAGGCTTGGATTATCGCATTATACTAACCTTATGAATTTTTCCTTGTTATGAAAAGTCTTATAGCATGTTTAGCACGCAACCCTTATGGATATCCCATAACAAGTTTTCCATTAATGGGGAAACACTTGTTCCCCAAAACATCTAATTAGTTCTTGTTTAATATTTAAATGTAATTTTCCTTGAGATATAAGGATTAAATGGAAATGAACATGATTTATTAGATGAGATAGTGGAACACTTCAATTGATATAATAATGACACTTTCACCTGAAATCGATTTTCAATGTTTAGGAAAATTGAGTGAGATGACCTTGAGTAAAATCAATTTCACCAAACAACATAATTTTCTTCGAAATGAATTAAATGGTCAAAACATGTGAGATGCATCCTTTCCAATTAAATGAATAAAATGGTCTATAATTGATATTATTATTTCATATGGTAAGACCATGACCTTTACGTAAGTCTTATTAAATGGTTATTTGGAAATTTAATGATTTATATGGAATAGATATTAATTAAAAGATCAAATGAGAGGTTTTTCCTCATGTTCATGCTATATAGTTGATATTTCCTTGTTCATTTTTTAAGGTCTTGTTGACATGACATAAGAGGTAATACATTCTATTCTACATTTAATATGTGTACCTTCTTATATTTATTTCCTAAATGAGCCATATAAATGTTTATGGGTGGTAGGAATTCCTACCCCATGACATATATAATAATGTTTATGGGTGGGAGGAATTCTTACCCCAAGCTAGATATATGAATGTTTATGTGTGGGATGAATTCTTAGCACGTTCTAAATATATAAATGTTTATGGGTTGGAGGAATTCTTACCCCATGACAGCTATAGAAATATAAATGGGTAGGAGGCATTCTTACCCCATCCTAGATATATGAATTTTTATGGTTGGGAGGAATTATTACCCCATGGAAGCTATATAATTTTTTATGGGTGAGAAGTATTCATTCCACATGATAGCTATGTAAATGTCTATGGGTTGGAGGCATTCATACATAATGACCTCTATTTAATTTTTTATGGGTGAGAGGCATTCTTACCCCATTCCAGATATATAAATGTTATGGGTTGGAATCATTTTTACCCCACACTAGTAATATATTATGGAATGATAATAATGACCTTTGTATGGAATGTATACCCAAGCTCCCCTTACAATAATATTCGGCTTACTACCCAGTGAGTATATCTTATTAGCTCATAGACTTGGTTTTTGGAGGTTGACTTGTTATATCCCAATCCACTCCAGCAAGTATTTATATATATATGTAGTGAATTGTTTAGAATTTTCTTGATAATGATTCAAAGTAGGCATATCCATCAGGTGTCCCTTAGGATCCTAGATGAGAGTTTATTTATATTCATAGTCATATTTATTAAATTCAGTTATACCTACACACAATTTTATTCTATGTTTCACTGTCTGGAGTATGTTAGACACCATGGGTGCTAGCCTACTAAGATTTATATCCTACAACCTACTCAGGTACCCTTGGTACATGAGTAGACCTTATATTTGTAAAACATAGGTCCAATGTAATATTTCTTGTACCTGTGAGTTATGATTAAAGGATCAAGTTGAAGGTCGAGATTTTTATAGAGATCTCCCATGGGTAATTGTTGTAATTTTTTTATTTTTCTAATGTATTATAAATCATTTCATTGTTTTTACTGCTTTAGATTATTATTTTCCATCATCCATAAATTGTACAATCTTGCATTATCCACTTTTTTCAGTTATATATAATCTATCTTCTGCTAATTTATCATTACTTTTCACTAATTCTACAACTTTATGTTGTTTATTATATGATATTAACGTTGTGAATATATTATATGACAATATAGTCTCCCCACTATATCCCCCTAAGACCCTCACTACAAGTTGTCAGCCTCATGTATACAAAGAGATGTTCATGAGGCAATGTGACCCACCAGTCCAGCTTCCAGTTCGATGGTAAGTTTGGTCATGATGTTATTATTACAACCCATTAAGATCCTAGAGTAGAAGTGGGAGAAACAAATATCTCAGGACAATGTGATAATGATTCTATACATAGAAAAGGTTCATGATACTAGATGGCTGATAGTTGACCGACTAAGAATGTTAGAAAACTTAATTTCTTTCACGGAGTAGTGTTTTGTGGAGAGGTGTGGCAGTTGTATGTACATGATATTGTTCACCTTTATGGGGTTACCTTAATTATTTTATTCAATCATGATGCATGGTTTACATCATGATTGTGGAGAGGCCTTTAAGAGGATTTTGGGACCCAAATGTGGATGAGTGTATCTTTCACACTGTGATAGTTGGGAAGACCAAGTGCAATATCTAGTTGTTGGAGGATATGTTGAGGGCCTACATGTTAGGAATTTCCCAAAATCTATGAGGATCTAATTCCCTTTGCAGAGTTAGCATACAAAAAAAAGTTAAATCTCTAACATTGGCATGAAACCTATTGAGGACCTCTATGGGAAACCTTACAGGTCACACTTGTGCTAGAAAGTGATCATTGTGACATCTCTTGTGGGACGAGAGATGGTGCAGGTGCTGAAGGAAAAGGTCCAGGCCATTTGTGAGTCGATGAGGATGACCTGTAGAAGAAATAAATCTTATAAAAACTGCCTTTTTATGCCCTTGTATTTTGATTTGGGTGACCATGTTTTCCCAATAGTGTCCCCATGATGCAGATAAAAATGGTTTAGCTTGGGAAGAATGGTATCCCTAGGGTTCATCAGGTTATTCATGATTATGAAGAGGGTTGGTGTGGTTTCATACCACCTTAACCTACCCCCAAGCTAGATCAGATGCATGACATCTTCCATGTGTCATTAGTGTAGAGATATGTGCATGAACATATGCACAACATTGAATGGAGTCAGTTGGACATCAATGATGCAACCACCTTTGTGGAGAACCCAATGGTGATCAACGATTGAAAAGAGAGGATAATACATAGACATACAATCCCTTTGGTTTAGATTTTCTAGTAGCAAAGAAATGTGTCGGAGAGTTCCTATGATTGGGATATCCATATGTGGGCCCAGTATCCAGATTTTTTAGTTTTTCTTTTCAAGGATGAAAATCTTGAAGTGGATGGTGTATAGAACCAATATCTTCCTTATAGGAAATTGAAGTATTTAAATATATATTTCTATAGTTTGGAATGGTGAATGACGTTCTATATTGTGTCCTATTGTGCCAAAATTTAATTTTATAAAATTATTAAATATATTTGTTATTACATATTCATATCTTAGAAAACAAAATATAATAAATCTCATCTAGGAATTTGGATTAGAAATTTAAGTTCACAGTTGAGTCTGTAATGCATTGTTTACCCTATGCCCGACATAAAATGGGTTGGTGTGGGGAATTCAGACACCATGATCATTGTAGGTATGTTCAGTGCATTGATTACTTATTAAATTAATTAATTCATCCCATTTTAACACAGTGAAATTTTCTATAAAAATAACTCCATGGTAAATTCTCTAGGGACTGTTGCATAAAATTGGGGAGAATTCCAGAGTTTCTCTTCCTCCTTCATTAGAAAATCACATTGGACAATGATAAAATTCCAGATCGCAGTAGATCAGGATGTAGTGAATGAAACAAAATACTTCAATCATTAGAGGGTGAGTTATTTTATGAAGAATTATCCTATCTCTAGGTATGAATCATATATTTTTGGTTAATTATCCTGTTGATTAAACTGATCGAGTAGATTAATCCCTTTTTTCGATCTGTGCAAATTATGGATTTATCATATGCCTGCTTATTGAAATATTAATTGACTTTTAAATATTACAAATCCCCAGATTCCCATTATATATATTTTTATAATAACTCTTGGTGAGGATCATTAAAAACATTGTTATGGCGAATTTATTAAAAAACATGCTTCACATTAGTCACCAGTAGGACCCTGTTGTCTTGGTTCGACATTGTTGGGAAGTATCAAGCCCAATCAGACCCACATAATCTTAACATATTGATGAATGAGGATTGGATAGATGAAATATGATTAGATATAGGATTATTTCATGGAACATATGATTTTTTCTATGATTGGAGACTGAGAAATAAAGGTCAGAGAAAACTGAGGTGTGTAGGAAGTAAGAAGAACCTCTTGAAGAACAAAAAAAATCATAATTCTAGAGAATGACAGTCATAAACCATGATCTGTGGACAGATCCATAAGTTTCATGCAGATTAGAGGTGGGATCCATGGCAGAATGACATAATTATCGTGTGTATCACAGATTTAGATTCTAGAGAAAACCCAACTACACGCCATGTACAAGGATGAGAACACAACATGCATCCTATTAAGTGTGTTTGATAGAATTTTGTTAAATATTAAGGATGTAATGGTGTGTATCCCACTTACATGTCATGTACCTCATCCCCAAGTGGATGAGCCATGTGATGGACCACACAGGCCAAACTCCAATGGTTGAGTACATGTCCAGGAACATGATAGTGTACTGAAGCACCCAAACATGGCCAAAGCACACTGGTAGAACTACATGTGAAGTAACATATAGTGTACTAAGTACACATGCACTGGGTGAGTACAAAAACATGGATAGAAGGACCCGGACCAACCACTGGTTAGATTGGAAATGTCGGGTATTCCACCAACATGATGTGTACTACAAAATGGATATGGATCTGTGTGCTTGATAGGGACATAGCCAGGAAGTGGAGTGGGACCACACCCCTTGTAATACATCGTTCATTTTTAGAAAACATCGAACTTCTATATATCCTTTATTAGAACATGGATTTTGGTTCATGAGTAGCCTATCATGAGTGTTTTTCTACATAAAATTTGATAGTTCCCTCAATTGTTTCTTTTTTATGTTTGATGTGTAATGTTTTTTGGAACGACGCTTGGTTAAGGAGATGAACCATGACAAAAATGATCAGGCGGGATCACTAATGGTTTTGAATAGAGTGGAGTCCCCATCAACATTAGGGTATGTCCTCTATAGATACCTTTCAAGTGGTACCCTCTAGTAGATCTGGGTAGTGGATTTCTCAATGAATATTGAGTTATACTATCTAGTAGTGTTGAACAATGGAGTCCTTAATGACTACCGAGTTTTACCCTCCAGTGGAGATATAAAGTGGAGTCCTCTATGGCTACCGAGTTATACCCTAATGTTGGGATGAGTATAAGAGTCCTCGATGAAGACAATGTTTCACCCTCTTATAGAGTTAGGTAGTGGAGTACTTGATGATTACAGAGTGGTACCACTAATAGAACTGGGAATTGGATTCCTCGATGACTACTGAGTTGTACCCCATAGTAGAGCTATGTAGTGGGTCCTCAATAGCTATCATAGTATATCCATCCTATTTTACTAGGAAATGAGTTATATACCTAGATATTACAACCCATCAATTGTTCTGTACAGTGAATAGATGTGGGTTTACATGGAAAATTACTTCTTGGAATATGTGTGAGAAGTTGGGCATCATTCATTGACATTAGAAACTTTTGGCTACGCTTCCACCTAAGATGATCTATGAGATGTAGATCCCCTTACTCTATCATTTGGAATTCCTTGACTGAGAATATATATATATATATATATATATATATTTTTTGTATCTATAACATTGGATTTAGTTTCTCACATTCAACAAGATGAAGAGATATGCAGATTATACCATGTGATTTCAGTCTTTATCATCTTATGGTTGGATTAGTCTACTCTCCTACTATGTGTGGTGAAGACTCAATGTGTAGTTCATCTACTCATCATGTCAATCCCTATGTGTTTGGATGAGGTTACATTCTCTTGGTTTGGTTGATCTATTCTCTCTGACTGAATCCTATATCAATTGACTTTCTCTTCCAATTTTATCTCTTACTTTTCCCCCTTCAACTTTTGGGGCATCCTACTAGGTATGTATATACTCACCCATACAAGGGGTTTTCCCACATGTGTTGGGTCTTATGCAGATGATGGATAGGTAGACGGTGACTTCATAGGATCTTAGAGATACCAGGTACATTGGATAGTGTATGGTGGTTGTATTTTAAGATTTAGGAGTTATTCTCTCTCATTATTTTAATTTCCTAGTCTTTTCAGGTTGTGAAATATTTTTGGTTGGGAATTTATTTTTCCACTTTAATTTTCAGTTTTCACTATCATACTCTTGTACACACTAAATGTTATGCATGCATGGATTACTTTCTTGTCGTATTGCATCTTTTACTCTCTCCCTCTAATATTAGGCATCATGATGGTTGTGTGTGTTCATATATGTACTTCGATATAGGTATCAAAGTGTTAGATATTCCTTCTTATACCATTTTCCACCCACTAGCCTATGGATGTGGGTTTGCGGTAGATGTGGCTCAAGCTCTGGCTTAGTTTAGGTCATGATAGTCATCCAATATACTGGCTCATATATTCGGGTTGTCCTAAGGTGTAGATCAATGAATTTTTCTATCTTCTGATAGAAAGGTAATTATGAAACATCATCAGGAAAGAAATCCTCATAATCTACCACCACTGTAGAAAACTAATGATTTATAGAATCAACTACACCAAAGGTCATTATATCCAACTACTGTGTAATCGTCTACACCTTCCAATGCTTGATTCAATCCTGTTATGAATAAATTTTCTTTTTTACCACAAAGTAAAGAACTAGTCCCCTCACTACAGAAACACCACATCCTCTACCTAAACTAGTTTATCTTTGCATGAACTATAGATAAACAGTACATACATAATATGACATTGTATGGCCTCATAAATACTACAAAGAGATACAAGAAAAATATCTCACCTCCAAGAGTCATGTATCACAATCGATAGATATGTGTGATTACTGATTCACCTATAGTGGGAGTCTCTAAATGTAAGGTTCAGGCCGAGGGCTCAAACAAAATTTATGTCTCTCGAACAAGATAAGTGGGATTAATGTAATGACTCTAACATGTATCTATCAGTACTAGAAATACAATAGATAAAACATAGATTATACATCATATCATCCCTTGAGCGTCTAGGTCATAAGGCCTAACCGCTTGTAGCTTCCCATGCCCATGTCCCCCATTCATCTTAGCCTGGAATAGACCACCTAGGTGTGGTGATGGTAACAAATCATAACATCTACCAACTCTAGAAACTCTCCCAACTCCTCTACCACATCTGCTTCCCAGTGGAACTCCCTACTCATACCATTGTCTCTGCCTACATATCCCATTCACTATCTCCCTATTATCGATATGACGGGTTATATAATCCCATTAGAGATGTCACTTACGATTGAAAAAGTACAAATACCTCTTTTTAGGATGACTAGACCCATCCTATGAGCCAAGAACCACTGAACCTATTTCCTAGTATCTCCTCCTTAAATGTCTCACATTTTCAGGTCTGTGTGTATGTCATTGGATACCTACTACAAAAGTATCATCTTCTGTGTGCCCACATCCATCATCAATTGTTTGCATCTTCTCATGTAAATAACTCTCAAATAAGATATCATGTTGTAGTACTACATCAAAGTTAAGAATTCATAGAGGTATCATGGTGGCTGAAATGTTTCTGCAGAGTAGCCACTTGATGGTACAACCCCAAATGAACACATCACATTCCATATTCATTTTGTATCAAGAGAGTTCAGTGAACCTCAATGAATACTCATTAATAGTAAAACTACCATGTTGATGTTGTAGAAGCTCATGGATATGAACAAATCTCAATGTAGCTAACTGCTCTATGAAAATGTGCACAAACACTAACCATACTAGAGTTTCCTAATTTTACGACCAGGTCACTAAGCTCCACCATTGTCCTTCAGAACCATTTAGAAGTCTCACTTCAAGGACCACCATGTAGTCTTCAGATGTTCTGACAACATGGAAGACTTTAGTCACTACCTCAATCTAGTCCTCATCTGCTTATAGGTGGGGCTCTCTTAAGAACCTGGGGGTTCTCAGTCTCTTAAATGCATAAAGAACACTCATCATGCACACCTAATCTTCTTGTACTTCCATCACCATATTATATTAAAAAATTGGTGGTAATATTGGTGCACCACCTGGAGGTAACACCTCCAGAACAGGTCACTGTATCGAAGCCTCATCACTAATGGGGTCATCCTCACGATCCTTCTACTGAATCATACCTGGAAAATTATGTGGAGGCATCCTGAAATAGACAATATATACAACGATCAATTAGTATTTATATAGAGATAAATAAAGAATGAAATGAAAACCACAACTAATTAATATATGATACATATATGAATTTTTCCTTGAAACCAGTGTCTACAAGTACAGATTCAACATGTAGGTTATCAAATTTATTGTGCAAGGATATGTCATACCCCACACCAACACTAGAGTCTTTAGCACGAGATCCAAACATGAAACACTTAACTCAATTTCACCAATAAAATCTTACAGTCTCTGATCCTAAGGTATAATTGATGAATCTTGTGCCACTCTATCATGACTTATCCCAATGGGGCTCATCCAGGACTAGCCCAATCCAACCTAAAATAGGGTAGGAGTGTTTACCAGTATTGAGTAGTAATATCACTCACATGGGTGGTCTTAGCCTAATTTACATGTACACACATAGACATATCTAATCACTTGAAATGTTAAAATGTTAAACAATTGAAAACCATGCATGTATATAACAAAAATCCTACCATTAGATCATGAGAAAAAATTATAAAAAATAGACAAACAAAATACCATCAAAAGAAAATCAAAACAAGTCCAACCTGTAAAGTGGTTGAGGACTTATTTCAATATAACTATAGTAACACATGTTTTTCACTACTGGAAATATGATAATACCCATGGTTTTGGGCAAACCGTTGGTATAGTTAACTAATTGGGACATATACCAACGGTTTGGCCAAAGCCATTGGTATAGGTCCATTATAGAGACCCTATAACAATCGTTTGGCCAAACCGTTGGTGTCGATCCCCCCTATACCAATGGTTTGTCCAAAACGATTGGTATAGGTCCAAAAATTAAAGAACCTATACCAACAGTTCTCAAAACCATTGGTATAGGCACATATATTTTTAATGGAATATTCTTCAGAGGACATTAAATAAATCCAAATTTAAAATACTTAAGATAATAAATATACATATTTATTAAATTATGTTCACAAAAGTATGTTAGGTTAGTGGTTATCTCGTTTAATGACAAATGCGAGTTACTGAGATCAAAACCCATCGAATGATTATTTTTTGAATTTCACATACCAACGGTTTTATGGAACCATTGGTATAGATTTTCATATTACTTATACAAATGTTTTTCCCAAAAACCATTGGTATAGACCTATTCACACGGCTTACTTGGAAATGGATCTCCAAATCATTTGTATAGGCTATACCAACGTTTTGGAGGCCTATACCAATGGTTCCAAACCGTTGGTATGTGGTATTTTTCAGTAGTGGTTATTTATTTCTCACAAATATCCTCCTAGTCTTGGCCCCTCTAGGACTCCATCAAAAGGTCATTCGTTAACATAAGATATGGAACATGTGAGAAAATCTTATCCAGTTTTGAGTATGACAATAACCAGTAGGACACATTAAAATCACTACACATATAGAATCAATAACAATAATAGTCAACTCACCATAAATATAAAATAATACTATATAAAAATGAACATAGGGATATACTTAAACTATATACACATTCATAGGTAATATCACAACCATATTTCAAGCCTTAGATTCACACTAGAAGGTTCCAAAAAGAACTCATCCATGAAAACACACTCCACATTTCATATGGCACTGATGGAGTCCATCTACGATGTTTTGATCATCAGGTATCATCATAATGAGTAAAAAATTCACGTATAAAGATAATGATACATAGATGGGGATCACACCCAGCGCCATGGGGTATACCAACAACCCAATCTATATTAACCCATTAAGTATGGGATGGATGCCTGTGTCATGTTGCTCATGAAAATAACAAGAAACCCACTTTGGGAAATGATGATGATATAGGATCTTACTCCAAGACTCATGGAGGGATTCCCACTAGTCTATTCAATACTAAAGCTCATCTGAGGGTATCACCATCATATGCATGGGGCATGACTCCATACTAATCTCGCAGGGAATAGATCAACAAAAGATACGCGAATGAAAATTGTTCAAGATAAAGAGGATAATGGATCTAAGTAATATATGAAGGAGTACATGGCATGTATTAGATGTACCTCGAATGCCCCATTAAAACAAGGTTCTACTTGTGTATCACTAACCATGCCTATTTCCATGTCCGAGTACATTGCATGTCCATGCATGTGAACTTATAGCCATGCTCATGTACCCTTTGAGGTACACAAAGAGCTACCCATTAAGGTTCATTCCCTGTGTGATATTTCCCACTCATTGTGTGATAATTATCATCTCTGTTGAAACCTAGAACCAAACTAGGGGTCCCACACAGTGAGTAATTCTGGATAACACAATGTATAACTAGATATTTCATAGAACCGCTGAATCCTCCTCTTTGTATTCTCGATCCATATTCTCCTATAATTATTTCATCAATTCCTCCTAGATATCATGGATATGGTCTAACTAAACCTCATTATTGCTTGATTTTCATAAACCATACCTCAATCCACTAAAAAATCAATCATTGAGTCACATAATCATTGCAAGCCAAAAACATGTAGAATGAGTATCCCAAAATCCGTACCGAATCAACCATTCATCATTGAAACATGATCCAATTATTGAGATGAAACCTATTATATGGTATCAATCTGTTGCTCCAACAAATAGGTGTGAAAAAATTTATTTCTCAAGTATTAATCGAACCACCTGTAAAATGAGATAGTAGTGTTGAATTAATGAAGAATGGGGGGAGAAAACAAGAAACACAAAGGGGGAACGAACCTTGGTACCTTTTCAGTTATCTTGGAACTATTTAAATTAAAATGATTATCATTGATAAAAAATACAATTTCTCTAAATAAACTCAGCAAAATGATCCCACACCAACAACATGACCAATATGTGAACCAATCCATTAGTCAATTAATTTTGGGTTCATCGTAGGAAAAATCAAATATGGATAAATCAAAATAAAAAAATGTCACACCTCAACCTGGATCAATCACTAGAAAATATTGATCACACATCATTGTTGTTGGTGAGAATTACACAATTCATTGGCACACAAATCCTTGATCCTGATTCGATCCGAAGTCATCCACCAATACTTTCTCCAAAACTCTTTCAATTGTTAGGGTTATGAAACCAACCCTAAGAATTGATCATATGCGTGTTTGAATTGATAAAATAATTTTTTCGTTTCATCACTTAATAAATTAAATATACAAACAAAAATATTTATTTTATTATTTATTTATGGGATGAATATTAACCAAACACTCGATGAAGAAAAATTTTATGACACAACACCAGTAAATCCCATTCTCCGAACTCAACATAGGTCATGTATTTAAGATTCTAGCCTCTAATTAAGTGTCATTACACTTTTTCAAAAAAAAAAACTATGCACACGTGTTATTTAAAATATTTTAAAAATTAATTTCAGTATCACTGGGCTTTAGAATCTCATGTTTTCTCAGCACCTAGCTTCGAAAATAATCCATAGAATTTTCTAAATTAATATTTTGAAAATTTAGAGTCATTACATGTGCATATATATTTGTTTCATTTTATTATATATATGTATGTGTGTGTATTCGTGTATAGGTATATGTGCACATGTGTATGTGGGATATACATATATGCATGTGTATATATGTGAATTTGTATGTATAAGACATGTATTTATGTGTGTGAATGTCATGAAATATACATTTTTAATATTATTTCAAATGTAATATTTATATTTTACATTTAATATATAATTTTTCTAGAGTTGTTATTCATTTCATGAAATCTATATATATTTATAAAGTATTGTTTTATAATAATATTTTAATTTATATGATTAGTATTTGTTTAATATTTTTATTAAGTTTTAATACTTTTAATTTTTTTAGAAATTTATATAGTAAAGATATTTATATAACTTTTTAATATTTTCTTTATTTTTATGTGTTTACAATTTAGGTAGTTTATCTTATATGAATTCATTTTTTAAATATTTTTTTCTATCAATTTTTATTTATTCTTCTTTAATATTATTTCATTTAATATTATTTATTCATTTTTAATATTTATTTATTCTTATATTTTTTTTGGAATTTAAACATTTTTAAATATTTATTTACTATGTAATAAATTCAATTTTTTTTTTAATTTATATGAATAAAACATAAGCGTTTCTTATTTATTATGTTTTAAAATATAAAAAATGTTTGAAATTTATATAAGTAATTTATCTAAATACATATTTCAATATTTAAGAAATTGAAATTTTTAATATTTTTTTGTAATTCATTTAATTTTATTTATTCATTTTTGATATTTTTTCATTTAAATTTTTTCTATTTTTGATTTAAATTAATTTTTAATATTTTTGGAATTTATTAACTTTTAAAATTAATACATATGTATTTAATATTTTTTATTATTTTCAATATGTTTGAAAATTATATGACTGATATATATTCTATTTTATTTACTAATTTTTTATATTTTTTATATGTCTATTGTTTCTATAATTCATTCCTATAAATTGATTTAATTTTTAATTTTTTCCTGGTCAATTTAATTCATTTTTTATATTTTTTTATTAAAATATTTTAAAATATCAATTTACTCATTTTTATTTATTTTTATGTGTCTTCGTTTCATTTAGTTAATGTCAAGAATTCACTTTTGAACTGTTTTTATAATTAATTGAATTTAATTTATCATTTTGACATAATTTCATTTAATATTATATACTCATTTCAAATGTTTATTATTATTTTTTAACATTTTTTGGATTACATCACTTCTTTATATTTATTTTTACATAATTATTTACAATGTTTTAATATTATTAATATATTTTTTATTTTTATGATTAATATTTATTCAATTAGATTTATTTAACTGTAATATTTTTAAAATGTTTGAAATTTATATAATTAATTTATTTAAATGAATTTTATTATATTGTATTCATTTTTTATTTGTTTACACCTAATGTATTTAATCTTATGAATTATATGAAATCATCTAATTTTATTTAGTACTCTTAGTATGTTTGCAATTTGTTTGAATAATATTCGTTCAATTTTATTTATTAAGTTTAAATATTTTTAAAATGTTTGAAATCTATATAATTAAATCATTTAAATGCATTTTCTATCTTCTTCATTTTTGTACGTTATTAAAATTCTTATAATTAATATATAATTTTTTTTGTATATTTTTGTTATCTATTAAAAAAATTATTCATTTTTATATTATTTCATTTAATATTATTCATTTAATTTAAATAAATTTTAATATTTATATATTTTGGAATTTAAGATTTTTTTTATATTTAGTTATAATCATTTATGTACAATGTTTTAATATTTTCAATCATCTTCAATTTAATGTATCTTCACATTTAATTTTTTTAATAATTTATATAATTAATAAAGCTTGTCCATTTTTTAATATGTTTAAAGTCTCTTCATTTTTAATTATTTAGATTCTCTCATTTATACCATTCATCCATATAATGTTATATATTCGATAATAATGTTAATTAATTTAACACTATTATAATTTATTCAGTTTTACTATATATTTGATTAATATTCTTTTTATTTTATTGAAAAAATTATAAGTGTTTTCCAAAAAGAATTGAAAAATATGTGTTTTATTTATGCTAAAATTTTAGCAGTGATAAAGATATATCTTTTTTATTTATTTTTAGCACTGATAATTATATATTTTATTAGTGATTTATATTTTAGTTCCCCATTATTTTTTGAAATCATTGATAATTTTTTTTCCTTTTAAATATAACCCTAATAGAGGACCTCATCACTTGCACCATTGAAACTCTTATGAAACTTAAACCCCCCCCCTCCCGGTGTGAAATTCTCAAATGAATCGAATCTATGCTAACTTAATAAATTTGATTATTTGTACTCACAGTTAGTTAGAATCACATGTTCTCTCGTTTATCAGTGTTCAAGATATTATGATCAATTTTTCTCTCCCCCACTATTTTTTAAATTTCAACTACTTGCTACTTTTGTGGATATTTTCTTTCTATTTAATAATATAATAATATTTTAATTATTCATAAAAGAAATATTCTTTTGAAAATATCACACTCGGATTGCATGGAGCTCCCAGTTGAATGAGGACGTGGAAGAGATATCTAAACAGTGATTGATTAATGGACCATTTGTACACTGCAAGAACTCTTCCATCTTATCCCCAAACAACACTACCTTGTCTGGGGCCCCATAACCCAAATGGGTTTTCACCTGTTTCTTGGATGCCAATTCCATGAAAAGTGTTTCCTATAAAAAGGCTCATGAAAGGGGTCATTTCAAAAGATAAATAGGAATAGTTTTTACAATACATTGATGGTAATCCACTACAAGTACCAGGTATCCTTATTATACCAATGCATTAAAATTAAACAATTTTTCCCATATTCTTCAATTAATAGTCATAAGAACCCCAATACTTTTAATTTTTTTTATGAAAATTTATGATAGGAATCTTCCAACAAAAGCTGCTAACCTCATGATCAGCTAAAATGGATTCTTGTAAAAATGATACAAAAAGTGAGAATATGTAATAGAAAGTTTCGGATCATTATTAAGTTTGTCAATTCACCTAATTTTTCATTTGTACTACCTCGGTTCTGTAAATTTTCACTCATAGTAGTTTATTCACTCTACTTACCCCTTTTGGATTTTTTCAACATTCATTTCACCCTCGGATAAAATTAGTAAATAGTTATTTATTTTCAATTTGTTCTTTCTATTTGAACCACTTCTATTCATTGTGACCACCATTTAATTTCTTTAAGACTTTAATATTTTGATATTTTTTTCCATTTGACATTATCAGTTCATCCCATTGGGATAAACCTAGAGATTTATTGAAACCTTGGTCCTATTTACAGGGACTCCCAAAACTCACATTAAAGCATCACACATGCTGCTTTTTAGTCCTTAAATTGGAATCACAAACAACATTAAAAACATCCAAATATACTTCCATCTTATATAAAACTCACTCCAAGTTTCCACTCTGACATTTTTCAAAAATGTATTTAAGATTTTCATCAAATTTCTGGTCATAATGATAATGTTACTGAGCCCTACCAATGATTTAATCATTTTAAAAATGATCATCTTCGGCTCCTAAGAATTATGTCCCTATAACATAGCTTAACATTCCATGTACAAAGTTATTAAATGAATAAAAATAAAATTCTCCATCTTGTTATACTCTCACATAAAATGGTTAAATAAACAATCCTTGATCTCTTCATTTTTCAATAGATGAAAATTTAATAATATTATTTTTAACGTTATAAATATCACACATTCATTTATTTTAATGTTTTACAACACTATAATACAACCTCAATACAAAAAATCAAGGTCTTATTATATTAATATAATTACATCATGTAAATTAAATGATTCATTAAAATTTTCTTTTTATGGTTACTAAGATCATACATTCTGTGTATATTTTTTATATTACCTAATCAAATATAATGGATATGAATAAAAAACAGATGCCTGTCAATTGTATGAAATAAGAGTATGAGTATAGGGTTGAATAATGTAAAAACGTTTCAAAATATCTGGCATATGATCCTTCTCAAATCATGTGTTCATATTAACGCTTTTGGAATTCATGAACAATTAGTTTGGAGGAGTTAAAACAACACTTGATCAATTACAGAATAGATCAAATTTATAAATATTGGAATAAATGCATGGAAAATATGAAAGTAACTAGTGACTTGGATAACACTGTGTTTTAGGGATCATCTGATATGATTACTTGTGTGAACAATGATAATGATAGTATCGAGGGTATGATTTCATGTGTGAAAGATAATTAAGATCTTATTGAGGAAATTCCAATAATATTTTAAGATTAATTTAATGATTGTCCAGAATTGTTTGAGATGATAATGGGATGTAAAAAAACTCCACTGTATGATGGTTTTAAAAAATATACACATTTTCAGCCATACTGAAACTATATGATATAAAATATAGTAACACATGGAGTGATTCTAGGGTTACTAAACTACTTGATATCTTGAATGATTTGATAACAGAATATAATTAGCTTCCTTACTGAACATATGACACAAAAATAATGCTTCATTCAATGGGTATGATCTCTGAAATAATACACGCCTCTCCAAACGACAGTATACTATTTCTCTACGACAATGAATTACTTGAAAATTTCAAATGTTTGGAACAACCTGATACAATAGAGATGAATCAGATACTTTGAATGTTTTATGGTACTTTCTATCCATTTTAGGGTTTAGGCGCCTATATGTAAGTGAGGATACCATAAAGCTATTTATGTAGCATAAAAATATAAGAAATAATGATGGGAAAATACATCACCAGATAAACACTCATCAGAGGAATAAAATTGATAATAACGATAAATAATTTAGAAAAAGTCCTTGAAAACATCATATTGCACTATCTATAGATGAATTGAATCCTTTTTGTTTTTAATGAAACACTCAGAGTACATGTCTAGTTATGTTGGTAAATTATAACATCCCACATTGGTTTTGAATGAAATGAAAATATATTATTTTATCTATGATTATATCAGGACCAAAACATAGATCTACTAATATTAATATTTATTTGGATCCATTTATTCAATATATATGGAATTATTGTGTCATTTAAGTGTTAAATTGTATCATTCATAAATAAATGAAGATTTCGCATTGAGATCCAAGTTGAATGTGATGATAAATTACTTTCCTTATTCTATAATTTTTAGGATGAAAAATTAATGGATCATAAGTGTGTCCCATTTGTGAACTACGTAAACACCCAATCTAGTTGAAACATTTAATCAAGACTATGTTTCTATGAAATCATATATTTATTCCCTGGGGTTAGAAATACCAGTCTTGGATGACAACATTCGATGGATGTTCAAAATAAGGTACCTCCCCATCCCTAAAATAAGTAATCTAAAATTTGATAAAGTAAAATATATGGACACTACTATTGTTAAACCTTCTTTGAAAACCCATACTAAAATCAGTTTAAAAAAAGGATCTGTTTTTTTTAATTACTAAGTTTTTTTTGTATTTTAGGAAAATTATTGATTTCATACATGTGATATATATATATATACATATGATAGTTTCATTGTAACATTACTAAATTATCCTAACAAAATAATGGATGGAATTAAGGGTAGGTTCGACATGATTAACATGGGGATATGGGAAATTTCATCACCAATGAAGGGTTAAAGAAAGACTTTTATTCCTCTATGTTCATACACAATTTCTAGGAAGGATAGATATTATTTTTTTCAAGTTCATGAATGATGTAAAGGTTCTAATGGCGTATTTATCAAATATCAATAATATCATTTCAATGTATGATTTAATGATAATGTTTTTGAAATCAGAAGACAATAGTATTTTTATACAAGAACTAATTCCAATAATTTACATTTTATTTTCCTTAAGAATATTCATCCAAATTTAACCAGGATGTATTTATTTTTCAATGATATATGTAACAATTTTATAGACCCATTAACATTTCCATCTTTTGAAACTAAAATTGATGTCATATTATGTGAATTGGATATGTTCTTCTTAGTGTCAATAATTGATATGATGGTTCACTTTATTGTACACATGTTTAGAAATATTTTACTTTACGGTCATTTATATTATAGATTTATGTACCTTATTGAATTGTATATGATGATTTTGAAATCGTATGTAAAAAATAGATGTCATCAAGAAGGTATGATTATGGAGTGATATGTTATTGAAGAAGTAATTATATTATATACCTAATACCTGTCTGACGTGGAATACATTTGCATATCAAAATCGTATCACATTAGGATACTTATGGGTGAAGGAATTTCTAGAATATATGTTGTCTCAATTATTTTTACAAATCACATATATAAACAACTTTATGTTTTACACAGTATTTTAGAGGATTCACCATATGTTCAAACCCACAAAGTAATTTGTAGGCACTTTTATCCATCTCGGGATGAAATATGGATAACAAATACACATAATCAGTAGTTTATAAGATGCATTCAAGACCATATTTTTTTAGAGTTAACTAAAAATTTGGGATCAATTTTAGAATGAAGTTGATGGTTAGTGAGATGATCAAGTGTTCATCTGTTATCCTATAATGGTTATATTATTAATGGATATACATTCTATAAAATTTAACATGATAAATGAAGTACTATTAAAAAAAAATTATTTACAACTATGGATGAATTGATGCATATATCTTGTACTAAGGAAGAAAAACCCAGTTTATGCAATTATTTCAGACTATCAAATCATATAACAAATTGTAGTTGGATTATACTACCTTACAAGGGATAATTTTTTAATGTTACTTAGTTGATAATAGGAGTACAATTAAAATCGAAGAGTTAAAATTCATGAAAGTGGATTTCAGCAAGGAAGGGTACAATTACAAACCATTTATAATGGAATAACATATGATGAAAGTATATTATATTCTAGATCCCATAAATATAAAGTGTTCAATTAGTTTATTATCGAAAAAAACCACTAAAGTTTCAGATGTGAATTCCACTGAGGATAAATTTTTCATTAGGATTTCACAATAATTTCAGAGCGGTCAAAATTTAGAAGGGTCCTTTTATGTCATAGGGGTCCAAAATGAGAGTATTTGGATACTCAATATATGGTTCAAATATCATTAATCATTAAAAAAAGTTAGTTTAATTATCATGAAATATTTTTTTGAATATATATTTCATTACTTTATATTATTATTTGTTCAATATTGAATTTATATAATCTAAATTAAATGTTAAAAAACTTCTAACAATATTTACATATGCACATGTTTATGGTTCCAATAACGATGGTGTTAAAAAATTTATTAAGGAAATAAATAGATGAATTGAATAATATATTTGATGGAATGAACACGAAAAACCTATTAACACCATCAAGGCCATTTTTTTACATTTGGCTCACCGCTCAAATTCTTGTGTCATAGAACAATGTTCATTATTTCCATAAGTAACTAGTTTGGGAAAGCATTAGGGTAAAATTATGATATACAATCCTTATTTAAAAAAATTATAATAATGAAATAAATATTCAATAATCATTATCCCTTTCAGAGTTCACATATACTAGATTATATTCTGAAAGAAATTTGGATTACTACTCACTAGAAAGGCTCATAGAGGGTTTGGGACAATTATTATGTAGTATCATTTCAATGATATTGAAGAGAATGTATACCTTCATCCACCATAGATGTTTGCAAACTAGGTATACCAAAAAAATGTTGAATTATTTTATTGGTTGTCACGATGAGACAGATTTTCTAGTGCAAATTGATTGGAAATACATTACTTGAAAATTAATATATGAAACCATTTTATTATCAATTGTTAATTAATGAAATAATAATTTAATGTTAACAATAATAAACATGAAGCAATCCCAACATACCCCAATAGTAAATAAAGGATGGGGTGGACTTAACATGATAAAAATGTATTTAATTTAAATCAAAATTATGAATTTTATATGGCATGAAAAAATAAAATAATTATTTTTATTTATTTATATAAATATTTATGAATCAAAGACCAAAGACCCTTCCATCCATCACAATGCACTATAGAAGGTGGTTTTTGAATATAAATATGGGATAAAAATAGGCAAAAACAACCAAAAATTATGCGATGTACGTGTAAATATAAAAGAATAAATAAAATATAATTTAATTAGTTATTCAATAACAATGATTATTTATTTTTCTATACTTTTATATGTATTATAAAAGGGAATCATCATCAGCTATACTCAATGAATTACTACTATAAATGGCCTTGAAATAGAAATAATAATATGATTATGTTAAATGTGCATGTTTTGGTCTGTCATCTTAAATATATATTAGATAAAAAAAATAAATATGGTGTAAAGATAGTAAAATGGATGAGAAAAATCCATGATTAGATACTATAAAAAAATAAAGTTGGAAAACTGAGTGGTTAAAAAGAATTACGCCATGGCTTTATAGATAATAAACAACTCAACAAAAACCCCTAAATGACGATCCCCCCAACCCAACCCCTCTTGCTTTGAGGTGAACCATTCCCCTCAATGGTCTTCCGTATAATATGTAATAAATTTTTTTAAAAAAAATTCCTTGAAATGTGAATAATATAGATACTAATATCTTTCTAGTACTGATAGTCTACATGGTGAAAATTATTATTATTTATATCTTTCAAAACCCACCTATCACCTTGTTACGAGGGGTACAATGTACAATATCTATGAACATATATTTCACACACAAAAACCTCAAACTTTTCATGTCAGATTTGGGATTCACATATTTCACAATCCAATCATTGAAATACCTATACAATGTGATGAACCAGATGTTCATACCATCAATATTATTATTTTTAGCTTTCATAGCATGTCTATTTTATCTTGTAAAAATACATGTCGATAGGCATATATTCCTTTCTAATTTATTTTTTATAAAAAAACATTAAAAATTAATGAAAAAAATATACAAAGATGAGTGTTATTACTGAAGGATATAGGTAGGGGTTGAAATATATGTTCGAATAAAATTTATATAATGTATTTACAAATAAATTGACAATATCTTTATAAAGTACGTTCTCCCCACCAATTCAACTTCTATATTTATTATCATTACAAGTTCATGAGGATACAATGTTAAAATATGGTGATATGACAACACAGAAATTTAATCAAAACTTGTATGAAAATTAAATTACATATTATTTTGGACTTTATAATGTAGATTAAATCCTCACGCATAAATGGATTGATGTAAAACGACATTGATTTTTTTTGAAATTGTCAAAAGGGATAACAGCAGGTTAAAACATTGATATAAGGGTTAAAAATCAACTAAAATTGTAAAAATTTTATTGTATGAGAATATGTTAAATTATATTCATATTATCATTTAATTATATCAATTTAAATTCATTTTCTCATGATTATTATTTTTTATTAATTGAATACTTTAATTATTTCCAAGCGTTCCTTCCCTTTACTTATAAAATGGAACATGCAATCTATCATTATTTAAAAGTATTGTGCATTAAATAATTGAAAAGTAATTACACCATACTTCCTAGCTTAATTTATCACATCCTAGTGCTTATTCTCTTCCCAAGAGACCCCCTTTTAATTATTAAGGTGTAATAAAAAGAATGCTTCTCAGTAAAGAGGTATAACTATTTACTGATCATTGTCTATTTTTTATTAGCCCACCTCCTATAAATACATGGTATCCATTATAAAATTATTAATTATGTATGTTAAATTTAATAATGTTTATCTCTAGTGTGTGTGTGTGGACTACCACCTCCATGAGATGATGAGATTATTTTGTTATTTATTATTTACATGAATGGTAACTAGGATATGTTAAGTGAATATGTAAGATATATATGATATAATAATTATTATTTATGGGTGAATAATTATTTTTTCATTCAATCAATTGAAAAATTAAAACATCATTCATAAGTATGTATAGCCATTATCTCCATAAATGGTGTAATTCATTTATCCATTTCTATCAATCATGGTTAAATGTAAATATAAATAGTGAATATATAAGAAATTTATAGAATGATTAAAGCTATTGATATTTTTTGACAATGTTCAATGTAAAATGATTGGAACTATTAAACTAAAATTCACATGAAAAATGAAATGGTTAACACCCAGAAACAACAATTTTAACAAGAAATATGAATAAATAGTTATTGAAATGTTATTATAGGATCATATATGATATTATAAGTATTTAAATGAACCTATATGATTTTTATAATAATATTAAATTTATTATATATGTTTTTAGATTTCTTTTTAATAAATTTGATCTCAAGTATAATGATTTATTTTAAAATATTATTATTTATCATGATTGTTTATGATTAACTTACAATGATGATTTTTTTGAATTATATATCATGAATCTCATTATTTTTCTCATATTTTAGCCACTTAAATGGAATAAATATTTTTATTTAACTTTCCTATATTTATTAACTTAAGATAAAGAAATAATATTTTTAGTAAAACCTGATTTTATTTATATCTTCGGCCAAAAATACTTTTCCTCACATGTCTATGTTTTATGGATATTTTTAAAATAATGTTATACAATTATCCTATGATTGATTAAATTCATTATTATCCTTGTTTTATTTTTTATAAAATGGTTTATTTTTTTAATTTTCTGAATGATATATTGTTGACTTTTTTATTGAAATTGTGAATACAATATTTTTATTAACATAAAAAGAAAAAATGTAATTTCACACTATAATGAATACTACATTATTTCAATAGCCCTTAAAAAATTTCTAATTTTATTTTTAAATAAAATTTATTCCACATTATATTAGATCTTTATAGATTTTAAAAAAGTGGTTCTAAAAAGGAAAGGTTATTTTTATCAAGAAATATTCCTTGTGATATTTTAAGGAAATCTCCTTATATGATAATTTTTTTTTTGATTTTACTTATCATTTAATGGTAATATTATACAAGGATACCATACTAATTTTTTATTTAGATTTTCAATAATTATATTAATGAGATTTTTATGAAACCTATTTCTTTTCTATGGGTTATACTATGGTGAAATATTGAAAAGTTCATAAAACGTGTTTCTTTCCACGGGTTATGATATTTAAAGAATGATTTATTATATGGTGGAACAAATATTAATGAATTTTGATTATGAGAAATTTGTTCCCAAAATTATATTGACCACTGATGTACATGGTAATAATGGATATATCATGATATAATTAGGACTAGATTGGGGAGTAAACTTCGTTTATTTATGGATTTGTTCTACTATATTAGTCTTTTTTGTGAACCTTGACTAAGGATATAATAGAATAAAGAGTGAATCCAATCCGCTATGATAGTCTTGTAAGTGATCCTTAACTATGAAAATTATTTTCCATTCAAATTTATATGCAAAAAACATATGTCTAGCCAAAATTATCTGATCTCATGGATCATGTTCATTGATTATTTTATGATTTATTCCTTATAGACTACTAAGAATTATGCCTTGACTCGACATTATGATCTCTGAGGGTACAATTTTAAAATGTTATTCTCTTGTTATCATACCCTTATACTCATGTTATGTTTATGTAATCATTGATATCCACCCTGTTTTTCCTTAATGAGAATCATATATCATCATTTCTAATGTTTCATTTCCCTAGGATATGAAAAAAAATTAGGTATGATTTTCAATTAAATATTATAGTTAGTAGTTACATAGTATGAGTTCATTTAGTTCACTCATGACCCAATTTTTTATGTATTTATTATAAAAAAAGATACTTCACCTATAAGATTCTAGAATTGATCTTATTGTTAGGTAAAAAAATTATTCTAATAAGATGGTAGATCTATATACAAAATGTATATATTGGTAGAGTTGGTATAAATTAATGGTTTAAATACCTTTGGGAAATAGGATTAGAAAAATTTATCTGGAACCAAATGTACAATCCTATAAGTAGGAAAACACCCTATGTTATAAAAAACAGCATAGTGTGGTTTTCCAAAAAAAATCTTTCAAGATAATACAAGTGGATGTGGCTTTACAACATATGAATCTCTGGGTGACAACCTAGAAGAGAGTTGGTCGGTTATATCTCACCATTCATTCTAGTGAAAAATGAGTGTACCATTACTGCTCACCTGATTTGACACTCCCTCAGACTGTTCTTGGGTTAATTCACTTTTTCATTACAAAAAATTATAATATATTTGAAGATATGATGACCTCGAATAAACTTGGTTAATCCTAAGGTGGCATAGATTGAAAAGAATTAGTCTTGAGTTAGAAATCATATAAATTATTTTTTATTATATTTTGGTTTACCTCTATGATTACTATTTATCACAGTATGTTTTTTTGGTTTTAGTCAATGTATAAAACCTAAAAGAACCATGTTAATATTGAATTTGAAGGAAAATGAAATTGTTTTCATCCTAAGAAACCAAATATTATAGGATGAGAAAACTCATTTATATTCTTATGAAACATTCCCTAGATATGAATCATATTGAGCTTCCAAATGAGAAAATGAGGGAGAAATGTTATGTTGAGTCCTTCATGAGGTAGGATCCACCATCTTTTAGGGGGTATGATGATCCACTAGTAGTTGAGCAATGTATCAATCCCACTAAAAATATATTTTCCATTATCCAGTGTTCTAAATAAGAAAAATATATTTGAGTTGTTTATCATTTGTAAGGGGAAGATTATCAATAGAAAAAACATAACACGAACATGAGAAGAAAAATCAAATTGACTCTAAGGAATGATATCATTTAAAGATATTGTTTTTTAATATTAACTTCCCTCATATTCATCAAATAAAAATATAAATGGAATTTCATGAGATAATGTACATGTATTATTAATCTATTAGTATATATGAGGAAAATTTTATAAGACGTACGAGGTATTCATTGGGTATTTTCATCCAACCTAAAACTATCGTATATCAGTTATTTAGTGGATTAAAACCAAGTATCGGAAAAAAGTTAGACATAAGATACTGTAGTAGATATTAATAAATTATTATACATGTGATCAAGGTGGAAATGCAGATTAAAGTTACCCATCATTATCCTGGTACTAATAAGAAAATAAATATGGAATTTAAAGAAAATTATAGAAAACCTAGAGAAAAAAATATGAGTTTTTCTTTATTTTTAATGTACAGGAGGAAACATAGAATAAATTATTACAAGGTAAATTGTAAAATATTTCAGTTTAGAAAGGAAATTCATCAAGAAAATAAATTCTAAAGTAATGAGAAGAAGAAGTAAGAAAATGTTACATAAATAAACTACAGAATGCACCACCCACACTGAAGTGGTTCACATACAAGGTGTACGAGAATTATTTTTACCAATGCTAAAATAAAAATGGTAATGATAAAAATCGATTTCAAGAAACGACTAAAGACCATTAAAAAATGGAATTCTCATGTAGTCACTATTACTAACATTGAATTAGTAGTGAAAAATACTAATGGGTTACAATGATCACATCTAAATTATATAATTTTCTTTAATATAATTTTATTGAAATGTGCTTTTTAATTTTTTCTATTATCACTCTAATGAATTTCGATGTTATTATAGACATAGATTGGATTCATTTACCTAAATCTTGTATCATTTAAATAGGAAGAGAAGTCACATTTGATATTTTGAAATAAATAATGATCGTATATTAGTGTGATGATTAATATAAAATTTTAATGTAAAACACATCCATTATATGGGTCTTGATTCCTAGTAAAAATGGATTTTTTATCTTAGATAGTTAGAGAGAAAGTAAACATTAATGATATTCTAATTTTATAAGAGTTTTATTATGTTTTTATGAATGAGTTTTGTAATATTCCATAGAATTTTGAAGTTTATTTTTTAATAGAACTCATACTTAGTTTTACACCTATTTGAAGGACACAATATTCAATAGTACTAATTTACTAATAGGAATTAAAGACCAAAATTTAGTAGAGTCATTATATAGGGATTTGTTTGGCCAAGTGAATCACCTTAGGGTTCGTCTATTTTTTTTAAGAATAATGATGTATCAATGTGCCTCTATATGGATTTTTAAGAACATTACAAGTTCATTAATAGAAACCAGCTTCACATTCCCTTTATTGATGACTTTTTTGTTCAACTATGTTGAGCTAAGTAATTTTCCACGATTGAATTTCATTGTGGATATCATCAATTGAGGGTCATTAATGAGGATATAACCAAGAAATCATTTCTTATAAGATATGTACACTATGAATTTATAGGGATTCCATTTGGCCTTGACAATTCCCTCAATATATTTATAGATTTATTGAATATAGCCTTTAGTGATTTCCTTGAATAGATTATTGTAGTATCTATAGATGATATTATGATATACATTAATAGAAAGGAAGTGCAATAAGATCACTTGAGGACTGTATTAATGTTTTTAAGGAACGAAATATTATTTGAAAAAATTACCAAATGTGATTTTTGGATATAGAAAGTTTCATTTATGAGCCCCTTAATCGCAAACGACCGTATGTTAGTGGAATGAAAAAAAATGAAATTTATTAAACATTGGACCAATGAAACCAAAATTACTAATATATATATTTTTCTTAGCATGAATGCATATTATTGATGATTTGTGGATAATTTAGTTGTTCCATCTAATACATGAACAACATTAAATTGGAAGGCATCCATGTTCCTTTGGAAAGATATCAGGAATGTTCGGGCATTGAGCATGATCAGTCCTAAAAATTTATTAAAGAAAATATAAATTCATCCAAATATAACAACTTACATTGGCATGATAAATTCCACCAAACATGTAATAATCAGTCCAATACCAAATAAAAAAAGAACCCAATTTGCCCACAAAAATGAAATAATCCATCCAAAACAAGGAAAAAATAAGTACCCGAACATCCCACACATAATATTCTCATATTGATAAGCACCAAAAACAAAAAAGCTCGCCGAAATGACATCTATCCATCACAATTAAAATGGTCTGCCTAACACATTCCCTGCCAATCTTCCAGCCTGCTCCAACACTGGTGAAAAAAGAATCCAACCTATGACCTGAATTATATTCTCCCAAAATCTCAAGGTAATATCATGGAAACCCTTTAAACTTCCTTGATCGTAAGTCCCCCAAGAATTTTTGGCCACCACCCAGAATCGTCGTGTTCACCGCTAGTTTCCTCCACATTTACTGGAGGTTGCTGGCCAACCATTGCACCTCTAAGGACACCGCAACCCACCTAATTGCAGCACCAACACATAGATTCTACCCAGATCCCACACCTAATGGGAGTTGATCCCCACATCCTGAGCTCATAATTTGCACACACAAGTCCATCTCATCATCCTATCACTTAGCAAATAACCAGATCAATCAATTCACCACCAAGACTTGAGACCCCAAATGAGTCACCACCTGTAACCCAAGGGCACCCAAATCCTGCTCGGAGAAACACCATCTCGCCACTACCATCTCGCTGGACACACATCCTTCAAATGAAACCATTCCCCACACATCATCCTCCGACCATAATCAACCCCTCTGAATCATGCACCCATATCTCCAGTGCCAACTCATCCACCACCCCAGATCTACATCACTGACTCACAATCTACTGAACCACCTCCCCAAGAGACGATACCTGAGAAACCACTCCATTCCATCACTAATATATCTCTAACGACATCTATGACCACCAAAATATTCTCATCCTTCTTCAATCACCTGATATCAATATCATTTATAGCCAGATATCTGGCCACCCATATCCCATCATAAATATCTCCTTCTCCCTCATATCCATCCCCATTGATGAGAATGCTCACACCATCTAGTAAGTACAACACTTTTTCATATGAAGAAAAGGGAAGATAACTCATAGTACCCTGCAATTTTGAGATGATCCTGATCATTATGAGAGACAAGTGCAATCCTCTGATTACCATCTCTAGTAGAATTACCCAACTCATGATTTGGATTTGGTTATAGTAATTTTTAAATTAAAGATCTAGAAAAATTATATTTATGAAAAAATATGTGATATATATACTGATCAAGAAATTTTAAAATATATATTCACTCAATTTAATTTTCTTTGTAGAATATGTTTGGAGTTGGTTAAATATTATGATTTCTCAATACATTAACACTTTGGGAAAGGGAACGAGGTGGATGATTTTTTGAGTCTGTTGGATCATGCTAGATTATCTATTCTTAGAAACAAAAAATATCCAATTTTTATTAATTTGAAATGTATGGATCTATAAATCATGATGTTGGGGGAGAATTATTGTTTTGTTTAAATGTGTTTTCACAAATTTTTCAATTTGAGGATTAAAGAGGCAGGATAAAAATATGTGGAACAATAAAAGATGGTTAGAAATGTTCTTGAGTTTAACCTTGATTATGATGGAATGATAAGGATCACGAACCATGTATGTATCCCATCATTACTAGACTTGAATAGGGAGATGTTGGATTAAGCTCATAGTATGACATTTTCTACTCATTATGGAAGTATAAATATGTATAGATAACTGAAATAGTATTTTTGGTAGAATAAAATGAAGAGAGATATAGTACAGAATTTAGATTGATTCTTGGTTTTTTAGCAAGTTATGACTGAGAGATATAAATATAAGGGGATGTTACAACACTTAACCATAAGAAATGGATATAGGAAAACAAAACTATGGATTTTGTCATTAGACACCCCAAAACATCTCAATCGACTAATGCTATTTAGGTTGTAGTTGGCCACATTACAAAGTCCATACACTTCATTTATCTGATATATTATTTATCACATGAACATATTTCTATAATATACAATACAAAAGTGGAATGATTTCATTCAATACTTCATTATATTGTATCCGATCAATATCTAAGGTTTAACTTTAGGTTCTTGAAAAGACTTCAACATGATCTAGATTATGAGTTGTGTTTCAGTACATATTATCATCCACAAATTGATACTTAGTCTGAGAGAACCATTAAAACTATAGTGGATATTTTGGAATCTTGTTCTTTTCATTTCAAAGATGGTTGGAAAAAACACCTTCCTCAAATTTAATTTTCATACAATAATAAATTTAACTCTAGAATTTAGATGACTCTTTATAAAGTCTGATATAGAAGGAAGTGTAGAACTACAATGTGTTGAAATGAAGTTTGAGAATGAATAATTTTGGGAAATAAGATTCAATGGAAATAAGAGGGAATGTTATATCCATTTAGTAAAAAATTAAGGATTCTTAGAGTCTAAATAAAAGATATACTGATAATTTTTTATGAAATCTAGAATTCAAAGTTTGTGAGAATGTATTTCTATAAATTTATATATAGAATAAGGCTATGATATTCATATAGAAGGTAAAGTTAATCTATATGTATATTGTTACTTTTGATATTATTGATTGTATATTATTGGTAGATAATCTCTTGGAGGTCCCATGAAACTTCTCCTAGGGTCACGAGGTCTTATAAGGATCTTTCCTGAGAATGTACATACCTAATCCTTCACATGTAATATAATTGGAGATTATAACACTAGAGAAAGATATTGACTATAAATAATAACTAGAATAAATGTTTTAATGTGGAGATAATGATTTATGAAACAGGACTACTCACCTACATAAATATTTGTGGAGGAATCATAATGTCAAAGATGATTCTTGGGAACCTGGGGATGTGGTGAAACAAATATATCATCATTTTTTATATTGGAGTGATAGAATTATGGGGGAGAAATTATATTTATGGGTGGTATAATGTTACTCCAAGATATATTTTGATATATTTATTTTCAAATAAATTTAATCTCATTTATAGCTTTCGATACACACAACAATGAGTTTCAATGTACCACAATATACTATGGAAATATTAATATTTAATATGATAGTTGCCACTATGCCGTTGGATTGTAGGGTAAGAATTAGACTAAAAAAATTACGATAAATTTATTCTTTACACATGTATATAATTAATGATTAAAAATTAATATAAAAATTATTTGAAAGTAAAGCAGATGAATTTTTTTAAAAAAAATTTATTATGCACGCAATATGTTGTTTTCATAATAAATTTATTTATTCACTTTTGTTTAATGATTTTTATGTAATTTATATAGTATATATATATAATAAAATGTTTAAATATTCAACTATTGTATTTTTCTAGGAATGAGATATGTATAAATCTCATTTTATGGTTAAAAATGTATTTCTCAAATAAACAGTTTTCATTGGAATTTTCACGGTTATATTAAAATAAATTTCTTAAATTTATAGAAATTGATTCATGAAATTTGGATCCCATAATTGGAATTAGGATACTGAAATATTTTTAGATAGTTACATTTTATTTTTTTCATTATGAATAATATCCTTGGTAAATTTTTTCACATCAGTAAGGGTAAACCATGTTAGATAGGGTTAATTTTTTTGATAAGGTGTTATTTTTTATTTAATATTTGTAATAGTTTTATATAATGATAAAAAGTGGATATGTTCAGTCATAACTTTTTATTTGAAATATGAATCATTATTTTTATTTTGTTAATTTGTATTCAATTTTTTTAAATTGATAAATTAACTTAATGTTTTTACATAATTCCAACACAATATTTATTTGATTAATAGAAAATTAAAATAAATGATTATAAAATATATTAAAAGTTATATAAATTCAATAAATTATTGGTTGCCTTGTGATTTTTAGATAAATCAAACATATTATAAACTTTTGAAATATTTATATTGGAATTTTTTTCTCCTTCATGATGTTTTCAAAGGTAAATTATATAAATATCTACAAAAAATGATATTAATGAAATTTTATAATTAATAATATTTTATTAAATGATTTAAATTCATGAAAATATTATCATCATCAAAGTGAATGGGATGTGGTTTAACATGTCAGCCATGGAGCATTTATAGGTCATTTTTCTTTTTTATGTTAACATTCTTGATCCTTATAGAGTAGAGATCTTAGTATTTGTTATTATTATAAAAAATTGATAATGAGGTTAAAATAAGAAAATATGTTTGAAAGAATTACTTAAAATTGATAAAATTTTATTGTATCATCAGATTTACAAGAATCCATATATTATATTTAAATTATATCAATTTTGAACAATTTCACCATAAATAATTACTTTATTTTAAGTTAATACTTTATGTAATTCTAAGAGTGCCTGTAAGCACCCTTTAAAAAGGGAAACTCATCCCCATAATTTTACATAATGTTTGAGCCTTAAATATTGTCCAATCCATAAACATTGACCTTAATTTATTTATTTAATACATCCTAGAGATTTTTTTCATTCCAAAAGATCATCCATTCAAGGATTAAGTAATAAGCAAAAAACGTTTTCTCAATCAAGAGGTGTAACTCTTAACTGAGTGTTTTCAATTTTAATTATTCTTTTATCTCTTTTAATTCCATGTTATATATTATAGAATAATTTCTTTAGAATCTAAAATATAATTAATTTGTATTATTTTTATGGTAGACAAATTATCCACCTTCATCTTATCTGTGGGAAAGCAATAATATTTCTAATGCGTACATGTGTACTACCACCTCTATGAAGTGATGTGATTCATTTTTCATTTCTGATTTACATGAATGGTAATAAAGATATATTTAATTAATATAGAATATATTTATTATAAATATTTTATTTAAAAAGGTTTATTTTTATTATAATATTTATTATTTTCATCCATCAAAAAGGGAAAACCACATTCATCCGTACGTGAAACCTACCTTCTACTTGATTATTGTAATTCATTTTTCTATATTTATCCTTTATTCATGACTATATATATATATATATCTAATTAATATATATGATATTTATATCATGATTTAAATTATTGATAGAATATAACCATGATAAAATTAAAAGTACCAAAATTAGTAAATTGAAATTCTCATGAAAAATAAACCAATTAACACCCAAAAGAATGATTTTAATGAGGAATTATTAATAAATGGAAATTTAGATATTATAATTTGATCATATGTGATACTATAATTATTTAAATTTCTCAAGTATAGAATTACAATATATTTTAAACTATTATACAATAGTTTATAGAACTTTTGAATAATTCTTAACTCGATTTAAGATATTTAAGTAACAATCTAATCATTTATTGGGATTGTGTATGATTATGTTTCTAATGATGAAATTTTATGAATTATACCTCATGGATATCATCAATTTTATTCTCCTATTGATTTTTTATAAAATACATTTTTTATTTTCATTTTCCTCTCTTTAAGAACTTAATATACTACAATAATGTTTTCATGAAAAATCAAAATTATTTATATCTTTGGTTGAAATTAATTATTCGTCCATATCTATGTTTTATAAAAATATATATTAAATAATGTTTTAATATTTTCTTATTATGATTTAAATTATTTTTTACCCATGATTTAACTTTTATAAAATTATTTTAAAGGTATTATTTTTCAATTTTTTGAATAAGGTACCTTTAAATGTTTACCAAAAAAATTAAAAAGAATCATTTTATTGACATACATGTATAAATGAAATTTATAGTCATCTTGAATTGTAAATTATGAAAATATTAATTTAAATTTTTCCAATGTTCTTTACAAATAAAATTGTTCCCATAATAATTTTTAAATTTGTAGATCTTGAATAATTGATTTCAAAATGAAAATGGTATTTTATTCACAAAATATTCCAAGTGATAATTTAAATGCATTTTATTTTATGATAAAATACTTAGATATTAATTATTCTTTACCAAGGATAGGATATAAGGACATCATCCTTAGACTTTATCTATATTTTTTATGATTATTATAAGGATATACTTATAAAAACGATTTATTTTCCATGGGTTATTCTATGATAAAATGTTGAAATATTTATGAAACATGTTTCAATTCTATTTGTTACGATATATGATGAAAGATTTATGATATTGTGGAAAACATATGAATGGATTATTATTAAGGGATGGTTGGGCTCATAATTATATATACCTCTAATTCATTAGGTATATATTGATATTTCATGAGATAATAAGGACTGCAATGAGGTGTTATCCCAGTTCAGTAAGGGACTCTATACACTATGATAGTAATGAGAGAGAACTGTGACTAAGGATATGATGGAATGGGGAGTGAACCTATTGCATTGTTATTATCTTGGAATTGATCATTGACTAAGGAAATAATTTTCCATACCTGTGTGTATTCCATAAACACATATCTTATGCCAATGTTATTCTCTCATGGATTATGTTCTTTCATTCCTGTATAATTCATGTCTTATGAACTACCAAGATTTCATCAATGACTCAAGTTTATGATCCTTGATATTAGCAATATGATTTTAAAATGATATTCCAATGTTCACATACCCATATATGTGTTCTATGTTTAAATGATCATTGATATCTCCATTATTTACTCTTACAAGGCATTAAAGCTAACACGTTCTTGTGTTTCCTTTCCCTATAGTATGAAGAATAGTATAAGGTATGACATGATTAATATGGGTACTAGTTGTATATAACTTAGTGGGAGATGATGATTTTAACTTAAAAACTAGTTGTTTATGTATCCATGTTTATAAAGATACTAGACCTATATGATTCTGGTGTGGATCGTACTGTTATATATTAAATAATAATATATTATATTATAATATCTATTTATGAAATTTATTGGTATTTATATCCCAAAACTACTGATGTTAAAATTAAATACCATGAATTAATAGATGATTACATTCTAGGAGATCATTTGTACCTGATTTAAGGAGAAGTACCTGGGTATACTGACACAATAAATTACTTGGTAAAATCTCAGGTCTCATGTCACTTAAATACAAACCAATTTTAAAAACAGAAAGTTAAATATGGATTTTACATTATACTATCCATTTCATTGGAATGTTTTCAATGATTAGGTTATGATAATACACTTACATGAAATTAAATTAAATATGTTTTAACATTTTTTCACACCTTAGAATTGTGGAGTCCATTTTAGACCTCAATTAATAATAAGAAAATTCATAGAATAGTGAATTTAGTAGACCACTCTATTCAAAGACGTATAATAATTTCTCCACAAGATGTGAAAAAATGTCATTTTTCTTCAAATATTTTGATGTGAGAAGAAATGACCCAAAATCAACATAATTTTTGTGATATTTTTGAAGTATGGGAATTATATTTTTTTAAGACCTTTCCCAATGTAATTTAGAATTATTATACCCCACATATTGTATATTTTGTTTCAAAATTTAAGAAATCCAAGTCTATTAGAAGAGATTAGAATCATGTTGTTTTTTAATTTTTTGGAGTAAATTATTTTGTAGGTTTTGATTTCCTAGATCCATTAACGTTGATTAGAGTACACAATTTTACAATAGGATGATGGAGACTTTTCTATGAAAGTATAGGGTGCATCGTAAAATATCAACACCCTATAATATTCAAACTAATGGTCAATATGAAGTGTCTAATTTTTAAATAAAAGGAAATTTGTAAAATATTGTTATACCAAACATTAAAGATTATATACAATGGTTTTAATACAATTTATGTGTAAAAACATGGCCCCACAGGCTCCCTAGTTTCCCCAAATACACCTATAGTCTTCTCATTAGGGCTCACTCACATGATTGAATAAGTCATCAAACAAATAATTGTCCCCACGTGACAACACATGCTATTTTAGTGTGTTTTTCCTCATTTACACACACCTTGAGAATCTTCCTAGGATGTCACACATTATTATCACTACTCCAGGATAGACCTCTTTAGTGGTGGAGTTCTAATTAGGCAAGATCTTGAAAATAAATGTGTTTTTATTGAATATTATGGAAACATTTATCCTATTATCCCTTTAATAATATTGGGTGTTACATTAACCCCCCTTGTAGAGCACAAAATCCTTATTGTTAACCCTATATCTCCCCCAAGTCACTGAAAACACACTTCCAGATAGGTTCCTCCCCTAATACCAATGTAACAACTGGGCCTCATAGGCACCCACTTACACCCATAGGCACATCCTGTCCTCTCTCTAAGGCCCACCCACATTCCTACATGATTGATTATACAAATAAATATCTCTAAAGACCAGAAAATTTAATTTTAGTTCATTTTTTCTGCACTGACACAGACCATGGGAAACTTCCTAGGAGTCCAACCATCCTGATCACTACACCATGCCAACCATATTTATATCTATAGTTATATTCATGTAAGCTCTTGAAAATAAAGTTTCACCTTGTTTACATGGGTAGTGACATTTATTATATTAAAAATTTATAGTTATTGGGTGATATCATATGGAATTATAGAATAGTATCTAAAAAGCTCATATGAAAGGGTCCATATATGCTGAATAATGGAGAATGTTTTCATCTTCCAGTGGAATTGAAGCATAATTCATACAATTATAATGACTTTCACTATTGAAACCCAGATCCAATGTCTAATTAATTAAATTGATATATATATATATATATATATATATATGTGGTATCACATCTCTATGGACTGAATATTTTTGTAGTATTGGAAATATCGACACATATATGAAATTTACATTACATTTTAATCATAAAATACAAAAAAAATTGAAGATAATTACACCCCTTATCGTATCCCAACATATCAATTAAAAAAATTTCCTTATATATAGGGTAAAATAATACATAATAAATGGGTGAGATCAGATGCCAGTTAAGGGTATGTTTCAACAAAATCTATCATTAATAAATAAGCATTGTCAACATAGAAAAGTATTTAATGGAATCACATTTAATTTAATCAATAAACTAAGAATAATATAGTAGAAATAAATGATGATCAAATTAAACCATATAAATAATCTCCTAAACATGAAACGTATCTATGGATATTCTAACTAATCAAATAATAACATGGATATAACTGATATCCTAATGAAGTAATGCATAATTCTGGACATAAGAAATTTTCATTACCTTTCACGAGATAGTTTAAATATATGGATAGAAACCCATCTAATTTAGCCAACTAATTTTTCTCATGAGACATGTTGATGCATCAAGGGGATTCCTATAATTCAGAACCACCCATCACATGTTAATTCCATTGCATTCCTTACATCAGAGTGGTGAAACATAATCATCATAAAAATTTGTATAAAAAAACTATCATATGAATTGTTAATACTTACCCTAATCAAATAAGAATAATCATAAACCATAATATATAGAATGGTAATAAAATTGTACATATTAAGTGAAATTTATCATAAACCATCCAAATAAATGAATAAGGATGATATTAATAGATCATATCCCATGTGGATCAAAAGAAAAATAATGGATCAATGTCATTGATCAATATAAATATCATAAAAATTTCATTGGAAACATTTTTGAGGAAAATAATTATTTTTTAGTACCTCGGTTTCTGGTATGTAACCCTTCATTTATAATTTTTATTTATATAATGTATATGGGTGAAAGATGGGAGATTTTTGTGAAATTTTAATATGTTTTTGTGGGATAAAGGATATGTGCACGGGCTACGCATGGTTTGTCTAAACCGTGCGGAAATCCAAGAAGAAACTGCGTGGAGTAGCAATTTTGTGGGCGTTGTGTTAGCATGATGTGGGAAAGGTTAGGGATACTATGTGAGGAGTCCATAAGAGGGTTTCTATAAAGAAGTAGGTAATGTAAGGTTAGCACACAGTTTGTTTATCCATGTGAACTAACCTTGCACAGAGTTAATGTTTTATCCTAAAAATAGAATCGAACTTGTTTTTCATTGAACTCCCTCATTTTTATTCCTTGGAATTCCAAACATGGGATTCTTCTCCATTAAAAGTAGGGAAACTTATAAAAAGTGATTTAGAATCAATCTAGATCCCCCCTTGTGTGTTTCAATCACTATTCTTGCAATAAGTGTCATTCATCACTGTTGTTGTCATGTTTTCTTATATCTACTTAGATTTACTTCACCCTGCATAAATATTTCTCAGATATATGTTAGTTATGGGTAGTTAAAATATTTTTGATTCCATATATGATGATATTTGGAATTTTTTTGTTATAAGATGATTTATAAGGTGGTTTCATGGGGAATCGACCTGGTGTTCTAGAGATTTCTTCACCTGTTTTCATCTTTCACCAAAACAATTAAGGTATGTGTATTCACTATCAACTCCACTTAGTAGAATTGGATAAAATGGTTTCAAATTGATTTATTTTTGTATATTTTATTATAAATTGACGGCTTTATGATTCCTAGAAACCCAGTTTGGTGATGGTTGTGGAAAATTCCGAAAATTAGTGCTTTTGATTAAAGTGTTTGATTCTTGATATTAAATTGAAGAGTTTAAAATGGGATTTTCTATAATGATGGTAAATGGATTTTGTAATGATCCAATGTTTTTCAATGGAAATTACATTCACATAGCTATGTCCTAAAATCATATGAAAACACAATATAATGAACTACTAAGTGATAAGTGACCTCTAAACATATGTTTGTCACTTGTGTATTAACAAATTTCTAGAATATAACATACACGATTGTGTTCAAGATGATTTTTGGAGTATAATAAAACAAAATTTTTTTTGGTGAATAGTAACCTACCATTATTAATATTAAAAAAACTTTATGAATAGTAATATAACCCTTATGAATAGTAAATCATCCAACATCATAATAACATTACCGATGAATAATTAAATAAAATTTAGACATCTTAGAAAGTGAAAATTTGACCTTAGTAAACATTTTGGTATTTTGTAAGTCATACATAATTATTTATAATTAATTATAATTAATTATTTAATTTAAAAGAAAAAGTATTTTCTTAAATAGTTTTCATTAATTATCAAATCAATGTCTTATATGTTTTAGATAATTTTATAAGACCATACGTAATTTTTTAAATCACTATAAAATCAGTTTTAAATTTTAAAAATGTTTTTAAGTAAATTATGACATTTATTAAATATTAAATTAATAATATTTAAAAAATTATTTTTGAAAAATGGATGACATTTTTGGATTCTACATGTAAAAAAATATTAGGGTTAATTTTTTGGGATTTTTCTGAGATACTTGAATTTTTGATGAATAGTTAAATACCATAATTTACAAAATAAGCTAAATAAGGTAATTATAGAGTCATATGAGATATTTTGCTGATACAAGATCACTTTTATTGGGATAACATGATTATATTACCATTCTTTGTCCTTGAAGAGTCACTATTCCTTGTCTTAGGGGAAATTAATAAACTATTGAATTTTATATTAAGGAAACCCATCTCCCCTCCACTGTAAAAACTACCCTTGACACCCTCATTTCCTCACACCTCTCAAGCTCCAAGCCTTTTCTTAACTCTGACCAAACATTCTCTCTAGCCCTTCTCCCACATTCAATAGTTTCTAGTCTCATCAAAAGACCAAGCCTAGATTCCTTAAGGAAGATCTCAAGAGGAAGATTTAAGAGGTGATTTCTCTCCCTCTTCTCCTTTAATTTCCTTTCAAGTTCAAGTTCATTTCTTGGTCTCTCCCCGTCTATCTTGATAAAAATGGTAGTGTAACTCCAATATTATAAATTTAATATAATTTTATGATGCAAATGGGATATTATATCATTCAACCCCCTTTTTCTCGTCCTTTTATTTTATTAAGGAGATCATTTTTGTGAGGTGTTAATTTATCATCTTCAAGAACTACGTGTTTTCTTCTTCAATTTCGACCCTCATATATGGTCATGAAACCATTTTTATGGTTGAACCAGAAACTTATATTTGTATTATCTTCTATTTAAAGTTATATAACTAACTTATTACCATATTTCTAGTGATAAAATAAAACTAGTTCATTATGATCAAAAAATCGCTCAAATAAACCCAAACAATCATCAATTAATTCTTATCTAATGATACATCCACATGTATCTAAAATAATTCATTATAAGATCATTAAAACTTCTGTAATATCATTAATAACATGAAATATCTGTTTGGGATGTTTACCCATGTTCTACCCGAACTTCAATTTAAGAATACAAGTGAACCACTGAAGAAAACCATAAAAACAGACATTCCAGAACAATGTTTTTATACTCTATAACTCATAAAAAGGAACATTAAATCACTTAATAAAACCATAATGAACCATATTAATGTACACAAGGTTATGGATTTATAATTAATGAATATAATGTCTTTATACAGGACATTAAATAGAAGAAGCATTCAGATACAAGTTAAGGGGAAATTCTCGAACCGAACTTTCATCCTTCGAGTTCTCACTCTTTCACTCAATTTTTTTTTAGATATGGTTACTTCTTAAAGATAATTTTTTCATAATTGTCTTTTCTTTTCTGGGATATACATGTTTTCACTGGTTTTTATGTCAAACAAAATGTTTTCCAAAGGAACTCTTCTTTTAAGAACACACCTTTTACATGTTACTCGAAGTGGGTTGTTCATGTAACATGTATGTTATTCCATCTTTCTTTTGGGAACCCAAAGTTTATGAATGTTTTAATATGAGATGAAACCAATTCCACTACATGGGTTAGTTATGTACATTTTATATTTTTTTATATGTGGAATACAAGATAATGATAATGTTATGATGCGACGGGTGTGCCCGGAATTATATAGTGCAATATAAATGTTTCAATGTGACAGGTGCACCTGGAATTATACAGCGCTCCAATGAATTGGGTAAAGTGATGAATCTCATTTTTAAATGTGAAATGATGTGTGAAAAAGATTCTATCTTGGTTCACAAGTATGTGTGGTAGTTAACCACTAAGACATGTTGTTTCATTTTTATGCATTGCCACATTTCAAGTCTTTTATTTATACTTCCTCTCATATTAATGATATTTTTACCATATTATTATTATGCTCACACCATGCTATATTGTTCTTATCTATCCTCTTACTGGGCTTCTATCTCACCCATTTTTATGTATATCCGGATGTGGCTACATGCACTAAGGGGTGTACAAGTGCCAATAACAAGCAAGAGAAGAATAAATTAAATAAGTGTTTATGCTTGATGTTGAAATAGTTATGTATAGTCCTTGTTTTCCTAAGACTCTAAACTTTTTGTTCCTCTATTTGTAATACTATTATGTTTCTTATCTTTAAAATGATGTAATTGTAATGTAAGAAATGGTAGGTTCACTATAGTTGGTATCAGAGGCAAGGTTTAGTTAATTTGGCAATTAGGATTAGTGAACCCTAGTGAAAACCTCTAGCATGAGACCATGTACAAATATGCACACCCTAATATCTAAATAGGGATCCCATATGTTATGATTTTTGTATAAATTTTGTAAATAAATAAGTTATTTATTCAGGAATTGTTGTCTTATGTTTTGTTCAAACCTTTTCTATTTTTGAAAATGGCGGGAATAAGGAGAAATCAGGCCAACAAATCATGTGATGGATAATGCAACGATTAACCGGATGACATCCCCAATGATTTGGGAGGTGGAGTTCATAACTTCATGGATATTCATACCTAATTATCCCATGTTATGAACAATAACCATAATAAAGGGAAACATCCTCCTTCACCAAATAGGGAGCAACTGGCTATCGAATGTTTTATGCATCAACGACCACCAATATTTAATAGATCTTCTGATCCACAAGCTACGGAACAGTGGTTCAAATACATGGATAAGATCTTTTATGTTCTTCAATGTTCTGATATAGAGATGGTGACCATATCCATTTATTGTCTAGATGGAGAAACCAATCAATGGTGGGATTTGATTAGGAACACCAAGCCAAGTGTGGAAATTGAAGAGATGGATTGGGAAGACTTTAATATTATGTTTCCTAACAATTATTTCCCAAGAACTCTTCTCACAAAGATGGAGAGAGAATTCATAGTGCTCAAGAAAAAAGAAGGATAATCTGTCATAATATACGAAGTGAATTTCAAAAGGCTTGCAAGGTACGCTTCGAGTTTCGTTATCAACAATGATAACAAAATTGATAGATTATTTAGTGGATTAAAACCACACATTCGAAAGGCTCTTGAAATTATAGTCATTATGTGTTATGAAGAAGTTGTTTGGTGTGATATCAAAATAGAGATGAAGTTTAGAGAATGGTCCCCCAACTATTGTCACGACCCGACCTTGGGGCCCATGCCGTGACTACCCCAAGCCCGTCTTCCATAGGCCAGGGGATGGCGACTAGCACCAAGGCGTAATTAACAATAAATTAAGGGAAGGAATTACCTTTTTAAAGTAAACAAACACCTCAGAGTAAGCAAGAAGAAGTAAACACTAAGAAAAACTGGGTACAAAAGTAAGTGCGGAAAAGTAAGTGGGCCGGAATACAAACCCAAAATGAAAGTAAAGTACAATTGAAGGGAAAGTACAACAACTAAAAAGTAAAGCCGCAACGTTGAGCCGTCCACTGGAAGTCCCACCCGAAGGGTGGGTACAGATAGCCTCCACAGCTCCTCGGGTCCAGTCGTTCGCTCTGAGTACGTCTCGCCCAGTGGTCCACCTCCTGGTACTGTCCTGCTCAGTAAGCCTCAACCATGATCAGTGTTGTCTGTCGTCTGCAACCAACACAACGTAGTGCGGGCATAGCCCATGCAGGGGTGAGTATACGCTACTCAGTAGGGACCCCAAGACCCCTTAAGTTCTCCCAGAATCCACAAAGGATAATCCAAAAAGGAATGATACAATCACGAAGTAACATCCGACCCTACTTAGGTATATGCCCATATATATACCTAAGACATCAATTCCAGTTCGGCTCCAGCATCCAAGCCCAAGTACATCCCAGTCCACACAGGAAAACACAACTCACATCCACACAGGAAACATAAAGTAATCCACACAGGATATAAAGTCAATCTTGTCGAAGATAAAGATTGAAAGTCAAGACTCAGCTCACACAGGATATACTTCATCATAAGATGATAAAGATGATCAGATGTAGCCACGGATTCAACTAAGCTGTCGTACCCACACATGATCGATAGGTACTAACCCCCTTAATGACCCACAAAGGATTGATAGGTACTAACCCCAGCAATGACCCACAAAGGATCGATAGGTACTAACCCCCGCAATGACCCACACAGGATCTTACCCACACATGATCGGTATGCGCTGGCCCACACAGGACTGCTGAGCGTTGACCCACACAAGATCTGACCCACACAGGATCGGTAGCACTGAACCACATAGGATCGCTGAGTGGTGTAGTCGTCGCCGTCAAATCCACGGAGGATTTCTGTATAGTCGTTATCGTCGTTGCAGTCGCAGCCATCTCTAGGGTTCCCGCACACAACAAGCTCATTCAAGAGGGTCCTCTCCACGAGCTGAGGGTCTAATACATCAACTGATAGGTAGTCTGGATTTGATGTATCCAAAAGTTCTGTATCGTCAACAGGAACTCAACGCGACAGATGACGCGTCAATCGGACGCCCAGTTTGAGAGTTATTTTCTTTTTCGTCCCAGGGGCCCGATTGATTTTTAAATCAAAACAAACCCTAAAATACTCCAACTACTTACAAACCTCGATCAGAGTAAGCCAAAAGGTTCGTATCACTAATAGAAATCAAAAAAATTCGACGGCACGTCAATCGGACATCCTGAACTCAAGTTATAGGTGTTTCTGCTCTGAGGGCCCGGTTGGTTTCGTGTACAAACCAACCTAGCCGAACCCAAAGTTCTCCGAAACCTATAGTGTAATATATTGAAACTACTGTTTAGATCCAGGGATCGCATCGCAGTTGACGGTGCATCGATCGGAGGTCCGTAGCCCAAGTTATGGGAAAAAGATCGAAGGGGGTCCGGAAGTGGTGGTTTCGGGTCCGGACCGGGTCTGGGTCCGGCCCGCTTGGGCGTGGCCCAGCCTGGCTGGTTCGGCCTGGCGCGGCCATCGGCTAGGTTGCTCGGCCAAAACAGGCGAGCGGGTGGGGGGGGGGGGGGGCGTTGTTCCCTTGTTGCGTAATCGCGGACCCCATGTGGGGGGCCGCTGTTGTCCAGCCAGCCGGGGGTTACGACCCCCGGCTTCTCCCCTGACCGGCCGGCCCACTCCGGCCGGCCGGTTGCTGCCGCCACGGGACCGGTGCTGGCCGGTCCCCCTCCTCCGACGCCGGTGGCTAGAAACCGGCCTCCGGTCCCTGCTCCGCCGTGGCCTCAGGACACGACCTTGGTCCGTCCGGCGTGGCGCTACGGCACCGTGCCCCTCCGCTGCGGCCCCGCTCCAGCCGCGGTGTTTTCACAATGCTTCGGCGTGGCGCGACGGTGCTGCGACCTTCTTCTTCTTCATCGGTGCGGCATGATGGTGCCATGCATCCTTGCCGCACGATCCCGCATGGTGCGACGACACCACGCCATCTCCATTCCAAACCACAACAAGGTCATGAAACAGAATTAAGGGAGGAGGGTCAGCCATTTTGTGCGGTCCAGCCCCCTCCCATTAATCGATAACAAGTAGCTACGATTAACAAAGAATGTTCGAAAATTCACGAACAAAACAAAAACAATAAATCCCCTAACTCGAGCATAGTTGAACGAAGGCTCGTCACAGAATTGCACGTCGCGGAAGAAGACGTCGTGGAAGGAGGATCATCGCGTAACAGAGAAAATATTCGTTGGAATCGCATCGTCAATCTCCGAGGATCCGACATTCTTGTCGACCTTCATCAGAGGTTGGCGTTCTTCGCGTTCTTCACATTCTTCATTGAGAAAGAAGAACTTCATGACCTTGAGAAAATCCTCCAAAGACATCACGCACAATGAACCCATTAATAAAATAAGACTTGTCTTATTTTATTAACACACAAGTCAACGTCATTGAAATTCAAAATTGAATCAATTAATTTAATTTATTTAATTTCAACATTTAAACCACCCAATTAATAAAGGCGTTTAATATTTAATTAAACGCACAAGTTGACTTCATTTAAAAAGGGGGTGTGGTGTGTTAACTTAATTAAAGGGGTTGAGGAAGTCGAAAGGGTGGAGATCATGTGGGCCCCACCTCACTAATATCCTACCTAGTGGATTTGTTATGATATGGGTCCCACTCAACCACTTAGCTTTGTTTAAAACTTCCTTGAATAAAAATAAAATCTGTTGCACAATATTTTATTTTATTCTTTAGTTAACCCAATTAAGTAAAAATCCACCTGAGCAAACGCAAATCCGAAAAAGGTGTTCCAAAAGAATTATCGGCGCTGCGATTCCATCGGTGCCCCTGGAATTCGATTCTGAGCACCGGTTCAAAAGTTAGAAAAACCCGCTCGTTCATTCACTGAACATACCCGAGCCAAATTTCAGAAAATGATTCCGGGCACACCGGGCCTCGGAATAAGGTGCCGTCAGAAACTGCGTTCTTGTAAAATCCAAAAAAAATTAAGAAAAAAATCCATTGAATTTTATGGGTCTTTAAATTACTCCCACCTCAGGTCTTTACGTCCTCATAAAGATACATTAGAAACTAGGGAAACAAATGTGGTTACTGAGCACGCATCTGAGCCTCCCGCTCCCAAGTGCTCTCCTAGAGGTTCCCGTGCTGCCATCTGCTGCGTACTAGGGGAATCAACCATCCCCATAGGAACTGCTCCTGTCGATCCTCGATCTCCACTGGTATATCCACAAACGTCGCCCCATCATCAATTTCCATCTCCCCATGGTCAATGATATGTTTTGGGTCATGCACGTATCTCCTCAACTGGGATACGTGGAAGACTTCGTTCACCCGGTGCAACTGAGGTGGTAGAGCCAGGCGATAAGCTACCTCACCTATCCTAATAAGGACCTGGAATGGTCCGATGAAGTGCGGAGATAACATTCCTCCTTGGAAAAATCCTCGTAATCCACGTCGAGGTGAGACCCGCAAAAAGACATGGTCACCATCCTCAAACTCCAGCGGCCTCCAGATCCTGTCAGCATAAGACTTCTGCCGGCTCTGAGCTGTCCTCATCCACTGCTGGATGACATAGACATTCTCTGTCATGGCCTGGACCATCTCTAGTCCCACAAGTTCTGACTCCCCAGGGTCTTTCCAGCATATATGTGATCTGCAAGGTCGGTCGTACAACACCTCGTATGGTGTCATCCCGATGGTGAAGTGGTAGTTGTTGTTGTACGTGAACTCCACCAAGGGTAGGTGATCCTCCCAGCTGCAACCAAAGTCAATGACACATGCACGGAGCATGTCCTCTAGAGTCTGAATGGTCCTCTCCATCTGACCATCCATCAGAGGGTGAATAGCGGTGCTCAGATGTAACTGTGTCCCAAATGCCTCCTGCAACCCCTTCCAAAGCTGGGAAGTAAAGTGATCATCTCGATCGGAGACGATAGATGATGGCACACCATGAAGCCGTACAATCTCCTGAACGTAGAGACATCCCATGCTCTCCACTCAGCCCTGCTATTTGATGGTTAAGAAGTGAGCCGACTTGGTGAGTCGGTCGACAATCACCCATATGGAGTCGTGACCTCTGGAAGTGTGTGGAAGTCCAATCACAAATTCCATATATATCCCATCCCACTTCCACTCTGGGACCTCCAGGGGCTGTACCAGGCCTGTTGGTACCTGGTGCTCCACCTTCACCTGCTGGAAGGTGAGGCATCGAGAAACAAACTCTGCTACAACCTTCTTCATACTCGACCACCAGTATTGTCGTCTAAGGTCCTGGTACATTTTCGCCACTCCTGGATGCACCGCTAGAGGGGAAGTGTGGAACACCCTCAGAAGCTCCTCTTGTAAAGTAGTTGGTACTGTGGTACGTCCTCTAAAAAGGATGGCGTGCTCTCCTCCTAAAGAGAAACCATCAGGTGCCTGTCCTGAGGATATCTGCGCACGCCACGTCTCACAGTCGGCGTCCCCACGTTGTGATTCTCTGACCCGCTGCAGTAGTGGAGGAGTGACTCTGAGTGACTGAAGAATGTCTGCTCCATCTCTATCCATGAAGGATATCTGCAAAGCGGCTAGCTGCTCTGTCTCCTCCCCAAGTAGCTGAATGCCCGTCCTCCTGCTGAGTGCATCAGCTACTACGTTCCCCCTTCCAGGAGTATAGACTATCTCAAAGTCATAGTCCCGGAGGAACTCGAGCCATCGCCGCTATCTCAGGTTCAGGTCCTTCTGTGAGAAGATGTACCAGAGACTCTGATGGTTAGAATAGACTGTAAAGCGCTCACCCATCAGATAGTGTCGCCACATCTTCAGAGCGAAAACCACTGCTGCTAACTCCAGGTCATGGGTAGCGTAGTTCTGCTCATGCTGCCTCAACTGACGTGATACATAGGCGACCATGTCCCTATCCTACATCAGGACACATCGGAGTCCGGTCCCTGATGCATCACAGTAAACTACATACCCAACTCCCTCCTCTGGTAGCCTTAAGATAGGCGCGTTGGTCAATCTCTGTCTGAGCTCTTGGAAGCTCTGCTGACATCTGTCTGACCACAAAAAGGCTTTCCCCTTTCTTTGTCAAAGCTGAGAGTGGTGTCGCAACTCTGTAGAAGTCTGGCACAAATCTCCGGTAGTACCCAGCTAGACCCAAGAAACTCCGCACATCCGTCACGCTCCTGGGTGGCTCCCAAGCTAACACTGCCTCGATCTTCGCAGGATCCACCGCATCTCCCACCTCAGAGATGACATGTCCTAGGAAGTGGACCTCACGTATCCAGAACTAACACTTTGAGAGCTTACCATAATTCTAGTGCTCTCGGAGTGTGTCCTGTAAAACACACAAGTGGTAGGCGTGCTCCTCCTCAGTCGTCGAGAATATCAATATGTCACCGATGAAGACCACGACAAATTGATCGAGGTAATGATGAATGATCATGTTCATGAGGACCATGAACACTGATGGAGAATTGGTTATGCCGAATGGAATAAACAAGAACTCATAGTGGCCATACCGACATCTGAAGGTCGTCGTCTGCACGTCCTCGTCCCAAACATTGAGATGATGATAGCCTGACCTGAGGTCTATCTTCGAGAACCACCGTGATCCCTTGAGATGATCTAAGAGGTCGTCAATCCTTTGTAGCATATACTTTTTCCTCACTATCACCTGGTTCAGGAGACGATAGTCAACACACAGTCGCAAGCTCTCATCCACCTTCTTGGTGAACAATATCGGGGAAGCCCAGGGTGAAACACTGGGTCGGATGGATCCCTTGCCCTGCAAGTCCTCCAACTATCCCCATAGCTCTCGAAGCTCGGCGGGGGCCATTCGATATGCTGGAGTGGATATCGGGTATGTCCCGGGGTACAGGTCAATATAAAAGTGTACCTCTCTGCGAGGAGGTATCCCTAGGATGTCATCGGGGAAAACATCCATATACTGATCCACCACTGCAGGAAAACCAGGACTCGGCATGTCAACTGCTCCTAGGATGAGGCTAGCCAACTGATGAGTGATGGGATGTCCTCTCCTCTGTGTGAGTCCATCCTGTGCTGCAAAGGCTCCCTTCTCACCGGTGAAGGTGAAACTGCTCCCGTCGGTGCATATACACCGCACCTTGCGCCTAATACAGTCGATCTGAGCATGGACTATAGTTAACCAATCCATTCCCAAGATGACATCGTAAGGCCTCGACGCCGCTACAAGAAGATCCCAACTGAAGCTCTCGCCTCCTAGAGTAATCTCACACTACCAGCACCAGTGCGTATTCGTCGAGTCTACTCATGTAGGAGTCTCTAGCTATAAGGATCGAGCCAATGACTCCATTGGAATATCCGAGCTCTGAAAAAGGGCTGCGAAAATGAAAGAATGACTCGCTCCTGTGTCTATAAGAACTGCAGAAAGTGTGGAATAGACATAGATAGTACCTCTAACCATCTCAGGTGCGCCATGGTCGTAGGCCTCCACTGCCTGAAGCTGTGCCTGTCTCTACCCGCCAGCTCCATATGGTCGGGGTGGACCTCCTGGTGGTGGTGGTGGTAGAGCCTCAAAGCATCGCCCACCACCTGCTGCTTGGCCAACTCCTCTGCCTCGTCCACCTGCTCTCTGAGGACCACCACGGTCAACCCTATACCTCTGCATGGGTGGTCCCTCAACCATCTGCTGCTCCTCGGTACGGCAGGTCGGGCAGTCACGAGCTATGTGGCCCTGCCCACCGCATGCGTAGCACTGTCTGCCCCTTGAAAGACTGGCTCTATGTTGTGTGCCCCGCACCTCTGAGCTAGTGTCCTAAGGTCGTCTTCCTGGGGGTATGGTCTACTTGGACCCATGTGTCATCCGTCAACTGCCTGCTTCATAAGACTCTGCTACATGCCGCCCTGTGGTAGTTCACGCTGCTGATGTAGGCTCAGCAAGGAAGCTCTTGATGAGAAGGGCTCGCTCCAGTACCCCTAACTGTTTCGGAATGCTGAGGGAGATCAGCGATGCCCTGATCTCATGCCTCAATCCCTGCTTGAAGGTCTGGGCCCGTAAGAATGGCTCTCGCACCATGTCCGTCAAATAACGCCAGAGGTCGGTAAATCGCGCGGAGTACGGGGCGACCGACAAGTTGCCCTGCCGCAGCTGTAGATGCTCCTGGATGCACACCGCACAGAGGGTCGCTAGGACAAAATCTGAGAGGAAGAGGCTCTGAAAGTCCCTCCAGAGGAGTGATGCCTCATCGCGCACCTGGAGAATCAAGCTCCACCATCTGCCTGCTGGCGCCTGCAGGAGACTCGCTGCAAGGATCACCATGAGGTCTGATGGTGTCCCTACCAAACAGAAAACTCATACAACTGCCTCCAACCAATCCTCGGCTGCCTGAGGGTCTGTCTCCCCGCGGAGCTTGGGCGGTCACTGATGTTGAAACTCGTGCAGTGCAGTAAGGCAACGTGCAATGTCAGCGGCTGGGGCTGGTAGCATCGGTGGCTCAGTGGGTAGAGGTTCCGCCGGTGCCTCTGCTGTCAAATGGCCATGTACCGAAGCCTCGTCGCTCGGTGGGTTATCGTCCCACACAACACTCAGAACCCTAGCTGGCTGCCATCGTGGGCCCATCCTGAAAAGAAACAGGTGCTCCATGGTTAAAACAATATACCTGGTGAGCTGACACAAAGTAATCACAAAGAACACTTTTAAAACACACATGCAATCAATGTTTTCGTGCACTAAGTCGAAAATCAGAAGTCAGGGTCCAGGTGCACGGATACATCGGCCGCTGCACCAACACTGGACTCCCTGGACTGATAACCACACTCAATACTCTTAACATTATTGCTTCACGTAGAAAAATATCAGAGTCCTGAGTTCTGCGGTAGAACCTAACTCCTCTGATACCAATTTGTCACGACAGTACCTCGGGGCCCATGTCGTGACTACCCCAAGCCCACCTTCCATAGGCCAGGGGCTGGATACTAGCACCAAGGCATAATTACAGATAAAAGAAGGGAAGGCATTGCCTTTGTAAAGTAAACAAACACCTCAGAGTAAGCAAGTATAAGTAATCACTTTGTAAAACTGGGTACAAAAGTAAGTGAAGAAAAGTAAGTGGGCCAGAATACAAACCCATACTGAAAGTAAAGTACAACTGATGGGAAAGTACAACATCTGAAAAGGTAAGCCGCAACGTCAAGCCGTCCACTGGAAGTCCCATCAGAAGGGTGGGTAAAGATAGCCTCCACAGCTCCTTGGGTCTAGCTGTCCGCTCCGAGTACGTCCCGCCCAGTGGTCCACCTCCAGGTACCATCCTGCTCCGCAAGCCTCAACCACGATCAGCGTTGTCCGTCGTCTTCAACCAACACAACGTAGTGCGGGCATAGCCCGTGCATGGGTGAGTATACGCTACTCAGTATGGACACCGAGACCCCTGAAGGTCTCCCAGAATCCACAAAGGATAATCCAAAAAGGAAAGATACAATCACGAAGTAACATCCGACTCTACTTAGGTATATGCCCATATATATACCTAAGTCATCAATTCCAGTTCGGCTCCAGTATCTGATCCCAAGTAGAACCTTGTCCACATAGGAAAACACATCTCACATCCACATAGGATGCATAAAGTAATCCACACAGGATATCAAGTCAATCTTATTGAAGATAAAGATTGAAAGTCAAGACTCAGCTCACACAGGATATACTTCTTCGTAAGATGATAATGATTTTCAGATGTAGCCACTAATTCATCTAAGCCGTCGGACCCACACAGGATCGATATGTACTAACCCCTGTAATGACCAACAAAGGATCGATAGGTACAAACCCCAGAAATGACCCACAAAGGATCGATAGGTACTAACCCCTGCAATGACCCACACAGGATCTGACCCACACAGGATCGGTATGTGCTGGCCCACATAGGACAGTTGAGCGCTGACCCAAACAGGATGTGACCCACACAATATCGGTAGCACTGACCCACGTAGGATCACTGAGTGCTGTAGTCGTCATCTTCGTCGTCGACGAACCCCTGGAGGATTTCTGTACAGTCGTCATCGTCGTTGCAGTCGCAACCAGCTCTAGGGTTCCAGCACACAACAATCTCGTTCGGGAGGGACTGCTCCACAAGCCGAGGGGATGATACATCAACTGACACGAAGTCCAGATTTGATGTATCCAAAAGTTACGTATCGTCAACAGGAACTCAACACGACAGACGGCGCGTCAATCAGACGCCCGGCCTGAGAGTTATTGGCTTTTTAGTCCCAGGGACCTGGTTGATTTTTAAGTCAAAACCAACTAGACCGTACTCCAACTGCATCCAAACCTCGAGCGGAGTAAGAAAAAAGGTTCGTCTCACTAAGAGGAATCCAACAAAGTCGACGGTACATCAATCAGACATCCAAAACTCAAGTTATAAGTGTTTCTGCTCCGAGGGCCCGGTTGGTTTTGTGTACGAACCAACCAGGCCGAACCCAAAGTTCTCTAACACCTTGAGTGTAATATACCAAAATGACCGTCTCGATCCATGTATCGTATCGCAGATAATGGGTCATCTATCAAAGGTATGTATCCCATGTTATGGGCAAACGTCCAAAGGGGGTCCAAAAGTGGGGGTTTGGGGCCCGGACCGACCCGGCCCGAGACCCCCTGGGTCGGCCCGAACCTGGTCGACCCAAACCGGGTCTGGGTCCGGACCCCTGGGGCGCGGCCCGGACCGGTGCGGTGGCGCGGCCGGCGGTCAGGTGGCTTGGCCGAAACGGTCGAGTGGTTGGGGGGGGGGGGGGGGGCTACCCCCTGTTGCGTAACGACGACCCCCATGTGGGGGCTGCTACTGTCTTTCCAGCCTGGTGTTACGACCCCCGGCTTTTCCCCTGACCGGCCGGCCCACTCCGGCCAGCCGGTTGCTGCCGCAACGGGACCGGCGCTGGCCGGTCCCCCTGCTCCGACGCCGGCGGCCAAAAACCGACAGCTGCTCCCTACTCCGCCGCGGCCTAAGGCTGCAGCCTTGGTCCTTCCGCCGCGGTGCGACGGCGCCGCGCCCCTCCGCCGTGGCCCCTCTCCAGCCGTGGTGTTTTCACAATTCATCGGCGTGGCGTGACGGTGTCGCTTCCTTGTTCGTCTTCATCGGCGTGACGTGATGGCGCCACGCATCCTTGCCGCACGAGTCCACTCGGTGCGATGAAACCACGACATCTCCGTTCCAAACCACAACAAGGTCATGCACCAGAATTAAGGGAGGAGTTTTGACCGTGTTTGTGCGGTCCGACCCACTCCCGTTAATCGATAGAAAGCAGCTAAGATTAATGAAGAACGTTCGAAAATTCAAGAAAAAAACAACAACAATAAATCCCCTACCTCGAGCATAGTTGAACGAAGGCTCATCGTGGAATTACACGTCGCGGAAGAAGGCTTCGCGGAATGAGGATCCTTGCATCGCAGAGAAAAGATTCGTTGGCGTCGCGTCGTCGATCTCCGAGGATCCGGTGTTCTTGTCGACCTTCGTCGGAGGTCAGCGTTCTTCGCGTTCTTCGCGTTCTTCGTCAAGGAAGAAGAACTCCAAGACCTTGATCAAATTCTCCCAATCCTTCACACAAAACAAACCCCTTAATAAAATAAGGCTTGTCTTATTTTATTAACACACAAGTCAACGTAATTGAAATTAAAAATTGAATCAATTAATTTAATTGAATTAATTGCAACGTTTAAACCGCCCAATTAATAGAGGCGTTTAATATTTAATTAAACGCACGAGTTGACTTCATTTAAAAAGGGGGGTTCGGGCGGGTTACCTTTATTAAAGGGGTTGAGGAAGTTGAAAGTGCGGGGCTCGTGCGGGCCCACCTCACTAATATCCTACCTAGTGGATTAGATAGGATGTAGGTCCCACTCAACCACTTAGCTTAGGTTAACACTTCCTTGAATAAAAATAAAATCTGTTGCACAATATTTTATTTTAATCTTTAGTTATCCCAATTAAGTAAAACTCCACCCGAGCAAACGCAACTCCGAAAAAGGTGTTCCTAAGAAATTACTGGTGCTGTGATTCCATCGGTGCCCTCAGAATTTGATTCCGAGCACCGTTTCAAATGTTAGAAAAACCCGCTCGTTCGTTCACAGAACGTACCCGAGCCAAATTTCAGAAAATGATTCTGGGCACACCGGGCCTCAGAATCAGGTGCCGTCATAAACCACGTTCTTATAAAATCCCAAACAAAATTAAAAAAAATTCATTTGAATTTTACGGGTCTTTACAACTATGGTGATAAGAAATGAATGATAGAGTTTCAAGTCGCTGGATCTAATGATAAAGGTGGGAAGAAAACTCAACGACCCACATGCCAAAAATGTGGAATGTTACACCATGGGAACTACCTTAAAGGGGAAGGGAAATGATTCAAGTGTGGGAAATAAGTAAATCATGCTTTAGAGTGTCGAAAATACATGAAATGGATGGTTAACGTAGCCGATGAAAGAATATAACGACTCATGGTTCAATGCTACAATTGTAGGGAGTTAGGGCACAATGCACTCTAGTGCACTAAACCTCGAGTTCTTCATGGTAATCAACGTAAACAACCACAGAAGTCAAAGGAACAAGTTATGGATTATTCCATCACTATTGAGGAAGTGGAGCAAGATAATGAAGTCGTACAAGGTACACTTCATATTCACTCAAGAATGGAAAAAGTCTTATTTGATTCTGGTTCTATGGATTCCTTTATATCTTGCAATTTTTCTATAACTATAGAATCGAAGCCCCGAAACCTTGAAGTATAGATATCTATAAAAACACCAGGTGGTGTAATAATTGAAACCCATGTTTTTGACTCTTCTCCTGTTGGCTTATGTGGGAATATTCTTCTGGAAAATCACGTAATACATCCCTTGGTGGAATTTGTTACTATAATGGGAATGGATTGGCTCTAGTTATATAGAGCACATATAAACTATCGTGAAATGGAAATATCTTTTCATATTCTGAACCATCCCATGCTCCTCTACAAATTCATGGGAGATCATGAATCTTATTTGAACAATGCTTCAATGGTTTGGGTTTTGATACCCTACGAAAAAGCATACCTCCCCCAAATGGTTGAGTCGAAGGAAAGTGCCAGCCATGAAGAAATTCCCATCGTGATGGAATATGGAGATGTATTTCTCGAAGAGTTACCCAAAATTCCCTCGGATCGTGAGGTAGAGTTCTCAATTGAACTCATACCCAGAGCTACTTCTATCTCAAAGTGTCCCTATACAACATATCCTATTAAAATAGAGGAGTTAAATAAGCAGCTACAAGAGAATCTGGAGAAAGGGTTTATACGCCCTAGTGCATCACCTTTGGGTGTGTCAGTGCTCTTTGTGAAGAAGAAGGATGGAATAATGTGGCTGTGTATCAATTATCCGGAACTCAACAAGATCACCATAATGAAAAAGTATCTTCTCCCTAGGATTTATAACCTATTCGATAATTTATGAGGAGATGAATACTTCTTAAAGGTGGATCTTCATTCTAGATATCATCTAGTATAGGTGAAGAAGGATTATATTTAGAAGACAACCTTTCGTACACGGTATGGGCACTATGAGTTTTTGGTGATGACCTTTGGACTTACTAATTCCCATGAAATCTTCATGGATTTTATGAATAGAGTCTTTAGATGTTACATCGACAAATTTTTGGTAGTGTTTACTGATGATATTATCATCTAATCCAAGAGGAATGAGGAACATGAAGAATATCTAAGACTTGTTTAGGCAATATTACGAAAGGAGAAGTTGTACTCCATGTTCAAAAAGTTTGACTTTTGGATGAAGCAAGTCACATTCTTGGGACACGCGATCACTTTTGAGGGAATTTCTGTGGATCCTTCAACGAAAATGGTGATTGAGGAATGGCACAGGCCCTATAGTGGCATAGAAATCTGTAGTTTTCTTTAATTAGATGGTTACTATCGACGTTTTGTGAGAAAATTATCATGATTGTCAATCCCACTAACTAATTTAACAAGGAAAGGGGTAATGTATGGATGGATGGAAGAATGTGAGGGGAGCTTCAAGGAGCTAAAGAGATGGCTGATCACTGCACCTGTACTCACACTCCCAAAAAGTGGAGAAATTTTTGTGATATACAGTGCTACTTCAATGAGAGGCTTGGGTTGTATACTCATGAAAAATTATAATGTGATAGCCTATTCCTCATGACTATTGATGATCCTTGAGCTGAACTACTCGACACTTGATCTAGAGTTGGCAGCCATGATTTTTTCCTTGAAAATCTGGCAGCACTACCATTATGCTGAGAAGTGTGACATATACACCGACCACAAGAGCCTAAAGTATATATTCACAAAAAAGGACTCAACATGACTCAATGTAGATGGTTTTAGATAAACATGGATTATAATTGTTAAATTCACTACCAACCTGTAAAGTTGAACAAGGTAGCAGATCCTCTTAGCAAAAAATAACCTGCTACTCTATTGATGTTATAGATTGAGAAAGACCCTATCTTCTTAGATATTCAAAGGACAGTTTTGGAAATCATAAGGGCAGGTGATATATCTACCTTGCCAAAATTATTTTTAAACCATCCATCCATGAGAAGATTAATGAAGCACAAAGGGATGATGTGGAGATACAAAAGTGGGTGAATACAGTATAGAAAGGGAAGTCGCAGGAGTTCCATATCAATGATGATGGTGTGACTAGGTTTGGAATGTGGCTTTGTGTTCCCTCATCACCCAGAATAAAGAAGGAGATATTGGAAAATGCACATAGCTCAACATTCTCTAACCATCTTGGGTGTACAATGATGTACCGTGATCTCTGAGAACACTTCTGGTGGGATAACATGAAGACGGAGATTGCAGAATATATATCAAGGTGCGTGGTATGTTAGAAAGAAAAAGCTGAGTGACAAAAGTCCAAAGGTATGATGCAACCATTGCCTATACCAATGTGAAAATGGGAAAATGTTACTATTGACTTTATCACGGGTCTTTTGAAGAAGTAAAAGGGAAATAAAGCGATATGGGTTGTGGTTGACTGACTCACCAAGACTGGCCATTTTAACGCTATTCAAGAAGATCTCTCGTTTGAACAAAATTTGAAGATATATGTGAAGGAATTGGTGAGACTGCATGGAGGTACACTCTAGATTGTCTATGATCGTGATCCAATGTTCACATCTAAATTCTGGAGGAGTCTTCAACATGCATTGAGTACTGATTTAAATTTCAGCACAACCTATCACCCCCAAACTAATGGCCAGTCTAAAAGGACTATTCAGACACTTGAAGATATTCTAAGAGCCTACCCTCTAGAATTCAAACGTGGATGGGATCAGCATCTCCCATTGATTGAGTTCTCATACAACAATATCTTCCACTTGTGTATTTAGATGGTTCCATATGAATACATGTTTGGAAAGCGATATAAAACTCCAACTTGTAGGGATGAAGTGGGAGAAAGAAATCTACTTGGACCTGATCTTGTGCAAGATATGACAGAGAAGGTTCAATTCATCTAGAAACACATCAAATATTCCCAGAGTCGGCAACAGAGCTATGCTGAAAACCGTCGAAGGGACTTGGAGTTTGATGTTGGAGATAAATAATTCCTTCGATTATCTCCATGGAAGAGAGTCATGTGATTTCGGAATAAAGAGATGCAAAGCCCATGGTACATTGGCCCCATTGAGATCCTCTACCGTATAGAATTCATGTCTTATCGACTTGCACTTCCACTAAATATGGCTCATGTTCATGATGTGTTTCACGTGTCACTCTTGAGGAAGTACATACCGGACCCCAAACATGTACTAAACTTAGAGGTGATACATCTGGAAGATGATATCTTTTATGAGAAGCATCCAGTAGAGATTCTGGATTGAAGAGATATAGTTCAATGCAACAAGACAACTCATCTTGTAAAAGTGTTGTGGAGGAACCAAAAGTTTGAAGAAGCTTGTTGGGAACTGGTGGATGTGTTCAAAGAGAAGCACCCTCACCTTTTTGTGTAAATTGAAATTTCAGGGGAAAAATTTCTTAAGGGGGGAAGAATGTAACGACCCAAAGTTTTTCAATGGAAATTCCCTTCTTATAGTTTGGTCATAAAATCACATGAAACACAACATAATGAACTATTAATTGCTAAGTCACCTCTAAACATAAGTTTTTCACTTCGGTATTGGGAATTTTGAGAATCTGACATACACGGTTGAGTTCAAGATGATTTTTGGAGTCTAATAAATGTGAAATATTTTTTGGTGAATAGTAACAAACACTTATGAATAGTAACATACCCTTATGAATAGTAATATGACCGTTATGAATATCAAATCATTCAACATAAGAGTAACTGTACCCATGAACAATTAAATAAAATTTAGACATCTTAGACAGTGACATTTTAACTTTAGTAAAAGTTTTGATATTTTATAAGTCATAAATAAATAATAATTGTTAATTAATTAATTTAAAAGAAAAAATATTTTCTTAAAGTGTGTTCATTAATTATCAAATCAATGACTTATAGTATTTAGATAATTTTATAAGAACCTACATAATGATTGAAAGCACTAAAATATTAGTTTTAATTTTAAAAACAACATTTTTAAGTAAATTACGATTTTAATTAAATATTTAATTAATAATATTTATAAAATTATTTTTAAAAAATGGTATTTACTTTTGGATTCTACATGTCTAAAAATGGTTTGGGTAAATTTTTGGGAATCTTCTCAGAAACAAGAATTTTTGATGAATTGTGAAATACCATAATTTACAAAATAAGATATATCAGCTAATTATAGAGTCATGTGTGATGTTATGCTAATGTAAGCCTACTTTTTTCGGGATCACATAATAAGATTACTATTATTGGTCATTTAAGAACCACTATTCCTTATCTTAGGGGAAATTAATAAACTAATAAATGTTATATTAAGGAAAGCCCTCTCCCCTCCACTATAAAAACCACCAGTCACACCCTCATTTCCTAAAACCTCTCAAGCTCCAAGCCTTCTCTAAAATCTTCCCAATCATCCTCCCTAATGGTCTCATCAAAATACCAAACCTAGATTCCTTAAGGAGGATCTCAAGAAGAAGATTTAAGAAGTATGTTCTCACCCTCTTCTCATTTAATTTCCTTTAAAGTTCAAGTTCATTTCTTGATCTCTCCCCATATATCTTCATCCAAATTGTATTTTAAATCCATTATTATAGATGTAATGGAATGTTTTGATTCAAATAGGATATTATATCATCAATCCCCCTTTTCATATTCCTTTTATTTTATTAAGGATATCGTTGTTCGAGAGGAGTTAATTTATCACCTTCAAGAAAAACTAGTTTTTTTCTTCCATTTCTACATTCAGATGTAGTCATGAAACCATTTTTATGGTCAAAACAGTAAATGTTATATGTATTATCTTCTATTTAAAGTTTTGTAACTAACTTATGTCCATATTTCTTGTGATAAAATAAAACAAGTTCAATATCATTGAAAAGTTACTCAAATTAACCCAAACAATAATCATTTAATTCTTATCTAATGATACATCCAAATGGATCTAATATAATTAAATATAAGATCATTACAACTCCTGAAATATCATTAATAACTGGAAATAATAGTTCTGGATGTTTACCCATGTTCTACCCGAACATCAATTTAAGAATACAAGTGAACCTCTCAAGAAAACCATAAAAACAAACATTCTCGAACAATGTTTTTAAACTCTCTAACTCATCCAAAAGCACATAAAATCACTTAATTAAACCATAATGAACCATATTAATGTACCAAAGGTTATGGATTTCTAATTAATGAATATAATGTCATTATAAGGTTCATTAAAGAGAAGGAATCATTCAGATACAAGGTAAGGGGAAATTCTTGAACCCAACATTCATCCTTCAAGTTCTCCTTCGTTCACTCCATTTTTTTTGATTTGGTTACTCCTTAAAGATAATTTTTCATCATTTTCTTTTCTTTTTTGGGATATAAATGTTTTTCACTTGTTTTTATGTCAAACAAAATGTTTTCCAAAAGAAATCTTCCTTTAAAAACACACCTTTTACTTCTCACTCAAAGTGGAAGGTTCATGTAACATGTTTGTTATTCCCTCTTTATTTTGGGAACCCAATGTTTATGAATGTGTTCTTATGAGATGAAACCCATTCCTTTATAGGGGTTAGTTGTGAATATTTTTTATATATGTTCTATGTGGCAAGCATGATAATTATAATGTTATGATGTGATGGGTGCACCAAGAATTATACAGCGCAATATGAATGTTTCAATGTGACAGGTGTGCCGGAATTATACAGTGCTCCAATGCATTGGGTAAAGTGATTAATATCATGAGTAAATTTGAAATGATGTGTGAACAAGATTATATCTTGGTTCACAAGTATGTGTTGTAGTTAACCACTTAGACATGATGTTTCATTTTTATGCATTTCCACATTTCAAGTCTTATATTTATGCTTCCTCTCATATTCATGATATTTTTCACATGTTATGATTATGCTCACCCCATGATATATTTTTATTATCTATCCTCTTACTGGGCTTCTAGATCACCCCTTTTTATTTATATCCTCAGATGACTACATGCACTAAGGAAAGGACAAGTTCCAATAAAAATCTAGAGAAGAATAAATTAAATAAATGTTTATGCTTGATGCCGTAATTGTTTTGTATGGTCCTAGTTTTCCCAAGACACTAATCTTTTGGATACCTTATTTGTAATACTATTATGTTTTTTATCATTAAAAAGATGTAATAATAATTTTAGAAAAGTTAGGGTAGCAATAGATTTGATAAAAAGGGTTTTAATAAATGGAATTATCTCATTGAGATGTAAGGGGTTTTTGAAATTGGATTGTTTAAATGGGTTTCAATAATTTTTTTTGTTGAAATGGTTTGAGATGGTTATTTAAAATGGTTTGGAATAATAGTGGTGTGATTGTAGATCACATTTACGATTATAGGTTGAAATATTACATTGTGCTCGGTGCCATGTGTTTAATGGTATATAGGGTATAATTTTCATGAAAGGACTTGGTATATCATCTAGAGACCTCTCATTAGTATGAATTTGTCATAACAGATAATTAATGGTTAAATATGTGAATAAGTGGAATATAATGTTTATACCAAAACATGAATGAAAAATGGTTTTAGTGTCTTATTTTTTTATTTTTTATAGAAGTACGACTTGCTGGAAAATTGTTGAAATAACACTTTTTAACTTTTGGTTTTAAATAGATTTTATACTTGTTTATAATAAGTTATAAACTATTTTGGGAATTTTTTTATATAAAATATTTTATATAAATTTTTCTAGAATATCTATCTTAGTGGAATGATTAGAGAAGTCCTTTGAAAAAACTACTATGTTTTATACTCATACATTGGAACGTTGGTTGTTTTGTACATGCTATATTTTGATACATGGGGAAAAGTAAAGTATCATAAGTATTTAGCACTACCCTATGATACTAGGGCTATTTGGTGATTTTAGAGAATATATCTTGTGGATAATGGAGTCTTGTGGTTTTCTTGGAGTTTCGTGTAGTTATCCTCCACTATTTACATTGATAGTTTATTTTCTTTCTTTGTATTAAACTTGGGTGTGGTTTGATATAATGATTATGGTTCAGTTGTATTTTTTTTATCATGCATCATATTTTGGTACTTTGGTTAGTGGTTTATTTTCATAGAAATCATAAACAAATTTCATTTCAACCCCTTTGGAATTTATTACCAGCCATTGAAATCTTGGGGATGTTACCTAAGGATTTGTAACGATTCAATGTATTCTCAATCCAATGGGAATATGTGGGTCATTACAAATGGTATTAGTTTGTTCAACCCAAAGGATTATTTTGGGATAAATGGTATAAACTTGTTCTATCCCATGTGGAAAAAGTAGTCATCTAATTTTTTGGTCTTGGAGTTGAAGGTTGTTCTTTTATATTCCTTAGGTTTTGATAATATAAAGGAGTAGGATTTTTTAGGACTGGAAATGTAGATCATAAAAGACATAGATAACCTTTTTATGCAGAACGTCACATTACTAGGGATTTTGATATATAAGTGTGTTGGAGACCCTTATAAGGTATTGTAATTTCATTGTCATGGGTTTAACCAATGAGATGTGAAAATGCATTATAAATGAATGACTTCCCACTAGGATTGAATATTTCATTTTGAATATGGATTTTTGATTTTTTGAAAAGGGGGATTTTTTAAAAAAATGATTCATATTTTTTCGAATGAATGATTTTTAAAATATCATGGCTGATGCATTTTAAAAATAGTTTAATTTTATAAAGACGAATGGAATTTTTCAAAAATGGTTAAACATGGTAGATGTTGTCTTGGGAAGAAATGTTATGATTGTTAATGTGATAGAATTTTCAATTATAAGACATCAATTTATAGAGAGTGAGACTTATATATTTTGTTAGCTATTATGAAAATGGAAACTACTAGGTGTCATAGGAACTATTTAGATGAAGCTATAAGGAATTTGGTTGTGCCTGAGCCACAGGTGAACCAAGAGCTGGTTCGTAATATCGACCAAGCATTTATAGATGTGGATACAGGGAACTAGGGGGATGAGCCAATACATATGGATTATTCTATCTAGTTCATGGAGTAAAATGCACCCATTCTTTGGGTGATTCTGAACCTGAAAAGGTGGAGGTGTGGCTGAAAAAATGAATATTATCTTCAATTTCATCAGCACACCATCAGAGCTGAAGGTCATGCTGGTGACATATTTGTTTGAGGATATCGCATGCCAGTGGTGGGATTTGGTGGTTCAGGATAAATTGGATCATGATCATAGGAGGGGATATTTTGAGGAATTGTTTAACAAAAATTTATATCCTCACACATTTAGGACTTGGAGAACGAGGTAAGTATTCAACATAATGTATGAAAATATATTTGTCATAGAATATGTTGCGAAATTCTTGAATTTAGTGTGATTTTCCCCAGAGGTTGTGGCTAGTGTATCCTTGAAGACGTGCATGTTCGAATCAGAGCTAAGGAATGATATTTGATCAATGATTATGGTGCTCTATATTACATATTATATAAAAATAATGAATAGAGAGTTATTGGATCAACTTGATATATCATGATCTATGAGAGGAGGAAGTATGATGATACCTATAGAAAATGGTTGTAACTTTAATGCTGAGAGAAAGAGGAAGAGGGACAAATATTTCCATGGTAGGAGCGGGATGCAGAATCAGTTGACTAGAACGGTGATCCTTCCTCCACAACCAAAGACCAAGAGGGATTTTTCAAATGTGGTTTCTTGGACCATAAGAAATGATGGTGTACACCACCACAAAGATCATTCCATAATTTCAATAGGATGGGAAATATTAGGTGATATTATTGAAGTTCTATGAGATCAGGTGCTCAAGACACTTCTCAGGTGTCACAATAATTGGATTCTTTGAAAGGACAAGGCCAACTAAATCATTCTTGTCAACAGAGAAGATCGTGCTATAGTGATGGAAGGAACACCATGACCCCTTGTCAAGGTCAATGTTAGCAAGGAAAAAAATAGCATAGTGAAGCAAAAAAAAATTATATGGAACTGAGTAGATTATGGTAGATAATCATGTGAGAATATCTATAGTGAGAGGTAGGATTATTTTGAATTCTGCCCTTATAAAATTTTTGTTCGATACTATTTCGTCTCATTCCTTCATTTATTCTCATGTTGTTGCATTTCTATGTTTAAAACATGTGATTATGCCTTCAATGATAAAACATTATAAATATCTCAGGGAAAGATAATTTAAATCCTTCTTTTATAGAGAATACCCTATAATTATATATGGAGTGAAGCTAAAATAGGGGTTCTTAGTGATAGAGATAGATGTCTTAGTGGTAATCTTGGGTATGGATTTGTTAACAACATTCACGTCTCATGACAACTGTTATAGTAGAATGGTTAGTTTCACAACATAAAATGGATTCAAACATCTCTTCTGAGGAAAAATTCTTGTGAAGATCAGTGCAACATTCTTGTTGGCACAAGAGGGGGCACTATCTCTTACAAGATAGAGTCGTTGAATTTAGAATCAATAGAAGAGATTAAGGGTACTAGTTTTGATGTAGTTGTATTGATACCACCTATATGGTAAGTAGAGATATGATTGATCTAATTTTGAGGACTAGTCCTATTTCTCTTCCATCTTATATGATGGCACCAATAGTGTTAAGGGAACTAAATGTAAAACTGGTGGATCTAGAATGAAATGGTTTGATTCGGCCAAGTATGTCCCTATGGGCAACAACGATGTTGTTTGTATAGAATGTAGATGAAAATCTTTGATTTATTATTTATTATTATAATCTTAACTAAGTTATGATAATGGATAGATATCCACTTTTACATGTTGATGATCTATTTGATTAGTTGAGAGGAGTTCAGTGGTCCTCTAAAACTGACTTCTGATCGGGATATCACCAATTACGAGTTTGAAAAGAAGATATTATGAAGACAGCTTTCAGAAGGTGAAATGTACACTTTGAATATGTATTAATTCCTATGGAACTCATGAATTCACTAGTGGTATTTATGTAATTGATGAATCAGATATTTCAATGATATTTTTTATGGTGTTTATGGTTGACATATTAGTGTATTTGAGAAAAAAGGGTAAGCATAAACAATACTTGACGACATTGTGTGGAATATTAATAAACCATTGTTTGTATACCAAACTACCAATGTGTGATTTTTTGATATAATAAGAACAAATTCCTGGCCATGTAATTTAAAAAAAATGTATTTCTATGGATCTGGAAGGCATAGAAGTTGTTATATCTTAGCAACCCAAGAGTAATGTCTTTTATATATGATTTTTTCTTTGTCTATGTCATTTTTACCGATGATTTATGGATGAAATCTTACAACTAGACTCACCGATAACATCTTTGACAAAGAAGAATGTTCCATTCTAATGGAATGAGGAATTATAGAAGTATTTATAAGGGCTAAAGGTTTATCTTACATATTGTCCTATCATGATTTTTCTAGAATCAAGATAGGGGTATATGGTGTACTGTGATGCTTCAGGATCTCAGTTGTGATGTGTTCTCATGAAAAGAGAACATGTTGTTACTTATGGTTCAAGTCAATTGAATGTACAATATAATAATTAACCAACACATGATATGGAGTTATCTACAATTGTAAGTGATTTTATACCTTGGCATTGTTATCTCATTGGGGAGAAATTTAGTGTATTCATTGAACAAAATATATTGAAACATATTTTATGACAATGGGATTTTAATTTGAGGTAAAGGAGATGGATGGAGTATCTCCGGATGTTTGAATTTGACTAAATGTATACAATGGGAAAAGGTAATTCAGTGGCCAATGAATTAAGAAAAAATTCTTATTTGTAACTAGTGAAAGAAGATTCGGATGAATGGTATTTTATGTTGGTCCAAGCTAACAAGCATGTGGAATCTGAAGAAATGGTGGGGTTTCTATTTTCATTTTAGTTTATGTGGTTCCTAATTTAGTAAAGATTATAAAGGAGGCACAAAAATATGATGCATAATTTCAGGTTATGAGTTCAAAACAAAATATTGGGGAGACCACTGAGGGATGGAAACGTGATGGGAGATTGGTTTTCTGGTTCACATATTGGATGTTTTTACTTATGGATGGTTAGGAGACACTTCTTTATACCTACCACTATTCGATATGGGATTTAAATCTGGGTATACAGAAGATGTATAAGGTTTTGAAGGTGTAGTTTTGGTAGAGAGAGAAGAAAAGGAAAGAAGTTGAGTTTGTTTCAAAGTGATTTACATTCCAGAAAGTTAAGTCAGATCATTATAGACCAGCAGGTATATTTAAGTCTTTATCTTTTCCAGCGCTGAAATGGGAGATGATAGTGATAGATTTTTTATGGTTAAAAAAGGACGATTTAGATACATGATGACATATGGGTCATAGTGGATTGGAATACCATGTTGTGAGTTTTCATTTTTTCATTAGGATCTCTCCAGGGATAGTGAATAATCATTTGGGGAAGTAAGGAAAGTTATCCCCTCGATATATTGGCCATTTTGAGTTACTGAAATAGGTTAGAAAGGTGACATATCAGCTGACATTTCCAAAAAGGTTCATTTCAGTGAACAATGTGTTTCTTGTATCTCAATTGAAAATGTATCAACCTAATCCTGACCATGGGATTGGATTGGATCATATTGACTAAGATCCTGATTCTTCATTGGTACATATACCAGCGTGGATTATAGAAGGGAAAAAACTATTTCATGTGAACAACAACAGTCTAGTAGGGATTTTATGGTAACATGGTCTAATTCATGAAGAGACTTTGGAATGTGATATGGAAATGAAAGATCAATGGACTGAGCTCTTTTAGGGAAACATTGGGTTTCTAATTTCCGAGGAAGGAAAGTCGAATGATAGGAAGAATTTAGAAACCCCAGTTTCTATTATACAACCCTTTATTTATGGTTTTATTATATATAATGTTTAATAGTAAATTTTTTAGTGATTTTGGTGAAATTTCAATTATTTTTTTAGGGGATGAAGGAGATAGACATGGGCTGAGCACAGTTTTTATAAACCATGAAGAAATCCTAGAAGAAACCCATCGTAGTAGCAGAATTGAGGCAATAGTGCTCGCACGGTGTGTGCATGGGTAGGGAGACCATGTGAAGTGGTTGTTTGAGGGTTTCCATAATGAAATAGGTAACAAATGGTTAGTTCACGGTTTTCAAACTATGTGAACTAATTATGCACAAAGTTAATGTTAGATCATAAATAATAGCATCTCACTCGTTTTCCCTCTAACCTTCTCTTTTTTTCTCCTCTGAAACCTTAACTAGGTATTAATATCTATTATAGGCAGGATAACCTCTCCCAAGATATTTTTAATCAATCCAGATCCCTCCCCTTGAATTTTAATGCATGGTTCTTATATTAAGTGTCGTTCTTCACTGTTCTAGTCATGTTTTCTTAAATCTACTTAGATATACTTATCATTACATACATGATTCTCAAATATACACCTATTATTGGTAGATATAAGATTTTGGAATATAAATATGATGATATTTGGTCTTGTTGTTGGTAGGATAATAGATCTATGGTGGTTTTGTGTAGAATCAACCCTGTGTTCTCGAGCATTCTTCATACGTTTTCATTTTTCTTCAAAACGATCAAGGTTAGTGGTTTTACTCTTAACTCCTATTAGTAGAAAAAATGTAATGGTTTCAAATTTATTTAATTTTGTGGATTTTGTTTGTAATTTTATGCATTTTAATTTCTAGAAATCCTCTTTGGTGATGGTTGTCGAAAATATGGAAAATTCATGATTTTGATCGATGTGTCTGATTCATGATTTTAAAATGGGATTTTCTATAATGATGGTAAATGGATTTGATAAAAACAATTTCAATAAAATATAGATTTCATTGACATGAAAGGTGTGTTTGGAACTGGATTGTTGAAATGGGTTTCTTTAAAAGAACAATTTTATTGAAATGGTTTGTAATAGTTGTTTGAAATGGTTATGGAATAATAGCGGTGTTAGTGTAGATCACATTTATGAATCTTGGTTTAAATATGAACGTGTTCTTGTTTCCATAGGATTAATGGTACATGGGTTATAATTATCATGTCACAACATGGTAGATTTATGAGAGACCACTCATGAGTATGGAACTGTCATAAAAAAGCATGCATGGTTGAATGTGTGAATAAGTGGAATGGAATGGTTATTCCAAAATATGAATGAGAAATGGTTTTAATGTATTTTTTGGTTGTTTTTTAAGCGTGACTTGCTGTAAAATTGTTGAAATAGTACTTGTGTACTTTTGGTTTTAAATGTTTCTGAAGCTTGTTTATATTTAGTTATAAATTGTTTTGGGAAATAGTTATATATAATCTATTTTATATAAATATTTCTTACCATTATATCCTAGAAGAGTGAGTATGAAATTAATTCTGAAAAAACTAATGATTTTTATATTCACCCCTACTTTGGATGTTTGGTGCTTTTGCAGTTGATGTCTTCTAGGACATGGGAAAAGGTATAATATCACAAATATTTATCAACGCTTTATGATACTTGGGTTTTCTGTTGATATTTTAGCATAGAGCATGTAGAGCATGGAGTCTTGTGGTTGTATTGGAGTTCCATGTAGTAATACTCTATTTTATACTTTGATAGTTTCTTGTCTTCCACTATAGTACACATTGGTGTGTTTTGATATAATGATGATGGTTGAGATGTCTTGTTTTTATCATTCTTCATATTTTGGTTCTTTGGTTGGTGGTTTATTTTATTAAAGGGTATATCATTACCCATTCTAATTTCAAACCCTTCATCATTTATTTCTATCCATTGGCATCTTGGGGATGTCTCGTAAGTCCTAGTAATGATTCATTGAATTCTCAATCCAATTGGAATAAGTGGGTCAATGCAATGTCAAATTAAAAATATTTAAAAAAAGATAAAAAAATATTTGTAAAATGAAATATCATTGAAAATATACTTTTAAATCATGTAAAATATTCATTAAATCAGTTATTGTTCTTAAATTTGAAAAAAATCATTTCATACACGTTAAAACAAGGATTCCATTAACATTTCCTTAATATGCTAACACGCCTTGTTCTAAAAATGAAAAGAAGATTCCATTAAAAAAAATTATTAAAAATTAAAAATGGGTAAAAATTTATTAATAAGTAATTTGGAAAAGTTAAAATACATTTTCCAATACATTTTTTGAAAACATGGATTTTGATGAAAATTTATTTTTTACGATATGGATAAACAATGTTTAATTTTTTTAAAAATTTTTTTATCAATCATTTCAAAAAACATGGAAAATTTTACAATTACATGGAAAATTTCATGAATACCTAATGGAAAATAAATTATATTTATCTGTTAAGTCATAAATATCAAAAAATTCTACCATGGCAGGCTTTAAAAAAAATATTGAATAATGGTGAGATTGTGAAATTTACCCATACTACTTAGGTAAATTTGAAATCATAAGCCCCATGAATGAAATAACAAAACATTTAACAATAAATAACATAAATAAAAATAGGATAATTGTATAATTGATCAAATGGGGAATTATTTTAAATACACAAAGGCATAAGAGGTGAATTTGGTGTTTGTCTCAGGGAAAGTGTGACGAGAAAACCATTCCTCAGGTTCGACTTTCATTGTATGTTCTAGAACCACTTGTATAAAAACATAAGTTTAACGTAAATATATTATATATAAATACTAATATATATCATTACTTATATTATTTAGATATAGTATGTTATCACCCATTTGTTAACAATTCTTTGTTAAAATCGTAGTTTCGAGTTATAATTACATCGTTTTTTATGTATATTTTAGTTCAGCAATTTTGTTCCTTTTAATTTAATCATGGTTAAATTGTATCCATAATGTCAAAAATGATATAAATATTATATATAATAATTTCATATGTTTTGACATTAATATATTAATGTTATGGGTAGAAAATATATTACACTGTTCATTGAGGAGGTAAGTCGTACATATACACCAATATTGTTTCCATTTTTCTTGATGGATAGAACGAAAAGAAAATAAAATTTTCATTAATATTTATAGAATAAATATTATTTAATATATATCATTTAAATTAATAAAATCCATCTTTATTACCAACCATGTAAAAAATGAAAAACATTTCGCATCACTATGTGGATGTGGTAGTACACACGTGCACAAGAGCGGCGATATTGTTTCCCAAAAAATTGAATGGTATGAAGTTCTATGAGATATTATAATTAAATAATTATTTATAATTAATAAATATCATATATATTCATTTAATTATGCCTTAATTACATTTATTTAAATCATAAGTGAAAAAAAAATCACATCGTTTCGTGAGGTTGTAGTTTGTCGTACACATGAGTCGCGTCATTATACACTCCACGAAAAGGAAAGTAAGAAGATATATGTGATATAATATTTATTAAAGTATTATAATGTCATCAATATTATATATATATATATGTGTGTGTGTGTGTGTTAAATCCATCATTATAATCATATTTTAGAGGTGATTATGGAAAAATAATTACATTGGTTCGCGAGGAAATAGTCTGTCGTACACCCAATCAATGATTTTGTTTCCCATTTGATGGAAGTTGAGATGGATATAGGTTATTAAATTAAGATAAACAGAAATTACTATATATTTCACACTATCATTATTATACTATCATAATTTAATAAGGTTTTATGGAGGTGGCAAAAATAAAACAAATGAATACGTTTAAAAATTTTACATTTTATTCCTAGAGCCTCTTTAAAATTACACATAATGACTTATTAGGAAAGATTAATAATAAAAATAAGGAATACTGGATGTGGTTTTTTAATGAATAAATTTATTTGGGTAGGTATTAGGAAAAAAAGTTGTCTTGGAAGTGTTAATTGGGGAGGAGAGGGGATGACCTTTTATAAGCACGAAAGTGGACACACATTGAAGTTTTGAAAATATAAAGTGACGCTGACATTTTTATAATTCCAAAAGACTCAAAGATAAGACATTATTGAAAATTATAGATTATATGGTAAAAAAAGTTCCATAAAATTGGATTTGTACATGTTTTAGATCATTTTTAGCCCTTATCTTCTAATTTTAACACTCAGCAAACCAATTTTTACCTTAACTATGGTAATTAATTTTTTAATGTTTACATAATTCATTATAGTCAAAAACAAATTTGAACATATTAAATAGTATAAATTATTATGATTCAAAATATGAAATAAATTTTACCAAATTCAATTTAAATATGTTTAATAATTCAATTTAAAATTAAACCGAAAAGCTATGAAAGAGCGGTTTTCCAAAGTTTAAATTTTCAAAAGTATAGAATGTTTTAATATCACAATTTAGTATAGAATTGATTAAAATTATATAAATTATTTAAATTGAATTATAATTTACCTATTTTTACATTCAATAAAATTTAAAATAAAATTTTACTTTGTATAAAATTTATCTGAAATGAATGATTTCAATAATAATCAGTATTCTTTACTATTCAACAAAAAATATTTTTTTTTCAAAAAAATTATCAGAAATTAAACCGAAGGTAATTTTAAGAAGTATATTCGAAGAATTAACTTTTTTTCAAATTAATTATTTAAAAGTTGTAAAATTTTATTTTAAATTAGGTACACAAAGGGAGACAAGACCATCTTTTTGAAAAAAAAATTTCGCAAACATTTATCTTTCTTTCAAATGATTATTATTTTATATAATTAATATATAACCATTAAATTTATTTTATACATCTATAATCTATAATTTTCAAATTTTAGTTAGTACTGTTCATACCCACCAACTTAATGTCTAGTTTATAATGGTCATGTTTCAATAATATTATTTTAATAGAGTATCTCATTTAGTTTAAAACAATTGTTGTTTACACTGAAATATATCAAAAATATTGAATTTATTTGAAGATAAATATATTATAACATATCAAGGTGTTAAATTATCATATAATATCATTGTTTCATGTCATATACACTATCGAATATTATGTTCCTCTTTTAAAATCACAGTGTGTTACAACTAGCATATGAGAGAGATGAATTTGGACTTAGATAGAGTTAGAAAAGTAAAGAGATTTTAGCTAAAAGAGAATAGAGAAATGAAAAGTTAATATTTTACAAATTTCAATATTTACAAGGAAATAATAAGAGACGATCATGAAAAGATCTTCTAAATAAATTCCTTCCATCCTATATATCAAGTGCTATTATAAAATTTAATACTCAAACTAATGTCATGTAACACCATTCCAAATGGGAAGGTCTATTTATATACACTCTTGTATATCCTTTTTCTTATATTAATATCATGAAAGAATCATAATAAACCCAATTCAGTATCAGAAGGTACATCCTAAATAAATTTCATGGAAAATTTCCCCATTAACCAATGAAGAATATGCTACACCACTAACCCATTTTGAAATAAAATCTATCAAGTTGTACATATCTTTAATACTTACCTTATTTTTATGTTTCCATTAAAAATATTATTAGTTGTTAAACTTATATAAATTAATTAATGACATTGTGTCATTTAATTTGGGGGGGGGGAGGGGAATTTTGGGTTTATAAATCTCAAATTTCTATTTTAAAAAAAATCACTATTTAAATTTTTTGAGCTTTTATTTATCAATTTTAGCATGTTCTCTAAACTTGTGATCCCAAATTATCATATTTTAAATTTTATAAACCCATTTAAACAAGTTGAACAATTCATCCCATTTAATTTATGTTAAATGTATATTGAAAATGACATTGATTCAAATTTATAACTCAGATAATTTCATGAAAAGTCCACTAATTTTTTAATCCCATGTGATTCTTTAGTTTTTTTACCCTTAAAATCATTATAATGTGATGATTTTTAAATTTTTTTGACATAATCTCCAAATTTACCCCACTCCTTAAGTGATCTAAACCATTCTTTATTAATTTAAATTTGATGTATTCCTTTAAAAAAATGAGGCTTTTATGAACTTATGTTTAAAATGAGTGAGAAATTTTGTTTTCAATTACCCATTTTTAAAAGAAGACCATTCTATTTAGGCCCACCATTACATTATTCATTTTATCCCCTATTATCAATGAATAACTAGTTTATATTTCCACATTAAAATCCACATTACATTATCCAACCTGCTTAGAATGTTAAAATTTCACGATCTAGTTGAAATTATGTCCAAGGTGTGATTTCTTATAGTTTAAAATCATTTTGTTTCCCATTTGGTTAGAGAAGAAGAGTCTGGAATTTTTAATTACAATATAAAAAATTAAGTCATTTTTCTGATATTTATGATTTTAATTTTGAATAATGTTTTTTTTAGAAAATTTGGTAAAGTTGAAATTACTTGATAAATCAATGAAATATTATACCTGTAAAGCTGAAAAGATATATTATCATTATAATTGATTGCAGTAAATCACTTCCACAAATTGGACATCAAAAAAACCTCATTTCCATCAAACATAAAAAATGATTTTTTTGGAAATACAAAATAAATTATATATGTTATAGTAGTTTACTAGAATCATTTTTAATAATAAAATAATGAATTTTGTGTACTTTACAAGAGGTTTTCATATTGATTGGAGATGTTTTAAATGTGGGGAACTAGAGGAGAGACCCATTCATGAGATTAAATTAGTTTCATGAATTTTTTTTCTTCCAAAATAGTCAACACTCATTATTAATATTCCTGTATTTTTTACATAAGAAAAAAAAAACATTAAAATAGTAAACATTCTTGAAAATTCATCACGATTAACATAAGTCCTTGAAGAAAATGGATGTAGGATTAAGAATTAATAAAGCATATGGTGACCCGTGAATGTCTATAGATGAGAAAATAGTTTTAAAAAATCCATATATGTATTATGGGGGAAAATATTGATGAATTATGTTTTTTTATGTCAATTTAAGGAGAAATGATGTTAGAATTAATTTAATGGATAGAATTTTGAACATTAAGTAATGATTTTTTAGGTGTCCTGATATCATTTTTTTCTTGGTGTTATATTGTGGGATCTTGTGGATATGTATTTTGAATTTGATTTGATTATATTTTGATGATTAATATTCTGGGATTCCATGATTTAAAAGATAAATTGTTGAAATATTGTGAATATTTATCAATTATAAAATTTTAACTATTTTCAATCACATTCAATTTTCAGCTACAACATTTTTTGAGTATATATAAATTGTGAAATTATTTTTGTGTAGGTTTACCTGGATAGTGGTCTTAATTTTGATAATCTTTTCTATGTTCTAAATAAAAATATACGGGGACCAAATAAATCATGCAATTTTGAAAACATTTTGAGAAGAAAGATTTTACCACTACTTAAAAAATCTGGAATATATTGGGATAAATTTTTTAAAATGTGGTGATTCGAGTTTGAAGTGAAATATAAATAAGATTTACTTTCCCATATAAAATTTCAAGGAAAAATACATTCATTAAAGAACATGATTCATTTTTTAAAGTGTAGGAATATGAAGAGTCCTTTCATCCAAAAAAAATATTCTAGAGTAATTGAAATATAACATTTTTACCCTTATCATATAGATCTAAAATTTGGGTAGGAGAATTCCAAATTGAATGTGAAAATATTACTAGAATACAACATGACTATAATTTACCTCCTTTTTGGGAAAATATGCTCAAATTCTTGAAGGATAAAAACATTAATGAAATATTCCTCACCCTTTATCTATAAAAAAAGTCGCCAATTCAATTTCAAGAGTTAAATGGAGAGGGGTTGTGATGTAGAACTCACACGTTGATATTATGGGGATTATATTTTTAAATTTTCTTAGTTATGTAATATCCTTATATTCTATTTTTTCTCAATTACCCTTTGTATGGATGGGTGAAATTATGAGTCATTAAGAAAGAAGAGGTTTTACTTAAAATATTTGAGTTCTTGTGTTACCTGGAAAAAAACTTTTTATTTATGCTGTTAAATTAGTTTCAATATTCATATAGTATTTTTTTTATTATCATGTGAGATCATATTTAGTTTTATATTCAGTTATCATTATTATCTTTGTCTATAAACATTTTCTTCCACCACCTAGTTGTGGCATACATACTATATAATGGACTAGATCTGGGTGGTAAATTTCTTGATGATTATAAATATGTGTGTAAGTGGTACTGGGAACTATTCAATGGTTAGGAACACCAAAACTTGATTAAAAATTTAATAAGTCTCTAAGAAGGGTCAACTATAACCCAAATACATGAATGAAGGTGTGTAGAACAACATGAGATCATAGTTAGTGTTATTCTTAATGCCACTATCTGAAAAAGAGTAGAGAGAGATGAAGTGATGGTGGAATCTATATCTCATAGGATTAGGAGAAGAAGAACAGATAACATATGAACTATGATAAAATTTAAAATGGAAAATCAAACTTGACTTGGTCACCCTTCTCATCTCACTATTTTCAATCTCCATCTTTATTAATTTTTTGTTTTTTGAAAAAATCAATTTTAAAAACACCCCTTTCTCAATCTCAAAAGAAAATTGACTATTGATTTTTTACTCTCCTATCTGGAGAAAACCTCTGGTTAATGCTATAAATATATATAAACTAGGAGTTATAGTATTCACTCCAACCTGAAAATTCACGCAACTCCAACATTGTAAATTCTCTTCTCCCCAAATATGATTGTTAAATTATTTATGTTGAATGAAGAGTCTATGATTTATTTTGAGATGAATGCATCCTTTTAAAATACTAATAACCACCTCGACAATTTGGTTTTTTTTGAAACCATGTATAAATGACGGTTTTTTATTCACATCGTTAAACCAAACACATGCCAACTCATCATCTTAGCAACATTTTATAGCTCAAAACACCTCTCTTTTCATCGTATCTGGGGGACCATGGGAAAAAAACTTAAGAAGGGATTTAAAGCTCAAAAACCTAATTATTTTGTCACGAGATGCATAAAAAATCTAAAGGTGTATGGGGAAAATGAAATAGAACTATTTTTAGGGGATGGGAAGCCCAGGAACCCAAGACACAACTTTTTTAGTTTATCTCACAACTAAAGGATGACCAACTGTACCTTCTCTACTACTGATGTCGACTATTCCACTGATTTTGATATTTGCATAAATGAATGGGTAGGCTGCCATCTCTTGACCCTAGTATTGGATACTATTCTGGGCTTGCCTGTTACTGACTTTTTAAATCTATCCACTGAATATTTTTCCATACGGGGGAAAACAATTTCCTATAATAAATAGATTAGGAAACTATTTCTCGATCTATGGTTTTTTGGGTGTCCAACGGTAGAAGGATGGGTGATGTATTGAGTAGATACATAGTTAATATTTTTGTGAAGAAGGAATTTTTCCAGAGATAGACTTCTTCAGAAATCCTATGAAGATGGCACTGTCGCGGGCAATGCAATCATTATATGTTTTCTTAAGAAGGCATTGTCTGATACACAACCTTATTAATATTAATCCTGAGGAAGGAACTATCGCAGACAGTTTCCATCCTTTTTTTATGAAATTACATTATATATATATAATCACAAATATTTTTTTAAATGATATGATTAATAGTGTAATTAATAAAAAAATATTATTGCTAATTTCTAATAGTTAACGAATATCGGGGGGGGGGGGGTGATTTAAAAATACCAAATAATTTATAATTACAAGTATCAGAAACCTAATTAATAATATAAATAATTTCACATTTCAAAATAATTTATAATCTAATTATTATGAATTATTATTAGTTAATATAGTTTTTTGTCATGTAAAATCTCTTATGTGAATTATATTTATGAAAAATAATGATAATGATGATGACCATGTATATAAATACAATAATTTAAATAAAATAATAATAATATTATTGTTTGATATAAATAATGTTTTGTGTTTATTTATTAAAATAATTAATATTTTCATTTCATTGTAAAAAATTTACTATAATAATATTATTAAAATTTTATTTTTATATAATAATTATGTGAATAAATAAATTTCAACATCTTGATTATTTATAATTAATTAAATTATTATGTATATTATTATTATTATGTATCATTGAATACAAAAATAATTCTATTATATATAACATTTATAAAAATTATTTATTTTTTTACTATTAATATAATAATTATATTAAAATTATAATTATTATAAATGAATGTCAATAATTATATTTTCTATATTAATATTTGTATTTATAATTTTTTTGCATCAAACATTGTTTTATGTAAATTAAAATCTGTTGTTTATTATTTTTTAACATTCCTTTAATTTTAAAATAATTTTTATTTTTATGGTCAATGTTATAAATTTCATATATATTTCATTTGTACTATATTTATGCACATAAATATTTTGAAGTGTAAATGTTACGTTTTTAATAAATAATGTTTTTGTCATGTAAATTATTTTTGGTTTGTTATGATGATGATTTTTTTTATTTTCAATTATTTTTTTTATATTTTTAATCTAAGATTTACATTTCAACAATAATGTAGTTATAGTGTATATTTTATAAGAATACAATGACACTTAATTGAAATGTAATAATGTTTCAAGTAGGATACTTTAAAAGACTACAAATTATAAAGTATAAATACAATATAAATGAATGTTGAAACATTGACTAGACAAAAAAATAATTTATAAAAAAATAATTTTTTCAAATTATTAATGAAAAATATTTCTGATGGCACAAAATATTTTTGTTTCAAAACATAAAATTTGTACATAATGATTAATTTTTGCAGTAGAATTATTTTTTTTGAAATAATTTTTTTTATTATTTTTTTGATACAGCTTTTATTTTCAATAATTTTTTTAAAATTCAATGTTTTAATCTATGTTTTTTGTATCATTTATATTGTAGTTATAGTTTATATTTTATAAGATTCTAAATTAACACACACGAAAACTAACAATGTTTTTAATAGGTGACATTAAAATACCGTAAATTAGAAATTATAAATAAAATAATGGAAATTAAAAACCCGTATTGTAAAAATAAATATTAAGTGAAAATAAAATAAATAGAAACAAAATAATTTTAGAAAAATCCCAAAAATATGTTTTGTGAAAAAATAATTTATAAGTATAAATGTTGTGTTTTAAAACAACAAAATTTTATACGCTTGAAATTATTTTTTGAACTATTATTATTTTGAATTTTTTTCATTTTACATTATTGTTTTATATTTTTAGTCAGAATTCAAAATTTCATTCAGATTTTATTTATAATTTATTATTTATTCACTTTCAAATTACCCAATTCAAAACATTATTACATTTCAAGTAGGTGACTTTCAGTGCCTATAAAATATAAACAATAAGTACAATTTAAATGAAAATTAATATATTGATTAAACATACAAAAATAACTAAAATGTAATAAAATTTCAGTAATATAACAATGAAAAATTTATTTTTCGTACACAAAAATTATTTATTAAAAAAATAACATTTTGAGTTTAAAAATTTTATTACCATAATTATTATTAAGAATTATTTTATTAATTAAATTGTTATTATTTATTTTTAAATATGTTTTTATTATTTTTTATTATTATATATATATAATTAATAAATAGTAGGAATTTAATTTTTTGGTAAATATTAATTATATTGGTAAATATTTAAAATATTTAAAATATTTAAAATAATAATTATGAATAATGATCTAATTAATCAAATTTTTAACGAAACTAACAAAATAGTTCGTTATATAAATTAAAATAAATACTAATTAAATTAGTAATATTGAATTTATAATTATTAACAATAATTTTATTACTAACAAATTATTATTCAATTAATTTTCATTTATAATACTCATAATATTAATACACCAAATATTTTATTAATTATGTAATATATTATTATTATATATGTTATATTTAATATATTATTTATGTGTTTAGTCATTGTTAATGACAATATAATAAATAATGTAATTAATTATAAATAACCCATAAGTCAAAATGAATTTATGCACATAATTATTATTTATTGATATTATTATTGAAATTAATTTGGAAATAGAAATAAAATAATTATTATTTTAATAAATAAGGAAATAAAAATTTATCTTTATTAATAATAATATTATTTTAATTTTAATTATAAAATTATTTTATTTAATTATAGAAATATTTAATACTATTATGTTCTTCATTATTATTATTATCATTATTAATATTTTTAAATGTAATAATAAAAAAAAATTTTATGACAAAAAAATTATTTATTAATAATAATTTAATAAAATTTGATTTATAATTTTTACTAATTATTTTGAAATCTGAAAATAATTATATTATTAAATACACACACACACACAAGTATATATATATATATATATATATATATATATAACAAAATAATAAAATTAAAAATTAAAAATAAATTTTAAAAAAGAGTGGAGAATGCACTTTTTGGGCTTGTGCCTTCTTAAAATATTATATTAATAAGGCAGTTCTAGATTAAATTCCTTCTCTATAAATATTTTCTAGAATGAAATTTAATATAAAAAACCTAATTCATGCTTCCAATAAAGTAGGTGTTTTGTGATACATCACCCACCTATCATCAAACTCCCCTACAATGGCCTTATTCTGGAAACTTGTTTCCTTATTTATCCATATGGGGAATTTCTATTTTTTACAACATATTATAAAGTGTTTTCAATCCAACCCACCACACTTTTGAATAAGCGTCACCTCCCATGATTCATGGTCCTGAAGTGTGTGTTAGTGGGCCTCTGTGGCCATACATGCACACCTATATGGACACCTCACGTTTCCCTTTCCATGGTTTACCCATTTTGTTGATGTTGAGGGCATTTAATTATCCCAATAGATACACTTTTTTCTCCCCATTGTTTGTTCTCCTTTCCACATTCTTTTGGATTTTGAAAAACCTCATGAGAGTTAAGATAAACTAAGCTAGTTTATGGTGTTTAAAGAGTTTCTTCTTCCATACCTTTTAATCCATGGTAATCCATTACAGAATAAATATTTAAATCATATTGTATAGTTTGATTGCATATAATAATCTCCTCACATTTGATTTATATAGTTTCACCATTAACTCCTAAAATTTATATGACCTTGAATGTGTTACAAAGAATTATGGTGAGCAGAGGAAAGTTGAAATTTATTAAATAATTTTAAGAAAAAGAGTGAATATGATCAAAATTGTACAAAAAAGGATGAAAGATCAATCTTTCAAAAAATCAGTCTTTATCTTGTGAATGGTTTTATGGGTTACATTCATTTGTTATTCTTACCAAAATATTGATTTACTATTTGAAATATACATTTTCTATTATGGAAATTAATTCCTTACAAATCTATGAATTTTTTTGAAAGATGTTTAGCTATCATTTCTTATATTTTAACACATGTAATTTTGTTGTCATATATTATTAATAACCACTAATATTTAAAAGACCATTAATATCCAAAAAAATGGGATTTAACAGCACTAAAAAACATTTTTTTTCTAAGATCCGTTAGTTGGGGACACCTTTATCAGCTCTAAAAAGGCATCAAGAAAAGTGTTGACAAAGTTGGTCTTTTATCAGCGCTATCTTTATAAAAAGAGCAACCTTTATGAGTGCTTTCGTTAGCATTGATAAAGGACCTATTGTAATAGGTTGATATTAAAATTATAGCACACTGTAAAAAATACACCTGTATGAAAGCACACCTGTATGAAAAGTCATTATTTAATTGAAATAAAATTTACATCACAAATACAAAAATACACTATATGATATCAATTTTGAAACAATTCTTTTTGAATAATTACAATTTTAATTACTATCCAAAAACACTTAAAAACATAAATGTATCATTGTATTTTTCACCTGCAACCCCCTCTCAAAAAGTCCAGATCATGGTATCAGTTTCCAGAGAGACCACCTCAACCAGATCAAAATAATCCACCTTTATAAGAAAAAAATCCTTATGTTATTATTACTATAAAAAAAATAAATTCAACATGAATATGAAACAATACTTTAATTAAATGTAAATTTTAAATAAAAAGATACATTTGGAGTTGTACAGATCACATCAATACTAGAAAATCGACTATTTGTGATGGATCAACTATGATTAACAAATGACTTATCACAAATAGTCCTCAAAATCGAACAATTTGGGACAGAAAAAATTGTTCCATCACAAATAGTTTTGTTAGGGTTTCCTGCCTCCCTATATAAAACTCATTTATGATGGGAATTTGATATGAAATACTAATTCTGTTTCCTATTTCCATCGGCTCAGAAGTATTTGTGATGGAATTTAAATCCCATCACAAATACTTTAGACCAATTGACTATTTGTGATGGAATTATTTTTGTAACATATAGTCTATCACAAATGATTTTTTTATTTTAAACTATGTGATCCCTTCTTCATCCTAAACTCTTCTCTTCTTAGTCCTCTCCCATATAATAGCCACAAATAATCCCCTCCTCTATGCAAAAATTCCCCACCCCTCTTCAATGTCTCTTTGCAGGTCCTTTTGCAGAACCACAGTATAACACTGCCCCATGTCATTCTACTTAGATCATCAAGGTACAGACTCTGGTTCTATTCTCCTTAATTATTTATCACATTTTCATTCTATATTATAAATACTGGTCTGGTCAAAACCTATTTTAATCGATTTAGCCATTTTTTTGTAATTAGGTTTAATAAAAATTCATTAGTTTCTATTTTGGTGTCAATTGATTTTTTAAATGTTTATTTCATTAGATTTCATGATTAATATTTATATATATTAGAGTTAATTGTTTTATAATGATTTATATCATATTTAGATATAATGGGTGTAATTTTATTTTTAGTTGATTTCATTTTATTTTAAATCTGTTCAATATTAGACGCCATGGATAACTGGGACTGTTAAACTATTTAACACCCAAAATTGATCACCAAAAGTGTTTTATAATGCTTATAATCTTAGAATTCCAAAATATATTACTATTTGGGTGTTAATTATTTTGTTTTAAGATTAATTCATCTTCAAAATTATAAATTAATTCTATAATTCTTCAATCATTAGATTTGGGTGTCAATTGTTTTTGCGAGATATGATCTCATTTAACAATAAGTTATTTATAATATTTTTTTTCATTAAAAAACATAAAATTGGTTTAATGAAAAAACAATAACAATTTAAAATATGTAATATTTATTAAAAACATAGCTAATAACTATTTGGACAAATTTTTTAATAATTTTTAAAATAATATAGAAAATTTGAATAATTATATATATTTTTTAATAAACAATAAATATTAAAAATATAATATTAAATAAAATAATAAATAAAAACAATTAATTATTTAATATACTTAATCATTATTGAGTTTTTATTATTAATAAACTTTTAATATTAGTGTTAATTATAATATAAAAATAATTTGGTAAAACAATATAAAAAATATAGCAACTATTAGAAATTAAAAATAATTCATATCATTTTTGTATAAATTAAAACAATATGTATTAATAATTCGTATAAATGTTGTAAAAACACCCCATGCACACAATTTTTATAATTGATCTATGATAATAATTTTTTATTTAAAATTAATATCAATTCAAAATTAATATTATTTACAAAATATAAACTCAAAATTACTTATTAGTTATTTATATATATTTTTAATTCAAGATAATCAAAATTATTTATAATAAAAATTAACAATAATTAAAATTAATTATAAATTATACACACACACATATATATGTTTATATAAATTTAATATATGTATATATTTTGAAAAAAGTGCTAGAATATATATTTTATGTCTCTATATTATTTAAGAAATCGTGATATATATGGTAGTTATTACAAATGTAATAATAATTTAAATAACTAATAATAATCATTATATAATTTATAATACTTAATAATTTTTTAGTTATATTATTAATAAATAGTAAATATTACTCTTATATAAAAATTATTATTAATAATATCAAAATTTGATGAAATTATGAAAATATGTAAAATTTAATAAAATAAAAAATATGAAATACTATGAATAGTTATATATTAGAAATATTTATTAAAAAATCATTTTTTAAATAATAAGTAATTAGTAATGATCAAAAAATAATTTTATTGACTATTAATTCTTTTTAATATTTCTAATAAATAATTTTTTTTCAAACATTCCAAAAAAAATATAAAAAATAATAACAATAAAAAATTCAAATCAATTGATAAACATTTTATGCTAACTAAAATAATTTGATTTATTAATATCACGACCCACCTTCTACAAGATGAGGGAAGGGATTTCAATATGCTGAGACATTCCTTCCTCAAGATGAAGGATAGAAAATAACCATCGAGTCCCACCTCCAATAGCCCCTGAGGTGGTGACCACCACCATGGGTGTAGAAATATCACAAAAATGGGAGACATTGCCGTTTTTATAGTAACTAATAATGGGAGATAAGGTGTATCAACCTCAAAAAATTATAAGATAGATATATATAATGAAACCAAAATCCATCCCCCATTCATGTTTAAAGTAATACTACTCGAACTACAATGAAAACTACAATGTAAGTACCAAAATAAAACCATGTAGTGACCCAACAACCTTCCCCAACAATCGAGCTAGTATGGTCTAACACAGTCTGTGTAAACTCCATGGGAACCTGAAAATAGTTTTATGGAGGTAGGGTTAGCATACAAGTATACTCATTAGAAAAAAACCAATTTCACCCATGCACAAGTTGAAGAGGCATAGTAATTACCCCTTGAGAAAACAATAAAAAACATAACATCACCTAAAAATGTATACTATCTACCCCAACCTCACCAAGCACACTCACCATATAACTATAGTCAAGTAATGTAATGTATTAAGAACATCTATATTTGGGTACCCCGCATCACTTCCCACTGGTTAATTTCTCATCCATAATAGTGAATGTCCTGATGCTACCACACCCTTCCACAACTCCCACTATCACAACTTGCCTACAAAAACCTGAGCCACACACCACACCACATCTTGCCCATAGACAGCTAGGCCACAACCACCTCACGTCTCACTCGAAAACACCTGGGCCTCATCCTGAAGACACCTGCGAAACAAACCACCTCTCACACAGCCATTACCATATGTTTGGTATTAAACCTCAAGGCATTACAACCAACCCAGAGAGTCTTTGGTGATTAGTGCCTAGAAGAGGGAGCATGGTAAAGTGAGTAACCATCAATCAATCCTCCCACTAGGATGTTGGTAAAGGCACCCTCCCCATAACATATGGGTGTTCAGAACATTGTGCTCAACACGGATGAGGTTCATATAGAAAACATAAGTTACTACATGTTTATATATATTGGTAAAAACACTCATCCCATCTTATGGGATTCAAAAATACAACCAGTCCACTCAAAACCACCTTTGTTTCTTCCCCTACATGCATATACCACCTCGAACAACAATCAATTGAACATCACATCACTATAATCCCCAACTTGAAACATACCCCCAACCAATTCATTTAACTAATTATCATTCTGAATTATCAAATCATTAATTTATTTAGTTCCATCCCTACCCCAGAAACTACTAAACACTATAATCATTATAATGTTAAGCAACCATAACAACCACTTCCAAGTCAAGAGTAACTGAGAAACTGATAACAACCTTCTTCAATGTTATATCTCCCAATTCATCATCTCACAACCAAACCCGGATGCCCCGTTGAACAACGATACCTTAACCAACACAACCTTAAACATAAAATCATGAAACTACCCAATACTATATCCCCACTTCTCATCCACTACCCAGATGCAGTCCCATAACATAATAATTTCATCCACTATAGAATCAATCAATCTCTCAACCTAAGATGCCACCACATCGACCATACCACCCCATACACAGAATCACAAAGCTACACCATCAAAACCCACACAATGCATGAATCACTATAGAAAACATCACACAACCACACCTATCAAACATGGTGTATTATTATTTTTCCATCACTATTCTTTAAATTTCACGTTGATATATAGGGGTGATCACACAAGGGTTTTCATGTTGATGAATCTATTTATTTAACAAAGTATGCATCCTTAATCAAGTTGATATTTACAAACATTATTCACAAGGAAACAATTAAGGTTATAAAGATCCACCCATGCATAGTAAAAGGCAACCAATGCCCATGAATGTTAAAGGACACACAGCTAAAACAGATCACATCATAAACAAAGATAACACATAAAACAACATATCAATATCAATCACCACTATGATCGTTATCAAGTCCATATTTCATCATCAGCATTTATTTTTGTCAAAATATGGATTCAATAGTTTTTCGCATAAGAACCATACTAAGCCCACCCTTCATGATACATAATTCAACAGAGATAGTGAAATCCATACTTGGAACAACAGGCAACCATAAATCTTCTTTGCGCTAAAACAGACTGGTCTCACAAGGAGAACATTCGAAGTAAAATTGAACAGGGGCTAGAGCACAGGCACACAACTCGTCTAGGAAAAAAATTTCTCATTTAACCAAGAGAAAAGAGAATATAAGAGACCAGCTATAGGAAAACCCAAATCCTATATCAACCGAATGAGAAGTGGTTTCAAGGTCCATTAAAGTCAGATTGTGGATAAGACCACATGGTTTTACAATTTGAAATCCCCCGAGGATTATGATATTAAATATATAAAAAATATCCATTGAAACACCTTGAGGAACTCCCAAATCAAGATCTAAACACAATTTACATCAAATAAAATGTAAGAGGGGTTAAATAAAAAAACTGGAAAATGAGTCACTGTTGGGTGAGTCATTAACAACCAGCCAATCACAGTGATTCACGGACACTGAGATATAGACATTGAGCCACCAACACGACCTACCAATGCCTGACTTGTAGAAACCCTTACTCAACAATGCCATGACTCACTGATTCCCTGACTCACTGATGGAAAAACTCGAAATTTGGAAAACTATTGAAATGAACAATTGTTGCGTCCCAGAACACCAAAAATAAAATATTTTGACAAATTAATGGACCATGGGGTTATAAAAAATTACATCAGATACCTTTCATACTATTCTAACCCCTGATAATTCAAAACCAAACCCATAAGAAATAGGTGTCTGAACAACCATATGATAAGATACTTCTCAATGAAAAACCACCTCATTTGAGAGAAACCATAATATCCAAGAACACCTCCTCCGTGATTTTCCAAACCTACTACTGTAAGACATACCACACAAGCACCAAATATAACACCACCTGAACATATAAATCATGGTATTCCTTCCCAAATGTTATGATACTTTCCTCTTTAGGTGGAACTGAATCTCACACATGTGTTTAATCACATCCACATTAATTTATCTGGATTAGGGAGCAGATCCTCCCCTACTCATACATCAATACATTATCATACATCCCCTAAAAAAACAACTCATCTCATATAAAACAAGGGTTAATCATTACATGAAAAACAACTAAACTTGATCAAAAATCAAAAAAAAATCATGGTACTTGGCACACATATGTGTCTGTTGATCCCAAGTACTATCCTCCAAGCCACCATTCCTCTACAACATTTGAACCAAAAGAATGGACCTTCCAGGAAGTCCCCTATCTCGATGATCCTGTATCTACAATAGTCACTCAAAAAATGTTGCATCATTCTCGATATCCAACTCTCCCAAATCAAAGGCATAGGAGTCATCATGAAGATACCGATGAAGTTCAGACACATGAATGATATATCGACCCTCCCCATCTATGGTGGAAAAGATAGCTAATATGCCATCTCGCAAACCCATACCAACACCTTGAATGGTATGATGAACCTAGGATAAATATTACTACCTATTTCAAACATCAATTCCCCACATCGAGGGGAAACCTTCAAGAACATGTTGTACCAAACCCTGAACTCCAATGGACTTCTCCTACAATCGGCATATGAATTCTGCTAGTCCTATGCTACCTTCATCCTCTCACAGACAAGCTTCACCTTCTCTATCGTAATTTTCATCCTGTGTGGACCATGAACAGCTACCTCCCCAACTTCCATCCACCACAAGGGTGAATGAAAGAAACTCTCATAAAATTCCTAAAACAATTCCATACCAATGGTAGAGTGATATTTATTATTATAAGAAAACTCCACCAAGGGAAAATGTCACACCCAAAACCCACTAATCTCCGGAACACATGCTTGCTTCATTTCCTCCAATGTCTGGATGGTTCCCTCTATTTTTTCCATCAGTCTAAGGGTGGAAAGCATTAGTGTGGCATAACTGGGTGCCAAAGGTATGATGAAATATCATCCCAAATTTCAACTAAAAATGTGTATCCTGATCTGAGATGAGGGATCTGGGAACTCCATGCAGCCACACCACCTCATCAACATACCTCTGTGATAAGGAATCCATTTCACTCGACTCCTTGATCACTAAGAAGTGATATTATTTAATCAAATGATCCTCTACTACCCAAGTAGTAGTACATATTCACTGATACATGGGTAATTGTGTGAAAACAACCATTGATATGTCATTCCACTTCCACTCGGGGACATCTAGGGGCTGTAACAAACCACCAGGAACATGGTACTCAGCCTCCACATAATTTAACACTAAGCACTTTGACACAAACCCCGCCACTTCTTGCTTCATCGTGAGCCACCAAAAATATTATGTCAAGCCCTGGAACATAGTGGAAACTCCTTGGTGTACCTCTAAAGGTGAGATAAAAAATCACAGAGCACATCCTTGTGCATTTCCACTATAACAAATAGCTTCCCACAGAACAACATCTGATTCTGATCATCCTCCAACCATCCCTCCAAAGAATCACCCTAGCCAATGTGATCACACATCACATCTTACTCTAAGTCTCCCCACTGAGATTCCTCCTCATTCTTCCTCAGAGATTACTATACCATTATTTGAAATAGATGTCCTCTGCCGCCATCCATTCATGCATATAATAGTAGGGTATCCAACTCCTCCATCACCATCCAAACATATACAAAATCTTGAACTACATCCTTCAGTGACTCTGTGATCAAAGAATCAGCCACAACATTCCCCTTTCGTGAGGTGTAGAAGATCTCAAAATTATAATATTGGAGAAACTCCATCAACCTCCACAACCACATGTTTAGTTCCCACTAGGAATTGATTTACCACAAGCTCTTATGATCCGTGAAGACCACAATGTGCCCCCCAATGAGGTAATGTCACCACATATTTAGTATGAGCTTGACCACTTCTAGTTCTAGATCATGGGTGAAATAGTTACATTCATGGGGGCGTAATATCCTAGAACCATAGGAGATCACTGATCATTGCCGCATCAACATACAACACAAACCAAGATGGGATGAATCAAAAAACACCTCGAACATTACCCCTTATTCTGGAAGCCTGAGCATTGGAGCACATACCTAAATTCTCTTTAGATAGTCGAATGATACCTAAAACCACTCACCTCACACAAAATAATGGACTTTTCTGGTCAGATCCATCAACCTAGCTTCTACCCAAGAGATATATGGTATGAATCTTATGTTGTAGCCTTACTGACCAAAAAAACTACCACCCAATACCACATTCTTGGGTGATTATCTAGGAAAAACTACCTTGAACTATGATGGTTCCAAAACAACACCCTGCTGAGACAACACATGTCCAAGGAAGTATAACTCTTTTGTCCCAAACATTTACATGGATAGATTTTTTTAGATCTGGTGTTACCGAATGACCTATAAGGCATTCCTAAGATGATCGGTTTGCTACTACCATGACATCGGGTAGATTATGATGTCATCATTGAATATTACAACGAATCATTACATGAACTCACGAAATAGAGAGTTCATAAGCCCCATGAACATGACTTGTGTGTTTGTAAAACTGAACGACATAACCACAAACATGAAGTTCTCACAGCTGCACCTGAAAATAGTATTCAGGATGTCACCATCTTTCACCCCTAATTGGTGGTACCCAGGTCGTAGATTTATCATAGAGAACCAACATTCTCGCCAAATCTCATCAAAAAGACCATCTATTCTTCGGAGAGGGTAACAATTATTAACGTTACCTGATTCAGTCTCTGGTAGTCTATGAAGAGACTCAGATCACTGTCTGCCTTCTTCTCAAACTAGAACGGAGCACCCCATAGTGACATAATTGATCAGATGAAACCCTTATTCAACATATTTTCAATCTAAATATTCAAATCTCATAACATATAAGCTTTCATGGGATAATAATTCATTGAGATCAAATGATAATTGGGATGTATGTATATCCCAATATTAATGTCGTGTCGATGGGGTAGAGTCAAAACCTCCTCAAGTAAAATGTCAATAAATTCTCTAACAACTCCCAGAACTACCACTATATCAGTAGCCATCATTCCCACTGACATTTTGGCTATCAATGAAAGAAGAGGCTCCATAAACCAGCTTCCCACCTGATAGCTCTGATCTCCAATGAAATCTACATGAGTCTTCTCATGTCGAAAATAATGACTCTTCTCTCGAATCAGTTGATAACCGCAAGAAAAGAAAAATACCTATCAATTCCAAGGATGAAATCATACGGATTCATCTATAACAGAAAGATATCCGTACTGGACTGATGTGGTCACAGCATTAGCCTACATCCCCAAAGAATATCAAATAAGGAGGTCCATCCTTCGACTGGTGTACTCAACACCATGGGCACAAAAAATCTCTCAATGTTTAGTTCAAAGGAATGGGCTAGATTGGATTCAACTGTGGAGTTTAAAGCTTCTAAATCAAACACGGAACAAGAAAGCACAGTAAAAAAAAATTTCATACCTCAAACAATATCTAGACCAACTGGAACTGGTACCTCTAAAGTGTAAAAATTATCATGACAAGATCTTATGTCCCTTAGGTGTCATCTACCTCCATGACTATACCATGGTTGAGGTCCCTGAGGAGCACCCTCAGGTCTGTCTCATCCAAAATCATGCACCGTATTTGGTGTAGGGGCCTACTGTACCAGCAGCTGGAAAGGCCTGGCTGGAAACTACTGCTGAGGTGAGAGATATACCTAACCACATCCACCATATTGAGCTCTAGTTGGGCACTATTCCTAGAGTTTACCATAGAATTTTCAAGAAAATAAATCGGCCTGAGGCTCGTGGAAATAGGATGAGGACCATATGGTTAAAACTAAAAACATATTGGGTAGGCTCCCAACTCGGTGAAACCTAGATGTCCCTAACACCAGAGTAATTTTACTAAAGGACTTCCACTTTTAACATCTCGGGTAACTTCACTCCCATAGAAGTCCCCCCTCAATAGTGCATCATGTCCACTACAACAACCTTCTTATGAACCTTTATGTTTGTTGGTTGGGTGATGAGAGTTACCACATATAGAAGAGAAGGGATGAGTGCCTCCTCTAAACATGTTACTAGAGACACCTCATCTAGAAAGAGATTTAAATAAAAAATTAATAGATCGTTGAAATTTATCTCCAATTCTATCATCGAAAAACTCCCCTATTAGAGGGAGCGTAGCTCATGCCTATTCTTAGCTTTCATTATGAAATAATGGAATTCCACCAAGAACTCTTCTCAAAGTCAACCCATGAAACATCGATATCCTTCCTCTCCCTAAGGTAAATAATCCATCAATGGAATGATTCTCCCCTCATCTAGCTCACTACAAGTGTAACCCAATACTTTGTCAGAGCGAGGATCAAGATAAAAGTAATCACCAGCTCCATAAGCCAACTCTCTATTTAATGTCTAAGACACTGCCCTCATACTTTTCTAGAGTCTACCGCTACAAATCATGAATCATATTATACGACTTATCATCCTCCTCTATTGGGGTGACCCTCTGCTGGTCAACAGGGCCACTATGATGAACGTACACTACTCGTACTACACGCTGGCCATGTCTAGGAGCCATAACTGAAAAGAATACAAGGGAATCCTAATCCCGAGTAGTTTAGAATTTTCTCTTATGATTCATTTTAACTCTATTTATTTTAATTTCTCCAAAATTCCTAGAAAACAAGAACTGAAATCATCATGATTAATATACCTTTCCTAAGGTCTATACCCTACAAACAGTGTAGACTAAATTGGTTATTTGGTAAACTCAGAGTCTTTGAATCGGAGCATAGGGGCCATAAAATCCTATGTCCTAGCCAGTCTTCCCTGGAATTTGTCACAGACTATGATCACCTTACACTGTTTCCCTACCAACCCATGCAATATTAATTATTCCTAACTCTAAACTCCATCACATTCTCAACCATCACCTATAACACCATTCTTTAATGACCCACCTTATCCAAGATTAGGGAAGGGATAGAATGATGTTTTAAACATCCTTCCTCAAGATAAAAAATAGATAATGACCCATGAGTCCCGCATCTAACAGGCCTTTGGGTGGAGACCAGCACCGAGGGTATAGATATCTCAAAAAATGGGAGGCATTACCCTTTTTCTAGTAACCTTGATTAAAATATATGATGTATCAACTGAAAAAAACTCCAAGATAGATATATATAAATAAACCAGACTCCATACAACATGCATGTATAATGTAAAACTACTAGAAATAAAAAGAAAACTCCAACGTAAGTACCAAAATTAAAATAAGTAGTTACACAGAAATTGTCCCCAGTGATTGAGATAGTAATATCTTACACGGTTCACATAATCTCCCAGGAATCCTAAGAATAGTTTTATATACGTAGAGTGAGCATACAAATATACTCAGTAGGGAAAAAAATCCACATGTTCACAAGTGGAAGATGCATACTAATTACCCATGAGAAAATAGTAGAAATTTAAAATCACTTAATAAGGTATAATATCCAGCCCAACCTCAGTAAGGTACAATCACCAAATTACAAAACTAAAGTAAAGTAATGTCGTAATCACAATGATATTTGGGTACCACACACTACTTCCCACTGGTTAACTGCTCATCCCTAATGGTGAACATTCTAACACTACCACACTCTTCCATAAGCCCCACTATCACAACATGACCACATACACCTGATTCGTACACCACATCACATCCTGCCTGCAAACACGTAGGCCATAACCACCACACGTCTCACCCAAAAAAATCTTGGGTCTTATCACAATGCCACCTGGGAAACAAACCACCTCTCACACAACCAATACCATAAGACTGATACAATACCTCAAGCCATTATAGCTTTCCCAAAGAGTCTTAAGTGGTCAATGAACACAAGGGGGAGTTGGGTAATGTCAGTAAATATCCATACATCCTCCCATCATTATGTTGGGAAAGACACCCTCCCCTATAATAATGGGGGTGTTCAGCACATAGTGCTCAACATAGGTAGGTTGATTATATAAAACATAAGTTACTATATGTTTATATATATAGGCAAAAAATACTCATCCCATCCTATGGAATTCCAAATATTAAACCAACCCACTAAAAAACTCTTGTTCTGCTACCCCTACATGCACACACCCCCACGAATGACGGTCACCTGAACACCACTTCACTACAAGCCCCAATTCGAAACGTACCCTCTATCCAATTCATTTAACCCATTATCATTATACCTTATCAAATAATTTATTTATTTATTTTCATAACAACACTAATATCTACCAAACATAGAAAACATTTTATGGTGAAGAAACCATACAAAATACTGCAAAGTCACACAAATAGAGAAACTACTAATAACCTTCTTCAAAGTTATCCCACACAATTCATACTCTGAAAACCCAACCCGGTAGCCTCTCTGCACAAAGACACCACACCCTGCACAACCATAAACTTGATATCATGGATATCCCAGTCCTTCAGCCCTACTACCCATCCATTTCCCATATGCAACCCTATTTTATAAAAAGACAATCTATTCCACAATTCATAAATCTCTCAGCATGAGATACCACTGTATTGGAAGATATCACCCCATACACATAATCACATAACTACCACAACCAAAACCCACACAAGGATGAAAACCCAACAGAACACAACAAACATCCACACCTATAAAAAGGATGTATTTGGATTTGGCCAATAATATTCATTAAATTCCACTTTGAAAAGTAGGGGTGATCACACAAGGGTTTTTATCCCGGGGCATCCAATTATTTAACCAAGTGTACCTGATTAATCAGATTGATATTTAAAATAACTATTCATAAGGGAACAACAACACTTATATATCATCACCCACGCATAGGAAAAGATCACCAATGACCATGATTTTCAGAGGCCACACAACCACAATAGATCACATAAAAAATAAAGATAATATAGAATACAAGTGATGAAAATGAATCCACTCCTAGCCCGTTATCAAGTATATATTACATCATTAGCATTTATCATTGTTAAAAGTTTGATTTTTCAGTTTTTAAAAAATCCATAACTACACGCAACCCACACGATACACAATTACAGAGAGATTGTAGAATCCCTATATGGAACAACAGGAAACCAAAACTCCTCCTTGTACCAAAATAGAGGTGTCCCATGAGTAGGAGATTACAAGGAAAACAAAGAGGGGGATACAAAAATAGGATCACGGCTCATCTGGTAAGAAAAGTTCTCGGTGCACAAATAAAGAAAAGAAGAGAGTAACTCGACTTTAGAAAAATCTAGATCCTATATCAAAATAATGGGAAATAGTTTCCGGGACCATTAAAGTCGGATCGTCGACAAGACCATGCAGTTTGACTATTTCATAGTCCCCCAATCATTAGGATATTAAAGATATAATTAATAACCTTTGAAAAACCGATAGAAATTCCCAAAAATGCTTTAAACATTATTTAATTCAAATAAAATGTAAGATGGGAGAAACTAAAAAAACTGGAAAATGAGTAACCATTGGGTGAGTCACTGAAAGCAATCCATAGATATCAAGTCACTAACAATGAGATATTGATGCTAAGGTAGCAATGTTGTCCCACCAGCATAACCTATCGATTCTTGAATTCCCAACACCCGGACTCCACAACTACATGACTCACTGACTCCCTGACTCAGGGATGCCCTGACTCACTGACGATTCGACTCACAAATGTCCTGACTCACTGACACCTTGACTCACTGATTCCCTGACTCACTAATTCCATGACTCATTGATGCCCTAACTCACTAATTAAAAAACTAGATATTTGTAAAACAATTGAAATGAGATATCGTTGCCTCCCAGAACACCCTAAACACTATATTTTAACAAATTAATAGACCACAAGGGTCCGGTCCATTAAAAATAATTAGTATAAATATTGTAATATATATATATATATATAATATTAATAAAATATTAAATGTGATACCCATGAATGCGATGTTACCAAACATCTGATGCACACAAATGTAATAGTGTGCCTATGGTAAAACCCACATCTCAGACCCAATAGTGGTCTTCTATTTTCTATATGATAAATTGTTTTGGAGGTAATTTAATTTTTGAAAAGAAATTTTAAATTAAAATATTAAATAAATTAGCCTCGAGTCCAATGTTACCAAACATATGACGCACATAAATGTTATTTCATACCTAGGGTAAACCCCACATCCTAGATCAAACAATGGTCTCCGATTTTTCATACGATAAAAGGTTTGGGAGATACTATTAGTTTTTTTAGAAATTATAATTAAATTATTAAATGAATTACCATAATGTGTGATGTTACCAAACATTCTATGCACACAAATGTAATGTATATCCTAGGGTAAAACCCACATCCTAGATCCAATGATGCTGTTTGATTTCTCATATAAGACACCATTCGAGAGATAATATATATTTTCAAAAAATATCCTCTCTTTTATAATATATTTATTATTTTTATTATATATATGTTCAGCTTCTATGAGCACCATAATCTAGTGCTATCCTCTCACCTTAATCTGACCATATTTTATAGAATATTTCAAGTCTTTATAATATAATAATAATTTGATACTAGTCAAAGTGATTAGTAATAATTGTTCCTATTTATGTTGCCTTTCAGATAATTATGGAATCAATAATTAGATATCAGTTTCTATTAGATGATCATGATTGGATAAATCGTTGCAAAAATCCAAATGGATATGGTAAAAATCATATATACATTGAAGGTGTTAAAACCATTATGTCATTTGTATCATTGAATTCTGATTTTGTTTCTAAACGAACAATAAAATGGCCATGTTTGAAATGTTATCTTGGGTTATTCAAAATGTTTAACAATTTCAGATGTTATTTTTGTGTTTTGGGTTTCAAAAATACTATAATTTTTTGTATCAATATAGTGAAAATGATTTATTAGAAAATACAATATTTTTTTCTTATTGGATCCATCATTTCATAATTTAGTACATGATTCCACTTGTACATCTATTCTTAATAAAATGACTCGGAATGATATTTTAAAACATGAATCTGAGACTTCTTAGTTTTATGGTTTTTTCAAATTTGCTAAGGAGGCATTATATCCGAGATGTTAGATCATCAAACCATAATTTGTTACAAAAGTTATCGCTATTAGATCAGATTTTGGAATTTAAAATAGTTGTTTTGATTAGATTTTATCTTTTGATAAATTGTTTTATTGGCCATAAATACATTACATTCATGTTTCTATGAAATTAATAGTTTGGTTTATAATTTGGGTCTCAATTATAAGAAAATCCATGCATACGAAAATGAATGCCTCTTATATTACAATGATTATGAATCCTTATTTAATTTTCCAATATGTGGAGAATCTAGGTATAAAGTCACACAACATGGAAATCCTAGTGTTCCTATGAAATAGTTAATGTATTTTCAAATTACACCACATTTACAATGTTTATTTATGTCTCAGAGATTAACTAGATTGATGACATGGAATGAATCAAATATTTCCATTAGTAAAATCATAAATAATAAATGTGATTTTGATTCATTGAAAAAATGTTAATCAAACACAACCTTCCTTTTTCTTCATAACCTCGTAATATAATACTGTTCCTTTCTACTGATGGTTTATGTCCATTTGGTGCTTATGGAAGACAATATTATTATCATCCTCTTTTTCATAACTCCTTACAACATACCACTTTAGATATTGATGAAGTAACCATATATATACTTGGAATTATTAATTACAGGACCTCCAAAGAAAAATATTTATGTTTATTCGAATCCTATAATTGATGACTTATTTTTATTATGGACCAACAGTGTGACTACATTTTATAGAGTTGTAGATTGAAATTTTATTATGAAGGATGAATTATTATTGATTAATAATAACTTTTTAATGCATGGTTTGTCATTCCGATAGAGCACACATGGTCTAAAATCAAGTTCATAATGTATGGATGAGAATAATGTTTTTATTTTTGGTAATGGGAGAAAGGATAATTATTTTGATTTTCATTTGAGATTTCTTCCTATGGATCACCCTTTGAAAAAATAAACATAATTTCTTTTAGTAATGTTAAAATTGAAAAATTCATAACTCTAATAGTTCTCACAGATAATCTGGTGAAATATATTATCTCAACATTATATCAAGTTACTGTTGGACAAACCATAAATGAAGAAAACTTGAATGGTTTTTGGGGAGATCATAATTTGATAAAAATGATTATTTTTTGGGATCTTCTCTATTGGTTTGTTTATTTAATTTTTCACAATATAGATATAATTTATATTGAGAATAAATTTCTTGATAACATATTCTATACCATTTTGGTCACACCTGGTGAGACCAAATATAATGTAATGGGATGGTTAGATCTTTCAGAAATTTGTAAATATTTGGAACTTCAATTATTAGAAGATGAAAGATAAAAAAATAAATTAATCTAAAAGGATCATAATCACATAATAAATACAACTATTTATTATTCTTTCAATGGGTTATTGATTTGGGGATAAAAAATGTTTATGCTTCTAATTTGTCTTGTGGCATCTGAAATGTCTATATTATCAGGTTAACAACTCATGAATTTAATTTTATAATTGAAATATTACTACTTGTTAGTCTTATAGGGGTATTGAATTAATCAATTTGGGACATTAGGTCCAAAATATAATATATTTTTCAAGATATTTGTGTGGAAGCATTGGATTATAACTCATTAAGTTTTCCAGAAAAGAATTTTTTTAATTTTATGTAAATTAGAAAAAATATTTCCACCAGACTTCTTTGATTCCAAGAATGATCAAATATTTCATTTTCAATATGAATCCAAATGTGGAGGACCAGTACAATTCTAGTGTAAATATCCATTTGAGATATTTATACAAAAATTATAGAAGAAAGTATGCAATAATGAATTATTTTATGGGTCGATTGTAGAAGTGTAATTATATAAGGAAATTTCAAATTCATTTTTTTCAGTCAGAATATCCTTCAAAACATAATCACATGGGTTGAAATGGAGAAAATTATGATGATTTCATATACCATAAGTTTTCAATTTTTAATAAATATGATCTCTGTTTTGGTGTTTAACATAAATTGTGTCTCATAAATGAATAACCACACAGAGATCATGCATATTTTCTATTGAATTATGAGTAAATTACCTAATTTGTGCATTAAGTACTAATTTTTTATTATTTTTTAAAATATTTATAAAAGTTAATTTTATTTGAATTAAATTTTTTGTATAATATATTAAGACTATATCCAAAAACAATTTATAAAAATTATTTCTTCTTCTATTAGAAAAATTCATCTATAGTATTTTTTTCATATTAGTTTCAAATAATCATAATTTATGTTTCCTTTGATGGAATAATTAATCAATTTTACAATGATATCTATTATTAATAATTTTTTTTATAAACAGAACAATATGAAAATAAAATTGATAGTCGATTAAGTGTGTGAAAAAACCCTCCATTGTAATCTATAAAATTTGATTATGGGTAATGTGGTTAATGTATTTCAATCTCATATACACATATATGGTGACTCAATGAAATCAATGAATAATTATGTTTCTTTGAAATGATATGACCATAAGTAATGTAATGTTTAATTTCATGGTATAATGGATGAAATGTTTTTGTTACGTTATCTAGGAACAAATTCTGTAAAAATGATTAAATTTTATTTGTTTGTTACTGATCAAGGGGTATGAGTTCATCCACACCATGGAGTTGTAAAAATTAAACATAATAGTCTTCATCTATAAAATGGATCATTTATGATGGCACATAAATCAGATCACGATTATTTTAAAAATTGCTTTTATTTTTTCTGATTTTTGAAGGGCTTGTGGAGTGTGATATAAATGAAATAAAAAGACACACATTTTATTGAAAATTAAAATGTTTCTATGGATGTGAAACATATTGAATTTTTTCAAGAAATATCCCAAAATAAATCACTTACTAGATGAAATATAAATATCATTGTTGAATCCCATATTTAAGGGAATATGATATAGATAATGTAGATAATGTTATAAGGGGGGATGAAAATAAAAGTCATATAGAATTTAATGAAGCTAAATATGAGGATGAAAACATTTATCTTGATGAAACTAATGATGAATATGATAATTGATGCATTATATGAAGGTCATTAGTAACATGTAATTATTATATTATGATATTTATTAGTTTTTCATACTTTATATTTGTATAAACAATTTGTTACAACTAAGATTATAATATTCTGGTCTTTATTAGTTTTTTATATTTGATATCTGTATTAACAATTTCTTATAGGTAATAATATTTGTTTTAGATTGCTAGATATGATCCTGATTGTCTGTTTATTTCTATCACTGATGTTGTACTTAAGGTCGGTGAGCTTGATTCAACAGATCCTTAAAGTAGTGAACCTATTAGGAGGGGTGTTATCTTTTTCGATTTAGGATTCTATATCTTATTAACAAGAGAATAACATCTATTGGTTCTGATCCTCATTTACAGAAGAATGGTAATTTTTTTAACATATTTATTTTTTATTATCTTTGAGTATTAATTTTGGTAATTATTGTTTGGTTTTTCTTATTTGCGCAGTTTTTTGTATTTTTCTACTGGGATGGTTGGTTTGATTATAAGAAATTATTTTTCTGATCCATGGGTATCCTGGGACATAATTCCCATCGTCACGTGTCACTATATGTTTGACCACTAGATTGAAATTTATTAAATAATATATATTTTTTAAATAATTAATTATTATCATAATTCTTACATTTTCTTCTAGAATTTATTTTCTATGATTCCAAATATCCAAAGAGTTCCTATCCAAGATGCATGTGATATTTGTATATGTGATCACTTTTATCAGTTTCTACAGAACCTCAGAAAGAGATGAATATAAAAATCTTGTACAACTGTTTTCGACCTATCTTGAACCTCCCGTCAACAAAACTATATCATAACTCATTTATGATATGGATTGTGATAAATGTTTTAAGGGGAGACTTTTAGGATGATCGAATCTTCTAGACTTCAGAGATGGGGGAGGCAGGAGGTCACACATAAGGCCAAAATGCATACATTTGGAATACATCAACGAAATATTGTAAGTGATATTATTTATTAATGTATATATAGTGTCACTAAAACATGTTTGTTATATTATATAGGCCAATACTGAATTTTATATTATATATTATCAAGTGTTTAAGAACATGTATACGGATCCATGTATAGAAGAAACTGTAGGCGATCTCTATATTGTGGATGGTAATTTTTTTAAAAATTCCATGGATATTAATTTTATTATTATTATAATTTTTCACTATATTTAGAAGAAATGTATGAGGTCGTGACTTCTCATTCACTGTAGAGTCCAAACAAGAGATAAATGTTTCCACTAGTGATTCGGTTTTCTATGAGGGGTCATGGATAGATGTGACATTTCAAGATGTCAAGAATGGTCAAGTTATTGGTATACGTTTTGGACTGACACCTAAAAGTTATTGTGGTACTACTATGATGGTATCAGTGTGCCTAAAGGGAGCTCGTGGAGAGTCTTTTTTGATGTTCTCATCTGCTGCACTGCATATGGAGAGGTTGAGAGCTCAGGATGAGATGATAATGAAGATGCAGAAAGAGAGGGAGGATGAGCGTGTGTAACAACGTCTAAAAGATGAGAAGATATTGGAGTATATATAGTGACTTTCACGTGGAATTAGTATAGATTTACCATTTTCCATTGAGTGATCCTCGACTTGGTTCTTCGAGAGATCCTCTTCTACATGATGAAAGTTGATGATTTTTTATTTTTTATGACAATTTTTTAATTTGTTATGATAATCATATCTTGTTTGAAATGATGTGTTACTTTTATGCCTGTTTTAATTTTTATTAAAATTGTAAATATTTTAAATGATTTTCAAATATTTTTATAATATATTAAATAATTTGAAATAATTTAACTTTTTTAGAAAATTCAAAATTCAAAATTATTTTTAATGATATTTAAATTTTTAATTACATTAATTATTTTAAAATGTATTTAATTTTATTTAAAAATTATTCTTAATTTTTATTTTTAATTGTAATATTTTCATTTATTTTAATTTTTTTAAGTGTATTTATTTTTTAAATATTTTAATTATGATTTTTAATATTTAAATTACTTTTCAAGATATTCTTACAAAAAAATATTTTAATTAAATTTAATTAATTTAAATTTGGGATTTTATTTTTAATTATTATAATATTAATATTTTTTTAGAAGAATATTATTTCAGATGGATGGATAGATCCTTGAAAATAATCAATTATGATGGGTTGTTGCAACTGTTTATTTAAAAAAATTACCCCACATTTTTACAATGGATGGATCATCCATCGCATATAACCACAATTGCAGTGCTGTTTTTTTTTTCACAGAGTATTATAGAAGGACTCTCATTGAAAATGACTTTTTTCACCAAGGATCTGTCTCCAACACATTATCATAAACAATCAAAAATCTAGTAGTACACCATGCGTCACATTGAGGTGGTGTTTATTCCAACATGTCATAAATGAATTATGGATCATTTTCTGAAATTATCGACAAAATCGGAGTCTATTTTCTCGGTTTTAAGTATTATATTTCTCTTTTTTTGTAAGATATAATTATAAACTAAAAATGCTCACTTTTTGTCATTCCGGTTACATCCTATGTCAGTTTGATAAGCCATTGATTATTACACATAAAAAATGACAAATTTTTTTTCCTAAATTATCATGACAAGTTGAATACATTTTATCTATTTTTTGTGAGTGTCACATATTTTGAACTAAATTGTCAATTTTATACCAATAATAGAAATTTTGAATCATACTGAGTAAATTGTGTTTTGGATTGAAGTGCAGAAGATTCATATTCATCATAAATGACTTATTGATCATTTACCAAAAGTATCAATGTAATCCAAATTCATTTTACTGGATTTGAGTTTGTCACAAATATTTTTCACTAAATTTCCAATTTTAATTAAAAAAAGATACACTTGGTATCATACTGGTCACACCATGCATCTAATTGAGGTGCGTTGATTCCTACACACTAAACATTACCTATGGACTATTTTTCTAAAGTATCAATAAAATAAAATTGTGTTTTATTATTTTTGAGTATATCACTTGTTTTTTTACATGAATTACTATTTAAAATGAAAATAATCACTTTTATTCATACAAGTCAAATCATGTGTCGACATCATATTGATGCCTACACAACAATATTACTTATTAATCATTGTACTAAATTATCAAGACAAACATAACATGTTTTTTTTTGTTTTCAATGAGTGAGAAATGTTTCAAACTAAAGTACTACTTTTAAACTGATAATAGAGATTTTGAGTAAAAATGGGAACACGATTTATCATAGTGAGATACAGGTGATTCCTACAAAACTAAAATGGCTTATAGATCATTTTCTAAAAGTAAAGAAAACAATGTTAATGTGTTTTTTGGTCTTGATTATTTCACTTTTCCTTTTTTACTAAAATTAAAGTCAATATTAAATAAAAAGACACACTTGGAGTCATACCGGGAACACCGTGTATCAGATTGAGGTCTAGAAGATTCCTAAAAATAAAAAAAGGCTTATGGATCATTATCCTAATGTTTTGAAAAAAATACAAAGGTGTTTAATATTTTTTTACTATGTCTTTTTTTTAATAAATAAATTATAAAAAGACGCAATTGAGTCATACAGGTCACACAATGAATTGGAATAAGGTACAATAGATTACTAGAGGTCAAAAATCCCTTATGGATTATTATATTAAAGTATCATAACAGTCGGGTCATATGAATGATCATTTAAAAATTTGATGAACTCTTTCACATCATATTCATATACATTTTTCATACGATTGACATCCATCCATTTTTTATTCATCTCCATCATATTTGATTTAGCGATATTAATATTTAGCAAAATAAATAAACACAAAAAATAGTACTTCAAATAATAAGAAACCAACATTGGAATGTTTCAAATAATTTCATCTTGCTTTGAAGGAAATGGGTAAATGATTTAATGAAAATAATTACTCCACTGGTGGTAGGTGTTATCCTCTGAATTCATCCACTATTATAATGGGTACCTTGTATGGGATGAATACTACTTAGGGTTGTTCAAAAACATTTGTGTATGTCTATAGGAGATGGGGATCAACCACACGAACGAAAAATAACAATAACTTTTCTGGAGATAAATCTTATAATAATGATAGTTGTATCCTTAAATCTAATTTTTCCCTAGTTGGGGAGTTAGTGAAGTACAAGGAAACATTTTTTCTTTTATATCAAAAGTTAAAAAAACGTAGTGGCAATAGTTTGATTCATATATGTGGATCCTTGATTTGTGTGACCATGGGAATGATTAGCTAGATGGTCTTACATGCACTCATGATGAGACAACCATTTCAGTATCATCATTAAAAGAAACCTTTAATTTTTCCATGAAATGGAAAATAGTTTTGGTATGAGGATATAATTTCAATAAGACTTATCTTCCTATGAGGACAATATTTTGGGAGTTGGGTCATGATGGATGTCTTAAGGGTTGGATGGAGTTAGTGAAACTCCCTTTCCATGGTGTTATTATCAATCTATACATAAATACAATGTGATATTCTATGTATCTATGAGGTCTCTGAAAGTTAATATGATAGTATAAATATGGATAACACTATTTGTCCTTAAACATGCATGCATTCACAAATATAGATACAATTTATCCCATTTTAATTATAAATATACATACCACTACATATTTTGATGTATATTTTAAAGAATGTTCGAAATGTCTTAGGAAATAAGTAAGTGAGTATATCTATACTTTTATCAATTACAAGGGTTAATTTCTAAAGAGTACTTCTAAAATGAATAGTCTATCACTTATTTATCACTCCTTATAAGTGATAAATTAACACAAATTTTTATTACGTCTGGATAGAGTTGATGGTTTTCTTGGATGATATAAATGTAATACATTATTTTTCTTCTCATGTTTCGTACTTCATAAAAATCCAATCCCTAATTTTATGGGAGTATTTTGATAAGAGGTTAGTGACCAAAGTGAAAATGTAAATCAAGTGGGTGATTTGAGATATTCATTCAACATATGTCTTAATGTAGGAAATAAATTATATAATATAAATCATGATCATATTATCCAAAAAAAACTAAGTATGTTCACATATGGATTAAATTTGTGTGACCAACCAATACTAAAAACAGAAAGGAATTTGATGTTCTCAACATGTCTGAAGGGAAAAATTCCTAACTCTTAATTGAATAATTTAGATATACAACATAACCAATAATAGAATATCATTTCTTTTGGGATTAATCTACACTACTAAAATATTAATCAGCACCTTTATCATTTGGTAGTTGTTTAAAACTATAGACAAATAAGGGTTTATTTTTCACATGGAAAAATTAAAACACATGACAACTTAGCCTCATAGTAATGTTTCTATAACTAAAAAACCTCCTTAGTCATCATATCATGGTGGATACATAAGAATCCAAAACGTTAAAAAGTGATTTAAATATCAAAAACTCATTTAATTTTATGAGATTGATAAGAAAAGAGAATGTTAAAATTGAAATATGACAAATAAATAGGTATAGGGTACGAGAAACCTAGAAACCGATGATACTAACTTTTTAGTTTAGTAGACCCCCAAATATTGGCCTACCAACCTTCTGTTCTACTTATGTAGACTATTCCACATATTTTGATATGTATAGAGATGAATTGGTAGGCTACCACTTCTCGAACGTAGATGTAGACACCATTCTAAACTCTCCTACTACAAAATTTTTCAACCAATGGAAGCCCCCATATAGGTGAGGGTGGTTGATTTTTTCCTAAAATAAAGTGTATGGTGGCACCTAATATGACTCACCTCCCTTAAGTCTGTATGAAAGGTATCCCCCTCCTCCTCACTTGAAAATTTCTTCCACTCTCTAGATTCCACATCATATCTCTCTACAAGAATTCTTCTTTTCAGGTGGTGTTTATGGTGTCATAAAAAAGTCTGTATTTTTTTGAATGATCATTTAAAGGTATTTATCTTATTTAATTTAACGTTATTTATTTATTTAATTAATTTTTTGTTAGTTCTAAATAATTTATTTAATTCATAGTTTAGTTAGTCATATATAGTTTAGAAATAATAGTTATTATTTGTTAGGATTAATTATATATTAACTAATGAATAAAACAAGATTAATGAATGAATACATATAATGAATAGGAAATAATAATTAGCTAATTATTTCCATATTATTAACTAATTATTAAGTAAAAAATAATTAAGGATTAAGTAATGCTTAATTAATAATTAGATAATGATTAAAGAATGATTACTGAATCATTGACTAGTGATTTAAGAAAGATTAAGTAATAATTTTAGAATGTTTAATTTATTATTACGTAATGTTGAAATAATTATTAATTACTGATTATCTAAGGATTAAATATTTATTATGTAATGATTTACTAATATTAGTAATGATTAATGAGGTATGAAAAAAATTGCTTAACTAATGATTAAATATTGATTAAGAAATGATGATGGTAAGGTTAATTAATGACTAAGTAATGATCAAGGAATTATTATGTAATGATGAATTAATTTCTAGGGAATTATTAATGAATGATAAAGTTATGATTAATGAATGATTAATGAATTATTAACTAATGATTAAGGAATTATTATGGAATTATTATTGTATGATTAAGTAATGATTATGTAATGATTAACTAATGATTATGGAATGATTAATTAATGATTATGTATTGATTATATAATAATTAATGAATGATTAATATTGATTTATTTGTTTTATATGAATCATAGAATATTTATAAACCATTGGACACACCTTTAAAAAAGTTAAAAATCGTACTTCAAAACGTTAATACCTTATTTTTGGATGTATGAAAATATTCTATAATATTTGTAGAATAAAGATTATGTGGTGATATAGGTAATAAAATATTTGTTTTGATAATATAAATGGATTAGGATATGGAACCTATGTACCTAGGGGTAAAACCTAATAACAATACATTAAGTGAGAATCAATTGGGAACCGGGGTATGACAACGATCCATTCTCCACACCTAGTTTGAAAATAACACAGGATATGATTTAGATGATTTATATTTTCTTTATATGCTAGTAAAATACCTTTAGGATGATAATAATTTTACCATGAAACTTTAGAATCATATTTTAGGATATAAGAATATCTTATAAAATTCAAGAATCAAAATGAGTATATGGTCAACCCTTATTTTCCATAGCATTCACAAATTTTTTTGGAAAAAAGGTTAAAAAGAAGGGAAAACACCAAATTACTTTATTTATCAATGATAAAATGAAACTTATGATCATATAATGTGAAAAAGACAAGAACAAACACATTAAACAACACATGATTTATTTACAATAAACAAGAAATACCTTGACATTTTCCAACAGAATAGAGGTTGGATAAGATGAATATTATTTTGAAAGTAAAGTAAAATTGATATTATTTTCAAGTGACAACTTAATAAACTCTTCCAAATAGTTTTACTTAAATTATGAATTTACAAAATATTTTATCCTTATAATTAAATATAAGATAACATCTAACATATGTTATTAGAATTCCAAAATCTTCTGAATATTCAAAAGTTAAGTACGTCTATTTGGAATATGTTATAAAGATACCACATTGAAATTATCTTGATTTTACATAACATCCAAATTCAGGATCCTCCCATCCAAAATCTATTATTCTCAAAACTTCTATGGTATTTTTGTATGTTTTAAATCATTCATATGTTATTTAATGTGATTGTTTTCTCAATTTCACTTTATATTATATTAATTTTCATTTTATCATGGATAAATAAATTGATTTGGTGTTTTCTCAACTTTTTATCTAACTTTAAAAAATATTCAGTGACTTATTTTCTAATTACCGTTTATATAACAAAACAATAGTATCTTATTTTAAGAGATAAAAATTAATTCTAAAATTTCATAATCATAAATATTATACTGTTAACCTTCATAGTGAATAGTATTTACACTATCATAATCTTGATAAAAATACATTTTTAATGTAGTGATTAATGTTTTTCCTATGTATATATCCAAGAGGAGATTATTCAAATAGAGAAGGATTTTTTATATTGTACAACCAAAAAAGGATGTGACATGTGATTGTGTAACTTTATTTGAACATAGAGACAGATTTTCTTGTCTCTTAAGTCTAGGACCTGGTCGAGAGATCAATTCTATTATCTATTGACATTTTCAATTCCTGGATACACAACAACCTCTAGCATGTCCATTGGTTACTGATTACTAGTGGTTCCAAGATATAAATTGATTTTCCATGTGATCATATGGTGCCATGAAGGAGTTATATATTGAGGCTTCTACTTGACAGAAACCACACCCAAATTTAAGAAGATTTATACGTAAAAGAGTTGTTGGAGATGTTTTAAACCAATAAATTGAGTCTCCACTCTATTATACTGAAGAGGACAACCTAGATGATCTCATAGATATATTTATTAATATGACTTTTAATAACTATTTTGTGAATAATGGAATAGATGGAGACAATAGTACTGATGAAGAGGGAAAAGTAAAATATGGAGAGGATATTTATATAAATTTAGTAGTTATACATCAGTGTCAATCCAAAATAAATCATCCACCACTCTTCGTATCATGGCCAGAAGAAATGTCACATTTTCTTGAATTCGATTGGAATGTTCTCACACATCCAACTGAGTTTCCTGGAGTTTTACAAGAGAAGTTTAGTGGGATGAAAAAAACATTATATATTGGAATATATTTTCCAAGTAAATAAGCACTGAAAAACATTCCATAAAGATTTCATATTGAGTGGAACTGTAGATATATAGTTCAGAAATAAAGTCATAATAAATATTTTATACTGTGTGATAAATATGGGGATGATTGTAGATTTCTATTGAGGGAGATTTCAGACATTGCATTTAGAGGTTATAGAATTTCAAATATTGAGGAAGTTTAATCTTAAATTCAACCAATTCTAACACAAGGTAACACTTCATTGGATGCTATGTTTTATTTATATATTATCATCGAGATGATTGGGAACTACCCAGATGTTCATGTATCCCTTAAACAAGAGAAGATACAATAACAATGGTTATAATATTTCTAATAATAAATCTTGGATGAAAAAATAGAATGAAATTGTGAAGGTCTATGGTGATTTGGATGACTCGTATCAGGTGTTGTCAAAATTTATAGTCATATTGAGACACAATGGTCGTGTAGAATTCCTTCTTCATATGAACAAACATGTGTATCAAGATAACTAACTTGATCCATCTCGTGTTCAATTTCATCAGTTGTTATTGGCATTCGTCCCCCATATTTATGAATGTTGTTTTATAAAATAGTTCATACCAATTGATGGAATATTTCAATACATAAAATAAAAGGTCATATGACTTATTGAAAAAAGTCAATATGGAAACCGTTAACCTCTTACACTTGAATATTTCTTCATTAAGATGGAAAAATATAAATCATGGAGTTGGTTATTAGAAAGTATCAGCAACCATTTCACCCACATTCTGGGTGTCTAGTTGATATATGATCAGTATCAGAAAATAAATGAGGAAATAAATGTGGGTCCGGATACATGGAGACCCCCAAAAGAACATCATCAGTACTACATCAGACACAATTCTATAAATGTTCAAAAAAGATTCCGTAGTGAACTTATGAATAAAAAAATCCGGAGGCTTGGTATATAATTTCTTAGTTATTCTTACTATTTCAATATATGGGTAAAATCAATTTATGTGAAATATGGTCACCTTTATGTAAAATATGAGCTGTATCAACAAAGGTTTAAATAATTTTGCAAAGAAATATACAAGGAAAATAAATAATTGTATGATTATATGATGCATATTCCAAAAGAAAAATGGATTTTGGCATATAATGGGGGTGCGAGGTAAGGAAATATGACAACACAAATTGTGTAGTGAAGTAATGGGGCCTTAAAGGGGCTTCACAAGTTAACTATAACTACCCATGTTCATGATACATTTTATTGTTATGTCATGTACTTCATTGATAGCCAAAAACTAGACTATAATAGGACTCAACATGGGATATGGTATAGAAGACACATCCAATGAAAGATTGAAAAGAACATAGAGGAAGATTCATATTATCAAGTGTTTATTTTCCATTGAGAAGACTAACTATTTGAAGTCTAATAATGATCATACTCCATCACAAGTTGCATTAGTGAAAAATAGTGGTATTACTGGATATGAGGTATTGTTAATGGGAAATATTACTAGCATTATGACTTCCCTGTGAAAATGACATCGTAGCATGTGCCTCTATGAATATATCATGGGAAATATATTTTGATCCAATGTACCGACTGAAACCATTGCAAACTATTATACACAACCAAGGATGCATATTGGAGGATTTTGATATTTTCCATTTCCCAAAGACCAACTGATATTGAAACCTGACATCAACATGATGCATCAATGAGGGAGACTAAATTTCACAAGATATATAATGAGATTATGGCCTCATGGACAAGGTAATGTTTTGAGATACTACCTATGTCCTAAATTTTATAAATAGAAATGATTCCCTAACATTTCTATATTGATTTCACACTCCCATGCATAATGATGTATAATCTCTAATGCTATATTTTCATTTTTTTAATTATATAGTCATAATAAAAGATCTATCATTTTGTATAATTTTATAAAATTTCACATACTTTCACAATAGAATAACAATAATCCTTTCATGTTCACATTAAAAAAATATGAAAAGTACATGTGAGGTGACATGAAAGCATAATCAAACTGTCCATGGATAAACCATATATAAAGCATGTGAGAAAATAATCATGACACCTTGCATCATGTGGGAGATAATATATAAATTAAATATATCACCATTTTTTAATAAACATTTAGATAACAATGAAAAAATTATTATATATATATAACAATATCTTACAAAACACCCATTCCTAGAAAAAACTTATCTATAAAACATAAGAAATATGCTTCAAGAAACATGAAGAGATTCCCTTTTCATTTATTAAAAAAACATCATAAAAAGGGAATAAACATATTATGTATTACATTCTAGAACTCATAACATTTTCCTAACCATAATGTTAGATTTACTTTTTATACTTAATAATTAGTTTATTTTTATACAAATAGATGAAGGATGATATACTAATCACCATATAGGCTATGCATGTTTCCTACACAATGATAGAGGTTCATAATATTTAAAAAATCAATGTGTGTTGAGTGCATAATCATCGTCACATGCTTCCTCCAACCACCATTATACAATTACTATGTCTTGATAGATTCACCGACATTTTGGTGTCCGATTTTACATTTTTTGATAATCATCTACCTGTTTCCATCCTAGATTGGTGGATACTAGAACACACACATTCCACATTTTTGAGGGTGAGATGAAAATCACCCTTAATGTTGTAGCAATCTTGTTTGGTCTTCCTATCCTTGGGATGCAGTTATTGGAACCACTGATGCAAACTAGCCTAATCTTGTACAAATATTTCTATGTGTAAACCTTTTGGTAGATAATGTTGCTACAGTTGACAGTTCAATATTTATGGGGTGGCTTGAGAGGTACTTTGAACATTTACTCGATGATACCTACGAGAAGACTGTATTGCGTCATTCCCATTCCTATATATTAAGTATCATTGGAAGGACACTATGTGACGATCACTCAAATATACATGTGCACATGATGTATGTAGGGATACTAGATGATTTTTTTCAGGATGGAAAATACATATGGGGATATACATGCTTTTCTTACACTTATAAATCATTATGCATGACATTATACTTATATCACACAAATCTTAGGGTATGCTTCATCCTTATTCATATGTGGGCATGGTAACATATCCCCTACCTCTCCATTAATGTTTCTGGTTAGTAGATACATATGTATGTGTTGCATGATTCTCCTCATGGATGATGATATTCCCACTCATCTCTATTGGTTTTTTATGCTAGTATACATTATTAAATTTAGTTTTGTATTATTTATCACTATTGATGTTTTATTTTATTAGGTGAGTCAGTAACAAAGATTTATCATCACTCCAACACACAATTTGGGCATATACCATCCCATGTTGGATAGACTTATACCCGATGAGTTAAGTATATATAACCTTTATTTGACAAAAAATTTAATAATATCAGAATTTTTCGTTTTTAGTAAGAAACTTTTTTGAAAAATCTCACTTGTCATTTTAGATTTCCTAGATTCCATTCTAAGATTTATTGGACCAATTTCTTGCATAATACACTTCTGGAAATCATGTTGTTATGGATTTTTTTACAACTCATTCACTTTCATATTGTCGAGTGGCAACATCCTGATAATGTCATGTTCCATTTTGGTTGTGTTCAGTGCATTCCTTTTCCACTAAGATAGTCACAGGAGCATCATTTTGTGAATATTATGGGGAGGTAGGATATCGACTGGCACCAATGACATGATTTCTATCTCATCCTTTGGTAATGTATTAAAAAATAATTGAAATCGTAAATATTATATGTAATAGATAATTTACATGTCAAAAAATTTATTTCTTAAAAATATAATATTTTAGCTTTCGAATATAAATGAAATAATTATAAACTGGCTTGTCGAAGACTTTTGAAACCAATCTAATCGATGAAATTGTTGCATGTGCATCACCTTAAAAGTTTCATGGTCCCAAAAAGGGTGTAACAGGCCTCAATGGACATGAATTCCCACCTCTATGGACATATCACCTATCCCTTGGAATTTCCAAGGTATTTTGGGGAAGTGAAGGGTATTTTAGAGAACCAACTGATACATTTTATGCTCCCCATTTGTTTGTTCTCCTTACCACGTATTTTGGATTAAGAAAAATGTTGTGAAGGTTTTCAGAAACTATGTTAATTGATGGGTTTTAAATAGTTTATTATTTAATATCTTTTAATCCAATATATTTCATTGTGGAACTAATATTTAAATCATATCATATAGTTCTGATAGAATATAATATTCTCTTCACATTTGATATATATAGATTTCACCATTTTCTCCAAAAAAAAATTTGAACTAGAATGTGTAAAGAAAAATGATGGTAAAGAGTGGAAAGGTAAAAATTTATATAATAATTTTAGGTAAATTTGAATATTATCAAAATTGAAGAAATAGGGTCAATGGTCAAATTTCTAAACTTCTCTCTTAATCTTGTGAAAGGATTCATGTCTTCCTTTTTATTTTTATTTTTACCCAAATATATATTTACTTTTATAAATATTCATTTTATGTTGTTGAAAATAATTCAAAACATATATATGAATGTTTTGGAATGTTATTTAGTCATCATTTCATACATTTTAATAACATTTTTTTACTTCATATTAAACACCACTACCGAAGATAAGACAACTAAAAATGCACAAAATTGGATTTAACAATGCTAAAAATGCATTGTTGTGCTAAGAATCGTAAAAATGGGTCCCCATTATCAATTATTAAAAAAATTCATAAAATTAACTGATAAACGTGGTCTATTGTTTGCACTAGAAGGGAAAAATAGAAACCATTACGAGTGTTATCATTAGCACTGATAAGGGCCCTATTGTTGTAGTGTGATGTTAAAATTACAACAAACTATAACAAATAAACATGTATACAAACACACATGTATGAAAATTAATAATTTAATTGAAATATATTTTTCATAAAAAAAATAAACACTATATTATATAAATTTCAAACAATGCTTTTTAAGATTACACTTACAATTATTTTCCCCAAACATTTAAAAAAATCAATATTTTTTGTCTTTGGCATCCTTGACCCGCCCTAAAAAAAGAATGGTCATGGTATCAGTTGCCAATCAAACCACCCCAAACTGAAAAAAGGAATCCACCTTTATAAGAAAAAACCTTATGTTTTTAATACTATGAATAATTAAATTAATCATAAATATGAAACAATACTTCAATTAAATGTCAATTTTAAATAAAAGGACACATTTGGAGTCATATTGGTCACCCTGTGAATCACATTGAGGTGAGGTAAACACCTACATGTATCAAATGAATTATGAACAGTTTTAATAAAATATTGAGACAATATGATTTTTTTCATTATTTTATGTATATCACTATTAATTTTTACAAAAATGATATTTTAAACTGAAAACATGCACTTTGAGCCATACCGATCTTGTCCTACATTGGTTTGTTGTGAGGATGATTTTGGCACATCAAGAATGACATATAATTCATTTTCCTAATTTATGAAGACAATCCGAGCACATTTTCATAGTTTTTAGTGATTGTCACAAGTTTTGAAATAAAATTACCATTTTAGACTTATAATAGGAATTTTGAGTCATACTGAATATACTATAGAGGCCCAAATTTTATCATGAATTTTTTAATTAAATGGGAATATTATGAGTCCGCAAAAATTGACGGTGAGTGATTCTGCGGCCCAGTGTGGCCAAAATTCATTATTGAACTTTTTTTCAGTTCTGTTCAGGTAACGCACGAGCGGCATTTTTTAACTTTTGAACCGGTGCTCGGAATTGAAATCTGAGGGCACCGTTGAACTTGCAATGCCGGTTTTTGCGGAAAGAGTCCTTCACCTCGACCGCAGTATGTTGAGGGTGGAAATTTGTTTTCGTAAATTTCATGGGAGATAATAAAATAAACTTGCTTTATATTATTTTTGATATTGAAATCTCCCATTTTGAATTTCATGGTGGGGACCACACGAACCCCTCTTATTATGAAGTTAAACCTTGAAATTCCACCTAGTTAATGTGCCAAATTCAATTCAATTAAATATGCCAACATTAATTGGTTTAATTAATTTAACTTTTTAATTTGGCACCTCACCTCTCATGGGAAAAAGGAATGGCAAAGAAGAGCCTTTGGGGAAACATCCTTCAAATGAAGAACCACTCCAATGAAGAAAATTCTCCAGATCAAGAATGAGGAAATGACTTTGGAGCTAATTGTGGGAGTGATGGATGTCAGCGAATTCATAATCATCATCTCCTTCCTCGTGTCGTCTCCAATGAGAAACAAGGTAGGGGTTTTGATTTGAATTATGATTAAATCTATTTGATGATTCTTAAAATTATTTATTCTCAATGTTGATGAAAAAACAAACATGGCCATCGTTCCGCACTTATACCAAGACAATTTTCTTGCGTTCTCCATGTGTTGTTCGATGCCAAATAATTAATGACATTGGAAACAAAAAAGTTTTGGCCGCCGAGACATATGGACGAAGAGATCTTGACCCAAGGTTTGTGAATATGAGAAAGACATAATTTTTAGGCTTGCAACGAAGCCGTGATGGCTCGCGGAAGAAGGCGGCGGCCGGCACCCAGCCGGCCGCATGGAAGGAGGGCGACACAGGTATGTAGTGCCATAAGAAGAGGCCGCAACCCATCAACTACGGTGGAGTAGATCAGTGGCCGGCACACATGCTGACCACATGGAGAAGTGGCGACATGCATCCGCGCTGCCAGAGGAGGGGGCTACAGTCGCTTGGCCAAGGTGTAGGCCAGAGGGCTGTCGACACCCTGTCGGCTGCAGGTGATTAGCGACGTGTGACTGTTCCACTAGAAGGAGAACTGGACATCCGTTTTGGATGGCTTCATCACACCATGTTGGACGGACAAGTGGTCCCATGTGCCAACCGGGTGACCGAACGGTCTACTGGACCGTTCGGGGAAACTGGGGGGGGGGGGGGGCGCCTCCCCCCAGGTGTCGGCTAGGGATAAACCCACACCTTGCCAAGAGGGCGGCACCTAGTGCAGGCCAAGTCACGCCCACATGGGCTGGGTCACTCCTACATGGGTTGGCTCGTCCACGACCCATCAGGCTGGGCCCACTACGGCCCAGGCCAATCGGGTTAGACTAGACCCGGGCCCAATTAGACCCCGATACGTCTTTTTGGCCGTAACTTTTGATCCGGGTGTTTTTTTGAAAAACATTCTATGGCACCGGAATCCTTTGATCATGATGTTCCTTTTGGTATAATCCACCTAAGTTTTGGATAATGTTCGAGTATGGACGGGTTGGATTGAACCTCAAATCCAACTAGGCCCCTTGTGTAGAAATGATAATAACATACAGACCAGATGTCTGATTGACGCATCGTCTATTGCGTTGGTTCCATTATAACGTGATAGACCATTGGGATACTTCTTCATAGAGATTAGTGGTGTTTGAGGTATGACCGGTTGTTTTTGGAGGGGTCACCCAAATGTGCTACTAGCGGGAATCCAGTGGCTGGCAGTGAAGTGATGGTTAGAGACAGATCAATCAGAGGTTAGTACCGAGCAATCCTGGATGGGTCAGCACTGATTCTGTGTGGGTAAAATCCTATGTGGGTTAGTGCTCAGTGATCCTATGTGGGTCAGATACTGTTTCGGTTAGTGCTCAACGATCCTTTGTGGGTCAGCGCATACTGATCATGTGTGGGTCCGATCCTGTGTGGGTTATTGCGGGGGATAGTACCTATCGACATTGAGCAGGTCAGATCCTGTGTGAGTCATTGTAGGGGTTAGTACATAACAATAATATGTGGGTCAGACTCCGTATAATCAGCAGTAGTACCTCTTGACAGAATAAGATGATCTAGCTTCACGACTAATCATTTGTACTTCTATACATCACTTATAATTGTGTGAGCTGAGTATTATATATTCATGGTGTACCAATGTGGTGCTCCAGACTTCTTGGTGTTACCTATTGTGGTACACCTACCTCTGTGTTTTTACCTGTGTGATACTTCTACCTTCGTGGTGTTACCATTTTTGTATTCTTCCCTCCTGTGTGAGATGGGTATATCTTGATAACATAGCTATATGTATGGGCATATACCTAAGTAGGGTTGAATATTGTTTCCATGTTTTTTGGTTTATCCTTTGTGGATTTGAGAGACCCTCAGGGGTCTTGGGGTCCCTGCTGAGTATTGTTATACTCACCCCTGCACGGGCTATACCCGCACCTTGTTGTGTCTTATGCAGATGACAGATAGTCCTGACTGAGGATGAGTTTTTGAGGACTAGAGATTGTACAGTGGTGGACCTTAGACGAGGTGTACCGCAAAGAAGACCATTTGAAAGTTGTACCTACCCTTTAGGTACGATCCATGGTGGGTTTTCAAAAGATCTATTTTCAGTTTTACATGAACATTCCAGTTTTACTTGTACTTTCCAGTTGGCCTTGTATTTTGGCCCCTTTACTTTCTGTACACACCCTGTTTACTATATAGTTTACTTTTTTCTTTTATCTTGTTGTGTGCTTGGTTTGTGTGAGTTTTTATTTTATAAAGGAAAAACATTCATGTTTTAGTAAATACACCTTTCGGTACTTCTTTCTATCCCTTGGCCTATGGAAGGCGGGCTTGGGATAGTCACAACATGGGCCCCATGGGATGGGTTGTGACAAATTGGTATCAGAGGAGTCAGTTCTACCGAATAACATAGACTCTGATCTTTTAATCGGAAATAGTGTTAAGTGTTATAAGTTTTTTATCGGTTTGGGGAATCCAATGTTGGTGCGGTGGCCGACGTATCCATACACCAGGACCCTAACTTCTGATTTATGGCTTAGTGCATGAAAACACTGACTGAGTATGTGTTTTTGAAATGATTTATTTGTGATATCATTGAGTCAGCTCACCAGATATAACGTAATTATTGTGGAAGACCTATTTTATTTAAGGATGGCTCCACACAGATAGCCAGCCAGGGTTCCGGGTAGAGTATGTGACGATAGCCCACCGAGTGACGAGGCTTCGGTGCAGGGCCCCCTTATGGCAGTTGTACTATCAGGTGGTGTACCAGCATCACCACAACCCATTGGGAAGACAATTCCACCAGCCCTATTACTAAAGGGTACATGCCACTTGAGCGCATTATATGAGTTTCAGCGCCATAGGCCACCAAGGTTCTGGGGCGAGATGGATACACTGGCGGACGAGGACTAGATGGAGGTCATAGTTAGAGTTTATTAACTAGTTGGGACACCAGCTGATCTCATGGTGATACATGTCATCAATCCTCATCAAAAAGAATCAGTAATATAGTGGATCTTGATGCTCCAAATTCATGACGAGGTGACTCTAATCTAGGTGGACTTTGAGAACCTTTTCAGGGAAGAGTTCATCCCAGCGACCCTATGCTTAGTGTGTATACAAGTGATTTCCACTCGGAAGAGGGTAGCATGACTATGGCTCAGTATTTATTGGGATTCACCATCCTCTCATGCTACACCACTAATGTGGTTAAAGACCCTTTCTTCAGGTTCTAGAACTTCGAGCTGGGGCTCAAAGGGGAGAGTAGAGCTTTAATGGTCTCTCTCAGCATCCCGATGTGGCCGGGGGTGTTAGGGAGAGAATTTTTAGTGAAGTGTTTCCTTGATGAACAATAACCAATAGTGAGACCCGCTACCAGGCAACATGTAGCAGAGTCATCAGCAGCTGGAAGTAGACAAATGATGTAGAGGTCCAATAGGACCAACCCAACTGGTGGATGACTACATGATACAGGGTCGGTGGTGCAGGGCTCTCAATACAATGTAGGATCGGCAAGGAACATGCTATGTTATTCATGCAGTGGGCAGGGTTACATGGCTCATGGCTGATCAAACCGCCGTACAGACGACCAGTATATGGTCGAAGTACCGCATGAGTAGAGGCGAAAATTTGATTGAGGAGGTTTGTATGCTAGAGTCAGACATGGCAGAGGAGCAAGTCGTGCAACAGATGGTGGGCGGTGATTTGAGTTTCTGCCCCCACCACCTCTAGGTGGTCCATGCCGACCGTAGGGAGAAGGTGGACAGGGTTGATCTTAACTCCAGGAAGCTAAGGGTTATGACCATGGCACTCCAAAGATGATATGATGTAAAATCTATGTGTACTTTACCTTAGCTGTAGTACTTATAGGCACAGGTTCTAGTCAGTCTTTTATTTACATGGACCTCATTCAAAGCTTGGAGATTCTGGTGGAGCCATTGACCCAATCTTTATGGATAGAGACTCTTACGAGAGAAGATTTGATGATTACAAACTGCTACCGGTAGTGTTAGCTTACTCTAGGAGGTGAGAGCTTCAGCTGGGATCTTTTAGTAGCAGCGTTGAGGCCTTGAGACTTCATCTTGGGTATGGACAGTTTATCCAGAGTCTATTTTTAGATACACTATATTAGGTGAAAAGTGTAGTGTGTCTGCACAAATGGGACATTGTTTTCTTTCACGGGCGATAAAGGACCCTTTGCAGTGCAGGATGAGCTTACTCGGAGGAGGGTGCAGCTGATCACACATCAGTTAACTAGACTTACCCTTGTATTAGTTGATGTTGAGAGTCCAAACAATCCTATAGTGGTGGACCAGTACACTGATGTTTTCTCTGATGATGTTCCAGGTATACTTTCTCATAGATAGGTGGACTTTTACAACGGTTTGTACCCCGATAAATCACCGATATCTACACCAGAAAATCAGATGTCTCCTGTGGAGCTTTGAGAGATGCGAGTACAGCTGGAGGGAATGCAAAGAAAGGGATTCATTAGGCCCTGTGTTTCTCCTTGGGCAGCCCCGATTTTGTTCTCCAAGAAGGCGGATGGTAGTTTGAGACTCTATGTGGACTATCAGTTCCTGAACCAGGTGACCATGAAGAACAAGTACACACTCATGAGGATTTATGATCTCTTTGATCAATTGGAGAGAGAAATGTGGTTTTCGAAGATAGACCTCAAATCATGTTATCACCAGCTCAGGGTCCGAGAATAGGATGTGTAGAAGACAAACTTCAAATGCCGGTACTGCCATTATGAGTTCTTGGTTGTGCCTTTTGGCATGACCAACACCCCAGCAGTGTTCATGGAACTCATGAACATGATCTTCCATCCATCCCTCGATCAAATTGTGGTAGTCTTCAATGATGTCATTCTGATATACTTAGCGATGAAGGAGAAGCATGCTTATCATATATAAATAGTTCTGGATACAATCCAAGATCACCAGCTTTATGGTATGCTCTCGACGTGCTAGTTCTGGATCCGAGAGGTTCACTTATTGGGTTACATTATCATGGAGGCTGGAGTTCCGATGGACGAGCAAAGATTGATTTTGTGCTGGTTTGTGAGCCACCCAGGAGTGTGACAGAGGTGTGGGGTTTCCTCAGTTAGTCCGGTTACTACCAGAGGTTTGTTCCTGACCATTACAGAGTTGAGGAACCCTTATTAGCATTGAAGAATAAGGGGAAACCCTTCATGTGTTTAGAGGGATGCCAACAAAGTTTCCAGGAGCTGAGGAAGAGTCTGATGGTTGCCCACCATCTTGAGGCTATTGGAGGAGGGAATTGGGTATGTAGTCTACTGTGATGCATCGGGGACTAAGCTTGGATGTGTCATGATATAAGAGGAAGTAGTTATCATGTATGTTTCTCGACATCTAATTAAAAATGATTAGAAATACTCTACAAATGACCTGATGTTTGAAGTAGTGGTCTTCACCTTGATAATGTGGCAACATTACTTGATTGGTTAATGTTTTACAGTCTACTCTGATCACAAGAGTGTCAGGTATATCTTCTCTGAAAAGGACCTGAACGTGAGGCAACAGCTTTGGCTTGAGTTCCACCTGGACTATGACTTCAAGATAGTCTATAATCATGGGAAGGGAAATGTAGTAGTAGATGCACTTAGTAGGAGATATAGTATATAGTTGCGGATTGGGGGAAACAGAGTAACTAGCCACATTGTGGATATCCTATATGAATCGAGACAGAGCAGATTATCATCAGTCTCTGACAGTCACTCCCCCACTCCTTCAGCGATTCAGGGAGGTGAAAATTGGGGACACTATCTATGAGGATGGACGTATTCAGATATCCACATAACAGACACCTAATAGATTTTATGAAGATGGAGAGCACATCATCATCTTAAGAGGGCGTACTATGGTACTGGAGGCACTATGGGAGGATGTGTTAAGGGAGTTCCATACGTCCTCTCTAGCAGTACATTCACGAGTGGGAAGACATACCAGGACCTTCAGCATCAGCACTGGTGGTGGGGAATAATGAGAGCAGTGGCAGGGTTTGTCTCTCAGTGCCTCACTTTTTAGAATGTGAAGGCGGAGCATCATGTTCCAGTAGTCTTAGTTCATCCACTAGAGGTGCCAGAGTGGAAGTGGGATGGATTTTACATTGAAATTGTTATAGGACTTCCATGCACATCTAGGGGTCATGATTCTATCTGTGTGGTCATTGACCAACTCACCATTTCAGTCCACTTACTACCTTTCAGGGAGTAGGGATCAATAGAGAGCTTAGGATGCCACTATGTGTAGAATATTGTATGGCTTCATGGTGTTCCATCAATGATTGTGTCTGATTGTGATGCACATTTTACATCTTGGCTCTAGAAGGGGTTTCAGGAGGTGTTCAAAATGAAACTTCGGTTGAGCATCACCATCCATCCTCAGATGGATAGTCCGACAGAGCAGACCATTCAGACCCCCGAGAACATGTTACATGCTTGCATTCTTGATATCATCTGTAGCTAGGAGGATCACTTGCATTTAGTGGAGTTCGTGTACAATAAAAGATATCACTCCACTATCAGTATGGAACCACTGGAGGTGTTTTATGAAAGACCTTGCAGATCACCTCTTTGCTGGACTGTCCTTGGGGAGTCAGCACTCATGGGACAAAAGATGGCATGGTCTACCACAGAGAACGTGCAGATAATCCAGGAGAAAATGAAGACTACATAGAGAAATAAAAAAACCTATGCTGACATGAGATAGAGAACACTAGGGTTCGAGGATGGAGAAAATGACTTTCAATGGGTCTCACCTCGACGAGGTTTGTAGAGATTTGGTCAGGGAAACAAGTTATCTGTGAGGTTCATTGGACCCTTTCAGGTCTTCAGTAGAGTTAGTGAGGTGTCTTACTTCTTAGCTCTTCTACCTCAGTTGCACAGGGTGCACGACGTTTTCCACGTATCCCAGATGAGGAGATACATACATGATCCTTCACACATCATTGACATGGGCGAGCTGGACATTGATGATGGGGTGACTTTTGGAGGTTCTAGTAGATATTGAGGAAAGATATAAGAGATTCCTTCATGGGCGGTTGATACCTCTGGTGCACATTCGTTGGCATCACGAGAACCTCCATGAGAGCACATGGAAGCGAGCGGCTCAGATTTTTGCTCAGTACCCCCACTTGTTTCCCTATTTATTTTTGTGGCTATCAGGGATGCAAAGCCCTGAGGTGGGGAGAATTTAATTTCCTGAATTTTTTTCACATAAAATTTTAATGTATAAAATGGGCTCCAAGACCATGTCTTTCTAAGGGTCTCACCATGATGAGGTTTTTAGAGATTTGGATGGGGAAATATTTATCTCTGAGGTTCATCAGACCATTTTAGGTCCTCAGCATAGTTGGCAAGGTTCCGTACAACTTAGCACTTGCACCTCATTTTCATCGGGTGCATGACATTTTCCACATATAACAGCTACAAAGATACTTACATGATCCTTCACACATCAATGGATGGGGTGAGCTTGACATTGATGATGGTGTGACATTTTCAAAGGTTCTAGTAGAGATTGTGGATCGATAGGAGGGAGTCATTTATGGGCAGTCGATACCTCTAGTGTGTCTTCGTTGGTAGTATGGGATCCTCCAGGAGAGCACATGGGAGTGGGAGGCTCAGATTCATGCCCATTACCCCAACTTGTTTCCCTGTTTAGTGTTGTGTCTTTCATGGATGCAAAACCCTAAGGTGGGGAGAATGTAAAGACCTGAATTTTTCATGTAAATTTTTATTGTAACAACTGTGTCCCGGTGACAGCACAGACATCTAGCCTTAACATAGCCGTCGGGTCCGGACCCTCCAGGTACAACCAGTTTCCCCATAGACAGATTGTCCCCACCCTGGGACCCACCCATGTGCCCGAACAGGTCATCTCACTAATGACTATACCCACAGGCTCACACATGTCCTTTTCAGTGTGCTTTTTCGTCACTCGCACACATCATGGGAAACTTCCCAGAAGGTCAACCCATCCTGATAACTACTCCAAGCCAAGAACACATAACTGTAGAGTGCTAATCAGGGAGGGTCCTGAAATGGATGGTGCAACTTGTTGACATGAGTCATATCATTTAGTCTTTTAACACTTTATCATTTGGGGGTGCTACAGTAACCCCCCCTTGATCACAATGTTCTCATTGGGGGCCCTACATCTCATCCATGGAAAGTCACTACACTTCAGGCGCACTACACTTAAGGCTGGGGACCACCTCTGATACCAAATCTAACAACTAGTTCTTGGTGACAGCACAAACACCCATACTTAACATGGTCGTCGTGTCCTTGCCCGCTAGATACCACCTGTTTCCCCATAGACACATGGTCCCCACCCTACCCCCCCACCTACATGAACATGTCATATGACTAATGAATGTCCCCGTAGGCCTATACATGTATTTTTCAATGTGTGTTTTCCTAAGTCACAAATACCCTAGGAAACATCCACGAAGGTACCATATCCTGATCTCTACTCAAAGACATGCACACTAAACTGTGGAGTTCTAATTCAGGAGGCTCCTGAAAAGGAAGGTGCACCTTTTTGACACGAGTCATATCATTTAGTCCTTTAACCCTTTATTATTTGGGGGTGTTATATACATTGTGTATAATATTGAGGTGCTGATGATACCTACATGTCAAAAATGATTGATGAATCATTTTCTAAAGTATCAAAGTAATCCAAATGTGTTTTCTTAGTTCTAAGTATGTCACAAGTGTTTTTAACTAAAATTTCGATTTTCAGTAAAAAGACACACTTGGAGGCCTGATGGTCCCATTGTGAGTCGAATTGATGTATAGTTCATTCTTGAAAATAAAAAATGAATTATGGATCATTTTTATAATGTTTCGACATAATAAGAATATATTCTCTCAGTTTTGATTATGTAAAATGTGTTTTCTCTAAAATGACAATTAAAACTAAAAATAGCCAATTTGAGTCATACTAGTCACATCATGTGTCGTTTTGATGTCATACTGACATCTATGAGTCACAAATGACTTATTAATCACTATAATAAATTATCATGCCAATAAGACTATTTTTCTTTGTTTTAGTGAGTGACACATGTTTTGAACTAAAATTTCAATGTTAGACTAATAACAAATATTTTTATTCATACTAGTAACATGGTGTACAATATTGTGATACAACTAATTATTATGCATCTAAAATGACTTATGGATCATTTTTTTAAAATATCAAAATATCCTGAATGTGTTTTCATGGTATTGAGTATGTATCATTTCCTTTTTACTAAAATTATTGTCAATTTTAAATAAAAAGATACACTCTAAGTCATATCAGTAACATCATGTAATGGATTGAGGTGCGGCTAATTTCAACATGTGAAAATAGACTTATGGGTCTTTATCCTAATATATAAAAACAAATAAATTGTTTTGATCTGTTTTGAGTATATCACAATGGTTTTATACAAAAATGTCAATTTTAAATAAAAATACATAATTGGAGTCATGCAGGTCACACCATGCATTAGATTGATGTATGATTGATTCATACATGTCATGAATGACTTATGGATCATTTTACTAATGTATATACATACTTGGGTCACATGAAATTTATTATGAAAAATTGGTAAAATCCTTCACATCTTCATACTCTTTTGTACTACAATTGGCATCCATCCATTTTCAAATCATATCCATTGTATTTGATTTAGTAATATTAATATTTAAAAAAATAAATAAATACATAAAAATGTTACATTCAAATAAGGGGTACCCAATATTTGAATGTTTCAAATAATTTTAGCATGCTTTGAAAGAAATGGGTAACTAAATTTAATAAAATAATTACTCCATTGGTGGTAGATTTTATCCTCTAAAATCATAAGAAAATATATTTGGTACCTATTATGGGGTTTATACTACTTAGGGTTGTTCAAGAAACATATGTGCATGTCTAGAAGATACAAGGGATCAATCTCATTCAACAAACTAATATAATAACCATTCAAAAGATGAAGTTGATGGGGATTAGAGTTGTTTCCTTAAATTTAAAAGTTCCTAGGATGAGGAGTTGGAGAAGGACTAGAAAATATTTCTTTATTTGATATCAAAAATTGAAAAAAAGGGGGACTATAGTCTGATCCATATAAGGGATCCTTTATTGGTGTGACTGTGAGAATTTGCATCAAGATTATCGTACATAGACTCCTGATGAAACTGTTGTTTTAGTTTCAAATTTAAAAGAAACCCTTCAATTTTTCAATGAAAATGAAAATACTTTTTGTCTTAGGATAAAATTTTAGTACTTCTTATATTCCCATGAGGATAAGGTTTCAGGAGTGGGGTGATAATTGGTGTCTTATGGGTTGGATGGTGTTAGTGAAACTCCCACTCCATGGTGTTATTATCAATATATATTATAGAATAGTTGAGATTCTGTGTATCTATGAGGTCTTTGAAAGTTAATATTTTTATATAATTATTTATAACATAGTTTTTAATTACACATGTATGCATTTTTAAATATTTGAAACATTATTTTGTTGCATTTATAAATATAGATAATTTTGGGATATAATCTACCAAATAATAGAAGATCATTTATTTTGAGATTAGTTTATCCTTCCAGAATATTAATCCCCACATTTCATTTTTGGTTTTTTTAAAACATTAGACAAACGAGGGTTCATTTTTCACATGAAAAAATAAAAGCACATTCCAAATCAATCTATATGAAACGTTTTTACAACTCAAAACACTTTTTTTGTCATCATATCAAGGTGGCACCCTTATAAAAATGAAATTGAAAAGAGGATTTAGAACTCCAAAAACTAAATTACTTTCATGATAAGCATAAGAAACTAGAACTGTAGAAAAGGAAGATGACAAAGAATATGAATAGGGTATGGGAAAATAAGGAACCCATGACACTACCTTGGTTTTTAGCACACCACCAAATGTTTCCCCGTTGTCCTTTTTTGGTTACTGATGTCGACTATTCCACTAATTTCAATATGTACAGAGATTAATGGGAATGATACCACCACTAAACCCTAGAAGTGGACCCCCATTATAAACTAACATGATTTCAACGTTTTAAATGAATGTAATCCCCCACACTTTTGCATTATCATCACCTCCCATGATTCATAGTCCTGAAAAGGGTGTCAAAGGGCCTTTGTGGGCATGCATTCCTCCCTCTATAGAACCCTCACATTTCTCTTGGCATGATCTTGCTATTTTGGTGTACCATTTAATAGTGTACTTTTTAGTGTTGATAAATGTGGCACATTATCTATGATTTTTCAATAACTGATAAAATATATGGTGATTTTTATATCTTTTAATATAAAATATTTTATCAATATATATATAATTATCATATATATATTAAAAAAACTAATGTTTGATTTTATACAGTAATTAAGAAATGAATATTATTAATATAAATATGATATATGAATATGTATTTTAATAATTTAAAAAATTATATAAATATTAATGAATATATATTATTAATAATATGTGATAATTTAATTTATATATTTATATCTATGTTTTTCTGCATATATGTGTTTGCATTATGGTGTATGTGTGGTCACTACCCATCCCAATATAGCTCATGCTGGGAATACCCCAACCCTCCCACGAATATCCCAGGGTCTAGCGACTAGTGCTGAGTAGGAATATCAAACACATGAGAGGCCTTTCCCTAATTTACCTACACACACACATGCATCTCCAAGATGATACAATGATGAAACTTAAAACAATTGTTAGCTATGCATGAATACATCTAAAATACCCCAATTAGAGTATGGAATCAAGTACTGGAAGAAAAATCACCATATAAAATCCCACCATGAGAAACTAAAAATAATTTCAACCTTTAATGTTGGTGAGGACTACTTTCAAGGTAACCATAGGAACATACCTCGGTATGTCTGGATCTCTAATCTTTTTTTGGTCCTGGTCCCTCTATGACTCCATCAAAAGGCCATTCATTTGCATAAAACATGACATGTGTTGGTAAATCCTATACATGGTTTAGTATAACAATAAATATTAGGAAACCCCAAAACCACTAAGCATTTATCATCATGAGCTCTACTAGTCAACTCACCAGAGGTAAATGAAAACAACATATAAAATAATAATGAATAAATATACTGAAATTTGACACACAACCTCAAGTAATATCACAATTTTATTGCCATACTATGACTTTTACTCAAATGTTCCAAGTAACACTCATCCATGAGAACACACGTCACGAGTTAGATAGAAATGATGGTGTTCATCTAAGATATCATGCTCACTTGGTCTCTCCAAATGGAGTACACATTGTAAGTCTAAAGACAATGATACACTTGTGGGTATCACACCAAAGGACATGGGGTATACCAACAACCCAATCTAGATTAACCCACAATGTAGGGGATCATCACCTGTATACTACTGGTCATGAAGATATAAAGAACTCCACCAAAGGAAATGATGATGATAGGTGATGGAAAACCAAATTTCAAGCATACATTTTATGTATTAATTTTTCTTATTAAATGAAGAGTCTTTTCAATTATGGAATGATTTTACTTGTTTTATGTTTATGATAGGAAGTGATAATTTTATGAATGAAGATAGAAATATGAGAAATTACATGCCAAAGGACCCATTGTACCACTTCGATTCACTCATGGTGTAACACCAGATTTTTGAGATAGAAGGAGAGATAGAAACTGATGAAAATTGACTACACATTGTGGACCACGAGTACAAATCGTGACAATATAAATTAAAGAAAATATGTTCTGGAAAAGTTGTGATGATCATACATGATCTGAAATTCAAGTACATGTTGTGAGTCTCCAGATCACATTATGACGAAAAAGTCAAACAGTCAAAGTTGCCTACAATGTTTTGTACATTCAACACAGCTGATGAAAAATTGATTCTGAGGTACACGACATATACCCCAAGTAGACATCATGTACATGATGACCCATAGAAAAAAAATAAATGTATTTGGCCATGAGTTTTGGACGAGAATGCCTATAAATACTAACCTCCATCAGCCTTCCAACACACACTGATATTGGAGGAGGCCATGGGACATTCAAGGACCATCTCCATCAGCATAATTCTATTTCATTCTTTTATTTTCATGACATTAAAATTTATCTTCTATCCCACATCATCTCTAATTCACCATCTATGTAGAAGTAGTTTCATTGAGTGATCGAGAAGGGGGAGGTTGGTCCAATGTGCTCACTTGTGTTCTGTTGATTCAAATTAATAAGATCCCTTCTTAATTTTTATTTAAGTTTCAATTTTTAATTTAATTTTAAATTCTAAATGCGGATGCATTAGGTATTGGTTATATTATTATAAATTATTTTGGGCGATGATCACATCTCCCTACACCCAATTATAATCTGTAAATGGTGAAACATGATTAGGGTTGGGTGGTGAGTGCCCGACGATAGTCAGTAAGTGTGTAGTATTGTATGTTTGAATATTCGTTTTTTAAGGAATAAAAATTATTGGCTAGGGATTTCTCTAATTAATCAAGAAACATTATACAAATCTACACACAATGGAAAGATGATATACTAATCTATGGTATTGGATAATAAAATTCCCATCATAAACATTTTTGCAAGGGAGAGATTAGAATCATTTGATGACTCTCTCTCTCTTACCAGTGAATGGAAGGAAAAAGGAAAAATTTGGAAACCCTAATAGCACAACACTAGGTCTAACCAAACACAATTTGACCACCATCTTTATAATTTGTTTAAAACCAATCAATTTGAGCTAATAATTTCACTTTTTTCATTCAAAAATAATTAAAACAATTGTTTTTAGAAAACTATCAAAAAAGTGACAACATTGTTTTCTATGCACTCCTCTTCACGAGACTACCTAGGATCATCTATTATACTACTCCTAGAAAATTAAAATATCATTTCATAAAGCCCCATGACATGCGTGTTTCAAGGATCTCACTTCGGCCCTCATGGAGGGATACTCACAACTCTATTCCAGACAATATTATTCAGTGGGTATCACCATCCTATGAATAGGATGAAACTCAATAATAAATTCTCAATGAATGATTCAAAGAAGTGTAAACTAATGAATATTTCCCAAGATGAATAGGACATGTTATCCCATCAATATTTCAGGGAGAAAATAATGTCTATTGGAAGTACAAGTTGTTTCTTTTCAGAACTATGTTCTTTCCATTTATCATAGACCATGACTATTTTAGTGTTCAAGTACATGGCTTGTCTGAGTTTATAGTGTTTTTGAGAACATTTAATCCTACCAATGTTTATGCACCCTCTAAGTTACATCATGAGATGTTTGGTAGGGGTCACACAATATATGGAAGCTATCACACATTGTGTGAATGTTGTCACACAATATCTAATATTTATCTTGTCTATGGAACTCTAGCACTACACAGGGGGTCCAATAGGACATGTAATTATAGATTACACACTATTTATACAAGTATTTAATAGAACCAATTGTTATTCCTTTGTTTGTTTCCACACATCTATTGCCTCTAATTCTAGTAATGATCTTGTCTGGAGATCAATGATCTGGTCTGACTGAGACTCACCATCACCTGATCATTGGAAACCATGCATCAATCCACTTAAAAATCAACTATCATGATGAACCATCATAGCACACATAAAATTAATTTAATTGGTGTACCTAAATAAACCTGCAATCGGTCATCCTTTCTAGGTGCTGGATCCCATTTTCAATCCAAACATAGGTTTTGAAAACAATCATTTTCAATAAGAAATGGGTGTATAATGATTAATTTCTCAAGTATTCATCAAACCACAAGTTAAACAATACACTAGTGTTGAATGCATGAAGAAAGGTGAGAGAAAACCTAGAAACACAAAATGGGGAAAACCCACAGCCATTTATTGGTTGTACTCGATCCATTGACATTTTAACAGGGAATGATGATCCCAAATAAAAAAAGTCAATTCCCCCCAATAATCCCCAAAAAAGTATCCCACACCCATCGTATGATCAAACCATGAAAAAATATATTATTATATTGATTCATGATCATTTTATGTGAAATAAAACAATCATAAAAATAATACAACATCTAAAATTGATCTAGATAAATCATTAGAAAATAACAATCACATGTCACTATGATTGGAAAGACCCAAACTTTCTTTTGGCACACTCCTGATCCATCTCGATCACATCCCTTGTCATCCACCAAATTTCTCTAAATTATAATCATTATGTGTCTAAACCTATGAATTGGTTATAATAAACTTTAAATTGATAAATTAATTAGATTATTGTGTCACTAAATAAAAAACTTATTTAATTATATTTTGTGTGTGTGATGCCTTATAGATAAATCACCGACATTGAAAATGTTTATATCAGGACTAGAGTAAACATCATGCTTAATGATCAATGGAATTATTCTATTTCTAATATGAGACTCTATTTAATATTTATTCCAATTTTTACTGAAATTTTTTCATACATTATATTTTATAAATTTAATATATTTTAAAAAATAATTTTGAGCTCACTAGGCCTCAGAATCGTAGTTTGTGTTAGCGCCTATCTCCAACAACAATTCATATAATATTATAAAGTAATGTATGGAGAAATTAGAGTTATTATATTTCCCCCCACCATGGGGATTTACATCTTTGAAATCGAAACTAAAAGCTTATACAAAGAGATGTTGGTAGTGATCCCAAATTTAGGTTTCTCACTCTCAAGTTCCCTCCTAATGATTCTTGTGCTGCCACTAAACCTAAACACAAAAAAAAAATTCACACCCATAAAGGAAATCACATATTGATCCTCAATCTATATTTTATACTTAGTAAAGGTATATCCACCCTAGATTTCAACTCACCCCAATTGATATCATGTGACAGATCATGCATATACCTCCTCTACTGCGACACATGGAAGATATAGTGTACTCGATCTAACTCTGGTGACAGATCTAAGAGGTATTCCACCTCAGAAATCCATGAACAGTATCTTGAAACATCCAAATAATCTCAAAGATATCATTCCACACCAAAAAATTTCTTCAATACATGTTATCGTGAGACCCTCAAGAACTCATGGTCTCCCTCCTCAAACAACAAATCCCTATGGCATCAGTCCACATAGGATTTATGAAGTCATTGTTCATCCCTCATTTACTCATGGATGATCTAAAACTTCTCTGTAGTAGATTGTATAAACTTTAGACCCAAAATATGGACACTCTTGGGTCAGTTTAGCATAGTGGTGACCTGAAGGATCTCCCATACAATGCCTCCAATGGTTACATGCCAAATATGGAATGGTAGCTGTTGTTATATGAAAACTCAGAAATTGGTTGTTGATCCTCCCAACTATATTCCATGTCTTACATGAAATCCCATAAAATGTACTCCAAGTCCTAATTGTTCTACTCAGTCTAACCATCAGTCTAGCTACGGAAAGCCATGATCAACCAAAATTGAGTCATAGAGGTATCCTAAATTCTTTTTAATAACTGATATATACATTAAGAATAATGGTTAGAAATGATCATCGAGAGAACTCCATGTAGTTCGACTATTTGTTGTATGTAATGGAATCTCAATCTGTCAACTAAAGTCTTCTCTTGAATAGTTAGGATGTGGCCCAACTTGGTGAGTTAGCCAGCAATCACCTTGATGGCATCTTGTTCCTTGAATGTATGTGGAAACCCCATCACGATGTCCATGGATATCTCATGCCACTTTAACTCTATCAACTCAGTGGTTTGAGATAAACCTATTAGAACCTGGTTTAGAGCCTTCACTCGCTGACAATTAATGCATCGGGAGACAAACTCTTCAAATCCCTTATCCATAATTATCCACTATAACTGCCATTGAAGGTCCTAATACATCATTTCCATTCCTGGATGTACAACTATTTATGAATTATGAAACTACATCATCACCTTCTCTCTTAGTTAAAATGGTAACACTTTCTATCCTCTGAAAAGAACTACAGGATGCTCACCCTTATAAAATCTATCAGGAGCACGTCTAGTGGATATCTGAGTATGTAGGGTCTCTTAGTTGTAATCCACATGTTATGCCTCACTAGATCACTATAATACTATAGGGGTAAAATCCATTGATTTGATGTAATATTATTTATCCAGATCCAAAAATCATAACAGCAATGAGGCCAATTGCTCTGACTCCTCACTCGGAAACTACAAATACGATATCCAAATGATGGAATTTACTACAACATTACTGTTGGCGCTAAAATATTGCACACAAAGAAGGGACGGAAAAGAGACCCCACGCGCAGCCTTGTGAAGCTATGGAGTGAAGCACCCCCGAGCATTGCGACCATCGTAGAGCATAGGAGGCGGTAACGCCCCGCGAACGCCCTAACGTTCGCGAGCCCACAGAAGATCACAGGAGGTGGTAACGCTCCATGAATTCCCTGACATTCGTGAGCCCGACGCAAAGCAACCACCACCCCTTCGCGCCGCGTGAGGTCTACTTCGCGGTGCCCCTTTCTTATAAATAATGGGTTCCCCTGAGCCCAAGAGGATGGACGATCCGACCTTTTAGCTTCTCAGCTCCAGAACGGTGAAGCACCCTTCGCCCCCAGGAATCATGAGCTCTGCGAGGTACCTCTACATCGCGAGATGCCTTCAACCTATATCGTCTTGATCCCCTCTTCAATGAGGGGTGCCCTTCGTGAAGCCTAAGGGAATTCGCGGAGGAAGGGGATTCCCAAAGGAACCCGGGCAGCCGTGGAGCTTTTGTGCTTCGCAAAACACCCATCCGGTACTAGGGATCCACATGCCAAGGCAGGGTCTCTGTACATCGCGAATCACACTGCTTCTCAAAACCTTACTTCGTGAGCCCCTCTGTTTCACGAGGAAGTGCTCTGCGAATACTATTCCACTTCGCGAAGCACCTCCCAGTCACACCCTTGCCCCATTATAAGGCCGGGGCAGTCCACTTCGTGAAGCATACTCCTTTGCTTGGAAATTCCTCTTCTCGTGAAACCCTCCAGGTTTACACGATGTGATCTCAAAATCCCATGGGCAACACCACCCACAGCGTTGCTTCGCCTAATGTTTCTTCGCATAGGCACACTAACGGCTATTGATTCTTTGCATAGCCACACTAACGTGGACCCCTCGATGGTTCGCTCTATGACCCCCTTTTACCATGGCCTTTCCAGTACCTTCCCTCCCCCAAGGAACAGAGGGTACCGGTTATGTAAGTCCAAGGGGTGTGGAGTAAACCCACCTCATCCAAGTTGCAGGACGTTAAACTGCCAAGCACCTCGTCCTCAACACATGACGTTAAACTGTGATCCAGCCCCGTGCTTCGCACGCAGGGTCCCCCCAGCTCAGACATTTTTTTACGCCACTCGTCTGTATAGATACGGGGTCACCCCCTCCACAAGGGATTATATCCTCCTTCGAGGAGTAGCGTATGTCAATGGGAGAAGTGCAACCACCCTGGTATAAGCCCTAAGCCTCTCTTGCGGAAGGTAGCACCCTTGCACCTCCACACTTCTCCACTGCCAAGGCCAGCGGAGAGTGCGATAGGAACGAGCCGCCTTCCATCGTTGGTCCCAAATCCCTCTCTCGCCACGCTTTGAAGCACTTAGAGCCTCCGTACTGGAGTAAGTCACAGCACCATGGGCTGCCTAATGCGTAAGCCCCTATTCGCTTCTCACGGACACACCCATCGCGACGTGATCGTCCGGTCCTTCCTGCCTCTTGTTTCTCACACCGAGCATAACTCACATGGGCTTAGAGTAAGCATCGGCCATTGCAATGCCCTCATCCTGCATGATGTTAAATTGTATGCCCTCATCGAGCATGACGTTAAACTGTATTCCCTCGTCCAGCATGACATTAAACTTTATGCCCTCGTCCAGAATGATATTAAACTGTATTCCCTTGTCTAGCATGATGTTAAACTGTATGCCCTCATCCAGCATGACGTTAAACTGTATGCCCTCGTCCAGCATGATGTTAAACTGTATGCCCTCGTCCAGCATGACGTTAAACTGTATGACCTCCTCCAGCATGACGTTAAACTGTATGGCCTTGTCCCGCAATGACCTTAAACTGCACACCACTTTTATCCTGAACTATGAGGTCTTTGATCCATGTCACAGCATGGTACGTTGGAAGCCTCCACAAGGTTCAAGCCCATCCATCATTTGTTCACATCAGGTTCCACTGTCGTCCGACATGATGTTAAGCTGCATTCCAGTCCGACGGAATGCCGTTGTGACCAACCCGAACTACGAGGACATTGATCCATGTCAAGGCATGGTATGTAGGAAGCCTCACGAGGTTCAAGCCCATATCCCATCGGACCAAGGTCCTTTATTTACGTCGGTTCGTCGACACACAGCACCATCCTGAACTATGCAGACTTTATTCCCTACCACGTGGATACGTAGGAGGCCTCTTTGAGGCTCGAGCCCAATCTCACTGTTGCCTTTGCGATAGTCCCATCTAAGTCCCCCTCTGCTTCATCCACCCATCAATCATCCACCCTGATCCTCACCCAGACCATCATATCCCGGCGAGATCATGCCATTCCACTCCTCTTCACAACATTCAGGCCGACCCGTTTCCGCTGGATGTTAAAATTGCGACCTACCTTGTGATAAACATGAGATGCCTGAGGAAATCCTCAGATGGCACGCCCTTGGCGTAACCGTCTCCGCTGGACGTTAAAACTGCGACATACCCTATGTCAAACATAAGAAGCAGAGGAAAAACTCAGATATATTCCTAGGGCATATGATTCCCCGCGCTCGATGTGGGATTCCTCGGGTTTCCACGCCCTCGAGAATCCCCATGACAAGGGACAAAAGACAGACACACTAGTTCCCCCAGCATACATACACACTACGGATGCCTCGACGTGACTACTCCCCCGACTAAAGGTTTCTGCCCTAACTGGACCCATTGGAATTTCCTAATAGAAGCAATGTAATTAATTGGCGTTCATGGAAACATGGCACTGGGAAGACTTTCATGAAAAATGTATTAAATCTATGAGGGAGACCCAGGCTAGGTGACGAGTTCTGAGGAGGAATCCACAGAAGGAGGAACAGACATCCCATCATCCTGGTTTCAATCAAGGAGCAGTCATCCCTGAATAAGGAGCAGATGCCGCCCGCAATTGGAAAGTGGAAGGCGGGGCAACAGCCGCGCATTCTCCGCTGATGGATGTGTGCATCCCGGAGAAAGCGTCGGAAACATATTTGGTGAAACCGACATGAAATTATTCTCCTCAAAGTGGAGATTAGTAGCGCTCGAGACACGAGTAGATTAACATGTCACCGGATCCAGATATCTGGTGCTGGGTCCCGCCAAGAAAATAGCGGGCCTGGCGTGAAACTCACCAGAATTTGGGGCTGTAGAACATGGGGCATTTTGTTCTGCAATGTGTTGGCGTGGTTCCTTCTTACAGTCGTGGAGAATGGAATGATGTTGGGGCACTAGTTTTCAATCCTTTTCTCCGTAGTGTTGATGGGTAGATCTCTCCATTTCCCAGGAACCAGGTTGCTGCTATAGAGACATGATCACCACCCGCTCGCCTTCGCAGGGGCAGAGGAAATACCGGCACATCCTCCCCACATGGCTCCGCTGCCGCCACGACGACCTCTAAATCCATGAATACGGGGCACCCACGTCCCATCTCCCCATTAGAGATCATCCAGCGAAGGTTGATCAACAACCGTGTACGCAGGTACGAGGAGGAAGGGGTCATCCCAACTCTAGATATGGCCTACCTAGACTTGGAGGCATCCAGGCCTTGCCGTGAACGCCGCCCTCATAGGTCATGTGGAGAGACCGTGCTCCCCACCAAAACGTTAAATCATTTCCGGAGCCTACCCCTGGAACGCCTCAATGACTTCTCGCTTTACGCTGATGAGGCAGGTGATGTCCGGCTCGGCTCGCTCAGAGTCCCAAGTCAAGGGCTCCAGGCAAGGGTTCTCACCCGGATGCATCAGCGCCGCTGACTGGCTTCGCCAGAAGAGCAGGTATGCAATGCCCCTACACCACCTGCGCAAGCCTGTCTAACCCTGCATCAGCATAGAGCCCGAGCTAAGGAAGCTCATCAAGAGGCGTCGACGTCAACAGCTACTGTGGATCGAGCCACCGCCGACGTGCAGTATGGGGTCACTGCACACACTGAGCAGGGCCATTCCTTCACCCGAATAGGACTGAGGCTCCAACCACCCCATGGGCTGGTCGGGTTGGCTCTCGGGTTACAAGCCTGAGTGGTGATCGCCCCGAATCAATTCACGGTAATGTCACCCCGTACCACTATTCTGAAGAACTTGGTCCTACCCTGCTCCGATGATCGTCCAAGAGACATGCCTCATGCTACCCCCATCTCGAAGAAAGACCTACCCCATGGCAGTGATGCTCGGCGCGACAACCTCTCCCGCATCCACCATGCAGGGTATGGAGTCCCGTCTCCTACCACCGACCGCCGATGTAGAGGCACTGCCCATCCGGTCCCTCTCCAACATGGGGGCACTACCTACATCCTCTCTGCAAATGGTAAAGGTCCTCCTCACCCCGACAACTCGAGTAGTGAAGATCAGCCTCGCTCTGCCCATGTGGGTACTGTCCATGGAGGCCCTCCCCATGTACCCTTCGACATTTTCACTAGTTCCCCTCGCACCCCGGTTATCTCAGGCAGGATCCCTCTACACCATGGCATCAGCACCGCCCCGAGACCACATGTTGAGGATCAACATTGTCCTGAAAAGCCATCTAGGGGCATGAGAGCGGGTCGTCGCTGCCACAAGAAGAGTCCTGGGGAGGCCCGGGTAGAGATCAAACCTACCTTTTTCTTGGACTCTGAAGCGGAATGCGACTAACCGATGGAAACTTCCCCCCACTCCTCTATGTTAAGGACTGGGGCAGGACCAGATGCATCAGCCTCATTCTCCCAGAATGTGAGGTCCATTGGATTCCCACCTCCCTCCGCAGGTACATCCAGGAGGAAGAAATTGTGGAAATACCGCAGGTCCCGACTGCGCAATCCCCACCGTCGTCACCAGAAGCGCCCTCTAACTCTACCAGAGATCCTGGGGAGCTGATTTGGGGACCAACAATGGAGGAGCAATGGCGTCACCCACCGACAGTGGCCGTAACTCCTGCGCCAGAAGATATGGCTATCATCCCATCTTAATGTGATATCATGGTCAGGTCACCTCACTCTTCAGAGGATGGCCCAGAATTCGACGGCCAGTCAGCTCGTTCGTAGTATTCTCCACCGCCAAGTTCACTGTCCCAGCGGTCCGCCTCGGTACCGCTACCAGTCCCTCAGCCACCCCCGGTTGACGAGTGGGACAATACAAGGCCATACCCCGAGTCCAAACCCAGGATCATCTGGAGCATTCTCGCAGTGGATCACTTCCTGGAGAAGTTCTGGCTGATGGCAGCACCGAACTTTCGCGCACTAGTGTCCCTTACCCCAGAGGAAGTGGGGTGCTTCTGCTGAAACCTATGGGAGACACACTTCCACCTTTGTTACTAGTGGGTTATGTACCCCAGGAGTCGAGAGCACTTTGAAGAAATCAGCGAGCAATGCCGCCTGATCGATTTGGCCGCACTCCCTATGGCCCAGCACCCTGAGTCACCATGCTGTCAGAGCACCCTCCAATGGAAATGCGTTCAGAGTTTCAATATACTTTGTAGGGTCATCAGGGAAGCTACCCCCTATGTGCAAGTCCATGGCTGGGGACACTATGCCCCTCTCTTATTTATCCCTTTCCGACGGCAGCCCGATTCGTTATGCGACATTGAGAACATTCCTCGAGAGGAGTCACGGTCCACATGGATGACATAGAGGACAAGGAAGACGAGCTAGAATTTCTCGATAGAGATTTTCCCCCCGAGGGCGTACCGCCACTGCTGGACCCATCAGGGAGGGTTACCCGTCAACAGAAGAACCTTCTAGGCCTCCCTGTACCCACCGAGTCGCTGGTACTCAGTCAAAACATAGGTAAGGGTAAGGAACACATCGGAACTGCCAAAAACTCCAACCCGTACACCTCTGTACAAAAGATGGATTGAGATCTTGAGAAAGCTTCATTATGCCAACAGCTTGCTGAGCAGAAGAGGCTGGTTGATGAAATCTTGGCCGAGCGCGCTGCAGAGTGGCGACCTGACTATGGTAATCCCAAGCTGGGGCAGCAGGGGAAAGAACAATCCCTCCCCCAGTGAGATGCCTCTGGGAAACCCTGATCATGCTACTTCTGCAAACAGTGCAGAAGCTGAAACTTACGGCAAGAGGGCATGATACGTCTTGCCAAACCCTCCTGAACGACGGGGCAATCTGAGGAATCCATTCCGGGTTCCCCCAGCCGCCCCGCAGGTCGTTCCTCCAGTCGCTCATTGAGCTACTGAAGCCATATACCGTGTCGAAGAACATGGAAACACACTTGTGATTAGGGATCCCCGTCAAGACAGGGACCCCCACCCGGATGATCTTATAGCGGCACTCATCACCCGCCTCGAAGCATTGGAAACGCGACAGGTGGTGGTCCCACTGGATGGCATGCCATATCCCACGTGGGTGGATGATATGCCTACACCCCCGGGTTTTAGGAACCCCACTTTCTCGCCCTTCAGTGGGACATGGGACTCGCCACTGCACTTGGACCACTTTTCTTCCAGGTGTGGCCCCATGCTGGGGACTCCGGCCCAGCCGAAAGCTGCCAAGCTCCGATGTTTCGTACAAACATTGGAGGGCTCCACATTCTTCTGGTACAGCCGACTCCCTATCGGATCGGTGACCGGTTGGGAGGATATCCGTTGGTAGTTCCTATAATAATTCGGCTCCACCACATGATAGACCAGCATCACAAACCTCTTCAAATGCAAACAAAGGCCTGATGAGCGAGTCGCGGACTTCATCGCTCGGTGGAAGGGACTTACATACTCCCTCGACATGCCACCGACTCAGGAGAAATTACTGACGATGTGGGTAGGGAACGTTAAAATGGAGTTGGCTCCTTCCCTGATCACCCAGAACTACCATGGAGGGTTCCATGATTTCTCAGATAAGGCTCAGAGCCTCGAGGAGGCTCTGCAACAGGCTAGTCTTGCACGTTTGCTGCCCCCTGTGATCCCGGCCAGGAGGGCTTCCAGAACCGAAGCCACCGAGGTGGCCCAAATAGAAGCCCCCAGGAAGTTGGAATTACTGCCGATGGCACCGTCCCCGCAGCCCTGTAGAGGTCCCCCACCTCAAGCGCTGGCTCCGGCCCAGCAGCGACCGCCTCAGAATCGACAGGTTCCCCCGTGAAATGCGCCACCACCACCTAAGAGAGACAATCAGGCGCCGCCTCCTTAGCAGGCCCCTCCGGACCCTCACCAGGGCTAGGCCCCTAGGGCCCCATATCCAGACAGAAGGAACTAGACCTATTCGTTCAATGAAAATGAGGTCCCTAGATACTTTCGAAGTGCTCTAGAGCAAGAGATTGTGCGCCTACCCGAGTGTAGAAGGGCAGCAGAGGCGAACCTCACTGATCACCCGAACTACTTTCCTTATCATCAGATTCTGGGGCACACTCTCAAGCAATGATATGTGATTAAAGACTGGCTTCAAGACCAGGTTGACAACAACCTAGTCAGGTTGGGCCCGACACCAACACAAGAAGCGGGTGTCTTTTTAGGGTCAGAGATCGGTAGGGACAGCGAAGGGGAGTGGCAACAGGTTTTCAGCCGTGGGTCACAGAAATACGAAGACTGGATGGCTTGAAAAATCATCGCCCGTGCCCATGGAATCATTCGGGCACGCCTGAATCAGTCGGATCCTTCGGGGGAAGTAGCCAGTACCTCTGCATCATCTTCATAGCCGACCTCTTCCCAAAAGGGTAAGCAGCGACGACGCAAGAAGAAGCAATGCGCTCAACCACTGCCATCGTCTTCCCACACTATTGGTGACTTTATGCCCCCTGAAATGTTGATTCCTCCCAGAATATGCCCGGTGGTGGATGAATCGTCGAGCAACAGCCAGGGGTACGCTTCGGTTAACACCGTGGATCTGGTAAAGCCCCATATGACTCCCGATGAAGGGGAACGCCAGGCGAGCCTCCCCAATATCCCTAGTCGACGTCAACTCCAGTGGAACCACAACTATGCCAGTTTTTGAGGCACATCAATGGGAACTTTCAGCTAGGCCGTGCATGCTACTAAGACCAGACAGCAAGCTCAACGCAGAGCTCCGCACGCGCAACCTCATCTGATTCCCTCAGTTCTACCTCCACCGCCGTTTGTGCTACTAGATTAGGCAGAGCTTCCTCGTCCGTATCACAGTCAGTTTTTCCCAGCTACAGGCCAATCTCTACGGTCTGATCCTAACCCAGACACTACTTTCCAGGCTTCAACTAAAAGGCAACAGGGTGTACCCAGCACTATCCAACTGCTGATTCAACCGACAGGACCCGCTATGCCTTCAATTGCAGAATGACCTCCTGTAAGCAGAGGATCACACCTGGCATGAAAGTATGATGACTTGAAGCACCTTGCCGGAATTCCAGCAAGGCTTTCTATCTTTGAGGCCCTACTCCTATCGTCTGAAATGCGCGAGGCACTTGCAGAGGCCCTAAAGAGCACCCATCAGTTTGAGACGGAGGTAGCAGCTGCGGAAGCCTTCCACGCTGAGACAATTGAGAATGCCGCATGCCAGGCAGTTATCTCGTTCTCCGGTGAAGATGAAGGCCCTCCCATACAGGGGCATATTCGCCCATTGTACATCACTGGCCACTTCAATGGCGTGGAAGTCCGTCGCTGCCTTGTTGACATGGGTTCCGGGATCAACCTAATCCCAAATCAGACACTGCGAAAGCTGGGTCTGTCTGAAGTTGATTTTATGCCCTCCGACCTTAGAATCCATGGATACAACAGGACCGAGCAATCCCCAGTCGGCAAGATCTGCCTGAAGACCCAGTTCGGTGGCCTAATTGCCAGTACCGAGTTCATAGTTGTCTCTCAGGACACTGCCTATAACGCATGGATGGGCAGGACATGGCTCTATCTGCACAGAGAAGTCCCTTCGTCGTATCACCAATGCCTCAAATACTCCCTCAATGGTCGAGTAGGCATGCTCCAAGGAGATGCGTCTCCTTTAGCCTTTTGTGAAGCCCGCTATCTGTACGCCGATTATTACAAGAGCAAGGAAAAGAAAATACTAGTAAGTGAGGATGAACCTGACCCGGTAGAATGTAATCCATGGGCAGGTCTAGATGATGCCTACATCTTCCCGATCAATCGATTGGAGGCCACGACCCCGAACATGGGCCAGTGTTTTGTTGTTTCAGGTATGCAAGGAAGGCGTGTTCTCATGTCCAAGTGGTGACAGAAGATCACCTCGTACTCCTACACCAACCTGGCTCAGGTGATCCCGGATCCTCCTACCCCTGTGCTGTACCGGAATGTCAAGATTATGACAATGGCAGTACGTCATACGTGTCTCTTCCGCCAGGCTGCAATCAACTGACTCAGGCTGACGCGTCACCACTGCTTCGATGACATTAAACGTGGCCCCTTGGGCCGAAGGCTAGATAGGATAGGATCAACTGCCTTCATTGCTATGGTCTCAGTGGCGAGTGGTTATTCTGATACGATGACCACTGCTTCCCAAGCTGGCACCTACTACCTGTCAGGGTTTGATATCCCAGAGGAAGCCTCCTTTGCGGGAAACCCCTCCACAGGTGGAGAGGAAGATCTGGAGGATGCTCCCCCCGCCTTTGAGGAAGGTGTCTCTACCACGGTTGATGAACAGGTACAGGTAAACCTTGGTATCGAGGCAGATCCGAGACCCACATTGATCAGTGCAGCCATGTCCCCCGAGGAGTAGTAGAGGTATGTAGACTTTCTCAAGAAACACTATGATTTGTTTTCCGGGAGTTACAATGAGATGCCAGGACTAGATCCCCAGGTAGTCGTTCACCGCCTGGGCCTCCCGTCAAACCATCACAGGTTTAAGCAGCCCCTAGAATGATGCACCCTTCTCGCAGTGCTATGGTTGAGGCAGAAGTTGACAAGCTTATCAAATCCAAATTCATCAAGGAAGTCCAGTACCCCAAGTGGATTTCCACCATTGTGCCAGTTAGGAAGAAGAATGGGCAGATCAGGGTCTGCATCGACGTCTGTGTCCTCAATCGCCACTGCCCATAGGATGACTTTCCCATCCCGGTGACCAAGTTATTAATTGATGCTACGGCCAGGTTCCAAGCCCTCTCTTTCATGGATGGGTATTCCGGGTACAAACAGATCCGGATGGCCCACGAGGATGAGGAGTCAACTACCATTAGGGCTCCCCAAGGTATCTTTTGTTACCAGGTTATGCCCTTCGGCCTGAAAAATGTAGGTTCCACTTATCCGAGGGCCATGCATCGCATATTCATGCCGATTCTTGGGATGCTGGTGAAATGCTACGTGGATCACCTAGTGGTCAAATCGCGCCAGTGCCAGGACCATCTCAAAGACCTTGAGAAATTGTTCGGTATCCTGTGTTCCCGCCACATGAAGATGAACCCGTTAAAGTGCTCCTTCAAGGTCAACACTGGAAAGTTTCTTGGCTTTGTTGTTAGATACCAGGGCATTGATATCGACCTAGAGAAGATCAATGCCATCAGCCAAATGCCTCCCCCGAGCAATATTCGGGAACATCGAGGTTTCCAAGGCCATATAGCCTATATACGCAGATTCATCATGAATCTGGCCGGAAAGTGTAAGCCCTTTTCCCGGCTCATGAAGATGGGTGCCACCTACGAATTGGATGAATATTGTCGGACTGCCTTTGAGGAAATCAAGTAGTACCTGCTCTAACCTCTGGTTTTGATGCCACCCGTCTCCGGGAAGCCGCTGGTCCTTTACGTGACTACCCTGGAATGATACCTCGGTGCACTGCTCGCCCAGAAGAATAACGATGGTACGGAGAACAGTCTATACTATCTCAGCCGCATGCTTCTCGATACAGAGATCAGATACTCCCCTATCGAAAAGGGATGCCTTGCGCTCGTTTTTTCTGTATAGAAGTTGTGGCATTACCTGTAGTACCATGAGGTGCAATTGGTCTCTCGGGTAGTCCCAATGAAGTACATCCTGAACCGCCCCATGTTGACTGGCTGAGTAGCACAGTGGGCGGTGACTCTCCAGCAGTTTGATATCAGGTTCGTACCTTAGAAGGACATTAAGGGACATGCGTTGGTATACTTTTTAGCTGCCCATCCAACCTCCAAGGATCAATCCTTGGACCTAGATTTTCCTGATGAGACGATCCTCTCAGTCGATTGTACCATCTCATGTTGGAAAATGCACTTCGACGGTGCCTCACGGAGCCCCACCGGTAGGAGGCTCGACGATCCTAAGCTCAACAGAGTAGGCCTGGGTATCGTCTTCAACACCTCGGCACAAGCCGTCTTACCATACTCATTCCTATTGTCAGAAGGCTGCACTAACAACAAGGCAGAGTACCAGGCTCTCATCACTGGCCTCGAGTTGGCCCTTGAGATCGACGTGCCCCATCTACATGTGAAAGGAGATTCTGAGCTGGTAATCAAGCAGGTCAATGGAGATTATGTCGTTAGGAAGCCAGAGCTTGTGCCATTGCTGGAGTGCACCCTCCGCCTAATGGCCCAGTTTTCCTCTCGGCCAGAAGTCACTCATGTCCCTTGGTCACAGAACGGTCGAGCTGACGCTTTGGTCGGCTTAGCTGCGTCACTCGCGGAACCCTATCAAGATGATTTGATCATACATGTGGGACACTGGAGAGTCATTTCCCCCGTCACCCAAGAGGACAGTGATGGCCTGCGGGTAAGTCATCTCACCACCGGGCCCTCTACGTCAGGGGTCCCAGGTTCGTCAGACACAGTGGTTGAAGCCACTCCCGACTGGAGGGTACCTTTTGTCAAGTATCTCCAAAATGGTTGCCTCCCAGACGACCGGGACGAGCATGAGCGAATTTGACACCGCGCGCTGCAATTTACCCTCCAGAGTGGCCCCAGTTATAAGCAAACCCTCTATAAGCGGAGATTCGATGTCGTTATCGTCCGTTGCATTCAAGGAGTTGTGATTTATCAGGTTATGCAAGAGGCCCATGCCGGTTCATGTGGTGCCCATCAAGCTGGGCCAAAGCTGTCCCATAAAATCCAGAGGATGGGGTACTTCTGGCCCTCTATGATCAATGATTGTATGAGTTTTCCAAGAGATGCCACACATGCCAAGTTCAAGCCAACTTCCTGTATTGGCCGCCGGAACCCCTCCACTCCACCAGGTACTCTTGGCCATTTGCGGTGTGGGGACTTGATGTAGTGGGACCATATCCAACAACGACAGCTCGCCAGTGTAGGTTCATCTTAACTGCTACAGATTTCTTCTCCAAGTGGGAAGAGGTAGTTCCACTTAAAGAGGTCAAGGCCCGTTCCATCATCAACTTTGTGAGATCCAATATCATTCACCAGTTTGGGGACCCTCATGTTGTCCTCACCGAAAACGACACAAACTTCTGAGCGGCTAAGCTGAAAAAATTGTATGCTAAGTAAAAAATCCGTTTGAACCATACCTCCCGCTATCATGCACAGGAAAACGGGTAGATCGAGGCGTTCAACAAAACCCTCTCTAACATTATACAAAAAATGGTTGGTCAGAACAAGAAAAGTTGGCCAGACAAGCTCCCCAACTCCCTCTGGGATTATCGGACGACGACTCTCAATTCGACCCAGGTGACCCCATATTCCCTGGTTTATGGGGCTGAGGCCGTCCTACCCATTGAGATCCAGCTACCATCATTACACACTGCAGTCTATGACTAGAAAGCGCCAGATGAGGTGGCCGAAATCCGTCTAGCTGAATTGGAAGCACTGGACAAGAACATGCTTCGTTCCCTGCACAATTTGGAAAGACATCAGAATAAGATAGCAAGGGCCTTAAACAAGAAGGTTTGCCTTCTCGCTTTTTTACAGGGCGATCTGGTTTTGGCCCTTCAAGCACCAATGATCCCTGATAGAAACCACCCAAGCTAGAGCCCAAATGGGAAGGACCCTACATCATCCACAAGGTTTACCCCAATAGAGCATACTCTTTGGGAACCATGAATGGTGAGCGCATAACCCCTCCCACCAACTCCAAGTTCCTCAAGTGATACTTTTCCTAGGGAAAAAGGGTCCAGCACGACCTTAAACTGCATCTTCATCCTACAAGAAGATAAACTGCAAAATGGTCCATGCTCTATGACCTTAAACTAAGATCTCCCCCTGTCCTTACTGCAAGATGTTAAACTGAAAGCCAGTCAAGCCTTCCTGACCGAGGCTCAGCCTCAGGCCCCTTGGCCTGTTCGGGCCCACGGACCCTGTCCTTACTGCAAGATGTTAAACTGCAAGCCAGTCAGGCCTTCCTGACCATGGCTCGACCTCAGGCCCCATGGCTTTCGTCGACTCAGGTTCTCTTATGGGATTGTATGGTGTGGTGTGGGACTACGTCCTTATTCATGTCGGATTACTTGTCGTACGATACATATCCCCAACTGAGATACATCCTTTGTCCAACATGACGTTAAACTGCATGGCCGTCAATAACTATGTATGGCTTGATTCCCATCTTAATGGGATACGTAGGAACACCCAGATGTTTTGTCTATTGGCCCAGACCAATAGCCAAAATCTTCCCCTTGGGTCAAGACATACGACATGGTGTAGGATTACGTCATATTTCGCACCAGGTTACTCGCCGCACCGTACACCTCCCTGAATGAGATATAGTTATCTCTTTCCTCATCCTTACCATATGATATTAAACTGCAAGTAGGTCAGGCCTTCCTGACCAATGACCAACCTCAGGCCCCTTGGCCTCATCAGGCCCTTGGCCCTCGTCCTTACTGCAAGATGTTAAACTCCATGCAGGTCAGGCCTTCCTGACCAATGCCCTACCTCAGGCCCCATGGCCTCCTCGGGCCCCTGGCCCTCATCCTTACCGAAAGATGTTAAACTACAAGCAAGTCAGGCCTTCCTAACCAATGCCTAACAATCATTCCCCTTGGCCTTTTCGGGCCCTCGGCCTAGGTCCGCTCTTATGAGAGTGTATGGTGTGATGTGGGATTACATCCTCATTCACTTCGGTTTATTCGTTGTACCATACACCTCCCCTATTTAGGGATATATTACTCCCCTCCTCGTACCACATGACATTAAAATGCATCTAGGGAACTACTTGGGGCATGATTCCCATCCTCATGGGATATGTAGGATCACCTGAATGTCTAGGCTTCAGGTCCTGCCCCACATCTTGGGAATCTTCATCCCACCTTGGCCCCTTGGTTTACCCTTCCTCCATAAGGGGATTATAGGGCGTGGTATGATATTATGAACTCATTCACGTCAGTCTAGTAATAACCACACCATGCACCTCTCATTCTCGAGCTGTTTCATCGACCCTTTATAACGGTTCACCAATGTGCCTAAGGGTACTCCAGTTTATTACCTGGAAGGACAGACTCTACTCAGACACGTCTGCACCCATCTTCCAGGCTTTGCGTATCCCTTCATCAGGACTTTTGTCATCTTCCACACCTAGAGGGACCCCCAAGAATGGCCTGGATACTATGCCCAAGGGCTCTCCTACTGTTACGGGCCAACGCCCCCGAGGGATTTGGACAACAAATCGATAAAATCCCACGTTGCGGCTATGGTCAACGGTCGATGCTCGTTTGTTGTTCCCACTTCATGCTAACGTGATATGGATAACGTTTTCTGCCAAATTCAATAGTTATCCTCCATCGCGACACCAAATCCCCATTAACCCCAAAGTGTCGGGTACACGATTCACATCATTCTTCAATTCATCTTGTCCAAGTAGAGTTTCGATGCTCTTGGTACTACTGCTCAGTGCGCATCTGCACGTTACGGGGACAAAGCCGTGTTAATGGTGTCCTTCGGGGCACTCTACCAACTCCCCTGTGATGGATGCCCTAAGTATTGCGATAACGATTCCCCCCCCTTGTTTCCCACACTGAGTTTATATCACGTGGGCTTAGGGATCGGGTTCACGTCTGCGCTTACTTGAGAAGTTGTCACCATCCATGGTCTGAGCTCTATGACCATAAACTAAGATTCTATTAGCTTGATTCTCATCCTAATGGGATACGTAGGAACACCCAGACCTCTTGTCTTTGGGTCCAGTTTGAGTTCAGCGTCCTACCTCTGGGACCCTGACTATGGGACTGTATGGCGTGGTGTGGGATACGTCCTCATTCATGTCGGTTGTGTCTCATGACACCATACACATTCCCCGCCTAGCATCGTCTCTACTACATCTGCACTGCATGATGTTAAAATTCATGCTTGGTCCTATCACATGACCCTAAATTGTGACAATATCATCCTAGTCACACGACATAAAACAACACTACATTGTGACGACCTCGTTGTAGAGGACATTACGTTGGGTATTGGTGAAGTGCCATTCAATTTGTCAATGCCTATCACGGCTTGATTCTTGTGGCGACAGGAGGGCCGGCTACACTAGGCCTGTCGCTTCAAAAAAACCACTCTCCTTAAAGGACAGACAAGATTTATCAAATTCCTCTTCTTTTGGTGCAAGGGCCATGCCCAAACATCCCCGTTTCCCCTGGCACTAGTACCTTACCGTGCCACCTTTGAGAACTATGTATGGCTTGATTCTCATCCTCATGAGATATGTAGGAGCGCCCAGGAACTTCCCCGCAGGCCCAGCCTAACTTTCATGTTCGGTCGCTCGACTCGAGCATTTCCCCACAGAACACATGGTATGTAGAGCTTAGGTCCTCATTCACGTCGGGTTTCATAACCGCCTTGCCATGTGTCCCCTGACCCCCTTACCCATTCATGGTCCGAATTCTATGACCCCAAACTGAGATCTCTCTATTGGAAAGGACTCTTCCCCCTCTATCTAATACGTCTTGTTGTCATATTTAGATGTGTTTTGACAGAGCCCAAAGTGTGGGATATTCATGGGGACATTCCCCTCATCCCATGACCAAGCTTTGTGAGCTTGATAATTGGATCCTCATCCTCTTCCACATCCAAAAGGACCCTCGGAAGACATGGATACTAGGATTATGGGATCTCCATGGAAGCTGGACCTAAGGGCCCTCCAATCGTTTCGGGCCAACATCCCTAAGGATCTATGACTACATTTGCGACATGGTCCCATGTTTCGAACATGGTCAACGGTCAACCCTCACTTTTCTTTCCCCATTATAGGATAACGTGATATCGACGTTGCATTTCTACCACAATTAATAGTTATCCCCAATCGTCATGCCGCCATCATTGTGATCCAAATATCGAGCATCACGATTCACACATTTCCACTTCTTGTGTTCAAGTGGAATTCCAACATATTCGGCTCTATCTCTTCGCCCATCGAAGTGCACAACATGGGCGTGTTAGTGTCATGGTGCCAGTGTTCACTGAGCGCCCCTTCACCCTAACCGGCCCTCTTTTTTCTATGTTGGAAAAGTCCCACCACTACTTCTTGTTTCCGACACCGAGCATGACTCACGTGGGATTAGTAGTTTTGGCAGGATGTGTACCTACACGGCCATGCTTCTCATCGTCCTGCATGATGATAAACTACGCTTCCAGAAATATGTATGGCTTGATTTCCATCCTAATATGATATATAGAGACACCCTGGTATTTTTCCTAGGGTCCATCCCATAGGAATTCTCCTATCCGTTCTCCTTTAGAACAATGTATGGCTTGATTCCCATCGTCATGGGATACGTAGAGACACCCTGGTATTTTGCCTAGGGTCCATCCCATATGAATTTTCCTATCCGTTATCCTATATTACTACATATGGATTGATTCCCATCCTCATGGGGTATGTAGGAACGCCCGACCACTCTGCTTCGGGCCTAGCCTAATCCTCACACTTGGTCCATCGACCTAAATAGTTTCTTATGGGGGTACGTGGTGTGATTTGGACTCCAAGTCCTCATTCACGTCTGTTTCATATCTACCACACCACACGCTCCCTGGTATCTTCTCTTTCATTCCACATCCTATCATATGACGCTAAACTATAGGAGTCCATATGTCCTCAATGCATGACACTAAACTGCGATTCTACCCTGAACAAGTTCAGGATGCCCCATGTTAATCATGTAATGCACCAGAGCCTCTGCTCCAGAACTACGTATGGATTGATTCCCATCTTCATGGGATATGTAGAGACACCCGAGTATTTTTCCTAGGGTCCAGCCCATAGTCATTTCTCATCATCGTTCATGACGTTAAACTGCATCTAGAGAACTACATGTGGCTTGATTCCCATCATCATGGGATATGTAGAGACACCCTGGTATTTTTCCTAAGGTCAAGCCCATAGAAATCATTAATCACGTCCTTCCCCTTTCCGGGCCCCTGGACGGACACCTCGTTAGAGAGGCCCAGTCCCAAAGAATGAATGATCCATGATCAAACCAATGCGCCCATCTGGCGTACTCCCACCATGGTGGTGTAATTACATGAGTGTTGGATTCTGTTTGGACAAACCATCACTCCATATTCCATGCTTTGTGTGCCCCTTATTCAGACCCTCGTCTCCTTTCATGTATGAAGTGACCCCCTAATGGCCTGGTCTCATGCTGTATTGGCTCACCTACTGTCCTGGTCCAACATCCCGAAAGACTGGTCATGTTTGGAAGGAACCTCTCACAGTATGGATGCTCGACCTAGGGTTTGCCTACTGTCCTGGGTCAACGTCCCGAAGGATTGACCAACGACATTTGTGACCTGGTCCTATGTTTCGAACATGGTCAATGGTCGACCCTCATTTGTTGTCCCCATTTCAGGCTAACTCAGTAAGGATATCGTTTCTCCGCCACGGTTAACGATTGTCCTTTATTGTCACGCCATCCCCGCAATGTTCTGAATCTTGGGTATCGTAATCCACACTTCCCATTTCCATCCGTTCAGACAGATTTCAGCACCCCTATAATTGCACCGTTCATGCATAAGAGCATGCTAAAGAAATGGTAATTCAGCTGTTCTAAGAACCTCCTTCTCCGGCAAGGCCTCTCCCACCTTCCGGAAATCCGGACTGGTTATCCAAACCCCGGATGCCCCAAACTTTTTTTCCACTCCCATGTTGGGAGGGACGATGAGGCAACAATATCCTGTTTCTCGCATCGGGCATGACCCACGTGAGCTTGGGGAATTGTCGTTGGATGTTCGACCAACATTATAGGGATGTAATAAACCGATGCAAACAGTGGAAATCTTGCATGCTACGGTATTCAAGAAAATATTTGAAGCGCGAAAGTACCATTAAAAGGTTTGTAATTTGTTACAATACCCGGGGGGTCAACTCCCCCATGGAGGGGTTGACCCTATCAAAAGAAAGTCATAGCTCCGCCACCCTTTGGCTTATGGAGCCCAAGACTTGTTGTCGCCGACTCAACTCCTGCTCCTCCTCAGCAGCGGCGGGGCACAGTTCGTCAACCTTGGCTCTGGCCCTTTCTACGCCAGCCTGAATGGCAGCCATCTTTCTAGAAGCCTGCCTCATATGCTCTTCTGCCTCTTCCAGCTAGGCCTTCAACTGTGAGATCAGCTCCGATTGTACATTAAGAGAGGCTGAGTGCTCATCTGCCCGGGTTTTCATCTGTTGGACCTCGCTTTCAGCCTCCTAGAGCTTCTTGATGTTGGTTGCCTTCCTCCACTGCCAGCCCACACTGAGCCCCCGATCATACTCCCAGATATGCTTGACCATGAGATATCAGATGAGCGCATGAGGACGTTGGGAATCCCCTCCCCTAGTGCACAGTTCGCGCTACCACGAGCAAAGTCTGTCCATTTCATTCAGCCATAGCGTTTGGGGGGGGGGGGGGGTCCTTGATGAAGCGTGTGCTTAGCTTCCACGATCGGCGGTGAACTATGATGTTTTCCTCTATGTCAGAGGCAGTTTCATCACAGTCTGCATGATTGGTAGGCTCGTACACAGGATACTCTCGCAGGAAGTCCTCAGCAGGATCTGCATCTGGTGTTAAATCTGGCACGACATCTGGCACCAGAGCAGGCATGACAGGACTTGGGTCAATCGATTGATCCTTGTCATCAGACTCCACTTCAATAACCTCAGCAGCGACCCTGTTGGTGGCCCCGCCGGTGATAGTGTGTGTAGCAGCTCGGGGAGATGGGGGACTATCTCCACCATCACCGGCATGCCGCTTAGGAGGGATGCCGCCAGACATCCCAACCAGCGTTGCCGCAGCAGCCCATTCCAGTCGAAGAACTGTACGACAGAGAGAGACAAAAACATTTGTTGGCACAATCTACATGTGACAAAAATGAATCCAGTAGAGGAAACATACGGAGATCGATCTCCTGGTGCTTCTCTTGAGTTGATACTGACGGGACCCCGAGGCATGGCCCTCTGTATACTGTTGGAATGTCTAGAGATTCTTGAGGAGCCACCTCGGGTGCTCCGGCCCCACCGGACGCAGAACTGGACGTAGCCGTAGGTGCGGGTTTTGAAGGTCCTACATCATCACCCGCCAAGGGGCAAGAGCGAGGCCTGCTTACATGTTCCTCCTGCATGGTTAAAACATCAGTGAGAAATCCGTGATGGCCCGAGAATAGAACGTAAGGAAAGAAGTTCGGATGCTACCTCAAGAGCCTTTGCTAAATCATCAGAATCTGAGTCATGGTCTCCAACTTCCCCCTCCTCTAATGGGCTCCCTCCACCAGCTTCATCCTCTCGAGAGGAGTCCTATGATTCTTCCGGCAGGGGGAAGCACTCCCTCAGATCGGAAGCTGACAGCTGTGGGGGGACCTTCCGATCCAGTAGTACCCTCACCGGGTCTTTCATTGGGCGTGGAACACCACTGGAGTGGACGTAGTCCTCCAGCTCGTTCAAGTATCGCTCCGCCTCCGCAGGAGACGCCGTGAAACTAGCCCGGACTGGGCCTATGCCCAGTAACTCCATCCCATGGTGATTCAAGTGCACCCATATCTCGGGTGGGATGAGGAATTGCCGGTTGACATCCCAAATGTCCCAGGCCTCCGGGAAGACTGCATCCTCTGCCATGTCGATATAACGCATCCACTTCCCATGAGCCTGAGTGGATATCCTACGAAATCCCCTTGGTGGCCGCCCCTCTGGATGGGCTTTCTATTCCGGAATCACCGGATCCGCCGCTGCTGCCACACCCTTAGCTGGCTCGGGTCTCGCCGCCACGGCGGCCCCGCCACCACGAGAGGCACTTTCTGCCCTTCAACCCCCACCTCGGGATAGAGGAGTCCCACCGTCACCAACCCGAATAGTTGGCTGCCTCAGCATCTCCCATGGATAAGAAACCTCCCAGCTAATGGAATACTCCCTCAATAATCCGAAGGCGATGGTGGATGGAAGAAGTACAATTCAAATCTTCCCATCTTCCCGTGTTAAAATGAGTCGCATCCCCCTCATCACACATGGGTGCTCCTCGTGACGCACCTCCTAGTAGACATGCGGGGTCAGCCGCTGGAGGCACCAGAACTTCCTCACAAAGCTATGCGGGGTGTACGATTCACAGAGCGGCTCACAATCCACTCGTGCCACCAAAACTAGACCTTGAAAGGCTAGGAGATAAGCTCGGTGCTCTTCCGTCCCCCACCCATCATCAGTGAGTATCCCCATCGGCAATGGAAATGGTTGGAAGTTAAAATCATCTGTCCTCCACACCCGGTTCAGCACCATCGGCACAGTTAGTTTGAATGGGATGCTCCCGGATACATTCAGAATGGAGGGGCGGAAGTTCAATCCCGGTGGTGAGATAGGGTTTGGATACTCATAAATCCCCCTGATGTTCGCCGCAATCCACCCATATAGAAGGTGGAAGGGCCCGCACATCCTTGGAGGCTTCTTGACCTCGCTAACGTGCCGCAACATCCTGTACAGCTTGGCGAGCATTGGAATCCCCAGATTGACCCGTTTCCCCATGGCCAGCACCAACGCCATGACAAATGAGCTAGGCCGCACCCCCATGCTGGTATCCCTCACCGGTAAAATCCAACCGCAGATAAGGACCGTGATGAACACCGCCCACCTGACTATCGGCTGTTGTTCAGTGCTGACACTGAAACCCCAAGTCTTCCATTGGCTGTCCTCCAATACCTGCCAGTACGAGTGCTCCTTGCCCCGTTGAACCGCCTTCGGACAAGTTCGAGGCCTCGGAGGAAACTCTAGATTCTCCGGTAAGTTCAAGTACCGCTCAAACCACTTCTTAAAGTAGACATCCCTCACTGCTTCCTTGTCCTCTCCAGGGACCAGTGCCATCTGTGCCGACACTAGTCGTGGCATCTACTCCGTGTCCTCCCACGCGCTAATGACGGGGAGAAACTCAGCATACGTGGACCCCAAGATCCGAACCCCCGAAATCTGGTGTACATCCCATAGGCTGATGCCCACCACCCCATGGTGCAGGTGAAAAGTATTGGTTCTAGACGACCATCTGCTCAGCATATCTGGCATCAACTGTCTGGGTTGGTAAATGTAGAATTGGGAGGCCCATGCTGCCTCATACAAACCAACTCTCCTCACCTCAGCCCCAAAATCCTCACATGAGGCGCCTACCCAATAGGCCCATGCCCTGTCATTGGTGAAGTTTCCGCCCTGGCGCAGGTCCCACTCATCTGACCACCCCTTCATCAGATCCTGAAACACCGCCTTCAGCATGGTATGGTACAGAGGAGGGGACGTCTCCGGTTGCCGTGGAATCCCGTCAATATTGTTCACATGGTTGTAAATATTGTCGGAAGTGACAGGTGTGAAATCCTCTTGCGCATGGCCATCGGCCGCCCTGAACCACTGGCACTGACATGGCGTGCTCTTGAACCAGCAAACTGGTTTGTCCCTACTCGCCTCAGGGATGAAGACATCATCCCTCAGCCCGAAGCCATACAAGGGACGTTTCTTGCATTGCGGATAGTTCTTCTGACCCTCTGATAGGAGTTCTTTCAATGAAGTATGGTCCGAGTGGCTTCAGACCATCTCTCCTAGACCCAGAAAGTTAGCCATCTCGTCCCTTTGGGTGGCGTCTTCTAGGACCCCCAATATAGCCTATCGAGGGGCCATTTCTGTTTCGGAATTCGGAAAACATTTCGGGCTGGATCGCGAAGCCTTCTCACAAAGATCCATCGCGATGTTCAGATGCAAAACCAAGCAGCAAAGTCTGGCCTACGCCAGCAAAAAGAAGTTCGCTTGGCACGGTCACGGAGTCAGAGACTCGCGATTTGCTGCGAAGCTCGATTCGCGGAGAGCGGATGCGGAGAACATGGAGCTTCACGAATTCGAGAGCACAGGAGGAAAAAAGTCACGAGAGGAAAAAAGAGAGGTAAGCCCCACTATTTATAGGTGGAAAACCTGGTGCTTCGCGGCGCGTCCCACCCGCGCGGAGCATCGTGGCGCGTCCGGACCATGTGGCTGCCGGCAGATCAGCGGGACCCTTTGCGTGGCCGCATCGCGAACCGCCATTCATTTTGGTGATTTTTCCCTTAGACTTCAACCCTTCGTCACCCCGTGGCTCCAAGTCTGAGGGGGGAATTTCTTGGCGCCAAAATATTTCATGCAAAGAAGGGACAAAAAAGAGTCCACATGTGCTTCCTCGCGAAGCTATGGAGCGAAGCACCCCCGAGCATCACGGCCGCCATAGAGCACAAGAGGCGGTAACACCCAGAGAATTCCCTGACGTTCGTGAGCCCACCGCGAAGCACAGGAGGCGGTAACACTCCGCGAACGCTGTGAAGTTCGCGAGCCCGATGCGAAGCAACCACCGCCCCTTTGCGCCGCGTGAGGTCTACTTCACGGTGCCCCTTGCCTAAAAATACGGGGTTCCCCCTGAGCCCAAGAGGGCGGCCGATCTGACCTTTCGGCTTCTCAGCTCCCGAATCGCGAAGCACCCTTCACCCCTGGGAATCATGAGCTCTGCGAGGTACCTCTACTTCATGAGATGCCTTGGCTCTGTCTCGCCTTGAGCCCCTCTTCCGAGAGGGTTCCATTCTCGAAGCCTAAAGGGAATTCATGGAGGAAGGAGATTCCCAAGGAAACCCGGGTAGACGCGGAGCGTTTGTGCTTCTCGAAACACCCATCCGGTACTAGGGATCCACATTCCAAGGTAGGGTTTCTATACATCGCGAAGCACACTGCTTCTCAGCACCTTGCTTCGTGAGGCCCCTTTGTTCCGAGGCAGTGCTCCACGAATACTATTCCACTTCGCAAAGCACCTCCCAGTCACACCCTTGCTCCATGCTAAGGCCGAGGCACTCAACTTCGCGAAGCATACTCATTTTCTTGGAAATTCCTCTTCCCGTGCGACCCTCTAGGTTTGCACGATGTGATCTCAAAATCCCATGGACAACACCACCCGTAGCGTTGCTTCGCCTAATTCTTCTTTGGTTAGGCACGCTAACGGCTATTGCTTCTTCGCATAGCCATGATAATGTGGACCCCTCGATGGTTTTCTCTGTGACCCCCTTTTACCATGGCCTTTCCAGTACATTCCCTCCCCCAAGGAATAGAGGGTACCGATTATTTATGTCCTAGGGGTGTGGAGTAAACCCACCTCTTTCAAGCTGCAGGAAGTTAAACTCCCAAGCACCTCCTCCTCAACACATGACGTTATACTATGATCTATCCCTATGCCTCGTACTTAGGGTCCCCCCAGCTCAGACATTTTTTTACGCCACTCATCTCCACATAGACAGGGTCACCCCTCCACAAGGGATGATATCCTTCTTCTCGGAGTATCGAATGTCCATGGGAGAAGGGAAACCACCCCGGTATAAGCCCCAAGCCTCTCTTGCGGAAAGTAGCACCCATGCACCTCCGCACTTCTCGACTACCAAGGCCAGTGGAGGTCGCGATAGGGAACGAGGCGCTTTCCATCGTTGGTCCCAAATCTCTCTCTCGCCGTGATTTGTAGCACTTCGGGCCTCTATACTTGAGTAAGTCCCAGCACCATGGGAGGCCTAACGTGTAAGCCCCTCTTCGCTTCTCACGGACGCACCCTTCGCGACGTGATCGTCAGGTCCTTGATGCCTCTTGTTTCTCACACCGAGCATGACCCACGTGGGCTTAGAGTAAGCATCGGCCATGGAAATGCCCTCATCCATCTTGACATTAAACAGTATGCCCTCGTCCAACATGACGTTAAACTGTATGACCTCATCCAGCCTGACGTTAAACTGTATTCCCTCATCCAGCATGACGTTAAACTGTATGCCCTCGTCCAGAATGACGTTAAATTGTATGCCCTCGTCCATCATGACATTAAACTATATGCCCTGATCCAGCTTGATGTTAAACTGTATTCCCTTGTCCCGCAATGACATTAAACTGCACACCACTTTTCTCCCAAACTACGAGGTCTTTGATCCATGTCACGGCATGGTACATAGGAAGCCTCCACGAGGTTCAAGACCATCCATCATTTCTTCACATCAGGTTCCACCCTCATCCAGTATGACGTTAAACTGCAATCCAGTCCGACGACAAGACATTGTGACCAACCCGAACTACGAGGACTTTGATCCATGTCAAGGCATGGTATGTAGGAAGCCTCACGAGGTTCAAGCCCATCTCCCATCGGACCAAGGTCCTTTCTTTACATCGGTTCGCCGACACCAGGTACCATCCTAAACTACACAGACTTTGATTCCCTGCCATGAGGATATATAGGAGGCCTCTTCGAGGCTCAAGCCCAATCTCATTATCGCCTTTGTGATAGTCCCATCTCAGTCCCCGTCCACTTCATCCACCCATCCATCATCCACCCTGATCCTCACCCGGACCGTCATATCCCAGCGAGATCAAGCCATTCCACTCTTCTTCACAACATTTAGGCTGACTCGTCTTCGCTAGACGTTAAACTTGCGACCTACCTCATGATAAACATGATATTCCTGAGGAAAACCTCGGATGGCACGCCCTTGGCGTAACCATCTCCGCTGGACATTAAACCTGCGACATACCCTGTGTCAAACATAGGAAGATGATGAAAACCACAGATATATGACTAGGGAATATGGTTCCCCATGCTCGATGTGGGATGCCTCGGGATTCCATGCCCTCAAGAAGCCCCATGACAAGGGACAAAAGATAGACACGCCAGTTCCCCCAGCATACAGACACACTATTGATTCCTCGACGTGACTACTCCCCCGACTGAAGGTTGCTGCCCTGACCAGACCCTTTGGAATGTCCTGGCAGAAGCAGTGTAATTACACGGCGTCCATGGAAACATGGAACTGGGAAGAGTTTCACAAAAAACGTATTAAATCTATGGGGGAGACCCGGACTAGGTGATGAGTTCTGAGGAGGAATCCACAGAAAGAGGAACCGACATCCCATCATCCTAGTTTCGATCAAGGAGCAGACATCCTTGAATAAGGAGTGGATGTCGCCCACCTTTGGAAAGCGGGAATGCGGGGCAATAGCTGCGCATCCTCCGCTGACGGATGCGCGTGCCCCAGCGAAAGCGTCAGAAACAATTACCCTTCCCATGTTTATAAATAATCTAAATATCATAATACTAGAAGAAATCATTCCATAATCTCTACCTCAGGTTTATATCCTTCCAGGATAAGATATTCTTGATACTCTTATGGCCATCATAGATGATCAATTGCTCACCCATCACATAGTGTTATAACAACTTTAGTAAAAATACTACCATTTCTAGCTCAAGATCATGTGTAGTGTAGTTTAATTCATGTGGTCTCAAATTGCATGAACCATTGAAAATAAAAAACTACCTATGCATCAGAACATATCCAAGACCAATCCATGATGTGTCATAGATCACTACATACATGACACAACCCCCCATCAATCTCAAGATAGTGGAAGTCATCAATATGTACCTTAACTCCTATAAATCCTATTATATCCTCTCTGTCCACATTAAAGGAATACCCTAATAGGTCAAAACTATCATGGGGGATTATATACTAGATAAATTAGGTATGAATATTTGACAGTAGACCACCAACCAATGGAAACTCCACACCTATATCATTCTATTGGTTGTCTCCCAAGCTAACATTGCCTTGAACTTTTCTGAGTCCACTGTTACAACATCTAGTTAGATAACATGTCACAAAAATAGGACCTCCTAAATCTTGAAATACAACATTGAGAACTTACAATAAAGATGGTACTCTTAGAGGACATCAAGAACCATCCTCATGTGTCGAGTGTGCTCCTCCTTAGATGTCTAGTATATTACGATACCACCAATGAAGACTACAACAAACCATTTTAATAAATATTGAATTACCTGGTTCATGGGTCCAGTGAAATATTATACGGAATTAATCATGCGAAATGGAATCCAAAAATACTTATAGTGACCATAGAGACATCTGAATTCCATTTTTGTTATATCCCCATGCCAAACTCAATGTTGGTGACAACCTGATATCAGATCAATCTTAAAAAACTATTATAACCCTCTCTAAAAATCAAATATTTACTCAATCCTCGATATTATATACTTTTTCTTTCGGTCATCTTGTTTAGGATATGGTAATCCACACACAACCTTACCCTCACATCTACTTTCGTAGTGATCAATCTATATTACTAGTGTTTAATCGGATACACCCTCCTACATACAATTCAATCCCACTCTGGATGAGTTTATTTTTAACCCCAAAAAAGAAAACCACATTCCATCACTATGTAAACACCGCATCATCAACCTAAAACAGTCTATCTAGGCTTGAACTGTAGATAAGAAATCCATACCGATGACATCGTAGGGCCTCACCACAACTAAAAAGAGATCCCAAACGAAACAATCTCCTCTAAGAGTTATGTCACACCATCAATAGAAGTGTGTGATCAATTATTCACCTCGATTTGGAGCCTCTAATTTCATGGTTTGGGCCAAGGGATAAACTATAATCTTTAAGACTTTAACTTGATAAGAGCCAAGAAATAGTTGAACCTGTATGTATTATTACAGAATCTATAATAGATAAAACAAGGATCATACCTTCTAAAATCCCAAAATCCTTTGGATAATATGCCTCAACAACCTATAGATTCCCTCACCCATGTCCCCAACCTCGCCGAGCTAGGAACAGACTGCCTAAGAGTGTCGGTGGTAACAAATCATAACATTTACCCCCTCTAGATGCTCTCCAATACCCTCTTCCACATCCACTACCATGAATACCTTACTACTCCTATCATGGCCTCTACCTAGGTGGTACATCCACTCTCACTATTATACATACAATGAGTCATACAATCTTATCGAGGATGTCCCCTACAATTGCAAGAGTATCAATACCTCTCTCAAGGATGATTAAATCCATCCTTTGAGCCTTGAATCACATAACCTCTATCCTAGGATATCCTCCTCAAGAATAACACATATCCAAGTCCCTATGTATTTCATCGAATACCTATAGATGATGACTTATCTATCATGTTCCCTATTCCATCATCAACTGTTTGCTTATTCTCCACCAAGGAACTCTGGACTACTAAAGCACACACTTGTATCCCAAAATAGATAGGAATTAATAGAGGTGTCAGGGTGGAACAATTGTATCTATGTAGTTCCCACATAAAGGTCCAATCCAAAAATAACTGGTCATGTAACATATCCATCAATTATAGAGAGAGGTTGGTCATCATCATTGAATACTCAGCTACAGTCTTACTACCCTACTGTAGTCGGAGAAGCGAATGGATGTGCACAACCCCCAACATATCTAGATAAAACACCTATATGAAGTGGTAAAAAAACTATAACCACAAAAGAATCACCACACTAAGCAACTGGGTTACTAAGCCCAACCATCGTCCTATATATCCATTGAGAAGTCTCATTTCTAGGACCACCATCTTGTCTTCTCGAACCGTAACAAGATAGAAAACATATATCACATCCTAAACCTATTCCTCGATTTCTTATGATTTAGGAAAATCTAAGAACCTGGGGGGTATATCAAAACAAAAAATTCAATTACTGACATCCCATTTGATTATATTTTTTAGAAATATTAGTAAATAAACGTTTTTAATTAGCAACATTTATAATTGTCACTATTGAAAAACACCTCATTTATTGATATTTTTTTATAAACATCAGTGAATAAATCCCGGTAAATTGGGTTCATTTATCAACATTTCAAAAAAAAATTTAATTTTTATTATAGAGATTTTTATTTTTTTGAAAATATTTATATTTTTTTTACGAATAAAAATTTATGTTGATTTTTGATTATTTATTTTTCTTTTGGTAATTTAATTTACCTTCCCATAAATTGTTTTTTATTTGGATATTTTTTACCTATCCAATAACATCCACCCCCCTCCAAACCCCCTGCCTCTCACCACTCTGTCTACCCACCCTACTATGGAACAAATTTTGGTATGCCCACAACCGAGCCCCAAAGTGGACCAACATCATCTCCAATGCCCTATATAAATGGAATATCCATTATACCATCGATGATTCTATGTTTACCAGAAGATGAAATGTCCATTAGATGGAAATGATATAAAAATGTTGTTGTGGGAATTTTCACAAAAACACAAATATTTACCCTCTATTTTTGTAACTAAAATACAATAATAATACATCATATAAAAATTAAAACATTAAAAAACATATAAAAATTTTATAAGAAACATATCAAAAAATAAAAATGATGAATAGTGACATGAAATTTAAAATTCTATTAAAATGCTATAAATTATAAAAAAATTACATATAATAAAGAATATAAATACATATATAAGAAATAACATAAAAATGGAGATAAAAATCATAAACATATCAAAAAAAACATTAGATATAAAAACATTGATATAAATAAGTAATTAAAACTTATCAATTTATAAAAAAAATAACACTGAAAAATACAATTTTCTATAAATTATTTTTTTTTTAAACAAATCAATTTTTTATTTATTAAATAATGTTGCAAACTACTATTAATCTATTTAGGTTTAAAAAAAATTATAAAAGAAACTACAAATTTGTAATTAGAAAAAAATAACCAAATATTATTACATTTAAATGTTTTATAAAATTAGTGTCTGGAAATTATAAAATTTTTAGAGATGAGGAACCCATTATTTTTTAAATTTATGTGATTTTTTGAAGTAACTTTTTAATGAAAAAAATATAATATATTTTAAAAAGGAACTAAAAAATACCAATTTGAATAAAATATTCTAATTTTATTTAAAGGAAAAAATGCAATGAATAATTTACATTATAAAAAATAAAACAAATAAAAATTAATTTTGGAAAAGTTAAATAAAATTTTAAGAAATGTATTTATATTAAAAGAAATTATATATAATATATATTTAAAATTTTAAATAATGTTTATAAAAATAATATAATTTACCACGTAAAAATGTATATAATATTTGAATAGAAATGTAAATAAAATGTATAAATTTAGGAAAAATCATAATAAAGGAACTTATAAGTAATATTATAATATTTTTACAAAATCTCTGTAAATAACAACTATAAATCCATTAAGAGTTCCACTGAATGTTTCAGCTGAAGTTCCAATAGAAGTTATGGTGGAATTATTACAATGTAAGAACAGTTTATATCTATAAAACTAAAACATATATTAATAAAATATAAATGTTGATAAATATTTTTATATTAAATGAAATTATATAATATTTTTATTACATTGTTTAGAAACATTTAATAAAAAAATATAATTTACCATTTAAAAATGAATATAGTATATGAATAAGATATTAAAAGAATATATATATTAAAAAAATTCACATGAAATGCACTTAAAAGATATTTTAAATATTATTTCTACAAAATTTTTAAAAATTACAATAATAAATCCCTTAAGAGTGTGACCAAAACCTCCGATTGAAGTTCAAGTAGATGTTCTAGTAGATGTTTGAGTCGAATACCTAGTGGATGTTCTAGTGGAATTTCTAATTTATGTTCCAAATGATGTTCCACAATATAAAAAATGTATATATTTATAAAAATATAAAATATATTAATAAAAATAAAATTTTAATTAATATAGTTATAATTAATTTAATTTTATAAAATATTTATTACATTTTTTACATAAATTTTATAAAAACAATATAATTTAACATTTAAAAATGTATATAATACATGAATAAAAATGTAAAATATGTATGTATTTAAAAAAATTATAATAAATTAACTTAAATGATATATTAATCTAATTCTTCAAAAAATATGTATAAATGAGAATTATAAATTCATTAAGTGTTGACTACAAGCTCTAATGGATGTTCCAGTGTAATTTTCAGTAGAATTTTCAATTGATGTTCAGCAATACATCAAAAATTGTATTTTTTTATAAAAATATAGAATATATTAATAAAATTTAAATTTTAATAAATATATTTAAAATAAATGAAATTAAATAAAATATGTATTACATTTTGGACATAAATTTTATAAAAACAATTTTATTTACTATTTAAAAATGTTTATAATGCATGAATAAAATTTTAAAAAAATGTATACCTTTAGAAAATTTATAATAAATGCACTGAGAAGGTAAATTATATATTTCAAAACAAAATCTCTATTATTGAAAATTATAAACCCATTAAGATTTTGAATGGAAATTCTAGTGGACATTTCAGTTGAAGTTCCTATGGAATTTCCGAATGAATTCCCAATAAATATTCCACAATAGAAAAAATTTATATATTTATAAAAATATAGAATATATTAATAAAAATCAAATTTCAATGAATATTTTCCAATTAAATTCAACTATATAAAATATTTATTTCATTTTTTACATGAATTTTATAAAATAATTTGATTTTCAATTTAAAAATGTATATAATAGATGAATAAAAATTTAAAGAAATGTATGTATTTAGAAAATTTATAATAAATTCAATTAAAATATATATTGAATATTTTTTTACAAAATTAGTATAAATGACAATTATAAATCCCTTAAGAGTTTGACTAGATGTTCTATTTGAATGTCTAGTTGATGTTTCAAGTAAAATTTCATATTGATGTTCTAATGGAGTTCTACAATAAAACAGATGTTTATATTTATAAAACAATATATTAAATAAAAATAAATAAATTTTAATAAATATATTATTATTAAATTCAATTATATAATATATATATTCCATTTTTTTATAAATTAAAAAAATACAAATTACTTTTTAAAAATGTATATAATACATGAAAAATATTTAAAAAATGTATATGTTTATGAAAATTTAAAATAAATTCACTTAGAATATGTATTAAATATATATTTTTTTACAAAATATATATAAATGATGATTATAAATAAATTAAGAGTTCGACATGAGGTTCTAATAGAAGTTCCACTGGAAGTTCTAGTGGAAGTTATAGTAGAATGTCCAGTAGAATTTCTTGTGGATGATCTAGTATAAGTATAGTGGAATTGAAAATGAAAGTGTAGGATCAAAATAAGAATGTAGAGACTCAATTACAAGAGGGGGGTGGGGTTAATTGTAAGTTTAAAAACATTTGTTTTTAAGATTAAGGAAAAATATGTTTAACAAAGTTAAACAATGTAAATTCACAAGACCTAATAGTTCTACAAGCTTGCTCGGTTCCATAAATATGGATTCAGAAATGAAACTTAATAAAAGTTTACAAAGAATAGATTCTACCTTAAATCATATAAAATCTTGCTTATCATATTACATAAGAATAATAAATTATAAGATGGTTATAAATTCTTTCTTTATTAAAATACAATGTCAAATAGACCTGAAACAAAACAAGTAACAAGTATAAAATCTTTTAACCCAAAGAGTAGGGTATCTAACAACCTTGGATACATGAACCTTGAATTATTCATTCACGGAAGTCTATCTTACCCACACCAAGGTAAGCCCTTGATAGAAATATCAGAATTTTTCTTGTTATCCCTGCAAGCCCTCGAAATTCAAGGTAGTCGGCACCTCTCTCTTCTTAATGAAGGAAGTCCTCGAACATTAAGGTATTCAGAAACTTTGTCTTCATATCCCAAAATGTCCTTGATTGTACACATGAAAAACTAGAGCCGCATGAATCATGATGAAAAAGATGTTCAAAACGGACAAGGCATTAGAGTCCCTCTCTTTAGAAATCACTTCAGTAGCATGTAATCTCTAGAGTGATCGAGTCAGTTGTGTTGAGCTCGTTCAAATGAGATCCTATTTATAGGCACTTCTCCAACGGTCGACTCCATCCTCTAATGGTTATATTTTTCTTTGAATCGTGGAGGGACTTTTACACGTGTCACTCAAACAATGGATTGTTCGAAACATATTGGATGACATAATTCATAATAATAATAGGGATAAAAAAATGGTTTCTTAACCAAATCCAATTTTTTAGAGTCTAAAGAAAAATTATGTTCGGAGTCTAAGTAAATAATCACTTGAAGACAATAAATCATAAATATTCGGATTCCATTTTTCATGAAATTAAGAACTTGAATTATATAGATTTCAGAGTCAAAATTCTATTGAATTTAGAGATTGAATTCTAAGGAATTAACAGTCCCGATTCCAAGGAATTAAGAGTCTTAATTATGAGGAACCCAGAATCTGAATTTTGAGGAATTCAGAGTCTGAATTCTAAGGAATTTGTAATAAGAATTATGAGAAATCCGGAGTCCAAATTCTGAGGAATATGGAATCTGAATTCTGATTAATTCGGAGTCCATATTTTAGAGAATTTGGAATCTTAATTTTAACGAATTTGGAGTCTAAACCTCTGAAAAATCATAATCAGAATTTCAATGAATTCAGATTCTGAATTCGTAACCTTAAATCAGAATTTGAAAACAGAATACTCTAAAACTAATGATTTATAGGATTATGAGGTTTTAGATAAGAAACATATTTTTATACTTTTGATGTAAATTGAGTTATGAATAAAGAAACTATTTATGAACAATGAAAACATAGGTATGGAAAAAATATCCTTCGGGGAGTAAAATTTTATTTATTAAGATAATTTTTAGGGAAAATAAATTTTTCCTTAAGATAGATTGTTTTTGATTTTCAAAACATGAAAGAATGGGAATTTCATAAGTAAATATTATGAAGTCAACATGAAGTTATCAAGAATGTTCCACAATAAAAAATTATATATTTGTAAAATTATATAATATATTAATAAAAAATAAATTTTAATAAATAAATTTATATTAAATGAAATTATATAAAATATGGATTATATTTTTTTCAAACATTTAATAAAAATAATATAATTTACCATTAAAATTATATATAATACATGAATAAAACAATAAAAAAGTACTTATTTAGAAAAATGCTTAATAAATTCACTTAGAAGAGATATTCAATTTGTTTGTTACAAAATCTATATAAATTACAATTATAAATCCATTAAGAGTTTGATTAGAAGTTCTAGTGAAATTTTTAGTGGAAGATCTAGTATAATTTCCTATTGATGTTCCAATGGATGTTCCAAAATACAAAAAAGTACATATTTAAAAATATATATAATATATTAATATTTTTTTTAATAAATATATTTATATTAAATAAAAGTATATAAAATTTGAATTAATTTTTTAATAAATTTTGATAAAGACAATATAATTAATCATATAAAATGTATAAAATACATGACAAAATTTAAAACATGCATATATTTAGAAAAAATTATAATAAATGCAGTTAGAGGATATATTAAATATATAAATTTACAAAATTTGAATAATTAAAAATTATAAATCCATTAAGACATCGAATGGAAGTATCGTGGAAGTTCTAGTGGAATTTCCAAATGAAGTTCTAATGGATGTTCCACAATACAAGAAAAATATATATTTATAAAACTATTGAATATATTAATAAAAAAATTTATTTAATAAATCTATTTATATTAAATGCAATTATATAATATATATATTACATTTTTCACATAAAATTTTAAAAAATAATATAATTTACCATTAAAATTTTATATAATACATGAATTGTTTTTTAAAATGTATATATTTTGGAAAATTTATAATAATTGAACTTATAAGATATATTAAATATATATTTCACAATATCGGTATACATAACAATTATAAATCCATTAAGATTTCTACTAGAAGTTCTTCTAGAAGTTACACTAGAATTTCCATTAGAATTTCCAATTCAAGTTATAATGCTTGCTTCACGGTACAATAAAAAGTATATATTTCAAAAACTGTAGAATATATTAATAAAATTTAAATTGAAATAAATATATTTATATTAAATTTTATTATATAAAATATATAATATTTTTTAACATAATTTTAATAAAAAATAATTTACCATTTAAAAATGTACCGAACGTGTGAATAAAAATGTAATTAAAACGTATATATTAATGAAAATTTTTAATAAAATCAACTAAAACATATATTAAAATATATTTTTTACAAAATATGTATAAATAAATATGATAAATCTATTAAGAGTTTGACTGGATGTTCTAGTGCAAGCTCATGTAGATGTTCTAGTGGAATTTCCAATTGAAGTTCGAGTGGAAGTTCCACAATAGAACAAAAAAATATATTTATAAGAATATAGAATAGATTAATAAAAATTAAATTTTAATAAATATATTTATATAAAATAATATTATATAAAATATGTATTACATTTTTTACATTAGTTTTAAAAAATATGTAATTTACCATTTTAAATTGCATATAATGCATTATTAAAAATATAAATTAAGAAAAAAAGTTATTATTATTTTTTAAAATAAAAATAATTTATTTATGCCAAAAAATTACTTCTATATTCCATCATACAACAATAATTTTTTTACTTATGAATAACTATTCTTTTTAAAGATGATTAGTAAAATTTTAATGATTTAATTCTTGAAAAAAATTCATATATGTATAAAAAAATTGTTATCATTAAAAATATTAATGATAAATTATAATTTTTATTCAAATAATTAAAAAACTATTTTTTAAAAATAAATTAATATTTTTAAATGTCATAAAACCTTTTTTACAAAAAAAATCAATTCATTTCGATTTATAATTATATTAAAAATAAAATGAACTCAATAATATTTTACGGATTTAATAAAATTATATGAATTTAATGAAATCAAATAAAATCTATTAATTTTCTATTAAATGATTAAAATTATATTTCTATCACATATTTTTAAAAATATTTTTAAAAAATGTAACCCAACATTTTTAAACAAAATAAAAATTCTATCAATTACAAATATAATTAAGTCGTTAATATTTGACACTTTTTTAAAAAATGTACGCACTTAAAAATATTAACTAAAATATGTTGTTTTTATTCAAATAATTTAAAAAATTAATAGACATACTATTTGCTCATATTTTAGAAATTCATAATAATTTTAATTATATAACACAAATATAACATCATTTAAAAATATATTTGGATTTAAAATATATCAATAAATTTATAATTATTTTAATATATAATATATTATTATAAATTTGATAGAGGGGATCTCGTTGATTAGAGAGAGGGATAACATTTACACAGTGATTTTTTCTACAAGACCAATGTACCCTTCACTCCATTCCCTTACCCGATCACGACATATGGAAAAATTATCATGTGTCATCATCCCACCATGTTACTAGATTATCAATTACTTGAGGGTACTAAAGATAATGCGAAGAGGCCCCACAATTCCCTTCCAATGCCTCCCACTCCAACCCTATATCCTTGTACCCACCCCTCTAGTATGCCTTCCACCATACCCTTTAGTTTGGTACCTTTTGATCCCTTGTTTCATTGCCATCTACCACTTTCACTACCTACATAATCAATAGTGGAACTTTTACAAGCTACCTCCACTGAATAATATAAATGAAATTTTCATTCTCGCCACTCCCTCATGTCTAACAAGATTCTGGGCCTCACTCTCCATGTTGTGACCCTGTACGACCTCTTGTATGCCCACCTACGTGCCCCCATTTTAGAAATAAAATTTGATGCTCTAGAAATTTGATCTGCAGTCCTCATCCAACATTACACCAAAGAAGCGGAAAAACCTACCTATTATAAATTTATTTATATAAATATAATATGATATATATATATATATATATAATTTTTTTGAATATTTAAAAAATTAATATTATATATATATCTTTATATTACATTATATTTATATTTATGTTTATATTCATATATTTTTGTTACATATATTTTACGTTTATATTTTATATTTATTTATTATATTTATATATATATTTTTTATATATTATATAATTATATATATATATATATATTTACAAATATATATATGTGTGTGTGTGTGTGTGTATAAATGTGTTTATTTGTGTGTGTGTGTTTATATATAAAATTAGTAACGTATTAAATCAATGGTAAAAATATCAGTAAAATAGTCATGGTTTTAAATACATAACTAAATTGAAAATATTAAATTGTATTATGTTATATATATATATATACATAAATTTCAGAATTTAAAACATAATATTAGTCACACAAACACAGACACACACAAATATATGTTTATGCTTTATATTTTATGTTTTTATATATTTATCTATATTTATAAAATACTTTATATAAATATATATATTTTTGAGTTTTTACACTTTACATATATGTTTATATATTATATTATATTATAGATATGTGTGTTTATAATTTATTTTTATATTTATATATATGTGTGTGTGTGTGTTTATACTTTATATCTTTATATATATCTGTCTGGAGTTATATATATATCTATATATATATATATATCTAAATATATGTGTATGCTGATATATACTTATGTATATGTGTCTGCATTTAAAAAATTAATACTATATATATATATATAAATAATTTTATATATTAATAGACATATATTAATATAAATTTATAAGTTTATATTTAATATTTAATATTTAATATTTAAATTATATATATATATGTTTATATTATATTTTTATATATATGTTTACATTTTTCGTTTTTGATTATATTTAATATTATATATATTTATATATGATTATATATATATATTGATTTTATATTATATATATATATATTCTTATATTTTATATTATATATGTGTGTGCTTATATTTTATGTTTATATTATATATATATGTGTGTGTCAATATTTTATATATATTTTATATATTATATTTTTTATATATCCAATGTTTATATTAATATATATATATATTTATATTTTATATAAATATGTTTCTATATATACATGTGTGTGTGTTTATATATAAATATATGAATATATATTTATATATATATGTCTGTGTGTGTGTGTATAAATATATATGTGCATGTATATATACATAATTAGCAATGTTTTAAAACATTAGTAAAAATGTCACTAAAAAACAATGTTTTCTTAAAATCGTGACTATATTTTAAATATATCTGTGTTTATATATATAAGTATGTGTATATATAGAAATATATATATATATATATATATATTTATATATGTGCTTTTGTGTCTGTGTTTCTATATATATATATATATTAAATGTATGTAAACATATATATATGTCTGTGTTTATATATATTAATATAAATATTAATATATATAAATAGACAAATATATATTACATCGATGCCAAGAAATGAGCTCTATAAATATTAGTACTTTTACTGATATTTTTTAGGAAATGTCACTAATCATTACCTAAGTAGAGATCTTTTTTAGAAAACATTGCTCATTTACAAATGGTTTGCAAGATAATTCTTTAATTTTTGTGATTAGTTTCCAAAAAGATCCATAATTAAACAATGTTTTCTTAAAAATGATTCTATAATGGGATGTATTCATTAAACATCGCTAAAATAGTGAAATTTTTCAAGAAACTACCCTATTTTAACAATGTTTTTTCATGAAACAGCACTAAAATAGCATAGTTTTTCGGGAAACGTCTCTTAATTATAGGTGTTTTTCAAAAAACCATAGAAACTTTAGTGATGTTTTTTTGGAAACATTAATATATTATAGTTTTTAGAGTTTTATGCTAAAACACATGAATCATGCTCATCCTATGCACCTCATCCACGGTTACTTACAACACTATCTTCTTCTCAACAAGTGGTGTTAAGACTGGTGCACCACCTAAAGGTAACAACACCAAAATAGGATCCTATATAGAAGCCTCATAATTGAGGAGATCATCCTCAGATTGTGATGCAGAATCATAGCTGGAAAACGTTGTAGAGGAATCCTAAAATAGAAAAGATATACCACTATCAATGAGTATATCTTCAAAGATGACTCATGAAGGACTTGAAAACCACAATTAATTCTAATATGGTGCATGTACTGGTGTTTTCCATTAAACCAATTTCATTATATACTATATCAACAAGTAGATAATCAGAGTCCTAGTGTACAGATACATTGGCCCCCACAGAAACAATAGAGTCTCTGGCCTGAGAGCAAAACTCAAAACACATAACATGGTTTCCCCAAACCAGTCACACTGACTCCAAACCAATGGTAGAACCAACCAATCTAATACAACTCTATCAAGACCCATCCCAATGGTTCTCTTTTCTTGACTATCCCAAACCCCCTCTAATAGGCCATGGGTTGGCGACCAACACCGAGTAGATATATCAGACACATTATATTACTTTTCCTAATATACATATAAACACACACACATCTCTAATCCCTTTTGATGTTACAATTTAAAACAACTGATAAGAACTCATGCATACATCTAAAATCCCTCCACCAGTGTATGACAAAATGTATTAAAAAAGGGATAAATATAGTCCCACTGTATGAAATTGCAAACAAGTCTATCATGTAAAGTGTGTGATGATTGTTGTCACATGACTGGATGAACACACCTCAATCTGTTTGCCTCACTAAGCTCAACCTGGTCCTGATGCCTCTAAGACCCCGTCAAAAGGTCATTAGTAATATAAAATATTCCATGTGTGGGAAAATACTATACATGTGTGAGTATAACATTAACTAGTAAAAAAACCCTGAAATCCCTGTGCATATAGTATCCAGAACAATAGTAGTCATCTCACCACATGTATATTATAATATCATATATAACAAGAATATCCATATTTACGAAAACTAGACACAAATTCACAAGTTTGACTACAACAATATTTCCAGCATAGGATTCATGGTTCATGGATCGACAAATAACATGTCAGGGAGAACACACTCCATATGTTAGATATTACTAATGGAGTCTGTCCATGATTTTGACCTCATCTGGTCCTTCCATAAATAGTACACACTGAAAGTCTGAAGATAATGATACACTGATGGGGATAACTCCAAAGGAAACGGGGTCTACCAATAACCCAATCCATATTAACGTAGTAAGTAGGGGATCAATACCATTATAGTGGTGTTCATGATGATAAAAGAACCACAGGTAAATGATGATTATAGAGGATCTCAGTTCGTGCCTCAAGGAGAAATTCCCACAACTTTATCCATGAATAAAGCTACTAAAATGGGATCACCATCCTAGGAATGGGATGTTAATCTATACTAAATCCTTAGAAAATATATCAGGGGAACATACTTTAATGAATCAGTTCCAAGATAAAAAGGACAAGGGATCCAAGTAATCATTGAAGGATTACATGACATATAATTGAAGTACATTGTGTGCCCCATTAGCACTAGGTTCTACATGCATATCACCACCCATGCCCAAGTCTATTTCCTTCTATACGGAGTTCTCAAGAATTTGTACTTATAACAATTCTTGGGTACCCATTTAGACACACACCAAACCACTCGATAAGGGTCACATGCTATGTGACAAATTTCACAGGGTGTGTGATATTTATCTTCTTCGCAAAACCCTACCACCATATTGGGGGGCCCACACAATTTGTAATTTTGGATTACAATCTATGTAACCTGGTATTTTATAGAACCCATGATTATGCACCCATGTATTGAAACACCATCATCGAATTTTGTTTTTCCACCGATATCACTTTAAGAACATGGATCTGGTCTGACCAAGCCTCATCGTCACCTGATGGTCAGAAACCGTACATCAATTCGCTCTAAAATCAACTGTTGAGTCACACCATCATCACATGCCAAAAATTATAGTACTGGTATCCCAAAGTTAGTCCCCATTTGATCATCTATCACGTATACTTTATCCCAACATTTACATACCTTAATTTGCGGTATCAATCAGCATCACTAAGAAATAGGTGAAAAAAAATTGATTTCATGGCTATTTTTCAAACCACCAGTCAAATGATTTAGTGATGATGAACATATGAATAATAGTGGGAGAAAACCAAGAAACACAAAAGGGGAATTAACCTCGATCATGTTCAGGTTGGAATCAATCTGTTTCTATTTGAATTATGAAAAAAGAAAAAAATTAAATTTATCCCAGTAATCCCCATAAAATATGCCCACACCCACAATAAGATTGAACCATGAACCAATACCTTAATCGACTTGTTCATGTTTGTGAAAGGAAAAAATCAAACAAGGATAAATCCAAACAAAAAAATGTCTTCCCTCAATCCAGATCAATCACTAGTAAAGAACAATCGCCTATTGATGTCGCTGGTGAGATCCACATATTCTGTTGGCACACAAATCATCGATCTGGATCTGATCTGGTGTCATTCGCCAAGACATTATGCAACACCCTCTCAATTAGAAGGGTTATTTAACAAATGTAGAGAATTGGTGATAAGAATGTTTAGATAGGGAATATAATTAGGTTGTTACTTCACTTAATAAAATAAATAAATTTTATTATTTATTTGTTTTATTATTTACGCACATGATGACATTTAACCAAATGACCAATTCTGAATAATTTTATGTCACACATAGGGTAAATCCCATTCTATGAGCTCAACAGAGGCCTCATATTTCAATTCCGATCATTTTTTTAGATTTGTTCCACATTTTACGAATTACTACACACACATGATATTTAATATATTTAATATATTTCAAAAATTATTTCTAGAAAAAACCCGAGCCTCAAAACCTCAAATCGTCTTAGTACCTAACTTTGAAAATAATCAAACCAATAATATAAATTAATATATTTAAAATTTAGATTCATTACCTGTGTGTATATATATGTTTCACATGTGTATATGTATGTATGTGTACGTATGCATGCATAGGTGTATGTGAACATTTTTATGTGGGATGTACATATATGCATGTTTATATATGTGTATGTGTATTTATAAGATATCTCAACAAGTGTATGTATGTCCTTTATAGTTCATTTTTAGATATTGTTTCACAAGTAATATATATATTTTTATCTATGATATAATATTTTTGGAATTTATATTCATTTCTTAGAATCTATACAAATTGATGAATTATTAATTATAATAAATATTTAATTTATATGAGTAGTGTTTATTATATTTTATTTATTAGGTTGTAATATTTTTAAAAAGTTTTATATTTATGTAATTAAGTTATTTAAATAAATTTTAATTTTTTTTATTTTTATAGTGGTTTACAATTCATGTAGTTAGTCTTATATGAAATCATTTTTTTAAATTCATTTTTAATGAAATTTTATATATTGATATTGCAATATCTTTTGTTTAATATTATTTATTAATTTGAATATCAATTAATTTTTATATTGTCAAGAATTTAATCATTTTATAATATTACTTTACTATCTAATGTTTTCACTATGTTTGTAGTTTATTTGAATAATAATTAAATATTTCTTATCTATTATGTTTTAACAATTAACATATATTTGAATTTTATAAAATTTATTTATTTAAATGAATTTTTTAATAATTTTTGAAAATTAAAAAGTTAATATTTTTTTAGTTTAATTCATTTTATTAATTCATTTGTAATATTGTTTCATTTAATATATTTTTTTTTCATTTTTTTCATATTTATTAATTATTAATATTTTTAAAATTATATTTTTTAAATTCATACATATTAATTTACTATGTTTCATTATTTTCAATATGTTTGTAATTTATATGATTAATATTTATTTAACTATATTTATTAAGATTTCATATTTTTAATATGCTTGAAATTTATATAAACTATTTCTATAAGTAAATTTTAGTTTTACTATTTTTCTAGTCAATATAATTTATTTTCAATAAGTTTTTTTATTTATATAAATAATAATTTCGATTTCTTTCTTTATATTCATTTTTATGTTCCTGTAATTCATGTAGTTAATGTAACTATTTCACATTTTAAAATATTTTTTATTTTATTTAACTTTATCTGTTCATGTTTAACATTTTTTAATTTTATATTATTTACTCATTTTTTATATTTATTATTATTTAATATTTTTGGGATTTATTCATTTTTTAATATTTATTTTTTCATAATTACTTAATATGTTTTCAATTTCTTAGTATGTTTTTAATTTATCTGATTAATATTTATTTAATTATATTTATAAAGCTTTAATATTTATGAAAACATCTGAAATTTATATAATTTATTTATTTAAATGTATTTTATAATATTTTCTTCATTTTTTACTTGTTTATAACCAATTTAGGTTATCATGTGATCTATACATAATAATTTTCCATGTTTTAATACTCTTACTACGCTATTAATTTATCTGTCTAAAATTCATTAAATTTTATTTATTAAGTTTTAATATTTTTAAAATTTTTGAAATCTATATACTTAATTAATTTAAATGAATTTTTATTTTATTTACTTTTTGTACATTATTACAATTCTTGTAAATAATATTAAGAATTCATTTTTTAAATTGTTTTGTTATCTATTAAATTATCTTTATTCATTTTTAATATTATATCAGTTAATATTATTAATTTAATTTTTAAATTTAATAATATTGATTTTTTTGTTGAATTTAATCATTTTCTTATATTTATTTATATTTATGTATTTATATTATTTTAATATTTTCAATCATCTTAATTTTAATGTTAATTCATTTTTAATATTCCTAATAATTTGTATAATTAATAAAACATATCCATTTTGTATATGTTTAAAGTCACTTCATTTTGAATTATTCAGATTGACTCATTTTTTTAGCATTCATGCATTTATGATTATATATTCATTAATAATGTTAATTATTTTTACATTTTTATAATTTATTCATTTATAATATATATTCATTTAACAATTTTTTATTTTATTCTAACAATTTTGATAATCATTTAAAAAAACATTGATAAATATGGGTTTAATCTGTACTAAAATTCAAGAACCGATTAAGATATGTATTTATGTGGCCTTTTTAGCACCGATAATGATAAATTTTATCAGTGATTTATATTTTAACACAAAATGATTTTTTGAATGAACAAATAAGATGCTTCCATTATTTTATATAAAACCCAAAAATAGGACACCATTTCTCACACCGCTCAATGTCTCATGAAACAGAATCTTCCCCCTGAACTTATTGAATGAATCGACCCTTTAATAACCTATGATATTTGATTATTTATACTCATAATTAATTGAAATCACATGTTCTATCATTTATCAGTGTTCAATAAATTAAGCTTAATTTTTCTAAACCTCTATATTTTCCAAATTTCAATTGGTTGTTATTTTTCCTAGATATTGTCAGTATATTTAGTCATATGATATATCTTTGAGGTAATCATACTTGAAATACTCTTTGGAAAAATGATCAATCTCATTGCATGAATCCCTTGGGTTAATGTAGATTTAGAAGATATACTTAAGCCTTCATTGATGAAAGTGCCATCTATGCACTAAACACAAACTACCCACTTATCCCTGAGCCACAATGCCTTGTTTGGGGCCACCTAACCCAAAAGGGTTTTCACCGATTTATTTGATTCCATGGAGATGACAAATGTTATCTATAAAATGGTTCATATATGGTGGTGATATCAAATGATAAGTAGAATGAGGGTTTATAGTGCACCGATAGAAGTCCAGTCAAAGTTATAGGAATCCTTTATATACTGATGGATTAAAATTAAACAGTTATGCCCATTATCTTCCACTGATAGGCATAAGAACCCCAATCCTTCAAATAATTTCATTATTGTGAACAAAAATGACATGATTTGTTCTAAAAACCCACTAACGTCATGTTTATTCAATATGGATTCTTGTAAGAATGATATAAAAAGTGGAACATGTAGTATAATGTTTCATATCTATATTAAGTATATTAATTCATACACTTTTTCATTTTTACTACCCCAATTTTTTAAATTTTCACTTGTAGTTGTTGCTTCCCCCTTTTGAACCCATTAAATATTCCTTAATGTTTTATTTCAACCTTAGTTCCAATTAATATGTTTTTCTTTTTTTTTCATTGTGTTCATGGTTTTGACCCACTTACATTCATTTTGACCACCACTAATATTTTTTCATTTATCAAATTTTTATCTTTTTTAGTTGAAATTATTTATTCATCCAACGGGGATAAACCTATAGATGTATTTAAACCATAGTCTTAGGTATAGGGAATCCAAAAACTCACATAAATCTCCACTCAAACAAATTTTCACTCATTAAATTAGAATGGTGAACATCATTAAAAACATCCATATATACTTCCTTCTTGTTTAATCCTCACTCCTAGTTTCCACTCTAATATTATTCTTTTGTTTATTAAAGCCTGAGTAGACCTATGACCTCATTTTTATTAATTTTTTGATAACCACCCTTTTAAGGGATGAGAGGGAAACCTACAAGTCCCGTAGGATCAATGATTACATGGCCTGTTGGCCTAAGTGACATTAAATGACCCGAAGGTCTTAGGGAATTCAACCAGACTATAACTACAAGTAACTACCCCTCCCCATCATCTGTATCGTGATGGTAGCTCATCAGCATCACATGGTCATCTATCTAATCATCCCTTTCAAGCCCAGGCTGGTCTTGATGGTGTAGCAATACCCTCTCATTCTTTCCCAATCTATTTGGTTCTTCTCTAGTGAGTGCACTTGCTCTGAATTATCCTCTAGGGCTGCTCATTATTTTGTAGAGTTTGTCTGGGGAAACTACATGTGGCCCGAAGGCCTCAAGGTGGTTAAGGCCTTAAAGGTGCCTCAAAATCCCTAATGAACCAAATTCTTGGGTGGCCAGATGTCCTTAAGGACTCCAAGCCCAAACCGGTGGCCCAAGGTGAATAGTTCTAATAGCTACAGTACCGAACAATACCTACTACAGTTACAGCTACAGTACCTGCACAGTTCTTGCTACAGTACATGGAAATATTATTCCGCCTGATTTCTAACCAAGGCCTCATGTATGCACTTAAGGATACCTCACCATCTAGGTGAAGGCTCATGTTCTAATGTTTATTAAAGAGTTTCTTCAATCATGACAATTTTATTGGTCCGTACCATTGATTTCTTTATTTCAAAAAAAAAAAGATCAACTTCTTCTCCTAATCATTATATCACTAAAAAACCACCTAACCCTCTATGTAGTAGGTGATACAATGAATAAAAATCAAACCCACCATTTTTTTGTACTCCCAAATATAAAATTTACATAAAATGTCCTCGATCTCTGTGTTTTTTAATAGATAAAAATTTTGTTATATTCTTTGTAGCTTTATAAATACCACCCATTTATTTATTTTAATGATTTACACCACCATAATACAACGTCAATATACATTACTAATCACTCATTATCTTAAAATAATGGATTCACGTAGCTTAAAGGATTCTTTAGGAATTTAATTTTGTGGTTTCTAAGATCATACATTTTGGTTATTTATTTATTTTCAAAATATTAATATTACTAAATCAAATAAAATGCATTTGAATAAAAAATGGATGTATGAAAATTGTATGAAAAAATATTATGAGAATGGGGTGAAAGATTTTACCATGTTTTCAAAAGACCATACATATGAATCTTCTCTAATCATGTTTCCATTTTTACACTATTTTTATTTGAGACTAATTAGTTCAGTGGAGTTGGAAGAATAATTTATCTATTATGGAATAGATCAAATTTATAAATGTTGGACTAAACCTAAGGGAAACATGAAAATATCTAGTAACTAGGATAACATTGTGTTCTACAAATCATCTAGTATAATTACATGTTTGAACAATGATAAAGATCATATTGAGGGTATGATTACAGGTGTGAATGATAATGAAGATCGTTTTGAGGAAATGCCAATAATAATTGAATATGAACTTCATGATTGTGAACAATTGTTTGATATGTTAATTTTTTTAAAGATACATCATTTTATACTTGTTTTAATAAATATACAACATTTCCATCCATACTAAAACTATATAATATAAAATGTGGTATCAAATGGACTGAGAGTAGCTTTACTAAACTACTTTGTCTCTAGAATGATATACTTAGCTTACTAGATGAACATATGACAACAAAAGAATGATATGTTCAATGGGTATAATCTATGAAAGAATAGATTAATATCTTAATAAATATAAACTATTTCTCAAGGACTATGAATCAAATAAAAAATTCCCATATTTTTGTTCATCTTGATACAACAAATATGAATCAGCTTCTTTGAATGTTTTATAGTACATTCCAGACATTCCAGGGATTATGCACATATATTGAATTAGGGAGACCTTACAAAAATTTACGTGTAAAATAAATATAATAACTATATATGGGAAAATTAATAACATGATAGACTCTTATTATAGGAATAATATTGATCGCGAATATCTTTAATATGCAAAAAAGACAAGAAAACTTTAACTTGTGTTATCTACAGATACAGTGTATCCTTTTGGTTTTCAAAGTAGCACACACATTATATTTTTGGTTATCTAGTTAAATTATAAATTTACATTGTGTTTATATATAAAATTAAAATTAAACATGTTATATTTTCTTATATTAGGAAAAAAAACCATGTAATGATATTGTTGTTTATTTGTATCCATTATTCAAATATATGGAATTATTGTGTTATTAAAGTGTTAAATTGTATGATTTTTATAAAAACGAATATTTTACATTGATATCCATGTTGTAAATAAAGAAAAATGACATTCCTTGATATAAAATTTTATTAGGATATATTATTAATGGAAATTAAGGGTGTCTCATTTGTGAACCAGGTGAGCACTCAATTAGGTTGAAACATCCAATGATGACTATGTTTCTATGAAATCACATATTTCTACCCGAACGTCACAAATACTAATCTGGGATAACATAATTTAATTGTAATTTAGAATAAGTTATATAAAATTCTCTAGTAGAAGGAAATACATTATTTGATAATGTAAAATATATGGGCACTTATTTTGGTAACCTTATCTGAAAATCATACAAAAATTAGTTGAAAAAAGGGATCAGTTTTTTTAATTACAATGGTGGAATTATTTGTATGCCAAGAACATTATTGATGTCATTAATGTGTAAAAAATATATAATTACGATTTTTTCTTTTTAATTTTACAAAATGAACTTTACCAAAAAAGGATGGAATTATTTTTGGGTTTTACATGATTGACATGGTGATATGAGAGAAGTTGGAACTAATAAAGTGTGAAAAATAAAATTTCTTTCCTCCAACTTCATACACTCTTTCTATGAATGACAGATACAAATTTTACATATTCCTGAATTATTTAAGGGTTCCAAAAAATGGGGTATTTATAAAATATCAAGAATATAATTTCAATGGATGATTTAAAGTTAAATGGACTGAAATCACATGGATGCAATATTTTTATGAATGATATAATGCCTATACATTACATCGAATTATTCTTAAGAATATCCATTATACATTAACAAACCTCAAATTTTTTTTCAAATCTATATGTATTAAAGTTATATACACATTGAAATTACCAACTATGAAAAAGGGAATTGATGTCATTTAATGAGAATTAGAGATGTTCTTCCAAGAATCATTCATTGATATGATGGTTCACATGTTTATAAATATTTTACTATGTGATCCTCTAAGTTATAGATAGATGTAACCTATTTAATGGTATTAAATGATTTTGTAATGTTATATAAATTATCAAATTCATCAAGAAGGATTTATTATAGGGAAATATGTTGTACAGGAAGTAGTTGAATTCTCTATCGACTGGTTGTCTAATATTGAAAAAATTGGTATAGCAACATATCTCCACACTAGGAGGCTTGTGGGTGAAGTTATTTCAAGAATGTATTTTTTCTAAATTACTAATAAAAATCACAAGTAAAATAAAAATTATGTTTTACATAATATTTTAGCTGTTTCACCATATGATGAAACCCGTAATCTATTTCTTAGTCATTTGAATCCATCTAGGTCTGAAAACTGGATATCAAATACTCATAATCTGTAGTTTATAATATTTTTTCGAGGATACATCTTTATTAAGTCAACAATAAATCCATATTAAATTTTAAAAAGATAGAGATGGGTGTCTAGAGGACCAAGTGTTAATGTATTATCCTATAATGGTTATACAATTAATGTTTGTACATTTTATAAAAATGAACATGATAAATGTAGTACCATGAAAAATAGTTTATTTAAAATTGTTGTTGAAGTGATACATATATCTGGTACCAATGACGGAAACCCAATTTATGAAATTATGTCATACTTTTGCATCATAAAAAACATGATAGTGGGATTATAAAACACTCAAAGTGATTATTTTTCAGTTCATGTTGGTTGATAAGAGGAGTACATTTAAAATTGATCAATTGAGATAAGTGGAATTGAATTTCAGGGATGATGGGTTCAATAACAAACCATTTGTAATGGAAGCACATGCAGTAAAATTATTTTATATTCTAGATCCTGTAAAATGAAATTGGTAAATTATTTTATTATGATAAAAAAATAGAGAAGATTCAATGTTCAATTACATATAGGATAATTATATAATTAGGATGTCATAATAATTTTTTTGTTGTCCCCTTGTAGATGGCGGTATATATGTTGAAGGGAGAAAAATTAGAGGATTTGGATACTCAATAGAGGGATCATATATCTCTAACCATTAAAAAAAGTATCCTCAGTTAGTAGGATATATTTGCAGTAATATAAATTACATTACCTCATATTATTATTTTTTCACTATTATATTTACATAATCTAAATCATATTTGTAACCACTTATTTATATATTGAATTATGCACAAATCTATACTCCCAATCCTGACGGTGTTAACAAAAATTATTATGGTGCAAAATTGAGGCATGAAATTATTGGTTGGATGGAATGCACATGATCATCTTATTGACCCCAACATGGCTATTTTTAATAGTAACATTTTTCTCACCACTTAAATTCATGTGTCAGTTAAAGTAGATATTTATCACGATGTTTTTTTAATGCTTATGTAACTAGTTTAAGAAGATATTAGGTTAAAATTATGATATAGTTTTTTTATTTTACAAAAACGCCAAATAATGAAACATTGATTTACTCATCATTATCCGTAATTTTGTGAATATATACTAGATGATATCTGAAATATATTTGTATTAATATTCACTTTATCGGATCATATAGAATTTTGGACAACTATTCTAAATTATCATCTCTGGGATACTGAAGGGAGAATGAACACACACCCACCATAGATGTATGCAAACATGATAAACTAAAAAATGTGGAATGATTTTTTTATCACCATAAGAAAAAATTTCAGGTATACATTTATTAGAAATACATTTCTTTAAAATACATGTATTTATCAAATTGACTAATTATTTTTAATTAATGAATGAACAAATAAATTATGAAATTATGAAACATAAAACAAAACCAACATACCCCTATAGTAAAGGAAGGATGGGGTACACTTTACTTAAAAAATGGCAAGAATTTTAATCTAAAGTAATAATTGTATTTGACATGAAAAAAGAAAATAATTATGTTCCATTATTTATATACAGATTGATTAATAAATGTCCAATGCCACTTCCATCCCATGCCATGTGCTATAGAATGTGATTTCTGTAAATAAATATGCGATACTAATAAATGAAAACACCCAAAAAGTAAGGTAAGTATTTGAACGTATAATAAAAAATTATTTTATTTTAAATTGATATTAAATAATAAAAATTACTTATTTTCGTATATTTTTTATTAATATTATAAAAAGGAATCAATTTCAACTATACCCAATTAAAAAACACTATCAGTGGGATTGATGCTTCCATAACAATATGACCATATTAAAGGTGTGGGTTTTGGTGTGTCTCCCCAAATGTATATTGAATAAATAAATTCATAGTGGTGGTAAAGATAAGAAAATGGATATTATATTGTCATGATTAGCTTCTATATAAAAACTTATTTTGAAGTAGAAGTTGTTAGAAAATATTATGGAAAAGAATCAAAAAGAAGAAACAACACAATAACAACCACTACCTGAAGAACCCCCACTCCCCCACCCCTGCTTATTTTAGGCAACCCATTACCCTCAAAGGGATTCCTTATAATATGTAATAAATTTTTTCATAACTTCTTCAATGAGATGTGAATAAAAAATACACTAATTACTTTCTAGTACTGATGTTCTACATGGTGAAAATGATTTTTATTTAAATCTTTCAAAACCCATCCATTATGTTGTTGTGAGGGGTACAATGTAAATTATCAAAAGAGATATTTTACACAAAAAAGATTCAAAAATTTCATGTAAGTGTTGGGATTCAAATAGATCACAAGATGACCATTGAGATACCTATTCCAAATGATGATATAGATGTTCATGGTGTCTATCTTTATATTATAACTTTGGTAGAATGTTTATTTGATCTTGTAAAAATACATGTCGATATAGAGGTATTCATTTCTAATTTATTTTTTATGAAAAATATTTAAAAATTAATAAAAAATGAATAAATCATTGAATGATATTATATATAGATATAGGGAAGGGTTTAAATGTAAGGTTGGATCAAAATGGTCTTAAGGATCAACTGATCAATTGAAAATATATTCAGAAGGTAACTTTTCCCCACCAATTCAACTTCTATATTTACTAAATTTAAAATTTCATGAGATTATAATTCTACAATGTGGTGATATGACCATAAATTATTTTAAACCGAATGTCTATGAAGATTACATGACATACAATCTTGGTCTTGAGAATGAATATTAAATCCTCAATCATGAATTTCTATGTGTAAAAAAAATTCTTTTGTGGTTATTATCAAAATGGTTAACATGATGATAAAACATGAATATATGGATAAAAACAGATAAACTTGTTTAAATTTTATTTTTTGAGAATATTGTGAATAATATTAATATTATATTTTAATTATTTTAATTTAGAGTCATTTTTCCATGAAAATTAATTTATATTAAAGGAATAATTAATGTAATTTCAAAAGTTCCCATCCATTCACATATAAAATGAAACATCATCTACTTAATTATTTAAAAAAATTATCTTTCTATATTGGCCAAGTAAATCCATCATACCTTACTACCTTCCTTTATCTCATCCTAGTTCTTCTATTCTAATAAAAAATCCGCCTTTTAATACTTAAGGTGTAATCTGAAGAAGGTTTCTTAATGAAGAGGTATAAATCTTAACTGATAAATTTAAATCTTTGTATTCATATAACACCTATAAATACATTGTATCAATTATAAAATATCTAATTATGTTTATCAAATATATTTATATATTATCATTAGGATGGAACAACCATTATCCACCTTCTTTTCATCTATTGGAAACTGATATTGTCGCTCGTGCGTGCGTGTGGACTGCCACCTCTATGGGATAATGTAATTAATTTTTGATTTATGACATAAATTAATGGTAAAAAGGATATATTTAATGAATATATAAGATATATATGATATATAAAAATTTATGTACTGGTGAAATAATTTTTTTTCTTCCATCCATCAAAAATTTAAAGCATCATTCATATATACGTATAGGCAGCTATCTCCGTAAACATTGTAATTAATTTTTATATCTATATCTATTATGGATTAATATATATATAATGAATATATATGATATTTATATATGGATAAAAATTATGTATATGATGTAACCATTATCAATGTAAAAGGACCATAAATACAAAACCAAAATTCTTGTGAAAAAATGGAATGGTTAACACCTAGAAACGTCAATTTTAATAAAGAATTTTGAATATATGGGTATTTAATTGTTATAAAGTGATTATATATGATATTATTAGTATGTATAATGGCCGTGTAAATGATTTATAATAAAATTAGATATATTTTATAGGTGTTTAGAGTAATTTTTACGTAATTTGAACTCAATGAAATAGATTTATGTTACAGTCTCATTATATATCAGGGTTGATTATGATAACATGACAATGATGCAATTTTATGAATTATATCTCAATAATCACATTATTTATATTATATTTCGGTTATATCTTGATAATAAATGTTTTTCATTTATTTTCCAATCTTTAATTACTCAAGAGACCGAAAGAATGCTTTTAAGAAAACTCGTTTTTATTTCTCTCTTCGATCGAAATCCCTTATTCCTCAATGTCAATATTTTATAAAAAAATGTTTTAATATATTCTCATTATTGTTTAAACTCATTATTAACCATTATTTAATTTTTAAATTTTACTTTAAAAGGAATCTTCTATGAATTTTGCAAATAAAGTAACTTTGAATTTTTACAAAAAAATGTGAAAAAATATTTTTCATAAAATAGAAGGCACAAATAGAATAACCTACCATCATGAATGATAAATTATTTGAATATTTAATTTTAATTTTCAAATTTTATATTTAGAGAAATTTTTTCCCATAATATTTTGATGTTTTTTGATTTTAACGAAGTGATCATAAAATGAAAATTGTATTTTATTCAAGAAATATTCAATGTGATATTTTAAGGAAATTTTATTTTATGATATCATAACTTGATGTTACTTATGATTTACTAGAAAAATGATCCAGTGATAACATAATTAATATTTATAGGGGTGTTTTATTATTATGATTATGAAATATTTGGGAAACCTCTTCATTTTCCATGGGTTATGTTATGATAAAATGTAGAAATTTTTATGGAACCAATTTCCTTTACAGAGGTTATGATATATGATGAATGATTTATGATATTATTCCATATATATGAATGAGTTATGATTATGTGATGCGTGGGTCAATAATTATATATCCCACAAATTTTTTCTATAACGATGGATATCTCATGAGATAATATGTCGTGTAATTGGTAGTAAACTAAGTTCAGTTAGGGACTATGTACACTATATTAGTCTTGGAAGCGAACCTTTACTATGGACATGATGGAATAAATAGTAAACCCAATCCACTATTATATTTTTGGTAGTTATAAATTACTATGAAAATTATTTTTCATGAATATTTTTATTCCAATAACCGTTGTCTTTCGAAAATCTGATTCCCTCATGGCTCATGTTCATTGAATTTTTATGAGTTATTTCTTTTGAACTACTATGATTTATGCCATAAATGAAGATTATTATTTATCATATTCATTATATGGTTTTTAAATGTCATTCTCATGTTCTAATTCCCTTATACTCATGTTATGTTTAATTGAACATTGGTATCATCCTTTTTTACCCTTACTAAGAATCAAATCTCACCATTTCTTATGTTCCCTTATCTAGGTTATAAATAATAGATTTATGTATGATTTTTTTGTGAATGGTTTTTATTATGAAGAACAATGTAGGATATGATGTAGTTCCTTACGATTTTTTTATTTATCTAAGTTTAGAACATACTTGACCTATATGATTCTAGTATGGATATTTTTGTTATATATTAAGAATTATTCTAAAAAATTTTTATATCAATATATGATGTTTATATATTGATATATTTGGTATCAATGTATGTTTTAAATACCTTTGGAATCTGATATGATAAAACATTATTGATAACCATTAGAATAATACTATGTATAAGAGAACATTTTAAGTAATAGTAAATAAATGATAATGATTTTTCAAGAAAAAACCTATTTGAATTGATAATACAATTCGATGTGGTTTTGGAATAGTTGAATCTATGCTTGATAAGCCTGTATAGAGTTGGTCAATTATATCTCACTCACTATTCTGGTGCACTATGAGTGTTCTATTACTACTCACTTGGTTTAAGTCTCCTCTAGGATATTCTTTGGTTGACTCATATTTTTTTTACAATCAATTATAACGGTTTTGAAAATATGATGACCATGAATGACATACGTTAAACCTAATGTTTCATATATTTCAAAGAACAGGGCTTGGGTTAGAAATTATATAACTTATATTACAATATTGTGTGGTTTCCTAGTACGATAATTGTTGATCACATTATGTTTTTTTTATTTTATTCAATAGATATACCCAATGGAATCATTTTAATGTTGAATGTGATGGAAAATGTGATTCTATTCTTCGAAATAAATAAAATTTCACGAAATATCAAATTAAGAAACTCATTTCCATGATTATGAACTTTTCTCAACAGATGAATCATGTTTATCTTACAAATGATACAAGGATGGAACAATATTTTGTTCATTCCTTTATGAGGAAACATCACCTTTATTTTAGTGTGTATGATGATCCACATGTTTTAGAGAAATGGATCAATAAAACTAAAAATATATTTCCAATTATCCAATGTTCATAACATGAAAATTTATTTTAGTTTGTTATCATTTAAGAGTATCATATAAATGGTGTAAACATAATAAGAACTTTAGGGAAAAAAATTAAATTGAACCCATGGAATGAGTTGATTTTAAGAAAATATTTTTCAATAATATATTTTCTCGTATTCATAAAATGAAAATATATAATGAATTATTTGAGTTATAGTATAAAGATGAGGAATCTATTAGTAACTATGAGGAAAAGATTATATGACATATGAGGAAGGATCTGGGAATTTCTATCCAAAATGAATTCCAAGTTGATCAATATTTATTGGCTTAAAAACTAGTATCGGAAAAGATTAATGCATAAGAAACATTAGTAAGTATGACGAAAACATCAGACAATCTATCAAAGTTGAAATTTAGATTCAACTTACACAAAAATCTCGCGGTTTTATTAAGAAACGAAATATGTAATTCAATGAAAATTTTGAAAACAATGGAGAAAACAACATGAGGTCTCTTTTATTCTCAACATTTATAAAGAAACATAAATGAAATTATCTTAAGGATATATGTAGAAATTTTAAGTGTGAAAAAATCCATAATGAAATTAAATTCCTAAGTAATGGGAATAATAAGTTATCTAATGATGAAGAAACATAAAAACAAAATGTACCACCCACAATCCAGTATTTCAAATACAAGGAGTATGGTAAATATATTAAACAATACTGCAATATTAAGGTTAAAAATTATAATTGATATTAGAAACCATTTAAGCCCATAGAAAAATGGAAATATCTTGCGATCAATATTACTGATGTTGAATTAGTAGTTAAAACTTCTAATGGTATGATGATCACATCTCTATTCATTAATTTTTATCTAATTTTTGTTAATGGGAATATGCTTCCTATAAATTTTTTTATTACCCCTATATTTAAATTTTTTTTATCACATGCATGTATTGGATTTATTCAAATAAATATTGTGTAAATTTTATAGGAAGAGAATTCACATTTGAAATTTTGAACTAATCTAAGAACATCTTTATATGTGGTGAATAATATGAAATTTCTTTGGAAATCACATCCCCTATATGGGTCATGTTACCTAGTCAATCATTATTTATATCTAAGATGGTTGGATATAATTTCAACCTATGTCCATATTTTTTTATTTTATAATGACACTTTTAAGGGGTAAGTGTGAACCCTAAAAACAAATCAGTAGAAACAACCCATCAAGAAAGATACAACACACAAAATTCAAATTTCATAATCCAACACACTGTAGATTCTAGTACTGCCAAGAAGACATCTAGAAAACCACATAATTAAAAATTCAAAAACCTTTACCCATCACGATAAGAAAATAACTTTAGACACTAACCACCCTTGATGCATGAATCAATTGCGAAGTTGAGTTTTTAATAGAACTTATACCTGGTACTACACCTACTTCCAATAATCTATATTAAATGGACCCAATTGAGTCACAATAATTAAAGAAACTACTTTTAATGAATTTTGATAATGGAATCATTCAACCAAGTGCATCACCATGGAGTTCACGTGTTCTTTGTGTTAAGAATAATGATGGATATATGTGCCTCTATATTGAATTCTGAACATAAAAACATTATTATCAAGAATAAGTTTCTCATACCATGTATTGATGACCTGTTTGATCAACTATGTAGAGTTCAATACTTTTCAATAATTGGACATCATTCTTGATATCATCAATTGAGTTATAAGGAGGATATACAAAAGAAATCATTTCATATAAAGTATATACATTATGAATTTATATTTATTCCATTTGTTATTATGAATTCTTTTAATCTCTTCTTATATTCAATGAATATAATTTATATATTACCTTGATTAGTTTTTGGTGATATTAATAGATGATATTACTATATATTTAAAGCGAAAGTAAGTTCAATAAGATCACATGAGTATTATAGTTATTTCCCTAAGGAAAGATAAATTTTATAAAAGAAATATGAAATGTGAATTTTGGCTATAAAAAGATTCATTTCTAGTCCATTTAATTTCAAGGGATGGTATATTAGTGGAACGGTCAAAAATACAATTTATTAAACATTGGACCAAACCAACCATAGTTATTAATACCCATAGTTTTCTTAGTTTGAATGCATATTATTGATTCTTTTCAGATAAATTATCAAGGATATATAATCCATGAACAATGTTAACATAGATAGGAGCCATGTTACACAAGAGAGATGAGTGTGAGGAAAATTTAAATATATTTTAGAGAAGGTTAGTTGGCACACATATTATTGCATTTCCCTATAGTAGAGAAGGCTTTGTGATATATAGGTATTCATCAAAGTAGTTACTTGAATTCATCATCATGTAGAATGATATAATGATAAATAATTCCCCTCAGAGATTGAAGGCTCCAAAGAAAATTATCTCACTCATGATTTGTAGTTAGTTGTAGAAAATTTTACATTTAATATATGAACACATTATCTTTATTCAAAAAATTGTGACATATATACTGATTATAAAATTTTATAGTATATATTCACTCATTTGAATACGATCCATAGAATATGGTTGGGGTTGGAAACATATTATGATTTCTCTATACAATACCACCTTGGGATTGCAATAAAGGTGGTTAATGCATTGAGAGTAAAGGATAATACTAAAATATTTATGATAAGGATTAAAAAAGATCTGATATTTGTTTATTTGAAAAGGATTGATATATAAATCATGATATAAGGGGAGAATTTTTTTTCAAAAGTGTGTCAAACCATTTATCAATGTGAGGATTAAAGAGGTGCAAAAGTAAGATGGGGAACAATGGGAGAAGGTCAAACCTTTACTTGATAATTACCTTGATTATAATGGGAGGATAAGTTTTAGAAACCATGTATGTATCCCATCAATACCTGACTTGAATAAGGATATGTTGTATTAATCTTATAGTTTAACATTTTATATTCATCATTGAAGTGAAAATATGTATAGACACCTGTAATAGTATTTCTGGTAGAAAAAATGAATATGGATATAATATATTATGTATACCAGTTCATGCTTTGTTAGCAGGATAAGGCTAAGAGATATAAATATAAAGGGATATTATAACTATTACCCATAACAAATGTAAATGAGAAAACATCATCATGGGTTTCGTTGTTGGACATTCAAAAACATGTAAAGACCATAATGATATTTGGGTTGTAGTTTACCATATTCGGAAGTCAGTACACTTAATTTATCTCAAAGAATATTTATCTTATTATCATCATGTTATAATATACATTACGAAAGTGGTAAGGTTTCATGGAGTACCACATTCAATTATGTATAATTGAGATCTGAGGTTTAAATCTATTTTTTGGAAAAGTCTTCAACAAGATCTAGATTCAGAGTTCTATTTCAATACATCTTATTATCCTCCAATAGATGGTTAGTCTAATAGAACCATTTAAACAATAAAGTATATGTTGATATCTTGTTCTAGGGATTTGAAAGGTGGTTGGGATCAACGTAATACTCTAGTTTAATTTTCTTATGACAATAGCTTTCACTCAAGCATTAAGATGGGTCTTTATAAGTACCTCTATGGAAGGATGTGTAGAACTCCAATGTGTGGGGATGATGTTTGAGGAATAAATATATTGGGACCTAAGCTAGCATTGAAAATGGTAGATAAATTTAGAGACATTTAATAACAAATTAAGGTATCCAATCATTGATAGAAATGTTACGCTGATAATTATTTATGAAATATGGAATTTGAAGTTAGTGAGAAGGTATTTCTATGAATTTCTCCATATCAAAAGGCTGTGATATTCATAAATAAGGAAAAATTATTCTATAGGTACATTTTCCCTTTCAATACTCTTTATAGAGTAGCAATAGTAGATTATATATTAGATCATCCAATGAACCTCTCTCAAGGACACGATGAATTTTAACTATCGATCCTAATTATGTACATACATAATAACTAACTTGTACTAAACTTTGATTTTATACCACTACAGAATGATCATTAATATAAATAATAATTGGAATATAAGTTTTATTTTTTATATAATGTTCTATGAAATAGGTCTACTCATAATTTTAATGTTCTATAGGGGAATCATAATGTCGAAGAAGGTACTTGGGAACCTGATGATGTGGTGAAATAGAGATATCCCCATTTTTTGTATCAGGGTGATAGAATTTTGAGGGTTAAATTTATTTTAAGGGGTATTAATGTTACACCATGATATATTATGATATATTTATTTTCAAATAAATATTATTTCATGGATATCATGTTATACACGCAACATTCGGATTCCAAAATACATTATATAGTATTGAAATATTATTATTTAATGTCATATTTACCACCTAGAAGTTGAATTTTACTGTATGAATTGGAATAAATAAACTAAAAAAGATTTATGGTTTAAACATGTAATAAATTAATTCATTGAATATCAACTGATTAAAAATAAAAATAATAATCACATAAAATTAAAAGATATGTTATTATGAAAAAAGCTTTTTATGTGCACTTTGTGTTTTTATCATAATAAATATAATTAATCACTTTTGGTGAATTATTTTAATGAAATTTATATCTTATATATATAATAAAATGTTTTATCATTAAACTATTGTTTTATTCTAATCAGAGGAGAATAATAAATCTTATTTTTTTTCTTAATAATTTATCTTTTTAATAAATAGTTTTCGTCGCGTTTTTCACAAAAATAGTAAAATGAATTTCATCAAAATATAGATATTGAATCTATGAATATGGATCCAATATTTGGAATAAGGAAAATAATATTATGTAAATATACATCTTTTATTTTGATATTTATATTAATTTAAAGAAAACAATTAATAAAAATTGTCACACTCTTAACATAAATATCTCTAATATTTTTACATAATGATAAAACAAGGATATATACATTCAGAAATGATTATTTGAAATAATAATTATTTTTTTATTTTAATTTACTTTCAATTTTTAGTAATTGAATAACTACCATAAATGTTTATGCAACGATGACAGAGTATTAATTTAATTAATAGAAAAATAAAATAAATGATTATAAAAAAATACTAAAAGTTATAAAATTCAGACTAATTATTGGCTTAATTTTTTTAGAAATATTTAACATATAAGGGATGTTTTATGTTTTATATAGTAATTAATTTTATGTCATGTTGTTTTTAAATTCAAATTAAATGAATAGATTAAAAAATGACCTTAATCATATCTTATAAATTTTTTTATTAAATTAATTATATTCAAGAAAATATTATTACAATACATGTGAATGATATATGGTTTAAAAATTCATATATATTCTATTTATGTGCCACTTTTCTTTTTATGGTAATATTATAGAACCTTATAGAATAAAAACATTGATTTTATTTTTGTTATCAAAAATGGTTAACAGGGTGTTAAAATATTGATATTGGAGTAATAAAATTTCATAAATTTTTAAAATTTTATAGTATGAGAGGTTTTATAATCATCCACATACTATATTCAAATTATTTGAGTTTTTATCAATTTTATCATGATAAATAATTTAAGTTAATTTGATACTTTATGTAATTTAGAGAGTTCCCCTACACTCCCTTATAAAAGAGAACCTCATCAAATTAATTATTTATAATGTTTAAGCCTTAAATATTATCCAAAACATACCATTATACATTCCTATATTAATTTACAATATCCTTGATTTTTTTTCTTTCTAAAAGAGAATCCTTTAAATGATTTAGTTGTAATCTAAATAATGTTTCTCAATGAAGAGGTATTTCTCTTAACTGAGTGTTTTCAATTTTATGTATTCTTCAACTGCTAATAAATACTTGGTATCTATTTTAAACTAATTAATTAAGTACATTAAACATCTTGAATTTTTATTATTATTATTATTATGGTATTCTCACTATTATTATTATGGTATACCCTTTATAACATTTCTCATGTGTATGTGTGAGCTACCACCTCCATGAAGTGACGTGAATTGTTTTTAATTTTTGGTTTCCATGGATTTTAATAATGAAAAATTTATTTAACATATAAGATATGTATTATATAATTCTGATTAATTAATGGTGAATTATTATTTCTTTTGTTTCATCCATAAAAATGCGAAAACAACGTTTATCTATACGTGCAATCTACCTTCTTCATGAACAATGTGATATAATTTTCTATCTCGGTACTTTGTTCATGAATATATATACATAAATAATTAAATTATATGATATTTATATAATAATTAACATTCAATATATGATAAAACTATGATCAAATTACAAGGACAAGAACCAAAAAACCGGAATTATCATGAAAAATGATACTGTTAACACCTAGAAAACACAATTTTAATAAGAATTTATTAATAAAAAATTGAAATGTTACAATCTCATTATTTATCGGGATTATTTATGATTATGATTTTGATAATGAAATTGTATGAATTATATCTCAATACAATGATTATTTTTATTAACTTATTGTTTTTTATATAAAATAAATTGATTATTTTTATTTTACTCTCTTTATGATCACAATATACTAAAATATATTTTGTTAATAAAGACCAACTTTTTTTCTCTCTTTGGTTGAAACTCATTATTGTTCAATGTCAAAGATTTCTAAAAAGATATTAAATAATGTTTTAATATTATCCATTTATTATTTATATTATTATTTACCCATCACTGATTTTTTTAAATGTTTAAAATGAATATTATTTCAATTTTCAGATTGATTTAATTTTTAAATTTTACCAAAATTCTAAAAAGAATATTTTTTTAACATACATGTATAAAAAAATTTATTCCATTAATAAATTATAAATTCTTAAAGTCTTACATTACACGTTTCAAGGGTTATTTGAAAAGAAAATGGTCTCCATTATATTCTAGAAATTTTTATATTTTAATGAACTCATTCCAAATTTAAAATGGTATTTTCCTAATAATATATTTAATGTGATCTTTTAAAATAATTATATTTTCAGAAAACGTCCATCGATGTTACTTATTATTTATTGAGGATTGGATCCAAATAGACCATAATTAATCTTTCTCTATATTTTTTATGTTTTTTTAGGAGATATTTATAAAACCTATTTGTTCTCCATGAGGTTCTCTATGATGAAATATTGAAATATTTATGAAATATGTTTCATTCCCAAGAGTTATGATATATGATGATTGAATTTTGATATTGTGAAAAACATATGAATGAATTATTTTGTGATTGGTGGGATTGAAATTATGTATAAATCCAATACATTTAGTAAAGATGGATATTTCATGAGAAAATAAAAATTGGAATGGGGGGATCCTTGTTCAGAAAGGGACCATGTCTACTATAATAGTATTGTGAGGGAACCTTGACTAATGATATGATGGTATGGATAGTTACCTTAATAATATATAATAGTAATGGAAGTGATAGTTAACTGGGAAAATGATTATCTATACCTACGTGTATTACATAAATATATATCTTATTCTAATGTTATGCTATTAGGGATTATTTTCATTGATTCATTTATAAATCATATCTTGTGAACTACCAAGATATATGCCATGACTCAATATTATTATCTATTATATATAGGGTATGGTTTTGAAATTTTATTCACATGTTATAAACCCTTATACATATTTTATGTTCAAATGATCAATTATATCTCTTTTATTTACCCTTACATGGAATCAAATCTCACCCATTCTTATATTTAATTTACCCTTGTTATGAGTAACGATTTTATATATGGAATTATTAAGGAGGGTCCTAGTTATAATGAACTCATTAGGATATGATAATGTTTAATTACAAACCTGTTTTTTATATATCCAACTTTCCAATGGTACAATACCTATATGATTCTATAGTGGATCGTAATGTTATTTATTAAATAAAATTATAATAAGATTTAATATTTATGTATTAAAAGTATCGGTCTTAATAGACCAATACCTCTGAAGTTGAAATTATAGACTGAGAACTACAATATGATAACATTATAGGAGAGCTATTTTACTTTATTGAAGTACCAGTACCTTGGTATACTTACATTATGAATTATATTGTTACTTATAATGTTCCATCTCACATAAATACCCACCAATTTTAAAAACTTAAATTTGAATCCAGATTTTAAATTTAAAGATCTAGTTATTTTAAATCTTTGTAATGATCAAGATAGCAAAATATATTTACATGAATGTTATATTGAATATGTTTTTATGTTTTTTCATAACTGATAATTTTGGAGGCCACTTTGGGCCTCAATTTAAAATCAAAAAGTCTTTTAATCTTGAATTTATTTGACCACTCTATTGAAATATACACTAGTTTTTCAAAAGATTTAAAAAATTCCAGTTTTCAAGAAATATTTCAATCAGAGAGGAAATGCCCCAAAATTCAATTAATTTTTTTGATATTTATGAATTATAAGAATATTTTTTTTAGACCTTTGAAAATGTAATTTGGAAATTTATATATCCCAGCAATAGTATATAATGTTTCAAAATGGATGAAATCCAAGCCCTTCGGATGTGATTATGGTCATGTTTTTTGAGATTTTTCATAGATAACATATTTTATAGGATTGGATTTCCCAAATTGACAAATAGTGAGTACATTACACAATTTTATAATCGTTTTATGGATAACTTGATAAAAAAGTGTGGGGATCATCATAAAAATGTCAACTACCCATAATTCACAAATCAATGGTCAAAATGATATGTCTAATATAGAAATCAAAGGATTTTTGGAAAATATTATTAATCCAAACATGAAGGATTAGATTCTCTAGTTTCAATTCAACTTATGTGTAACAAGTAGGCCCCAAAGGCACCATAGTTTCCCCAAGAACACTTGTAGTATTCTCCCAGAGGCCTACTGAAATGATTGAATATTAAATAGAACAAATTAATGTCCACAATAGAAAATACATGTTCTTTTTGTGTGTTTTCCCCACTCACACACACCCTACGAAACTTTCTAGTAGGTCACCGATTATTATTACAAATTGAAAACAAACCTCTTTAATTGTGGAGTTCTAATGTGGTAGGATATTGAAAGAAAATATGTTCCTTGTTAAAATGGGTGGTAAAATTTTACATATTAACCCTTTAACATTATGGGGTTTCACATTCATCCCCCTATAGAGAACAATATCCTCATTGTGTATGCTTCATCTCAACCAAGCTGGTGAAAATATATTATAATATTGGTTCTTCCTCTAATACCAATGTAACAATTAGGCCTGGTTGGCACCCAAGTTTCCCCCCAAAAAACATTTTTTACTCTCCCTAAGGCCCACCCACATGCCTATAGGATTTATTAGATTAATTAATTATTAATGTCCCCATATGAAAAAACATTGTTTTTCAGTGTGTTTCCTCTCACTCACACACACTTTGGAAAAAATCCTAGGATGTTACCCATCATGATCACTACTCAATGCCAAACCTCATTAACTTTAGAGTTCTATTTGGGTAGGATCATGAAAATAATTATTCACCTTGTTTACATGGGTAGACTAATTTATCCAATTAACCCTTTATAATTCTAGTGTGATATATTATGTTATTATATACTAGTCTAAAAAACACATATGAATGTGGACATATAGTATGACTTATGGGAAAATTTGTCACCAGCCAGTGGAATTCCAGAATAAGGAATAAAAGTGTAACAACATTGACTCTAGTAACCTAGAGAATGTGTATAATTTTTTACATTGATACTAGTAACAAGGTATCACATCCGAAAATTATAAATATTTTTACAGTATTATTTATCATGATTTATATATGAAATTTGTATAAAAATTTAGACACAAAATACACAAAGTGATTTCTTTTTAAAGGCCATTTCCCACCTTATCATATCCTTATTATTTTTCTATGTGAGTAACTCAAGATGGGGATGAATTTAATACCCAATAAAAGTTTCTATTCAAAATGTATTAAATTAGATTCTCGCCATTTAATTTAAAAAGAGCCCAGTTAACCAAAAAACCATATCATTATAAATTTTAATCCTTACAAATATTTCATTAAAGATTAAGTATATATCATAAAATATAATATAAATAATACTTAATCCTTTAAAATCATTTTAATTAATTAAAATATAATATAAAATCTAATTAAGGTGAACTATAAAATTATTAATTTTGTTTACAGTTTATTTGTTTCAGTTTTAAATAACATATTCAAAGTAAAAAAAATTAAAACATCAAATTGAATTTTGAATACAAGAGGATCGGTCTCAATTTGAGACTTATTCCACCCACTTGGTGATCACCTTCCCGCATGCAGTTTGTAAAAATAAAATCTTGATCCACAACCAGGACTAGGTTTTATAATAGTATATAACAATACAGAACACATATAGACTCTTCTATTGTTATCTATGTGGGAAAAATACAACATGTCAGACATGGCCTCTTCCACATTTTTCATGGGAAAATAGATAATGAAAGGTTTAAAAGATATCAATGTATCTTCATCTTTAAGGATGGAGACAATGTGTTTATATTAAATAGATTATAGCCCACAATTCCTATAGTGTAAAAAATATAAACAAACTAAGTTGCTAAAACTTATAAAGGGATATAAATACCCGACCTATTAGGATTTATAGCTTGTGACTCCTTGAAAGTAATTTGAAAAGTATGTTGAGTTAGATTTATGAAAACTGGTGTAGAATAGAGTGTCGTAGACTCCTTTTACTATAGACTATAGGAAGACACTAGATGTGTATTGTTCTTTAGATACCTTAGTTAAGTGTAGTTGTGTATGTTATTAAAATGTTCTACAACTCATGTTTCATGTCTAGCTTTTAGCATGTTCATCTTTCAACACATCACACTTCATTTTATATTATCATACACATGATGCAGTCTTCTTTTTTTTTATCACTGGAATTAATTGGTATCTACATGAGTATCTTTATATTTTAAATCCTCATATTCAGTACTGACACATAATTTAAAAAATTCTATCGAGCTATTAATAAATAATAATTAAAATAACACTTGGAATTAAATCCAATAATATAGTAGTTAGAGATATTAAAAATGGAGAAGTAGAGAAAAGGTGGTGGTGAGTCAAGGAATAGTGATAGGAATATGGTGGTGTGTCTTTGTAATGATGTACCTCTTTAGGAGTATCTATTTTTGGTGGTGAGACATTGGTACAATGTCATAATACAATTAGTGAATTGTACTGGTACTGTGACACTAGTGGTGGAACCCTGGAGGTGTGACATTTTATACATATCCAAAATTATAATATGGTGGTGAGTCATCATTTTGGAGGAGACTCCTATAATGGTAGGTTGGCCTTGAGCTGACACATACTATTCCAATTTTTTGAATAAGTTGTATGACACTGTTGATGTTGATTTATTACATACTTTTTCAAATTTACACTCTAGTGGAATGATATCCTTGATGGTGTCTTATGGATATGATGAGACATCCTATGTAGTGTCTCAACATCAATGGTGGTTCATGCTTAGGAAACATTTCATCACATATCTCATCTTATATGATGCTTATAAAAAACATGAAACTCATTAATTATCACAATAATCATGATTTTATGATCCTTAAAATAAAAAGGTCAATAATATCTCCTTTTAATGATCACAAATCATGCATTAAAGTTATGATAGAAAAATAAATTATGATATATTATCCATAAGATATCAATGATAAATCAATACATTGTATATAGGTGGTATCAAATATAAAGAAATAAAGAATGTAACTTGTAAATATGTTAATTAATTTCATACTTGAGTTCTCCCCCTTTTGGGATTATCAAAAATTTGATAAAAAAATAAAAAAAATTATTGAATTAAAATACTTTGAAATATTCCCATTAAATATATCCAAAAAGTTCAACAAAAATTTATTAAAAAACATTCCCTTACTAATATCTAATTCAAAGACCTCAAGGCCTGTAAGAAGGGTCCAAAATTTCTTTTCTTGTGTCATTAGAATAGTCCATATCATATATAGTAAGATTAGTATCAGAGTCTGAAGAGGATCGAGGCAGAGTAGTAGGAACACCAATATAATCTCCACCTATATATTGAGTTTCTTATGTCTCTCAAATGAACATCGGTCTGAGATTCCAAACATACTGGGAAGAAGATAAAGAAAATAATATAAATATTTGACTCTAAGGTGCCTAAGTGTCTCTGGTCACACATGAACGAATGGAGTATTCTACAATAGATGTTAGGCCAACTGTTATTGGAATGAATTCATGAGCTACAATAGTAGAGCCATGCAGATGAAGAAATGGCTTCATAAGGATGGCAATGTCCATTATGATCTAATGACCTCACTCTATAACACTAAAAAGTCTCATTTTTCTTCCATAAAATGATTCATCGTTGATTTTATTTCCTTCAACTAAATGACTTTCTATTTAAAGACTTTCATCATAGGAGGTATCTTCAAGTTCTCATCCATGTACTTGATGTGATAATTGAGCTCATTCTTATATTAGATTCTCAAAATATTGTATTTGATGGCCTCTGTTATTGTTTCCCTCTCTAATTTCATGTGTTTTTATATTTTCTAATCACCATGTGATCATGATCAGGGCTTTACTAAAACATCCAAAAAAATTCCGATGGAATGACAGGTTGACCAATAGGATGTCTATTTGAAATGGTACAAATATCTTCTCAAACAATGGTTCTGTGTAGTTCAACCTCAATAGATAGATAATTAGTTGAAGTTGAAATATCTACGGATACATCCTCAAGGCTCTTAATAATGGAATACATAAAAGCCAAAATAGGGGATTTAATCCCTTCTAAAAAGGACTTTATTTATTCCATATCACCACCAATAATCTTATTTCTAATTTCAAGTTCTTGAATATGATGCATCATATTTGGTTAAATATGGTGAATCTTCATTAAAAATGGTTATCTTACATCATTTTAAATCATCTTAGTGGGAAAATTTTGTTAAATATAATAAACAATATCAAAATTTGAGACTATATATAATTTAAAAGCATTTTAGTAATCCTTGGTGACTAAGTCCACTAGAACAGGTGGAACAACATGTCCATGTTTTCAGATATAAACATTGTTTTCTAATAAACAAGTAACATCAAATTAATAATCCATTGCTCAATTATGATCCCTTTTATCATGAAATATTTTTCCACCATCCATTGGTGGAAAATCAATTTCACTAGACAACTTAGCACATTCCCCTGTTATTGGATCAATCATACTTTTAGAAATGATAGATACAGATAATTCTTTAATGGTCTATAAACCTATAGTGGGTAAAAAAACTAGGATTTAAACATGTCTCTGATCATATACACTTCATCCAATAATAGTAATCTCAACAAAATCTGTAGGTTATTCTTCCATTTATACATTATATTTCTTCACATCAACTGCTGATTCAACTTCCTTATTATCATCAACAGATGGCTAAACTTAAATTGAAATAGTATATTCACTAGAAGAAGACTCATTACCCATTTTTATGTTAGAAGTTAGTTCTACTTCTACAAGTTCATCAATAGTAAACTGAGAAACTTATTTCTCATTTTTTCTTCCGCATGCTACTCAATAGTACAAATAACTACCAAATTCTAAAAACAACCATATTTTCAAATTCAAAAAAAACCTTAAGGTTTGGGGATTTCTCCCCCTCAATATAAGAATATTCCGCTTCTATGCTATGAATATACTTTTTATCAACAAGATAGGGTCTGTTTTTAGATAGAGATAAATATTCTCTAAGAGAAGAAAACAAGCCTTGAGGAGTTTCAACATCCTCTCTTTTTATCTTCCCATTAGAACCATCAGGATATGAATCATCATAATTTACATTATTAACATATCCATATCCATTTTCATTTCATTATAAATTTTTATCACCATTATCATCGTCATCTTTTGTTCTTCATCTTCATCATCATCATTATTGTCATTATCAGATTTTGAGCTACTATTTATCTGTTCTTATCTAGAAACATCAGTTTCTTCTTCATCAATTCTTACAAATTTTTCTCTTTTATTAAGTCTTGTAGTAGGACTAAGAGCTCAATATATAATAGGTGGAGAGTCATAAGAGAGATATGGATCACTAGCCTCATCAGTAGGATAATTTTGTTCCTCAAATAGGGATGTAAAAATTTCTTCATCATCCAAATACTTCACTATCTAATTTGGTTCCAAATAAGGATCAACATGTTATTTTGGAATTAAAGTATGGTCTATAGTATATAAATCATTATATATTGTTTCACCAGAATCTACCCACTAATTTTTACAAGGTCTACAACCAATTCTCATCTTTGAAAAAGTTTCTTTGATGATAAAAAACCACTACAGTCAACTACATACTCATCATCATCCAAAACTAACCCTTTTTATTTCAACCTGGAAGAAATGAACATTGGATAAATCTGGGAATTTTATCTAGATGTAGGATTGATCATTTTAGAATATTGAACCACAAGATACCTACAAATATTGTTCTTTTATTCTTTTTTCATAAGAAAAAGAAAGTAGACATCCTAATACCTTATGGTAGAAAAATCACCCTTCCACAGGAACACCATATGATAAATAAATTTAAACAATAGTATTAATTCCACATATAACATATAAGATAATGAAATTATTGGTATTACATCCCTAGTTAGTTCTACTAAACAATCCTTATAAATAAAAAAGTCATTATCTTCAAGAATGGTGGATTGATTTTCATCATATACCCCATCATGTGGAACACCCAAAAAACATTCCCACTATTTTGAGGAATAAAATACTATGTGAAAATTGATTATTGTTCTAATCCTATATTATTCTCCATCAATAAAACCAAATTCAACATATTTGAAAAAAATATAATCTATATTAGGATAAAAGGGTCTCTTATTCTATGAGAACCATTCTAACCAACGTAGGTTATGGAGGCCATTGGGAATTAATGATTTACTCGAAAGAATAAATTCAACATCAACTTCTTTTTAAATTAATACTATATATTTTAAAAGCTTATGATGAATAGGTTTAACTATAAAAAAACCACCTGACTCTCACTTTTGTTTCTTAGCAGGACATGATTCATCTGGAAAATACATAGAAGGTTACTTTACGCTAGCATTGAAAAATGATTTAGATAGCTCAATTAAACGTCAATGGAAGGTCATTGTCTTGGAGAATAAGGGTTGAAAAATTGATAGATATAAAAAAGAAAAATTAATGAGGTATGTTGGAATTAGAGAAATTTATATTTTTAATCATTTAGTATTTAGGTATTCAAAAAATTTAAATTAAAATAATATTTGAAAAAAAATTGAAAATCAGAGAAAAAATGGTGTGAAGTGAAAAATTTAGATGTGAAATAGTTTCAAATACATGAAATCCAATTTTGTGAAGTTCACAATCGTGAGAGAATCACAGTTGTGAGACAACCATAATGGTGAGACAACAACAATGGTGATACAACCACAATGGTGAGAACTAAAATGGTGTTAATATGCAATGATGTGTTTTAGACAAAGGTGTATAATACCCAATGTTGTTTCATACCTAATGTTGTGTCATACCCAATGTTTTTTCATACCCAACATTGTGTCATACCCAACGTTTTGTTATACACAATAGTGTGCTCTCATAAAATCAAAATTAATAAGAATTAATTATACCTAGATCATGTTTGATGTAATCCATTATCTCATTATTCAAACTCTTTATAATAATATCATCCAAATGATGTTATGTTCCAAAATACTCATGGGTGATAACACCTTTTTGAAAATGATATCTCAAGAAGTGATTTCTTACATCAATATGTTTGGTTATGCAATTTTATACAGGATTCCTTAAAATATTTATAGAACATGTATTTTCAAAATTTATGAGGACATGTTGGAATTGATTCAATAGTCTAGTAATGTGTGTTTCATCCACTAAATTTGAGCATAGTAGTATCTTGAAGCTATGTATTCAGCTTCCTCAATAGACAATGAAACAAATTTTTATTTCTTACTACACAAGGAAACCATGGAATTTCCTACAATGAAACATGTTCCAGAGGTGCTTTTTCTATCAATCTTACATCAACTAAATTCTATATCAGAAAAATGTACTATATCTGATTATTATCCAATATGGTAGGAAAATCATAATTTTTCATTATATTTAATGTATTTAATAATTAATTTAACACAAATAAAGTGTGATTATTTTATATTTTCTTAAAACAAAGCACACATACACACACTAAAAATTATTGTAGGTTGTCTAGAAATCAAGTAGAGAATAATTTTAATCAGACCTCTGTGATTGGTTTGATCAAATTTTTTCCCTACTTCATCAAGATCCAACTTATAGGTGGTAAACATATGATTATCACTACTCCTAGTTATATCCAAGTTAAAATCATTTAAAAGTTCTTTTGTATATTTATTTTGATCTAAAATAATTATTTTTTTAAAAAAATATGAAAGGTAGGAAAATATTTATTTTCACTCTTCAAACTAATTTCAAATTAATTTTGCATCATTTTATAAAAACTAGTACATAATTAAATTTTTGAATATACAAAAAATTATGTCATCTACATAAATTTTTAATATTAAAACATCTTTTGAAATTCATTTTATAAAAAAATGATAGGATCATCTATAGATTTTGAAATATCATTTAAAGAAAAAAATTGAGGATCCTATCAAACCAATATCCATTGGCTTGTTTCAAACCATATAAATAATTTGTAAATTTTAAAACATGATTTGGAATATGAGGATTTTTGAAAAAATGGGTGTTGTTCAATAAAAAAACCTTGACTACATACCCATTTAGAAATAAAATCCTAATATCCATTTGATAATGTTTGAAATCTAAATGTGATGAATAGGTTATCAAAATTCTAATGGATTTATGTCTAGATAATGGTGGAATGGTTTTCCATAATCTATTAATTTTTATTGACAATAAACTTATGCAAATAGTTTATCCTTGTTTCTTAGAATCATGAATGATTTATCTACTTTGTCAATAAACACCCATTTAGTTCCTATATTCAAGTTATACTTTGTTATATACATTAGTTCCCATACACTTTTTATTTAAAATTGATTTAATTATTATTTCATTTCTGTCACACAAAAAAATCACCATTAAGGTATTCATTGATGTTTTTAGGTTCTAGCTAAGACAAGAATGCTTGATGTTCATCATGCTTTTGATGGGAAACTCTTGACTATGCACCTATGTATAGATTTCCTAAAAATAATATAAGGGGTGGTATTTAATATTTCAAATAGATTTATAAAAATTATGGATTTTATCTTCAGGATTTTCTATAGGTTCATGTTCATTATGTTTAAGAAATTCCCAAAAACTGGATGAATTTTCTATATATTTCATAGTATAATCTATATTATTATAATTTATGTTCAAAGTTGATAAATCATCCTAAATTTTTTATAAATATGTCATGGGTTTATATGGATTTCTTACATCAAATTTTACATGGACATATTCTTCCACAATCTTAATACATTTATGGAAAACATTTTAGGCGTTACTGGAAATTGAATAACACAAAAAATTCATTCAACACTCTTGGTGAATTTTTTTTCAAGATTATACATTGTGTTAAGAAAAAGAATTTTCAACCAGAATACTCTCAAGTAGTTAATATTTGGCTTTCTAATATTCTAAAAAGTATAAGGGGTATTCTTTAATATAGGTATAATAAAAACTTTATTTGATTATATAACAGGGTGTGTTGACAGCCACTTCCCAAAAGTAGATAGGTAATTAATATAAATTTAACACAGTCTATGATATTTTATGAATCATTTAATTCCTTCTTTTAATAAATCTATTCTTATGAGGGGTCTTAAGAGGAGAGAATTTATGAATATAGCAAATTTTTTAGAAAAAAGATTCAAATTCTTGATTTTCAAAATATTGACCATGGTCACATATTGGTTTCTAAATATTCAGTCCACCTAAGTTCTCTATAGATATAGCATACGACGTGAAATAAGAACAAACATCACTTTTGTGAGCTAGAATGAACACCCAAGTATACCAATAAAATTATTCAACTTATACATAGATATAGTGTTTCCCATTAAAACTAGATACTCTAGAAGGTCTAAATAAATCCATATAAATCATCTCAAGAGGTTGATAAGTTGAAGATTATTTTTCTGACTTAAAAGAAATCTTGTGATGTTTCCCTTTTTGACAGGGATTACAGACATTGCCATTTGGGAACAAAAGTTTGCATAGATACTTGACTATCCCTTTCCTAGTAAAATTTATAAGTGATTGGATATTATAATGGATAAGTCTTCTATAAAAAAACCATGATTCTTAGTGAAAATAAAACTGGTAAGACACATTTTGAGACATTAAATAATTTAAATCAAAAACATTTTCATTTTCATTTCATAAAGAATTATAAAATAAGTCAGTTTTATAATAAAAAATATTGCATGAATTATTCCTAAATTTAACAACGAAAACATTGTCACAGAATGGTTAAAATTTATACAATATTATACTTTAATCCATAAGAAAACTATAATCTATAAATTAGTGCAAAATGTTTGTTACCAATCTGTCCAAATGTTGATAATATTCCCATTAGCATTGTCCCCAAATGTGACATGGACACCATCAACCTTAATAAGGATATTGGAGAAAGAATAGTCTCATATCATATGTCTTGAAAATAAACCTTCCAAGTATTATACACTCATTGAGGAGGTCATTAATTTTTTTTACCAAAATAGAATTTAAAAAAGGAATCATTTTGGTACTCATATTTTATTGGGTCCTGAGGTGTTAGTGATTAAAACTCTAGAAGCCAACATTTTTTTGATAGGTTTACTATAATAATACTAATGAACTTTTGAGATATAAACATTATTATGCAATCTATAAAAATATGTTGTAATAGAATTTTTAGGTTCTGACTTAGGTTCAAAAGTACTTTTTGTTACTCTTCGTTATCCGGGTTGGTAACATATAACTGTAACATATTTATGTGCACCTTTAATTCTTAAAATCATTGTGAGAGTTTCTCTAAAATTAATTAACTTTTAAATTTATTTATTTATTTTCTCATTGGAAAGATTATATTCAGTTTTTTATTTTAGCAACTGATCATTTTTTACCTTCTCAATAGATAAATCTTACTTAACAATAACAAATAAAGCATGCTGTCTTTTATGAACATTTTACTAATCCTTATGTTCATTAAAAGTGTGTTCCATCATTCTAAAATATTAAAACATTTATTACTTAGTCATATTCTCATAATTTTTTTATTCTGAAAATTATCAAATATATATATATATATATATATATATATGAGATAGTAGGTACCTCAATGACTTATAACATAAAGAACACACTAGCTCTATTTCAGTTTTCATCATGTGATGTATCAGAATCTCTAATGATATTCCCAGAAGTACTCCACATTACATTCGTTACATTCTTAAATTTTTTTCCCTTATCATTTTATTTCTTTTTTCATCATTGCTTTGGACAGTCCTCCTTGAAAAGTATTTTCCTTTTATGCTCATAGAATGTGACTTAATTGTCATCCTTCTTCCAATATTTATTCGATGTTCCTCTAGAATCATGCATTCCTTTTAAACTGGGTTTAAAAAAATACTATTTCCTACAAAAATATATGAAATGCCTTCTTAGATAGCCCATATCCACAACACTATTTTTTGCTGACTCACTATCACTTGAACTAGCAACTTGAACTTTCTCCTTTTCCATTGATTTAGATGTAATAGTCTTAAACACTACATATTTTATCTTTTTTCCTTTATGATATTATCTGTTTTCCTTTAGCTCATTTTTATATATCATTAGTTTACCAAAATACTCCTTTATAGGTAGCTTTTTGATATCATAAGACTGTCTAATTTACACAGATGTTCCTCTACATATTTCAGGTAAACATCTATGTAGTCACATGATCCTGTCTTTATCGGATACATGATTCCCAAGTGAGCACATTATGTTTAGAATCTCACTGAACCTAAGGTAAGAATAACAAATAGGTTCATCCGGATTCATATTAAATTTATCATATTTAATGTTTTATATATTAATTCTAAACTCCTTAAAATTTGTTCTTCCATCATGTGAAACAGATAAGGTATCCCAAATTTTATATACATATTTTCAAATAGATTTTCAAAATAATTCCTCATCTCCTAAATAACAATATATTCAATTCATGGCATTGTAATTATTATTATTATCAAGTTTAGTAGCATCATACCAATCTTTTCTTATAGTCTTAAGCAACTCATATTACCCTCTATAGCAGACCAAATCTCAAAACCCATACTTTCAAAATGAATTTTCATTTTGATCTTCATTTAGACTAGTTATTCTCATTAAAAAATGAAGGTATGTTGGTGGCTGAAACTTCTAGTCTATAATCTATTTAAATAATTTAATTTTCATCTAATAGAAATTTAATATATTTAAATAATTACTAAATCACAGTTAATAAAATGTTTTGGAAACATTCATACAAAATCTTACACCATTGATACCAAATTTTGGTCGTAGTGAGCAACTGAAGAGTGGGGTGGGGGGTGAATTGAGTACACAATAAAACTTTCTATTCAATATTGATTAAAATAGATTCCCCTAATTAATTTAAAATTTTACCAGTTAACCAAAACACTATATCATTATAAATTTCTTACTTTCAAAATTTTTCATAAATGATTGATTACGTATCAGATTAAATAACATACATTATTAATTAGTCCTTTAAAATTTGTTTACTTAATTAAAATATTATAAAAACACGAATTAAAGTTAAATATAAAAGTATTAAATTTGTTTACCCTTGAAAAAATTTTGTTTTAAATAAAATATTAAAAGTAAAACAAAATAAAATAAAGAGTGAAATTTTGAATATAAGATGTTCGGTCTCAAGATGATACTTGGTCCTCTTGACTTGGTGATCACCTTCCACAGAGTTGTTTAAAAAAACTATTCATACACAACCTAGATTAGGTTTTATAATATTATATAACATTCGAACCACACCGTACCTCTTCCACAATTATCCATGGGAGATCAAAATACAGTAGGTCACACATGACCTATTCCATGGTTTTCATGGGAAAACATATAAAGACTTGTTGAGAAAATATCAATGTATCAATTAGTATAATAAAGGATACAATGTATGTATATGTAATAGATTATTGCACACACTGATTATAATGTATATAGTATAAATAGACTAAGAAACTAAAGGTTTTAAAGGGGTATAAATTTTCAGAATTCTAGGATTCTCATCTCATAACTCCTTGAAAGTAATTTGAAATGCAGGTTGACTCTGATTTCTATAAACTGCTGTAGAAAAGAGTGCCATTGAGTCCTTCTATTACTAACTAAAAGAAGAAAATATATGTGTATTTTTTGTTGACATCCTCAATTGAGTATTGACATGTATCTTCTTATAATGATCTACATCTCTCATTTCATGTACATCATTCAACATGTTCTTATTTCAATGCATCTCACTTCACTTATTATTACCATACACATGAGGGTGTATACTTTTATTTTTTATCAATAGCATGCATGAATATCCACATGAGTATCTGTATATTCTGAATCATTTTACTTTGTGAGAATAAATCCATTAATGCATTATGTTGATCCATTAAGAAACAATCATTAAAATAACCCTTTTAATTAAATTCAATAATATATTTTTTAGATGAATTTAAGAATGTATAAGTAGAAAAACAATGGTGTTTAGTCATAGAATAATGATAAGATTCTAGTGGTGATTCTTTTTGACAGTGTCTCTTTGTAGCAGTATCAAATTTTGGTGGTGAAACTTTGTAATAGTGTTATAATTTAGGTGGTTACTTGTACAGGAGGTGTGACATTGGTAGTGTGGTAGTAGAGGAATGACATTTTACAGATAGCCAAAATTATAAGCTTGTAGTGAGTCATCCTTAATGCAGTGACTCCTCTGATGGTAGGCCACGCTGGTGGTGACTCATACTTAGAAATTTTTTTAATCTGTGGTATGACACAGTTAATGGTTACTCATTCCAAACTTTTCAAAATTTACACTATAGTGGCATGACATCCTAGATTGTGACTCATGGTGATAACGATACATCCTAAACAGTGTATCAACCTAAATAGTGGATCACACATAGGAAATATTTCATCACATGTCTCAAATTATAATATTCTTAAATAAAACATGATACTAATTAATTATCACAACAATCATGATTTGATGATCAACAACTATGTATTAATTGAAAAACACATCCTGGTATCTAGAAGAAAAATAATATATATGAAAGGGATTATAACATATACCTAGTAAGGGTATATGTATAGTGGAAGCTATCATAAATAAATAGGCATAGTAAAAATGTAATAGTATGTAAGTGAAATACATTCCAGTTAATCAACAAACTGGGAATAATATAGTAGAGATAATTGATGATCAAATAAATCCATATAAATAAACACATAAGCATGAAACCATTCCATGGATATTCAAACTAATTGAATTATAAAAGGGAAATAACTGATCTCATAATGATGTAATTCATAATCCATGACATATGAAAATGTCAAGACCATTCACAATATATTTTAAATATATTGGTATAAATCTATATAATTTGGCCAACTGATTTGTATCATAAGACATGTCGATCTATCGAAGGACTATCTATAAAAAGGTATCACCCATCACATACTAAGTCCAATGAATTCTTCTTATGAAATAGTTTAAACATAATCAATATAAAAAAATTTATTGAAAAAATAACATATAAAATGTTAATAATTACCCTAATTAAATAAACATGATCATAAAACTTCTAGAAAAATAGTGTTAATGATAATAAAATTGTACATCTTCTGTCAAACTAATCACAATCCTTCAAACTAAAGAATAATGTTGATATAAATACAACATACCCATAATGGATCAAATGTATAATAAAGGTTTGATTTCATTGATGAGTCAAAATACCTTAAAAAGTTCATTAATAACATTTTTGAGGAAAAAATCATTTTCACATTGAAAATATTTTCAAAATTTAATGATCAAAAAATATTTGGAAAATAATTTTCTCGGAAAATTTTATTGAAATATTTTAATATATTATTTAATACATTTATTGGTCATGATGGTGTCAAATTTTGTTTATATTGTACACATTAAAAAGGATTCTATTCAAATTTTGGTAAAATCCAAGCGGGCCAAGTTTGGAAAATGACATGAATATTAATTTAAAAACATTTTTTAAAAAATTAAAAAGGTTAAAAATGTATTTATTAAATAAATTGGATTGTTTTAAAAAAACATAAATCATTTTTATAAAACCTTGATTTTTTTTAAAAGGAATTTTTAACCGAAGAGAGAAATAAAGTATTATATTCTTAAAAATGTTTTCTCAGTCAAGTACAATAGTGGGAAAATGTTATTTTTAATTAAAAATTCCAAATAATATCTAAAAGATAAGAAATTAGATTTATTTTTATCATGAAATATAAAATAATTCCCCCTTGGTATACTTAAACAAAAAATTCATATAATGGTGAGATTGTGAAATAAGCCCTTGCCACATTGGTAAATTTTAAAAAGTATTCCCCATAAATGAAAAAAAAAATAAAATTCAACATTAAATACCATAAATAAAATTAAGATCACGATATAACAGATCAAAAGGAGTTGTATATACACAAAAAAATGTATAAGTAGTTAATATGGTGAATGTCTCATGGAAGTAAAAGTGAGATAAGAAACCCTTACATCTGGTTTGACTTCCAATGAATTTTTCAGAACCAACGGTATAATAAATATTAGATTATTATAAATTTATTATATAATCTTACTCATATATCTGAAAGATTATATTATCTAGATATAGTCTTTTATCACCTATTTATTAGTAAGTCCAAGTTAAAATAACTATTTCGAGAAAAAATTGGTTCATTTTTCATGTATGTTTTAGTTCAATAATTTTGGAAATTTTAATTTGATAATGTTTATATAATCTTTATAATGTTAAATTTTTTATAAATATTATATATATTCATTATATATGTTTTTATATTAAACAATTAAATTTATATTTAGAAAATGTACTACACCATTCATTGAGGTAGTAGGCCATAAGTATGAACAAGGTTGTTTCAATTTTTTTGTTGGATAGAATAAAAGGAAAATAAATATTAATAACTATTTAAATAATCATTATTATTTCATATATAAAATTTATATTAATAAAATAAATCCTTATTTCCATCCATGGAAAAATAAAATGAAAAACATTTTACATCACTACCTGGAGGTGGTAGTCCACATGTACGCATGAGCGACAATATTTCATTCCAATAGATTGGAAGGTAAAAAGTTATATATGATATTATTTTTTCAAAAATCATGGAATGTTAATAAATATCACATATACTCATTAACATTAACATTAGTTAATTTCTTGTAATGCAAAAGAAAAAAATGAATCATATTGTTTTGTGATGTAGTAGCCCACCATACACAAAGGAAACATTCTCATGTCCTCCATCAAATGGATAATAAAATGGTATATATTATATAATAATTATAAAAGTATAATAATTTCATGTATATCATATAAAAATATTAAATCCATCATTATATATACCATAGAAAGGTGTTCAAGGAAACTGAATTACATTGGTTAGTGAGGTGGTAGTCTTCCATACACAAAATTGAGGATTTAGTTTCCCATTTAGTGGAAGTTGATATAGATATAGGTTATTCCCTTAACATAATAACATATTATTATATTGTAGAAACTATTTTTATTATATTATTACAGATTAAGAATCTGTTAAGGAGGTGTAGTATTACATAAAACAAATACTTATGTCTAAAAAGATTACCTTGTATTCAGAGAGCACATTTTGGTTTATACCTAAAGCCTTAATAGCATGGATTAATAATAAAAATAAGGAATCTAGGATGTGGGTATGTAATTAATGACTTTATTTGGGAATTTATAGTCCAAAATAAAGGATTTTGGAAATGTGGATAGGGGAGGAGAGGGGATGTCCATTTATAAGTAAGAGAGGGGACATGAATGTAGTTTTTTAAAAAATATGGTGATACACATGTTTTTCTCATGAAAATGCCTCCAAAATGGGTCATTCGTGAACCCTATTGATAATAGGGTCAAAATATTTCCACCCAATTTGGTTTGGATAGGTTTTTGGTCTTTTTTAACCCTTGTCTTCTTAATTTATCCCCCATTAAACCCATTTAACCTTAACCATGGTGATTAATTTTTTACTATTTTCAAAATTTATTGTTGTAAAAAAAAGTTATAATAATAAGATAGTGCATATTATTCTAATTCAAAATATGAAATCCATTTTTTAAAAGTCAATTCACATAACGTGCATAATTCAATTTAAAATTAAATCACAAAGGTAAGGAAAGAGTAGTTTTCCAAACGGAATATTCTCATAAGTATAGAATATTTTAATATCATAATTCAATATGAAATTGGTTAAAATTATATATAAATTAGTTAAATTTTATTATAATTTTACTATTTTTAGTTTAAGATAATTTTACAATAAAATTTATATTTGTAAATAATTTAAATGAAGAGGATATTTTCTATAAAAAATATATATTCATCACTGTTAAACAAAAAAATATGTTATTTTTAGTAAATTTTCCTCAAATCACCCAAAGATAGTTTTTACATATAGATTTAAAAAACTATTTTTTTTAAAATAAATTTTATAAAAGAGGTAAAAATTAATTTCAAATTATGTGTGCAAAGGGTGACTGCACCACCTTTTAAAAAATATTTTTTCCAGAAAACATTTATTTTAATTTTAAATGGTTCTTTTTTCATTTATAAAAAATATATGAAAATTGAGTTTATTTATACACATGTAAACCATATAATTTTCCTAATTTAGTTTTTACTATTCATACCTACCTATATAACAGCTTGGTTGAAATTTTCATATTTAAATAATTATATTTTAATAATATATCGTTTCATATAAAAATGGTGTTGTTTGCATTGGATGCTATCAAAAACATATGATTTATTTAAAAATTAATATCTCATATAGTCTTAGGGTGTTACATTCTGATATAGTATTGTTGTTTCCAGTCATATATTCTATCTAATATGATGTTTGTCTTTTAAAATATTGGGGTGTTACAACTAGGCTATGGTATAGATGAATTTAGACCTTGATAGAGCTAAAAAAGTGAGGAGATTGTATCCAAAAGTGATTCATGAAATTAAAAGATAATATTTTTAAAATTTCAATATTCACCAAGATAGAACATGTTAGGCTCGTGATAATATCATTAACAATAATACCTTACATCTTGAAGATCAAGTTCTATTATACAATTTAAGACTCAAACTGATGTTGGGTAAACTTCATTACTAATGGGAAGGTCCACTAATATCCACCCATGAATATATTTTTTGTTCTATAAATATTTTTTAAGAAGGATAAGAAACCTCCTTCTCTATAAATAAGTAAATTCTAATGAACTTCTATTGAGAGTTTCCCCATGAACCAAGAGAGGAGATGAAACACCTCAAACATGATTAGTAATAAAATCCAATAGGTTTTACTTCTTCTTAAGAGTTAATTTCGTATTATTATCCCATTAATAAAACTTCTTACATGTTAGATATACTCATATCCATTGAATAAATTTAATAACTTTATTATGGGTGAGGGAACCTTGGATGTTTAGAATTTTCCTATTCTTATTTTTCAAAAACATTATTTCTTTTTCAACATTTTTTTTGTTTTTATTTTTCATTTTTATCATGTTTTTTAAAAATTTTATCTCAAATAATTTTCCATTCCATTTGTTAATCCCATATAAATGAGTGGAACAATTTATCCCATTAAACATATATTAAATGAATATTGAAAATCAATTTGATTCAAGTTTATGACATTGATAATTTCATGAAAATCCTACTCAATTTTGAATTCCATGTGAAATATAAATTTAATTATCCTTAAAATAACTTTCTGTGATGATTTTGATACATTCTGACATATAATTCACATTCATCTCTCTTCATGAAATAACTATACAATGATTGATTAACAAGAATTTTATTTATTCTTTTCAAAACATAATGTTTTTATGTACTTGTATTTTGGATGAGTGAAATTTTTGTTAAAGTCCCCATTTTTAAAAGAACACTTTCTTTAGGCCGACCAATAAGACTAATCATTGTAATCCTAGTATCCATGAATATGGAGATTTATTTTCTAGATTACACGCCAATTTTTCTTATCCAACCTTTTTGGAAAGTTAAAATTTTATGATCTAGTTGAAATTATTTGATGGGGGTGTTGTCTTATCGCGTGAAAAATAATTTGATGCTACATTGGCTGGATAAAAAGAGGTTGAAATGGATATTTAGAATTTGAAATTTTTAATCTTATATTTCCATTTATGAGAAAATTTTTAAATTAAAAATTATTGAGAATTTTTTTTAAAACTGATACTACTTGAATGATTAATGAAATATTATAAATGTGAAGTTGAAAGGATATATTATCATTGTAATGAATTCTAAGAAAATAAACCCACTATTTGGAACAAAAAATTACCCTCATTTCTTCTAAACATCAAATATGGAAATATTTAAAAAATAAAAAACAAAATAAAATATGGTAAGGCTGTTTAGTGAAATTTTTTATGCTGCTGAAATACTAAATAGTTTGAACTTTCCTTGTTTTTTCAGGATGATTCAATATTATTTGTAGCTGGGGAGTGATGAAGATACCAATTCATGAGCATAAAATATATTCATGCAAATATTTTCTTCCAAAATAATCAACCCTCCTTATTGAGATTATGGTATTATATATATATAAAGTCTACCAACATTAAAACCCTAAAGATTCTTGAAAATTCCTCATGATTAATTTAAGTCCATAAAAACATTGGGTGGTGGTTTAAGAATTTATCAATCTTATGTTTACCCTTTCATGTGTTTGGATGAGAAAATATTTTTAGAAAATTATTATATATATATATGTATATGATAAGAAAATTTCAATTAAGAAATTGTTTTTTATGAATGGGAGAAGAAATAAAGTGCAAATGAATTGAATTGACTAAATTTTGAACATAAAATATTGGTTTTTTGAGGAGTCATGATATATATATTATTGGTGATAAATCATCATATTTCAGGAGTATGTGTTTTGAATTTGAATTTATTTTATTTTTGATGATTACTTTTTTAGGATTCCAAGTGTAATGGTGGGGGAATCAAAATATCTGAACATTTTTTAAATTATTGTGAATATTTATTAAATATGAACTTTTAACTATTTTTTATCAATTTCTATTTTTTGCTATAACATCTTCTGAGCTAATTTAAATTGTGAAATTATATTTGTGAAGGTTTTCTTAGTTATTGATTTTAATTTTCTCAATTATGACTATGTTTTGAATCAAACTCCATGGATCCTAAATAAATCATGAAATGATGAAATATTTTAGGGCTAATAGATTTCATAACTCCCCAATAAATTAGGAATATCATGGTCTACAATATATAAAATCAGGTTATTCTAGTTTGAAGTCCATGATAAATAAGAGTTTCATTCCCACATTAATTTTCATTAAAAAATTCATTCATTAAAGGACATGATTTATTCATTAAAGTGGAGGAATATGAATATTACTTTCATCTAGAAAACAATTTTAACAGTAATTTGATCATAATATTTTTTACATATTTCTTATAGATCTGAAATTTTGTTAGGATAAAACGCACTCAAAGGTGAAAATCTTTCTACAATACAATTTGTCAAAAATTAACATTCTAGTTGGAAAAATATTTTCATATCTCATAAATACAAAAATAAGAGGAAAAGTTTCCACACCCTTTATCTATATGTATCCCTACTAGCTTTTGTTAGTGTAGCTTCCATTTTTGAACCACATTAAATCCTCGCGTACTTCCTTTTCCTTATCTGTTTTGTTATTTTTCATCACCACAGACTTTTAATGCCCCAAAAAATTGGTATTAGATCTATTGTGGTTGAAATGGTGATGATGTAGAATTGTTTTCCACAGACCAGAAAAATAATGTTTCTAAAAAAAAATTTAAGCCAGATCCATGAAGTGCTCGGCGAGATGATTCCAATGGTGTAAGAAGCATAAAAATGAAGTTAAAATGGAGATAGAAGAGGCTGTAAAAATATCGATCAAACCCCAAGTGGTATAGTTCCCCCTATCAGAGGAGATAGTATTGTTCATGTTGGCAGAAAATTTCATACTGTTTTTCATGACTATTCTATCAATCCACATCATCGCCACATGATCAGTCATTTAGACTGTTGAAACTATTTTGGCTATATCCTGGATAATCAGAGTCTTTTTCCACAATCCCAATGTCTTTTCTGGCTATTTCAATAATTACATACACATCATTATAATTATATTTTCAAAATTATCAATCAATCAATTTGAAAAATACCAATAATATTATTATGCTTATTGCTATTAATTATTCCTTCACGAAACCCAAAATGGAGGAGATTTTATATATTAATTTTTTGTGGAAAGCAATACTGAAGAAAACTAAGACCATTACAATGCATGTCATGGAAAACTCAATGTGTGGTTAATTCAGTGAGAATACATCAGCCAATACCCCTCCATTTAATGGGGAGGGGTTCATTCTTAACATGGAATGTGCTACCTAAATCAGATAGTGGATCTAAAAGACTGTCTTACAAATTTTTTTCCAAAAAACAAGATTCTTCTGTTCTTTTTAGGATATTAGAAAATATATATGTGAGGATGATCACAGTGTTTAGAGAAACCACTATATTTCGTCTTTCCAAATTGACGTTCAAAGATAGGGCCAACGTATTAGAGCAGATTAAAGAGTTTGCGGGTGATGTTGATCAGTTAAATTCCCAGAAAATTATTGTTGATGATGATTTGAAATAACTGTTGATGTTGAGTTTTTTACTAATGATGTGAAACACAAAAGTTGCGTAGATCAAGAATTCAACTCTATATGGAACTCACAACATGGAAATGATCAAATACAAAATGGTGAATGAAGTATATTGAGGAAAATATGAGGGTCATACACTTAAATCAATGGATCTTGTCATTGAATGACAAGGCACGATTAAATGGTTGGGGAGAAGCAGAGAAAGAGAACCACATGACCAAATTATGCAAAGGAGGAAGAAATCAAAATATCAATCGAGATATGACAATAAGTTACACCGTTGTGGAAATCCTGGACACTTCATCTGGGAGTCTAAAAGGATGAACGAAGAACAATGGAATAAAAAATGAATGACCCAAAATAATGACATTGCAGTATTAAATGATGAAATCATTGTTGTTCAAGAAGATAATGACGCTATTCTTATAAGCCATGACTCAACATGGATGATTGACTTCAGAACCTCCTACCATGTCACTACAAGAAGATATTTCTTCTCATCTTACACTTGCATTAGTTATGGTCATGTGAAGATGGAAAATGATAGTGTATCTAAAATTTCTTGTATTGGTAATATTTTTATAGAGACTAATATAAGATGTAGGTTATTTTTGAAGGATGTGAGGAAAGTTCCTAATATTCAACTAAATCTGACACCCATTGGAATGGTTGAAAATGATGAATATTTTTGTTTCTTTTTTGACGGGAAATGGATGATAACCAGTAAAACTTAGTAATTTTCGAAGGAAAGAGAGATAATTATCTTTATTTGAATGATTCTATAGCTAGGGAGGATATTTCAGTAGAGACATAAAAATATTTTCCTAAAAAATTATAAGACATGTATCTTGGTTACATTAGTGAGAAAGAATTCAGAATTCTCTCTAGGGAGGATCTCTTACCATGTTTTAATATTACACATTTTGATACCTATATTGATTGCATCATGGGAAAAAACAAAATGTATTATTTCATGGTTATATACCATCCAGAAAAGAGAATGTTTTAGATTTGATTCACACTGATGTTTTCAAGGTGAGCACTAAGTAATTTGGAGGTTCTATTTATTTGGTTACCTTTATTGATCATCATTATAAAAAAGTTTAGCCCTTTTAATTGAATTTTAAGGATGAAGGGTAGTATATTTACAAAAAGTTTCATGTGAACGTGAATGGAGAATTTGAGAAATAGTTAATGTTTGTATGGGTTAATAATATTGAGGAGAGTATCATGGTTCATTTGGGAATTATTCTAGGTGTTTCAACATTAGACTAAAAAAAATAGTATGGAAGATACCTCAGTGTAACAGTGTTGTTGAGAGGATGAAATGAACAATTTACGAGCGAGTCAGATGTATTCTCTCAAATAGAAATAATAAAAACTCTTTTTGGGGGGAGGAAATGAGGACCATAGTTGAACTTATCAACATTTATCTATCAGTTCTATTGATCTAAGATGTTCAAAATTTATTTTGGATTGGAAAAGATGTTTCATATAAACACATGAGAGTATTTGGTTGTATGGAATTTGTTCACATCATGATTGATGAGTTGGAAAAGATAGATGGAAAAGGAAAGAAATGTATCTTTTTAGGATACACTCAAGAAGAGTTTGGACACTGAATATTGGGATCATATTAGTAGGATAATATTTAGTAGTAGAGATATGTTGTTTTTTAGGATCATATGATTGATGATTTTGAGAAGCCATAAAGTGTAGAGAAGTTTATTTTTTAGGAAATTATATTCAATCTAGAAACAATATCACCCCCATAAGTTCTCAATATTATGATAATGATATGTTAAACAGATTATACATCACAAATAGGTAATATTTATATGTATAATGATATATTCCCATCATAATACATTCCATAATAGATTCCCCCTCAAAGAATAGTTGATGAGATCCACTAGATAACAAAAAATGTGTCATAGATACTCACCCAATGAGTATGTGAAGCTCACTAATGAGGAGATTCAGAAAATAATGATGATACAACTAGGAGTCAGCAGAATATGGAAGGGAAAATGGCTATGCATGTGGATACGAGATCCTTGTGAAATAATAGCGTATTTGAGTTGGTGGAATTACTACAAGTAAATAAGGCACTCAAAAAAAGTGGGTGTACAGAATCAAAGGATAATAAAACAACTCACATTAGTGATACAAGTTCAAAAATGTTGTGAAGGGATTTTTATAGAATAAAGGTATTTACCATGTTTGAATTTTTTATCCAGCGGCTAAAATGTATTCTATCAGAGTTGTTCTTGAATTGGAGGCTAGTGTGAACCAAGAGGTTCAACAACTTGATGTAAAGGTAGTGTTATTACATGGTGATCATGATGAGGAGACATGAATATGGAAAGTAGAGGAATATTACGTGAAAGGTGAAGAAAACCTTGTATTCAAGATTAAGAAAAGTTTATATGATTTGAAACATGCACGAAGGAAATGGTACAGGAAATTAAAATCATTCATTGTGGAAAGTGAGTATAGAATGATGATTGTTGATCATTTTATAGTGACCTTGCATTTTCTTATATTACTATTACATCATTATAAAGATAAACAACATAATAGTATTACACCATGAGGATCCAGAGGTTTAGTGTCTTGGGGAAACATGGGACCAAACATAACTTTTACAACATCAAGCATAAACATTTATTTAACTCCTTCTTCTCTAGATTCTTATTGGCTCATGACCTCTCCATTGTACATGTTGTCACCTAAGTATATACATAAAAAAAGGGGTGAGCTAAAATCCCAATAAAATGATAGATATTAACAATATAACAATGGGTGATAATTATCATAACATAGTAAAAGAACTATGAACTTGAGAGGAATAATTAATAAGAGACCTAAAATGTGGAAATGCATGAAAAATGAAACACCATGTATTAGGGGTCAAAAACCAATAATACATGTGAAAAAATATAGAATTTTTTCATATATCATTTCACTTTAACTCATGATATTCATCCCATTACCCAATGCATTGGAGAGATGTATAATTCTGGGTTCACCTGTCACATTCAAACATTCCTATTACTCAATATAATTCCGAGTGCACCAGTCACATCTTAACATTATCATTTTCATGTATTCCACATAGAACATATATAAAAAATGAACATAACTAACCCATGTAAAATAATGTGTTTCATCTCTTAAGAAAACATTTTTAAACATTGGGTTCAAAAACGAAAGTGGGAATAACATACAAGATAAATAACCATAAACCCTGAGTGAGAAATAAAATGTCTTTTTTTGAAAGAAGATTTCTTTTCAAAATCATTTTTTGACAAAAAATCTAGTGGAAAACATTTATATCCTAGAAAAGGTAACATAATGCTGAAAATTTTTTTTATAAGGATTCACCATTCAAAAAATGGAGTGAAAGAGGGAGAACTAGAAGAAAGAATGTTAGGTTTGAGAATTTCCCCATACCTTGTATCTAAATGCTTTCTTCACTTTAATGCCATCTTGAATCCTCCTCTTGAGATCCTCCTTAAGGAACATAGGCATGGTATTTTGATGAGACCAGAAGCTCTTGGATATGGGAGAGGGGATAGGGAAGATGCTTGGGAAGATTTTAGATAGTGATTAAAGCTTGAGAAGTGTGAGGAAATGAGGGTGTGAATATTTTTATTTATTTTGGAGGGGAGAGGGGTTTTCTTACTATTTTAATCCTTAGTTTATTAATTTCAACCAAGATAAGAAATAGTGAGGATTCCATTTCCAAGAATAGTAAATAGGGCATGTGAGGTAGAGATTTCGGTCCTTACATCTCTTGTGATGTGACGAATAGTTGGTTTAAAATATAATGTATTCATAGGGTAAATTAATGTATTTTACTACTCAACAAAAAATGATGTATTTTAGAAAAAAAGAAAAAATTCACCCAAACTATTTTTTGACGTGTAGAATCCCAAAATGAATTCTATTTTAAATTTTTTTTTTCTAAATATGATAAATTTTATTTTTAATTAATATCATAATATACTTGAAAAATTCAGTTTTTAAAACATCTTTTTACTTATTCCCTAATGTAGGTACATCATTCATTCACTTAAATCATACATATATACTATCATACATATATACCATCATTCATTACCATTCATAAGGGTGTGTTACTATTCACCAAAAATTATGTTTATTCTATTAGACTCCAAAAATCTTATTTATTGAAACCACATATGTAAAATTTTTAAAAATTCAACACATAGAATTGGAAAAATTATGTTTAACGATCAAATAGTATTTAGTATCATGATATGTCATTGTACTTTCTAATGTGATTATACTATAAATAATAATTATAATATTGGATATCCATTGAAAAAACATTGGATCATTATATTCTTCCCCCCTTATGAAATTTCACCCTTTAAATTTCATTTTACAAAAATTGGTGAGGGTACTTATCCATCATTGCGTGTTACAGTTCCCAAGTAGATTCATAAAACATATTGTACACCCCAAAATATTTGACAATATGGGTAGTATTGTTGCATAAAACATTGTCTCTCTAGTCATGAATCATTACTAGTTTCTTCTCATAGGAGAGATCATCTTACAGTTGTACCACCCTTGAGTTTAGTATGTGTGAGGGACTTGGTATGTACTTCCACAGGAGTGATAAGTGAAACACATCACAAAATTCATCCATATTTGGTTAAAGTGAAATCATATAGTTTATATCTCCTATGAGGTCAAGGATCTCAAAGGGGACAATGCACATGGGGCGTAGCTTCCCTTTCTTTCCAAACAATATGATTCTCTTCCATGGTGATATTTGAAGGAAGACTTTATCTCCAACATAGAACTCCAAGTCCCTTCGACTGTTTTCTACATATCTCTTTTGCTGACTCTGAGCATCTTTGATGTGTTTCTAGATGACTGAAACCTTCTCTATATTCTCTTACACAAGATCAGGTCCAATTAGCTTTCTTTATCCATGTTCATCCTAATAGGATGGAGTTTTACATCACTTTGAATACAAAGCTTCATATGGTGCCATCTGAATATTCGAGTGGAAGCTATTGTTGTATGGAAACTCAACCAATGGGAGATGATGATCCAATCCACCTTTGAATTTAATGAACTTTCTCTTAGCATGTCTTCAAGGTTATGAATAGTTCATTGAGATTAGCATTCAGTTTTCGGGTGATAGCTCATGCTAGAATTCAATTTAATACTCAAGGCATGTTGAAGACTTCTACACAAATTAGATGTGAACCTCAGATCATGATCAGAGAAAATCGAGAGTGGAACACCATGCGGTCTCACCACTTCCATCACATAAATCCTTGCTAGTTGTTCATAAGATAAATCTTCCCGAATAGTGATAAAATGTGTAGTCTTGGTGAGTCGGTCAACCACATCCCATATCAAATTATTTCCCTTCGATGTCTTTGGGAGGCCCATGACAATGTCCATTGTGACATTTTTCATTTCCATGTGGGAATAGGCAAAGGCTGCATCAACCCTTTGAACTTATGTCACTCTACGTTAACTTACTAGATTACCAAGAACCTTGACATATATTCCCTGATCTACCTTTTCATGTTATCCCACCAGAAGTGTTCATGGAGATCTTCATTAATCTTGTTTCTACCAAGATGGATAGAAAATGTTGAGCTATGTGCATTTTCCAATATCTCATTCTTTATCCTTGGTGATTAAGGCTAACAAAAGATGCCTACCAAACCAAATCACACCTTCATCATCAATGTGTAACTCTTTCAGCTTTTGTTCTTTTACTGCATTCAACTTCTTTTGCAACTCTACATCATCCCATTGAGCCCCCTTAAACATCTCTTGGATTTATGGTTACACAATCATATGTGCAAGGTAGGTTGTATCCCTTGACCTTAGGATTTCCAAATCCATCCTTACCATATCTATGAAGATATGGTCTTTCTCAGTCCATAACATGGATAGATTAGCATGTTCTTATCTTCTAAGAGCATCAGCTACCTTCTTCACCTTTATAAGATGATAATGAATAGAGAAATCATAATCATTGATTACCTCTAACCATATCCTTTGATTAATTTTGATATCCTTTTGTGTGAATATATTCTTTAGGCTCTTGTGGTAATGGGTATATGTTTCACTTCTCACCATAAAGTTAGTGCTGCCATATTTTCAAGGGAAAAATCGTTGCTGCGAGCTCTAGATCATGCATTGGGTATTTCTACTGATGGATCTTCAACTGTTGTGAGCCGTAGTTTATCACATTATCATATTTCATGAGTACACAACCCAGGAATATCTTTGAAGCATCACAGTATATCATAGAACTTTATGCACTTTTCAGTAGTGTGAGCACAGGTGCAGTGATCAGTGTTATCTTTAGCTCCTTAAAGAATTCCAAATATTCTTCCGTTGAGACATTATTTACCAATTTACTTTTTTACTTAGTTAGAAGGCTTGAAAATCATGATAAATTCCTCATAAAATGTCGGTAGTACCCAATTAATCCAAGAAAACTACAGATATCTGTGACACTAGAGGGCCTGGTCCATTCTTCAATTACATTTTTTAAGGGCCCATAGATGTTCTATCTCCTTTGATAACATGTCTCATTAACGTGACTTTATTTATCCAAAACTCACACTTTTTAACAAGGAATACAACTTCTCATTTCCCAATTTCACCAATACAGGTATTAGATGTTCTTCATGTTCCTCCTTTCTCTTTGAGTATATGAGAATATCATCAAAAATAACTACCCAAAATTTGTCGAGGTAATGTCTAATGACTCTCTTCATCAAATCCATGAAGATCTCAGGGGCATTAACAAGTCCTAAGGTCATCTACAGAAATTCTTAGAGCCCATACCTTGTACGGGATGAAATCTTATGAATATATTCCTTCTTCACCTTTAACTGATTACATCCAGAACAAAGATCCACCATGGAGATGAATTGAGATCCTATTAAATTATTGAACAAGTCATCTATCCTTAGAATAAGATACTTTTTCTTTACAGTGATCTTGTTGAGTTCCTAATAATCGATACACATCTACATTATTCCTTCCTTCTTCTTCACAAAGAGCGCTGAGGCACCTCAAGGTGATGCACTAGGGTGTATCAAGCCTTTTTCCAAATAATATTGAAGTTGCTTATTTATCTCCTCCAGTTAGATAGGATCCATCTTAAAAGGACATTTTGAGATAGGAGTAGCTCCAGGTATGATTTATATTGATAACTCTACCTCATGATCTGGGGGATGTCTGGGTAAATCTTTGGGAAATACACAACTGTATTCCCTCATGATGGGAATTTCTACAAAGTTCGAAGTTGCCTTTGACAAAAAGATTTGGGAGAGGTATGCTTCTTCATAGGATATCAACACTCACACTGTTGAATGATTTTTCAAAGGAGATTCATGATATATATTTCTTTTGTAGGGGACAATGGGATGGTTTGGAATATGAAATGATATTTCTTTTTCAAAATAGTTGATACATTCACTATATAATGAGATCCAATACATTCCCAGCATAGGGTCAAATTCCACCCAGGGAAGTATTAAGAGATTCTATGGAATAATATTCCCATATACGTCAATAGGAGACGAGTAAAACACTAAGGTTTCAATTATCACACAACATGGTGTTTTTATAGATATATCAACATCAAGGATTACAGTAATCAATTCTATAGATCTAGAAAACATAAAAGATATAAATAAATGTGTAGAACCTGAATCAAATAAGTCTTTTTTCCATTCTTGAGTGAAAAAGAAGTGTAGCTTATATGACTTCATTATCTTTATCCACTTCCACAATAATGATGGCATAAGCCTTCTTTTTTTCCTTGGACTTTAGTGGCTGATGATTATTATTACCCATGAGGACTTGAGGTTTAGTGAACTGTATTCTATTATACCCTTGCTACCCATAGTTATAGTGTTGATCCATGGGTGTTTCTCTCATTTGTTCCACCACATTATCCTTACTTCTCGTGTCTTTCCAACACTCTTGATCATGGTGTCCTTCTTTACCAAAATTGGAGCACATACCCATCTGATTGAGGCAATTCCCATGTTGAAACTTTCCACATTTTTGGCATGTGGGTCGTTGATATTTCTTCCCACATTTATAATTATATCCTCCGACTTGAAACTCCATGTTTCTTTTCATATCACCATAGTTGTTGGACCATTCTCCAAACTCTATCTCCACTTTTATAGCACACTGAACAATTTATTCATAACTCCAAAATTCTATAATATCAAGAGCCATTCGAATGTGTGGTTTTAATTTACTAAATAATCTATCAATTTTTCATTCATTGTTGTTAACAAAACCTGAATAATACCTTATAATCCCTGTGAAACTCACATTATAGGTTGTGAAAATTTTTCGTTCCTTTTTCATGCGCTCTATGAATTCTCCCTCCATCTTTGTGTGAAGAGTTCTTGGGAAATACTTATTAAGAAGAATTATCTTAAAGTATTCCCATTCCATTTCTTCAAATTATTCACTTTTCTTGGTGTTCATAATCAAATCCCACCATTGATCGGACCCTCTATCTAGACGATAAAATGATAGTGTAACCTTATCTATATCAAAATAGTGAAGCATAAAAAAGATCTTATCCATGGAGTTGACCCACTATTCCACAAACTATTGGATTAGAAGATCCACTAAACCTTTGTGGTTGTTTCCGCATAAACCACTTGATATCCAGATTCTCCCTCTAAGGTGAAGGAGGATGTTCCCCATTATTCTGGTTATTGATCATAACCTGAGATGGCTGGGTAAAAATCACGATGAAGTTTTTAATTCCACCTCTCAAATCATTGGGGATGTTTTTTGGGAAATCATTGTGTTGGTCCTCACATAATTTGTTGGTCTGATTTCTCATGGTTCCGACCATTATCTAAAACAGAAAAGGTTTTAACAATATATAAGTCAACAAGTAATGAATTAATAAATGTTTCAATTGTAAAATATTTACTGAAAGCAAAACTTATGGGATCCATATGTAATTTTCCATGTGTGAAAATTTATATGTAGTATCATACTAGAGGTTTTCTCTATGGTTTATTAATCCAAATTCCCAAATTAACTAAACCTTACCTATACTACCAACTATAGATAGCTCACCTTTTCTTAAATTACTATTACATCATTATAATGAAAATATCATAATATTATTAAACATTGAGGATCCAAAGGTTTAGTGTCTTGGGAAGACATTGAAGAAACATTACATTTACAAAATCAAGCATAAACATTTATTTAAATCCTTATTCCATAGATTCATATTGGATCTTGACCTCTCCTTAGAACATGTGGTCACTTGAGGATTTACATCAAATAAGGGATGAGATAAATATTAGTAAGAGGATAGATATGAACTATATAACAATTGGTGAGCATATCCATAACATAGGAATATTATTATGAACATTACATGAATTATTAATAAAAGACTTGAAATATAGATATTCATAAAAAATGAAATATCATGTCTTAGTGGTCAACTACAACATATTATTCTAAATAAAGATAGAATCTTGATCACACATCATTTCACATTAAATCATGAGATTCATCACTTTACCCAATTCATTGTAGTGTTATATAATTTCAGGTTCACCAGTTACATTCAAACATTTATATTGTGACATATAATTCCGGGCACACCCGTCATGTCATAACATTATCATAGTCATGCACGCCATGTAGAACATTTATAAAAAAATAAACATAACTAACACATGGAATTGAATGTGTTTCATCTCATAATAACACAATCATAAAATTTAGGTTCCCAAGAGAAAGTGAGAATAACATGATTGATATATAACCATCAACATTGAGATATAAATAAATAGTGTGTTTTTGAAAGAAGAGTTTTTTTGGAAAAAATATTTTTGACATAAACTCAAGTGGGAAACATGTATATACTAGAAAAGGCAATATAATGATTAAAAAATAATTTTTAAGGAGTGAACAAAACAAAAATGGATTAAAAGATGGAGAACCTGAAGAAAGAAAGTTGTGTTTGATAATTTCCCTTTACCTTGTATCTGAATGCTTTCTTCACTTTAAATTACCCTTGAATACTCCTCTTGAGATCCTCCTTAAGGAACCTAGGATAGGTATTTTGATGATATGAGATGAACATGTATTTGGGAGAGGGGATCTAGAATATTCTTGGGTATAGTTTAGACAAGGCCTAAAGCTTGAGAGGTTTGAGTAACTGAGGGTGTGATGGGTGGTTTTTATAGTGGAGGGGAGAGGGGTTTTCTTAATATTTTAATCATTAGTTTATTAATTTCCACTAAGATAATAAATATTGATGATTTGATGAACAATAATAGTAAATAAGACATGTTAGTTCATGATTTTGGTGCTTACATCACTTCTGATGATAGGAATAGTGGGATAAAATAATAATGTATTTATACAGAAAATTAATGTATTTAAATATTCACAAGAAATTCATGTATTTAAAAAAATCCCAAAAATTCACCCCAACTATTTTTTGACATTTTGAATCCAAAAATGAATTCCAGTTTTTGAAAATAATTTTCTAAATATTATTAGTTTAATATTTAATTATAATCATAATTTACTTGAAAAATCCAGTTTAAAAACATTTGTTTACTCATTCCAAAACAAAGGTACAACATGATTCCACTTCAATCCTTCATGTATAATATCTTAGATGGGGATAATATTAATAAGGGTATATTTATATTCATAAGGGTAACATTAATATTCATAAGGGTATGTTATTATTCACCAAAAATCAAATTTGTTCTATTAGACTCCAAACATCTTATTGATCACAACCGCGAAGGTTAGATTTTAAAAATTCAACACATAGAAGTGGAAAAATTATGTTTAATGATCACAAAGTATTTAGTGTCATGAGATTTCATTGTGCTTTATAATTTTATTATACTATAAGGAATAATTATAATATGGGATTTCCAATGACAAAACTTTGGTTTGTTACACATTGTGTTTTCATAAAATAGTTTTCTAATGGATATTTCAGTATCTTGTTGATTTATATTGATAATATATTGATTATTGGTTGTTGTATCAACATGATTGATAGGTTTAAGTAGGATTTTAACAAGTATTTTTATATAAATCCCTTGAGAGGTGCTACTTAGTTTCTTTGTATGGCGATTACTCGTGACATGAGGACTAAAAAATATTTCGCTATCTCCGAAGTGGTACATTGAGAAGGACCTTGAAATATTCAACATGAGTTAGATTAAAATAGGTAGCACTCAACATTCAAGTCATTTTTGGATCATAATAAGTCAATGTACATCAACTAAGGAGGCGATGGAGGATGAGGAAAAAGTTCCTTATCAATCAACAGCTTGTGGTCTCATGTATTCTATCATGTGCACCAGACTAGATATTTCTCGCACTGTTGGCATTGTTATTAGATTAATATAAAATCCATTGAAGGATAATTGTATAGTTTTCAAATATATGTTGTGGTATCTCTAAGGTACATCTATTCATTATTTGGGTTTTAGAAGTGAAAACCCAATTTTAGAAGGATATACATATATAGATATAGCTGGAGATATAGACACGAGGAAATCCATTTCTAGGTACCTGATATCAATTAGATGGGATAACTGTCAAGAAAATCACCACTTCAAATGTTTGTTTTCTTATCTACCATAGAAAAGGAATATATTGCAGATGCTAAAGTCTTCTAGGATATGATGTGGATGGAGAAATTTTTTCAAGATTAGTGACAGAGTTAGGACAAAATTGTTCTCTATTACGATAGTAAGAGTGCTATTCATCTTAGTGAGAACCTAAAATTTCATTCAATATTCAAACACATAAACATGTGATATCACATGATCCCTAATTTAATGGAAGAAATATTGTTTAATTTTTAGAGAATTCATGCCAATGTAATGGGACAGACATGATGTAGAAGGCTCTACCGAATGAGAGGATAGAAGGCTACAAGGGAACTTTAGGTCAAATATCTTCATTAAATTAGTCGTCAGTTGGAGATCTATAAGGCCACTACCAATTCAGGTAGAAACCAGTGAATTAATTTTTTTAGAAACAACCTTAAATAATTCTTATAGCTATAATGTCTATCTTTGGTGGGAAAAAACCAGGCAGCACTCTGTACTATTGATGTAGCCGACAGTGGGAGTTTTTCTTGGGATGTCAACCCACCCCAAACCAACCCATCATAATTATGATTTAGTCTTTATAAAATTGGATAAAAATCCCATGAAATATAATTTGTATATCCTCTAATGTGTCATCCCAAAAGTGGAAATATAGAACTGATCACCTTTCCACTATTAACATAGGCACTACTTTTGAATCATGTTAAATCCTTGTGTTCTTCAATCTTCATCTATGGTTGTATTCATTTTAATCTCCATGAACATCTGATTCCCCCAAAATAATAACAATAATATTGTTGTTATATTATAAACTTTTTTTCAGGGATGGTTTAAAATTTATATTATAGAAATGGATGCTCGATTACTTCAATCATAGCTTCTTGACATATGTGGATATGATGTCTTGGGTGGCACCAACTGTACATAATTTTTATTTATCTTAATTTATCAAATTTTGGTTGGACCTATGTTTGTATCCCTATAAATAGTTAGTTTTGTGTGCATTTTATTTTAATTACAAGTTGATGAAATAAAAAACCTATTTGGTTCACTATGTTTTAGTTGTTTCTATCAACTCCAATGATCTGGATATGATTCCATATGTGTTTTTGTAATCTGATTCAAACTCCACATTTGGTAGTATCCAATGGATGTTAATGTTTATCTATGTCTATGAGTTCTTATCCTTTAATATTTGCCATGGAAATGGAGATTAAGGATAATAGTGAAACACATCCTACTTTGTTTCTATATCCATTTTTACACAAGGGTGAATTGGATTTGGGTAAATGGTTTTGTTTTATTCCAACGATACTTTTTCCATGCCTCTAATGTGATCCATTTGTTTCAACACCAATCCCTATCTTTAAAAAGAAATTTACATTTAGTTTTTTTGTGAGCCTACCAAACCTTACCCTTCAGCATCCATATCTCCATATAAAATAAAACACATTTTATTTAGTTTTATTATTCTCTCTTATTCTCATATTGTGTTCCGTGGATCACAAAAAACAATTCTCATTAATTTTTACTACAATTTTTTTTGAATTCCATATATACAAAAAATTATCATTATGAACTATATATATATATATATATTTATATTTATATATATATATAAGTTCAAAACTCTGAAAAAAATACTCTTCCCTTCTGGATATCTACATTTTTTATTTTTCCCATTAAAAAAATAATTTGTCACCATAGAGAATTTAATTTCTCAAAATTTGGTTTATAATATAATGATGAACAATTAAGATATTTGGTGCTTCCAAATTTGGGTGCTCTTTGGCACCCAATATGGCATGGACATCATGGAGGATAGATACACCAAGATAGAATCCAATGTAGCAGAGGCTACACTTCTAGATGTTCAAAATGCCACTCTTCTATAAGAACGAAAGAGAGACTACAAAAAATTTTATTTATCAAGGCCTTTATGAAGTGACTTTTGAAATTTTCATTTTTTTCAAAATCATAATAGGATATCTGGGATACTCTTTTCAAATCATTCAAAGGATCTATAAAATTGAAGTGGATAAGACTTGTATCACTACGAGATGAGTTCGAAACCCTATTTATTAAATCATATGAAACCATTAATGAGTACCATAATTTTTTAATGGTTGTGTTGAGAAAACTATAAATAAATAGAGAAAATATTTCCGACATGCGGATATGTGATAAAATTTTGTAATCCCTTGATCCAAAATGTTATTACAGAATCATTTACTAGAAATAACCAAATGACATGGAGGGAATTTCTATCCATGAATTGATAGTATCTCTATCATACCAGAAAATAATGGTGAACTGCCTGAGTGAAATTAATGGAGTGGAGCATGCCATGTAATTAAATTTTTATCTCAATAACTCAAAAAAACAATAAAGGGGTACATCTAAAAGAAACTATGGTTGGGGATTAATTTTACAATAATTTTTATCCTAGAAGAGGTGGGCGTGGTGAAAGAATCCCACATCGATGAAGTCATGAATATCAAAATTTTACTCAATGAGAATGAGGAATATGATGAAAAGAGGATTCAATAATCACCAACTAAATAAAAGAAACATTTATTCTAAAATTTTGAAAAATATGGATGTTGTAGAAATGAATATTTTTATAAGAAACCCATATAGAATAAAAAAAAGGATACATATATCTTCAAATAAGGAGATACTTTTTTTGAGTCCAATGTGTTTATGGCACAAACATCAACAAAAAAATAAAGGTATGTGGTATCTTGACTCTAGAGTTAGCAACCACATGATAGGGAATAAGTACATAATTACAAATGTAGATGAGATTGTTTGAGGAGATATTTCATTTGTTGATATCTCAATAATATTTTTCCTATGGAATACGAGATATTCTAATCAATAAAAAAGGAGACAATGATGCCTTTATCTCTGGTGTCTACTTTGTACCCAACATGAAGAACCACATCTTTATTGTCAAGATGTTGGTTGAAAAAGTATTTCACATAAGAATACAAAATAAATTAGTGTTGAATATTGAAAAAAATGGATGTTTGATAAAAAAAGTACCATTGGTGAAGAATCCCATGTTTTCTCTTATGATCCAAACCAACGAACCTTAGTGTTTAATGATAGATGTGATGATAAAGACAAGATATGACATCTCATGTTCCGGCTTTTAAACAATGAATGTTTATGATTATTATAATAATAGAATATGGTGAATGGGAATCCTATAACTCTAAAACATAATGAAATATTTGAAAGCTATGTTTTCAAAAAAACAAAGACACAACATTGCAATGAAGGTCAACTGGAATGCTGCAGCACCATTTGAGCTAGTTTGTGGGGATGTGTGATGTCCGTTAAATCTAAAATCAAAATGAAAAGGAAGATATTTAATTAAATTTATTGATTATTATAGTATGTAAACATTAATATATTTTATGAATATGACGTTGGAAGGGTTTTTAATCTTCAATGAATTCAAGGCACTGGTGGAAAATCAAAGCAACCATCACATACAAAATTTGCGATCTAATTGAATTGGGGAGGACACATTTGATGTTTTTAATGTGTAAAACAAGAAGCATGGAATTAAACAAAAATTAAATCTAGATTAAACACCCCAAATTAATTGAGTAGAAAAAATAAATAATCACACTATTCTCAACATTACTAGATGCATGTGGAATGAAAGAGGAGTTACATGACTTTCTTGGATAAAGCAGTCTTGTGTGTAGTGAAGGGTATATACTCAATATATTCCCAATATAAAATCTTGAAACAAAGACACCACTTGAAACATGGATTAATAACAAGATAATTTTAATTACTCATAGATTTTTTGGTTCCATTTCCTATATCATGATCCCATAGTAAAATTGAAGAAATTTCAAGGATAATAGAGTGAATTGTTTCCTTATGTGATTTGGAGAATGAGCAATGAGATACCAATTATATGATCCCATCCCAAACAAGATTATATTTAGAGGAGATTTTATCATTTGTGAAAAGGATACATGGAAGATGAAACAAGATGATGAATTATTATATGTTTGTCTCACTCTTGAAGATGATGAAATAGTTGAGTAAGTACCATTACAGGATTGTGGAATTGAAGAACCACTATCTCTATCACTACATACTCTTAAATATAATGATATCAAACAAGAAATCTATCATATTCTCACTAAAAACCTTTAATGTCTTGTAGATATATATGGGAGCACAAAACCAATGGTGGAGTAGGTAAAGTTGTATTTTTATTCAGCAACGTCTAATCCAATTAACTTCAAGGAATCTACATCTGATGAAATGTTGAAGAAAGTGATAGATAAATAAATCCATTCCATTGACACCACCAAAGGATACAAGAAAATAGAATTATTTGAATATGGTGAAGAAATTTCACCATTTTTCATCCACCTGGATAAGATAAAAATTCATGGGCCATATCAAAAACATGTTAATGTGGGTATGTTATTTAGTAAACTTCTCTTCAATGGATGGTTTCAAACTTATACAATAGAAATAGAGGCTTGAAGACATTGATCATGGCTTCTTGATGTGTGTGGATCTAGTGTCTTGATAGGAACCTACTACGCATATTTTTTATTTATCTATGTTACTCCCATTTTGGTTTGATGTGTGGTTATATCCATATAAATAAGGAGTCTGGTGTGCATTTTATTTAAATTCCATGTCAATGAAATAAAAACTTGTTTGTTTCACTGCGTCTATGTTATTGTGATCACCCCCAGTGATCTTCAACTGATTCCGAGTGGGTTTGTGTTAGCCATAGAAAACTCCACCTTCAATTGTTTTAGTCTTCTATGTGAATTGGTCTTTTCCAATGTATGAGAGGAGTTATAGTGTAAAATCACACATCAAAATTTGTGCAACTTCATCATTGAAAATTTACTTTTCCCCAAATATAATAGTTATATTATTTATATCTAATGAAGAATCTATGATTTATTTTGAGTTGAATGCATCCTTCAAATATATTAATCACCACGTTGCCTGTGAGGTTATGGATCGAAACTGTTGAAAAATAAAGAAGAGACTTACAACTCAAAACACCATTTCTTATCATGAGATACATAAAAAAATAGAAACGTATTAGGTTAAGGTGACAAAGAAATAGGAGTAGGGGGTGGGAAACCAAGGAATCTAATACAGTGCCTTTGTAGTTTAGTTCACCACCAACACTGCCCAATTTTCCCTTATTTTCTACATATTTGGACTATCCCACTTATTTAAATATGTACATAGATGATTTGGAAAGCTTCCACCTCCCCAACATAATGGTGGAATCAATTTTTGACTAGCCTACTTATGACAGTTGAATCTAATCCAAGCAACCACAATGTTGCATGTGCTTCACCTCATATGTTTCCTAGTCCCAAAGAGGGTGTGGACGGGCCTCTGTTTACAAGTTTTCTCACCTCTCTAGATCCCTCATGTTTCCTTTTCCATTTTCTTCTTGTTTTGGTGAAGTGGTGGGTATTGGATTAGGCCAAACAATACACATTATTTCTTTCCCATTGTTTATACACCCTCACACATGCTTTGGATTTAGAAACACATCATGAAAGTTAGTAGAAATTAAGATAACTGATGGTATTTAATCTCCTCATTTTATATATATATACTTTTCACCATTATCTTCTAAAAATTCTTTGACTAGGAAAGTGTAAATAAGAATGATAATGAGGAGAGTAAAGGTGAAATTAATCCAATATTTTTTGGAAAAAGTGAATATGATCACAATGGTACAAAAAAGTGGTTAAAGATAAAGCTTTCAAAACTATGGTCTTTATATTTTGAAAGGATTAATGTGTTCTTTTTTATTTTTATTAATAATAAAATTTTAATTTAATTTAAAAATATACATTTTATGTTGTTGGAAATTATTCCTAACATATCTATGAATGTTTTGGAGAGATGTTTAGTTATAATTTCATACATTTTAACATCATGGATTTTTTTCATCAATTATTAATAACCACTACCATAGATAGTAAAATTAATAGTACAAAAAATTGGATTTAATAGTACTAAAAAGCGTTGTTATAATAATCATCATTAAAAGAGGATCACGTTATCTGTTCTTAAAAAAGAAATTAAATTAGTGATGATAAATGCTGTCTTTTATTATCTCCGACACCGAAACGGGAACCCTTTATAACTTATTTCTTTAGCACTCATAAAGGAACTATTGATGAAGTGTGTTGTTGAAATTACAACACACTATAAAGGATACAACTATATTAAAAAAACACCTTTATGAAAATTCAAAACTTAATTGAAATAAAATTTACTTCACAAATATGAATAAATACTATATAATATACATTTCCAAGAATGTTTTCTATAATTACACTTTAAATTACTATAAAAAACCACTAAAAACATCAATGTTTCATTGTCTTTGGATCCCCAACACCCTCTCAAAAAATTAATATCATGGTATAAATTTCATAAAAAACCACCTGACTTAAAGAAAACGTATCCACCTATATAAGTAATCAATCCTAATATTAATAATAATGTGATGAAAAATAATAGACATAAATATAGAACAATAAATTAATTTAATTGTTTTTTTAAATATGAAAAATTTAATGTCATGTCAGTCACATTTTATGTCTCATTGTGGTCAGTCTGATTTCTAAATTTCAAATATGAATTATGGATCTCTATCCCAATGTATCGAAAAAATTTAAATATCTTTTTCCAGTTTCATGTACGTCGCTTGTATTTGTTATTATAATGTCATTTTAAACTGAAAACAATCCCTTTGAGTCATACGGATCACATCATGTATCAGTTTGACATGAGGATAATTATTACATGTCACAAATAACATATAAATCATTTTTCTAAAGTATCAAGACAATCCGAATAAATTTTTTCTATTTTTTGGGAGTGTCACAAATGTTGAAAAAAATGCTAATTTTAGAATCAGAATAGTCCCTTTGAGTCATATTGGGTACACTGTGTATCATATTGAGATTTAGAAGGTTCATACACATCACAAATGACTTTAGGATAATTTTAATAAATTATCAAAGCAATCCAAATTCAATATCTCAGTTTTGAGTATGTGACTTATGTTTTTACTAAAAAGTAAATTTTAAGTAAAAAGACACTCTTTGAGTGATACTAGTCATATCATGCCTAAAATTGAGGTGAGGTTGAGTCCTTGATTTCACAAATGACTTCTGGATTTTTTCCTAATTTATTAATATAATAAGAATGTTTTTCTCAATTTTTTGTATGTCACTTATGTTTTTTGATTAAAATGACATTAAAATTGAAAACATTCACCTTGAGTCATACCGGTCACTTCATGTGTCAGTTGGATGATAGATTGAATTAAAATCATCAAAATTCACTTGTAAACCATTATAATAATTTATAAAGACAATAATAGTAGGTTTTCATGGTTTTCAGTGAGTCACACATGTTTTGAACAAAAATGTTATTTTAAAGATGATAATAGACACTTTGAGTCATGCCAAGAACTCGATGTATTTGATTAAGGTAAAAATAATCCCTAATCATCAAAAATGACTTTCGTATCATTTTCATAAAATATCAAAACAATATGAATTCTTTTTCATGGTCTTGAGTATATCACATTTCCTTGTTACTAAATATAATGTCAATTTTAATTAAAAAGAATCACTTTGAGTCATACTGAGAACACTGTGTATCAGATTAAGGTACGGATAATTCTTACATGTCAAAAAAGACATATGGATAATTTTCACTACAATATAAAATCGATATGAATGTGTTTGTTCAGCTGTGTGGATGTTTTTTCTATTTTTTACAAAAATTTATATTTTAAATAAAAAGACACATATAGAGTCATGCATGTCACACTATGCATAATATTGAGGTACAGTTGATTCCTCCATGTTAAAAATGACATATGGATAATTTATATAAAGTATTAACACACATATTTTGTAAAAACGACCTTTTCAAAAGTTAATGAACTGTTTTACCTAATCTTTATACTCTTTTTTCATATGATTTGAATCCATCAATTTTTTATTCATATATATACTATTTGATTTGAAAAATTAATATTTAACTGAATAAATAAATACAAAAAGGGGAATTTCAAATAATGGTTACCCAATATTACAATGTTTCAAATAATTTTATCATGCATTGATGGAAATGAGTAATTTAATTTAAGAAAACAATTACTCCACTGGTGGTAGGTATTATCCTCTGAATTCATCCACAATGATCAATTGTACCTGGAATTCGATGACTAGTACTCAGGGTAATTAAATAAACATAGGTGTATTTCAAGAAGTGATGGAGGATTAGTATAAAAAAATAAAATGTAATGATAATTGTTCATGAGGTGAAATTGATTAGAATGGCAGTTCTCTCGTTAAATCAAAATATTCTTGGGCTGGTGAGTTCGTGAATCACGAGATTTTCTTTTGTTTTATATATAAATTTTTAAAATGAAGTTGTCGTAATATTATCCATATAATTTTTCATTGATTGGTTTTGTTGGGATTAGGCCCAACTGAATGGTCTTACATGCACTCGTGAGGAGATAGTCATTTCAGTTTAAACATTCAAATAAAGCCTTCAATTACTCTATGAAAAGGAAATGAATTTTGTTCTGAGGACATAATTTCATAATGACTTATCTTCCTATGAGTCCATGGTTTTAAGAGTGGGTTCATGATGGATATAATATGGGTTCGATGGAGTTGGTGACATTCCCTTTCCATGGTGTTATTATGAACCTATATTATGTAAGAGGTGTGATTTTTTGTATCTATAAGGTCTCCAAAAGTTAATATGATAATATAAAAATAGATAAAACATTATTTCATTACACATGTATTCATTTATAAATATTGATATAAATCATCCTATTTGATTTTTAAATATAGATACCCCTCACATTTTTGACACATATTTTAAGGAGTGCATGAAAAGAAAGGAAATTAGTAAGTTAGTTGATGAGGAATTTAATTAATAAAAGATAATAATTTATAAATAGAAATTGTAAAAAAAAATAGTGAATCCATTATTTATTACTAATTATCAATGATAAATATCCACTTCCCATGAATCATCAATCTTCCATTTGTTTGGTTGGATTGGATGGTTTACTTTGACGATACCAAAGTAATAAATTGTTTCCCTTTTTTAGTTTCATAATTCATATAATAGACCCACCAATACCTAATTTCATTGATTTATATTGATAAGAGTTGAGTGACCAAAGTGAAAATATAATTCAAGTGGGCGTTGTGAGAAATTAATTCAACTTTTTTCTTAACATAATAATACAATTATGGAATAAATAATTTGTGTTCTTATAAAAATATTATTATGATAACCTAAATATAAAAATTTTGTGACCTACCAATAATAAAAATATAATGGAATATTTTGTTCCCAACATGTCTAAGGGGAAAATTGTAATCTCTTCAAAAAATAATTTAGAGATAAAATATATGCAATAATATAAAATCCTTTAGTTTATGTTGAATGAATAATTCCAAAATATTAATCACCACCTTTCTTGTTTGGGTTTGGTTCAAAAATTTGGACTAATTAAGGTTTGTTTTTCTCATCGAGAAACAAAAATACATGTCGCTTCATCCTCTTAGAAATGTTTTTACACCTCAAAACTATTCTCATGCCATCATAACCATGTGTAACCCTTATATAAATGAAAGTAAAAAGGGATGTATATATCAGAAACTCAATTCCGGTCATGGGTTTCATAAGAAAACATAAAGGTAAAAAAGCATGATGATAGAGAAACATGTGTAGGGAATGGGAAACCCAAGAACCCTAGGCACTGCCTTCAAATTTTAGAACACCGCCAAATGTTTCCCTAAAATCATTTCTTTGCTAAAAAATTTGAAATTTTCAATAATTTCGATATTTAAACAACTGAATGGGAGGTTTCCACATCCCAACCCAAGTGGTGGAACCCATTCTATATTTCCCTTCTTCTGACATTTGATACCAATCAAATCCATAACACTATTTCATCTGTGTCACTTACTATGTTTCCTAGTCCTAAAGAGGGTGTTAGCATGCCTCCATGGCCAGACATTCCTACCCCTCTAGGCCCCTCATGATTCTCTTTTCACATTATCTATGCTTTTTCAATAACCGATAAATGACATGGTGATTTGTATGACTTTTAATAAAAAATATTATCAATATTTATATAAATTATCAAATTTAAATTGACAAATTAATGTTTTATTATATACATTAATTAAAAATTATAACATATTTAATATAAATGTGATATATTAATCTTTATTTTAATAATTTAAACAATTATATAAATATAAATGAATATTTATTATTAATAACACGTGCTATCAAAATATATATATATATATATATATATATGTATGTATGTATATGTGAATATATGTGTATGCATTATGCTGTATTTTTTTGTCTTTGTGTTGTCACGACCTGTCCCAAGGGGCTCCATGCCACAACTACCTAAAGCCCCCATTTATAGTCTAGTGGTTGTTGACCAATACTGAGTAGGCATATCACACATATGGTAGGCCTTAGCTTAATGTAATTGTACACACACACACATCTCTTGGATCATACAATCTAGAAATATAAAACAACTGATAACCATGCATGCATATATCTAAAATAACACCACTAGATTATAACAAGAATTTTTATAGAGAAAAAGGGCTAATTAAAATCCCACCATAAGAAACTAAAAAATTCAATCCTATAATGTGGGTGAGGAATGTGAAGGTAACAATAGGAACACAACCTGGCCTATCCAACCCTCTAATATTTTCTTTTCCCTAGTCCTTCTAGGAATCTATCGGAAGGTCCGTCGTCTACATAAGGCACAAAAATTACAGGTAAAGACCATACAGGAATGAGTATAAAAATACCTATTAGGATACCATAGAATCACTAAGAATATATCATCGTGAATAACAACAGTCATCTCACCACATGTTAATGGAGAAAATATATATAACATTATCCTCAAGATATACTCAAAGTAGAAACAAAATATCAAGTAAGTTCACAACTATATTTCCATCCTAGGATTCCTTTTTGAAGTTTCCATATAACACTCATCTAGGAGAACACAGTTTATGAGTCAGAGAACACTGATGGTGTCCATCCGAGATGTCTTTCAAATTGGGTCTCTCCATAAAGAGTACATGCTAGAAGTATAAATAAATTGATATATGTATTGGGATCATACCCAAGTCCATGGGCAATACCCACAACCCAATATGGATTAACCCCCTAAATAAGGGATCTTTTCCAAAATAGAGTTCTTCACGAAGATAAAAAAGAACCCCACCCTGGGAATTGAGGGTGATTGAGGATCTCACTATGGACCTTATGGAGGGATTCCCACAACACTATTCCAGACTAATGTTCGGAAAAAAAGATCACCATCATATTCATAGGACGTGACTACATAATAAACCATCCAGTAATGATTTAATGGAATGTACCCTTAAAAAATTTTTCCAATCTTAAGAGGATAAGGGTTATAAGCCATATTTTAAAGAGTAAATGGTGTGTACTAGAAGTATACGACATTCCCCTTCGGCATGAGGTTCTACCCATGTATCACTACCCATGACTATGTCTTCTACCAAGCATATGGTGTGTCACTGTATATAATATTTCCAAGAACATGTACTCTTAGATGTGTTCGTGTACCCTCTGAGTTACATGGTGAGGCTCTAAGTAAGGGCCACACACTGTGTGGTATCTATCACACATCGTGTGATAGATGTCACATGTTGTGTGATATTCACCTTGACTTGGGAACCCTATCACTTAATAGGGGTTCCCACATAGTGTTTAATTATGGATTACATGAATTGTAAACTAAAATTTCATAGAACCTATGATTCTTTGTCAATGTAAATTTTCACCACCATTGCCTCCAATTACACTGCTGATCAATCCCAAAAATCAAGGATTTGGTCTAACCTTTCCCCTCAGTCGCCTGATCATCAGAAACCATGCCTCAATCATCTCATAAATAAACTGTCGAGTTGCACTATCCTCGCATATTAAAAATTCATTGAACTAGTATTCCCCAATGTGTACTCGATCAATAATCCTCCATATACACTCAATCCCATCATCTATCTGAACATAGATTTTAGTTTCAATCCTTTTCAATAAGAAATTGCTGTAAAATGATTGATTTCTCAGGTATTCATTAACCCACCAGTCAAATGAGACACCAGTGATGAATGCACAATGGATGTTATGATAAAACCAGGAAATGAAAAAGAGGAACAATCCACATCTATTAATGGTTTTTCCTTAATCCATACACATTTTTATTATGAAAAACCATAAATAGGAAATTTATCATAATAATCACTATAAAATAAACCCACATATATAATATGATAAAACTAGGAACCAATATGTTAGTTTATTGATGCAAATTTTTCATATGATAAATATAAGAGGGATAAATTTAAATAAAAACAACCCCACCTAGTTTGGATCAAGCATTGGAAAATATTGACCGCACTTTACTGTCACTAGTGATATCTACACATTCCATTAACACACTAATCCTCAATATCAATCTAATCTATTTTTATCTACCAATAATATCTCTTATGCTCCATCAATTCATAGGGTTATGAGACCAACCATGAGAATTGGTCATTAACATCTATAAATAGAGAAAATAATTAGGTCATTACATCACATGAACAAATAAATAAATAAACTTATTTATTTTATTATTTATGCATGCAATGACTTTGATCAAAACACCCAATACTGACAATTTTTATGTCACTCTTATGATATAATCCATTCGTTGAGATCAATGGTGGACTTAGATTTCTAATATGATAATCTATTTATGTGTTATTAAACATTTTAATGAAAACTATTAATGTGTTATATTTAATTTATTTCAAAAATTAATTCTCAAATCATCGAGCCTTGGACACTCACACCGTCTCAACACCTATATCTGAAAATAATTCATACAATATTATAAATTAATATACGAAAGAAATAATAGTCATTATATACCCCCACAATGAGTATTTAGATAGTATAAAACGAAAATAAAGGGTACAAAAAGAGAAGTGGGTATTGAGCACGCATCTGGGTCTCCAACTCCCACGTTCACTCTTTATGATTCTTATACTGCCATTGGACCGACACTAAAAGAATCACTCACCCATAGAGGATCATATCCTAACAATCCTCAATCACTACCAGGTACTCTGAATAGTTAGATCCATCCTCGATGTCATTCTCACCTTGGTCAAAAACTTGTGATGGGTCATGCATGTACCTTCACAAATGCGACACATAGAAGACATTGTGTACCCAGTCTAACTATGGTGTAGCGTTAAGTTGTAAAACACATATCCAACTCTACACAGTACTAAAAAATGCCAATGAATCTAGGCGGTATCATTCCACCCCAACCAAACTTCTTCCATCCATGTCAAGGTGATTCCCCAAAGAATGCATGGTATCATTCCTCAAACTCTAAAGGCATGTACAATTAGTCCATATAAGCATTTTGAAGGCTTTGTATGGTCCTCATTCATTCATGGATGATATTCACCATCGATGTAGTGGATTGCATCAAATTCATGCCCAAACTTTCTCACTCTCCCAGGTTGGTTTAACATAGTGGTGACCTACTTGGTCTTTCATACAAGGCCTTAAATGGTTCCATACCGATTGAGAAATGATGGTTGTTGTTTTTTAAAAACTCAAATAATTGTTGGTGATCCTCCCAACTATGATTAAAGTATAAAATTAAATCCTACATCATGCTTTCTAGGACCTGAATCGTCCACTCAGTTTGGCCATCATTAAAATGACACTAGTCTTTTACACATATCATTACACGATTTTAATAATTATTAAGTAACAAATTACAATACTAGGATTGTAAATTATAGTGTCTCTAAGTACTATGTACATAAAAATGAATACATGGAACTAATTAAAAAATTTCATTATTTATCATAAATTATTAGTTTCTAACATCCATTGGTCCCTTACATCTTCAAAGGATAACCCGGTGACAACATGAATAATGGGATGAGCTAAAAAGCCCAGTAGGGGAATAAACATTAAAAGAAAGCATGGCACATGGATTAGAGGTCATAACATAATGGTATAAAAAGGAATGGAAAATTATTAAACATAAGTAATAATTACATGTAATCATATCCTCCTCCAAAATACATATTTTTTTATTTTCTAATAACACTTTTAAAGGGTAGGAGTAGACCCTCACAAAACCACCCCAAAAATTACAGCATAAAACATTCAAATTTTATACAAACACAATAGCAAACACGATCTACCACCATTCCTGCCTTCCAAAAAAACAGAAAATTGAAAATTAAAAAGCCTTCCACCATTCTTGCACCTTCCTCCAGATCACAACTGTCACGCCAGTCATCCATATGTAGATTCAGTCACCTGCCTCGATTTGTCCAGACATTTCTTTCATCATCGTTTCTCGAAACCACTACCTTCATCATCGTCATAGCCGTCACCAGAGCTTCCATCACCATCGTCACCATCCTCATCACTCGACATCATCATCCACTTCGTCGTCTTCTACCACCAAAATCACTCTTCACCTTCAAATTCCACTCCACATGCATCGTATGAACACAGATCACTAGACACATCGCTAGAATACCCATTACGCACAACAAAGAACTTCCCCAGTGTCAAAAGAAACCCACTAAAGGAAACGTAGGCGTAGCTCCATGGAGGATGCCCATCCGCATGCACAAATAGATCCCAAAGACTCCTCGGAAGTAAATGCACCCAACCGACCTGGGAGGGTGCGATGGAATTGGAAGCCAGAGCAGAGCACAAGTGATAGGGCCTCCCCAAAGCTGAACCTCCAAGCCATACCCGTCATCCAACCAGGGCCTATGAAGAATAAGTCACCACGAGACACCGAGCCACTCGAACACACATCCCAGAGCACCGGGGAGACCGCCACACAATCCGCTTCAGAGGGAGAGGTGGAGACTAGGTGGTAGAGAAGAGAAACGGGTGGACAAATCTCCGCGACAGAACAGAAATTTGACACACAAAGTGAAACCCTAGAACGAACGAATAAAACACAAAAAAGACAATGAGTGGGATTGAAACCCTAAAAGAAATCTGGGATTGAAACCCTAAAAGAACCCCAAAGAGAAGCAGAAGCAAGTGAGGACGTCACCAAGAGGCCAATCGCAGAACCCGACAGGACAAACCAGGGTAGAGGACCCAGCGAGTGAGAATCCAAGAAGGAGAGGCAGAGAAGAGAACCTGAGGAGAGGCAATGCCGAAGAGACACCAGTGGAGAAAGGTCGGGCACCGCCGAGAATGGAGCAAAACCCAAAGCAGAAGAGTAGGAGTCAGGAGCCCGAAGGCGGACACCAGGCGAGTGAGGCTCCATCTCAATCCTTCCGCAGAAAAAAATACATCTCCCTATAATCATATAATAATGGATTCATAGTAATTTATGGGAAACATAAAACATGACTTTAGCATTATTCAAGGATAGTTTCATACAGAGGTTCATGAGGCAAGGCTTGTTTCACATAGAGGAGTTCAAGTCATGTCTAACCACCAATACCATTGGACATAACATCCCTTAAGACTAAACATTACCGAATTCATTATAACTTTATGTAGGCACACACATATCAATAATGTAATGAATATATGTACCACATGTAAAATGATACATATGGAATAAAATATAAACATAATTTTTACCCATGGTAAGGATCAGGTATCATAATCATTTAAAATGGTAAAACATAAGGGGATAATGTAATGGTGTCCACAAAAGAAATGATTTAAATCATACAGAGACATTAATAATGGAAAATAGTCATAGATAATGATAAGTGTTTTCAAACCGAAGTTGATACATTTGAAAATGGAATTTAAGAAACATTACAAATAAATCATTTTAGTACTATTTAAAAAAATATTAAAGAGAATTTGAAGAAAAAAAGAGAATAATATTTTATATAAGGACATAAGTAAACAAAGAATGTTTTCATAATAAAATAAATGATTTTATAAAAATAATTGTTTCATAAAAACATATTATGCAGAACACTTTAATATGGGAAATATTTCAAAAGGTTTAGATAAACCGGGCTTTCTTATCGTGATGAATTGAGTAGGGCACCATTTAAAAATCTATATCCCAAAAAAGGATTAATGGATATTTATAAATGATTTTTAAACCTATATAAATCATTTATAATATTTAAATAAAGATAATTTCATTTGGATAAAAAGAGAGGAAGTGTAATTTGAGAGAATAATGGAGTTTCTCGTAGAATCCCATATCTTAGGCCCGAAGGTGTTCTTCACTTGATCTTATTTTCCTGGACAATCAAATTTGATTCATTAATTAATAATTAATGCTCATTTATACTGGTATTAGATTTATTATATAATTATTAAGTTCATTTATGGCCTTTTTATGGGCTAAGATGTTTAATTTCATTATTTAAGAGTGTTTATTTCATTGGGTTTCATGATCGGTTTACTTGTACTTGTGTATGGAAAATCATGTAGAATGAGGATATTTTTCAAAAACTCAAAATATATGATATTAATGGAATTATATAATATTAAAATACCATTTTTTTACCATGAGTGAGGATTATTAATTAGATAAATAATTAATGATTATCATTTTTATTTATTTAGAGTATTTCAATCACAATGAAGTCATATTTATTTATAATTTATATCATTTGTAAAAAATGATTATAGAAAGTTACATAATATATAATACAAATATTATCATATGTTTAAATCATAAAAATTGTTTCATTACCTTACATGGTGGTGGAATTGAAAGATAAAATCATGTCACCCTCGAAGGTTGTAGATCGGCACCTCGTAGACGATGTTTTCATTATTAAAATAAAAGAGAGCGGATAATAGATTTGAAGAAACATTATTCCATAAAAATGAAAAAATAAATATATATATTGGATACTGGAGTTTTCATTCAACTTAGATAAGGGTATGTGAGTAGAATATTAGAAGATAATGGAACATGAAAAACAATTTGAAAGAAAACAGAAGAGGGTTTTACCTCTTGATTCCTTCTTCTTGAGAACCTCCATAAGGGATTTTTTTTATCTGTTAATATCCAAATCTCATATATGTGGGGTAGAGGTTTGGGAATATTAATGGTCATAATTTGGAAATCTATCAAATCTTGATAGGTTTTAGGAGAAGAGGTGGTGAGGGGTTGTATTTGTAGTGGTGGAGAGGGGAGTTTTCTCATTATTTAATTCATTAGTCTATTAATTTTCTCAAGATTAGAAATAATGTTGAAACTAGAAACTAAATACTATAATTATATCATATGAGTTCAAACAAATTGTGTGTACATCATCCATGACTCAATAACTAGTGTATTTGACTTAAAATGTATATATACCATAAATGACTATACTATTCACAAAAAAATCAAGTATTTTAGAAAAATCCAAAAAATTACCCCTAACAATTTTTTGAACTATAGACTTTTAAAATTATATTCATTTTATGAAAATATTTATTTATATATGAGATATTTAATTTTTAATTATAATAATAATTTACTCAAAAAATATAGATTTCAATATTGAAACTAATTTTATATCAATTTAAAAATTTAACTAAGGTTTTCTTAAATTATCTTACAATTATAAGACATTAAAATAATTATTTATTAATACACTTTATGAATCTATTTTTTTTATTATTAAATTATTCATCAAATTGTGATTAAATATTTATGACTTCAAAAAATACCAATACTTAATTAATAATTTTTAAAATAATTAATTACTTATACTTTGATATAATTATATCATATTTTCACTTAATAGTTGGATAAATTATATTCATAACGTCATTGGTGTAGTTCCTATTCAATTTTACAGGTCACTCTTCATAATGGTTGCATTACTATTCCAATGGTCAAATTACTATTTCATCTGTATTGGTTCATTAACATATAGAAATACTTCATATTTGGTTCATTAATAATTTTTGAATCTTGTATTGTATTATATATGGGATTAAACAACATGATATAATTATAATAATGGAATTTCTACTGATAAAACTTTGGGTCATAACATTCTTCTCCTCTTTTGAAATTTCACCCTGAAATTTTCATTTTACATTTTAAGATGAAAACAGGTGTGGGTAATTTTCTTTCATCGCTTACAATGGATCCCATGTTTCCTCTTCGTAATTATGGTTCTATCACAGTACTTTGACCATGTGAGTGGTCTTATTAATGTATAACTTTATCTCTACGATCCATGATCTTCACTCGCTTCTCCTCAAAAGAAATATTATTCTCCAACTGTACCACCTGTTGAGTGGGTACATCTTAAGGGTTTGGTATTTACTTCTTTATGAGGGATGCGTAGAATACATCGTGTATTTGAGATAGGGTACGTGGAAGTATTAGTTGATTGGCCAAATCATTGACATTATCAAGGTTCTCAAAGTGGCTGATGTACCCTGGACTTATCTTCCCTTTCTTCTCAAATCACATGTTCCTCTTCAATGGAGATATGCAGAAGAATACCATGTATCCAAATTTAAACTCAATGTTTTATCGATGACTATATTGATGTGTTACTGAATGGTTTTTATGTTCTACCCAATTTCTTCAACCATTTCACGTCCTAGAAACTTACATCCACTAACTCCATCCCATCATGCTTTTGTTCTGCACCTTTTTCCATAAAGGGTTTCATATTGGGCCATTTTGATGCAGAGTGGAAACAATTATTGTTGGAGAATTAAACCAATGAGAGATGTTGGTCCCATCATCCTTTTAATTCCAAAGAATATGCTTTAAATATGTATTCTAGTGACTTAATAGTCTGCTCAGATTGGAAATCTGTTTGAGGATGATAAGTTTTACTGAAGTTCATCTCGATGCTTAGAGCATACTAGAGACTTTTTCTGAACATGGAGGTTAATCTCGAGTCTCATTCATATACAATATATAGTGGTAGTCCATGTATCCTTACAACTTCATTTATCTATATCCGGGAAATTTTATCTAATGATATTTCCTCTCGAATTGTGATAATGTGATCTATCTTTGCATGATGATCCACAATAACCCATATGACATTATTTCCTCTGGATGTATTTCGATGTCTAGTGACAAAGTCCATGGGGGTTTTTCCAATTTCCATATTGGTATGGGTAATGGTTGCATTATCCACTTAGATGTTTTCCTTTCAGCCACTACTTTCTGACAAACCAAGCACTTTGATGTATATTCAGTGATCTCATTTTTCATATTGTCCCAGCAAAAGTTCTCCTAGAGATCTCAATACATCTTTGTGCTCTCTAGGTTAATAGAGAAGGCTGAGATATGTACATAATACATAAGATCTTTCTTTGTATATGGACTGGATTTTACACAAATTTGTGACCCAAATCTTATGACTCCATCATCACTGATCTTGAACATCAAGGATTTCCCATTCGTGATAGCTTCCAACTTTTTTCTGAAATTCTACATCATTCCTTTAAGAATCCATTATTTTCTCCGTACGGTATGGTTGAGAAATCATTTGAAAAAAGATTTATTATGTTCCTTCCTTAATGATTCCCATTTCCATCCTTTTAAAATCAAATAATATTAGATCCTTCTTAATTATCATCATTGATAAATATATAGGATCCATTATACTAAGAGCTTATTTCACCTTCATTGCATTACTAGGATGTTAGTGGAATGAGCAGTCATAATCCTTAATAAGATCAAACCATCTTCTATGGTTCATATTACGATCTTTCTGTGAGAATATATATTTGATATTTTTTGATCATTATATATCTCTCACTTCTCACCACTGTGAAAATTCCACCCAATTTTTAATGCTAAGATCATAGTTGCCAACACCATATCATATGTAGGATAGTTTTACTAAGGAATTTTCAACTTTCTCACATCATAGGCTATCACTTTATCATTTTTCATTAGTACACATAATATTTCTTTTTTTTAAGAATCGTAGTAAACCACAAAGAGTTATCCACTTTTTGGAAATGTGAGTACCGGTGCAGTGATAAGCCTCCTTTTGAACTTATTATACAATTTCTGGCATTCTTGAGTCCAAAATATCTTCACTAACATTTATCTGATCTTGGTTATTTGGTTTGAAAATAATGATAAGTTCATTAAAAATAATATTTAATACCCAAATAGTCCATGAAAAAAATAGATCTCTTTTACAAATATTGGAATGGGCCACTCTTTGATTTCCTTTGTCTTGGAAGTGTCTATAAATATTCCTTTTCTGGTAATAAAATTCCCCCAGAGTGATTCTTACGACATCTAGAACTAACATTTACTATACTTTTCATATAGTTTATCTCTTTTAAAAGTCCTTATCATTGTATTCAAATGATCCTCATGTTCCTCATTACTCTTAGAGTATCTCAAATTTTCATCCATAAAGTCAACCATAAAATTTATAAAGGTAATATCTAAATACTTTATTCCTTAAGCCCATGAATATTGGTGGACAATTAGTGATTCCAATGGGAATAACTATGAACTCATAGAGTCCATTCATCATTTTAAAGGTTTTTTGGTAATATCTTTCTTCTTCACCCTTAATTAGTGATAAATAACTATCCCCAAGTAGCTAGTCAAAGAAGCCATCTATATGTGGCAAGGGTTACATGTTCTTTATCAGTATTTTATTGATCTCACAATAATCATTGAAGATTTGAATTGATCCATTATTCTTGTTGATTAATAAGACTGTTCCACCCCATGGTGAAGCACTCAGGTGTATAAAACCCTTATTATGATTCTCCTAGAATTTCTCATTGAGTTTTTCTATCACAATGGGGTAAATTCTGTTAGGTTTATCTAATATAAAAAGATATCCATGAATAAGTCCAATTCAGAACACAACCTCTAGATCAAGAGTAAGACCAAGAATCTCTTCTTTGAATTCATAATTGTAATCCCTCATGAGGTGCATGTTTTTGAGCCTGGTCATCTCCTTTGTCTTAATCACTCAATTGAGATATGATTACTTATAAGGTCGTAATATCTACACTTGAGAAGATGATTCTGAAGGGGATTCATCTTTTTCCTTACATATGTAAATAATTGGAGGATGCTATTGGATGTGAAGAGTGATCTCCCTTTCCTGACAGTTTTTGTTGGATTTGTATCCATTCGGTGCCCAAAAAAATAATCAAACTCCACCAAAGAATGTAAGACAAGATATTTTTAAAGGATTATTCGACAAACATTAACTAGGGTGGAGTTATGTAATCTAGATGTAATAATTTCACCATTCTCTATTCTCATAGATAACTCAACCTACAAATTTGAAGGGGGTGTCTGAATAGTTATACTAAACTTTTAGCATATGAAATAATTCATAGAACCAAAATCCAATAGAACATTTTCTATTCTTGAATGAATAATCAACATACCTGTCTCCACATAATTTTCTCTCTCCAAATCAGTAGTAGTGACAACATAAGCCCTTCCTTGTTTCCATGGAGGTTGTTTTTGATTGCCTCCAAAAACACTAGGCTTAGGTAAATGGTTTAAAAAATGAATATGTTCTTTGTGGTCGAAACATACCACTACTGGAGAAGAATTCATAGGAACCTTCATGTCTTCTTCCATGTTAGTAGGATTTTTCATATCCCTTCGGAAGTTCTTAGCCAGATACCCCATTCAACCATAGTTGATGCATTTCCTAGTTCACAGTAGACATTTCACAAGATAATTCTTCACACAATTTTGAAATGTGGGATATTAGGTCTTCTTTCCATCACAATATTTATTTTATGATACACTTATATTAGACTCCATTTTTCACATTTCTTCACCGATCCCATGATACCAATGAGAGTATCCGATCTCCATTTCAACCATGAGGTCCCAATGGAAAATCTCCTCATAACATTGAAATTCTCAAATCTCCAACAATTTTTGAAGACATGGTTTTAGTCCACTAAATAAGCCTAAGTCATATCTTGAAAGCTTTTTAAATTTTAGTTCTCTTGAAAAAGCTAAAGGTATATCTTGAAAGCCTTGTTAATTTTACTTCATATACCCCAATAGACTTATCTTCCCTCAGATTAAGTCTGAGGAACTCCCTTTCCAAATTGAGATAGAGGCTTTGGGGAAAATATTATTAAAAAAATAATTCCATGTATTCCTCCCAATCTATGGAATCAAGTTCCTCCTTTGAATTCATATTTTCGATCATTTTCTAACACTGATCAGCTTCCCCATAAAAATGATAGACCGCAAACACAGTATTCTCTTATTCTGAGCAGTGGAGGAAGGATAATATATGTTCAATGGAGTTAATCTACTATACCCTAGGGAGGTGATCAGAATATCTACTAAAAATGGCAGGCCTTTTCTAGATGAAGTATTTAATGGAAACTTTACCTTCCTTAGAAGAAGGAGGGTGTTCCATGCGATCAATTTATTTTTCATTACTTCAGCCTATTGAATAAGTACTGTCATGATGTTTTGATCACCAGTTCCCATTATATTTGGCATTTCATTAGGGAAATCATCACATCCCCTATCACAATGATTGTTCGGACATGTTCTTCTATTTCTCACCATTATCTATGAATAATGCAGTGAAAATAGGGGAATTGAGTATTTAGCTAATAAGCATTAAAAAAAACATTAAACATAAAATGATAAAATATTAATGGAAAAATATATCCTAACTTGTGATTCCATAGGGTTAAACATAGGATATAAATGATGTGTTTCCAATCATATAATCTTATGGTCTCTTTTTCCCTTAACAATGGTTCATAACGAGCTTATGAATTTACCAATGTATATACCTAAGAGTGTCAAAGAAGGTGCGTAGTAAGGCCTATTGTGGTGTACCAGGTTATCCCAAGTTAGACCCTAAGAACCTTGTCAGATTTTTTACTCCTAGGTACATCTGTTCTAGAACCAAGTCCACTTGTAGTATCTAGGCATGAATGATTTTTCTTGATAATCCACTTAATCTATACTTAACAAAATTTTTCTATTTTTTCTTAGACATAGTATTACCATATGTTTCATAAAAATTTCTATTTTCTTAGTCTTAAAAAATAACTAAACATCTCATAGGATACAAACTTTAGATACCCTAGTCTTTTACAAAAATCATTACATGATTTTGAGCATAATTAAACTACCAATTTTATGGCAAGGATCGTAAAGACTATTATCTTAGATAGAAAACATGGAACTAAATAAACCAGTTCTTTATTAACCATCCATAATGAGATCCTAACATCCTTAGTTCCCTTACATATTCATAAGATAACCTTGGGATAACATGAACAATGGGATGAGTTAAAAATCCCAGAAAAGGAATAAACGGTAAAATAAAGATTTTCACATGGGTTAAAAGGAATACCATAATGATATAAAAAGGCATGAAACATGACTAAACATAAGGAATAATAACATGGGGTCATATAATCATGTATTCATAGTATTGTGGAAGCCACATAAAACATGAATTTAGAACAAGTTAAGGCCCATTGCACATAGTGGATCACGATTTAAGCCACATTGCACACTGAGGATCATGATTCAAGGATAACCACCAAGACCATTGTAGATAATATCTCCTTAGAATAAACCTTACCAAATGAATTAGAGTGATACATGTGTGCAACCATATTTACATGTTCGTGAATATGTGTGCCACATGAAGAATGATACATAAGGAATAAAAAATAAATAGAAGCATTACCCATTGTAAGAATTGGGTATCATAATCATGTAAAAAGGTATAACATAAGGGGATATCATAATGGTGTCCATTAAATTAAGGATTTATATCATACATGGAAATTCATTTAGGAAAATAGGCATAGATCATTGTTGATTCATAAGCATTACCATTTTTTCATTCCATTATTATTTAAAAATCACCAAAATATTTCCCTTGTTAATATTTTATTTCTATAAGGTTCAATAAAGGAATTTTATGAATGTCTAATAATAATCAGACTCATGATCTTAAATCCCTTTTATGTTGTTTTATAGCTATGTCTAACAAAAGTTTCCCCAATAATGAATAAAAAGTAAACTAATAAAAGAAATTGGATCCATATTTATAATCAAACTCTCAAAATTTCTCAAATTCAATTCACTCAAATTTTCAAATCTGATTCTCATAGTTTCTCAAATCTGATTCTCACAGATTTTTAAATTTGGTTCTCACTGATTCTCAACATTGATTCACCCAGATTTTTTAATTTTATTCTCACAATTTCTGAAATTAGATTCCTTTAAAATTTGAAATATGATTCACAGAGTTTCTCAAATCTAATTCTCTCATAATATCAAATATGGTTCTCTCAGAATATTGAATCTGATTCTACCAGAATATCAAATCTTATTATAACCCTTTATCAAATATTATTCTCACACATTATTGAATCTGATTCTCACACTATATCAGATTAATTTTACATTATTTATCAAACCCAATTCTTATAATATATAGAATCTATTTTTACTTTTTTTAGAATCTTATTTTATTACCTTCAAAGAACCTATTTAGTACTATATTTACATAATTTTATTCTAAATATATTATCATATTAATTAATACTTTTAATACTGAATACATAGTTATATTTATAATGAAATTTTTCCTTATGCTAAAATGATATTGTCTAATCTGTCATTTTATGACCATTGTAGGTGCCACCTATACAGGTCCCTCCATAATTTCAGGAAAAATATGACCATTGGAGAAAAAGTCATCCATTTCATTCCATGACTATAAATATCTAGGTCACATAATTATTTATAAATATCTCAACTATTGTGTGTGTCTACATACTATATTTTCTCTCTTGTGAAATGATTGTTCCCAAAATCTGTAATTGTAATAAGAGAGTGTCTATCTTAAATAAACCTTATCAGGTTGTATCATCAATATTTTCTTCATTAGTCTGATATTATAATCGAGGTTTTCCATAAAAATAAATATAGAGGTGTTGATTACCTTTATAATCAAGGGATTCTTGCAAAAGGAATACATAATTGTTGATTACTTACATAATCAAGAGATTATAGGGATATTAAAATAGACATTTCATATTATCTTTCACAAATTGAGGACTTACCCTGGTGTGGGTATGATATAAATTCTTGAATGTATAAATCAAGATACATTTATCCAATGTCATTAAATACCCATAAATTTGGATTAAAATATTTCATCTCATTTTTTCAACTTGTTTTGTTACAAGTTTATTAATTTTGCATTAATTTTTTATAAATAAAAAGTGTTACTAATTATACATTCTCTATTTTATAAACTATTATTCAACATTATATATAATTTAAGGTATAATTAATGTTTTATGTAAACATATCACTTTTTTTCATTACGATAATCATTTTTATCATACCCAGTTGTTTCCCTTAAACCTTACAGAAGAATGATTAGGGAATACAATTTGTTTAACATTGTAAATAAATACATCATTAAGAATAAAAATGATTTTTGTAATTAATATTCACCCCTATGGTATTTTAGAATCTACATATATATTTTGATCCAACAATTGGTATCAGATATGGTTTTTGCAACTCATATTTTTGATTATAATACCTTTTCAAGTTTTTAAAATTTCTTTTATAAAATTTAGGTTTATAAGTATTTTTTCATAAACTAACTTGTATCATAAAAACATAATATTTGTATTATTATAATGATTTTAGGTTTTAATGTCAGATCAATAGATAATTTTAATCCTACAAGACCACCTATCATTGGTGTTAAAGACTATGAATACTGAAGAGATAGAATGAATTAATTTGTTATCAACACAAGTGTTGATAATATTTTTTTCTTTCTATAGTGTATAAAATTATTGGTAAAGAATTAATACATATTACAAGTCATTCCACGAATTAATTTCAACTATACTATAAGGTAATCAATACTTTGATTTATTCTTTGACCATAAATATATAAAGCAAGATATCATCTTGTAAAGTATCTAGTAGAATATGGATGAACTTAGGAATAAATCATTGTGGAACATCTAATGTCATTGATACAAGAAGATACATGATTAGATAAGATTATAATGGTTTAATTTTTCTCTATGGATAACCTATATTTAAAGTTCAATAGATATTTATGATAATTGTAAGTATGTTTCAATCAATGAAAGAGAAGGGCTTCAATACTGGGATCCTTATATATAAGATTATAGACATAATTCCAAATGAATAGGAGTCAAAGATAACATCATTTGATAAATCAAGAAAAGTAAAAAATGTTGCTCTTGATATGTTATTTGGAAATCTTCTACAATATGAGAAAAATTTAAAGAGAGATGATGAAAATGAAAATAAAAAAAATGGAGGTGTTTCTTTTACTACTAATTCAAATCAAGTGAAATCCAGGGCTCCTAAAGAAGATGTTAAGACATCAAAGAAGAATGTTTTGGTTCAATTAGAATCATGTGAATATGAACAATCATAAAATGAGTTATTTAATGTAGCTCAAAGGATGAACACGATTTTGGGAGAGAAGTATTTTCAATAACAATATAAGAAAAAGTATAACAAGGATAAGAAAGATTCTGAATTTACAAGATATGATTGTAATATATCATGAAAAAATAAACCAGATTTTCCAAAGCTCAAAAGAAAAGACAGAAATGAAATACATTTAGATAGGAATAACAAAAAGTATTATATTTCTAAATAAACGAAATACTTGAAGGAAAATTATTCATGTAGTGAAAGCGGTAGTGATTATTTTGATGAATCCTTAGACAATGAAACTTAAAAACAAAATAATATTCGTCTTTATATGAAAATACATATTTAAAATCAATGTTTCATTGAAAAGGTACACACTACTGCATCCTTAAACAATATTTCCTTAAATTCTAACTACTTTGATGAGAAAAATTATATTTCTTCTAATGAATAATCATATTCGACATAGGGTACTTCACCTTCTTTTGATGAAGTTTCTATATTTTATATTTTTTTTGAAAATGAATATAGTAAGATCAAATAAAAGTTGATAAATAAAATTATATAATCAATATTATAACAAAAGAATAATTTGATCATTCAATATATCTTGATGAAAAATATTTAAAAAAATTAAATTTTTAAGAACCTTGTGGAAGTAAATTTTGAAAATCTAGAATTTTTAATGATATAGAAATAGTTGTTTCAAAGAAAAATGATTTAGATAGACAAAAAATAATTCTAAAACAAATTATTATGAGGATAAGAATTTAGTATTTAGAATAAAATATGAAAAATATTCTCTAAATAAACACTTATCAAATTTTTCCTCAACTAAATAATCTTTTGATATGCTATATTCTATATTTTTTCCTCTATGTAATAGTTATGGAGTACATCATTCTCAAAAACTATTTTTAGCAACAATTATTTCCCAAAGGATCTCCACTATACAATAAGTGTCAAAGTGGTGGACATTGGAACTAAAAATTTATTTAAATAAAATCCAATCATTAGTATTTCATAAATCCCATTTTTTTAAAAATATTGATTCTTAGGATTTTACTTTTTAACAATTACATATCTAAGAAAGTTTGGATTAAAGAACCACACTATTTTGGTTTTACAAAACAAAGAAGGTACAAACTACAAAAATGCATGTTACATGGATAGTAGATGTTCCCAAAACATGTCTGGTAAAAAAAATTCTTTGAAAAAATTATCAAGATGAAAGGAGGAAAATTAACTTTCATAAATAATTCTCAATTAGATATTATTAGTATATGCAACATTTTTTTCCATGGAAAATCCTTGATTTAAAATTTTTTGTTTGTTAAAGGTCTTAATAATAACCTTATAAGCATAATCCAACTCTGTGATGATGTTTACCTTGTGAATTTAAGAATGAAAAATTCTTAGTACACAATTCCAAGGATAACTTTTTTCATTCTACCCATCTACATGAAAATTTTTAAACACTCAACATAAAAGACATTAGGTTATACAAATTACAAAAACTTAGTGAAATAGATGATCAATCATGGTCATGGAATAAAATTTTTGGACAATGTAACTTTAGGAACATATAAAAATTTACTATGATAGAATTTTTTAAGGACATAATGGATCATTGATTTGATTCATAAAATGTCTATGATCCTTGTTAATATAGCAAGAAACACAACCCTTGCATCTAAAATATTAGTGAAGTCACAAAATCCAATGCGTTGCAGTTACTGCAAATGGAATTATGTGGTCCCACAAAAACTCGAAGTTTTAGAAGAAAATAATATGTATTTGTTTTGGTTAACGATAACACTAGATTTACATGTGTCTATTTTCTCGCAATGAAATATAAATACTTTTATTTCTTTTAAACTTTTAAATCCAATGCTAAAAATTAGAAAATTTTACATTGATAACTACTCATAGTGATCACGGTGTACAATTAAAAAATTCATATTTTGAAACTTTTTTGTAGTAAAAAAGTGAATCACACATAACTTTTCAGCTCCAAGAACTCCTCAGAGAATGATGTCGTTGATAGAAGAAATCGAATTATTCAAGATATATAAAAAGAACTATTTTTAGTGAATAATCAATTGCTAAAAAAATTTGTGATGAAGTTGTGAGTACTTCTCGTTATATTATATATCGTATTTTAATAAATCCATTTCTTAATATAACATATTATGAGTTCTATACATGAAAATAACCAAGAGTCTCATACTTTAGAGTTTTTGGATGTAATGTATTCATTTGGAATAAATAAAATAACATAAATAAATTTTCACCCAAGTTAGATTAAGGTATATTTTTATGGTATTCTACTACATTTGATTCTTATAGAGTTTAAATAAAAACTATTTTACTATTCAATAAATAGTACAAGATAAATTTTAGGAAACCTGCCTTTTTGTTTTTAACCAAACTAGACCTACATATTTAGATTTGTTTTCCAAAATTGATTATCAACCTTTTATAGAAGAATCATCCATGAAGGAGAATAATCAACAAAATGTTTCAAAAGTATTCAACCCATAATAATTTCTACACTATATTGTTGAACATGTTTTTTAAAATCCATGTTAGTTGTTTCCTAGGAATCATCCCAATGATAGTATCATTGTAGATTTAAATCCACCCGTTTGGACTTGAATTTATTTCAAAAATGAATTAAATAATCTAGAATTTCTTTCCCAATTCGAACCCAGAAGTCCTGATCAGGCTTTAGGTGACAAAGGATTGATTAAGGCTATGAATGATAAACTAAATGAATTAGAAAGTAATAATGTTTGGACCATGGATGAAGGACACAAAGAAACCTCTGTAATTGGGTCAAAAATGGTCTTTGTAAAAAATAAGATTAAAATGGAATTATTGTTTGAATTAAAGAAGGATTAGTATCTTAAAGCTATAATCATCAAGATGAAATAGACTACGGAGAAAGCTATGCTTCATTATCTAGACTTGAATATACTCATATTTTATTAGACTTTATAGCATTCTTTAATTTTAACATTTTTAAAATGGATGAGAAGTGTTCTTTCTTTAAGGGATATGTTCAAGGGGACCCTTTTTTAGAACAAACACCTGTGTTTGAAGATACAGAACATCCTGAATATGTTTATAAACATACCAAATCATTATACTGACTTAAAAAATCCCCTCAATCCTGGTTTGATAAACCTAATAGATTTTTTATACTAATAAATTTTGTTATGTGAACTTCCGATCTGACCATTTTTATAATGAAATAAAACAAAAATGATTTTATTGTTCAAATTTATGTCAATGAAGTTATATTAGCATAAAATCAGAAATATTTAATGGAATCATTTGTGAATTTTATGAAATATTAGTTTGAAATAAGTATGAAGGGTTAGTAAAAACTCATCCTTGGTATTCAAATCTCTAAAAAAACTAGAGTAAACCTATATATCTCAACAAATGTATATTAAATATCTTCTTAAAAATTATGGATTAGAAAATACTAAATGTATTAGTACTCTAATTAGTAACTTGAATACCCTTGATAATGATGAAGCTGGACAACCAGTTAATCAAACAACTTTTAGAGGTATGATGGGTAGTTCACTATTCATAACAAATAGTCATCCATACATAATGTTATTAGTATACTAATGTGAAAGATATTAATAAAATACAATATAATCAAATTTAAAGCTTTGAAAATAATTTTTCATTATTTAATGTGAACTATGGATTGGGGACTTTTTTATTTTATGGAAATGATTTTGAACTAACATGTTTTCAAGATGCTAAATTTTGTGGTTGTAGATGGGATAAAAATTATATCTGGAAATTTTCAATTATTAAAAGATTATTTAGTTTCTTGTAAATGTATGAAACAACACTCGATATCACTTTCCACTGCTGAAGACAAATTTATGGCAGCTGGAAGATATTGTGCTCAAGTATTGTGGATGCAACACACACTCACTAATTATTTCTTGAGTTTTACTAAAAAGAAAATAATATTTTATAACACTAGTGTCATATCCCTTAGAATGAACCCTGCACATCAATCACAAGAAAATAACATAGATATTGGGGATCACTTTATTAGGGATCACACACTTAAAAGAAGATACTATTTTACAATTTATCAGAACTCAAGAAACATTTTCCAATATTTTTGTAAAACCATTACCTCTTGTTAGATTTTAATATATCAAACAAAATTTAGGAATGATAACTGTAAGGTAATCATACTTTTACACTTTTTTCAAAATACCCCTTACATTAAGTTACTCTTTTTCGTAGGAGAGTACAATTAACATTTTTCATAATAATTTTTCTTCCTATCCTATCAAATTGTTTTTATAGCCTATCAAATATTTTTAGAACATAATATATGTTCTGGAATTCAGAATATGTTTTGGAAACTATCTTATTTGAATCAAAATTTTTATATTTAAAACATGTATGAAGAATATATTACCAATATTAATAAATCATCTAACAACTCTGAATGGTATAATTTCTTTCCTATTAAATCTAAAATCAAATTCTTAATGTTAGTATTTTATTTTTTTAAATCATATTTTCTTAAAACTATTTAGTTTCCATAACACCTCCTAATTTTGGAACTTATAAAACCTTATTCCACTTAATTTCAAGCATCAAATCAGATTGGACTATTTTCAACTATCACGTTAATCCTAGAATTTGTACCATAACCTCATCTCTTATATATAAAATGGGACCCCCAATGTCCCACATTCATATCCACTATCTTCTGTATGAGTTAGTAAGATCCTTCAAAACCCTTAGTACAATTTCGTTCCATTTCATTAAATATGAATGTCTCGATCAATATCATATCAATGTTCAATGCTTGCATCAATGGAATTTAAAGATCAGTTTATATTTATATAATGGTTAGTTAATCAATTATTATTTCTCATGTATGATTCTTTATTAAGTGAGATCATAAATTTCCGAGTATAGAAATCTGTATGTATTAAAAATAACAAGGGAGAATAGGATACAGTCTTTCTAGAACTAGTTATTTTGTATTTTAAATTATTTGTGTTCTTTATAGAAGGAGGAAATGATAAGGTATAGATTAAATGATATGAAAAATCATACCCAATGTCCTTTAAGAAAGAAGCAGATGTCCAAGACATGCCCTTTGATGGAGAAGATTTCAACCATTATCACAAACATCCAGAATCTTATGGTTCTTTGAATGAATAAAATGAATTAAAATACTTATTCCTTCAGCCAATAAAAAAGCTAAAACATTCTCATATCACCTCAGACTATCAGATTATATCATTATGGATGCACGGGTTTCTAAATTCAATAAAATTAGATGAAGATACCCTCAAGGTAACAAATATCATCATGTTATATTTTATGTAAAATATAATACAGATAAACTTGATGAGATATATATTTTTGAAGATTAGTAAGATAAAGGAGGCTTTGATCAACCCACATATCCTCTTGTTTCCAGAAACCTTTTTCAAGTTGTTAGTAAATTGCAAGAACTCTATCAATGTTCTATGTATTTCGATGCCATATATGTTCAGGAATATTCTTTTAAGTGATGACACACTTAAAAGAATGAAATAATATTTTGATGAAGATAAAAATTAGTTTTTTATTTATCACAAAAATGAATTTCAAGTCAGAGAAAGTTCTAACAAGTGATAGCTGAGTTTAAGAAAAGAAAAGTCCATGCTTCTAAACAGCAGTGCCTAATGAAGAATAAATCTTACCTAGATTAATTCATTGAAAAGTGAAAGAAATATCTTGAGAAAAGAAAAGAAGGGGATCTAGTATTTTTTATAAATCCAGAAAAATGAAATACCATAATAATTCACGAAATTATGGAACTAGAAAAAAATCAAAGGAGAAGAAGATTATGAAACAATTAATGGAAGCTGAGTTGTGCCAGGAGTTATTGAAATCCTCAAAAAGAGAATCATTAAACATTCATGTTATGTTATACTTCCTTCAATAATATTAACATCCCCATACGAAATTGGGGGCCATGATGATAGAATATATACCCAAAGATAAATAAAGTAATGGTTTCAAGTTAAGTTATGAATGTAAAAGAGAAATGTTAATCTATATATGAAGACAGTAAAGTTAGATATAGTAGGAATGAGATTCAAGAAATCATAAAGATTCAGAGAGATAATTAATCAAATAAAATCTCTAAAAGAACATATCAAGCTTCCTCTTCCAGTATTGCCTCTAAATCAAGCTTAGTTATAAATCCAATAGTCAGATCCATAAATCAAACTCATCCCAGAATGATAATGTCCTCGATAGTGATGTTCATAAATTTTCTTTTGATGGTGATGATAATGGTGATGATGATGGTGATGGAATGATGATGAAGACAATATTGTCCAAATTTCTGATGAAAGGTAAAAAACATAGAATTAAAGAATCAGAATCTAAGAAAGAAAAATAAAAGTACATCTATTTTAGAACATCAATGAAAAATCAATCGAAATAATAAAAGTCATAATATTCTATGGGAGAAGATTTGGTTGTTAAATATTTGAAGAATTTGGTAAAGTGTATTCAATAATTTACAATAACAGGGCCAATATTTCATATAATTAAAGAATCATTAAAAAAAATCTAACTCAATAACCCTTCATACGGAGAAGATAACAAATCTTCATGTAGATTTTAAAACCTTTTTGGATAATTATCACTATCATAGGAAATTTCGCAACAAGATGACCAATTGGTCAAGGAATATCAATCTTGATCTTAAGGTTTTTGATGATAAGTTTGATTCAATCAAGAATTCCTTACCATAATCCAAAAATTCACATAATGTATTATCAAATAGTTTTTTAGATGAAATCATGAAGGAAAAAAGAATTCGTTTTCAACAAGAAAAAGATTTATATAGGAAACTAGATTTCATTGCAACAGAGGTTTAAATAATAAAGTCTTACAAAGATGAGATCATTTTTTTAAAGAATAAAATTAAGATTTGGATATAAAAACTCAACTACCATTATGAAAAATTCTATAATAAAGAAGAAAAAATTCAAATCCTTAAAAAGGAGAATCATCATTTAGAATTATTCCTTGTAAAGGTTGAAGAAGATCACAAGGAATTTAAGAATATGAAGGCTCTTGAAAAATAATTAATGTCAAAGAAGGACTAATTTATTTTGTATCCATGAATGATTTCCTATAAAAAAAATTTAATATCATGTTTTTTACCCCTATTGTTCCATAAATAATGTTTCATAACATTTTTCAATTACATTATATATTCTTCATTCCTTTTGTAAATCATAATGGGGAGAATTGTTAAGAAAACTGGAGAATATATCCATATGTAAGGGAGGATATTTCTTTATGAAATGAAGAAAAATACATAATGAAAATAATTAAAACCTTTAAGGGACTTCATATCCTAATGGGAAGTTAGTATTATTCTTATTTATAAGAGTTATAAATTCATGGGGATATATGTATTTATTTTAAGTTCCAATATGAAAGATTTAAGCCATAATATTCTTTTCTTAAATCATTGTTTGTGATTTCAAAAAAGGGGGAGATTATTGAGTCAAATTCGTTATGACTTTTTTCATACCTTTATGCTTTCTAAATTACAAGAAGAATTATTTTACTAATATTTTCTTTCTAAAAGGTTTAATAAAGGGATTTTATTAATGTATTATAATAATTGGACTCATGATCTTTAATCTATTTTATGTTACCTTCTAGATATGTATAATTTTTTCCGTAAGATAGAATAGAAACCAAAACCAAATAAATAAATTGGATTCATATACATAATCAGATTCTAATAGTTTCTCAAATTCTATTCACTCAGATTTTAAAATTGATTCTCCCAATTTCTCAAATTTGATTCCCTCATATTTTTGAATCTAATAATCGCAGATTTTCAAATATGATTCTCTTAGATTTGTAAAAATGAGTCTCATATTTTATCAAATCCGATTCAGTTATATTCTGGAATTTTATTCTCACAAATTTCACAAATTCAATTCACTCATAATTTTGAATTTGATTCATACTGTTTATCCAATCTAATTCTCTTAGAATATCGAATATGATTATCTTAGAATATCAAATCTAATTCTGTTAGAATATCAAATATGATTCAAAACCTTTATTGAATAATATTCCCATACATCATCAAATTTTGTTCTCACACTTTATCGAATCTGATTGTCATGCTTCACAAAATCTGATTCTCATCGTTTACGGAGTCCCTTTCCCCTTGTTTTAAGAATCCAATTTCATAACATTTTCATGAAAAATTAGTAACAATATTTACTTATGGTTTAATAATTACTTTTGGATTCATAAATATTTCCAATACAGATTACATAATAATTTTTCTCATGACATTTTCCCTTATTCAAAAATGATGTCGTCTAATCTGTTATTTTATGACCGCTGTAAGTGTTAGCTATATAGGTGCCTTTGAAATTTCAGGAAAAAATATGATTGTTTGAGGACAATATGACCACTAAATTAAAGACCTATAAATATTTATAACTTCTTCATTTGTAAATAGCTCTAGTACTATGTGTATCTACATGTAGATGATTTTCTCTCATGTCAACTGCCTATTCGCAATGTTTATAAGTGTAGTAAGAGGGTGTCGATCTTAATAAAACCTTGTTAAGTTGTCTCTTTAATATTTTCTTCATGAGTTAGATATCATAATAAAGCCCATAAAGATAAAACAATATAGATGTGTCAATGAACTATTTAATCAAGGTATTCTACTGAAAGAAAGGTAGAGGTGTTGATTACCAACTTAATCGAGGGATTACGGGGATAACAAGATAAATGGTACATCTAATATTTTGCGAATCGATGGCTAACCTTATTTTGGGAATGGCATAAATTATTAAAAGTATAAATCCAGGTAATTTTATACTAAGTCATTGGATAGCATTCTCTTTGGGTTAACATATTTCATTTCATTTGTTCTAATTTTTTTATTACAAATTTTTAAATTCTGCTGCAATTTATTATAAATTGAAAGTGTTACTTATTATAAATTCTAGATTGTATGAACTCATGTTTAATATTTTATATAACTTATAGAAGAATAAGTGATGTAAGTAATCACATGAGTTGATTTCATTAATATAATAATCATTATCGAACCCATGTTTTTTTTATTATAACTTACAGAACAGGGTTTAGTGAATCCGTTTTGATTAACATTGTTAAAAAAAGACTTCTATATGATTAAAAATGAAAGTTCTTAAAAATAAAATTCACCCACACTATTTTATTTGAGAATATACATACATATTTATTTCCAATAATCATTATAATTGATATCAAACTTAATTTATTACATGTAAAAATTGCATTTAATAATCATTAGAAATCTAACATTTTATTACGGTTTAATGAAATTATTAAAAATAATTTGAAGTAGAAAAGGAATAATATTTTATACAAATAAATATGTGAACGAAGAATTTTTTCAAAATAAAATGAGTCATCTTAGAAAAATAATGGTGACATAAAAATAGATTATGGAGCATACATGAAAAGGGGTTATAATTCGAGAAGTTCCTATAAATCAGGCGTACTTATCAGGAATAAATGAGTAGAGAACCTTTTAAAAACATGTATTCCCAAGAAATTAAAGATGAATGGATCATGATACATGATTTTAAAAAATATATACATAATTTTTATTATGTATATAAATAGAATATCATTTGGGTAAAAAGGGAGTAACAAGAATGAATAATGGAGTTTCAGGTATATTCCCTAACCTTAAGTCCAAAGATATTATTAAATTGATCTTGATGTCCTGAATAATAAAATTAGATTAATTAATTAATAATCAAGTAACTAATTCTACATGTATTTTATTTATTATAACCTTATTAAGTGAATTTATGGCCTTTTGTGGGATCAGAGGTTCATCTTGATCATTTAGGAGTAGTAGTTTCCATGGTTTTCGTGATTAGTTTACTTATATATGTGTATGGAAAACCATTTATAATGAGTTTAGTTGTCCATGACATAACATATATGTTATGAATGAACTTATAGAATTTTAAAATACCCTTTTTTCAGATGTTAGGATGATTCATTAGAGAAATCATTATTGATAATCATTTAGAATAATTTAGCATTTTTTGATCACAATGAAGTCATATTGTTTTATAAATTATTATCTTGGGTAAAAAATTATTATAGATATTAAATAAGATATAATAAATATTTTATAATATATTTCAATAATAAATATGGTTTCATTTCTAGCCTTTAATTTGGAATTGAAATATGAAAGCATGTCTTCCAGAAAGGTGGTAGTTCAGTACCTCACTGATAATGTTTTCATTATTAAAATAAAAGAGAGAAGATAAGAGATTTGATTATGAATTATTCCATAAACATAATGAAATTCCAGTATATATAGGATTATTTAGTTTTCATTCCACTTAGAATTGGGGAATTTAGGAGAATATAAAAAATAAAGGAACATGAGAAGAAATTGAAATAAAACATAAGAGGGTTTTACCTCTTGATTCCTTCTTCTTGAGAACCTACTTAGGGGATTATTTTTAATATTTTGTAATGAAAAAATGTTCATGGATGGGGGGGAGAGGTTTGAGATAATTATTGAGGCAAATTTTGAAAGGGCTCAAGGCTTGAGAGGTGTGAGTAGAAGAGGGGTAAGGGGTGGTATTTATAGTGGAGAGGGGTGTTTTCTCATTATTTAATTAATAAGATTATTATTTTTCTCAATAAAGACTATAGAATTGATTCTGGAGGCTAAACATAGTAATTATATCATCTGAGTTCAAACTTATTTTTATTACATCATTTGTGACTCAATAAAAAGTGTATTTAACTTATAATATATATAGACCATAAATTACCGTATTTTACTATTCACTAAAAATCTAAATATTTTAGAGAAATCCAAAAAATCCACACTAATTATTTCTCGAGTTGTATAATTAAAAAACAGACTCAATTTTTTGAAAATAATTTTCTAAATATGATAAATTTATTTATTTTATTAAAATTATAATTTACTCAATAAATATAGATTTTAAAATAATAACTAATTTTATATCACTTTTGAAAAATAACAAAGTTCAAATAAAATTATATTTTAATTATAAAACATAAGAATAATTATTTATGAATACATTTTTTTAAAATAAATTTTATTTTGAATTATTAAATTACTCAAAAAATTATTATTCAATATTTATGACTTATAAAATTACAAACACTTAATTAATTATTTTTAAAATATTTTTTTCACTATGATATAATTATATCATATTTTCACTTTTTATATGGTTAAATTTTAATCATATTTTTATTGGTGAGGTTACCATTCAATTGGACGATTTACTATTTATAAGGGTCACATTACAATTCCAATGGTCAAATTACTATTTCATCGGTATAGGTTCCTTAACTTCTTGAAATAATTCTTATTTAATTCATTTATCATTTATAAAGCTTTTATGGAATTTTTTATGTGTTTATAAAACATGAAAAAATTATAATAATGGAATTTATAATGATAAAACATTGGGTTTTTACTATCTGTCTGGGAGTGGAAACCCATGCTCAAATGCAACTAAGTCCCAAAGCCATCGACAATAAGTTCCATAACCAAGAGGTGTTGTGAGCATCGCGGTCAAAATCTATTGTTAAGGTAACTACATAAATTTGGACTATCTTTTATCAGTAAAGGCTTCTCAAGATCTCAACTAAACACTTCTCTTGTATTTTTGGAAATTTGACTGACATGGTGAGTTGGTCTATAATCAACCAGATGAAATCATGTCTCAGAGACGTACATGGTATCCCCATAAAAATTTTAATGGATATCCCATCTCACTTCCACTCTATCACCTAAAGGGTTTGATCTAGATGAAATAGAATATATTGATCATCCTTCACATGCTGACTTGTGTGGGATCGATAGAGAAACTCTGCAACACCCTTATCCACCATTGTCCACTAGAACTAACGCTAATGGTCCTAGTAGATCTTCATCACACCTGGATGTAACTCTAAGGGTGAAGTATGAAACAGCCTCTGCACCTTATCTTTCATTGAAAGTGGTACCATTTCTCAACCTATAAATGTTGATTCAATAAGGTTTTCATTATGACTATTTCCATTCCTTCATTCAAGGGGGAGATTGTTAAAGTCATTAAGACTTTCCTTATGACTTTATCATTCCTCTTGTTTTGAAAATCACAAAAAACTTATTTTATGGAAAAAACTATTTTACCCAACAACTTATTTTATGGAAAATGCTATTTTACCCCAGTTTTACTTCTATAAAGAAACATTCCTTCCATACGAAAATTTACCCTTTCCAAGATTTCTTTGTTCATGTTATAAATTTTCTAAATATAAAAATTGGATTATAGTCCAAAACCTCAGAATCATATAATACATTGATATGAGGTATTCTGTTTTAGGATACAAATTCCTGTTACAAATTTTTATGAATATCTACTCTGAATTTCCTTTTACGAACTTTTATGATGTTCAACTATGAATTATGATTACGAATTCTCATTATGAATTTTGATAGAGAATTATGATTTCGAATTCTCATTATGAATTATGATAAAGAATTCTGATTACAAATTCTCATTATGGATTCTGATGATGAATTCCAATTACGAATTCTTATTATGAATTCCTTAGAAAAACAGAATCTGAATATCCTTGAATTTTAGACTCCGAATTCATTTTATGGATAGACTCTGAACTTTAACTTTCATCATTCCTAACATTCATTAGACCCCATTCTGAATATTAGTTTTGGTTATACTTAAACTTTATCTATTTCAAAATGATGTCGTGCTTTCCTTTATTAACTAACTATTGTTTGAGTGACACGTGTACAGTTCCCTCTGAAATTCAAGGTAGAATTTGAACATTGGAGGAGGGAGTCGACCATTGGACCATCACCTATAAATAGAAGCTCATTTGAACATGATCAGTACTTTATGGATTCTTGTTGTTCAGTACATCCTGAAGTGATTTATAGAGAGAGAGGCTCTTATAAACTCTCATGCTTCGTGCAGAAAGTTTGAACAACTTGTTCAAACATTGCATTGTACATATTTGATTCGTACGACTCTAATTGTTTCTGTGTACATTCGTGGGCTTCCGGGGATAGGAAGACAGAGGTTCCAACACCATGAAGTCTAGGGATTCCTTGTTGAGGAAGACCGAGGTGCCAACTACCTAATAGTCGAGGGCTTTCAGGGATAGTAATAAAGACACTGATCTTTGTATCGAGGATTTACACTAGTGTGGGTAAGACATACTTTCTTGAAAGTATAAATCAAAGGACCTATTATCCATGGTTTTTGGATACCCTTCTCTTTCAGTCAAAAAAATTATTGTTTGTTATTTGTTTTGTTACCGGTTTTCCACAATATTTTTTTTGTTGAGGAAGGTATAATATCTTATACTTCCTCATCCTTATACTCTAATATATTTAGATTCAATAAGCTTTAAGGAACAATCTTAATCTTTGTAAATTTTGTTAAGTTTAATTTTTGGAATTACTTTTTAGGAATCTAGCAAGTCTTTAGAATTTATAGAGGACTTGTGAATTATCTTTTTTATCCTTTTTAATTATAGCCATCCTAAAAATTTCTGAAGGGAATTTTTAAAAGGTACAATTGATCCACCCTCTTGTATCTAAGAATCTCATTCTTATTTCGATCCTACGTTTGGTATTATAGAGTATATCTTACTCAGACATACCATCCTAACAATTGGTAATAGAGGATTTGGCTCAATATGAATTAATCTCATGATTATATTCAGACGATTTATAGTTCTCAGAATTGAATTTTCGGATTTACATATTCGGATTCACACTTCTGGATTCAATTTTTTTCTAAATATGTTTTTTGGACTCATAGTTTGGATTCATTTTTTTTCGTAGAGATACCTTTACTCTATATTTTCTTACATATAATATTTTCCTTGTTTACAAACGTTTTCTACTAACATGTTTTTGTGGAAATAATTTTCGTATGAATGGAAGGAATCAATATTGGTTCTATAGATAATCTCAATCCGACTAGACCACCTATCATTGATGGTAATGATTACGAATACTGGAGAGATCACATGAAGACTTTCATTATCAACACCGGGGTTGAAAATTTTGTTATGCTTACCAGTGGATATAAAATTCATGATAAAGAAGTAGGTTCCTTTACAAATCAATAAAATCATGAATATCAACAAAACTGTAAGGTACACAATACTTTACTGTGTTCAATGACTGGAAATGCATATAGCCAAATTTCTTCTTGTGAAGGAGAAAATTCTATATGGAGGAAACTCAAAGTTACTCACTTTGGAACTTCAAAAGTAATTGAGACTAGAAGATCCATGCTTAGTGCTAAATATCACGGTTTTAGTTTTCCTTATGGTGAACCCATATGCAATGTGCAACAGATATTCATGAATTTAGTGAATAGTTTACAATCAATGGGTGAAAAAGGATTGGATGATTAAGCCCTTATTGACAAGATCATAGAAATCATGCCAAATGAGCGGGAATCTAAAAGGACTTCAATTGATAAGAATATAATGGTTAATAAATTACCCTTGATGAGTTGTTTGGAAATCTTCTTCAGCATGACACTAGAATGAAGAGAGATTTTTATATCATGAAGAAGAAGAATGTAAATGGTAGTGTAGCTATTAATACTACCTCAAATCATATGAAAGCCAATAATCCTGAGTGAGTTACAAGATCTAGATCTAAGAAAGTTATTATCCATTCTGAATCTAGTGGAAGTGAATCCAAGAAAAATGAATTATTAAATCTTGCTCGAAGGATGAACAAGATAGATAGATAGAGGAACTTTCAATCCAAATACAAGAATAAGGATAGGAAAGACAAAGAAGATTCTGAAGTTACATGCTATGAATGCAAGAGAGTTGGACACATAAGACCTGACTACCCTATGCTCAAGAGAAAATAATGAAAGGAAATGCATTCTGAGAAAAATAGAAAGAAGTATTACAAGTCCAAAGCTAAGAAATTGTTGAAATCCAATGACACATGGAGTGCCAGTGGTAGAGATTCATCAGATGAATCATCAGATTATGAATCTTTTGGACAGAAGAATCTTGGTCTTTTCGCCAGGCTTCATATTGAAAATCATTGCTTGATGGATAAGGTACACAATGCTGAATCAATGACCAATGTCTCTTTGATTTCTAATGATAGTAAATATTATAACTCTTCAGATGAAGAATAATCTCCTAATGAAGATAATACTTTACATACCTATGAAGAAGTTTCTTGGTTTTCCAAACTCCTTGAGAATGTGAATTCAAAACTAATGAAAAAAATTGATAAGGAAAATTCAAGGAATACTATTCTCACTAAGGAAAAATTATATCTTTATAAAGATCTTGATAAGGAAAATGATGATTTTGAAAGTATTTCAAAAAATCTTGAGGAAGTATGTTCTGAGAAGAATAATTTTTCTAAAGATCTAGATAACATAATTTCTAAAAAAATGTTTTTGATCCTAGCTCTAGTTCAAATTTATTTGAAGACAAGAACATAGTTATAAAAATATAATCTGAAATATTCTCCCTGAGGAAGTCATTGTCAAACTTTACCCAAGGTAAGGAAAACTTTGATAAAATTTATTCACAAATCCAACCTCAAAGGAATACTTCTGGTTTTGGTTACACAAGTTCTAAACTGATTTTAATAACAATTACATCATTCCTCAAAGTTCCCCTTTCTACACTAAGTGTCAATGTGGTGGTCATTGGGAATGGAATTGTTCTCTAAACAAAACCCAATCTTTAGGATGTCATAAGTCTTATTTTTATAAGATGATGTGGGTACCCAAAATTTTACTCTCTAAAATTTCTGGATCCAAGCATGTATGGATTCCGAAAACCTAACTTTTTCTTATTTTCAGGAAAATAGGGAAAGTATAAACAGCAATACATGGTACATGGATAGTGGATGTTCATGACATATGACTGGTAACACAAAATATTTTGAAAATATTATCAAGATGAAAGGTGGAAAAGTAACTTTCAGAGATAATGCTCAGGGATAAATTATTGGTATAGGTAAAGTAGTTCTTCTGGAAAAAACATTGATTTCAAATGTTTTATTTGTTAAAGGTATTAAGCATATCCTCATCAGCATAAGTCAATTATGTGATGAAAGCTAGCTTGTGAATTTTAGGAATGATATGTTCTTAGTACACAATTCCAAGGAAGATTTTATTCTTTCTGTACAAAGCCAATAGAATGTTTACACACTAAACATAGAAGACCTTTGGAGCCAAGACTTTCCTTGCCTTAATGAAATGGAAGATCATTCTTGGTTGTGGCATAGAAGGCTACGACACTATAACCTTAGGAACTTATGCAAAATTTCTAAGAAGAGACTAGTTAAGGATCTACTAGAGCTTAGATTTGATTGATCAAAAGTATGTGACCTTTGTCAATATGGAAAGCAACACAAATCAAGTTTCAAATTAGTCAGTGAAGTCTCGACTACTGATGCATTACATCTAGTAAATATGGATTTTTTTGGTCTAACACAAACTGGAAGCATTGGTGGCAAGTATTATGTATTTTTCTTAGTTGATTATTGCACTAGATTTACGTGGGTTTATTTTCTATCAAAGAAGTCTGATGGGTTTTCTTATTTCAAAAGTTTTAGAGCCCAAGTTAAAAATAATAAAAACCTTCCAATGAAAACTATTCATAGTGATCATGGAGGAGAATTTCAAAATTCGGATTTTGAAACTTTTTGTAGCAGGAAAGGCATTAATCATAACTTTTCATCACCTAGAACACCTCAACAGAATGGTGTTGTCGAAAGAAGACATATAATTTTTCAAGAGATAACTAGAACAATGTTGAGTGATTATTCTGTTACCAAAAATTTTTGGGGTGAAGCTGTAACTACTTGTTGTTATAATATAAATCGGGTTTTTATTAGACATTTTTCTTAATAAAACCGCTTATGAGTTATCGAATGGTAGAAAACCTAGAATTTCCTACTTTAAAGTTTTTGGTTGAAAAGTATTCATTCTGAATACTAATGATAATCTTTAAAAATTTTCGCCAAAATCTGATGAAGGAATTTTCTTAGGATAGTCCACAACTTCTAAGGCATATAGAGTTTTTTATAGAAACACATGCACTGTTGAAGAGACAATACATGTTAAATTTGATGAAACTAATCTGTTGTTTCTAAAAAAAACCCAACATATATCCTAGGATGTGTTTTCAAAAACTAATTCTCAACCTCTGATAGAAGATCCTTCGGATAAGGAAAATGTTCAAGAAGATACTCCTGAAACATTTACCCCAGAGGTTTTTCGAACCTATGTTAATGTAAATTTTTTACAATACCCAAATCATTCATTTCTGAAGAATCATTCTAGTTATAGAATTATTGGTGATGTTAATCAACCTGTAAGGACTAGAAGTTCCTTATGAAATGAAGTAAAACATTTTGAATTTCTTTCCCAATTAGAACCAAAAAGCACTAATGAAGCATTATATGATGATGATTTGATTAAAGCCATGAAAGATAAACTAAATGAATTAGAAAGGAATAAAGTCTGTACTGTGGTTGAAAGACCAGAGAAAACATCAGTAATTGGAGTAAAATGAGTTTTTAGAAATAAGTGTGATGAAAATGGAATCATAGTAAGAAATAAAGCTAGATTAGTTGCTAAATGATATAATCCACAAGAAGGAATATACTATGAAGATACCTGTGCTCCAGTAGAAAGACTTGAATCTATTCATATTCTACTTTACTTTTTAGCATTCATAAATTTCAAAATTTATTAAATAGATATGGAATGTTATTTTCTTAATGGTTATGTTCAAGAGGATGTTTTTGTTGAACATCCTCCTGGCTTTGAAGATACAAATTATCCTGATCATGTTTTTAGTCTTACCAATGCTTTGTATGGACTTGAACAAGACCCTCAAGCTTGGGATGATAGACTTACAGGATTTTTGATTCAAAATAACAATATTAATAGAAATAATATCCAACCCTTTTTATAATGAAAGACAAGAAAAATGTTTTGATTGTCCAAATTTATGTTGATGACATTATATTTGGTTCAACTCATCAATCTTTAACTCATTCCTTTGCAAATCTAATGAAATATGGGTTTGAAATGAGTATGATGGGTGAGTTAAAATTCTTTTTTTTTCTAATTTCACAAAAACCAAAAGGAATCTACATATCCCAACATAATTATATTAAACATATTCTTAAAAATTATGGATATGACAACAATAAGAGTATAAGTACTCCAATTGGTACCTCAAACACACATGATCTCGATGAAGATGGGAAACCAGTAGATCAAACACCTTTTAGAGGTATAATAGGAATGCTAATTTATGTGACCGCTAGTCATCCATTCTTAATGTTTTCAGTATGTTTATGTTCAAGATATTGATCCAACCCTATGTAATCTTATTTAAAGGAAGTAAAGATAATTTTTCGCTACTTAAAGGGAACCATAGATTTAGGAGTGTTTTACACTTCTGGAAATGATTTTGTTTTAAATATTTTTTCAGATGCTGAATTTGGGGGATATAGAATGGATAAGAAGAATACATCTAGAACTTGTCATTTTTAGGAGATCCATTATTTTCGTGGTCATGCAACATGCAACACTCAGTAACACTTTCCACTACTGAAGGTCAATATGTAGCAGCTAGAAGTTGTTGTGCTCAAGTGTTGTGGATGCAACACACACTCACAGACTATGGCCTATGTTTTACTAAGACTCAAATTTTGTGTGATAAAACATGTGCCATTGCTCTTAGTAAAAACCTTGTACACCACTCTCATACAATGCACCTAGACATTAGGCATCATTTTCTTAGGGATCACACACAAAAATGAGATATCATTCTTCAATTTATTGGAATGCAAGATCAACTTGTTGATATTTTCAAAAAATCATTACCTTCCAATAGATTTGAATACATTAAACAGAAGTTAAGAATGATAACCCTGTGGTAATATTCCTTCATTAGCTTCTTGTTGAACCATTCTCCTTACATTAATAAACTCTTTTTCATAGGGGGAGAACATATGTTATTTAAATCATTTCATATTTTTTGTAATGATAAGTTAATATTTTTTATAATGATGTCTTCATATTTTTCGTAATGATGTCTTCAAATTTTTTGTAATGATGTTTTCACATTTTTCCTAATTATGTTTTTAAATTTTTTGTAATGATGTTTTCAAATTTTTCGTAATGATGTTTTCACATTTTTTTTAATGATTCTTTCATATTTTTTTATAATAATGTTTCCACATTTTTCATAATGATGTTTTCATATTTTCCATTATGAGATTTTAATAATTATCATAATAAAGCTTTTCATATTTTTCGTAATGAAAATTTTGGAAACTAAAATTCCCATAAGTAAAATCATTCGTACTGAAATTTTCATGATGAATTTTTTCGTATTCAAAATTTTCATAGTGAACATTTGGTAATACATTTGTTTTTAGTAGTCAAATTTTCTTCAAGTAGAATATCACCTATTATGAATAAATTTCCTAGCCAATCTGAATGGTATGACTTCCTTACTTATGTTTTCTTAGATATTTTAACTTGTTCATATTTTCTTTTAAAATTTCTCAGATTTGTTTTTCCTTAAATCCGAATTTTTTTCTAAAAACCTCAAAAGATCAGATTCAAGATTCCCTTACGGGCATGTTTTCAACCATCAGATGATATCAGAGAGTTTTTCAACCGATAGATTGGTTTTGGAAGATGAAAGGTCACCACCATCGCCTATATAAAGGGGACCCCCATGGTTTCCCACATCGGTTTCCAAGCTCCCGCATCTCGAAGCTCTGCCTCAGTTCTTAAGACCGTTCCGAATTCTTCCGAAGCGCTCAGTCCGATTTTCTGTAGAAGCACCTTCTCATGATATGTCTTCAGTCAAGCCAATCCTGGAGTGGCAAATTTATAGCGAGAGGTTGGTACACCCAAATTTGTTAAATAAGTATAACTCCCTTATTTCCATGAATATCAGGATAAATGGTTGGGAAAGTACAGTTATTTTAAGACAACAGCCCAAGATGTAGTCTATTCAGATCTTCTCATTGAATTCTATGAATCAATTTTCTTCTTCGAGGAAGATGGTAGATAAATTTTTTTTAAGAGTTATGGGAAGACTTACAAACTGTCTTACACCATGGATGGAAGCTTGGTGGGGCTAGCATATAAAGGAGAAGCTGAGTTTTTCTCACACAATCATCTAGATGTTAAGGGTAGTTTTGTCAAGGAAAAGGCTATAGAGTGCCTTGTTCTTTCTGATATCAAGACTACAAAGAAGATTTCCCAACTTTCCACAAATAATCGGATTCTAAAACTCTAGGTACAAGGATTCATTATTCCATGGAAGGGTGACAAGGAGTCCCTGGAGAAGATTGATATGTATATCCTACATTTCATGGTAAATATAAGGAAGGTGAATCTAATGAGACATATCCTCATTACTATTCAGAACATCATGAATGGAAATCTATGATACCATATCATCATGTATCCAACTTTTCTTTCAAAGTTGATTGTTTGGACTCTTGAATCTTTCAAGATTCCATATAGTTCCAAGCCGAGAAACTGTAAGGTTATGCTAATCAGTTATGACACTCTGAAGGGAATGAATTTTGGTTTCTCAAAACAGTCAAGATAGTTCTATGATCTGCTAGAGAAGGAGGCAGAAGCCAATCCGGAAAAGGTTGAAAAAGAAGAGCAATCGAAGAAGGTTTTCCAGAAAAGGAAACTGAAAGAAGAAGAAGCTAAAGATAAAACCCATAAAGATAAGTAAGCCCAATCCGCACCTCCCAAACTGAAGAAACAGAAAGCGTATCTCAATGAGGTGGTTGCAAAGTAGAGGGAAGATAAGGAAAAGAGAAAATAAGGGGAACCACAGTTTAGCTTGGACACTGCTGAGGCTAAGACCTTAAGAGAAATAGCTGCTGAAGAGCTTGATTGGCAAGAAATGGAGATAAAGTTGAAGAAAAAAATGTCTAAGGCTGAAGTTGTACAATATCTTTTGAATACCATAGAAGTATCTTCCGAAAATATTCAAGTACTGGAAACTATCCTTGTCGAGCCATTACCTGAGACTCTAGGGAAGAATATCTTCACTCCGGAAAAATATAAAAAGAAAGAAGTTGTTGAATGAGTATAATAAAAAGAGTAAGAATAAGAATAAGTAGAAGTAGAAGAAGAAATTGGTGATTTATATGATTTGATTAAACAAGTTGAATAATATCACGATACGAAAAATCCATTAGAAAAATTACCACTACGAACATTTGAGGCTGAGTCCTCAAAGCTTTTCACTCCTGGAAAAAAAGAAGGGAAGGATGGAAGGAAATATAAATACAAGGAAGAAGAGGAAGTAAATGAATTATATAAGGAAGAAATATATGAAAAGAACTTCATTGAGGAATAATTAGAGAAGGAGAAACCTAATGAAGATATGATTGTATAGCTATCCGAGAGTGAACATGAATCCCCTAATGAAGAGGTCGTTCCGAAAATCAGCAAGGTTAAGTAACTTCTTATTGACACCCCAACGAAAGATATTATAAGTAAGAATGGAGTTAGATTTTCTTCTAAGAGGAAACTAGAGGAAATAGAAGAATAAAAATCTCCTAGAAAAGTGTCATATTCGGAATCATCTGCATTGGGACATGATTTTTTTGTTGAGTCCCTGAAAAAGTTGGGGGATACAATTCTGATTTTTCTTACAATAGAATCCAGATGCCAGAATAGTCAGCATAGTATAAATCATATTTCAGAATCCATATCCATGGTGATGGATAAATAGGTGAATATTGAGGCAGAATTATAAAAATTTTCTTATCAACTATGAGGTCCACATAAAATCTTGCAGCAAAATGACTCTATGTTCAAAGAAAATTGGTGACGATTTGGCAGATCTTGATCAATTTCAGAATGATGAAAAAGAAGATTTTGATACCGAGGATTCCAAGATGAAGAATCTTCAGGAAAAGATGACCCTTGAACAAAATACATAGAATAAACAAGTGAAGGATCTAAATGGGAAGCTTAACTCTGTTGCTCAAAGCTGGAAAAGGGAAAGAGATCACCGGATTGAGTTTGAAGAGAAGCTTGTAAAGAAGGATGAAGTTCTTAAGGCTTAGTCTGAGGCTCTGTAGGCTCAAGATGATAGGATTAAAGCCTTAGAAAATCAAGATGAGGAGGACCAAAAAGAGTTATAGAAACTAAAAATATTTATGAAGAAGCTAATACCCAATGAAAAAATAAGACAAATAGTCCAATCCGATCTTTTGTTGTATTGTCTTTCCTTGTAAAAATCCATTCAATATTAATGAAAACTCTGGTTGCTTGTGTTTTTTGTATGTCATTACTAATGTTTCAGGTATTTTATTGTTTTTTACATTCCCACAAATTCTTTTTGAAAATCACAGAGGGAGAGAAGGAGAAAAACTCAATAGTGGGAGAAGGAAAAATCTAAAATGTAAGAGAAAATTTCTAAGAAGAACTATCCCTAAGTAAGGAGGAGTTTATTGATGGGGGATTTCTCATTATGAAGATTTTCTCATTCCAGAAATCTATATTACGATCTTTAGACTTCCAAAGCCTAAGGGGGAGTTAGTCGTATTCACCATTGTCTATAAACAAAGGGAGATAACCTTTAATTTTTCAAAGTCTAGAAATTTATTCTAAGTCGTTACATTATTTTTCGTAAGGAAGTTTGTGCTTTCCAAAAAGGGGTAGAATGTTGAGTCAGAAAGGTTTTCCGTATGACTTTTTCCATTCCTTCAATCAAGGGGGAAATTTTTAAAGTCATTAAGGCATTCCTTATGACTTTATCACTCTTATTTTGTTGAAAATCACAAACACCTTATTTTAAAGAAAATGCTATTTTACCCCTATTTTAGTTCTATAAGGAAAATTTCATTCCCCAAGGAAATTTACCCATGACTATATTTATTTGTTCATATCATAATTTTTCTAAATATAAAATTTGGATTGCAGCCGAAAACCTCATAATCATATAATACAAAGATATGAGGTATTCTATTTTAGGAAAAGAATTCCTATTATGAATTTTATGAAGTTCTACACCAAATTTCCTCGTAAATTTTTTTATGAAGTTCAACTATGAATTTTGATTACGAATTCTCATTACGAATTCTGATGAAGAATTTTGATTATGAATTCTCATTACAAATTCTGATGAAGAATTCTGATTACGAATTCTCATTATGAATTCTGATGATGAATGATGATTACGAATTCTCATAATAGATTCTTCATAAAAACAGAATCCGAGGATCCTTGTATTATAGACTCCGAATTCATTTTCTGGATAGACTACTAACATTAACTTTCATCATTCCAAAATTTAATTATACCCCATTCTGAATATCATTTTTGGTTATACTTACACTTGTTCTATTTCAAAAAGATGTCATGCTTCCAGTTATTACCTAACCATTATTTGAGTGACATGTGTACTGGTCCCTCTAAAATTAAATGAAGAATTAGATCATTGGAGGAGGGAGCTGACTGTAGGAGCATCACCTATAAATAGAAGCTCATTTTAATGTGCTCCGGAATTTTTGAAATTTTTATGATCAAAAATTCCTGAAGAGATTTCTAGAGATAGAGGCTCTTATAAACTCTCAAGCTTTGTGCAGAATGTTTGTACAGCTTGTTCAAACTTTGCTCCGTACATATTTTCATTGTTTGACTCTGATTATTGTTGTGTACAATCGAGGTCTTCTAGGGATATGAAGACAGAGGTTCCAACACCATGATGTTGAGTACTTCCTTTCTGAGGAAGACAGAGTTGCTGACTACCTGATAGTTGAGGTCTTGGAGGGATACCAAGAAAGACTCTGATATTCGTATCGAGGACTTACCCTAGTATGGTTAAGAGAGACTTTCTTGAATGTATAAATCAAGGGACCTCTTATCCAGGGTTGATGGATACCCTTCTCTTTAGGTCAAAAGAGTAATTGTTTGTTACTTGTTTTGTTAAAATTTTTTCCACTTCATGTTGTTTTGTTGAGGAAGGTATACTATCTTGTACTTTGTCAACCATGTACTCTGATATAGTTAGATTCTATATACTTTAAGGTAGAATCTTAATCTTTATAACTTTTGTTAAGTTTCATTATCAGAAATAATTTTCCGGAATCTAGCAAGTCTTTAGAATTTATAAAGGTCTTGTGATTTATCTTGTTTAACATTGTTAAACATAACCATCTTAAAAATTTCCTAAGGGAACTTTTAAAAGTTACAATTCACCCCCTCCCCCCTCTTGTATATGAGAATATCATTCTTATTTTGATCCTACGATTGTTATTATAGAGTATATCATACCCAGACATAACATCCTAACAATAAAATTAACTACATGCTCTTCACCTTTATGAAGTATCTCAGGAGCATGTCCAGTGGATATCTGAGTATGTTGGGTCTCACAGTCAGTGTCCCCATGGCATGCCTCTATAAATCACTATAAAAGGTGAAGGGTAACAAACATCAACAAGAGGTATGATGATCCATTGACATCCCCAAATGATAATTGTAATGATCCTAACTTCTCTAACTCCTCACTCAGCAACTGAAAATAAGATATCCTATTGAGGGAATCTGCAAATATGTTCTCCTTCGTCGAAGTGTAGACAATATAAAAGTCATAATCCAATATTAACCCTAGAGTTCTCCTATATATCATGTTAATATCCTTTTGATAGATGATTTGATACTCTTCTGTTGATAATATATGATAACACACTCTTTTATTAGGTAGTGTCACTGCATCATCAATGAGAAGACTATGGTTCCTAGCTCGAGATCAAGAGTTGCGTAGTTCTACTCATGTAGTCTCAACTGACACGAATTGTTGGAAATCTCCACCAAACAGAGCTTCAGAACACAACCAAGCCCAGTCCATGATGCATAAAAAAACACTGCATACTTGACACACTTCTCCATCAATCTCATGATGGTAATTCTCATCAATCTCATACTAAAATCATGGAAATACAATGGTAACCTCTCTGTCCACATAATTGGATTCCCCTTTGGAGTCAAAGGTATCAAGGGAGATTATATCCTGGGGAAAAAAATTATAAATCTATGATAGTATCCCACCATCCAAATGAAAACCACTCATCCATCACACTATTGGGTGGCTCCCAAAATTACACTACCTTGACCTTTTCTGAGTCCATTGCTACACCATATTTTGAGATAACACATCCCATAAAGTGGACCTCCAAAATACCAGATTACTACTTTGAGATCATCCCGTAAAGATGGTGCTCTTGGAGTATGTCTGAAAACATCCTCAAGTGTCTTTGTTCTCCTCCTCAGACACTGTGAATAATAGGACATCATCAATGAATACTACCACAAAATGTTCTATGAAAATGTAAAAGAAATATCCCATGAATCTCATGATGTATTCTAGGGAATTCATTGTGCCAAAGTGAATCAGAAAGTAATCATATTGACCATAACAACATCTGAAGGAATTCAGTCAAATATCCTCATATCGTTCTCACAAATGGTGGTAAATTGATCTGAGGTCAATCTTCATGAACCAACATGACCCAGTCAGTTGATCGAGAAGGTCCTCGATCTTCAATATTGGATAATTATTCTTTTCGGTCACTTGGTTTAGGTGATGGTAATCCACAAAAAACCTCAAGCCCCCATCCACATTCTTTTAAAACCACATAGGGGATACCCCAGGTAAAACACTAGTTCTGACAAATCCATTCCTATATAAGGCCTCCAATTAAACCATACCTTAGTGATTATCTATGTGATCATCTGATATGATGGTGTAGATATCAAGACCATCCTGGGATATAGATCAATGCAGAATTCTAACTCATAGATTAGAGGTATGTTTGAAACATCCTCAGGAACGACATGCTCATACTCTGCTAACACTACAGAAAACTAAAGTCTCATATCATCAACTACACCATGGGTCATGCTAGCAAGCTATTGTGTAATTGGTTACACCATCATATGCATGATTCCATCTTACTCGACCAAAGTTTCCTTTTTACACTCAAAGGATATCCTCACCCCATAATTGTGGACACCCTGTATCCTCCTAATGAAAGAGTATATATAGGCATGAAATTTAGATAACTTTTCCATACCTAATATTACATTGTATGGCCTCATCGCTTCTACAAACATATCACAAGAGAAACTCTTGCCTCCAGGGGTCAGGTAACACTATCGATAGAATTGTGTGATCATTGATTCACCTATAGAATGAGTTTCCAAATTCAAGGGTTGGAGAAAGGGCTTGAGAATATCTATGTATAGTAATAGATAAGTGGAATGAAAGGAGTGACCCACACTTGTGTCTAAAATTATTAAATCTACAATAAAGAAAACACAGATCATACCTCATATCATCCCTGGAGCCTCAGTGTCATAATGCTCAACCACTTATAGCTACCCTCTCCCTTGTCTCCCATCTCCCTGATCCGGGTGTGGATAGATTATGGGTGGTGGGGGTAACGAATAATAATTTCTACCACCTCTATCCACTCTCCGAACCCCTCTACAACATATACCACCCTATGGGCATGCCTACTCCTTCCACTACCTCTACATAGGTGGAATATACACCAAATACTTGTCAACCATATGAATGGTCACACAATGTTATGTGAGTTGTACCCTATCAGCAGAAGAGTGGCACTACCACCCTCTAGGATGACTTGATCCATCTTGTGAGACCTAAACTACAAAACCTCTGTCCTGGGATCTCCTATGGAATAGTCTGACACATTCAAGACCCTATGTTTATCATAAAATACCTACTACCGATGTCTCATCTACCATGTTCCCACTGTCATCATCAACTATTGGTGTCTTCTCAGTCAAGGAACTCATGACCACCAAAGTACACTCTAGTACCACAGAATAGGTAGGAATGCATATATGAATCATAATGGCTTGAATTTCTCTACACAGTCCCCATTCAAGGTATAAGACAAATAAAACTGACCACATACCAAATTCATTGATTACTGATAGAGGTTGGTGATCATTGATTAATACTGAGCTACTGTCATACTACCTTGCCAAATTAGTAGAAGATACTGGATGGGCACAACCCACAATGTATCTTGAAAAACATTCTCTAAAAAGGAACACAAAATATACCCATAAACGAGTCTCCTAATCAAAATACAACATCACTGAGACCCACTATCATCCTATAGATCTATGGATAAGGATCATAGAAACAACCACCATTTAGCCTTCAGTTCTCCAATTAAGACATAAGACACATGTTACTACCTCAAGCAAGTCCTCAACCTTCTATGTTTTGGGCTCACCTAGGAACATGATGGGTATCTATCATTGAAACAAATGAATCACACTCATCCTTCTATCCTCATACGCTCTTACATACGAAACCATCTGATCCTCAATAAGTGTTGGTAAGACTACTGAACCACCTGGTGGAAACACCTCCTGAATAAGTCTATGTAGCAAAGCCTCATCATTTAGGGGATCATCCTCATGATCCTATGGCTGAATCGTAGCTACAAAAGGTTGTGTAGGCACCATAAAATTGACAATATATTCCGCATTCAATGAGTATATCTACAGATATGACTCAAGAAATACATAGAAAACACAAGTCATTCTAATATGATGTATGTACTAATGTTTTACCTGCAGCCAGTGTCTACATGTATCATGTCCACTTATAGGTTATCAGTGTCATAATGTATGGATACATTGGCTATTGTACCACCACTATAGTCTATATCTTGATAACTAAACTCAAGACACATAAAAATGATTCGCAAAACCAATATCACATACTCTAATACTAAGGTAGATCTGTAGCTCTGATACCACTCTATCACAAACCTTCCCAATGGGGCTCATGTCGCAACTACCCCATGCTTGTATCCAATAGGCCATGGGATGGAGACCGGAACTGAGTAGCCATATCACACACATGGGAGACCTTCACCTAATATACATATACAACCTTACACATCTCCAATCCCATACAATGGTAAAATGTAAACCAACTAATATCCATGCTTGCAAACATATAAAATCACATCATCAAAGTATGGAAGCAAGTATTAAAAAGAAAAAGGGAAAAATACAAGCCCACCATAAGAAACTGAAAAAAGCCCAACTTGTATAGTGGGTGAGGAATGTTATCAACATAACTATTGGAACACGCCTAGTTTATATTTCTCAATAATCTCTCTCAGGTCCTAGTCCCACTAGGAATCTCTTAAAAGTTCAGTCTTCTACAAAAGATGTGATGTATTTGGGAAATGACCATGAAAATGTGAGTTTAAAAATAACATGTATGATACTGAAAAATAACTCTGAATATATCATAAAGTAAAATAGTATTCATCTCACCACAGGTATATGAATATAGTATATATAACAAGAACACCCAGATATACTCAGAGTAGAAAAACAATCACACGTATGATCACAACTGTATTTCCAGCCTAAGATTCTCGAATAAAGGTTCTATATAGAACTCATCTCATAGAACAGACTCCACATGTCAAATAAGACTAATGGAGTCAATTTGACATGTTATTATCATTAGGTATATCCATAAAGAGTATAAGATGGATGTATAAACATAATGATACATAGATGGAGATCACAACCAAGGCCATGTGATATATCGACAACCTAATCCAGATTAACCATCTAAGTAAGGGATCAATGCTCACGTAGTGTTTGTGATGACGATATTAAAACCTACTCCTAGGGAAATGATGATGATAAGGGATTAGACACCAGGACTCTTTGAGGGATTCCCATAACTCTATCCAAGGCTAATATTACTTATAGGGGATCACCAACCTATTCATGGGACCCGACTCCGTACTAAACCCTTGTGGAATAGATTAGGAAAATCTACCTTAATGAATCCTTTCCAAGATAATGAGTAAATGGGATCTAGGTCTTATTTGAAGGATTACACATCATGTAATAGAAGTACACAATGTTTCTCTTTCATGTCAGGTTCTACCCATGTATCATAACCCATGCATTTTTTCCATGTCCTAGTAGACTGTGTGTCTGAGCATGTGTACACCTATACATTCTCCTGTACACTTTATGGTAAACACCGAGCCACCATTTATGAATCACCCACTAAATTATAAACATAACATGTTGTATTATATTGATCTTTTCCATAGAACCCCAGAACCAAATAGGGGGTCCCACATGGCATGAAATTTTGGATGACACGCTATGTAACTAGGTATTTCATAGAACCAATAGTTCTTCCTCTGTGTATTCCTACTCCATCATCACCATTGAATTTACGACTGATTTATCATGGAGATCATGTACTTGGATAGACCATGCTTCTTCATCACATAATCGTATAACACTATATCTCAATCCACACAAAAATGAACCATCTATTCACATCGGCATTGCACTCCCAAAATTCATCGAATGGTCCCCAAATATATCCCCAATCGATCATCGTTCATTAACTCTTGATCCCATTATTAATCTGAACCCTAATTTGAGGTATCAATATATTGAACTAATAAACGAGTGCATAAATCTAGAATTCTTAGGTATTCATTTAAAAACCGGTCAAATGAGACACCGGTGATGAACACACAAAAAACGGGTTTTGAAAACCAAGAGACACAAAAAAGGAATGGACATATGTCAGACTCAGGTTAGCCTTAATCAGTTTCTATTATAATTTAGAATGAATATCCAAAAAAAATTTAATTTCACACAATAATCCTCATAAAATCATATCACACCCACAATATGATTTAAGCACAAAACAATCAGCTAGTCGATTGATTTGCATTCAATGCAGGAAAAATAAAATATGGATAAATCCAAATAAAAAAATTTCCTCCTTCAAACTGGATCAATATCTGGAAAAACTGATCACATGTCACTGTCATTAGTGAGATCCACACATTTTATTGACACACTAATCCTTAATCATGTTCTGATCAGGTGTCATCCACCGTGACATTATCCAACACTCTCTCAATTATTAGGGAAATATGGCTAACCATGAGAATGAGTCATAATCATGTTTAAGTACAAAAAATAATTAGGTTGTTGTGTCAATTAATAAAATAAATAAATAAATTTATTATTTATTTTATTATTTAAGTATGAGATGAACTTTAACCAAATACATGATGTTGAAAAATTTTATGTATAACCTAAAATAAAGCCCATTCTCAGAGCTCAATTACGACCTCATATTTATGATCTGACCCTTTATTTAAGAGTTATTCTACTTTATCCAAAATAATATGCACACGTGATATTTGATATATTTAATATATTCCAAAATGTAATTTTGGTCTCACCAAGACTTAGAATCTCACATTTCCTCATCACCTACCTTTGAATATAATCCATAAAATATTATAAAATAATATGTGGAAAATTCAAAGTTGGTGCATGTGTATATATATATGTTTCATGTGTGTATATGTATGTATGTGTATGTATGCATGAATAGGTGTATGCGAACATGTGTATATGGGATTTACATATATGTGTGTGTATACATGTGTATGTGTTGGTGTAGGACATGTTTATATGTATATGGTGTTCATGTGCTATTCATTTTTAATATTATTTCACATTTAATATATATATTTTTCATCTTTGATATAATATTTTTTAAAAATATATTCCTTTTCTAAAATATATACATATTTATTAAGTATAATTTATAATATATATTTATTAGTAGAATTTATTCAATTTTAATTATTATGTTTTAATAGTTTAAAAATGATGGAAATTTATATAAATCAGTTATTTCAATGAAATTTTTAATATTTTCTTCATTTTTTATTCATGATTACAAATTTTATTAATCTTATATGAATACATTTTTTAAATTGGTTTCTCCATTAAATCGTATATATTAATTTTTAATATTATTTATTTTAATATTATTTATTCATTTGTAATGTTTATTAGTTTTTGTATTTGTAGGAATATATTAATTGTATAATATTAATTTAAAATGATATATTTTTTATAGGTTTGTAGGTTATATGAATAATACATATTTATTCCTTATTTATTAAGTTTTAACATTTTAAAAATGCTTGAAATTAATATAATTAATTTATTTAAATAAAAAATTTATCTCTTTTTGGTTTGAACCAAAGGCCTTCCATTATTTTTTCCTACCAAATGTGAGACCTTTGGGATGAGATTAATGAATTTGGAAAGTTATTTGGATAGAGTTTCAATGTGACAAATGGATTGAGTGGTGTGAATAAGTGAGGGGAGTGAGTGTCCTTTAATAGTGGAGGGGAACTGACAATCTTGTAAATACTCAAAAGTATTCACTGTTGGGGAGAATCCTTTAACTCATGTGCTTCCGAAATTGACAAATAATCGATTTTATGGAATGTATGGTTTATTCACACTCACCCCACAAAAAAGTATTTTTTATCGTCTTGTTATTTAGTATTTAAGTATACTCAATTTTACTCTTTTTTACCATATTAACAAGTTTTCAAACATAGTTAAATTATCCTTCAAGGCTAAATTAAAGTTAAGATTTGTTATATAATTTAGAAACATGGATTTTAAATAATATATCTAATTTATAAAATAACACTATCATGTTTTATTGAAATTTGTGTTAACATAAGTGCATGTTATGCAGAAAAACAATGCTTTCACCCTAACCATGTTAAAAATGTTTTTAATATTTAGGGTCAATGTGTTAATTATAAAATATTAATTGGTTCATGGATAGAAATTATTTAATATTTATTAATATTTAATAATTCTTGATAGAGAATACAATTTTTAGTAATTTAAAAACATTTAATAAAATATCTTTTATTATAAAATAACATTAATTTATATTTTCACATTATTAATTTAATTTTAATTAAAAAATAGAAATACTATGATGTAATTTTGATATATTAATTTACCACCTTTATAAAATGATATATTCATCGACAAAATTAATTTAAGATAATAATTCATTTAATTTACATCACATTTAATATTTTTAGTATCAATAATTTGTGTTAATTATAAACAAAATAATTACGACTTTGTAATTCCATAAGAATTTTATGTAATTATTTCACCCTTAAAAATTACAGATAACTTTTTATGATAAAAAAGTAATTTATCAAATAATGTAATATCAATAATATAATCTATGTTGTTATTTTACCAATCCAAAAGCATTATATATATTATAATCAAGGAAGGTTTCTTTTTTGACTTTGTCTTTATTAACTAATTATATAGATCACTTTCATGAAACATTATTATGAATAACTCATACAAATCAAACCTACAGTGAAAAGTGTAAAAATATGGCCATATAGTGGGTTTTTACATGTTTGTTGGTCATTTGTTCCCTTAAGATTAATTTTTAACCACAAAGTAAACTTGTATTTACCTTATATTCTATAATCAATTTTAACTATTTTCACTAATCATTATGGTCACAAATTAATATGGAATTAATATATAATATAAATTATGGAAATTAGAAATATGGATTTAATTTTCAAAATTCAACTCACAGAAGTGGAATAATTTAATTTTATATTAATCTTGTATACGTGATGAGAAATCAGATTTTTAAAGTGAAATGTGTTCAAAAGTTTACCATATTTTTATATTAAAATTAAATTTAAAATTGACAATAAGTAACTAAGTTGTATTAATATATGAATAACTGAAATATTTTAATATTAATATCAATTAAAATTATAATTTAACATTATAAATTATTTAGATGAAAATTCAGTTTTCAATTAAAATCAAGTATTTTTCACTATTCATAAAAATTAAAACATCGTTGAAAATACCGAAAAATCACCCGAAGAAAAATTTTATATTATGATTTAAATAATCATGTTTTTTATTAAAAGATAAATTATATAATTTTCAAAATTTAGTTTTAAAATAAGGGCACCAAAAAAAGGCGATGAAATTGTTTTTTATTACAGTTTTATGCATAAAATTTGATTTATTATTATATAATTTCTAGAAAACTCATAGGATGAATGTTAAATGTTGGATTTAATATATAATATATAACTTTTATTAATTTAATCCAAAAATAGTGATTTATTTAATTTTTTCTTAGAAAATATACATATTCACATTAACATTGTTTTTTAGAAAAATATTTTCTTTTTATTTTAAAAATGGTTTTATTTTCATTTCTAATTAATTGGTCACCAAATAATTAATTATATATACATTTTTAAAATATAAATTCACAATTTATTAAATCCCTTTAATACATTTAATTGAAATTTATAGGTAAAAACTATTATATTAAATAGTATATATCAGTTCGGTACGACCCAGTTTTCTATTTAACACAAGCTATAAAATGAACTCTTTAGTTTGTGTAACACAAAATAATTTTTTTTATTGTAAAGAAAGAATAATTAAATTTTTTATATAATTTATGATATTTAATATAATTACTTTCTTTTAAAATCTTATTATGTTAATGCGAGTTTTGATTTGATTAGTGGTAGAGCTCTAATGGAAACGCAGATCAAAAGTTTTTCCTATTTGAAGTTGAATTTCGATTTTCAAACATTCTTAAAAGTATCATAAATTTTATTCTTTTAGTTAATACTTAATTATTATCTAATTCTAATTTAGTTAATTTCATAATTTACTATTTGACTAGTTCTAAAGGTAAAATGAACACTATGATCCAAAGTTCTAGTTATTTGATGGTTGATTCTCATTTTCCAGAAATACATTTGTAATTTAAGTTTCAAATAACATTCAACTAATAAAAATATATAATAAATAATAATCACATTATAATTAATTAAAATTATAAGTAATAATAAAATATGTGAATATAAATAATTAATCATAATTGTTAAAAATAAATCATAATTTAATATATTTTTTATAAATTTAGCTACTGTTTTTATAAACTCTTTCTAGAGGTAAATTTTAACGAAAATAATAATTATAAATTAGTGGTGTTTTTTTAAAACAATAGCTAAATAGAAAACATAATTTTCCCCCTGGAATATTATAGGTTTTCACATGCTTTATTTTATGTGAAATTACGTTCTAGGTTATTTCACCCTCTTATCTTTTGGTATTAGTTAATTTAGAATTTTCACTACTTATATTGGCTAGGATATTGTTTCAATCACGTAAGTGCCTAGACTTTTCCAATGTATAATAGAAGTTTTAATGTGAGTTATAACTTGAAAATTATTGCAACTCAATCATTTTAATTTATCTTTTACCCAAATATGATAGTTACCTTATTTTTGTCAAATGAATAGTATATGATTTATTTTGAGTCGAATGAATCCTCGAAAAATATTAGTCACCATCTTCAGTGTTTGGATTTTGGAGAAACCATGAAAAATGAGGGTTTGTTTTTCTCTATGCCAAACAAAACCAAATTTTCTAACTCAGACATTTAGCAATGTTTTTGCAGATTAAAAATACTTATCCTATCATCATATACATGCTGCGTCCTTAGAAAACCGAATGTCTAGAAGGTATTTACAGCTCAATAACCCATTTCATGTAGTAGGATGCGTATGAAAATATAAAGGATTAAGGGGAATATGATAGTGAAAGAGGCTTAGGGTATGAGAAACCAAGTAAGGCAAGACACTACCTTTGTTTTTTAGAACACAACCAAAAGTTTCCTTGTGGTCCCTTCTATACTATTGATGTCGACTATTCCACAGATTTTTATATGTACAGATATAAATGGGAAAGCTTCAACCTCCCCACCCGAGAAGTGGATACAATTCAGGACTGGCCCACTGGTGACTTTTGAAACCAATCAAACCCACCACAAGTTGCATGCATGTGAATCCCCTCTCATTTTCCTTGCCCCTAAGAGGATGTATGCAGGCCTCTTAGGGCATGCATTCCCACCTCTATGAACTTCACCGATGAAAAAATGTAATCCTTATAGTGCAATGTAAAAACACTAATAAAAATTAGTTCTATTTTTTATTATGAAATGATAATAAATATGTATCCTTTATCAACACATTTTTTAAGGTTTATTAAAGATGCAATGATTTTTATAAATTTTAATAAAAAAATTATTATTAATAATTATATTTACAACTATTATATTTATATTAAAAATACATTGTTTAATTATAAACATTAATTTAAAAATGTATATAATTAAAATAAATATGAGATATTAATATATAATATAATAATTTAAAAAATTATATTAACATAAATTAATATGTTTTATTAATAACATGTGATATTTTAACTTATATGTTTATATCTACATCTATGTGTGTGTGTATAAGTATTATATTGCTTTTGTTTTGTGTATGTGTATATATATGTTGTACATGTGTATATGTATGTATGTGTATCTATTCATGTATATGTGTATGTAGTATATATATATATATGCATGTGTATATATGTATTTTTATATGTATATGACATCTGTATATGTGTATGTATGCCCCGTACTATTCATTTTTAATATTATTTCACATTTAATATATATATATTTCATTTTTATATAATATTTTTGGAAGTTATATTTATCTTTTAAAATTTATACATATTTATTAATTATCTTTTATAATATATATTTAATTAGTATGATAAGTATTTATTTAATTTTATAATGTAATTTGTAATATTTATAAAATGATTGAAATTATATAATTTAGTTATTTAAATGCGTTTTTAATATTTTCATTTTAGTGGTATGTGTTTATAATTCATGTAGCTAATCTTAAATGAGTTCATTTTAAGTATATTTTTATATTAAATTTCATTTATTAATTTTTAATATTATTTCATTTAATTTTATTAATTAATTATTATAATTTATTATATTTATTGGAATTAATAATTTTTTAATTTTTTTTGTTATGTAATATTTTCAATATGTTTTAATTTATATGAATAATAAATATTCATTATTTATTAATTATATTTTAACCTTTATAATATATCTAAAATTTATATACTTCATTTTTTAAATCCATTATTAATAATTTTGAAAATTATATAGTTAATGTTTTTATAATTTGTTTAATATTATTTATTCATATTTAAAAAAATCATTTAAGTGTGTTTACATTTTTTAAATTTACTAATTTTTAATTTTTTCTGAATTTTTTAACTTCTTAAAATTTATGCATATTTATTTACAGAGTTTTAATATGTTCAATATGTTATTAATTTGTATGATTAATATTAATTCAATTTTAATTATTATGTTTTAATATTTTAATATATTGAAAATTGGTATATTTGATTCATATAATGCATTTTTATTTTAATATTATTTTGGTCAATATAATTCATTTTTAATAATTATGATATTTTTGTAATTAAATATATCTTGTTATTCATTTTCATTCATTTTTATATTTATGTAATTCATGTAGTTAATGTAACACCCCGAGCTTCCACAATACGCTTCTCATTCAATAATGCAATAGCTTGCATTGTACGCAACTTCAAGTTCTAAAACACCGCGACTAATCAAAGTAGCCATTATGAATAGTAATAACCACTTTTTAAAATTATAGAAATTTTATATTTTAAAATGGACTTTATTTTTGGATTCGGAATATCGAAATTAGCCTATGTTGAATTTTTGGTATTTTTCTGAGAACTTCTAATTTTTTATGAATAGTGAAAAATACTTAAAAACAACTTTTTTATTCAAAATAATTTATAGTGATAAATTATACTATTTAGTGGTTTTAAAGTATAATTAGAATATATTTTTACCATTTTATCCAATGGTGGTCATTAGAATTAATTTAACATTGAAATTGGACATAAACAATTGCCAATCTTTTGATATAAATTGTTTCTTAAAAACACGCTATTTGTTGTGACAGTGGAAATTAATTATAAAATTAATTAAAGCAACTTATATTTTTGGAATTTTTTAAAATAGACATCATTTTTGAATTCGGAATATCAATTATAGCTTAGGGTGAAATTTTGGCATTATTCTGAAAAACTTCAATTTTTGATGAATAGTGAAACCACTATGTGGTAGTTAAATAAATGATTTTTCGTTTAAATGAAATATTACCACTTCTGTGATTTGATTTTCAAAAATCTGACATACATGGTTTTCATTAAGAAGTAAATTTTTTTTCAATGAGATTAAAATAATTTTTGGTAAATAGTAACTTTTAAGTTCTTAATCGCGATTAGAGGTAATTAGTGTAGTTTAAGGTAGAAATAATGTTTTAATAATATGAGATGAGCTTGAAACATGTCCTACACTCATTGGATGTTCCATGGCCGACCAAGAAAATCCATGGGTCAACTTGGGGACCCCATGGTGCCACTTTAGTTAGAAAATGACATATATACCTTTTATTTAATGTTAAAGTAAGAAATGACACAAACATGAAATGTTTTACTAAAACAATTTTTAAATGGGGTTATACAAGTCATATTTTTGACTATATATAGTAATTGGAAAGATAAAAATATTTCCTACATCATAGTATTTTTTTTATAATTTTTAGACATTAAATAAATTAAATTATTTATGACATCATTATGATGCAGCGATGACCTCATTATTTAATGATTTTAATAAAATGAATAGATAATGTACAATCCAAGGCTTGAACTTGTCCAAAGACTATTGGATGGGTAGATTTCGAACCATTATCACATTATACACGAATTATATAAGTGTGTGACCTTTAGAATCCGAAAATCATTGTATAATAATGTAAAATTTCCTTACTTTCCAAGAGTGCCCCTCCTCTCCCCTTATAAAAGGCCCCCACATCTACCACCTCATTCACACATTCAAATCATTTGGCTCAGCCAACCTCTGCCCAAATAATCTCCCAACTTCCCCCTCTTTCTCCTAGAAGCCTCACTTTTGGCAGAACTCTTCCCAAGGAAGCCTTTGGATCAAATCAAAAAGAGTTACCCGATTTTGAGGTAATGTCTTTTCTAATGTTTTTTTGTTTTATTTTTCTTCTCCAACCCCCTAAACTCTTTTTATTCATTTCTTTTGTAACAACATCAGTATCCTCAATTTATAGTATTTTGTTATAATAATTATTCGAGCTACACTTACACACACCTACATCTAATGGTTAAAGAACATACAGTTTCTGTGGATGGCGGATTTCTGCCTCACGAAACGATGATTGTTCAACACTCATATAACACCTTCAAAGGTGGCCATTAAGATGTCACTATATTTATATAGGATATATAATATGTTTATGTTTTACTTATGCTTCTGTATATCTCATTTATGGAATACTTTATGATTTCCATTATGGGTAAACGCGATAATTTCATTTTAGGAAGTGCGGACTACCACCCCCTCAAAGTGATGTGAATCGTTAATGCCATATGTGGGATGTATAAAGAATGGAGTAAATGATATTATATATGATATTATACTGGAACTATATTATACCTTTATATATTTATGATTTCATTCCATTAAATATGAAATAGAAATGAAAGTAGCGTTCATGCGTACGTACGGCTTACCGTCTCCATGAACGGTGAATTTTATTTCTTACCTCTAAATGTTATGTAATATTATAAATGCATGTATATACTGGATATATATGATATATATGATATCTACATAATGAACATAATTCTGGATATAATGGATATATTACCACATGAACAACTTGTAATTAAAAGAATTTTATTTTTGACTCAAGTACCTAAGATCGACAAAATGACCGTTATAAACTTAAATAATTACATAATGTTCATAACATGGTAATAATGGATATAAAAGGAATAATTAACATTAAAAAGGTTCTTAAGTAAATAGTAATTAACTCTAGTTTATTATTCAGGAGGTTAAAGAACGGTCGACTCAGGACAGGACGCAAGGTAAGGGAATTTCTTAACCCAACTTCCATTCTTTGGGTCAATCTCCTACAATCAAATTATGTCATGATATTATTATGTCTTATTTAGTATTTTTAATTTTTTATGTGTACCTATAGTGAATACACATAATAGATCTATTTTATTTTAAAAATGATCTTTTTAAGGACTTCATCTCAATCTCCTTTCATTGAGGCATATTTGGTTTTATACACAACTTTCTTTTATGTGGTGTATAAACCCCTTTGACTTTTATGTTTATTCAAAAGAAATCTTTTTTATATGAAGAGTTTTACTAAACGAAAAAAAGGGAATGCTTTTCTTTCTGTACATATGCGGTGACAACAACTTCTCCACCGCCGTGACCAATATTTGAGTTTCGGCTTCCTCTACAAGCCATCACTTTTTTTTAATGAAAAATAAATACAATGTTTTAACATTCTTTTATTTTGGTATTTAAAATGGTTTTGAAAGCGTTTTTATTATATCAATGTGTTGTATTTTTATCTTGTGATTGAAATTTGGAAATGTTATGTTTCCTTTATGCATGTTTTTTGTGATACCATTATGTTATGGTTTATGAAATGTTTAAACCAATTCATATGAGGAATGCATTGGACTTAATAAGTGACGGGTGGAGCCTGCTGTAGCTCCTTGATGCATCGGCAGGTCTCATGAGACAAACTTGTGTCTCTGCACGAGGCCTTGACAAAATCTTATTTGTGGTCTTGGCACGAGGCCTTGGCTGCGTGGTTATGATAGTCTGGAATTATGCATTCCATCATTATGAAAGTGGTTAATGATATTTCATGTGATTATTCGACCAGTAGAATATCCATGTGAAGAAGTAAATGGAATTATCCCATTTTACTTTTTCCATATTATGTTGATGTTCAAGCCTAAAAGGCTTTTGTTTTAGTTATACATTGCCTTAAATGTTTATGTTTATTTATTAAAACTTCCGCAATATTGTTATCCTTACTGAGCATCTAAGCTCACCCCTTTCAATGTTTTAATATTTTCCAGGATGTGAAGAAGTATTTTAGGAATGACCTGCAGGGATAGTCAGAAGAGGATATGAGTGTGGACTGTGAAGACTTTGTTATTGTAGTTCTTCACCTTATGTTGTAATGTAACATTTATGAATGTGTCTAGTGTTTCCAAGGCTACTAAACTAATCGGTCTTTCGAGACTTGATCTTTTGTGATCATGCCAATGTTTCGAAGTAATGCACTGACTCTGGGTAGCTGGGGTCGGGGCGTTACAGTTGGTATCAGAGGCAGTTTAGTACTAACCTTGGAAGATAGATTTTGATAAATTATGATTAGATCACATAGCCCGAATATAGACTTTGGGGATTAGTATAGAAGAACATCCTAGAATTTTGGTATTGTAGAGATGTTGTGAGTTTTCCGAGCAATACATCCCTGTCTGGATACAAGAAGGTAGAGGCGGATCTGGCACAGATGTACCTAGGGGTAAAACCTGAAAACACCGCTTTGAGCTAGACTCGAACGGGAACTGGTGCACGACAGCGGGCCTTGCTGCACTCTTGGTTACGACACTCCCGGGGGATATGCTTTGGATAATTCTAATTTTCTTTATAAACCATTATGAAGGGTTATGAGTATATACTTCCTCAAAGAAAACATTTTTATGGATTATATCCATAAATAGTTGAATTTATGTTAAGTATCTTACAAGTATGGAATTATGCATTTTGATTCATAAACTAATATAGTTTATGCCATTGTTTAGAAATGGAGACTAGTGGAAGGAATGGAAACCGTATCAATGCATGCACTCTGTGTAGGGATTTCACTCTTGTTCAAGATAATTATTGTAGAGCTGGAGATACAACTGGTGCTGATCAACTTATTACCATTATGTGAAAACTCACTCAGGTTATGAATAATAACCTTACTCGTATGGAGCACCCTGATCCGCAACGTAGAGGATCAATGTTAGACCGCTTCATGAGGCAACAACCACCAACATTTAATGGGGGTACAAATCCATTAGTAGCTGAGCAATGGATAAACACCTTAGAGATAATATTCCATGCCTTGGGGAGTAGTGAAAGGGAGAAGGTTATCATGGCAGTTTACTGCCTCACTGGAGATTCTGATCAGTGGTGGTCGCTGATTCAAAACACAAATGAAGATGATGACGTATCAAATATGGAATGGAGGGAGTTCAAAGAGCTTTTCTTAGAAAAATACTTTCCTCATGACCATCGAGCAGATATGGAAAGGCAATTTCTGAGTCTGGGACAAAAGGAGGATGAGAATGTCACAAAGTATGAGGCCAACTTTAAAAGGTTGGCGAGGTAAGCTGCAGATTATATACGTAACCCTAGAAGTAAGATTGATCGTTTCTTTGATGGGTTAAAACCATTTCTCCATAGAGCTTTAGTATCACAATCTTTCTCAACATACGAAGATATTGTCTCATGTGCTATCAAGACAGAAAAGGAATTCTATAAGTCTTATGACAACAAAGTAAAGCAAGAGAAGAAGAGAACGGTGGAACAAGAGATAGATAAAGGGAAAAAGGGAAAGAAAGATTTTCCATTATGTGATAATTGTGGGAAGAATCACCCTGGTACTTGCCTAAAAGGAATGAGAGTTTGTCATAAATGTGGAGAAAAAGGTCACCAGGCGCGTGATTGCAAGGGACATAAAGAGGATATCAATGTTGAATGATACAATTGTAGGGAAATGGGGCATTTTGCAAATGAATGTCCTAAACGTCAGGGAAACTTACATCAGAAAAGGCCAAGGGATCAAGGAAAATATTATGTTGTTACTATAGTTGAAGCAAAATAATTAATGTATTAGTACTTTTGGACTCATGGATTATAATCTGGTTATTAGAATAATGTGATATATATAAGGATTGTACTACAGTACTTGTTGTTTCAGTAAGGTTTTAATATGATGAAGGTAATCATATTTTTAGTATGTGACAATAAGAGAAACATTACTTTGTTTGGGGAATCTGATAAATTGATTTTGGAATTAAGAGACCTTTTAGAGAAAGTCTGGACGTAGGTATTTTGGATAACTATAATGGTTGGAGTGGATTAAGTTGATCTTTGGATAGTATTGTTTAAGGTTAAAAAATTTATGAAGATTATTTTTGGAATATTATAATACTATAGTTTTAGGAAAAGGAAAACCTGCAGGGTGGGGCATAACCCGTCACGTCGGACAAAGCTGCAGGAATCGAACCCACAACCATAGTACGACAGGCCTTTATTTCCTACCACTAGCCTACAGGAAGTCCCTAGTTATTACAAAATAATATTACTAATCTAAATGTTATGTGTTAACATTTTGAACCTTATACAAATAGGATAAGTATAATATTTTTGAGTTCTATTATCTTTTTGAGTGAAAGATGAGTTGAAGGTTAAAACTCTAATTGTCAAGCATAAATATATATATACCTATCTCTTATTCAATGAATAAATTAATTCTTAAACTTTAGTAAAGGGATATTAAAACAATAAAATGTGTTATCCAAATACCTTATGTCTTGTTGAACTGATGATATTTTAAATCAACATAGATTGAAGGCTTTGAGGCCCTCAATTTGACAGTTGATTGTGATTGATGACCTCAATCACTCCCTACAAATATTTACGTTTTTCCTCCAATTATATGTCTCTAATTTCAACCAATGATCTCCTAATCAAGATCATAATTGGGTGGTGACTTTTTCATTTCCCTTTCCCTCTTATTAAGGATAAATTTTATTAATCTTATTTCTGATGTGGGTTTTCCACAAAGGTATTTTCTATTTTCAACATTTTATTTTCCAAGAAAAATTTCAAATTGTGAGGACGCAATTTATTGAAGGAGGGGAGAATGTAACACCCTGAGCTTCCACAATACACTTCTCATTCAATAATGCAATAGCTTGCATTGTACGCAATTTCCAGTTCTAAAACACCTCGACTAATCAAAGTAGCGATTATGAATATTAATAACCACTTTTTAAAATTATAGAAATTTTATATTTCAAAATGGAATTCATTTTTGGATTCGGAATATCGAAATTATCCTATGTTGAATTTTTGGTATTTTTCTGAGAACTTCTAATTATTTATGAATAGTGAAAAATACTTACAAACAACTTTTTTAATAAAAATAATTTATAGTGATAAATTATACTATATAGTGGTTTTAAAGTATAATTAGAATATATTTTTACCATTTTATCCAATTGTGGTCATTATAATTAATTTAACATTGAAATTGGACATAAACAATTGCCAATCTTTTGATATAAATTGTTTCTCAAAAACAAGCTATTTGTTGTGACAATGGGAATTAATTATAAAATTAATTAATACAACTTATATGTTTGGAATTTTGTAAAATAGATATCATTTTTGAATTCAGAATTTCAATTATAGCTTAGGGTGAAATTTTGGCATTGTTCTGAAAAACTTCAATTTTTGATGAATAGTGAAACCACTAAGTGGTAGTTAAATAACTGATTTTTCGTTTAAATGAAATATTACCACTTCTGTGATTTGATTTTTAAAAATCCGACATACATGGTTGTCATTAAGAAGTAAAATGTGGTTCAATGAGATTAAAATAATTTTTGGTTAATAGTAACTTTTAAGTTCTTAATCGCGATTAGAGGTAATTAGTGTAGTTTAAGGTAAAAATAATGTTTTAATAATATGAGATGAGCTTGACACATGTCCTAACCTCATTGGATGTTCCATGGCCGACCAAGACAATCCATGGGTCAACTTGGGGACCCCATGGAGCCACTTTAGTTAGAAAATGACATAAATACCTTTTATTTAATGTTAAAGTAAAAAATGACACAAACATGAAATGTTTTACTAAAAAAATTTTTACATGGGGTTATACAAGTCATATTTTTGACTATAAATAGTCATTGGAAATATACAAAGATTTCCTACATCATAGTATTTTTTTTTAAATTTTTTAGACATTAAATAAATTAAATTATTTATGACATCATTATGATGCAGCGATGACCTCATTATTTAACGATTTTAATAAAATGAAACGATAATGTACAATCCAAGGCTTACACTTGTCCAAAGACTATTGGATGGGTATATTTCGAACCCTTATCACCTTATCCACGAAGTATATAAGTGTGAGACCTTTAGAATCCGAAAAGCATTGTATAATAATGTAATATTTCCTTACTTTCCAAGAGTTCCCCTCATCTCCTCTTATAAAAGGCCCCCACCTCTACCACCTCATTCACACTTTCAAACCATTTGGCTCGGCCAACCTCTGCCCAAATACTCTCCAAACTTCCCCCTCTTACTCTTAGAAGCCTCACTTTGGGCAGAACTCTTCCCAAGGAATCCTTTGGCTCAAATCAAAAAGAGTTACCCGATTTTGAGGTAATGTCTCTCTAATGTTGTTTTGTTTTATTTTTCTTCTCCAACCCCCTAAACTGTTTTTATTCATTTCTTTTGTAACAAAAAAAGTATCCTCAATATACTAGGATGTTTTTATAAGAAGTATTCGAGCTAAAAATACACACACCTACATCTAATGGTTAAAGAACATACGGTTTCTGTGGATGGAAAATTTCTGCCTCATGAAACGATGATTGTTCAACACTCATATAACACCTTCAAAGGTGGCCATTAAGATGTCACTATATTTATATAGGATATATAATATGTTTATGTTTTACTTATGCTTCTGTATTTCTCATTTATGGCATACTTTATGATTTCCATTATGGGTAAACGCGATAATTTCATTTTAGGAAGTGCGGACTACCGCCCCCTCAAAGTGATGTGAATCGTTAATGCCATATGTGGGATGTATAAAGGATGGAGTAAATGATATTATATATTATATTATAATGGAACTATATTATACCTTTATATAATTATGATTTCATTCCATTAAATACGAAATAGAAATGAAAGTAGCGTTCATGCGTACGTACTGCTTACCGTCTCCATGAACGGTGAATTTCATTTCTTACCTCTAAATGTTATGTAATATTATAAATGCATGTATATACTGGATACATATGATATATATGATATCTACATCATGAACATAATTCTGGATATAATGGATATGTCACCACATGAACAACATGTAATTATAAGAATTTTATTTTTGACTCAAGTACCTAAGATCGACAAAATGACCGTTATAAACATAAATAATTACATAATGTTCATAACATGGTAATAAGGGATATAAAAGGAATAATGAACATGAAAATGGTTCTTAAGTAAATAGGAATTAACTCTAGTTTATTATTCAGGAGTTTAAAGAACGGTCGAGTCAGGACATGACGCAAGGTAAGGGAATTTCTTAACCCAACATCCATTCTTTGGGTTAATCTCCTACTTTCAAATTATGTCATGATATTGTTATGTCTAATTTTTTATTTTTACTTTTTTATGTGGATCTATAGTGAATACACATAATAGATCTATTTTATTTTAAAAATGATCTTTTTAAGGACTTTGTCTCAATCTCCTTTCATTGAGGCATATTTGGTTTTATACACAACTTTCTTTTATATGGGGTATAAACCCCTTTGACTTTTATGTTTATTCAAAAGGAATCATTTTTATATGAAGCGTTTTACTAAACAATGAGATGGGAATGTTTTTATTTCCGTACATATGCGGCAACAATGACTTCTCCGCCGCCGTGACCATTATTTGAGTTCCGGCTTCCTCTACAAGCCATCACTTTTTTTAATGAAAAATAAATACAATGTTTTAACTTTCTTTTATTTTGGTATTGAAAATGGTTTTGAAAGCGTTTTTATTATATTAATGTGTTGTATTGTTATCTTGTGATTGAAATTTGGAAATGTTATGTTTCCTTTATGCATGTTTTATGTGATACGATTATGTTATGGTTTGTGAAATGTTTAAAACTATTCATATGAGGAATTCATTGGACTTAATAAGTGACGAGTGGAGCCTGCTATAGCTCCTCGATGCATTGTCAGGTCTAATGAGACAAACTAGTGTCTTGGCACGAGGCCTTGACAAAATCTTATTTGTGGTCTTGGAACGAGGCCTTGGCTTTGTGGTTATGATAGTCTGGCATTCTGAATTCCATCATTATGAAAGTGGTTAATGATATTTCATGTGATTATTCGACCAATAGAATATCCATGTGAAGAAGTAAATGGAATTATATCATTTTAATTTTGCCGTATTATGTTGATGTTCAAGTCTAAAAGGCTTTTGTTTTAGTTATACATTGCCTTAAATGTTTATGATTATTTATGAAAGCTTCTGCAATATTGTTATCCTTACTGAGCATCTGAGCTCACCCCTTTCAATGTTTTAATATTTTCCAGGATGTGAAGAAGTATTTTAGGAATGACCTGCAGGGATAGTCAGAAGAGGATATGAGTGTGGACTATGAAGACTTTTTTATTTTAGTTTTTCACCTTATGTTGTAATGTAACATTTATGAATATATCTAGTGTTTCCAAGGCTACTAAACTAATCGGTCTTTCGAGACTTGATCTTTTGTGATCATGCCAATGTTACGAAGTAATGCACTGACTCTGGGTAGCTGGGTCGGGGTGGTACAGTTAATGCCATGAATTTAACTTTTAAAATATTTTTATAATTTATTTACTTTTATTTATTCATTTTATAAATTATTTGATTTAATATTAGTAATTCATTTCTAAAATTTTTTAATTAATTTTTATTTTCAAATTTATTCAATTTTCAATATTTATTTATACATAATTATTTATTTAGTTTTAATAATCTTAATAATTTTTTAATTTGTAAGATTAATATTTACTTAATTATACTATGGAAGCTATAATATTTTTAAAAAGTTTTAAATTTATATAATTAATTTCTTTTACTGTATTTTCAAATATATTGTTCATTTATTTACTTGTGTACAAATAATGTAGTTAATCATAAGAACTATACCTAATAATGTACAATGTTTTAGTACTCATAGATTGTAATGGATCGGGGCTTTGGGGACCATTACTTGGTGAAAATATGATGTTTGAGGTGTTTTGGGTGGTCTGGAAGGTCATCCCAGCTTCTCGACGCAGCTTAAGACTCCTAACAGTAGCCTCAGCCTAACGGTTACTGATAGCTCGGCTTACCGGATGCTCGACCTACCGGTGGCCTCAGCCTACCGGTTACGGGTAGCTCGGCTTACCGATAGCTCGGCTTTCCGGTAGCTCGGCCTACCGGTAACCAGTAGCTCGGCTTACCGGTAGCTCGACATACCGGTAGCTCGGCCTACTGGTGGCCTCAGCATACAGGTAGCTCGGCCTACCGGTCGCCTCGGCCTACAGGTGGCCTCGGCCTACCGGTAGCTTGGTCTACCGATAGACCTAGCCTACCGGTGACCTCCACGGTTTTCCAGTAGCGTCGTCTTTTGATAGAATTCGGTTTTAAACCTTGTTTTGACCCCATTAAACCTATTTTAAATCCCATTAATAGAATTTAATTAAATGATTTGGTGAGGTAAATCGTGCATTTTGGTCATGCCTTTAACCGAGTTTTCAAAAATGTGGAGGTGTACGTCGGTTTTAACTGCCCTGAAGGGCGAGGACCTTTTATGTTGGACATGTGGGGTGGCCTAGCTGCATGGTCAACCCATGATCCCACTTCTTCCACGGTTTCAAGTTTTTCTCTCTGTATCTTAACCATCCCGGGAATGTTGTATCTGAGTCCTTATAACCTAAAAGCTTTTACTATCCCGGAGTTTCTTGTTTTCTATCACTATGCGCTCGGAGTGCCCTTCCTCCCGATGAGTTGTACCCCTGATGCGAAGTTTTCCTTGATCGCCTTCGGTGGAACTCCTACTACTCATGATTTCTAGTTTCCACGCGAGGACTTGACATCAATCCTTGATCAATGAAGTAGGGATTTTCTCTTTCGTCTCTCCTTTCTGTGCATCATGCGGGGTGGGTATGCTTTTGTCTCTGTTGAAATTGATGAAACCAAACGTAATGAAGTTAATGAATGGACCACTAAATAAGGAAAGGGGGGTGTGATCGATGTTCTGCTGTACTCTCTTATGTTGATATTTTTTGTAAATTATACAGGCCTATGTTTACTGAAAATCATGGTTATTGGTGTTATTTCTTTTTGAACTAAGGAACCTCAGTGCTCCTAGTTGTATAAATAAATGTAACATGGAATTGGTTAATTATGTATACACGGTTAAATAAATTTAAATCACCAGGATCAACCCTTTTCTGTGATAACTCCGGTTAAAGCCCTATGGAATTGAAATCATGGTGTGTGTTAAATCATTTAAATCTAAAAATACATGCAAGGGCCTGCCTTGTGTTGGTGGTAGTGGTTTCGTTGTTTTCTTTCACAGGACGATTGCGGGTGACTTTATGGTTTTATTGGATGGGGAATTAGATTTCTAGGGTGATATGGGTGGGGATGGGATCCCCTGTTGTTATACATTCATTGGTTGTGAATCTGAGGCTCTGTGGTTTCTCTGGTTAACACGAATTCGTGTGGGATCCTATGTTGTTGAGAAACCATTGACTACTGGATTTTGGGGACATGGCGCTATGTCTCGAGGTTTGTTTTGTTTCCAGTACTTCAAGTGATCTCACTTGGTCCCTAGTTGTTGTTACTTTACAAGAGAACCGGGTGTGAATGCTTAAATTACATAATGGTTTTCCTTCCTTCTTCTTGTTGTCTCATTTGTGATTGTGCCTGTTAGATTCCCAGTAGTGAAGGGAATAACTCTTACTGAACTATTATGAATGATAACTTGAACAGGGAAACTGGGAACTGGTTGTTTTGTGCCATTTTATGAGGCATCTGTGCTTGTGCACCTTCATGTGTCTGTTTGAGGAAGCAATAGGTTTGGATGTGTGTTGATATATATATATGTGTGTGTGTAACTGTATGTTCGGTGTTTAGTCGCACCCCACCCATGTTGGGAACTTAGTTTCAGACACCCCATTTCATGGGGAATGGTGTTTTCCAGTAGTTAATCTCCTTCCTTCTCCCTCTTCCCCCAGCCGTGATGGCTGGAGGAGACCATACACCCAAGATTCTTCGGGTAGGTTTCGTTTGTTGTGTTGTTAGCTCAGGACACTTCGGGCAGGTTTGATTTCCTAGCTGTCTTCGTGATGAGGCCCAGGTGTGTGCAGGCAGGGATGTATGGTTGTGAGGCCCATGTGTATGAAGGTAGGGATGTGTGGTTGAGAGGCCCAGGTGTGTGTGGGTAGGGATGTGGATGGTTGTGAGGCCCAGGTGTGTGCGGGAAGGAAGAGCGTGGTAGCGTCGGGACGTTTTCTGTTAGGGACAAGCAGCTAGCTGGTGGAGGAAATGGTGGTGTAGGGTACCCAAATGTTTTGTTCTTACTATTACCTTATTGGTTGTGTTATTTGGTGAGCATGACCAGTGAGGTGGGATGGATATATTCCTTAATAGATGTTGTCTCTTATTCTTATCACGGGACTTTAGGACGTCAACCCACTTGTGCATGAGAGCTTTAGGTTTTCCTACTGAGTATACATTGTATTCTCACCCTACGTTTACTTTCAGGTTTCGAGGAGGGCTTCAGAGGTAGTGCGGGACCTTAGTAGTCTTGACTTTGGAGTTGCTCTTGGTCGCTGTTGGATTCTGCTTAGCCTTTTTCCTTTCTTGTTGGGTATTGTACTTTGGAGTTCCTGTACTTTTTTCAGTTTTGTCATTAAAACATGCATGTAGTTTGGTTTTTACCTTGATTTTTCTATACATGGTGGTGTTTGGTGTTGGCACATTCATTCTCCCAATCCTGGTTAACTAAAAAGGGTAATTCCTCCCATATTGTGAAAATGTTATACCCTTGCTGCTATTTTCCACTTTGGGGACTACTGGAGGCGGGACTCGGGGGTCATTATATCTCCTTAAACATAAAGAAGGATGGGCTTTCCAATCTACTGTCCCTTCCCTACTTTTGGTGAAGGAAGGTCATGATAGAATCATATCAAAGGCGAGGTTTAGGGATAGGACAGAGTCTATAGTTAGGCACATTGAGGATTTCATGGGATGGTAGGGAAACAAATTTTAGGTGATCTTCGTTCGTGAAATAGACCAGGGAGGACCGGCCAGGACATGGGATTTTAGGGCCCCATGTGTTCCAATGCAAGGAATCTGAGCCTATCAAACGACCAGGTGAGACTACATTAATTGCGGGGTAGAGACCCTAGGGAAGGTACATGCATCATACTAATTGCGTTTTAATTGATTTGGGGAACCTTGGGGACAAATATTTAATAATAATAATAATTTCATTTGCAACTCGGGCTTAGGCATTCTTTGGTTACCTTGTAGCTATGGCACCCGGACGATATCCCCATGAAACTCGGGATGTTCAGGACCAGTGGATCAAGGCAGTTGGCTAGTAGAGGATTGACCGAGATGAGGGGGATGACTTGTGGCAGAGGAATCTGTGCTCCTTCCAGCGACAAACCCTCAAGAAGTATGATGGCAGTGTTTCTAACTCAGTAACGGAGCGATGGCTCAAGGAGCTAGATACCACCTTCTATTGGATATGTGCTCTGAGGGAGTATTGTGTTCTGTTGGCCGTCAGTCAGCTGAGAGGAGCAGCGTGTCAGGGGTGGACACTTTTCTGGGGAGAGAAGACAGAGGCAGAGGTCTCTTGGGCCAGTTTTGAGAAGGAATTTCATGAGGAGTTCCTCTCCTCTACAAAAAAGGCTAAGAAGAGACAGGAGTAGCTCTCCCTTTAGTAGGGAAGCATATCAGTAAGGGAGCTGGGGATGAAGTTCAATGATCTCTTGCGCTTTTCCCCGGATCGCTTTTCTGATGAGGAGTCTCGGGCAGGACAGTTAGAGGAGGCACTCTGTCCTTCTCTTTAGTATGTTGTCACTCCATTCACTCTCCCAAAGTACCTAGCAGTACAGAAGAAGGCCGAGATAGTAGAGAGGATGCACTCGAAGGGAGGCACACCAAAAGAAGGGAACCAGCTAAGTTCATCAAAGGGTAAGGTAGTCAATAGCAGGTTTCCAGTGATAGGGCCTTCCAGGTTTCAACATGAAGGGATTAGGCCTCATCATTTCCAGTCCCGATCTTTTGGCCCTCGCCCATTTTCCACAGGGCTAGGAACGAAGTGCTTCTCTTGAGAAGTTTTCGGGCACATCCAGAGCAGGTTTACGAATCAAGCTCCACATGATAGAGGTGGGCAGTTTCAACACCCACCTCAGTAGCATCCGTTTCCGGCGAGGCCTTTCCAGTAGCAGCAGTAGGCCCCTGGCCCTCCAAGGGATGACCTTGCAGGAGGAGACCAACACCAGGGTGCTCCTCAGGGACCTCGACCAGGGCGTGGTCAGGGAGGTGGTCGACAGCAGTGAGGCAGAGGAGCTGGGTGTGGACAGTTGCATGCCGTAGAGTTAGTAGCTATGGCGGGACCAGAGGTTGTTCGAGGTACGATCAGTTTATTCAACACTCTTGTTTCTTCCTTGATTGATTCAGGAGATTCACACTCCTTTGTTACACCCAAATTAGCCCATTCTCTAGGTCTGGATGTCGAGAGACTTTTTCTACCCCTAGTGTTGAGAACACCAGCTGGGGTCAGAACAACGTATCTTTCTATTTCCGGGGATATAGACTGATGTTCGGACCACATCAGTCCAGTGGAGACCTTCTTTCATTGCAGATTCAGAAATACGACATCATTCTAGGAATCAACTGGTTATTCTCCGTGCATGCCATCATCGACTGCTATCGGAGAAGGATTGAATTCTCCAACGAGGATGGAAGGCATGTGGCTTTTTTTGGGGAGTGGAGTTATCATGTGGGGAGTCGACACGTGAAGCCACTCTTTTCTATGCTGGGAAGGGTGTTAGTGGAGTCAGCGGACATAGGAATGATGGACGTTCCAGTGGTCATAAGAGAATTCCCTGATGTCTTTCCTAATTATGTTGATACTCTACCCCCTCAATGCGACGTTGAGTTTGGGATAGACTTACAGCATAGTGCCCACCCGATCTTGATGGATCCTTATCAGATGGCACTTTCTATGTTGCGGGAGTTGTGGATTCAAATTGATGATCTGATGCAGAAGGGATTTGTTCAACCCAGTGTGTCGTCATGGGGTGCTCTAGTTTTGTTCGTAAAGAAGGAAGATTTAAGTCTACGACTGTGCATAGACTACCAGATGTTGAATCAGGTGATGGTCAAGATTCGTTACCCTCTCCCGAGGATAGACGATCTTTTTGACCAGCTAAGGGGAGTAGGTTGGTTCTCTAAGATCAATCTACGGTTTGGATGCCACCAGTTGAGAGTGAAGGAAGGTGATATCTCGATGACGGACTTCAGGTTCAGATATGGCCACCTTGAGTTTGTGGTCATGCCATTTGGCATTACGAACACACCAGCTATGTTCATGAACCTCATGAACTCTGTCTTCCGAGAGTTTTTGGACCAGTTCGTTGTGGTGTTCATCGAAGACATCCTTATCTACTCAAGATCAGAGGAAGAGAACGTTGAGCATTTTAGGGCAGTTTTGGGAGTCCTTCGACACCACCATCATTATGGGAAACTGTCTAAGTGCATGTTTTTAACACATTAAGTAGATTTTTTTTGACATGTACTGTATCAGAAAGGAATAGTATTGGACCTGTTGAAGGTGTAGGCTATCGTTTCATGGGAAACACCCAAGAATGTGGAAGAAGATCGTAGTTTCCTGGGTTTTGAAGGTTATTACTAGAGGTTTGTGCCCGACTTCTCTCAAGTTGCGGCTTTATTGACATGTTTGAATAGGAAGGACCAGGCCTTCACGTGGAGCGACCAGTTCCAGACAGCTTTGGGCTACCTAATAAAAAAGATGGTTAGTGCTCCAATGATCAGATTTCCAAAGGAAGGGGTGTTGTTTGAAGTGTTCTATGATACTTCTGGCCTTGAGTTGGGATTTTTACTAATGCAGTAGCATGGAGTGATCTCTTATGGGTCTAGGAAGTTACATCCTCATGAACGTAACTATGGTACCCACGATCTATAGCATGTGGCTGTGGTGTTCACATTGATGTTGTGGAAGAATTATCTCATCATAGAGCGCCTTTTGGTCTTCTCGGATCACAAGAGCTTGTGTTATGTCTTATCCTAGTGGGATCTGAACATGCGGAAATGAAGATGGCTTGAGTTCCTCCAGGACTATGACTTTCAGATATCTTATACTAAGGGAAAGGGTAATGTTGTGGCTGATGCCTTGAGCAGGAAATCACATAAGGAAGTAGTTCGGGAATCTGCAGATGCTTGGAGAGCGATGGAAGAGTTAGCGACCTTGCAATTGGATGGTTGGGTGGAAGGTGGAAGAGGTTTTCTATTTAAAATGACTATATTATCCACTTTAATGGTGTAGGTAGAAGATTCTCAGTGGGGGGTCTCAGAGGAGGAAGTGATGCAACATCATGTTTATCAGGGAAATGCTCCTGATGGATGGTTGGAGGATGTTCAGTATCAGATGCTTTTCTGTGGAAAAGTTTTTGTTCCGGAGATGATGCGTAAAGGTGTTCTCTGTGAATTCCATGGATTGACATTAACGGTACATCCTGGGGTCTCAAATACATACTAAGGCCTGAGGGGATAGTTTTGGTGGCCCGGGGTAAAGCGGGTGGTGGCAGAGTTTAAGGCTAAGTGCTCAGTGTGTCAGCAAGTGAAGGTTAAACACCATTTTCCTGGAGGGTTGTTACAGCCTTTAGATGTTCCCGAGTGGAAGTGGGATAAAATCTTGATGGACTTCGTCACAGGGATACCCAGAGCTCAGGGAGGCTATTATGCCATCTGGGTAGTGGTGGATCGGTTGACAAAATCAGCTCACTTCTTGGAAATTAAGGATTCGAGCTCGGTGATCACCTTAACCCAGAAGTACGTCTATGTAGTGGTGCAGTTGCACAGGATTCAAAGATCTATTGTCTCCGATCGAGACACGCAGTTTACCTCACAACTCTGGAGGGGATTACAGTATGACTTTGGAACCCATCTACGCCTTAGCACTTCGTTCCACCCTTAGACATATGGGGAAATAGAACGAACGATCCAGACGTTGGAACACATGCTCCAGGCATGTGTTATGGATTTTTGGGGATCATGGGTACGACACTTGCCTATAGTGGAGTTTTCTTATAACAATAACATCTACTCCAATATAGGCATGACACTGTTTGAGGCCTTATATGGGAGGCCGTGTCATTCACCCGTTTGCTGGATAGAGATTGGGGAAGTAGCTCTTCTTGGGCCAGAAGTGGTGCAGGGAACCACTGAGAAGGTTCAGCTCGTGCATGAGAGGATGAAGGCAGACCAGGACCGAAAGAAGTCTTATGCCGATCGTAGGAGGTGGCCCTTGGAGTTCGAGGTTGGAAATCATTTATTCTTGAAGGTTTCCCCTCGACGTGGGCAGCGAAGGTTTGGGAAGATGAGTAAGCTCTCCCCTAGGTTCATCGAACCTTTCGAGGTGTTGGGACGAGTTGGTGAGGTGGCGTAACAACTAGCGTTTCCACCTCAGTTGGAGATAGTTCACAACATCTTCCACATCTCCCAACATGATCAATATCTACATGATGACTCCCACGTCTTAGATTGGGGAGAGTTAGATGTTGAAAATGATGTGACCTTCATAGAATGACTGATCAAGATCGAGGAACATAAAGAGAAAGTGCTTAATGGATGAACCATCCTCTTGGTTCGTGTGTTGTGGAGGCATGGTGGCCTAGAGGGATGCACTTGGGAGCGGGAGGCCCAGTTACGCATCCAGTATCCAGAGATGTTTGGACTTCCTTATTGTTGTAATTATTCTGAGTTTTTTTGAGATGTTTCACCATGTGCTTTAATATATGAAATTCGTGTTTTTCTTAACTATTAGATTATTTGTTCCCTTTTCTCTCTCTGTGTGTGTTTCCTAATGAAGGATGATGGAAAAACCGAACTCCTAATCAGGAAGCATTAATGTGGATGTGATTAAACCCGTGCGGGTGAGTTAGTGCCGCCCAAAGTGGATAATATCCTGACATGTAGGAAGGGACTCTCTGACTCAGGTGTTGGACAAGGTGATCCTTATTCCTGTTGTGAATGTTTGTGGTTGATAACTCTATGGGGGTTCTATTCCAGCTTTCGAACAACCCAGTGGTTTTCCCCTGATAAGTATCTTTAGAGGGAGGTTGTTTGGACCCAACTTTTCTCCTTTCTAGTTTGTTCTTATATTATTGGGGATTAGAACAGTTTGGGAAGAATCTGATGTAATGGTCCAGGGTTTTGGGGTTTATTACATAGTGAAAATCTAATGTTTTAGGTGTTCTGGGGTGTCTGGATGGTCATCCAAGCTTCTCGGTGAAGCTTAAGGCTCCTAACTGTAGCCTCGGCCTACAAGTTACAGGTAGCTCGGCTTACCAGTAGCTCGGCCTACCGGTGGCCTCGGCCTACGGGTTATCAGTAGCTTGGTGTACCGGTAGCTCTGCTTATAAGTATCTCGGCCTACCGATGGCCTAGGCCTACCGAATACTGGTAGCTCGACATACCGGTAGCTCGACCTACCGGTGGCCTTGGCCTACCAGTGACCTTGGCCTACTGGTCGCTCGGCCTACCGGTGGCCTCGGTGTACCAGTAGCTCGGCATACCGGTGGCCTCGAACTACCGGTAGCTCAGCCTACCGGTAGCTCGGCCTACCAATAGCCTCAGCCTACAGGTAGCTCGGCCTACCAGTGGCCTCGGCCTACCGGTACCTTGGTCTACCTGTAGACCCAGCCTACCTGTGACATCCACAGTTTTCCAGTAGCGCCTCTTTTCACGAATTGAGTTTTAAACCTTGTTTTGACCCTATTAAACTTGTTTAGATACCCATTAATGGCATTTAATTAAATTTTTTGGTGAGGTAAATCATGCGTTTTTGTTATGCCTTAAACCACGTTTTCAGAAATGCAGAGGTGTGTGTCGGTTTTAACCTCGCCGAAGGGTAGGGACCTTTTAAGTTGAACGTGTGGGGTGGCCGAGCCACATGGTAAACCCATGATCCCACTTCATCAACGGTTTCAATTTTTTCTCTCCACATCTTAACCATCCCGGGAATGTTGTATCTGAGTCCTTATTACCATAAGGGTTCTGCTCTCCCTGAGTTTCTTGTTTTCTATCACCGTGCGCTCAGAGTGCCCTTCCTCCCGACAATTTGTACCCTTGTTTCGAAGTGTTCCTTGATCACATTCTGTGGAACTCCATCTACTCCGGATTTCCAGTTTCCATGCGAGGACTTAACATTGATCCTTGATCAATCAAGTAGGGATTTTCTCCTTCGTCTCTCCTTTCTGTGCATCATGCGGGGTGGGTATGCTTTTCTATCTATGTAAATTGATAAAGCCTAACTTAATGAAGATAATGAACGGACCTCTAAAGAAGGAATGGGGGGTGGGTGTGATCGATGTTCTGTTGTACTCTATTATGTTGATATGTGTTGTGAATTATACAGTCCTATGCTCACTGAAAATCATGGTCATTAGTGGTGTTTATTTTTGCACTATTTAACATTGGTGCTCCTGGTTGTTTAAAAAAACGTAACATAGAATTGGTTAATTACCCATACTCGGTTAAATAAATTGAAAGAACCAAGATCAATCCTTTTCGTTGATAAATCCAGTTAAATCCCAGTGGAATTGAAATCATGGAGTGTGTTAAATCTTTTAAATCTAAAAATACTTGTAAGGGCCTCCCTCAGTGGTTTGTTTGTTTTCTTTCACAGGCCGATTGTGGGTGAATTTATGGTTTTATTGGATGGGGGCTTAGATTTCTGGGGTGATATGGGTGGGGATGGGATCCACTGTTGTTATACTTTCACTTTTTGTGAATATGAGGCTGTGTGGTTGCTCTTCGTAACTCGAATTCTGGTGGGATCCTCTATTGTTGAGAAACCATTGACTCCTGTATTTTGGGGATATGGGGTTGTGTCTCAGGGTTTGTTTTCTTTCCAGTACTTCGAGGGATCTCACATGGTCCCTATTTGTTGTGACTTTACAAGAGAACTGGGTGTGAATGCTTTAATTAGCTAATGGGTTTCCTTTCATCTTCTTTTTGTCTCATTTGTGATTGTGCATGTTAGTTGCCCAATAGTGAATGGAATAACTCTTACTAAACTATTATGAATGATAACTTGAACAGGGAAACTGGGAACTGGTTGTTGTGCGCCGTTTTCTGAGGCATCATTGCTTGTGCACCTACTTGTATCTGTTTGAGGAGCCATAGGTTGGGTTGTGTCTTGATATATATATATATATATATATATGTGTGTGTGTGTGTGTGTGTAATTGTATGTTATGTGTTTAGTCTCACCCCACCCACGTTGGGCACATAGTTTCGGACACCCCATTTCATGGGGAAGGGTCTTTTCCCCTAGTTACTCTCCTTCCGGCTCCCTCTTCCCTCGGTTGTGATGGCTGGAGGTGACCTTACACCCAAGATTCATTGGGTACGTTTTGTTTGGTGTGTTGTTAGCCCATGAATATTCGGACAGGTTTTTTTCCCATGTGTCTTCAGGATGAGGCTCAGGTGTGTGCAGGCAAGGATAGATGGTTGTGAGGCCCAGGTGTGTGTGGGCAGGGATGTGTGGTTGTGAGGCACAGGTGTGTGCGGGCAGGGATGTGGATGGTTGTGAGGCCCAGGTGTGTGCGGGCAGGAAGAGCGTGGTAGCGTCAGGACGTTTTCCGTTAGGGATGAGCAGCTAGCTCGTGGGGGAAATGGTGGTGCGGGTACCCAAATGTTTTGTTCATACAATTACCTTACTACATGTGTTATTTGGTGAGTGTTTCTGGTGAGGTGGGATGGATAGCTTTCTTAATAGATGTTGTTTTTTTTTCTTCTCACGAGACTTTAGGATGTCACCCCACTTGTGCACGAGAGCTTTAGGTTTTCCTACTGAGTATACTTTTTATTCCCACCCTACGTTTACTTTCAGGTTTCTAGGTGGGCTTCAGAGGCAGTGCGGGACCTTACTAGTCTGAACGTTGGAGTTGGTGTTTTTCACTATTGGATTCTTCTTATCCTTTTTTCCATTCTTGTTGGGTATTTTACTTTGGAGTTCTTGTACTTTTTCGGTTTTATTATAAAAACATGCACGTAGTTTGGTTTTTACCTTTAGTTTTCTATACATGGTGGTGTTTGAGGTTGACTCAATCGTTCTCCCATTCCATGTTAAATAAAAAGGGTAATTCCCCCCATATTGTGAAAATGTTATACCCTTGGTGCTAGTCACCACTCTAGGGCCTACTGGAAGAGGGACTTGGGGGTTATTATCTCTCCTTGATCTTAAAGAAGGAAGGGCTTGGCAATCTGTTGTCCCTTACCTCCTTTTGGTGAAGGCGGGTCGTGATATAGATTGTTTTAATTTTTATGATTAATGCTTATTCAATTATATTTATTAAGTTAAAATATTTATAAAATATTTTAAATCTATGTAATTAATTAATTTAAAATAATTTAAATTGATTTTATTATTTTATTCATTTTTATACTTAATTAAAATACATGTAATTTATCTTATATTTTCATTTTTGTATTAATGTTGTCATATAGTAAATTTTTTTCTTTAATTTTTATATTATTCTATTTAATATTATTTATCTCATTTTAATATTTATAATGTTTTATAATTTTCATAATTTATAAATCATATGATATTTATTTATGCATATTTTTTTAATATGTTTGAATATTTTCAATCATCTTGATTTTAATTCATATCCATTTTTAATTTTTTTAATAATTTTTATTATTAATAAAACTTATCCATTCATTAAATATTTTTTATGATTCTTCAACTGTAATTATTCAATTTCACTCATTTTTAATATTCATGAACATACAATTATATATTCATTAATTAAGTGACATCATTATTTTTATAATGTATTCATTTTTAGTATATATTAATTTAATATATTTGTAATTTATTTATAAAACAATTATTAGTGCTTTCTAAAAAACATTCCAAAATATGGGTTTTATCTGCACTAATATTCTTGAACTAATAAATACATGTATTTATTAGTGCTCCTTAGCACTGATAATGATAGGTTTTAGGAGCTCTTTATATTTGAGCACTCAATCATTTTTTGAAATCGGTAATAAAACTCTTATGTTCTTCTAAATTGTACATGAAAAGAGAACCTCGTTGCTCACACCATTCAAGCTCTCATGAAACTAATCTTTCACCATTTCCAACCCAAAACACCACAAATGAATAGACCCCCTCATAACCTAATACATTTTATTATTTCTACTCCTATTTAGCTAACTTTACGTGTTCTCTCATTTACGAGTGTTAAACAGATTCAACATGATTCTTCTGATCCTCAATATTTTATTAATTTTAATTACTTGTTGCATTTTCTGGATCTTATCTATCTATTTAGAAATATGAAAAATCATTGAATTAATCGTAAGAAAAATATTATTTTTCAAATTTTAAAATTTGATTGCATGGAGCTCCCATATGAACGAGGACGTGGAAGAGATATACAAACCATCATCGATGATAGGACCTTCTATGAACTGCAAAAACACTACTCACTTATCACGGAATAATAATTCCTTGCCTGGGGCCATATAACCCAAATCTGTTTTCACCAATTTCTTGGATACCTTGGACAAGAAAAGTATTGGTTATAAAATGGTTCTTGTAAGGTCATGATTTTCAAGTGATAATTATGCATAGTTTTTACTGTGCATAGATAGTAATCTATACCATGTTCTGTGTATCCTACCCACACTGATGGATTGAAATTAAACAATTCTATATATTTTCTTCTATTAACAGGAATAAAAAACCCAATCATTTTAATATTTTTTCTTCTAAGAAGATCTATGATTTTCATTTTAAACATAATATGCAAACCTCATATTATGTTAAAATTAATTCTTGGATAAATAATACATAAAAGTGACTGTAAATAATAAAAAATTTCAGATCATTAATAAGTAGGTTAAGTATCCTTAATTTTAATTCGTACTATCCAGTTCTATGAATTTTAACTTGTAAAAGTTTCTCACCCCTCATGAACCCATTAAATATTCCTTCAACATTTATTTCAACCTCAGCTCAAATAAGTTTATAGTTATTTCTTTTCACTGCGCTCTTACACTTTTCCCCACATTCATTCACTCAAACTAGCATTGAATTTATTTAATCCATCAATATTTGGATCATTTTTTCTAGTTGACATTATTAGTTAATATCATTTGAAAAAACATATATATTAATTTAAATCATGTTCCCAAGTACGAGACACTGAAAAATATCTTTAATGATCCACTCAAACTACCTTACACTCATTAAATTGGAATCATAAACATCATTCAAAAAATCTATAACTGCTTCCATCTTGTTTAAAAATTAATCTCAGTTTTCACTCTGACATTCTTCTAATGAAGATTCAAGAATTTCTTCATACGTTGGGTTACTAATACCATGCGATTGCACCTTTGTAATAACTTCATCATCTGAAAAAAAGATAAAATATGGATACTGTATTTTATACCACTAAAACATAGTCTAAACCACAGTGTACCATGTTATTCAATGAATATAAATCAACTCCTCCATCTTATTGTACTCCCACATAGAAAATTTATAGAAACCATCCTTGATCACTACATTTTTCAATATATTAATCCTTAATTAGATTCATTGTAAATTTATAGATATCACACATTAATTTATTTTAATTATTTCCACCACTAATATACATCCTCAATAATCATCATTCCTCTCTTATTATATAAGCAAAATGGATTCATATGGATTAAATGATTCTTTAAGAATGTCCATTTTTGAAATCTAAAATCATAATTTTTGTCTATTTATTTATATTGATAAATATTAATATTATAGAATCAAATATGATGTATATGCATTGAAAATGGATGGATATGAATTGTATGAAAAAATAGTATGAGGATTGGTTGAAAGTGTTCACCATGTTTTTAGAATATCATGAATATGACCCTTTTTAGTCCATTTTTTTGGGTTTATGTAGTTGTTATTCAAGAATAATTATCCAAGAAGTGATGTAAGAACACTTGAATTGGTATTGAATATATGGAATTTATAAATGATGGACTAAAATGGGGAAAATTTCAATGTATCTTGTGATAGGGATAACACTGTGTTTTATGGAAAACCTGATTTGGTTACAAGTGTGACCAATGATGAGGATCATATCGATTATATGATTATTGGTGTAAATAATGATGATTGTCATATTGATGAAATTCCAATAATAATTGAAATGAAATTCATGATTTTCAAAAAACTTATGAGAAGTTAAAGGGATGTGAAAATATGAAATTGTATATTAGGTTTAGTAAATATACAACATTTTTAGTCATAATGAAGATATATAATATAAAATATTATAATGGAATGATTGAATCCAGCCTCACTGAATGACTTTATCTATTGAAAATTATACGCTGTAAAGATAATCATCTTCCTTACAAGTCATATAATGCTAAAAAATACTACATTATATGGGTATGATCTCTGAAAGAATTTTTCCTTGTCCAAATGACTTAGTAATATTTTCCAAGGACATTGAATCAGATACAAATTTCCAATGTGTGTTATAACTCAATATAAGAAAGTTGAATTGGGTCCTTCAAAATTTGTATGGTACTTTCCAATCATCCCACAGTTCTGACACCTATATAGAATTTAGGCGACCACAAGTAAATTGATGTGTCTTTAAGATATAAGAAATAAATATCGGAAAATTTACCACCTGAAAAACTCCCATCAGTGGAATCAGATTGACGTGAATATCCATAATTTTGAAATAATATAAGAAAACATCATTACAAACTATCTACATATGGAGTTAATACTTTTGGTTTTGAAAGCATAACTCATATTATGTGGCCAATTATGTTGGTAAATTATAACTTGCCAAAAAGTTTAGGCATGAAATGAAAATAAATTATGTTATCTTTATATATATTCGGAACAAAACAACAAGATAATTATATTGATGTTTATTTGGATACATTGATCAATGATTTTTAATTATTGTGTGATTCAGATGTCACATTTGGTGATGATTGTAGAAATAAATATTCAAAATTTAGAAACATGTTGTATGAGATGATAAATTAATTTCATTATTATGGAAGAATTTTAGTATATTTTATTAATAGTAGTTAAGGGTGTCCCATTTGTGAACAAGGTACACACTTAATTAGGTTAAATAATTCAATGAAAACAATGTTTCTCGGAAATAACAGATTTCTACCCTCTTGACACTAATAAAAATCTTGTATAACATCATTTTATTAGAGTTAATAAGAATGTATATCCCCTTGTCTAGTAATATGAAATCAAAAATTAGAGAATGTAAAAGATATGTACACCACATTTGGTAATCCATCTTTTAAACGCCATATAACATTGATTGGTAAAAGATATAAAAAATTAAATTACTATAATGGAATTTTTTTACATCAGTGTTTCAATGAAAAAACAACAACTTTCTTGGGGTAACCTCATGATATAAACAAGATGTCCTGTTTAAAATTGGATAGTATATGATTCTTTATTTGAAGGATATGTCATGTTTAAATGAGTTGGAAAGAGGTTCTCCATATTTCTTTAGTCATAAATAGTGTTTTAATTCATCATTATTCTTAATGGACACTACCAATGGTCCCCACATCTATAACATAGTAAGAAACTGATTTCATATGGAAAGATGTTCTTGGTGGTTCTAGACCAAATGGAACATTGGATCTCACATTTGTTGAGAGAATGTTAGGTTAGTAAAATCACATAGTTTTTTGGGGGAATTCGTTCCTACTTCGAGACTCTATTATAGAATTAAGATATGTTCATAAATCTATTCAAAATCCTGGTGTGGAACTAGTTTCCCTAAAAACATGACCAAGAGTTAAAAACCTTTCATAATTCAAATAAAAAACCGGTTTCCCTCAAAAAATAACCATAGGATGAATCCCTTTTTATGTGAAAGATGAATCTTTTAGTGAGTCCATCGTTATGTATTTGAGGTTATATTTCCATTTCCATTGATGTGTGGCTGCTTATTTGTTGAAACAATATAGCCATGTGGTTTAGAATTTTCCTCCATGGAGAGAGGCATTTAATACCTCAAGGTTAAGATTTCTCCACAATGAGGCATCCTATGTATCCGGTTTATAGTGCCAAATCATATCCCACATAGTTTGTTGAACCCATATGGTGTAACATCATACAAAAAATACATGTGTGGGAGATTCAGAACTATGTATTTGAGATCAATCCATAGGGAAGAATCCTTTGTATCATGTTTATGGAAGGAATTAGAGTTATCATAGTTCAATCACACCCTTGGGACTGAGCCTGAGGTGGATACCCATGTATAGGGTAGTCATATCATGCCATTGATTGGGGGATATATATTGGGTTTTTTCTGAATGGTGGAGATTCATAATGTGAGTAATATGACAATTACAACTCTATAAGCCCACATGATCCATGACCATTGTGAGAAACAAGGGAAAAAATGTAACCAATCTCACTACATATGGATTTGGGACTTATATACAAGGACAACATTTTGGATTTTTAGTATGTTGCTCAGGCCTTAGGAATGTTTACAATGTATCAGGGTTATAGTAGGAATCTGAGTCATCATATTTTAGTTGATTGGGACCTACACATTGAGGATTCCAAAACACTACTTCAAAAAGGGTTTATCCAGCACTAGGGATTTAATATCATTAACAAAAATCACTATTAAAGACCCCCTTTGGTGTTAGAAAAAGTGATTTTAAAGAGGATCTTTAACAATAATTTTTTTAGGGATGTTAATGGGGGTCCTTAACATCACTAAAAAATATTATAAACGGGGCCCTCTACCAGTTCTTGATAAAAATGCTAAAGATGGAACCCTCATTCATAAGTGCTATAAAAAATAAATGATAAACGCCTACCATTGTCAGTGCTTTTGTAAAAGCATTGATAAAGGCTTCTCCTTTATCTGCACATTATTTCTAGCACTATCAAAATGGTATATTTTATAAAAACATGTTTATTTAAAAACAAAATCTTAATATATAAATACATGTATATTGAAATAAATATAATATATGTTTTCTAAATTTTATTTAGATAAGGATTATAGGAATTTTCACTTAATATATAATATATTTAGTGAAAATGGATTATAAATTTGTTATAAAATATTATAATTTTATAATTTTATTATTATTATCATGTAATAGTCCTTTAATAATAGTTGGTTGAATTAAAAATTAAATAAATTATTGAATGATATACGATATGTTGAAATATAATTTATAATTCAAATGACCATAACTTTTGATTTGTGTGTTCGTTTTGGATCGAAAACATATCAAATTAAAGCATATGAATACCTCTACAAAATAGAGACTGAGGGAACCAGTTGACACATATTTGGAGGCAAAAGGTCCAAAAAGTCTCAAAAAATGATTTTTTTAGTCGGGGTATCCAAATTATTTAATTTTTGAATGAATTTTAGCCTCATTTAATGAGTTCTTATTATATTTTTTATTGGTACATAATTTTTTCATAGGGCTTACTCTGACATTTATATTAATCTTTTGAGGATTTATCATTTTTCACAATGCAGTTTTTTTATAACTAAATAAATTCATATTTTCATATATTTGATTACAATAAATAAAATTTATCAGTAAAAATATAAAAATATTTATGTAGAAACTTATTTTTAAATATATAAATAGAATATTTATTATTTATTTAATTTAAGTAAATTAAATTTCTTCTTATTTAACGTATACAAATGAAATAATATGTATATATATACCTATACAAGTAATGTTTATATACAAACATGTGTGTGTCAATAAACACATACACACACACACATAGACATATATACTAATATATGTAAATCAATATATATTCTCAAAATGTATATAAAAAATATCTAACCATTATTTAAATTATACAAATATATATATAATGTTTATATATAAATATATGTGTATTAATAAATAGATATATATTTATATTATATTGTAGTATATGTAAATGAATATAATATATAATATATTTAAATAAATAGTCGAATATATATCAAACACACACAAAAACATATATTTTATAAATGTGTTAAAAAATAATTCTATAAATATATGAATAACATATATATATTTATATATTAATATATATATATATAAACAAAAATATCATTAACAAGAAAACCAATTAACACGGTGTGGTGGTAAAGGTGTTTCATCTTTAAAGAAGGGGTGTAGGGTTTGAATCCTGGCATGCATAGGAGGCTAGAAATTCAGTAGTTTTTAGGGGGGGGGGTGGAGTGATATTAATGGGGTTGTGGAAGTGCTGAGAAAGGGGAAAATCTCTTAGAGGTATAAAAAATATAATTTCCCCCTTAACAATGCTAACAGAATTCATGTTAAAGGGGTCATTTTTCATCACTTTTTTAGCATTGTTAATGGACCCCTTTAATAGTGCTTTTCTGTGCTGTTAAAAGCTTCCCATTAGTATCAATTGGGTATAAAGGACATTAAAAGCACCGTTAGAGTCTATTTACAAGCACTGTTAAACCCCAAAATTTTTAGTTGTGTAATATGAGGGAAATATTTTATTATGTCACTGATTGGAGTTTACACATTGAGGTTCCCCTAGTATGAATGTTGTTATACCTTTCCACTGATCAGAGATTACACATTGATTTTTCCCTAGTATGTTGGTCATATATATTTATGATACTAATCAGGGATAACACATTGATGTTCCCCTATGTCAATTATATGACAATTTCATCTCTTTAAGACCGAATGAACTATTATTTGTGTGAGAAACAATGAATAATGATTAATTATTCTCATTACTTATAGATGAAATACTTATGTGTTGGGACTTTCTTTTGGATGCTTAATATGGAGCTCTGGCCATATGAAGGTGTCTTATATATCCTTATTATGAATGGAATCACAGTATTCATAGTTTAATTGATCTGTGCTTACACAACAGGTTGCGTTGTTATAAAGGGAATGGACACAGTTATCGTGTCATGAAATTTCTTCTTAACCGGGTCTGGTTGTCTGCCACACCTTCCTGATTGTATTCATGACATTCCATGATTGATTTATTGACATGATGAAGTATGTATAGATGTTATTGGTTGTATTTTAGATATATCTAAAGACACTCACATGATCTAGTTATCATTTCCAAGGTATGTTATGTAATCTGGATGGAATATCTGAAGTCCATAACATGATCAATGATTGACTTTTCCAGAGTACATCACATGATATGGCAAGATGATCTCAGAGACCATCACATGATATCAGATGAAATTCATGGAGGCAGTCACATGTCAAGATGAATTTCTAGGTTTTTATCATGAAAAGCCGACAAACACACTTAGAGGGTGTCACAAGAGTAAGTCTGCAATGTATGAAGGATGATTTATGCTTGTACAAAGGATGTCTCATGATATTGGTGTCTTGTGTAGAGTAAGTCAAAAAAGATAATTGAAAAACTCTAGTTCCAATGGAAGGCTCCTCTAACATGTGATGGTTCCACCATATGATTTTGGAGACACTTCCCGAGGATGTCGTAAGGTCTGGATTATGAGCTCGAATGGTTTTATGAGATTTTGGTGGCATGCATGGGGGCTCCATGTTACATTCTCTGGTGTGTCCCAGGGACCACACATGATCAAAAAGTATACCATAGGACCTTTACGTGATCTAGGAATCATGTCCTAATGTTATCGTGTGACCTGGGAGGTTCATGTGAAGCACATGAGGAAAAATGAAATTGTTCTTCAAAAAACACTCCCATTTTTTAGTCTTTCTTCCAGACTTTTGTTGAATACACCATAGATTTGTTATATGTTATCTTATTTAATTATTTCATGATTTAGTATATCTGTGGGATGTACTTCTCATAACCCACATGAAGTCCTTCACATGATCTATGAGTGATCACGTGGAGTGCCGATACATGACGCATAATCTCAAAGGTTGATCCCCGGGTATTACCAGATGGAAGACCTTTGCGATAGCAAGATCAACTACTCTGAGAAGTCCTCTCCAATGCTTGAGTGAACTAGTATGAGGATCTATGTATTCATTTGTTTCATGCTATGGTGGGAAGACTATATGTTTTTCCACCCCGATTATATGCTACTTTTTTTGGAACATAAATCATAGTTTTAGGCTATATTTAGTGGAGCGATTAGATGAAATGGGCTTCACATGGAAACAATGTAGGTCATCACAAGGTATTCATATGATTCTTAGTGACCAAAATATTGTCCTATAATTGTTCCATCTATTAGAATATGGATATTTAATTTTGTCATTCTTAATCATGTTCACATGTTAAGTTAATTTCATATGGTCCGGATGACATATCTTGGGACCTTTGCAACATCAGGACACATGCTTAAATTATATTGTGTGATCTAAAGTGACTTGTGTAGGATCATCCATGAGAGAATGGTGGATTTTTAGGTGGCCTTCAAGAGATCAAAATGACTTATCAATGGGGTCCTCACATGATCAAATTCTTATCAAGGGGGATTTTAATGATCAATGGTTATTTCATGGGGAATATGAACTCATTCACATAATATCAACATAATTTTACTCATAATAAGATCTCATCATTTCCCCTTTACTTATTTTATTTATTTTACATGGTTTGGGGAATTCATGACTGTGTTTGAGTTTTGTCGAAGGTAATAAATCTTCCCTTTCAATGACGTGTTTCATGACCAACAAAGGCTTCTGTGGAGACACAAAAGCATTTCATGGACAAACCATAAAGTTTTTCTTTGTATCCGGTGAGGAGTGTAGGAATAACTAGGAATGTCTGATGCCCTTCTTGTGAAAAGGGTGACATGCCAGTGAGTTCTCACATGACAAGATTGGGATGTATCTACTAGTTCCATGGTGTCTTGTGAGCCACATGGGGTGGGCCACATGAATTTCCAATGGTTATGCGCTACTCATGGACCATTTTTATGACATTACAAAGGTCTTGAGATCATGTGTCTTTTGGATGCTTACATGATTATAGAGTTTTGGACACCTTCTATTATTTTTCATTGCAGTGAAAATAATAACCACATTTAGATATTTACTTGATTATATATTTTAGTCTGATCATTTGACATGCATCAAAAATGTAATGGACCAGACAATGACTCATTAATGAATTGGCTAAAAACTTGGTTTCATCAAACAGTTCCACCAAAATTGTGGCACCAGTCATGGTCGCACATAGAAACGGTGGCACTGCTGATGGTGCATCGTGGTGGTGTCACTGTAAAGGGCATACTACCATGGTCAGAAACCAAAATTATGTCACCGCTTATGGTGTCACTGTGAGGGTGGCACTGTGACAGTTTCACCATGATGGTGGCACTGTGACCGTGATACCACATATAGTGTCTCCCAAACGGTGTCCCACCCTTGATTCTTTATTAGTTCCACTCTTGTAAAAAAAATTTGATGTGAGAGAATTTTAAATTCCCCTTTAAAATCAATTAATATCGGATAAATGATTTAATAAATCCCCCCAGAGCCGAACAAACCTTGACTTACCACAACGTGTGGCTTTCCGTTGGTGTCACACCTTTTCCTATAAATTCCGTTTATGCCCCTGTTGTGTGTTTTCCTCTAATTGAAGGAAACCATTTAACACATAGGTGTTATGGCCACCTCTCTAATGATAATTATTAAATGAAAATTAATTTCATCATGTGTAACCACCTAATAGTGTGGTGAACCACGATTCACTATTAAAGCTGTTCAAGATTTGGATATCCTGTAACATCAAAATCTCACATTTTATCACATGGGGATTATTCCTTCTTCATGGTTGGTCTCTTTCCTTTACATGGTGCATTTGGAGTCCCCCCTTCCCAAGGTAAGTGGTCCACCTATGCTGGAGCCTTTTCAGACCCACTCTTGGAGCTCTTGGAGTTTCTCGCCTATATGTCATGCAACCCCAGTTCATGGCATGTGGATAAAAACATCGATAATTGACTACCCAGGTAGGGTTCTTCTTCATATCTCTTTACTGTGTATCATGCGAGGCAGGTATGCTAATGTTTCTAGGGGAATGGATGAAACCAGACCTTAATGTATATAATAAACACACCATTAAAGAATGAAGGGGTGTGTTGATGATGTTGTTGTACTATTTTAATCTTTCTTATATTTTGTGAACTGTACGGGATTGTGTCCACTGAATATCATGGTCGTTGGTGGTCTTTCCAAGTGCACTAATGGACCCATGTCTTCTATTATGATTGAATGGCTATAACATGGAAATTGGTTAATCACATATACTTGGTTGATGAAATGAATGTCCAGTGAACAAGAATCCTTGTGTGAACACCCCGATTAACCAAACTAAAAGAAAAAACTCACTAAATAGCATGATAGAATAAGGAAACTCCCTTGCTCATTCTTGGAAATATGTCTGGTTCTTATACTTGATTCTTGTGGGGTGACATCGATGGAGATGGGATCCCCTGACCTGGTGCAGTTTTTTGTTTGTTGTTTAAAGGATGTGTGGGGTCGTATGCTGGGGTTTGGTTTAGTTCCAGTACTTTGAGGGATCTCAAGGATCCCTTTTTTTGTTGTGATGTTACAAGAGAACTGGGTGTGAATGCTTAATCTTCTGCTTGGTTGTTTTTCCTTCCATGGAATGTGGTTATGCCTGTTAGTTTCCCAATAGTGAATAATTATTTAAAATAGATACAAATGAATGTGATAACAAAACGAGTTAAATGGGAAATTTTTTTTCTGGGAATGATTTGTGACTTGGTAGTTGGTGGTGTTCTTTTTTTATGAATAAATAGTAATGAGGGGGTTTGTGTATAGGCTAGTTTTGAAACCCCTTGGTCGGGATGAGTTCTTGTTTACCAATATTTATAATTTAGTTCTTATGTTTCTTATTCGCACCTCACCCAAGATGAGCTCTTCGATCTGAACACCCCTATTTCAATGGGGGATGGTTTTTTTACCAACACTCATATGAGTTGCTGGTTATTAGATCCTTTTATACTCCCTTTCCCAAGTATCCTTAGACTCTTTGGACAGGCTGTGATGGCCTGAGGTCCATTATAGCCCAAGATTCTTCGGGTAGGGAATGTTTTGGTTCTTAGCCCTGGTGTGGGCGAGCAGGTTGTTTCCCAAGTGACTTCGAGATAAGGCCCAGGTGTGTTTGGGAGTGGCAGTAATTGTTCGGGCCTAGGTTTATTCGACCGTGGGGGTAGTCAATCTTGCCCAGGTGTCTTTAGGCATGGTTACGTGTGGTTGTGGCCCAGGTGCTTGCGGGTATGATGTGTGGTTGTGGTAGACCAGGTGTGTGCGGGCGGGGTATGGTATTGAGACTGTGGTGAGAATGGTGGTGGAGGTCTCACGTGTGGGATGTCTTTAATAACCAATAGGAAAGTGGTGTGGGGTACCCAATATCGATGTGCTATTACAATTACATTAATTGAGTTGTGTTATTTTGGGAGTGTGCCTTGGTATGTTTGGGTTGATATTTTTCTTTTCTAGGTTCTTTGGTTCTTCTTTTCTCACAGGACATTATAATGCCTCCCCACATGTGCATGAGAGATTTTGGTTTTCCCTATTTAGTATACCTATATACTCACCTTATGTATATAAAACTGATTTTTGGTATCCAGGAGGACATCGGGGACTATGCATGACTGTACTAGTTTGGACATTGGGACATTTTTTGTTGTTATTTTTCCATTCATTGGTATTTACCTTTAGAGTTTTCTTGTATTTTAGAACTTATTATTGAAACATGCATATGGGAATGGATTGTTTGAGCTTTACTTTTACTTTGATTTTTGGTGTTGTTTGGGACTTACTAACTTTTCACCAAATCCTACTAAAAAATGGGTAATGCCTTCCATTTCGTGTGTGATTCGACACCCTTGGTTCTAGTCGCCACTCTAGGACCTATTGAAGGCGGGTCTCAGGGGTCATTATCTCTCCTTCGACATAAATAATGAAGGGTCTGGAAAATTTTTGACCCTTCCCACACCTGGGTAAAGGCGTTTCGTGATAGAATGATATTAGAGGGAATTGAGAGATAGGATGGAGCTCGTGGTGTGGCATAATGAGGGTTGTATGGGATGGTAGGGAAACAGTGTTTGACAATCTTGGTTCATGAAATAGGCAAAGGAAGACCGAATAAGACACAAGATTTTATGGCCCTCCTTGATGTGATGCAAGGAATCTGGGCCTACCAAATGACCAATTGAGACTACACTGATTGTATGGTAGAGACCCTAGGAAAGGTAAATGCATCATAATGACATGGGTATTTTGGAGATTTAAAATTATTAAGAAGCGTAAGAAAAATTAAAACAATCAACTACACTACTCGGGCTAAGGCTTCACTTATTTTCCTTGTAGAAATCACACCTAGATGATGACCATGAGTAGTGTGGGAAATCAGGCCTAGGAGGTTGATTTGGCTGATCTGCAAAGGGCTGACAGAGAGGAGGAGGATGATCAGTGGTAGATGATGCTTCGTGCTTTTTAGCGAACGACCCTCAAGAAGTATGAGTGAAGCATCTTCGATATGGAGATAGAGAGCCCTCTTGACGAGTAGGTGATAACATTCATATTGATTTGGGATCTGACGGAGTACTGGGTTCCTCTGGCTCTATGACAGATGCAGGGACAAGTGCGCTATTGGTGGACGCTCTTACTTGGGGAGAAGAGGGAGGCTACAGTCTCATGGAGTAACTTCGAGAGGGAGTTTTGGGTGAAATTTCTCTCTTCCACGATGAAGGCTAGGAAGTGGTAGGATCTAATCTCCCTTCAGCAGAGTATGTCAGTGAGAGAGTTGGGGATCAGTGTCCAGGATCTCCTTCACATTGCTCCACACCATTTCTCAGATGAAGAGTCTCTGAAGATACATTTATAAAAGACACTCTGACCTTCTATTCATTATGTTGTTACTCCCTTTACTCTACCGATGTACTTGGAGGTCCATAAGAAGGATGAAGTGGTAGAGAAAATGCACACGCTGGGTGGTGTACCGTGAGAGGGGAGCCAGTTCGGCTTGTCGAAGGGGAAGGCCATCAGCTGCTAGCCTCCAGCATCAGGGCCTTCTAGGTTTCAGCCAGTGGAGAGAAGGCCCTAAGAGTTCATGTTTCGATCTCCAGGTCCTTTCCCTTTGCTTTTTGGACAAGTGATGAGATGCTTCGTCTGTGGTATCCATGGGTATATTCATAATCAGTACCTTGAAATAGTGCAGTTTAGTGGGGGTGGGTAGGTTCAGCGCCCACCTCAGTAAGAGCAATTTTATGCCAGGCACATTTAGTGGATGTAGTAGAGACAACAAACTCCCGCTCCTCTAAGAACAGACATTATAGGAGGAGGCCAAACTCAGGGTGCTCCTCAGGGACCTCGACTAGGGCGTGGTTGGGTAGGAATCTGATAGCCTAGGGGTAGAGGAGCTAGGTGTGGGTAGTTTCACACCGCAGAGATAGTAGTTCCAACAGGGCCAGAAGTCTTCTGAGGTATGATCAGCTTGTTTAGTACTGTTGCATGATCCTTGTTTTTTTCAATAGATTTGGAATCCATTTTTGCACTGATTCTGGCCCCTTATTTCGTTATAGACATAGAGACACTTTACGTACCCCTGGTTTTGAGTACGCCAGTCATAGGTTAGACCAGCTTGTCTTGTGTTTACCAAGAATGTAGACTGATGTTGGGACCACATCAGTCTAGTGGGGAACTTCTTTTTCTATAGATGCATCCATGTGATGTAATTATAGTAATCTACTATATGGTCTCTATATGTACTATTTTTGGCTACTTCCAAATATGGATCGTGTTTTCAGATTTGGGCAGACAACATGTGACTTTCATCGGTGAGTGGGGCTGCTAGGAGGGTAACTGGTGAGTGTAGACCCTTCTTTAATTGTTAGTCGAGCTATTAGTAGAGTCGATGGATACAAATATGGGGTATGTCTTAGAGATTTATAGTGATGTGATGGACGTCATACTTGAGTATGTGGTGACTCTACCCCCTTGATGTGATGTTGAGTTCGGGATAGACTTGCAACCAGGTGATCGTCTGATTTCGATGGCCCCCTATCGGATGGCACCTTCTGAGGAGCATGATTTATGGATTTAGATTGAGGATCTGATGAAGAATGGTTTAGTTCGAACAAGAATGTAACCATGGGGTGATCCGGTATTGTTTTTGAAGAAGGTATATGGTGGTCTCAGTCTATGCTTAGACTACTAGAGAATGAATCGGGTAATCTTCAAGAATTGTTACCCTCTCCCGAGGATAGATGAACTATTTGATCAATTGAAGGGGGCATGATGGTTTTCCAAGATAGTCATATAGTCTGGATATCACTAGTTGAGGGTGAAGGAAGGTGACATCTTGATTAATACCTTCAGGTGCATATATGGACACTTTGAGTTCGTAGTCATGTTGTTCGGTGTTATGAACGCATGAGCCGTGTTCATGGGGCTCATGAACTTCATCTTCCAGGAATATCTAGACCGGTTTTTAGTTGTATTTGTTGATTATATCTTAATATATTCAAGATTAGAGGATGATCATGATGAGCATATGAGAACTATTCTAGAGGTCCTCCGATAGCACCATATCTATGGGAAGTTGTCTAAGTGCATGTTCTGGACACAGGAAGTGCACTTCCATAGACATGTGTTGCCCGAGCAAGGGATAGTGGTGGACCCGTAAAATGTTAAAGAGATTTTTTATTGGGAAGATCCCAAGAATGTGATGGAGGTTTGTAGTTTCCTAGGATTATCAGGTTACTACCGGAGGTTCGCGCCCAACTTCTTCTATGTTGCAACACCTTTGATATCCTTGAACAAGAAAGACCTAGCTTTTGTGAGGAGTTGGTAGTGCAAGAAGGCCTTCAGTTATGTGAAATGGAAGTTGGGTAGTGCCCCAGTACTGATGTTTTTAGAAGAATAGGTGATGTTTGAGGTGTTCTGTGATGCTTCAGGGCAAGGCTTGGGGTGTGTATTGATGCAGCAGTAGGTGTGATCTCTTGAGGGTTTAGGCAGTTACATCCCCATGAGCATAACTAAGCCACCCAAAACATGGAACTTATAGAATTTTTGTTCTCACTAATTTTGTGGGAGCACTATATCATCGAGGAACGCTTTGTGATCTTTACATATCACAAGAGTTTGGGGTATTTCTTCTCTTAGTGGGACCAAAACATGCTGAAACGGAGGTGGATGGAGTTTTTCCAGACTAGAACTTTGAAATTTCCTAAACATCAGAAAATTGGAACATGGTGGATGATTCCTTGAGATTGACGTAGTAGAAGGATGCAGTTCCAGAGTTGGCAGATTCTTAGAAGGCGATGGAGGAGTTGACTGTCCTACCCCTAGATGAAAATGTGGATGGTGGTAGAGGTTTTCTATTTCAAATGATAGTGTAATCCTCTTTGTTTTGGATGTTGGAGGAGTTTTAGTGGGGAGACTCAAAGATTGAAGTGATGCACGATCAGGTGAAGCAAGGCAATGCTCTGGAAGGATGGTCATAGGATGGTCAGAATCCGATTCTTTTTGGATGGAAGTTGTTTTCCCCATGGGAATGTGCGAGATCATTTTCAGTGAGTTCCAAAACTCACCCCTGGAAGTAAATCCATGAGTTTCTAAGGTGTACCAAGGCTTGGGGGTTCAGTTTTGGTGGCCTAGGGTGAAGTGAGCAGTGGCAATGCTTGTAGAAAAGAGCCTCATGTGTCAGCAGGTGAAGGCTGAACGCCACATCCCTGGTGGTCTGTTACAACCTTTAGACATCTCCGATTGGACGTGGGATGACATAATGATGGTTTTCATCATGTTAAAACAATGAGTTCAATGGGGTTGTGATGCTATCTGGGTAGTGGTGGACCGACTGACGAAATCAGCTCACATCCTGGCAATCAAGGAGTCGAGTATGGTGGATTACCTAGCACAACAGTATGTAGACAAGGTGGTGCGGTTGCATGGAGTCCTGCGGCCCATAGCCTTTTATTGGGATACCCAGTTTACCTCATTGGTCTAGAAAGGATTACAACATGCTTTTAGAACCCAGTTATTCCTCAACACTGACTTCCACCCCCAGAAAAATGGGTAGATAGAGCACACCATCCAATGGTTGGAGGATATGCTATGGGCATGTGTTTTGGACTTTGGGGGATCAAGGGTGTGACAATTGTCTTTGGTGGAATTTTCCTACAATAATAGCTATCACTTTACCATTGGAATGGCTCCATTCAAAGTGTTGTACGGGAGGTCATGTCGTTCACCTGTGTGTGGGACAGAGGTCAGAGAAGCAGGTGTTATTGGGAGATAAGTGGTGCAGAGCACGACCGAGAAGGCTAAGCTTGTACGAGAGAGGATGAAGGAGGGAGAGGACCAGCATAATTCTTATACTGATAGTAAGAGGAGGCCCTTGGAGTTCAAGGTCGGGGGACACTTTTTATTGATGGTCTCCCATCAGCATGGGAAACGGAGGTTCAACAGAGGGAGTAAACATTATCCTAGGTTTTTCAGACCCTTCGAGGTGTTGCGGCGGGTCAGTGAAGAGGCTTATCAGCTAGTGTTACCACCACTCCTACTGAGAGTGCATGACGTCATCTATGTGTCTCATCTCTATCGGTATCTACGTGATGATTCACATGTCCTCGAATGGGGGAAAGATAGATATCAAGGATCATGCAACATTTGTAGAAAGACTAGTGTGGATCGAGGATCATGAGGAGAGGTGCTCCGTGGAAGAACCATTTCATTGGTTGGTTTGTTGTGGAGGCATGGTGACCTCGAGGAGAGTACATGGGAATGGGAGGAACAGATGCGCGCTGAGTACCCAGAGATATTTTGAATTTTGTTTAGTTATGTTTTTTATTTGTCTGTGATGTAGTGTTTGTTCTTGTTAAATATGAAATGCATTGTTTTCCTTGATCTTTGAATTTGTGTGAAAAAACTGACTATGGGGAAGGGAGGACCCGATCTATAATTAATATGCATTAAGGTGGATGCGATTATACTCTTGTGGGGAGTCAGTATCGCCTATAGTAGACAATATCTAAACATGGGGGAAAGGACTCCCTAATCCATATGTCTGTACAATGAGAACTTTATTAGTTGTGTGGTTACATGAAGGGGAGGTGTTAACAGATGTCAATGAGGTTTACTCCTGAGAGGTATCATTCAAGGTGGTCGTTCAGACCCCACTTTTTTCTTCGGGTCTAGTTTTAATCATCGAGGAAAAGAATAGTTTGAGAGGTATCTGATGTAATGGCCATGATAATGACACATTAAACATTTTTCCAAAAACATGGTTCCATCAAACGGTTCCACTGAAAAGGTGGCACCGATCAAAATTGCACACCAAAATGGTGGCACCGTCACGATCGCACACCAAAATGGTGGCACCGCTGATGGTGCACCATGATGGTGGCACCACTGATGGTGCACCGTGATGGTGGAACCTTAATGGTTTCACCATCACGGTCTTACACTGAAATGATGGAACTGCTGACGGTGGAATCGTGATGGTGGAAATGTGATCGTGACACCACTTACGGTGTCTCACCAAACGGTGTCCCACCCTTGTTTTGTTTTCCAGTTCCGCTCCCAAAAAGTATATTTTGATGTAAGATCATTTAAATTATCATTTCAAATACATTAAAATCCAATAAATGCTTTCAAAAATTCCCCATGTGCCGAGCAACCCTTGACTTACCAAAATGTGTGGCTTTCCCTCGGTGTCCCAACTTTTCCCATACTTTCTAGTTCTGACCCTATTGTGTTTTTTCTTATGATTAAAGGAAACAATTTAACGCACAGTTGTTATGGCCACCTCTATGAAGAGAAATATTAAATGAAAATTAGTAAAATCTTGTTTAACTACCCACCCACATGGTGAAAACATGATCCTCCTATAGAGATGTTCTAGATTTTGATATCTCGTAACTCCATGATCTCACATTTCATCACACAGGGATTCCGTCTTCTTATTGGATGGTCTCTTTTCTTTCCTTGGTACATTTGGAGTCCCCCCTTACCAAGGAAAGTGGTGCGCCTTTGTTGGAGAATTTTCTTGCCCACTCATAGAGCCCCTGGAGTTCCCCCCCCCCTTTAAGTCACTCATCACTAGTTCATGTCCTGTGGAGAAAAACATCAATCATTGAACATCTAGGTAGGGTTCTTTCCATCGTCTCTCTTTACTATGTATCATGAAGGGTGGGTATACTAATGTTTCTATGGGAATGGATGAAACCAAACCCTAATGAAGATAATAAAGGATCATTTAATGAGTGAAGGGGTGTGTTGATGATCTTGTTGTTCTCTTTTATGATTCATTATATGTTTTGAACTTTATGGGCCTGTGTCCATTGAAAATAATGGCCATTGGTGGTCTTTTCAAGCACACTTATAGACCCCTATATTTTGTGATGATTTAGTTGATGTAACCTGGAAATTGGTTAATCACATAAACTCGGTTGATTAAATGAATGTCTAGTGAACAATAATCCTTATTTGAACACCCTAGTGAACCAAACGAAAAGAAGAAACTCAATGAATGGTGTGATAGAATAGAGAAACTCCCTTTCTCAGTCTTGGAAATATATGTGGTTCTTCATCTTGATTCCTGTGGGGTGACATGGATGGGGATGGGATCCCCTATTGTGGTGTAGTTGCTGGTTTGGGGATCTAAGCCCATCTGGGGCCGTATGGTGGTGCATGTATTGGTTCCAATAATTTGAGGGATCACATGGATCCCTTTTGTTGTTGTGACTTTATAAGAGAACCAGGTGTGAATGCTTAATCTGCTACTTGGTTGTTTTTCCTTCCTTGGCTTGTGGCAATGCTTATTAGTTGCCCAGTAGTGAAGAATTATTTAAAATAGTACCACTCGAATATGAATATATAAATGGGTTCAATGGAATATTGTTTTTTGGGAATGAGTTATGACATGGATGTTGGTGGTGTGATGTTTTTATGAAAGAATAGTTACAAGGGTGTTTTTGTATAGGCTGGTTTTGGAACCCCTGGGTTGGGATGAGTTCTAGTTTAACTATATCTATAATTTAGTTCTTATGTTTCTTATTCGATCGCCACCCTTGTTGATAACTTCATTATGAACACCCCCATTTAAATGAGGGAGGGTGTCTTTCCCAACACTCCTATGAGTGGCTGATTATTAGCTCCTTTTCTACTCCTTTTACTATGTAGCCTAAGACTCTTTAAGCAGGCTATAACAACCTGATGTCCATTATTGCCCAAGTTTCTTTGGGCAGGGAATGTTGTGGTGGTTAGCCCAGGAGTGTGCGGGAAAGTTGTTTCCCATGTGTCATTAGGATGAGTCCCATGTTTCTTCAAGTGTATATGTAGTTGTTCAGGCTCCGGTGTCTTTGGGCATGGCGGTAGATATTCGGGCCTAGGTGTCTCTGGGCATGGTTATGTGTGGTTTTGACACCGAGGTTTGTAGGTGGGATGTGTGGTTGTGGAGGAACACGACTGTGTGGGTAGGGTATGGTAGTTGGACTACGGTGAGAATGGAAGAGGAGGTCTAATGTGTAGGATATCATCAATAAAATGTGGGAATGTGGTACACAGTACCCAATATCAATGTGCTACTACTATTTATTTACTCGACTTGTGTTATTTGGGGAGTGTTCCTTGTTGTGGTTGGGTGGATAGTTTCCTTGATAGTTTCTTTGGTTCTCCTTTTCTCACGGGACATTGCAATGCCTCTCCACTTGTGCAAGAGAGATTTTGGTTTTCCCTACTAAGTATACCAATATACTCACCCTTCCTATATAAAACTACTTTTAGGTTTCTTGGAGGACTTTGTGGACCGTGCGAGATAGTACTAGTTCAGACATTGGGACAGTTGTTGTTTCTATTTTTCATTTAATTGGTATTTACCTTTGGAGTTTTCTTATATTGTAGCACTTATTATTGAAACATGCATTTGGGAATGGATTATTTGGGCTTTACTTTTACTTCTAGTTTTGGTGTTGTTTGGGACTTACTATATTATCTCCCAATCCTACTAAACAAAAAGGGTATTGCCTTCCATTTTACGTGTGATTCTATAACCTTACTGCTAGTCGCCACTCTAGGACCTATTGATGGAATTTATTGGGGGTCATTATCTATCCATAAACATGAATAAGGAAGGTTCAAGCAATCTAATGTCTCCTCCATCACCTTGGTGAAGGCGAGTCATGACAAAAAATTCCCCTCATGAGCGATGTCTAAGGGGAAAAGGGGTTAGTTCTGACAAATGTAATTTCCAAACTAATGTTATGGTAGTATCTCTAACTGGTGTCTATGGAGATGATTGTTATTATGGGTTACATTTTATTTTCTACGTAATTCCCTATAAATAGAGGGATTAATGGCATCTCATTCACCAGCTACCAAACCCATAGATATTTTGCACACTCCATTCGTCACATGACCCATTTTCAAGAACTAGTCAGAATACATCTCCATAAGTCCTTTTGGAGAGAACTGATTCAAAATATTTTATTTTTCTAGGTTATAGTTTGAATAAACCATGAAAATATATTTCGGAAATTTTTGGTCATTGGAAACGGTTCTTCCATGTTTTTCTTTGAAGTTTTTGTTAGATCTGCTTGCATGGATGCCTGAAAACACGACTATTATGCAGATTGCATGACCCTAAAAAGGTCACATGATTGCGAGTCTCATTTCTATCAATGTGACATTGAATTCCCATTTTTATTCATGTGATGTGCGTACAGACTTTGAAGTTAGGGTTTTCTTTTAACAAGTTTTCACTCATTTGACCTATGATTCTTATTTTCATGATGATGGCTTCTGACTCCCATCATGATTACTAATATGCTGCAAACAAGAGGGGTATTATTTATAGTAATCATAAAACTAACTCTTAGTATCTTATACACTCTGAAAATGAGTTTATAAAAATGATTCTTCCATCCAAGATCTGGAATTATTATTTAACATACCGACTTCTTTTATATGGGTTTGGCCTATTGGATGATGTTTCCATCCCTTCTATAGACATTATGCTTCTACACTACTAAGTGTAAAATTATCTTGAAAGCAATCATATGCTAGTTTCAAAGGATGTACAGTTGGTTATATCTCACTCCCAGTGGTTGTATTATATGTTGGAAAACTTTCTCTTAGGTCAGACAATTGTGATTTCACCAACCAGCCCATCACTGAGAGCTATTTGGGAATATTTGTTTCTCTGCTGAATAGCCCGACACGCTGATGATGAAAACAATTGGATCATATACCTTGTGGAAACTTTTTTGATGAATGGTCATGGATATTCTGGGTCAAGTAGAGTTTCTTAGTGTTTTTAAACAATGTATATGTGGTCAATCTATATAATGAAAAATGAGTTTTCTAATTTATAATTTAACACCTGTCTAATATATTCATAGAATTAGTTACTTTTTGGTTCCATAATAAAATCATTTCATATGTACCATGGAAATGTATGAATTATTCTCGGGGATATCTATCAACTAGGTGGGATCCCCCCTCTTTGAGAGATGTATGATCAGTTCCTTCATAATGTAGATGTCTGGTATGACCCTGTTCAAAATCCAGTTTTGGTGAGGTAAATGCTCAACAATAAGATGGAAAAGTTATTAAATTAGTGGACTATATGATTTCTCATATATTTAAAATATTGGATACACATTTTATTTTATTACATCAGATCTATGATGACTACTATACACCCCCATCAGTGGCCTTCACAGCAGGTTTATGGCAGCACCAGTGGTGATGGAAACAAATCTATCATAGGGATGGTGCCTCAACCAGGCAGTACCAAATGTATTATTCCTTTACTAGCTCATGGGACACATTTAGATGAGTTTAATATCCTATAGGTTCAGTGTACCTTTATAGTTTCCATTTGTCTAGATAGGGGATAATTTTCACTACTATGGATACTACAATACATCAAGGATGATAATGCCTTATTTCATCTTAGTATGTTGAACATATCTATGCCATGTTTTTAGGCCATGATGATGTTTACACTCTGTTGAGACAACCTGATCGCTTTGATTTCACACCATATCCTACACTGAATGGGCCTATAACCAATAACTGTGGTGGATCTCTTGATGAATTGATTTTCTAATATCTTCCTTTGGGATGGGGTTTTTATGGATTGGATGGATGATCTGATTGTTTGTGATCCACATACACCTTATTAGTTTTCAATATAGTTCAACTATACCCAAAGGGTCTACCATATTCCTTCTACTAGTGTGTGGGGAAGGAAACACCCCAGGATCATCTGTCAATTCTAAGATATGCTGGTGTGTAATGACAGTAATTATACGATCATAATTCCACCAGCTTGTGCCTCTACCTTCCTTTATTACGATTACTCCAATACTTTGGTATAATACTACTTGGGTGGTGTGATGAACTGACTAGTCTTCCATGGGGACAAACCATTTCCATCACTAAACCCCTATCCATTGCAATGATGCAATTGATTTTTGAATTGGATGAAGATTAGAGGAATAATCATAATCTTGGTTAGAACTATCCCTTAGTGGGGAAGAATCTATCAAAACATTTGGCCCTCAGGAACAAGGAATAGATAATGTTCTTGTTAAGGGATGAATACTTGGAGTCCCTCTCCTATTTCCCTTATAGCTCTTCCTTATATTCCTTCATCTGAATCTCACACTCCATAATCTAGAAAAACTCAAAGACAACGTATGCTGATCCAATAGAATATTCCCTCCGTGGTTTCTGAGACATTTTTGAAAATGTCTTATGACTAAGAGGAATGTCCTTGTCATCTATTTCATGATTTTGGAGTAGGTTGTTTGGCCGCACAAAATTTTGTGAAATCATGAGACAAATTATCCGAATGAGGCAATAGTTGGCCACCAGTGAGACAGGATTTTGAGACCATGATGATTGGACTTCCTTAACTAGATTGATGAAGGGATCTTAAGAGGAATTGGAATAGTGCCACCAATTTATATATAAGTTGTACACCAAAATAGATATCTTGATTGTATAGAAATAGAGATATGAGGAGAGACTAGCCCACTCAATTTGTGATCTTTCAGCATCCTCATCTTCTCTAGAAACCACTAAAAAATATTTTAGGATCCGATTACATTAATTGAGACCCTTAATCTAGGGGAATAAGTAGATGAAGTGGGGTGAACAACACTTCATAATTTAATAAACACTTCCTTCCAGGATCATTATGACATGGCTAGCTCAAGATAATAAATATTATTATAGTTTGACTATTGATACGCACTTCTCATTGATTGAATATTCGAAGAACCTCTAAAATGTGGATATCCTCCTTATATATTGTATCAATGAATATATCTACTAGAATTTTACATATTTTTTTCCAATTTTCCTTTATTCATGACATGCATGATATTTCGATGATCCGGTGTTATAAGAATCACTAATTAAACCCATTAAATGTATATTATTAATTAAACATGAATGTATGGATTTTAATATTTAAATAATAATATATTTTTATCATGAAATTATCATGAGTTCCCAAAAATATAAGATTCTTCACTGATTTATCTACTCTAGTTATCTTGAGAAAACTGGATTCTCAAAAGGATAATCTGGGTAGAATATGTGCCCTATACGAATATTTCTATATCTTTTTCTGAAAATTATGGAGATGGTGATCAAATAATTGGTTTTTTTGTTAAGGTCATGTTGTAGTCTTTATAATATTTTTATATTTTCCATTCTTGGAGGGTAAATTGATATTATGTTATAGTTTAGGGTCTTTTATCTTGGACCTTTTAGTTCTGTAATTAAGGGCCTTTTATCATAGAACATCAATCAAAGTAGTTTAAGGTTATTTCGATCAGACCTTATATCATGGTAATTTAGTTTCTTTTATCTTAGACCTTCTATCATTGAAGTTTTATGGAATCTATGCTTAGACCTTCTATCGTTGTAGTTATGTTCTTTTAACTCAAACCTTCTATCAATTTTTTAAGGATCTTTTAGCTCATAACATCAATTGTTGTATTTTAGGGTCTATTATAAAAAACATGTTATTGAATGCTATTTAACATATTTCTTCCATGACATGATTGATGATCCGGAAATATGCCGATACCCACAAAAAATGACTCAAAACACCCTAGGATGCAGAGTTATTCTGTGGTGTTGTTGATTGTTATGAGTATTAGAGAACAATTCCTTTAAGGAAAAGATGCTTCTGTTTGGTAGATCAAAGTCCTTATGCATTGGTATAATTATCAAACAGAGGTGTTTGTAATCTTTTTTAGGTTTATGGAAGATTTATTGTTGTGATATTGAATAAGTGTGAAGTAATAGGGTTTCTAGGTGCACTTGGACAATTGGAATATAGGTGATGTAAGTCATAACCCAAAATATTTAGTTGACCAATATGAGATGGGGAAGATATTCCTGTAATGACCCATAACACCTTAAGTTTCCAGTTTCATCCGCGATGTTTCCAGGGCTCAATAGGATCATATTTACTTTTCTGAAAGGAGTTGATTACTTTAGTTGGTAGGTTAGAGCCCATATTCATTGATAACATGGTCATGAAACGATGATCTCCACTCCTTTACTAGGTCCATGAATGATTCAAGAAGACTCAATCTTCTGAATAATGAGGCTTAGTACGGAAATAAGTCCTATCTAGGAAGGGTTTTCTTACCCTAGAGAATATTATATCATTAATTGTGTGAATCGATCCTTCATTCCCTATGGTTTTTAATCACAGGACGTTGTCCATCCAAAGGTTCAGGAATGGAGTGTCTCACCCCTTATTTGGGAAAAGTAACAACACATGATGACGTAACAATGAGTATTCAAAATCATCTTGAATAGTCTTGTTATGGGAATTTTAAATCATGGTAAAATTTTTCTAGGTCCTGAAGATGGTGTGGGACTATTGTTTTGAGAATGGCCTAAAACACAATTAGTTACTATGTTTTATCTCAGTGGCATCATGACTCAGAGGGTTTAGAATGTGTTTTTTAATAGAAAAACTTTTTTTTATGACAATAGGTGTATAGAAAGATCCATATACATACATTCATAATAAAAAAGGGTCACATTCTTGATGTTGAGTATCCTTTTCCAAGAGACATAAAATATTTATGGTGACTTGAGAATCTAAAATCATTATGTTTTATATTACATTGTTCAAGAAGGATTTATGTACCCTACAAGTTGTTTCACCTCATAGTGAAAACATTACCACAATGATGAGATGTAACGAAATAATGATATATATTTTTCTTGGATTAGGGGTTGTAGTGATCCTGTGTCAGCTTTTACTTGGGCCATAAAGTGTACCCAATGATCTTTATTCATCATTTATTTATATAATAATGTTCATTACAAAAATATGGAGATGAATAGTTTAGAGAGAAAATACATGAATTCTTTATAGGTATCCCAATGTGAGTTTTTGAAGTGGATAATTTTTTGTATCTTTCTCAAGTAGTTTTTGTCTTGTGATTTTGACCATAAAAGGATAGAATTTAATGTCACATATCTTTCACTGAAGTGAAACCAGTTTAAGGTTGTGGAACCCATGGACCTAATATTATAGGAATATTACACAAGAACCCGATTAGGATACATAGGTACAAGAGTAATACAACATCCCCTTAAAAAGGTGATGGGAGTGTTCTAAATCATGTCTTGAGGTTCTTAGGTCATGAGTACTAATATTAGACAATCAGGTTGAGAATGTACTAAAACATAGTAAGGTTCTATGCTTTTCCACAGTGATGTCAGGGCTCATAAGGTTCAAAAATAGTATTTTATAGAGTGATTAATTTTTTTGATGACCATATGAACATATTTAGGAGACATATACATAAATTTATGGTCAAATAAAATGTCACTTGAAGCCAGGTATCCTTTTCCAAGGGCCATGGAAGATTTTTGGTAGCCCGGGCTTCTCAAAACATGAATTGTGGTTTATCGGATTGAGGGTATTGAAGAATGATAGAATCACCACATACTATTGTTGACTAGGGATAGGCTTTTGTGGTCCTTTGATAAGGGATGGAAATGGTTGATGTGTGTACAATTTTAACATTCTGTATTTGGGACATATTTTCCAAATAGTTTTAATGTCACATGTCTAAAGAATTTTCCTTATAGTTTAATGTCATGAGGTAAGGACGTGGGAACCATCATGAAACAATGTGAATGATATTTCACATAAATAAAAAAATTCATATGACGATGTGAATCATATTTATTTAAAGTTATATTGTATGAATTATCCCTTATATAGTTGGGGGAAGTTCCTTATATAGGTATGACCCATATCTAGGGAAGTACGTAATATTTTGTTTTATCTTGTAGGGACCAAATAATAATAAATCCGAGTGTCGTTACATATCTTGTGAGGAAATGAATCAAGCCATGCATAGTTATTTAATAAGAAACACTCTACGATATTCTGACCCATATGCAAGGAGAGAATTTTTTTCAATTTAATTTTGTAGTTAGGTCTACGATTGGAGATCTATACACCACTAAGTATCCCATGATTGTAGAAATCAAGACACACAAATTTCATGAAAAAAAACTTATTGTTTAATGTCATGTGAAGGATGTAGGCTCCCTAAAGTGAAATGAGATTATTAATACTATTGATATGAATAGATTTATGTGCGTCACTATGTATCCTATGATGACAGGAATCAAACCAGATGTAGTAATTTGATGAAATCTCCATATTCAGTCTTCACCCATGCATAGGGTCAAGGAATGGTTATGTTAATTTTTTTTACTCTACTCGGTATTGGAGATCTAGGTGTCACTACATATCCGGTAATGATAGGAATCAAGTCACACATTTTTTAGGAAAGCCATGTAGTTTATTATCATATGATAAGGAAATCAACTGTGCAGTTTAATGCCATGTGGTGAGGACTCATGGTGTGCCTTTTATAGACTTTCATTTCAAGGCCATGGTTACCCTGTCCTGAATGGATGTTTATAGATTATTCATGGAAATCACTTACCAATATTCATAAGCTAACATGAGCTATATTAGTGTTAGATATGAGGAATAGTAATGGATACTCATGACATGGAGACATATATAGGGTATAAAAAAGATTTTTTACCATGAAATGGATAGAACAATATATTAGATCCAGAATTCCCTAAACATCTCATTAAAATGAGAATAAATCATTATGTAGTTCTAGAATCCAATGCAGTTTAGTGTCGTATGGAAACGACATCATCCGTGTAGTTTATTGACATGTGGTAAGCGTGTGGGCGACTCGATGTGAAAGATCAATACTGGGGATCTATGAAACATTACTTCATGTGGTATGGAATCATACTATACAGTTTACATAATGTGTTAAGGATAAGGATCAACCATTGAGGAAGGAAAGAGATATCATGGAAGTTACCAATAATGGAGGTATGTGAATCACTATTTATCATGTGATAGAACAAATCAATCTACTTGTAGATCATAGATTAAGTGGTTCCCTATGTGAATATGACTCTCACAAAGAGTTGGGGGATTTACCATTTCATTCATATAGGTCTAGATCTTGTGTAGTGAATCGTCATTGAGATGATGACTTTTGTGTAGTTTAATGTAACACAGTGAGGAAATCTTCCATGTATTTTAACATCATATGGTAAGGGAAAAACGAATTTGAAGTGATCAATGATGAAAATAAAGTATCCATGCAGTTTAACAGAAATCATCCATGAATATTCTACCTAGTTTAACATCATGAAACTAATATATACTCCATAAAGTTTAACTTCATATTATCAAGATGAATTTTTTCAGTTTAATTTCATTAAACTAGGATGAAAAAAACTTTATTATAGTAATGAAAATTATTTATTGAGATATCTATCTTTGGTGGGTGGTGTGGAACGCTCCACATCCATTGTGTCTACTGATTAAGATTAATTGTGATATAAAAAATGTATGATATAAGGTCATCCCCATTTGGGTTCCAAATTTTTAGGCTCCTTGAATAATATAATTAGGGTTTTGAGAGCCAATACCAGTTCTCATTGGAGTAACGAATGGTCGTGAAACTTTTTATTGAAGTCCAATGTGATATAATTTTGATGGATGTTATGGTTGTGAAACATATGATTCCAATTCTTATCAAGCTATTCTAATTCACCTAGCTGCTTTTGTGATTTCTCATCATTTGATTGTTTTCAGCAAATGGAAATTTGGAGAAGAGGTTGCTATTATTATATTGGTAACACTAACACAATCTCGTGCAACAATGAGTACAACATTTCCTATGTAGAAGTATGTGTGGTGGTACGGTAGGACCATAGATCATGGGGGAGCTTGTTTGACGAGGAATAATTATCCTTATTCACCGTATTCTATAGTGTATTGGATATTGTTTTATTGAGGGACTCCGTCTATCAACTTTATATTTCATGATAGCGGGGTGAGTGATTGGACTCGATGTGGTACTCCTGGTACAACTTCATTATCTCTATGGAATAGAAGTTGGTAATTTTTTCTGTCATTATCGTGTGAGGGACTCTGAACCTAGTGATGATATGAGACTTTACAAAGATGATTACATTCTTCACCCCATCTTCTTTGAGATTTATTTCCTGATCCCATTCTAGAAGAATTCGGTAGAAGCAAGGATGTGATTAAGCTGTTTAGATATGGCTGGGGGATATGGCCCCACAAAATCCATTCCCCATATGAAAAGTGGCCAAAAATATTTAGCTTTATGTAGAACTTTTGGGGGTTTATTGGTGAAGTTTTCCTGGATCTAGAATGAAATACATTTCTTGGTGAATTACACATAATCCTATATCATGGTTTTTTAGATGCAACCCAGACTCCTGGTTTGGGGGGAGAGACTTGTTCGTGACTGATGAGAACTGCTTCCCACTAGTAAATAATCCATAATACTGGTAATAAAACTTTCTTATATGTATCTAAATTGGACATCATTGAATCATAACTTGTATAGGGATTTATGCTCATTTGGAATACCCTATATAGTAATATTCTCTGCTCACCATCAATTCTCATCATTTTTGGCCAAGAATTTTATGAGAGTCCCATTTTAGAGATTACTAATTATAGTCTGCATCTATCCGTGAGTGGAAATAATTCATTATAATTTGGGATTATTTTGAATAGGTTTATTTCATTAATATCAATGATGATGGTTGGTGAGACCATTCATTAGTGCGTGATGTAGAAGATTTCTTTGTCCGGATTAGGGTTGGCCAAGACATTGACTGAATCAACTAATGCATCGTCACAAGCATTCTATTACTAGGGAAAATTATGCATTGTGGGATCAAATTTAATTTATCCATTAGTCCTATGACATATCCAGTGAGAGGGGACGATTATTCCTTTTAGAGGGAATATTCACCATTAATTTGATTTATCTCTAGCTCTGAATCCCCTTTCAGGTTCAGGTAGGATATCTAAAGTTATAAAGATAATTCCAAGATTGTGATGAAGGTATGATATTCTTCCTCATTGACTATACAACCTTAATATAGTGATAAAGAGTATGGAATTTTTTGTCTGAAGAAACAATTTAATTCTCTAAACTGGCCTGATTGAGTCTTGTGTATCCCAATCTCTTGCCGATAATACATAGAAAGGAACCATAAAAATAAATATCTCATGTTCAGGGAATGTCATGGGCATGTAATTCATCCACATATATAATTTTGGTGTCCAGTAGTGTGATTATTGAAGTGGGGTATGCCACAAGGAAATCATTCAGAGCAATTTCTTTCATTGACATATATTAAATGATCTGAATGTCATATTGTTTCAGAATTATCCATAATTGGGTTAACCACCCAATTAGTATGGGATGGCTAAGGATATACATTATTGGTTCAATATGATAGAACAAATATATATTATGGTATTGCTGGAAATGCCTCATCTTCTTCACTCTAATGATTTTTTGCGAGGTACATCTTCTCAATATTAGAGTGTTTGGTCTGTTTACCTAGCATCATTTAGATGAGGTAATATACACTATTCTCAATTCATGATTAATTATTATGTGAGATTAGATTCCCAAGTGAGCATTCCATGGTGGATACATATATGAGGAGTTTATTTCCCTCCATTGGGGAATCAGGATTGACGAGTGAAACATGTACTACTTAAGACTCTTGAAGGCTTATTAGAAGTGTCCAACCTAGTGATAATTGATTCCCTTTTTCATAATCTTAGTGAGGGGGGGGGGGTATTTTATAACCAATTTGGATATGAAATGCCAAATATAATATATGTACCTTTAGACACCCCTCATGATTTTGAGATTCATGGGGTTTGACATTGGTATAACAAAAAAAATTATTTTCATGTTTATCATCGATGTTGCAGTGGTGAACCACAAAGCCAATGAACGTCCCTAAAGTTACCCAACAAGTTCATTTCAGTTGATTTATCTTCCATCTATGCTATCATTTCTTTTTGAAAGTCATTTCAAGATTTGTTAAACGATCAAGTTACTATTGGAATTTGACCAGGAGATCATTGACATTACATTTGTGTATTCTTCTCTAGAAGGTCATGAAGATATGATACATGGAGAATTAATAGGGGGCTCCATCATTGTTTAACATAAACGGAATGAACCGATAACAAAATAATTCATATGATGCATGAAAGGTAGTGTCTTCGTTATCTTCATGGACCATATTTATCTGATTGTACCTTGAGTACACATCCATGAAAGAGAGGGCTAAGAAGCCAACATTTGAATCAACCAAGAGTTCTAGTATTGTCAATGAGAGGTCATTCTTTCGTAAATATTGATTAAGGTCTCTAAAATTGATGAATACCCAAGTATTCGCATTCCTTTTATTGATATGGATGATGTTGGTGAGCCATCTTGGGAATCACATTTCATAGAAAAAGTTGGCATTGATCAGATTATCAAATTCCTCCTTTGAATTTGTATCATGAGAGGGGTGCATCCTCCTGGATTGTTTCTTCAATCCTTAACAGTCATTATGAAAGATGATATGGTGTATAGAAACATCATTATTCAACCTAGGAATTTCTATATAATTCCAAGTGATCAAATATTAGTTTTCTTTAGAAATATAGGGTACATATCTTGATATTTGAGAGTCATGGATTCACTAATCAGTATAGGATGTGGGTCTTCATCTGTTCCAATATTTATAGACATGATCTCACAAATGGTATTGGAGACACCTTCCCCAAATTAAGAAGGGGTTTTTCAGAGTTTATCTTTTTCTTCTTCTATATATGAGTTGGTGAAAGAATTTTCTAATGAAGTAGGAATTATAGGGGAATCTCTATCACTGTCAAGGTGACATAGGCCATAAAAAATATATTATCATCCCCTACTACTGGAGTTGTTATAGAGGGATTCAAAGATTATCATCATTTACACTATCACTAGATACAAAAGGGCCTTGTACATCAAGTATCAGGTCTCATGGCTCATTTTAGATTTATGGGGGCGAAATATTAACTATTGACCATACTCCATAGATTTTTAGGGATGGTCCACAAAACATTGGGTTCAAAATTTTGTATACAATAATCCATTATTGGTTGTTTTCCTTACCTTTTTTAGAATCTTGTCTCAACATATGTGGCTTCTCATGTATCAAATGTTGTATCATCACCATATAGTATACCCACCTTTCCACGGATGTGGTATTTCAGAAACTCATTGAATATTGAGGGTACTACCACATGGTTGTGGATCCAGGGACTTCAATGCAATATATTGTATACATCATCATACTAGATAACCATAAACATAGTTTAATACGTGAGGAACCAAATTTTATCTTCACGATTGATCATTCTGGGATGCGCATCATAATGGGTGCAATTTGAAATATTTATTTACCTACCAACTACTGTAGAAGTAGCGAGCATGTTCGTACCACAGAGAGAATGTGAGTGGAAACTAGGATGATCCTCTTTGAAAAATGATCAAGAAAATGAGATCTTTATGTGATCAATAACTAAGAATTTGTAAAAACTAAATTACTATTTAAAAATTAACTGTTTAGATTAACTAAAACTGTCTAGGTGAACTAAATTATGAAATAAGATGGTGGAGATGGAAGTGTCCAAGTCGCGACATTCATTTAAGTGCATGAAATGTTAATTATTCAATTCCAAAATCGAAATAGTTATTTTTTAAATTATCACCCATTATAAATTAAATACAAATACTATATGCCCTCATTCTTTGATGTTAGACATCATTCAAATTTTTTAAAATAAATACATATCATTTCATTCTCTATCCTAGTAAATAGTTTGTGCGTCATTATATCACTAAATCACTTGGTGAAAAATGACGACCCGTTTCTCACAAAGTCAAAGCATCTACTTGAATCGGGTTCACTCACATGATATTACGGATTATGTATCACTAATAAAATTTTGAAGGATAGGGCACAAAAAGTAATTTTTTTCTAATAATATATTTTTTTATTCATAATTCACGCGCGCACTTGATCGAATTCCAGATAAAAAAATTCTCTAATGAACTCCTGCCCATGATTACTTTTTTAGGTATCACATGAACAGGCACCAAAGAATATGTGTCAAGACCAAATGACAATTAATTTATATGAAGATATAATTAATTAAAGAAAAATACAATTCATATTAATTTAAAAGGAAGTCAAACATAGGAATAAATTAAAGACATGAATTCACCACCACATTTTTCACAACTCCGACACCAATGAAATTCTCCGACCATCATGATGACAACAAAACATATAAAATAATTAAAATATATCACCATGCTTATGTCATCATAGTTTTCACTGCAATCCACTTTCGATGATCATTAAATAATAATTTTCAATCCACTGATCACCACAACACCGAACCACACCATCGTATGCCACCGTAAAAATGATGAAATATGTGCATTCTTTCATAGTGCATTGTCAATATCTATAATCCAAATTGATCCTCTGTGTATATCGATGATGCAACCAAACCACTGATGTGATTCTGGAATGGAGGAGGTGTGGTCGTCGACAGTTTTTTTGGTCAGTGGGGAAGGTCGGTTAGACTGTATGTTGATGTTGGGGATGGTTGACCACTATTTTGAACTGATGAGGGGATTTTGCTACTTATAGTGCGGTGTAGTGGTAAGGGGGGAGGGGTAGCAAGGGAAGGGGAAGGGTATGGTTGATGGGGATTGAGGGACATGTATGTGAGCGGAGGGAGGGGTGGGTGAGTTGGGGGGGAGGGGGTTGAGTGGGGGGCGTGCAGGTGAGCGGGTGAACCCAGGGAGGGGGTTGGGTGAGTGGAGTGGCAGGTGTGGAGGGGTATCCAGGTAGAGGGAGGGGAGAAGGTAGGAGGTTGGGTAGTGGGTAGATGGGGAGGTGGTTAGTGGGGCGTAAATATGGAGGGGGAGGCATTGGGGATGCACTAGGATGTGAAGGGGAATAAAAAATAAAATAAAAAATTTTAAATTCAAATTAAAAAACTAATTATCCAGTTATGTTAAATAAAAAAAATTATGGAAATAATTATAACAATAATAAATAGTGATAAGAATTAAATATTAATGAACATTTAATTAAATAAAATACTACTATTACATATACTAATAATCTTATAAAAACTGTTTCATTAATATAACAAAATAGTGAAATATAATAAAATATTAATATATAATTGAAGTATTCACATACTAATAAGAAATAATAAAATAAAACAAACGAAAATTAGCGAAATTAATAATAATAATATATTTTTAAATATAATAAATTAAAATAATAAAAATAATAAAAACACTAAATTACTAATATAAATATATAAATTAACTAAAAATTATAAAAAAAATCTAAACTACTACAAAACTAAAAATATAAACTAAAAATATAAAAATGGGTAGACTAGTTAATTAAAAATAAGATAGAAAATTATAAAAATACATGTAAAATCCATGTACATCAAATCCCCACACTTAATTATCTACACTCCTGGGAAAAATAATCAGAAAGAAAACACAAGTGGACCCATATACAAATCAAAATATCAAAATTACAAGGTCAAAAATTTTCAATCTCTTTTACACAAAAAATATCATACTTCATTTAAAACTAAAATTTTCATAAACCATTTTTCATCCACTCGAATTCTTTTCGAGACAAGTATTTTCACTCATGTTTCATGTGACCTCCCTCTCTATCACTCTCATCTCTCAAAAATATTTGATCAAAGTCATTCTCAATTCTCGTACACATGCATTGTTACCATAGACTTGCCATGAATTTCACTTCTCTACAAGTGGAAATCAGTATAAAACACAAATCTCAATGACTTTACATGAGGTCCAAATGTCACTATGGTTGTGGGACAGTGGGTAAAAAATTGAAAGGTTTCTTTTTGTAAAAAATGAGGTTTGAATTGTGAAATAAAAGCATGATAAATTTCAATACAAATGTCTCCCTCAAACTCTCTCCCCCCCACACTTAAAAAATTACTTTTCTCGAAGAATATGATAATCTAATGTTACTCCTTTTTTATAAATACAACTCACTCAAATATGATGGGAAAGATAAACTAGTGGGTATCAATTCCAAAACCCCATGAAATAAGTTTTATAAAAAAATCCAAAAAAATGGTATAAGTAGAACGTACACTGTAACATATAATTGAAAGTAGATCATATAGAAAACTCTCTAGCTCCAGAATTAATGGATCATCACTTTTATAAGTATCCTTAAAAGAGGGGGTTACTACGTAATGATCGCCAATGTACTCATTATTGGACCAAAAAAGATTCTATATTCTCATAGAAAAACAGTGGTAATGAATATGGATACTATAAAATTGAACTCAAATAACATTGACAGGATAATGTCTATCCATGTGGATCAAATGATTCACTACCTCTGAAAGAACCCTCTCAATGAATAAATCTCTCCACCGAACGTAGAATTATAATTATCAAGAAAATATTCTAGAAATCGGTAGGGAAGGGTATCTGCTATGGGCTCATCCTAAAAAGTTTATTTATGGATTTTATGGGTTACACGATGGATAAAAAACATGGGTGGATTATTGGGTCAACAAGGATAAAAATAAAATAGATTCCTCAGTGATTTTAGTGAAACATTCAAAATTCCTATAGCTTTGATGAAAAAACAAGGCATGTTCTAAAAGACAAAACATGGTCAAGATTCAATCAAGATAAAGAGAAACATGAGATGATGTAAAATGGGCTAGATTCCTCACGGGTATGGAAATATAATTTTGGATAGCACATATTAACATGAGTGAAAATAATTTTTCAAAAATATAAAAGTTATTGAAAAGAATTTTCCAAGCATGAAATAATAGAATCAAAAATCTAAGTCATGATATCAATTATAAAAGCATTCCAAAGAAGAATTTAGTTCTCAAACTGCATAGGGACACAAGTGGTATGCCCATGGCTGTGTTATGACAAAAATGTAGTGTCTCCCATGTGGTTTCATCAATGATAGGAATATTAGTTTTATTTGTTAGTTTTTTTAGATGGTGTGTTTTTGGGAGCATAGAATATGACAAAAATAAAACACTTCCCGGTGTAAATTCAGATAGATGAAAAAATACTGTGGGTGTTCGATAAAGCTACATAAATGGTATATCAAAAAACCCTACACATTGACAGCACATACTCGCATCATATAAAATAAGTCACTCCATAATCAAAATCATGTGGATGACAAAAATATGTATGATGAATTCAAATCCACTACAGTTCAAGGAAAAAACATATTATGGTAAATGCATGCATTTTTATTTTATTTTATTTTTAAAGAAAAAATAATTAAATGAAATTAAATGAAGTTAAAATAAAACAAAAAAATTATGGGTTACCTCACATTGAGTGCTATGTTTAATTATTCTTTATCCAGACATTGTTGAAACTCCACCAGGATAAAATGGAAATGTAAACCATGCATCTGATTCATTATTAGTGGGAGTGTGGAATCCATTTTTTGAAGATCACATTATCTTACATGTTGCACAATATCTCAATGAAATATTGTTAGAAAAATGGATGTGTAGAATGAAATGAAAATATGCCAACTCACAAGGGAACAAATATACCTTGCTTGAAGAAATACTCATCGAATAATTGAATTTTGGGAGAAGGTCTCCAGTGAAAAGATAAAGAAGATTACCTCCTTAAACACACAAAAGTGAAAAAAATTCCTTTACCAGACTCTTTCAGTGGGCAGTTTATATCCATCACATCCTTGAATGATGTATATAGGTTGATGCTATATCCAAATAAATTTTCATACCCAACCACTAGCACAGGGGAATCTACAAGTTTATAACACAATTTATGATTGATGGTTTCATAAATTATAACAGGGTCAACAATATTGTTGGAATAGGTGGGTATTTCAGGTGATGTGTTTTTAATCTCGACACATGAAGCAATTAGAGCAGGATCAATCAGAGCAGATGACAACATTCTGTCTAGAATGACATCTTTTTCAACATTTTCTTCTATACCACCCTCAACATTTTATCTATTGGAACATGTGTCAACAAAAACTCATGATCCTTCAAGAAAATCCATTCTTCCCTTGTTTCTATAAATCTATGTGTTTTCTCTACCACCAATTTTGACAGATTCTCTGACTCCCATAATGTTTCAGATGTCTCCGTTTTAGAAAAAATTTCAAACTCACAAATATTTTCATGAAGAGGCAAGCCAATGTCATTTGAAGTGATGTCATCTTACATGTTGAAATTAATGGTGTCTAGGCTCAATTCTGTTTTTATCATGGAAAATAAGGGTCCTAGTTCAATTTCATATTCATTATCAAAAGGTGCAATTTTATAGACATTGAGTGTGTCCTTTTTCAGTTTGGGATGTAAAGGTTGTGAAATCACAGAAGAAGGACATGAAATCACATTTTCCAAAGGGACATTTTGTTTAATAGTGTTAAAGACTAATCTCTAATATTCTTGAAATGTGATTAGATTGGAAGAATTTTATTATGATGGAGAGGTGTCATAAATTGTATGACAAGAAGGTAGATCAATCTCATTATCACATTCGGGACATGAATGTTGTTCAAATGGAACCTCTATTACATTGTCCTCAAAATAATTGTTTAAAATTAGATCATCGAGTGGCATTGAGGCGATAAGTTGGACAAGATGAGTTATTTTATTTTTCAACATTCTTCTTTGAGGAAAGTATCTGTCTATTACATTTATCTTGAAGTTAAAATATCTAATTTGTCTCAGTGATACCACAATGAAACATGTGTTCAGTTATTGAATATTTTTTTTGACATGAATTATCAATTTCTAAATTTTAAAAATTGATTTGATTTTGAAAATGATTAATAGGTGGGTAGGAATTAACAGAAAGATATGGATCATGAAACCAACTAGAATGATAATCATTAAAATAAATAGGATTTCTTGGAGATCTCATGTGTGGTGAAAGATTATATTGAATACACTGCAATTTTGGTGGGTTGGGTGGGCATGGGTTGTAATTGTGTGGTGTGGTCCACGCCATTTTGAGCTTCTGGGTGTCTTGAAAATTCCTTCAATGAAAAACTCCCAAAATAGTATGATGTTTTTTATATTTTTTTTGACCGAAATCACTCTATTAAAATAATTCCTAATTCTTCTATTTTCCTTGGAAACGACGCTGTAAATTTTTCATGTGCGTTGCAAAACATGCAATTTTTAATGTTTATTTACCTACCATCTACTGTAGAAGCATCAATATGGGTTGAACCACAGAGAAAATGTGAGTAGACACTAGAAATATCCTCTTAGAATTATTTTCTAGAAAATGTGTTCTTCATGTGATCAATAACTAAGAAGTTAAAAAATTGACTATTTTAAAAATGACTATTTTAGTTAACTAAAACAATCTAATTGATGAAAATTATGAAATAATTTTGTGGACATGGAATTGTCAGAGTTGTGACGTCCGTTCAAGTGAATGCAATGTTAATTAATTAATTATAAAATTTGAATATTTATTTATTCAATTATCATGTATTATATATTTAATCACACTACTATCTGTTCGGTTTCTCTGATGTTAGACAATATTCTAATTTTTACAAAAATGTATTCATCATTTCTTTCTTTTTCTTGACGAATAATTTGTGCATCATTGTATCACTGAATCACTTGGTAAAATACAAGGACATGTTTCTCACAAATTCGAACTACCAACCTACATAGGGATATATCACATGAGATTATCGATTAGGTATCCCTCATGAATGTTTAAGGAGATAACACATAAAATTTTTCTTTTTTTTCAATTAATATATTTATTTATTAATAATTTTCTCTCGCGCTTGATCAAATTTCATATAAATAAATTCTCTAATGATCTCCTGCCTATGATTACGTATTAAGTATCACACAAACATGAACCAAAGCATGTTTGCAGATCCTAAATAAAAATTAATTTAAACAAGGATATAATTAATTAAATAAACATCTAATTAAGAGTTTTATTTAAAAGGAAATCAAACATAGGAATCAATTAAAGACATGCCTTCACCGAAACATTTATCACAACTCCAAAACCAATAAAATTATCCGACCTTCATGATGAAAATACCACACATAAAATAATAAAACGATATCAATGTTCTCAAGTCATCAGATTTGGCCCCACAAGTTGCAGTCTACGATTATAAATTAATAATTTTCAATCCACCGATCGCCGCAACGTCCAACCACACCATCGCACGCCACTACAAAAATGATAGAATATATGCTTTCTCTCATAGTTAAATGTCAATTTTTAGAAGCCAAAAAAAACTTATGCATACATTGATGATGCGCCAGAACCACTACTGTGCTTTTGAAATAGAGTAGGATTGGTCGACGACTATTGTGATGGTTAGCGGATAAGTTTGGTTAGACCGTATGTTGAAGTTAAAGGTGGTTTTCCGCTGGGCCGGACTGAGGAGGGGTCTCTAATGCTTGTAGTGTGGGGTAGTGGTAAGGGGGTGAGGGTAGTAGGGTAAGGGGAAGGGGGAATGATGATGGGGCTTTTGGGGAAGGCGAGTGTGTTGAGGGAGGGGGATGGGTGAGTTGAGGGGTGGGTGGGGGGGCAGACGGGTGAGCGGGTGAGCGCAGGGAGGGGTTGGGTGAGTAGTGGGGTGAGAGTGGAGGGGCGGCTGTGTAGAGGGAGGGGAGTGGGTAGGAGGCTAGCTAGTGGGAGATGGGGCGATGGGTATTGCAATGTGAATGGGGTGAGGGTGGTGCTAGCAAGTGAGGGGGAAATAAAAAAATAAAATAAAAAATGTAAAATTCAAATTTAAAAAACTATTTATCAAATTAAGTTAAATAAAAATAAAATAATAATAATAATAATAACAAATAGTGATAAGAAATAAATATTAACGCACATGTAAATTAATATAATACTACTATTGAAAATAATAATATAATAATAAAAAGGTAATTTATTAATACAAAAAAATAATGAAATAAAATAATATAAAAATAGAGAATTAAAATAAATACCTTCTAAAAAATATTTAATAAAATAAACTAAAATTACATAAATTAATAATAATAATATAGTTTTTAATATAATATATAAACTTAATATAACTAATAAAATTACCAAATTACTAATATAGGTCTATAAATTAACTAAAAATTATCAAAATATCTAAACTACTACAAAACTACAAAAATAAACTAAAAATATAAAAATTATTTAACAAATTAATTAAAAATAAGTTATAAAATTATAAAAATACTTGTGAAATCCATCTACCTAACTTTCCATGATATATTTTATCACACTTATAATTCAGCTGAATGGTCATCTTTTTGGGAGATAAATCCACTTCACTTTAACCCAAAACATCGGAGGGATTGAATTGGGATGAGATTAATCCTGGAACCATTTTAAATTAGAGCCCTTCAAATTTTGACATTATTAATTATACCCAAAACATATACCGGTATGATGTTTCCTTGGTTGACCTCTTTCTGATCTTGGTCATTGAATGAGATGACAACATGCCATTCCACTAGGATGGTCACCACTCGATAGACCACAGCTACGGTGACATGTATCTCAAACTCATGTGGGCTATGGAGGGATTCAAGAAGATCCACCATAAGTTCTTTTGAATGATGTATCACATACAAGAGTTAGAGATTGGTTGGGAAAACTGCTAGATATTTATGTATTTCATAACTTAGTACTAGATTTTTGTACTTTATAAGTTGGGGTTTATCCCAATTATATGCCTCATGAGTTAAGGCATTTCTGGTAGATTGGCCTAGTGATTGTGCAGAGATCATGGGAGTGTCTACTACCAGTGGTGTAGGCCGCACCAAAATTCCCCTTTGTCTAGGATGATTAGATAATTACACCACTCGGTATTCATAGAAGAAGAATGGATGTGGAATATTTCTGGAGAGTTTTAAGAAACCACCATGTCTTTTTTGGGGATAATTTGAGTACATAACCATGAGACATGGCTGCATATATTTTTTCCATGGGGACATGACCAAAATGTTGGGTATGACCATACCTATGTTTTCTACTTTATCATCATCTCCTCCAAATATTGAATCCAGTTCCCTAATATTGTTTTGGGAACTCGTACTCAGAGGAAGATTCATCATCAAAGAATATGTTTTCCAATTGTATCACATTAATAAATCCATAGATGATCACTTATTCTGACAATGGTTCCATTTGGAGAGTTATCACCCATGCTTCAAATTTTATAGGGAATAAATCAACAAGATTAAGATACTGTGTTGGAGAAGATAATCACTCTTCCTCTTTCATCTCTTCCTATATCTGATGGTCACATCCACCTTTGGGTGATATATCTGTTGTCACCTACCTAGGTGGATGAACTATTGTTATTATCTAAAGCTATGATCTCACGGAGTCATTAGATCAGTCAACTATCTTTCAAGTAATCCAATTTTTACCTATGAACATGCATGTCTGTAACATTATTCCAATCACCTTCATATTCTAACTGGTATATTTTTATGCATGCCTCTTATATTAGGGAGTTATTTGATATCAACTATCCATAATTGACCATTAATTTGAAATGATATTCGAAGATGAAGTAATCCTAGATGTTATGACTTAGTCTCCGTTAGAAGGGGAAGTAGACGAGATGATTTGTAAGGTTGGGCTCATCAGGATTATTGTGATGTGAATGGATGAGAAGATTATTATCCATAGCTATAAGAATATAAGTAGGGACCTATTCATTTTAGAAGGAGTGTGATTTTTTCATTCATTCCTCAAACATTGGGAAACCATGATCCCTTTTGTATTCTTGATGAGAGTAATTTTTTGGTTTTTGTCACATAGTAGGAGGTGTTGGGTTTTTTGGGATAATTCAAGGTGATTTAATGGGAAATGATACTAGTTTGAGGGTAACACCATCAGTTTCAACCATGTCAAACCACTCCCCTATTCTAAGGGTATGAGCCAAGATTTTTCTTGGGCCCACTAAATGACATCTTCTAGATGTTCTGCTATTTTTCGGAACTCATGGAACCCACCATGATACTTCATTAGGATTAGAGGTCTATTCAAATAATATTAAATATTTTTAGAAATTATTTCTAGAAATTATTCTTATGATAGATTTATGCTAAGTGAATAGGTTAAACCCATTCAAATAGATATAAATTTAGTCACCCTCTCATTTTTACATTTCATTCAGGTCTTTAGGTTTACAATTTTCATCTTCCTGGGAATGGAGCTAAAATGCTAAATGAATCGATGATGAAGGTATTAGCATCCCATAATATAGCATGATGGAATGCTATTGTAAAAATTGAAAGATGGATGTACCTGAGTCTGTACAAAAAAACATAGCTCCCTTTCCTCCATTGGATCTCAAGGGCCTATCATTGGACCACATTGTGATATGAATAGTGTGTGATTTTTTTATGGCCTCATTATTTATTAACGGTGGGGAAGGTAGGATTTCATAAATTAGGTGGATGTAAGGTGTCATCCTCCCATTAGGAATGTGGAATCATGTTACGTTTCATAGTAGTGTGTCACCCTTCCATACCTTCCACTTGATTAGATAAGGACTTTATTGAATCTAGAAATTCGAAATGAATTTATATTTGATCCACCTCCCATCTATAGGGAGGAGGAAGGACCAGGTGAGATGGAACTATTTTCATCTTCCACTGATTCTTAATTCGTGTGAAGATAGAATGATTAATCTTGAGAGAGAGAGGTAGCTGTTGTAAATATGGGAAATCATGATTGTTTTATCCTTCATCATTTATGTAGACTAAAAACCTGGATCCTGAGCTGGTATGATTATCTTATTCCCCTCTTTTAAGAGAATTGGCTATAAGAGGAATAATTGTTTTTCTCTGCCTATAGATGATACACAATGATAATATTTCCACTATGTAGCTCCATGTGGAGTTGTCGGAGAGTTTGTATCTCATTGTCATATTTTGAAAATTGTTTTTATATAGAAGGAATATTAGTTTCCTTGGGTGGTCATTGGGATGAATCCCCATATTTTAATTTATCATTGGTAGAGTTCCTTCATATAGGCGACAACATGATATTTGGAGGTGCCAGGTTTTTTTGTCTCCTCTAGTTTTAGGAGCATGCAAGCTCGGTTGGTTTATCCAGATCACCCTCTTCTCAAGTTAGGTTTTCTGTGTTGCAGTGCTCTGCATTGTTGTCTTCATTCACATAATTTATTGTGTTGATGGTTATGTCATTAAAAAAGATATTTTAGGACATATTGGTTGTCCCATCACTTTCAAAACTACAATATGATTTTACACTTCCATCATTAGGTTCGTTCTTCAAACCCTTGGCCATATTTGGTTTTTTGGATTGCAATCTAAAAAGGGTTTTATTGTCGTTACCATATTCTCCGCATGTATCAGCCTGTTACAAGTAAACTTGAGGGAGTTATCCAGTTGTGACTGTCGAACGCGACCAAAATAGCACAGTATTTTTCAATGGTGGGGGAACCAATGGGATGCTAACCAATTATATTAACATCATAAAATAGAGAATATTGATTTCATCTTCGATGATAATAATGATGAAAAATATGCCAGCCCTATAGGTTGGGTACTATTTGGGGATACAATTTGAATTTATTGATCATGTCGGTGTGGATTAAATTTTTACAAATTGGGATTTGATGAATCTAAAGATGGATATTAAGATATAAATTCCCCTATCCAAGAGGGAAGAGGTTGACCTAGAACTTCCATTGATATCCCGAAGACCCCTATGGGTGATGAAAAACACGGTGATAGATATTTCAATATGAATTCCCCTAGACGATTTGGGTGGGGTGTGTTTGTAGTTGTTTACTATTTTTCTGAAATCCTCTTAGTAATTGACGATCTAAGGGTTGGAGGACATTGTAGATATTTACCCAACCCAGTGGGATGAATTAACTCCTATAAAGCTAACACAATGACTACTACTATGACATATTTGATGCGGAAAATTTGTGTTCATGTTGGAGCTGGCTACAATGGATTCCCATGATGGGAGCCGGTTTCTATGGGAAATTATCAAGTTGATCCCAACTTCGGCTTCCGTGTCTGAAATTATTTCCTATTATTTTGAGTGTATTATTTTAATGCTTTGTGGGGAATCTTCTACCTCAGTTCATGATGTATTAGCACAGTTTAGGTGGAGAATTATATTATATTAACTAACCAGCTTATTTGTTACCTGATCCTCTGAATTCACTAGAGGATATGAAATTATAGGACATTGTAACTAAGGGGTTATACGGTTTTAGGGATTTAGTGAAGTGAAATTCTCCATATTTCACCCATACACAAATAGGTACTTCTATATATGCATTTATAATTAGGACGCAGAGGGTTTTCATGATATATAGATAGACATTGTGTTTGAATTTATCATGATTCTCCATTCATTGGTTTTGGGATATAGAAAAGCTGACCATATCCTGACGACAATAGATTGTACTGATGATATGAATGAGATACTCAAATCATTAAGAAGGAATATATCTATAATTTATTCACTAATGAGTCTCCCATATATTTCGACATAGATACGGTATACAATACTTTTATATATCTTCTAGAAACTCATAGTTAGAAGTGGTTAGGCTCCATAACATGGTGGGGAGTTTGTTTGAGAATAACAATCTCTATATGTAAATTTCATCCTCCTCTACCTCAAACATGACAACCATCATCTGATATGACCATAGAAGATGCTTCTTGGTGTCAACTGCTAGCTGGAGTTGAGTGTTTCTGGAAGTTTATGTGGAAATATATATGATTTACCCTAATGTTTCAATCACAACCCTATAGCAATGATAATATGTTTTGAAAACCTATCTATATAAAGGTGTCTATGAAAATGAATTATTTCCTTTTCCTTATATGATATCACCATGTGGAGGTTGACCACATCCTATTTTAAGAGTAGAGTGCCTATGATCTAACTCCATTACACCACTTAGAGGTATCTTGTTCTAATGATTTCCTTCTAATTCAGTTGAATATTTGAAGGATCCTGGGGTTGTTAATAATGTTTCTAAAAAATCCTAAAGGATACCAGAATTATTAAAATTAAAAATATTAATCGACTTCTGTATTTTGTTCATAATATTACAACTTTTCTTTTGAAATTTTACAATGATATGAGCCTGTTATATGATAGACGTTAGACATCATTTATAACAATCTAGTGCTGTGGAAATATGGACCTGCTTCTAAAAAGTTACTAGAATATTCTAATGAGTTCCTTTCATACTGGTAAGGATATGATCCTACCTCGAAGAATGCATTTTTATCAGTTTGGTGATCCTCACTTAGAACGAGGATATGATCATGATCCCATTCTATTGAAATATGTCAATGGTCCTTCTTGACAGGGATATGGGCCTGTCCTAAGGCATGCACCACACTCACTTGTTGAGTCCTGATTATAGTGGGAGTATGAGACGAGTGTGAATATGTATTTCCCATCATAATATGCCAATGGACCTCTAGAATGACATAAGTGACACTAAAATCCTCTTATATAGCCTTATAAGGATATTGATGCAGTTTTTCTTCAATGGAAGTAGGAATGTGAGCTTTTCTTCTATGATCAGTTTGAATATGAAAAATTGATTCACTGATAAGAATATGAGCTTATCCCAAGGCATGATCCCCACTCACATGGTGATCCCTAGTTTAAATGGGGATATGAGCCTCATACTGGGCCTTTCGAGTTTGAAGATGGTCTTCTTTGACAAGAATATGAGCATTTCCTAAGGCATGTTCCACTATCAGTTGGTGGGCCCTGACTAAAATATAGATATGAGGTTGATCCTTGGCCTTTTGAATATACCCCATGTCTTTTTTGATAGACATGATCCCTTGTCATGAGGAATGTGTTGTTATCACATGTCCAACCCCAATTGGAATTTGAATATAATCATGTTTTGGGGCTTCTTCCTTTATCGGAATATGCCAATAATCTTCTTGGACAAGTGCAATATTGTGAACATGCTCTAGAGAAACGACTTGTCCACAACGATCATAGTGTTATTATTCACTGGTTATAGGGAAAAAAATATCCATTTTTCCCTGTATCTGTTCCAGTTTCAGAATATTCTAAGACTATTCTTTAGCTATTTTATGATTTAATGACATGTTAGAAAAGTGTTTCAATGAATATAAGCCTTCAAATTTTATATATCCACCATATACAGGAATACATCTTCATTTTAAGCAAGAATATGATCCCATGTATATCCTCCTTATGCCACCAGAATAATGTAATAGATTTTATGCATGAGGGTAGGGATATAAGACTGACCCATGCTTGTTGTAGGAATATACCCATGGGATAAATCTAAGTGAGCATGTATATGATTCTGGTCTACGGTTACAGCCAGATTATTCTAGTTGATATCATGGGTGGGAGTGGGGTTATTATCCCACCCATGGTTATCCAGATCCTTTCATACCTGATGTGTCTTCCTTGTTTCCTGTTCATGCATAATTGAGGTGGTAGTGTGTCAGGTGGTAACATTATCATGTGAATCAAGGAAACAAGTGGAATGGAGCTGGTGATGATGATTGACAGGAGCCCTTCTTAGTGTCCCTTGAACTATAAGGGAGTTGTAGTTGACTCCTTAGTCCAAATTCATCAGATAATGAAGGTGGTGATTCTCCCATTCCAAGAATAATATATAGAAGATATTTGATATGTAATCTAGTGCCAAAAGATTTATTTTATCTTTCAATGGATGAGGTAGGGTCATTGGTTTCAACATGTGAAGGACCTCATGGGAAGCCTCATGGGTTATAATCATACCATGTAGATGGTACTCTTAGACCATTGCATTCACCACCCCAGGATAAATATATTATGTGGGTGAGGTTATTTTTAGGCCCAAAGGTTTTATAGTTAGAGCTGAATAGATAGTCCGATCGCTAGATGAAGAAATGGTGGATTATGGTGTTGTTTTGGAGAGCCTTTTCTACAGTATGAATAAAAAATGATTAATATCATCGAAAAATGCATCATCGTAGTCCAGATTTGTTCTCAATCATATATTCATGGGTGACACATTATTTATATTATTTTTTATACGTCCACTCTACTTAAGTGGAATATTACAATGAGATTTTGTCTTATTTCATTAAACCCTACCTATAGAGGATTAGTTTTTATATTTACATATGTTTTTCATGTTTTTTGTGTTGGATATGAAAATAAAAATGCCTTGTGAATGGTAAACTTATCATTATTATATTTGAGAGATTCATGTTTGGTTCACCATCTTTTTTTTTGAAAAAAAGTCGACAATTATCTTTAAGAACCCTCAAGACATGAACTAGATGGTCTAGAAATAACTAAAAAATATATCATTTTTACGTGAAGTGTATTCCATGGTTAAATTCTTCGTCTCTAGGTTCTCCATGTTCTGTTTCATTAGAAAGATAGTTTTCATTCATTAGTGTTCTTAATGGAACCCCCCAATGGTCCGCATATCAGTTATTTGGTACATACCTTCTTTTTAGTGGCATGTGTTCATTCTAGGTTTCAGACCCCAGGGCACTCAGAAACTCACATTGGTAGAGATAAAGAGAGTTCGGGCCCATTACACCCTTTTTTGGAAGGAATAATTTCCACCCCCGAGACTCTCTTAAAGATTTAATATATAGTCATTAATCTCTAATTAATCCTGATATAAAACTTGATACACTAACCAAATGATTATAGGTTAAATTGATTTGATAATTGTAATACTGAACTAGTTACCCTAAAAAAATGACCGTTGGTTGAATCCATTTTATATGTTAAATTGAAATCATTTAGTGAGTGATTCTATATGTATATGGGGTTCTTCATCAATTTCTCATGATTGGTGGATGATTATATTTAAGCCACTTATCTATAACCTTTTAAATTTAATTTCATATAGGGATGAATTTAGTATTTCAATGATGGGATTGAACCATTATGAGGCATCCTACATATCTTTTTTATAGTTTGAATCAAATCCCAAATAGTTCTTTGAACTCATATAGTTTAAAGTAATACAAAAAGGAAATATATATGAGCACTTAAGCACCATACATTTGAACTCAAACCTTAGGGAGGCATATTATGTATCCGGGTTATGGTAGGAATCATACTTACCACAGTTTGATCACACCCATGGGATTGACCTCTAGGTGGATACCCTTATATGTGGTAGTCATATCATTCCACTGATTTGGGCTTATAGAATATGGTTTCCATGACTAGTTTAGATTCATAATTCACAAAATATGGACATTGTGACTCCCTAATCCCATGTGATCCATGATCGGTGTGATAAAATAGGGATAATGAGAATTTAGTCTCACTGCATATGGATGTGGGAATTATGTATGAGAACAACCCTTTGGATGTTCAATTTGGAGAATGATCCATGGGTAGGCATCCATCATATCATGGTTATTGAAGGAATCAGAGTCATCAAGTTTCATTTGATGGCGAATTACACACTACGGTTACCCTAATATGAGGGACATATAATATTATTTTGCTGATCGGGGTTTGCAAACTGAGGTTTCCCTAGTATGAAGGATGTTATACCATACCACATAATGGGGATTACACACTGAAGTTTCCCAAGTATGTAGTTAGCATCGTATTATGCAACTGATAGTGGATTACACACTGAGGTTTCCCTAATATGAAGGTATTCATACCATGCCATTGATTAGGGATTGCACACTGACGTTTCCCTATGTGAATGATATGATCATTGTAAATTCCTAAGCCCACATGACCTTTCCTCAGAGTGAAAAAATTGATAGAGAGTAATCAGTCTCATTATATATGGATGTGAGAATTATGTTCTTAGACTACCCTATGGATGCTTAATATGGAGCTCTAACCTTAGGATGGATTCCTAAAAATCTTCATATTGACAGGAATGTAAGTCATAATAGTTCAATTGATCACGGATTATACATTGAGGTTTCCCTATTTTGAAGGAAGTGGAAATTTTTTTATGCCATAGGAATCCTTCTTGACCTAACTTTGTTTTCTGTCCGACCTACCTGATTTTCTACCAGACATCCCTTGATTCTCTAAATAACATGTCGAAGGATGTCTGGACATGATTGGGTGTATTTCATACAATTTTAAATACAATCCCAATATCTAGTAATATTTTACAATGGATATCTCAAAATATAGATGGAATTTATAAAGTCTATCAAATGATCAATTATTAACTCATTAAAAGGACATTTCAAGTTCTGGTTGGTTGATATTGGAGGCCATCGCATTTTCTGAACTGACATGCTTTGAGGGTGTTCCAAGATCTAGCTGACTTACCCTAGTGTCCTGATGAAAATATAGATGAAATTTTTGGAGGGTGTTTTTTGAGAGATAGTGTGACATGTCTAGAGGGTGTTTCATGTCCTAGCTAGCTTGTTTGGAAGACATCACATTATCTGGATTACTTATATAAAAAATTTCACGGAATCTAGTTGGCATACTTTGGTTCCATCAGAATACTCGTCTTCCATGAAATGGATATACTGAATAATTTGGTTGACATGTCTAAAAGACATATCAAGGTTTAGTTGGAAAGGCTGGAGGGTTTTATGAGTCTTGGGTTGCATTCCCAAGGATTCCATGTGACATTCTCTAGTATGTTCGGTGGACCTCACATGATCCAAATACTATAACAATTTGCATCACATGATCTGGGTGACATGTCTTGGTGTTGTCACATGAACTGAGAGGTCCATGTAAAGAACATAAGGATCAATGTATGTGTTCATTGCTTAAATTTCCTATCTTTTAGTCTTTATTATAGCCTTTTACTGCATACACTTTAGATTTTTTCAGTGTTATATTTTTTAAGTCTCACATGATTTAACAGATTTGAAAGATGTCATTCATATAACCCACTAAAAGTTCTTCACATGATCTATAAGTGACGATGTAAAGTTATTATGAATGTTGCATGATCACGTAGGTTGTTCCCTAAAAATTGCCAAATAAAAAACCTTTAGGACATTGAGATCTTCCACTCTAATTAATATGATATGATTATTGGTTGCACCTATGCTAGGATCCAAATATTATTTTTTTCATGCTAGGGTAGAAGATTTATAGGTCTCTCTACCCTAATTATAAACTACCTTACATGAAATATACTACAAAGTTCTAGTCTAGAGATGGTGTAAGAATTTTATGTTACACACATCACATGGTCTCATCATATGACATCTCGAGGGGGTCACATGATTTTAAACAACCACAAGAATATCCCATCCAAATCCCATTTATTGGATTATTGAAAATTAATGAGGTATTTATTAATCATGTGAACATGTTAAGGAAATTTCATATGGTTAGGGTGACATTTTTAGGGACCTTTGTGAGATTATGGGTCCTATAGAAATGTTTTCACATGATCTAATGTGATTTTTTAGGATCCTAAATATGAAAAAGTTATCTAATTAGGGCTACTTCAGGAGATGAAGTTAACTTATCACGGTGGTACATATCTGATTAATGGCCTATCTAGGGTGACTCACATGATCAATGGTGATTTACTATGTATTATGAACTATTGCTCATAATATCAAAGTATATTTCCCTCACAAGTATCTCCCATTATTTCCAAATTTATTTCCTTGTTTATTTTACAATGTGGAGGGATTTATTGAGTGTTTATGAGCATTGGAAAACACAATCACTCGCCTCATTAGTAAAGCATCTCATGACCAACAATGGTTCTAGGAGTGATGCATGAGCATTTCATGAAAAAACCCTTCAATTTTTCTTTGGATATTGTAAGGTGAAAAAGAAAACCTAGACATTTATGAATCCCTTCATTTGATGAGGGTGACATGCCTGGGGTGTCCTTCCATGATATATAAATCATGTTTCCAAGACATATGCAGTTTATTTAAAACTGTATTGGGTGCATCACATGTAGCTTATCTTATCTCGAGGCTTCCACATTTTTCATATTTTCTTTCTTATTTTATAACTATTTATGGTTTTTTGTCAGGGGCTTGTTGGCTGAAAAGTCACATGACTTGGGGGAACACATCTGGCTACCAATATTTGATCAACTACTATCTTGGATGCCTTTGATAAAACATAGAGTCTTTTTAAAAGGGGTTTATAAGTTATTCCCATTGGTTATGCACTGTTAATTTCCCTTTTGGGTGACCTTTTGATGGTCTCACTATCACATGTCTTTTAGAAGCATTAGTGAAATTCTTGTTCTGGCCACATATACTTCTCTTTAAATACGGAGAAATTAATATCCATATTTGGGTATTTCTCCCCTTATAAATTTACCGATGCTCATTGGGTGATCTTAAATAGAGAGACAAATTATTGATGTCATACATGTGAATATATATATATATATATATATATATGATGGTGTCATTAGAATTTTACTATGTTCTTCTCAAAAACAAATGGTGGAATTAAGGCTAGGCTATACATGAATGATAGGGGAATATGGGAAATGTATAACATGTTTTGGGTGAAAAACATGATTTCCACCTACATCTCCTTAATCTCTTTTCAAGAATGATATATATTAGTTTAATTTGTTCATGAATGTTTTAATGGTACTTAGGGTATTTATAAAATATCTGGAATATTGTTTTAAGTGATGATTTAATGTTAAAGGGTTTGAAATCATAATACTTTCGTATTTTCATGACAGATCTAATACCTATACATTATGCTTCATTTCTCAAAATAATTCCCATCCTACATTAACCAATTACTATTTACATTTCAAAACTATATGTAACAAATTAATAAATCCATTGAAATTTTCAACCATGGAAATGTAGATTGTTGTTATATTATGTGAATTGCAAACTTTTTTCCCATCATCATTAATTAATATGATGGATCACATGATGTTTTACTTATATTGAGAGATTTGACTATGTATCCTTATAAATTATTGATTTATATACTCCATTGAAAGGTATATGAAGATTTTGATTGTGTATATAAAAAATAAACATAATCTAGAAGTTTATATTGTTTAGAGATATTTTGTTGGAGAATTCATTGAATTATATACAAACAACATATAAGATGGGGAAAGAACTGGTATACCAAAATCATATTACACCAGGAGGCTAGTGGGTGATGGAAATTATGGAATATATGTTGTCATTATTATAATTACTAAGTGGTAGTAGGCTTCACTTTATGATTTACATAATATTTTTGAGGTGGAATCATCTATTAAAACTCATAATGTAATTCTTATACATTTGAATCCATATAGGTATTAAAGATGGATATCATATACATATAATCAATAGTTTATAAGAGGGTTTTGAGACCATATTTTTAATTATTCAACTATTATTCTTGATTAAATCTTAGAATGACTTCAATGGATATCAATAGGACCAAGTGTTCATCTATCATATTATAATGTTTTTGTAATTAATGTTTATATTTTCTAAACAAATAAACATGATGAATGAAGTACCAGGGATAATAGTTGAGATTAACTTGTGGTTAAAGTGATGCATGTATCTGGTAATAAGTGAAAAAATCCAACTTATGAAAGTATGTCCTAATTTGGAATCACCAAATAAATACGACAGTTGGTTTATACAATATTCCATGTGGTTAATTTTCAATTACAATGGTTTGATTAAAGTTGTATAGCTAAAATACATGAATTTGGATTCATTAACGTGGATTTTAGTAAGTAAGGGTACAATGAAATTTGTTTTTTAGTGGAATCACATGAATTACAATTGTTTAATGTTCTAGATTCTAAAAATTGAAAATCGTCAATTATTCTATTATTAACCAAAATAAATGAAGGTTAATATGTCATTTCAAATAATGATGGCCCTTTAATTGGGAATCCATAATAATTTTGTGGTGGTATCAATGTTGATGGATCCTTTTATGATAGAGGATACCATAATAAGTGGATTTGGATACTCGATAGAGGGTTTAAATATATTCAACCATTAAAAAAGAGAGTTAAATAATTAGGATTTATATTTTTGTAATATTGATTACATTACCTCGTATTATTATGTTTTTTCTGTTGTGATTATGTATTATTAAATAAATGTTCAACCACTACTATAGATAATGACCAGAACACATATCGATGCATCTAATCTTGTTGAACAATAGTTTTCTAAACAAGTTGATGATAGAAATTCATAAGAACAATAGGTTTCCATACATTTCAACGTTACCATTCTATATGAACAACATATTGATGATGTTGAAGTTAATGGAATCATATATTGTAAAAATAATATATACCCTAAAAAACCAAAGGGTTATAGAGTGATGGTGTTAACAAAAATTATTAATGTGAGAAACAGTGTCATCAAATTCAAGGTTGAATGTAATGAACATGGCCATCTTGTTAAAACCAATAGGGCCATTTTTTGTAGTTGCATTAGGTTTACCACTCAAATACAAGTCTCAAATGATGTAGATACATGAAAAAATGTTGTGTGTACATTTCATGAACTAATTCAAGAAGATAATAGTGTAGCATTATGATATAAATTATTTTCATACTAAAAAAACTATAATAAAATATTAATTTAATCAAAATTATACCTTTATGAGTGCATTTATACTAGATTATCACTGAAATAATTTTTTATTAGTTATCCCTGGAAAGGTTTGAATGATATTTTGGAAAACAAATTATGAAGAATCATACTAGGGATGATAAAAGGAAGATAAATCTGCACTCCCCATAGATGTACACTCACTTGATAAAGCAATAAATGTGGAATTTATTTATTGGTTGTGACGAGGAGAAAAATTTCCAGGTACCCAGTGATTGGAAATACTTTACATGAAAATATGTATATTAATCACTATGAATAATATTTTTTAATTAAATAAATAATAACTGAGTGTAGAAATAATAATATGGCAATAAAACTAACATACCTCTACTATAAATAATGGATGGGGTCCAATTCTCTTGAAAATTTGGTATGTATTTTAAATCTATATAAATAATTATTTTTCACGTGAAAAAATAAAAAAATTATATTCCTTTATTTAAATATATATTTATGAATCAAAATCAAAGTCCACTTTTATACCACATCTTTTTCTATGGAAAGAGGTTTTTGAAAATAAATATGGGATACTAATAGTTGAAAACCCGAGAAAGGTATGATAAGAATGTGTAAGTATATAATAATAAAAATTTTATTGAATTTGAATTTGAATTACATAAAAATGATTAATTATTTTCTGATATATTTTTATTCATTTTACAAAAGGGAATCATCATCTAAAATGAAAAATTAATGACTATTATTACTTTCCTTGAAGTAGAAAAAACAATATAACCACATCAGAGTTTTGCGTTTTGGGTTGTCACCCCAAACATATATAGATAAATGAAATGTATAGGGGGGATAAATATAATAAAATAGATTATATGAAAGCCTAATTATATTCTCTAAAAAACATATTTGGCATTCTAAGTTGTCAGAAAATTTTATTGGAAGGAATCAAAAATTATAAACAATACAAAAACAACCACTACATGATGACCCCATGACAATTTTGAGGTGCCCATTCACCCCAAAGTAAATACTTATAAGAGGTAATAAATTTTTGATAAAAATTTCTATGAAATGTGAATTAGACAGAAAATGATACGTTTTCAATACTAATATAATACATGGTAAAATTTTAATTTATTTTTATCTTCTAAAATCTACACATCGCCTTATTGTGTGGGGTATAGTTTACAATATATAAGAAGATAATTTACAGGAAAAACTACTTCAAAAAGTTTATGTGAGTGCAGGGATTCACATATCTCATGAGTCAGTAATTGAGATTCCTATTCCACTTGATGATCTAGGTGATCATACAATTGATATGGTTATTTTAAATTTTATAGCATGGCTATTTGATCTTTTAAAATACATATCGATGATGAGTTATTCCATTATAATTTATATTTTATGAAAAAACATTAAAATTACTGATAAAATTCATAAACGATGAATGTTAATAAAAAAAGGTATGTAATGGGTGAAATTAATGTTCAGATCAAAATGATAAAAATGATTAACAAATAAATCGAAAAGATCAATAAAATTTACCTTTACCCTATAGGTTCAACTACGACATTTACTAACATTTATGGTTCATGTTGATACAATGTTAAAAAGTGGGGATACAACCATAATTGATTTTTTTGGAAAAAACATTATGGATATTCCATTACAAGTTATCTTGGTCATAATATTGTTGATGAAATATTCAAGAATTAATGGTAAGGATTAAAAAAATTAATGATTTTGTATTTCCTATAAAAAGGGTTAACAGAAGGTAAAATAAATATATAATTTTGAAAACAAAAAACACTTTTAAAAAAATTCATCAAATTATTTCAAATAATATTTATTATATGTTTTAATTATATCAATTTAGATCCATTTTCAATGAAAATTAATTTCTATTATTTTAATACTTAATGTAATTCCAAGATTTCTTTTTTGTTCACTTAAAAAAGGTCATATCCTCTCCATCCTTATTCAAAAAACATTATCCTTATAAATTGGCCAATATATATATAATGACTTCTAAAATTTCATTATCAAATTTTATATCTTTTTTCTTTATGAAGGACCACCCTTTAATGGTTTAAGGTATAATCCAAAGAAGGTTTCTCAATGATTAGTTATAACTCTTAACTGAGAATATTCAATTTTATTTTTCCTTATACCTGCAATAAATCTATTGTATACTCTATGAATTAATTAATTAATTGTATTAAATATTCTAAAATTTTCTTATTATGATGGAAAACCAATTATCTAACTTCTTCCGATCCATTGGAAAATGATAACACCGCTCGTGCAAGTGTTTGGACTACAACATCAATGAGATAATATAATTAATTTTTCTTTTTTGATTTACATGAATCGTAATAAGTAAATATATACTAAATATATATAATATAAAAAACATCATTTAAATGTGTATATTTTACTTCCATCCGCTGAAAATTGAAACCAACGTTTCAGCGTACGTATAACCTACTATCACTATGAATGCCGGAATTCATTTTACTATGTCTATAAATTATGTATTACTCTATATATATATACAATAAATATATATTATATTCATATCAAGATTAAATTTTTTGATATTATGGAACCATGATCATTATAAATGGATCAGAACCACCAAACTAAAATTCTCATGAAAAATAAAATGGTTAACCACTGAAAACATCAATTTTGATAAGGAATTACAAATGAATAGGTATTAAAATGTTATAATAGGATCATATATTATATTATAATTATAAAAAAGTCTATATTATAGATTAATAACAAATATAAATTTATTTTACAGGTTTTTAGTGTGTATTTTATGTAATTTAAACTCGAGGAAATTTATTTATCTTACAATATCATTATTTATCATGATTGTTTATGATTATCTTTGCAAGGATGAATATTTATGAATTTTCACTCAATAATTCCATGAATTTTATTATATTTTAGTTATTTCTATAGAATACATTTTTTCTATTCATTTTAATATCTTTAAGAACTCAAGATACTGAATGAATATTTTCTAGAAAAGCTAATTTTATTTCCCTAATCAGTAGAAAATCCTTTTTCGTTGAAGTCTATGTTTTCTAAAAAATGTTTTTATGGATTTTTTAATATTATTACATGATTTCTTAAATTTATTATTACACGTGATTTAATTTTTAGAAAATATTTTAAATGGAATATTCTGGTCATTTGTCAAATGCTATATTTTGTACTTTTTTTCCAAAAAATGTGAAAATAATATTTTTCTGAACATACAAGGTACTAACATTTTTTTTACAAAATCATTAATTTTTATTGATTTGATGCTTAAATTAATGTTTTACAAGGTTATTTTTAAAGAAAAATTTTCTATAGTATTTTGGAAATTTTTAATTTTGATTAAGTGATTCAAAATGGAAAATGTATTTTCTATAGGAAATATTCCAAGTGATATTTTGGTGAAATTTCCTTTTATGATAACATCATTTGATTGTAGACATGATTTAATTAGGATATGATCAGAGGATAAAATATTTATTATTTATTTGTATGGTTTATGATTATGATTATGATATGTTTATGAAACCTGTTTATCTTCCATGGGTTATGCTCTAATTAAATGTTGAAATGTTTATGAAATATGTTTACTTTCCATGGGTTATGATATATGATAAATGATTTATGAAGTTGTGGTACACATATGACTCAATTATTATTATCTAAATGGTGGTCATAGATTTATATATCCCACAAATGCATTGGATAAATAGGGATAACTAATGAGATAATAAGGACTCAAATGCAGAGTAAACCCATTTCAGTAAGGGACTCTATCCACTTTTTTGGTATTAAAAGTGAACTATGAATCAGGATGTGATGTAATAAAGAGTGACCCAATCCAATATGATAGTTCATGAAGTGAGCCTTTACCAAGGAAATAATTTTCCATCCATATTTATATTCCAAAAACTTATGTCTTAACCCAATTTTATGAGGTCATTCCTTATGTTATTTAATTATTTTATTATTCATATCTTATAAACTACCAATATTTATTCCATGACACCAAAGTATGAATAATGATATTAATGGTATATTTTAAAAATGTTATGATCGTGTTTTCATACCTGTGTAATAATTTTTTGTTTAAGTGATCATTGATATCCCCCTTTTTATCTTTAATCAGCATTATATATCACCCTTTATTATGTTTCCTTTACCCAGGTTGTAAAAATGGTTTTACCTATGATATATCTTTGAAAGTTTCAATTAATAAATAAAATAGTGGGAGATGATGTAGTTCTATTATGAACTTTTTTCTTATGTATCCATGAATCAAAATACACTTGACCTATATAATTTGGGTGTAGATTATATTATTATGTATTAAAAATTCATCTTATTAGGCATAATTTCTATATATTAAATGTATGAGTTGCTATATTTTGTATCAAATAATGTTTTAAATATTTTTAAAAACTATTATGATAAAATTTTAGTGAGAAACCTTAGTATAATCATATAAATAGGTAAACTTTCTATGTAATGGTAAAAAAAATAGTGGGGGTTTCCAAGAAAACATATCTATTTAGATACTATATGTGGATGCTGTTTTAGAACAGATAAATCTTGGGGTAATAACCGTGATAATATTTGGATGATTATATCACACCCATCATTCTGGTTCACTGTTAGTGTTCCCTTATTGAACACATGTTTTAACAGTCCCTTGGAATGTTCTTGAGTTAATTCAAAGTTTATTTAAAAATCATTATGAAGGATTTGAAAATAGATTGACCATGAATGCCCTAAAAAAATCCAACAGTGTAATATATTGAAATTAATATATCTGGATTTATATATCAAATAAATTATTTTTAATCAATATGTATTTTCCTGTAATGATTATTGTTTTTCACACTATGAGTTTTGGTTTTATTCAATGGTTAGAATCCAATTGAACCATATTATTTTTGAATATGCTGGAAAATGAAATTATTGACCTTTCGAGAAACCAATTTTTTTGGAAATGTGATAAAAATTCGAGTGAAATGATTAATAATATTTCTAAAGAGATGAATCACAATTATCTTACAAATTCAAAAATTAGGGAATAAGATTTTGTTGAGTCCTTCATGAGGAAATATCCCACCTCTTTTAGTGGGTCTACTGATCCACTAGTGTATAAAAATAGACCAGTACCACTGAAAAGATATTTTCAATTATCCAATGTTCAAAACACGAAAAATTTATTTTATTTTTTTAGTATTTTGAAGGAGAATTATATCAATGGAGGAAACTTATAAATAACAAAACGAAACAAAATAATATTAATTCCATATAATGGGATAAGTTTAACATCTAATTTTTCAATAAGTACTTTCCTCATAATCATAATATGATAAATATAAATGTAATTAATTAATATAAATTATGATAATGATGAATCCTTTAGAAACTATGAGGAAATTTTTACAAGACATATAAGGTATGCTTTGGGCATTTTCTTCCAATCTGAATTTGAGATTAATAGATTTTTTAGTGGCTTAAATGCAAGTCTCTAAAGGGAATATTCATAAGATACTTTAGTAGATATAGATAAATCATTCAACATGCTATCAATTTATAAATGAAGATTGGATTTACCCATAAATCTCATGGTTTTGATAAGAAAATAAAAATGGGATTCAAATGAAATTCTCAAAACAATAATGAAAAGAAGACTAGATTTCAATTATGCATGAAATAATAGATGAATAATTGGGAAATTAGCTCAAGGTAACTAGTAAATTTTTTTATTTTTGAAATAGATATATTTGAGAAATTTAATTATAATGTAATGGGAAGTATAAGTTATCTAATTATGTAAAAAAATCACCATCTAGTGAACCATAGACAATCCTATGATTCAAATACCAGTAGTTTGCAAATTATATTATCAAGTGATAAAATCGAAATGTTAATGATGATGATCAATGTCATAAACTACTTACTCTCATAGAAAAATATAAATATCATATGGTAAATATTAATAATGTTTTCATTAGTGTGAAAACATCAAATAGTATGATGATCACATATCAAGTATATATTTTTTCTCAAATTGAAATTTATGGTAATGAGCTTTCTGAAAATATTTGTATTATCATTGGTGTTAAATTTTATTTTATAATGGGCATGGATTATATTTATTCACAAAAATCATACATCAATTACATAGGTAATGTAGTCATGTTTAATATTTCAAAACTAACCTACAATAATATATCAGAACGATGATTAATATAAACTTGTTATTAAAATCACATTCATTATGTTGGTATTGATCCCAATTCAAAAGGGAAATTTTTTTTAGTTGGTTGGAGGGAATGTAAACATAAATTATATTCCAATTGTATGAGAGTTTTTTATGATTTCCTAGAAGATATTTTTATTATTCCACTGAATTGTGAATTTGAGTTTTCAAAAGAGCTCATACCTAGTGATACTCTTATTATGAGGGCTCCATATAGAATTGACCCAACTGATTCATAGGAATTAATAAATCAACATTAGGATAATATATATAAAGGATTCATTTATAAAAGTGAATCACTTGTGGGTTCACATATTTTTTTACAATAAATATATGTTATTATGTCTCTGTATACATTTTCTAGAAAAAAACAAGCTCATTATCAAGAACGAGTATCCTCGAATCCATATTGATGACCTTTTTGATAAACAATTCCAATATCAATATTTTTTAAAGATTCAACTTTATTCCATATGTCATCATTTGAGGGACTACATGAAGTATATTCCCATTGAATCATTTTATACAAGTTATGAAAGAAATTACTTTAAAGTGATTCTATTTGGACATCTTAATTCCCCTAAATATTATCATATATTTAATTTATATAGTCTATATAGATTAACTTGACTACTTTTTGGTAGTACTTATAGATGATATTATTATATATTTAAATATAGACTGATTAAAAGAAGATCACTTCTTGGTTTTACTCAACAGCTATATTAATGAGAAATTATATGACAGAATTAGAAAATTTTAATTTTGGCCATAGAAATTTAAATTTCTAGGTCATTTAATCACATGAGATGGTGTATGAGTAGATCAATAAAATATGAAATTGATTAGACATTTCTCCAAACCAACTATACTGACTAAGAAAAATAGTTTTCTTAGTTTGGATGTATATTTTTGATGGTTTTTAGAGAATTTATTTGGTATATCTAATACAAGAACAATGTTAGCATGGAATGGATTAATGTTTTTTTAGATTAATGAATGTAAAAAAAATCAAGGAACTAATGAAAATTTAATCAGTGAACATGTTTTTACATTTTCTTACAGTGTAGAAGTGTTTGTGATTTATAGTGATGCATTGAAGAAGGAACTTGGGGGTCCTCTCATGCATAATGATGTGGTGATAGCTAATTCCTTATTCCTATTGATGATACATATGAAAATTTACCTAACTAATGATTTGTATTTGTTAGTAGTAAAATATAAATTTATGATATATATGAATGATATTTATGGAGAAAGGTGTGATATATATAAGAATTATAAATGTTTAATGTATATATTCACTCAAGTGAATATGTTACTGTGAATATAGTTTGAGTTGAATACATATTATAAGTTATCAATGCATTACCACCTTGGGAAAGTATACAAGGTGAAAGATCTTTTGATTACAAAGGATCATGCAATCTTATCAATGATGAGAAGAAAAAAAGATCAAATTCAGCTATATTTTCAATTGATTGATTTAGAAATCATTATATAAGGGGAGAAATATTATATTGTTAAAATTTGGTTTCAACAATCTATCCATATAGGATTAAACTAGCACAGAAGATAGACGTGGAACAACAGAATAAGGATAGAAACATTCTCGAGATCAACATTCACTATGATTTAATGATAAGTATCATCATCTATTATGTGTCTTATCAGTACCATCATTGAATAATGAGACATTGGATGAAGATCATAGTTCAAAATTATGTATTTATCCTAGAAATAAAAAGATGTACAAGACCTAAATGAGTATTTATGGTAAAACAAGAAAAAGACTCATATTGTAGAGTATGTAAACCAGTGCTTAATTTTTCAGAAAGTTAAGGATAATAGTCAAAATCCATATATTATGTTATATCCAGTAACCATAATAGAATGGAAATGGGAAAACATCTCCATGAGTGTTGTATTCAGAATACTAAAAACATATAATTGACCTAATTAAATTTGTGTTCTAGTCCATCATATTAAAAATTCAAAACAATTTAGTTCTCTTAGATTAGATTTATCTACTGATAAGATTTCCAGAATATATATTAATGAAGTGGTAAGGTTGCATGGAGTTATATTTTCCATTGTATCTGACCGAGATATGAGTTTTACCATGAAGTTATATAGAATTATTCACCAATCATTGGATTCATTGTTTTTTTTGTACTTATTATCATCCTCATGTTATTATTTAGTTTAAAAGAACCATTCAAACCATAGAGGATATACTATCATATTTTTCTATGGTTTTTAATGGTTTTTGGGATCAATAACTTCCTCAAATAGAATTTTCTTATAAAATTGAACAAATTCCTCAAATAGAATTTTCTTATAAAATTAGATTTCAATCAAGAATTAATATGGATCTTTATAAATACCTATGTGTGTGAAAGGGTAAAAATTCAATGTACTAGATTATACTTTTTTGAAATAGTGCTACTAGGACCTGAGCTAGATGAGAAAATAGAAGAGAAATTTAGAGCTAGTTGAAAGGCATCTCATAGTCGATAGAAATTTTTTTATGGTAATTATCTATAAAATCTAGAATTCAAAGTTTGTTAGAAGGTATTTTTATTAATTTTAATATATAAAAATGCTAGGATATTTATAAATAAGGTAAATTTATTACCTAGATATATTTTCCATTTAGATATTATAAATCGAGTAGGAATATTAACATATTGATTAGTGGTTTCACCGAATATCCCTCAAGTTCACGATGTGTTCCATGTATCTCTCCTGAGAAAGTACATAACTATTCCTTCCAATGTACTAAAATCATATTTTATTCCACTGGAGAATAATATTTCCTAAAAATAAGAACAATTATAAATATTGGATTATAGAGATAAAGTTCGACGAAACAAGACTACTCACCAGGTTAAATTTATCTTGAGGAATCATAAACTCGAAGAAGCTAATTGGAAACCCGAGGATGTGATGAATCAAAGATATAATCATTTTATTTCATCCATGTGATAGAAACATTGAGGTAAAATCATTTTTAAGGGGAATGAATTTTACTTCGTGATATTTTTTGATATTTTTTTCTAATATATTTAATTTATTTGATTTCTTGTGATACATGAATCAATGAGTTTCAATGAACCACGATATACTATTGAAATGTTATTATTTAATGTAAAAGCTTCCACCTAGTCATTATATGGTAGGGTAAAAATAGGAATAACTAAGTAATAAAAAATTTATGGTTTAAACATGAATAACATGAACTCATTAGTGATCTCTTAATTATAAATGAAAACAAAAAATCATTTGAAATTAAAAGAGATATTTTTATGAAAGACTAATTTTATAAGTGAAATTCATTTTTATCATAATACATTTTATCAATCACTTTTTTTGAATGATTTTTATGAAATATATATTTTATATACAGTATAAAATATTAAATTCATATATTTTTTCCTCGTCATCGGAGAAGAGTAAATCCCATTTACTTCATAAAATATATTTTTCTAATAAATAGATTTCATCTCATTTTTCACACTTTTATTAAACTAAATTTCTAAAAATTATTGAAATTGAATATTTAAATATGTATCATATATTTGGAGATATTGTTGTTGAATTTTTTAAATAGGTAAATTTTTTTTTGGTCATTATCAATTTTATCCTTGTTAAAAACAATTCACCATGGGTAGGGAAAAATAATTAAAATAGGGTATAATTTTTTGTATACAGATTTAAAATTATTATTACACTTGAATTTATCTTATTTTATGAGTGTTTTTCATCCATGTCCATAAATGTCTCAACTATATGATCACATGGTTCCAATTTTCATTGATTCTGACCGTTATATTAATTTTTGTAAAAAAATAAATACAAAATATCAATCTCTTGATTTTGATCTCTATAATATTCTTACATAACGATAAAAGATGATATTTTTCTCCAAAATGATTTTTTAAAATATGGATTATTTTGTTTTATTATGTTAATTCAATTTTAATTTTTAGTAATTGAATAACTACCTAAAATGTTTTCACAATGCCAACACAATATTTGTTGAATTAATAGAGAAAAATAAGTGATTATAAAAAATATTAAAATTGATAAAATATGGATGAATTGTAGATTTCTATGAATTATTTAGAAAAAATGTAACATATTAGTGAATTTTTAATATTTGATATTTTAATTCCTTTTCTGAATTTGTTTTTCAAAGTCTTTTTAAATGAGTAGTTCTAAAAATGACATTATTGATATTTTATAATAAATATTATTTTTTGAAATGATTTAAATTTATGAAAATATTATCTTAATCTATATGAATTGTATATGTATTGAAATGTAAACCATGGTACATTTATGGGTCACTTTTCTTATATATGATGACATTCTTAACCCTTAAAGTGTAATAATATTTTTTTTTTATTATAGTAAAAACGTATTAAGGGGGTTAAAATAAGTTAATAAGGGTGAACATTTTCAAAAAATTATTAAAATTTCATTGCATGAGATTATTTATAATCCTATTCATCTTATATTCAAATTATATTATATTTTTGATAATTTACCATTATAAGTAATTTATATAAATTTAATAATTCATGTTATTCTATGAATTCCCCTCTACTCCCTCATAATAGGGCACCTCATCACCTTAGTTTATCAAAATGTTTGATCCTTTATGATTGGAAAATCCATGAAATAATAGCATTTTATATTCCTATAACACATTCTATAGAATCATTTCTTTCCAAAAGACTATCCTTTCTTGGCATAAGGTTTATGCCGAAGAAGGTTTTTCAATAAAGAGGTTTAACTCTTTAACAATTTTTTTTACCTCATATAAATCCATGGTATCCACTATGAAATAATTAATTCATATCTTAAATATAATTAATTGTTATTATTATAGTACACCCATTATCCACCTTATTCCCATCCATTGGAAAACAATAACATTATTTGTTCATATGTATGGACTACAACCTCTGTGAAGTGATATGGTTCATTTTCAATTTCCGATCAACTTGGAGGATAATAATGATAAATATAATAAATATATAATATATTTATTCTATAACCTTGATCCTGGAAATGTGAATCAATATTTATTTTGTTTCATCCGTTGAAAAGAAAATAAATCCTTCATGCATACATGATGTCTACCGTCCCTAGGAACCGTCTATTTAATTTTTCTATATCTATCATTTTTGTATGAATATATATATATATATATATATAATATGATATTTATAAAAATATTAAAATTCAATATATTATGTAACCATGATCAAAGTAAAATCACCATAACTATCGAACTGAAATTATCACAAAAAATGAAACAGTTAACACCCAAAAAGAATGATTTTAATGAGGAATAATTAATTAATGGTTGTTTAAATGTTTTCATTAGATCATATATGATATTATAAATATTTAAATGAATCAAATGTATAATTATAATAAATTTATATTTTTTATTCAAAAGGTTAAATGAATTTTTAATTAAGTTTAACTTGAGGAAATATATTTATGTTTCAATCTCCTTGTTTATTAGGGGTTTTATGATTGTGTTTCTAATGATAAATTTTTATGAATAATATTATAGTAATATTAGTAATTTTTTTCTCCTATGATTTTATATATAATATAAATTTTTTATTTTAATTTTCCACTCTTTATGAACTCAAGACACTAAAATAAATTTTCTAATAAAATCAAATATTATTTCTCTCATCGGTTGAAAATCATTTTTCTTCCATGTATATGTTTTCTAAAAAATATATATTAAATAATGTTTTTATATTACCTTATCATTATTTAAATACATTTAACCTCATATTTAATTTTTAAAAATATTTCAAAAGGAATATTATTGGAATTTCTCTAATTATTCACTTTTGACATTTTACGAAAAATGTTAAAAAATCACTATTTTAACATACATGGAATAAAGAGTATTTATAGCCATAATGAAATACAAATTATTAAAACCACTAAAATTTTAAAAGGTTACTTCTAAATATATTTTTTTTCATAATATTTTGAAATTTTTTAACTTTTGAAGAATTAATTAAAAAATTCAAAGGGAATTTAACTGAAAAAATATTACATGTGATATTTTAAATAAATTTTGTTTTATGATAAAATCATTTGATGTTAAATATTATATACTAGATATATAATCTGAGGATATTATCAATATCATTATCTGAATGTTTAATGATTATGATGATCATATTCTTATGAAACCCATTTATTTTCAATATGTTATGCTATGTTGAAATGTTGAAATGCTTACGAAACATGTTTCATTTCTATTGTTTATGATATATGATTAGTGATTTATGTTATTGATGAAAACATATGAATGGATTATGATTAAGTGATTGGTGGTCCAAATATTATATATACAACCAATAAATTAGGTAAATATGTATATTTGATGAGTTTATAAGTACTAGAATGGGGATAGATCCCAGTTCTGTAAGGGACTCTATCAACTATAATAGTATTAGGAGTGAACCTTGAATTAGGATATGAGGCAATGTGTAGAAATCCTAATCTGATATTATATTCTTGGATGTGGTCCTTTACTAAGGAAATTATTTTCCTTGATTATGTGTATTCCACAAACATATTCCTTATGCTAATCTTATTATCTCGTGGATTATATTCATTTATTCCTTTAAAATTATTGAATTATAAACGACCAAAATTTATTCCATGAATCAATATTAATATCTATAATATGCATGGATTTTTTTTCTATTGATATTATTAGGTTCTCAAACCCTTATATGTATGCTACATTAAAATGATCACTAATATCTCCCTTGATTACCTTATTTGGGAATCAATGATCATCGATTATTATATTTTTTATCCCCATGTAATGAAGAAAGGTTTTAAGTATGACATTTTGAAGAAGGGTTCTAGTTATAAATAACATAGTGGTTGATGATAATGTTAACATATGAACCTGTTGTCTATGTATCAAAGTTTCCAATGATACTATAATAATATGATACTGGTATGGATAATAATTTTATGTATCATATAATCATCTAAAAACATTGATGTATATGTATGAAACATACTGGTCTCGGTAGATTAATACTATGAAATTGAAATTCTAGACCAAGAACAACAAGATGATAACATTATAGAAGATCAGTTGTACTTCATTGAAGGGGAAGTATATTGGTATGATGACATGATTAACTATTTGGTAACTTTTTATGGACCATATCACTTAAATACCAACCAATATTAAAAACTAAAATCTAAATCAAGAATATACATTTTAATTTTTTTTCATTGGAAGGCATGAAATGATCATGTTATAAAGAAAATTCATACATGAATGTGAAATTGAATATGTTTTTATGTTTTCTCACACCTTAGATTTTTAAAGGGAACATTAGGCCTCAAATGTTAATAAAAACAATATTTTAATCTTGTATTTATTAGACCATACTATTTAATTATATTCAATAAAGTTTCAAAATATGTGATAAATGTCATTTTTCTAGAAATATTTCAATTATAGAAGAAATTCATAAAACGCCTCAAATTATTTGTGATGTTATTAAACTATGGGAGATAATGTTTTATTAACCATTCCTAATTCAATATGGAAGTAATTATATACTTCTCGTGGTATTTATGTTTCTAAATTGATGAAATCCATGGCCACTATAAGATATGATGGTCATATTGTTTGAAATTTTTTTAGGGTTAATATATTTTTTCAGGTTTGAAGTTTCCAGATCCATCAAAAGTGATTAGAGGGCACAATTTTACATTAGGAGAATGGAGACTATGATAAGAAAATATAGGGTGAATCATAAAACCTCAAAACCATATAATCCAAAAACCAATGGTCAAGTGGAAGTGTATGATAGAGAAATTAAAGAAATTATTGAAAATATTATTATACCCCACATGAATGATTAGATCCAATGGTTGGAATACACATCATGTATAATAAATATTCCGTACAGAACCCCGAGTTTCCTCATAGACACTTTTTGTCTCCTCTCTAGGGCCCACTAATGTGATTTAATAGATTATTCAAAAAATTATTATCCCCATAAGACAAAACATGTTTTTCTTAGTGTGTGATTTTCCTCACTCCCACACACCCTTATAAACTAATCAAGAGGGCACCCATCATGATCTCTACTCCAGAACATTCATATTTGATAGTGGATTTCTAATCAGGTGGGATACTGAACAGAAATTTGCACCTTATTGAAAAGTGTGGTAAAATATATTCTTTTAACCCTTTAGCATTATGGGGTATTACATTCTCCCCCCATTTGGATCACAATGTCCCCATTGTGGACCCTAAATCTAATCTAATGAAGTGAATACATACATTTGGCTAGGTTACTCCTTTGATTCAAATTTAACAACTGGACCTCATAGGCACCCTAGTAACCCCATTAAAACATTATTTCCCCTACCTACGTCTCACCCATATACCAAAACATGTCATTAGACTAATTAATTTCCATATAGTTCAACACATGTTATTTTAGTGTGTTTCTCCCTCACAATTACTATAAAGACCCACCCTTAAAACATTATTTAATCTTTAATTTTATTCAATACAATAAATTATTTTACATTAAGGATTTTGTCAGGTTTAGAGTTTTATGTAATTAGGATATAAAACATACATATCATATCGTAATCATACATGTGGATAATATTAAAAAATCCATTTTTTAAATATTAAAAATTTCAAATAAAACATAATCTCTTTAAAAATATTCATGAAATGTCATTTTTTTCTTTTTTTATCTTACACATCCTTATAACCTATGAAAAATATTTAAAAATTTGGGATGAGCAAAAAAAGATGAGTAAGGGATATAAGGAATGAAATCATTTGTAAAGTGATAACATAAAAACCAATAAAACCCATTTAGAATAACTCATTAAAATGCATGGAAACATCATGTAGTTTCCTTAGGAAATATTTACCATATCACTATTACATTCACCCTTACACATGTAATAACCTTTTAGTCAAATTTCATCTCTTGAGTACCTAATGCATTAGAGAGATATAATGGGGCTCAACCGTTATATCTTTGGCTATAATGGGCTCATCCAAAAATTTCTTGAGATATATTGGGTCTCACCATCATATATTGAGTTATAATGGGATAAAAACAATATAAAAAATTTCTTCATAACATATCATGAATAAAATAGTTTTTATCACATTTACACCCTTGAGAAAAAATACATTCACATTTAAAAATACCCTTTTTTGTAAAAATGATTCTTAGAACATAAACGCAACACAAACAAATTAATGAACAAATTTTGTAAAAAAAGACTATAAAAAAATAATGGAGACACTATAACATTTAAACACCATTAAATTATAAGATAAATCTCTTGACATAAAAAATTAACAATCTCTTGGGATTTCCTAAAGGATACATCCAAAAATATTTTAATAGGAAATTCCTTCACAAATACCATTACGTTTAAGAGATAATTGATAAAATGAATGGAATATGTATATATAATATAAATAAAAAATATTAAACATAATATAACTATATTACATATCACAAATCCTATTATCATGATAAAAACCCATTAAAGTTGAAGGTTAACCCAAGTAATGGAAATTGGGTTTAGAATTCACTTACAAAATTTCAGTTGTGTATAAAATGTACATGAAAGGGATTAATGAGATGAAAATGTGTATTTAATCATTAATTCATCATAAGGGAAGTATAGTGGAGGGAAAAAAATATAAACCATCCTTTGGAATTAAAAATAAAAGAGCAAAACACAAAGGAGATTCTTGAATAAAATTGAGAAAGAGAGGATCCCTTACCTCGAGATTGACTTCCCTATAATGTGTTTAAACCTCTTGTATGAAGGATAAGATAGAGTTATTAATATTTTACAGAAACATATTAATGTTTATAAAACCATTAATGATTATTTTCAAACATCATTCCACCACTTCATTAAGAATATTTTATTAATTCTGTTGTTTCCGGTGCGTGAGTTACATTTTTCCATGAGCAGTTCGTAAACGATATTCTTTTTGATTGAAAGTGAACATACATAATTGGAATTGAATAGTATTTTAATGTTTCTAGAACCATAAATTTATCATTTATAATTTTTAATTTAGATATTTGGATGATTCATATGTTAAAAAAGTTTTAATATTTGATTAGGTCATTTTGGCGATTCTTCAATCATAATGAACTCATATTTATTTAATTATTTAATGAGATGTGTATATACTGATTCCATAAACATATATAAGATTTAATATGTAAATTATAATATATTTAGACCATAATTTTTTTTCATGACCTATCTTGAAGGAATTAAATGAAATTGAAATCACATCGTCGACGATGTCGGTAAATCGACACATCATGGAAGGTGTTTTAATTTATTGTATATGTGGGAGAGGAGAAGAACTACAATGTTGAATCATCCATTAGCACTATAAAAACTAGAATATTTAAGATATTGTATCATTATTTTCTCTTAAAAAATGGCATGTGATGAAAGAATAATAATTGAAAAGAAAATTAAATGAAAAGAAATAAAACAAAATAGGATATTTACCACTTGATCTCTTCTCCTTGTGATCCTTCTTAGGTACCTTTTTTGGGTTTTTGGTGGGACCATGTGGTCATGTACTTGGGGAATGTGCTTGAGAGGAGTGTCTGGTAGAACGTTTGGAAGGATTAGGGATTTTGTGGTGGGGGGAGAGGGGGGAGTGTGTGGTATTTATAGTAGAGGAGAGGAGGAGTTTTACATTATTTTAATCATTATTTTATTATTTTTCCACAAGATAATAAATATTTATGATTCCAAGAAAAAAATAGCAATAAGTTCATGTGATTTTGAATTAATAATTTCTTAAATTATCCATGATGTAGGGAATAGATTATTTACCTCATAATGTATTTATACCCTATTTACTGAATTTTACTATTCAACCAAAATTCATGTATTTCAGAAAAATCCCAAAAAATCACCCTAACCTTTTTCTTGATTTGTAGAAATCCAAAATGAATTCCATTTTTTGAAAATAATTTTCTATGTATGATATATATTTAGATTTTAAATAAAATAATATTTTCCCAAAAAAACAATTTTAAAACATTTATTTACTTATTCTAAGATATAGGTATATCATAACATCAATTATATATTATATGTATACTATAATAGGTTAGGTTACTATTCAATAGGGTATGCCACTATTCATATAGGTACCATCAATATTTATAAGGATATGTTCCTATTCATCAAAAATTGAGTTGGTTTTATCAAACACTAAATAAAACACTAATTGCAACCATATATGTCTGTTTTTTGATATTCAAAACACAGAAGTGAAAAAATTAATTTTAGTCCTAATTATAACTATCTACATAAACAAATGTTTCAGGAATTTTGATTTACATTTAAATACATGGGGTGTTAAATTATCTCCACCTTCTAGAAATTGCATCCTCAAACTTTTATTTACATATTAAACATGTGGGGATACTTTTACCTCATTGAATTTTCAGATTCCCATGTCGCTTTTTCAACCATGTGGTTTCTCCAAAAAACCATTACCTGGTGGATTACCTTATTATGTAATAAATTCACTTTGCGATCAATAATATGAATAGGTTTCTCTTAATAATAATTGTTATCTTCCATATAATGTAATTCTAGGCTCAAAATATGAGGTGAATTTAGAATATACTTTCTCAACATCAAAACATGAAAAACATTGTGTACCTGAGAAAAACTCAGAGGAAATTTTACTCAGTATGCCACCAGTCCATCTTTCTCTATATTTTCAAAAGTTTCAATAAACCAAAAACATAGATTTCTATTATTACTAGAATGCATCACACTTTTCCAAGGACAGATTTTGAGAAAAACATGGTCACCTACCTCGAAAGAGAAGTCATTCCTTCTGTTATCTTTATTATTTTTATGCTTGATCTAAGCTATCCACATTTTTTATTGTATCATATTAACATTCTCAACCACTTCCTTAATTAAATATGGAACCATCAGCTTTCTTTCCCCAAATTCATCCCAAAACACTGGAGTCTAACACCTCGTCCTATACAATTCGTCAAATGGTTCTATTTGTATACTTGAATGAAAACTATTATTATAAGAAAACCCAAATAAAGAAATATATTAATCCCTACTTCCCTGGTAAACCATTGATGAAGCTTGAAGCATATCCTCCAATGTCTAAATCATTCATTCTAGAAACCCATCTGATTGATTATGAAAATCTATAATGAAATTAAATTTTGTGCCCAATGACTTAGGAAGGACCTTACAAAAATTAGAAGTGAATCTGGGATCTCGGTCCGATACAATGTAAAGTGGCACTCCATGTAACCTGGGAATATCATTGAGGTACATTCGAGGGAGCTTATCCATAGACATTGTTTCTCAAACAAAAATAAAATGTGTATATTTAGTCACTCAATCAACAATCACCCAAATGGCACAGTTTCCTCATGAATTCATTGGTAGTACCACATTGATATCCATGGATATATTCACTAATTTCCAAACTATTACTAGTAAAGGACGAGGAATCCCCTTCGTTAACTTCTTATATGCTTTAAAATATTTACAGATAAAACATTTTATAACGACCCATAATTTACATACAATGTTATTACATCGGAATTGAAGCATACTTATTACAACATATAACGAAACCTTGATAGGACCGTATATGTATAGTGTCTTTAGAAACAGGGAAATATAAACTACTAGTTCATAAATCATCTACATTTTCTCTAGTTTATTTAATCATATCAAGAGTCCCTTTTGGAATATCCTACTTAATACCCTTCTTCATGACTTGGGGAAAAGAAAACATACAAAAGGGTGAGCTCAAATGCTCAGTAAGGGTAAAAAAAAGAAATATTATTCATATCATATTCATAAGAACATAACATTTTGAAAATATTAACCTCCAAAAGAGATCATAATATCATAAAATGGGATAAATCATAGTAGAGAAATGTAATCCCAATAAACTTAAAATAAAACATGAAACTTTGTGGAATACACACCTAATCATAGAAAATCATTTCATATTATTCAAGGCTCATTTCCAAGACCATCATAGCGGACAAAGTCTATTACTGAACCGAGTACACTACTCATTTCAATCCTGTATCACTGAACCGGATTAACTTTCCCTTCCATCCATTTATATCTCATGAGATATAAATATTTAACCAATGCATTGGAGGGAGATATAGGTCCCACCCATCTCATAATGATACCATTCTTTTGTGTGCCACAAAATCATAAATCATACATCATAGAGTAACCCATTTAATAAAAATGGGATTCTTAAACGTCATGCCAACATAACATAATCCATATAAGATAAAAGGACATCATTAAAATAAGTCTATCATAACATAATCAAATCAATGTAAAAATAGGGATAGAAACAGAACCCTATATTTTCTTATATGGATAATAATTTTGATAAAATTCTTGAACTCCATTCTTGAGGAAAATATCCTTTCTACTTCAAAAACATTTTTCCTTTCATAACATTTCATAAAATTTTAAACTAAAAGAAGTTGATTAAAAATAAACATGAAAACTTTTAAAGGATTCTTCATTGAAATAATGTTTTATGAAATCATAAAATCCATTCATGCCGTATAAGTTAAAAAAATTCTTCTCATACTTTGGCCCGAAAAGTCAAAAAGTACGTCGTACTAAAAACGACTAAAGATTCCTTTCATATATATTAATAAAAACTAAAAAATGAGTAATATTTTATTTAAACAATTTTAGGAGGATATATAATATTACATATTGAGAAAACATGGATTTAGATGATAAATACACCCCAGTAAATACCAAAGTGTAAACAATCTCAGATAAAAATGAGATTGTAATATTTTCCCTTACCTTATGTCCGATATTCTTTGTACATGTATGAAACTCCTGTATAGTGATTTAAATAATGTAATTGAATTATTCCAGAATCATATTCATTGTTATTATATCATAAATGGTCATATTCTTAGCTTCCTATTAGTGATATTTCATTACTACTTGTTATTCAGTTGTTTATTGCTTTATGTTCTTTTGCGTGTTTTGTCAAATAAATTATTATTATTCTTTTTAGGTTATAGATACCTAATTTAAAAAATGGTATTAGTATAATATATATAATATTTTCTTATTCAATTCATTTATATAATCATTATTCAATGATGATCATGTAGAACGAGTCACATCACATCTTGGAGATGGTAGGCCGCATGTACGCACGAGCGATGATATCATTCCCATGATTGTGGAATTGTATTTAAGTTTATTTATACTATTTCAGAGTCAATATAACTTCAAAATAATCATATAAGTTATTCATTACACCATTATACCCATCCAAGTATTGTGGTGGTGGAAAACAGATTACACCACGGCAAGGAGGCGATATTCAGTATATACGCATGTGTAGTGATTTCATATTCCGTAGTATGGATAGAAGGTGAAATAAGGTCGTTTCATATTTATAATAACATATCCGTTTATTAGTGATATTGATGTTATTACTTCATAATAAAACAACTAAATAATAGGATGTAGAAGAAGAAATAAATTTGAAACAATCGGTTACAGACATTACCTCTTCTTTGAAGCGCCTCTTCTTAACCTCCTCTTAGGGCACTAAAGATGGTCTTTGAAGAAGACCGGGACCTCTAGTATGTTTCTAGGGAAGTTAAGAAGGTAAATGGGTAGTAATTTTCTGAGTTTGAAGGCTCTAAATTGTATAAAAAGGAGAGGGAGGAGGTTCCATTTAATAAGGGAGGAGAGGGTCACCTTTGGAATTATAAGAAATATTAATTTATAATAAATTCCAAGACCAAATAAAAACCTCAAAAAATTACTCAAATCAGAATATTAGATGATATAGGGTTTTAATATCATCAAAAAATACAATTTAGACAAGTTGGGAATTTATTTTAAACATTATAAACATGATTTATCCTTATACAATCTATTTAATTTTATTTATGGTAATAAAATTATAAATTTTAAATCATTATAAATAATTACTTATATGTTGTGAATTGTCCATTAATTGTTTACTTTATTAAATTTCATACCATATAAATTTTAATTTATAATTTTTAAATAGTTTTTGTGATTTTTAAACAATTTTATAATATGTAATTTTTATAAAATAACAATAGTGTCAATTTTGACACAATTAATTTATTTGAATTTAAATAAAATATAAACAGAAGATATGTTCCAAATAAATATTTAATAGATTAATAACATGTCATATTTATCTAGAAAATTAGTTTATCACATTAAATAGATCATATAATATTTATTTTAATACTTTTAAAATTATTTATTTGATAATTCAATCAATAAAATAATTTCAACATCGATATTGTGTCATGATTAATAATAATTATTTAATCCCTAAAAATTATAAATAAATTAAAATAATGTAGATAATTCTATTAGAGTTCTAGAGACTATTTATAACTGAAGTTTTATGATTTTTATCAGTAAATTAAAATAATTACACTTATATAATTTAAGAGAGTGACATGTTGTCACTTTCTTTGGTTTTAATAATAATTATATTATTTCATGGTAAAAAGTCCATGAAATGAATCTAGTTCAACCCTTAGGTGATATTAGTCACCTTTTATTCATTAAATATGATTTTGGAATGTGTTAGTGTAATTTTATAATCTAATTGCTACCCTTAATTACCAGATTTACCTTTAACTGTAGTAAATAAAAATTACCGTAGTTACTATTCATAATATAAAAAACATAAAAGTAAACTATTAACGTAATTTGGACCCAATGAATTCAAATATGGAATCCATTTTTCAAAATTCAAAACACATAATTTTCAGTAAATAAATTAATTTTAATCTAGTTGTTATGAAAACAGATTTTAAAAGTTAAAACATTTCCAAAGATTGATATGTTTTTACCTGTGAATTCAATGTAAAATTAATGGCAATGACATAAATTATATTAAATAGTAAAAAAATATTCTATTTATACTTTAAAACCATTTAATAATATAATTTAACCATATAAATTATTACGATGAAAAAAGATGTTTTTAATTAAAATATATCGTGTTTTTACTATTCATTAAAATATGAAAGTAATCAGAATAATATGAAAAATTTATCCAAAATAAATTTTTATATCCTGATTCCAGAGAAGAATTTGATTTTGTCATATTTAACTTATAAACATGTCAAAACTAGATTTAAATTGGGTGCGCCATCAAAAGGCAGCAAAAATGCATTTTTTGAAAAATAATTATTTTGCCCGAAAAAATTATTTTGTTCTCATACCATGTTATAGAAAATGTGTAAGATGAATAATAATGTTATAAAATTTAAAATTTAGTTAATAATATTGATAACAGCTAGTTTATATAATATATTGTTGTTTAGTGAAACTCGATGTTGCGTAAAACACATGCTATCGAGGAAGGTTGCTTTTGCGTAGAACGCTAGCGAAGCTAGTGTTGTGTGCAGTGAAATATTTTTTTGATGTTGTGTATAACATAAGACATAAAAAATATACTTCTCATAAAATATCAGGTTGTCACATTCTACCCCCCTTAAAATGAATTTCACCCTCGAAATTCGTCACTTCATAACAAAAAGATGAGGTTACTTCTCCCTCATCATATCCTTAAGCTCCAATGTAACTTTTTCTAATTGGTGGTTCCTCTATAAAACAATTACCAAGCCAGTGGTCTTGTTCCGTAGAATTTTTTACTATGATCCAGAATCTCTATCGGCTGTTCTTCATAAGAAACATCTTTCTCCAGCGGTACAACTTCTGAACTTAGTACATGTGAAGGATCGGGTATGAACTTTCTCAGGAGAGATACATTAGACACATCGTGAACTTGAGAGAGATTCAGTGGAAGCGACAATCGGTAAGCTACCTTCCCAACACGATCCAGTATTTTGAAAGAGCCGATATACCTAGGGTTCAGCTTTCCCTTCTTTCTAAATCTAATTACTATCTTCCAAGGAGATATTTGTAAGAACACTTTATCACCAACTTCAAACTCAAAGTCTTTTCTTCGGTTTTCGACATAACATTTTTGTCTACTCTGAGCTGCTATTATTTGTTGTTGAATAGATCTGACCTTTTCTGACATCTCATCAACAAGATCAGGTCCTTAGAGCTTTCTTTCCCCAACTTCATCCCAACAAGTTGGAGTCCTGCATTTCATTCCATAAAGAGCTTCATAAGGAGCCCTCTAAATACTGGAGAGAAAGCTATTATTATAAGGAAATTCCACCAATGGTAGGTGTTGATCCAAACCACCTTTTAAATCCATATACAAAGCACTTAACTTATCTTCTAGAGTTTTAATTGTTCTCTCATACTGACCGTTTGTCTGAGGATGATAAGCAGTGCTGAAACTCAACTCTGTATATAAAGTATGCTGAAGACTTCTCTAAAACATCGAGGTAAACCGCAGATCCCGATCAGATATAATGTAAATTGGTAGTCCATGCAATCTTAACACTTCCTTCCCATATATCCTGGCAAGCTGATCGAGAGAGAAATATTCTCTAATAGTAATGAAGTGTGCCGACTTCATAAGACGATCAACTATGACCCAGATAGCATTATTACCTTTGGATGTTTTAGGAAGTCCAGTGACAAAGTCCATAGTAATGTTTTCCCATTTCCATTCTTGTATGGGTAATGGTTGTAACATCCCTTTAGAATTTTGTCTCTCAGCTTTAACTTGCTGACAAACCAATCATCGAGAGTCATATTCAGCAAAATATCTTATCATTCAATCCCACTAGAAGTACTCTTTCAGGTCCCTATACATCTTCGTGCTTCCATGATGAGTAGAGAATGAAGAACTATGAGGCTCAGCCAGTATCTCCTTCTTTAATTCTAGTATGGGAGCAACACAAACCTGATTCCTGAACCTTAATATCCCATCACAATCAAGGTTGAATTCAGAAACATTTCTCACCTTATTTTTTAACTCTACATCTTCTTTTTTTCCTCTTTATTATTTACATGTATAGATGGTTGAACATTCATTTTAGAAAGATAATATTTTTCCCCTTCCATTATAATTTCAAATTTCATCCTTTGTAAATCCATAAATATTGGATCTTTTGTGATCCTCCTCATGGATAAGCTAGCATGGTCTTGTCGACTTAATGCATCTGCCACCTTGTTTTCATTCCCAGGGTAATAATGAATGGATCAGTCATAGTCCATAATCAACTCGAACCATATTTTTTGGCACATATTCAAATCCTTTTGTGTGAAAATATAATTTAAACTTTTATGATCAGTATAAATATCACACCTTTCACCATAAAGATAATTCCTTCAAATCATTAATGCAAATATTACCACAGCTAACTCCAAATCATGAGTTGGGTAATTTTGCTAATAGATTTTCAAATGTCGTATGGCATAAGCTATCAACATATCATTTTTCATGATAACACAACCCAATACCTTCTTGGACGAATCACTATAGATCACAAACCTTTCTCCACTACAAGGCAGTGTGAGCACAGGTGCACTGAATAATCTTCTTTTCAACTCCCTGAAATTCTCTTCACACTCCTCTGTCCAAACGAACTTAACTCCTTTTCGAGTCAGCCTGGTGAGTGGATTAGATAATCATGAAAAAGAATTCAAAAAATATCGATAATATCCAGCCAAACCAAGATAACTTCAGTTATCAGTTACAGTTTTTAGTCTCGACCATCTTTCGATAAACTCTATTTTTTCTAGATCCAAAGATATCCCCTCTTTTGAGATTATGTGACCAAAAAATAAACCTTCTTCAAGCCAAAATTCCCACATGGAAAATTTGGCATAAACCATCTTCTTTCTCAGGGTCTTAAATACAATTCTCATGTGATCTTCATGTTATTCCTTACTCTTTGTATAGACAAGAATATCGTCTATAAAGACTACCACAAACTGATCAAGACAGTCTCTAAAGACTCTATTCATTAGATCCCTGAAGATAGCAGGGTCATAAGTAAGACCAAATGGCAGCACTATAAATTCATAGTGTCCATACCTTGTACGGAATGTCGTCTTTCGTATATATTCCCTTTTGAACCTTAATTGATGAGACCCTGAATGAAGATCAATCTTGGAAAAGTATTGAGATCCATGTAGTTGGTCAAATAAGTCATCAATGCGCGGGAGAGGATATTTGTTCTTGATAGTGATCTCGTTATGTTCTCGATAATCAATTCAAAGTCTCTTTGATCCATCTTTCTTCTTAACAAACAGAATAGGTGCTCCCCATGGTGACACACTAGGTCATATGAATCCATTATCAAGATTCCCTTGGAGTTTCTTCTTTAGTTCCTGTAACTCGATTGGGGCCATTCTATAAGGTGTCTTTGAAATGGGCATAGCACCCAGTATGAGTTATATTGAAAACACAACTTCATGATTTGGTGGAATACCTAAGAATTCCTCTAGAAAGACATCATCAAACTCCCGCACAATGGGTGTATTCTTAATCATGAGTTTCTCTCCAACCATTTGTGATAAATAACCGTCATTTATTTGAATCAAGATACATATGATGGAAGAAATTTCCAGAGGAAGGTTATATTCTTCTTTGCATCGATATACGATAGTATATTGATAGGGAATATTAAATGTCATTTCCCTTCCTTAAAAATTGATATGAGCTCCATATAAAGAAAGCCAATCCATGACAAGAGTCACATCAAATTCAACTATAGGAAGGATTACAAGATTTTCAGGAATCACTTTCCAACAAATGTCAATTTGAGAATAATTATAAACATTTTATGTGACCGTTGTTCCATTAGAAGTTTTCACAACTAACTCAACCTCTAATTGTTGAGGTAATATGACGATACCCTTAGAAAATTATTCATAAATAAAAGAGTGGGTGGATCCAAAATCAAATAAAACATTTTTTACTTTAGAGTGGATGGTAAGTATACCTTTCACCACTTCGTTATCATACTCCACATCGCCGATAGAAATTACATGTGAAATTACTTTGTCTTTAGCCTTAAGAGTTTATCGACGTCGATCATCATCAACAACCCTTGGATTAGGGCATTGATTAGCAAAATGCCCCATTTCCTTTAACTTGAAACATTGATGTGCTGGAGGTGCATTCTGTGTATCCCTTTCTTTATTCGCATCACTAGAAATCTTCCTCCCATTATTTCGACATTCAATTGCCCAATGTCCTTCTTTTCGACACTTAAAACATTTTCTTGTCCTTTTAAGAAAATTCCCTCCATGTTTCTTCCCTCAATTTGAGCATAAAGGAAAACTCATCTTCTTTTCAGTGTGGTCTTTAGATTTTCCATTGAATTTCATTTTCCTCTTCTTGTCAAACCCATTTGACTGATGGGTTACTACAATTTCCATCTCAACCTTGAGACCACATCAAACAATTTCCTCATAGCTATTGAAGTCCCTTATGGCTAACACCCTTCAAAGACTTGGTTTTAAGCCACTAAAGAATCGATCGATCTTACTCTCAGGTTGGATAATAATTCCGGAATCGTACCATGCAAGTCTTGTAAAATTTGATTCATAGGTACCAAAAGATTCATCATCCTTTTTCTTCAGTTCAAGAAACTCCTTATCCATCCTTGTTCGAAGAATACGAAGGAAGTTATTATTGAATAATAAGTTCCTTAACTCATCCCATTCCATGGACTCAATTTCATCTCTTTTCCTCGTACACTTGATAAGATTCCACCATTGATGAGAATCACCTTCCAAACTATACACTAATAAGATGACTTTGTCATGTCCAGAACATTATAGAATTGAAAATATCTTTTTAGTGGTACTAATCCATTGTTCAGCAAATAATGGATCCGAAGACCCGCTGAATGAAGGTGGCCACTGCCTCATGAAGGATTCAACAGAATGTTGATCCTTCTTTTTCTCGTTTGGAAGTCCTGCATGGTTCATATCTTGAGAAATTTGTGTGATCATTTCTACAAGATTTTTCATTCTAGCTCCCATAACGTTTTGTTTCTCATAGGGACAATCATTGCATTGCCTATCGAATTCAACATTAACAGGGTTCCTTCAGGTACCAGCCATTGACTAAAACCAATAATAATTGTGTGAGAAACACTAATCATAATAGGAAATCCACATAATCAAGAATAAAATTTTACACTTAATGTCTTATCATAGGTTATTCATGGCCATTTCTAAAATATTAATATTGTGTTCTATGCTTAGACATATCCTTAGGGTTCTTACTAAGGCTTTCACATCCTAGTTTCCAAAGGTTAACTATACCGTTCTTATGATACCAACTATAACGACCCATACTTTTTATACATTGTTATTACTTCAGAATTGAAGCATAATTATTACAACATATAACAAAACCATGATAGGACGATATAGGTATAGTTTATTTAGAAACATGGAAACATAGACAATTGCTTCATAAACCATCTACATTGTCTCCCGTTTATTTCACAATATCTAGAGTCCGTTTTGGAATATCGTACTTAATACCCTTCTTCCTGACCTGGGGAAAATAAAACATACAAAAAGGTGAGCTCAAATTCTCAGTAAGGGTAAACAAAAGAAATATCATTCATATAATACTCATAAGAACATAACATTTTGAAAATCATAACCTATAAAAGAAATCATAATATCATAAAATGGGATAAATCATAGTAGTGAAATATAATCCAAATAATCATACCTTAAACCATGAAACATTGTGGAATACAAACATCATCATAGAAAATCATTTCATATTAGTCAAGGCTCATTTCCAAGACTATCATAGTGGAAAAAATCCATTACGGAACCGAGTTCACTCCTCGTTCCAGTCCTGTATCACTGAGCCATATTAATATGACGTTCCAACCATGTATATCTCATGAGATTTAAATCATTAGCAAATGCATTGGGATGAGATATAGGTCCCAACCATCTCATAATTATACCATTCTTATGTGTTCCACAAGATCATAAATCATATATCCTAGCATTACCCATGTAATAAAAATGTGATTCTTAAACGTCATGCCATCATAACATAATCTATATAAGATAAAAGGACATCATAAAAATAATTTTGTCATAACATAATCAAATCAGTTTAAAAATAGAGATAGAAATATAGCCCTATATTATCTTAGATGGAAAATAATTTTGATAAAATGCTTAAACTCCATTCTTGAGGAAAATATCATTTCTACTTCAATAACATTTTTCATTTCTTAACATGTCATAAAATTTAAAACTAAAAAAAGTTGATTAAAAATAAACATGAAATATAGTAAAGGAATATTCTTTGAAATAATGTTTTATGAAATCATAAAATCCATTTATGCCATATAATCTAAAAAAACATTCTTCTCGTACTTTGGCCGAAAAAGTCAAAAAGTTCCTCGTACAAAAAACCAAAAAAGATTCCTTTCATATCTTTTAATAAAAACTCACCAATGAGTAATATTGGATTTAAACAATTTTATGAGGATAAATAATATTACATATTTATGAAACATGGATGTGGATGATAAATACACCCCAGTAAATATCAAAGTATAAACAATCTCAGATAAAAATGAGATTGTGAGATTTTCCTTTACCTTAGGTCTGATATTATTTGTATGTGTCTGAACCTCCTGTATAATGATTTAATTAATGACATTTAATTTTTTTCATAATCATACTCATTGTTATGATATCGTAAATGGTTATATTCATAGCTTTTGATTAGTAATATTTCATTGTTACTTGTTATTCGGGTGTTTATTGCTTTATGTTCTTATGCATGTTTTGTCGAATAAATTCTTATTCTTATTTATAGGTTATAGATACATAATTTATAGAATGTTATTACTGTAATATATATCATATTTACTTATAAAATTCAATTATATAATCATTATTCAATGAAGATCATGTAGATCGAGTCGCATCACATCGTGGAGACGGTAGGCCGTACGTACACACGAGCGATGATATCGTTCCCATGATCGTTGAATTGTATTGAAGTGTATGTATACTATTTCAGAATCAATATAACTTTACAATAATTATATATAGTTATTCTTTATACCATTATACCCATCCATGTAAGGTGGTGGTGGAAAACATATTACACCACGGCGTGGAGACGGTATTCCGTACGTACACACGCGCGGTGATTTCATTTTCTGTAGGATGGATAGAAGGTGAAATAGGGTTGTTTCATATTTATAAAAACATATAAGTATATGATTAATACTATTGTAATTACTTATAGTGAAACAACTAATGAATAAGATGTAGAAGAATATATAAATTTGAAATAATCGGTAACGGAAATTACCTCTTCTCTGAAGCGCCTCTTCTTAACCTCCTCTTATGGCACTGAAGATGGTCTTTGAAGAAGACCAGGACCTCCAGTATGTTTCTATGGAAGTTTAAAAGGGAACTCGGCAGGGTTTGGCCGAGCTTGAAGGCTCTAAATTGTGAAAAGTGGAGAAGGAGGAGGTTCCCTTTTATAATGGAGGAGAGGGGCACCTTTGGAATTATAAGAAAAATTAATTTATAATAAATTCCAACCACACTTAAAACCTCCAAAAATGACCCAAATCCAATTATTAGATGATATAGGGGTTTAATCTCATCAACCAATAAAATTTTGACAAGGTGGTAATTTATTTTAAACATTACCAAAATGATTTATCTTTATATAATCTAATTAATTTTATTTGTTATAATAAAATTATAAATTATAAACCATTATAAATAATTACTTATATGTTGTGAATTGTATATAATTGTATAGTTTATTACATTGTAGACCCTATAAATTTTAATTTATATTTTTTAAATGATTTTGTGATTTTTAAACAATTTTATAATATGTAATTTTTATAAAATAACAATAGTGTCAATTTTGACACTATTCATTTATTTGAATTTAAATAAAATATACATAGAAGATATGTTCAAACTAAAAGATTTAATAGATTCATTAAATTTCATATTTACTTATAAAATTAGTGGATGACATTAAATAGATCATATAATATTTATTTTAATTATTTTGAAATCATTTATTTGATAATTGAATCAATAAAATAATTTCAACATCACCATTGTGTCATAATTAATGATAATTATTTAATAATAAAAAATTATAAATAAATTCACATAATGTATATAATTTAATAATATTTCTAGGTACTATTTATATCCAAAGTTTTATAATGTTTATCACTAAATTAAAATTATTACACTTATAAGATTTAAGAAAGTGACATGTTGTCACGTTATTTGGTTTTAATAATAATTATATTATTTCATAGTCAAAAGTCCATTAAATGAATCTAGTATGACCCTTACGTGATATGGGTCTACTTTTATTCATCTAATAGGATTTTGGAAACTGTTAGGGTAATTTTATAATCTAATTTTTACCATTAATTAACTGATTTAACTTTAACTTTAGTAAATAAAAATTATCGTAGTTACTATACATAATATCAAAAAAAAGTTACCTATTATCATAATTTGGACCAACTGAATTTAAATATGGAATCCATTTTTAAAAATTAAAATCATAGATGTTGCAGTAATTAATTTTCAATTAATCTCGTTGTTAAGAAAATGGGTTTTAAAAGTTAAAACATTGCCAAAGATTGAAATGTTTTTACTTATGAATTCAATGAAACATTAATGGTAATGACATAAATTATATTAAATGGTAAAAATATATTCTATTTATAATTTAAACCATTAAATATTATAATTTAATCATATAAATTATTACGATGAAAAAAGTTTTTTTTAAGTAAAATATAGCGTGTTTTTACTATTCATTAAAATATGAAAGTTATCAGAATAATATGACAAATTTATCCAATGTAAATTTTTATATCCTGATTCCAAATAAGAATTTTATTTTTTAAAATTGATCTTATAAACATGTCAATAACTAGATTTAAAGTAGGTGCGCCTTTAAAAAGAGGAAAAACTGCATTTTTTGAAAAATACTTATTTTACCCGATAAAATTATTTTGTTCTCATACCATGTTCTAGAAAATGTGTAAGACGAAAAATAATGTTATAAAATTTAATATTTAGTTAATATTATTCATAATCTCTAGTTTATATAATATATTGTTATTTAGTGAAACGCGATGTTGCGTACAACACACACTATCGAGGAAGGTTGCTTTTTCGTATAACGCAAGCCAAGCTAGTGTTATGTGCAGTGAAAGATTCCATTGATGTTGGGTATAACATAAGACATAAAAATATACTTCTCATAAAATATCAGGATGTTACACATTTAAAAATTAAATTTTCAATATCACTTTTCATTCTATCTCATGAGTAATACTTCCAGTAGTCTATGTACATCTTAGTACTACCGATATGAACTAAAAAAAGAGGACTATGAGCCTCGCAATACAATTATTTCTTCAACTAGGAACCAAAAGGCACATACAAACTTTTACCAAATAATAAAACAGAATATTTATCAATGTTAATTAAAAAAAATATACCCATTTAACTAATTCTACATTTATCTTTAGCTCACAGTCTTCCTATAGTGTTTGCTGAATTTTTTCTGAAAAATATAACTACAATGAAACCTGATATAAAAGAGATGTATTTTCTGCACCAACCACTTCTATGCCAAAATTCATCAAATAATTTACCAATGTATCACATTCCAAACATATCATACATAAAATAACATTACTTTTCAAACTCAATGAATCAGCCACTCTATTTTCTTTCTGAAGATGGTGATGAATTGTACAATCGTAATCCTTGATTAGTTCATGCCATCTTAGTTGTCTCGTATTTAATTCTTTCTGAGAGAATATATACTTAAAAATTTTATGGTTGGTATATATTTCACTATTCTATCCATATAAATGTTTCCTATAAATAATTAAAGTAAAGAGCATATAATTTAATTCCAAATCATGTGTATGTTAATTTAACTCATGGGGTTTCATCTAACATGAAGAATATGAAATTACGTGATCATTCTACATCAGAAGAAAACCATGTCCCTTTAATGAATCATTAACTGAGTTGACAGACTCACCATTTCGGGAATGCAATGCCAAAACTAGATCATTCACCAATCACTTCTTCAGTTCCTAAAAACAAACATGACATTCTTCTGTCCGAATAAATTTAACCCCTTTTATGTTTTCTTTGATAGTGGGCTAGATAACCATGAATTTTTTTAACAAACTATCAAAAAGAACATTATAATCCATGAATAATATAAATCACTGTAACATTTTTAGGTGTTTTCTATTCATCAACCATTTTTGTGGAGAGATAAACTATTATTTCATCCTTATTTATAATTTTCCTAAGAAAAGAAATCTATTACAACCAAAAATCCCACTTTCTGAATTTTCCATACAATATATTTTCATTTATGGTTAAAAAAAACATTTGATGCTTTCTATTCTCCTATTTACTTTAATAATATACCATAATATAAAAAAAACTAGAAATGTATCCAAGAACTCATGAGATATTCTATTCGTAAGATCCTTGAATACAACAGGTGCATTAGTTAACCCAAAAGGGATAACTTCAAACTCAAAAAGACCATATCTAGTACATAACTCAATCTTCTAGATGTATTCATTCTTTACATTGAACAGATGGTACCCCAACCTAAGGTCAACCTTTGAAAAATTATATACTCCCTAGAGTTGATAAAAAAAGTCATTGATAGGATTCAAAAGATACGTGTTTTAAACATTAATGTTATTCAAGGCTCATTAATCAATATAAACTCTCATTAAACTATATTTCTTTTTAAAAACAAGATAGAAGAACTCCATGGTGATGTACTAGGTTGAATTAAGCCTTCATCTAAAAATTCATGCAACTTATTTTTTAATTTATAAAAGATCGACTTTTTTATTTGATAAGAGGTTTTAGAATTTGGCATAGAACCAGGAACTAATTCAATGACACAATCATACTCTTGGTGAATAATAACACTAGTTAAATAATCAAGAAAAATATCCTTGTTTTTATTTACCATAGGTACATCATTAATCTGGATAGTTCTCTTATATTTCAAAATATGAGAAAGACAACGCTCATTTAAATATTTTATCAATATCATGTCTTCCTGATATATTATAAATTTTATGGGTTCATTCTTGTACACAAACTAGTAATCATTCTGAAAAAAACTTATTTTTCTCTCCAATATATCTTATCATGATAAAATGATATCCAATCCATACCCAGAATAACATATAAATCTACTAAAGGCATTACAACATGGATTGTAGGTATACTCATTCCGCAGACATAGACAAGTAGATTCTTTTAATTTTTTCCACAATATTTCATCCAGGTGTTTTTACCATGATTTCATTCATTTCATGAGGTGGAATTAAATTTTTTTTTGAAACTTTCTCAGATATGAATGAATGTGTAGACCCTAAATCAAAATACACATTTGAGAAATTTTTAAAAACAAGAAATGGACCTTATACTACATCATTTGACGGATCAACATCTTTGCTGTGGATGCAATGGATTTTCTCACACCCAATTAATTACATTTATAAAATCTCACCATTGTTTTCTAATTAATTTTTATATAATTGTTTTTGTACTCATGAGACATGTTTCCAAATTTTCCACATTAGTTGCACTTCCCATAATTTAAAAGACATTCTCTAGGATGCCTTTTACCAAACATTTCAAAAGAAGGGAAATGTATTTTCTTACCTCCATACTTCTTTGATGAACACTTCCACAATTCTAGCCAACATAACCACTTATTATTGTTGTCATCATGAGGAATGAATGTTTCAGAAAACTCAATCTCCTCTATTTCTGCCCAATGAACAAGTTTCTCATAGATTTTAATCTTTCATAAATCCAAATATCATCATAAAGAAATTAATCAAACGAGAGTAAAATATATTAAATTTTTTATCAATGACATGAGTAAAATCCATTTGATAGTCATGAAAAATTGTCTTCATATGATAACACAAAATCCTCATATTTCTACTTCAATCATATAATTTTTTCTCTATTTTGAGTCGAAGAGTTTTTAGAAAATAATTTTCCTCAATAAGACTCTTAAAATAATCCCATTACAGACTGTAAAGATTAAATAATTCTCTCATATTCTAAAACACATACATCCATTGTTCACCTTCTCCTTAAAAATGATGAATTTCTAATATTAAATTCTATCGTTCTGAACATCCTATGACATCAAATATCTTTTCTAAAGAGTTGATCCATCCTTTAGCTATCAGTGGATATGTGGATCCACTAAATTATAGAGGATGTTTCGTTATAAAATAATTTAAAAAATACATGTTTATTCGTGGTAGATAATGTTCCTCTCAAGCATGTATACCACAACAGTTTATTACATGATTTAACTGATATATTGCTGTCACACACTGCTCGGTTCTAATTCCCACCATTCCAGGCTATAGATTTGGTCCGACATTAGCCTTTTGATTCCTTCCTACTTTAGAATCCCTATTTCTTATACAGAAAACCATTCTGAACTGACATATATTAGTTAAAGAAACATGTAAATCATTAAAGTCTATAACATTTTAAATTAACCATATAGTACAAATAATTTATGGTATTTTCATAACATCATAATAACCCCTAATGTAACTTAAACCATCCTATGATACCAACTAAAAGGAACCATCCTTAAAAAAATACTTAATCATGAATTTTATTTAATAACATATATTATTATAGATTACGGATATTTTTTGGTATATATTTTTAGGCAATTAGGATATAAAACATACAATACATCTCAGAATCATACATTGAGATACTATTAAAATAATATCATTTATTTCAAAATATAAAACATTTCAAATAAAACATAATCTATTTGAAAAATATTCATGAATTTTTAATTTTCTTCATTATTTCTCTTACACATCCTTATAAAGTATGAAAAATATTAAAAAACATAGGATGAGCACAAAAATCCTAAAAAGGGATATTAGGAATAAAATCGTTTATAAAGTGATAACATAATAACCAATAAAACCCATTTCATAAAAAATCTCTTTAACATGAATGAAAACATAATATTGTTTCCATGGCACATATTTAACATATCACCATTACATTCACCATTACACAAGGAATAATATTTTTGTCAACTTCCATCTTTTTAGTACTCAATACATTGGAGAGCTATATTTGGGCTCACCAATCATATTTTAAGCTGTAATGGTCGCAACCCAACATATATTGTTTTATAATAGGTCCAACCCAACATATGTTGATCAATAATGGGCTCAGACCAACATAACTAATGTATATAGAACATATCATACAAAAACACTTCATATCCCATTTACACCCTTGAGAAAAATACATTCACATTTCAAAATACATTTTTTGTAAAAATCACTCCTAGAACATACACACTACCCAAAAAAATAATGAAAACAAATTATTCAAAAATAATTATAAAACATATAATGGAGACACTATTACATTAAAACATGAATTCATAATATTACACTCATGACATAAAAAAATACAATCTCTTTGGATTTCATGAAGGAAACATCCTAAATAATTTTAAGGGAAAATCCCATTAAAATTACCATAACATTTAAGGGAGAATTGATTAAATTAATGGAATATGTATATATACTATAAATAAATAAAATATAATATAATAAAACCAAATTACATTTCAAAAAACCTCTTATCATGATAAAAAACCATTGAAGTTGAAGGTTAACTCAAAGAATAAAAATTGTGTTTAGAGTTCAATTAAGAAATTTCAGCATGGTATCTGGTGTACATGGGAGAGATTAATGCGAGAGAAAGGATATCTCATCATTAATTAGTCATAAAGGACGTATGTTATAGGTAAATAAATATACCACATAAAATATCACAACAAAGAGGAGATTCTTAAATAAAATTGGGAAAAAGAGGATCCCTTACCTCAGGTTTGAATTCCCTCAATTGTGTTTAATACACTTATATGAAGATTAAAATAGGGTTATTAATATTTTAAAAGAAACATGTTAATGTTTATAACACATGTAATTATAATTTTACAACATCATTCCACTATTTCATTAATAATATTTTTTTAATTCCACTATTTTGGGAGCGTGCAGTACAAGGTTTCCATGAGCAGATCATAAATGATATTCTTGTTGATTAGAAGTAAAACATCCAGAATTGGAATGGAATGGGTTTTTAATATTTCAAGAACCATAAATTATACCATTTATTATTTTTAATTCTGATGCTATAATGGTTCATAAGTTAAAGCATTATTGATATTTGTTTAGGTCATCTTGGCGATTCTTCGATCATAATGAACTCATTTTGAATTATAAATTAATAAAATGTGTAACAAATGATCCCATAACCTTATATAACATATACTAAAAAAATTATTATCTAGTAGAACAATTAAAATAGTTTCATGACTAGTCTTGAAATAATTAAATGAAATTGAAATAACATCGTCCACAATAGAGGTAATTTGACACATCACATATAGTGTTTTAATTTCTAGAATAAGTGGGAGAGGAGAAGAAGTATAATTGTGAATCATCCACAAAAATTATGAAAATACATAATATATGAGATGTTGGATCATTATTTCCTTTTGGATAAGGTGACATGAGGAAATAATAATAATTAAAAAGAAAATTAAAAGAAAAGAAACAAAACAAAAGAGGTTGTTTACCTCTTGATCTCTTCCCCATGAGATCCTTCTTAATGCCCTTGTTTTTTGTCCATTTGGAGATACTAGTAGTTCATGAACGTGTATATGGTTTTTGAGAGGATTATTTGGTAGAATTTGGTCAAGGCTTGAGGCTTGTGATGTGTGGGAGGAAGAGGGCAGAGTGGGTGGTATTTGAAGTGGATGATATGAAGACTTTTACATTGTTTTAATCATTATTTTTTATTTTTCCACAAGACAAGAAATAATTATGATATCAAGACCCCAAATTGTAATATGTGAATGTGAGTTCCAACTAATGGTTTCTTATATTATCCATGATGTAGGGAATTGTTTATTTATATCATAATGTATTGATACTGTAATTACCATATTTTACAATTTACCAAAAATTCAAGTATTTTAGAAAAATCACAAGAAATCACCCTAATTATTTTTAGATACATAGAAATAAAAAAAGTACTCGATTTTTTAAAAATAATTTTATAAATATTACTAATTTAATTTTTAAATAAATTAATATTTTTTTCCAAAAACAACAAATTTAAATCATTTATTTACTTATTCTATGATATGGGTATATCATAGCTTTAATTAAATATTATACATATACTATCATAGGTGAAGTTACTATTCATAAGGGTATGCTATTATTCATAAGGGTAAAATTACTGTTCATAATGGTATGTTTCTATTAATCAAAAAATTATGTTGGTTATATCAGACTCTAAATATCTTACTGATTGAAACTATGTAAGTCCATTTTTTCAAAATTCAAAATAGAGAAGTGGAAACAATATATCACACATTTCAATTTACATTTAAAACGTTGGGGGTTTAGATGTGAACGGCTTGGTAAACATCCTTGGAGGTCACCCATCATGATTATAAATACATTCCAAACATCTTTACCTTTATATTTTTAGTTAGATAGAAACTTTGAAACAATGGTGCTCTAGGTTGAAATGGGTAGTGAAATTTACCCTCTTAACCCTATGAAATTATAGAGTGATACATTATATAATTATAGAACATTTTAAAATATTCTCAAGGGCATGATCCTATATAGATGAATATATGGGAAAATTTTTCACCTGCCTCTGGAAATGGAGCTAGGCATGCTATTGTATTAAACCCGACTCTAGTAACCCAGAACCAATGCCTAATTTATTAAATTGGAACAAGATACAAGGTATTAGATCCTGAAGGACCAAGTAGTTGAGTAGTATTTTTATGTTATTTACATTCTTGAAATTCAAATTATATTTTAATTATAAAATATACAACATGTTCTATTTGTAAACTCCATTAATACCCCTAGCACTTCCATTTTATCAATAAAAAACTTCTTGGTATCTAGGGAAAAACAATTCTTAAGATATTATTGATCTCTGATTTGCAGTAAGGGTATTCGTAAAATAGAGTCTATCCTGAATAAATAATTTTAATCAATATGGAATGCTAAATAACTAAAACAAATACCAATTAATTAATAAATGTAGCATAATATGGTAGAAATGAAATATTCCCAAATAAACCAACATAAATAATCCCTTAAAATTTACACTTATACCTAGATATTCAAACTAATTGAATAATCAAATAATAATAACTTATCTCATAATGAGGGAATGCATAATTCAATCATCTAAAACTATCAATACCTTTGACAAGATGGTTCAAATATGTGGGTATAAACCAAACTAATTTGGATAATTTTAATTTTTTATGGGAATGGTTGATGCATTGAGGGGATATCTATAACTGGGAAAAACCCATGAATTAATATATCCAACACATTATTTGTATTAAATGGGTGAAAACTATTTAAAATACACATTTTCATTAAAAAAATTAACATGTGAAATGTTAATACTTAACCCAAACAAATAAAAATTATAATAAACCATCTAGAATAATATGGGGAGTGGTAATAAAATTGTACATCCTTAGTTAAACAGATCCAAAATCATAAAAATAAATAAAAAGGATGATATAAATGCAACATAGCACTGGTGGATCATAAATAAAATTAATTCTTGCTATTATTGATGAATTGAAATTCCAAAAAAATGTCATTAAATAATTTTTAATGAAAATATACTTTTTTTACAATAAAAATATTTTCAAAACATAAATGTTCCAAAATATTTTGAAATGATATAATCATTAAAATAAAAATAAAAAACATGTAAAAAAATACATTAAAACATCGATTGTTTATGATGGTGGAAAATTAAATTCATTCCATACAAGTTAAAACAAATATTAATTTCAAATTTTAGAAACATACAAATAGGCCTTGTTTTGAAATAACATGGAGGATCCTTTCAAAAAAATATAAAAAATATTCAAAATGTGTAAAAATTTCCTTAATTAATTATTTTAAAAGTGTTCAAAGAAATTTGAAAACCTTTTTTGAAAAAATGGATTTTTTTGAAAAAGGATTTTCGGCAGAAGAGAGAAATATAATAGGACAATTTTATAAAACATTTCTCAAAAATTTAAAGTACAAAAGGCTAGGAAATTGGTACTAAAACATGAAAAAAATTCATGAATAACCATAGTAGAATAAAATAGACTAATTTTAAGACATATATTTCAAGTAATTTCCCAATGGGAGACTTAAACAAAAACAATATGTAATAATGATGATATTATGAATTAAACCCATACAAATTTGGTAACTTCTGAATCATAAAAAAATAAAACAAATTACATAAAATGAAACATTAAATACAATGTATATAATTAGTATCATGATATAAAATAAATTTTTTATTATATAAACCATAAAAATGAAGAATTTTTGAATATGGAATATGTCGTATGAAAGTATAAGATAGATGAGAAACCCTTATATCGGGTTCAAAATCATTAGTATGCTTCTAAACCTCCTGTATAATAAATATTATTTTAATATAAATATTTTATTGAATAGTAATCATATATATCATACCATATATGAGTTACTTATAGTCTTTTTTATCCATATATTAAGAACCCTTTATTAAAATCACAGTTTCACCTAACAATTGCTTCATTTTTCATGTATGATATATTTTGGTCATTTTGTTGATTATAATTTTATCATGGTAGCATAATATCTAGAATGTAAAAAAATTATATAAATATTATATTTCTTAATTTTATTTTTATTTAGAGTTAAATATTAAGGTTTTATGTATAAAATGGATTACATCATTCATGGAGACGATAAATAGTATAAACGCACGAACATCATTTCCATTTTTCTAGATGGATGGAATGAAATGAAAATTAATATTAATTAATAATTAAATAATAATTAAAATTTTAAATATTTTTTTTATATTAGTAAAATACATCATTATTTAAATAAATGTAATAATAAAATGAAAAAACATTTCATATCGCTATATGGAGGCAATAGTACACAAGTATGCACGATCAATGATATAGTTTTCTAATGAAAATAATGATATTATGTTATATGTGATAATATATTTCCATAATTATGTTTTGTTTATAAATATCACATATATTAATTAACCTTTACCATACTTCCAATAATATAAATATTAAGTTAAAAAAATCATATCATTTCGCAAGGCGGTAGTCCATCATACACATGAGCGATGTTATCGTATCCCTAATGAAATAGAATGTAAGATGGTATATTTGACATAATAATTTAAAAAGTATAATAATTTCATAAATATCATATATATATGTAAAATATTTCATTATATCCAAACTTTATACATGGTTTTGGAAAATGATTTATATGTGTTCACAAGGTGGTAGTCCACCGTACAAATGATCAATAGTTTAGATTCCCATTTTATGGAAGATGATATGGGTATAGTTTATGAAATTAATTTAATAACATTTAATTATATATAATATTTTTTTGATATTTTTTTATCATAGTTTTATAATATTTGAAGTAGGTGGATGAATAAATAAAATAGATACCCACATTTAATAATTTTACTTACTCTTTAGAGAGCCTCTTCATGTTTATTCCTAACTCCTTCTTAAGAGGAATTAATAATAAAAATAAGGACAATATGATATGTGTATGTAATTTTATAAGGTATTTTGGTAGGTATTTCCCAATTAACGTTTTTTAAGTGTTAAGAGGGTAGGAGAGGGGTAGCCTTTTATAAGTGGGGGGGGGAGGAAACCCATGAATGTTTTGAAAAGATAAAGTGATACACATATTTTAATACTGAAAATAACCACAAAAATGTATCAATATTAATAGGTATATATTATAGGGTCAATTGTTTTCACATAAATGTTTTTTTACATGTTTAGTCCATTTAAACCTTTATCCTCTTAGTTTAACACCCCGGTTAACCAAATTTTACCTTAACTGTGATAATGATTTTTTTATTGTTTTCACCATTAATGGCGGTAAAAAGTTAATTTAAACTTATAAGATAGTATAAATTCTGATGATTGCTAATATGGTATTCATTTTTCAGAAAAATAATTCACCAAATTGGTAGAATTATATTTAAAATAAACTAAATATTTGATGAAAATTTGGTTTTCTAAAGAGCAAATTCTAATAAATATGGAATGTTTTAATATCATAGTTCAATATAAAATTTATTCAAATGTAATAAATTAGTAATTTTTTTATAAAATTTAACTATTTTCTATTTAAAAATAATTTTAAAAAATAAAATAACTATGTAAATAATTTAACGAAAATGTAGTTTTCAATTATAGTTAGTATTTTTCATTATTCAACAAAAAATAATATTTGCAGAAAAGTAAAAAAGATTCATATAATGAATATTTTTACATGAATATTTCAAAAAATATGTTTATTTTTTTAAAAAAAAATTACTAAAATTTATAAAAAAAATTAATTTCTGTGCACAAAGGGTGATTTGAACACCTTTTAGAAAATTTATGATTTTTAAAAACACATTTCACATTATTTTAAATAGAATTTATTTAATTTATATTCTATAAATAAACATTCAATTTATTTTATACAAGTGTAAACCGTATAATTTTAAAAATTTATTTAGTAACATTCACCTCCACCAACTTAACTTCTTAGTTATAATTGTCCTGTTTAAATTATAATATTTTAAGAGAGTACCATTTTCCATTTTAATCAAGTTTCATGTGCATTTTATATTTTCAAAGAGATTGAATTTATTTAGAAATTAATATATCATAAAGTATTAGGGTTTTAAATTTTCATCTTTATTTAGTTTTACATGTCATATATGCTATTTAATATGATATCCCTATTTTAAAATCATGGGTTTTTACAACTAGGTTGTCAGAGAGATAAATTTAGACCTAGATAGAGATATAAAACTGAGGATATTGTACTGTAAGATATTGAAGAAATTTAATGATAATATTTTAATAATTATATTATTTACAAAGGCAAAATAATATAGGCTCCTGATAAGATCTTCAAAAACAACACCTTTTATCCTAGAGATCAAATTCTATTATACAAATCTAAAACTCAAGATGATTTTACGTAAAATTAATTCCTAAAAAGAATTTTCAATTATATTCACTAATTTCTATCATTTTGGTTTTTTGATGATTCTGAAATAAGAATAATTAAACCCATTCACAATTAATGGGCAGAAGCTAAATAAATTCTTTGTAAAATTTGCCTTTGAACTAGTGGAGGAGATCACAATCTTCTAACCTATTTTTCAATATAATACATAAAGTTTTATCTCTCCATTTCACATACTTTCTTATTCTGTTTCAATTAAAAATATCCATAAATATTCAATTTTCTAAAATTGATTGAGTACGCTTCATCATTTAATTATGGGGGGAGGGAAACATTTTATTTTAGAATTCTTAAATTCATTTTTAAAATACAATTTCTTTTTTTCAATTTTTTTTGTTTTTATTTTTGAATTTTAGATCATGTTTTAAAATTTTGATTGAAAAAGAATATATTTTCCATTTTTTAATCCCATTTAAAGGAGTGAACCAATTTATAACAAGAAACTGGTGTAAAATAAGTATTGTAAACGACTATGTTTCATGTTTAGAACTACGATAATATAATGAACATATCAGCAAATTTTCAATCACATGTTATAGTTTAGTATCTTTATCTTAAAAATAAACTTCATATGAGGTTTTTAATACTTTTTTTAAAATTATTAACTTTAACCTCACTTCTTGACAGAACCAAACAAAGACTGATTATCACTAATTTGATTTAATCTTCGAAAGACATGAGGCTTTTATGTACTTGTGTGTAAAATGATTGAGGGAATTTTTTTAAGATCTTATTTTCAAACGAAACATTCTAATTAAAGAATACCATTAAATTTAATCCATGTATCTTTTAATATCCACAAAAAATAGTTTAATTATCCAATTATATGCCACCTTTTCTTATCCAACCTTCCATAGATGTTAAAACTTCATGATCTAGTTGAAATTATTTTTGCGGTGTTTTATTATAGTGTTAAAAATCAATTGGTGATACTTTGGGCCGATAAAAAGAGGCTGAAATGTTAATTTAGAAGATAAAAAATAGAATCTTTATCATCGGTTTATGAGAATATATTTAATGTAAAAATATTTACAAAATCATATATAGTGGAATCTATTGCATAAATCAATTAATATTATTTTTATGAAGAAACAATTTATATTATCATTTTCATGAATGACATGAAATCACATACACTATCTAAACATGAAAACAACCATTTTTCCTAAAACATAATATATGGATAGATATTAAAAAATACAATAGAAAATAAAATATGATCTAGTAGTTTAATGGGATCATTTATGATACTATGTACTGGGTGGTGTGTACTGTCATTGAAGATTTCAGGATTATTGGTGATTATTTGCAACTACTGGGTGAGGTTGAGACCCATGATGAGTGTAATTTAGAATCATGAATTTGTTTCTTCTTAAATAGTCGACCCTCATTATCCAATGTCATATGTTTTTTACATAAAAACATACCAACTTTATGACATAAAATATTCTTGAAAATTCCCCTTGATTAATCGAACTCCTTGAAAAAAAGTTTTGGATTATATCAAGATTATTTTAACCATTTATTTTATCTAAATGATTTTTAATTTTGAAAATTAAAATATATATTATGTAAGAAAATATCCATAATGTAAGTGTTTTATGTGAATTATAAGAGAAATTAAGTGGAAATGAATTCAATAGCCAAAATGGAGAACATAAAATAATGGGTTTTGAGTAGTCCTGATAATCCTTCAATATATATTATGTAGGAAATTATCCATAAAGTAAGTGGTTTTTGTGGAGTCTTGATGCATTTTTTTCTAGGTGTTTAATTGATGGATCTCATGGGTATAGTTTTTTTATTTTATTTGATTTCATTTTAATGATTACTTTTATATGATTCCAAGTTTTATATTTCGGAAATGGATATGTCAATAAATTTTGGGAATTATTGTTAATATTTCTTAATTCAAAAAATTATACTATTTTTTAACGATTTTAAATTTTTTCCATAAATATTTGTGTATAGATTCAAATTGTGAAATTATATTTGAGTAGGGATTTTAGGTTAGTGGTTATAATTTCCTTAAACCAGTCCATGTTTAGAATTTATGACTATATGGCCCAAATAAATCATGAAATGTTGACAAAAATTGGGGCTAATAGATATTACCACTCCTTAATAAATCAAGATTATTATGGGATAAGTTATTTCAAAAAAAGTTATTCTATATTGAATTTTAATAGGAATAAGAGGTACATTTCCACAATAAATTTCATGGAAAAATTATTTCATTAAGGAATTTAATTCATGAGTCGAAGTGATGTAATATGAAGTGTCCTTTAGGACATAAATAGTTTACTTTTGTAATTATAACATAATGTTTTTACACATGTCATGTAGATTTGAATTTTTGTGAGAAGAAATAATAATCAAAGGATAAAAACATTCTAGAATACAACATGTCCAAAATTGTTCATCTAGTTAAAAAATAGTGCTTATGTTTTTGAAGGATATAAACATGAGGGTAGTCTTCTTCACCCATTATCTCTAATTTTAATTCACCACTTCTATTTAGAGAGTTATATGGATAGGTGTCATAATGTGGAATTCATACATTTATGTTATTATGATTTTTTAATCTTTTCCTAGCTCTATAATTTCATTTTCTTTCCCATTAATATTTTATACCCTTTATATGGTGGTGTTAACATCTGTGTGATTATGGAAGGGGTGGTTTCCCTATTATAATATTTGAATTATTTTGCTACCTAGAATAAAACTCTTTATTTATTCTCTTAAATTGGTTTCAATATTTATATTTCATTTTTTATTATCATAAAAGATCATATTTGTTTTTATATTATGTTACTATTACTATCATGGTCAATAATAATTTCCTCCCTCCACTATGTTGTGGTATGTATAAGATGAAATCATCTAGGGTTGGGTGGTAATGTTCTTGATGATTATTAGCATATGTGAAATTAGTAGTTCGGACTATTAGATATTTTAGTATACCAAGAATCGATTAATAAATTAATAAGTTAACAAGGAGGCCCCACTACATCACTTATATGTGATGGAAGAAGGGTAGACCAACATGAAATCTTAGTTAGGGTTATTCTCAATGATGCTATTTGAATAAAGGGGAAAGAGAGGAAGTGATTGTGGAATATCTCTCTTATCACCTTAGTGGATGAATAATGGATAACATAGTAAGTAGGATAACATTTCAATTGAAAAATAAACATTGACTTGATCACCTTTCTCATATCACTATTTTAAATATCCTTCTATATTGATTTATTTTGTTTTTACAAAAAATAAAATTTTAAAAACACTCCCTTCATCTAACTCAATGGAAAACTAACATCCAATTTTCTTCACTCCACTCAGTATACAACCTATGGTTTAATCTATAAAGACGTTTTAACTACGATAAATTAATTACATTTACACACCCCATGACAAGTCTTCATCAAAAAATATTTCATTAAACTTAATAAATAATATATATTAAATAATGAATTAATTTCTCAGAATTTTTTTATAAGTGTATATAATAAATATTATTTGAATATTTTTGAAAAATCAATTATTTTTTATTTGTCTTATTAGAATTTGATAGTACTTTTTTAAGATGATTTTTTGATGACATACTATTTAATCTCATAAAATTATATGCGATGAAATGTATTAATTTTGATGATCATTATGAAAAATAAAAACAATTATAGTTTCTATAAAGTGGTATGACCATTTTATTAACTCAATTAAAAAAACCGAAATAATATTTTTGACAACACTAATAATAATTTTTTTGTTATTGAATTAAACATGGCAGTGATAAATTAAATTAATAGTGATAACCATTAGTAATAACAATATACCTTCATTATATTATAATGTTTCATAATAAATAATCACATTTGAAACTCCATTTTAAGAGATGAATTAGTTAAAACATATTTTTGGTACAATTAAAATATAACTACAAAAAATACTTTTGGAGATAGCTACTATTTTCCACAAATAAATGAATTTTCTATTATGATCATTTTAAAAAGGGAAATGAGAAAACATTTTGTGTTATGATAGAATTCAATTAAATGATGTGAAACTAAGTCTCCCCACTTAAGAAGATTTATTATTTAGATGACATGATATATTTTCAATTAATTTATTTTATGTGAAAATATATTCTTTATTATTTCATCTTATTCTCTTTTGGAATGAGTTTACTTGGAATTATCAATACTGTAATGACTAAAATATTTTTTCAGTATTTTTATATACCTACAATGTTTCCCAGTCCCTAAGTGTGTGTTGGACGGTGTTTGGGGCCAAAAATGCCCGCCGACAAAAGATTTGAATTTACAAACACTTCATGAATATTAGAATAAACAGTGATAACTGATGTTATTTAAATAGTTTGTCATTTCATTCATCTTAATTGATGATAATTCATTATTGAACTAATATTTAAATTATATTGGTTATTTTTGATTTCATATAATAATATCCTCACATAATCTATAAATATTGATCACTATTATCTCCTAAAAATTCTTTAACCAAATAGTGTAGAGATGAATGGGGAATGGGAGAGGAATGGTAAAAATTATATAATAATTTGAGGAAAATGCCAATATGATCATAAGGGTAAAAAATACAGGAGAAAGGTAAAACTTTTACAAATCCGGTATTTATCGTGTAAAAGGATTCAATAATTATTTTTATTCTTATTATTAATAAAATAAATTTAAATTTTAAAATATACTTGTTATGTTGTTGAAAATAATTCTCACAATAGAAAAAAGCAAGAAATATGGTGATTTTTTTGCTAGTGACAAATATTTGAATCACCAATTAATATTTCAATTGTGTCCCTTAATACCTACATTTATTGAATGGTCCACAATTATTTATCAACAATTTTGTTTCTTTTAGCAGTGGTTTTTGAATGTTTTGTTTATGACTATTTAGTAGCTGTTTTGATTTTATTTAGAGTCGATTTTTAAAAAATCTAAAACAAAAATAAACAGATAAGATGAACATAACCACCACTAAAATTTGTATTTAAATTTATATTTATATGTATTTAATAGTAACCACCACTAACTAATATTTTAATTTATTTATTTTACAGATGTTTATAAAAATTACCGCTAAATATTTCTCTCATTTATTTTTCTTTTCAATAATTAATAAAAAAATATAAATATAAAAGCTCTGACGTGTAATAAACTAAACCATAAATTCATAGTAAAACCATCATACATAAATCATATATCATACATGCACAATCATATATACATACATCAAAAATCACTATAACCGAGACATAATAACCTCACTCAACTGATAATCTCAGTCAACCCTGAACTCACTCAACAATATATACATATAAAATATGTCAAGCAATACTTCGTCCCTAATATAAATCCACCCCATAACCTTATCTTTATTCATCTACCTACACATAATCTCATCAACTAGAATTTACTAGCTCATCTCATTAATTGTAACAAAAAATAAGATAAAAATTAGAATTAATCCTAATAAATCATAATTATAGTTGAATCATTGATTTAATTTAAAGTAACCTAGAAAATAAGAACAAATAAAACTACCTTTTCTAGAATGATGTTGATATAAATAGTTAACCACCTTCCTATTGTCAACATCTGCCACCTTTAATAAAAAAACAAAACAATTAATAAAATAAATGCGAAATAGAAAACGAAAGAATATATTCAAAATGTTTCACACAAAATTGGTCGTTTTTTTTCTATAAAAAAAATAATTCTTACTCATAAAAAATAATATATCACAAAAACACTTTTAAAACACAAACATACCTAATTAAGATACAATTCAACACGTAAAAGTAAAAATAGATAGGTATATAACATTCTAATTATTTTTTAAATTGATGTATGTTGTTTTTAAAATAAAACTAATAAAATATATAAGGAATTTTATTTAAAAAATATATTATATTTCAAAATTAACTCAATAATGGTTTTCCCATGACTTCACATCAATATTCAATTGTTTTCTAGGATTTTGATCATTACACACTAATTTTAGTGTTTTAAAACACTAAAAACGGGTTTATAAGAAATCATGAGAAATATTAACTCATAATGAAATGTAATTAATTCATACATTTAAAAAATAAATCTAATGTAATTTTCTTGTGATTTTATAGAAATATGACTTCAATTTTCTGGTTTTGACACCCTGACACATTTCTTTAATGACTCTGGTACCTTAATAAATTGGATACCAAGTCATTCGGACTACAATGAATGTTATATTGATTTTTTGTATATAAATACACGCCATAGATAATTCAACAGTAGTTTTCCCAAGATTTCACATCAATATGAGGGTATCCTCTAAGGTTTTTACCATTACATGAATGTTTTAGTGTTCTAGAACAATAAAAATGTGTTAACGTGAAACTAAGACAAAACATAACTAAAAATTATGTATTATTAGATCCAACATTTCAAAAATCAATATAATGTCATTTTACACTGATTTCATGGAAATATGATGTTGTTTTCTAGGTTTTAACCAGTCGAAAAACATTTTTAAATGATTTGGTAGCATTAAAACTCATTACCAAGTAATTCCAACCAAACTACATGCCAAATTGATGTTTTATCATTTTGTAAACAATAAAATAACTAAATGGTTGTTGTGTAATATTTTTGCAACAATATAAATCCCTTCTTTATTATTTTGAACATTACATGCACATTTTATTATTTTAAAACACTAAAAACACATTTACAGGCATCACGAGAAAAAGGTTACTCTAATTGCTGTGTAGTCTGTTTATAAATATAATAAATTAGTCTACGGTCATTTTATTCAATGTTCATGGAAATAAAATTTTATTTTCTTATTTTGAATGCCCAAAATATATCTTTAAAGGCATGGGTACATTTAAAAACTATTTAACGAGTCATTTTGACAACACTTATAGTCATATTGATGCCTTTTTTACACATACACATAATAATTAATTAAATGGTTGTTCTATAATGATTTCACATAAATATTTGGATTTTGTGATGGTTTAGACCATTACATGCACATTTTAGTGTTTAAAAACACTAAAAATACTTATGATAATCTTAGGATAAATGTAACATGGAATGGAACACATTTAGTTCCAAAAGATAAAAAATGAATCTTTGATCATTTTTCTCTGATTTCATAGAAATCGAACGTCGTTTGTCTTGTTTTAACCCCTAAAAATGAATTTTTAACGGCTTTGGAACCATTAAAAACTATTTAACATTTCATTCCCACTAGAAAAAATCTAAAATTGATTTCTTTTATAGGAAAATAAACCAAAAATATCTCAGTGGTGGGTTTCATGTGGTTTCGCATTAATAATATGTTTTTTCTATGGTTTGGAATGTTATAGACATGTTTCAGAATTTTAAATCACTAAAAACACTTTTATGATCAGCCCAAGGACACCATAACTAATAATTACATTTATTTGGTTCCAAAATCTCACTAATCCATATATTTCCATTTTACTATGATTTCATGGACATCTAATGCTATTTTCTTATTTTGATCCCTCAACAAACATTTTTAAAGGATTTAATACCATTAAATAATTTTTGTTAATTCATTCCAAAAACATCGTAAGTTGTATTGTCAAATTTTATATGTGAAAAAATAAAAAATAATTCAATGGTTGCTTTCCCATGATTTTATCTCAAACATAGTCCATTTTTGGTAGTTTTGACCATTACATGCATGTTTTAGTGTTTTAAAAAACTAAATATTTCATATGGGAATCCTCGAGAGACCATTAATCATAATGATGGGACACTAGTTAAAAATTTTTAAAAATCAATTTATGGTTAGTTTAATCTTATTTCACAGAAATAAAACATCATTTTTCTAGTTTTGACCCCAAGACCCATGTTTTTAATGGATTTTGTACTTTTATATACAATTTACCGATTCATTATGTCAAAATGAGATGAAAAGTTGATAGTTTTCTACACAAACACATCAAAAAGATCTCAATGGTTGTTTAGCATGATTTTTTATCAATATTAGGTCATTTTCCATGGTTTGAGCATTATACGATCATTTAAATGTTTTAAAAAACTAAAAATTCATTTATGAGAAAACTAAAAAAATTATAACCTAAAATTATAATATTTTAGTTTCTAAATTTAATAAATAAATAAATGTTTCTTTTCCTTTAAATTCAGGTAAATCCAACATCATTATCATGGTTTGGAACCCCCCAAGACACATTTTTAAAGGCTTTGGAACCATTAAAAATTGTTTATTGAGCCACTTTGGCAACACCACATATCATGTTTTCATGTTTTCGATCCATACACGTCAGAAATAACTCAATGGTTGTTTTACCATGATTTTATGTCAACTTAAGGTTATTTTATATGATTTTGACCATTACATGAACGTTTTAGAGTTTTAAAATAGTAAAAATTTGTTTATGGAAATCTAAGGAAAATGTAATTTAAAATGAAGTTTAGTTGGTTCCTAAATGTTAAAAATAAATATATGGTATTCTAATGATAATTTCAGGGAAATACAATGTCGTTTATCTAGTTTTGACCCCCTAACACATGTTTTTAATGTCTTTGGTACCTTTAAATACAGTTTTCTGAGTAATTTTGACCACAACACAAGTGAGTAAAATATTTATTCTATGTGTACTAATAAAAAATAAATCATTAGTGGTTTCATAGTTATTTAAGATCAATATGTGGTCATTTTCTATGGGTTTTACTATTACACACATGTTTTCGTGTTTTACAACACTTAAAACGCATTTATGGGCATCCTAGGGAAAATGTAACAGAGATGACTTGATGTCAGTTCCTAAATTTCAAAAAACATACAAAATTAATTTCACTCTCATTTCATGGAAATATGAAATTATTTTTATAAGTTTTAACCCCACAGAATTTATTTTAAAAGGATTTTTTATCTTTAAAAATTATTTCTTAGGTCATTCTAACCACACTGCATATCAGATAGAAGTTTCTCCTATGGGTTCAAGTCAAAACTAAAAAAATGTTGGTTATCCAATTTTTTAACATCAATATTAGGTCATTTTAATTTGTTTTTTCCATAAAAATTATATTTTAGTATTTTAAAACACTAGAAATGATTTTACAGGAATTCATAGCAAACCATAAATAAAAAATATATTCTATCAGTTCATTCATTTACAAAATAAATCTACATTTGTTTTTATATAATTTTAAGTCAATATAATGTCTTTTTCATTATTTTTACCCCCACGAATCTTGTTTTTAAAGGTTTTATAACTTTAAAATATTTTACTCAGTCATTCCAACCAAAAATCAAATCATATTGACATTTTGTCTATGTGTAATTTTCAAAAATACCTCAATAGTGGCTATCCCAATATTTTACATCAATATGAATTTGTTTTGTATGGTTTTTACCATTATGCATAGGTTTTAGTGTTTTAAAACACTAAAATATCATTTACATACATCCTAGAAAACCCATAACTCGGAATAATATTCCACCTATTCATTCATTTAAAAAACATTCTATGGTAGTTATACTATAATTTGATGTAAATTTGACATATTTATCCTAGTTTTGACCCCACGACATACATTTTTAAATTCTTTGATACATTTAAAAACTATTTATTAAGTCATTTTAACTACATCTCACATAAATTTGACATTTTGACTATACAAACACATAAAAATTAATTGAATTTTAGTTTTATGTTGATTTCATGTAAATATTATGTTGTTTTTTATGGTTTTGACCATTACACTCATGTTATAGAGTTTTAAAACACTAAAAATGTGTTTATGGATATCCTGAGAAAAATATAACTTAGAATGTTGTGTTATTAGTTCCTATATTTCAAAAATAAATCCTTGTTTATTTTAATCTAATTTATTGGGAATAAATTTTTCTTTTCTTTTTTTTGATCCCCCATAAACATGTTTTTAAAGGTATTGGTACGTTCAATTTTTTTTACTGAATCAAATCTATGAAAATGAGCCCGGATTGTTTTCAAACATATAAGTAATGATATATATTTTATTATTAATGTGAGAGATCCAACCAAATGTCCATCTAGCATAATATATGGCTGGTATGACTCAAATTGTGCGTTTTCATTATAATTCAGTTTTATTTAGGGAAGTTGTACATGTTCTTTGAAAATGTGTGAATGATTTACAAAATATAGAATTTAATTTGGCCATATGGTCTATAAGGCTGTAAATTTTCTTAAGGATCGTGTGTTTCACACACTGAAATATATAAATTAAATCATTTTTCATTATCATATTCCCTGGATCATGTGTTTTTCTATAAGAGTATTTTTCTTGCAAATTTTTATTTTAACCTTGTAATTTTTCAATATGATTCCCAATCATCGGAACTACCCAAACCACTATAATATGTAGATATAACTCATGATGATTCCCTACCAAGGACAGATGATGGAGTAGGCTTTGAACCCATCCCTCGTACATTTCTGGGATACACCCTCTATAAAACGGTTACAACTGTATCATTTTGGGAAAGCGATAATAATTATGAAGGGTTCACATCCCAAACATCATGAATTGTATATTTTTAATAAAAGTATATTAATAATTATTTTTAAAAAATATTTACACATCAAAATATTATCTAATAAATAAATATTTAATTACTATTTATAGTTATTTCATTTCTATTCATTGTTCTCTTATTACTAAAAAAACATAATATGGAAATAAAATTATTACAAAAAACAAGTCATTAACCAAATTAATTCCAATTTGATATCATTTAATCCATGTACCCAGTCTCATTTAATTGGGTTAAAGGATTTTATTTTGTTGAAATATATTTTCATTATTATGTTTTTATAGAAAATAAATAAATAAAATAGTAATGAAAAGTACTTACTCAAATGTATTTGGTATGGTCCTTTACAAAAATTCAATCATGTTTCATATTCACATTAAACCTCATATCTATTAGCCAACAGAGTGACCTAATTCATTAGCCTTTATAAACAAATATAAACACATTAGAAAAAATTATTTATAATGAAACAATATATATAATGATAGATGAAACACAAAACAAAATTGTTCTTTTTTCTCTAAAATATAAGAAACCCAACAATATAATGGATGACTTTTCTATCAATATTAAAAAATTTATTTTGACATAATTCTTAGGAAAAAAATAAGAATTAATAAGAATTATAATTTTATTGGGTTTATGATATTATGATATTCTAAAATATTAAATAGCCTTATGAGATACATCTCTATTAATATTGACAAACAGCTTCCATTGCATAGGAGAAATCCTAAAAGGTACTTTATCATACTTCTATCATGAGCTCAAATATGTTTCATTAAACTCATACCATAATATCTATTTAAAATCTCCCTTTTTCATTCCCAAACTTTTTTGAGTGCATAGTTGTAAAACAAATCTTGGACATCAAAATTAAAAGACATTAATAAATTAAAATCATAACAATTTATATGTATATTGCAAAATTTTACTCATGTGTTTTAAATTTTTTATCAATGAATATCGAATTAATATTACAATAACATGACTATCAGAGACCTATTTTTCCAAGATGTGAGAATATTCCTCTAATCATTATAATTCTTGGGAAAGATCACAATCTCATAAGAAAGCATCCCATGAATATTCTTATTGATTCTATTATTGTCACCAATAAGCACCCCAAACACATAAAATTGAATAATGTTCTTCAATTCTTTTTGGTCCCACACATCTTCAATTTCCTTCGATCACTGGATTTTTGAAACATGGGGTCTACAAGAATAAGTGACAGTTGTGTTTCTAGACTCCAAACATATCTTGACTCGATTTGGTTATGAAGATGGCATGATTCTCTCCTGGTCATGTTCTCTTTGGACCTGTGATGGATCATGCTTTATTCTCATTAAATGGTCATATTATTTTTATATGCAATGAGATTCCTTATAAATCGTAGTTTGAGTATGTCATCCATATCATCATATCCCATTTCAAAAGATCTTGATTATTCTTACGCTAGGGAACATGGTAGGGTGATATATCTATTCGGAATGTATGACCAGGGTAGTGTTCCATCCCCTCTTTCCAAGGGTGTGTGTCTAAGAAGATGTATCTAAAGAACCTATTGAATTCATCTATATTTACGTGGGTGATTAGTTTTGTTACAAGGAATTCGTCGTTTTTTAGTCATGGTATGAGTTAGGAAACATATGTAAGAAACTTGGGCACAACTTGGAAGTATGTGGGCGCAGGGCGTTGATACATTGTGGTGTTCAAGAAACATGGGCCTCAGTTGGTTCTGCTAGTGGGAGTAGCAAGACACTAGAGGTAAATCACAATGATGGAATTAGGGGAGGTGAAATTTCATATATTGATGGATCTATTGATGTCGTAGTTAAGATGATGCATGTACAACTATTTCCCTCTAAACTGAGGGTCACCAAAATTTTCAATAGTTTGAGTCATGATTTGGAAGGACCTCTAAGATCTACTGAGGTGGAAGAGGTTACACAAAATGATGGTTCTCTTAAATTTTATGTGAATTATTTCTTGGAAATCCAAAAGGCAATGGTAGTGAGTGTTAGTGCTGATGCTGGTCCGGTCCAGGATATTTCTGCTACCCATCAAGAGGCGAAGGTCAATTTGAATTTTAGTAATGATTTGGTGGATATGCAGGATGAAAGTAATGACCATGCAATTGGGAAGGATCCTTCATTCTTGGTCTTGGAAGATACCAATATTCGGCCACTGTTCATGGGTCGAGGCTTTGTAAAATTGAGAAGTGTTGATACACCTGTGAAAGAATCCAAGAATTAATAGTATGTTAATGAAAAAATAAATGATAACAATTCTCCTTTTTCATTAGCTCGTGCAGACTAGCGTCAGGGATAGGAGGTCATCCCAACCTGTAATCATTTTTCAGATCTATAGGGCTTGGCTCACAATCAATATAACACCATTGATGAATAAGTACAAAGTGGAACAAAGATTGATGTGGATCTCTCTTGTTTCACCTTGGTCATAGGGATTAAAAATAAAGGGCAAAGAGGATTAATTTTATCATCTAAACCCAATGGAGACCTGGTCATGTAAAAAAATAATGTAATGGATTTGGAATACATGACCGATTCTAATGCTGATATGCATGGGACTTATGAAACTATTATGGTCGATTTGGGTGAGGTTGGAGCAAAAAATAGTAGTGTGGAAAATGGTTCTAAAGAGAAATCCATGGATCTTCTTGTTAATTCAGAAGACTAAATTGTGTAGGTGTTTATTTTTATCAATGTCACTAAAGAAGAGGTAAACAAGATGATTGGTAGGCTGCTTCACGTGGCTGTCAATAGTGATCAGGCTACATGGATTGAAAAACAGGAACATATACTGATAAGGGGTTTTAATGAAGGGAAGATAAGTAAAAAAGAAGTACTCTTAAACATGGGAAAAGCTAGAAGATCACTTTTATGCAACATTTCAGAAAATTCAGATACATAGGTTAACTGTATCTCTTTGAAACTCCTTAGAGAGGAGTCACTTAATAGGCTTAAGTTACGTTTCAATAATTTTTCGATCTCTTTTGGGGTCTATCCTACTGGTTGAATTGTGTGGTTTCTTAGTTTTCCTAAAAAAATTTCTAATAAAATTTTATTCTCTAGTCAGTCCATACATCTTAAATGTTCATATTTATATCTCTTCTATTATTATATTTATCTATTTGAAAAATTCATTAAACAATTATAAAAATATATAGTTTTTTGTACAATGGCATACATACTAGTAATACTAACTCTTCAATATCCCCTATATTGAGGGGTGACCAACTAATCCATCACCGAAGGGGAATTGGTCTATGGGCTACCAACAACATATGGAGAAATGGATGGATCACCTATAGTGCTGAGTATATTGGAATCACATAGATCCACTAATGTTAATAGTTGTGGTGGTGTTCTCTGAGATGGTGATTGTCTTGGATATTGATTTTTTTGTTCTCAAGAATGTAGAAATTCATATGGTTCTGATATATTAAATTTTGTAAAAATTATAATCTAAAATATTTTTTTAAAAAAAAGAAAAATAATAATAATGTATATATATATGTAAGAAGCACTTATTAATGATAATTTATTGTATATTTTCATTATCAATTTCTACATTGAATTTTTTTAATCTTTAGTTTCATCATTATTATCAACCAATATTATAAATGGTGCTTCATTTTGTACCCTATCTTAAAAGTTATATTGTTTTTATTTTATTAGGAAAAACTGTACAATGTTTTGTTGTTGATGATGTTTGTTATAAAAAAGTACTAATTTATCGTTATCACCCATATCATATAAGTCTTTCTTTTTTAAGTGTGGAACAGCTATACATCCTTCATTTATTTCATCATCCATATAATACACTATCTTCTATTATGAATCCATGATAAATGGATCATGTTATATACACTCACTGATATGGATCAAGAGAGAGAAGTATACAGAAGTAAAATGTAACAAATATTTCATTATACCCCTATCAGTGTTGACAAACATGTATTTTAATAAGAAAACTAAGAACTAACAATGATAATATAACACAATTATATTATTCATATTAACATAGGGTATATTCCCAACTATTTTTAGTTTTTAACTATGCTTCATGATAAACTTTGAGAAACATGATGCCATGAACAAGATATTCATTTTATCTCATATGTTTCCATAGACAACCTCGATTCAAAAAAATAAAATCATGTGATTTTCAACTTAATTCTCCACATTCATTGTCCACACTATAATATATAAGGTTTTTATTTTAACATATAAAAAATTACTACACAACGATAATGTGAGTATTATTATATACTTACCCGATGGGGAAACCATTAGAAAATATTCATATCAATGAATTTTTTTAATTCCTGCTAATTTTGAGATTGGCCCCTTACTCACCTATTTATTTGTAATAAAAATTTATTAATAAATTAGTCTGAAATAATAATATTTAGGGTCACATAACAATGTTCTTAGATAAACACGAATTATGTCAGTTTGAAATTTTAACAATTTCTAATTAGTTTCTCAATAGTTTGAAATACCACGACTAGTATTCAGAATGAGAATTAGATAATATTTTGTCAACACATCCCACATAATAGAATCTTGTCTCAAACCCATCCAAATTTTTCAAAAATAAGTTCAAACACTCTTTGGATTTGTAACTTTTTTATTTGATCCTTTTAGTTGATATTTATTCTTCACATATGATTTAAATTTCTAAAGTACCTGATGAAAAAAATAAGAAACATATTAGAATATATCACGAAATTATTTGATGAAATTGAATTAATTAATTAAAATAAATCTGATATTAATGTACTTATTGATTGCATACTTCTATCGATAGTGTACCAGTTGAGAAAATTTAGATTATTTAACCAATTGAATGATCAAATAAATCACGATTATGAATCATGAATGGGGGGAAACATATCTGTAATGTCTCGGTTTTAGAAGCCACCCAGAGGCGCCCCATACCCAGTTGGCCACACGGCCTTAAGCACATATCCTCAAATGCCAGAGGCTACCAACTAGTAGTGAGGGCCTTAGGTGTGATAGTAGGGAAACTATGCCCTCATTGGCAGAGTACACAGCGGGGAAAACCAAAATCAATGGAGGGAGTATTAATAATTTATACAAGATTAAACAGTGGAAGACAAAAGTAAGAAACAGCTGGAGCACAAATAAAAATAAATGGTGCATGATAAATGTGTCTAGGAAAGTATGCAAACAAGTCACAATGCTGGAATAAAAAGAGTACTAAACAATGTACAAAATGAACACATAAAAACATCTCTTCTGCACCACAAGCATATTCTTAGTCCCATATTCTCCAGCTCCACAACAAGTCAAGTACCTGATGTTGAAGGGAACTCGTCCTTATCTATACCTGTAGAAATATAATCTATCTGGTCCCAATTCATGACCCAAATAGGGTGTGAGACTAAATATCAATATGCAACCAACCGATGATCTATGCCTAGTAGTCAGTGAATATATGGTAGGTAAAAGTACAGAAAAATAGTAAACAGGAAGGTGCTCAGCATAAAATAGTTACACAAGTCAAAGAATCAATCAAGCACAGTAACTCTCTAGGATGTGCACACATCCTATCCTCTCTGGTTCAGTGTGAGAAGACTCTCTGAGGAAGCACTCACAGTCAATTCCCTTTATAGTCTAAGGTAGTCAGGAGGTCTCTTAGGAAGCTCAAACAGTCAATTCCTCATATAGTCCCAAGGACAAGGACTCTCTGAGTAATCTCACCTAGTCAATTCCCTATATAGCTCAGGTTATTCATAGACTCTCTAAGGAAGCACTCCCTATCAATTACACTTATATCCTAGATAGTTCCGGAATAAAAAAAGACTCTCTAAAGAAGCTCACACATTCAATCCCCTTATAGTCTAAAGCAATCAAGGACTCTATGAGGAAGATCCCTCTGTCAATTCCCCTTATATCCCCAAGTGGTTCTAGGCACTCTGAGGATGCTCACTCGGGCAATTCCCCCTTTAAAGCCAAAAGTGATCGAAGACTCTCTGAGAAATCTCACCTAGTCAATCCCCCTTATAGTCTACTACACCAGGTTCTCATGGCCCTGTGTATGTCAATGAGAATAGTAATGTTATATGGCCAATGTAACCCTATAGATCTACTTGGATAAATAGTCTACAACATATCAAGCATGTCGAAACACAGACTCTCCATCCTATAACAACAGCCATGAAAAATAGGTAAAGGAGTCAAAGGCTAAAAACAACCAAATAGTCGTAAATTGAACACACATGGGAAAAAAACTCTGAATGAATATACATCAACCCTATTAATATCCATATTACCTCTATAAAAGAATACAAGCATGGAAGGAAAAGAACTGTGGTAAACGTTAAACACATAATACTCCGTTCAGGGGTATTGGTGGAACTTGAACATAATACTCAAAGACATTGAATAGAAAGCCACAAACCACATACTTGGGGTTAGGAGATCACTATATGTTCACCTCGAAGCTTGAATCTCCTAAGAATATAAATGATCTGCAAAAACTTCAAAAACGTTCATCCCACGATATCTCACGAGAGAGTAGAAATCAGAAGATGATTCTCTAGGAGAATATAGAACACACTGATGTTATTCCAATACAACCGACAATGTTTGATTCAAGGGAAGGACAGAGGCATCAGGGTTCATCAATTATCCATGGTCGTACGGGCTCTCTTGGACGAATGAGACCTAAAAGGAGTGTGTTATATCCATCAGATGAGACCCTGATGCATTTAATGAAAAAACAAAATGCACGACATGTACTTTTGGAGTACATGGCATGTACTTTCTGTTTCCATACTCTGTATTAGGTGGCCTTCAGGTCATCACACATGGCCATGTGCAAGGCCGCTACATGACTTGTACTCATAAAGTACACTGTGCGTACTTTAAAAATGTCTTGAAACCCCACTTTTCTAAAAAAAACTCTTGGAAAAAGAAAAAACCTCAAAAGATGATCAGGGTTCTAACAAACTGCCCCCATAAAGAAATTCATCCCCAAATTTCCCTAGCGCTTCATAGATGAAGAAACCCTGAATAGATCTGACCACTGTGCTCGTACATTAGGCTCCCTCTCCCATGTCTCATCCCATACTCCCCCGTGATTCCATAGCACTCATACTAGAGGAATAGACCTGCCACAGTGAACCATTGTACTGTGATCAACAATTCAAATAGGATACTCCTCAAATGATGAATCCACTTACAACTAAACCTCCTTAGGTTGAAAGACATGAGACGGTTCTGAAAAGTAACCTCGGAGCTGAGAAACATGGAAGACATCATTCATAGCCCAGTACCTCTTAGGTAACTACAATCTATAGGAAACCATACCAACACTCTCAAACACCTCAAATGTCCAGATGTACCTCGGCGAAAGCTTTCCCTACCTCATAATTCTCTTTTGTCCCAACCTCGGTGTGACACACAGTAATCCTTGATCCTTAACCTTGAACTCCAGAGGTTGTCTCTATCGAACAGCATAAGACATCTATCGATTCTGTGCTGTAGCCAAACTCTTCTCAATCAACTCTATCGGCTATGTGGTCTCTTGAACAAGACAAGGTCCCAAAATTCTACCTCTCTTTACCTCCAGCCAACATAATGGTGATCGGTATGGCCTACCATACAAATCCTAATAAGGTGCCATCTGAATAGTCTCTTGAAAACTATTATTTTAGGAAAACTCGAAAAGAGGTATATGCTTCTCCAAAGAACCTCCAAAATCTAGAATACATTCTCAGAGCATGTCCTCAAGCACCTGAATCGTACGCTTGGACTAGCCATCTGTCTAGGGGTGGTAAGTTGTACTCAAAATTACATGTGTACCCAACGCCTTCTGAATCCGCTACCAGACCCAAGAAGTAAAACGTGCATCCATGTCTGAAACAATGGAGTGTAGAACACCCTGAATATGTAAAATCTCACAGATGTACAATCGACCCATCTCATCAACACTGATGGTATCCCTAATCAGCAATAAGTGATCAACCTTTGTGAGTCTGTCCATGACAACCCAAATTGCATCATTCCCTCGAGGCGGCCTCAAAAAACCGGTAACGAAATCCATCGCGACATCATTCCACTTCCACTAAGGAATGGATAATTTCTATAAAAGCCCGGCTGGTCGCTGATGTTATGCCTTCACAAGTTGACAAGTGGAACACTTCATGAAGAAACCAGAAATGTCCCTATTCATACCTGGCCACCAATACTGACAGTGTAGATCATGATACATCTTGGTGATGCCAAGATGAACTACACAAACTGAGGAATGAAAACCCTACATCATCTCCTCACGTATATCTACTGGCACCCATATGCACCCCTAGAAATTCATGATCTCAACCTCCCCTATGGTCCATCCTGGAATAGGGTCCTCTCTTGACATGCTTTCTCTTAGGACTAGGCCTTCAGAAACTGATATCTGCCACATTCAAACTCGATCCAGAAGATTAGAGATAACAACTATAGAAGAAATAAATGTCTACCCCTTACTGTCGTGAACCTCCAAATGCATATCCTAGAAGAGTTCCATATGATTCCACTCAATGATGGCCTCCTGAACTGCTTGTATATGAGTCCTCATACTCAATGCATCAGCCACTACATTGCCTTTCCTAGGTGTATAGGCAATCTCAAAGACAAAGGACTGTAGGTACTCAACCAACCTACGTTATCTCAAATTCAGGTCACGCAGAGTCAAGATATACTTGAGACTTTTGTGTTCAGTGAACACCACAAAATGCTCTTCCAGAAGATAATGTCTCCAATAGCATAGGGCATGAACAACAGTTCCCAACTCCAGATCATGTGTTAGGTAATTCCTCTCATGTAGCCTCAACTGCCAATACTTGTACACCGCGACTACATCACCCTACCTAAGCACAGCTCCCATCCCGATACCTAAGGAAACATAGTCAATTTTGTAGATGTTGGCCAACTTTGGCTATACAAGTATCACTGCTGAAGTAAACCTCCCTTTTAGATTATGAATGGATGACTCCAAAGAATTTGTCCACATGAAATTTCCACCCTTCTTAGTCAGACATATAAGCGGTGCTGCTAAGTGTTAAAAGTACTATAAGAAATGTCTGCTGTATCCAGCCAGCCCTAGAAAACTCTACACCTATAAGACGTTATTCGGATGCTCCTTGGAAACAAATACTCTCAGTTTCTCTGGGTCTACTGATACCCCTTCCTCTGTGAAAATATAACCCTAGAAGTCAATTTGATCCATCCAAAAGTGGCACTTTGAGAGATTAGCATATAATTGATGCTCCCTCAGTGTACTCAAAACAATCTCAAGATGGGTAACATGGTTGTGTTGAGTGTGAGAGTACACCATGATATCATCTATGAAGACCACAATGAAGGAATCCAAGTATAGATGGAATACTCAGTTCATCAGTGCCATGAAAATAGAAGGCACGTTCATGAGACCAAATGAAATTACCCTAGATTCATATAGACCATACCTGCTCCGAAAGGATGTGAGAGGAATATCAGATGGTAAAACGTGCAACTGATGATAACGGGTCATCAAGAAAATCTTCACCTCAAAGTTGATCAAAAAGATCATCAATCCTAAGCAGGGGTTATCATTTCTTGACCATCAACTAGTTCAGCTTCCGATAATCCACACAAAGCCTGAGGGAACCGTATTCCTTCTTCACAAAAAGTACATGTGAACCCTAAGGAGAAGTACTAGGATGGATGAAACCCTTTGCCTGCAACTCCTGCAACTACTTCTGGAGCTCCTGCCACATAGGTTTATCCATCCTATATGGAGGAATGGACACCAGTGTCACTCCTGGATCAAGCTCAATCGAGAATTACACCTCATGCTCTAGAGGAAAACCTGAAAATTATTTTAGAAAAGTATCTCTGAAACAATCCACCACTAGAGGAAATTCTAACTTTGAGGTCCCCTGGTCATCCAGATATAGACTAGAAATCTAGTTTGTAACTACTCCCAACCCATGATGCTCTGGACCTGCTCTGCTCGCCTGGACATCGCGTTCACCCCTAAGTAGAAAAGATCCATCTTCTGGTGATATGAAACTCACCCTACGGGGATAACAGTCGACAACTACCTAGAATGGAACTAACTAGTCAATCCCAAGAATGAAATTATATCCTATCATCTCTAGGTCATAGAGGTCCCATAGAAAGTGGCATCCACCAACCTGTAGAGTGAAATCTCTACACTGACGCACAATATCCATTCTATTCCCTAACAGAGTGTCTTGAGTCAAGATATCAGTAGAAGAAAATATACAGAGCCCAAGGATCTCCATGACTGAAATAGAGATAAAGCTATGGGGAACCCCTATATTGAAATGATCATATGCTAAAATCGTGGCTACTAGGATCGTACCTCGAACTATAGAATTTTTGGGATCCTTCTTTTGCTGGGTCTACTCCACTGCAAATGTATATCCCATGTTATGGCCATGCGACCCTGTCTGACCAATCTGAGCTGATTCACCTTGCTATAACTGAAAACTGGGGGACTGGCTACTCCAGCCACGAACTCCACCTCGGCTTGAACGGCAGGAAGAACTCCAGTTACCAGACTGGTGAGAAACTGATTGTGTTGTTCCTGAATGAGGAGTCATAGAAAAACCAATTTAACTAGCTAAGAGTGAGAGGAACTAACAAAGGAGTGGAAGGTTACACATATTTCTCAATATCGGCAGTCCACATGGTCTCTTGGGAAATGTGGCATCATATGCCCGCTTCTCTCACACTGGTAGCACACCACCTTGATACAAGAAGATGGATCCTTCCTACTATGATCTACTCATGCAGCCTCCCAGCAGTGCTTCCTGCTATCAGATGGCAGAGCACTAATTCTTGATGATGAACCTCCCTAGCTCACAGCTCCAAAATATCTCAGATTATGCCCTGCGATCAGTGCCTGGTTGACGATAGAATATATCGAAGTCAACCTAATGATGTTCACCTGAGATCAGATTTTTTTCCTAAGACAATCCTCAAACTTCCATGAAATGATCACTCATCAGATCCTGGAATAGGTTTGAAATAATGCATCTCTGTGGAGTGAGGGGAATAATCCATAACAATAAGAGTACCTTGCTCCAGACTTGTGAACTCTCGAGATCTATCAGCCCACAAGGTCTCCGGATAGAAGTAATCGTAGAATATGCACCGAAACATAACTCATGCCATATTCTTCTAGTGTCCTTCCAGTGAGATCACATCCCACCACCTCTTGGCATAGTCTTTAAGCATGTATGTAGTGAGATTCACCTTCTTATCTAGAGATATTGCAAGATGCATGAAAATCGTCAGTGTGACATCTATCCCTGATTCTACAGCCTGGGGTCCTCCATCCCTTGAGAAAGTTGGAGGATGATGCTGTTAAATGTCCCACGTCAATTCATCCATCGATGGGGTAAGAGGCAACACTCCCTAAAAGGTTTGAATCATCCTAAAATATCCCTCCCTTAATTGTACATCTGAACCTATGTCTGGTACAATGGTTGTTTCCGTGGCTGGCATGACTAGAGGATCTACAGGTAGTCCCTAATCAGCCATGTCCGGTGTCTTCTCACTGCCTGGTAACTGGCGTACAACCGGAGGACGTCTCGGTGGCATGAATCTGCAAGGTCAAGAACATACCTTCGATCGTGATTATCAAGGACTGAAAACTAGAAGTGTATGAAGGTATCATGAAAAAGAAAGCACTAAAAATTTAAATAACATGACTACACAGCATGTGAAATTCCAACACGGCGTGTTCCCTTCAGACATCTATGTGGGCGTGTTCTCCTCCCTAAACCGGTTGTGTAACACCCCTAACACACGACGTGTTGTCTTAGCACACAACGTGTACTTGAATCTTCTTCTCCTCCATGTGTCCTTCTACATGGTTATGCCACATGGGTCTCATAAGTCAAGACTACAAAGAATATTCAAAATAGACAGGGCATGTACTAGATAAGCTTCACTAGGCCCATGTTGTTAGTCACACGGACGACTACCCAGCTGATAGTACACAGCGTGTTCCAGAAGGACACAGCCTGTATGAGAAGGGATAACACTGAACTGTGTTGTTCGTGACATGGCCTTATACCTAGGTCATACCACACAATGTGTTCAAATGGTACATGGTGTGTTCCTACAACAAATTCTCTATCATGTGTCTCTACCCACATGACCTATGACATGATTAGATACTACAAGGCTTGTACATAAATTACACAACATGTAATTAAAAAAAATAGTATCTTCCCAAACAGAAGAACACTTGACGTGTACATAACATTACAGGACATGTATTCTAGGTTTTTCCAGAGAGTAAGCCTCAGAAACTACTCCCACGCCTAGGAAACACTGAAACAAACAATGAAATTTCCAAATTCTGAACCGTGAGGGCCCATACTCTCCTCGAATCAAATCTTGGAATCTTATACATATTTTAACAATAAAAAAGGCAATGATCCACAAAATACCGGTCCATGAGGGCCCATTACACCTCAAGAACCATATTTTGGCATTCATTCAAACAAAACCTTACAAAAACAGAACCTTGTCAAACAATAAGTATTTTTACCATGGCATATATCACAACAGTATGCATATTCTACACAAAATCTATCACAACAACATGAAATCAATAATGAATATAAAATGACATGGCATGAATGCATGAGATGTGGTTTCTTGAAAGTTCCTATATGATGCATGAGATGGCCTACCCTCATCTCATTGGGTTACAATAGAAATAGAACATCAATATCATCAACAATAAGATCAGAAATCATGTGTATCACTCATGGTTAAATAAAAACAACTATAATAATTTCAAAACCAAAAAACTACAATTAACGAGGTAGATTGGATTTCCCATGTACACGAGTTAGCTACGCCCAGGAACAGCTTATTACCAAAAACTTATTCTGTCTTATCCCAAGATATAGGATCCAAAAAGTAAGTTAATAAGAATTTAATCCCTCTGATACCACATTGAAAAGTCCCGATTTCGGAAGCCACCTAGAGGCGGCCCGTACCCGGTTTGCCACATGGCCTCAAGCGCATTTTCCCAAAAGCCAGATCATACTAACAAGAAGCGAGGGCCTTGGGTGTGATAGTGGGGAAACTATTCCCTCATTGTAAAAGTACACAGTGGAAAGAAACAAAAGCGATGGTGGAAGAATTAATAATTCATACAAGAGTAAATAGTGGAAGAGTAATGTAAGAAATAGCTGGAGCACATATAAATATAAATGATACATGTTACATGTGTCTCGGAAAGCAACCAAACATGTCACAATGCTCAAATACAAATAGTACTAAACCATGTACAAAATGAAAACAGGAAAATATCTCCTCAGCATCACAAGCATATGCTTGGTCCCCTATTCTCCATCTCCACAGCAAGTCATGTACCTAAAGTAGAAGGGTGATTTCCCTTATCTGTACCTATGACAATATAATCTAATTGGGCAGACAATTATGACCCAAACAGGGTGTGAGACTAAATCCTAGTAGGAAACCACCCAAAGATCTATGCCTAATAGTCAGTGAATATATGGAAGGTAGAAGTAAAGAAAAACAGTAAACATGAAAGTGCTCATAAGAAAACAGTTCCACAAGTAAAATAATCAGTCATTATTAATAAACATCTAAGAAGTGCACAAAACATATCATCTCCAGTTTAGTGTATGGAGACTCTCTTTAGAAACACTCATAATCAATTTCCCTTATAGTATATGGTAGTCAGGAACTCTCTAAGGAAACTCAAGCGGTCAATTCACCATATAGTCCCAAGGTCAAGGACTCTCTGAGGAAGCTCACCTTGTCAATTCCCTTTATATCCCAGGTTATTAATAGACTCTCTGAGGAAGCAGTAACAATCAATTACCCTTATAGTCTAGATAGTTCAAGAATAAAAACAAAGAATCTCTAAGGAAGCTCACACAGTCAATCCCCTTATAGTCTAAAGCAATCAAGGACTCTCTGAGGAAGCTCACTCGATCAATTCCCCTTATAGCACCAAGTGGTTTTAGGCTCTCTGAGGACGCTCACTCAGTGAGTCCCCTCTTATAGCCAAAAGTGATCAAAGACTCTCTGAGGAAGAACACCCGGTCAATCAACCTTATAGTATACTACACCAGGTTCTCACGGCCCTGTGTTGGTCAATGACCATAGCTGTGTAATATGGCCAAAGTAAACCTACAGAGCTACTTGTATAAACATTCTACAGAATATCAAGCATTTAAAAACACAAACTCTCAATCCTAAAGCAATAGGCATGGAAAAAAGGTAAAGCAACCAATGTTCAAACAGAACCAAATGATTGTAAACAGAACATGCATGGGAAAAACACATCCAAATCATAGCAATCAACACTATTAATATCAAAATTACCTCTACAAAATCATACAAACATGGAAGGAAAATAACAAGGGTAAATGGTAAACACGCAATACCCCGTTCAAGGGTATTGGTATAATTTTCACATAATACTCAAAGAATTCGAATAGAAAGGCACAAACCACCTACCTCGGGGATATGAGATTTCTAAATGTGCACCTTGAAGGTTTAATCTCCTTGGAATGTCTAAGATCTACAAAAATGTATAAAACATTCAACCCATGTTATCTCATGAGAGAGGATAAATAAAAAGATGATGCTCTAGGAGAAGTGACAACTAAGAGATGTGATTATAACGCAACCAACAGTGTTCGATTCAAAGGACCGACATAGGCTCAGGGGCTCGTCGATGATCTGTAGTCGTACGTGCTCTCTCTAATGAATGAGACCTAAAAGGAGGGTTTTCTATCTGTCAAACGCGACTCGGTGCGTTTAATAAAAATCAAAATACATGACATGTAGTTTTAGAGTACATGATGTGTACTTTCTGTTTCTTTACTCTGCATTAGGTTGCCTCGAGGTCATCACACATGGTCGTGTGCAAGGCCACTACATGGCCAACACACGTCTACCCATGGTAACCGAGTACAAGGAATGTACTTAAAAATTTTACAGAAACTCCTCTTTTCTCAAAAACCCCAGGAAAAAGAAAACATACCTGAAAAGAAGATCCGGGTTCTTACATTATTTAAAAGAAAACTGTCAAAAAATATTTCATGATGATTATAAAACTCAATTGGATTTACAGTTTTCCCATAAATATTTCTGAAAAAGGAACAAAATAAAACAATAATCATAGCTAACGTTTTAGGAATTGTATTGTGTAATGAAAATGGAAAGAACTGCTCCATAAAAATATGTGAGTAATTAATTTTAAATCAATGTAACATTTATTTTTTTAAGCCATCACACCATGATATTTTACTTGAATATCCATTTTGAACTTTTATATTCTTCATAGTTTCAAGGAATACGTATTTCTCGGGATTTTTATTGTAAATATAGCTGAAGTATAATTTAATTTATCATTTTCCCACAAAACACGCTTTATATTCATTGTTTCTAAATCCATACATGTAATAAGGTGATCCTTCAATTTACCCTACTTATAAAGAAATGTAAAAATTATATTTTCATATATTTACTACTCAATATGGATTATGTTAGGATTTCAACATATCAAATTAAACTCCAGATATTTTTTTGAAAAAATATACTCATTTTTTTCCTTTTTTGGGTTCCAGATTATTAAGATATTGTACCTCATACACTTTTCCCCTTCATTAAATTGATTACATTTTCCAAATTCTTCAGTATCATTCATTAATTGTGCCAATATTTCTGAACCAGATAACACCTTTGCTGGCTTTTAAATTCTATATATCTATTGAATTATGTCTTACTAAACATGAATTTATGAGAAGCATCACGAAATCAATGATCACACATAAAATACCCTCTTTCACTATGAGGTAATCATTGTAATTTACAATAAAAATTATAAAATTTAATAAAAAAACCAATATAACTGTTCCATCTGGAAAAATTTCATATCACTCGAAATTCACTAAATTTCCATATCCATGCCACACGAAATTTGAAGAGTTTTTTTATAAAATAATTATATGTTTCCTCTGCATTGTCTCATAATTATTGAAATAATTTTTTTAGTGGTTTATAATATAAATCAAAATCATTCTTGGAATTGTCATTCAATTAATAAACATAGAAATAATCAAATAATTATTCTTCATACACTTCCATGGAGGAATATTATAAGGTACCAAAACAAAAAACCAAATTAAATAATTAGTTCATAAAGTTCCAGAAGGGTTAAACCCAAAAAAATATAATCCCAAATATATATTAATTGGATCCTAAGAAAAATATAGATATTATGAATCATAAAAATTATTTGATGTTGAATATTTTGGATGTATTTTCAAGAAAGTTTTACTATACTATGTGTACCAAATAATGTTCAATGAAATCATAGATGAAATGAATATTCTTCTCATGTGTTTTAGAAGAGGAAATTATCAAAATAACTTTCCCAGATTTTTCTGCGTTCATTTTCATCTTGGGGTTTTATTTTTTAATACTACCATTATGTTTCATTTACTTCCTTGTAATTGTATGAACCATTATTCATTATTGTTTATCAGAATCATATCCTGATAAAATCATGCAATTTTTATGGAATGTATGTATCTTTTTAAAATAATGTGAAATAATATTGGAGAATTTCTTCATCTCATTGAATGATGACGAGATCTTTTCTTCACTAAATATATCATGAAAGAACTCTAAAATCATTGAAATTTCTTTTTATGTTATTCCATTGAAACCCTTGATATAATAAAACATAAGTAGAAAATACAACTTTGTTTACTCAGCACACCCTTCATACATTTTTTCCATATTTAAATAATTCATAAAACTAATTTTTTGATCACTAATGTTCTAATAAATACTAACCTTTTTAGGATCGACTGAAGGTTTTATTGATATATTAAAATCATGGACCTTGTATTCTAAATATAAAAATGACTCATTTATAAAATATCAAATTGAATTATCATATGGAATTCCAATTTGTGTTTCGTTGAAAATATTTTCATTTTTTTTGCATTCCTACCATTTGATTTACCAAGCCATATCCATCATAAAAATATACTAGGAAACTATTTCAATGTAAATGATTTTATAAATCGTTTATATTAAACCAACACTTGAATTTACAACAAGGATACACAAATTTTATTCTACTATCCAATGATCAGTTTTCAATTTCGTTATCTAAAAATTAATCCAAAACCATGTCATTCTGATGAGTGTTTTGAGGTATATTAATCCAAATTTTATCAATAGGTATTGGATTTTCATTATTCTATCTGTATACTCAAATATAAAGATATAATAGTTTAATAAAAAATGTACAATAAAAATTAAATATCACCCAACTTCGTCATTGACCATATTAGGGTCTTGATTAAGAATAACACAAATTAAATATATGAATTATTCAATACAATATTTAAAACATAAAAAACAGAATTACACATATCTTTATAAAATTAATTTAAAAAGATTATATAAATTCAATAAATCATACCTTTAATGTCATCATGGGTCGTAGTCACTAAAAAAATTGGAAGATAGGCATTTGGGGTTCTTCGTTGAGGAGTGGGGGGTTGCAATGATATCCTCATTATGGAGTAGGTGGTCAAGGTAATGGGGATATTCAGGGTGGGGGACAATCATCATGGGAATGGGTTCGAAATCATGGTGGTCATCGGATGGGGGGTTAGGGTCACAGTAGTTGTTGTGAGGGGGTTGGGGTCACAGATGTTGCAAGTAGGGGTCAAGTTCTTGATGGTGACTAAAAGGGGGTGGGTTTGGGTCATGGATATAGCTGGTAGGGGGTTGGGGTCATGATGTTCACCGATTTAGAGGTTTGGTGTCACCCTGGTCATTGGCGTGGGGGGTTGGGGACATGAAGAGCACCGATAATGGGTGGGTATGGGGCCATGTTTGTAGCCATATGGGGTTTATGATCATGAAAGTCAACATAAGGGGTTTGAGGTCATGGTGATGTCCATTAGAAGAAGGGGATTCAGGGTCCTAATGGTCATCTTCTAGAGTATATCCAGGGGTAGGTGTTGGGGTTATTTAGGGGAGCATGAGAGGGTTGGGTAGGTCAATGCCAAGGATATTAGTGGAAAGGGGTTGAAATTAGTTTTTTTTAATATTTAATGAATATTTAAATAAAAAAACAATAAATTTTAAAATAATAAAAAATATTTGTGGTAATATTAAACAGCTACTCTATGAAAATTTTTATAATACAATTTGTTTCATCATGGTTATTTGAACCACCACTAATAAACAACTAGAAATTCAAATTTTTATGTAGTTATAACATATCATTGAATTTTTGAAAAAGATGTCTAGTTTTAATTTCTTATATTTAAATAATATATATTGTTTATTGTCATCACTTTTTAATAACCCAAATCATGTTTTTCAAGAAAATAGAAAAACAATCACATGATATTTTTTAAAATATATTTTATGAATAATTCAACAAGAAATAGACAATTTAGATATGATTTTTTTTGTGACACCATGTTTAACCTTCAAAGATGAATGCTTACATGTCGATGAATAGTTATTTCACAATTGGAAATAGTTTTGAAAAATAGAGTACATAGAAAATTCCTTTTATGGTATTAAATTTTTTATGGTTTTTTATTAGGTAAAAACTCATTGTAAATAAACTTATAAATGGTGCATATTCCATCCATTATTATTATTATTTTTTTGATGTTTTTTATAATTTCAACAATGGATTTAATCTATTTCATTATTAAGTAAAATATTAGAAAATGTTTTTAATTATGTGTTGGGAAATATGGAATGTGAGAAACATGTGAAAAATATAAAAGATAATGTGAAACAAAAATAAATGTTTTCCCTCCAAAAAAAGAAGATACACAATGATAAAAAAATGTAATGAAAATAAATAATCACACCAGATGTTTTAACATGGAAAACCCAAAGGAGAAAAACCCTATGACCTAGTCTAGAAAGAGGGATCCACTAAAAACATGTAGTTCATAGTTGGGACTCGACAAAAATGAAATGGAACACAAAAGTAATACTGATATAAAACAGCAGATCAAAGGGGGAGAACATATGTAGTCTAAGGAAAAATGATCTTTGATGAATAGAGATCACCAAAATAAATCATCACCCTTAGAGTTAGTGTGTATCTACCAAAGAATCTCATTTCCCCATTTTATAATAGTGATATCCAAATCAGATATGTAAATCCTACGAAAAATAATTCTCTAAATTTTGAAAAATTCATGCACACCATATGAAGAGGAATCCAACAAATTCCCCCTCCCTCTAATTTGTGGATCACCACCATCCATGGAATCCGTCCGAAAGTCTCAAATTTACCTTTGGGAAAACTAGTGGTCAACGTGTATGATCAATTTTTGTCAATGTGGATCTTCTAATCCTATAACTGTCTCGAATCAAGGTATTCACAGATTCAGTGATAACAAACATCGATATGATTCAATCTACCATGAAAAGTAGAATTCTTTCCTAAAAAATAGAACATCGACTATCACTAAATAAATAATTACATATAATCATTAAATTTATGCTCTAAAATAAATCATTTCATCTATAATAATTATTTTTATTTATCTATATTTGCAATAAACTATTTCTATGTTGTAAATAAAGCAACACATTTCTGCAATCTAGACTGTTAAGATATAGTTCCCCTTAAAAAGGTGATCAAATAACCTAAAGTATACTTCCTCAAATCTATATGTCCAATCATATCTAAATAATTAAAGACAAAAATCATAGGTTCCCATTTTCCAAAACAAAATCATAGATTAGAAGTACCATGAAGTTAACGAAATATAAACTTTACTTCTCTCTAATGCTCTCTACCTAGATTAGATAGAAACCGACTGACCAGACCAACAATATTAGCAATATCAGGTCTAGTACATACAATAGAATACATCAAATATCCAACAAAAGATGAATAAGGAATGTAATGAATCTCCTATATCTCTTTATTAAGAGAATGTGTCTGACTAGTACTTAGCTTAAAATGTAATGAACAATGAGTACTAACCACTTTCTCTCTATCCATAGAAAATATCTGAAGAACCATTTTAATATATCTATGATGATATGAAAAAAAATTCTTTTACATTCAACCATAGGAGATCGAAAATCCAAGAATTTATCGTTCTCACCACAAGTAATTCATCTCCAAAAACTGGTAGTGATCCTTCTTCAATATGTCAATTATAGAAGCATCCTGGAAAAAAATGAGCATATCATCAGAATAAAGCTATAGTATAATAAATTTAACATCAATAAATATTCGAACAAAAATAAAATTATTAGAATATGTATTACTAGATCCTTGATGAAAAATGATAGATTTAACCTTCTTATACCAAGGCCTTGGATCATTCATCAAACCATAAAAACTCTTCATTAACATGCATACATGATTCTCTTTACCTGTTTCAAAAAAAACTTCTTGTTACTCTATATAAATAGACTCCTCTAAATCTACATAGAGTAAAGCTATCTTTGCATCCACGTTCTCAATCTACAGATCCAAACTAGCATCTAAACCAAGAACATCCTAAATAGAATACATGTTTACGATATATGAGAAAAAATCATCAAAATAATTACTATTATTTTCAAAAAATATTTTCACAACTAATAATTCCTTTTATCATAGAACAAAACTAGATTATTCATTTTTAATTTGATAAATCAACTGATTTTAAATAGATATCTTACATATAGGTAACATCAAGAGCTTAAAAGTGTTTTTGTTATAATAGGATCTCAACCTATCAGCCATTTCAGCATTCCATTATCCGCTCTAATGACTTTTCATTTCCACATATAATGATTTTAGTTCTCCCCCTTTAACAAGGAGCACATAATCATCTGGTGAATAATACGTACAAATGGTATGATGAAAATATGGACTCTGGAGTGGAACTATAGGTTCATTAACAACCCTAGGAAATGAATAATCAGAAGAAAAAAGTGCATCGAATACAATTATTCCAACCTATTAACCCTAAACATAATTTTGGACATCAACATGATCATCAAAATCATAATATGAGGTGAAAGTGATTCAGAACCTGTCTTAATACTTAAATATCCATCAAAAGTTGGATAATTAGATTTGTGTCCATTATCATTTTCTGCAATTTTTTGATCCTCCTTAAACATTTCATCACGGCTGATGGAATGTTTATTCAAATTAGGATCAAAGAACATGTACCAAAACTCATAGTTTCTATAGCCTATAAAAACACACTAGTGTGACTTACCATCCATCTTGGATCAGTCATCTTTAGGAAGATGAACAAAATCCATGAAACTGAAAACACGCAAGTGATCATACCTAAACTATTTTTCATACTAAAAAATATTAGGGGTTTTTGTCTAAAAAGAAACCACATGTCATAAATTGATAATATAAGAATAATTAAGTAAAGCCTCATCCCAAAAAGTTCCAGAAAAAATTGCTTCTTAATGCAAACAATGATATCTTCCCAACATATAATTATTCATCTACTCAACTACACCCTTTAGTTGAGGTGTATTAGGAGGTGTATTCTAATGCCAAATACCTTCCTACCAAAAATACTAATCAAACAAACCACAATACTCCTCCACATTATTTGTGATTGTACATTTAAATTTCATACTAGATTCCCTCTCCGTAGAAGTCCGAAATTGCTTAAACACTCTGAGAACATAACTTTTGGCATTCAAAACATAATCCCAAATGTTATGTGAGTATTCATAAGTAAATTTCATGAAATAAATATATCCACTAAAGACCTTAAATTTAAAATTATCACAAGCATAAAAATTTACTAATTCAAATACCTATGTCTTCCTATGTAGAGGATGGCTACTAAAACTCACTCTACTCTATTTTCCAACCATACCGTGATTAGACGTGTCCAATTTGACAATCTTCTAGTATGAAAAAAAATCTCTCAGAAAAACAACCAATACCATTAAAAAATGGTACAGAGCCTCTTATTACTTAACATGGATGGAACACTACACTCAATAATTCATGTAGTGTCACAAGAAATAGAAGCTATAATCCAGCAAAAACTTGACTGCTTCTTCCCTCGAAGCAAAATCAAATAACCCTTTTACAACATTAATTTTAAATCACCCAATGTATTGTTAAAAACATCATCATCAATAATGATATTATAAAAATTATTTAAGATAACATTATTCACATGTCAAGCATTCTTAAAAATCATCTTACTTTCTGTACTAGTCACTAAACAAATAGTCTATTTACCTACGGCATTAGCATAAACATCACCACCACTCATAAAAATCAAAAAATTACATGGTCTATAAAATTTAAATAATCTCTTATAATATGCTTTGTGAAAACATGAACGTCTATCAGTATACTAAAAAGAATAATCTAAAGTAATATTGGCAGAGTCATAAATAATAACAAGATCACCCCTATAGTTGTGGTGACATGATCATCTACATGAAAAAAAATTATGAAGATTTTACTTCATTATATTTTCTCTTTTTCAGTTGATAACAAATCTAATTGACATTCCCCTTATTACCATAATTATGATACTCAAATTCTCTCAACTTTGATCTAGATTTTCTTTTTTCCTTTTATCTTACCACAACTACTTTTTCCCAGATTTGATTCCTATCATATCCCCATATCCTCTAAGACTAATATATCTAAAGAGGATTTCTCCTTAGTAAGTTTCATTCCCTCCTAATTAAAAATATAAGAATTAACAAAACTAAATGTCACAACACCATTAAGAGAAGAATCTCTTAGAGTAACATGCAAGTTCTCCCAAGAATTGAGTAAATTGTTATGAAACAAAAGATCTAAAACCTCATATTTAAAGTTAATAACCATACTAATAAACTATTAAGAATCCATGATATTATAAAAAATAGTTTCAAATAGAAGTACCTTCTCTATTCCTCAAATTCATTATTTTTTTAGAATAAGAAACTTATTATTTCCTATATTGGAAGCATAGGTAGTATCATGATTGTGACAACCGGGTCCCGGTGACAGCACAGACACCCCGCCTTAACATGGTCGTCGGGTCCTGGCCCACCAGGTACCACCAGTTGCCCCGCAGACACGTGGGTCCCACCCCAGGGTCCACCCACATGCCCGAACGGGTCATCTGACTAATGATAGTCCCCACAGGCCAACACATGTCCTTTCCAGTGTGCTTTGTCCTCACTCACACACACCCTGGGAAACTTCCCAGAAGGTCACCCATCCTAATCACTACTCCAGGCCAAGCACGCTTAACTGTGGAGTTCTAATCAGGTAGGCTCCCGAAAAGGAAGGTGCACCTTGTTGACATGAGTCATATCATTTAGTTATTTAACCCTTTATCATTCTGGGGTGTTACAATCACCCCCCCTTTAGGGCACAACGCCCTCGTTGTGGGCCCTATATCTCAACCCAGGCAGTGCACCGCGCACTTAAGGCTGGGTTCCTCCTCTGATACCAAATGTGACAACCGGGCCCCGGTGATAGCACATCCACCCCGCCTTAACATGACCGTCGGGTCTTTGCCCACCAGGTACCCCCAGTTGCCCCCGCAGACATGTGGGGCCCACCCCAGGGTCCACTCACATGCCTGAACGGGTCATCTGACTAATATGATAGTCCCCACATGCCAACACATGTCCTTTCCAGTGTGCTTTGTCCTCACTCACACACACCCTGGGGAACTTCCCAGGAGGTCACCCATCCTGATCACTACTCCAGGCCAAGCACGCTTAACTATGGAGTTCTAATCAGGTAGGCTCCCGAAAAGGAAGGTGCACCTTGTTGACATGAGTCATATCATTTAGTCATTTAACCCTTTATCATTTGGGGATGTTACAATCACCCCCCCTTTAGAGCACAACGCCCTCGTTGTGGGCCCTACATCTCAACCCAGGCAGTGCACCGCGCACTTAAGGCTGGGTACCAGCTCTGATACCAAATGTGACAACCGGGTCCCGGTGACAGCACAGACACCCCGCCTTAACATGGTCGTCGGGTCCTGGCCCACCAGGTACCACCAGTTGCCCCGCAGACACGTGGGTCCCACCCCAGGGTCCACCCACATGCCCGAACGGGTCATCTGTCTAATGATAGTCCCCACAGGCCAACACATGTCCTTTCCAGTGTGCTTTGTCCTCACTCACACACACCCTGGGAAACTTCCCAGAAGGTCACCCATCCTAATCACTACTCCAGGCCAAGCACGCTTAACTGTGGAGTTCTAATCAGGTAGGCTCCCGAAAAGGAAGGTGCACCTTGTTGACATGAGTCATATCATTTAGTTATTTAACCCTTTATCATTCTGGGGTGTTACAATGATTCTCTTACAATGTTTGGGCATGAGATATATTGAAAATTTGGTTTATCACATTATCTTTGATCGATTTTAGAATGAAACCAAAAACTATATCATGCTCAAATTCTCATTATTTATTTGAAATCCTTCTGGAATTTTGGCTAATAAACACTGAAATATTTATTTACATCACAAAAAATAGACCCTTTATATTAGTCGATACATATGGTAGTTGGTAACATTAAACAAAATAATATAACTGTAATTGGATTCAATAATAAATATGAAATATAAACCAAATCATTTGATACAAGATATTGGTAAAGATAGAAAATAAAGAACAAACAAATAATATAAAATTAAACTTGCATCGGTGACAAATTTATTTACCTTAATACAAAATCATATGCACAATAACCAAAAAGAAGTGCAGAAAAAAATGTTTCCACCATAAATTTTAATGTGGAGAAAAAAAAATAGAAAAACCATAGGATCTAGTTCAAATAAAGGGATCCAATTAATTTAATTATTATATGGTAGAGACACCCCAAAAATGGAAGGGATTTAAATGTATTAATAAACTAAAATAGAGGATCAGAGGGAGAGACCAGATTCATGATAAAATATTATCATCAAACAAATGCGATCACCAAAATTTATATATTGTTGTATAGTTGGTGCATATATAACATAGCATATGATTCATCTCATTTAAAAGAGAGTCTTAGTCCTCCAATATGTAACTACTATTACAAAATAAATCTCTGTGATTTGAAAAAACACATGTCCACCTTTTTAGGAGGTTCCCAACATTCTGTAATTAAAAAACCATCGTGACCAGGCATGGACAACATCACCAAACCTACTCTATTTTTTCAAAGGATTATTTTGAATTCACAATTAATACATGTTTTCTGACTTATTCTTATTATATCATCAAACATAGGCTTTGAAAAACATAAAAATACTATAGACATTTTTTGACCTAAGTTTGTGATATCATAATTCGTCGATATTTTTTGGTTGATTGTAGGTTGAAATCCAATATCCATTGCAACAAAAAAATTTAAATTTAAAATAGGTTTCTTATGATTCCAAAAAATAGATTTTAATGACTTCCTGGAAATCTTAAAATTGTGGTTGCTTTTGGCTAGTCACTAAATACCTCAATGATTGTAAGAACCTAGTTTTTTCTAAGAAAGACTTTGGAATATTCTTGATAATATTCCAGAGCACTGCCTTCAGACGACGTGCGATTCCGAGCCCCGGAGTGACCGAAATTAAATTTTCAGTGTGTTCACACTGGAAACGCTAAATAAATGAGATAACTCCTAAAAGGAGTTCTGGATCAGAGATCCGAGTGTACAGATGGGTGAGGAATGGGGTGTTTACCCTAGTAACGACATAAAACATGTTGGCGCGGGATGTTTGGACCCCTCGCACACTTCTGGAATGTTAAACGGATAAACTAATTAAATAATTTATTCGTTTAATGGCGAAACTCGAGTATCTCTTAAACGGTGGCTCGGATTGGAAAACTGAGGGAACCGTTGTGTTCGTAGCGTGCCGTTTACACAAGGAGGGGTATAAGTTTCGCGGGCGCGGGCCGTTTGTGAAAAATGGCTCCAGGGGCATTTTCATAATTTAGCATCTTCAGACGTTACATTTTATAGCTTTTGAATGGGGTCTCGAATTAAAATTCAGAGACCTCCGTTGTGCTTGGGAGGTGGTGTTTACCCTAAGGGAGGTTTAATTTTGACCTTCCCAAAGGTTTCAGATGTGGGGAAAATTATGGGTTTAATTAATTAAAATTCTTTTTAATTTATTTAAAACCTCATCCCCTTCCCCTCTCCCGTGTTCACACCCTGGCGCAGGCAGCCCCTCCTCTCCCTCTCCTCCTCCAACTCTGGCAAAGCAGCCCCGGCAAGGCGCGGCGTGGCGGCGGACTCCCCGTGATGCTTCGGGCAACGCCCCTGCAGGTTGGATTGTTGCAGTTTCAATTTTTATTCCTGCACCTACTTTGAGTTCATTTCTGTGCATCAATTTGTTGATCGATCCTCGAACAAATCCCCTAATCTTGGAGTATATTTTATGCTCTATCCATCTCATATTTCGGTTTCAAAATCCGAGTCTCGACGCACTCGCGGTCGCCCGCGGAAAAACAGCGGGTTTGTCAGGTTTTCTGGCCGGTTTTGGTTTATTCCGGCGAGTTCTCAGCGCGGCGGCGCAGCAGAGCGTCCGGGTGCAGAGGGAGTCGATGTGAGGGCCTCCGCGCGGCGGTCGGGTGAGCAAGGAGGTTGGGCGGTCGTCGGCCAGTGGGCACTCGAGCGGCAGGCGACCGTGGCAACCGGTGGAGGTCGAGCCGGCGGAGGAGGCGTGCGGCGCAGCGGCCTTGGCAGATCCCGGTGGTGGGGCTGCGGAGGGCGGCAGCGAGCAGGGGAGGCGCCACGCAGGCCTCTCGGCTAGTCTGCGCCTGAGGGAGGACCGGGGTCGTCGGACCCCAGCTGGCCGACCAGGACCCGCCTTTTGCGGGTCCTGTTGGAGAAGAAGACCGGCCACTCGGCCGGCCATGTTTTATAAAAAAATGTTTTATAATAATAATAATAATATTATTATTATTATTATTATGGAAAATGTAAAATCATCCGTGGGGTGTCCATATTGCGTGTCGTCTATGGCAGCACGGAGCCCGTGCCAATGCGGAATTTTTGAGATGGTTTCGGGAATTTTTAATTCCTGAAATGAGGGGCCTCAGAGGCGCGACATGTCTTTAAGCGAATTGGCGTTTATCCGGGAATCTTGTTTTGGACGGCGCGGATGTGGCCAACGTTAGATTTAAGCGCCGTCAGCGGCGTTGGGACCCTGGCGTCGAGCCGGAGGTTTCCAGGGATGTTCCGGGCGTTGAAGCCGGAGTTGAGGCGCGGACCCCACGGCCCGTCTTTTGAGCTGCGTGCAGCTTTTAGCGACATTTTCCTCGGACGTCCATTTGGGGCGTGCGAGAAGTCGATGTTGGGTGTTTTTCCGAGGGTATCGCGTTGGCGCAGTCTTCCTGCTGTAATTACGCGCGATGGTGCGGGCCCCGCTTGGGCCATTTCAGGAGTTGACGGTGATTTCCAGCTTTATCACCGGACGACCGTTTTGGACAAGTGAACAGTCCATTTCGTGTACTTTTTCGAGAGGATCACAACGTTGTGATCCATTCGTTGAGTTTTGGGACAGGGATGCGGGTCCCATGTGGCATTTCTCGTGTGCGGTGCAACGAGATGCACCTTTTTCTCCGGATATTCTGTTGCACTCAAGTGAGTAGTGCTTTTGACGTGTTTTCCTGAGGGGGTCGCAATGGTGCGATGCGCCTAACTGTTTTCAGGTCCGAGGCTCGGGATCACGGGACGTCGTTCGGGCGTGAGGTGGTGTTGGTGACTTTTCCGTCGGATATTTGTTGGAGGCGAGTAAGTAGTCGATCTCGCGTGTTTTTTTACGAGGATTACAATGGTGTGATCCATTTGGTTGTGCGGAGCCTCTTGCGCAATATTGTTAAAAGTGGAAGCATGAAAGGTGCTCTAGTGGTGATTCGCCCTACCTTGTTTGTAGTGGACCCTTGGCATGTGATCACGCACTCTTGGGAGAGTGATATAAATGGTTCATGAGATGTGGTTGGTGTGCCACAACCGATGAGGTGGCAGGTTGGAGTTGTTACGTCACGCATTCGCGTTGACGTTGGGTGCCTTGTGCACGATAGCCTATGGGCTGGAACGAGGTATACTCTGGATGTGTAAGGGAGCGCTTGGAGGTACGTGTGGTTTGTACCTAAGACATTTGGGCTCTCAGTTGGGGTGGACATGGGGCCACACGACGTGTGGGCCCCAATTGTGTGTCGTGTTCTGATTTGCGTACTTTTACCTCTCGTGACATAGAGGGTCCCTCTGTGTGTTCATTTGACCAGTAGGGTGAAGTTTTTCCCCTGACTCGGTGCTCGTTTGTTGACCAACACGGTTGAGTGGTCTCCCCCTGGTTTCGTTCTCGATGGATCGACCAGTAGCGGTGCTAGTGGCACCCCGTGATGGAACAGGCGCTGAAACTCTTTTGGGAGAGTTGTTCAGGAGTTGGGTGGGTGCGCGATACCCACTCCATGTTTGACTGGCCAGTGTTGTACCCTCCATTAGAGATGGCCAGAGCAGTTACGAGTTTTACCCTCCAGCGGGGCTGGGAAGTGGGTTACTCATCGACTTCTTCGGGTTTACCCTCCAGTAGGGTTGGGCAGTGGGTTGCTCACTGACTTGTAGAGTCTACCCTCCCGTAAAGACTGGGCAGTGGGTCACCCGACGCACTTAGGGTCTACCCTCCAGTAGAGACTGGGAAGTGGGTCACCCGACAACCTCTTAGGGCCTACCCTCCAGCAGGGCTGGGCAGTGGGTCGACCGTCGTCTAGTTCTAGGTCTACCCTCCAGCAAGGCGAGTAGTGGTTTTCCTGTCGACTTATTCCAGGTCTACCCTCCAGTGGGGCTGGGCAGTGGGTCTCTTGATGATGTATTATGGTTTACCCTTCAGTGGGGTTGGGCAGTGGGTTGCCTGATGATGTATTAAGGTCTACCCTCTAGCGGGGCTGGGCAGTGGGTCGTTGGATGATTTGTTATGGTTTACCCTCCAGCAGGGCTGGGCAGTGGGTAATCCAATATCTTATTATGGTTTACCATCCAGCGGGGCTGGGCAGTGGGTCGCCTAACGATGTATTAGGGTTTACCCTCCAGCAGGGCTGTGCAGTGGGTTACCCGATATCTGGTTATTAATTACCCTCCAGCAGGGCTGGGCAGTGGGACACCTGTTGGTATTTCCGGACTCAGCCCTTCCTACTAGGCTGGTCTGTGGCTTTCCTCCGTGATTATCGGAGTGGAACCCTTGGTTATACGGGTCAGTGTTGTGACGGCTTGACATTGAGAAGACCTCTCAACTGTGGGGCAATGACGTGGTGTGGTTTGACGTTCCCCCAGAACTCTCAAGTACGAGGGGCACTTTCCTCCAGCGAGACACGTCCTAGTGACGCGACCTAAAACCATGCGGGAGAGTCTGTGATGCCCAAAGAGGATAGTTTCAAGGTGCGGTGATTGAGCCCCATGGCTTGCGGTTCGGGGCAGATGTGCAGGATGCTGGGAATCGATGATGGTGTTACTTCTGGGATTTATGGCTACTGAGCTATGGTACAGAGATGCCCTTATGATCTTGTTCGGGCCTCTTGGCAGAGCATATATAGGTATATACCTCCTACGAGTACCCACTCATTGGGTTTTGGCTACTCTCCTTACCGGGAAGGCGAAGACGCGCGGGGTATGCCACGTGCTTTCCGTGTCTAGCTTATCATGGTTGGACGAGTCTACTCTCCGGCTATAGGTAGCGAAGACTCAATGAGAAGTTCATCTTCTCACCGTTTCCATCTCCTTGTGTCTGGATGAGTCTACCTTCTTTTCTCTTGTTGGGTTGAGCTGGACTCTCTGATGTTACTCTTTACTACACCCTCGGTTGGACTCCTTTACTTTCCCTGTTCGCTCTACTGCTCACCCTTTGGTACCTCCTTTGTTGCTCCCTCGAGCCTTCGAGGTATCCTACTGAGTATTTTTGTACTCACCCCTGCTTGGGCTTTTCCCGCACTTGGTTTGCCCATGCAGATGACAGACAGGTGGAGCGTGACTTCAGTGGAGCATAGGAGCTTGGGAGCTTGGACCGTGTGCGGTGGTCGTGGCCGGGTTCCAGGTGGGAGACCCGTCAGCTGTTTCTTTTTTTCTTACATGTTGCCAGGTTGTGGCACTTTTCAGGTTGGGTGCGTGTTTTGCCCCTTTTTCCATTTCAGCACTTTGCTTGTATTGTTTAGAGGCCGATGCACTTTTGCTGGTTTATATATAGCAGTTTCACTTTACTCTGCTTGTCTTTTCTTTTACTCTACACTTTTTCATTGAGTGTGCTGCGTGTGTGTGTGTACAGGTGTTTAAGAAATGGCCTCCCCGAGTTTTTGTGCATTCGGCGCTGGTCGCCAGCCCCTGGCCTATGGAGGTGGGCTTGGGGTAGTTGCGGCTCGAGCCCGGGTAGGGTCGGGTCGTGACTAAGTGGTATCAGAGGTGGTTCATTCCTTGGGGCGTTGTGCGGACGTCCCTAAAAGGGAATTCGTTGAGATTTATGGCAACAGTGTTAACATGTCTCGAGAGCAGCTCTCAAGCCAGGGAGTCCAGTGATGGTGCGGCGGCCGACGTATCCATTCACCAGGACCCTGATAACCCGCTTGTCGACTCGACATGCTGAGACACATGTAGTAGGGAAATTGGTTTGTGCATCACATATGACCGAGTCTTGGACTGTCCTTCTTGAGTCATCTCCCCATCGTTGTTGTTGTGGTATATACATATATGCTCATCTGACCGCGGCACTCCTTGATAATATTTAGGATGTCTCCACAAAGACAGCCAACCAGGATACCAGCTTTGGTTCATGACGATGAACCTGTCAGTTACGAGGCCACAGTCCAGGACCCATCATGGGAGCCCCTTTCTCCGGGTAGGCTGGTAGCAGCACCCCCACCAGTTGAGCAGTAGAAAGTTTCAGCAGAGAAGGCTGAGCATGAGCACAGGTTGAGCGCGCTCCATGAGTTCTAGCAGCAGAGACTGCTGAGGTTCAGTGGTCAGCCAGACCCTCAGGCAGCAGAGGTTTGGCTAGTGGCGGTGGTTCGCCTTTTTAGGCTTTTGTAGACGCCGTCCGATCAGCGAGTGGCGTTGGTAGTCAGCCTTTTCCATAAATCGGCCTGCCGTTGGTGGAGTCTGGTGACTCAGCTTCTTGACGAGTCGTCACTTTCGTGAGGCGACTTTCGGTCGTTGTTCTGTGAGGAGTTCTTCCCTTCCTTCTTGCGCTCCATTCAGATTCAGGAGCTCCTACAGTTTCACCTGGGAGGGATGACGGTGGCCGAGTACGTGGCTAGTTTTGCAGACCATGCACGCTTTTACCTGGACTTGGTCCATGACGACATCTTCTGAGTGCGGATGTTTGAGCAGGGTCTCCGCCGAGAGAATTGTGCTGTCAGAGTACCCTTGGGAATTTCCACTTATGACGGGGTGCTAGAGCAGGCGCTGGTGACCGATGGCTTCCTATCATGTTTTGCGGTTGGTCGTGGCAAGGGGCACAAAGGATCCGGGACGTCTGTCGTAGCTAGAAGGCACCAGAGGGTAGGACCTCGATGCAGGTGGCCTTCCCACTACCGGTTTCGGAGACATGGTCGTATACCAATGTCACGAAAAGGCGCATGGGCCTCAGCCGAGGATGCCCTTCCGTGAGTGGATCCCGGGCTATGGTCGTACACCACAGTGGCGCCAGAGGGCACCAGGGCAGCCCAGAGAGCACTAGTGCTATGCTTGTGACAGGCGAGGTCACTTGGCACGAGACTTTCCACCCCGAGTTCCTGAGAGCTTCGGGCAGGCAGCAGGCGCACCACCACGGTAGAGGTAGCGCCGTGATAGGAGTAGTACCCAGAGAGGTGGTGCAAGCAGAGGAGCGGGAGGAGATGGAGGTGGGGGACGATGATATGAGGTCTTCCCAACACCACTAGGTGGTCCCCGTCAGGCTCCGGGAGCTGACGGTTGGGACCACGGATATCCTCGAGCATTGGATGTCTACGATCCTGCAGTGCACGGGATGGTGAGAGGTACCCCTTGCGACTCTTCTACTTTTTGCAGTAGAATTTTTAGGCTCTGCATGTGAAAGGCTTTTCTCCCTGCTCCTTATTTGAGATGTTAGCAGGGTGACGCAGGGCGTCGTGTGTAACCCTTTTTTGGTAAGGAAAAAGGCGTGAGACCTTTTATTTTAGTCGATGGAGTTGACTGCTTCACCTTTTGAGCGTGTAAGAGAGAATCGACTGTGGAATCTTGCATGAACAGATATCCTTGGGTGTTTCACCATATGGATATTCTGGAGGGAATCACCGGGCCATGTTCCAGGTGCGGGCAGTGATTCCAGTCGCAGCGTGCGACGTAGAGGTTTGACAGGGGAGGGGAGCTACCCCTGAGATCCTTCGGGCTGTTTGAAACTGTGAAAAGGGATGGTGAGGTTCCCTACCACCTTGCCCTAACCCCAAAGTCTTGAGTTGGTGCACGACATCGGCGAGGGTCGACCTAGCGTGAACAGATCAATCCTTTGGTCTGTGTACAGTGACGCAGATCTGTGTGTGGGTTCTTCTGGTTATGAGAAAGCGAGGTGTGGGCTTAGTACCCTGTGTTTCTCCTTAGTTTTGATTTTCAGGGATGAAAATCTTGAAGTAGGGAATGATGTAAGAACCCGGTTTTTCTGAGAAAGACTTTGGAATATTCTTGATAATATTCCAGAGCAGTGCCTTCAGACGACATGCGATTCCGAGCCCCGGAGTGGCCGAAATTAAATTTTCAGTACGTTCACACTGGAAACGATAAATAAATGAGATTACTCCTAAACGGAGTTCCGGTCAGATATCCGAGTGTACGGATGGGTCTGGAATAGGGTTTTTACCCTAGTAACGACATAAAACATGTCGGCGTGGGATTTTTGGACACCTCACCCACTTCTGGAATGTTAAACGTATAAATAAATTAATTAATTTATTCGTTTAGTGGTGAAACTCAAGTATATCTTGAACGGTGGCTCAGATTAGAAAATCGAGGGTACCGTTGTGTTCGGAGCATGTCGTTTACCCTAGGAGGGGTATATGTTTCGAGGGAGCGAGCCGTTTGTGAAAAACGGCTCCTGGGGCGTTTTCATAATTCAGCGGCTTCGGACGTTAAATTTTATAGATTTTGAACGTGGTCTCGGATTAAAATTCCAAAACTGCCATTGTGCTCGGGAGGTGGTTTTTACCCTAAGGGAGGTTTAATTTTGACCTTGCCAAAGGTTTCCGATGCGGGGAAAATTATGGTTTTAATTAATTAAAATTATTTTTAATTTATTTAAACCTTCATCCCATTCCCCTCTCCCTTGTTCACTCCCTGGCGCAGGTAGCCCCTCCTCTCCCTCTCCTGCTCCAGCTCCGGCGAAGCAGCTCCGGCAAGGCGCGGTGCGGCAGCGGACTCCCGTTGAAGCTTCGGTCAATGCCCCTGCAGGTAGGATTGTTGCGGTTTCAATTTTTATTCCCGCACCTACTTTGAGTTCATTTCTGTGCATCAATTTGTTGATCGATCCTCGAACAAATCCCCTAATTCCGTAGTAGATTTTTTTGCTCTATCCGTCGCATATTTTGGTTTCAAAATCTGAGTCTTGATGCACTCGTGGTCGCCCGCCAAAAAAAGCGGGGTTTTGAGGTTTTCTGGCCGGTTTTTGTTTATTCCGGCGAGTTCTCAGTGCGACGACATAGCAGAGCGGCCGGGTGCGGAGGGCGTCGGCGCGAGGGCTGCAGCGCGGCGGCCGGGTGAGTGAGGAGGTTGGGCGGTCGTCGGCTGGCGGGAGCTCGAGCGACAGGTGGCCGCGGCAGCCGGTGGAGGTCGAGCCGGCGAAGGAGGCGTGCGGCGCGGCGGCCTCGGCGTAGCCGGGCAGTGTGGCTGTGGAGGGTGGCAGCGAGCAGGGGAGGCGCCACGCAGGCCTCTCGGCTGGTCTGCGCCTGAGGGGGGACCGGGGTCGTCGGACCCCGGCTAGCCGACCAGGACCCACCTTTTGCGGGTCCTGTTGGAGAAGAAGACCTGCCTCTCATCCAGTCTTGTTTTATAAGAAAATGATTTATAATAATAATAATAATATTATTATTATTATTATTATTATGAAAAATGTTAAATCATCTGGGGGTGTCCGTATTGAGCGCCGTCTGCGGAAACGCGGAGCCCGTGTCAATGCGGAATTTTTGAGATGGTTTCGGGAATTTTTAATTCCCAAAACGAGGGGCCTCGGAGGCGCGATGCGTCTTTAAGCGAATTGGCGTTTATCCAGGAATCTTGTTTTGGGCGGCGCGGATGCGTCCAATGTCCGATTTAAGCGCCGTCAGCGGCGTTGGAACCCTGGCGTCAAGGCGGAGGTTTCCAGGGTGGTTCTGGGCGTTGAATCTAGAGTTGAGGCATGGGCCCCACAACCATCTTTTGAGCTGCGTGCAGCTTTTAGCGACGTTTTCCACGGATGTCCGTTCGGGGCGTGCGAGCAGTCGATGTTCGGTGTCTTTCAGAGGGCATCGCGTTGGCGTAGTCTGCCCGCTGTAATTCCGCACGATGGTGTGGGACCCTCTAGGGCCTTTTTGGGAGTTGACGGTGATTTCCAGCTTTATCATTGGGCGACCATTTTGGCCAAGTGAATAGTCCATTTCGTGTACTTTTTCGAGAGGATCGCAACAGTGTGATCGTTTCATTGAGTTTCGGGACTGGGATACAGGTCCCATGTGGCATCGCTCGTGTGCGGTGCACCGAGATGCACCTTTTTCTCTGGATATCTATTGCACTCACGTGAGTAGTGATTTTGACGTGTTTTCTCGAGGGGATTGCAATGGTGTGATACGCCCGACTGTTTTCGGGGCCGAGGATCGGGATCACGGGACGTCGTTCAGGCGTGAGGCAGTGTTGGTGACTTTTCCGTCGGATATCCGTTGGAGGAGAGTAAGTAGTCGATCTCACGTGTTATTCCGTGAGGATTACAATGGTGTAATCCGTTTGGTTGTGCGGATTCTCTTGCATGATATTGTTAAATTTTGAAGCATGGAAGGTGCTCCAGTGTTGATTCGACCTACCTTGTTTGTAGCGGACCCTTGGCGTGTGATCGCGCACTCTTGGGAGAGTGATATAAATGGTTCATGAGATGTGGTTGGTTGTGCCTCAACTGATGAGGTGGCAGGTTAGAGTTGTTACGTCACGCCTTCGCGTTGATGTTGGTTTCCGTGTGCACGATAGCCTATGGACTGGAACGAGGTATACTCTGGAAGTATACGGGAGTTCATGGAGGTACGTGTGGTTTGTACCTAAGACGTTTGTGTGCTCAGTTGGGGTTGACGTGCGGCCACACGATGTGTGGGACCCATGTGCGTGATGTATTCTGCTTTGCGTACATTGACCTCTCGCGACGTAGAGGGTCCCTCTGTGTGTTCGTTTGACCAGCAGGGTGGAGTTTTTCCCCTGACTCGGTGCTCGTTTTTTGACCAGCAGGGTTGAGTGGTATCCCCCTAGTTTCGTTCTCGATGGATCGGCCAGTAGCGGTGCTAGTGGCACCCCGTGATGGAATAGGCGCTGAAACGCTTTTGGGAGAGTTGTTCTAGAGTTGGGTGGTCACGCGATACCCACTCCGTGTTCGATTGGCCGGTTTTATACCCTCTAGTAGAGATGGCCAGAGTAGTTCTGATTTTTACCCTCTAGTGGGGCTGGGCAGTGGGTTACTCATCGACTTCTTCGGGTTTACCCTCCAACAGGGATGAGCAGTGGATTGCTCACTGACTTTTAGGGTCTACCCTCTAGTAGAGACTGGGTAGTGGGTAACCCGACGCACTTAGGGTATACCCTCCAGTAGAGACTGGGCAGTGGGTCACCCGACGACCTCTTAGGGTCTACCCTCCAACAGGGCTGGGCAGTGGGTTGCCCGTCGCCAAGTTCTAGGTTTACCCTCCAGCAAGGCTAGACAGTGGGTCGCCTGTCGACTTATTCCAGGTCTACCCTCCAGCGGGGCTGGGCAGTGGGTCGCCTGATGATGTATTATGGTTTACCCTCCAGCGGGGCTGGCCAGTGGGTAGCCTGATGATGTATTAAGGGCTACCCTCTAGCGGGACTGGGCAGTGGGTCGCTGGATGATGTGTTACGGTTTACCCTCCAGCAGGGCTGGGCAGTGGGTCACCCAATATCTTATTATGGTTTACCCTCCAGCAGGGTTGGGCAGTGGGTCGGCTAACGATGTATTAGGGTTTACCCTCCAGCAGGGCTGGGTTGTGGGTTACCCAATATCTGGTTATGAATTACCCTCCAGCAGGTCTGGGCATTGAGACACCTGTTGGTATTTCTGGACTCAGACCTTCCTACTAAGATGATCTGTGGATTTCCTCCATGATTACCAAAGCATGACCCTTGGTTATACGGGTCAGTGTTGTGACAGATTGACTTTGAGGAGACCTCTCGACTGCGGGGCAGTGACGTGGTGTGGTTTGACGTTCCCCCATAACTCTCAAGTACGAGGGGCGCTTTCTTCCACCGATATGCGTCCTTGTGACGAGACCTAAAACTGTGCGGGCGAGTCTGTGCCGCCCAAAGTAGATAGTGTCAAGGTGCGGTGATTGAGCCCCTTGGCTTGCGGTTTGGGGTAGACGTGCGGGATGCTGGGCATAGACGATGGTGTTACTTCTGGGATTTTTGGCTACTCATTTTCTTGGGCTAAGCTACGAGACAGAGATCGCCTTACGAGCTTGTTCGGGCTTCTTGGCAGAGCATATATATGTATATACCTCCTACGAGTACCCACTCCTTGGGTTTTGGCTACTCTCCTTCCAGGAAAGATGAATACATGTGGGGTATGCCACGTGCTTTCCATGTCTAGCTTCTCGTGGTTGGACAAGTCTACTCTCCGGCTATAAGTAGCGAAGACTCGACGAGAAGTTCATCTTCTCACCATTTCTAGCTCCTTCTGTCTGGACAAGTCTACCTTCTTTTCTCCTGTTGGGTTGAGCTGGACTCTCTGATGTTACTCTTTACTGCACCCTCGGTTGGACTCCTTTACATTCCCTGTTTGCTCTACTGTTCAGCCTTCCGTACCTCCTTTGTTGCTCCCTCGAGCCTTCGGGGTATCCTACTGAGTATTTTTTTACTCACCCCTTCTTGGGCTTTGCCCGCACTTAGTGTGCCCTTACAGAGGACGGACAGGTGGAGTGTGACTTCAGTGGAGCATAGGAGGTTTTGAGCTTGGACCGTGTTAGGTGGTCATGGCCAGGTTCCAGGTGGGAGTCCCGTCAGCTGTTTCTTTTTTGTTTACCTGTTGCCAGGTTGTGGCACTTTTCTGGTTGGGTGCATGTTTTTCTTCTTTTTCCTTTTTATCACTTTGCTTGTACTGTTTAGAGGTCAATGAACTTTTGGTGGTTTATATATAGCAGTTGCACTTTACTCTGCTGGTCTTTTCTTTTACTCTACACTTTTGCATTGACTGTGCTGCGTGTGTTTGTGTACAGGTGCTTAGGCAAAGGCCTCCCCGAGTTGTTGTACCTTCGGCACTGGTCACCTGCCCCTGGCCTATGGAGGCGGGCTTGGGGTAGTTGCGGCTCGAGCCCGTGTGGGGTCGGGTCGTGACAACGATATCCATTTAATGATTATTAATTGTAAACATGAACCTGGCACTACTAAATATTGTGAAATATTATGTTATACTATTTATTAGTTCTAGATAAAAACACTAATGAACAATATTCATGTAACACACCAAGATTTTGGGAATTATTTTTATTGAATTAATTTATATTTTTTATATTTTATATTTTACATGATATTTGAAATAGTTATATATATATATATATATATATATTAAAACCCTAAATCAAACATTACATTCACTCACAACACCAACATTGATTTCACTACATTCAAAACCAAATTGGCTTTCACTAAGCACAATAGTAACATGGCTTGCACTGTAAGAAAGACCAACACGGCCTGCACTTCCTCCGACACTGACTTAGCGTACGTTACCTGGAACACCATGTTTTTGTGAAGCATTATTTTATTATATAATTTTTAAAATGATAAAATTATAACATAGCCATTAAAAATTATTATATGAATATTAATAACTAATATTCAAATATTTTTTTTGTAGTTTTATATAAATAAAACATATTTATAATGAATGATATAATTTTCCATGATGCCATTTTCTGTTTTAAAATACTAATTTCTTCAATAACCTTGTTTTAAAGTCCTTATATGAAGAAAAATAAAATTAATTTTACACATATTTAGAAATTTAATTTTAAAATATAAAATTCATGTTTGAATTTATAATTTCTGAATTAGCTTATGTAATTTTTTTGGTTTTTTTATGAGAAACTTCATTTTTTGATGAATAATGTAATGTACCGGATTCTAATTCCAAACTACCTTTTCATATAATTTATCTATAATGTTAAATTATATTTTAATTTGGTTTAAAATTGTAATTAGTTCATTTTTTATAAAATAATTCAATGTTGGTAATTGGAAGCAATTTCACATTGAAAATGGATATAAAAACGTAGAAAAATATTGTCAATTTTTTCTTTAAAAACCCGCATTGTGGACCCAACTATGGGATTAATTTTAGATTAATTTCTTCCAATTTTGTGAATGTAATTTGGAAAAATGGATTCCTTATTTATAATAAAAAAATTATAATGTTCAAAAATTTAAAATAAGTTTTTTATGAAAAATATTATTGAAGGTGATTAAAATTAATTACATCGATTATGGTTAAATTATGATTAATAAGGGACTAAACCATTACATTAAGAAGAAAAATAACTTATTCAATTCTCTAAAATCCCTTGTATGACCATATATAGGCCCTATATTTCCATTTCAATAATTTTTATCATTATTTAATCCACAAGAAACTTGAAAAACGTTTGTTTAATTCTCTCTTCACAAATTTACAAGAGTGATACTCCTCCTTCCATATAAAAGGCCACCACCTCTTGCTCATTGTAACACATATAAAACCAGTTATGTCCATCAAAGATCTACCCAAGAAACTTCCCAAAATTCATCAATTTATCCTATAACCCTCTTCTTTGTATGAATGCTATCCAAGGAATCCTTTTGGCACAAACTAAGAGGAGTTACCCATTTAAGAGGTAAGATCTTCTACCAAGTCCTTTATTTTATTTTCATTTGTCACCACATGCACTTTTATATTATTTTATAATATAACCCACGTACTAAATATACTAGAATGTTTTTATGATAAGTTTTCAACCAAAACTTACACAAACATCCATATAATGGATAAAAAACAAATTGTTTAAGTGTTCAGGGAACTATCACCTCACTAAACGATCATTGTTCAATTTTCCTTATCACCTCTCATGTTGTAAATTATAATGGGAAATCTGATTATATATGTTAAAAATTATATTTATTATTTATTTATGTTTATTTATTATTTTCACAGCATTTATGTTTTTTAATTTCAATTTTGTGTTAATATGATAATTTTATTTTAGGAAGTGTGGACTACCACCCCCTCAAAGCGACATGATTCATTCATACACTACATTGATTGAATAAAAGTATGGTTTTATTGAATATATAAGATATATATGATATCCTAATTCTTATTTAATATATATATATATATACATATATGTATTTTAATTTCATTCTTTCAACAAGACAGTTAAACATAAATAGAGTTCATGCGTGCGTACAGTCTACCGTTTCCATGAACGATGTTTTCTATTTCATACAAATATATTATACAGACTAATATGACACAAATATAATGTATAGAGAAGATATTTATATCATATTTTTCATTCAAGAAATCATTATACAAGTATAGGGACCAAATATATAACCAATTAAGACACATGTGAAGAATAAATCGACTATTACCCAAAATGAAGCATTAACCTAGCATGGATAGAAAATGGATAATATAGCATCATAATAAAACCATATATTGTATTATATATAATAATATAGGTTTTTAAAATATTTATAATAAATTTATATTTATAAAATAAAATTCGAATGATTAAAACGATATCCAATACACAATGTAAGGGTATTACATCTCACTTTTTATTTCCATCTGATACATTCTATGTTTTCCACTCTTTTATTTTGTGTGCTTTATTTATTTTCTATAATTGTATTCTAGGTATCATATAATTAAATTTATTGGTATTAACATATCCAATTTTATATATTTCTTTCCTGGCGTTTAATATTCAAATGTTATCAAATCGGTAAAATAGTTTTTTTCTCAATTTTCCTTCTTTGAGACTATTGTTTTTTTATACACCAAAATTCTTTTTATAGGTGTATATAATTCTATTTTACATGTTATATCATGAAAATAATTTTTTAAAGATATTTTATGATTCATTTTATTTATTTTTCCTACATTTATAGTATGATGCCATGTTACCAAGTTATAAGAGTTTTTTGAGAGAATCTCATCACCATTCAAGATTTTTTTTATTTAGGCTTCCTTTGATAAAATCATAAATTATATATCTCAAGTCATTCATGAATTATATTACCCTATAGTTATTTTTTCTATACTCATGTATTGGTACTTTATATCTACTCTTTGGTACATAATATTATTAATAAAGTGTTTCCAAGTATGCTCGACATTACCCTATCTTCATTCGAAAAACCATATTCTCTAAAGAGGGTTTCCATGTACATTCTACAAATCTCTTATGATCATTAAAATAAAATTTTACCCATTTTTTATTCTACAAATATATTCAAATTAATCTTTTTTTTTCTTTTTAGAAAAATATTTCTACACTTTTTATCATGCTAGAGGAATATTTTTTAACCTTGTATGATATGTACATATTTATCCACTATCAATCCTTTGAAGAATTATTTTCATGTTTAAAGGTTGTTTTTTATGCTTTTAAGATATATTTTCAATGAAATGGGATTCAAAATTATTTCAATATAATTTTATAGGTTTTCAAGGAAAATTATTTTTGAAATGTTTTCAAACATTATTTCTATGATTTCAAATAATTCTCAATGAAATTATTTTCAAAATATTTTAAAGATTCATTCATATGTTTTCACATAAAATTATTTTCAATACATTTTAAATATATATTTATAAATTTTCAAATTATTTTCAAAGAAATGATCTTAAAAAAATTTCTATATCTTTTTATAGGTTTTCATTATTTTTTCAAAGAAATGGTTTTCAATACATTTTCATGATTTATTTATATTTTTTCAAAGTGCATTCAATGAAAACAATTTATAAGAGGTTTTGAACATAATTTATATGTTTTTATTAAAAAATATTTAAAAATAATTTCATGTTTTATTTATATGTTTTCAAGGTATTTGTTTAATAAAATTATTTTTAAATGGTTTTATGTAATAAAAATATTTTTCAAAGAAGCAAGGATATTCTCCTCCAGAAATGTTTTAAAAAGATATATAAAAATTATTTTCCATCTAAGATTACATATGTTGATGTTACCAATTCCCTTATAGGAATGATCTAAAGGTTCCATTAAAATTATTTCCACGAATGGGTTATGATTATCGATATTCTCTCCATCAAACCGGTTTCTATTTCACGGGTTATAAGTTTATGAATTCCATTTATCTTTTACAAGATATTATTTAGAAGAAATGGCTATGAAACATGTTTCTTTTTCCATAGGTTATGATATTATTATATGTTTATGATACCCATTTCATTACATGGGTTATGATATGATTGTTTATGATTTTGGGTATATGTATGTTTAATTTTCACTATGAGATGGGTGGGACCTATATCTCTCTCTAGTGCATTATGTAAAGATTTATATCTCATGAGATACACATAGATGGAAGGAGAAATGAACATAGTTCAACAATACAAGGATATAAAGGTAAATAATCTCGGTTAAGTAGTACATGGCTAGAATGAGGGGTTATATTGGTTTAGTAATACTCTACTGCGACATTGGGTGAACTAGATTCAGTAATATAGGGCTAGAATGGGGTGTGAACCTAGTTTAGTAAAGGGATTTTTTCACGAAGATGGTCTCTGCAGCAATGCCTTGACTACTATGTAAATAATTATATATTCTTATGTTTCTACCAAAATTACATTTTTTATTCCGATGTTATGATTTCATGGTTTTTTTATTTATTTATTTTGGATTAATGTTTTATTAACTACCATGATTTTTTCCATGATTCATGTATATGATATTTGATATGTAGGGTATGATCATTTTTTTTATGATCATGGCCTCATAACCTAATGATCATTATTATTCTTATATATCTCTATTGTTTTATCCTTACTGAGCATTTGATCTCACTACATTCTTTTGTTTCCATTTCCCAAGTTATTAATAATGGTCTTAGGTAGAATTAATAAAGGCGGAGATCATTTTGGGAGATGTTGAAGATCTTTCACCAGGAAAAATATTTAATTTCTAGGTTTCAAAAGGAATTAAACTATTATGGTCCTTAGGAAAGTGGATTTGTAATGTACTAAATATTCATCTAAAATGACGTAATATCCATGTATGTCAAGCCTGGGATATTATAGTTCCTTATCTATGGTATAAAAAAATGCCGATATAGGTTACATTTATCTACTCTAGAAAAGCACGGATAAAATTTCTATTTTTCAAGTCTTTTTTCATTTTGATAAAAGTAAAATTTGTCATGATTTTTTAGGTATAATTAAAAAATAGTGACATTTATCAACACTTTAAATATCACTGTTAAATGAAACACGATATCAGAACTAGATAAAAATGACGAGAAAAGATTCCTTTATCAATGAAAAATGGCTCTAATAAGTGGATGATTTTTTAGCGCTCATAAAACTACCCCTTATCAATGTTTTTAGTAATCACTGATATAATTTATGTTTCATAAAAAATATTTCATTAAAAAATATAAATATATTAAAATAGTTATAATGAGCCAAATATAATAACCTTTATTTAATATACTTTTCATAACACTAAATATGTATATAAACATAATATATAAGATATTGTATGAATATGACATAAAAGAATTAAATAACTTTATTAATTAATAACAAGATAAATAATATTTATTAACAATCATTTTACAAAAATTGGATGACATAACTTTTTAATAAATTAATGAATTATATTGATAACATGAGAACATGACTTGAACTTCAAATGATCATTACATTAGATCCAGGTGTCAATTTGGGCATTACAAAATATCAAATTGAAGCTTTCAAGGAAAACATTGAGTCATATGGATACCCGATCAGTTCTTTTCCCATGTAAAAAAGGCCTAAAAAACCTCCAAAAGAAATGTTTTTATCGGGTTACCTTAATTTTATTACATTTCATGAAAATTCTATTTCATGTAATAGAGTCATATTATATTTTTTTTGTTCAAAAAAAATTATTCTCAATTATTATATTCATATGGATATTATAATATTTAAAAAAAATTACAAACTTAATTTATTTCTAAATATATAAACAAAAAAGAAAAAACAATTTATTTATCACATTATTAATCTTCAAAAAATTTATTAATTTATTTATATAAATTCATAAATATGTAATATTCATAAATAAATACATATATTTCAATAATAAGATATATCATTATGTTTATATTATATTATTTTTAAATTAATACATATATTTAAATATTTGAGGCTGTATCTGTGAAATATAAATGTTCACATGTGTGTAATATATGTGTGTATGTGTGTGTCAATTTTGTATAAGTATATCATATATATGATAATTTTTTAAATATATAATTACAATTAAATATAGTATATAAACATATTTACAAGAAATATTTATAATACATTATAAAATATTTATATCTTAATATACAGTTATATGAAATATCCCTAAATATATGTTTAAATATATAAACATATAAATATATATGTGAATATGTATAAAATTTATATATAAAAAATTTCATTATAGAAATATTTTTAAAATGTATCTAAAATTAATTATATAAATTGTAGAAACTAAGGATTGGTTTTGTGCCATTGGGAGGGTGGGGTGAATTAGTGTTACATATGTTTTACAATTTCACATTTAATTTTACCTCTTGAACTTTTTTTAGATTCCTAATCCACTAAATATAAACTTTCAATCTTATCTGTAGTGAAGTTATAATTATAGAGAGAGTAGCACATAATATTTACAATGGTTAGACAATAAATTCACCTCCTTTCCATAATTGTTAACCCCCCCCCCCCCCACATATATTATTCACTAACTCCCCAAGTTAATATAACAACGTAGAGTCCACTCTTCCCTCTCTATAACAACAAAGAATCAATTGTGCCTTTTCTTACTTTAGAGTCCACTGGAGTCTTCTTCTCATCAATGAACCAAAATCAGAGAGATATTCTAATTCATATATTCTTGCTCCACAAAAATCTAGATGCCCTATCCTTTTTTAATTCCTCAAGAACATAAAAAATGATGGTCTTGAAGCACCTTCAAGATTTGGTACAGTCTGCATTTTCCTCAATCATCGAATACAAAAGATCTTTTGGCTTCAAATCACTTTATTTTTTGATACTTTGGTGTATTGGGTTCTCAAAAAGTATTGCAATATAATTTAACAAATCTTCATCATATACATGGACAAATTCATCCACAAAACAATATTATGCATGGGATATCAATTATTACATTAATTAAATGAATATATAAATAATATATTTTTTTTACACTAAAAATATAAATAATTTCCAGTTGATTGGCAATTATATTTCCATATTTAAATACCCCATATAAAATGGTTGTTTTATTTCTTCTTGAAAACCCGATACGTGGGTATACTATATCTGCATGGATGTCATATATCCACAGTGGTACTCAATTTATTCATGCAACACATATCAAATTCCCATGGGTTCAGCTATCGTCATTATTTATGATACAGATTAACTTATATTCCTAAACCAATGCACTCATCCCTTCATTTATACATGAAATATCAAATGCCTATATACCCAATAATTATATATTCTTCAGATGTATATTCAAAATTAATTCTAATGGCTTCTCGTCATCAAGGAGATTCTATTGGGACGTTAAAATCTTGGCGACATTTCCATAACTTTATATAGCCTTATGTTATATTGGTTGTGGCTTATCAACATGTAGCCTAATTCATTATCACCATTAAACTATATGGGACATTATTTATGAATTAATATTTTATCCACTACTTTTTTGGATGTTCCTTCAACACATGTTTTCTATATTTAATGTATATTCATGTATGTTAAACTACATGAATTTATTATCTTGATCATACCTGTGAATCTATCATCCAATCCATCTATCCATGTTTTCATCTTCATTATAGGAGATAAAACACCCTAAAATCCTTATGATCATGTATGAAAATGCATGGATATCATTTGAAACAAATTATTTTGATTCACTTAGATCTTAGAAGGTTAACTCAACCTTCATTAATGCAGAAGAGGCCTTGGTTTAATCTATTTGTCTGAAAAAATGGAATATGTATTATGCACTGCAAAACCCTTGAATAAAAGATATAGAAGAAGGTACATGACATTGATAGGATGGTGGAATTGTCTTGACCTGATATATCACATTATTTTCATAACATTTAATGGATGAATAATTCATGTTCTTCTGTGTGTCACCTCATACTCATGATTGATTTCACTCCCCCATAAAATATTAACCATTCCTTCATTTTTGTTATCTTGCATTAGAGTTTGGAACCCACAAAAAACTACACCAATGAGCTTCATTGGCATCCAATCACCCACACTAGCCCACTTTTCCATGTAAACATGCTCACGTATGCAACTCCATGTGGTCCCAATGTATCCCACCATACATCTATAATCACTATGGGTGTTATACTTCTCATTCTGCGATCTTATCTAGCATGGATGGCTCCCATGAATGGTTATGCTTGCTCCCATACTGCGTGGTTGAATTTGATTAGCTGGTTGTCTTGGATTACCATTTTTTGGTAAAATAAAACAATAGAGTCATTCATTTCTTCCTTGTAAGATCCATATAATTCTCAACATAAATGGATAAACAAAATTCATTTCATTTCTCATGTAATAAAGTTTAGTTTTTTGTAATTTTCCAATTGTTCATCCCTTTAATATTGGAATATATATTTTAAATAGTACATCAATATCTTATTAATTAGTATAACCATTGATCCAAAATCCGAACACAATCAATACAATCCTTTGAACTAAAATATTAGTTAGAAAATTGTCACATCTTACTTGCCTAATTGTTAGATAATGACATTATATACCATTTAATGAGTCTATAATAGTTCTTTAATAATCACCACAACATTAGAAATACACCAAACCCATATAAACACATCATTGATAATAAATTAAACACTTGGCCTAGAAAATCTCCCATTTTGTCTTTTATCTTAAATATCTTTTCACATAAAAAATTCAGTATGTAGTTCTCCAAATTTTCATTCCCTTAATAAAAATAAGATTCATAGGGTATGTGGGTGTCTTCTTAACATATTTGAAAAAAAAAAATCTCCTCCTATAAAATATCGTTTCATGAATAAATATGAAAGGGGGATGATGTAACATGGTTGTATCATAGAAGGCCCATTAGTTATTCAAATTTATGATTTTTTGGGATAACCCATTGTAGAAAACAAGAGAGATAAAACCAAGGTTGTGTATAAGCCCATAAAATAATCAGATGTGATAACATGCTTAGAAATTATCAATTCTTAAGTTATGTTTCATATTTTTCAATGAAATGCCAAATATTCCTTCACAAAAATTAACAAAAACATCAAAAAGATAAGTTTTACAATAATAACTCTCCATTTTTCTCATATTTTGATCAACCAAAAACACCACTTTAATATATATCCTCAGTATAAGTAATAATGAGGGATGATTTTCTGATTGGAATACCAAATTTATCATATAATATTCACTTAAGGGATGGAATCATTCATCATTATAGAAATTAATGAACTCCATGATAAACCAAACTTCTCATTAAATTCCCTGAATCTCATTACATAACACATAAAATAATAGGGAGTAAGGATGAAGCTCTTGGTTTATCATAAACAACATTCATTATAAGTGCTTCATCTCAACCTAGTCAACCATTTCCTTCCAATCTATTATGTTTTCCACTAATTGGAATATGTTATTCTCTCTTTACTATATTGGGTTTTTGTCAATAAACACTTTTTTTATTACTCCTCAAAGAATAATCTTGCTTCATTTCTTTTTTCATCATTATTTTGATCAATAATTTTTATTATCTCATCAGCTTGGTTCCCCATAAATTGTGAATTTTTATAATTATTATGTATTGACTTGTTTTTTAAATATTCCAAAGCTTTGTGAATGAACTTACAGAAGCACAAACAAAAGCTCTATATTTTTATACTCTTATTTTCTAGTATCTTCTCACTACTAAATAGATTCCTTGGAAAAAGCTAGAAAAATCCATTATTAGTGATAAAAAGAATCATTGATCTCACTGACATTAAAAGTGTGCATCTTTTATCACCACTAAAAATGTACTTATAAATTTATTCCTTTATCAGTGTTAAAAAGGCATTGATAAAGGTATTAAATTATCATTACCAGTTTAGAACTAACAAAGGTCAAACTAAAACAGTGGACTGTTAATATTACAACACAATACAACAATAAATAGACATGTATATAGAAAATTATTATTTTAATTGAAATAAAATTTACATAGAAAATACAACAAAAAACACTATAATATTTATATTCAAGGAAAATTTTGTAAAATTAATTTATAAATTACTATAAAAAATATTTAAAAACAAAAATGGGTTTATTTTCATTTGAACCTGACCTCCTCTAAACTATACCAAGCATGGTATCTGTTTCCGAACAAACTTTCCCAACTAGAGAGAAAGAATCCACCTATATAAAAAAAATTGTTATGTTAGTACCACTATAAAGAAAAAATTAATCATATACGTGAAACAATACATTAGTTAAATGGAAATTAAAAAAAAGGACACATATAGAGCCTTACCAGTCATTCCGCACATTAGATTGATTTATGGATTATTCATACACATCAATAATATCTTAATGATAGTTTTTTGAATGTATCAATTCAATAATAATGATTTTTTATTTTTTTGATCATGTAACATGTCTTTTTTACTAAAACATAAATTTAAATTTAATACACAAACTTTGAGACATATCAATCACATCAACTGTCAGTTTCGCATAAAAATGTATCCTATACATCACAAGTATATTATGAATCATTTTCTTAAATTTTCAATAATATAAAAGAATGTTTTATATGTTTTCAGTGACTAACAAGTTTTTCAACTAAATTATTTATTTCAAAATAAAAACAAACAATTTTAGTTATACCAAGAATTTTTTATATTGTATTGAGGTGCATATGATTTCTACATGTAAAAATGACTTATTGATCATTGTACTAAAGTATCAAAACTATATGAATGTGTTTTCATGCTTTTATGTATAGGATGTGTGTTTTAAACTATAATGTAAATTTTAAATAAAAAATAAACACAAAGATACATACTGATTAAACTATGCATCATATTTTCATTAGGATAATTCATTAATTCTTCAAATTACATAAAAAAAATATTCGTAAATTATCATGATAATTTAAATTGTTTTCTTAATTTTGAGTATATCACATGTCTATTTACTAAAATGAAAATTTAAATGGAAAACAAACACATAGAGTCGTACTGATCAAATATTGTGTTGGTATGATGTAATAATGATTCATACACATCACAAGTTACTTATAAATCATTTTAGTAATGTATCAAGAAAAAATTAGAACATTTTCTTATATTTTATTGAGTGACACTCATTTGGAACTAAATTATAAATTTTCAACTAACAAAATCCACATTGTGTCGTACTAGGAAAACCATGTACAAGATTGAGGTGCATCAGATTCCTATACATCAAAAATGAATTTTCGATCAATTTTATAAAGTATAAAAATAATATGAATACATTTTAACTATTTTGATCATGTTACGTGTGTTTTGAACTTAAATTTTAATTTTAAATAAGAGGACACCATTGGATTTATAATGTTCACACCACACATCGAATTTATGTGTGCATAATTGATAAATTTCATAAATTATTTATAGATAATATTAATAATGTATAAAAACAATCTGAATATGTTTGCTCAGTTTAAAGTATGAGACATATCTTTTTTTATAAAATTTAAATTTGAATTGAAAATACACATTTTGAGTCATATCAGTCACATAAGTTTTAAGTTTGATGTGATACTCGTTTCTAGACATCAAAAATGAATTATGAATAATTATCATAAAGTATCAAGACATCCCATGTAATTTTTCAATATTTTTAGTGAGTGACCCATGTTCTAAAGTAAATTTTCAATTTAAAAATGATAATGGACACTTTGAGCCACATTAGGAATATCGTGTACTAGATTTATGTGTGATAGAATCATAGGTATCATAATTTAATTACTGATCATTTTGAAAAATAATCAATTAAATACTAGTACATTTTCTTGGTTTTGGTAATGGTGTATAGGTTTTGAACTAAAGAAATTAAAATTAAAACCGACTCTTGGAGTAATATTTGTCACACTGTCTGTCAGATTGATGTGTGGATTACTCGTAAATATAAAAAATGAATTATGGATCATTTTTCAAATATATCAGGACAATACAAATGATTTTTTTTTGTTTTCAAGAATTTCACATATCTTGATTACTAAAATATAAATTTAAACTCAAAAAAACGTTGAGTCATATCGAACACATCGTGTTCCGGTTTGATGTGAGACTAATTCGTATATGTGAAAAATGATGTATGAATCATTTTACCAATGTCTCGAGACATTACAAGAATTAGTTTCGTGGTTTTTAGTTTCTGATGCTTTATTTGAACTAATTTGTCAATTTTAATCTCAGAACTGACACTTTCAGTCATACCTAGAACATCATGTATCTGATTGAGGTGTGGATTACTTATATACATATTAAATGAAATAGGGACCATCGAACTATAGTATCAAAACAATGAAAATTATTTTTCTCTATTTTTACTATGTGATGAAAGTGTTGAACTAAAATATAATTTTTATATGAAAAGACACATATGGAGTCATACTGGTCACACAATACATCATGTTGTTATGAGGATGACTCATGAATGTAACAAATGAAATACATATCATTTTTCTAAATTATCAAGATAATTTAAATGTGTTTTCTATGTTTTGAGTATTTCATGTGTAATTTTTTTCTAAAATATAAATTTAAATTGATATCAAAATATTTGATTTATACAAGTCTCATCAAGATTTTGGTTGATGAAAGACTGATTTCTACACATCACTAGTCACTTATGAATAATATTCTTAAAGTATCAAGACAATCCAAAAAATTATTCTCAATTTTTTAGTGGCACATGTTTTGAACTAATATTTAAATTTTAAACCGATAATAGATACTTTGATTCATACCTAGGAAACCATGTATCATATTAAGTTGAAGATTATTCATATAAGTAAAAAATAACGTATGTATCATTTTATTAATGTATAAAGAGTAATATGATTTTTTTCTTGATTTTGAGTACGTGATGAGTATTTTGATCTAAAATATGAATTTTAAATAAAAAGATGCACTTGGTGTCATACCAGTCACACTGTGAGTCAAATTGACTTGCAACTAATTCCTACACATCACAAATGACTTATGAGTCTTTTTTCAAAATTATAAAAAAAATATGAATGTGTTTTCTTGGATTTTAGTATGTCATATGTTTGTTTCTCTAAAATTAAAATTTAAAATGAAAACCCATAGGTCGATTCAAACCCTTCAAATCCCATGTTATTTAAAGGTAATATATATTCCTACATGTCACAAATGACTTATGAATAGTTTTATTAAATTATCAATACAATCTATGTTATTTTCTTATTTTTTAATGAGTTACATGTGCTTTGAAATAAATTTTATATTTTCTATCGATAATTGGAACATTTAATTCATATTGGGTATGAAGTATATCATATTGAAGTGAATATGTTTTTACACATCAAAAAACGACTTGTGGATCATTATCCAAAACTCTGTACACAACTTGAATGTATTTTCCTGGTTTTGACTTTGTGATGTTTGTTTTGAAATTAAATGTCAGTTTTAAACTGAAGAAATTAAAATTGACTTATACTGAATACACCATGTATCATATTGGTGTGTTGTTGATTCATACAATTCAAAAATGAATTTTGGATCATTTTCCTAAAGTATAAAAAACACGAATATGTTTTATTGATTTTGAGTGTGTTATGTTTTTTTGAAGTAAGTATAAAATCTGAACTAAAAAATAACTTAGAGACATAACAATAAAAATATGTATCAAATTGAGGATTAGATGACTGGGGCATAGGTTATACCAAAATTAGTATGAGCATATTTGAATATGTCACCAGCTCTATCATACTGGGAACACTATGAATTGGATTGCGATGCACTGGATTTTTACGTGTGAAATATGACTTATTGATAATTTTCCTAAAGTATCTAAAAATATGAAGTTTTTATCTCGATTTTGAGTTTCTAACATTCGTTTTGAACTATAAATTCAATTTTAAACTAATAAATTAGAGACTAGGAATACTGTGCTTCAAATTGAGTAGTAGTTGATTCATACACATCACTCTATGCCTTTTTATTTTTGAATGAATTTAACATTTTGGGTTTTCTAACAATATTTTTGTTTGATGACCCAAAATTTTGAAAGAATATCATATTAAAAATAATAGTGCATCATCATCATCAGTGAATAATTCTCAATGAGCGCATAATCATAGTACATGAGTGCATAATGATTGTATCATCCTTCTTCATGACTTGTATGATAAATAAAAATATAAGTACCACATAAAAATGATTAAGAAATTAACTAAAAAATTAGATAAAATGATTAAAAAATTCACTAAATATGGTGGAGGAATTCACATAATCATGATGTTTGTATTCAATTTGACACCATGTATTCTGTATATTTATTTCTAAATAAATATATCCCATCATTTGAATAAAAAGACTATCAATAGCCCTCATAGCACTAATAAAATTTTAATACATAAAGGGTTATTATATATTTTAAATGAAATTGTAATTATCATAAAAAATCCTCATTAAGGATGCTAGTTTGTTGATGGACTATAATATCTTCCATAAATTTGCAAACATAATAACCATAATCTTCACTATTAGTTTTTTTTGGGAACCATAGAAACGTTAATAAAAAAATTACATGTTTTGATATATGTTTTGATAGTGGAATATTATTATATATATCATAATACTTATCCATTTTTATAATTTCATAGAATTTATGTACTCATGGACTGTCCTCTTCATCACCATTCATTCATTATATATATTTTTAAAATAAAAAGTCGACAACATATTTGGGGGAGAAATTTATGGAGACCAAGGGTATCCCCCTCATGATGCAATTACAATCATTTTGCAAGGAACATGTACAAAAGAATAGAATTATTGGCTCCCTAGGACCCCCTTTCTCTACATTGCATCTTCTAGAAATTTTTCTTCCCTATAAGTATGATTGATCACCATATTATGAAAAATATTCATCATGCACCTCCCGGTGAAATAAGAAATCTCCCATGGAAGATAATATTTTCTATGAAAGAGTGCAAAAAAACCATATAATCAAATTAAACCTATAAAATGTTGATATTGTAACGTTTTCATAGAATGAGACCAATACCTATTACTCTCACTCTAGCTCTTATGGAGTTACCCTTCCCATTAAAGGAACTAAAACAAACAAAAATAGAACCTATGATATCATGTACCATACATCTTTCACAAATTTCATTATGATTAAAAGAAAAAACCACATTATGTTTCAGCATGGAATCTAGAGGACATCTAAAAACCTAGATCCCCTTATTGATCATTTCTGTATGCCCAATAGTAATGGCCAATCTTGTAATTACATATCAAATTGAGGACCAAACTCCCCCACCCACCAAGAAAACTATAGGATATTCCACAAGATATTTCATGTTTACCTGTATCCAAATCACCAAATATAATTTTACCTCTTGAGACATGTTTCTAGACTCCCATAGAACCTGGAAAATAGCTGTGAAAACCACCCCTTGAACATAAACCATCACATCCCTCTATCCAAAGTCCTAGAACCTATTCATGAGAAATTTAGACATTGTATCACCTGGCTCAAGAGTTCCCATGAAATGACCCAAATATCCCCAAATCACTATTCAAATTCTCCATCAAAGATAAAATTCCACACTATTTTCTGCATTGGACTAAGGAAACATATGGAATAAAAAACATGGGAGATATCCCTTATATGCATGTTGTTATCAATAAGAATGTATTGGTTCATAAGTCTCCAAAGTAAGAAATTTGTCTTCACATGAACCTTTGTACACCACAACTCTAATGCCCATGTATCATAACCACTATTTATGTGCACCATGTCAAGATAATCCTGACTGGAAATATTTCTTGAAGATGATCCCTAAAACACGCAACTGTTAGCCACCTCCACCGAAAGAATATTCTTAAATAGGATCTTTTGGTGATCGTCAATCCTGTTGATGAGTCCTAGATGACGCGCCACTTCTTTAAAAAAATCATTGGAGCTAGAAATATTGGAAAAATAGAGCATAATCATCAGGGTTTTCATTCTAATAAAGGATATCACCACTACCTATTTCACATTGCACTTTTTTTCTATAGATTCCATAGGATTGGACACCATTTTTTCATGTCTCGACATCCTCCCACCACTAACGTTCCATGATTTCCATTCCACCCCATATCGATGTCTCATAAATCTCCCCCAAAAAAGATTTCATATAAATGATATCCCATACTAGTTTAGATTGCATGAAATTAATGGTTTCAGAATCATCACAAAGGCCGACTCCCCCTTAATCAATAGATTTTTACAATATCCTCCATGAAGCACAATGTAATTTACTAGTATGATTATCATCCCAAATAAACCTTTTCAAAACCGAATCCAAATGATCAATAGTCCCTTTTAGTCACTTAATAACTGAAAAAACATGCATAGTGATAGAGGTTAAAATGTTATTCACCAAATTGATGTGCCCACCAAATGAAATGATCCTATTTTTCTAATTATATATCTGAACTATAAAATTATTTATAATTCTATCAAAAATATCCTTCTTAGTTCTAACATTGGAGATGGGAACACCCAGGTACAACATCGAGAGTTAGTATACTTGAATACCTAACTTATTCTGAATAGTTTGACTTTACTTGAAAAAACGTATCTTCGATGTGTAAACATTAATTTTTTCTATATTGATCCATTATATTCTTAGATACCCATATATGATCAAAATTATGTTAATTTCATCAATCTATCATTTACTACCATTGTTGAAAATCAAAATATTACCAGAAAAAATCAAATGTGATATAATAATATTTTTTGTTATGTTTTTATAAGGAATGATATAACCCTCCCGTATACATTTATTGATATTCTTGGAGAACTCCTCTTGAGAAATAATAAATAGAATATGTGAATTGGGATAAACTTTCCTAGAATCACAAACTATATTTTAAAATAAAAATATTTTTTCCATTAAATAAATATAGATCCATGGTGACGAGTAGAGTCTAAAAATAAGGTTGTAAACTAATTATTTAAACAGAAGGTTTCTCAAGAGTTTATCATAAAATTAAACTCAATTATATCATATAATTTATCCATATGATATTTCATAATAATTTTTGATTGCATATCCTTCTTATTCAAATATACCACCATCTTTAGCATGATTCCCACAAACCCTTGAATGCTCCTTCCTAGTATAAAACCGTTTTTCTCAATCAACACAATTCTCATCAACACATATCCAAATATTATATTCAAAATAATTTATTTTATTTCGGATATGAAATAACATAGGCATATAAAATGGTACTTGTGGATAGAGTTCAATTGGGGCACCATTGGAATCAACACCAATATATGCCCACAAAAATCTCTTGGTAATGCCCCATTTGAAAAAATAAGTGAGCACATCATTAATATGTTCTGGATATTGTACCATCATTACAGGAAGAATGATCCTAAAAGATCATCTATCCTAGGAATGTTATCTTTATTTAATCTTTTTTACTACATTATAAATATCATATTCATAAAATTAATACACTAATAGATATTTAATTCTATCAGCCACCTGTCTGGGTAAGCATTGAATGAAAACAGCATCATTTATGATCTCCTTAACTCTATGGTCTAGTGTGCTATAAGACCCTATCAAAAGGACCAGAAAATGAACCAATTACATCCTCCCTTCTACCACGATGAAACTGATAAATGAACCATCTTGAAGATGTTGGTTAACATTATTGGATTCCTTCATATCTTTTATGAAATCCATAAATATGGTGGTGTTGCAGTCTCCCTCTCTCATCCAAGTCACCTTGGACTTTTCTATGAAAATTCACTCCAACTCTAGCCTCCTATGGCCAAATAATTTTTCTTCTTCAATATATAAATAAATAGATCATAATCCCATGTTGATAAATTCCTTCCATTAATAAATTATATCTTACTTTTTATGTTCTCCAAGTTATCATTTTTGTTGAATGTTCTTCACATCAATTCATATAAATCATTTCTCGGCAGTTTGAGATGAAGTGATAGCTTGGAACTTGCATCTCCCATAACTAGATGATTCCATGTGTTTTGAACCTACTAATGAGAACCCTATATCCTCATCCAGTTGCAGGAGAAGCTAAATAATTTCTTTCTCGGATTCTATTTCTTCAAGGAGATCACTAGAGGAAAATGGTTGGATAGAAATCGAGGAAGATGAGAAATTTATTATTAAGGGAATGAATCCATGTATTATAAGTTGGAAATGAATCAATCTATTCTACACCAAATATGGATAGTTCCATTATGATTGTTCCACCTGGAATATCAGCTGTACGTGATGACAGGATCCACCAGTCCTTTCGAAATTGAAAAATTCTGTAAGAACTCTATGGATTTGTTAAAATGATATGATCCACCTCATTTTTATATGATGTCGATAATGAATTTGTAGTCCCCTCTCTAACACAACAAAAGGTCACTTGGATTGAAGAACAAAATGTCCTGCCACAATGTACCTATTTTTTTCATTCTACTTTCCATACAGATACATAAAAAGAACATCCAAACCCCAATGAATAATTTTGGTAGTAACATGTTACAATGATTATTGCACACTTTCCATGGTAACACAATGTTTCTATAATAACCCAAAATAAGGATTCCATGCATTGGTCCTTGAAAAATTTCATGAAACCCAACCACTAAAAATATATGAAATTTGGCCACACCACTTTTTTTGTTATAAAAGAGAAAGTACTGAAATATGAAGATGTTGAGACTCATTAAAAATGAAGGATCATTTTTCCATCACTCATAAGCCCTAAGAATTCCAAACCATGATTGAAGACATTAAAAAATATGACAAATTTACATACATCCTAAATAGTACCATACTTTTTCCCAAGACTTGAAACATAGAGCTTCATTTCATTGTCATTGAGGAATGCGTACACAGAAGGAGTGAGAAGAAAAAGAAGGTTCATCCACCTAAATATAACAAGAACTAAACAAATAATCCATATCCATATCAATTTTTTTACCACCTCGAACATGTTAGGTTATACTACTGAAGACTCCCTAGATCACTCCATTAATCTAAGCAATTCTATAAGACTCAAGCATCGAGGACTTGATGCCTATTTTCCATTACTCAAAACATATTCTACCACCCCCTTAATATAAGAAGAAACAAATAATGCAAGCATTAACCCTTCATCCAAAATGATTTTAAAGGCAAATACACCCTTTCTAAAATAGCCAATATCCATATGCAGTGTGGGCCAAATATTTGAGGAAAAATATTTTGAATCATATAGGTTGAAAGAAAATCCAAAAGGAAATAGTGGTTTACATAATGGGTTGTTTGACAGTGATGATTTAGATAGAAAATAAATGAAACTGATTTGATTCCCTCATTTGGTAGGGTTCGATTAGGGAAAGATATATCATTCTAGATTAAATGGAGAGAATCTATTCTCCCCCAGTGCATGTATCAAATCGACCAAAAATAGGGGTGATTTAGAAGGAAACGACATCTATCAGTGTTATTTTTTCCAATTTTTTTATATTATCTTCCAATACTAATTTTATTATATTTATTTTATTTAAATTGATATTTAATCAAATGATCATATTTATGATTATTAATAACAGTAGTATTTTCATGTGCATAATATTTTGTTAAATATGGTTTATAAATAATTATTTTAATAACATCAATGTAATTTATAGTTAATAATAACAAAAAATAATAAATAATGTGGATTATAGACAATTTTGATTATCCTCTATTAATAATTTTTATATATATTTTATATACATAATTTACATGATATAAAATTTAAATTAAAAAATCAATGCTAATATAATTTTCAAAATTAAATTTATATATAATTGACATTATATAAAAATAAAAGATACAATTTAAAATAATAGTGTTTTTATTTGAAATAATTGAGTATTGGAAAACATTGTTTTTAAAAATATTACACAAAGCCGGCCAAATAAATAATTATATAATGATTTCAAATTAATTTTATATATATATATTTTTATAAATATATATTTTTATATAATGATATAATGATATTTATTAATTTATATTTGTAATTATTTAAATATATATTCAAAAAATATGTATTTATAATTAAGTATTTACATGTATAAATTTTTTAAAATAGATATTTAATATATTAATATAAATAAATTATTAATAAATATAGATCATAAATGTATATTTATAAATACTGAAAAAAATTAAAAAAAATTATATTTATTTATAATAAATCTTAATATTTAATTTAAAATTAAAGATACAATTGAAAATTATAACATTTTTATTCGGAAAAATTGAATATTAGAAAATAATATTTTTTAATAAGGTTTTATTTCGGTTATCAAAACAGTTCTTTTCTTTTCTATTAGAAATTATCACAAAACAAGATGTAGAGAAATTAAAATCATTTCTAATCATTTACTAAATTATCCATTAAAACTAAATTAAAAGAAATCAGAATCTTTTCTTTTTCTTTTCTTTTAATTTTTTAATTGAGAAATTATTTCTATTATTTTATAAAAACATGACCAAATACAATTTAAATAATAGTTAATAATGTGACTCCTAAAAAGTAGGGGGCACATGTAGGCTGATCTTCACTGCCAAAAACTGCAGATAAAAACTGAGGCCCCGCTGAGAGCATGTGCGTCGCGACCATGAAATTCAAAAAATTATTTCCCAAAAAACTTCCAATCATGGGACATGATCTTTCTTCAACATTATATGGAGAATTAGTCTTTTACAACCTAGGCATGAGAACTTCCTCCTGAGTTCCATCCAATGACGTCTTGAAACCCACCTCGAGACATGCCAATGCCTCCAACAAATCGGAAAAACCTGGAACTGCAAGAACATCTCTCACATCCAGCACACCACTTTCTTCATGACAAATAATTTTCTTTCTCCTTCAAAAATACCAGTAGTGACCTTACCTAAAACAATTAACATAGAAGCGGGTCACAGATTGATAAAAGATTCTTTCCCACCAAGACAATCATTTCCCGCCCATAATTAACACTTTAAATGGAAGAGGTTTTACAAAATCCATATTTATGGAGACCATGGGAGATGTAGTTGAAAATAGTCATAGAGTATCATCATCATCAAAGATAAATTTTAGAAAACCATTTCCAACTGATTGAAGAATCATGGGATTTGGGAGAGGAAGCGATAAACCAGGGAGATGGACCCACCTGGCTGCTAAGATAGATTATTTCCTGAAGTGAATATCCCATGACCAATGAGATAACCGTAACATACAAGAGCTGGATCACCTCCCTTGCATGGACCAAAATTCCGGGAAATTGATCCAAGAGAATAGATGAACCCAAAATGCATATCTTTCTAAAACTGAGACTATCACATGATGTTGAATACCCCACAAGACAACAAAAGGGCCCGAAAAAAGACAATATAAGGTTTATCTCACCAAAAATCACCACTAGAGACATATCATGGAACATTACTACATCATTGATTTTCTCCGTTAAAATATCCACCATATGATAGTCCTCTATTTGATCCAGATAGTGCAGAGTCACTAAAATATGTGGGATGATGGGTATTCTTGTGTGATCCAGACATAAATGACTCTCCAAAAATATCTTTGAATGATTGAGGACTAGATGACTCATCCCTATTGATAAGTCCCAATAATGTAGCCTAAGAAGAATAAATAAGGATATTTTTAATGATATTGGGATATGGATCTTGATCCAAACCCAGTGAATGATTATGTTTTCTCAAATTCTCCAACAATAAACTGATCGGCACATGAAGCACATTTTACTGAGCTGACAATATTCTTTTCTCTTTATTTAAGTTGTAGTTCTCAGGGACTATCCTCAGTCCATGATTTTCACAATATTTAAACATCATCCTATGATGAAATAATTTTCATTAAAACTTAATCTAAAATGTATTACTTGAAATATATTTTTAAAATATGTTATGTAGTGTATTACGAATTGATCAAATTTATCATGTGTAGTCTTTTTTTATGAATACTTGCATTGAATCTAGAAATTAAATATTTTCTGTATCCAAGGTGAATGTAGTGAGTTACAAATGTTTCTTAAAAAATAAAAAGTAATTAAATGAATGGAAATATATTTAGTATGATTAAATATTATATGTGTACCCCTGTGTCATAGATATTAAGAAGACTCTGTCATTTTTATGTTTTCTTCCAGCATTGTGGCCAGATTGTACAATATTACTTCATTTAGATTTGGTACCAATGATAATAGATTTATAAAAATGACATGAGAATTAATTATTCCAAATTTCTATTCATAGTGTTTTCACTTTAAATAGTATTGATAAATACACAAGGAAAAAAATATGAATCATATTTATTCATAACTAACCTAGTAGAACAGTTATTGGATAAAAATTAGGAAAATTAATCTCTTGTGTTCATATATTACGGGTAATCCTATACATTCATGCTTGAGGGTTTCATTTACATTCTCAAGACCAATATCATCATTAATATATACATCTATTATTCAAAATTATTTATCAACGTATCATAACATGCAGTGATTGCATCGACATTAACCTTTAATTTTAGTAAACGTAGAAGTTTAATAGGAGGGGTAAAGGTATATTATGAAGATATATTCAATTGGTTGGTTGATCATTTATAAATTTTTTATTTGACCTTCCATTTTACCCCTTCCTGTTGTCCATTTGTAATAAAATTCAATATTTTATGAATTTTCATTAATTGTTAAATGTTTTTTCAGAAAAAAATAAATTTGAAATTAATAACTCCTTTCAAAAATGTATTTTATCGGATTTAAAGGTTAAGATATAAATAATAAAATAGCTTTATACACCATATGAATATCCACACAATCTAGTGGAAGTGGTATCTCAATGATCAACTCATGATCTGCATGAATACCCACTCTCACCTGACCTATTGGAAGTTTGTTGTTGTGTATAATATTTCCTTGGTTATTGTACATGGTACTACTGAAAATAAGGTGATCAGTGGGTCTTGATAGATATAAATCACAATAATTTTAACAATATATAATATCTATATAGGAAAGGTATGAATGTCTTCTGGATTTATATTTCATAGAAAAAATTTTGAAAATATATATTATTTATTCAAATATAGCACTTTGAGGGGAATAGCTTGTCTCAAAGCTGGTGGGTGGGGGTTTATTCTTGTAGTGGTTGTTTTTTTGTTTTTTCTTATAATTTATGTTTTTCCAAAAATTTTCTAACAACTCTGACTACCAATTATGTTTTTATTCAAGAGTAGCTAATCATGAATAAAACTATTCCATTTTCTAATATTTATCCCCCTGTACATTTATTCTCTCAAAATTAATTCAAAGTGAAACCCCAAATCCCACACCTTTGACATGGCCATACTATTTTGGTTACTTCAAGGCTACTGATTGTAGAAATACAATGGGAACATCTGATGATGATTCTTGTGTCTATGTGGGATGAAATATACTGTAAAATAAGTAATCATTATTATATAATAATGATTTAATGAAATGTGTTATTATTTCATACATAAATTTGATAACCACGCATTCTTTTTGTTTTTCTCTATTATAATCCTATCTTTATATACATTGTATATACTGCCAAAAATATTGGTTATACTAATTACTAAAAATAGTTGGTATATGTTATAGAATTTTTGGTATAGCATGTACCAATGGTTCTCCAAACTATTCATTAACTAGCTGTTGGTATAAAACTATACCAATGGTTTTCAATGATCTATTAGTATTGAGCAAATGGAATTTTAGTTTAATAATGATTGTGATTAAACCATTGTAATGGGTCTATAACAACAATTTGGACTCATTAGCATACACCAATACGAGTGATTTAAAACATTGGTATATGCCTATAATAAATGTGTGAAACTATATTTAAACTTCTATACCAATAATTATATCTAAAATTGTTAGTATAGACTGCCGCCCATAATTCCACACGTTGTGGCACGCCCACTATGCCCAAAAAGCCACTATAAACAACCAAAAATCACATTATCACCCCACCTTGCTCTATTAACTAAATAGAAACATCAAAAACCAATATAAAAATAGTTATAACATAATAAACCAATTAATGAATTCAACCAGAGATAATATACATTCAAAAAATCTCATATATTCATTCATTACTAATTAGCAAACATCAAATATCATAAATATCAATAAAAAATGTAAAGGATCAAATTTTACATCATCACCATCACTATCACCATCATCACCTACATCCTCAGAGTCATCCACTCTATCATCCTCAACATCTCCAGGAACATCATCACCCCAACCACCACTAATACCATCACCTAGTGCAATATATAACGTATACATCGTCAAAATATATGCATCACAAGTTGTGGTGGTATTTGGTGGAAGCGATGGACATAAGACTTCGATAAATATTATAAATTCATCATTGTCCTTTTAATTACATTCATTCTCCCTTATGACCATTTTTAGAACCTTATGCCTCAACCTATGCATGCGATTCTCATTGATTAACTTTTTTCGACTCAATTATACCAAAACCAAAACCTATAGTGAGAGATTATCTAGACGGGACAATACTCTTCTCTGGTTGATAGCAAACTCTTCCACGGTGATCATCTCAAAAAACATGATGTAAATGATCCTTTGACATTAATTTTTAATCTTGATACTCATCAAGGGCCTTCAAATCACAATATTAAAAATATAAATGGAATATTTAGTTACAACATAGATTTTAAAATTTAAAATCATCAAAGTAATGCTTAAAATCCGCTGCTATGTTGGATAATTTACTGTGCTTCTATATTTCTTCTTTCTAATTGAGAAAAACATTTTTTATTGACATAAACATCCTATAATATTCCAAACCACCATATAAAATGACATTGAATGAAGATACCAATAATTGAAAATATGTTATAAATAAATAATTTTATAACTAAAATCAAATGGATATACATGATGATGTAATTTTATTATATATATATTGATTACATTATGCTTTTATGAGATACGTTGGTTAATAAAACAAATTTTATATAATAAATTGATAGAATTGATAATTTTATTAAATAATTATTTGATAAATTTACTTAATGTGTGATTTAATGATTATTGTTTATATTTATTATATCCATGAATATATGGTCAATGTAAATAATGAATAATGAAAATGGAAATAAATTATTGAAAAACAATAATCAATATTAAATACATGTATAATATAGTAAAATGGAGAGGTGAAATTTTGCAATATGTTTTTTTATTTGGTTTATACGTTTCTTATTTTTCGAAAGGTTAAAAAATAGGGAAAATAAAATTAAAATTTTCATTGATGAATTATGATGATACTGTACTATCAATATTGGGGTTTTTTTTTGTTAAAAGTACACATGAAATAATTTTATTTATTGTTTATATGGTTACATAATGTTAATTTTTTGTTATCATGAGAGTATATATGGTAATATTGGTTTCTATCCTTCTTTCCTATTGATTTTTACATTGTATAATTTTATTTATTTATTTTTATTTAAATTTGGTTATGTATGGTTCAATTAAATTCAGTTTGTTTCAATTATAATCAATTTATATTAATGATATACTATTTCTTTATTTTTGGATTATATTTGTCATCTTAATTCAAATTAAATTATTATAGTATAGATTTAATTATTTTCAATCACCTATATTTGTTTATAAATTTTCATTTCAATTTGATTTAGTTTTTTCATCCCTCATATGATTCAATTTGTTATATGATAATTTATATTCATTTAGTTACGTAAGCTTTCATTTTATTTAATATAATTAAATTAAAGGGAATTCTTGTTTTACTGTAATTTTTTCATTTATTTAAATTTTTTGGATTATGTTTTGACAAGTATATTTATTTTTTTAGTTTCATTTTTGTTTCCCATCCATTTAGTTTTGTTTCGTTTCCTTATATTGGAGACATTTTAGTATGGTATTAATACTAATTTTATTAATTATTGATTTAGTTATGTTTTGGATAGGTTGGTTTGTGGTGTATTGATTTGGTTTGGTACCTTCATTATTGGATTTCTTCTTTTGTATTCATTGAGTTTTGGTTTATTTAGGGAAATTTAATTAATGAATATTCATTTTGTCTTGACTAAACTAATGATATTTCTATTTTATTTTCATTTTGTTACATTAAAAAAAATTAGGATCAAGTCAATTTAATTCTATACTGATGGATTCTATTTTTTTTTTGAAAAATTTGGGATGGGTTTTCTATGACTATTCAGTTTGACTCAATAAAATTAAATTCTACTCTTGATGATTTTTTTAGTTTTTTTTATTTTGGTTTGTTTTGATTTAGGTAAAATGATTTTTCCACTTATTTTTTCATGGTTGGCTTCTATTTGATTCAAATTTGGTAGGTCATTGTATGTTTCTTTTATTTTATATTGGTTGTTTTTATTTTAGTTTTTTTATATTTTATTGTAATCAAAGTTTGTTTCATTTAATTAGGTTTAGTTCATGAATTTTTTTAAATGTTTGATTTAGTTTTTGTAGATTTAGTTTTTGTAGATTCGGTTTTTTTAGTTTCATTTGGTCTAATATGGTTCATTTAATTTTCATTAAATAATGTCTGGTTCGGTATGTTTTGTTCAAGTTAGTTTCTATATTTTTTATTTTATTATCATCCATTCATGTAAAATCAGTTACTAAATTTTTTTATTATGTTTGGATAGGGTTTAATTTTATACGTATTGATTTACTGTATTCCATGTTTGAATGGTTATGTTTAATTTGATTTATGTCTCATGTTTTTCTAGGTCAAATCATATTTTTTCAATTTTTTTTATTTGAATTACTTTAGATAAATTGAGTTATTCTGACTATTACTCTACGAAAATCTAAAAAATTTGGGAAATTCTATTAAAAAGAAAAAATTTAAATAGCGAAATATATTTTCTATTTGTTTTGAAAAAATGGGGTCAATGAACATAATTATTATTATGATATTCAGTATTATGAGTCTAAATAACCCCTATAAAATGAATGATTTACAGAATTTATTCTAATATGTAATTAGTATAGTGTGTCTATTATTTCAGTGACCTCTCTTCCCTCATTAGAATTTTTTGATATGGTAATTATTTAAGGAGTTGTGAAAGTTTTATATTGGGTGAATTTTATATTAAGTTTTATAATAATTCGGAAATGGGGGGGGGGAACTAAAAATTTTGTTAACATACATTCTAGATATAAAGGGAAACATTGTGTCTAGAATAAGTATCTTATATAGTATTTCATTGAATAATTATATTAGATATTGATTACAGATTCAAAAGGATGGATTGTTGCAACAAATGATGTAATGGTTTTGATATTATTTGAATTTACTATAACAATTCATATTTGATACATATAATTAAATTTGATATGTTTTATGCAGTATAAATATTTTATGGATTTTATTTTAATGGTTTATTTTGATACATAATAGTCAAAGGAAATTTCATTCTTTGTAAAACAGTGAAAACATCTATCCCAAATCATTATAAGGCAATTTCTAATGATATATAAGTGCAGAATTTAAATATTTATACTATGTAGTTTTGGAATAAATTATTTTTTTGTGTATGTACTCTATTTAATTTATGAAGATTCATAAGTGTTATTTTATAAGGAAAACATTAAATAAGATTTTAATTTTTAAGTTTTTTTTGTAGATATTATAGTCATAGAAAGTTTTAGATAGAATTTTATAGTCATAATCATTGGATTATTAGTGTTTATATGGAAACAATAGAGATAAAATCAACCATAACCAATATCATAAAATCTTATAAATATTAAATATAATAAAATTCTCAAAAATTTATCAATTTTACTTTGAAAATTTTAGTACACACTAAATACTTTCAATAATAAATAAAACAATGCTTGATAATTTATATTGATCATTTAGAAATAGAATTAAATATTGAGGAAAAAAATTAGAGTAAAAGACCTACAGAAAAATAATGGATTACATGTGATGATGAAACCAAATTTTATGAGAGTTTTTCAAAGACGATTACTGAAAAAAAATCATGAGAATTTATGTGGTTGGTTTAAGCAGGCTATACATAATTTAAAAGATTATTTGAACATACTGGCATCCTAAATAGAGATTATAATGAAGTTGGAGCTTACACTAGGTGATCCTTTTAATGTTTTTTCAATATTTACAAGTTGGTGGGTTACATTATAAATCATGAAAATATTTCTTACTATTAAATGATCATCATCAATCATATAAAATGATTATTAATGGATTTAATATTTTTTGAAATTATTTTCATCATGTTTTTTTATTCTTTTAAATTTATAATTGGTTTTATATTTCTTAAATGTTTAGAAATGTTTGATATAATTTAAATAAATCATAACCATTCCCCCACCATCCACTTTCTAATTACCTTATAAGAGGTTCCCTACTCTCTTTTTCTATAGTATCATTACTAACTCATATAAAATTCAGTTATTATCAAGAGGTTATATAGGATTCCAAAACAAAATATTCATTGTTAAACGTCATTTTACACCTCCCTATAATAAATATATATTTATCATATCCCAAAATAACTATTTATTAAATATATTTGTTTTTAAAATATTCAAATTAATCCATATAATTTATAATTGAATAAATTTTATTTCCATAATTTATTTAAATATAAAAATTAGAAATGAAAATCATGCCTATATATTGTTATGCCCTGATATCGTAGTCCACCCTAAAGTGTGAAGGTATTTCATAAATTCCATATTTTTTTAAATATCTTAAATATTCTTCATAAAAAAATTAAATAATATAGAACTATATTTAATGAAAATCATTGATATTTTCATTCAAATCCTCAAAGTTCATTATTAACATTAACTCGATACTCTTCTAATTGGAAATAATTTCCTAGAAATATGAAACTAGAAACTCATTCATGATAGGTGTGGCCTCTATATATACACCATATCTATTATTCTATCCATTATACAAGTCATGCTTATATTGTCTTCATAGCTCACCTATTTTTGTGGTATTTGTTGTTCATGAATCCACACCATAGGGAAAATAATAACGAATATGGAACCAAAATATTCATTCACATAAATAAACTCATAATGTAATATCAATTCAATTGAATTTTCTTACCCATATATGCACCCAAGAATTATACTTTACCTTATTTGGAAGGTGTCTTAATGAGAGTGGAATATTAGGAATGATGTTATAGTATTGGGAAAGCATCCACCTAAAACTCGTACATTTTCACCATATTTTTTCAATCATTTTATTGTCCTCATTGTACTCCACCATCGTCTAAGCGTGCTGGTTCCACATCACACACATGCATGTACACCCATAAATCATAGTTTAATAAAAAACTGTGAAAGAAAATAAAAAATATTATATCAATAATTATTATATTGAATATAAATTATGGAAAAAAATTATTAATAGGGTTATGTAAATATAGATGAGGAAATCTGAGTAGTTAGTTCCACTAAATCTATCACACCCGGATTTCTAAAACAATTTATATTTATTATTTTAATTATTTTTAGTCTCTTTTGATAATCTTTGTTGAATTGTGGGATGAAACTGATTAAAATTTTACTATATGCTAATAAATGAATATTTTAAGCGTGGCGGTCTCCGGCGCATGGGAGAAGCACGATCGAAGCTGCGAGACATTTCCTAGGTCACCGTGCGTCCTCGCCCGGATCACCGCACGTCCTTCTCATTGGTTAACTAATGAAATAAGAAGAATTAATTATGGTTTTAATAATAATAATAATGTTATTGTCACATGAAAAAATTATTTTTTTTTCTCGGATAATAATTTAATTGAGTGTTTTTTTATTAATTGCATTTTATTAAGTTGATAATTGTATAGTTTATTATTTAGTTTATTAGGTATGTTATTATCTTATTATTATTATTATTGTTGTTTTTTTTGTTGTTGTTGCTATTGTTTTGGGTTTTGCATCACCGAACGTACTGGCATGGCATGGTTCTGAGACTGCACGACCTCCCCGAATTTCAAAAAATGAGATAAAACACTAAGGAATAATAAAACGATGTTGAGTAATGAAATTTAAATAAAATGATCATAAAAAGATTGATAAAATTTAAGAAATTGGTACTGATCTTATAATTATTTGAGGATGTTATTGATTATTATTAAGTATTATTAGTGATAACAATTAAATCATTTTATTTATTATAATTATTCATGTTTCAGTTTTATTACTTCTTCCATTACTATTATTAATATAAACATTATCTTTATTATTATTAGTCTTTTTTCTCTGTAGATTTAGTTTTATTTTATTTATTTATTTTTATTTTAATTTTAATTTTTTTACCTTGTTTTGAGTACGGTTTTCTTCCCCCGTTCCTTTTGTGCCGCGGCCTAATCCTCCCCATGTAACCCAACTTCTAATCCATCTTCATCATGCCATGCCTCTCTCACCGAGATCCCTCCTCCTACCTAGGTCATCGTGCTGCCTCCCTCTTCCCTTGTCCGGCGGCCTCCCCCTCTCGGCCCGGTCAATGCGCAACCCCACCCGGCTACCCAGCTCGCCCGTACCTCCGCTCGCCCGCACCTCCGCTTGAGCCATCAGTAAACCCTCCTCGACCAGCCGCAAGACCACCCCTTCCGGGAAGTACCTCCGGCGAACGATCCTCTGCTTCGGCCTGCTCCATCCGGCGATGCACCAACGCACCGCCTTCTCCATCCGGCGAAGCACTGGACCGCTTCCCTGCTTCGTTTGGCGATGCTCCCCATCACCGGCCTCTTTACCAGCAGGCGCCGCCCTCGCTGGCCTCCCACTCTGGTGAACCTCCTATGCCTCCTGCCGCCTCTTTTTTCTCTCTGGTGACCCCACTGACCAGCCACCAGTATGCGCCAAACCACTGCACCCCCTGGAACGCTGATGTGCTGCCCCCTGCTACCCTTGCCGCAACCTCCGGTGACCCACCCTTTATAGGGTTTTGTTTTCCTCTTTTATACATTTTATTTGTTTATTTTATTTCCATCTCGTATAGTTAAAATTTAAGGGTTTAATTTTTAGGTCTTTTGGTTTGAACTTCTTATTTTAGGGATCAATTTGGTCTCTTCGTGATGCGATTGAAGCACGAATGAGATTTTCTTTGTTGTCGGATGTTCGTACACGTCGAGGTAGGTGGTTCCACACATATTTATTTTTTGACGAATTAATTTGTTATTTTGATTGGTTTAACATGTTTAATTATTATTTTTACTATTGTGAATTTGGTTGTCGTTGAGATCTAATGCATATTTCATTGGTTAGTAACATGTTTATGCTGCAGGCGGGTATTACTTTTTGTGAAAAACTCATTCTGAACTATTTAATAGTGTTTATAATTGTGAAAATTATTTGTTAGAACCTTCGAAGAGAGCGAGTGGTGTTTTGGCTTAGCAACTATATGCGTCGGGTCGTAAATGATTTTTTGAGTGGATTTTTGGCATTTTAGTTGTGAAACGTTTTTTTAAATGGTTGGTAAGTTGTTCTGGTGGTTTGTTTAACTGTAGTAATGGTCTTTTAAACTGTTTGAGTCGCTTCTTTAATTGCATGTGTATTGCAGATTGTGTTCCAGAGCTGACGTCGTGTGCGTGTGGTGGTGTAAGAGGGTTTGGGTCGGTCTGGCCTGTAAAGCGGTGTCTTTTCTCTTTTAAAAATAATTTGTTTATGAAGATGTGAATAGTTTCATTAGATAATCATTAGGGGTGTAAAAGAAATTGATTGGAGTCAATTGTGTAAATATTTCTGGTGCGTAATGTCATGCGATGTGTGTGAAAATTGTCTAATAAAATCTTCTAATGGTCTGTTTGAAGTTGAAAGTGGTTTCTTTTACTGTGTAGTAGTTTTATTGGGTTTTGTAACCGATACAGATTTAGTTTTATGATTTTTTTGTGTGCGCCTTATTTGAAATGGATTTTGTGTGTGTGAATAGTGTTTTTGGTGTGTATGATGTCTTTCTTGGTTTGAGGGTATGATTATGACATGTGGCATGAACTTTAAATTAATTGAGCACAAACGGGAAGCCTGGGTACTAAGTGGGTCGACTAGACTAGCGTGCTAGTGATACGGGAGTGGCCTCAGCCGAGTTTCACTTAGAAGTATTGACGCTTACAACACTAACTAAACATTGGATGATGACTGGAGAACACTACGGTATGAGTTGTTTCCCTGCCAGTGGCTCGTGCACGGGAATGTATGATATGGTTCACCGAGACGTGAGGTTCAAGGGTCCCACTTCTCGCCAGTATCTTTAGGATCTCTCCCATGTATTGTACTCTTCTCATCCTTTATTCTCACTATCGGCACACGGTGTGACGTTGGGGTTACCAAGAAAAGTGTGTGTGTGTCTGTACGTGTGTGCGTGCGTCTGTGTGTGTGCGTGCGTGTGTGAGTGTACGTGTGTGTGTACGTTAATTTATGTTATTTTCTTTTTAGAGAAGTTTCCCCTTAAAAACCCTGTTTTTATTAAAATTCTTTAAACATTTATTTATTTTTATTCTGTAAAATTGAAAATGTTTTTGTCTTTTAATAATTATGCGTGGAACCTTTTCTCGGTGGCATTCTACTGGGATTTTAGCTCACACCCTAAATACAAACTTGGATGTATCTAGATTATGTTTCATCTTCTTTTCAGGTTGTGACTTCGTGCTCAACAATGGTGGTTCTGGTCGTTGATGGTCCTCTCATGCAGGTTGGTATTGTGGCGTGTGAATGGTGCACCTCTCTGGTTGTTTAGATGTTTGAGTTTGATTTTCTTTTGTTGTGGCTTATTTTGGTTGTGGTTTCAAGTTGAAAACCCCTGATTTTATTTTCAGTTTAAGGCCATGTCTGGACGTCTACATTCAGTTTCAGCTTCGTTATCTTATCAGTTGTTTTGTGTTTACTATTTCGGGTAAAATCATTCACACTTGTTACTTACGATACCCGAGAACTTGTGCCAGCCAGCGGGGATCGGGAATTCCCTTCGGGTTATGTCGTGGACCGGGTCGGGCGCCAGGTCAGATGACGACCCAGCCTAGTTTCATGAAAAAATGGTATCAGAGCAGGTTTTCTCTCTTGGGTCGTGATATTTTGGGATAGAGCCACGGGAGACTGGATTTAAGGTTGTCGGGACTCGACATCCTGGATGCGAGTAAGGTTCCTGGCCAACACACCTCATGGCAGGACTCATGTTACCAATGTGTGTTGAGGTTTTTCTGAGTTTTTTGTCTTTGCAGATAATCTTTTCTAAGGGAAATGAAAAGGTGTAAGGTCAGTGGTCCTAGTGATCTCGCAGGTTCTGGAAAGCCATGTGGAGCTGGGAACACTGTCATAAAATACACCTCGTGGAAGTGGTGTGAGTGGCGTATGGCCACCAACCATATGTTCTAGTCACCCGCGAACACTAGTTTTCTCTTGAATCGTTCCTCGTTTCTTTGTTTTGGAATTGTGGACTTTTGGTTTTCATGTAAAAATATTTTGGTCTTGGAAATTTTTTTCAAATGAAGTGCTTTAAAAATGAAATGGTGTGTGTGGTTTGAAAAGCGTGGGTTGGATGTTTTGGTTTTGAAAAATGGAAAGGTTTGGTTTTGATCCTTGGTGCTCTCACGGGCAACCACATTCAAGAGTTTATACGAAAAGAGAAATGGTTAATGGCACGAGCGGATGAGTTCCTGGATGAACATGAGGTGGGTGCCGGTGCGGCACAAGAACATGCATGTGCGATGTTCATGGGACGCCATTGGTGTTTGTGCAACCCACTAGGTTTTCTTATTTTCAAGAGGTTTTTTTAAAGTAAAAATTTGTTGTTTTAGTAAACGGTGTTTGTGTGGCATGTCCTTGTGTTTTGAAAATGTCAGATGTGATGCGCTTTGAGCCGAGATCCTTTCTGAATGATTTTTGTCCTGAGTTTGAATTATTATTTGTAAGTTGGTTTGCAAGCATGTAGCTAGTTAATTCTTTTGAAATGTACATTAGGGAGCCCATGCAGTGGTTCCCCCTACACGATTGGTGTTTTCTTGTGGTATGTATTGACCGTTGGACCAGTTTGGTTGGGTCCATGGTTTTCTTTCTTGACTAGTGTATGCCCCCATAATGTGTTGACATGTGATTGAAGTACGACTGCGGGTAATTCACCATTGGTCGGCACTCCAGTTGATTGAAGGACTCTCTTTTTGAATTCTAGAATTGAACCCACCTATCCTTTTTACAACTTAGTGTATCCTCTCATAGTGGGATGACTGATGCGAGGAGAGTTGAACAGAGTTTTGGTTTGTTTCATTTAATAAAGGGTCTACGTTGGGCCACTAGTTTGGCAGACCCAGTCATATGAGGCTGCTATGGTCGTCTGCAGGAATCATGTGGTGTTCAATACGCTGTTTTAATTCCTTCTCTGTATAATGTTCCTCTCAATAGAAGTAGTCATGTTCAGGTGAGGATTGGTGGTGTCGTGTTCTCATTCATTGTGACAAAGGGTGATGTGCATGCCCCATTTCAACTCTGGTGTAGGTGACTGTTCCGTGTATGATCAGTCAGATGCTGTAATGTGTCGTGGTTGCTGGTGTTGTCTTGGTTGCAGTGTGGTTGCATGTGACACCAAAAGGGGAAGCTCCATTAGGAAGTCTTAGACACCTAACTGTGAGGCAGTAGATGCTTCCATCATCAAGGCTCCAGCCATAGGCCTTGAAGTGAAGCTGGCACGTGGTCAGGAACCTCGGGAGTGTATGGGACCCCGACATTATTTCGTTCATCGGTGTGGAAATTGAAGAAGATTAAATTTTTTTTATGGTTGTTCTATTTTGAATGAACCATCTGGTTGCGTAAGGTTTCTGTGACTATATGGAGGCATGTCTGCCTCGATGCCTTGATGTCTTAGGGGTAGTTTCTCATCTGATGTAATCACTTTTATTGGTCCTTGAGAGTTTGTTGGGGAAATCAGTCCAAAAATTCTACAATGCTCATCCCGGGATGTGGATGTGTTGGTCGGGTCTTGGGTTATGGTTTTGACACCGGGTGGTTGGGCCACACCCTCCCCACCCCTTGTGGTGGGGTGTTTGGTCACCGTTGGAAAATTGTCAAAGTTTGTACCTTCCGTTAGTTCTAATAGAGGGGAGATCCATGATGGGTCGCACACAAAGGTCTCTGGAATAAATCTGTGTTGGCATTTCATTAATGATGGGGAGTCCACCCGGACCTCCCCATATTGGTTGTCTAGTATCGCCTTGGGCGTTGAAAGGTTCTTAATGGTGGGGAGACCCACATTGGGTCTCAGACAAATGTCTATAGGATGAATCAGTGATGGACGTTTCTTTAATGGCGGGGAGTCCGCTCGAACATCCCCGTGTTGGTTTTCTAGTCTCGTCTCGAGTGTTAGTGAGTTACTAAAGGTGGGAAGCCCCTCGGGCCTCCCCATGTTCATCTTTTGCTTCTGTTTTTAAATATGGCTTCGTGATAAGTGATAAGAGTGTTCCTTGAACGTGGTTTGACCCTGTTTGTTCATTCTAACCAAATGGTGTGGTTTTCGTTCTATGGTACTCGAGGTGTTTCGTCTGGTTAGGTTGGTTCCTGTGGGTTCAAGAGTTCGTTTTCTAAAACAATCACTTGGAGGCATTCTAGATCATTGGGGCGGGTGACACATATCAAAATGTCCTTTTTACGCATTTTTGGATGTTGTCTTTGAATCAATTTCTCTTAGCATGATGTGTTTTTCTCTCATCACTTGCTTTTTGGTGGGGTCCCTCTTTGAACCTTAATGAGGTGTTGCTTCCTACGATGGGATTCAATATTAGTTGTCGCTTTCCGGGGATGGAAACCACTATGGTAGGGAGAATTGTCAAACCCGGATTTCTAGAACAATTTTTATTTACTATTATAATTATTTTTAGTCTCTTTCGAAAATATTTGTTCAAATGCGGTCTGAACCCGATTTAATTTATACTTTATGCTAATAAATTAATATTTCAGGCGTGCCAGTGTCCGATGCATGGGTGAAGCACAGTCGAAGCTTCGAGACATTGCCTGGGTCACCATGCAACCTCGCCTGGTTCACCGCACGACCTGCTCGATGGTTAACTAATGAAATAAGAAGAATTAAGTATGGGTTTAATAATAATAAATATAATGTTAATGTCACTTGAAAATATTATTATTATTTTCATGGATAATAATTTAATTGTGTTTTGTTTTTATTAATTTCATTTTCTGAAGTTGATCATTGTATAGTTTATTATTTAGTTTATTATGTATGTTATTATCTTATTATTATTATTATTATTATTATTATTATTATTATTGTCATTGTTGTAGTTTTGGGTATTGCGTCACCGGACGTACGAGCATGGCACGGTTCTGAGATCGCGCGGCCTTCCCGGCTTTCAAAAAATGAGATAAAACACTAAGGAATAATAAAACTAGGATGAGTAATGAAGTAGAAATAAAATGAAAATAAAAAGATTCATAAAAATTAATAAATTGGTATTGATCTTATTATTATTTGATGATGTTATTGATTATTATTAAGTATTATTAGTGATAAAAATTAAGTCATTTTATTTATTATAATTATTCCTGTATTAGTTTTATTACTTCTACCATTACTATTATTAATATAACAATTATCTTTATTATTATTAGCCTTTTTTCTTTTTAGATTTAGTTTTATTTTATTTGTTTATTTTTATTTTTATTTTTATTTTTATTACCTTGTATTGAGTAGGGTTTTCTTCCCCTGTTCCTTTTGCAACGTGGCCTAAACCTCCCCCTGTAACCCAACTTCTTCTCCATCTTCATCATGTCGCGCCTCTGTCACCGAGCTCCCTCCTCCTACCTAGCTCATCGTGCCACCTCCCTCTCCTCCTGTTCGGCGGCCTCCCCCTCTCGGACTGGTCGAAGCGCAACCCCACCCGGCTACCCCACTAGCCCGTACCTCCGCTCGCCCGCACCTCTGCTTGAGCCTCCGATAAACCCTACCCGGCCAGCCGCCGAACCACCCCTTCTGGGAAGCACCTCTGGAGAACGATCCTCCACTCCGACCTGCTCCATCCAGAAACACACCACCCCACCACATTCTCTATCCAGAGAAGCACCGGACGGCTGCCCTGCTCCATTTGGTGATGCTCCCCACCACTGGCCTCCTTACCAGCCTGCGCCGCCCTCAATGGCCTACTACTCTAGTGACCCCCCATGCCTCTTTCCGCCTCTTTCTTTTCTCTGGTGACCCCACCGACCGGCCAGCAGTATACGCTGACCCCCTGCACCCCCTGGAACCCCGTTGTACTGCCTCCTACTGCCTTTGCCGCAACCTCTGGCGACCCACCCTTCGTAGGGTTTAGTTTTCCTCATTTATTCATTTTATTTGATTATTTTCTTTCCTGCGGGTATAGTTAGAATTTTAGGGTTTATTTTTTAGGTATTTTAGTTTGATCTTCTTGTTTTAGGGATCAATTTGGTCTCTTGGTGATGTGGTTGAATCGTGAATGAGATTCTCTTCATTGTCGGATGTTCGTACACATCAAGGTAGGTGGTTCCACAAATATTTATTTTTTGACGAATTAATTTGCGATTTTGATTGTTTTAACATGATTAATTATTAGGTTTACTACTGTGAATTTGGTTGTCCTTGAGATTTAATGTGTATTTGATTGGGTAGTAACATTTTTATGCTGCAGGCGGGTATTTCTTTTTGTGGAAAACTCATGCTGAACTATTTAATAGTGTTTTATAATTCTGCAAATTATTTGCTAGAACCTGCGAAGAGTGTGAGTGGTGTTTTGGCTTAGAATCTATATATGTTGGGTCATTAATGAGTTTTGAGTGGATTTTTGGCATTTTAGTTGTGAGGCGTTTTTTTAAATGGTTGGAAAGTTTTTCTGGCGGTTTGTTTAACTATAGTAATGGTCTTTTCAATTGTTTGAGTGGCTTTTTTAATTGCATGTGTATTGCAGATTGTGTTCCAGAGGTGACGTCATGTGCGTGTGGTCATGTAAAAGATTTTGGGTTGGTCTATCCAATAAAGTGGTGTCTTTTCTCTTTTACAAAAAATTTGTTTATAAAATATTTGAATGTTTTCATTAAATAATCATTAAGGGTTTAAAAGAAATTGTTTGGAGTAAATTTTGTAAATGTTTCCGGTCCATAAAGACATGCGACGTGTGTGAAAATTTTCTAATAAAATCTTCTAATGGTGTGTTTGATGTTGAAAGTGGTTTCTTTTACTGTGCAGTAGTTTTATTGGGTTTTGTAACCGAGACAGATTTAGTTTTATGATTTTTTTGTGCGCCTTATTTCAAATGGCTTTTGTGTGTGCGAATAGTGGTTTTTGGTGTGCTTGATGTCTTGCTTGGTTTGAGTGGATGATTATGACATGTGGCATGAAAATTGAATTACTTGAGCACAAACGGGAAGCCTAGGTACTAGGTGGGCAGACTAGACTAGCGTGCTAGTGATACAGGAGTGGCCTCGGCCAGTTTTAGTTAGCGAGATTGATGCTTACCACAATAAGTAAACATTGGATGATGACTGGAGACCACTACGGTAGGAGGTGTTTCCCTAACAGTGGCTCGTGTCTGGAAATGTATGATATGGTTCATCGAGACGTGAGGTTCTAGGGTCCCACTTCTCGCTAGTATCTGTAGGGTCTCTCTCATGTATTGTGCTCTTCTTCTGCTTTCTGCTCACCTTCAGCACACGTTGTGATGTTGGGGTTACCAAGAAAAGTGTCTGTGTGTGTGTACATGTGTGCATGCAGCTGTGTGTGTGTGTGCGTGTGTGTAAGTTAATTTATGTTGCTTTCTATTTAGAGAAGTTTACCCTTAAAAAACCATTTTCTATTAAAATTCTTTAAACATTTATTTATTTTTATTCTGTTAAATTTCAAATGTATTTGTCTTTTAATAATTATGCGTGGAACATTTTCTCAGTGGCATCCTACTGGGCTTTTATCTCACACCCTACAAACACCCTTGGGTGTATGTAGATTCTGTTTCGTCTGCCTTTCAACTTGTGACTTCGTGCTCAGTGATGGTGGTTCTGGTCATTGATGGTCCTCTCATGCAGGTTGGTATTGTGGCGTGTGGATGCTACGCCTCTCTGGTTGTTTGGACATTTGAGTTTGAGTTTCTTTTGTTTTCACTTATTTAAGTTGTGGGTTCACGTTTTAAACCCCTGAATTTGTTTTCAGTTAAAGGCCCTATTTTTTCGTCTACTTTCAGTTTCAGTTTCTTTATCTTATCAGTTGTTTTGTGTTTACCATTTTGGGTTAAATCGTTCCAACTTGTTACTTACGATACCCGGGCACTTGTGCCAGCCCATGGGGTTCGGGAACGCCCTTCGGGTTATGTTGCGGACCGGTTCGGGCACCAGTTTGGATGACGACCCGGCCGTGTTCGTGACAAAATCCCTAAGCTCTAAAGAAATTTCAACCTGTACATAAGGAGAGGGACCCAATGTTTACCCTAGAGGCTTAGAATGTGTTTGATTGGAAATTAAAGGATCATGAACATAGAAGATCAAAGATAAGGAACAAGAAGGAAAATAAAATGCCATAGACATCGATGGTAATGTCTAATATGGATGGGTTGTAGGATCCATAATCAAATAATGGAAAGATAGGTGATGAGTATCAGATACAATTAGTAGTAAAAACATATGCAATTAAAATATATTAGGTGCCTCTAATGAAACTAGTGGATAAGATGTTGTGACATATGGTATGTCATTGGAGGGGGTGATTTGTGATAAGGTATATTGAGTGGTGCACATAGCTCTAGTACCATACCCATTTTATCGTCTGGTTGAGCATGGGTACCATTAGGATAATGGGAGTATAATATTTTCTTATTTTGTGGATCGAGATAATTTTTTTAAATATATTAATCACATGAAATATTATGTTACTGGTATATATATATACTTATTTGAAAACAAAATCTCAAAATAAAATTAAAAGGAGGGACTCCCATCTCTCTCATTCAGAAATTATTATCTATCATCCTTTTCGTTTTTATCACTTCAATGTTTTTCATTTACAACATTTGAAAATAAATATGGAATTAATTATAAATCCATAACTAATATGTAATTATAATAATAAATATGGTACATGAATTTATTAATTAATAAAAATTGTCAAATAAAATAAAGGATATGTAGTGTTATAAAAAATCATTTCATATTTACTAGAGAGAAAATAAAAACATAAAATATGTTTTATAGAAAAATCAATACATTCAAATTAACATATTCATAATGGGTATGAAATAGATTCCTTCTATTTTCAACTTGATAGAATTCAATTTTTTTCTCATTCGGTGAATATTTGTCATCTGATTAGGTTATTTGTCCATTTTTAGTGAGGTCATTTGGTTCATATTTTGGGTTAGGTAATTTTTCCTTTTTTTGTTATTTCAATATTTTCATTATTTCAAATTTTGATTTTAATTAGTATAATTTTTTTTCAATTCAATTCATCTTGTTTTTTTTTAAATTTAATTATTTCATTTATATTTGGTTTGGTTTTTTCTAATATTGTTCAATTTATAATAAGAGATTGACACTCATAGAAAACTAAAACTAGTGTATATTTAAAATGCACATGGAGGTCATGTGGGATATAGTTTTGTTTTAATTAGTAGAAATAGAAGTTAAATAGTACCAATTGGAAAAAACCAAGTCGAGAAAAAAAATGTAATAACACAAATGGATGATTCTTTATATTTCCCACCACAACATCATGTACATTATCAATTATGAAAATTTAACTACGAGAGTCATCATAAGTAATAAATTGATCATGAAAAAATGGAATTAGTGATGGTTTTACTTTCGTCATCAACGTCAAGAAAAACATCATGCGATTACATTAAAAATGATACCAAATTCAGGTAATGAATGATCTTTAACATAATTTCTATTTAGAATTCATGAAAATATATAAGGATCCTCATTAGAACGATTTTTAGTCATGTTAATAACTAACAATCCACAATCATAAATAAACATGACATGCCACATCATCGAATCAAACCAATTTCATTTCCTTATAGTGACTCAACTAGGATTGTAATAATCCAATATTAGTATTTTATAAATGGAACCAAAATAATATACATTTTCAAATCTAGGTCTAATATCTCATGCATTAGCATAATAGTTTGTTCAGTTAGTTACCATAACACCATCCAGTTTTGTTCTAATGTTCATTTTTCATTATGTGATAATCATTTTGTACCAATTGATCACAACTAATTTTCATTAATAAGCCTCATAATTATGACAAAGAGACAAATATAATATTTTCATAGAGATGGATTCAGCATCAAAACCGAATACATGAAATATAAATGAAAATAAATATTACATAAATCTTAATTTTATTAATTTATTAAAGTAATACATCAACTTTCAATTTCAATCAAGAAGAAAAATATTTTCTTTAAAAATTACCTCTTATTCCTAAGGATAAACAATGATTCTTTATATTTAGTTTTTTTATGTTCTCTACCAAAAAATATTAATTGCTTAAAATATATATATAATTACATTCGACGATATTAAATATACATGTTTAATTTTCTTAATTCATATAGTCATCAAACAAAGCAGATTTAGAAAAAATTGTGTGATGTTTAATATCTCACTCTTTGAGTCTTATTGTGGTTAATATATATGATATTGGAATTCCCACTATTTGAGGATGTGATTGAAAACATGGTTCAATTTTCTTATATTTCTCTCTTAATTTTTAATTGGTATCTTCCAACTCGTAGTCTCCTAGTGAAAATACATTGAATATAAATCCATAAATTTTGGATCTAATTAACCTTTTACAATAGATCCTTTTCATTGATCCATGTTTTGGAAATATGAGTTTAATATGTTCACATTCCTTTCATTTGGAAACATCCAAAAAAACTAAAAAATCTAGCGACCCACGATGGGAGATTTGGTGGACTTCTCTGAACGACAACCTCTCTTTCACCGGTGGCTCATGTGGGTGATTTGGGTAGTGGTGAATGGATCTGACTCTACTTCTAGATCAGTTTCTGATGTGAGTTATCTTCTGTTCATTATGGAGGGTGTGAGATCTATAAAGTATTAGTGTGGTCCCCTGTTTTGTCACTATTTTCAGTGATCTAGATCTATTTCACGAACATATGTGGTTGGTTTCTACGAATTCAGACTTAGGGCCGGTGAAAATTTATGGGTGAAGGGGAGTTTCCAAACATCTCAGTGAGATTCAGATTTTATAGTCAACCTCATGGTGGTCGGTAGCATCTTAGACTAGTATAGATGGTGTGGCGAGGACCTAGGGTGAGCCGGGTCACCTATGTAGTTTCCATATTTTGGTTCTTCTATTAGATTATTTGTAATTTTCAGGTGTTTCTGCGGGGTAATTTTGGTCACTTCTATGGGACTAGTGTGATATTCAATCTCTGGCCTTTGATCATGTAATGGGTTCACTTCCTCTGGGATTTCGGGCCACTGTAAGGTGTTCTGTACTTAGTTTTGTAGTGTCTTGATTCTTATGAGACTACGGGCATGTAATGGGGTTTCCCTTTCATAGTTCAAAGGGGTTCATGTTGTCCTTTATCTCTATTTTAATAAAAGGTATTTCCCACAAACATTTTATATATTTGTATCAACTTGAGAGAAATGATTTGATAATCATGAGTCTTAAAATATTTCAAATTCAACTCTATTCGATTGTCCAATTTTGATATGTTTCTTAAATAGCCTTCATGATCTTTAATAGTATATAGTAATTCTAGATCTTTTTCTATGGATTTAATTATAAAAACATTACTTGAAACATTCTATATATATTAACTGATACACATGGGATGCAATTCTAGTATGATACACTAATTTAATAAGTCACACTAAGATAGTAAATCATCTTTTCTTTCCCTTGAAATTTAGAATAATTTAAAAAAACATTTCACATATATTTTGTTCAAGGTACCATATTTCTATGAAAGGAAAAAATAAATTGGTTTCACAATAAGTAAAGTCAACAAAGATACTTTTATTCTTATAGTTTTTATTAGTATATTTTGAATCATTAATCCTCTTTATAGATTTCATTTAACCCTTCTCAAATTAAAAACTGACATCTTTCAATTCATTAAGCACATCATCTCTAGAAATACAGTGAGGTAGATTATATGTCCCTATAGTATTGTCAAACCATATGAAATTATTCTTGTATGTATGATCCATTGTAATGAATCTCCAATGATCCATAAAATTTAAACTATGGTCATATTAAAGTCTTCTGGTTCATGTATTCTTCATACAAATAGGACATGATAGTTTTCCCTTTATGATCCATCCAAACATCATTGAAAAAGTATAAAATTCATTAATCATCTACATAAGCACACCACTCATATGAAATATGCCTTTCGAACATGTATCATATGTGTGAAAAATCATATTCCAAATATGTTTCAACTCCTTTATTAGGGGTTTCATATACACATCTATACCATCATCCGGATCAGAAGGTCAATATATGAGTATACTCATGGAATTGAACGGTTTTTCATAAACATCCATGGAGGGTGGTTGAAAATGTCTATGAAAACTAGTGTTGTGTATTTTAAATTAAGAATCATCCCAAACAATTAAAAACCTTCCATTGATAGAAACAACCACACATTACACATGTCAAATGCAAAATATATTATCGAGCTTCAAATTCTATCCATAAAAATCCATCTTCAGGATGAAAAAACTCACCATTATGCTTATTTATCTTGGTATCATTCCATCACATATTTATTGATATTTTATCCTACATAAAAAGATTCTGGATTCTTTGAATCTATAGAAAGTGTCACATTACCTTTGGTGGCACATAGTATGGTTTTCCATTATTATTTGATTATAATTGAGATGTTCATTATTTTATAAAGTCATATCACTCAGTCATTTACACCCTGAATAAGATTTAATATTTTAGGAGATATTGTTTTTTTATAATAATCCAAGCTCATCAACTAACATCCATGCCATATATGATTCTATGTAATATCAATTTCGACTAGAAATGAGTTATTAAAAAATTTTAAGATTATAATTTATGGAATTATTAGAAATTACATACATGGTTTTCCCATGAAATAGTTAGATTAAATATTCAAGCATTTTCATTTTTCCAAAGTGCTGATATACTAGATTCATGGAACCATTATTGAATTTTTTTTCACTATTTCGACATCATCATTTTCATTACATGCATTATATTTGCTCGTATTAAAGTATTCCTAGGCCAGAATCATTTCATTCACATGATGATGGATAAATAGAAACCAATCATCTAATAAATTATTCAATCAAGTCATCTAATTTAGATAATAAACATTTTGTTATTGAATTTTCCCCTCATTATGATACAAAAAACCATAGTTTTTTTAAATGATATTTGGTTATACAGTACATAAATTCATCATAAATTAATCAACATCCTTCAACACAATTATAATGTGGGAAGTGTATATGACAAATATCTAATTCCCTGTTAAATGAAAATATAAAAAAAACTCCCCCAATTGTTTTGAAAACCACTGGATATCTTGTTAGTTTCATACATCCAAATTCAATCCATTCAGTACAAAATGTTATATGTCAAGTTCTAAAAGAAACTAAATTAATTATTGTTAAATAAATGTTTTTATGAAACGAGAATCGTTCACTTTATATGAATACACAACTCACGCACTAGTATATATGAGAATAATAATATAAAATTCCAAAAAAAATATAGAATATATAACAAAACAATATAAAAATAATACGATCATATTAAATTAAATTAAATTAATAAGTAATCACTGTACATAATACTACACAATCTTGTGTTTATAATTTTGTTTTTTATTTTTTCTCTTATTTTAATCACTTTTATACTAATTTTACTCTTATTATATACATTCATGTATAATATATTACAATTTATATCTAACCATCATCTATATTACATATAAATTAATAAGTTATTTTATTCAAATACAAAATTAATTTTTTCTCATATCGAGGGATGTTAATCTAAATCCTTCCTCTATATGAGATCGATGATCAAAGGTCACTCTATACATATTTTGGGAATGATTATTCATTGAAGGGGAGTGCTAAGGAATTATTTTAGACGGGACTAACATGAATGGTGACAATGGTTATTAGTTTAATAGAGTGATCTTGGGTTTAGTTCCACAAGACTATAAGAGTGTGGGAATAGATTCACTATCCAGTAACATATATGTGTGAATCCATTGTGTTTTGTTGTTATAAAGGTGAAACTAATACCCATGCAATGAGTTGATACATATGGAATATGGATTGGGTAGTATGTGAGTATAAACTAATAATGCTTAAATGATATTAAGGATTCATGTGTTTTATACATGAGTCGACTGTTGTGTTATGAAATAGCGAGCATCCATTTTTGGTATATGGACCGATGTTTATTATTTAATTTTTTAATTAAATTGAAATAAATTTTTAATGGTTTATTTACTGATTTGGTTTGTTTATATGATAGTTCACAGAGTATTTAATATATCATCTATAGGTTGTTAGTCATAATTTCTATGTATTATGGTCACTCGGTGAATTAATCAGTATTTATAGAAATTTAAAATAAAATAATTAGTTATAATAAATGTATTAATGAGTTTTTTAGTAGTTCATGGAATGATATTTGGCCCCATGTATGAGGTAAATAACTAGTATACATGGATAAGCCTACTAATTGTTTGCCCAAATGGTCCTTGAAGATGTAATTACATCACTTATAAGATAAGTGGTCCTTTAAACCAAAACCATTAGTATATTTGTGTTTTTACATTGATTGTGATATGTGTTGTATCTCCACTTTGTGAAATTGACCCTTTTTAAAAATAATTAATTATATATTTTGGGGTGATATATATGGAGTTGAATAGAATAATGTGCCAAATACATGGTGGATAATGAGAACATTCTTTATTCCTCATCTATTGAGAATCAAGTATTTAATTATGATAATACACCTTATAAAATATATGTACCTACTGATTTTATTTAAATTTCAGGTAATTGAGTGAATAAATTGATGAGGCATAACATACCAACATAGTGGATCTTTAGTGACTCTCCCCTTCATTAGGAAATTGTGAGAGACTATAGATAAGTGATGAAATACAGTTATGGGGGATAATTATAGTGAGAAAACCATATCATATTGAAGGGATGTAAAATTTAAAACTTTTTCACATGTTATTAGGAAACGAAAATTAAAAAATTACAAGTCAAAAAACATCCAAATAGAGTGAAATTATGTTCCACGTATAAAAAATTAAATGATGGATATTATAGTGAGAAAAACACCACTAAATAAGACCTCTGGATGGATTGAGCTAAGAAAATAATCCACCCACAAACTAAAATTATATAGATGGTAGTTTTCTATCTAGAAAACAAAAAACAAAAAGAATGAAGAACCAAAAAATTCACAAGTTCCCTTTAAATATATGTTTAGACAACCATTTATTTGACCCTCATAAGCCAACTTCAATATTTCAGAATAAATTAAATACTTATAAAAAGATGAATCTAAAATGGTGTTTTAGAATTATAATAAAAATTAAATTGATAGTTAAAAGAATACCTGGTTGATTTGGAATTCACGGATTTAATATTGAAGAAAAAATGGATTAAAATAAGAAGATAAGAGAGATTGACATAGGTCTGGAAGAAACATCATTGTCGAGTGCTGGGGTTCTTCAAGAAAATATGATGGTATGAGGAGTAACTTGTGGTTTGACATTAGAGGAAACCTAACACAATATTTTTTTAAACTGTTGGTATAGACTACTCAATAACATCAATTTTAAAAAAACTCTCAGTATATAGGTATCTATCACAATAGTTTAAAAAAACCATTTGTATAGTCTACATATAATCGAATATCACAATTTTTTTCTTATCCATTGTGATAGGACCCCTTATACCAATACTTTTTCAAAACTATTTGTATAGGGTAATTGGTATAGTCACCCTTTCTAGTAGTTCTACTTCTATAGAACATGATGTAGGATGGAAGTGGATTTTTACTTTAATTCATAAATCTTCAAAAAAATAAAATAACATAATTTTATGTTTGATTCATTTCATATAATGGTTTTAAAACTAGAATTTAAATATATATCATTTTTCAGTTGAAATGCAACCTATCCTTGCTTTATATTAGGGATACATTGGTTTTGTTTCAAGTTTCAAATTTTATACACGCAATGTCTATTTTATTTATGAAAATTTCTTAATCCAAGTAATTAAAAAATATATAATCTAGAAATAAATTACTAATCACAATGTACATGAAAATATGTCTCCTAATGATGACTAAAAAACATATCCCAAACTTGTTTGTTTATCAAGGTTGTATATATCATTGGTGGGTATGGGTTTATTTTCTCTTCTTCATCTTTTTAGATGATACTTCATAATAATATTTTAATACTCTCTTCGAGTCTTTCTAGAGAGAATTAATTTAAATATCATTCAAGCTTCATCAATTATTAATGTACTCTATAATGGATAATGAATAGTAAATAAATTATTAATTACATTATATTTTATAAAAATAAAGAAAGTATATAGTAATGTAACCCTAATATCTTCCCAAATTAGTGTCTTAAGAAGTGTCAAAAAAATTTCCATGAATCTACATAAATCGGCATGAACATTTGAGTGGTGAAACTAATGTAGCTAATAAATATGGGCTTGATGTGGTTAACATGATGGATAAATCCATTCAATCCAACATCAAATTTGATGCCTTTGTTTCCCACCTTACTTATTTTATATTACACCACCATTCAAGGATTGTATTATTTTTTCAAGAAACTAGTTTTACACCCTCAATCATTTTATCATATTCAACATTGTTAATATATTTTTCTTCTTGATGGTAGCATTGGCATGTGAATAAGGTTATTGTTACTCTTTATTGGGAGAACCAGCATAATGAGAAACCTATATTTTTTAAGAATGAGTAAATCAACATATGTAAAATACATTATCATTAAAAGTGGTTGATCATTTAATATATATTATGTGAATACAATAGTTAATAGATACAAATTTGATGTAATATAATGTATATTAAAAAATATTACATTATTACTGAAAAATATTTTTAAAATCATGAAGGGATTTGTCCCCTCTATCAAGATTACAAATCAATTCATTATGTACTCCTTTAAAATAATATAGACCTTCTATATTGGGATATCTAAGAAATAATTTTGACTTCCCAATAAAAGGGTTATCCTTAGTTTAATTGACATTTAGCCCTCCCATGGTTTGGTTCATAATAGATTAATTGACCACTTTTTGTTTGTAGGATCTTTACCAAAAAATACTTGTACTTACTATGATTTTGCTATAAATGGTTAATATTTATACCATTCCTTATTTAAATCTACTTAAATAAATATCAAATCATCAATTTTAAATTTACTCTGGTAATTAACCAACCTACATTGAAAAATCAGCACTTGGAATGTTGTATAATCCAACCCCCATATTTGTTTGATGATTCAAAAGTAGGACATTTCCACAAAAATTGTATTTTTCCTTGGTATAAGATACATGCATAGCTTCAACAACAATTATAACTCCAAATTTTTTAATGGTATTGAATTTTTCATGTTCATTTGTACAGAACATATAAACATAAATTACGTAACCAATATTAAATAATACATGCACACATGGTGACCTAACTATCCAACAAATTCATTCTAAAATTGAATCCATATTTTTATTATACTGTTTAAAAATATTATCTTGAAATAGATTTATAAACTATTGATTATGTGTATTTGATATCCAAATTTTATCCAATGAAGGATTCAAATAACAAAGAACTACTTTATAGGTTTCAATATATGGAGAAAGCTCTAAACTATTATACATAATGTGAGGGCAGTCCAACTCTTTAAGTATAATATTAATTGTGACAATATATATTATGAAAATTCATTAAACCACAAGATACCTAGTGTGATAAGATTTCTATAGACCAATGATTTCCACATCAGACATGGAGTCAATATATAATTCAATAACTTCCTCAACAATATATCTCTTTTCAATAAAACCTTTCAGTAGACATTTATTTTTATCACACCCTTCCAAAATCATCATATACCATTAAATGGGGTACATTCATCTATAATGTATAAGACCACATAGTTGAATGTATCTTACTAAATGAACCATTATGTGAATAATCAAATCAATGAATTTGAGTGTTGAGAACATATCCAATTCACATGGTATAATAGAAATTTCTATTTCATGTTTTTGTAAATTTCATATGGTCATTATGTTTTATATATATTTCTTCAAAAAATAAATATATCTTAGTAAATTTATGATATATATTCTTGGAAAAAATGAAATGTAAATCTACAAGCATAAAATCATGCATTATAATGTGATAATCATGTGATTTTATACCCTTTATCTTTAAATTATTCATTCACATGATATTCATGATATTTTTTTAAATACTCTTCTTGAACCATTACATCATTCACAATTTTGGAAAACCAATATCTATTTTTCTTAGAAAGAGTGTAATATGATGGAGAAAGAAAAGTTCATTTTACACATTTCACTGGAACCAAATCTTCTTATATTCAAATGTCAATCATTTCTAACCTAGCCTTAATTATATCCTTTACTTTGCAGGGTGAATTTAATAACGTTCTTATGAAATAATCAAATACAGGCTTTTCAATACGAATAACCTTATGATAATTTATAATGTAAAAATAGTCACATTATAGTAATTCCAAAAAATAATCGGTTTTTCCAACTTTTTTTGGTAATTATTTTTGAAAAAGGTTTACAAAAATCAATTCCTATATCTTTTAGTTTCCCAAATATTTTGTCACATGTTAGTGGATATGGTGTTGTACATTCATCTAAATAATCATTGAATGATTTCATTTGAGATCGATAATAATGTTGTCAGGATAAACATATATGATGTACTAGAGACATAATCTTTGATGAATGTTTCAACCATCTTGATTGTATTCCTTTTTTATAAATGGTACACCATTGAGTTCCTTTAATTATATTTTTTGAAAAATTCCCATAAATAAGAAAATTTTGTATCATCCCCTAAAACATGTATCTAAATATGAAATCTTCATTTATACAACTATCATTCAATGTAACACTAAAATCCCATAAAACATTGAAATAATAAATAAATGGATCAAAATAAACAGTAATATCATTACTCAGTTTTTTTGTTCTTGATATAAGTAAATATAACATTATGTATTTTTTTCTATGCACAACCATGGTGGAAAGTTATAATTTACCAATATAACTAGCCATGTTCTCTGAGTTATTCTATGAAATCAAAAGTGATTCACTCAATCTATAGATAGCACAAGATGATGTTTTCTCAGCACATTTCTGAATTCAAGATACTCATTATAATATCGATTCCACTAAGTAGATTCTATTGAGTAATGGCTTTTTTGAACTTTTTTTCTTGTATCTACATGCCAGATTAATTTTTTTATAGTCTCTTCCCTTCCATATAGGCCCCAAACATTGGAATGACTAGAAAGTACCATACACATTTTAGGGGAACCAATTAATCATTCTTATATCATGAAGAACGTCGCTTTGTGATTTTTGTGGTTTTTGTTCCTTGAGAAATAGTTTATAGTCATTTGGACAAACATGTATTCCTTTAGAGATCATACCCATTAAATATATCATTCATTTATGGTTATACATTTGGAATGTAAGATCATTATCTTATGGTATCGTATCATTCAAGATTGAAAGTAGTTAATTCAAACTAGTGTCACTCCATCACTTACCATATTTTAAATAATATTGATTTAGTAATGCTGAAATTTTTGTATATTTAGTATAATAATCATATAAATGGTGTATTATCATAACACTTTAACTTCTCAAACAATTTTGGATAATCGCAAAGTTCATCCCCAACTTCAATTTTTATTTACTCAATACGATTTTCACCATCATTCACACTACTAATCAAAACTACTATAATGCATTCATCATTATACACACTTGTAATTATATTAGATGATCCATAAAATGTTGTCTTATCTCAGTCAATAACTACATACATTTTTTCTCTATGTTATGTTTAAAATTTATAAGTTGAGTTTATTCTGTGAAAGATCAATTGTTATTCCAACTCACTAAAACTAATTAGTATTAAAAAATAGTTTAAATAATAGAAAAAGAATTTTAGAAGGGTTATATGGACAATATTTTTCAATGTTGAAGAACTATTTTACCCCATCCTTATTATCTATTATCATGTGATTGACATCCATCAATTTGCAATTCTCATGTATCATATTTGATAAGTAATATTAATATTCTATAAAATAAATAGATAAATATAAATTATGAGAATGGAACCCATAAAAGGTCATTATTAAATAATTATTTAAGCTATATGAAGTAATTTTTATATGATAACAATAGTCAAATGGTGGGTTTTTAGAATTTCTTATGGTTGATATCATTGAATGAATGGAATGTTAGATATCTATAAAGTTACAAGGAATCTAATTAAATTTTTATCTATTATAAAACATATAAATATCATGAAGGAATAATTTTATGATATATCCTATAATTAAATAAATAGAGTTGATCTATAAAAAATAGTTAGCAATTAAAATAAATAATATGTTGGAGTTGGTGTTTATTCATTTATTCACATGGTAAATAGAGATCCAGTTGGTATCTTTGTGATAGTATTATTAAGAGATTAATTTTATCATTTTTCAGATGATAAAACTTTTGATAGGTCCCAATCACATGGTATTGAGAACCCAATGTTTAAATAAACTCATGCATTCAAATTTAATGAAACATAAGTCTCAAACAGAGGTTTCGATATTCCATTCCTATTTTAGACAGTTCACATATTATCAATGGGAATTTTTATCTCAACAACTCATTCAATGAAATTTAATTAACTAAACACCACATTCCTCTTTAAAAAATTACATTTATTAAATAAATAGAAAATTTTTAAACAACCCAAGAGGCATAAAAACCATTACAATCATCTTAACATGGATGTAAACAATTAAATAAACTTTAATAAAACGTGGAATCAATGTAAAACATGATTGCTGGGAAATATAGATTAAAATTACTACCAACTTTTTAAAATACCATTTGGAGGATCCCATTTTTATGAAAATAATTTAAAACAATGTTCACGATATAGATTTTGAGTTACTGAACCACCCTGTATCCTTACAAATGTATGAATTTATAAATATACATACCACTCATTAAATTGCACTTATCAACACATCATTGTTTTATGATATGAAACAATAAAATTATATTTCTATCTATTTCATCTTCATTGAATTTCATCATTAACAAGAAATGAAAAAACTATTCTTCCTCATCTTGGTAAAGTGCTGTATAAATAAACCATCATTTTTATGAAGTAAAAAATATTTTAATCTTGAATTAAACACTTTTAAATAAATTCAAGTAAAATTAAATGTTCAAGAATGATGAAAAATTTCATGAAGATAAACCACTGTTAAATACTCATCATGTAGTGTGGTATGTTAGAGTTCAAAAATAGTCGATAAATCGAGCATCGTAATAGTCTTCTTTTTGGATTAATTTTTTTTAGCTAAGATAGTGTTATAGCAATGACCCATATTTTTCAACATAGTCATACTCCGTTTGTGGTATTTTAATATTTTCAAGTTGTGAAATAATATAAACATCTAATTGAATGTTAGTAATTGAAACCACCCATGTTCTTATAATATCGTAATGTTAAGTTCTTTCGTATGTGATATGTCCTAATCTGTTCATAATCAATGTGAATAACCCATATGTTCATTCCATATAACATGTGTAAAATATATAAAAACGCAACAGCCATAAAAAAAATATAATTACAATGTTAGAAAATATTAAATAATATTTAAAAAGTATAAAAGCAGAATCATGACAAAAAAAGATAAAATTATTAAGAAAAACCCGAAAACAAAAAACAAAACATATAAATAATGAGTTTATTTATATGTATCAAAAGTATCATGAAATAATTTTTATCAATTTTTATAAGTATAATAATTTGGAAAAAAATACAGACTAAATTAAACCCATTTCATAATTCCTATAAAAATAGAAACAGAACAAGAGATATTAAAATAAATGGGGTTTTTCTTCCTGAAAATAGAATAAAATGGGTAGAATATATTTATTTTAATACATGGGAGAAAGTGGGATACTCGGATCTTGGAGCTGATTAATATATGTGCACCATAAAACTCTTCTTATTTATCATTTGCTGTCATCATCTTACAAGATAATTCGATACTATTTTTATGGTGCAACGCTATGAAATCGATGTAATCAGAGTGGGAAATAATGATCAATGAGTGAAAATGAATGTAAATATGAAGGATATGGTGAACCAATAATTCTATAAGGTAATGAATACTAGGTGGAGATTTATTATAAATATATATAACTATAATAAATATATATATATTTATTATGATTTTAAAAATATTTATGTATATAATTATTTATTTTTATTTTTATAAATACTTTTTGAAACATTATATATATTTATAACTTCATAAATAAATATTTCATTAAAAATATATCAAAATATTCATTTAAATATATTAATTAGATAAATTTCTCACATATTTTAAATTTTAAAACCTAATAAACAAAAACAAAAAATGTTATTTATATAAATTACAAATATTTTGACAATATTAAATTTAAAGTAAATAAATATATGTATAAATAAATGTTACAAAATGAATAAATTCCATTAAATATAAAAATAAGTAAATATTAAAAAGGAATAAATAATATTAAATGAAAGAAATATTTAAAATGAATATATACGTTTTAAAAGAAAAAACTATTTTAAAATTTTAATTCATATAATATCAAATACAAGACTTCTAATCAAATATAGAAATGAAAGAAATGTTAAAAAAATTCTTTTAGATAATATAATTATATCAAATTAAATCATTTTAAAAATATTAAAGTTTAATAAATAAAATTTAATAAATAATATTAAAAACATTTTTAAAAAAATACTTAGTAATGTATAAATTCCTACAAAAATAAATAAATTCAAAAAATATTATATCAAAAATGAAAAAATATACACAAAATGTGAAATAAGTATATTCTATATATACATGTACACAAGTTATATAAATATATATATATATATATATATTTCTCCATTCAACCTATATGTGCACATACACTTACACATACTTACATATATACATGTAACACAACTATATATACACATACACAAAACAAATACACATACAAAATACACTTCAAAAAGGGAGATCATTGTAGAATTGTTTTTCTATACATGGTGGTTTAAACCTCCTCTATGTGGTTCAGCAATGGTTAGTACATGAACCACGTATTTAATGGTTAACAATCATTTAGTGGTGGTTCTTTCAATTTAGTGAAGGTTTTTTATATGTTTCATATTTAGAATTTATAGTTGGTTATGAATTAATTTATCAACATTTTATTTTTCAAAAAAATAATCTAAAAAAGATGAAATTAACATATCTTTCGCTACAATATACAACGACCACTAATAAAATCCATAGATAAATATAGTTTAAAAAATAATTTCTTCAGAATAGTTAATAAATAATATAATTATAAAACCCATGACATGAAATAAATTAGTAAAATAAAATCATAATAATCACATTACACAAACACCACCATACATCCATATTCATAAATATACAACCATTTTAAACTAATACCTTGGTCAACCCATACCTCGGTCAACCCAAACCTCAGCCTACCCATAGCTTAGTCATATATATATATATATATATATATATATATATATAATATGTCCACCAACAGAAAACCATATCCAATATACATCCATTAGATTAACTACACTATAACTATCAACCTCCACATCTTCTCATAAACTAGAACAAATCAGAAGTCATAAGTTATAACTAAACATAGTAAATATGATTACATACGAATCGTTGATATTATTTTGGAATACCATATAAAATTAAAAGCTTCAATAATACTATATGAATAATATCTAAAATCTAGATGGTCAACCTCCTACTTACATTCATCATCTATCATATATAATAATAACAAAACATTTTAGAAATGAAATTTGAAATTGAATATAAATTAAATATATTAAAAATATTTCAAATAACAGTTGTTATTTTTCTAATCAAATGGAATACATTTTAACATAATACAAATAATATATCATGAAGAACAATTTGAAAGAATAAAATTATCTATTTAATATACTATTTAACACTTGTATCTAAAAATATATTAGTATGTAACTATCTAGTCAATTTTTAAATTGACATGATGTGTTCATGAAATTTAAATATTAAAACAAATTAATGTCTTTGATATAGTAGCATGTATTATATACTTAAAATAATTCAATGGTGGTTTACATATGATTTAACATCAATATAAGTTTGTTTTATATGGTTTAACCATTACCCACATGTTTTAGTGTTTCAAAATATTGAATATACATTTGTGGGAATCCTAGGAAAACCATAACCCGAAAGGAAATGTCTTCTATTTATAAATTTCAAAAATAATTATACATTAAATTCCCTATTTTTTGATGATAAACCACTGTCATTTTCATTGTTTTGACCCATAAAAAATGTTTTTAAAGTCTTTTTTATCATTAAAGACAGATTATTGAGTCACTCTTAGCACACCATACATCACATGGATGTGTTTTCTATGTGAACATGCCCAAATGATTCAATAGTGGGATTCCTGTTTTTTTATCGACATGAGGTAGGTTTGTATGGATTTGGAAATTATATGCACATTTTAGTGTTTTAAAAAATAAAAAATGTGTTTATGAGCATCATGGGGAAACTGTAACTATAAATGACATTTCGTCAGTTCTGAAATTTCATAAATCAATAAATTACCATTATCATCAGATATAATAAACCTAACACTTTAGTTTCATAGTTTTTACTCCTTGAAATGGTATTTTAAACAATGTGGTTTCATTAAAACTATGTATTGAGTAATTTTGATGACACCATATATTGGATGGATGTGTTGTTTGCCAACACATTACATAAATAATTCAATTGTGGTTTTCCAAAGATTTTATGCCAACATGAGATCATTTTATATTTTTTTGAATGTTAAACAAATGTTTTATTGTTTTAAAACACTAAAATCTATTTATGGGAATCCTGGGGAAACTGTATCTCAAAATGACATGTCACCAATTCATCCATTTAAAAAATCAGTATAAGATCATTATCCTATTATTTCATAGCCTTGAAACATTTTTTGTATTATTTTTACCCACAAACACGCATTTTTAATGACTATGGTATCAATAAAAACTACGTATTGAACCATTAATAGAATTATACATGTTTAATGGATGATTTTTCTATGTATACATGTAAAAAATAATTCATAAGTGTGTTTATAATGATTTAATTTCAATATGAGGTCTTTTCCTATGGTTTGACCATTATACGATGTTTTAGTTTTTTAAAACACAAAAAAATGTATTTACGATCATAATCGGAAAAACATAAATTATAATGAAGTCTCATATGTTACTATATTTAAAAAATCAATCTAAGATCATTTTAGTATAATTTATAACTGTGTAATGTCATTTGTGTTGTTTTGAACCCCAAACACGTGTTTAAAAAGACATTGGTATCATTAAAAACTACATGTGGAGTCCTTCTAAGCACATCGCAAATCACATGGATAATTTGTGTGCACAAAAATCATAAACAATTATTAAATGGTGGTTTTATGATGATTTTATTTCAATTTTTGGGCATTTTCTACATTTTTTATTATCACACGCATGTTTTAGTGTTTTAAAACACTAAAAATATGTTTTCAGGAATATCCAGAAAACCATAACTTAGAATGACATGTCATCGTTTCTTACAATTCAAAAATATATCTATAGTTATTTTACAATAATTCCATTGTTGTATGGCATTGTTTTTTCTATTTTAACCCTCGAACACATGCTTTTTAAAATTTTGGTGTCTTTAAAAATGGCTTATTTAGTCATTATGATAAAATAAAATGACATATGGATGTGTTGCCTATGTGTACAAGCATAAATTAATTCAATAGTAGTTTTCAAATATTTTTACATAAATTTTTGGTATTATGGTTACACATAAGTTTTAGTGTTTTAAAACACTTAAAATGTGTTTACGTGAGTCTTGGAAAAATCATAACATAGAATGATGGGTCTTTAGTTCCAAAATTTCAAATACCAATCAATATTTTTTCCTCCAATATAAAAAACAATAGACATTTTTTGTATTTTTTGACCATACGTTACGCATTTTTAAACACATTAGTGTCTTTAAAAAATGATTATTATGTCATCTGAATCAAATCACATGTCAGATGGATGTGTTTTCTACCCATACATAAAAATAATAATTTCAAATGGTTATCCTATTAATTCACATAAATACGGGGTTTTTTGTGATTTCTACCATTACACACATGTTTTGGTTTTTTAAAACACTACAAAATGTGTATACAATCACCTTGTGAAAACCCTAACTCGGAATGATGCATTTTTTTCCTACATATCAGAAAATAATCAAGGTTTTTTCTTATGATTTCATATCCATTTGAAATTGGTTTCATAGTTTTGATGTCGATACAACATTGTTAAATAGGTTATAATCTCTAAAATATATTTTTTATGTTTTTATGAGCCCATTCCCTGTTAGGTTTGTGTTTTATTACATGTAATTTTAAAAAAATAATTAAATGGTGTTTTCTCTATGATTTCACATCAATATGAGATCTTTTTCTATGGTTTTAACAATTACATGCACGTTTTAGTGTTTTAAAACACTAAAAATACATTTATGGGAATCCTTGGAAAACCATAACTAAGAATTACATGCTACTAGTTCTTTCATTTTAAAAACAATTCTACAATCATTATAATATGATATTACATTTTTTGTACACATGAAGTGGGAGGTACGACTCAAAGTGTGTTTTTAAATATGAAAGTGTCATTTTTTACTTAAAAACAACCATCACATAGAAATAACTAACAAAAAAAGATTAGATTTTTTTTCAAACATTAATAAAATGATCCATAATTAATTTTTAACATATGGAAATTGGTGAAAAATCCACATGACACACATTGTGGTCGGTATGAATTGATGTGCATGTTCTTTGTAAAAAATGATATTTTAGTTTAAAACGTCAGTCACATTGTCAAAGTTGGGAAAATGAGAATACCTTATTTTCAAACATTAGTTAAATGATCCATAATTCATTTTTTATATGTATGAATTAACTGCACATCAATAAGACACATGTTGTGGGTGGTATAAATTGAAGTGTGTGTGCCCAATATAAGTTCCATTTTACAATAAATGTACTATCACATATCCAAATATAATAAAAACCATCATATTATTTCAAAAATTTAGGAAAATGATCCATAATACATTTTTAATGTATAAAAGTTGACACCACATCAATCTGACACATGATGTGGTCGATATGACTTGAAGTTCATGTTATCAATATAAAAGTGTCATTTTAGTTTTATTCATGGAAGTTGTATGTATTATTTGAAAATGTTTGAATTATTTATGGAATTCAGAATTTACATTTAAAGGATGATTTATAAGGATGTAAATTTCAATGGGGATCATTCACATCAACATTTGAAATATACACACTAAATCATTTTGTATTTACAACGTCCACTAATAATATGTTTTCTTATAAGGTTCATGTTATTTTAATTTTCCATTTATAAATGAAATTGCTCTTTCTACTACCTAATCAATAGCTATACATGAACTATAAGTAGTTGTATTAGTAAATGATGATGATTCCATACCATAGATCGATGATGGAGTAGGCACATAACCCATCCCTTATACACGCCCGAGATGCTCCTTCCCTAGAACGATTGCAAATGAATCATTCTAGGATAGTGATGATGATTTTGAAGGGTTATAATCCGATATTTCTTGAATTTTAACATATTTATACAATTAAATTAATAATGAATATTTAAATTATTTAGTTTCTAAGATATACATTAATTAACAAATTTTTCATTAATGTTTAATGTTTTTTCGTTACTATAAAAACATAATAATGAAAAATAAATTATAACAAATAAAAACACCTTAATCTTAATTAAATTGGACTTGATATATGGATCAAATGATTCCAATATAGAAAATTGAAACCGTTTCATCCATGTATTAGACCTCATTTTATTAGGTTAAAGGATTTTTTTGTTTCAATTTATTTCACATTAATTTTTTAATAGGAAATAAATAACATTAAATAGTAATGAAATGTACTTACTCCAACATCTTTGGAAGGGTCATTCACAAAATATTCATCGAGTTTCCTGTGAAAATTAATCCATATCTATATCCATCAAATAGAGTGACTTAATTCATTAACCTTTTTAAAAAATTATAGACAAGGTTGAAAAGGTCCTTAATGTGTAATTAAATAATATAAATTATAGTGGATAAAAAATTGTTATTTTTCTCAAAACACTATGAGACACAATAATATTAGTAATTAATTATTTCACATAATTCAATGTATTTTTTATATAATTATTTAAAAAAGAAACATTAATAAAAATTATAATTTTACTATGTTTATGTTATTAAGATACTATAAAATATGAAATTACCTCATGAGATGCATCTTTGTTAATATCAACAAACATCTTCCACTGTTCATGAGAAACACCATTAAGAATCTTCTCATACATCCTTCATGATATTATATATTTGTCATTAAATTAATTCCATAATAAATATATAAAATCTCTCTATTTATTTCCCAAATTGTTCAGAGTCCATGGGAAATAAATTTAATAAGGAGCATGAAAATGAAAAAAACATCTTGATAAAACATAATTGTTTTTAGTACATTACAAAATTTTACACATTTTTTTTATATTGGTTATCATAAAATATTAAATTAACATTACCTTTACTCGGTTATTAATGATTTCATTTTCTATGTTTTGGGAATATGCCTCTAATATTTATAATTAACCGCAAAACTCACCATCTCACAAGGATGATTCCCAAGAATATATCCATAAATTTAGGCAGAATATCCAATAGGCACCCCAAACTCATCAAATGGAATGATAATCATGAATTTCTTAGGTACTAAATAGAATTTGTATTCCTATTTAGATATCTTCTATTTTTATCTTTATTTGATTGAAAAATTCATTAAAATTTTATTAACATATATTATTTATTGTATAATGAAATACGTACCAATAATGGTAACATGCCAATATCTTCTAGATGGAGGGGTGAACAACTGCTCCATCACTTAAGGTATATCATATGGTGGGATACCAATATCATTAGATGAAACTTATGGATTTCTATATGGGTCTAGTATAATGGAATCACTCAGATCCACTAAATATGGTGGTAGTGGTGGTGTCCTCTAAGATGTCAATCTACTAGGATCTTGAAATTTTTTGTTCTTGAAATTCCAATAATTCAAATAGTCTAAAAAATATTAAATGTATAAAAAAGGGAAAAGAAACAGAATTTTACAAAATAGGATAAAATATAATAATTAATATATGAATGAAACATTTATAAAAGATAAATTGTAATATAGTTTCATTACTATTTTATACATGTAATTATCTCCAACCTCGTTATATTTTTTTATCAACATCCACTATAAGGATTACTTTATTTTCACTTTATCTTGAAAATTATATTATTTGAATATTGTTAAGGAAAACTGATCACATTTTTTGGTTGGAGAGGTTCACTGTGCCAAACTACCAATTGATATTCATCACCCATATTATACATGTATCTCTACAGTAATTGTAAAACCACACTATAACATTAATTTATTTCATAATCCACATAATAATAAATTTTATATTATCATTCCATGATAAATGGATCGTTCTCTTCATGCTCACTGGTATAGATCAAGAGAGAGAAGTTAGAAGAATTAATATGTACAAAATCGTTCACTAAACCCCTATCAAGGTTTAACCACATTCATTTGAATATAAAAACTGAAAATTTAACATGATAATTTAATTGGATTATTTCAATCAACTTTTCATACTATCTCACCTCTGTAAGTGTAAATAAACCACTAATTTTTTTTTCAATTTTAATTCATAACAAATTGTATGAAACTTGATATCGTAAATATTGAAGGTATTAAATGTCTTTACCTACATTATAGGACCTCAATCCAAAAACTATAAATCATTTGAAATATCTTCATGATTAAATAAATACATTATATATAAAATAAGACCGCATGTGTAACTTTTAACATAGAAAAAAATAACTACTCATAGATAAATTGAATACAACTATGTAATTATACAATGGGAAAACCATTTGTAAATATCCTTATTAGCAGATTTTTTTAATTCCATCTCATTTCAAGATCAACCCCTTAGTCCCCACTTTGTTTGAAATAACAATTCTTCAATAAATGGATCTATAACAGAACTATTTATTAGAACATATACATGTTCTTGTATAAACTACAATTCATCCAGTGTAAAATTTGGCAACTTTCCAACTAGTTTTCCAATAGTTGGAAATACTGATGACTTGTTTTTAGAAAGATAATTAGTGGACATGTCACAAACACATCCAACATGATTGAATCTGGTAACAATTACTTCCAAATACCTAGAATAGAATGTAAGGACCTCAATAGCTACGTAGCCATCAACAAAAGAGCATTCTGGTTGAGCTTTATTTAACACATATAATTTCAATTGACTTAATTACCTAATGAAAAAAGAAATATATTAAAAAAATTATACAATGATTTGATAAAATTGAATTCACCAATGAAAATAAAAATAGTATCAACTTACCTCCCAATTAGATACAACCAATGATTGTGTACAAGTGTACTATGTTTAGCTTCATCAAGAAAAAGAATTGTCAAAAGAATCATAACTATAAATAATGAAGGAGGAAAAAAATATTCCTTAAATTAAAAAGTGTAAAAAAATTATTTCATAAAGATTATCAGGATTATCAGGATTTATAGGTTTTCAATAATTCACTTTGAAAAAGTTAAAAGATCAACTAAAACATCAATTATGTTTTTATGTAACATATTATGAAATACCAAAGAAAAAAATTTCTCCATTGTAATATGTGAATCATTACTTTTCAATCAATGTAACATTCAATGTTTTAAGTCTACATGGTTTGAACCATTTCATAAATATCCATTTGGATCTTTTAAATTAAATAATTATTGAAGTAATGTATGTTTATGATGAGTGTTTATTTTAAAAATTGACGTTGGATTCTTTCCATTCTGATTTTCCCACAAACCATTATTTATTTCATTAATTATTAATCCTTATGAGAATTAAGGCGATCCTTCAATTTACCATGCTCATTATAAAATGTAAAAAATTGAATTTTCACAGACATTTTTCTTAATATAAAATATGTCATGATTATAACGTATAGAATTAATCTTCCAACAAGGGTGTTTGAAAAATATACTCATTTTATTCCACTTTTCTGTTCTATCTACATCAGATACAATACCTCATAACTTTTCCCACCTTGTTTAATCTTATTAAATTTTCTAAATTCTATTGTGACATTCCTTAATTTTAACATTATTTTTAAACCAGATAATAAATTTAGGGGATTTCTTATTTCAATATCTCTGCGGAATTATGTATTTTTAAAACTATATTTATGAGAATTATCAATAAATTGATGATGAAACATAAGATACCATTTCATACGATGACGTAATCATTGAGGGTAAAATTCAATATTAAAAATAATAACAGAAAAAAATAGTATGAGTAGTCAAACTGGATAATTTTTCTCATCTAGGAATGTCACTAATTTTGCACATTATAGGAGAATGTGTTTCAAATAATTTTTTCATTGATGCATCATATTGTTTCTCCCCAACATCCCATAATTCTCTCCATTCATTGATTAGAGGATGAAGGTATACATCAATTTAATTTATATTAATTTTATTTCGCAAAATAATCATCAAAATAATGAAATATGTTTCCTACATACTCATCCATGGAGGTATATTATAGGGGATCAAAACAAATGAAAAAATGCTATGATTAGTTATTAATGTAACAAAAGGATTAAACCCATTAGAATCTAATCCCAAATGTATATTCCTTGCATCTAAATAAAAATATGGATATAATGAATAAAACACCTTCCATGATGTGTAATATTTTGGTTGTATCATAAATCCATCATTTTTACTATCCAATGATTTCCACTTTATGATGTTGGTAATCTTATATAACATGAATAATCATTACAAGAATGGTTTTAGATGAAATTGTTAGAATACCTTTTCTAGAACTGTCTTCCCCTATTTGCGTATGGGGTTTCCATTATTTGTATTATCATTATTCTTTATTCACTTCCTTCTACTTTTATAACATTTTAAATATTCATATTTATCAGACTCTCTTCTCTAGTAAAGCATGCAATCATTAGGTTATGAATGTATCATTGTATAATCATGTCCAATATTATTGATGGATTTTATTATCTCACAAAATGTTGTAGGGATATCAGATTCACTAAATGCATTATGAAGAAACTCTAAAATCATGGAAATTTATTTTTCATTAATTTCATAGAGAAACTAGATATGATAAAACCAAAGTAGTAAAGACAGATTCAGATACATTGTTGACCCTTCATAATGTTATTATTTCCCTTATTCATTTAATTCATTAAACTCATTTTTTAGGTCACTAATATCATGTGAATGATTAACCATCCTTGGATCAATAGATGGGTAAATCGATGAATTGAGATCTTGTACATTGTATCATGAAAAGAGAAATGAATCATTTATCAAATTTTGAACAAAATTCTTTCATAATGGGTCATTATTTTCTCTTAGATAGGGTTGTCATTATTTTTATTTTTCATAACATTTAATTTACCATGACAAATCAAAAATACATATTAGGAATGAAACTATTAAAATATAAAATGATCATATAATTTTATTCCATTCAAGAATTTCTTGAATTTGAAATCAGGACACATAAATTTTATTCTACCATCCACTGACTAGTTGAAATAGCATAATATAAAAAATTCATTCAAACCCTTGGCATAAATAGGTGTGTTTCAAGGAAATTTAATCCACTTTTTAAAAATAGTAATTTTCATTACACCTTTCTCCCTGTACATTCAGATATAATGATATAAATGTTCAATCAAACATGTAAAATCAAAATTAAACATTCACCAACATCATTATAGGCCGAGGTAGGATCTTGATTTTACATAACACAAATTAAATATACAAATTATTCAATATGAATTTAAAAAAATAAACTGCATAATATAATAAATATTACCCCTCTTAATAATATGTTCGAATGACATGGAATAAGTTAAATGAGACTAGAAGAGAGGCTACTATGATATCGATATTACTGTTATCAGTTCAGAAAACAATACAAGAACATAATAATTTTATTAAAATATCTCTAACTATTATTCATTGAATATTATAAATTTTTATTTTATATTGTAGAAAAATAAATGTCTAAATTGATAGATCTTTCTTTGATAATTATAAAAATCATGATTTTTTGTATATCAAAACAAGAACTTGAAACTATTATACCAGATGCATATATTTCCATATGAATCACAAAAATTGTATGAATTTATGGTTTTATGAAATTTTTTTAATCAATTTGATTAACATTACTTAACCTGGAGAGATTATAATATAAAAAAACATCAGTTAATTTAAATATATGTAGATTATATTAAAAATTATTCATTGTAATAATCATTATGTGTGCTTTTTATTTATTATATTAAATTAATTATATCATTTTAAAAAATTATAGGAGAGTGGTAAATTACTTCCATCTTGGGTTTTAAAACCACATGCTAAATGGTCTTGTTTTCCAAATGAAAAACCATCTACAAAACATCTAAAACCACTATTCTACCCATTCCAATCCCCAATGGACCTTAAGGTGGGCCTCAATAGAAAAATTATAATTAAATTTAAAAAAATTATTAAATGAGGAAGTGACAATAAACGGAAATATTGGCCAACAGCTTCATGAAAATGAAAAATAAACTAGTCCTAAGAAAACACACCGACAAAAAACATAAAACATATATCATACCACATGAAATAGATAATTTATTATAAAAAATTATAATTAATTTTTCAAAATAAAAAAAATTGGAATAATCACCCAAAATGACAACAAGTTACATCAAATCTTCAAAACCATAACTAACTACCGATAGAAGGTCAACAACATATCCATAACATCATCCTAAAATTACCGCCAAAAATCATTCAATTACACATATATTTAGAAACTTTAATTAAAACGCATTGAAGAATCCAATAGTAAATCATACCTTTAACAATGTAGGGGACTTTTTCACAGAGAAATGGGAAGAGGTTCCCCCATGGGGGTCACCCTCATGAAGCATGGATGTCATTGTAGGGACATCATCGAGGAATAGGGGTTAAGGTCATAAAAATTAGAGGGGTGGCGGTTCTTTGTCGGGATTATGGGTACGAGGTCATAAGGATCATTTTGGAGGAGGGACAATCGTTGTCTAAGTGAAGGGGGTCAAGGTCACCGGGGCTTACATCGTGATTAAGGGGTCAAGGTCATTGGGGTCATCATCGAAAGTGAGGGTTGGTGGGTTAATCAAGGACAAGGAGATCAGCATTGGGAGAGAGGGGGTAAAATTAGTTTTTCTAATGACTTAGAGGCAATTTAAATAAATCCACACCTAAATTTAAAAATAATAAATATATAGTGGAACGTATATTAAATAGAAAATATATCATAAATTACATTTAATATTATTTATTTAGTTGTTTTAATTATAACCACTACTAATAAACCTCTACTAAACCTCATTTTTTGTAGTGATAGTTCATACACATATATGCCTGTAGATATTAATATATATATATATAACGAGAAATAACTCATATTAAAAATCATTTATATTTATATAATTTAATTAATTATATATATATATATATTATATATATCATATTCATATTATTTATATACATTCATTCTTTGATTAATGTAAACAAATAAATATTATTTTTCTAAAAATAAATATGATAATTATATATATATATATGTATATTAATAATATTTTATATTTTTTTATCAATTCTAAGAAAAGCATGGATGAATAAGAATGTTTATCAGTACTAAAATAATTCAATGATAAAAGGAACACTTTAATGAGAACATTATGTTTAGTATAAAAAAAGTTAGTATAGACCAAAGTGAAAATTTTCAAAGTGTATGTTAAGATTTCAATGATTGTGAACCTTGTTTTTTTATGTGGTTCTACCACTCTTTTAGAAAACATCTTGGAGAATAAATATTCATACCTCTTTTCTCATACACCCTTTATTTGGTGGGTTTTTTAGTATTCTTCGCCATCCATATATTCCCAGTATTTAATTTTGTATCATCATTAACAAATGATACTACATTAATATAAACGAAATTTTCTAGGTTATGTGATAACATCTTATTAAAGGATGTTTCCATTTGATAATAAGATAATTTGAGGATTTTATTTCCACAAAAATGTGTTTTCTTGGATTCTTTACTCTCAATGTAAATTTGTGTGGGGATATCTTTTTTCATAGAAACATGATAAGTTCTTACTTGCGGTGATCCCTTGATTATTTATTCCCACATCCTACTCAAAACTCTTAATTCTGAGGATGTTATTTTCATCTAAAAAAATCTAATATTATATTACCAATCCTCATTAATCTTCTTTATTTGTTATTCATATATTATACTTGGTTACTGTATGGAATTTCAACCCCAGTCTCTCATTTTTCTTTATCCTCTAATTGATTTGTTTTGAAATTTATTTGTGGTCCCGTGGAAAACTGAATGTGAAAAGGTGATTTATATCTCAAAAACCCATTTCATGTCATGAGATGTATATAAAAATAGAAAGGTAAAGGGGGTAAATTATAGTGAAAGAGGCATAGGGAATTTAAAACCTAGGATCCCATGACACAACCTTTATATATTAGAGAATCACTAAACACTACCCTACAATCCCTTCTTTTCTACTAATGTCAGTTATCCAACTGATTTTTCTGAATATATGAATTAATTTTCATGTTTTAATATTGAATTTGATCATAATTGTATAAAAAGGGGTGAAAGATAAATCTTTAACAATTCTAGTCTTTATCTTGTGAAAAAATTCATTGGTGATTTTCTATTTTAATTATTACCAAAATTTTAATTTACTTTTCAATATATATATTATATTATTAATAATAATTCCTAACATATCTATGAATGTTATATAAAATTGTTTAGTTATCATTATTTAATTTTTAATATTATATATATATTATTGTCATCTGTTTTTAATAACCCAACACATGTTTTTTAAAAAAACAAATAAAACTCATCCCATGATATTTTCTAAAATATATTTTATGCATACACTACAAAAATATTGTTGTCAGAAATGGTTTATTAGCGACAGTTCTAATAACTATCAGTAAATAAATTATATTAATTATAATTTATAACATAGTGGAGGAATAATATAAATATTGACATATCTTATGTTAAAGGGAGTAGAAAGGATGCTAGAATGTATTAAATGGAATGAATGGAGAACATAAAATAACGGTTTTTAAGGAGACATGATATCTTTTATTTCATGATGTTAAATTTATAGATATTATGGGGTTGTGTTTTGAATTTGATATGTATTGATTTTGATTCTTACAAGTTTAGGAGTCTATGTGCTATTATTGGGGGACTAATTGATTTCAACATTTAACTAATATTTATATTTACTTCAATGATTTAATCAAAACAAATGTTTAATTTTGTGTTAATTATATAATTTTTTGTGTGTATTTTTTTATTAATTTGAGTGTTCCTTAACTATGAAATTTTATAAATTTATTTATAATTTAATTTGTCAACAATAAATTTTTCTTAATTGATTCAAATTTTGAATCTTTTTGTGTATAGGGTTTAAAAGAGAGGGTTAATGATGTAGAATTCACAAGGTGAAGTGATACTATTTTTTATTATCAGTTTTCATAGTTTTATAATTATATTTTCTTCCTCATTTTTCATGGTTACCAATTTTATAGAGGGTTAATCTAATGAGTGATTAGGGAAGTAGAGTTTTTATTTTTACAATGAATGAGTTCTTTTGATACCTAGAATAAAACTATTTCTTTCAATAGTTAAATTGGTTTCAATATTCATTTAGAAGTTTTTATTAACAAGTTATATCATATTGGGTTTTAGATTCAATTATTATTATTTTCTTGGAAAATAATTATTTTATCTCTCCACCTAGTTTTAGTATTTATATGATTCAATAGGATAGATCTTGGATGTAAACTGATCAGTGATTATATGTGCATGTGAAAGTAGAAGTTGGAACTCTTTCTTGTTTAGGAATACCAAGGATCGATTGGGAATTTTTAGAAGTTTATAATGTGGGTCCTCTAAAACACTTTTACATGATGGAAGGAGTGTATACCAACATGTGATCTCGGTTAGGGTTATTCTCAACATTGGTTTTTGAATAAATGAGAGATAGAGGGAGAGATTTTTAGAATCTCTCTCTCACCATCTTAGTTGAAAAATAATAGATAACTTATAAACTATGATGTCATTTCAATTGTAAAATCAGAATTACCTTCTTATATCATGGTTTTCAATGTCCCACTTCATTTAATTCTATTAAATTTTTCGTTGTATTTTATATTGTTAAATTAAAATTCAAAATTCATCTGTCTATATGGATATGAATTTTGTGCATGCTATGCAGGGGTATTTAAATGGGTTATTTTAGGTATATATTTTCTTGGTATTATTTGTGTTTTATTTTAATTAATTGCATTATTTTTCCTTATTAGTGAAATAATCATGATTTGTTGATAATTATTTATTGAACATACTTTTCTCCTGGAGGGTGTATTTCTTTTCTATGTAGATCAATCCTTAACTCTTCCATATGACCACTCATACTCTTCTGCATGTCCTTGATATCTACATCGTGTGTTACTATTTGGATAGCCCCTCTCATATAGGTTACATTCATGTCATCATCTAGTGAACCTCATCTGCAAAACCTAGTGTCTCACATAGAGTTCATCATTTCTCCTCTTCTTCTCCTTTAGCAATTCGATTTTATTCCTTCATTCCAAAACCAATATTATGGATGATGATTCCAAAAAACATTAGATATCTAGTAAGGTCTCGACAGAATGAAAGAAGAGCTGGGGATTCAAGAAATGATACTTATTCTATGGATCTTGGAGGTTCATATTTTGTGTATCTAAAAATATTGTTTGATGGATATTCTTTGAGAGTTCTTCATCCTGGAACAATAATATGGATGTTTCTTACACAAATAGTATGGTAACAAATTCACACTTCCAAACCATAAATGAATAATATTAATGAATTTCAACACTAAAGGATATTTATTATTGTATTTATCTCTTTTATCCATTATATATGTTCATTTGAGAGTTTGTACAATAGTGTATAGTGTTAACTCCTCATGATGGAGTTCATTACTGCCATATGGTTTAATGAGACTGATATCCTCATATAGCTTCTTAGGTGTCTCATTTCTTGAAATAAAGTCGGTATTTTCTTATTTTATTTATTTATAGGAATATTTTCCCTGGGTGGGTTCTTACCATGCACGTAGGATCAGTTCCATTCGAAGCATGTTATGTATTAGTGTTCATTCTTTCTTTCATTTTAATTTAACACAAGCATTCATACTGTTAATCAAATTAAATATTTTATAATAAAAATATTTTCATAATACATTCATAAATCATATAGTATTTATTATTAGATGTTGGTAATTATTAAGAATATACATTTCAATGATCCCATTTATACATTCTCTTGTTTGTAGAATAAATAAATTTAAAATATACCCCCTTTCTCTGACTTGAAAAAAGTGAGATAACTTATTGTTAATTCTATAACCACATTTATCCTAGTTGAAATTGATGATTTTTTCACACATAATGACATGTATTCATTAATAACTATTTTTTTAAACATGATATATAATATATTTTTAAATAATTCGTAATTTTTTGATGATTTTATTTAATGTATTTAATATTTTATTAATAAATGAAAACATTATTTATTTTTTAGGTGACTTATTTGTGATTGATAGTAATTATTTGAGATTCATTTATGGTGATATAGTATTTCATCTCTTAAGAGTTGTTGGAGTGAAAACAGAAAGGTTAAATGAGAAGACTACAGAGAAATAGGCATAATGAATGGAAAGTAATTTTTTCAAAGATTAATGAAAATTTTAAATGAAACATTGGTAATTTTTTTAAATTTTTTTTCAAAATCTAGCAGGGGGTGGGATGCCTTCCAAATTTTTTAAATGGAGGCAGTGGGAGTGCCACTTTTTCCCATCCCCAACCGGTATCAGTGACATGTAAAAGGAAACTCTAGACTCTAACCTTTCACAAGAAAATAATTTGAAATGTGGCCATGGATTACCTTATTTTCTCCTAACATAATAGTGAAAGGCGACACCCCCCAACCGCATTTCCCTTAAGTCCCTGTAAAGGAAACCCCCCTCCTCACTTTAAAATCCCCTCCTCTCACTAAATTCAACACCCTATCTCTCCAAAATAATTATTCTTTGTGTGTGGTTGTTCATGTGGCCTAAAAGAAGTGATAATTTTCTATGAAGCATCATTTAGAGTTATTTTGTCTTATTTAACATAAATTTTATTATTTATTTAATTGATTTTTTTATCTATTAATAAATAAGATATTAATTTAATATTTTAGTTTTATATATATAGTATAGAAATAATAGTTATTATTAGTAATGATTGAGTATAGATTAATTAATTACTAACTTATGATTTAATAATGATTACTTATTATGATTATACATTAATAATTAAATAATAACTATTATATGATTAAAAAACTATTAAGGAATAATTAATTAAGGATTAAATAATAGTTAACTAATTATTATCTAATTAATAAAAAATGATTACTATTTGATTATGCAATAATTGAAGAATAATTAATTAATGATTATTGAATGTTTAACTAATGATTTACTAGTGATTCAGTAATGGTAAAGTAATGATTAAAGAATCATAAAGTAATGATTAAAAATTTATTATGTAATGATTATGGAGTGATTAAGGAATGATAAACTAATTATTAAGTAATGAATAAATAGTGGTTAATGAATAATAAACAAATTATTAAGAAATGATTTAAGAATGATTAAGGAATGATTGAGTAATGATTAATCAATGTTTAAAGAATGAGTATGGAATTATTCAATAATGATTAACTAATGATTTTGTAGTGATTAACTAATGATAAAATAATTCTTAAATAATTCTTAACTATTGATTAAGGATTAATTAAATTCTAATTAAATAATTATAAACAAATGATTAATAAGTTAATAAAGAATTTTTAACTAATGTTTATAGAATTATTAAGAAAATATTAAACCAAAATTAAGAAAAGATTATATAATGCATAACTAATGGTTAAAGAATAATTTAGGAATGATAAATGAATGATTAACTAATTATAGATGAATGATTAAAGAATGATTAACTAATGATAAAATATGTATTGAGTAAGGATTAAATAGTGATTGAATAATGATTATGTAATGATTAAGTAGTGATTAAATAAATATTATGAAATGATTAAAGAATGATTAATGAGTGAATAAATAATTATTAAATAATTATTAAGGAAGGATGACATAATGGTTAAAGGATGATTATTTAATGATTATTTAATGATTAATGAATGATCAATTAATCATTAAAGAGTGATAAAATAATGAATAAAATGATTAACGAATAAATAACCAATAATAAACTAATGATCAACTAATTATTAAGCAATGATTATATTTTGATTCACATAAAACAATAATAGGCTGAAATATGAAAAATGGGTGCATGATAACATGCCTTAATTTAAACTTAGTACATAAAAAGGGCAATGGTTTACACTTGGTTTGACACTCTCGAGGGATATGCCTTAGATGATTCATATTTTCTTTATAAACTATTGAAACACCTTGATAAAGGTTAAAAATTATACTATGAAACATTAATATAATTTTTAGGATATAATAATATATTCTATAATTAAAATATCATAATGGTTATATGGTCAATCCTCTATGTGAGTAGTATTTAAATAATGCATTGGAAACGAAGGTAAAAATAATAGACAACATAAAATCTGTTTATTTATCCATGATAAAATGATAATTATGATCATATAAAGTGAAAATGGAAAAGAAAAAGCTCATAAAATAACACCTGAATGATTTAAAATAGATAAGAAACAACTTGACATTTTTTTAACTGAATAGAGTTTGGATTTGATGGTTCTGTCTTCATAAGTGAAGTAAAATCTAGCTTATTTTCAATTAATATCTAAATGATATCTTCCAAAGAGATGTACTTAAATTTTGAATTTGAAAATTATTTTGGCCTCCTAATGAAATACCTCTTTCTATGGTGATTATTTCATTAAAATGAAGAATTATTTTGAAAGGTCAAAAGATAAGTTCAATTCTTTATAATATTTCATTATGATACCACATGAAAATAAGAAGAATTTTACGTCAGTTCTGAAGTCAGACCAATCTCATCCAAAATTTATTGTGTTAATATATTTCAATGTAATTCTTATCTATTTCATTGCATTCATGTGTTATTTAATTTGTTTATTCTTGTCCATTTAACTCTATATGATCATAATTATCAATTTATCAAGGAAAAATAAACTTATTTGATTTAAATATTATTTACACTATCATAATCATGATCAAAAAATATTTTTGATGAAGAGAGTCATGTTTGCCTTTTTCTACATCTACAATGAGGTTTTTTGAACTGATCAAGGATCTTATTATAGAACATAACCAACAAAAATGAATATGATATTTTATTGTGTATCCCTAAGTGACCTATAAGGAATAATTATTGGTTTCTTAAGTTTGGTACTTAATCAAGTGATCGTGTCTATTAGCTATAGACATTTGAAATTTAGAGCTACACTATATAATCAAGCATGTCAATTTTATACTAATAAGAAGTCATTCCAATAAATTAATTCATTTTCCTAATGGTCATATGGTGACATGATGTAGTTATATATTTAGGTTTCTTCAATACAACAACAACGTCTAATTGTATGAAGAAAAACACATACAAGAGTGGTCAAAGGCAGTCTATCCCAATAAATCGATGCTCCGACCTATGATGTAAAATAGAACAACCTTAATATCCCCCCATATATACATGAAAATATAACATTCACTGAGAAATGTTTTACGGATGGAATAGATGGTGATAATAGTGCTGATGGGGAAAGAGAAACAGAAATTGGGGAGGATTTTTCTGGAAATGCAGATGTTGTATAGTAGCCTCGAAACATAATAAATCATGCACCCATCTTCGCATATTGGTCAAAATAAATCAAACATTTTTTTTGAATTATTAGATAATTTTCTCATACCTGTAATTGAGTTTCATGGAGTTGTAGTTGATAGGATTAGTAATTAGGTTAGAACATTTTTGTTTGAAGGTATTTTCCAAGTAATGATGCATTGATAAACATGCTAAAATGATTTCATATAGAGCGGCATTTTAGATATTTAGTTCATAAATAATGATATAAAAAATACATCATATGATGTGATAAATATGGGGATGACTATAGATTATTCATGATGTAGATTTTAGACATTGCATTTGAAGGTTGTATAATTTCAATGATTTTGGTAGCTGAAAATTATGTTCAGCCAAACCCATCCCAAGATTATACTTCATTGGATGATGAATTTTTGTTATCTATTATCAACGATATGATTATGTCTTACCAAGATGTTCATGTATCCAGTGGGAAATATAAGATACAAAAAATTTTGGTTATACTATTTCATATAATAAGGCATGGATAGTGAATAAAAAGGTGCTTTTGAAGGTCTACGGTGATTGTGATGACATGTATTAGGTGTTGCAAAAATTTCTAGCCATACTAATACTTTCATACTACCAAATTTTGAAACCAGTCCAATACATCACATTGTTGCATTCATGTGAATCCCCTCCCATGTTTCTTAGTCCCAAAGATGGTGTAAGTGTGACTCAATTTCCATGCATGCCTGGCTCTCAAGACTCCTTACATTCCTCTCATAATGGTTACCCTGTTTTGGTGAAGTGTAGGGTATTAAATAAAACCAAACAAAAAACATTTTTTCTCCTCACCACATGCTTTGGATTTATTAAAACATCATGAAAGTTAGAATAAACTAATATAACTAATGGTATTTAAATATATTGTTCTTTCATTGCTTTTTTTGGATATTTTATGAATATTTAATAATATAAGATATCTTCAAATTAAAAATATGTGAAATCATCTTTAGAAAATTTATTAATCTTATTGGATGGATCTCCTAGAAGTCTTTGGTTGTGGAATATCTATATAAGCTTTTATCGATGAAATTTCAATCTTCTTAGTAAAAAATATATACGCACTTATCCCTGAATAAAAATCACAACTACATATATTCCCTTTAACAGTGCATAAAAAGGCCATAAATAATTATAATAAAGTGTTTTTTTCCTTATTGTCGTTAAAGTGGGTTCCCTTTATCAATGCTTTCATTAGTGATGACAAAGGCCCAACATGTTGTAGTGTGCTGTTTATATAACAATAGACCATGAAAAAACCTGTAACCTATATATGAATAATGTAAATTTTAATAGAATTAATTTTGACATCATGAAGAAAAGAACACTATTATATACATTGAAAAAAATGGTTTTTATAATTACATTTACAATTATCCACAAAAAATTGAAAACAATAATGTTTCATTATTTTCCACCTCCAGTCCCCTCTGAAAAATGTCTCCCCATGGTATTAGTTGCTGAACAAATCACCTAAACTTGAGAAAAATAATCCACCTATATAATAATTGAAAACTACGGTTTTTAAGAATATAAAGAAATAAATTAAAAATTAATGTGAAGGAATAAATTTAGAAAATGTAAATTTTAAATTAAAAAAAATAAACATTGAGTTATACTAGTCACACCATACATATTATTGAGGTATTTTTTATTCCTAAATGTCACAAATGAGTTGTGGATTGTCTTCCTAAAGTATAAAAACATTCCCAATGTGTTTGGTTAGTTTCATTAAGTCACATGTTGTTTTTACTAGAAGTAATTTCAACTATAAGTAAAGACACACTTGGAGTTATACCAATCACACCATGCGTCATATTGAGGTGTGGATGATTATTATATGTCACAAATTATATATGGATCACTTTCAAAATGTATATAAAATGTTTAATGAGTTTGTTTGATTTTCAAAATTCCGTTATGATTTTTACTAAAATGTAATTTAAAACTGGAAACACACATTTTGAGTAATACCAATCACATAATTTGTTAGTTTTATGTGACATTTCTTCCAAAACATCACAAATGACTTTTGAATCACTATCCAAAATTATCAAGGAAATTGGATTTTGTTTTCTTGGTTTTTCATAATTTTTACATATTTGAAAATAAAATATAAATTTTATACTAATAATAGACTTTTTGAGTAATACTAGAAGAATTTTCAATCAGATAGATGTGTGGTACATTCCTCTTTGTCACAAATGACTGATGGTTAATTTTACTAAAGTATCAAAACAATATGATTGTGTTTTATCAGTTTTCTTTATTTTTTTTGTTTCTTTTACTAAAATTATATTAAATTTTAAATAAAATACACACATGGAGTCATATTGGTCACACTATGAATCATTTTGTATAGCAGTTGATTCCTACATGTCACTAATTTCTAATTGATAGTTATTATATATTATCCAAATAGTGGGAATGTGTTGTCTTGGTTTTCAGTGTTTCACCTATTCTTTTTAGTAAAATAAATGTCAATTATAAATAAAAATATACAAATAAAGTTATACTGGTCACATTGTCCATCAGATTGAGGTGAAATTTATGCATAAATATTATAAATGAATTAAATTTTATTTTTAAAAATAATAAAAACAATATGAATGCATTTTCACATTTTTTTACTATGTCACTTTTTCTTTTTACTAACATTAATGTCAATTTTAAAAAAATAGGCACACTTGGAATCATACAGGTAACATCCTGAAATGTATTAAGGTATATATGATTCCTATAAATAATAAATGACTTATGGGACATTTTCTAAAGGTATAAAAATAATATGAATATGTTTCCTTGGTTTTCAGTATGTTACTTATTCATTTTACATAAATTAATGTCAATTTTAAATAAATATACACACTTTGAGTTATACAAGTGACACCATGTATCATATTGAGTCCTGGATGATTCTTATAATCAAAATGACTATTAGGCCATTTTGATAAAGTATAAAAATAATTTATATTTGTTTAGATAAATTTTAGTATGATATGTGTTTTTTATTAAAAGTAATGTCAATTTTAAATAAAAAAACATCAGGAGTCATACTAGTCATACCATGTAATGGAATTAGGTGACAAATATTCCTACCCATAAAAAATAACAAAGGGATAATGGTCAAAAATTATCAAAAAACATCAATATTTTTTCGTAGTTTTCAGTATTTCACATATTCTTTTATCTAAAATTAAGGCCAATTTTAATTTAAAAGACACACTTCAGGTTATACAGGTAAACCCATGAATTAGAATGAGGTGTTGTGGTTTAATACATGTTAAAAATTACTTATCCATAAATTATATAATGTATTAAAACAATTGGAATGTGTTTTTTGGTTTTCAATAGGTTACTTATTCTTTTTATCAAAATTAATGTCAATTTTAAATAAGTAGACAAACATGAAATTATATTGGTTACACCATGCAATATATTGAGGTGTGTATAATTCTAACATGTTAAAAATGACTTATGGATCATTTTTATAATGTACCAAACTATATGTATGAATTTTCCTAGTTTTCAGTATGTCATTTGTTCTTTTTACTAAAATTAATGGCAAATTTAAATGAAAAGACACACTTTGATTTATACTGGTCACAACAAGCCTCATTTTTTATTGTTTTAGATTAATAATCATTATAAATGACTTATGAATTTTTTTAATAAAGTAAAAAATCTATATGGATTCATTTTCTCAGTATTTAGTATCCAATTTTTTATTTTTTACTATAAATTATGTTAATTTTAATTAAATAGACACACATGGAATTATACCAGTCACAGTATACATTGGATTATGCTGAAGATTAGTCCTACATGCCCAAAACATCTTATGTAGCATTTTAAAAACGTATCAAAATAATCTAAAAATGCTTTATCTATTTTGAGAATGTCTCATTGGTTGTTTATTAAAATTTCATTTCAAACAGGTAACATGCACTCCGAGTCATACTTGTCATATCACGTGCCATTTTGATGTAATATTGATTCTTACAAATCCAAAATGACTTATGAATTGTTCTACTAAAATATAATGACAACCAGAGTGTGTTTTTTTTTTGAAAAAGTAAAACATTTTGAAATAAAATGTTAATTTTAAATTGATAATAGACACTTTGAGTCATAACAATAACCCTATGAATTATATTAAGTTAGGGTTTATTTCTACATTCCACAAGTGACTTGTGGATCATTTTACTAAAGTATCAAAAAAAATATGATTCATTTTATGGGTTTTCTGTATGTCACGTGTTCATTTCACTAAAATTATGTTAATTTTAAATAAAAATACACAATTAGAGTTGTACCAGTCAAATCATGTGTTAGATTATGGTGTTCCTAAATCGAACATGTTATAAATGACTTTTTAATTGTTTAAATAAAGAATCAAAACAATCAGAATTCATTTTATCAGTTTTTAGTTTGTCACTTGTTTTTTTTACTATAATTAATGTCAATTTTAAATAAAATGAATTAAATATAGTTATATTTGTGACATATTGCATCATATTGAGGTGTGGTTGATTCCTACACATCACAAATGGCTTATAAATATTTTTTTTAAACTATCAAAATAATAAAAATTATTTCTATCACTTTTCAAAGTGTCTCTTATTATATTTACTAAAATTAATGAAAAATTTTAATAAATAGACACACATGGAATTATACCAGTCACACCATGAGTCATATTAAGGTGCGCCTAATTTTTACATAGCACATATTATATATGGAAATTTTTATTAATTTATCGAAAAATTAGAATATGTTTTCTCAGTTTTTAGCTTCTCATTTAACTTTTTTTAATAAAATTAATTTCAATTTTAAATAAAAAGGAACATCTACAGTCTTACCGGTAACAAAATCCAATTTCCATTCATTTTTGAACTGCTAAAACTGCATATTTATTCAATTTTCTTATCCAAAAAACATTCCTCTAGGCATATAGTTTTCAACAATGAGAATGGATTTCAAATAAGAACATCTACTGAATATGCAGTGTTGACTGTTCAATAAATAAAGGCAATAAAAAAGGATGGTAACATTTGTAGAAAGGAACACATCATATCTTTTATGGACTGTTGAAAATAATTGAGTGAAAAATGTTACTTCCCACAAGATCTGTGAATAAAAATAAAATATTATTATATAAATTGGATAAGGAAAATAACTTATAAATATTATATAAAATGATGAAAAAATTAATAAAATAAGTTGTATGAATTGAATTTTTGATAATGGTTGTATACATTCTTGATTTATTTCACTATTATAACTATCTATATTTCATCCTCAAAATACGATCACCCATGATCATGATCATATTCAAACAAACCACCTCAACTCAAACCAAAGAATCTAGTTGTAGAAGAAAAAAATTCTTTTGTGAGTAGTATTAAAAACAAATGAATTAAAAATAAATATGAAACAATACATTATTTAGTTAGATAATGATTTTACTAAGAAAAAATTAAGATTACACTACTAGAAAATAAGGTTATATCAATGGTTCTCTAAAAAATTTGGTATAGGTAACCCCAATAACCATTATTTTTGTAAACCATGGGAATAGTTTTTTTCATGGAAAAAAATTTCATGTGAAGGACCTATACCAATGGTTCACTAGAAATCATGGGTAATGTTCACCCTCTTACCCATAGTTTTTCTGAACTGTGATAATATGAGTATTGAGAAAACAATTCTTAGGAATGACCTATATGATTTTTTTTACAAAAACTATAGGTATAGTTTTCCCACATACCCTGGTTTTTTAAACCATGGGAATAGGTTTTGTTGGAAAAAATAATTTCATTGGGACGGTATATACCCACAGTTTAGCCAAACTGTGGGTATAATATTGACAATTTCTTCCCTAATCATAACAATAATTATAAATTATTTCTATAAATAATTTATATATATATATATATGTGAAAATAATAACAAAATATATTTTATAGGATATTGGTGAATTATTTTTAGTTTATGTTGGAAGTGTTGGGTTCAATTCCCCATGAAATATTTTTATTAATAAAGTACTTATAGAGAATTTTTAGCAACACCATGGGTGTAGGTTGGATGATTATTTTATCATAAAAATTAGAATGAAATTAAATGATTGAATATATATATTTGAATATATGAACATAAAATGTGTTATAGGATAGTGGTAAAGTCATTAGAGTGTAGGCGGGGGGTGTTGTGTCAAAATATCAACAGAAGATTGTTTAAATAAATTATATATACCCACGGATTGATGAAATTGTGGGTATATGTCTATACCCATTGTTTGATCAAATCATGGGTATAGGTTATAACATTTAAATTTCCTACTACAATGCTGAATGGACCATGGGTATAGGTGGCTGATACTAATGGTTTGGTCAAATCATGGGTACAGGTCTATACCATCATCTCCCAAAGCCATAGTTTTAGGGGATACACCTATGGTTATAAAATATGGGTATACCGTGTTTTGCAGTAGTTTTACCACAATGATTGAGAAGTGGAAACATCCTTTCTCTTCCTACCAAGGCAGTGGAGGGAACAAGATGTAATTTGATAAATTCAAACATTATAGGGTTAAAAGGTTTTCAGGGAGTAGAAATATATGTATTTTTTAGGGGAATAAAGGAATAAAACATGGGAATAAATCTTCTAAAAATAAATGAACTGAACAATGAATAATAAAAATTAAATAAATGTTTTATTATTTAATATTTCAGAAAAATGGAAAAAGTATATCATAACATTACCTTTATATCTTCCCAAAGGGTTTCATTTATTATAGACTATTTTTCCATGGGATTGGTAAAATCATCATGTGTAGAAGACATTATCTACATGAGTAGTAAATCATTTATTTTTTTATTATGTTAATGCAATATAGAGAAGATAATATTAAGACAATAATATAGTATATTAAAAAAATAGCCTTCTCATTGAAATATCTTTCTTTTTATAAATGTCATAGGAATTAACCTTTTCATGATTATTGAATAAGTTTTTTGAGACACGTCTTTATTGTCATTATATTAGTTTTATCCTCAAAATCCAATCTTGCATAAGGTCATTTCATTGTGATATCTATGAAAATTAACATATTATATATCATATATAAATAATGAGGAATATAACAAAAAAGATGATGGAATAATGATAAATTAAATAAATAAGAAGTAGGAAGTAAAATCTCCATGATATATGTGTACATTCTACCCTCAGGTATGCTTCCCATTCATTTCTAAAATCTCTATGCCATCTTGTGAGTACGATAATTTTTTACAGTTTTAGGAGTACTAGAAAAATAAAAATAGCCAAAGGGTTAATATATATTTTAAATTAAATAATAATTATCTTGAAAAATACTTCTTTGGGGATGGTATTTTGATAATTCAATATGATATCTCTCATAAATTTATTAACATAATAAAAATAATATTTTAATTTTTTTGTTTCAAACATTTTAGAAACATTGATAAAAGTAACTAATTTTTTATAATGTGTTTTTTGATAGTGAAATCCTATAATATATACCATAATTCTTATCCACTTGTAGATCTTTCTAGCTTCCTTGTGTGCATGGGCTGCCCTCATTCCATGATTTTTCATGAAATTTATACATCACTTTATAATAACATAATTCTCATTAAAACATAATATAAAATAAATAACATGATGTTTATTTATAATATATTTGATTTAGTTTATTACAAAATAACAGATCTCATCTTGTATGGTTAGCTTGATGGGCATACAAATAGTGAATCTAGGAAAAGAAAATTCGGAGTATCCAACTTGACAATAATGTCTATCAAATTTTTCCTAAAAACATAAAAAGGAATAAGTAATGAACGAAGTGAAAGTTATTTTTAATATGATTAAATTGTTTATTCTTACCCCTATAATTTTTGTATTTATATGGTTTTGATTTCATTGTTCATTTAATCCCCTTCCCATTTCCCCTATAATAACATTCATCGTTTTAGACCTCTTATTAATAATTGTTGAAGGTTTAACAAGAAAAATAAATTTTAAATGAACACCTCCTCATTGAAATATTTTTATGAGATATATATCCATTTTATAAATGTTCCAATTGGTTGTTTTACCCTATGAATATTTGGGTCATCAAGTTGAATAGGTAGCTCAACACTCAGCTCAATATCTACAATAATCGCCACTCTCACGTAACCTATTAAAATTGGTCCATTGTGTATACCTTCTTCAGGAATATTGAACATGGTATACCTCACTACAAGGAAATGTTTGGAAGTTTATAGATATAAATTACAATAATTTTCCCATTGTAGAATATTAGTACAGAAAATGTATCAGTGTTTCTCTTATTGAAATTTCCCCAAAAAAAATATGAAAAATATTTTTACCTCATCTAATAAATCTCTTTGAGGGTAATGAATCTCCTCAAAGATGGTGTGGGTCAGTGGATGGATCCTCATACAATGGTTTTTGTTGAGTTGTTCCCCCACTTTGGTTCTCCCAAAAACATTTTGTATCAACCCATTCCTCTAATGGAATTTTTCATCAAGGTAAGATAATCTTGTTATTATCTCTTCTATTTCATTATCATCATTATCTTGTTATTTTTTCTCAAAATATTTGGGGTGTGTCACCCACAAACCAACATCTCTTCTATGGACATAATGTTCTAGACACATCATGGCCACTAATAGTAGGTGTTCATCTGGTACAGGTGTTGATGATTCCCATATGTAATTTGGATTGAAATATATAAAACTAATAATTTTTTTTAGTATCGATTTGAGGATTTTTTTATTATGGAATAATTATAGATTTTCCCACACATTTTGTGTATTTTCTTATATTAGTATCCCTTATTTTTTTGTGGTCCTCCCATCATAGCACATGATGGGGGGTGGAAGTGTCATTGGATTTGGATTTATCAATATTAATATAAACAAATGACCATAATTATGTTGTTTTTTTGTTATCACATAAATGTATTAGGGTATATTTAAAATATGTTCCAATTTTTTTCTAGTGAACTGTTCCACATGCTTGATTTGAGATAGGGGTAGTTTGTTTTTCAACCCATTCCTTATTTTCAACACTCATCATAGGTTTCATAAAAAAATTACTAATAAAAAATGTTGAATATACATATTGTCAAACAACTTATTATCAGACACAATATACCCAAAAATAAATCACCCTGAAATGGTAAAAAAACCGATCTCTTTCTACTTGTCTTTTCAGGTGTGCATACATAAAAAATAGGTGTGGGTTTATTTACCCTTTTTAATCTTTAATAATAAATATTATTTGAATTTTGAGAAAGCCACTTTGAATCATTATCTAAAGAATTCTGAAAATTTTATTCTAGAATTTATTTAAAATAAAAAACTCTACAAAGGATGATGTATAATAAGTAAATGTTTAATTATTTTATTTTATTTCGTATTGTAAATAATGGATATCATAATGTTACCATAATATCTTCCCTAATGTTTTTCATAATCATGGGAACCACGTGATTCCATTAATGTACATTAATTAGAAAGCACTACCAAGTGATGATCTGAATGTAACTACTAAACATGGCCCTGTCAGGGATAATAGTTTGGGCATGTGCATTCCATCCAAACTTGAATTTTATGCCTTTGATTTTTTCCTTAATAATTATTTCAAATAGTGTCCCAATAAAACTCTCTTATTTTCTATACATCATCGATTATTCTTTGTCTTCCATTTCATCAGATTCAACATCATTAATATTTTGTTCCTCAAATTTGTCGCATTAACATGTTTAGAAGGTCATTTTACCTCTTCCCTTAGAGGAGCTACTTGTTGAGAAACATGTTGTTCCTTTGTATTGGGAGCACCAACATATGTAGAAGGTCGTTGTTCCTCTACAATTAGAGAAGTAGTAGGTTGAGAAACCAATTGGTCCATAATTTTGGGATCACTAACATATGGAAATATAATTATATGCAGAAAGGTGTTTGTCATTTAATTTATATTACATAAATGCAGTAGTGAACATATAATAACCTGAGGTAACATAAATTAAATTATAAGAAATATAAACTTCGCTACTTAAATATCTATATATTTAAGGTTGAAAAGATTTGACCCTAATATTGAGAATCCAAACCCCTTAATTTTGGTATCCTCTAACATATAAAAACTTCATCTACATTGGGGACGCTATGAAATGATTGTGATTTCCCAATTATATATTCATCCTCAATTAATGTTTCAAATAACCCTTCAATGGTTTTAGTTGATAATAGAAAAATTTGACACTTTAATTGTAAAATATAGAACATAAAATACTTGTAATGCGTGTGATTCCATTATAAATGGATCATATTTGTACCCTTCTTTACTGAAATACATTTTCACGAATCCCAATTCATATATTTTTAAAACAACCTTGTTATCAACCAACTTTAATTGAAAAATTTTTACCTGGAATGTTGTAGAACAAAACTACCATATTGATTTAATGATGTAAAAGTATGACATATTTGGATAAATTCAATTTCTGACATTAGTACTAGAAAAATACATCTCTCCAGCCACAAGTATAACTCCACTATTTTTCATGGTACATAATTCATCTGGTTCATTTATATAGAATATATAAACATTAATTACATAACAAGTATAAGACAATACATAAACACTTTTTCCTCTGGATATCCAGCTATGTTTTTCAAAAATTGAATCTTGATTTTCATTTGACTCCTTAAAAATATTGTCTTGAAACCATCCTATAAAGTGTTGAATATGTGTATTGGATATCTTTCTTTCAACCCATAATGTATTTAAATTCCGGAGAATTTCTTTTTTGGTTTCAAAAATTTGTAAACCTATTATTATTTCTAGAAATATAATGTTGGGACTTCTCAGATTTTTCAATATTGAGTTTGACTACATCTCTTCCAGAAATTCATTCACCCTTTTCCACCCAGTGTGACAATATTTCTTTACACTAATGCTTTCGACACTAGAGTGGTATTTGGTACAAAATTCAATGGCTTCCCCAACAATATATTATTCATCAATACAACCCTATGGATGAAATCAATTTTAGGAATACACGTTCAAATCTCCAAATACCATTCAATGGGGTACACCAATCTATAATTTATAAGAGCACATAGCCAAATATCACTCACCAATTGAATAATCATGTGAATCTATATGTGAAATAGTTAGTGTGGGATGAACAATTCCAATTCAAATAATTTGATGGAAATTTCATTTTCTATAGTATTAATTTTTTTTGGTCTATAACATTTCTGCATATATTTTTGAAAAACAAATAGGGCAATGTTTTTTTCTGGTGAACATTCTTGGAAAAAATACAACATAATGCTACAGGGATTAAATCTTGCATCAAAACATGAAAGTAAAGTGATTTTAGAACTTTTAACTTTCAATATATCATTGACACTATATTAATGGTATTAGTTGAATTCCCCTTTAGAATCTTTACATCAGTCAAGGTGTTCAAGAATTAATATCTTTCCTACATGGAAAGAGTGTAATTAGCTGGAGGAAGAAATGTTCATTTTCCACATTTTAAAGGCACCAAATATTCCCATATTCCCATGTAAAACATTTCCAAACTAGTCTTAATTTCATCCTTTATTTTGAAGTGTGAATTTAGTAACATTATTTTACACTAACACATACATTTTATTAACAAGCATAAAATCACTAAAATGTATGACATAAAGTCAATTATAGTATAGTAATTTAAAAAAATGATTTTTTGTACAAATGGTTTTCATAAGTTTTTTAAATAGATTTCCTAGAGTAGTTTCCACATATTTTACATTCTCAAAATTTTTATCACCTATTAGTGGATACAGTGATGTATGTTATTCTTAAATTTCAACAAATGATGTTGTCTAAGATCAGTACTTGTTTCATCTAGGTTGAAATCTGTGATGTCCTAGAAATAATGTATTTGATTAATATCTCATCCTAATTTACTATGTACCTTGTACACAAAGGGAACCCTTGACCTTCTTTAATGATATATCCTAAAAAAAATCATAAACAGGAAAGTCATTTATCATCTGTACAACATTTCTCTCAAATTAAATTTTTTTTATATGTATCATAAATGTTACACCTGAATCCCATGATAATTTCTAATCCTTGATCAATGGATCCAAGTAGATATCTATAACATTACATGGTAGTTATGTTCCTGATATTAGCATAGAAAACATAATCTATTTTTTATGCATAACTATGGTCGAAATTTATAATTTACTAACATAACTGACCACGTACTATGAATGCTAGTTTGAAAAAAAAAATGATTCACTTCGTTTTTAGATAACGCAAGATGAAGGTTTCTAAAATCATTTCCAAATTTGGGAAACTCATGATTAATTACCTTCTACTGATGAGATATTTTTGGGTGATGAAGTTTCCAACATTTATTTATTGTATATATGTCCCACATCAATTTCATTGAAGTCTTCTCACTTACATTTTTTCTCTTAATCTATCGAATAATTCGAATGTATGATAACTATTTAATATTACCCAATTCATACCTCTTTAATCGATAAGAACTACACATTGGGAATTATTTATGTGATCTTTGGTCTTTGATAAATAGTATACTACCATTGGACATGGGTGTATTCTTTCATAGATCATTCCCATAAAGCATATCAATCGTTTAGTGTCTAATGTTCACCTAGGAATATCATCATCCTATGGGACCATATCATTCAAGAGATAAAGTGGTTCAGATAAATTGGTGTCACTCTATATGTTGCTTTCTTTTAAATTAAACAGCTTAACTATGGCTCACAATCCTATGTATTTATAGCAACGATCATACAATAGACTCTTTTCAAAAATCTTTAAATTCTTAAACAATTTTGTAATATCATGACGTTCAACTTCAAGAGTCTTTTTCATTTTCTCAATACAATCTTCATTATCATTCACACCTGTAATCACATCATTAATATGGACTTTTTATTTCCCATACATGTAATCATATCATATGATCCATAAAACGTAGTTCAACCCCATTCAATATCTACATTTTGTTTTCCTCATGACTATTATAAAATTTATAACATCGACCAATTCCATTATAGATCAAGTGTTCTTCGAACTCCTCTTGACTATTTAGTCTTGAATAACAATAATATAAAAATAATGGATTTGATAAGGGTCATATATACGATCTTTTGGTAACTTGATGAACTCTTTCACCTCAAACTTATACTCTTTTGTTGTACAGTTAGAATCCATCCATTTTCTATTCATATCCATCCAATATGATTTAGTAATATAAATATTTAACAAACTAAATACAAAAAATATGATCAATTGAACATGGATCCCATAAATTTATTAAAATAGAATGGAAATATTATAAAATGGTTAATCATCCAACATGATCAATAATAAAAATATATTTCTGGAAATTTAAAAATATAATAGTGGATATTTATCTTTTAAAAACTATTTTTCACTTAATATTTTTATTGATCGAAATATTTTTTCATGAGTATAAATTATGTACAAAATCAAGTTTACATTATAAAAAAATATCAAGTATAGAAATTGAATATAATAGATGAAATAATAATAAAAAATTCAATTTTATTTGAAACCTCATTTCATAATATAATATAAATCTATATAATATGACAATGGTTTCACAAGTAAAAAAAGTAAATTATTAAATATTATAATATTTTCAACACTAAAATTGAATTTATGAATGTCTAAAAAGATAAACATTTGATAAATTCAAAAAGTATACATGTATAAATGTATAAAATAAATATGTATATTTATTTATATTAGTATAAACAATATTGACATATATAGAATTATAAAATTATATATAATTTATACACAAATTTATATTTTAAAGAAATATACATAATTTATATATATATATAAATTTATATAAGTGTGTAAAAGTGCATACATGTTATAAAAGAATTCAAAATTTATAGAAGTGTATAGTTTTGTAAATATATAAAATTAGAAAATCATAATATATAAAACTAAAATTTATGAAAATATGAAAGTATAAAATTATTTGATTTTATTCCATTTACATCCTCAACATATCTAAAAGTAAAATCTTTCCTATTTATCTTCAATAGATGCCCATGAATCAAGGATTATTAATAAAAACCCAAATAGAATGCAGGACCAAGATTGACATGGTAATTAGTGATCAGGAACCCACTCTCACCAAACATCCTCTATCCCAATGACCATCATATTCACCTTTCTACCATGATGCCCTAAATAAAAATGGTATTTCAAGAACCAAGGATCATATTGAGGAAAGATACATGGATCACATACCATTAGGAGAAAATTGACCAGGTTTTACACCAGAACTAGAACCTAAAACGACTCTTCACTAGGCCTGAATGTTGTTCATGATCTATTTATGCAGGCAACAAGTACCCATGTATCATGGAACACTCTTAGGATCGATTTTTCTGAATAATCCATTATAAAAATAATCATTCAAATAGATTAAAAAGAATAAATAAAATAACAACATGACTATGAAAATAAATATAACACAAATGAATAATTATAACACCATATCAAACAAAATTAATGAAAACTAGGTCCAAGACTGAATGAAGATTCCTGAATGGTTGTGTACACAAAAGGGTACGTGCTAGTTGTGAGAAAACAATGTTCAGTATGATTTCACTCAAGATTTTATGAAATTCCTTTAGAAATAAATTTCATTTGTGTTAATTTTAAATAAAATAGAAAAATTGGTTTTTCATATATTTATTCATAAGAATAAATCAAAATCACATTTTTGGATTATCTAAAAAGAATTTCTTCCACTTTTTTGAATGAAAAAATCACATGACAATGATTCTATAGAAGTCAAACACAATGCATAAAATAACTCCGTTTCCACTTCCTGAATTCATCAAAAACCATTTCAAAAATCATTTTTAAAACCAAAATTCACTATATGAATAAAATAAGAAGTTTAAGGAACCCCACTATCCCTGAAAAAAAAAATGCAATCACATGGCATGTCATGTACACATGTCAACATAACATGGGATAACATCCATGGTTAATCTAATTAAATCTATATAGATCCAACTAGAGTGATATAAAACCATAACCAATTTAGGCCTCCCAATGCCAATCCAACACTCCCATTCTCTTCCCATAAAAACCAAGATCTCAATTTATAGGCTCCAAAAATAAAAGACATAATAAATATAGTTTCTACTGAGTTATAAACACCACAAAATTCTCAAAATCTCCCCAAAACTAAAATAGAATAACCCAAAACACAAACTAGATCAAAGACACCATAAATTCTCTTATAGCTCCTAATCCATTAAATATAGAATCACTAAATTTAAAAAACATTATTAGAACACAAAATTCCCCAATTTCAACCCCACAAAACTAGATTCTTTCAACACGTATATTGTAAAACAAGATCATAAAAAATAGATGGAGGGAAAATGATTTAAGAAACCATAAACTGAAGAGAATCGCCATATGGCTTACCTATAAAGATATTCCTTCTATTATTTTTTAACAATATTTATTAGAGGAAAAAGTTAAATAACATGAAACAAGAACTCAACTAGTTCATGTCCCACACATAAAAAATAGTCCTACCATAACTAATGGAAAAATACAAAATAGAAGTCCATAAAAACATGGACCGCCATCACACATCAAAAAAATTACTTTTCCTTTAAAATCATTGAAATTTTTTGCAGGATTAAAAATTCATTTTATAGAAAAGCACAGAAATGAAATTAAATTTAATATAAATTCATATGTACATTTAAAATTGAATGAAATAACTTCACACGTTATTACACATTCAAACTCCAATTATGTGATAGATGAATTTAAAAAAATCACATTATGTGGGATCATTTCTACTTAATAACACCACGATACCTTAACAAATTCCATTAGTTTAGAGAAACAACTAAAACACACATATCCAACATCAATTTTTCAAAACAATTTTCCTAACACCATCTAAAAAGTCATCTACTTCCCTAATAATCAATAATATAACCAATGATACTTTTTGAAAACCCTCTCAAAACTTCATTAAAAACTCACATTCTATAAAAAAATTACATCTCAAAAAAATCATAACCTACACACCAAGAATGACACACCAAAATTCTAATAAAAAATATATTATAAAATTATCAACATATAATAAGGTCCAATTCAATCCATTTCTGTACTACCAGGTTCCAAGAATCTTGTGGTATAAATAAAAAACCAAGAGAAATTATGAACAATGCTTGAATCTGTTTAGTATTTTGGTTGGCCATTAACAATCATACAACAATTTATGAATCTTTTCAAAAATTGGAATTTGTTCACTATCAGACTTATTAGGCCATGAAAACGAACCTCAAACCATTGTCGTCCTTCTATTTTCTACCCAATATGTAATAATTACCCCCATTTAGACCAAATAACCAATTTAGAATCAACATATTATCAGTAACAATCAAAATATAATTTCAAATTCAAAATTGAATACATAACATAGATTTTGATTTAGAGCAATGGGGGGAGTGGGAGTAGTGTTTGATAAGAATGATGTCAAAATAGTAGTGGGGTTCGATAAGAGCAGCAGCAATGGTAGTGAGATTCGGTGGGATATGTTGAGAGGTAGCAATGGGGTTCAATGAGATAGGCTTTGTGCTGATATTGGGGTTTTTAGTGTCATAATGGTGGTTGGAATATGTTTTAGTGAGAGTGGAAACAAAGTGATAGTGTGGTTCAGCGAAAACTGTGATGTTGCAGCACGAAGGAAATGGAGTTCAGCAAGAGTAGCGGCACAATAGTAGGTGCATTCTGCAAATCTTGATGGTGTGTGAGAGAAGAAATCTAGTTATTGTTCTTTTGAAAGATTAAATAAGGCTTTAATAACGTTTTTCAAAAAAATGTTGACAAAGAGATGTTTTAACATTACTAAAATAGAATGTTCTAATAAAATTTCTTTTTATCAGTTCTTTTTAGCATTCATAAAGATACACCTTTATCAGTGCTAAAAAATGACTGATAGTTTTCTTTATCAAAACTAAAATAATATCATTGATAAAGAGTAGTATTATTAGTTCTTTTTCGGCATTGATAAAGGGATATCATCGTCATCACTAAAATGAACTGATAAATATCTAATGTTAATAATTTGTTTAAATTAATAAATATATTTATAAAATTATAGATAAAAGAAATAAATATTTATTTATTTATAATTATAACTATAAATAAATATCTATTTATTTACAAGAAAGATATAATTTGTTTTATATTTTTATAAAATTTTATATATAATAAATATATTCCTTATAATTTGGTAATTAAAAAATATAAATTTTTATTTATAGTTATACTAGGAATTTTTAGGACTCGAGCAAGCTCAGTACTAAAAATATATTATTGAAAATAGAAATACAATGAAACACAACCCACATGTCGAACTGAAATAACCGCCAAATAAGAAAAATGAAAAAAATGCGGCCAAAAGCACCCACAAATTAAAAGAACCACAATCAATTTCCCATATATATCTCAATAAACCATAAACAATGGTCTAAATTAAACACAAAAACTAACTACAATACCTAGTCCTAGTGAGAACCATCAATTCTGGAAACACAAATCACCAATCCAAGTAGCATTTGTGGTAAAAATATCTTCCCACACTAATGTGCCATACATCTTATCACACACACAATAACCAAGGTCAACTACACAAATCATTCATGGCCTATGGAAATGAGGTTGTACCCATCATTTTCATCATGAAAACGAGCCCAAAAACTAAGCTTGTTGGATCAACACCTGTCACCACCACACCCAATGGACAGCCAGTGCACATTAAATTGTCCCTAACCTAAGGTCAACAACCATGCTTGAACTCCCATGAAAGGTAACCTGAACTATATGTTTTGTACTCCATTAAAGGTCCCTATAAATAATGATGCTCTATAATACCATTTATTTCCATCACACCATTGAGTTACTCTCTCGATCCAACCTATAAATCCTTCCATCGGGCCACCTATGGACCTACCGACATCACACCGATGCTCATCGTCAGGCCGCCTAGGCTGGAGCTACCTGCATCATACTGATGATAACCACTGTAGTTATCCATCTCTAGATCCATAATGATCCCAGATCTAGTATACACCACCAGGATCACACAACCTTCAGACACTACATTGCGGTTGCACATAGTTGCCGGCAGAACCACACATTAAGATCATCAAACCATACTCCACTCCCAAACACAATTGTACAATCCCGCAAATAATCAATTCCCAAAAAAATGATCTTTGGGGGCTTGAACCATCCATGAGAACCCCATGACTATCGTGCAACATATGTACAATAGACATAGCCTTCACCACTAATTACATGTGAGTTCCACTACTACACCCTTCCATCATCATCGAGCATCACTCTACTTCATCTCCCTACTAGACCAAAGTCCACTGTCAACTCCCCATAGTCATCATGAAGATTTAACCAACATCGACTCTGTTCCGGACTGTAGATCAACGACACTACCTGATACATCAAAATATCTAATTTCAGGTAGTCCAACTCACACTTTATCACCATATTCGATTTAATTTTGAATGCCATATATTGAGGGCATCTCAATATAATCAACAATATCATCAATATTACATGGGTTTCAGATGGCATCCTGGGTATTAGAAGTCATCCTTGTTCATGAAAAAAGTGTTATATGGGTAATGAGGTATAGGTGGGCCCCACACAAAATTTATTCTTGGCACAACCCACCACCTACACACCACACTCCCCCACCTAATTTCGAGTGTGGTGGAACTTGAAAATTATCATGTTCCGAAGCCAGGGAGTGTCCACCTTACACAGTACCACTCACACAACTCTGGTCAGCATAAGAAAATATATTATATAGGAAACAAGGTATAGGTGGGTTCCACACCATGCTTATTCTAGGCCCAACCCCCCACCTGCGTTCCACATGCCCCCAACCAGTTTCAATCGTGGAAGGACTCGTACCTGAGCCAGTTTAGTTTCCAATGATTCGCCCCCAAATATGGTCCAACTAACCCAAACTCGATCGGCATAAAAAAGTTTTAGGGGTAACAAGGTATAATTTGGTGCCCCACCATGCTTATTCTTGGTCCAACCAACCACCTGTGCGCTACACGACCCCACCTAGTTTTGAGTATGCAAGGACTTCATCCTTAGCTAGTTTCATTGGTAGGGAGTGGCTACCATACATGGTACCACTAATCTAAACTCATTCAACATCAAACATGTCATACGGGTATCAAGGTATATGTGGGTGCCACACCACGCTTATTCTGTGCTCAACCTAGCACCTGTGCGCCACACACCCCAAGCTAATTTCGAGTGTGGGTGGATGCGAACATGATCCAGCTCCATTTCCAAGGAGTGTCCACATTATATGGAACCACTAAGCCAACCCTGGTCGACATAATGTATTATTAATAAATATATTTATTTTTAAATAATTATAAAATTTTAATAAATATATTTATTAGATTTATAATTTTATTACTATATATAATAAATATATTAAATATATATGCATAAAAATACAAATATAAGAAATATATTTTTAATAATTTTATAATTATTTCAATAAATAATTATTTATATAAATAAATATAAATTTATAAAAAAATAAATATGATTATATTTTTATAATTATATATAATAAGTATATTAATTATATATATTTATAATATTATAAATAAATAAATAAATAAATAAATAAATATATTAGGTGATTGGGGGCACAATTAAATGAAACAAACACACAACAAACAAAAATCTTGGAAAGGCATGTCATAGCCCCTATGGGAAAGTCCACATATCAAGCCGTATTTATTCAACCCATGTTCAGAAGGCCTAGTGGGCATGAATCTCATTATATAGATCAAAGGACAAGTGCAACGTCATGCCTACATCATACTACATGTGTCACTGCCTGCATGCATCATGAGTGATGCCTACGCTATCTCCTATTTGTGGGAATATGCTATCAGCCAATTTAAACTCAGGATTCATATTGGATTACATATAGCCTTTACCACTCAAGTAATCCTCCAACTATAAATTATTAATATAATAAATATAAGTTTTTTAATTTTTTAATTATTAAAATAATTATATATATTTTTAATTATTACTAAAAATAAATAAATATTTATTTATTATTATAAAAATATAATAACTATATTTAATATATTTATAATTTTATAATTATATATAATAAATATATTTTTTATAATTTTATAATTATTTAAATATACATATAATTATGATTATAAATAGTTCTATATATTTATAAATATTTTTATATACTTATAAAAATATATATATATATATTAAAATTTTATAATTATCTAAATATATATATTTATTATATTTTTAACTATAAATAAATATAATTCCATGTATTTGTATATAAATATAAATATAAATATATTTAAATTTATTAATATATATATATATAGGTTTTTATAAAATTATAATAAATAAATTTATAGAAATTTTATAAATATATAAATATATATTATTATAATTATAAAAATAAATAGATATATTTTAAAATTTTTTATATATTACTCAAATTTTTAAATTTTTATATAATAAATATATTAATTATTTAAATATATTCATTGTAATTTTATAAGTATTTACGAGTCCATAATAAGTTCATGGCTATAACATAAATGATTCATACCTAGTAAATTATAGATCATAAAAAACGAGGCATCACATATATGGATTGCATAAATAATAAGGGTGTTAATGTATAAATGATGATTCATAATGAATACATAAGATATGAACGTGTCATCAAAATATATGTAATATTGAGGTTTGGAACATAACAACCCACAATCATATTTTCAAATAATCTTATGATCATATAATGTTAATTATACCAACGCATCAATATATTAACATAAATAATAGAAATCATGTCCCTAAATGTCATCATTATCTCATGGGATATATATATATATATACCAAATTCATTGGATACAAATATTAATTTATAATTATAATTATAAATAAATATATAATTTTAAATATAATAAATATATTTCATAAATAAATAAAAATATTATAATTTTATAATTATTTAAATATATATATATATATTTAAAATATTATAAATGATTTTTTAAGACATTATATACATATATATTGGAATTATTAAAAATATATACATGATTATATAAAATTTATGTTAATTATAAGAATACTTTTTTAAATTACTGTATATAAATAATTTATTCGATATAAATATTTCAATTATATATATATATATTTAAAATATTTCTTATAAATTTTTTTATCTGTTTTGAGAAGAGAAATGGTAAAACTATCCTTTATCAGATCTAAAAAATGTTGATAAATGACACACCTTTATAAGCACTTTTTTAGAACTGATAAATGTAACCTTTATTGGTGCTTTTAGTTTGCACTGATAAAATTGAGTCTTTTATCAATGCTTTCTGTTTAGTGGTTTTAAAATAAGGCGCTTCCCTTGTGCCAATTTGTGGATGTGAATGCCTTGTTTGGGGCCACAGAACCCAAATGGGGTTTCACCCATTTCTTGGATACCATGATCATGAAAATTGTTGGCTGTAAAATGGTTTCTGTATATTAGTAATATCAAATGATAAGTACGTATAGTTTTTACAGTGCATAGATGGTAATCTTCTCAAAGTTTCATGTGTCCTTTATGCACTGATGGATTAAAATTAAACAATACTTCCCATTTTCATCCATTAAAAGGAAGAAGAGCTTCCATCCTCTTAATATTTTTCATTTTTTTGAACGTATAAGATAGGCATTTTGCTGCACAACATGATAAAGTCATTTTTTGTAAAAATGAATTATTGATTGAATGATACAATATTGGAGGGTAAATAATAGAATCATTAAGATCATTATTATGTTTTCAAATTCACCTATGTTTTCATTCATACTACCCTAGTTTTGTAAATTTTCACTTGTAGTAGTTTCCCTCCTACAGAACTAATTGACGATTCCTTCAAATTTCATTTAAACATTAAATACTATTTGTAAGTTGGTATTTTTTCAGTGTGTTTTTTCAATTTTCCCACTTTTATTCTTTCTGAACACCATTTAATTTCAATATGTCATCAACATTTGGATCCTTTATCCAACTAACATTATCAGTTCATCCCATTTGGAAAACCCAGAGATTTATTTAAACCCTAGTCCTAGTTATGGGGACTCCCAAAACCCACTACATTATTCCACTTGGATTTTCATTCCCTCCTTAAAATGGAATCATGGCCAACATTCAAAACAATAATATCAACTTCTATATTTTTTTTAACTCTCTCCCAGATCCCACTCAAATTTTTTTACAAAGCTGATTTAAGAGTTTCGTCAAGCATTGGGATATCTAAACCATGTTTTCGGGCCCTACTACTAATTTTATAATCTAAAAAAATATCTACATAATCCCCTAATACTTCTATCACTGAAAGAACTCCTAACCCTCCATGTACCAAGTGATGAAATTAGTAAACATAAAATCCTACTTCTTATTGAACTCCCACATATAAAAGTTATTGAAATCATCTAGTATCCCTGTATTTTTTAAAAGATGAATATTTAATAATATTCTATGTAAGATTATAGATATCGCAAATTCCATTATTGTAATGATTTCCATCAATACAATACAACCTCAATACACATAATTTAGCTATTATTATCCTAGAATAATGAATTCAGGTAGCATAAATGATTTGTTAATATTGTCCTTTTTGGTTTTCTAAGATCATAAAGTCTATGTATTTGTTCTTAATATTAATATTAATTAATCAAATAGGATGGATATGAATAAAAATATAAGCATTCCAATTGTATGAAAGAAGAGTATTAGGATGGGGTTAAATAGTTAATTATGTTTGCAAAAAATCAGGAATATGACCCATCCCATGTCATTTATTCATGTTTACATTGTCGTTATTCAAGACTAATTAGTTCAAAGGATTTGGAAGAATACTTGATTTCTTACACAATAGAGCGAATTTTTAATTTCCATACTAAACAAGGGGAATATTAGAATGTATCTAGTGACTCTAATAACACTACTTCTTATGGATCGTTTTATATAATAATAAGTGTGAAAATGATGATGATCCTATTGAAAAAATGATTACAAGTGTGAATGATGATGAAGATCGTATTGAGGAAATTCTAATGACAGTAAATGATAAACTTCATGATTATCCAAAATTCTTTCAAAATTAAAATATTTGTGTAATTATGCCATTGTATGCTATTTGTGCCAAATATTAGACATTTTTTAGGCGTAATGAATCTATATAATATAAAATATTCTAAGAGGTGGAGTGACACTAGATTTATTAAACTACATTCTCTCTTGAATGATATGCACCCAGAAAAAGTTAGCTTCTTTCCTCAATATATGATGCTAAAATATTGCTATGTTTGATGGGAAATTTTTTTTGAAAGAATTTAGGTATGTCCCAAGGATTATATACTATTTCAAAAAGACCATGAATCACATAAAAATTCCCAAAGTGTGGTACATCTCAATACAATTCATAATAATCCATTCCTTAAATAGTTATATAGTAATTTTTATTCATTACAGGGTTTAACAGCCTATAAAGAAGTGAGGAGACCTCAAGGAAATGATATGGAATGAAGATATAAGAAATAAAAGTGGTAAAACTCATCTCCTAACAAAATCTCATCAATTATATGAAATTTATCATGAGTATCCTGAATTTGGAAATGTTCTAATCAAGCTTCATTTTGCACTATCTACTGATAGGGTGTATCCTTTTGGTTATCGTAGTGTCACTCAAAATATATGACTATTTATGTTTTAAAATTATAACATTCCACCATGGTAATTCATGAAATCAAAATAAATTATGATATCTATGATTATATCAGAACAATAACAAAAAAAGTATTCATATTGATGGTTATTTTAATCCATTGATGTAAAATTATCAATTATTTTGGGATTCACGTGTTATAATTTATGATGCTTATAGAAATGAATATTTTATGTTGAGATCCAGGTTGTATGGAATGATAAATTTCATTATACTTATTTAAATTCTTCAGGATATCAAATTAGAGGAACTTTAGTGTGTCCCATTTTTAAACCATGTGCACACTCAATGATGTTAAAATATTAAATTAGGGCTATGTTTGTAAGAAATCACTAATTTCTACCCTAATGACATAAATAATATTCTTGGATGACATCATCTTATAGTAGTTTAGAAGAAGTTATTGCCTCATATCTAGTAATAGGAAATCAAAAATTTGAGAAAGTAAAATATATGAACACTTCTTTTAGTAAACCTTATTTTAAAAGCCTTATGAAAATTGGTTAGAAAAATATATATTTTTTTAAAAAAATTACCATTTTGGAATTCTTTGTATGTCAGGAACTTTATTGATGTCATGCATGTGGAAATATATATGTGAATGTTTCATTAGAGTAACACTAGATGCACCCAAAAAAATTATGGAATTAGGCTACATTAGAGGTGATTGGTATAGGGATATAGGAATCTTTGGTACCATTGAAGGCTGAAAGACAAAATTTTCTTCCTCTTACTTCTTACACTATTTCCAAGAATGTTATATATATATCAATTTTTTCAAGTTACTCAATGATGGAAAGGATCCAAATGGATATTCATCAAATATAAAGATATTATCATTTCAATAGATGACTTAAATTTAATGGTCTTATAATCACAGAACTATCATATTTTGATCCAAGATCTAATCCCCTTAATTTAAAATGAATTTTTCTTAGGAATTTCCATCATACAATAACAGTGACCTATCACTTTTTGAGAGTTATATGTAGTAAATTTATAAACCCATTTAATTTTCCAACTATTGAAAACAAATTCTCTTTCTTATTATGTGGATTGGAGAAGATTTTTCCAACATCATTCATTGATATGTTAGTTAAATTGGTTAAGGAGATTTTACTTTGTGGTGATATACATTATAGATTGATATATCATATTGAATGCTATATTATGATTTTGAAATGGTATGTAAAAAATCAAATATATCTTGAAAGTTGTTTTATAGAGTAATATTTTGTCAGGGAAATCATTAAATTATTTACAAACTATATGAATTATGTGAAAAGAATTAGTATACCAGAATCTCATCACACCAAGAGGCTTGTGGGAAAAGTAATTTATGGAATATATGTTGTATTAATTACTATTACTGAGAAGGAGTAAGTTAAACATTATGTATTATATAATTTTTGTGGTTTTTACATATATTGAAACCAACAAAGTAACTTTTAATCATTTGAATCAATATAGGGTTGAAAGCTGGATATCTAATACACATTAACAATACATTATAAGATATTTTTTAGAAAGTATTTTTACAAATTTCAACTACAAATATAAGTTAAATATTATAATGAATTTGATATATAGACAAAAGAACAGTTGTTCATGTATTATATTATAATGGATATGCAATTAATGTTTATAAATTCTATATAAATGAACATAATAAACCCAATATTATAGATTATAGTGGAGTTAAACCTATTTTTGAAGCATTGCATGTATCTATTACCAAGGGAAAAAAACAAATTTATTAAAATATATATAAATATGGAATCATCAAACAAATAATATAGTTAAATTAGACAACATTCTATATCTGATTTTTAATAGAAAGTGGGATTATATCTAGGTTATTGTTAAAATTGATAAATTTGGATTCATGAATTTATATTTTAGTAAGAAAGGTTAGAGAGAAGAACATTTTATAATGGAATCAAAAGTAGTACATGTTTTTTATGTTCTAGAACCCATAAAAAATTGGTCAATTAATCTATTAGTGAATAAAACCACTAAATTACCTGATACCACTTATTTAGAGGATAATCCTTTCATGACACAAGAGACTATAATGATGGGATTTAGATACCCGATACAAGGGTAATATCTCATCAACCTTTAACAAATGTGAGTTCTGTAATCATGATATTTTCATTAGCAATATACATTGAATTAACAATATATTTTTTTCAGTGATTCACTTAAATAATCTAAATTTAATTTTTAACCACTTCTAAATATAACTGATTCTACAAATTTTGATGCTCCCAATATTGGGGAACAATAGGCTTCACAACAATTTGATGATCCCAATGCACATGAACTATATGTTTCCATACATTTAGATGTTACCAATCCATAGGAACAACATATTTTTGATGTTGAAGCCAAGGATATGGTAAATGGTGAACAAATAATGGGCCAAAAAACTAGAGTTTCATAGAGTGAGAATGATAAAAAAATATTTTAAGGTATGAAACAAAAAAACAAATTTTAGGTTGGGTGGAATGCACATGACCAGCCTATTAACCCCAACAAGGTCATTTTTAGTAGTTACTTTGGCTCACCACTTTAATTCCTGTGTCAGTTGGTGTATATATGTGGAACAATGTTATGAATATGATTAAGGCAATAATTTGGGAATAAATAAGGGTAACATTGGGATATAATTTCTCTATTTTACTAAAAACTATATAATTAGATGATGATTTACTTATCATTATCCCTTTTAGATTGTATTTATACAAGATGAATACTGAATGAAATTTTTATTAATTCTTACAGGAAATGATCATATTGGATTTTGTAAATTTATTATGAAGTATCATCCCAGAAATATTTAAGGTAAAATATTTCCACAAATAAAATATATATACACATGCTTGTCAATGAAATGAGGAATGTGTTTATCAATTGTCGTGTGTAGACAGCTTTTTAGGTACATAATGATTTTAAATTCATTTCTGGAGAATACAAGTATTATTAAAATAAATTATGAATTATAATTTAATGAAAAATAAATGAGTGGTAAAAATAGTCATTGTATAAGAAAACCAACACACCCATAACATAAATAACGGATGGGGTACACTTCAGTTGAATTTTTTTAATGTATTTTAAATTTATAGTAATAATTTAATTGGATACGAAGAAAAAAAATAGTTATTTTCCATCATTTATATATAGATTTATTAATCTATATACAAATCCACTTCTATCCAACATCATGTAATGTGGAAGGAGGTTTTTTAAATAAATATGGGATAGAAATATATGAAAACACATAAAAAGTATGGGAATCATGTGTTAGTAAGACATAATAATTTTATTTGATTTAAATCAGTATTATGTAACAATGATTCTTATTTTCATATATAGTTTTTATATAGATTAGATAATTTTATAATCGTTATTTGTACCTGATAAGTGACTACAATCCATGGTCATTAAGATTCTATAACAATATCACTATGTCATATTTATTGGTTTTGGTTTGTCACCCCAAACATATTTGGAAAAAAATGCATAGGGGGGTAAAGATAGGAAAATAGATGAGATGCTGGCGTGATAAGATTCTCTTTTAAAAACATAGTTGTTAGTTTTATATTTATAAAGTTTTATGGTAAGGAATAATATAGAAGGAAAAATACAACAAAAAACACTACATAATGACCCATGCTTTCTTTGAGATGACCCATTCCCCTAACAATATTCCTAATAAGATGTTAACATTTTTTTCAAAAAAGTTTCTGTGAAATGTCAGTCATAAAACACTAATAAATATCCTATAGTAACATTCTAAATTTTGAAAATTATTTTGATTTATAACATTCAGAACCTAATCATGTCCTTTTTTTGAGGGGTATAATATAAAATAACTGATAAGACATTTTACATAAAATAACATCTTCAAGAATGTCATGTGAGAGTGGGGATTAATATAGATCATAATCCAAACTTCAAGACACCAATTAAACCTGATTATTTGGATTTTCATAATTTTGATATTTCTATTGAAACATTCATTTCATAATAATTTGATCTTGTAAAAAAACATTTTGAAAGGGTTGTAGCCCATTTTAATTTATTTTTATATGATACAAATATATCAATAAATGAAAAAATTCATAAACCAATGAATGTTGTTATATACAGAGATATGGAATGTTTCAAATTTATGATTGGATCAATATGATATAATGGATCAACCAATAAATAATAAATAACTTCAAAAAGTACCTTAACCCCACTAGTTTTACTTTCTCATTTACTAACATTGCATGTTCATGTTGATAAAATGTTAAAAGGTAGTGCCTTGACCATAACTTATTTTCATGAACAAATTTTAAGATATTCTATTACATAATATCTTGTTATTTCTAATGTATATAAAGTTATCAAGCATGAATGGCTAGGTGTAAAAACAAGAATGATTTTGTGTTAATTATCATAAAGGTTAAAATAAGGTTAAAACATGGATATAAGGGTAAAAATATAAACTAAAATTATTTATCCATTATTAGATGATATTATTTATAATAATATTCATATTATCCTTTAATTTTTTCAATGTGGATTCATTTTTTAGGAAAACTAATTTATATTAATTTAATATATTAATTAATTTCAAGAGGGGCGTTCCTTTCACTTATAATAAGGCATGTAATCTCTTTAATTATTAATATTTTTTAGCCTTCTGTATTGGAAAAAATAATTTTGTCATACCTTCCATGATTCCTACATCAAATCCTAGAGATTATTTCCTTTTTAATATACCATTCGTTCAAGGATTAAGGTGTAATCTAAAGAAGGTTTCTCAATGAAGAGGTGTAACTCATAACCGATAATTTTCAATATCTTTTATTATTCTAGATCATATAAATTAATTGAATAAATTTATAAATAATTATTTATAAATATTCAAAATAATTATGTTTTATAATTATGACATATGAACCATTATCCACCTTCTAACCATCCATTTGAAAATGATAATGTCGCTCTTGTGTTCCTGTATACTACCACCTCCAAGAGAAGTTATGATTTGTTGTTAATTATTAATTTAGATAAATGGTAATAATGATAGACATAGAGAATATATAAGATATATATGATAAAGAAATTATACAATTAATTTTAATTGTTTTTTCTTTAGATCTGGTGAAAATTGAAAACAACATTCATGTGTACATAAGACCAACTACCTTTGTGAGCGATGTAATTATTTTTTCTATCGGCATCCATTATGGATGAATATAAGTATATATATAATGAATATTTATAATATTTATATCTATATTAAAAGTATTTATATGATGGATCCCTGATCAATAAAAAAGGACCATAACTACCAGGAAGAAATTATCAAAAAAATGAAATGGTTTACACTCAAAAATGATGATTTTATTAAAGAATTATTAATTAATAGGTATTGAAATGTTATAAAAAGATAATATATGATATTATAATTATTTAAATGACTATATTATATATTTTTTATAAATTTAAATGTATTATATATGTGGCTATATCACTTTTTAATCAAGTACATCTTTGGGGAAATGGATTTATGTTACAATATCATTATTTAACAGGATTGTTTATGATTAAATTTACAGTGAATTATTTTTATAATGTATTTCTCAATAATCCATTGAATTTCATTATATTATATTAATTTCAAGATAATACATGTTTCTCTTTAATTTTCCTCTCTTTAAAATCCCATGATACTGGATTAATTTGTTTATCAAAAAATTGATTTTATTTATCTCTTCAGTTAAAAATCATTTTTCATTCATTTCCATGTTTTATAAAAACAATTATCAATAAATTATTAATATTCTCTTATAACTTTGTGAAGTCCTTATTACCCATTTTTTATGTTTTAAAAAATGGTAAAAATGAATCTTATATCCATTTTTTGAACAACATATTTTTGACTTTTTACTAAAAATATGAAAAAAATATTAAACATACAAGGAACAAATTGAATTTACTACCATCATGGACACTCCATTATTTGATGATTACATTAATATTTTAAAAGTTTATTCTTCAATAATAGTTTTTCTATATTATTAAGTAATTATATATATTTTTAATAAGTGGTTCTAAAATCGAAATGGTCTTTTCCTCAAGAAATATTTGAAGTGATATTTTAAAGAAATTTCCTTTTATGAAGACATAATTTGATGTTACACATAATTTAATGGGGATATGATCCAAGGATAACATCCTTGATATTTATTTGGATGTTTTATGATTATTATGAAAATATTCTTACAAAACCTTTTTATTTTTCATGGTATAAGTAATAATGAAATATTGAAATGCTTATGAAACATGTTTCCATTAACTGGGTTATGATATGTGATGAATGATTTATGATATTATGGAACACATATGAATGAATTATTTTTATGATATGGGTGAGCTTATAATTGAATATCCCAGCAATGCATTTGATAATGTTTGGTATCTCATGAGATAATCATGATTGGAAAGGAGAGTGAATCCAGTTCAGAATAAAACATTGTATATTATGTTATTATTTGGAGTAAACCTTAAATAAGGATATTATGAAATAAAAAGTGAACTAAATCCACTATTATTGTCTTGGATGTGATTATTAAATAAGGAAGTTATTTTCCATTCATATTTTTATTCCACAAACATATGTCTTACCCCAATGTTATGCTCTCAGGTATCATTTTATTTGATTATTTTATGATTTATTTCTTATAAACTACCAAGATTTATGTCATGACTCAAGATTATAATCTATGATATATAGTGTATGGTTTGAAGATGTTTTTCTCATGTTCTCAAAACCTTGTAACCATGTTATGTTAATGTGGTCATTGATATCTCTATTGATTACCCTTAATGGGAATCAGATCTCACCATTTTTTATGTTTCCTTTCCCCATGTTATGAAGAATGATTTTAATTTTTAAATATCAATGATAGAGGATAGTTATGAAGATAATAATTTCAGATGATTTAGTTCCCTTAAAAACATTTTTTTATGTATCAATGTATCAAAAGGTACTTGACCTATAAGATTCTGGTGTGGATCATACTATTATGTATTATAAATTCACTTAATAATATGAAATATATATATGAAAAATGTATGGACCACTATAGTTGGTATAAAATAAATTTTTACATAACTTTAAAAACATGTATGAGAAAAATTCATTTTAACCCTAAAGATAATCAAATGTATTTGAAAATTTTATATATTACGGTAAGGAAAGGGGTGTGGTTTCCCTGAAAACATATATATCTACATAATAAAAGTGGATGTGGTTTTGGAATAGATGAATATATGGGTAATAACCATGAGGAGATTTAGAATATTATATCCCGCCCATCATTCTAGTGCACAGTGAGTGTTCCCTTACTACACACTCGGTTTAACACTCCCTTGGGATGTTCCTCGATTAATTAACATTCTGTTTATGAATCATTATGAAGAATTAAAAATTATGATTAACATGAATGAACTATGTTAAACATATGGTGTCATAGATTGAATGGAATTATCCTTTATTTATAAATCTAATAATTTATTTTTCATAGCTATGTGGTTTCCCAGTATGTTTATTGTTTCTCACATTGTTTTTTTGGTTTTACTGAATGGATTGACCCAAAAGAAGCATTCTAATGTTGAATGTGATGGAAAATGTTATTATTTTCCTCTTGAGAAACCAAATTTTATGGGATATGGGATGAAAAAACTCATTTCAATTCTTACACAACTTTCAGAATAGATAAATCATAATAAGATTTAAAATGAGAAAAGGAGGGAATAATGTTTTGCGAAGTTCTTTATAAAACTTTTTCTGCCTTTTTTAGTGGATCAACTGATCCACTAGTTACTAAAAATGGACCATTACCACTAAAAAATATCATTATTCAATGAATAGAGAATAAAAAAAATTAAATGTTTATAATTTGGTAGGAGAAGCCTGTAAATGGTATAAAGTTATCAAGAACATTAGGAAACAGAATAAAATTGAATTCAAGGAATGGTATTATTTAAATAGATTATTTTTTAATAGTTACATTACTAGTAATCATTTTAAGAAAATATTGAAGAAATTAATTGAGATAATGTCAAAGGATGATGAATCAATTAGTACCTATGAAGAAAATTTTAAAAGAATTTCGAGGTATGCTTTAGGTATTGTTATACAAACAAAAATTATGATTTATTGATTATTTAGTGGCATAAAAAAAGTATATAAATGGAATTAGACATACGTGACTTTAGTAGATATGAAGAAATCTTTTTATATGAAAACAAAGTAGAAATTGATATTAGAGTTACCAGTCATTCTTATGGTTTTGATAACAAAATAAAGATAAAAATCAATGTAAATTATTAAAACCATGGAGAATTGAATATGATCATTACATTATTTTAATGTTGTGGGAGGAAACACATAGGAAATTTTTTAAAGAAAATTGGTAAAAATAATTTATTGTGGAAAGGTAGCTCATCATGAAATTGAATTCTAATGTAATGTGAAGAAGAAGTTTGCTAATGAAGAAAAAAGCACCACATAATACACCACCCACACTCTTGTGTTTCAAATAGAAGGCTTATGGGAATTATACTAACCTGTGATTAAATCCAAAGGTCAATGAAGATGATTGATGTCTTCTACCACTTAAGCCTAGATAAAAATGTAAATCTCATGTGATCAATATTACTGATGTTGAATTAGAGTGAAAAAATCCAAATCGTATGTTTATCACAAATGAAGTCTATAATTTTCCTCCAATTAAATTATATGGGAATAGGCATCATGAATTTTTTTTTATTACTAATCTAGTTAAATGTGATTTTATCATCGACGTGGATTGGATTTCATTACATATATCTTGAATCTATTGTTGTGGAAGAAAATTCACATTTATGGAGCCATTTTATGATCATTTATTCATCAGATGATTAATATGAATGTTCAATTGAAATCACATCCATTATACATGTCTTTATTCCTATTAAAATGGTTTTTATATCTTTGATCTCCATAGAGAAAGTGAACATATAAGATATTCCTATTGAATGATATTTTTAAGATTTTTTTGGAATTATTTCCTAGATACATTTGAATTATATAGGTGGATTTCCAATAAAACTCATACGTGGTGCTACAAATATTTAAAAAACATCATACAGAATGGAACCAATTAAGTTATATGAATTAAAGAATCAATATTAGTATATTCATGATAAGGGATTTATTTATCCAATTGTGTCACCATGGGGATCACCTATTCTTTTTATTAAGAATAAATATGGATTAACGCAACTCTTTATTTATATTTTATAATTTTACAATGTCATTATTAAGAACATATATCTATCCTCCATCAGTCTAAAAAAATATAATTTAGCTATGTTTATGGCATAATTTTCTAAAAAACATCACTAATTCAAAATTTTAATGATCTTTTTTAGAAACACAACTAATTTATCAATGTTTTTAAGGAAATGTAGTAATCTAGAGTCGTTTTTTAATACATCGCTAAATTTGTGATGTTTTTTAGGAAATGTCACTATATATACATATATCTCATTTCCCCCCTCTAGTGAAAATATATATTTTGATATATATATATATGTGAATTCATAGATATATAAACATGTATATATATATATATATAAATGCACACAGACACATACACACATATATATAAATATAATATAAATATATATATATATAAATTAAAACCTGTATATTTTTTAAAATTATTAACATTTTTAAGAAAACATGGCTCCATAGTGACATTTTTTCCAATATTTTGAGACATGACAAATTATATATATATATATATATAATTACATATATCTATATATACATATATATTTATACACACATAGACACACACACATATATAAAATTATATTCATATATAATATAGACATATATATATAATAATAAAATTTAAAAAAATATATCCATAAAATATAAAATATATATAGATATAGATATAGATAAGATAAACACACACATAGATATATATATATATATAATCATATATAGAATATATAAACATATATATACAATATATTTCACACTCAAACCTCAAAAAAAATAAATTATTTTAATTAGTTTGATCATTGCTTTTGATTTCAGGCTAGTATGGGTTGAATTTTATATTTTAAAGTAAAGTGGGGTCCTGCGCACGGGTTGTACATTCTTTAGAATAATCTTTTTACAATTGTGCATGAGTGTCTGTCATGATTCAGTTCTATTTGGCATGGTTAGAGTGTGGTTTTCTCAACCGTGCATCTGCCTAGTAGTAAACCATGAATGCTTTATATGATCAAAAATAAAATAAAAATAATTGAAAATGAATAATTATAATAAAATAAATTTTATGAAAAAAAATAGTAATAACAGTAATGATGATTATTATTATTATTTATATTATTATTATTATTAATTATGGTTTTTTTATTTTTTTTCTTCCACCTTTTCTTTCATTCCCCTTGTTTCCATTCTCGGTGCATCTCAGAAGATGGGTCCCTCCCTCCCTGGCATGACGCCCATCCTTTGGCTCCCTCTCTATCCTCCTAATCAAGGACACCTCCTCACAATCCTCTTCGGATCATTGAGGTAACTCTTTATCCATCCTCTTCCTCCTTCACTCCGGTCATCTCTTGCTCTCTCATTGCCTAGTGTATCTTTCTGAAACCCTAGGTTGGGGTTTACCTGATTTTTTTTATTTATACCATTTTTAGGTTATGTAGAAGGTCTCTCGAGTCCATTTTATACACATTATGATATCTTTCACTCAAGGTGAGGTGGATGCATTTGGTTTTTCTTGTTGCTGTCAATTTATGTAGGATTTTATAACATCCTCTATTTTAGGGCCTTATGATTTTTATGAGTCCCCGGTTATTTAATTAGTTGTTTTTGGTCTTTTCTGATTTAATATTTGGTACCTTTTTATGTTATAGTGATATTTGGTCAATGATAGTCGGTGTACACACATATACTTAAGGTATGAATATATATAATATATATATCATTCAAGTATATATTCCCTCATGGTGTAGGGAATACATGCATTTCATTATGGATATATATATATGTTTGTGTGTGCGAGTGTGGTCTTGTTGCAAGTGGTCATTACCTAGTTTGTTAAGTGCGGAAGTGTCCTAGCTTGGTCTTTTCCCACAATGATGTAGGTTCTCTATGCTTGTATATTTTATTTTAAATTTACTAATTTCATAGTAATTTAATTTTTTTTATATTTATGTGGAAAACAAATTGGTATATATTCATATATAGGGTTTTGGTAAAAATGAATTGTGCCTCTTGGATTTGGTTCCCATTTTCTATAATTTTTCCAATCCTGGTTGCAAGTTGCTTTTAAATACGATGTATCCTATGTAAATTAAAATAGATTACCAAATAATTACTAAGTTTTTAATTGTATTTATGTGGAAGTTAAAGGCTTTATTTAAATGTGTTATGTAATAATTGACTTTTTTTCACCTTGAAAACTAGTTTCTTGGAAGTTTAGGATGTTCCATTAGATGTTGGCACATCTAGTGGTGCAACAATTGTACACATGTATGTACCTTTAAATGAAGATGACACTTTGAAATAATAGTTTGTTGATATTTAAATGGTATTTTGGGTATCAAAAATAATTCTAAGTATGTTTATTAAAACTCATCTAGTTTAGTACAATAGAATGGTGGTTTATTTCTAAATGATATGACATCCCATTTAAAATCTTTTGTTGGTAAGTGAATTTTCAATTTTTGGTTTTGAGAAAAGTATCAAAAATGGAATTGGATTTGAGTATATAAAAGAACATTCATCACATGTTTAAGTGTTTTTTATTTTTAGCATATAATTATAAATTACATTAGAAATTGAATCTGGAATAGAAATTATAAAGGGTACGTAAGTAAATTTTTTGTGGTAGTGCGGTTTCCCCTTTTTATAGATATGGTTTGGAATATTTTTCTGATTTATTTTAGTTATAGTATTAAATGCCCAGTTTGAAACTTATGCCATTTTTTGAAGTGTATTTTGGTTTTTAAATGGCTGTGAATGTGTGAAGGCATGATTGTAAATATAAAGTATTTCACGAAATGATTTGAATGTTTAGGTTAAATTATGTCCCAATTGGAGACATGAATGTCTGTGTTAGGGGTAGGCAAGTGCGGTGACAGCAGGTAAGGAGATTCATTCTTGAGAAGACATCCTAATTTCACATTATATTATTATCATGTATTTCCTTGGTATATTATAGATGTTCAAGTGATAGTTCCTGATCAACCCTAATTAGATGGGTTGTTACCCCCTCGATTTGTTGTTCAGTCAGGTGGGATGTTCTACTGGATTGGTCTGTTGAGGTCGACTAGTTGGTTATAGACATAGGAGATTCACCATATGCAAGTAATTGGTTCCAAATTGAGTATGTCATGGCATAACTCTAAGGAAATATATGTATCTCCCCTCATTAAATACTTGTACACTCCTATTTTATTTTGTTGAACTTTTGGTTCTTTAATGTCATGACACCTTTACATTGTTTTTAATATTAATGGACATGTACTAAAAGTATTTGGTTCTTAAAATAATTTTTTGAAATTACTATTGTTTTAGGAACTATTAATGGAATGTTAAAAAAATTATAGAAGATATTAAACCATTATTTATTTTGATAAAAGAGTGAAACATCTTATTTTTACATGTCCTATTTTCAAATTATAAAGAATGGATTTCTTATTAAATGTGGGGCATTGGGAATGGTTTATATTGGAATTCCTATTGAGAATCTTGGTACTCACGCCAACTATATCATTTCAGTTTTAGGTTTTTCTAGATTTAGTTCACCCTTAGATAAAGCATCATTCTATTCTTGTTGGTGACCCACGAGGTCACTAGGAGGTACATGTAGCAGTTGATTTATTTTCCTCTGTGAGTGTTCATTTTTAATCTCCAATTCAATATCCATTTATTTTTTTCCCTTTTTCTTGGGAAAAATCATTCCTAATGGTTTTTTGGGTTCCTGACACTAGTTTCCAGCTGGTAGAGATTGGGAATGCCCTTCAGGCCATGTCGTGGGTCGACTCCGATGACCGATTTAGGGTTGACCCATGTTGGTTTGTGAAAAAATGGTATCATATGACTCCCTTTGTTATTTTTGATGTATGGTAGTTGGAGACTAGGTATTTCATAACTCATGAGGTAGTTACATGAAGGGTGTCACGAAATATTACTCATTTTTATTTTTTAGTCACCAATGGTAGTCCTGGATTTGAGTCTTTTGTTTTGATTTGGGTTGATGGGGTATTTCCAAGGGAGTGAGGTGGTGTTTCACTATGGAGATACATGGAGTAGCGATCCATGTTGATCCTGATGGAATAATTTGGAAAACTACTAGTGCTTGGTGGTTTCATGGAACATGGTCTGCTAAACCATGTTTATAGGTTGGGAATGACCACTAGTTCCCCTTCTAGTTTCTTTAGTATCTGTGTTTATTTTGGTTTGGATTTTTTTGGTGAAAATTTAAATTGGTTTTGGGGTGCCTTCTTGAGTTATAAAATGATCCCTGATTTAAAAAGGTTGCATTCCAAAAATGAAAACCTTGGGTTCTATTCATAATGGAAGGGAAATTTTTTTCATTTTTGTATTTTGTTACAAAATTTTAATTGAGAGTAATGTTAGAAATTATTGGTTTTGATGGTGAAGGGGTATGTGTGACCCTTAGTGATCATTAGGGACGTTTACATGTGTGTGTGTATATGGAATGTGTATGTTGGAATAAATGTTTGAATGATATAAGAGAATGTGGGGATGACACATATTTGATGGTTCATAAGATACCATGCATGAGTATTTGAAAATCAAAGATTGATTTCATTTTCCAAAGATTTTTTTGAAAAGGAAAATGGTTTCTAATACAAAAATGCTTCTTTTTTAATGGGATTTTTGGTTTTAAAGGGGTATTGTGTTGGGGATTTGAATTTTCAAGTGGATTTTCTAAAATGATATTTGAAATGGAAAATTATTTTTTATTTCAAAAGTGGGTTATATTTGTAATTGCACGAATTTGGAAAACTGTGATTTTTAAAATATGATTCCTAGATTATTGTGTTTTATTTTTTTAGTTTTATTTAGGTATATATGTAAAGACCTGAAAATTTCAAGGAAATTTTTTTCTTAATTTTCTTTGAAATTTTACGAGAACGTAGTTTCTGACGGAACTTGATTCCGAGGCCCAGAGTGCCCGGAATCAATTTCCAAAGTTTGGCTCGGGTAAGTTCAGTGAACGAATGAGCGGGTTTTCCTATGTTTTGAACTGGTGCTCAGAATTGAAATCTGATGGCACCGATGAACTCGCAACGCCGGAAATTACTTAAGGTGACCTTTACCGTAGTTGCGTTTGTGCGGGAGAAGAAGTTAATTTTTGGGGATTAATTAAATAGAGTGAATAAAATTGTTGAATCAATTTTATTTCATGTTGTGTGGTTAACTTCTCCCCTCGGAAGTTGGTGGTGGACCCACATCCATCCAACTTACCATGTGTGGATATTTGAAAGGGTGGAGCCCACAGGAACCCCCCACATTTTCAAATTCCTTAAACTCCCTAACACTCTTAACCCCTCACTTTCCTAACCCCTCTTAACCCCTCACTTTCCTAACTCCCCATTAACTCACCTTCTTTAATATTTGACAACTTGTTGTAATTAATTTGGTGAGTTACATGTAGGGTTTTGAAATTCAACCAATTGAATTTCAAATGCTTTGTTGTGTTAATAAAATAAGTTTAGAACTTATTTTATTTGGGTTGGAGTTTAGTTGTTTGGAAGCCTTTGGAGAAAAAGCTTAGGAAATCCTGAGTCCTTCTTTCTCTACGACAAAGAACACGAAGAATGTCTCTTCCGCCACTGAAGAACGACGACGCCATCTTCTTCATCGTTCTTCAACCGAGGCAAGGAAAGGGAAGTGATGCCCACGACATCTCCAACGACCTTCATCCGTGTCAAAGGAGAAGACATCGCCTGCGAAGAACGTTGTCAATGACGACGTCACCTCCGAATGCTCATCCACCAACGACGAGTACCCTTCTTCCTTTCCGACGCATGAGCGTGAGAATTGGGAGTGTGTGACGAACACGACAATTGAGGAATCGCTATCCACCCTTTTTCCGAGATCGTCAACGAACGACAATTACTTTTAGGGGTTTGTTTTCAATTGTTTATCTTTTTTCGAGAATTCCGACTTGATGATTCTTCATGGTTTAAAACCATTTGTTATTGAATTTGAACCTTGTGGTATTAAAACCAAATGATAACGAATAATGTGAGGGGGTCGGACCGCACGAACATGGCCGACCCCCCTCCTTTTTTTTCGTGTTGGTTCTTTGTGGTTCGGTACGGGAAGACAAGGTGTTGTCGCACTATGCAGAACCTTGCGACAAGAAAATGTGTGGTGCCGTCGCGCCGCGCCGTGAAATGAAGAACAAAGAACATGACACCATTACGCCGCGTCGGAGATACCCGGAAAATACCGCGGCCAGAGCGGGGTCACGGTAGAGGGGCGCAATTCCGTCACACCACGCCAGACGATAAGGGCCGCGGCCGGTTCCGGGCCGCGGCGGGGCAGGGTGACCGGCGGCCGGCATCGGGCCGCCGGCGTCGGTGCAGGAAGGGGACCGGCCGTCACCGGTCCCGTGGTGCAGGAACCGACCGGCCATGGCAGGCCGACCGGACTTGGAGAACCGGGGGAATTAATTCCCCCGGCCGGCCGGCAGCATGCGGCCCCATTAAGGGGCCGCGGATTCAATGGAACCGAGGGGGGCTTTCCCCCCCCCCCCCCCCCGTGCGGTATTCAAGCAGCGGGCCCCCTTGTGTGGGGGGGGGGGGGGGGCGTTTCCCTCAAGGTGCGGCAGATTGCCGCGCTGTTTTTAAACCAACTGGGGGGGATTTGCCACCCCGCACGTGGTGCCCAGGCCGCGCCGCCGTCCGGGCCGGGTTGTCGGGTCGGGTCGCCACCCGGGCCGGGTCGACCCGGTTCGGCCGACCCAGGGGGGGTCGGGCCGGGTGGGCCCTGGCCCAGACTCCCCGTCTTCGGACCATTTTTGGTCTTTTGCCCGTAACTTGAGCTAAGGGCCTCCAAACGACGCGCCATTAGCGAAAATGAGATCCTAGGATCGAGATGGTCATTTCGGTATATCGCACTCAAGGTTTCGGAATACTTTGGGTTCGGCCGGGTTGGTTCTTCCATGAAACCAACCGGGCCCTCGGAGCGGAAACCCTCATATCTTGAGCTCCTGACGTCCGATTGACATGCCGTTGACTTTGATGGATTCCACTATGTGAGAAGGATCTTTTGCCTTACTCCGCTCGAGGATTGGTTGACTGTCGGAGTGCGGTCGGGTTGGTTCGCTCACGAAACCAACCGGGCCCCTGTAATGAAAAATCCAATAACTCACAGACCAGGCGTCCGATAGACGCACCATCTGTCTCGTTGATTTCCTCTTGATGAGATGGAACTTTTGGCATACTTCTCCCCGAGTTTTGGAAACAGTTGGATAGTGGCCGGGTTGGATCGCCCCCGAAATCCAACCGGGCCCCTGGAACGGAAAAGCTGATATCTTTCAGACAGGAGGTCCGTTTGACGAATCGTCAGCGGCGTTGTTGATCACGTTGAGAAAAGGTCCCAATGAGTATACCCTATGAGAGTTCGGGGTACAGTTGAGATACGGCCGGATTTGGTTCACTCACGGAACCAACCGGGCCCCTGGGACGAAAAGGCTAGTAACTCACAGACCGGGTGTCCGATTGATGCGCCGTCTATTGCGTTGAGACCCCTATGACGAGGCGGTCCTTTGAGATACTTCATCGTGGGACTTTGAGATACTTGGAGTATTGACCTGTAGCTCGTGGAGCGGACCCCCCCAGAGACGAGCGTGCGGAGTACGGAGACCGTGTAGCTGGCTGAGACCTGGCGGCTGCTTGACCGACTCGACTTGGAGTGAGTCAACTAGCCCAGTTTACGGAGCACTACTTTCTGAGGTACAAACCCATGGAGGACGGAGCACTACCTGTGTAACAGTGCAGACCCGCGGTACTCGTCCGGAGAGTACCTCAGCAGGCTACTAGGGGGTGTGCACTACTGTGTTTGGGTGACATACCTCGGCGGGAAGCACTACTATGTCTGGGTGGCTGACCCGCGGTACTCGACAGGAGGAGTACCTCAGTAGTCTTAGGTTAGTGAGCAGTACCTCGGAGTCGTGACAGGACCACTGTACACTCCAGAGATGTAGCTCTTCAGTAGTTACGGTTTCGATAATGAAAATCCTGGTTTGAGCTGAGAATTTTGACCTTTGTGTTTATCTCATGATTGAGATGGGTCACTTGATAACTTAGGTATATGTATGGGCATATATCTGGGTAGTGGTTATCCATTGATTTCATGATCCTTGTGTTTCCTCATGATTGAGATGGGTTACTTGATATCTTAGGTATATGTATGGGCATATACCTAAGTAGAGGTTATCTGTTGAGATCTCTGATGTGGTTATCCTTGTTGGTTTTAGTGAGACCTTGAGGGTCTCGGGGTCCCTACTGGGTATCGTTATACTCACCCCTGCACAGGCTATGCCTGCACCTCGTTGTGTTGGTTGCAGATGACAGGAAGTGCTGACGGAGGCCGAGTGTTCGAGGACTGGACGGTGCCCGGAGGTGGACTACACAACGAGTCAGTATCCATAGGTGGACTTCATGGCGAGACGACACTCGGAGGAGGTTGACGGGCGAGAGCGTTGTGGAGGCTATCTATACCTACCCTTCATGTAGGATCCGTGGTGGACGATCTAGGAGCTCCGCCATCTATACCTACCCTTTAGGTAGGATCCGAGGAGGATAACCCTGGAGCTGCTTCCGTCCCTCCAGCTGTTGTCTTTTTCTATTTTACTTTGTTCAAATGTAGTTGAACATTCTTTTGGGTTTGTATTCTAGCCTATTTTTCCTTTCACCACTTCTCTTTGTACTTAGTGTTTACTTCCGCTTGTACTCTGTGGTGTTTGTTTACTTTTATAAGGTAAATGCCTTCCCAGTTATCAGGATTTACGCCTTTGGTGCTAGTCGCTTTCCCCTGGCCTATGGAAGGCGGGCTTGGGGTAGTCACGGAACGGGCCCTGAGGACGGGTCATGACAAATTGGTATCAGAGGAGTCGGTTCTACCGCAGAACTTATAACTCTGATATTTTCTTCCTATGATGCAATAGTGTTAAGAGTACCGAGTGTGGTTTTCAGTTCAGGGAGTCCAGTGTTGGTGCGGGCAGCCGACGTATCCATACACCAGGACCCTGACAACTGATTTCTGACTTTGTGCATGAAAACACTGATTGCGTGTGTGTTTTCAAGGGTTTTCCCTTAAAACAGCTCAAACCAGGTCAGCTCACCAGGTATAAACGTTTGACCGTGTCATGATGTTTCTTTGAGGATGCCTTTTCTCGGTTGACCAACTAGATCCCAGAGGGATGTACGTGTTGAAAACCTCTCGAGCGAAGAGGCTTCGATGCAGGTCCCACTTGTAGTTGAGGCACCAGCGGAGGCACCAGCGGTACTACCATACGTTGGGCCACCGATCCCACCAGTCCCAGCAGTAGGCGATGCATGCCACTTGAGTGCGCTGCACGAGTTCCAGCGCCAGAGGCCAACCAGGTTCCGGGGAGAGATGGACCCGCAGGCGGCTGAGGATTGGCTGGAGGTTGTGGTGAGAGTCTTCAGGCTAGTGGGGACGCCGAAAAACATCATGGTGATCTTTGCTTCCAACCTTCTTCAGGAAGCAGCAGGAAGGTGGTGGAGCCACTTGTTCCAATTTTGCGATGGGATGACCTTCGCATGGGAAGACTTCGAGACCTTCTTCAGGGTGGAGTTTGTGCCAGTAGCTCTACACCCCGAGCATGTACAGGAGCTTCTGCCTTTGCCGCGTGTTTTTCGATCAGTAGCTGAGTCACCTGTGGGCAGTAGACAGATGATGCAGAGGTCCAGGAGGACCAGACCGGAAGTTGGAAGATCACGGGTATTAGGACAGGTGGTGTGGGGCACCCAGGGTGGGGTCAGAGCCAGGCGTTCCAGAAACAGACAGTGTTACTCATGCGGCGGGAAGGGTCACCTGGCACGTGACTGTCCGACTCCTCGTACAGTTGATCCACAAGCATTGGAGGAGCCACCGAGGCAGAAGCAGTGACGAGTGCTTGAGCAACAGCCGAGAAGTGGACAAGGCAGTAGAGCTCCGGGAGCAGGTGGACAGGAGAGGAACTAGTTGATACGTCCCTTGTACTTCTACTTCCATGTTGCTGTTGTATTCGTGTCTTTGTACTATGAGCTGCAATAATTAAAAAGACACTTATCATTGTTTTCTTTCATGTCCTTTTGTTTGGTTGATACTGAGTTGTCCCAGTTAAGACTGTTGAATTGACCATCACTTTCGAGATTTCTACTGGAGGAGACCCAGTGACCTCACACTGATGCCGATAGTGTGACTCGACCCTTGGAGGCGAGAGTGACAGTTGGATCTCTTGGTAGTTACGTGGAGGCCTTACGACGTCATCCATGGCATGAATGCATCATTCATGTCGGGATTGACTGTATTAGGCAATAAATTTGGTTCATACAGGGGATGAGACCAGATTTCTATTATCTTCAAGGAAGAAATCATAACAGCTCTTGTGAGACTAAAGAAGGTCCAGGTCATCCAAGAGCGGATGAAGACTGCACAGTGCAATAAGAAACATGAAACCGGTGCCAGTCTTAGACACTCGGACGTGTTAAATATTAAAGAAGAGGAAGATTAAAGGAGAGATGAGTCTACGAAGCAGCAGACGTGAAGGCAGAGCTAGGAGAGCAGCATGAGGTGGTTTACATCCTAACATGGTACAACCACCCGCCTTAGTTATTCTCGCCAGGCTCAGGGAGCTGGAGGGCAGAAGAAGAGTGTGGCTGCATGCGGTCAAGGAGTGTGACCCATTGGTTCTAGAAATGATTCAAGGGACAGTCTGTGTCCACTACTAGCTGCTGTAGTAACGGACATCGATATGAATCATTCCTTGCTTTCAAAAATCTTGTTCCAGACCTAGAGTTTCCAGTAATTTGTGGACTTGACCCTCACGTCTGGAGATACCTTGGTAGGAGACTCGATAATCACACTTACGCCGACGGTGTGGTCAGACCCTCGAGGTGAGAGTTCCGGTTAGAATCTCTTGGTGGCAGCGTCGATGCCTTACGACGTTAGTTTGAGTATGGAATGGGGAATAACTGTTCATGCTCAAATTGACGGTTTTAGGCAAACGTCTGGATGGGTTTTCCTTGGTCGGCGAAAATGAAACCCCAGGAAGCACAGGATAAACTCTTTTACAGGAGGGTGCGACCGATCACTCATGATTCGGTCAACCTTACCCTCGTAGCAGAAGTCGTTTCGAGTTCCAGTTCTAACAGAAAATGGAGACCTCTGGAGTTTGAGGATGACTATCACATCCTTATACGGGTCTCACCTCGATGAGGTTTACGGAGATGTGGCCAAGGCGGCAAGTTATCTCTGAGGGTCAGCGGACCTTCTTAGGTCCTCAGCTGGGTAGGCAGGGTGGTTTACCGCTTGAACCATTCACCGCAGTTGCACCAGGTGCACGATGACTTCCACGTATCTCAACTGAGGAGATACGTGTGCGACCCTTCGCATATCATCGATCATGAGGAGCTGGACGATGGCGATGGGGTGTCTTTCATGAAGGTTCTAGTGGGGATCGAGGATCGACAGGAGCAGATCCTAGGAGGACGATCGATTCCTCGGGTGCACTTTCTCTGGCAGTACGAGAACCTCAGGGTGAGAACATGGGAGCGGAAGGCTCAGATGCGTGCTCTGTACCGCTTTTGTATCCTTAGTTTGTGTTAATGCTTTACGAGGACGTAAAGCCCTGAGGTGGGAGTAATGTAAAGACCCGGAAATTTCAAGGAAAATTTTTTCTTAATTTTCTTTGGAATTTTACATGAACGCAGTTTCTGACGACACTTGATTCAGAGGCCCGGAGTGCCCGGAATCAATTTCCGAAGTTTGGCTCGGGTACATTTTTTGAACGAACGAGTGGGTTTTCCTATCTTTTGAACCGGTGCTAGGAATTGAAATCCGATGGAACCGATGAAATCGCAACGCCGGTAATCGCTTAAGGGAACCTTTACCGTCGTTGCGTTTGTGCGGGAGAAGAAGTTAATTTTTGGGGATTAATTAAATAAAGTGAATAAAATTGTTGAATCAATTTTATTTCATGTTGTGTGGTTAACTTCTCCCATGGGAAGTTGGTGGTGGGCCCATATCCATCCAACTTCCCATGTGTGGATATTTGAAAGGGTGGGGCCCACACGAACCCCACACCTTTTCAAATTCCTTAAACTCCCTAACCCTCTTAACCCCTCACTTTCCTAACCCCTCTTAACACCTCACTTTCCTAACTCCCCATTAACTCTCCTTCTTTTATATTTGACAACTTGTTGTAATTAATTTGGTGAGTTACATGAAGGTTTTTGAAATTCAAACAATTGAATTTCAAATTCTTTTGTTGTGTTAATAAAATAAGTTTAGAACTTATTTTATTTGGGTTGGAGTTTAGTTGTTTGGGAGCCTTTGGAGAAAAAGTTTAGGAAATCCTGAGTCCTTTCTCTACGACGAAGAACACGAAGAACGTCTCTTCCGCCACTGAAGCACGGTGACGCCATCTTCTTCATCGTTCTTCAACCGAGGCAAGGAAAGGGAAGCAACGCCCGCGACATCTCCAACGGCCTTCATCCACGTCAAAGGAGAAGACGTCGCCTGTGAAGAACGTCGTCAACGACGACGTCACCTCCGAACGCTCGTCCACCAACGACGAGTACCATTCTTCCTTTCCGACGCATGAGCGTGAGAATTGGGAGTGTGTGACGAACACGACAATCGAGGAATCGATATCCGCCCTTTTTTCGAGATCGTCAACGAAAGAAAATTACTTGTAGGGGTTTGTTTTCAATTGTTTATATTTGTTCGAGAATTCTGACTTGATGATTCTTCGTGGTTTAAAACCATTTGTTATCGAATTTTAACCTTGTGGTTTTAAAACCAAATGATAACGAATAACGTGATGGGGCCGGACCGCACGAACACAGCCGACCCTCCTCATTTTTTTCATGTTGGTTCTTTGTGGTTCGGTACGGGAAGACAAGGTGTCGTCGCACTATGCGGAACCTTGAGACAAGAAAATGCGCGGCGCCGACGCGACGTGCCGTGAAATGAGGAACAAAGAACACGACGCCGCCACGCCGCGTCGGAGATACCCAGAAAATACCGCGGCCAGAGCGGGGCCACGGCAGAGGGGCGCGGTGCCGTCGCACCACGCTAGATGACAAGGGCCGCGGCTGGTTCCGGGCCGCGGCGGGGCAGGGTGACCAGCGGCCGGCATCGGGCCGCCGGCGTCGGTGGAGGAAGGGGACCAGCCGTCGCCGGTCCCGTGGTGCAGGAACCGGCCGGCCATGGCGGGCCGGCCGGACTTGGAGAACCGGGGGAATTAATTCCCCCGGCCGGTTGGCAGCAAGCGGCCCCATTAAGGGGCTGAGGTTTCGAAGGAACCGAGGGGGGCTTGCCCCCCCCCCCCGTGCAGCGTCCAAGTAGCGGGCCCCCTTGGGGGGGGGGAGTTTCCCTCACGACGTGACAGATTGCCGCGCCGTTTTGAAGCCAGGGGGGGGATTTGCCCCCCCGCGTGCGGCGCACATGCGGCGCCCAAGCCGCGCCAGCCCACGCCGGATTTCCGAGTGGGCCGGGTCGCCGCCCGGGCTGGGTCGACCCGGTTCGGCCCACCCAAGGGGGGTCGGTCCGGGTCGTCCCGGGCCCAGACCCCCCGTCTTCGGACCATTTTCAGTATTTTTCCCGTAACATGAGCTACGAGCCTCCGAACGATGTGCCATCAGCGACAATGCGATCCTTGGATCAAGAAGGTCGTTTCAGTATATCGCACACAAGGTTTCAAAATACTTTGGGTTCGGCCGGGTTGGTTCTTCCACGAAACCAACGGGGCCCTCGGAGTGGAAACGCTCATATCTTGAGCTTCGGACGTCTGATTGACGTGTTGTCGACTTTGATGGATTCCTCTATGTGAGACGGATCTTTTGGCTTACTCTGCTCGAGGTTTGGTTGACCGTCGGAGTGCGGTCGGGTTGGTTCGCTCACGAAACCAGCCGGGCCCCTGGAACAAAAAGGCCAATAACTCACAGACTGGGCGTCCGATAGATGCACCGTCTGTCTCGTTGATTTCCTCTTGATGAGATGGAACTTTTGGCATACTTTTCCCGTGTTTTGGATACAGTTGGATAGTAGCCGGGTTGGATCGCACCTGAAATCCAACCGGGCCCCTGGAACTGAAAAGCTGATATCTTTCAGACAGGACGTCCGTTTGACGAACCGTCAGCAACGTTGTTGATCACATTGAGAAATGATACCAATGAGTATACCCTATGAGCGTTAGGGGTACAGTTGAGATACGGTCGGATTTGGTTCGCTCACGGAACCAACCGGGCCCCTGGGATGAAAAGGCTAGTGACTCACAGACCGGGCGTCCGATTGACGTGCCGTCTGTTGTGTTGAGACCCCTATGACGAGGCGGTCCATTGAGATACTTCTTAGTGGGACTTTGAGATACTTGGAGTATCGACCTGTAGCTCGTGGAGCGGACCCTCCCAGAGACGAGCGTGCGGAGTACGAAGACCGTGTAGCTGGCTGAGACCTGGCGACTGCTTGACCGACTCGACTTGTAGTGAGTCGACTAGCCCAGTGGATGGAGAACTACTTTCTGAGGTGCAGACCCATGGCGGACGGAGCACTACCTGTGTGACAGTGCAGACCCGCGGTACTTATCCGGAGAGTACCTCAGTAGGCTACTAGGGGGTGTGCACTACTATGTTTGGGTGACATACCTCGGCGGGAAGCACTACTATGTCTAGGTGGCTGACCCGCGGTACTCGACAGGAGAAGTACCTTAGCAGTCTTAGGTTAGTGAGCAGTACCTCGGAGTCGTGACAGGACCACTGTACACTCTAGAGATGGATCTCTTCACTAGTTACGGTTTCGATAATGAAAACCCTGGTTTCAGCTGAGAATTTTGACCTTTGTGTTTAACTCATGATTGAGATGGGTCGCTTGATAACTTAGGTATATGTATGGGCATATACCTGGGTAGTGGTTATCCGTTGATTTCATGATCCTTGTGTTTCCTCATGATTGATATGAGTTACTTGATAACTTAGGTATATGTATGGGCATATACCTAAGTAGAGGTTATCTGTTGAGATCTTCTATGTGGTTATCCTTGTTGGTTTTAGTGAGACCTTGAGGGTCTTTGGGTCCCTACTGAGTATCGTTAAACTCACCCCTACACGGGCTATGCCCGCACCTCGTTGTGTTGGTTGCAGACGATGGGAAGTGCTAATGGAGGCCGAGTTTTCGAGGACTGGACGGTGCCCGGAGGTGGACTACACGACGAGTCAGTATCCGGAGGTGGACCTCACGGCGAGACGACACTCGGAGGAGGTGGACAGGTGAGAGAGTTGTGGAGGCTATATGTACCTACCCTTCAGGTAGGATCCGTGGTGGACGATCTAGGAGTTGCGCCATTTGTACCTACCCTTCAGGTATGATTCGAGGAGGAAGACCCAGGAGCCGCTTCTGTACCTCCAACTGTTGTCTTTTTCTGTTGTACTTTGTTCAGTTGTAGTTGTACTTTCTTTTGGGATTGTATTCTGGCCCATTTTTCTTTTCAGCACTTCTCTTTGTACTTAGTGTTTACATCGACTTGTACTCTGTGGGGTTTGTTTACGTTTATAAAGGCGATGCCTTCCCAGTTATCAGGATTTACACCTTTGGTGCTAGTCGCCAGCCCCTGGCTTATGGAAGGCGGGATTGGGGTAGTCACGGCACGGGTCCCGAGGACGGGTCGTGACAATATATTTGATCTGTATTTGATTTGTTTTGTAATGTGTTTGTCTATGAGTTTGTTGTTAGGTTTTTGATGTCCTTTTTTTATGATCTTTGGTCAGGTGTTGATTCAATTTTTCAATCTTTTATTATTTTAATTATGCTTCTTAGAAGTGTCCCAGATGTGTTTTCTATTTTTTGGTCTTCGGCCTTCCCTATAATCATATTGGAGGGGTGGGATAATGTTCATTTTGGTTGTTTCTAATTTTATGTGGTGATCGAGGTTTTTTACAGGTAAAGGAGTGGATTGAGGAAGTTGGAAGTGTTTTTAGGAACTACCAAAGTAGTGAGGGTTCATGCTGTTTTGAGTTTGTTAGAAGGTCTAACTTTGCACTGGTGTAGGGTAATTATCTCGATGTCGTCACATGTTGGGATGTCATTGGGAGTGTATAAGACCAATTTCATCTAGTAATGTGTTCTTGATGAGGTAAACAAGCGGAATATGAATAGGATCATGAGTGTTAAGAAAGGTCAGTGGATGATGATAGATCTTTTTAACTATATTGGAGAGATAATTTTATTTTCTTTAGAGGTAGCATCAATAGTTATATTTGGAATGATGGGCGATGAAGGATTTTTATGTGATTTGTTTTTCAGAGCATGGCCATTTTGTAATATAGTGTCTCCTATTTCCCATGAAGGTTCAATGCATGGTGAGTGTAGTGTGCTAGAGGATCATATTTCAGAAAGGTCTCCTTCATTGGGATTGATAGCTAGTTCTTCAGGTTGTTCATTTGTTTTCCATTAGTGTACCTTGTGTGGGAATTGAAATGCCAACTTGTGTTTATCCTCCACATTCATACTGATGATTTGGACATTTGGGTCACTTGGGAAAATTTTATTGGTTGCATTTTTTAAAGAATAAATTATTTGCATGAGGATGTCAACTCCTAACTGTGGGGTAGCAGATACATCAAGAAATCAGAGCTCCAGTCACAGGACTCATAGTGAAGCACTTCATGTAGTCAGTAATTGTAGGGAATGTGGAGATACTTGGTTTGAATTTCTTCATGGTGCTGGAATGGGATAGTTTAAGTCGTGAATGTAGCATTTTAAATATCTGAAGGTTTTGTTTTTTTATAAAACTCTCAGAGGATTTGTTTCCTTGTTGTCTAATTTTTTTTGAATGTTCTCTTTTGGATGTGAATGGAATGGTGGCCTTGTGTCCCTATGATCCTCCATATTCATAATCATGCCTTATGGTTGCGAACCCTTGAAAAGTTATCTCTTCATGGTTCATTGTTATATTTTGGTCTTGATCATTTTTTAGATGCTTTCATTCTATGGAGTTGATATATCATGTATTGGACTGTTTTTTTGCAATGGGTTTTTTTGTTGGGGCCCCCTTTTGGTGAGGTTTTGTCTATGCTAGAGATTTCAGGGTTGGTCCATACTGGGGGTTTCAATTTTTTTAAACAATGGTAGTTATAGAGCTGGATAATACTGTAAATTCCACAGATTTTCTATGATGGTCAATTCTTAAATTTTGCGGAGACTAACCATGGATCATACTATGGTTTCCTTTTTTTAGTCAATAATGGCTGATTTATTGTGCTTGGTAGAACCCCCCTTGTGTTCACCCCTCATTCTTTTGATGTGGATTATTCTTGATTGGTATGGTGTGACTAGTAGAATTAATGGTCAAATCGAGTTCATGGTTTTGTTTCCCTTGTTCAATTTTGAGCATGAGTTTGATTCATCATTTGTTTGAGTGACATTCTGGGGGCAGAATGTTTTTATGGTGGGTTTAATTGTCACACCCAAGCCTTAAAAATGAATTATTTTTATTATTTTTATTATTTTTAATATCGGCTTTTACTTGTGTCTGGTAAGGGTTAAATTTTAAAATTTCCAAGTGAAGAGGGGTCCTGCGCATGGATTTTTAATGGTCAAGAATAATTGTTCCAAAACCATGTGTGAGAATCTGTCTTCAGTCAGTGCCATTTGGCATAGTTGGAGCATAGTTTCCTCAATAACATGTTGGTAACCCATGTGGGCTACTTCTGTTCAAAAATAAAATAATATTTAAAGAAAATATAGGATGGTAATAAAAATAAATTTAAAAAAAAGTTTTAATTATAATAATAATAAATATTATTATTATTGATATTATTATTAATAAAAATAATTTAGTTTTTGATTTGTTTTTTCCTTTCTTTTTTTCATGATTTTCTTTTTCTTTTTCCTTTTTTCTATCCCCTTAATTCATATCCCTATGCGTCGTGCAAGAGGTGCACCTTCATCCTTAGAGCATCGCTCATCCTCCAGTTCCCTCTATATTGGCTGAATCAAGGCTGCTTCTCCAAAACGCCTCTTTGTATCATCAAGGTGAGTCTTTCTCCCTCCTCTCTCTCCTTCTCTTCGACCGTTTTTGGGTCTCCCAACACCCGGTGTCACAAGGCTGAAACCATAGGTTGGGGTTAACCCTGGTTTTGTTTTTGCTTCCATCATTAGGTTGTCAAAAAAGTATCTCGGGTCGTGTTCATGCATATTATAGGATCTTCCACTGAAGGCGGGGAGGATGGGTTCAGTTTCGATTGTCTCCACTAATTTGTTTAAGATTTTAAACCTGTTTTATTTTCACCCCCTATTTTAGGACCTTATGATTTTTATGAGTCACAGGTAAATTAATGAGAGGGTTTTAGGTCTTTCCGGCCTTAATTTTGGGAACATTTTTATGTTATAGTGATTTTTGGTCAATGATAGAGGGAGCACACACATATACTTAAAGTATGTATAAATAATATATATATATCCTCCTTGTATGTATTAACTCATGGTGTGGGTAATTAATGCATTTATTTATGGATATATATATATAGGTATCTTTGTGTGAGTGTGAATGTGGAATGGTTATGAGCGGTTGCTACCTAATGTTTAAAGCACTGACGTGTCTCAACATGGTCTGCTCTGTTTTTGAGGTAGGTTCCCAATGCACGCACCATTAATTTTGAATTCCCTAGTTTCGTAACACTTTAAGAAGTTGATTTTTTATCATATGTGGTAAGACTATTTTTATATATGCATATTTAGGGGTTTGGTAAAAATGTATTTCACCGTAGGATTTGGTTGCCACTTATTTTTATCACTTTTTTACGCCTAGTTGCAAGACATTTTTGAGAATGATGCTTATTAAGTGTTTTAGAATAGTTTACCAAATGATTCTTAACATGTGAAGTGTGATTTTTTTAGAATATAAAGGATTTGTATAAATGTGTTATGCTATAATTGGATTGTTTGGCACCCTGAATTGTTTTGGGTGTTTCTTGTAATTTTATGATGTTCCATTCGATGTTGTCACATCCATGGGTGCACAAAGTGTACACATGGGTGAACCTTCAAATGAAGATGAAAATTTTCAAAAACAATTATTTGATCTTTAAATGGTATACTGGTATATTTGGTAAATAAAATGGTTTTGAGTATGTTCATTAATGCTCAACCCGTTTTGCATATTAGAAAGGATGGTTGTTTTCTAAATATTACAAAAGCTTCATTGGAATCTTAGGTTGTTTGGTGAATTTTCATTTTTTTATTTTGAGAAATATATTGAAAATAGAATTGGATTTGTAGTTGTGAAGACTCGTTCAACTCCTTTTTTAGTGTTTTGTATTTTTAACCTATAATTATAAATGACTTTGGATACTGATTTTGGTTTAAAAAATGTAAAGGGTCTGTATGGAAAGTGTTTGTGGATGTGGTTTTTCAACTTGTAATATAAATGGTATGGAATATTTTTGTGACATATTTGAGTGATAGTTTTAAAGGACTAGTTGGCACAATATGTCGTTTTTCTAAGTGTAATTTGGTTTTAAAATGGTTTTGAAAGTGTCAATGGCTAATTTAATACTTAAAGTATTTCCTTAAATGATTTGAATGTTTAGGTGAAATGATGGCATGTTTGGCAAAGTGTATTTTTCTAAAGAATGTGATGAATTATTATGTTATGTAGCATCCTGATTGGCTCCTTCATTGATGTGAAATATGTATATCTATATTATGGGAACCCCTATATATGATTTACTTTTATGGGTTATCATATATTGGGTGTCCATGTTTGGGGTAGGAGAGTGCAGTGAGGGATGGTATGGTTAGTAACATGTGTGAGGACCTCCTTCTTACACAGTATATTATTATCGTGGGTCCTGGGTGTCTTTTAGAAGGTCGAGTGATGGTTTCTATTCAACCCTGATTTAACGGTTTGGTGCCCCCAAGATTATTTTTTTTGGCCGGGTAGGTTGTTCCATGATAATAGTTAGTTGTGGGCCGCCAATTGGTTATAGACATTAGAGCTTCACCATATGCCGATCAGTTGTTCTAAACCATGTATTTTTAGGGATAAAACTATATATGTTTAAGAAATTCCCATGATTACATACATGTGTGCTTCTATTTTATTTTATGTAACCTTCGGTTGTTTCATCTCCAGACACATTTAATTTTCTTTTTATTAATGTACTTGTACTGGAACTAGTTCATTCTTTATTTGTTTTTGAAATGACTTGTTTTTTAGGAATTGTTTTTGGAAACTAAAATAAAAACGTTTTTTATCTTAAAAAATAGAATCGAGTTACTTATTTTGATAAAATAATGAGATAAATTATTTTTACATATCATATTTTCAAACTATAAAAAAGGATTTTCACTTTAGAGGAGGGGCATCAAGAGTGGTTTATTTTTGAATTCCTACTGAACATCTCGGGGCTCATGCTGATCATACCAAAATTCATGGTTTTATTTCTCGCTTATACCAATGTATTAAAATTGTGTTGTATTGAAAATTATAATTATAATAACAAATTTCACTTCATGATTGATTAAATAATTTTTCTCTTTTCACTGTAAAAAAAGAAAATTTAACTTGTTTTTGTGATTTCATTGAAGGTGGATGTGATTTAGAGAGCCCACGATGGTGAAAAAGGAAAATGGGCTAAACTGTATGGAATACCATGAACACATGTCCACTGTTTTGCAAGATATGATAAATCCGTGTATCCAAATGGGATTAAATTTTGAGATCCAATATGTATCTCCATGATAAAAAACATTCATGAAGGAACACAATCACAATTAGTCTATTAAAAGTCCCATCCTAACTGATCTATACAATAAACTGAATCTCTATGGAGTCAAAAGATTACCTCTGTATTTTAAATATATTAGTTATTATAAACCATATCTACCTTTAGTATTCTTCATGGAGATAAAAAGGTGTCAACCAAAATCTTTTTAGTTATACCAAAGTGATTTAAGACTTTTTTTTACGGAAAAACACTCTGGAACAAGCAGATTCTAGAAATCCTGGTGCCCAAAACCACCTCCCACTTTGCCAATAAATTTTCACCATCAGAACTCCATTTGGGATTCTGACCTAGTTGTAAGGTACTTCCATTTCAGATTCCCAAGGAAACCCTTTACACAATCCTATATGTTCTGGAGGCCATGGGATGTTCTATTTCAATATCTCTTTCTTCCTCCCCTCCCACGAGATTCTAAACTCCTCATTATCACCGGGGGGACGTTATGTAATCACGAGCTTCATGATTGTATTATTTACGATGGCCATTTAATTCCAGGTTTTATAGGGGTTTTATTCATCCTTTATTCATATTTAATTGAGTCAGGTACTAGTATTTCATTCTCAAACTTGTATGGTCATGTTTGTGGGTCCATTTTCTGTGATGTTTTACACATCATTCATCCCTTTTTCATTTCCCTTTCAGTTGTGGTGTTTGTGTGGTTCATATTGGTTAATTGAACTCACATAATCACTATAAAGTCCATGTAAATTTAATTCATTGTATCACAAAGAAATAACATGAATCCTTGATAGAACATAGAGTTCTTCATGTGCTGCCTTGGTGAGTTTCTGTTATGAAGTTTAACAAAAATCTCCCAATAATTGGTAGTATATGGTGAATCATTATGTGTTTTAAACTAAAACCTAAGAGATATTCTAGCATAAAATCAATAAAATTATGGTACCTAGGTATTAAAAACTAGTGATTAAATTATCTATACCTTTTCTCTTGAATCTGTGAAGGATGAGCATCATAAAAATTCCCTACGTTAATCAAATGTAATTAATTTTGTTAAATTCTAATTTTCTTCTCGCCTTATTTTTTCCTTTGGAATATTAAATTATCAAACCACAAGTTTTTAAAAATCAAATTACCCTTATCATTTTATAATCACAACCATATTTTTGAATTATTGATCTATGGATCTGTTGAGTGATGATCTAGGGTTACTATTATACAGCAGAAATTCTTGTAATCTAAACATCTAATTTGACATACTCGACAACACGATCAAATTTTTTTCGACATGGTCAAGGATCTAAGATAATTTTTCCATTTTAATATTTTATTAACTTATTAAAACGTTTGATACCACCACCCCTCATTTAATTTTTTTTGGGTTTTTGTTTTTGTTTTTGTATTTGTTTTTGTTTCTTTTTGTGTGTAATGTCTCTCTCTCTCTTCTTCTTCTTCTTCTCTCTCATCCTATAGTATAAAATTATCTTTTATTTTTTCCTTCCACTATCATTGTTTTATTTTATTTTACACAAATTCAATCATAAAAATGAAAAACATACAAATAAAGTAAACAACATATTATCTTGACCCGATCAGTAAAAGAAAAACTACATGAATTTGACCCAAAAATTGAAAAGTCACTTCACTCAAAAATCCTATCAATTGGAGTAGGTAAATCAAGTCACATTATGGAACCCCATTTGGATACTCATGTCGTTCTATAGCAATAAATAATATCCTATTGAAATCCAATATATCAAGGTGGCAAATAATAGAACCTTAAAAGAAATTACCACCCTGGATGTCGAGTACCAACCTGCATACATCCAATATTCCAAAGAGGCAAGCAATTTTGAGCTGATATCAGGCATTATCCACCTACTTCCCAAATTCCATGGTCTTCCCAATGGGGACCCTCACAAAAATTTCAAGGATTTTCACAAATTTTTCTCCATAATGAAATCCCAAAATGTATATGAGGATGTTATTAAGTTTAGGGCCTTACATTTCTCCCTTTATAGTGTAGCCACATAATAGTTGTACTATCCTCCAACCATAATTCGGGGATTAATTGATCATAAATGACTCATTCTAGTTATATTATACCTTGCATCTTGAACTGCATCAATTAGAAAAGTAATATGTAGCATTAGGAAATCATAAAGAGATACCCTTAATGAATATTGAGAGATATTCAAAATAATTTCCTCATGTTTCCCCCACCAAAAAATTAGTAAAAAATATATAATTCAATACATATATGATGGAATTATCCCCATGGATCATGGAATGATAGATGCTACAATTGGTGTTTCCCTATTTTTTAAAACTCCTTCTTCCACTCATAACTTAATTGCCAACATGGATCAAAATGCACAATAATTTGGTACATGAGAAGTTTCAGCAGCCTAAGGAGTTCATGTAGTGAGTCATTTATCCCTTTAAAATGATATATAATAAATTTGATGATATTCATATCCTTCGATGGAAATTTCCACAAGTACAAGGTAACTCAAACTCTTATTTTGTTCCATTACATTGTAGTATTTATTTTGGTAACACTCATTTCTCTAACTAGTGCCAAAAAATTCTGAATTAATCTGAGTCATGTGTTGTAGTATTCCTTGAGAGACCATTCAAACAAGAACCTCCCATAAATAAAGAACCATTTATGCCCAATTCAAAACCATAGTGTAAATCAAAACCATAGTACCAAAAATGAAAAAACTCGATCAACCATAAATAGAGTTGGTATAAATAAGGGTACGATATGAAACCTTCTTATCCTCCAACATCACAAAACAATCCTCCTCCTCCCAAATCTAAACAGTGCCTCTAGGATATGGTGAAGAAAATGGAAACCCAGAGCCTCCAATCCCAACATACCATACAATTAGCAATTCGAGACCCCTGAACTCAAGTAGTACAATTGTAAAAAAACCATTGTTGAGATAAAGATGCAAGGTTCTCAACAACTACCATCCCAACCTATTTCTAAGCCGAAATAAAAGGTAATGCTAGTGAAATAACACATAATAGTGGTAAAAAAGATTCTTCTTCTAATGATTCTACCCAAAAGGTATGTCCCCCTCTTGAAATAACTCTTTCTGTACCATTTAAAGATTCTAATGTTAAAAAAACATACAAAAATTCCAAATAAATTATGTTTGAGGATTCCACAGAAAAGACCATTTATCTTCCTTTCCCTCAAAGACTCTCTAAATCAAATTAATTTTTTGATAATGAGATATATTAAGAGATAATGAATACAATTAAAAAGTTATAGGTCAACATTACATTATTAGATACAATTAAAAAATCTCGAGATATGAAAAATTTATTAAAGAACTATTCACCCATAGACAAACTCTGAAGGGAACGAGGGATTCAACCTTGGAAAGAATGTATTAGCCTTTATTCAAACAGCAATGCCAACCAAAGGCAAGGATTAAAGAACTTTCACAATAAATTTCACCATAGGGGATACATTCTTTTCAGATGGTATGATAGATTAATTTTCTTTAGTACATGTAATTCCTTACACTGTGTGCACTTATCTTCATGTTGGAATGCTTCAACTGATATGAATTATAACGTGACATGCCATCCAGAGCACAACACGCCCATATAGAGTGGTCTAGGAAAACCTTGAAAAATTAAAGAATCTCATTTTCCCCATTTACTTCGACATTCTTACGATGTAGAATTCTCTAACCCAAGGACATGCTCCTCTAATACTTGTGAGTCCATTCCTCAAAACAGAAAATAAGATTTTCAATGTTCATAATGGTACATATCCCATTGAGTTTTTGGAAAAAAAAATGTAAGTTTAAACATTCATTATTCCATGAGACACCCCATTGAAGAGTACTCCAATATTTATATATATTCATTTCAATAGATCTATAATGAAACAGACACAAAATTCTCTCCTCGACCCATACTCGGATTTATTATTCTCTATTTTAGGCTTGGATGATTTGATTTTTTATTCATGTTTTGTGTATTGTTTTGTTCTAAAAAGTGAAAATTTTGTGATTTAATTGATGAGTGTGTTCATCATGAGGTACCCATGACCTTCGATGATTAGTCAAGTCTCATTTTAATAGATTCTCTATACTTAAATAATAAACATGATTAGGTAGATAGTTTCATGGGCCTCACTCCCCCAAAATACCCTCCCTCAATCCAAACCCCAAAAATGTTGGAATTAACACCACTTCCTTCTAATTTAAAATATTCTTATATTGAGGGAATTGACGAATTTCCCATCATTATTTCTAATAACCTCTCTCTATAGTAGGAATCAAAATATGTAGACCTTTTGAGTGAGTATAAAAAGGCTATAGGATGGACTTTTGGAGATATTTATGGGATTATCTCATCTATTTTTATGCACCTTATACATTTGGATGATGGGGATAAGCTTGTAAGGTAGGCAAAATGCATGTTGAATCACACTCTCCTTGAAGTGGTAATATTAAAATTTAGAAAATTACTTACTTTTGGGATCCTTTTTCCTATATCTCATAGTAAATGGGTTAGCCTACTTTAAATTTATACTAAAAACTAGAATAATTTTAGTGTTTAATGAAAGTAAGGAATTGGTTCTAATATGTGTGCAAAACATTTAGGGATTCAGTATTGACTACTCTAGATAGAATCAAGACATGTGAATGGATCACTTTACTCTACAATTAATTGAAATGATGTTAGAAATATTTTTTGTAATGTCCCGTTATTATTTCCTTGATGTCTATTCAAGTTATTTTAAATTCTACACAGACCCTATGGTTCAAGAAAACACAACATATACCTTTCAATTTGTCACATTTTTATATAGAAGGATGCATTTTGGTCTATTTTTATCTCTCGGTACATTTCAATTATGTCTGTTGATTATTTTTTATGAGTTCTTATAGAATTTTATGGATGTTTTTATGGACTATTTAATAGTTTTTTGAACATCCTTTGATGACTATTTCACCCACATAGGTTATGTCATCCATCTTTGAGTTGAAAATGATCTCATATTAAATTATGAGAAATGCCATTTCATGGTTGAGCGGGGATAGTTCTTTGGAATGTTATTTAAAAAGAGGTAATTCATGTGGATAAATCAAAAATTGAATTAATTTTATCCCTGAATGATAAAAAATGTATTTGTGTGGTGAGATATTTATTGGTTCATGCTAGTTTTTACCATTGATTCATTAAAGACTTCAGTAAGATAGCACTACCCTTATCTCAGTTATTTCCAAACATCTCTGAATTGTTTTGAGAAAAAATGTAAGGATAATTTTAATTCACTATAAATTAGTCTCACATCACCTCCCATTTTATAATCACCAAGGTGAGATCTTTTCATTAAATTTATCTGTGGTGTCTCAAACATTGTAGTTGGGACAATTTTATCATAAAGGGGTGAGAAGTATCATTTTGTCATGGAATATGCCTCACATACCAATGACCATTCCTATGAAAACTAAAAAACCACTAAAGAATAAAGTTTTTCTATTGTATTTTCCATGGAATAATTCCATTCATATATCTTATTGGGTCTAAAATCACTGTCTTTTCTAATAATGATGCCCTTCGTTTTCTCCTAATGAAACCTAATGCTATTCTACACCTTATTAAGTGGATGATCCTCCTTTAAGAGTTTAATATGAGATTAGAGATTAGATAGGAGTGTAAAATCTGGTAGTTGACCACATTTTTAGGATTTCCCCACCACTGGACCATCATATTGACTCAACCATCCCCATTGGAGAATTATTTCTTCATGAGAGTTTTTGTGGTTATATAGACCTTACACCCTTCTATGCGGACATTGTGAATTTTCTAAAAACATCATGGGTCCCCATTGATTTAAAAATTTCACAATCTTAGAGACTTAATAATTATTACCAATTATACTTCTAGGATGACCCATATTTGTGTAGAATTTGTAGTTACTGAGTTGTTCATCGATGTGTCTCTAACCATAAGTTCACCTCCATTTAGACCTTGTACGACACTTTGGATTGTGGGGGTAACATTGGAATTCAACATATGGATCAAAAGGTCCTTGAAATAAGAATTTATTTTCCAACATTGTATAGAGATTACCATCAGTTTTGTATGTCCTATAATAGATTTTAATTCATAGGAATTATCTCAAAGATGAATGAAATTCCCCAACAACCCATTTTATTTTGTGAGATCATTGATGCATGAGGAATTGACATCATGAGTGCTTTTCATAATTCATATGGATTTGTGCATATTTATTGACTATATAATATGTCTCTAAATGGGTTGAAGAGAAGGCTACCAGGACAGATGACTCTCGAGTAGTTGTTGATTTTTTGAGGTCAAATATTTTTCGTAGGTTTGGTTTTTCGAGATTTATCATTATTGATCTAGGTTCTCCATTATTGCAATCTCAACATTGAAAATTAGGTTTTTAAGTGTGGGTTTTTTTTACAAAGTCTCCACATCATATAACCCCCAAATTAATGAACAAGCATAAATCTCAAATCAGGATGTCAATAGAATCTTGGAAAAATGGTACAATCCAATAGGATAGATTTTTGTTTGCATTTGGATGATGCCCTTTGGGAATATCGTACTGATTTTAAAAACTCAATTATAATATCACCATATAGTATTGTGTTTGGAAAGGATTGTCACCTCCCAGTAGAGGTAGAACACTATGAATATTGGGCTATTAAACAATGTAATATGAATCACTCAGATGCAGGAGGAAATAAGAAGTTGCATATTCAAGAGTTTAAAGAAATTTGATGGAATGAATATGAGAACTCATGAATCTATAAAGAGAAGATAATGTATATCCATTATAGGATGAATCATCCGTGGATGTTTCATATCGGTGAGAATGATCTTATGTATAATTCGAGTCTAAATCTCTACTCAGGTAAGCTTCATTTTTGATGTCCATGTCCTTATACTATTAAAGATGTTTACACATTTCTTGATAAACATATTTTCATTAGATGAGTGGAAACAGGTTTAGTTTCATTGGGAAGAGGCTCAAACACTTCTATATAAACTTTCAAAAGGATCTCATGGAGGAAATCCAACTGATAAATGCCACATATGACACCGCTTAGCAGTTTGTTCCTTCTACCTAACTTTTTTTACATGTCTACTTATTTAAAATACTTTCATTGGGGATAATTTAATTTTTTGGTGTGGGGGAGGGTGACATGTCATATTTAGGAATACAAAAATAACCACAAAAATTAAAAAATGTGTTTTCATTATTTATTTCTTTTTCATTGTTTTATATTTTTTTGATAAACATTGATCTTAAAAAGAATATCTCAAATAATTTTTCATGCGTGAGTTGACTGTTTGTAAAATTCCACTATTATAAGAAAAATGTTTTTCAAATGTATATTATTATGGAATAATTTTCTAAAATTTGTAATTTAAAATAATTCTTAAGCGTTTATTTGGATTTTATAATTCCATACCTCATTAGGACTGACCAAAATTTTAATTCCTTCCTCAAGAGACATTCTAAACCCTTACTGTATATTCTTACTTTTAATCATATTCTAACAAGTCTCGGGTATTGTAGAGAAACTATAACATTACTTGATTATATTTGAATCTATATGATTCAAGTATTATACATTTATATTAGAGGCAATCATTCATTGAAAATCCCTCTATATAATTAACATCTATTTTTAGCCAGCTTAAATTTTTGTCCTTCTTAAGCATTAAGGATCAGGAAATTCCAGTTAAGTAGACCAATTATAAGCTACATTACCCCAACATACCCATATTTTGTGTATATTCTTGATTTATTTTCATTAAGTGTGGGTGAGAGGATCTTTCCAAGAGAATTCTGGGTGGAGAATCATTTTTATGGGCCTATATAAAGGGTCCCAACATTTTCCTTCTGTAGTGGGTTCACAAGACATATTGCATCATTGTTTTACACTTTTTTCCCTCTTTATCTCCAAAAAATATATATTAAATAAATATTTTTTCACATCGGAAAAAAATATCAAAAGAATAAAATTTATAAAATATGATGTTTACTCATTATTATTCATTTCTTGGTTGTGACCCACATAAATGGACAATGGGGTGAGTGGGTTAGAGGGGATACACTTTGTGAGGGGTTGAGTGTGTACATTCATTGTGACCACTTTCTAAATTTTTACATGTTTTGTACAAAAGATATTAAACACTCCTCTTCTACCTAGTATTTTAAAACATTAAATCCTTCCAGCCCTTGAACCTCAGAACAACCTATTGGAAGTCCTATTGAGTAACACACTAGTTTCAGTAGATAGAGAATTGAGAATAATGGAAAGAAAATGGAAAGATCACATGAAATTTGACAAATTAGCATAAATTCCCTTTCATACATTCCATGAGTTGGTAGGGGGAATTTCTTGGTGGGGTAGTTTGAGACATGTTTCATGGGTGAAAAAGTGAATTTCAAAAAATTTGAATACAAGAGATAAAATATTATAGGAAAAAAGATTTCATAAACGAGTCATTATGGATTTCTTTCCAATAGAATCATGGACTTTTACAAACCTTTGATTTAGGAATTGTATATGTTTAGGATATTATACTCTACTTAGGAGTGAAAATTTTTAGGTATAGGGGTGTGATCGTACCATGATTCACTATTGTATTTCACCCTTATACGAATGTATAAAAATTTTTTGTATTGAAAATTATAATTATAATATAATATTTCACTTTATATTTGACTAAATAATTTTTCGCTTTTCACTGTTAAAAAGGGAAATGTCACTTGTTGTGATAATTTTATTGAAGGTAGAGGTGATTCGAAGAGACCACAATGATGCGAAAGGAAAATGGGCCAAACTTCAAGGAAACCCATGCACACATTTCCACTATTTTGCACTATATGAGAAATAAATGAATCCAAATGGGATGATGTTTAATGTTCAAATATATGTTTCTATGGTATACAACCTTAGTGAAGGAACCCATTCCCAATTCATCCATTAAGAGGCCCATCTAAACTAATCAATCCAATAAAATGAATCTTCATGGGGTTAGAAGTTTTCCTTTGTTTTTATTAAATATATCTTATGACAAACTATATATCTGGATGCCAAATTGGATTTGGATACAAACAGGATCTCAGTACTTGTTGGGAAAAAATCCATCAAGGCATAATTGAAGAATCTTTTAGGTGATTGTGTTTGTTGACAAGGTGGGCCTCCATGTTTTGTTTCTTGACAAAGAAGACCATAGTGTATGAGTTTGTTGACAAAGGGGGTTTAAATGGTGATTTTTTGGGTTCATGTGATTCTTCCAACAATCCAAGATTGATTGAAGAACCTCAACAAAGGAATGAACGATCTATAAGTGGTACAAAAATAGCTGATACAAGGTGGTGCAATTTTCTAGTGTTTTCCGAATTTTGGGGCCTAAAAATTGATAAATGGAGAGATGCAATTATTACAAAGGGATGTGCATGTAAAATTTATGTGGTGCGGAAAAAGATATAGGGTGGCACGAAATATTTGAGTGGTGTGTGGAAAATTAGTATGGTGCACAAAAAAACGGCGTGGTGTGAAAAAAATTGGTGTGGTGCGAAAAATAGAGTATTGGTGTTTTTCGTGCAAGAGTTGTTTCCAGATCAGAAAATCAAAATTGGAAAATTAATGAGGTGCACAAAAATTGGAGCGAGGTTCGAAATTCGTTGTGGCATGGAAGATGTGTTTTTCGCGCTTGAAGAGGATTGCACGTGGAAGAAGGGTTTTTCACGCCTGGGTCGATTATGCTTATAAATATGAAGTGAAACCCCCTTATTCATGTTGTTGAAGACTTAGAGAATACCTGAACAGTGGAACGTGAAATTGATGTTTACAATGGGGTTGTAGGAAAAAATTGAGTTTGCGCATAAAGTAAAGTGTTTCATGTGAAAGAGTTGTCGCGTGAAAAGTGGATTTCGCGCAAGGTAGGAAAATTACGCGCAAGGCGGTTTTGAGGATGCACGTAAAATTTAGAGGTTGCATGTAAAATAGGAGTTCTGTGAAAATTGTATTTCGCGCAAGGAAAGGGAATTACATGTAGGGTTCTATAAGGGCCATGCGTAAAAATAACAGTTGCCCGGTACACTTGGTGCAATGTGAGATTAATCTACGGGTGAAAGTTGGACATAAATAGAGAATCTATCAATATTTAATGATATAGATTTCATTAGTGATAATGAATAGATCTACAGGTCTATAAGCTGTGAGTGGATCTTCTGAAGAAGCAGTGAGAACACCTCAGTTGAGAGAGCAGTGATCTTTCATATTTTGAGTGGTTGTAAACCAGGAGGGACGGTGAGTCCACTTCGAATTTGTAAACAGCATTGCGCTTATAGTGAATTTGGTACATTAGCACATTGTCAGTGTATGCTCCATGGAAGTAGCCAGTGAGGGTGAACTAAGTAAAGATCACTGTGTCTCGTGCATGATTTACTTTCTTTCAATACTTTTCTACGAGAAAGAGAGAGAAAATAGTTTTTCTTAATAGCCAAACAAGATCAATTGGCGGAGTTATTATAATCTTTCATACCCTAATTCACCCCCCTCATAGGGTATCTAACCTAGTAAACCTAACAATTGGTATCAGCGCAAAAGTTTGATACCAGTTTCTCTCTCAGATGGAGGTCATCAATCATAAAGGAATTCCGATCATTGATGGGAACAATTTTCAGCTATGGAAGAATAAGATGCAACACTACTTTTGATATTTGGGAATGGACATGTTTATAGAAGCAATGCATGGTATCACAGCTGATATTAATAGTGGTTCATTATCATAAGTTGAGCGAAGAGAATTGCATGCTGACGCAAAGGGAATCAATGCATTAGGGGGATCACTGTCCAATAATATTTATACCAAGGTGATGTCCTGAAAAACATCACATGCTATGTGGGAAAATCTGTTGAACATATATGAAGGTGATACAAAGGTTGGAGAAGGAAAGCTGCAAGTGTTTTGGAACAAGTCTGATGATATGAGAATGAACATGAATGAATATATTGATTCCTTCTTTGACAGGGTAAATATTGTAGTGGACGACATGAGAGGTCTTGGAGAAGTTATTGAAGATACAAAAATTTTGAACTGCATCCTAAGGAAACTTCTACCTCGGTTCAATCCGAAAGTTTCAGTTTTTGGAAGATAAAGACCCAAAAGAGGTGACAATGGATAACCTGCACAGCACACCTATTTCATATGAAATGAGAAATGATGATAATGATGCTGTGGAAAAGGTAAAATCCAAAGAAGTGGCATTCAAGTCCATAAAGAATCTCACCATTGAATATTCTCAAGAAGAAGAAGAGAGAGATGAGGTGATGTCATCCCATTCTTCAAATCTGTAAAGAGGAAAAGGAATGTTTAAAGGGAAAATTCCACTAGCATGTTTTTGATTTCGAAAGGTTGTTCATATTGTAGCAAGGTCCCCCAAAAAGATTCAAGATAATGAAAATGATGATGACAAAGTTGAAATTCTAAAGAAGTAGACTTCAACATTTGTGAAAGGGAATAAAAAATTCAATGGAAATTTCTTCAAGAAGAAGAATATCCTTTAACACGAATTTGAAAGTTCAGATGACTCTATGATGAAGATGATAAGGAGATTGAAAACTATAATGATCATGGGAAAACTTCTATGGTGGCAGTTTTCGGTAGCGCTCAGAAGAAGGAAGACACTAACATTGATGAAGAAGAAGAAGTTCAAGGAAGAGTTGATGTGCAAGCAGAGTTAGAGGCTGCTCTTGAAGAGATAGATGTTTTTAGGGATAAAACGAAGAAATATAACAATATTTTCCATGATACAAAACTCTAAATACAATAGGAAAAAGAAGAGAAGTCTGAGTTAATGGAAGAAATTGAGAAACTCGGGTCATCTATGCCAGAGAATTTAGAATCAGTTAGTGTGTATAATCTCAGGATTGAAGAAAAGAAGAAGGACATCGATGGCTTGAATATCACAGTGAAGGATCACATCAAGCGTATCGAAGAGCTTGATGAGGATGTTTTTTGTCGGTGGAAAAAATATAAGGATAAGGAAAAAACATTGATTCCCAACACATTCTTGGGGATGAATAATATTCTGAATACTGGAAAGATGAAAGAGTAGCCTAGTAGTTCAGCATGAAAGAAGGAGTAATCAAGCTCAGGTGTTACGCCTGATTTGGGGCTTGATTAGAAACCGAAAGCAGTCAGAGATGAACTCAGAACGCAATAACCTATTACAAATATGAAAATTGATGTGGGTACGAAGCAGAATCAGAAAATTCAGAGAACACAAGGGACTAATGAAAGTACAGAAGCAACATGTAGGAAGGCACCTTTCATCATGTTTTATTGTTGTAGAAAGATGGGATACTCACAAAGTATATGTTTTATAGCTAGAAGATATCGAAGGTCATAAGAACAAAGTTGGTAGACAAATAGAGAATGGTTCTCTAGAACATATCTTGAGGGACACTATTTTTTGTGCGGAGGATATGGGCCCATGGCTAGGTACTGCACTTCTACCATACAGAGGAATGTGCCAAAGAAGAATCAAAATGTTCATAAGTAGTAGATCAATAAACCAAAAGGGGAGTTAAAAATGGAAAATAGATTTACATCTTTGCAAGATGAAGATGGTTTATCATAATCTGAGAAAGAATAGAGGTCTCAATCCATGCCGTGTGTGTAGGAAAAATATGGACAAAAAAGAAGAAGGATAAGAAGGTCGTGGTGGAAGAAATTGCCCTTAAAGCATCAGATCGCTCTGGTGTGTGGTTCCTTGACATTGGTTTCACATCTCACATGATAGGTAATAAGGATATTGCTAAAGGCATAAAATATGAAAAATATGGAGTTTTCAATTTTGGAAATTATGAATGCCTAAAGATAATTAGAGCAGGAAATGCCATGTTTTGGGGCAAAGAGATTAGATGTGCTGATGTCTTAGTAGTAGAAGGCCTTAGTCCTAATTTTCTTATCCTAAGTCAACTATGTGACTCAAGACATTCTATAAGGTTCACTATGAAGATGTATATTGTTAAAGGAAGAGATGGGATAGTGGTTCTATAAGGAAAAATCGAAAAGGGAAATCTCTACCTGGTAAGTGGAGAAGAAGATTTTTTTTCTGTCCAGAGAGGAAGAAAACAAGTTGTGGCATCAACAACTTGGTCATCTGTGCCAACAATCCTTGGAAGATCTGGTAAAGTGTGATGCAACAAGAGACCTCCCTAAGATATCATGTGATCATACTCACACCTACGATGCATGCCAACAATAGAAGATTATCAGAAATATGTATAAGGAAAAGGAAAAGAAGTCAACAAGAGTGCTCAAATTGGTGCATACTAATGTTTATGGTCCTATCTCACCAAGAGAAATTGATGGAAAGAGGTAATATATTATTTTCATTGATGAATATAGAATAATGGCATGGGTATTTTTTATTTCCTATAAGTCATATGTGCTCAGCTGGTTAAAATAGTACTAGAGGGAGTGTGAAAGAATTTGTGGGAAGAAAATTTTGAAGTTTCATACTGAAAATGGTATGGAATTCAAAAATAGTCAGGTGGAAGGCTATCTTGAGAAACATGGGATAATGCTTCATGTTTTATTAGTAAGGACTCCCCAACAAGATGGAGTGGTTCATAGGAGAAATCAGATCATCACTAACATGGCCAGAACGACGCTCATTGAAAAAGACCTACTAGAGAAATTTTGGATGGAAGCAGTTTTGACATTGGTCTACATTTCTAGCAGGGATTTATTGTGTCTGAAGGAAGGAAAGACGCCTTAAAAGATGTGGTATGGAAAGAATCCAATGGTGAAATACTTTCAAATATTTGGAAGTAAGTTCTTTATCCTCAACAAGGAAAAACATAAGAAATATTTTTCATTAGGAGATAAAGAGATATTCCTTGGCCATTCAGGAAAAATCAAAGCATATAAATGTTTTAACAAAAGGCTAGGAAAGGTAGTTGAGAGGAATGATGTCCCTGTTGTAGATAATCAAGAGATTATTCAACAACATAGTGATAAATTTCCAGAGGAAAGTGATGAGGAGGAAAGTAAGGAAAGAGGAGAAGAAGTGGATGATGCTGATTTAGAAGAAGATAATAATGATGAGCATAAAGATGAACAATCTGTATCTGCATAGAAGCTAAGGAGTCAAGATGAAATTGATAGACAAAATATCATTGGTGATCATTCAACTCTAGTTCATACAAGAATAATGAATTCACTCTAGAAGATATCTTTCTCATCTCAGGTTGAGCCTAAATTCTTTACGGATGTAGTTGATGATGAAAACTGGTCTAGTCCATGAATGAAGAGCTAGATCAGATTGAGAAGAATCAAACATGGGTGATTGTTTCGAGGCTAGCTAATAAGAATGTCATCGGCACTAAATGGGTGTATCACAACCAGATGAATGAAGATTGAACAGTGATTCGAAACAAAGCATGACTAGTGTTCAAGGGATACTATTAGATAGAGGGAATTAATGTTGATGAGGAATTTTCACCGGTTGCGAGACTGGAGACAATCATATTATTTCTAGCCATTACAGTTCAATGGAAGTTAAAAGTTTTCTAGATGGACGTCAAATATGCATTTTTGAACGGGGTACTGGAGGAAGAGGCGTATATTGAGCTGCCAAATGGATTTCTAATTCATGAGGATGATAAAAAGGTTTAAAGACTGAAGAAGGAATTGTATGGGCTGAAACAAGCATCAAGATCATGGTACAAAAGGCTCAATCAGTACATGAAAAAGATCGATTTTCTGCATGGCGGAGTTGATTACAATATCTATTTCAAAATCAACAGCAATAAAAGGATGATGGTACAGGTTTATGTCGATGACATAATTCTTGGTGGATCAGATGAATCTCAGTGTAGACAGTTCTTTGAATTCATGAAAATTGTGTTTGATATGTCAATGATTAGAGAGATAACATTTTTCCTTGGTCTACAAGTGACGCAAGGATGGAATTGAACGCTAATTTCTCAATCAAAATGTGCCATGTATGTTTTGAAAATATTTGTAATGAAAAATTCCAAGGAGATGATGACTCTTGTTGCTACTCAGATGAAACTATCCAAATATGAGGATGGAAAGGAAGTTAATATCACAAAATATAGGCAAATCATTGGATGTTTTTTGTACTTAATAGCGACAAGGCCTGACATTGTCTTCGCCACATGCCAAGCAGCAAGATATCAGAGTAACACCAAGGAAAGAAACATGCTTGATGTGAAAATAATACTTTAGTATATCAAGGGAATAGTGAATTTCAAGTTGATATATAGTGATAAATCATAGTAGAGTAATTGGAATATACTGATGTATGTTGGGCCGGTTTAATAGAATGATAGGAAATCAACATCCGGAGGTGCATTCTATCTTGGTGTACTATGTATTGCACGGCTGAGCAAGAAGCATGAATTCATTTCATTGAGCACCGCAGAAGATGAGTATATTGTAGCCACTAATGCATGCAAACAATTATTGTTGATGAAGTAGAATATTGATGATATGGGAGTTGAAGTGAAGTCTCTAATTGGAATCTTGTGCGATAACTCAAGTTCTATAAATCTCAAGAAATATCCCCTCCATCACTCAAGGACAAATAACATTGAGATAAAGTATCATTTTATCAAGGAGAAAGATGAGCAGGGGATCATGAAGTTGGAGCATGTGCCTACAGAACTACAGGTTGCAAACATCCTGACAAAGGCCTTACCCAAGTAATCTTATGGGCGGCATCGACAGGCTCTGGGTGTTCAGTCGACTCCCCGCACTTGAAAAAGTTTTTATGTGGGAAACCCCCTCTCCCCCTGAGGTATGATGTGTTCTACCATAATGTACTAATATGTGTTTTACCCTGTTATATAATGCCAAGGAGTGCCCTTTGGGTTTGTTGAAAAAGCAGGAGAGAAAATAGTGATTGTGGGGAAACCCCCTCTTTCCCTGAGGTATGAATGTTAAGTGGAGAAGATGACAGATGGAGTAGTGAGATAGGGGGAGCAATGAGAAAGGGGGAGAGTATTAATCTGAAGATGCTATAAGTGATCGATCAAAAAATAGATATCATGATAGCTATAGATCGTGATAAATGCTGAAGAGTGATAGTGAGAGAAGTTTTCCCGCGATCCCCTGTTGGTACCAATTTTGTAATTGGTATATGTTTGGTATCAATAGTTAGTGTCAGAAATGACGTGTTTCATTGATTAACTTCTAATTTTCTCTTGTTTCTCACACCGAGCATTGCTCATGTGGGCTTAGAGTACGTGTTATGTGAATCCATGAACGCTATCAGAATCGCAAGATGCAAATGGTGGTAGCGGCTGGAAGGATCCTTAATGATATATCAAGTGAAACTAATTTTTATGAGAAGAGTGGTCAACAAACCCAAAAGGGGGAGATTGTTGGGAGAAAATCTCTCAAGGCATCATTGAATAATTTTCTAAGTGATTGTGTTTGTTTACAAAGTGGGCCTCCATGTTTTGTTTGTCAAAAGAGATGACCATGGTGTATGATTGTGTTGAAAAAGGGGGTTTACATGGTGATTTTTCAGGTTCAAGGTATTCTTCCAAGAATCCATGATTGATAGAAAAAACCTCGAAAAAGGAATGAATGATCTAGAAGTGGTACAAAAAAGAGAAGATAGAAGGTAATGGGTGGTGCGGTATATTTGCGTGGTGTGCAGAAAATTAGCACGGTGTGTGAAAAATGGTGTGGTTTGTGAAAAATTAGTGTGGTGTGAAAAATAGAGGATTGGTGTTTTTCACGCAAGAGGTGTTTCAAGATCAGAAGATCAAATATTGGAAAAGGAATGAGGTGCGCAAAAAATTGGAGCAAGGTGCGAAATATGGTGTGCTGCGGATGATGTGTTTTTCGTGCTTGAAGAGGAATGCACGTGGAAGAAGGGTTTTTCTCACCGGGGTTGATTATGCCTATAAATTTGAAGTTACCCTCCCTCCCTCATTCATGTTGTTGAAGACTTAGAGATTCCCCGATCAGTGGTGCGCGAAATTTATGTTTGCACGGGGGTTGCGGGTAAACATTAAGTTTGCGCATTAAGTCAAGTATTGCGCGTAAAAGAGTTTTTGCATGAAAAGTGGATTTCAGGAAAGGTAGGAAACATACACACAAGTCATTTTAGAGGCTAGACATAAAATTTTGGAGGTTGTGCATCAAATATAATTTTCACAGAAATTGTATTTCACACAAGGTAATGAAATTACGCACAAGGTGACGTATGGGCCGCGCGTAAAAATTGCAGTTTCCTGGTACACTTGGTGCAAATTCAGATTCATCTACGAGTGAATGTTGGAAATCAATAAAGTATCTATCAACTGTTAAATATAAAGATTTCATTAGTGATAATGAATAGACCTACAGGTCTATAAACTGTTGGTGTATCTTTTGAAGAAGCAGTGAGCACACTTTAGTTGAGAGAGCAGTGAGATTTCATATTTTAAGTGGTCGTAAACTTGGAGGGATAGTGAGTCCACTTCGAACTTGTAAACAGTAGTGCGCTTATTGTGAATTTGTTACATTGGCACATTTCGGGTGTATGATCCTTGGACATAGCCTAGTGAGGGTGTGCGAAGTAAAATCGTTGTGTCCTATGCATGATTTAATTTATTTCTATAATTTTATACTAGAAAGCTAGAGAAAATAGTTATTCTTTATAATGAAACAAGATCAATAGGGGTAGTTATTTTAATATGACATACCCTGATTCACCCCCCCCCCCCCCTCTTATGGTATCTAACCTAGTAAACCTTATAGTAATCAACATTCTTGTTTTTTCCAATGTGATTTAATACTTTTTACAACAAAAAAATATGGACTACAGATATTCTAGATTTCAATGTGCCCGAAACCACCTCCCACATTGCAGATAATTTGTTAACTTGGGCACTCTATTTTGGAGTTCAACCAGGAGGCAATGTGCTACCATTTTGGAGTCCCAAATGAGGCCTATACTAAATCCTAGAAGTATTGGAGTCCATGTGAAGTGCTACTTCAACTATTCTTTCTTCCTCCCCTTCCATGTGGTTTTAAACTCCTTAGGATCACCTGAGGGAACATGATGTAATCCTGAGCTTCATGTTTGTATTATTTGGAATGATTTTATTAATTCAAGGTTCTGTTTTTTTTATTCATAATCTCTTATTATTTACTTGAGTAATTTACTAGTATTTCAGGATAAAATTCATATGATCATGTTTGGAAAATCCTTTCATGTGATGTTTCATACAACATTCATCACTTTTTCTTCCCTCTTTCAATTGTAGTGTTTGTGTGGTTAATAAGGGTCAATTGAACTCAAGTGATCAATATAATGTCTATGTAAATTTATTCCATGGTATCAAATTGAAATTACATACAAAACTAGAAATCACATCGATTTATTCATGTTTTTCCATGATGAGTTTCAGTTATTATGTTGAACACAAATCAACCAACAATCTGAAGTATCCGGTGAATCATTATGTGTTTTCGACTGAACCCTAGGAGGTATCCTAGCATAAAATTAGTAACATTATGGCACCTATGCGTTAAAAACAATGTATTAAAATATCAATACCATTTCTCTTGAAGTGATGATGGTTGAGCACCATGATAATTCTCTGGGTTGATCATGCTTAATTAATTTTGTTAGTTTATACTTTGTTTTATCGCTTTATTTTTTTCCATCATAATTTTAGAGTATGATCACTAAAGTTTTATAAAATCCAATTACCATTTCCGTTTTATAATCATAACCTTATTTTGGAATTAATGGTCAAAGGCTCCATCATCTGACAATCTAGGGTGACTTCTATACTGCAGAAATTCTAGTAAACTAAAAATCTAATTTGACGTGCTCGACAACGTGATAAGATTTTTGACCTATTGTCAGGGATCCAAAATCATTTTTTCCTTATTACTATTTTATTTGCATATTACTACTTTAGATACCTCCCAAATTTATTTATTTTGTTTTTTTGTTTTCGCTATTGTTTTCTGTGTGTTCTTTCTCACTCCCTATCACTTCTTTTTCCCTCTCTCTCATTCAGTAGTACAAAATTATGTTTTCTTTTATCCTTTAACTGTTATTTTGTTATGTTATTTTAAACATATTCAATCATTAAATGTAAAAAAATACAAAAAAATGTTCACAACTTTTTTTCATCGCCTGATCACAAAAGAAAAACTACTTGAATTTGACCCAGAAGTTGAACAGAAACTTCAATCACAAATTAGGTCATCTAGAGTATGTCAATCAAGTAACACTGAGGATCCCATTGAGGAACATCAAGTGGTACTAAAACAATAATAAATTGAACCCAATAAAAACAAATAAAGCATGGCTAAAAATAATCAAACATTAAAATAACTAACCACCCCAGATGTGGAGTACCAACCTACATACATCCAATATTCCAAGGAAGCATCCAACATTGACCTAAGATTAGGAAACATCTTCCAACATCCCAAATTTCATGGAAATTCCAATTAGGACCCTCAAAAACATATCAAATATTTTCATATAGTGTTCTTCACGATTAATCAACAAATTGTATATGAGGGTCTCATTATGTTTAGGGACTTCTATTTCTCCCTTGATGGTGTTTGAAAAGAGTGAATATACTCTCTACCTTGCACAATTGGAGGAATGAAAGACCTTAAATGACTCATTCTGAAGACCTTATTCCCTACCTCTTGAACTACATCAATTATAAAAGAAATATGTGGCATTATGCAATCACAAGGAGAAACCCTTCAAAAATATATGGAGAGATTCACAAGACCATGATCATGTTTCCCCACCACCAAATTGGTAAATAATTTCTAATTCAATACTTATATGAGGGACTTATCCCCATGGATGAAGGAATGATAGATGATGCATCTGGTGGTTTCTTAGTTGATAAAACTCCTTCCAACACTCATGAATTAATATCCAAAATTGCTTAAAATGCACAACAATTTGGTACATGAGAAATTACACTAACCTGAGGAGTTCATGAGGCACATCATTCGTCCATAGAACTAATGGTTGATGATAAAATTGTTGAGATGAATACCCTTATAAGGAAATTATATCAAGAACAAGGTTACTCAGACTCCACTTCTATTCCATTATATTCTGGTATTTTTTATGATAACACTCATTTCTCTGACTAGTTCCCATAACATTAGGAATCATCTGAGTCTTGTGCTACTGTATTTTATGGGTGTCCATTCCAACAAGATCCTCCCTTAATAAGGAACCATTTAGGCCTAATCCAAACCTGGGGTGGAAAGAACAACTACAATACCAACATGTGTGAAACTAGAGAAACCCTAAACAAAATTGGTATTAGTAAGGGAATGGTATAAAACCTTCTTATCCTTCAACATCATGAAAGAATATTCCCCCTCCTAAATCTAAACCAAGACTCAAGGATATGGTGAAGAAAATAGAAACTAAGAACCTCTAGTCCAAACAGACCACACAATCATCTATTCATGACCTATATAATCAAGTGGTAAAATTATAAAAAACCATCATTGTGATAAAGATGAAAGGTTCTAGAAAACTACCATAATAACTTTTTTCTAATCCAAAATACAAAGGTAATTGTTTTTTCAATAACTCTACATATTGGTAAAGAATTTTATTCTTCTAATGATTATACCCAAAAGGTATGTCCCCCTCTTGAAAACTATCTTTACCCACCCTTAAATGATTATAATATTTGACAAAAATGTTATGCAAATTTTCATTGAGGATTCCTCGAAACAACCCATTCCTCTTCCTTTCCCACAATGACTCTCTAAATCCAATAATTTTTTTGATAATGATATTGTTAAAGGGTTAATGATGACATTTAAAAAGGTATAAGTAAACATTCCATTAAAGGATGTAGTTAGTCAAATCCTACAATATTCCAAATCCCTTAAAGAAAATTGCACCCATAGATGACTTCTGAAGGAGATTGAGAGTGTCGACATGGGAAGGAATGTATCAACATTATTTAACTAGAAATTCCAACCAAATGCAAGGATCTAGGAAATTTCTTGATACACTACATCATAAGGGATAAATTCTTTTCAAGAGTTATGATAGATTATTGTGCTTCAATTAATGTATTGCCTTACTATTTGTGCACTTCTTTGTATGTTTGATAGATTCAACCATCATGAATCATAATGAAACATTCAAACTAGAGAACAACACAACCAACAAGAGTGGTCAAGGACATCCTTGTAAAAGTAAAAAATCTCATCCTCCCCACCAACTTCTACATTCTTGAAATGAAGGATACCTAAACCCAAGGACATGATCCTATCAAACATGAGTGGACATTCCTCAAAACAAAAAATATGATCATCAATGTTCAAAATGGTATGATATCCTTCGAGTTTGGTGGAGAAAAGGTGAGTTTTTCCATCTTGATTCCATGTAAAACCCCATTGAGAAGCACTCCAATATTCCTGTCTATTCGATGGAAGTTTTCTCTAACGAAACACAGACACAATATTCTCTCTTTGACTGATACTGTTGTTTATTTTTATCTTATTTAGACATGATGATTTGAGTTTTGAATCATTTTTTGAGTATTCTGTGTGTTCTAAAAAGCGAAAATTTTGTGCTTTAATAGATGAGTGTGTTCATTATGAGGTACCCATGATCTTCAATGATTCTGAAAATCTCATTTTAGTAGATTATACAACCTTATAAAATAAAAATGAGAAGATAGAAAGTTTCATGGACCTCACTCCCCTGAAATAACCTACCTAAATACAAACAAAAATTGTATTAGAATTTAAACCACATCCGTATAATTTAAAATATTCATATCTTAAGGGAATTGTCGAATTTCCGATCATTATTTCCATTAAAATCTCTATACAGTAGGAATCAAAACTGCATGACCTTTTGAGAGAGTGTAAAAATGGTATTTGATGGAATTTTTATGATATTCCAAAGATTATCCCATATATTTTTATATACCATATACTATTGGATGATGAGGCTAAGACCATAAGGGAGGCTCACAACTCGTTGAATCCCACTCACCATGAAGTAGTAAAACTAAATGTTAGTATATTACATATTTCTGGGATCTTTTTTCCTTTATATGATAGTAAATGGGTTAGCTCAGTTCCAATTTCGGCAAAAAAACTAGAATAACAACAGTGTCTAATGAATGTAATGAATTGGTACAACGACATATGAAAAATATTTAGTGAGTCAGTATTTACTACCATAGAATGAATCAATCCACACGAAAAGATCGTGTTACTCTATCTTTAATTGACTATATATTAGAAATATTGGATGTAAAGTCCCATAATTGTTACCTTGATGGATATTCGAGTTAATTTTAAACCCATATAGCCCATGAGGTTCAAGAAAATACAACATTTAACTATCAATTTGGAAAATTTTCATATTGAAGGAAGCCATTGGTTCTATGTTATTCCCCCGGTACTTTTTTGCAATTTATTTTGAGTATTATTTTTGAGTACCTAAAGAATTTCATGGAATTTTTTATGGATAATTTCAATGTTAATAAAACATCCTCTGATGAGTGTTTGTCACACCAAGGTTTTTTCCTTCATCAATGTATTGAAAAAGATATCATATTAAATTATTATAAATTTCATTTCATGGTTGAGTGGGGGATAGTACTTGGGCATGTTATTTTAAAAGAGGTTATTTAAGTGGATAAATAAAAAATAGATTTACTTTCAACCCTTTATTATCATAAATGTATTCATGAGGTGCGATCTTTCTTGGGTCATGATGGTTTTACCACCGATTCATTAAATACTTTACTAAAATTACACTTCCCTAATATCAAATATTGCAAAATGAAACTGAATTTGTTTTTTATAAAAAGAAATGAGGATTATTTCAATTCACTAAAAATGAGTCTAACATCACCTCCCATCATCCAACCTACAAGGTGGGATCTTCCCTTCATGCTTATGTGTGATTCCTCTAACATTGTATTTGGGGTAGTTTTATCACATAGGGGTGAGAAGTCTCTTTGTGTCATTGAATACGAATCTCGTACCCTTGAAAATACCTAAGAAAACTACTATACCACTAAAAAAAGAATGCTTTTCTATTGTGTGGTCCTTTAAAAAATTATGTTCGTATATTATTGGGTATAAAATTAATATATTTTATGATTATCTTTCCCAAAATATTCTACTAAAGATACTTGAAGCTATGCCTCACCTCATTCAATGGATTATCCTACTCCATGAGTCTGACCATGGGATTAGAGATGAGAGAGTAGTGGAAAATGGTGTAGTTGCCACATTAAGAGAATTTACACACCACTGGACAATAATGTTGACTCATCCATCCCCATTAGATAATTATTACCTCATGAGAACCTTTGTGATATTGTAGACCTGACCCCTGGTATGCAGACATTGATAATTTTCTTGAAAAATCTATTTCCCCACTGATTTTGGCACATCAAAAATCCCAAAGTCATAAGACTAATTCTCAATGGTACATTTTGGAGGACTCATATTTTTGGATAATTTTTAGTGACCAAGTTTTTTGTTGAAGTGTCCCTAGCCCTTTGTTTACCTCGGTCTTGACCTTTTTTCAGAGTTTGGATTGTGGGGGTTACTTTGGTTCTCAACGTATGGCTCAAAAGGTCCATGACTCAATAATTTGTTATCCAAAATTGTATAGAGGATCCAATTGGTTTTCTAATTCATTTACTCAATGTAAATTCATAGGGAATATCTCCAAGAGGAATGAAATTCCCCACCAACCCAAGTTACTTTGTGATATCTTCAATTCATGGGGAATTGAATTCATGGGGCCTTTTCATAACTCATTTGTCTTTCTATATATCTTATTGACTGTGGAAGATGTTTCTATATGGGTGGAAGAAAAGGATACTAGGATTGATGACTCTTGAGTTGGTGTGGATTTTTTGAGGTCCATGATTTTTATTAGGATTTTCTAGATGAGATTTATCATTAGTGAACAATGTTCATATTTGTTGAATAGAAACATGAAACATTTGCTACATAATTATGGGTTTGTTCATAATGTCTCCATAGTATATTACCCAAAAAATGAAGGACAAGAATAAATCTCAAATCATGAGGTTAAGTGAATGTGTTAAAAATTGTAACAACTCAATATGAATGATTTATGTTTGTTCTTTGATGATGCACTTTGGGTGTACCGTACATCTTTTAAAACACCAATCAAAATTTCACCATATAATATTGTGTTTGTAAAGCCTCATCACCTCCTAGTAGAGGTAGAGTATTGTACATATTGAGCTGTTAAATAATGTAATATGAATCTCTCAGTTGAAGGTGAACATAGGAAGTTGAAGATTCATAAGTTGGAAGAAATTCGACATGATGTATATGAGAACTCCCGAATATATAAACAAAAGAATAAATCTGTCCAAGATTGGATGATTTATCAGTTGAAGTTTCATATCATTGAGAATTTTATCATGTATAATTCGAGGCTAAAGCTCCACCCAGGTAATATTTTTTCCAGATGGCCCGGTTCTAATACTATTATTAATGTTTACCCTTTTCGTACTATACAGTTCTATTATGATTAAAGTAGATAAAGGTTTACTAGCAATGTGTAGATTCTCAAACACCTTATGAGGATTTTACATTGCATCTCCAGGAGAAAATCCAATTGATTGATGTCACATATGACACCACATAGCGTGTTTTCCATTATATGTACCTTTATTTACATGCAAATTTACTTAAAATACATGAATTTAGGACAATGTAATTTTGTGGTGTGGGGGTGTGACATGTTATAGTTAGGATTTTAAAAAATCAAACAAATAAAAATTTTAAAATGTGTTTTATTTTTGGATTTATTTTCCATTTTTTTGTGTTTTTATATAAACATTGATTTTAAAAAAATATCTGAATCATTTTTCATGCTTTGGTTGATTTTTTGGAAAATTATACTTTTTTGGTAATTTTTTCAAATGAATGTTGATATGGAATATTTTTATAGAGTTTTATTTTCAAATCATTCTGATGTGTTCAATGGATTTTTGAATAATCTTTCTTCTAATCACTTCCATGTGTGTCCCAAATCATGTAAAAAAACTCAAACATTGCTTGATTATATTTAATTTTGTTATATTCAAGTATGCTACAATTATGTTAGAGGAAATCATTCATTGTAAATCCCTTAGAAAAATTAACCTCTATTTTAATCCACATTGACATTTTATCCTTATTAAGCATTGGAGACCATCAAATGATTTTTAGGTATCCAAATTACAAGAAACATTTCCCTTACCCACCCATACCTTCTGTATATTCTTGTTTTATTTTCAGGAAGTGTGGGAGATAGGATGTTTCCTTGGGAATTCAAGGGAGATAATCATTGTTATGGGTTGATATAAAGGGTTCCAACATTTTCCTTGGGTAGTTGATTTATAAGACAAAATAAATTCTTATTTTACACATGTTTCCCTATTTATATCCAAAAAACTATATATTAAAAAATTTACATAAAAAAACAAAAGAATAAAATGTAGAAAATATTATGTTCACTCAATATTATTCACTTCTTGGTTGTGACCCACACAAATTAAAATGGGGATAGTTAGTTAGAGGTGATACATTTTGTGAGTGGTTGAGTGTGTACATTCATTTTGAACACTTTCTGAATTTTTACATATTTTGTACGTAAGATATTAGACACTCCTCTTCTACCTCATATTTCGAAAAATTTAATCATATAGACCCTTGAACCTTGGAAAAACCTGTAGGAAGTCCTTTTGAGCTGCTCCGAAGTTTCTACCGATTGAGAACTGAGAATCTTGACAAGCATATTGTATGATCACATGAACTCTATGAAAATATCATAACACCACATTGATGTGTTCCTTGAGTAAAGAGGGAAAATTTCTAGGTGAGGTAGGTTGCAACATGTTGCATTGGTGAAAAAATGAAGTTGACTAAATTTGAATGTGAGAGAAAAAAAATAATAAGAAAATTTATTCCATAAACATAACATGATGAATATCATTTCAAAAGAATCTTGGATGATTTCACAAATTTGATTTAGGAATGGAAAATGATTAGGATATTATACTTTGCCCAGGAGAGAAAATGATTGGGTTTGGTGGTGTGATCGAACCATGATTCACTATATTATTTCACCCTTATACCAATTTCATAAACTTGTTTTTTATTGAAAATTATAATTATAATAACAAATTTCACTTCATTATTAATTAAAAAATATTTTTATTTACACTGTTAAAAAGTAAAATTTCACTTGTTTTGAGGATTTCATTGAAGGTGGAGGTGATTTATAGAGACCATGATGATGCAGAAGGAAAATGCCCCAAACTGAATGGAATCCCATTAACTAATGTGCACTATTTTTCAAGATCTAGAAAATCCATGCATCCCAATGGGATGAAATGTTTTTATCAAAACTATATCCCTATAAGATAAAAATTTCATGAAGTAACCCAATCAAAATTGATCCATTAGTAGGCCCATCCAAACTGATATGTTTAATAAAATGAGTCTTCACAAAGTCAAAACAATTTATTTGTATTTTGGAAATATATCTTATTATAAACTATGCATAGACACAAAATTTGAGCTAATATAGAGCCTTAAACACATAATTCCTTAATTCCATGGTCCTCCACGTGAGTATCTCCACAATCATCCCAATGATTTTTACATAGTGTTCACCAAAATTTAACACCAAAATATATTTGAGGATCTCATTATGTTCAGGGAATACCCTTTCTTTATTGATAGTATAGAAAATATGAGATGTACTATCTACTAAGAATAATTGTGGGCTTTAATGACCTAAAATTACACTTTATAGAGGATTTATTCCCTTCCCCATGAACTACAAAAATTACAAAAGAAATATGTTCCATTAGTCAATCATAAAGAGAGACCCTTCATGAATATTTGGAGAGATTCAAAATTCATTGCTCAGGTTTCCACGAAAACCAAATTAGTTAATAATTCCCAGTTCAATACTTCTATTAGAATCTTATCCCGATAGATCTTTGAATAATAAATACTATAGCGAGTCGTTCCCTAGTTGATAAAACTTCTTCCGTAACTCATGAATTAATAGCCAAAATGTCTCAAAATTCACAACAATTTGGTACCTAGGAAATTTCACCAACATGAGGTCTTCAAAAGGCAACTCATTCGTCCCAAGAACAAAATGTAGCTAATAAATGTGATGATATGCATACCCTTTTAAGTAATTTTTCTCAAACACATGGAAAATCACACTCTTCTTCGATTCCATTACATTGTGGTATTTGTTCCGATAACACTAATTTATCTGACCAGTTCCCACAACATCAAGATTTATCCAAGTCTTTTGAAATAGTATTCCTTGGGTGACTATTCCAACTAGAACCTCCCTTCATGAAATAACCATTTTGGCACAATCCAAACCCTGGGTAGAAATCACAACTATAGTACCAACAAGGATGAAACATGAGATACCCTAAACCAAACCGCTATCAACAAGGCCATGGAATGCAACATTATTAGCCTTCAATATCATGAAATAATCCTCCTACTCTAAAATCTGAACCGACCTTCGATGATATAGTGATGAAAATGGAAATCCAAAAGCTCTAGTTCCAACCAACCATGAAATCTGCTACTCAGGACCAATGAACTCATGTGGGACAATTGTAAAACACCATTGGTGAGATAAAAATGCAATGTTATAGACAATTATGAACCCAACCTATTAATAATTCATATGTCAAAGTTAATTTTTGAGCAATAACACTTCATATTGGAAAATATCTTTCTTCATCCAATGAATCTACCCAAAAGGTATGTCCCCATCTTGAAATATCTATTTCTCTACCTTTAAAATATTTAAATGTTGAAAACCCAAATAGAAATGCTGAACAAATTATCATTGACTATTCCATTGAACAAATCGTTCCTCTTCATTTCCCCTGGAGTCTCTCTAAATCAATGAAAATTTATAATATTGAGATTGATAAATATATAATGAATACATTTAAAAAGATACACATTAATTTTCCTTTAATATATTTAGTTAAAAAACCCTCTATATGAAAAATTTTATAGAGAACATTGCCCCCATAGGTGAAGGTTGAAAGGGAATGAGAGAGTGAATATGGAAAGGAATGTATCAGACTTGATTCAACCAGAAATTCCATCCAAATGCAAGGATCCCAGAATATTCACAATAAATTTCACCATATGGATGACATTCTTTTAAGATTCAATCCTAGATTAAGGTTTCTTCAATTAATTTAATTCCTTTAGATGTGTACACTTCTCTACAGGTTGGAGAGCTTCAACAAAAATATCATTTTGTAACATGCCAACTGGATCACAATACTCCCATGAGGAGTGCTCGAGGACATCCTTATAAATGTGAAGAATATCATCTTCCCTATTGAATTTTTCATTATTGAGATGGAGTATAAATGAACCCAAGGACCTGATCCTCTCATAATTTAGATTATATTCCCTAAAACCACAAAGACGACTATCAATGTTGACAATAGTATTTTTCCATGGAGTATAGTGGAGAATATTTAGGTTTTAACATTTTGGATTCCATGAAGCCCCCATTGAAGAGCACTCCAATCTTATTATCTATTCAATGAAAATGATCTCTAATGAAAAAAACATATAAAATTATCTCCCAAACTGATACTTTGATTTATTTTCCAATTCATTAGATTTAGATTATTTGATTTTTGATTCATGTTTTGAGTGTTGTGTTTGTTTTGAAATGTGTAAAAAAATTAATTTATGAGCCTGTTCATTTTGAGGTACTCATCTCCATCGATGATTCTTAAAATCACATTTCAATAGATTCTTTATCCTCAGAGAACAAACATGAGCATATATATAGTTTCATGGACCTCACTCCCCTGAAATATCCTCCCTCAATCCAAAAAACAACTACTGATGGAATTAAAACCACGTCCATCTAATTTAAATTATGCCTATCATAAGGGCATTGACCATATGCCCGTCATTATTTCCAATAAACTCTCTCTACAGTCAGAATTAAAACTGTTTGACCTTTTCATAGAGTGTACAATGAAGATAAAAAGGACTTAGTGAGAAATTATAGTGATTCTTCCATGAATTTTTATGCACCATATAATTTTTTATGATTAGTCAAATCTCGTAAGGTAGTCTCAATTACGATTCAATTCCACACTCCTTGATGTAGTAAAATTGGAAGTTAGTAAATTACTTACTGTGGTGATTATGTTTCTTATATTTGAGAGTAATTGGGTTAGCCTAGTTCAAATTTTCCCTAAAAAACTAGAATAAATTTAGTGTCAAATGAAACAAATGAATTGGTTCCAAAAAAAGTGCAAACAATTGGAGATTCTCTATTAACTATCATAAACATAATCGAGACACACCAAAGGATCACATTCATCCACCTTTCATTAAATAATTGTTAAAAATATTGGTTGGTAAGTCCCATTATTGTTTCCTTTATTGATATTTGGGTTATTTTCAAATCCATATAGCCCTTGAGGATCAAGAAAAGACAACATTTACCTATACATTGGGAACATTTTTGTATAGAAGTATGCCTTTTGGTCTATGTAATGCACTCGGTAATTTTATGTGATGTATGTTGAGTATTTTTTCTGAGTACCTATATAATTTCATTAATGTTTTTATAGATTATTTCATGGTTTATGGAACTTTTCTTTATGACTGTTTAGAACACCTAGCTTATGTCCTCTATGATTGCATTGAAAAATATATCATAATAAATTATGAGAAATTCCATTGCATGGTTGATCAGGGGATAGTTCATAGGAATGTTATTTAAAAAGATGTAATTCAAGTGGTTAAATAAAAAATTGAATTAATTTAAAACCTTTCATTTACAAAAAATGTGCGTTAGTTGAGATCCTTCTTGGGTCATGATAGTTTTTACCGCTGATTCATTAAGGGATTTAGTAAGATTTCACTTCCCCTATCTCGATTATTGTAAAAGGAATGTGAATTTATTTTCTAAAAAAACATGATTCATTAAATTAAGTAAAAATTAGTCCCACATAACCGCCCATCTTCCAACCTCTAATGAGGGATCATCCATTGAAACTTATGTGTGATTCCACTAACTTTTCAATTTGGGTTGTTTTATCACAATGGTTTGAGAAGTCTCCCCATGTCATTTCATATTCATCATGTACTCTCAAAACAACATAGAAAAACTATGCAACCACCAAAAACTAACTTCTTTCTACTTTGTTTTCCATGGAATAATTCCTTTCATATCTTATCAGGTTAAAAATAATTTTTTTCTAATCATGCCGCACTTGGTTTTATCCTAATGAAACCTAAAGCTAAGCCGCACGTCATTCGGTGGATACTCCTCTTACATGAGTTTGACCTTGAGATTAGAGATAAGAGAGGAATGTAAAATTTGTTATTTGGCCATATTTTTAGGATTTCCCCACCATTGGATAATCATGTTGACTCACACATCCTTATCAAATAATTCTTTCCTCATGAGAACCTTTGTGATGTTGTGTTCCCTACCCCTGGTATGCGGACATTGGGAATTTTCTAATAAAATATAGGGTCCCCACTAATTTAAGCACATTATAATACCAGAGTCCTATGAATGATTACTGATGGTGAATTTGGGTTAACCCATATTTTTAGAGATTTTTTGGTGACCAATTTGTTCGTTTGTGTGTTCATGGCCATGATTTCACCTCTATTTTGACCTTTTTCCGCACTTTGGATTGTGGGGGTCACTTCGGCTATTTACATATGGTTCTAAAGGCCATTGACTTGGGAAATTTTTGGAAAAAAATTTATAGATATTCCCATAATTTTTTAAGTCCTGTATTCAATGTCAAATCATAAGGAATATCTCCATGTTGAATGAAATTCCACTAAAACCCATGTTATTTTTTGAGATCTTCAATGCTCGGGGCATTGACATCATGGGTGCTTTTTCTAAATAATTTGGGTATTTGTATATATAATTGACTATGGAAGATGTCACTAAATGTGTGGAAGATAAGGCTACTATTATTGATGACTCTCAAGTGGTTGTTGATTTTCTAAGGTCTAAGATTTTTAGTTGGTTTGGTTGCAAATATTTATTATTAGTGATCATGGTTTGAATTTTTTCAATCGCAACATGAAAAAAAATTGTATGTATGGAGATGTTCATAAAGTTTTTTGAACATGTCACCCATAAAATAATGGAAAAGAAGAAATATCAATTCGTATGTTAAGAGAATCTTGGAAAAAAATGGTACAACCTAATAGGAAAAATTGGAATGTTTTCTTAGATGATGGACATTAGAAATACCATGAAGAGTTTAAAACCCAAATCACAATGTCACTATATTTTTTTTTAAAGTCTTTTGACCTCCCTGTAGAGGTAGATCACAATATATATTGGGATGTTAAATAAGGTAATATGAATCTCTGAGAGGCATGTAAACCTAAGTAGTTTTAAATAATGGTGTTGGAAGAAATTTTATGTGATGAATATGAGAACTCATGAATCTATTAAGAGGACAAAAAGGCTATCCATGATAGGATTATTCTTCAAGGGAGGTTTCACATTGCTGTAATGGTTCACATGTATAATTCTAGGATAAATCTACAACCATGTAAGCTTTTTTCCTGATGCTTCGGTTCTTATACTATTGCTGATGTTTACCCTCTTGGTGCAATAAATGTCTTTCATGAGAAAAGTGGACAGAGGTTTACTTTGAATTATAAGTGGTCAAACACTTCTATAAGGATTTTCCAAAGAATCATGTGGAGATAATCCAGTTGATAGATGCCACATATGACACCACAAAGTATGTTTTTCCTTCTCTCTACCATTATTTACTTGTCTGTTTGTCTAAAATACTTGCATTGAGAACAATGCAATTTTTAGGTGTTGGGAAGGGTGATATGTCATAGTAAGGATTTAAAAAACATATAAAAACAATTTTGTTCATGTTTTATTTCATTTTCGTTGTTTTTTGTTTTTAGATAAATATTGACCTTAAAAAGAATATCCAAAATCATTGATCATTCTTGAGTCGATTGTGTGTAAAATTTATCTATTTTTGGAAGATTTTTTTTTTCAAATGAATTTTGATATGGAATATTTTTCAATAATTTTTATTTTAAATTCATTACTAGGTGTTTACCTGATTTTTAAATATCATGCTTCATTACCACTAACCAATATTTTAATCCCTTACCTGAGAGACATTCTAATCCCTTTATTGTGTATTCTTCCATTTAATCACATTCATGAGAGTCTCTGGTCAGGTAGAGAAATAAGAACTTTCCTTGATTCTATTTAAAGCCATAATATTTGACTATTCCACATTCATGTTAGAGGCAATAATTCATTGGAAATACCTTTAAAAATCAACCTCTATTTTTGTAAACCATTAAATTTTTCCATTATTAAGACTTAGATAGAATCAAATTCCTGTTAAGTATACAAATTACAAGCTATTTTACCCCTAAATACCCCAATCTTGTGTATATTGTTGTTTTATTTTTAGAAATTATTGGTGAGAGAGTGTTTCCATGGTAATTTTGAGTAGAGAATCATTATTATGGGTTTATATAAAGGGTACCTATATTTTCCTTGGGTAGTGGGCTCACAAGACATATTGCATCATTATTTTATGTATGTATCCCTCTTTATCATCAAGAAACAATATATTACAAAAATAGTTCGTACCTAAAAAAACTAAAAAAAACGAATAAAATGGAGAACATAGGATATTTAATCATTATTATTCACTTATTTGGTTGTGACCCACACAAATGGATAATAGGGATAGTGAGTTTGAGGTGATACACATTGTGATGGGTTGAGTGTGTAATTTCATAGTGAAAACATTCTAACTTTTTACATGTTATCTACATAAGATTTTAAACACTCCTCTTCGACCTACATTTTGAAATCATTAAATCATACTAAACCATGAACCTCATAAAAAACTTTGGGAAGACCTCTTGAGTAGAACAATAGTATCTATCGATAATGAATTTATAATCATGTAAATCATAGGGTAAGATCACATGAACTCTGGTAAAAAAGAATAAATCTACTTTCATAAGATCCTTGAGTGAAGAGGAAAAAACTCTTGGTGATTTAGGTTGTGACATGTTGCATGTGTGAACAAATTGAGTTGAAAAAAATCAAATGTGAGAGAATAAAAATGATAGGAAAATTTATTCCTTAAATGAGACATGTTTAATTTCAATTTAAATGATTATTTTTTGTTTTAACACAATTTATTTTGGAATGGTACATGATTAAGATATTATACTCTGCCTAAGAGTGAAAATGTTTCGGTGTGGGGGTGTGATCGTGCCATGATTCAAAGTTTTATTTATCCCTTATACCAATGTATTAAAATAGTTGTGTATTTAAAATTATAATTATAATAAAACAATTTCCATCATTAATGATTAAATAATTATTTATTTTCACTTTGAAAAATGTAAATTTCACCTGTTTTGATGATTTCATTGAAGGTGGAGGTGATTCGTAGATCCCACGATGAAGTAGAAATAAAATGGGACAAACTACAAGAAATCCCATGAATGCATGTCCACTATATTGCATGATTCAAGAAATATGTGATTCTAAATGGACATAAATTTTGTGAACTGATCTATTTATTTTTGGGATACAAATTTCATGATAGAACCAAATCCCAATTCATCATCTTAGATGCCCATCTAAACTGACCTATCCAACAAAATAAATCTGTATGGAGTAAAAAGTTTGCATATGTATTTTGGATATATATATTATTTTTGGTCAGAGTGGATACTCAAGAGGGGGGTGAATTGTGTTCCAATTAAAAGTTCTGTTTAAAAACTTTGAGTTAAAAATCCCCCAAAAAGAATACAGAATTAAACTATAGTGAATTTATATCATAGTAAATGTTCTGTTAGGTTCTCAAGGGATTGATTAGTTCCCAGTTAATCAAATCAGTAGACTTTATTAACTATTGAAACTGACTTACTGATTTACAACTGATATAAACACTTGCGAATTTAATTATCAAAGTGACTTTAAAACAGTTTTGGTTTTAAAGAGATTAGCAGCAGAATAAAAGAATAACTTTGAAATATATAAAACAGCAGATATAACCAAGAGGTTCAGTCTCAAGCCGAGACTTAGTCCTCTCAAAAGATTTTATAAAAAGATGATCCACACCCTGGATCGGGGATAACAACAGCAACCAGCTGTCCAGGTCCAAGACCTCTACCACAGTTATTGGTGGGAGCAAACACAACAGCAACCAGCTGTCCAGGTCACACGACCTCTACCACTATCCCAGTGGGAAAAACAAAATGAGGAGACTTGAGTGAGGATTTAAAAATACTCTAGTTAGAGTATAGGAGACAGTGTGCTTGTAAAATATAACATATAATACACACTGCTCAATATGTAAAAGGATAAATCACAGAGCAAATAGTTAAAGGTTAGAAATGGCTCTTGTGATTAGCATGCAGTTCTGGATTCCTTTGATTGATCAGAATTCGCTCTGAGTCCTCTCCTGGTTTCTGTCTGGAAAACAGAGTATCGTCTGCTTCCTTAACATCCAGGTTCAGAGAATGTGGAAGAAGTTGTAGAGTTGATGTTATCTTTTTGTTCTTAACTCTTCTCTGGTACGCCAATTATAGGTGATCTTCTTGTAAGCTCATACGTCTTTCTTCATGTACACCAGCTTGAGTGTTCTTCACTTGTTTAGTGCGGTTGCAACCTCTTCACAACACGTGTTTAACTCTATTATCTATTCGTGTGTATACGCGCGTTGTATCTCCCTTTTGAGCTCGACAACAGCATCCTTCTTTTAAAGCACGAGCCCCGATAAAAGATATGATTTTCTTTTTGCTGGTACGAGGTACGGTTCCCTAACATCCAACAGCACACATTAAATAAATGACAGAGCATTTAAAAATATTCCTAATATGACCGTTGGTTAGATTAAATAAAGATAAAGAAATTCAAACAGCTGTTTATGACTATCAGTGTGTCAAGTGATCGGTGGGTCATCAGCATCAGTGAGACATCTTCGGTGACTCATTCGATCAGCATCGGTAAGACATTTTCGGTGACTCATTTGATCAGCAACGGTGAGACATTTTCGGTGACTCATTTGATCAGCATCGGTGAGACATTTTCGGTGACTTATTTGATCAGCATCGGTGAGACATTTTCGGTGACTCATTTGATCCGCATCGGTGAGACATTGTCGGTGACTCATTTGATCAGCATCGGTGAGACATTTTCGGTGACTCATTTGATCAGCATCGATGAGACATTTTCGGTGACTCATTTGATCAGCATCGCTGAGACATTTTCGGGGACTCATTTGATCAGCATCGGTGAGTCCGTTGTCCTTTGATATGGATTGGTGCGACCGTTGTCCTTTGATATGGATCGGTGTGACCATTGTCCTTTGATATGTATCGGTGCGACCGTTGTCCTTTGATATGGATCAGTGAGACCGTTGTCCTTTGATATGGATCGGTTCGACCATTGTACTTTGATATGGATGACTTCCAGAATACTTGTAAATCAATAACAAAGAGATAAAAACATGATCCAACTAATATACACAGATTCATTAAGAGATTGTGATTATGAGAAATCCAACCAGATTAAGTAATTGATGATTTGTGATTATTAAAACAGCAATCATAGGAAGAATTCAACAATCTTCCAGAGGGTTCAACAATCTCCCCCTTTTTGATAATCACAACTCTTAGCCAATAACAAGGCCAAGCCATTAATAAATATGGCTTAGCCATTAATAAATAGAAGATATCTTCAATAATAAGGCATAATAAGAATCACAAAAAAAATAAAATATAAATCTCCCCCTAAAATTAGGCCTGTTAAAAACTTATGCAAGCATTGGCATACAAAGATTTAAATATACCCCATATCTCCCATGGATCCATAGATATTTCTCCCCCTTTGGGATAATCAAAAAGGAGGGAAAATAGATAAAGAGGAGATTAGAAGACGGCAGCAGTGAGAATAAAAAGAAAAGAGAATAAAGTTCATAAGACATCAAAGTACAATCACAACATGGTTCATCCTATCAAAAACAACGCACAACTATTACTGGGGGTGTAAAGGGGCTTTACCCTTGTCGGACGGATCAATGGTGGGTATGTTGGAAGGCCTGGAGGAAGGTTGAACTGGGCGAATATGAAATGGTGGTAAACGACTCTGGAGGTTGGAGGAGAGGATGCCATCGGAATTTGCTGTGGAGCTGTAGGAGCTGGTTGAGAAGATTGATGAGGAACCGGTCGAAGATGAGAGAGAGCTTGAGAAACATAGATCTGATTTGGAGCAACATCAGAGGCACCGAGAGGGTTAGCAGTAGGAAGCACAATGGCAGTGGCTTGTGCATTCAGATAAGGCTTCAAATGATTTATGAAATTCTGAATGACTTCTGCACCATACTTCATAGCCTTCTCAAAATCATCCTTATTTTCCATAAACCGTTCCAAGGTTGGAATAAAATCTTTCAACTGTCGAACTTGAGTTTTGAAAGCATGTGTGACTGGAGGTAGTCTCAGATTTTCAGCTGGCACTTTGAAATTCGTGGTCATCTCATGCTTGGTATAGATTTTTGAAAAGTAGTGATCAAACTTTTCATTGATTTCTCTCTGAGAATTAGTGGCATCTGCTGAATATATTGTTACAATCTTATGAATGTGATCACTATGCTCCTTCATCTTCCTCTACGAGTCCAAATCAAGAACTTGCCTAATGGTGGACAATTCATCATGCACAAACTGCTTCAGAGCCTCTAGCTCACGAGTGGTGATCTTGGTTACTTTGGCTGAACTGGCTTGAGCAACTATCTGAGTTATCTCAGCCTTCAACATTCTCAGATCAGACTTCTTAAGATTTTCAATCAGATTCCTCAACACTTCCATCATACCAGAAATAGTGGATCTAAATTTGATGGATAATGAAACTAACCCAGATTGTAGATCCATTAGAATCTGATTTAGAGAGGCTATGTGTCTGCCAATAAACTCACCAGTATTGGCCATGTCTGGTGTAATAGCCTTTGAAATTTCGTCTCTAACTGTGCCTCTCACAGCAGCAAGCAACTCCCTTTTAAACTTGTCAAAATCAGACTGAGATACAGTAGAACTAGATAGATGAGCACCAGCAGCATCAACAACATGAACAGATCTTGCCCTAACTGGTTGGCTTTCCATCATAACTGCATTAGATTCTGATTCTTCTTCATCTTCCTCAGAATACTCTAAACCCAAAACAGCAAAATCAGGGTAATCATCCAAGACAGCAGCACACAGAGTATATTTTGGTTTATCATAACTTGCTTTTCCACTCTTTTTAAGATATTCTCTCTTGCCATCGGTATCTGTTTCTTGTACAGTTTGATGTGCTTCCGTTGGAGGTACAGCAAGACCATCCACCGGTCGGTTATCACCATCATCATCATTATCATCATCATCATCTCCATTCTCATTTCCATTCTTCACAGAAACGTCACTGTCAGATACTTCAGTGTCACTGGCTTCTTCATCACCAAGAACTGGTTCTGATTCAGGTAAGGGTAAAGGTGGACTGGCAGGTCCAAAGTCTATTCGTCTTCTAGGACTCATAGTATCAGGATCACTCCTATAATCAGGAGATGACATACTTCCTTCTTCTGTTTCAGCATCTATCATCCCTTGTTTACCATATTCTTCATTGTCTTTATTTCTTTCAACATTTACCTCTTCTTCATCATCAGAATAAATTGGTTCCTCATCCAATTTCAAACTAGGGTCTCTCAAACCCTTCGGCCTCTTTCCATGATCAGTGGGATTGTAGGATTCATACAACTTGTTCTCATCAGCAACCCAACATTGTTTCCATGGGTTCCAGTTTATCTTCATCCGTTTACAGATCTCTTTTGTAATACAAAAAGCACTATTAGATTCAGCTATCTCATCAGCTTCATCAACGCATTCCAGTCTTTTTAACATAGCATAGATCATTTTGGGATAGAACAGGGTAGTGGCTTTCTTAGAAGGTTTCACCATTCCAACTATGTGCACCATTAGATATCTACACAAATTGATCTTCTCATGGTTCTTCAGTAAAAATAACAGAAAAACATCCTGGTATCTTACAGCAGCAAAATCTCCTTTCCTGGAGAAAATTTGGTGCTGAATAAACTTAAAGAGAAGTCTACATTCATCGTCCAGCTCTGATGCTATGATTCTCCTTGACTCTCTGTTTCCAGTCAAAAGCTCTAAAGCTAACTCATAAGAGAAATACTCAGTGGTTGGAGGAATTTTTCCAGCAATATCCCTATACTAACCCTCGTGGGGTACATTCAAACATTCAGCCCATTGTTTTGACGAAAAAGATATTTTCTTTCCTTTCACTACCGAAGACATTCTGGCAGCCTCGACACCATCTAATGTAACTTGCGGATTTATATAAAACTCATGCACTAGCTTTGAGTAGTATATATGAGTGTTATATGATAACCAGGCTTTCCATCCTTGTGAATCTAAAACTTTTAACAATAGTGACTTACCTTTCAAAATCCAGGCGGAGCTGACTTACTTTTCTACAGCAAAAATCCGAGTTTCCAGGTTCGGATTTATTGATCTTTGAGTGGTACTACTCAACTCGCCTCGAGCACGCTTTGACGGTTCAGGACTTTCTGATCCTTTGCTCGGTATCTTTTGCTTATCCATTTGATGATTCTGGGGAAAGCAGGAGTTTGAAGGTTCGAAGTGGAGGAGAAGAGAGAAAATAAGGTTTGGCGGGAAAGAAATGAAAGGTCAACGGTTTGGGGAATATGAATAGTCGCGTATCATTTATTTCATCATTTAAGGTTCCCATAATAAAGATAAAAGTATTTAATTAATCACAAAATAAAAAGTAATATAAAGAAAGATCAGTTTCACAGATCAGTTTCACAGATCAGTTTCACAGATCGGTTTCACAGATCAGTTTCACAGATCGGTTTCACAGATCAGTTTCAGAGATCCGTTTCACAGATCCATTTCAGAGATCGGTTTCACTGATCTATTTCACAGATCAGTTTCACCGATCTATTTCACAGATCAGTTTCACAGATCGGTTTCACAGATCAGTTCCACAGATCAGTTTCACAGATCGGTTTCACAGATCAGTTTCACACATCGGTTTCACAGATCAATTATAAATAATTCTTGTTTAATGGAATTAATTCTTTCAGAGCATAAAGGCTTTGTAAAAATATCACATAATTGATGTTCAGAACTAATAAATTTTAGAGAAATATCACATTTTTTATAATGATCTCTTAGAAAGTGATGTCTGATATCAATGTGCTTAGTTCTAGAGTGAGACACAGGGTTCTTAGATATGTTTATCGCACTAGTATTGTCACAGTTAATTGAAACTTGTTTAAAATCAAATCCATAGTACAGTAAGGTGTGTTTCATCCACAGAATCTATGCACAACAACTACCAGCAGCGATGTATTCTGCCTCAGCAGTAGACAATGCAACTGAGTTCTGTTTCTTACTACACCATGATACTAGTGATTTTCTGAGTAAATGATATGTTCTTGATGTGCTTTTCCTATCTAACTTGCATCTAGCAAAGTCAGCATCTGAATAACTGGTTAGGTCAAATGATTGTCCTTTTGGATAAAACAAACTTAAATTCACAGTATACTTAAGATATTTAAAAATCCTTTTAACAGCCAGTAAGTGTAATTCTTTAGGATTAGCTTGAATTCTAGCACACATACACACACTAAACATAATATTTGGTCGACTAGCAGTAAGATAAAGTAAACTCCCAATCATACCTCTGTAATTAGTTTGATCTACTGGTTTACCAGTTTCATCTAAATCCAATTTACAGGTGGTACTCATAGGTATATTACTTTCCTTAATACTATCCAAACCAAAACGTTTTTATAAATCCTTAGTATATTTAATTTGATTTAGAATAATTCCATCTTTAGTTTGAAAAATTTGAAAACCAAGAAAATACTTAAGCTCTCCCATTAAGCTCATTTCAAACTCATTTTGCATAACCTGTGAAAATTCCGTACATAAAGAATTTTTAGAAGATCCAAAAATAATATCATCAACATAGATTTGTACTATTAACACATCTTTTGAAATCCTTTTTATAAAAAGAGTGGGATTAGCTATTCCTTTTGTAAATCCTTTTGAAATAAGAACGTTTGAATGTCTTTCGTACCAAGCTCTTGGATATTTTTTTAAACCATATAATGCTTTAGAATGTTTAAAAACATGATTTTGAAAATGAGGATTTGAAAAACCAGGTGGTTGTTCTACAAAAACATCTTAAACAATAAAACCATTTAGAAAATCACTTTTCACATCCATTTGATATAACTTGAAATTCGGATGTGATTCATAAGCATGTAAGATCCTAATAACTTCTAATCTAGCTATAGGTGTAAAGGTTTCCTCATAGTCAATTCCTTCTTCTTGATTGTAAACTTGTGCAACTAGCCTATCTTTGTTTCTAATGATGTTTCCAGATTCATCAACTTTGTTTCTAAACACCCATTTTGTACCTATGGTTATAGTGTCCTTAGGCCTTTATACTAATTTCCAGACTTTGTTCCTTTCAAATTGATTTAGTTCCTCTTGCATAGCCATTACCCAAAAATCATCATTGATAGCTTCATTCATATTTTTAGGATTTAGTTGTGACAAGAAGGCTTGATGTTCAACCTGATTTCTAAGAGAGGCTCTAGTCTGTGTTCCTCTATCTAGATTTCCTACGACAACATCTAAAGGATGGTTCTTTAGAATCCTAGTTGGTCTTGAAAAGGTAGGGCTAGTGATTTCAGGGTCATCTGCAGGTTGAGGTTCAACAGAAGTAGGGTCTGGAAAATTTCCAGAACTGGATGTTTTAACTACAGGTCCACTGTTTTTATCAATAAGGTTCAAACCAGAGAGATCATCTTCATGATTTTCAAGATAGGTCTTAGGTTAATGTGGATCAGTTTCATCAAATTTTATGTGAACATATTCTTCCACACATTTGGTTCTCTTATTAAAAACTCTATAGGCTTTAATGGAAGTTGAGTAACCTAGAAAAATTCCTTCATCACTCTTGGATGCAAACTTATCAAGATTATATTTAGTGTTAAGAATAAAGACTTTTCATCGAAAAACATTGAAGTAGTTAACCTTAGGTTTCCTATGGTTCCATAACTCATAAGGGGTCCTCTTAAGAACAGGTCTGATCAAGACTCTATTAATAACATAACAAGCTGTATTTACAGCTTCATCCCAAAAGTAAACAGGTAGGTCATACTCATTAAGCATAGTTCTAGCAATTTCTTGCAGGGTTCTATTACTCCTTTATACTAAACAATTCTGTTGAGGTGTCCTAGGGGCAGAGAAATTGTGACTGTAGCCACTGTGTGAGCAGTAGGATTCGAACTCATGATTTTCAAACTCACGGCCATGATCACTTCTCAACGTTTTAATCTTAAGTCCACTATGGTACTCTATAGACTTGGAGTATTTAACAAAGTAAGAACAAGCTTCACTTTTTTGAGCTAGAAAGTATACCCAAGTATATCTAGAAAAGTCATCTACAAGAACATAGAAATAATGCTTCCCATTTAAACTAGAAACTCTATAAGGTCCAAATAAATCCATGTGAACCAACTCGAGAGGTTGAGAAGTTGACACTTCTTTCTTTGATTTAAAAGAAACTTTATGTTGCTTTCCCTTTTGATAGGGATTACAAACTTTGTCTGCTGGAAATTCAAGTTTGGGTAGGTCTCTAACTATGTTCTTCCTAGAATGTTTTCTAAGTGAATGCACATTTCAGTGTCCTAATCTTCTATGCCAAAGCCAAGACTCTTTATGAAAATCATTTAAACAAGTAATATTTTTCTTATATAAAGAATTTAAATCAACAGCATAAACATTTTCATTTCTCAAAGCAGCAAATACTAAAACATTTTTCAAATTAAAAACATTTCAAGAATCATTTTCAAATTTAAAATAAAAACCATCATCACATAACTGAAAAATACTTAAAAAATTGTATTTAAGTCCATCAACAAATAAAACATTATAAATTAATACTGAGTCAGTGTTACCAATCTGGCATAAGCCGATGATTTTCCCTTTAGAATTATCACAAAACGTGACAAAACCTCCATCAAATCTAACTAAGCTTTTAAAGCATGAGAAGTCTCATGACATATTTCTTGAACATCCGCTGTCCAAGTACCCGATCTTTTTACAGGATCTCTTTAAGAAGGTTCCCTACAAAACAGATTTAGGTAGGATATGATTTTGGTACCCAGATCTTCTTGGGTCCAGATAGGTTAGCCATTAATACTTTAGGTACCCAGATTTGTCTAATGGGTCTCATAGAATTTCTAGAATTAGCAGATTTGGAAAGATAAATCTTATTGGTTCCATAACTATGAATATAACCCGTTGAAGCATATGAAGTTCCAGAGCTAGCTACATTCTTTCTAGATTTTGGAATGAATCTAGTTCTGGTAATCTTCCTCTGTCCAGGTTGGTATCCTATACCAGTAGTGTATCTAGGTGCTATTTGCTTACCTACCATCTGAGTAAGAGTATCTTTACCATTTGTAAATTTCTATAAGTCTTTCTTGAGATTCTCATTGGATAATTTTAGTTCAGTGTTCTCTTTAAGAAACTGAGCATTATTTTCCAATTCAAAATCAAGATCAGATTTATGTTTAACAGTTAAAGCACACTATTTCTTTAAACCTTTGTATTTTTCTTTCATCTCATTACAGGTTTCTTCTAACATATCACAATATTCAAACAGTTCAGATTTAGACATGTTATCACATTCATAATCATCTCCAGAATAGTATGAATTAGAAGCAGGAGTTTCTGAAGCTTCCTCAGCAGCGTTTTTCATAAAGCACATGTTTGCCTTGTTTCTGTGTTCAGTTTCAGAAACATCAGATTCACTAGAACTGTCCTCAGAAGCACTCCAAGTAGCCTTCATGGCTTTCTTATACTTGTTATCCTTGTATTCATACTTCTTCTTGTATTTTAGCTTTGGACAGTTTTCTTTTATGTGTCCCATCCTTTTTCACTCATAACAGAAAACTTCATCTAATTTGTCAGATTTCTTCCAATCCTTTTTCCAATTTCCCTTTTTGCCATACTTACCTTTGTAGTTTGCCTTTCTGAAAAACTTCTTCTTCCTATAAAATTTCTTAAATCTTCTAGAAATGTGAGCCATCTCAGCATCACTGTCAGAGTCACTCTCACTGTCTTCACAGCTTGAACTTTCATTGATATCTTGAAGCTTTTCTTTATCCTTATTCTTTGAGGTTGTAGTTTTGAAGGCAACAGACTTCCTTCTAGGTTCATCATCTTCTTCTTTGTTTACTTTGAGTTCTTTTTCATACATCATCAACTTTCCAATTAGTTCCTTGACTGGTAGTTCACCAATGTCACATGATTCTCTAATGGAGACAGAGGTTCCTCTCCATCTTTCAGGTAGACATCTCAAAATTCTCATGATTTGTTCCTTTGTTGGAACATCCTTTCCTAGAGAAGTCATTGTATTGACAATTTCACTGAACCTGAGATACATATAAGAAATGGGTTCATCAGGCTTCATCTTAAAATTATCATACTTAATAGTATAAGTGTTCAATCTCATCTCCTTTACATTATCTGTTCCTTCATGAGACACAACTAAGGTATCCCATATCTCATAAGTAGTTTTACAGGCAGATATTCTATTAAATTCCTCATCTCCTAGAGCACAATATAAAGCATTCATAGCTTTACAATTATTATTATAGGCTGTCTTAGTAGATTCATTCCAAGTAGTTCTAACAGTAGTAGGAATTTTATATTCAGATTCTATAGCAGTCCAAATATCAAAACCCATGCTTTCTAAATGAATTTTCATCTTGATTTTCCACTGAGCATAGTTAGTGCCATTCTAAAATTGTGGTCTATTGGTAGCAACACCTTCAAATCTATTATCCATGATAGCTTACTTAAGGCAACGATTTTAAAGAGATAACAATTTAGAAATAACAGAAATTTTATGAACTTTAAAATATAACTAAAATCAGAGTTGAAAAACAGAGTACAAAATATTTTAAACAACCTCTGATACCAAATGTTGGTCGTAGTGGGTACTCAAGAGGGTGGTGAATTTAGTTCCAATTAAAATTTCTATTTAAAAACATGGAGTTAAAAATCCCCCAAAAAGAATACAGAATTAAACTGTAGTGAATTTATATCATAGTAAATGTTCTGTTAGGTTCTCAAGGGATTGATTAGTTCCCAGTTAATCAAATCAGTAGACTTGATTATCTTTTCAAACTGACTTACTGATTAACAACTGATATAAACACTTGCGAATTTAATTATCAAAGTGACTTTAAAGCAGTTTTGGTTTTAAAGAGATTAGCAGCGGAATAAAAGAATAAAATTGAAAGATATAAAACAGCAGATATAACCAAGAGGTTCAGTCTCAATCCGAGACTTAGTCCTCTCAACAGCTTTTATTAAAAGATGATCCACACCCTGGATCGGGGATAACAATAGAAACCAGCTATCCAGGTCCAAGACCTCTACCACATTTATTGGTGGGAGAAAACACCACAGCAACCAGCTGTCCAGGTCACACGACCTCTACCACTATCCCAGTGGGAAAAACAAAATGAGGAGAGTTGAGTGAGTATTTACAAATCCTCCAGTTAGAGTACAGGAGACAGTGTGCGTGTAAAATACAGCATATAACACACACTGCTCAATATGTAAAAGGATAAATCACAGAGAAAATATTTAAAGTTTAGAAATATCTCTTGTGATTAGCATGAAGTTCTGGACTCCTTTGATTGATCAGAATTCGCTCTGAGTCCTCTTCTTGTTTTTATCTGGAAAACAGAGTATCATATGTTTCCTTGACTTCCAGGTTCAGAGAATGTTGAAGAAGCTATAGAGTTGATGTTCTCTTTTTGTTCTTAGCTCTTCTCTGGTACGCCGATTATGTGTGATCTTCTTGTAAGCTCAGACGTCTTTCTTCATGTACACCAACTTGAGTGTTCCCCACTTGTTCAGTGCAGCTGCAACCTCTTCACAACATGTTTTTAACTCTATTATCTATTCGTGTGTATACGCACGTGTGTATCCCCCTTTTGAGCTCGACAACAGCATCCTACTTTTAAAGCACGAGCCCCGACAAAAGATATGATGTTCTTTTTGCAGGTACGAGGTACGGTTCCCTGACATCCAACAACACACATTAAATAAATGACAGAGCATTTAAAATATTCCTAAAATGACCATTGGTTAGATTAAATAAAGATAAAGAAATTCAAACAGTTGTTTATGACTATCAGTGTGTCAAGTGATCGGTGGGTCATCAGCATCAGTGAGATATCTTCGGTGACTCATTCGATCAGCATCGGTAAGACATTTTCGGGGACTCATTTGATCAGCATTGGTGAGACATTTTCGGTGACTCATTTGATCAGCATCTGTGAGACATTTTCGGTGACTCATTTGATCAGCATCGGTGAGACATTTTCAGTGACTCATTTGATCCGCATCGGTGAGACATTTTCGGTGACTCATTTGATCAGCATCGGTGAGACATTTTCGGTGACTCATTTGATCAGCATCGGTGAGACATTTTCGGTGACTCATTTGATCAGCATCGCTGAGACATTTTTGGTGACTCATTTGATCAGCATCGGTGAGTTTTTTGTCCTTTGATATGGATCGGTGCGACCGTTGTCCTTTGATATGGATCGGTGCGACCGTTGTCCTTTGATATGGATCAGTGCGACCGTTGTCCTTTGATATGGATCGGTGAGACCTTTGTCCGTTGATATGGATCGGTGAGACCTTTGTCCGTTGATATGGATCGGTGCGACCGTTGTCCTTTGATATGGATGACTTCCAGAATACTTGTAAATCAATAACAAAGAGATAAAAACATGATTCAACCAATATACACAGATTCATTAAGAGATCTTGATTATGAGAAATCCAACCAGATTAAGTAATTGATGATTTGGGATTATTAAAACAGAAATCATAGGAGGAATTCAAAAATCTTCCACAGGGTTCAACACTTATTATAAACCATATCTAGCTATCATATTTGAAATGGAGGTAAATAAGGTGTCAATAAACAAGGTTCTAGTTTTTTAAGTGATTTAAGATTTTTTTGATGCTAAAAACTATGGACCAATAAGATTCTCAAAAGAAGGGTTCCCAAAACCACCTCCCAGATCATCGATAAATTGGAACCTTCATAACTACATTAGGTATTTTGACAAGGAGGAAATGATCTTCCATTTCTGAGTCCCAAAGGATACCTCTACTAAATTTTAGATGCCCTGGAGGCCATGTGATGTGCTACATATAAATATCATTCTTCCTCCCCTCCTAGGGAGTTCTAAACACCTCGTGAACTCGTGGGGGGGGGGGACCCGAGGTAATCCTAAACTTCATTTTTGTATTATTGAAAGTGTGTTTGAATTTATTCTATCGACCATTTAGGCTTCCAATTCTCTGTCAATGTGTATAGTAGCACTCAGTTCTATTCCTTGGTGATGATACTCTTTAATAGTCAATTGATTTTAGTTGAATATTTTTTTATTGGGGGGGGGGGGGTTGTTTTCAGATCATAATTGGAACGATTGATTTATTAAGATTCATTTAAAAATTTGATAAATATTGGGGTAAGTTCTTTATTAGGTAGTTAATCTTGTGATATCAGTCATCTTTCCTTTATATTTTATTAAATTAACACCCATGTCACAAGTTGATGTTGATTGGAATTCCCATGTGATAAGGATTTAATCCAAGCTTTAACATAACATTGGGTTCTATTCTAGATCATATATTTTTTTATTGCAGTGTATTTATGGTTCCAATAATCCATGGAAATGACTCGTTAAACAAAACAATTCATTAATTCATGACATGTTAAGTCCAACAAACACATAATTAATTCAATGAATAATCATGGAGCAAAATATCTCAATAACATAACATCCCTAAATTATAACTCACCGTAGTGATAGATTTACTCATCCGTTGAAATGACTAGTAATATAGTTATAATTATTATGGTGATAAATTAAGAAGATAAGAAAAATAAAGGGTTAAAAAAATAGTGGTACATGAACACACACACAAATGATGAAGGGAATTAAATACTGACTTTAGATTGAATGAGAAATAAAAATAAAGGAAGAGGAATAAACAATATATTAACTTTTTAAAGACAATTAATATTTTTTAACGGAAGGTGGTTGAGAAAAGTAGATGAATAATATGAAACATACATTAAAATATAATTACAAAAATAGAGACTTACAAGATTACAATAATAAAGAACATAAAATTAAAGGAATGAAAATAGGGGAGGAAGGGTCTCTCAATTTGAAACATGTGTATGGAAGGTATTCCCCATCTTTTGGCTGGTCATTGGTCATTCCAATTGATCCTCCTATCTTCTGAAATTCCAACCATTTTGAGAGGATAAGAGGGGATGTATTTATAGCCCAAGGTGGTGGACTATTTGAATTCCAAAAATACTCCTCCACTTGGTTCGATGACTTGGACATCCAGAAATCTAAATATAGAGATATATCCTTCTTGATAGTTTTAGATAATAATTTTTTCTGACAACTCTAAAAATTTGGAGGAAATTGAATATATGGAGCACAAATTATTTCAGTTTTCATAAACCATGTTAAACTATTCATTTCTATCCATGCTTTTTCGAAGGATAAACTGTGATGGATTTTTGAATATGACGATTCTTTCAAATAAGAATTATTTCTTAAAAAAATTTGGCCACCTATATCTCTTCTTTTACAATGATAACTCTTATCTTTATTTGATGACTAGATCATTAGAACTATTATAATTAATGTTTAAAGTTTAATTCCCAGCCAGAATTGTGGGATGGACTTAAATGCATTAGTTGGACCCCTTGTTATTAGATTCGAGCCCTGAAATTTTTATCCATGATTCCTTACATTGTCCCCTGAATATTTAAGGAGAATAAAGGAATATGTAATTTTGTATTGAGCCCAGTAATTCAATCTTCATAGAGGGTCTAGTTTCATCACAAATTCATTGTGTCTTCTTGTGTGGTCCATATCACCCTTACGATGGAAGAATTTTCCCATGATCCCTTATATTGAAATGTTTTATATTAGAAGATGAATCATAAAAAACAAGAACCATTCTATTTGGATCATTATGGTGATAATTATTATTAAAACCTTAAACAGACTTGAATATTGATGAATGAATTCAAATAGTGCTCAAAATTTATATTTAATATCTAAACATAAATAATTCACACAATTTATGAACATTTCATATAAAATAAGTAAAGTGAGTATATAAAATGTTATGAAAATATTAATAACATCATCTTCCCCCCACTTAGTCCTGTGCAGGTCATCATGTTAAAAAATTTAAAACCATGAAAAAATCATTTTCACTCCCCATCAAATAGTAAAATTCTGTTTTCCCCACTTAGAGGAGGTTTATACTATTTCATTCATCCATATTGTGTTCCACCTCAATTTGTTACAGAAATAATTTTACAAAAAATGATTCATTTTTTCATGCTCAAATTTAGAAATGGAAAATAGTGGCCCACAGTACGTACTCCTCTTAAGATGATAAAATTAATTTATGGTGCTTCACTCATTCACCAAACAAATGTGAAAATCTTAGAGTTCTTAAGATCACTGAGATTCCATTCCCAATCCTAAAGTTCTCACATATAAATAGGTCTTTTTAATGGGGTTTTATGTGGCCATGGGATGGTAGTAATATAATGTCCATGAGAGAGGAAAAGGGGGGTAAAACAAGAACATGGAAAACCCAATGCACATTTTATTTAAATGATACATTAAAGGAAATGGAAACACATATTTACGAGGGAATAAAAATGATAAAAATGACACAAAAGTGGAAGGAAATATCAAGGGAATGAGAATATTGATTATTTACAAAACATAAAACTTTTCCCAATGACATAAGAATATAATGCATGTGTTCTTTTTTTCTTTTTTTTTTGTATTTTTTCTAAATTTGAACATGAAACAGATCTCAGACTCATCTCCCAACCCATGTTTGATCTCCTCAAAAAACTAATTGTAATAGTTATAACAAGATAATAGGTTGATGAAGAGTGAGTTTTGACCCACCCATGACACAGCCCATTCTAATTTTCATTTTATTATTATTAATTTTTTATTTTTTTTGGATTTTCTGGAACACATTTTGATATCATTTTTACAAGATAAATATATATACATTCTGAAACCCCACTAAAGGAAAACCTATTCCCCACACTTAAATTTAGTCATTCCCTCAAGCATATAATAAATGGTTAAAATCCCCAAAATGGTACCCAAAATGGATTTCATTCCCCCTACACTTAAATTTCAAAAAATTATGTAATTAAAATCCATGTTGATATTGGGATGTATAAGGAACTGAGATTGTAATGCGGCTAAAGAAGAAAATAATTTCATATTCTCAAAGGGAATTTCAAAAGGAGGATTAATGTATGGTTATTGGGATGATATTTGGCTATTATAATTATCATGGGGTTTAGAAAATGCCAATATCAAATTAATGCACACAAAAGTCAGAAATTTGGATTGAAGTTCCACAATCTCAAGACTCACAAATGGTGGTAAAAACACACATTTTTAAATGATGGTCATAGGTAGCTTTGGAATGAAGGAAAATTTCATTCCTCACGTGTGGGGAAAATCATTTTCCAAATCAAAAATTTAGAATCCAATATTTTTTGGTTTTAACAAAATATTATTTACCCAAATTTATGAAGAAACCACAAATTTTTTTGAGATGATACCATGTGTTTTGAATCCCCAAAATAGTTGGTAAAAACATGAAACTTTTAAGGTGAGTAAGTATGACTCTGGATTTTTTATACTGTTTTTAAATTTTTTTTAATTTTGTTTAGTTGTTTAGTTTTTTTAGTATTTATAATGACACCCACAAAAAAAGAGAAAGAGAAAAATAAAAGGGTTTGATAAAGAAAGTGGTAAAAAATGAAAGAGACAGGATCAAAAAGAAATAGGGAGAGGGAGAGAGAGAATGAGGAAGAAGAGTTAAAGGGAAAGAGGTGCCCCTGGTTTGGATTTGGCTGGTCGACATCTCTACCAAGTGGTGGGTCAACTATAGAAGTTGGGGATCCAATGGATGTTTATGTGGTTATAGGATTGTGTGTCCTATCATGGTTTTTCTTTAACCGATGTCCATTAACTGTGAATTTCTACATTGAAGAGGGTTCTGGGACTTTCACTTCACTAAATGGTTAAATATTAGTAATAAAAAAGGACCTTCCTAATGAGAATTATTAACACCTGGGTAAATTTGAAATCGATAATAGAATATAATTACATTTTCAACCTCATTAAATACTTTTCTTCGGATGTGTTTATTAGGGAATGCCTTGTATTTTTCTTTGTATAGATTATAATTATCATAAAACTCAATTTTATGCTCCTCCAGTTCAGTCAATTGCAAAAATATTTCTTCAGTAGAATTTTCACAATAAAAATTATAGTTTTTTTTACTTCACAAAATGTCCTATGTTGGATTTCAACTGGTAAGATAAAGGTTTTACCAAAAACTATCCTAAAATAAGACATACCAATAGGTGTTTTATAGGTAGTTAGATATGCCTAAAGTGCTTCACTAAGTCTTTTATTCCAATATTGTTTAGTGGGTTTTACAATTCTCTCAAGTACCCTTTTCACTTATCAATTAGAATGTTCATCCTTGACATTTGTGTGGGGTGATATGCAGTAGATGTTTTATGTACAACCCCATTCTTGGTAAAAATATATTCCATGGTTTTATTTCAAAAATTGGTTCCTAAGTCACTTATCAAGGCATGTGGTGTGCCAAATCGGTGGATGGTTTGTGTCTTCAGTAACTCACTAACTGTATGTCAACCATCCTTTCTAGTGTATTTATCCTTGACCTACCAGTAAACATAATCAACTGTAAGAAAAATGTATGAGAATCCATTGGAAGGGGGAATGGTCCCATGAAATCTATGCCATAAACATCGAATATTACACATTAAATTAATGTCTTTTTGGGCATTCCATTTCTATTTGAAAATGTGCCAAAATTTTGGAAAGTGGTACATGATTGAAAAAACCCATTTGAGTCCTTGAAGAGTGAAGGCTACATGATTCTAGAGTGTAGGCATTTTTAGGAGGTACTTTGTGGTCTAAAGTGGAAACATCTAGGAAGTTAGTGACAGAATTCTAAAATGGTGGAATGTTCATATTCATCAAAAAATCTTCTAATTACAATTTCATCCCTTGTTTTTGAATGTTTATCATCATCCCAAAAATAGAATATATAATCCCTTTTCTGCTTTATTTTTTGTTCATTGGAAACAAAATTCTAGAAAATTAACAGCAACCATGTAGTTTAAGATTGGGGAATACCATGGTATCTTTGGAGTGAGAGATTAAACGTGCTCAATGGGAATTCCAGATCAATGATTTTTGAATGAGAATAATTAGAAATTATGCTCATGTGATTAGCCACAAGGTTTAATTTTCCAGGTCTATATTTTATTTTATTGTCAAACTCTTGGAGCATTAGGATACATCTTATTATCCTCATTTTAGAATCACTTTTCTTGAGTAAGAACTTTATAGAAGAATGGTCTGTGAAGGTAATGATTTTGGAACCAAAGTGATAGAGCTAGAATTTATCTATGGAAAAAACCACTACTAAATGTTCTTCTTTAGTCACAGTGTAGTGAGATTGAGTTTCATCCAATGTTTTTGAGGAATAATAGATTACATGAGGAATAGTTTCTCTTCTTCAACCTAGGAAATCCCCAACGGCTCTATCAGAAGAATCAAACATCGAAAAAATGTTTAAAGACCAACCTAGGGGGTCAATTATTGGGGACTATGGAAGATAATTTTTTGACTTTAATGATGTATCTCTATCAATACTCATAGAAATAGAATGTGACATCATTTTGGAGAAAACGAGTGAGTGGGAGAGAAATCCTATTGATGTTAGGGATGAACACCCAATAGAAACCAGCATGACCAAGGAATGAATGGATGTCTCAAACATTTTTGGGTTTAAGAATTGTTTGGATCACTTCAATTTTGGAAGGATCAACATCAATAAAATCTACTGAAACCAGGTTCCCAAGAACCATCTCATTTGCAACCATGAAGGAACATTTTTAAAAATTTAATAGAATGCTACACATGACACACATTTAGAGGACTAGAGAGAGTGAATTCAAGAAAGATTCAATTGACTCACCATAAATGGAAATTTCATCCATGAATACTTCCATGTAGTGTTCAATAAATTCAGAAAAGATACCCATCATACACCTCTAAAATGATTTAATAGCATTTCAAAGGCAAAAAGTAATTCTCTTGTATGCATATGTTTTAAAGGGACAAGTGAAAGCAGTATTTTCTTGGTCCTGAGGTGTGATTGGGATTTGGAAGTAGCAGGTGTTTCAATTAATAATGAAACAGTGTGACATTCTTGATAAAAATTTTATCATTTGATCAACGAATGGAAGAGGGTATTGATCTTTTCGTGTTTCAACATTCAATTTTCAGTAATTAATGCACACACGCCATTTGTTCTTTACCCGAGTTGTGACTACCTCCCCATGTTCATTTGTGACAGCATTTATCCCACACTTCCTAAACACAACATTAATTGAAATGACCCATTCACAATATGAAATTGGGTAGTTAATACCATCTTGAAGAAGCTTGGTGATCTCTTCCCTATCTACCTCACGTATGAGTGGATTGTGTCTTCCTTGTGGTTGTCTAATTGGATTCAATGACTCCTCAAGATGGATGTGATGCATGAAAAGAGCAGGGTTGATTCATGGTATCTGATCTAAGGTCCAACCTAAGGCCTTTTTGTTTTCCTCTAACAACTGAACAAGTTTGGAATCCTCAGTTTCGATAAGTGAAGCACAGATAATGATAGGATAAGATTGATCATGTAAAAGGAATTCATATTTCAGGAGTTCAGGAAGTGGTTTCAGATAAGTCACATATTTTATATTTGGGTTTGACAACTCATGAATGGAGGAAGGAACTTTTTCTAATTTAAATTCACTTTCCATAATAATGTCTTAGGTGGAGTAGTAGAGATTAGAGTTGATGTGGGATTCAAGATAGTTTTCACGTTCCTCTAGCATCGACATCAGCATTTATAAATTGGCTAATCATGGTGACAATTCCACAAGATCATTTCTCAATAAACATAGTGAACATGATTCAATGGGGTTAAATTTATTCTCAATGGTGTCCTCAAAATCTCGGATTGAGAATGAAGAGTGATCCTCATATGGGTATCACATGGCTTCGAAAATGATGAACATGACCAGTTGGTCACCAAATTTCATGGATAAGATGCCTGAATAGACCCAAATATTGGTTCTAGCAGTCATGAGAAATGGTCTTCCTATAATTAGGGGAGATCGAGAAGAGTTCATCTCACCTTCCATGTCATGGACATAGAAATCGATAGTGAAGATAAGATCATCAACCAGAATAAGGACATCATCAATTATTCCCTCAAGACTGGCAGTTCATAGATTGGATAACTGAATAAAAACACCCATTGGATATAAGGGACCTAGACCAAGGTTGGAGAAGATAGATTTAGTCATGAAATTAATTGAGGCTCCTAGGTCTCTGAGTGCATCATCAAATTTGGAACTTCCAATCTGTCATGGAACCATGAAGGTCCCGGGATATTTTCACATAATGGGAGTAGACTACTGGGTGGAAACATTTTCAAAGGTCTTATGTTTCCTCTTATGGGTGCACAATTCCATAAGAATCATGGAACACATAGGGATTTGTTTTGTGGCATATGAGATGTGAATGATGACTTCAACACTTGTAATCATATTGAGAATTTTAGGATCTGGTTCAAATAAATTGGTTTAGAAATAGCTTTAGGAAAAGGAATTGGGTTCCTATGTGGAATGGAAGGAGGCAAGAGAATATATTCATATCCCTTATCATGTTTCTTTTTCCTTTCATTTTCTAGTTCAATATTTAAAGGGGATTTGGAGGACATATTTTTCGGAATAGAAATTTTCTTCCCTTGTCTAAGTCCCATTGCACTTACATTACCCTGGGGGTTGGATAACAGTTGAGTTGGGTGTTGGGAAGAATTTGATTGTTGTCGCTAGCTCTGGTGGAAAGTAAGTCGACCAATTTGATTTTCAATGTTTTTGAGGCTAGAACGGGTGAAGGAGGAAAGAAATTATATAGTTAATTCCTATGTTTTCTGGGAAGAAGAGGATTGTTACAGACTGGGATTGTATAGATTTTGGTTTTTGGTAATGTGATTAAATTGGTTTTTGAATTGGGAAGGTGAACAAGGATAGTGTAATCTATGAGGAGGAAGAGGAGGATTAATCCTTTGAGGTTGAGGAACAAAAGGGTAAGGTTGTTGAATGTTACAAACTCCTTGAACATATTGAAATCAGTTTGGGATTGGATTATGGTATTTAGGGGGATGGAAAATTGGATTCCTATATCTCAAGTTAGGTTTATATGTAGAAGAGAAGGGCTCAGAATGGGGTTGGTTGATGTTTCTAACAAACTGGACTAATTGTTTAGGGTTGGGGTTCCACTAAGAATATATTGCATTGAACTCTATTGGTCCGGATGAATCAGAGAGATCCTCTTGATGTTGTGGAAATGTTTTAGTTGAATGATATGGGGAGCTGTAGATTCCATAGTTCTTGATAGGTTTAGGGAACAGATATTGTGGAGATGATGAGTTTAGGTCTTTGGAAGCCACATCTAGTTGTCACACAAGACCTATAAGTTCACTCATCCACTTAGTCATCTGGTTTGCCTCTATCAACTAACTATCTTTCACTTATTTTACTTGAGCATGTGCTTAAGTATGAAATTTTTGTGTGTTTTCTACCATGTTACTTATAAGATCTCTTGAATCTATAGGAGTTTTGTCAACAAGAGAACCACCACTTGCAGTATTAATTCGAGTTCTCCCCATAGCCAATAACCCATAATAGAAGTATTATATCGAGAGTTGGTCATAAATTTGGTGGGTTGGGTAGGTTTAAATAAGAGTTTGAACCTCTCCCAGTACTCATGGATTGATTCATTTGGGAATTGATGAATACCGCTTATTTCCTTTCAGATAGAAAAAGTACGAGAAGAAGAAAACATTTTTTCTAAAAAAAGACTCTTCATGTCATTCCATGTGGTTATGTAACTAGGATGGAGATAGTATAGCCATGACTTGGTGGAGTCAGCTAAGGAAAAATGGAATGCTTGAAGTTGGATTTGTTCCTTCGAACCCCTCTAGAGGCTTTATGGTAGAGCACACCAATTGGAACTCTTTAAGGTGGAGATGTGGATCCTCACCAGCTAGCCTGTGGAAATGAGGTAGAAGGTGAATCAAACCCGATTTGAGTATGAATTCATCCTCTATGTTTTGATATTGAATTACAAGAGGTAGGTAATTAATATTAGGGACAGAATGTTCTTTAAGTGTTTGTTCCCTAGGATTGGCCATTTCTAATTCAACTAGTTGAACAGGGAGCGGTTGTTGAATGTGTTGATTATCTCTTATTTTCATCTTAATTTGTTAAAGTGCTAGCTTAATTTCAGGGTTAATAAAATATGAGGATTTTTTTTGCAAGCTATGGGGAATTCATAGAGATTTTGTAAGATAGAATAAGACATGTTTTTCATTGTGTTCTTTATCTGTTTATGATTTTTAAGATAAGGAATGGTTTTCTTTGTTTTTTTGTTATTTATTTAATTTTATACAATAACCTAAATCAAATGACTACTTAATCCACCATCTGTGGCAACCACACCATTTTAAATCACGACATATTGTTTCCTATCGACCGTTGAATGTTCTGATGCTCTACTAATGTGTAATGTAGCCCTCGGGTCGAATCCTCAGCGATGATACTTTTTAATAGTAGAATGTATTTAGTTGATTGTATTTTGATTGGTGGGGTTTGTCTACAGATCATAATAGAAATTATTGATTGGTTACAATTGATTTAAAAATTTGAGAAATATTGGGTTGAGCTCAACACTATGTAGTCATTCTTAGGATATCTTTGATCTTTTCTTTATATTGCATTAAATTAACACCCACGTCACAAGTTGACGTAGATTGGAATTACCTTGTGTTAAGGATTTAATACAAGACTTAATATAACTTAGGTTTATAATCATAATCATATCTTCTTTATGCTTCTATATTTATGGTTCAAATAATCCATGGAAACCACTCGTTAAACAAAACAAGTCATTAATCTAGGACATGTTAAGTCCAACATACACAATGTAATTCAAAGAATACTCATCGAGAAAAATATCTCAATCACTTAACATTCATAAATTATAACTCACCCCAATGATAAATTTAATCATACATTGAAATTATTAGTAATTTGGTTTTAATTATTATGATGATAAATTAATAATATAAGAAAAATAAAGGGATAAAAATGGTGGTGCATCGAACACACACGCAAACGATGTAGGAAATTAAATACAGATGTTAGATTGAATGAGAAAGAAAAATAATGGACGTGGATTCAACAATATTTAAACTATTTTATGACCATTTATATTTTTTAACAAAAGGTGGATGAGAATATTAGATGATGAAAAATAAACCTTCATTAAAATATAATTAAAAAAAATACTTACAAGATTACAATAATGAAGAACCAAAAAGTAAAGAAAAAAAAGAGAGAAGCAAGGGTATCTGAAGTGAAAAATTGATTATAGAAGGTCTTCCCAAGAAATTTTAAGGTATTTTTTCTTTCCAATTGATGCTCCTCTCTTCTCAAATTACATCTATTTAGAAAGGAGATGAGGGGATGTATTTATTTCCCCAGGTGGTGGACTATCATCATTCCAAAACTGTACCTCCACTTGGATTGACGATTTAGACATCCATACAGCTGAATATTGAGATATATCCTTCTTAAATGTTTTAGATAATAATGTTTTACAACTATTCGAAAAATTTGGAGGCATTTGGATTTATGGAGACAATTTTATGGTGGTTTTCATAAACCATGTTAAACTGCCCATTTCTATCCATTCTTTTTTGATGGCCAAAATGTGAATGGACATTTGAAAAATAATATGACTTCAAATCTGAATTCTTTCTTCAAAAATGTAGGCCTGCTATATCTCCTCATCCAAAATACAAAATGTTAGCTTTATTTGATGACTAGACATGAGAAATGTCATGAATAGTGTCTGTATTTTAATTACTGTCTTTAATGGTGGGATAGATTTCAAAGCATTAGTTGGTCCCCTTGTTATTTGAGTTGGACCCTACAATTTTTATCCATGACTCCTTACATTGTCCCCAAAAATATTAGGATTATAAATGAATTGTTAACTCTAGATTTATCCCTATAATTCAATCTTTATAGGGTGTACTATTTCATCTCAAATTCATTGGGTCTTCTTTTGGGATCCATATCACCCTTAAGATAGAAGAATTAGCCTATGATCTTTCCTAATGAAATGTTTTATTTTCAATGTGTAATCCTTAAAAAAGAACCATTGAATTTTGACCATTATAGTGATAGTTATTATTAAAACATTAAGCAGACATGAATCTGGATGAATTCAAATAGTGCTCAAAAATCATATTTCATATTTAAACATTAATATTTCACACAAATTATGACAATATCATATAAAACCAGTAATTGGTGTATATAAAAAGTTATGAAAATATCAGTAACATCAATTATTTTGAACGATATTTTTAATTCTATGTTGTATGTTGTTTTTCTTCATCACTTATTATTATTTAATTGAGTCAGGTACTAGTATGTCATGCTCAAACTCAAATGCTCATGTTTGGGGGTACTCTTTTATGTGAGGTTTCACACATCATTCATACCTTTTTATTCCCTCTTTCAATTGTTGTTTTTTATGGTTCATATTAATCAATTGAACTCAAAAAAGCACTATAAACTCATTGTACATTTTTTTCATGGTATCAGCAATAAATAACATACAAAATTGGACAACACATCGACTTCTTCATGTACCACCATGATTATTTTTTTATGAAGTTGAACAAATATCACCCAATAATTGGTAGTATCTAGTGAATCATTATGTGTTTTCAACTGAATCCTAGGAGTTATCCTAGAATAAAATCATTTTAATTATGGTACCTTGGTGTTAAAAACCTAGGATTAAAATATATATAAAGTTTCTCTTAAAGTGATGAAGGATGAGAATCTAGAGAATTCACAGGGTTTATCACCATTAATTAGTTTTTTTAATTTCTAGTTTGTTTTGTCACATTCTTTTTTTTCCTTTGGAATATTAAATTATCAAACAAAAATTATTAAAAAGTCACATTACCCTTCTATTTTTATAATCAACAACATATTTTTTATTTAATGGTCTAAGATTTTGTTGAGAGACGATCTGGGGTTACTACAATACTACAGATATTCTAGTAAACTAAACATATAATTTGGTGTGCTCGAAAATGAAATCAATTTTTTTGGGCTGTTTTCATGGATCGAAGATCATTTTTTCCCTATTAATATTTTATTTAGTTATTATAACTTTCGATTACACCCCCCCCCATCGTTTTATGATTTTTGGGGTTTTTTTGTTTTTCTTTTTTTTTTTGTGTTTTATATCTCTCTATCTCTCACTTTTTCTCTCTCTCTTATTCTATAGTATAACATTAAATTATATTTTTTTTCTTTCACAGGTCTTAATTTCTTCTATTTTTTTCGTATTCAATCATAAAAAGTAAAAAAATATAAAATTATCACAACTTATTTTAATGACCCTATCAAAAAAAATAAAATGATGCTTAAGTTTGAACCGGAACTTGAAAGGAAACTTCACACACAAATAAAGTCATCTAGAGTAGTTCAATCAAGTTACACTTAATAAGCCTTTATGAAAACTAATGTGGTCCTAAACCAATCAAAAATTGAACCCTATAAAACCCATGAAAACATGGCTCTAAATAATTTGACCTTAAAATAATTGATTACCCGGAATGTGGAGTATCAACCTGCATACATCCAATATCCTGAGAAAGAATCAATCTTTGAGCTAAGATCGGGCCTCATCCACCTACTTCCCATGTTCCAAGGACTTCCTAATGAGGACCCTCACAAAAATACCATGTAGTTCCACACAGTATTCTCCATAATGAAACCCCGAAAAGTATCTAAAGATTTCATTTTGTTTAGGGCCTTCCCTTTCTCCCATGATGGTGTAGCCAACGTCTGGCTGTACTATCTACAACCACAATTGGGGGATATAATGACCTTAAATGACTCTTTAGAAAGAAGTTATTAACTACATATTGAACTACATAAATTATAAATAAAATATGTGGCATTAGAAAATCATAAAGATAGAACCTTCATGAAGGTTTGGAGAGATTCAAAAGGTTTTGCTCAAGTTTCCCCCACCACCAAGTTTGTGAAAAATTTCAAATTCAATACTTATATGAGGGACTTATCACCAAGATTCATAGAATGATAGATGCTATAGCTGGTGCTTCCATATTTGATAAAACTCTTTTCGTCACTCGTGACATCGTAGAAAACATTGTTCAAAATGCACTACAATTTGATACACGAGTAGTTACACTAACCCTAGGATTTCATGAGGTAATTCATTCATCCCTGGAACAAAAGGAAGATAATAATCATGAGGAGATGCATACCCTTCTCAGAGAATTATCTCAATCAAATGGTAACTCACAATATTATTTATTTTTCTCTTCTTTAGACATGGATAATTTTAGTTTTTATTCTTGTTTTGAGTGTTGTGTGTGTTTTCAAATGTGAAACTTTTTTTGCTTTAATTGATGTGTGTGTCCATGCTAAGGTACCCATGACTGTCAATGATTCTGAAAATCTCATTTCAATAGATTCTCTATCCTTAGAAAATAAACATTAGTAGATAGCCAGTTTCATGGATGTCACTCCCTTGAAATCCTCTCACTCAATACAAAAACAACCATTCTGGGAATGGAAAACACTTAAATTTATTTTAAAATATACATATCTTGAGGGTATTGACCAAATTGCAATCATTATTTCCAATAACCTCTCTCTACATCAAAAATAAAAAATTCTTCACATTTTGAGTGTAAAAAGGTGATAGGATGGACTTTGGATGATATTCCTAGGATTCTCTATTATATTTTTATGCACCATATACTTTTAGTGGATGAGGCAAAGCATGTTAAGTGGGATCAATGCTAGTTGAAAAAATTTCTCCATGAAGTGTTAAAATTAGTATTTATTAAATTAATTACTGTTGGGATCATATTTCTTATATCTGAAAATAAATGGGTTTGACAAGTTCAAATTGTGCCAACAAAACTAGATTAATATTATTGTCTACGAAAAATAATGAATTGTTTCCAACACGTGTGCAAAACAGTTGGCGAGTTAGTATTGACTATCGTAGACTGAATCAAGAAACATTAAAGGCTCTCTTTCCTCAACCATTACTTGACCAGATGATTGAATAATTGGTTGGTAAGTCACAATATTCAAACATTGATGTCTATTTAGGTTATTTTCAAATCAATATACCCCCTAAGGGTTAATAAAAGACAACAATTTCTTGTCAATTTGTCACAATTTCATACATAAGGATTACTTTTTGTATATGTAATTATACTGCTACATTTCAGTGATGTATTTTCAGTATTGTTTATGTATCTAGAGAATTACCTTGATGTTTTTATGGATTATTTCACATTTTATAGAACATCTTTTGATGACTGTTTGGTACACCTAGGTTCAATCCTTCGCTGTTGCATTGAAAAATATATAATATTTAATTATGAGAAATTCTATTTCATGGTTGATTAGGGGATAGTTTTTGAGTATGTTATTTCAAAAGAGGCAATTCAAGAGGATAACTGAATTAATTTCAACCCTTATGAATCAAAAATGTGTTCGTGAGGTGAAATATTTCTTGAGTCAACCGGATTTTTACTGTCGATTCATTAAATAGTTTATTATGATTTCACATCCATTATCTCAATTGATTCAAAAGGAATCTGAATTTGTTTTTGATAAGAAATGTGTGGATTATTTCAATTCACTGAAAATGAGTCTCACATCACCTCCCATCATCCAACATCTAAGGTGGGATCATCACTTAAACTTATGTTTGATGTCTTTAACATTATAATTATGGAGTTTTATCATAAAGGGTATATAATTATCCTCATATCATTGAAAATTCCTCACATTACCTTGAATCTACCTAGAAAAACTACAAAACCATAGAAAAAGAACTTCTTTCTATTATATTTTCCTTGAAAAAATTCCATACATATCTTATTGGGTAAAAAATTATTGTCTTTTCTCATATTGTTGCACTTCTTTTTCTCCAAAAGAAACATAATGCTAAGCCCTACCTCATTTAGTTGATGCTTCTCTTCCAATATATTTACCTTGATATTTGAGATAAAAGTGAAGTGGAAAATGTGGTAGCTGACCTGATTAGTGGGATTCACCCCTCCCCCCACTGACTGGATGATCAAACTAACTCACCCATTCCCATTTTATAATTCTTTCCACATGAAAACCTTTGTGATTTTGTGGACCTTAACCCTTGATATGAGGACATTGTGAGTTTTCTAACAACATCTCGAGTCCCTATATATTTCAACAATTCACAATCCCAGAGACTATAGAATGATTCTTGATGGTACATTTGGAATGAACAATATTTGGGGTGAATTTTTAGTGACCATGTTGTTCTTCGATGTCTCCTTGAACATGAGTTCACCTCTCTTTTGACCTTCTTCTATACATTGGATTGTGGGGGTAAATTTGGATCTCATCGTAAAACTCTAAAGGTCCCTGACATAGGAATTTATTGGCCAACACTATATAGAGATTCCCATTGGTTTTGTAAGTTCGATACTCAATGTCAATTTACATGGAATATCTCCAATAGGAATGAAATTCCCCAAAAACCCATGTTAAATTGTGAGATCATCGATTTATGAGGCATTGAATTCATGGGGCCTTTTCCTAATTTATTTTTATTTGTGTTTATCTTACTGAATGTGGAATATGTCTCTAAATGGCTTGTAGCAAAGGCTACCAGGACCGATGACTCTCGAGTGGTTATTGATTTTTTGAAATCTAAGAGTTTTAATAGGTTTGGTATGTTGATATTTATTATTATTTTTTAGGTTTCTCATTTTTTGAATCATGAAATGATAAATATTTCTTCATAATTATGGGGTTGATCATAAAGTATACACAATATATCACCCCAAAAAAAGATACAAGAAAAAATAACAAATCATGAATTTATGTGAATAATGGAAAATGGTACAACCAAATATGAATGATTTTAGTTTTCACTTGGATCATTCACTTTGGGTGTAAAATAAAGCTTTTGATGCCACAATGGGAATGTCACCATATAAGATTGTGCTCGGAATGGTTATTCACCTCAGAGTAAAAGTATTGAACCATGCATATTGAGTTGTAAAACAATGTAATATGAATCTCTCAGATGCAAGTGAACATATGAATTTGCAGATTCTGGAGACGGAAGAAATTTTTAATGAAAAATATGAGAACTCCCAAATCTATAAAGATAATAAACAGGCTATCTATGATGGGATCATTCATCAGTGTAATTCTCAAATCGGTGAGAAATTTATCGTGAATAAATCTACGCTAAAGCTCTACTCAGCAAAGAATTATTCCTAATGGCTCAGTCCTAATACTCTTACTGATGTTTATCCTTTTGGTTCTATAAAGGCCTTTCATGGGAAGAGTAAACATAGTTTTACAATTAATGGGAAGATGCTCAAACACTTATTTGAGTATTTCCAAAAGAATATCATTGAGGAAATTGAACTGATAGATTCCATATTTGACACCACATAGTAGGCTTCCCCTTCTCGATACATTTATTTACATGTTTATTTATATAAAATAATTTCATTAAGGAAAATTTATTATTTAGGTTTAGGGGAGGGTGACATGTCATAGTTGGAATCATGAAAAACAAAAAGAAAACAAACAAACAATAAAATGAAAAATATGTGTTTTTATTTTTGAATTATTTTTCTTTTTTTTGTGTTTTTAGATAATCATTAATCATAAAAAAATATCCACAAATATTTTTCATGATTGAGTTTATTGTGTGGAGAATTACACTGTTTTTGGAAAAAAATGAACTCAATGTTGATATGGAATTTTTTTCTAGAATTTGTATTTTCAAATTATTCTTAGTTGTTTAATGGATTTTTTAATCCCATTCATCATTAGCACTAACCAATATTGTTATCCTCAGCCTAAGAGTCATTATAATCCATTTATTTCATATTATTTCTTTTAATCACTTTCGTTGAGTCTCAGGTCATGTATAGAAACTAAAACATTCCTTGATTCAATCTGAATCCATAATATTTGATTATTCTACATTAATGTTTGAGGAAATCATTAATTTAAAATCTTTTTGAAAATTATCCTCTATTTTTGATGACCTTTATATTTTATCCTTCTTACACCTTACAAACCATTAAATACCTATTAGGTAGCCAAATTATAAGAAAATTTATCCCTACCTACCCATATGTTGTTTATATTCTTTTTTTAATTTTAGAATGTGTTGGATAAAATGGTGTTTCCATAGGAGTTTTTGGGAGAGTATTTATTATAGTTTGATATAAAGGGTTCCTACATTTTCCTTGGGATGTGGGATCACAAGCTATATTGCATTATTGTTTTACACATGTTTCCATCGTTACCTCAAAAAAAAATATAAAAAATAGTTTTCTATGTCAAAAAAATTAAACAAAGAATAAAATGGATAAAATAGGATGTTTAATCATTATTATTCACTTTTTGGTTGTGATGCACACAAATGGACAATATGGATTTTGATTTAAAAGCGATATACATTGTGAGGGGTTGTGTGTGTAAATTTATTTTGAACACTTGATTAATATTTACATTTTTTGTAAGTAATATATTAAACACTCCTCTTATACCTAAAATTTTAATGTATTATGTCCTAACAACCCTTAAACCTCATAACAACATGCTGGATGTCCTATTGATTTTCACACATGTTTCTACTGGTAGAGAATTGAGAACATTAGAAAGTATATGGAATGATAATATGAACAATTGTAAAGGAGAATAACTCCACATTAATATGTTCCTTGAGTTAAGAGGGAAAATTTCTAGGTGAGGTATATTGGGACGTGTTCCATGGGTGAACAAATGAAGTTGAACAAATTAGAATGTGAGAGAAGAAAAATGATAGAAAAAATTAATTAAATAAATGAGACATGATGAAATTCATTTCAAAACAATTTTAAATGTTTTCACACATTTTATGTAGAAGTGGTACATGATTCATGAATTATAATCTTCCTAGGAGTGAAAATTTTTAGGGGTGGGGTGTGATGATACCACAATTCACAATTTTATTTCACTCTTATACCAATATATTAAAGTGGTTTTGTATTGAAAATTATCATTATAATAAAAAAGTTCACATCATAATTTATTAAATAATTTATTTCATCTAAATATTAAAAAGTTAAATTTCACTTTTTATTGATTTCACTGAATGTGGTGGTGATTTTGGGAGCCCATGATGATGTCGAAGGAAAATTGGTCATACTACATAGAAGCACATGAAAAAATGTCCACAGATTTTCATTATCCAAGCAATCAGTCAATCCAAATGGGATGAATTGTTTTGATATGATCTATATCGATATGGGATACCTCTTTCAATAAGGAACATAAGCCCAATTCATCCATTATAAGGCCCATCAGAACTGATATTTCCAATAAAATGAAAATGTATATAGTGAAAAGTGTTCCTCTATATGTTTAAAATATCTCTTATTAAAAAATATAACTGTATTCCAAATTTTACATGGATATTAAAAATGTGTCACAATGAAACTTTATTATTTATTCCAATGTTATATAATACTTTTTGTCTGCCAAAAATTTGGGACAAAGAGGATTCCCGAAATTAGGGTCCCAAAACCACTCCCCACTTTGCCTATAAATTGTCACCTTATAAACTTCATTTGTGAGTTAGACCTAAAGTAAATTTGATACCATTTTGGAGTCCCAATGGAGTCCTATACTCAATCAGATATGTTTTTAGGCCATTTTAAGTGAATCTTCAATATATATTTATTCATCCCCTCCCATAGAGTTCAAAACACCTCATGATTACTCAAGGGGTAACACAATTTAATCCCAAGTTTCATGTTGGTATTAGTTTGAATGATATTTTTAATTATATGTTATATATTGTTTTTATTAATCCTCTATTATTATTTAATTGATTCATTTGCTGGTATCTTATGTTAAATATTATATGATCATGTTTTTTGGTACCCTTTCATGTGATGTTTCACTCACCATTCATCCCTTTTTCTTCCCTCTTTCAATTGCACTATTTTTGTGGTTCATATTGGTCAATTGAACCCACATAAGCACTATTAAAGCCATTTAAATTTATTTCCTGGTATCACAAAGAAATAAAATACACTCCTTGACAACAAATCATGTTCTTTGTGTATTTACTTGGTGAGTTTTGGTTATTAAGTCAAACACAAATCACCCAATAATCAGCAGTATTTGGTGAATCATTTTGTGTTTTTGACTGAACCCTAGGAGGTATCCTAGAATAAACATAGTAAAATCATGGTACCTATGTGTTAAAAACCTGGGATTAAATTTTTTGTACCCTTTTTTTGAATTGATGAAGGATGAGCCTCATGAGAATTCACCTGGTTAATAATGCATAATTAAATGGTTAATTTAAACATTGTTTTATCATTTTTTTCATTAGAATATTAAATTTTTAGACCCCATGTTTTACAAAAGTTCATTCCATTTCTCATTTAATAATCACCAACATATTTTAGAATTACATATTTAAGGCTCTGTCAAGAGATGACCTAGGGTTTCTACAATAATGGAGAAAATATAGTAAACTAAACATCTAATTTGATGTGCTCGACAACGCAACTTTCTCGACAACATGATGTGCTAGATAACATGATCACACACCTACTCTATCATTTCAGTTTCATGTTCTTCATGATTTAGTCAAACTGTAGAGTGAGCTTAGTTCTGGGTTTGTTGGTAACCCACGAGGTCAAAAGGACGTACATATAGGAGTGTATTTATTTTCCACTGTGAGCGCTTATTTTTACTATCCAGTTTAAATTTCTTTTATTTTGAATCTTTTTTTTCATGGGAAAAATCATTCCCAATAGTTTTATATTAATGCTCGAAACTAGTTCCCAGCCTCTGGGGATTTTGAACTCCCTTCACGCCTTGTTGTTGTTCAGTTCAGGTGACCGGTTCAGGGTTATCCTAAATTGGTTCTTGAAAATATAATATATAAACATGTATGAAAAATATAAAAATATATATATAATATAATATAAATATGTATAAATATATATTAACATAAAAAATAAAAAATAAAATACAAAATACAAACATGTTTATATATAATATAAACATATAAATAAATTAATATATGCATATATATATATAATTATTTTTTAAATTTTGTAATTTATTCTATATATATATATATATATATTTATAACATAATACAATAATATATTCAAAAATAATATAAGCGATTTTGTCTGATGTATGATTGTTACACTGGTAGTGTTGCGTTCAATTCCTGTTGGAAAAAGATTATCGGTTTGGGTTCTCTTTCCCTCATGTGTTGACCATCTCTAGGCTGATGGTGGGGTGTGCAAGTGGGTCTCACAGGTGGAGGAATTCAGTGTGAGAGCATGTATATGGGTGGTGGTGTGGAGTTTATGTAAAAAACGTATATTTTTTAAAAAAAATATGGGTAACAAATATATATTAATTTCAAAAAATAAATAGAAAAAACGTTGCTATTTACATTTTTTCCAAAAACTTTATTGTTTAACATTTTGATAAAATATATCAAGCATGACACTTTTAAATCATTGAGCATCATTATTGATATAATAAATTAAGGTCCATGAAGTATGATATACCCATGAATTCATTTCAAAAAAGGTATAAACACTATAAATTTATATTGTGCAATTTGGTATTAAAAATTCTCCCAACGTATTCATGGATTTAAGGAATATAATCTTTAGAGATTACATTGAATTTTTTGTGGTAGTATGTTTAGACAATATTATTATATATTTAAATATCGTGGAAGAGAAATAATATCACTTGAGGACTGTACTAAAGTCCCAAACGAAGGATAAATTATTTGAAAAAATAAAAAATTGTGAATTTTGGATATATAATGTTTCATTCATAGGTCATTTAATCTCATGTGATGGTATATCAGTGGGTTGATCAGGAACAAAATTTATATGACATTGGACCAAACCAACCATGGTTACTAAGATCCATACATTTTTGTATCTTTTTGGATATTTTTCATACTATTTGGAAAATTTCTCTAGGATATTTAATCCATGAAAAAAGTTATCATGGAGTGGATAGAAGTTTTTATAGAGAGATGATTGTGAGGAAAATTTCATAGAACCACACAAAATTTTAGAAAGCACTCCTATTCTTATATTACCCCATAGTGGAGAAGGTATTTTGACAAATATTGATGAATAAAAAATATAGTTGGATTATTCCTCATATAGAATGATGTGGTGATATTTTATGCCTCATGCCTATTTAGGGATCATGAGAAAAATTATCTAACTCATGATTTGGGGTTGGATATAGTACTTCATACAATAAGTATATGTAGGCATTATCTTTTTAGACAATAGTGTAATATATAAACTAATAATATAATTTTATAGTATATATTCCATCAAGAGAATATGTTCTAGACATGACGGTTGGTGTTGAATAAATTTTATGAGTGGTTAATAAATTACCACCCTAGAAAAACAAACAAGGTGGTTAATAAGTTGAGTAAAATTAATCATTCTATATTATCTATTATGAGGATAAAAAATTACCTTTATTTTTATATTTTCAACGGTTGGAACAATAAATCATGATGTAAGCTTAAAGATATTATATTTTTCAAAAATGTTTTCAGAAAACAATCAATGTGAGCATTTGAGTGGCATGGAAGAATGGTGGAAAAATAGAAAAATATCATCAATTTTCTTTATTTAAAACATCATTTTCGTATAATGTTAAGGATCAATAACTATTTCTGTGTCCCCTCAATACCATACTTGAACACAGAGATGGTGGATGATACCCATAGTTCAACATTCATTATTCATAATAGATGTATAATAATGTATACATACATGAATGAGTATTTATAGTGGAAGAACATGAAGATATATATTGTAGAGTAAGTCTATTGGTGCTTTATTATTCATTATATTAAGGTGGAGAGATAAAATCTAAAGGTTATTTTATAACCATTACCCAAAACAAAATTGAATGGGTAAAACATCACCATTGGATTTTTTCTCTAGACACTCCAAAACATTTAATGTTCATAATACTATTTGAGTTATAGTCGATTAGATTATAAAGTAAACAAACTACATTTCTCTAAGAGAATATTCCTCTCTTGATCATATTTGTAGAATATATATTAAAAATTTGGAAAGGTTTCCTAGATTATAACAATTTTTTGTATCTAACCAAGATATGAGGTTTACCTCAGATATATTGTTAAGTCTTCCAAAAGCTATAAGTTTAGAGTTTTTTTTGTATTTCGTATCATCCTCGTATAGATGGTCATTATGACAGAAACATTCAATGAATGTAGGATTTTCAATATATTGTTTAATGGATTTTAAGGGTGTTTAGGCTCAACACCATCATCCAATTTAAGTTTTTGGAAATAATATATTTCAAGCATGGATTAAGACGACACTTTATGAAGTCCTCTATAGAATTAGTTACAAAACTCTACTATGATGGGATAAAGATTGAGAAATAATGATATTGAGACAAGATATAGGTGAGTAAATTGAAGAGAAATATTGATCCATTCAGTAACAAATTTTAGATGCTCAGAATTGTTATAAAATTTATTCTAATAATTTTTTACATAATTTAGAATTCAAAGAAGGCGAGAAGATTCTCCATAGTAGAAAACAATGAGATTAAAAAAGAATAGAAATATGATCCAATTTATATTTTCAATTGTTATATTATTTATTGAGTTTTAATGATATTTTATCACTTGGAGCTTCCACCAAACCTCCCTCAAGTTCAATAATTATTTCATGTATATCCCTTAAAAAGATACATACATAATCTATAACGCCAAGAAAATTATTATATTTATAAATAGAGATTTTTTTTTATGATTAATATTTTTATGATCACATGAAAAGAATATTTATTTTCACAAAAACATATTACATTATAGGTTGAGATGAAATTTTACAACATATAATAGTAAAAGAATATAATAAACTTAATAAAAAATTAATAACACGTTATTACATTATTTACAAAAGGAATATTTAGATGGAATCATTTCCTATTATTAATATATATATATTATAAGGTTAATATAAACATATAGTAAATACATTAAAATATAAAAATTTGGGTTTCCATTATCCCCAAGAATCATCCCTCCTATGAACATCATTCTATCCTGGAAATATAGTGTTAGAAACACATAATTTATTTTTTGAAATGATATTGAATCTTGATTCAAATTGAAGTCAATGTTGAAGAGTATGTATGATGGTGTAATTATAAGTAAATATTAGAATCATATTTAATGTTTTTTGACTAATATGTTTGATATTTATTATAAAAATTAGTCAATAAATTAGTGAGTCGTAATTTTATGGATATGTCATCACATTTAAATGATCATTATAATTATTCCATGATATAGTAAAAAACGTATTATATTGGGAGACTATGATCATATTATATTAATAATGTGTTTTATGGTAAATATATAATTTTTAGATAAAATTTAATTTCATGAAATATTCTTAAGAAAAAGTTTCTACATGAGAATATATTTTAATGTATTCCAAAGTAATTATTATAATGGCTAGAATTTTTTTTGAATGAAATTGATATTTATTTAAAAATAAGGATATTTATTTAAAAGTTTAAAAACTAATATTTATTTAATTATAATGATAATATTGAATTATTTATTGGACTCATCACATCAAAATTATCTTAGGCTAATTTTGTGGGAATTTTCTTATGAAGTTGATTTTTATGTCAAAAAGTGAAAATATTATTTTTTATTAAATACTATAAGTGTTATGAAACAATTATTATATGATAATGACTTAAAATTTATTAATCCATATTCTTGGTCAAAATTTATTTATGTAATGACATAATACATAAGGTTTTACATTTATTATAACTTGCATATAAATTTTGAAAATCATGATTTTAACCTTAAAAAATTATTTTTATGGGTTATAAGCACAATTTATATATAAATTTAACCATGTAAAAAGGATTACATATTTGAAATAAGAATTTAAAAATAGTGTATATGTTTATTAAATTTTTTAGTTATAATTTTTTTTGTGGTAAAAAAATATTTACTCAAGTATATGTAAAATAATGTAGTAGGTCAATGTTTAAAGGTAAAATATTAAAATACCTGAATAATATGAAATTAAGTGGGTGGCTGATGTGATTTTTGAGCTTAAATGTCCTTAAAATTTTATTTATCAAAAATATTCTTTTTAATTAATTCCACCCTAATGTGGTTGGTTGTAAATATAAAATAATAATTTTTAATCAACTAAAATTACCCGTCCTCAAATATAAATACCACCCCACCACCACAATCTCATAAGAATTAATAAATATCTTAAAATATATTCCAAAAACAATTATCCCACAAATATCACATCCAACTTCTTATATTCTTACCCAAATCCAAATTCCATGTTCCTTTTGGGAACCTTCAAGGATGTGATATTTAATAGGTAAATTTATAAAAAACCTCCCTTAATTTATTTTATTTTTCTACCTTCTAATCACATTATTCATCAATAATAGAAATAACTACAATAAAATATATATATTATTATGTTATATTTCCTATATAATATCCTCTACTAACCCCTTTCTTTATCTCCTCTTATTCAAAAAAATGAAACCATTGTCCAAATTACCATGGTTAAATGTTTCCTTAGATAATGATTTTTCATTTTCCATTAAAACATTCACGGATTGACATAAAAGTATTGTTCTACTTAAATAAGATTTTGATAGGTATATTATGACCTATATATATTTATTTAACTAATACATTTATATAATATTTAATAAAATGAAAATATTTTGTGATTGATTGAATAATATCCAAAATAAACTAAACACTTATCATAAACTTTTTATCAAATGAATAATAAAAATATCAGAAATAAAATTATCTATAATAATATTTACACATCTATGAGGTAATGAATACGATTTCATTTCACATCTCATCTTTTATTTCTATTTGAAAGGAAATACATAATTATTGACATGTGAAATAACCATGAAACTATAACAAGAACACACCTGAAACAATGAAAATAATGAAATATTATTAAATAAAGGGTGTAAAGATTTTATAAATGTTTCATATAATTATTTTAAATATTAATATAGTTCAAAAATATATTAATAAATTTATTTAAATAATGATACATTTTTTTTGTGAAGGTAAAACTAAATGGAATCATGAGGTAAGGAATTTCATAACTCAATTTTCATTCATTGGGTTAAACTTCTACATCATTGATTATGTCATGATAAGATTATGTGTGAAATGTATTTAAATTATATTAATTTTTTATGTCTAATTTTTAAACGTTTATTTATAGTCGATACACACACTCTTTTATTTTGATTAATTATCACCCCAGTTATTTGTTATCAATTTTATTTGGTTGAGGTATATTTTGAGGTTATGCCCTTGTTATCTTTTTTGAGGATAATATAATTTCCATTTGACCATTAATATAATTAATTTATTTTTTATCAAGATATTCTATGTGTTTTAAATTTTATTATATCATAGGTATATGATTCAATAGATTTAAAAGTCGTAAGATTGTATTTCACAATCCCATCATTATTTGACATTGTTTATGTTTAAGTCATCGTTAGGTAATATTTCTCTTCCATATCCATGTTTTATAATAATATTATCAAAAATCTTATTAATATTGTCCAATTATTATTTAAATTAATTTTTACATATGTTTTATATATTAAAAAATGGTTTGAAATGATTTTTTTTTTCATTTTCCAAATGATGTACTTTGTGACTTTTCTAAAAAATACATAAGGAATATTTTATTAACATATACATCTTGGGTTTATTTTACTAAAATCATGACACCTTATTGTTTTGAATAATCTAATAAATTTTAACCAGATTTTTTTAAATAAACTATTTTCTTTTATAATTGTGTGGGGTTTTAAACATAAGTTTTTTTCAAAGTGAAAAATGGATATTTTCCAAAATAATTTTTCAATGGTATCTTTTAATGTATTTTTATCTTTGTAAAAATCCTTTTTAAAATCACATTCTTCATCAGTTTGATCAATTATGGTATTATTTTCCATATTTTATTTAAATATTTATTTTTTGTTTGATTGGTAATATAACATTTTGATACCATTCACGGTATTACTCTAGATGGTTTGTGACTATGTTTTCTAATTGGAGAAAGTTATTTACATTTTTGTAATAGTTTAAATATAAATTTATATGTTGATTTTGTTTCACCCCTTTTATATTAAGAATTAATTGGACTTAATAAGAGATGTGTGGGGCCTACTATAGCCCCTCGATGCATCAGTAGGTCTTGAGAAAAAATTGTTTCGGTACAGGATGATATCTTACCTATTTATCTATGGTTTCTTAGCCTAATCCTTAAAGGTATGCTTATGGTGTCTGATATTATTCATTCCATCATTATGAGATTAGTTATTGATTTCTAAGTTATTATTTTATTAGGATAATATAAATGGTTATGTTTTCTATCTCAAGTGAATATTTATATATCATTATTTGATCATATTTTATTCCTTATTATTCTCAGGTTATTCATTAAATGACATGTTTTTCTGTTATTTGCCTTTCCATGATTTTTATTTCTTATTTATGATATATTTTGATATATACATACCCTTACAAAGAATCTAATTTTTCCCCTTAATTATTCTTTTTTTAGGATTCCAATATGTCTTTTATTATTGATATATAGGGTTAATCTATGAAAATAATATCATTCTCAGAGGTCTATCTATGTATTATTTTATATTTTAATTTATAATGTAAGGATCAATTATGTATATATTTTTACAAAACGAATAAACATAATGGCCCTTTGTGATGTGATTACATGTATATTATTCTAATATAATTAAGTAACCACAAACTCTAAGATGCTAGGATTGGGGTCTTTAGTGTTGGTATCAGAGTAAGTTTAGTATGAACATTGGGAACCAGATTTATAAATATTTAAATTATGGAACATAACTTTATGACTAACTTTTAGGATATGTCTAGGTATATTATTAAATATTATAAATTAATAATAACCATGTATAAAATATAATAAAAATAATAATTCTTATATATTGAGAAGTTGTCTTGATTTGAAAACTCTATAAATGATTATTCATTATTGTTCAATATACCACTATATTATTGTTTCTCACACTATGATTATTGGTTTTTGTAAATGGATGGAACCCAAGAAAATATGGTCAATGATGAATGTGAAATACAATGTGTTTTCAAGAAACTAAATTGTATAATGAGTGGAGTGAAGAATTTTGTTATTATGCCTAATTAGTTATCATGATTTATGATTAAAAACATACACCTTAACCAACTCTCAGACCCACCAAAGAAGAGAATGATAGAGTTCACAGAGGGATCAGGTGGTGGAGATCTAGGAGATAATAATATGTAGTTCCCTATATTTTATTAATTTGAGAAGAATATCCCAAGTGAACTTATTATAGGAATATGTAAATATTTTTTTGGGTAAAAGGACACAAATATACTAATTTCCATGGAAAAAATGTTGAAATTTTTGGTCAATGAAATAGATGATAATAATGGTATCCCCAAGGAATAATTAATGGTTAAATGTTTTAAAAGTGGAATGTATGGGAATTATAAAAATCTATGTCCTACGGTGGTCGATTGTGATGATTGTATGAGTAATGGTTATATTAGTAATGATAAAAAAGACAAAAAATGACATATCAAAGGAAGTATGTTTTAAATAATAAAGAGACGAGTCTTATATAATGGTTTGATGAGGTAGTTCGATCCACGAAATATGTTTTAAAATTATTTTATAGATGATATTCACAAACCATTTAAGGATAGTACTATGGTATTATTTTTTAAAGGAATTGAATGCATATGCCAGATGGTACTAAGAAAAATTATTTAGTGGAAAGTATAAATTATTTTAAAAATCATTATTAGAAGAAAGATAAACATTAATATGTGTTTGATATAGAGATAATAATAAAGAGATGATTATGGAATAAAATTAGTGACTTTGAAATTGGATTTTGATTGATGTTTGTGTTATACTTTCTACAGTTTACAACATGTATGGATTTAAGTAATATATTAAAAAACATCTTTTATTTAAGTAATAAGGAATCATTCATTTTGTCATTAAGGTTTTATTGTAATTCATGTTATTAACATTATTTTTTAAAATATATGATCATGGTATTTACATGTGAGATTAAGTGGTTCATTATGGAGGATTAATAGTATGTTGATTTAGTGATAGTATTCATATATTTTTTTAATTTTTTTTGAATATTATCAATAATATTTTAGAGGAGCCTTAATATTGAATTATTAGGGAATAGATTAATTAAAACAATGGATAATATTGTTTGTAGTTAGAGTATGATTTATCATATTTCATAAAATGAACAAACCATTATTGCTTCAGTAAATATTTAAAGACTCAATTTAAAACATATTGATGTTATGATTAATTAATAGTTATTCAACAATGAAAAATTCATCTTTATTATCCATCCCCTTATGTAAGAAATGAAGTGGGGAATGATCCATGAAAAACCAAATGATAATATTATGCTTATGATCTAGAATGAAATAAATTATGTTGATTTTATTTAGTGATTTATGAAGAGAAAAAATAATTCTTCAACTCTGGGAAAAGGCTTTTAGAATGAAATAATTTTCAGTTTACATTTATTAGAGTGAAATAAGTGATCTTTTAATTGATCATAGACTTATGGTTTTGTGATGTTTAAATAATTCATGATCATTTTATCTATCACCCTTCATCATAACTTGATAGTAATGTTTCTCTTCCATGCCCATAATTTCAATTCCATCTAATGATCTCGTATTAAAAATACTACTTTTGTGGTGATATTAAAATTTTACTTTCCCTAAATTTTTCAAGTTGTTTTATTAATAATTTTTATGATGTGTGTTTAATATAAAAGAATTTTCAAAAATCAACCCTTGATTTTTAAAGTGAAATTTCAAATTGTGAGGTTGAAAATTATCTTAGGGGGGATGAATATAACTCACTAAAAATTCCATTATGTTATTAATAGAACATTTATTTTATAAATAATTTTTTTGAGAAAAAAAGATATAATTTTACATTTCATATTAATTTTTTAAAATATAGGTTGAGATTAACTTTTACAACCAGGAATAGTATATATATAAAATACACATATAAAGAAACTAACAATACTTTATTCCTTTATTTAATAATGGTACATTCAGTCTATAATGATTCAAATTATTAATCCATATTTTATAATGTGAAGAATGGAAAAGAATAAATAAATAAAAATATAAAAAGTGGGTCGCCTCGATCAACTAGAATCATCCCACTAAAGAACATCCTTATAATAAAGAATTAGAGATTTAGTAATACAATTTTCATTATATAAATGATATTGAACCTTGATTCGAATTGATGTTATTCATCAAGAGTAAGTATGATGATGTATTTATTGGGAAATATTATTAAAATAATTTATATTTTTCATATAATATAGTTGATCAGTAATATGAACACGAGTCAAAAAAAGAGTTATAAATTATTGTTGTTGGGTACATCAACATATTTAAATGACCATCATGATAATTTATAGAAATAATCAAAATCTTATTCTTTTTCTTGAATATGAACATATTCTGTTAAAAAGTTATTTAATTTTAAATATATAATTTTTATATAAAATTTTCATTCATGAAATAAGCATACAAAATACATTTTACATGATAATATAATTTAATGAAGTCATAAGTAACTCTTATAATGGTCAGAATGTTTATTTTTGGATGAAATTGAAAACTTAAAAAACAAATTTATGAAATTTATTTAAAATTATAAATTTTAATATTTATAGAATTATATTGATAATATAATTTTTTTTTGAACTCATCACATCAAAATTATCTTAGGGAAATATTTTGGGAATTTTCTAAAATAATTGATTTTTGTTTTAAAATGTAAAAATACAATTTTTATGAAATACCATAACTCATATGAAATAATTAATATATGATCAATAATAAAAGTTTATTAACCCTATTTATTGATAAATATTTATTTAAATAATTAAATAATATATAATGTGTTACATTTTAAAATACATTTTTATCAATTTTTAAACCACGATTTCAACCTAAAAAACTGTTTTATGAGTAATGTGTGTAACATAAATAAAGTTTATTTTTATAAATTTTATAAATTTAATAATTAAAGATGCATTCCATATTTTTAATTAGTATTTAATAATTATTTCATAAGTCCAATTTCATTCTTAGGCTAAACGGTTTTACCGTTATAATAAAAAGATTTGCAGTAATTTAGGTAATATAATGTAGTGGGTTCAAGTTAAAATGTAAAATCATAAAATTCAAAAACAATTCAATATTAAATGGGTATTTTATGTATTTATATACTTTATCCATCCTTTAAAACATTATTTATCAAGCAAATTCATAGTAATTAATTCCACCCAAATGTGGCTGGCTTTAAATATACAATAGTCATTATTTAATCACTTAAAAGCACACCCCTTCTAGTATATGAAATTTTCCAATTGATGTAATGTATCACAGATATGAGAAGGGGTAAATCATTGATACTATTTATCTTTTATGTTTCTTTTCAATTGAAATACACTTTTCCTTCTTCTAAGATATTTCAATTCCCCACTGAGAACAAACTCAACACACATCCCCAGGAACACAATGGTTTACAACGTTCATTCTTCAATAACAATAGTGACATACTTGGTATGGTTTGGAAATGATTCAATACCATAAAATCCACTATGAAAACAATTCATGGATTACAATGAGTAGGATGTACCCTTTCACTTGTGTAGCACTATGAAACAATCCCATAAGTGCATGTGCATCCACTTAGCAAAATTGAGTAATTCAATTGTTTTGTAACAACTCATGTTACCTAGACTTATTTTCAATTAATAAAATTTATTAAAATCATAAAACAATTAAATAATTCATTACCTAGTAGAAATATAAGAACCACATTGAAATTGTTATGAAACACTGAGTCAGATTCCTCTGAGTACAATTCATTCAAAACAAAGATCTGAGTCCAATTCTCTCAATTTGAAGCTCAAATTACAATTCTTTCAGAATAGATATACCATTCTAATTTTTTCATAGAAAACTATATATTAGAGTTGGAAAAACATCAAGTCTTGAATATAGTTGTTGATCCAAATATAATACGAATGAATCGGCACGACCCAAAACAATTGTCAATCCGAATGGAATTGTTCTCTTCTTCTGAATAGAAACCCAGAGCTTCTCTCTCTCTAAAAGTCCCCAAAAATACAATATACTTGATGCTTTTTATAGGTGGCCCAAAACATGTTTAGTCAAGAATCCAAAAACACTTTCCCGTCACATAAATTCAAACAAATCTGAATTTATCCTAAAATCTCAGAGCAATTATGACTTCATAAACACTTCTCGATTCTTCTCATATATTATACAATCATCATCTCCTATTTTCTAGACTCCCATTTCAAATGTTACTACAATTATAGTTGATGTGAAATACACGGGTCTGAATCTGATTCTCCCATACTGATTACATCAAAACAATGCATGAAACCATTCCAATTGAATGTGTATGAATAAATTCACTTCTCCACTTGAGATACAATAACACTTTTAAAAGAGATGCGCCCCATTAACAATTCATTCCTAAATATCCACTTTCATTTATTTTCACTTGATACACTTGAAAAAACCCGTCATCCCATTCAAAATATATGTTTGAATCATGACTACCTTCTTGAATTTGAATTCATTGAGGATCATATTTAACATCATATGACATCAATTGTAATGTATTATAACATTCCATTATTTCCTGTTTCTTTCTTTTCACCTCAACCCAAGCATTATCTTTTCTAAATACAAATTTTTTAGATAATATTATCATAAATACGATCATATCTGGTTATGATCATTCTGGTTACGATCCTCCTAGAAATGATCATTCTAGATACGATCATGTTAGATATGATCATTCTAGTTAAGATCATGATAGATATGATCTTGTTGGATATGATCATTCTGGTTACGATCATGCTGGATATGATCATTCTAAATATGATCAAAGTGGATATGATCATTCTTGATACAATCAAATCTGATTATGATTTCTCAGTACAATAAAATAAAATCTAATGAAAATATCTTCCATGATACGATACAATAAAATATGATAATGTTGATCTACCCATATAGGATACAAAATAATCTGGATATCATTCATTCTCAATTGACCCCTTCTCTTTCCTTTTCAACTACCTAAATAATATTTTTTTTTGAAAAACAATCATTGTATCATCTTCCGTCGTTATCACCACTTCCATCTTCACCACTTCGATTAGTACAAATTTCCATCATTATTACCTTTCCCATCAGCATCATCCTTTTCATTGGAACTTGATTTTCCATCTACACCATCTTCATCGGCCCTGCCTTTCCTTCGGTACCACTTTCATTGGCACCAACATTCCATAGGTACCACTTCGATTATTTTGAAGCCCAATCAGCATCGCCTCTTGAATCGGGATACAATTTTTTTTATTTTTTGGAAAACAAGTGGTACCACTAATTTCTCTCTTCCTTCTAGATACGATAAATCTGAATTCGACTATTTTCAGATTTTTATGAAAAACAATCTGAATAAAATTATTTTTTGATTGTTTTGAAAAAATAATATAAATATGATTCTTTTCTGATTTTCATCATCTCTTTCTCTCCCCATTTCTTCTATCAAGATTTCATCGCATGTTCTCAATACAACACATGATTTATATGAATTAAAAATAAGAAAAGAATCATCACAATTAACATCGGTTTGATTGTTTTCCAAAAAAACCCCAAAACAATTGTTTGTATAAAAAATGAAGGGATTTCCTTTCTTAAAAATATACCTTGACAAAAAAAAGACAACATTTGCAGCCTTTATCACCTTGATCATCAGATCTGTCCCAAAAATCTCTACCTTGAGATTTTTTTTCAACCAAGTTTCATAAATCACTGATCATTTTAAACTCATGAAATAGATTACATATCAAAAATTCTAAGCCGAAATGGGCTAAATCCTTGTAGGAAACAAGAATCATTAATATCAAAACCATAATATCCAAAATAATGATCATGAACACATATTATTTTCATAATCCTTCCTGGAAAAAAGTCAACTTATTTTCCTACAACCACTGCAATAATCAGTTAGAATGGTCCACACACTAAACAATTCTGAATTCACAACTTACCCACAACTCTCTCTATTGTGCAATACATTTATGAAACAAAAAAAATTCTCCCCCTTGAAAATAAAATCGAAAGGTAATATGAGATATGGGATAGGTACACATACCTCAAACATAATTATAAGGTTGTTGGACACCCATGTTCAACCTCATTTTTTGGAATGATTCCTTTAATTAATGTTTTGTGAAGATATCAGCAACTTGTTTCGATGTTGGAACAAACTCTTGCTTCAATTCATTCCTCTCCACATGCTCTTTGATGAAATGATAATTGATATCAGTATGTTTTGAACTAGAATGTTGTACTGTATTCTTGTTGAGGTTGATTGTACTTTGATTGTCACAACCCAAGAGCAAGGGTAACATCACATCTACAAGTAAAAAATCCAATTGTTTTTTCATCCACATAAGCTGAGTAGCAGCATGAGTAGAAGAAATATACTCAGCATTAGTTGTAATGAGATTTATTGAGTTTAGTTTCACTGAATGACAACTAACACAATTATTTCCCAAAAAGAATAGACAACCAGATTGGAACTTCTATCATTAACATTTCTTATCCAATCTGCATCCGGACACCCAAATAAATCAAAACTATCGGAACAGAAATAACTGATTCTAAATTCTATTGTGCCTCCGATGTATATGGAAATTATATTTCTAGAAATAATATTTGATTATTTTGGAGCACTAAGAAATAATTCATATAAGGTAACAACATAAACATTTTTAGGTCTTGAGGTAGTCAAATGCAATAGGCTTTTAATTATATTTAGATACACTTTATGATCTACTTCTTTTTAATCTCCATATTTTCTCAAATTTGTTCCCACTGAAATCGGTGTGGAAACATTGGTTGAATTTTCTGTACCAAATCTATTGAGATGTTCTTTTTCATACTTTTCATGGGAGGGGAAATGTATTCATTCATTATTTGGATTTTTAACCCTATAATGTATTTCATTTATCCCATCATGGACATTTCAAATAAATTCTTCATTTCTTTAGAAAATATCTCACAATTTTCTTTTATCGTTCCCAACAATGAAAATATTATCAACCTAAACAATTAAAATGATGGAATACTCTTCATATTCTATGATTTATATATTGTTATCCACTTTTCCTTTGTTAAAATAAATCTTTCTTAATCATGTCTTTAATTTGGAATAACATGCCCTCAGAGCTTGTTTTAGGCCATATAATGCAATTCTCAATTTACACACTTAAATTTAATCTTCTATATTAACAAAGCCATGTGGTTGTTTAACAGAAACCTCTTCTTCAAGACCACCATTTAGGAATCCATATTTAACATCCATTTGAGAGATATTGTAGCCTTGTTGTGCAGTAATAAGAAGAAATATTCTGATTGTTTCAAGTCTTTCCAATGGAGAAATGTTTTCATCAAAATCAATACCCTCAATTTGAGAATACCCTCTGCAAACCACCCATTATTTGTTTCATATAACTTCACAATTTTCATTCACCTTATTTCAGAAAACCCATTTTGTGATGATGATTTTTTTGTTTTCAAGATTTGGAATGAGTTCCAATGAATTATTCTATTCAATCTATTCCAATTTTTCATTCATGGATTGAACCCATTCTAGATGCTCAAAACCCACTTTTACATCTTTAGGTTCCACTTCTGAATACATGTTTTTGTAATGGAATTTATTATTCCTATTGTTTGAACCTTTGATTTTGATCACCTATTCTATTTTGGGCTTCCACATGTTTCCTCATCCATGGATATGATTTTTGATTGTCTAACTCAACAATAAAAATAACTGAGTATGATTATTAAACATTATTACGAATACAATTTTTGTATCCTTATCATAAATATCTTCTTCAAACTACTAAACTTCATTGTCTACATGAACATGTTTCTCTTTATCAAATAGTTCAATCACATTTAAATCAAATGAATCAACCTTTCTATTTGTTTCTTTGTTGAAGCATCTGTATACTCTTCCTTCTGGAGAATAGTTGAGAAAGAATCCATCCTCACCTTTCTGTTCACTCTTTCCATATTTTCCACATTTCATCTTTATAATACATGGACTACCGAAAACTATAAAATTATTAAAACATGGACTTTTTATGTAAAACAATTCCTAGAAATTAATACATTATTTATCACTATAGAAACAATGATTTTGAATATACATAGAAGTACTCATGGATTGCCTCCGAAATTACTGAGAAAGGTCTTACTCAAGTGACATGGTTATTCCCATTTCCACAAATCTTCTATTAATTCTTTCAGCAACCACATTTTTGGGTAGTGTGTGGAGATCTATACTCATGCCCAGTTCCATGATTCTCAAAATATTCATGAAACTCTTCAATTCTATTTTCACCACAATTATCTGTTCTCATCATCTTTATAGAATACTCATATTTTTTATCAGCTTTTCTTCTGAAACATTTAAACATATTAAAAGCTTCTAATTTTTTTCTTGTAAATAACAAAATTAATGTGGGAAAAATCCTCAATGAATGTTGTGAATTAGAGATCTCAATGTGTTAATTTTTTTCTCATCGGCCCACATAAATCGTAAGGGATCAGCACTATGGGTCTTTTTTAACAAATACCAACATTGTTATTCGTAGAATTTGTTATCATTCATTTTTAGAAAATAGTGCAACACTATTCTCTACTTCTTGGGAAATAAAAAATGTATCAAACACTGTCCCTTTTAGATAAATTGATTATGTTTCTTTGAAACATATGTCCAAGACTTTTATTCCATAACTAATACTCTTCCACCATACTTATGCATCAATAGTTTTTGGAATCACCAACCTAAAACATGTTTCCTTTAATATGTTGACCTCTTGTAACAATATTTCCATCTTATTCACTCTTTACAAAAAATCCATCTTTTGTGAAGATAACTTTGTTACCCACATCACAAAATTGTGAAACACATAGTATATTGTGTTTCATCCCCAAAACATACAATATTTTCTTATATTTCAACTTTTCCTTTCCAATAATGAATGACCAAACACCTTTGATTTTCAATGATTCATCTCTTCCACTTTTCACCCGGATATATTTAAAATATTTCACATCGTTTAACAATTTCAAGTCTCCTGTCATGTGATAAGAACACCAACTATCAAGTATCTAGGGTCCTTCTCCTTTCATGGCATTTAATGTAGTTTAAAAAACAAGCACCTATTTTTCATTATTTTCACTCTTCAACATTGGATTTTGAGAATTGAGAGTCCTTTACTGAGCTAGTAACAAAAAAAGTCACCTTTTTTCATGGTTTCTAGGTTGTTGACATCATTCACAAATACTATCCAAGGGTTGGAACTTTTTTTCAATCATCACTTCATTCTTTTTTGATTTCTTTAAGACAACCATCTCATTATTCTTTCTTTGAGGATATTGAATCCCCCTCAATCTCTTCCATTCATAATATATGGGATAAAAGTAATGTTATTGATTCAAACAACACATACTTGATGTGTTCCTGAATCCACCACAATAAAAGAAACACACATAGAAGGAATATTTGCCTCTAAAACCTCTATACTGATTAGATTTGTGAATGTGTTTCTCAGACACATTTTTCTCTTTCTCGTCCAACTCACCATCCTTTCTATTATCAATTTGATTACTTCATTTATTTTTAGAATTTTCGGAACTAGTAGTATTGGAAACATTTCCAAATTCATAATGTTTCAAAACATTCCCAAATTTGTTGGTCTTGGCCACATACCTAACATTCCCAGAATTCATCATTTAAAAAACAATTCCATTCTTCTTCTCACCCTTTGATGGTATATTTTGTTGATCCTTCTCATGTTTCTAATTACTAGAATATTCACTAACATCACTGATAGAGTTTTAGAAACATAGACTTTTCTTCTCAACTTTATAGAGTTTTTGTTGGACAATTTCCAACTCTTCTTCTTTTACTTTCAACTTCACCGCAAGGATCTCATTTCGATTCATTTCTTAATCAAGTGATTTATTCAAATAATCATTATCTTTAATCAACTTTTCTTTATCACTAGAAAAACATTATTGGTATCTTGATCATTTATCTTCTATCTTTTGGTTTTGTTTTTCAAGCCTTCAAATCTTTCTCAGACATTCTTTCAGCTCTTCTTTCAGATGCATTTCAAGTTGAGTTTCTCCTTCATCAAAACAACTGACTCCAAATTCTTCATCATTAATTATAGAAATAAAATTATTTTCAACAAAATACACAATGGATTTTGTAGATACAGATTTACTTTATTCTTCTTCGTCATCTTTGGACAAGAAACTATTTTTTTATTTGAATAAAATATTTTCTTTTCTATTATCTCCCTTATTCTTCCACGATCTTCTTGTCTTTCTTTCTTCAATATCACTATCCTCTTCTTTCATTCTTCTATTATAATTAGCCGTAAGGTGGCCAACAACTCCACATTCAAAACATTACAAGGGATATTTCCTAATGTATTTCCCTATACCTATTTTCACATTAATAGAAAACAAGGATAGGATTTCATTATGATTTTTACATACCTCATTTTTAGAGTCATAATCACCATCTTCATCTTCAATAAAAATATTCTTTGACTTTTCTTTATTCATAACCTTGAAAGAAATTTATCTATAAATCTTTTTTTCTCTTCATAGCATTGTCACGAACCGTCCTTAGGGCCCGTTCCATGACTACCCCAATCCCGCCTTCCATAGGCCTGGGCTGGCGACCAACAGCAAAGGCGTAAATCCCGACATAAAGGGGAAGGAATTTCCTTTAGAAAGTAAACAACACCACAGAATAAGTCAGCAGAAGTATACACTAAGTAAACTGAGTACATGTAAGTGCAGAAAAGTAAGTGGGCAAGAATAAAAACCCAAACTGAAGGTAAAGTACAACTAGAAAGGAAGTACAGCAACTGAAAAATAAAGCAGCAATGCCGAGCCGTCCACTGGAAATCCCACCTGAAGGGTGGGTACAGATAGCCTCCTCAGCTCCTCGGGTCCTGCTGTCTGCCCTGTATGCATCTTGTCCAGTGGTCCAGCTCCAGGTACCAACTCGCCGTGATATCCACCTCCGGGCACCGACTTGTCATGGGTTCCTTCTCCAGGAATCGTCCACCATTGTAAGCCTCAACCTCGATCGGTGATGTCCGTCGTCTACGACCAACACAACGTAGTGCGGGCATAGCCCATGCAGGGGTGAGTATAAGCTACTCAGTAGGGACCCCGAGACCCCCGAAGGTCTCCCAGAATCTACAAAGGATAATACACAAGGAAAGATACAATCATGAAGTAACATCCAACACTACATAGGTATATGCCCACACTTATACCTAAGTCATCAATTCATGTTCGGCACCAACATCCGTGCCCAAGTTTGATCACGTCCACACAGGATAGCACAACCAATTCACCCAGGATAACACAACCCAATCCACATAGGAAAGCAAGTCAATCATATCGAAGATAATGATTAAACATCATGACTCAGCTCAAACAAGGATTTAAATCATGATGTCGAAACCATAGCTGCTGGGAAACTCCTCCTCTATCGAGTAAAGTGGGCCTACCGCTACAACTAAGCGCTTCCCATTAACCTTGGACTACTATAGTACTCCACCTGTCGAGTACTGTGGGCCTGCTACTACTACCAAGCACTTCCCACCATGGGTCTGCCGATACAACCTTGCGCTCCCCCTCATAGCCTCCAGAGGTACTCCTTTTATTGAGTACCGTAGGTCTGCCTCTACAACCAAGCGCTCCTCCGCCGTGGGTCTGCCACTACAACTAAGTGCTCCCCCTCATAGCCTCCATAGGTACTCCTTCTATTGAGTACTGCGGGTCTACCGCTACAACCAAGCGCTCCTCCGCCGTGGGTCTGCCGCTACAACCAAGCACTCTCTACTGGGATATCCGAAACACACCGAAACGATCGGTCAGCAGTCATCAAGTCTCAGCGAGCTCTAGGGTTTGATAATGATTGAAAGTGTCATAGTCGTCACCACCGATCCCACGAAGGATTCCTGTACGGTAGTCATCGTTATCGCATACGCAACCACCTCTAGGGTTTCCGCACACAGCACGCTCGTTCAGGGAGGGTCCACTACATGATCCAAGAAGTCAATACATCAACTGACATGTAGTCCGGAGTTGATGTACCCCAAAGTTCTATCTCATCAAAGGGAACACACCACAACAGACGGCGCGTCAATCGGATGTCCAGTCTGAGAGTTTTTTCTTTTTCGTCCCAGGGGCCCAGTTGGTTTTTAAGTCAAAACCAAACCGACTGCAATCCAACTGTGTCCAAACCTTGAGTGGAGTAAGCAAAAAGATCCGTCTCACTAAGAGGAAACCAGTAAAGTCGACGACACGTCAATCGGATATCTGGAGCTGAAGTTATAAGCGTTTCCGCTCCGAGGGCCCGGTTGGTTTCATGTTCGAAACAACCCAAACATGCCCAAAGTTCTATGAAACCTTGAATGTAATATACCGAAACGACCGCCTCGATCCAAGAATCTCATCACAACTGACGGAGCATCGATCAGAGTTCTGTAGCCCAAGATATAGGCAAAAGACGAGAAATAGTCTGAAAATGGGGGGTCTGGGCCCTGTCCGACCCGGCCCAACCCCCCTGGGTCGGCCCGAACTAGGTCCGGGTCTGGCCCATTAGGGCGCGGCCCGACTCGGTGGTCCTGGCCCATCCCGGCCGGTGCGGCCCACATGGCCAACTCATCCATGCCGAGCTGTGCGGAACAGGGGGAGCGCGCTGCCCCCCTGATTGGGAACCCGCGGCCCCCACGTGGGGGGCCGCTCCTTCGGCCAGCCAAGGGTTACATCCCCCGATTTTGTGGAAGCCGGCTGGCCCGGTGCAGTTGCCGCAGGACCGTTGGGGTCCCGCCCCTCCGAGGTGCCCGCGGCCGGTGGCTCTGGCCGCCCCGCCTTGCACCACCGCGGCTTCAAGCTGCGGCCCTTTGCAACCGGCGCGGCGCGACGGCGCCGCGCCCCTCCGCCGCGGCCCTGCTCCTGCTACGGTGTCTTCGTGGTTCTCTGGCGTGACGACGCTGCGCCCCTTCACTGCGACCTGACTCCGGCTGCGGGTTCGTTTGGCCTCAACGGCGCGGCGTGACGGCGCCGCACATCTTCGCCACTTTTTTCCATATTTCCGTGCGGTGTCGTTGCACCACAGTGCCTTCTTTCAAACCGCAACAAACAAAATCATCAAAGGCTGAGGAGGGTCGGTTGTGCTCGTGTGGTCCGCACTCCTCCCATTATTATGATAACAGGTAGCCCAACTAGAAGTCGATGAACGGAAAAGAAATAATTCACGGGTAAAATAATTAACCCCTGCCTCAAGGTGTCGTCAAACGAAGGTTTGTCGCAAGAAAGGGACATCGCGGAAGACGGTGTCACGGAAGGAAGATTGTCGGTGTCGCGATACATAGCATCACGGAAGGAGGATCGTCTGCGTCATGTTACACGATATCGCGTCGTCGATCTTCGAGGAATCAGCGTTTATTCGTCATCCTTCGTCGGAGGTCGGCATTCTTAGTTGGAGAGGATACGATTTCCCCAAGTGTTGGGCATCACAATACTTTACCAGCGCTTCGTCGCTTGGTGAAGCTATACCAAAACCTTATCCCAAGCTCTCTATATATAAGAGAGGGGGAGAGGTATGGGACCATTGTGGAATTTATGACGGTTCATTTATTCGAAACCATCATAAATTCCAATGATGCAGTTACATAATTTAAAAAGGGGTCAGGAGATTTCAATTGCGTTGGCGCAATTTTAGAGGTGTGTTGCCATAACTTAAGAGTGGAGGATGCCAAGAAGTTTCCCCCACATAGCCTGCGTCAAAACACATGAGACGAATTAATTTTAGGTCGACAAATAAAATTAATTGATAGAAATTAATTTCACGTCGACACTTAAAATTAACTCACATCAATTAATTTTTACGTCGAACCATAAAATTAACTGACAACAATTAATTTTACGTCAACTCATAAAATTAATTGAGAGAAATCAATTTTATGTCAACACATAAAATTAACTCAGAGAAATTGATTTTAAGTCGACACATAAAATTAACTAACATCAATTAATTTTACGTCAACCCATAAAATTAACTGAAAACAATTAATTTTACGTCAACTCATAAAAGTAATTGAGAGCAAATAATTTTACGTCGACACATAAAATTAATTGATGGGGGGGGGGGGGTTTGATAGGTTTCCTATCACTCTCCATTAAATGGGAGGTTAGGGTTTGGCGGTTCCACACCAAGTCCCAAGTGGAGATTCTAACCACTTTATCCGCACTGCATGTGTTTAACAAAATAAAATAAATTATTCACTTATTTTATTTTATTAACCCACGTAAAACCCCAAAAACTATCATTCATACCCGATTATCTGCCATTGAGGTGAATGTATTGTTAAGAGAATATAGGCATTGCGAGTTCAACAGTGCCCTCAGAATTCAATTCCGAGCACCGGTTCAAATGTTATAAAACGCCGCTCGTACTTTTACTGAACGTACCCGAAAAAATTTGAAAAATTATTATCAGTCACCCTCGACCAACTACAGTCAAGGTTAGGATATTCCTTAGAGAAACACGCTACAAAGAACTCAACGGTACTCTCGGATTTTCAATTCGAGTTAAAATTTAGAAGTTATGAATTTTACAATAAAATAACGGTCACAGAAATGTTTTATTTACGGCCAAAAACTAACTTTCTCAGGTGGCCCGTGCTGACCAAAGTTATTATCTACTTAAAGAAAGCATACCCTCATGAGTTCAATGGGGGACTCATATTTTTAATTCGAGTTATTGTTTGTGAGTTATAAGAATTTGAAAAATAAAATAACTTTATTTAATTATTTTATTTACGGTTATGCCATTTTCGGGTTTTCTCACAGGAGGCCTGCGCCGACTAAACATAAGTCACGCCTAGGGTAAACCCACCATTCTAAGCACAATGGTGCCCTCAGATTTCAAATCCGAGTAACTGTTTAAGAGTTATTACACTTTTTCAGGAAACCTGCTTATGCGTGTTAATTTAAGCTTAACAGAACTTTAGAGAATTATTCCGGGCACACCGGGCCTCGGAATCAGTTGCCGTAAAAAACTGTGTACTCGTAAAATTTCAAGGAATTAAAGAAAAAAAAATTTCCATAAAAATTTACGGGTCTTTACATTACTCCCACCTCAGGGATTTACATCCCTGTAAAGCTACAACACAAACAAGGGAAACTAAATGAGGTACCGAGCACGCATAAGAGCCTCACGCTCCCTAGTGCTCTCCTAGAGGTTCCCGTGATGCCAACGAACGCACACTAAAGGAATCGACCATCCACGAAGGACCCACTCCTGTCGATCCTCGATCTCCACCGGAACCTCCGTGAAGGTTGCCCTGTCATCAATGTCTCGCTCCCCGTGAACGATGACGTGGGTCAGGTCGTGCACGTACCTCCTCAGCTGAGATACGTGGAAAGACTTCAAGCACCCAGTGAAACTGAGGTAGAAGGGACAGATGAAGTGCGGAGATAACTTTCCACCCCGGACAAATCTCTGTAGTCCACGTTGAGGTGAGCCCCATGAGAAAATGTGGTTTCCATCCTCGAACTCCAGTGGTCTCCGTCTCGTATCAGCATAGGACTTATTTCTGCATTGTGCAGTCTTCATCCAGTCATGGATGATCTACACCTTCTCCATCATAGCCTGCACCATCTCTGGTCTTACAAGAGCTGGTTAGATTTCCCCTTTGCCGAAAAAGATAAATCTTGTCTCATCCTCTGTATAAACCATGTTCTTTTACTAATAAAGTCAATCCCAACATGGATGATACTAATCCATACCATGGATGACGTCATAAGGCCTCAATGCTACTTACAAGAAATCCAACCATTACACTCACCTCAAACGGTTGAGTCACACTGTCGGTATCAGTGTGTGGTAACTGGGTCTCCTCCAGTAGGTATCTCAAAAGTGAGGGTCAAGTCAACAGTTTTAACCGGAACCTCTCAGTATCAACCACACAAAAGGGAATGAAAGCCAATGTCACAAGGACAAGTGTATTTTATTACTGCAGCTGAAGTACAAAGACACACAACAACCACAGACAACAACATCAACAAAGCTAGAAGCAACATGAACATAAGTCTCCACGTCTGGAGCTAGTCCCGCTCATGTCCATCTGCTCCCAGATCTCCATGATCATAGGCCTCAGATGCTTGAAGCCGAGCTCTCCATTATCTACACGTTCCCTATGGTCAGGGTGGTCTCCCTTGTGGTGGTGGTGGTAGGGCCTCAAAGCGTCGTCCACCACCCGCTGCTCGGCCAGATTCTCTACCTCGCACGCCTGCTCCCTACGGACTGCCATGGTTGAACCTCTACCTCTTCTTCTAAGGTCCTTCATTTATCTTCTGATCATCTGTATGGAGATTCGGACAGTCACGAGCCATGTGACCAACCCCGCCGCATGAGTAACATTGTCCGCTCATGGTAAGTCATTCTCTACCCTGGGTGCCTCGCACGAACGATCATGTTTCATGCGGTCGACAACCTGTAGGTCTAGTCCTCTTAGACCTCTGTGTCATCTGGCTACTGGCCACTACAGAAGACTCTGCCGCATGCCGGCTAGTGGTGGGTCCTAATACTGGAGACTGCTCAGCAAGAAAACTCTCCACTAAGAGGGCTCACTTTGACACCCCTTTCTGCATCGGGATGCATTGAGAAATAACTAAAGCTCTGATATCTCACCTGAGCCCCTTCTTGAAGGTTTGGGCCCTGAAGAATGGGTCCCATACCATGTTCATGGAATTGCACAAGAGATCGGTAAACCTTGCTAAGTACTGGGTTACTGTCATGATACCCTGCCGCAGCTTCAGTAGCTCCAAAATGCGCACCTCATGGAGGGTGGTTGGGAAGAAATCTGAGCGGAAGAGGCTCTCAAAGTCTGTCTAAAGAAAAGATGCCTCGTTGTGCACCTGGAGCATCAATCTCCACCATCTTCCTGCTGCCGCGTGCTTGAGGCTCGATGCAAGGATCACCATGAGGTCAGCTGGTGTCCACACTAGCCTAAAAACTTGAACTATAGCCACCAGCCTATCCTCAACCGTATGTGGGTCAATCTCTCCCCGAAACCTGGGTGGCCTGTGGCGCTGGAACTCGTGCAGCGCGCTCAAGTGGCGTGCATCGCCTACTACTGGGGACGGAGGTATCGGTGGCCCAACGGGTGGTAGTACCGCTGGTGACTCCACTGGTGCCTCAACTGGAAGAGGGCCCTGTACTGAGGCCTCATCGCTCGGTGGGCTGTCAGTACGTAAAAATCTTGGAACCCTAGCAGGCTGCCGTTGTGGGGCCATCCTGAAAGGAAACAGGTGTTCCAAGGTCAAAATAGAACCTAGTGAGCTGACACAAAGTAATCACAAAGAAAACCTTTGAAACACACATGCAATCACTATTTTCGTGTATTGAGTCGGAAATCAGAAGTCAGGGTGCTGGTGTACGGATACGTCGGCCACCGCACCAACACTGAACTCCCTGGACTGATAACCACCCTCAATACCCTTAACACTATTGCTTCACAAAGAAGAAAGATCAGAGTCATGAGTTCTGCGGTAGAACTGAACTCCTTTAATACCAATTTGTCATGACCCGTCCTCGGGGCCTATGCCGTGACTACCCCAATCCCGCCTTCCATATTCCAGGGGCTCGCGACCAGCACCAAAGGCATAAATCCCGACAAAAAGGGGAAGGCATTGCCTTTAGAAAGTAAACAACACCACCGAGTAAGCCAGCAGAAGTGAACACTATGTAAACTGAGTACATGTAAGTGCGGAAAAGTAATTGGGCCAGAATACAAACCCAAACAGAAAGTAAAGTACAACTAGAAAGGATGTACAACAACTGAAAAGTAATGTATCAATGTCGAGCTGTCCACTGGAAATCCCACCTGAAGGCTGGGTACTGATAGCCTCCTCAGCTCCCCGGGTCCTGCCGTTCGCCCTGTATGCGTCTCGTCTAGTGGTCCACCTCCAGGTACCGACTCGCCGTGATATCCACCTCCGGGAACCGATTCGTCGTGGGTTCCTCCTCTGGGAAACGTCCAGCTCTACAATACTCAACCTCGATCAGTGATGTCTGTCATCTGCAACCAACATAACGTAGTGCGGGCATAGCCCGTGCAGGGGTGAGTATACACTACTCAGTAGGGACCCTGAGACCCCCGAAGGTCACCCAGAATCTACAAAGGATTATCCACAAGGAAAGATACTATCACGAAGTAACATCCAACACTACTTAGGTATATGCCCATACATATACCAAAGTCATCAATTCCACTTCGGCTCCAACATCCAACCGTAGTTCGATCACGTCCACACAGCGCACAACCAATCCATCCAGGATAACACAACCGAATCCACATAGGAAATCAAGTCAATCATATCGAAGATATTGATTGAAATCCAAGACTCAGCTCAAACCAGGATTTAAATCTTGATGTCGAAATCGTAGCTGCTAGGAAACTCCTCCTATATCGAGTACAGTGGGCCTGCCGCTACAACCAAGAACTTCCCATTAACCTTGGATTGCTGTAGTACTCCACCTGCCAAGTACTGTGGTCCTACTGCTACAACCAAGAGCTTCCCACCATGGGTCTGCTGCTACAACCAAGCGCTCCGCCTCATAGCCTCCAGAGTTACTCCTTCTGTTGAGTACCGTGGGTCTGCTGCTAATACCAAGCGCTCCTCCACCGTGGGTCTTCCACTATAACCAATCTCTCCCCATCATATCCTCCAGAGGTACTCCTTATGTTGAGTACTGCGGGTCTGCCGCTACAAGAAAGCGCTCCTCCTCCATGGGTTTGCCGCTACAACCAAGCGCTCTCCACTGGGCTAACTGAAACACACCGAGTCAATCGGTCAGCATTCGTCAAGTCTCTGCCAGCTCTAGGGTTTCATAATGATTGAATGTGCTGTATTCATCACCACCGAACCCATGGAGGATTCCTGTACGGTAGTCATCATCGTCGCAGATGCAGTCAGCTCTTGGGTTTCCGCACACATCACGCTCGTTTCGGGAGGGTCCACTGCACGATCCAAGAGTTCAATACATCAACTGACACGTAGTCCAGAGTTTATGTATCTCAATGTTCCATCTCATCAAAAGGAACACAACATGACAGACGGCGCGTCAATCGGACGTCCGGTCCGAGAGTTGTTGGCTTTTTTGTCCCAGGGCCCGGTTGGTTTTTAAGTCAAAACCAACACGACTTCACTCCAACTACATCCAAACCTCGAGCAGAGTAATCCAAAAGATTCGCCTCACTAAGAGGAAACCAGAAAAGTTGACGACACGTCAATCGGACGTCCGGAGCTCAAGTTATAAGCATTTTTTCTCCAAGGGCCCGGTTGGTTTCGTGTTTGAACCAACCTGGTCATGCCCAAAGTCACTAGAAACCTTGATTGTAATATACCAAAACGACCGTCTCGATCCAAGTATTGCATTACAACTGAAAGAGCGTCGATCGGATGTCCGTTGCCCAAGATATGGGCGAAAGACAAGAAATGGTCTAAAAATGGGGGGTATGGGCCCCATCCGACACGGCCCAACCCCCCCTAGGTCGGCCTGAACAGGGTCCGGGGCTGGGCCGGGGGGGGGGGGGGGGGCGGCCCGACCAGGCCGATGTGGCGCGACCTGGCTTGGAGTGCCTGCGCAGCCCGCGTGGCCAGCTCGGCCACGCCGAGGTGTGCGGAACAGGGTGGGTGCGCTACCCCCAGACTGGGAACTCGCGACCTCCACATGGGGGGCCGCTCCTTTGGCCAGCCGGGGGTTAAGACCCCCAGTTTTTTGGAAGCCGGCAGACCCGGTCCAGTCGGTCGGTGCTGCTGCCATGGGACCGACGAGGTCCTGCCCCTCCAAGGTGTCGTCGACCGGCAGTTCCGGCCGCCCCTCCATGCACCGCCGCGGCCCCGCTCCGGCCGCTGTGTCATCATGGTTCTCTGGCGCGGCGCGATGGTGCCACACCACTTCACTGTGTCCCGACTCCAGCTGCGGGTTTGTTTGGCCTCAACGGCGCGGCGTGATGGCGCCGCACATCTTCGCCACTTTTTCGCATGTTTTCGTGCGGTGTCGTTGCACCGCGCCGCCTTCTTTCGAACTGCAACAAATGAAATCATCAAAGGGGGAGGAGGGTCGGTCGTGTATGTGAGGTCTGACCTCCTCCCGTTATTATGATAACAGGTGGCCCAAATAGAAGTCAATGAATGGAAAAGGAATAATTCATGGGTAAAACAATTAACCCCTACCTCAAGGTGTCGTCGAACGAAGGTTCGTCACGGGAAAGGGGCGTCGCGAAAGACGGCGTCGCGGAAGGAATATTGTCGGCGTCGCGGTACATGGCATCGCAGAAAGAGGATCGTCGGCGTCGTGGTACACGGCGTCACGTCTTCAATCTCCGAGGAATCAGCGTTTATTCATCGTCCTTCGTCAGAGGTTGGCATTCTTCATTGGAGAGGATACGATTTCCCTAAGTGTTGGGTGTCACAATACTTTACCAGCGCTTCGTCTCTTGGTGAAGCCATCTCAAAACCTTCTCCCAAGCTCTCTATATATTGGAGAGGGGGAGAGTTATGTAACCATCATGGAATTTATGACGGTTCATTTATTTGGAACCTTCCTAAATTCCAACGATGCAGTTACTTAATATAAAATTGGGGTCGGGCGAATTAAATTTTGTTGGTGCAATTTAAGAGGTGCGTTGGCACAACTTAAGAGTGGAGGATGCCAAGAAGTTTCCCCCACATAGCCTGTATCAAAACATATGACACGAATTAATTTTTTGTTGACACAAAAATATAATTGACAGCAATTAATTTCACATTGACACTTAAAATTAACTGACAACAATTATTTTTTACATCGAACCATAATATTAACTGAGAACTATTAATTTTACGTCAACTCATAAAATTAATTGAGATGAATTAATTTTACGTCGACACATAAAATTAACTAACAACAATTAATTTTACATCGACACATAAAATTAACGGACAACAAGTAATTTTACTTCAACTCATAAAATTAATTGAGAGCAATTAATTTTATGTCGACACATAAAATTAATTGATGGGGGGTTTGAGAGGTTTCCTCTACCTCCCCATTAAATGGGAGGTTAGGGTGTGGCGGTTCCACCACCAACTCCCAAGTGGAGCTTCTAACCACTTTGTCCGCACTGTATGTGTTTAACAAAATAAAATAAATTATTCACTTATTTAATTTATTAACCCACGTAAAACCCCAAATACAAACATTCATACCCGATCATCCGCCGTTGAGGTGAAAGTCTTCTTAAGAAAATATCATCACTGCGAGTTCAATGGTGCCCTCAGAATTCGATTCCGAGCACTGGTTCAAATGTTATAAAACATTGCTCATACGTTTACTGAACGTACACGAGAAAAAGTTCGGAAAATTACTATCATTCACCCTCGACCCACTGCGGTCAAGGATAGGCTCTTCCTTGGAAAAACACGCTCCAAAAAACTTAACGGTACTCTTGGATTTTCAATTCGAGTTACCTTTTATAAGTTATGAATTTTACAATAAAATAACTGTCACTTAAATATTTTATTTATGGCCAAAAACTAACTTTCTCAGGTGGCCCGCGCCGGCCAAAGTTAGTATCTTCTTAAAGAAAGCATACCCTCACGAGTTCAACAGTTGTCTCGGATTTTTAATCCAAGTTACCTTTTTTGAGTTATAAGCATTTGAAAAATAAAATAACATTATTTAATTATTTTATTTATGGTTATGCCATTTTCGGGTTTTCTCACAGGAGGCCTACGCCGACTAAACATAAGTCACGCCTGGGATAAACCCACTATTCTTAAGCACATCGGTGCCCTCAGATTTCTGATTCGAGTAACCGTTTAAGAGTTCTTCCACTTTTTCAGGAAAACTGCTTATGCGTGTTAATTTAAGCTTAACAGAACTTCAGAAAATTATTTCGGGCACACCGGGCCTTGGAATCAGGTGCCGTCAGAAACTGAGTACTCGTAAAATTACAAGGAATTTATGAAAAAAACATACTTAAAATTTATGTGTCTTTACAAGAATTCTCTATTCTAATTTCATAGGTAATAAGAGTGCTATGTAAATCATGAAGACATAATGTTTCAGGATCTCTGTCTCCCAATGAAGAAAATTTTTCATCAAATTTTTCAGGTTGGATTCTCAAGTTTTTTTCAACAACTATGGAGTCTTTCATCTTATCACCAAGCCATCTGACAGTAATCACAACTTCATTCACCTTGGTAAATAATTCCCCAATATATTATTTCTCACCCATCTTCAAATCTTCATATTTCAATCTTTATATTTGTAAATTTTCCATCTTCACATTTGTATTACCTTCATATATATTTTTGAACTTATCCCACATACCTTTGTCTATGGAAACACCTTTCACTCTCAATAATTAACTTTCAAAAGGTGATGATAATATGGAATTGTTTCCCATTCCATAATTCTCAAGAAACTTCTTGTCAACAATTATAGGTGGAGCACAATCATCAATGGGAGGAAACCAAATTATAATAGCTTCAAGAACATCATAACTGATAGAAATAAGATATGTAAACATTTAATCATTCGAGATATGATTGTTATTTCCCTCAAAACTAAAATATATTTACTGTTCACACAATTCACATTCTCTATCAGAAAAGAATATCAATGGAAACCTTCCTCTGATACCAATTGAAAGTGCCCAGTTGAAGTAATGCATCATTGAGAGGGGGAGGAGGTGAATTAGTGATGCCATTTTTATTTTATGATTCTATTCAATTAAAACTTCCTTCACCTCCTATTAGAGATTTCAATTCCCCACCGAGAACAAAATCAACACACATCTATAGGAACAATAATATTTACAAGGTTCACTATTAAAGAAAAATAGCTACTTCCTTGGTATGGTTTGGAAATGATCCAATACCATACAATCTAATAAGAAAAGAATCCATGGATTACAACAAGTAGGATATACCCTTTCACTCGTGTAGAATAATGAAACAATCCAACTAGTGTGTGTGCATCCTCTTAGCACAATATTGTAATTAAATTATTTTATAACAACTCTTGTTACCTGTGCTTACATTTAATTAAAAAAGTGTATTCAAATAGTAATACAATTCATCAATTCTGTACAAAGAATAAAGGTATAAACAACCTAGAATTATTTATGAAATAATGAGTCTAATTCCTCTGAGTACGATTCTTTAAGAACAAAGCTCCCAGGAAGATTCCTTCAATTCGAAGCTCAAATTCCATTTCTTTCAAAAAAATCCCATTTCAATTTTCTGATAGAAAAAAATACTGTAGAGTCACCACCACATTAATTATCGAATACAATTGTAGAGGTTAATATAATATGAATGAATTGACTTCGCCCAAAACAATTGTCAATCTAAACAGAATTCATCTCTTCTTCTCCCAAGAAACACAAAGCTTCTCTCTATGCATGTCCCCACAAGTACAATGTACTTCATTCCATTAATAGGTGTCCCAAAACATATTTAGGATAGAATACGAAAACACTTTCCTACCCACTTAAAGTCACCCAAATCTGAATTTATCTTAAAATCTCAGAGCAATTATGACTTCATCTACGATTCTCGATTCATCTCAAATCATCTAAAATCTTCATCTATTCTTTTCCAGATTCTCATTTCATGTTTGTATACATTTAAAATTGATGATAAATACATGGGTCTAAATCTGATTCTCTCATTCTGATTTCATCAAAACAAAGCTTAATAAAAAACCAAATTAATGTTATGAACAAATGAACTTCTCCACTTCAGATACAATAACTCTTTTAAAGGAAAGGCTCCACCTTAACAATTTATTCATCAATCTCCACTTTTTTCTCTTGAAAAACATGAGAAAAAACATCATAACATTCAAAACATGTTCTTGAATCATCACTGCCATCATGACATTGAATTTATTAAGGATTAGCTTTAGCATCATCTGACTTCAATTAGATTTTTTTATAACTTTCTATTCATTCATGCTTCATTCTTTTAATCTCAACCGAAGAATAACATTTTCTGAAACCAAATGGCTTGGATACTATTATCCAGAATAAAATCATATCTGGTTAAGATAATTCTAGTAAGAATCATCCTGGATACAATCATTCTACATACAATCATGGTGGATACGATCATTCTTGTTACGATCATACTAGATATGATCATGCTGGATACGATCATTCTAGTTACAGTGTATTGGATTTAATCATTCTGAATAAGATCATGTTGGATATGATCATTCATGATATAATCATTTTTTTACGATTGTTGGGTATGATATAATACAATTTGAAGACAAGGATCTACCCTGATACGATAAAATTTAATCAGATAAGGATGATATACCCAGATACGATTCAAAACAATCTGAATATGATTCATTCCCAATTGAAACCATCCATTTCTTTTTATTTTACCAAAATATGATTATTTTGAAAAAAAATTGGTGTCTAATCTTCTATCAGCATCACCTCTACCATCAGCACCACTTTGATCGGTACAATATTCTATAGGAATTACCTTTACAATCAGCATCACCCTCTTCATTGGAACCTGATTTCCCTTCAGCACCACATTTATCAGCCCACCATTCCATCTATACAACTTTCATCAGCACCACCTATCCATAGGTACCACTTCGATTTTTTTTAAACCCAATCGACATCGCCACTTCAATCAGGATACGATTATTTTCTAAATGTTTTGGTAAACAAGCAGTACCACTTATTTATCTTGGCCATCTAGATATGATAAATATGAATATGATTCTTTTCTTATTGTTTTGAAAATAAATCAAAAATACAATTGTTTTTTTGTTTTTTGGAAAATATATATGAATATGATAAATTTCTGATTGGCATCATCTCTTTCACTCCCACATTTTATTATCAAGCTTGCCCCACAAGTTTTCAATACAAATCAAGATTTATATGAAATAAAAATCAGTAATGTATCATCATAGTTAACATGGATATGATAGTTCAAAAAAACCCAAAAATTTTATTTCTAGAAAACAAAATGATGTGACTTCCTTTCATCAAAACGTACCTTGAAAACTGAAGACAACACTAGAAACCTTTATCACCTCGAACATCATCTTGGTCCCAATAGTATAAATAACACTTATCTCTACACCCTATCTCCTCAATAGTCTTTATGATCTTAAAATATCTTCCAAACACTATCTTTCTTGCTCTTCCAACTTCAATGTGTTCTTGGTATCACCCAAATAAAAAATCCGAGTTCGTTAAGGGGTCCTTCAAGGTGATATTTAAGAGGTACTTTTCTCAACCAACCACTCTCAAATATTTTTCTTCTCCTAACATCACTTCATATCATTCATCCATAAATGAAAACTAACTTTGGATTAATTTATATACTGTAATTTTATATTTATAGTGGAATGTCCTCTACAAACCCCTTTTCTCATCTCCTCTTATTCAATGAATCAAAACCATTGTCCAAATTATGGTAGTTAATCGTCTCCATGGATATTTATTTTCCATTTTCCATTTTCACCATTAATGTTGGTCAGAAGAATTTTATTCAAATTAAATAATATGTTAATATGTATATTATAATCTATTTCATATTTTGGAACTAATATATATTCACAATATTAAATTAAATAAAACTAGTTCATGATGGACAGAAAAACCGCCAAATTAAAAATAACGTATATCATTAACATTTTATCAAATGAATTATACACATATTATAATTAAAAATGATACATGATAATACTTAGATATTTTAAATTTCATGAAAACTATTTTATTACACTCTTGAAATTTTATTTTCATTTGACCAGAAAATCCATAGTTATACACAAGTGAACTGAGTGGGAAACCATGAAACGAATGAATACAAAATAATGAAACTAATGAAATATTATTAATAAATAGGTGGTACGATCTTATAAAAGTATCATATAAGGTATTATAAGTATTAATATAGCTCTTGAATAAATTAATAAATTTACTTAACCCATAAAATAGGAGTTTGAAGTATACATAACTAATAGTAAGTGTGAGGTAAGGGTTTTACTAACTAAATTTCAATTCATTGGGGGTTAAACATATACTTCAATGATTAAGTCATGCTATGATTATGTGTGAAATGAGTTTTTAGGATCATATGTTTTATTTAATATTTTATATTTGTATTTATAGTTCATACACATAATTGATTTGTTTGATAAATTATCACTCCAACGATTTGATCCTTGTAAGGGACTTATTTTAAATTTTCTTTCGTTCTGGCATGTTTTGATGTTATGCATCTATAATCATCTTTTATGTGTATATAGTTACCCATTAACATGATATATAATGAATTTAATTATTATCATGATATTATATATTTTCAAATATATTCCATCATGGAGAATGCGATTCAACTGATTACAAATTATTAAGGGTTTATTTCACAATCTTATCGGTATTATAGGTTTCTTATATTTATTTATCTATTGGGGAATATTTCTCTTCCATATCCTTGCTTCTTAAAAATAATATCAATTTTTTTACTATTATCCTATTATTTTTTAAAATATTTTTGACACATATTTGACTTATTAATAATGGTGGGAAGGGAATACTTTTTTCATTTTCTAAATGAGGTACTTTGTGAATTTTCCATAAAAAATATACAAGGATTTTTTATCTTATACAGAATGTGATTAATTTCCACACTTCAAATTAATTAAATGTTATAGAATTTGTTTACATTTTTAAAAAGATAACTTCAAAAAAAGGTGTTATTGGATAAATTTTTTGTGTTTTAGAAATATGTCATTATGAAGTGAAAAGAGGGGTTTTCCCATAGAATTTTTCAATGATCTCATTTAATGTATTTTTATATTTATGAACATACATTGTTAAATATTTTGACTCATTCAGTTTTATCTCTTTCATATAATATAAAATATTTTATTGAATGGTTTATTATTAGTTTGATTGGGAATGTAATATTTAGATACCATTCACCATATTAATCTTGAAGGGTTGTGATTATTTTTAATGATTAGGGAAAGTAATTTACTTTTCATATTATTGATCAAATACAAATTTATAGATTGATTATGTTTCAAACAATTCATTTTTTTAATGAATATGGATTATTATGTAATATGTGGGGCCCATTATATCCACTTGATGCATCAATAGGTCTCACGAGGAAAACTAGTTTGAGTTTTGGATAATTTCTTAACAATCTATGTATTGTTTCTTGGAAGAATCCTTGAATTTTTTTTAATGTTTGATATTATTAATTTCATAACCATTCAATTAGTTTAGTATCAATGGTTATGTTTATTTATCTCTTGTCATTATTTATATAGCATTATTTAATAATCATTTATTCCATATTATGCTCAGGTTTTTGATTAAATGGTATGTGTTTTAGTCATTTACCATGACATAGTAATTATTTCTTATTTTTGATAGCTTCCACTATATATATTCCCTTTCTAATCAGTTGACCTCACCCATTTATTATGTTTTATATTCCCTCAGAATGGTAAGAAGTAAAATATGATTGATAAATCGTGATAATATATGTTTATAATGGTGTTTTAAAAGTATTTTATAGGACTTATTTTATAATTTAAATTGTATTTTAAGGATTAAGTATATATATAGTTTTCCAAAACTGATAAACTATTAACTCCTTTTGTATGTGATTTGTTGTATATTATTCTAATGTAATAAAGTAACCCCTAACTTGGGTCTACTAGGGTTGTGGTCTTTACATAATCCTCCACATGTACTAAACTCATAGATTATATAACAAGAGAGTGATATTTCCTATAAATAATAACTAGTATAAATATTAGATTATAGAGGTTGATTTCTATGAAATAAGACTATGCACATGGTTAAAGTTCTTTTAGAGGAATTAGATACTTGAAGAAGCTACTTGGGAACCTAAGGATGTGATGAAACATAGATATCCTAATTTTCATGAATTATAGTTGTGTAATTTTGATGGATAATTTATTTTTAAGGAAGAAATAATGTTACACCATGATATTTTATGATATATTTATTTACAAATAAATTTATTTTCTGGGATAAAATTCTATACATGGAACACTGAGTTTAAATGAACCATGACATACTATTGAAATATTATTATTTAATGTGAAAATTACCACCTAGTAGTTGCATTTTAGGGTATGAATATAAATAACTAAATTATTATAATTTTATGGTTTACACATGTATAAAATTAATTCATTGCTTAATAATTGATCATAAATGAAAACAGAAATCAATAGAAAGTAAAAGTAATGTTTTTTGAAAAAAAGTTTTTTATGTGTGCAAAGTGTTTTTTTCATAATAAATTTAATTAATAACTTTTTATTAATTATTTCAATTAATTTTATATATTATATATTGAATAAATTTTATAACATTTTCTAACTATTTTTTCTAGGCATGGGATAAATATAAATCTTTTTTTATGATTAAAAATATGTTTTTATAATAAATAATTTTTTTCATGTTTTACACACTTATATTAAGATTAATTTAAAAACATTATAGAAATTTAATATTTTAATACGGATCCAATATAGAGAATATGGGTACTCATATTTGGTAAATTTTTACCTTTTATATTTTTCATTTATAATAGTAACCTCGATAAATTCTGGACTCCTTATTAAGGGTAAAATGAATAAAATAAGGTTATGTTTTATAGATAAGGATTTAAAAATTTTCTATCACCTGAACTTATCCTGTTTGATGATTTTATTTCATAACTTTCTATCCTATCCTCTAATATATTTCCACATGGTTGCAATTTTTTTATTTCAACATTATATTAATTTACGAAAAGCTTAATCACAAAATGCCACTCTCTTGACTTTAATATCTGTAATATTTTTACATGAGGATAAAAATTGGGGAGGTTTATCCATAAATTTTTATTTTAAATTTGAATTATAAATTTTATTATGCTCAATTTTTAATTTTTAGAAATTCAATAATTTCCTTAAATGTTTCTGCAATGCCAACACATTATTTATTCCAATAATAAAAGTATTTGATAAATGAATTGAAAAATATTTATATTTATACAATAGATAAGGATTATTTATTTCCATGAATTTTATTGGTAAATTTAAAATATATTGGTTTTTTTTAAGGTTTATATTTCAATTAATTTTCAATCATGTTGTTTTCATTTTCAGTTTAAATGAATAGTTAGAAAATAAAATAAATGATATTTTATGATAAATAATATTTTATTATATTATTGAAACTATTACCCTCATCCAATTTAATGGGATAATATTTAACATGTTAACCATGTTCTATTTGTGGGTCACTTATATTTTATGATAACATTCTTGACCCTTAAAGAGTAAAAAACTTTTAATTTGTTATGACGGTCGAACTGGTTAATGAGGGTTAATATAAGAATATTAATGTGAAACAATTTACCTAAACTAGTAAAAATATTATTTTATGACATTATTTAGAATAATAAAAAATTATATTTTAATAATATCAATTTTGAGCAATTTTATCATGATAATTAATATATATTAATTCAATACATTATGTAATTCCAACAGTGCCCCTCTACTCCATTATGAAAAGGCACCTCGAAACCTTTATTATTAACAATGTTTGAGCCATAAATATTTTATGATACCTAACATAATACCTTCATATCATCCTTTAACAAATCCTATAGATTTTTTAAATTCAAAAATACAATCCTTTTAGGGATTATGTTTTATGATAAATACGGTTTCGCTATGAATATGTATTACTCATAACTGAAGATTTTAAATTTTATTTCTCCATCAACATCAACGAAATCCTTGGTAAAATTTATAAAATTTTAAATTATTTATCTTAAATAAAATTAATTTTTATTATTATTATGGGACAACCATTATCTACCTACTTCCCATCTGTTGGAAAAAGATATTGTCACACGTGCGTAAGTATGGACTACTACCTTCACAAAGTAATGTGATTAAATTTTCATTTTTGATTTAAAATAATGGACATAAGGATAAATTTATTGAATATATGAGATATTTATTATATAAACCTGATCCTAGAAAGGTGAATTATTATTTATATATTTTCATCTGTCAAAAAGTGACAATGGAGTTCATGTGCACATGTCACCTACCATCTCCATGAATAGTGTAATTCATATCCTTTATGGGCGACTCAATATAAATATATATAATTAATATATATTATATTTATATCATGATTAAAATTATCCATATTATTGAACAATGATCAATGTACAAGTACCGGAACTACCTGACGGAAATTCTAACGAAAAATGAAATAGTTAACACCAGGGAAGGATGATTTTACAGAGGAATTATTAATTAATTTGGAATAAAATGTTATAATTACATCATGTTTGATATTATAGGTATGTAATGTAATCTAATATTGAGTTTAAAAAAAATTAAATTTGCTGTACCGTAGGTTAGAAAACATTAGAAGCAAGTCAACTCGAGGTAAGAACTTTTTGTAACAATCTAATTCTGGAACAGGATTGTTTATGATTATGATTCCAATGAAGATATTTTATGAATTATCAATCAAGAATCCAATTAATTTTCTTCAACTATGGTTTTTTCACTAAAATAAATGTTATAATTTTATTTACTCTCTATAAAAACTAATGAAACTGAAAGAATGTTTTTAAGAGAAACCAACATTATTTCTCCCTTCAATCAAAGATAAATTTTTTTCTTTTTACATGATTTATAATAAAATAAATTAAATAATTTTTTAATATAAAATTATGATTATTTTAATTAATTTTTTATATGATTTAATTTCTGAAAAATGGTTTTAAATGAATCTTCTTTCAATTTTCTGAATGAGGTACATCATACTTTTTACCTAAAATGTGAAAAGAAACATTATTATTATATATATTTAATAAACAAATTTAGCCATCATGACTTCTAAATGATTTCATTATTCCTTTACATGTTTCAATGGTTCATTTCAGTGAACTTGTTTTCATAATATTTTTTAAATTTCTAGATTTTAAATGAGTGATTCCAAAATTTAAAGGGTGTATTCTTCACTAAATATCCCAAGTGATCTTTTACAGGAATTTATATTTATGATAGCAGCCTTAGATTCTATTTATGCTTTATTGGGGCTTTGATCCATGGAAATCATCCATATTAATTATCTATATTTTTTATGATTAATATGATGAGATATTTATGAACCCAATTTATTTTCCATGGGTTATGCTATGATGAAATTTAAAAATGTTCATGAAACTCATTTCCTTTATACAACTTATGGTATATGATGAATTATTTATGATGTTATGGAACACATAAGATTTAATTATGTTTATGTGATGGGTGGGAATTTCAATATATATACATTTAATGCTTCGGGTAAAATGAATATTTCATGAGATAATAAAGATTAAAATATGGAGTAATCTAAGTTCACTAAGGGAATATCTATACTATAATAGTCTTGTGAGGGAACATTGATTAAGAATGAAATGTAATGGTGAGGGATCCTAATCATCATTTTCAATATTGAAAATGATCCTTGACTATGGAAATTATTTTCAATACGTATGTGTATTCCACAAACTTTTATCTTATGCTAATTTTATGCTCAAATGGATTATGTTCTCTGATTCCGTTATTAATCATGTTTTATTAAGTACCAAGATTTATGTCAATAATCATGATTATGTTCTACGGTATGAAGGTTATAGTTTAAAAATATTATTCTCATGCTCTCATTTCCTTATACTTATTTGATGTCTGAATAACAATTGATATATCCCTTGACATATGTGATATGAAAGGTATATGATTGGGTTAATCAAGAACTGAATTCATTAAACATTGGACCAAACCAACCATTGTGACTAAGATACATATTTTTACTAGAATCTATAAATATTTTGGAAACATTGTATAAAATATATCATGGCGGTCTAATCCATGATCAAATTTAACATGGAAGTGATATAGGATTCTATGAATAGAAGAATGTGAAAAAAATTCAAGGAACTAAAAAAATGTTTTTCTGTGCACCTTTGCTTATATTAGCCTACAGAGAAGAATATTTTTTGATATATACTAATTCATTTGAAAAGTTACATGGATGAATCCTCATATATAATCATGTGGTGGCAGTTTATGCCTCATTCCAATTTAAGGTTCACAAGGAAAAGATCCCTACTCATGATTGGAGTTAGATATAGTACTTATTAAATTAAATATAAGGAGGAATATATTAATGGAAAAAGGTGTATATCTATACTGATCATCAATTTTTAATGTATATATTCACATCGGTGAAAATGTACCAATTTATAGGGTTGGTGTTGATTAATTATTAGGAGTTCTTAGTAAATTACCACCCTAAAAAAGAAACCAAGGTGGTCGACGCGTTAAGACTAAAAGATCATTCTGGATTATCTATTATGAGGATAAAAAATTATCTAATATTTATATTATTTGAAAGGATTGATATAGAATACATTATGTATCAAGAGAAATATTATCTTTTTCAAATGTCTGTTCAACTAACTATCAATATGGGGAATAGAGAGGCATGAATGAAATATGTGAAAAAAATAGGAGAAAGTCAAGAATTCTATTGATTTCAACCTTGATTATGATTGGATGATAAGGATAAAGAACTATTTATTGGTCCCATAAATATAAGATTTAAACAAGTAGACGTTGGATGAATCCCATAATTCATCCTTATCTATTCATCCTAGAAGTATAGTGATGTAAAGTGATGTGAATGGGTGTTTCTAGTAGAACAAAATGAAGAGATATACTTTAGAGAAAGTTTATAGGTAATTGGATTTTTAGTAAGTTATGGCTGAGAGATAAAATTATATATGTATTGTACAACCATTAGGCAAAACAAAATGTAAATGGGAAAACATCACAATTGAGTTTTCCATTAGACTCCCAAAAACATTTAAAAGTAATAATGCTATTTGGATTTTGGTAGATAACCTAATGAATTTAGCACACAACATTTCTCGTATATAATATTTTTCTCTTAATAATATTGCTAGGATATAAATTAGAGATTTTTTATGGTTATATGGATTAAAAAAATTTATTTTATCATACCATGATATGAGGTTTTTCTCAAAACTCTGGAAAAGTCTGTAACAAAATCATGATTCAGATATTGTTTAAGTACTTCTTATCATCCTTATAAAGATATTAAGAATAAGATAACAACTCAAACCATATAGTATATGATTATATCTTGTTTTATTTATATCAAATAAGGTTGGTATCAATACCTTTATCCAATTTAATTTTCATACAACAACATATTTCACTCAAGAATTAAGATGATTCTTTACGAATCCATCTGTGGAAGGATGTGTAGAACTATAATATATTGGAATGAAGTGTCAGAATTAAAGATATTGGGACTGAATCTAGTTGAGTAAATGGAAGAGAAGTTAGATCTATTAATTAAAAATTAAAAAATCTTAGAGTTGTTTCAAAATTTATTCCAATAATTTTCAGCAAAATATGGAATTCAAATTTTCTGAGAAGGTATTTCTGTGAATTAAGGAACATAAAAAATTAATGAGATTCACAGAGAAGAAAATTCTGAGCCCTATTTATATATTCTATTTGGATATTATTCATTTATTAGGATTGGTAGATTATCACTTGGAGCTACCACATAACATCCCTCAAGGTCACAATTTATTCCATGTATCTCTCCTGATAAAGTAAGTACATAATTTGTAACACCCAAAAAAATACATTATTCATTTAATATAAATTTAATTTTATACTGATTTTTTTTTGATCATATATAAATACTTATAAATTTAATAAGAAAATTTTATATCATAGTTTTAGAAGAAATTTTATAACCAAGAATTGTAAATGGATAGAGGAATGTTTTTAGGAAACTAACAACCCTTTATTCCTTTATTTATGAATGGTATATTTTGTCTTTAATATTCCATATTATTAAACTATATATTATAATGGTAAAAATAAAAAATAATAATTAAAGTAAAATATAAAAATTTGGGTCACATTGATCCCCAAGAATCATCACACCCACAAAGAGTGTTATATTAAGGAAAAGGTTATTTATTAATACAATATTCATTTTCAGAAATATATTGAAACTTGATTCGAATTGAATTGAATGATGAATAGTAATTAGGATGGTGTAATTATAGTGATATATTATCATTGAAATTTGTGTTTTTAATTAATATAGTCGATCTGTATTTTGAAATTTATCCAATAAAATAGTTGGTCGTTATTGTTTTTGGATACGTCGACACATTTACTTGATCATTAGAATTATTTAATGATATAATAAAAATTTTTGTATTTTGGGAGAATATGATAATATTATATTAAAATTTCTTTTTATGGAAAATATATTAGTTTTAGATAAAAGTTAATATCATGAAATAATCTTACAAAACTATTTTTACGTGACAATATATTTTAATGTAGCCCTAAGAAATTGTTATAATAGTCATAATGTTTATTTTTAATGAAACTTCTAAATTTAAAAAAATAAGTTTATACATTTAAAAATGAAATTAAAATATTTTTATAATTATATATATTGAGTAAAAATTATTTTTATAATAATCACCTCAAAATTATCTATTGGAAATTTTCTTGGTAATTTTCTAAAAAAGATGATTTTTTGGTTAAAAAGAGAAAATATTGTTATTACGAAATACCATAACTCTTATGAAATAATTATTATATGATCATGAATTTAAATTTATTAGCCCTTATTATTGTTTAAAATTTATTTCTATAATGAAAAAATATATAATATTTCAAATTTAAACATAGATACTTAGCAAATTTCAAAACCATGATTTTAACATTAAAAACTGATTTTATGAGATTTACATTTAATACATTTATAACTTAATTTTATCACTTTTATAAAAAGAATAAAGTTTGAAAGGATTAATTATTTTTAATAAATAGTTCCAAAATAGTTCATAATTTTATTTTCATTTTTAGGAATAAAATACCTATCATCGTAATAAAAGATTTGCCGAAGTATAGGTAAAATTATAGTGGGTTAAAGTAGAAACCTAAAAGATTAAAATAATTAATAACTAAACTAAAAACTCAAATCGGTGGTTCATGTGTTTTAAGAAAATTAAAAATTATTTAGAAAATAATCTATCAACAAAATTATTTGAAATTAATTTCACCAAAATGTGGTTTGCTTTAAATATAATATAATATGTATTTAATAATGTAAAACCACACTCCTCAAATATAAATACCTCTCCTCACCATCCCATTTTTCTTAAAAAAGCATTAATATCATAAATAATTTATAAAAACTATCCTCCCAACTATCCTCATATCCATGTGGATATGGTATCACCCAAAAACCATTTCCATGTTACATAAGTGGTTCTTTCAAGGAGGGGATATTCAAGAGGTAACTTTATCAATCAACCTCTACTAATTACTTTTTTTTCAACAATATCATTTCCTAATATATAAGTCATATAAAAATAACTACAATATAATTTTTATACTGTAATTTTTATTTATAATGTAATAACTTCTACAAAATCCTTTTATCATCTCCTATAATTCCAAGAAATGAATCCGTTGTCCAAATTTGGGCAGTTAACTATCTCTGTGGATAATGATTTTTTTATTTCCCATTACCACGTCCAAAGTGAATCATAAGAGTATTATTATGGTTAAATAATATTATAATAGGTATATTATATCCTATTTAGTTTTATGGAACTAATATATATATACATTATATATAATAAAATCAAACAAGTTCAACATGGTCCGAGAAACCCCCAAAATAAACATATCATTTATCATTACCTTTTTATCAAATGAATAATCTACATATCATAAAGAAAAATGATATAAATGAAAATTTAAAATTATATAATTTTATTAATTTCATTTCATTTCACATATCGATCTTTACATCTATTTTAAAAGTCAATACATAATTATACACAAGTGAACCGACCAAGAATCCAAGAAATGAACACCCAAAAAATAATGAAAATAATGAAATATTATTAATTTATGGGTGGAAATATGTTATAAAATTCCTATATAATATATTATGAATTTTAATATAGTTCAATAATTTGTTAATGTGATTTTTTAAAACAAATACTAGAGTTTTGAGAATGAAAAACTAAAGGAAAGCATGATGTAAGGGATTTCATAACACAATTTTCATTCATTAGGTTAAAAATCTACCTCATTGATTATTTCATGAGAGGATTATGTGTAAAATGTATTCTTTTCCTATTATGTTGTATTTAAACATGTTTTATGGGGATTTATATTTTATACAAATAAAAACTCATTTAATTAATTATCCTAGAAATGATTTAATCATTGTAAGGGACATCATCTCAATTTCATTTTGTTGAGGAATATTTTGATGTTATGATCATGTAAAATTATTTTATGTTTCTATTATTCCCCATTTTCAAGTATATTAAGAATTAATTTATTCTCATGATATGTTTTTATTTTTTTATTTTTTATTATTTCTTGGGGCATATGATTCAACAAATTACAAATTCGTAAGTGTTTAATTCAAAATCTCATAAATAATTGGGATTGTCTACGTTTAATTGTCTACTATGGAATGTTTCTATATCCATGTTTCCTAAAAAAATCATTAATGTTTTTACTATTATCCAATTATTTTTTAAATTCATTTTTTGACATGTTTGACTTATTACAAAACAATTTGCGAGGAATATTGTTTTAATTTTCTTAATAAAGAACATTGGTACTACTTTTACAAAACAATGGAAGGAATTTTTTTTAACTTAATGACATGATAGTAATTTACTTCCATGATGAAGCCTTATTATTTTGAATCATCCTTTAAAATTAAAAATTGTTATATTTAAATAAATGTTTTTATTTTATAATTTTATGACATTTTAAACATAACAGATTTTCAAAGTGAAAAAGGGTATTTTCCTCAATAAAATTTTAATGATCTCAATAAAATTATTTTTCATTATGTTAATATCCTTTGTTAAATTTTATTATTCTTGAGTTTTATGTATTATTATATCATCTACCATATTCTATTTAATTATTTATGATTATTTTGTCTTGGAATGTAATATTTCGATACCATTCACCAAATTACTCTTGATGGTTTGTGATTATGTTTACTTATTTCGGAGTGTTATTTACATTTTTTTAAAATTTTATGGCTAAAGCATAATTTATTATTGAATGAAAATAAAATCCCTCTTTAAATTGGGTAGAGGGGGACCCTTTACATAGCCTAAAGGCATAGTGGGAATTTAGCCCATTAGATGGCCCATAGGACCAAATTTTTGGATGAAGGCCCATTATTTGAATATTACTGCTACAGTACTCTACATGCTACATTACTTCACAGTATCTGCCACTGCTATTGTACCCTGCCACCACTACAGTGACCTGCCACCACTATAGTTCCCACTCTTGCAATAGCGGCAGCGCTTCTACAGTACGCAACAGTACTGCTAAAGTAATTCTGCCCAATAGGGAATTTTATTTACATTTAATTTGATAATTGAGAAATAAATTTATATGTTGATTATGTTTCACCATTTTATATATGTTATTCACTGGAATAAGTAAAAGTGAAGGATGGATATTTCAATTTCCCCTCAATGCATTGATGGGTCTAATGAGACAAACTTGCTTAGGTAATGGATGTTGTCTTACCTGTTTATGATATATTAATTATTGAATTCCATGTGATTATTTTCCTATTATAATACCCATGTCATATTTTTAAATCTCATATGGTTATTTATGTGGAATTATTTTATTATATTTTATTCTATAATTTGATCATGTTATTCATTAAGTGGCATGTGTTTCTGCTATTTTCCTTTCCATAATTCTCATTTATTATTTATAATGGATTGTTTTGTATACATACCCTTACTAAGGATCTAATCTCACACCTTTATAAAAAATTATTTTTCCCAAGTATTCCAAGTTGTTTTTTATTATTTATATATAGTGTTAATCTAAGATAGTAATAGTATTATCGATGTATTTGATATGTTTTATTTTTTAATTTCAATTATAATGTATGGTTCAAGTATATATATTGTTTTCAAAATCAACTATATTATTCCATATTTTGGGATTTCATTCCTTGTATAATATTCCAATGTAATAAATTATCAACCGATAATGGGATTCTAGGTTTTGGGTCTTTACATTTGGTATTAGAGCATATTTAGTAGAAACCTTGGGAACTAGATTTAGGAAGAAACTGATGATCTATCATAACCCTATAGAATATTATCTGATTAAGACATTGTGTAAAACCAATATATTAGTGTTTCACACATTGTGATTATTGGTTATAGTCAATGTATGGACCTAAAATGAATTAGTTTAATAATTAATGTGATAGACAATGTGTTTTCAAGAAACAAACTGGGATAATTATTGGAGGGAAGAATATTGTGTTTATTCCAAACTGGTTATCTTGATTTAAGATTAACATCATACACCTTAACCAACACTTAGATAAACCAAAGAAAAAAATTATATATTTCAATGAGGTTTTGGGTGGTGGATACCATGGAAGAAAGATTATTTGGTTTCTTATATGTCAAGAATGTGAGAATAAGTACCCAGGTGAATTTATTATAGGAATAGAGAAATGTTTTAGTTATGGAAAAGGACACAAATAAAGTAATTTACTAGGAAAAATAATGTAATGTTTGTTTAATATAATAGATTATAATTATATTCTTCATTAGTATTCATCATTGGTTGAATGTTTTAAATATGGAACCTATGGGAATTATGATAATCAATGTCCAATGTTGATATCTTGTGAAGGGTCTACAAGAAATTGTTATATAACTAATGGTAAAGAGACAAAAAATGATATATTAATGGAAGGATGTAATAAAAAATAAGAATAGGGGTCCTTTATAATGGTTCAGAAAGGTAGTTAGATCCAACAAATATGTTCTAAAAGTATTTCATTGATTATATTCTTGAAACATTTATGAATTGTACTATATTAATATTTTTTAAAATATTTGAAAGCATGTGTCAAATGATACCAATAAAAATTACTTAGTGACAGGTATAACTTAATTGAAAATAAATAATTAAAATAAAAATACCCCTAATATGTTCTCAATGTTGTGATAATAATAAATATATGATTAAGTAATAAAATCGATGACCTTGAAATTGGATAGTGATTTTGTTTTTATGTTATCTTTTCTTAAGTTTAATACATGTTTCGATTTATGTAATATATCAAAAAAAATATTTTTTATTTAAAGAATAAGGAATCATTCATTTTTTAGATTAGGATATATTTTCATTCATGTTATTAACGTGGTTTTCGAAAATATGTGGTCCTGGAATTTACATGTGTCATTAAGATCTACTTGATGGGGGGTTAATGATAAATTTATTTAGTGACCTTATTCATATTTTTTTTTTAATTTTTTAATTTTGTAGATAATATTTTCGAGGTTCCTTAAGATTGAAAACATACTGTATGGATTAAGTCAAACACTCTAAATTATGGTTTTCAGTTAATGTATGATTTATCATATTGGATAAAATATGTTAACCATTTTTTTCAATAAACATTTATAGGACAATGTAAGGAATTTTGGTTCTTATGATTCATTAAATGTTCTTCAAGAGTGAAAACCTCATCTTTAATATCAATCTACTACTTTAATAAATGTTTTTTGGATACATAAATGAACAAACCAAGTATAACATTATGCTTATGACATGGAATTAAATAAACTAAGTTTATTTTCTTATGTAATTTATTATGATAATAAAATAATTATGAAACTCTTTGAAATGGAATTTTGAACAAAAAAATTATTTATTTAATATTATTACCATGAAATCAATGGTATTTTAATCAATCATAGACTTGTGGTTTTCTTACAAATGTATATTTCTAGATTATATTTTCTGTCACTCCCCATCAGAACTTCATAGTTATATTTCTATTCCATTTATACATATTCAATTATCACTAATGATATCTTATTCATAGTCCATGGTTTTTTTTATGATATTCACATTTTCATTTTCTTCCTTTTAAATGGAAGATCTATTTACCTTTTTTATGATGTGGGTTTCAAAAAATAGAATTCAGAAATATAATACACTGACTTTTTAGTGGAATTTCAAATTGTGAGGATGCAATTTCTCTAATGGTGAAGAATGTAACACACAGAACAGACCATTATTTTATTAATATGACATTTATTTTACAATTAATTTTTTTATGAGCACATAGAAATAATTTTACATTTCATAAGAATTTTTTACATTATAGAATGAGATGAACTTTTATAACCAGGAATAGTGAAAGGATATAAAACACATAAAATGAAACAAAAAACACCTAATTCATTTATTTAATACTTGTAAATTATGTCTAAATAATTCCAATTACTAATCCAAATATTCTAATCGAAAGTTTGTATTAGATTAAATAAACTAAAATATATAAATTTGGGTCATTGCGATCCCCTAGAATCATCCCACCCATGATCAACCTTATAGAAATGAAACTGAAAGTTAGTAATATAATATTCATTTTGGAAATGATATTGATCCTTGATTTAAATTGATGTGATTTATAAATAGTAGGTTTGAAGGTGAATTTATAGTGATGTATTATCATGATAATTTTTTTTCATCAAATATAGTGGACCATCATTAATATTTTTCATTAAAATAGTTGTTCATTATTGTTGCTGTATATGTCAAAATATTTAAATAATAATTAGTATTATTTTATGATATAACCAAAATGGTGATCATTGAAATATTGTTGAAGTTCTAATTAATGGTGCTGATTTTACTTGTAGAAAACACAATCTAAAAGGGAGGAAAGTAGACAAAGTCGATTGGTGTTTTTTCACTTGATTAATTTAAATGATGCGGATGGTATTTTGGGTTATGTTCTCCCGAGACATCACTCTAATCATATCCCCATAAATATGTATCTATAAAAAGAAATATTATTTTCCCTATTCCCATTCACTTTAGCAAATGGTGGGTACTGTCTCTAATATGCAAGGAACCCAACAAGGAAGCCTAAAAAGATTTCCATTGGGAAGCCCTATTCATAGGATTATAGATAAATTAAACCATACCAAGATAATGTTGAGAGAATGGATCGGAAAATATTGATCAAAACATGATGATAAAAGTATGGATGCTCAACGACACCTGGAATCCATTCAAGAAAGGAACCTGAATCAGGATAAACTCTATAGGGAGTAGATGAATGCTCACATAAAGTTGGATAATCTATTCATCGGCAAAGAGAGGATAAAAAGGAAATGCCTTAATGTAAAATGGATTAAAAAGGGGGATTCAATTCTCGATTTTTCCATATAATTCAAAGGGAGAAGAAACCTAAAATGGGAAATGATTCCACTAGCATCAATGATAAGTTGTGCACATTTGAACATGACATTGAAAAGGATGTGGATGATTATTTTAGTTTGATTTATGTTGATGAAAGTATTGATAAAAAATTAATGGTGATTTAAAAAATCCTCCCCTGAATTGATGATCCATAAAACCTAAGCCATAACTCTATACTGGACAATGTAAAAGTCAAGAGAACATTTTTTCCATTAACATGGAATGTGCTACTGGCCCTGTTGAATTTAAAACAATTCATCATTTTCTACTAAAACATCTTGTAAGATTATGTGGATGATTATGTAAGGGATTTTTTCTCTCAGGCCTCTTTTCCAAAAGGGTTTAACTCAGACCTTATTACCTTATTCCCCAAAAACTATTATAATGTTGATATAAAAGACATCATGTCAACTGTTATTGGGAACACCACCCCCATAATTATTAGCAATATCATATTTTTTTTATCAGGGAAATCCTCAAATAAAACATTGAAACCAAATATTATGGGTTTTCCATAGACGATTCATCCCAAATTACTTGTTCATATCCTCATAAAGTGTTAACATAATCAAGAGGAAGGAAATGGAAGGGAAAATTTACTTGAAGATTGATATATACAGGGAGTTTTATAACCTAAAATGGACCTTCCAACATAATATTAATAAGAGATATGTTTTCTCCATCAATGTTATAAAAATTATTAGTTCCAATATTTCATTTGTATGGTTGTACGTTCTAATCAATGGATACCTCGTGAGTTTCATTCATTGTACAAGTGGTGTTTGATAGGGAGATCCACATTTAATTATCCTATATTTCAGGGATAAATATTATCTTAGTAGATTCATCAATGATCTTGCACAGTTTGGATGTTATAAACAAATATAATATGGAAGGTGTGAACCTATCCCATCAAAACTATTATATGTAAATGTTATACTATTTTATGGGTAGGCTTCATAGAAGAATCTTTCTTTTATTGAGGACCAGTTTACCCAATATAAGGATACGGATGGGAAGGCTATATGTTGGGGTAAGTCCTTTATTTTTTTTGATCATGGGCTTACTGTGGGAAGATAGAACATGATTTCATGAAGGCTTAGAGAGAGAAAAAGATCTCTTCATTTCACCTATCTAAGAGTTAAAAGATTCTAGGGAAAAATTAAAATTTATTTCCTTAGAGGTATCAATTCTAGAGTATTTAATCATCATTCAAGATGGAAGGTGAAATTAATGTCCAAAGATAGAAAATATATTCTTTTGAATTTAATAATCACATTTAAATTTTTATACATGTTCCCTTTATACAGGTGGGTAAGAGGCTTTATCAAAGAGTCGAAAGGCATGATTGGGAATTTCATTTGGGTAGGATCTATACAGGAACATAAACATGTTATTCTCTCATAGATAGATTTTATTAAGCACATAAATGGATGGGGACTTGGCATAAAAGATCCTAATATCTTTAATAATGGCATGAATGGAAAATTTACTTGGAATATTCGAAACCCTACTTGCCTTTCTACAGATTTCTTAGTTAGAATAATCTATATTAAGTTGTTGGATGGTCTAGAATACTATTTTTGGTAATTGGTTTGGGAATCAGTTAAGTATTATTTTTATTATATCATGAATAATACTAATTGTCTTTTGTCCAGGAACTCTGATATGAAATATTAATGATCTTATTAGATTGATATAATACTCAACAGGAATATGATCATACCTTATTTTAGATTAGAAATGAAAATTAGTGATTTTATGGTATCTTACAGCAGTCTAGATTTTTTACCCTTATCGTTCAGGGTGAGAGTTCATCATTATTTCTTTTTGTTTGTTGATACCCTTGTTTGGATTCAAAATAATAATGGGAAATTCAAAAAAAAGTACCACATGGTGGAGATCCAAAGATCAAACAAAACACCTTCACATCTTTCAAAATTCAATGTCCACTTTATTCAACAATCAAGATGTCAGGCATGTGTTGTGACTACCCCAAGCCGGATTTTGTAGTCCAGGGGTTGGTGACTAGAAATGGAATGTCATTTATTGAAAATGGTAAGGCATCACCTCAATACATGTACACACACCAGAAGGGTACACTACGCACAAGTAAAACACATTGGAAGAGTAAGGTATAACCACAACTAGTAACAAAAACATAGTGTAATAGTAAGAAAAAATGTAATGGGTTTGAATACAAGACCAACTGAAAAGATACAACTATAATAGAAAATAGAACACAACTCTCAAAACTGTCTGCCAATGATCCTACCTGAAGGATAGTACAACTCATCTCCACATCTCTCCATGTCAAACAGTCACCTCCATGTACCGCCTAGTCCTTCCTCATATTGTCTCATCCGAGCTACTCATCGTCTGCAAAACACACAACAAGGAGTAGGAAATTCCCGTGCAGGGGTGAGTATAACAATACCCACTAGGGACCCCAATACCCCTCAAGGTCTCTCAAAATGCCACAAAGGAAAACCCAAAAAATCATGATCTTAATCAAACAGCAGAAAGGGAAAGACTCCTCTCAAAAACAATGTTTAACTAATGTATAGAAGTATAGATGATTAGTTATAAATATTTATCCTCTTTTTCTATCAAGAGGCACTACTACTAACTAGACGGATTCTGAGCCACTTAGGATTAATAGGTACTAACCACCACTGACCCACACAGGATCCGACCTTTCCAGGATCGATAGATACTAACCCCCGATGACCCACACAAGATCTGACCAACCCAGGATTGATAGGTAATAACCCCTGAAATACCTCTATAGGATCGATATGTCACTGATCCATAAAGGGTTGATCTATGGTTGGTCCTCGTTGGGTCGCGCAATGCTGATACACACAGGGTTTCTAGAATGCTAATCCACACATGGTCGCTAGAATGTTGATCCACATAAGGTCGCTAGATGCTAATTTACAGAGGCTCTCTAGGAGAGGATCCACATAGTATTGGTAGGTGATGATCCAAAGAGGTTTTCTGTAACACCCCACGAATCCACGGTATTCTTCTCTTTGAATAATACAGTAGCGTGTGTTGTATACAACATCGAGTTCTAACACACACCACAAGCAATCAAACTAGCTGTTATGAATAGTAATACCCACTTTTTGAAATTTTATAAATTTTATCTTTCAAAATGGACTTCATTTTTGGATTTGGAATATCGAAATTATCTTATGGTCAATTTTTGGCATTTTTCAAAAAACATACAATTTTTTATGAATAGTGAAAAAACACTGAGTTATAGTTTAAAACTGAATTTTTATTTAAATAATTATTTATTTTATTTAAATTTAATTAAGGTCAAAATGGATACATAATACCTATATATGTTCAATGTAATTAATTGGAGTTAGTTTAGAATAATTTTAGATATATAAAAATTTTATTGAACTTTTCACCATCTTTTACCCACCTCCTAGGAGAATTTGGAAATTCTCATAAAACATAATTTTATTATTTCTATGAGTTGAATTTTGAAAATCCAAGAGACATGGTTAATATGAAGGAGTAAAATGTGGTTCAATAAGTTAAAAATAATTTTTGGTGAATAGTAACTGTTTACTTTTATTTACCATGGTTAAAAGTAAATAGGGTAATTAAGGGTAAAAATGATAATAATATTACCCTAACACATGTCCTAATTATATTATCCAACTGTATCTCGACCAAAAACAACCTTAGGAATAAAATATTATCATTTTGGTCCACATTTATTAGATTAAGACATTTATTATTATTTAATTCAAAGAAGAGTTAAAGGAGTTAAAATCAATGTTTAATTACTAAAACATTTTTAATATAGCGTTATACATTAGATAAATTAGATTGTAAATATTAATTATAAAGATAAAAATATTTCCTATATAATGGTATTTTATTTATAATTTCTAGACATTAAATAATTTAATTTATTTATGACACAATGGTGATGCAATAATTACCTAATTAATGAAATATTAAAATAATTGATATTATAAATATCCAAATAATTGTAATTTGAAACTTTTTATGAATTAAAATAATTTTATGGTTAATATGACATGTTAGTATTGATTGAATTATGTTTGTTTGAAGTAAACATGCTGTTATGATTTTCACACAAATAAAATACCAAATAGTTTCAAAATTGACATAAAAGAGTATTTAAACATATATTATATTATTAATTGATATTCGATTACAAAAAAGCTACGATTCAGCCAGAGGAATTATATAATGATAGGTGTATCCTGAATGGATAGCTCGGGGGGTCTCTTGGATGTATATAGTATTTTTATTAACTATATAATATAAAAATAGAAAGAGACATGGTAAATGTCAAACTATTTAACTAAGAGTTAAATACAAATGATAAGGTTAATTTAGTGACCCAAACCTGTCTAAAATATATTTTTTGAAAGGATTTCGACCCATACCCACCTTAACATTTAAATAATACACTTTGGAGCCATTAGAAACTGAATATGAATTTATTATAAAATAATATTTCTAGCTTTTCCAAAGGTGCCCCTCACCCCTCTTATAAAAAAGGCACTCCCCCTTCTCACTAATTAACTCATTAAAAGCCTTTTGAATCGTCCAAACCCTACCCAAATACTATCTAAACTTCTCTCACTTCATCTCAGAGGCCTTAGTTTGATCATAAATCCAACATAAGGAGCCCTTTTGATCAAATCAGAAGGAAGAACCCGAAGTAGGGGTAATGTTTTCACCACCCTCTTTCAAGTTCCTTTCTTCTTCAACTTCTTCTTTCTTTGTTATTTCCATTATAAAATAATATCTCCAGTATCTTCTATATACTGTAATGTTATTATAAATATGGTACAACAATATTCAGTATTCTATCCACCCTTTGAATGACATGTCACCATACATGTGTACGTACGCCTTACCGTCTCCACGTCGTGGTGTAATTGTTATTTAATATATTTTTATTTGGATGGGTATAATAAGTATGTGTAATTCATGTAAATAATAAATATAACATGATAATTATTCTTTATATATGATATACCATCCAATTATATATTATTATAATATCAAAATAATGATATTGTCGCTCGTGCGTACGTACGGACTACCGTCTCCACGAACACGATGAGATTCATTCCCCATCCTATCTATTGAATCCTATTTCCCATTTGATGATTGAAAATAATTTTTAAGGACATGATATTATTATGGGTATGAATATGATACAACAAATTCATAACAAGCATGACTTATGTAACAAAACATATAAAATAAAACGAGTAAGTTAACACCCGAAACGACAATAATACTAAAATATTATTAACAAAGAATTATTAGAAGATCATATATGATATCATAATTATATATATGGTTCTTGTATAATTTAATAACATTATTTTAACTTTTATACAGGATGTTAACATACCATCTACTAAGGAAAAGTACAAGTTATGTTTTTATTCCACAATCTCTTCATTATCTGAGATTGTTTATACGTAATTATCTACATAGACCTCTTTATCATCCACATCCATTTTTCTTAAAAATGTTTTCCAAATCATTCTTAATATTTTAATGACTATGGGATAAATTAATTTATACCCTTGTTGAATTTTTATAAGAAGTTATTAATGGAATATTTCTGTCATTTTCCAAACAAGGTCCTTTTTAACCTTTTCGATAGAATTAAGGTAAGAATGTCTTTTTTAACTTATACAGCGAGTGCGGCTATTTTCCACCATTATAAAATCATCAAATCATCCCTTTAAAAATTATAAGAATAATTTAAATGTAAATGTTTTATTTTATAATTATGTGACTTTTAAATGATTTAAAAAAGAGATATTTCTCCCAAATAGTTTTGATTTCATCTATGTCATCATCATTTGATGGATTTTATGCTTATTTGGAGTTTATTTATTATGATACAGAACTTCCAAATTTTATTGATGGTTTTGTGATATGTTTTAATTTGGATGTTTTATTTTTATACCATTCATGGTTTGTTGAGAAAGTTTTGATATTTCGTATGCTAGTTTTAATAGGACTGTTTATATTATGTTAAACTTGTTCATATGAGGAATGCATTGGACTTAATAAGTGACGGGTGGAGCCTGCTATAGATCCTTGATGCATCGGTAGGTCTCATGAGACAAACTAGTGTCTTGGAACAAGTCCAAGACAAAATCTTATTTGTAGTCTTAGCATGATGCCATGGCTACATGGTTATGATAGTCTGGCATTATGCATTCCATCATTATGAAAGTGGTGATTGATATTTCATGTGATTATTCGACTAGTAGAATACCCATGTGAATAAGTAAATGGAATTATTTCATTTTATCTTTTCCATATTATGTTGAAGTTCAAGTTTAAAAGGCTTTTGTTTTAGTTATACATTACCTTAAAATTTTATGCTTATTTATGAAAGTTTCCGATATATTGTTATCCTTACTGAGCATCTGAGCTCACCCCTTTCAATGTTTTATTTTTCCCGGGATGTGAAGAAGTAATTTATTAATGACCTACATGGATAGTATGAGGAGATATGAGTGTGGACTATGGAGACTATGTTGTTGTATTTTTCATTTTATGATGTCATGTAAACTTTATGAATGTATCTAGTGATTCCAAGGCTAATAAACTAATCGGCATTCCGAGACACAATCTTTGGTGATCATGCCAATGTTATGTTATAATGCACCAACTCTATGTAATTGGGGTCAGGGCTTTACAGTTTATATCAGAGGAAGTTTATTATATACCTTGGAAACTAGATTTAGATAAACTCTGATTAGAGCACATAGACCTAAGATACACTTTGAGGATTAATATAGAAGAACATCCAATAATATTGTTATTGTAGTGATTTTGTTAGTTTTCCATGCAATATATCCTTGTCAGGATACAAGTAGGTAGAGGCAGCTCTGGCACATATGTACCTAGGGGTAAAACCCAAAAACACCACTTTGAGCTAGACTTGAATGGGAACTGGTACACAACAACGGGCCTTGCTGCACTCTTGGTTACGACACTCCTGGGGGATATGCTTATGATAAATATAATTTTCCTTACAAACCATTATGAAGGGTTTAGGAGAATATACCTCCTCCATGATTTTTTTATGTTTATGGATTATGTCCATAAATAGTTCAATTTATTTTAAGTGTTTTACAAGTATAGAATTATGTATTTTGATTCATAAAATGATCTAGTTTATGCCATTGTTTAGATATGGTACCTCGTGGAAGAAATGGAAACTGTATCAATGCACACACTCTTTGTAGAGATTTCCCTCCTACTCAAGATAATTATACTAGAGCTGGTGATGCAACTGGTTCTGGTCAACTAATCACTGTAATGGGACAACTCACTCAGGTTATGAATAATAAACTTACCCGTGTGGAACACACTGATCTGCAGTATGGAGGATCAATGTTAGATTTCTTCATGGGGCAGCAACCACCAACATTCAGTGGGAGTAAAAATCCATTATTAGCTGAGCAATAGATAAATTCCATAGAGAATATATTTCAGGCTTTGGGGATTAGTGAAAGTGAAAAATTGTCGTGGCAGTTTATCGCCTCACTGGAGATGCTGATCAATGGTGGTCCTTGATTCAAAACACAAAGGATGATGAGTAAGTATAAAATATGTAATGGATGGAGTTCAAATAACTTTTATTAGAAAAATTCTTTCCTCTTGACCATCGAGAAGATATGGAAAGGCTATTTCTGAGTCAATGATAAAAGGGGGATGAGAATGTCACAAAGTATGAGGCTAAATTTTCAAGGTTAGTGAGGTATGTTGCAGATTATATATGTAACCCAATAATTAATATTGATCATTTCTTTGATGGGTTAATGTCATTTCTCCATCGAGCATTAGTCTCACAAACCTTCTCATTATACGAAGATATAGCCTCATGTGCTACCAAGACATAAAAAAAATTCTTTAAGTCTTATGACTTTAAAGCAAAGAAGCAGAAGAAGAGAACTGCTGATCACTATAGGAATGGAAATAAGAGGATGAAGGGAAAAGTTAAATATCCATCCTGCAGTAAATGTTGGAAGAAACACCCAGGTACTTGCTTAAAAGTAATGAGAGTATGTTACAAGTGTGGTGAAAAAGGCCACCAATCTTGTGATTTCAAGGGGATGAAGGAAGCTACCAATGTCCAATGCTACAATTGTAGGTAGATGGGACATTATTCAAATGAATGTCCTAAGCATCAAGGGAAGTTACCTCAGAAAAGGCCAATGGATCAATTCCAAGCTTATGCTATCACTACTGCTGAGGTAGAAGCTCCAAAAGATGTGGTGGTAGGTAATTTAATGGTTTCCTCAAGTTTAGAAAATGCATTATATGATTTTGGATCATCGCATTGTTTCATATCATCCCAGTTTTCTAAGAAAATTAGATATTCCCAATTTTATTTATCAAGAGAGTTGTTAGTTAAAACTTCTAAGGGAAGTATCATTGCAACAATGTTTTGTGAATCAGTTCCCATTAGAGCACATAAATGTTCTTTATCTACGGATGTCATCGTCATACCTATGATTGATTTTTATATAATCCTCGGTATGGATTGGATTTTGGACCATGATATAAAAATGTATTGTAAGAAAAAGGATGTTACTATTTTTTATGATGATGATGATAAGGAACACCTTATCTTTAGAGCGGAATCATCACCACCTAATTATTACATAGATCCACCCCCAGTAGCTCAAAAAAATTAAATTATTGGGGAGGAAGAGAATGAAATGACTCTGGGTAAGGAAAGGAATGTTTAGATAGAGAATGTACCTATTGTGAAAGAATATGTGTATGTGTTTCCGAATGATTTACCTGGACATCCTCTAGAATGAGAAATTGAGTTTTCCATTAATTTAATTCTTAGTTCAAGGCCTATATCGAAGACCCCTTATAGAATGGCCACTGTGAAATTAGTGGAACTAAAGAAACAACTAGAGGAATTTAGTAATAAGGGATTTATTCACCCTAGTGTTTCTCCATGGGGAGCCTCTGTCCTTTTTGTTAAGAAGAAATATGGATCTATGAGGTTATGTATCGACTACCGAGAGATCAATGCTATAACAATAAACAAAAAGTATCCCATAGCTCTCATTGATGATCTATTTGACCAATTTCATGGAGCTCAATACTTTTCAAAGATTGGACTTCTCTCTAGATATCATCAGTTGTGGGTGAATAAGGAAGAAATTCTGAAGATAGCATCTCGAACCAGGTATGGGCATTATGAGTTTACAGTAATGCCTTTTGGATTGACTAATGCACCATCTGCATTCATGGAACTAATGAATAGAGTTTTCAAGTAGTATCTCAATGAATGTTTTATGGTATTTATTCATTATATCTTGGTATACTCCAAAAGCTACGAAGATCATGAAAATCACTTGCGCATTATCCTTAAGACTCTGATAAGACATGAATTATATGGAATGTTTTGCAAGTGTGAGTTATCGCTTCACGAGATTTCTTTTCATAGACATATTGTCTCTAAAGATGGAATCTATGTTGATCATTTTAAGACCAATGAAATACATGAATGGCCTACACCGATGAGTATAACTGAGGTACGCAGTTTTATTGGTTTAGCAGGTTATTATCAACGTTTCATCCAGAATTTTGCCCAGTTGGCTAACTCATTAACAAAGATTTCACATAAAGGGATTAAATTTGTTTGGACAAAAGAGTGTGAGGAATGTTACGAAGAACTGAAGAGAAGATTAGTCAATGATCCTATATTGACTCTACCATTGGGGAATTATGGGTTCGTTATTTATAGTGATGCATCGAAGAAAGTACATGGTTGTGTCCTTATGCAGAATGATAGGGTTAATGCCTTTGCATCACGACAGTTGAAAATTCATGAGCAAAACTATCCTACTCATGAACTCGAGTTATCAGCTGTGATATTTTCTTTGAAGATATAGAGACATTTCCTTTATAGTGAAAAATGTGAGATTTATATTGATCACAAGAGTTTTAAGAATATTTTCTCACAAAAACAAATTAACATGAGGCAAAGGAGATGGCTTTAATTACTAAAGGATTATGATAGCACGATAAACTACCACCCGAGGAAGTAAAATAATGTGGTGGATGCTTTGATCAGAAAAGATCATGGAGTTTGGAATGATATGAGAATTGAAAGGGATCTAATTTTAATGGATCTAGTGAAGATGGTCATGGGAATAACCATGGAAGGTGTAACATCAATAATTTTTCTAATGGTTTCTAAATCATCTTTACTAGAAAAGATTAAGATTTCTCAGACCGATGATGAATAATTTCAAAAGAAGATTAATGTTGTGAATGATGGGAGATTGAGAGACTTTTTGTATGATGAAGGAATTTTAAAATTTGGGAAGAGACTTTGTGTTCCTGATATGCCTGATATTAAAAGGGAATTGTTACATGATGATCATAGATACAATTTCTCTATATACCATGGGATCACCAAAATTTATAGAGATTTGAGTGAACACTTTTGGTGGGACAACATGATGACGGAGATTTCTTATTTTGTGTCAAGATGTATGGTTTGTCAACAAGTGAAAGCTGGAAGGAAACATCCTGGAGGAGTCTTGCCACCTCTTCCCATACCAGAGTGGAAATAGGACAATATTACGATGGACTTTGTCATGGGGATACCAAAGACTCCTAGAAGAAACGATGCAATATGGGTTATTATTGATCTTCTTACTAAGTCAGTACATTTTATTACCATAAGAGAAGATCTACCACTGGAACTTCTAGCAAAACTATGTATTAATGAAGTTGTGAGACTTCATGGAGTGCCCCTATCAATTGTTTCTAATCGTGATCCTCATTTTACTTCAATATTCTAGAAGAGTATTCATAAGGCCTTGGATACTGAACTTAGTTTGAGCACCCCCTACCACCCTCAAATAGATGGACAATTAGAATAGACTATTCAAACCATAGGAGACATGTTGAGATCATTCTCACTTGAATTTCAGGGTATGTGGGATCAATATTTACCTCTGGTAGAATTTTCCAATTACAACAGCTTCCATTCAAGTATTCAGATGGCGCCATATGAAGCGTTATACGGAAAGAGATGTCGCACACCAACCCGTAGGGATGAAGTTGGTGAAAGAAAACTTGTAGGCCCCGAACTGGTGGAGGAAATGATAGAAAAGGTTAAGGTAATCGAAAACCACATCAATGAAGCTCAGAGTAGGCAGAAGAGCTATGCCGATAACTGATTGAAGGATTTGGAATTTCAGGTAGGAGATCATGTTTTCTTAAAGGTATCTCCAGGTAAGGGAGTTATAAGTTTTGGTAAGAAAGCTAAATTGAGTCCCAGGTACATAGGACCATTTGAAATTCTAGAACTAATTGGGGTTGTAGCTTATCATTTGGAAATGCTACCAAATCTCTCCAAAGATTATGATTTGTTCCATGTATCACTATTGAGAAAATACATGCCTGACCCAACGAATGTACTCACCTATGAGGAATTAGAACTGGAACCTGATCTGTCTTATTGCGAAGAGCCCGTCAGGATTCTTGATACAAGAGAACAAGTGCTGAGAAACCAGATGACTCATATGGTAAAGGTTGTATGGAGTAATCATAAGATGGGAAAGGCAATGTGGGAACCCAAGGAACATATGATGAAGAACCACCCGAGTATTTTTATGCAATAATATTCTTGAAATTTCTAGGATGAAATTATTTGAAGGAGGGGAGAATGTAACTCACCAGGCATCCATGGTACGCTTCTATTTGAATAATACAGTAGTGCGTGTTGTACACAACCACAAGTTCAAACACACACCACAACAAATCAAACTAGCCATTATGAATAGTAATACCCACTTTTTGAAATTTTATAAATTTTATCTGTCAAAATGGACTTCATTTTTGGATTTGGAATATAGAAATTAGCTTAGGGTGTATTTTTGGAATTTTTCTAAAAACATTCAATTTTTGATGAATAGTGAAAAAACACTAAGTTATAGGTTAAAACCGAATTTTTATTTAAATAATTATTTATTTTATTTAAATTTAATTAAGGTCAAAATGGATACATAATACCTATATTTTTACAATGTAATTCACTGGAGTTAGTTTAGAATAGTTTTAGATATATAAAAATTTTATGGAACTTTTCACCACCTTTTACCCACCTCCTAGGAGAATTCGAAAATTCTCATAAAAAATAATTTTACCGCATCTTTGAGTGGAATTTCAAAAATCTGAGAGACATGGTTTATATCAAGGAGTAAAAATTTGGTTCAATAAGATAAAAATAATTTTTGGTGAATAGTAACTTTTTTACTTTTATTTATCACGGTTAAAATTAAATGGGGTAAATAAGGGTAAAAATGATATTAATATTACCCTAACACGTGTCCTTATTCTAGTGGAAAGTTTATCTCGACCAAAAACAGACTTATGAATAAAATATTATCATTTAGGTCCACTTGGATTAGATTAAAACATTAATTATTATTTAAATCAAAGAAGAGTTGAAAGAGTTAAAATCGATGATTAATTACTATAACATTTTTAATATAGGGTTATACATAAGATAAATTTCATTGTAAATATTTATTAGAAATATAAAAATATTTCCTACATAATGGTATTTTATTTATAATTTTTAGACATTAAATAATTTAATTTATTTATGACACAATAGTGGTGCAGTAAGTACCTAATTAAAGAAATATTAAAATAATTGATATTATAAATATACAAATAAATGTAATTTGATGCTTTTTATGAATTAAATTAATTTTATAGGTTAATATGGGATGTTATTGTTTTTTTAATTATGTTTTTTTAAGTAATCATGATGTTATGATTAAAAAAACAAATACCAAATAGTGTCAAAATTGACATAAAAGAGTTTTTAAACATATATTATATTAATAATTGATATTAAATTCCTAAAAATCTAAGGTTCGGCCAAAGGACTTATATCATGATAGGTGTATCATTAATGGATCACTTGGGGGTCTCTTGGATTTATATATGAAGTTTATTAACTATATAATATGAAAATACAAAGAGATATGGTAAATGTCACACTATTGAACTAAGAGTTAAATATAAATAATAAGATTAATATAGTGACCCAATCCTTTCTAAAATATATTGGTTGAAAGTATTTCGACCCATACCCACCTTAATATTTAAATAATCTACTTTGGATCCATTAAAAACCGAATATGAATTTTTTATAAAATAATATTTCTAGCGTTTCCAAAGGTGCCCGTCACCCCTCTTATAAAAAGGGCACTCCCCCTTCTCACTAATTCACACATTCAAAGCCATTTGGCTCGGCCAAACCCTGCCCAAATACTATATAATCATCCCTCACTTCATCCTAGAGGCATTAGTTTGATCAGGAAGGCAACTTAAGGATCCCTTTTGATCAAATCAAAAGGAAGAACCCGAAGAAGGGGTAATTTTTTCACCACCCTCTTTGGAGTTCCTTTCTTCTACAACTTCTTATATCTTTGTTATTTAAATTCAGAAATAATAAATCCAATATATTCTATATACTGTGATGTTATTACAAATATGGTGCAACCATATTCAGTGTTCCATCCACCCTTTGAATGACATGTCACTATATGTGTGTACGTACAACTTACCGTCTCCACGTCGTGGTGTAATTGTTATTCAATATATTATTATTTGGAATGGTATAATAAGGATGTGTAATTCATGTAAATAATAAATATAACATAAATATTATTCTATATATATGTTATACCATCCAATTATATATTATTTTAATATCAGAAGAATTATATTGTCGCTCGTGTGTACGTACGGACCACCGTCTCTACGAACGCGATGAGATTAATTCCCCATCGTATCCATTCAAGTCTAATTCTCATTTGATGATTAATAATAATTTTTAAGGACTTTATATCATTCTGTATATGAATAATATACAACCTATTCATAACAAACACGACTTATGTAACAAAACATATAAAAGAGAACAAGTAAGTTAACACCCTAAACGAAGATAATACTAAAATATTCTTATCAAAGCATTATTAGAATATCATATATGATAAATATAATTATTAATATGGTTCTTTTATAATTTAATAACATTTTTTTAACTATTATAAAGGAGTTTAACATACCATATTCTAAGAAAAATTACAAGGTCAGGGTTTTTTCACAATCTTTTCTTTATCTGATATTGTTTATACATAATTATCTACGGGGACCTCTTTATCATCCACATCCATATTTATTAAAAATGTATTTCAAATAAATATTAATATTTTAAAGACAATGGGATAAATTAATTTATACCCTTTTTGACTTTTTATAAGAAGTTTGTAAATGAAACATTCAGTCGTTTTCCAAACAAGGTCCTTTTTAACCTTTTCGACAGAATTAAGGTAAGAATGTCTTTTTTAAATTATATGGGGAGTGCGGATATTTTCCTCCGTTATAAATTATTTGAAGCATCCCTTACAATATTATAAGAATATTTTCAAAGTAAATGTTTTATTTTATAATTATGGGACTTTTAAATGATTTAATAAAAGAGATATTTCTCTCAAATAGTTTTGATTTCATCTATGTCAACATCCTTTGATGGATTTTAAGCTTATTTGGAGTTTATCTATTATAATAATAAACATCCATATTGTATTGATGGTTTTGTGATATGTTTGATTTTGGATGTGTTATTTTTATACCATTCATGGTTTATGGTGAATGTATTGACATATCGTATGCTTGTTTTAATACGAATGTTTACGTTATGTTAAACCTGTTCATATGAAGAATGCATTGGACTTAATAAGTGACGGGTGGAGCCCACAATAGCACCTCGATGCATTGGTAGGTCTAACGAGACAAACTAGTGTCTTCGCACAAGGCCTTGACAAAATATTATTTGTAGTCTTGGCACGAGGCCTTGGCTACGTGGTTATGATACTCTAGCATTATGCATTCTACCATTATGAAAGTTGTTATTGATATTTCATGTGATTATTCGACTAGTAGAACATCCATGTGAATAAGTAAATGGAATTATTTCATTTTATATTTTCCATATTATGCTGAATTTCGTGTTTTAAAGTCTTTTGTCTTAATTATACATTGCCATAATGGTTTGTTCTTATTTATGAAAGTATCTGCTCTATTGTTATCCTTACTGACCATCTGAGCTCACCCCTTTCAATGTTTTACTTTTCCCAGGATGGTAAGAAGTAATTATGAAAGTGTGGACTATGTAGACTATGTTGTTTTATTTTTCATTTTATAATGTAATGTAAACTTTACGAATGTATCTAGTGATTCCCATGCTAATAAACTAATATGTCATTCAAGACTTTATCTTTTGTGATCATGCCAATGTTATTTAATAATGCACCGACTTCTCTGTAATTCGGGTTAGGGCGTTACATTTTCTAGGTGTTGAACCACATAGGATCACCCGGTACTAAATTTCGTATGATCTGTCTCCAACCTCCATCTCTCAGCCAACCACTGGATTTCCTCTCCAAACACACTTGACTATAGGAGAAACCACTCCTCAAGTCATCATAATTTTTAAAACTAACACGATGTCCCAATAAGAAGTTACTCAAACATCTGTGACATTATAATGGTTACAACTCAACATAGCTCGGTCGGTATATTATAGGTATTTTATTTTTGATGGCTCAATTGGATTCGAAGTTGATCCAACCCAGCCATAATCCAAATTTCTCCAAAAATAGGTGGATTATCTCAAATGTAACATCTCACTCCAAGGATCCTAGTGCTGTAAAAGTTCATCAAACGGATGTCTGGTTCACAAGATACGGCTCTTTAAGTGAAACTGCACCTGAATTGGTTTGGGTCCGGTCCGAACCGGTCGAAATAACTCGACCTGGTTTGGGTTTGAACAGGCCTGGCCTGAACTAGCCTATGCCAGCCTAGTATGGCCGGGCTGGACCAGAGCGGCTCGGCCCGCCAGCTGGAACAACCCGTGCGGGGGTCAGTAGTCCACCTTCAGAATGGCTCAAAGAGTTATTTGGCTCTTTGATTGGAGGCACCAGGGGGCTTCGCCCGGTTGTCTGCAAGACCTTCAGGGAGCGGGTCCCCTCCCTTCATTGTGGGATTGAATCCATGACCAGCACCATTGTGGCATGTGACGGTGCACCGCCTTGCCGTCACTTCAGCCGGCACATGTCGGTCGGCCCTTCGGTCCGCCGTGGTGCGTTCGGGCACCGCATTTCATCTGTGGCTAGCAAGCGCTATCATCCTCCATCGCCTTCAGCATCGGTCTCCAATGCTCATGTGCTAGTTTCCCACTGGAGAAGCTTCTATGGGCCATCTAGTGTGCTCTGGTGGTCCATTATTCTATCCAGATATGCCTACAACCCTCCTGGGATGCTACCATTGTTGTGTGCCTCCTGGTTTCCGCTCGACTTCGAGTTGAAGATCATCCCATGAAGAACACAATAAAAATTTCATGGTAGATGGTCCGGGCCTTGTTTGTTTGGCATGTTCCCTCGACGTTAGAATTATTACAAGTGGGAGTAATTTATACATCATATTAAAAAAATTATAATCCCTATTTAAACATAATCCCCATAACTTGAAAAATATTGGATGAGGTTGTGGTTGTAGTGGGAGAGGAGTTCTCGCTCATTGAAGTCTTCGGTATTCATCGATCCCAGATTGATCCCTCCAACGATGTCCAATCTTCCATTCCTCATTAGTGGAAGATATCGCTGTACTTCTCCAGAGGTTCCTCGCTTGAAGAAGACATTTCAGAAACCCATCTTGAGCTCCATTTAAATAAACAGAGGATGAGAGTTTATCGCAACATAGCTTTAATGAGGATCATTGATAAGTTAATTATTGAACATACTTTCTCTCAATATAGTAGTTTTGAAAAATAAAGGTTCAATCCATTAAATGGATTGGAAACTCAATGGTCCCACAACCACCGCTCAACCGTTGGATAAAAATCTAATAAAAATTATATGATTTTTTTATTATTTTATTGAATTGAAAACATTATTTTTATTCGGACCCACTGCAGTCAAAGTGATGCATCCCTTATGCGAATAACATAACTAAAAATTCAACAGCGCCCTCAAATTTCTATTCTGATCACCGGTTCAAAATTTACTAACCACCACCCACAGGATTACTTAAAATACATTAAAAAAGTTCAAATATTATTAAAAATCACCCTAGACCCATGCCAGTCGAGGTTTGTCTCTGACTAAGGGGAAAATGCCCTCACGACCTCAGATTTTCAATCTGAGTTTCTGTTTAAAAGTTAAAATATTTACAATAAAACAATTTTCACATAATTATTTTATTTACAGCCAAAAACTAACTTCCACTAGTGGCCCATGAAAGCCAAAGTTAGTATCTTCATAAACAAAACATACCCTCACAAGCTCAGTAGGGGTCTCATATTTTTAATCTAAGTCACCTTTGGTGAGTAATAAGAATTTGAAAAACAAAATAATTCTATTTAATAATTTTATTTACAGTTATCCCATTTGGGGGTTTCTCACTAGAGGCCTACGCTGACTAAAAATTAGTCTTTCCTAGGGTAAAATCACCACCTTGAATACAATGGTGCCCTCAATTTTTTGATCTGGGCACCCATTTAACAGTTATTCCATTTTTTTATGAAATTGACCCATGCACTCAATTTAACGCATTACATTTTATTCGATGGATCTTTGTGGGCACTTTGGGCCTCAAAATCATGTGCCATCAGATTTAGCGGTCTCAAAATAATTTTATATTATAAAACAATTTCAAAAATTAGGGGAAATGCATTATCCTTGACTTAGGTCTTTACATCCTTAAAATCCAAAACAAAGGATAATAAAAAAACTAAGGGGATTGAGTACGAATCTAAGCCTCCTACTCCCATGTTCTCTCCTAGAGGTTCCTGTGTTGCCACCAAATTAGCACCAGAGGGATCGACCATCTGCCAAGGACTTTCTCCTTTCAATATGCTATCTCCACTGGGAACACTATAAAATTTTCCCCAGTCATCAAATTCTATCTCTACCAAGTTGATAACATTTGATGGATCATGCATGCTTCACATTAGCTGCGACACATGTAAAACATTATGCAGTCGGTGCATCTGTAGGGGAAGAGATCAGCGATACTCTATCTCACCAAATGAATCTAGAATCTGGAAAGGTCCGATGAACCATGGATATAACTTGATTCACCGACCGAATCTCTGATATCCTCTTTGGGGTGAGACCCGTAGTAAGACATGGTCTCCCCCTTGAACAATGAGGGTCTTCATCTCCTATCGGGATAAGACTTCTACCTGCTATGTGCAACCATCATCCTCTCTTAGATGATCTCCACCTTCTTAGTGGTATCCCATACCAACTCTGGACCTATAATTGTTGACTTCCCTAGGCCTATCCAGAATAGTGGTGACCTATAAGGTCTCAGAACCGGGCCCCAAATGTAGTTATGCCAATTGTGGTGGGAAAACTGTGATTGTATACGAACAGAACTAGTGGCAGGTGGCCCTTCTAACTATGAACAATATTCAGGACATGGGCATGAAGAATGTCCTCTAAGTTATGTATGTTCTTCTTGGTCATAACATCAGTCTAAAGATAACATGTTATGCTCATTCATGATGTAACATGGTTCTCAGCGTTCACTTGATGACAAGTGGGGCATCATGAAATGAACAATGCAACCACTTTCTCCATCCCTGACCACCAGTACTGACAATGTAGGTCCTAGTACATCTTCTCCATACCTATAGGTATCTTCATAGTGGATGTGTGAAACTCCCTCAACACCTCCTATCACATCATCACTGGTACCATGGTGCGTCCTCTAAAGAGGATGAATTTCTCTCCACCATTATAAAATCCTTTAGAAAACTTCCTTGAGGATATCTGAGCACGTCGAGCCTCATAGTCAATATCCCCAAGATGTGTCTCTTAAAATCATTGAAAGAATGAGGGAGTGATTATCATATAATAGAGGTATGTCACTCCATCACTATCCCTAGAGGATAACTGTAATGCAGCTAGGTACTCCGTCTCCTCACTCAGGAACCTGACCTCATGCTAAGTGCGTCTGCAACCATGTTCCCCTTTATATGAGTGTAGACTATCTCAAAGTCATAGTCCTGGTGAAACTCCATCCAAAACTACCATCACAGGTTCAGGTCCTTCTATGAGAAGATATAACTAAGACTCTTGTAATTGGAGTAAGCAGTGAACAGTTCTCCAAAATATACTCTCAGCACCTAGAGCTCCATGGAAGCCATCTGACATGCAGTTGTAGATATTAGTTCCTTCCCTTGCTACAAGCCAATGCAGATGTCCCTCTCCCTTTAGGTTGGTAATTGTGGAAATATCTTTTGAAAGTATTTTCCAACACTCTTCTATGACTGTTTGGAACTGAAAACTCAAAACACCAACTACCACGAGGATAAGGTTGTCTGACTCTAGAGTGATTGTCTATATCCTCCAATGTGTGAGTTTAACCCATGATACCTGGGATTCATTTTTTTCCAAACAAGGAAAACCCCATTCCAACACTGTAGAAATACCAAAATAGTTTTTCTTAAAATAGTCAATCTGAGCATGAACTAAGGATGACCAGTCTATACACAATCTAACATCATAAGGCCTCACCGCTGCCACCAAAAGGTTCCATCCAAAACACTCACCTCATGGTTCAGAATCAAAATATTGTAATAATTGTGATTATCAACTCTCTTTTTATAGGTATTTCTAGATGTAATGGTCAAGTCTACAGTTTAACTGGAAACCCAATTTCTTCAACAAGATTCATGACAAGATGGAATGATTAGTACCTATGTCTATTAATTACGATAGCTTGTAGTAGACACATATCATACCTCATGTCATTCATAGATCCATTGGGTCAAACTCCTTGATCGCATGCATCAACTCCCTTTCTCTATCCTCCATCTCTCTGAGCATGGTGGGGACCACAATTAGGTGGTGGTTCTAACAAGTCAAATGTATACCACTTCATGCTAATCTCCAACCTCTTCTTCAAAGTCTTCTACCCTAAAGATTCATCTGTCCCTATCAGTTCCTCTTCCCAAATAATTTTACACACCCAAGTCTCTGATACTAGCATCAATTTCCTACTTTTCCCACTATTAATATTTACTGGATATTTCTGCTCAGCAAAATAACATTCAAACACAAAGGTTCTCTCTAGAACCATATCATATGTAGGAATACCCAATGGAATAGTGCAGTCTCAGATGTCCCTAAACACATCTCTCTTGAAGGTCCGAGTCCTAAAGAATTTTTCATATCATATTCATCGAGTACCTCGAATGGTCAGTATGCCTCGATGAATAATTAGCTACAAACATGTTGTCCTACCGAAGCTATAGAAGATCTTGGGAACACACAACCCTTAGAATTTAATGGAATGAGACCCCATCATGTTGGATGGTTCTCAAGCTCTGTCGATAGAAAAGTCACCTCATCATAAGTTAGGGGTAATCTAAACCCTACCATCATCTATCTCGGCCATACAGAATTCTCACTTACTGGACCGCCACCTGATCTAATGGTGCCCTGGCTTGATGGAAACATTGTAGCCAGCTCAGGCTAGTCCATAGTGACATGTGAGTCAGGCTCACCTCAGAACCTGAGGGGTATATGTCATTGAAACTCGTGTCAGGAACTGAGCCAATATGTGTCTTCTACTGGTAGCACGGTTAGTAACTACTGACCAATGGGAAGTGGTATCATTGGTACACAGCCCGAAAGTTCCATCTGAGGAAAAAATCCTGGTACTAAAGCCTCATCACATTGTGGACCATCCTCATGGTCATAGATTGGAATCCTGACAGGCAGTCTGTGCGAACGCATCTTGAAAGAGAATCAAGATGAACCACGGTCAATAAGTTATAAATAGGGAGCAACCTCAAATAGATCAGAAAGAAAAAAACAATTTCAAAATACACACAACTAATGTTTTCATGCATCAAGTCACAAATCAGAATTCAGGGTCCTAGTGTATGGATACATCGGCAACCGCACCACCACTGGACTCCCAGAATTGAAACCAGAACTCATGAAACTTAACACTATTGCTCCCTTGAAAACATAGACTCTCATTTCTTCTGGTAGAACCAACTGCCTTTGATACCACTTTTTCATGACCCGTCCCCTGAGGCTCGTGTCATGACTACCCCAAGCCCTCCATCAATATGTCGAGGTTAGAAACTAGAACCAGAAAGGAATTTCCCAAAAATGGAAAGGCATTGACTCAAAACCTATATACACAAAAGTAGGGTACACTATAAAAAAGTAAAACACAATGGAATAGTACGGTACAACCACAACTAGTAACCACAAATAAGTGTAATAGTTTGTAATGAAAGTAATGTGGCCGTAATACAAGCCCAACTAAAAAAATACAACAACAATAGAAAATAGAAAACAACTCCCAAGATCATCCTCCAAGGATCCTACCTAAAGGGTAGTTAAATCTCATCTCCACAGCTCTCGACGTCAACCTGTCATCTTCGTGTACCGCCTGGTCCTGGCTCTTATAGTCTCAGCCAAGATACTCATCATCTACATAAGACATAATAATGTGAGAGTGAATCCCTTGCCGGGGTTAGTATAAAAATACCCAGTAGGGACCGCAGGACCCCCAAAGTTCTCTCAGAATTCCATAAATGGAAAACCACCAATCATGATCTCAATCCCACATCACAAAGAAAAAGACTCAGCTCAAAAATTTGGTATAACTAAATTACAGAAGTACAGATGATTAGTCATAAAGAATGATCATCATATTCTGTCAAGAGGCTCTATTTCTGACCATAAGAATCCTAACCCACACAAGATTGATAGGTACTGACCCCCGCTGACCAACATAGGATTCAGCCTGCCCGGGAACGATAGGTACTAACCCCTGTTTACCCACACAGGATCTGACCCACCCAAGATTGATAGGGATTAACCCCCATAAAACCCACAAAATATATTACCCCTACATTTTAACCCCCCAAGATTTCATAGTGCATTATTTCTTCAATGTAATTCAATAACTTCCACTATATGCAACACCGAGTTCAAGTGCACCACGACTTACCAAATTAGCCGTTAAAAGGCGGTTATGAATAGTAATAACTGAATTTTTAACATTATATAATACTTATAATTTTAGAATCCATATTAAGAGTTTCTTAGACATAATTTAAGAACAAATTCATTTTTTTCAGATAAAAGAAGTATTTTTCAAAAAATGCACTTTTACCGACTTTTAATGGTAAAAACTTTTTAAATACAATATTTGAAACTTTTATATATTAAATTTGAAAAAAAAACTTTTTAATTTGAATCGAGACATAATAATTTAGTTTCAGTAAAATTTTTGTGCTTTTTCGATAACTTTCATATTTGGTTGAATATTGAAAATTACTAAATTTAAATTAAAACATCCTTTATAATCGAAATAATTAATAGTGATAAGTTATGAATTTGAGAGATTTCAATGTATAATTAGATTATATTTTTACCATATAATCCAATTTTGGTCATTGGACGTAATTTCACATTTAAACTGGAATAACCAAGTGTTAATCTTTTGATAGTCATTATTTCTTAAAAACACAATTTTTGTCTTGACAATGAGAAATAATTTTAAATTAGTTTCTTCCATTTTTGTGTTTTAAAATCATAAAAATGGGTTCCATATTTAGAATCATGAGGTAAATTTTTTTTAAATATTTTACATTTATTTTTATATATTTTGAATAATTACTTCGGTAAGTATTTTATTTTCCATGGTTAAAGAGTAAATCCGGTAAATAAGGGTAAAAAATAATATTATAATAATATTAAATTACCCTAAAACGTGTTCTAACCATATTGGTTGATACATGTCCGACCATGGAAATCTTTGGTTAGATTTTGGGACCCCATGGAGGAACTTTTATGTGATCATAACACTTTATATTAATTAAGTTAAAGAAAATACAAAAATGACATAGGCATATACCTTTTCGAAAAACAATTTTACATAGGGATATATATGTTATATTTTTAGCTATAAATATTCCATAGAAATATAATAATATTTACTACATAATGTGATTTTATTTATAATTTTTATACATTAATAATTAAATTTCTTTATGACATAATAATGATGCAGTATTTTCCTTATTAATGAAAGAATCAAAAAATTGGGATAATAAATGTAAAAATAAATATAATTTGAATGGTTTGATGACATAAACAAATTATATTGTTCAATATTACATTTAAGATTACTTAAATTAATTTTTTTCCAATTAATAATGTTTTTAGGACTTTAACAAAAATCAATTATTAAATAGTGTCAAAATTGACATAAAGGAGTTTTTAAACCAAATTTTAGATTATTAATTGATATTCTATTCATAAAAATATAATGTTTGTATAAAATACCTATATAAATATGGTTTTATAATTAATGGACCACATGGGGGTCTCTTGGAAGTATATAGTAAGTTTATTAACTTTATAATATAAAAATACAAAGAGATATGGTAAATGTCAAACTATTTAACTAAGAGTTAAATCAAAAATATAATGTTAATATAGTGACCCAATACTATCTAAAACCTATTGGTTGAGTGTTTTTAGACCTATCCCCACATTAAACATTAAATAATCCACTTTGGAGCAATTTGAAACCGAATAGGAATTTATTATAAAATAATATTTCTAGCTTTTCCAAAGGTGCCCCTCACCCGTCTTATAAAAGGGAACTTCCCCTTCTCTCTAAATAACACCTTCAAAGCCTTTTATCTAGGCCATCCCCTGATCAAATATTCTCTCAACTTCCCTCACATCAACCTAGAGTCCTTAGTTTTATCATAAAGCCAACCTATGGATCCCTTTTGATCAAATCAAAAGAAGAACCTGAAGAAGAGGAAATGATTTCACCACCCTCTTTCAAGTTCCATTCTTCTTCCACTTCTTCTTTTCTTGTTATTCCCATTATAAAATAATAACTCTAGTATCATCTATATAATTTTATGTTATTAAAAATAAGGTACAACCGTATTCGGTATTCTATCCATCCTTTGAATGATATGTCACCATACGTGTGTACGTACGGCCTGCCATCTCCACGTTGTGGTGTAATTGATATTCAATACATTATTATTTGGATGTGTATGATGATGATGTGTAATTGATGTAAATAATAAATATAACATGATAATGGGTCTTTCTATATGATATACCATCCAATAATATATTATTTTAAAATAAAAAAATGATATTTTCAATGTAAATTTTTTATTTTATAATTACGTGACTTTTAAATGATTTAAAAAAAGAGATACATCTCTCAAATAATATTGATTTCATCTATGTCAACATAATTTGATAGATTTTAAGCTTCATTGAAGTTGATTTATTATGATACAAAACTTCCATATAGTATTGATGGTTTTGAGATATGTTTGACTTTGGATTTGTCATTTTTATACCATTCATGGTTTATGGATAAATTATTGACATTTTTTCTGATTGTTTTAATACGAATGTTTATGTTATGTTTAAACCTGTTCAAATGAGGAATGCATTGGACTTAATAAGTGACTGGTGGAGCCTGATATAGGTCCTCAATGTATCGGTATGTCCCATTAGACAAACTAGTGTCTTCGGACAAGGCTTTGAAAAAAATCTTATTTGTAGTCTTGGCACAACACCTTGACTATGTGGTTATGATAGTCTGGCATTATGCATTCCATAATTATGAAAGTGGTTATTGATATTGCATGTGATTATTCGACAAGTATAATATCCATGGGAATAAGTAAATGGCATTATTTTATTTTATTTTTTCCACATTTTGTTTATGTTCAAGTTTAAAATGCTTTTTTTAGTTATACATTGCCTTAAATTTTTATGCTTATTTATGAAAGTTTCTGCGATATTGTTATCTTTACTGAGAATCTCAGCTCACCCCATTCTATGTTTTATTTTTCCCAGGATGTGAAAAAGTATTTTATGAATGACTTGTAGGGATAGTATGAAGGTATATGAGTGTGGCCTATGAAGACTATGTTGTTGTAGTTTTTTTATGATGTAATGTAAGACTTATGAATGTATCTAGTGATTCGAGGGATACTAATCAGTATTTGGATACATGATCTTTTGTGATATTTCCACTGTTATGTGATAATTCACCGACTCTGGGTAACTGGGGTCGGGGCGTTACAGTTGGTATCATTGGATTTTTAGTACAATCCATGGAAGCTAAATTTAGATAAAATCCGATTAGAGCACATTACCATAAGATAGACTTTGAAGATTAGTATAGAATAACATCTTAGAATTTTGGTAATATAGATATATTGTGTGTTTCCCAAGAAATACATCCCTACCTGGATACTAGTAGGTAGCGGTGGCTCCAGCATAGATGTACCTAGGGGTAAAACCCAAAAACACCACTTTGAGCTAGACTCGAATTGGAACTGGTGCACGACAACGTGCCTTGATGCACTCTTGGTTACGACACTCCCGGGGGATATTCATAGGATGATTATCATTTTCATTACAAACAGTTATGAAGGTTTTATGAGTATATAATTCTTCAATGAAAAAATCATTATGATTATGGATTATATCCATAAACTGTTCAATTTACTTTAGGTATTTTACAAGTTTTGGAATTATTTATTGCAATTCATAAACTGACCTAGTTTATGCTATTTTATAGAAATGGTGCCCTGTAGATGGAATGTGAACTCCTGCAATACATATGATCCAAAGAGTAATAAGGATCATATCTTTCCTGGTATTAAGCCAACATTTAGAAGGGAAATTGTCTCTAATGTATTCTCAATATATGAATAAATACTATCATGTGTTAATAACATAGATAAATATTTCTTTGAGTCCTATGGCTTTGAAGGGAAGCAATAGAAGAGAAGGACGGAAGAGAGAACGATAGATAAAGGGACGATGGAAAAGAGGAATTTTTCCATATTTGATAACTATGGGAAGAAACACCATGGAACTTGCCTGAAGGGAAAGGGAGTTTGTTATAAGTGTGGAGAAAAAGGACACCAAATACATGACTCCAACAGTAAGAAAAATGATTCAAATATGCAATGCTTAATCTGCAAGGAGTTGGTACACTATGAAAACCAATGTCTAAATCATTAGAGTATGCACCAAATAATGCTATTTGATAATAATCAAGTTATGATACTACCCCATATGAGGAGGAATGATTAGAGTTCTTTTGTTGTTATAAACTAATTATGTCATTTGAGTGTTGTATCAATGATGTACTGGTTATAATAATTATTGAGAATATAAGGATGGTACTGCAGTACTATTTCATTATGGACTTGAGATTGTGTGGAACCAAGAAAAGTGACTCAATAAGAAGGTTATTTTTTTTGAAAATATATTATAAGAGAAGGATAAACCATAATATGGTTCTAATACCAAGGGAGTGATTTTGGAATAATACATGATTTTTTGTATAAATGATATTGAATATTATTGTCTACCTTAAAATTGATTAGTGGTTTTTATATTTGATCATTGTTGGAGTTTACTAAAATTATGGATAGAATGTGAAAATCCAGTATTATATAAGGAATAAGGGATCATGAATGTAATCAATAAGGTTTTATAGTAATTCAGGATGTTGCAGTGTTTTAAATGAATACATGATGAAGGTGTTCACATGTTATTACGTGGAAAAAATGATCTTCATTGTGTTTACCTATATTATAAATTCTGGACTTTGAGTTTGGACAAAAGTATTTTGGATAAGTCTAGTTTGAGATTATTTTTGGATTTCTATAAAAATGTCAACCCGGAGGTCGGGCGAAAACTCGTCTCGTCTGGCAAGGCCATGAGGCTTGAACCCACAACCGAAAGGTGACAAGGCATATCACTTACCACTAGACCACGTGATATCTTGGATTGAATAATGTAGTTTTTTTAAAAGGTCTAGTAGATGAATTAGATATAATTTTTTTGTAACCCTATACGAATAGGATAAATGGATTTTTTTATGTTCTATTATCTTTTAGAATGAAAGATGAGTTTGTGGTAGAAATTAGTGAATGGATGGAACTATACTTGTCAAGTATATATATATATATATATCTTCTCCTATTCTTTGAATAAATTAATTCTTAAATGTCGATTAAGGGATCTTAAAACAAAAAATGTGTTATCCTAATACCTTATGTTTTGTTGAACCAATGATATTTTAAATCATTATAGATTGATGGCTTTGAGGCCCTCAATTCTAAAATTGTTAGTGAATAATGTCCTCAATCACTCCCTATAAATATTTACAGTTTTCATCCAATTATGTGTCTCTAGCTTCCACCAATGTTCTCCTAATCGAAATCATAATTTGGTGGTGACCCTTTCATTTCTCTTTACTTCTTTTTAAGACTAAATTTTATTAACCAAATTTTTGATGTGGGTTTTCCCATAAAGATATTTTTTATTTTCAACCTTTTATTTTCGAAAAACAATTTCTAATTGGGATGATACAATTTATTTATTGAGGGAAGAATGTAACACCCCAAGATTTCATAGTGCCTTATTTCTTCAAAGTAATTCAATAACTTTCACTACACACTACACTGAGTTCAAGCGCACCACGACTTACCAAATTAGCCGTTGGAAAGCAGTTATGAATAGTATTATCTGAATTTTGAACTTTATATAATACTTATAATTTTAGAATACATTTTTTCAGTTACTTAGACATTATTTAAGAACAAATTAGTTTTTTCAGATTAATGAAGTATTTTTCAAAAAATGCACTTTCACCGACTTTTAATGGTGCACCATTTTTAAATCCAATATTTGAATATTTTATATATTTAATTTTACAAAATAAACTTCTTCATTATAATCGAGACATTAGAATTTAGTTTCAATAAATATTTGGTGCTTTTCTGATAACTTTCATATTTGGGTGAATAGTGAAAATGACTAAATTTTAATTAAAAACAACTTTTTTAATCGAAATAATTAATAGTGATAAATTATGAATTTGAGTGATTTTAAAGAATAATTAGATTATATTTTTATCATTTAATATAATGTTGTTCATTGGACATAATTTCACATTTAAATTCAACCTAAGCTAGTGTCAATCTTTTGAGAGTTATTATTTCGTAAAAACATGTTTTTTGTATTGGCAATGGGAATTAATATTAAATTTATTTATTCCACTAATAGGTTTTTAATTTAGATAAATGGATTCCATATTTAGAATCTGGAGGTCCAAATGTTGTAAATGGTAACTATTATTTTTAGACCTTTTGAATAATTCTTTCGGTAAATATTTTATTTTCCACAGTTAAAGAGTAAATCCGATAAATACGGGTAAACAAATAATATTATAGTAATATTAAATTACCCTAAAACGTGTCCTACCTCTATTGGTTGATACATTTCAAACCATGGGAGCCTTTTGGTCGATTTTGGGGCCCCATGGAGCCACTTGTAATTGATAATGACACTTTAAATTAATTAAGTTAAAGTGAATACAAAAATGACATAAGCATATATATTTTAGAAAAACAATTGTTACATAGGGATATATATGTTATATTTTAAAATATAAATTTTAATTATAACGATAAAACTATTTAATAAATAATTTTATTTTATTTATAATTTTTTGACATTTAGTAATTAAATTTATTTATGACATAATAATGATGCAATATTTTCCTTATTAATGATCGAATCAAATAAGTTGTATTATAAATGTCAAAATAAATATAATTTGATTGTTATACTAACATAAAAAAATTTTATTGGATAAGAATATATGTTATGATTAATTAAATGAATTTTTTTCTAATTAATAAAGTTGTTAATAGTTTAACAAAAATAAATTATTAAATAGTGTCAAAATTGACATAAAGGAGTTTTTAAAACAAATATTATATTGTTAATTCATATTCTATTTCTAAAAATATATGGATAGGCCAAAGTACTTATATTATGATAGGGGTATCATTAATGGACCACTTTTGGGTCTCTTGGATGTATATAGTATGTTTATTAACTATATAATATAAAAATACAAAGAGACATGGTAAATGTCAAACTATTTAACTAAGAGTTAAATCAAAAAGTTAAAGTTAATATAGTGACCCAAACCTATCTAAAACCTATTGGTTGAGTGGTTTTCATACTATACCTAGCGTAACCTCTAAATAATCCACTTTTGAGGCTTTATAAACCGAATATGAATTTGTGATAAAATAATATTTATAGCTTTTCAAAGGTGCCCCTCATCCCTCTTATAAAAGGGCACCCCCCACCTTTTCTCTAATTCACACCTTCAAAGCCTTTAGCATTGGCCAAACCCTACTCAAATATTCTCCAAACATCCCTCACATCAACCTAGACGCAGTAGTTTAATCATAAATCCATCCAATGGAGCCCTTTTTATCAAATCAAAAGGAAGAACCAGAAGAAGAGGTAATGATTTCACCAACCTCTTTTAAGTTCCTTTGTTCATCCACTTCTTCATTCTTTGTTATTTTAATTATAAAATAATAAATCCTGTATATTTTATATACAATGATTTTATTAAATATATGGTACAACCATATTCAGTTTTCCATCCATAATTTGAATGACATGTCATCTTACGTTTCTACGTACGACCTACCATCTCCACGTCGCGGTTTAATTGTTATTCAATACATTATTATTTGGATGAGTATGATAATGATGTGTAATTAATGTAAATAATAAATATAACATGATAATGATTCTGTATATAAAATATACTATCAAATTATATATTTTTTTAATATCAAATGTATGATATTTTTACTCATGCGTACGTACGGACTATCGTCTACACAAACACGATGAGTTTCATTCACCATATTATCCATTCAAGAATAATTTTCATTTTATGGTTAAAAATAATGTTTGATGAATTAATATCATTATGGATATGAATAAGATACATCCTATCCATAACAAACACAGCTTATGTAATAAAGCATATAAAGTAAACCGAATCAGTTAACACCCGAAACAACGATAATACAAGGAAGTTATTAACAATGCAATGCTAAAAGATCATTATGATATCATATTAAAGTATATGATTCTTGTATAATTTAGTAAAAATTATTTCACCATTATACAGGAGGTTAACATACCCTCGACCTTAGAAAAGTACAAGGTTAGGGTTTATTTCACAATATCTTCAATATCCGAGGTTGTTTATACGTAATTATTTACTGGGACCTCTTTATCATCCAGTTCCATATTTCTTAAAAATGTCTTCCAAAAAATTTTTACTATTTAATATACTATGGGTTAAAGTCACTTATAACCTTGTTTGAATTTTTATAAAATGGTTTGAAATGAATTTTTATGTCGTCCTTTTTAACCAATTCAACAGAATTAAGGTATGAATGTATTTTTTAACTTATATGGCGAGTGTAGTTATTTTATGCCATTATAAAAATGTCGAACCATCCCTTACAAGCTTATAAGAATATTTTAAAATAAAATGTTTTATTTTATAATTATTTGGCATTTAAATTATTTAAAAAAAGAGATACTTCTCTCAAATAGTTTTGATTTCATCTCTGTCAACATCCTTTGATGGATTTTAAGCTTATTTAAAGATGATTTATTATGATACAAAACATCTATATAGTATTGAAGGTTATTTGATATGTTTGACTATGGATGTGTTATTTTTATACCATTCATGGTTTATGGATTAATTATTGACATTTTTTATGCTTGTTTTAATACGAATGATTAGGTTATGCTTAAACCTATTCATACGAGGAATGCATGGGACTTAATATGTGATGGGTGGAGCCCGATATAGATCTGAGATGCATGAGTAAGTCCCATGACACAAACTAGTGTCTTGGCAGAAGTCCTTGAAAAAATATTATTTTTAGTCTTGGCAGAAGGCCTTGACTATATGGATATGATAGTCTAGAATTATGCATTCCATCATTATGAAAGTGGTTATTGATATTTTATGTTATTATTAGACTAGTAGAATAACCATGTGAATATGTAATTGGAATTATTTCATTTTATTTTTGCCATATAATGATGAAGTTAATGTTTAAAAGGCATTTGTTTCATTTTATATTGTTATCATTAATGATCATTTGAGCTCACCCTTTTCTATGTTTTATTTTTCCCCGGATGTGAAAAATTATTTTATGACTGACTTGCTGGTATATGATTGTGGACTATAAGGACTTTGTTGTTGTAGTTTTCATTTTATGATGTAATGTATAACTTATGATTGTATCTAGTGATTCCAATGCTACTAAATTTATTGGTCTTTCGAGATTTGATCTTTTGTGATCATGACAATGTTATGTAATAATGCACCGACTCTGGGTAACTGGGGTCGGGGAGTTACACACAGGATCGGTATGTCACTGATCCACGATGTGCCACTATAAGGCTGTTCATCATTGGCCCGCGCACTGTTGATCCACACATGGTCACTAGAATGTTGATCCACACAGGGTCACTAGAATGTTGATCCACAACGGTTCGCTAGAATGTTGATCCACATAGAGTCACTAGGTGATAATCTACATAAGATCTCTTGGTGATAATCCACAGAGGATATATAGGTGTTGAGATACAAAAGAAGCTTAGGTGTTTACCCACACAGGATCGCTTGATACTAACCTCTGTATAATCTGTCTCCATCCTTCATCTCTTTGCCAGCCATTAGATTCCTGCTCAAGGCATGCTTGATTCAAGGAGAAAATTCTCCTCAAGACATCTGTCATTTTTCAACCAGCACTATGTCCTAGGAAGAAGTTACACAAATATTGGTCATGTTATAAGGGATCCAACACAACAGACATCGCATCAACTGGATGCCCAGTCTGTATGTTATTGGCATTTATTGTAGAGGGTCGAGTTGGATTTGGGGTGAATCTAAGCCGGTCGTACTCCAAATTTCTCCCAAAATTATGTGGAGTATCTCAAAAGGACAGTCTCTCTCTATGGATCTCAGTGCCGTAGACGATTTTCCAAACGGATGTCCGGTTCGCAAGATAGGACTCTTTAAACGAAACTGGACCCGAATGGGTACCAATCTAACCTGGCCTGGCCCAAACTTGCCTGGGCTAGGCTACAGAATGGCATGGCCCAACCTGGCTAGGCTGAGATGAGGCGGCTTTGGCTCTCTAGGCTACTGACCTGCCTGGCCTACCCTATATGGGATGGGTTGCAGCGTCTTGGCCCGCCGGGTGGTGCAACCCGTGCGTGGGTTGCACGGTCCACCTCCAGAATGGCTCAATGTTTCATTCATCTCATTGATTGGTGGTGCTAGGTGGTGTCGCCTGGTTATCCGCAGGTCCCGCATGGAGAAGGTACCCTCCCTTCACTGCGGCATTGATTTCGCGGCCTACACCCCCATGGCGTGCCACCTCACCCTAACCACGACCAGCCCTTCGGTTCACCGCGGTGCCTTCGGGTGCCGCCATTATCCCGTAGTCGGGGAGCATCGGCCGCCGCTAGTGCTGATCGTCGGGGCTACGTTGATGATGCTTCTGTGGGCCACAGGGTGAGCTCTGGTTGTCTGTTCTTCCTTCCAAATGTGCCTACGACCCTCCTCGGATGCCGTTTTCACTGCATTCCTCGCAGTTTCTACTTGCCATTGAGTTGAAAATCATCCCACCAAGAACACAATGAAAATCATACAGTGAAGGGCCTAGGACTTGTTTATTTGGAATTCTCCCCCCGCAATAGCATTATAACAATTTGGAGTAATATAAACATCACATTAAAATAATGATAAACCCTATTCAAACTGGAACCCCCTGCCCCGAGAACCATTAGATGAGGTCGTGGTTGTGGAGGGTGATGATTCCTTCCTCATTGAATTCATCAATGTTCATCAATCCCAAATCAATCCCTCTAACAACATCCATGCTTTCATTCCTCATTAGGGGAAGACATCACGGTACTTCTATAGAGGTTCCTCTCTTGAAGAATCTGTTTCAAAAACCCATCCCGAGCACTGTTTAAATAGACTGAGGATGAGTGTTTAACGCAACATAGATTTAATGAGGATTATTAATAAGTTAATTAATGGACCTCTAATCTCTCAATGGAGTGGTTAGGAAAAATAAAGGTTCAATCTATTAAATGTCTTGACAACCCAGTGGTCCCGCCACCACCACCCAACCATTGGAGAAAAGTATAATAACAATTACAAGTTATTTTATTATTCATTTAAATGGATGAAAAAAATCTTTTTCTCTTGACTGACTTCAGTCAATGTGAAGCCTCCCATAAGTGAATCTTGGAAATGTAAATTCAACGGTGCCCTCATATTCCAATTACGAGCACTGGTTTAAATTTTATAAGATGTTGCACACACTTTTACTGAACGTACATTAAAAAAATTAGAAATTATTAACAGTCACGCTCGGCCTACATCAGTCAATGTTTGGCCCCGCCTAAGGGGAGCACACCCACACAATCTCAATGGTACTCTCGGATTTTCAATCCACATAACATTTAAAATGTAAGTATTTTACGAAGAAAATAATTTTCACTTAATTGTTTTATTTATGACCAAAAAACTAACTTCTACTAGTGGCCCACACTAGCCAAAGTTAATATCTGCCTAAAGAAAGCATCCCTCTAGAGCATAGTAGTGGTCTTGGATTTTTAATCTGAGTCACTTTTTGTGAGTAATAATCATTTGAATAATATAATAATTTTACTTAATAATTTTATTTATGGTTATTCCAGTTTTGGGGTTTCTCACTAGAGGCCTTGACCAACTAAACATAATTTGTGCCTAGGGTAAACCTTCCATCCTAAACACAACAATTCCCTCAGATTTCTAATCTGAGCAACAGTTTAATAGTTATTACGATTTTTTAGGAAAACCACTCACACATACTATTTAAAGCTTAACATTTTTTCGATGGATCATTCCAGCAACTCCGGGCCTCGGAATCATGTGTTGTCAGATTTCACAGTCACTAAATAATTCCATATAATAATAAAAACATAAATTTCAGGACATTATAGTCTCCCTACATTAGGTATTTACGTCCCCAAAATCCAAAACATAGGTAAATCAAACAAATGACAATTCTGAGCACAAATCCGAGTCTCCCACTCCCACGTGCTCTCTTGGAGGTTCTTGTGTTGCCACCAAACACACACCAGAAGGATCATACTTCCACAAAGTACTCAGTCTAGTTGATAGTCTATCTCCACTGGGAACTCTGTAAAAGTCTCCTTATCATCAAAGTCTAGCTCACCCTAGTCGATAACATGTGAGGGATGATAAATGTGTCTCCTTATACGTGACACATGGAAAACATTATACACCTGGTGCATATGTGGGGGAAGAGAAATGTGGTACTCCACCTCTCCAACTCTACTGAGAATACGGAATGGTACAATGAACCTCAGAGATAGCTTTCCACCCTGGATGAATCTCTATAATCCTAATCGGGGTCAGACCCATAGGAAGACATGGTCTCCCTCCTCAAACTCTAAGGGTATCCATCTCTTGTTGTAATAAGACTTTTTCCTACTCTATGCAACCTTCAACCTCTCTTGGATGGTCTACACCATTTCAGTGGTAGATCTTACCATCTCTGGACCCATAAGTGATGACTTCCCTAGGTATTTCCACCATAGTGGTGACCTACAATGTCTCCCACACAAGGCCCTCAATGGAGCCATGATGATGATGGAGTGATAACTGTTGTTTTATGTGAACTCCACCAGTGGAAGGTGGTATTTTCAACTGTGGCCAAAATCTTGGACACAAGCACAAATCTTGTCCTCCAAGGTCTGTATGGTCTGCTTCACCTGACCAACAGTCTGGGGAAAAAAGGTTGTGCTCATGTGTGATGGAACACAATGCTCTGATATCACTTTCTGACAACTGATGCATCATTACATGAATAAAACCATTGATATCTTCATCTCTAACCACCAATACTAATGTTGGAGGTCCTTTTACATCTTCTCCACACACGAATATACCCCCAAAGGGGATGTATTAAAATCATAAACACCTCAAATTGAATTGTCACTGGTACCATGGGGAATCCTCTAAAGAGGGATACGTGCTCCCGACCTTATGAAAATCCTTAAGGAGACTGCCCTTAGGATATCTGAGCACGTCATGCCTCATAGTCAACATCCCCAATCATTGTCTCCCAAACTCACTAAAGGATTGGGGGAGTGATAGTAATAGAATGGAGGTAAGTACCTCCATTAATTTCCATAGAGGATAACTATAATGCGGCTAGATACTATGTCTCCTCAATTAGTATTGCTGACCCAGACTACCTTATGAGTGCATCATCCACCATGTTCCCCTTCCAAGGAGTGTAAAATTTCTCAAAGTTTTAGTTGTAGAGGAACTCCGGCCATCACCACCATCCCAGGTTTAGGTCATTCTGTGAGAAGATATACCTGAGACTCTTGTGATCAGAGTAAATAGTAAAATGTTCTCCCAACTATACTCTCAACTACAACAGCTCCGCAGAGGCCATCTGATATGTAGTTGAATATATTGGTTCAATCACTATGTACATGACAATGCAGATGTCCCTCTACATATAGGGAGGTAATCCTAGAAACATCTTATAAAAGGATGTTCCCACACTCTGCCACTACTTTTGGGAACTGAAAACTCGAAACGCCTGTTACCAAGAGGGTAAGTTTGGCCGACTAAAGAGTGATCTGATGCAACCTCCTATGCATGAGTTTAACCTTTGATGCTTGGGTTTCCTTTTTCACCGACCATGGAAAACCCCATTCCATTGTTGTAGATATACCACAACCTTTTTTCATAATACAGTCAATCTGAGAATGAACAGTGGATGACAAGTCTGTACCCAAACTAACATCGTTAGGAATTGACACTGCCACCAAGTGGTTCAAACCGAAACTCTCTCCTCAAGGGTATGATCAAACTAACAGCATAAGTGTGACTATTGTGTCTCCTTTCATAGATATGATTAGATATAAGGGTCGAGTCAACAGTTTAACCAAAAACTCTTGCTCTTGAACAAGATTCATGACACGAAGAAATTATTAGTACCTATGTCTATTAATTACAACAGTTATTATTAGACACATATCATACCTCAAATCAATCACGGAGATCTTGGGTCTCATTCCTTGACCATGAGCAGCTACTCTATTCGCCTATCATCTAGCTCTCTGAGCCTGGTGGTGAACACATTATGGTGGTGGTTGTAACACGTCGAATGAATACCACCTCATGTTCCTCTCCAAGCTCTGCTTCCATTACTACTACCCAATAGATTTATCATTCCCCATCACTTTTTCTTCCCGAAATATTTACACACCCAAATCTCTAAGACTAGATCCAGTTTCAAGCTTTCCCACTGCTAACATTCACTCGTTCTTTTTTCTCAGTAGAAGAATATTGAAAAACTAAGGTTATCTCTATCACCCTAAAATATGTAATAATGCACAAAAGAATAGTACCGGTCAGATGTCCCTAAAAACGTCTCACTAGGTGGTACAACCACTGAATCATTGTTCATATCGTATTCATAGAGTACTTGGAATTGTTAGTATGCCATGATGAATACATAGCTACAGACATATCATCCTGCTGAAGATGAAGAAGCTCTTGGGAATAAACACGCCTTATTTTTTTATGGTAAGAGACCCCATAAAATAGTAATGTTCTCAAGCTCTATCCACAGTAATTTCATCTCATCGTAGGTTAGGGGAAATCTAAACCCCGCCATCTTCCAGTTGAGCCTTGTAGAATGCTCATCGCCAGGACCACCACTTGATCTAATGGTTTCCTGGCTAGATGGAGACTAAGTATCCACCTTAGGCTAGTCCTTAGACGCCTATAATTTTGGCTCACCTGAGAACCTGAGGCGTATCTATCACTGAAACTCGTGTAAGGCACTGAGCCTATATGTGTCCTCTACCGGTAGCACCGATAGTTATTCCTAACCAACGAGTAGTGATATTACTGGTACACTTACCGAAGGTACCATCTCCAAAATCATAACTGGTACTAAAACCTCATCACACTTTCGACCATCCTCGTGATCAAATATTGGAATCTTGGATGGCTGTCTTCATCGAGGAATCTTCGAAGATAATCAAGATGAACCTAGATCAATAAGTTATACATGGGGAGATAACTCAAATAGTTAAAATAGAAAACAACATTTTCAAAACACACGCAACAAGTGTAACTGTGTATCGAGTCTGAAATAAAAATCCAGGGTCTTGGTGTATGGATACATTAGACGCCACACCAAAACTGGATTCCCCAAACTGAAACCCGAACTCATGACACTTAACACTATTGCTACATTGAAAACATAAACTCCTAGTTCATTTGGTAGAACATACCGCCTTTGATACCACTTTTTCACAACCCGTCCCCCTGAGCCCATGCCGTGAATACCCCAAGCCTGACTTCCATAGGCTAGGGGTTGGTGACTAGCACCGGAAAGGCATTTTTTGAAAATGGGAAGGCATTGCCTCAAAACCTGTACACACACAAGCATCGTACACTATGAAAAAGTAAAACACAAAATAAGAGTAATGTGAAATCACAACTATTAACCACAACTAAGTGTAATTATACATACTGAAAGTAAAGGGGCCAAAATACAAGACTAATTGAAATTATACTACTACAATAGAAAAAATAGCTCCCAAGATCATCCTCCAAGGATCCTACCTAAGGGTAGGTACATATCATCTCCATAGCTATCCACGTCAATGAGTCACCTCCTTGTACCACAAGGTCCTAGATCTTATAGTCTCAGCCGAGCTACTCTTTGTATACACAAGACACTACATGGTGTGGGTGAATCCCATGCAAGGGTGAGTATAATAATACCCTGTAGGGACCGCGACACCCCTGAAAGTCTCTCAAAATTCCACAAAAGAAAAAACAAAAAGAGAGATCTCAATCACAAACCACAAAGTGAATGACTCACCCAAAAAAGGAGGTATAAATAATGTACACAAGTATAGATTATTAGTTATAAAGCTTGATTGTTTTATTCTTTCAAGATGCACAGATGCTAACCAGACGGAGTTTAATCGACACATGGTCGATAGTTACTAACCCCCATTGACCCACATAAAATCTGACCCACCCAGGACCAATAGGTACTAACCACCACTAACCCACACAGGATCTGACCCACCTAGGATCGATTGGTACTAACCCCTGTATAATCGACACAAGATTTGACCCACACATGATCGGTATGTACCTTACCCATTATGGGATTATCTAAGGAATGTACTCAATGGGTCTCACCCTACTGATCAATATAGGGTCACTAGAATTCTGATAAGAATAGGGTCTCTAGAATATTGATCCCCACAGGGTCACTAGAATGATGATCCCCACAGGGTTGCTAAAATGGTGATCCACACAGGGTCGCTAGAATGTTGATCCACAAAGGGTCTTTACATACTGATCCACACAGGATCGCTAGGTGTTGAGCCACACATGATCTCTAGGTGATGATCCACATAGGATTTCTAGGTTCTAATCCATATAGGATCGCTCGGTACTAACCTTCGTATGATCTGTCTCTAACCTCCATATTTCAACCAACCACTGGATTTCAACTCAAAAAATGATTGATTCTAGGAGAAACCACTCATTTATCGATAGGTTATTTTTCAATTAGAATGAAGTTGAATGAAGACATAACCAAATGATATATCATGTTATAAGGGTTCCAACGCAATAGGCGGCACGTCAACAGGATACCCGGTCTCTATGTTTTTGGCATTTTAGTACCGAGGGCCCGGTTGGATTCAGGGTTGATCCAACCCGGCCATACTCCAATTTTTTCCAATACTCATGTGGAGTATCAAAAAACTATCATCTCAATACAGGGATCATATCTCAATATAAGGTTCATCAAACAGATGTCTGGTTCTCAAGATACATCTCTTTAATCGAAACCGGACCCGAATGGGTCTTGGTCCGGTCTGACCCGCTCGGCCCGACCAAGCCCGACCCAGTCTGGGCTGACATGACATGGTTCGGGTTGACCTGACCTGGTTATTTCCACCCGGCCTGGTCCATGTCCAACCTAGCCCAGCCTGAATGGGTCTGAGCCTACCTGGTTGGGCGGGGTCCTTATGGCTCACCCCCGGCAGGTGCGACCTGCATGGGGGTCACACTGTACGCCTCTAGAACGGCTCCAAGTGTTGTTGAACTCTATGATTGGCAATGCCAGGTGGCACTACCTAGTTTTTTGTGGGACCATGAGAGAGCGGGACCCCTCCCTTCATCGCGGCTTCATAGCCGCGGAATGCACCACTGCAGCGCACGACGACACGACGCCCCGCCCTCACCACGACCGTCCCACACCATCTACCCCATCGGTTTTTCGTGGCGCCTTTAGGCGCAACCTGTCTTCCATAGATGATGGGATCCAACCACCAGTCATTAGTTCTGCTGCACCTTTGAAGCTTCCGCGAGCCACTGGGTGAGATCCGGTGGTACATTCTTCCTTCCAGACACATATACAGCACTCCCAGGATGCTGCCGTCATTGCGTGCCTCCCAGTTTCTGTTTGTCGTCATGTTAAAACTCTTCTTATGAAGAAGAAAATTAAAATCAAGTGGTGGAGAGTCAGATCCTTTTTAGTGTTTCCCAAACCCTCCACCGTAGCATTATATCAAGTGGAACTAATTTTTACATCACATTAATATAATGATAAACCTCACATAAACATAAAACCCCTTCCTCGAGAACCATTGGATGAGGTCGCAGTAATGGAGGGTTAATAATCCTCACTCATTGAAGCCATCAGTGTTCTTCGATCCCAGTTTGATCCCTCCAACGATTTCTGAGCTTTCGTTTCTCATTGGTGTAATATGACTCGGTACATCGCTAAAGGTTCCTTGCTTGAAGAAGTCATGTCAAAAAACCATCCCGAGCTCCCTTTAAATAGACAAAAGATGAGAGTTTGATGCAACATAGCTTTAAAGAAGATTATTTATATGTTAATTTATTAACCTCCCATCTCTCAATGGAGTGGTTATTAAAAATAATGGGTCAACCCATTAAATGTATTGACAACTCAGCGGTCCCACCACCAATGCTCAACCATTGGGGAAAAATAAAATAACAATTACATGTTATTTTATTATTATTTTAAAAGTATGAAATCTATATTTTCCTCCCAAACCAATGTGGTCAAAGTGAAACCTCTCTTAATATAATATTGGTTCTGGAAATTCAATAGTGCCTTTGGATTTCAATTCCAAGCATCGATTCAAAAGTTAGAAAACTCTTCATGCATGTTTACAGAACATACCTAAAAAAGTTCAAAAATTATTAACAGTCACCCTTAACTAGCTTCGATCGAGGTTAGACTCTGCCTAGAGGGAAATATCCCTCAGGATCTCAATGGTACTCACATATTATCAATCAAAGTTACTGTTTAGAAATAAATGATTTTACAGTAAAACAATTTTCAATTAATTATTTTATTTATAGTCAGAAACTAACTTCCCCTGGTGGCCCGTGCTGGAAAAAGTTAGTATCTTCCTAATGAAATCTTACCTTCACGAGCTCCGTCGTGGTATCAGATTAACAATCTGATTCATTGTTCATGAGTTATAAGAATTTGAAAAATAAAATAATTCTTTTTTTATTTTATTAACGGATATGCCAATTTTGGGTTTCCTCATCGGAAGTCTACACCAACTAAACTTAAGTTTCACCTAGGGTAAACCCACCATACTAAACACAAATGTGCCCTCATATTTCTGATACAGGTGCCTATTTAATTATTATTCCACTTTTTCACGAAAACCACTAATGTGAACTATTTAATGATTATCATTTTTTTAGACGGATCATTCCTGACACTCCAGGCTTCGACATCACGTGCCGTCAAGTTTTGCAGTCTCAAAATAATTTTGTTTAATAATAAAAATTTTATATATAAATTCTAGGACATTACATGAGAAACATAAATCAATGGTATAAATATAAAAATATATTTCCCGCACAAAACCTGTTGAAGAAGTAGGGATTTGTTATTGTTTCAGCATTCTACTTTTATTTATGTCCATAAGAATCTATTTAGCACATTTTCACTAACTATTCTTTTTCTTGAGCTTTGTGTAATTATGATTTTTGGTTCTTCAGTATCGAAATTGTTGAAGGATGGATGATATATGATCTCTTTGACTTTATCAAAAAATCTAGCCTTACTGAGAAGCTCCAAAACCTGTTGTTTGCAGCGGCTACATCCATACTCGCCAATATTTGGAAATCTAGGAATAAATGTATTTTTTAGGTCTATGTGACAAATATTTATATTCTAGTTATTTACATTAACAGATAGGTATTTTCAACAAATAAATTTAAAATAGAAGCAATTCATAATACCATGAATGAGTTTAAAATTATATGGATTCTGGGTGTGGCAGGAAGGGAAAAGAAACCTTTGGTTTCTAAATATATTTGATGTATTCCTCCTATTTCCATTTCAATTAAAGTCAATGTTGATGGTACGACATCTAACATGCCAGGACCATCATGTTATATAAGTATTTTTAAAAAACCTCATGGATTTTTAATGTTTGGTTCTATCATTATATTGGAATTAGAACTACTTAAGAATCCATGTTATGGGAAGTGATGTATTCCATCAAGCATGTTGTTCAATATCATTAGACGTCCCTATGTCTTGAATCTTACTATGAAACTAAAATCATTACTCTAAAGAATTAGAAAATTAATTTTACATGGAAGGTTCTTCTATTCTGAAATTATTGTATTAATTAGTCCACTTAGCTCAACCTAAATGTTTCACTGGCATATGGGGAGTCCAACCATATGGTGGATCCTCTATCAAAAAAGTAAATCATGGAAAAATGAATTTTTGTGGTCATTCAGATCTCCTAATATTTATACCTCTTTAGTGGATGATGATATGCACAGTGTGGTCCAATCCCCACCTTTTAACCTCCCCTTTAATTGCTATATTTTTATGTTTTAATTTATATTAATAAATTTTGGAAGGTTTTTTCCAGATCCCAAATCATCTTGGTATAATCAGAATTGTATTATTTTTGGAGACTATGAAAAAAATCTATTAAAGTTTTTTTGATAGAAAATAAATTAGTTTTAGTTATAGTTTACTTTTATGAAATAATCTAAAAATCACTTTTACTTGATAACACATTTTAACAAGGCAATAAGAAATTAGTATAATGGATCAAATGTTTATTTTTCAATGAAATTTATAAATTTCAATAAATAAGGAAATTTATATAAAATATGAAATTCTACTATTTATATAGATATATTGATAATATAAGGTTCATTTTTGGACCCATCATGCCAAGATCATCTTAGGGAATTTTTTTTGGAATTTTCAAAAAAAATTGATTTTTGTGTTTAAAATAGAAAATTCCATTTTTATGAAATACCATAACTGTTATGAAATAATTATTATATGATATATAATTCAAATTTAATAACCCTTATTAATGATCAAAATTTATTTTAGTAATGAAATAAAACATAAGGGGTCACATTTAGAAACTTTTATCAATTTTTAAAACCACAATTTTAGCCTTAAAACATTATTTTTTTTCAATTATACGTGTTCTATATTTAGAATTTATTTTTTTTCAATTTTATTAATTTCATAAAGTACTATGAATAAAATATTTTTAATTAAAATTTAAAAATGAGTTTTTAACATCATTTTTATTTTTATTCATAAAAATGATATAGTGGTAAAATAATATTTTCCACATTATAGGTAAAATGATTTAGCAAGTTAGATTTCAAAGGTAAAAGATTTAAATAACTAAAAAATACAACATTGAATGACTCTCTTATTTGTTTATATGACTTAAAAATTATTTAAATAATTTAGAATCAACTAAATTCATTGTAATTAATTTCAAACATTGTTGTTGGATTTTGAATATATAGTAATCATTATTTAATCACATAAAACCACCCCTCAATAATTATAAATACAACACCCCACCTCCCCCATTTTCATAAAATGCCATACATATCTTAAAAAATATTGAAAACCCTTTCCAAAAAACTCTCCTCACATTCATGTGTGTCTAGTATCACCCAAAGTCTAATTCAAGTGTCCTTATGGGGTTCTTCAAGGTGATATTTAAGAGGTAACTTTCTTAAATAACCTATATTATTTTCATTTCTTCTTTTACCTTATTTTCACCTCCTTCATTGATCAACGAATAATTAATCCAGTATAACATATATACTGGAATTTTATATTTATAATGTAATTTAATCTACCAAACCTTTTTATCATCTCCCCTTATTCAAGGAAATGAAACCATTTTCCAAATTACAGCGGTTAACCGTCTTCATGGATAATAATTTTTATTTTAAATTATTTCCAGCATGGCTGGTTATAAAATTATTATTCTAGTAAAATAATATATTAATATTTATATTCTAAAATATTTCATGTTCTACAACAAATATATATATATAATATTTAATAAAATGAAAATATTTCTTGGTTTTCGAAAAACCCGATAAATGAAACTGAACACTGATTGTTATATTTTTATGAAATGAATCATCCATGTGTCAGAATGAAAATGAAATATTTGACAATTTAAGATTCTCTAAATGAATTAAAACAATATAATTTCCCCTAATAAAATTTACTTACATTTTATATGAAAATCCATATTTAAAGGAAAGTGAACTCACCAAGAAACCTAAAAACAAACTCCCCCTAAACAATGAAAATAATGAAAAATTAGTAATAAAAAGGAGATGAAATGTTTTCAAAGTATCATATAAGGTATTATTAATATTTTATATTTATATAATAAATTAATAACATTATTTAAGGCATTATAAATGATTATTATGTATGAAAAACTAAAGTGAAGTGTGTGGTAGTGGGTTTCTTAAATAAATTTCCATTCATTGGGTTAAAATATTACTTCAAAGATTATGTCTTGTAATGAATTGGTGTGAAATGAATTTGTATTTTATTATGTTTCATTTGGAGTTTTTATGTGGATTTATATTTGATACAATTATTATATTTTTTTTGATTAATTATCACTCCCATTATTTGATCTTTGTAAGAGACGTCTTCTCAATTTTCTGTCACTAATGAGTAATTCAATGTTATTCAACTGTAATCATCTTTGAGATGTATATAATTCCCCTTTAACATGTTATATTATGAATTTATTTATTTTCATGATATTTTATTTTTTTAATGTTATTATTTCATGGGTAATAATATTTGACCGATTACAAAGTGGTAAGGGTTTATTTCACAATCTCATCATTATTTAGGTTTTTTTATGTTTAAGTAACCACTGGGGAATATTTCTTTTCCATATCCATGTTTCTAAAAAATATTTCAATTTTTTTACTATTATACTATGAATTCTATATTTCATTTTTACATATGTTTGAATTATTAAAAATGGTTTAAATTAAATGTATTTTTTATTTTCTAAATGATGTACTTTGTGACATTTCCATAAAAAATTTGGATGGATTTTTTCTCACAAATGGGAATGAGAATGATTTTACTGCATTCAATATTCCTTAATGTTTCTAATCTTACATTACATTTTTATACAGTTATATTCATAGAAAATATTTCTTTTATAATTGTGAGGTGTTTTAAACCAAAGTGATTTTTAATGTGTAAAGGGGGTTTTCTCCATGAATTTTTCTATGATCTCATTTGTCATATTTTCATCTATGAAATCATCCATTATTAATTATTATTATTAATTTATGTTGACCTATTGATATATTATATAATATATTTTACTTAATAGATTATTAATAGATTGATTAGGAATGTCATATTCATATACCGTTCACCGTATTACTCCAGATGGTTTGTGAATATGTTTACTTATTGGGGAACGTTATATAAATTTCGTAATCTAGTTTCAATAAAAATGTATATACTGATAATGTTTAACCTATGTTATATTATGAATAAACAATACTTAGTATGTAATGGTAAGGTCTTTCTTTATCTCGTTGACACATCAGTAAGTCGCATGAGTGAAACTAGTTAAGTAATATGTTGATGTCTTACAAATTTATATATGTTGTCTTTGACGAATCCTTAATCATATGATTATGATGTATGGATGTATGAATTCCATATTTATGATATTTGTTATTTTTTTTCATGTGATTATTCGATTAGTAAAGTATCATTGGTTATGATTTGTAGATCTTTTTATTATTTATATGGAATTATTTGATAATCTTTTATTCTATATTATGCTCAAGTTATTGATTAAATGGAATGTGTTTTAGTTATTTAACTTGACATAATACTTATTTCTTATTTACGATATCTTATATTGTATACATGTCTTTGTTGAGCATCACAACTCAGCCTTTTCTTATGTTTTATTTTTCCCAGGATGCAATGAAGCTTTTTATAACTGATATGTTGAGTTAAGATATGAGAATAATGATGTTCTCAAAGGATTTTTTACGTTTTATTTTTTATTTGAAATTATACTTCAAGGTTCAAGTATATATATAGTTTTCCAAATATAATAAACTATTTGGTCATTCAGGATGTGATTCCTTGTATTTTATGATAATGTAATAAATTAAATAATGACTCTTGGCTACGAGGGTCGAGGTCTTTACAGAATCATTTACATGTTCTAAACTTAGATATTATACCACTAGAGCATGATCATTCATATAAATTAGAACTAGAAGAAATATTAGATTTTAGATATAATTTTCCCACAAACGAGACCACTCACTTGATTAAATTTTCTTAGAGGAATCAAAAACTCAAAGAAGATACTTAGGAATCAAAGGATTTTGTGAAATAAGGATATGATAATTTGTTTGCATCAGATTGATACAATTTTGAGGGAGAATTTATTTTTATTGGCGGTATAATGTTACACAATGTGTTTTGATGATATATTTAATTTAAAATAAATTTAATTTCTTTGATAGCTTTCTATTAAAGGGACACTGAGTTTCAATGAACAATGATATACTATTGAAATATTATTATTTAATATTTTAGTTACAACCTAGTCATTTTGTTATAGGGTATAAGTAGAACTAACTATATTATGATAAATTTATAGTTTAAACATGTAAAAAATGTATTCATTGGTTTTTAATTCATTCTAAACAAAAATAATAATTATTTGAAAATAAAAGAGATATTTTTCTGAAAAAAATATTTTTATGTGTGCAATGTGTTTTCAAAATAATAAATTTAATTATTTATTTTTTATTAATATTTTTAATGAAATTTATATATTATATATATAATAAAAAAATTTAATATACTTATATTTGTTTTCTTAGAATGGGACAAAAATAAATCACATTTTATGCTTAAAATTATGATTTTCTAATAAATAGTTCTTATAACATTTTACGCACTTCTATTAAAATGAATTTCTATAAATTATATAAATATAATATTTATATATGTATCCCATATCTATAATTCATATTATCAAATCATGAAAATTGGAACCTTTTATTTTATTATAATGAATTGTAACCTTAGTAAATTTTTGTCACCTCATTAAGAGTAAAATAAGTATTATTTGGTCAATTTTTTGGATAAGTACAGTGAACCCTACTTTTTAATCAAGTTAATAAATTTCTTTAAAAAATTAACCATTAATTAAAAGTCAAATATTATAAATTCCACTTTCATTTACTGATTATTAAAAAATTTATAAAGTGTGAAACCAAAATAAAGGCTTGTTTCATTTAAACATTGAATCATAATAATGACAATTCAACATAAAACATGTCATAAGAATGATTAAATTATTATTTCATATGGTGGATCATGAGTCGATGATAACTACCAAGACTGTTGTGTATGGAGAAAGAGTCTAGGTCAACCACCAAGACCAATGCACATGACGTCTCATGAGAATAAACATTACCCCTTGTAATGGAGAACTATCTAAGAAAACTTGTTGTAAAATTTTCATGAATATTTTTTCTATATACTGAATAATACATAATGAATCAAACATAAAAATAAGAATTACCCATAGTAATAGTTAAGTAATCATAATCATGTTATAAAGCTTATAAAAATTGAATATCATAATGGTTTATAGGAAATATTGAATTTAAATAATAAAAAACATCGATAAGAGAATATACAAATATATCGTAATAAGTTATGTTAAAAAGAAGTGAAATCATGTAATAATGGAGTTTATGAAACATTATAAATAATTCATTTTAGTGCGGTTAAACAGAAACTTTTCAAGAGTCTTTTAAATGGGAAATGAATAATTGTCTATATAAAAACACAAATGAACCAATATAGACTTTCATGTAAAAATTAGTGATTTTATAATTTTTTTTAAAAAAAATAGATTCTGAATTGCGCTAAAAAATGTGTAAGTAATTTGAATGTTATCTTTTATCAGGCTTTCTTATCAAGAATCACTGAGAAGTTAATCTTTTGAGAACATGTATATCCCCAGAAAAATCATTAAATGAACTGGATACATGAGTTTGGAACATATAAATACTATTTAGGTGAATTATTTAAAAACAATAAGAGATTCATTAGGGTAAAGACATAGAAAAGGTATCCCGAAGGAAAAAATTGAGGGTCAGAAAAAATCCCCTACCTTATGCCAGAAAGTTTTCTACACATGACCTTAATGGACTAGATAATAAATATAATTACACTAATTAATTATTTAATTTACTTTCATAAATTTATTTCATTTATTATATTTTTATTATGTATATTTATGTTCTTTTTATTTGTATTTAGAATCAATATCACCATTTGGGACTGTTGGTTTCATTGGTTTTCAAGATCGGTTTACTTCTACACATGTATGGAAATAATGAGAAATGAGAATGGTTGTCCAGAATTGAATTTATATCTTATTAATGAACATCCATATTATTAAACATTTATAAAATTAATTTTCTTATTTGGGGTAAGGATAAATCATTAGATAAGAAATTAGTGATAATCATTTGGATGTTTTTGTGGTTTATCGATAATCGCAAACTTGTTTTTTTATAAATTAATAATATATATATATAATGATTCTATAACATAAAATAGTCTTTTATAAAAGAGTTACATTGTTTTTAACCATAATAATGGTTTTAATAATTGTATTAATGGAGGAAATGGAAATTGAAAACTCGTCGTCCTTGAATGTGATAAACTAACACATCATAGATGAAGTATTCATTTTTAGAAAAAATTGGGGGGGGGGAATAAATGATGAAGTATTATTCAATTAACATAATTAAATTAAATTATATGTGAGATATTAAAGTTTATACACAACATGGATAAGGGGAAGTGAGGATAGAATGATTAAATAAATGCTATTGAAATAAATAATAGAAAAAGAAAGAGGATTTTACCTCTTGAATTTTTCTCTTTGACAACCTCCTTAGAAAAATTAGTTGTGTCATTTTCTTAAAAAAGGCTTATTAACATGGGAAATGGGTGTGTGAATATTATTGGGAATTATTTTTATAACTAATAAATCTTGGATGTAGTGAGGAGAAAAGGTAGAGATGGGTGGTATTTATAGTGGAGGTGATGGGTGTTTTCTCATCATTTTATTCATTTGTTTTTTATTTTTCCTCAATACAAAAAATAGTAAGGAATCTAGTATTAAATATAATAAATAGAAAATGTTAATTTAAGATTATGGTTCTTACATCAATGATGACTCAATAAATAGTTTGTTTAACTTATAATTTTTATATACTGTATTTTACTATTCACCTAAAATTCATCTATTTTAGAAAAATTCCAAAAATAACCCTAAACATTTATTGTCATGTAGAATTAAATAATGAACAACATTGTAGGATAACAATTATCTAAATATGAAATTATTTATTTCTAATTAAAATAATCATTTACTTGGAAAATACAAATTTTAAAATTATAACTGATTTTATAACACTTTGAAAAATTAATCAAGGTATCATAAAAATTATATTATAATAATAAGACATCGATATATTTATTTATGAATAAGGTTTATGAAAACAAAAAATCTTTTAAATCATTATATTAACTATAAAAATGAAAACAAATATTTATGTTCTATAAAAATTTCTACACATAAATAATAATTTATAAAAAAATTATTTAATTATACTATGGTATAATTATATAATATTTTCATTTATAAGATACTTAAATTTTTATTATAATTTCATGCGTGATGTACTATTCTATCAGATTATTTACTTTTCATAAGGGTGATATTACAATTCCAAAGGTCAAGTTACTATTCCATTTATATAGGTTTCTTAATTTCTAGAAATACCTCTTATTTCATTAATTATTTTTTTATAATTCTATATTGTGTATTTATGTAATTTTTATGTGGTTTTTACTACATAAAATAAATATAAGAAAAGAATTTTCATTGATGAAATTTTGAATCATTACATTGTTCCCCCTTTTGAAATTTCACTCTTGAATGTTCATTTTACAAACTAAATAGGTGAGGGTACTTTTCCTTCATTTATTCCACTAGTTGTCATGTTGCCTCTTCATACTATGGTTTTTATATAGTACATTGACTAGGTGAGTATTATTTTTATATAAAAATGTATTTCTATGGTCCAAGATCTTCACTAGTAGATCCTCGTATGAGAGGTCACCTTTCAACTGTACAACCTCTGGATTCAGTACATGTGAGGGATCTTTTATGTACCTCCTCAGTAGGGATACATGGAATACATTTTATACTTAAGTTATGGTCGGTGTAAATACAAGTCGATAGGACAAAACTCCAACAAATTCAAGAATCTCAAAGGTGTTAGTGTACCTGGGACTTATCTTTCCCTTCTACTCAAATCTCTTGATCATGTTCCATAGATATATTCAGAGGAATACCATGTCTCCAAACCTAAACTCCCGGCCTCTTCGACAATTATCATCATAAATCTTCTGTAAACATTGGGCTACCCAGATATGTTTTCTAACGGTTTTAACATTTTAAACCATTTTATTGAACATTCTAGGTCCTATAATATTACATTTAGTATCTTCATCTCGGCATACCGTGGTTTTGAATCTTTTCCCACAAAGGGATTTAAATGGGTCCATTTGGATTCTCAAGTGGAAAAAAATTATATAATACAACCCTTCCAGAGGTATATGGTTCTCCCATACTCTTTTAAAGTACATATATATTACTCTCGATATGTATTCAAATATATAAATTATTTTCTAAGGTTGTACATTAGTTTGGGGATTATAGGCCATACAAAAATTCATCTTAGTGTTTAGATATTGTTAGAGACTTTTCATAAACATGGAGGTGAATCTCGAATCTCGATTGGATACAATCGATAGTGGTACTCAATGAAACCTTACCAGTTCTCGGATGTATATATGTGAAAGTTGATACAAGGAGAGCCCGCTCAAATTATGATAATGTGAATTGTCTATGTGACATGATCCACAATTACCCATATATAATTGATTACATTGGATGTCCATGGACGTCCGATGAAAAAGGACATAGTGATGTTTTCCAACTTCTATGATGGTATGGGTATTGGTTGCATCAACCCATTTGAATTTTTCCTTCAATCCTTCACTTGCTAACATACTAGTCACTTTGATGTATATTCATCAATCCACTTTTTCATATTGTCCCACCAATAGTTTTATAAGATATCTCAATACATCATTATTCTCCCTCTGTGAATAGATAAGTTTGGGTTTTTTTTGCATCATTCAGAAGATCTTCTTTTATCTCTCAAGTGTATTGTACACATATTTGTGGCCCAAGTCTGGTGACTCATTCCACATCCATTTGGAACTATCAGGATTTCCCATTTCTGATTTCTTCCACCATTTTATGAATTTCCACATCATTTCCTCAAGCATCCTTTATTTTCTCTCTGAGGGATGGTTGATTAATAATTTGAGAGTAGATTGATGAATTCCCATCCTTAACGATTCAAATGTCCATCATTTTTAATTCGAATAAGATTGGATCCTTAACAATTCTCATCCTTGATAAATTCATAGGATCTTTTCAACATAGAGCATCCTCCGCCTCATATTTCTTACAAGGAAGGTATTGGATTGAGAAACCATAATATTTTATGAGTACTAACTATATCCAATGGCACATATTATGATCATTCTCTATGAATAAACATTATTTAGCCTTTTATGATTATTATTTATCTCACACTTCTCTCCGTATAGATAATTCCACCATATTTTCAAAGCAAAGACCACAACCACCAACTCCACATCATTCCATGTATAGTTTTGATCATTATTTACATCTACCTTGAGTTGTAGGTTCTCAATTTTCCATTTTTTCATCAGTACATATCTTAATACCTTATTTGAATCATCACTATACACCACAAAGAGTTCCCTACTTGTTGGTCGTGTGAGAACATGTGTAGTGATAAGCCTCTCTTTCAACTCTTTAAAGCAGTCTTAAAATTCACTTGTCTTCAAAAATATTTATCTCCTCCATGTTATCTTGGATATTGTTTTTTAAAATCATGATAATTTTATCCAAAATCATCAGTAATTCCAAGATAATCAATAGAAACCATGAATATTTGTTACAAATGTTAGTATGTGCCACTGTTTGATTAAATTTTTCTTGGATGGGTCCATAGATATTCCTTTGTTAGAGATGAAATTCCCCAATAATAATACATCATACATACAAAAATCCTATTTATTATACTTTTCTTATGGTTTTTCGCTTATGAAATTCATCAACATAATATTCAAATTCATGTCATGTTCCTTCTTTCTCTTGCTATATACCAGAATACAGTGAATAAATATACTACAAATTTTTTTAGGTAATTTATAAAGACTCTATTCATTAAATCATGTAAAATATATGGTGAATTAGTGAGTGTGAATGGAATAACTATGAATTAATTTTTTCCACACCACATTCAAAAGGTATTCTTGGGAATACATTCTTTATTCATCTTTAGATGCTGATATCCTGACTGAAGGCCAACCTTAGAAAAATATGCAGCCCCAAATAGTCGATCAAACATGTCATCTATGATTGACATGGTATACATTTAATTTTTCATTATTTTATTGAACATTGTATAATAAATATAGAAGAACATTGTTCCATCCTTCTTCTTGAAAAAGAGAACTAGTTCACCCCATGGTCAAGCACTCATGCACATAAATGCTCTTTTCCAAATTTTCTCGTAACTACATCTTTAGTTATTCCATATCAATGGTGACCATTCTATAAGGATTCATTGGTATAGTTAGAGATCCACAAAGAAGTTAATTTGTATACTAAACCCCTTGATCAAGAGGAATATCATACATATTTTTAGGGAACACATTAGTGTAGTCTATCATAGTGAGCATGTCTTTGAGCATGATTTTCTCTTTTTCTCAATAATTTGAGCTAGATATTATTGATCATAAGGTAATAATTTCCAAAATTGAGACAATAATTCTGATAGTTATTTTTACTTATCATTACAGTTGTACAAAATTGGAGGATGCTTCGGGATATGAAGGGTGATCTCCCATTACTGACAATCAATTTTGGCATTGTATAAAGATATCTAATACATGTACAATATAACATAAAAATCCACAAAATTAATTAAAAAAAGATGTTTTGGGGGATCAATCCACAATCATTAACCAGGGAGGAGTTATATAATTTAGATACAATAATATACCCTTTTTATATATTTACATATAATTCAACCTCCATATATTTGGTGATGTTTGAATATTTCTACTAAACATTCATGACATAAAAGAATTAATATCACCAATATCAAATAGTGTGTTTTCTATTCTTGAATGAATTACTAGTATATCAATCACCACATCATTTTTTTGGCACCAACTCAACATTAGTGTTGTCATATTTAATTACATACTACCTTGGAAGTTGTTTTATTGATTTCCTCCAATATCCTTTGGCTTTGGGCAAGGGTTCACATAATTCCAAAGTTCATTGTAGTTGAACAATTGAAATACATGCTGTGTGATTATCTAAACATTCCTTTATTCTTTTAAATTATTGGGATTCTTCATATACCTTGATATATTATTAGTCATATTCCCCATTATTCCATATTTGAATAATTTTTTGGTTCCCGTTATAATGTTCCAATGATTCATCTTCCCACAATTGTGACCCAAGGAATATTGGGTTTTCTTTCTATCTTGGTGTTTATCTATTAATACACCCTTATTAAACTCTAATTTAATCTTTTTATCTTTAGTCCCACCAAACCACTAAGATTCTCCAGTATCCATTTCAACCATGAGGGTGCAACTAAAAATCTATTCATAACTATCAATGTTTAAAATCACCAACTCTCTTCGCAGACTCAACTTTAGTCCACTAAAGAAGTGATCCACCTTGATTTCAGTTTTTGGGACAAATCCATTGGCATATCCTACAATTCTTGTAATGCTTTCCTCGTATGTTATAATAGGCTCGTCTTTCTTTTTATTTCGTCGAAATAACACTTTTTCAATATTTTGATGGAGGAGTTAGGGAAAATATTTATTGAAAAATATTTTTTAAAATTGTCCAATTCTATAGACTAAATATCCTCTTTGGACATTATGTTCTTGATTAGTGTCCACCAAGAATCATCTTCCTCATAAAAATGATATATCACCAGCTACAATTTCTCTTCTTATGAGAACTGGAGTACATGTAATATCTTCCAAATGGAGATAATCCATTTTTATTTTATTATGGGATCAGAAGATAAGCTAAATATGGGAGGCCTTTTTCACATAAAGGATTCGACCGCAACCTGATCTTTCTTAGGGGAAAAGGGTGTTTCACAAGATTCAAGTTATTATTCTTACCTTTATCCAGTTAAGCAAGTACCATCATCACTTTTTTAGCACCATTTTCCATTATATATGGAATATCAATAGGGAAATGATCACATTTCCTATCACATTGATTTTTTGTATGAGTTATTCTATTTCCATCAATTAACTAAGAAAATGAAAGGACAATTAGGGGGATGAATACTTAGTTAATAATCATAATAAATTGAAAATTTGAACAAATAAGGACAAACATGCAACGGAAAATTATATCATATCTTATGGTACCCTAGGTTTCAATATAGTTTATCCAGGGTGATATAATTTTCCTTAGGGTTATTACTAAATTTCACTTGTCTTAATCTCAAAAAATAACTAGATCATTCCTATAATACCAATTATAATGTACCTATCCCTTGAAAAATATTATTATAATGAGATAAAAACAACCTTTGAGGCCTTACATATACATATGATAATATGGGGTATACATGAACAAACGATTGAGCTAACAATCCTATAATGAAATAAACATAAAAATAAATCATATCACATGGGTAAGAAGAAAAAACATAACGTAGTAAAATGGCATAAACCTGTTGAATCAAAACAAAGAGAATATGGGATCTTCTATCATAGATTCATAATAATGTGGAAGAAATGTAAAAAATTACATAATAATGAGTTAGAGATCCTTTCATATGGAGTATCATAGTCAAGGCTAACCACCAAGATTGTTGTACAGGGAGCACGACTCAAAGTTAACCACCAAGACTGTTGCACATGACGTCTAATGGGACTAAAAATTACCCAATGCAAGGGAGTGATATTTGGGTGAACCCATCATAACATTTTGATGAATATGTGTCCCATATAAATAATTATAAAAAACGAATGAAACATAAGCATAAGGATTACCCATGGTAATGATTCGTTATCATAATCAAGTGATAAGACATTTCAACAGGGAAAATAATAATCGTGTCCGTGAAATAAAAGATTTAAATCATACATGGAGATTTATTAAGAAATATATGTGTAGATATTGATAATTTATCCCAAAATTAAGTGAAATTATGTAAAAATAGTGTTTAAGAATCTTTATAAATAAAACATTTTATAGCTGTTTAAGTGAACATTTTAATGAATTTTTGAAACAGAAATTGAATAATTGTCTTTATAAAACTATAAATTAACCAAGATAGTTTATCATGATATAATTAATAACTTTAGGAAAATAATTTTTTATAAAATTATATTATTGACTGTAGTTAGAAATGGGTAAATATTCAGGAAATTCACTTTAACTGGGGCTGCTTATCGGAAAAAATTGAGAAGGGGATTTTTTAAAACATGTATATCGATGAAAATAATAGATGAAATGATATGGATACATGATTTTGGAATATATAAACACAATTTATAAGAATTATATAAAAATAAATAATATTTTCATTAAGGTAAATAGAGATAAAGCATAACTCAATGGAAAGAATAGAGGTTCGAGAAGAATCCCATACCTTATGTACGAAAATGTTATTCACATCAACTTAATTTTCTGCATAAACAAAATAAATTGATTATTTATTTAATTAATGACCTTATATACAAGTATTTTATTTATTATAATTTTATTATGTTCATTTATGGCCTTTTTGATGAGTTATGAGATTCAATTTCATCATTCGAGAGCATTGGTTTCCATGGTTTTCATTATCGGTTTCATGTATAAAGTGATGGAAAATGATTTTTTAAGAATATGGTTATCTAGAACATAAGTTATATGTTATTAATGAACCTCCATAAGATTAAATTGTTATATAATTCATATTTTATTTAGGGTTAGGATGAATCATTAGATAATACACTAGTAATGATAGTTTGGATTATTTTTGTGGGTTTTTAATCATCGCAAACTAGTTTTGTTTTATTAATTAAATTAATGTATATATAATGTCTAAAGAACATAAAATACTTTATAATACATATATTATAATCTAGTTTAACAAATAAAAATGAAATTATGACTAGTATTTAAAGAGGTTATGGAAGTTGAAAACTCTTTATCCTTGAATGTGATAAATTAATACCTCACAGATGATGTTTTCATTTTTTGAAAAAAGTGGAGGGGAAAGAATTGACGATGGATTAATAAATTAACATAATAAAATAATAGTATGTTTTAGATACTAACTTTACCATTACACATGTATAAGTTTGCGTGAGGATAGAATAATAGATGAAAATCAATTAAAATAAATAAATAAAAAAGAGGAAAGAGGATTATACCTCAAGAATTATCCTCCTTGAGAACCTCCTTAGTGAAATTTTTTCGATATTTTGCCATTACTAAAGGATCCTAAACATGTGAAATGGTATTGGGGAGAGTATTGGGTATAATTTTGACAAGGACCAACTCTTGGAAGGTTTGAGGAGAAGAGGTGACGAGGGGTGGTATTTATAGTGGGGAGAGGGGTGTTTTCTCCTTATTTTATTCATTATATTCTTTTATTTTCCTCATGACAAGAAATAGTGATGATTCCAGGACTAAATAATGTAAAAATATAATGAAAATTCTATATTATGTCTCTTACATCAGTAAAAACTCTTGGAATATTGTATTTAACTTATAATGTATATATACAGTAATTTACTATTCGACCAAAATTTAACTATTTTAAAAAATTCCTAAAACTTCACCCAAACAATTTTTCGGTGTTTAGATTTAAAAAATGATCTTAATTTTATAAAATTAATTTTCAAAATATGAAAAATTTTATTTTTATTTAAAATCATGATTTACATAGAAAATCACAAATTTTAAATTATAATTAATTGTATAACTGCTTCAGGAATTAAAAATGGTCTCATAAATTTATCTTATAAACATAATACCAAAAATAGATTTTTGAATACATTTTATGAAAATATTTTTTTAAATCATTGTATTAATTATCAAGTTAAAAAGAAACAAATATGTTTTATAAAAATATCAACCCTTAAGTTATAATTTCTGAAACTATTATTTAATTATAATATGATATAATTAGATCATATTTTATTATATAAGATACTTAAATTTTATTTAAAAATTCATGGATGAGGTTACTCTTCTATTGGCTAGATTAATATTCATAAGGATCATATTATTATTCAAAGGATAATGTTACTCTTCCATTGGTATAAGTTCCTTAATATCGATAAATATATCTTATTTCGTTCATTATTCATTTATAAGGATTTATTAAGTTATTTATATGATTTTAGGAGGTTTATAATACTTAAAATAATTATAACAAAATGAATTTTCATTGATAAAATTTTGGGTTTTTACAATAAGGGTTTAAAAATTTTATAACACTATCAATTAATCTATTTGATGGGTTCATTTCAACCATGTACATCCTTGTATCGAATATAGGGCCACGTGGTTCCAATTTTTTTTATCGTGACATTTGTATTAATTAAAGAATAGTATAGGCACAAAATGACACTATCTTGACTTTAGTATATGTAATATTTTTACATAAGGATAAAAATATGATATGTTTTTTTACACTTTTTGATTTTAAATATTAAATAATATTTTTTATAATGCTAAATTATTTTTAATTTTTATTAATTGAATAATTACCTTAAATTTAAATGCAATGCTGGTAAAATATTTATTCAATTAATAACTATGTAAACAAATAAAAAGAAAAAGTATTAACATTTATACAATATGGAGGAATTATTTACTTCCATGAATTTTTTAGATAGATTAAACATATTATGGTTGTTTGAAAGGTTTTTATTTGAATTCTATTTCTATAAAGTTGATTTGAATGTTAATTTAAATAAATATATCCAAAATTGTCATTAATGAAATTTGATAATAAATAATATTTCTATTAAAGGAGTTAAAATTTTGAAAGTGGTATATTCATCCATGTGACTGAGATATGGTTTAATATTTAAATGATGTTCAATTTATCATTAACTTCAATTATGGTAACATTCCTGACCATTATAGAGTAAAATACGTTGATGTTGTAATGATTGTCAACAAGGGTTAACGGGGGTTAAAATAATAAGATAAGGGTGAAAAAATTACAAAAAGTTGTTCTAATTTTATTTTATGAGCAGATTTAGAATAATAACCAACTTAAATTCTAATCCTATCAATTTCTAGATATTTTCCCATGATACTTTATTTATATTAATTTAATAATTTATTAAATTCTAAGAGTGCCCCTCCACTCCCTCATAAAAGGGATCCTCGTCACCTTGACTATTATTAATGATTGATCCATCCCAATTAGAAAATACCTACCCTGATACCTTATTCTCATACTTAATCACATCATAGATTTTCTTTTGTTTTCAAAATACCAACCCTTCATGGATTAAGGTTTAAGCTAATGAAGGCTACTCAATGAAAAGGTATAACTCTTAACCGATGATTTTCAACAATATTTATTCTTAAACCTTATCTGAATAAATGAATACAATATAAAATAAACAATTAAGTATCATAATTATTATTATTTATTATTATTTTTATGGGATTCCCATTATCCACCTTCTTCCTATCCATTGGAAAATGATAATATTTCTTGTGTGTAAGTGTATACTACCACCTACCGAAAGTGATGTGATTCAATTTTAATTTATAATTTACATTAATGGTTATAAGGATAAATTTTTGAATATATAAGATATTTATTTTAAAATTTTGATCTTATAATTTTGAATTATTATTTATTTTATTTTATCTATCAAAAAGGAAAAGCAGTGTTCATGTGTATGTGCAGCCTAATGTATCTATGAGTATTGAAAATAATTTTGTTAAGTATATCCATTAAAGAAGAATCCAAATATATATATATATAATTAAAATATATTATATGTATATCATCATTAACATTAAGTATATGATGGAAACATTATCAATGTACATATATTAGAACTACCTGATCGAAATTCCCATGCAAAATGAAATAGATAACGCCTTGAAAGGATGATTTTGTTAAGTAATTATTAATAAATGCGTGTTTAAATGTTATAATAAGATCATATATGATTTTATAATTATTTAAATTACTCTAGTATAGAATTATAATAAATTTAAATTTACTATACCAGTGGTTGGAGATCTTTTGAAGCAAGTCAAACATGAGGTATGAGATTTATGTAACAATATCATTATTTATTAGGATTGTTTGTGATTATATTTACAATGATAATATTTTATTAATCTTTACTCATTAATGTCATGAATTTTACAATCCTATGATTTTTTTATAAAATACATTTTTTATTTTCATATTACACTATAAAATAAATAATATACTAAAAGTGTAATATTATGAAAAACAAAATTTATTTCACTCTTTGTTCAAAAATCAATATTATTCCATGTCAATGGTTTTTAAAAATATTTATTCAATAATATTTGTATATTATATTATGATTTAATTTCTAAAAAATAGTTTGAAATTAGTCTTCTAGCCAATTTTGAAATGAATCACTTTTGACTATTTACAAAAAATGTGAAAAAATTCATTTTTTAACATACACAAAATAAACAAATTTATAGTCATCATGCCCACTAAAAGATTTAAAAATTACTTTCTATACTTTTGGGTTTATTTTCAAATAATTTATTTATAATAATTTTTAAATTTTTAGAAATTAAAGAATTGATTCCAATATGAAAAATGGTATTTTATTTAATGAATATTTCATGTGATCTATTAATTGAATTTCCTTTTACGATAACATACATTAATGTTAGATATAATTTAATGGGTATATAATACAAGGATACAATCCCTATTCTTTATCTAGTGGGTTTATGATTATGATAATGATATATTTATGAACACTATTTTATTCATGGGTTATTCTATATTAAAATTTCTAAATGTTAATAAAACCCATTTCTTTTCCATGAGTTATGATATATGAGGAATTAATTATGAAATTTTAGAACCCATAAGAATGGATTATTATTATGTGATTGGTGTGATAAAAATTATATATACCTTGACTACATTGGGAAAAATGATATTATTTTAGATAATAAATACTATAATTGTGATTGATCCTAGTTCAGTAAGGGACTATATCCTCTGTAATAGTCATGGTAATGAACCTTAACTAAGGATATGATTGAATATGGAGAGATACCAATCCCTATTATAGTATTGAAAATTATTATTGACTAAATAATTTATTTTAAATACATATTTCAATGGAATAAACATATATCTTATGCCAATGTATTATGATCTAATGGATTATGTTCATTGATTACATTATAATTCGTGACTTAAAAACTACCAATATTTCTGTTATGAATCAATATTATGATCTATGATATATATGGTGTGTTTATTAAATGTTATGAGCATTCTCTAATTACCTTAAACATATTCTTTATCTAAATTATCATTGATATCTCCCTTGATTACCCTTATAGGGAATCATGGCTCACACATTCTTATGTTTTCCTTCCATGTGCTATAAAAAATGGTTTTAGGTGTAACATTATAAATAAGGGTCATAGTTTTAAACAACACAGTGGGATTTGATAATGTTCACATACAAATCAATTGATTATGTTTCCATGTTTCTAAGGATACTATACATATATGATTATATCATGGATTTTAATGTTATGTATTAAATAATAATCTAATAATATGTAATATTTATTTATGAAAAGTATGGGTCTATATATACTAACACTATTGAAATTAAAATTCAAAACCAAAAACATTTAGATGAAAAAATTCCATAAGAACAATTGTAAATGGTTGAAGAAAAAGTACCGTGGTATGCGGACATGGTCAGTTATTTTGTAACTTCTTTTGTATCATATCACTTAAATACACAATAATTTTAGAAGAAAATAATTGAATCCATATTTTAAATTTCAATATATATTTCTTTTGAATATTTATAATGTTCATGTTATGAAAACATACATACATGAAGGTAAAATTGAATATATTTTTTATGTTTTCTCACAAATAAGATTTTTGGTGGCCGCTTTGGAACTCAAATAAAAACAAGGAATGTATTAAAATATAAAATTTGTTAGAATACAGTATTCAAATAGAAACATTAATTTTTAAAAAATGTGAAAAATGATATTTTTCTAGAAATATTTCAATGATATAAGAAATACCCCAAAATCCACTTTATTTTTCTATGATTCTGCAAGTTTGAGGAATATTTTTTTCTACCTTTCCTAATGAAATTTAGAAATTATTATATCTTAATTATAGAAATTGTGTTTCAAAATGGATGAAATCAAAATCCACCCAAGGAGAAGATGGTTATATTTTTTTCAATTTTCTCAGGGATAACATATTTTAAAGGTATTGAGTTCCTAAATCCATCAATACTAAATAGATAACACATTTTTAAAATTAGAAAATAGAGAACATTCTGAGAGAGTATGAGGTGAAACATAAATCATGTATAACATATCATACAAAAAACAATAGTAAAAATAAATTGTCCAATAGGTAAATCAAAGTAATTATAGAAAATATTTTTATGCCCAACATTAAGGATTAGAGACAATGGTTTGAATAAACCTTATGTGTATAAACTAAGCCCCATTGGCACCCTAGTTTCCCTCACAGACACTTGTTGTCTCCCCCTCAATGCCCACACATGTACTTGAATATGTTATAAAAAAATGAATGTCACCACATGTTAACACATGTTATTTTAGTGTGATTTTATTCACTCACAGAACCCCTGAGAAACTTACTAGGAGGTTACCCATCATGATCACTACTCTAGACCAAACCTATTTAATTATAGAGTTATAATCATGTTGGCTCCTAAATATATATTTGTGCCTTTTCAAAAGTGTGGAAAAATTTAACCTATTAAACCTTTAACATTATGGATTGTAACATTTATCCACCTTATAGATCACAAAATCCTCATTGTAGACCCTAAATCATAACCACGGTAGTGAAATTAAACATCCATCTTGGGCCCAACACAACATGTACAAAGTCGAATGAATTCCTTATATAAATGGGTTGAAACATAAAAAAAATAAACATTTTTAGAAAAAAAAAACTGACATATCAAATGGTAATACATACCCCAATCAAATAAACAAAATCATAAACTATACATAACAATAAGGGGAATGGTAAAAAAAATTAGATATTATAACTCAAAATGATCAAAAATTATCCATAGAAAAAATAATAATGATATCAATACCACAAAAACCTAGTGAATTATAAGTACAAGAAAAGTTCAATGTCAATGATGAATATAAATATAATACAAATGCAATTAAAAAAATGTTTTTTAGGAAAATAACCTTTTAAAATTGAAAGTATTTTCTAAAAAAGATCAAAAAATATTTTGAATATACATTTCATTAGAAATAAATTTAGAATCATTTAGTGTTTCTGTTAGAAGAAATATGTTTTCATTCCATACATGTTAAAACAAATATTTTATTAATATTATTGTAAAATCCATACATGCATTATTTTGAAAATTATATGAACACTCATTTCAAAAAAAATTAATATTTTTAAATGTGTAAAAATTATAAAATAAATAATTTTTAAAGGTTAAACACATTTTTGGAAAAAAATCTAAAAAACTGTTATTTTTATTAAAAAGGATTTCCACCCGTTGAGATTAATATAGTCAAATTTTCATAAAAATATTTTCCTAATTATTTTAAGTATCAAAGAGTGAAAAAAGGTAATATTAATAGAAATTGTTCATTAATAACTTGAGGATATTAAAATATATTGGAATTTATATATAAATTTTAAATAATTCTCTCAACCTATACTAAAACAAAAAATCATAATAATGATGAGATTTCAAAATAAAACCTAACCACATTAGTAAATATTGAATTATAATACCCAAGAACTAAATAACATAAAATTAAATGGTAAATACATTAAAATAAAAATTATCATTATATAACATATAAAAATGGGTAGTATATAATTCAAACAAAAAAATAAGTGGGGAATATGGTGAATGTCTCACAAAAATAAAAGTGAGATAAAGAACCTCAGGTACAAATTCCTTAGTTTTTTTTGAAACTCCTTTATAATAAATTTTGGTTTATTATAAATACATTACCTACTCATATTCATATATTTAATTCCTAATTTTTTTAAAGTATAGTCTTTTATCACTAATTAATTAACAATTCTTTGTTAAAGTCACACGTTCGAGTGATAATTGCTTCGTTTTTCATATATATTTTAGTTTCATAATTTTGGTAATTTTACATTTATCATTGTTAACTCATATATAGAATTTTAAAAATTATATAAATATTATATATATTTATTATACATGTATTTATTATAATAAATTAATTTTAGAGGTAGAAAATGGATTGTATCATTCATGGAGACGGTAGGTTTTACGTACGCACGAATGTTTTTTCCATTTTTCATAAAAAATGGGACAAAAGGAAAATAAAAATTAATTCTTATTTATATAATAATTATTTTTTCATATATACCATTTATATTAATAAAATAAATCCCTATTACCATCCATCTCTAAATAAAATGAAAAACATTTCACATCGCTACATAGAGGTGGTCGTCGACATGTATGCACGAGCTACGTTATTGTTTTTCAACGGATTGGAAGTTAAGAAGTTACATGTTATATTATATTTAAATAGATATGGATATTTAATAAATATCAAATATATTCAGTATCTTTATCCATAATTCCTTTCATGCAAAGAGTAATTGAAAAATGAGTCAAATAGTTTCGTGAGGGGGTAGTCCGCCATATACACAAGCGACATAATCGTATCCCCCATAGATTGAAAATTAAGATGGTATATATTATATAAAAATCATTGATGAATAATAATTTAATAAATTTCATATAAATATATTAAATCCATTATTATATATATCCTTGATAGGTAGTTATGAAAACAAAATAAATTGGTTCGCGAGGCGATAGTCCATCATACACACGATTGAAGGATTAGTTTCCCATTTGATGGAAGTTGACATGAATATGGGTTATAAAATTAACATAATGACATATCTATATATAGTTTATATTTATGTTATTATATTATTATATTTTAATAAAGTTTAAAGGAGTTGCAAGAATAAATTAAACAAATTCAAAGGTTTAGGAATTTTACCTCTTCTTCAGATAGCCTCTTTTGGTTAATACCTATAGCCTTATTTGTAGGAATTACAAACAAAAATAAGTCATATAAGATGGTTTGGGGGAATTAGTCAATTTAGTTTCATAGTTATTTGATGAACCAAATTGTTTTGGAAGTGTAAAGAGGGGAGGAGAGCAGGTTCCTTTTATAATTGGGGGAGAGGACACACATAGAATTCTTCAAAGCATAATTTGATACCCATATTTTTTCCATTACAAAAGAAAAAAAGGTCATTAATTAAATATTGATATTATATGACAAAATATTGTCATAATATTTGTGTTTGAAATGTTGTAGGACATTTTATCCCTTATTTTATAAGTTTATCCCCTAGTTAATCCATTTTTACATTAATTGTGATAATTAATTTTTTATTCTATTCACTATTAATTATGGTATAAAATTAAATTAAACTTATTATATAGTATAAATTATTTTTCTAAGAAAAAAATAATCCATTTTTAAACTTCTATGTACATAATTTTAAAAAAATTAAAATAAACAATAGACGCAACAAAATAGTATTTTTGCATAGATAAAGTTTCTGAAGTATATAATGTTTTTATATCAAAATTCCAAATTAAATTTATTAAAATTCCATAAATTAGTTAAATTTTAATGTAATTAAAGTATTTTTTACTTTAAAAAAATAATATGTAATTAAAAATTGAAAATAAGTTAAAAGAAGAAGTTATCCAGAAAAATCAGTATTTGTCACTATTTAGCAAAAAATAATATTTACATAAAATACTAAAAAATCATCGAAATATAATTTTGAAATAAATATTTCAAAAATTGATGTTTATTTTTTGAATTTTTTCTCTAATATTTGTGAAAAAACAAATTAAATTAGTTTTTTAAAGGATACTAGAACACATTTTAGAGAAATATACTTTTTTAGAAAACGTTAATTTTCTATTTAAATAGTCATTATTTAATTTATAATTAATAAATAACCATTTATTTTATTTTATACACATGTAATATATATGATTTTTTAATTTAGTTAGTTCTGTTATCACCATCCAAACTAACTACTATGTTATAATGAGCATGTTTAAATAATAATATTGTCATAGAGTATCATGTTTTGTTTAGAACACATGTTGTATGCATTAAAAGCTCTCAAGTGATTGAATTTATTTAAAAATAAATATATCATAATGTCTAAGGGTGTTAAATTATCATCTAACCATGGTGTTTCATGTCAAATAAACTATCTAATATGATGTTCTTCTTTTAAAATATTAGTCTGTAACAACTTGGCTATGAGATAGTTGAATTTGTAATTAGATAGAGCTGGAAAATAAATAATATTTTAGCTACAACAGATTGAATAAATTGTAAGATTAAATTTTGAAAAATAAATGATATGAAAATATAGAACAGGTGACTCTCTTGATAATATATTTCAAAACAATGTCTTCCATCTTAGAGATCAATTGCTGATATACTATTTAAGACTCAAATTGATGTTGAGAAAACATCATTCTTAATGGAAAGGTCTATTTATAGTCACTCATGTATATCCTTTTAGTTATACATTGATTTGTGAAATATGGATAAGAAACCATATTCACAATTAAAAGGCTTGGTATATAGAGATTCACAAAATTTAAGTATCGGTGAGGGAACCTTTGTAGTCTAGAATTCTAAATTTTACTTTTCTCCTTATTTTTGTCTGTTTACAAAGATTTATGTTTTTTTCCATTTTAGAATTTTTTTGAAAAATGGGGTCTTAAGTGATTAAATTATATATTTTTGAAACTCATTTCAATGAGTGGACCAATTTATCCCATGAAAATTATCTTAAATTAATGTTGAAAATTACTTTTTTTCATGTTTAAAAGATTTTGAATTTTATTAAAAACCATTGAATTTTGAGTACCATGTGTTAGTTCACTTTATTTATCTTTAAAGTCACCCTTATGTGTGGATTTTGAAATATTTTTACATATTATATGCATTCACCTCACTCCTTGATAAAACCAAACAATTATTGATTAATAAAAATTTGATTGATTTCTTTTAAAAAATGAGGGTTTGATGTACTTTTGTTTAAAATTATTGAGGTATTTTTTTAAAGAATAATTTTTAAAAAAAAAACCTTTTTAGATTTTAATTACATTAAATCCTTATATCCCCTTGTATTAATGAATATCTAGTTTATTTAGCCACATTTACCTATATTACCTTCTCTGGAAGTTAAAATTACAAAATCTAGTTGAAATTATGAATAGGAGAATTTGTCTTATATTCTAAAACATCATTTGGTGCTACATTGGGTGTAAAATAATATGATGAAAATTATATTTATAATTTGAAAAGGTGAATATTCTACTACTATTTGTGAGAATATTTTTGAAGAAAAAATATTGAGAATTTAATATAGAGCTGTAACTATTGGAAAAATAAATTAAATATTGTTTTTTAAATATGAGAAGATATATTTTCATTATAACGAATGAATGGAAATGACACCAACACATTAGACCTCAAAAAACCCTCATTTGTCTTAAATAAAAAATATGGGAAGATTTTTAAAATAAAAAATAAAATAAAACATGTGATGGAAGTTTCATAGAATCATTTATGAAACAAATATATAAAATTGAGTCCAGTTTAAATTATGTTAGTATAATGATTTGAGACGATTTTTAGTTGGGGAGTGTATAAGAGACCCATTCATGAGTGTAAAATAGATTAATTAATTTTTTTCATATAAAATATTCAATACCCATTATTCAAACCAATATATTATTAACATGAATAAAATAATAATACAAAGAAACTAAACATTCTTTGAAACTCATCATGATTTAGATATGTCCTTGAAAAACATTGGGTGGATAAATAGAAATTTGATAAATGTTATAATGAAATTTGAATGTTTTTGTATTAGAAAATAATTATTGAAAATTAATATATGAATGATGAGGAATAATATCAAGGAAGTAAGTGTTTTATGTGAATTGGAGGAGAAATGATGTGGGAGTGTATAGAATGGACTGAATGGAGATATTGAAATAATGTCTTTTAAGAGTAATGATATATTTTTTCTTGATGTAAAATTGGAGGGTCTCATGGGTATTTTTTTTAATTTATTTGATTTTATTTTTTTATTACTTGTCTAGGATTCCAAGTGTTTTTTCTAGTTTAATTGATAGATCTGAAGATTTTTGGAATTATGGTGAATATTCCGTAATTATAAAATTTTAACAGTTTTTTCAAATTTTTATTTTTGGACATAACATAATCTGAATAGATTCAAATTTTGAAATTATTTTTGTGTAGCGTTTCCCAGTTAGTGTTCTTAATTTCCATAAACAAGTCCATGTTTTGAATCAATCTCCCTGGTGTCCAAATAAATAATGATTTTTTTAAAACGTTTTGGCCCAATAAATTCAAAAAATCTTGAATAAATCAATAATATATTGGGATAAAATATATCAAATGAGGTGATTACAATTTTATGTGAAAGTGGACTAGGAATAAAATGTAAAAATTAAATTCCATGGATAAATGTTTTCACTAAGTAATTTTATTCATAAGTCAATGTGTAAAAAGATGAAGAGTATGTTCGGCCAAAAAAATAATTATTTAGTAATTTCACTATAATGTTTTGTTTATAAGTTATATATATCTGAAACATTTGGAGAATAATTACTACTTAAAAGAGAAAAACAATCTAGAATAAATAATTTCATGGAGCTCCCTTCTAGTTGTCCAAATATTATCAAATTCATAAAAGAAAAAAATAGTAGGGAAATATACCACACCCATTCTCTAAAAATAAATGTCACGACTTCCATTTTAATGGTTTAATTGATAGGAGATAAGATATGAAATTTACATGTTGTTTTTATACTAAATTTTATTATTCTCTATTTGATTTGTAATGTCATTCTATTCCCCATTATTCTTGGATACACTTTGATTATAGAGGTAAACATCATAATGCATAGGGAAGGGTTGGTTTTCCTTTTATAATGTTTTAGTTCTTGTTCTACCTAGAATAAAACTCTTCCCTTATAATGTTGAATCAGTTACAATATTCTTTTATCAGTTTTTATTATCATTTGAGATCATATTTGGATTCAAATTATATTATTATTATTATTATTATCTTGGTTGATAATCATTTTCTCCCTCAACCTTATTGGGTCTATATATGATTGAATATGAAAGCTCTGGGTGGTAGAGTGCTTGATGATTGTTAAATTGTGTGAAACTTGTAGTGAGATCTCTAAGATATTTCGGAATTCCAAGGCATGATTGGGAATTTAAGAATTTAACAAGGAGGGCCACAAAAAATCCACTAAAGGAAGGAGTGTAGACACACATGGGGTCATAGTTAGGGTTATTCTAAACATAATTATTTAAATAAAGGAGAGAAGGGAATCAATTGTCAAATCTCTATCATTATATTAGAAGAATAAAACGAAGAATGGAAAAAATTTGGAACAATGATATAGTTTAATTTATAAAATCAATATTTACTTGATCACCTTTATCATCTCACTATTTTCAATTTCCTACTTCATTTCATTATTTTTTCAAAATAAATAATTTTGGAAAAACACCCTCTTTCTATAACTCATAATAAATGTGTCAACTGATTTTTTGAACTCATCGCATAATAAAAACTATGGTTAATACTATAACTACATTTTACCATACAGAAAGTATTAATTTTTCCATATCCCAAGACAAGTGTGCATCAATCCCTATTTTATTGAACATGATATATAATAGACTTTAGAATAATGAATTAATTTTGAAGTAGTTTTTATTAATGTCAATAACAGATTTTTTTTGAATATTTTGAAAATATCATTTTTGTTTTTGATGACTTATTACCAATTGATAGTACTTTTTAAGAAAAAAAATTATGATGTGTTATTTCAAGCATTAAGATTATTTTTTATAGAAGGTATCAATTTTGATGATTGTTTTGAATAATAAATAAATATAGGGTTTTTGGAAAGTGTCACAACAACAAAAAATTTATCAGCATTGGATTTTTGTGTAACCAGTGGAATTTTACCCTACCACTAAATAGTATAGTGGTAGTTAATAAAACCACATCATATTCCATGGTTGAGAATCATTTTTTGGGGAATATATGTGTCATTCTTAAAGAATTTCATGGTGGTTTCTATTTTATCAAGGGGCATATTCTAAAATAATTAACCTAAAATCAAATATATATAACGAAATAAACTGCTGATAATATATTTAGCGGTGGTTATGTTTAGAGGTAGTTAACATAAACCACTGACAATTAAAATTTTAGGAAATTTATTTAATGGTGAATCTTAGTAACTGCCACTAAATATTTTTATTAAAATTTATTTTTCAAAAAAATATTTAATATAAAATATAAATAGAAATAATTTGAAATGAAATAAACTAGTATATAAATTCATAGTAAAATCATCATATATATATATCATATATCCATTGTACATGAAACTACTATCACTAAAACCTCATTGAACATAAACTCAGTCAACTGATAATTTCATTTAACCCATACCTTTGTCGCCAATATGTACATATAAAATATGTTAAATAATAACCAATTCCCTATATACATCCATTCAATTACCTTTTCTATATCCACCTTTCTACAAATCCTCTCATAAAATTAAATCTACTACACTATCGGAACAATTTTGAAAAAAAAGAAGTAAAAAATTAAAACTAAACATAATAAATAACAATTAAAGAATAATTATTTATTAAATATAAACATTCTATAGAAAATAATAACAATCATGGATTCCTTATAAATTATGCCATAGATTATAATGGTCAACATCCTTCCTACTGTTGGTATATATCTCTTATAATAAAAATGTAAACATTTAGGAAATGAAATGTGAAACAGATAAGGCACGAAATATTTTCAGAATCATTCACATAATAATTTTTATTTTTATAATCAAATAGAATAAATTTTAACAGAAATAAAATAATTTGTCATGATAAATGATTTAAAAATTAACTTACCAATTTTATATGTGATTCAACAGTTGAAAATGAAAATTTATAAGTTTATAACAATCTAATTAATTTTTAAATTGATCTACTGTGTGCTTGAAATTGACTTAATAATAAAATTTTATACTATAGATATGAAGGTATTTCCTATATTTCCGAAATTACTCAACAATGGTTTTCTCATGATTTAACATCAATATGAGGTCGTTTTCTATTGTTTTGACCATTGCACGGAATTTTTTTTAAAACACTAAAAAATGCATTTAAGAGTATCCCATAAAAATTGTAACATTAAATGAAATGTCATTGATTCTTACATTTCAAAAATCAATATAGGGTTGTTGTTTACTTTTTTCATGGAATCATGACATCATATTAATGGGTTTTACCCCCTAACATATGTTTTTATAGGCATTAGTACTATTAAATTTTTTCACTATGTCTTTTCAACTTCATCGCACATCATATTGATGTGTTGTCTATGCGTACATGTCAAAAATAACTCAATTGTGTATTTCTAATGATTTAACATCATTATGATGTTTTTATAATGTTTTTACCACTATACACATGTTTTAGTGTTTTAAAACACTAAAAATACATTTATTGGAATCTATGAGAAAACATAAATCAGAATGGTATTTTTTCAGATCTTAAGTTTCAAAAACAATATTGGGTCATTTTTCTCTATTTTTAGGGAAATATGACATCATTTCCCTAGTTTTTCCCCATACCAGATGTTTTTAAAGGACCTAGTACCTTTCAAGTCAATTTATCGTGTCATTCTAATCACACCAAATGTCAGAATGATGTGTTGTCTATGTTTCCACATCTAAAATAACATAATATTTTGTTTTACATGATTTAACATTAGTCTTAGGTCATTTTTTATTTTTTTTACCATTGGATGCATGTTTTAATGTTTTAAATCACTAAAATAAAATTTATAGGAATACAGGAAAAATAATAACTCAGAATGACATGTCATAAATTCTGATATTTAAAAAATAAAACAATTGGTAGTTTTTCTCTGATTTGATAGCAAGGAAACATTATTTTCTATTTTTTAACACATAAAACGAATTTTAAAAGGCTTCAGTACCTTTAGAAACTATTTGAAAACACATTATAACCAAAACACACATCGTATTTACATGTTTTCTCCACATACAAATCAAAAATAACTCAGAAATTATTTCCCCATTATTTCACATTAGTCTAAGGTAAATTGATATTTCTATGAACATTACACCTGCATTTTACAGTTTTAGAAAACAAAAAATGTGTTTACAGGCATCTTGGGAAAATTATAACACAGAATTATATGATTTTGTTTCATACATTTAAAAAATAATTCTATGATCATTTCACACTAATGTAATGGAAATCCAATGTAATTTTCCTTATTTTGACCCCCAAAAATATTTTTAACTCTATTGGTACCTTTAAAAATGGTTAAACGAGTCGTTTTGACCACTTTTTCTGTTATATTGATGGGTTTTCTATGGGTACACTTAAAAAATAACTCAATGGAGGTTTTACCAATGTTTCACATTACTATAATGTCTTTTTATGTGGAAATTACCATTACAAACACATTTTATTGTTTTAAAGTACTAATAATACATTTATGGGCATATTGAGAAAACTGTAATTAATAATGAAATTTTATTAGTTCTTAAATTTTGTAAATAAATATATGATTTTGGTACTTTGATTTTGGGGCAATATGATATCTTTTCTCATAGTTTAAACCCTACCAAAAAACATTTTTAATGGCTTTGATACCATTAATTTTTTTTACCAAGTCATTTCAACCTCACCACAAATCATATTGATATTTAATCTATATGTACTCATCAAAAATTAATCAATGGTGGTTTACACGGTATTTCACATCAATATAAGGTCATTTTATATGTTTTTAACTATTATAAGAATCTTTTAGTGTTTTAAAACACTAAACGTATCTTTACATGAATCCTGGGAAAAGTGTAACTTGGAAAGACATGTCATCAGTTCCTATATTTTATTAAATAGTTTTTGCTTATATTCCACTAATTTAGAGGCAATAAAATTTCTTTTTTCTTGTTTTAACATCCTGAAACACATTTCTAAATACTTTTTTACCTTTAAAAACGGTTTGATTAGTCATTCTACCCACATCGCATGTAATATTGACATTTTATCTTTGTATACATGTCATAAATAACTCATCATTGGTTGATATAATATTTCATATTAATAAAATGAATTTTTTTCGTTATGATCATTAGAAACACATTTTTTAAACACTAAAAACGTTTTCATATGAATAATTGGAATACTATTATTCATAATGACATTATATCAGTTTCTACATTTCCAAAATCAATATCTAGTTTTTTCCCTCTGATTTCATTACCATGTAAATTAAATTTCTAGGTTTTGACCCCCTAACACAGATTTTCTTGGACATTGGTAACGCTTAAATTTTTTTTATGAAGTCATTCCAACCACACTACACTTTATATTGATGTGTTGTCTATGTGTACTTGTCAATAATAACTTAACAGTTGTTTTCCCATGATTTATTATCAATCTGAGGTTGTTTTTATGCTTTGGACCATTACATGCATATTTTAGTGTTTTAAAACACTAAACATCTGTTTATAAGAATCCATTAAAAATCATAACTCAGAATGATTTTCCTCTAGTTCCAAAACATCATGAATCAGTATACTATAATTTTATTCTAATTTCATGTAAATTTGACATCTTTTTCCATGTGTTCACCCCAAATATATATTTTTAACAGCTTTTGTTACCTTTAAAAACAATTTACCAAGTCTTTCTGTCTACACCACACGTTGAATTGACATGTTGTCTATACATACACATCCAAAACATAAAAAAAGTTTTTGTCCAATTATTTCATGTTAATTAGAGGTTTTTATCTCTATTTTTGACCATTATACCCATATTTTAGTGTTTTAAATCACTAAATGTCACGAACCAGCCCGAGTCGACCCTGAACCAGTCACCCAGGCCAGCCCGCGACAAGTCCCGAGAGGCGTTCCCGATCCTCCCAGGATGGTGACAAGAACCAAGGGCATCAATAGAGTACACAAGGGAACGATTTCGCCCATATATAAACAATCAAACAAACAGTGGAAATAAACGGACAGCCCAAAATGAATTAATATTAAAATTGAACTAAATATTATTTGTACAAGAAACTAAAATTAGAACAAAACCAACAACTCAACTGAGCAATCTAGATGAACAACTAACTCCATGTGAAACTTTTGGTCACTCTCCAACACAATGATAAAATGTCTCCCAAGGTGACCGAACTAAAGATGAAACCTACATAAGGGCTAAAAAAAGAAGAAGACTATAGACGTGAGTATTAAAACTTATTAGGTTAGCCTGAAATTCTATTCCCAATGCACATTCCTTAATATAAAAGAAACATCAATTTATTTTTTTAAATTCAAGATTTGAAAGTATGTTTTTCAAATGAGGTTCCATGCTATAATAATTATCAGACAAAAACATGCATGTTTAATAAACAAAAATGCGAGTAACAATTCTTTTCAAAGAGGTGAAACTTCAAAATGAAAATAGTTTTCAAGAGGGATAATTTAAAGAATTTTAACATTCAAATAAATAACAAATAATACTTAATTTACCAACCAAACACACTGTATGTCGACGGTGAGTACAAAATAGCCAATGAGCACTAGTCCCGGGAATACCCCTAGGCACTCGTTAGTTGTGAGCCCCATGTACCTCGTATCTCGGTGAAAGTAACCATAATAAATATCACTTCTCGTGCATGAGCCACTAGTAGGGAACATACCCATAACCTAGTGGTCCCCAATCATCATCATCATCATCATAGTTTAGTTAGTGTTGTCATCGTCAAACTTTCTACGTGAAACAGAGGCCAACCCCCATAGAATCACTAGCAAACTTGTACACGTCCGCCCACCTAGATACCCGGGATTCCATTTAGTGCTCAATAAAGTTACACATATTATCAAATACACATTTAATATCCACATTCCATTCCAAAACCATAAAAACACAAACAGACCATAATCTTTATTCACATTTCTTACACTAATCAACAAACCACTAAATATTTTGGTAAAACAATTTCATGTAGTGTATTGAGGCTTTGCACATAAAACTCTTTCAAAATCACTCTTTAAATTATAAAAACACATTAAAACCAAACCAAATAATATTTTTCAGCCCAATAAACATTTAATAAATTCATTTAATGGACCATAAAACAATCCCAATTGCACAACTTGTTATTTACAAGTAAAACACTCCTTCATTTCTGGGAAATGCCAAACGGGACTTTAAACATTTTCTCAAAACTAACCTTTGAGGAAGGTATTCATTTTAATTTTATTAAGGATATTTATAAACACCATTTTCAAAAGAAAACCACATTCATAAATCTCTTATAATACTCAGGTTACATATTCAAAACACAACCATTTTCATAAAGATGTGAAATATTCCATTTTTGGGCAACTCGGGCAAAAATATGTTGTAAATCAAAACCCACTTGATTGTAAAAACAAATACAAATAGGAAATCCATATAAGTACCCAAAAATACCATTTATAATTTTTCCAATTCCTTTATAAATCCAAACAAATAACTTTTAAATCACACATCACACATAAAAGCCAACCGGGAAATTTACTGAACACATGACATGCCCTTTTTAAACAAAACAATTTATTTTTAGTACATGAAAAGGAATAAAACACCAATTTAAAGCCATATTTTCATTCAAGATACTGTAATATGTTAAAAATACCATAAACCAGATTATAAACCTCACAAAATATTTTCAAAAGATAACAGAACATTTAAACAAACACTTATTTAGCACTTTCCTGACAAAACAACACTACCGTTCACAAACCAATGATTAAACAACCACTTTGAACACCATGAAAATTATCCAAAGGATGAAAAACAATAATAAACGTATATATAAGGTGTTAAAAATAATAAAATGATGAAACTTAAATAATAAAGTCATGTGCAAGGGGTATCCTACCTGAAATCTTTGGCGTAATTGAAACGCACACCCGAAATCACCCGCCGCGGGTTTATAAACCATAAAACTATAAAGATCAGACCTAAACAAACAAAACCCCATCAAAAAACATGGTATAACAAAACCCTAGGTCGATCAAGACTAGGGTACAATATAAAACCAAGAAATAATGAAAGGAGGGGGAAGAGGAAGAAGAAAGGAGAAGGAATCTCACCTTTCATCCTAGAAAACTCTTCGTCTTCCATTAGATCTGAAGCCCTAGAGAAACGGTAATGGATTGAAAATTCCTGGAGAGACTACTAAGGTCTGGGCGAACCAGGGGTTGAATATTGGTGGCTAAAAGAGTACTAATTTATTGATATATGAATGATAAAATTTACCTTCTCAATTCTGGGCGATTTGAGGTTTCCTGAGAATTTTCTCCCTAATACGAGAACCACATGAGCTCCAAAGAGGTAAAATAGATTATGAGGGTTGGTATAGGGTTATTGGATTCTAGGGGGAGGTGTAATCACCGAAACATAGTAAAAAATGAAAAATATATAAATGAAACAAATTATTTTTTTAAAACAGGAAATGGGGCCATGGGCTGGCCCAATACCTAAATAAGTAACCCAAATTCACCCGGCTTATGAATTTATAATGGGTACAAAAGGGTAAATAAATTTTAATATATTAGTATAGGACACGTGGGAAGTTTAATGGGTGAAAAATGATGAAAAAAAAGAGTTATAAAAGAAACAAATTCAGTTTTTAAAACTGGGAATGGGCTCACGGTTGGCCCAAATCATGAAGTAACCCCCCTTTCTTCAAAAAATCCTAAACAAGCAATGGGGATCCCAAATTATGGTGGTTATAAATATAAGAAACATCAAAACTGAAGATTGATCTCATCAAATACCCATGAAAAGGATCGGGATTTCTAATGGGCCAGATCAATACAAAGATAGAAAAAAAACCGTGTGTGACACTAAACATGTGGTTTTAGTAATCCTATTAAACATTAACTCGGAATGATTTTCTATCTATTCTTATACTTTCAAAATCAATTTACAGTCATTTTATTATGATTTCAATGAAATTTGATGTTGTTTTCTTGGCTTTTACCCCTTGACATATGTTTTTAAAGTATTTAGTTCCTTTAAAACTATTTAATAAGTGAAAACCAATCAAACGAGCTTGTTTTGTTTTCAGCCATTAGGATATAGATCCATAAGTTATGTTTAATGTGTAAGAATGAACCACATGTCAACATAAAATATGATCTGTTCAGTATGACTTGATGTGTTTTCTTTCAGTATAAAAGTTTCATTATATTTTTATTTAGGGAAGTTGTATGTGTTCTTTGAAAATGTATGAATGATATGTGTAGTTTTTAATTTACCTTGGTATGATGATCTATATGGATGGTAATTTCTTTAGATATCATGTTTTTCATCAAATAAAATGTATAAATTAATGTATTTTCCATTATTAATCTCCATATATCTTGTTATTTCTTATAAGAGTTGTGTTCATTCAGTTTTTTTTCAACCATGATATTTCTCTTTGTGATTCTTGATCGATGCCTCTATTCAAACCCCGCTGAGTATTATAGCAACTAATGATGACACCCTACCAAATATAGCTAATGGGGTAGTCCCAACACCCATACCTCATACACGTTCATGTTTCTCCTTCCCTAAAATGATTGTAACTGCATCACTCTGATAAATTTATTATGATTTTTAATGGGTTTCATCCCAAACTTATTGAATTTCATCCTGTTAAAACAAAAATATTAACAATGTTTTAAAACAAAATAGAACTTCATATTATTATCCCGTTAATAAATTCTTCATTACAAAGTACTGTAATCTCATTACTATAAAAACATAATAATGAAAAATAAATTTTAACAAAAAATAGGCCTTTAACCTGATTAATTGGGGCTAGCTAGATAGATCAGATAAAGAAAAAATAACATCTTCTGATTCATGTATCCAGCCTCATTAAGTTTGGTTGAAGGATATTTTGTTGTTATAATTTATTTTTCATTATTATGATTTTATAGTAATTAAATAACATGAAATGGTAATGAAAAGTACATATTACATAATATTTGGTTTAGTCATTTTGAAACGTGTCATTGGGTTTACTATTCACTTTAAACAACATCTTTATTCGGCCAATCGAGTGACATAATTCATTAGACTTTATAAAAAATTATAAGTGGGTTAGAAAAATTATGAACTTCTAATAAAATTCTATAAATATTAATTGACAAAATAAAACCAAATTTGTTCTTTTTCTCAAAAAAACTCAAAGACCCAGCGATACGAGGAATCACTTGTTTATCATGATTCAAAGTATTTTTTCGATAATTCCAAAAAAAATAGAAACACTATAAATAATTATAATTTTATCATGTTTTTGTTATTATGATATAATGAAATATGAAATTACCTCATGAGATGATACTCTATTAATTTCATTAAACAACATCCATTACTCACAAGAAATACCATTATACACTTTTTCATTCATTTATTGTGAGCTCAAAGATGTTTCACATAACTAATTCCATAATCATTATTTAAATTATAAGCATTTCTGGCACAATTTTTTAATAATTTATGGGCATGGAATGGATTCAGGGACATGAAAATGAAAAAATCTAACTTGAAATAAAAAAAATAACACTGCATAAGTATATTCAAATATTTTAAACATGTATTTTAAATTATTTATCAATGAGTATTAAATAATTATTACTTTTACATGATTACGAAAGACCACATTTTTCTATTCATATGGAAAAATTATTTTAATCTTTATAATTAATGTCAAATCTTATTACCCTATTATAAATATTCCAAAAAAAATTCCCATAGATTTTGATAGCATCACTAATATACACCTCAAACTCATCAAATATAGTGATATTCTTGATGTCTTCTTGGTCTTATACATCTGCCATGTTCATATTTATATCCCTACTATTGTTGTCTTTATCTATTTTACAAATTCATTAAACAATTAGTAAAATATATATTATTTTTTAAATGATATACATACCAATAATGGTAACTGTCCAATATCCCCTAGATGGAGGTTTGATAACTTCTCCATAATGGGTGGTGAATCGAATGGTGTTCTATCGACAAAATATGGGAAATGAAAGTGTTTCTATAAGTATCAAGTGAAACAGAATCCCTCAAATCCATTAAAGTTGACAGTAGTGGTGGAGTGCTCTGAAATGATGATCATCTACGATCATGAAATTCGTTTGTGAATTTAATTATAGTAATTCCAATGGTTAATAGATATATATATAATTTATAAAAATTAAATAATCAAAATAATTTTTAAAAAAAATTGAAAATTTTATATATGTACAATACAATTATAAAAGAAAATTTATAATATAGTTTTATTAAAAATGTATACATTCAATTCTCTTCATCATCACTGGCTTCATTATTATCAACCTCCATTACTATGAGTGCTCCATGTTCGACCTATATTTCTTGTTCTATTGTTTCAATATTTTCAATATAAAATTGTTCAACATTTTGTGGTCGATGAGGATCATAGTCACAAAGTAAAAAATTTATCTTCATTTACAATATTGTATAATTCTCTCCAATTTAAGTGCAAAAAAACACTCTGAACAATATATATTTCACTTTTGAAGCTAATATAAATGGATAATTCTTTACACACTCACAAGTATGGACCATATTAGAGAAGTTGACATAAGTAAATTGTAACAAGTCTTTAATTATCCCCCTATCAATTTTAACCCACTATTATTTGAATATGACAGTTAAAAATTGACCATTATAGTTTAATTGAATAATATCATTCGTTTTTTCATAGTATCCCTCCTCTATAAATTTAAATAAACTACTATTTTGTGTTTTCATGTCTTCTTCCTGATAAATTGCATGAAACCTAAAGCCGTGAATATTGTCGGCATCAAATCTCATATCCTTCCATAGAAGAACTTGGTCTAGAAAATTCAAATAATTTTATATTTAACCTCTATTATAAACATTTGTTATCTCACCTATTTACTACTAACATATAAAAAACAATTACACCATAGTAATTTGGATATGTTTATTTACGTGTGTGATAGGTGAACCATTCAAATTTTTTCATATTAATAGATTTTGTAAACTCTATATCATTTTGAGCCCAACCACTTAGTCACTTCTTTGTTTGAAATTTTTATTATTTAATTAATGGATCAAGAAAAATACTATTATGTATCACATATGTAGGCACTTCTTGGAAGTCAAATTTATTATGTGTAAAATCTCACCTCTTTACAATTTGTCATATAATAGTTGGAAATATTACTGAATAGTTTTCATGATGAGAATTAGTGGAGATATCATCAACACATACAAAATTATTGAGTATCATCTTAAAAATATACAAATACCTAGAATAGAATGTTGACCACTCTTTGGATATGTAACCTTCAATAATAAATTCTTCTAATTGAGCATTATTCCTCACATATGATTTCAAATTACCAAAGTACTAGATGAAAATAAAAATAAAACATATTCAAAATATTTATACAATGATTTGATAAAATTGAAGTCACCAATGAAAATTAAAAATAAAATGAACATATATATCAATTGGGTACAACCATCGATAGTGTACAGGTACACCATGTTTACATTCTTCAAGAAATCTAAGAGTCAAATGAATCATGGATTTGAAGAACGAAGGGGGGAATAACATCTACAAATTAAAGAGTGTTAAAACAATTATTTCTTAGTGTTAATAAATATCATTTTCATTTTTATATTTTCCACAAATCACTCTGGGAAAGGTAAAAAATCAACTATAATTGTATCTTCTATTTTTTTGTTGTATAATGAAATTCAAACAGCACCAACTTCTCCATCAAAATATGTGACCCATGACATATCAATCAATGTAACATGTAATGTTTTAAGTCAATATATATTGATTTGTTTGTTGATTATTCATTTTTACTTTTATATTCTTTAAATTTTTATTGAATACATATTTCCCATAATTTTTCATTTTTAGAATAGTCAATTGATACTTATAATTCTAATTTTCCCACAAAAAATTATTTATATTCATTTTATCCAAATCATTATGAGCATTAATTTTATCATTAAATTTAACTTTCTTGTTAAGAAATGTGAAAATTACATGATCAAATATGTTCTTCTCAATATGATTACTTCAAATTACAACATATCAAATTAAAACCCCAATAATAAAGTATTAAAAATATAATCATTTTATACCATTTTTTGTGGTCTAGCTACTTCAGAAGTTATATCTCATACCATTTTCCTTTCTCTAAAATGATTATATTATCCAAATTAATTTGTGACATTCATTAATTAAGCCATGATCTTTGAACCATATTGAACCTTCAGTGGCATTCTCAATTGAATATCTCAAATGAATTTTGTCTTGATAGACATAAATTTTTTTGAACCATAATGAAATCGATAATGACCGATAAGACACCATTTTATACTATGAGGTAATTTTTGAGGTTCATAATTAAAATTAAAAAATCTAAAAGACAGAATAGTAAGAGTGTTCAAACCAAAAATGTTTCCTTATCTAGAAAAGTCAGTAATTTTCAGCATTAAAGCAGCATGAATTTTGAATAGTTTTCTCATGGAATCATTATATGTTTCAACACCCTCAACCCATAATTCTCAAAATTCCTTGATTTAAGGTTGAAGGTATGAGTAAATGTAATTTCTAGGAACATTCCTTCCATGGATAATCCTTAAAATAAAAAAATAATTTGTTTTCATATATAACCATGTAAAACAATTATAGTTGATCCAAACAACTTCCAAATGATATAATTATTTCTTAAAGTACTAAAAGGTTTAATCCATCATAAGACAATACCAAATTTATATTCCTAGTATCTAATGCAAATTTTGGATTTAATGAATCAATTATATTCCCTAATGCTGAATCATTTGGATGTATCATAAAGCCATCATTGCATTCATGAGCATGCAAATTCATGTCGTATGCAGTCTTATATGACATGAACTATCTTTGTAACTGTGGATTTAGAGGATTGTAATGTAATAACATTATATATGTTTTCCATTCCTATTATTTCATTGATTTATACACTAATTTTTCTTCATTTAATTATATATCCTTGTATCAAATCTTCTGTATTCTTATTTAGCAGACTATTCTGCCCAGTAAAGCATTCAATCATTAGGTGATGCATATGTTCTTGTATAATCAAGTACAATTTTTTTTTGATGACTTTTTTTATCTAATATAATGATTTAAGAATATTACCATCACTAAATTCATCATGAAGAAACTTTAAAATCTTTTAATTTTCTTTGTTAGTATTTACAAAGAGATACATGGTATGATAAAGCATATGTAAAACAAGAAAACTACAAATACCTCACACATTGTTCATACATTTCATCTTGTTCATCTTCAACTATTTCATTAAACTCTATTTTTTTCACTGATGATATAAAGGTGATTGAACTAATCATGATCAACAAAAGGATATATTGATCTATTAAAATCAAGGACATTGTATACCGCACATTCAAATGTGACATTTATAAAATTCAGAAATAAATTATCCTATGGAGTATCACAATGTGTATCATTGAATGGATTGAGATTAGTTTTACTTTCCATAAAATTTAATTCACCATGAAAACTTCCAAATACATATCGATAAGGAAACCATTTCAATGTCAAATTAATATATACGTCATTTTTATTCAACCGGTCTTTGATTTACAGATAGTACATATACATTTTATTCTACTATCCACTAATTAGTTAATAGTTTCATAATCTAAAGAATATTCCGAACCCTTGGAATACTGAGGTGTGATTTAAGGTAAATTAATCCAATATTTATCCATAGGTATTGGATTTTCACAATTCTCTTTATACATTCGTATATAAAGATATAAATGTTTAATTAAACAAGTTCAATCAAAATGAAACATCACCTAACTTCATTGATGACCAGGGTATGGTCTTGATTCGACATAACACAAACACATCATAAATATAATTCATTATAACATTTAAAAAATAAAACAAATTAAAAAATAAATAGTACCCTTTAAAATTATACAGAAAGATGTCATCAAATAAGTTCAATGATATAGGGAAATAGGTTACAGTGATGTTGAGCATATAGTTACCAGCCTATTATAACACATCGACATAATTATTCTATTAAAAGATCATTATCTTTTCTTATTTGAATATTATCATTTTTTATTTTATATTGCATAAACATGATTGTCCCTATAAATGGATTTCTATTTGATAATTATAAAAATAAATATTTGTTGAATCCAAAAAATAAATCCAATGTTGATAACTAGTGCATGTGTTTCCATATGTGTCATATCATTACTTGAAATTATGTTTTTGCAGAAATTTCACATTCGATTTGAAAAGCATTACTCAACATGAAGAGAGTAGAAAATATATAAATATTCATTTAATATAAATCGATATAGATTGTAGTAACATTTATTCTTTGTAATCATTATTAATATTCTTTTTTATTTAATATCTTAACTTCATGAAAACATTTAATAAATAATGGTAAAATACATACAACTTGTGTTTTCATACCTCAGGATAAACAGTCATATTTTTCGAATGAAAAACTATTTATGAAACATCTAAAACCACTATTCTTCCAAACCCAATCCATAATGGCCCTTATTATGTACTTCAATATAAAAATAATCATTTTAAAAACATTTTAATAATTATTAAAGTGGTATGAAACACAAAACCAAATGATTGAACTACCACTTCATGAAAATACAAAATCATCGAGTCATACACCACACACAGAAAACACTATGGGACCTATATCATGCCACATGAAATAAATAATTTATAATAAAAATTTATAATTAGTTATTAAAAATTAAAAAAAATAGGAATACTCACCTAAAATAATATTTAAGTGCATCTACTCTATAATACTATGACCAACTTCCAATGGATGATCTACAAAATAACCAAGAAATCATCCCAAGAAAAATCCCCAAAAAACAACACTAAATCACATAGATCATTATAAAATTTATTTATAAACCTTATAAAAATTCATTCAATTGTACCTTAAATTATATTAAGGAGTGAAATTACAAGAAAAATTTAATTATTGGACATTAAGTGTCATCATCAAGGAGTGGGGTTGATATGAATTCTTCATTAGGGAGCAGGTGGTCAGGTTCATGGGGATCATGGAGGATGATCTTCATTGTGATCAGAGTTCAGGGTCACACTAGTCATTGGTAAGGGGTTAGGGTTACAATATTAATCATCGAGAGTGGGTGGTTAGAGTCTGTAACACCCCGAGCTTCCACAATATGCTTCACATTCAATAATGCAATAGCTTGCATTGTACGCAACTTCGAGTTCTAAAACACCGCGACTAATCAAATTAGCCGTTATGAATAGTAATAACCAATTTTTAAAAATATAGAAATTTTATATTTCAAAATGGACTTCATTTTTGTATTCAGAATATCAAAATTAGCCTATGTTGAATTTTTTGTAATTTTCTGAGAACTTCTAATTTTTTATGAATAGTGAAAAATACTTAAAAACATCTTTTTTAATAAAAATAATTTTTAGTGATAAATTATACTATTTAGTGGTTTTAAAGTATAATTAGAATATATTTTTACCATTTTATCCAATGGTGGTCATTATAATTAATTTAACATTGAAATTGGACATAAACAATTGCCAATCTTTTGATATAAATTGTTTCTTAAAAACACGCTATTTGTTGTGACAGCGGGAATTAATTATAAAATTAATTAATGAAACTTATATGTTTGGAATTTTGTAAAATAGACATCATTTTTGAATTCGGAATATCAATTATAGCTTAGGGTGAAATTTTGGCATTGTTCTGAAAAACATCAATTTTTGATGAATATTGAAACCACTAAGTGGTAGTTAAATAACTGATTTTTCGTTTAAATGAAATATTACCACTTCTGTGATTTGATTTTCAAAAATCCGTCATACATGGTTGTCATTATGAAGTAAAATGTGGTTCCATGAGATTAAAATAATTTTTGGTGAATAGTAACTTTTAAGTTCTTAATCGCGATTAGAGGTAATTAGTGTAGTTTAAGGTAAAAATAATGTTTTAATAATATGAGATGAGCTTGACACATGTCCTGCCCTCATTGGATATTCCATGGCCGACCAAGAAAATCCATGGGACAACTTGGGGGCCCCATGGAGCCACTTTAGTTAGAAAATGACATAAATACCTTTTATTTAATGTTAAAGTAAAAAATGACACAAACATGAAATGTTTTACTAAAACAATTTTTACATGAGGTTATACAAGTCATAGTATTTAATATAAATAGTAATTGGAAAGATAAAAAGATTTCCTACATCATAGTATTTTTTTTTATAATTTTTAGACATTAAATAAATAAAATTATTTATGACATCATTATGATGCAGCAATGACCTCATTATTTAATGATTTTAATAAAATGAAACGATAATGTACAATCCAAGGCTTACACTTTTCCAAAGAATATTGGATGGGTATATTTCGAACCCTTATCACCTTATCCACGAATTATATAAGTGTGGGACCTTTAGAATCCGAAAAGCATTGTATAATAATGTAAAATTTCCTTACTTTCCAAGAGTTCCCCTCCGCTCCTCTTATAAAAGGCCCCCACCTCTACCACCTCATTCACACATTCAAACCATTTGGCTAGGCCAAAATCTGCCCAAATACTCTCCCAACTTCACCCCTTACTCCTAGAAGCCTCACTTTGGGCAGAACTCATCCCAAGGAAGCCTTTGGCTCAAATCAAAAAGAGTTACCCGATTTTGAGGTAATGTCTTCGCTCATGTTATTTTGTTTTATTTTTCTTCTCCAACCCCATAAAATCTTTTTATTCATTTCCTTTGTAACAAAAACAGTATCCTCAATATACTAGGATGTTGTTATAAAAAGGATTCGAGCTACACATACACACACCTACATCTAATGGTTAAAGAACATACTGTTTTTGTGGATGGCGAATTTCTGCCTCACGAAACGATGATTGTTCAACACTCATATAACACCTTCAAAGGTTCACATTAATATGTCACTATATTTGTATATGAAATATAATATTTTTATGTTTTCCTTATTCTTCTGTATTTCTCCTTTATGGCATACTTTATGATTTCTGTTATGTGTAAACGCGATACTTTCATTTTAGGAAGTGCGGACTACCGCCCCCTCAAAGTGATGTAAATCGTTAATGCCATATGTGGGATGTATAAAGGATCGAGTAAATGATATTATATATGATATTATACTGGAAATATATTATACCTTTATATGAATATGATTTCATTCCATTAAATACGAAATAGAAATGAAAGTAGCGTTCATGCGTACGTATGGCTTACCGTCTCCATGAACGGTGCATTTCATTTCTTACCTCTAAATGATTCGTAATATTATGAATGAATGTATATACTGGATATATATTATATATATGACATCTAAATCATGAATATATTTCTGGATATAATGGATATTCTACCACATAAACAACTTGTAATTATAAGAAGTTTATTGTTGACTCAAGTACCAAAAATCGACAAAACGACCGTTGTTAACTTAAATAATTACATAATGTTCATAACATTGTAATAAGGGATATAAAAGGAATAATGAACATGAAAAAGGTTCTTATGTAAATATCAATTAACTCTAGTTTATTATTCAGGAGGTTAAAGAACGGTCGAGTCAGGACAGGACGCCTGGTAAGGGAATTTCTTAACCCAATTTCCATTATTTGGGTTAATCTCTTACTTTAAAATTATGTCATGATATTATTATGTCTTATTTTGCATTTTTACTTTCTTTATGTGTAACTATAGTGAATACACATAATAGATCTATTTTATTTTAAAAATGTTCTTTTTAAGGATTTCGTCTCAATCTCCTTTCATTGAGGCATATTTGGTTTTATACACAACATTCTTTTATACAGTGTATAAACCCCTTTGACATTTATGTTTATTCAAAAGGAATCTTTTTATATGAAGCGTTTTACTAAATGACAAAAGGGGAATGTTTTTATTTCCGTACTTATGCGGCGACAACGACTTCTCCGCCACCGTGACCATTATTTTAGTTTCAGTTTCCTCTACAAGCAATCATTTTTTTTAATGAAAAATAAATAAAAAGTTTTAACTTTCTTTTATTTTGGTATTGAAAATGGTTTTGAAAGAGTTTTTATTATATCAATGTGTTGTATTGATATCTTGTGATTGAAATGTGGAAATTTTATGTTTCCTTTATGCATGTTTTATGTGATATGATTATGTTATGGTTTATGATATGTTTAAACCTATTCATATGAGGAATGCATTGGACTTAATAAGTGATGGGTGGAGCCCGCTACAGCTCCTCGATGCATCGGCAGGTCTCATGAGACAAACAAGTGTCTTGGCATAAGGCCTTGACAAAATCTTATTTGTGGTCTTGGCATGAGGCCTTGGCTACATGGTTATGATAGTCTGGAATTATGTATTCCATCATTATGAAAGTGGTTAAAGATATTTCATGTGATTATTCTACCAGTAGAATATCCATGTGAAGAAGTAAATGGCATTATCTCATTTTACTTTTTCCATATTATGTTGATGTTCAAGTCTAAAAGGCTTTTGTTTTAGTTACACATTGCCTTAAATGTTTATGTTTATTTATGAAAGCTTCCGCAATATTGTTATCCTTACTGAGCATCTGAGCTCACCCCTTTCAATGTTTTAATATTTTACAGGATGTGAAGAAGTATTTTCTGAATGACCTGTAGGGATAGTCAGAAGAGGATATGAGTGTGGACTATGGAGACTTTGTTATTGTAGTTTTTCACTTTATGATGTAATGTAACGTTTATGAATGTATCTAGTGTTTCCAAGGCTACTAAACTAATCGGTCTTTTGAGACTTGAACTTTTGTGATCATGCCAATGTTACGAAGTAATGCACTGACTCTAGGTAGCTGGGGTCGGGGCGTTACAGTTGGTATCAGAGGCAGTTTAGTACTAACCTTGGAAGCAAGATCTAGATAAACTCTGATTAGAGCACATAGACCGAAGATAGACTTTGAGGATTAGTTTATAAGAACTTCCTAGAATCTTGGTATTGTAGAGATGTTGTGAGTTTTCCGAGCAATACATCCCTATCTAGATACGATAAGGTAGAGGCAGCTCTGGCACAGATGTAACTAGGGGTAAAACCTGAAAACACTGCTTTGAGCTAGACTCGAACGGGAACTGGTGCACGACAACGGGCCTTGCTTCACTCTTGGTTACGACACTCCCGGGGGATATTCTTTGGATAATTCTCATTTTCTTTATAAACCACTATGAAGGGTTATGAGTATATACTTCCTCAAAGAAAACATTTTTATGGATTATATCCATAAATAGTTCAATTTATGTTATGTATCTTACAAGTATGGAATTATTCATTTTGATTCATAAACTAATATAGTTTACGCCATTGTTTAGAAATAGCACCTAGTGGAAGGAATGGAAACCGTATCAATGCACGCACTCCGTGTAGGGATTTCCCTCCTGCTCAAGATAATTATTGTGGAGCTGGAGATACAACTGGTGCTGATCAACTTATTACCATACTGGGACAACTCACTCAGGTTATGAATAATAACCTTACTCCTATGGAGCACCCTGATCCGCAATGTGGAGGATCAATGTTAGATCGCTTCATGAGGCAACAACCACCAACATTTAATGGGGGTACAAATCCATTAGTAGCTGAGCAATGGATAAACACCTTAGAGAAAATATTCCATGCCTTGGGGAGTGGCGAAAGGGAGAAGGTTATCATGGCAGTTTACCACCTCACTGGAGATGCCGATCAGTGGTGGTCACTGATTCAAAACACAAAGGAAGATGATGACGTATCGAATATGGAATGGAGGGAGTTCAAAGAGCTTTTCTTAGAAAAATATTTTCCTCATGACCATCGAGCAGATATGGAATGGCAATTTTTGAGTCTGAGACAAAAGGAGGATGAGAATGTCGCAAAGTATGAGGCCAACTTTACAAGGTTGGCGAGGTATGCTGCAGATTATATACGTAACCCTAGAAGTAAGATTGATCTTTTCTTTGATGGTTTAAAACCATTTCTCCATAGAGCTTTAGTATCACAATCTTTCTCAACATATGAAGATATTGTCTCATGTGCTATCAAGACAGAAAAGGAAATCTTTAAGTCTTATGACAAAAAAGTAAAGCAAGAGAAGAAGAGAACGGTGGAACAAGAGACAGATAAATGGAAAAATCGAAAGAAGGATTTTCCATTATGTGATAATTGTGGGAAGAATCACCCTTGTACTTTCCTAAAAGGAATGGGAGTTTGTTATAAATGTGGAGAAAAAGGTCACCAGGCACGTGATTGAAAGGGAAATAAAGAGGCTATCAATGTTGAATGCTACAATTGTATGGAAACGGGGCATTATGCAAATGAATGTCCTAAGCTTCAGGGAAAGTTACCTCAGAAAAGGCCAATGGATCAAGGACAATCTTATGTTGTTACTATAGTTGAAGCGGAATAATTAATGTATTGGTGCTTTTGGACTCATGGATTATATTCTGGTTATTAGAATAATGTTATATATATATAAGGATTGTACTGCAGTACTTATTGTTTCAGTAAGGTTTTAATATGGTGAAGGTAATCATATTTTTAGTATGTCACAATAAGAGAAACTTTACTTTGTTTGGGGAATCTGATAAATTGATTTTGGAATTAAGAGACCTTTTAAAGAAAGTCTGGACAGAGATATTTTGGATAACTATAAAGGTTGGAGTGGATTAAGTTGATCATTGGATAGTATTGTTTAAGGATAAAAAATTTATGAAGATTATTTTTGGAATATTATAATACTATAGTTTTAGGAAAAGGACAACCTGTAGGGTGGGGTATAACCCTCCACGTCGGACAAAGCTGCAGGAATCGAACCCACAACCATAGTGCGACAGGCCTTTATTTCCTACCACTAGCCTACAGGAAGTCCCTGGTTATTACAAAATAATTTTACTAATCTAAATGGAATGTGTTAACATTTTGAACCTTATACAATTAAGATAAGTATAATATTTTGAGTTCTATTAACTTTTTGAGTGAAAGAAGAGTTGAAGGTTGAAACTCTAATTGTCAAGCATAAATATATATATACCTATCTCTTATTCAATGAATAAATTAATTCTTAAACTTTAGTAAAGGGATATTAAAACAAAAAAATGTGTTATCCTAATACCTTATGTCTTGTTGAACTGATGATATTTTAAATCAACATAGATTGAAGGCTTTGAGGCCCTCAATTTGACAGTTGATTGTGATTGATGACCTCAATCACTCCCTACAAATATTTACGTTTTCCCTCCAATTATATGTCTCTAATTTCCACCAATGATCTCCTAATCGAGATCATAATTGGGTGGCAACTTTTTCATTTCCCTTTCCCACTTATTGAAGCTAAATTTTATTAATCTTATTTCCGATGTGGGTTTTCCACAAAGGTATTTTATATTTTCACCCTTTTATTTTCCAAGAAAAATTTCAAATTGCGAGGACTCAATTTATTGAAGGAGGGGAGAATGTAACACTCCAAGCTTCCTCAATACGCTTCTCATTCAATAATGCAATAGCTTGCATTGTACGCAATTTCGAGTTCTAAAACACCGCGACTAATCAAAGTAGCCGTTATGAATAGTAATAACCACTTTTTAAAATTATAGAAATTTTTTATTTTAAAATGGAATTCATTTTTGGATTCGTAATATCGAAATTTGACTATGTTGAATTTTTGGTATTTTTGTGAGAACTTCTAATTTTTTTATGAATAGTGAAAAATACTTAAAAACAAATTTTTTAATCAAAATAATTTATAATGATAAATTATAATATTTAGTGGTTTTAAAGTACAATTATAATATATTTTTACCATTTTATCCAATGGTGGTCATTAGAATTAATTTAAAATTGAAATTGGACATAAACAATTGCCAATATTTTGATATAAATTGTTTCTTAAAAACACGCTATTTGTTGTGACATCAGGAATTAATTATAAAATTAATTAATGCAACATATATGTTTGGAATTTTGTAAAATAGACATCATTTTTGAATTCGCAATATCAATTATAGCTTAGGGTGAAATTTTGGCATTGTTCTGAAAAACTTCAATTTTTGATGAATAGTGAAACCACTAAGTGGTAGTTAAATAAATGATTTTTCGTTTAAATGAAATATTACCACTTCTGTGATTTGATTTTCAAAAATCCGACATACATGGTTGTCATTAAGAAGTAAAATGTGGTTCAATGAGATTAAAATAATTTTTGTTAAATAGTGACTTTTATGTTCTTAATCGCGATTAGAGGTAATTAGTGTAGTTTAAGGTAAAAATAATGTTTTAATAATATGAGATGAGCTTGACACATTTCCTACCCTCATTGTATGTGCCATGTACGACCAAGACAATCCATGGGTCAACTTTGGGACCCCATGGAGCCACTTTAGTTAGAAAATGACATAAACACCTTTTATTTAATGTTAAAGTAAAAAATGACACAAACATGAAATGTTTTACTAAAACAATTTTTACATGAGGTTATAGAAGTCTAATTTTTGACTATAAATAGTCATTTGAAAGATAAAAATATTTTCTACATCATATTATTTTTTTTATAATTTTTAGACATTAAATAAATTAAATTATTTATGGCATCATTATGATGCAGCGATGACCTCATTATTTAACGATTTTAATAAAATGAAACGATAATGTAAAATACAAGGCTTACATTTGTCCAAAGACTATTTTATGGGTATATTTCGAACCCTTATCACCTTAGCAAAGAATTATATAAGTGTGGGACCTTTAGAATCCGAAAATCATTGTATAATAATGTAAAATTTCCTTACTTTCCAAGAGTGCCCCTCCTCTTCTCTTATAAAAGGCCCCCACCTATACCACCTCATTCACACATTAAAACCATTTGTCTCGGCCAAACTCTGCCCAAATACTCTCCCAACTTCCCCCCTTACTCCTGGAAGCCTCACGTTGGGTAGAACTCTTCCCAAGGAAGCCTTTGGCTCAAATCAAAAAGAGTTACCCGATTTTGAGGTAATGTCTTCTCTCATGTTATTTTGTTTTATTTCACTTCTCCACCCCATAAACTCTTTTTATTCATTTCCTTTGTAACAACACCAGTATCCTCAATATACTAGGATGTTGTTATAATAAGGATTCTAGCTACACTTACACACACCTACATCTAATGGTTAAAGAACATACTGTTTCTGTGGATGGCGAATTTCTGCCTCACGAAATGATGATTGTTCAACACCCATATAACACCTTAAAAGGTGGACATTAAGATGTCACTATATTTATATATGATATATAATATGTTTATGTTTTCCTTATGCTTCTGTATTTCTCATTTATGGCATACTTTATGATTTCCGTTATGGGTAAACGTGATAATTTCATTTTAGGAAGTGCGGACTACCGCCCCCTCAAAGTGATGTGAATCGTTAATGCCAAATGTGGGATGTATAAAGGATGGAGTAAATGATATTATATATGATATTATACTGGAACTATATTATACCTTTATATTATTATGATTTCATTCCATTAAATACGAAATAGAAATGAAAGTAGCGTTCATGCGTACGTACGGCTTACCGTCTCCATGAACGGTGCATTTTATTTCTTACCTCTAAATGTTATGTAATATTATGAATGAATGTATATACTGGATATATATGATATATATGACATCTAAATCATGAATATATTTCTGGAGATAATGGATATTCTACCACATAAACAACTTGTAATTATAAGAAGTTTATTGTTGACTCAAGTACCAAAAATCGACAAAACGACCGTTATTAACTTAAATAATTACATAATGTTCATAACATTGTAATAAGGGATATAAAAGGAATAATGAACATGAAATAGGTTCTTAAGTAAATAGGAATTAACTCTAGTTTATTATTCAGGAGGTTAAAGAATGGTCGAGTCAGGACAGGACGCAAGGTAAGGGAATTTCTTAACCCAATTTCCATTCTTTGGTTTAATCTTCTACTTTAAAATTATGTCATGATATTATTATGTCTTATTTTGCATTTTTACTTTTTTATGTGTACCTATAGTGAATACACATAATAGATCTATTTTATTTTAAAATGATCTTTTTAAGGACTTCGTCTCATTCTCCCTTCATTGAGGCATATTTGGTTTTATACACAACTTTATTTTATACGCCGTATAAACCCCTTTGACTTTTATGTTTATTCAAAAGGAATCTTTTTATACGAAGCATTTTACTAAATGAAAAAAAGGGAATGTTTTTCTTTCCGTACTTATGCGGCGACAACGACTTCTCCGCCGCCATGACCATTATTTGAGTATCAGCTTCCTCTACAAGCCATCATTTTTTTAATGAAAAATAAATACAATGTTTTAACTTTCTTTTATTTTGGTATTGAAAATGGTTTTGAAAGTGTTTTTATTATATCAATGTGTTGTATTGATATCATGTGATTGAAATGTGGAAATATTATGTTTCCTTTATGCATGTTTTATGTGATACGATTATGTTATGGTTTATGATATGTTTAATCCTATTCATATGAGGAATGCATTGGACTTAATAAGTGACGGGTGGAGCCTGCTACAGCTCCTCGATGCATCGGAAGGTCTCATGAGACAAACTAGTGTCTTGGCACGAGGCCTTGAAAAAATATTATTTGTGGTCTTGGCATGAGGCCATGGCTACGTGGTTATGATAGTCTGGCATTATACATTCCATCATTATGAAAGTTGTTAATGATATTTCATGTGATTATTCGACCAGTAGAATAAAAATGTGAAGAAGTAAATGGCATTATCTCATTTTACTTTTTCCATATTATGTTGATGTTCAAGTCTAAAAGGCTTTTGTTTTATTTATACATTACCTTAAATATTTATATTTATTTATTAAGGCTTCCACAATATTGTTATCCTTACTGAGCATCTGAGCTCACCCCTTTCAATGTTTTAATATTTTCCAGGATGTGAAGAAGTATTTTATGAATGACCTGAAGGGATAGTCAGAAAAGGATATGAGTGTGGACTATAGAGACTTTGTTATTGTAGTTTTTCACTTTATGATGTAATGTAACATTTATGAATGTGTCTAGTGTTTCCAAAGCTACTAAACTAATCGGTCTTTCGAGACTTGATCTTTTGTGATCGTGCCAATGTTACGAAGTAATTCACTGAATCTGGGTAGCTGGGGACGGGGCGTTACAGAGTCACAGCAGTTGCTGGTAGGTGGGTTCAGGTTCATCATGATCGTTGTCAGGGGGGTTAGGGTCACAACATTTTCTATTGGGGAGGGGAAACCTAAGAACCCAAGAAATTCCATTTTTAGTTTTTTAGAACCAATCACTGCCTTATTATCCCTTATCTACAAATAATTTTTACTATTACACTAATTCATATAGTTATGAAGAATAATGGGAAGGATGAAACCACTCACCACTAGTAGTGGATGACATTCTATATTTTCTGTCTATCGACTTTTGAAACCAATAAAATCCACCATAATGATTCTTTTAAATCACCTCCCATGTTTCTTGGTCCCAAATAAGGTGTCGTTGGTCATCTGTGGCCATCAATTCCGACCTTTATGGACACCTCATGTTTCTCGTCGTATGGTTTGGCCATTTTTAAAATACTAGTGGGTTTTGATGCCGAAAAAACAATACAATTTTTTACTCTCCTTTTTTTCTCCTTGGAAAATTTTTTTGATTTAGAAAAACCCCGTGAAAGTTAGAAGAAACTATGTTAACTGATGGTATTTAATGAGTTTTTTCTTTCATAATTTTCATTCAATGATAATGGATAATGTAAATAATATTTAAAAAATTGATAGTTTTGTTAGAATATAATTATATCCCGACATTTGATATATATACATTTCACCACAAAACATGGATCTCAGTGGGAAATATTCATTTATCTATGAAATATACAACTTAACACATGAGTCCCAAAATAATTTAAAATCATTGATCAATGGATCCAAATAAATATAAATATCATTACCCAGTATTTTGGTCCTGTTATAATAATATATAATATGAAGTATCTTTATTTTATTTATAATCATATGGGAATGTAATAATTTACCAATATAACCGGCCATGTACTATGACTACATTTTTAAACTCAAAATGATTTGCCCAAACTATAAATAGTGCAAGATGAACATTTCTTAGCTAATTTTCAAATTTAGGATACTCATGATCAATTTTATTCCACTGAGGAGAGTCTACCAGGTGATAAAGACTCACATATTTATTTCTTATATCTACCTAATATACAAATTTTCTTATTGTCTCTTCATTTCAATATTGGTTCTTAAACCATGGAATGATGGGATGTACCATAAAAAATTCATAGGACTCAATTTAACTTTCCTGTATCAAGAACAAAAAATCATTTGTCACTTTTTATGTGATTTTTTGTCTTTGAGAAACAATATACAATCACTAGGGGATGCATATATTGTTTGAGGGATCATACCCAATGAACAAAACATCCAATTAACGACATGTTTTCAGAAATAAAGATCATTATCTTCTAAGATCATATCATTGAAAATAGAAAATAGTATAGTAAAACTGGTGTCACTCCATCCCTTTATAGATTTTATGTTATACAGCTTTAGTATGCAAAAAATTGCTATATAGTTAGAAAAACTAACATACAATGATGTCTTTTAACAACTATTTAACTTCTAAAAAAATTGAAAATCATCAATTTCAACTTCAACTGTCATTGCCATTTCCTTCATAGGATCTTCATCATCATTCATAAATATAATGAAATCCTCAATATAGTATTCATCATTCTATACACTTGAAATCAAAAAAGATGATCCATAAAAAACAATTATCCCATTCAGTAGCTACATTTGGTTTATTCCCATGTTTTTCCAACATGTAATACTTCGTTCTATTCAGTGATAGATCAAGTGTTCTTCCAAATCTTTTTGACTAATTATTCATGAATAAAAACACAATAAACATTTGAATGTATTTGATAAGGGTCATATGAATAATCTTTTTCAATCTTGATAAACATTTTCAACCAATAATTATAATATTTTGTTATAGGATTTTTATCCACCTATTTTTTATTCATATCCAACCTATTTGATTTTGAAATATTAATGTTTTACAAAACTAATAAAAAAATATTTCATAGAAAAATTCCATCTTGTGAATAATATTTTACTATAAGGTAAGATTATTAATGATTATGATTTTAATGGAATAAATTTGTTTAATAATGGATATGATTTTATAGAATTGGTTTATCATTATTATTTTCTATATTATATGAACCTAATATACAATCTCTTATTATTTTCGATTCCAAGACAGATTTCTCCCCTGTCAAAACCAAGCATATTTTTTATCAACATATGTACTTTAATAGAAATATTAAAAACTAGTTATCTATATAAATTATTAATAACTATATTTATATATAAATTAAAATTTTTCAAATTTAACATTTTTTATCTCAACGTTTGAAACAATACACATTCTATATTTGTGTTCCCCGAAAAGAAAACAATATTGAAATATGATACTCTAATGGTTACTAAAAAAACACACTAGAAAATGTCATGTTTTAAAAAGATATTTCAGTTTTAATCAATGAGAGTAAGAGGGAAACATGGATGAAAATGGGAATATTTTTTTATTTTAATCCATGTGTGAAGGAGGGCTAGATGAAAAATAGAGCTAATTACCAATTGGAAACCACAAAAATACTGCATACGAATAATTTTTATTAACCACCTTACACGATAAGAGGGAAGTTTTTTGTGGTGTATATTAAAAAGATATATTCAATCGATGTAAGATTAACATTGAATGTGTGAAAAAAAAATTTAAGTATGGGGATAGTGTGTACTAATAATGGCTTGAGGAAATAGAGATTGGGTGGAAAATGGGAGTAGGAAAGATACTTGAAAATTGGATCTGATTACTAGTTGTAAACCACAAAATAGCCCACCTACTTATTGTTTGATGTCACCACATTACAAGATATATGGGTAGGGATTTTGTGGTCCATAACTAAGAGCTCCATGCAATTAGAGTGAGATATAACGATTAATTAGTGGGAATGAATGTGGACGCGAGGGAGAGAGTGAACCAAAATTTGATTGAGGCTAGAGATATTAGGTGAAACATGGGATCATGAGGGATAAATGGAACTTGGATCTGATTACCAGTGGTTCATTGATAAAACTTCTAACATTAATCCCTTATAGTCACAACCTAACATGATAAGTGGGCGGGGTTTTTTGGTGCACATCTTGGAGCTCCATGCAATCAGAGTGAGAAATAATGATGAATGAGTGAAAATGAACGTGGATAATAAAGAGAGGATACAGAATAAAGACTCAATGAAAGAGATATTAGGTGGAAAATCAGGGAGGTAGATTGAGGGTTTCTTATACCAGCACTATTCAAACCATTTTAGAAAATCAAAAATAAACAAGGATTTTTTAGGGGGGAATCAAAATTGATCACATTCATTGATAATAATATAAAACTATAATATCAAGATAAAAAAACAGAAAAACATTAATCTGAGACAAATATATTAATAAAGATTTTAATTTTTTAAAAAAGAAATGATTATAATTTTAATTTGTCTTCAATTTTTATGATGTTAAATTTAGTAAAATAAAATAAATGATTGTAGGTTCATGTAAAATTGTTTGGTAAAAATTTTAAAAATAGAAGAAAGTAATTATTTTAGAAATATAAAAAAATAACCCAAATTAAAAATATAGCCTTCCTATAATCAATTATTTCAAAAAAAATATTATAATTTTGAATTGTATATTTTATTTTTAAATAAATATATATATTAATTTTAGAGAATTATATTTAATATTTTTACAAAAAAATTATTTATATAGTAATTATTAATTAAAAATAATTAATTCAAATTTATTATTATTTAAAAATTAATAATTCAAAGTAATTATTAATTTTGAAGACCCAAACAACTCAAAATTACACTGTTTAAACCATTTTATCATATACACTATAAATTAAAATCAAAAACCTCCATTTTCAAGTCATTGTGAAATATAAAATATACTTTACTACGATAATCATTAATATAAAAAATTTAATCCCCATTCTAAATATTGATAGAATACAACTTATTAACTTTTAACCCAATAATTTACACTTAAAATAACATTATCATTATAAAAAATTGATCAATATTATCAAGATAAATCATTGGTAAACATTATATTTGTTTTTAAAAATGATTTTATCCCTCAAAGAACATGTAAACCTTTATTTAAAATAACTTTTTTTTGAAAATGAAAAACTATTAAAAACATTAGTAAGAAAATAAAATGCTGAATTAATTTTAAATATTTATTATAAAACACAGTCACTATATCCAAAACCAACCTCTATCCATTTTGAACCGAGCTTTAAAATTTTTAAAATGATGCATCACCAAAATAACATGAAAATTCTAAAATATATAAAATTTGGAAAAAATGAAAATATTACCCAGAATGCATAGATAATTCGTGAATGTTATGGATAAGGCCACGTGATTAGACATCCATGTGAGAATCACATTATAATTATAGGGATCCACTCAAAACTATGTATAGGTGTTCCATAAGGTTTAAAAAACTCTTCCAGCTTACAACGTATCATCAGTTTAACTCCCACTTCACCCCAAAATATGAATAAATTTATAGACAACAGAAATAACCTTTAACTGAAGAGAAATCACCATCATTATAAATTCTAGTACACCAATAGTAGGTAAGAAAAGAAAAAAATTTAAAAATCAACCAAACATGTCATGAAAACTCATGGTTCAGAAGGATTAAGAGCCCACGCCCCTCGAGTCATGTAGTTTCAAATGAAATGGGTGTGTTTAGAACATTAATCATGGATTGATGTTCTTGATCTGGTTGCGATGGGAGAAGAGTGGTGTCAAGTAGTGTGGAAGGTATCTTTTGGCACTAAAAAAATAAATCATCACATAGCAATGATTTGGAGAGGATTGATTTTTCAAAAATATCGATGAGGAGTTAGAGTGGTGGAAATAATTGGGTTCTATGAGAGATTAAATGATATGACAAAGGATACTCGATTAGATTTCTTTTTAAAAGAACATGTTAGGATTTTAAAAACTATTTTAAAAAATTACAAATAAAAAATTGATTTATCTGTGCTAAAAAAGTATGTGCTGATAAATCTACTCTTTGTCATTGCTAAAAAGAACTTATAAAATGATTTTTTATTAGCAATACTATTCTGGCACTGCTAAAGATGTGTTTTATAAGCGCTTTGTTAGCACTAATAGATAGGAATTTTTATCAATGCTAAAAAAGCACTAATAAATCCTTTATTTTATTAATATACCAAATATAATTTAAAAATATACATATTTATAATTATAAATAAATATTTAAAGAATTACGAAATGTATTTATAAATATAATTTTGAATAAAGATATTTGTTATTTAAATATATTAAATATAATATTAGAATTATTTAAATATATGTAAATATATAATTATTATTGTAAATAAATATATTTATATGAATATTTATATATATTTATAATTATATATATTTATATAATTTTATATATATATATTAATATATAATTATATATAATTACAAATATAATATATATATTTATTATTTAAATATATTTATTATATTTTTATAAATATATTAAAAAGTGTAATAATAAATATATTTTTTATTTATATATAATTACTATAAATTTATAATTATTTATTTATGTATTTATAATTACTATTATAATTAAAAATAATTAAAAGTGTTTATATGTAATGATAAATGTATTTATATATAACTATATATAATTATATAATTATATAGTTTTATTCACATATAACTATTTATAGTTATAAATTCAATAAATATATTTATTATAGTTTTATAATTATTTAAACTAATATCTATATTTTTATAATTAAAAAAAATTAAAACATTATATAAATATAAAATTTTCTAGTTAACTACATAATTTCATGACATATATACACATGTACACTGGTCATATATATATGTAAAACCTATGTACATGTGGACATATATGAACATACAAAAACATGCATTTTTACATGTAAATCATCTATATATATACATACATAAAACAAACACACACACAACATAATGAAAAAACATATATACACGTAGACATTGATATAAATAGATAATTTCAAATGTACCATATTAACAATACAACATTTGTACTTATATAACTATTTGAATTATATACATATATTAATATAATGCATTTATATTAATTACATAAATGAAATTTTTAAATGGAGGATGGGGTTCTTCTTCAATGTATATGGAGTGGCTATTCATCAGAGGCAATCAAACTGAGATCTATAGCACTATTCTTAGGGATCATGTTTTCCCTTCAGATGGAATATCAGGTCAATATTGGGTATCTATAGTTGAAACAAGTGTGTTCTAACTTGCCTCTTTTTGATAATTGTCTATAGGTCATATCGTTAGAAGGGGAGTTTTTTCACTTTCCAGGGCTAGTTTGGAGTTTATATCAGAAAGGTTATAAATAGTTAAGAACTCTCATATTTTGAGTATTACATTACCAAAAGGTGAAGAACCATGGAGTCTTAATGATTTAGTACATATGGATTATCAAATTTTTGGGACTTTAATATTAAAGGTGTGTGAAAATCGAGCATGGGTTCTTCCATTTTTTTTCCCTCGCACAGTCTAAGGCAACATGAATGGAGTTGTGGATCTCTGTATATTAACCCTATTTCTCTTCATTTTCATTAATAAAGCGTGGATTATATCTTCTGAAATGTTAGGAATGATTTTTTACAAGTATGGATTAATATTCATGGTCTTAAATGAAACATATAACTCCTAAATATCATTCATGACACTAACATGGCAATTGGAGTTCTAATCGGATATGACAGGGAGAAGAACATGTTTGATTTAGTCATTTTTTCATAATGCTGGTTGATAAGGTTCTCAATGACACACTCATCACGAAGTTAATTATTTCCACTCATAGTAATGATATTCACCTCGGTGTGGAGTATTAGAAGAGTCCCATTTACTTTGTGCAGTGTAATACAGTTAGGAACTCTAAATAATTCTATTAATGAAACAGATATTATAGAATATGTAATTTGACGTGTTAATTTTCTATGGAATATATGATAAAGACCACAATAAAGAGTTTAATGCAAGCTGTATTAGAGAATTCTATTGAGAAAAAACATGTAATACTTGGGAATCCCTTTTATTAACTTGTGGGTGTTCGTTGAATTATAAGATTATAATAGGTTTTTTACCAGGATGGTCTAGACTTGTACTCTCTAGTTGGGACACAAGCTGATCCTCAAGATAAGGACAACCTAATTCATCTAGGACGATCCATCTTGGATGCAGTTGAGGAAAGGATGGTAAAATATTATTTGAATATCATTACTAGGTCATGGGACGAACATTTTTCAGAGAAGTATACCTCTAGTACTGAATTTATTTATGATAGACCTATTGAGGATTAAAATGGGTAAAATTTCTATGAACATAAATCATAGCGAGGTGCTAACCTCGTATTCTGGAAAGATTGCAATGTTTTTTCTTCAAGGAATCGAAAATTAAAATTAAAGATAGATACATGCATGCCCCCAATGGTGTCCAAATATAGGACTGGTTCTATCTATAGAAATCATGAGTCTAGTATCAATATATCATTGATGAATGAAGGGAAAGATAGTTCATTAGTCTCTTCTGCACCAGCGGAACTAATGGAGAGGAGGTTGGAGCTTCAAGGGTCTCTTGTAGTCATCTGATGGATATGTCTAGTGGCATCATTTCCATTCCTACTGACATGATGATAATCTACTCTATATTTTGATCAGACTTCCAAATACAACTCATTGACAATAATAATCCATAAAATCACTCCTAAGGGGTAGCATTTGATTCTACTGGATCTGGTGTTGTGGATCCCAAAAAGGGAGTGATTGTGCATGAACATGTTGTGATGGGGTCATTTCCTATGGAAAAACCTAATTGATCTAATATATGTATAGTGGAGGAGGGATAATATGTTGAAAAATATCTTATAGAAGTGGATAATGATGTAGTGTTGACACACATCCCTCGGGTCACACTACATGATCATCTACTGTCTACCACAATAGAATTAATTTTGGAAATTTCTTTAGAGAGACTTTCAGACAAGATCTTGAAAAACCTAGTAATGGCATAGGATGTTTGCAGACCTTCTGATGTTCTAATACCTTCCAATTAATTAAACAACCATGTTAGAGGCAACTTTCAAACAAATAATCTTTTTAAAGTTCTTACCTCCGATATTAGTGATGACTATAGACAAATATGTGATGATGCTTCTAAAAAATGCGAAATAAATGTTTCATATAATTATGAATTTATTGATGCTGGAGGAGTACCATGTCAGCTACTTATGTCATGAATATGGGGTTGACATCCTCATGGTTAGGGTGGATGAGTTTCAAATCACAATATGATCAATCCCTCTCATTTGTTCTGGAGGGTTATGCGAGATGTGTAAACATGAGTTTTCCCATGGAATAGTTACCTTGATGTCCACCCACTTTGGGTTTGTGATTATTTTTTACTTTTTTGTATTTTTTTCTAATGAGGGAGGATTATTGTCTGAACCCATCCTATTTTTTCGTTGTTCACTTATTTCTCAATTCAATAAATGGTCTTGACATCATAGTATTGAGAAAAAAAATATATTCATGCATTTATTAATTAATTAATTTAAATAAACATTAATTTTTGAATATAAATATGATAATTTTATGTAAATTACTAATATTTACTTTTAAAAACATTTATCAGTGCTAAGAAAACTATTAAAAAATATGATCCTTTATTAATGCTAAAAACCTACTAATAAAGGACACCCTTTATCAGTAATTTAGTTATTGAATCGATAAAACCCAGCCCTAGCTCAAGTGTGATACGTGGTAGATTATGTTGTATGTGTTTTGTGTTTGTGTGTGTGTATATATATATGTTTTATATATGTATATGTATATTTGTGTTTGTGCACATGTGTATGTGAGCTGTATATATAGTCATTTTTATATATGTGTAATATTATGTATTGGATGTATATAATTTTGTATGTGTATCATGTACTATTCATTTTTATTATTATCCCACAATTAATAATTTTTCATTTTTTAGAGTATTTTTAGAATTTATAATCATTTTTTAAATATATATATATATATATATTAAGAAATATTTATTATATATTTTTATTTTATATTATTAGTATTTGTTAAATTTTTTTATTATGTTTTAATATTTTATAAAATATTGAAATTTATATAATTAGGTTATTTAAATGAAATTCTTAATATTTTATTTGTTTTTGTACAACATTAGAATCAATGTCGTTAATATTATAAGATTGTTTTTTTAAATAGTTTTTCATTTTGATTTAATTTATTATTTTGTAATATTATTTAATTTAATATTATATTTTCATATTTAAAATTTATTAACTTTTTATTTGTTGGAATTTATTTATTTTCGAATAATTATTTACTCTCTAATATTTTCAAAATGTATGTACTCAAACAAGATTAAATAATGGTTTATAACTCATGATCTTTAAATTTATTATATATGAAATAAACATAAAGTTCATAGGGAGATGGAAATATGAAAATTGTGAAAAACCACTACAGCAAAGAAAAACAAATAGATGTTTCCAATATACCAGATATTCATCTTTTTGAATAAGATCAGCCATCACCCATTCCTCTTGAATGATTAACTGTTGTACCTCTCGTACCCCTCGTGGTTTAATTTTTAATGATCACAATCACTCTCTTATTTATCTAATCTTGTTTTAAGTGTTTTTGTTGATAGGCAAAAGGTTGCCCAGGAATTGGGCCAAGAAAATCCAAAGTGGATTGATTTCAGTCCTACCGGCCAACCGGTGGATGACCACCGGCCAGCCGATAGAGCCTGGACAGAAGGCATCCTTCTGTCCAGACCACCGGCCAACCGGTGTCCCACCACCGGCCAGCCGGTGGGACCCAGACAGAATAGTATCAGCCACTGCCTCAGCACCGGCCAACCGGTGGCCTCCTCACCGGCCAGCCGGTGGTGCCTGAGCCCGAGCCCTCTCCCTTTTCCAAAGCACCGGCCAACCGGTGGCCTAGCACCGGTCAGCCGGTGGAGCCAGTCAAACTAGCCGTTGGGCTTTGACCAGACTTGTCCACTTGCCTCCCAACGGCTCCGAAGGCCTCTCCAACGGCTCTGAAGACCCCCAAAGGCCATTTGAGGGTTCCCCCTCTATAAATAAAGGACTAGGAAGCCCCGGAAACTCAAGGAAGCCCACAAGAACATTTTTCCATTATTTGGCGAACCTCCTGCGCATTCCCTCAAGGAACCCTCACTTGCTCCAACCTTCTTCCACATCCAAGGAGCACCACCATAGAAGCTTGGGAGCGCTCTTCATCAACTTCATCAATCCATTGGCGCCCAAGACTTCTCTCATTACGGTTTTTCTTGTTTTATCTATTTTGAGCATAAATTTGGGTTTGTTCCAACAAACCCCTCATTTCTCGCATCCTCTCTTCTAAGGGTTTTCACACCACCTTCAAGGTGTGAAGAGGTTAGTCAAGCCTTCCCTTTAAAAGGCTTGAGTCATAGGTGAGCTAGCCTTCACCTGTAAGAAGGCTAGTGGGTTCTTGCTCAACCATTAAAAGTAAGTGGGTTCTTGCTCAACCATTAAAAGCAAGCTGTAATAGGTTCTAGACTAACCTTAAAGTCTAGTGGGTTTCTTTCTAAAACCATTAAAAAGAAAGCGGTAGTAAATCTCTCAACGGTTGAGTTGAGAGCGGAGACGTAGGCTTGGGTTTAAGCCGAACTCCGTTATCAATTTTGTGTCTTACCTCTTTTATTTCCGCTGCACTTTTAACTTTGATTTTAAATTGTTAATTATTTTTTAAAAAGCATTCACCCCCCTCTTGCCATCACTTTTCCACCCAAAAATTGGTATCAGAGGCAAAATTTGAGTAATACCCTAACCGGTTTCAAATTTAATATCCTTTATGATGGCTTCAACTTCTTTCGCCCCCGAAGGCTTTTCTTTGGGTCGTGCTCCATTCTTTGATGGAACCGACTACACTTATTGGAAAACTCGCATAACCACTTTTCTTAGGACCATTGTATATCCTATTTATAAAATTGTCATGCATGTTTATTCTCTTTCTTCTCCTGATGAATCCAAATGGACTCAAGCCGATATTAAAAATTTCGAGCTTGATGGCAAAGCCATCAACGCTCTTCATTGCGGCCTTGATCGTAATGAATTCAATCGAGTTTCCACATGCACTTCATCTAATGAAATCTGGAAACTATTGGAGGTTACCCATGAGGGGACCAACAAAGTTAAGGATACTCGATTGGATACGTACCGTCAAGATTTTGAGTCTTTTACCATGCATCCATCTGAAAATATTACTGAAATGTTTACTCGTTTTACTGATGTTTGCAATGGGAGAAAGTCCCTTGGTGATGATGTGTCTGCAGAGACGATGGTCAAGAAGATCCTTTGGATACTACCAAGCTCAAGGGCACCAAAAGTCACGGCAATACAAGAAGGAAAAGACATCAAGAACATGCCAGTAAAAGAGCTCATTGGATCCCTCATGACCTATGAGATCACCATGAGGAGGCAAGCTGAAAAGGAAGGCAAACCGATCAAAGTTCCAAAGAACATTGCCTTCAAGGTTCAAAAAGAAGAAAGCTCCTCCTCCTCATCGTCTTCCTCTTCAAGCGGCGATTCAGAAATGGAGAATCTTTCCCGCAAAATGCACAACTTCATGAAGAAGCACAAGAAGAAGAAATCCCGCAAGGCTCGAAAGAAAAAACACGACGAAAAATCCGAGCCCGAGGTAACATGTTACGGGTGTGGCAAGAAAGGCCATTACAAGCCCGATTGTCCACTCAACAAGAAAAAGGCCAAGAAAAAGGAAAAGAAAATGGCTTTCAAGGCCACATGGAGTGATAGCTCCACATCCTCCTCCTCCTTCTCCTCCTCAAGTGACAACGGTAAAAAATTCCTAATGGCATTTCATGAGGTAACCTCTTCCGACTCCTCTTCCTCTAGTTCTTCAAATTCGTTTAATCATTTATCTTATGAGGATCTCCAACATGCTAGACATCAATTGGAGGAAGGTTTTCATGAAATTTCTTCCAAATTTGTTGCTTTAAAAAAGAATTTCAAAAAACTTTCTTCCGAAAAGGAACAACTTCTCAAAGAAAAGGAGGAGTTGTCCCTCAAGGTCCAAAACCTTCCTGATGTTGATTCTATGGAATCAACAATCAAGGATTTAAGGGAATCCCTAGCTAAGTTCACCAAAGATGAACATAACCTTTCGAAACTCCATGGTTCCCAACGCATATCTAGAACCACCCAAGAGCTTGGCTATTCCAAGCAAGCTTCCTCTTCCCATGCTCCAACTATTTTTGTAAGGGGGAGCTCCCAATATAAATTTTGCAACTATTGTAAAAAACCCGGGCACTTAATTTATGAGTGCGATTGCAAAAATTCCCGGTATGGATGGCCCAAAACTATTTTCTTTAATGATGAATTTCATAGGAGAAGACCCGCCACTAGACAAGTATGGATTGAAAAATCCCTTTTAACGAGTCTCACCGGACCAAAATTTGTCTCGGTTCTAAAATCCTCTCCCCGGTGATTTGTTGTTTTTATTTAGGGGGATTTATGATTGTTTAAGCCTTTTTGCTTTATTTTAAAAACTTTCAATTCAAAACTTTCAATTCAGATTTCGAAATTTTCAATTCATTTAAAAACTCTATCTTGTTTTTTCATCCTTTCCCTCAATCAAGTTTTATGCCCCGTGCTATTTTGATAATCACAAAGGGGGAGAAATTCTTGGTTGATTGGGGGAAAAATCTTTCTCTCATGCTTTTCTCTTTTCAATCTTTTACATTTCTTGTTTTGGTGATTGTGATCATCAAAATTGGGGGAGATTGTTGTACCTCTCGTACCCCTCGTGGTTTAATTTTCATGATCACAATCACTCTCTTATTTATCTAATCTTGTTTTAAGTGTTTTTGTTGATAGGAAAAAGGTTGCCAAGGAATTGGGCCAAGAAAAGCCAAAGTGGACTGATTTCAGTCCTACCGGCCAACCGGTGGATGACCACCGGCCAGCCGATGGAGCCTGGACAGAAGGCATCCTTCTGTCCAGACCACCGGCCAACCGGTGTCCCACCACCGGCCAGCCGGTGGAACCCAGAAAGAACAATATCAGCCACTGCCTCAGCACCGGCCAACCAGTGGCCTCCTCACCGGCCAGCCGGTGGTGCCTGAGCCCGAGCCCTCTCCCGTTTCCAAAGCACCGGCCAACCGGTGGCCTAGCACCGGTCAGCCGGTGGAGCCAGTCAAACTAGTCGTTGGGCTTTGACCAGACTTGTCCACTTGCCTCCCAACGGCTCCGAAGGCCTCTCCAACGGCTCCGAAGACCCCCAAAGTCCATTTGAGGGTTCCCCCTCTATAAATAAAGGACAAGGAAGCCCCAGAATCTCAAGGAAGCCCACGAGAACATTTTTCCATTATTTGGCGAACCTCGGGCACATTCCCTCAAGGAACCCTCACTTGCTCCAACCTTCTTCCACATCCAAGGAGCACCACCATAGAATCTTGGGAGCGCTCTTCATCAACTTCATCAATCCATTGGCGCCCAAGACTTCTCCCATTACGGTTTTTCTTGTTTTATCTATTTTGAGCATAAATTTGGGTTTGTGCCTACAAACCCCTCATTTCTCTCATCCTATCTTCTTTGGGTTTTCACACCACCTTCAAGGGGTGAAGAGGTTAGTCAAGCCTTCCCTTTAAAAGTCTTGAGTCATAGGTGAGCTAGCCTTCACCTGTAAGAAGGCTAGTGGGTTCTTGCTCAACCATTAAAAGTAAGTGGGTTCTTGATCAACCATTAAAAGCAAGTTGTAATAGGTTCTAGACTAACCTTAAAGCCTAGTGGGTTTCTTGCTAAAACCATTAAAAATCAAGCGGTAGTAAATATCTCAATGGTTGAGTTGGGAGCGGAGACGTTGGCTTGGGTTTAAGCCGAAATCTGTTATCAATTTTGTGTCTTGCCTCTTTTATTTCCGCTGCACATTTAACTTTGATTTTAAATTGTTAATTATTTTTTAAAAGGAATTCACCCCCCCCCCTCTTGCCATCACTTTTCCTCCCAACATTAACCATCCTCTAAGTTTTGGTCTTTTTCCAATGTTTTCATCATCGTCTTGAGTGTCAATGGTTCCATCATGTGGGGTGGGATCATTAAGAGTATGAGGCTCCTAGCTTCTAGGTACTCATGTGCCCTCTAATACCTTACAATCATAATTTCTCTTTGCTTTGACCACCTATTCGATTGAGGGTTACCCTTTTAATAATAAAAGATGACGTGCATTGACAAATACATCATGGAAGACATCCTTACTATTAGATCTATCTAAAATACAAGTTAACTATGATATTTCTTACATGACCCAGAATATGATGGATTCATCTCAACCATAGGATAAACAACATCAATAGTATCCACTTCCTCTATAATAGAGTTTATTTGTTGCTACACATCCATAGATTTATTAGAAGCATCCAATGCTTCTCCCATGGTTTGAAAAATGTTTACACCCTTGGTGTATGGAGTTTCATTGGCCACACTAGTTTACTACAGAAAAATAAGAGGCTTAGGGGATGTCATCCCCCACAGATTTCCATCCTCCAATATCACCTAGTTAATGGAATAGGAAACTTTTTATACCATCATATCCCTAAGAGAATTAAGAATGAACCCCTTCCTTATAATGAGATGAACACACTTGATGAGATTCGTAATATCCTCCACACTAAGAATCCAACGCATTTTCCAACATACCAGTATCCCAAATTCCATTCACTCAATATGAGATCCACTATCATGATAGCATGTTAAATTCATTCAACAGATATATTGTTATAATTAAGTAGAGTCATGGTTGAGGTATGACCTAATTTTATTCCATCATCCACCTTGGAAAAGTAAATTTAACGGTGAATTTTATTATCACCCATAGGTATCTATCTTGAGAGTGGGGGAGATCCATTTCCCCTTACATGACCTCCTTGCAATCCATCATCACCTCCTTACATATGAGATGATCCCCAATCATTTTTCCTCCCATTCATAACCACTTCTTTCTTATCAACTGAGTGCTTATTCCCATAAATCATCAGTAAATTGAATTACTGGTTTCAACATGATGTCCTTATCTATTGCAGTTATAACCTTTCCATCCCCTATTAAGTGATCTATTTCATATCCAACAAATGATCAATTAAAAAAAAATGGTACATCTTCATTTTCAATTAGAATCTCAAACATTAAATCCTAACCAATAAAATATACTATTCCAGTAAGCGGAAAACTAATATCAACACAACAAACATTCAAGAATAATGATATTACCTAGCCATCTCAGTATCTTAATCAAATTTAATTGGGGGCACAACAGTCAATGCAACATCTCATAGAATTCGTGGGTGCTAAAAAACCAATTCAGGCCTTTAAAATAATTGTAAAACGATTGAACATAGTCCTTGCCCTAAAACTGATCAAACTAGGTATCCCAATATTGAAATCATAGGATCACTTGTTTGTGATGGATGAAGCCATAGATCCATTCCATTAGATTAAGATCTCTAGAAGGGAAATTAATGTGTTAAAAACCCATACAAATTAACATAATTTTCAATCCATCAAATCCCCAAATTTAGTGCATCCTTTTCTCCATAGAATCCATCCTCTAGAAATCATTCCTTGACTATAAGGTTAACCATGCAATGATCGAATTCCTGTAAACATCCATCATATATTCAAAAAATTTAATCTATTCTTGAATGAAAACCATGGGAAATTACTCAATATTTAGTTTTTAGAATTCTATGATTCATCCTGAAGGATAGAAAAATATCAATAAAAAATATAAGTACCTTCCTGCACAACATTATGAGCCACCATATCGACAAAATTAGTAGGTTCTGAAGGTCATCATATTGGAATCACGTTCACTAAAGCATGACCTACCTCTAGGATCCCTTTGAAATTTTGTGAGCTAGAGGCAGGATCAAGATCCCGGGGAGTACATAAATTATTGGAGGTATAGTAATATTACCACTTAAATATTCATATTTAAAAAAACTGAGGTTTACTTGGATAACAAATCCCAGCTATATCCAGTACAGAGGAATCCAAAAATCCATTCCCATCACCAGAGAAAACCCAAACCCCCAATTTGGTGTTCCTCAACATCGTGGTATAATTAAAGACAAAAACATAGTGACATACCTACCTCAAATCAACATCAATCACATACATTAATTCCATAATCTCCAAAGTTGCCTCATGATCGCTATGGAATCACTGAGAGAACCATTCTCACCATTTTTTAATTAAATACTTTAGTAATTTATATGAAAGATACTAATTCAATTTTTTTATGAAATTTCAACATTTCAATTATGTTATAAATTTATATAACTAAATTGTTTAAATGATTTTTTAAATAATTTTGACATTTAAAAAGTTAACAATTTTGTAATATATTTAATTTTTTCTATTATTATAATTATTTCATTTTTAATATATTTTGAAAATTTCTCTTTTTTAAAAATTTAAAAATATTCATATTCCGAGTTTTAATATTTTCAATATGTTTATAATTTACATTATTAATATTTATTAAACTTTTTTATTTGGTTTTAATATTTTTAATATGTTCTAAATTTCATAATTCAATTCCTTAAAAGAATTTTAATTTTAATATTTTTTAAGTCAATATACTTCATTTTGAATAATTTTTTTATTTATATAATTAATTATTTTTCTATTCATTTTTACGTGCCTAAAATTCATGTATTTAATTACATGAATTAACTTTTAAAAATAATTTTCTAATTTTTTTAATTTTATGTATTAATTTTTCATGTTTTTTCATTTTATATTATTTATTCAGTTCTAAAATTTTATATTTTTTAATATTTTGGGATATTTTCATTTTTAATATTTATTTTTACATAATAATTTACTATGTTTTAATATTATTAACATGTTATTAATTTAAAACATTAATATTTATTCATTCATATTTATTATGATGTAATATTTTTAAATTCGTGATATAATTAATTTATTTAAACAGATTTTCTATTATTTCATTCATTTTTGTACTTTTTTAAAACCATTGTAAGTAATATTATAAATTATACATAGTAATTTACTATATTTTAATAATATTATAATTTTTTTACTTTATATGATTAATATTCATTCCATTTTATTTATTAAATTTTATCTTTTTTAAAATGTTTCAAAACTATATAATTAATTCATTTTAATGCATCATTTTTATTTTCTTAATTTTTTGTGAATGTTTTATATTGATTTAATTATTCTTACTATGTCATTCTATTAAAATATTTGTTATCTAAAAAATTTTATTTATTCAATTTTATACAATTTCATTTAACAATATTAATCCAATTTTAATATTTTTTAATTTTTACAGTTTTTTGAAATTTATGAATTCTTAAAAATTTATTTATACATGTTTATTTATTATGATTTAATATTTTCAATAATCTTTATTTCAATGTATATCCATGTTTATTTTTTATAAGATGTTTTATAATTTATAAAACATATCAATTTTTTAATATGTTTTAAAATTATTAATTTTTAGTTATTTAGTTTCATTAATTTTTACATTCCTGCATTTTAGATTATAAATCCATAAATAATTTTAATTTATTTTACATTTTTTATTATTTCTTCATTTATATTATATATGTTTGTTTAGTATTTTTTATTTAATTTAAAAAAAAATTATCACCATTTTCGAAATCAAATGATGATAAATATGGGTTTTATCTATACTTAAATTATATAATTGACAATGATTGGTGATATCAACACTTTATATTTTAACACTCAGGATTTTACAACGAATTTATAAAACCCATATGTTCTTTTAAATTAAACCCTAATAGAGAGAACATCTCTTGTGCCATTCAAGCTCTAATGAAACTGAACCTTCACCATCACTCCCCCAACATATCGAAAAAATCAACCCTTTTAAAACCTAAGATAATTGATTATTTTTACTCTTATTTAGTTTACATCACTTGTTCGATCATTTATCAATTTTCTGCAGATTCATCTCAATTCTTCTCATCCTCACTTTTTTTATTAGATTTCTTCTTTTTCGAGATCTTTTATGTCTATTTAATCATATGAGATATCTTGTAATAAATCATATGTCACATCTTATTTAAAAAATTTATCAGTCATATTGCATGGAACTCCAAAATGAATGAGTATTTAAAAGAGATATAAAATCCTTTATCGATGAAAGAACCATCTATGTACATCAAAAAATATTCCCATATATCACTGAACAATAATTCCTTGTTTGGGGAAACATTACCCAAATGGGTTTTCATCAAGTTAATAGATAACATGTCCTTGAAAATTGTTGCTTTTAAAATTTTTCATGTAAGGAGATGATTAAAAAAATAAGTACAAATTTTTTTTACACTTCACAATTGGTAATTTTTTCCAAGTTATTGGTATCCTTCTTACACCAACAGATTAAAATTAAATAATTATTCCCATATGCTTTCATTTAGAAGAATAATATCCAAAATCTTTTTAATATTTTTATTAATGTGAATGCCTTTGAGATTCATCTAGAAACAAAAACTGATAAACACATATTCAGTTACAATGAACTCTGGTAATAATGACATACAATGTGATTACACATAATAAAAAGTTATAGATCACTATTATGTAGGTCAATTCATATAATTTTTTATTCATACTTCCCCAGTTCTATAACATTTTACTTGTATTATTATATTCCCACTATTGACCTCAATTAATAGTCTTTCCTCTATAATTTCAAACTTTGTTCCAAATAGTAAGTAGGACTTTATTTTTAGTGTGTCATTTCGATTTATCCCACTTTCATTTATTCTAATCACCATTAAATTCATTAATTCATCAAAATTTTGATCATTTCTATAATTGAAATTATTTGTTCAACCCACTGTGAAAATCCCAAATATTTATTTAAACCCAGAGTCACAGTTACAAGAACCTCGAAAACACTTTTTGCAGATCCAATCAAACTACCTTTCAATTCTAAAATTTGAATCAAGAACATTATTTAAAACAAACATATCTGCTTCTGTCTGGTTTAAACCTCGCCCCTAGTTTCCACTCTAATATTTTTCCAATTTTAATTCAAAATTTTCTGCAAACATTGGGTTATAAAGAGTATGTGATTAGGCCCTATTAGTTAATTCATTATCTAAAAAATATCAAATTCATATTCTAATAATTCTATCGATGAAACACCACTTAACATCCACAAACCAAGTGATGAAATGAATAAGAATCAACCTCTCCCTCATTTTTTACTCTTACATAGAAATTTTATAGAAACCATCCTTGATAACATTGTTTTCAACATACGAAAATTATATTAGATTCTTTTTTTTTTAATTTATTGATATCTTATATTCCTTTATTTTAATTAATTCCACCTATACAATACAACCTCAATATAAATCATCCACCTCTTATTATCATAGAATAATGGATTTTTATAGCTTAAAAGATAATTTATGAAAATACTCTGATTATTAGTCATATAATAAATCATATGTATTTATTTATTTTTTAATATATTAATATTTTTGAATAAAATAGGATAGATACGAATAAAAAATTGATGGATTCTAATTGTATGAAAACAGGGTTAGATGATAGGGTGGAAGAGTTCACCATGTTTCCAAAATATCCTTCATATGAATTTTCTTGAATCCATTGTCTATGTTTACACTATTATAATTCATGAATATTAGTCTAGAGGAGTGGGAACAACACTTGATCTATTAATAAATATATAAAATTTTAAAAAATTAGTCTAAACATGGGGAATTATTAATGTAGATCGTGGTTAGGATAACACTTCTCATTATGGGTCATCTAATATGATTAAATGTGTGACCAATGATGAATATTGTATCAAGTATGTGATTAAAATTGTGAATGGTGATAAAGATTGTATTAAAAAATTAAAGTAATATTTCATAATGAACATCATGATTTTCCATAAAAATTGTTTGACAAGCTAAAAGTAGAGAAAGGATTCCATTATATACTGGATGTACTAAATACACAACATTGTTAGCAATACTAAATCTATATAACATAAAATGTGGTAATTTATGGAGTGACACCAACTTTATTGAACTATATAGTCTCTGGAATGATATTATCTAAAAACATAATTATCATCCTTGTTGAACATATAATGTTAAAATTATGCTACATTCAATGGGTCTAATCTCGAAAAGAATACATGTCTTTCCAAATGACTGTATTTTGTTTCATGAGGACCGTGAATCACTTAAAAAATTAGAAAAGTGTTGTACATCTCAATAGAAGAATGATGAATCAGGTCCTTCAAAATTGTAATATTATTTTCCTATAATTCTTGGGTTTAGGGGCCTATGAAGAAGTGAGGTGACAGTAAGAAGAATAATATGTCACATGAATATAAGAAATAAAAATGGGAATATTCATCACAGGACATACTCTAATCAATGGAATATGATAGATTATATTGGTAGGTTATAAATTTCCACTTTAGTTACACATTATGTAAAAATAAATTATATTTTCTCTACATATATCAAGACCAAAACAACCAGGTAAAGATATTTATGTTTATGTCAATCCCTTTATCAATGATTTGGAATAATTGATGGATTTAGGTGTCACATTGTATGATTCTAATAGAAATAAAGATTTCATATTGTGATCCATGTTGTACAGGATGAAAAATTAATTTCATACTTATAGAAATTTGATAGGAAAAAGTATTATAGAACATAAGGGTGTCCTATTTGGGAACTAGGTACATATTCATTTAGGGTGAAACATTCAATGAAGATTATGTAACAAATAAATCATATATTTCTAGCATAGAGAAACAAATATCGATCATAGATGAACTTATTTAATGGGAATTCAAAATAAGGAATATCTACAACTCTAGTAATAAGAAATCAAAAAATATATTAATTAAAAGATTTAGACATTAATTTTGGTAAAATTTTATTCATTGATAATATGGTTCACATGATGGTTCAAATGGTCAGAGAGATTCAACTATGTGGCCTTGTACATTATAGATGGATGTACCCCATTGACTATTATAAAAAAAATTTAAAGGGTATGTAAAATAATTGAATTCAAGTAGACTAACAGACTGACTAAAAATTGAAATATTTTTTTAAAAAAATAAATTAAATTATAATAATAGATAAAGGGATCATGAATTCCAAAAATGATGAACTCTAAGAGAATCTCATCGACAAAGCATATCATGATCAATAAAAGAGATCTGAAATAAGAGGAAACCCAATATCCATTCACTATGGATACCCTTGGATGAGAATAGATCTGCCAAACTATTACCCTCGGGCCATGTATGTGAAACCCTCGTCTTCAGATAATGTAAGGAAATACAAATCCTCACATCAGAAATGTTATTCCAAGGTTAGTATAGATGGAATTAAAAATCATTAACCATAATAGTGGATTTTAATTTCACTTCAGATAATGTAATTGAACATGAAATACATATTTTCAACCTTAGAAGCATAGCCAAGGCCACAACCATAACTGACTTACCCTCTCCAAAAAAGATGAGAAAACCAGGCTAATCGATCCTTTAAAATTACGAACAACAACTCCACCAGGCATGAACTCTTTCACAAAATATCTATATATATTTTACTTAATTCATTGACTAGGAGACTGCCATATCACCCATAATCCAGTATCCCTCAACATTATATAAGCCTCTATAATAGAAGAACCAGGTGTGATGAGCAATTTAAGTACCATCTAAAGGGAAACATGTTTACACTATTGAACAATATAATTAAGGATATCTAGAAATTTGATCCTAATGTACTGGATATTTGGAAAAAAAATGTTAATGGAAATTTTTTTTAAGAATCCAATATGACCCAATTAGAAGTAGGAATGAACATGGAAAACCCCTTGGACTATGAATATTCCTTATCCTATAAATCCCAACTATCGTGAATGAAATCCTCCATATAAAATTTCCTATAAATAAAATCTAAAATTCCTACTAAAAGAGACCATATATGAATAAATAATTCACTATAGAATAAATTTGGAAACATATTATAATTTTCATTGAAGCATCACTTGTATTTCCATTCCATAGGATTGGAAATGCATTGTAGGTTATCATTAGTTAGAATGGAATTGTTTTCGATTCTTCACATACTATAGTTAAATATAGAAGAGATTCATTTACACCCAATTCTAGTGTCTATGCTATGTAGATTAAAAGGGGAGTGAACCATACTATGAAAAATAGAATAAGTCAGTTTCCCAAAAAAAGAATGATATAATGAAACACCAGTCTAAATGATGATCATATATTTATGTCGTGTGCTAGTGCCACTATTATTTGGAACAATATTTTTAACATATTTGATTACAGATGAATGATTATTGATTCTCTCAATGACCAACTCAAATGTCATGCTGATATGGATAGCTCCAAAAAAATCTAGAACTAATATTTTTACAGGGGTTACAAAGATTCATCAAGTAATCTGGTATGATAGGAACTCTATCCTTTAGAATAATTGCTCACTCAACATTAATGAAGGTAAAATTTAAATTATGGTTGTTATTTGGAAAGCTTCATTTATTTATATAGAGATTCAACAACACTATGGATGATTTTATGATTCTGAGGCGTCTTCAGGTTGATGCCATCTTTAGTTATCCACAACAAAAATTTTAGGTTTTCTAGAGACCACCGCTCTATGGATGGCTCCAAATCAATGTGGATGGACCCCCTAAAGGAAATTTGGGTCCCAAAGGAAGTGGAACCATCTTCAAAAACCATTTTGGTCATATAATTTGGTTCTTTTTTAGAGGTTGTGGCATTGCATCCTCCCTGGAAGCTGAACTGATGGGTGTGATCCATGGCATCTCTTTCTCTATTCACAAATGTTGGAATAACTTGTGGAATGAATGTGAATCTACTACTATAGTATTTCACATTTGGTATTGGGAGGTTCATATTTCATGGTTTAAGACTAAACGAAGGATGAATTGTCTCCGTTCTCTCCAAGGTATCAACTACATTGCAACCCATAAGAATCATGAGGAAAATTTGGTTCTAGAAGGACTCACCAATAAAGGTGTCATACATGACACAACCTGGCTTGAGGAGATACCAAAATCCTTGCCTCCTCTTAATGTTAAACACTATAATATGATCCAATATTTTAGACTTTTTTAATTTCTCGTTTTTAAAATAATATTTTCTTTGGTCATTTGACTAAATCCCCTCCTTATAAAAAAAATAATGGTTTGAATTACCTATTTTTAATATTCATTGACCACTACATCATTGAATCAAGGATGAACATATGCCTATTTGAAAAACGATATCATAAACTAGAAAACTATGGAAAATGAAGATAGGTTTATCCTCATTTTGTTTCAAGGAAGAAATGCCACTATTCCCAATAATCGACAATGAATTTTCTAGAATTGTGTGCACAAGTATTTTCAGTATTCATCAAATATGATATCTATTAAATTTTACATACTAATCCAGAGGATAATCCACATACATCCTCTTTAAAAAATAATACCAAATAGATTCCTAATATAACCTCTCACATAGGTTTGTCCTATACGAACTATATAATGTCTTCAATACCGTTGAGATTGATACCCCCTCTTGGAAAGGACTTCCCAGATGATTCCAAATTTCCCAATGATGATGAAATTCTTATTGTAAACACTATATAAATCAATTGATAAGCCTTTTAATGTTCATTACATAATCATTGGGAGTTACTCACATAGATAAAACATGCATAAGGATTGATGAGAGAACATGATTAACCGGAGTGATTCTTCCCAAAAAGGAAAGAAAGTAACTTATCCATATGAAGATCCTTCTCATGATTTTTTTAACAATTTTATCCTCAAAATTAATTTTATCTCTCCAATTATATATTGGAGATCCCAGAAAATATAAAGGATAATTTTTTATAGAAAAAAATATCTATAATAAGCTTCGATCTCCTTGAATATCACTTGTTTGAGATAAAACGCCACCTTTAATAGTATTGACATGTTGAATAGATTTATTATAATAATCATAGAGATTCATCTTAAAATTATAAATTGAATTTTCACTTCCATTGAGAAAAAAAATCATTTTATTTAAAAATAATATATGAGAAATGCAATAAAATCCTTATCACCGATTAAATGGAGGAATCAATCCATCTTTAAGAACCTTATTATGATTATTACTAAGGATATCCTAGAACATAATAAAAAGGTTCAGGGGAATTAGTTCACCCTATCTGAAACCCCCTGTGGATTTATAGAAACCAAATATTTTACCTATAATAAAAATAGATAACCCTAGATAAGAGAACCATTAGAAAAAAGGGTCACAAACACACTATGAATAACCACACATTCTGATCACTTTGATAATAAAAGACTTTTCCATCTGATCATAGGCCTTTTCCATGTTAATAATTATTATTGAATTTATTATGATCACTCTCTTATTAAAATCATAAATAATTTCCTGAGTATGATTGATATCTACCTATACACCTCTCCCTTTGATAAAAATATATTTTTCCCATTAATACCTAGAGAAGAAGCTTAATGGAAAATATTTTTTTAAGAATGGTGGAAAATATTGTATACAAAATATTTCATGTCATAATAGGATAGATTTCCCCAAAACTGTAAGGATGATAAAATATAACAATTAAATCCAAAATGGTAGCCGATGTGACTCTATTTAAAGATCCACCCATGAAATAATCATGGATAGAAGACACTATATCCCCATTGATAATGAGCCATGCATCAGAAGATAAATCTCTTGGGAAGCAATATGGGCCTAGAGAAATCTCAGAATTTAGTGACTTTATGGAATAAAAAATATCCACTTCATACACGATAAAACACAACCTTCGGTTGTCAATTTCATGAATAATATCGAGTATATTATCAATGATAGAGTTTAATACCACTAATTATTGAGAAGTACCCCCTTGAAGAAGACACTAACATGAATGAGATTCATTGAAATGTGCCACTACTAGAGGACATACAATGCTTGTATCACTAGTGAACGAACCATTTGGGAGAGGATGGTTAAGCCTTCCCAAGAACATTTTATCACTAATACATTCTTTAATGAAGGTTTTAAGTTTGTAACTTTTTATTGGACATTTATATTTTGATCTACCATAGGAAAATATATCAAGATCAAGTAAAGCTTCCTCATTCTTAACTTTCTTTCTGGGTAAGAGGATGTATGTTTTATCAACCCATTGAGTTTTTAAAATACGATCATGTTTGTTAATCTCTTCGATTAGGTTATCCAAATTACAATCATGATTGTTGGGATGAGGAATCCAAGTAATAATGTCATTATATAACCTTCTTAATTTATTCATAAGTTCTATCAAAAAACCATAAATATGAGGAATCTAAGAATCATGAACCATTTCTCTACAAACATCCAACTGTATCAACTCAGTGGTATAAAGAAGTTCCTTTTCAAATCCCCAAAATGATGGACATGAAAAAGTTGGGGATTGTGGTATGATAAATATATATACAAGTGGGTCATATAGGAACCATAAATGTTATATATAGCCCAAAAATTTACCATAAAATTTTCATGCCATTTATAGATTATGCTACTGCCCCTACGATTATTGCATTGGTAGGAATCTCCTGAGTTACACTTTTATCGGAGTTGAGTGGATGAAATAAAAGATAAAAATTCATGTATACCATTTTTGGGATAGATCTCCCCCCTTGTTTATATAAGTGTCTATAATGGTGTTGAAGTACCCTCTAATAATCAAATCTACTGAGCCTATTTTGAAGCTAGAACTAGTGTTTCATAGATCTTTTCTCTTATATGGGTGACATATGGAACTAAAAATAGACATTAGACAGTATCTGACACTATTACTGAACATAATGTATATGTGATGACTATAACCCTCTAAAACATTTCCGTAGATTTGATCATTTTAGAAAATCCAAAATGTGGTCTTAAGGTGGTTGACCGTGCACAAAATGAATAATGTTCAAAATTTGATCTATGTACTTAATGGAATCAGTTTTATTCTTTGATTCAATTATGGAAAGGAAGGAAACATTATTCTTATAAATAGTCTTTAAAAAAAATACCTCTTAGCAAAGGATATAAAAACCTTGGAATTCCAAGTAATGGTATAATTCATTAAGGTGGTGAATATTCATCCTATATTTATATTTCATGTGATGTTCCGCAATAAATTCTATTACTGATATATTTGGTTCCTGATTGAGTATCAATACGGGTTCGAGGAAATGTGGATTTAATCACCTTAGGACACTAGTAAAAAATATGGATTTAACATTGGTTTTTTACATCAGTTTTTAACAAACGTCTATAAAGGTGATGTATAATATAATCCTTTTGAATTCAGTTTTCAAAAAATCATGCTGAAAATGACGCCATGCTGAGTTTTGGGCATCAGTTTAGCAAATTAACCAATGCTGAAAACCACTTTTTGGCATCGATTATTATATGAAATGATCCAGAAAATTTAGTGCAAGCCTATTTTATTCATCAATTTATTATAAACCAATGTTGAAACACATTTTAGCGTCATTTTATTAAATAAAACATTTCTTAAGAATGTATATTTTTTTTAAAAAAAGTGGGCATTATATTTTAATAAAACTGACACCGAAAGTAAAATAAATAGAAAATATTGAATATTATACTACCAAAATAATAAAAATACCTATAATAAAACATAGTATATAGAAATAAAACAATATTTATCATTGAATACAAATACATAAAAACTTCCATTTTTTCAGTTAATCAAAAATCTATCAATGAGTTTGTATTATAAAGTAGAATTAAAATACACATACCTGAAATTGACGACATGGTCATTGTTGGTTATTATTTAATAATTAAATTGATATCATTCAGTTCAAACACCTATTATAAAAAATTAATTAGTTTTTTTAACATTTGTTATTATGAAAATTTAATATTATTCAACATAAGAATCTACATACCTCAAATTGTAATAAAACATTACAAATATTTTTCCGTAAACTATTTGAGATGGGTATGTTCTATTTGGGTATAAGACTCATTATCATTGAATGTATAAAATAAAATTTAATGAAATGAGATTAAAAATATAATATTATGACAGAAAATATTATAAAATAATAATATAACTAACCTTATAAAATTTAGTAGTTACCCCAGTTGTGATTATCACACACAAGAATTTTAAAACATAATATCCACATTCAACATGTAATTTTTGACAATGAAGATATAGTTATAAAACATTAACATGATAATAAAAAACAATATTTATTTATATCAAAAAAATCCGAACAATATATAATATATAAATAATTACCTTTATTTCCACATAATTGATGGAATTTGGTTACTTTATTAACATGTGTTATTTGTTAAAAAATTTACATGAACTAAATTTTCATATATATGATCCAATAACACATATATAAACAATGAGAATTAGACATAATGAGTTTATGAAAAGAATAAAATATGTATCTGACTAAAAGGTGGAAAATCTTTTACGAACACTCCCTGATAAAGAGAAAAATAAATATAAGGTGCATTCATTTGGACAAAATATGGCTAACAAACAATATCCCCTATCATACAATGAAACAATTATTGTCATTATGATGATCATAAGTTCATAATTATGTTTCTATACTTATTTATCAAGAAATTGAAAAAACCGACATGAAATATTTTTATGTGAAAATATCTCACATATATATGATACTCTACTAGGATTCTTCACATCTTGCACTTCCATGGAAATATATTCTGGATCTCTAAAAATGTAAATGGTTGTTCTACAATTTTGAACAATAAGTGTGTATAGATATCTAATTTAAAAAAGAAAATATAGTTAGTAAATTTAAACCATTTTTTATTAAAATAAATATAAAATGAAACATCAGTTTACTTATATGGAAAACAACTACAATAGTTTCAGACTGAACTCTTTAAAATCAACTAGATGAATGATATCTTATTTGAGAAATATCAATGGATAATTATCTTCCACATATATCTGATGTATTCTAAAACTCATAGATATCATCCCTTGAATAATAAGCTTGAGATAATCTTTGTATCCCATAAGAAATATTAGAAGTATCTAAAGCCTATTATTCGTGAATGTGTTGTTTTGGTTATAAAATTTCTTTTACTTTCAAATAATCTTATATAAGTAAAATGTTTGAAAGAATTATGATTAGATTTAAATAATATGTAATAAATATTTAAAAAATGTATACTTCAAATGAAATATGAGGAATAAGACTAGTTGTCCAAATTGAAAAATTACCCAGAAAATCCCCAACTCTAGTAAAATCCTCAGTAAAATATGGTAGTAAAGCATTATGATCAATAATCTCAAGTACTGATTTTATAACCAGGTCTACCTGCATAGGCTGGTGATGTACCAAATCCCCAAAAAATTATACGAGTCTTAACTCAACAATATTTATATGACGATCTCCAGCAAAAAACTCACAGTAGACAATTTGATCCGAGTGAGGAGGTATAGGATCAATGTAGGCAGGTTAGGCAGGGTTGTTCGAATGGCATTGAGGTGGAGGATAAAATTAAGAAGGTTGGGCTGGAGGTAGAGGATCAATGTAAGTATGCTGGGCAGGCTGGGATGGTTGGGAAGTCCAGACAGTTGGTGATAGTCTTATCAGGTGATCTCATAAATCCTAATGCACGACTTCTTGAATTTGATCACCCATAAGTGGTTTTATCTCATTCATCTCAGCTTTTAAGGATCCTATTTCTAGTTCTTTTGATTTATTACTATGAAAAAAACATTCTAATTACTAAAAATAACATGATATCCCCTAATATGGCTAGGGTGTACAACATTTCCTAAATTAGTGGCGTGGATGTTTATCCTACCCTCCGTGATGAAAGATCAGTGTGTCTCTTTCTCCTAATGATCATCCTGAAATGAAAATTGAAAATATTGTTTTAGTTTTTATAATTTATAAAATTGAAAATTTCCTGAAAAATAACTAATATTTACCTATAATGTTAGTATATTCTTACTTAGCTTCCTCTATAAGGTACTTCTGATTTTTCATTCTTCTTACTCGTTTCCATTTTTCATTGTGAATGGGAGGAGATAGAGGACGAAACTAAACCTTTTCTAAAACACTACTAGGCCAATCTCTTAATTCTAAAAATACTTATCCAATCATTTTTTCTCCAATAATGGATACCCTCCATGTGACAAAGTATGAGGGTATAAATTTTTCAACTGGATCACTTGATGAGATCTTATGGATTCCTTTTACATAAATATAAATTAATAAGTAACTAGTGAAATATATAATAAACATTGCAATATAAAATAATAATCAAATATAAAAATTTTCTTAATGGAGACTATCAAAAAATTCTTTCTATTTATATGCATATATAATAAAATACTTAATGAATGTGTTATCAAAAAATTTCTTTCTAAAAACATAAGTTTTTGTTAGTTTTTTTTAAAATCTCACCATCAAACAACTGTATAAGAGATATTTATTTTCTAAATTTCTTTTTTCCCTCAAAATTGATTTTCATCTATAATTGAATAAGTTAAATATTTCATTTAAAATATTTATTATTACAAAAAATAGAAAAATTAAATCAAATGAGATATTTTACCATCATGGCCTCCCAAAGCTATTTTTTATCTTGACCATAGACTCCCAATCAGGATATAAAATATTAATCCTACAATGGATATGCATTTATATATAACAGATAAACTAAACTGCATTTAGCCTAGTTGAATTATTATTATCATAAAAAATAAATATATAATCTGTAATCTCCAAGATCAAGTGGCAGTTTTAGTAAACATGTATTACCACGTTTACCAACATGAGAACTTGATTTCTCTATTGTAACAAGAGAAGTATATTATATTGACGACGCATTAGTAGTCATACAAAAAATATAAATTAAATTTTTTCTTTCATTAAATAAGTATATTAATGAATATTTAACAATATGAAAACAAGATATTCCTTGGTAACTACTCCTCTCTCTGTATATGACATTAAAACAAGAAAGTGTAATGAAATTTTGTATACCTGTATATCATTAGAAAACTGAATATTTAAAAAAGAGGATGAAAAAAATGTGTGAAAAACTATGAATTCATTTCTATTTTTCGTAAAAAGAAAAAAATATAAATAATTACTAGGAAAATTTGGATAAAAATTTAGTGTTTTCCCATATTCCATTATCATGGTCAATATGAACTGCATGAGCTATGTATGCCTTGTAGTGATTATAATTTTCTGGAAATCACATAGTAGATGAATAAGAATCTTGTTAATAAATAAAATCATCTGATCATTCTAATCACCAAAATGGTATCTTTTTCCTTGAAAAATGAAGGACCACTGATCATTTGATGGATTAATGACATAAAATATCTGGTTTTCATTTGTCTCCATGATAAATGCTTCTTTAATGTAATTAAATCATTTCAAATAAACTAGTGTTAATCCACAATCAAAATGTTTCACTAAAATATTTATATCGACCCAATTACACATAAATATAGTGACTCAGTTTTTGTATATTCAATTTCCCATATATCATGATGAACTCAAAAATATGTAGATGTAGCATATATTGGGTTTTTATCTTTTGCACTTGAAAAATGTACTGCTTCAGTGATAACCATCACACCACTATATTGAATGGTACTCTTATCATCTATATTTTTTGTGTAAAATGTGTACCCATTATTATAATGACCAGTCCATGTTATCACATAAATTGATAGTACCCCTTCCAACCATTTTAACATTTTTGACGCAAATATATCTTTTGTCACTTTATGTATAAACCATGAAACAAAATTTCTTTTTATTCTCAATCATCAACCACATTTCATTTCTTTTTGGATATTGTCTCTATAATTTAACAATAATTGTTGAGATATATTATTGGACATCATCTATGTCATTTTAATTATATAAATATTTAACAATCACTTCATCACATGGAATTATTTTTATCTTTGATCTTTGAATCCCTCTACCATCACTACCAACTGTAAAATGTTGAGGTATAGGAAGACCAATATGATCCACTTCATATAAATAATCAGTATATCACTCAATAACTTCTTATGAAACTTATTTTTGAAAAATATAGGCCTTTGGTTGATAAGTATTTTTAACATATCCCTTTAAAATTTTCATATACCTTTCAAAAAGATACATCTAACATAAATAAACAGGCCTGCATATTCTTATCTCATGCACCATATGAATTTCCAGATGAACAATAATATCAAAAATTGCAGGTAGAAAATATACTTATAGTTAAACAAGTATAATATAATCTTAATTCTCAAATCATCGAATAATTCTGGATCAATAACTTTTATACAAATGGATTTGAAAAAATTACATTACCATATGATAGTCTTTTTGATATCTGACGATAATATACCCCACAGTACAACCAATAATAGTTGTCACATCAATATATGAAAGTAATGAGAATTTATACCAATAAAATTGAAATCATTCATTGGAAATAAATTATTCATATTTTAAGAATATCCACTGGGTACTTTTATACCATACAAACAGTAACAATAATTCAACTTCTCACGCTTACTTAACGTGTGACATGCTATATGTAAATATGTTATTTTTTCTTTTATTTTGGGATATAACTCCAAAAGTATTATCATTACTATCAAGTCCAATCTAGAATTAAATCCACCTTTCTTTCTTTCCTTTTATGTCTATTAAATATCCAATCAATGTGGAACATCTATTATTCTCAACATGCAAAATATCCATGTTATGTTTTATCTCTACAAAACTTCAATAAGGTAGTTTAAAAAATAGACTATTTCTTCCAGATATTTTTTTTCAAGACCCAAACTACTTTTCATTCCAAATGTCGAATCAATATTTTTCACCAAATTGTAATATTCTTCAAGTAAAAATGGTTGTAGGGGAATATTGTTTTCTTGTAAACTGTTAAATTAAAATTTAAATCTATGATAAGGGTGATAATTATTAAAAACCTTCGATGAACATTATACACAATCTATATTCCATTATTAAATTGATAATATAAAGTCTCTTCTTCACAAATTGGATATTATTTATGTCCCTTAACACTATATCTATATGAGTTTTCATATGCATGATATTAATTTAAAATGAACATTATCATATCACACAAAATAAAAAACCCTTTCTTGTATGCATCAAAAACATTTACACCTGCCTCCCATAGAAGTTTTAAATCATCAATCAATGTTAAAATATAGAAATTAATATCATTTCATGGTTGTTTTGGTTCAAAAATCATCAATATCATCATAACAAATTTTTTCTTCATACATATCTACAGGGATACATTGTAATGTATCAAAAAAACAAACCACAAATTGTGTTGGCTACTAAGTCTATGATATGGATTCATTCTATCTATACACACTCCCATTTCCATATTTCTAACTTCACTTCAAAAATAAATACATTTTTGGTCAAATATCTTCTACTTTGATAAGTTAGTAAGGTGAAGTAATTTACCTTCAGATATGTGTTCATCTAAATGCCATATAAATCTTTTAGAATCAATTGAATTTGAAAATAGACACTTCAAATGAGGAATTATTGGAAGTTTCCAAATTTCTTTAGCAGGATATTTTATTTTGGTACCTAAGAATGAATCAAAGATAATTTATCAGAATTATATGAAGGGGTTATTGGGATAAATTATTTGATTTATCATGAGGTTAGATGTCATTACCTGAGAATGAATCTGAATTAAATTTTTAATTCATCTTAGAGGATTTTGTTCCAAATATAGGTTAGTTTGATAAAAATTTATATTCATTCCTATAAAACACACAATAATTGGGGAAATCATGTATCTTTTTATACCCTATTTTCATTGGGCATAATATTTTCTTCGCCTCATAATTGGAATCTAAAAGCCAATTTCTTTATGGAAGTAGCTCTTTTAAAAGTGAAATTATGTTATAACAACTTTTATCACTCTAAACAACACTTGATTTCAAGTTAAACAATCTCAAAAAAGCTGATACAACTATATATTTACTACAAACTCATAATAGTAGTTTTGTAGAATCTCCACAAAATCATTCCACACTTGATATTTTTAACGATTTCAACACCTAAATAATTAATTTAATAATTCAATACGATCTTCTATTATATTATGAATATTTTCATCATCATTATATAATGGAATTGCAGTTATTTAACCATGCTAGATCCAACATGTATAATTAAGGATAAAACCATTGTAAATGATATGATCCTTTATTTCTATAGAATCTAACTTTATCATATTGAAACACATCACACATGGATATAAAATCAGTTCTATCTTTTGGAGATTTATTATTGAAAAACCCATGAAATCATAAACTCCTTTTTCATATTCATTGGTGATTCTTCATAAATTTATCCAACTATAATCCATTCAATACCTAAAACCATAATATAATAAGTGATATATTAAAACTTATAAATATAAATATATACATATTAACAGATAAATTTTAAACATGAAAATATTCAACAAACTAATACTACCTTTATGTTATATCAAGTTTAAATTTTTATTATAATTTTATTTCTCAAAACAATGATGTAAAAGATTCATTAAATCAACCATAATTCCCAATTAAAACGCAGTGTGATAATTACACATAACATGCACAATAATTTAACAATTGAATTCATCTAAATAAAAACTAATTTAAAAAAATCAACATTAGAATCACACATAACAATCATATTATTCATATAAAATATTTCAAATAATTTTAAAGTATATTATTTACATCACCGACATTTTAAAAAATTATAAATATTTGACAGGAGTAGTCATCAATTTACTCCAAAATTAATAAAAATCAATAATTTCATCATAATAATATGATAATAATGAATTAGATAATAATATAATAAGAAATGTTTAATAATTGAGTAAAACCAATTGATATGAATAAATTACATAATATCTACTTTATTTATAAAAATATAAAAAAATACTATATTCGTATTTGAAGATGACTAATTGAGAAACAATTTCAATTTTCTCATTATAATTATTTCAAATAGTAAATACTACATGGTCTAACAAAATATGTAGTATATATGATAGATAATCATAAAGAAACAAAAAAATAAAACCCATTTAGGTGTGGCCATGAAGATAATTCAGATCAATAAATACGAACGTAAACAAAAAACCAAATATAAAGGATGAAATAATGATAAATGATCTTCGTGAAATAAAGATTAAAATTATAGATAACAAAAAAAATGAGGCATGAGTGGTGGTTTGAAAGTCTTCATCACCATCGAGAGCAGGGAGAGACGAGATAATGAAAGAGGCTTTAGGGTTTCGTATAACTAAACGCTCATCTAAATATTTTAAAAGAGTTTTTGGCATAGATTTTTCTAGAAAATATTGATGAAACATTTTTTATATATTTTTATGATCTATTCCTACATAAACCGATGGGAAAATAGTTTTTAGGTTATTGGCATTAATTTACTGTGAAACTAATGCTGAAATGAGGGATTTTTAACGTCAATTTATTGAAAAACTGACATCGAAACTATATTTTTATTATTTTTTTGCATCAGTTTTTCGGATAACTAATGCTGAAAACCTTCCAGTTTTAGTTTTTGTATCGTTTTTCATGGAAATTATTGCAAATAGCTTTATTTTTTTATATTTCGGTGACAGTTTTTAGGATAAATGATGCCAAAAACATTTTTCTTCACTACTATTCATTGGTTTCTCATAACCAACATAAAATAATCAATGTTAATTATATCATTTCTACTAGTGGTACCATTATTAGGGAATGAATGGATAAAACCTGCAACATAATATTCCAGTACCTGGAAGCAATTATGTGAAAGAGTGGATTTATAAGGCCCCGTCCTTAAACCTTACTTAATATTTAATTAAATGAACAATTCACATTGAGGATCTTTTCTGGTTTAGAGATTTAGAGATTAGGACCTAACTATTACATCTCAAAAGATTACAAAGTAGAAACTTCTACTAAGTTCCCATAAAATAAAAACTCTTAAAAAGAAACATGTCTACTTCCATGTTTTAGGTAGCATGACTTTCCCTTGATCCCATCCTTGACCCTATTCCATGTTATGTCCTGTGAAAAACATTTCAAAAACTTGGGGTGAGCACAAAAAAATCAGTAAGGAATACATAATGAATGAAAACTGTTAGTTTTTCAAAACAACAAGTAAACCATGTATACTTTATCAAAGTAAAACTTTTAACCTTTATGAAGTAGTAAAAACTCTTCACTAAATAAAATTTCATTACTTACCCTTTTGTAACCAAATGATTACAATAAAACACATATAAAGATCACATAACATATAAAGGTAACATGGGGCATAAACATACTTAAATAGAATAACCATACGGTCGACTTCCACACATATCTCTTAATGGATAGCCATACGACCTACTTCCATACCCAATGCATTGGAGGTTATAACGTAACAACCCGTCCTAGTATTCACGACACCACCCGTCATATGGTTTATCACGTAACCACCCGTGAAATGTCCAAGTACCATTATAGAATCATAAGTCAAAAAACAAATATAATGGAAAGAAAACATTTCCACAATTTGATCACAATATATCGATTAAATATATTGACATAAAAAATCCATTATAAAAAACATTTTCAAAACCAAAATACATAAAAGAGTATATTTTATTTATTTCATTTAAAAAAACATTACGGCTTATTGAGGAAGCCAAAGACAAAATAATACTCACGGCGGCAGAAAATGTCATTGTCACCACGTATGTTAAAAGAAACATTCATTTCTATCATTTACTAAAATGCTTGGTAGAAAAAGATTCCTTTTTTATTAAAGTAAAAGTCAAAGGGTTTTATACACCGTATAAAAGAATGAAATATTCCTCAATGAAAGGAGATTGCGGCGAAGTCCCTTACCTCAGGTCCGACTTGACTCGATCATTCGTTAACGTCCTGAATAATAAACGTGAGTTAATTTCTACTTTCTTAAAAACCTTTTTCATGTTCATTATTCCTTATATATCACTTATTACCATGTTATAAACACTATGTAATTATTTAAGTTAATAATGTTTGTTTTGTCGATATTTGGTTCTTAAGTCGAATGTGGACTTCTTACAATTACATGTTGTTTGTGTGGTCAAAGGTTCATTATATCCAGAATGATATTCATGATTTTGATATCATATATATCATATATATCCATAATATACATGTATTTATAGTATTTCATAATCATTTAGAGGTAATAAATGAAATGCATCGTTCATGGAGACGGTAAGCCGTACGTATGCATGAACGCTGCCTTCATTTCTATGTCATATTAATGGAATTAAAACTAAATGAGAGATATGTATATTTTAATTCTATAATTATATTCATAATTTAGATGTAACATACATAATATATATCCATTATATATATGTACTTATAATAGTACATTACATTTGGGGATAAGAAATGAAATACACCGTTCATGGAGATGATAAGCCGTACGTACACATGAAAGCTACTTTCATTTCTATCTCATACATTAATGGAAAGAAATAATATTGATATAAAGGTATATTATAATTCAATTATAACATCATATATAATAACTTTAACTCCATCCTTTATACGTCCCACATATTGCATTAACGAATCAAATCACTTTGAGGGGGCGGTAGTCCGCACTTCCTAAAATGAAGATATCGTGTTTACCCATAATGGAAACCATAAAGGTATTCCATAAATGAAAAATAAAGAAACTTATGTAAAAAATAAATATATCATATATCATATATAAATATATTGACATCTTAATGGCCACCTTTGAAGGTGTTATATGAGTGTTGAACAATCATCGTTTCGTGAGGGAGAAATTCGCCATACACAGAAAAATTATGTTCTTTAACCATTAGATGTAGGTGTGTGTAAGTGTCACTAGAATCCTTCACATAATAAAAACCTAGTATATTGAATATACTTTTTATGTAGCAAAATAAAGGAATAAAAAGAGTTTAGGGGGTTGGAGAAGTAAAATAAAACATAAGAACACAAGAGAAAACACTACATTTAAAACGGGTAACTCTTTTTGATTTGAGATCAAAGGCTTCCTTTGGAATACTTATGCCTAAAGTGAGGCTTCTAGGAGTAAGAGAGGGATGTGGTGAGACAAAATGGGCAGGGGTGGCAGAGCCAAATGCTTGAAAGTTGTGGGTAAGGTGGTAGAGGTGGGGACCTTTTATAAGAGGAGTGGAGGGGCACTCTTAGAATGTTATAAAAGGTTACTTTATTAAAAAATTATTTTCAGATTTAATGGTCCCAGAATTATATATTTCAAGGATATGGAGATAATAGTACGAAGTCAACCCATACAATAGGTTTTTGACATGTTTAGGTTTTAGATTTTACATTATCTTTTCATTTTATTCAAATCGTTAAATAATGAGGTTATCACTGCATCATCATGGTGTCATAAATAATTTAATTTATTTAATGTCTAAAAATTATAAAACAAATATCATGATGTAGGGAATATTGTTATATATCTAATGAATATTTATGGTCAAAATTATGACTTTTTTCAGCCCATTTAATTATTTTTTTAGTAAAACATCTCATGTTTGTGACATTTTTATTTTAACATTAAATACAAAGTTATTAATGTTATTTTCCTACCAAATTGGTTCCATAGGGTCCCCAAGTTGACCCATGGATTTTATTGGTCGGCCATGACACATCCAATAATGTTAGGACATGTTTCAAGGTCATTTTATTTTATTAATACATTATTTTTACCTTAAATTATACTAATTACCTCTAATTGTGATAAATAAACATAAAAGTTACTATTCCGAAAAAAAATATTTTTAATCCCATTGAACCACATTTTACTTCATAATGACAACAATTTATGTGGGATTTTCTGAAATTCATACCACAGAGGTGGTAAATGTTTATTTAAACGAAAAATAAGTTTTTTAAGTACCACATAGTGGTTTCACTATTCATCAAAATTGAAGTTTTTTAGAAAAATACCAAAACTTCACCCTAAGAAATATTTGATATTCTGAATTCAAAACTGATGTATATTTTACAAAATTAATAAAATATAAGTTACATTAATTAATTTAAAAATTAATTCCCGTTGTCAGGACAAATAGCGTGTTTTTATGAAACAATATATATTAAAAGATTGACACTAGTTTAAGTCCAATTTCAAAGTGAAATTAATTACAACATCCACTATCGGATTAAATGGTAAAAATATATTCTAATTTAACTTTAAAACCAATTTAGAAAATAATATTATCATGTAAATAAATTATATTAAAAAGAGGTTTTGAATTAAAATACAACATTTTTCACTATTCATTAAAAAATGAACTTTATTGTAAAATTAACAAAAATTTACACAAATTAAATTTTGATGTACCAATTCCAAAGAAGAGTTTTATTTTGTTGAATAGAATTTATAAGAGTGACCAAAACTTTATTTAATGATGGATCTCCATCAAAAGGCAATAAGTGAACCTTTACTGAAAATTAGTTTATATATGCCTAAAATTGAATTCTTTTTGTATTTTAAGCCTTTATCTTTTATTGGATAAATGTAAAAACATTTAAAAAACATATATAATCATATTTTAGTTATTTCTATCCATTCCAGCTAATACAACGGCTACATGTTAACTACCATTTAAAATAATATTATTTTATTACTAGTGTGCAACATAAGATTTCAAAGAAACTCTTTGTTGTGTATCGGGTACGCTATCTAACATAGCAAACTCTTTAAAGAAAAATTAATATTTAATTTGAAAATATTAATAAATATGAAAATGTTTTATTCTTTACTTACCTGGGATGGTACATCCTTCCCCCCCTTTTGGGAATTGCATGCTCGCAATTTTATTCACTTATCAAAATAAGTGGGTGTATTTATCCCTCATAGCATTTTCAAATTCCCACATTGCCTCTTAAACCATATGGTTTTTCCACAAATACTTTACCTGGTGAATTAACTTATTTCGCAACACTTTCTCTCTTTGGTCAAGAACCTAGACTTGTTTTTCTTCATAAGAGAGATTCTCTTCCAACTAATGTACCTCTGGGCTCAAAACATGAGATGGATCTGGCATATACTTTCTCAACATCGAAACAGGAAAAACATTGTGTACCTGAGATAAACTCAGAGGTAAATCCACTAGGTAAGAAACTGATCCATCTTTCTCCAGAATTTCATATGGTCTAATGAACCTTGGACTTGGTATTACATTCTTACCAAATCGCATCACACATTTGCACATTTAGACTTTGAGAAAAACATGATCACCTACCTTGAAAGAGAGATCCTTCATCCTATTGTCTGCATAACTTTTTTGTCTGCTCTGAGATGTTCTCATGTGTTTCTGAATCAACTGAACTTTTTCAGCCATCTCTTTTACCAATTCTAGTCCCATCAGCTTCCTTTCACCTACATCAACCCAAAAAGCTGGAGTTCGACACTGCTTCCCATATAATACCTCAAACGGTGCCATCTATATACTGGAATGAAAACTTTTATTATATGAAAATTAAACCAAAGAAATATGTTTGTCCCAACATCCTCGATAATCCATCGAACAAGCACGTAGCATGTCCTCCAATGTCTGAATTGTTCATTCTGACTTCCCATCTGATTGAGGAGGAAAAGTTGTACTAAAATTTAATTTAGTACACAACGACTTCTGAAGGCCTTTCCAAAAGTTAGAAGTAAACCTGGGATCACGATCAGATACAATGGATAGGGGAACTCCATGAAACCTAACTATCTCTTTAATATACAATCGACAAAGTTGATCTAGAGAGAAAGTATCTCAAATAGGAAGTAAATGAGCAGATTTAGTCAAACGATCAACAATAACCCAGATTGCATTATTACCATGAGATGTATTTGGTAATCCCACAACAAAGTCCATGGATATATTTTTCCAATTTCCACTCTGGCACTGGTAAGGGCTGAAGCATCCCTTTCGGTAACTGCACTCTACATTAACATGCTGACAAGTCAAACACTTCATTGTAAAATCAACAATATCTCTTTTCATTCCATCCCACCAGTAATACTCCCGCAGATCTCTGTACATCTTAGTACTGCTAGGATGAACTGAAAACGGGGAACTATGAGCCTCACATAACAACTCATTCTTCAACTGTGAATCACTAACAACAAATAATCTCTTCCCAAATATCAAAACACAATCATTATCAATGTTAAATTCAGGAAACATACCCTTCTGAACTAGCTCTACCGTTTTTTGCAACTCGCTCTCTTGCTTCTGCGCTTGCTTAATTCTGTCTGATAGAGAATATTTCACTGATACCTAAAACAAAAAAGAAGTACATCCTGCACCAATAACTTCTATGCCAAATTTCATCAATTAAAAAACCAAAGGATCTCGTTCCAAATGTAGAATTGTTAATGAAGCATTACTTTTTTGACACAAAGCATCATCCACTTTATTTTCTTTTCCCGGATGGTAATGAATTGTAAAATCATAATCCTTGATTAATTCCATCCATCTCCTCTATCTCATGTTCAATTCATTCTGAGTGAATATATACTTTAAACTTTTGTGATCAGTATATATTTCACACTTTAATCCATAAAAATGATGCCTCCAAATGTTTAGAGCAATAAAACAATAGTAGATAATTCCAAGTCATGTGTAGGGTAATTTACCTCATGTGTTTTCAACTGACGTGAAACATATGCAATTACCTAATCATTCTGCATAAGGACACAACCAAGTCCCTTCAACGAAGCATCACTGTATATAACAAACTCACCATTACTGGAAGGAAGTGCCAAAACTTGAACATTCACCAGTCTTTTTTTCAAATCCTGAGTCAAGTGATCCATCACTATAACAAACTGTTTAGTTCTAATTCTGGCCATCTCAAGATACTAATTTGAAAGGTCATTTCCCACTGTATGCCTTCCCAGAAAAGCAGTTCTATTTCCTCTATGAAAAACTATTCTTAACACAAAAATTTATTAGGGGAAGCAACATGGTAATCTTTAAATGCTCTATCATTTCAATCATACCATAAATTAATTTATAATTTTTCAATTTTTTTAACTCCTAAAGTTGTCTAAACCGACCTCTGATACCAACTATAAGGCCCCGACCTTAAACCATACTTAATATTGAATTAAATGAATAATTCACATTGAAGATCTTTTCAGGTATAGAGTTTTAGAGAATTAGGACCTAACTATTACATCTCAAAATATTACAAAGAAGAAACTTCTACTAAGTTTCCATAAAATAAAAACTCTTAAAAAGAAACATGTCTAGTTCCATGTTTTAGGTATCATGACCTTCCCTTGATCCCATCCTTGACCCTACTCCATGTTAAGTCCTGTGAAAATCATTTCAAAAACTTGGGGTGAGCATAAAAAGCTCAGTAAGGGATACACAATGAATGAAAACTGTTAGTTTTTCAAAACAACAAGTAAACCATGTATACATTATCAAAGTAATAATTTTTACCTTTATGACGTAGTAAAAACTCTTCACTGAATAAAAGTTCTTTACCTACCCTTTTGTAACCAAAAGATTACCATAAAACCCATATAAATATCACATAACAAATAAAGGCAACTTGGGACATAAACATACTTAAATGGAATAACCATACGGTCGACTTCCACACATATCACTTAATGGAATATCCATACGGCCGACTTCCATACCCAATGCATTGGAGGTTATGACGTAACCACCCGTCCTGGTATTCACGGCACCACCCATCATATGGTTTATCATGTAACCACCCGTCAAATGTCCAAGAACCATTATAAAATCATAAGACATAAAACAAATATAATGAAAAGAAAACATTTCCACAATTTGATCACAATATATCGCTTAAATATATTGACATAACAAATCCATTATAAAAACAATTTTCAATACCAAAATACATAAAAGAGTATATGGTATTTATTTCATTTAAAAAAACATTACGGCTTATTGAGGAATCCAAAGACCAAATAATACTCGCGGTGGCAGAAAAGGTCATTGTCACCACGTACGTTAAAAGAAACATTCCTTTTTTTCGTTTAGTAAAATGATTCGTAGAAAAATATTCCTTTTGTATTAAAGTAAAAGTCAAAGGGGTTTACACACCGTATAAAAGAACAAAATATGACTCAATGAAAGGATATTGAGATGAAGTCCCTTACCTCGGGTCCGACTTGACTCGATCGTTATTTAACGTCCTGAATAATAAATTTGAGTTAATTTATACATGCTTAAGAAACTTTTTCAAGTTCATTATTCCTTTTATGTCACTTATTACCATGTTATAAACACTATATAATTATTTAAGTTAATAATGTTTGTTTTGTCGATATTTGGTTCTTAAGTCGAAAGTGGACTTCTAACAATTACATGTTGTTCGTGTGGTCAAAGGTTCATTATATACAGAATGATATTAATGATTTGGATATCATATATATCATATATATCCATCATATACATGTATTTATAGTATGTCATAATCATTTATAGGTAAGAAATGAAATGCATTGTTCATGGAGACGGTAAGTCGTACGTACGCATGAACGCTACTTTCATTTCTATGTCATATTAATGGAATTAAAACTAGATGAGAGATATTTATATTTTAATTCCATAATTATATTCATCATTTATATGTAACATACATCATATATACCCATTATATATATGTACTTATAATAATAAATTACATTTGGGGATAAGAAATGAAATGCATTGTTCATTGGGACGGTAAGTCGTACGTACGCATGAATGCTGCATTAATTTCTATCTCATACATTAATGGAAATAAATAATAATGATATAAAGGTATATTATAATTCTAGTATAACATCATATATAATAACTTTAACTCCATCCTTTATACGTCCCACATATGGGATTAACGAATCAAATCACTTTGAGGGGGCGGTAGTCCGAACTTCTTAAAATGAATATATCACGTTTACCCATAATGGAAACCGTAAAGGTATGCCATAAATGAAAAATAAAGAAGATTAAGTAAAACATAAACATATTATATATCATATATAAATATATTGTCAAATTAATGGCCACCTTTGAAGGTGTTATATGAGTGTTGAACAATCATCATTTCGTGAGGCAGAAATTTACCATCCACAGAAACAGTATGTTCTTTAACCATTAGATGTAGGTGTGTGTAAGTGTAGCTCGAATAATTCACATAAAAACATCCTAGTATATTTAATATACTGGGTTTGTTTCAAAATAATGGAATAAAAACAGTTTAGGGGGTTGGAGAATCAAAATAAAACATAATAACACAATAGAAAACACTACCTTTAAAACAGGTAACTCTTTTTGATTTGAGCTCAAAGGCATCCTTGGGAATACTTATTCCTAATGTTAGGATTCTAGGAGTGATAGAGGGATGTTTAGAGACAAAATGTGCAGGGGGGGCGATCCAAAAGCTTGATAGGTGTGGGTATGGTGGTAGAGGTGGGGGCCTTTTATAAGAGGAGAGGAGGGGCACTCTTGGAAAGTTATAAAAGGTTACTTTATTATAAAATTCTTTTTAGAATTAAAAGGTCCCAAATTTATATATTTCTAGGATAAGGAGATTATAGTTCGAAATCCACCCATCCAATAGGTTTTTGACATGTGTAGGATTTATATTTTACATTATCTTTTTATTTTATTTAAATCGTAAAATAATGAGGTAATCACTGCATCATCATGGTGTCATAAATAATTTAATTTATTTAATGTATAAAAATTATAAAACAAATATCATTATGTATAGAATATTTTTAGATTTCTAACGAATATTTATAGTCAAAATTATGACTTTTATAACCCCATTTAAAAATTGTTCTAGTAAAACATCTCATGTTTGTGACATTTTTATTTTAACATTAAATAAAACGTTATTAATGTCATTTTCCTACCAAAGTGGCTCCATGGGGTCCCCAAGTTGACCCATGGATTCTATTGGTCGGACATGACACACAAATAATGGTAGGACATGTTTCAAGGTCATTTAATATTATTAAAACATTATTTTTAACTTAAATTACACTTATTACCTCTAATCGTGATTAATAAACTTAAAAGTTACTATTCACCAAAAAATTATTTTTAATCCCATTGAACAACATTTTACTTCCTAATGACAACCGTGTATGTCTGATTTTTTGAAATTAAAAACACAGAGGTCGTAAAATTTCATTTAAATGAAAAATCATTTTTTAAGTACCAATTAGTGGTTTCACTATTCATCAAAAATTGATGTTTTTCAGAAAAATACAAAAACATCACCCTAAGCTATATTCGATATTCTGAATTCAAAAATGATATATATTTTAAAAAACTAATAACATATAATTTACATTAATTAATTTAAAAATTAATTCCCGCTGTCAGGACAAATAGCGTGTTTTTATGAAACAATATATATCAAAATATTGACCCTAGTTTAAGTCCAATTTCAAAGTGAAATTAATTCCAACGTCCACTATTGGATTAAATGGTAAAAATATAATCTAATTTCACTTTAAAACCAATTCAAATTATAATATAATCAAATAAATAAATTTGATTAAAAAGAGGTTTTGAATTAAAATACAACATTTTTCACTATTCATTAAAAAATGAACTTTGTCGGAAAAATAACAAAAATTTACACATAGTAAATTTTGATGTACTGATTCTAAAGAAGAGTTTTATTTGGTCCAAGAGATTTTATAAGAGTGACCAAATCTATATTTAATAACGGTTCTCCATCAAATGGTGATAAGTGAACCATTAGTGAAAATTAGGGTATATATGCCTAAAATTGAATTCTTTTCGTATTTTAAGCTTTTATCTTTTATTGGATAAATGTAAAAACATTTAAAAAACATATATAATCATATTTTAGTTATTTCTATCCATTCACGCCAATAAAACGTCTACATGTTAACTACCATTTAAAATAATATTATTTTATTACTAGTGTGCAACATAAAATTTCAAAGAAACTCTTTGTTATGTATCGGGTACGCTATCAAACATAGAAACCCCTTTAAAGTAAAATTAATATATAATTCGAAAATATTAATAAATATTAAAATGTGTTATTATTTATTTACCTGGGATGTTACATGATTCATCTAAGATATAAGACCCATTGGAGACCTTTGGGGAGTCTAGAGGAATTTTATCATATAATAGCCTATGATAAGGTTAGATCAAAACTAGACTAATGGAATAAACATAGGATATATATATTTTCAATACCATTACTGGAATATGTTTGCATTACTTAAGTAGGAACCAGGTCTAGAGAAAGTTCTAATGGGTCCTTCGGAGAAGGACATTTTTAACCCACAACATGGGGTAGGTAAGAAGATGGTTCAATCGTAGAAATTTGAATTATAGAAAGATACTCATCTAAGTAGTACTTATTATAGGGAGACTGAAGGACCTGAGGATTCAGACTATTGAATTTAGAATAAAGCATAGGTAGTGTAACATCCCAGATAAATAAAGAATATGACATTTTAATATTTATTAATATTTTTGAATAAAATATTAATTTTACATTAAATGGGTTGATATGTTCGATAGCGTACCTTATACGCAACAACAGGTTTCTTTGAAATCTTGCATTGCTCACTAATAATATAATATTATTATTTTAAATGGTAGTTAACTCCTAGAAATTGTTTTGGTGGAAATTGAAAAAACTAACTAAAATATGATTATACATGTTTGTTAAATGTATTTACATTTATCCAATAAAAGTTAGAGGCTTAAAATGTGAAAGAATCTAATTTTAAGCTTAATTTACATTAAAAGGTCGATTTACCTCCTTTTAATGGTGAGCCATTATTAAATATAATTTTTGTCACTTTAATACATTATATTTTCCAAATAATATAATTCTTTATAATGTGGACATCAAAATTTACTTTGTGTAAATTTTTGGAATTTTTCTAATAAAGTTCATTTTCGAATGAATAGTGAAAATATTCTATTTTAATTCAAAACTATCTATTAATATAAATTATTTATATGGTTATATTATCTTTTTAATTGGTTTTAAAGTTTAATTAGAATATATTTTTTCCATTTAATCCAATTTTTTTCATTGGAATTAATTTCATTTGAAATTGGACATAAACAAGTATCAATCTTTTGATAGTTATTGTTTCTTAAAAACACGCGATTTTTTTGGTAACGAAAATTTATTTTAAAAATTAGTAATTCCGCTTATATTTTTTTAATTTGTTAAAATAGATATCATTTTTGAATTCATAATATAAAATAATTCTTTGGCATAATTTTTCGTATTTTTCTGAAAAACATCAATTTTTTATGAATAGTGAAACCACTTAGTGGTAGTTAAAAAAACTATATTTATCATTTAAATGAAATTTTACAACATCAATGAATTTAATTTCAAAAATCTGACACACATGGTTGTTATCAAGAAGTAAAATGTGGTTCATTAAGATGAAAATAATTTTTGGTGAATATTAACTTTTGACTTTTATTTACCATGGTTAAAGGTAAATTGGTTAATTCAAGATAAAAATAATATTATAATAATTCAAAATTAACTTAACACTTGTCCAAACCATATTGTTTGAGTCATTAACTACCATGGTCATCATGGGGTAGATTTTGGGACCCCATTGAGCCACATGGGAGTGAAAATGACAATTTAGATTAATTAACTTAAAGTAAAAGCAAAAAAGATAAAAGCAAACATCTTTTAGATAAATACTTTTTACAAGGAGTTATATAAATTATATTTTCGACTACAAATATTCATTGGAAAGATAAAAATATTTCCTACATCATGGTTGTTTCTTATAATTTTTAGGCATCAAATAAATTAAATTAATTGTGACACAATTTTGATGTCGCATTTACATTATTAATAAATCATTTAATTAAATAGGATTATAAATATTAAAATAACATCTGAAACATGTCCAATTCTTATTGTATGGTTTTATTTCGACCACGAGTCATCTTATATTCGTCTCTAATTATTTTTGGACCTTTTTAAAACGAATATCATTATATAAAAAAAAATATTATCATACTTTCCTAAAGAGCCCCTCCTCTCCCTTATAAAAGGAGCCCAATTCTAACCAATTTCCTCAAACCTCTCAAGACATTTGGCTGGTCCAAAATTTTCCCAATTAATCTCCATATATCCCTATCCTCTACCTAGAAGCCTTACCATATGCATAAGGCACTTAAAGGAGTCCTTTGGTTCAATCCAAAGGGAGTTACCCAAATTAAAGGTAACGCATTCTTTTAAACTGTTTTTGTTTAATTTTACTTCTACAACCCCTAAAATCGTTTTATTCCTTTCTTTTGTAACAACATAAGGATCCAAAATATACTAGGATGTTGTTATGAGAAGTATTCTAGCTTCACTTAAACACATATCCACTTAATGGATGAAGAACATAATGTTTTTATGGATGGCAGACTGACGCCTCACGAAATGATGATTGTTCAAATATCTCTAACTACCTCTCATGGTGGCCATTATGATAGAACTGTATATATATATGATATATATTCTGTTTATTTTTTCTATATTCTTCTGTATTTTCCAATTTATATCATGCCTTTATGGTTTCTAGAGTGGGTAAATATGATAATCTCCTTTGAGGAAGTGCGGACTACCGCCCCCTTAAAGTGATTTGTTTCGTTAATGCCTTATTTAGGATGTCTAAAAGATGGAGTTAATGATATTATATATGAAATTATACTGGAATTATAATATAAAAATGTATCATTATGTTTTATTTCCATTAAAATAATAAATATAAATGAATATAGCGTTCATGCGTACGTACGACTTACCTTCTCCATGAACGGTGCATTTCATTTCTTAACTCTAAATGTTTTCTACTATTATAAATAAATGTATATAATGGATATATATGATATATATGATATCCAAATAATGAATATAATTCTGGATATAATTAACCATTGACCACATGAACAACATGTAATTATAAGAAGTCCATTTTTGACTCAAGTACAAAATATCGACAAAATGGACGTTATTAACTTAAATGATTACATAATGTTTATAACATGGTAATAAGTGATATAAAAGGAATAATAAAATTTAAAAAGGTTCTTAAAAATTATAAATTATCTTTAGTTTATTATTTAGGAGATTAAAGAACAATCAAGTCATGTCGGACATGAGGTAAGGGATCCGACCTCTCTCTTTCATTTCAAGTACTCTCTTTTATGTCATTTATTTTATGCTCCATGTTCTTATGTTGGAGGATTTTCTATTATATTCACGATACCATAATATTTATTTTCATATGATGAGAGACCCCCTCTTACTCTCATCAATTCAATTTATGAAATTTTAAGTGGCGTCGTTAGGCTGCCAAATATTTGTAAGGTATTTTCTTATCTTGCATTTAATTTCATAATATTTCTATTGTCCAACACTTATTAATTGCATGTGGTGTATTTTGTACTGATATTTGATATATATTATCATAATTCTCATTTATATTCCTGGTATTCTGTGATTCATTTGGTGGTTATTAACTTTTGGTCATACGACTTGATTGATTACAACGAAGTAAGGGTTTTTCATCTCACTTTTTATTCTCAATAGATTAATGCTATATTGGACACTATTTACTTTTGTGTGGAATATATACTGTACATGATTGTACACCTTGTGTAATATAATTTCATTTATTAGTATTTACATCTTCATTGTATGATCCTTCTTGCATGTGTTGTATGTTTTGTAAGTTACCAAATCGGTAAGGGAACTTTTCACCATCCTCTTTTTAAAAGACTTATTTTTGTTATGTATTTTAATTTACATATTATTATGTTGGGATATGTTCTTATATATAATTATTGATGTAAATTTTATGCACATGTAATGAGATACCCTTTTTATCTCACCAAATAAATTTCTTAATTTTAAAGCCATTAGACTGTTGAATTTCTACAGGGGACCTTCATAACCCAATTTCAATTCTTTGGGTTCAACTTGTACTTATTGAATATGTCATCATATGAATATGTGTGAATGACCTCTGATTGTTTTACTCGTAATAACCACTTATATTGGGTGTATTTATATTTTTCAAACATAATTATGAGATTGATTTATCATTAATTTAAGGACACCATTTTTATAAGGGATTTCATCTCAATTTACATTTCCATTGAGACTTCATTTTTGTTATGCACCAATTCCCTCTTATATGCTGTATATACTGCCCTTCAACATATTATATCATGAATCAATTTATTCAAATGATATTATAATGTTCTGATTAAATATTATTCCGTAAATATTTGTATTCAAGAGTCTCTTATTTTTTTAAAAACTCTTTAAAAAAAATATCATTTTTAAATGCTTTAAAAATTTATTATTCTAATTCATTATCTTTTATGTACATGTTTTCAAAATGGTTTTGAGTATTTTTTTATATGGACATTATTGTTTTAAAATTATAATTTCATTAAAATCATTAAATTGATATGGGACACTTTGATTCAAAAATCTTTTTTTTAAATGGTTTTTGAAAATGGGTTGATTATTTCAATATCTTGAAATTACTTCCTGTGATTGAAAATGAAATGTTATCAGTAAAATGTTAATATTTGAAATATGTTATGTGTTTTGATGGTACTTAGACATTTTATGGGTGGTTACGTGATAAACCATATGATGGGTGGTTCCATGAATACATGGATGGGTGGTTACGTTACAACCTCCAATTCATTGGGTATGGAAGTCGGCCATATAGCTATTCCATTTAGTGATATGTGCGGAAGTCGACCATATGGTTATTCCATTTTTTTATGTTTATATCCCAAGTAACCTTTATATGTTATGTGTCCTTTATATAAGTTTTATGGTAATATTTTTTTTACAAAAGGGTAAGTAATGATCATTTATTCAGAGAATAGTATTTACTACTTCATAAAGGTGAAAAGTATTACTTATGTTAAAGTATTCATGGTTTACAAGTTGTTTTAAAAAAAATAACTGTTTTCCTTCTTTGTGTATCCCTTACTGAGCTTTTTATTCTCTTCCCAGGTTTTTTAAATGTTTTTTACAGGACATAATGTGGAATAGATTCAAGGATGGGATCATGGAAATGTGATGCAGTCTTAAACATGGAACTAGACATGACTCTCTTTTTTTGAGTTCATGTTTTGTTAACAAAAGGAAACTGTATAGAAGTGTCTACTTTGTAATCTTTTGATATGTAATAGTAATTTCCCAATTCTCTAAAACACTAAACCTGAAAATATCCTCAATGTGAGTTATCCATTTAATTCAAGATTATGTAGTATTTTAATGACGGGTTCTTATAGTTGGTATCAGAGGTCGGTTTATACATCTTTAGAGGTTAGGGTGCTGTCTAAGCATAAGAGACATAACCATAATGGTTGGAATATGATAATTAGTCATAGTTATTTTGAATTATTTTAAGATAACATGAATAAGTACTTACCGTCCTCATAAGATATTATATAATGATTTTACTGATATACTCACACTGACCATTTTGGTTTTAGTAAATGGCTGGATCTAGCCGACACCAAAGTAACAATGTATGTGAAGAAAACTGGGATGGTTTTCTGAATGAGAAACTGAATGAAATGAGAGATGAAATTAGAACTCTTGTGGTTATTCTCAACCAAAAATCTAGATAAATGATTGAAAACACAAACCTTGGTGATTTTTATAAGGCATCGTATATGCAAGAAACAGAACCATATGGAATTTCAGGTAATAATCATAAAGGTAAGTATGTTGAAAAACCTATGTGTCAAAGATGAGGAAAGAAACACCTAGGAAAATGCTTCAATGGGACGAGAAGATGCTATATATGTGGGAATAAAGGTCATAAAGTAATAACCTTCCATGGAAAAAGGAATCATCCAGTTGACTCTAGGAAAGGGAAATAAGTTATTTCTGAGGTGTCAATTGAATGTTTTAAATGTGGTGTGCATGTTCATTATAAAAATAGTTTTCTTACGAAGATGTTTCAAGAATGGGATCACCAGGATTGTACAAATATTTGTTTACCAATACCTAATTCCATTCCTACTGAGGATGAAGAATCTGAAAATCAACAATGAAAGGTATAGATTGTTTCTTAACATATGTTTTGATATTATTGAATAATAGGAAATGATTCATGATCTTGTTTGTAGGAAATAAGTATTTCAGAATAATATGAAAAGGTATGGTTAATGGATCATGAAGAATGTTGAATGAATAAGAAGTCAAGATATAAGGGATTCAAGTGTTATGGTAGATTTTAGGATGGTGAAATGCTTAAAAGTATTAAGACTATTTTGATGATGGGAATTACACTTGAGAACTTTTTGTAGTATGTTTAACCCTAAATTTTGATATATGAAATTTTTATTCAAGGAATTATTATCTTTTATTTTGTGGATATAGTTGTAAAGAACCATTTGGACTTTATATGATCCTTTAATTTAAGTAAATTATAGGTTAATACATTTTTGGGATGCAAAATGAAAGTTATTAGAGAACCTTCGTGGTTGAAATATGTTATTTTTATGTTTGATAAATTTATCACTTTTTGGGAATGTTATAAAATTGTATAGTTTTTGAAAAGAGACAACACGCAGACCATGTGACAACCTGTCATGTCAAACGAAGCTGTAGGATTCGAACCCACAACGAAAGTGCGACTGATATTTATCGCCCACCACTGGACTACGTGAAGTCCCTGGCTAGTTTGACAAATTCATTTTAGTTAGATTATTTTATGAATCCATAATAATTTTATTTTGGGTTATCTAGGGAAATTATTAAACTAGCATGGAAAATATTTTATTAGGTTAATTACTTTTCAATAGAAGATTTTAAGAGTAACATATGTTTTTTAGAGATAAATGTTATGATTTATCTTGGAAGACTATGTAATTAATTCCTTCGGAGATTTTTTTTTCATTATTATTTTTTATTACGTTGAAGAATTTTAAGGATAAATTTTTATTGATTGGTCTTTGTCATACATTGGGTTTTTTTAGACAAATTTTGAAGATTAAGAGTAGTTATTCTTTATGTAAAAGTTTATCCTTTTGGGGGATTATCTGATCTTGTACTAAACTTTTTTGTTTTAGTTAATATCTAAATACAATGGAAATATATAGCTCCTATTTTTTGGATTATTGTATTCTCTAGAAGTTTATTATAGCACTTTTAATGTAAAAAAGTCATCCTGAATACTCATCATTTGGAGAAAATATGAGTTTGTGTTAGAAATCTAGTAAAAGTTGAATGCCTTCATGAAAAGTAAGTATATTTACATATGATTATTGTTAAGCTCATAAATAAATTCTTTAATGATAAGTAACTTAAAAATACTTTTCTATTAACTTTTCCTACTGGGGAATCAAAGTCTTTTTAAACCATCACAAGTTTGGGAATTTCTGGTGTTTAACTTTCTCCTAAACCTGTTTTCTATCACTGTACATCAGAACATGAAGTTTTTTTTCTCCTAAATATTCATGAATCCATGGAATCCTAGTATCTATTGTCCAGGGTAACCTTTTTACTTCTCTTCCTTTTTTTAAAGTGATAGTTTTATTGAATCTATTTTCGATATGGGGTTTCAATGAAGTTCCCAAGCCCAATTTTTAAATTGTGAGGATGCAATTCCCGAAAGGGGGAAGGATGTAACATCTCGAATAAATGAATAATATGACTTTTTTATATTTTTAATATTTTCAATTTAAATATTAATTTTACTTTAAATGGGGTTTTATGTTCGATAGCGTATCTGATACGCAAGAACGAGTTTCTTTGAAATCTTACTTTGCACACTAATAATATAATATTATTACTTTAAATGGTAGTTAAATCCTAGCCATTGTATTGGGGAGAATTAAAAAAAATAACTAAAATATGATTATACATGTTTTTTAAATGTATTTACATTTATCCAATAAAATTTAGAGGCTTAAAATGTGAATGAATCTAATTTTAAGCATAATTTACATTAGAAGGCTGATTTACCATATTTTAATGTAGATCCGTAATTAAATTTAATTTTTTCACTTTTATACATTCTATTTGACCATATAAAATCTTTCTTATGAATGGGGACATCAAAATTTACTTTGCGTAATTTTTCGTAATTTTTCTGATAAAGTTCATTTTCTAATGAATAGTGAAAAATATTGTATTATATTTCAAAACTGTGTTTTATTATAATTTATTTATATGTATAGATTGTATTTTTAATTGGTTTTAAAGTATAATTTGAATATATTTTTACCATTTAATCCAATGTTGGTCATTGGAATTAATTTCATTTTGAAATTCGACGTAAACAAGTATCAATATTTTGATTGTTATTGTTTCTTAAAAACACGCTATTTGTTTTGATAACGGGAATTAATTTTAAAATTATTTAATTCCACTTATATGTTTTCAATTTGGTAAAATAGATATCATTTTTTAATTCAGAATGTAAAATAATTCTTAGAATGAATTGTTGGTATTTTTCTGAAAAAGTTCAATATTTGATGAATAGTGAAACCACTTAGTTTTAGTTTAAAAAACTGACTTTATCATTTAATTGAAATTTTACCACTTATGTTAATTGAATTTCGAAAATCTGAAACTCATGGTTGTTATCATGAAGTAAAATTTGGTTCAATAATATGAAAATAATTTTTGGTAAATAGTATCTTTTGACTTTTATTTACCACGGTTAATGGTAAATATGTTAATTCAAGGTAAAAATAATATTATAATAATTCAAAAATAACATAAAACTTGTCCATACCATATTTTTTGAGTCATTAATGTCCATGGGCATATTTAGGTCTATTTTGGGACCCCATTGAGCCACTTGGGAGTGAAAATGACAATTTAGATTAATTAACTTAAAGTAAAGGCAAAAATGACAAAAGAAAAATTATTTTTGAAAATTATTTTTTACAAGGGGTTATTTAAATTATCTTGTCGACTATAAATATTCATTGGAAATATAAAATAATTTCCTACATCATGGTATTTTTTTATAATTTTTATACGTCAGATAAATTAAATTATTTATGACACAATAATGAATCAGTATTTACATCGTTAATAAATCATTTAAATAAATAAGATTATATATATTAAAATAACATATGAAACCTGTCCAATTATTATTGTCTGATTTTATTTCGACCATGAGTCATCTTATCTTCGACTCTAATGATTTTTGGACCATTTGAAACTGAATATTATTATATAGTAAAATAATATTATCACACTTTCCAAAAGAGCCCCTCCTCTCTCTTAAAAAAGGAGACCACTTCTAACCAATTACTCAAACATATAAAGCCATTTGGATGGCCCAAAATCTGACCAATTAATCTCATAAAATCCCTATCCTCTACCTAGAATCCTTACCTTAGGCATAAGGGACATCAAGAAGTCCTTTGGTTCAATCCAAAGAGAGTTACCCAAATTAAAGGTAACAGTTTCTCTTAAATCGTTTCATTTTATTTTACTTCTCCAAACCCTAAAATCTTTTTATTCCTTTTTTTGTAACAAAATCAGTATCCTAAATATACTAGGATTTTGTTATGAGAAGTATTTGAGATAAACTTACACACACCTCCATCTAATGGATAAAGAACATAATGTTTTTTTGGATGACAAACTAACACCTCACGAAACGATGATTGTTCAAATATCTCCAACCACCTCTCATAGTGTCCATTATTATGGAACTATGTTTATATATTATATATATTATGTTTATGTTTTCTTTATTCTTCTGTATTTTCCATTTATATCACGCCTTTATGGTTTCTATAGTGGGTAAATACTATAATCTCTTTTAAGGAAGTGCGGACTACCGCCCCTCAAAGTGATTTGATTCGTCAATGCCTTATGTGGGATGTATAAAGGATGTATTTAATTATATTATACTGGAATTATAATATATCTATTTATTATTATGTTTTATTTCCATTAAAATAAGAAATATAAATTAAAGTAGCATTCATGCGTACGTACGACTTACCATCTCCATGAACGGTGCATTTCATTTCTTACCTTTAAATGTTATGTACTATTATAAATACATGTATATACTGGATACATATGATATATATGATATCCAAATCAGGAATATCATTCTGGATATAATGAACCATTCACCACATGAACAGCATGTAATTAAAAGAAGTCCATTTTTGACTCATGTTGAAAATATCAACAAAATGGATTTATTAACATAAATAATTACATAATGTTTATAAAATGGTAATAAGTGACATAAAATTTATAATAAACATGAAAATGGTTCTTAAGAAATTATAAATTAACTTTAGTTTATTATTCAGGAGATTAATGAATGATCGAGTCAAGTCGGACACGAGGTAATGGATCTGACCTCTCTCTTTCATTTTAAGTACTCTCTTTTATGCCATTTCTTTTATGCTCCATGTTCATATGTTGGAGGATGATATTTTATATTCACCATACTGTAAATTTTATTTTAATATTATGAGATACCCCCTCTTACTCTCATCAATTCATTTAATTAATTTTTATGTGGCACCGTTAGGCTGCTGAATTTTTGTATGGGATTTTCTTATCTCGCTTTTAATTGGGTGATATTTCTATTTTCCAACACTTATTCATTGCATGTGGTGTATTTTGTACTGAAATTTTATATATATTATCATTATTATCATTTATATTCATGGTATTCTTTGATTCATTTGGTGTTTATTAACTTTTGGTCATACGACTTGATTGATTTAAACGAAGTAAGGGTTTTTCATCTTACATTTTATTCCAAGGAGATTCATGATATATTGGCCACTATTTCCTTTTGTGTGGCATATGTACTGTACATGATTGTACACTTTGTGTAATATAATTTCATTTATGAGTATTTACATCTTCATTGTAAATCCTTCTTTCATGTGGTGTATGTTTTGTATGTTACCAAATCGGTAAGGGAACCTTTCAACCTCCTCTTTTTTAAAAGACTTATTTTTGTTATGTATTTTAATTTACATATTATTATGTTGGGATATTTTCTTCAATATCCTTATTGATGTAAATTTTATGTCCAACTAATGAGATACCCTTTTTATCTCATCAACTAATTTTCTTAATTTTAATGTCGTTAGGCTGTCGAATTCTTATAAGGGAATGTCTTAACCCAATTTCAATTCTTTGGGTTTAACTTGTACTTATTGAAAATGACATCCTATGAATATGTGTGAATGACCTGTGATTTTTTTACACTTAATATCCACTTTTATTGGGTGTATTTATATTTTTCACACATAATTATGAGACTGATTTATCCTTACTTAAGGACATCATCTTTATAAGGGATTTCATCACTATTTACATTTCCTTTGAGAAATCATTTTTATTATGCACCAATTCCCTCTTATATGGTGTATATACTATCCTTTGACATATTATATCATGAATACCTTTATTCATATTATATTATAATTTTCTGATTAAATGTTATTCCATAATTATTTTTATTCAAGAGTCTCTCATTTTGTTAAAAAATATTTAACAAAAATATCATTTTTAACAGTTTTAAAGATTTATTATTCTAAATATTTATCATTAATGTCAATGCTTTCAAAATGGTTTTGAGTATTTATTTATATGGAAATTAATGTTTCAAAATTATAATTCCATTAAAATCTTCAAAGTGGTATGGGACACTTTGATTCAAAAATCCTTTTTTAAATGGTTTTTGAAAATGGATTGATTACTTTAATATCATGAAATTACTTCTTGTGATTGAAAATGAAATTTTATTAGTGAAATGTTTATATAGATGAAATATTTTATGTATTATGATGGTACCTAGACATTTGAGAGGTGGTTACGTGATAAACCATATGACGGGTGGTGTCGTGAATACCAGGATGGGTTGTTACGTTATGACCTCGAATGCATTGGGTATGCAATTCGTCCGTATGGCTATCAAATTTTGTGATATGTGTGTAATTTGATCATATGGTTATTCGATTAATGTATTTTTATGTCCCAAGTTACCTTTATATGTTATGTGTTCTTTATATGGGATTTATGGTAATCTTGTGGTTACAAAAGGGTAAGTAATGATCTTTTATTCAAAGAAGAGTGTTTACTACATCATAAAGGTGAAAATTATATATAATTATGGTAAAGTATTCATGGTTTACCTGTTGTTTCGAAAAACTAATAGTTTTCCTTCTTTGTGTATCCATTACTGATATTTTTATGCTTATCCCATGTTTTTGAAATGTTTTTCACAGGACATAATGTCGAATAGGGTCAAGGAAGGCATCAAGGAAAAGAAATATTGTCTTAAACTTGGAACTAAACATGACTCTTTTTTTGAGTTCATGTTTTGTAAAAAATGGAAACTGTATAGAAGTTTATACATTATAATATTTTGAGATGTAATAGTTATTTCCTAATTCTCTAAAACTCTAAACCTAAAAAAATCCTCAATATGAATAATTCATTTAATTCATGATTATATAATTTTTTAAGGACGAGTCCTTATAGGTAGTACAACTATATAAGAAAGATTCAAGGATTAAAGTATCTTACTGTCAGGGTAAACAGAAGTTGGATCAATCTCATCAATCTAATTTTCTATGTCCAAGAAGATATTGGGCTATAAATTTTTTAGTTGATTTATTATAAATCACGTGATCAGTATATAAAGAGGGCTCTTTATAGAGAAATCATTCATTCATGGGGGAGAATATCAATTGTAGACTTGTTGCAAACCATTGGTTCTAGAAAAATAGATAAGGGGTCTTAAATATTATAGTGTGAAAATTATACATGAGATAAGGAAAAAATACGTTTACAAACTGAAAGATCTATCCCTACACACAGATGAACCATGTGTGGGTGGGGAGTGGCCAAATCGAACTATACACAAATTCAAACCACCATAGTGTGTTACATCCTTTGTGTTTCTTCAAAAGAAAATAGAAACTGGACTATAGAATTACCAATGTATTTAAATATGTAATGATTCTAAAAGAGATGACAGTTCTTAGGGATTTGGATCCATAATGCTGTCAATGAAGAATCCTTGGCTAAATGAGAATTGAGAGACCACTGAAGAAGAAGAATCATTTGAAAAATGTAAGTACACCTTTCTCTCATCTATACCCAAATTAAATAAAACTCAAATATGTGTTTAATACAAAAAATGTTTTTAGGAAATATGTATACAAACAACACACCAAACAGATAGTAGGTGATAACAAAGATTGAAAAACTACCAAAGAGGGACGATCGTTATCGAACTTTACAATGAAGGACCATCAGTGGTAAAGAGAGGCCTCAAAAAGTATCCCCTAACAAAGAAAGTTAGTTGTATAACTATCCATTTATTCTCGTACTTTCATATATAAGGACATATGAGTAACCATCAAAATATGTGTTCTAGAAGCTATAAGAACATCCACAGTCACCTCGGATCTTAAGGATGGACTTCAATAAGGGAGACTGATGATTGTAGGCTGAGGTGGAAGAGAGTGATAAAAACATGGAGTATACCTATGAAACCACTAGAGGAGGCCATTTTAGGCCATGGGGATGAAATAGAAATCCCCCAAATGAGAGCCTCAGAGACACACAAACTATATTCATTAGATATGAGGCAAGTCCTGGTGGTTATAATAGATTGACCCTGATATTGATGTTGATGGAAGGTATAAAATTTGAAAATCCAGGAGGCTATTTTTGTGCATAATTATTTGGGAGATAATACATTAATCAATTTAATTTCAAAAATAAATTGGGATACATCATAAATTCCATCCATGAGGTTGTATTAGGGAGTGATATGTTGTTGATTAAAAAGATAAATTCTATATAGAATATATCTCTTATATGGAAAGCATTGGTATACCAACATCTCATTACTCTAGGAGGCTAGTGTGTGAATGAATTTACAGAATAAGTTTTGTTTCAATTTTTATTACTAGTGGGAGTAGTCTTAACATTATTTTTTAAATATTATTTTATAGGTTCCACCATATAATGAACATCAAAATGTAATTCTTATTCATTTCAATCCGTCTTGTTATAATATATGGCTATCAAATATCCAAATCAATCATTAATATGATGGTTTTGAGATCATATATTTAAGGATATAAGTACAAATTTAGATTCAATTTTAGAACAACTTTTATGGATTTCTAGAAGACCAAATGTTCATGTATAATCATATAATTGTTATGTAATTAATGATTATAGATTCTGTAAAAATTAACATGATGAAAATATTTCCATGAAAAATAGTGGAGTTACACTTATTGCAAAAGAGATGTCTATATCCAGTACCAAGGATATAAATCCAATTTATTCAAATATTTCATAATTTTTTGTTATAAAAAAACATGAAATTTGGATAATACATCATTCTCATTGACAATTTCTCAATAGAATTGGGTTGATAATAGAATTAAATTTGAAATGGATGAATTTGGATTTGATAAAGTCGATTTAGTTAAGGATGGGAAAAATAATAACAATTTAAAATGGCATCACGGGTAGTAAAAGTATTTTATATTCAAGATCCTGTAAATAAAAAGTGGATAATAATTCTATTATCAACCAAAAACATTGATGTTTCTGATGTTAATTAACTAATGATGAATCTTTCATCGGAATTTCATAGTCTTTCCATTGTTGTCCCAATGTAGATGAGGCCTATTATTCTAGAGGAGATCATAATAAGGGGATTGGGAAACATGATATAGGGGTAAAATCTATTCAAAATTTAATAAAATTGACCTTGAAAAATATTATATGTTTTCAAATATTAATTGAAATACCTTATATATGTTTTTTTCAGTGCTTCATTCAATTAATCTAAAAAAATGTTCAACCACTTCAGTATATATTGACTTGTGCACAAGTCGATTCCCTCAATCTTGAGGAACAATAGGCTTCCCAAAATTTTGAATCTCTTAATATATAGGAACAATAATTTTTTTCATATTCCTATGTTACCAATCTAGAGGAATGATAAATTTATGATTTTGAACATAAGAAAATCGTAAAAAATGATAAAATTATATACTAGACAAAAAACCGGATAGTCGTAGAGTAATGGTGTTGAAAAAAATTATTAAGGTGATAACATCAAATTTGAGGTAGGGATGAATTAACATAAACATCCTTTTAACAACAATAAGGAAATTTTTAGTAGTTAGAGTAGGCTCTCCATTCAAATTCATGTTTTCGATGATATAGATATGTTGAAAAATGTTCTTATTGTTCTTAAAGAATTAATTTTGGAAAATATTATATTAATATTATGATGTAATTTATTTATTTTACTAAATATTTTATGAATTTTTAATCATCATTATCCTAGAAGAGTAAATTTATACTGGATAATTTCTAAAATCAATTTGTATTAATGCTCTTTGGAAATATTCAGAGTGGAGATTGGAAAAAGACTATGATGTATCATATGGGGAATGCTGAATGGAAAATAAACCTGCACTAACCAAAGATGTACACATATCTAATAATAAAAAAAATTTGAAATGCATAAATTGGTTGTTTTGAGAAGACAAATTTTCCGGTACACTATGATTGGAAATACATTTCATGAAAATACATGTATTAATAACTTTTATTAAGAATTTATAATTAATGAAACAATAACTAAGTGCTGAAAATAATCACTATGAACTAAAATCAACATACACATACTGTAAAGGAATGATGGTGTATGCTTCACATAAAAAATGTATTAAAATTTTAATATACAGTATTAATTTTATAAAACCTAAAAAATAATTATGTTCTCTCTTAATATAGGTTGGTGAATCTAAATCCAAATCCACTTCCATATCATGTAATTTTCTATTGAAGGTGGCATCTGTAAATAAATATGGAATACCAATTGATGAAAAAACAAAAAAAAATTGGGATTAAAGTGTAAGTATGCAACAACCAAAATATTTACTTTAAAATTAAATTACAAAAAAATGATTACTTGTTTTTCTTTATTTTTTAGCCATATTAGAAAAAATGGTCATCAACAATTATAAATGTTTAACAACTACTATCAGTGGCATTGAAGTAGCTAGAACAATATAACTACATCAGAGGTACATGTTTTGGGGTGTCCCCTAAACATATATTGAAAAAATATGTTCATAGGGGGAGAAACATGGGAAAATGGATAGAATTTACTCAAAATTAGATACTCTAGAAATAAATGTAATTCGTAGTCTGATTGGTTTGAAAATTTATAGGAAGAACTCATGTAGAAGAAAAAACGCAACAATAACTATGACAAGATGATCCCCCTTGCACCATGCATACATTGAGGTAATCCATTCCCCTTATAGGGATGCCTTATAGTAGGTAACAAATTTTTTCAATAGAATTTCTCTAAAATGTGAATCTGGTAGAAATAGATAAACAACTTGTACTTATATTATATATGGTGAAAATGATAATGACTTATATCTTTCAAAACCCACCCATTTCTTTATTGTGAGGGGTATAGTGTACAATATCTGATGAGATATATTACAAACAAATATCCAAAAAGTTCACCTGAAAGTGGGTATTCTCATATAACTTGAGCCGATAATCAAGCTATATATTCTAGTTGATGATTTGTATTTTCATATGGTTGAGGTTACTATGGTAAATTTTATATAATTTTTGTTTACTATTTTAAAAACACATGTCGACAGGGTGGAATTTATTTTAAATCTATTTTTATGAATAACCTCTAAAAATAATTGAAAAAAGGTCTAAACTAATGAATTTGATTACAGATAGAGATAGGTTAGGGGTGAAACATATGCTCTAATCAAAATAATCTAAAGGATCAACTAATCTATCGAAATGATCTTCCAAAAGTACCTATACCCCATATGTTCAACTTATGCACTTACTATCATTACAAGTTCATACAGATACAATATTAAAAGGTTTTAATATAAACATTATTTATATTGGAGAAAAATTTATGGAGATTCCATTATTAACTATTATGGTCTTCAGAATGTAGATGAATTCCTCAATCATGAATGTCTAGGAGTAAAAAAGAAATTATTTTGTGGTAATTTTCCAAATCATTAATAAGAGGTTAAAATAATAATACAAGGGTAAATACATTACCTATTCATGTTAAAATTTTATTTTATAAGACGATTTTGAATCATATTAATCTTCTATTTTAATTATTTCAATTTGGACATATTATTTCATGAAAATAAATTCATATTAATAAAATACATTTAGTAATTAAGAATATTTTTCTTACATTCACATAAAAAATGGCACATCCTCTCCTTTATTATTAAATTTTTTTATCCTTCCATCATGGATAATATATTTCATTACACCTTCTTAGATTGTATTGACACATCCTAGAGATTATGGTCATGAAAAAAGACCTTCCTCTAAAGGATTATGGTGTAATAAAAATAATGTTTTTCAATAATTATGTATCAATTCTAACCGAGAATTCTCTACTACAAAATATTATTTTCCATCCAATGTCAATATTTTTTATTAATAGATGGAGAAGAATAAAAAAAGTACTAAGAATACAAAAATAATTGATACCAAGAACATTACCCTTGACATGCATAGCACACTCAGTGAGAAGGGATCAAGGGGATGTAAATATGGAATAAGAATATTCAGGGGTTGTCGATGAGGTCAAGAAGTTAACCCCCATGTTTCCCACCCTCCATGTGTGTGACATCTTTGTGTGACTATAGAGAAATCTGCTGTGTTTTCAAATGAAGTATATGATCTCTTTTGGTATGTTGATACCATTTCAGATATCCTTATATATAGTAATGGAAAGAAATAATCCTTTAACAGTGCTAAAAATAGATTTTATTAGTGTAAGGGAATTAGTGACTACCAAAGGGAGATTAAAATAACTATCCAATTATCATTACTAAAATTCTTTGATAAATGGATCTTTTATCAGTGCTAAAAAAGTGTTGATAAATGGGTCCTTTAATAGCACTTTTATAAGAGATGATAAATGACAAGATTTATCAACGCTTTTATTTATCATCAATAAATTAGACCTTTATTTGACCCATCTAAAAGCGACGATAAAGGTTACCTTTATCAGTTCATCTAAGAGCACTGAAAAAAGAAATGTTGTAGTGTTCTGTAATGGCACACTGCAACACTAGTAAATTGTATTGTAACAACACACTAAAACACCAAAAACACCACCATATTTGAAAAATCATGTACCAATACATAACTTAAATAAAATAAAATTTATAACACAAATAAATGAAAAAACGTTATATTATAGACATTTCAAACACTAGTTTATATAATAACATATGTATAAAATATTACATACATTCAAAAACCCCAATTTTATATTTCGATATGATCCTAAAACCATATCGAGAAAAAAAATATGTGTATAAGAAAAAAATTAATATGTTTGAAATTTTTTTTACATAAATTGTTATTTTCAAATCTATGAATTGAGTCATATTGGGAACACTATATATCTGATTGAGTTGTAGTTAATTCTTTCTTGTCACATAATTTCTTGTTTCTCTTCAAAAATATCTTTAGGAAAATTGACAATGTATAATATAAAAATTATAATTAAATTAATTATTTAATATAAGATAGAATGATGAGAAAACAATTCAGGATAATTATCTCAATTTTGGTGTTATTATGGTTCCTTTAAAGTAAAATTAAACTTTTATGTTGAACATATTCACTAGGATTCATTGTATTCACAACATGAATCAGATCAAGGTGAGGCTGATTCCTACAAGTCCAAGATTTCTTTTGGATGATTTTCTTAATGAATAAAAACAATCTAAATTTGATTTCTCAATTTTAAGTATGTCAATTGTCATTTTTACAAAAACTCATTTTAAATTGGAGACACACACCTTTTCTCGTATTGACCACATCTTGTTTGGTGAGTTGTGAGACCAATTCCTACATTCCAAAAATTCCATATGAATCGATGTACTAATTTATAAATACTTTCAGAGTGTGTATTATTTTTTTAGTAAGTGACACTTTTGAACTAAAATGATGATTTTAAATAGTTAACATAAACATTGTGTCATACCATTCACATTATGTGTCAGATTTAGGTGAACATTTTTGAAAACCATCTCAAATGAATTATGGGTCATTTTACTAAATTTTAAAAAAAGTAAAAAAGACATTTTCAAGGGTTTGAATATATTAGTTATACTTCTAAATAAAATTGATGTCAATTTTAAATAAAAAGATGCACTTGAAGTCATACCGGTAACCATGTGAATCGGATTGAGGTATCAATGACTCAAACGGAACCCGAATGATTTATAGATAATTTTTTTAATGTATCAAACCAATTAAAGTTTTTTCAAGATACTGAGTATATCAATTTTTCATTTTTACTAAAATATCATTTTAAACTTGAAACACAAACTTTGAATAATAATGATGACATTGCATATGGTTTGATGTGAGACTGATTCCATCACATAAAAAATTGTATCAGAATATATTTCATAAATTATCACAAAAATATGAGCTTGTTTTCTTGTATTTCTTAGAGTGACACTTTTTGAACTAAAATGTCGATTTTAAACTGATAACAATCACTTCCAATCATATCGATCACACTATGCATCAGATTGAGGTTAGGGTAATTCCTACACATCCCAAATGATGTATGGATCATTTTAATACAGTATTAAAATAATGAAAATTACTTTTCTACGTTTTGAGTTGTTTTGTTGTCCTTTTTACAAAAACTGATGTCAATTTTAAATACAAATACGTACATGGAGTCATACTGGTCACACCATTTGTCAGATTACAGTGTATATGATTTCTCTATGTACCAAATAAATAATGGATCATTTTTATAATGAATAAAAATAGTCTGAATTCATTTTATCAGTTTTGAGTACATCACTTTTCGTTTTTAGTAAAATGTCATTTTAAACTAGAAACACACACTTTGAATAATATTAATCACATCGTGGGTCATTTTGACATGAGAACAGTTCCTTCACACCACAAATTACATATGACTATATTTCCTAAATTATCAAGAAAATATGAGAGAATTTTTTTATTTTTCAATGAGTGACACTTTTTGAACAATAATTTTTATTTTAAACTGATAACAGACACATTGATTCCTATGAGGAACATGGTGTATAATATTGAGGTATGGATGATTCCAATTGGTCAAAAATGACAGTAGATCATTTACCTAAACTATATAATATAATATTAATGTGTTTGGTTGGTTTTGAGTATGTGAAAGTTTCTTTTTACCAAAATTGATACCAATTTAAAATAAAAAGAAACACTTAGAGTCATATAGGCCAGACCATGTGTCTGATTGCGGTTTAGTTAATCCCTAAATGTTCCAAATGTCATGTGTATAGTTTTCCTAAATAAGAAAAACAATCCAATTATGTCTGGTTAGTGTTTATTATGTCAAATGACTTTTTTACTAAAATTTAATTTTAAACTAGAAACGTATACTCTGTCTCATAACAATCACATCATGTATTAGTTTTCTATAAGACTAATTCACACACATCACAAACTATTTATGAATCAATGGCCAAAATTATCAAGAAAATCCATGATTATTTTCTCATTTTTCTATTTCTGAAACATTGTGGACTAAAATATTGATTTTAAACTAATAATGGAAACTTTTAGTCATGTGGGCAACATAATGTATCATATTTAGATGTGGAGGATTCCTAAAAGTCAAAAATGACATATGGATTATTGTCTTCGTTTATCAAGACAATCAGAATATTTTTTTGTGGTTTTGATTATGTAAGAACTCATTTTTACTAATATTAAAGTCAATTATAAATAAAAAGAATCATTTGGTTTCATATCGTTCTCACTATGTGCCAGATGGAGGAGCAACTTGTTTCTACACATCCAAAAGTCTCAAAACAATCCTAAATACTAATGTTACCATGATTTCCATGATTTCCATTACCTTTATTTTTTTAACTTCCAACACTGCATATTGAATCGATGTTCTAAGTTGAAAAATAATTCAAATTGTATAAATAAAGAAGAGAGGAGGAAGATCATATGCACATTATATCATGAGAAATCACCACAATGGGAACATGAGCATCCTCTACTCTTTTTTATTTCAAAAATGAGAATGGTTTTTTAGCTGTGAACATCGACTCAATATATAGTGTCAGTAGATAGTAAAATAAATGAAATTAAAATATTGTTAGCATTGGATGAAAGGAACATTTTATCTCTTTTATGGATTTTTATAGATAGAGGAAAGAAAAATACGACTTCCCAAAATATATATTAAAAATGAAATAAATATTAGATAAATACAATATGTAAATTAACTTACAAATAGTATATAAAATTATGAAACAATTAATTAAATAAGTAGTATGAATTAGACATTTCATGATGGTTTTAGGCAGCCTTTACACATTTCCTTATTATTTTTATCTCAGTTGCAGGTTTGAAAAAAATAATCCACTTATATATAAAAATATTTATAATTTGAGTAATACTAAAAAAATTAAACATAATTATGAAACAATACATTAATTCTTTAGAAAATGATTTTACTAAGAAAACAAAAATATTACCTCCATGATTGAGAAGTGGATGGAACATAAACAAATGTGATAAATTCTAAATCAACATGGGTGAAAAGGTTTTGAGGGAGACGAAGTATTTGTAAGATTTGGTGTAGAAAGGAAAGAATGATAGATAACCCAACAAAACTCGAACAAAATAATCCACATGTATAACTAAATAATTCTTATGCAAGTAATAATAAAAATAAATAAAGTAAACTCAAATATGAAACAATGCATTAATTAAATAGAAAATTATTTCACTGTGAAGGCATCAATATTACATTTATGATTGAGAAGTTCCAATATCATTGCTCTTCCTATAAAGGAAGTAGAGAGAACTAGAAGGAAAGTGGTAAACGGAACACTATAGGGGTGAAAAGGTTTTAAGGGAGAATAATTATATAGATGTTTTGGTATATAAGGGTGTGAAATAAGGACAAAAATATTCTAAAATAAACAATATTAACAATAAATAAAGAAAATAAAATTGACATTTCATTATATAATTTTTTGATAAAATTGATAATGTATATCATAACATTGCCTTTACATCTTCCTAATGGGTTTCCTTCATTATAGTTTTTTCTTCTTAGATATTGGGTACATCATCATGTTCAGAAGACATTTTCTATATGATTAGTCAACAATTTAATTTATATTATGTTAATACAGAAGAGAACACATAATATTATGAGGAAAAATAATATATTAAAAAACACCTTCACCTTCTCATTGAACTCTATTTGTTTTTTTAATATTTTAGGGATTTGGTTCTACTATTAGGAATCCAAATTCCTTCTTTATAGTCCCATATAATGTATATGACATTGATTATATTGGGAACGACATGAACTAATTGTGATCTCCCAATGAATGGGTTGTCCATGATTGAATTTTCATTTTAATTGACATTTGGTTTATTTACTATCAGAAAAATATACCAATTCTTGTTTAACGGATCTAAGACATAAAATACATGCACTACTTCTAATTCCATTATGAACAACTCATATTTTTCCCTTTTGATATTGAAAGTCAACAACATGAAACCCATTTCATCCACTTTCACTACACTTATATTGGAACCCCATTTGCAATGGAAAATCAATACTTGAAATGTTGAATAATACAACTCATATATCTATTCAATAATGAAAAAATATGATATATTTGTATAAATTGGATTTCTATCCATGGAACTAGATATGTACATCACTTTTTCCACAATTTAAACACCACTATTTTTCAACGTGCTACAAACATTATATTCTTTTTTATAGAACATATAACAATTGACAACAAAATTAGTGTAAGATAAAACATTTTCATTCGGACCATTAGCTATCCAGTATGGTTGTTCTAAAATTGAATTCCTTATTTCCTGATAACTCTTTATAAATTTTATATTAGAACCATCCTATAAACTATTGATTATGTGTATTTGATATCCATCATTTAACCCTTGATGGATTCAAATCACTAATAATTTCTTTTTGGGCTTCAATACATGGATAAACATCCATACAATTATGTAAAATTTAGAGTTACACTTGTTCCCACTTGGTCAAGGTAATTGTAATGAAATCTCATCCAGAAATCCCTTTCCAATAAGGATTCCTCTATGAAGTGACTTTAGGAAACTGATGTTTTCAAAATATGATAGGTAATCATTACATAATTCAATAGATTATTTGAAATTATATTGTTCTCTAGTATAACCTTATAACCAACATTGATTCTTGAAAAATCCTTTCAATTAAATTATATATCGTTCAATGGGGTGCATCCATATATAATGAATATGATCCGATAGTTGAACCTCTCTAACCAAACGAAACATCAGTTTGACCACTATATTAAATAATGATAGTGGGTAGATAATATCTAATTCACACAATATGATTTCATCCTCTCTATTCATGATTTGAAACTTGATTAGTTCTATAAGTTTACATTATATGGATTTGAAAAATAATTAGAGTTTGGTTAATGTATGTTATACATTTTGAAGAAAAATGCAATTGAAAGAAAAAGGCATCAAATCATCCATCAAAATATAACAACCAAGTGATTTTAGTCCACAAAACATGAAATTAGTTATTGACATGAAATTCGTGATATTTTATAAATACCCCTATATAATTATTTCATTATTAAAGAATAAATACAAAATAACAATTTTTCTTATCTTGATAAAGTGTAAGATGCTGGAGAAAGGAAAAATCACCCTTTACTATTTACCAGTTCTAACTCTTCCCATATACCCTTGTCAATCATGTCCAACCTGTCCTTGATTCCAACATTATTTTTTCTAGGAACATTTAGTAATGTTCCAATAACACTATCAAATAAATTATTTTTATATTCATGATGTCAATAAAATGTCTTGCATACATAAAATTCAAATATGGTGACTTAAATAAAATTGATCTCTTCTTTAAACATATTTCTTAAGGGTTTTTGAAAATGGTTTATCAAAAATAGTTTAAATATATTTTTCTTTATAGAACAATTAATCACCCATTAATGGAGATGGTGTTTTATGTTGATTGATATTCCCATTTAATTTTGTTTTCATGGATAGTAATTTATATGGATGAGGTAAAAATTTCATATTTTCTAAAAACATCTTCTTTAAGGCATGTTTCAACTAATATGACTATGTTAATTTTCACAAACGAGACTCACAAAAATTCTGTTAATGCTATTTCCTGATAAATTTCAATAATCAAGGAAGTCATTTTTCATCTAGAATAATGTGTCCCTCAATGTGAATTCTTTACTTATATAAAAATAATACATTAAAACAGATTTATATCACATCAATTTCAGATCTTCGATCAATGGAGTAAAATAAAAATCAATATAATTACCAGTTTTCTTCTGTACATACATATGAAGATACCACATAATGTATTTTCACTTTAAGCATAACCATGGAAGAAAGTTATAATTTAACAACATGATGGGCCTTGTACCATGAGTAATACTATTTTCACCAAAAGGATTTATTCAATCCGTAGATAACTCAAGAATAATGTTTCATAAATCATTTTAAAATTCATGATACTCAAAATAATTTTTCATCCATTGAAGAGAATATACTGCCTAACACAGGATCCCATCTTTAGTTCTTCTATCTACATGAATTTTTAATTGTTTAAAGCTTTCCTGACATATTTATAGTCTTCTAAACAATGGAATAATAATAAATTACCAAACATATTTATAAGGAGTTGATTCATTTTTGTTGTATCGATCCACAACACACTTAGGGAATTTTATGAGTGATTCATGGTCATTGAGAAACAATATGAAATCTTTTATAATATCATGTATTTTATACAGATCATGCCCACTGAATGTAGAATTGATTTAGAATTATATATTCGACATGGTAGTTAATTGTCTTCTGGTGGCGTATCATTCAGGATACCAAGTAGTTCGGTAAAGCTGGTGTCACTCCATAAACTTTCATATTTCAAATTATATAAAATCAGCACAGCTAAAATTTTATTGTATTTAGAACAACTTGTAAACAATGGTCTCTCAGAACAACTCTTTAACTTCTCAAAACACATTTAACAATCACGAAGGTCATATTAAATTTCCATTTTCATTTCATCCATGAAATCTTCATCATAATTTACACTGTTATTCATATAAAATGATTCCAAATCCACAGCATCATCTCAATTAGTGTGCACATTCAGTTTTTTATTCATTTATTCCAATATTTATAGATCTGATCTATTTCATGAAAAATAAAATTCTCTTCAAACTCTTCGGGACTAATTTTTGTTTAATAAAAACAATAAAAACAAGGAAAAATGATTTGAGATGAATTTTATGCATGCTTTATTTCAAACATGATGAAATCTTCAACTCTGTCTTCATACACTATTTCACATGATTATCATTCATCAATTATCAATTCATATCCATCCTATTTGGTTCATAAAAAATTCATTTTGTATAATAAAAAAATAAATACAGATAAGATATTCATTTTCAAAGGTGGAGGTTATAGATAATTCTAATAAGGGAAACTAACCCTTTGATTGTATAAAATAATTTCAGTATGTTTTGAAGAAAATGAGTCATTGAATATAAGAAAATAAAGTCTCCAATATAGTAGGTTTTATCCTCTTAATTTATCCATAGGTGAATGATATATACAAATTTTATCCTCATCACCTCATCTTCTGAATAGTTATCATCACATTTTGTTTTCATTGCACTCATCCACCATCTATTGTGTAAATGACCCTATTTTTTAAAAAATAATCTAAATATTATTCATCCATCGGATGACTAATGGTCAGAGTAGTATTGGAAAAATTAATGAGAAGGGGTGATTCCCAATAAAAAATTGGAATAATAAATGATTAGGATATAAAACTGATGAGGATGATAGTTATACTCTATTGTGTTCTCTAAAGGGGTAATGCCTAACAGTTGTGATAATTACAGGGATATTAGTAAGGAATTCCTAATGGTGGAACCAAAGAAAAATATTAATGAATTATGTGTTTTTTATGGATTAAAGTAAAACATACATAGTTTTTATTAGAAGTGTGATAAAACACATGAAGTTATTTTTATGAATTATTAATGATTGGGTTATCATTTGAAAGATGGATATAATTTTTTAAAGGTATAAAAACTAGAAAACCCATTTTTGTATTTTTTTTCAGTAAAAGTTTGTGGTAATTGTGTTTCAATGATGAAATTTATTTGAGGTCGTAAAAAATTGATCATATTTGATAATGATAAAATTAAATACTGACTTAAAAAGGGTGCGCTGAGATGTTTTTTATGATTAAAATATAAAATAAATAAATATTTTTTACTAATTTGAATGGAGAGAATGTTAATAATTAAAATAATGATTTTTTACAAATTGGAATGGGTAGAATGTTAATAATTAAAATAATTATGAAACAATGGAAGAAATTAATGTTGAATTTATTATAATTGGGGCATGCACATTTGGTTGAGTTAGATTAAAAATAATACATTCATGGTGAGGGAAATGAAGAGGGATTATCCTGTATAAGAAATATAAGCATGGTTGAAATTAATGAATAAAATGTAATTGGTGATTGGACAATTTAGTTTCAAACTCAGAGGAGTAAGACTCTACAAAAAAACATCATTTTTCTCTTAATTAGATAATAAATCATTTGGAGAGGGTGAAAAGGATGATAATTGGATCAAATATATTCCTGAGTATCTTTATCCGAATAATAACATTATGACATGGGAAATTGTTCCAAGGATGGAGGACCAAAATGTGATCAAAATAAAGAGGGTGTTCTATAATAAACTCATTGAATATGGAAAATTTGCTCAAAATAAATAATGGATATTGTGAAAGGGGGATCCCTAGATCATGGGAATTTATATTTATGATATATTTACTCCTTGTAGACACCATGAAATGTGTTTCATTCACTTTTCCATAGATTAATGATGTAGACCTCCCTTAGACACCAAATGCTATGTTTGAGTAAATAATTCATCATTATGAAGTATAAACATTTAGGATATATTTCCATGTTCCATAAATACTACTCCATAATGAAAGAAAATTGTAATGACCCACATCAATATTAAGTCGTAGATTTCCATGATCGGCAACAAAAAGGTCTCAATGCATAAAAATTCAATTTCTAATATTCTAACGTGAAGAAATGGTGTATTCACCATCTTAATAAGTGTATATCTCTTCAAAATCTTTTATTTTTACTAGTTGTAGATCCCAAAAGGACATACTGAAAAAATGGTATGGCACTCAGAAGAACATCATGTGAGAGTTGTGTGGGAGAGATGCATGGGATTGCTGCGCAGGAGATCTACCTAGAGAGCTCCATGGGAGAGCTATGTAGGAGAGCTGCACGAGAGAGCTGAATGGGAGTGCTGTGTGGGAGACCTACCTGGGAGAGCTGCATGGTAGAGTTGCAGGGAGGAGCTTCATCAGAAGAGATACATGGAAAAGCCATGCCGAATAGCTGTGCAGGAGAGCTGTGCGGGAGATCTATGTCAAGGTACCCTCCTTGCCTACAAATAGAACACAAGGGACCCTCTTTTCAGAGGCTGAAAAATTGGGAATAGCCTTAGATATGTCATTGTGCAGGCCCCCATCACCCATGTCCTCAAAAAACTCTTAAGGAACTCTCTGAAACATGAGAGAAGAGAGAATTAAAGGGGATAAGTTGGATCAATGTCACATCATGGTCTAGAACATAAGGAACAACCCTAAGGACCAAACCTAAGGAGTTGGTCTATGGACCTGGACTCAGAACCTGGCCTAAGGACTTGGACTTGGGACCTAGCCAAAGGATATGTCCTAAGGATCTACATAAAGGACCTAGCCTAAGGACATAGACTAAGGTCCTCCATGGAGGAATAGGCCTAAAGACCAGGCCTACAGACCAATGCGGAGGACCTTTCCTAAGGACCTGGCCTAAAGACCTAACCTAAGGTCCTGGACTAAGGACCTTAACTAAGGACCTGGCCTATAAACCACACCTAGGGGGCCAGCCAAATAACCAAAGCTAAAATTTGAATCTTCATTATGAGTAATTTCCAACAAAAGCTAAAACTGGAATCCTACATAAGATTAAGCCCCAACCAATCCTCAAATGGGCATTCTCCTTAGGAGTAATCCCTAACCAATCCTCAAATGGGAATCATCATTAGGATTAATCCCCTACCAATCCCCAATTGGGTTTCCTCCATAAGAGTAATCCCCAACCAATCCTCAAATGGGAATCCTCATTAAGATCATTCCCCAACCAATCCTCAAATGGGAATCCTCCTTTGGAGTAAGACCCAACCAAACCATAAATTGGAATAATCTATAAGAGTAAGCCCCAACCAAATCTCCATTGGGAATCCTCCTTAGAAGAAATCCCCACCCAATGAAAAATCAACGAGAATACCTCCTTGAGTAAGACCATAGTCTTTTGGGCCACACCCAATGACGTTCATTTTCATTTCACATTGAAGGTTCTATTTCTCCACACCCTCTCCCACCATCAGCTTAGCTTCTTTCATCATAGGCCCAACGTCTTCCATCAGAGGAGTAGAAAGTTTATGGTTTGTGAAATCTTTCAAATCCTTATGTTTTTCACACCAAGAATGACTCACATGTGAATAAATATTTGTGAAGATCAATATATCTGTATAATCCACTTAAAATATTGAACTAGGAGAATAGTAATTCCATCAATAGTTGGAATACATAGGAAGCCTTCATCTTAGGCCAGAGCTCATTGGATATCATCTTCAGGAATCCAACCCTAATTCCATTAATTCTGGCATCCTCCTTTAGAGTAAGCCCCAAATTTATACCCCATAAATCTCCATGAGTTATGAAATAATTCATAGAATTTGTTACAAGGCAATAATATTTTGGAGTTAGCCCCAACATATTTTTCTAAAAGGGATATATTTCTATGTGAGACATACAAAACTGTATGGGAATTGATTCCCATCCATGCGAGATATATAGAAGCCTCCCTAAGATTCCAACCCAACACTCCAAATCAACCCCAATTTACCTAGGCTGTATTCCCAGTGGGGTCTAATCCATCATAGAAAACTATATCATTTCCATGATCTTAGGTTTTTTAGGCTTATGTTCTAAACCAATATTTGACTAAGAACCTTCATCATAGATGTCCATACCACATGACATAACAATGTAATGTAAGGTCCTCATCACATGACAATTAAATGTATGATGTGTCCCATTATGATGTACCAAATTATGAATGTTCTGATTCCTTTCATGAAGATATGTAGGTAGCCCATTTATGGGTATGATCCCAATAACAAAACAACTTTTGTCTACATGGATGACCATAACATCCAGAGCGTCCCACTGAGTAGCTTAAAAATCTTCAACATCATAACAAAGGCTTTAAAATCTCTATGTAACGTTTGAGATGATAGAATTAATGGAGAACCTCAAATACAAATGGATATCTCCATTGATGATGAACCTTCAATACAAAGGGATGATTATGAATTTCATATATACAATTTTTTTTTAAATTTCAATGGAGAACCTACATCACACTTGGTAAATTAATAAGGATTCATGGACATATATTAAATAAATAAGAGAGCCCTAAAGTTATAAATAATCCCCCCCAATAGGGTGTGAGAAACCCAACTTCCTATCCTCTCTACCAATGTGATTTCGTATACATCATAGTTCAAAAAACCTAATGAATTCATGCCTTTCAGAAGTGGGTCACTTTGGATACTGAACCATTGGATGATTCTGGTTACATATATTAAATCGATGGAAACCATCCATAATTAGTGATTCTTAATCATAACACATATTATTGGGGGAAATGGTGAACCCAATGTGAATACTTAACCAAGATGATAGTGTTACCCATCTGTTATCCCCATATCAATTGATACATGATGTATGGGCAAGGGAATCAATCACACATGTGTTCATATAAAAATATGACTATTTAATGGAGTTGATTGTTTTTCTTTTTAATATATATAGGAACTTTATTTTCTAGAACACCTTTTATTCCAAATGGATTACTTCATGTTTGCATCTGTGAATGTCTCGGCTGCTACTCAAAATGGATCTCCATCTGCTCGAAGGATGTCATCCCCAACTTAGTGTCTTTAACAATAGGTCTCCAATCCATTGGTTTGAGAGTACAGTCAACATAGTATTATCCCAACCTTGGATGCTACTCAAAAAGCACTGTAAATCAATAATAACCCCCGGTCGTCTGCATAACGGTGAAAAGTGGTTTAGAAGTAGACGATTCCAACCACCCTCTTAAAATATTTTGGGATTTTATCCCTGGAATTCAATCAGCAATCCCTCCCATATTCTGAGAAGGTTGATCAAGATTAAATTCATGGACTTGTACCAAAGACAAAAGAGTCCTTCATGAGCGCTCCTATCAACAATCACCTACACCTACAATGCACGACAACAAACCCTCAACATGATGAGGGTGTTATCTTCAACTGTCAGGCCTAGGTCCCTTAGACCCAAGCATGCAAGACCAACTAATGAGGACAACATTTGGGCAACAGGGAGAAGGTTATTACCTTTTCACCCTCTAGAAAAGTATATCAACCCTACTTGAAAGAATATAGTGAATGGTAACATACACCCGTTCTTCTAAACTTTTATAGCCAGCAGACTCATCTTGTGGTGCCCAACCAATCTAGCATTTTAAATCTGTTGGTGTATTGTGAGAAGTCATATACAACTTCTTATTATCTATCATCTAGTTTATAGAATTGTATGACTACATTCATGTAATCCCACCAATCAAATATAGAATCAACATTAAAGATGGGATATACATCTTCCATCATCCACCAATCCATCCCACAGTCTCATTTGGTAGCATTCAGAGAAGTCAATCGAAATTCTCTGACAAGAAACCAAGTGTAGACTCCACTTTGTCCACCATCAACATGTATTGTCAGTATCCATTGACTAGAAATGGAGGATAATAGAAGGTATATTCACCTACTCTAGATATGGAATGAACATATATTCATGTTCGGGCTGTTAAAGTCACCAAGCACATTTTGGTAATGGTGAAAGGGCAAACACAAATTCCTGCCCATATTGTGGAAGCATGCTAGAATATAAAAATGGATACTTCCAAAGTGCTAGTGGGATAGACACATAAATATATCCAAATATATGGGATGACTCATCAAAATTCCATCCCGAATGAGATAAACATCTATGTTCCAATCCATGAGGGTTTTGTGGCCCACTGTACCCATATAATAAGGACAAAAGGATCAGGCACATACACCCATTCCAATTGGAGATAATCGGTCTATCTTGATGAACACTCCAAGGAAGGCGCATACACCTACTCATAATAACCATTTCACTTAGAAAGTTTCACCAACTTTTTATAAAAGAAAATCTATGAAGAAGCCTTGAAAAAAAAAGTTGGAAAAAGAAGTGTCTATCAGTGATTTGGTTCCTCTCAAGGATGAAAAATCATGAGGCACTAAAAACTATATTTATTTTAGCTCATGATCCAACCTTACCGTTACAAAATTATGGGATTGGTTTAAAAATGATAATTTTTCTCATAAACAACATCTTCATTATGGCTTAATTTAGGACAATTCAGTAAATATGTTGAACCTATCTCTAGATGAGATCCATCATAACCCTTCTGAGGGGGTAGAAGACTATGGAGAAAAAGGATTTATCCCTTGTATTAATCCACCATGGTGGTCCTCCCACAGATGGTATTTTATGTGAATGTTCTATCTGTAGTAGTGTTTTACATAATCAAGAAAATTATCCAACTCAATATTTAGTAATGTGAAAGCCCTCTTATCTTGAGTCACATAAAAACATAAGGCCATTCAAGTCTAATTCCTTGTTTCTAATAGGTGAAATACATTATCAACCATAATACAGCTCAAGGCTACGATCATTCTCTGAATCTCCCTTGTTTCATTTGACTTCTAATATGCCATAGGAAAAACCAACTGATCATATTTATCATGATAAATAAATCATGATAATTCCACTTTGGTCAGGCCAATTTGATAAATATCTAGGAAAATATGAAGATGAATTGTTGAATATGAGAAAATAACTAGCTAAGGGTGAAATAATAGTCCTATTTTGGCCTTTGGAAATTTCATAGTAAAAATTCCAGAGATGATGGTAAAAGATTTCATTCATGATATCTACATCAATCTGTGGAAGACTCTTCATATTTTTAATGCCAAAGTATTAATCTGACTTTCCATAATGGTGTGAGGACTATACACAGGGTAGTGTGTAATTCATCTAAAGTGTAGTATGGATGCATTAATAATAACTTTAATGATCTTGTCATCCTAAGAAGTTTTTTTGTTTCTGGCAGGATTAAAAAACCATTGGTTTTGGAGTTAGTGAGATTGATACCTCCGATCCAATCTTGGGTGAAAGTTAATGTTGATGGGGCGGCCTCTGGTACACCTGGGCCTTCGGGTTGTGGTGGTGTCTTCCACACCTATCAGGGCTTCGTTAAGGGATACTTTTATCACTACATTGGACAGGGCAATGCCATTGAAGCAGAGTTATGGGCTATGATCATGGCGATTAATTATGCAGTTTTTCATGGTTTCCATTTCCTTTGGCTGGAATCTGATTCAATGGTGGCTGTTGATCTTCTTAGACGGCAGTGTGGGGATGTTCCATGGGTGATGTTACCCTCATGGATTGAGTGTTTGCAACTTCTTGGTGGTCTCATTCTTGATGTGACACATGTTTCCAGGGAGGATAATCAGGTTATTGATGCCTTGTCAGAGAAAGCCATTGTGGACTCTTCTTCGAATTGGTCTTTTCAAATTCTTTATTTTTTTCATGCATCTTGTTGAGGCAGATGCGTGGGGAATTGTTTTTACTAGGTTATGTAAACCACCCTTGTACTTCTAACTGCCTTTTCCTTTTTTAATAAAATTTTGTAGGAGTGAGTATCTTACTCCTGGGACTTTTTAGTATTACCGTATGATGAATATAAATGTCATGTTAAGGTGATATATGGGTAATAATGCCAAATTTACTTCAAATATCTTCAGGTTTCCTAATATATAATGTTCTAGAAGCAACAAGTGGATCTTTAACGTGCATTCCTTACTGAATTAAATAAGTTGTGACAATTGATTATGAAAACTCCATATGTTGTTTATATCAGAGGAATGGGTGCACATGGATAATTTTATTTCACAACCCTCCCAAACTAGAAAATACCACCAAAAGTTATCTCAAGCAATGTTCTTACCCCAGGCTAGCTACAACAAACAAATTTTTCTAATGACTGAAGAAATGCTCAGTAAGAAAATTCCTTGATTTTTTATCAGCAAAGTGATGCCCAAAGAGAGAAATCTATTGAGATACTTTGGCTTCATGTATTTGAGAACATTGATCTTTCCTCATAATTATGGTATTTCATCTATCAGATTGCATAAATTTTTGAAATAGTGCAACGGTCTTCTGAAATAGGTGATTTGAGTGGGTTTCATATAATTCACCATCTCATGTTCGGACCAGAATTTATAAAATTAGAAGAATATTTGTGTTGATATCAGCCATCAAAGTTCATGAACCACCCCATCCCACAACACTAGGAGAATTTCTAACCTAGCCATTGGATTCAGAAAGAAGATCCTAAATGGTTGGGGAATAATAATAGGAATATCCCCGACCTATACTGTTGAGGTATTATTCACATTTACAATCCCCTCCACAATGGAAGTTAGTTTTTTTTTTCTGATTATGGATGTATACAAAAATTGAATGCATAACTGAACTATCCAAGGATTCCCTTTATATTATAGTCTTTCAAAATGTCCATGGGTAATCTAAAAATAGGGGAATGATGACTCATAAAGGACGAAGAAGAAGAAAACCTTACAAAGATACTAAGAGAATGTCATGAATGAATTATGTGTCAGTAAATTTTGTTTATTCCATTATAGAAGATACTCCATAAAATGTGTCCATATCAATGGAGTTGGAGGATGAAGTTCTTATTCGTAATTCGATACACACCAAAACAAATCAAGGAGGTGTGCATACACGAAATTAGAGGCTAACTCAAAATCGTGGTATTCTCTAAAATAACCAATAGTCACCTATTCAAAAGGCATATAACATGGGTAAATGTAAATGTGAGATCATGTATCACTTTTCCACTAGATAAGGACAATCTCTTTCATTTGAAGAATTATTTACCAAGCCATAGGAGGAGATGAAGGAGTTTAGAAGACTCAATGAAGTGTCACACCAAAGCAATATTCCTACGAGACATGCTCCACAAGAATATCCTCATCTTTTTCATCCAGTAGGATCTCTTCATTAAAAAAGGTTTTTTGAAACTGTTGATGTAAATAATTAATTCCCTGCATTGGGTACACAACCATAATAGGGTCAAAAACTTCCTTATAGGCCTGCCCCCATTGACTATCCATGAAAAATACCAACAGTACCCCCACTGGTATTTTTTCAGTCATCGCGCTACTTCAGGATGAAACTACTATACCTGTATAGGTTCCATATCATCTACATATTCCCCAAATGCATATGAATATAATATAGGCATTAACAAATCGATTGGAAGCTATATAAGAATGGTGCACACCAGTAAACCAGAAAAGAAGGCTTACCCTGAATTGGTAGATCTGATCTCTCCTCCAACAAACATTGTAAATACCATATTTCCAATATTTAATGGCTTTGTAGATCCAGATCATCATTTAACACATTTTTTTCTGACAGTGATCCCATGATGGGGACCCCATAACAACAAGAAATAGTAAAGCTCATATATTTTGTGAAATAACAATAGGGGACGACCTTTTTTTGGTATACATGTGTAGACACTCGATCAATTACTATAAGGGAAGACATCCATCAAAAATTCATTTTCCAATTCAACTCATCGATATAGAAGACAACAATATTTGATCTCACAAACTGCAAACATCGGGATAATGAAAGAGTTTCAAATTTCATTGCTCAATGGAAAATAATAACTTATTATCTAAACCAACAACTCCCTCATGAAGAGTTGCTACAAATTTATGTGTAAAATATCCATGATGACCTCTGTACACTAATAACCTTTAGGAAATACACCGATGGATTTTGGGACCCTACTTAAATCCCCCAAAAATTGTAGAATTATCTCATGAAATCCAAATCTAAGTCATATGTAAGCCCATAAACTCCGAGGAGGAGAATAAGAAAAGCAGAGGCTGCCATAGTTACACTCAAGAAATCACCTATACCGACATCTACTTCAAAACCTTCATCCTTCCATAAGGATCCACCTCCCGAGCATCAGCAAAAATGTTCGCTTCGTCAAGATGATCAAAAAATGAATAGTGGCTATAGTTTGGGAAGTTAAAGAACAAGGTTCATTCTTTTTTGGAGTAATAGGTTCCCGATTACTTCATTTCATCCTTGGAAAACAACTTATTAAAACTTCCAAGTCCCTAGAAACTAAACAATGATGGGGATGAATACCTTCCAAATTATTTCCCCTTTCATCAAATGTTAGGGCACCCCATTTAGGGGTGTTCTGTTTTCAATGATATCTTGCAAAAAATGGTGGACATTGGACATGTTAAACTAAAAAGGTCATCATCCAAATAAGAATGTGTTATTACTACCAATACAAAGGAAGAATGCGGATGGAATAAAGTCAAAAGGTAAAATGCGCCGAAGTATTTTGATTGGGTGGGTAGGAATATGATCAATCAATCTCACTTCATTATATGAAAACAGTTAAAACTGTCAATTGTACCTCCTTCCACTTCAATCCAAACCAATCCATCTTCATCAAAATATCAGTTCTCTAAAGGTCAATCCTCAAAGAAGAGACATTATCAAAAATGTAAAGAGTAGTCATAAAAAGATGAGGACATGTTAAAACAAAATTCATACTTCAATCTAACATATTTCCTACCTTATTACTCAAAAGCGCAGGCACAACCCCGCCAAATGGAACTACCAGAGCCTACATATCATGAAGAATCATTATCAGATATGGAATTGATCTTCAGTTCTATTAACATTTTCTACTAAATGGACTCTGATGAAAATGATGATTCTAGTTATGAACCTAAATTCCCTATACTTGATTTTGGAATGAGGGGAATAAGTCAAGGATGAGGATACAGGGGTGATGTGGATATGATAGATTCCACTATTTTAATTATACTCCTACTCAACCCGTTTATGCTGCAAAAAATACGTGGGAAGGACCTTCAACGGGATCAGTAAGAACCCGGGAACTCTACCATACATGATAGGATTTCCCCAATAGGATCATCTTAGAAGAACTATTAAATGCTATACCACCACTCTATCAGAATTTAGATAGACTTTATTAGTCTAATCCCACAAGAACATATGTATTTCTAGCTTCTTCCTAAACACAGGGTCCATCTACATTAGGAGAATCAGCCTCTAAGGAACCTATAAAAACGCATCTCCATGTTGGAAAACACATTCATTTGGAACAAAAGTATGATGTTTTTATACAAATATCTCATGTAATGAACAATTTATCAATTCAAGATACTTTTAATCTATAAAAAGTCCTTTGAAAAGATCTAATGGAGGCTTTTTCAAGTCCTCAAGAGTTCCAAACCATGGTTTTTACTGCTGAGGTCTATCGTATAGAGAATGATCTTGCAGAATGTCATGATGTTATGTCTTTCATAGGCCATGATGAGTATGATTTTATATAAGGAAACATTAGGCACTTGTACTTATCCTACAAGGTTAATGATATAGATATCCAACGAGCCTTCATTGATAATGTCTTAGGAGTCAACCTAATTCCCATATATTCACATCGTCAGTTGGGCCTCACTGAATCTGGATTATCTCCCTCCACTATCATGTTGAAAGATTATGAAAAGTATTAACAAGAACCTCTAAGTTATATTACACTCAGAGATTAATTTTGGGACCTTATATCTAATTAAAATTTCATGGTTGTCCGATAGGACACAACATTCAAAATTCTACATAGAAGGCTTTTGCTACATCAACATGTGCCCATTCCTTCATCATACCACCAATGTCTCAAGTGTAGATACAATGATCAATTTGGTACAATACATGGGGACATGTCTCCATTAAAAACATTTGAATCTCCGTATATTGAGGTAGAGTTCTATCACACAGAGGTAATAAAGTCCATAGAAAAATTTATAACAAGAATCAATGCTCTGAACAGCCTGGAAAAGATCCCAGTTAACCCATTCAAGCATCTCAATGTATATTATGTGTTTCCAATCAATAAAATTGAAAGGATATACCCAAATTCATGAACTATTCCAGTGAATTCCATAATGTCAGTTGTGGCACTCAAGCCTGATTGCATGAGGGAAATTTTTGATTTACAAAGAAGTAGTGAAAGCTTAAATAGAGATGTATTTATTTCATCCACCGAACATCAGCATGTCTTTTCATCATCAACCTTATTAAAATAAGTTATTGAATTAATAGAGAAAGATATGTATGTTGATTCACATCCTATCATTTTCACTTAAATACACTTGGAAGACTCTTCATCATAAATAGGTACAGAAAGGGGTGATTTTTTTCAGGATGTCCAAATACTAACTCCTCCACTAGTTCTGAGTATTTTTATTCATCAAATTCCCTTCATAAAGAAATGAAACAAGTGAAACATGAGGAATCTTAATAAGAGGAAGAATATAAATATCATTGGTATGCCTCACTGACATTCAAGGAAGGGGTCTCCACCACTGTGGATGAGATTAGAGAAATAAATTTAGAAATACAGGAAGATCCACGCCCCACTCTAATTGGTGCTTCCATTAATTTTAAATAGAATGAGAGGTATAATTTATTTCTAAATCAACACCAAGATGTATTTTCTAGGATCTATATAGAAATTCAGGTCCTTTATCCCAATGTGGCCACTCATCACATGGATCTGCCAGAAGAGCAGAATGGATTTTTGAAAGCTGCAAAAAGAACACAGCCAACAAACGCCTCTAAAATAAAATCATAAGTTGAAAATATTATCAAAGATAACTTTTTTAGGGGGTAAAATATCCCAAAAGGCTGGACAAAATTGTCCTAGTGAATAATGAATAAAGGTAAAATCATCGTTTTCACTGATTTCATAGATCTTAATCATCATTTTCTCAAGGATGACTTTCTAGTTCTAATCATAAATCTTTTGATTGATGCAAAAATTGGATACAAAGCTCAATCCTTTATATATGGCTAATTTGGGAATAAAAAAACTAATTTCACTAAAAAATGAGGTATCTATATCTTTTAGAGATATAAACAAGTATTTTTCCATCCATTAATGCACTTTTCCTTGATGAATGCTGGTGCAACATATCAACGTGAAATATACCATATTTTCATACCCTTCTTAGGGGAATTTATTGAATGTTATGTGGATGATCTAGTGGTTTAGCCCAGAAAATGTTCTTATCACTTGGCTGATTTGGAGACCATATTCAGTAAGCTTTGTAAATATAATTTGAAGAAAAACCCTTAAAATGTTTTTTTGGGTAACATTGGGGAAATTTATTGGGTTTTTTTTGTATGACACCATGACATCTATGTTTACCCTGATAATACCAAGGCTATCCTTGGAATTTAACCTCTTAGAAACTTGAAATAATTGAGGAAACGTCATGGACACTTGGACTATATCCAGCACTTCAAATCCATTTCGGCAGAAGAGTGTTTCTCTTCACCAAATTGATGAAGAAAAGGGTTACATATCAATGGACCAATGAATTCCAAGAATAATTTGATGTCCTCAATAAATAACTCTTTATCTTATCGGTATTTATGTTAATTATTGAAGTAAATCCACTCATTCTTTATGTGATGGCCTTGGAGTGATCATCAGGTACCCTCCTTGCACAAAACAATGTTGCTATTAATTAAAACAGTCTTTAATATCTCAGTCAAACTATGCTCGATGCAGAGACTTAGTATTACAATATAGAGAAAAGCTACCTGACATTAGTCTTTACATTTCAAAAATTGAGACATTATTGCAGTATAATTATTTTTACTTAGTATCTCATAATAACCATTAAAAATTGATCCTCAATATTTCTATGCTTATTGGACATCTGTCACAGTGGGCAGTCACTCTGCAATTGGTTGATATACAGTCTATAACTTAGAAAGAAGTAAAAGGCCAATATTTATTAGATTTTCTTACTGAGAACCCATCTACGGAAGAGACATCATTGAACATTGAATTTCTTAATGAATAAATCATCTCTATTCTTGAAAGTCCCTAAATATGGAAAATTTACTTCGATGGCTCTTCTAGATAGTCAATAGGAACAAGAATGGAAAAACCAAAACATTACAATATTGGGTTTGTAATTGTTCTTATATCCCTAGAAAAGGTAGATTTACAAAATTACTTTCTATTATCATAAGGTGGTACCAAAAACGATGTAGAATATCAAGATCTCATTATAGGCCAGGAATTATCACAAAATGTACTAGTGGATTACCATGAGGTGAAAGGTGATTATAATTAGTAATAAATAATATAAATAGGGACTATTCCCTTAGAAAAGAAGTACTAATTACCCTGTGTGATTATGTTTGGGAGTTAATGGCGGAATTTCCCTCAAATACAATGTTACTATAAAACAATTGTTTAAGCGAATGCATTGGAAAATGTACCCAAAACCATGGACAATCCTAATCGGGGTGAAAAAATCATTATCTTTACTCATAATTGAGTGTTTTCACCTTTTTTCCAAATCATAATAGTAGAAATCTATGAAACCAATCCCATTTCTTAGCCATTTGGTCATACCATGGGATGGATGTCACCCATCATGGAATATCTCTAAAATGGTTTACATCCACATGAAAAAATGAAAATAGAATAGATATAGAGAAAAGAAGTTAATTTCACTGTTTATGATGGTTGAGATCATCAGAAGATCCTTTATAGATGAGGCTTTGAGAAAACTATTTTTAGATGCATCAATAGGGACGAAACTACAACAGTTGTGAATGAAGTACATGTAGAAGCCTATAGTGCTCACCAGTCTGGGAATTTGCTTTATGATCAAATCCGAAGGCGTGGATAATTTGGGCCTTTGATGAAACAAGATTTTACATATTTTACTAAGATGCTTCATCCATTCTAGGTACTTCCCATCTTCATTCATCAACCCCCTTAGTTTCAATATACAACTAAATACTCCTATCATTTTTTTACATGAAGAATGGATGCAGTAACAGCATATACTCCAGCTACATCTGAGAAATTCAAATATATTAATAATTCTATTGATTCCTTCTCGAAATGGGATCAAGCAATACATCTCAAGGATTTTGGGGACAAAACCATTATGATTTTTGTGAAATATAATATCATTACTAGATTTGTTTTCTCTCAAACCATATGGATGGACAACAACACCAATTTCTATTCTGTTGAGGTAAAGAAGTTATATTAGTATCACAATATCAAATCCAACAATTCATCTAATTATCATGCAGTAGAAAATGTATAGAGAGAGGCTTTCAAAAAGACTATGTCAAATATACTCCAAAAAATGGTAAATAATGATAATAAATCATGGTCTGATATTTTCTGGCATGTTTTATGGGCTTATTGGACTACTACACATACTTCCAAATAGGAAACTCCATACTCATTGGTTTACAGAATTGAAGTAGTTTTGACTATTTAAATCCAATTCCTTTCACTCTACGTTTCCATCTATGATCAGATATCTATAGATAAGAAGTCTCAAAAGAAATTTAAAGAGCTGTAATGATTAGGAAAAAAAGATATTGTATACTTTTCATAATTTGGGACTCTATCAAAATATAATAGCATGAGTTTAAAAAAAAATATCACCTCCACTCATTTCTTCATGTAAAATTGGAATTTTTCTCCAGAATCTGATGAAACCAAGAAATAAGCCACCAAATCTTGAGCCAAAGTGGGAAAGACCTTATTCTATACATAAAGGGTTCTCTAATGGAGATTATTACCTGATCTCAATGGATGGAGAAATTACTTTAACTCTAACCAATGCAAGATTCATGAAGAAGTACTTTGTGTAGTCACAGAGAGTAATGTCCTAGTTTAAAGTCATTAAACTGCATAACAATCATATGCATCCAGGATTCACGATGTCAATATGCATTGAATCATTTTCCTTATTGCACATCGTTAAACTACGTGACATCCTTTTTCCTCCCTACACAACATTAAACTATATGGTTAACATATTCTTCATTTCAAGTTGAGAAATCCCCAAAGATACTGAAAATTGACATTCCTTATGCTTCTTTAAAAAATGAGTACCTTCCATATGAAAGAATTACTCACTTCATTGTTACTCTTTACTAGAACATGAGTCCCATTAAATGAGTTTAAGAGTCAGATCTGTATAAGGAATTATACTTTCAATAATAGTGTGGGTCTTGATTCACATTCCTATGGATATGTAGTGATGCCCAGATCTCCAATCATATGCACAATTGAAACCATAAATAAATTTATTTCTCATTTCACTCCTGTATATGAACCAAATAAATATAGAGTACTCTTCCAGAATACATGGTTTGATCATTATACCATCTTATATCTTATGTATATCAATTATTTTGGAATGAATAAAAATAAGTTATTTCTCACATCAATCCCAATTATTGTGGGGAATGATCTTTTCAAGAACTACGTGTGGCTTGATTCTCATTCCAATGGGATACGTGGTGACTCCCAAATCTATAATCTTTGGCCCAGCCATAATAAAATAATAACTCCCCCATTCCATGGGTTTATGAGTTAGATCTTCATTGGAAATATTTCAAGAACTATATGTAGATTTATTCTTATCCACATGAGACACATAGTGACACCCAGATCTACAATTTTGGGTCTAGTATCAATTTCATGGAATAAAACCCTACTTATTTTAATTATTCCCAAATCAAATTTGTATAGGGACTTCCTCCAATACATGTAATTTTATTCTTGTTTTAATGAGATAATGATGATGCATAGATTTTCTACTTTAGATCCAACCAACAGCTTGAAAATTAAATATAATTCCCACTCCCCTGCATAAAAATTTGATTGATATAGGGAATAATCTCAAGAACTACATATAGATTGATTCTTTCCTCCGCAAGATATATAGTGATGACTAAGTCATATAACGACTCTTAGCCACCATATAATTATTATACCATTATTCTTAACCTGTTATTTCTTGGTGTTTTATAAGATACCTTTTTACCAATTTTTGTTTCTCACAGTGAGCATAGCTCACGTGGGCATAGGAATTAGGTAAAGATATTATCTATATAAATAAGGTATCTTAATTCTTATTTGGTGTTATCAATGGTCTTAGATATAAGATACGTAGTCATTTCACATCATTTTACCTTCATCCTCATAGAAAGGCATTAAACTACATGGGAAGTGGATTGATTATCATTTATATGAGATATGTAGTGACTTGTAGACTTTCAATCATAGGCCTAGCCACAAAAAAATATGAAAAACACTCTTCTATCCCATGTAAAAATTAGATCTGCGTGAGGATATTCAAATTATGTTTATATCACTTTCCCAAATGTCTTCGATGCATGTATATAAACTGCACGGTACCCAAAGAACTATGTATGGCTTGATTCTTATCTTAATGAGATAAGTAGTGAAAACTAAGACATAGAAATTCTCTCCTTCTATGGGATAAAATAAAAATCACTATATTCCACGTACAATTAAAAATCTATGGTGGATCCCTTTATTTTGGGTCCTCTCCTTAGAGATCCCACTAAGGAAACAAAATATATTTCCTTTATAAATTTGAGTTAGATCTATGTAAGGGACAACAAAATCATGGACAATATTTATTCAAATATTTATCTAGCCCATTGAACATCGAACCTTTCATATTTCACACTCTTGATCTTGAATGATTTAATATCTTCATAATATTTCTTCATTTTATGGAGACAACATTTATGATACATGAGAACTCTTTTTTCGATCTATGCAGTATGTGCCTCTTGGTGGCTTTGCATCCAAATGGACTACATAACAGACATGACAGCCAAGTGATGTCATTGTTTGGCTATATATAATATTCTCAAGATTACCCTATGAAATATATCTCCCATAACTAGTTTTTAGAATAGTGGTAACTTCATTCATTGGAGAAGCATCTTCTGTCCCCTTCAAACTTTGATAACGATATACATAATCCTGTATTTTATAGCGGTCATTTGTTGTATATCTGACTCATATCCTTTCTCTCGACCTAAAAGCCTCTAAGATAATTCTTTACACATTTCCACACTCCATGTGTTCAAGTAATATTGAAATATAATCGAACATTTCACTACTTACCATCAATTACTTCAATGATATTATGGTCCTAGTCATATGACCTAAAACTATAGATTATATATTTCATAGGTTTGGCTCAAACTTTCATATAGAACATATTCCTCCAATTCAATGAAAATAATGATTTGAAATAAAACGTCTATATTTAGGTATTTTTATCCATAAACTAAACACTTTTCTTAGCAAAATACGAATCTCAATAAACTTTCATCAACTATTAACAATATAATGTTAAATTTATGAGAATTCATTTGTTTGAATTTGCAGTACATGCATGTCGGTGGGCTTATATGAGTCACCCAAAGAACGGTTTAATCATTCATAAGGATACCACTATTTTTCTATGCCATGTATTCCCTAAATGGCCCTGCATTATAACACCCTATAATGGTTTTGTCAAATAGTAGTAACCACGTTCTTGGAAAATTCCTCCATTGATGCATTTATCCCATTTCTAGTGAGATTATCTGAATCTAGAAATTCACAAATCATAGTTTACAATTCTTAATTTCCATACATAAATATGTTTTCACATTTGTAGCCAAATTACCATGAAATTAAGGACTCGTAATTTCCGTTCTGCATGACGTTAAATTGTAATGCCCCCATCCTTGCTGCATGACACTAAATTGAATAGTCTCCAAATTTCATTATTTTATGACTATAAAATACACATCATAATATCATAAATCCCCTTTCTAAAAAAAATACATCCCTTCATACACAAAATTGATGTCTGAATGGTTACTCATTCATACCATATATTAGGATAGATGGACACTCTATCTTTTCAAATAACTTTCCTTAGCAACGCCACCCACGGTGGTCGTGAGACATCCAAATAATAAAACCCCTTTTTCTATCAGTAATTGAATATAAAAAATCATAGGAACTCCTTTAAATGAGTATGCATTACATGCCCCAATTTTTCCTTTCATAAATTTTTCCAACATAGCAGGCATGTCATCCAAGGGATTCCATTATTTGGATATACGATACATTCACTTAGGTGGCCTTACATAACATAGTCCCCATAACAGGGTATTCATATAGTGGTAACTTCTTTCTTGGAATATTCCTTTGAAAAAGACCAAGAACCGGTGGAAGTGAGACCTATGAAAATTAAATAAAAAGTATGAGAGTAAGGAATACAAGGGGTTATAACATAATCGAGTGTACACCACCCAACATTTGTCAACCGACATAAGTGGGGAACAATAATCAAGCGCTGTGAAAGACCACATTCCACCAAGATCAATAAGTGCCCGCTTTTTCAGAGCATCAGCCACCTAGTTGGTCTCCCGATAGATATGTGAAACCACCAGGCGCATTTCCGCAACCTTGTTGAGACAATCAACCCATTGAGGTAGCACGCATCATGGCACATTATGTGTCTTGGTCCTCAATGCATGAACCACAGGCTGGGAATCAGATTCAAGCCATATACACTTCAAATTAAACCGGATAGCATACCTGAATGCATATATCATGGCCTAGATTTTAGCTTCAAATGCATTTCTAGTTCCAATGGTGTGGTGGAAGCATCCCTTTACAAACCCATGGTAGGTCCGAAACACTCCCCCACACCGCGACATACTTGGTGCGCCCAACGCAGCCCAATAAACATTCCCCATGATATAAGGCACAATGGGTTGAATCCACTGAATATGTTTCAGCATTCGAGGCTTGCACAACCGACCTGAAACACCAAGCTTTCTCATAATTTGGAGATCATGAACATTTTTATACATAACGCAATCCTTGACCATTGAGGTAGAAAAAACATCCCTATGGACAACCATCATACATTGTTGTTCCGTGGGGAATACATCACCAAACAGTATGATGTTCCGAGCTTCCCACATATCTACAATAACAGCAGTAACAACCACCAACAGTAGGTTCTAAATTTTCTCACTGCATTGAGCATGCGCCTTGCCAGACAACAGGTCCAGAACTGGCCTGCATCTATCAACCACAATTCCAAAAAGATAGACAATGTAATCCCACAGCTGTTTGGACCACCTACTATCCTTGAAGACATGGTACATCGAGTCCTCCTCAACCCTATAGATGGTGCACATTGAGGCCATTTGCAGGGTAGACCGTTTCAGAACTTTAGTTGTTGGCATTCGATTTTTCCACATTCTCGATATCAGTAAGAACCTTGCAGGCTGGATGAAGTAAGCCTAGAAATGTAGTAGCCATACTGGTGTAGAATTAATACCCCTAAAATATGTCCTATAAAAATCCCTATAGTTAAAATGTCTAGTTTTGGCATGGACCCAAATCAGAGTATCAAAATCCATGAAAGCATATCCATTGATTTCATTTTCCACCTACATAGGTATATCAAAAATAAGAGCATTAATTTGTGAAAGAAAAGACAAGATGGACATAGGGGCTGCATTAATTGGATCATTAATATCCAGAAGGGGCTGTGTGAGCCACTTTGTTGTCGAACAATTCAGGGTGGAATCCCTGAAAACCAACCATTTAGTATCCTACACTATCCTCCCATACGAATGATTGAGAGATTCCCAAACTAATGAGACATGAAAATATTTATAACCATTGAGAAGCCTCTTTGTAATTTGATTTGAAAGGAAATCATCATCAGCTTCATGTGTTATCAGGTTCCAAGTGAATTTCCCAATCAAACCATCATTGAAGGCGCGGAGGTCCTTTACACCAAGGCCCCCCCAACTCCATAGGCTTTATGCATTCCTTCCACACAACTATAATCAGATTCCTCTCATGTGGTGACCACATCCATATAAAGTTTCACACCATTCTATGAAGCTCATTAATAATTCCTCTAGGCCATCTATAAAGGGAGAAGGAATAAATGAACTTCGATGTGATCGCTGAATTCACCAGGAAGACCCTCCCGGCCAGTGACATAGCCTTTCCTTTCCAGCTGGCCAGTTGATGTATAATACCAGTAGAAATTCCCTCCAAATACTGTCTTTTCACCTTTCCCAAAAATAGTGGGACCCCAAGATATTTGAAAGGAAGTGATCCGCTCCTCACCCCAAGATACCTTACAATCTTGTTCCTTTTGCCGACCGGAACCCCATTCCCAAAGACAATCGAAGTCTTGTCCCAGCAAATGGTCTGGCAGGCCACCTCCTCATAATGACTGAAGAGGGCCTTAATGTAGTATATAGTTCTCCTTGATGCTTGTCCATGTAATAAGATGTCATCTGCATACAAGAGATGAGATCGGGCCTGCCCACTCACACCAGGTGTGATTTTCTTGTACCATCCCATTTGACCAAGGTCATTGATACAACTACTGAGATAATCCTCTACAAGCGCAAAAAGAATTCCAGAAAGTGGATCACCTTTCCTCACCGCCTGGTGCACGGTAAAAGCCCCTCGGGACCCCATAGACAAGGATCAACAAACATTGTAGAACTAAGAATACTACAGATCATGCTCACAAATCTAGAATAGAATCCATACCTCTGAAAGACATCAAAGAGAAAATCCCATTTCAACGTGTCAAAATCCTTAGATATGTCAATTTTGATATCAAATTTCCCTTCCTTTGACTTCTTTCTCATAAGATTAACACTCTCAGAGGCCATGAATAAGAACTTTTGGATGTTCCTCCCTTGGACGAAACCAAATTGCTTTATGGTGATCATACCATCAACCATCCCACCTAGCCTTCTCATCAAGATCTTTCTGATACGTTTGGGTATTGTATTCCCAAGATCCACCAACCTAAAGTCCTTGATGTCAAGGGAATCCCCTTTCTTAGGGATGAGCGCAATGAAACATGATTTCATATCATGTGGCTTGTAAGAATGATAGAAGAAGTCCATCATGGCCTACTCAATATCATTCTGAAAAATGTCCTAATAAAACATGAATAACTAATTCATAAATCCATAAGGGCCCTGGGCACTCTCCAGATTGAGAGAAAGGAGGGAAGATCTAATCTCCTCTTTACATGGGGAAGCAGTTAGGAGCTGATTCGACTGATCATCAATGCATGTGCTTATGTTGTCCACCATACAGTGAATCCTAGACTTCCCATTATCAGAGAATATTCCCTTAATGTACTCAACCACATCCAATTCAATCTCATTCTCTTCTGCATAGAGTTTACCATCAATTCTATCACCTTGGTCCCTCCACATGACCTCTTTTCTTTGTGCATTATATTGAAGAACATGGAATTTCTATCTGCATCATTTATCCACCGCGCAATCAGTTGGTTTCTAAGAAATATTTCCCTCACCATTAAAAGATCATCGATCTTGTTGTGGGAAGAAATTTCTTCTCATGACACCCTTAGGTGATTCACCTAACCAGTCTAAATTCTGGAGAACTCATCCTCTGATTTCATGATATTCCCCTCTAGTTTAAAAAAGAAATTCCTCCTCCATGCTCTTAGCAGCCCCTTCATATGCTTACGTCTCGTACCCATTATTTGTTGAATAATTCCAATTTTGTAAAGTTTCCAGGCTTTTAAAACATGTTCCCTACATCCTGGCATCACAATCCATCCATTGATGAAATGAAAAGGAAAAGGGGATGACCTTGTCACATGATTCTCAACATCAACAACAATTGGGTTGTGATCTGAGTGGTGCTTAGGATGTGTGAATCTAGAAACACCATGTGCTTCAACCTGATCATCAATCTGGACAAAATGTTGATTAAGATTGCTAACATGTTTCCCTTACCAAGTTTATTTACACCATGTGAAATAATCACCAGAAATTGTGACTTGATCCAAATTGCAGAAATCAATACACTCTAAAAATTCAGAGGTAAAAATCCTATTAATAGTTGTTCCGGTTTTCCATCAGGCTTCAAAAATGTATTGAAATCATCAAAAAGCAACTATTTTTGATCCATTCTCCTTGAGATGACTTTTATCACCTCCCATAAATCCCTCCTCCTAATATTGTAGTTGGAAGCATAAATAAATGATAATGAAATATTCTATCCATCAACGGCATAGTAAACCATAACACTTTGAGGACTGTTGTCACTTGAAGTAATCTGCCTGGTGTTATGTACTAACAGCCATAAGTGATCCATAGAGGATGCTGACTGATTCCTAGCCACAAAACTGTATCCTAGTGAGTCACACCTGAAGCCCTTCCAGTTATCAAAAGAACTTTAGGTTCAGCAATACTGACAAACAGTGGCTTGTAGTTCAAGATATAATGTCAAAGGGCCCTGACCGTACGAGAGTTCCCGAGCCCGTGAAAATTACAATACAGAAACCTAATTTCTTACAAACCATACCTCTTGTTAGAGGTCTCCCTTTCTTCTCCATTGAGGCTTGAATGGGCCCTTTTTTCCCTCCTTGTCCCTTAATCATGCCATTCCTGGGGAAATCTGTGCTATCATGCTCCTTGAGTACCTTTTTTTCTCTTCTAACTTCATTACCCTTACCGGTACACTGGTCTTGGGAATCATTGTTAATGGGAAGATTTTCCACACCACCACTTTGATACACAACAACCTCACCTATACTGACTGGGCCTAAACCTGTAGGTAACATCCCCTACACTCTCATTGTCTTGTAATCCTCGCCCAGCAGCCCAAACGATCCACCTGTAACAGCATCATCTCTTGGACTAATTTGGAAAGCATACTCCACCTGCACCACCATTCCTTCTTTGGCTAACAACCCAACCGCACCACTGGCATCAAGAATACCATCACTCCCCTCATTGGAAACATCAAAATGATGAGCCTCATCCACCTCAACTGAGCAAATTCTTCCACTCAGTGGAATAAAGGTGTTACTGGACCTAAGGGGAGGATCACTGCCCACAGTCATCCTCATTCGTGTAGCCTTGGAGGGGGAGATATGAGTAAAATCACCTCCTGGGTCAGAAGCCGATTTTCTGTCAATGCAGGCATCACCACCAATTCCTTGAAAGCCTGTCACAGGTGAGATGGCAGTATGATCAGCCCCCAATCCGGTACTCCTTTCTGCATTGGGATCATTTTGAGGGACAACATCCACCCTATCCACCACAGGAGCATAACAGGGTGAAGGAAGAACCTAGGTTTCATCAACCAGGCCCCCCATATCCATGAAAGATCCACTAAGAACCTCATTTTGAATTGATTCCTTTAACATTTCCATATAGGAAGATCCCCCTATGGACATATTTCCATTCTTCCTAGGCCTAGACCCATGACTAGCACTATTGCTCTCCAGGTTCTCCATAAGGAATTTTTTCTTCCCCTTCCTTCTCCTACACGTGCTCTCATCATGCCACTTCATCATACATGAATGACATACTTTGTCCAGCATATACTCAGCAATTGTGTTCCAAAAGATCAACCACCACAAGAATAATTTTGTCTTCCTATCATACAAGATATCAAACTTCATATTGTCATACCTTGTTTTCAAAACCACCTCCTCCACATGTGTGCTTGACATGTCAACATCCACCATGATTCTAGCTTAGTGCCTTAGCTTCAGGTTGTCTGTCTGTCAGTCAAATCAAATCAGATTTCCCACTGAGAAGGCAATATCCCATAGAATCCTCGGGTGAAAATACAACTAATTTATTTTATACATTCGGATCCATAGTTGAGTATGCATACTATGAACATTCATGGGATCAAAGTTTCTATCCCATTATTTCACATTCACAAACCCCAGGTTCAAGGAAATAGTACCTTTGCTCCATGATTTCCTCTTACATTAATCTAGAGGAAGACCTCATGGTAGTATCCCCTGCCCATCGCAATCATCCGCTAGTCATCAAAACCCCATACCACAACAACCCTTTTATTCAGATCCTTAAATTTCCACAACCACTCCCCCTTAGGGATTATAAATCTCGCAATGATTGAATATCAGCATAAATATACCCTCTCTTACAGTGCTTCTTGATTATCCAACACATGGGAAATCTATCCCTTTCGTATCACTATCCCAAGAAGTGGACCATCAGAGTTAGAGAATGAGGGTCCCGCTACATTCTTCATCACATCTACAAAATCTCTCCCTGTCTTCATAGAGACAACATTATTACCATCACCCTTTCTTGCGAAAGAGAACATATCCTTGTGACTACGATATTCAACAAGAGGCCTCCTACCACCAGCATCCTCTTTACGCGTCCCAAACATGAGATAATAGGGATCATCATCGTCATAAGATTTGGGGTTCTCACTTCGTTCCCCTTGCGCCATCTTCTCTTGGAATATACCAACTCTATTCTGATACTTCTTCTTTTTACATTTTGTGACCATAAAAAACATGACTCAATATGTATCTATGAAATTATCATGACCTTCCTAGCCATCTAGATCTGTTTGGATTCTAATTTCAAAATTCATTATCAATTCTATTTGATCTAAAATCTTATCCATATTATTCTGACATACATGACTAGAAATTTACAAAAAAAAGATAAATAGTACTAACCAGGCTGAAAACCCCTAATGGGAACCCTGAAAAAAAAGTTGATTCTCCACTCTCTAGACCAACACAATGTATGGTTTATGAAATATCATTCAATAAAAATTTAAAGACACAATTTTTTTACTGTTTTCTATATGACCCAAGAAATAGTAAAACTATTCTCGCTAGGCCCCATAGCATAAAAAAATTAAGGAATCCTTTAAAATATAATGTATCTCAAAAAAACATAAAATTATTTTGGAATGCATCAAAGTGTCATATTATAAACATAGAACTAGATTCATTTCATTATGAACGAATCAAATTATATGTTGGGGCTTTTGGACACCATGGAATGTGTTCCATTCACTTTTTTGTACATTGAAGATGTGAACCACACTAAGAAAATAAATTCTATGTTTGAGTAAAAAAATAAAGCTTTATAAAGGAAAAATATGCAGTCAATATTTAAAATACCCACAAATACTACTATATAATGAGGGATAAGTGGAATGACCCCATTTAAGAGTAGTCCATATATTTCGAGGAATAATGAAAACAAGTTTTCAATGCATAAAAATTCAATTTTCAAGTTTCTTATTTGAAGACTTTGTGTATTAACCATCTCAATAAGTGTATATATCTTTGATATCTTTGATTTGACTAGTCGCAGAGACCAAACAAACTAATTAATCAAAATTTATGGCACATGGAAGAGATTCGTGGGAGAGGTGTGCAGGAGAGCTGTGCGGGAGAGATTTTCCAGAGTGCTTTATGGGAGAGTTGTGCCAGAGTGTTGCGTGGAAGAGCTGTGTAGAAGTTCTGCATGGTAGAGCTACTCCAAAGACTTGTGAGGGAGAGATATGAGGAAGATCTACACAAAGGTCCCATCCTTACCTATCTATAGGACCATTGGGATCCACTTTTTAGTGGTGTAATATTTGGCAAAAAGCCTCAGAGCTCTCATTGTGCATCTCTCATTCACCCAAGTCATAAAAAACTCTCAAGTAACTTTTTGAAACATGAGTTAAGAGATAATTAAAGGGGATAAGTTGGATCAATGTCTCATCATGGTTTTGAATATAAGGAATTTCCCTATGGACCTCGCCTGATGAGCTGGCCTAAGGTCATGGCCTAAGGACTTGGGCTAAGGACCTAGCCTCCGGACCTGGCCTAAGGACCTGAATGGAGGACCTGAACTATATACCATTGTGGAGGTCCTCACATAAGGACCTGGACTAAGAACCAAAGATAAAATAGGTACCCTCTTTAGGAGTTTTCCCTGAAAAAAGATAAAATAGTTGTCCTCATTATGAGTAAGCCCCACCCAATCCTCAAATGGGCATCCACCTTTGAAGTAAGCACCATCTAATCCTCAAATGGGTATCCTTTGTTAGAGTAATCCACAACCAATCCTCAAATGGGTATTCTTCTTTGGATAAACCTCATTTAATCCATAAATGGGAATACTCCTTAGGAGTAAACCCCAACCAATCCTCAAATGGGCATCCTCCTTATCAGTAAGATCCAACTAAACCTCAAATCATAATCCTCCTTAAGATTGAGCCCCAACCAAATCTTAATTGGGAATCCTCTATAAAATTAATCCCAAACCAAATTACCAATGGGAATCCTCCTTAGGAGTAATCCCCAACAAAAGAACAATAAAAATGAATCCCTCCTAGAGTAAGCCCTTATTCTTCCAAACCAGACCCAATGACATTCATTGTCATTCCACATTGAAGGGTTTTTTGATCCACAACTTCTCCCACCATTGCCTGAGCATCTTTCACTATAGGACCATCCACATCCATTAGAGGAGGATAAAGTGCATGGATTGTTGAGTCTATCACATCCTCTTGTTCTTAAATCCAATCATGACTCATGTGGTCTTAGATATTTGTAATGATAAAAAAATCTGAAAAATCCACTTCAAATCTGGAACTATGAGAACTCTGATTCCCACCTTATTTGGGATAAATAAGAATCCTTCACCGAGGGAACAATCTCACTGGATATCCTCTTCAGGAATCCAACCCTAATTCCCTTATTCTGGGCATCCTCCTTATGAGTAATCCCAAACATAAACCCACCTAAATCTCCATGAGTAAATACATATATCATGGTCCTTTTTACAATGTAATAATCATTAAGAGTAAGGCCCAACCTATTTCTCTCAGAGGTAAATATTCCCCTGTGAGACTTACCAAACTATGTGGGATTTTATTCCCATCCATTTAGGATACATAGGATTCCTCCCTGAGGTTCGAACCCAACACTACAAATCAAACTTGTTCTTTATGATCTATATTACCAGTAGGTTTTAATCCAAAAAATAAACTTATATCCTTTCCAAGTTCTCTAGGCTTTATTGGAATAAAACCCTCACCAAACATTGACAAAGAACATTCCACTTAGATGTCCTTACCTCATTACATTAAACTATACAGTTAGGCACATATCACATGACTTTAAAATTTATGATACATCCCATTAAGAGGAACCAAACTACGAGGGTTCTGATTAATTTCATATGGATACATAGGTATCCCATTTATGGGTATGATCCAAACATCAATAAAACTTTTTCCTACTTGGAAGACCATAAATTCATTAGTTCCACACTGAGAGGCTTAAAAACCAACATCATAGTAACAATGAATCATAAAAATGTAAGTAGTGTTTGAGAATATAACATTTATGGAGAACCTCAAATGTCTATGGATATCTCCACTGATGAAGAACCTCGAATACACATTGATAATTATGAATTTATTACATGATAAATAATTGATTGAAAAATCTCAAATGGAAACCTAAATTACATTTGGTAAATTAATAAGGATTCATGAACATATCTTATATCTATAACAGAGTCCCAGAGTAGGAAGTAATTCCATCCAAAAGGGTGTGATGATACCGTCCTACCATCTTGTCAATAAATATGAGTTTTGATGTATCGTAGGTCAGAAAACATAATTAATTCATACCCTTGGAATGCAGGACCCTTTGGAAATAGAATCATTGGATGTTTTCAGTTCCATAAATAAATCTGATTGAAATCATCTAGAAGTATTAATTCCTAATCAGAACACACATTATGAGGGAAACACCCCCACATACCAATAGTAAAATTTTTGAATTTTCTTGGATATTTCACTAAAAATATAGTTAAATATATACCAAATAGATGTCAAATCAATATTCCTTGATGGAGTTCTTAAGGAGGTATACACTGAGAAACTGAATTAGTTTATTATGGATGAAAATGAGAGAAATGTGTGTTAGTTAAATAATTTTTTGATGAAGATAAAGAAATCAACAAGGTCTTGGGTGTAACACCCCCTGAATCCTCGATACATTTCCCTTTGAATAATGCAATAGCTTACGTTTTATGAAACCTCGAGATTCTAACACATCACGACCAATCAAACTAGCTGTAATGAATACTGATACCCACTTTTTTAAATTTTATCAATTTTATCATTCAAAATGGAATTCATTTTTGGGTTCAGAGTACCGAAATTATCTTAGGGTGAATTTTAGGTATTTTTCTAAAAACATTCAGTTTTTGATGAATAGTGAAAAATACTAAATTTTAATTAAAAAACATTTTTTATCAAAATAATTTATAGTGATAAATTATATTATTGAGTTGGTATTCAGTATAATTATATTATATGTTGACCATTAAATTCAATTTTGGTCATTGGATGAAATTTCTCATTTAAACTGGACATAAGCAAGTGTCAATATTTTGGTAGTTATTATTTGATTAAAACACGCTTTTTTTGAAAATGGGAATTAGTTTTAAATTATTTTTTTGACAATTCTATGTTTTATGTAACACCCCGATCATCCAAGGTACGCTTCTCTTTGAATAATACAGTAGCGTGTGTTGTACGCAACTTCGAGTTTAACACACACCACAACCAATCAAACTAGCCGTTATGAATAGTAATACCTACCTTTTGAAATTATATATAATTTATATTTCAAAATGGAATTTATTTTTGGATTCTGAATATCGAATTTAGCCTAGGGTGAAATTTTGGAACTTTTCGGATAACACTTATATTTTGATGAATAGTGAAAATTACTAAATTTTAATTAAAAACAACTTTTTTAATCAAAATAATTAATAGTGATAAATTATGAATTTGAGTGGTTTTAAAGTATATTTAGAATATATTTTTACCATTTAATTCAATTTTGGTCATTGGACATAATTTTACAATTATACCGGACATAAACAAGTGTCAATCTTTTGATAGTTATTATCTCTTAAAAACACGCTTTTTGTTTTAACAACGGGAATTTATTTTAAATTAATTTCTGCCACTTATGTGTGTTGAATTTGGAAAAATGGATTCCATATTTGGAATCTGGATTTTCAAATTGTGTAAATAGGTAACTTTTATTTTTAGACATTTTGAATAATTACTTCGCAAAATATTTTATTTACCATGGTTAAAGGGTAAATCCGGTAAGTAAGGGTTAAACAAAATAATGTTATAATAATACTAAATTACCCTAAAACGTGTTCTATCCTCATTGGTTGATTAATATTCTACCATATGCATCTTTGGGTCGATTTTGGGACCCCATGGAGCCACTTGTAGGTGATAGGGACACTTAATTTTAATTAAGTTAAAATGAGTACAAAAATTACATAAGCATATATCTTTTAGAGAAACAATATTTACATAGGTTTATATATATTGGAATTTCTACTATACATATTCATTAAAAAGATAACAATATTTCCTACATAATGATATTTTATTTATAATTTTTAGAGATTACATAATTTAATTTATTTATGACACAATGATGATGCAGTAATTACCATAATAGTGAAAATTTGAAATAATTGATATTATAAATACCCAAATAAATATAATTTGAGACTTTTAATGAATTAAAATAATTTTATTGGATAATATGACATGTTAGGATTGATTTAATTTACTTTTTTTGAAGTAAAAATTCTGTTATAAGTTTCACAAAAATCAACTATTGAATATTGTCAAAATTGACATAAAATAGTTTTAAACAAATATTATATTATTAATTGATATTAAATTCTGAAAAATATAAGGATCGGCCAAGAGACTTATATCATGATAGGTGTATCATTAATGGACAACTTTTGGGTCTCATGGATATATATAGTAAGTTTATTAACCATATAATATAAAAATACAAAGAGACATTGTAAAAGTGAAACTAATTAACTTAGAGTTAATACTTAAATATAAGGTTAATATAAGTACCCAAACCTGTCTAAATTCTATTGGTTGAGTGCTTTTAGACCCCTCCCCACCTTTAAAATTAAATAATCCACTTTGGAGCCTTTATAAACCGAATATGAATTTATTATAAATTAATATTTCTAGCTTTTCCAAAGGTGCCCCTCACCCCTCTTATAAAAGGGAACTCCTCCGTCTCATTTCTTCACACCATCAAAGCCTTTTGGTTCAGCCAAACTCTGCCCAAATACTCTCCCAAAATCCCTCACTACAACTTAGAGGCATTAGTTGGATCTGAAATCCAACCAAAGGAGCCCTTTTGATCAACTCAAAAGGAAGAACCCGAAGAAGAGGTAATGATTTCACCACCCTTTTCGAAGTTCCTTTCTTCTTCCACTTCTTCTTCCTTTGTTGTTACCATTCTAAAATAATAACTCTAGTATCATATATGTAATGTGATGTTATTATAAATATGGTAAAACCATATTCAGTATTTTATCCACCCTTTGAATAACATGTCACCATACGTGCGTACGTACGGCTTACCGTCTCCACGTCGTGGTGTAATTGTTATTCAATATATTATTATTTGGATGGGTATAATAATGATGTGTAACTCATGTAAATAATAAATATAACATGATAATGATTCTGTATATATTATTTTAATATCAAAAGAATGATATTTTCGCTCGTGGATACGTACGGATTACCGTCTCCACGACGTGATGAGATTCATTTCCAAGTTCACCATTGATCGACGATTATAAAAATATATATTACTAATAAGTACATAATATATGACATAATAATGCGACTATATATATATATAAGTATTTATGTACTTACATATATCTTATTCACTTACTTCTGTTCAATACTATATGAAAACAGAAAAAACGTTTATGCGTACGTACGGACTACCATCTCCATAAATGGTGTTTTCTGTTTCATATATATGTCTATTATACATATTTATATTCTAAATATATATGATATATTTATCATTTTTTATATTCTGGAAGTATTTAAATCATGATCTAAATGATACAACCAAGAGTGACAAGTTAAAACACGTACGATAAAGAAAGTGATTATTACCCGAAATTTTAACTTAACATTGAAATTATTATTAAATGGGTAATCTAAAGTCATAAATGAATCATGTATGATATCATAAATATTAATATGGTTCTGGTATAATTTAATAACATACTACGATCTTCGTACAGGAGGTTAAATGTACCCTAGACTAAAGGAAAGTGCAAGGTAAGGGGTTTTCATCTCACTCCTTATTCTTGTGAGATTCATGCCATATTGCCACCATTACCTTTTGTGTGGTGTATGTACTGCCCATAATTATATTCTTTGTGTAATACACTTTAATTTATTTGTATTTACATATTCATTGTATGATATCACTTTCATGGGTTGTATGTTTCGTATGTTACAAAATTGGTAAGGGTTTATTTCGCAATCTCTTCATTATCTGAGGTTGTTTATATGTAATAATCTACTGGGATTTCTTTATCATCCACATCCATGTTTCTTAAAAATGTATTTTAAAAAAAATTTACTATTTACTAGAATATGGGTTAAAGTCATTTATACCCTTGTTGACTTTTATAAGTGGTTTATAAAGGAATCTTTCTATAGTTTTCCAAAAAAAAGGTCCTTTTTAAACATTTTGACAAAATTAAGGTAAGAATGTTTTTTTTTAACTTATACGGCGGGTGCGGTTATTCTCCACCGTTATTACACCTTTGAAGCTTCATTCACAAGATTATAAAGAAATTTTAAAAATAAAGGTTTTCTCTATAATTATGCGAGTTTAAAACGATTTAAAAAAAGAGAGATATTTCTCTCAAATAGTATTGATTTAATCTATGTCAACATCCTTTGATAAATTTTAAACTTGTTTCAAGTTTATTTATTATGATACAAATCATCCATATTTTATTTAAGGTTTTGTGTTATTTTTGACTATGGGTGAGTTATTTTTATGCCATTAATGGTATGTGATTAATGTTTTGACATTTTGTATGTTAGTTTTAATACGAATGTTTATGTTATATTTCATCCTCTTCTTAAAATGAATGTGTTGGACTAGTATGTTTTGGGTTGGGGACCGGTAAAAGTAAGCCCTTAGGGTTGGTCTCTAGTTATTAGAGGCACTCCTGGATGGAGTCCGATTACAGAGGCTCTCCGGGTTGGGTTCCGGTTACAGTTATCCCTTAGGTCTTGGAACGAGGCCTCGACACAGAAATTAATGTTCGGCATCATGCATTCCAACATTATGAAAGTTGTTAGTGATATTGCATGTGATTATTCGATTAGTAGAATATATATGTGAATAAGTAAATGGAATTATTTCATTTTATTTCTGCCATATTATGCTGAAGTTCAATTTTCAAAGGCTTTTGTTTTAGTTTTATACATTTCCCTAAATGTTTATGCTTATTTATGAAAGTTACCGCTGCATTGCTTACCCTTACTGAGCATTTGAGCTCACCCCTTTCTATGTTTTATTTTTCCCAGGATTCCAAGAAGTGTAATGTGATTGATATGCAGGGTTAAGCCAAGGGAATAATGGCGTTCATAAACATTATTTATGTTGTTTTGTACGTCATTAAGTGAAAATGTAACATTCCTGTATGCGATCTATTTTTCCAAGACTGCTAAACTGATCACTCCTTTAGGACTTGATTCCTTGTAATCATTCCAATGTATTAAAATAATACACCGACTCTAGATAACTGGGTTCAGGGAATTACAGTTGGTATCAAAGGTATTTTAGCAATATCCTTGGAAACTAGAATTAGATAAACTCTGATTAGAGCACATAGCCCTACGATAGACTTTGAGGATTAGTATAGAAGAACTTCCTAGAATGTTGGTATTGTAGAGATTTTGTGAGTTATCCGAGCAATACATCCTTGTCTAGATATAAGCAGGTAGAGGCAGCTCTGGCATAGATGTGCCTAGGGGTAAATCCCGAAAACACCGCTTTGAGCTAGACTCGAACGGGAACTGGTGCACGACAACGGGCCTTGTTGCACTCTTGGTTATGACACTCCCGGGGGATATGCTTAGGATAATTCTCATTTTCTTTACAAACCATTATTAAGGCCTTATGAGTATATAATTACTCAAATAAAACATTTTTATGATTATGGATTATATCCATAAACTATTCAATTTTTGTTAGGTATTTTACAAGTTTGGTAATTATTCATTGCAATTCATAAACTGAACTAGTTTATGTTATTGTATAGAAATGGTGCCCAGTAGAAGTATTGTGAACTCCCGTAATACGTATGATCCAATGAGTAAGAAGGACCATATCTTTCATGGTCCTATGCCAGAAATTAGAAGGGAAATAGTTTCCCACATATTATCATCATATGTAGAAATAGTATCATGTGTTGATAAGATGAGTAATGAATTTTCAGAGTCCTATGTCTTTGAAGGGAAGCAAGAGAAGAAAAGGATGGAAGAGAGAAATATGGGTAAAGGGAAGAGGGAAAAGAATAATTTTCCCATATGTGATAACTGTGGGAAGAAACACCCTGGAACTTGCCTGAAAGGAATGGGAGTTTGTTATAAGTGTGGAGGAAAAGGGCACAAAGTACGTGACTGCAAGGGTAAGAAAATAGTTTCAAATGTACAATACTTCATTTTCAAGGAGTTTGGACACTACATGAACCAATTTCCCAGTCATGAGACTATGCCACAAATGATTCTATTGGATAATAATCAAGTTATGATACTACCACAGATGAAGAGGAATGACTAGTGTTCTTATGTTGTCATTTTAGAATTAATTCATTTAAGTGTTGTATCAATGATGTTCTGGAAATAAATAGGGATTGTACTACAGTACTATTTAATTAAGGATTTGAGATTTTATGGTACTAAGAAAAGTGACTCCACAGCGAGTTATATTTTTTTTGGAAATTACATGGTTTAAGGAAAGAAAATCCTTAATATGGTCCTAATATTGAGGTAGTGATTTTGGAATAAGAGATGGTTGATTATGGTAATTCAGGATGTTTCGGTGTTTTAAAAGAATATATGAGGAAGGCGTTCACATGTTATTACCTGGAAAAAAGGATCCTCATTATGTTTATCTTCCTTGTAAATTTTGGACTGTGAGTTTGGATAATTTTATTTTGGATAAGTCTAATGGATGGAATGGATTAAGTTTGAAAGGTTAGTTTTTTTTTATTTTTTATAAAAGGACAACACGCAGACAGTGTGATGACTCGTCGTGTTAGACAAAGCTATGGGAATCGAATCCACAACCATAGTGCAATTGGGATTTATCACCTACCATTGTGCTACATAATGTTCCGGGATGGTATAATGTAGTTTCTTTACATAAAGGGTCCGATATGTGAAATATAAATTCATTATATTTGGAACCCTATACGATTAAGATAAATAGAGTATTGTTTAGTTGTATTATGTTTTGGGGTGAAAGATGAGTTTTTGGTAGAAATTTATTAATGGATAAAACTCTAATTACAAAGTAAGTATATCTCTTTAGGATCTTAGCAAATCTCAAAAATAAATTCCTCAACATTAAGAAAAGGAAATTAGAACAAAATGTTGTCCTAGATGGTACCTTAGAACATCACTAATTTATGGCTTTGGGATTTTTGGCCTTTTCATAGCCATGTTCTCTACCACTCTCCATCAGATAATTGATGGTTAGATTTCTCTTCCAAATCCATATTTCCCTACATAGAACCCTAGTATGTGTTATTTTCTGTAATCTTCATACTTTACACTCTTTATTTTAAATAGAGGCCTCATTAATACATTTTTTGATGTGGGATTTCAACTAAGATATTTTGAAACGTCAAAAATGTGTTATACTAATACCTTATGTTTTGTTGAACTGATCGTATTTTATATCATCATAGATTGATGAATTTAAGGACCTAAATTATAAACATGTTTGTGATTGATGAACTCAATCACTACCTATAAATATTTACGTTTTCCTCCAGTTATATGTCTATAATTTCCATGAATGTCCTCCTAATCGAGATCATAATTTTGTGGTGACCCTTTCATTTCTCTTTCCATCTTGTTAAGACTAAAATTTTATTAACCAAATTTCCGATGTGGGTTTATTCAAAAAAGATATTTTCTATTTTCAACCTTTATTTTCAAAGAACAATATCAAATTGTGAGGACGCTATTTGTTGAAGGAGGGGAGAATGTAACACCCCGAGCTTCCACAGTACGATTCTCTTTGAATAATACAGTAGTGTGTGTTGTACGCAACTTCGAGTTCTAACACACACCACAACCAATCAAACTAGCCGTTATAAATAGTAATACCTACCTTTTGAAATTATATATATTTTATATTTCGAAATGGACTTCATTTTTGGATTCAGAATATCGAATTTAGCCTAGGGTGAAATTTTGGAACTTTTCAGATACCACTTATATTTTGATGAATAGTTAAAATTACTAAATTTTAATTAAAAACAAATTTTTTAATCAAAAAACTTATTAGTGATAAATTATGAATTTGAGTGGTTTGAAATTATATTCAGAATATATTTTTACCATTAAATTAAATTTTGGTCATTGGACATAATTTTACAATTAAACCGGACATAAACAAGTGTCAATCTTTTGATAGTTATTATCTCTTAAAAACACGCTTTTTGTTTTAACAATGGGAATTAATTTTAAATTAATTTATGCCACTTCTATGTGTTGAATTTGTAAAAATGGATTCCATATTTGGAATCAGGATGTTCAAATTGTGTAAATAGGTAACTTTTATTTTTAGATATTTTGAATAATTACTTCGTTAAATATTTTATTTACCATGGTTAAAGGGTAAATCCGGTAAGTAATGGTTAAAAAAATAATATTATAATAATACTAAATTACCCTAAAACGTGTCCTAGCCTCATTGGATGATACATATTCGACCATAGGCATCTTTAGGTCGATTTTGGGACCCCATGGAGCCACTTGTAGGTGATAGGGACACTTAATTTTAATTAAGTTAAAATGAGTTCAAAAATGACATAAGCATATATCTTTTGGAAAAACAATTTTTACATAGGGTTATATATATTGGAATTTCGACTATAAATATTCATTAGAAATATAGAAAGATTTCCTAAATAATAACAGTTTATTTATAATTTTTAGATATTACATAATTTAATTTATTTATGACACAATGATGATGCAGTAATTACCATAATAGTGAAAATTTAAAATAATTAATATTATAAATACCCAAATAAATATAATTTGATACATTTAATGAATTAAAATAATTTAATAGGATAATATTACATATTATTATTGATTTAATTAACTTTTTTGAAGTAATAATTCTGTTATAAGTTTCAAAAAAATCAACTATTGAATAGTGTCAACATTGACATAAAAGAGTTTTTAAACAAATATTATATTATTAATTGATATTAAATTCCTAAAAATCTAAGGTTCGTCCAAGAGACTTATATAATGATAGTTGTATCATTAATGGACAGCTTTTAGGTCTCTTGGATGTATATAGTATGTTTATTAACCATATAATATAAAAATACAAAGAGACATTGTAAAAGTGAAACTAATTAACATAGAGTTAATATATAAAGATAAGGTTAATATAAGTACCCAAACCTGTCTACATTCTATTTGTTGAGTGGTTTTCGACCCATCCCCACCTTATAATTTAAATAATACACTTTTGATCCTTTATAAACTGAATATGAATTTATTATAAATTAATATTTCTAGCTTTTCCAAAGGTGCCCCTCATCCCTCTTATAAAAGGGCACTACTACTTCTCATTTATTCACACCTTAAAAGCCTTTTGGATCGGCCAACCTCTGACCAAATACTCTCCCAACATCCCTCAATACCACCTAGAGGCCTTAGTTTGTCATAAATCCAACCTATGGGGACCTTTTGATCAAATCAAAAGGAAGAACCCGAAGAAGAGGTAATGATTTCACCACCCTTTTCCAAGTTCCTTTCTTCTTCCACTTCTTATTCCTTTGTTGTTACCATTCTAAAATAATAAATCCATTATAATATATATAATGTGATGTTATTAAAAATATGGTACAACCATATTCAGTATTCTATCCACCCTTTGAATAACATGTCACCATATGCGCGTACGTACGGCTTACCGTCTCCACGTCGTGGTGTAATTGTTATTCAATATATTATTATTTGGATGAGTATAATAATGATGTGTAACTCATGTAAATAATAAATATAACATGTTAATAATTATGTATATATGATATACCATCCAATTATATATTATTTTAATATCAAAAGAATGATATTTTTGCTCGTGCGTACGTACGAATTACCGTCTCCACGACACGATGAGATTCATTTCCAAGTTCACCATTCATCCACGATTATAAAAATATATATTACTAATAAGTATGTAATATATGACATAATAATGCTACTGGAGATATATATATATATATATATATAAGGATTTATGTACTTACATATATCTTATTCACTTACTTTCGTTCAATACTATATGAAAACAGAAACAACGTTTATGCGTATGTATGGACTACCGTCTCCATAAACTGTGTTTTCCATTTCATATATATGACTATTATACATATTTATATTCTAAATATATATGATATATTTATCATGTTTTATATTCTGGAAGTATTTAAATCATGATCTATGTGACACAACCAAGAGTGACAAGTTAAAACACGTACGATAAAGAAAGTGATTATTACCCGAAATGTTAACTTAACATAGAAATTATTATTAAATGGGTAATATAAAGTCATAAATGAATCATGTATGATATCATAAATATTAATATGGTTCTGTTATAATTTAATAACATACTATGATCTTCGTACAGGAGGTTAAACGTACCCTCGACTAAAGAAAAGTGCAAGGTAAGGGGTTTTCATCTCACTCCTTATTCCCGTGAGATTCATGCCATATTGCCACCATTACCTTTTGTGTGGCGTATGTACTGCCCATAATTATATTCTTTGTGTAATAAACTTTAATTTATGTGTATTTACATATTCATTGTATGATACCTCTTTCATGGGTTGTATGTTTCGTAAGTTACCAAATTGGTAAGGGTTTATTTCGCAATCTCTTCATTATCCGAGGTTGTTTATACGTAATAATCTACTGGGATTTCTTTATCATCCACATCCATGTTTCTTAAAAATGTATTTCAAAACATTTTTACTATTTACTATAGTATGGGTTAAAGTCATTTATACCCTTGTTGACTTTTATAAGAGGTTTATAAAGGAATCTTTACGTCGTTTTCCAAACAAGGTCCTTTTTAACCTTTTTGAAAAAATTAAGGTAACAATGTTTTTTAACTTATACGGTGGGTGCGGTTATTCTCCGTCGTTATTAAACCTTTGAAGCTTCCTTCACAAGCTTATAGAGATATTTTAAAAATAAAGGTTTTCTCTATAATTATGCGACTTTTAAAATGATTTCAAAAAAAGAGATATTTCTCTCAAATAGTATTGATTTCATCTATGTCAACATCCTTTGATAAATTTTAAACATGTTTCAAGTTGATTTATTATGATACAAATCATCCATATTTTATTTAAGTTTTTGAGATATTTTTGACTATGGATGAGTTATTTTTATGCCATTAATGGTTTATGATTAATGTTTTGACATTTTGTATGTTAGTTTTAATACGAATGTTTTTGTTATATTTAATCCTCTTCTTAAGATGAATGTGTTGGAATAGTATGTTTTGTGTTGGGGACAGGTAAAAGTAAGCCCTCCGGGTTGGTGTCCGGTTATTAGAGGAACTCCGGTTTGGTGTCCGGTTATTAGAGGCACTCCGGGTTGGTTTCCGGTTATTAGAAGCACTCCGGGATGGAGTCCGGTTACAGAGGCTCTCCGGGTTGGGTTCCGGTTACAGTTATCCCTTAGGTCTTGGCATGAGGCCTCGACACAGAAATTAAAGTTCGGAATCATGCATTCCAACATTATTAAAGAGGTTAGTGATATTGAATGTGATTATTCGATTAGTAGAATATCCATGTGAATAAGTAAATGGCATTATTTCATTTTATTTATGCCATATTAAGCTGAAGTTCAATTTTAAAAGGCTTTTCTTTTAGTTTTATACATTGCATTAAATGTTTATGCTTATTTATGAAAGTTACCGCTGCATTTCTTACCCTTATTGAGCATTTGAGCTCACCCCTTTCTATGTTTTATTTTTCCCAGGATTCCAAGAAGTGTAATGTGATTGATATGCATGTTTAATCCAAGAGAATAATGGCGTTCATAAAGATTATTTATGTTGTTTTGTACGTCATAAAGTGAAAATGTAACATTCATGTATGGATCTATTTTTCCAAGACTGCTAAATTGATCGGTCCTTTGGGACTTGATTCCTTGTAATCATGCCAATGTATTAAAAAAATGCACCGACTCTGGGTAATTGGGTTCGGGGCATTACATTTTAAATTTTGAAAAATGTATTCCATAATTAGAATCAGAATTTCCAAATTATATAAATAGGTAACTTTTATTTTTAGATATTTTGATAATTACTTCAGTAAATATTTTATTTATCATGGTTAAAGGGTAAATCCAATAAATAAGGGTAAAAAAATAATATTATAATAATATTAAATTACACTAACACATTTCCTAACCCTATTTCCTACATAATCGTATTTTATTTACAATTTTTAGACATTGTATTATTTAATTTATTTCTAACACAATGATGATGCAATAATTACCTTATTAATGAAATATTAAAAAAAATTATTATAAATACCAAAATAAATTTATTTTGAGACTTTTTATGAATTAAAATAATATTATAGGTTAATATGACATTTCAGAGTTGATTAAATGATTTCTTTTTGAAATAATAATGTTTTTATGAATTTAGAAAAAAAACCAAATAGTGTCAAATTAACATAAAATAGTTTCTAAAAAATATTATATTATTAATTGGTATTATATACCTAAAAATCAATGTTTTGGACAAAAGGATTAAACTATATTATATACGTCATAAATGAACCACTTGGGGTTCCCCTGTAAGTTTATAGTATGTTTATTAACCATGAAATATAAAAATACAAAGAGACATGGTAAATGTCAATCTATTTAACTAAGAGTCAAATCTTGAAGATAAGGTTAATATAGTGACCCAAACCTATCTATAACCTATTGGTTTAGTGTTTTTAGACCCATCACCACCTTAGAATTTAAATAATTCATTTTGAATCAATTAGACATAGAAAAGTATTTTATTATAAAATAATATTTCAATCTTTTCCTAAGGTTCCCCTCACCCCTCGTATAAAAATTCACTTCCCCTTATCTCAAATTAAAACCTTCAAATCCATTTGGATCGACCAAACCCTATATGATATATCCTCAAAACTGTCTTTCCTTCATCCAAGAGGCCTTACTTTAGTCATAAATCCAACCTAAGGAGCTCTTTTGATCAAATCAAAAGAAAGAACCCGAAGAAGAGGTAAATATTTCATCACCTCTTTCAAGTTCTTTTCTTCTTCCACTTACCCTTTCTTTGTTGTTTCCATTCTAAAATAATATCTCCAATATATTCTATATATTGTGATGTTATTATAAATATAGTACATTCATATTCATTATTCTATCCATCCTTTGAAAGACATGTACGTGCGAACGTATGACCTACCATCTCCACATCATGGAGTAGTTGTTCTTCAATAAATTATTATTTGGATGGGTATAATAATGATGTATAATTGATTTAAATAACAAATATAACATGATAAGGATTCTTTATATATGATATACCATCCAATTATATGTTATTTTAATATCAAAAGAATAAAATTGTCGGACGTGCGTACGTACGGATTACTGTCTCCACGAACACGATGAGATTCATTCCCCACCGTATCAATTCAAGAGTAATTTTCATTTGATGATTAAAAATAATGTTTAAGGACTTAATATCATTCTGAATTTTAATAAGGTACATCCTATCCATAAAAAAATTACTTACGTAAGAAAGCATATAAAGGAAAATGAATCAGTTAACACCTGAAACGACGATAATACTAAAATAAGAAGATCATATATTATATCATATTAATGTATATAGTTCTTGAATAATTTAATAACAATTATTTTACCATTATACAGGAGGTTAAACAACCTTTGACCAAGGAAATGTATAAGGTAAGGGTTAATTCTACAGTATCTTTATTATCTGAGGTTGTTTTTATGTAAGTATCTACTAGGACCTCTTTTTCATCCACATCTATGTTTCTTAAAAATGTATTTAAATTTTTTTACTATTTACAATAAAATGATTTAATTAAATTTTCAACCATATTTTAACTTATATGTTTTGAAAGGAATCTTTCAGTCATTTTACAAACAAGGTACTTTTGGACGTTTTCAATAAAATCAAAGTAATAATGTTTCTTTTTAACTTATACAATAGGGGAAAATATTCTCCACCTTTATAATATCGTCAAAGAGTCCATTAAAAGCTTATAAAAATATTTTCAAAATATATTATTTCTTTAATAATTATTTAACATTAAAAGATTTTAAAAAAAAGAAAGTGATATTTCTCTCAAATAGTTTTCATTTCATCTTTGTCAACATCCATTGATGGATTTTATACCTGTTTGAAGTAGATTCATTATGATAAAAATCTTACATATTTTGTTTAAGGTTTTGTGATATGATTGATTGTGGATGTTTTATTTTTATAAAATTCATGATTAATTTTTAAATTATTGACATTTCATTTTCCTGTTTAAATAAAAATGTTAATGTTATATTTCAACCGTTTAATTGGAATAATGTATAGGACTTAGTAAGTGATGGGTGGAGACCACTATGGATCCTCGATTCATTGGAAGGTGTCATTATACAACTAGACATGGAATTTCTCGATGCCTTTCCCAATTTGATATTTAATTTTGGCTGAGGCCATAATCATTTTTAGACACCTTGGCCGAGGCCTAGACAAAATGTTTCAGAATGTCCTGCATTATACATTCCCTCATCATGAAAATAATATTGATGGTTCATGTGGCCATTCCACTAGTAAAATACAAATGATTATGTTTTATTATTTCATTATTTACTCAGCTCATATTACAACCATTAATGTATTCATGATTATTATGGGTAAAGGCAGGTGTTTTCAATTATTCACCATGCTTAATATTTATGTTATCTTCCGCTGTATTTCTTATCCTTACTGAGTGTTTGAGCTTACCCCTTTTTTATGTTTAATTTCCCAAGGATATGAAGAAGTTAGTTATGAGTGAATTTTAGGCATAATCTAAGAGGATTGGATGTTCCTAATGGAATAAATTCTTGTTGTATTTCTTTATATGTTGTAAAGTTGAACTTATGTATGAATCTTGTTTCCAATAATACTAATATAAGGACCCATAATTTACATACATTGTTAATACTTCAAAATTGAATAATACTTATTACAACATAAAACAAAACCATGAAAGGACTGTTTAGGTATAGTGTCTTTAGAAACTAGGAAACATAAACAACTAGTTCATAAAGCATCTACACTGTCTCCGATTTATTTCATCATATCTATAGTCCCTTTTGGCATATCTTACATAATAACTTTTCCTGACCTGGGGAAAGAAAAAATACAATAGTGTGAGCTCAAATGCTCATCAAGGGTAAACAAAAGAAATACCAATCACATCATACACATAATAACATAACATTTTGGAAATCTTACCCTGCAAAAGAGATCATAATTTCATAACATGGGATAAATCATGGTAGTGAAATGTAATCACAATAATCATAACGTAAAACATGAATCTTTGTGGCATACACACATAATCATAGAGAATCATTTATTATTAGTCAAGACTCATTGCCAATACTATCTTATTGGACAAAGTCCATTTTTGAACCGAGTTCATTCTTCGTTTCAGTCCTGTTTCACTGAACCAGTTTAACCTGCCGTTCCAACCATGTCTATCTCATGAGATATAAAATATTTACCCAATTCATTGGACGGAGATATTGGTCCCACCCATCTCATAATGATACCATTCATACGTCTGCCACAAAATCATAAATCATACATCATTGCATAACCCATGTAATAAAAATTGGATTCTTAAACAACCTGACATCATAAAACAATTCATATAAGATAAAAGAATTCATAAAAATAATTCCATCACAACATAATAAAATCAATTTAATAATAGGGATAGAAACAGAACCCTATATTATCTTAGATGGACAATAATTTTGATAAAACACTTGAACTCCATTCTTGAGGAAAATATCTTCTCTACTTCAAAAACATTTTCCTTTCTTAACATGTCATACAATTTTAAACTAAAAGAAGTTGATTAAAAATAAACATGAAAACTTTTAAAGGAAGCTTCTTGGATATAATGTTTTAAAAAATCCATTCAATCTGTATAAGTTAAAAAACATTCTTCTCGTACTTTTGTCGGAAAAGTCAAAAGGTACCTCGTACGAAAAATGAAAAAACAATCCTCTCATATCTTTTACTATAAACTCACCAAAGGGTAAAAATGAATTTAAACAATTGTATGTGGATGGAAATAATATTACATATTGAGGAAACATGGATGTGGATGATAAAATGCACCCCATTAAATACCAAAATATAAACAATCTCGGATAAAAATGAGATTGTGATATTTCCCTTAAATTAGGTCTGATTTGCTTCGTAAGTGTCTGAACCTCCTGTATAATGATTTAAATAATTTTATTGACTTATTCCATAATCATACTTATTTTTATTATATCATATATGGTCATATTCTTAACTTCTTATTAGTAATATTTCATTACTACTTGTTATTCAGGTGTTTATTACTTTTTGTTCTTATGCGCGTTTTGTCGAATAAATTAATATTTTTCTTTTTAGGTTATAGATACCACATTTACAGAATGTTATTAGTGTAATATATATCATTTTAATTCACTCAATTCATTTATTTAATCATTATGCAATGAATATCATGTATAACAAGTCGCATCACATCGTGGAGACGGTATTCCGTACGTACGCTCGAGCGATGATATCGTTCCCATGATCGTGAAATTGTAATGGAGTGTATATATATAATTTTAGAATAAATATAAATTTAAAATAATCATATATAGATATTATTTACACCATTATACCCATCCAAGTAAGGTGCTGGTGGAAAATAGATTACACCATGGCGTGGAGACGATATTCTGTACGTAGGCACACGCGGTGATTTCATTTTCCGTAGGATGGATAGATGGTGAATTAGGGTTGTTTCATACTTATAATAACATATCAGTATATTAGTGATACTGATGTTATTACTTCATAATGAAACAACTAAAGAAGAAGAAGTGGAAGAAGAAATAAAGATGAATGAATCGGTAACAGACATTACCTTTTCTTTGAAACGCTTCATTGAGACCTCATTTTAGGGCACTAAAATTGGTCTTTTAAGAAGACCAGGATCTCTAGGATGGTTCTAGGGAAGTGGATAGGAGATATTGGCAGGGGTCAGCCGAGATTGAAGGCTCAATGTGGTGTGAGGAAGAGAGGGAGGTGGTGCCCTTTTATAACGGAGGAGAGAGGCTCCTTTGGAAAAACTAAAAATATTATTTTATTTTAAAGCCAAATTCGGTTTTGAATAGATACAAATTGATTTATTTGGAAGATAAGGTGGGGATGGGTCAAAATACTCTCATCCAATAGAATTTAGACAAGTTTAGGTCATTATATTAACCTTATATTTTAGTTTTAACTCTTAGTTATTTAGATTGACATTTACCATGTCACTTTGTATTTTTATATTATATAGTTAATAAACATACCATATACATCCAAGAGACCCCCAAGTGGTCCATTAATGATACAACTATCATGATATAAGTTTCTTTGCCGAACCATAGATTTTTAGGAATAAAATAACAATCAATAATATAATATATATTTTAAAAACTATTTTATGTAACTTTTGACACTATTTAGTAATTGATTTTTGTGAAATCATAACATAATTATTAGTTCGAAAAAAGTTAATTAAATCAATAATAACATGTAATATTAACCTATAAAATTAGTGGATTTCATAAAAAGTCTCAAATTACATTTATTTGGGTATTTGATAACATCAATTATGTCAATAATTCATCAATAAGATAATTACTACATCATCTTTGTGTCATAAATAAATTAAATTATTTAATGTATAAAAATGACAAAACAAATACCATTATATAGGAAATATTTTTATCTTTCTAATTAATATTTATAGTCGAATTTATCTTATGTATAACCATATATTAAAAATTATTTACTTATTAAAATTTGATTTTAACTATTTTAACCCTTCTTTAAATAAATTAATAAAAAGTGTCCTAATATAATAAAAGTGGGCCTAAATGGTCATATTTTATTCCTAATGTTGTTTTTGGTCGAATTAAACTTATCCAATAGAATTAGGACATGTGTTAAGGTAATTATTAATATCATTTTTACCCTTAGTTACCCTATTTACTTTTAACCGTGGTAAATAAAAGTAAAAAGTTACTATTTACCAAAAATATTTTCATCTCATTGAACCAAATTTTACTTACTGACAACAACCGTGTCATTCAGAGTTTTGAAATTCCACTCACAGAAGCGGTCAAATTATGTTTTATAAAAAATTCGATTTTTTTAACTACCACTTAGTTGTTTCACTATTCATCAAAAAATGAATGTTTCCAAAAAATACCAAAAATTAGGCCTAAGATATATTTGATATTATGAATTCAAAAATGATGTCTATTTTTCAAAATTCAAAACACATCAGTTGCATTAATTTATTTAAAAATTAATTCTCGTCGTCAAAACAAATAGCGTGTTTTTTAGAGATAATAACTATCAAAAGATTGACACCTGTTTATGTTTGGTTTAAATGTGAAATTACATTCAATGACCAAAATTGTATTAAATGGTAAAAATATATTCTAAATATACTTTAAAACCACTCAAATTAATAATTTATCACTGTTAATTATTTCGATTGAAAAAAGTTTTTTTTAATTAAAATTTAGTAATTTTCACTATTCATAAGAATATGAAAGTTATCCGAAAAGTTCCAAAATTTTACCCTAAGCTAATTTTGATATTCCGAATCCAAAAAATGAAGTCCATTTTGAAAAATAAAATGTACAATATTTCAAAAAGTGGTTATTACTATTCATAACGGCTAGTTTTAATAATATTTTAATAGCATATCGTTGTTTAGTGAAACTCGGTATTGCGTACGACGCAAGCTATCGAGGGAGGTCGCGATTGCGTGTAAATCAAGCGAAGAAAGTGTTGTGTGTAGTGAAATATTCCTTTGATGATTTATATAACATAAAAACAAAATATTTCTCATAAAAGTCTGGTTTTACATTCTACCCCCCTTAAAATAAATTTCGCCCTCGAAATTCGTCACTTTGTAACAAACAGACGAGGAAACCTCTCCCTCATCATATCTTCAAGATCCCATGTAGCTTCTTCTAATTGGTTGTTCCTCCATAAAACTTTCACCAATCGAGTGGTCTTGTTTCGTAGGAATTTTTCGCTACGATCTAGAATATCTATCGGCTGTTCTTCATAAGAAAGATCTTGCTCTAGCGGTACAACTTCTGAGCTGAGTACATGTGTAGGATCAGGTATGTACTTTCTCAGGAGATATACATGGAACACATCGTGAACTTGAGAGAGATTTGGTGGAAGCGCCAATCGGTAAGCTACCTTTCCAACATGATCCAGTATTTCGAAAGGACCGATATACCTAGGGCTCAATGTTCCTTTCTTTCCAAATCTCATGACCCTCTTCTAGGGAGATATTCACAAGAACACTTTATCACCCACTTCAAACTATAAGTCTTTTCTTCAGTTGTCAGCATAATTTTTTGTCGACTCTGAGCTGCTCTTATGTGTTGTTGAATAGATCTGACCTTTTCTGCCATCTCATCAATAAGATCAAGTCCTAATAGCTTTCTTTCCCCAACTTCATCCCAGCAAGTTGGAGTCCTACATTTCATTCCTTAGAGAGCTTCATAAGGAGTCATCTGAATACTGGAGTGAATGATATTATTATAAAAAAAATTCCACCAATGGTAGGTGTTGATCCCAACCACCTTTGAAATCCATAGAGCAAGCTCTCAACATATCTTCTAGAGTTTGAATTGTTCTCTCAGACTAACCGCCTGTCTGAGGATGATAAGAAGTGATGAAACTAAACTCTGTATCCCGAGTATGCTGAAGACTTTGCCAGAACATTGAGGTAAACCTCGGATCCCGATCAGATATAATAGAAAATGGTACTCCATGCAGTCTTACCACTTCCTTTACATGTATCTGGGAAAGCTGATCCAGAGAGAAATCCCCTCTAATAGCAATGAAGTGTGCAGACTTTGTAAGATGATCAACTATGACCAAGATAGCATTATTTCCTTTGGATGTTTTAGGAAGTCCGGTGACAAAGTCCAGAGTGATGTTTTCCCATTTCCATTCAGGTATGGGTAATGGTTGTAACATCCCCTTAGACTTCTGTCTCTCAGCTTTAACTTTCTCACAAACCAAGCATCGAGAGACATATTCAGCAATATATCTTTTCATACCATCCCACCAAAAGTACTCTTTCAGATCCCTATACATCTTCATGCTTCCCGGATGAATAGAGAATGAATAACTATGAGCCTCATCCATCAGCTCCTTCTTTAATTCGGGGATGGGAGGAACACAAACCAGATTCCTGAACATTATTTTCCCATCCCAATCAAGGTTGAATTCAGGAACATTTCTCACCTTCTTTTGTAAGTCTACATCTTCTTTCTATGCCTCTTTAATCTTCACATGAATATATGGTTGAACATTCATTTGAGAAATATACAATTTGCCCCCTTCCATTATAATTCCAACATCCATCATTTGTAAATCCATAAATATTGTATATTTTGTGATCCTCATCATGGATAAACTGGCATGGTCTTGTCAACTTAATGCATCTACCACCATGTTTTCTTTCCCAGGGTGGTAATGAATTGAACAGTCATAATCCATAATCAGCTCCAACCATCTTCTTTGGCGCATATTCAGCTCCTTTTGTGTGAAAATATACTTTAAACTTTTATGATCAGTATAAATGTCACACCTTTCTCCATAAAGATAATGCCTCCAAATCTTTAATGCAAATATAACTGCAGCTAACTCCAAATCATGAGTTGGGTAATTTTTCTAATTGATTTTCAACTGTCGTGAGGGATACGCTATCACCATATCATTTTTCATAAGAACACACCCCAATCCCTTCTTGGATGCATCGCTGTAGTTCACAAACCTTTCTCCACTACAAGGCAGTATGAGCACAGGTGCACTGGATAACCTTCTTTTCAAATCCATGAAATTCTCTTCACATTCCTCCGTCCAGACAAACTTAACTCCTTTCCGAGTCAACTTGGTGAGTGTATTAGATAATCGTGAAAAATCTTTCACAAATCATTGATAATATCCAGCCAAACCAAGAAAACATTGAATCTCAGTTACTATTGTTGGTCTCGACCATCTTTTGATAAACTCTATTTTTGCTGGATCCACAGATATCCCCTATTTTGAGATTATGTGTCCCAAAAATGAAACTCCTTGAAGCCAAAATTCACACTTGGTAAATTTGGCATAAATCTTCTCCTTTCTTAGGGTCTTCAATATAATTCTCATGTGATCTTCATGTTCTTCCTTGCTCTTTGAATAGACAAGAAGATCGTCTATAATGACTACCACAAATTGATCAAGATAGTCTCTAAATACTCTATTCATCAGATCCATGAAGATAGCAGGGGCATTAGTAAGTCCAAATGGAATCACAATAAATTCATAGTGTCCATACCTTCTACGGAAAGCCATCTTTGGTATATCCTCCCTTTTTACCCTTAATTGATGATACCTTGAATGAAGATCAATCTTGGAAAAGTATTGAGCTCCTCGTAGTTGGTCAAATAAGTCATCAATGCGCATGAGAGGATATTTTTTCTTGATAGTGATCGTGTTAAGTTCTCGATAATCAATGTAGAGCCTCATTGATCCATCTTTCTTCTTAACAAATAGAACAGGTTCTCCCCAAGGTGATGCACTAGGGCGTATGAATCCCTTATCAAGATTCTCTTGGAGTTGCTTCTTCATTTCCTGCAACTCAATTAGGTCCATCTATAAGGTCTCTTTGAAATAGGCAAAGCACCCGGTACGAGTTCTATCAAAAACTCAACATCACGATTTGGTGGAAGACCTAGAAATTCCTCCGAAAAGACATCATAAAACTCCCGTACAATGGGCATATTATTAATTGTGAGTTTCTCACCAACCATTTGAGATAAATAAACTTCATTTAGTGGAATCAAGACCCATAAGATGGAAGAAATTTACACTGGAAGGTTATGTTCATCCTTTCATAGATAGAAGATCATAGATTGATCTAGAATATGAAATGTGACTTCCCTTCTTTGGCAATTAATATGAGCTCCATATAAAGAACTCCAATCCATGCCAAGAATCACATCAAATTCCACTATAGGAAGGATCACAAGATTTGCAGGAAGCACTTTCCCACAAACATCAATCGGAGAAGAATTATAAACTTTTGATGCGAATGTTGTTCCATTAGAGGTTTTCACAGCTAACTCAACATCTAATTGTTGAGGTAATACGGTGATATCCTTAGAAAATTCTTCAGAAATAAAAGAGTGGGTGGATGTAGAATCAAATAAAACATTTTCTACTTTAGCGTGGATGGTAAGTGTACCTTCCACCACATCGTTATCGTACTCCGCATCGCTGATAAAAATTACATGTGACTTTCCATTGTCTTTTGCCTTAAGAGTTTGTTGACGTCGACCATCATCATCAACCCTTGGATTAGGGCATTTATTGGCATAATGACCCATCTCCTTGCCCATGAAACATTGAAGTGTAGTAGGTTCATTCTGTGTATCCCTTCTTTTGTTTGCATCAGTAGACATCTTCTTCCAATCATTGCAGCATTCAAATTCCGGACGACCTTAATTTCCACATTTTAAAGATTTACTTGTCCCTTTAAGACAACTCCCTCCATGTTTCTTTCCACACATTGAGCATAAGGGAAAACTCATCTTCTTTTCAGTGTGCGCTTTAGATTTTCCTTTGAATTCCATTTTCCTCTTCTTATCAAGCCCATATGACTAATGGGTTACTCCAATCTCTATCTCAACTTTGAGGGCACATCGAACGATTTCCTTGTATCTATTGATGTACCTTATGGCTAACACCCTTCGAAGACTTGGTTTTAAGACACTAAAGAATCGATCAATATTACTCTCAGGTTGGATAATAATACCAGAAGCGTACCTTGCAAGTCTTTTAAAATTTGCTTCATAGGTACCAAAAGATTTATCATCCTTTTTCTTCAGTTCAAGAAACTCTTTCTCCATCTTTGATCAGAGAATACGAGGGAAGTACTTATTGAAAAATAAGTTCTTGAACTGGTCCAATTCCATGGACTAAATTTCATCCCTTTGCCTCGTATTCTTAATAAGATTCCACCATTGATCAGAATCTCCTTCCAAACGATACACTGCTAGGATGACTTTATCATGTTCAGAACATTGAAGAACTAAAAATATCTTTTCAGTAGTACTAATCAATTGTTCAGCAACTAAGGGATCAGTAGACCCACTGAAAGAAGGTGGACGATGCCTCATGAAGGATTCAACAGAATGTTGCTCCTTCCTTTTATCGTTTGGAAGTCCTTCATGATTAATAGATTGAGAAAGATGTGTGATCATGGCTACATGATTTTTCATTCCAGCTCCCATAATGTTTGGTTGCTCATGGGGACAATCATTGCATTGCCCGTCGCATTCTGCATTAACACGGTTACTTCGGGTTCCAGCCATTGACTTAAACCAAGAATAATAGTGTGAGCAACACTAATTATAATAGGAAAACCACATAATCAAGAATAAAATTTCACACTTAAGGTATTATCCTAGGTTATTCATGGCCATTTCTAAAACACTAATATTGTGTTCTACTCTTAGACTTATCCTTAGGGTTCTTACTAAGGCTTTCACATCTTAGTTTCCAAAGGTTGACTATACCTTTCCTCTAATACCAACTATAACAACCCATACTTTACATACATTGTTAATACTTCAAAATTGAATCATACTTATTATAACATATAACAGAACCACGAAAGGACCGTATAGGTATAGTGTTATTAGCAACTGGGAAACATAAACAACTGGTTCATAAAGCGTCTACACTATCTCCCATTTATTTCATCATATATATAGTCCCTTTTGGAATATCTTACTTAATAACCTTCTTCCGGACCAGGGGAAAGAAAACATACAAAAGGGTGAGCTCAAATGCTCAGTAAGGGTAAAAAAAATAAATATCAATCACATCATACTCATAAGAATATAACAATTTGGAAATCTTACGGTGCAAAAGAGATCATAATTTCATAACATGGGATAAATCATGGTAGTGAAATGTAATCACAATAATCATAACATAAAACATGAAGCTTTGTGGCATACACACATAATCATAAATAATCATTTCTTATTAGTCAAGACTCATTGCCAAGACTATCTTATTGGAAAAAGTCCATTTCAGAACCAAGTTCATTCCTCGTTTCAGTCCTGTTTCACTGAACCAGTTTAACCTGCCTTTCCAGCCATGTCTATCACATGAGATATAAAATCATTACCCAATGCATTGGAGGGAGATATAGGTCCCAACCATCTCATAATGATACCATTAATATGTGTGCCACAAAATCATAAATCATACATCATTGCATAACCCATGTAATAAAAATGGGATTCTTAAACAACATGACATCATAAAACAATTCATATAAGATAAAGGAATTCAAAAAAATAATTCCATCAAAACATAATCAAATCAATGTAATAATAGGGATAGAAAAAGAACCCTATATTATCATAGATGGAAAATAATTTTGATAAAACACTTGAACTCTATTGTTGAGGAAAATATCCTTTCTACTTCAAAAAAATTTTCCTTTCTTAACATGTCATACAATTTTAAACTAAAAGAAGTTGATTAAAAGTAAACATGAAAACTTGTAAAGGAAGCTTCTTGGATAGAATTTTTTAAAAAATCCATTCATGCCGTATAAGTTAAAAAAACATTCTTCTCGTACTTTTTTCAGAAAAGTCAAAAAGTACCTCATACGAAAAACAACAAAATATTCCTTTCATATCTTTTACTATAAACTCAACAAAGGGTAAAAATGGATTTAAAAATTTATAGGTCGATGGAAATAATATTACATATTGAGGAAACATGGATGTGGATGATAAAATACACACCAGTAAATACTAAAGTATAAAAAATCTTGGATAAAAATGAGATTGTGGTATTTCTATTACCTTAGGTCTGATTTGCTTCGTAAGTGTCCGAACCTTCTGTATAATGATTTAAATAATGTTATTGACTTATTCCAGAATCATACTTATTTTATGATATCATATATGGTCATATTATTAGCTTCTTATTAGTAATATTTCATCACTACTTGTTATTCGGGTGTTTATTACTTTTTGTTCTTATGCGCGTTTTGTCGAATAAATTCTTAATTTTTTTAGGTTATAGATACCACATTTACAGAATGGTATTAGTGTAATATATATCATATTCATTCACTCTATTCATTTATATAATCATTATGCAATGAAGATCATGTATAACGAGTCGCATCACATCATGGAGACGTTATTCCTTACGTACGCACGAGCGATGATATCGTTCCCATGATCGTGAAATTGTAATGGAGTGTATATATACAATTTCATAATCCATATAACTTTAAAATAATCATATATACTTATTATTTACACCATTATACCCATCCAAGTAAGGTGGTGGTGGAAAATAGATTATACCACGGCGTGGACACTGTATTCTGTACGTACGCATGCGCGGGGATTTCATTTTCCATAGGATGGATAGATAGTGAAATAGGGTTGTTTCATAATTATAATAACATATCAGTATATGAGTGATACTGATGTTATTACTTCATAATGAAACAACTAAAGAAGAAGAAGTGGACGAATAAATAATGATGAAATAATCGGTAACAGACATTACCTCTTCTTTGAAACGCTTCTTTGAGACCTCCTTTTAGGGCACTAAAATTTGTCTTTGAAGAAGACCAGGACCTCTAGGATGTTTCTAGAGAAGTGGAGAGGAGATATTGGCAGGGTTTGGACAAGCTTGAATTCTCAAAGTGGTGTGAGGAAGAGAAGGAGGATGTGCCCTTTTATAAAGGAGGAGAGGGGCTTCTTTGGAAAAACAAAAAATATTATTTTATTAGAAAGCCAAATTCGGTTTTAAATAGCTCCAAATTGATTTATTTCTAAGCTAAGGTGGGGATGGTTCGCACTACTCTCGCCCAATAGAATTTAGACAAGTTTAGGTCATTATATTAACCTTATCTTTTAGTTTTAACTCTTAGTTAATTATATTGACATTTAGCCTGTCACTTTGTATTTTTATATTATATAGTTAATAAACTTACCATATACATCCAAGTGACCCCCATGTGGTCCATTAATGATTCAACTATCATGATATAAGTATCTTGGCCGAACCTTATATTTTTAAGAATAAAATAACAATAAATAATATAATATTTGTTTTAAAAACTATTTTATGTCAATTTTGACACTATTTAGTAATTGATTTTTGTGAAAATCATAACAGAATGATTAGTTCGAAAAACGTTAATTAAATAAATACTAACATGTCATATGAATATATAAAATTATTGTATTTCATAAAAAGTCTCAAATTAAATTTATTTGGGTACTTATAACATCAATTATGTCAATATTTCATTAATAAGATAATTAATACATCATCTTTGTGTAATAAATAAATTAAATTATTTAATGTCTAAAAATGAAAAATAAAATACCATTATATGGGAAATCTCTTTATCTTTCTAATGAATATTTATAGTCGAATTTATCTTTTGTATAACCCTATATTAAAAATTATTTACTTATTAAACTTTGATTTTAACAATTTTAACCCTTCTTTAAATAAATTAATAATAAATGTCCTAATCTAATCCACGTGGGCCTAAATGGTCATATTGTATTCCTAAGGTTGTTTTTGGTCGAATTACACTTATCCAGAAGAAGTAGGACATGTGTTAGGGTAATAAAAATATCATTTTTACCCTTTATTACCATATTTACTTTTAACCGTGGTAAATAAAAGTAAAAAGTTACTATTCACCAAAAATTATTTTCATCTCATTGAACCACATTTTACATACTGTCATCAACCGTGTCTCTCGGATTTTTGAAATTCCACTCACATAAGCGGTAAAATTAAGTTTTATGAAAATTTCGGTTTTTTTAATTACCACTTAGTGGTTTCACTATTCATCAAAAAATGAAGGTTTCCAAAAAATACCAAAAATCATGCCTAAGCTATATTTGATATTATGAATTCAAAAATGATGTCTATTTTACCAAATTCAAAACACATCAGTTGCATTAATTTATTTAAAAATTAATTCTCGTCGTCAAAACAAATAGCGTGTTTTTAAGAGATAATAACTATCAAAAGATTGACACTTGTTTATGTTTGGTTTAAATGTGAAATTACATTCAATGACCAAAATTGTATTAAATGGTAAAAATATATTCTAAATATACTTTAAATCCACTCAAATTAATAATTTATCACTAATAATTATTTCGATTAAAAAAATTTGTTTTTAACTAAAATTTAGTAATTTTCACTATTCATCAGAATATGAAAGTTATTTGAAAAGTACCAAAATTTCACCATTAGATAATTTTGATATTTTGAATCCAAAAAATGAAGTCCATTTTTAAAAATAAAATGTACAATATTTCAAAAAGTGGTTATTACTATTCATAACGGCTAGTTTTAATAATATTTTAATAGCATATCGTTGTTTAGTGAAACTCGGTATTGCGTACAACGCAAGATATCGAGCAAGGTCGTGATTGCATGTAAAGCAAGCCAAGAAAGTGTTGTGTGTAGTGAAAGATTCCTTTGATGATTTATATAACATAAAAAAATATTTATCATAAAAGTCTCAGGTGTTACAACTAAACTGATCATTCTTTTGAGACATGATTTCCTTGAGATCATGACAATGTTATGTAATAATGCACCGACTCTTGTTAACTAGGGTCCGGGTGTTACAGTTGGTATCAGAGGAAGTTTATTACAACCCTTGGAAACTAGATTTTGATAAACTCTAATTAGAGCACATAGCCATGAAATAGAATTTGAGAATTTGAATAGAATGACTTCCTAGAATTTTGGTACTGTAGAGATTTTGTTAGTTTTCCATGTTGTACATCCCTGTCTGGATACGAACAGGTAGAGGCGGCTCTGGCACAGATGTACCTAGGGGTAAAACCCAAAAACACCTCTTTGATCTAGACTCGAACATGAACTCATGCACGACAACGAGCCTTGTTCCACTATAGGTTACGACACTCTCTGGGGAAATGCTTAGGATAATTCCAATTTTCATTACAAACTATTATCAAGGGTTTATGAGTATATACATCTTCAATAAAAACATTTTTAGGATTATGGTTTATATCCATAAACTGTTCAATTTATGTTAGGTGTTTTACAAGTTTGAATTTATGTATTTCAATTCATATACTAATCTAGTGTATTTCAATGTTTATAAATGGTGCCTAGTGGAAGGAATGGAAACCGTATCAATGCACGCACTCCATGTAGAGATTTCCCTCCTAGTCATGATTCTTTGTGATTATGACAGAAACCCATTAAGGTTGTTTTAAAAATAGTAATGTTCCAAATAAAATTGGGTTACATATTAATGAACATAGAATGAATTGAAAAGGACCTTTGTAGATCTCCCTTTCTTTTGAGGTTCCTAATAGAAGACCCTATGGGGTTTACTTTGGTCATGTATTGATGTTCAATTATAGTGGCTACATTCACCTATATGGGTGTACATATAGACATATAGTGGAATCATATTAGACCATCCTCCCCTTTATAATTAATAAAATACCTTTTTATCCCCTTGGATCGATATTTATATGATCCATTGGTTAATTAAACATCTAATTACAACCTAAAAAATCATTCCTATATATATTTATGTGGAAATGTTATTTAGAAAATCCAATTTTGAAATATTATAAATTAAATAATGATGTTTCAAATGTGGTTTACATGAAAAATTTCCTTGTTATGGTGGGATAATGGTTACGTAAATAAAATTTAAATGGATGTTTGGTAAAACATTTCAGTTTCCCTGGTGGATTAACTAACTAAGGTACCAATCATGGTTTCTATATAACTAGTACTAGTTGTTTTATAACATTTCGTTTAAATGTAGAAGGATTAAAAAAACTAATTTAATGAATTAAAATGGAATATAAAGTTCTTTTCCTATCCTAACCCCAATGTAAAGGTGGTTTATATGTTTCCATGTGTATCTACATTGAAACGGGAGTGTGATCATAACTCACTGGGCCTTCTTTAGGGATTAAATCTAAATGTGGTCTTTAAGACTAGAGACCTTTTTTTAGGTTTAATATTACTGTAGGGTAAATGATTTCTATTTTTTAAATAGGATAGACAGATGAAGGTAGTGCACCAAAAATATATAACTCTTTATTATTGGTTGTAATCATTTTTAGTTGTGTGGCCTTGTATTGGGTGCCGCAGTCATGTGTATGACTCTTAGTTTATAAAATTAAACCCTTTTTGGACTGGTCTTCAGGGGGTATTTTAACCCATTTTATGGGAGTGATCATCATGTAAAAATTGTATTCAATGGGTTGTACATGACTGGGTCATGGTAAATATTTTTGTTGTCCCCTCTTAGTCTTTGTTAGTGATGGATGACTCATTATATCATCATCCAGGTTTACAGTCATGCTGTGAAATATGAATCTGGGTTGAAGCTCTGGTATAGACCAGTGGATATTGGAATCCATAGGGCTGATAATCCTATCGATAGTATCTAATATGTTTCGTTTTTTCTATTAAAAACATGGGATCGTATACATTGACACACACATTATCCATCAAGTTGATGAAACATGTAACAAACTAGTTGAGTTTGTCATCTATTAATATATTACCTTTTACAATACATTCGTTGGTCATATTATGGTAGAGTGACTCATGCATTAATATAAATTAATCATGACCTAATACTAAGGATGAAGTCATAAATGGGATTGAGTGTTTTGAATCTTTGTTTAGGTATGTCTTGGATTTTACGCCTAATGTTATAGTGTATATGGACGTAACTCAAGAGGAGTGTAACAGCCCAAGATTTTATAAAAAAAATATTCTTTTTAATTTTATTAATGTCTTGTGTTGTACGCTACACCAAAAGGAGCTTTCACAACACACATCCTTGACTTGTCTTGCATTACACGCAATCGCGACCTTCCTCGATAGCGTGTGTAGTACGCAATACCGAGTTTCACTAAACAACGATATGCTATAAAAATATTATTAAAACTAGCCGTTATGAATAGTAATAACCACTTTTTGAAATCCAGTAAATCTTATTTTTCAAAATGAACTTTATTTTTGGATTCGGAGTATCGAATTTAGCCTAAGGTGAAATTTTGGTACTTTTCGGATAACTTTCATATTCTGATGAATAGTGAAAATTACTAAATTATAATTAAAAAACAACTTTTTTAATCGAAATAATTAATAGTGATAAATTATTAATTTGAGTAGTTTTAAAGTATATTTAGAATATATTTTTACAATTTAATACAATGTTGGTCATTGGATGTAATTTCACATTTAAACTAGACATAAACAAGTGTCAATCTTTTGATAGATATTGTTTCTTAAAAACACGCTATTTGTTTTAATAGCGGGATTTAATTATAAAATTAATTAATTCAACTTCTATGTTATGAATTTGGTAAAATAGACTTCATTTTTGAATTCGGAATATGAAATATAGCTTAGGATGAAATTTTGGCATTTTTCTGAAAACTTTCAATTTTTGATGAATAGTGAAACCACTAAGTGGTAGGTTAAAAACTGAATTTTGCAAAAAAACATAATTTTACCGCTTCTGTGAATGGAATTTCGAAAATCCGAGAGACACGGTTAATATCAAGGACTAAAATGTGGTTCAATGAGATGAAAATAATTTTTGGTGAATAGTAACTTTTTACTTTTTTTTACCCCGGTTAATAGTAAATAGGGTAACTAAGGGTAAATATGATATTAATATTACCCTAACACATGTACTAATTCTATTGGACAAGTGGCATTCGACCAAAAACAAACTTAGGAATAAAATATGACCATTTAGGCCCACTTGGATTAGATTAGGACTTTTATTATTAATTTATTTAAAGAAGGGTTAAAATAGTTAAAATCAAAGTTTAATAAGTAAATCATTTTTAATATGGGGTTATACATAAGATAAATTCGACTATAAATATTCTTTAGAACGCTAAAACGATTTCCTACATTATGGTATTTTATTTGTAATTTTTAGACATCAAATAATTTAATTAATTTATGACACAAAGATGATGCAGTAATTATATTATTTATGAAATATTGACATAATTGATGTTATAAACACCAAAATAAATGTAATTTCAGACTTTTTATGAATTCCACTAATTTTCTAGGTTACTATGATATATTAATGTTGATTTAATCGACTTGGTTCGAACATTTAATTCTGTTATGACTTTCACAAAAATCATATATCAAATAGTGTCAAAATTGACACAAAATAGTTTTTAAATCAAATATTATATTATTAATTGTTATTTTATTCCTAAAAATCTAAGGTTCGGCCAAATGACTTAGATAAGGATATATATATTAATAATAAACAATTTGGGGTTCGTTTGGCATGTTATAGTAAGTGTATTAACCATATAGTGAAAGAAAACAAAAAGACACGGTAAAAGTTAAATTATTTAACATAGAGTTAAATCTAATTGATAAGGTTTAAAATAAGATCCAAACATGTCTAAATTTGATTGGTTGATGAGATTACAACCCTATCTCATCTATGCTTCGATTATGAGTCATTTTTGGAGGTTTTGAAGTGGGGTTAGATTTATTATAAATTAATAATTTTAAGAATTCCTAAGGTGCCCCTCTCCTCCCTTATAAAAGGACACCTCCTCCCCCTCCTCCTCACACCAAATTGAGCACTCAAGCTCGGCCAACCCCTGCCAAAATCTCTTCTCCACTTCCCTAGAAACATCCTAGAGGTTATGGTCTTCCTCAAAGACCAATTCTAGTGCCCTAAGAGGAGGTCTCAAAGAGGCACTTCAAAGAAGAGGTAATTACCGTTACCAATTCTTTCATCTTTATTTCTTCTTCCACTTCTTCTTATTAGGTTGTTTCATTATGAAGTAATAACATCAGTATCACTCATATACTGATATGTTATTATAAGTATGAAACAACCCTATTTCATCATCTATCCATCCTGCGGAAAAAGAAATCACCGCGCGTGCGTACGTACGGAATACCGTCTCCACGCCGTGGTGTAATCTATTTTCCACCACCACCTTACATGGATGGGTATAATGGTGTAAAGAATAACTATACATAGTTATTACAACATAATATTGATTCTGATATATTGTATAATCCACTCCAATTCAATTCAATATTTATAGAAATGATATCATCGCTCGTGCGTACGTACGGAATACCGTCTCCACGACGCGATGAGATTCATTCTCCATGTTATCCATTTAAGAATGATTATAATGTATATATAAGAAATAATAATGAAATATATGACATTATAAAGCTACTGGATTTATGTATATATATACATATGTATGTCATCTACTTACTTCCATTTCAAGACAATAAGGAAAGGAAAACAGCATTCATGCGTATGTACGGACTACCGTCTCCATGAACGGTGTTTTTCATTTTATTTATCTACCTATTATATATATATATATATATACTGAATATATATGATATATAAATCATATTTTATATTCTGGAAGTAAGTAAATCATGATATAAGTAATAATGATGTCAAGAACAACAAGTCAAAACACCTACGATAAATGAAACGATTTTACCCAAAACGCTTCTTTAACATGGAATTTACAAAAGAACGGGTAATATAATGTCATAAGTGAACCATATATGATATCATAACAATGAATATGATTCTGTAATAAGTCAATAAAATGATTTAAATCATTATACAGGAGGTTCGGACACTTACAAAGCAAGTCGGACCTAAGGTAAGGGAAATATCACAATCTCATTTTTATCCGAGATTGTTTATTCGTAAGTATTCACTGGGGTGTATTTTATCATCCACATACATGTTTCATCAATATGTAATATTATTTCCATCCACCTACAATTTTTTAAATCCATTTTTACCCTTCGGTGTGTTTTTAGTAATATGTATGAAAGGAATCTTTTGTCGTACGAGGTACTTTTTGACTTTTCCGACAAAATGTACGAAGAATGTTTTTTTTACGGCATGAATGGATTTTTAAAACATTACTTCAAAGAAGCTTCCTTTACAAGTTTTCAAGTTTATTTTTAATCAACTTCTTTTGTTTTAAAGTTGTATGACATGTTATGAAAGGAAAAATGTTTTTGAAGAAGAAAGGATATTTTCCTCAAGAATGGAGTTCAAGTGTTTTATCAAAATTATTTTCCATCTAAGATAATAAAGGGTTATATTATTACATTGATTTTATCATGTTGTGATGGAATTATTTTTATTAATTCCTTTATCTTATATGAATTGATTTATGATGTCATGATGTTTCAAGAATCCCATTTTTTTTACATGTGTTATGCGATGATGTATGTTTTATGATTATGTGGCACACATAAGAAAGGATTCATTATAAGATGGGTGGGACCTATATCTCCCTCCAATGCATTGGGTAATGATTTTATATCTCATGAGATAGACATGGCTGGAACGGAAGGTTATTTCGGTTCAGTGATACAGGACTGAAACGAGGAGTGAACTCGGTTCAGAAAGGGACTTTGTCCACTAAGATAGTCTTGGCAATGAGTCATGACTAACAAGAAATGATTTTCCATGATTATGTGTGCATGCCACAAAGTTTCAAGTTTTATGTTATGATTATGGGGATCTCATTTTCACTTCTATGATTTAACCCATGTTATGATATTATGAGCTCTTTTGCAGGTTAATATTTCCAAAAAGCTATGTTCTTTTGTATATGATGTGATTGATATTTCTTTTGTTTACCTTTACTGAGCATTTGAGCTCACCCTTTTTATGTTTTCTTTTCCCCAGGATATAAAGAAAGGTTTATAGGTAAAAAAAAGGGAAGATCTTTATCGGAGATATTGGAGATCTTTCACCACGATTAGAAGATTACGTTCCGAGTTTCCAAAGACACTAAACTATTACGATCCTTGTGTGTGTGTTTTTGTTATGTACTAAGTATTCCGCAAAAGTAATGTAATGTCCATGTACGATAAGCTACGGGTCTCTACAGTTGGTATCAGAGGAAAGGTTTAGTCAACCTTTGGAAACTAGGATGTGAGAACGTTAGTGAGATCCCTAGAGATATTTCTAAGGTATGTCTAGAGATGTCCCTAAGGATAAGTATACGTATAAGATACAGTCCTAGAACTACGGTAACGATCATAGAATTTAACCTAAGAAGTTAGATATTGAGGACACTCCCCCTTTATAATGTTGTTTTCCCTAGCATGATTTTTGCCTCTCACACTATTCTTTTTGGGTTTTAGAAAATGGCTGGAAACAAGGTGATTCACGATAATGGAGGATATGCTGGACAATGGAATGATATTTTTCATGAGAAACCAAATGAAATGGGATTTGGATGTCCAAACATCATTATTATGCCGAATCAGCAATCTCATAATATGATCAATAAAGTAAAATTTGGTAAGTTTCCTGACTCGACTAATAAGAGAAAGATGGAGTTCCATGATGATCATAGAGGAAAGAAAGTTCAATTTCCCCAATGTAAATCATGTGGGAAGAGGCATCAAGGAGAATGTTTCAAAGGAACTGGAAGATGCTTTGGATGTGGAAAAGAAGGACACAAAGCAAGTAAGTGCAAAGGAAAAGGTTCAGTTAACATCATGGATGAGGATAATGGTATTGCTACGACATCAACAATGGTTAAATGCTTTAAATGTGGAATGTACGGGCATTATGCAAACCAATGCCCTAAGGGAAAGTCTCATGAAGATAATCAGTATGGTCGTATGGGAAGTATTTATGTTGATGATGATGAAGAGACTACAAATGATATGTGAGATGAAAGAATTGTTGAAGCTCGGTCAATGGTTTAAGAATGTAGTGGAATGACTACATGTTTATCATGTGTAATGTTGTATAAGAAATCTCATGGTACTATGGAATAAAGAGACATATAAGGATTGTTACACTGTTGTCTTTCCTTGAGTTTTGAAAGTGTATGATGAATGGTACCAGTAACCATGAAAGGTTATTCAGATACATTTGGAAAGTAGATGATAAGTGCATAATGAAAGGATAAGAATATAATGAGATGTTTGATTTTATTCATGAGCTCATGATTGATATAAGGACTAAGTGATATCATTGTTTGAGTATATAGAAATTTGAGGATTTTGGTATGTGGAAACTGTTAAATTTTAACTGCATTCATGTTTTCACTAAGGTATTCAAGAGAATACACGATTAAGAACTTTGAATGTTTGGAATGTGACCAACAAGACATATCTTATGATATGTGGGGATCAACGACAGTATTAAATCTCTGGTAATCGATGTCACTATATTATGAGAGTGGACTGCAGTATTATGTATAAGCCTAAAGATTAGATTGGATTATGTTGGACATAAGTTAGTATTGTTTAAGGATAGAAGATTTTCGATATTATTGATGGGATGTTATAGTAACGTAGTTTTAGAAAAAGGGACAACCTGCAGGACGGGCGACAGCCCATCGCTTCGGACAAGGCTGTAGGAATCGAACCCACAACCGAAGTGCGGCTGGCCTTTATCGCCTACCACTAGCCTACAGGAAGTCCCTGTTTAGTAGAAACTAGTTTTATTATATTAAGCAGTATGATATATGAAGTATAAGTCCATATGTGATTAATCTCACTATAGATCGACTTATGTATATAATTTTGCTAACCTTTTGTTTGAAACAGATGGAATGACCCGTCATTCTATCACATGATCTGCTAACACTTCACGAATAACAAATTCAACTTCATTTATTTAAGAGATGAAGTGGAAATTGTTAAAGGCACGAACAACAGTGAGATTGTACCAAAATAAAGTAAGTATTTATTCTAATTCAAATTCATTAACTTTAGGGAAATGATCTTGAAAACCAAAAATGTTGTCCTAGTTCTCTTATACCTGATGAATCAGATGGTACCTTATATCATCACAAATCTATGGATTTGTGATTACTGGCTTTTACATAGCCATGTTCTCTACCACTCTCCATCAGAACATGATGCTTAGATTTCTCTTCCATATCCATATTTTCACCTATGTGGAAACCCAGTGATTAGTTTATTTGGGTAATCGTTACATTTCATACTTTAGTTTTTAAAGCCATGTTTTGGTATTCCCTTTTACTATGTGGGTTTCTATTAAATAAACTTTCAAATAGTAAACCATTTATAACCCCGACGAATTTCGAGGGCGAAATTCATTTTAAGGGGGGTAGAATGTAACAGCCCAAGATTTTATAAAAAAAATATTCTTTTTAATTTTATTAATGTCTTGTGTTGTACGCTACACCAAAAGGAGCTTGCACAACACACATCCTTGACTTGTCTTGCATTACACGCAATCGCGACCTTCCTCGATAGCGTGTGTAGTACGCAATACCGAGTTTCACTAAACAACGATATGCTATAAAAATATTATTAAAACTAGCCGTTATGAATAGTAATAACCACTTTTTGAAATCCAGTAAATCTTATTTTTCAAAATGAACTTTATTTTTGGATTCGGAGTATCGAATTTAGCCTAAGGTGAAATTTTGGTACTTTTCGGATAACTTTCATATTCTGATGAATAGTGAAAATTACTAAATTATAATTAAAAAACAACTTTTTTAATCGAAATAATTAATAGTGATAAATTATTAATTTGAGTAGTTTTAAAGTATATTTAGAATATATTTTTACAATTTAATACAATGTTGGTCATTGGATGTAATTTCACATTTAAACTAGACATAAACAAGTGTCAATCTTTTGATAGATATTGTTTCTTAAAAACACGCTATTTGTTTTAAAAGCGGGATTTAATTATAAAATTAATTAATTCAACTTCTGTGTTATGAATTTGGTAAAATAGACTTCATTTTTGAATTCGGAATATGAAATATAGCTTAGGATGAAATTTTGGCATTTTTCTGAAAACTTTCAATTTTTGATGAATAGTGAAACCACTAAGTGGTAGGTTAAAAACTGAATTTTGCATAAAACATAATTTTACCGCTTCTGTGAAAGGAATTTCGAAAATCCGAGAGACACGGTTAATATCAAGGACTAAAATGTGGTTAAATGAGATGAAAATAATTTTTGGTGAATAGTAACTTTTTACTTTTTTTTACCGCGGTTAATAGTAAATAGGGTAACTAAGGGTAAATATGATATTAATATTACCCTAAAACATGTCCTAATTCTATTGGACAAGTGGAATTCGACCAAAAACAAACTTAGGAATAAAATATGACCATTTAGGCCCACTTGGATTAGATTAGGACTTTTATTATTAATTTATTTAAAGAAGGGTTAAAATAGTTAAAATCAAAGTTTAATAAGTAAATCATTTTTAATATGGGGTTATACATAAGATAAATTCGACTATAAATATTCATTAGAAAGCTAACACGATTTCCTACATTATGGTATTTTATTTGTAATTTTTAGACATCAAATAATTTAATTAATTTATGACACAAAGATGATGCAGTAATTATCTTATTTATGAAATATTGACATAATTGATGTTATAAACACCAAAATAAATGTAATTTGAGACTTTTTATGAATTCCACTAATTTTCTAGGTTACTATGATATATTAATGTTGATTTAATCGACTTGGTTCGAACATTTAATTCTGTTATGACTTTCACAAAAATCATATATCAAATAGTGTCAAAATTGACACAAAATAGTTTTTAAATCAAATATTATATTATTAATTGTTATTTTATTCCTAAAAATCTAAGGTTCGGCCAAATGACTTAGATAAGGATATATATATTAATAATAAACAATTTGGGGTTCGTTTGGCATGTTATAGTAAGTGTATTAACCATATAGTGAAAGAAAACAAAAAGACACGGTAAAAGTTAAATTATTTAACTTAGAGTTAAATCTAATTGATAAGGTTTAAAATAAGATCCAAACATGTCTAAATTTGATTGGTTGATGAGATTACAACCCTATCTCATCTAAGCTTCGAATATGAGTCATTTTTGGAGGTTTTTAAGTGGGGTTAGATTTATTATAAATTAATAATTTTAAGAATTCCTAAGGTGCCCCTCTCCTCCATTATAAAAGGACACCTCCTCCCCCTCCTCCTCACACCAATTTGAGCACTCAAGATCGGCCAACCCCTGCCAAAAGCTCTTCTCCACTTCATAGCAACATCCTAGAGGTTCTGGTATTCCTAAAAGACCAATTCTAGTGCCCTAAGAGGAGGTCTCAAAGAGGCACTTCAAAGAAGAGGTAATTACCGTTACCAATTCTTTCATCTTTATTTCTTCTTCCACTTCTTCTTCATAGGTTGTTTCATTATGAAGTAATAACATCAGTATCACTCATATACTGATATGTTATTATAAGTATGAAACAACCCTATTTCATCATCTATCCATCCTGCGGAAAAAGAAATCACCGCGCGTGCGTACGTACGGAATACCGTCTCCACGCCGTGGTGTAATCTATTTTCCACCACCACCTTACATGGATGGGTATAATGGTGTAAAGAATAACTATACATAGTTATTACAACATCATATTGATTCTGATATATTGTATAATCCACTCCAATTCAATTCAATATTTATAGAAATGATATCATCGCTCGTGCGTACGTACGGAATACCGTCTCCACGACGCGATGAGATTCATTCTCCATGTTAACCATTTAAGAATGATTATAATGTATATATAAGAAATAATAATGAAATATATGACATTATAAAGCTACTGGATTTATGTATATATATACATATGTAAGTCATCTACTTACTTCCATTTCAAGACAATAAGGAAAGGAAAACAGCGTTCATGCGTACGTACGGACTACCGTCTCCATGAACGGTGTTTTTCATTTTATTTATCTACCTATTATATATATATATATACTGAATATATATGATATATAAATCATATTTTATATTCTGGAAGTAAGTAAATCATGATATAAGTAATAATGATGTCAAGAACAACAAGTCAAAACACCTACGATAAATGAAACGATTTTACCCAAAACGCTTCTTTAACATGGAATTTACAAAAGAACGGGTAATATAATGTCATAAGTGAACCATATATGATATCATAACAATGAATATGATTCTGTAATAAGTCAATAACATGATTTAAATCATTATACAGGAGGTTCGGACACTTACAAAGCAAGTCGGACCTAAGGTAAGGGAAATATCACAATCTCATTTTTATCCGAGATTGTTTATTCGTAAGTATTCACTGGGGTGTATTTTATCATCCACATCCATGTTTCATCAATATGTAATATTATTTCCATCCACCTACAATTGTTTAAATCCATTTTTACCCTTCGGTGTGTTTTTAGTAATATGTATGAAAGGAATCTTTTGTCGTACGAGGTACTTTTTGACTTTTCCGACAAAATGTACGAAGAATGTTTTTTTTACGGCATGAATGGATTTTTAAAACATTACTTCAAAGAAGCTTCCTTTACAAGTTTTCAAGTTTATTTTTAATCAACTTCTTTTGTTTTAAAGTTGTATTACATGTTATGAAAGGAAAAATGTTTTTGAAGAAGAAAAGATATTTTCCTCAAGAATGGAGTTCAAGTGTTTTATCAAAATTATTTTCCATCTAAGATAATAAAGGGTTATATTATTACATTGATTTTATCATGTTGTGATGGAATTATTTTTATGAATTCCTTTATCTTATATGAATTGATTTATGATGTCATGATGTTTCAAGAATCCCATTTTTTTTACATGTGTTATGCGATGATGTATGTTTTATGATTATGTGGCACACATAAGAAAGGATTCATTATAAGATGGGTGGGACCTATATCTCCCTCCAATTCATTGGGTAATGATTTTATATCTCATGAGATAGACATGGCTGGAACGGAAGGTTATTTCGGTTCAGTGATACAGGACTGAAACGAGGAGTGAACTCGGTTCAGAAAGGGACTTTGTCCACTAAGATAGTCTTGGCAATGAGTCATGACTAACAAGAAATGATTTTCCATGATTATGTGTGCATGCCACAAAGTTTCAAGTTTTATGTTATGATTATGGGGATCTCATTTTCACTTCTATGATTTAACCCATATTATGATATTATGAGCTCTTTTGCAGGTTAAGATTTCCAAAAAGCTATGTTCTTTTGTATATGATGTGATTGATATTTCTTTTGTTTACCCTTACTGAGCATTTGAGCTCACCCTTTTTATGTTTTCTTTTCCCCAGGATATAAAGAAAGGTTTATAGGTAAAAAAAAGGGAAGATCTTTATGGGAGATATTGAAGATCTTTCACCACGATTAGAAGATTACGTTCCGAGTTTCCCAAGACACTAAACTATTACGATCCTTGTGTGTGTGTTTTTGTTATGTACTAAGTATTCCGCAAAAGTAATGTAATGTCCATGTACGATAAGCTACGGGTCTCTACAAGGAGTGTCACACGTACATCTAAAGAAGATAAAGTCTATCATGCTTGTATGTGGCTATTTTATCCCTTCATTCAATATAGTTCTCTTTAAGTGTTATTTCCACATCCAAGACTCATGGTCAGTGGTCAGAGGAGTGTGTATCATTAGGTGTGATGCTTTTCTTAAGAAACAATGACTAGGACAATCATATGGTGGGAAGTTTCACCTCAATTGTGATTAAATCTGTCCTTATAAGAATATAGAGAACAACATGGAGGACCATTCAGAGAAGTATAGTTCTCTTTCTAAATGACCTTATGTTTGGGGAGTTTTGAGTAATGTTAGTGCTAATAATGTAGAATTATAATAAATAGTTTATTGTGTATGAAAACTATGAAGAAACCATTAGTCATGGGTGGATTTAAGTGGTTGTGCTTGAATGAATCCCATAATGTATAGGTTGGTAAGGATTTCATGGTTGGTTGATAATTATGTGTTGGTAGGTGAGGTTGAGCTTCCTCTAAAATATGTTACCCAGTATTGGTTTGACTTATCTTCTTCTGGTAGTTGAATATAGTGGGTTCAGATAAGTGTTAAACACTTCATATTAATGCAACATGAGTGTCTTGGGTTCTCCTAGTAATGTTTGTTACCCTATTAGTGTACTATTGTTTTGAGTGTATCATTACCCCTATCTTGATATTGTACATATGCACAGAGAGAGCATCAATTATACACTACACTAATTTTTAATGTCATTAGGGTTGATATGTGTCCCCTATTATAGTTGTGCTCGGGAAGCATGGTTGTTATTAAGGAATGTTTAGTCTTATGTGATACTTGGGTTCCCAAGTAGGAATTACTGATATGGACTCATGGGACCATCTAATTTTTGACATGAGTTCTTAATGGATAATATTCGGGGCTTGGTAAGTCATCTTGATTTGTCTTCATTTTGACTGTGTGTCAATGTCTCAATTGTGAATGTTGGCATGTGAACATCCTTAGGTGATCTCAGTGGGCTCCAATTGATGATTTCAAGGAAACTTAAGAATCATGTTGTACATGAATGATTTATTTTATTGGGGAGTATCCAACAGGGTTGTATCGAGTATACACAATTTTTATGCTCTTCCATGACAGTTTAAAGTGATTTTTTTGGCTAGATATGTCAGTAGAAGCCAGTTAGAATCTTCAATAGATGTGGTTTATACAATCATGAGGTTAATTTTATGATTGAAAACTTTTTTTTATGTGTCAAATCTGCTGTCAAAGCCATTATCATTGAAAATAGTGAACCATATGTGGTTTTATTTTCTTCATTCTTGGTTCTAGGAATGTTTCTTGGTTGGAATTAATTAAAACACGGTGTGAGGATAAAACAAGTTTTATGTCAGTGTCAGTGTCACCTTTAATAGAAATTCCTCTCAATTAATTTTCATTGGATCGATCATTACTATACCGTTTTAATCAAAATATGACCATATTAAATACCAATATCTATTTTTGTTTTCCATATGAGGAAATCAATCCATAAATGTTGTTATAATGCTTGGGGAATTCTTGGTTAGAATATTTTAATGATGGAATAGTGAGGATGAAAATTATCCTTTAAATGGTAAAACCTATGTTGGTAAGTTCCATAGGATAGGTGATTAAAGGGATGATGATGTGATCATATCTCTTGTTGATGGGATCTAGAAAGTGTTGTCTTAATGTTCAAGTTTAGAAAAATAGTGTTGGCTTGAGTTTCTATAGATTATTTAGTGTATGCAAAAGGTGATTCTTGGATGTTAGTTGGGCGTTTGAAAACACAACATATACATTATAATATGACTTTACAATCTAATTAGGCTAAGAGATATTTTTTTATTTCCCAAGGCTTCTTAGAGATGAGAAGTTCTAAATGTAGGGAGATTATTGTGTCCCATGATTTTGGACCATATTAAATTCCAAAAGAATTTTAATTTTATCATTTGGTTGATATTATGTTTTTTAAACTCGTCTTTAGAATGAATTTATGGGGGTTGGAACACTGAAATGTTTTTTTTCATAGACTTGGTTGAATTCTAGAGTGTTTTTTTGGGTATCACCAATGGTTTTGGGGACATCGGACCTGTAATCTCAAAAAAATAGGGAAATATTACATGGGAGAATATTTTTTCTAAAACCATATGACCCATCAAAAGAAACCATGAGGCCTTCTCAATGGGGATGAGGGTGTTTGACTCTTTGGTCTAACTATGTCCACCCATCCGTATAGTTGTGTGACTTACTCTATGACTTTAGGAAATGGAAAAAACATCGGTTGTGCATGGTTTAACAAACCGTGCACATGATAAATGATACCCCCTTATGGGGATCTGTAACTTTAATGATTGTTTTATGGTTTGGGAAACCACTTATCCAAACCATATTCCTCATTAATGGGGATATAAATTTCTTAAATTTTTTAAAGACCCAAAATTTCAGTAATGAAAATTTCTATTGATCTAATAAAATGTCTTATTATGGTTATATAAAATGGGAACATCATTGGTTTTATGTTTCTAGATGTTAAAATACTTTTATGAATTGTGACTGTTTCTAATATAGCCTCTGATCAGTGGTCACATAATTAGTATTGATATGGGGATTTAAAATCTAATTTACTAAGACAATGAAATTGATGGCCTCATCGGGTAGACTTTCCCCATACAAATCCCATTTTTCAATTCTCGGAAAGGAGGTGTCGTCATTGGGCTTCCCTCTTGACCAAGCCTAATCTGATCTTGAACACGTTAAGCATCAGCAGAACTGACTACGGGAGAAGGGGAAGTTATTAGAGTTTACCACTCGAGCGATGTTATCTGAGAAATCCCAAGAGTCTGTTACCATTGCACACCATATCCTTAAGACTTATACGGGTGTTATAAGGGGTTATTTAACAAGACTTTATCACTATGATAATGTGCATAATTTTTGTATATAATAATAAAATTACATTTAGTTTATTATTATCACTTCATAAATAGTTTTTAAATCTCAAATAGTACTTTTAGTTGATATTCAACAAAGAAATCTATTTTGATGAATTAATGGATATTTTTATTAAATTATATTTTTAAAAAATATTATTATTAAATTAAATTTTATTAAATTTAAATGATCATATAATTTTATGAATGAAATTCTAATCTTTATTAACGTTTGAAAACTATTTTTTTAACCCATGAATTTCTTGTAAATGTTGGTTTTTCTTTTAAAAGTAAAAAAACACTTATTTATAATATTATTTAGATAAAAAGAATATTATTTTTGGAATTAGGATGTTAAAATTATCCAACCGTGATTTTTTCAAACTTTTCTGAGGTAGTCAAATATTTGTGTAAAAATTAAATATCGTTTAAATTTATAATGTGATTTATGACATCATAATGACCCAATAGTGAGGTAATAAAATAATATAAACATTATGTTCAGCTGATATATTTTTTAGCATTACATTAATGATATTTTATATTTGTTTTATTTATTTGAAAAAACTTTTGTGGACCCTCCAAGACTTATAAAACATTTTGTCTTTTTAAATTGTTTTCCTTTAGTGTGTGACTCACCTCCACATAAGAAACCCTATTATTTTTAGAGGATCGACCATTGGAATTATAAAATATTTTTTTAAAATCCCCTTTAGCTAAATCCATGGGAAAACCCATGGGCTGGTTTTTGGTATTGATTAGTTTAATGTGAGGTGTCCCAAACCTAAATAATAAAGAATCCCCTCCCCTTTTCTATATAAACCCTCCCAAGCTCCAACTATCAATTCCCTCAAAGCCTTTGGAGTTCAAAAAACCCATGACCTTCTCTCTGTATAATCCTCCCAAGGTTCCCCAAGCACCCAACAATCCTCTCTCAAGCCTTTCTCAGTCCTTTGGGATCACACTACCAAGTAAGGGAGTTCTTTCTTTCTCATTTTTGTCCAATTCCCTTTCAGTTGTTATAACCTATATTTCAATTAAAAATGTTGGGGATTGATTTCTCACCTCCCCCATACTGTCCTATTTAGGTTTGGAAATGGTATATCCCTTTCTCTCTAATTAATGCCTCACATCTACACCTGTTACCATGTCGAAATTTTGTGAGGGATTTCTCTCTCATCTTTAAAATCCGAATAATTATTTTGTATTATGAATCTAAATTCCATTATGTTTTTTGGGACATGTATATTTATGACCCCCTTATTGTCCATTTCATGTAAATATGATGTGACACCCTTTTCTATCTCATCAATTGTTTTGATGAATCATTATATCACACTGTAATGCTGGAGAAATTGTACAGCTTTTTTTTCAAGCCAATAAAATTGTGTATTGAATACCATACCCATGTCTCTATCAAGGGTATTCACCTTTATGAATACATAGATATTAAATGGTACTTGCAATAATTTCTTCCACATTACTTAATCATGGAATAACTTATTATGTTGATTAATTCCATGTAATATGATCCATGTGGATCACTTAATCATGAAATGAAATGTTTAAGAAGGGTGCGCCCTGATAGTGCTCCAATGCATTGGGTAAATTATAATATCCTGAAACATCATGTTAAATGGGTGTTTAATCATGATAACTCATGTTTAATTAGGTTTTACTCATGATTCATGTTCAATGAGGGTTTACTCATTGCCCATGTGCAATGAGCCTTGGCTCATAATAATTCCAGGTTAATTGGTGTTGCCACAATTCCATGTTATGATTATCATGATTTTTAATCACTTTATGTTAATTATTCTCTTATAATACATTGATATTCCAATTTTATAACATGTATTTTATTCCTCACATTTTTCCATGTTTATTCCCTTACTGGGCATTATAGCTCACCCTATTCTTATGAATGTCCTCAGGTTATCCTATGCAATTCTAAGTAAGTGGGAAAGTTGTGGTCATTTATAAAAAGATTTCAATAGAGATGTTGTGTGTTTTATGTTCTATGCTGATATATAATGTTCCTAAGCCACAATGACACTAGAACTCCCGATCTTCTATGTTTTATTAAGTGAAGATTTTTTTTAATAAAACAGGTTTAAGTGTGTAATAAAATGCAGGGTTGTTATAGTTGGTATCACAATATAGGTTTAGTTATTTTTGGGATTATGATTAGAAAACCCTAGTAATGAAATAGTGAAAATAATAAGTATAATAAAACCATCCCTAAGTATTGTTGAGTATTGACTATGTTATTTATGAAGAAAATACATCCTAGAATGGATAAGAGCAGGAAGAGGCGGCTCTAGCACAAATGTGTCTAAGGGGTAAAACCCAAAAACACCAGTTTGAGCTAGACTCAAACGGGAACTGGTGCTCGAAAACAAGCCTTGCTGCACTCTCAGTTATGACACACCTAGGGGATATGCTTTGATAAATTAAAAATTTTAGTATGAACCCTTATTAAGGTAATTAAAATAAAATTCTCCTATCAATATATGTTAGAAACTATATCATAGATATCATAAATTGAAGCCTATGGATTAAAAAGTTAAGGAAATAAAATTTATTTATAAGTCATCGGTTTTTTCCGTGGATTACCCTTTATGTGTTACCCCTAAAATTCTTTTTATTCCAGCCAATGGACGATAATAGGAGGACTCTGGCTAAAAACTAATGTGAAGAGAAATGTCATGACTGCGAAAATGAGATGCCCAATCTAATAAGAGAGGGAATCACAAAATTTTTCGCACTCCTATCTAAATTAACATATGCATCGAATAGAAAAATGGTTCAAGAGGAACATTCAACCCCCCTAGATTGAACAAGTCGCTATCGAGAGCTTCATGAGACAAAGGCCTTCTACTTTTAGTGGATCGTCTGATCCCTCAATCACTGAACAATGGATGAACTATATTGAAAATATCTTATCTAACATTCAATATTCCGAATAAGAGAAGGTTCTTCTGGTTTCTTATCATTTGGAAGGTGATGCCAATCAATGAAGGATGTGGATAAAAAATACGAAGCCTGAGGAAGAGATCAATGTGTTGGAATTGAAGGATTTCTGGAAGATATTTTTCAATAAATATTTTCCACACACCCTCCGACTTAAGATGGAAAGGGACTTCCTTTCCATAATGAATAAAGGCAATGAATCTGTCAAAGAATATGAGGAAAAATTCACATGGAATTCATGATATGCCTTTGGCTTTTTCATTACCCCTAAATGAAAGGTTGACTACATCATTGGTGGTCTGAAACCTATCCTACAAAAAGAGCTGGTGATCCGTGACTTTGACAGCTATGAGGAAATTGGTCAATGTTCCCTCAAGGTCAAAATGGATATTGGAAAATCTCAGGGGTATCATGGGGATAAGATGTTTAAGGGGGACTTCAATGCTGGTGGTCTTATAAATAAATCCAACTATGCTAAGAAGATCCATCACACCCCTTTCCAAAGGTACGGAAATAAGCACCCCTAAAATTTATTCAAGGGGATGAGGGCATGCTTTAGGTGTGGAAGAGAAGTGAACCAAGCTATTAACTGCCAACAAGAAAAACCCTCGACTACAACAGAGTAGAGGAACACTCCATTCGAACCTCCATGTGTTATTCATTACTAAAACTGCAAAAACCAGGGCATCATGCAAATCAGTGCCCTAAGCCAAGGAATTTTGGTGGCAACCAACAACCTCCAAATCACCAAGAGATAGATTTTTCCAAAATTACTGATGCAGTGAATGCAGACAATGAAGTGGTGATAGGTATGCTACTCATTGATTCAACAATAGCGAACGTACCTTTTGATTCAGGTTCTATGCATTCTTTTACATCCCAAACGATTTGTAGAACAATCCTAGCACCACCACAATTCAGGGAAGTAAATATTTAGGAGAGTATGGAAATTGGGTCAATCATTTCATCCCATGAATATAACTCCTCTCCTATCATAATCTACAGATTGAATTTCCTGGAGAACCATGTCATACTCCCTCAAGTGGAATTTGATGAAATTATTGTCATGGATTGGCATTCCTTATATAGATCCAACATAAATTTTTGTGAGATGGAAATAAATCTTCATGTGTAGAATCGACCCCTTGAATCTATACATGTGCAAGGAGGAAGATGGATCTTCTTTAGCTCTATCATCTCAAGTGTGGTTATTACTTCCCTATGAGAATTCATATCTGGCTTAGATGATTGAGTCTAAGGAGGCAACCATCCTTGAAGACCTGCCTATTGTGAGGGAATTTGCTGAAGTGTTTCCCAGGTAATTGCCTAGTCTTCCTCCTAGAAGGGATGTTGAATTCTAAGTTGATCTTATACCCAGGGAATTACCAATATCCAAGACCCCATATAGAAAGGCTATTTTAGATCTTGAGGAGATGAAAAAACAACTACAGTAGAATCTAGATAAAGGGTTTATATGCACATGTGCTTCACCATGGGGTGAACCAGTCCTCTTTGTCATGAAGAAGGATGGGTCAATGCGCCTTTTCATCGATTATCGTGAGTTTAACAAAATCACGATAAATAACAAGTATCCTCTCCCAAGAATTGAGGAATTTTTCGATTAGCTCTATGCAGCACAATACTTTTCCAATGTAGATTTGCGGTCGGGATATTATGAAGTAAGGGTGAAGAAGGAAGATATCCCCAAGACTGTAATTCGTACAATATGCGAGCATATAAATTAATAGTAATTACTTTGGGACCCACAAAGTATCTAGAAATCTTCATGGAATTGATAAATAGAGTCTTTAGGGATTACCTCTACAAATTTATCGTAGTCTATATAGATGATATACTGATATAATCAATAACCAAGGAGGATCATGAAAAGCATCTAAGAACTGTACTAGAGACCATGAGAAAGGAGCAACTCAATGAAAAGTATATAATGTGTGATTTCTGTATAAAGGAGGTATCATTCTTCGGCCATATCATCACAAGCAATGGGATATCTGTGGATCCCTCCATATCAAATGCAATTATGGGATGGCCAAGGCCAACATTAGTAACGGATATCAGTAGCTTATTGGGGTTTGCTGGATATTATCGGCAATTTGTGAGAAATGTTTCACGATTTTCCAACCATCTTACCAATCTAACTCGGAAATGAGTAATGTTTTCTTGGAGTGATGAATGTGAAGAAAACTTCAAAGAGTTAAAAATGAGTCTTATCATTACACTCGTTCTCACTTTACCCACAAGTGGAGATCTTTTTTTACTATTCAGTGATGCTTTGAAGAAGTTAATGGGTTGTGTGTTGATGAAAAATGACATATTCAATGCATATGCTTCAAGGAAGCTGAAAGTTCATGAGTAAAATTATCCAACACATGATTTGGAGTTGGTTGAGGTGATATGCACATTATTTTTTTTCAATTATCTCTTTTGGGAGAAGTGTAAAATCTATGAATACCACAAATGATTTGATTATATATTCACACAGAAAGAGTTGAACTTGCACCAATGAAGATGGTTAGATCTGATCAAAGACTATGAATGCTCAATCCATTACCACCCTGGGAATGTGAACAAGGTGGCAGATGCTCTATGTAGAAAGGACCCAGAAATTCTATCATTGATGAGAATTGAGAAGAGCCCAATATTCATATATTCTATGAATATCGTCATGGGAACCAAAAAGAATACGACATCATCAATCCTTTCATAAATGATTGCTCAACCATCCCTTTTGTAATGGTAAAAGTATTCTCAAAAGGATGATGTGGGAATTCAGAATAGATTGGAAGCTATCAAAAAAGGGAAATCCTTAGTGTTCAATGTCAATGAAGAAGGAATTGTGAGATTTGGGAAAAAAAATGTCTTCCATCAAGTTCGGAGATAAAGAAGGAACTTTTGGATGATGCGAATTGTTCAAATTTCTCTACTAACCCAGGAAAAACAAAGATGTATTGAGATCTTCGAGAGCATTATTGGTGGGATGGTATGAAGGAGGTTATCAGTGAGTATACATCAAATTTACCGCGGTGTTAGAAAATGAAGGCAGAGAGGTAGAAGACTAAGGGGATGATGCAACCATTTCCCATACCAGCATAGAAATGGGAGAACATCATCATGGACTTTGTCTCCAAGAATCTGAAGACATCCAAAGGAAACATTGCAATCTGGGTTTTTGTGGATCGTCTTACGAAGTCTGAATACTTCAATTGAATTTAGGAGGATTTTGCATTGGATCAGCTGGCACAGATATATATCAGGGAACTAGTAAGGCTGCATGGAGTACCTCTATATATTGTATCTGATAGAGATCCAAGATTCCACTCTATTTTTTGGAAGAGTCTTCAACTTTCTCTAGACACTGAGCTGAACTTCAATACGGCTTATCATCCTCAAACTGATGTACAATCTGAACCGACTATCCAAACACTTGAGGACATGTTGAGAGAATTCTCTATGGACTTCAAAGGAGCATGGGACCAACATCTTCCACTAGTTGAATTATCCTACAATAATAGTTTCCACACGAGTATCTGAATGACAACTTATGAATCCCTGTATGGAAAGAGGTATAAAACACCAACACGTTGGGATAAAGTCGGTGAGCGTAAGATGTTAGCACCATAAATGGTCAAAGAAATGGTTGAGAAGGTGAAACCATTCAGTAGTATATGAAGGTAGCCCAGGGTCGACATAAGAGTTATGAAAAAAACTGTCGACGAGACCTTGAGTTTAAATTTGGATACATGGAATTTCTAAACATATCTATGTGGAATAAGGTCATGAGTTTTGGAATGAAATGGAATTTATGTCCTAGGTACATTGTCCCCTTAGAGATTCTTGATCGTTTTGGGGTTGTGGATTATAGACTAGAACATCCACCTACCATGGATAGAGTACATGATGTATTTCTTGTATTCCCCTTAAGGAAGTACATACCAGACCCTTCACATGTACTCTCTTAAGAGGTATTCCAGCAAGAGGATGATCATTCTAACTAGGATCAACTAGTGAAGATCATAGATCGTAGAGAAAAAGTTTTACAAAATAAGATAATCCCCCTCTTCAATGTGTTGTGGAAGAAACTACAAGTTTGAAGAAGAGAAATGGGAATCATAGGAAGTGATGAGACAAAATCACACACATCTATTTTAGTGTGGGAAAAAGAAAATTTCGGGGGTGAAATTTTTTAAGGGGGGATGATTGTAACAACCCAAACTTTCATTAATGAAAATTCCTCTTGATCTAATTAAATTTCTTATTACTGATATATAAAATGGGAACTTCATTGGTTTTATGTATTTGGATTTAAAAATACAGTTATGAATTGTGACCATTGCTAATATAGTCATTGAATAGTGATCACATGATTAGTATGAATATAGGGTTTTAACAAATCCAAATTACTAAGATAAAGGAAGTGATGGACTCTTCCAGTAGACTTACCCCGTACGAATCCCATTTATTAGAAATCGGAAATAAGGTTGCATCATTGGGCTTGACTCTTAACAAATCCCAAGCCGAGCTTGACAAAATTAATATTGAGCGGAACTGATTACGGGAGAAGTAGAAGTTAATAGAGATTAGCACCTGAGGGATGTTATCCGAGCCACTCCATGAGTCTGTGACCATCACACACCATACCCTTCAGTATTTTGTGGGTGTTATAAGGGGTTATGTAACATGTATATAACACTATGACTATGTGAATTATTTTTGTATATAATAATGAATATACATTCATTTTATTATTGTTACTCCGTAAATAGTTTTTAAAATGCAAATAGTATTTTTAGTTAATATTCAACTAAGAAATATATTTTGATGAATTAGTTGATTTTTTAATTAAATAACATTTTAATAAAGTATTAATATTAAATTAATTTTTATTAAATATAAATGATCATATAATTTTATGAAGGTAATTTTAATTTTTATTAAGGTTTAAAAACTATTTTTGTCCAAACCCATGATTTTTCTATAAATTTTGGTTTTTATATTGAAATTAAAATTTCACTAATTTATAAAATTATTTAGATAAAACGAATATTATTTTTGGAAAAATGATGTCAAAATTATCCAGTGGTGAAATTCTCAAAAAATTTCTAAGACAGTGGATTTTTTGGGTAAAAATTAAATATCGTTTAAATATATAATTCCTTTTATGACATCATAATGACCCAATAGTGAGGTAATAAAATATTATAAACATTATAATCAACCAATATATGTTTTATAATTAAAATAATGTGATTTTAGATTTTATTTATTTATTTTACAATGCTTTTGTGGACCCTCTAAGACTTATAAAACATTTTTTATGTTTAAATTGTTTTTCATTATGAGTGTGACTCATTTACACATAAGTAACCCTATTATTTTAAGAATTTCGACCATTGGCCCGATAAAAGTTATTTCTCTCTCCCCTTTGGACAAAACCATGGGAAAGCTCTCTGGGCTGGTTTGTGGTATTGATTAGTTTAATGTGTGGTGTCCCAAACCAAATTAATAAATAATTCCCTCTACTTTCCTATATAAACCCTCCCAATCTACATCTTCTTCTTCACTCAGATCCTTTGTATTTTGACCAACCATTGACCTCCTCTATATTGAATCCTCCAAAGGTGACCTAAGCTCCCATTAAGCCCCTCTCAAGCCTCTCCCATTCTATTGGGATCACACTTCCAAGTGAAGGATTTCTTCCTTCCCCAATTTTGTCCAATTTTCATTAAGTTGTTATGACCTTTTTTCAATTAATAATGTTAGGGTATAATTTTTAACCTCCCCCATAATTACATCTTTATGTTTTGATAATGTGAGACCCCTTTAATTCTCATTAAATCCTCCCATGTACACCTGTTACCATGCTGAAATTTCTTGAGGGATTTCTCACTCCTCTTTTACATCCTAGTAATTATTTGGTATTATGAATCTAAATTCCATTACACTTGTGGGAACATGTATCCGTATTACCCACTTACTATCCATTTTATGTACATATTATGAGACATCATTTTCTATCTCATCAAGTATTTTCAGGAATCTTTATGTCACGATGTTATGCTTCCGAAATTGCACCGTGTTTTTCCAAACCAAGATCATTGTGTAGTGAATACCATACCCATGTCTCTATCAAGGATATTCACCTTTATGATCATATTAATATTTAATGGTACTTTCATGTATTTATTTCAAATTACTTAATCGTGGAATAACATACGATGTTTATTTATTCCATGTTATATGATCTATGAGGCACACTTATGCATGAAATAAAATGTTTAAAAGTGGTGTGCCCAGATACCTCTCCAATTCATTTGGTAATGTATTGTATCATGATACATCATGTGAAATGGGTGTGGACTAATGATAATTCATGTGCAACATGGTTTTACTTTTGAATCATATGCAATGAGAGTTTACTATTCTCCATGTGAAATGATCCTTGGCTCATGCAAATTCCATGTTAAGTGTTGTTGCCACATTTCCATGTTATGATTATAATGCTTTATCATGCCTTTATGTTTATGTTTCTCTTTTGATCAATTAATATGCCTATTTTCGATCATTTATTGTATTCCCCATGTTATTCCATGTTTTTTCCTTTATTGGTCTTTATAGCAGACCCTTTTCTTAAAAATTCACTCAGGTTATCCCTTGCAATGCTAAGTACGAGGGAATTTAGTGGTCATGTAAAGGATTTTTCAATAATGATGCAGTGTGTTTTATGTTCTATGCTATAATTTAATGTTCCTAATCCTCAAATAAACTATACCCCTTGATATTTTATGTTGTATGAAGTGATGATTTTATGTAATAAATCAGGTTTAAGTGTGAAATAAATAACAGGGTTGTTATAAATTTTCATTCTTTTTTTTCTTTTCTCCCCATCCTCATTTTCACACTCATGTTGTGACCCTTAAATAACATTAATTAGTTAATAAATTTTCTAATAAAATCACTAATTAAGGTGCTCAATATATAAAATATAAATATATTTTTTAAATGAAATGTGGGAGAATGTGACACCACTTATGCTATTTTCTAGCCACCAATACATGATCTAAATCATTATGTCCTTTCTCTTATGGAGTGTTCTTGAGAATTTTGTATGGAATTAATGTTATTATGGATTTTCTTATATATTTTAATGTATGTTGTTATAGTCTAAGGGAAGTCCACTAATACCATAAGTTTTATTCAATGCTTAGTATTCATAAATAAGAGATAAATCTCCTTAAATAATTAAATGATGTGTTTATAATCAAGGCGTTCCTTTTTTATTTTTTTTATGAGTTAAGGAATTTTAAGTACATATACTTTATTCTCGTTTTAATTTTTTATAATTGAAATGGTAAATAGGTGTGACCCCTATTTAATACTCTTTCATGGTAAAATATCATGGTTATAGACATGACCTCTTAGGTATTAAATTAATGTGTTTAATTAAATTTTTTACACCCACGGTGATAATATGATTCCTTTTTAGAGAATTATAATTATAATAACATGTATTGTTGATAATTTATATGCCATGATCAGTAAATGCCTTGTATTGGAAAAGATCTCTATGTGGATTACCTATATTGATATGACCAATATAGGTCCCCATGGGAGAACCCCCAGATGGGATTGGTGGAAATGTGGTCACATAATGCCACAAGTGATACTTGGACCCATTTTTTATATTCCAAGTACCGGAACTTAGGGTAAATATATTACATTATTAAAAGAGTGGTTCTCAGTATTCCATTTAAGGATTACCATGGATGAGATCCTTTAGTTTTGGATAATTGTTACTCTTTTTGTGTGATATTGGGGTTTCTTTATAAGGTTTATTTTGTATTGGCCAAGTATGTCATTTAATTGAATATAAGAGATGCCCCAATTTTAATTAAAATAAAATGACTATAAATTAAATTAATGGTTATGTTCACTAGTTAAAATCACACGTCTATGATCTATCCATTATTGATACTTAAATAATAATGACACAACAGTACTTTATATTCTACTTTTATATGCCTGCCCTAGTTTAGAGTCATTATGGATTAGGATGAAGTAGGTATGGGAATCTAGGTGTTCCTTAATAATATGAGATTACTTTATTATTTACTTTTATATATTTATAACATTACATGTCATACCTTCACTATGTAATACTTTATGACCACATACTAGATTATTTGTTTGACACATTTAGGGGTAACCTAATGAGTATATCTCATAACCTACTCTGGTCAACATTGAAATTGAGTACGAGAGCATATATTTGAATTTGTAGGTCTACAGATCATTGCTAGTGTTTTTTTGTACATGAGAGCTTAGGGGAACATGATTGATCAATTACAAAGGATTCTCCTGGAGTTGGGCTTTGAGAATTTAATTTTATTTGGATTTATTATTATGAAATTGTATTATACTATTATCTTCACCTTTACCGATATAAATATAGTTAATCTAGACATGAGATCATGTATGTATTTGATTTTGTTCAATTACTATATTCATCTCTTACTGTTGTTCCATTTATTACAACTTCCTACACTATTTTTTGTTGATTTTATATTTTTTATTCCATTTTGATACTCTAATGATGAAGTAATAGTATCCCCACTCCACACAAAATAGAACAACATTACTAGTCTATATCCTATAAAATATAGGGAGGCAAGCATGAGGTCTTTTGGTGACCAGTTTGGTTACTGGTTTCCTAGTCAATCAGGTCAAAATATTATATATATTTTGGATGTAACAAGTTATGTTTTTCCATTATAAAGGTTCTATTAAGGAATATTATAAGGGATATATGAGAATATTTAATCAATATGAATACATTGTTTTTTATGATTCCTAGAATTTTTAAAAGAAATTTTTGATTTCATAAGGTAATAAAATTATCTTATAATTAAATGAATGTTTGTGCTATTTTAAATATGAATGGTTTCATTTTCTGAGAATATTTTTCATGAAATCTCATGTATTTCCAAATATCTATTACGATTATGAATTTTAATTTATTATTTATTGTAAAATGTTTTATGAAATACTTTATGTAATGTACATGATTTCATTAGAATGAAAATTATTAGATAAACTCAAATATTGTTATGAATTAATGGCAATATTCCTTATGGATTTCAATATTTTTCAATTGAATAACTATTTTAATTTCTTTTTATATCCCATAATTATTTTTTCACACTCATCCCAGTCTTTAAAATCTTTTTCCTTAGTCTTAATTATGTATGGGAACTATAAAGATGTCAATCACTCAGTATTGGTGGTTGACCTTTAACAAAGTAAAATTATGATGAAGGAAAAGTAGTTTAAACATAAGAACTGATTTTTTTAAATAATGTACATTGTGTTGGCATTTAGATTTTTTATATAATAATTTTACAAATTATCTAAAACTCTAACACTAAATTATCATAAGAATTTAACAATGTTCAATAATTTCTATTAAATTCATAATTATGGTTCACTTACACTATAGGTTATTATAGTTGGTATGAAATAAAGGTTTAGTTAACATTATAAGCTGGGATATTGTTTATAAAATACACTTTGGGATCATTAATTTATAGTTAATTTTCATGATATACTCTTCAATGGTTTCCATGTTTCTTTGGATAATCTATGTTAATTTTTGAGTGGGTTTTCAAAGATGTAACACAGTGAAATAGGTAGGAATAAACTAAGTTGATAATATCTTTATTAAAAAACAACCTCAAATGAATGGAGTTCATTCCAAATAATTTGTTGTTATGTTAACTCAATTTAAGTGGGAATTCATGGTTGTAACAAATCAAGGGAAATAAAAAAATTTCTATATAGTAACATGTTAATAGTGTAGAATTTCCTAAAAACATTACCCTAAGTCATTGGGTGGAATCTAATATCCAATTATATCTAAAAGATGGATTAAATAATTTGAAAATATATTTCATGTTTTTGGATGTTTAAATAATCAAAACATAACTCTTTCAATTAATTTTTTTAATTGTGAAGTAAATCATTGGTGGTCTTTAGTTACAAATACCAAGTAAAAAAATATATGATTTATACTAAGGAATATAAATAATTGATGGATCATTTTCTTTAGAAATATTTTCTAAATATTTTTACAATTATAAATTAAATTAAATTCTAAGAGTTATGGTAAAAAAATAAGAATCATTTATTTCCTATGAAGAGAATTTTACCTAATTTTCAAGGAATTTTCATAATTTAATTATGAAGTATGATAGTAAAATTTCTAGATTTTACTCAATATTGAAACCAGTTTTATTATTGGATTTGGATATATATGAGTTTTTAAGTTACGAGGAAGTTAATTATTCTACTGAAAATGTTCAGATAAAGTTTTTTTATGTTTATAACAAAAATAATAAATGGATTTTTAGGTGTAAAGTAATGGAATGTTTCTATTAAATAAATTTGAAGGTAAGAAATTTAAATTCCCATCTTTTTGATGAGTTTAGTAAAAAGAATTATCGGGAATATCCTATGTTATCTATAATGTGTTAATGTTTTCATATGATGGGAAATCTAGCTTGTGACCATAAAAAGACCAATGGTAATGGTTAGACTTATATTGAAAGGATTTTTCTATTGTAATAATTATATTAAGATGCTTATTTAGGAAAAGGTGTGTTTGAAGATAAGTATGAATGATGGAAATCATAAAGTCCATAAACATAAGGGGGTGTAAAATTCATTCATTTATACATAGGTAAATGATATAATATCAAATGAAGTAGTTATACATATATTAATTCTTTTATAAAAATTTTCCAATGCTTTTCTTGTTTTATGATCTATTCATTCTGTTATCTAATAAAAAATTTCAAGGTAAAGAGAAATATCACCTCAAGAATTGGATATAGAATATTTGATAAAAACATTCGGTATATGTATTAAAGAAACCAATACTTATCAAAATATTTTTATTTCCATATTTTGAATTTTTTTAGTGTTTGATGGTTTTTTGGGTATGAGTTGGATTTCAATTTGTTGTGATAGATGGATTGATGAGTATAGTAATTTATATTCAATTTTTAGAATGAGTTTCAATATTTATATAAGAATGATATCTTACATGTGATAACATATCAATAATATTAGAATTTTATTAATGATATAAATGATTTTTATCATAATAATTTCATAAAAAATAGGATTTGGTTGAAATTAGCTATTTCCAAATGGAAAATGAATATATTTATGTATTTATTTAGGATTTTTCTCATGTTATTATAGATTGATAGGTTGGATTTATTACTAATGCAGTGCATGATTCTAAGATAGTTGCCAAACCCATTTATTAAATAGATCTATTAAATCTATTATTGATTAAAATTAGTTAAAATAGTTTATTGATTATGGTCCCATTCATTAATGCACTACACCTTAAAGTTCACTTATTTTTTTGTTATGAATAAAAATTTTTGTATGAGGCATTTAATTAATTATAGGTCACCAAATAACATTTCTATTAAGAAGAGTATTATTTGGCTCATGTTGATGAATTGTATGTTTATATCTAGGGTTCTCAAAAATATTCAAATATTGACCACATGTATGAAATTCATCACTTATTCGTAGAAGGAGAATACATTATAAGAACAATGTTTTAGGAAACATAAAGGAATTATTAGTTTTTTTCATTAGGTTAATAAATGAACCCACTATATTAAGTGAACATATGAATAGATTATTCTATGTGTATTTAGATATATTTTTTAAATATTTTCTGATGATATTTTTTATATTATACAATTTATGATTACCATGAGAAATATATAATAATTATTTAGAATATTTTAAAAGAGAATAATTATATGGTAAATTTTGTGAATGTGTTTTATGGTTTCAACATATTTCATTCCCTATACATATTGTAAATAAATATTTAATAACTATTGATGTATCTAAAATTAAATTTGTAGACTAATGTCCAAGACCAATAAATTTCGCGGATATTCATAGTTTCCTTAGATGATCATGTTATTATTTATGGTTTACTGAAAATTTTTCCCGGTTAGAGAACTCACAAAGAAATTTTACCCAAAAGGTAGTTAGTTATTTTATATAATGGAATGTGATGGATGTTATCAAAATAAAAAATAATTTTTTTTAATGCCTCAGTTTTGGATATAAAATTAAAAAATGTATACATTTTTATTTATAGTGATGGTTATTTGAAGCTATAAGGATGTTTCTTTATGAAAATTGATTAGGAAATACCATATGTATATTGAGAGTTTAAATCTCAAGAGGTGAATCATCCAAATCATAAAATTTATCTCATATTGGTATTTTTTCATAAAAAGTTTAGATGTATATTCTTTATGGGGTAAAACTATATATATATATATACATGGATTAGTAAATCAGGAAATATATATTTTCTAAAAAAGAGTTCAACATGTATTAAAAGGATGGATAGAAATGAAATTGAATTATGATTGTGGGATTGGCTATCATCTAGGTAAAGCCAAAAATTTATCAAATGAATTTACTCTAAAGGATGATATATATTTAATTATTTTATATCATATCATAGTCCAATAGTTAATGATTTATAGAATCTGGTAATGTAAATTTTGTATCAACAAAACCCTTTTCTTTTTGGCTCGGGTATTATTGTAAGCATCAATATTATAAATAATTGATAATTATTAGAAATAAGATTGTGGATAGCTCTAAAATAATGAATTATTTAAGAAAGGAATGTTTTTTTTTATTTTAATATTGACAAATAATATTTTATAATATTTAAAAATAGGATATGTGGGCTCCTTTATTTTTATTTTAAAAATAATACATAAATGAATCTCACTCCAATCCATTTTTTATTCCACCTGGTGACATGAAGATATATATATACCTCCAGGAATATTATTGGTGGGAAGGAATAAATAAAATATTTATAATTTTAGCATGAAATTTTAGACATTGAAATCGGTTGAAGATGAAAAAAATTGTCAAAGGGGAACTGTAACATCCCATTACCATTTCATTAGTTATTTCTTATCTCTTCTTTTTATTTCTTTTTTTTTTGTGTGTTTTGGTTCGCTTATGGAAATAGGGAATTTTTTTTGAAAATTAACTAATTTTTTAGGGATGTATATTTATATTAATTAATGGAGTCAAAGTATAAATTTTTCATAGGTATTAAATGATTATCTTTGGGTTCATAGAGCATCAGAAATAGATAAATGTTTTTTCTATAGAATCGGGATTTCCCAATACCAATTTGACCCATTAAAATCATGAAATTGGCCCACAATTTGAATTTTTTGTTAAGAAGATTCCATGATCTAGTTCAAAGTGTTAAAAATTGATAATTCAAAAAATAATTTCACATCATGGAATGGTCTATCGGGATTAATTCAACATGAGGTAATGCCTTTTTCTGCATTTTATATACTAGGGAATTCACAACCTCAATGGGGTTCACAACTTGAATTATACAACACCATTAGTATTTTTTATGCTTCTTGTATAATTATTTACTCATTCGACATGCATGAATCTCTACTAAAACCTATGTTTTATCCAAGGTGATTTTGGTTATCTATTCTCTTTTCAGATTTCAAAGTTTTTCATTTGATATTCATATTGGTTTTTCTCCATCCCTCTGGGTAAGAGATCTTTTTTTATTCATCATTTCCACTGGTCATGATATAGTCTTTTTGTACAATTTGTAAATATATTGGTCTTGTGGTGATGCTTTTCTTCATAAATTCTATATTTGATGTGTGATCTTATCTAGGGGATGATTTTATGTTCGTTCTAATGCAGCGTGTATGTTTTTTGAGGTATTTTTTACTTCATCTTCTCCAACATCTTCATTCCTTATTGAATTGGTTCTAATATGTGGGAATATATCCTTAGGACTCCATCGTTGTCTCATAATTCATTGTAATGGTTTTAGAACCCATTTTTTTGGTGTGTAGCCTAATTTTGAGGTAGGGGATTTCATCTTTAGCCTATGTTGGATTAACCATGAATGATATTGTTCTATAAATAATTTTATAATTAAATTTGTATCATTTATTTATTTATATTTGTAGAAAAAGGTTTTTTAAAAGGATTTACCCCTTATTATTTCAAAAAATAAATTAAAAGGCATTTTTAATGAATTATGAAATAGAATTTTTAATGTTTTTTAAATAATAGATTTAATGAAATTATTTTTAAAATATAGAATATGGACATCCTTTATTACTCAGTTTGAAGGTGTAGTAATAAAACTTATTTATTACTACAATTGGGAGGTTAACATTTTGGGTGTTTCTCAACTCTATAGGAAATGTGTCCTAGGGGATTTTTAGAAATTATTGGGATGTTTACATTCAGGGGTATTTCTATACACTCTATATTTTTTGTATATGTCTAGGGGCTTGATGCAAGTGATTTTTTAAGTTTGGGTAAAAGTGTCCTTACTGGATTTTTATTTAGTATTATTTGTACAGACTGATTTTTTTGTATTTATTAGATTTGATTACCTTTTTTATATATATGGTATGCATTGAAATAATTGTAATTATATTATTTAGTGTTATAGATAAGGGTAAAAGTTTAACCTTGATTTTGATATCAAAATTGTCGAACTAATTTTCAATAATTTTTTATTTAAGTATGATAATATTCATATTTTAATAGAGTGAGTTGTCATTGAATAATTAGGTTGGATAATATTGATCATGTTATCTCACACCCTATAAAACCCTTTGGTGGTCTTTAGTCCTCTTTATGTGTTATGATACATAAAACTTAAAGGCTCCATAGTGAGGTAGTGATGTTTTTTCATCTGAGTTTGGGTAGCTGGTGGTGAGATATTAGGAGTCTCCGCACACTATCAAATGTATTAGTCATATTCTATTTTAGTTTACATTTATTGTTGGGATTGAACATTAGATTATTTTAATTACTTTAGTTATATCATTTATGATTTATTCTTTTAGTTATGAAATATATACTTTCCTACTTTATCTTTTATTGTTTATTTGTAATATGTATATATATTACATTTGTTCTGGATCTGGTTGGTTAAAATCATCAAATATGGTTGTTGTTTAATTCCCATGTGGTAGTTTCCAGGCTACGGGAATTGGGAACAAACTTTGGACATATTTTTGAATTGGTCATATTCTAGTTTTAAGGGTATTCCAGTCAGTTTCTGCTAGATTGTTATCAGATCATGGTTATTCTCAGTCTTCTAAAGTTTGTTGATAGTATATAGGATTTTTGATACTTGAGTGGTAGGTTTCATTGATTTTATGTCCAAAACGACTCTTAATGAGACTCAAATTACTAAGTGATGTTGGGATATGTGTCTCCTATGTTGATTTTGTGTATCATAAAAACAATTTTTACTTATCTATTTCTAATTTCAACAGAGATTTTCTAATCATCTGATCATTTATTTTGTTTTCGATGTGCATTGATATTCCTCTAAGATGTCTTCCATGGGTTCAATGGGAGTTTAAAATAGATTCACCTAAAGGAAGTATGAATTTGGATGGTAATATTATAGAATTTATCATATGATATGTTCCTTACATGGACCAAAATATACAAAAAGTCTTCAATAATGTTCTTGAATTATATCTTGGAGTTGGGGAGAAAGGGATCAATCTTGGGAGTTCTTATGAGATGAATAACCATCATTTAAGGGTATAAAGGTGATAGAATAAAGGGAAAACATTTATCAGATATGTGTCTTCCTAGATACATCTAATAATATGATGGTAAAGTGTTCAATGACATAATCAAGGTTCCTAGTATGTTATGGTAGGATTCCATGGTACTAGAATATAGGCAATTGGGATTTGGAAGGAAGGGTTTTAATAACATATTCTCAAGATTTGTTTTAGTTTCTCTGTTGATGGAAAAGTATATAGAGTCCCCTCATTGAAGCAGGGAGAGTGATTGGTGTCAGTATACACTAGTATATTCAAATAGGTGGTAGTAATTTATCTAGAGGTAGTGAACAATGGTTGGTTGAAAGGGGAAAACTACCTACATAATTTGTGGATGGATTACAAGTTATAGGTATTCGTGCTGAATTTTTCATCATATTTAGAGAGAGTATCCAGGGTATTGAGGGAATAAATGGATATGTAATGAATGATTTTATATTATTCCTTTTCTCTTCGAACCAATGGAAAAGTTAGTTTCATGAAGTGAAACAATAGGAAGTGTTATGATCATCATAGGGGTGGTGGGGAAGGATCTAATAAGGGGGTCTCCTATAAACTATCAGTTATATCCAATAGTGTTCCCCTAACTTTCTAACAATGAGTAATGTATAGGTACACTCAGACTTCTTGTTTAGATCTTGGGAAGATTTTAAATGTCTTTGGATGCTATAACCACTTTCAAAAATTCATTCAGGTGATATGATTGCCTCATTATAGTCATGGGTCATCATATCTAAAGTCCACTATAGCACATTCATATGCTTCAATGTCTATAGGGATCGAGCTACCCGACCAGTGAGTGACACACCTCTATGCAGTGGATCATTATACAATGGAGGATGATATGGGTCTAGTGATAGTGAGGTACCATCTTAACTGTATCTTTTATAGTGAATGATTTAGTTGATATCAGTTCCTCTTAATAATTTATTTCATCCCATTTTATTAATATTTTGAATCATCCAATAAAGATCTTTCACTTTGTTCTAGAGATATCAAAACCTATTGGGAGGAGGAAATAGTAGGGTTGTTGAAGTCCTTCTTTTCTATTGATAGATAATATGATGTTAATATAATATTTACTTCTTCCTAGTGTTAATGACTTTCGTAACTACTCTTGTAGTTGAGAATAATGTTGTTTTCTCTTTTGGTGTTCTTCCCATGGTTGTCTATAAATTTCCTTAATTTTTTCATGTTTCTTCTATAGTTTTCCTATAAATAGGGTGGAGGAGTTCATGATTGATTTATTTCTCAGTATTTAGTCGATCTCAATACCCTCTTATAATATAACACCAAAAGGGATTTAAGTGATAAAGATTCAACTGGATGATCTGATGGAGAAAGATTCCATTCACCCCAATGCTTCACCTTTGGCATAACCAGTTTGCTTTTCCAATAAGGATGTTATTTCACTTCAATTTTTCAAAGACTATCGAATTTTGAGCTGGGTTATGGTGAATAATTTGTATCATTTTCTCCATATGGGGGATTATGTCAATCAGATAAAAGGGTAATAGTGATTTTCATAGTTTGATCCATGCTATGGTTATCAACATCTCTAGGTTCAGGAGTCTTATATTTTAATGATCGATTTCAGTAGTCGGTATGAAAATTGAAAATATTATAATTCCATTTAGTTTTACTCATACTCAAAAAACATTGATTTCCTTGATAAACCACATATTCAATAATAATCTTGACACTTATTTGGTTGTGTTTGTGTATGATATTTTGGTTTATTCGACATCTGATCAAAACCATGACTACCATATGAGTTTGGTTTTGGAAATAATGATGAGTCACCATTTGTATTGTTAGATTTACAAATGATGTTTATGTATCCAATATTTAGAATCATATTTGAATTTAATTTTTGAATGGGACTTATATGTTGATCTTGAGAAGGTTAAGGTCATCTTTTCATGGGAGGAGCCATATAAAGTCTTCTAGATTCAAAGAATCCATAGTATTTCTATTTACTATCAATGATTCTTCATGGAATTAATGAAGTTCACTTTGACTATAAACACACATAATTGGAAATTGGTAAATTCAACATGGGATGAAAATTGATATACTTCGTTAGATGAATTGAAATGGGTTCTCACATCAGCTCTTATTCTGATCTTATAAGAGATCGGCATGGGGTAAATTCATTAATACGATTCTTCAAGTGATTTTATGGGCTATGTGCATATACAGGATGATCATGTTATATCCTATAGATCTCTTCAACATAAATAGCATGAGAAATATTACCCCACTAATGTTTTAGATTTTTTCAGTTATATATATGCTTAAATTTTGGAGGCGCTATCTCTTTTGGGATTGGTTCATAGTCATTTATGATAATAAGAGTCCAATTTATGTCTTTTATTAGAAATAATTGAATCTATATAGAGATAGTTGTTATAATATCTTCATACTATCAACTCTATCATTTCCTACACCTCAGGGAAGGGGAATGTAGCTGTAGATTCTGTTTAGTAGAAAATTGTTATCACTGGCTATTTTGGAATTGAATGGAGAGTATAAACCAAGTGGACCCTTTGACCAGGTACATATAGACACACATGATTATGTTTTAGATATGGTTCTAAACATTATTTTGTTTTCATCATCTCTCCTTGAGTCTATACAGTAGGGGTAGAATCAAGATTATGATTTTTTAAGAATTTTTAAAACCCTTTATGATCTATAGATTGTTTCATGTTGCTCTCTCACCTCATATATTATCCTCTTGTTTATGGATTATTTTTTTCACCTACATATGTGGTGATCATACTTTTTTACTATCATATCTAATCATTGTCCATTCATCTAGGCACTATGAAAATATTTTATGACATGAAACAGTGATTTAGGTGTCCTAGTATTAATAATGAAGTATCAGAATATTTTTTTCATTGTTACACCTACCAAGTGATAAAGGTAGTGAATTTACAAGATTGTATTTTACTCCAACCACTTCTGATTATTTTCTGGAAATACAATGATTCATCCATGAATTTTTTTTTATTTTCAAGGACTCTTGGATAGAAGAATGTTATCTCATTGGTTATTGATTCATTGACAAAATCAACTCATGCCATTCCAATCTGGGACACCACTAATGTAAAATATCTGGGTAATATGTCAGTGAATAAGGTTTTGAGGTTACATGGGGTTTATAATGTCATTATATTAGATAACGATCTTAGTTTTACATAAATATTCAAGAAGAGTCCCTAGGAGGAGATGGGGGCTCATGTTAGATTGAGTAAACCTTTCCATATGTAGATTTATGGATAGATGGAAGGTGTTATTTAGATACAATATGACATAATCTATTCTTTCATCTTGGTTTTTAGTGGATTGTGGGATTTCAATTAGGGAAAGGTTGAGTTTTCAAATAACAAAAACTACCATTCGTCCATTAGAATAGATACCTTCAAGGAATTGTTTGGTTTCCCATGCAGGTTACCTCTTTTTAGGGTAGAGGTGGGTGTAGTATTTTTTGTGGGATCAAATAATTCTCAAGGTACATCGATAAGGATTAAAAGTAATTACCAGTTTCTGGTTATAGATCAGAGTCGGAATAAGTCATATACGGATCATAAATATCATCCTTTTAAGTTTTTCATTAGTTAGTATATATTTTTTGAATTTTTCCCCTTGGATGGGTCAGCGTTAGATTTTAAAATAAGGAAAAATAAAGTTGAGATTTGTTGAATCAATTAAGGTCACTGCGAATCTTGGGTAATATTCTTATTGATTAGAATTATCAACTCAATTGATATGTATTCATGATTTTTTCTATGTATCTTAGATAAAGAGATACTATCATGATACCTTTCACATTATAAATTGGTATGAGACTGGGTTGGACCAATATTTTTTAGTTTTAGAGAATCTAGTTGAGGTCATTAATTCTTAGGTGAAAGTCGTTCATGGGAATTCCATTTCATTATTCAGATTGTTATGGAGACATAGATAAGATTATTTTGAGGCTTGGGAGCATGAAATGTCAATGAAGAAATAGTTTCTATAATGGCCCATACTTTTGATACATAGATATTAGATATAAACATAAAAAACCACACAATCACCATATAGGATTAATGTCATTAGAAACCATGAAACATAAAAAAATTATTCATAAAACATCCACATAATCTCCTCCTTACTCATTAATACTTTGATACATTTTTGACACAAATTAATTAATATAATTTTTTATATAATAGGAAAAAACATAAGAAAATGGTGATCACAGATGATCAAGAAGGGTAACCATGAGAGATAACATAAGCACAAGGGAATAAGAACATGAAAATGACTTGTGAAATTTTTCCCTGCATATCGAAGACAATGATATCGTGTCATGGAATATATAATATAAGGCCAAAAAGAATCAAAGAAAATATTACATGATAACATAACATAATAAATGATGTTTTAGCAAACAAATAATAATAGAAAAGAATTTTTATATTAGTTAAGGCTCACATTCAATACTATCATAGTGGACAAAGCTCCTTATAAAACAATGTTCACTCTTCATTCTAGCCCTATATTACGAATCTAAGTCCACTAACTATTGATGTTATATCAATCATATGTGTTATAAGTCATTACCCAATGTATTGGTGGGAGATATAGGACCCACCCATCACATAATGGAAATAATACATATGTGTTCCACTAGAGCTTAAATAACTCATTACATAAGTTTACATATTAAAAAAATGTGTTTCATAAACATTATTCCATCATAACATAACCCATGGAAAATAAATAGGTTTCATAAATATCATTAAACCATAAACATATAACTATAAGAGAAATAATATAGATCATATCATTGAAAAACATCCCCAATATATCAAAAGAAACATAAATATATAATTGAAAAAGGAAAAAATGATAGGTCACTTGAAAATAATTCTGGAGAAAAATAACCTTTCTTCATTGAAAATGTTTTCTTTTATTAAAATCCCCATAAATTTTAAAATAAAATATATAATAGGAAAATGAAATTATAATATTATAAGGTAATCTTAAATTCACTAAGGATTCATAAAATTAGAAAAAAATATGCATATTGTATAAGTAAAAAATATTCTCTCATACTTTTGGAGAAAAAGTCAAAAAGTACCTCGAAAGGAAGAGAAAAAAGGTTCTTTTTAAACCATTTAGTATAAATGAAAACAAGGGTAAGAATGAAATTAAATATTTTTAGGGGAACTGGAAATTTTGGAAAATATTTTTTAGAAACATGGAAAAGGAAGATAAATATTCTCTAGCATATACGTATGAAAAACAATTCTGAATAATAATATGATTTCAAAATTAACCCTTACCTTAGGTCTTATTTACTACATACATATCTGAAACTTATATATAATGGCTTAAAGAATATTATTAAAATATTCCATAACCATATTCATGTTAATGATATCATATATGATAATATTATCAACCGTTTTAATAATAATTCGTTATTACTCTTCTATTAGGTGTTAACAACTTCATTTTCTTATGCATGTTTGGTCTTATAAGTCTCAATTCAGGTGAATAGTATATACTAAAATCATTTACACAATTATACTATGGTAATATATATAATATTTATGTATTATACATAAATATATAATCATCCTTGAATGGTGAATATAAAAAATGAATCCCATCTCATCGCGGAGACGATGGGTCGTATATAGACACGAGTGATGGTATCATTCCATTAATAGTAAAAGGTTAAGGAAGTTGATAGTATATAATTTGTTCATAAACAAATATCTAGTTATAATTATTATATATGTATATCTATATCTATTTATACCATGATTATACCCATCTAGGAAACCTTGTGCTGAAAAATAAATTACACTATGGCTTGGAGACGGTAAGTCGTACGTACACATGTGCGGTGCTCTAATTTTATTGTATAATGGACAAAAGGATGAATACAATTGTTTCATAATAAAAAATAAATCTAATAATATATTTTATAATTTTTTATTACTTAATCATTCAAAAAACACATGATTAATATGTATAATAAAAAATAATCTTTAATGATTCCGAAAACACGATTTTCTCATCTTTAAAGAACTTCCTATAGATCTTTCCTTTGGGAAAACTGTGTTGTTCTTTTCAAAGAACCAGAACCTCTTGAATGTGTATAAAAAAGTTGATAAGATAAAATTTTAGGGTATGGTCGAGCCTAAATGCTCAATGAGAGGTGAATAGGTGAGGCAAAAGGTTCCCTTTTATACTGGAGGTGAGGGGCGCTTTTGGAATTTTATCAACATATTAATTTATAAAAAATTAAATATCAATCCAACTACCTCCAAAAGAAAATGTATTCGAAGATAATATTATATATTGTTCCAATATCATCAACCTATATATTTTATACATGTTTTGGTATTAACATAAACCTTTTCATTTTGATAAATGCTTATTTAAGCTCTTATTATTTTAACAACATGAATTATTTTTTCAATGTTAAAAGAATGTAAATTTTACATATGTGATGTAATGAAAATAATAAATAAAAAATTTATAACATTTTAGAGCATATTATAATTTTAGTTTTTTATATGTTTTATGATTTTTAAATTATTTAATGATATATTACTTTTATAAAATATCATTAGTATATTTTTTTGACACTCTTCTTGGAATTTTAAAAATATCATGATAATAATTTAATTGTGAAAAAAATATTTTATTATATCTCTATGATTTCATGTTCATCTATAAAATTTATTGATCACATTATCTATCTCATGTTGTATTTATTTCTATATTTTAAATAACATTTATTTCACATTTTCATTAATATAATAATTACTAAATTAGTGTTGTGTAATTATTTAATATACTTATGTATTTAATAAAAATTAAAAAAATACCACGATGAAGATGAATTTTATATATTTAATGAGAATATTTATAGTCTAATATATATTTTTTATCGCCCTATATAAAAATTATATAGTATTTAAAACCTAAATGTGATATCATTAAATTTTCATTAAATAAAATATTATAAATATCATAATTTCATATAAGTTATCCAAAAAGTAAAAAATAAATGTACATCGTGAAATATTTTTATTCAGATAAAAATTTTCATTTATTTTTGTTCATAAATGAACTTTTTATCATATGGAAATTTTAGGGTATTTCATTTCAATTAATGTAGATTATAAAAGATAAAAGGAATTGATGTGAAAAAATAACCCAAGGGTGAACCAAGACCTGAAGGCCAATAACAACTACAATGCAAAAGATCAGAACAATGAAAAAACAAGATGATGCCAGCCAGGAGGCCTGATAATATTCACAAAGCCTCTCAATACAATGCCTTGAATCACAAAGCGAGCTAACTCCGTCAATGCCTATCAGAATCAAGGCCTCCATTGTACCCCCATACAATAACTATCAAAGAAATGTAGGATAATATAGACCCCAGAAATATAAGAAAATAATGGAAAAATCCTACCCAATCCATGCCAAGCCAGCAGGAAGGTGGTGGAAGGCATGAAACCCTTGAGTCTATCAAGGTGTAGATACATGGCGGAAATCAGCAGAGCACAATGGAAAATCCCCACCAAGATCACCCAAGAAGTCAGTCTCAGACCAGTAGAGAGTGTCACACAAGTAGATGGAGACTCAATAATATTGGTACCCAAGCCAACAACAAAATAATAGCTATACACATGAAAAAATAATCCAACACCTGCATACACGCACAAAAACACACCACCTACACACACATGCATGCTTACACACACCACCTTGACCACCCAAAAGACCACAAAAACACAAAAATAACATGCAGTAGAAAGAAAATAGGAAGCCAATAAGCAACCCCTGAGCACCAACAGCAGGCCCAGCATTAACCCGACCAAATGCAACCCAAAAACCCACCAATGTAAATGAACAAAACACTAATGAAAATAGCGAGAATATAGAATCTATAGCAACCCCAGAAGTACCATCGATAAAAAGACCACACCATTTCCATCTTCGAGCTAGGAAGGACCACCTACAACCATGTAACAACGTTCCTAAAATAAGAACCCACCCAAAAATAAATCCCACTAAACATCCCCCCTGGTGTAGTAAAACAGAATCCCCACATTGTATCCTCATAGAATGAAAAACAATTGAACACATGGACTTATAACCAGATCCCCCACCCACAAGACCAACATGCATGACAACAAACCCAACCAGAGAAACATAAAACCTCCGGCCTAAATCCCAAATCATAACCAATGCAACAAATAAAACAAACTATTTTCAAGTACCCCTAATCCAATCCAACAGTGAAGATCCCCACACATACCACTCCCATATCACTCACCAAACCTCTAATAGAGGTGTCTGTAACCTGCACAACCAAAAAACCGACCCTGAAACCTCCAAACATCACCTACAAAACATACCTGAACACCTCTAAATCTTGCAATACCACCCAATAAAAACCCCCAATATGAGGATATATATACCCGATGTATCTCATGTTTTGAGCCCTAATGTAGTTAAATTAGAGGAGAATATTTCTTTTCAAAAAATCAATTTCAGATTCATGATTTTAGAGATCGTTTTTATTGAATATGTTGACTATCCTAGTTCTTGTTTTGTGTAATAATCATATGGGTGAATAATTGACATGGGAATCTGAAAATTTTATGAGAAAAAATATTATCTCCTATTTATTAATGAATAAAATTGTGAGGAAATGATTTCATCCTGGGGGAATAATGTGAAACAAATTTAATTTTTATAATAAATAAATTTCATGTATTATTAAATTTAATATTAGATTTTATAGATTCATAATAAATATAAATAATTTTACATACTTTTTTTATTCCAAAAAGTAATATTTTTATTATAACTAACTCATTTTACATGAATTATATTGTATTATTTAAATGATAAATTTATAAATTTTAGAATCTTAATTTTTTTAAAATTTCATTCATTTTTTAATTTTTCATGTTCAAATAATATAAGGTTTAATATTAGGGGATTTTTCAGAAATTGTTGATTTTTTGATGAATATTGAAAATACAGTTTTGACAAATAATGTTAATTTTATGAATTTATAATGATATAAAAAAATGAATGTTTCTAAATTATTTTTTATATGAAAATTATATAATTAATAATTTAATTCAATAATTTTAATATATTATTTTTAATATATAAACCTGTGTTTGACAATTTTGCACCTAATTTATGTTTTATTAAAAGAAAGAAATATTTTCTCTCATTTTCATTAAGTAATGAATTTAATGGAAACAATAATTTCATGATTTGCATTAAATTATTTTAACTCTAATACATTTAATAATAATACAATAAATTTAATGGTAGATAATATTATACATTATTTTAGTGTAATGTCATTTTTATGCACAATAGGGAATTTTTATAAAAATAATATTTCATTTAATTATGTTTATTTATAATGAATGAAACCTTCACCATATATAGAAATTGAATATTTTAGAGGGGTATCAATATTTGGAATCATATGGTTTAAATTTTGAAATTTTTCCATTATTTTATTTTTAAATTTATGCCTCCATGATAAAATATTATCATTGTGATAATGGTTAAAAGAGGTTAAAAGGGTTGAAACTAAATTATATAGATAAAATATCATAAAATATTATATATAAAATTATTTTATAGGAATATTTTTAATTATACTATCCTATATTATATTTGTTTTGATTTAATACAACTTTACCTTGAAAACCTTTCATAATATTTTAATGTTAATAGTATTTAGAAGGGTTACACTCCTCTCATCTCTAAAAGGATCCCCTTACAACCTCACATATCTACACACATTGAGCCCCTTATCCTGATCATAATTTTAGCAAATATATTTCAAATACCCTTATATATACTATTTAGTTTTTTTATTCCCCAAATATCAATCTAATAAGGCATAAGGTGTTTTCAAAGGAGGTTATCCCAGGTGGAGGAATTTGTGGTAACTAAGATCTTTCAAGTTTCTTTGTTATTAAACATTCATAATATATATTGTAATAAAAATAATATAATGAAATTAGTTTAATTAGTATAAAAAATTTGTTATATTGATGGAACAACCATTATCTACCACATTTTCATACATTCAAAAATGAAATTGTCAGTCGTTTGTACGTATGGACTAACACATCAATGAATGACATTTTCATTTCTCATCACCGCCTCACTTGGATAGTTATTAATATATATTTAATGAATAAAAATTATATTTAGGAAATAAATATGTTTCTCTAAAGTTAATCATTTATCTAATTTCATTCATATTCATCTATTAGAAAAATTAAAACGTCTCTCCTCTGTGTGTGTGGACTACTTCCTCCAAGTAATATGTATTTAATTTTTTATAACAACAATAAATAGTTATTATAAAAGTTTATTTAATGAATAAATATGATATTTATAAAACTATTATAATTTTATTTAGGAGATTAAACTTGGACTCTTGTGAAAGGAATGAAACCACTGAATTGAAACATGGATAAGAAACCAGACAGTCAACAAATAAATTATATTTTTTAAAAAGGAATCAATAACAAATAGGTCATAATAAATTATAATTGGAAGGTATATAGTAATATTAAAAAAAATATTGTTATAATATTGTATTATAATAAATATATTTTAATTATAAAAGGATTTTAGTTTGCATCTGACTAAGTGGAATTCTGAGGAAATGGATTTTTCTTTAAAACCTTTTATTAATTATTTAAATTACTTATGCTCAATATTTTACAAACATTTCCAATTTTTCTAAAAAATATAATGAATTTTCTTCATTATAATTCAACATCTATTTATGGTCACTCTATATTTTCATTTTTTTCGTTAAAACCCTTTTAATAATGTTATTTTCATAGGCCACATACTACTCTTTTTAATGAAGCATGAATTTAATGTTTTTTTAAGATTACCATATGACTGTATCTTCACATTTTTCATGTCCATTCATCAATATGAATATTTCTCATAGTGTATTAATGGATTTAAAAAGTAAATTAAATTCCCATTTTTCTATAAAATATACTATTTTAAATTGTTATCAAATAAAAGGATACAACCTTGTATTTTTATGGGATAACTATTAGTATATATAAATATGGTTGAAAATGACATATTAAACTATCTTTATAAAGAAATTGAAGGCCCTATGTTTTTTATTCATTGTATAGTTCCTAGAAATTATATTATATAATCGGTATATTAGAAATATCCCTCTAATGCAATGGTTAATGATATATTTTCTGGAGAATGTATGTTATAATGAACTGCTGAAGTAATTCCCTAGTATGTTTTCCAATAAGGAGATATAAGAAACATTTCCCAAGAATAATACATGTTTTTTTATGATTTTAATGAATTTTAATTGAAATATCTTGATTTCCTAATGTAGGAAAATGTAATTTGGATTAAATTAAAATTTATGGTATTTTAAATATGAAATATATTTATAAATGAAAATATCCAATGAGTTCTCATGATGTTTCATGTATCTTTCTGGAATAAAATATATCTTTTAGGGTTTCTTAAAAAAAATTATTAAAAACTTTTGGAAATGAATTTTATTTTATGAGAAAGTAAATTGTTATTTAATCTAAATTTTTATAATTTTAAAAGGAAAAATTCATTATATATATTCATTTTTTTTCAATGAACAAATGAGTTTACTTTTTTATATCACATACACATATTTTTATGATCGTTACATATTTTCAAATGTTTTTCATAGGGTATAAAGATATATAGGAATTAGAACAGGGTCTATTGTTTAATATTGGAGAGTCATCTTGAATTAAGAATATGTTTCATGACTGAAATAGGAGATTGGACATATGAAACTATTTATTTTGGAAAAAATGTACATTGTGTGGAAGTTCACACATTATTATATAATGATTACCTTAGTTATATAAAAATATAACTATAAAAGATCTTGATAATGTAATAAAATTCAATGAATTATTTGAAAACCGTAATTATGGTTTGTTTATGTTATGTGTTGTTTTATGAATGGGTTATATTCACTAAGATCCAATCACCCCCACCCATCCATATTTTTCATCATTCTGACTTTCACTACATATTATACCACCAATGGTTGAGAGATGAATGATCTTATATGATATTCCCAGGAATAATCCTCACTTTAATGACTATTGTCGACTCTTACACAACACAATTTCCAAGTCACATGTTGTAAAACATCATGGAAGCAGCCTTACCAAATGATGTAAAATAGCATCCTATGGTCCTACCACATGGACTTAAACTATAAAACATGAAATACATGGTCTTTTATTCCTATTAATCAAAATTTTTATGATACCCCTTTTAAATACAAAATACAACACTTTATATCACATCCTTGTCCATATTCCATATTAAATATTCCCTCATATAGCTACATACCTAACATAACCCAATCAGACCATGGAATATTCATTAGGATCCATAAAACTCCTCATTGATCCATGTTCATAATGAACCATATAATAATTACTCAATTACATATATTTACTACCATAATAACTATAACGGGTGTCCCTTGTGTATGTCCTACACCGACCATTGCTAGGCATATGTCACCTAGTGGTCCATGGGTCTTATACCCACATCCTTAAATGGAACATCACATGATCATGGATGTGTGGCATGAAAATAAACCACATAGGTCCTTATCACACATTCATAAATTATACATATTTTCTCCTTAATTATAACTAAACTATGTGTGTTTTGATTAATTTCATAGGGATTTGAAAGAATCTCATATAATGGGATCGATCCCAAATCCACAACACCAACCTCCTCCTTGGAAGGCTATAAACACTAGAGTAGCATTTATTTTGTTTTGAACCGGGGTTATAAAAATTAAATTTACAATATAGAGAAATTATAATACATATAGATGTTCAGACTGAGGCATTTCAACAACGGATCACTACCACAATGCTAACTAGGCTCACACAGGGGCATGGTAAGGATTTAAAAACAAATATTCAATATATAAGTGAGTCTTATAGTATATAAATTTTTTACCTTAAATGGTATAATCATCCCAACCTCTCAATGTATCATCCAACAGGTATCCCATGGTATCACTGTTAAAGGCATATAAAATTATTACCTTTGTAAATTAGGTCAAAGATGATATGAAAATGGTCATCAATAGAATCACATTAGAGTTTCTATCTGAAATATACTTGAATACCGAGTTTCCTTATTATTTACGATTCCATTAGGTTACAATTAAATATGAAACCAAACTGTTATGATACTAAAGGAATATATATAGGTTTATTTAGAGTAAAACTTTACTATTTAACAAAATTTAGTATTAGTTATCTTGGTGAATGTAGATACTTATAGGGAATATCATAATTGACATTGGTTTTCAAAGGAATTTGATGAAAAATAACATAATGACTGTTGTATTTCTCATATATAAAATATGATTGGGCATGTTAATGACTAGGTAATACAAGAGGTTTTTATAAATATTATTATCTTTAAGGAATTATTACTATTTTCTTCTATGGAAATTTTTTGAAAATATGGATGAATTTAGGAAAACATTACCAAATTTTCATTCAAGTGTTGAGAATAGATAAACTAGGAAATGATATTTGGGATATAATTTTGTTTATATGATACCCATGGGTAAAGTTTCTAACATGTTTAATAAATGTTTTAAGGTAAAAAAATATATTATAGTATCCCTTAATGTTAACTGAAACCTAAATTACAGATCAATAATTTTAATGATTCAATAATATAGAATTGTTTGGGATACCTAATGTTGTCTGTGAAACTCCATGGATTGTCTATGATAGATATTAGGGTTATAAAATTTGATTCATTGATTTTAAAGGTTATGTTATTCCATATGTATGTTTTACAATTTTTATAAGTATAAAGAAGTTAGAAATCAATAAATAAATTGAATGCTCTTATAGATTTCATTCAATTAACAAAAAAATTGTTTTTATATTAATGATTTTAATATAATGGAATATATTAAGATATGATGAATATAAGAATATGATGTGTATCCTAATATCATTTATCTAATATATTAAGAAGAGTATTTCGTTAACAAGAAGTTGTTATAAAAAATAGAAATGATTAATTATATATAGAAGGTTGACACGTCATCAGATTATAATACATATTTTTAAAAGAAGGAAATTATATAAATGTATCGTCGAGTATATAATTTTTATCCATAAATTTGTTAAAATATGAGGGATGATTATATTTCTATCCATTACGGGAACATTTTGATTAATAGTATTATTTTCTAATTATAATTCTCTAGATGCATAAAAACCCACATATCATACAGAAATAATAGTTAAAAATTCCTAGTAAAAAGAGAGAAGTGTTATCTTCTTAAAATAAGAGTTTATATATAATCATGATATTATAATGAGAATATAATGTCGAATAGCTTAGTATGAGAGTTTTTAAACTAAGAAAATTTCAATGTTAATAGTTAAAATATTATATCAATATAAAGTAAGTGATTCTCACATAAGATCCAAAATATTTATAGATACATGATGCAAATAAAATATGTAAATTTTCATAATTAGTGATTGTAAAATATGAATATAATTAGTTAAAAGTAAATTATTCTAGTTAGAGTGAATAACACATTCTCCAAAAAGAGTTTATGATGTTCTAGTAAAAAATTGTAAATACATATATTTTTTCAAGGAATATTCTGAGGAATAGGGCTCCAAAGATGATGATATTAAAATTAAAAATAATCTTGTGTATACAATAGTATTTTAATTCATGATAATTAAAAAAAATTATGTTAAAAAGTTTGAATATTTTCATGGAGTTGAATATTGGAAATGTGATTCATAAATCTAACCATAATTCAAAAATTATTTCATCATTGATTTTATTCAATAAAAATTTTAGTTGGTGGGAATTGTTAGTTATTAATATAGAGATGTAACAGGAATTAAATGTAGCTAGAATAAGGTAACATTACACTAGATATTATATAAACCACTTGATCTAGATGTTTGACATTTACGATATGATAGTCGGGTTCTTATGTTAGGTTTTGTTATGTATTTTTAAAATTATTTTAAGAATATAAAATTTATTATATATAAGTAAATCTACATTTTATCATTATTTTAAATGAAATTTAAAAATGTATAAATAGATATACATTTTTGTTATTGTAAATATAATTTTCCTTTCAAAGTATGAAATTGGTTTATCCCTAACCAATTTTCAACAAAGTTTGTTAAAGGTTATGATTAAATGTTAATTTTAGCAAGATTAGTACTTTTCAATGAGATTATAAATATGATCATGAGGCACAAAAAACAAGGGAAAAATTCTTATATGTGTGTTAGATGACCCACTAGGTATACAACATGTAGTGCCATACACTATATATTTGGTATAGTAAGGATTCACAGATCATATTGGATTACCCTTTACCTAAGGTTAGTGAGATGCCTTGCATCAAAACCATCATAAATTGTCACCTTCATTATATAATACATTGTGTATTATCAAGATAGGGAGATGATTGGAAGGTGTCTGATAATGTTGTCTATTAGTGCTCAACCAAGATGAGGTTTTTTTCTATCATGTGACAAGTATGACATTAAATCCCTTGAATAAGATATTTTTAGAAGTGGGTGGCCACACAAAGATAGAATATATTTTGTACTTATCTACAATCATGAGGTGAATATTATGTGAAATTCTAAATGGTTAATGAAATATGATGTATCCATTGAACATATTATTCTATACATATATAATCCGGAACATACAATCCAACTATATGGGATTGACAAAAACAATGCCTCATGGTCACTAAATATATCAAAAAAGAAAAAAAAGAAAATTTGTAAAGGCCCCAGCTGTAGCAACCTAAAACCTATGGTATCTTTATTATAATGGAAGACGATACAAGAAATCACATACCGTGGTAGAGAATAGTTTCATAGTGTTTGAAAACTAGATAGATACTTGAGTTTGGCATTACATTTGAAAAATTAATACACAACATAGTTTTTTCATTGATCTCTTCACTATACCCTTTATTATATCCATAAATATCAATCATAAAACATATCCTGGTATCCTAGAGGAAGGAAACATAGGAAAGGGGATAGCTCAAATAAAAATATACGGTATTCGTACATCTGATGCTAAATAAGGTATGAATAATATAGAAGGAAATAAATAATAATCAAATAATTATATATAAATAATCAAATGAGCTAAAAAACATATGCATGGATATAAATATTTTTTAGATAATCTCATGAATATTAAAAAATGATTTTATGATGATAAACTCCATAGTATCAAACATAAAAAAATTAATATTGTGTCCTTGTGCCAAGACATCTAAAACATTTTGTTAAAGCCTCTTTCTAAAAAATCTTATATAAATGGATAATAAATCATCCAAATAAAAAAGTTTTTTTATCAAGAGAAATACTAATTTCTCAAGGAGATATATAATTCTAGGACACACCCATCACTTAATAAGTCTAATAAATTTATCATATGAATAAACAACTTATGTTAATCAAAATTCATTAAAGATAAATAATATTTTACGTTGAAATAATATCATATTAAAGTATGATACGTTCCTCAGTCACGATGATCATAAAATATCTATATAAATATGGAGGATGGTATTAAAAGTGTATAACCCCAATAAAATAAAATATTAAACCAAAGTTATTGACATTGATGAATGTTGTTTCAAAAGATCACTAAAAATATCCCAAGGAAAATTTCCTTTTTCAATTTGAAAAGACTTATTTAAAAATTTACCAACGATTTAAGATATTATTTTATTTAAAAATAACCTTTTTAAATAATAAATCAAAATTAAAAGTATTGATCATTCATGATAGTGGGAAATTCAATTCATGTTGTATAAGTTAAAATACATTAACATCATATTTTCGAAAAAAGTTGAATAATTACCTCATTTAAAAAAAGATTCATTTTAAATAATTTTATAAAAATTAAAATATCGTTTAGATGACATTAAAAATAATTTAATAATAGTAAAAATATTCTTTAAAAATATTAATGAAGATATGGATATGGATGAAAATGATTCAACCCTGAGTAGAAAAACAATGTTTGTTTTCCTTACAAATATGATTGTGATATCTTGAGTACATAAAGAGAATAAAATTAAATGAATTACAAATTATAAAAATAAACACATGAGAATGAATTATATAGGTTTTAATATAGTTATATCAAATAATATTCATAGAAGAGACATAATCATAAACAATCACAAAAAATTATGACATTGCAAAATAAATCTTTACTACTTTGGTAATATTTCAAATATAAGCCAAATCGAAGAATAAATTAAAATGAAACATAAATTATATAAACATATATATAATAATTATATAAAAAGTCAAATTTTATATATAGACCTCATTGATAAAATGGGATCATGAAATTAAATATGTCCCGAAAAATATAATTTAGGATGATAAACCTTATCCTCAAGTTCTACTTTTATTTCATAAGTTTGTGAACATCTCGTATAATAGATACATATATTTTATACATTAATTCCTATAACATAATCATATATATAATACCATATATTATTTACATAAAAAATTTTATCACCAGTTTAATAACAAGAATTTTTTAAAATCATTGTTTTTGGTAATAACTACTTTATTTTTTATATATGATTTGGTGGGTTGGTTTTAATCCTTATACATTGATCATGGTTAAATCATATAAAGAATTTTAATTATGATACCTGAATTTTTTTCCATTTTTCTATTTATTTAAGGAAAAAAGGGAAAAAAATATGTCACATTTCAAAAAATCAATATTATGTCATCAATATCATATATATTAATTAAGACCACCCTTATTTTCATGAAGCTAAAAAAGAAATGATAAAAAATACCAATGCTTCATGGTGGTGGTTGTCAGCATTTATGCACGAATGACATTATTATTTTACAATGGATTATAAGATTAGATTTAAGATGCCATATTATAATTCCAAATGTATAGTTATGTGAAAAGTATCAAATATAACTATTTAAACCATCATAATAACCATCGATGAAATATGAGGGTGGAAAATGAAATTTATATATATGTGGAAGAAGATAGTCATACATACACAAAATGGATACCTTTACATAACATTTGATAGGATATAGTGGAGATAATAATACCTAAGGTATTATTTTATGAATAATATAGTATATTTATATGACATAAAATAATATTTAAAAAAATAAAGTGATTGGTTAAATCTATTACCACTTCATTAAACAATGCCTCTATATCTCATCTTAAGGGCCCTGGGGTTGGTATTTTGGAAAGACCAGAACCCCTATAATCAGTATATTGGAGTATATAAGGTGATTTTATTATGTTTTTATGTCATATAATACATAATTTGGTGTTAATAAATCTTATAAGTGGGCATCCTTTTATAATGGTTGGGAAGTATGACACATGATATTTTTAGAAACAATAAATTATAACAAAACCATTCCAGAGATTTCATAATTTAAAAGGGATGGTATTTGAACCTATTGTAGTATGTGGTTGATTTATTATTAGAAAATTAAATTCTGACATGTTTAACTGGAATTTTAAACCATATCATTTGTTTTACAACTTAGTTAACTAATTTTAAGTATAACCATAGTAACATCTATTTCAATATTAAGATGTTATACATTTAATTTTATGTTTAAAATTGGATAATAAATGGATATGGTAGTAAATTTTATACCACATATTATCCAACATGTCTAATTTCAATATTTTTATGTTTTTAAATAATTTAATAAAATATTATTTTGACATAAAATAATTAATGCCCATTTTGACACTAACCATTTAATTTTACTTAAAAGTTATAAAAAAGTTTTTTTTGAATGTAAATTTATTAAAAAGAACTTATACTTTATATTAATCTATTGAATTCATGAAACACTTAAAATACCTCGAATTATATCACTTTTAAAATTTTAAAATTCATTTAATTTATTATTTAAGAATTGAATAGATATGTTTTAAACATTATGTAATCATTTAACGTAATTATGTTATACCTAAAAATTATAAATAAATTACCATCATGAAAAAAGTTTATCATGATGAAAATACCCATTTATATTTATTCACCACTTCTTTTTTCCATAATGTGAACACATAAAAGATATTTAAAACTAAGATAGTGACATATTGTAACATTCATTTATTTAAATATTATATTGGTCATTTTTTTGAGAAAAGTGTACATTTAATATATAAAATTATATAATAATATGATAAGGATTGATTAACTATCGTCCATTTAGAATAAGGATGAAAATTTATTACTATAAACAATACTTTTAACACAGATTAACCTGATTTACCCTTTACTGAGTTGATAAATTTAACTGATTACACTATTTATATTGAAAATAAATAAAAGTGGGACATTTCCAAATTTGAACCTCCAAATTCCAAATAATGAATCAATTTTATCAAATTTTTTTCATATATGTAAGAATTTTTTTTTTCAAATAAATTTGTATAACCTGAAAAAAACTTTATATATAGAAAAAGTAATGTCCTGCATTTTCTGTTTGAATTTTTTTAATTTTATGAAATTATCTCGAGACCACGTGCTTTGATAGCACATTATTACGAGGATAAATGATCCCAAAATAGAATTTTGAAAATTTTATGATCACATAATTAAATGTTCGAGTGGGTTTTCCTAACTTAGTAACCGGTGCCAGATAAAGAATATGAGGGAACTGCTGAACTCAGAATTACGGGATTCACCTAGAAAGGACCTAACAACGACAGAGAAGGGTTGGATGGATAATTTAATTTTGGGAATTTTCAGAAAATAATAAATTAACATGAAATTTTATATTATTTATTTACTCATGGTTGAGTGGTGGATGACAGGGCTATAGTGAAGTTACATGGTGCAATAAATTATGCTCTTTAATGACCCTTTTTTTGAAGTGTAACAGATACACAATTTCATAAATAAAACAGCCTAACAACACAATGTCACAACATAATAGAAATATCGATACATGTTTCATTTTTGTATGGTAACACGTTGGAGATTTGAGGATTAAACCGTAGGGATTATCTCAAAAACCTATGATAAGAATTCACTCCAATGACGAATGATGAATTCCAATATGATCACGAGAAATGTAGAAACTTTATGAAGAACGAGATTGAAAAGCAATGAACGCCAACATAGCCTGAATACTCATAGTCAGGCATCTTCGGCAATAAACATGAATCTGTTAAGGGGGTTGTTTTTTTACGTTATCTCCATTCATCATTATAAATAATGAACGCGGACCATCCAATGAACCGGTGGATCTGTGGATCATCCGTTCATGATAAAGTGTGATGTTTCTTGGATATCTACTCAGTATTAAATTATTGTTGACAGAACATCATCCCCGAACCTACCCATGTTTTAAAACTCTATCATTGAGGGCCCCGGACCACACGAATAAGGCTTGAGCCCCTCTGCTGGTGCATTCTTCATGGACGAGTGTTCAAATTGGTGAAAAGAGGATCTGAGGCCTTTTAAGGGATGAGGGGATCCCATGGTGATCATAGGCACAAGAATAATGAATAATGGACCACTAGAGAAGACCGGATGGTCAATGGAAGGACCCGATGGTAGCTATGGGTGGGTGGCGGCGCAACACGATGTTGTACCAAAAGAGCACTGTAGTCAATCGACTATGGCGGTGCGTCAAGGGAATGTGGCTATTGGTTGGTGGACATGGCCTCCCATCCATTTCAGTGCACCACGGACACGACACCACACCGCGTCAATGCGGAGGACCATGGTCACTTGACCATGGTGGAAGAAGTGGCCTACAGATGACTTGTGGCGTGGGAGGAGTTGGACACGGCTTCCAGCCACCTCCTGGCCAGACCGAAGGCCATTCCGCTTGTGGTGGATCGGGAAGGGCAGGGGATGGGCCATACCCACGACCCAATAGCCGAAAACAGGTTGATCCAAGGCTAGGTAGGGTCTAAGTCAGGTTGGCAGACCTGTGATAGGTTAGTTGATATCGTGTCAGGTCGGTCCGACCTGGTCGGGCCGTCCCCTGACACAACCATACCCTTTTTGGAAAAACAACAATAGCTTACAAACTGAGCATCCAACTGATGAGCTGTTTGTGGAAATGGAAGCCCTGAAAAAAGAGGTATATTTTTAATACTATAAAAAGTATTTCATGGAAATGGAAATTATTATGAATTGATTAGGGAGAATTTCCCCCAAGATCAATCGTGATAGGTATATAAACCATGTGGTAGGCAGAGGCCTAAAGACTACTAATGAGAGACTCTGCATGGATTAGATATTATATCAGAGTGGGAAGCAGCTTCTATTTGATCTACCAGTACCACATTGGGGTGCCACTTTGGTGTGACCTGAGAAACCCACTATTAGTGATAGGAGAAGTACATCAGTATGTACATAGGTGGGTAGTGGCTTCTTTATGAACCAACATGCCCAGGATGGGGATCAAATTTTGTGTAACCAAACATACACATGGTAATTATGAAGGACGAGTACCATAGTTGTCCTAGATTAGTGAGATGTTGATTCTGTGTGACCCAGCAAACCCACGGTATTCAACATGAAGAGTGCCTCAGTATATCCATAGGTGGGAAGTGGCTTCTGTGTGACCCAGATTTCCCATGGTGGGGAGTGGCTTCAGTGTGACACAATATACCCAAGGTACTAATCAGGGATGAGTACCATAACAATTATAGGTATGTGGGAATTGAATTTTACGTGACCCGGAAGGACCATTATACTCATTGGGGAGGATTTCTCTAGAATCCCAAGGTGTTCAATGTTATAACAGATAGTATTACTTTCTTATGCTAGAACATACCTGTTCTGAGTTGTCTTTCTTCATGATCATTCTTATTGACCATGATTTTGTGGTTTTTTCTGTAGATTTATTTGTATTTCTTTATTTTTTATTTTGGGATCCCTAAATAGTATTTTGTTACTCAAAATTTATGGGCTTCACCTTCATGTGGTGTGTCTTGTACAGAGGACCACCACCTTAACGGGGGACTTGGTGGCCTAGGACACAGTGGTGCCCAGTGAGACCCGACAGATGGGATGTTCTTCTACAACTTCCTAGAGATAATATTTTCATACCCATATAGTGGGGCTTTCAGTAGATATCTATCCAGAGTTTCTTTTTTTTACTTTCCATTTCTTCAGTTAGTTTTTAGTTGGGTTTGTATTCTAGCTCATTTAAAATTCAGTTTTAATTGTAGTCATTCATTGTTTTGTGGAATGTTTGTTTACATTTCCCAAGGTGGGACGTAGTTGTGTATGTGCACATGTACATGTACTTAGGCTAATGCCTCCCACATAAAATTTGATGCCTTATTTGTTAGTCTCCAAACCCTAGACATCAAGAGGTAGGCTTGTGGTACGCCACAACATCGCCCCCAGGGGATATGTCATTTTATGAAAATACATTTTATGTATAAAAATGTGTTTATACTAAATTCAAACATGTAATTTATTCCAATGAAATTAATTAGATAATAAAACTACAACAGAATAATATTTCTTTTTAAATTGTTTTAAAATAAAATGTATCTTTTTAAATAATTGAAATAAAAAAATTAATTTTATGGTGAAAATCGTTATTTTTCAAGATTCACAAGAAAAACAGTTTTCCAAATACAGGAAAATTATACACTAATATAATATTTATATGATGATTTCAAAAATTATATTGTTTTTTAAAATAAAAGTTTTATAAGATAATTTTTTTAATTATAATAGTTTCTCATAAAAATCGATTGAGATCATTTTCGATAGAAAAATTATTTCAGAAGAATAAAAACCCTTTACTGAAAATTGATTAATTATTTCATAATAATAAATCACAAAATTTGTATTGACTAGTTAATTATATAGATTTTATAATTTAGTTGATAATATTATTACCTATTAATTCAACAACGTGGTTATTGCAGTCATTTTTAAATTATAATATTTTATGGTTTGTCTAAACTTAGTGTTTCATGTCATGTATTCGGTCAAACATAATTTTATTCATTTAATATATTATAGTGTATCACCCCTTAAAAATTGTATTCGTCATATTTATACATGTGATCTTTAACCTGGGGTTTGATATTTAAAAATTAAATTTTTTGAAACCAACATCACAAAAATTGTTAACAGAACTACCTCTTGGAAAGAGAGGATAAAAGAAATATCAAGGTCATCTGGAATAACATGTATTGAGGTTTCCATATATGATAAAAATTTTGTGAAGTGAAAATATAGACACTGAAGAAAAAAATGACTTCAATATAATGATAGAGAGTGACAGTAAACATTGGTAACAATTAAGTGAATAATCATGATAAATTCAACGACCCCCAAATAATAAATCAATGCGATGCGAAAAGAACCCTCAATTCATCTTAATTGAATGTAATAAGAAATAATTTTTTCAAGATCATTTTCCTATAGTTGAGTAATTAATTAATCCTATAGGTTAACAAAATAAGGAAATATACTTACTTGTGTATAATTACATCCTTTGGTTGCTCTTAAACTAATTTAAACATCAACTATTACTCTAAGAAATCTGTATTTAAGATGATTTTTTATTCCTAAAGAATTATGATTAATTTTTATTGAATCATGAGATCTATAAAATAATTTCAATTCGTTCATCCTATCTCAATATTTTTTCCAAAACAAAAATTTTCATTACATGTTATCCATTAATATAATATTCAATCAAACCTCCTTAATTACACCCAAAGATACACTCAATACATTCCACAAATGGATAACCTTAAGAAATGTCAAAAATATATCTCAAAAAATTCAAAATAAAATTAAAATTAATCCATAAAGTATCTCTTAGTTATCACATTCCAAATATGAGAATGAATTTATTACATATTATCCTGAAACATGGTAGTTACCATAAATCCACAATAAAAAGATAAAAAAATATTTAAATTAACTCTCTTCTCATTCCTTAACCAATATATCATATTAACACATATATCTAAAAAATACAATATTGTTGAAACTTGATCATAAATTATTTGTTCATGAAATCACTAACCATTTTCAAGGTCACCTATACTACCACATTTACCTTTTCTATGTCAATATTATCTTTATCCCAAATAAACATTATAAACTCAACATCAATAACATATTAATTGTAACCATTAACTTATTCATTTATGCTAAAAAAATATCACTATACCGTTAAATCACTTTTCTTGGTTATCTTTACTATTCACCATATCTTTTCAAATCCATAAAGAAAAAATACTCCAATACAATCCTCATATTATTCATGACTATTAAAACTATAATATAATTAATAAAATTATTCTAAAAAATTCATTAAACTAAATATAGAAACACTTTAATCATTCCACTTCACTAGATATAATATCATAATCTTGACCTTGTTCCCTTATCTTCTTCCGAGGTATATTTCTTTGATGTTTGGGGAATTTTGTTGCGTAGAGCCCCATCTACATAAAATTTAAACAGTAATGTTATATGTTTCTTATTTACCATTGAATTAATGCCCATAAAGAAAATTCTATAAAAACATGATGTAAACACCCATTCCCTTCATGAAATTACTAGTGTGTTTATTTCCACAATTATCACATGTGGCAAAATCATTCAATATGTTCTTCCCCTTAACAATTTTTTTCTCTTACCTCCACTTCTTTTCTTCCTTTCTTTCATAGCCATGTGAATTATAGAATTATTTCTCTATATTTATAACATATGACACTTTATCTTCATATTGTTATTATTTTTGAGGGACAAGTAACTTTTGATGGATTGAATTTATCCCATTCAATAAATGGTTAATCATACTATATAGATTATGTACATAGTCTGAAGCTTCCTTTTCTAACCTTTTAGAGTTTCTTCCTACATATAATCATTTTCATGTTACCTTTATCTTAGAATCATGAATTTTATCCCATATCCACTCATTTTTTACCTGGAAAATATTTTTCCAAGAAAATTATTTAAAATAGTTTTATTAAATGAATATTATTTCCTCCTCATTCTTAGTGTTTTGAATGAATGAACACTGTTGAACTTTATCCTCTAAGATATGATAAACTATAATGAAAAACCCTCTAAATTTAATTACATTGTAAAGTAATAAATTTCTCCACTAGGTAAAATATTCACTTCTCCGATACAAATGGATTTTAGTTCTGTTGAATGATACATGTTTTCAATTACTGACGATCTCTATCATTTTAACACCATATTTTGGACCAGCGCGCTGCTCCATACTTTCACTTTTATCAGTAATAACCATACACAATTTCCCCAATATAATTATAATTTTTTCAACTTTAATTGAAAATCCAAATATAATTTTATCTATAGAAACCCAACATTTTCATATAAGATAATTTTATAATTTTTAATATAAAAAACATAATAGAGATACTTTTCCAGGATCCAAAGGTTTAAGGTCTTGTGAGAATTAGGGTCATACATAAATTTTACATAAATAAACAAAAAATATATATTTGATTCCAAAATCTTTTTTTTTCTAGAATATCACAGTCTGCTTAATACATTCAATCACATGAGGACATACATTAAAGATGGAAATAAGACTAAATTCCAGTAAAATTATGAATAATGTATATGAATAAATATAACATGGGTATGAATAATAATAATAATCATATAATAATCAAATGATCATCATCATAATCATGAGGGAAACATTTGATAGTCATGAAATGGGTCAAATTAAAAAAAAACATCATTCCATGGGGGGAAATTTCACATGTACTTATGAATAAAGCTAACACCATGTTCACAAATAATATAAGTGAAAAAAATAAAAAATAATATTTATCAAATATAGCATCACATTCAAGAATATTTCACATAATTTCATTAGATACATCACATTAATCAGTTCATTTTAGGTCTATATAACTCAAGGCCCACTTAATCTTGCATGGCACAAAAAACCACTAAATATTATATTATTGAAATACCACATGGAAAAGAATGGGTTTTATTAGGATTTTATAATTCATTATTTCATGAATACACATGGGGTTTCCAAATTAAAAAATATAAAACATATCTAGGATAAATTTTATATTATTGAGTGAATAATAAACAACTCAAGAGGAGTAAAAAATATTTTTCCAAAAGAAAATATTTTTTGTAAAATCATTGTATTTGGATTATAAATCATGGTAGAAGCATTTATGACACTAAAATTAAAGGTAATAATTGTGAAAAAATATTTAAGGATCATTTCCAGAATATCCATACTAAAAATGATCTAAAATGGGGATAAACCCACGAAAGGGAGTTGGGTTCAAGAAACCCCTTACATTAAATCCCTCTTAAAAATGACCTTATTTTACATACTAAATTATGAAATTAGACTTATGAAAACATTTTAACTGTTGTAAATTAGGATAATTAATCCACTTATTATCAATTAGAATTTTTGGATTATATTTCACAATTTCTTTTGTTGATATAGAATTTTTTTGATATCATGACTTCCTTTATAATTTCTCAATTACCTTGAATTTATATATTTTTTTAAGGTGAATTATACATAAGTATAATAAATTATAGAGGATAAAAATAATTATATTTTTACATTTATATATAATGAGTAATTTAATTTAACCAAATAATGTTTTTTGATAAGGAAAGGATTTGGAAACATCCTCATTAACGGTTAACCGACCATTGCTTGGAACATTTTACAATGGAGTAAAAAGAGATATATAAAATATAAATACTTAAAAAATACAATTTAAACCACAATTTTCATCATTTATGTAATTTAAACGTACTTACTAAGTAATTATGGAATATTTTTTTGAAAGGGACTTATAAATAATGTAATATAAGAGGAAAATGCACAGAAGAGTTGATGAAATCATACCCTCTTCATGGAGTATCATTCCTTCTAAGGAACTAAAATACCTTGATGATTGGAGACTGATTTCCATAGAATAACCCAATGGAATCTAATGGGATCAACAGAGAGGATATGGTAAGATATTTCACTTTTTTGAGGGTGGGAGGAGTGGTTTTTTTTAGGGGAGGGAGCTGAGTTATTTATAAATGAGGACAGAGGTATTTTTAGAATAAAATATTAAATAAAATACTATAATGAAGTTAAACCATAAAATGCATAATGTTTTACAATATAAATGTTATATAAATATAAAATAATTGCTTTAATGGTTTTAAATAACTTTATAATGTAAGGACCCAACCCCAGTTTCCCTTATTCAGTGCCTTATTTGATTACATTAACATGTAAACAAGGAATATGCATCCCTATGGATAGATTAGTTTAGTAACATTGGAAACAAGATACATACATAAGTTCAATATTACAACATTAAATGAAAAACAACATAGAAATTTCATCGACCACATCCATTCCTCTAAGGATATTTCAGCATGTAATTCATAATAAACATCTTCATGTCCTGAGAAAATGAATCAATAGGAATGGGTGAGCTCAAACAATCAGTAGGAGTATGAAATATAGTAGAATATAACATAGACATTAGGCATGTTTAATAACTGAAAAAACTTTCCTTTATAAATAATAAATGTGAACACGTTATGGTAGGAATATTAGATGAGTAAATAAAGCCATAATGAAACATAATAATGGGAATTCCACTAGAATAATAGCCACATTAACCATAAATACTATTTTCCAAATGATGTAATGCATAATACGGTACATCATAACCATACCGTTAATCCCTCATTCATAGACCATAAATAATCATTTTTTCAAGGCCCTGTGCCAAGAATATAGTTTGTCTCATTAGACCTACTAAGAAATCTAGGGGTATAGAGGGCCCCACCAAAAAATTACTTTGTAAAATTAATTCATCATATTAATGGGGAAAATATAAACAACATGTACATTCATATTAAAACTAATATATTAAATGTAAATAACATTCCCCAAATATTAAGTGCATACACTATGCATTTAGAGTAAATTGGTGAATGGTTATTTGACAAAACATCCACAATAAAAACATAGGGTATGATATCATAAAAAATTTACCCCATTTAAACATATGAATCAACAAGAGAATTGAAATGTGTGAATACACTCTTTTTAATGTGACAGATTAATTCTTTTTATTCAAAAAACATTTTACATGGAAAAGAAGAGTTCTTTTGGCGAAATCATTGTGTAAAACTATAACTAAAGTGAGATTTTTTTTTCATAATAAATTTAGTGATTTTATAAATGTAATGGTTTCTAAAAATATATTATAGTGTTCCCTTGAATGTATGTATGAATTCAATAAATTCTCGTGAATCAGGCTTGTATTATGGAAAGAATTATGTGAGTTCCTTTTTAAAAACATGTAACTCTCCATAAAATAAGGAAGGATTCTTGTTGGTAAACATATTTTTAACACTCAAAAAAATTTCTAGGTGTAAATAATAATACATAGTAATTTCATTGAGGTAATTTAGATAATAAAAGTAAACAGAATCAAAATGGAGGTTTGGGTAGAAAACACTTACCTTATGTATGAATGTGTTCTGTTCATGAATTTCAGGTCATGGAATATGAAATTATACTTATTGATAACATAAATCCGAACATATTATACATGTATTTATTTTATCATAATTTTATTATGTTCATAATTTCCTTTTTGATTAGTTATAAGATTGAATTTCATCATCTCGAAGTGTATGTTTTTCTTGATTTTCATAATTAGTTCACATGTTCTTATATAATGGAGTTCATGAGTAATGGATGTAAATCTCCATAATTGACATTACATATTATTTATGTACTTAAATTAGTGTTAATGATCATTTTTATCATTTTTTTACATTTAATGACAATGAATCATTAGATGAAATATTAATAAAAACCACATAAATGTTTTTGGCAGTATTTGATTATCAGGAAGTAGATTAGTCTTATGATCTAATGTTATGTAATTATAAATGTTATGGAATATTATATATTCTAATACATATATTATATTCTGGATAAATTTTATATATGGATTCATGACTATTAATGAAGGTGAAATTGATGAATGAAACAATGTCGTCCATAAAGGTTGTAAATTGGAACCTTATGGGAAATGATTTAGTTTATAAAATTAAACCGAGAGATTAAGAATATTGATGATGGTAATTCCATTAATAGTATATAATTCCTCTATATATATGATACTACATTAATCATGGACTTTTAGATAGAGAATGTTAGGATAGAATAAGAAAAGAAGATAAATTGAAATGAAGTAAAATGAAAAAAAAGAAGATATACCATTTGTTATAAGTTATTGAGAACCCCTTGAAGAGAATGGGATTTGGACTTGAGTAAATACCAATAGCTTATTGGGTATGGGGAGTGAATAGGTATGGTTAATTGTGTATAAAATCAATGATTTTCAAATCTTATATGAGGGGAGAGAAGCGGAAGTGGGGAGGGGGTTATAGTGGAGGAGAGAAGTAAATTTTTAATATTTTATTCATTATTTTAATACTTCCCTTCATAACAACCAATAGTGTTGTTTCATGTGACCCATAATAGTAATAAGTTCATGTGAGTTTGAAAGAAGTGGACTTTCATAACATATTATGTCATAAATAGTGTAGTTAACTAATAATTTGTATATAAAGTATTTTACCGTATTTCACAATTCCTGAAAAAAATCATGAATATCAGAAAAATCCAAAAAAATCACCACCACTATTTTTAGACATGTAGAATAAAAAAATTAACTCCATTTTTCAAAAATAATTTTCTAAATAATATTAATTTGTTTATTAAATAAAATCAATATAAATTCTAAAATAACAATTTTAAAGGTATAATTAGTTTTATATCATATTGAAAAATTAATTAATATCTCATTATCGTATTAACTTAACAAAATATAATAATACCATAATTTACATTTCATTAGGGGCATATTACTATTTATATAACTATTCTATAGGGTATTTTACTATTCAAAAAAAATTAAGGTAGTTCTAATAGACTCTAAATGACTTACTGATCACAACTCCAGATGACCGTTTTTGGAAATTCAATACATAGTAGAGGTCAAATTGTGATTAACCACTAGACTATAAAATCTGTTGTTTTTTATAGACTCATAGTTTTTTGGATTCAATATTTATTTCCAAGGGTTTGGACTATTACAATCTCACCTCTATACAAAAATTTCTACCTTGAAATTCATAGAACTTTGCCTCACAAAAAGATCTTGGTCGGTCTTCAACATAAGCTTCTCAGGCTCCAATGTTGTCTCTTTGATTTTATGATTCCTCCAAAGATTCTTTAATAGATGAGTCAACTGATTCCTAGAAACTTGTTCTTTAGTGTCCATAATTAGGATTGTCACTTCACAATAAGATTGGTCAGCTTTTAAATCTATTCCTTCATATGTGTGGACAAGCATTGGGTCTGGCATGTACATTCTCAGCAGTGTGACATGGAACACATTTTTTACATTGGAAAAGATAGGTAGCATATCCAAAATATATAAATAAGCTCTAATTATCTTCAAAATATCACATGGGCATATGTACCTAGGTCTGAGTTTCCCATTCTTCCCAAATCTTATATCACATTTTCATGGAGATACTTTCAAGAAAGTGTGATCACCCACTTGAAATTCAATTTCCTTCCATCGATTATTACCATAGATCATGTGTGTTATTTTTACTTTTTTGTTATGTCCATTAATAGTCTTTACATTTTATGTTTTTTCCTCAAAAATCCCTTAACCCGCATGCTTCCTCTATCCAACATCATCCCAACAAGTTGGTTTACGACATCTATTTCCATACAATGCTTTATATGGAGCCATTTAAATTCTTGAATGGAAAATATTATTGTAGTAAAAATCCATTAAAAGTACGTGTCAAGCCTAGATATCTTGGAATTCAAGGTAATGAGATCTCAACATGTCCTCTATGTTTTGGATCGTCCTCTATGATTTCCTGTCAGTTTGTGGGTGGTAAGCAGTACCCAATCTATGTATGGTATCTAAATATTTTTGGATACTTTTCTAGAATATCAATGTAAATCATAGGTCACAATCAGATGCAATCGAGATAGGTTCTCGATGAACTCTCACAACATCATCGATATAGATTCTTTCTAGGTTCTGCAGTGGGAAATCCCCCCTTATATGGAGGAAATGTGAATATTTTGTAAGTCGATCAACAGTTACTCATATCGCAACATTCTTCCTTGGAGTTTTTGGTAATCCAATTACAAAATCCATGGTTATGTCAACCCATTTCCACATAAGAATCAATAAGGGTTTCTTGACTCCTTTAATATGATTTTGTTAGGCCTTCACATCATGACAGACTAAACATCTTGAAATGTAATACAGAATTTCCCTCTTCATGTTATCCCACCAGAAATGTTCCTTCAAATCTCTATTCATCTTAGTGATACCATGATGAATGGATAAATTCAACTTATGGGTATCAACTAATAACTCCCTTATTGGTTCAGGTATTCCTTGATTAAAGAGACTCATTCCAAATTTCAGAATACAATCTTCGAACAAAAGTCACCCTTCTTCCCATATTTCATAACATAAATTTTTTATTGCAGGTTCTCATCATCAGGGTGAGAACTTTTAATCCATTCTAAAAAATATGAATGGAAATCTAAATATAAAACTAGTGATGTTTCAACTTATTTGATAATTCCCATATCCATACTCACTAGATCCTTGTACAAAGGATCCTAATCAATCATCATCTTGTTGAGAACCCCATGATCCTTCTTTCTCAATGCATCGGGTACCTTGTTTTTATTTCCTGGTATGTAGTGAATAGTACAATCATAATAATTTAATAGTTTGATTCATCGTCATTTCCTCATTTTGAGTTCCCTCTACAAGAATATATACATCAGTATCTTGTGATCTATAAATATTTCAAAAAAAATCCATTGAGATAACATCTCCATAAAAGTAACGTTATTGTTCATAACCTGAGTAAGTTGTCCTGTTATAGTTTTAAGCTACTCTTCACCAGTCGTAGTACCATACCCAACATCAATATCTTACATTAGAGGGAAATCCCTACATGGGATTCGTGTGTTCATGTAGTTACCATTTCTTCCTCCAGGTTCAATTTATAAATAATGGCATACAATATATTAGGTTATAAATCATAACATATGATATCAATGTAGAAAAATACTTAGCATAAATAGATATCCTATATAAAGCTAATTTCTTAATCATAAAAATGGTTTCTTCTAAAAAAGATTTAAAATGAAATCTTCATAATGGATTTTATTGAAAATGTAAATTACCTTACGCATATCCCGAAGGAGGGTAAAACTAGGTGAACAGTAAGTCTTGTTTTCGTGTACCAGGATACCCCGGGTAAAGCCCAAAACTCCTTGTGTGATTTTTTACTCCTAGGTTCATTTGTGCCAGAACCATGCCCACTTGTAGTATCCAGATATGGATGTGTTTTCTAGAAATATCCACCTAATCAATTCCTTAATAAAATACCATTATGTCCTTGGATACTTATCCTCAATGAAAACGTTATGAATTTTTTCCCTAATCTACATTTTCTAAATCTAGTTTCCATGTTCTATATTAAACTTCCTTTGATACCAACTGTAAGGACCCGACCCCAATTACCCAGAGTCGGTGCCTTGTTTGAATACATTGGAATATATACACGGAATATACATCCTGAAGGACTGAGTAGTTTAGTAGTATTGGAAACAAGATACCTACATACATCAACATTACAACTAAAATAAAAAGATAAAATAGAAATTTCTTCGACCACATCCATAACTCCTAGGATATTTCTACATTTCATTCATAATAAATTTCTTCAGGTCTTGATAAAATAAAACATAAGAAAGGGGTGAGATCAAATTAACTATAAGAGTAAAAAATAAAATGAAATATAACATAAACATTAGGTAGTGTGAATAATTTAAAACACATGCCTTTATATAAAATAACCATGAACTATTTATGGCAGGAATAATAACTAAGTCAATAAATCAATAATAAACATAATCAGGGTTATTCTAATAGTTGAATAACCACCTGAAAAATCAATACTATTTTCACAATGAGAGAATTAATAATGTAGGAAATCCTAACCAAATCATCAAGGCCTCGTGCCAAGTCCATAAATAATCATTTTGTCATGTCATTGTGCTAAGACTGTAGATTTTATCATGAGACCTACTAATGCATCAAGGGGTAATAGTGGGCCCCAAAAAACACGTAATATGTCCAATTCATTGCTCATATGAACAAGGATAAACATAAATGACATGTACATTCATATTGAAGATAATATATAAAATTTATGCAACTTTCCCCAAATATTAAGCACATACACGAACCATTCGGAGTAAAATGGTGAATGGTTTTAAGATAACACATCCACAGTCAAAACATAGGGTATTATATCATAAAACATTAATGCCATTTAAACATATGAATCAACAAGATTGATTAAACAGGTGAAAACACTATTTTAAAGTCACTGAGTAATTCTTTTTAGTATAATAACCTTTTACATCGAAAAGAAGTGTCATTTTGGAAAATTCTTTGTATAAAACTAGAACTAAAGTAAGATAGAATTTATATAATAAAATGAGTAATGTTAGAAGGATATTGGATACTAAAAATATATTATATTTTTTCTTCTAATGTGGGTAAGAATTTGAGAAATTCCATTGGATCAGGCTTGTATTTTGGAATGAATTGTTAAATTCCATTTAAAAACATGTAACTCCCTATAAAATGAGGAAGGATTATAGTTAGTAAACATATATAGAACACTCACATGGAATTTAAGAGGAGTACATAATAATAAATAATAATTTCATTGAGGTAATTTATACAATAAAAGTAAGACGAATGAAAATCGAGGTTCGGGTGGAAAACCCTTACCATAAGTTCGAAAATGTTTTTTTTTTGTGAATTTAAGGTTGAAGAATATGAAATTATACTTATTAATAACTTAATTTAGAACCTATTATAAGTTTATTTATTTTATCATAATTTTAGTAAGTTCATTATGTCCCTATTAATTAGTTATATAATTAGTTCCGTCATTCCAAATTCTCCATTTTCTTGATTTTCGTAATTAGTTCACATGTATTTCTGTAATGGAGTTCATGAGGAATGAATGTAAATATCTAGAATTGAAATTAAATATTATTTATGAACATACATAATTTTTAATTTTCATTTAAACCATTTTGTTACATGGAATGAGGATGAAACATTAGATGAAATAATAATGACAAGCACATCGATTATTTTAGAAGTATTTGATTATTATGAACTAGATTGGGCTTGTTATTTTATATTATTTACATATAATAGTTCTTGAATATTAAATAGGTTATAATACAAATATTATAGTCTGGTTAAGTAATAAAAATTGTTTCATGACCAGTAATGATTGAGAAATTGAAGAATGAAACATCATCATCCATTAAGGATGTAAATTGGAACATCACGGGTGATGATTTCTTTTATAAAATAAAAGAGAAAGATTGAGAATATTGGTGATGGTTCTTCCATTAACATGATTTAATTCCAATATATAGAAGATACTGGAATAATCACGATCATTTGAACAGAAGAGGTTTTGGGCTTTTGAAACGACCAAGAGCTTATTGGACATAGGTTGTGACTGGGGAAGGGTAATTGGGTAGAACACTGAGGAGATTCAAGGCATAGAAGAGTAATGAGAAGTGGAATAGAGGAGGGGATTTTATAGTTGAGGAGATGAGTGAATTTTGAATATTTTATTCCTTATTTATTTATTTCCATAAAGACATCCAATAGTGTTCTTTTATGTGACCCATAATAGTAATAAGTGCAAGTGAGTTTGAACCAAGTGTCCTTACATCACTTATGATGTCATAAATAGTGTATTTAACTAATAATGTGTATATGTGGTATTTTATAGTATCTCACTATTCATAAAAAAATCTTGAATTTCAAGAAAATCACGAAACATCACCCTAACCATTTTTGATGTGTAGAATTAAAAATTGAACTCCATTTTTCAAATATATTTTCTAAATATTATAAATTTAATATTTAAATGAAATCATATTAAATTCATAAAATAACAATTTTAATGGTGTAATTTTTTTTATATCAAATTGTAAAATAAATTAAGATCTCATTATCTTAGGGCCATAAGTTAATAAAATAATATCATTATTTACTAATCATAAGGGTCATTTTAAAATTCATATTACTATTAATAATGGTTTGTTAATATTCAGGACAAATCAAGTTGGTTCTAACAAACTAAAAATGACTTACTGATCAAAAATCAAGATGACCATTTTTCAAAATTCAAATCATAGTCGAGGAAATGTTGTGTTTAACATCTAGATTATAATTTTTTTTATTGTAGGGACTTAGTGTTTCGTGGATTAAATATTTATTTTCATGAATTTGAGGTATTACATATAATTCAAATCCATCAGTCTATTAAAAAGTAAAGTGTGGAAAATTTGTTATTTTAAGGGGATATTTTTAACATTAGACTTTGGAATATAGTTTTTAGGTTATGAAATGAATTTTAATTTATTTTAATTAATAATTTATAAAATTAAATATACTTTTTCCAAATTTCATGTTCTATAAATTGTAAAGTCATTATTAAATCTTCAATGATGTAATTTAAGATACATCAGTTACGAGAACACCCATATTTTTACTATTCACCATGAAATTGAATTTTTCTAGAGAAATATAAAAAATTATCCTCGGACAATTTTGACATGATGATTTAAAAAAAGAAATTAATTTTTTAAAAATAATGTTACAACAAAGGTAATTTTAATCATTAATATAAAAATTATGATTCTTACGAAATAAATTACCATATATTTTAAAAAATGTTCTTATATGTTCTTTGAGTTTTTTTAATATTGATATTTATTTTTCAGAATCTTAATATTTATATTTACTTAAATTAATAATAATTAAAAAATTTATATGAAAATTTATTATCTTTAGGTTATTTTATTATTCCAATGTGTAGGACACTATTCAAAATGGTCAGGTTATAATTGCACCAGTCACATTATGATTCCAATAGCCCCACTATACACAGATCTGACACTAGATTTCCCAAAGTCAGTATATTCTATCAATTACATTGGTATGATTACAATTAATCAATACCAAAAGGACTAAAGAGTTTAGATTTTTTGTATGCAGCATACATATATGTCACTTTTATTACAAATGAATACATTAATAACAACATAATTTTTTTCTTCTTTCATAATAAATAACTTCGAGGATATCTCAAATCCATCTAGTAAATCCATGTACACCCTTCTTATTATTCATCTTGGATTCCTGAGAATGAAACATAATAAGGGTGAGCTCAAATGCTCAGAAAGAGAAAAAATAGTGGAAACATTATTGAATAAGTGAGAATAATAATCATGACATTGTAAATTATAGAACAAACATACACTAAAATCAAAAAACTGAGAAAGAAGTGCTTAAAATATTATTAATTTTAATAAATGGAAACACCTTCCATTCAAATAACTAGATAAGGAAAAATAAATATGGAAAGGTAAGAAATTAAAACAAATTCCATTTAATCAATGAAATTAAAATTTAATGTATCCAAAGAAATTTTACAAAAAAATCTCATGGATGAATAATAACTAAAATATTTATGAAATGGAATTCTTAATTAATGGTTGTCAAGTATTTGGTACATGAGGAACTATACTGTCAAGATTCATTATTTAGATAGTTTAAAAAAATATATAGAAACTCATTTAACTATCGCAACTTCTTTGTCTCATGGGAACCGATTATTGTATTATGGAACTATATAAATTCTGGGATCCACTCATCATTTCATTTCCAAATATTTATTTATATTTTTTAAAATATTTAATTAATAAAAAAAATTCTTTATCAAATATCTTTATTGATAAAGAATACAAATTTATCAAAATTTACCTAAATAATCCAATACTTTCAATGTAGTCAACTTATTTTAATAGGTATATTGTTTATTCAATGGTAATATCCATGAAAAATAAAATGGATACTTTAGGGTAAATTCATCATTCAATGATCATAGGAGATTGAATATTTCTAGAAGACTAAAAATTGAATGAAGGAAGAGATTATGTACAGTCCTTAAAAAAATAAATCAAAAACCATCCTAAGGATTAAAAAGTATGGTATCAATATAACATATCCCAATTTGATTAAAAATAAGGTGTTCCATAAGTGATGACAAAAAATACTGTAAATTGATCTTTTAAAAAAATTCTTGAGGAAAATATCATTTCATTGTGAAAAATGTTTTTTTGAAAACCATTTCTTTAAAAATTTATGTTTAATGTATTTCCATTAGAAAAATCAACATTTTAAACTTGCAAATAATGCTTCAAATAAATGATAAGGGGTAAATTTATACAAGTCATTCAAGGTAAAAAGAACATTCCTTTTCCATGATTAAAGGATATAAAAATGCCTTTTTCAGAAAGAAACAAAAATATTACTTTGAATGTTTTGGTAAATGAAAAAGGGTAAATATTACATTACCAATGAATTTAAAAAAAAATTAAACTGTTTAATAAAATAAAATTTTTATAAGAAAAAAAAATTTCTATCTAAAGAGGGAAATAATGTTTTGTCTTATGAAAATAAATTTCTAAAACATTATGAGTACCCAAGAGTTGGAAAATTGTACTAATTATAAAAAATTGTCATGAATAACTAGAGATGGATGAAATAGTTTATTGAAAAATGCTTATATAATTTTTTCAAAATATAAATTCAATTAAAATATAATATTTATTAGTCGTGAGGAAAATAATCATTAAACATCCCAAAATGTCTCCTTTCATCTTGAAACAATTTAAACCATAATATGTGTAAAATAATAATATTAAAAGAAGCTTATAATATCATGATAATAAAGGTATTCATGGTATAACATTTAAAAGCTATTATATACACTATATAAAACAAACTAGGTGTATAATAGCAATTAAGTATAAAAGGAATGTAAATATCATCGAAAATCGCCTAACTTCAGTTTCCTTTTGGGTGAACATCCATTAACTTCTTGTATAATAAAATTATGTTAATTTTATAATTTATTCATAAACTTTTTCATGTTTATAACTAATTTTATTTCACTTTTTATGATGTTTTATACAACTACTTAGATAATTAGTTTTATAAAGGGTATTTTGACAAAATTCAGTTTATGTGTCAAAAATAACATTGGTTGGCCAACTATGGAAAAAGGGATCATTACATGGAATCTCTAGAATAATATTCATGATATAATTATATTATTTATACATCAATTATAATTTTAATATCAAACAGAAAATATTGTAATGAAAAATGAATCAAAATTACAATCATGGAGATTGTAGGCCATAAGTACGCATGAGTAACACTCTCATTTTTCAATGACTCTTATGGAAAAAAAATTATGTAACATCACATGCATCCATAAAGATAATTATATTCTAAATAAATTTTTATATACTTATATATACTTATATATAATATTATCGTGATGTCAAATGAATCACACCGTGTCAAGGAGGTGGTAGTCCACACATCCACAAATGACGTTACCACTTTTTAAGTGTGTGAAATGGAAATAATGAAAATGACATATATATATATATATATATACTTACTATATTTCAAAAAATTTATTATTTCATGAATATAATATAAATTTTTTACATATTTTTAATTGAACAAATCTTTTAAATGTTCCATTTGTTGTGTGTGAACCAGTCACATAACTTTGTGTCTACGGTAGTCCTCACATCCTGAAAAGATGTTATCAAATTAACACAAAATTGAATGAATTAAATGTATTTTTAAAAAAGAATTATAGTAGTATAGATACCCATTAATTATAATAAATATCATATATATAAAAATATTCCATCATAATGGCCCCCATGAGGGGTGGTAAAGGAAAAATGAACAATCACTATTTCGTGAGGCAGTCGTTCATTGTACACAGAAACAATATGTTTTTCATTAAATGGTTGTGTATTAAAGTTTAGGTATAAAAAATTACATAAAATAATATTATAATATTTATGATACTATTTTTGTCACATAATATTTTAATAATAAGATATGAGTGGTTAGGTAGTGGAAAAATAATAAAATTGATGGAGATAAGATGTTACCACTTAATCAGGTTACTACTTTTTGTTTTGACTAAAAGGGTTGCTTAAAAAGAAATATTCCCAAATGGATGCATAAAGGTATAGGTGGGGGATTTGATAATATATATGGTTACATATTGGCTGAATATAAGTGTTTTGAGATGTGTGAAGAATAGGGATTGTGGTTGCCTTTTATAGGGAAGGAAAAGGACTCACTTGAAATTTTTGGAAACAAGTTAGAAGTACACATGTTATTACCTGAAACAATTATACCAAACCAAAACAAAAAAAGTAATGGAAGCTTAATGGACGAACTATTACCATACAATTTTTTGGACCAGTGGATTGTTCATTTGGGACCCTATATTAAAGGTTTATTCCTTTATTAAGCTTAATTTTACCTTAATAATGGAAATTAATTTTAAATATTTCACTAATAAATTTGGTAAAAAAATTTGGTATTGTTCAAAATTATAAATTATGATTATTCCAAATATAGAATATATTTTTTCATTTTCAATCACATAATTGGTAGAAATTAATTTAAAATTTATCCCACTTGCAGGACGACAACACAGGTTTCTAAAGTTAAAACGTCCAAATGTTTCATAAGTTTTTACATTCAATTTCAATGTTAAATTAATTTCAATGAATTAAATTTTATAAAATTTTAAAAAAACTATATGATAAAATATTGAAACTAATATGAAACATAAAATAACCATATAAATAAATTAGACTAAAGAGAATTTTTGACCGAAAATTCAATATTTTTTTCTATTCATTAAAAAATGAAATGTTTTAAAAAATATCAAAAATTCACCATAACGTAATTATTATTATTAGAATTAAAATATGATGTTCATTTTTACATATTAAATAAAATAAATTTTCAAATTTCAAATTTATAATGGGTTAGTAATTAAAGGGAAATAAAATTTCCATTATAAAAATATAGGTTTTTATATGTAAAATAGAGTTTGTTATTATCTTATGAATTTCAATCATAGTGGATGAATATAAAAAAATGACTAAATATATATCATGTAAATTTCATTAAAATAATTAATTAATTTTATATAATTATATTTATTAAGACAAAACTATTTTGGAATAAGAAATATTCTAATATTTCGTTTAATATCCAACTGGTTCTTCTTTTCATTTATCATTAATTGATAACCCATTAATTAAAATAATATTCATATAAACCATAAATTTTCATAATGTATTGAATAATATTCAAAATAATTGACATAATGGATGAGTTATATTATATTATATTAAATACTAATTTTTCAATAACACTTTGTTATTTGGTGAAACTCAATCATGCATATAATGCATGCTATTGAGGAAGGTCGATACTGAGTGTAACTCAAGTCATTTAAGAAGGTAGTTATTTCTTGTAATGTTATATAACTCAGTGTCGCATTGATGGAAATATATGGAATGTATTTTTAATAGTAAATATATTATAAATTATCTAGATATTTTATTAGCTTACACGCTTGGTGTCATGTGACATACACACTATCAAATATAGGGTTCTTAATTTAGATTTTCAGGGTGTCACATTCTCCCCAACTTATTTAATTTTATTCCTCACAATTTAAAAATTATATGGTTGCTATATTGTATGATGTTTCCTACATTGAGTTCCACATCATGATAAGGGTTCAGAAATCATTTTCTAGAAAAGAGAAAATGGGAAGTACAAAGGTCAAATGGAATTCCATGTATCGATGATTCTAAGTATGAGAACATTAATGGAAAGTGAAAATATGTACATTTAGGAAAATATTAAATTTTTAGATTGAGTGAATTATGTATTCAATCAGAAGAAATTTAATGATAAATACAATTTTAAGGGTATAAAATTCATAAATGTGTGATGATTAAAAAGACCATCGATTCAACAAATATTAAGGTATTATGACAACATTTTATTTCTATGTTATTCTCTTAAGTTTGGTTAATTATTTTACTAACTATGAATATAATTAAACAATCTTACTCGGTAGGTTTCAATTTCAAATGAACAATCCAAACATTTGGTTGTTTTTAGTTCAAATTATTATTCATTCTATTATTACCAATAATGATTTTTTATTCCTGAAGCACTAAAAGAAATTTTTAAAGGATCATAAGGCCTATAAAGGTTTGGAAATTATAACTATTTTTCTTTAACTATCTCACAAACCCAATATTGTTAATATAATATTCTCTAATACTAAAGATTGATACAACTAGTTCATTGTAATAATTTATTCATCAAATTGTTTAACTAAAAACAATGAAAATTTACTGTTAAAATTTCATAGGGCAGTGGATGGTGTGAAATGATTTTCATTATTTGGTTATGGATTCAAGAATAACAGCCTTACATGATTTTTTTGTTCATCACGAAGCACAAAATAATTCTTTTTCTAAAACCAAATAAATATTATTTCCAAAATAAATATTATGTAAATCCTTGAAATGTTAATAATCACTTAATAGAAATTTAACTAATGATTTTAATACTACCCTAAAACATCAATACTTCTTCCACTAATTCAAAAATAGATCCTTCCTTGGACTAAGGTTAATATAAAATATTACTTAAAGGATTTTTATACCATGAAACCTTATCTTCATTTTAAAAACATTAGTTTTAACCAAGTTTATTCATTTTTATTGTCAATTCAAATTATACATAATGGTTTGTAAAGAAAATGTTAATTAGCATAAATATATCCCTAGGGATTGTCAAACCAAGTGCACAATAAGGCCTATTTTCTTGTACCATGTTCCCTTGAGGTGGGATTGAAACACCTTTTTGGAGTTGTTACTTCTACATACATTTGTTTCAGAACCACGTATACTTCTAGCATCCAGAAATGGATGTATTACTAGTAAGAACCACATAATCTATATCTTATCAAAAATATAGGATTTTATTCTATACATGTCCTCGAATTATTCCTTATGGTTATGTTCTCTATCCTATGTTTTTCATAATCTGGTTCCTACGAATGCTACAAAACGTATTATGAGAACCAATGCAATGACCTGACCACAAATAGACCGGAGCCGGTATCTACTATCAATTATATTGGCATGATTACAAGTCACCAAGACTCAAAGGATGATAGATTTTAGAAGTCTTGGTAAACTATATATGTACATGAGTGTTTTATTACAAAATAATACACTAATTACAATATAATTTTTTATTCTTTTTAAATAAATAATGTTCATTATAACTCCTATATTTATAATAAATACATTAATATATTTTATAGTATTATTCTTGGATTCTTAGTGAATGAAACATGAGAAGGGTGAGAAATAATTCTCAGAAAGGAAAAAATATAATAGAAGAAAAAATTAATCAATGGGAATAATAATTATGTAATGGTAAATAATAGAATACACATACCATAAAAAAATGAGAAGGATTTCCATTAAATATATCAAAAGATAATATATGGAAACACATGTCATTCAAATGACTAGAGAAGTAAAAATAAACATGGAATGTTATGAAACTGAAATAAAATCCATTTTTTAAATGAACTAAAAATTATATTTATCCATAAATATGTCTATATAAAATGTTATAGATAAATAATAACTAAAAGATATATTAAGAGAATTTTTAATTATTGGATTTGGGTCTTAGTAACATGAGGACATATACTATCATGATCCATCCTCCGAATAGTTTAAAACTCTCGATAGAATCCCATTTAATTTTCAGAACGTGTTTATCTCATGAGAAAATATCAAAGCATTGAGGATCTTTATATATTCTGATCTCCACCCTTCATTTGATTTCCAAATCATTCTTCATATCAAGTAATCGATTTAATTAATAAAATGTATTCCTTATCGAATATCTATATTAAATAAATAATAATTTTTTATCAATATTTCCCCAAATAATAAAAGATGTTCAAATTAGAAAACATATTTAAAGAGTTGTGTATTTTAGTAAATATAAATATGCATGATAAATGAAATTCATATTTTAGAATAAATTCAATGTTCTAGGATCATATGAGATTAAATATTTTAATAAGACAAAAAAAATAATCAAGGAAGTGAATGTGAATAATATAATTGTCCAAAAAAACCAGAAAAAGGAAGGAATTGGATGGTATTAATAAAACATATACCATGTGGAGTAAAATTAAGGGTTGTCATCATTTGTGAATAGAAATACTATAAATCTATCTTTTAAAAACATTATTGATGATAATATTATTTTATTATGGAAAAACCTTTGGATGAAATCATTCATATGAAATTATAATTTGGTTGTTTATTCTCTTAAAAGTAACCTTTTGAACATGAAAAATAATCATTAAAATATTATGGTGGGTAAATTTGAACAAACTCTATTAGTTAAAAAGAACATTCATTTTTCACTCTTAAAGGATAGTAAATTTCCTTGTTCGAAAAAGGAAAAAAAGTTTCATCTTAAAAAAATGGAAAAAGACAAAAAGGGGTAAAATTTATTTACTAAATCCTTCTAAACCCATTTTTGAAGACATTATAATAAAATATGTTTTTAGAAGAAAATAGGTTCACAAACTAGAGAGATAAATTAAGTTAGGTATTCTAAAAAAGTATTTTCTACAAAAATTTGAGTAAAAAAGAGTCTAAAAATGGCACTAAAACACCAAAATGGTTCAGGATAACTGGAGAATAAGTAAATGGTATATTGAAAAATGGTTATATAATTTCCTCAAATGGAAATTCAACTAAAATCTCATTATAATTAGTCTTGAGAAAAATAAACTTTAAACATCCCAAAGTGTCGCATACCACCTTGAATCAATTTTAATCATAAACCATATGAAGGAATAATATTAAATGAAACATATAATATCATGATAATAAACGGATTCATGATATAATATTCCAATTATAGGATTTAATCCATATAAAATAAACTATCTTAATAACAATAATTATGTCCCAAAGCAATGTAAATTTAGGTGAAAATCACTTACATCGATTTTCCTTTCAGGTGAATGTCCATTAAATTATTATATAATAAATTTATGTAAATTTTCTACTTTATTAAAAACCTATTTAATGTCTATAATTAATTTTAATTCAATTATTACTATTTATTATACTAATACATAAATAATTAAATTTACATCAGGTGTTTTGACAAAATTTGGTTTATTTGTCAAAAATAACTTTGTTAGGTAAACTATGGTGAAATGGTTCATCACATGGCATATCCATAATAATATTAATGAAATAATTTTCATAATTATAAAAATTTTATACTTTTATAATCCATAAATAATCTAGTCTTGAAAAATGAATCAATATTACAATCATATGGTAGGTCGTGCGTATGCATGATTAACGTTATCTTATTTAAATGGTCAATATGGAAAGGGGGAAAGTAACATAATTTCATTCAGTAATGATAATTATATCCTAAATAAAATTTTATTAAATAATATATACTTAAATATATTTTTTATGCAAAAGGAATCACATCATGTCAAAGAGGTGGTAGTCCACACATCCATGAAAGACGTTATCGCTTTTTAATTGTGTTAAGGGGTAATAAAGAAAATAATATATATAGAAATTTTATTTACCAAAATGTAATTATGTCATGAATTTAATATATTTGTTTTTTATTTGACATATTTTTAATTAAATTCAATTTTTATACATTCCATGTTTAGTGTGAATGAATTACATCCTTTTGTGGGGGAAGTGGTCCACTATTCCTCTAAGGAAGTCCTCGTATTAACGCAAAACAGAATGTAATACAAAATGTGTTATAAAATGATTAAATAAGTATAAATATATAATAAATATCATATATATCATATAGAGACATATTTTTCATCCTAATGTCCACCATGATAGGTCATAAAGGAAAAACTAACAATCATCATTTTGTGAGATAGTAGTTCGTCGTACAGAGAAATAGTGTGTTCCTTACCCATTAGATGAAAGTGTGAGTAAGTTTAGGTATAAAACATTCCATAAAAACATGCTAGAATATTTGGGATAATTGTTATATTACAGAATTATGTAATAATAATATATTATGGGTTGGATAATGAAAATAAAATTAAAATTAATGATAAAAAATGTTACCTCTTAATCAAGTGACTACTTTTGGTTTGAACTAAACTGATTCCATTGAAGAAGTTCTACTGAAATAGATGATTAATGGTAGAGGGGATGGATTTTTTCAAGATATAAATGTTGATATTGGTACAAAATAAGTGGTTTAGTAGTGTGAGTAATTATGAGAGGTGGTTTCCTTTTATAAGGAAGGAAAATGATTCACTTGGAATTTTTCGAAAAAAAGATTGGTGTACACTTGTTATTACAAAACAAAAGTCATAATAAATCATCAAAACTCAATAATAGAAGATTAATTCACTAATTATGACCTAAAAACATGTTTTGGACAAGTGGATAGTACATTTGGTCCCCTAATATAAATGTTTAGTTCTTTATTAAGCTTAATTTTCCCTTCATAACTGTAATTAATTTAAATTATGCTCACAAATAATTTTGGTCAAAAATTGGTATTATTAAAAAATTAAAATTTATTCTGATTAAAAATATAGAATCCATTTTTACTAATCTCTATCATATAAGTGGTATAAATTTATTTATAATTCTTATTTCATGCGGGATGAAAATGCTGGTTTTTAATGTAAAAATATCCAAAATTTTGATACATTTTTACATTCAACATCAAATTTCAATTGATTAAAATGAAATAAATTATATTTGTTCATAGAAAAATTTCTTAATAAAAATTTAAAATAAAAAACCTAATTTAACATTATAATTATTTTAGATGAAAATGTAGTTCTGAACTAAAATTTTGTATTTTTAACTAATCATTAAAAATGAAATGTTCAAAAAAATATCAAAATATCACCCTAACCAAATTATTATATTTCACTTCCAAATATGATGTTTATATGGAAATATTAAATAATTTAAATTCTTAATATTTGTGATTAAAATTAGTTTCCATTAAAATGTGGTAAAATGGAATTTATAAAAATATAGTTTTTTGTGTGTAAAATAGATTTTGGTCTTATATTATACATATCAAGCATAATGGATGAATATAAAAATATATGATTAAATATATAGAGTATATATTTCATTAAAATAATTGGATAATTTTAATTAATTATGTTTATTAAGAAAAAAACTCATTTGGAAGCATAACAATAATAATATTTCTTTTTATATACAATTAGTTCTTATTTTCAGGTCTCATTATTTGGTAATCCATTAATTGATTTTATATTTTTATGAATCATAAATTATCATATTTAGGTAAATAGTATTCATAGACACTTACATAATTTCTAGGTTATATCATATTATATTAAATAAAAATGTTTTGACAATACATTGTTATTTAGAGAAACACAGTCTTGTGTTTAATGAAAGCTATTGAGGAAGGTTACTCTTGCATGTAATGCAATATATCAAGGAAGATAATTATGATGTGAAACGTAAGATAAATAGATGTTTCATGCATTGGAATATATAAAACCTATTTTAAATATAAAATTTATTAAAAAAAATATTCTGATATGATATTACCTTATGCGCATGGTGTCACATTTCATACACACTATCGAATGCAGGGTTCTTATATTAGATTATTGGGGCACCACACATTATCCCATATAAATACCTCTACACTACTTCATTCATTATACAGATAAATTAATCTCAAGGTTTTATATTTCCACATTGGTTTACTAATATTTTGTTTCTTTAACATAGTTATTTTTTTGGAAGGGGTGATCATAGCAGATCAGGGTGATCTATATTTTTCCATTGTAGTATTTCTATTGTTTATTTTATCTCTGGTAATATTTAAAACTTTGTTGATTTATTTATTGACTAATGTAATTATTTTCATTAATGAAATAATGTTTTGTTATGTTATCTATGTGTTGTATGTGTATAATAATATATTATATAATATAATACATATTTATTTCTAGAAAAAAATATCATTTTTAAAATTTCGTTCATTAAATTATTTCCACTTTTAGAAATTTCATCACTGAACGTTCATGTCATAATCTATGTTGAGAATATATGAGGCTACATTTATCCTTATTTCATATAGTTCCCATATCATCCCTTCATACTAATGGTTCTTCAACAACACTTTTATCAGGTGTGTTATATTTTTACTTAGATCACTATATTTATAATCCATGATTATCACATTATTCTCCTCTTACAAGAGGTCATTCTCTAGTTGTACAACCAAAATATTTGGTAAATGTTAAGGTTTTGGTATATACTTCCCCATCATAGATATTTAGAACATATTATGAAAGTGAGACATATTTGGTGATATTTTAAGATGATATGCCACTAATCAAATATGATTAAGGATAAAAAAGGGTCCAACATACCTAGGGATAAGATTCTATTTCATTCAAAATTGCATGAATCTTTTAGATGGTGATATTTATAATAAACCATCGTCTCCAAATTCGAACTCCAAATACCTTTGACAGTTTTCAATATAACTCCTTTTTCCCACTTTGAGTATATTTCATATGTTTTTTGATGTTTTGAACCATCTATATCTTCTCTTACACAAGATCAAGTCCATGTAAAAATTTTTCATCAACTTTATCACCAAAATCTGTAGTTCTACATTTCTTACCCTAATGAACATTATATGGATCCATTTAAATACTTGAGTGGAAGTTCATGTTGTATGAGAACTCATTAAATGGGAGATATCGATCCCATATTCCATTAAATTCCATTGATAATTCTCTATGTATATCCTCAAGAGTTTTATTTTTTCCTTTCATATTGGAAATTTTTTAGGGGGTGATAAGTCACATTAAAACTCTATTCAGCACTCAAAGCATGTTGAATACATCTTTAGAATTATGATGTGAACCTTGGATCTGATCATATATAATCTAAAGTGGTACCCCATTAAGCCTCACCACATCCTTGAGTACTATCTTAGAAATATATTCTAATGAGAAATATTCTAGAGTGGTGATGAATTGGGAGGTCTTGGTGATTCTATCCACCACTACCAACATTACATTTTTTCAATGTAGATTTATTCAAGAGACTAGTGTCAAGGTCCATGGTGATTTTATCCGATTTCCATGGTGGTATAGGAAATGGTTTCATCGTTCCAGTAGAATTATGTCTCTATGATTCAACTTGTTTACATTCCAAGAACCTAGATATATACAACCCAATATTAATCTTTAGGTTATCAACCCACATGATCTATAAAATATCAAAGTACCTCTTGGTACTTCAAAGATAGATTGGGAAATATGGTTTATGTGCATCATCTAAGAAATAATTCTTTATATCAGTTGATGATGGCACACAAATTCTAATCTCAAACTCAATGATATGATCTGCATTGATGTTGAACTCATGTTGCTTCCCTTCCATTTATTCTTTCTCCTTATTTTTAAGCTCTATATCGTCCCTTTTTTCCTTATTGTTCTAATATTGGATATATTATTGGAAAATTATTTGGGTAATATTTCATTTATTTCATTTCATTATTATTTCCTAATTCATCATTTTTATTTTGATTATGATTGGGACTTTTTTAATCTGCATCATAGATATCGTGTGGGTTCTTCTATTCTCATATCATAAGTTGCCTTGTTCACCATTCCCAGATCATATTTAATATAATAAAAAATATTATTTATTATCAGTAACCACATTATCTGACACATAGTGAGATCATCTAGTAAGAATGTATACTTTCAACTATTATTATCAGTATATATTTCATACATATCACCATAAAAGTAGTGCCACTAAATATTCATTGCAAAGATCACATCATCCAACTTTTGATAAATTTTCAAGACATTTTTGTCTTGGATCTTCAATAATAATGATACACAGTCTATCAAATTATAATTTTTCATGATTTTACAACCCAATAGTTTCTTTAATGCATCACTATATATTAGAAATCATATTCCACTTATTGGCAGTGTGATTTTATGCACAGTGGCAAGCCTTTTCCTGAGTTTCTCAATATTTCCTCATTATATTCTATCTAGGCATACATTACCCCTTTCTATGTAAACATATTTCATGATCTATAAAATCATGATAAATTTCTCAAAAAAAGCAGATAGTACCAAGCTAAACCAAGAAATAAATAGATTTATATGACACTAGTGGAGCTTGTTCAATTCTCAGTTTCCATTTTCATTAAATGGTCCATAAAAACATCCTATCTTTTGATTATTTTCCCTAATAATGTGACTTTCTTCATCCAAAAGTCACAATTGAGAAACATAACATACATTATATCCTTCCTTAATTTCTATAGTACATTCATTAGATTCTCTTCATGTTACTACTTTCTCTTGATGTAAATTTGAATGTCATTCATAATTACTACCACATATATTTATATGATATATCTAAACCCGATATTCATAAAAACCAGGAATATTTCATGGGAATTAGAATATTTTAAGGGACTCACTATGAACTAATAGTGTTTACACATTTTATGGAAAGAGGACATATGAATATCATCCTTTTTCACTATTAGTTGTTGAAATCCATAAAAAAGTTCCACCTATGAGAAATACTAGGGTCTTAATATTTGATCGAACGAGTCATCAATAATTGGTACAAGATACTTGTTCTTTATAGTGATCATTTTGATCTTCTGATAATCGACTCCCAATCGCATTGATATATCCTTATTCAAAAATAACACTACTTATACACCTTATGGAAATTCACTAGGTAATATGAACCATTTGTCTATATATTATTATTGTTTATTCTTTAAATCCTATCGTTTACTTATGGGCCATACAATAAGGGAATTTTGAGATTGGAGTGGATCTACCTAAAATATCAACTGATAAGTCAACTACATGATTGGAGTGAAGTCCAAATAACTCTTTGAGAAATACATCAGGATATTCCCTCACAATGGGAATTTTTTAGAAGTTTATAGATTATTTTTACAAAACTATTTGGGAATGGTATGATTCTTCACAGGGTATCAACACCCACATCATTGAATGATTTTCCAAATGAGGATCATGATATTACATGCATTTTAGAGGATGATGGGATGGTAAAGAGTATAGAAATATATATCCTTTTTTTCTAGTATATTTGTTCTCAATATAAGAAGATCCAATCCGTGCACATTATCAAATCAAATTCCACCATGATAAGGATTACAAGATCCTCAGTAAGAATATTTCAACATACCCAAATACTAGAAGATCCAATCACTTAGGTCTAATTGATTGTACCACCAGGTGTTTTTAAATAAATATATACCTTAAGTTATTAGGGCTTCAATTCAACAGTTCTAGTAAACTTGTTGGATACAAATGACATGCATAGAACCCAAAACAAATAAAACCAATTCAATTATTAAGTGAATAAAAATTGTTCCTTCAATTAATTATTTTTCATACTTTAATTCAGTAGTATTGATGGCTGAAGATTTCTTAATATCTTTTGGATTTTTTGGTTTCTTATTCTAATGGTCCTCATGGACACATAGTTTAGTGTACTGGCTTGTATAGTTCCCTTTCTCCCTATATTGTATGCATTGAACCTTGAGTTTTTTCTTAGGAGGTTTCTTCCTTTCTTCCATCAGGTTGGTTGAATTTATTAGGTCTCTTAAACATTCATGATCTTGGTATCCTTCTCTACTACACATGAAGCGTTTCCCCATACCTTTGAGGAAATTACCATGATGCTTCTTCATAGATTTTAGACTTGTGGAGGGACAAATCATCTTTCCTACTTTTTCATTGGACCCACCAACATGATACTCAATTCTTATCTTATTATCCCCATGTCCAAAAGGATAATCTCCAAACAACATCTCTACTTTGAGGGAACATCAATCCACCACTTCTTAAGTTTTGAAGTCTTAGATAGCTAAATCATTTTCAAGTATTAGTTTTAATGCAATAAATAATATATCATTTTTGAAATCATTTTCAATAACAAATATTGAGGAGTATCTTTCAAGACTTGTGATGTTTTCCTCAAAATCCCTGATATATTCACCATCCATTTAATTCAACTCTATGAATTCTCTCTCTACATTTTTTTGAATAGATTGAGGGAAATACTTATAAAGAAATATTTTCTTAAATTATTCCCATTCCATCTCCTCCATTTAATCCTTCACCATATCATTATCTATAAATTCCAACCATTGATTTTCCTCCCTATATAAAAAATAGAAAGATAAATTCACCTTTCCTTTATCAAAGTAGTGGAGAATATAAAATATCTTCTTCTTGGAGATACCCCAATCTTCTATGAAAAGATGATTGGTAGATCAATTGAATTTTAGTGGTTATTATGGCATAAAAATCCAAATATCAAATTTGTCATTCTTGGGTGATGCTATAAATTCTAGGTAGTTCATATTATTATCCATATACTAAGATAGTTGGGTATTAATTTACATAATTTTTTGAACACTACCTTCTATAGAATTTGGTATGACAGTCTAAAAATAATTGCATTTTCCCTCACATGGGTTATTGGTCCGGTTTCTCCATGTTTCCACCTTTTTTGAAATTAGAAAAGCTTTGATCAAAATTTATGTCAACAAAGAATAAATAAATAATTTTTTATTTTTATAAATTAACTATAAAGGAATATCTTAGGGGACCTATATGATTATACATTACTAAAATGATTATTCTAGGGTGATTTACCTATAAATAGAACTGTAATTTTGTTTATACTAATTTTTCATAAAACTAATTGTAAAATTAACTAAAAATCACTCAGATACCAACTATTGTGACCTATTTTTTGTTAAATTATTTTTACATCATTTCTAAGATAAACTACCTAATAATGATACAAATATACGATCCAACAAATTTGTGTCTTGCTAAAATTATACTCAAACAAAACATGTATATAATAAAATATAAACATTTATTTAAATCCATATTCTTTATCCATTTAAATCTAATTTTTCCTTAGTACATGGAATCACTAGAGTATATACATCAAATAAGGGTAGGGATAAAATCCCATTAAAATAATGAATAAGGGAAGTGAATACATATAAATTGGGTGAGAATAATCATCATCATCATATCATAAACATAATATAAATATAATAATCCTGAGGGGAACATTTTATAATGATATAGAATGTTGTACATGCCTAAAAAGGAAACATTGTGTCCTATAGGTCTAATTCCTGACATAGTTATGAACAAAGCTAGTATCTTTTTCATGCATATCTAATGTGAATAAATCATAACATTACGATTTTAAATAAATCTAGAAAAAATTTCATTTATACTGAATATATTATCATGGTATATATCATATTACCAAACACATTAGATGGATATATAATTCAGGTATCACTAATCACATCATAATATTTACATAATCATGTATGCCACATAGAAAATATAAAAAAATAGTCAGGAAATAACCCATGGAATGGAATGGGATTTAAAATTATTTCATAAATAATGATTCATTTAATAGAATTAAATTTCATGTATGAAAACGGTAAAACATATTTTCCATAAACATAATCATTCATTGAGTGAAAAAGAAACAACTCAGGAAGAGTAAAACATGTGTTTTGGGAAGAAACTTTTTTGGGAAATCATTATATTTATATTAAAAATAAATATCGAAACATAAATATAATTACAAATAAAATGGATGAATAATGAATTATTAATTATGAAAAATTATTGGGATATCCGTACCAAGAATTACATGAAATAGGGATAACCCAAAGAATCGAAGTTGGGTTCAAGAATCCGCTTAACATAAATCCCACTTTATTTCTTCCTTTCTAATAAACATAGAGTTTAAAAATATCTGAGAAAAAATTTAATTAAGTTATTTTATGTTATTAATTTTAAATTATAATAATCTTATTATATTTCTTATTATTTTTGAATTTGAATTGTTTTGATACGATGATTTCCTAAAAAATGTATTTTGTTGTGATTTATCTATTTTGATTAAGGAAATTTATACATCATTAGAAAAAATTAAACTAGATTGAAAGAGATATATTTATACATTAATAATAGATAATTACTTTATTTTCACCATCTATAAGGTTGGTTTCATGTAAATAAGTTTGAAACCTCCTCACTGGCATTTAAATAGACATTATCAGGAATGTTGTCCAAAGGTGTAAAATGTGAGTTATAAAACATAAATACTTGAAAATTTTAATTTTTACTATAGTTTAACATAATTAATATATTTTTAAGATAATTAATAATTAATAATAGGATATTTGGTTTTAAATGGGAATGAGAAATAGAGGAAGAGAATAGGAATATGTAAAGAAGAGTTGATGAAAACATACCCTCAACTCGGTGTTTCTTCCCTTGAATGAAACTCAAATCACTTTATTATTGGAGTTGGATTAATCCAAAATATCCCTATAGAGTATTAAAGTCTTAATAAGTAAATTTTTTTTTAGATATTGTTTTTAAAAAGGGTGGATGGAGTGGTTTTCCTAGGGGATAGAGAGAAGTTATTTACACTTCCGGAAAGGGCTATTTTTAGAATTAAATTTTGAATAAAATACTATACCCAAGGTAAAACATGTAATACAAAATTTTGGAAAATATAAATCATGTATTAATTAAATTTATTGGTTTTAAGAATTTAAACCCATTTATAAAATTAATTCAATAGTTTATTAAAAAGGAAAGACGAAAAATTGTTATTTTGAGGGGAAATTTTATACATTAGACATTGGAAAATGATTTATATGTATGAAAATTATGTTTATTCTATTTTAATTAATAAATTATTAAATAAAATAGGTTTTAATGAACATAATGTTATATAAATTATTGGTTCAATATAACATAATGAAATGTAACTTAAGATACAACGATTACGAGAGAACTAAAGATTTTATTATTGACCTGAAATTGTTGTATTTTTGAAATTTACTAAGAAATCACCCTTAGATAATTTTGACATTATGATTTCAAAAATGATATTAATGTCATAAAAATAAATTAATAATATAGGTAATTAAAATTTTTAAAATAAAAATTGTGATTTTTCTGAAATACATTAAAATAAAAATTATAAAAAATATTATTATATTTTCATTGAATTTTTAAATCATGATATTTATTTTTTGGAATTATAATAATTATATTTTATTAAATTAATCATTATAAATATTATTTATATCAAAATTTGTTAATATGAGGTTATTTTACAATTTCAATGGTGACGTTTCAAATCCCAATGGTCGGGTTTATCTTCTCATTGCTTGGATTACTATTACTATGGTAACATTACCTCTTATATATTCCTATATATTCCTTAATTCATTATTCAACTCACATTATCTTAATTTTATTTCATCGATTGGTTTAATAATTTGTTTTTTTCTTTTCCATTTTGTTATTAGTGAGAGGGATGATTCTTTCTAATCGGGGTCCCATTTTAGTATTGAAATTTAATATTTTTTCTCTTTATAATATTTGGCATTTTAATGGGTTTAGTTAATAACTAATTTTAGGATTTTTGTTAATGAAATAATTTATTTATGGATTCTCTATATATTTTATATGTATAATACAATACAATATAATATAATATAATACATTTCTATTTTAAGAAAAAATATCATTTATAATCATTATCTCATTACAACATCTAAAACTCCTGCTTAATTATCTTGCCTGAGAGGGAAATCCCAAGGTTTCTACTAAACCACAATCTAACACCAATTGTGATGTCCCAAATTCCAACAACCTACTCTAGTGGTTACTTTATCAAAAATTTCAGAATATATAAGTGACATCATTCTCAAGGAAAGAATAGTTTATTTTTCAAAGAAAACTAGATACATATGTGAGTTTCACAATACATTTAAAAACTAAAAATACAACATATTATTATCTATTGGAACACCATTTACCCTTTAATAATAACCCTAAATTTAAATAATAAAACACTACTTTGTATCATGTAGAAAATAAACATAATAAATCAGTGAGATTATATTCTAATAAGGAAAAAAAGGAAGGAAATACGAGAGACCTCTCCTTCAATGGTTCTCTGGCATTCTTCGAGATGGCCATCAATGGATACTCCACTGGAATTCTATTTTGATCCTTAAGATTTATTCATTCCCCCCTCTAAGGCGGTGGCTACAGATGGTGGGATTTCTCCGAAACCTGTGGATGCGGTGAAGAAAGATCTGATGAACCCTATGTGGAAGTCTAAGGGTTTTGCTTCCCAGAATATGATCTTTTTTGAATCTCAGCATGAATATACTTATTTACATAAATGGATTACCAATAATGGATCAGTTGAATTTTTGGAAGTGAGTTCGAAAATTTTGGAAGCTCGTCTTGAAGAATACTGAATATCCCTCCTCGCCAGTATATCAGGAACACAGGGTGACTCCCCTCGGAGGGATGAAGACGTGCATGCTTGTCTTTCTCAAAGCTGGGGCTTCAGTGATTGGCGTTTGATATCAATTGGGAGATGTACTTTCCATATTTTTTTCCTTCAAAGGAAATTCAAAACGTTGCAAGGATTTTTGGACAAGTTTCAATCAAAACTAGTTACATCATGGTTCAACAGTGGGATCCTTTATCTTCACCTCTTACAGTTAAGAAATCCTCAACCCAGACATAGATTCGTATTTGGGGTTTGAATTGGTTTTTCTGGCACCCGTCAATTTTTTGGGAGGTTTCCTCTGTTGTTGGTTGCCCGATTAGGGTGGACAAGGAAACAAAGAATCCCTAGTATGCCCATTTTTCTCATGTATTTGTAGAAGTTGATTTAGATCAAGTTATTATTGAAATCTTTTTCCTTATTGCGGGTGAAATTAAGTTAGAACTATAAATAAAATATGAGTGGTTGCCTATATTTTGTAAGTCTTGTTTGTGAATTGGTCATACTCTTGATCACTATCACAGGAATATGAAATGACCTTTATATAAATCCTTGGGTCATTCCCCAGAGTAGTGCAAGAAGAAACAAGTTGATTATCATGGTAGTAAGAATGTTCTCAGGATTAATGATCCTCACAAGGATGGTATCTCCACATTTGTTGAGGTTTTCCAGAAAGGTCTGGCGAAGTCTGATACTTTTAAGCAACCTGCTAATGCTACTAGTGTTCCAGTGAATGGTGGATCGTTGGAGGAGGACATATTTGGAGTTACTAGGGGTCTAGATAATTAGTCATGGGCTGATGTGGCTGAGGAGGAAGAAGGGAATCAATCTAAGCACGAGGCTGGTATCCAAAATGAAGTCAATCAATAGTTCGAGCGAGCTGCTATAGCCTATGCTGGTAGGAAGGGTAAGATGAAGATTTTGGATACTGATGGATTCCAGTTGGTGTTTCCTAAGAAGCTAAGGTCTTGTCTAGTTACTCATGATGAGGTACAGATTGCCAATGTGGATGCAAGGCTGGATAATTTTGATGCAGGAGATGATGTTGTTCAATAGGGGATTCAGGATGAGGTACATGTGGCCCATGTGGATTATCTTATAGAAGTGGTTCCGAGGATGGACAATAATGTTGTAGTTGATGCTGCTATTAAACAAGGGGTTCTGGATGATGTGTAGGCAGATACTTCTGTGGAGAATTCTGGTGGTCTGCAAGTTGTTCCAGGGATAGAGGGTCTTCTCTGATCTTTTTCTTCTAAGTAGGGTGTTAGTATGGTAGTATTAACCCCATGATAACATGAAATATGTGAATACACCTAGTCATGTTCTAGACTTAGTGCAATCTCCCCCCAATGTTTCCTGAGCATGGGGGGTAATATGAATGTCATATCAATGAATTCACCTAGTATTGTGGAGTTGCAATGACTTGTAAAACTAGCTGTCAATTTTTTTTGATGTTAGAGTCTATTAATACTCCTGAGCCAGATCTGCTTAATCTTGAAGGAATCGAGAATCCAGGATGTTGTAACTGAATGTGCTACTCCTCACCACTTGTTGCTGTTGATGTCCTGGAGACCCCAAAAGAGATGGACCTGCCTATTTTTGTGGCAGTGCAGGACTCCAAGGATGTACAGGAAGCTCCTCATGAGCATGTGGAGCTTAATCATGATACTACTCATCAGGAAGTTATATCCCCTATTGAGGTTGTGTAGTCAATGTCACATAGGGAAGTTTCTCATGATGAAACTGATCTACACATGATTGAGGTTCTGGAGATGGATAATGAATCAGTGATGAAAATTGGAAGGGGGTGACATCCAACTAATCAGGGAGGATATCGGGGTCAAGGCCGGCCTAAAAAAAGGTAATAATTGGGAATCTGATGTGTCTATTCAGTTTTCTATCTGGGTGTGTTGTTTCACATGTAATCATTTCCTTCAGTCTGTTGTACATTTACGCTTTTTTAATAAATTTTTGGGGTCATCGGTTTCTGAACCTATGGCTGAACCTCTTTTAGTATAATTTTCTAATAAGGAGTTGGGTACAATGAAAGATAAATAAGGCATAACAATTAAGGAATAAAATTAATTATAAACAAATAATTCCAAATAAATACTCACATGAGCGTAAAAAATAGCCATGGATATAAAAAAATTCATATAATTACATTGTCATCAATAAAAAATTTCATAATAGTTGAATACATAATTCCATGCATCTAAAACATAATGGTGAGGCCTCATGCTAAGACATCAAAAACATATTGTTAAGGAATCATTCCAAGACATCTTAAATAAATAGATAATACCTCAACCAAATACATAAGATAGATTTTCTCATGAGACCTACTAATTGAGAAAGGGGATATATATTTTTGGTCCCCACACTTCACTTAATATGTCCAATGAATACATTATATTATTATATAACCTAACATAATCAACATTCCCTAGAAATAAATAATTTTTTGCATTGGAAGAACTAGCATCTTGAATATCAATTATTTCCAAAATAAATATGGTCATAAATAATCCATAGAAATATATCATATGGAATCATATGATAATAACCCTATTAAAACGTAATATTCAATAATGTATATTGACATAGATGAAAATAGTTTCAAAATATCACTGTAAATTTTCTTGGGGAAAGCACAGATTGAAAATGATTATTTTAAAAGTTTCCAAATTATAAGGGAAAAAATTTATTTAAAATTTACCTTGTAAATATGTAAATTAATTTTCAATGTAATTAGTGTTCATGACTATAAGAACCCCGACCCCAAAATCCAAATGTTAGTGGTAACATTATTAAGATGGTATAGATAAAAGTGATCACATCACCAATGATCGATTAGATTATTAGTCTTGAAGAATCAAAATATAAACACAGATTCATTATTACGTTGTAAATTAAAAATATTACATAACCAAAGAAAATAAAATTCATCATTAACACTTATTCAATGATTTCATCTTCAGAACCTAGAAAAGTAAATCAAATAAAAGGGGTGATCTCAAACACTCAATAAGTGTTACGTGAATCAATAAATAGTGAACAAAAAAATAAATTATAATTGAAGTTAAATAAATGAAAAACACATGCCACAAATTAACTTAGATTATAAATACATCTAAAGAATTTTTCCTAGAGAAAATAACATGTAAATTAAAAATTGAATACTAAGTGAAGGAAATTATTAATCATCAGAAGTCATGTATATGGATATTGAACCCTTATATAGTTAATATGGTTTAACCATCTGGGTAGAAAGTCATATGTTTCTTCTTGGAAATAAACATGAAGGGGTTTTTCACAATTTGTTTTTCTCGTAAGACCTGTTGATTCATTTAGGGGATATAGTGGGCCCAATCATTATTTTATGTCTAAAGTATTATTCATATATAGATTCAATTAGAGAACAACATGATTTTTCAAAATAACTTTATTGAGAAGAGAATTCAATTTCATCACTATAAAAAAAATAAAACAACATTCACAGAAAAAACCATATTTAAAAATGGTACATGGATAAGGTAATAATATTATCTATCATACAAGAAATATGAATATTTTATGAAATCATTAATAAATGATTAAAAAAATTAAAGGGAAGTATACATACACCACACACAAGGATTAAGTAGTGAGTTAGGTATAACAAAAGAGAATATCATAACAATTTCCATCAAATAATAGATTTTATTAATACTTGGAAATCCAAATGGAAAAATAGGAATAGGTCATGATAATTGAATTCCAACTAAAATAACAACATGTAAACAAAAGTGTTTGTGAAACTTCTAAAATGAGCCTCTTTACTGTGTTTTAATGTAAAATAATAAGGCTACTTTAAAATTGAAAAAGAAAAAATTGTTTTTAATAAAATTATAAATATAAAATTAATATTTATATGATAAAATTAGTTGTTTTAGAAAAATATTTGTACCTTAATATAGATTATGCACGGTACTTGAAAATAGGTTAGAAATTAGGAGGTTCTATACACTCGAGTATTCTTATCAGAAGGAATTGAAAAAGGATATGAATAAATCTTGTATTTCCCCATAAAATAATGAATAATTAGACAACATTAATATTTTTGGAACATTAAAATTGATTTTTTGAGTAATTCTTAAGAATAATCCAGAACCACTTTTTGGTAATTAGAGAGAAAGCATAACCCAAATGAAAAAATGTAGATTTTGGGAGTACCCCTTACCTTATGTCTGAATGTGGTCTTCACTTGATCATATTGTCTTTTATAATAAAATTATATCCATTAATTAATTTATATACAAATGTATACAAATATACATAATATTGTATATATTTATTATATTCATTTATGGAATTTTCAAGGAGTTATATGGTACAATTTTTCCATTCTAGGGTGTTCATTTCCTTGGTTTCCATGATTAGTTTACTTGTGTAAATGTAAGGAAAACCATGTAAAATTAGAATATTTTTCTATAATAGAAATTACTAAAATTATAGAACATTAAATGTTTATATAGTTTATTTTTTATAAGGTATCTGTTTGAATCATTAGAAAAAACATTTCTGATAATCATTTAAATTATTTTGGTGTTTTTTATCATCACAAATTATTTTTGTTTTATTAATTAATATTATTAATAAATACTGATTATAGATCATTAAGTAATATTTAATACATATATAATAAAATTCTTTTACCATAAAAATTATTTTATGACCAGCCTTGAAGACATAATTTAAAAACCAAAACACATTGTTCCTGAAGATGGTAAATCGGCATCTCACAGATGATGTTTTCATTTTTAGACTAAAAGAGAGAGAAGAAGAGAAATGATGGTGGTTTTTATATTTATATAACAAAATTACATTTCATATAATATACTGGTTTTATCATGTATTTTTGATATAGGAGTTGAGGAGATTATAAAAAAATTAGAAAAAAATAATGAATGTGAAAGAAGATATTACCTCTTGAATTGTTCTACTTGTGAACTGTGTAACAGAAATTGGTTTTGGTAGTTTTTTACACTAGAACCATGTATATGTGTAGAATAGTCTTGAAAAGAGGATTTTTCATAAATTTTCAATGCTTTAAGGCCTATGTTATGTGAGCAGAAGTGGTAGTGAGGGTGATATTTATATTGGAGGAGATGGGTGTTTTCTTATGATTATATTCATTAGTTTATTATATTGTATCAAAGAATGAAAAAATGATGATTCTACGTCTAAACACCGTAATGATTTAATGATAGTTCTATATTATATTTCTTACATCAATAATGACTAACAAAATAGTCTATTTAACTTATAATTTATTTATACTGTAAATAACTATATTTCACTGTTCATTGATATTTCAACTATTTTAGAAATAACCCAAAAAATCACCCAAACCATTTTTTTACATTTATAATTAAAAAATTAACTCCATTTAATTAGAAAATTATTCTATATATGATAAATTTAATTTTTAATATAAATCATTATTTATTAAAAAAATTGCAATTTACAAATTATAATCGATATTATGATGCTATGAAAAATTGATTATGGTTTCATAAAATTATCTTATAGTAATGAGAAAAAAAATATGAATTTATGAATGAATATATTTATTAAAATTAATTGAATTTATTTAATAAGACACATCCCATAAAATTTTGTGGTGTTATATTTTTCAATCCATTAGAAACTTCATCCTTGAAATTTTCATGAGTATTTCTTCGTAAACATATGAAGGTGGTTATTATTCTAAACATCCTTAGGTTCCCAAGTTTCTTCATCCATTTTATGGTTTGTACAAACAACCATTACCAATCAAGTCATCTCAAAACATTCACACATGTGTCAAGAATCTCGATAGGCTCTTCACAGTAAGATAAATCAGGTAATAGTTCTATTTTATCATATGTGAGTACATGTGTTGGGTCAGCCATGTACTTCATTAAAAATGTTATATGGAAAACCCCTTGAACTTTGCAGATGCCTGGTGGAATTGGTTATCGGTAAGCTACAGATCCAATTTATTCCTTAATTTTAAAATTTCTAATGAATCGAGGGCTTGGTTTCCCTTTCTTAACGAACCTTAAGACACCCTTCAAAATAAATACATTCTAAAAGATTTGATCTCCCATTTGAAATTCCAAATCCTTTCTCTGGTTGTTAAACTAAATATTTTTCCATCTTTGATCTACATTGATATGATCCAGAATAGGATTTTTCTTTGTTTTTGTCTCTTAAAAAAATTTTGGTCCTACAAATATCCTCTCACCAACAACATCCCAACAAGTTGGGATTTGAAAACTCATTCCATATAATGATTCATATGTCTCCATTAGAATACATGAATGAAAAATATTATTATAGGAAAATTATACCAAATGTAAATTCTAGTCACACATAAATTTAATGTCCTGTGAGCATGATATCAACATTTATTCTATTGATTGAGTAGTCCTTTAATATTGTCTATTGGTTTGAGGGTTAGAAGAAGTACTCATATGAAGCTCAGTATCCAATTACTTATGAAGTTTCATTTATGATTTTGATTTGAAATGGGGATATTGATCAAACACAATCCATATAGGCCAACCATTATGTATTACAACATCATTAATATATATACTTTCTAGGACATCCAATGGGAAATCATCTTATATAGCAATGAAATGTGCTGATTTTTTATGGTGGTAAAAAATAACCCATATCGCATTATTATTACTTTGATACATTGGGTATAAAGTGAATAAGATCATAGTATTGTCACCCTACTTCCACAAACGAAAAGCTAGAGGTTGAATGAATCCTTTATGATGTTGTCTCTTAGCCTTCACTTGTTGACAAACTAGTCATCATGACACAAATTCACAAATTTTCCACTTCATATTATCCCACCAAATATGATTCTTTATATATCTAAACATCTTAGTACTACTAGGGTGTATAGAGAAGTTTAAGCTATGAGAATCATCTAATATTTACTTCTTTATCTTAGGTATTGATTGAATACATATCCTATTTCCAAATATAATAATTCAATCATCATACACAAAGACTACAGATATTTCATCCTTATCATATATAATTATGTTCAAAACATTTTCATCATCGTATTGAGATTTTTTTATATTCTCCAACAAAAACAGTTTATAAATCAGTAGAAAAATAAGGGATGTTTCTTATACCCTAACAATTCCTATATACCTATTTACTTAATCCATGATCAAATAATATTTATAAATCGTCATTTAGGTTATAATTCCATGATCATTCCTGCATAATGAATCTGCTACATTATTTAATTTTCTCGAGAGGTATTGTATTGAAATATCATAATAATTAAGTAATTCGATCCATATTATATTCCATATCTGGAGTTTATTCTCTGTAAAGTTATATTTCAAACTTTGGTTATTTTTATATATCTTATATCGTTCACCATAGAGATAGCATCTTCATATAATCATATAAAAGATTATGGCTGCTTACTCAAGATATTGAGTGCGATGATTTTTTACATGTTTCTTCAACTGCAATAATTTATATGAAATAAATTTTTCAATATTCATATGGAAATATAATTTTACATTATTTAATTCCTTAAAATATATCACAAACCCATCATTTCTTGAAGGAAGAGTCATAATTGGAGCATTTTCAAATGTTATCTTCAATTCAACAACACATTTTGTACATTCTTTGGTCCATACAAACCTAACCCTTTTACAATGGGCATAGTTAATGGGGTATCCAATAATGAAAAATTATAAACAAAAAACCCTTAGTAACCTACTAAACCAATGACACTACATACCTTGGTTATATTCATTGGATATATCCATTATTCAATTGACATTTTATTCATAGGATAAACTAATATTCTATCCTTAGAGAATGTATAGACCAGAAAAGAAAATTTTTTGATCCAAAATTCACACTTTCTAAAATTCCAATATAACTCTTTCCTTATAAGAGTATCTTGAAAAATCTAAAATTAGTTCTCATGATCCTAAATTCTTTTAGAGTAGACCAATATATCATAAATAAATAGCACAAAATAATTATCAAGACATTCCTTGAATCCTCTATTCATTAGATCCATGAAAATAGAGGGTCTATTAGTCATTCTAAATAAGATTACTATAAACTCATAATTTATATACCCAGATTGAAATTCTCTCTTTAGAACATATTGATTTTTTTCTTGCATTTTATGATATCCATAATGTAGTTTAGTCATTAAAAAATATCGCTCTCCATAAATTTGTTCTAATAAATCATCAATGTATGGCGAAGGGGACATAGTCTTTGTTGTAATTACATTTATTTATCTATAGTCAATGCATATCCAAAATGAACCATCTTCATTATTAACAAAAATAGGGGATCCCAATAGATAAACACTCAGGCAAATAAATCCCATATTACTAAAATCATCTAGTTATCTCTTCAGCTCAAGAAACTCCATATTTTAAATTCAATAAGGAGTTATTGATATTGGTCTTTCATTAGGGATTATATCAATGGTAAATTCCACTTCAGGATCTTGGGGTTTCAATGTAATTCCATAAGAAACACATCAATGTATTCATATACAATTTTTACATTTTCAATTTGAAGATAAAATTTGCCATCCCTATGTGTTTTTTATATTCTTCCCCACTAATTTAATTTAGTAGATCAACTAGGGGGATCTAGAAAGAATTATAGGATGATGTTTTCTCCTCTAAAAATAAGGGATTCTATATCTTTCTCATGGATCATAATTTCCATGTTCTTTTAATTACTTTACAGATGATATTTCTAAATTCATTCCATACATAGAATTATATAAAATTAAAACATAGTTATGAATATAATATAAAAATCCAAAGCATGTATATTTGTCATAATGGGGAGTGACTAATTCATTTTTGTTGAAATGAGATTTCCAATAGGATTTTGACTAACAAATATCTTATTAAATCAAAAGGAATATATGTTAATTTCATAGAAAATTGGGTAGATATAACTGAATACGATAATCCAAAATAAAATAAATCATTGGATAAATGTGAAGATATGATTAAAGTAACTTCCAAAAAATCATAGTGTACTTAAAAATTAGCTGTGCTGATCGTTTAAGCTTGGTCATCTCCCCTAAGCCACTTATGTGGTAAATTCTCATGATTCTTGGGTCATTGATTTAAATAATTACTTGTTTCATTGTATTTGAAGATTTGAACATCATTTATCAATTTTATAAACTTGAATTTAATTTCTCGATGACCCCTTTCTACACAATTTTAAAAACTATCGTACCTTATAATCATTTACAAGTGTAATTAATTCAATAATTTTGACATCAAAGAAATTTCTTCATTACGCAATTTTTTATTAACGATTATCTCTTTCTATGGTTATCAGAAGACCTATAATTTTATTGATTTCACTTTATCATTTCATATCTATAAAATTCTTTCTCCATTTTTATGGAACATAATAATACATCATCATATGATGAATTGTTTTCAGAAAAGCCATTTCCTATTCGAGACATAGTTTAAGACCATCAAATAAATTATCCATATTGACCTCTAAATCATGAATGTAATATATAGAATATGTGGATTATCTTATGATGGTTTCCTTATACTCTATAACACACTATTATTCCCTTTACTTTAAGCTAATGAATTTTATATTCAATTTAGTTCATTTCTTATGAAGGATGTATTTGTATAATAAGGTTTATTTAAAATTTCTCCATTCCTTAACATGTATGTCACGTTCCTCCTTATTACTATAGATAAAATACAACCATTTATCAGTATCTCCCTTGATGTACTATACTTCACCTGCAACCTTTTCATTTTCATTGCTTTCCAATGCCCTAAATATCTTTTCAAGGGACTAGATCCACTGCTCATCAACTAGTCGATTAGTAGTACCACTAAAATATGGGGGTTCATACAACATGAAATGATCCAAAATAGGGGTAGTATGGTCTTTCTTCATAACAATTGAAATATATCCTAATATGGAAATGCTCTACATAGCTCCAACACAAGTTATGTTAGATTTATCAGTGGGGAAATACCATCTTTATCTACAGTTATTGATTCCTTTCATTCCATTAGGTTCCAGAAATAAATAATTTAACAGAATATGCAGGATCATAATAACCATGAGTATTGAGCCAAAAATCCACTACAATTAGTTATTATAATTATCATTTTTATTTGACATATAGTTCTCATGATTTATACTAAATTATCTTGAATACCAAATGTAAAAACCCCAACAACAGTAGCCCATATTTGGTGGCCATTTTATAAAAATAGAAAATATACAAGAGATCACATCACCAAGGATCGATTAGTTTAATATTATTGAAGAAACTAAATATATACATGTTTCACATATTACATTACTAATTAAACATCGTACATTAAAAAGTAAAATAAATTTCTTACTCCTCAGTTATTCAATGATTTCATCTTCAGAACCTATAAAAGGAAAAAAAATATAAAGGGTGAGCTCAAATGCTCTCTAAGGTTAACATGAATCAATTATAAGTGAAATAAATTCAATAAGGCATAATTTTAAGGTATATAACCTAAAATCATATGCCCTAAATAAAATGAGAATGTAAATGAATCCATAGATTTTATAATATTGAAAATATAATGGATTATAATAACTAAATACTAATGGAATAAAATGCATAGTCATTGGACATCATGTATCTAGAACGTGAACCATTATAATATCAATATGGTTTCTGTATCTATGTAAAATCCGTATTGATTCTACTTAGAAACATACATGAAGGTTTTCTCACAAATTATATTCTTTCATGAGTCCTATTAATGAATCAAGGGGGTATTGCAAGGCCCACCCATAATTTTATTTCCAAATCAGTCCCCATACATATATTTAATTCACGAAAAATGTGACTTATCATAATATCAATATTGAGTGGAGGATATAGATTCATCAATATTTCCCTAATAAAAACTACATTCAATGAAAACACTATATGTAACAATGGTACAAAACTAGGGAAATAATAATATCCATGACACAAGAAATATTTATTTTTAATAAAATCTCAATTAATTATGATCACAAATGAATGGGAGGCATAAATACACCACACACAAAGAATAAGTGGGGAATAAGGCATAACAAAATGATAGATCAGAATGGTATCCATAAAAGAACATATTTAAATAATACTTGTAAATTAATAAGTGAAAATAGTTCTATATAAAGATAAATTAATTCCAGCTTAAGTGAAAACATGTAAATAAGTGTTTATGAAACTTTCACAATGGGATTATTTAGTGTGATTTAATGTAAAATAATAAAGAGACATTAAAGTAGAAAGAAGAGTATTTTTTGAATAAAACAAGAAATATTAAACAATTTATTTTCAATTTAAAATGATTTATTTTAGAAAATTATAGGTATATTATAGTATATTATGGATGGAACTTTAAAAAGTGTTAAAATAATTGGCAATTTCTCTTTAATCAGGTATTCTTATTGGGAGTAATTGAAAAACGATACTTATAAGAACATGTATTTCTCCATAAAATAAAGAATAATTGGAATAGGATAATAGGTTTGGAAAATACTCACAGAATTAAGGGGGATAACATAATAATAATTAAGAATTATAGTGGGGTAAAGAGGGAGAATGTGTAACCTTAATAAAAAATGGAGGTTAAGAGAGAATCCTTTACCTTATGTCTGAATGTGTTCTGAAATTGATCTTAATGTCTTGGATAGTAAGATTAAATCCATTCATTAGGTAAAAAATAACCTATTCTATGATTATTTTACTTAAAATAATTTAACATGTTCATTTATAACCTTTTTAATGAGTTATATGTTACAATTTTATCATTCGGGGGCATTTGTTTCATAGGTTTCCATGATCGGTTTACTTGTATACATTTATGAAAAATTATATAAAAAAAGAATTGTTTTCAAAACTTTAAATTAATGAAATTTAAAAATATAAAATTATAATATATATCATTCAATTATTTAGTATGTTGATAAATAAATAGATAAATCATTAGTGATAATCTTTTATGTTATTTTTATGATTTTTAGATCATCGTGAACTAGTTTTGTTTTATTATTTAAAATTATGTGTACATAATAGTTCCAGAAACTTAAATAAGATATAATACCCATTTTTTAGATTATTTAACCATAAAAATGGTTTTAATACCAGACATGATGGGGTAATTGAAAAATGAAAATGTGTCGTCTACGAAGGTCATAAACATGCACCACACGAAAGATGTTTCCATTTTTAGAACAAAAATGGTTCGGAGAAGAGACTCGATGACTGGCCTTCTATTGATATAATTATATTTCAGGAATATAGGATACTATATATATCATTAATATTTTTATAGGGGAGTTTTTGATAGCATATAGAATATAAAATTATCTGAAAAGAAAATAAAGAAAGATAAAGAAGCTTTTACCTCCTGAATTCTCCTCCTTGAGAACCTCCTTAGGGAAATTGGGTTCAATATTTTTTTGAAACTAGAAACTCTTATATATGGGAAGAGGAATTATATGAGTAGTGGGTATAAATTGGATAACATTTTCAGCTTATCAGATGTAAGGAGAAGAGGTGGTGAGGCAATGTATTAATAGGGGTGGAGAGGTGTGTTTTATTATTATTTTTTCATTAGATTATTATATTGAATAAATGAATGTAATAGTGATAATTACATTAATAAAAAACTTAAATATAAAATTATTGTTATATCTTATAGTTCTTACATTAAAATTGACTCATAAAATACTATATTTAACTTATAATGTATATATAGCATAAATTACCGTATATCACTATTCACAAAAAAATCAACTATTTTAGAGGAATTCCGAAATTTCACCCTAAATATTTTTTTATGGATATAATTAAAAAATGAACTCCATTTTTTGAATATAATTTTAGAAATATGATAAAATTATTTTTTAATTAAATTAATAATTTCTTCGCAAATTACCAATTTTAAAATTATAACTGATTTTACGACACATTGGGAAAAATTAATTAACGGCTAAAAATATTTCCTAATAATCATAAGACAAAAAAATATTAATTTATAAATATATTTTATGAAGTTAAATTTTCTTTCTAATCATTATAATAATTGGAATGATTTAACCAAAAATTTATTTTCTAAAAAATATCAACACTTAATTTATCATCTTTAAAACATTAATTTTCTAATACAATGATATAATTATATCATAATTTCATTTATAAGATACCTAAATTTTATTTATACTTTCATAGATAAGGTTTTTATTTTATCAGTTACATTTCTATTCTTAATGGCCACATTACTATTTCTAATGGTGACATTAGTATTTTAAATAGTATATCATTGTACATCTATACTTCATTTTGTGTGCAACATAACATATGGAATGAATTGAATTTATTTTTGAAGAAACATACCGTAAAATCATGGTGTGTTATAATGATGGTGAAAAAAATCATTCCATCTATGTAAAAAAAATTCCTTTCATGATTTTTAAAAAAGTTAAAAATGAACATTGTTTAGAAAAAGACGAAATGGTTTCTTTTAAATAATTTTATTAAATTTAAAAATTCATTAGAAATTAATTTAAAAATAATATTTTAATATAAAAATATACTTAAAAAATTTAATAAAAATATTTATATGGATGAAAAATATTATCAGGCTAGTATAAAAAACATCATTTTTTCTTTAAAACATGATTTCCGTATCATAAATACTTAAAGAGTAAATAATTGAAGGAAAATTTTTTAATTCCCATAAATATTCATATTATAATAAATTATATATTTTTTATTATAGAAATATCAAGTAATTTCCTCTTTGGTGACTTAAACATAAAAAATCCTGAATAATGATGTGATTTTAAAATGAACCCTTATAGTTTTGGTAACATTTGAATCTTAAGACCCAATAAAGAGTGACTTCAAATAAAAATTTATATATAATTACTTTAATGATTGTAATTATATAACAACTAAAAGAAAGAATATAAAGAAGATAAAAAAACATCTGCATGACATAACATATGTCCTGAATAAGATAATTTGAGATGATAAACCCTTACATCATGTTTGATTTCCATTGTATGTGCACAAAACTCCAGTATAACAAATATATATTTATTATAAATAAATTAAAGAACCTCAAAAATATATATCACACAATCTATGATTTACTTATAATATTGTATCACTTGGGTGTTGACAATTATTTGTTAAAATCACTCTTTCAGGTAATTACTACTTCATTTTTTTCATATTTGTTTTGATTTGATTGTTTTGGTCCTTATACATAAAATCACGGTTAAATAAAATATATAATTTAATTAATTATATTAATTTCATACATAATATATATATATATATATATTTAATGTCGTTATTTAAAGATATAGATAGAAAACTAGATTACACCATACAAGGAGATGGTAGATCTAACGTAAGCATGGATGTTGTTTTGATTTATTTATATATGGAAATAAATAATGGTAAATAATAATTTCAATAGTAATTTTAATAAAATATGTATCGCATATATTATTTAAACAAATCCTTAAAACCCTTCATGTAAAATATAAATGAAAAACAAATCATATCGCTTTGTAGAGGGGGTATTCCACATGTATACACAAGAAAAATTAATGTTTTCCAATAGATTATAAGGTATGTAGGTTGATGGGATATTATAATTTAGAAATTATAATTATTTCATATTTATCATATATAAAAATTAAAACCATCATAATAACCATTCATGAAATTTTTTGGTGAAAATTTATTTGTATCTCTACATAGATACTATACGTCATACATATGCATGAAAGATTCTTTGAATAACAATTTTAAGTGAAAATACATAGATAATGGTGATTTTATAATCATCAACAAAGTTTTTTATATTTAGGATACTTAAATTATTATATTAAGATGAATATATAACTGATATAAAGAAGGTAAAAGTATAATTAAAAGGAAAGTTATCAGTTAAAGAGATTGCGTCTTCTTTGAAGAAAATCCTTCATATATCCTCTTAAGGGATATAGGGTTGTTGTTTTTGTTATAAAAAAAGATGAATAATGTTTTTAGGGTAGTTTATAAGAAAATTTGGCATGTACTAGTCGAGATATAGAGCATAAATTTGTTTGAATAAGTGAGATAAATTTGTTTCCATTTATAAGGGACTAAGAGGTCACAGTTGGAATTTTTGAAAATAATAAAATATACATAAGTATATATGAAGCCAAATGGATCCAAATTGGAATATATTTTAACATATTTAGTAACTGGTTAAATATTATCAAAAAAATTGACAGGTTTAATTTGTCTTCTAAACCTTACCATTTATTTTAATCGCTTAGTTAACCAATCTTAACCTTAGTGGTGATAACATCCTTTTCAGTATTAAGATGTTATAATTTTGACTTTAAGGTGAAAATTACCATATAAATGTCCAAAGTAATTTTTTTTCAAAATCTAATCAATATTTTTCTATTTCCTGTTTTCTATTTATTGGAAATAATTTAATAAAATATTATTTTTTAAATATATCATGAATGTAATTTTTGACTATATTTATTTAATTTGAATTAAAAAATATAAATAAAAATTTTCATTTCAAATATATTCCTTTAAAATAGAAATATTATGTAATATTCATCTAAAAAATTTGAAACACTATAACAATTTGAATATATATCACTTATTATATTTTTAAAAAACATTATTTTTTATAGAATAAATATCATTTAAGCATTCTATAAAAATCTATGGTAACTATTTAATTCCTAAAAATTAAATAAAAATTAACATTATAAAAATAAATTTATTATTCCTAAAAATCCATTTATATTAATTCATCACTTGTTTTTTTCTTTTGAAAAGAAATATGATATATTAAAAACTAAGTGACTAACATTTGGTAACTTAATATCAATAATTTAAATATTTTATTGGTCTTATTCATGGAATGGTATCCATTAAAAAATTAAAATTACATAATAAAGTGATAATCGTAAAAATAACATCATACAGTAATAATAAGGTTGAAAAATTATGACCCTATCACTTATTTTTAACCAATATTAACTCGATTTACTCTTCCCAAGTTGATAAATTTTCTCATGTTTACAATTCATGTTAAAAAATAATAAAAGGGGAATATTTTTCTTATTTTAACATCATGATTAAAAATATGTGCTTAATTTTATAAAATTCAATTTATATAAGTGTCCTAAATTAATTTTAAAATAAGTTTTCATAACATGATGAATTGTTTTTCAAAAAAATGCCTTTCATGTATAAATATGTCTTTATACTAATTTAAATCATTAAATTGATTCCAATTAACAAAAATTTATTATAAATAATATAATAAAAGTAATTTTAATTTTAAATAATTTTAAAAAACTTGAACTTTAAAATAATTAAAAAAAAATTCAATAAATATCGATATTTTAAATATTCACTAAAAAAGAAACTTTTCAGAAAAATCTGATAATTTTCATCCTATCTTAATTTTTAAATAGTGATTTCAAAATAAAATTATAAAATAAAATATTTATAATTTTTAAAAATTATTTATAATATTTTGTCAAAATATTTAACAAAAACATCCCGAAAAAAATGTATTTCTAAAGCATTAATAACTCTAATGAAAATATAAAATTTTCCTAAGAATAATCGATGAATTTTTTATTAATTATTTCTTTATATGTTTATCCTAATTTATTTAATAGTATTCATTCCTAAATATTTAATGAATGTGTTGTAATGACCATATTTAAATAATAAAATATTGTGGTATTTTTAAGCTTGTTTTTGCATGCCCACATATGGTATCAAACACAATTTCTTTTTTTAAAATCTTAAGATATTCAGAATTTATTTTAGTGTGAGATTTTGTGGGAGGATATATATATATATATGTTTTTTATGGAGGTCAAAAATAACCCTTTATTTCTTAACATGATATGACTCTTTTCCATAGGTCGTTCTATTTTAATATTTATGGTTCTAGTGATTAATATATATTATCAATGCTCTAGGGAATAATAGGGTCAAACTTTATTATTTATTGAATTGGGATTACGTTTGATTTAAATAGATACACTAAAATTGTTTTACAGTTAATCCGTAAATGGTTTGTATGGGTATTTATGAGGTATTACATACAATGTGATATAAGGTGGATATAATGATGGATTCCAAAAATGTTTGTTAAATTATTTTAAAATGTTTCTTGTATATGGTATCACATGTTATTTTATGCAATACAATAAAAGGTGGTATAGTAGAAAGTCTTTTATTCTTTAGTGAAAGTGATGTATATAAAGAAATCTCCCCTAAATATATTATATATATATATTATATATACGTGTATAAGGTATATAAATATTTATTATATAACCATTCAAAATGAATAATTTTAGTCCATTTTTCATCTAACTCATATAGATACTCAAACCATAAAATTTGATGGAATCGTACAACATATATTGATAGAACAAGCCACTCACAAAACCAACCACAAGAAATTGAACCCTACGATTGGCGAGTCCTATAATGAATGCAATGAAATTAAAAACCACTATATTTTCTAGGAATCAAATGAATTTATTAATTTAGCAAATTTTATGATATTTATAATACCAAGATGTTAAGAGATACCATTCAAAATATGTTCACCAAAAGTGGTTATAATTTATAATTATATTACATGATATTTGACATGATAGAGTTCATTAAATTCATCCATATGATTAATAATAAGAATGAACCATTTACTCATGTGTTATAATACATGGGATAATGTATGAGACCATCAAATATTTTACTCAAGATTATATAAATGATATCTATGTGATTGTAGTGGTTGTGTGATACAAGCTGAGGCTCAACTAAACTCACTACCCTTATTTCTCAATCATCTTCATCCTTGGAGCACTGAGGTTCTAGAACACAATTGATGATTGAGATACATACATGAATATTAAGGGATCATTTCGGATAGTGGATATACCTACACATATGGGAGTCTTTTTTCACTTTGGTGATAATCATAAAACTCATACAAAGATGATGTAGATGTTATAGAGGCCTAATGTTGTTATGGATACAAAGTTTATAGGTCATTCATTTTTATTTTTTCATAGATTTCATATATTTTATACAGGTTGATCTTGTGAAGGGATTCATTCACTTCCACTATTATTAATTGGAAACTATCAATCCCTTTATTAGCTCCCACCACCATTTAGTGACCATTTCAAGCCTAAATATGGCCACTCTCTCTTGGTGTATTTTGGAGACTTCAACATGCTCAAAAGTATAGTGGTTCTATTGAATACATACATTTACATATTACTGAGTAATACCATATTGGATTCTTGGTCGAACATCAATAGAATTTTTTTCCCATAGAGTTAACCTGTATCCCTAACTATACAACATTAAATAATGACTTCTCAAAATCATAGAAACTATGAGAGAAATTTCTCAGTAGATTGTCGTCTGCATCCCCTTCCCACCAGGTTGGAGTTTGTCATCATAGATGAATCCTCTATAATTATGTAGATAGATGGATTAAAAACTTTATCCTAAAATGAGTTCACCAGAATGTCAAATTGTACCAGAAATTTATGTGTAACCCCACTCCCCTCTATCATCCTACAATTAGTTGAAATGATATTATTAATTAAAAACACCTTTCTTTATCATATTTATGTCACTAATAATTCTTAGGCAATATAATAAAATCCAATAAAGTATTCTTTAAAATTTTTATTAAATACATAATAAGTTTTCTCTAAACATATTATATGAACACATAAAACATCATTAGGATATAATGTAAATAAATGAATAACGTGGTTTGATCTTAATCAAAAAGAAAGAAAAAATTGGTTTATTCGAGTAATTTAAAAAACATTCCACTCAATGAATTATTAATCAGTTCATATTTATATATTTTTTACGAATTAATATATAGGAGATACTATTTATCCATTTTAATGATTCAAATATATAAACCTCTTGTTAACCCAACCAATATTATAATAAATCATTGATAAGCATGTGGGATTCTATGTAGTATTATTAGATCCTCCTTATGACACCCTAAATAATGCATGAGACTAAAGTAAATTTATTAGACTCATGAACAAAAATTATGTGATAAAGAGGAATCTCATAATACTCCAAATAACTCCAGTTTTTTCATATTTATTGTTTCCAAGTACTTTTATAGGTAACTTCTTAGGGCCTTATAGTCTTATTTCCAAGTTAATTCAAATTCTAATTCCCTTATATCTCATTATGTGTGATTTGATTCCATTTATTAATGATAATATATTGATGACCTAGACTATATCAGATTGGGTCCTCATAATACCCTAGTCACACATATAGATCACTATAGGTTGGCATAAATGCTGTGTGATAAAGTGAGTATGTATGAGAGAAGGTTTTCTCATTTATATATGCATGCCTAAATAATAGTTCCATGCATATATTATCCAAACCAAATAAGAATTAATGTCAAAAAATATATATAAAACACCAATATAATAATGTAGGACAAAAGACGAAATCATAGTGCATGATATGCCTTGAGAATTTAAGACACATATCAAAAAGGTTCAATGAGAGCCCTGTGATAGTCAAAAGGAGTATAAATGGAAGAAAAGTAGTTTTATAGTCGATTTTTTAAACACACAACTCATAACAACCGAAAATTATACACCTATGTGATAAAAAACCTAGATGAATTGTCATAGAATGCCCTTGTGACACCAACTCGGTCACCCTCTAAGTATAAAAAGTGGATACATCTTTATATCAATATCCCGATAGAATTATGGTCCATGATCAGATGTATTTCCCATACCTGGGAAATATAAAAAAGGACTTTTCATGTGTATTGTAATATAGAAACCCATACACTCGATACATAAATATTATATTTAATTATATTAATATACAATACATAAGATAATGAACCAATCCAAAATCATATGGGTTTCATATCTTTGGAAATTAGAAACACAAATAACTAGTTTATGATAGTCATAAATAATCTCCCACTTAGATATTTATAACTATCATCTTTAAAATACATATACTTATTAATAAGTCTCTTTATAACCTATGGAAAGGAAACATAATAAAAGGGTGATCTCATATGTATAGTAAGGATAAACAAGGAATAAATCAATTATTACATAAGAATAAAATAATTTTAATAGTATAAGAACATGATATTGATATTTTAAAACCATACCCTATATATCAAAAATCATAATATTAATTAATGTCATAAATCATGTAGTTTTATACGAAATCAATCATAAGAGAATCCAAGAACATAAACCATGAAATAATAATATAGGCATGAGACACTAATTTTGAACACAAATAAGCATAGAATATTATTTCATCTCTATTCGAGGAACATTTATAAAGCTATAATGGTGGAATGGGTTCACACCATAAACTATCATAATAGTCAAGGTTTACTCTCAAAACTATCATAGTGGACATAGTGCCTTACTGAACTATTTTCACTCCCCATTCCATTTGTGTTTATCTCATTAAATATCAACCTTAACCGCATTCCTTGGAGAGAGATATAGGTCCCACCCATCACATAAAAAAATCATACATATTTTTTCCATAATATCATAAAGCATTAATTATTTCAAAACATATAAAATAAATGGGGTTCATAAATTTTTCATATTTGAATAACCCATGGAAAATAAATTGGTTTTATAAACCTTTCAACATTTCATCAATGAATATCCCATGGAAAAGAAATATTTATCATAAAAATATTATCACTATAAACATAAAAATATCCAATGAAAAAAGGATGGTATCATTAGATCACATCCCCACTAAATGAAAATTAAAATTCCAGGTTTCTATCATTGATGAATATATATACAATTAACTGTTCATTAAAACAACTTTGGGATAATAAAATTTTCATTCTGAAATCGTTTTCAAAAAAAATATGAAAATACAATAAAAAAAAATATTTGAAAATAACCATGTAATATTTTAAAATAATATTCAAATAAATAATTTGTTCTAATGGCTGGAAAATCCATTCTTACAGTATAAAAAAAATATTCCTTTCACAAAATTAGAAATAATTGAAAACGTGCATCATCTAGAAAAATGACAAGAAGATTCCTTTCAACAAATTTTCTATAAAATTAAACAAGTTTTAAAATTAATTTAAATAGTCATATTATAATTTTAAAAACCTTTATTAAAACATTTATGTAAAAAATGGATATCGAAGAAAATGATTTTTCACCAAAGAGAAAAATAATGTAAATTTTCCTTAAAAAATATTATTGGTATCGTAAGAAATTATGGTGTGGAAAATAAAAGAAAAACATGTCTTTTCATTAAATAACCAGTGTAAAATAAAATTAAAATGTTTCTTGAATTGTATTTCACAATTTTTCATCACAATAGTAATGGTCTAAATCAATCCTAATAAACAAAGATATTGTGATGTAAAAATCTAACCTCATGTTCTCCTTGCATCAAATGAAATTTAACCTCATGGATAATAAATTTAAATTTATTATAATATTGTTCCATAATAAATTTTCATACATTTAATTTCATGTATGATCCCTTTATAACATTCCAACACCACCTTTTAATAATAATTGTCTATTAAATTCATCATTTTTTAGTGGTTATTGTTTTGTTTATCATGAATATTTCTAGTTCAATAGTTAAAGTTCATGTATATATATCTATGTTCCAACTATAAAGATTATTTATCATGATTTAAATATCACACATATTAATTATAAACACACACACACACAGATATATATATATATATTCATCTATTAAATATATATATATAGAATTTGATTAAACTCTTTTTGGATATGGTAGGTCGTATATTTGTTTTCATTTTTTGAAGAATGGATTAAAAGAAAATAATATATTAATTCGCAATTAAATTATATTAATTAAATCATATATATAATATATATTCATAAAAATCATCTTTGTTTCCAACCATGTAGAATATAAATTAAAAATGAATCTCATCGCTTCCTAAAGGTGGTAATATGCACGTACCCATGAGTGATGTTATTGTTTCCCAAAAGATTGGATTCTAAGAATTTAAACATGATATTTTATTTATAGTGGTATAATTATTTCATAAATATCATATATATACATTGAACCCATCATAATAACCATCCTTTAAATGTTGTGATTAAAACATAATTGTATCGTTATGAGGAGATGGTAAGTTTTACGTACACATGAGCTATACATTCAGTTCACATTTCATGGTAAAGAGGGTGTATAATAGTTCTTAAATAATCATAAACATATTTTAAAATATTTAATATATTTTAGTTATTATTTTATGATAAATTAATTAAATTTATAGGAGAAAAATAGGATTATAAATGAAAGTGATCGATTAATGTGAATACCTCTTCATTGAAACGATTCTATAAGATCACAAACAAAGGGATCAATTATATCTATTTTAGGATGAAAAAACAACAGGATGTGGCTATGGAAGTTTATAAGATAAATTGGTAGATTATGGTTGACCTAAAAAGATCAATGTGGTGTAAACAATTGAGCGAATATGTGCCATTATATAAATAAGGTGGGGGAACTATTGGGATTTTTCAAATGATTAAATTTTAATAAATTAATTCTCAATAATAATGCTCCAAATAGAAATGTATTATAAAATAATTTATTATATTATATTAATCACATTAAAGAATATATTTCAAAAAAAATTCATTTTAAACCTTATCATATTGATTAACCCTTATTTAACCATTGTTAATTTTAACTATGATAAAAACTTTTTCAATATTAAAGCATTGTAATTTTTACTTATAAGGTGAAAATTCGCTTTTAAATGGAAAATTTAAGAAATATTTGACTATAGAACATCCACCTTCATTTATTTTATGATTTTTATTATTTATAAACAATTTTATAAAATTTTGATTTGATCAAATATCATGTTTTTTAATTTATCACTATTTAATTAATTTTACATAAAATACATAAAGACAACAATGGATTTTTAATTTAACCCTTTAACAGAATAATAATATGTCATATTCACCATTAAAATTCATGGAACACTATAAATTACTATAATTATATCACTTTTAATATTTTCAAAATCATTTATTTTATATTTCCATTAATTGAATAAATATTGTTTGTCCATTGTGTAAGAAATTAAGGTAATTATATAACACCTAAAATTGTAAATAAATTACCATCATGAAAATAATTTTATTATTCACAAAATTACTACTAATATTAATTCAGAAATTTGTTTTTACAAATGTGAACAAAAAAATGATATTTAAAACTAACATAGTTAACATTTCTATCTTTCTTTGATTTGAATGATTTATAAGTCACTTTTATGGGAATGTACCTATTAAACTAATAAATTTAGATACTAAAGTGACTTGAGTTTAATTATCTTCATCCAATAATAGTTATAATAAATAACTATGTCCTTATAACTTCTATTTAATCTAGATTATCCTAATTTACCCTTTATAAAGATGATATATTTTACCATGGTTATTATTCATATTGAAAAAAAATAAAATGGGCCTATTTACCAAATTTAAAGCTCCATATTCAAAATATGTAATTAATATACTCTTATTAAATCCTAATAAAGGGAAGAAATTAATTTAAAATTTAGTAGGAAAAGTGAGAGAGAAAATTATTTTTTGAAAAAATATTTTTAAGCAAAAAAATGGATTTATTATTATCCCATTATCATAGAAAACTTTTATGAATATTTAACAAATTTTATCAAGTTAATAATGCACAAAAATCAATAAAACCATTCTCTAATATGGATTAATTTAATTTATTAATATAAAAATACATTGCATGCATAAAAAAGTCTTCCAGAAAAATATATTTCTTTTTCTTTAAAATTATTTTTATTTTTTATATAATTAAATGATAAAAAATGAATTAATTTTTTAAATATAAAACCATACATTTTTTATAATATATTTTTCAAGTTAATACCATTAAATCTTTAGTACCCACAGTTTCTGGTATGTAACCCTTACTTGATGTTTTTCATGGTTTTAATGTTAAGGGTGTTGAATGGGAGATTCGGGAGAAATTGGAATGATGTTCTGAGGAAAAATGGATGTCGCACGGGAGGTGCACAGTTTGTCTAAACCGTCCGGCCAAACCGTGAGCATTGGGTCTTGGGGGTAGGGGCTTCTGCACGGTCGGTGCATGGTTTGTCTAACCATGCGGCCAAACCGTGCGAGAAGGGAGGTCGAGTCAGTAGCTAACACATGGTTAGTCCATGGTTTGTCAAACAGTGCGGAATAACCGTGCGGTCACTTAAAATTACATCCTTAAATTGTGGATCTAACTCGTTTTTCCTCTAATTGCCTCATTAAAGCTCCTAAGTGGCCCTAACTCGGGATTTTGGTTCTTTTAAGGTCCAAGAGGGTTCTCCCATCATTCCGGAGGCGATCCGAAGGCTTCTCATGGCGAATCGAAGCCCGAATTTTGAGGTATGTGATCATTCTCCTTAATTCTTGATTGTTTTCTTAGATCTACTCAGATCTACTTCTCGTCTTATCTCATTTTCTTAGATCAACGCCCCTTATGGGTAGATATAATTTTGTGGATTCCAAATATGGTTATATTTGGTCTTGTTTGTGTTAGGAGAAGTGATCAATTTTTTGTTTTTAGAAATTTGGCGCGGTGTTCTTGAGCGTTTTTCATCTGTTTCATGGTTTCACCTTTTTGATGAGGTAGGGGGCTTCAATACCGACTCCTCTTATTTAAATTGGTTGGATTAGTTTCAAAATTGATATTTTTATGGAATTCATTATGAAAAGCATGTATAAATCTTATTTAGTCATTATTTATGGTTTTGATGAAATTGTGAAATCTTGGTGAATTCTGTGCAAAGTTACTTGTAAATTTGTATTTAAAATGTTGGTTTTAAATTATGAAATTTCTGAAATTGTAAATGGTTTGATGAGAAATGGGTTTTCAATAAAAAGATTTTTTTTATTGAAATGGTTTTGATGGATTTGGTATTCAATAAAAAGGAAGCTTTATCGAAATAGTTTGAATTGTTTGAACACAGTTGGTTTGGATGGAAAATTGTATTCAATAAAAGGTGTTTTATTGAATGGATGGTTTGGAATGGTTATTTGGGAATGTGTGGTTTGTGTTCATATTACATGTACAATTTTTGTTCGAAATAGGACCTTGTGCTGGGTGCAAAACGTTTATTGTCACGTGGTAACTATATGTACGAGGCTTGGTTGAAACATGACCTTGTGCTCGGTTCCAAAGGTGTAATGGCACATGGGAATTAATTACCTTGTGAAGGCTTGTTAGATCAACGAGAAACCGCTCAAGAGTACGGAAGCCTCAAAACGATGCATGCATGGCTGATTTCACGGGTTTGTCAAATGGTTGGGAATGCTAAAACAGAATGTTTGTGTAATGGTTTGGAAATTTGTTTGGTTATTTTTCTAGACAAATAACATGTTGGAAAAGCATGTTTAAATTGCAATTTGATGCTTTTGAGCATCGATGGTTTTGGAAAACATGTTTATATTTAGTTATAATCTGCTTTGGTGAAAATGTATTATATAAAATGTTTTTATATAAATGTGGCTAACTCTTCTATCCTAGTGGCATGAGTAGGGAAGTCATTGGGGAAAGCCAACTCAGTTTTATACTCACCCCTTCTTTTTCACTTTGGTTCTTTTGCAGATGTTGTATTCCGAGACACAGGTAATGGTAAATCATCTCATTACTAATGGCTCATGGTGATGTTTGGGAGATTCTGTGGAGGTTTTGCTTGTGGACCACAAAGTTGTGGTGCCTTTGAGAGTATCGTGTTGTTCGTCCTCTGTGTACGTTGAGGTTTGGTTTGGTCTTCCACTTTTTTTTACTCTGATGTGGTTTAATATAAGTGAAGTTTGGATTTGGACTTTCATTTTTTCAGGCATCATATTGTGAATGGTTAATGGATGGGTTTATTTTATTAATTAGTAAATCATCCCCCAATTGTATTTGAAACCCTTTGGAATTTACTGCCATCCTTTGGCGTCTTGGGGATGTCACTTAAGGCCTAGTAATGACTCGATGCACTCTCAATCCAATGCGAATTGGTGGGTCATTACAAATGGTATCAGCTTGTTCGCTCCTTGCCTAACAGGTTGTCATCGATGTTATTGGTCTTAGAGTTGAAATTCCTTCTGGTCTATTCTTTGGGTGGTCCTCTTAGACAGGAGTAGTATTGTCAAAACTTGAAAGGTATAGCATCAAAGGACATAGCTAAACCATTTATGCTGAACATCAAGTAACCAGGGTGTTGGGTACATAAGGGTTTTGGATACAGTTCTAGAATGTTGGAAATCGCATTGTCAATGGATTATGCAATGAGAGGAGCATGAAATTAATTGTAGAGGAATGACTTCACACTAGGATTTCATATCTCATTTTAAGGAATGAGTAAGTATTTTGTGAAAGGTGAAATTTTTTGAAAATTTGGAAAAAAAATCAATATAAAGACTTTGAAAACAGGGTATTTGGTGTATTTTGAAAAAGGTTTGATTTTCAAAAAGAATGTTGAATGTTTTCAAAAAAGGATATACATGGAGAAAGTTTGTTTGAGAACAATGTTGTGATAGTTTATGTGATAGAATTTTAAATGCTTAGCCAAAATTTGCTTGATAGTGAGATTGATAGAGTTTGTTGTTGGTTTACAAAATGGCACTCGGTAGGCATCGTCGAAACCATCCCGAAGAAGCTGCGGAGAATGTGGTTGCACCTAAACCATGTGTGAACCATGAGTTGGTTCGGAGTATTGTACAAGAATTTCAATCTGTGGATACAGGGAACCGAAGGAATGAGCCATGACATATGGATCATACCATCCAGTTTATGAAGCAGAATCCACTAAACTTTAGGGTTGATGCAGAACCCGAGAATGTAGGGGTGTGGCTATGCAGGATGAATCGTATATTCAATTTCATCGTCACACCAGTGGAGGTGAAAGTAAATCTAGCAACGTATATCCTTGATGATCTTGCATGTCTGTGGTGGTATTTAGCGGAGCATGATAAATTGGAGGATGGCCTTACATTCTAGGATTTTGAGGAATTATTTAACAAACAATTCAATCCTTACACGTTCATGATCCAGAAAAATAAGGACTTCTTCAGCATGAAACATGAGAGCCTCTCTGTCACAGAGTATACGACTATGTTCATGAATTTAGTTCTTTTTGCACCAGAGGTGGCGGCAAGTGCTTCTTTGAAGGCACACATCCTCGAATCGGGGCTAAGGAAAAAGATTCAATCGAAGATTGTGGTGCTCTATATTAGAGATTATACATAGATAGTGAACAGAGCAACGGTTACTGAACGTGATATCTTGAGATCGATAGGAGGAGTCATGATGATACCCACAGGGATGGGTGGGAACTCCAATGTTGGGAACAAGCGGAAGAGGGACTCCTACATCCAAGGTGGGAGTGCGAATCAGAACCAGATGGTGGTAGAATCCATCCTTCCTCCACGACCCTAGAGAAAAGAAAGTTTCTATCAATGTGGTTCGATTGATCACATGAAACGAGAATGTACAGCACCACCAAGATAATCCTATAATTGCAACAAGATGGGGCATCATCAACGATATTTTTGTAGTGATCCACGATCAGGTGTTTGGGACACTTCTCAGGTGTCACAAGCATCATATGATTCGACAGGGTGAGGAAAACAAAATCAGCCATGCCAGTAGAATAAATTTATCCATGGTGATTCTCGAAATGCCATGACTCCTCAGGTAGGGCAATCTCAACAAGGAAATATGGAGAAAAGTGTAGCAACAAAGCAGTTGTATGGAGCCGAGCAGATGATGGTTAATGATCAGGTTGGACCATCTATGGTGAGAGGTATGATTATTTTTAATTCTACCCTCATAAAAGTGTTATTCGATAATGGTGCATCACATTACTTTCTTGCTACTCGTATTGCTGATTTGCTGAACATAAAACTAGAAATGATGACTTATGTCTTGAAACTAAAAACTCCTCTTGCTGAAAGAGAATGTCACCCCTTCGTGTGTAGAGCATGTGCTATAACTATTGATGGAGTTGAGCTGAAATGGGATTTCTCTGTGCTGGAGATGGATTTCTATGATGTAATCCTGGGTATGGATTGGTTGACAAGGTTTAAGGCTCACATCTACTGTTATAGAAGAACGACTAGTTTCACGGCTGAGAATGGAATTGAGCATCTCTTCATAGGAGAGAGGATGGAAAAGAAAAGTGAAAAGATATTTTTAGAACCAATGGGGGGAATAATATCTTACCAGTTGGTAGTGTTGACATTGGCATCATTGAATGAGAGTGACTAAAATTGCTTTCCAACTGTGGTGGATTAGTTTTATGATATTTTTCCTGAAAAATTCTCATAATTACCACCTGTAAGAGAAGAGGGGTTTACAATTGATCTCCTTCCAAGGACCAGTCCGATCTAACTTTTGTCTTATTGGATGGCACCAATAGAGTTAAAGTAATTGAAAGTGCAGTTAGAGGAGCTGGAAAGCATGGGTTTCATTCCGCCAAGACTGTCTCCATGGGCATCGCCAGTTTTATTTGTAAATAATGCAGATGGAACTATTTGACTATGTATTGATTATCGTAAACATAACCAAGTTACAAGAATGAATAGATATCCACTTCCATGCATTGATGATCTATTCAATCAATTACGGAGATCTCATTGGTTCTCCTAGATTGAAATGCGATTAGGATATCACCAATTGTGAGTTCGGAAGGAGGATATTCCAAAGACAACTTTCAGAAGAGGATTTGGACACTACGAATATGTAGTCATGACTTTCAGTCTAACGAATTCACCAGCGGCCTTCATGGATATGATGAATCAGATATTTCAGCGATATCTGGGTTATATTATTCTGGTGTTTGTGGATGACATATTGGTGTATTCAAAAACAAGGGCTGAGCAAGAGCAACACTTAGCGATAGTGTTGGAAATCTTTCGAGACCATCAGTTGTATGCCAAATTATCAAAGTGCTATTTTTGGTTACAAGAGGTACGTCTTCTGGGCCATGTTGTTTCTGAGAATGGCATTTCAGTGGATCCTGAAAAGATAGAAGTTGTTCTTTCTTGGGAACCGCCGAAGAATGTCTTTTAAGTATGAAGTTTTCTTGGTCTATCTGGTTATTATCGATGCTTTGTCTGTGACTTCTCACGACTATCTTCGCCTATGACAGCATTGACAAAGAAGAACAATGTATTTCAATGGACTAAGGAATGTCAAAGATCTTTTCAAGAGTTGAAAGTTCATCTAACATCAGCATATATCTTAATGTTGCTAGAATCAGGGCAAGGATACGTGGTTAATTATAATTCTTTGAGAACAGGTTTGGGTTCTGTTCTCATCCAAGGAGACCATGTGGTTGCTTATGGCTCAAGGCAGTTGAGAGTTCATCAGAAAAATTACCCAACACATGATTTGGAGTTATCTGTATCCATCCATGCTTTGAAAACATGGAGATATTATCTCCTTGGTGAGAAATTTATTGTGTGTATGGATCACAAAATCTTGAAACACATTTTCTCACAGTGATAATTGAATCTAAGGCAGAGGAGATGGATGGAGTATATTCAAATGCTCGACTTTGACTTAATGTATACACTGGGTAAGGGCAATTTGGTGGCCAATGCATTAAGAAGGATGTTGTATGCTCAGTTGGAAAAAGAAGCATCAGATGAATGGCATTTGATGTTGGTCTTAGCTGACATGCATGTGGAATTTAAAAACCAAGGTGATGTTGCAGTTTTCTTTTCAGCTATGCTTGTTCCTGATCTAGTAAAATTGGTTAAAGAGGCATAAAAATCTGATGCAGAAAGTTTGGTAATGAGTTGAACACTCAATGGTGGTGAGACCATTGATGGCTGGAAACTAGAAGAGGGTTCAATTTTGTGTTTCAAATATTGGATGGTTGTACCTATAGTTTGTCAGGAACAACTCTTTAATGCTTACCAACATTCAATATGGGTTGTACATTTGGGTACACAGAAGATGTATAAGGTGTTAAAGGCGTATTTTTGGTAGAGCGACATGAAAAGGAAGGTGGTCGAGTTCGCCTCACGATGCTTAAATTTTTAGTAGGTTAAAGCAGAGCATCAGAGACCAGCTTGTATATTACAGTCTTTACCTATCACAGTGTGGAAATGGGAGTAGATAGCAGTGGATTTTGTTACAGGTCTTCCAAGAACGGTTCAGAAACACGATGCCATTTGGGTGATAGTGGATCACATAACCAAGTCATCCCATTTCATCCCTATTCGTGAAACCCATATGTTAGAAGATATTTCAAAAATATATATCCACGAAGTGGTAAAGAGAAATGGTGTATCGGTTTCTATAGTCTCTGATAGAGATCTGAGGTTCACATCTTGTTTTTTGAAATCCTTACAACAAGCCCTTTGACTCAGTTGACTATGAGTATGGTGTATCATCCCCAAATGGATGGACAATCCAAAAGGATGATACAGATGTTGGAAGACATGTTTTGGGCTTGTGTAATGGATTTTGGTGGGTCATGGGAGGGGCATATACCCTTAGTGGAGTTCTCATATAATAACAGTTATCTGGCCTTCTTACACATGGCTCATTTTGAAGCATTGTATGGGCGTCCTTGTTTTTCTCCACTATGCTGGGTGGAAACTGGTGAAACTTCCCAAGTCAGTCTGAGCCTTTTCCAAGAGACAAAAGAGAAGATTCAGTTGATTATAAGGAGGATGGAGATGGCACAGAGTCATCAGAAATCTTATGCAGATCACCGTCGAAGACCGTTGTCGTTTGTAGTGGGTGATCAGGTATTTTCAATAATCTCTCCAAGGCTTGGACATCATCATTTTGGGAAGTAGAGAAAATTATCTCCTCGATATATAGTCCCTTTGGAGATACTAGAATGGGTTGGAGAGTTGGCATATCAGTTGGCATTACCACCACAGTTCAGTTCGGTGCACAATTTGTTCCATGTATCTCAGTTGAAGAAGTATCAACCTGATACTGACCATGTGATCAGATGATATCACGTTGACCTAGAGCCGGATGCTTCCTTGGTACATATCCCGGTGCATATTGTGGATAGTCAGGATAAATTATTTCATGTAAAAATCCTCGGTCTAGTACAGTTTTTGTGGCAACATGGTCAAATTCAAGAAGAGACTTGGGTACGCGATAAAGAAATGAGAGAGCAGTGGCCATAACTCTTTTAGAAAATCATTGGTTTTCTACATTCCGAAGATGGAAAGGACAATGGTGGGGAGAATTTAGTACCCCCAGTTTCGGTTATGTAAACATTACTTGATGCTTTTCATGGTTTTAAAGTTATCTGTGTTAAATGGGAGAGTCAGGAGAACTTGGAATGATGTTTTGAGACAAAGGGGAAGTGGCACGGGAGGTGCACAATTTGTCTAAACTGTGCGGTCAAACCATACACAATGGGTCATAGAGACAGTGGCTTCCTCATTTTTGTCACACAGTTTTTCTAACTATGCAGCCAAACCATGCGAGAAAGGTGGCCGAGGTAGTAGCTAACGCACGGTTAGCGCACTGTTTGTCAAACCGTGTGGACTAACCGTGTGGTCACTTAAAATTAGATCTTTAAATTGTAGATCTAACTTTTTTTTACTCTAATTGCCTCATTAAAGCTCCTATGTGGCACAAACTCAGTATTTTTTCTCTCCTAAGGTCAAAGAAGGTTATCCCATCGTTCCGGAGATGGTCTGAAGGCTTCTCTTGACGAATCGAAGCCGGATTCTTGATGTATGTGGTTGTTCTCCTTCGTTCATGATAGATTTCTTAGATATACTCAGATCTACTTCTCGTCTTCTCTCGATTTCTTAGATCTCTGCCCATTATGGGTAGCTCTAAGTGTGTGCATGCCAAATATGACATGATTTGGTATTGGTTGTGTTAGGAGAAGAGATCTAAGGTGGGTTTTTTGAAATTTGGCCCGGTGTTCCTAAGCGTTCTTTGTCCGTTTCTTGGTTTTGTCTTATAATTGAGGTAGGTGACATTACTCTCAACTCCTCTTATTAGAATTCGTTGTTTTAGTTTCAAAATGTCTATTTATTTGGAATTTATTATGAAAATCATGGAATAAATATTCCTTAGTGATGATTTATGGTTTTTATGAAATTGAGAAATCATGGTGAATTGTGTGCAAAGTGACATGGATATTTGATTTTAAAATGTTTTTTTAAATTATAAAATTGCTGAAATTGTAAATGGTTTGATGAGAAATGGGTTTTCAATAAAAATGGTATTTTATTGAAATGGTTTTTATGGATTTTGTTTTCAATAAAATGGTAGCTTTATTGAAATGGTTTGAATTATTTGAACACACTTGGTTTGGATGGAAAATGGTTTTCAATAAAATGTGTTTTATTGAAAGGATGTTTTGGCATGGTTTTTGGGAATTGGTGGTGTGTGTTCATATTGCATGTACGCTGCTTGGTTGAAATAGGACCTTGTGCTCAGTGCCAAACATTTAATGGCATGTGGTAACTATATGTACGTTGCTTGGTTGAAACATGACCTTATTCTTGGTGCCAAAGGTATAAAGGAACATGGGAAGTAATTACCTTGTGACTACATGGTAGATCAACGAGAAAATGATCATGAGTATGGAACTGTCATAACGGTGCATGCATGGATGATTTCACGGGTTTGTGAAATGGTTGGGAATGATAAAACGGGATGTTTGTGTAATGGTTTGGAAATTTGTTTGGTTATTTGTCTGGAAAAATAACATGTTGGAAAATCTGGTTTAAATTGAACTTTTATGCTTTTGAGCATGGATGGTTTTGTAAAACTTGTTTATATTTAGTTATAAACTGCTTTGGTGAAAATGTTTTATATAAACTGTTTTTATATAAACTTGGCTAACTCTCCTATCCTAGTGGCGTGAATAGGGAATTCATTGGGGAAAATCTACTGAGTTTTATACTCACCCCTGCTTTGGCACTTTGGTTCTTTTGCAGATGTTGTATTCCGAGACACATGTAAAGGTTAAGCATATCATTAGTAATGGCATGTGGTGATGTTTGGGAGATAATGTGGAACTTGGAGGTTGTGGACCACTGAGTTGTGGTGTCTTTTTAGAGTTTAGTGTTTTTCTTCTGCTGTATACCTTAATGCTTGGTTTGGTCTTCCACTGTTGTATAATATAATGTGGTTTAACATAAGTGAAGTTGCGATTTGGTCTTTCATTATTTCATGCATCATATAGTGAATCGTTAATGGATGGGTTTATTTTCATAAAGTTTAAATCGTCCCCCAATTGTATTTGAAACCCTTCAGCATTTATGGCAAGCCTTTGGCATCTTGGGGATGTCTCTTAAGGCCTAGTAATGACTCATTGCACTCTCCATCCAATGAAAATTGGCGGGTCATTACACAATCTAACAACTAGGAGATAAATTTCATTTGAAACAACTGTATTTTAATAGTATATCATGGTTATTTTAAACTCGATGTTACGTGTAATGTAAGCTATTGAATAAAAATAATTATTTAAAGAGAAATATTTCATAATCATTATCATGGTGTAAGATTATATCCACCTCAAAACTAATTTATCCTTGAAAATTCATCCCTCTAATACAAGCCGATTAGGAGACTTCTACCTCACCACATTAGTAAGTTCCCACCTAGAGTCCTTAAATTGGCAGGTTCACCACGAAGTATTGACGAGGTGAGTGGTATTATTTCATATAACATTCAATCTATGATCCAAAATCTATACTATTTTTCTTATAAGAAATATATTAATCCATTTGTATGATCTTTGAGTTCAGTATATGAGAATGATCATGTATGTATTTCCTTAAGTGATATACAAGGAACACATCATGATCTTTAGAGAGATTTGGTTAGAGTGCTAGAAAATCATTTATTATCCAGATAAAATCTAGAATTCTAAATTATTTAGTCAATCTAGGGATTCAGTTTCCATTTTTTTTAAAATCCAATCACATTAGTCTAGGAAGATATTCATAGGTATACATTTTCACCAACTTCAAACTGTAGATTTTTCAGATGATTTTTGGCAAAACGTTTTTTCGAATCTAAGATGATTTTATGTGCTATTGAATGGATCTAAAAATACTTTCCATTTCCCTAGAAATATTATATCCATATATATTTATTTCTCCAACATTCTTCCATAGTGTTTCACCTCTGCACTTCCTACTTTATAGGGATTCATAAGGATCCTTCTAAATAATGGAGTGAAATATAAAATTATAATAAAATTCCATGAAATGATGGTATCGATCACCAAAACCATTGAAATTCATAGGGAAATCTCTAAAAATGAATTCAATAGATGGAATGGTCCTCTCATACTAAACATATTTCTAGGAATGATATGTTGTGCAGAAACATAACATTACATCAAACTCAAACTGAATACTTCTCCCAAATATTGAGGTAAACCTCAGATCCCAATCAGAAACAAATGATAGTGTTACACCACGCAATTTTACAACCTACTTAGTGTAAAATTAAACAATTTGATTAAGATATAAATATTTTCTAATGGAAATGAAGTGTGATGACTTGATAAGGGGATCAACTACAACCCAAATAGTATTATTCCCCATAGATGATTTAGGGACATTGATGAAAAAAATAAACGCTCAGGTTTTCCGATTTCAATTCTATTATGGGTATTGGTTGTAACATCCCCTTATATTTCTATCTCTCATCATTTTCTTAATGAAATACCAATCATTGAGATAAAAACTCAGAAATATCTCTCCTTATGACATTCCTCCAGAAATAGAACACATACATGGTTGCTAAATATTATCATTTTATCATAGTCATGGTTCAACTCAGGAATATTTCATGACATCTTTTGTAACTCTATATGATTCTTCTATTGTTTATTAAAATTCAATTTGAATGATGGTTGAATGATCATTTTAGAAAGAAATGATTTCCCCCTTCCTTCAGGATTTCACAATCCATCATTTGAAAGTAAAAAAATATTGAATCTTTTTTTATCCTAATAATTGATAAGCTATCAAGATATATTATACATAGAGAATCTACCACCATGTTCAATTTCCCAGTGTGGAAATGTATTGATTAATCATAATATGTAATCATCTCCAACCATATTCTATGATGCATATTCAACTATTTTTATCATGACACAACCCAAAAAAAGAGCATTCCACAACTTCCCCATTCCTGTCTATAATAGTTCATGGGTTAGATACCATTGTAGAGTAGGAATATCTCATGCATGGGAGACCATAGCCTAATATACCAGTACAGAAATAGCCATATCCAGGCAAAAAAAACTCATAAATTTAAAAAAACTAATAACCATGCATGCTTTTATCTAAAATCCCACCATTAGAATATGAAAACATATTTTTTAATGAAAATTGGCAAAATAAAATCCCACAAAAAGAAACTGAAAACAAGTCCAACCTCTGGAGTATGAGAGTACAACTATAATAGTTACCATCAGAACACACCTCGGTCTGCATGGCTCACTAAACACTATCATGTCCTTGTCCCTCTATGACTTCATCAAAAGGTCAGTCATCAACATAAGACACAATATATCTAGGAAAATATCATGTAGGGGTGATCATAACAACACCATTTAGGACACACCAAAATCACTAAGCATAAATCATCAATAATAATAGAAAATTCATCATAGGGATAAGTCAATATTATATATAACATGAACATCCCTATGTACTCATAGTAAACATAGAGTCTCCTTGTAAGGTCACCACTATAATGGCAGCCCAGTGTCAATACTCAAAGGTTCCATATTGCACTCATATAAGGGAACACACTCTATGAGTCAGATAGCACCAATGGAGTCCATGACAGATTTCATGATCATAGTGTCTTGCTATAAGATGTACATGTTTGAAGTCTGAATAGATCGATACTCAAATGGGGTCACACCTAGGTCCATAGGGTATACCAACATCCAAATTTTAATTCACCGACTATGTAGGGGATCAATACCTATATAGTATTGGTTATGATGACACAAAATCCCCCAATGGAAATGACGATGTTAGAGGATCTCACTCTGGGCCTCATAGAGGGATTCAAATGAATCTATCTATCCCATATGAAAACGATAAAGGGAATGTTCTCTAACAAAACTGGTGTAAGATAAATAAGACTAGGCCTCCTAGAAATCATTGAGAGGGTACACAACATATACTATGAGAACACAGTTTGTAACTTTGGTATTGTGTTCACCATGTGCATCACAGCTTGTGACCATGTCTTTTTCCAAGTACATGGATCATGGACTAATCCACAAGACCTATGGTCCCATAGGATCTTCAAGGTGTGTACTCACTATACATGATGTGTTTCCTTCTAGGGTATATACAGTGTTTCGCGTGTCCCACATGTCGTGTAACTCCACCTAGCATCCTGGATGTGTACCATATGTAAAATTTAACCTATCCATCTAGGGACCACACATAATGTGGTAGGAACAACTTGGTATGTGATCCTTAAATAAATTTGGAAACTCTAGATGCCTCCATGAGAGCCCCAATGACGTGTTATACAAAAAAACACACTGTGTAACCCTAGATTTCACAGAACCCATGGTTTATTATTTGTTTCATCCACTCCACACTCACCAAAAGAAAACTCACCAAAAAATAAGGGTTTGTGGTTAGGTGGTACCTTATGTTGCTGATCATTGGGATACAACCTTTGAAACTGCTCGGGAAATGCCTTCATAAACCATCAATATCTAAAAAGTCAAATACGGATGAACATGATTTTTTTATCTATTTTAATCTACCTCAAAAAATCATCAATAGTAACACAATCTCAATATCATTCTAAATCATAACCATACTCATCGTATCGATCCATTGCGGTTATGAACTATTGTGAAATGATCGAATACAGGGCATTTCACCAAACCACTGGCATAAATAATTTCTCGTGATGAACATCTGCAGAACGTGGCATGGAAATAAAAAAATAAAAAACAAGAAGAATGGACCATAGAAAATGTTCATTTTGAACACGATTGATTTCTATTATAATAATTAATTAAGTGATATAATAAAATCAAAAACTGAAATCCCCAAATCCCAGATAATATAACTCTTACTCATAATAAGTTTGATCCACAAATCAAATTGTTTGTTCTTTAATTCGAGTTCATTGTATGAATAATAAAAGGTAGGTAAATCTACATGACAAAAATTTCCCACCTTGAGATGGATCGATCACTAATGAATAATGAATCTACTTTATTCTCACTCCTGAGATCCTTGAAAATGATAGGGAAACAATCTACAATCTCGATCTAATCTTATGTCGTCTTCCAAAAACTCTCTCTTCCATAATCTATCTAGGTCTCCAAGGTTAAGAGACCAACCCTCATATCTCCTCATTACTGTATATTTATAATGTATTTCAAGTATCTATGTCAAAAAAATAAAATAAATAATTTAATTTATTAATTTTAATAATATTCGTATGACTACACTTTATAAAAAATTCCCAACACTTACATGGATTATGTTATTCATTGAGTGAATCCCATTATCTGATATCAACAGTAGAATTATATTTTTTATATGAGCCTATGTATAGTATGTGTTCAACTTTTTTAGGAAAACTATGCATGTGTGACATTAAATATATTTAATATATTTCCAAAAATTAATTTACGGATCATCGGGTCATAAAATATCATGTTGTTTTTGTGATTAGATTTTAAAATAATCCACATAATATTATAAAGTAATACATTGGAAAATAAGATTCATCACATTCTACCCTCCTTGGGATTTTAAGCACTAGAAATCAAACCAAAAGACTTCACAATGAGATGTAGGTACTGACCATGCATCTATCTCTCCCACTCCAAGGATTTCCTTTAAAGATTCTCATTCTTCCCTTAGACACATACATGGGTAATTGATCACCCATAAAAGTTACCCTCATGTAAATACTCAATATATAATTTGTATTAATAATAGTTATCCCCATTCTTGATTTCTAGATCACCCCAATCGATAACATGTGACATGTCATGCACGTACCACCATAGCTATGACATATGGAATACATCATATAACATCTCTAAATATGTTGGTAGAGATAAATGTAAATCCATTTCATTAAGTCTATAAAGTATCAATAAATGGATAATGAATCTCAGTGATACCTATCCACCCAAACAAAATCTCCACAACTCAGATAGAGGTGTGACCCTCAAGAACACATGGTATCTCTCCTCAAACTCGAAAGGCCTCTATCATTGGACAAAAAAATAATTCTGATGGTTATCTGTGGTCTTTATCCTTTCTTGGAATATCTAACCCTTATTTGAAGTGTCTCACACCAAATCTGGCCCCAGGATGCCAATTCTCTTAGATCGATCCACCATTGTAGTGACCTATAGGTTTTCCCATACAAAGACTGAAATTGTACAATACTGATGGTGAAATGGTAATAGTTGTTGTACGGAAACTCCACCCATATTAGATGATCCTCCCAACTGTTTCCAAGTTTAACATGAAAGCTCAACGAATTACCTCCAATTCATGAATGGTATTCTCAATATTGTCATCAGTATAGGGGTAAAACATTGTTCTCAAATGTTACAATGTCACAAAGGCTTCCTAAAATCCTATTCATAACCAAGATGTGAAGTGAAAAGTATAGTAAGAAATGATCACCAGGAGAACTCCTTGGAGGCATGCTATCTCTGACACATACATGAATCCCAAGAGATCTGTTAAACACTTGTATCAAATAGATAGTAAGTGGGTTGAATTGTTTAGTTGATCTATGATCACACAAATGTAAGTTTTTCTTAAATAAATTTGGGTTAACCCCATCACAAATTCCATAGATATCACATATCACTTACACTTTTGGTCCTCAAGAGGTTGAGATAAGCCCAATGGAACTTGGTGATCATCCTTCACATGTTGACAAGGAATCAATGGAAAAATTTATAACACACATATTCATCCTTGGACAACAAAATTTCCACCAAAGGTCCTGGTATATATTCACAACATGTGGATACTGCTAAAGGTGAAGTATGAAACTCCCACAACAAATTCTCCTTAGTGAAACTATTACCATCATCTATCCTATAAAAAATGACATGCTCCCTACCTTCATAAAATCCACCATGAGCATGTCCTATTGATATCTGATTTTGTAGGGTCTCGTTGTCAGTATCCCCATGATGTGCCTCCATGACATTGTGTAGAGGTGAAGGGATAACAACCATTGATAAAAGGTAAGATAATCCATCCCCATCCACAAACGATTTTTATAAGAAGTCTAATTTCTCTGGATCCTTCTTCATTAGCTGTGAAAAAAAGACCACTAATAGATAAAATATGCTACCACAATTCCCTTCCCTGTAGTATAGATAATCTCGAGGTTATGATCCTGGAGCAACTCTATCCATCATCACTATCTCATGTTAATATAGTTATAAGAGAAGATATACTTGAGAATCTTGTGGTCATAATTGATCATAATTTTATCACCCATAATGTAGTTTCACCACATCTTCAGTGTGAAGACTGCCACTATTATCACAATATATTTGGTCATGTAGTTATGATCATATGGTCTCAACTAAAATTTACCATAGGAAATCACTACCCACATCTAAATTATAACAAATCCAAGACTAGTCTCTAGTGCATCTTAGAACACCGCATTCTTGACATCCTCCTCCAGAAATCACAAAATGGGAGCAATCATCAGTCTCTTCCTCAACTCCTGAAAAGCCAGGTGGAACCTCTCCATCCAAATGATAGGCTCCCCGTTTTTGGTCAAATATATCAAGGGAGATGATATCCTAGAGAAATAATGTATGAATATATAATAGTATCTGGTTATCCCAAGGAAGCTCAGAACCTCTATCGCGCTCTTTGGTGGATCTCAAGCTAACACTGCCTCCACCTTCCTTGGGTCCAGTGCAACACTGTCTGTGAAGAGAACATGTTTCAATAAATGGACCTTCTGTATCAAGAACTATTACATTTAGAGAGTCCCATAATGTTGGTTATCACAGAGTACATCTAAGACTATGTTGAAGCAACTTGTGTCCTATTCCACACATTCCAAGTACACATGGACAACATCAATAGAGATTGTCACAAAATGGTATGAGAAAGGCTAAAAGATCTAGTTCACGAGTCCCATGAGCACCGTTGGGGAATTTCTTATGCCAAATGGAATTACCATGTACTCATAATGAATATAATAAAATCATAAATATGTCTTTAATACATCATTATCCTCTACTCACAGCTAGTGATAGCCTAATTTTATGTCAATATTTGAGAAACATCATTCCCCTCCCATGTGATCAAAGAGTTCATCAATCCTTGGAATTGAATACTTGTTCTTTACAAACATTTTATTTAAAAAAAGATGATATACACACAGTCTCAATCTCCCATATGAGTTCTTGGAAAACATAACTAGGGATGCCTAGGATGAAACACTTGGTCTAATAAATCTCTTCCTCAGTAATTCCTTCAAAGAAAGCCTCAACTTTTAAATCTCTATACGAAGCATCTGATATTATAACATAGATTTTGGGGACATCCTGAGGTGTAGATTAATGAATAATTCTATCTCCCAGTGGGGTTGTAATCTTGTAACATCCTCAAAAATTATGTCTTCATACTCTGCCACCAATGCAGGAAATTGAAAGCTCATAGCATCAACTACACAGAGATTCATTCTAGCCAACTGGTGAGTAATTCATTTCACCCTCTTATGCATGAGCCTATATTACAATGCATGGGTCTCATTTTCACCCATAATGGAAAAACATTTCCCATAATTAAGGACACATCACTTCCTCTTCTTAAAATAGTTTATCTAATCATAAACTAGATATAAACAATCCATACATAATTTAAATTTTAAGGACTCATCACAGCTTCAAATACATCCCAAAAGAAATTATCTCCTCCATGAGTCTGTTCATGCAATCAATAGTAGTGTGTGATCTTTGAGTCAACTCTAGTAGGAGTCTCCAAGCACAGGGTTCAATCCAAGGGTTCTACTACATTATCTTAGTCTCTAACCGGGGAAGTGGAAAGAAATAACTATGATGAACCCATGCCTATAAAAACTCTAGGTAAAGTGAAGAAGATACAAATCATACCATGTATCATCCCAAGAAATTCTGATTCATATTGCTCTACCACATGCAGCTTCTCTCACACATGACCACCAAATCCTTGAGCCTAGAAGGGACCAAAATGGGGGTGGTGGTGGTAACAATTAAAAATTTCTACCAAATGTAGCTTCTCTCCAAGCTCCTCTTCCCTGACCACCACCCTAAAAACCTGGATGCTTCTACCACTAACTCTACCAAGCTATTCCATCCACCATCTCTCTATATGTAGTGTTTAGTGTCAAGAAATAACATCAATGATGTCTATAACCATCACAATTGTAGCATTGCCTCATAATAGGATGGATTCATCCATCATGTAATCCCTGAACCATATACTATCTATCCCTAGATATCCACCGAAAACATATGACATGTTCAGGTTCATATGTCTCTCACTAGATCCCTACCAAGAAAATTATATTCTCTTGTCTTCCCACTACCGGTACCAACTATATGCATATGCTCAGCTAGAAAACTCTTTGACCAACAAAGCACACTCCATCACCCCAATATATGTAAATATCCATAGAGGTATCATGGTATCTTAGATGCCTCTATGTGGTCCTCACTTGATATCCTAAGACTAATAGAAATTATCACTCCCCATATTCATCTATTATCAAGAGATTTTAGTGAAACATAACAAATACAAAGTCATAGGTGCACAACCCTACTATAGTTTTACAAGCTCTTGAATGCACACATACCTCAACATATCTGTAGAATACTACTCTTAGAAATCACATTCGATCAATGACAGTGAATGATTTTCTTCATCGTATGACTAGGTCACTAAGACCAACCATCGTCCTGTAAAATCATGAAGAAGACTCACTTCCAGTACCACAATCTAGTCTGTAGGTGTCATAAAAAGATGTAATACTTGAGCCAATGCATCAAGATATTTTTCAACCACCAGGTTGTCTAGATCACATCAAAACACATTCCTTTATGATGCATGTACCAATGTTCTTACCTAAAACCAGTGCATAAATGTACAGAGTCTGTAAGTAGTGGTACAGAGTCTTAGTGATTGGACACATCAGTTTCTACACCAACAGTAAAGTCCCTCGCCTAAGATATGAACTTATAAAACATTACACTATTTCTAGAAACAAAAAAAATCACAGACTCTGTTATCAATGCATAACTGACACTTTCGATACAACTTTGTCATATCTTGACCCAATGGGGCCCCTGTATCCACTACCCCAAGCCCACCTCCAATTGGCTAGGGCTAGTGACCAGTGATAAGAGGGTATATCACACACTAAGGATTCCTTATCCTATTGTACATGTTTGCACACATATCAAATAACAATAAATAAAGATGTGTAAAACAACCAATAACCATTCATTCACACATCAAAAACTCCACCATCAGAGTACAAAAACAATGAGTGGAAGGAAAAGTTTCCAAATATAGGCCCTCCGAAAGAGACTGAAAACTAGTCCATCCTATAAACTATTGGTGGACTATTGTAAATGTAACCACTAGGATACACCATGTGGTATCTAGATCACTACTCTATTCCTATTTCTAGACCCTATAGGACTCCATAAAAAGGTCGAGTGTCTGCATTTAACATGACACGTGTGGGAAAATCCCATGTAGGACCCCTTGAAATCACTAATCATATAAAATCAAGAATTATAGTTAGTGCATCACAAGGATATATCAACCGCATATAAAATAAGAAAATTATGATATAATCAAAATATACCCAAAGTCTCAATAAGAGGTCACAATCATAAAGCCATAATTAGATCATTTCTCAAAAGTCCAATCTAATACTAATCAAGGAGATGAAAATCTATTTGTCATATAGAACATATGGATTCCATCCATGATATCCGGCTCATCAGGTCTCACCATAAAATGTTCACACAAGAAGTCTGAAGATATTGATACATAGATGGGGATCACACATAGGGCGATGGGGTATGCCAACAACCTAATATTGATTGACCATATATATAGGGGATCCACACCTATGCAGTATAGGTCATGAGGATACCAAGAACCCTACATAGGGTAATGATGATGATAGGTGATCTCACTTTGGGCCTCATAATGGAATTACAACAACCCTTTCTAAGAATAAATTTCTTTAGATGGGATAACCATCCTAAGATAAGTATAGGATTCCAAAACAACTATAATTTAAAGGATGACGGGAACATAACATAATAAAAAAATTAATATGAAGAGAAAAGGGGATCCAGACCTTCATTGAGAGGGTACATAGAATATACTATGAGTACACGGTGTGTCCCTTCAGCACTAGGTTCTACATAGGTATCGTGGCCCAAGATCAGGTCTGTTTCATAGTATACGGTGTGTGGCCCATCACACATGACATCTATAACAACATGATCTCATAAGAATATACTCCTTGTACATGATAAGCTCTCATTCAAGGTGTACACAGTTTTTTGGGTGTCCCACATGGCGTGTAATACCACTTGACCTCTAGGGTATGTACCTATTATAAAAACATAGCATACATGCTATGGAACACATTTTGTATAGAAAAAACTTCATGGCATGTGATCTTTATATATACATAGAAAAAATTATCATTGCTCTAAGGGTCCCAAAACACTTGTAATACTAGAATACCAAACATTTAACCCAGTATTTCATAGAACATTTAGGTTCTTCTACACATCTCCATCCATAAAGATGTCGTCAAACACATCCCTGGAAAACAAGGATCATACGTTATCCAATCTAAACCATCATCGATCACTGGGATCTGACCATTGAAACTACTCGGGAAACTCCCTTGTGTTCCACCTATAGCTACTACATCAAACTGGGATGAATGGAATTCAATGATCCATACTGATCCACCACTAATCATCATCCATCATCAATTAATCTCAATCGCATCCAACTATCATGATGAATACATGCGGTATTGATCTATTGCACCATAGAATGGTCATGCAACGATCGAATATCGAGTATTTCATTGATCAAGACCCTTATAAATTTCCTACGATAAACATACATGAATGTATTGAAGCAATATACCAATGAAAAACATATAAAACAGAACTCATCCACTGTTTTTGTCATCCTAAATTTAATTCTGTTCGAATCATTAATGGAGCGATATAATATTACCAAGAATTGAAATACCCCAATACCATATAATTTAACTCATACCTATAATAATATTGAACCTATAATCACTTAATTCGTTTGTTGATTCTTGTTTTTAAAAATAATTAACAAATCATGAGAAATTCACTTAAAAAACATCCTACCTTGATATGTATCAATCTTAGATGAAGAAAAAATATACTTCATTATTTCTAGCAAGATCCTTGAACTCTGGTAGCACAACAATTCTGAATATATATATTATCTGATGTGATTTTCCAATAATTCCTCCTCTATTGGTCCTCTAGACATATAGGATTATGATTCCAACCACAATATTACCTCATAACTATTTATTAATAGATTATGTTAGGTCACTTAATTAAAACAAAAAAAAATTATTTTTGTTGTTGATTTTATTGTGACTGCACTTTATAAAAATGTTCAACGCTGAAAAAAAATCATATCATGACTGGGGTAAATATCATGCTTTGAGTTGAAAAGAGGTATTAGTTTTTAGAAGTGAGCCAATTATTAAAAGTTATGCCACTAATTAATGAAAACTTCCCACATTGTTTTAATATATATATAATATATTTCAATAAATAATTCCAGGCTCACCATATCATTGAATCTCATGTTTTCTCATCACAATGATTTGGAAATATTTCAAATAATATTCTAATTTAATACTTGAAAAAATCAGAGTCATTACTCTTTCTATTTAAATATATACATAAATCATTTGTGAACAGTGTATATGTTACAGTATTCACCATCGATAAAATTCCACAATATTTTTAATAAAAAAATTACTAAAACTAACTCCAAATCATGAGATGTGAATTTTTTTTATTATAACATCAATTATCTTGACGCATTGTCGATAACCATATCGTTCTACATGATGATTCATGTAAGTCCCTTCTTTGATGCATCACTATAGATTACAAACTCTTCTAAAAAATAGGGTAGTGTAATAAAGGTTCAATAACTAGCCTACTCTTTATTTCCTGAAAACATTCCTAATACTCATTGGTCCAAAGGAACTTGGATCCCTTATGAGTTAAATTAGTGATTGGACTCGATTTATTTGAAAAATTCATCACAAAGTAAAAATAATATCTAAGCAATCCATGAAAATTAAGGTCTCATTTATAGTGTTTAGTATGAGCTAATGGTTAACAACTTCTATCATTCAAGGGTTTAATATTAGAACCTCGCATAATATTAGGTGTCCTAGGAGTGAAACTTTCCAAATACACAATTCATAGATGGAAAATTTTTCACTAAGCTTCTCATTAATCTGGGTATTTAGTATAATCCACATGTGATCTTGGTACTCTTCCTTTCTCTTTGAATACACTAGAATATAATCTATAAATACTACCATAAACTGATAAAGGAAATCTATAAAAACACTATTCATTAAATATTTTAAGGTGGAAGGGTAATTATTAAGACCAAATAGATTCACTATAAATTCACAACATTAATACATGGTATATAATGTTTTCTATTACTCTTATTGACTACAAACTAATGATATCCAGAATTAATATCATCCTTGGAAAATTATTGATCTTCATGTAGTTGATCAAATAATTCATCAATACAGGGTCAAGGATACTTTTTCCACATAGTTATATTTTTATGTTCATTATAATCAAAACATAGTTTTGTCAATCTATATTTATTCTTAACAAATAGAACGTGTGCACCCCTGGAGACATAGTCGACTGAATGAATACCTTTTAAAGATATCCTAGAGTTTCTTCTTCAATTATTGTAACTTAATCAGTTCCATGATATATAGAGATTTGTAAATAATTGTATCACCATGTATGAGTTCTACTGAAAAAACATCATGATTTGGTGTAAGATGTGAAAAATATTCCAAAAATACATAAATAAAATCCAAATAAGTTGGAATGTATTCGATGTTTATTTTCTCCCCAATTATATGATATAATATCCCATTTTTATTAGGAATCATGACCCATATGATCAGTGTAATTTCCATTATAATTTAATCGTTTTCATCACAGATCCATGTGATCATTGGTCATTTTGAAATATCAAAGGTAGCTTCTCTTAATAGAAAATTGATGTGGGCTTAATGTATTGAAATCCAATCCATTCCCAAAATAACATTGAATTGAACTATAGGAATAATGATAATATTTTCAGGGAATAAATTCTCACAAGCTTTAACTGGGGAAGAATCGAATACTTGCAATGAAATCATTGTACCAATATGGTATTTTACCTTTAACTCAACCAATAATTTTTTAGGTGGTACATTTATAAACATATAAAGTATTTAGATATAAAATTTTGGTTAGGTCTAGAAAAAAAATAAGACATTAGTTGTTCAATAATAGATGGTACATGTACCTTTCACAGTGTCCTTATCATACCCATCATTTCAAATAGTAATTGCCTGAGGTTTTCATTTTGTTTAGGCTTAATTGGTTTTTCATGTTGATCATCATCAATAACATTCATATTTGGTCACTAGTTAGCATAATGATCATAATCATTTCATTTGGAACACTCGTGTGTGGATGGTGAACTCTGTGGAGTGTTATCACTATTTGAATCATTAGATAACTTCTCCAAATTACATTGTCAATAGATTAACAAATATTCTTCCATTCCATACATGAAATATTAACTAGTCCCCTTAATATAATTTTCCCCATGTTTCCTTCCACACCTTGATCATAAATGATGGATCATCTTCTTCTCCCTAGGGTTTTTAGAATTGTATTTTAATTCCATTTTTATTTTCTTATCAAAACCATGATATTGATTGTTAGTTCCAATATCCATTTTCACCTTGATAAAACATCAAATTATTAATTCATAGATACTAATTTTCCTTAAGGATAACACCCTTCAAAGACATGGTTGTAAGCTACTGAATAATTGGTCAGCCTTAATATTAGATTGGATTATTATACCAGATGTGTACCTCACAAGTCATGTAAAAGTTTCCTCATAGGTAGCAAATAATTCACCATCCTTATGTTTCATCTCTAGTAATTCATTCCCCATTTTCATACAAATAATATGAGTAAATTACTTATTGAGAAATATGTTATTCAAATCATCCCACTCTATTGAGACAATTTTTTCTTATTCAGTTGTGTTCTTGGTAAGAGTCCACCTCTAATTACCCTCTAATTCCAAATAATAAATAGATAGAATAAATATCTTCTATTCTGAACACTAAATAATGGAAGATATATTTTTAATGGTACTAATCTATTACATAGTGACTAGTGGATCAGCGGAACCACTAAAAGAAGGTGTATGTTCCCTCATGAAAGACTTTACAAAAAATTATTCCCAACTTTACACATTTTTAAGCACACCATGACTCATATCATGATAAAGTCATATAATAATAGAAATAATATTTTTCATTCTATCTTCTATAACATTCATTATCATAGGAGGATAGTCAATGTATTGTCCATTTCATTTAGTATTAAGACAATCTCCTTGGGATCCATCCATTGAATAAACCAAAAATCATATTTTGAAACCAAATAATCATGAAAAAAATTCTATTATGTATAAATAATGGCCCCTTATTCTATGAAACCTTAGTATTAACACATTCCATTAATTATTATTACAAAAAAACATTAGATTTTATCCTATACTTAGACGTGTCTCAAGGTTTTTGAATAAACAATTACCATCCATGTTTGAAAAAAACATTTAAATGATAACATATATAGTTGATTATACTTTTTAAACATAAATATTACATCTCAAAAGATGAATATTCTTTACATAACACAACAATCTAAACCATAATCTTATAGATTTAGAATCTCGGTAATCTTGGAAACATAAACAACTGGTTAGTAATAGTTAGATGTCATATCCAAATTCTAAATCCAAAACCATCACCCTTAATAAACATATCATACTTAATACCATTATTTATAATGTAGGGAGAGGAAACATGTGAAATTGGTGTGCTCAAGTACTTTGTTTGGGAGAAAAGGGAGATATCAATGATCACATAAGCATAACATGAGAATAAGGGTATAAGAACCTGATCTTATCATTTTAAAACTATGCTATTCATATCATAGATCATAATATTAAGTAATGGAATAAATCATGGTCGTCCATAAGACAAGAATAATATGTTTAGTGATGAACATGAACTGTGAAATCTTTACAGGGTCATAATACATTCATTTTTGTCATAAAAATAAGAATAGTAAATAAATTCCTTGGTAGAAAAGAAAATTTTATAATTCTATCATAGTGGAATGGATTCACTTCCCAAACAATAATAGTAGTCAAGGTTCACTCTCAAGAATATCACAATGTATATAGTCCTTTTTCGAATTATGTTCCCTAACCATAAAAATCCTTTTTATCTCATGAGATATAAATATTTACCAAATTCATTGGAGGCTGGTATATATCCCACCCATAACATAATGAAAATCATACATATGTGTTACACAAATCATAACGGATTCATCATATTAGAACCCATGAAATGATATTCATTTACTAAATATTTCATCACAGAATAATCCATCAGAAATGAATGGGTTTCATAAACATTTCATCATTTCATCATACCATACCTAGTGGAAAAGAAATGGGTTTCATACAAAATATTTTTATCATAAACATGAACTATATAAAAAATAAGGATAGTTTCATTGAATCGTATCCATGGAATATCATATGTGAAATCAGGGGTTGTTTTTTTTTTTGAGGAATATATATACAATTAAATGGTAATTAAATCCTTATTGAGATATGTAACCTTCCAATTTCAAAATGGATTATTAAAAAATTACACAAATATAAAGAAAAAAATATTGTTTGAAAAAAGAAATTCAAAAATTTTAATAAACCTTAAAATAAATAATTATTCATGATGATTGGAAAATTCGTTCATTCCATATAAAAAACATTCCTTTAACATTGTTAAAAAACGTTATAAAGTACCTCATTTAGAAAAAGAAAAGAATATTCCCCTGAAAATAATATGTAAAATGTCAGAAATGGGTAAAAATGACATTAAGAATAATATGATAATATTTACAACATTCCATAAAATAGTTTTTGAAAACATGGATACATAATAAAACAATATTTTGACAAAAGAGAATAATAAATTCAATTTTCCATAAAAATTTATTTTTGGTATCATCAAAACCTAAGGTGATAAAAATGGAAAAAATTATTTTATTGAAAAAAATATTGTAAATATAACATAATATGTTTATTTAGAGTTATATCATAATATTTTATCATCAGAGGCAAAGTCACAGTCAATCCTAATAAATAAAGAGATTGTGACATAAACCCCTTACCTTGTTTTCGCCTTGATTTTAAAGAACAATAAAATAATGTATAATAAATTTCTATCTATTATAATTATATAATATAGTAATTTTAATACTTATAATATCATGTAGTATCCCTCTATAACATTACAAAACCCCCTTTTATCAATTAGTCATTATTAAAATCAACATTACATTGGGTTAAGAATTTTTTTATCATGAGTATTTCAATTAAGTAGCTCAGATCCTGTTATATTTATTTTCATTCCATCATAGAAATAAGATTACTAATCATATTAATATTATATATATTAATTTTATACATATTTTGAGTCATCCATAATATATTTACAAAGAAAAATGAATTACACCGTTCATGGAGACTGTAGGTCATGCGTACACGTTAAAGTTGTTTTAATTTTTTTGACTAATTGAACTAAATAAAGTTAAATATTAATTTACCTATAAATGATAATTATTATATCATATATTTTATATATATTCATAAAACTTATCATTATTTCCATCTTATTAAAATATAAAAGAAAACTGAATCACTCCACTTTGTGGAGGTCGTTGTCCATACATATGAACAAGCAATGTTATCATTTCTAAAAAGATTTGAGGGGAAGAATATAGACATGTTTTTATCATTAAATATTAATAATTAATTTATAAATATATTATATAAAAATTAAACACATCTTAATTTCAATTCATAAAATATGGTGTTGATAAATATGTTGTATTGCTATATGGAAATTCAAATTCGTTCATACGCACTTGCAATATTTCATTTTTTGTATGATGGGAAAGAAAGTGTATAAAGGTGTTTCATGAAATATAATAATATATAATGATATTTAAGGTAATTAATATATTATTTTATGGTAAAAACATGATTTATATGATGTAAATAAGTGTAGAAAAGAAAATGATCGGTTAAGGCGATTACCTCTTCTAAGAAAAGATTCCTTTAGATCGGAAATAAAGGGATTAAGGGTTGGTATTTCGGGAAAAAATTTATATGTTATTGTAAAATAGAAGTCAGAGTTGTTTGGTCTAGGTATAAGATCAATGTGGTGAAAGTAAGTGAGGGCAGAGGTGCCCTTTTATAGATGACGGGATGCGTGCCTTTGGAATTTCAAAATTGATAAATTATTATAAATTAAATAACTATATAAATGTCTAAAAATGGATAGGTATTTGAATATAAATCCAGATAGGGTTTTAATACCATCAAACAATAGTATTTAGACAATTTTATATCATTTTCATCCTTATCATTTTGATTAACCCTTAGTTAACCAACGTTAATTTTAACTGGGGAAGTAATCTTTTCGACATTAAAGGGTTTTAATATTTACTTATAAGGTGAAAATTATCCATAAAATGGAAACGGTTTTACATTTTAGACCATATAATATCCAAATTATATTATTTAAATATTTTAACTATTTTTAAATAATTTAATAAAAAATTATTTTGATAAAATATCAATAATCGTTAATTTTGATACTACTTGTTCAATTAGACAGAAAAACATAAATAAAAAGTTGGAATTGAAATAAAATATTTTAAAACAACAATAATATGTCATATTCAAATGATAAATTCATTTAAAATTATAAATTACTCAAATTATAACACTGTGAATATTTTCAAATTTATTTGTTTTATTTTTCCCATAATTGAATAAATAATATTTTGTCATTGTGTAATAATTTAAGGTAATTATATAATACTTACAAAATATAAATAATTTACTATCATGTAAATGATTTCATTTTTCAAAAAATTACTATTAATGTTCAATCATATCTAGTTTTTTCACTATGTGAACTCAAAAATGTTTACAAACCTAAGAGGTTGGAATATAATAACGTTATTTAATTTAAATAATATATAAGTCATTTTCATGGAATGAATCCATAAAAATAACAAATTTCTATTCTAAGGCGATAATAGTCAAATTGAATCCATTATATAAGATTTATACTGAATAATTATTACATTATCAATTATATTTATCCTATATTAACATGATTTATCATTTACTGTGGTGATAAATCTTGTCAATATTTCTATTCATATTGAACTAAAATAAAGGTGCCTATTTAACAAATTTAAACAAACTAATTCTAAATATTTAATTAATTTTATCTAATTGAAAACCAATAAATGCAAAAAATTAATTTTAATGTATGTGCACAAATTGTGATAGATACTTCATTTCAAAAAATAAACATTTTTAAGAATAAATTTGATTTATAATTATCTTATGCTATGAAAAATATTTATTGAATTTTTAAAAAAAATTCATCAAGTAAATAATAAAAATTTCATTAAAATCATACACTAATAGTGATTAATTTAATTTATTGAAATTATATTATATTATATGTATCAAAAAAATTTCATAAAAATATATATATTTCCTTAAATGCTTTTAATTTTCGTAATAATCAATTGTAACCAATGAATTAATTTTACAAGTGTATTACCATAAATGGTTCGTTATTTACTTATTCTTTTTCATACATTCCAATCCATTGGATGGGTGATAAATCTCATTTTAAAAAATAATATTTTAACTTTATATCACGATTATTTTAAAGTTGATGTTGGGTGTAATGCATGAAATCAAAGAAATAAAATTATATAAAAATAAATATTTCAAAAAACTTATCATGGTGTTTCATGAGAGGGTTTTGTTCATGCTGTTAGTATGATATTATCATAATATATCCACCTCATAACCATAACCACTTATCATAATACATATTTTATGTCGTAGTAGAGTAAATGCTAAGGAATATAGTAAAAATTAATTAAAATAATTACCATATTATGAAGTATTTTATTTATAACTGTAAATAGTTACTCCCTATACATGGAAACATCGTACCATACATACGTGATTATGGATTAACCTAGATTTAGATTTCTACTAAACGCTAACATTAGGGATCTTCACTGATCTAATCATAGTGAAGCCACGCTTCCATATCCATCCTGTAAGGGGGAAATGGAATTGAGAATAATATATTCAAGTTATAAAAGATAACAATTCGATTGAAGGATAACGAAAATTGTTAAATTCGTATCATGAATCACAATCATATCCAATTCCAATAACTTATACATCAAATATAGGAATACCTAGGCACCTTTTAATCAATAATAATAAACCCATGTAAAGAATAATTATCTAGTCTCAATAATAAAACATATACATCTAAATAAAAAATAAGATAGTTTTAGAATAACTTGTGTATATACCCAAATATTATAGATTAATAAAAATAGACACCAATCAAATAAATATGAAACACTATTATTCAAAATTACCCCTCAGTACATTTTAAAAACATTATTCACATTATTTTAATATGGAATAGGGAGGAAATATATAAATTTCATTTCAACTTATTGAAACATATAAAAAAACCTAACCATATTCATAAGTATTATAAAAATAATATGGTAAAAACATATTCGATGAAAACAATTTGGTTTTAATTATATTGTCATAGAAATATGACATTTATAACCCAAACCTTCCAAAATATGATAAGTTAAATGTGTTTTCTTACCAAATAAATTACAGAGTCAATCCTTCAGGTCCATGGAAGATAATTTAGTCAGAAATTGGATTTTAAGTTCTACTAAAATTTAAAATAGTATTAGTTCTTTTATTTAACATAAAATGGAATTTGTAATCAAGAAAGACAATTATTGTAATATTATAGTTTCATCCAAGATAACCATCCAGAAATTTAAAATTAAAATAATATTGAAGAATTAGAATCGTTCAATAATCCTTAAAATTGTTAGAATAAGATTCACACACTATTATAAAATTAAAACAGATAGAATTATGAGGGAGTGCTCCCACAATCCACCGAATTACCATGGACCAGGTGTAAAATGTAGATCCACTAAAAAAATTAAGATGGATGGAGGAGAGTGAATGGGTATGAAACTGTAACATTTGGTTATGTTCATTTAGATATTTCTTTTCTCTATTTTCTTTCCCCTCTTTGCTTGGGTACATTTTGGGACTTTTTAGGAAAAAAACTGTTAGCTGGAAAATTGAACAAATGTTTAGGGAGAATGTTTGTTTTCATCAATGGAGTCTAGGTATAAATTTTAAAGGGCTTAACTTGACATCCATGGTGGTCTATTTTGAATTAGGGGGTCCTTTCTAAATCATTCTATAGAATCTCTTTGCATGAAATTTTTACATCAAGAACAAGTTAGAAAAAGTGAAACCCTCACTGGGAAGATAATGTGAAATGGAATAATGTGGGAAAAGTTTTCACATTATTATAAGTTTGATTGGTGTTTTTTTAAATGAGGTTTTCAATTTTATAATATACATCATTCATCAATTTCACATCATTAACCTGGTATTAACGCCATGAAATGTTCATGACCTATAAGTTTTTATATGATCCTCATATGATTCTTTTCCATTCAATTGAAGGATCCTATCTTGAATCCTATGAGATCTCCAATGTGATTCTGGGGATCACTTCTCTTTTCTAGTCATTTCGTTCAGTGATTGATCTTTTTTGTGGTTTTACTCTGTATATCATGTTATGTGATATTTCAACTTCTTCATTGTCATTAGATATAGATGTTCCATTACACTACATTTTCAGATTTGTTGGTCTTGTGATGTTTATTCTTCTTGATCCTTTCTAGATCATTTTATTGGTCTTCATCTAGAGGCAATCCATTTGGTTTTTTTGAGGTGTGGCATGTGATTTTTTGAGGTACATGTTGCTTTACCATCTTCACTACCTATTTTTCTGATTCAACAGATTTTGAGAATTAGGTTCTGATTTTAGGTCATTTATTGTCATATTTTTATTATTCTATATTGGTGGATTACGTTGTGGTTATGTGCATCTTGAGATTGACTTAGGTCGTTCTAACTATAGCCTTTGTGGTATAAATATTATTTCTCTAGTTTTATAAATCAGTTTATAAATTAATTGGCATGACTGAATTGTGTGTGTTCAAAAAAATTAGAAAACGTGTTTTCCAGATATTTTGGTTAAATAAAGGTTATTATTAATGCAATTTTATATGGAATTCTGAAATGGTTTTCAAATCATGATTTTGATGAATAGGTTTTAAAAATGGAGCACTTGATAATCCTTCATTGCATAGGTGGAAGGTGTGGTCATAGGCCTTGTCTATTAATATTATTGGGGGGTACACTGATCTAGGGTTTCTCTACTCCCAAGGCATTTTGATCGTGGAACTTATTATACCTTTTTAGAGGTTCACTTGTTGTGGTGTTCCTATGATTTCTAGATTTTATAAACATGTATATAGACTTTATGTTTGTGATTTTCTATTTCTAGGTATGAGTAACCAAGATATCATTGATTGTTTTGATCCTTGGAATGATTTAATTATTCATTGGTTTGAACTAATTTGAAATATAAGATATTCTTTGAATCTAATTTACATGGATTATTTGGAACTGTTGAAAAGTGGTAAATATTTTACAATTATTTTGATATAAAAAATATTTCTATAACTATCATGATTTTTTTAAAGTTGAAAAGGATTGAATTATTGTGAAGAGTCCTTTTATAGAAAACATGGGTGGGATCCTACTATGAATTTTTTTCTCACACATTGTGTAGGACTTTAGTGTTGCATATAACTTTTTATGTCTTTCGATACATTGAATGGAAAGGTGTCAATGTGGGGTGGCATGCTTTATGTATACTATATCTAGGTACTGGAAATGATATGGTGTATGTTTTCCTATTATTTTACATAGAGTATCTAGTTTGTTTTTAGTCATCCATTTTTGTTGGAATTTTATCACGGAGATTGTTTAGAAAAATTTTAATTTTATGAATTTTATTATTTCTATTTTTCAATGATATAGTTCTTTTTTTACACTTTCACTATTTCTTATTGTCATGTGTATATATATATGTCATGTTGTCACAATATGTTTGGTAGAAATCATTCCTTATGGTTGTTTTTTTATGTCTCCATTCTAGTCGTTTGCTCGTGGGGACCATGAATTCCCTTAGGTTATGTGACAGTTTGGTTTGGGTATCTATTTGAGAGGGTATCTGTCTTAGGTTCATCATAGTTTGGTCTCAAAGGGATGATTCTGATCAATTTTTGGATGTTAGAATACTGAAGATAGTATTTTTGAAACTTGAGGGGTAGGTTTGGTTGAGTTATGGACCAACTCATACCATTTTGAGAATCAATTTACCAAGGGATATTGGGAATTTTTTTTCTATTTTCAGTTCTAGATATTAATCTTATTTTTTTCTAATGGTTTTTTGGATTCATTCGATATTATCTTATTTTCTTATTTTGTATCCTATTTTTTGTGTACCGGTATGCCTCTAAGATATCTTCCATGGGTTTCTCAGGAGGTTGTAGTGAATGATCTTTAAGGGAATCTCCCTCTAGATCATAATATTATCATAGTTATCAGGGAGAAAGTTCTTGTGGTCGAACAAATTATAAAAAAATTCCAAAACATAGTATTTGAGGTACATCCATGAGTTTTTGGAGAAAATGATTAATCATGGGAGTTATTATGTGAGAACCTACTATCATTTAAGGGTATTAATGAACCACAGGCGGAAAGGTACTTCCTATAATAAAAATATCAGGCCTTTTAATTCCAAGATACCATTGGCAATTTCAATGTAAATTTTGAAATATTAAGACTTGAGGATCCTTGCAAGCAATGGCGGGACTCGATGGTAAATGTGGGTAAACATGTGGGACTATATTCTTAAGGGTTTAAAGACCCATTTATTTTAAATGATTTGTCCACAATAACTGATAATGGAAAATTATATATAGTTCCTCTCTTTTAATGTGGTATTAAACATGGTATTTTCATACACCAATTGGATTTTTGAGCTATCTTTTTTCAGATTTATTAATGAATGATCAGCTGAAGGCGTAGAAGTACCGGCAGGGTTTTCGGCTAGATATCATATCACTGGTATTTATTTTTAATCTATTAATATAATTGGATATAGTATATGGGTCAATGATGATATATATAGTTAATTTAGAAACGGATATTTATTCATCCCCTTAACACCCAACCACTGGTAGTTTTAGGGGCACATAGAAGTTAAATTGGAAGTGGTAAGATCATTGTAGGAGTGGTTGGAGTGATTCTTTGCAGCGGGCCTCCATTTAACCTTATTATAAAACCAGGTGTGTTTCATTGAATTCCTATCAGTGTGAAAAGGGTGGGTGCATCGTTAATTCTGTTTTCTCACCTACAAAGATGCGTAACAGTTTAGGTCACTATGGCTCTCTACTAAATTTCTTCCAATATATGTTTATGCCACATTATGGTCAGGGATTGTCATCTCCAAAGTCTATAGTGGTGTAGTCATATAATTCAAATTATGTAAGGCTCTATCTATAGGCCTCATGAATGATTCACCTTGACATATTGGATGTTTTTTTAGTGTAGGTAGATATATGGTCATAAATAGTGAATGATTCCATATTTATTGTATCTTTAGTAGTGACTATATTATTAAATATAGGTCCCTCCTACTCATTTAAATCTTCTCATATTGTGGATATTCTTAAATAACTAATAGATCTCACTTCATTTATTACAGAGTTAGTGAAACCTCTTAGAAAGAGGAAAGGGAAGGGTTTCAATGTTCTTCTTCTTCGCTGATGATAACTGATGCAGATTTATTCTCGGTTTTTTTCATTTTTGATCTGGATCTAACTGATGTCATCATCAAGATATGTTGGATTTCATTTCAACATTATAAGTATTATTTTAATCATTAATGTGTCTCATTTCTTAAAATTGATGGGAGATCTCATGTGTTTAAGAGAGAGTGGCATCTGAGGTTTTTTCATGTAGGACCATCCGGGTCATATCTCACAAGTTTTTTTAACTTATTTATTTGTTATACCTGATAATGTTTCTTTTATGGGTAATATTACATTAGTTTTCAAGTATTTATCAATGATTTCCAAGATTATTTCACCAATGATCCTATGGAGTGCGATGTAGATATTATGATTTATATGGTTCTAGATACACAACTTATATTGATACATAATTATCATATGTCATTAATAGAGATGAAATATTTAAAGATACAGTTTTACAATATGATGGTGGAAGGTTTCATTCTCCAAATTTTTCCATTTGGTAGCCCTTATAATTGTTTCCAAGAAGAGATATGGTTCACTCTAATTGTGTGTGTAATATCAAAAGTTGAGCAGGGTAATGATGAATAATAAATATCATTTTCCCCGTGTTGATGATTGTAATAACCCATTAAAGGGGGGAATTAGTTTTGAAATATCAATCATCAGTTGAGTTATCATAAACTCCAATTTCAAGAGACTGAAAAATGGAAGGAAAATTTAAAATGTAGGTAGAGCCATTAAAAATATATTTGTATTCCATTTAGTCTAGTGTCTCTGGATGATATTTTGATTTATTTGATGTCTGACCGTGAGCATGATCACCATTTGAGTTTGGTTTTACAAATCCTGAGGTGTCACCATTCATATGAAAATACCTTAAAATGATATTTATGGATCCATTAAGTGATGTTATAGGGTAACATGATTTATTATAATGCTTTATCAGTTGATCCTGATATGGTGAAGGTTGTCTTTCCCTGGGATAATCAATTGAATTACTTTTAGAATTAATTTTCCCATGTTATTTCTAGGTAATATCAATAGTTCTTCCATAATTTTGTTAATGTGGAATCACCTTTAATTGATCATACCACAAAAGGGGTGAAATTAAAATAGGATACAATGTTTTATTCTTCTTTAATAAGATAAAATGGCTTATGACATCAGCTATTATTCTGATCTTACCTAAGTCCAGTAATGAGTATGTTGTTTTCTAGTAACCTTATGGTGATGGGATGGGTACCATGATAATATAGGTTGATCATGTGGTGTCATAAAACCCTTGAAATAATTGAATATTACAAAAGAATTAATATGGTAAATATTTATACATTTCCGTTATTATGCATGCGCATAAATATTGTTGCCGCTATCTTTTTGAGGAGAAGTTCATTGTCTTTTATGAACATAAGAGTATGAGCTATGTATTTTATAAAACCTACTTGTATATAATATAGAATAATTAGGTTGAATACATTCATATATTTTACTTCAAAATTACCTATACACTGAGGAAGTATAAGGTCATTTTGGATGATGTCGGTAGGAAAGTACCATCGTAGGAAATTCTGGAATCGAAGGAGGAGTGAATCCTTATAGGGATGTCCACTAAGTAAAACCTAGATAATTTGTAGGAAAATTCAGGACTGTTATTGACTACTCTTTAGTTATTATCATATGTATTTTAGTCTATTTAGTTTTATTAAGTGTTCAGGAAAAAAATCGAAAACCTTATATGGGGAGGACACTATTTTTTATTATCCCCTCCCTTCACATGGATTCTTTTTTTTGATTGGTTTTTCATCCAAGAATATGTGAGGATATTAGTTTTTTTACTATCATAATTCTTCATGGGCCCTTTATCTGATAATTATGAAAATGTATTGTGACAATATATTAGGATTCTAATGGCCGGGTAAGAAGATTGGTGTTTCAAATTATATGTCTCATTATTACACCTTATAAGAAGTAAAGGTATAGCATATAAAACCTTTTAGGTTCCTCCAGCCTCTTTTTATTTCATTTATTAAATGGGATGTGGTGTCCATGTACCTTTTTTCGGACTACCACATACTCCTCGAGGAAGGAATTATTTATAGGTTGTGATGGATCCATTGAAAATGTCAAGTCACATCATTCTGATTTGGGACACCACAAAGGTTGAATAGATAGGAAATATATATGTATAATATTTAGTTAGGATACATGAGGTCTCCACTAAGATTGCTTCTGATAGGGATCCTATTTTTACCTCATGGCTTTTTAAGAGGCTCTAGGAGGCAATGAGGAATCAGGTCAGTAGAGTACAACTTACCATCCATAGACATATTCCCAGAAAGAGTGTGCTATTTAGATCCAAGAGGATATATGTTGTTCTTTCATATTGGATTTTAGTGGATAATTGTATATCCAACAAGGACAGGTAGTGTTTGATTATAACAATAGTTTTTACTCTTAAATCATAATGGATTCCATCGAGGAATTTTGTGGTCAAATGTACAGGTCACTAAGGTGTAAGGAAGTGGTGGGAATGGCCTCTATTATTGGAACAAGCTTCATTTAAGGGATATTGGTAGGGATTCAGGGTATACATAAACTTCATGTTATAGATCAATGTTGGAGGAAATTATATCTGCATCAACTGTAGCATCATTTAGAGTTTTTTGTGGGTGACCAGGTTCTCTTGAAATTTTATCCATATTTGGGTCATCATCAGGTTAGAAAATAGGGATTGCATTCTAGGAGATATGTTTAATAGTTTTCAGCCCCAATATGGTATGTGAATACTTCTTATTGATTGGAATTCTGGATGTTTTCCACATTTCTCAAATTATGAAGTAACATCCTGATACCTCTAACAATTTGTGTTGTGAATATATCCATTTGGATCTAGATATTTCAATTGCAGATAAAATAGTTTATGTTGTTGACTTTTAGTTGAAAGTGTTATATAAGAAATCGATTTTATTTTAATATTATTATGGAGACATAGATCATATTTTCAAGGGACTTGAAAGGGAGTCATTAATGAGGGAGTAGTGTCCTCACCTATTTCTGTACATCAATCTTTTACAAGAATTCTTGGGGAAATAAATTCTTATAGCGAGGAGTTTGTAACATATAATTACATTCATTAAGGTATTTCTCATATCTCTTTTGATTTCCCTCTTTGTTTGGGTGTATATTGAGTCATTTGAGGATGGGGAGAATTTAATGGCGAAAATGACCTGCAATTTGAGGATGTATGTTTGTTGGAATTAATAGAGTCTAGGTATAAATTTTAAAATGTTTTAATAGGATTGTCTATGGTATTAGGGTTGAACTATGGGTCTATTTCAAAATATTTCTATGGAATCTTCCTAATGTAAATTTTCATGATGTGAACTAGTTATATGATATAAATCCTTTGTAACACCTCGAGCTTCCACGATACGCTTCTCATTCAATAATGCAATAGCTTGCATTGTACGCAACTTCGAGTTCTAAAACACCACGACTAATCAAAGTAGCCGTTATGAATAGTAATAACCACTTTTTAAAATTATAGAAATTTTATATTTCAGAATGGACTTCATTTTTGTATTTGTAATATCGAAATTAGCCTATGTTGAATTTTTGGTATTTTTCCGAGAACTTCTAATTTTTATGAATAGTGAAAAATACTTTAAAACAACTTTTTTAATAAAAATAATTTATTGTGATAAATTATACTATTTAGTGGTTTTAAGGTATAATTAGAATATATTTTTACCATTTTATCCGATGGTGGTCATTAGAATTAATTTAACATTGAAATTGGACATAAACAGTTGCCAATCTTTTGATATAAATTGTTTCTTAAAAACACGCTATTTGTCGTAACAGCGGGAATTAATTATAAAATTAATTAATGCAACTTATATGTTTGGAATTTTTTAAAATAGACATCATTTTTGAATTCGGAATATCAATTATAGCTTAGGGTGAAATTTTGGCCTTGTTCTGAAAAACTTCAATTTTTGATGAATAGTGAAACCACTAAGTGGTAGTTAAATAACTGATTTTTCATTTAAATGAAATATTACCACTTCTGTGATTTGATTTTCAAAAATCCGACATACATGGTTGTCATTAATAAGTAAAATGTGGTTCAATGAGATTAAAATAATTTTTTGGTGAATAGTAACTTTTAAGTTCTTAATCGCGATTAGAGGTAATTAGGGATGTTTAAGGTAAAAACAATGTTTTAATAATATGATATGAGCTTGACACTTGTCCTACTCCTATTGGATGAGTCATGGCCGACCGAGACAACCCATGGGTCAACTTGGGGACCCCATGGAGCCACTTTAGTTAGAAAATTACATAAACACCTTTTATTTAATGTTAAAGTAAAAAATGACACAAACATAAAATGTTTTACTAAAACAATTTTTAAGTGGGGTTACACAAGTCCAAATTTTGATTATAAATATTCATTAGAAAGATAAAAATATTTCCTACATCATAGTAGTTTTTTTATAATTTTTAGACATTAAATAAATTAAATTATTTATGACATCATTATGATGCAGCGATGACCTCATTATTAAACGATTTAAATAAAATGAGAAGATAATGAAAATTCCAAGGCTTACACTTGTCCAAAGCCTATTGGATTAGGATATTTAGAAACCTTATCACCTTAGCCTCTAATTATATAAGTGTGGGACCTTTAGAATCCGAAAATCATTGTGAAATAATGTAACATTTCAATCTTTCCAAAAGTGCCCCTCCTCTCCACTTATAAAAGGCCCCCACCTCTCCCACCTCATTTACACTTCCAAGCCATTTGGCTCGGTCAACCTCTGCCCAAATACTCTCCCAACTTCCCCCTATTACTCCTAGAAGCCTCAATTTGATCAGAACTCTTTCCAAGCAAGCCTTTGGATCAAATCAAAAAGAGTTACCCGATTTTGAGGTAATGTCTTCTCTAATGTTGTTTTGTTTTATTTTTCTTCTCCAACCCCCTAAAATATTTTTATTCATTTCTTTTGTAACAACACAAGTATCCTCAATATAGTAGGATGTTATTATAAGAAGTATTATAGCTACACTTACACACACCTACATCTAATGGTTAATGAACATACGGTTTCTGTGGATGGCGAATTTCTTCCTCACGAAACGATGATTGTTCAACACTCATATAACACCTTCCAAGGTGGCCATTAAGATGTCACTATTTTTATATATGATATATAATATGTTTATGTTTTACTTATGCTTCTGTATTTCTCATTTATGGCATACTTTATGATTTCTATTATGGGTAAAACGCGATAATTTCATTTTAGGAAGTGCGGACTACCGCCCCCTCAAAGTGATTTGATTCGTTAATGCCATATGTGGGGATGTATAAAGGATGGAGTAAATGGTATTATACACTATATTATACTGGAATTATATTATACATTTATATCATTATAATTTATTTCCATTAAATATGAAATTGAAATGAAAGTAGCGTTCATGCGTACGTACGGCTTACCGTCTCCATGAACGATGCATTTCATTTCTTACCTCTAAATGTTACGTAATATTATAAATGAATGTATATACTGGATATATAAGATATATATGACATCTAAATCATGAATATAATTCTTTCTATAATGGATATTCTACCACATGAACAACTTGTAATTATAAGAAGTTTATTGTTGACTCAAGTTACCAAAGATCGACAAAACGACCGTTATTAACTTAAATAATTAAATAATTTTCATAACATGGTAATAAGTGATATAAATGGAATAATGAACATGAAAAAGTTTCTTAAGTAAATATAAATTAACTCTAGTTTATTATTCAGGAGGTTAAAGAACGGTCGAGTCAGGACAGGACGCAAGGTAAGGGAACTTCTTAACCCAACATCCATTCTTTGGGTTAATCTCCTACTTTCAAATTATGTCATGATATTGTTAGGTATTATCTTGTATTTTTACATTCTTTATGTGTACTTATAGTTAATACACATAATAGATCTATTTTATTTATAAATGATCTTTGTAAAGGAACATCTTAACCCAACTTCCATTCTTTGGGTTAATCTCCTACTTTCAAATTATGTCATGATATTGTTATGTATTATCTTGTATTTTTACTTTCTTTATGTGTAATTATAGTTAATACACATAATAGATCTATTTTATTTATAAATGATCTTTGTAAGGGAACTTCTTAACCCAATTTCCATTCTTTGGGTTAATCTCCTACTTTCAAATTATGTCATGATGTTATTATGTCCTATTTTGTATTTTTACTTTCTTTATGTGTACCTATAGTGAATACACATAATAGATCTATTTTATTTTAAAAATTATATTTTTAAGGACTTCATCTCAATCTCCTTTCATTGAGGCATATTTGGTTTTATACAAAACTTTCTTTTATACGGTGTATAAAACCCTTTGACTTTTACGTTTATTCAAAAGGAATCTTTTTTATAAGAAGCGTTTTACTAAACGAAAAAAAGGGAATGTTTTTATTTCCGTAATTTTGCGGCGACAACGACTTCTCCGCCGTCGTGACCATTATTTGAGTTTCGGCTTCCTCTACAAGCCATCACTTTTTTAATGAAAAATAAATAAAAGTTTTAACTTTCTTTTATTTTGGTTTTGAAAATGGTTTTGAAAACGTTTTTATTATATCAATGACTTGTATTGATATCTTGTGATTGAAATGTGGAAATGTTATGTTTCCTTTATGCATGTTTTATGTGATACGATTATGTTATGGTTTATGATATGTTTAAACCTATTCATATGAGGAATGCATTGGACTTAATAAGAGACTGGTGGAGCCCACTATAGCTCCTCGATGCATCGGCAGGTCTCATGAGACAAACTAGTGTCTTGGCACGAGGCCTTGACAAAATCTTATTTGTGGTCTTGGCACGAGGCCTTGACTACGTGGTTCTGATAGTCTGGCATTATGCATTCCATCATTATGAAAGTGGTTATTGATATTGCATTTATTATTCGACCAGTAGAATATACATGTGAAGAAGTGAATGGCATTATCTCATTTTACTTTTGCCATATTATGTTGAAGTTCAAGTTTAAAAGGATTTTGTTTTAGTTATACCTCGCCTTAAATGTTAATGTTTATTTATGAAAGCTTCCGCAGTATTGTTATCCTTACTGAGCATCTGAGCTCACCCCTTTCAATGTTTTAATATTTTCCAGGATGTGAAAGAAGTATTTTAGGAATGACATGCAGGGATAGTCAGAAGAGGATATGAGTGTGGAATATGAAGACTTTGTTATTAGTTTTTCACTTTATGATGTAATGTAAGACGTATGAATATATCTAGTGTTTCCAAGGCTACTAAACTAATCGGTCTTTCAAGACTTGATCTTTTGTGATCATTCCAATGTTACGAACTAATGCACCAACTCTGGGTAGCTGGGGTCGGGGCGTTACAGTTGGTATCAGAGAAAGTTTAGTACTAACCTTGGAAGCTAGATTTAGACAAACTCTGATTAGAGCACATAGACCTAAGATGAACTTTGAGGATTAGTATAGAAGAACTTCCTAGAATTTTGGTATTGTAGAGATTTTGTGAGTTTTCCGAGCAATACATCCCTGTCTGGATACGAGCAGGTAGAGGCGGCTTTGGCACAGATGTACCTAGGGGTAAAACCCGAAAACACCGCTTTGAGCTAGACTCGAACGGGAACTGGTGCACGACAACGGGCCTTGCTGCACTCTTGGTTACGACACTCCCGGGGGATATGCTTAGGATAACTCTCATTTTCTTTACAAATCATTATGAAGGGTTTATGAGTATATACTTCCTCAAAGAAAACATTTTTATGATTATGGATTATATCCATAAATAGTTCAATTTATGATAAGTGTTTTATAAGTATGGGATTATGTATTTTGATTCATAAACTGATCTAGTTTATGCTATTGTTTAGAAATGGCTCCTAGTGGAAGGAATGGAAACCGTACCAATGCACGAACTCCGTGTAGGGATTTCCCTCCTGCTCAAGATAATTATGGTGGAGCTAGAGATAAAACTGGTGCTGATCAACTTATTACCATACTGGGACAACTCACTCAGGTTATGAATAATAACCTTACTCGTATGGAGCACCCTGATCCACAGCGTGGAGGATCAATGTTAGATCGATTCATGAGGCAACAACCACCAACGTTCAATGGGAGTACAAATCCTATAGTACCTGAGCAATGGATAAATTCCTTAGAGAAAATATTCCATGCCTTGGGGAGTAGTGAAAGGGAGAAGGTTGTCATGGCAGTTTACCACCTCACTGGAGATGCCGATAAGTGGTGGTCGCTGATTCAAAACACAAAGGAAGATGATGACGTATCGAATATGGAATGGAGGGAGTTCAAATAGCTTTTCTTAGAAAAATACTTTCCTCGTGACCATCGAGAAGATATGGAAAGGCAATTTCTGAGTCTGAGGTAGAAGGAGGATGAGAATGTCGCAAAGTATGAGGCCAACTTTACAAGGTTAGCAAGGAATGCTGTCGATTATATAAGTAACCCAAGGAGTAAGATTGATCGTTTCTTTGATGGGTTAAAACCATTTCTCCGTCGAGCTTTAGTATCAAAATCATTCTCATCATACGAAGATATTGTCTCCTGTGCTATCAAGACGGAAAAGGAATTCTCTAAGTCGTATGACAACAAAGTAATGCAAGAGAAGAAGAGAACGGGGGAACAAGAGACAGATAAAGAGAAAAAGGGAAAGAAGGATTTTCCATTATGTGATAATTGTGGGAAGAATCACCCTGGTACTTGCCTAAAAGGAATGGGAGTTTGTTATAAATGTGGAGAAAAGGGTCACCAGGCTCGTGATTGCAAGGGAAAGAAAGAGGCTATCAAAGTTGAATGCTACAATTGTAGAGAAATGGGTCATTATGCAAATGAATGTCCTAAGCGTCAGGGAAACTTACCTCAGAAAAGGCCAGGGGATCAAGGACAATCTTATGCTCTGACTACAGTTGAAGCAGAATAATTAATGTATTGGTGCTTTTGGACTCATGGATTATATTTTGGTTATTAGAATAATTTGATATATATATATATAAGGATTGTACTTCCGTACTTGTCGATTTCAGTAAGGTTTTAATATGATGAAGGTAATTATATTTTTAGTATGTGACAATAAGAGAAACTTTACTTTGTTTGGGGAATCTGATGTTACAATTGACTTTGGAATTAAGAGAACTTTTAGAGAAAGTCTGGACAGAGGTATTTTGGATAACTACAATGGTTGGAGTGGATTAAGTTGATCTTTGGATAGTATTGTTTAAGGTTAAAAAATTTATGAAGATTATTTTTGGAATATTATGATACTATAGTTTTAGGAAAAGGACAACCTGCAGGGTGGGGCATAAACCGTTGCGTCGGACAAAGCTGCAGGAATCGAACCCACAACCATAGTGCGACAAGCCTTTATTTCCTACCACTAGCCTACATGAAGTCCCTAGTTATTACAAAATAGTTTTACTAATCTAAATGGTATGTGTTAACATTTTGAACCTTATACAATTAGGATAAATAGAATATTTTTGAGTTCCGTTACCATTTGGAGTAAAAGTTGGGTTTGTGGTAAAAATTTATTAACGAATGAAAGTATACATAACAAGTATGTATATTCCCTTACGTTCTTAGTAAATCTCCTAAATAAATTCCTCAACATTATAAAAGGTAACTTAAAACAAAAATGTTGTCGGTTAACTTTTCCAACTGGGGATTCAATGACCGGTTAACCAATCACAAGTTTGTGATTTTCTTGTGGTTAAACTTTCTCCTAATCCTGTTTTCTATAACTCTCCATCAGACCTTGATGGTTTGTTTTTCTTCCATATCCATATTTTCATATAATTCTAGAATGGGCTATATCGGGTGACCTTTGTACTTATCTTGCTTTCTTTTAATGTTATATATTTATTAACCTTATTTCCGATGTGGGTTTTCCTCAAAGGTATTTTCTCTTTTCAACCTTTTATTTTCAAAGAAAAATTTCAAATTGCGAGGACGCAATTTATTGAAGGAGGGGAGAATGTAACACCCCGAGCTTCAACGATACGCTTCTCATTCAATAATGCAATAGCTTGCATTGTAGACAACTTCGAGTTCTAAAACACCATGACTAATCAAAGTAGCCGTTATGAATAGTAATAACCACTTTTTAAAATTATAGAAATATTATATTTCTGAATGGACTTCATTTTTGTATTCGTAATATCGAAATTAGCCTATGTTGAATTTTTGGTATTTTTCTGAGAACTTCTAATTTTTATGAATAGTGAAAAATACTTTAAAACAACTTTTTTAATCAAAATAATTTATTGTGATAAATTATACTATTTAGTGGTTTTAAGGTATAATTAGAATATATTTTTACCATTTTATCCAATGGTGGTCATTAGAATTAATTTAACATTGAAATTGGACATAAACAGTTGCCAATCTTTTGATATAAATTGTTTCTTAAAAACACGCTATTTGTCGTAACAGCGGGAATTAATTATAAAATTAATTAATGCAACTTATATGTTTGGAATTTTTTAAAATAGACATAATTTTTGAATTCGGAATATCAATTATAGCTCAGGGTGAAATTTTGGCCTTGTTCTGAAAAACGTCAATTTTTGATGAATAGTGAAACCACTAAGTGGTAGTTAAATAACTGATTTTTCGTTTAAATGAAATACTACCACTTCTGTGATTTGATTTTCAAAAATCCGACATACATGGTTGTCATTAATAAGTAAAATTTGGTTCAACGAGATTAAATTTTTTTTGGTGAATAGTAACTTTTAAGTTCTTAATCGCGATTAGAGGTAATTAGGGGAGTTTAAGGTAAAAAAAATGTTTTAATAATATGATATGAGCTTGAAACTTGTCCTACTCCTATTGGATGAGTCATGGCCGACCAAGACAACCCATGGGTCAACTTGGGGACCCCATGGAGCCACTTTAGTTAGAAAATTACATAAACACCTTTTATTTAATGTTAAAGTAAAAAATGACACAAACATAAAATGTTTTACTAAAACAATTTTTAAGTGGGGTTACACAAGTCCAAATTTTGATTATAAATATTAATTAGAAATATAAAAAGATTTCCTACATCATAGTATTTTTTTATAATTTTCAGACATTAAATAAATTAAATTATTTATGACATCATTATGATGGAGCGATGACCTCATTATTTAACGATTTAAATAAAATGAGAAGATAATGCCAAATCCAAGGCTTTAACTTTTCCAAAGCCTATTGGATGAGGATATTTCGAAACCTTATCACCTTAGCCTCGAATTATATAAGTGTGGGACCTTTATAATCCTAAAAGCATTGTGAAATAATGTAACATTTCAATCTTTCCAAAAGTGCCCCTCCTCTCCACTTATAAAAGGCCCCCACCTCTCCCACCTCGTTTACACTTCCAAGCCATTTTTCTCGGCCAACCTCTGCCCAAATAGTCTCCCAACTTCCCCCTATTACTCCTAGAAGCCTCAATTTGAGCAGAACTCATTCCAAGGAAGCCTTTGGCTCAAATCAAAAAGAGTTACCCGATTTTGAGGTAATGTCTTCTCTAATGTTGTTTTGTTTTATTTTTCTTCTCCAACCCCCTAAACTCTTTTTATTCATTTCTTTTGTAACAACACCAGTATCCTCAATATACTAGGATGTTTTTATAAGAAGTATTTGAGCTACACTTACACACACCTACATCTAATGTTTAAAGAACATACGGTTTCTGTGGATGGCGAATTTCTGCCTCACGAAACGATGATTGTTCAACACTCATATAACACCTTCAAAGGTGGCCATTAAGATGTCACTATTTTTATATATGATATATAATATGTTTAAGTTTTACTTATGCTTCTGTATTTCTCATTTATGGCATACTTTATGATTTTCATTATGGGTAAAACGTGATAATTTCATTTTAGGAAGTGCGGACTACCGCCCCCTCAAAGTGATTTGAATCGTTAATGCCATATGTGGGATGTATAAAGGATGGAGTAAATAGTATTATACACTATATTATACTGGAATTATATTATACATTTATATCATTATGATTTAGTTCCATTAAATATGAAATTGAAATGAAAGTAGCGTTCATGCGTACGTACGGCTTACCGTCTCCATGAACGGTGCATTTCATTTCTTACCTCTAAATGTTACGTAATATTATAAATGAATGTATATACTGGATATATAAGATATATATGACATCTAACTCATGAATATAATTCTGTATATAATGGATATTCTACCACATGAACAACTTGTAATTATAAGAAGTTTATTGTTTACTCAAGTTACCAAAGATTGACAAAACGACCGTTATTAACATAAATAATTAAATAATGTTCATAACATGGTAATAAGTGATATAAATGGAATAATGAACATGAAAATGGTTCTTAAGTAAATATAAATTAACTCTAGTTTATTATTCAGGAGGTTAAAGAACGGTCGAGTCAGGACAGGACGCAAGGTAAGGGAACTTCTTAACCCAACTTCCATTCTTTGGGTTAATCTCCTACTTTCAAATTATGTCATGATATTGTTATGTATTATCTTGTATTTTTACTTTCTTTATGTGTACTTATAGTTAATACACATAATAGATCTATTTTATTTATAAATGATCTTTGTAAGGGAACTTCTTAACCCAACTTCCATTCTTTGGGTTAATCTCCTACTTTCAAATTATGTCATGATATTGTTATGTATTATCTTGTATTTTTAATTTATTTATGTGTACTTATAGTTAATACACATAATAGATCTATTTTATTTATAAATGATCTTTGTAATGGAACTTCTTAACCCAATTTCCATTCTTTGGGTTAATCTCCTACTTTCAAATTATGTCATGATGTTATTATGTCCTATTTTGTATTTTTACTTTCTTTATGTGTACCTATAGTGAATACACATAATAGATCTATTTTATTTTAAAAATGATATTTTTAAGGACTTCGTCTCAATCTCCTTTCATTGAGGCATATTTGGTTTTATACAAAACTTTCTTTTATACGATGTATAAACCCCTTTGACTTTTACGTTTATTCAAAAGGAATCTTTTTTATACGAAGCATTTTACTAAACGACAAAAAGGGAATGTTTTTATTTCCGTACTTATGCGGCGACAACGACTTCTCCGCCGCCGTGACCATTATTTGAGTTTCGGCTTCCTCTACAAGCCATCACTTTTTTAATGAAAAATAAATACAAAGTTTTAACTTTCTTTTATTTTGGTTTTGAAAATGGTTTTGAAAACCTTTTTATTATATCAATGAGTTGTATTGATATCTTTTGATTGAAATGTGGAAATGTTATGTTTCCTTTATGCATGTTTTATGTGATACGATTATGTTATGGTTTATGATATGTTTAAACCTATTCATATGAGGAATGCACTGGACTTAATAAGAGACGGGTGGAGCCCGCTATAGCTCCTCGATGCATCGGCATGTCTCATGAGACAAACTAGTGTCTTGGCACGAGGCCTTGACAAAATCGTATTTGTGGTCTTGGCACGAGGCCTTGACTACGTGGTTATGATAGTCTGGCATTATGCATTCCATCATTATGAAAGTGGTTATTGATATTGCATGTGATTATTCGACCAGTAGAATATACATGTGAAGAAGTGAATGGCATTATCTCATTTTACGTTTTCCATATTATATTGAAGTTCAAGTTTAAAATGCTTTTGTTTTAGTTATACATCGCCTTAAATGATAATGTTTATTTATGAAAGCTTTCGCAATATTGTTATCCTTACTGAGCATCTGAGCTCACCCCTTTCAATGTTTTAATATTTTCCAGGATGTGAAAGAAGTATTTTAGGAATGACCTGCAGGGATAGTCACAAGAGGATATGAGTGTGGACTATGAAGACTTTGTTATTAGTTTTTCACTTTATGATGTAATGTAAGACTTATGAATGTATCTAGTGTTTCCAAGGCTACTAAACTAATTGGTCTTTCGAGACTTGATCTTTTGTGATCATGCCAATGTTACGAACTAATGCACCGACTCTGGGTAGCTGGGTTCGGGGCGTTACATCCTTCCCTAGACTAATTCAATGAATTTTCACAATGTGTAGATATTTAATATGTCATGAAACTAATAATCTTTATGAAAAGTTCAATCATATTTTTTTTAAATGAGGTGATTCCTTTTTCAGTGTATATGAATTTTTTTGGAATTCACATCATGATCCTAGCATTCAGAATATGAAATATGTTCATCCAATAGATTTTTATGTGTTACATGACTTATTCTTTTTCATTCAACTGTAGGTTCCTCTCCCAAAACCTAAGATCTCTCCTTTGATATTTTTGGGAATCTATGCTCATTCTGAATAATTTCTTTTAGTGAAATATATTCATTTTGGTTGCACTATGTCTCTCTAGGTAAGTATAATTTCTTCATATTTATTGTTATTTTCACAATAGTTCCATAACTCTATGTTTTCAGATCATATAGACTTGTAATCATGATTCTTCATGATCCTTTCTAGATCCATAATGCAATATTCCTCCAGATGATGACTTTTATGTTGGTTGTGGTTAGGGGTGTCAATGTCTTGAAGTGTTGTTACTTTATATTATATGGAATAATTTTTCATGTCGAAGTGATTCTCAGATATAGGGATTGATTTTATGGAAACTGTTGTTGTCTTTTTGTTCTTCTGTGTTGGTGGTTCATGTTTCTAGCATGTGCAACCCAAGCCTAACATGGGTTGTTTCATCTCTTGCCTATGTTTGATGAATTATAACTCTCTATCTTTATAAATGGTTTTATAAATGAGTTTTAGTTACTGAATTATGTGCGTGGAAATGGTATTTTATAAAATGTGTTTCCACATTTTCTGTAAAACAAATGTCATTTTCAAATCATTGTGACATTGATTTTTGAAATCATTTTCATAGAATGGTTTTCAGGAGTTTATTTTTTGGAAAATATAGCACATGGGATTCCTTGGATACTTAGTAGAAGGTGATGAAATATTCCTTGTCTGTTGAAACTATTAGGGTCTTTACTCATGGGGTGTTCTTATAATCCCTAGTTTCATTATACAAGGTACTTGTTAGAGATGTTGGGAGGTTCACTTACTAGGGTGTTCCTATGATCATTATATTTGATGCACATATCTTGTGACTCTATCCGTGCAATTGACTATGTCAATGTATTAATGTTCAACCAAGACTCTCCATTTGTGATCCTTGTCATGATTTTCATGTGATTTGTTTTTAACTACTTTAATATATGTGATATTCATTGAAACAGTTTTACCTAGATTATATGGAACTATGTAAAAGTGGGAAATTATTTTATCATAATTATGATATAAAATTTATTTAACTGGTTTTCATGCCTTGTTATCATTAAAGTTGAGCATGTTTGGATTGTTGTACAGAAAATGATTATGGATCAATATGGTGGGATCCTACTTAGCTTATTTAGCTCAGGCATTGTGAACCTTTTTAGTGATGTGTAGACCCTTTTATGTCTTTCAATGTTGGGAAAGGCAAGGAACAACATTGATGTGATGGCATTTTTAACAATTATGTCTGGGTATCTTGTGGTGAGATCATGTGTGTTTTCCCATTCCTTCATGTCGTGTATCAATTTTTCTTTTAGTTGTCACATGATTTTGGACAGGTATCTTAGATATTATTTAGGTACATTTTATTTGTATCCTAGAGCTATTTCCTTTTTCTATGAAATATATTTCTTGTTTTACTATTTATTTGTTTATTCCCTTCATGTTTATATATGGGTGTCATGTTGTCAACTTAATGTTGGTAAAAACATTCACTCTAGTTTATTTCATCCAATGTTCTTATCACCAACCTGTAGGGAATACGAATTCCCATCAGGTGTTTCATGGTTCTAGTCAGGTACATACTTGTGAGGTTATTTGAGTTGCGTTCATCATTGAAACATATAGAAAAAGAATAAAAATATAAATGGGCAAGGTTGAGGTGATTTAATAAAGTCTGTGTAAAGGAAAAATGCAGGAGGCTATCAAGAAAAAAATACTCATCCCCTAGGTACTTAATGGATCTAACAAGGCCACCTACAGCCTAAAGTTCCCCACTGGGTATCCAGTGATAATTTTTTCTCACCCCTTACTTTTTCCCTCTGAATCAAATTGAAACATCTTATAACCTCTCAAATCCCTAAACCAAACTCCAAATAGATCAAATGAAAATAATTATAGATTTATGATAATTATAATTACCAAGTCTTAAAGGTCGGGTACATACAAAAAAAATATATTGTTAAATAAAAATACCATCAAAATGTAAATTTCTTTTCCAATGCCCTATATTTAATTATAACAAGATAAATAAAAATATTGCTAATATAATTATATTTCATTGTTTAATTCACCTTACGGTAGCTAAAAAGGATTAAATTAATCATATTGATGTTATTCACTCATATTTATATGAGTATCCTTATAGTAGTGTTTATATTTATGTGTATATTTATATGAAAATCCTTGATGGTTTAAAAATTCCTAAATCAAAAAAATACAAATCCATTGAATTATATCCAATTAAATTATTTTTGGTTTATATAGTATAACCCTTTAATAAAATAATTATTAAAGAAGATATCTAAATGATCTTATTTGCCCATAAAGTTTTATTAAAAAATTAAGGTTGTAGGGTCTACTGGGATACCCACGTTTATTGGATATACTAGAAAAACAAAATTATAGATATTATTTTAAATTAACATAAAAATATTGTGTAAAATATCCTACTAGATTAATCAAAATGGATTCCACATGTGCAGGCCAACCAACATTCCAAATTTTTTTATTAATTTTATTCTAAATTTAATGTATCATTATTATACAAATATTAAATATTTTTTTATAAATATATGATAAATTTATGAATACATTAACAATTTTTGTGATAAATATTATCAATTTATTATTTAGTTCAAATTTTAAATAGAATAATTGGAATTGGACAAAACATTTTTTCTATTTTTTAAGAAATATTGTATTTATTCTACAATAATAAATTAAAGTAACATAGGGCTGGATTTTCAGATGTCGTATCTTCATAAGTTGTTATTATATACTGTATGTGTGTTAAAAAATAAGGGTATTTCAATATCATATAGATCATAAGATATGATTCTTTTCAAAGAATTATCTTGTCGGGTAACACTTATAGCATTACATGATTGATATAGGGAATGTTTATAGATAATACTCATTACTCAAAACCTAAAACTAATAAATAGATCTACTTTTACAATACTCATAACAAAATTATTTCAGAATAGTTTTTCATACATCAATCAAATAATGGGAATCTACACAAAAAGCGATCAGGTAAAACACATCCAACCAATTATTTTCTATTTCACTTTAATGTTGATAACCTATAAGACATTGATATATGATATTTTTAATCATGATGTAATATATTAAATATATTAATTAATACACTATCAAATATTATTTTTAGAAAAATTATATGCCATTTAAACACACATAGATCAAAAAAATACAATTCTTCTTGTAATATAATTTTTATGGGGTATGATGAGGTTGTACTATTTAAAGTGAATAAGTGATTGTTTGGTTAAAAGTAAGAAAAGGGTTTGAATCAATGTCAACAAATTTTTATACTTCTCATTTGAATTAACATCTATTACTTTGTATGTTCAAAATCCTCTAAGTATCTAAAACTTATCCACACCCAAATTCAATGTATATAAGCATAAATGTTAGAGTAAACAATATTTTTACAAGTTTATGTCCTAATGTTGGTATCTATATCTATGATATATTTTCATTCATATTTTGAAATATAAGTTACACTAATATCATAAATTTATTAAAAAATTTATTTATTATCCATAGCCTAAGTCTATTTCCAAAACTCTTAGTCTCATGGTAGTTGTTAATACCAAATAAATCTACTTCAGAAATGTGGTTCCAACTAAAATGAAATATATCTTCTATATTCCCAAGGTTCCTTCAACACAAAATTAAGGAAAATACTCTGAGCCTTCTAAATATATAAAATGAATATTATATCCCTAATTCAATAACTTTGATATCCATATGATTCTTTATTCCATAAAATATCATTGATCTTACACTTAATATTTTTAATCTTATATTCTTTGATAAATATTATCACATCATCAACTACTCATCCAGACATTTTTGATGTACCAATATAATAATGTTTCCAAAAATTGAATTTAGAAAATACCTATAAAAATAATGCATCAGAATATCCCTTTTAAAATTAATTATATATAAATTGAAAAAAATATTAGCTTCAATATTCATAATTGGTTTTTAAAAATTATAATTTAAAACTCCATAATTAATTCATAGAAAATATTCTCAAAATATTCATTTAATTATCATTCAATTTCTCCTAATATAATTTTCATAAATAATTCATCATTTAGTTGTCCATAAATCTCTTGTTATTATTTTTTTGGAATTTCAACAAATCGAGAAACTTTATCTTCTACATATGCATTTTCAAATATACATACCCAAGTAGTGTAATAATTCATATCATTGAACCACCATAATCTTATAATATTAATATCTTAAACAATAGACTGAATAATGACTATGTTTTAGCAACATGATAATTTTTCCATGAATAATAGTAATAGAATCACCATAATTAGTTCTTCTTTATCATATTTTATTTCTAAAGTTATTAAACTGTGGAGATTCATTGACCTAATTTCTCAATTAACCTAAATCTGGTGATTTTTTTATTTGAAATGTATCGTTATTGGTCATGGATTATTTCGAGTTCTTTTACCCACTATAAAACAAAATGGCATGAAGTGAAGTGGAGGCTTTATCAAACATAGGTAAAGAATTATGAGGATCCACGATTGGGATTTGAGTTTCAATTTAAATGATTTTAAAGAAACATGTGTGTAGTTATGGGTTAAAATATATTGATCAAATTGGGTCCTTTGGCCTCTATAAATCCTATTTTACATTCCCTTTATGACTGGTATTCTAATTTAGATGTGCATTTCTATAGAATAGGTTTTGGTCTTTATACTAGAGTCTTTTTTGAAAATGATTTTTGCTTCACGTTAATTAATATAGTGGTTTTCTCTACTCCAAAAGATAGTTATTCTCATTAAATTTAATATGAAAGGATGCCCCCCCAATTAGATTCTTGTGGGGTTATAGGAGATGTGAAATTTGAAATTATAGGTAATCTTGTTTGTTTCAACTGTAATTCAAATGGTTATGACCTTTATTATTGCCAAATGATGCAGATTAATGGTAATGTACATATTAATGAAAATTAGTCCAAATATTATGTAAATGGTTATTTTTTTGTTGATCCCGCCATTATAAATATAATTATTTTATTGATTTGATTTCCTTTGATTTTTTATGTCACTTTCTATGAGAGGACAGGTATTGAATCAGAATGTTTTCCTTAGAAAATTAGGTGTAGTTCTAATCAGAGGATTTCTCCCACTCCCCTCAGGATGAGTAGATGTTAGTGAATTGTAATCCTTTATGGAAATATTTTTATAAAAATATATCTTGGGATGAAATTGTATATGATAATTAAAATTTTAGTGCTACAGTTTCTTTTATATATTCCATGTACAAAAACATTGTGGATGATCATGATGGTGAGGATTCAAATTATAGTTAGGTAACCATGGATATTTCTCCAAGAGTGGATGTTGATTTAAATATATGGAAGGAGTATATGATGATTTCTACCATGGTCCCAAAACATAAAGGCCCAATCAAGGTATCCAAGTCAATTAAATACAATGTAAAAAAGAACTCATACCCCACATGAATATGGGAAATCTAGAAGATGCGGTTTTTGTAACTGATAGAGCAATGAAGGGGTCATAACCTATCAACAAGTGAACTGCCATTAAAGTTATGGCTATTTATAAATAACAAGGGAAACACTATTATTTCTACTAAAATGGATCATCATGGAGTTGGGATGTTGGATTCTACTGATATTGATATGCATATTTCTCTTGTTAGTGTAGCACCTTTGGATTCATGTTTAGATGTCTCTGAATTGGTTAGAGAAAATGATGTGGTTTCCATGATGAAAAGTATATTATATCATGTATCTATAGTGGTTTATCCCCTTATTGTTTTTGTAAATAGTGGTTCTAAAACTAATAGAGTATCCTTGTTTTTAGAACAACTGAACTACTCCATTGTATCTCAATGTGAATCCTCTATGGTTTTTTAGCTAGGTTTCTACCTGATAGCTATTTATAATATATGGTATGTGGCATGGATCATTAAAGGGACATATCCACTAAACCAAATAGATGAGACCATAAATGTTATGGGATGGCGTGAGATGCTGCTTACTCTTCTATTGTGGCTACATCATTATTGTTATAAAGGTTAGATGAATGTGGAATTAATAAGAAAACTTTTGTGGGTAAAAACTACCAATACATTAGGATCGTGTAATTATTGGTGATATTTCAGAATCATCATCCAACCTGGTTCCTTTATTGAAATTTATTCTTGATAAACCCTACAATAAGGTTACTAAGAAGGTAATTATTATTAATTGTTTAGTGTTACATTCTTTCAGAATCAGCAAGGAAGGTGGTAAAAAAGGTTATAGTTTATCTGATAATATAAGGGATTACACCAATATTGAGCCACTAGATGATGAAGGTGGGACTTGGTAGTGAGTAAATACATGGAGGAGTAGACTATATCCTATTGGAAATAGTGGACCCCCCCCCCCACCATAATATTAGTACTCGATCTAAATCATGATGAACTTTTATATACCTTTTCATGCTACAGACATATTTAGTCTTGTATGTTCCACCTTTTTTTCTTTTTCACTTCATTTTTATTAAAGAGGCATCAAGGTCCCAAACTTTTCCGAAAAGATGATACCTACATATACTCTAAATTTATTCTTACATAACTCCTTGTGTAATTAAATAAAGATTATGTACCTGTAGGTGAATCATCTGTTTTATAAATTATACCAAGTGGTAAATGGCTAATTATTCTACCTATGATATCCTATATATTCCTTTTCAATTTTTATAGATACTTGGAGATATTAAATCAACAAAAAAAAATTTTCAACATGAAAAACTCTAAAATTAACATAAAATTAATTTTTTTTTCAAAGAGAAAAATCATAACCACACAACTAGATAATAAAAATATTTTGATAGAATCATATCCCTTAATGACGAAAAACAACTGGATTTTGATTTTGACTTTCTCCCCCTTATCCAATCAAATCATTTCTCCCATATTAAAAAAATTAAAACTATATAAGGATCCCTTAAATAGATTTTATGTAATTGTTATGTTCCTTTCTCCCACTTTTTCTAAATAATCTAAAGGAATGTCAGAAATTAAAAAATTCCTAAAGTAAGAGATAAAGCATGATCATTATTTTCTAGCCTCAATTATTAAAATATGTACCTTTTCACAGAGTTTGTGTAAATACCAAAAATATAATAATTATTTGGGATATATTCTACCCAACCATCTCTGTTAGAAACCTACAAAAGATGAGATCATATTTGATATCAATACTATAGGGTGTATAGTGTTAAATTAAATTCATAGATTGGTCGATGTCACTTTGGTTATAACATGAACCAATCAATGATTTTTCTACTTGTACCTTCATTTCTTCCAATTTCTATCTCACCAAGATTATATATGTGCATGCATGTATAGTAGACACATAATTAGCATCAATTGTGATCAATGAAATTGAATTATACTTCTTTTAATACCAACTCATACAAAATTCTCATTGAAAAATTTATCTTATGGTGTGGATTTCATTGCATTATAATATCTGTCCTGATTAGAATAGTTTTAGAAATAAAAATTCTCTTCTTCACCTATACATTAAATATATATTACTAGTAAAAAAAATTCCGTCACTATTTTTCACGTCGGTTTTTTAGAACCAACGTGAAAATATATAAAAATCGTTTTTTCACGTCGGTTATTATATATCCGACGTAAAAATATATTTTCTCTGATTTTTCATGTCGGTTATATAAGAACCGTCGTTAAAAATCCATTTTAATCGATTTTTCACGTCGGTTATTATATAACAGACGTGAAAAATCGATGTACATCACTTTTCCACGTTGGTTTTATAATAACCAACGTGAAAAATCATTTTCTAGGAAAATATATTAAAATTTTCACTTGTTTTTCACGTCAGTTATTTAATAACCGACGTCAAAAGTTATTTTTCATGTCATTTATTTCATAAACGACGTAAAAAATGTTTACAAAAATGTAGTTCATTTCTCAAGATTTAATTTCACAGGTAACGGAGCTCAAACGAAGATACAGATTAAAACATATGGCCTTCAGAAGTTGATCATCTCTAAACGATGTCTTAAGGATGTCCATATTCTGAAGGCCATAACTTTTAATCTGTAACTCCGTTTGAGCTCTGTGACCTATCAAATTAAAGCTTTAATTATGGACTACATTTTTGTAAACTTTTTTCCACGTCAGTTATTAAATAACCAACGTGAAAAATAAATTTTAACGTAGGTTATTAAATAACCGAAGTGAAAGACTGACGAAGATTGATTTTTCATGTCAGTTTTATAATAACCGATGTGAAAAATCATTTTCCAGGAAAATATATTAAAATTTTCACTTATTTTTCACATTGGTTATTAAATAACCGACGTGAAAAATCAATTTTCGGGACTTTTTCACGTCGGTTATTTAATAACCGACGTCAAATGTTATTTTTCACATCAGTTATAAAATAACCGATGTGAAAAATGTTTACAAAAATGTATTTCATTTCTCAAGCTTTAATTTAACAGGTCACGGAGCTCAAACAGAGTTACAGATTAAAAGTTATGGCTTTCAGAAGTTGATCATCTCTAAACAATGTCTTAAGGATGTCCAACTTCTGAAGGCCATAACTTTTAATCCGTAACTCCGCTTGAGCTCTGTGACCTGTCAAATTAAATATTAAATTACGAACTACATTTTTGTATACTTTTTTCATGTTAGTTATTAAATAACGGTTGTGAAAAATAACTTTTAACATCGGTTATTAAATAACCGACGTGAAAAAGTCCCGAAAATTGATTTTTCACGTCGGTTATTTAATAACTGACGTGAAAGAGTGACGAAGATTGATTTTTCACGTCAGTTTTATAATAGCCGACGTGAAAAATAAGTAAAAATTTTAATATCTTTTCACATCGGTTATCATAAAACCGACGTGAATGAAAATTTTAATATCCAGCGAAAGCGAAATTTCAATTTTTTTATATCGCGGCATTGAAATTTTGAATTGCCGCCTAAAATTTTTAATACCATGTTTTCTAATAGAATCTCAATTATATGTTTCCATTATACACCCATATTAATTTTACAATCATTGATTTCAACCATTATCGTTCCCCCAAATCGACTCTTTTTCTCTCAAACGCGAATCAATTATTTCTTCTTTCCACGATCTCGTCAAGGTATATTTAATCATACATCAATGGTTTATGGTTTTTTTGATTTCTTTTCTTAATTGAAATAACATTTTACGATCATTTCATTCAACCATAATCATTCCACTGAATCAACTTGTTTTATCTTCAACGTGAATCAACAATTTCTTATTTCTTTGTCCTCATCAAGGAATTTGTAATTATTTTCCGAAGATTTATATTTTCTATGAGTATTTTTCTTAATTGATATACCATTTAATGATTTTTAATTTATTATAATGATGGATGATTCTTTATATCATGATAAAACTACAAATCCTCCTACGGATTCAAAAATTCATTCTAATATGAAGCTACGGTTGGCTCATTCAATCTTTCCTCCAAAAAAATATCAAATTTCTGATGGTCATAACTTTTGATCCGTAAATCCGTTTGAGCTCTATGACCTGTCAAATGAAAGATTATAAAATTTTCGACATGATAGTCAATAGTTTTTACGTCTATTATTTAATAACCGACATAAAAAATGACTTATGAAGTCGGTTTTTTCAAAAACCGACGTAAAAAATGGCTTCTTATCGCCATTTCCAGAATGTATTTCACGTCGGGTTTTTAAAAACCGATGTTAAAAACTATATTACCCCAATTTTTACGTTCGTTATTAAATAACCGACGTAAAAAAACATATTTTTAACGTCGCTCGCAATAACATCGCTTAAAAACCGACGTTAAAAAGAAAAAAAACCGACGTTAAAAAAGGTTTTTGTACTAGTGTATATAAATAATGGTTACATTGAAGTATCTATGAAATATATTTCCAAAATTAATATGTGTATATTTTGGATCACATTTCATCCTTAACACAATGGTACTACATAATAAATATCAAGATATGATACAGTGAGATAAAGCAGGCTTCTAGTTAGATTCTTGTATTCTTCAAAATTCATAGTTTTCAATGAATCATTATTTCACAGCTTCACCCAATTTTATTTTGTATGGATACCACTCAAGAGCTATCCATTACAAATATTTGTATAAATCATTTTAATTTTACTATTTAGATAAGATAATATATTTATTTTCATGTATTACTTATAATCCAAAAAATAAACTCATCTCTCCATGCATATAAATATTAAAATACATTCTATTTTTTATAATTTCTTCCTAATAATACTACATTTAACATGTAAAAATGATATCATTTATGTGTAAAATAAAAATGAGAGTAAATGTTCTCCTTTCATTCAAATATAGATTATTTTCCACCATCAATTTGGGGAAAAAATTCATTCAAGAAATATTCTAGCTTTGAATACATGGATTTAGGGTCTTGGTTCAACAGATACAAGGATTTTTTCAACATCAAAACCATTAATAAATCATTATCAAGGATAAATCATTTAGATTTTTTAATAAATTCTTAATCTTGAAGATCGTTATTCATAAAATTATACTTCACATCAATTTATTAAATCATTTATTTTCTTGATTCATAAAATCTGAAAATATCATTATTTCATTAAGCCTTGTAATAATGGATATTATTTCATCAAAATCAAATACATAAGAGATTGAATAACATTTTTACACCAACATTTCATTGTTTATTAAAAAAACACCTTTATTGTTATTGTTTCTTATAAAACCCACATGGATTCAATGAAATTTTTACATTTTATCCATAGAACAAGATCACAAGTGAAATTATTTTAAATCTGATCTTGAACCACAGAAATGTAATTTATCCACTCTGAATGATCAATAGCCTTAGTAACAAATTGTGGTTCTATTTTAGAAACAAATCTTGTATGGTTATTTTGTCTCACTATTATTTTTGTCATAATGGATGAATTATGTTTTCCAAATATATTACTAGGTTCAAAATGATTTTTTAAACCTTGTATACCTTACTTTATCATTCCCTATATCACTATAATCATCACTGGTATTATTTGAATCAAAATCAACACTATTTTATTAATTTCTATCATATTTTTCACTATCATTTCTATAATAGTTTATGTTTTTTAATCAATTTTAAAATTTACATCATTCATCTCACCTATATTGGGTTTATCATTAATATTCATTACACCATTTAATTCTATAAACTTGTGTATCATTTTTTTATTTTATTCATAGCCTATATTAATATATAGGAATACTTTGAACATTATTTACTTATCCTTTTTCATAAAACATTCCCAAATATGAATTCATAAATTTAATCAAGTATGGAATGATACACCTGAAGTACTTCACTATAGGTTTATTATTACACCACATTTTATAGGAATTAATTTTATATTTTTGCCAAAAAATAATCCATTTTGAATGAACACAACTGTAGTTCCAACCTCCCTCCAAAAGAAGTTTAATATCTTGAACTCAAAAATTAATTATGCTCCCTATTTCAACCATGATTGTATTTCTCCTCTCTCTAAATATATTCTTTTCAGATGTGTTTGGATAACTATTTTGATTATTAATCTCATGTATATAATGATAATATTCAAATTAATTCAAGTGAACTCCCTTTCATAATATATTATAATACTCATGACATAAACCCCGAAATCATTCTTAACTTATCTTCAAGATGAATTTAAAATATCCATTATATTATATTTATAATTTATAGGAATCACATTCATAATTATTCTAATTTACTAAATAAAATTGATTAAAAAATTTCACTTTAAGTTGATTGATGTATCATTGGATCATATAAATCAGAATGGATTAATAAAGGTGTCCAAGTGGACTAAATCTATAGTTTTTTTTATATCTTCCATATACCATTTTCCATTTTTAACATGTTTAAAAAATATCTTATCTTTTCCTAGTTATTTAAGAAATACTCCTATGAAATCTACACTTAAAATATTAATCAAAATTCTTTTGATCAAGATTCCAATAATTATTTTTAAAACCTTGTTTTCATCTTTTGAACACAAATAGTAAGAGTCTATTTAATTTTCAATTTGGAGTGATTATGATTGGTTATTTCTCCTTTATAAATAAATCTTCCATAAATTATGATTTTGATGATTCAGGAGGACATTTTTAAAATTACTTAATTTACATCATCAAATATTTTTATAACACTCAAAAAATATGTTGTGTCTATAAAAAGATAACATATATTTATATTTTATTTCATTATCCTCAACATCAATTGTATAACTCCTTTAAATTTAAAGGAACATTCATTACTATAATTATCTAATACATCTTCATAATCATCTATATTATTAATTATATTGGTTTATCTAATTTATTGGGATGAATATATAATATAAAAAATCCATGACAAGGTTATTTTAAAGGATTTTAAATCCACCTCAATAAGAAGTGATCTCTCAACCATTTCACTTTTTTAAAAATAATCCACTCGATCAGCTTTTATAATATGTTTAAGAAGTGTTTTTATAAATTCATAAGCACATTTTCCAGTTCATTCGCATCTATAGAAAAATTTATACCATATTATCAAATCAATTTTAGGTGGAAGGAGTTGATACACTTGTGCTCACAACATGCATCTTCTCGATATTATTTTCACCTTCTGAAAATTTATCCCACTAAATTAAGTTAATTATTGTCTCTAATGAAATGAATGGTTGTAATAGTAGACAAATGATTTATTTACAAGAACTCCATAATTCCATTAATAGCCTTTAAATATTCATTTTTTATGATTCAGTGATTTTTTTTCATAAAAATATTGTTTTTTTTCTAAATTCAACTTAAGAAACTTTATTTCATTTTCTTGTTTAATATGTCCTTTCACTTAATTTTCAACTCCCATGGATATAAGAGTATCCTTGTAATTATTTTTCTCATCCCAATCTTTCCCAAAATTCTCTTTAGAATCAAATTTTCAATAATAAACAATTTACCATATTTTTTTGTTAGCTCTCAAAAGAGATAAAAGTGAGAGATAACCTAAGATGGGGATAAGTCATGGTATGGATCTTGATCAAACATAATCAATTAATTCTAAAAATCTCATTGATATTATAGAACTTAACCTCATAATTAACAGGTTCACCCTTTTCCCTCATTTAGATAATGATTATATGTTTACCTTTCAATTCTACATCCCTTAAATTAGATTGTTCCAATGATCACTTAACCCTTAATCACAAATTATTTCATGTAGAATATAAATAAAAAATATCATTGGAAACACTATTTCTTACATATTTCACACACAATAGAAAATTCCATGGACCCTAAATTTGGTAATGTTTCAATGCACCAAAATCAACTAAATGTGATATTTGGTGGTGGGTTTTCACGTGGTCACTCAAATGTCATGGGTTGATCTACTTAAAAGATTTAGGGATAAATCACTACTTCTCAAGGGTCACTCACATTAGTACTCTCTCTTTTCTCAAAATTCTATTAAATTAAAACATCTTTTGCAACACATCATAATAAAATATAGCATCACCAGTATTTTTATTTAAATGAGTGTATATTGGAACACTTTTTATCTCCACACATTACATTGCAATGGGATTTATTTTAAAATCACTATAAATAGAAAGATCCCTTTTCCATAAGACCTTATTGAAGCACCTTATTCGTATTTTTAGCAATATATTCAAGAATTATCAAGATTCCTTATATTATCTATTCAAATTTTCATTCATTCCAATCTCATAGGTTTTTATATATGATTATTCATATCCCTCTATATCATAGGATTCACCCATATTTATGGACATTGATATTTCCAAAATTATCAACATGAAGAAATCCATACCTCTATTAAAAGTGAGATTCTCCTCATTTCCCTTATTGAATATTTGTAATTATTTATGAGTGTGATAGAAAAATATATCATAATTCCTTATTTAAATAAAATTGAAACCAATTAATTAATTCAATGGGTTCCCTCCTAAAACATAGAAAATATGAATATAGAAATTATACTACCTCAAACTTTTCATTGAATGACTACCACTGTCACAAAATTCTCAACATATTCCAATTCCAATATATTGAATCTATGGATACTTCCATGGTATTTCATGTTAGGTTATGGTGTGTAATAAGTATCATTTTATTTTCATGTCGTGTACCTGAAAAACATGCAGTCACAAAATCATTGTTATTATTCTTTAACTATCACTCGATGTTGTGGAATTCCTTACTATAACAAAGACACTGTAGAATTTAAGAACCAAAAAACATCACCAAATAACCCCCAAAAATTTCCACCCTTCCTTTTCTATGCATCCAAATTTTATAAGAGAATATTTTTATCTTAATATTCTTTCTTCCACAACATGATGTTCATTATCTTATTATTTCACCACCAACACAACTTCACCACACCTAGTGAAATTGTGTTCATGTAATTTCAACATCTCTAGTTCTTATCTGATGGTTATTTTCTAAAATATAAATTATATTTTATGATTCATATAACTATATAAATTATGGATTTATGTTGTGAACAATTATACCATGGTGTGGTTGAACCCTATATGTCTGAACCATTGAAACCTACCCAGTCTCCTTCATATTATGTTAATGGCTTCCATAGCATGAACACATCCATTACAATCCATCATTCACTCTAATTGTAAAAAATTATATTCCAAAAAAACATACATTGGATCCTGACTATTTTATTTATCAAAATAAAACTCAATGGATTTTCCATTTTAAATGTGACATACAGATCCACTCATGACAATGCCCATTTTCTCCATTTTGTGGCCTATTTTATCAATCATTCATTATGATATGTTGTTGTCATAAACTATGGATGATCATATATTCCAAAACATACAATTAAAAATTTTCAAAGTTTCTAAATATTTCAAACACTTATTCCCAAACTAATCTTATGTATACAATGTACCTCATAAAACTATCGTATGTTGGATAGTCTATTATGTTTACTCTTATGTGTTTTTCCAGTGAACTTTACATACCACGCTATAATAATACTAATATTTACACATGATCCTAGATTACCCATATGTATATTTATTTTTACCTTTGTTTATTCAAATAATGCCTCTAAAATACTTCTTCATGTCTCTATATTTTTGTAGTAACATTTATGTAGGAAATTCCATATACATTTTTTAGAGAACTCTGAAAAAAATCCAAAATATAACACATATTATTTTACCTATAATTTCAAAAACACTAGAACTATTTTTAGATCCTATTCTAGATACCTATAATTCATAGGTAAATAACTCATAATTGTTTCTCGGAATAATATTCGAAATCCTCCACATACATAACAGCTTCATTTATGAACAAATTTTTGGAACTCCAAATTCCTCATAATTTGTAAAACATCTATTGCTATTTCTATATGGTAAGGTAAACAAGAAAAACCAAATTTGATTGAATATATATCCAAAAAAAAAGTCACAATACCTATTTATAACAAATCCAATACTATCTAATCATCAATCCTCAATTAGATGATAACAAGTTCCCCATTTGGATTAGTTGAAAACACCCATAATGTATCCCAAATTTCTTCACATCATCAACATTTGGATTCCTACTCCACCCCTTATGACTTACCATTTTACGTTTTATTAGAATAATGGATTATTGATTATTTATAATCACTCTATGAAATCATAAATAAAGCAATAAAACATTCCCTAAAAGCAACTAATGTAGATTCATTGAAACAAATTTAACTTGGTAGGCATGGATGTCACATTAAACTATATTATCACTCTCCCGCTATATTAAAATTTTCAAAAACCACAACCTCTTTTTATTTTTATTCATATTGTAATATTTTTGGAGATATTAATTAACACCTTTTTAATTATAATAATTGATGCATATTTTTAGAATTTTGAGGTCAAAATCACTTCTGAAAAGCAATATTTTCATATAAATATTCCCATGTATTGCAATTAATAAATTATTCTGGGACACCAATAATCTAATCCCAAATTAAACATGTTATTTTATTCATATTTGAGAGACTATTCTCCTATTATTATAATAAACATCAAGAATCCTATGATTTTTAGCTCTATTATTCATTTATCAACCAAAATTTCATATTTAATTTTCAATCTCAAGAAACTCCTTTAATTGTGGCTAAATTTTGAATTAATTTTAATGAATGATCTTACCTCTTAGAAATGAGATATAAAAAATTTATCTATTACTATTAAGGCTTTAATTAGTGTAAGGAACATTATATTAATCCCATAACACCACAATTGTATATTTTACTCTCCTACTTCTATAAGAAACATGTACTAAAAATTTTCAACATAATCCTAGGAAAACTTCTATTTATCATAAACACACTTTCACAAAAACATTCATAAGTAATCATTAATTACAATGTGTGTTAGGAATAACATATTTTATAATTGATAATCAACCCTAGACACCCATTTGTATATCAATTGTCAATGTTGATACCAACTGTTGACACAAATTTCTTATTTTATTCAAAATGTGTCTTTCCATAGTTGTTATGAATAACCCCTTTGGATATACATATATGACCCCCAAGATTCATCAATATAACCAATGAACATAGGATTAATATTCAGGGAGAAAGACACCCATCTCTAGAAACATTTTATATCCTGAAAACTATTAAATGATATAAAAAGTTAGTATATAAAATTACTCATGATATCCCTTTTTTGTTGCTTCCCCATCAAGGTATCATCTTCAGTCTTTGAGGTATGATATCAATTTATAATATGTGATCTCTACTCAAACACCTTAATTAGAACACAATTTCAATTGAGATATTAATAATTACTACTCTGATTCTTCGTTTTATTCTAATGTTTCTTTGTTCCAACTTCAACAGGATAAAACATGTACTATAAAAATAATTAATTGGAGATTCAAAACATATCACAATACGAGTTAAATAATTTTATGAATCTTCTATATGGTTAAAACATAAAAAAATGAAAACATACCAACAATAATTATCTAATTTAAATACATGGGGAGAGGGTAGTTTTTACATTCATTAATTTGTGGAAGTTAGTGAGTCTCTATAGGACATTGTTGTCCCATTATCCTTTATTTTATAATCCTTATTTATATCTGGATGAGTTCTGATTGAGTCCATTTTTTAAAATTCTTTGGGATATATCAATTTTTAATGGAAAGAATAATAAGCTTCACTCCTTTGGGTAATCCTACCATTAAGTATTTGAAGATACCACACATTTCATACTTTCTTTTCCAAAATTTATTCAGATCATATCTATCCATCCTATAATAAATGGGATTTTAAAAAAAAAATATTTCCTTGGGGTACCTCCTTAATGTGGGATTTATCAACATGCGAACCTCTATCTCTTTTTAAAAATTTCTTACAATGAAATATTTTATAGTAGAATATTCATAAATCTTATTCTCACCACTTCCAGCATAGTTATTTTCCTCAACCAGGTCCTAAAATTTATTTCTTAAATGAATAAATTTATCATTAAATTCATGTCATTTTTTCGATTAATTTTAGCTGAAATTATCTTGAAACCACCATTAAATACATTGTTATAATGGTTATAATTATTTGAATTAAATATAATTTTTTTTAAAATTTGTAACTTTTTTAACCATTTTATAAACTACATTGAAAGATATATATTTTAATTATCTATAGAAAATTAGAAAATATATCCATATATACCATAATAAAATCACATGCCTTCATAAATTCATATAAAACTCATTTTTATCTTAATTCTTATAGGGATCTTATTTAGTGTGTTTTAAATACAAACTCAACATTCAATTGTCTTGATAATTCCCATTGTTTAATTTATCTCATGCATTGGATGTGTTCCATCATGGCCAGGAAAATTTTTCCCCATAGAACATGTCTTTATGATATAAAAATCCTATAATGATTCTTCTATTATATGAAATATTTATTCATATCACTATCACCCACCAAATCATAATAAATAACATGTGTAAATTATCATTAATAATTATATTAACCATGGAACCTTATTATGTCACATGTTTCTTTATTAAAATTAAATCCTCTTACAATTTCTTAATATTTTTTCACTTCGTCTCAAGAAAATCATTAATATCTACCTCCTGTATATTACCATTATACATCTCATCCACCAATGGGTGGGAAAATTTATCTAAATGTTCACATTACTCCTTAGTCATGGTGTTCATCTGAGAAATATAATCTTTGAGGACTTTCATGTATTATTTGATCCTTTGAGTCTCTTTGATTGCTTCTACCATGTGTACAATATGATTATACTTCTTTTCAATTTGAGTTCCAGACCATATCCTTGAATAGAGATTTTATAATTAGCACAATGAAGACCTATTTTACAATTTTTTGTATGAGAATCATTCACTTAGTTTAGATCATTATCCACTTCAACTAGTCTCTTGTTTTGGATTTTAGATTCTCAATTCAATTTTATTATACTTTTAAATCAGTATATTGAGGATTTTTCTCCACTCATAACTTTATTTTCTCTTGTTAATGATTCTTTCATATCTATTCTGATATGTAAATATATTAAATCTATAGACTACTTGATATCTCTTCATGATCAGTGGATTAAATATCATTAAGAAGATAAGGCTCCTCAAAAAATCTTAGATCATCATTGAATGGACTAATAATTTCATAATCAGCCTCAATTATACCATAAATTTCATAGTTTATAGATTCCTTCATCTACGTGTTTATTTTAAAAAATTATATTCTTCAATATGGAATTCATTTGGAGTTTAGCTTCATCTTGAAGCACTTTCCTTTTTCCTTATAACTAGATAAATTTAAGGGAAATGTATAATTAAACTCCAAAGATCAATCACATAAATTCATAACAGAATAAATCAAATGAATGGAACCTCGAATTTGATATCAATTATTAACACCTCAAGGGATATAGGTTAGGGGTATCATGAAAGTGGGTGAATCTAGGTATGGAACTCAATCTAAATTAATCATTTTTATCATAAAATCAAACTTCCCTAAAGGATAATGGCCGTATATTTAATAGGATTTCTCTTTTTTAATTCTTTAAATGATTACATTATTATTACCATTATATTATTTATAATTAAAAAATATTTTTCCTATGATTTCATAACCCTAACTCATTAATAATGTCATGATGAATACAAATAATAAGGAACACAATAAATAGTTTTTTTAATTGGTTCAGCTGCACTGGGGTAATATAATGTGCTTTCAATAAAAATTGTTCCAATACCACTACTGGAAAGGGGAATTTTTCCAACACTTGTATACCAACAGTTTTCAAAAAGCGTTGGTAAAGACCTTGAACAAGTGACTTTTCCCAACAGTTTTATGAAACCATTGCGAAAAGTGGGAAAAAAAATTACTTTTCATAATGGTTTGATGAAACCGTTGGGAAATATTGAGTTTTCCCAAAGGTTTTTAAAAACCGTTGGGAAAAAAATCCCCAAAATCCTTAAATGCAGGCAGCGGCCTCCCCACGATTCCAGAACCCTTCCGCTGGTCTCCAGAAGTAATTCCTTGGCAGAAGCACGTATGAATCCCCACCTCTTCCATCGGATCAGCAACTACCAGGTTAGACTCCTTCTATATTTTATCAAGTATATAGTTCCACCTCTTATAAAGCATATCCTTCTATTCTCAAATATTTTTTTATTCACAATTTTTAGGGTTTTTGTAAAATTTTATGATTGTTCAACGAATTGTGTACTCAAATCCCTATATCAGCGTATGTCCAATTAATGTTTTCATTAAACATTTACATTTATAAGGGAATGGTGACTCTTTATTGTGTTCTAATTTTGAATATTCATAGTTTTCTTTAATCTTGTTAAAATATTATAGCTTCATGTATATGAACTAAAAATAATTTTTTTGTAATAATTATTGATATTATTTCATAAACATCACTCCTTTCATTAAGATCATGCCAAACATGAAGATCTTTTTCATCTTAATTTTTGAACACTATATGTATTAAATAAAAAGTATGTATCATGTTTCAATCAAAATCTATATATATATAAAATGACACGATGTTCACTTATCCTTTGCACAATAGAACATATGGAGTATCTTCTTGAACTTTGCCAAATAGTTTGTGGTCCCTAATTAGTACTTCTTTCTTCTTCATGAAACTAATTCAGAGAATGTCAAATTCGAAATATTAGTGAATATTTTTTTCTAATATAACCATTAATCATTCTGCCTTTGACATCTTACATGTGTTATTCAATCACCTTTTTTAAACACAATGACCATTTCCACTGATTTGGGGTTCCTCGAAATGCTTGGGAAAATCAGAAAAATGCATGTATTGAATCGTGTTTCTCATATGGTTTCATGGATACAAGTTCATCTCGAAAATCATGACTGCGTGGCTCAAATATCATGAGGACCATGATATTATTATTCTTCACACAAATGAAGTTTTTTTCTACAACTACGTGTTTTTGTTTTCACTTTTGATTTGGATGAAAGGGGATATTTGTGGTCATTAAACATGGTTGTGGGTGGTCATTTAGGATGTAAGATAGTATAAATCTAGTTTACTTGATATATCCAATATTATTATTGATTTATGTTCAATTTGATTATCATTAACAAGTGATGTTATTTAATAAGTTGTTATTAATGGTTGTAATAATGATGATATGCTATAAGGGTTTATATGGTGTGTATAAGGGTTCACATGTTGTGTATAACAGTTGACATGGTATCAGTGAACTCAAGTCAATAATTTAAGCCTTCATTCTCACTGGCATGTAAGAAATTGAATGATGTAAACCCATCCACACATGATTTCTTACCTTAGATAGTGTCAAACAAATGCAATACGAGCTTTTGAATTCATCAGTTAACCGGGATGATATATTCCATTTCCACCAAGATGACTGTACTAATATAACTTTAGGGTGAAGTAAATATGGTTCTCATTGTACGTTTTATATTATGTGTCCTTCTTGGCCAATAGTCACTTTTATGAGGGTGGGGTGCTTTTCACTACACATTCTGGCATGTGTAGACAGCCATAAAAATATTAGATAAGTCAAAAGTTTAATTTAGTAATGTTGTTCTCATTGACATACTTTATTAAGAATTTCAAATTTAGAAATAAATGTTTTTGTCTATACATAATGAAATTAAATCGTTTTACAGGCCATGAACAACCTATTAGTGTAGAAGCCTAAAATTTATTCACCCATGGGGTGTTCTTGACTTGGGGAAGTTATTGGGTAATGAAAGGTATGTCCAGGTGTCAATATTGAGTTATTGAACATGAGTGAATGATTTGGGATTCCTATAACACATGATTAGACCTGAGGCATGTGCCTCTTATAGACCTAATGAAAATGAATATAAATAAATTTTAATTTTATTTATGAGTACTTATTCTTTACACTATTTTCATAGTTCACTACATCGACTAGAAACTTCTTCCTTTATCATTTACTTAAATGTATTTTTCTATTAATGTTCAATCCTATTTAATTGTTTATGACAAAATGACTTATATAAATTCTTTTTATAGAATGGACAGAAGTTGTATGTATGAAACCGATCGGATCTCAATCGATTTTCAAAACAATTTAGAGAGCTTTATAGATTTTTCATTTCACAATGCTTCAGATAGTGGTTGCATACACTGCCCATGTTCTAATTGTGTTGGTAGACCTTGGTTGAGCCATGAAGAAGTTAGATACCACATAACCAAAAATGGTTTTCAAGCAAACTACTTTATGTGGTATCACAATAAGGAGAAAATGAAATCTCAAATTGGTGATGATCGAAATGAAAATACTTGAATGGAGAATTTGTTAGATGATCGGTCTCTATTTATTCGTCATCATGAAAAAGAAAGGATTTCAACTCAAGAATACTTCTATATGATCACAGCTGATGCATCTAGTGAAAATGATGATATTGATAGGGTGAAAAAATTGAATGGCGATGCCACGACTCCAATATATCGACAATGAGATAAAATAAAAAAGCTGGAATTTTTATTCTGATTGGTTCATGGGAAACTATGTATGGGATTTCTAATACAACAATCGATTACAATCATACCCTTTGGAAGGATTTACTTATAGATGGTGCAGATATTCCATCAAACCACTATAGGGCATGGAAGTTAGTTTAGGAACTTGGATTTTCAAGAAACAAAATCCATGATTTCCCGAAAGATTGCAGTTTATTCTGGGAGGAAACCGCAGAACGAAATGATTGTATAAAATGTGGCACATCCTACTGGAAGTCAAAATATTATGGAACACCATCCCGCATTCCACAGAAAGTAATGTGGCACTTTACATTGATCCCCAGACTCCAGAATATTTTTATGTATGATGACATATCAATAAAAATGAGATGGCATGATACCGAGGGAAAGAAGGCTAATGATGAGTTGGTTCATCCTGCATATGAATTTATATTGCAGAGATTTGATTCTCAACATCATAATTTTGTACTTGATGTGCGTAATGTGAGGTTGGGTCTTTCATGCGACAGTTTTAATCTGTTTGGGAAGATGCTTACTTCGCACAGCACATGGCCTGTTTTTATACACATTTATAATCTTCCCACATGGTTGTGTATGAAAAAACCTTTCACTTTCAGGAGTATACTCATATCTGGTCCTTCTGATCCCGACATTGATTTTGATGTCTACATGAAACCTTTAATAAAAGAGTTGAAACTACTTTTGGATGTGGGTGTGCGAACATACGATGCATGTTCAAAAGAAATATTTCAGATGCGTTCTGTACTTATGTGGACGATCAATGATTTCCAGCATATGCAATTATGTCTAGATGGAGGATTAAGGGAAAATTGTCATGTCTAGTTTGTATGAAGAATACACGATTGAGAAGACTGAAACATCATTGTAGTTTCAGTTTTTTCGGACATCGACCATTCTTACCAAAGGATCATCCATATAGAATGAATCGTCAAAGATTTGATAATACCATAGTGACCGATGATCCACCTCAGTGTATGTCTGGAACTGACGTGCTTAATAAATTGAAAGATTTCAGTTTTTTGTTCGGGAAGGGTCAAATGATATCTGGAAAGAGAAAGAATGTTTCCACTGAAACCTGTTACAATTAGAGGAAGAGGAGTATCTTTTTTTATTTTCCTTATTGGTCAACCAATTTGTTACTTCATTTCTTAGACATAATTAATATTGAAAATAATATATCCAAAATGATGCTTTATGTTCTTCTAAATGTCAAGGGGAAGATAAAAGATGATTTACGATCTCGGCGTGACTTGGTGGATGGGGGCATCAGACCAGAATTACATCTTGTGTGTATCAGTGAAAATAAATGGAAACTTCCATGTGCTTCTTATGTGATGACACCTATGGAAAAAAACAATTTCTGGAAGTATTAGAGACTATTAGAGTTTCTGATGGCTATTCAAGCATCATATCTAAACGGGTCAACAGAAGAGAGTTGATGCTAAAATCTTTAAAGACTCATGATTATCACGTTCTACTGCATGAGTTTCTTCCAATAGCAATCTATCATCTTTTTTTCCAATAATTTAAGGGTGGTTGTTATTCAGTTGTGCCATTTGTTTAGAGATCTTTCTTCTAAGAAGATGTGCAAAACAGATGCCCCATTAATTTTGTGTGAGTTGGAGAAAATATTTCCTCCATAAGTTTTCACATGAATTTTGCATCTGACTGTCCATATTCCCAATGAAATACTTCTTGGAGGACCTGTTTCTTTTCATTGGATGTATCCAAATGAATGAAATATGTTCACATTAAAGTCTTTTGTCCGAAACAGAAATCATCTTGAAGTTTCTTTCATGAATGATTACTTGGATCAAGAATGTAAGGATTTCTGCTCGATGTATTTGTTTGATCTTACTACAAGATTGAACAAACCAATGACAAATGAATAAGAACCATATGAGAAAATTGAACCCATTTTTCCATCACTTCCTCAAACAGGTGGAATTCCGAGATCATATACATTGAAGACATTAAGCCATGAAGAGTGGGAGATGGCACATCGCATAATTTTGTTCAATTGTGATTTGTTCGATGACTATATCAGGTACCTAAATTGATTATTTATATCTTACATATATATCTATTAAACTATTCATATTTTTTATCTACAGGGAACATAAAACAATGATAAATAGGAAGCATCGTTCTTTATCTTTGAGAAGGAGAGAGACTTTGCATAGAAAAATTTTTTATGCTTGGTTAAAATTGAAGGTATAAAAAAATAATGGTTAAAATAATTATATGAATATTTATTTAAGTTTAATAGTCATTTATATTTTAGGCATTTAGTTTTTCTGTTGACTCTGACTCTGAGGAAATAAGAGCTTTGGCTTTTGGTTCTAATACCATGGATTGTGACTATAAATCAATTGTTATCAATGGGTACAAATTTATTGTCATTGAACGAGAAAAGAACATGAGAGCACAACATGATGGTGTTATGTATACTGCCACAACAGATTGTTATGCCAATTTATCATATAGTAGACCGCTATTTGAAAATGTGGGTTATTATGGAGTTGTTGAAAAAATAATATTATTGGATTATTACTCTCATGTAGGAGTCACAATGATGAAATGCCATTGGTTTGATTCGATGACGAGACATGGCACATTTATTGATGATTTTATATTTCGAGTAATTAATATGACTCGCACTCTTGCTACCGAAGAACCATATGTGTTGGCATCAATGGCTAAACTTGTTTTTTATGTCAAAGTCCAACTTCGACCTGAATTTGGTTTCATAGTTGAAGTAATTACAAGACATATTTTTGATGATGGTGATGATGTAATTGACACTATACCTTGTGCCATTGGAACCAATCCATTTATTTCTTTTGATGACACAAATAGCTCAATTGTCAGAAATGATTGTGAACCTAAAGTTGTGGTTGAAAATAAATAGAATCATTCATCCATGTTCTCAATTCTTTTGGTTTACCTCGATTTGGGTTGTTAAGGCTACTAATATTCAAATTGATTTAGTATTGATCACAAATATGTTTTAGCTGACATGACAGTTATGTGAATTTTCAATGGTTATTGGTTGCAGTTTTATTTGAATTTCATTTTATAAATTGCAATTTAACTGTATTCATACATAGTCAAACAATATTTATAACTTGGTGAACATTAAAACTTGTATGATTTATTAAATCCATTCAAGCTCTTCAAAAACAATTGATAGCTGACTTGACCATTATGTGAATTTTCAATGTTTATTGGTTGCAGTTTTTTTGAATTGCATTTTCTAATTTGGAATTGAACTGTATTCAAACATACTCAAAAAATATTTCTAACTTGGTGAACATTACAACTTGTATGATTTATTAAATCCATTCAATCTCTTCTAAAGCAATTGATAGCTGACTTGACCATTATGTGAATTTTTAATGTTTGTTGGTTGTTGTTTTATTTGAATTTCATTTTCTTGTTTGGAATTGAACTGTATTAAAACATAGTCAAACAATATTTCTAACTTCGTGAACATTACAACTTGTATGATTTATTAAATCCGTTCAAGATCTTCAAAAACAACTGATATCTAAATTACCAATGAATCCCCCTATTCCATCAAATATTTTTTTGGGATATACATTAGTTTTATTTTTCTAATTAATTACATTTTTTTTCAAAAGTATGAAATGAAGTCAATTGAAGGGAGACGAAGGAAAAAAATGATGGAGAACAATCGTCGAATGACGGAGTTGGGAATCCCATCATTAGTGCCTGTAGTGAGTACTTTATTTCAAATTGAAATATTTAAATAATATATAATGTCGTGTGATTAATTTTTTTGTAAACATTTTTTTAGGATCCACCTATACGTCGATTGTTATTTGACGAGGAGCCTAGTACTAGTCCTAGTACTCAGGTCGGTGGTACGAGGAGGGTTCGTACCAGAGGTGGACGAACAGTTGTGCGTACCCAACTAGACCCTGCCCCTCCCACTGACATGTCATCCTTCCCACATTCTGATCCTGGTGTGTCGCTAGGGACACACGGGATATTTAGGCCTCCCATGTTTTCGTTTCCTTCTTCATCTTCTGGCCCATCATTTTCACATCCCATGATGATTCCCACTCCCCAGTCAGCATCCAGTCAGAAAGTTGTCCCATCTTCTTTTCCTTCTACTTTTGTCTCTCTGAGCTTCTATATTCTATCGTCTTTGAATCCTGTTCCACCACAGGGTGTTCCTTCAGTTTCTGTGGATCCAGCGGCACTCAGCGATCAGACCGGCACAGGTATATTTATAGAATCCTACCAAATTTTTATAGCAATACTTATTTTCATTATAACATGTTTGGATAAAAAAATTTCTTTCATGACAGAGACATCTACTGACAGAAGGCGTGGGTGGGGGCGTACACGCATGCGTTTGGTGTGGAACCACCGCACATAGGTTATGGTGGATTATAATGAAGACAACCAAATGGTTGAGAAAACAGGGAAGCAATGTCAGAGTTTTTTGGTGACGCTTTCCAAATACTTCGACATCATTCCCGTCAGCCTGCTATCATGGAGAAATTTTCCACATGAGGTCAAGGATAGAGCTTGGGAAGAGATATGGGTAAAAAATCTGTTCTATTTAATTCCATGAATTATTTTTGTATTTATATGAATTAATATTTTGATTTCATATTCGATTTAATTTTCCCGATGGTGAGGGTGCACAACCGGAACATCTAAAGGATTTAGGCGAGCTTTGGAGAGCCTAAAAGCATGAGTTTTATATTGGCTGGGTTGCTAGAGTTGGCACTGAGTTAGAGGCGGTACCAGTGGTGGATGATTGTCCCATAGAGCATTATTATCAGATTATTACTCATTGGAGAGGTACCCAGTAAAAGGTATTAAAAAAATTTGAGGTATTTAAATAATAACTTTCATGTTTTTCATTAATACCATCTGTTACATTTTCGATTTTTTTTAGGAATCATCAAGAAAAATAAAAAGAACATTGATACAAAAAAATACCTCCACACACTGGGACGCACTATGATGCCTGATCATGGGAGGAAGCAGGTATGAAAATTGTTTATAAGTTTTCTTTAAGACTTACAAATACTTTTTTTCCTCAATTATTTAATAGCTTTCTAAACTTTTCATATAAATTTAGTTTTCAATTTCATCGTAGAGTAAAATACAAAATATTTAAGGACATGTGCCTTGAGCAAAACTATTTTTCTCGAGTAGACGGAAAAAGGATAGAAGTTCCGTCAACAAAGCGACTCAGTGGTAGATTGTAAGTTTTAATCTGTTGAATTTATATTTTAATATATATTTTGTAACTTAATGATATATTTATATTTGTGACAGTATGCTTTAGAGGCCCTCGATGCCCAAGAACCAGACAATTTTGGGCCAACAGATCGGTTACATCAGGTGTTGGGAGAGGAGAATTCTGGCAGAGTACGCTGCCGACCTAGGAGAGCCCCAATGAGGTATTGGCCCTCCTCAAGTAAGAGCTATAGTGCCATCGAGATGCAGCAAGTTAAGGCACAGGCAGAACAGGCTGAGAAAAGGGCTATAGAGACGACAGAACAGAATGCTAGGGAAAACAGTGCATTTATTAAATTTTTTGAAGTTCTACATCCAACACTTCCAACAGAGGCCATCCCAGCTTTTGATGAGTATATGTCGTCGATAAATTCTATATATGGTGCACCAGGTGGCAGTTCTAGTGGTGGTCAGGATGATGTCCAGCTTGAAGATGATGATGGTGAGGAGTCTGATGTGGAAGAGGAGGGAGAGGAGGAGGGCAAGGCGGGTGGCGAGGGCGAGGAGGAGGGTGAGGGCGAGGAGGAGAACGAGGTCGAGGAGGGCGGGGATGATGATGGGGACAAAGAAGAGGGTGATAATGATGGTGATGATGGTGATAATGATGTGGGACAAGTTGATCCAATACATTTTTGACTGATATTACTGAGATTTGATATTTAATCTATTCTACTTGATGGTTTTATCTAGACTCTTAGTATTGTATTGGAGTTGAGTTATTTTTATATATTATCTATTTTTATGGATGTTGTTGTCTTTTATTGGTTGTGTGTTTGGGAACCCCCCTCCTTCCTGGACCCTGGAAAACCCCCCACCCTCCTCCCTGGACCCCGGACAGCCCCGCCGGACAGCCCCCCAGACAGCCCCCAGACATCCCCCCACCCTCTTACTTGGACCTCGAACAACCCCTCGAACACCACTCAGACAGCCCGCGGACAGCCCCCCGAATAGCCCCTCGGACAGCCCCCCCCCCCCCCCCACCCTCCTCCCTAGACCCTGGACATCCCCCCCCCCCCACCGTCTTCCATGGACCCTGGACAACCCCCCCGAACACCCCTGGAAAGCCCCCCGAACAGCCCGACGGACAGCCCCCCCACCCTCCTCCATGGACCCCGGACAGCACCCCCACCCCCCCACCCTCTTCCTTGGACCTCGATCAACCCCCCGAACACCCCCCGGACAGCCCCCAAATAGCCCCCCGAACAGCACCCCACCCACCTCCCTGGAACCCAGCCAGCCCCCCTGGACAGCCCCCCCCCCACCCTCCTTGGACCACGGACACCCCCCCCCCCCCCCGAACACCCCCCTGACAGCCTCCCCACCCTCCTCCTTGGTCCCCGGACAGCCCCCCAGACACCCACCGGACAGCCCCCCGGACAGCCTCGCCGGATAGCCCCCCCACCCTCCATGATTTCATTTAATACTAGAAAATCTATAATATATATTTTACTTATTTTCATCATGATAATCAATGTAAATCACATTTACACATCTAATCAATATCATAGATTTTTTCTATGTTATAAAATAGATGTATTCATTGGGCATGACATTGTTATCTCTGAAATGTTTCATAGCATGATAAACTAAAATCTATTACATACTAAGAATGATATACAAATATTTTATATAAATGTACACAAGATTTTAAGTAAATACCATTCCACTAATAGACACATGAAGATTCTCATAAAATGGACAACATTTTAAGTACACATGGAAAACCGACCAAACGCTTTTGGTTTCCATTGAAACTTTAGTACAACGATCCATGGGTCATATGTGATGAGTACAAATCATCCCCGCCTCAATCCGAGGCGCAGTGTGGCCACCACCACTCAAAGTGTCTGCCTTTTGTTTCAAAAAGACGTCATTTTAATTGAAAAACATCAACTGGCATATGGAAGACCGACCATACACATTCGGATTGTCTTGATACTTTAGCACAACAATCCATGGGTCATAGGTGACTTTAATGAGTCAACCCCACCTCAATCCAAGCCGCAGTGTGGACGCCACCACTTAATGTGTCTGTCTTTTATTTCAAAAGGACGTCATTTTAAGTGAAAAACATCAACTGGCATACGGAAAACCAACCAAATGCATTTGGATTGTGTTGATACAGTAGCACAATGATCCACGGGTCATATGTGACGTGTATGAGTCAACCCCACCTTAATCTGAGGCACGGTGTGGCCGGAATCACTATAAGTGGCTCTCTTTTCCTTAAAATGGGAAACATTTTAAGTACATACGGAAAACCGACCAAACTCATTTGGTTTCCGTTGAAACTTTAGGCAAACAATTCATGGGTCATATGTGACATGTACGAATCAACCCCGCCTCAATCTGAGACGCGGTGTGGCTGGAACCAATCAATGATTCTGCCTTTTGTTTAAAAGGATGTCATTTTAATTGAAAAACATCAACTGGCATACAGAAAACTAACCAAAAACATTCGTATTTTATCGAAACATTAGCACAACGATCCATTGGTCATATGGATGTGTACGAGTCAACCCCACCTTAATCTGAGGCGTGGTGTGCCCTCCACCACTCATAGTGTATGTCTTTTGTTTAAAATGGACAACATTTTAAGTACATACAGAAAACCGACCAAACACATTCGGTTTTTGTTGAAACATCAGGAGAATGATTCATGGGTCATATGTGACGTGTACTAATCAACCCCGCCTCATTCTGAGATGCGGTGTGGCTGACACCCCTCAAATTGTATGTCTTCTGTTTCAAAAGAACGTCATTTTAATTGAAAAACATCACCTGCAATACGGAAAACTGACCAAACGCATTCGGATTGTGTCAATACATTAGCACAACGATCCATGGGTCATATGTGACATTTACGAGTCAACCCCACCTCAATCCAAGGCACGGTGTGGCCGCCACCACTCAAAGTGTCTGCCTTCTGTTTCAAAAGGATGTCATTTTAATTGAAAAACATCAACTAGCATACGGAAAACCGACAAACACATTCGGATTGTGTCTATACTTTAGAAAAACGATCCATGGGTCATATGTGACGTGTATGAGTCAACCCCTCCTCAATCCAAGGTGCAGTGTGGCCGCCACCACTCAAAGTGTCTGTCTTTTGTTTCAAAAGAATGTCATTTTAAGTGAAAAATATAAACTGGCATATGGAAAAGTGACCAAACGCATTTGGATTGTGTCGATACTTTAGCACAATTATTCATGGGTCATATGTGATGTATACGACTCATCCCTGCCTTAATCTGAGGTACGGTGTGGCCGGAATCACTCTAAATGTCCCTCTTTTGTTTAAAATGTACAACATTTTATGTACGTATGGAAAACCGACCAAACGCATTTGGTTTCCGTGGAAACACTAGGAGAATGATTCATGGGTCATATGTGATGTGTACAAATCAACCACGCCTCAATCTGAGAAGCGGTGTGTCCGGCACCGCTCAAAGTGTCTGCCTTTTGTTTTAAAACGACGTCATTTTAATTGAAAAACATCAATTGGCATATGGAAAACCGACCAAACGCATTCGGATTGTGTCAATACATTAGAAAAACAATCCATGGGTCATATGTGACGCGTACGTGTCAACCCCACCTCAATCTGAGGTGCGGTGTGGCCGCCACCACTCAATGTGTATGTCTTTTGTTTCAAAAGGACGTTAATTTAAGTGAAAAACATTAACTTACATACGGAAAACTGACCAAATGAATTATGATTGTGTCGATACTTTAGCACAACGATCTATGGGTCATTCGTGATGTGTACGGGTCAACTCCACCTTTATCGGAGGCACAGTGTGGCAAGAATCACTCTATGTGTCTCTCTTTCGTTTAAAATGCACAACATTTTAAGTACATATGGAAACCCGACCAAACGCATTTGGTTTATGTTGAAACATTATGAGAACGATTCATGGGACATATGTGATGTGTACAAATCAACACCGCCTCAATATGAGATGTGGTGTGGCCGACACCACTCAAAATGTCTTCCTTTTGTTTTAAAAGGAGGTCATTTTAATTGAAAAACATCAACTGGCATGCGGATAAGCAACCAAACGCATTCAGATTGTGTCAATACATTAGCAAAATGATCCATGGGTCATATGTGACATGTACGAGTCAACCCCGTCTCAATCCGAGGCGCGGTGTGGCTGCCACCACTCAAAAGTGTATGCCTTTTGTTTCAGAAGGACGTCATTTTAATTGAAAAACATCAACTGGCATACGGAAAACCGACCAAACACATTCGGATTGTGTCGATACTTTAGCACAACGATTCATGGGTTATATGTGATGTGTAGGAGTCAACCCCGCCTCTATCCAAGGCGCGGTGTGGCCGCCAGCACTCGAAGTGTCTGTCTTTTGTATCAAAAGGACGTCATTTTACGTGAAAAACATCGACTGGCATATGGAAAACTAACCAAACGCATTTGGATTCTGTCGATACGTTAGAAAAATGATCCATGGGTCATATGTGATGTGTACGAGTCAACCCTGCCTTAATCGGAGACACAGAGTGGCTGGAATCACTCTACGTGTTTCTCTTTTGTTTAAAATGGACAACATTCTAAGTACATACTGAAAACTGACCAAATGCATTTGGTTTCTATTGAAAATTTAGGAGAACGATTCATGGGTCATATGTGACGTGTAAAATCAACCCGCCTCAATCTGAGATATGGTGTGGCCAGCACCACTCAAAGTGTTTTCCTTTTGTTTCAAAAGGACGTCATTTTAATTGATAAACATCAACTGGCCTACTTAAAAGTGACCAAACGCATTCACATTGTGTCGATACATTAGCACAATGATCCATGGGTCATATGTGATGTGTACGAGTCAACCCGCCTCAATCAGAGGCGCGGTGTTGCCACCACCACTCAAAGTGTCTGCCTTTTGATTCCAAAGGATGTCATTTTAATTGAAAAATATCAACTAGCATAGGGAAAACTGACCAAATGCATTCGGATTGTGTCAATACTTTAGCACAACGATCCATGGGTCCTATGTGACACGTACAAATCAACTCCACTTCAATCCGAGGCGTGGTGTGGCCACCACCACTCAAAGTGTCTATCTTTTGTTTTGAAAGGATGTCATTTTAAGTGAAAAATATCAACTGGCATACGGAAAAGCCACCAAACGCATTCAGATTGTTTTGATACATTAGCACAATGATCCATGGGTCATATGTGACGTGTACGAGTCATCCCTGCCATAATCTAAGGCACTTTGTGGCCGAAATCACTCTAAGTGGCTCTCTTTTGTTCAAAATGGCCATCATTTTAAGTACATACAGAAAGCCAACCAAACGCATTCAGTTTCCGCTGAAACTTTATAAGAACGATCCATGGGTCATATGTGACGTGTACGAGTCAACCCCGCCTCAATCTGAGGCGCGGTGTGGCTGGAACCACTCAAAGTGTCTGCCTTTTGTTTTAAAAGGACATCATTTTAATTGAATAACATCAACTGACATATGGAAAACCGACCAAACGCTTTCAGATTTTGTCTATATATTAGCACAATGATCCATGGGTCATATGTGACGTGTACGAGTCAACCTCACCTCAATCCGAGGCGCGGTGTGGCCACCACCACTCAAAGTGTCTGTATTATGTTTCAAAAGGACGTCATTTTAAGTGAAAAACATCAACTGGCATACGGAATGCTGAGAAAACGCATTCGGATTGTGTCGATACATTATCACAACAATTCATGGGTCATATGTGACGTATACGAGTCAACCCCGACTTAATAGGAGGCACGGTGTGGCCAGAATCACTCTAAGTGGCTCTTTTTTGTTTAAAATGGACAACATTTTATGTACAGATGGAAAACTGACCAAACACATTCGGATTTTGTTGAATCTTTAGGAGAACGATTCATGGGTCATATGTGATGTGTAAAAATCAACCCCGCCTCAATCTGAGACGCGGTGTGGCCGACACCACTCAAAGTGTCTGCCTTTTGTTTCAAAAGGACGTCATTTTAATTGAAAAACATAAACTGGCATACAGAAAACCAATGAAACGCATTCAGATTATTTCTATACTTTAGCACAACGATCCATGGGACATATGTGACTTGTACGCGTCAACCCAGCCTCAATCCGAGGCGTGGTGTGGCCGCCACCACTCAAAGTGTCTGCCTTTTGTTTCAAAAGGACGTCATTTTAATTGAAAAACATCAACTGACATACGGAAAACCGTCCAAACACATTCGGATTGTGTCGATACTTTAGAAAAATGATCCATGGGTCATATGAGACATGTACGATTCAACCCCGCCTCAATTTGAGGCGCAGTGTGGCCGCCACCATTCAAAGTGTATGTCTTTTGTTTCAAAAGGATGTCAGCATATGAAAAATAGACCAAACGCATTCAGATTGTGTCGATACATTAGCACAATGATCCATGGGTCATATGTGACGTGTACAAGTCAACCCCTCCTTAATTTGAGGCACGGTGTGGCCGAAATCACTCTATGTGGCTCTCTTTTTTTAAAAATGGATAACATTTTAAGTACATACGGAAAAGAAACCAAACGCATTAAAATTCCATTAAAACTTTAGGAGAAGGATTCACGGGTCATAAGTGATTTGTACGAATCTACCCCGCCTCAATTTGAGATGCGGTGTGGCCAGCACCACTCAAGGTGTCTGCCTTTTGTTTCAAAAGGACGTAATTTTAATTGAAAATCATCAATTGGTATACGGAAAACTGACCAAACACATTCAGATTGTGTCGATACGTTATCACCACGATCCATGGGTCATATGTGACATGTATGAGTCACCCCCGACTGAATCCGAGGCATGGTGTGGCCACCACCACTCAAAGTGTCTGTCTTTTGTTTCAAAAGGATGACATTTTTTGTGAAGAACATCAACTGACATATGGAAAACCAACCAAACGCATTTGATTTGTGTCGATACTATAGCACAACGATCCATGGGTCATATGTGACGTGTATGAGCCAACCCCGCCTTAATCAGAGTCACAGTGTGGCCACAATCATTCTAAGTGGCTCTCTTTTGTTTAAAATGGACAACATTGTAAGTACATACAGAATACCAACCAAACTCATTCGGTTTCCATTGAAACTTTAGTATAAATATTCGTGGGTCATATTTGACGTGTACGAATAAACCCCACCACAATCTGAGACGCGGTGTGGCTAGCACCACTCAATGTGTCTGCCTTTTGTTTCAAAAGGACGTCATTTTAATTGAAAAATGTCAACTGAAATATGAAAAACTGACCAAACGCATTCGTATTGTGTCGATACTTTAGTACAACGATTCATGGGTCATATGTGACGTGTACAAGTCAAATCCTCCTCAATCCGAGGTGCGGTGTGGCCGTCACTACTCAAATTGTCTGTCTTTTTGTTTCAAAACGACGTTATTTTAAGTGAAAAACATCAACTGATACAAGGAGAAGTGACCAAATGCATTCAGATTGTATCGATATTTTAGCACAAAAATCCATGGGTCATATGTGACGTTTAAGAGTCAACCCTGCCTTAATCGAAGTTACGGTGTGACCGGAATCACTCTAAGTGGCTCCATTTTGTTTAAAATGGACAACATTTTAAATACATACGGAAAACCGACCAAACACATTCAGTTTCCATTGAAACATTATGAGAACGATCCATGGGTAATATGTGACGTGCAAAAATCAACCCCGCCTCAATATAAGACGTGGTGTGGCTGGAACCACTCAAAGGTTCTACCTTTGTTTTCAAAAGGACGTCATTTTAATTGAAAACATCAACTGGCATACGGAAAACCGACCAAAATCATTCGGATTGTGTCGATTCTTTAGAACAATGATCCATGGGTCATATATGAAGTGTAAAAGTCAACCCTTCCTCAATCAGAGGCGCGATGTGGCTAGTAGCACTCCAGGTGTATGTATTTTGTTTCAAATGGACATCATTTCAGGTAAAAATATATGGTATACAAAAAACTGATCAAATTATCAATTGACTTCTGGATTCCACATATTATTGTCATCTAAATTTTAAATTGAATTCTAAATAAATTATATATGTTTTTAATTACATTATGAATTGTAATTTAATTGTGGATGTGTATAGTTCCAGCATTATATGTTAAATGTGTATGAATTTGTTCTCTATATGTATGTGTTACTTGGTTATTATAGGTAAAATAATTGTATATGTATGTGTTAGTTTATTGAAGGTACAATAATTGGATTTAAAATGAGAGGGAACCCACAAAATGAGACCTGGTGGGAAAATTGCAGAGCTGCTGGGCAAATTGCAGAGCTACTATGCAATTTGCCCAGCATAGGCTATGCCAACGGTTTGAAACTGTTGGCATAGAATCTCTGGGTTTTGTTTTACCAACGGTTCCATGAACCATTGGTAAAACACTTTTCCCAACTGTTTAGAAACCATTGGGAAAGAGGATACCTTGGGTTTTTTCCAACGGTTTTGCAGAATCGTTGGGATAGGGTAATTTTTCTCCACCCTATCCCAACAGTTGTAAACCATTGGGAAAAGCTTTCCCAACGGTTTGGCAGAACCATTGGGATAGGGTAATTTTTCTCCATCCTATCCCAATGGTTCACTATAATCCATTGGAAAAATCATTCACAACGGCTTACTTCCCTACGGTTTGCAGAACCTTTGGTATAACATATACCAACGGTTCTTCAGCCTTTCCCAATGGTTCTAAACATTTGGGAAATACTGTATTTCCAGTAGTGTACACCAGAGTCCCTTAAAGATTCTATTTAGTGGGGGATTTAGGATAGGTAACTTCTATTCCATAGACTACTTCCTTTATAATGTTCAGGGACAACTCACTACTTCCTAAGGGTTACTCCCTTAACTAATCTCTCTTTTCTCACTTCTCCAAGAAAACTAGAAAAATATATTTTTGACATATAGGGTAACAATAAACTAGTATTTCTACTATTATTGTTTCACCATATGCCATTTTGATCACTTTCATGCCTACATGTTGCTTATTCAAATGCTTTTTCTAAACACTACCATGAACAAAGCATCATATTTACATGATTCATCATCGAAACTCCTTCCACTTCTTATTTTTAATGATCTTAAAGATGTTCCAAGCCTCCTTTAATTCAATTTTATTCTTTTCTAAATCACATATTTGAATGTTTTTTATATATAAATATTCCTATCCTTCTATATTATATCAATCATCCATACTTATAGGAATTGATATCTTCAAGATTCTAACAGTACATAAATATTTCTATCAATTCTAAAGATAGATTCTCAATGTTAACATTCATTATGATATTTAATTATTAATAAGTGTGATTGGTAGAAACTTTCCAACATATATATTCAAATCCAAGCTAATACCATCCATTTAATTCAATAATTTTTCTCTTAAAATATAAAAAAATTCATATGAAAATTTTGATTACTTGACATCTTCATCATGTGACCACCACTATCATATATTGATCCCTAACTACCAATTCCATGATAATACCTCCATGAGAACCTAAAAGGTGGGTCATATTTCTTCACAGTCTATAATCAGCATCCTATGATTCTTACGGCTTTCAAATAATAAAACGCATTATATTGAAATCTTCAAAATTATACATTGACTATTACACCATAATACTACACTTCTTACCATATTTTGGACACTTTCAAAATGGTAGAATCTCTAAATTGCATTTAAGAACACTCAAAGATAACACCAAACCAATTATGGGACTCCCCATTTTACATGAGGTAATTTTAATCCTAATAAATATTCTTCCATGGAATAGTTCTGATAATCTCCCCATTTAACTTCCACCACAACAGCACCATCCCAGTGAAACCACTTTCATGTGATTTTAACATCTTTAATAATTCCTGGATAATTATTAGTTGAATTATTAATCAAATTTTACAATTGATAACCCTTTACATTTTGACACATCATATCATATACAATATTCACATGATATGGAAAACTATTATTTCAAAGAATGAATAAAACATTTTCAAACTCCTTCACGTCTTTGAGGTAGTTTCCATAGTGTCAGCACATCCAATACAGACCATATTTCACACAATGTGTAAATCATTACATTCCATAAAAACATATGCATGATAAAAAAATATATTAGAAATCCATGTGAAGCTATGGGAGTTTATCATTTTTATAGTTTCATTCAAAACTGATCAAATCAATGAATGCTTTTGGCAAGGAATGGACTATTTCAAAAATCATTCCTTATGATATCCTTCTATCATAATTCATGAATGACATGATCTTCCAAACAATTCTTTCAATTTTTTGATGTATCCAAATACAAAGATACATTTTAGAATCTTCTTCTCAAAATACATTTATATATACAAAGAAACCTCATACCACTATCATCTCACTAAGAGTACTACCATTTTACATTTACGTACAATTCTATTGAACTTTAGTTACCCCTATATCATGAAAATAACCATTACATATGATCATGTATTTCTATTATATATTATCATTATGACCATTAAATATTCAATTGAAGCCTCTAAAATACATTTCTGATGTAATTCTAATGGTTTTATTAACACTAAATATAACATTATGAAGTGATCAAATACAATGCCCAAGATCACCCATACTAGAGATATAAAACACTTGCAAACTGAAAATGATGAAATATTTTAAATTGTGTACCTTTCATCAAAGATCGATTGAAACATGTTTAACATCTTTGTTAGTGTATTTTGTTGATAAAAAAGGGAAATATAATATCATTCCCTCTTCATTGGTATCCATGGGTAACCTTGAAACATTATTCATAGAAATAGAGTTTTCCCCTCCTCAATGGAAAACAATTTTTTATGCATAAAGTAGTATGATTGATAGTTCTTAGGGTAGCAGAGGTATTAAAAATCCATTAATATCATATCAATAACTACTTCCATCACATGGTAGGGGATTTAAAATATCACAAATTCCACTCCTTAGTGAAACAAGAAATAATTAACATGTTTTTTATAATGCATGAGTTAATGCTCCATCCAAGTCATGCAACATATTTATAAAAACACCCTCACATAGAATCTAATGTAATGCATCTATAAAGGGAATCCAATATGGATAGATATATTGAAATTTTTAATCTTAACATTTAGTTGGAAAATTATTGTTCTAGAATATATTAATGAATCCTAGCATATTACTCATGGGAAAGGTATTGGTATGTATTCTCAATAAATTCCCTATAAAACTCCCAAAACAAATGCTATAGTTAAATGGTGCATGCATGAGTGGGGCTTTGTTTCTAAAAACAATGTAATATGATTCCCACCCAATCATACACTATGATTTTTCATAGGTTGTGCCATTGAAATAATTTTCATTCATTACAACTTCCATTTAATCATGTAATATTATTCACTTCATAAATATATATAAAACTATTTTTTATTCAATGAATCATTTTTATGATTTTGGTATATTGTATCATATATTATACTATATATATATAATATTAAAATATATAGGATTTAGTAAATATATCATCCCCTTGAATATCCTACCAGTACTAAATCCAAAAAAGACTTTCTGTAAATTCACCATATATTTTATCCCATATAAAAACTCATAAAATGATATCCAAAAATATTTTCGATATCTCTTAAAACACTTTTTGAATGTTATCATCAAAACTACACCTTGTATCACATCATAAGAATTTCTATGTAATTTACCAACCAATAATAATTGAAATTTAATCTAAAACACTTTTAGAGAAACACTCCAATTCAAAATCATTCCCAATTCTGTCCACCATAGTTTAAAACCATAGGATAGTATAGTGTTGAAAATAAATAGAAATCACAGGATCCATAAATGAATGTAATGTTAACCTTATAGAAAATTATCAATTCTACTCAATATATAAATTACCTATTGTGATCTTCATCAAACACATGTATCCTTATACTTCTATGTACCCACCCCATCTCATGAAAGTGTGTGTTCTTGAACGTTCCCTTTCATCGATAACATCAAGTGACCATGGGAAATTTAATTTGTCAACCCCATATATCCAACTCATACATTCTCATATCTCCTAGTATAAACTAACATAGTAAATGAATACATCATATTTCATTCATCATTATAGAAGAGTACATCACAATCCCCTTATTTGAATAGATATACACATCATATGTTTCATCTAGGAGCAACTATACACTCCCTATTTTGAACCAATTGAGGTCCTAGATGCCATATGATAGTAAAACCCTCATCTTGTTTGAGCTCCAACCAATTACATGATCTGGAACATACCCAAAATTCCTTTTATTAACTAATACATAATGACTTTTTTAATAAATACTTCAACATTTAACACCCCAATATTTCATTGTAAGTTATTTTCTTTGAAGTAATTCAATAGCTTGTGCTACACACAACACTGACTAAGAGCACACCACGACATAACAAACTAGTCATTCAAAAAGGGGTTATTAATAGTGTTAACTAAATTTCAAATTTTATATACATTATATAATTTTATAATCAATATTATGTGTTTCTTATACATAATATAAGTACAAATTAATTTTTTCAAATAAAAGAAATATTTGTCAAAAAATGCAATTTTACCACCTGTTAATGGTAGTCCATTTTTGAAAACAATATTTGACACTTTTATATATTAAATTTAATGAAATTAAATTCTTCATTAGAATAAGGAAATATAAGTTTATTTTGGATAAAATTTTTCGTACTTTTCTAATAACATTCATATTTTGTTGAATACTGAAAAGTACTAAATTTTAAATGAAAACATCTTTTTTAATCAAAATATTTTATACTGTCAAATTATGAATTTTAATTCTTTGTAAGTATAATTAAATTTTATTTTTATCATTAAATAAAATTTTGGTCATTATAAGTAATTTCACATTTAAATTTGACATAAACACAAGTCAATCTTTTGATAGTTTTTATTTTTTTAAAACCATCTTTTTGGTTTTAATAACGGGAATTAATTTTAATTTAATTAATATAACTTCTATTTTTTAAATTTGGTAAAATATAATTTTTTTTAATTCTGAATATCAAAATTATCTTAGGGTAAATTTTTGGTATTTTTCTGAAAACATTCAATTTTTGATGTATACTGAAAAACACTACGTTATTGTTTGAAACCGAATTTTTATTTAAATAATTATATATTTTATTTAAATTTATTTTAAGTCAAAATAGAGATATAATACATATATTTGTTCAATTAAATTAATTGGATTCATTTTATAATAATTTCATATATACGAAATTTTATTGAACTTTTTACCATCTTTTACCCACCTTCTAAGAGAATTTGAAAATTTGAATAAAACTTAATTTTACCACTTTTTTGAGTTGAATTTAAAAAATCATATATACATGGATAACATCATTAAGTAAAATTTGGTACAATAAAATGATAATAATTTTTTGTGAATCATTACTTTTTACTTTTATTTACCATAGTTAAAAGTAAATAGAGTAATTACGGGTAAAATAGATATTATAATTACCCGAACACATTTCATAATTCTATTAGGATAGTGTAATTCGTCCAAAAAAACTTAGGAATAAAATATTATCCTATTTGGTCAACTTGGATTAGATTAGGACATTTATTATTATTTTATTTAAAGAAGACTTAAAATTGTTAATTTCAATGTTTAATAACTAAACCATTTTTAATATAGGTAAACACATAAGATAAACTCAACTATAAATGTTTAATATAAATATAAAAAAGATATCCTGTATAATGGTATTTTATTTATAATTTTTATACATTAAATAATTTAATTTATTTATGACACAATGATGATACGGTAATTACCTTATTAATAGAATACTAAAATAATTGATGTTATAAATAATAAAATAAAGGTAAATTGAGACTTCTGATGAATTTTACTAATTTTATAGGTTAATATGACATTTTATATATGATTAAACAAATTTTATTCGAAGTGATAATGTTTTTATGGCTTTAAAAACATCAAATACTAAATAGGGTCAAAATTGACATTATTGTGTTTTTGAAACTAATACTATATTATTAATTGATATAATATTCTTAAAAATATAAGGTTTAGCCAAAGTACATAAATAGGGTTATATATATTAATACTGAGCCACTTGGGATTCACTTGGGTTTCTATAGTATGTTTTTAACCATATAATATAAAAATTCCAAGAGACATGGTAAATGTGAAACTATTTAACAAATAGTTAAATCTAAAAGATAATGTTAACATGGTGACCTAAACCTATATAAAACCTATTAGTTGAGAGGTTTTTGAACCATCCCCACATTATACTCTAAATAAATAATTTTGGATCTATTTCAAACTGAAAAAAGATTTTATTATAAAATAATACTTCAAGCTTTTCCTAAAGTGCCCCTCACCCCTCTTATAAAAGGGCACTTCCCCTTCTCTCAAAATCACACCAACAAATCCATTAGGCTCGGCCAACCCCAGACAAAATATCCTCCAAAATTACCTCATATCAACCTAGATTCCTTACTTTGATCATAAATACAACCTAAGGTTCCATTTTGATCAAATCAAAAGGAAACACCCAAATAAGAGGTAATAATTTCACCACCCTCTTTCAAGTTCTTTTCTTCTTCCACTTCCTCTTTCTTTTTTGATTCTATACCAAAAAAAATTAGTCCAATAACTTCTACACACTTTGATTTTATTATAAATATGGTAAAACTATATTCATTATTTTATCCATCCTATAAATAACAAAGTCGCCATATATGCATACGTACAGCTTACCTTTTTCGCGTCATGGTGTAATTTGTTATTCAAACACTTAATTATTTGGATGGGTATAATAATGAGTATTCATGATGTAAATAATAAATATAACATGTTAATTATTATGTATATTTGATATACCATACAATTACATATGATTTCACCATCAATATAATGATATTGTCACTCGTGTGTAAGTACGTCTTACTATCTCCAAGAATGTGATGAGATTCATTCCCCATCGTAATCATTCAAAAATAATTTTCATTTTAGGATTAAAAATAATTTTTAAGAACTTCATATCATTCTGGATATGAAAATAAAATATCTTATTCACAACAATCATGACTTACGTAATAAAACATATAAATGAAAACAAAACAGTTAACAACCAAAACAATGATACTACTAAAATATCATTAATAAATCAATATTATAAGATCATATATGATATCATATTAAGAAATTTGGTTTTTTTATAATTTAATAACAATGATTTCACCATTATAAAGGATGTTAACCTACACTATACTACAGAAAATTACAAGCTAAGGGGTTTTCATCTCACTTTTATTCTCGTGAGAATCATGCAATATTTGCCACTATTACCTTTTCTGTGGTGTATGTACTACCCAAGATTGTATTTTTTGAGTAATATACATTAATTTATGGTTATTTAAATCATCATTGGATGAAATTTCTTTCATGGTGTGCATGTTTCCCAAGTAACCAAATCGATAAGAGAATTTCAAATTTCAATTTCCACTCATTCGGTTTTACGCTTACCTCATTGATTACTTTACTACATGATTATGTGTAAAATCACTATGTATTTACTTATGTTGTAATTTACACTCCGCTGCGTGTGGATATAATTTTTATACACATAATCACTCCATTGATAAATTCTCTATTAATTAATATAATCTTTATAAGACTAAATTTAACTCAATTTCTATTCATTGAGTTAAACATACAATTTATTGGTGTTGTTTTTACAAGAATATGTGTGAATGTCCTTTGATTGATTTACATAGAATATCAAATCATATTGTGTTTATTTATAATTTTCACACATAATTATGTCTTTGATTTATCGTTAATCTAAGGATACAATCTTTATAAAGGAATTAGTCTCAACTTACATTTCATTGAGACTTCTTTGTTGTTATCCATGAATTCACATTTATTTGGTGTGTATATTATACTTTGACATAGTATATCATGAATCCCATTATTCTCATGATATTATAATGTCATGATTAAATAAATTATTGATAGATAAAATATTTTTAATTAATTTATATTGAATATCATTGTTTTAAACACACAAAAGTGTTCCTCTAAGATTAATTGTTTCGTTTTTATGATAATGGTGTTATTTTGAGCTAAATAGTAAAAATTGGCCATTTTGGATTTTTAACAGTTTTAAATTATTTATTTAGTTTGGCCATAATATTATCTACAATGATCCAAATTGAAAAATTATTACTTTTCCAGATTCTAAACATCTAGGGATTCATTTACTATTTTTGGACTAAAAGCTGAATCGGTCATATGGAAGCTCAAAGGAAGCTCACAATTGGGTGAAAGAAAACTGTTTTCAGTTCTACATAGTTTTGGTGTGGGATCCATAACTCATCCATGGTGGGCCCAAATGTTGTGATATTCGGTGGGTGGACGCGAAAAGCGTTTTTGAGAATCTTTTATGAAGGATGGGCCATGTGAATTGGCCATTTATGGGTTTATTAAATCGCTCTAGTCTGGAAGATTGCATTTTGGAGAGTCTGACTGGACAGAATAAATGCTCAGAGTAAAATGACCATAACTCTCGGAATAAATGTCCAAATCCACTGAGATTTTGTGGGGACATGGCCAAGGTAATTATTAACAATATTAAATAAGGTATAGATGCGTGAATATGTTATTTATTGGGGCTAAAACTCATCAACATTCTGGGGACAAATTCTGGCTATAATAGGAGGAGAGCTCCACCCTCTCAAATCATCCCATTCTCCACCCCATTCCCTCTCGGACACTAAGAAGGAGAACTTTTTAGATTCCGATTTTATTTCTTTTCTTTTTCATAGTTTTTTAATTTCTTATTCTTCCCCTTTCAACTCTGTTACCCTTCACATGGAGGGGTAAAACCTTTGAGTAATCAGGGAAGGGGGAGTTTCACTTTTGTAATGTCAGAGTTTTGTGTTTAAATTTAAATCCTCTTTTTCTTTTGAATGACTTCTATTATCACTGTTTACCAATTATCTTAATTAGATCATGTTTTTATTTTGGTGTATTCATTGTTAATATCTTTGGTTAAAGACCTTTAATATCCCTCCACCTAGTGCAATTTGTATCGATCGAGCTGATTGTGTTAGATGGTGAGTGTCTAGCGATTGTTGGCACATGTGTGAAACTATTAAACTTTTATTAGAGTTCTATGGAGAAGCAATTTCTGATAGGGAATTTCCTTAGTTTTTTTCGGATTGTTTAAGAACATTCACCCACATAGGAGTGAGTCTCATTTGTTTCTTAATCCAAGGGTGATTAATAACTCGATCGAGGAGTTCTTCATTTGTTATTTGAATGGAAGAGAGAAAATATGATATTTATTAATATGATGACATTGAAAAATTGAATTCTGCCCCAACCCCATCACTCTCTTCATCCATTAGTGTTCGACATTTCTTGTTATTGATTTCTTTAATTTTCAACCTAAACAATTTCAAAAACAACCTTTTCTTCTTTCTTAAATTCAATTGACAAACATAATTGTTGTGCACTCCTTTTGGAAAGACATCCTAGGGTTAATCACTAGACTACACATAGGAAATTTAAAAATTGTTTTGCCACACCCTACGACAGGCGTGCGTCATACATGGATCCATTACCGGGGAGGTAGTGCCATAAACTAATTGTAAATATTTTGCCTTTTCAATTTAGAAAAAATCTTTTTCTATGTTGTTTTAAAATGATTATTTCTATAATTCATGGAACAATTACCCACCAGTGCGAGAACTAATTATTGAATCACCTTTTCCTTTAGAGTATAAAGTTTCTTTATTTTCTAAAAAAATTCAGGGAGCTTAAATCCAAATCATCAAAGAGTATGAATTCAAGGATTTCATTGAAAACCATAAAGAGAACATTGAATACCCAGTGCTGGAGTGTTGGTAAGAAAATTAATTGAACTTCAGGAGTATTTTCTAGAATTTTGTCAAGAAATTATCAAAGTACAACACCAAGAAGAAGAAGTTCACAAGGATATTGAAGCCCAATTTGAATGAATTAGTCAAACAGTTCAAAACCTAGAGACCTTAATACAATGGATAGAGGAATAAGTACATGCATCCCATGATCAACAAATGGAGCCAGAACAAGAACCAGAACTCGGAAAATTGATGGAAGAAGTAGCCCCACAAATCCTTCATGTTGAAGAACCCATGGAGGCCTTGATGAAATTAAAATAAGATCCATTGATCCCATCTAAATCAATATTGGAAGAGATTGATGAAGATGATTTAGCAAGTGAAATACATAAGGGAGATCAAAAAGATATGGATAACTTCTGGAATGAGTGTGAGGAACTTCTTGAGCCAACTATTCCTCATAATGATTCAACAACATTTAAGGAAGAAACCAACCAAGAAGTGGAATTTGAAGATAATTTAGAGGATTATAGCTACCTACCTCTATCTAGGGAAATTAAACTTCATGTGGAACCTTCCATTGAAGACGAAAATGAGGCCAAACAAGCTCAGGGAGTTAATCTTTTCATAAACTCATTATCATTTGAATTTTCTGAAACTAAATTGAGTATTTCCTCCCCTTATTTTAATTGTTCAGATTCAGGAAACACATGTATTTCCTTGGAGGAAGATGATGAAAACGAAGATTCATCCATGGAAGATCATCTAGATCTCCCCAAACCTGTTGAACATTTAATGGAGGGAGTACATGAGAAGATCAAAGTGAATTTTTTAGAGGAATATGAGACACAAGATACTTACTTTAAAAGTTAAGAAGTTGATATTGATTCCTCATGCATTAATTTTTTTTAAATAGAATTAAACTCTGACATTCCATTTCATTTTTCACAGATGTATCATACCTTTAGCAACCAGTAGAGAATAAAGAATATTTTGTTCATGCGGAACCCAAGAAAGAGGAGGATGCATTCATTATCCTAACCCTACTATGAATGTTGTATTTCATTACAAAGAGGGTTGAAATGGTGAATTTTATCGATGGAGTCCTCCAGAAAAAGGAATAAGTTCATCCTGGAAAGAAGAATTTTTGTTGGTTCATGAGCAAGAAACCTAACCCACCCTCAGATTGGGGATAAACGATTAGAAATGCCCCTCTGGAGGCAGTCAAAACCCAGGGCCCACATGGGGGATTAAACCAAGTTTTATCCTTATTTCTCATCCTATTTATATTTTCATTTATTACAATAAATATCTGATGTTTTTTTTGTTCTATTATTTGTAGGTTTTCAGAGTGCAACACTTATGTGGTTAACTCAATGTAGCACTGTGAATAAATCAGGTTGTACCCCTCCTTCACACTTTCTTGATGTTGTGATTCATTTTAAAATTGGATTACATGTTAAATCAACTTGAATTCATTGAGGACACTGCATCATTTAAGTGTGGGGGAGAGAACCTTTATAGTTTAGTATTTTCATTTTGTGTTTGTTTTTTAGAAAATAAAAATTTTCATGTTTTCATATTTTTGGGTTTTTATTTTTCAGTTTTTGGTGTGTTTTTGAAACTTCTGAGCTGAAATGATTATCAATACCATTTTTGAAACCCATTTTAATGAGTGAACCAATCTATTTCATGAAACTGAGCTTAAATTAATGCTGAAATTACTTTTGTTTCCAGTTCGAATATTTTTTAATTTTATGAAAAGTACACTTATTTTTGAAGCCCATGTCATATTTCACTGTCTATATCATTGAAATCACTTTCTTGTGAGGAGTATGAACCATTTTTTTCATATTATTTTAATTCACCTCATTTCTTGAGAGAACCAACCATGCATTCTTAAACCAAAATTTGATTTATTTCTTTTAAAACTTGAGTGTTTGGGGTATGTGTGTTTTAAATGATTGATGCATTTATTTAGTTTGAAGCATCCCCCTTTTCAAAATAATCCTTTTCATTATGGACCACCTTTACATTTATCCTTCATTATTTCCCCTAGTAGTCATGAATTGCCAATTAGGTTAGCCACATTACAAGACAATTTTCCCAATCCTACCTGCTCTGGAAGCGAAATTGCATTATCTAATTGAACTTAAGTGTGGGGGAATATGTCTTGCGGTGTACTAACTCATTTGGTTATACTTTGGGTGGAAAATAAATTGTGGAAGAGATGTGTGTGATGCTGAAAAATAATTCTGTTGAAAGCTGTGCCTTTTCTAGAGCTTTAATGATAAGAGAAGTTGGGCCTTTCTGGAGCTTCCAATGTAAAAAAAGAAAGTTGGGCCTATCTAGAGCTTTCAAGAAAAATCATGTTTGAAAGGATTTAAATTTTTTCTGCTGAGCTGATTGATTGTTGATAGAGACTATTTTCTACAAATGGGAAGTGAAGGAGACCATACTTCAGTAAAAACTAGAATCTTGCAATTTGGCTTCAAAAAGAGCCAAGCCCTCCTTTTTCGGCCTCAGAATGTTTAACATCTAAATAATACCAACTGGAAGCCACAGAATAACCCTGAAAAGTCCTCATGAGAAAAACATGTCATTGACTCACATCGGGGGGAGAAGTAGGAATTTATAAAGCCTATGGTGACTCTTGTGTGAGATTGGATGAGAAAAGCCTTGTTGAGCATTTACATTTGTGAGATGGGAGAAAATTCATGTGAGGTAGGTGTTTTGTGTGCATGGAATAAGAAATGAAGTGGAAATATATTAAATATAAAATGTAGAACTTGAAATAAGTTTTTTTATGAGGCATGATATCTTTTTGTTTATTGGAAATGATTTGATAGATCTCATTGATATGTGTTTTGGATTTGATTTGATTTGATTTTTACTTGTCAAGGAGTCTAAGTGCTAAGTGTGGAGAAATTGATAGAGAAAATATTTTCAATTAATTTATATTTAATTTCATTGTTTTAAACCCACAAATGTGTTCTTCATAGATGAATTGTTTCATTTTTAAGATAATGGTGTTATTTTGAACTGAATAGTAAAAATTGGCCATTTTGGATTTTTAACAGTTTTAAATTATTTCTGTAGTTTGGCCATAAAATTATCTACAATGATCCAAATAGAAAAATTATTTCTTTTACGGATTCTAAACTTCCAGGTCATCATTTACTATTTTTGGACTAAAAGCTGTATCGGCCCTATGGAAGATCAAAAAAATCTCACAAATGGGGGGAAAGAAAATTGTTTGCAGTTCTTCCTAGTTTTGGTGTGGGATCCATAACACTTCTATGGTGTCCCCAAATGTTGTGATATTCAGTGGGTGGATGCGAAAATAGTTTTGGAACATCTTTTATGAAGGCAGGGCAGCGTGAATTGGTCGTTTATGGGGACATTAAATCACACTAATCCGGAGGATTGCGTTTTGGAGAGTCTTACTGGACAAAATAAATGCTCAGAGTAAAACAGTTATAACTCTCGGAATACATGTCCAAATACGATGAGATTTTGAGGGGACACGGCCAAGGTAATTATTAACAACATTATATATGGGATAAATACATGAAGATGTCATTTAATGGGGCTACAATGCGTAAATATTCGAGGGACAAATTATGGATATAAAAGGAGGAGAGCTCCACCCTCTCAAATCATCCCATTCTCCACCCCATTCCCTCCGGGACACCAAGAAGGAGGACTTTTTAGCTTCATATTTTATTTCATTTCTTTTTCAAGGTTTTGTAATGGATTTTTCTTACCCTTTAAACTCAATTACCCTTCAAATGGAGGGGTAAAACCTTTGAGTGATCGGGGAAGGGGGAGTTTCACTTTTGTAATGTCGGAGATTTGAGATTAAATTTAAAATCCTCATTTTATTTTGAATGAATTCTATTATCACTATTCCCAAATTATCTTACTGTGATCGTGTTTTTATTTTGGTGTATTCATTGTTGATAGATTTGGTTAAAGACCTTTAATCTCTCTCCACCTAGTGCAATTTGTCTCGATCGAGCAGATTGTGTTAGGTGGTGAGTTTATAGTGATCGTTGGCACATGTGTGAAACTATTAAAATTTTTATAGAGTTATAAGGATCAAAAATTCCCGATCGGGAATTTCCTTAGTTGTTTAGGGATTGTTTAAGAACTTTCACGCACATAAGAGTGAGTCTCATTTGTTTATTAAACCAAGGGTGATTAATAACTCGATCGAGGAGTTCGTCATTTTTTATTCGAAAGGAAGAGAGAAAATATGATCCTTATTACTATGATGACATTGAAAAAGTGAATCCTACCCTAACCCCATCACAATCTTCATCCATTAGTGTTCGAATTTTTTTTATTGCTTGATTTATTTTTGAACCTAAACAATTTCAAAAACAACCTTTTCTTCTTTCTTAAATTCAGGTGAAAGACATAATTGTTGTGGACTCCTATTTGGGAGACATCCTAGGGTTAATCACTACACTACACTAAGGAAATTTAAAAAAAATTACACACCCTACGACAGGCGTGCGTCAATTATTTATATTCAATTGTCTCTTTTTTTGTTGAGAACTCTAATGAAAATATAATTTTAATTGTTTTAAAAAATTATTCTTCCAAATATTTCTCATTAATGTCAACGTTTTAAAAATGGTTTTAAGGTTTTATTTATATAGAAATTAATGTTTTAAAATTGAAATTCTTTTTAATAGACTGAAATTTGTATGTGACACATTGATTCAAAAATATAGTTTAAACAACTTCTTAATAAATAGCGAGACTTTAAAATGTTTTCATAAAGAAGGGATATTTCTCTCAGCGATTTTTACAGATCATTTCCAACTATGTCAACATTTTTTACGGCATATTATTCTTGATCTAGGTTGATTTATTATGATAAAAATCTTTCACACTTTATTGATGTTTTTGTGATATTTTTGTCTATGGATGTGTTATATTTATAACATACATGGTTTGTGGAAAAAGTATTGACATTTCATACGCTAGTTTTAATAAAAAAATTTATGTTATATTTAAGCCTATTCATATGAGGAATGCATTGGACATTGTAAGTGATAGGTGGAGCTCACTATAGCTCCTCGATGCATCGGTAGGTCTCATGAGGCAAACTAGTGTCTTGGCACAAGGCCTTGATGAAATCTTATTTGTCATCTTGGAACAAAGCCTTGACTGTGTGTTTATGAAGTCTGTCATAATTCATTTCATCATTATGAAATTTCCTATTGATGTTATAGTTGATTATTCGAATAGTAGAATATCGATGTGAATTAGTAAAAGGCATCATTTGATTCATCTTTTCCATATTATGATAAAGATTATGTTTAAAAGACTTGTGTTCTAGTCTTCTTAATTGCCTTAAATATTTATTCTTATTAGGATAGTTTCTGCTATATTGTTATCCTTACTGAGCCTCTAAGCTCACCCCTTTCGTATTTTTTATTTTTTCGAGGATGCAACGAATTATATTACGATTAGCCAATATGAATAGGCTAAGTGGTATATTAGTGTTTAAAGGGGGAATAATGTTTTTTTATTTCATGATGTAATGTAAAACGTATGTTTGTTTTTAGAAAATCCAAGGCTACTAAACAGATTGGTCTTTCAGGACATGATTCCTTGAATCAGGCCAATGTTATATAATAATGCACTGATTCTGTGTAATTGGGGTCGGGGCGTTACAAGCATGTGAAGGTCATATTTCGATGTATCTCACCAACCTCAGGTAATGAGGATCAAATATGATACATACTATCAAAATACATAGTGTATGAAACTCTGTGTGGTGTATGTATCATGTCAAAAAGTTCATAAAAACTCTTTTTGTGCCTTGTGAGAACATTTTGTTTCTCATTAAATAATATTTCTCACACTATCCCTTATAGTTCTTCCTAAATTATAATACTACATGATAAATTTTAGTTTGAATTAATTCAAACCCATAGTGTGAGGGATCAATTATAACTATATCTCACAAAATATATATCTATATACACATTTATATATCCAACATGAATGAATAATTAAATAGGGATTTTGTTGAAAATAATTCATTTTATATTTTTAAAACTCTTTTAATAATTGCTAAAAAACCCAAAAAAATAACTCTACCATATAATATATTATTAACTACTATATTAGCCTTATATTTGTTTCACTTTATGAGTTAATCTTAACTCATTATATCATTATGTAATTCCAACAACAAATACATGTGTTCATATGATTAAACCATCTCATTAATGTCTTTTTGGGTAACATCAATAGAGTTTGTAAGTTTGAATAATGGGGAAATTTAGGAATAAAATTCCAAATTTTCAACTCATTGAACATATTTTAACTACTTAACTTCACAACATAAAATTTTTAGATATTAACTTCTAATTTTCTGCTTATAACTCTTTCTAAGTTTAAGATCATCATCCTTGTAACCCTATTCCATTAAAAAAAATTCAAATAATGTATCTAATTATATTCTTGTTTACCAAAAAATCATTAACTATTTTATATAAGAGTGACATTTAATTTGACTTGAATAATACTTTATGAAATAGTGATATTAAATTTTCATGATAAATTAATTTAACCCTTAAATCATCATTACAACTATATATATAAAACTCCATAAGACACTATGTATAAATCACTTTAACATTAGACTCGTAGAATATTATATTTTTTAACATTAAACATTAATAAGTTGAAATATACTCCCACTCTCCAATTAGAAATTATATTCTTCTAATAATATCATGCTATAAAATTAAAGCATCATTGTGTTTATAAAATAACTATTATTTTCTTTTAGTGGGAATTTTTATCAAATAAATATTATTTATATGTCATATATGTTATTCTATGTATTTAATGTATATTCCTAAGAAAATAAGACTTTATTAAAATATTCCCCTAATGGGTGGTGAGAACATCTTCCATTATATTTTAACAAATATATGGATAAATAATTTATCCTAAATAAAATATTTTTAACCTTATCTTCTTCTAAAAAGATTTTATAAAATTAAATCAATCATAAACCACATGTATAAAATTAATCAAATATTTTTATTGACAAAAAATCTTTGTTAACAAACAACATCTCTTATCATATAAGAGAAATGAGTTAAAGATACGAAACCTGTGATTAAATTCACTTGATCTTGATATATCCATTTTCATTTAAATCCATGATGTGGAAACTCTTGATTCATCATTCTAATTAAAATTACAACATCTATAAATTCTTCCATTGATTCTAAATTCCAATGTATTTACAATGCTTATAAAATAAACACTTTGTATCTAAACCCCTTTAAAACTAAAGAATCAATTTCAATAACATTGATACCTGATATGGAGATTACATAGATTTTCAAAAACTCGTTCGAGTATTTCAAAAAATTCCAACTTATTAAATTACTACTCCACCTTCCTGATTACACCCTCTACGATCAATGAATTTAACTGGTTACCTAAAGAAACATTATTGGGCTCTATAATTAAATTTTATTCTTTAAGATTTTAATTTTACCACTTGTTTTGTTGACATAGAACGAAAAAATAGACATCACAAGATTATATTATCTATTTTCAACACTTGATAATATCATGTAATCATTCATTTAATTCATTAATTTCTTTAGAAGATTTCTATTTGGATAACAAGGTTAAATATCCTAAGAGGGATGGGTTAATTAGGGTGTGATAGATTAAAAAAACTACCTATATGAATATATTTTTTGTTAAAAACACTTTTCTCCCACTTTTCCACAACAATGTATGATCATAATTGAAACCATTCATGACACACAACAATTTCTTTTACCCTCATTGGGCTACGTCCAAAGAGAATGAAATGAAAATGTGAAGACATACCAAATAAACTAATACATACATCTAGAATAGATGGTTGGGTATATATAACTTATATTCTTAGGACCACATCCTTTACAACGTTTAGGGATAGCTCATAGTCATCCCAATTGCCACTTCTTGACTCTCTTTAAATAAACCGTTGTTGGTGGAAAAACACCATTAAGTTGGAAACTAAAAATTATAATTAGGAAGAAATATATTGGTACATAGATTTAAATAAGCACCATGTTCCAAGTATCCCTTATATTCCTATGTTATACCCTATCTCTTTTACGTCAATCCATTAATGTTTCACCCTCTCCCTCATCTTCACATTTATTTTCACTCTTTAGTGATTATTTCTCACTCTAATTGCATGGAGCTCCATGTTATGCACCAAAAAAACACTACCCACTTATTGTATAGGTGGTGACCTTAAATAATATGTGGGTAGTGTTTTTTTAATGCATAGATGGTAATTATCTCCAAGGTACATGTATTCCCCTTCATCTCATTTATTAAAATCAAAAAATTGTTCCTAATTGATTCCAATTATCCCTTTAACTCCCATGGATGAAAAAAAATGAATTTTTATAATATTTCATTACATTATGTATACTTTTTTACTAAAAATTAAGGTTGTCGTTGATTTCCTCCAACAACCATTGGATTAGAGATATTTTATTCGTAGTGCCCATGCTCATTGTAGTTGTAACACTACACCATCAGCTGAGCATTAATTTGAACCATCCATTCTTCTCCCACATTAGAAGGATTTTTCACATCCATCGAGATGTTCTTGACTAGATGACCCATCATTAAAAATTTGTAGAAAATAATGGTTCCATATAGATAGATCCAGTGATTTTATTCCCACAAATTTTATAGGTGTGATGGTTTGGCTTCGTTCCATCATGGGATTTGTTTGTTGAACCACCCAGGTAGTTCTCCATTTCCCGTTTCTTTCCACTTGAACCATGAGACCATTGGAATTATCTAATATGTATTTCAACCCAGAGGTAACAATAAAAAATCACCCCATAACTATTGAAATCTCGAATCACAAACACTTTTCATAGACTCGACATTAGTACGCTAAATAAGATATCCACCATACTTTTTGTGTTCAGTACAATGCCAGAGGAGTACCATTAATGACATTTAATGATTTATTCATACACCATGATAGACTCGTCATCCTTATACTTAAGTCCAAGTAAATCTTTTTGCATCCTTGGATAGAGAGTTGGAGGAAAATATTTATTGAATAACACCCTCTTCAATTCCACCCAATCCATTGAATCAATTTCCTCGTTTTCTTTTGTATTCTTGATCAGTGTCCACCACTAATCATATTCCCCATCAAAATTATAGACCCCAAGAACAAAATATATATTCTTTAGAGCATTGAAGTATGGATAAAATCCTTTCAATGGAGTTAATCCACTATTCTGTTAGTATGAAATCAAAAGATCTGCTAAAAATGGGGGGAATTTTTAGTGTGAAGGATTCAATAGTAACATGATCTTTCCTTGTAGGAGGTGGGTGTTACAAATGATTCACGTAATTATTCATAACTTGAGGCAACTTATCAAGAACTATGAAGACATTTTGTGCACCCGTTCACATCATATCAGGCATATAATTAAGGAAATATTCACATTTCCTATAACATTGTTTGTTGGAATGTGTAATTAAATTTCCTACCATTAACTAAAAAAAGAACATACAATTAGAGGGCTGGAATACTTATCTACAGGGCGTAAAAAAGAAAAAATTGAACATAAATGGATAAACATGTAAATGATAAGTATATCCTGTGTTGTGACTCCTTAGGTTTAAATCTAGGATATCCTGGATTTATTTCATAAATAATATTCTAATGGGATTTTTTTATTCCCATAAAAATGTTCTGTTCAAAGCTCATTAATTTACCAAAGAATATCCCATATGAGTGTCAAACCAAGAGTGTGAAATGCCCATTTTCATGCACCAGGATACCTCGGTTCAGGCCCGAAACTCCTTGTCAGGGTTTTCACTCCTCAGTACATATGTTCCAAATCCGTCACTTCATGTTTGTATCCAGACATGTATGTATTTTCTTAATAAACCACTTACTCTATACCCCCAAATATTTAGAGATGTTTTCTTATACATTGCCTTATATGAAAGCTTCTCACCAAAGTGATCTATTCCTAATCAACAAAAATAACCAGACCATACTATGATACCATCTATAGCTGCCCTATCCTTTTACATATTACATGACAAGATTTTAAGCATAATTATGCATAAGATTACAATACAGGCATCGTAAATTCTATTGTCTTGGAATACTAGGTAAATAATAAAACATTATAAAAATACATTTTTATTTAAAATACATAATGATGTCATATATTACATTGTTCTCATATATCTGCATAAGATAACCTAGGATTTTATGAACAAAGTGATGAGTTATACTCCCATTAAGGTAATAACCATAAGAAAAAATCATTAGCACAAGGGATAGAAGGCATGACATGATGATATAAAAAGGAATGTAACATATTGTATCATAACATATAATCAAGGGATAATTTAAACATTGAATAAAAGAAATGTTTCAGAAAGATAAAACATGAATTTATTACTATTCTAGGCTAACCACCATGAAAATTTCTTATAGTATCACCATCCATGGTTTACCGTCACACATAGTAGCTTAAGCCAAGGCTAACTGGCATTACCATCTCACATAACCTCTCATGAGACTTAACATTACCCAATGAACTGGAGCTATATCTAGGCACACCCATCTTAACATTCCATGAATATGTTTTCCACAAAAATAGTCATACATAATCATTCTTACATAAACATGTGGGTTACCCATAGAAAGAATTGGGTACCACAATCAAGTTGTAAAGAAAAACAAATTGTTATATCATAATAGTGTCCATGGAATATAGGATATAAAATATAAATGGACATTCATAAAGTAAAATAGGCATATATCATGGTATGTTATGTCAAATATAAGTGGAAACATGTAATAAATGTATTTTATAAAATTTATCATTAAAACAATTTTGTGCGGTTTTAAAGAAAATAAAAAAGGGATTTTAAAATAGGAAATGTAACAATCTAATTTTTAAAACCAGAATTGAAGCAATAAAAATTTCATAATATAAATACCTATTTCATAAATACAATGGTTTACTAAAATAGTGGACATATTTCACTTGAAATTGGGTAATAATTTGGGAAGTTCTCTTAAAATGAGTTTCCTTATTGGGAAGTATCAAGGAGGGTTTCACATAAAAGCATGTATATCCAAGAAATATAATATGGAATGGATCATGAAACATAGTTCATGATCACATAAACAACATGTATAAATTTTTACATAAAATTAAAATAAAAACGTCATTTGGGTAAAAAGAAAGATAAAGAAACTCGAGAGAATAAAGGTGGTTCGGGTAGAATTCCTTACGGACTATCGGCATGGTATCAGTTTTACATAAGTGGGCTTGATGAGAGAGAAATAGATTTTTCATCATTTATAAATCATGATGACAGTATGGAGGATGTGCATAATCATACCCCATCACATGTAATTACACATAAAATGGAATAACATTGAAGATAATCTTGAATAAAAGTGAAATAGAGAGGATCCCTTACCTTAAATATGAAGGTAATCATTTCTTGAACTTAATGACATGAATACTAAAATAATTTTCTTTTATTATTAATTCCATAACCTATTATCTATGTAAATTAATTATTATAACTTTTTTATGCTCACTTATAACCATTTTTATTGGTTATGTGGTTCAATTCCATTGTTTGTGTCAATCTTCTTTCTGGTTTTAATGATCGGTTTACTTATGTTCATGTTCGGATAAACATGTATGAAGATGGTTTTTTCCTCGAATTAATTTAATATTTTATTATTGAATATCCAAAAGATTACATGGTTGAAAATTAAATTTTGTTACTTGGGGTCAAGTCGAATCATTATATAAGTCTTTAGTGATAACCTTTTGAGTTAATTATTGATTTTTTGGACACAAAGATCATGATTTGTATAAATCAAAACCATGGGTAAAAAAGGAATAAGACGCCATGGATGAGGAATAATAAATATATAATCTTCTTTTCCAACCATTAAAATGGTTTCATGATCAGAATTGAAGAAAGTAATACAAATTGATAACACATCGTCCTTGAATGTGCTACATTAACACATCTCAAATAGTGTTTTAAATTATTTAAATAAAATGTGGGGAAAAGAGATATGATAATGATTTATCCAATTATAATAAAAATGTTCCAGAACATTTATGTTACTTGAGTTGTCATACCATTTTTATGAGTAAATATTAGAAAAGAAAAGAGAACAAAGGAACATAAAATGAATAAAAATAAAAGATGCATTTCACCTGTTGAATCAACCATCATTGAGAGACTCTTAAGGGGAGATGATGTGGTCTTTTGAATATTTTATGGGCTTTAAGACGTGGAGGGATATTGAGTAGATATTTGGGTTGAATATAGATGTTTACGATGCTTTCGTTGGTGTGCGCACCTCCGTCACACAGATGACGCAGTGCTATTACCCCACATCCCCATTTTCCAAAGGCGGGCGGCATCTGCTCCTTATTCATGGACATCTCCTCCTTGATCAAAACGGGATGATGGGATGTCGGTTCTTCCTTATGTGGATTCCTTCTTATAACTCGTCATCTAGTCTGGGTCTCCCTTATAAATTTAAAACATAGATTGTGAAACTCTTCCCGGTGTCATATTTTCTTTAATATATATATATATATATATTATTTAATAACTAAATATATATATATATATATATTTCATTAACTAGGAATTTTTTTTTAAAAAAAATTCTCAGGCTAGCGACCGCTATAGGCTGCCTGCCGTGCGACATTAGAGACTGCCAAAGGCGGTCGCTGTAGGCCAGAATTTCGGTCACCTACAGCGACCACCAAGCGGTCACTTAAGGCCAGAATTTCAGCCACCTATAGCGACCGCCATTGGCGGTCGCTATTGGCCTACTGCGATGAACCTAAGGAGACCCCCAACGGCGGTCGCTCGGTGGTCTCTAGAGGCCTATAGTGACCACCAATGGCGGTCTCTATTGCCGATTTTTTAGTAGTGGCCATAGCATTCCCTGATGGGCTCTTGGAAAAGAGAGTTCGGAAACTCAAGGTTTCTAGTGTGGAACCCGAGTGGTGAGAGAGCAGGCAGAGTGCTGCTAGAGAGGGAATATCAAGAGCACGACAGACAACTGGCCCCACACAGGTCAAGACCTCAATAGCAGGGACATCTCATGGCATGGTCGCACCCTCGTCGCATGGAGGAGCGTCCCACAGGGTAGCCATCGAACTTCCTGGTATGAAAATAAGATACCTGCTTCAAACTTCCCCAGATACCATTTTCCCTGCACTATGGTCTGCTTGGCTAACCCTGCAGTAGTCAGTGAGTACCAAAGCCCTCTAGTAGAAGATAGTATGAGATAGGATCCAGCTCCAAGACATTAGGTTTGTTCTGGTTGTCGACAGAGTGAACATCGATCAACGACATGCATATCTGACAGCCATGGACATGAACGCACGCTAACGAGGTCGGCGTGTAGAGCCACCTCTCATGGTGAAAGTGATTCACAACCATGAGCATGATCCGGAAATGATGACGCCAGGGGATGATGACAACAATGATGAGTTAGAGACAGGGAAACATGAGAAGAGGCAGAAGGAGAAGGGAAAGGTGAAGGAGAATAGGAGCTCGAACGTGAAGGGTCTCAGGGGGCGTCCCAATAAGGGAGTCTCCAGGAGAGCAGCTAGTTCGCCGGCTCTGATATGGATGTGACTGAGATGCTCAAGGTATGCTTCGACCCTTATCTACCCTTCTAATTTTCTCTTATTTCCTTTGCAATCCTTAATTCAATTTCTTTTTCTTACTCAGGATCATGTTGGTGCTGATCAAACATCTCCAGCCGAAGGAGGGGGGAAAGAGACAACAGAACAAGGTGGGGCACCAACACTAATTATCGAGCTGAAGAACGCTGAGGGATCCCATGTCGTGACATCCCCTGTAGTGGCTAGAACGTTGGAGGCTAGCTCCTTGGGTTCCCTTAAGTTCCTTGCTTCAATGCCTGTAGTTATAATCAGAGGACTAAACTTATTAGGGTGCTCCTTGTCTTACAGTGGTCATGAAATTGGAGACTCGTCAGGCTACTGTTCCTCGTTCATCCATGGGCGAGTCAATTGTAAACATACTACCACACTCAAAACATGACTCCCAAATTGAGTTGGCCCCGGAAATTGGTGATCAGAGAGCGGTAGACACCAGTAGCGCTGCTGTCAGGGCAGGGCCGTTAGTTGACGATGTCACCACCAGGGTCGAGCTGAGAGAGGATAGTTGCTCAGATGTCGAGGATCCTATTCCCCTAGGAGGAATCTCCAATGAGGACCCTTCTACTAGCCTGTTGGCTGTCTTCCCTATCTGTTGGCCTGCTGATCCTGAAGAAATCGATGATTCAGATTGAGAAGCAACCAAGGATAGCCGGATGACGCAACCCGTGGGATAGAAGTGCATCTGGCGTTTTATCAGTCATCCTTAGGTGGAATGGATGAAGTGGATGGGATCAATCCAATCCTGGATGTGTTTCATGTGTGGTAGAGATGCAGATGCGGAATGCCTTCACCTGATAGCCTGTGATTACATGGCCGAGAAGATGCGTGAGAGAAGTCGATGCTCCGATGTCACCTAGTGTCGGGGGGAGTCGGGGAGTGCCCCAGCATTTCTGAGGGCGGAGATGGAGGACCAACACCTTAAGGAACACATGAAAAAACCCAATATATTCATTACAAAAAGTTCTGAGCTCATGGAGCAGTTGAGGACCCAGCTGGCAGACGCCAAAGATCAACTCTGGGAAGTATGTCACCAGGTAACTGAGCTACAAACTAAACAGGCACGAACATGAGCTTGGGTCAACGAACTTCGCTCCACAGCCGATGATGGAGAAAGAGTCCTCATGGAGTGAGAGGCAGTTCTGGAGGCCACTGACCAATAGGTGGCGGCATTGGAGAGATCCATCCTAGAAGCCAACCCTTAGGGGCCCTGTTTTGGCCGAACCCATAAACTTATTTCACCTTACCGCTTCTTGTTGTTGTGGTTCATTTTTAACTATAAATATGGACAAATTTATTTACTTGTCCCTTTTTTTAGCATTCTCAACCATAATCCTGTAATAAATAGAAATCCATTTCTAAGCTCACCTGGGCCATACACGATGTGAGAAACACGAGATTCTTGTACTATCACTTCGTTTGATCTTGGGAGCGTCACCCAAGCTTTAGGAATTCAAATTTCAAATCCATATTTCTAAGGAGAAGAGGGATTCTCAATCAAATGAAGAGTACCTTAGACCAATCGATGTATCGTATTCTCAATTTTTTCTAGCGCATGAGCGGGGCAATGCCAGGGGCGTTAGAATCAGTTCGAACATAGGGGAATGAAAACTGTGAATCTCATTACCCAAATTCAGAACACTATGGGAGGGGTGTGGGAATAAAGGAAAACTGTTGCCCATGATTGAAACACAACATCCCTATTGTGTTACCCTGAAATGGAGACAAAAACATAGGGTTGACCACTGACCATGTTTCCAACGTGGGACCTAACTCAAATATCATCCATCATTCTTCCGGAATGTTGACCCAGGATAGCAGGAGAACCATAGGTCGAGCATCCATACTGTTAGGGAGTCCCTTTAAACGTGATAAGTCTTCTAGAATGTTGGTTGGGGATATCAGGTGGACCATAGGTCGATCATCCATACTATTAGGGGGTCTCCTCAAATGTGAAAAGGGACAGGGGTCCAAATAAATGGGCATGCAAAGTGTGGAAAGTGAAGTGTTGGTTTGTTCACATAAAATCAAATACTCCAAAAATTATGCCACCATGGTGGAAGCACATTAGTAAGGTGCATTAATCTGATCATGGATCATCCCTACTTTTGGAAAGGAACTCTCTGGTGAGAGAACTATCACTTGCCAAGGTCATTATGGGCCATCCCGAACTTGTTCAGGGAAAATTATGGAGTCACACAATTCCTTGGGGGTCAGCCCAAGGGGCCGATTGTGGGGAAAAGGATGGGATTTTTGATTCCCGGTCTGGACCCGAGACGAAATGTCTGGGCATTTTTACGTATCCCATAAATATGGGAATCAAGCCATACATAGTTCTGTAAAGGGTCTTAGTTTAATGTCTTAGAACACAGACCAATGATCAGCAAGGAATGCAGGAGGAACATGGTAAGGTGATTACGAATCCTGCCATGAATGACGACTTGAGTATAGATTAACATGTGTTCCTTAGGGAATTGTTTAGGTCAATGGACCGAACATGAAAGGTTGGTTGGGTTCGTGCATAATTTCCCAGGCATTCCTACATATCTAATAAGGATGAGAATCAAATCATATGTAGTTCTGGTAAGTATCACATTATGATACTAGTGGAAAGGATTAAAGGGGTGTGTGGGTCTCTCCCTCACACGAAAAGAAGCGGCATTTGATGTATCTTGTTTGTCAATTAAGGTGAATGGGGGGTTTTTAAGTGACCAGCCTAGGGTAGAAATTTCAGGCATCACCACAAGAATCAAATAGTATACATGCATTGAAAAATGGTATAGTGGATGAACGATACCCACCGTGATATCCCCCATGATGAGGTCATCAAAATGTAGTTCCATATTTCATCGTGCGGTCGGGAAAATATTATCACAGTTTAAGGTCATGCGATTGGAACAATCAGCACAATTTATGGTCCTATGGCTTGGACCTGAAGGAATTCGTACAACGCGATAATGCATACTCGATGTAAATGAGAATGAGTTCCACATCATCACCATGCACGATTCCAGGAGAGGATCCACGGGCCTAGAGGCCAGTGAGGGACACAAGACAAGGGGCATGAGAAACTAGATCCCAGCTGAGCTGGACCCAAAATTCAATGTCCGGGTGATCCCACATATCCCATGAGGATGAGGACCAAGATGGACGTAGATTTTAGAGATGATCCCATTTTATGATCTTAGTGCTCGGATCGCGGTAGCACCTAGGAACACCATATTACATCCTTTTCCCCCCTGATGCGTGGAGGTGCACTGAGGGATAATGCCAAGAGTGCCGAGATTCCAACTGGACATGATTGGGTGGAATGTAATGTGAACCATGTAACAAAAATTCAAATCCTGAACGGGTTGGCATGACGATGGAGGATTACTTCTGACCATGTTCGCAACACAAAATCATGTCAAATTAGCCTGAAATGGGGGAAAATAATGTGTATCTACCGCTGACCATATTTGCAACGCGGGATTTGTATCATTTTTTTGTCTGAAACCCTTGGGGGCGTTGGTCCTTAACGGTAAGAGAGACCTTAACCAAGTATCCATGCTTTTTTGGGGGTCCCATTGGATGTGAATGATATTGGGGGCCCAAATTAAATTGAACATGAAGCTTGAAAAGTGGATGAAAACGTTCCCCAGTTGAATCTGACACTCTAGGTCCTAGCCCAAAGTACTCTAAGACACATCGGCGAACCACTACAAAGGGTCTAGGGGTAAATCTTGAGAGTGGCCAAAAGAGAGCGAATTTTTAGGAGAAGTGGGTAATGATTCCAAAAACCCAACACGAAGGAGGGAATAGCCCTGTACCACACCTATATACCCCCCTCATGGAGAGGAACATGCCAAGGGGCCTAGGTGACTGGGAGATTGGGAGATCTCTAAGATCTGGGGATGGACCCGAAATCTAAATTATCAGGCAGTCCTACATATCCTATGAGGATGGGAATCAAGCCACATGTTGTTATTGAAAATACAGTTTAACGTCATGTAGGACGACATACATTTTAACGTCATGCGTGATGATATAAAACTTAAAGTCATGCGGGATGATATACAGTTTAACGTTATGTGGGAAGAAATAGTGTTTAACATCATGCGGGATGACATACAGTTTAACGTCATGTGGGACGATATATTGTTTAACATCATGTGGGATTATATATAGGTTGACGTCATGAGGGATGATATACATTTTAACTTCATTCGGGATGATATACAGTTTGACATCATGCGGGTTGACATACAGTTTAACTTCATGAAGGAGGATCATGGAGTTTAATTTCATGGGGGACTATAATCTAGTTTAAGGTCGTGTGAGATCGTAATCCAGTTTAAGGTCATGGAGGACACATAAGGGTTAGGAAAAGTAGTGTCTAAGGAACTTGGAATTGGTGGGAGGATTTATACACTCACCATCCATGGTCACCAGTGAGTACAGACCATTGGGAAAATCCTTATGAACAATGAAAGGTCCTTCCCATTTGGGCTCCAACTTGGGTGGTTTCCTGATGGGGATCTTTGGTTCTCAGAGGGCTAGTACCAAGTCACCTGGTAGGAATGACCGGAGGCAAACCTTCTTGATGAAATCTCGAGCCATCCTACTCTGATTCCTTTCTAGGTTATGCAAGCCACGAATCCTATTCTCGTCAAGTGCATCCAATTCAGTGAGATAGATTTTAGCCACTCTATCTAGTTCTTACTGGTCATAGAACACTGTGCGCAATGGGGGAAACTGAATCTCGGTGGGCAGGACGGCCTCAGTTCCATACACCCGGGTATATGGGGTCACCTGGGTGGAATTACGAGTCATGGTCTGATAGACCCAGATGGTGTTGGGGATCTTACCCATACAACTCTTCTTGTAATGACCACCATTTACTACAGAATTTTGGAGAGGCTTTTATTGAATTCCACAATCTTTCCATTTTCTTGTGCGTGATAGTAGGAGGTATGGTTAGAGCAGATGTTTCATTTAAAGTATAACTTTTTCAACTCGGAAGCTCAAAAGTTGGAGCCTTTATCGGTGAAGATAGCAAGAGGAACCTGAAACCATTAGATGATATTGGAGCTCATAAATTCAAAAATAGAATGAGCCTTAACTTCCTTGAGAATGGGACTTGACATCCTTCAGTGGAATCACCTTTTCCCACATGGAAAAGAAATCTGTAGCGGTCAGAATGAATAGGCATTGGCGAACCGTTGCCGGTGGGTATGGTCATATGACATCTAATCCCCAGACTGCAAAGGGGAAAGAGTACATGGTAGTGTGGACAGGCTCTGGTGGCTGATGAAAAATTTTTTAACATGAACTTGGAATGCATGGAACCTCTTCACGAACTCGATGCAGTCGTGGATCATGGAGGGCCAAAAATACCCTAATATCTGGATTTTGGGAGACAGTTATGACCCAGCCTGATGGGCACCATAGGAATTAACGTGAACCTCTTGCATCACATGTGGGATCTAAATCCCCTAGATACAGTAGAGGAGAACACCATCAAGCTCGTGATTACAGAGGATCTGCTGAAGACTGGGACCACTCTGGAGGGTAAACTGTAGCACACGACGTCAGATTCGCTCACACTCTGCCTGGTCATCCAGGAGGCAACCATTTTGGTGATACTCGACAAAAGGAGATCTCTGGCTAGGATTTTCTCCAACCAATGTATCTGAGGGACCTGTGGGTCCTGACTTGGAGGACTCAGTGGTAATATGGCTTACTCACAGGTCCTCATCATCCTCTAGGGCGACGAGGCAAATGACTCTTTGGTGTTCCATGTTGATAGTTAGATCATTCTGTTCGGGCTCTGCAAGTGATGCAGCTAAGCTGGTCAAAGCATCTGCTCAACCATTCTATGACTGAGGGACATGGATAACCACCGGACGAGAAGGGAACTGGAAAATTAGCTCGAGAGTGCGTTCTAACAATGTTACAGGCTCTGGATTCCTGAAAACATAGTGGTCATTGACCTGCTTAAAGACTATCTTAGAGTCCCATTTCACATGAAAATGGGGAACTTCGATCCCAAGGGCCAGCTCGAGACCTGTAATGAGGGACTAATAATCTGCCTCATTATTAGTGCAGCATTCTGATAGTAGAAATGAGTATGGCAGAACGGCTTGTGCCAGGTTGATAAAGATGATACACAGGCCTACTTTATTGAGTTGAGGATCATGGAGCCTCCTACCGGTGGGGCTCTAGGATGCACCATCAAAGTGCATGTGCCAACATGGGATGGCTTGATCGACTAAGTGGATTGCCTCATCTAGGAAAATCCAAATCCAGGGACTAGTCTGTGGGGGTTAGATGGGTAGCTAGAAAGTCTGCCAATGTCTGTCCCTTGATAGCCTTCTGAGGCATGAAACTGATGTCAAAATGCAGGAAGATTACTACCCACCATGCTAGTCAGCCAGTCAACATGGGACATCTTAGGATATACTTCAACGGGTCTACTCGAGACACCATTAGTACCCCATGGTGCTGCAGGTAATGCTGCAATTTCTATACGACAAACATGAGTGCAAGATAGCTCTTCTCGATGGGGGAGTACCTAGTCTCTGTGTCGAGGAGCATGCGGCTGAGGTATTAGAGTTTGTTCTCTATCCCCTCATTGTTCTTCTGGGTAAGAAGGGAGTTGTGGCACCATTCCAGGGTGGTGACATAGAGGACCAGCAGCTTCCTAGAGAAGGGTGGCATCAAGACCGGAGGATAGAGAAAATATAGATTGATTTCCTCAATGTAGTTATGGAACTCCTCGTCACACTCATATGTGGTTCCCTTCTTCATGAGCCGATAGAAGGGAATACATTTTCTAGCTAGATTCTCAATGAATCAGCGTATGTAAGCTATGTGGCCTTAAAGACCTCAAAGTTCCCAAATATTACTCGGGGGAGGCATCTGGCTGATGGACTGGATCTTCCCCGGGTCAACCTCAATGCCCCGTTACCTAACAACAAAGCCAAGGAACTTCCCTGAGGTGACCCTGAAAGCACACTTCAATGGGTTCATCTTCAGGGGGCAGGAATAGAGGAAGTCGAACAGTTTCTAAAGATCCTTGAGATGGTCCTTGCACTGGTGATATTTGACTACCAAATCATCCACATAGCACTCCACCAATGTCCTGGGGATTGGCTTGAATATGCAGTGCATGGCCCGCTGATCGGTGGCACCTTTATTCTTCAGGCCGAACGACATAACCTAGTAACAAAAAGTACCCTGGGTCACCCTGAACATCGTGGACTCCTCGTCCTCGGGGACCATCTGGATCTGGTCATATCTAGAGTACCCATCCACGAATAAGAGGGATTGGAACACAGTCCTTGCATCGATCAACAATTATATCACTAGCAGGGGAAAATCATCTTTCAGACAATGGTGGTTGAGATCTCGGAAGTCAATACACACTCTGATCTATCTGTTCTTCTTCTTGAAAGGTACAATGTTAGCCAGCCACTTGGGGTACTAGATCTCCTTAAATAATTGGCCCTCATGAGCTTGTCAAGTTTGGCCTTGGCCATGACACTGTGAGAAGGGTGAATCTTTCTAAGAGGATGCTTGATTCTGCTATGCTTTCCCGAATGGTCGAGGTGATGGACAACTACTTGAGGATCTAGTCCCGAATCTTGTCATAAGTCTAGGAGAATACATCATAATGCTTTTTGAGGAAGCCTATATACCACAGCTTCTCATAAAGAGACATAGCAGCACTGATCAACGTGGGTCTCGGATCTGTCTCGCTACCGAGGTTCACATATACCAACTCATCGATTGTGGCGGAGACACCTTCCTCAAAGGTAGGGGGTGTACTCTATGTCATCTTCTTCACTTATGGAGGGATCCTCCATTGGGGAAGATTCTTCTGAGCTACCACACCTTGATTGGAGGCTGGTACTAGCTTGTGTGGTAGTGTTTATTGTATCAGGGAACTCTAGCGCTACTGAGACAATGGCTATGAAGGCTGTTGTCTCGATATCATCTGGTCTTCGGCCCAAGGGGCCACACCTGACAATATCAAAGAATTAGTGGCACGTCGGCTAAAGTCAACTTATTCCAGCCTGGTGAAACAAACAAGTATGACGTACCAACATTACCATGACTCGGACGTCCCTATACCTGATGGGAGTGGGAGGCTCCGGGTTTACAGGAGCCTGATTCATATAAGAATACAAAGTGTTCTTCCGACACTGCCAAGATCTGGGAGAATGGTTCCCCCTTATATTGGAAATAAAAAAGCATTACCCCATATTAGGGGTCTTGGCCTCCAACAAATGGATCTGGATGATGTAGGAATCATTCATGAATGCCCAAAGGTTGGTCGTAGTGGCGAAAAGCTCAACTTCACTTGCGTGTACTTGTTTATCCTTTCTCTTGTAATAGTCAGCATCCAGGTAGTAGGATTTACAAGAGGCAAAAAAAGATGCATCACCTTGGAGTACACCTACTCAACCATTAAGGGAGTACTTGAGGCATTGATCATACGATGAGGGGACCGCCGCATGTAGGTGGATCCCTGGTCTAACCATCAATGCATTCCATTCGGTGTCCTAGGAGAAAAACATGAAAACAGTGCTGGCAACTAGGCCCCTAAAATTGGTCTATTGATGGATCCTACTGACTGGGTTCTACTCTATACTTTCGTATCCCTGGATTCTTAAATCGGAGGGAGTCAGATGATCCTTGGATAGCCCCAGCTTCCATAGTGTTCAGGTCGAGATATGATTTCTCCCAGAGCCGGTGTCAACAAGATAGTGGCGAACCTCCATGCCATTGAATTGGTCGGTGATATAAAGTGGGTAGATGTGCCCCTATATGGGAGATCCTTCAACGTATCCAAAGAATGAAATGATGGCCTGGAGTTTTTCATTCTCAACTAATTCCTCATGGAAAGATTCTGCACCTGCTACCTCCATCTCAAACTGGAGGGGTCTCTTTAAAGCCTCTATGAGGGCCTCGTGATTATCTGGAAACAGGTGAAGTGCTTCAAGGATGGAAAGCCTCACTGGGATGCCAGTGAGATTTTTGAGAACATTGTACATCCATGCCAGGTGAGAACTTCTGCTGCAGGAAGCCGATCTGTGATGGAAGGCATGGCACTCCTTGCAGGCCTAACCGACGACTGATTGGTACTCGGAATATCCCGCTACTCAAAAGTATAATCCCGGAGAGTAGCTGTCAGATGAGACTAGACGAATTATATCAGCCGGTAGTGGGGAGTAGCTGGTTGCGGCATGGCCGAAGTGATTCTGACTGATCCAGAAGCAAAAATGGTGGAGGATAAGGACATGTTGACACCAGATGAAGAGGCTACGTGTGCTGGGTTCTGCGGTGGTCCTTCTGTATGGCCTAAGCAGCATGCACGACCTAGATGGAAGTGCCAACTGACATGCCCCGATGACCGATATGGTCATAGCTCCATCGATGTTGGCGTCAGCTAGGGACATTGGGGAGTTTTTTATGGTGCCCCCCTCTTCAAGAGTCATATAGGGGTTTACCAACTCAACGGTGTTAAATGAAGCGTACCCATGACTGTCACTCAAAGAATAATACACCACTAGCTATATTCTGGGAGGGATCCCCATCTCAGGTGGTAGGAACTCACGGAAAGTGCGGGACGATGACGGCATTGGCGGGGCATGTTTCTTCTTCTTGTGACACCGATGATTGCTCTTCTAAGAAGAGGACAACTAAGATGATGATACAGAAGTGGTGACCACAGCTTACGAAGGCTACAGGTGATTCAGGCATGCACGAATAATTCCATGGGAATGGACGACCATCTTTCAAGACATACAATCGTTATACTTCTGGGACCCGCGGTCAGAAACCTGCTACCACTCACCATCGATGTCTCTACCGCTATCTGACCCCACTAAGACACCCACCAGTTGTGTTGGGGTTAGGCCCAATCTGAATATGTTATTGTCAATCTGGTCTTGGATCCAGTCCTTGAACACATAGAATTTCATGAGGGTGTGCCCTAGGATTTGGTGATAAGGGCAGTAGTTGGGGTGATCAGTGAGATGCGCCTCTTCTGGCCTTCTACACTCAGGAATTCTTACAATTCTCTACTCTAAGGTGTTGCGAATGTAACTGGGTTCCTGAGCCTCATCGAATGATTATGTTCGATATCTTATATCTGGAAAGGGGGATCAAGGAGCCTGACCCTGCTGTGGGGTGGAGGAGCCTCTTGAGGAGGAAAAACTTGATTATCTCGCCTAGGCGGTGGTAGTGTGTTACGTGGGGGTGACAATCGATTTTTAGGTGGATTCTTTTGGGTTGGAAGATGCGTCCGTGGTGGTGGAGGGCCACTGTGAGGCTATAGGGCCATTGCTACTAGTTGGAATTCTAGTATTATGGGGGACTCTATGTAGGCCACCACGGCAGTCTCAACTCTAGTATCCCTCCTTGTTGGGATTACATAGGGAAACTTTCATGCTTGTTTGGCCGGTTGCATGGCTATTTCGAGGAGCTGGGACTTATCCGAGAAGTCTCAAAACCCTCCGGGATAGTTCTATGTGATCAAGATGGGAAGAAGTTTCGTCTTGACATTCCCCATGCACATTGTTAGTAATTTCTCCTCAGTCAGTGGCATGTCACGGCAGTATGTGAGCCCCTTCCACCAGGAGATGAAGTACGTGACTCTCTCATCAGGCTTTTCATTCACTTGAAGAGGGCTATGATGTTCGTTTTTTGGGAGGTAGAGCTGAACTGGCAAAGGAACTTCTTTAGAAGGTCTTCCCATCTAGTCACGGATCTGACGGGGAGCTGGCTGTTGCAAACAAATGATAGCCCCTCAAGTGTCAGAACAAAACAGCGGAGCTTGGAGGGCTCCTGCTGTACTTGGGTCCCTATTATAGGCCCACATGTTGAGTTAAAGTGGGACAAGTGTTGTGGCGGGTCCCCCATCCCATTAAAGGGGGAGAAGGTGTGGTTTCCTAATCCTGGGGGTGCTGACATGTCATCCACACATGCCGGATATGGCTTAACATCCGGTGAGAGGGCCACCTATCGCGTTTGCAAAGCCTCTAGTCGGGTGATGAGTGCCGCCATTGGATCTTCCGAGTAGGGGTCCCTGTCTTGACGGGGATCCCAAACCACGAGTGCGTTTCCAGGTTATTCAACGTGGTAGAAAAGCTCGGTGGCTCGTGGAGCAGCTGGAGGAGTGGACCTTGGGACGACCGTAGGAGCCCGAATGGGGTACTTCAGATTGTCACGTCATTCGGGAGGGTTTGGTGAGACATACTGCACCCTCTTTCCATGGGCTCCGGCTTCCGCCCTGTTAGCAAATATGGCATGATCGGGGTTTCCTGGGTGGATCTCACTAAGGGGTAGTTGTTCCTACCCCTACTACCCCTACCTAGGATCACCATAGTCGGGTTTTCACTCTGTAATACATTTATCCAGAATTTCATCGACCAACTTCTTCTGCTCAGCAAGATACTGATGTATCAAGTCCTTCTCGGGGTCCTCTTATGTATTTTTCACTGATGTAGACGGGTCAGAGTTCTTGACAGCTCCGACATGCCCTTTTCCATTACTAACATTCCAAAAGATCACCAATGCCTCTGTGGGTGGAGGGAGACCTAGGAGGTTCCTCTCATGATGATTAATCCTCCCCTATGGGTCCATTAATTATGTCACGTCCTCAGGGAGGACGTTCCCATCAACAAGTCCCACCTCGTTTTCCCCTCCCAATAGATCGGTCATGTTAACCACAACTCTTCTGTGCAGCAGGTCTTCAATGTCGCCTACTGAGTCGGGCTATCAGAGAATTGCACTAAAGAGGAGGGAATCATACTTCTCCCATCCACAGACTTGTGTGTGGGGGTATCCTCCTCAATAACATTGTAGAGTACTTTGAATCTATGAATGCATTGTTGTTGGAGGGCCCTATGGTGACCAGGAGACTCAGGGTGATGGACCGTGGGGAGTGTGGCCAGGTCAACAAGATGACACTGTTCATGGATGTCTTAAAGGTGATCCTGGCTCCCAGGATATGTCACTCACCAGTGGTGAAGATAGAAGTGATTCTCCTAGAGATTTTGGTGGAAACATTCAAACTCCTCCGGGGTGAGCACCCTAGCGTACCAAAATTTTGTTCCTATAAACGGCCAAAACTTCTTAGTGAAGTGGACCTCTATGAGGATATTCCATAAGCTCCATGGCTCAGATTCAGGTTTTGACCTCTGGTTTCTTCACTCGTCAACATGGGGTGGCTGAGGAAATGACAGTGAAACTGAGGCGGACCGCTGAGATGGAGGGCTGGCCAGTGGAGAATATGGCGAGTGGGCTGACTGGCCTCCGAACCATGGGCTGTCCTCTGAGGACTATAGGGACCTGGCCATTATATCATGATAGGATGGTCTGGTGGCCAAGGCTCCTGACACCGCACCGATGTCTGCAGAGGGTGGGATATGTTGTGGCTCTCCCACCATTGACTACCAAAATAGCACTCCGTAGACTGAGGGTGCTCCTGGAGATTCCAGTGGCGATTGTGTGGTTTGTCCCTGGGGACATGACAAGTTCACATTCTCTTGGATATAACTTTAGAGGGAGGAAGTGATCCTATAGATCTATCATTCTAGGAGTATGAGGCTGATGCACCTCTTTCCTACCCCAATCCGTGACTTGGAGGACTGAGGAGGGGGCTACCACGATGATTCACACTCCGATTCAGATTCTGAGAAGCATACTAGTTTGATTTTAGTCTGGCCTTCCCCAGAATTCCTCTTGCAGCGGTGAGGACTCACCTTCTTACAAATGGGTGGCCCCTCGAGACAGGGCTGATTTTCTACATGGGGTCCTCTAGCCGCACTGTTGCTGGGGTGGAGTGGTTTTCCACCCGAGAAAGACGGGGTGCGAGGAGCACTGGTGAAAAAGTCAAAAGGGACATAGGGAGGACCTCCATGTTGTTCATTGGTGAAGAAAAGTTGGAATCCACCTCTCTGACCGCTGGGGCGAGGAGGACCTTCGTCGATTAGAATAGGGACATGGGGAGGACCTCCATGATGGCGAGAGACCGGACATGCAATGTCTTTATACCCGCGGTTTGCGGCAGGGGGAGTGACCTCGTACCCAGTGTAGTGAGCACGGGAGAGACCCCCATATAGAGAGTTGTTTTCACGGGGAAGACCCCTTCTTGGGTTGAAGGTGGTGTTGGGCAGACCTCTGAGCCGAAGTTTCGAACAGGGATGGCCCACACCTTCCGTAGTGGAGGCACGGAGTGGGCCTCTAAACTTGATGGAATTGCTGCGGATTGGTCCGCAGTGGCCATTGCATGTGCCGGAAACTGGAAGAGTCATCCACACCTACCCATGGGGTGGTTGGGGCCTCGATCCAGGATGGGATTATAACTTCCTCTGCTCAATGTGTGTCGGGAATTGAAGATATGAGTTAGTGGTGGCTCAGGCCATAGTAGTCGCTGACGTTGAAGCCCCATAGCGGGTTCCCTATTCCATTTTCACCTGACGATGACACTGGGTAAGATGAACTGGAGCCGATGGTGCAGGCACATGGCCTACCTTCTCCTTGTCTCGGGGAACTAGGTGGTGGTGCTGACGCGGCCTGCTGGGAGCCCTTACTAGGAGCCCTTGAAGTGGGACTTCGATTGGGCCAACCCGGATATCCCCTACCTGATCAGTGTATGGGAGGGAGTATTTGAGGCATTATGGGGACAAGCTCCCAAAAGGATTGAATGTTGGGTTGGCGAGAAGCGGCTCCCAGCATGGCCCCCAGGGGTAGCGTTGATGGTGAGGCACAACTGTCTTGAGATTTATGCGGGCCATCTCCCTTGTGGTGATGATCCCCTCCTCCTCATACCTTCACACAAGGTCAGTAATTACCCTTTTCTTGATATTTTCTGATGGAGAGAGAGGGTGTGGGGACCCAGCGGTCATTGCGGTCAAAGCCATCATGGAAGTGGTAGAACCACACGGGGTAGAAGTGTCAATATTTCCCATGCCCCTACACCGGTGGGCAGGTGACAGGGCTCCGGATGAAAAAAATTGGTTGCTGAAAGCAGGGAGCTGAACTCATTAACACTGCTAAGAAAAGAAATCGAAAACTTGTGCCCCAGCTCCATTCCATATTCCATGGACGGTAAGAGGGATCCACTATAACAACGTCATAGAACGGAATTTTAAACGCCCCGACTGTCCAAACATCTGGCGAGTTTCACGTCAGTCCTGTTTGGTGGGACCCGGTACTGGATGATGGGGTCAGTTGATGTGTTATACCATCGATGCCTCAAAAGCTACTAGTATCCATGTTGAGGAGAAGAGATTCACATCGGGTTCGCCATTTCTGTTTATGACTCTTTCGCCTTGGCACGTGCATCCGCCACACAGAGAACGCGCTGTTGTTACCCCACATTCCCACTTTCCAAAGGCAAGCGACATCTGCTCCTTATTTAGTGAAATCTGCTCCTTGATCGAAACAAGATGATGGGATGTCAGTTCTTCTTTCCGTGGATTCTTCCTCAGAACTCATCACCAATTCCGGGTCTCCCTCATAGATTTAAGACGTAGTTTGTGAAACTCTTCCCAATGCCATGTCTTCATGGACACCAGTTAATTACAATGCTTCTGTCAGGACGTTCCAAGGGTTCTGGTCTGGGCGGCATCCTTTGGTTAGGAGAGTAGTCACGTTGGGCACCACTGGCACGTCAGGATGCTGGAGTATTGGCATGTGTGTCTTTTGTCCCTTATTATAGGGCTTCTCAAGGGCGCAGAAGCCCGAGGCAACCCACACTTAATGTGGGGAATTATATGCCATCTACATGTACCTATGGTTTTCCTCAGCTTCCAATGTTTAACACAGGGTATGCAACAAGTTTAATGTCTAGCGGAGATGGATCAGACTGATTGGAAGCCAGATAAGAGTGGATCAGATTGAGGAACTCCCTAGAGGGAAAACCTCTATTGGGGCCAACACGTGGGTGTCTTCCGGAATTTTGTCAAGAGTAATGGGGAATGGGATGGCATGATCTCACCGGGATGTGGTGGCCTGGGTAAGAATCATGATGGGTGATGGATTTGGGCTTCATCCTCAAAGAGGTTCCTACATATACTTGTTTCAGGGAATCAATGTTCGCGTAGTTCAGTGAAACGATGGGACACCTAAGGAGGCGACCCATGAGAATGGATGCATGGATGGTACCCAAAGGAAGTGGAACCTCTAGGTTAGGGCATGAGCTTCCTGAGACACATAGGATTGAGGGAATGGTCAGGATGAGACGTGGGTGATCGGCTTGAACCTCGTGGAGGCTGCCTACATATCCTTATGGTGGGGAATCAAAGTCCACGTAGTTCAGATGGAGAACATAGTTTTACCTCATTCGGGATGGGGGAGAACCAACAAGAAGATGGTCGGAATGACCATGTGGTGGGCACAAATCTCGTGGAGACTTCCTACGTACCATGCCTTGACATGGATCAATCTACCCATAGTTAGGGTTGGATTGGGGCTTACACTCTAAGGTAGCCCAAGGTGGTGGGACTTGGACCTTGTGGAGTCTTCCTACATACCATGCTATGAAATGGATCAAAGTCCCCATAGTTCGGGATGGATTGGGGATTACACTATGAGGCGGTCCAAGGTGGTGGGGCTTGAACCTCGTAGAGACTTCTTACGTACCATGCCTTGACATGGATCGAAGTCCCCATAGTTCGGGATGGATTGGGGCTTACCCCATGAGGCGGCCTAAGGTGGTGGGGCTTGAACCTCATCGAGGCTTCCTACATACCATTCCTTGACTTGGATCAATGTCCAAGTAGTTCGGAATGGATTAGGGATTACGCTCTGAGGCGGCCCAAGGTGGTGGGGCTTGAACCTCGTGGAGGCTTCCTATGTACCATTCCATGACATGGATCAAAGTACCCAAAGTTTGGGATGGATTGGGGCTTACACTCTGAGGTGGACCAAGGTGGTGGGGCTTGAACCTTTTGGAGGCTTCCTACGTTCCATTCCTTGACATGGATTAATGTTCCTGTAGTTCGAGATGGATTGGGGCTTACACTCTGAGGTGCCCCAAGGTGGTGGGGCTTGAACCTCATAGAGGCTTCCAACGTATCATGCCATGACAAGGATCAAATTCCCTATAGTTCGGGATATATTGGGGTGTACACTCTGAGGCGGCCCATGCTGGTGGGGCTTGAACCTCGTGGATGCTTCCTATGTACCATGCCTTGACATTGATTAATGTCCCTATAGTTCGGGATGGATTGGGGCTTGCACTCTAAGGTGGCCCAAGGTGGTGGGGCTTGAACCTCATGGATGCTTCCTACATACCATGCCTGAACATGGATCAACACCCCCATCATTTGGGATGAATTAGGGATTACACTTTGAGGTGGCCCAATGTGGTGGGGCTTGAACCTCGTAAAGGCTTCCTACGTAGCATGTCATGACTTGGATCAATGTCTCCATAGTTCAGAATGGATTGGGGCTTACACTCTGAGGCGTCCCTAGGTGGTGGGGCTTGAACCTCATGGAGGATTCCTACGTACTATACCTTGACATGGATCGATGTACCCATATTTCAGAAAGTATTTGGGCTTAAACATTGTGGTGGCCCATGGTGGTGGGTCATGGTTGGTGCTCACTCTCATCTCACATGATCCATGATCTTTGTGAGAAACAAGAGACAACAGAGACCTGATGATCATGTTGCGGAGGGTGCATCCATGGGAAATGAAGAGGGGCTTACTCATTGAGTGGCCCAAAGTGGAAACAGTGGATTAGGCATGGTTAGAATCCCAAGAAGTCAGGGCTTACTCTAGGATGGAGGCCCGGGGATGACAAAGAATTGCGGGAGAGGGATTTGGGACCAAGGAAAGGTGGTGCCATGTTCCCAATCACGACCTTTGCTGGCCTTGAGGACTGAAGATGAAAGGAGGAGCAAGGATGTTGCCTCCTGGAAGGAAAACAAGGGGCTTACACCAAGGTGGCTGCCCTCTCCCTACGGATAAACAAGACTCTAATAAGGAGGATATCATCTCATGTGATGGGTGATCTCATCCCCGTGGAGATGAGTGGTCATGGAGAATGTCCAAGGTGGGGGACCCAGCGTGCGTGGCACAGGGCCAGGTCACAGTTTAACATAATGTGCTGAGGACAATGGTTCTTGGCAGTTTAACGTCCTGCAGCTCAGATGAGGTGGGTCTGCTACGCACCCCTAGGGGTAACATAACTGGTACCCTCGGCTCCTTGTGGGAGGGAAGGCATCGATAACGCTGTAGCAAGGGGGTGTCGCAGAGTGAACCATCGGGGGTCTACGTTAGCGTGGCTATGCGAAGAAGCAATAACTGTTAGCAGACCTATGCGAAGAATCATGAGGCAATGCAACACAATGGGAGATATCGTCCACGGGACATTGAAGCTACTTCGTATGATCCTAGAAGGTCTCACAGGAAAACAACGCATGATGTGAATTCCCAAGGCATGAGAGACACCCACGAATGGAATCCATAAGGGGAGCATCATGCGCTCGCACAAGGGGGGCCCCAGGGAGTACCGAGGTGAAAGGTCCCAGGGGGATTGCGCGCAACCTCTGAGGCTTGCGCGAAATAAGTAGGCATTAATGAAAAACACTGGGCTGGCATGAAATTGGTGATGCATGTATTGAATTGAATCCTAGGTTTTGCGCGCAACTAGGAAGGATTGCGCAAAAGGGAATGAATTGTGCGCAAGTGGGAGAGGCTGCGTGCAATGAATGTGGTGCGCGCAATTGAAGGGGATTGCATGAAACTGAGAGGTCTTGCGTGTAGTGGATGGGGGATTGTGTGCTATTGGTCGACTTGTGCTCAATGGAAGGGATTGTGCACAAGGTGCGGACCATGAATGGATTGGAATTCAGTATAAACCCTGGGGGTCTCATGCGAAGGCAGACCCCGGGGCTACTTGGAGCGAAAATATTGATACCTAAAGGCCATATTGTGCGCACGAAACATGGATTTTGTGCAAGAGATCTGGTTTAGATTCCTTATACCTTAAATAAAAGGGGGTCACCTTCTATTTATAGGCACCCAAGTCATGGAAAACTTGTCGGCACGAAATAACTGTTCACCAAAGTCGGTTGTGTGAAATATTGGCCACACGAGGCATGAGAGCGAAATTATTTTTTTCCTACGCCAAGGGCTCCTTGTGAAACATGGAACATTCTGCGCATGCCTCATTTTTTTCTTGCACTTCACCATTTTTTTCATGCAACTCCTCCGGGCCCCCCGGACCGGGTCACCAGATCCAAATTTGACTTCGCTTTGTCGTTTGGAAACCTTCCTTAGTGCTTGAGCACTATTCAGCGTCTACAATAGATAAGTCATAAGGCTTGATAAAAGTGATGAGAATAGGTAATGAGGGGTGGTATTTATAGTGGAAGAGAGGAGGGGTTTCGTAATATTATAAAAATTACTTTAATATTTTTCCATAAGATAAGAAATATGATGATTCCATGACAAAAAAAAGTAATATGTTCATAAGAGTTCGAACTAATTGGGCTTAAATTACCATATCATCATCAATGACTCAATAAATCTATTAAATAGCATTTGTCAAAAATTATTGTATTTTACCATTCATAAAAAATTCATGTATTTTATAAAAATCCAAAAAAATGACCATAACCATTTTTCTACGCGTAGAGTCCAAAAATGTAATAATTTTTTCAGAAATAATTTTCTATATATTATTAATTTAAAAATTAATTTAAATCATAATTTATTCAAAAAAATAATTTTAAAACATATATTTACTTATTCCAAAATATAGGTACATAAAACTTTCACTTAAATAATATTTATATAATATCATAGGAAAGGTTAATATTCATAAAGACATGTCTCTATTCATAAGGGTAACATTACTATTCCTAAGGGTATCTTACTATTCACTAAAAACTGTGTTGGTCATATTATACTCAAAATAACATACTGATCGCAACCATGTATGCTAGATTTTCAAAATTCAAATCAGAGCAGTGAAAAAATTATGTCTAAAGGTCACATAATACATAGTAGTTCATTGTTTTGTGATTTCATGTGATTATATGATACAATTATAGGAATGAAATTTTTTATCTAAATCATTGTGTATTTACATGTCCTTAAGATCCAGTCGTGGAATAACAAACCAATAAAAATACTCATTTAAAATAAAATTGAAGCCTCTCATTAAAAGAAAGGTCTTCCTATTATAAAAATTAATTATTTATCCAAGTATTTCATTTACATTTTTTTCATTCAAAATAATTCTATATGATTTTTCATAAAAATGGGAGCCACACACACCTTTAAATTAATCATTTTAAATTCATTATTAAGAGCCCTTTTTAATACAGATTGACGTCCATGCATCCTTTTAAAACCATTCCCATTTTCATACACCATATTATTAATTTAAAACCATAACTAGAACAAAATAAAAGACACATTATTTTAAACATTTCAAAATACTATTAGGAATTTTAGAAAAGAAAATATATAATCAAGGAAATTTACCCTTTATCCTACTTGAAATACTAGTTTACAATTCATAGCCTAATAAAATTCATAATTTTTCAATTTGAATGTTTACCGACTCATTTAAAAATTTCTTATAGTTTGGAATACCCTAAGTGTAGTCCTATGTTATTTCCCACATAATCAATGAGACCAACATATTCTATGAACACTCTCCCACCACAATCTATGTCCCAAAAAAATAATATCCCATGAATATAGAAGACAATAATGAAGTAAATTTTCACTACCATATGCACAAATAAAACATTAAGACTATAGGAACAAACATTAAAACAAAAAACCTAAATCTCAATGACAACCACAGATCCAAAATTGAAAATTGATTAGATCTAAAAATACCTCAATTACCAAGAAAAATAAAATCCTAGAAATCACAGATTTAGAGACTTTCCTGGGTAGGAAATAGCACACCAGTCCACTTCCAGCAAATGGAATGAAACATTTTATAAGACTTACACAGATATTTAATTCGTATCCAATTCCACTACAAGCACCTAATAATGAAGGTATAATAATTTTATTGATTTTCAAGAGGGTTTGGATTTTCACCCAAATTATTATAGTAGGAATAAGGCCGAAATTTTACAGAGAAATATTATATCAGATGGGGAAAATAGGGATTTCCACATTTTATAAGGAACATGGTTTTTACTCACTATTGGTTAAACTATGTGATGACTGTGTGTGTCCCTCTGACTAATAGGGAACCTTGATACATGGTTTTCCTGGCCTAACTCATAGTTTTCAAAATGTGCAGTGGCTATGCAATCACTATTTTCTAATGGTGACTAGGTCACACTTTCTTCAAGAGGAATCTAGTATGGTTTCCTAAATCATACACGCCCTTCTTCAGGTTTCATGGTTAATGATCATGGTTATCACTAAATTTTCACCAACCATGCTCTCAACATTGACTATTATCTTTTCCTCTTTAACCATGCCTTGAACCCTTGGAACACCGCTGAAGCTTTTCATACACCTGGAAAGCTTTATATTATCCAAAATATCCAAACTAGGATGTATCATATCTTATAGAGAAGATCATATAACCCCGACCTTATAATGGCTCAACCCTAAGATTAACATTCCACAAATCACCATGAATACAATAAAAGATGTCTATCTAGGATGCATACCATCATCCTTTATATCACATGTCTCCTTAAAAACAACATTATGCCATCACCACACTTGGACATGAGAAAAATACCTACCCCAAAAAAATTACCTACGGGATCAAGATACTCTTACTCGATGATCTTCAAGGAACACATCAATCTCAAACCCAATATCGAATAAAAGAACCCAATAGGGAATCTAGGGTAACAGTTTATTAATTATGACATAAAGAAATTTTATTGAGAACTATATTGAACCATGGGAGATCCAATCAAAACACTACACTCAAGATCATCTCTATAAAGCAAGTTCCAAATAAATTGGCACCATCATACCCTATTGTATGTTTTTTAATGCGACCCAAAATCAGCATCACACAAAAATACTCTATTTTAAAACTATATACCCCTACATATATGTATCAACAACTCATGTTATACATACATATTTCACTTTTGAACTAAAAAATTAGAACTCAAGCACAATAATAATTTGATGAACTAATCTTGTCGAATCCCAATCCAATGACCCTCACCAAGATCAAAACACCATGATGGATTCAACAAGAGTCCATGAAACCAATGATTCAAATAAAATCATCATCATAAAATTCACCCTATAAGGTCATCCACACCATTTTATGTAGATAAACATAGGTATCATCTGGTGTTTGGTATGTCTACCATCAAAGGAAAACATCTATAACCTCAAACTCAATCTTCATGATGTACCTAGAGTCTTTCCCAACTCATCACATCCCTAACATAACATGGAACTCCACCCACATTGTCATATGTCCAATCCATTGAATCCAAAAGGAATTCACATGCATACACAAAATATTTACATACTAGTAACAATTTGAACTCTCTCATTTTTTCCATCATGTCCAAAATGTACTTCCATTAAAACATCAAACCCATGGTGTCTTATCACATACCTTCTGTGTTGTTTTTACCATATCATGTTTAACTATCCCTAAATGGATTTACCACCATCTATCATCTTCCATTATTGACACGGTACTTCCTTCAACTTCTCAGGGAGCATTGTCACTTAAGGAATACCACCCCCATTTGATGAACCAACCTGACTAATAAAATAATTATTGCATGAAATCCATCATTAAGGAATAGACTACTTTCCATGACATTAACTTTTTCTAATATATGTCTCAAAATTCCTAAAATGAGTATCTCCAAAACCAATACATCAGATAAAAGAATCATGGTTATTCCTCATATCACATTTTCCTTTTTTAAGGCACTTATCATTACCAAACATCAATAAAGGGGCTCTACCAATCACCCATTTTGTTTCTTTTCCCATCCAATTCAAGTCTTCCACGACGAAATAATCTTTGAAAACACCCAAATTCACTATTATAAGAACACTACCACACATTAGAAATAATTATTCACCTATTAAGGCATTATGATTCCACCTGAACACATCTATATGAGTCCATTTGATAATTTCAACAGGGTTCTACCACCAAACATCTAATACCCCCAATTGTTTTCATACCACATCACGTTCTTCAACAAATCTAACATATGAGTCTTGGATTTCTTTTTGAACCACCTCCTTACTGAAGGAAATTATTGGATCAATCAACCACCACATTTGAGGCCCACATGGACATCCTTGAGGAACCCAAAAATTCACCTCATATGTTTCTACTTGGAATAATCGTGCCACCATGACTACTCTATGGTTGGCCCCACACATCTAAACCACAAAAAACTCTACCCACCATAGTATTTTCATTATCACATAATACCTCAATCAGTTACAACTACCATGGATCATTATTTGATCATAACATGAACACCAAAACATAGACATGGCTGTCTAGGTTTTCCTATAATAGCAAAACAAACATCAACTGCTACCAATTCCATGATTTCAAGAACGACACCAAGGGGATTCGTTGAAATTGTTGCATATAGAGAACATCTCCAATAAATTTTTTGTGTCTAAATTCAAACCATACAAATCCATATAAAGAAGAATAAAAAAACATTTTTTGTCTAGGCATTCATCCATAGCTCTCTCAGCATACTCGATATGAATCCAATTAATTGGGAATGACCGACACTAGATAAAACAATGTAAATAATTTTTGAACAAACACTAAACAAAATTATCCATTGTTGAATTAACTTATAATATAGGCACACTATATATTACCAAAATCTTTAAGCATCACTTACCACCATTATCTCATCTACAATCAACCACCACTTCTCCAGTGGTATTTTAATAAAAACACAACTGCTTCACGAATCTAAATCAAGAAGCAGTCAGCCAACGTCCCCTTTAGCACTAGTCTCATTTTACCAAAAAATATCATCCTAAATGACCGAGTTTAATTACAATAGAAACACAATGATCAATCACAATAATAAAAAACTGATCTGCCTATTGCAGGAATAATGCTTCACCATTTCATCACACAAGAAAATGCATGCACTTTCCTTGATCCACCAATTCAAATTTCCAAAATGGAATCATCCCTGCCTATCATGTTACAACATATGGAAATCATTCGATACCTCAGGGTCTCACATATTCTTATGACTGTACAATGAATCCCACACAAGATCACTCGAGTCATGAATCACTATAGTTAGGGTATCACCTCCTACACAACAAACCATGCCTCCGAGTCAATCAAAATAATTTTACTCGAGAATTTATCTTTGTTATATTAAAAAATATGAAAAATTAATATAAAAAACTCAAACAAATGAACACCCCTCACTATGGGCGTCACCTCCATAACAAATGTGTCAATCTGTACATGGAGTCCCTTGTCTTTAAAAACAGAAATAAGCATCAATTCACTCATCAATCTCAATCAATAACAAATGTACATGTCTTTTAATGATCCTTCCAATCATAACTACCCTTACATACAACCATGAACACTAAAGTTATATACGTATAATGAAATCAAGGGGTGAACACGACTTTCTACCAAAACATGATAGAAACAATGGTGCGTTGATCCCACCTCTGAGGCACCCACCTAAGCATCACATTATATAGAACCTGTAACACTAGGCTAACACCTCATTGGGCTACGCTTAATTTCCCTATATTGTTAACTGGTAACCACATCTCAAGTCATGTCTCAAAACCATTACCTCTCCCACATATATTTCTATGGAGAACCATCGATACAGATCACTCCTTTTGAACCACTATCAATGTTAAAAATACCCATCAATGCATCACATTCAAAAATTAAACTCACAACCCAACCAAACCCTCTCACTAGTCACTAATAAATTCAAATGTTATCAAATCTTTATAATAGATTGTTTTAAAACTATGGATATTATCCCTACCCTATGTCACAAAAATCAAACCATAATCAATTATCAACTCACATTCATCACTCTTACCCTCGTCCCTAAAACAAACCTTGTTTAATACACCCTAGAAACTATTTACTCAAGGTTTCATGCCAAGGATACCCAAAACCAAACAACATCACAATGATCCAAACACCCTCTCTAAGGTCCAAAACACAACACACAATTTCACAATACACAAGGGTTTCCAAATTAATATTTCTGGAAAACATCTCCTTTCCAAAATTTTGTATCCCTACTGAAGGTATATTAAAGAAAAAACTATCTAACATTTAAACAAAACACAAAGAATCATCATAGACCATGAACATGGTTTCAATATAAGGCACTATCAATGCTCAATCTACACATACACATGGTCAATGAAAAAAATGGATACATTCTATTTGTGTCTTAAATGTCCATTCATTACACATTCCTATTTATTTTAACATTTCCATTTAAAAAATCCCTAAATTCAACATTGTGAACTTACCTATTTAAAAAAAATGGATTTTATCAATAAAAAACATAACCCAGCAATAAACTAATGACAAATTTACATAGATTCATATTTTGAAATTTATCTTTTAAAACTATTACAGATATGATCAATATGGATTAAAAAATAAAAAAGTACACCACTAGAATATGGATCTCATTGATCTATCAATCATAGGGAACATATGGATGAAAATCAGTCATAAATTACTAGATTTCTTCATAAACCCAAACACCCTCTCTTTATATATCAGGACATGATAAAAATAATCATAAATAAATAACATCACATAAAATTTCACCAATCTAGGTGTAAGTATCAACAAATCATAAAAGTACAGAATAGAACCTAAATTACCACACATGGAAATATGGGTATTCCCTCATATGTGGGCATCCAGAACACATTCATGAGGTAATTAACATGACCTAAAAGTTACCTTATATCCTCTATATCTTACCAAATAATAATAAAAAATAATCCATCCCATGATTCTAATTTGTAACATCCCCAATGTGATAGCCAATACATCTGGTATCCCAAGCCATGTCATCACATAACCTCTAGCACGAATCCTCATATGCCAGAGGTTGATAAATAGCATCACAGGTCTATAAATGTACAATGAGGATAATATACCCACCAATAAATATAATATCACAACAAAAAATAATATAAAAATATATATAAACCAATAGGAACAATAGATGAATAAAGAATGATAAGACTATCCAATAACCTAGTGATAAATGCTATAATAATATGATGGATACACTGCATGTTAGGTTTTCATAATGTAAGGACTAAAAAAAACATTTTAAAATCATAAACATGGACCTGGTACACACTTGGTATGACCACCCTATGCTCCATCTCATCATCCCATGTATAATCCAACCATCTGGTCTCTATCATGAACCTCTACCAGAAAACATGTAGCATCACCATAAGTAACCATATGACATAAAATTCAATGAATATATATATTATTTATAATTAAAGGTTATTTATTTCACATTATATTCATATATGTTACATAATTTTGAATCAAAATTATATAATTTTATGTATAATATGGTTGTTTTACAAAAATTAATGTTTTAACCAGTCACTAAAAAATCCACTATTTTGAAAAAAATATGAAAAATTTAGATCAGTCTATTTTTGATATGAGGAGAGAAAAAATTATATACTTTTTATAAAAATAAATTTAAAAATTATCTAATTGGATTTTTTGTAAAATATATCACAAAAATATTATTTATACATATTTAAATTAGAAATCATTAAGTATTATTAATCTATTTATTTAAATTAATAATTATTTGAGTTCTATAAATTATTATAATTTTAATATTATATATATAAATTTTGTACCAACAAAACATAAATATAACTAAGAGCTATATATTTAATGGGAAAATATATACATAAACTATGCGTCTAATGAATTTATATCTAATGTTCATATTAACTTCTAATAAATAGCCTTAGATTATTCACTAATATGTTTCCATTTACTTCTCTCTCATCATGTGTAATATATTCATGAGTTGATTTTTTATTTATTATCATTTGAGGATAAAATATTAATGGAGAACAATTTTTGAAAAAATTATGATAATTGTTATATATATATATATAATAATTTCTACAAATGTATATTTCATGATGTTGTTTCTTATTAAAACCTCATAATACATTAGTGTTTATTTTTTAATATAATATGTTCTCCCTGTTAAGGCATCATATTTAATTTTAGATTTAGATTACACATATCACATTTTATCATTTATAACATTCATTAAAATGATAAATGCATATCCAAATATTATAGTGTTCCATATACGCCCTCTTAAAAAATATGAATCATTTCAATTTGAATTACTTATCTCCAAATTGAACTTATAAAAGTAAAAAATAATTTATAATTTATTTTGATATTTCCATTTCCCTCAATGAAAAAAAACTTATCATTTTGAAAAATAATATACCTCTGATAGAATCAAAATTGTTGAAAAGTATATAAAACAATATCTTGATATTTGATCGTTATGTTATGAATATGACTCTTTATATTTGAAAAATTATTTTCCCACTAAGATATTGATTTTGGTGAATGTATATATACTTGAATTATTCCCACTAAATTCGTAGAATTTCATACTTCAATTGTTGATCATTTATTTCTAACATCTATATCAACTCTTAACGCAGGAAAATAATATTTAATATGAATTTTTCATTCCATATAAATGAATTTAAATTTTAAATGATGATAAGATCCATATAGTGATGAAAAGATATTTTTTTTCTAAAAATGAAAAATTCAGAATAAGCTAAAATAATAACCAATATGAATATACCCTCATATGAATAAATAATTATTTCATAGTAAATTTCTAAATAAGGACACCTATAGTTCATTATAAACAAATCTATCCATAGTAACCATAAAAGTTTTCAGGAATTTTCATCACCAAGTTTAAAACCTAAAATTGGAATTATATGATCACATATTTTTTAAGATCTTTTTAATATTTATTTCCTTAAAAATATCATCCCTCAAAATGTCATCGAAGGGAAATGTATATTCCCATTCATATAATCACTGAAATTAACTTATATTTCTTAAAAATAACTTTGATCACCTTCAAGAAAAAATAAAACAATATATGATTAATGGAAAATTCAACCATTATTATTAAAATAAAATCCAATCATAGTTGAAAAATAGTTCAACTTACCTAAATAATATAATGCTTCTATTATAGTGAAATTATTTAAAAACAAAATTAATCTCATAGTTAGGAAATAACAGTTTTCACCATGGTTTTCTATATGATGAAACATATGATACCAAAATATAATAAACATTATAACTAATTACCCATAATTTCCAAAACACAAAAGATCATATTTCCAATATTCATTTTTAGTACCATCCAACATACTCCTAGAATAAAAATAATTATCCAAAAATAAAATTTTCACTGAAATAGAAGTTAACCATAATAGTTACAAATACATCAACCATGTATTAGATCTCAATAAATTCCTATGAAGTGCCTGTATAAAATAACACATAAAAAGAGTACTAATTAAATTAAGATTATAACCATCCTAGGTTTAATTAACCAATAATTGTGTATAAAACTATTAATTAATTCTTAAATCATGATATTATAATATATAAATTTATCTGAACAATTCTCTTGATACCAAGTACAATTCCTCAAAAATTAAACAACCCGTATTTACATGATTTATTATTAGGGGAATATTTGTTATATTTCTGAGATATTTTTTGTTTTTTTAATTAGAAATGATAAAAAATATTAGTCCATTACAAAAATTATTGGACTCTTAAAATCAATGACCATTTTATTAGAAAAAAATAGATTCTTAAAATTAAACACATCTTCCATTGAAATAAAATCTATTCAAAGATTTATTATTTCTTTGAGTATATCCATGAAATCATTCATATGTCCAGTATTTGAATCCTGGGAAAACATAATATAATTATTTTTAATATTGGATTATCAAAATTGAAATGAATTTTTTAAAACCTATAATATAATAAATAAATCCATAAAAATATAGAAGATATAAACAAAAATCCAATATGTTATATAGCTAATATCTTATTAGGGTAACATATCCCTGGTTGTATGGTAAATATATATAATCACATGAATAATAATAATTAAATCATGTTGATGGAATTAATAATTTTGGGAATCAAAATAAGAACAACAAAGTATTGTGACATGAAATCATAAACATACCAATGAAGCCTTATACCATGAAATCATAAATGATTAGACAAGATGGAAAAAATTCCAATACTAATTTTTCCCATGAGACATAATGATCGGTCATGGTGCATTAAAGGTCCATATTAATCACATGCGCATTCCAATCCATTCATCATATGAATGTAATGAATAACAATTCAATATTGATCAATGTAATAAATCATATTGAAAATAAATAATATAAATTTTTAATGTTATCCCCATTTAATAACTTTGGGATAATATTTAATAAACAATATAGAGAATTATAGAGGATAAAATATTTAATTTATATCCTTAGTTAAACCTATTATTTTTCAAACTATGTTAACCTATATGAAATTAAATTTAAAAAATATAATTAATTCATTAATTTAATGCATAGAAAAATATCATTTTAATTTCATAAAAAATTACAATTTCTACAATATTAATACAATTAATAGTGATGCAGGAAAAAGGGAGGCATGTGATGTTTTCCCTCCACAGGAAAACAATAAAGATAATTCCACCTTGGTGCTACCCCTATTAGAGAAATTGGTTCCTCTACAGAAGACCAAGGAGAGGCCAACAGAATACCAAAATCCTTCCGCGAGTGACATGGACCTGGATGGATCTAGGAAACAGACCAATGCGTTGAAATGAGGATGTCATCCTAGATGTCATGGTTAAGGATGCACTCGGGCAGATTTTATTGAAAAGAAGGATGAATCGCATGTATTGGACTACATCTTAGATGAAACAGATCCTGAATTCCACATTCAACAAACAAGTGAGCTTGAAGTTCTTTACTACAGTGGTGGTGGAAGAGGATGCAGAAGTGCATTTGATTGGGTAGCCTTACAGGATAATGAGTGTAAAATAGAAGACATGATTAGGGCAAAATCATGTCTTGTGATAAAGGATTCACTATCATATCTTAAACATGATGGTACATCTCTTTGTTTTTCTTGATTATCATTCAATAAAATAGTCCTTTGGCTTTTTAAAAATAGTAAACTAGTTACATTCATGTTTGTAATTTTGAGGATATTCTGTTCATAAAATAAAATTACTTCAGTTTGTTGATTATGGTCAAAGGGGTCATGGATAAATTATATAATTATTATTAATTGGTACATAATTATAATTTATATATATTATATAATATTTTATAATCATCCATGAAATGATGACACTAAAAAATCACACTGCTTCATTAATTTTTTAGTCCACATGTATCGATAAATGAAATTATCATTTCTTAATAGATGGTAGAGTAAGGATCAGTGTATTTAATTATTAATATTAATAGAAATTATTACATTTATTACATTTTTTAAATCTATATTAATAAACAGTCTTGTATGGTGGTGTTTAAAAATGAAACAATATACTTTGTGGAGGTGATAGTCTACATGTAAACCTGAGTGATGTTTCTCTTTCCAAAAGGATATAGATTGAAATGATGAAGAATTATTATATAGACATAATAACATTGAATTAAAGGGAATATATTTATGTTATTATATAAACATGATAATAAAACAATTAAAGTATGTGATAAAAGAAATAATATAATGGAACTCAGTTACGTGTTATACATCTTCTTTGGGAAACCACTTGTTTCATACACATTAAACATTAAAATATGGTATTTTTGTGAGCCAATATCCTCTAGCACATAGGTATGTTTTTTGGGAATAGATGTTAATAGATACTGGGAAACCTAAATGGATCAATTATGGAGGGATAAAGATAGTTTATTCCCTTATTAAATTTAGTTGAGTGGTAAAATATGTAAGTATTAATTACTTTAAAAAATAAATAATTTCATGATAATCACAAGTGTCACCAAATGAATATAATTTATATGTTAAATCATGATAGGGAATAAATACCTTAATCGAATAAATTTATGAATTATTTCATTAATGTGTTAAAACATAGGATTTAGTTTATACCTATTATTAATATTTATTAACCATAACTATGGTAAAAATAATTTATCATTAAGGACTATAAATTTAAATATATAGAACATGGGAAGAAATGGTCAATTTATGAAATTTTACCCATTTTCAATTCTATTTGTCCCCATTGAGTTTAGTTGGATTTTATTGGTATCTAATAAAATAATTTTTTCATTAAATATTATTTTTAAATTTTTTGACAAATCATTTAATTTGACATCAAATAAAAATTTGGAAAATTAAATTAGAATCTAAAAAAATTATAATTATTTTGAATATATCATTACATAAAATGTTCGTGGTTAAACAAAACTAATCTAAAACTATTCATTTTATTTTATTTTTAAATCAATTTCCATTTTTACTACTATATTCACATGATTTGTATCGACATTTTGTAACTATCTAATGTAACAATAACATTAATATAAATTATAAACAATTATTATAAAAAAATTAGCATAACTACGTTTGAAATAATACTTTTTATTAGTCTATAAAATCTTTTTATCTTAATTATAAAAAATAGTGTTTATTAAAATTAAGTGGGTGAGATTATTGTAATTATCATTACATCGAATAATAAAATAGTTATAAGAAAAGGATTGGGGATACATTGTTCGATTTTTTAATATTAGGTGGCTATGGATAACAAAAGCACATAATGAAAAAATATGATTTTTGGGTATTTTTGGCCTTATATCATAGTTTTGTTTATATTTACCATGTATTACAGTTATCAGGTTCAATTGTTTTTACCCATGTTTCTATTCATAATGACTAAAAATAAAAGTGACCAATTTACCGACATTGAACCTACTAAGTCAAAATATGGTTCCTATTTTTAAATATTAAAATTATGTATGTTTTATAAATTATTTTAATTATGAAATCAGAATAAATAATGGAAAATATTTTTTTTTAAAATCATTTTTATACCAAAAGATGAGTTTATTGAAATATTAAATATGACACAAATTTATTTTTTTATTAATTAGAATAATAATATTTAATATAAAATTATTTCACTTTAGTATAAAATATAAATAATAGTGGTACTTTTTCATTACAGTATATAATAGAAAATGTATTTTTTGAAAAAAAGTAAACATTTATCTCTATTTATTCTAAAATAAACTATTTATAAAAATTCCCAAAAAAATAGTATGCTAATTTTGATATGATGAATCCAAAAAGTAAATCGATTTTATAAACTTCAATTTACAAATTTTATAAAATTTATGTTTTATAATATATACAGTAAACTTGAATTTAAAAAATTAACCTTTTAGAATTTTAGTGCCTCATAATCCATTGCATTTTAATTTAATAATTATATTTGTGATGTGAATGATACTTTTTATATTTTGTAAAAATATAATTAAATAATAATTACATATATATATTTCTAATGGATATATATATATAATTCAAATATGTCCAACTATAATAAGTCAGGATTTTAGAATAACGTTATGTTTGATAGAGTATATGGAACACCACATCGAGCTTAGACCAAGTACATAATATTATTACTTAAATATGTCCATTAAAAAGTATATGTAAAATGGTTTGTATGAGTAATATAAAATTAAAAATTAAATATACATAAATTATCTAGTCAATGAAAAACCATTGATTAAATATTAGGTAATATGTACTCAATTATTTGAAAATTTATTCTATACATTTGAATTATGTTTTACGGAAAAAATATATTTATTAATTGTTGTGATAAATTATTGTAATTAATTTATGGAATATCAATAAATTTAATTTTATAATTATAATACAATTATTGGGATCATCATATTAAAAAAATCGGAATATATTTGTGGATTTTTCTAATAATATTGTTTTTCTACTTAGTAGTGAATAAAACATATTTTTATCAGAAAAAAGTATTTTTGATTGAATAATTTACAATTTACCATTTTATTTTAGTGTAGTTTAAAATTAAAATATATTATCATTTTATAAATACATAATTTAAAAGGAATAAACTTCCCCCTTTTAATTGGATTATATTTTCTTATGGTTATTGAGAACATATGCACTTCTTCAATTTTATTTTATCCATTTGAATTTAAATGAATGTTATGTATATTAATCATTGAGAATATAGTCATTGAATAGTGAACAAATGAATGGTATAAATATAAGGGTTTATCAAGTCCATTTGGAAAAGACAAAGGAATTGGTAACCTCAACTAATAGAATCATACCCTATGATGCTCATTTATCAGAGCCTCTGAGGGAGATAGAATTTCTAGGATTTTTTCTAGACTAATCTCAAGATGAGATCCATCAACATAATCATGAAAAACACCTTTATAGGAGAATTGAAAGCTCATCAATATCACGACCCAAACCATGTTCATGAAACAACCCCGTGAAATCCCCACCATCATGCACATTACTCTTAGGGTGTATTATGGTGTATTAAATTGATATGTATCTTGACCATAAATATGTAATTTTTTATGTTAATTTTTTTATTTTCATCCTAATTTTGTTACCTTATAAATGTTTCTTATTTTTTATTTAATTAATTTTTTTTTATTATTTGTTAATTTTCAAATTTAGTTAATGAATTTATAAATTAATCAATTTTTAAATATAAAAAACATTTTTAATAAAATTTTATTAATAAAAATTCTATTAAATATCAATGATCATATTATTTTTATAATGTCAAATGTAATTTTAATTATGTTCAAAAATAATTATTAGTAATAAACACGTCATTTTCAACAAATATATGTTTTTATTTTTAATGTAAAAAATAGATATATTAAATAAATTATTTACATTAAATCAATAATATCTTGGTAATCAAGATTTTGAAATTATATAACTGTGAATTTCTTATAATTTTCTAAGATAATCAAATTTTTGGGTAAAAATCAAATACCCTATAAATATATTGTTTGTTTTATGAAATCATAATGGCCAACTAGAGATGTAAAAAATACTATAAAAGGTATAATCATCCAAATATATGTTTTCTATTTAAAATATTGATTTTATTATTGATTTAATTTATTTTACAAATGATTAATTAATCCTCCAAAGCTTATAGTATATTTTCAGATTTGAAAATCATTTCTTTGAGAGTGTGACTCGCCTCCATAAAAGGAGAGGAATTTCTTTATTATCATTATTCTATGACCATAAAAAATAAGTTAAACCCTACCGTTTGAAAAAAAATATGGGAAAACACCATGTGATGGTTTTTGTCTTGGAATACTTTATTATTTGTAATCAAAACCACAAATAATAAATAAATTCCCCTATTTTCATATATAAACCCACTCGAGATCACATTTCCCTTCTCTCAAATTCTATTGATCATGAAGACACTCTTCACTATACTCCATATTTTCCTCCTAAGGATTCCCCAAGATTTCATGAATCCCCTCCGATTCTATTCAAATTAGACACTCGTGTAAGGGATCCTCACTTTCATATCCTCTCTTTAATTTCAAGAAACTTATTTGAATTTTGATATTGAAATTTAAAACTGTTGTAGTGTAATTCATTTATAATAATCTTCTTATAATTTTATTTATGTTATATAAATTAGATATCATTTATTATCAATCATATTGACCTTTACCTAATTAGTTACTATCCAAAATTATGTAAGGTAACCTCATCTTCAACTATCATCTTTCATAAGGATCTCATTTTAATGTTTTGTCATTTGTTTTAAATGTTCTTATGTTAGTTTATTTTCTCCATATCCCCTAACTTTACATTATATGTAAAAATAATTATATTCTCTATAACTCCCCGACCACAATTACCCAGATTTGGTGCATTATTACATTATATTGGCATGATTCAAGGAAACATATTCCGAAAGACTGATCAGTTTAGTATCCTTAGATGTACTGGATACACTCATAAGTTTTTCCGTACATCATGAAATAAAAACATCAACAACATTTTGTCCCCTTTTTAAACACACTTATATCTATAGCCTATCCTTGCAGTTCAACCATAAAATACTTCTTAAAATCCTAGGAAAAATAAATCATATAAAGGGGTGAGCTTAGATACTCATTTAGGATAACAATATAGCGAAAACTATCATAAATAAGTATAATAATTTAAGGCAATGTATAAAAATAAAACAAAATCCTTTAAAACATAAACATCAACATAATATAGAGAAGATAAAATCAAATAATTCCATTTACTTATTCCCATGTATATTATACTAGTTGAAAAATCACATGAAATATCAATAGATAATTTCATAATGATGGAATTCATAATTCTAGACTTCATAACCACATTTTCAAGGCCTTGTTCTAAGAATACAAATAATATTTTGTCAAGCCCTTGTGCCAAGACACTAGTTTGTCCCATGAGACCAACCGATGCATCGAGGAGCTATCGTGGGCTCCACCCATCACTTACTATGTCCAATTAATTCATCATATGAAATGGGTGAAACCTAATCTATACATTCGTATTAAAACTAGCTTACGAAATGTTAATACTTTAACCCCAATCCATGAATGGAATAAAAATAGCACATCCACAGACAAAAATAACTCATTCAATACAATATGGAAGATTATATTATTATATATTAACCTCAATCAAGAATAATGAAGGATATTGATATATATGAAAATAATCATTAAAACTATATGAGAGAAATATCCCCGTTTTTCTTGAAAATATTTTAAAGTCTGACTGTTTATTATGAAGCCGTTTAAAATAGATTTTTGAATCCAAGTGTCCCATACCACATTGAAACTTTTAAAAGAAATTTTAATCTTAAAACATTCATGTTTATATAAATAAATCCTTAGATACATTTTTTTAAAACATCGACATCAATGAGAAATTTTTAATAGAATAAATCCATAAAACATTAAAATTTATATTTTAGTTAGAGTTTATAATCAAATGAAAGATTCTTGAATCCAAATAATTGAGGTAATAAAAACATTATAATATTATGAGAATAAAGGTATTCATGATATAATATGTTAAATTACAGTACATAACCGAAAATAAAAGTGAATTGGCGCATAACAACAAAGAAGCCGCAATGGAATGTATGTGGAGATGAATTTATTTTTAAATATTGTATCCTTAGGTTAATGATAAAAAATGACATAATTATGTGTGAAAAAAAATACAATAAATATTATTGGATATTCCGTGTAAATCAATCAGAAAATATTCACACATATTCTTGTAAAAACAACACCAATGACACGGATGTTTAACTCAATGAATAGATATTGAGTTAAAATTACACCTATCATGTTTAAACTGATGACATGAGAATTTATAAATGGATTTATTATGTGTATCAAATGTATATCCACACAAAGGGGATTGGAAATTACTATATAAGTAAATAAAAAGTGATTTCACACATAATCTTGGACTAAAGTAATCGATGACGTTTTCGTAAAACTGAATGAGTGGAAATTGAAATTTGAAATTCCCTTACTAATTTGGTAACATGCGAAATGTACACCGCATGAAAAAAGGATCATCCAATTATGATTTAAATACCAATAAAAATTAGTATATTACGCAAAACATACAATCATGGGAAGTACATACACAATACAAAAGGTAATAGTGGTAAATATAGCATGAATCTCAAGGGAATAAAAGTGATATGAAAACCACTTACCTTTACTTTTCCTTGGTCGATGGTAAGTTAACATACAGTATAATGGGGAAATAATTATTATTAAATTATAAAATAACCATATACATTCATAAGATATCATATTTGATCTCCTAATATTACTTTGTTATTGATATTTCAGTAGTATCATCGATTCGGGTGTTAACTGATTCATTTTCCTTTATATGATTTGTTACGTAAGTAATGTTTGGTATGGATAGTATTTATCTTATTCATATTTATAATGATATTATGTCTTTAAAAACATTATTTTTCATCATAAAATGAAAGTTAGTCTTCAATTAATATGAAGGGGAATGAATCTCATCGTGTTCGTGGAGACGATAATCCGTACGTATGGACGAGCGACAATATCATTTTTTGATATTAAAATCGTATATTATTGTATGGTATATCATATAAAGAATAATTATCATTTTATATTTATTATTTATTTCATTTATATTCATTATTATACCCATCCAAATGATGAAGTGTTTGAATAAAAAACTACACCATGACGTGGAGACGGTAATCCGTACGTACACACGTTTGGTGACATTATCATTTATTGGATGGATAGAATAATGAATAGGGTTGTACCATTTTTATAATATCATCAAATTATAAATAATATAATAGAGTTAGTATTTTAGAATATAAAAAAATGAAAGAGGAAGTGAATGAAGAAAATGAATTGAAAGAGGTGATGAAATATTTACCCCATCTTCGGGTTCTTCCTTTTATTTAAATAAATATTTTATTTTAACTAATAACATTGTGTTTTTTCACTATTCATCAAAAGTTGAATGATTTCAGAAAAAGACAAAAAATATACCCTATGATAATTTTGATATTGAGAATTAAAAAATTAAATATATTTTACCAAATTCTAAACATAGAAGTTTCATTAATTAATTTAAAATTAATTCCCCTTGTCATAACTGAAAAGAGGGTTTTTTAAAAAGTAAAAACTATCAAAAGATTGACTTGTGTTTATATCAAATTTAAATGTCAAATTACTTATAATGGACTATTTTGTACTAAATGAAGACATATATAATCTAATTATACATCCAAACAACTGAAATACATAAATTAACACTATAAATTATTTCGATTTAAAAAGTTGTTTTCAATTAAAATAGAGTATTTTTCAGTATTCATCAAAATATAAAAGTTATCAGAAAAGTACAAAAAATTAATCCAAAATAAATTTTTATGTCCTGATTCTAAATAAGATTTTAATTTCATTAAATTGGATATATAGAAGTGTCAAATATTTCTTTTAAAAAGGGCTTGATATTAAAAGGTGGTCAAATTTCATTTTTTGAAAAATACATATTTTATCTGAAACAAATGAATTTGTTCTTATATTATGTCTAAGAAGCACATAATATGGATTCTAAAATTATATGCAGTATATAAAATTTTAAATTCAGTTAATACTATTCATAACCGCTTTTGAACGAATAGTTTGGTAAGTCATGGTGCGCTCGAAATCGGTGATGTGTGTAGCACAAGATATTGAATTTTAAAAAAAAATTACTTACTTTGAAATATTGGGGTGTTACATTCCCAATCACTAGAAATTAGTTATTCTATGAACTTTTATAAACACCTCGTACAATGTAGAAATTTTGTAAGGGATCTTTCCGTTCTCCTATTTCAGTAAGGTTATTTATTATGTTATTACTTCTATTTAAAATAACATATGTTAGAAAATTTCTATCAATCTTTATCATATATTCCATTTCATTATGATTAGATACCTATTTCACTCTCATCAACCCATTTTATGAATTTCTAGATGATGTTGTTATGCCTCTGAAATTGCACAGCAGTTTTCCATGCCAAAATAATTATCCGTTGAATACTATACCAATTTCAATATAAATTCTATTCATAATTTTGATATTATACTTATGGATATGAGGACATATATGTAAGTATTACTCTTTCCTTGATCATTTAATTAATTAGGATGTTTAATGAATCTATCTTATATGATCCATGTGACACACTAGAGCATGTGAATGAAATGATTATGAAGTGTGTGCCCTGATAGCACTTCAACGCATTGGGTAATTTTTAATATCATGATCCATGTGACACACTGAAGCATTCTATGTTTTATGTTGCTTACATATATTCTATGTGATTATTTATTTTATATATCATTCCAATTTATCCATGTTCTTTTTAGGATCCATTGATATTCCTATTGTTTAACAAGTATCCCTACATTTATGTTATTCCAAATTTATACCCTTACTAGGATTTATAGCTCGCTTATTTATTGTGTATATCCTCAGGTTATCCTACTTATTGTTAAGTATGATGTAATGTTTTGGTCATTCTTAAGAATTTTTCAATAAAGATGTTACTTTGTATCATGTTTTATGTTGTTATTTAAAGTACCTATAAACTCAAAGACACTAAAACTCTCGAACTTTTGGGTTGTATTATGTGTAAGTTTATGTGTTAAAACATTTGTTAATTTATAAAAATGAGTAGGGTTGTTATAGTTCGTATAAGAGGATATGTTTGGTTGTTTGTGGGATTATGATTTGAAAACTCTAGAGAAATCCTTAGGATTAGAGAAATCTAGAAAATTCCATGTATAAGAAAACATTCAAAAATTATGGAAATAATATATTAATTGGTGTATCATTGTAATGAATTCTTGTCTTGAAAATACATGTGTATGTAGTTCAAGAACATATATATATAGGGATAACAAATAAAACAAAATGTTATGGGCCTGACTTTGGGTAATCTGGTACACTACAATGAGCCTTAATGAAAAACTAGTTTGACACTATTAAGGAATATACTTCAGTAAATTCATCATCTCATCATGAACCATTAACCAGGGAAATAAAATTAACATAAAAATATAAGTTACCAAATTAATCATGTATAGAATATATTAAAGACTATAAACTCATAAGTCAATAATATAAATGTAATTTATATTTTATCACTTTAATTTCCTTGGATTCCCCTTTATGTGTTTAATTATTTAAGATTCTCAGCTTTAATTTCTTTTTTTATTCTAGAAAATGGACAATAATAGGTGGAATCATGCTAACAAACTGATAGAATGGAAAATGTGATGACTACCCCCAATGAGATGACCAATCAGATGGGAGTAGGAATCCAAAACCATTTTATGATACTCTCTATATTAAATCATGTTTTGAATAGAAATATAGATCATGAAATTTAACCAAACTCCCCAAAGATAGATCAACCTGCAATCAAGAGCTTAAAGTTACAAAGGTCTCATTCTTTTGATACATCATTTGATTCCTTAATCATGAAACAATTGATCAACATTATTTTGAATATATTATACATCCTTAAATGTTACAAACAACCGAATGTTCTCCTATACATTTATCATATGGAAGGAGAAACTGATTAATAATCGAAATTGACCAAAAATATAAATCCCAATGAAGACATCAAAACAATAGAGTGGAAGGTATTCCAGAAAAAAAAAATTGATAAATATTTTCCCCACACTATCCCTCTTAAAATGAAAAGAGTGTCCCTTGAACTCATGAAAATAGACGAAAAATCTATTACGACATATGAGGTAAACATTAGAAGGCTTTCATGATACACCTATAGTTTTTTCATTACACTCGAATGCAAGGCCAACAACATCATTGATGGACTATATCCTTGTCCAGAAAATTCCATGGTGATCCATGACATTGATAGCTATTATAAAATATTCTTGTGTGCTCTCAATTTCAAAATAGATTTCAGAGAACCCCAGGGTATTATAGGGATAATAAGTGGGATGTTATGTTAAATTATGGAGATCTGATGGATAAATCCATCGGTGCTTTGAAATATCATCATCCCACATTTCAAAAGATGGTAATGAAGAACCCAATAATTTTCTATGTGAAACAAGGAAATTATTTATGTATGAAATAGGAGGTTACATAGTGAATTTTTACCGAGAGAAGAAACCCACTAATATTAAAGGTGAATAGAATGATCTAGTCAACCCTCAACAAATTTTCATTTCTTCAACTATAATTAATTGGGGAAAATTTAAAACTAATACACTAATCCAATGGTTTTAGGAGGAAACCAACAACCTCCATGGAAAAAAGGGTGATATTTTTCTATCACTACCACCAAAGTGAATCCTAAAGACCAAGTGGTGAGAGGTATGATATTTGTTCATTCATGAATAGCGAATATACTTTTTGATTTTGGGTCATCGTAATATTTCATGACACCAATTTTTACTAGATCTTTTCAAAAACAACCATAAAGTGTGGAAGTCGATATGTCATAGAAAATGGAAAATTGTTCCATTATTCCATACCATGTATATAGATCCCCCTATCAATGTTTATTGGATGAACATTCTGACCATCCTTTTCTTACTTTTCGTTGCATAATTTGATTCAATTATAGGAATAGATTGGTTTTTATTATAAAAAGTGAACAAAAATTTCCATGAGAGGAAAATCAACCTTCATGTATAAAATCAACCCTTGAATCTATGCAAGTTCAAGAAGGAGGATGAATATTCAATATCACAGTCATATCAAGCGTGGATATTGTTCCACTTGAGAAAGTATATCTATCTCAAATGAATTATTCTATGGAGAGGATCATCCTGAAATACATACTTATTCTTAGGGAAAACATTGATGTGATTATTGAGGAATTGTCGAGTCTTCCTCGAAGTGGAGAGGTTTAATTATTTTTTAAGATTATTCCTGGGGTGTTTCCCATATCCAAGACTCTGCATAAGATGGTGGTAGTGGAACATGAGAATCTATAGAAACAAATATATGAGAATATAGTTACAGGATTCATATGCCTATGTTTATCACTATGCGGTACACCAGTCCTCTTCATCAATAAGAATGATGGATCATTGTTCCTTTTCATTTAATATCATGAGATCAACAAGATCATGATAATTAAAAACTATCAATTTCCACATTTTTGACTTGTTCAATTAAAAATTTAGAGCACACTACTTCTCTAAGGTGTATCTACTATTGGGATATTACCATGTTAGGGTGAAGAATGAGGATATCCCCACAAATTCCTTACGTACAAGGTATGAGCACTATTAGTTCATAGTGATTCCATTCAAACTCACAAATGCTTCGCAATCCTCATGGAAATGATATATAAATCCTTTAGATTTTATCTCATAAATTCATCATAGTCTTTATAGATGATATTAAAATATATTCCAAAATCAAGGAGGACAATGAGGTGCTTCTTTGTACTGTGCTAAAGGCCTCACAAAAGGAGTGTCTCTTTGCAAATTACAACATGTGTGAGTTCTTGTTGAAGTTTATCTCATTCATGGGACATGTCATCACAATGAATTGGATATATGTGGATCCTTCATTGAAAAATTAAATTAAAGGATGGTTGAATCAAACAAATGTGTTGAATATCCTTAGATTCCTTTGGTTAGCATAACATTATCACCAATTTTTGAGAAATTTATCAGGCTTTTCTAACTCTCTTACCATGATAACTCAGGAGTAAGATTTTCTTGGAAGTATGAATTCAAAGAAAGGTTCCTGGAGTATAAAAGGATTTGTATCATGAAACATGTTCTCACCCTATCCATAAGGGGGTATCTTGTCGTAATTCTAATCAATGCTTCAAACAATAGATTGGGCTATATGTTGAAGAAAAATGAAAAATTCCTAACCTATGCCTTAAATATATTAGAAATAGATGAAGAAAACTAACCATCACATGATCAAGATTTATAAGTGGTTATATTCGAATTAAATAATTGTACTCAATATCTATTTGATGAGAAGTTTGAATTATATATCGATAAAGAATGTATTAAACATACATTCTCATATAAATAACAAAATAACTTCCAAAAAATGGTTAGATCTCATCATGTATTATGACTTTTCAATCCACTATCATCACTAGAAGGTGAAATGTGAGGTTTATTCTCTAAGAAGAAATTATCTAGCAATTCAATCATCAATAATAATATATTATAAGGATATGAGCTTCTTAGATTTGTAGAGTATAGAAAGGGGAAACATAATAGAAGGAACATAATAAATCCTTTCTCAAATTACTTACCTACTGTATCTTATAGGAATGTTAAAGGATACTCATAATGTTAATGTGGGAATTAATAAGAAAGTGGAAACTATAATAAAAGGTAAATCCCAAGATTTCAATGTTAATGTAGAATGAATTGTGATATTTGGGTCAAGACTATGTGTTTCATCAAGTCATTAGATAAAGAGGTAAATATTGGTTGATAGACATAGTTTGACTTTCTCAATTAACCAAGTAAAAACAAAGATGTTTCAGGATATATAAGAGTAATATTTTTTGGGATGACATGAAGAAGGATATTACTGATTATATATCCATGTTCCTAGTATGTCAGCACGTGATTTCTTAAAGTAATCAGCTTAAGGGGATGATGAAACCACTACCCATACCAACCTAGAAATCGGAAAATTCACAATGGACTAGTTCACTACAATTACAAAGATATCCAAGGGAAAAAATGATATTTGGGTTGTTTGGGATCATCATACAAATACAAATCACTTCATTGTAATTTGAGAAGATTTACCACTAGATCAAATAGCACAGATATACATCAGAGAAGTTGTAGGTCTACACAACATACCACTATCAATTGTGTCTGATTGAGATCCAATATTCACCTCTATGATTTGGAAAATTATATATCATTCTATAAAAAATGAGATAAAATTTAGTAAATCTTAAAAAACATAATATAATGGAAAATATGAGTTGAATGTCCAAAAACATGATTATATTTTGAGATCTTGATTAACGGACTTCAAAGGACGATGCGACCAACATCTTCCATTTTTTGCGTTCTGTTATAACATCAGCTTCCAATTAATTATCCAAAAGGATCACTATGAATACTTTTATGAGAAGATTAGAGTATAGACAACATGTTTTTATGATGTTGGGGAACACATAATTCTATGTCTTCAAATTGTTTATGAAATGGGGGAGAAGGTTAAGACCATTCTTCCACACATTATGGCTGCCCAGTGTTGAAAAAGAGATATGCTGAGAATCATCGTCATGACCAATAATTTGATTGTAGAGAAATTTTATTCCTACATATATCTCTATGAGAGAGTTTACTGATATTTGGGACAATTTAATGCTTACTCTAATGCACATCATCCCTTTTGGGACCCTTGATCACATCAGAGTAGTGGAGTAACAACTAGCACTCCCACTAAACCAGTCTCAAGTACCTGATTTACTCCATGTATCGCTGTTTAAAAAGTTTATACTAAACACATAAAATATACTAAATCTAATAGTGGTACAATTATAGAATGATAATTCATATGATGAGTATCCTGTAAAGATCGTATATCATAGAGAAAAAGAACTAATAAATATGACAATTACCCTAGTAAAAGTGTTATGGATAAACAAGGAGATTGAAGTGGAAATGTAGGAACCAGAGGAAGTGATGAAGTAGAGTTACCCCCATCATTTTTAATGCTTGTAAAATGAAATTTTGAGGGATATATTTCTAAATAGGGGGATATTATAATGAATCAAACTATTATGAAAAAAAATCAATTATATTACTAAATTAAATATCATATGGTTATAAAAAACATATACACATAGTTTTTTATTTTATCCAGTTGGATTTAAGTAAAAATTGTGTATAATTATGTTTATAATATTTCTATTGAATAGTGATCACATGACTATTATAAATGTATGTTTATAAAAAATCTATTTTTCACGGACAAAATAAGTGATTTCCTCCACCTGTATGATCATATGATATGAAGTCCATTTATCAAAGAATCTGAGGGAGATAGAATTTTTGGTATTTTCCATATACCATTCTGAATCTATGATCCAATAACTTAATCATGAGATAAACAATTTACTTTAAAAGTTCAATATCATCAAGATCTTGGCCCAAACCATGTTCACGGAATCACCCAATGAAACACTGACCATTTCGGACCTTGCTATTGGGGAGTATGATGGTATATTAAAGGGATATGTATCAACGCCCCATAATAATGAATATTAAAATTATTTTTTATTGTATAATTAAAATATTTTCATCTTATTAAATTTAGTTTATAAATGTTTTTAATTTTATATTCAACAAAGAAAAAATTATTTTTTGGTTAGTTTTCAAATTCAATTAATGAATTTATGAAATAATGTTTTTTAAACAACTAATATTTTTAATAAAAAATTATTATTCATAAAAATTTATTAATTATAAATGATCATATACTTTATATGATATAAAATGTAATTTTTTTTTTGTTTCGAAAACTGTTATAGTCAAAAAACCAATCATTTTTAATAAATGTTAGTTTCTAATTTAAATATAAACATTCAGATATTTGGAAAATTATTTAGATAAAATAAATATTATTTTTGGAATTATGATGTCTAAATTATCTAATGTTGAATTTTTCTTAATTTTCTGAGATAGTCGATTTTTTGGGTAAAAATTAAATTCAGTATAAATATAATCCCTATTTTATGACATCATAGTTGCCAAATAATGATATAATAAATAATATTAAAGGTAGAAAATGAAAAATCTATGTTTTAAATTTGAAATAATGAAATTTTATATTTAATTTATATTTTTATAAATCCTTAATTAGTCCTCCAAGACTTATAATATATTTTAAGATTTCAAAATCATTTCTTTGATAGTGGGACTCACCTCCATGTATTAAAGGGTATCATTTTGTTTTGTTTGGACCAAAAAAATATAAAATAATTTAAAACACTCTTCTTTGGAAGAAACTATGGGATAAAACTAAGATATGGTATGTATTTTAGTATATTTTTTTATGTCGTGTCCAAAACCAAAATAATAAAGAAATTGCCCTTTTTTCCAATATAAACCCACAAAATATCCCATTTATCATCCCCAAAACTCCTTAAAACATGGTTTATAATTTATTATCTCTCATATGTACCTTTACATAATCATTTACTATCTGAAATTTTGTATGGGAACCTCATCTTCCTCTTTCCTCTTTTATAAGGAAGTCTTTTTAATCTTATGCCTTTTAATTTCAATTTTCATATGTTGGTAAATGTTTTTCAATACACCCATTCGTATTCATTTTAATCTCTATCACTCTCAATTATCTCTCCTATGAAACTTTATATAGACCTGTTACCATGGTGAAATTTTGAATGGGCTCTTTCGTTTCTCCTCTTTCAACAAGTTTCCTTATTGTGTTACGCCTTATGTTTAAAATATACTTTGTTAGGGAATGTCATTACATTTAACTATTAATTTTCATTTGATGCTGATAAGATACATATTTCACTCATATCAACCAATTTTATGAATTTCATTATTATTTCATTATGCTGCCGAAATTACACCTCGATTTTCCTTGACAAAGTAATTGGGAACTGAATAGTATACCCATTTATCTATTAAATTTATTCATCTTTTGATAATATAATCACTTATTTGGGATTAACATGTATTTATTCCCCAATAAATGATCATGGAATTAATTATTATATTTAATGAATCCATGATATATATTCCATCTTACAAACTTAAGCATCAAACTAAAATTATTTTGATGGGTGCCCTATGATAGTGATCTAATGAACCAGGCAATGATTATTATCATGAAAAGTCATTTCGGACATGGGTGTACCTGATTCCTTTTTGGGACTATTCACACTATAAATTCATGTTGGATTTATCCTTGAATTATGCTGAAGATACAATATTTCGAGTTGTAGCCATATTTTCTAGGTCTAAATTATCATGTTATATCATGCCTTATTATCCATGTTCATTTTATGATCCATTGATATTCCTATTTTATAAAATGAATTTCCATATTATTTTAGTTCTATACTTATTCCCTTACTGGGCATTTTATATCATCCATTTCTATTGTAGGCCCGTAGGCTATCCCATGCAGTCACATGTATGAAGTAATGTTTTGGTTATGGTAATGAATTTTTGAATAAAGATGTTTCTTTTTTCATGTTTTATGTTATTAAGAAATGTACAAAACATCTCAATGACACTAAACCTATCAATCCTATGTGTGTAATTAAGTATAATTTTATGTACTAAAACAAGTATTAATGTTTAATAAAGACAAGGGTTGTTATACTTATGTTCTACAAATTTTATTTGGTTAATTTTAATCAATTTTATAAATTAATTTGGTATAAAAATTACATATTTTTTTTTAAAAAATGGATTTATCTAAAAATTTGTTTTTATCACATTTTTAATATTAATTTGAAAATTTATTTGTACAACATATATTTGTTTATTTGGATAAAATTAATTCCCAATTTTGTATTAGTAGGATTAGGTTTTGTTAAATAGTTCCAATATATTTTTATCAATTATGAACAACAAATGTTGTAAAATTATCACCTAAATAAAGGATAAATAGGGTTAACCTTTGTAAAATATAAATGATAATTCCATAATATTTCTTCCAAATTCTTAATGGATAATTTCATTTATAACCATAAAATAATAAGATACAATTATTTTTTTAATTAACATTTTTCATTTCAAATAAATTTTTTAATATTTATAGTAATTAAAGATACAGAATATAACTCCAACCTAATTAAATATATTTTAAGATTCTACATATAGACAAATAAAAGTAATGTATTAATATAAATAAATATTTTGATATTATTAATGATTTTTTCAGGATAAAAATTTATTAAATGTTTTAAGATTTTATATAGTTACATTAAATCCTTGTGAAACTGTAACATTGTTTTTTTTGTAATTATTAAATAAATAAAATAATTGATTTTAGAAATATTAAAATTTATAATATTTGAATGACTTAATGTATCCCTTGAATTTTTTAGACCTATGATACATATTACCGAAATGTGAAAAAATTATGTTATCATTAATGAGTAGTATTTATGTAATTATAATAGACCTAAACTAATAGTGTTAAAAAATAAACTAATTCTATTTTATAATATATATTATTTTATTAGATGATTTAAAAATAATAAATATAGTCTATTTTGAAAAATTAAATGATATGGTTATAAACAATATACATGGTCCATTTATCAGTCCTTTTTTAGTTTTGTAGTAACAGTATTAGATGTTAAATAATAATCAAATTTAATATTATTGAAATTGTAAAAATAGTTAATTAAGTGTCCAAAAATACCAACCCCATGATCCCTAATAAGAGATCTGATGGGGTGGTTTCAATGAAGAGGTAATTTCCTTAACAGATAACTTTCTATTTAATTTTTTATCACTACTATTAATAATTTATATTCACAATAAATTAATAAAATCGGTATCATGAATATAAATAAATTTAATCAGGTTTATGAAACCATAATTATCCCCCAAATTTCTCATCAAATTAATATATCACTCATGCCAACGTACAACTTAATGTATCAATATAGTGATAAAAATCATTTTTCATTACAATAGTTTATTGAAGAGTAAGTTTGATTTTTTAATATTTATATATGATATAACTGATATAATGGATCATCTATAATAATAATATCATATATAAACACTCTCATTCTAATATTTTTCCAAAAAGTACCATCTATCATTTGAACTTATGGACTACCACCTACATATTAAAAACAATAATTGAGGTAGGTTTTGAATTGTGACCAAAAAATGAAAGGAATTATTTTATCTTATATAACATGATAGGAATTTCCCATAATTACAAACTCTTAAGGTCATTAATGTTCTTTTAAATTTATCCATTGTCATCTCTAACGAAATTATTTCTACATATTTATTTAAATTTATATTATTTATTGATGTGACCTCAAAATTGAATGTTTGATTTCTTCAAAAATTGTTCATACTAATATTTCATTATAATTTTCCATTTATGATGACAACCTATAATGTTATTTATGATCTACTAGGATATTATCCTAGGATACCATCCTTATTCTTTCTTAAGATGAATTATGGATAAAATGATAAAATGTTCATGAAACCAATTCCTATTAATAAGAGTTATAATATGATGAAATACTTTGGAAATCGGTTTCACATCATTTGTAATAATAAAATGAATGCCTAATGATCATCTAGCACTAATATATATATATTTCATTATGTGATAGGACAAACATATATCCCCATATAATTCCTTGGGTACTAATGGATAACTTATGAGTTAAATATGTCAATTGAGAACCTAATTTCATTTTCACAAATTTATGTATTGACCTAGATTTCACATCCATAAGATTAAAGATGTATTTGGTTTTAATATCCATAAGATTATACATGAAGATCAATTTCAATCATATAACATTATTAATGGTTTCTATTTAATGTTCATAATATGGTATGAGGACATAGTTTTATGTCTATTGGTTTACAAGAAGGCATGATTTCATGAACCAAAATTTAGGATTAAACATGTTTCTATTTATACATGATCAAAACAATTATGCGTATTTATATATCAATATACAATAACTTCATCTAGTGTAATGTCCTCATAGGTCATGTTTTATATTTTTATGATTGATATATTATAAAATTCTATGATATATTCCATGAATCAAAATTGTGATCTATGATATGCATGGTGTGGATATAAATCTTATGACCATGTTCTTAGACTCTTTTTCGCTTTTTATGAATATGTGATCACTGTTATCTCCTTTATTTACTATAAATAACCATTTGATATAATCCATTCATATTTATTTTTTCCCCTGGTTAATAATAATTTTTTATATTTAACATCTATAATAGGGTTTAATTTTTTCATCAAGATAGCTAGAGATAATGTATAACATTTATGAAGAAGATTTTTATGTGTCCTAGTATCCAATGGCAGTAGACATATATTATTTTGGTGTTTATTTTTATTTTATATAAAAAATATTAAAATATTAATAATTGAAATATTTAAGTCAATTTTTGAGAATAATGTTACTTAACATTGAAATCCAATGAATGATCATGCATTATTATGCAATTTTCCACTATTATTATCATTTCTTACACTATGGTTTTTGATTTTTGTTAATGGATGGAACCCAATGAAATCTTTTGAACAATTAATGATATAGAATATGAGATAACCATGATCATGAGAAAATAATGTATTATGATATGGAATGAAATATATTATAGCTATCCCCCTTCATCTTTATCGTTATATAGGATGAAATATATATCATGTTGGACATATGAATACATCAAAGAGGGAGTAAAATTTTATTTAATACTTCATGGGAATTTGAATGAAATCCATCATCTGGTATTTTTATTCTCTAGTTGATGAGAAATTTATCAATGGTATGGAAAACATATTTTCTATTCATTGCTAACAAAGCATGAACACATTATTCTAGTAGTTTATCATTTTGAAGGTAAATAAAACTTATGGTGTATCCTTATTATGAACATGATCATTTATGGTATTGAATTCCTTGATCTTTAATAAAATCACCATGAATCCCCTCCTATATATGTGGAAAATTCTTCCATATGTTCAAGGTTTTCTTTAGGTTTAATCATCATTGTTATACAGAAACTTAATCGATACTTTAATTGTTTTAACCCATTATTTGTATGGAATTATCCATAATGTACTTTTGATGATGTGGATAATTTATTTTATGTTCGCTAAAAGTGGAAATGTAAGATAAAATCCCTTATGGTTCAGCTGAAAACTAATTGAAGTTTGAGATTCATGGATACTCTAGTGTTTTTCACATGGAGGGTATAAATTATTCGACCTCATATATGATAGTAATGTGGGAATGGAGAACTCAGATGAATTACTAAAAGGAATAAGATATGGTTTCATGTATTAAAATAATATCTGTTAACCAAAATAATTACTATGTGGTGTAAGGAGGCCATCTAATGTCCTAGAAAATCTATTCCATTACAGTGGAAGGTATTCTACACTTTGATGGTATGAGGGTTGGACGAGGTGTTTTTGGACATATGAGTCATTCCAATGGTGACTCATTTCTAGTTATTTCATAATTTATAGTTTTATAATACTGATAAATTTCTAATGGTGAGACATTACCAATGCTATGACATTTCAAAGATAGCTCATCCTAGTAGTATCTCACTAGTGGTGACACATCTAGTTGTGACTCAATAATAGTGACACACAATGGGTGACTTGTTTGGAGGTATCTCACTGGTGGTGGATCTATAGTGGTGACTCAATGGCAGTGAATCATTTAGAAATGATTTTCTAGAGGTAACTTCCTAGTGTCATCTTCGTCGTGGTGACTCTCATGCGATGGTGGTGAACTATGAATCCAGATTTTCCATTTTCTCAATTTTTCGACTTTTATAATGGGAAATAGATCTGATGAAATATTTAAGTGTTTGGAAAGCCAGTTCAAAGGAAATCAATAATATCATAAATACATCTAACATAATGAGGATTTGAAATGGTCAAAACATGTGGTTTATTGAGATCCTACATTAATGGTAGTTCTAAAGTTCAACTAATCTCGAACATTCAAGATCCAGTCATTCTAAATAAAATATACTTCTTACTCTTATTTGTTATATCATTCTATTTATAAGAGAAGTTTCAAATCCTTCTTTATATTGGAGTCTTGTAATGAGGTGTTATATTTTGTTAGAGTACCCCCTTAAGATGTTCCCTCCTGCACACACCCTCTGTTCTTTTCAACAAGTCTATGAAAAAGGATTTTTCCCGTGAAGCTGTTTTTCCTTTATTTTTATATAGGTGTATAAAGAGGGATGTGTTTATTATTTCCTCCTATTTTAAACATGGTTTAATCCAATTTATTATAGATAATCAAATTATTTAAAAATAATATAATGTGGTTGTGTAATGTTACATATGATCCTACTATTTTATTTATATCTTGATCAATTTTGTGAATTTTATGTTCTAAATACACACTAGAAAACATGGCCTTTGGGGGTCCTTGTTTGTGCACTAGTTTATGGGTTATGTAATATTGGCATGTTATGTGGCTTTTTATGTAACTTATTATATAATTGGATAACCATGTACATTCGTATGAAATTAATGGATGCCTCGGTATTATATGGTTTTGGTGATGACACCCTAAATTATGTAAAACTATATAAAGGATATCCTACTAAATCTAATAGTATTTTTTACTCAACTATGTGTTGTAATGTTTTTGTGGACACAATTTTTTGTTTTGTGTTGGATCTTGATGATATAAAGGATGTAATATGAATGTGTTATGATGTTTGTGGGGGATGTTTATTATATGTGTTTGTGAAGTGGGGTTTTGATTGTTTATATGGCACAAATGTAAAATAGGGTGGTTCCTGATGGTTATGGTGTGGATGTGCAATAAGGATGGAAAGGTGGATGTTGCTTTAATTTTGTGATGATTTGGTATTATTGGTAAGAAAGTAATAGGTTATTGTGTGGTGTTACTTTCTATGTGTTGGTTATTGTATTGTGTGAAATAAATAAATTTTATGAGTATTTATGTAACTAAAATTGAATATCATTTCATGGGATGAATCATGAAAATTGGTTTCTTAGATATGGAATGTGGAATGTGAATATTAATTGAATGAATAATAACATGATGGAATTTAAATAACTACTGAGCTGTTAATATGGGATTATTCTATATATGTAAAATATTTTTAGAATAAAAGTGTAGATTAAATGTATAATCTGAATCTTGCCTTGTGTACTTCTTGTATGGTGTCTTGTATACATTTTTAGAAGTGGATGCATAAGGACTTCTGAGTTGGGTTGTTCCATGTTTTTAAACCCATAGGATGAGATTCAATGTTTCATAAAAAAATATGGAAATATCTTATATGTTCTTGTGATTTGTATACATACCCCCCCCCCCCTTATTGAGAACAATGTGCTAAACACCCCTATAGAGGCACAGGAGGGTGTAGTTCCAAACATCAAGGTGGGAGGAAGGATGCATGGACACCCACTCTTCCATGCCCCCCTCTATAATGTGATTTGGATGATGTTCATTCTCGAAGGAGGTGATGAGATGTCTTTTCCAATGTTTCTTCAGGATGATTTGTTATAGGGTTTTCCATGTGTCTTCAAGATGATATGAGATGTGTTGTGAGGCATAGTTGTGTGCGGGCAGGTTGTGTTTTGAGGCCCAAGTGTGTGCAAAAAGGATGTGTTGTGGGGCCCAGGTGTGTGTCGATGGGATGTGTTGTGAGTTCCTATTGTGTGCAGGAGGGATGTGATGTGTTGTGTTTAGAAGAGGCAGGAGTTCCATGACATTTATCATCGGGGCACAAGCATGGATAATCAATTTGAAAGTGGTGTGGGGTACCCTATCATCATTGTGCTCTACACTATATTTTATTAATTGGTACGAGTTATTTGAAGATCATTCCTCGGTGTGGTTAGGATGGTTAATATAACTTTATAGGTGATGGTTGGTTCTACTATTTTCCCATGGGTACATTAATATGCTCTTTTCACATGTGCATGAGATTTTTTCCCCTATATAGCATACCTATATGCTCACCCAATATATATAAAATATTGTTTTTAGTTTTCTAGGAGGACTTTATGGACTATACTAGACATTTTTAGTTCGGGAAATGGTTTTATTGATTTTTCACTACCTTACCATTTATTCTATTGGTCTTTCTTTTAGTGATATATATATATATATATACGTTTTGTAATTTAAACATGCATTGTAAAATGGCTTAGGTTTTTTTAATATTTCATGGATATTATTTCGGTGGATACATCCTATCATCTGACCTTGTATCCATATAAATAATAATTCATCCCATATGAAGATATTTGAATACCCTTTGTGACAGTCTCTCACCCAGGACCTACTGAGGGAGGCACTAAGGGGGAGCCATTATCTCCCATTATTTAATTCCAGCCTAAAAAGGGTATCTTTAGAGAGATGGGGCTTTGACAGAATGGTCTCAGAGCTGATGTTTGATATATAGCGTGGAGTTCAGAGTTAAACATACTGGGGAATTCATGGGTTGGTATGGAAATTGTTTCAGTTGACCATGGAATGTGACATAGGCCTAGGAGATTAGAAATGAAATGGGATTTTGAGGTCCCTCAAGATCCAGTCCAATGAATCTAAGCCTACCAAACTACCAATTGAGGCGGCACTACTCACAAGGTAGAGACCTAGGACATGTACGTGCATCATAATGATTTGTTTTATGATTATAAATTGGTTTATTTTGTAAAGATATACAGAATTAAATGAATCACAAAATTTTATGAGTGTTTCCTTGAACATTCCTATGATTTTATTGCTAATAAAATTCTTGAATTGCTTGATGAATTATTAAAATTAAAAACATAAAAGAGTAATATCATGGTTTTATCCATTTAATTATTTTTTCGAAACCTTTTTTATGTTTGACAATTTTATTTCCTTTCCTCTTATCACATGATACTTAATAAATTTGATTTTTCTTCCCTCTTCAGTAATTTATTGATTGCCTTCTAGTTTTTGTAATATTTTAAATTGTTAGAGAAACATGGATTTTATATTTTGTTAAAACCAACGATTTAATTATGAAAACCCTTTCGAATCATGTAACATCAATGTATTTTACATTATGGAATGATAAAATAAATTACTATGAAATGATGAGTAGATGAACTCAAGTTTCCATGTGATATAAACTGTATTTTTTTTGTTCCAATCTGTTATTTTTTTATGCATGTGTTGTTTAATTTTTGAAAAATGTATCTTTAGACATTTTAATTTAAAATTTTATTAAAATTTCATTATTAATTATTGATTATTATTTTAAATTTTGAATCCTTGACATGAATAAATTTCATCTTAGTTTTTCCTCAGTTTATGTTATATATTATAGATATAAAAATACATTTTAATCGTGTGTTTGGGTAGAAATCCATGTTACATTTTTTTCTATAATTTGGAAAATGATAAGCATGGTTTTGGTAATTTTGGAAACTTAAAACATTATACATGAATCAACTTATTATTTTATAATTTATAAGAATATTAATTTACCGAAATAACCATACTTGACATGTATAGTATTGATTATTTTGTTATTGGAAGCCTGCCAACTATTGAAATCATAGTAGTAGTGACTAAGGAGGTTTTAGTATGGTAGAACTATGCATGTTGCATGTTTCATAAATTCCATTTAAATATCCATGTAGAATCATTTTGTCCACATTTTAGTATATAAGCATGTTTTATTGAACTATGAAATGATTAAATAATTTTTATCCCGACCATGATAAAGTATGAAAATTGTAATAATAAAAAAACATTTTTTAATTTATTATTAAAAAAGGATGTTTTATTTTGAAAAATCTATATGAACAAGGTGTATGAAATAGAATATGTGAGGATAAAAAATAATGAACCATAGTAATAAGACATGTGTGTATTTAATTTTATTATCAAAAATCATGTTTTACTTTGATGATTTTGAAAGCATTTTGTATATAAAAGGTTATATTTTAATTGAACAAAACAACATAGCATGTAAAATTTTTCAAATGATGTTGTAAATGTTTCTCCATGATTATAATATGAACCCATAATATCTTCTTTGGCCACATCAAACATGGTGTGTGATACTATTTTTTTGAAATTTTTCCTTTAACAAGGATGCATATTAGGGATATTTAAAAGAAATACATTATGTTTCACTAGAAACAAACTAAAAACTTTGGCTGATGTTTGTGGTTACATTGTTATAATTACACTGATATATCGCAATACCTTACTGAAATACCAGTTTTTAGAAACCATGTTTGTGATATGACTATTATACATTATGATACCCATGACTCGACCACTAAATCAAAAAAACACCATGTATTAAAATGAAAGTCTCGTATATAAGAATAAATAATTGATTCCCCATAAAAAATGTAATTTTTTTAAACTTCCCATGTAAAATAATAAGAAGAAATATTGTTACCCTTTTAATAGTTATATAATATTCTATGTTTTTTAAGTATATGGGATTATTTATATTCTGATTTCTTGTGTAACATGTGATTTAAAACCCCAAGAAGATGAACAAGGGTAATCATGGTCCTTAATCAACATTTATTTTTATTTGATTCCATTAAAACTATGTGGGAGAATTAGTATCACCCAAATAAGATAATATCTCGACATGAGAAAGGGGATTCCTTGATTTGTGTGTTTGGGGTTTGATGGGTGATTTTAGTGGTGATTTATGGTTGTGGAATTTTGGAGGATGGGATGGTTAAAGTGGTTAGTAAAAATGGTATTATCTATTGGATGGTAATGTTGTTCAATGATGTGGTTTTGTAAAATGTCTGCTGGAATTTTTTTTGGTTTAGTAGTTCATCAAGTGGTAGTGTTGTGTAGTAGCAGTGACGTGTAGTGGAATATATATGAGTATTTTATGGTAAGGTATATTTTTTTCTGTTTCGTTGGGTCGTGATATGATAGAATACATCACCTCTCATTAAAAGGTTATTCACATAATGGAGGAAATAAAAAATCTATTCATTTTGGAAATCATAAAGTCAATAATGATATTCTTTCCTCCCAAGCCAAAATATTTTTATCAATGAAGTTTTGAGAAGGTTGGAATACCTCCATTTTGGTTTTTTTTCTTTTGATTAATCATAAATTTAAAACATGTTTTAGGACCAAAAACACAATAATATAGGAAAATTCATTCCCAACATAAAGACATGGTAGGTTATGACATGTTTTAAATATGTGCAGGCAAGTTAATGTCACCCAAATAAAACAATATTAAGGTGTGGATGATGGGTTAGTTTTATTTTATGCTTATATTAGTTCATTCTATATTAATCTATATTTTTTTGTTAGTAGTGGAATTATATTTTAAACTCTTGCATGTGATGAAATGCACCTATTACAAATAAAAATTTGAAATGATGAACCCCTTGTAGTTTCTTCATAAGTATGTGCCTGGTAATTAATGTTTTGAGGAAAAACATAGAAAAAAATTAAGAAGGACAAGCTAGTATGTTTAAAATTAATTTATAATTTTTTATGCATGGAAAATGTTAATTCATTTTTTATAAATTTGACGTTAAATAGTTTTAATTTTAAATTGGTGAAGAGCATGATAGTGTTTTGTTAGTAGAAAATAATAATGTTTTTGAAATCATTAAAACTTCAAATTAGTTTAGTTTACATGGGAAACATGTTGAAGGGGAAATTGTTTTTAGTATTTTTTTGTATGTTTTTTCAGAATGAGTATTTTGATTAATGTCATTCTATAAAAATAGATCAAAATTGGGATTTGGAACAATGTAGTTTTTTTAACCTATAGAATTTGTTTTATATTTTTATTGGAAATAATTTAAATAAGAATATTTTCAAACAAATCATGGTTTAATATAAAATGATGAGATATATTTCATGAGTGTAGTATTTAATTTGAAAAATAATGCTTATATTTTCAACTCCTTCACTGATATGAATTAATAAAATTATTACTCAAGCATGCGAAGATTTTTTATTCATGATATTTTAATATTGACATGTTTGAAATGTTTCAATTAAAAATTTTATAGATTATCAAGTGGAGGTAATGCATTTATGGGTATTCATATAATGAAATTTCTATTCGAATTTATTGAAGTAAAATTTATAACATTGTTTTACACCATGTAAAATATATTCCTTCTGTTTAAAATAACATGAATACTTTTTTTCAATATTTTTCTTCCAATGTGTTATTTTTTTTTTCATTATAGAAAAATTATATCTATCTATGTGACTATGTGCATATTTGAGAGGTATCTCCCCAAGAATATTGGGATTAATAAATTATTTCAATTTGAACTTCTTTCCCTAGTAGCTGTAGTGTTCTAAATATATTGAAAAACATGAGAAATATCTCAAGGTGTGGATGTTCAGGAAATTTACCCCTTTTATTATGGGTTTGTTTTTAATTCTTATGGATTAGAATTATTTGAGGGGTATCATACATAATGTCCCAAACTTTCTGATACATTTAATTTTAAGAAATCAACTGTTTGTGGTGTATGATGTTATTCTGATGTGATTTTGTGGAATTTGATACATTCTAATAGTGAATCATTTCAATAGTTTTCAAAATTTATAGTTTTATATGAGGGATACATTTCCAACGGTGACAAATTTACAACGTTGAGTAAATTCCATCTGTTGATCATCCTAGTTGTATCTTGATTATTGTGTCTCATCTGGTGGTGACTCACTGGTAGTGACTCGTCTTATGGTGTCTTGTTGGAAGTGACTAGTATGGTGGTAGATCACAAGAGGTGGCTCCTTGGCGGTGACTTCTTGAAGGTGGCAGTGAACACTGTTTTTATATTTTTAATTGTTTCCTGTTTATAACATTTGTGATGTGAAATGTGTTTAATTACTTTTATTATATGTTTAAAATACAATTAAATGTCTTGAAATTATATCCTTAATTTCTCTGATGTATGGGGAATTTTAAATGGTAAAAATATGTGGTTTGTTGATATCCTCGGTTTATGTAAATTCTAAACTACATCTAATCTCAAACATTATGTATCTAGTATTTTTTATGTAATGATCCATATTACTATGCTTTTTTATTTTCTTCTATTTAGAATAGATGTGAAGAATACTTATTATTGAAGGATTCCTAAAATGATGTGATTTAGTTGTTTTGAGTACCCCCTGAATTAGTTTCCTCTTATACACACCACTTGTTTTGGTGCATCAAGTCTACGGAAATGGATTCATCCTTCCATGTAGGGTTTTCCATCATTTTTATTTATGTCTATCATGTGTGGTGGGTTTATTATTTACACCTTTTGTGAAGATGGTTTCATCTAAATTAATATAAATAATAAAATTGTTTTAATGAAAATATAATGGATCTAGGGAATGAGATATAGGATCCCACATTTTTATTGATATTTTGATCAATGTTGTTAATATTATGGTATAAATACCAAAGAATAATCATTGTTATTGAGGGTCCTCATTTTTCACTATCTTATGGGATATGGAATATGTTTGTGTTATGTGTCTATTGACGTTAAATTTTATATAATTGAAAACCCATGTAAATTAGGTTAAAATAAATGGATTCCCAAGGATTATATGATGTCTATGATAACACCCTAAATTAAAGGAAATTAAATAAAGGATTCCCTAATAAATATGAAATTATGTTTTTCTCTATTATGTTTTGTAACATGATTTTGTACATGATTGTGTGTTGTGGGTTGGATCTGGTGATATCAAGGATGGAATATGACTTTTTTTGTGATGTGTGTGGGGGAAGTGGATGAGATGTGGTTCTAAAGTGGGGATTTTATTATGTTTATGGTATAGTGGTATATCAGGGTTGTATGATGGTTATGGTGTGGATTTTCAATAAGTTAGAAAAAAGGGATATGGTTGTAAATTGATAATGACGTGGGATTATTGGTATGGGAATAATGGGTTTTTGTGTGGGGAAACTTTCTTTGTTTTGGTTTTTATATTGTGTAAATTAATTATATTTCTATGTAGGTATGAAGAAAAAATTGAATATCATTTCTTATGATGAATCTTAAAAAAGATTTAATTCTAAATGGAATGTTAAATGTGAAAATCTAATTAATGAATCATAATAGTCTATAATTTAAATAACCAATGTTTTTTTATTATGGGATTATTTTAAATTTTTGAAATCTGATAAATCGCTAAACATGACTTCCAAGTATTAAGTAACTTGTGGATTATTTTCTTCTTATATTATGTCTTGTATATATTTTTGTTATTGGATGTATTAGAGCTTATGATTTGGGTTATTCCTTATTTGTAAACTCATAGGTTGAGATTGTGTGTTTCAATACAAAATTTTAATATCTTGTAGGTTCCTGTGATTTTTATACAAACCCCACATTTGTTGAGACCTATCTGATAGACACCACTATATTGATGGGGGGGAGAGTATTTCCAAAAAAATTCACTAGGATGATGGATGTATTTCCACCTTCACTTCCAAGACCCCTCCTCAAGGTGATTTTGACCCAAGTTACTTTCAGTAGGATGTTAATAGATTTTTTCTCCCATGTATCAATAGGGGGTGTTATGATGGGTTTTACCATGAGTCCTCAGGATGATATGAGATGTATTGTGAGTCCCAGGTGTGTGTAGGAAAAATGTGTTGTGCATCCTTGGTTTGGCGGGATGGATCTATTTTGATGTCCGTGTGATTCTTGGGGGATGTTTTTTGAGGCCCATGTGTGTGTGGGTGGGATGGGATGTTGTATGTTTTTATGAGGTGGGAGCACCATGACATATTTCAGTTAGATGTGAGAGTGGATAATTCATGAGAAAGTGGTGTGGCTACCCTATCATTGATTCTTTCTATAATATATTATATTACATGGTTCATGTTTTTTTGAGTGTTCCATGGTGAGGTTGGTATTTTTATTATACCTTTATAGGTGTCAGTTAGTTCTTCCATTTTTACATGGATTCCTTAGAATTCAATTTTCACACCTACATGGGAGACTTTGGTTTTCCTATGGTGTATACTTGTATTCTCAACCTACATATATAAAAAATCTTTTTCAGTTTCAAGGAGGATATTATAGACCATTCTGGACCTTTTTAAAATAATATTTACAGTAGTTACTATTGAACTGCATTAGAATTTAATATTTTAATATTTTATTTAGAGACTTTTATATATATCAGTTTTGATTTTTTCATGAATTGTGGGATGGTTTGGCTTTATTTTTAAATTCTTCATGGAGTTTATTTTTGTTGATACATTTTATCTCATGATCTGGTTTCCTTATAATGTGTAATGCCACTCATTTTTTGATATTTGTATACCATTAGTTATTGCCTTCAACCAAGGGCCTACTTGGGGAAATACACAGGGGGCATTATCTCTCATTCTCAATAACCAGGCTTGGTGGGGTATATTTAGAGGGAGGGGGTCATGAGAGGCCTTCCAATGAAGTTAATGGAAAAATATTTCAACAAAACCACTACTCACAATTTTGAGCTTTAAATGGAAATCTATTTCAATTACAATAATTGGCATGAATCATGATAGTTAGGGTACACTTATCATCAAATATAGAAATGTGGATTCAATGTTTATACATGTACGAATATACCATATTGAAATATTTTCCTTTAGTAAAATATGATGTGATTATTATAATTTATTAATTCTCTCTACATGGGTCCAATATATAATTTTTGAATAAATAAATCATATTCTATTTTATGAATAATCCTATTATCATCTTTCAATGCAAGGATTAACCCAAATATCCAATGTGGATATTTTTATCTAAAATAAGAGCCTATTTAAAGAATTTAGGTTGAATTATATTTTGTAGGAATAAATTATATTTTTATTAAATGATTAGTGTACAAATTTGAATATATGATCAATGTATTTACATTTTGATATGATACATCATGATTGATTAAATTCATTGTTATATTTATCATAAAAGGATAAAATATTAAATAATTTATTGGAATTTAAATATGGTTGGTAATATTTCACAAGTGTCTATGGTTAAATAATTATGGAATCGATTACGTTGAACTTTTGATATTATTGTTTGAGGTAAAATTATAATTTATCATTTTATATTCCAACCATTTTTTATTTGGAAAATATTTATTTAATGGAGGAATTTATTCTGATTGTTTTGATTCATTATAATTTATTCAATCCTAAAATATTAATTTTTAATATATATCTCATGGAATATGAAATGAAGTGGAAATTTATTGAAACTAAAACAAAGTATTATGTTTTACTTATGAAATGGAATTAAATAAATTATATAATTCCCTTGATAGAGTTAGATATATAGTAAAACAATCTCATGAATTTAGGAATATAACCAGGAAAACAACATGTTATCTATTAAGTTTTCTTTTGATTAAATCTATTTTCTTTAAAAAAATCATAGATTTATAGTTTTTATGATTAACATTATAATGATCATGTTTCCAATTATTATCTCTTAATCCTTTGGTATATTTTTTATCTTTCATATCCATATTTTACTTCCCACCAATGTCACTATATTTGGATACATAGTTTTTTTGATTACCATAAAACGTCATTTATACTCTTTTTTGAAGAATATTTTTGAACCCATTTTAGGATGTGAGTATTCCACTAAGGTATTTTCAATTGTGAAACCAATTATTAAAAAATAAAAATAGTATTTTTTTGTGGAAAAATCTTTTTATGTTCTGGGGATTTAACACCCTGATATCCTAAATGACATTATTTTTAAGATTGTATTTTACACACACACAAAATATTATGAAAACCCCAAAATATTATTACATAAATATGAACATTAAGAAATAGACATTATCTTAGTGGGTATGAAAAGATTTAATTGAACTATTTAAATTTATTAAGAACACAATCAATGAGAAACCATTTTGTTATGTCTTGTGAAATAATAAATATATTTTCATTCATGTTATCTTATGCTATAGAAGTACATTTTCCTAAAAAAATTCAATTATTTATCTGATAAACTATTATAAATAATTTCTATAAATTCTATAAAAATTATTTTAAGAAAATTATAACATTATTCATGTCATCATATAAATATATGATTATTTGATGTTGTTTTTAATTTTATATATAGTTTTTTTAATTCTGTAGTGGAAAATATTTATTTGTACTGATAAAATTCTTATTTGATTTGGAATAAAATTTTTAAATATTACAGGAATTTTCTGGAAAATAGATTTATTCCTAAATAATTTGTATCATCACATTATGCCTAAATAGATGAAATAAAATTTCACACACTAATATTTATATAATTATATAAAATGGATTCCATATTTTTTTATTTGGTTCAATTTTGGTAATTACGTACCTTTTAATTTTATGCATGATGAATAGTAATTGCGGTAAAATTTACCACCATAGTAATGGGTTTTTAATGTTAATCTAGGATATATCTCAGTGATAAGGATATAATATATAATCCAAATTCTTATTGGATTAATTAAATTATATATTTTTTATATATAAATAAAAATATATTCTTTTATTAATGGGTTTTCCATTAAAAATACATATTTAATATTGAAAACAATTAAAGATAAAAAAATCAGTTTTAGATTTAAATATATTTTATATAACCACATAATAATAGAAGTAATTTATGAATGAATATAAATTTTTATATTGAGATTAATGAAAATATTTTCACTAATAAATTTATATCACTTTTTAGAAATTATATAATTATCTTAAAATATCACCCAACCATTATCCGCTTCAACAGTATTGACACTTCCATCTTGAATATCCATAGAAAAAGAATTTAATCTTCTGTAGACATATTATTTAGGTATTGTTAATCCGAACATACTAGCCTAAGGATCCTTAAAAGATGTTCCAAATTATTTTTTTAGAAGAAGAGGAAACCACCTAAACTAATAACTTTCATTTAAATTTGAAATTTACATTATATAAATATATTATATACTTAAAAAATAATATTTTATGTATCATCAGATTGTTTAAATATCATAATTATTATGAAACATCCTTTATACACCCTCTTTCTTGTCTAATGAGATGTTAAAAATTTACTTTTCTTTAAGTACAACTGACTATCTCCATGTAGTGATATAATTAATTTTTCATTTGAATCATTAATGGATTGATAATTGGACATGATTACAATTTTAATATTATATATATGAATTATTTTTTTTATAATAATAATATCAAATATATCATTTTAATTTCCAAACAGTTGGAAAACGATAACATCGATCGTGTGTGCATGTGGGATACCACATCTATGAAGAGATGTGATTTTTTTCAATTCAATTATACTTGGATGAAAAAATGGATGTAATTTATGAAAATATTTAAATTATATTATATAATAATCCTTTTTAATGATGAATTATTATTTTAATTTCATTTTTTTAATCTATAAAAAAATGAAACCAATGTTAATGTTTGTGTATAACCTAACATCTCTGTGAACAATGTAGTTATTTTATCTATCTCAAACACTATGGATGAAACTAATATATACATATATATCATCAATATATATTATATAATAATAATTTATAGGGTTTATTTATTTAATTATAATGACTATAAATTTATTATAAAGGAGGATAAATATCATCAAAACTCTGTTGATCTAATGGTTGTGTATTTTTATCTCACTAGTATTTCTTTGAACCCGAAGCCTTATACCTCGATTATTTATTTTATATATTGTACATACCTCCCGTAAATGTATTTTATTATTTTACCAATTAAATTATTATTTATTTACACATCCATATAAGTTTATTTTTATCATGGGGATTATGATTGACAAGCTACCAAAGTGGTAACAGTTTTATTATTCAATCTAAATTTTTAATGGGATTGTTTTTTATTCTATTAAAAATAATAAAAAATATGATATACCTATCAATATTGTCATGAATATTATTATCCTATTATTACTTCATGGGAATAAAAAAATTATCAATTTCATAACAATAATTAAACGTGAAACAAAAAATTCATTATTAAGAAAAAAGTTCATTAATTTTTACTTCCGTCTAAAAACATTTTTATTTCAAATCACTATTTTTTAATTTTTTATAAATATTTCCCTATTTTTTTCAATTCTTTTTTACATTTTAGAAAATATCAATATGTAAAAATTATTTTAAAAAGAATATTTTTATAGTTTTATAAACTATTTACTTTTTGGATTTAAAAATTTTATAAAAGTAATTTTTTCCAACATATATGGCATTAAAAAAAATTATCACTATTGTGACTACTAGATTCCTTGATTATTAAATTACATGATTGTATAATTAGTTTAAAGGAATAATTTTCACCTACATTTTCAAATTTTTAATTTTTAATGAACAAATTTCAAATTAGAAGTGTTAATTTCCTCAATAAATATTCTAAATGATACGTCAAAAACATATTCCATATTACACAATGTTATTTGATATTAATTATGATTTACATAATATGTAATATAAGGAAACAATACTTATTTTATCCCTATATGGTTTATGGTCATGATGTCAAGAAGGATTTGAAACATGTTTCCTTTTCCATTAGATATAATATGTTGAAATGTTTATGAAATTTGATTCCTTTAATTTATTTTAAGATGATGAATATTTTTTAAACTTGTGGAACACATATTTATGATTTTCATTATATGATGGTTAGGACTTGTATATCCATCTAGTTATTTTGCAAATTCTGAATAACTGATGATGTAAATATGTTATGAGTAAACCTTGTTTTATGCTATCTTGTTTAAAAATGGATATCACTTTAGTGTACATAATATAATTCGTAAACATTGTTTACAAGTCCAATAGATTATTCATGGATATATTTTTTAGGTCTATATGATAATCCATAGACCTAGTTTTCATGTATATATGTTTATATGTGGACCTTATTTTCATATTAATAAGATCATGTAGGGAAAAGATTTCATGTCTATATGTTTATGGGAGGGCCTCATTTCATTTCCATTGCATAATGAATGAGAATATTTCTACTTATAAATGTTAATAGAATTTAAATGTTTATGTGTATTCTATGATTCCTTATCTTATGGTATTATTATTCTATACTGGATCATTTCCATTCATTCTTTTGGGATTTATTTCATATGAATTCCCATGATTTATTTTATGACTCAAGATTATGATCTATGATATATAGGGTGTGGATTTTGAATATTAACCTCATATTCTCACACACATCTCCTTAGGTTATGCTGATGTGATCATTAAATATCCACTGCATACCCTTACTAAGAATATGACCACACCATTTCATATGTTTCATTTACCTAGGATATGATGAATAGTTTTTGAAATGATATGCCTAAGGAATATTCTAGTTATGAAGATAATATTTTGATAGTATGTATATCATTTATAAAATAGCTATTTATATTTCAAAGTGTCCAACAATGCAGGACCTACATGATTAGTGTGTGGATCATTACGTCATAGAATTAATATTCCTCTATTGACATGTGATATATATGTATCAAGGGATTAAGGTAAAATACCAATTAAAATGTGTATATATATATAAATCTTTTTTTAATATATTCATATCAATATACAAAATTCACTCAAATAAAATTTATTCATTTTCTACTCCCTCATCCTTTATAATATATTCATTATTCTTTTTCTAATCTCCATTATTGAATTTGGGGTTAAAATATTCATATAGATCCCAAATGATGATGATTATATTTTTATGGTAGCTTTATATATATATATATATATGTGAATATACTCAAAATTTACATTTACCAATGTTGTTTCACATTTAATCCTCATAATTTTTTAGTTCTATTAATTTATTATAATATTTTATCACAATAAAAGAATCATTATTTTTTTACTTCTGTATCTCATGTTACAAGGTACCAGAAAGTATATTATTTTAAAGGACAAATTAATATTCAAATGTATTATTATTACATTCACCGACTATTATATGAATTACATCCTCTAGATTTCATATCATTAACTATATAAATTAATCATTATAATAAAATAAAATATAAATTTTATAGTGTAAAATATTTTTTTTCATAAGACCACAGAAATTATTTTTTATGAAAATATTTTCCTTCATAAGTATTATACATTTAAATTGGTTTCTAAAAGAGGACCCTGATAGTTGATTGTTACATAAATTATCTGGTCTAAGAGACTTGATTAATTATTTTACCAACAATATAAAGATTTTAGGAAAATAAATTCACTATATTTCCTACCACATTATATTTGAAATTTCAATATCCATTTAGGATTCATCCACTTTCCACTTCAATATCATCTCTTAGTTGGATAAATGAATATTATATTTTAATTTTTCATGACGGGTGTACTACATTCAACTCTTAACTAACCAAAAGATATAATAAATGTTAAAAATTTATTCATCATATAAAAAACTCAAATGGTGTGGGAAATATAAATTGATAACCATTACTAATTACCATTCAAATGATTAAATAGTACATTTTTCTGAAAATATTCTATAATTACACAAATAGTTCAACAAAAACCATTCAATAAGTACCTAATGTTAAATGTTAGGAAAAATATTCCTTGCCAAGTTAAAATACCAAAACACTAAAGGTTTTGATCATATTTTCAACCTATTCTAACATAGTATTTAACTTTAGACAACATTAATCCCCCCATAATATCCCAAATAATTTATGACCTATAAAATAATATGAAATATATATTTATATTTAAAATAAATAACATAAATCGCCCTATATCCACAACAAAATGATATATGATTATAAAATATAAGTCATCGTTTATTCCTCAAATATTATACCATATTATAATTAAATATTTCAATTTACTTTATTCATATATTATTTCCAATACAATGAACATTGTTAAAAAAAATTAATCACCCTCTCACCAAATAACTTTTATTCACAAATTATTTATAGGATAAAACAAAAAACTCTAAAATTAATAACCATTTTTTAATTAACCACATTTATCGTGAAATAAAATATGATATTAGACCTGATAGATAAAAATAACATCTAACTTATGTCCATGACATAATTGTATTCTTCATACTACATAATTTTCAACACAACATAATTAATAATTAAGGGTTACATATCCATGAAACATCTATTTAATATCAATAAATGTATCTTTCATACAAATATAATTTAAAACATAATTCGAGTATTAATTAAATTAGGATTATGATATAATATAAACATATTAAGAAATGATGGCATTTTAAACATATAATTCATCCTGACATGATAACATTTTATCCTCTAAATTTTTTAAACATTCCATTTCATTAAAATTATAACACCATGTGTCATAAACAGAGCGTAGTTATATGATTTATAACACAATGATATCTTTTATAAAATATAATGATCATTTAATATTTTAGTTTTATATAATTAAAAAAACTCTTACATATAAAAACATTAATAAAACTGAACATTGATACTCATTGTATATGTTATTAACAAAATTGTATTCATTAGTGTAATGTATGGATTCAATCAAAACAGGAATCCTATTTAGATACTTGTTATATAATATAGTATTCTCATAGAATAAAATATAAAACCCTCATTAGTATCATGGGGTTAGGAAAAAATAATAATTTGTATGATCCAATTCTAAGTACCGAGAAATATATAATTTAAAATATATTTGAATATATTAAAAAATAATAGCATGATAGTGATAAAAAATTATCAAATAATTACAATAATTAATCATATAAAAGGGGAATTTTCAATGTGTGACATACCCACATAAATAATAAAATAGTTTAAAAAAACATAATTCATAATAAATGAATTTCATTTTCTATATATCAAAATCAAAATATTAATTCATTGTCAATGAAATCATAAATATCCTTTGTGGACCTCATTCGAAGACACCAAAAATATTTGAAGGATTCTACCAATTTTAATTGATATTTTCTCTCAGGAAACCTACCAATGATTCTAGGGACAATAAAAGTCCAATACTAATATATTATTTTTTAAATTCATTCATTTTAAGATATAAATGAATATAAATAGAATAAATAATCAACGTAATCATTCATATAAAAAATATATCCTAAGAAATTAAAGTATTTTTCCCATTCAATCACATTGAAAAACAACATTATAAGAAATCCAGAGTAATCTACTATTTGATATAATTAGTTTATATATCATGTAGATCATTATTTTAGTCAAATTAAGTTGAAATTGTTGCATATAAATTAAATAAAAGTTTTCAACCTTTTGTTGAAAACATAAAAAACAATCCTTTTTAATTTATTTAATTTATAAATAAATGTAAAGAATTTTGCAAAAATAATTTTATTAAAAATAAACCTCGAAAAATATAAATTTTTATTTAAATAATTTATTTTAAATGATAATGAGAATATTATCATTCAATATAAGTCAAAATATAAAATTATTTTCAAAATTTTATTAATAATAAAAAGTGATTTGAAATGAAATAATTTAAATATAGTACTTTCAGATCTATATAAAGAAGGAAGTATTTTGTTGGAAAAGACCAGGGAGAATCATAGTAAAATAAATATAATAAATGTCTATAATCATTTTTATAAAACATATATATCGATGAGAAACAAAAAATGTCTTAATAGAAGAGATAAGGTGGTATCACTTGTAAAAAATATTCTTATTGATTCTTGAATCAAGAGATTGGAAGTGGATATTAAACATAAAAACAACATAAATCACCAAATATAACAATCATTAATTGTTTAATGAATTATTTTTCATAGAAATATGTTTATTGTATATTTAAACACGATCAATCTCTTTAAAATTTAGATTAGAAATAAAATATTTTTCCATTTTGTCACTTTTGAATCATAACCCCATTAAATGAAATTACAAGAAATTAGACGTAAAATATTTGAAATATTCTTATATTCCAAATATAATTTATTAATGTTAATGTATATATAAACATTAATGAAATAAGTTTTTCATATGAAATATGTCTTAGAGAAACAAGATTGGGATGAATAACCCTTTCCAGGAGCCTGACACAACACATATGTAATTTATCTATTGTGTAATTAATATATACTAATTTCAAAATATAATTAAAAAATATGTGTACTAATATATTAATATAAATTTTAATATAAATCAGTACAATATCTTATATAGTAGTAATTTTTTTTAATTTTCATGTCACATATTGTGGGAAAATGTTATTTAGCATAAACACAATTTGGTTGTCGACTGTGGTAAAATGGGACATTGTTTCATCATACCTAGTTTATTAATCATGAAAATTTATAATTTATACACATAAAATACAGTATTATAATCATTTATTAATTATAGACATGAAAAATTAGTCACATCGCTGCATTGAGGTGTTAATCCACATGAATTCATACGCGGTATTTTCATTTATTAACATCTTAATAGGTGTACAGATAAGTGGTATATTTTCCATCATAAATACTAAATTTTTTATTAATATTATATATATTCATTAAATTTATCAGAATAATTTTCTTATTTATATGGTGATAATGAAATAAAATTGCATCATTGAGGTGTTAGTCCACACATAAACATGAGTGATGTTTTCATTTCACATCAAATGAAGATGAAGAAAAATAAGTGTTATACCATAGATAGAATAAAAAATTGATATAGTGTTGATAATTTTGGTATTATATAAACATAAATGTTGAATAATTAAAGGAGTTTTAAGAATAAATAAAATGTATGCACTCAGTTCAGATTCATATCTATTCTCTGGGAAATCACCTTTGTATTAATAATTTATGCTTTTAAGTAGGTCTTTTGGGAGATTAAGTTTGAATATTTCATTAAAAGAATAATTTTGAAGGTAGTTCTATTGAATTTTATTATATAAATGCCTCAAAACTTTTAATGTATATAAGCTATTTTGTTACCTTTTATATGTGAGGGGATTGAAAAAAATTTATGTAAATAGTTATTTACAATATAATAGTTAATATAATCATCTAAAATTGAAAAAATCAACATAATTTAAGAGTTAGGAAATGATACGGTCCAAAAACCTTCAACCAGTAAAATATAGAAACTCTTATTGTATCATGTCAAATTGGATAACTATATACAATATAGCCAGACTGGTTGGTCACATGGAAGAAAACACACCTCCCCACACACCAGTGGCTACTCACTGGCAATGAGGGTCTAATGATCATACTATAGGAAGACTATACCATCATAACCACCGTGAAAAAATGGTATGTTATAATGAAACCACCGTAACAGAAAAATAAATAAATATACTATATAAGATAAAAATATCTATAATAAATGAATGAATAACCATGCATTAACAAGATATAATATACTAGTAGTAAATAAAAAATAGGAAGTAAAACAAATAGGTCAAACTAACAATAAAAAATAAATAAAATTCTCCAATTATAGAAGGAACCTAGAGTACATTCCAACCACTACTTACCTGACATGTCCAAGCCTAGAAAAATCCACAACACATATTATTAACCATGATCGAAGGCATACAATCCAGAGGACAGTGGGGGAACCCAACGGTTTCCCGAACAGGGTGTGAGGTAAACTCAACCAGAAAAAAACAATGGTGTATAATTCAATTTTTTTACACTATTATAAAATAGATAAATTTGTAGGTATGATTAATATATAGTTAATATATAAATGTAATCAAGTCAGGCATGGGTTCCTGGAGGACACCGTCATGCATTTCCTACTTCAACCAAATATGTGTTAACTTTGAGTATGTGCCACTAGGTATATAGGTATATATATTTATGTCTATATATCTACTCTATTGATGATAATATATATAGATATTTTTATACAGTACTATGATTGATTGAGGTGTAACTCATGAATCCATAACTATTCATAACATTCTCATATTTTAAATTATGTCAATCAAGATCGTCCATCTTAGAGAATAATAAGGGATTAGAGGATTGAAGATCGTGAATAATAAGTGAATCTGTGCCCAAATATAATCAGTAATAATGGAAAAAAATCCCTAGAATCTTGTATAGTTAGGTATTCCATGTCCACAGATCATGTGTAATATAAAACACCATGTTCATGGATTATGTTTAATAATAGACCAAATGAACTATCTATAAATTATTTTCAGAATACATAAAAAAGGTATAAAGTATTCCATGAGAAATTACCATTTCTATAATACAAAAAATTCATCAACATTATTCCATTTACTAATAAAATTTATAATAAATAATGAAGTCCATTAAATTATACATGCCACTACCAATTTATCTCAATTCATTTATAATTTGATGAATCATTAATTACATTTAATAGTATTTCTATAAGATAAGGGAAACCATTTCCTTTAAATAATTACTTTTATTAAAATTTTATATTTCATAAATTAATGATAGCAGTAGTATAATGTAATAATTTTTTCAAAAAGTGGAGTCTTCCATACCTCTAAAAACCCAGTTAATTTAGAATAAAATGTCATTAAATCATAAAAAATCAAACACACCACCAAAAGAGTATTATGTTTTTAGTTAAATAATAAGTGTCAATGCAAAAAATTGATGCGCATAAATGGGTGCTTTGAGTCATGGTAGACATCCTCAAATAGTGTAATTTTTTTAGAAGAAGTTAATATAGATCAATATATTAACTTATTCATAATCAATTTAGTACTTATCAGGATACACATATATTGTTTGGACCATGGAAAAATGTTTGATTTTATAAAAAAACTATAATTTATTGGAAAATCATGACACTACCTAACACTTTCTTAGTATTCCTCATTCATCCATTATTGGGTGTTGATTTCATCTGAAATGATATAAATTGAATAAATCAAAAAATAAACTAAAAACTTGTCAATTCTATCTCATATAGATTTATAATTCCAAAAAATAAGATAAATGAACAAACCAGATAAATGGATTGAAAATCTAATTGGGGGAAATCAAAAATGACCTATGAAATTTGATCTGGATGGTAGATGAATGATATCTTGCCTGACGAAATAGGGAAGGAAGAAGATGTCATAAGATTGAGCTCATATCTTTATTCCTAAACCTAATACCTATTTATCCATTTTTAATTTATGTAGAAATTGATTTATTTTAAAAAAAATGGTTTACACCATAAAAACCTCATGGAAAGACATATGACATGAACACACTTTATTTTATAAAAACATCAGGAAAGCTTAATTTTCCATCTTTTCTTGGTTACAACTCAAAAAACATGGGTATACCCTACAGTACCATTTGATTATATAAATAATATTTTTATGGAGTGAATGGATTCTATTATTTCACCAGTAGAAAGTATTCCTACTATTCCAATGTAACCATACCAAACCCTCTATAATTGCAATTCTATTCATAACATTCCTAAAAACACCAAATCCATCTTTTCCAATAATAGTAACTCCATTTTCATTTATGGATATAAATATGACCCTTCCACCAATAGTGAAAATTTCAAATTGATTGAGGATTTACAATGAGTTCAAATCATGGTATATTACAACATGACCTCTGTAGAACTTCTCATCCTAGTGAATCGTTTATGGCATATAGATTAGAATACCCAAACTAACTGGATCATATGTTCTCATTGAAATGATTACCTTCCAACTTAAATTTAAAACAAGTACATATGAATCAATTCTAACGCATGGTACATTTATGGAAAAAAGAGATCCAAAAATAATATTCTAAACTGAATCATCATGATATCACTTTACTGGTCCAATATAACCTAATACATTATGATAGAATAATCTCTTTTTTCATTAAGCCTATGAATATTCCCAATATAGGCTCTAACCACCCATAGAAAATCCAAATCTTTAATATTCCCACATTCATATTTTCCAATATATAAAAAATACTTAACACCATAGATGCCATCCATATACATTATAAATAAGACTAAAACAGTTTCTTCACAATTGACCATATTTTCCTTGGTCGTGGTGGCAGTTCCATGAAAATCCAGGACTAACAACTTCTGAAGAACTCTCAGTTCCAAAAGTCGATACATCCAAAACCAAATCTAACACTTATAATCTGAGTCAAAAATATATAATTCATCATGAATTCCCACTACATACTATAACCAAATTGTATTGACGTATCTAAGAAAAAATATTTTTTTATGTCAACATGCCACAATACAAACATAGTTCAATAACTGATCCATCACTCTTGGATCATCCCCAACTCATCATAATAACTGATCCTGGTAATATATTGGAGGTATCTTCTTATTTTGACTATAAAAGTCCATGGATCTAAAATAGGATAGTTTATAGTCTAGAATTTACATGTTGTATATAATTGCATACCTGATACATCCACACATCAAAACTAATGTCCAATACTAATGGTGGTAACTCACATAGTGGTCGATTTTATGAATCAACTGGTGCTCAAGAGTCCATACAAGGTATTTATACTCAATATTCCATGTTTCAATAAGAAAAATCATTCCTATATAGTGATACATTTCCATTAATATAGTAAACAATAGTGAAACAAATATATTATAAGGAATTTATTTAAAAACAAATACATACATTATTTCATTTTCCCAATGTCCTTCGGAGCCAAACGATCATCTAGTAACTTGTTTAATTGTTGTTAGACCCCTATCACGTGTAGATTTATAATTAGGGACTGAAATCATATTCCTTACCCTAGCAGAATATTTTTAATGGGATTAATGAATGAATTTAAAAATACCACAACCCTTGCTCTATTTATCCATGAAAAAATGTACTGGCATGGATATAAAGCCACTAATCCTTGAGCACTAACATAAAAGTTACCATCAAGAATTTTGGATTCCCAAAAATGGATTCCATGTAAAACACCAAATTGTAATATGCAGTGATGATAACCACCCAAAAACGGACAATGGTGTACTACAAACTATATAGATTACTTAAAACCACTCTATAAGAGACTCCAAAAGTATCTCCTTGTCAAACCGTGGTGTATAGCTTGATATGTAGCTCAAATAATTGTTAATTATTTTTTATAAACCTCAAGTTGATATCATGAATAGGGAATAAACATCTAAATTAGGATTATATTAAGATTCTATTTATACATTGTACATATGTTTCCCAATACAAGATCTCCTCAACTATGCTATATTGTCCTAAATCCACAATAGAAACCACATATCTTGGAAATTTTTTTCATCATCAACCTATGGTCATCTACCTCATGTATCTAAAAAACCTTGATAATGTGCCTATTATATATCATTTGGGGTTATAACATGAATACAATTCTTTGTATTTATCACTGTGAAAATAAGGAAGCCCCATCCAACTCTAGAACGTTATAACAAAAGTATCATTCGATCCTCTTAGAAGGAACTATTATAAAAGTATTATTATAAAAATGACCTATTATATATATAATTAATAACATATCCTCAAACCCATGGTATCTTTGATCATTTATGTCTATTTTATGATGTCTAATTTAGACCACCGATGTTCATCAATAGTAGGTCAAACTACTAACCAACCTCACATCGTTTAGCATTTAAAGCACATATGCTCTATTGACCCATCAATATCCATGATCATATAATAATCCCAACACTAATTATACTATTCATATATGGTTCAAATTAACTAGTAGCATAAATTATTTCATCAACTTGTGTAAGAGATATCTCAAATTCACTAACAAGTTGGATACAATATGTTATTTTGACCATTATCAATTATTTCACTATGGATTCACTCCCACTAACTAGATGGACACACCTTTCATGGAAAATTGATACTCCCCATAATAAGAGTTTTATAGGAATCACATTACCAATAATTAATACCCATCAAATAGAACATGCACCACCCATAATGGATAGTGGATTTTTGATATATTCAAGAAAGTTACACCAAGTGAAAACATTAAAACATTGAATTAATATCCACATATAAGTGTGATATATCAAATTAAAATTAGATGTACACATGATTATCATTAGAGATACAATAACTAATATCATTAACATCATTCATTGAATCTAAACTAATGTTGGCTGACATGCTACAACACCTGATCCTTTTACAACATCATCATGTGTACTAGGATGGGTCAGATTTATTTTAACATATGGGTAACTATATTTCGAATATGGATTGTTAATTTTGTTACAAATAATTTATTTAATTATTAAAACAATACTCATATAGTTTATTTATGCTTTTATCTACATGATATGTACCATGTGCATCAAGACGTTCTACCTTAATATTTTTTACCATAATAAAACTTCTTTTGAAATTATCCATATCAAAATTCCCCTTTTTCATTTTATAATCTGGTTTCCCATTAAAAGTATTTATTCTAGAGTTATACTATACTGCATGTCTACCAACGTAGAAGACAACATAATAAGTCATCCCTAAAAATTTAGAAAAGGAGTATACGATCAACAACGTAGTCGACCATTACCAATATGTTTATCAGCTACTAAAATATATAATTACCAGATGCTGACAATTCCAAAAAGTTTCCACTTGTTCTTAAACACCCCTTATTGTAGTGTATTTTATTCTACTAAGAGTCAAATGTGACTCATCATCACTCAATAGATACCTCATTTTATGAAAAAAACATGTATTTACCAACACAAATTAACATTTGTGGAACCACCAAAACAGAGGTATCCCCTTACTAAAGCATAAATTGTTTACCTTAAAATTGGTTATTCCAATATGTTCGATAGGCTTACCAGCCTAACATTTTATCTAATTTTAAAATAAAATATTCAATGAGATGAATGGGAAACATGTACATTCTTACTCAAAGAAACTATCAAGAAAAAATTAAAATACAAATATATGGTGTTTGAATCTAGGAACACAACATTAAGGTGTTATCAAATATAAACATACATGAATTTTTATAAAAACATTATAAGGTACGAAATATAAAATTTATCTTTCCCAATATTTATATTATACTTTTCACTTAATTTTTCTTGATTTATGTTGATTATAATTTGTCTCATAATTTTATTTTATCATTTAAAACATCATTTATTTAAATATGCAAAAACTACAACTAGCTTAATTATTGAAAATTTTCCTATCTGTTGAATAATAAACCATTTATGTGGAAAATTGAAATTTAATTTAGTCATCTAGATAATAATATATGTCAAAAAACATAGTACATGACATTTATAATTATTCATAAAAGGGATCAATTTAGGAAGATGACTATTAACATTTATATTTATCCTTCATAAGTGTCTTATAACATGTTATATAAAGAATCGATATAGAAAAGTATCCCCTATGGGATTTTGATCCAAATCATACAATGGAAATTTTAACCAATGAAGGTCCCATCTATTCATCTAGTGTATATCTTAGTGCATCCCAAATTTTTTTGATTTATATAAATTTTTCAGAAGAATAGTAGTGTTATATCATTTAAATAACTAAAAAATACTATCTTACTTCTGAAGAGTCAAGATATAACAATAATATACTAATGATTATTATTTATATATTGAAAACATATAAATTTATATAATGATCATGTTAGATGAATCACCATTCCCAAATTATAATGGTATACTAATTTATAAGTTAAAATTGGAATTCATGTTACTTTACTGAAACCATTACATCCAGTTAGTGGAACGTAACATTTCATCCAAGATGATTCATTTAGATGGGCCACCATTATAAATTTTTAGATTTTCAAGATACATAGTTATAATAAGTATGTGTGTAATGAAACTCATCTTACATTTTATCCCAAGTTAATGTAGTTAAATGGATAAGAAAATGGAGAATAGTTTAGTTAAGGTTCCACCATCGTGATATATAGTAAAAAAGAATTTAAGATGATGCATTAGTTTTAATAAAAAAATTATTTATCTTCTTTTTGTGACTAGAAATTTTAATAAAATATCAAATGCATAATTCCAGGCACCTGAAACCTACTACCAAAAACCGATGCAAGAAAATAAAAATAAATTAGCATATACATGGAATTTAGATCCTCAGGTGACAATATTTAATGATTAAAATTACATTTGTACTAAACTAGAACAAGGGTTAAATTAAATATTTATATTATCTTCTTAAAAACTAAAAAGTAAAGCTTTTTTTTTGGAGAAATAATATTCCAATTTAATAATAAAGAGTAAGAACAATAGTCTCATCATTGGAAACATGGAAATTTCTCAATGTACGGGTTGTCCACACTCAAACATAAGCTATCTACCATGTATTTCTAATTAATATATTCCTACCTACTATCCCAAAACAGCATAAAGAAAAGAATATAATTTTCCTATACAAATTTTTGACATCTCGACCAGACTCCCCCTATAAATAGTTGAATTACTAGTTTGTCACAAGGCCTCAAATGCACCTATGAATACAATAAATACCACTAACTAGTTGTGAGAGTCCAACGATTGTATATTGTGAATACTATAACATCAAAATTAGATTGAAGTAGTGGTATGTGATATTGAAATAAATATATATATATAGATATATACAAGGGTAATGGAATATAATAACCTTATATCAATACTAAATTAATGAATACCCATGCATGAACAAAATACAAAGTAGAAAATGATAATGTACTACTGGTAGTACATAAAATATGCTAAACATGAAAAAATAGAAAAATAAAACACTAAAAATAATGAAGGGATCATAGGTCCATCCACATTAACCACTTCCTAGTAATGGATTAGCCTATACGGTAGTACAACTCATGGAATGATCAATGACTAAAGTCCTAAAAACAAAAGGTCCATCCAGGCACCCAACGACATCCCAAATAGATTATGATAAAAAATCAATAGGACACCACCAATAGTGAGTACTAAATTTTATCGAATCAATATGAAATTAATTAGTGTTTAGGAATAATAAATAAGTAGTGAATAATCAATTTTATCATTCTTGTTAAAAGATCCATTTAGAGACCAGCATGATAGTACATTCTTTGGAATAATATTGGATACTATTTTGTATGTTTCACCTTGTATATTAGTATGTATATATATATATTTATAAATAAATATTCCATATATGTGATAAAATATATAAACAAATATATATGATTTATTACAATGGAACCAATTAGTAACTCAAATTTCCATGCATAATGATAAGCATGTCATATTTCACATTAAGAAAATCATTACTATATTTCTTGTATAATAGTACAAAACTCAAAACACAATGATCAAGAATATTTAGCGACTCCTTTATTCTATATCATGAATAATAATTTATTCCATTCCATGGGATCATGAATAATAATAGATTTCTACATGATGATCCGGAAAAATAAGGGACAACATGCCTGATAATAATGAATAATAAGGGATTCCTCCCCTCGCGATCATGTGTAATTGGGTATTAAAGGCTTATGGATCATTTTCAATATGGGACCAGGTGAACATTACATTTGATTTTAGAATAATACATGAAAAGGGAAATATCATATGCTAATAGAAATTACACTTTGCATAATGTATATGATTCATCGTGATCCTTTAATTTTATAATAAAATTTATAAGGAATAATTATATTCATGAAATTAAAAATTATAATATCAATTTATCAAAATTATATTATCATTTGATGACTTAATAATTAAATTTATTAAATTTAATATAGGTTGAGGGTAAATCATTTATTTTAAATATTCATTTCTATTAAAATTCGACATTTTCTATGTAAGGAAGTTCTGTCAAATAATATTATGATGATCATAAGACATGGAATTCATTAAATACACTAAATATCTACTTAATAACATTTAGAATCTCATTTAATATTTTTCAAAACAACGCTCTTAAAAAGGTGGGTTTAATTACAATATAATGTATGATGGCGAGGGTATATAATCAATGCATATAATTGGGATGTTCGAATCGAGGGATACATCATCCAATGGTGTAATTTAAATAGATGATGGAAATATAGATCCAACCACTAACATTCAAATGATTAATTTCACCTTTATGGGTTGACTCATAGAAAGTATAGTAAATTATAGAATGAAATATTCTATGATCATAATAAGGATTAAGGGAAAATAATGAGATCCCCTAAGCCATTCTTAAGAAGTTTCACTAATTCATTATATAGAATTGATTCACGCTAGAATGAGAGAAATTAGATAAATAAAAAAATTATCAGAATAATGGGACATATTAGATTGAATTGAATTATCCACTCATTGGGTGAGATTAAAAATGAACTGAAGTAAAAGTATTGAGAGTTGAAATGAGATAAGTCAAACCCGATTAATGACATTTGATTGAGGAACATGTTGAAGGATATCTCATGAATTCCACGGGATAAAGAAGTGGACACCATGAGGGGGATCTAATTGATTAATTCACTTATCCTATACCAATTTTCCCAATGTTAATATTACTAGTACTATATTTATAAAAAAATGGTTGGTTTAAACCCTAAAAATCATCTACACAATCGAATGGCATAGAACACCACTTTATTACCTAGAAAACACGATCATGTATATTTTTTTACCTATCATGTTTACGCTACTAGAACCACAGGAAAACCCCATAAGACATTTTTCTTCCATAAATAAATTATTTATGGTTTTAATGCCTTCTGTAAATTCAAAAGTAGATGAGTCTATGGATTCTCTTATGGTTTCTTCTTTAACTCCCAGTAAATACATTGGAATTCAAAAAAATCTAAACACGCTATATATTGATGGTCAAACACCCAAAATCTCAAACCAATTTCTAGTTATCAAAAAAACCATCCAATAATTGGGACAAAATAAAATTCATTTATGGTTTCCAACCTTTTGGAAACACGAAATCCTACATTTATGTTCCATTTGAAATTGTATTATTTTTTTCGGTTTAACCCCCTTATTAACAAATTTTTACCCTCAGTCAGGATTAATCATTTTTTCACTAAATAGAGGCTGTAACAATACATTTATTATGGAATGTTCCTTAAGCATTGTACTTTGATTACATTTTTGACCATTTCTCATCTTACGTGTCAAATTAAAATATATTTTTTCATTTTTAAATTATTTAATAAAATATTGATTGTTATAATTTATAAATAAGTTTATTTTCATGACTATTATTTTTATTTTATTTCAGCGATATAGAGAATGAAATAGAATTTTCTTATAAAATTTTTTTACATCACATATAAATTATAATTTTCTATTAAATTCATGGAAGACATCAATTAATCCCAAAAAATATTAATCCTATTTTTTTAAATCATTTACCATTACTATTTTACATCTTTAAGATTATATGTATCAGGGTTGCATTAGAATATATTTTAATTGTGCCATCTATAAAATTAAATAATAATATACTATGATTAAAGTATCTTATTTTTTAAAAGAATTTTATTTTAGAGTCATTCATTAAATGGTTTTATCCATGGGGTAATATATAAGTTAAATGAATTGTAAGAGGGTGATATTTCATAAATTTTCTATTACAATAAATAATGTAAAGATTATAATCTATAGAATGTTGAAATTATTTGATAATATTTTGATTCATGTTGTGTTATAGATGAAAAATACTAATTAAATAAAATAATCACAAGTGTTTGGATGATTTTTCACGATAACTAATATTTTTAACCGTGTTTTATCCATTTATCCTTACCATACTGACAACATTTTTACTAAGGTTATATTTAATAATAAACAAAAATAAAGAGAATTATTTACCAAATTTACATCCTTTAATTTTAAATTTTGAATATATTTTGTGGGATTGAATTTTTATAATTTTCATAAAACTTTTTAATATAAATGAATAAAACACAATAGAAAATAGTTCATTGAAAATTATTTTTCATCCCTAAAAATTACCATATATGTGAATTAAATATTTTTATAATTTTTATTGCAATTAAATATATTATTTGATATTAATGGATGCATATTTTAATTTATTAATAAATACATAATACATTATTATATTTAAATAACATTATTTAAACAAATAATTGATGGTTTTGTGAAAATATACATTTTTCACTTTACACAAAAAAGGTAACTATTTTTGAAAAATAACAAAAATTCACTATAATATAATATTGATGTCATGAAGCAAAAAAACATGTTTTACCAAATTCATTTTTGAAAATTTAGAAATATATTTTTTTTCTAAATTATTTTGTGAAAATTATTTTATTTAATGGTTACATTTTAATATATTTTTTGTTCTAAATATATTTCAAAAAAAAATACAATTATATTATTTTTAATTTTTTTATAAAATGAAATAATAATTTTTCTCAACTACATCATGCAGAAATATTTATAATTGATATATATATTAATATAACATTTTTCTGTCCAACAAAAATTAATATAATGGTCAAATATATTTCCTCTTTTTTTCCAAACATGATTCCACAAAATTGATTCATCTACTTTTGTCCAATCATCAATATTATATTCCATGTTTTTTTACTTATTTCCATAGTTGTAGTTGGGATCACAATATTTATGGAGAAACATTTGGATATCGATTTTACCTTTTATGTTTATATATGTGTCTGTTTGTCTGAATTTAGACAACATTTATATTTTGACATATTATTTTATTTTGAAACCTGATTATATAATAGCATTCAACATTTATTGTAAAATTTAATCGTACAAAATGAATCATGGTTAGTTTCAGATTAATGTTCAATGTGTCACAATGTATAAAAGATAATATTCATGTAATGAAGAAATAAATTCTGAAAAATTAGGTTGATATGGTTACAAACTAAACATGACTACCCCTTACCAAAGACCTGCACTTGACATATGACACTGACCAAAGGGAATTATTGATCCACTTAGGTCGGATATTTGTACATACGAATAAATAACTCATATGGGAATAGTTTTCCATATGAAAATTTTAGGAGGGTCCTAAAAGATAGATCAATATATATATATATAGCAACCTAATATTTTTATATATTATTCTCTTTTAAATGCGTACTATGTTGAGCTTATTTTACATGTAACTCCAATGAAAAATAAATTGTAATACATTCTATTATAATAAAATTATATGTATTACATATAACCATTAAAATGTTTTCATTGAATAGGTGGGTTTTAATAATATTAACCACATTATGAAATATATGGGAAAATAAAAATATAGTTCAAACTAATATATGTACAATGAGAAAATATAATGATTATATCTAGAAAACATTTAATATCATTTTATGATTAAAAATAATTTTCATGACGTTTCTTTTTTGTGAGATTTATTTATAAAATATTAATATCTTATAAAAAACATATATTTCTATTATAAATAATATATTATAACTTATTTTATTTAGAATTGATGTGAAATTAATATATGTATAGTTATTAATATGAAACTCTACTTTCCTATAAAATATTATCGTTGTATTTAATTATTTTATTTAAGTATAGATAATTATATTTTGGAAATTATTTAAAAATTATAACTTCATTTTTGGATCAATAATAATAATATTATCGTATAAATACATTCTATAACATTTTTTAGAAGGTATTGATTATTTTATAGATTTTAAAAAATAAATTTTTTACAAAACCGTGATATTGAAGGCTATATGATGTGGTATGTGTGAATAAAAAACCTATAAAACATTGTTCACATGAATTATTTAAATAATTATATTATGACTATGAAAATTCTATTCTTAATTTAGAAAAATGATGTTTTATATTTTGAAAATTCATGTAATTTTTATCTTAATTGTACTAGTTTTTGCCTTCTTCTTCTAATTATGTTTTCTCATGTCGTCATTTTTTTTGTTGTATCTTTTAGAGATGAATATATACAATATTAATATATAAATCATGTATTTTCAATCATTATTATTCATAATATTATCATAATAATTACTTGTATTCTTCCAAAAGACATTTTATCTAAAAAGTAATTTTTACATATTATACATACTCACATAAAGAACAAAATTATATCACCGTTAAATATATTAATTAACAATATTGTTTCAATATTAGATATCATAATTACAAAATTTGGTTCCAAGTGTGTTTTTTATTCATTAAAATTAGTTACCGTAGATAAAAATGTATTTACCATGTTAAAGGTTACATAAGATGAAAATAATTTGACCATCTATAATAGAGATAACAATGATAAACACACATCTCATAATCAGTGGATAATTCTGACAAAAAAATTATATCCTCTACTTTATTTCCTATATTTTAATCCCCTTTCCATGTGTAACATGATTTTATTTTATATTAATAGTTTAGTTTATCAAATATTTAATTCACTTCACTTATAAAGGAGTCGTCCACCACCAATTCAATGCCACTGAAAAATTGAAATTTCATTGAAAATGAATCTATTTCATTTTATATAATATTCATCAATTTCCCAAAGACTTTTTTGATTAAAAATTGGTATATGTCTTCCATTTCTTAGAATTGCTCCTTTGTAAATTTCTTGTACTCAATATATGTACTAATAACTCCAAAACAAATTTTATTTTAAATCAATAAAATCAGCATATAATTTTACTATTTATATTAAGTAATAGTTTATTATTGTCATTATAAATTTAATTGTTTTCATTTAATAGTAATTATCTACAATTTTATTACTTTTCTCTTATAAACTAAAATGTTTTTCATGAAAAATGTTTGAACTAAAACCTCTCTGAAGTCTTGTGCTTAATTTTACATCACCACCATGGATAGAAATTTTAAACTAGGAATTAAAAATAATAATATATCATTTGTATCAATTTAATTATAAAAAATGGTAAATAAAATAATACCATTCTTCCTGCCAATGGGAGATGAAAACATCATATTTGTATACATGTGAACTACTGGCACCATGAGCGACTTGTTAGGTTATTCTTTACTAGGTTATAGAAATATTTTTATGAAATTGATTCATATATTTGATATAAATAATTATTATACATTATCAAGATTTTTATGATGTTATTTTTTAAAAATTGACAATAATTTTGAAATAGTATTTATTATCATTAGATTACATATAAGAAGGTTTTAAGGGATCTCGTTCACTCAAACAATTCCCATAACCCCCATTAAATATAAATGGTTATGTATAATGAAGTGAATTAATATTATTTAAATATATTTCATAATCTATTAATTATTAAAAAATTAGGGTTTTTGGGTCTCTTTTAGGGAACATGTGAAGGTAATCAAAAGTAAAACATTCAATAATGGTAATCCATAGTAACGAAGTAAAAAATGCATAATAAATGATTATAAAAATAAATTTAAATGGTTTTTATGATATTGTTATGGTACTATGATTAATTATTAGGATTTATTTTTTTAACTATACTAGTGGTTAAGGGACTTTCGTTTAAGTAGATGGTAATAGTAAGGGGATTTCACAATGTAATTTAGTGCCTCTTAGATATAATGATTATTCATGAACCCTATAATTCTAAGATAATTTTTGTAATAAAATGATAAAATAAAAGTGTATTTTCACTTCCATTTTTTTATTTACAAATAATTTGAATCATATCATTTATAAAGGATTGTTACTTCATTGATATTATATTCTTAAGGGTTTTCACCTCAATTCTTATTCATTGAGGCATGTTTTCATATTATATACCTAAAATTATTTTATTTTGGGCACCTACTATCCCATTAGATTCTATTAATAATATTATTGTCTTTATCCAAGAATTTAAATTTTATTATGAATATATATTTCATATTATATCACTTCTTTTTTTTAATATTTATAAGGGCCACTCATCCCAACCTTTGTTATTTAAGATTTCTTCCATATTTTCCAAATGTTTTCATTTGGGTAGTGTATACACTTCATGGATGAATTTTTATCTACTTCATATTTAAATTTATGTAATTTATATATTTATATAGTTTTATTACTTCAATGGGGGTTTTCATTAAAGGGTTATTCGATTGGATTGCTAATTTTTTTCTTCAATCTCTCCTTTAAATAATTTTGATCCTAGTGTTACTAAATGCATATGTATTTTTAACAAAATTTTATTTATTGAGTTATGATTTTTTAAAAATAATTTCATTCTTAATATATGGTAAAATTATATGTTATTCTAGAAGTACATTTTACAAGTAAGTAAATTATTATAAATATACATTTCCATAACATTATCTTATTTTGATATACCTTTTCTTCTTAATATCATTACTCTATAAATATACTACTCCCTCCTATTATGTTTTCGTGACATTGTTTTTGGGACATTACATTTAATTATTAATATTACTATTATTTTATATTAAAAAATATAATTACAATGATTGTTGAAATCATTATAATAAATATAACTACTCACCATAAATGGATAAATAATGATCACTTATCCTATATTTTGTATGATGTTCTTTAGAAAATAATAAAGATATATATTGTCTTTCCATATACTTTCGTTCAATGGATATATTGTTGTCATGTAAATCTAGTTATGAACATGGGAATGTATTTAGATATTTTATGTTGTTATTAATAATATGGATAAATATTTTTTAACAGTGATAGTTGATTATGTATTTTATATCCATACATGTCATTTCTATGATGAAATAATTAAAAATAATTATTTATTTTCATGGTCTATAATTATTTAACTCTTTAAGTCATTAGTAGGAAGGACTAAAAAAACCCTATTTTTTAAATAAATGAAAACCTAATTTTTTGGTATGTATTGGAAAAACCTCTTGATGGTATGTTTATGATGTCTTTTAATGTTAATAAGATATTAAGATTTATACTACGTGACATTATTCTTTTATTTTATTATGATATAAGTTATTTTAAATCATTTTGTTTTCATATTTTTATTAATTTATTCAATGTATATTATTTATTCATTTTTATTTCTCGGATATATCTCAATTTATGATTCCCATTAATTGGACTTTGATATTAAACTTTTATGTTTCCATTTCCCCATGTTATGTCAAAAAAATTTACACATTATATTTATATATAAGTATTTTGTGTGTAGATTATTATTGAAGTTGTTCATGATATATGTTATATAATGGTACTCATTGTGTAATGGAAAAATTACACTGGACTAGGAATGTATAATTTTCATAGAATAAATTTCCTTCTTAAATCAATAAAATTATAGACCTATAATTTCATCAGTTTGTATGTGAATTAATAGTCACTGATCATATTAAAATTTAAATCATTATAGATGACTCATTTCTATTTCTTTTCTATATTATGTGTAATGTATGTGTTTATTCACAAAATATTTTAATAGGTAAGTTCTAGAACATCAAATTTGGTAATAAATAAATGGTTTAGTTATCATTATTTGTTTTGTACGACTATATGACTAGGTTACATGTATCCCTTATGGTCGATATGTGATTTTATTTTAATGTACCTCAGGTTTTTTTAAAAATTTAAATACATGTTAGGAGTAAAACATTTTATTGTAAAAAAATTATTATAATATGATTTTATAATGATTATGGATAATTTTCATGTGGAACTCTATTTCCATATGATTTTATATATTTTATTAGGAATGTATATGGTACAAATTAACATTAATTAATTATTATATTTTACTAGAATGCTTTTCTGTAAACCATAGGGATAAATTTAAATATAGGTAATCATCCTAAAATTTGGGTAACGTAATTTTTTTACTATTATTCAAATCCATATCTAGATATATACTTTTAGATGAAGGATCTGCAAAAAAATCACATTATGGTTGGGACCCTAGAATGTTAAACTGGGTAATATATATGTCCTCACTGAACTCTTATTAATGATTACATTATGCACACCTATTTTGACAACCATTAGGAATATTCTTTAGTTGATTAACATAATTTGTATGAAATATTTAATGGTTTTTAAATTTTAAATGATGATGTAATATATAACTAGTATGATCATAGAACATAATATAAATTAATATTAATAAATTGGATTCTAGCATATAAATTTTTTTCTTTCATTATACATGTAACATTTTATTAACATATTCAATGTTTATTATTTATATTTATCAAAATAAATAAATTTTCTTATTGTCATAACTAAACATTCCTTCAAATAATTTAATGGTGGAATCTTAAAGGAATCGAGTTAATGATTGGCACCATATGAAATGACCTGATTTTAGTAATGAAATACCAAAAATGATTCTATTATTTATTGAATGATCAGTTAATTTTAAATATAAAACAAAATAAAAACATATTACCAATCTCAATTTTCAAAATTAATATAAACCGTATAATAAAATTGTCAATTCTCTTGAAATCAATTTAATGATATCATCAACATGTCCAAGGGAATAAAAAAATATAAATGATAAAAAATTCATTGTAAGGTTATCATAAAGTGGAATCTACCATGAGTAATTAAATAATAAAAAAAAGAATGTCAATTATCTTAAAATACATTTTATTTAAAAATAACATGGGCACAAAATGAATAAATAGAAAATATCTATGAAATAATCCCATTGAAAATAATAACTAAATTTTCTGGAAGTAAATTTTAAAAAATTGGATGTTATAGTCATAAACATCGTGGTATCTGTGTTGTAAATACATTGTGATAATCTAATTTAATCTATTGGAAGGTATGCACTAGAAACCCATTTAATTTTCCCAACTGATTTGTCTCATGCTACCTATCAATACATCAGGGGTAATTGATAATTATACCTGAATAGTTACTTTATTTCCAATGCCTTATTAATATATTAATTAATTAATATAATTGTTATACTGTTTTTGGTTTTCAATTAATATCCATATCAAGTAAATAATGTGGATTTATTATGTTTTTTCCTAGTTAATCAATGAAATATACAATAAAACATATATTCATTTTTGTAAATAATCATTTTCCTGAAAAATATAATATAGATATTATTGAGATACTTAATGTACTATTATCATAATAAGTTGAATATTTTATGACAAAGTAAATGAGAAAATATTATTAAGAGATATTAGGTCTTTAATAAAATCAATTCCATTATAAAAAAAATAAATTTGAAGTTAATTATTCCAAATAATAAGCCATAAATTTATATTCATCGTAAAACGTTTGAAAACATGTTGAATAACCAATCTATCATAAAATAGTTATGGTTGAAAATAATTTTGTTATCATCGTATATATAAAAACATTTATTTTTATTTTTTATAAAAAGTTAAAAACATCTATTTCTAAAAAAATTATAAATAATAATTTCAAAACATTTTAAAATATATTTAGAATAACATAAAATTCCGATAATAAATTATTTTATTAATAAGAATTAATTCTCAAAATTAATTTTCAAAATATGGACATGGGCTAAAAATATATATCCAATTAAAAATAAAATAAAATTTGGGTTTTAAATAAAAAGTTACTTTTCTTAATTCTAATAAACAATATCGTAAACTATGGAAGAATATATTGAAACTCCTTAAATATCTATAAGATAAGAAAATATATGGAGTTTAGGGTGGATAACTTATATGTTACCATTAATAAAAATTAGATCAATACCAACAATTGAGATTGAAAAAAATGTATTTCATCATTGGAACCATATAATATGCACCCCTTGAATGAATAAAATTGAATCAAATAATTAAAAATAATTATTAAATATTTTCACATTTTAAAAATATTAATTCTTAAAAATATACACCATATAAAATAAAATAGGTTCAAAATGAAAAATATGCAGTATTATAGTATTAGTTGATAGAAATATACCTAAGATGATGCTTACACTTCATTGAAAATTATTTAAACACCTGTATAATAGTTTTTAAAATGTATTAAATATCAAAAAGTCTAATTAAATTTATTTTTAGATTCATTCGTGATTTTTATACTTGGAAAATGAGGCACATCACTTCATTAAGATGTTAGGTCATACATACAAATGAGTGAAGATGACATTACATTAATGATAAAAGGTAATAAATTGGATGGTATATAAAAAATTAAAAAAAAATTAATTACCTAAATATCATATATATTCATTATTTCCATCATTATTACTATCAATATCAGCTAGGGATGGAAAAAAAATTACATCAGTTCATGAGGTAATAGTCCATTATTCACACTTGTGATGCTTTTGTTTCCAATATTATGAATAATGATATAGATAAATATTATTTCACTATACTAATAAAATAAATATTTATTTTTTTACTATTCTTTCATAGTATAATCATTATGATAAAAATGAAGCTTTTAAATGAAGAAGTATCAAAAGAAAGATCTCAGTGAACACAATGACATTTTCTTAGTGAATCTTCATTTAGATCTCTTATTAAGGGCTCTGGAGTTGGTTTTTTATATGATAATATCCTCTTGATTGTGTATGTGGATTTTAGGGGGATATTTATACATGTTAAAGTTCAGTTCTATGGATTTTTAGTTGTGAGGTTGTTGGGGGATGGGCTACACTTTCAAAATTTATGTGAGTAGAACACTTGATATTTTTAAGTGTATTATAATAATTTCATGTTGAATACTAGGAAATATGTATGAAAATATCTCAAATTCTACGGAAAAAGGGTAATTTTTACCTCAAACCAACCAATGTAGTTTCATATAAGGTTTCTATAAATTTGACACTTATCATTATACGTAAAACCCCAGTAAACCCATTTTTAATTAACCATATTAATTAATTTATAGTATTTTACTATTAATTATAAAAAAATATACATTTAAACTTATTAAATAATATTAATTAATATTAATAAAAATATTCAATCCATTTTATCAAAATAAATTAAATTAGTGGAATATTTTAATTAAAAATTGAACAAGCAAAATATATAAATAAATAGGTTTTCATGAAATGAATTCATGATGTGTAAGAAAGTCATATATTATCTATATGACTAATCATAATCATTATATTTATGGGAGTTAATTTTTCTTGATATATAATCTATAATTTTCATTTAATTCAATAATCATAAATATTAATTTATATAAATAAAATCGATATATATTACGCCATATAAATATTTCAAAAAAATAGTTTTTTGAAAAATATCATTTTTGTATAGATAAATGAACTTCTCTATAATTATATAAAATTTTTAATAGAACAATTATTCAATATAATTATTATAAAATATTATTATAAATAAAGTTTAGAATATTTATATTCTACATTTTTAATTAATAAATAATCCATAATTATAATGTTAAATTCCAAATATTTATTCTAGAATTATTTTGACCAAGTATGTGCAATATCAATTGCCAAAAAAATTTTAATTTGATTGTATGGTTTATTTAAATGTTCATTGAATTATTTTCTTAATAAATTAGAATGTCTTCTTACTATAATTTGAGATCATGTATTAAATTATTCCCTCCAATAAAACATTATTCTATTTTATTTTCATGGATATTACCTACAAAAAATGAGAATGGTTCTACTTTATAAAAACAATTGTACCCATAATTAATAATCTTTTTTATTATTTCCTTATATTAAAATCATTTTTTCAAGACATCAAATTCCTAGATAATTTCTTCATCATGATATGAATCTAAATAAACTATTCACAGGAAGATAAAACATGTATTTTAAAAGAGGTTAGGATATACATTGAGTTTGGTATGTATTTATTTAATAATGATATATGGAGCACCTCATGTAATTTAGAGATTCTTTGAGGAATTTCCAATTGATAATCTATTGCACCAACTATTTAAATAATTGAAACATCATAGATGTAGAATGAGATTATTTTTCTATTTTATTTAATCTTAAAACACCATTCCATGCTGATACATTCATGATATCATGTTCTCTAACCTAAAATTCATCATATTTTATCTAGGAGATAGTATAAAAAATTTCTATACTATGCGCTTAATTTATATTATTTTAAATAGTATTTGAAAATGTGATTTTTTACCCATTCTGTGGTTAGTGTAAATTTTATTATCACCAACTTTATCCCTACTTTCTAGAGAATTAAATTTCCTTTCATATATATCTTCATAAGAGACCATTTAAATACCCGAATAGAATCTATTATTATAAGAAAACTATTACAATAGTAAATAAGGATCCTACATACTTTAAATGTTAATTTATACAATTATCAACATTTATACTAATTATTTAATGGTATTTTTCGCCGCTACATTAGTTCAAGGATGGTAGGTTGTTCTTTAATAATGGTCTGTAATGGGATTCTTCATTTGTCCTTTACAAAATTTTGATGTAAATTATGGATCACTATCATCCACAATTGAATGGTGTGTTCCATGATGTGCTACTCAAAAGTTATGTTATAGTATTTCATTTCACCCATTAGGTAAATCATATCTTATGTAAATGAAATATGCAAATTGTTTTTCGAGGTCAGTAATATCATACATCACATCGTTCTTTCATGAGGCCTTTTATAATCCAATGAAAAAATAAATATTAATTTCATCACATCTTTAAATAGAAATATCTATAGGTTTAATAACACTTAATTGATGATGGATCTCATCCTTAAACTATGGGTAAACCATAAATCATGATTCATAATTAATCATTTCACAGTTCATGTTATTCCACCAATATTGTTCCCTCAAAACCAAGTACATAATGGGGCCATTTTGGTGTATAGGGAAATTCAAGCGATGAACATAAGCTAAAAATTAACTTTCTATATTAGGTAAATATGGAACACATAGACTCTTTGAAAACATTTGAACAACTTTATGAATTTTCATTACTATTTCAAATTCATCATTGATGTAAATTGGTTCTTAAATTAATCATCATTAAATTATTAGCAACTTTTTATCTTTTTGAAAAATGATTGTTTGGGAATAATTTAAAAAAATATATATATATCCCCTTCGATAATCATTACCATATGTATCTTTACTAGATACATAAACATATTGTCTCATTCAATCCTTATTTAGGATAGGTATACATCTTCATTCATGATCAATGAATGTGATGCCTTATTTTACTTCCATAGGTTGCAGTGTATTGTGAAATCATAATCCTTGAGTAATTTGAGCCATCCAATTTCCCTCATACTAGGATAATTCTAGGAACATATTTATTTTAAAATCCTATAGTGGATGTGTATTTCATATTTAGAAACACAGAGACAATTTCTCTATATTGTCAAAGAAAATATTATGTATTACAACTCAATATAAGTGGTTTTACAGTTCTGTTCACCAATTTTTAAATATCCTAATGCATATGTTATTTTTTACCACCTTTTAATGCCGTAACCAAGTCTCATCATTTAGGCATCACTATATATCACAAAATCATCATTATTATTATTTTATTAATAATATGAGCAGTAACCAATCATCACATCAATTATTCAAAACAATATTGGAATTATTTTATCTATATGATCATATCCTCTTTCTATATATGATTGGTTAACATGTTATACAATCACAAATTTGTTTAGAAATTTTTTCCAATTAAAACATTAAATAACAATAGAACTATGTTCCAAGATTATTTTCATTGGTGTTGTGAATTCCTTGATTTCTTCAACCTTCACATTATATATTGAGATTCCATCCTAGCAAACAATATAGACAAGAAAAGAAAATTTTTGTTATCAGAATTCATACATGCTAAATTTTAGACTTCCTCCCGGAAGGCTCTCATGGTACTTTAGATATCAAAATGGAAGCTCTCATGGTACTCATATAGAAATCATTTATTCACAGCTCGGTTAACCCATGTGATAATTTATGTCATCAAAATCACCAACAACTGACATATAATCAAATTACATTTCACAAATCATCATATTAACAAATTAAAAAATTACTTAATCACATAAATCTCATTAATTAATTCAATAATTAATTATTGTTATTTTTTGATTAGTCAATTCAATAACTAATTAATCACAAAAATCTCATTAATTAATTCCGTAATTAATTAAACATTATCATTCTATTATTTGGTACAGCAATTAGTTAATCGTAATAATCTCATTAATTACTTCAAAAATTAATCAATCACTACTATTTTATTAATTAATTCATCATTTAATTAATCAAATCAATATTATTAATTAATTAAACAATTAATAAATCCCTACACTTCCATTAATCAATTCAAAATTTAGTTAATCGCATCAATATCATCAATTAATTCAATAATAAATTAATCACTGCTATTAAATTAAATAATTAAATATTTAATTAATCACTACAATGTCATTAATTAATTGATCATTTAAATTATCACATAAGATGTATTTAATTATTCAACAATTAATTAAACACATCATGGTCTCAAATATAAATATTTAATTAAACAATTATTTATCATAATTCCACAATCATAATCTATCAATATTTAATTTAGCAACTAATTATCACAATTACATAATCACAATATTTCAATAAACAATTTAACAACTAATTTTTGACATTGAATTATAGCAATTAATACACTAGGTAATTGTTCATGTTATGTCCATTATCTAATTCTATAATTAATTAATCACATTTTATCCCTTCAGTTAATTAACCAATTATTTTCTCACGTCATGTCACTTAATTATTTCTCAAATTAATTAATCGCATTTTAACCCAACAATTTTTTAACCAATTAATTATTCATGTCAAATTTTCCTCCTGGATCTCCAAATCATCAGGAGTGAAATTCAAACCCTCATTGTCCTGGGCCGATTACTAGTTGGGGGGTCACATCAAATAACACTCTATTATCCCCTAGATATCGATTGGAGAAGCATGTATTTGGTCAATCTAGGAGGTATTTGAAGGTTCCTAGAGCCAATCCACTCACAATATCTTCATTGTTTGTACACATACTATCATCTTGCAGAATATTAGGTTTCACAAACTATTTCATTTCATTGATACAGGATTTGAGAAACTATTTTTCTTGTGCCCTTCTTTAATCCTCTTTATACTCAATTTTTTCCTCCCTAGGCATTTTTATTTAATTGATCTTCCGAAATCAAATCATCATAGGAAACTTCATGGATATTCTCGATGTGTTCAATATCTTGCATGGTGGTATCAATATTTATATCTATGGGAGAGAGAACCTTCACCCATGCTAGGATACATGCCCTGAGAGGTCTTAACAAGTTTTGGATAGCCACCAACATATTCCCATGTTGTATCCCCCTATGTGTTTCAAATTAGTTCGTAGAATCCCATAAGCGTGACCGATTTATTAAAATAGAAGAATATTTCATATTGGAATCATTCTCAAGATGTGGAAACTAGAAGAGGGGAGTCATCAGATATACCAAGACCGTATTTCTAAACATACTATCAGATAACATGAATATGCATCTATGTTGTCTAGGCAGCAGTTTAAGAGACTCCATGATTAGTGGCTCCCTCATTGGTTATTCCACCCCATGATGCAGTCTCATGAGAATCTAGGATCAGCAATCCATTTCCCAACCATTAAATGGATAAAATCTGTTCTTTAATTCCTATGGAAAGGACCTCTTCATTTCCTCTCCTCTAGAATTTAAGCAACATTGATATCCCTCCCAATAATCCATGGATGGTTTTCTGTATCAAATGAGTTAAAATATTTCCATAAATATTCCCATTCTTGGGGGTCACTGCTCTTGTAAACGAAGGACATGAAGAGAGATGTGTCACCTGGTGACACATTTGTAGTGATGAACTTGTCGCTAACATGGACCATGTCAATATAGTGGTTTCTGTTCCAATATATCCAAATATGTTTGTTGGTGGGGTCTACATTCATTCATCATTACATGTTAATTTTCCAGGTGAGGTTGTGGATTTTGGTAGGGTTCTGTTTATGATAAAGGATGGAGATGAAGAAGGCCTTATGTTTCAAGGTTTCATTGGTGTTGAAGTCTTCTTAAAACTTGGCACTAACACTTTGTTTATTACAAATTATTATTAGAATCATTTATTGAATTATGTTCTATAATTGGCCCTAAAACTCATATCCTTTTCAACGTGGGAGGATAAGAAATACTTTAGGTTCCTTGGTCGACATCACATGCACACTCCATCACCCTTTGACATCAAAAAAGTGATTGGAGGGGATGTTCCATGGGTACAAGTGAAATACAAGCCTCATGCACTAGAGGTAGAATTTAATAAACACTCTCGATCCATAGGCCTTTGGAAAGAAGAGGATTTTCTCAAATACATTGGGGGAATCATGAGTAGGAATATTGGGAATCCTAATCGGAGTAAAACCTGAGGGAAAGAGATCATAACAACAATTATTAGAGCCTCTAGGTGATAGACAGGAATAATAGAAGGAGGGGGAGGCAAGGCTAGTATGAAAAAATGGATGGACATAGGGTGGGATAGGTTCTAGCCTAGGTGAGTCCCCTTGGACATCAGAGATAGAAGCATGGTAAGAATGAAGAAGCTAGTCTGGAAGGAAGGAACAACTGTTGGGAGGAATGGATCCATGTCATAACTATGTAGTAATAAATTTCAGTGAAAGGTGATTAAGGATACCTTAGGCCCTATTAATTATGGTTTAGGAGGAGCCACACTGGCCGGTTTAAATGGAGATGATGCATAACTGAAGAAAATTTTGGATGAGAAATAGTATGAGAACATGATTGCTTGGTCCTGGAATCAGATTTTATGTTAGTGGGATGGCAATTTATATGGTCTCATCGTCTACATACCTGTAGGGAATTTCAATAAATCATTCAATGAGTTAAGTACCTTGGTATGACTAGGTAAGTTGATGTCCTAGCCCTAGGAGAATGAATCCTACACTTGGAGGAAGAGCCGATCTGGAAGATGGAGGGATTGATCCACGCATATGAGAGCTAAATACGCATCATCATTACACCGAGTCATTTCATCGGTGTAGAGGAACCCACTAAAGGAATTTTGGATCGCTTTGATGAATCCACCATTGTAAAAAGGTAGAGGAAGATCATTAATTTTGATCTAGATAGTAGTGAGTGGGATTTCCATTCCCTAATGGACTTCTAGGGAACATTGGTACATGCTAATGCTCCATCATCCATGGGACCTAGGGGCTTTGCACCATGAGAACACCAAATAAAACATTATTCTCCAAGTACTCAACAATAACACTTAGGAAACAACATAGTTATTTTGATAAATTGATATACTTAAAATCAATCTAAATATTCTCAACCAGGTTTGAAACCCAAAATTGAAAAAGATATGTCGTTAATTTATTCTGATATTGATTTAATTTTCTTTGCAACTAAAAATAATGAATCAAAAATTCTTATTCTGAAAAAATATGTCCTAATTAATTAATATTCAAAATATTCAAATCCATTCTATAAATAATTTGGATCACCATAAGGTCATATTAAAATATGGTTTTATTCTATAATATTATTCCACCTTGATTCCTAAACTTAAATCCCATTGAATCAAATAATTCTCCAAAAATGTATATGTATTTTATTTAAAAATAATATTAATAACTTAGTTACTAAATCAATTTTCAATCACATGGACATATATATTATAAAACATATGTTCCCAAATTGTAATAACCTAGAATTACCTCAATATAAAAGATAATATAAACCAAACATTTTATCATTACATTTAAACTTATGTCCAAAATATTAAAGGAATTCATTCCCAATAATAAGTCATGTTAAACCAAGGGGTCACATATAACTCTGCATAATAAAACATCACTAAAAATTCCATTAATCACTCAAACATCACATCACATAAAACCAAAAAATGGGGGTGTGTAAACCTTGAAAAATATGATCAACCGTAAGCCTATAAGCCAGGGATGGTATCCATAAATATAAATTTAACCTTACCTTAAAATGTATATACTTATAATAAATAATTCAATTCTATGATGTTTCATAATTTTTATACCCATAATATCATTCATATAACCCATATATATCATTATTCTTGAATCTCAATACATAAACACTTCAATAATTTTCCTTCACTAACTATAATATCATATTTCATTATTTAGATTAGGAGTTTACTGTTTTATTAGTTTATTGACTTTGATAATTTCAATGTTCACCACATAATAGACATTAAACTATAATTACTGCCATATATTTAACATCTTATCCCTTAAATTAACTCTTCATTATTTATCATTAATTACATTCTCATTGCCCATTTTCTATACTCATAAACTATATTCTTATTCACATGAGACATTTTCATTTAGTGATTCTTCCCACATAATTGAAATGTATGAAACAAAATCCTCTTTCCTCAATGGACTTCATGAAACTATATTTTTCTATTATTAGTTGTGTCTATAACTTCAACATGGTTAATGTTATTAATGATATAAATAGAAAGATTACTATGAATGATCATAAGAATTCACCTTCCCCATCAAATTTCCTTTTTTTCTCAAGATTTTAATCATTCTATTATCCTTAATATTCACTATTAACATAGCATCTCCTAGTTCAAGATAGAGAATAAAAACAAAATCATTACGTGAGAGAAAATATTCCTAGTGATAATCCACCTGATCATGAAAAAACATTTCTATGATGTCTAAATCATGACACCCCTTTTCAGTATGTGAAATATTATGTCTAACCTAGGACATTAATGGTCACCATCTATAAAAATCTCTCATAATAGTTCAAAATGAAAATGTGAGTTATGCTAGAATATCCTCAAATGAGTTTCAAACCAGGTGTCCAGTAAGGACACATTTTCCATAAAATAGAATGATGTATGATATATAGTCTAGAAACACTCTTTGTGATCATTAACCAAATATACATCTATAATAGTTACCAAATATGTGGAAAAAAATTAATAGATGAATTTTAACATACAAATCCATCAATTACAACCCAAATATCATTGCGCCTAACGTATTTTCCAAACTACGTATATAATACATCATAAATAAAATGAATTGTAACATATTTATTTCTATTATCATTTGTGATCTGTAAAATCCATTTTAGTAGATAACATTGTATTGAAAAACCTTGGAATACATAAAATTCAGGAATGATCTAAACATCACAGTAAGGGAGAAACCATGATAACATGGTATAACATGGCATTTTAAATGTAATGGATCATGAATAATAACAATGGAGAATAAAATTAAGAGAATGGTTTAATAATGTAACAAAAAAATTGGAGAGTGGAAAAAATATATAACATGCATAAACATAAGTTGAGGCTAACTTTCATGACAATATCACATGGTTGACAAAGTCACATAAAAAATATTTGGTATACCTCTTTATCACAAACATAATTTCATATGTGAAATAATTCATTTCCCAATGAATTAGAGTTAAATCTAGGATCACCCATCCTAAGGTGTTGCAGATTATGTGTTTCAAAAACATAAATCAATCATAATTATGAATCATAATAATTTCCAAAGAAATGAAAAGTGTTTAATAATCTATCCTCGAATCATAGTCAATGGAAACTTCAAAAAGAATAAAATTTAAGAATTGAACATAAGGAATATATTTAACCATTAATGTAATTTATAGGGAAGTGTGTATATATGAAAGAGAAATATATACAAAATTTATAATAAATAAATAACATCAATTGTAATATTTTTTGATGAAAATATTTTAATTGATAATATGGAATATTTTCCAAGGAAAATACCATATTCACATTGAAATAATTGTTCTAAAATATATAAATTTCCAAAATATTATAGAAATAATATTCATTGAAAAGGACCATGGATAAAGGTAATTAAATACTAATTAAATTTATTTTTAATAATAGTGGTAAATATAGTTTATAAAAATAAAATGAAATGAAACAGTCATTGCCACTATTGTAAAGAAAATTAAAAAGTACCATGTTTTGAAAATAAGAGAAAGATTCCAATTTAACCATTTTATAAAAAATAAAATTGGGGTAAAAATTAGTTTTAGAATTTATATGATTCTATTAAAAAATAGTCATTTAATTTTGTAAAATATTTTTATATATGGAAAATTATTTTCAACCAAATAGAGAAATAAGGTGAGATTTTTATTAAAAAACATTTTCTGAATCATTTTATGTACCAAAGAGATGGTAATTATAGAATAGAATGAACATTTTATAAGTAACCAAATAATTATACAATTAACGGGTTTCAACATATATTGATAATATAATTTATTTGAATAAAATTTTAGGCATTAACAATCCGGAATAAAATTTGATTGAAAAATAAATCCCTTACCTCATGAAAATAATCGAATCAACAACTCAGAAAATAAATAAGAAAATGAAACATTAAATACTATGGAAAAAATATATTCATGATACAAAATATCAATGCTCTGGTGTATTATCTAATCAAAATAATAAAATGGTTAATGTGATACTTGTCTCACATGAGTAAAAGTTATATGAGAAAACCTTCAAATGATAATAATGTTGATGTTTTAATTATTATATGAAGTGATCATGTGTATAAAATTTCAATAAAAATAAAAAGGATAAAAAAATAAAATAATTATTATTCATTTCACACATAATAATTTCATATCAAGGATAATAATTATATAATATGGCCTGATGAAAAGAAATTGGGATTTGAATTAACTTACGACTTCGTAGTAGTAAAATCATATCCCATTGGATGAAGTAAAATTAATAGTGACATAAAATAACATTTTTTTCATTGATTAATGATATAATATGTAAATTTTGTAGTATATACAACACAGAAAATAATTTAGGGTCATGACATTAAAATATGCCTCAATAAAGATAAATTTAGATGAAATATCTTACCTCATAACCAACACTTCATGTATGTTCTTTAAATCCTGAATAATAAAGATATATTAAATATTTAATTTTATAATATCAGCTTTCAATTTAATTATTTATTTTCAATTTAATACCATGTTATATAAAATTACTTAATCAATTAATTTCTCCTCGTACATCTGACGATAATTGGATAATAAGTCTAAATGACTATGGTAAGCCTTTTATGGTCAAAGAGAATATTACTCCATCATCTCAGAAATAATAATATTCAAATAATTATAATTTTTAAACATATTTTATTCTTTTATCATGGACCAATAAATATTATTATGAAATAAAAACAATGTTACAATCATGTATAGATTTTTCCAAATACAAGCACAAGTAATATTTCCATTTTTCAAAACACATTTTTGAAATAATATCTGAATTATTTTATATTTAAAGAATAATATTTATATCAAAAATATAATAAAATTTCTAGAATAATACATATATATTAAATCCATGGGATGCAATGATGAAATATAAATCCTACGCTTGATGGAGGTGGTAGTACAAACATATGCATGAACGATGTTACCATTTTTCATTGAATGGATATATAATATATTATATGATATTTTTTTAAAATTATAAATTGGTCATAAATAAATATATATGAATTAAATGAAACACAATAACTATCCATGAGAGGCGGTCATAGAAAATAATTGAATCGGTTAGTGAGCCTATTCTTTTTCATACACATAAACGACAGTTTTGTTTCCCAATTAATGGGGGAGGATATGTGTGTAGTTTATAAATTTAATATAATAACAAATCAGTATCTGGAAGTAATATTTTTTATCATATTATCATGTTTTAATATTATTATATTTATCTAGAATAACAAATAAAATGAAATCTAATGGTAATGAACTATACCTCTTCATTGGACAACATATTTTGGATTATACTTAAATCCTTCCTTTGTTGAATTACAGATAAATAAAGGCCTCTATGATATTATTATGGATATAATATATTTGGTTAGTTGTTGGATGAACCAAATTTTTTTTAATTTCATGAAAATTTGATAGGATGATCTGTTTAATAAGAGAGGGTAGAGGCACTTGTCAAATTAAAAATTTTATTAAATTTATGTAAAAAAGGTTTAAAAAAAATAGGACAAAAATGATATAATTATATTATAATTTTATAATTGATCTAAATAGTATGATAAAATAAAAGTTTTATATTATTATATTATTTTTTCCGTTATCAATTTTCAGTAACCCACATTTACCAATTTTTTAAATTATTGTGATAACAATGTTTTTATTCATTAGTGGTCTAATACTAACTATAAAAAGAAAATAGTAACATAAATGGGACGTGGTTGATATTTTGAACCATATTATAATATATTTTCTAAATATATAACATTTAATATTTTTCAAAAATTTAACAAAATTTTATTTGACATAAAATATCATTATTTTAATTTTTGCCATAATTCATTTAATTTGACATTTTAAAAAGTCAGGACAAAGGTGGAATGTGAATTTTTTAATTCCAAAAATAATTATTTATTTATATTTATATATTAAAAAATTTTACGACATTAATTCATTCATGTTATATTACTTTTAAAAAATTTAACTCATTTATATTATTTTAGTTAATTGATTAAATATTTTATCAGTGTTTAATAATCATTTAAAGTAATTGTTTTATCATTAAATGATAAAAATAAATTTACAAGATAAAAAATAATTTATATTTAAAATATCTAATATATAATATAAATATTATATATTTATCCCAATGAAAATATCAATATATATATATAATAAAACTAATAGAATAACATTTTTTTACTTTTCATTACATAAAATAACAAAATGGAATAAATAAAATAAATATTTCAGCATGTTGTGAAATTTTTAAAACATGGATGAAATTGGATGAATGAAACTCAAAAAATGGTATAATATAAATTTTTATGGTAATTTTATACTACTTATAAAATACTTTTCATTCTTAATTAAAAATTTTACCCTCACCCCAATGAAATCAATTTACTAAGTTTACTATTCATAATGAAAAAATGCGAATTTTTTAACAAATTTACACATAGAAATTCTAAATATGGAATTTAATTTTCAAGATTAAATTTCAAGAAGTGGAATAAATTAATTTTAGATTAAAATACAAAACACTAGGAATAAGAGTTTTTTATAAAAATAAATTCACGTGAATAAAATTGTATTTATACCAAATTCATGTATATAATTCATCAAGACAATCTACAATTGGATTATTCATAATAAAGTAATTCATTGAAATCTTATAAATAATATTATGTATAAATTTTCATTGTAAATACTTTAAAAAAAATAAAAATTTCAAAAAAATATTTATTTTGTAACTATTTTTTGAAAGATATAAATTTTTGAAAAAATTCAAAATACTTGGAAATATAATTTTCATTTCATCGCATAAAAATGATATAAATTTTATCAAATAAAATTTCTAATGTTTTAGGATATTAATTATATTATTTTCCCTTAAAATACAAAAAAAATCCATATTTGAAGAAAATACAACGTTGAAGAACAAAATTAAATTACTAAAAATTAATTGATTATTAACATATAATTTTCATGTTTTTTATATTATCTAAGAACAATATATAATTCATTAATTACTTAATTTTATTCATACCCTCCAAATTAATGTCTAAGATGAAATTATCATAAATAAATAATAATATTTCATCTTTTGTTTAGTCTGAGTGTTGCGTGTCACATTCATTATCAATAATTGTATAGATTTTAAAATATCATGGTTTTATAGAGTCCAAGAATATGTATGTTTATTTATTTGTTATTTATATTTTGTAATTTTTATTTTGGATGACTTTTGGGTGTTTCAATCAATAAAAATAAATAAACCTTAAATGAATTCTATGATACTAGGCATAAGAGATTATTATTTTTTTAAAGATACCTCTACATGTCATCACCCATTTATTGTTTATGATGGTGAGGCTCAATAACAGAATATTTTTTATCATCATATCATTGAAATGTTCATATAGGATGGTATTTTGAAGAAGATGTTGTATGGAATCTAGCATCATCAGTTAAAAAATATGAAGAGATTGTCTCTTATTTTGAAATAGATCATTGTCCTTTGTGGATCAAGAAAGCCTTTAGTCTTATTCTTTTCAGATAAATTATAATATTCCATTAGTGGTAATGAAAATGTGAACAATATTTTTTTCATGGTTTTATTCTTTATCTCTATGAGTAGAAGGAGGTTTATAGTTCATGGGATCATTTTTATAATTAATTTCATGATTAGTTCATGTGTTCGATAATGGGGTAGGTGAAGAGGTAGGATATCCTATCACTTTTGTCGTGGAACTAGATTATGAAGTAACTTGGGTTAGGATTAATGGATTTATCAATTTTTCTATGGATCTATTTTAGAATGATGTTTCTATAGAATTTTGTTTAGGGGACCATCTATACTTGGTTGTTTGTTATATAGTCAAACAATTTAGATTGCCTTCATATTTGGATGTGAATGATATGGATAAGTTGATTGAGATGATATTTTTATAGTATGTGTCATATTAATAGAGTATTTATTAGAATTTACTATGGATAATGTCACAACCCGCCTTCACTTAAAGGAGGGAAGGGTCAGCTGATTGCCAGGCCCTTCCTTCTTTAAGTTTAAGGAGAGATAATGACCCCCGAGACCCACCTTCAATAGGTCTCGTAGTTGCGACTAGCACCAAAGGTATAGAAATTTCTCACAAATGGAAGGCATTACCCCCTTTTTGTTTTATAAGATCGAGAGATAAGATGATAAAACTCAACAAGACCAAGGTAAAATGAAAGTAAAGACAAAAGTAAACCATTCCCACATGCATGTTCCAAAAGTAAAACCACAGGGTACAAAAGTTGACTACAATGGTAAATACCAAAGAGGAAAAGCAACAACTGCAACTACCTGAGAGGTCTGAGCTAGTATGGTCCTGCGTGATCCCCGAAGTCCTCCTGGAAACCTGAGAGAAGTTTTATATACATAGGGTGAGCATACAAGTACACTCAGTAGGGAAATCCAAAGACTCTCGTGCACAAGTGGGGGAATGTGCTAAAGCCCCATGAGAAAAAGGAGTAAACCGAAAACCTGTTAAGGTAAAATATCCACCCAAGCCTCACCAAGGTACACTCCCCAAATAACGCAATTCAAGTAATATATATATTAAGAGTACATATATTTTTGGGTACTCCATGCCACTTTCCCTCTAGTTATTGAGACATCCTACACATCGAACCAATCCCTCCATTCTCACTGCAGTCCCACTGCCACACCCGCCCGCACACACCTGGGACACAACCACACGCAGTCCCACTGCTGTAATCCCGGCCGCACACACCAGGGCCACAACTGTCACACATAACCACGCCTACAACCACCTAGGCCATAAAAACCACCACCACTCCAAAAGACACCTGGGTCAGAAGATCCACTACCACGCCTGAAGACACTTGGGCCTCATCCCAAAGACGCTTGGGAAACCACCTACCTCACACACCTGGCCAACCACCACACTACCCCGCCCAAAGGTTCTTGGGCTAATAATGGACCTCAGGCCATCACAGCATGCCTGAAGATACTTGGGATATCCAGGAAAGGGAGCAGAAAAGGAGCTAATAACCAGCCACTAAGAATAGTGTTGGGAAAAACACCCTCCCCCATGAAATGGGGGTGTTCAGCACTAAGTGCTCAACTTGGGTGGGGCTCGAATAAGAAACACAAAGATACAAGTATAGATATAGGTAACAAACACTCACCCAAATATTAGGTTTTCCTAACCAGCCTATAGAACACAACACCACTGCGTTCAAGTCACAAGTCACGACTCTCACGAACAAAACCCATTTGTCCCATTCTTGTTTCACGATCAGTAATAATGTTTAATTAAGTTTAAGCACTACTGGGAAACTAGTAAGCATAGTCACAAGTCCAGGAAATTAAAAAATCAAGAATCAACCATAACGCCCATACCCAGTTCTCAACAATAGAGGATCCCACCCCAATTCGTGATATAAACAAGTACCCACCCAGTCTTAAAACTCACAACTACCGAATCCATACCAACAGGGGATCCCACCCCCAAATCCACACAACCACCGAGAGTATAAAGACATTGGATCAATCCCCACCCACATATCTAGAAATCATCAAAAAAAGGAAAAAAACCAACTACCACCACCAACACAAGTCAGGGCCAGGCCGGTATTTTCATATTTAAATGACTTAACACACTCTATGATTTCAATTTTCGTGTGTTTTAACCGGGGTTATCACATAAGGATTGATCCTCGTGCCTCAATTTATTTGGCCGGATATACATGATTAATCAATTTAATTTTCATAGCAGGAGTTTACAACCTCAACAATCCATTTAAAACATCAGCAGGGGTTCATTAGTACAGAAACAGCGGCCACTAATGACCTCGATTTTCAGATGGCATAAGCCATCACGACTCAACAAGATGGTCATAATGCAAACAACATCAACGATCACAACCCCTTCATTTATAAAATTCAGTTCATTATCTTAATTTAGGTCTGGTTTATCCAATTCTACAGAACTGAAGCACACCCACCCCGCATGATACACAAAAGAGAGAGGCGAAGGAGAAATTCCCGACTTGTTGATAAATGATCAACGTTTAGACCGGGCCTGGAACTTTATGGATAACGATGCGGTGTGCCTGATGCAACAGAAGCTGTTTGTGAAAATCCATGACCGAGGAAGGGAGAAACCACGGCTTAACACTTAGTTTATAAGAGCCGTGGACGGTTGAGTTGAGAACGCAAAACCGCGTAAGGTGCGGGGGTCGTGGGTTGATCACGCGGCCCACTCGTCATTAAAAGGGTTCGGGTGGTTTAAAACGACTCATTAATTGATTAAGTATTTAATTAAAACTCTTATGCGTGTTACGGGTCTTTAAAACATTCTCAAATAGGTCAAAATAGGGTTTAAAACCCTATCTACGCAAAAAGGGGCGCTACTGGAAATAACCCGCAGGGCAGGCCAGAGCCACCGGTTGCTGAGAGCTACCGGTGGGTGACAGCTACCGGTAGCTGAATTACAGGTAGGCTCCAGCGACCGGTAGGCTGAGCGACCGGTAGGCTGCAGCCACTGATAGGCCGAGCCACTGATAGGCTGCAGCTACCTGTAGGCTGCAACTACCGGTAGGCTGCAGCAACCGGTAGGCCGAGATACCGATAGGCTGCAGCCACCGGTAGGCCGAGCAACCGGTAGGCTGCAGTTACCGATAAGCCGAGCTACCGGTAGGCTGTGGCCACCAGTAGACCGAGATACCGGTAGGCCTGCTACCGGTAGGCTAAGGCTACCGGTAGGCCTACACCACCATAGTTCCTAGACCCAAAAACCCAAAACGAGATTTTTACAATGTAATGGACCCCAAAAACCCGGGCCATTACAGAGAATATCCTTTCTTAGAGGATCTCATGTGCTTTGGTTGTTGAGGCTTCACTGAGTAGGGATTTTCCCTCCTCAACTTTATTCCTATCAACCTACAGATAAATGTTCCCATGAATCAACCATTGGTCATACAATGATAAAATTCTTATGGATCATTATAAACTAGTAAATAGAAATAATTCTGAAAACCCAATGTACTAGAATTAAGTATCATGAAGAAATATATTAGTACTCGGGAATGTTGATGAAATGAAAAAAAATATTTGAGCCATTCAACATCACCTACAGGTAGAAAAGTTGTTCATATAATAGTTATATTGATAATAATCAATGAAATATATAATTTAATATTTATGGGAAGTTTTTTATATGAATATTTTTTATGAAATAATGTAAATCTAATCCCTATTTATATCAGTCCCACTGAAATTATGTTTCATATCAGTATCATAGTTAATCTCTTAGTTCTTCCACCGTCCCTATCATAGGTTCACAATATGTTCCTAGTTCCTCTCCAGAGAAAGAACATATGTTGTCCAATAAGTGTATTGAACTCATAGGATGTACCATTGGAGCATGATCAATTTTAGGATTTATAATAAGTTTATATACTAGATCAAATAAACTTCTATACAACAATAACACTCATATTTTTAATTTAATGTGGTGAAACAACCAACAAAGTGAAGATACATGGGAACCTAAAGATGTATTGAGGTATAATTAGGCTTTATTTTATGTACAAATGTGATATATTTTTTGGGTGAAATTTTTCTTAAGATGGGTAGAATATTACACATGAGATTTTTTGAAATATTGTTTCTCAAAAAAATTTAGTCCCTATGATATTTTTTGTTTTCCAAAACTCCCTAATTAGATTCTATTAAATAAAACATGGATTTCCGATTTCATTACCTAAAACAATGTTTTGATATTATGATACATGAATGAAAGACTTTATCTTGTATTATATTTAACATCATGTTTTGAGAAAACATAACATACTATTAAAATATTATTATATAATATGATTGTTATCAAATAGCCATTGGAATGGTGGGTATCAATAGTATTAACTAAATTATTAATATATGTGATTTACACATATATAAATATAGAATGAATTATTTAAGGACCAATTAATTAGAAATGAAAATAAAGTCAATTTGAAATTATTGGAATTAATTTTCAAGGATGAATTTTTATTCGAAGATGCATGTTTTAACTAAATAAATTATAAAAACAGTTTTGGAGGTTAATTTTAATGTAATTGATATATTATATATTCAATAATATATTAAAATTTTTTTATAAGTTTTCTAGACAACTGATAAGAATGTATCAAATTTTATGCGAAAAACACATTGTTTTATCAAAATTAGTGTTTTCACATTTTTCACACTCATATCAAAATTAATTGTCCCCAATTTTATTAAATAATTTTAAAAAATAATTTTAATTTTTTAAATAATCATGTCAAAATTATCATCGAGTTAGTTTTTATAAGTTTTTAGAAAAAATATGTTTTTCTGTGAATGGTGAAAAATAATTCTTCTTATTTAGAATCATCATTTCATTTAAATAGTTTGAAAAATTAAAAAATATTTTAATATTGTATTAAAAACTAAATTAGTTCAATTATATATATTTTATTCCAATTTTTTTCATCTTAATCAATTTCATATTGAATTTTTATATAATATCATTTCCTTTAAAGATAAACTATAAATATATGAAATAATATGACCTATAAACACTTCCAACACCAATTTTATTGGTGTTTCTATAATGTATAATTTTTCAGCATTTATAAATGTGATAAAGGTGGGTATACCTTTTTTGTTTCAAAAATTGAAAGTGTGTTTCTCAGCTAACTTATAAAAGGCCATTATATTTTCTATCCTATTTAGTCCTTCAAGCACATTTATTTTATAAAATCCAAAAAATAATTCATTAATTATTTAGCTCATATTATCCTATAATAAATACTTTAGTCAGAAATCTATCATAGGATTTATTTTGGTGAAAACCAAAATTTGTTTTCCAAAAAAGAGGTAACATCCATAACCCAGAATTTTCATTTATTTCTTCCTCAACAACCATTAATTATTATTAAACCATTATTATAAAATAATTTCATTATATTACATATAAATATATTTTTTATATTATTTAGATTAAATTAAAAAAATTTATCATCCCTATAATGGGAAATTAAATAGTTCTTATTTTGTACGACAGACGATTGCCTCATGAACCAATGTAATTTGTCTTCCTACACTGCTTCTCATGTATTGGTATAATTAATTATGTTTTTTTATAAATTATATTTATGATTAAAATATATTTCTTTAGATATTATGTAACATATACGGCCACAATATCTTTTCCGTGTGGGTTATTCATGAAGCAATGTGTTTCACTCTCCACATATGCTTGAAATGGATGGTAAAAAGGAAAGGTTTGACTAAAAATATGTTATATATATCGAATAAAAATTATTATTTATTGAAAATGTATTATTCACACATACTTCTTTCCATCCTTACTGAAAATGGAAATATGTTTCATGGATATGTATGGCTAACCATCTTGATTAACGATGTATCCTATTTTCTATTACTATAATTTATTGATTACTATATATATATATATATATAATATATATGATATTTATTTCATTTTTAGAATTATTTAGATGATGTAAACATTACTAAAGTAAGAGAACCAAATATAAAAATTAAGAACTTACATGAAAAATAAAGGGATTATTACCCATAATTTTCTTTTAACATGGAATTATTAATAAAAATGTAATAAAATGTCACAATTAAATCATATTGGGTAAAAAATATATAATTTTTTAAATTTATATATTTATAATAAACATTTATTTATTAAACATGTGGTTCAAGAATATATGAATTAAGTCTATATATTCGGTATTTTCATCTCACTTTTTACTTCCATAAGACACATACCATAATCAAAATGTGTTTCTTTTATGGGGTGTATATATTTCCAATAAAATAATTTTATGATGATTCTACAAAAAAATATATAAATTTATAAATATATTTTAGGATTGATATTTAATTTCATTTATGGTTTAAATGATACTAATATGGTAAGGGACTTTTTTCTAAATTTTCCTTCAAGGAGACATAAGTTATGTTATGCACTAATATTCTTCTATGGTGTGTATATACTGCCCCATTGACATGTTATACCATAAATTTCCTTTTTTATGACATTAAAAGGGTCCCATTATTTTTTCCTTAATGTAGCTTATGATTCAAAAGATACCTAAGTGTTAATGGTTTACAATTATAATCCCGAGGCTTATTTTCATTATCTATGATTATTCACTCGATGATGAAATATTATGAAACATCTCGCAATAAAATCATGAAATTTCCTCTCATCTATTTAATCTATGAGAATATATTTTACCTTTAATTATCATCTGTTTAAGTATATTGGAGTTTAATGTAATAATTTTATGAAAACAACCTTTATTTATCATTTTGTATAAAATCATTTTACTTTCAAAATAATGTTTTATAAAAATGATATCAATTTTATTTAAATTCCCTTAATTATTTACTAAAATCATTTATACCCATTTTTATGTTTTTCAAAATATTTTGAATGTAATCATCATGTTCATTTCCAAGTAATTTCAATTTCTATTTTACAAAAAATGTAAATGAAATACTTATTTTAAAATATATAAAAAGGATATAATTTCCTCCATTAGGGCCTCTTAATATTTTAAATATTCTCTTATATGCTTCAAATTTAATATCTAATGAAAATTATTTCCATGATATTTTATGAATTTTTTATAGTAAAACGTTTTTTCCATGGAGGAAAGGATATTTTCACAAGATATTTTTTAAATTATTTCTAATGATTCCTTTAAAATAATTAATGTTATATCCAAATAATAGAATATTAAAAATGTTTCACATTTAAAAAATAGTATTATAATGTGAAAATTTATATTTCTCTCTGGAAGTGATGTAAGTGAATTTTCAAAATTGTTTTTCATTTATGTTTACATCCTTTGATAATACATTAACATTACATCAGATAGAATCCAATGATACCATCATTATTATACATTTAAATGATTAATGATAAGGATGAAAATATTTTTAAGAAACCCATATTACTCTATGGTTATACAATAATGAAATTTTTATTAAGACATACCCCTTTTTATGAGGTTTGATATGATGAATTATTTATATTCTTATGGTGCACATTTTTATGTAATATGTTATAGGTGGGACCTATATCTCCCTCCAATTTAATGGGAAAATTTAGATATATCATGAGTAAATATGATATGTTTTCACGTGATTAAATGATAAAAATGTTTTGTGTGAACATAATGAAATGTTCATAATGTTATTCGTGAACCTAATTACATATTCTCAATATTATACATTGACCTAGACTTTATATTCATAATGTTATGTATGGACCTGGTTGTATGTCCATTAGGTTATTTGGGGTACTGATTTTATATCATTAACTTAATGTATGAACCTATTTTTATTTATACATGTCCATATTGTTATAATATTATCTCAATGAAATTATTAATTCTAATTTTATGTGAATATTGGCCATGCCCTCTAATTTAATTAATATTCATTTCTTATTAATTTCCAATATTTATAAAATTACACATGAAATTTATCATTTATAGTAAGGGTGTGGTTTTTATATGTTAGGACCACATTCTCATACCTGTATACTCATGTTATGATTACACTTTTCACATCCTTACCCTCACTAAGAATATGAGGGCACACATTCTTATGTTTCCTTTCCTATGTTATAGAGAAATGTTTTATGTTGCGTATGATTTTTATAATTTAAAAAATATCAAAAAGGGATATGTTTAAAATCATTCACTAATTACAAATATTGAGTACCAAGTTCTTCAAGGCCACAAAACCGTTATGGTCCCTGAGAGTGTATTAGTGAAATATAACTAATAGTCCTCTATTAAGATATAATATCTAGGTATAAGAAATTATTTACATTATATATAAAATTTAATATAAATAAATAACAATAGTATGATAAAATTAATTAGTTACATGGAAATGTTTTTCGTAATATTTTCTCTTCAGAATCATACACATAAATAATCCAGATAAATGACAATATTTTATCACAAAACACTTTCCACATTGGTATTGTTGAATTATATTTTCGGTGATGGAATGAAAATAAATAAAGAATTAAAAAATAAGAGAATAAATTAATTAATTATATTACATGTGAAATAGGATTTATATACACCACATAAAAGATTATAAGTGCATAAAATCATGTATTTCCAAAAGGAGAGAATTTGAGACAACTATCCCTTACCGCTTTGGTATCTCTTAAACTGTTATACTAGTGAAATAGATATCATAAAATTAATATATAAATGCCCATAATTTTTATGACTATGAATAAAAATACATTAATGTATAGTATATAAACAAAATTTATGAAACTAGTGGTTAATATTGATTTATCTCACAGATATAAAACTCATATGAAAATTTTATCACCTTAAGTCTTGACTCCGTTCATACAAATTCAAACATCCAATATAGAAATATTATTATATTATATATATATATATTAAATATACTTATATAAATATATTACCACACATGACTTACTTTGGACCTTTACTTACATAATTAATTACAATTTCGTATTAATGTCATGTTTCAGGCAATAACTACTTTTTTTAATGGATGAATTGATTTAGTATTTTTTGTCATGTTTCATTGATATTAATTCCATAATATATAAAATATAAACCAAGATATATATATATATATATATATATATATATTAATCCATAAACACTAGATATAGACAATGAAGTACGCCGTTCTCCAAGATGGTAGACCATATGTAAGCATGAACCTTGTTTCCAAATTCTCTGAGGATAAAATAAAAATAAGGGTAAATGTTATATTACCATTACATAATCATTGTTATGTATTATTTATATCAAAAATATCCATTAAAATTTCCCAAATTAAATTTCATTTAAATTGTTTTTCATAAAATGAATCACATCGCTTCATGGTGTGGTAGTCTACCATACATATGAACAAAATTACAGTATTCTCTATGGAGTCAAAAGTATGTAGGAATATACTATGTTATAATTACATAATTATAAATATATCAAAAATATCATAAATAAAAATTATTTTCTTTATTAAATACATCATTCATATGAATTAATGAAAAATGAATGACAATGGTTCATGAGGCAGTTGTCCAGCGTAAACAAGATATAAGATATTGTAACCCATTTGAGGGATGAGAAGATGGTTTTAGTTAATTAAAAAATAAATAAAAACACCTCAAAATATGTAATATAAAAAGTTTATTATATCATCATGGTTTAATAATAGTTTATTGAGTAGGTGTATAAAATAAAATAAAATGCTCGGTTATAGATAGTACCAATTATTCAGACAACTTCTTCTTGTTTACACCAGAAGCATTCCAAGTTTGGATTTCTAAACAAAATAAGAATAAGAAGATTATATTCTGTAATATGTACATTATTTGGGAAATTATTCTCAAAACTAATTTTTTTTCTAGAGTGTGAATAGATGAGGATATGGGTGGCCTTATAAAAGTGATCTGAGTGGAATAATAATAATTTTTTAAAAGAAAAAGGTGTAACCATGTTTTCCAAATGAAACAAAGAAAACAATGACTACTAAATGTAATAGATTTTATAAAGACAATATATTTCCATCCGATTAGTTTTTAAAATGTTTCAAGTTCATTTTACCTATTATCATTCTAGTTTAACTTCATAGTAAAATGTCTTCAACTTAATCGTGGTAATTAATTTTTACTTCTTCACTATTCCTAATAGTTAAAATATAATTCATTATTTAATAGAATATAAATTATACTAAATCTAAATATGGAATCTATTTTTTCATTTTTTAGTCATTGTTGTGGATAATTTTTTATTTAAAATTAGTCATACATATGCGATAAAATGAATTTTTCCAAATAGAAAAGTGTCAATGATTTAAAAATTATTTATATAAAAATCCATTATTATGTTGTTTAAAATGACCTAAATCAGATAAATAGGAATAAAATTGTAATAATTTTTCTTTTTAATTCATCTTAATTTATTTTTAGTTTTTAAATTCTTTAAATGAAATAAAAAACATAATAGAAACATGTACTTTTCCAAATTCATCAAAAACAAATTTTCAAAAAATTATAAATGTTTCACTATTAGATAATTTTGACATCATTATTTAAAAAATAGATTCTATTTTTACATATAAATTTTCTGAATGTTTAAAAAATAAATTTCAAAATAATTCTACATTAGGATACAAAACATCTTTCTTGAAAAATATGTGTTTTGAGCTCAAAAATTGATTTATTATTATATATTGTCTTGAATACACATAATAAAAATATTAAAAAAATTATTTAATATATATTATATAATTGAAATTAATATAATTTAGTAAATGTCTTTTTTTATTTATTAAGGTAAAATTTGTTTGCGCGCATAAAAATAATTTTTCAAAAAAATATATCCTTTAATATCAAAAGTATTTTATTTTTTATTTTTAATTAATTAGTTACTAAATAATAAATTTTGAATATGTGTATAAAATTATTATTATAAATTATTTAATCTCATTCACAATCCCCATTCAATCAGTTATGGTATAACAATCATAATAAATAATTTTATTTTAATATTATACTATGTATTGTTTACGCATTATATTTCATATAATGCAATAAAACACAATGATTCATGTAATTGAAGTTAAACTCATTATTCCATGTAATAAAAGTAATAATTTTTTTGTGTACTCCAAAAAAAATGAAAACATCTAATATCTTTGAAAAAACTATTTCACAATTTCATATGGGGTTACTTGTTCCATTAATATTAAATAATTAAAATATATTATATTTATTTACTTCATTATATTAGGATGGTTATAATATATTTTATATATTTATAAGTTTAAATAATATTTAAATTATTTGGTTTTGACTTATCGAACTTCTTCTGATATTCCCTTTTGATTAAACTAAATGATTTTTAATTAGGGTTTATGGTCACATTAAAGGATTTTTAATATATAATAGTACTTTTAGAGAGTTATGGAGTCATAATTTTGAAATAAAACAAAACACATTTTTGACTTTTGAAATATTCCCCAAAGTCCAATTTTAAAGGAAAAAATCAATCAGGTTTTTGAAATATTATATCATTTAGGGTAAACAAAAGTACTTCTAAGGTCAAAATTGAATCACAATTGTTCGATGTATCAAATTTTTAAAAATGTAAAATTTTCCTTTGGTTATTATATTATTCTAATTTTTTATAAAATCAATTAATAAAATATTTTTTGACAAAAAATATTCTTTAAATTCATTTTCAGACTATTAACCAAATTTGACATTAGTGAAGTGTGAAATTAATGTGGTTAAAATTTAACTAATTAAAATATTTCATATACTTCATTTACACCCATAAAAATTACTAAATTCACTATATTATCAATAAAACATCCCTTTTAATATTTTTTTAATACAATTTACATTGAATTTTCACCCACTGTCACAAAGAATGCATTAGTGTTGCATAACAACACTAGGTAATTGTACCAACCCAAAAACTATTAAAAATAATATTATAGAAATAAATTTTGTTATATAAAAAATTTTCATTTAGAAAAATTACTAATTTATTTTTGTCCATATGAGATCATATTTGAAAATTCAGTGAATGATATTAAAATTCTGTAGATACTCTTAAAATCACCATGGTGAAAAAAATTACACTACATACTATTCACTATGACTAAAAATGATGACCAAAAGAACTAATATGATCATGATGGTATGAAATAGTTCGCCCATTTAATAAGATAAAATTTCCAAATGGGAAAAAAATTACCATTAATATATATTCATGAAACAAAATGAAATATAATTTTATAGAAATATATTTCATAAAAATAAAAATGATTTTAAACCAAAATCATAAATTATTATAATACCCATGAAATTAATTGAATTATATTTTGTAAAAGGATACACGTTTTACAATAAAACTAAACCAAAACTAAATGTAATCCATTAAATACATTATTAAAATATAATATTAAAGTATATTTTTATTTGAATAAAAACATTACATTGATTTCAAAAATCTAAAATATTGAATCTTATATCCATAATCACATTTTTAAATGAATTAAATCAATTAAAAACTAAATAAATTTTCTATCGAAATGATTTAGTAAATTATAAATTCATTATTATATCATTATTATGTTATGAAAGTGATAGTATTTAATTGATATTTTTTTATTATTCAAAAACAAAAGTTTATATAAAAAATTATAAAAATTTCACCCTCAGATAATTTTTTCACAATATATTAAAAAATAATGTCTAGTTAATAAAATTGAAAATATAAAATTAAAATATTTTTATTTTTAACTTAAATAAAAGAAGAAAAAACACCCTTTCATATAAAATTGAAACTTTTATCACTAAAATGTTCAAAATTTATTTCATATAATTTACGAATGTGTGTTAACTTTTTTATTTCAATTTGAATATTCATAATATTTTTAAATTTACCATTCATTTTAATATTTTATTAGTCAATTTATTTTGGTGCTACATACATAACATGCTACAGAAAAATATATTTACTTAAAGTATTTTATTCTTAAAGCCCCAGAGTGTATCATTGTCACCCATTAAATAAATTGTGTTTACACTATTATTGACCAATGTATGATGGAAATAGGTTTCAACCATTTTCGAATAAATTACAAGGAGTGTAACATTAATTATAAAACCATTAAATGAAATGGATCTTGAATAAAGATACATTACTACAAAAATAATATGAGGACTCTGGAGTAGAAGATAATTATACATAAGTGGAACAAAATTCTTATTAACACATATCGATAACATTTTCTTTATAAATTAATATTTAAGAATATATTAAGACTATGAAACATCTCATATACTAAATATTTCGTAATGAATTTATCTATCACTATGATACTTGTTGTCTTGAATTAGTTTTATATGGTGTTCCATGATTGTTGTGTGATATTCTCTATATACGTCTCGATATAATTTTCTTAATCTTTACTCTATTATAAAATTCTATTACAATAATTATAGAGAATGAGAAAAATATAATAAATTTATTTTTTAAAATAACAGAAGTTTTATTTATCATTTTCTTGTGTTTTTTATAGATATATACAATGGTTTAATCTCATATTCATAATAATTATTAACCATGGTGATCTTTTCCTACCTGAAGAACATGATCCACAAATCATAAGAACAATTAAGCATCTGATCACTAATTAATTACTAAAACACAAATGGTTACCACATGTGAATATAATAATTGATAGTAATAAAACTAAAAATGAAGAAAAAATATAATAATATCTGAAAGATAAAAAACACAATTATTATAGTAAATAGTTCTATATAAACCACACATTCAAGCTATTTACAGTATTCTAAACCAAAAAATAAACACAAATATTAAAATGATATTATTAAATGTTTATCCTAAATTAATATAAACTTTATCTCCATACAATATTTATCTCTCATAATGTCACATAGAAAAAAGTTATATTCCCTATTCAAATACTCTATAAAATAATATTTTTTGGAAAAATAAACTTAATCAACATGAAATAAAACCACCACAAAAGTTATATATTCTTTCAAAATATAACCCAATATTTATTCAGCAATTAGTATCAACCAATTTGACAAACATTCACATCTTATCCTAAAATTTCCCTCTTACACTTATAATATATGTTTCTTAAAAAAATTTAACTTCATCAAAATTAACTTCAAACACTGAATTAAAAATATAATTTTTAATCCCATGGTTATAAATATGGTGAAACTTACATTCTAAAAAATATAATAACCCTTATTCTAGAATTAACTATAATTACCTCAACATTGAATGTCATAATTACTCCGAAGGTTATCTTTAATGTGCACCTTTTATAAATTTTTTCCAAAATAACTCTCATATAAAAAACATGATAATCTGAAGGGTTATATATATCTCAATCGTGGTTACTTCTTACAACCCAAAAAATTTCACCCAAAATATTATTAATAATTTTAAACTCATATCACATCAAAACTCAAAAAGGTATCGCGGGCTTTAAAATTATGATTAGCCTTATACATATTTACCAATGATAGTATCTAAAAATCTTAAATTATCCTCACTTGATAAAATAATAAAATGTAAAGTTATCTAAACCCTTTACCTTTTACCAGCTATAATCCTCGAATACCAACACCTAGATCCAATTCTAAAAATAAATTATTTATATAAATATTTTGATAACAATCAAATTTACTAAAACATAAAATTCAACAATTGAAATGTCATTAACAAAAACCAAGTAACGTATATACACATTTTCTTATATTTTATGATTTTCAGGATATTAGGAAAACCATTATGTAACAAACCCCTTATATTTCAATCCAATGTTCAATTTCCCCATTATTTACTAAATTTACGGTTCCAATATAAGTCATTATATCATAGAAAAAATTGTCCCTATATTATAACATTCAGGATATTAAAAATTAATTTTTATTTTTAATAACCTAGGGAAATGGAATACTAAAAAAATTTTCCTGAAACATTCAATAATGTTAAATATTAGATATCATAGTAAAACAAAATAAGTGACAAAAATATGAACATAACTGCATGAGGAAAAAATAAAAATTAAAAGTATGACTTATTCATACCCCAAAAAATAATATTCATAAGTCATGAGTCAAGAAAAAATATATTCTTTTATATAAAATTAAAATAATATATGTCAATGTTCAAGATAAAAGTCAAATAGTCATCTATTTAAGGGATCTTTTAGGACTCTAAGAATTAATAGAAAAACAATGACGGTTTGTAGATAAATTATATTTATACACCTTTTACACAAGTATTTATTTCATGTTTGAATAAGATATAACCATTTGATCCATTAGGAGTATCCAAATTAGTTATCTATATATTTTTCTTATAAGAAATAATAATTTCCCAATACATTGGATAGTACTATCACAGGCTCAACTATCATCATAATTTTTTTTTTCAAAACCCACAAAATGAAAAAAGAATATAAGGATTTTATTCCATTATAAAACTAACATAAATTATGAATATTCCATCGCATTTTTGTTAACCCATGGAAAAGTAATGGGTATCATGAAAAGTATGTTAAAAGATCATCATATGACATAAAATGAATGAAGATGAATAGAATAATTAAAAAATATATCCAATAAAAAATAAAAATAATTTAATGTAATTTTAATTACATGAAAAATACAGTTATATAATAATCTTGAAATATTATTTGACAAACAATAAGTGGTATCCCCTTCTATTTGTAACTTTCAATACCAAAAAATTCCAGGAAGAGCGGGAATAATATTTTCTTTTAAAAAATGAGAACTAATAAAGGGGTATTGATAATTGAAAACATTTAGTATAGTAGAAACTTTCATACACGTTGCTTATATAAAACCTCAATTTCCATGGTATGTATCTTGTTGAATTAATTTCTTCAATAACATAGGTTTCACACAAAACAAATTTTACAAAATAAAATGTTACATTTTTTCTAAAGGCATTTTTACATCTATTTAAAGGTTAAATTGTTTTAAAACAAAATTTTAACACACTTAAAAATTATTTTCAACCAAATAATCTTAATTTTTTTTTTGTTTAAAAATAAAAATTAGATTGGGGTGAAATTTTGGAGTGTTTTATAATATATTTATTTTATAGTGAATAATGAAAAATCTCTATTTCTATAAAACTATCATTTTTATTATATTAAAATTACATTTGTGATTTTACTATATCCCTTGCTAATAAACGTGTAAATAACATTTAGGTATCTTATAAATGGAAATATTATATAATTATATTATAGTATATGTACATAAATATTTTCAAAATGATAAATTCAGAGTTTTTATTTTTTTTAAACATAAATGATTATTTACAATTTTATTATTAATAAAATGATTTAAGAGGTAATTTGTTATCAAAAAATGGAATCACAAATTAATATTTTCACGTATCATGATTATAAGATAATGGTATTAGTCCTTAGTTAATTTTTTAATGTGTTATAAAATCATTCATAATTGTAAAAAAAGTTCAAGTAATTGAAAATTTTAATTAAAATTTTAATTTTTAAATTTTAGGAAATTATTTTTATAAAATTGTGATAATTATCTGAATTATAAATTTTGAATAATATATAAAGTGATTTTCTTGGATTTTATAAAATACATGAATTTTTTGGTTATAGTAAAATATGATAATTTACGGTTTATATACATTATAAGTTAAATACACTATTTTTGAGTCATCTCTGACGTAATTAAAATTATATAGAAATAACCTTATATATTTTAATATATTTATTGATAATTTAAAATCTATTTATAGTATTAATGAAAAATAGTAAACTAATGAATAAGAACAATGCATGTGATGTGCCGATTTACCGCCATTATAGGCAATAAGCTTTCATTTTCTATTACCTCCACTAATAATGTTCATAAAACTATTACTATGGTTAAATAATAATTTTTTTTAAAATTTTGGTCTATTTAATTTTCTATATCTTTTTATATATATATAATATTCATTAGTTAAACAAAACTAGTTTGAGATTATCTAAAAAAATTAACAAATAATCAAAATGGTTATCACTAATGTTTTGTCTAATGATTCATCATCACATAATATAAATGGAATAAATTATAACCAATTAATATTATGTATTTTCATTAATGATATATAATTTAAATTATGTAAGACTTTTCTCATTTTACATGATTTTTCATACTTGTATACAGGTGAATCAGTCATGGAAGCCCAGGAAATGAATGCTCTTGAATGATTAAATTGTATCTTATAGCTCCTCAAAAATCCCAAAAGTGAACTTAATCAAACAATAATAAATCATAAAAATGTTTAAAATATTTTTAAAAAATTAATTAATGAATTTAATCTTATTATCTAGTACATTAATATGAATCGCATAACACATTCTCACATAATTTAAGGGTTTTCTTATCACGCCTTTATTTCTATGAGATATGCATTATTCACTACTATTTTTTGTATATGAGATATGCATACAAAAATATTATATACAATATCTAGAACCTATTTATCATTATGGTATTAAATATATCATGTCATGATAATAAATTTTATGGGTCATATGGTGTGACTATGTACAAAGTGGTATGAGATTATACTCGAATTTTTATTTTTTCCCTTTGGGTTACGCCTTCTATCCTATTTCCATACTGTAACTCTTCTTTATTTTTATATAATTCAATAAATTGTCTTTATATATTCCAAAAATATGTATCGAGATCATTTTATCTTTATTTTATGGGTAAATTCATGATTCATAGGGTTCCCCTTTCAAATTCATCCTGATAAGTGAACACGATTACAGGTAACTTCCCAATTTTTTCCATTTTCTAGTACAATCCATAATATGTTTTAAGAAATGAATATTTCTCAAAAGTCAAAATTCTTATCATAAAAAAACAAATTTATCTCATTTATTGTTTTATATAAACAATTCACCATTTGTCTTATTTAAATAATCATATATTTTTTCTTCAACTCCATAGAAGTGGCCCGTTTATAATGTTTCTTAAAAACAGTTTTAACCGATTTTTACAATAATTGGACATCATTTGTGAATCAAACAAAATTTCATTGTCCTCCCAATTTCATTCTGAGATATACATGTTTATAATCTGATTACATGATAAATACTAATGATTTTTCAAAAGGAATCTTCTTTCCAAATTAAATAATGGTATTGCACACAATAATTTCTCAATGTGTTTATTAGTATATTGTCGCCTACTTAAACACCATATACTTAATATTAGGCATGATCTATTTTTTCACCATATAAAATGTTTTATTGGATGTTTTAGGATTATTTTGACTGGGGAATTAATATCTTTGTACGATTCACCCAAATTACTCGGGATAATTATTTGATTAACTGGGAATTATTGATAAATCTATATCTTTTATTTAATATATATTTTTATGATAAGGAAAGTTATTTATTAATTTAATCAATAATTTTCTATATCATAAAACCTTTGTATATGTATGACATGGGTTGGGGACTCTTTAATGTAATCCTTACGGTTTGGGGACTATTTAATGCTAGACATACGGGTGGGGATTCGTTATAGATTGTCTCTCGATACATCAATAGTCTTGTAAGAAAAAATCAGTTTTAAAAAAACTCTTCTTGTTTGTATCCAAGTAGAATAAAATGGGTTTCTACCCACATATGTAAACCATAATGATGGTTTAATATTTCATATTCTAGAAACATAATTTCTATTAACTAATCCTTTCCATCATTTAGTAATCTGTTATTAATATCTAGGTAGTTTTCACTATAAATAAATATATGGATGGATTTTCATTTTCACATTATTTATTTTAATGTTATTTATTTATTTACCATTCCATATTGATTAAAATTATTTAACACAAATATCTTATATTGTACCAAACATTTACTGATCATTCGATCTCACATTTTTATTTTTTTTTCCTTCCCCAGATTCAAAAGAAAAGTTAAATAAATGAGTTTTCAGGGATGTGGTTTTTTATATTTTTTATGTATTATATTTTATTTTCTTTTCCCAATGAAAAATTACATATATGTATGTATCTATATTCATCAACACTACTAATTGGTCAATCCATAGTGATATAATCTCTTAAATATATGGATTTTTTATATAATAACCATTGTGTCTGGGCTATTAGGCCAAGATCAATATAGTTTGTATCATAAGAAATTTATTAGAAATAAGGGAAAATAACTACGGATCATAAAACTAAGATATAAATTGAGGATAATCATAGAAGAACATCCTAGAATTTTGGAAATGTTGAGATTATGTTGAACTTATTTGAAATACATCCAAGACTGGATATAACAAGTGGATGTTGATCCCATACATATGTATCTAGGCGTAAATAATATTATAAGGTGTGTCCAACCTAACACGACAAAACACGGTACAAGAAAATGTCCCTTACTATGCACTAGGTTTGAGACTCCTAGGAGGTATGCTTTGGATAAATCATATTCTATTTACAAACCATTATTAAGGATTTAAAAGTAAATATGCCACCAAAAAACCATGTTTTTTATGATTAAATTAGCTACAAAAAAATAAAATTATGTCATGTATTTAGTAAGATTTTGGATTCCACATTATGTTTCATAATGTTTTGATCTAATATAATTTATCCCACTTTTTAGAAATGCCACCTAGTATAATGAATGTTAACCTGAACAATGAACATGATCTGAACTGTATGAATGAAAATTTATTTTATGTGATTATGCCAATAATTTGAAGGGATGTTGTCTCCTAAATATTTTCATCATGTGTGTAAATTAGATTATGATCTAAAAATATAGAAAAATAATTATCCATGGTAAATTTATTTCAAGGGAATTGAGGGAAGAAGATGGAATCTGGGAAAATATTGATAAAGGAAATAAGGAAAAGATGTATTTTCCCACAATTTATAATTCTCGAAGGAAACACCTTGGTATACACATGAGAAGAAAATTATTTTTCCTTATCTATAGAAAAAAGGAAACCATGATCATAATATAAAGGGTATGAAATGATTTTCCAATATTCAATTCATCAATATCTTGGAGATGGGGAACTATACAAATCAATTTCTCTTAAATAAAAGGAATATACACAAAAACAATATAATGATCCATAGCCAAGATTATGCTACAAACATTGATGAATAGTAATGATTAATATTAATGTGTTTGGATTTAATAATTATGGTATTTGTGTATTTTACAAGTAATTTATAGTTAAAATAATCATGATATGTATACGGATTTTACTATAGTGCTTTTAATTTAATGAATTTCGAAGCATTCATGTTTCCATAGTGTTTTGAAGGATTTTAAGGTGCTAATATATTTATCATTTCATAATAAGTTATAAATTATTTAGGGAGAGACTATGTTAAATTGTTTTTTAAAATTTAGTGAATGTCCTTCTCAATTCCTTTTGGTTGTTGAATGTGCACAAACAAGTTTTAGATCATTCATATGAATAATTAATTGTGTAATGAACTATGTTAAACATTGGAAATTATTTTTTATTAATTAATTGTACTAACCATCATGGTTCAATAAACATTTAATGGTTTAAGGAATGAATTTGTGACTATATGATTCATTAAATGTGATTCAGGTGTGAAAATATTGTCTTGAACATTCATATCCATGTGTAACGAGTGATATGAAAATTGATCGAATCACAAACAAAGGATGAGATTATGCTTATGACATTCAAAGTAATAAAGTAATTTTATATTCTAAACTAAATATATTGATATTAATAGAATCCCTAGAAATAGGGAATAGTTTTTGGAAGTAAAACGACTTCTAGGTACTTTTCTTTTTGAGAATTCAATGGTCATTTAACTGATGAAAATATTTACGTTTTTGTGATTGTAAAATTTTAATAACTATGTTATTTATCACTCTAAATCATAACATCATGGATAGATTACCCTTCCATGTCTATATATTTACTACACACTAATGTTATCCTATTTGAATAAATAGTGTTTTTAAACCATTGACTTTTCCTTTACATCTTATTAAGATGATATTTTATTAAATATACTTCTGATGTGGGTTTCCCATAGATTAATTCTGAAGTATTAAATTTTTAATATTCGAATAATAATTTAAAATTGTAACGAATTCATTTATTTATGGACGAGAGAATTTAATACACCGTGATTACATCATTTTTATCTTTTTGTATTTAACTTCTTCGACAGAATAGGTTTATGACAACACCTTGCTCAAATGAAAAATGTTATAAAATTAAATATCATTATTTTAAAATGACCACTATAACCTTTATTTTAAATTTAATGAAATGAATATTAAGACTAAAATTTATGTATTATATATTTAGTTGAATTTTTCTAAATTCATCCAAATGATTTAATAGACATATGAAAATAATCAATCCAATTATATGCATTAAATGGGTGTATTTTTCTAAAGGTAGTTATATTACCTTTTAATGGTGCACTTGTTTTAAAAATTAATTTTGACACTTAAATCAATTATTATTTTACAAAATAGAATTCATATTTAAAATAGTTATTTAAAATTTTGTTTAGGCTATAATTTTTGTATTTTGTTGAATATTTGTTTCTGTGAATATTGAAAAATCCAGATTTATATCAAACTATCATTTTCATTATATTAGTATTATATTTCATATTTTAATTATTGTATCACATATGAAAGTGTAAATAAAATATATTTATCTTATATATTGTAATATGATATAATTATATCAAATTATAAGTAAATAAATATTTTGAAAATAATAAATCAAGTTTTGGTATTTTTATTATAAGGTTTATTTACAATTTTTTAATTAATAGAATGATTTGAAATAAATTTTATTTTCATTAAATAGAACAAAAATTAATAATTTTATGTATTTTTATTATTATATAATTTCATGAGACCATAGTTAATTTTTCAATGTGTTGTAAATTTAGTTATACTTTTAAAATTGAAATTTATCAAGTAAATGAAGATTTTAATTAAAAATAACATTTCTAATACATAGAAAATTATTTTAACCCAATGGAATTCATTTTTTGAACATTATAGGTTGAAAATTTATTATTTTGAATCTTTGGTATTTTTCCAACATACTTGAATTTTTGTGAATAGTAAAATGTGGTAATATATAGTATATATACATTATAAGTTATATTCACTTTAACTTTAGTCATTTCTGATGTAACAACCATAATTTTGAAATAAAAATAATTATTTTAATATATTTAGTGATTATTTTAAAACAATTCATATTCTTGAGGGAAAATAATAAACAATTGTTTAAAATAATGAGAAAGCACAACTCTCCACCACTATAAATACCACCCCTCACAAACTCTTATCCTAACAAATATTTACACTTGAATAGTGTTAAAATAATCCCCAATGCCCTTCCTAAGTATGTTTTCCACATCTAGGGTCCTCTCTCTCACTAGAATTCCAATCATAATCCCCCTAACAAGTTTCTCAAGTGGAAGAAAATCGAGAGGTACAATCCTCATTTGTTTTCATTTGTTATCATTTGAATTTAATTTATTTTCTTATCTTTCCTTCACCTCCTTGATCGAAAAATGATTTATAACTCTATTATATTATATATATACATTAATTTTATTACATCAATAGAAAATTCACTATGATTTCTTTTTTACTCTTCCTTTTATTATAATAATGGAAACATCATCCATGATGTGTTGATTTACCACCATTATGGATAATACACCTTCATTTTAAATTGTATCCTTCAATTATGTCCAAAAAACCATTATTATTGTTAAATTTTATTTTATTAGTCTTGTTTTCAGTTATATAATGTTCTACAATGATTTTATATACATAATATTAATTAATAAAACAAAACAACTTCATGATGGTCAAAAAATGACAAAATAATCTAAATGATTATCACCAACATTTTTTATAATGATTCATCTACCCATTAGACATTAATAGTTGTTGTTGAAAAAAGAGGAGGCAACACCCAAATAAAACCACAAAGGCCTAAAATAATTTAGTCTTAGAGCATCAGGTCTCACAATATTATCACACTCATAGAGAAAGGAAAATAAGGTATTAAAGATGATTCTAGAGTTATCAATGGAGTCCCACAAAGCGAAGATGTCTGTAATCATATTCCCTTCCCAACACTTGTGGGAAATAACAATGTGTTTGGAAATAATATTCCTGAATCTATGAACTAAATAAGTGATGCTCTAAGAAATTTTGATAGACTCTGTGATGGATCTATATAGTGTAGATGATTTTTTTTCCACCCCCTCAAGTAAGATATTGTGGTAGAGACATAATTTTAGCCCCTTGTTCATGGATAAATATTCTTCTTGATAGGGACCCCATACCCAAAAGAAGAACTAAAGGGAAAAGGGATAGAGCCATCCCAATTGTGAACAACTCTACACCCTATCATGATACTTCTTAGGAATGAACCATCAATATTCAACTAGATAACACCAAAATGTGGAAGCTATCAGACCCAATTTCATTTTCTAGGGAGGCATATGAACCAAGTTTTTAGAAACCATACCATCAATGAGATGATGGAGGGAAGGGGATGTCTCCTAGTGTTTAAGAAGTAGGACAAGATCAACAACCAGAGAGCGTGCATAGACCATGACTACCATTCATGAACATGGAATCCACCTACCCTGAACCATGTTGTGTCCATTCCATATGCTCTAGAATCCAGCAGCCATGAACAGTGAAAATGATTTTCATTGATGGGTTTTATCATGTGAATTGTGGAACCAATATTGTAGAAAATTACTATCAGGAACATTGTGTTTAAAATTTACACTATTAGAACCTAGGACGATCCACATAGGAGTCACTCATTCCCCTTAAATGAAGTTTTTTTCAATGGAGTCCACTCTAGATTGATGAAAACAGTTCCATCGTGGGGCAAGAGAAACCCCCCACCTTCCCACTCTTTCATTAGTTGGAAGTTTATGATTGTGTATCCACCATAAAAGTAAGTTCATTATAGAAGGTAATTATTTTTACCATAGAGCTTCCCCCAATGTATTTTTCTCATGATCCCCATTAAAAAGTTGATAACAATCATTCCTTGATAAGAACCAATATAAAGATACAGTTAACTCTATCATATTTGAGTCTAAATTGTGGGAATTGTTGTTAAAGAATTATTTCTATTGATGGTTGATAGTGATAGGAATAAAATAAGTATACATGGTTACATGTGTGAATGAAATAACCATCACTAGACACATATTAATGGCCAGAACATTTCCCACCATGTTTTTATCCCAATAATTAATTAAATCACACCCAACTATCCCTCAAGTATGATTATTGTGTTTTTTTAAGTGGATTTGAATTGATCCCCATATCTTGGAGATCCTACCCCCTAGTCCTTTGGATACTACTACATACATGTTTGAAATGATCTTATCCGAAAATTATATTCCCTCCCTGAATCCCATGCAATCCTCGGTTGATGATAGTTCATAAAATCAATGAAACTTTTGAGTCCAATACCGCCGATCCCCACCTCAAGATTCATCATATTCCATGATTCCAAATATTGACGACCTTAGGAGTTAGCATCCCAGATAATTTCAATAATAAGACATTCAATACACTAGATAACCACTTTAGGGGAAATGAGAGCTGAAAATTTATTCATGGGAATAGGGGAAAACATGTTGTTCACTATGGTGATGCGTCCGCCGAATGAGGGGAAGTGATGTTTCCACATGTGAATATAGTTGTAAATTTTTTCACCAATACCATTCAAATAATGAATTCGAACTCTACTAGGGGATGTTGGGGCTCCAAGATACTCCATGGGAATGGATCTTTTTGGAATTACTATCTTATAAACAATATTCTTTCCCCTTGGATCCAGATATTATTTTTTATAGTAAACACTACACTAGGCTTGATTAATGGATTGGTCACATGATTTTCAGTACACCCCAAGGATCCATCCGATCTTTGAAATATACTTGAAGTTTATATTATGGAAAATAAGAAGACCATCCACAAAGAAAATGTGGTAGGGTCAAATAAAGTTAGGATTGCATCGGAATAGACTCATGTGACCCTCACAAATTATTATTTTTATGTATCTGATGAGCGACTCCTGAAATAAAATAAAGATAATGGGGGATAGAGGGTCACCTTATCTTAATCAATAAACCACCATGACAAATCTATAGTTGTGAACCATGTAATTAATAGAGAACTAGGGGGAACTAATTAACCTAAATAGTAGTTCAATAACCTATTCTAAGACACCTGTACTCCGCCTGAATTTTATAATGAAACTACAATCCATCGTATCATTGTATTTTTCAATATCAAGATTGATAGAAATGTTATAACATGGGTCCTTATGATTAATATATCTAATTATCTCATGTGCAATGGAAATTGAATCTTTGGTGGATCTACCTCAGATGAATCCATTTTGTTCCTCTGATATCCTATTTTGAAGATATATAGAGAGTCAACTATTGATGAATATTTCAAGAATCTTATATAGAAAATTTCACATAAATGTTCTATGTTATTTTTTTAGAGAGGACAGGTTCATGAACTTCATAATGAGGATTAAGTTTTTGGCACATTCTACTCTATGAAAACACCCACCTTGAAAAAAGTATCGAATGATCATCACAGTCTCATTTTTTATGGTTTCATAGAATTTTGGGTAGAAAAATCTAGAGTAATGGTCCGGGCCTGGGGAACTTACAACAATAAGTGAAACAAATTCCTCCCAAACCTCCGTCCAAAACATAATTTACTCATATTGATAGTTTATATCATTGGTAACCTAAAGGGGTACAACCAAAAATGGTCTGAATACCCTGTAGGATAATTCTCCTGTATTCAAGGATTATATTCAGCTTGTAAAGAACCAAATTGGGGCATGGTTATACCATCAACCACCTGTGGGTCATTGGTTTAGGAACAAACCTCAAAAAAATATGTTTAGAGAAATAGAACTTGAATTATCAAAAATAGATGATTAGAAAAAGGTAATGTTCTTGTCTCCTTCCTTGAGACAAGTCACTCTAAATATCTCTCTGTATGATCATTCCTACTCAAGAATCTTTTCAACAAGATGATACATCAGGCCATCCAAATTACTAATGAGATAGTCATCCAAGAAATACTCAAGGTTACTCACAGCCTACACAATATCTGATTTAGGCCTATAAATATTCTATAAATGAGATGTTTTGTTTGACTCCTAAAAAAGGAGATCTCTTTTTAGCAATAACATATTGTTATGAAAACTACCTGATGATCCTTTGATCATAGTCTTGTCCCATGAAAAAAACACCATAGAATGATAGTATGGGTTTGAATCCCATCAACCTATGAAGAAAAAGTGGGATCTGCATGTAAAAATATTCACCAGACTAATGAGCAGTGGAGAATGGTCACACTCTACCCAAACCTAGTGGCCCACTCTCTATATGGGGAAGGAGTCAATGACCATGTTTTTGGAAAAGATTAAATCAAGACGATGCCACATGTCGCATCCGCCCATGGATTATTGCACCATGATCAGGTATCCAATTTTAAACCCATCTCAAAGAGTTCACTTCATGCTACAAAGATAACAAACTCTTCCCTATCATTCCTCAGGTAAACTCCTACCCACTTTTTCTATAATGGTTCCATAATGATGTTGAAATCCACTTTGGCAAGCCGGGAAAAATCCCTAATATTGTGGTTTTCTAATTCCTTACAAAGGATTTTAAGTTCCCTCACACTACACTATGCATAGAAAATGGAAACGTAGAAACATAAAATATCTGAACTCACCTTTATCGATAAGGGGGGTCAGTTAATGGGAACTTCACAATTTCTTACCTATTTTAATGTACATTCTGTAATCTATTTTAAGAGAAAAATATTTTTCCAAAATCATAATATAATCCTGAAAAAAATATGTTAATTCATTTCTGTTCTTATTTAAAAAATTCATCCGTTTTCATTAATGACTCGTATATTTTTACCTAGACTGCATAGAAGTGGCCAATTTCAATGGTTACTTAAAAACTATTTTTAATTGTTTTCACATCAATTCGACATTATTTCTCCCTAAATTATAATTTCATTGTCCTTACATTTTCATTTCTGGGATTTAAATGTTTATAATATGATTTAATGAAAAATACATATAATTGCTCACAATAACTCGTTTTTCTAAACAATAAACATAGTATTCTGATCATGAATTTTTCAATGGTTTTATTAGAGTATTTTCATCTTCTTCAATACCATCTATTGAATCATATGAATTATCTCTTATGTTAACATAGATCTAATTTTGTTAGATGTAGGGTGATTATTTTTACATAGCATGTACTTGATACCATTATCTATATTCCTATGGATAGTTATTTGAATAAATGGGGAAATACTAATAAATCTATATTTTCTATTTAATATTGATATTTGATGATAAGGAATGTATTTTGTAAATTAAATAAATTAAGGGACATATGAAGAATTATTTGGACTAGTATGAAATGGGTTTGGGACCTGTTATTGAAAGCCCAATGGTTTGGGACTCATTAATGCATGCCCTATGTGTGGGGCCCGATTATAGATATCCCCATGATGCAACATTACTCTCATGAGATGAATTCAGTTAGAACAAAACCCTTTTTGTTTTCTTTTAAGAATAATCCGAGTGGTTTCTACACATAGACTTCAATTGTCCTAATGGTAAAATGGTTCATGTGAACGATACATGACATTCAAAAATTAGAAATTTCCATCATTCATTAATCTGATATTATTATCCCATGTATTTTTAGTAATTTGTTATGGCAAGATATATAGAAAAGTTTTCATTCTCATCTTATTGATTATCATTTTTTATTCCTTTATTTACCATTGGATAATGAATTTACTTATTTATTATAGTAATCGTCCATTATACCTAACCCTTACTAAGTATTCAATATTACCATATTAATTGTTTTTTACCCTTTTTAGGAATAAGTTTTCATTAAATCAGTTTTCCAGTATGCATTTTATTATCTATTGTTATGTATTATATTTTATTTCCATTTACTAATGGAAAATAGGATCCATGTATGTATGTAGATTCTTCAATATCTATAAACTAATATATCCTTAGTTATGTGATCTTCTCTATCTATGAAATTGTAAAAGAATGAACACCGATACAAGGATATTGTGGTCGGGGATGTCATAGTTTTCCTTAAAAATAACAATATCCTAAAAACATTTCTAAAGAAACTAAAAACTGATTAACATGGAAAAATGATTGAAATGATTCCTATTAATTATTAGTAATATATTTTCATACGGATAGAAAAATTTTCAAGAAATGTTTTATATAGATATGAAATTCCTTAAAAATGTAAAATATAGACATGGAAAAAAATATGTTTCAAATATTTGTAACAAATATTTAATTAAAATTCTCATAAGGTATTTAAAATTGAAAACTGTTTCATAAAAATAACATGAGGACAAACTTAAACTATGATGAGTATAATGGTATTCATGATATTATATCTCAAAGAGGTAATATATTCACTATATAATTGAATATAACCACAAAAGTAAAAATATGTACCAACTCAAAAATTTTGAGATAAGAAACCCTTACAACATTAGTAGAGCATAATCAAATGTAATTAACTAAATGTATATAGTATTATTCATTAAATACCATGATACTTTTGAAATAATATTTCAAAATACATTCACTCTTCCATATGTATACCACTAATATTAAATCATGGTGCTCATCATTAAACATGTGTCAAGGAATTGAAATTGATAACAAAAACCCATACAATGATCATTACATTTGAATTATGAATCTATCAATGCAGTGATACATTTAAACAAATTTAAATTAAAATATATATTAACTATAACAAGAAATATTAAAATATTATAACACAAATAATTTTCTCATAACATAGTCAATGGGGTAGAGATAAAATCTAATTAAATGAAATTTTGTAAAACAAATCATGTTTCCTTAAACTTCCTCATGGTCTCCCGTATTCCATCAAAATGTATAATCCATGTGGGATTATTATAAATATATATATATATATATAATATTTATTTAAATATTAATTTTTTTAATTTACAGATAACTTCTCAATACACATTTTCTAACATTTCACAATTAAACATAAAATTTTATATGTTAACTATCTCACTTTCCATGCTTGTGTGAAATTATAGGTTTTACCCTTTATACATCATCATGGATTCATCGCATCTAAAATTTCTAAGATGATTTTATAAATTTATTAGATATGACTTTATAGTTCCATTTATATTTAAAGAACATTTCATAACGATACATATAGAAAGATAATAAATTTAATTTTTTGATGTTTTAACTTTTTCTGGTTATTTTATTTTATTAACACATATACAGTTATATATTACCATTATTTAATTTTTATAAACCTTGATTTCATAATTATTAAATGATTTTAACAACATCAATATTTATTAAAAATTTATGGGATTATTTTAGTAACATCTTTCATATTGGTTGTAAAAACCAGCCTAAACTAGAACATGTTATAACGATAGATATAATAAAAATATATGTATTAACATTGATATTTTCAGTTTTAAAGAAGCTTCGTTATTTTAAAAAAATGTTATAAAATTTATAATTCATATTCAATATGTGTTATATTAAGATGAAAAACTTTAATAAAGGTAAGTTGATATTACAACAAAGTGTATCGATAAGATCATTTTATTTGGTTAGAATTTTTTATTTTCATTTATTATTAAATTAATTATACGATGACCAAATTATATTTTTAAAAAATAATCAAGATACATATTATATGTATATACAATAAATTAATCCATATTATTACCCATTTATGGAGAAAATGATACATGAATCACATCACTTCATAAACGTGGTAATCTTAACATATGCACGGGTAACATTTTAATTTTTTGATTGAAGAGAGTGTAATATGTTAGATAATATTATATCATTAAATAATCATAATTATGTTATAAAAACCAATATTTCGATTAAATAAATCATTATAACAAATTATATGTGTCGGTGGAGATAAATGAAACACATCCCTTTATTGAGGAAACTTTTTACGTGCATGAACCCATGACTTTTGCTTTTTTTATAGGATATAATAGAGGTATAAATAGATATCCAATGAATATAAGAACATTTCAAATAGTTTTTTGTACTTATTTACTCTTATTAGGTCGGTTCTAAATTATTTTTTTATGTACTATATGAAATACACTTGAATGAATTTGATTATGAATTATACCTCTTGTTTCGATATCCTCTATGGGATTAAAAAATTACTTTAGAAGAGAGATTTATGGGAACACTTGTTACATTGTAACATTATATTATTTTTTTGTAGATTTATTAGAGAAAAATAGGTATATACAAAATAACTCTTGTGTTCCTTTTGTTAGATTATACTATTTCTAATTTTATAGGAAAAAATCAATGGTGAATTTAAAAATATTTAGTATTTAAGGGTAAAAAACTATTTATTTATAGGAAAGTAACAAAAAATGGTCCTTCTATGAAATTTCAGATAATGTTCCACACAAATAATCCAAATTTTTTATCAAATAATAAAATATTTAACATATAATATTCTCAAAGTCCTTAACATGAGTATTCAAAAATTTGATGTTAAAAACACCAGGAAAACAATAGAGGTAGAATTTGAATATTTGAAACATTATTTACTAATAAATTTAACCCATAAAAATATTTTAATTATTTAACATATAAAAATTTATAACTTTTAATATTTTTTAAATATATTTACTTTGATTCTTCATCCTCTTACACAAGTTTCTCATCAGTTATGTATAAGTGATCTATGTAATTATACCATCAATAAAATAAAAAATTAAATATTATCATAAATATTATTTTTTTAATTCAAAATTAAGATTTATATACATTCCTAATTTCTTTTTTAACAATAAAAATATATTTTAAGTATTAAGGGAAAGATAGTATCTTTTTAAGTACTCTTGACATAAAATAATATAAAAGACTTAAACAAAAGAAAGTTGAAAATAAATTTCAATATTTTAATATATAATATTATCTTTTTCTTAATAATATTATCCCGTGAAATAAATTTTTGTTTTTAGAGATTTTGACACCTAATCTAATTGTTTAACCATATTTTACTCAATTACCGTTTGTCGTGGTGATAAATTTTTAACTTCAATACAAAAAAAATAAAAAAAATAAAAACCACCATATAACATAACATTGTCATGATGATCCAAAATATGTAATATATTTTATAGGATTAAATTTCTAGAAGTGGTAAAATTTAATTTTAATATAATTTTAGAAAACACAAAGAAAATCAATTTTTAAGAAATTATATTTTTTATGTTTTAAAATGATTTCAAAAAAACATGTTGTGTAATTATTATTAATGTGAACTAAATTAGAATAAGTTAATTAAAAAAAATTTATTTTATTTTTCACAAAATTAAATTATAACGGAACCATTTTAATAATAGGTTAAAATAGGAGAACCAAAAATATTTTTTTATTTCACTAAAAATATTTCAAATATTTACAAAATGTCAAACATCATTTTCAAAGATAAACCGTAAATATTGTAAAATATATATATTACTTTTTAATATAAATTTGGTTTAAAAATGTTTCATAAATTTTCAACTCATTATTTTATCTCGATAATAAAGTAAAAGATGAAGAATTTGAAAAATCCATATTTGTAACTATTCACCTAAAAAACATTTATATTGTTAAAAAACCCAAATGTATCACCCATAGATAACTCTTAGACCATTAATTAAAATATTAATTAAATTTAATATATTTTATTTTCTAAAATTTTAATTTTTTTGTTTTAATGAAATTACAAAATAAAAATAAAACCACATTCAAAGAAAAAGACCCTTTGAAACATAATGTGTTCTTAACCATATTTTATCCCATTTACCAAGTAGCATTTTTTTACATATTTTAATATTTTTGTATTCATAATTTATTTATTTTTACCATTAATTTTAATAATGTATTACTCAATTTATATTGGTGTTTCACATACCATAAATTATTTGGCAACCAATTTACATAATGTAATGAAAACATAAAATCCAAGGGTCTTACATTATGAAACTATTGAAAGCTCTGAATAATAATTTGTATGAATTGATTAGTGTTAAGAAGAATTTAGTTACCTACATAGAAGGTTTTTTAGTTCATCAATTCCATGATTCCAAAGAAGGAGAAATATTTGGGTTTTTTAGGATTCTAATATTGGTTTGGGATTCACAATGGATGGATAAAAGGATAGTGATCTCATATGGGTCTAGGAAATTACATCCTAATAAGTTAAATTATTCATCCCATTATCTCAAGATTTTAAAAGGATTATTTTCTCTGAAATAGTCGATATATTACCTCTTTGGATTGTTCTTTGTGGTTTTTTAGATCATAAGAGCATGAGGTATATATTTTCAGAGCATGATCTAAATCTAATACTAGATTGGTGGTTGAAGTTCTTATAGGTCTGTGACATATAAATCTCATACACTTTGTAATAGGGTAATTTGATTAATGATTCACTAAGTATGTATTCAACGGATGTTGTTTATTGGTAATCAGGAAATTCTTAGACAATTATGGAGAAGCTTGAAGTGATGTATCAAGATGTATAGGTGATTGGAAGAAGTAATTTTTTTTCAATATAATTGTTAATTAATATTTTATAAAGAACCTAAATTTAACTCAATTTCATCAATTTGCAGAAGAGGTGTCATAGGACCATGCCATGTTTGGTGATTCTTCACAGGGTTAATCAGACAATGTAAATGGTGTTTCAAGGGAGGTTTTACACTCCATCAGGGACATGTAATGTTGTTCTCTAAGTGTTGCATATATATAATTTATTTGTGTGTCCCTGTATATACCTCAGGTAACATGAATTGAGGTATTATATTTGTATTCTATATATTAAGTGGTATGTGGATGAGTTTCTATCATGAATTTTGGTGTGTAAGTGTGTTAATGTGAAGCATAATTCTATATGGGATTTGTTAAAACCATTCTATATCCTTGAGTGGAAGTATGAGGACATATCAATATATATCACAATTAGTTTACCATATTCATGGGGTTGATGTTTTAAATTTTTGGTAATCATGGATCGAGTGATCAATTCAATTCATTTAATAAATATCAGGGAGTTGGGTATGGAAAAATCTTATCTGGGAAAAATATGGATTAGTTAATTTAGCTTTAGGGGGTACCTATGACCATTATCTTAAATCAGGATCCTCATTATACCATTTTAAATTGGTTAAGCCTCAATAATAATTTTGTCTTCTCATTTATTTATTTTTACTTCATCTCTTCATATGATGTATGAATAGCATGTTAATAACATTCAAATGTGACAGGATGTGATTTTTACATGTGTCTTGTATTTTGGATGGCCATGGGTGTGAAACATTCCATTAATTGAGTTGTATTATAACAATTTATATCACTCTTCCATTTCTATTGAAATATTTGAATAATTATATGAAAATACAAATGAAGCTCTGTCAAGATCAATTGACATTTAGTAGTTGGTTGTTTATAACCTTGATGTGGGGTAGGGAATGACAGTGCTGGTTTGGATGATTTAGAAGAGTAAAAAGAAAAAACATTATAGGCATAAGTATTTTTTATATTAAAGGAGGGGACATCATAAGTGAAATCCTTAAAATCATGACTTCATTATTTCTCACCTCATCAGGGGTAGTGGGGCTTTAGATAAGGGAGATATATTTATCCTAAGATAATTAAAATTACTAAGGTGTTTGGGAATATTAGTGAGGTTGAATATCAGTTGATAAATTCCCTGAAGCTATATAATACCAATCATATGTTTCATAATGATTCCCATGGAGCTGATTGGGTATGTTTTAAAGAAATGTTGATGTGAATATTTGGGAGTGCCCGATCATGAATCAGGATCTTAAAGACAAAGTTCATTAAAAATAATTAATCCCACTTTTTGTTGGTATCAAAGTATAAATGTGGATTGTAATTTGGAATGTGTGTCAAAGATATACACCCAATATCACATGTTCTTTTTATTTTTTCTATAATTATGATGATTTTTTATTCTGTATTATGATTATATAAATGAACTTATATGTATTTTTTAATTTAATTTATTCAATGGTGTTAGTATATTCTTGGTGTCTTAATGAGTTTTCATGAGAATATGTGTTATTGGATTTGATATTTTATTTCGGAGAACATGGTCGAATACTGTCCAGTTGGGTTTCACGATTAGGGGCTCACTTCTGAGGAGGGAAATTCAAGAAGTGATGAGGAATAATATGAGTTCTTGTGTAATAATGTGAGGTTTCTTAGGTGAATTTCATGACTATGAGTAACCTTATAATCAATGCAATAACCCTTACGATTCTTTACTATAAATGATAAGTTCCCATATTCTAAATTTTTTCATATCATGAAGAGTTAGGTTGTTGGGTGAGATGTATCTAGAAATTTGTGGGATAATATATGTGGAAAACATTATAGAGTGATATTGGATTTCATGAAGTAGAGACTTGATGGATAATTATTTAGGTTCATTTGGTTGGATTTCATTGTGTACCCACCCCTGTCCTAGTGAGAGAGAGATAGAGGGTCTTTTTTCCTTGTACTTCCTCTTGAATTTTCATGTCTTGGTTCATTTTTCAAGAAATGACCCTTTCTAGTTTATATGAAGTTTATAACTTTTAGTAATATTATTATGGGAGAGATATAGGTGACATAAAATGTAACTTATAATGGTTTAAAATATTTTTCCCATCACATCAAGGAAAATTTATGTTTCACTATGATGTTTCTCTCTACAATATTGGTATAAATTTTGAATTCCATTCAAATAATTCTATTTTCCCCTAACTTATATAAACCTGTATAAAGATTTTTTCCAACCTAGACACCCTTAAACCCCCATTTATAGGTATTTGATAATTTCAAAAAAATATGAATATTTTATGATCCAATTTTGGGGTTGGTAGGACTTTTTTGTTATGGTATTTTATTCTAATAGATGATTTATTTTTCCTTTATGTGGTTTTTGGATTGTTATCTCCTCAATAATTTTGGTCATGCATGGATATTTTTGAATATTTGAATTAGGTATGAAATTTGATGATTCTATATATCACTGTGAATTGTGAATTTAACAAGATATTTCTATCATTTGGTTGATAATATGAATTGTATTAATGCATATAATGAATTAGATTAAGAAATGTGGAAGGTAATGAGACGATATTCATGTGTTTATATGATTATATGATTTATCTAATTTTATTTTTAGTATCCCAATTTGGATGATAAAAATAATTTTTTACAAATATATGTATTCTATTTATGTTATGTCATAAATGATGGGATCACCTTAACAAAAAGTCAATAAATTAAAGATAGTAAATGAACCAGGTTTTCATAATTAAGAATCAAAGTGATATTATTTTTGTGCAAGAAATTAAGTGATATGAAATAATATTTTAAGATGGGTTATTTAATAAGTTTAATCCCTTATAAATTTTTATCAATTGATATTTTATGATTTTTTATCAATTTATGTGTATAATGTAGATGTTTGGTATCTATTATGTGTAAATTATGTGGCTTTTTTGGGTTTTTGGTGTAGACTATGCAGTGTAATTGTAAATACCTTTAAAAATTTAGAATGAGGAAATATAGACAAGGGTGTTTTTCAATTTCATGGTTTCTATGTGAATGGGAAAGTGTTTGGAGGATATCAAAAGTGTAGACGACCCAATTTATGTTTTTCTTCTATAGTGAATGGTTGATGGTTTGGGGGATGTTTTGTTGTTTCTAGGTAGCAATAAAATGTGATTTATAGTAAAATATTTGGAAATGGTTATTTCTTGAATTTAAAAGATAAAAGGAATGTAAATGAAATCAGTGAAAAATGGAACTAATATATATTGTTTTGATTAATAATTATTGACAGAATGGTTTATAAATAAATATTTTATAGAATCACATTAGTAAAGAATAGTTATTGGTAAATTGTGAAAAATGAAATGGGTAGATTATATAGTTAAATGGGATATTTAAAATGGTTTTCATGGTTATTTTGTATGGTAAGTTGGGATAGGTTGTTATATAGAAACTACTAGCATTGGCTATGTGGGGTGGTGATCCTACGGTGGTTGGGATAATGTGGCATTATTTAATAGTTAAATCAATTTATTTTTGGAGTGTGTTTTGATATATACATATATATATATGATGTATTTTCCTTATGATTTATATACACACCCCATATGATAAAACAAAATTTATGGGGGTTCTAGGGGTTTTGACCAGCATTTAGGTTTGTAAGTAAATATATTTATATAAACACCCTCTATCCAATAATCAGTTGTTGGGGAGGTAAGCGGTTTTTATGGCTCACAGTCGACTAATTATGTGTATGGGGTGATGATAGATGGTCTGGTAATTCCGAGAAAGAGGATATAATGAGGTTGATTTCCCCCATGTTCATAATACCCAACTATGATGGATCTGTAATGTGATTTTGAAGTGCATAAAAGATGTGAACATGTGATATGTTTATGTACTTTTGGTTATATTATCACTGGGATTTATCCTAAAATGAGTGTTGGAACTTGTATGGGTAATATGAGATAGGTCTACGACATGAAAAACATAATTTTTGATTAGATTAGTATGGTATGTTGTGTAATGATTTCAGAATAGATAATGTCTCTGTGATATTTATCATTAGGGTGTGGAAAATAAAACCCTATTTTTAAGTAGTGTAGACTACAATATTTTCTATATTATTTTATATTATTTTGAATAATAATGTATGTGATATTTGTTGAGGGGGTATTCTAATTTTTTTGGTATTTTAATTGGTAGGTGCTTGTTTCTTCTACAATTTATTCACAAAAGAATTAGTATGATTCTTCGACATTTTAATGACATGTCTTGAATATAATATTACATATTATATATATTCTCACACAAATATATATATATATATATATATATATATATATATTAGGTATAGTTTACTGATTAGGTGAGAAAACACTAGCTTCGATCTTGGGATTGGTTTAATGTTTCTTCCTTATAGATTATTGAGATATTTTACATGGGATACTTATATTTTAATGAAATATAATTAATTTTGATTTATTGAATGTTTTTTGTCTAAATTTACATTATGATATTAATTTTTGGATTTCATGTCATATTATTCATACTTATAAGGGTTATGATTCCTAGCCGAATGATGTATACCCTCAGTAATAACATCTGATAAAGGGTCTGATAGAGGTGGAATGTTGGTGTTATTTCTTTCTTCACTTCAAGCCTAGAAAGGTTTCTAAGTGGAGTGGTCCATGATAATGGAAACCACCAACAACATAATGTTTAAAAATATAGTATTATTCTATAACAAAATATAGTGAATCATCTTTTATACATAAAAATATTAAGAAATTTCAATCATAATTAGTTTTAAAAAACAAATTACAATCAACAATATAGTATTATTTTATAAAAAAATATAGTGAAACATTTTTTATACCTAAAATATTATTCAATTTAAATATAATAGTTTTAAAAACTAATTATAAGAAAGTGTTTTATTTTTTTGGCGATGTTCAGAGAAATATGCAAAACTTTTTCAGTAAACATTGTAATATTTTATTTTCAAATTTATTAAATTATCATATATCTAATTGTGCTAATATAATTTCATAGGATATCTAAGGTAAATATATAAATAAAATTGATCTAGAAATCTGAGTTAGAGAATGAGATAAAAAAATTTTGAGATACCTTTTTAGACAATACTAATAGAATTGAATCATAAAAGAATGGGATCACAAAATATCACATGGAAACATATACTAAGAATTAAAATATCAAAGGATCATGGTAATCATGAGAATTGTTTAACAAGTAATATACATAAGTATAGACCAAGATAATGATAGTTCATCTATATTCTCTAAGACCTCATAACAAAATTTAAAAATAAAAGCATGACATTCCTATAAATTAAATTGTGAAGAATTATAACTGAAACATTCCCACAAATTTTGATCACATGATTTATATTGAATGACCAACTCAATTGGGGTATATAAATAAGTTCCCAGAAAAGGCCATTATATTTAAGACATATTAGTGCCCTAAATAAAATAATCAATCATAAAATAAAAACTAAAATAAAACCATGAGAAATGAATCAGTTACATAATGATATAAAAACACTCAGTAAAATAACCAGTCATTTAGATAACAAAATAAAAAAATGTATCATAAGATGTTTACAAAAAAAATTTATACATATAATAAAATTTTTTATGAAATTAATGAAATTATAACAGTGGTGGATCAATATAAGAAGAATTTGGAATAAAAATATTAAATATGAAAAGATTCTCTTACAGGATTCAGGGGGTTTAACATGATGAAATATTGGATGGTGAAACATAATGGTATGACTGTCTAAAAAAGGAATAAAATCCCATATAAATGCAATAAATGAAAATTTTGATAAAGAAATAATGATGAAGATATAGATATATAGTGATAGAGAACATATAATTTAGAACAATAATTTAAGGAAAGAACGCTTTTCATAGGTCATATATTGCTCAATATACACCTTTAAAATTATGAAAAGTCAGTTCACATTTAATAAATAATTGTTTCAAATAATTATTTATATTCATACTTCCTCCAAATATCCTTCTTCTTTCTAGTGTTTTCTTCATTAATTAAATTAATAGTATATCTCTACCTTTATGAAGGTTTTAGATTCATTATTCTAAAACCACTTAGTTATAATAGTATAAATAAATTTTCATGGGTTTTTATATGATCTATAAGTTTCATTTAATAGTTTTAATTCAATTTCATAAGTTTAAGAGTTTAAAATTTTCTATATTGTTTTAATTTAGGATATCCTTCATAGTAAGCTGGATTTAAAGACATAAAAATGAATATGATTTGTCACTTTTAATATAATTATTTCCACTAAAGTTTTATTCATTCATAATTGTATACAAGATATTATATTATGGTTAATAGTATATTTACTTATGAACACATATTTATCAATAATCATGAATTTAATAGATGGAAAATAAAATATCATCATTCACTTAGGTAGCATAAAACCAAAAGGGGTGAATAATGTTTTTAAGAGAGTTTACAAAAAAACAAATAAATATTTCATTATTTAAAAAAACAATTTTTATTTTGAAAATTATTTTATTTTGTTATTTTTAAAGATCATGTATATTATAGATGGGGTTTGAGGAGAATTTAAATGATATGAAATTGGATTTTGAAACGCTTATGATCAAGAATATTAATTATGTTTCTTCTTATGGTATTTATTAGGGTCTAATTAGACAATATAGGTTTCTTTTGATTTTAATTATTTTACTCATGAAAGACATTTTATATTAATAAAATTTGTCTATAAATACAAATCATATTTTTTAAATAATTATGATGTCAAAAAACATATCGCATTTATAAAAAAATCAATGTTTCTTACTTACTAAAAATAAACATTTTCAAAAGATAAAAATAATTCACCCTAAAGAAATGTAGATATTATTATCTAAAAAATTAAGACTACATTTTCAAATTCAAATATAAATATTTAAAATATAACATTTAAAAAATCATATATTATTTTGAACTACAGTTTTCCCTCAAATAAATACTAATTTTTATACGAGTGATTATATTTATATTCAGTTTTATTTCATTCAAATGATATTTTTTATAATGTATTATAATATATATAGATATATTAACTTAATCGTGTTTATAAAATTTAGATTATTATAATTTTTATATTTTAACAACTGAATCATTGTTTCACTAAAAATATTAAAATAGACATTTTTAAAAATAATTATTCTTCAATTAATATAATGTGAGAAATATTTTCATAGATTTATTATGTATATATTTAATTATTTTAATCATTTTCAATATTAAATTATAAAAATATTTCTACTGTCTTTGGGACAAATACTATTTCAATGGTAAATAATAATTCTAACTGTAAAATAATTAATGTAATAGTTGATGGTGACGAACCATATGGGTAATATTAAATCTTTTTTCCCACACATTGATATTCCATTTCTGGTTCACAAAATCCTATTACTCATATTTTTATTCATATTCCTGATATTTCATTATTTATGTTTAATCATAAACATATGAAGTGAACTGTCCATACTATGGCTTTGAATTTAATGAAGAAGTCCAAGAAGAAATTTTTCCACAAACCATTTTAACTGACTATCAAGTGAAGTGTCACCATCCAACTGGTGAAATTTTAACGTAGTACATAGAAGAACAATCTCATCAACTACTTGGTGGAGCTCATCATCCACCCAGTGGTGCTGGATAAAAAAAAATTTAAGATGTTCACCAACTACTTGATGGTAGCAAGATACTACCCAGTGGTGTTTTTAGAACCCAAAATGAATGTATAATTGTTACCATATGACTTTTGATATCTAGTTTCAATTCAGTGGTCCTAAGTCTGAAAGTAAAAGGAATATTCATTGGTGGTATTTAACAGCTCCCTTGATCCGATTTCTCCCCAAACCCGACACAAGGACCCTAAAAGTATCAATATTCCACCCATTGGATTCTTGGAATGGTAAAGTCATGAATAAATATCAAACAATTCTGAATATCATCGATCTATATAAAATGGAAACAATAATTGAATAAAAAATTAATTTTTATTGAGATTTCCTTGTATTTATTTCATCTAAACTCTTTTATCAATATCATTCTCTATATCATTTTCATTTTTCATATTATATATGAATGTAAGGAATTATTTCACTCAAATAGTATGTATATAATCAAATATATATTTAATATATTTTTTGGATTCTTCTAAAACTTCTAAAACCATGGTTTCTTCCTTTGGGTTCTAGGAAACCCACTAAAACCATGTTCTTTTTCGAGGATTATTTACAACCACTCTATTTTTTGGTTTATATTCTTTTTAGGTTTCTTCAATTCTTCTAATATTATGGTTTATATATTCTGAAATCCTCAATACATAGGAGTGGTAAATATAGGGGCTCATAAATGATTTATTTCTAAACATTACTTACAAATTATGTGTCTGACCTTATTTCCATTCCCCATATTTTATTTATTTATTACTTTCTTTCAATTATTCAACTAACATGTAATCACATCAACATTATAATATCTTATTTTAAATAAAAAAATATATTTATTTTTAAATATATTGTTTCAACATTGAAAATTATTTTTATTTTCAAATACACATATTAATTATATTTCACTTAATTTGATAATTTCAATTTACCACAAAATTATTTTTATGTATCTCTTCTTTAATTTTATTTTTGAAAAGAAAAATCACCCCCTTTCTCAAACTCTCATGTAATTTCACAGTGTCCCCTAATTATATACAGATGAAGGGATTTTGTTTTTTTAAATAGGTCTTGCTTTAAAAAAATCCATATTTCCCAAAGAGTTTTTTAAAAAACATAATCAATTTTAATGAAATTATCTTTTAGAAATTACATGTGATCGTAACATCCACAGTGATCTTAAAGGACATCCAATGGTTTTTTCCCTCTATTTAATATTAACAACTACAGTAACTACAAGACAAAAATTTCTAATTTGTATCACACTAAAATATTATGAAATAGTTATCTCTAAATAAATGTCACTTCAATGATACATTATAGTACACACAACACCTTGATTAAACTAACCTAGATATATTAGTAAAAAAATATTATGTGATAGATTCCACCAAGACACCAGATAGGTGGAGTGTTAATATAACTAAATAGTTTAGGAAAAATATATTCTCTCATATATATAATACTAATACATTTTTTTTAATTAATTATAAAAATTCCTGAAAACACTATTATGTAATAAATATAATTTTACCTTATAAATTTAAATTAATAATTAAATTTGAAAATTTTTATGATATTCTTTTCATATCATCAATAAAATATTTTAAAATTTATTTAAAAGTTTTATATAAATGGTATAATAATAACAAATATTTTATTCTGTAAACTATATTTTTTCAAAAGAGAAGTTTTCAACAGGTTTTGCATGTCTATTTTTAAAAAAATCTATTTCATGTATAGATATTGAATTTCCTAAAATTAATTTCTTATTTGGCATTAGCTTCATCAAATTTGGTAAATATTTTCATTTTATATTTGGAATTATGATTACTAACATTATTAGAAAAATTAAACTAAATAAAGCTTAAATTCGGATCATGAAGGATAAACTTTGTTACAAGAACATAGTTTTTCTTAGCAATACTTTTTTATTGATATAAAATTAACACTTATAACTAAATTATCAAAAAATTCCTTTTAAATGGATAAATGTTAATAAAAATAAACTATATGAAATCTAAAAAATAAAATAAATCAAAATTTCACACTAATAATTTGAAGTAAATTTAAAACATTCACGTTGGAACAAATATAAGTTATGAATGAATATAAATTTTTAAACATCTCTCAGTGAAATTAAATTCATGGTGTATATTTATTTCTATTTTTTAAAAAAATAAATAACTACATTAAATGTATATGCAATGTCGATACGAAAATTACTTAATAAATAGAAAAATAAATTAAATTATTTTAAAAATATAAAAAATAATATAATTTGAAGAATTTTAGGTGTTAAACTAATTAAATAGATGAATAATACATGTTAGTGTAATCTAATGGGATTATATTTGATTTCAAAAATATTTCCTTTTTATTTCAATTCAAACTAAATGAATAGTGTCAATATTTATATTAATGATATTTTCTCAAAACAATATGTTTTGATATTAGTTAATAATCATAAAAATATATATAGATGAAAATACAGATAATATATAATGAAAAATGTCACACCATTCACATTTATGATCTAGTTTTTACTTTATAGGTAAAATTATAACCCTTTAAGAGTGAAAAATTCATTACTAAGGTCAAGGTGAAAATAAGTTAACTAATGTTTTAAAACCAAATATAAGGATTAAAACTGCACATAAACATATCTAGAATTTATTGAATGGATGGATTTAAACTATATATTATCTTATCTTGTAATACATGTCATTTTATATTAATTTTGGCTATATTATGACTTTATTATATTCTAATATTTTAAGGAAATCAAAGTGTTCCCCAAGCCTCACTTATAACGGGGCACATCTCCTTTCTCTACTTCAAAACATATAGAACCTTATATCTCAAAAAAACCTTTTAAATTAACATATAAACTAACTATCCAAGTTATGATGTACTTTTTTCTATAGGTCCAATCTTGCACTTTGTAAAAGGATATATTGGTGAGTTATTTCATATGAGAGGAAATCACCTTAACTGATCACTTCTTTTTAAATTATTCATTTAACTCCAATAAATATTTTGTACTTTTCAAAAAATAATGACCCTAGTGACATAATTATCAATAAATTTTATTATAGTCATCAAAACCACTATGATCCAATCTCATCCAATGGGAAGTGAAATTATCATTCGTGCATAAATAAGACTCATCATCTCAATGTAGCAATACAATTCATTTTCTAGCACCATCATTTATAGATTATTATTATTATCGGTTTATTATTTATAAATGATATTAATGAATTTCATTTTACTATCTAATGATAATATCAATTCTACCTTCTTTCCTTCTAGTCCTAATGAAAAATGAAAATTTCGATCATGCGTCAGTGTTAAGTGCCACCTCCCTACAGTGACGTGATTCGTTCATTATCTCTATTTTTCATAAATGGTAATAAATATAGATTTTATTAATATATATAATCTATATGATATTGTAATTATTCTCGAATTATGACTTTATATTTTCCTTTCTTTCAATCCATATATTAAAAGTTTATAATAATATTCATTCGTACGTACATCCTATAATCTCCATGAATGAAGTAATTCATTATTCCTTCTATAAATTTTATGGATGAATATAAATATATTTATAATAGATATATATTATATTTATATCATTGTAAAAATTCTTGAAATTATGTAACTATAATCAATGTCAAAGTACCAGTACTACTAAACCAAATCATGCCTAAAAAATGAATCCATTAATCTAAGAAAACTGATTTTAATAAAAAAAATTAAATACATGGTTATTAGAAGTCATTAGTAAATAATAAATTATATTATATATATTGGAATGGTTATGAAATATATTTATAATAAATGTATATTTATTATAATGGAGGTTTTAACACATTTAAATAAAGGGGATACCAGGGGTAAATGATTTATGTTATAATCTTATTTTAATCCTCATTGTTGATGTTTGAATTTATAGTGAGTAAATTATATGATACATTTCTTATGACTTCCTTTAATTTTATTCTCCTCTCATTGTTTCTTTAAAATATATATTTTTTGTTAATTTTCCTCTATTTAATTATTTATGTGACTGAAAGAGTGTTTTCAAAGGAAATCAACTTTATTTATCTCATATGATTAAAATATTTTTTCAACCTTTTCAATATATTCAAAAAACAAATTTTAAGAAATATTTTCTGATTGTAATATTTTTTTAAAATTTTTATATCCATATAATATTTTTTATAACAAAAATTAAAAGGAATATTTTCTTCTTCTTCCAAATAAGGTATTTTTTGAGATTTTCAACAAAAGTGTTTAAGGAATGAATTCCTTTAACTTATAGTGGAGAAACGAAATTTCAAGCCATTATAGCCACTAAATGATATAAATAATCCCTTAAATATTTCCATATCTATTTTATATGAATGTATTCCCATAATATTTTTGATATATTATAGATATTGAATAATTAATTTCAAAATGGAAAGGATATTTTCCTAATGAATATTTATAATGGTATTTCTAGTCATAAATGATAATAACCTTTGAGGTTTCTCATCATTAAAAAAGGATATGATCCAATGAAACCATCCTTGTTCTTTTTATGGAATTTTTATTATTATGATTAAGATATACTTATGAAATTCCATTTATTTTTTCCATTTTATAATATGATGAGATTGTGAAAAGTTTACAAAACTTATTTTCTTTCCAAGATTTATTATATATTGATATGATTAATGTATTATGATATTTTGTTTAAAATATGTATGTTTTTTCATTATGTGATTTTTTGTCCAAAAATTTTATATCCCATCAATGTATTGATTAATTTACTATATCTCATTATAAAAATATTTGAAAATGATTATTTTCATGATTCATTATGGTAATAATGTCATTATGGTCCATCAATGTTTTGGAAACAAGTCACCATTTTTAATACATTAGTAGAAATAAGTTGACTTGATTTATCTAAAATGGGAGAATGGTCTTGAGTGTAAATCCATTTTGATTTGATTATATTGTTAGTTATCATTGAAATATGAAATGGTTTTTATACCTTTGATGGTTCCAAAATTTTTGGAAATTAACAGATCATTCATGATTGATTTATGATGATTTATTAATCTTGTGAATCATGTATTTTGAATTGTTAATACTTTCTTCCAGGTTTCGTGTTTATGATCTTTGACGTATTATTTATGAACATTGTATGTTATGGTTGTGAACTAATATCCTTATTATTATCATATTATTTCATATGATCATCAATTGATTTCTCCAATGTTTTCCCTTAATAAAGACATAAACTCACTCTTTTATATGTTTCTATTTCCGAGGATCTGTTGAAAGGTTTTATGTAAGGTTTTTTAATGAAAAATCTTAAACGGAAATATCTTTGTGAGATATATTGAAGATATTTAAAAAAAATAAGTATATTTTATATCTAATCTCTATATACACTAATCCATTATGGTATATGAATATGTATTTTTTGTAATGTGTGGAATATTCATATAGAGAGATCTAATATTTATGTACAAAAGGATTTGGTTATTATATTTGGTATGAGAGAAATAATTATTTAACCATTGGTTATTATAAATAAAAATATTTATTGATAACCCATGGTATAATTCTATGTAAAGGATTAGATCATGAAGTATTGGTAATGCACAAGGATAACCTGGGATTATTATAAGGATTCATAAATTGTGATGAATTTGAATTATTGAGTTATCCATTAAATATTTGTTTTAAATTTTTTATTTTTACACTATGATAATTTTTTCTCACACTATTCCATTTAGGTTCAATTAAATGGATGGAATAAAAATAGATTTTAATATAAAATAATGTGATCTGAAATTCCATGATTTTCCTCCTAAGAAATCGAATATTATGGGAACTATAATATAGTATATTGGATATAGGCTCATGAAACATTCTCATGTAATGAATTGTACATAGCTTCTAAAATATCAGAGGAGAGATTAAAATATTATTGACTCTCTCATTAAGAAATATATAGCTTCTTTTAAATAGTATTCTTACCCATTTGTAACTGAGTGTTGGATCAACGCCATTCAGAAAATATATTCTTTTATCTATTGATTGGAACCTAAAAATGTTATCCTAGATATTTTTCATTTGGAAGGGAAACTAGATCAATTATAGAATCTTAATAAGAATATGATTCATCGGGCAGAAATTGACACTTTTTAAGGGGATGAGTTTAAGAAGATATTTTCCAATAAGTAATTCCCTCAAACTCTAAATAACAATTTGGTGAAGGAATCCATAAATCTGAAGAAAAACGTGATTCAATTCATTATTTATTTTTAGGAAAATATTAAAATACTTCCATGGGGTTCTTGTGGTTTACTCATTATCCCACAAAGAAAAATATATTAATTCACTATTTGATTAAAACCATGTCTCGGAAGGGTGTAATCTATAAGAGATATTAGTAGTGATGAATAAATCATTTTATAAAACATCAATAAAGAGATATAAATTTCATATTACCTTCATTATAATGGATTTAAAAATCAAATGATTGTGGAATATCATATGAACATAAATAAATCATAAATAGTAAATAAATTTCAGCTAAAAAATTACAAGAATGTGGGAATAAACATCAAAATAATTTCATGAATATAATCATATGTTTCATTACATATGTAATGGAATGATATAAAGTATATGGATAACAAAGTGTATGAATATGACAGTAAAATCAATAGAAGAAAATAAGATTCCAAAAAAAGAACAACCCATGCTCTAATTCTTCCAATGAAAATAATATTGGTATTACCCTAACCAGTGAATTATTGCAAAGTATTTAGATGATTATCAACATAAATAACCTCTTGAACCCAAATACAATTTGAAATCTCATAAAATTGGGATTTTCAAAGTGGTTAACAAGAATTATGTAATGAAAGGCACTCTTATCATCCACACTAGAACAGCTAATGTATTGTTTTATTATAGCTCTAAACTCCTTTCAATATGGCATGGCCCCCTCCCTCTAAAGATACCATAATAAATTAATAGTGATAATGAATCCCATGTTCTTCCCCTACTATGAACTGAGAGCATGGCTACAACTGAGGTTATAAAAATATCACAAATGGGAGGCATTGAACTCTATAATAAAAATGGGTCAGGAGATTAGAATAATAAAATTAAATAATATCCATTAAATAACAAGAAATATACCCAACAACATCCCATAATTCATGTGTAATATGAAAATATATATATATATAGAAGCCTAAAATATATTATTGAAATAATAGTATAAGGAAGTATGGATGAAACAGTCCAAGTATCCAAGATAGTTTTGTCCATAACAGTCCGTTTAATCCTCATAAAAATAAGAAAAATAGTTTATATATGTAGGCTGACCATATAGGTATACTCAACTAAAACATAAAAATGCATCTCATGCACAAGCTAAAAGAAAATATTAATACACTAGTGTCAAAAGAGAGAAACTAACAATAACCTAAATTATTCAACTATCCATTACATCCTCACCAAGTAACACTCTCAAAATAATGAAATCTATATAGAATGACATAATATGAATCATATTGAAAATAATGTACCCATCATCAATTTCCCAATAATTTGACTCTATCACACCCCAATGTTATATGTACAAGTGCTCCTATCTCTTTCTTATAACATATTAAAAATATCTTCCCCACATAATGTTCACATCACTTCTCACTAATTGACACATATTTTATAAAAACACATCCACTTCCTAAAAAATAGTAGTATTTTATCATGATCATGAGTGAAATAGACCTCATTCCCTCTTCCATACATGAACGACCCCAATTTTAATCTTCCACATAACATGGAAAATCATAGCACACCACATTACAACAAAATCACATCATATATCACCACACTAAAAACACATAATCAATCACATCACCCCAACAAGAAATTTTGGTTTTGGTCCATCACATCCTATGAATACCTAACTCACCTAGAAGAGGGATAATGAACGGTTTCTTATCTAACCAACTATCATCTCTACTATGATATTTAGAAAACCACCCTCAATAAACTAGTATGTGTTTCAGCTCATGGTTAATAATGTGGATGGGTGAGTTTATAATAACAATGAATATAAAAATTATATATATAGCTACACAAAATCCTAAAGTATGGATTCATAACCAAAATGATATTATCGAACTCAATATATTCCAGACATTCACTTCCACCTCTAAATACAAAAAACTATAAAACATGACATAATCCACAAGACACTTCCAACATTTCATTACTAAATTATTTTCATTTTTCCAACCCATTAATTTATTAACCAACCATTTCATTTCAAATTAACCATTTTTAATTTCTTTAAAAAACTACATGGGAAACTACCACAACACAAAACCACACAACAAAGTGCACACCATCCTCTTTAATCTAACCAACCCAACATCGCCCCAACCTTCCATACCTACCTCCCCACAATATAAGCACACAAACCTAACAAATCATTACCCCATAGAATGGCTAAATAAACATGTCATATAACGTCCAAATAACATGGCCAATCAAACCCATCATATCACCCCCTACGCCTGTAACTCAAAACCACCACATTATTTCCCCAAAATATAGTTATAATATAAAATCTCACAACACATACAACATTTCAAATTTTCTCAAGGGAGATTTTATTATATTTTACATTCCTTTTATGAGTATTCCTGTACAAACCGTGTTTTACAAGTGAACCCAATTAATTATTTTTGTATAAAAAATTATTCAATTTCATTTAAGAAAATATCACAACAAACAAACAATACGGGCCCCAAAACACATATTAAAATATTGAAAAAATCATCCAAATGAAAAAACATTTTATGGGGGTGTCAAACCTATATAATCAAAACATTTAAATAAAATCATATATATAATGTGGTGAAAATCAAACCTTATTCCCATTTCAATTTCGTCTCTAACCAATTATTTACCACTAAATAAGCTAATGCAACCATATTCTCGATAGATAACAATATTAAACACATCCCACATAATACAAAAAAATGAGATATGAGGGATTCCCTAAATTAATGAACCTTTTAGATCTCTCTACACACTATAGGGAAAGGTAATAATCACACATAAACAAAAACATTTCAAGGAATGATGGATAAACAAAACCCAAACCATGAATCCAAAGAAAATATATCCTAATAACTACCCAAACTGATGTATTGTCACCATTGTGTATCTCATATGTAAAAAAATGGAAATAGAAGAGAAGGGAGTAGAAAACAGCTCAGAACACCAAAATGCAACCATTCGAACCCAATGATTGAGCCATATGAAGGAGGGGTGGATGTTCCTTCACAATATTCTAGGTTTCTCAAAAAACAAGAGGAATAGAAAATAGTGCAATGGTAAGGAATTATCTAAATATACCTATTTAAATCCTTAAACTATCCCCTTTAAAGTCATGGATTCTATATTTCAAAATTCAATTCCACAAGTTCTGCATATTTCAATCCATGAATTACATTTAAGATGTGAAGTTATCAGACTATCATTTTCCATTAAGAATCAAGTATCCTCATCCTTGAATTAATTTCATGTCATGAGTTACCATTTCATTATGAGAATGTGTTTCCCATACAACCCCATTTCAACTTTGAGTCCATGAATCATCGTGGTATAGAAGCTACAAATGAATAATCAATATGTGAATCAACTTCACATTATGAGTCACTTGTTGTAGTCTTCTTGAATCTATAGCCTCCTCAGAACCTCTATTGGATGAATCTAAACACCTCCAAGAACTAAAATACGGATATATTTGTATGAAAATAAAAAAACCCTACATATATTTTACTTGTAAAATTATTCTTATCCACAAGAATAAATAAAGATATGGGAAAAGAAATGGGTCTAGACAACCACCCCGTAAGATACCAATCTAGAATCTCAACACACCTCAAACTCTGCCACCATTTGAACACACCCAAGTGAATATCCCATAAGACATTCCACGGAAACACGTCCCCATAAATCCAAACATCCTTAACACATCACCTGGGACCAAAAAAAATTAAATTTTTTATCATAACCACTTCATAGACCATTCCAACCAGTGCCACTAGTAGAACATGATAGTGAACTAAACATAGACGTAAATAAGGTACTTCCCTCATCTATGACTGGATACTATTAACTGTTTGTGTGACTGAGTCAGTGAAAAAATTTCAAATTCATTATAGAAAAAATGACCTAACTAGGATTCTGGTGAACCCCTTTTCATATATTAAATTTGTATCACAGACTTCACATCACAAAAAATGGAAACAAAACATCTTTAAAGACAAAAAGACGAGTCAGCACATCACAAAGAAAAACTATGAAAATAATAATTCAAGATAGCTCTGGGTACTCTGAACACATCTATTCCTCTCACTCCCAGTTAATTTCACTAAGGTCGGCATTTTTTCACAATAAATGAAATAATGGAGTGGTCCATCCATGAATCACCTTCTATAGATAACCATGGACCTCAAATAGTTTCTTCATAAACATATAATTATCTTTGATATCCATCTCCCCACAATTAAATACATGGGACTCATCATGAAGACCACATTAGGGTTGATATATATGGAATACATCACGAATCTAGATTACTCATGTTTGGATTTCCATTGGAATATATACCCAACTAATGTGGCCCAATATCACAATGTTCAGAACAACATAGAGCTTAGTATTACACCAGTACTAAACATCTTCAGCCCATGTTGACTAGAGAAAATCAATAAATCATGGTCTCCAACCTAGAACTCAATGATCCTAATCCTATTATTGGCATAAATGTTTTTAAGAATTTTGATAGCTACATTTTTTCATGTCCAAGTTGAACCATCTCAATCATGCTCTACACCATATCAGGACCAAAAACTACTGATAACCCAACCTCAATCCAAAACAATATATAATTAAACAACTACCCAATCAATGCCTCAAAAAGATGAATTCAAATATAAAATTGTAAGTTTTTTTGTAAGAAAAATAAAAAATAAATATGGTTATTTGACCATGATCTTTCAAATTCCATTATTCATGTCTGGAACATATCCTTCTATGGCTAGATATTTCACTCTTTTTCCCATCCTTGGGGTGGTGGAAAGTACTGCTATGATGTACAAAGTTTCCAAAACCATGATGAAATCCCCACAAGACTCATGAGTAAAAATTTGCATTGTGATATGAGAAAAAAGATATTGTTACTCTATGAAGCTGCACCACCTCATCCTCATACCTCATTTCTAAAACATCAATGGTTATTGACCCCCTAATTTCGAGGAATTTAGCTGATTTAATCAACTTGTCTATAGTTACCTAGATAGCATCCTGACCTTCATATTATCTACGTAACCGTAAAATGAAATACATTAAGATATCATCCTACTTATTCTCATGAATATTGAAAGGCTTAAAAAAACCTATAGGAATATTATTCTCTTACATTACCGAATAACAAACCAAAAATCAACCCAAAAACTATAAAACTATCTATTTAAACATGGACCACAAAACCTACACCCTCAATCCATGATAAATATTGGATACCCTCATGTGTATCACAATATATGATCAACGAAACACATTAAGGACTCCCTCGTTTGTCACTTCTAGACCAAAAGGTCTCTCCTGGAACAACATTGTTTTTAGATCATCCTCTATCTATCCCTATAGAGAATCCTCATGTACAACATGATTTCCCATAACCTATGACTCTAAGCCCCACCTCTGAGACTCATCATCCATATTTATTAGATAATAATTCACTATCAACTGATAAACACAATCATGGACACTACTCTCTCCCACATTAAGATATATCAATCCAAGATCATCTATATGAATCCAATCATTTGTAATATACCAAGCCACATCTCCTAAAGACATCTTACTACGAACATCAATAACCAAATTCCCCTTTCCCCTAACATAAAAGAATTAAAACTCATATTTCTAATTATAATTCATCCACCACTACTAGAATTCATTTATAATTCACTAGTAAAAATGTATTTTGTCAACTTTTGGTCTATGAAAGCCACAAGGTATACACATATAAGGTAATTCTTCTACAAAATCAAAGAAAATATAACTACTTTTAGCTCCAGATCATGGGTGAAATAGTTACAATAATAGGGAAGTAACTTCTTAGACCCATAATAGATCACTATGCTCTCATGTGTCAACCCACATTGCTTTCCTAGATGGGATGAATCAAATAAATCCTTGAACATAATAACCTCATCTGGAATATAAATAATGGGTGCACGAATCCGATTAAAATTATGAAAATTAATAAATTCCCCACACTAATCATTCTATACAGAATATTCATCCTTCCTGGTCAGATATGTATGTGGTTTTATCACTCAATATATATTTCATAAAAAATCCTAAAATATTCTACAATAACATGAAAGCTTCCCACCTCTTCCACTTGTATGGGTTCTTCTTAAGATATAATTTCCTTGAACATTAATGGTTTTAATAAAACTACCTATTCAGACCCCACAATCCTAAGGAAATTTATCTCTCATGTCCAGAACTTTCAATTATCATATTTTTTATAAATTGGTTTTCATAGAATAACTTTGATTTCAACTCCTGGATGATTGAAAATATCATCCTCAGACTTGAGTAGATCAATTTGATGTCATCAAACATGACTAAAAATTGATCTATAAATTCATGAAACATATATTTCATGATCCCCATATAAAAAAATTATGTGTTCATCAAACTGAAAAGCATTAACTTAAACTTAAACATAATTTACCCATATTTTATGAAAGTGATTAAAAAGTCCAAATCCATCACTCTCAATAGGTCATATTGGAATAAAATATAGATCTTGTTGAACATTCTAGATCCTATAAATTCTTGGAATAGATCATCAATCCTCAAAAAGGGGGTGATGGAATATTATCATCAACTGATTCATCCTTAGGTAATCTAAGCAGAAACTCATTCTACAATCATCATTCTTAGAATGGAACACTAGAGTGCCCCATGGTGACACACGAAGATAGATGAAATCCGGAAACATAATATCACATATCTGAATCCTAAATTACTAAAATATTGTATTTTTTATCTAATATGAAGCCATAGTTATCAAAGATGCATTGGGCTGCAAGTATATCCTGAACTCAGTATTAGATCGTGGGGATAGGCTTACAACATCTTCTGGAAAACATCCAAAACATTCCCAACAGCCATGGGTACATCCAAAATTCCAATATACATAAATTCCATATACGCATCATTAATCAAACAATGATGGGGATCCTCATTCATACTACATATCTATCAACTATTCCTAAAAATGGAAAATGCATGATGTCCATCTACATCCAAGAACATAGATGCATTCCAAAAGTAGTCGATGAAATCATACATAAGATGAAACCATTTGATAATGAGGATTATATCATACATCTTCATTAGATGTATGAAAATATCCATATGGGACTAATGTGTTCCCATCATTAGTCTCCACCCCTGAAAGATATCACACTAGCTAATCTAGATGCTAAATGGTGAAGTAAACACAAGGGGTATGTGAATATCTTTTATGTATAGATAAAATGAAATAATTAAATTGGGTAAAATAATGGATTTTAAATATATTGAATCAGGTGATGCTTAAAAATGGGTGGATGTTAATCTAATTTTACCTTAAAGGATCTAGGGCACATCTAGAATTGCAACCTCCACTGCATGAAATAGGCCATGCCCAGATCCCCTATCTCTCAACTAAAAACCTACATCATGTACATGGTTAGGCAATGGTAAATTGAAATTATAAGAATACTAAGGATGGAATATACATATCCCTCCCATAATGAGAGATCACAATCCTTTTTCCCATACTACCGAGACATGCTCACCGGAAGCTACTAGCGGGGCAGAAGTTAAACCCAATTGCCTCCACCAAAATGATCTCTAAGAGCCACTGGGAATTTTTTTTGAAATGGAATTGAACTACATAGAAAACACACTTGTCTAATGTCTCAAGGTAATGTACACAAACAATTTTTTTCAAATGTCTATATTAATCCACTATGGCCTAATACCTAGGATTCCAAACCACCACGGTCTTGGAATATGAGGCATGCCATAGAAACTATTCCCCTTATAGAACCCTTATTCGTCCACTAAAATGGAAATCCTTGTTTTGAGGTCATATGATCGATCACCTCAACATTATTCTATACCTCCCGATATGTAAAAATGTAAAGGGAGTAGCATCATAATTAATCAAAGGGTGAAGTGCCTCATTAAGACATCATACTTGGTAATCTATATCTAGAAATCGCTTTGGGGAAAATGAAACAAATACTAGATCTCAGCCCCCATCTCTGAAACGGAAATACTCCCCTATAGAAGAGGGAGCATTAAATTTTTACTAATCTTCTTTTGTAGTCATCAAAAGGAAATCTTCCCAAAAATCATTCTGATAGGCGACCCATGATGTATATTCCACCTTATGCTCACCATGATATATAATCCAATATTGATGCACCGCTTCCCGAAACTAAGTGACTGAAAAAGGGACATATAAGATTAATCCCCTAATACATTACATAGAAAATGAGAAATTATGGATTACCTACCTCAAAATACCTTTTTTATCTCACTACACACCGCCAAGAGAGGCAATAAACACCCACAAACCACAAAAATGTTTAAAATATAGATCAACCTAAACTAAACCACAGATCAATCAAAACATAACCCACGAAAAACCAAAACTATAGTTTAATTTCTATAGTTTATCTTTTCTAGAATAACAAAAGGTTAACTAATATGAAGGGAGGATAAATCACCTCATATTTCCAAAACTCGACCCTTGAAATCCAAGGATCAAAGAGGGAGAAGTTGTACTGTATGATAGTTCAAAAAGACTTGGTTATCCAAAAAATGATAGGAAATGGTGGCGATAGAATGAAAAGCAATCATATTAATATAAATATATAAATACAAGAAATCTCCCCATTGAAATTTTATATTTGAAATTCATGATGTCAGTTGCTCATGTTCTATAAATTACATTCCATAAATTCTCTTTAACTTATGAATATTAAATACTAATGGTTTCTACAAAAAATTAATTCACCTCAACCTTGAATTATGTAAAAATCCTTAATTAAACTTTCTCAATGTTAATTTATTTCACACACTACTCCAATACCTCATAATAGTTGTGAATTCCCTAACTACACAAGTTGTGAATAACTAACTCAACACATGAATCAGTGTCACATTGTGAACGACATTCCAAAGTACTCATGAAGATCTATCTTCCTCAGAAGCTACTCAGGCCAGCTATGAACACCTCAAACTAATAAAATAGAAAAATAAAAGTTTAGGGAGACATGTTCTATTTCATATATATCTATGGAATTTTCAATGTTTATTGAATTACTATATCAATTATTTTACATTGAGTTAGTAATACAAACTCTTAATGGTTTGATGGTTTCCTATTAAGTCTATTATTCTTATCTAGTTTGTGCTTTTGGGAATTTCCCTCTCAAATATTGTATGATTCTTCATTTTTTTTATTCCATTCAAGTTATTAATTATCATTCATTACATAGATTCCAAACCAATTTACATGGAATGTAAGTAAAATTTCTTTTTTAAAAATGATCTCATGCTCCTTTAGCTAATTAAATATGAATACAAACTTTAAATATAAATTGCATCTATCTTCAAGGTAATAATTCCTTTCCAAGATGTCTATTTATCATTGTTGTTTTGGGAGATAATCAACCTAAAATGAATACTTCTTTTTGGATTAATTGATGTTTTTATATAATATTTTTCTAGTCTTACTCCAAATTGTGAAGGTGATTTTCAATGAAACACATATCAAGCGCTACACAAATTTCAATGTCTCCCTATAGAATAGATAAAATATAGTTTCAGGGATTAAAGATGAAAATCTCAAAAAATCTTGTTAAGGGATTAATTTTTCCATGTACATCACGATGGTGATCACTATTATTTTTATGAAAAATAATTAGTGATCAATGTGACTTTAAATCAACTATTTATAATATAAAAATATTAATATCATCCAAAATCAAACTACACAAGATATAAATGATTCATTTCATCAAAAATGAGGGGCTCAAAAAATTTCAAATATTTATTTCCAATCTAGAAGTCATTGATTGAGTGTCAAAAATGAATATATAACCATGATGGAATTCCGTTCAAGGTATGGAAACTATAAATTTATATTGATTCTATTTAGTCTTATTAATTCCCCCAATATATTCTTATAACATGTGAATAGATTTTTCTAAGATTTACTTGGTTAGTTTGTAGAAGTACTTATTGATTAAGTTATTATATATTCAAATGGAAATTAAGATAATTATGATTATTATAAGATTTTCCTAAAGACCATAACAAAGGATAAGTTGTAAGAATAATTTAAAAATGTAATGTTATGTTAAAAAGTTTATTTTTCTGGGTTATATATTCTCATGTGAGGGTATATCGATGGACCATATAAAGAATGAAGTAATTATGAAATGGTCAAGACAAACCATGTTAACTCAAGTCCTTATTTTTCTTTGGTTGGATGGATATTAATGATTATTTGTGACATATTTCTCACAACTATCAAATCAAATCACAATATTAATACAAAAGGGAGTTAGTTCAGTGAGGATATATTAGTGTAATGATAATTTCATAGAGCTAAAGATATGTTTTTTTCTATGGAACTATTCTCAAACTATGTTGTATTGGACAAGTGTTTTGTATCTATAACGATGTAAAAAAGATTCAATTGGTATGAATTCTTATAAAAAATGATACAGTTGAAAATTATTCCCCACTATAATTTAGGGTTCATGAGAAAAATTACCAAGCTCATGATTTTTAGATTACTGTGATAATTTTTTCATTAAATATATTGTTTAATTATATATATAGATAAACGTGTGATATATATTTCAAATATATTTGTTTAAAGTATATTTTCACACATGAGTAGTTTAATATGTTCCCGATAAGTGGGATGGTGGTGAAAGAATATTTTTATTTTTTGATTCATTACAACAATGAGAAATAGATCAAGGTAGAAGATGCTCGGATTAGAAGGGATTATAATAAAATATAAATGATGAGGGTCACAAGTTATAAAATAAATATTGATTTTCAGATGTTAATTCTGGAATTCATGGAGTAAGATAAAAAATGTTCTCCTGCTTAAATTTTTTTTCAATCAATATTTCATTTAAAGATTATAGAGGCACAAGAAGAACATTTTGAAATTAAAGAACTGGTCATGAGTTAAACCTTTATTTTTAATGAATGAAAAAATTAAAGTACTATGGTTTTTTATGTCAATACTAGATTTAAAGAATGAGTGATTGGATGAGTCTCAAAAATTATCATTATTTGTTCATCCTGGAATTATGAAGATGTATAGCGATATGAATGTGAATTTATAGATGGATGGTATGGAGAGGGGTATTGTTGAGTATGTATCTTAGATCGTTGTATGTGAAAAAGTAATGTTTAAGAGATATAATTATAAGGGGATCTTATATCCATTTTTAATACTGGAATGGAAATGGGATAACATCACCACAGATTGTTTTCATCAGACTTCCAAGGATATCTAAAGAAAAATATTAATTGGGTTGTTGTCAATCAACATTCAAAATAAGATTACTTCATTGAAAAATGAAAATATTTAATCCTAAATAAGATTTCAATGATATAGATTAATGAGGTGGTAAGGTTGTATACATTGCACTATTCCATTGAATTTTATCACTATCCATGGTTTTCCATTATGTTTTGGAGACGTCTTCAGTAGGATATGTATATAGAGTAGAGCTTCTGTATGGAGTTTCATTCGAATGAATATGTACACTCTATGAAAAAAAATTATACCATATAGAATATGATTAAAAATTTCTATATGGATTTCCAAGATTGTTGGGATCATTAGAATCCTCTATACATGTTTTCTTACAATATGATTCAAATCATGTATGAAGGTGGATTCTTTTGAATCCCTATATGGAATTAAGTATAGAGATCCAACATGTTGGGATGAATATAAAAAAACTAAAACCAGAGATGGATTAGGAAGTGGCATATAAAGTTAGATCTCATCAACAATACATTAATACAACACAAATTTGATATAAAATCTATGTTGATAATTGAAAGCATGATCTATAATTAGAAATTAAGGAGAGGTTTTTCTTTGAATTTCAAAATCATATAGGGTTGTAACATTTCGAAATAATGGAATGTTGAACCCGTGTTGTATTGTACCTTTTGATATTATTAGTTGAGTAGGGATTGTATCTTACTACTCGGTGCTTACACCATACCTCCCTTATCTTCACAATGTGTTTTAAGTTTCTCTTCTATGTAAGTGAATACCTCATCCATCTCATGTACTAAGATAAAAGGTAATTCTAATGGTTCATAAAATTTCTTATTAGTAAAAACTGATAGAATTATTGGATCTAATATATCAAGTTCTCTATAATGTGATGACTTACTTGGTGAAAGTTCTATGGATAAATCATAAATTTGAAGAAGTTATATGGGAAATCAATGATGTAATTAATACTATATAATGTCATTTTTAATAGAGTGGAGAATTTTGAAGGAAAATTTATTTTATAACTTGGGTAGAATGTATCACCTGAAGATTTTATGAAATAATTATTTATAAAGAAATTTTAGATCATTGATAAAATGTGTTACACGAAACACAATGTTTAATCAAACATATATGTACAATTAAAAAATTTAAATGTATTAGTTACCAACTAGTCATGGGATTATAGAATATGAATAAAACTAACTATATTTTTAAAAGAAATCAGATATGTATAAAATTTATTCATTCATCATCCATTAATATGAAATAAAAGCAAAAAACATTTGGAAAAATAAATATTCTTTCTTCTCAAAAACTGTTTTATGAAAACATTTTATTTTAATCTTAATAAATTAAATTAATAATTATCAGATAATTATTTTAATGAAATATATATTTTATAATCAAACCCACTTTTAAACATTCATTTAATATTTTCATAACCTGGGATAAGAATAAATGATCTTTTATTCCTAAAATATATTCTTTCAATAAAGAGGTCTTCATTACATTTTCCATGTTTGTTATACATTTTATTTATTATACATGTTTAAATTAAATTTAGTACAATTGGATCCCTATTCAGAATCCCAAATTTTTTACTTTTTAAATATCCCCTTTTAATTTTAGGCTTTCTTAATAGTAAACATAGTAAAATGTATCACCTTTATAATGGGTATATAATGTAAATATTGGTTCAAAATAAGTGATAGGTCCATAATTTTTCATCCTAATTCTTATTATCGGGAGAAAATAAGAATCATCTTGACTTATCCTTAGAAAAATGAAATAATTTTCCTGGAAGAAATTCATTTCTAATAATTAATAATTTTTTAAAATAATGAAATTATTTTCATGGATGAAATTTATTTCTAATAATTAGTATTTTTTGTAATCATATATGCTTATCCAATACTGACGTAGTAATTATTGGATTAATAGAAAAATAAAATAAATAATTTTATAAATATTAAAAGTAATTGATTTGGATTTATTTATGTTGTTACATATATTTTATAGATGAATATAATATAATGTTATTGTGAAAAATTATTATATTAGAATTTTTACTATTTCTTTGTGTTTATCAAGTCAATCTAAATGTGTACTTTATAAATTGATATTAAAGATATTTTGTCAAAATAATTCTTTATTAAATTAATTTAAAATCAAATAAATAAATAAATAAGACAATATGGATAATATATGATCTAAAACATCACATATTATACATTTATGATCCAATATTCACCTTATAACTAAAATTAAAACCCTTTAAGAGTGAAAAAGGTGTTATCATGGTTAATGTTGAAATAGGTTAGCTAAATGATTAAACCTAATTAAATGTTTAAAAATCACATAAACCTATCAAAACATAATTTTTTTATGGGTTTTAAAATTTATCTTACCTTAAATTTTTTTCCCTAGTCTTTTAGAGGATGTTTTGAAAAAAAATTACTTTAATATATTTTATTATTTTAATAAATTAAAAAACTTCCCTTGTACTCGCGTATAAAAGGAGACCTATGTTTTTATTCATAATAGAAATTTGACCACTTTATCTTAACCAAACCCTAAAAAAATCACTTATATACAACGTTTTATACATTATAGATATTTCAGTCTTCCCAAATTACCATCTATATGTTCTTTATGAGGAGGTATAATTGAGTTGTTTTAAAGGAAATGTAATCTCTTTAATCTATATATTTGTATTTAATCCTTTATCACTTATAAATCTATGGTATAGATCATAAAAAATTATCTTTAGTGTAATAAATAAACTTAAATTTTATTATTATTATAAAATCACCATTATTCAACCTCTTTACCATCATATTGAATGTTAAAATATCGCCAGTGTGAACGTGTAACTTACCATACCCACGTAGTGATATCATTCATTTTCCATCATTATATTTAATAGATGAATATTATAATTTTTTAATTTTTTTATATTATATTAATTACTAATTTATTCTAATCTAAGGATAATATCATATATGACTTATTTCATTCCACAACTTTGAAAATTAATAACTTTGTTTGTGCGGACGTGTGTACTGCCACCTCCACGAAGTGATATGATTCATTCTTCATATATGTTTTAGATGGATGACAATAAGGATTATTTTTATGAATATATATGACTAATATGATGTATAATGATAATATAATGAATAATATTTATTTTAAATTATTTAATTCCATCCTTTTAAAAGTGAAAACATTTTTCTTGTGTATATACTGCCTACCGTATCCACGAATATTATAATCCATTTATATATATATATAGATTTTCTATGACCCTAAATAAATATATATATATATAATCCAAATATATGATGTTTTTATCTGAATTAAAATTTATTAAATTGTTAAACCATAATAAAAATTAAATTCCCAAAACTGCAGAATTGAATCCTGCATAAAAAATGAAGGAGTTATCAACCATAACAGTTATTCAAATAATCAATTGTTAATAAAAGCATAATATGATTTCATATGTAATTCATAAATGATATGATATATATTAAAATACTTCAAGAATTATTTTATTAAATTTATGTTTACTATATATGAGGTTCATACAAGTATAATGAAAGTTGAGACATGGTGTAAATGATTTATGTTTCAACCCAATTTTAATCAACATTGATTATGAATGAATTTCAATTAGGGATATTAAATGATCCTAATATGACAAAACAATTTCTTTTAAGTATCCCCTACCTGTTTCTATACAATATAATATTTCATTTCATTTTCCTCAGTTTATGTTTTAATATATTAAAATTGTGCTTTTAAATAAAACCAACTTTATTTATATCTTCATTCTAAAATAATTTTTATTTGATATCAACATTTTCAAAAAAAATTATTTTTTTTAATATTAACATATACATATTTAATGAAATTTTTACTCATGATTATAATTTTACAAAAAAGTTTCTAATGGAATATTATTTTCATTTTCCAAACAAGGTACTTTTTTAATTTATCTAATCAATTATGGAATAAATTTTTTCTTTTAACATATACAGCATGAATTTAATTTCCTACTATTATGACTTCTCTATGCTCCAATGTGTCCTCTATTACTCTCCATAGTTCATTATTAATTAAATTTTTTCAAAGTAGAATAAATTTTTTTATATTTTAATAAAATAATTTCTAAATGAATGGTATATTTTCATTAAGAATATTTTAAATGGTCTTTATATTCATCAATGACTAAAAATTTTTGTGTTTATTATGTTTAACAATTGATATATCCCATTGTTAAATCCTTATTTTTTCACAACATCATTTATGATAATGATGTTGATATTTTTATTAAACCATTTTATCTTCTATGGGGTTTTATATGTTTTGATTCTGAAAGGTTTATGAAACATGTTTTTTTATCATGGGTTATGAAATGATGATATGGTGAAATTTTTATGATATTTTGGAACACATGTGTAATATTTTTCATTAGGTATGCGTGGTCTATGAATTATATATCACTCCAAGTCATTTTTTATTATATTATATGTCGATGTTCTTGATCCATTAAATGAAACAATTAGTTGTTCCTGATCCATTACAGGAGACAATTCATAGTGCTTGATCCATTATTGAAAAAAATTCATTATTATTGATAAAATATAGGAAACATATGTTGAGGCCTAATCCATTATAATTTTATAACCTTCATAGTTAACCATTGAATATGAAATGGTTTCTATACCTATGATGGGGACACACTTTTATGACATGAACATGTGGTTCTGGATTTATTTATAATTAATTATAACTCTTATGAATTATGTATTTTGATACGATAAATATTTATTCCATAACTACTATTTATGTTCGTTGATAATTTGGTTATAAACATTCTAAATTATGGTTCTCATCTAATACCCGTGTTCTTAACTTGTAGTTCAATATGATCATCTATTAATTTATACCATGTTTTTCCTTACTGAGCATCTGACCTCACAATTTATTATATTTCCTTTCCTAGATTTATGATAAAAGTTTGTCTGAAGGTATATTTATTAAGATCACAATATTGGAAGATATTTGTATGAGACCTTAAAGATCAATAAAGAAATTGTGAGATTATATATCTAGTCATTAAATATAGTAAAACATAATGGTCCTTGAGAGTGTATTGGTGTAATTTATTGAATATTCATTTTAAATATATAATATTTTAGTGCAATATGACTTGGCCATTAGATAATATACTATGAAAATTATGTTATCATGTTATAAAATCATCATGCTGGGTCACATACCGAAAAGAGAATCGGATGAAATATGTACTCCTTATGATATTTCTAATTTCAAAACTAGATAACAAAACTAAAAATTCTCCTCATTATTATTTTCATGTAATTTAATTTAACAATGTATCTTTCAATTAAAATACCCTTTATATTTGTAAATTTCTGAATTCTACTCATAATGAAACTAATATATTTAAAGTTACTATACCTGAAAAGTAGAGATATGATTTTTAATATTTTGGTATGGATTCTAACGAATCAGTTCCTAATATATTTACTAACCTTATTGACTTTTTCAAAGTTATAAAATATTATGTAGGATATATTTCTGTGGAAATTATTGTAAAGAAAATTCGTTGGATTTTTTTAAATATTTTGGGCACCCTTTGTGAGGAAAATTAAATAATATAAGAACATGAAGAAAATCTCAGTTGGTGAACTTTTCAGTTATAAGATTACCTATGAGATTACCATGAAGAAACAAGCCAAAATATAATTCAATTAAATCAATTAATAATATAAACAATCTTTTAAAAAAATAATGATCGAATTTTCAATTTTGAAACTAACATAGCTTATCTATCCAATAAATTGAACAATTTCATTATAAAAAATATATCATTTCACTATGCTAGAATGAATAATAAAGGTAAATATGATGAGGAAACGTTTTATCATTGAAAAAATGTTATAATTCAAGGTATATATCTCCTTTCTAAAAAAGGATAATAAAAAATATTAGACTGTCCTCAATTATTCTACATGGTTTGTATGTGGTGATTCTCTATTGAAGTCAAAATCATGTAATGGAAGGGAAAAATGCATCATATACTAAATTTTAGTATGTGATTATGTTACTTATCCATATTTATATAGTTTCAATTATTCCACCTTTTCTTATTTTTCAAGACAATTAGATTATGAAGAACTAGTAAACAAATTTTTTAATCATGCCAGAAAATTAAAAGAACTTAAAAATAAATATAATAAAAACACTTTAAAAAATACTAATATATTTGTAAAAAGTTTCTTAAGAGAAAAATTTTTCAATTATTATAGAGGGTAAAATACATATTATATAAGAATTAAATTTTAATAAATCTTGTTATAGTATTCCTAATTCATATCATCTTATTTCTAATAGTTTCTTTATAATCTCATATGGTAAATAAATTTCTGACAAGCATAGATTCAAAAATCTATCATGGATAAAATTAGTGGACCCTTATTTTGGGTACCATAATCTATAGACTCTTGATTATTTTCTAGGATAGGTTCCTTATGATTGAATCCCAAGGAGCTACATGGTACTTGGATTTCATGTTGTGAAGACATATGTGCAGTGACTACTGTATATTCAATCATCTAGAAGAAATTTACGGAGGAAACATAAATTTGTGTAATAACCTAAGGATTATGAATATAAGTATTGATACCATATGTTTTTTGACGCGTCATACACTAAGCCTTTTTTAAACATTTTTGACAATTACTTTTTCCATAAAGGAGGCTCACCCAACGGTGCCACCGCCAGTGGTGGAAGATGTGAAAATATATCTAAGTGGATAAATCATTGGGGTGTTTGGAAATTCCTCTTTTTTGGTTAGGTGTCTTGTCTTGGGTCAAGGAAACCATGGTCATGCCTCTTTGAGAGATTTTTTTCTTTATGGACCTCCCATCATTCATCCCAATTTTTGACCTTTCTTAAAGTGAATCTTGAGATGGTTCATTCAGATATGGTAGATGGAATTATTATTATTAATATCCAAACATATTTCATCTATGTTGTGGCATATATTCATTTATTTATTCTAGTGGTTTAGTTCGGGGTGGATATGCATGTTCTCCTCATATATGAAAACTTAAACAAATTATGGGGTTTTAAAATTTCATCTCAGGTGTTTTTGATAAATCAAAAGTCTTTTTGTTGGATACAAGCATCAAGAGAAGATGGTGTCATATCCTAGTCTATATCCCCATGATCTACTAAAATATTTCTTTTTCACAAATTTTTTAGATTATGGATGTGCATAATGTGAATGATTCTATGTATGCGTTAGTTTGGTTAAATCTTCTCAGGATTCTACTTCCCTAAAAAAATCTATCCTTCCTTCGGATCATTGGTGAATAACTTTCCACTTTCTTGTTCATGAATGACTGAATAATTTTCCTCATGGATGGGTCATCTGTGATATTTGGTATGTAAGTGAACCTATCTCTTCTGCTTATGGGACAAATGCTTCTCTAGGATGTTATGTCAGTCATGTAGTGGAACAAACTAGTATATGATACAAATTATTTACTCTGTTCATCATGACATTTCAAAGGGAAGGTCTTGTCAGCCTGTAGAAAATACCATTAAGCTTTGAAGCCTTCTTGTTAATCTATGCCGGAAGACCATAATGTGAATCTCTCTCTAGAAATGAGATCTTCCCTTTGTATGTTGTCATGTCCTCTATTCAGGGAATTCAAAGCTGATGTGCCTCTTCTCTAGAAACTTTATCCACCTTTTGACTTCAACAAGTTGGTGGATGAAATTTCTTCTTACTAACTATAAGTCCCCGGCCTTAAACCTTACTTAATATTGAATTAAATGAATAATTCACATTGAGGATCTTTTCAGGTTTAGAGTTTTTGAGAATTAGGTCATAACTATTACATATCAAAAGATTACAAAGTAGACACCTCTACTAAGTTTCCATAAAATAAAAACTCTTAAAAAGAAACATGTCTAGTTACATGTTTTATATAGCATGACTTTCCCTTGATCCCATCCTTGACCCTATTCCACATTAAGTCCTGTGAAAAACATTTTAAAAAAACATGGGGTGAGCATAAAAAGCTCAGTAAGGGATACACAAAGAATGAAAACTGTTAGTTTTTAAAAACAACATGTAAACCATGTATACTTTTTCAAAGTAATACTTTTCACCTTTATGAAGTAGTAAAAACTCTTCACTGAATAAAAGATCATTACTTACCGTTTTTTTAACCAAAATATTACCATAAAACCCATATAAAGAACACATAACATATAAAGATAACTTGGGACATAAACATACTTAAATGGAATAACCATACGATCGACTTCCACACATGTCACTTAATGGAATATCCATACGGGCGACTTCCATACCCAATGCATTGGAGGATATAATGTAACCACCCATACTGGTATTCACGACACCACCCGTCATATAATTTATCACGTAACCACCCGTCAAATGTCCAATTACCACTATAAATTCATAAGACATAAAACAAATATAATGGAAAGAAAGAATTTCCACACTTTGATCACAATATATCACTTAAATATATTGACATAACAAATCCATTATAACAACCCTTTTCAATACCAAAATACATAAAACAGTATATGGTATTTATTTCATTTTAAAAAACATTACAGCTTATTGAGGAAGCCAAAGACCATATAATACTTGCGGCGGTGGAAAAAGTAATTGTCACCGCATACATTAAAAGAAACATTCCTTTTTGTTTTTTAGTAAAACGCTTCATATGAAAATATTCCTTTTGAATGAAATTAAAATTAAAATAGGTTTATACACCGTATAAAATAAAGTTGTGTAAAAAACAAAATATGCTTCTATGAAAGGAGATTGAGACGAAGTCCCTTACCTCGGGTCCGACTTGACTCGATCGTTCTTTAATGTCCTGAATAATAAACTTGAGTTAATTTATACTTTCTTAAGAACCTTTTTCATGTTAATTATTCCTTTTATATCACTTATTACCATGTTATGAACATTATGTAATCATTTATGTTAATAACGGTCATTTTGTCGATATTTGGTACTTCAGTCAAAAGTGAACTTCTTATATTTACAAGTTTTTCACGTAGTCAAATATCCATAATCTCAAGAATGATATTCATGACATAGATTCCATATATATCATATATATACAGTATATACATGCATTTATAATACTACGTAATCATTTAGAGGTATGAAATGAAATGCACCGTTCATAGAGATGGTAAGTCGTACGTACGCATGAACGCTACTTTCATTTCTATGTCATATTAATTGAATTAAAACTAAATGATAGATATGTATATTTTAATTCCAGAATTATATTCATCATTTAGATTTAACATACATCATATATATCCATTATATATATGTACTTATAATAGTACATTACATTTGGGGATAAGAAATGAAATTCACCGTTCATGGAGACGGTAAGCTGTACGTACGAATGAACGCTACTTTCATTTCTATTTCGTATTTAATGGAGTGAAATCATAATGATATAAGGGTATATTATAATTCCATTATAACATCATATATAATAACTTTAACTCCATCCTTTATACGTCCCACATATGGCATTAACGAATCAAATCACTTTGAGGGGTAGTAGTCAACACTTCCTAAAATGAAGATATTGTGTTTACCCATAATGGAAACCATAAAGGTATGACATAAAAGAAAAATACAGAAGCTTAAGGAAAAAATAAACATATTATATATCATATATAAATATATTGACGTCTTAATGGCCACCTTTATAGGTGTTAGAAGAATATTGAACAATCATCGTTTCGTGAGGCAGAAATTCTCCATCAACAGAAATAGAATGTTCTTTGACCATTAGATGAAGGTGTGTGTATGTGTAGATAAAGTACTTCTTATAAAAAATTCCTAGTATATTGATTATAATTGTGTTGTTAGAAAAGAAAATAATAAAAATAGTTTAGGGCATTGGAAAATCAAAATAAAACATAAGAACACAAGAGAAGATACTACCTTTAAAATGGGTAACTCTTTTTGATTTGAGCTCAAAGGCTTCCTTGGGAAGAATTATGCCCAAAGTGAGGCTTCTAGGAGTAATAGAGGGATGTGTAAGGACACAATGGTCAGGGTTTTGCCGATCCAAAGGCTTGAGAGGTGTGGTTAAGGTGGTAGAGGTGGGGGCCTTTTATAAGATGAGAGGAGGGGCACTCTTGGAACGTTATAAAAGGTTACTTTATTATAAAATTCATTTCGGATTTTAAAGGTACTAAAATTATATATTTTTAGTATGAGGTGATATGAATTCTAATTCCACCCATCCAATAGGTTTTTGACATGTGTAGGACTTAGAGTTTACATTATCTTTTCATTTTATATAAATCATTAAATAATGAGGTAATCACTTTATCATCATAGTGTCATAAATAATTTAATTTATTTAATGTATAAAAATTAAAAAAAACTATCTGGATGTATAAAATATATTTATCTTTCTAATTAATATTTATAGTCAAAAATCTGACTTGTATAACCCCATTTAAAAATTGTTTTCGAAAAACAACTCATGTTTGTGACATTTTTATTTTAACTTTAAATAAAAATTTATTAATGTCATTTTCCTACCAAGGTGGCTCCATGGGGTCCCCAAGTTGACCCATGGATTTTCTTGGTCGGCCATGAAACATAAAATAAGGTTAGAACATGTGTTAAGGTCATTTCATATTATTAAAACATTATTTTTTACCTTAAATTACACTAATTACCTCTAATCGTGATTAAAAACATAAAAGTTACTATTCAACAAAACTTTATTTTAATCCTATTGAACCACATTTTACTTCTTAATGAAAACCATGTATGTAGAATTTTTTAAATTCAAAACACAATGGTGGTAAAATTTCATATAAACGAAAAATCAGTTTTTAAGTACCACTTAGTGGTTTCACTATTCCTTAAAAATTGAAGTTTTTCAGAAAAACACCAAAACTTCACCCTAAGCTATATTTGATATTCCAAATTCAAAAATGATATATATTTTACAAAATACATATCATATAAGTTACATTAATTAATTTAATAATTAATTCTCGTTGTCATTACAAATAGCATGTTTTTATGAAACAATATATATCAAAAGAATGACACTAGTATAAGTCCAATTTCAAAGTGAAATTAATTCCAATGACAAAAATTGGATTAAATGGTAAAAATATATTCTAATTTCACTTTAAATTCAATTAAAAAGGTAATCTAATCATATAAATAAATTAGATTAAAAATAGTTTTTGAATTAAAATACAACATTTTTCACTATTCGTTAAAAATGATCTTTATCAGAAAAATACCAAAAATTTACACAAAGTAAATTTTGATGTCTCGATTCTAAAGAAGAATTTTATTTGGTCCAGTAGAATTTATAAGAGTGACCAAAACTATATTTGATGATGGTTCTCCATCAAAATGGGATAAGTGGACCTTTAGTGAAAATTAGAGTATATATGCCTAAAATTGATTTTTTTCATATTTTAAGCCTTTATCCTTTATTGGATAAATGTAAAAACATTTAACAAACATATATAATCATATTTTAGTTATTTATATTCATTCTCACCAATATAATGGCTACGTGTTAACTACCATTTAAAATAATATAATTTTATTACTAGTGTACAATGTAAGATTTCAAAGAAACTCTTTGTTGCATATCGGGTACGCTATCGAACATAGAAACACCTTTAAAGTAAAATTAATATTTAATTAGTAAATATTTATACATATGAAAATGTATTATTCTTTATTTACCTAGGATGTTACATCCTTCCCCCCTATTGGGAATTGTGTCCTCGCAATTTTATTCACTTATCAAAATAAGTGGGGGTATTTATCCCTCATAGAATTTTCAGATTCCCACGTTTCCTCTTCAACCATATGGTTTTTCCACAAAACCATTACCTGGTGAATTACCTCATTTCGCAACACTTTCTCTCTTCGGTCATGAATCTGGAATGGCTGTTCTTCATAAGAGAGATTCTCTTCCAACTGAACTACCTCTGGGCTCAAAACATGAGATGAATCTGGAATATACTTTCTCAACATCAAAACTTGAAAAACATTTTGTACCTGAGATAAACTCGGAGGTAATTCCACTCGGTAAGCAACTGATCCAACATTCTCTAGAATTTCATATGGTCCAATGAACCTTGTACTCAGCTTTCCTTTCTTACCAAATCGCATCACACTTTTCCATGGTAAAACTTTGAGAAAAAACATGATCATCTACCTCGAAAGATAGATCCTTCCTCCGGTTATCCGCATAACTCTTCTGTCTGCTCCGAGTTGTTCTCATGTGTTTCTGAGTCAACTGAACTTTTTCTGCCATCTCTTCTACAAATTCTGGTCCCATCAACTTCCTTTCACCCACTTCATCCCAAAAAGCGGGAGTTCGACACCGCTTCCCACATAATGCCTCAAATGGTGCAATCTGTATACTGGAATGAAAACTGCTGTTATAAGAAAAATCAACCAAAGAAATATTTTAGTCCCAACATCCCTAATAATCACTCGAACAAGAACGTAGCATATCCTCTAATGTCTGAATTGTTTGTTCTGACTGCACATCTGATTGCTGATGAAATGTTGTACTAATATTTAATTCAGTACCCAAATACTTCTGAAAGCCCTTCTAAAAGTTAGAAGTAAACTTGGGATCACGATCAGAAAAAATGGAGAAGGGAACTCCATGTAACCTGAATATTTCTTTAATATACAAACTGGAAAGTTGATGTAGGGAAAAAGTATCTTGTATAGCAAGGAAATGAGCATACTTAGTCAAGCGATCAACAGTAACCCAGATTGCATTATTACCTCGAGGTGTCTTTGGAAATCCCACAACGAATTCCATGGATATATTCTCCCATTTACACTCTGGTATTGGTAATGGTTACATCATCCCTTTCGGTAACTATCACTCTTCTTTAACCTGCTAACAAGTCAAACACTTCACAGTAAAATTAGCAATATCTCTTTTCATTCCATCCCACCAGTAATACTCCCGCAGATCTTTGTAAATCTTAGTACTGCCAGGATGAACTGAAAATGGAGAACTATGAGCTTCACATAACAACTCTCACTTCAACTGTGAATCACAAGGCACACACAATCTCTTCCCAAATCTCAAAACACAATCATTATCAATGTTGAATTCATGCAACTTACCCTTCTGAACCAGCTCTACATTTTTCTGCAACTCACTGTCTTGCTTCTGTGCTTGCTTGATTCTGTCTGATAGAGAAGATTTCACTGATACCTGAAACAAAACAGAAGGAAATCCTACACCAAAAACTTCTATTCCAAATTTCATCAAATCCTTAACCAAAGGATCACGTTCCAAATGAAACATTGCTAATGAAGCATTACTTTTTTGACTCAAAGAATCATCCACTTTATCTGCTTTTCCCGGATGGTAATGAATTGTACAATCATAATCCTTGATTAATTCTAGCCATCTCCTCTGTCTCATGTTCAATTCTTTTTGAGTGAATATATAATTTAAACTGTTGTGGTTGGTATATATTTCACACTTTACTCCATAAAAATGATGCCTTTAAATTTTTAAAGAGAAAACAATAGCAGCTAATTCCAAATCATGGGTAGGGTAATTTACCTCATTAGTTTTCAACTGTCTTGAAGCATAAGCAATTACCTAATCAATCTGCATTAGGACGCAACCAAGTCCTTTCAATGAAGCATCGTTGTAGATAACAAACTCACCACTCCTGGAAGGTAGTGCCAAAACTGGAGCATTCACCAATCTTCTTTTCAGTTCCTGAAAACAATCATCACATTCTTTTGCCCAGATAAACTTAACACCCTTCCCAGTTAGCTTAGTCATTGAACTAGATAAACTGTGAAATTTTTTTAACAAACCTTCGGTAATAGCGTGCCAAACCAAGGAAGCTGTGAATCTCAGTTACATTTGTGGGTCTTGGCCATTCTTCCACAACCTTTGTTTTTGCTGGATCAACAGTTATCCCATCTTTAGAAATAATATGACCAATGAATGAATTTTTTTGCAACCAAAACTCACACTTGCTAAATTTCCCATATAATTTCTTTTCATTTAAGGTTTGCAAAATAAACCTTAAATGTCTTTCATGCTCCTCTTTACTTTTAGAAAACACCAAAATATCAACAATAAACACAACCAACATTTTTCACCTGACTCAACTGAGCCATCACTACAACAAACTGTTTAGTTCTGATTATGACCATCTTAGGATACTGATTTGAAAGGTCATTTCCCTCTGTATGCCTTCCCAGAAAATATATTATATTTACTCTATGAAAAACCATTCTTAACACAGAAATATCTTAGGAGAAGAAACATGGTAATCATTAAATTCTATATCATTTCAATTTTACCATAAAGAAAATATATTTTTGGATAATCATTTAATATAATTCTAACTCCTAAAGTTATCTAAACCGACCTCTGATACCAACTATAAGGCCCCGGCCTTAAACCTTACTTAATATTGAATTAAATGAATAATTCACATTGAGGATCTGTTGAGGTTTAGTGTTTTAGATAAATAGGACATAACGATTACATATCAAAAGATTACAAAGTAGACACTTCTACTAAGTTTCCATAAAATAAAAACTCTTAAAAAGACACATGTCTAGTTCCAGGTTTTATAAATCATGACTTTCCCTTGATCCCATCCTTGACCCTATTCCACATTAAGTCCTGTGAAAAACATTTCAAAAAAACATGGGGTGAGCATAAAAAGATCAGTAATGGATACACAAAGAATGAAAACTGTTAGTTTTTCGAAACAACAAGTAAACCATGTATACTTTATCAAAGTAATAATTTTCACCTTTATGAAGTAGTAAAAACTCTTCACTAAATAAAAGATCATTACTTACCCTTTTTGTAACCAAAATATTACCATAACACTCATATAAAGAACACATAACTTATAAAGGTAACTTGGGACATAAACATACTTAAATGGAATAACCATACGGTCTACTTCCACACATATCAATTAATGGAATTTCCATACGGCCGACTTCCATACCCAATGCATTGGAGGTTATAACGTAACCACTCGTACTGGTATTCACGACACCACCCGTCATATGGTTTATCACGTAACCACCCGTCAAATGTCCAAGTACCATTATAAAATCACAAGTCATAAAACAAATATAATGGAATGAAAACATTTCCACACTTTGATCACAATATAACACTTAAATATATTGACATAACAAATCCATTATAAAAACTTTTTTCAATAACAAAATACATAAAACAGTATATGGTATTTATTTCATTTTAAAAAACATTATGGCTTATTGAGGAAGCCAAAGACCAAATAATACTCGCGGCGGCGGAAAAGGTCATTGTCAACACGTACGTTAAAAGAAACATTTCTTTTTGTCGTTTAGTAAAATGCTACATATAAAAATATTCATTTTTAATAAAATTAAAAGTCAAAGGTGTTTATACACCATATAAAATAATGTTGTGTATAAAACAAAATATTCTTCAATGAAAGGAGATTGAGACGAAGTCCCTTACCTCGGGTCCGACTTGACTCGATCGTTCTTTAAGGTCCTGAATAGTAAACTTGAGTTAATTTATACTTGATTAAGAACCTTTTTCAAGTTCATTATTCCTTTTATATCACTTATTACAATGTTATGAACATTATGTAATCATTTAATTTAATAACGGTCATTTTATCGATATTTGGTACTTAAGTCAAAAGTGATTTCTTATATTTACAAGTTATTCACGTAGTCAAATATCCATTATCTCAAGAATGATATTCATGAAGTATATTCCATATATATCATATATATCTAGTATATACATGCATTTATAATATTACATAATCATTTAGAGGTATGAAATGAAATGCACTGTTCATGGAGACGGTAAGCCGTACGTACGCATGAATGCTACTTTCATTTCTATGTCATATTAATGGAATTAAAACTAAATTAGAGATATGTATATTTTAATTAAAGAATTATATTAATCATTTAGATGTAACATTCATCATATATATCCATTATATATATGTACTTATAATAGTACATTACATTTGGGGATAAGAAATGAAATGCACCGTTCATGGAGATAGTAAGTCATACGTACGAATGAACGCTACTTTCATTTCTATTTCATATTTAATGGAGTAAAACATAAGAACACAAGAGAAGACACTACCTTTAAAACGGGTAACTCTTTTTGATTTGAGCTCAAAGGCTTAATTCGGAAGACTTATACCACAAGTGAGGCTTCTAGGAGTAGTAGAGGGATGTGGAGAGACAAAATGGGCAGGGGTTGACTGATCCAAAGTCTTGAGAGGTGCGGGTAAGGTGGTAGAGGTGGGAGCCTTTTATAAGAGGAGAGGAGGGGCACTCTTCGAAAGTTATAAAAGGTTACTTTATTATAAAATTCATTTCGGATTTTAAAAGCCCCAAAATTATATATTTCTAGGATGAGGTGATAGGAGTTCTAAATCCACCCATACAATATGTTTTTGGAATGTGTAGGTCTTATATTTTACATTATCTATTCATTTTATTTAAATCATTAAATAATGAGGTAATCGCTGCATCACCATGGTGTCATAATTAATTTAATTTGTATAATGTCTGAAAATTATAAAAAAACTATCATGATATATTAAATCCTTTTAGCTTTCTAATAAATATTTATAGTCAAAAATCTGACTTGTATAACCCTATTTAAAAATTGTTTTAGTAAAACAACTCATGTTTGTGACATTTTTATTTTAACTTTAAATAAAAAGTTATTAATATCATTTTCCTACCAAAGTGGCTTCATGGGGTCCCCAAGTTGACACATGGATTTTCTTGGTCGCCCATGACACAGACAATAAGGTTAGGACATGTTTCAAGTTCATTTCATATTATTAAAACATTATTTTTACCTTAAATTACACTAATTACCAATAATCGCGATTAAAAACTTAGAAGTTACTATTGACCAATAAATTATTTTAATCCCATTGAACCAAATATTAATTCTTAATTACAACCATGTATGTCAGATTTTGGAAATTCAAAACAAAAAGGTGGTAAATTTTCATTTAAACGAAAAATCAGTTTTTAAGTACCACATAGTGGTTTCTCTATTCATCAAAAATTGAAGTTTTTCAGAAAAATACCAAAAATTCACCCTAAGCTATATTTAATATTCTGAATTTAAAAATGATGTCTATTTTACAAAATTCAAATCATATAAGTTACATTAATTATTTTAATAATTAATTCCCGCTGTCATGACAAATAGCGTGTTTTTATTGAACAATATATATCAAAAGATTGACACTAGTTTAAGTCGAATTTCAAAGTGAAATTAATTACAATGACCAAAATTGGATTAAAAAATAAAAATATATTCTAATTTCACTTTAAAAAAATTCAAAAGATAATCTAATCATATAAATAAATTAGATTAAAAAGAGGTTTTGAATTAAAATACAACATTTTCACTATTCATTAAAAAATGATCTTTATCGGAAAAATACCAAAAATTTACACAAAGTAAATTTTGATGTCCCGATTCTAAATAAGAATTTTATTTGGTCCAACATAATTTATAAGAGTGACCAAAAATATATTTAATGACGGTTCACCATCAAAAGGCAATAAGTGGACCTTTAGTGAAAATTAGAGTATATATGCCTAAAATTGAATTCCTTTCATATTTTAAGCCTTTGTCATTTATTGGATAAATGTAAAAACATTTAACAAACATATATAATCATATTTTAGTTATTTCATTTCATTACCTCTAATATAACAGCTACATGTTAACTACCATTTAAAATAATATTATTTTATTACTAGTGTGCAACGTAAGATTTCAAAGAAAATATTTGTTGCGTACTAGGTACGCTATCGAACATAGCAACCCCTTTAAAGTAAAATTAATATTTAATTCATAAATATTAATACATATGAAAATGTTTTATTCTTTATTTACCTGGGTTGTCACACTAAGACTCTATGGTTTAGACAAGTTAATGTATTTCACTGGTGACCTTCCAAGCTATGCATGTTCCAGGCATCATTTGGGTTGTGGTTTCACCTTCTTCGAAGAGAACCGCAAGACATCCAGGATAGGATGTTTTTTCTCCTTTTTCTACCTACCCATTTCTTTCTCAAACAATATTTTAACCTCTAATATCTCACCCATTCTCATATAAAATACCTAATTTTTATAATCTCATGCTTATCCAGATGTATATCCAATTTTTTGTTTATTCTCTCGTTTAGAGGGGAATTTTTACTAGATCATGTTCTTGGCATGCTACAACTTAGTTTTCTTTATGGTTTATATTCTCTAGTCCACAAGAGAAAACCCCATGAAAACCCTTATTTTATGATAACATCCATTATATAAAATTATAATGGTTTGTGAGAGTAGGAAATGATAAAATAGCATTCCAAATAAGTGAATCTTAGTAGAGTTTTTTAGTCATTGTAATGAAATTGATATAAAATAAAACTAGAATTTTACACTTTTTTCATGATATTAATGTTTAATTTTTCATGCATGGATATCTAGTTAATCATCATATTTTTGTGTTCTAGAATTCATCCATTATTATAAAAAATTTTGGGGTCTATAATAATATATTACTACTTTGTTTTGTGTGGATTGATGTGGTTTCTTATTTTCCATTGTATATTCTAAGTGTGATCCTTTAGAGAGCATAAATTTATCATCATATCTCAAATATTTTATAGTTTGGACTCAACATGGAAAGTGGTTATTTATTTTAATACTACATTGGATATATCCTAGAATAATTGAGGAGGATTCCATCCTTGCAGGGGTCGGTAGTGCTTTTTCTTCTATTTATCTATGTGTGTAATCCTGGATTTAGGATTATTAGGGTAAAATCACATGGGAAAAACCCAAGGGGAATCATTATTTTTAGGTGTATGCTAAACCACTTATTTCTAATATATGGGGAATATCAAGATTCCCCGATTTTTGTAACACGCATCTAGTATTCTTTATCTCAAACCACTCCCACCTTCTATATAAAATAGGATTTATATATGTGGGTAGTGATAGTTTCATTTTCCCTATTTTATGGGTCTCTATGTAGTATTATCAAATGGTGGTGATTTCATAACAGAACAAACTGGTGAAAGTGCAGTCATGGATTAGTTTTATTAATAAACTGAAGTGATTTAAAGGGATTCTCAATGTGTGGAAAGCTAACCCACCCTCTTGTTTCACTAATTTGAGCAATATTAAAAATTATATTTCTCGAAGGGATCCCATTTAGGTGGAATATTATAATGATGGTATTTTCTATGATATGATCGTTAATAATAATTATCATCAATAAATGATGATTGAAAAGGAAAGAGTAAAATTTGGGTATTCATGGGTCACTCTACTAACATAGTGTGATAGAAACACCTCATTATTTTTGGATTTTCTTAAAGAAAGAACAAATATTATTATAGCAAATATCCTCTTGGTTGATGGAACCTGCTATAAAAACTCACCGATTGATGGTGTTATAGAAATTCATTTCATCAAATCCATGTGGGAAGATGATAATACTAGTATGTAGGATAGATATTCTAGGGGTCAGTATGATTGTTTGAGTGAATACCCTAGGTGGTTTAATTCTCTACCAAATATTTTTTTATTAAAATTATTGATGAATGTAAAATATAGGATGTTATTAAACCTCTTAACCAGAATAGTGCTCTTGGGCCTAACAGATCCCCATCCCCATTTTATGTGTCATCTTTAGAGCTGACCAAACCTGATCTCATAGAATTCATTCACGATTACTTCTAAGGGGGTGAATTACCATGGGTGGTATGTGTGAACCTTATCATTTTGATTCCGATGATTAACATCCCAGATTCTCTCAATTTGTTCAGGAACATAGGTATGTGTAATGTATCAAACACATTTCAATACATTGTGCATAATATGAGATTGATTATATACCATGAATATTAGGTGATGGAGAAAAACATTGTTTCTTTGAAGATTATCCCACTAAGTAGTTATAGGACACTCTCAAAAAATATTTGAGAATATTAATATTAAAAATCATATGTAAAATATTTTATTTGGATTTATATGGATAAGTAGTATGAAGGAAATGAATGGAGATTCATCCTCAAGGTGATGGACTGTATGGGTTTTTTAGCTTGGTGATGGACTTTTTTCAGATTATATTGTTCTCCTGGGATTTTAGTTATTATTATGAAAAATTAATATGATTCTTAAAATCAATTCATGTCCTTGTATAGAGATATCCCATGTCACCTATATTGTTCAACATGATCCATGACTCAGCCAAGAAGTTCAACAATAAGTAAATTCATAGTAGTAAAATTATTCTATTTCAAATAACAAAGAATTATAATGGTATATCTCTTCTTTTTTCATAGTTGACATGTTTTTATTTATTAGTGGAGGAATTATATCATTTATATTACATAATAATGTTTTGGAAGTTTTAATAAAATGGATTGGTGAGAAAATTACTAGTGCTAATACTAAAATCCTTGTCCAAACACTGGGTTCTGATAGATGGTGGAAGAAAATGTTGGAGAATTTGGGTTTTCATAGAATTAATTTTCTGATGGATTGCTTGGGAGCTACAGTGTCTATGGGAAGGCTATTCATGATACATTATAAAGGGGAAATTAATAAAATCACTTACTTTATAAATAATTAGAAGAATATTTTTTTTATTTCGGGTGAAGGATTGCATTGGTTGACTGTTTCCTCACTAACATCATATTTCATGTGATTTTAGTGATTAGACCTCTTAAATTTGTGGTAAGTAATATTGATAGGATTTTCAAATATATTATCTAGTATTTCCATTTAGCAGGATGGCTTTATTGTGATTTGTGTAATAGCATGTCCAAATCAATGGATGAGGGGGATATAAATCTTCAGAGTGTGGAATTTATTATGTATATGCTTCATGAAAAACTGAGCTTGGATGTCATGGAGGGTCACTCCCATTAGAGTAAGGTCTTTATTAATAAATATAGGTCTACTATAGATGATCCAAGGGTGGATTATTACATATTTTGGAAGTTGTTTAGATTTTACATTCTTATCCATTTTCAAAATCCCTTGTTGATTTTTTGATTTGGTGAGATTAATTTTTAACTTCGTAAATTTATCGGATTCATTATTGGTTTTCCATGATTCCCTGTACTAATTATTTCCTTTTCTTATGCTTCTCAGTATACAATAATTATTCATGACATCATAAATTATCAAAAACATGAGTCTTATAATAAAACTAACACTTCACCTATTTTTGAGAGGCTAGTCCTTTCTATATCTATTATGGTGATGTTCACAGCAATGGTGTAGGGATGGATGCACCAGAACAATAGAATCATCATCCTTTTTAGGTACTCATTCCGGTGTAAGGATATATCCATGAAATGTAATTTTATTATTTATAGGATCTTTACCATTTTTTCTAGAAAAAGGATAGATTAAAAATGTAATATATATGTTTGTTTTTGAGATGTTGGTGATGGTGGAACTCCAATGAGAAAATGGAGGCCCACCTAATTATTAAGAGTGAATGGGGTATTGTAGTCTGAATGGGACATCACATCCTACTTGGGAGGGATACACAATTGTAAACTTTTGTGGACTTTCTTGTAAGTGGATTTTAGGGCCTCTTATGTGTGAAAATAAGAGCATATAGAGATATTAACACTATTATAGGTTGGGTTGTGGTCGATCTGGGATTCCAAAAATAAATATTAGATTAAAGGAAAATCTATATTTGTTATGACCATGAAAATCTAGTCTAGTTGCCTACAAAAAATGTTGGGGTCCTTGGCGAGGAAATATCAGAATTGAAGCATGATGAGAATGGTTATAGTGGTCAGAAGAAGTTCAAACACTACATATATTATTTCCCTTCTAGGGATATGGGTATGTTGGAATCCCCTGAATTGTGTTATTAATCTCAATGTGGATGGTTCGTTTGGTATTAGCAGAATATAGGGGGGATTTTGTTGGGAACCATGAATGTGTAGTTTTGTTATACTTCATCGTCTTTTACGTTAATGGTAATTCCCACATATATGATTCCAATTCTTTTCTTAATGTTTTGGCTGCTTTCTTGAACCACAATATCTCAATTTCAGCCATCAACACATATTCTTATGTGATTCTAAATTCCAGGAAAGGTATTTTAGAAACACCCTTGTCTATAGCATTCCCTGTATATAGATGTAAAATTCATATTTTGAATTTCATGATGTTGATTCATAATTGGTGAGAAGGAAATAAAGTGGTGGATTTTTTTGGCTTCATGGGGTAAAAAACACTTCTTTCAATCTTTTTTTTTAAATTTCGTAATTTTGGCATTGAATGACAAATAAATTGTTTAGTTGTTTTTTTGTTCATTAGATAATGAACCATAGATCTAGAGTCATCAACTTGGTCAATATAGCCTAAAAACACTTGTCAAACTAAATAGAAATAATATTGTTTGATATTTATCTACATTGAATTTCAAATGTAACATTTTATGTGAACCTTTTAATCTCATTATGGAAAAAATTAATTTACATATAAAGATAAGTATCCACCTCTCTAATTACCTTGTCCTTATTCACCATAATCATTTTGGACCAAACCAAGATACCAGCAGAGTAATAAATATTACAATTTTTAAGTATCAATAATAATAATATATTTATCATGCTTTATCTCTAATATCATAAAAATGAGTCTTTTATATCCATTCTTAAATAATCTAAGAATTCCAAAAAAATGAAAACTGTTATAATATCATATTCATTCTAGTGGTTATGGGTGACAGTTTGGTAATTTGTTATTTGATGAAATTTGTACATCACATGCTTATAATTATAATTTCCTATTAAGGACCCTACAAAAAATAAGGATGTAGTGATACTGAATCAAAATATAAGTGAATTTGAAAGATCTTTGTAAAATGAATTTAAAATACCTCTATATTTTTTATAATGGATGGTTAATAAATCAATTCATACCATGAGTCCTTTTTTAATAAGACCCATCCATAAAAATACCCAATAATGAATCTTAGAATAAAAAATCCATATTTGCTTTTTTAAAATATATTTGATTTAAATTATATAATATTTACATAAATGAAAACCTAGGATTGTTTGATCCCAAATCCAATGAATATATTTTTATTTGGTAATCTAACTCAAATAAATTATATTGATTCTTAAAAAAAAGGAACAAGACCTTAGAAATGTAACACCACAAGAATTTACAAATATATTTAATTTAGAATGCGTGAAACACTGAGTCCCTACAAAACAACACATTTTATAATCTATTCGTTAGGCATAAATTTTCCTCTCATATGTTTTGAATTTCTAAAAATGGTCACCTAGAGTTGTGATCAGTAATTCATTTGGAGACTGATAGATCCAACTTGATTTTTGATGAATAGTAACATACCCTTATGAATAGTAATATGAATAGTAATATGACCCATATGAATGGTAAAAAAATATTATTATTTTAATTTCTTAATGTAATAAGATGTTGATATCTTAATTAAGTTTTCAAAGTGTTATAAAACTAATTATACCTTTAATATTTTTATTTTTGTAATTAACTATGATTTTACTTAAAAATTATTTTAATAATAATTAGAAAATTATTTTTGAAAATTTAATTTAATTTTTTATTTCTAAATGTTGAAAAATGGTTAGGGTGAATTTTTGTGGAATATTGAAATGTGGTAAAATACCGTACATAACAATTATCAGAATAATACACTATTTATGAAATCATAAGTGACGTAAGACCACATGGTTAGAATCACATGCCATTATTACTATTTGGGGTCGCATTAATTGAGATTATTGGTAGTCTTGGGAAAAAATAATATAATAATGATTAAAATAATGATAAATACCTCCTCTCCTCCACTATAAATACCACCCTCATTCCCCTCTTCCTCCCACACCTATAAAGCCTTGAGGCTTGCCTATGATCTTCCCAATATTACTCCTAACACTCTTCCCTATGACTTACTAATTCTGGTCCCACCAAAAGGCCAAACCCAAATGCCTTAAAATGGATCTGAAGGAGAAGATATCAAAAGTTAAACACCCTCTTTTGTTTTCTTTCATTTCATTCATTTTAGTTTGTTATTTTTAATTTCCATTGGTTTATCTTGAGATGTGTAATTCCATATCCCACTTACTTCCCATATTATTTATGAGTGATTAGATACCACCTTTCTCTCATCAAACATTTTTATAAAATTTTATGTGATGCCATTAGGATGCCGAATTTTCGTGAGATATTTCTCAATTTTCATCTATTTTGAGTTCCTTTCATTTCTACTTCATTACTCATATAACTTCATCCAAATGATATGATAATTAGAATACCATACAATAAAGGGACTTTTATTATGTTACTAGAAAATTTCATCATCATTTCTCTTTCCCCCTCCTTTTATAATATTAATGCAAACACTGTCCAAGATGTGTTAATTTATCACAATCCAGGAAGATGGGATTTTAATTTGCATTACTATTCTCAAGACTGGTCATGAAACATTTTTAATGGTTGAACCAGATATTAATATATTTATTTTAAATTATTCAATATTCAGGAATCCTTACACCCTCATATCACAAAATAATAATACAAAACAAGTTCATTATGCCCAAAATGGGAAAAGTTAATCCAACCATTTATCAGTAACTTTTAACATATGAATCATCCTCAAGTATAAAACCCAAAATCATTAGAATATCATTTATATCTCTTTAGTTTCACTAATAATATATATTACCAATTCTATATGTTTTAACCATGTTTCAAACGAACTTCCATTCATGAATACAAGTAAACGGATCATGAAAACCAAAGGAGATAATGATTCCAAAACAATAAAATTGAATCTCTAAAAAACCATAAAAAATTCCATAAATAAACCTAATAAGGTTATACCATATCAATTACATGTTTATGAGGATTTGGACTTATTACTTAATATAGATAAATTTTGTTATTCAGATCATAAAAAACAATCAAGAACACCTTTAAGCTTATGGTAAGGGTTATCTTAACTCAATTTCCATTCATTAAGTTAAACATCAAGGTCATTTGTTTTTCCAAAATATGTGTGAATGACCTATGATTGTTTTATTCTATAAATACACTTTTATTTTGGGGGTTTATGTTTTTCACATATAATTTTGTCATTTATTTGTGCTCAATCTAATGATACTTTCTTGGTAAAGGTTTCTTCATCCCACTTCCTTCTTTGTGAGATATTTGGCATTCACTACTATTACATGGTAATGGTGTATATATACTTCCCATTAATGTTTCATACCATGAATATATTTATTTTCATTATATTAAATGTATCATTTTATGACTATTAATTTTGGGGGATATGGTTCAATAGATTTTAAAGTAGTAATTATTTTCTACTCAATCCTCTATTTTCATTTGGGTTTCTCTAATTCTCAATTCACATCAATTAAATTATTATTTATTATTATGTAATCCTCATAAATCTTGTGTAAATTTACTATATATTTTTACCAATTATAATCCCTCTTTATTTTTTGGGAAGATACATTTTTTAAAATAATCTTTCAAAAAATTCTTCCAAAATGCATGCTTGATTCATGGAACATCTAAAATTATTACCTATTATTATGTTCACAATATTATATTTTTTAATCCATGTTTATATTTTTAAATCACACTTTTTTAATTATATTTTGGTTCATTTTTATTTTTTCTTTAAAATCCATTTATTGAATCCCTTATACCGCCCTAAAATGTTCTCATTCTAAAGCTTCTTTAAAAATAATGTTTAAATGATTTCACTTTAGTATGACATCATTTATGCCTAAAATGTAATATCATCTTCTAAACATTTTCTTTTATGGGATGTAAATTTTTAAAACCAAATTTATGGAAAATAAAAAAAAATTTACCAAGAGAACTCTTCATTCCAAGGTAAAATGGATTTTCCCCTCACAGATGAACTATTTGAGTTATATGCCTTGTTCACCACTTATTTATTTCCTATGGTGCGTTTACATCCTTTTGGTATAGAATATAAAGAGTTTATTATTATCATGATATTATAAGGGATTATGATTTGAATGTTTCAAGGTTTTATGTGACACTTGGGAATGTTTTAGTATTATTTCCTCAAAAAACAATCAATGGTCTCATTTAAAAGTATCTTTTTTTATGTCAACATCCTTTGATGAATTCATATCCAAAAATATATAAGGATATTGGAAAGGTATATTTTACTCTAATTAAATTTATGTATAAAGAATGATTTGGACAATTAGTAGTGGGTGGGGCCTATTATAGCCCCTCAATGCATTGATAGGTATCATGAGACAAATCGGTTAGCGGCAAACCCTTTGTGTTTTTTTTCAGACATCATATGGTATTCTATCCAGAAACATAAACTATTTAGATGGTATTGTGGTATCATATTTTTGATACATGACTTCTAATTAATAATAATATTCATTATTCATTTTTAATTATTACTACCCATGAGGTTTTTACTATGACAAAACCTATAGATATAGTTTCATTCTTAGTTTATTAAAGGTGTGTGTTTTTCATTTCTTCACAATTCCATATTGTCTATTCCTAATTGTTTATGATTCAATTATTATTTATTCATTCTTCCGCTATTTGAAACCCCTATTGATCATTTGAGATCACCCCTTTCATTTTTTTACCTTCAACAGGTTATGAAGAGGATACCGTTAATTGAGTTCTCATGGATGTAGTCTTTTAGTTTTTGTTATGTGTTGTATTTTGTTAACATTCACAATGTAATATTAGTTACATGTATGTATCTAGTTTCTTCATGACTACTATACTACTTGGTCCTTAGGGATTTGATTCCTAGTAATCATGAAAATGTAATTAGAAATGTACTGTATCTGGTCTATAGGGGTGGAGATTAACAAGAAGAATCAATTCACATCATTTTTTATAATAATTATAAAAACTTTAATCCCAATATGATGTCATTGTGTTCAAAAAGAATTTTTTACCATAAATAATAATCCTACTTTGAATGAAATTAAATTTTTGGATGAAACACCATCTAAAACTTTACATATTGCATGGGTAATGTCTAAAGAACATCCCTTCTATAATGTTATTGGTGATTTTCAAGCCTATACACCAAAAAATGGTTGATTTTGAATATGGTTAAGAATCCGGCTTTTTCCACACCTAGAACATAAAAATATTGGTCATTCCATTAATGTTTCCAACTGGGTACTTTTTATTAAATTATAATTAAACCAACATGAAAGGAATGGTTTTTGAATCCTTACTAAAAGAATTAATATTCTTCCAATTAGTAGGACTATATTAGTTTTTATAAACAGATTACATAACCAAGGTTACATCACTTTCAATAATGTTAGAAACATCGATAATATATATAATAAATAAAAAGGAAATGTTTACCATGGGATATTTTCACTTATTTTTTATCTTGATTCCATTATAATCTAATTATCATTCATTTGTCAATTAAAATTTATGATTTTTCAAAGGGGTGTCAAAATTGATTTTCAGAGTGGTTTTTTTACCAAAAAAGTATCTAATGAACAACCTCCCAATTTTTTTAATTAATAATTTAAAAATCATGTATCTAATATAGAAAAGTAAATTTTTTATTTAAAAGAACACCCTCAGATTAGTATAAATGGTAGGAAATATTTCAATTAGAAATTGATTTTAAAATGGGAATGAATGATTCAAAAAAAATTTATAAATTATTTCAAATGATTTATTAATTTTATTAGTTTATATCAATTATATTATTATTGGTTTTACTGAATAATATTTTTTAGTTAATTTTTTTGATTTAATGAGAAAATTATATTCAATTTTTTCAGGGGAGAACATAAATTTTTTATTGGTTCTCAATTTCCCAGAAATAAAGATAGAATTTTTATTAGTAATAGAAAATACACTATTTTCTTTTTAAATCATTTTGGCATGGATCAAGTAAATGAAATAATTAATCCTATAAGTTCTTTATGTAATCCAACATTTAATGAACCCTAAAACTCATTCATATCATGATTTATGGATGTATGATTAAGATCCTTCATTATCATACAACATCCCTGCAATACATAATTATTAATGTTTTCTTTTTTACTCATTTTCAATAAAATATAAAAGAATATAATTTTAAGGATCTTAAAATAATATTTAAATAGGAAAAACCTTATAAAATTATTTGTTAATTTTACCTAAAAGACACATCTTTTGAAATTTCAAGTTTTATTTAATGTGGGTTTGTAAGGATGTTATCTAGATAAAAAGAGCATTACTGGGACTAATCACTAACTTGGTAAATCCCTTTTCCTTGGGTGTCCTATTAAGAAAATTAATGTTTCTCTTTCTTTAGTAGAAGTAGCATATATATCTATAGGGAGTGGTTGTGCCTAAAATATTTATATGAAACGCATTCTCTTATATTATTGGGTAATTACAATCATGTCCAAATTAATCATGATTACACTTATATTATTAATATTTTTTGAAATTCTATTCATGACCCTCCCACAAAACAACTTGACCTTAAATTTTCTTTGAGAGATCACTTCCAAAAATTTTATATCATTCTTGACATTATTGGACACAAATTCAATTAGTGGATATCATTACCTTACCTCTTTCTCTAAACCATTTGGATCTAATAAAGTCTGATTTGGGTTTGGTATGCAAGAAAATATTATGAATTACCGTTGAAAATATTCTTTTAATTTTAATGTTTTTTAGTTTTTAAATCAATTTCCCGAAATAACATCTAAAATGTTAATGTTTTCAATCTTTCTAACCATTAATTTTTTGAAAAGTAAACATATTTTAATATTCTAGAAAAATAATTTTTTGTTTTGATTGAAGAAAATAAATGTTTCTTTTGTGCATATTCACTTGTATGTTATAACTATGAAAAGGTATGGTTGGATTTTTAATCCAACATTTACTGTGAACATGAGTAGTGGGCCTTTAAAAAACACCAAGTTTCACACTCATGATCTATATGCTTTGGATGATTCAAATAACTAATTAAAACCATAATAATTTGTCATAAATTTTGTCTTAATCTAAAAATAATTTTTTAATTATCTTTTTATATTCATTATTTTACAACTCTCTATATTTTTCAAGGATTAAATTTTTGGGGATATTATCATAGAAATATTAAAATGTTCCTATAAGACACACAATTTTTTATTAAAAATATAATCTTTTTAAAAATATATTTTTCCATTCAAAATTTTATGTGTATACACATATTCTAATTTTAAATCTTAGAAATAAAATATATTGTATAAATTAAAATTTTTTCTTGTTCGAAATTCTACAAATCAATTTAATCATTTTATGAAGAAAAATTAATTACCTGAATGTAATTCACTTCTGTTTATTATTTATTTTATATATTTTATATTATCTTTTTTTATAATCACAAAGGGAACATTTCTATTTAGAATGTATGGTATCATTTTAATTTTGATAAAATTTAATTATTTTAATTTTTTCTAGATTGTCGTACAAATAAATACAATTCTGGTAGAGGAAATTTCTGGTCTTGTTTCTTATTATAAATCAAATCTAAAAATATTTTTTTTCAATTATTATTCTTTTCAATATTTTTAAAATCCAATTTTTTGAGCCCCTTGAGCATTGAATTTTATTCATCACCATATAATTCATTATAAAAAAATATAATTCTATATTAATTTATATATTATATATTCTAGTAATTTTTTAACATGAAAAAGGGACAAATTATTAAACCTCACACTATAATATGATTTTTTAAAATCACTAACTTTAATTATTGATCTATCCTATATATAGTCTGTGATTTCAAAATTATTTTTGGGCATAAAGATAAGTTGTCAAGATAATAAAAAATAAATTGAATGAAGAATACTAAGATAAAGTTTCTTATCGAATGTTATAAATACATACCTAGTAGAGTGTAACTAGATGACCAATGGAATTGGAATGTATAATTATAGTAGTCACATGTTCAATAACTACCCAGTGGTTCTCTCCAGACACTTAATGTAATTGCAAACAAATAGAATAACCATTGCTTTAATAATGGATACCTGATTGTATCCACATACTATTTGGTGTGTTTTCTAGTATTAGATATGACTTCATAATTCTTACTAGATAATTGGAGTAATTAGGAAGCAAGCTATTGGTACTGAGTCATCAAGCCCAATCAAGCTTTAATGGATATCTTCAATATCTCCCTTGACCTTATTACTCCTAAAAGTTGACCAGCGAACACCCATTGTCATTAGACACCTCATAATAGAGGATAGGAATGATTAAATCCTAAAAAATATCAAACAATTATTAACATTATTAATTCTTAAGATAAAAAAAACAAACTAGAAAATAGCATCCTCTTGAGATATCTGTGTATTTATTTCTTAAAGACTATTTGATCTCAATCTTTCTCTCTCTCTCTATCTGTCATTCTCTTTTAACATATTATATATGTCTCTATAGAATTTATTTTATCTATTTAACATTTTTTATAAAAAAATACATGTTAATATCATTTTTAGGTTCTTGGTAAACCACTAATACTAATGTTTAATTATTCATGTTCTTAAAAAAGAGTTATAACCAAGTTCATTTTACAGATTTCATAACCATTTCAACAGTCAACGGTTTGTGTTCTTTTTATAATTCTTGGATACCCCTATATTCAGAGAGTATATTTTTCTAAATCTTTAAGATATAGGAGTGTGACATGTTTGATCTCAAAATTTAGGTATTTTCAAACTTTGGTAATAAATTTTATTCCATAGCTCATTTACTCTCCAAATATTTTATTGATTATTCACTATATTTCAATTAATAAACAAATATATAACCACATAAAACTCATATTATATTATTTAATATAATTTAATATCTACCTTTATTAAAATATTATATTAAAAATGCTTTTTATATTGAATTACAGATACTCTTATCAATTATATTATTATTTCATTAATTATCACAATTTATCACTCATTTTTTTGTCTCTCCATTACTTTTAATTTTGTAAAGAAATTATACATCCCCCCCCTCATTCCATTTTACTTCAACCAATACTCATATAGTTCTCTATGTTATGGACGTTTTAGAAACCCCTCCATTGCTTCATGGGAGGGTTCATATTTGCAATACTTCTTTGAGTGGTGAAGTGAGATCCCTATTCACTCCTTCCGCAAAACTCGGCAATCTTTCTCTGATGTTGGCTATCATTTTTTATCTAATTATTCCTTATTTTGTGAATGGTTTCCCAGAGGTAAATATTTATTTCATCCTGTGGTGTATTAATATTAATTTATATAATTTTACTGTAGTTGTGATATTTTTTTATGGAAGACCTTCTAGAGATGATTTTTAAAATCATGTGTAGACAAATTGTAATTTTAATGATTAATTAGTGGAGTGGATTTATGGGAATAATTTTATGTCCATAAAATATGAGGATAAGGTAAACTTATTTTTAATGTTTCCATTTAACCATTTAGTTTTTTGTTCATGTGGTTTTCATGTGTTTTTATGGGAACCAATGATACAGAATAGTAATGATAGTCTTATAATAGAAATATGGATTTCACTTTTGGGTCTACTTATACATTTATAGAACACTTTTATGGTAGATCATTTTATTAATTCTATTGGGAGTTTCTTTCATTTGTATTTGTTAATGTTAAATGGGAAACAACATAATTCTATATCAATGTAAGTCAAAATTGATTTATATCATCCTATTTCAGACTCTATTTGGTTTGGTGTGCAAGATGGTGAGGGGTTGAATCTAATGATCTTGTCTGAGATCTTGAGTTTCCTTTTTCATCATCCTGAGGTATAGTAGCATTTTTATGAATAGTTCCCCAAGAGGAAGAAGATATTTTGGGTTGGTACATAAACACATGATTATTTGTATCTGTAGTCGCATGAGAACCTTTTAATACATAATAAAATTGAAAATCTCCAAGATTATAATTAGTCTGTTTATATGGTGATTTTCCTAAGGTGGGATAGTTCTTATTCTAATGATTTACCTAGACTTGTGAGTTCAGAAAATGAATCTGGGTGAATCATTTAATTCCTATAATCTTTAATTGAAATGGGAAATTCTATGGTAGAAAAAATATTTGCAGTCCAGTACCTTAGAGAGAGTTAGAGGTTCTTATTTATTGTATCCCTTGGTGTGGTATTGCAAGAGAAATTGCTTTGAATAAAGATACTCAATTAACATAATAGTTCAATGAAATTCTAATTTTAGAATCCTCAATAAATGGATCTATAGTATTTATGTATGGTTCCTTATTGTAGTATCAATACAAAGTGACCCATAATGATTCTTATCATAATCCATCCACTATGTCTAATTATTTTAAGGTGTTTATAATTGCCAATAATAGTTTAATGTTTTTAATAAGCTCATTATGATTGCTTATTTATTTTAGTCCTTCTCACAGACTATATAATTGGGAACCTATCCTTCAATGATACAAATAACCCATTATAAGAGTAGGTCAATGAGTATCACAGTTGAAACTAATTTTGAGATAAAAAATATAGTCGATAAAATTAAAATGTCAAAACCCCATTAATATTGTAACAGGGAAAAATTTTAAATTTGTTTATGATCAAAAATAAAATTAGTTACATCAAACTATTTCTACCTAAATAGTTGATTTTGATTTTCCTGGAAATAAATCGAATGTTGTTAGTGGGAGATTTTTTAATTTTAAGAAAATTAAATATGGTTATTGAAATGGAAACTCTAAATCTCCATGAATAGCTTATGAATATTCTGAAAATAATTATAAATATTTGGTGGTTTTCCAAATACCATAAATAAATGAGGCCCTTTATGGATTTATAGGTAATGATACCTCTCTCTAATTTGAAGGGAAATATTCTAAAAAATTTTAAAAAATAGGTAAATAAAATTATGATGATATAATATCATATATAAGATTCTTGTAGTTTTATAGAATATCAAGATCTAAGGTGGGGATTAATAAATTATTCAATCATTTTATTGATTGATAATAATGAATTATTATTTTGTGACCCTAAGATTGATTTTGGTTTTTTCATATAATAGTTTTTGAGTTGTATTGGGTTTATCCATCTAAAAAATAATGTTTCATAGGTTCCAAAATTACCCATAACATTGTATTTTATAATTAAAATCAATAGAAAATTATAGAGACATAAATGATAATTTAATACCCTATAAATACCTTATGTATATTTAACTATTATTCATTAACTTTTATCGAAGTAAAAATAATTTCATTTAAAAAAATCAAATAATATCACAAATGTAGTGATTGATTTTTACAACATTGTTTGAATATATTATATTAATTTATTATTGTGATCCTATAGATTTTATAATTAATCCAATACTATTTATTTATTTGGATTGTCCAATTATAATGTTTTAATATTATAGATTATGTTTATAATTTATATGTAATTATTAACACAAAGGAAAACAATATATTTAGTTTTTATAATGTCATGTATTTGATATCTAATATAAATTATTCATATATATAATGCACGTATATTTATTTAATAACATTTTTCAAATCATACATGTTTTGATCAATACATTCTCTGTAAATTCAAAAAATTTGCCCTCATAATTTCAAATCAAACCCAAATATGAAAATAGATGAAGGTAATTCTGTTTATTACATCCTTAAACTTCCATGTTTCCATATAAAACTAATAATTTTTATTTTGTACTTTAAATATATTAATTTTCACGTTCTATAGAACATTTTTAGTATGATCTAAAATTTCGATTAGATACTGCTCTCAAGAGAGATCTTGCATCAAAAATACCATATAAGTAATCAATAAAAGTGAGGGATCTAGTATGTAATTTCTCAAAAAGAGATATGTGGAACATAATTTATAAATATAAGACATGTTTGGTTGATGGTAAAGTCGGTAGTTGAGAGTTTTATTATAATAGATATTCTCATTGGGGCATGTGTTACTGGGATATAAAACAACGTTATATTAAAACCTTATAACTCTTTCTCATGCAGATACTATTTGGAATACTTCATCCACAACCTCAAACTCCAAGTTCTTATGATTATTGTTAGACAATATCTGTGGTAAATATTTTTCTATCCTAATTCATTTTTGATTATCATGGACCCTCCTTTTAATCTCTTATACTAGTAATTGACACAATAACTTCCGTTATCCAAGACCATTCATTCATATTGGAGTTATTTATTTCTTACATAAAAGGTTTCATATGGATCCATGAGAATGGTTGAGTGGAATTTATTTTAACAAGATAACTCCACTCAAGGATGTTATTGATCATAACATAAATAAAATCAATAAGGAAAACTCAATGCTTGTACACTGTTGTTTGAATAGTCCTTTCAAATTGATTATCTATCCATTGATTATATATTGTATATAAATTAAAATCTACATTCGAAACCATCAAAAAATAATATAGAAATATGAAGTAAATCATGATTCTCAATCAGATATAGGAATCCTTTCTAGTAATACATTAGATTACTCACGCCTGATGGGTATATCATCAAGGATAATCAGTTTAATTCTGTTAAAATTTTATTTGTGGTATACTTGATCAAAATTCAATGATATACATAAATTTAAAGGTTTTACAAAATTATATTCCCAATTATCATTAAAATATTTGTGAGTTGAAAAATATTATAGGATATTCAATGTGATTTCCCATTAATTTTATATGTTATTGAATCAACATAATGACAACTAGTCTATTCCTAATAAATCATTATATTCTAGCAAGTTAAAATGACTATTTTTCTGGAATACTATTTCCAAAAATTTTAATTGTGATAAAATATTATATTTGACATAAAATGATTTCACAACAATGTTTTTTCACTAGTAGATTAAACCCCATGAATTGAATTCTATACCAGTGTCGACTACTGACATAATTATTACTCAATGTAAAAGATATCTATTATCAAAATAAATTACTTATTAAATTATAAAAAATAGAATACGTTTTTGAATGGAATATACACATTTCTTCATGATTAATCGATCATAATATTCATTAAAATGATTTCGTCATAATCCAATAAATAACTCAACTACTATTTGAAACTTATCAATAGGGTTCAAGAGCAGTTGGGGTCTATCTTGAGTGTAAAAGGCACTCTATTATCAAGCATCAGGCCCAGGTCCAAATCTGGGTTGTAGAAAATTTTGAAAGGTAGGTAGAGATAAAGGTGTGATGTGGGCCTGGTGAGGCAAGCAGTATGAGGTAGGCATGATGATGCACTAGGACTTCAGGCCAGTTAGTGGGACTTTAGGCTATGTAATGGGCTTCATTCCCATTAGGCCTTCAGTCCATGTATTAAATAAATAGTTCTTGATGTGTGGGATATCCCTCGTGGGGACTATTATCTTCATATCCAGTATGTTTGTGGGGTGTGTGTTTGTGTCTAATGTTATTAAACCTGAGGCACTTAATAAACAGATATATATAGGGGTCAATATATTATGATGATTTATGTTATTTTTACTAACATGGGAAAATTTTGAATGTAACCCTATGATTTGTTTTGTTTTTTCTACCATCATATTACATATCTCATAAAGATGATCATTAAATTCCCTATTTCGTTATTTGTTGACATGGGTACTTTTATTTTATTCCATTTACTAAAAAAATGAACGCTTGGGATTAAAACACTCAAAACGATATGTTTATAAGATTTAAATTATTAACTAAGAAGTGATTACACATAAATTTATTGTAAATATAAACTTATATCCTCCCTGATCGTACTCTTTTTTATTTAGGTTTCTTTTAATTTTAGCTTTTGTAGTCTAATATAGAAAAATAACAAGACCATAATTCAAAACAAACTATAATTACTATTATCTCATTCATATAATTTTACACGACTTTAAATGTAAATATCTATAAACAGTCCGTGAAAAATAGTTCTTCTATTTCATTAGGAAATTTTTATAAATATACAAAATGTTTTAAGAAAACCCCATCATATTTCATTTCCATCTCAAAAACATACTCCTAGAGTTCACCATACTCCTAAAACTACATAGAATATCCTAGGTATACACATAAAAATTATTGTACCATAAATAGTAGTAAGAGGATAAGACAAAAACGTGTAAGATATCTTGTAATCCAATAATCATATCATAAAACAATAAAATAAAGAGACTAAAATCTATCAAATGTACACATGGAATAGTAGATGAAATATCAACAAAGCCTTTTAATAAAAAAAATCATAAAATGGTGAAAAAAATATTTCATTTAGTCATAATCATAGGTCATGTTTAACTTCCAAGACATCATTATATAATTTATAAATGTAACTATATCATCACGATAAAAAACATTTTGGACAGTGCCAATAGAAAATTTGACTGATATATTTTTATTGGGAGATATAATGTGTTTACCAATCAAGTAGGAGAATGTTTCAAACTAGGACCACACAACCCCATAATATTTCAGGCGTATAAGTAACATTTCTACAAGAAAGTTTCATAAATCATAAACATTAAATAAAATGGTAAGAACGAAATACGTTATGTAATGATTCCCAAAAGAAGAGTCAAATAGAGAATAATGTAGTTAATTAAAATAATTAGGAAGTGTATTGTAATGGATAGAAAAGGATTATATTAAAAATTTAATTAAAAAAATTAATAATGAAAGAAATAATAGGGGTGGAGAAATAACATAATAAAAATTATAAGAAAGGATAAATACATTAAAAACTATTCCCTAATATATTTCTTAATGTTTGAAAATAAGAAATAATAGAAAGAAAAAATTGAAACAAGATAAATCAAAAAAATGTAGTGAAACATAGAATAAATGCTATAAAAAGGAATTTGAAAAAGAAATAAATAGGTCGACATAATGAAAGAGAGGTATGGGTTTATTGAAAAAATATTTTTATGAATAAAAAGTGAAGAAGTAACCCTTTATTAATGTCCAATATTTCTTCATTTTATCATATAAATACCATATAATTTATGTTAAATTTATTAATTACATGTTTCATAAACTTATACGTAATTATTTCATCTCTTATAATATTTTGATTATGTTTTAATCATATATCAAACTAATATTTTCCACATTTACTATTTTAATGTTTTTTGTTCATAGTGACAAAAATACTTTGATGTAGGGGTAATTATTTAATTCCACTATACAGTGGATTAATTTTATTTATACATGTCATGGTATATTGTTCATGTCATGGTATATTTTATGAAAACATCCTAGAAAATTTGAGCTTGTGAATTATTTTACTAAATTTTCAATATTACAAGGAATTAAATATAGAATGACTTATCTGTTAAGCATTTTTTGAAGAACAAAATACATACAATATACTCAAACATAATTGGGAAGGATAGAAAATACAACATGGTACATAAAAATATAAAATAAACATAATCCATGAAAACATATTCAATGCTTTCTTCTTCATAACCTAGTGAAAGGAAAAATAATCAGGGTGAGCTCAAATTCTCAATATGAGTTATATAAAGAAATAATAAGATAAGTGAATGTTATAAGTCATATAAATTAGGTAATGATATAAAATATGATAAACATATTCAATTTATAGTTGGAAATGAAAATGAACCCAAATATTTTTTTCCTTAGTGAAAATATCTTCGAAATTAATAATTTAGTATTGAATGAATAAAATTCATATTTAGTGGAATTAAGGTATTTGAAACATGAAAAATTATACTATCAAGATGACTTAATCTATTGGACAGAAAGCCATCTGATTCTGTTTCAAAACACACATTAAATATTTTTCACTAACTATTCTGTCTCATGAGGCATGTCGATGCATCGATGTGACATCGCTGGCCCCACTGGTTAATATAATTGTAAATAATTATTCATAAATATATTTATTGAAAGAATATAATGATACATTAATATTTCCCATGATAAAAAAACAAACAAAATAGACATCGTATGTAAAAGGTATATGGCTAGGACAATAATAATATCCCTGACACAAGAATATAGAAATTTAATATAAAGGTAATGTCAAATAAAAAATGATCTCAAAGGGGTGAAATAGATGTTCCACATAAAATTACTATATGCACAATACTAATTATGTCTCAATAAAATTGAAATTGAGACAAAATCTGTTACCATAATTCCTGCTTAATATTTTCACATTTGTGCCACCTGAAAAAAAACATATTCTTATTTAATATTGGTACATAATTTAATTATAGTCATTTGTATAAATATTTATCATTTATAATCATTTGATTATATTTCTTAATTTTTTTGATGAAAATTGAAGAGCATGATATCTTGTTTTGCTTAAAAATATCTAGTTTTACAATAATTTTTATATTTTTTCTAAATTAAAAATATACATAAAAATAATTAATTAGAGATGTTTATTATGAATATGAATGTATATTTATATATTATATATATTTTATAACATCATCCCTTGATTATTTTTTGATGTGATAACATGGAAATTTCTCCATATGTGGTTGATCAACCTTTGACGGGACATTGATGGGAGAGTGGGAAAAAGATGTTTTAAATTTTTATATATAGAAATAAGAAACTTATAGTAAGGTAAAAAAAATAAATATATATTTACCTTATTACCTAATTAATTAGTTAAACAATTTGATTGTGGATTGGTTTGTGGAAAAATAAATAGAATGTTTAACGCAAAGGAAAAAATGGGGTTTAAGAGCATTCGTTTCTTTGGTTTTAAAGATCAGTTCTCTTATTTATAAGAAATAAAGATAAATTAAAAGGGGTATAAATCTCCAGAATTGGAATAATATGTTATTAATGAACATATATAATTTTAAATGGTTATATATATCATTTTTTATGGTATTAGGATAAACCATTTGAAAAAAATCGTGTTATTTACTGAGATTATTTTGGTGTTTTGTTTCGATCATCACACGCTAGTTTTGTTTTATTTCAAAATTATATATATATAATGTCTCATAAAAATTAAATATGATGTGATAAATATTTTATAATAGGGTTGAATAATAAAAATTGTCTATTGACCAGCCTTTTTAGGATAAATTGAGGAACAGACATATGTCATACACGAGGGTTGAAAATTGGCACCTCATTGAAGATGATTCTGTTTTTAAATAAAAGAGTCAATGAAATGAATTTTATGAAGGATATTACACAAAATTGATATAATTAGAGTATATAGATAATAATTTTGTTATTATTATCATTTGGATAGCGTATTTCATTAGGGTATATGAAATGAAAAACGAAATTTAAATAAAAATTAAGACGATTTACATCTTGAATTCTCCGCTTTGAGTACCTTCATAAGGGACCTTGGTTTAGTCTTTTGTTGAGAGAAAAAGATCCTAGATGTTTTGTAAGGACATGGAAAGTTTCTTTGAGAAGAATATAGACAATATTAAAGGCTTAAAGGTGTGAGGAAATGTGGTGGTGAGGGGTGGTATTTATAGTGGATCAGACGGGTGTTTTTTAGATTCTTTATTCAATATTTAATTATTTTTTCACAATACAATGACTATTTTTATCATTATCACCAAATAGATTATAATAATGAGGGAGAGTCTAGGATTATTTTCTTACATCATCCATACATCACCTATGACTCAATAAATCAAATATGTAACATTTATCGTAAATTATCATATTTTATTATTCACAAAAAATTCAAGTATTTTAGAAAAATCACAAAAATTCTCCCAAACCATTTTTGATAGGTTGAATCAAAAAATAAACTCTCGATTATGAAAATAATTTCATAAATATAGAAACATTAATTTAATATTAATACCATCATTTACATGAAATGTACAGTATTTAAATTTATAACACATTTTATAAGACTCTGAAAAATTAACTAAGGTAACAAATAATTATCCTTAAATCATAAGAAAAAAATTTTATTATATGAATATATTTTTAAAAATAAAATTTATTTAAAACAATTTTTTAATTATAAAATTCTTATTAATTATTTATGACTTATAAAAATACCAACATTAAATTAATAATTTATAAAATAGTTTTTTACTAATACAATTATATAATTATATAATATATTCATTTATTATATTCATAAATTTTATTTCTAATTTCAAGGGTGAGGTTACTATTCATCTATCTAATTTCATATTCATGAGGGTCATATTAATATTCCTAAGTTCATGTTAGCTTTTCATCGGTATAGGATCCTTAACTTCTCTAAATAAATTTTAGTTCATTTATTCTTAATTAATATGGTTTTTTCAATTCCCTATGTGATTTTATATGATTTACATTAAATGAAAAAAATTGTGAAACACATACTATCGAATGAATTTAAATTACTTAAGAGGATAAATAAAATAAATCATGCTTCATTTTATTGTTCCCTCCTAAAAAAATTCCATCAATGATGTTTTTATGAAAATTGTGTTCTAAAAAGATTAGGGTGGTTCTTCATCATGGCATCATCGAGTTCCCACATTTCTTCCTCCATCTTATGGTTTCTATAAAGAAATTTTACCGGTCGAGTCATTGAATTTCTCAATACTTCCTCACTTTTGTCAAGATTCATGATAGGAAATTCATAATAAAAAAATCAAGTCCCATTTTTATTTCATCATAATTGAGTACATGTGTTGGATCTGGCATGTACTCTCATAAAAATGACATGTGGAACACATCATGATGTTTGGAGGGTTTTGGTGCCATTACTAAATAGTAAGCCACATCCCCAATTCTTTCCAAAATTTAAACATTTCAATATACCAGGGTCTCAGTTTCCCTTTTGTTACCGAACCATAAGACATCATTCCATAGAGAAACTATTAAAAAGAACTGATCTCCCACTTGAAAGTAAAAATAATTCCATCGGTTATCGAAATATCTCTTTTTTATACTTTGTACCATTTTAATATATATTTGAATAGGCTTTACCTTTTATGTCCTTCCTTGAAATGTTTAAGGCATATAATTTTCCTCTAACCAAATTCAGCCAAAAATAGTGAGTTCGACATGTCATGACATATATTTTTTGATATGGATCAATTTGAATACTATAATAAAAACTATTATTTTAGAAAAATTCCATCACAGATAAGTACTGGTCTCGCATTCCATGAAAGAAAATTGATAATGATGTCAACATGTCCTTCAATATTTTAATGGTCCTTTCATAATGTTTATCAATTTGATGGTGAAAATAACACTACGGGAAATATAGATATTTGCGATGGGTCATTTGCGACGGGATCCTGTCGCAAATGGCCTTTTGCGACGGGGCCCCATCGCAAATCGCCCGTTGCAGAAAACGTCGTCGCAACTAATTTTATTTGCGACGGGCCCGTCGCAAAAACACTTATTTTTTACGGGAAATTGGCCCGTCGCAAATAGGTTTCTGGTTTTTTTTTTTAAAAACCTTTTGCAAAGGGCCCGTCGCAAAAAGTATTTGCGACGGTCCATATTCCCGTCGCAAATAGTTGCTTCGAAGCGGGTATTTGCGACGGGCCCGTCGCAAATAATAATAAAAAAATTTAAAAAATTTAAAAAATTTATTTATTATTATATAAATCAATAAACCTATTTATATTGATATAAATATAATATTTATTTTTTAAATATGTTTTAGAAAGGAAGAATGAAAATCAAATATGAATGTATAAGATGTTCAGTAAAAGAGGCTTATAAAATAAATTGAAAAATATTTTTAATTAGTAATTATGTATTTTTTTATCAATTAATAGTCATTTAATAACTCTTTGAATATAAAAAAAATAAAGAAATTAATGAAAGATGGAAAATAAGTTAAAAATGAATCCCAAACTTCAAACGGCCATAACTTTTGATCCGGGACTCCGTTTGAGCTCCACAGCATATCAAATCGAAGCCTGCGACGAGCTCTACAGAAGTATGGAAGGGTGAAACCTGTTCAAGGTTGCATCAAGGCCAAAAAAGACCCATATGGCCTCCAAAACTGAGTTTTTAGTCAGGGTACCCCGGTTTTTCACCGTTTAAACAGCTATAACTTCTGCTCCCGATGTCCGATAAACCTCTACCATATATCATATCAAAGATCGTTTCATATTCTTCGATTTGACTGATTGTGGAGCTGAAACGGTCTTCTGGATTAGAAGTGATGGTCGTTTAAATATACAAATGGCTATAACATCCGATCCGGATGTCCGTTTGGCCTGTACCGCATATCATATCGAAGATCGTTTCATGTTCTTCGATTTGACTAGTTGTGGAGTTGTAACGGACTTACGAATTAGAAGTTATAGCCGTTTTAACATTCTCGGTGGATTTTCACCCCCTCATTCCTATGTATTGATTCATAATTATACATATATATATGTGTGTGTGTGTGTGTGTGTGTGTATCTATTGTATATATGTATTTATTTATTTATTTATTTATACATATACATAAAAATCCATATTTTATAAATTTATTTAAAACTAAGCTTATAAATATATATTAATTAATATACAAATAAATATACGAATAAAAACTTATAACTACATATATATATATAATAAATATATATTAATATACGAATAAATATGTATATATTTATTTATATAACCAAATATATTTATATTAATATAAATCTATATTAATATACGAATAAATATAACTATATATATATAGATAGATCATTAAGTGTATAAAAAAATGAAATGGCTTAGTTGTAAAGGTTAATGCGCGCATGGGGGAGGTTTATTCCTATTAATTTTTAATTATTCCTTTTTATTATTAATTATTACTAATTATTATTAATTACTACTAATTACCATTAACTAAGAACAATTAATACTAATAATTTAAATTTATTAAATAACAAAACAATATAAACACAATTAAATTACAACTAATTAAAAATAAATAAAACTAATAAAAAATTTAAATTAAATATTAAATTAAAAAGAAAATAAATACCATTAAAATTGATCTGAGGTTGATCTCCGATAATTGTTGAAGACATCAATATCAAATCTGGAAATAAAAATTAAACTTAAGAAACTGTGAACTCTAAAAATAGAGTTTTGAGAGAAGTTGAGAATGAATGGAAAAAAATGGGTGGGGGTATTTATAGGTTAGATTATTTGCGATGGGAGTATTTGTGACAGGATACCCGTCGTAAATAGTATTATTTGCGATGGGACCCGTCCCAAATACTTCTCGCATTTATCACAGTGAACGGTTAAATAGTTATTTGCGACGGGTCTGGTCGCAAATATTAACCTGCCGACATACTATTTGCGACGGGGGGTATATTCCCGTCGCAAATAGTTTTTACCACCGCTGGGTATTTGCGACGGGGTATATTCCCGTCGCAAATAGTTTTTACCGCCGCCGGTTATTTGCGACGGGTGGTAACCACCCGTCGCAAATAACTTTCCCGTGGTTTGGCGTGCTTTGCGCGCCAAGCCTTTTGCGACGAGTGAGATTTCCCCGTCGCAAATAAGTGGTTATTTGCGACGGGAAAATACCCCCGTCGCAAATAAATTTATTTGCGACGGGATTTATTCCCGTCGCAAATAACCCGTCGCAAAAACCCCTTTTTCCCGTAGTGTAAGTATGCATTTGAAGCTTGATATACAAATCCTTCTAATGAATATTCAGCAATTTTTATGTAAATAAGATATCTTGATCAGACACTTTTGATAGAGGTGTTCCATGATGTCTTAAAAATTCATTAATATAGAATCTTACTATGAACATAGTTAGAAAACATTCACCTATTGTGAGTAAATTTGCAGATTTTATAAGTCGATCAAAAATTGCCCATATTGCATCAATCCTTCAAAGTGTCTTTATTAGTCTTATGGAAATGTCAATCACAATATCATCCCATTTCCACACAGGTATAGGATAATTTTTTGTGACTACTTTAGAGTGTTTTATTTCAGCCTAGACCTGCTGAAAAAATGGATATCTTAACCCATAGTAGCCAATTTATAGATTCATATTATCCCACCAAAAATATTCATTCAGATATCTATACATCTTTGTGTTACCATGGTGTATCGCGAAATTTAATTTATAAGAGTGGTTTAATAGTTCCATTTTAAGATCAGGTATTGATGGAAATTATTACCTCTTTCAAAATTTGGCAACTCCATCCTCATTCATAAATCCTTCTAACCTTTCATACTTAATGGAGTTAATTTAATTTGGAATGTTATCATCATCAGGTTATGAGATTTTTATCATCTTTACAAAATATTGTTTATCAATCATTTTAAAGGATTGTCCTTTACACTTCCTTAACATTTCCAATATCCATCTTTACTAGATATATGGGCATAGGATCTCTCTCAATAGTTATTTGGGGTAGAAGTCCATGGTTATTCCTTGTTAATTCATTTTCTACATTATTTCCCTTTCCTAGGTGGTAGTGTGTCTAACAATCATAATATTTGAGTAACATGATCCATATTCTTCACCTCATGTTGAGTTCATTCAATATAAAAATTCTTATCAGACTCTTTTGATCTGTATATATCACAAATATTTCACCATAAAGATAGTATCATTATACGTTTAAAGAAAATATAATATTAGTTATCTCAAGATCATGAGTTTTATAATTTTGTTCATGTGTATTCTACTTTCTTAATGAATACGAAGTAAATTTTACATTTTCTATAAGGACACCATCCAACAAATTCATTTAATCATCACATTATATCATACACCCATTATTTTCAAATGGAAGAGTCCAAATTGGAGAATTTGGCAATGTTCTCTTAAACTATACAAAACATTGTATACTTTATTTTTTCCATTTGTTCATAACCTATTTATATGTGAGCTTGGTTTGAGGGATATCCAATTGGGATTAATTCTATACAATATACTTATAATAACCTATATATATCGTAATACTATATACCAAAGTTATGTTTCAAAAAAACTATTTCAAGACAAAATTCACACATAATAAACATCCCAAATAACTCTTGTATTCTAAATGTATCCAAAAACCCCTACAAGTGGTTTTAATAGTCCTCATATCATTTGGAATATATCCAAATATGTTCAATAAATACAATAACAAAATCATCATGATATCCTTTGAAAATGTTATTCATTATATCCCTTAAAATTGAGGGTGCATTTTCCAGTCCAAATAGCATTACAGAAAATTTGAAATGGCTATACTTGATTCAAAATTTTATATTTAGAATATCTTCCTTCCTCATACAAAACTAATGATATCCATATCGATGTTAAATCATTAAAAATTATCATACTCAAGGAATTTTCCAAAATTAATCATTAATGTGTGTTGGGGAAATTCTGTTATTTATTTTAATAGTATTTATTTCTCTATATTGAATGCACATCCTCAAGGATCCATCTCTCTTTACAGGAAGCAGAAAAAGGGATCCCCCTAGAGTAACACTAGGGGGAATAAATCCTTTGTAAATAAATTCTTCTATTTGGTTATATAGTTATAATAATTACACTATGTCCATTATATAAGGATTATTTGATATAAGCCTTGCACTAGGAATAAAATAAATAGAAAACTCAATTTCTCACTCTGAAGGAGGTCTAGGTAAATCCTCCAAAAATAAAGCAATGTATTCATTCACAGTAGGTACATACTCAATTTGAATATTTCTTTCCTTTCCCAAAAATATTTTTTTTAATCCTTCCCTAAATTTCAATTCAGTAGAGATGTTGGGGTGGATCTAGATATGAATCAGAGGGTATGGTTTCTTTTCTAAAGATAAGGGACTCTATATCATTTGAAAAAATTGTAACTTCCTTATTCATGGAAGAGTTTTTTTATCATAATTTGAAATCCATTTCATACCTTTTATTATATAAAAATCAATCATGGTTTTTACGATAATTTTAGAAACTAAAGAAATTTTATATGTCAAGAATGGGATATATCGACACATCTTTTTTTGTAATGATATCTTTTTTGGGAGTTTTTACAAACAAATACTTTATTAAATTAAAAGTTAAATGTCTAATTTTCCTGGAAAACTAGGAAGACATGAAAGAATAAGATGATCCCAAATCAGATAAAGAATTTTCTATTTTTGAGGATATGATTAATGTATTATCCCGAACATAATTAGGACATTCATCCTCTGAAAATATGATCAAATAAACATGGCCTTTCTCCCATTCTCTTTTTCGGGGAAACATTCCTTGATTCTTAGGAAAATAATTTTAATAGTATCCCATCTCCGTACAATTTTATCATTAAACATAATTCCATTGTATCATCTTCATACATTAATTAGATTGGTGAACCTTTTCTCTAAACATATAATAGACTCCTATGCCTTTCATGTATTTTCTCAAATGATTCGTTCGACAATTCTCACATAATGGTAGTTTCTTCATTCTCATATGATTCTTGGGAACTTCACCTTTTCCATAGTTATCAGGAGACTTCTTATTCTCTCGAATTCCATTGACCAAATTTGATCTAAAAAATTACTTATCCAATTAGATTCCTCATAATTCTATTTAATCATATGATCAAAATATTTGGGAAACTAGTGCCCTTTGGGGATATGTCTTAATACTTTCAATAAAATGATTAGTCTTTCCTTCTAAATATTGTACACAATCTATAGCATAAATAGATAATCTTGTAAATTTATCCACATACTCTTAAACACTCTCTTCTTACCTTCTCATTATGAAATGGAATATTCTCTTCATTTTAGTTCGTTTCTCATGAGTTAAGTATTTTTTGAAGAACATTTTGTTAAAAGTTCTATAATCTATGTATTCTATTTCATCTTCCACTTTAGTTTTTTTTATCAATGACCATGATTGATCGATATCCCCCTTCAAAAAATATACTTCCATCACTACATTTTAATTATATCTTAAATCTATAAATATATTTTAAAGGAACATGATCCAGTGCTCAAATAACACTGGATTAGTAATTTCACTAGAAGATGGGGTATTCTGACACATGAAACCATCCAATAAAAGTGTATTATTATTATTCTTCAAAACTTGGGGTAAAAAAACATGACAAGGGTGATCTAAAATTCTCAGTAAGCATTATATGAATAACTAATAAGATAAATAAAGTCAATAACTCATTTAAATTATAGGATGGTATGTATTCTAAAAAGAAAATGTCATCAATATTTTAAAATGAAAATGTATCAATAGATTTTTCCATATTGATAATATCATGGAATGTAATAATTGAGTACTAAATGCAGAAAATTAATATATAGTGGATTTCATGTATCTCGAATAGAAACTATTATACTATTGATATGTTTTATGTCTGTGGGTATAAACCTGTATAATACTGTTTGGTAATAAAAATGAAGGGTTTGTTTCCAACTTTTTGTCTCATTATACCTGTCCATTCATCGACGGGTAGTAGCAGGACCTTCCCACCATAGCATGTCCAACTAATTATTTATATATAGATTTAATTCTTGTATATTATGTCTCATAAATATCCATATTTATGAAAGGATACTGATTCATCAATTTTCACCAGATTTACAAATTACAAAAAAAAACACTATATGTAAAATGTTATATAGATAAGACCGTGATAATATCCATGTAATATGAATTTGGATATTTAATTGAATTGTAATTTCAAATAAAATATAATCTCAAATGGCTCAGTATATACACAACATAAAAGTTATTAGATTCACAATACAAAGTAAGTGACAATGAAATAGAAATTGAGAAGAAATCCCTTACCTTAATTCTCGATTAATTTTGTCTTATTTTCCCCAACTAAAAAACACACATATATATTTTTTAAATGATTTATCGATAAGATAATTACATACTTTTATTTAACTATTTTTCAATTATATACATTGATTTAAATTTCATAATGTCATATCGTGATAATTGAAGCATTTGATATCAGGTTTTACTTATAAATTACCAATTTTTCAGTACTTTTTTTGTCTAAAAGTAAATTATACATCATTGTAATTCATTAAAGAAGTATATAATGAATATAATAACATATTTATATATTATATATAATTTATAACACCCACCCCTAAGAATGGTTTTATTTGTTTAAATGGAAATGTCTCTGTAGGTGGTTGATCAACCTTTGATTTGACAATGATAGGAGAGTGGGAAGATGTATAGTAGAATGAAACATAATGTAGTTTAAAATAATTAATATATATTAAAATTACAACCTAATTATTTTCATTAATTATTTTTTTGGAATGGTCAGTGGAAAATAAAAGAGGAAGCATAACCTGAAGAAATATGTGGGTTCATAAGTGTTCAATTCCTTGGTTTTAATGAACGGTTAGCTCATTTATATATAATGAAGTTCATGTAAAATAGATATAATTCTACAGAATTGGAATTAAATTTTATTAATGAAAATATATAGGGGTAAATCGTTTTTTATATAATTTGGTAAAAAGGTATTATGATGAATCATTTGATAATATTTTAGTGATAATTTCTTCAATTAATTTGGTATTTTTCCCCCATCACGCACTAATTATGTTTAATTAATTAATAATATGTATTCAATGGTTAAAAAAATTATATAATATGTAATAAATGTTTTATAATCTATTTCAACCTTAAAAATGGTTTGATGATCATCCTTAAATGATAAATTGAGGAATGAAAATTGGTTATCACTGAAGGTTGTGAATTTACACCTCACATAAGATGATTTCGTTTATAAAATAGAAGGAAGAGATAATGGATTTTAATGAAGGATATTCCAATAAAATGATATCATTACAATATATATATGATACTGGAGTTATCATTCTTATTTTCATAGAGGATTTGAGGAGGGGATAATAAATTAAATAGAAAATAGAAAGTAAATTAACCGAAAAGAAATAGGATTTACCTCTTGAATTGTCCTCTTCGAGTACCTCCTTAAGGGACATTGGATTGTTATTTTGTTATTCCAAGAGCACCTAGACGTTGGGTAGGGAAATTAAATCGGATTTGGGTTGAGTTTAGATAGGTATCATGGTTTACAGGTATAAGGAGAGGTGGTGGTGAGAGGTGGTATTTATAGTGGATGAAAAGGGTGTTTTTTGGATATTTTATTAATTTGTTTATTAATTGGGCTCAAGATTATGAATATTTTAGGAACATTCAAAAAATATATTAACATATTTAGTTATATTTTGATATAATGGGCTTAAATCATCCATACATAACCTATGACTCAATAAATATACTATTTTACATATATCCCAAATTATTGAATTTTATTATTCACAAAAAATTCATGTATTTTAGAAAAACCCAAATAATTCCCCTTTACTATTTTTGGATGTGTTAAATCCAAAAATATTTTCCTATTTTATTAAAATTATTTTTAAATATGAAAATATTAATTTTTAAATGAAATCATCATTAAATTAAACAAACCAGATTTTAAAATTTTAACTGATTTTATAAAATACTAAAAAAATAACTAAGTCCTCAAAAAAATAACCAAAAATTTTAAGAAAAAAAAATTAATTTATGAATAAATTTTGGGAAAATAAACTTTATTTAATATAATTTTATTAAATAAAAAATTTTAATTAAAAATTTATGACTTAAAAAATACAAATACTTAATTAATAATTTTTAAAATATTTGATTACTTATATTATGATATAAGTATATCATATATTCATTTATAAGATGACTAAATTTTATATATTCATTCATGGGAGACGTTATTATTCATTTTGTCAATTTACTATTCATAAGGGACATATTACTATTCATAGGGATATGTTACTATTTATTGGTGTATGTTTCATATCTTCAAGAAATACATTTTACATCATTCATTCTTTATTTATAAGGTCTTTCTTTGTTCTCTATTTTATTTTATATGATTCATATTAAATGAAATAAGTTTTTTGGAATGTAATTTATCCAATGAGTTGAAATTATTTAAGAGGATACATACCACAAATTCATTGGGATTTATAATATAAGTGATAGAGTTCAATAACTTTTTTGTTTATAAGAGTGTAAAAGAAAATAAAAAATTTAATATTTATGTTTAATAATAAAAAATAAATGTATATTTAAACTCTTATTTTATGGTTTCTTTTAGTGAAAAAATACATTATAAATGGTTTAAAATATAATTGAAATGTGAAGAAATGAGTTTTGAAACTCTTTCCCTATTCTTTGTGTCACATTGTTTGGAATGACTGTAAATCCTATAGAGAATGAACATTTTGAAAGAACATAATCTTGGCCATCAAACTAGGCATGTTTTTAAGGGGTTTGGGTAGATATTTAAAAAAATAATGTGTTTTTTAAGGGATGGTAAGTGTTGGAGGAGGGTTCTTTATATGACAATATTTTAGGTATGAAAAAAATTAATAATTTTATTATTTAGGATCAAAAAAATTAATGGTCTAGATTCTCATTACTTTTATTAGTGTTTTATTAATACATATCAGTATATTTAACATTTAAATGCATCCAAAAAAATCCATGAAATATTCTATCCAGTATAAATAATCCAAAATAAATTTTTTATAGAGTAAAATATAACTTAGGTTTTGAAAATTTATTTAATGTTTTAAAATAAAATATATAATTTTTATTTTTGTTAATTTAGATATTAAATATTCTTTAATTCGTAAAAATGGTTTTATAATTTTTTAAATCATATTTATATCAAAATAATGTGACAAAGAATAATGTATTTTAAAAAAATGAATTTATAACTAATAATTAAAAATCAAATTTTTGAAAAAAATCCAAAAAATCACTAAAATATAATTTTGACATGATTATTCCAAAAATGTGTTCTATATTATCAAATTAAAAATTTAAATAATATAAATATTCTTTTTTAACAGAATAATATAATATATAGATTGAAAATCTTATCTATAATCAATATCATTTCTTTTGATATAAGTGTTCACAATTCTATTTTTATCATTTTACAATAAATTATTTATTGAAAATAAATTATATTTAATATTTTAACCTAAATATCGTTAAAATTTAGGAATTTTTAATAACATAAATTTAACATAAAAATTGCTACTGTATAAAATAATTTAAAACTACAAATATTATAATTCCATTATATTATAAAAAATTTTAAATCATATTGTAGAATTATAATATTAATTTTTAACTATTTTAATTACTATAAATATTAATTTATTTAAGTTCTTCTACTATCATTGATTCTAATGTAGTTTCAACCATGAGTTACTATTCCAATGAAACAATAACTATCCTAATGGCTATATAATTATTATACTCCCAATTAGTAAAACTTATTTATTTAATTAATAATTAATTAAAATTTTAGAAAAGCTAATTATATTTCATTTATAAAAACTAGGCATTAAAATATATGATTTTTTAATTTTTACATTTTTAAGATATTTATGTTTCTATGAGACTATAACCTATATGTATATTATGAATCTATTATTATTATTTACACTATTTTGTTATATAATTTTAATATTTTTGATAATATAGAGTATATTTATATATCATAAGAAATTAATTTTTATGAAATAAAACATTTATTGATTTTATTTTTTCAATTATGTCATTCTTAATATGTATAGTACTTAATATGATGCACGTAAATTTCCTGATGGAAATTTTTCATATATTAAAATTCATGGTCATTACACACCCCCTTGGATGTCATCAGTTTCAGGTAATCTTATTTATCATTTATTAAAACATAATATCAAATAGACAAGTGATGAAAATATAATTGAATCACATGCTAATTTTTTGACATTAAATTTTTTACCAAGATAACCCTGTAGGAAAAGTTGTTTATGTAGATAATGTGTACATCAATGTCAAAACCCCATATTAAACTAGGATAGACAGTCTATTTTACACCTCCAAATTTTATAAATAAATAACTCATAATTTTTTGTCATCAATTCCTTTTTCAATTAACATCTAATCGTATCCATATATTTAATATCAAGATAACTATCTTAACATTATTTTGAATCTAATTATTCAAAAAAATATGTTGAAATAGATTTTTTCTTCTAAATTTTTATGTAAGAACCCTTAAATTGTGTAACATAGTTATAATTGTCTTCTAGTAATTTGTGATAGTTGTTAGGTTACCACTAGGTCGAGGGGAAATATAACAGAATGTTAATTTTCAATATTAATTATTATTAATATAAAATAAAATATAAATAGAATTTTTTGTAAAATAAATACAGTCAATTAAACTATATTAAAGAGATGAAATGGATGTGTTAGGAGTGACAGAAGAAAAGATATATAAGTTAACACGTGAATTTTATAGTAACTAGGATCTTAAAAATTCAATATTTACTCTTTATATATCTCCCAAAGACTTTTACACATATTATTGAATGAAATTTATCCTAAAAACCATTAATTACATCAAAAAGATCACGAGTCCTAGTTCTATTGGAAGACCATGTCCATAATTCATCAAAGTAGGATTGACAAAAAAATTATTCTATTTTTTATAATGAGATCCTGAATGATTTAAAACTCTTAAACATCATGGGATACCATGTGGAATATATAGAGGGAAGGGTTTGGATAATAATATGAGTAAGTAAATATACAAGACAAGAACCATAACATGGGATTCAATGGTTTAAAATGATATCATAAAAGTGCTACCACCAAAGTAATAACTTATAATAACAAGATTATGATGTCTCATAATCTTGTCTCATATCATTATTAATATAAATATCATAATGAATGAATTTGATAAATTAATATAAGGCATGTATTACCTGATCAATGTAAGGTATTTTATGTTAGGTATATATGTGTGGAACATATATAAAACATTTATAAACTTTCTATAACATTAAAGGTTGTTTTTATTCATGAATATAAATACCATTAAAAAGAGTGTATGCATTAATGGGGAAATATCATTTTGACATTGAAAATAGATTTTTGTAAAAGTAAATTTCACCAAATTTTATGGAAACATATTTCATTTAAAATATAATTTGAAACATATAAATTAATATTCAAGGAATATAATTTTCATGATTGTGTAAAATATTTTTCATGTCATACATGTTAAAACAAATATTCCATTCACATTTTAGTTAAAAGATAAAAAATACCTTATTTAGAAAATGATAAGACGATTACTTTTAAATGATTTTTTAATAAATATAAACATGGTTAAAAATGAATTTTAACAATTATATGAAAATAGTAAAAACACTTTTGAAAACATTTCTAGAAAATACGAATATGGAAGGAAAAAATTTTTGACTGAAGAGATAATTCATATCGTATTTCTTGAAAACATTTATCAATATTTTTAATTAACAAAAGGAAGAAATGTACTATTCCTTGAAATTTTTTCTAATAAATATATAGGAGGACAATGAATTGTTTTATTTATAAAATGATCAAATAAATTCCTACAACAAAAATTCAATCATAAAAAATCGTGAATAAAATCTGATCAAAACATAGACCCTTACCACTTTGGTAACGTTTTAATTCAAAATATAATGGTGGAAGTAAATGAATTACGATGTAATATATCATGAATTTTTAATAGATAATGATATAATATTTACTTGGTAAATATATACATCATCAAAAAGAAATTAGTTGAGAAACATAGCATGTTACTCAGTGAACAATGTTTTGATATGAAACCCTTACCTCAAGACTAAATCTTCACATTCATTCCTAATATTTCTAAATAATATACATTTGTTTACTATTTTTGTGATTAATAAAATTTTCCGAATTATTATTACTTTTATTATAATTTTTTTCAAAATTCATATTCTATTACATAACATATTAAATTTATCTTGGATTTTTTAATGATAAATGTATTATATGTCTAAAATCAATTTATTTTTTTGAAAATGGACAAAGATATTATAAATTTCTAATATGAAGAATTATATAATTGAAACTACTTCATCAAAATATAAATTTTTATTTCAAGAACACTTTTACTGGGTAAGTGAAAACCCTAAAAACCAAATAGTCTTATCAACAACCATCTAAGATTCCACAACGTAGAAAATTTTAATTGATGTGTAATCCATTACATTGTAAGTGATCTAATTGATAGATGTTAACTGCCAACCTAGGACATCCATTAAGAGGACCCCAAAATGGTGGGACATTTTTACAAAGTCTGAATATACTCCTCAAGTGTATTTTCCCCTCATTGATCCCACGTACCAAAATTTCATCATGTTTGAAGATAAAAAATTATTTCTCAACATTAAGATCTACTCTTAGATTTAACTCAGACATTCTATTATCTTACTCTTTTGGAACACTAATATTGAATTTCTCATTCATTATTTATACCTTATAGTGTAGAATAATTTTTAACTACCTATCATTGTCAATATTCCCACTTCACGTATCCCCTTGAACACATTTAAAAAACTACCTTCCCAAAAATGTTTTGGGTCAACTTCATTCCCACCTTGATCCTTCAAAACCCCATAAAAAGGTTTCAGAGCATTACCTCTTGTCTTAGTAAGCTCTTCAATACCACCTTCTATAAGATTTGATGAAATTACATTTGTTTTCTTTTATTTTCCTAATAATCTGGTAACCATAGATTTTGTTAGATTTGAGAAGTATTTGTGTTGCCCTATTTTTCACCATTTTGATGAAATACATATCTAGAAATGTGGTTACATTACTAACCATTCATTTATTTAGACCCCATGATCATTTTAATATGGGTATTATATTTGTAGTTTATTATTGGTTGTGATTCTATTTCTTTTTCACGTATCTCAGGATCCTCAAGGGACCTTGACCTAGCCTTCTTTATTTTCATTTTTGGAATAAAAATTTCCATCATGTAGTATATACCTACTCCAACTAGTTTCCATTTAAATTTGAGCCATTTTTGTTAATATGGGTTGTTCGTGATGGTTCCCACCTTCCAGAATAACCCTAAAGTAGAGTATCTCTTTCATTTACAATAAGAAACTCACATACAAAAAAGATAAGACTTGAATTAGATTCAGTACAATTATAATCAACCCTATTTCCAAAGACACATTGATATACTTTCCTTTTTTCACACCTCAATCCTTTATAGTATCTACAAAAAAGTAAATATATTGGAAAAGATCAGTCCAACCACTCATGTGATCATCACTGCTATGTTGAAATAAAATAAATCCCAATAAAAAATGGAAAATATTTCTTCAACACTTAGATCATGAAACAATTTATTCGTTACTTTCTTAAGAGGGTCAGTATGTTATGTCATTTTAGTACATAAATTTCCCAATATGAATAAAGTTAGAGGCCCTCTCCTAATCTTTTAGTGGGTGAAAGAATCAACTTCTATGTGATTTTTCTTGAATATGAACAAACCTTCTAAAATTATGATTCCTAGCCATTTTTAAGAAAAATGAAAATACACCCATCTAGCATGCTCCAATAATGTTTCCTAGTCATTTACAAGAATGAAATAAATCCCCCCAAGTCTCTAAGGTTGTAACATTATTGAAATGTTACTCTTTCCAAATTACAATCCAAACATAATGTATTAGGGGTTTTGAAATTCTAACATTGAATCAAATTTACAGGGATATTGAGAAAAATATATATTTTCTACTCTAAAAAAAATCAGCCTCCCATATATCTTAACAGATGGATGATTAAATTATTTTGGAGTTTAAATAAAAATTCAGGAAAATGTACCATTATCAACATATTTATAGCATCATGTTTCATTTAAAAGTCATAATATCTTCTATAGTTGTAGAAATTGGATCTGTTGTATATTTGAGGAGCTCTAGTCCAATTACGGATCAAATCATCAACTAATGAAAAATTAATATTGATGCAATCACTTTTTAGGGGTCAAATATTCTCCCATAAAATCCTGATTACCCAAACACAAATTTTTGGAACAATTCTACGAATGGAGTATTCTTTTCGAATTGAGCCACAAACGTTAAGTTTATGAGGGTGGAGGATTCTCTTAACTATGTGGGAGAAAGATAAAGTTAAGTAAAATGAATGAACTTTCAAAAACCACAAGGATAATTTTTATGTCATGTAATTAATGGATGAAATAAAATTTATAAAATATAATAATGGAATGTGGTTGAAATACAGAGTTAAGAGACAAAAGTCTATTCCCATTCTAGTGATGGATGGACTAAAGTCATGGCTATCACTGACTGGGGAATAACCAAGAATGATGAAAATTCCAATAGTTTACATTTTTAATTAATGAATTAACTATAAATTTCATTCACAAATTAAAATTTTAAAATGAACCACGTAATATGGTAATGAAAAATAAAGTGTGTTACAATCTTAGAGTTGGTAGGCCATTCATACACATGAGTAAAGTTACCATTTTTTAGTGGTCATGATAAAAAGAATGTATGTTTTATTTAATGTTTATAAGATTATATTTATGTTATAAATATCATATTATTTCAATAAATAACCTTAAATATACCATTCAGGTGATATCTAAGTAATAAAAGTAAAAAAAATTAATAACATCGCTTCGTGAGGCGGTTTTCCACCATACACACGAATGATGTTATCATTTCCATTAGATAGTAAAATAAAAAAATTACATCAAACATACTTTTACTAAAAATATTATTTATCATTATTACCATAAATTTACATTATATTAATACTTATTACATTCCATGAAATGTGTACGTTAAGAATGAACAATATTTTTTTGTGAGATGGCAGTCCCCCTTATGCTTAAGGGACATTTTCGTAGTCCCTATGGAATGGAATGTATAAAAAGTTTGGGATATTGTAATTATAAAATTATAACTATATTATAAATCCTTTACATAAATATTAAATATATCATTATATCCAACATTTAAATATGGTGTTGGAAATCTAATTACATAGGTTCGCAAGGTGGTTTCTGGCCATACAAACGATAAATGGTTTCGTTTCATATTTCAGGGAGGAGGATATGTTTATAATTCATTATTTTGACAAAAAAACATTATTATAAGATATATACTGATCTTATTATATCATAATGATTAAAAAATCAACGCCGTCAGAAATGAAATAAAATAAAACTCCTCGTAAAAAAAGATATATCTTCGTGAGAAAACATCTAAAGTTTTTCACCAAAATCCATTCAATATTTGAACTATGAACAAGCCAAGGCATATATATTGAGTTTAAGGGAGTTATATTGGTATTAATTTCCATAAAAATTTGTTTTGTACGTGCGACTATGAACTTAGAAAGGGTGTCCATTTATAAGATTGAAAGGGGAAATATTTTGGATTATTGAAAAGAAGGAATTTTAACCCTATTTTTTCATGATAAAAGGATAAAAAATGAAATTTTATAACATTATAACATATAATATCTAAATATAATAGTATAATAGTAATTATACAAGTTTTGGTTCATTTTTAACCCTTATCATATTTGTTTATCCCCTGGTAAACTTGTTTTTAACATAACCATGGTAAATAATATTTACAGTTTTCACTATTAATTTGGGTAAAAGAATAATACTATATTATTTGAAAATATATATTACTCTTTTTAGAAATATATAAATAATTTTTTAAAATTAGACTCATAGAAGTAGATGAAATTAGTTTAAAATTAAACTATAAAACATGTCTAGGAATCAGTATTTCAAAAAATATATTTTTAAGGTAAAGGTGATCTCATATTAAATATGTGACATGATATCCTAAATAATTGAATTTGAATAAATATATATGTATAGATATATAATCTATAAATTTCCTTTAAATCATTCTTCCTTAAATGTTATTTTAATAATTTAAAATCTATAAATGTTATGCACATTAACGTAGTCTTAATAAAATAATTGTTTAAAAGAATAAAAATAAAATTATACAAATATAATAAATAAATATGATTTAAATGAAATTAATTATATATAATAAAACTAAATTATTATAATTTTAATTTTAAAACAAATTAATATAATAATGTTTATTTATTTAATTAAATAATAGATGACTTTTAAAAAAATAGTCAATCTTTTCACTAATCACATAATAATAAATATTTTCTGAAAAAATACCGTAATATCACACTAGTTTAATATTGATAAGATAATTTTAAAAATTAATACCATTTTATGAAAGAAATTACAAAAAATTGGGAAAAATATTTATATAGATTCCCTGTAGAAAGTAGTAAAAATCACTTTTTGAAGAAAATGTATTTTCGATGAATAAAATTATATATCTTAAAGTCAAGTTAATACTTAATAAAAATTTATAAATTAATATATATTGATCTTCACCATTACATAAATTTTATAAATTATTTTATCATATTCATACAATTCCAATTAATAGCTATGATAAAATGAACATATTTTAATAATTATATTTTAATAATATGTCACATATCATTTAAACTCGGTTGTTTCGTGTTAAATACGCTATCAAAAATATTATTACAATTTCAACAAATAACATTCTCATACCATTAAAAAAATTTATTTCTCTTAGTTTGAACTAATATTTATTAATCAAGGGTTTGGTATTTGAAAATTTATTTTTGGAAATACCGACATCATGAAAAGTGTTAATAAAACATTCTCCTAAAAAGGTGGAAGGGGAAATAAAAAATTCATCACATAACCAAGTTCACACATATGTGGACATAAGTTTAAATTGAATATATTTATATGGATTAAACATGTAAATAATTATATAGAATTATAGATATCATTGATTATAAGAATTTTATATATCACGAGAAATTCAAATACTAGTAAAATATAATTCTATACTGAAATGAAAGACCATTTATTTATTAGATATGAATGTAATAGGATAGAATTTATTTTCAAAATCATTTATCTAGTGTTTGTGGATAAATTTATTATCCAGACTAAAAAAGGAAATATTCTTAATTGATATATATGATTTAATAATTTATCATTTCCACCACAATTGTTTCTTTCCTCCAGACGATGGAAACTGTAGATGTATACTTTAATGCCTGAAGCGCTAAAAAAATTAAAATTCATCACATAATCCCCAATATAATTACAATATATATGTCTATTATTTAATAAAAATGGATATATATTGTTTTCTAAAATAATATGTTAATCTCTAACACCACAATTTAAACTCACAAGGTTCAACATAATAAATTCTATAAGTTTATATCATTAAAAACCATAAAATTAAATCTCAAAAAAACTTCAAAAATAAATCTTTACATTAATCTTATAGGTTATATACACTTCACTATAAAAAAACAAATCCATAAATATTAAAAATCACCTCAAATGGATTTTATAAATTTAAATTTTATTCATCAAATCGATTACCTTAAAACAATGGCATATGAACCAATACATTATGTAGGCTAGTGGTAGGTGGTGTCACCATCTCTAAATTTTTTATGGGTTTGACCCCTATGGCCTTGCTGGATTCGATGGGTTGTCACTCGTCTTATGGGTTTTCATCTTTCTAAAAAACAAGGTAAAACATATGTCAAAAAAATAATCATAATTCTCTATGGTATATAATTAACAATAATATGATCAACATCTCTAAAAATTAATTTTTTATCATATAAATATTTTTCCCATTGTTTTTTTTTTCAAAATAAAGATATCGATAAAATAAACTAATTTTAGTTGATGATAATTACCACAACACAACCAAATTTCTAGTATTATATTTTCCTAATTTATGAGTTTTAAAATAAAATATAAATATAAAAAAATATACATTTTTAGTTAATTTTTTCCCATTTAATATAATCTTACAAACCCCTAAAACACTATTGTGGAACGATTCATAGAAGTTTCATGATTTTAAAACTAGAATACCATTGATTGAAAAAACTAAAATAACATGATAATTTAGTTCCAATTCACAAATAATTTAATCATTAAACTTCAATATTTTCACAAAAATGTCCCTTGTTAATTAATACTTATATTTGGGTATTGACAAGGATAATTCAGTTGTTTCCAATATTTATGACCTTAAACATTTAGTGGTTCCTTTGGTTGAACATTATTTCTTGGAATCTTGTTACCTGGACTCTTTGTTTTTCTTTAGTAATTAGCAATATTTTTGCCTCCATTTCCATATATAATATATCTTCATGTTATTTTAGGTAATTTTTCATCGGTTATATTCCCACATTTTTGTAATGTCAATAATTTAATATTCTATTCCTTCTCACCATTATCACTTGAAATTCGATGAGATGGAATCATTCTCATCATTGATGTTTTTCGTAAGTTAACTAGGTTAAATTTGTTTTTTGGAATTCAAGATAGCTCATTTTTAATAATTATAATATGTCTAACTATCCTTCTCATTTGTTTGGGAATCTCATTTGGGAGATCATTACATTTCCTGTCACATTAGATTTTTTTATTCTTTCTGTAATTTCCCGCCATTAACTAAATATATTCATAGAAAAAATTAACACACAAAATTGATAATTTTAAATATAGAGTGAATAAATTATAATTGTTACATATGTATTAAGATATGTTTATCCAGGTTAAAATCTATTTGATTGATGTTAATGACTACCATTAGGTTTTCTATCCTAACAATTCATTCAAGTCCATTATACTGGTTCATAAAGAGTTTGGGAATTTCCAAAAACATATCCACTAGGAGATTCAAACCATACGTATGGTGGGACCACTTATTGTGTACTAGGTAACAATAAATTCAATAATGATGTTTATTTTCAAGACTTATTACATCTTGGTCCATTTTTTCTAGAACTACTTCTACTTGTTTTATCGATAGAAAAATGTAATTTCTCAGAAACAACGTTCTAAATACTTCACCAAGATTCCATGATATTTTTATATACTTATTATTATTCTTATAATTATCCATGGGTTTCTCATAAATTTTTTCTCATCTATTTTTCAATGGATAATTAAACAATTTCTTTGATACCAATAATAATTACCCAAGCCTTTTACACATATTATTAATTGATTTTTATTATAAACATCCATTAATTACAAACCAAAGATCATGAGGATTAGTTTATTTGGAAGAATTTTTTTATAATATTATATATAGAATAAAAATTAAAGTGTTTCTTGTATTCTCTATAATCATATCATAAAGTTATTTTACCTCATAAAATAAATGTGATGATCTATGGAATACACTGACAAAAGTGGTAAGCTGAAAACCCAAAAAATAAATAATCTTCATAAGGAATCATAACAATTGTCTTAAAGGTGTAAATTATATCATAAAATATGAGTCACGTGAATAATCCCAAAGAAGAAGAACATAAAAAACATAGTTTCATAAGATTGGGGTGGCATAAAAAAATTAATATAAAAAATATAACATTACATAATTATTATTAAAGGATAATTTCCTAAAAAAATTGACAAGGTGTACAATGTACCATAACCGATTAGGATTAATCCTTAATCCCATATATTAATTCTCATGAGAATATAAAAATACACAATAATTATAGTACTATCTGGGAACCCCCATGAAAACAGTTTTATGATCATTGTATGTTACATAAGGTAACAAAATATTAAGATATAACATAACAACTAACAAAGTAAAGAAAATGAGTTCTATAATCTTGTCTCATGTCATAATGAAAGTAAATTTCATTATGAATAAATCTTATAAAGGAACATAAGGCACGTCTTACAACATTTAAGAAAGGAGGTGTAAGCTATTTATACATGTGGGAGAAATTAAATATATAATTGATATGAATTATATAACATTTAAGTTTTTTTATAAATGATGAATATAATTAAATTTAAAAAGATTAAAAAAATTGATAAATGTAACACCCTGAGATTTTATGAGAAGTATTATTTTTAATTTATTTGATGTCTTTTTTTATATGCTACACCAAGATTATCTTGTGCTATACGCAACATCGTATTAGCTTACAGTATATGCAACACTATTCTTGGATCGTGTTACACAAAATTTCAAGTTCGTTAGATAGAAGTTATTCTCTGCAACATTGAGTGTGTATATATATATAATGTATAAATTAAATATGGTTGTATTCTATTATACGCAACAACAAAGGAATCTTTCACTACACACAACCCTGACTTGTATTGCATTACAAGAAATCGCGACCTTCCCCGATAGCATGTGTTGTACGCAATATCGAGTTTCACTAGACAAAGATATGATATTAAAGTATTATATACACTAGCCATATGAATAGTAATACTCACTTACTGAAATTTTATAAATTTTATATTTCAAAATGGATTTCATTTTTGGATTTGGAATATCGAAATTAGCCTATGGTAAATTTTTGTTATTTTTCTAAAAACATTCAATTTTTGGATGAATAGTGAAAACAATGAGTTATTGGTTAAAACAGAATTTTTATTTAAATAATATTTTATTTTATTTAAATTTATTTTAGGACAAAATAGATACATAATACCTATATATGTTCAATGTAATTCATTGAAGTCATTTTATAATAATTTATATATAAAAAAATTTTATTGAACTTTTTACCGTCTTTTACCAGCCTCCTACGAGAATTTGCAAATTTACATAAAACTTAATTTTACTTATTTCTGTGAGTGGAATTTCAAAAATCCGGGAGACACGGTTGATATCAGTAAGTAAAATGTGATTCAATAAGATAAAAATAATTTTTGGTGAATAGTAACTTTTTACTTTTATTTATCACGGTTAAAAGTAAATAGAGTAATTTAGGGAAAAATGATATTATTATTACCCTAAAACATGTCCTAATTTTATTTGATAAGTTTAATTAGACCAAAAAAACCTTAGAAATAAAATATAACCCTTTAGGTCCACCTGGATTGGATTAGGACACTTATTATTATTTTATTTAAAGAAGAGTTATAAGAGTTAAAATCAAAGTTTAATAACTAAAAAATTTTAATATAGGGTTATATATAAGATAAATTCAAATATAAATATTAATTAGAAAGATAAAAATATTTCCTACATAATCATATTTTATTTATATTTTTAAGGCGTTAAATATGTAAATTTATTCATGACAAAATGATGATTTACTAATTACCTTATTAATGAAATATTAACATAATTGATATTATAAATACCCAAATAAATGTACTTTGAGAATTTTTATGTATTACACTAATTTTATAGGTTAATATAACATATTAGGGATGGTTAGATGATTTATGTTCGAATTAATAATGTTATTATGAATTTAGAGAAAAACAATACCAAATAGTATCAAAATTGACATAAACGAATTTTTAAAACAAATATTATATTATTAATTGATATAATGGTCCTAAAAACCTATGGTTATTCCAAAATACTTATATAATAATATATATGACATTAATTAATCAATTGGGGTTTTATTGACAGTTTATTGTATGTTTATTAACCATATAGTGTAAGAATACAAGAAGACACAATAAAAGTTAAATTATTTAACTTAGAGTTAAATCTAAATGATAAGGTTAAAATGGTGACCAAAACTTGTCTAAAACCTATTTTATGAGATTATTTCCACCCATACCCACCCTATACTCAATATAAGTTACTTCGGAGCCATTATAAACCGAATATTGATTTATTATAAAATAATATTTTATGTTTTTTCTAAGTTGACCCTCTCCTCCCTTATAAAAGGGAACCTCCTCCCTCTCCTTGTTACACAATTTAGAGCCTTCAAGCTCGTCCAAACCCTACCAATATCTCTTATAAACCTCTATAGTTATATCATAGAGGTTTTGGTCTTCTTAAAAGACCAACTCTAGTTCCCTAAGAGGAAGTTTAAAAGAGGCACGTCGAAGAAAAGGTAATCCCTTCTACCAATTCTTTCAAGTTTCTTTCTTCTTATACTTCATCTTATATAGTTGTTTCATTATAAAGTAATAACATAAGTATTAATTATATACTTATATGTTATTATAATTATGAAACAACCCTATTTCACCTTCTATCCATCCTTCAAAAAACAAAATCACCGTGCATGCGTACGTACAGAATACCGTCTCCACGCTGTGGTCTAATATATTTTTCTACCACCTCCTTGCTTGGACGGGTATAATGTTTTAAATAATAACTATATTATTATTATTATAACATTATACAAGTTATGAGATATTATATCATCCACTACAATTTAATTCAATAATAATGGTAACGATATCATCACTTGTGCATACGCACGAATAACCGTCTCCACGACGTGATGAGATTCATTCTCAATGTTAACCATTCAATAATGATTATAAATTATATATAATGAATAATAATGAAAAATATGAAAAAATAAATCTACTGGATCTATGTTTATATATATATATATACTTACTTCCAATCAAGACAATAAGGAAAGGAAAACAACGTACTGTCGCCATGAATAATGTATTTCATTTCATTTATCTATCTATTATATATATATATATATTCTGAATATATATGACATATAAATCAGGATTTAAATTCTGGAATTAAGTAAATAATGATATAATTAATAATAATATCAAGAAACAAAAAGTCCAAACATGTACGATAAATGAAACGATTTTACCGAAAACACTACTTTAACATGGAATTGAAAAACGAACGATTAATATAACGTCATAAGTGAATCATATATGATATCATAAATATTATTATGATTATGTTACAAGGTAATAACATGTTTAAATCAACAATACAGGAGTATCAGAAACATATGGAATAAATTGGACATAAGGTGAGGGATAATTTTTTAATCTCATTTTTGTTCGAGATTTCTTATGCGTAAGTACTTACTGGGTTTATATTTTTCATCCATTTACATAAAAAATGTTTTGCATTAAGTTTTTAATATTCTTCCATATATGATTAAGGTAATTTTTACCCCTATTTGACTTTTAATTTGTGTTATGGAAGGAATATGTTTTTTTACCATATGTGGTACTTTTTGACTTTTCTATTAAAAGTGTGAGGAGAATGTTTTTTTAACTTATATGGAATGAACAAATTTTTACGGTTTCATAATGCCTAATTTTTATGAAGATTCCTCTACAAGTTTTCTTGTTTATTTTCAATAAAATCCTTTTCTATTAAAATTGTGTGGAATTTTTTGAAAAGAAAATTATTTTAAAGAAGAAAGGATATTTTACTCAAGATTTCATTTCAAGTGTTTTGTCAAAACTATTTTCCTTCTAAGATGACATTATTTTGTATTCTTATGTTTAAAGTATAATGTCAATATTATTTCCATGGTTTGATTTTTCTTATAATGAAATGATATCCATTAGTTTTATATCGATTATGTTATGATGGGATGATGTTTATAAAACCCATTTTAATCTTCGGGTTATGATGAATGGTTTATGTTTATTTTGTGGCACAAGAAAGAATGATTTCATTATGAGATGGGTGGAGCCTATATCTCCCACCAATGCATTGGGTAAATATTTATATCTCATGAGATAGAGAGGACTATAATGGTAAGTCAATCCAGTTCAGTGATACAGGAATGGAACGAGGAGGAAACTCGATTTAGTAAGGGACTTTGTCGACTAGGATGGTCTCGGCAGTAATGCCTTCGCTCCTTTACAAATTATATCATGTGCTTAATTGTTTCCACAATTACATGTTTTATTCCCATGATATTTTATCATGGTTAATGTTCCTTTGTGATCTATTCCTCATGCACTGCCAAGATTTATGACATTCCTCATTATTTTTTTGTTTTATGTTCATTTTCATACGTTCAAATGTATTGGGATTGTTTTATGTTTCCATGTTTACACTTACCGAGCATTTGAGCTCACCCTTTTCATGTTTTCTTTTCCCCAGGATTTAAAGAAAGGTTTTAGGTAAGAAAACAAATAGGGAAGACCTTTATAGGAGATTTTAAAGATCTTTCTCCATGACTAGAAGATGATGTTCTGAGTTTCCAAAGACACTAAACTATTATGGTCCTTGTGTGTCTGTTTTTTTATTTATTAAGTATTATGCAAAATTAAGGTAATATCTATGTACGTCAAGCCTTGGGTCTCTATAGTTGGTAACAAAGGAATGGTTTAGTTAAACTTTGGAAACTAGGATGTGAAAACATTATTGTGATCCCTATATATATTTTTATGTTATGTCAAGGGATGTCCCTAAGGTTAAGTATAAGTGTAGGTTATAGTCCTATAATTATAGTAATGATCTTAAAATTTAACATAGGATGCTAGATATTGAAGGTAATCCCCCTTGATTATGTTGTTTTCCTAGTATTATTTTTTCCTCTCACACTATTCTTTTTTGGTTTGGGAAAATGGATGGAAAAAAGAAGATTCATGATAATATAGGATATGATAAACAATGGGATGATATTCTTCATGAGCAACCAAACTAAATAGGATCTGGGATTCCAAACATCTTTATTATGCCTAATCTACAATCTCATAATATGATCAATAATCTCAAATTTGGTAATTTTCTTGACTCAGCTAATAAGAGAAAGATGGAGTTTCATTATGGTCATATAAGAAAGAAAGTTCAATTTCCCTCATGTTAATCATATGGGAAGAGGCATCGGGGAGAATGTTTCAAAGTAACTAGAAGATGATTTGGGTGTGGAAAAGAAGGACACAAAGCCAATAATTGGAAATGAAAATGTTCAGTTGACACTATGGACAAGGATAATGGTATTGCTAGGATATCAACAACAGTTAAATGTTTTAAATTTGGAATTAACGACCATTATGCAAACTAATTCTCTAAGGGAAAGTCTCATGAAAAGAATCAGCATGGTCGTATGGGTAGTATATAAGTTGGTGGTGATGAAGATACTACAAATTATATGTGAGATGAAATAATTGTTGAAGCTCGGTCAATGGTTTAATAAGGTGGTGGAATGATTGCATGTTTATCAAGAATAATGTATGGAAATATGGAATAAAGAAACATATAAAGATTGTTAAAATATTGTTTTTTATAAAGTATTTGAAATTATATGTTGAATGGTATTGATAACCCTAAATAGTGATTTTGGAAAGAAGATGATATGCTCATAATGAAGGGATTAGGAGAAAATTAAATGTTTGATAGTATTCATGAGCTCATGACCGATATAAGGACAATGTGATATCATGGTTTGAGTATATAGAAGTTTTGGGATTTTGTTATGTGTAAAGAGCTAACTTTTGACAGTATTCATGTTTTCTCTAAGGTTCTATAGTAATTCATATTTCAAAATAATACACGATTAAGGTATTCACATGTTTTGAATGGGACCAACAAGATATATCTTATGGGTGATAAATGATGGTATTCACATGCTTGTTATATGACCTTTCGAGTAATCGTTTTCTTTATACTATGAGGTTGGACCAAAGTATTTTGGATAATCCAAAATATTGGAAAGAATTAAAACATAAGAAAGTATTGTTTAAGGCTAGAATTATTTTCTATATTATTACAGGAATGTTATAATAATGTAGTTTTAGAAAAAGGGACAACCTGCAGGACGGGCAACAACTCATCACGTCGGACAAGGATGCAGGAATTGAACCCACAACTGAAGTGTGACAGGCCTTTATCACCTACCTCTAGCCTACAGGAAGTCCCTGGTTAGTAGAAACTATTTTTATTTTATTATTCGGTATGATAGATGAAGTATATGTTCATTTTTTGAATCATATACGATTAACCTCACCATAGATGGACTTATGTATATTTGATAAATTTTTCTAACATTTTGTTTGTGATAGATGAAATGAACCATCATTCTATCGCATGATCTTCTAACACTTCACAAATGACAAATTCAACTTTATCTCTTTAAGATATGAAGTGGAAATTTTTCAGGGAATGACCAACGATGAGAATGTACCAAAATCAAGTAATTATTTCCTCTAATTCCAAATTTTCAACTTTAGGGAAATGGTACTGAAAACCAAAAATTTTGTTCTAGTACCCTCATATCTGATGAATTAGATGGTACCTTATAACATAAAAAATTTATGGCTTTGTGATAGTTGTATTTTTCATAGCTGTGTTCTCTACCACTCTCTATCAGAACTTGATGTTTAGATTTCTCTTCCACAGCCATATTTTCACCTATATTCTCCTATGAGTAAACCCAATGATGAGTTACTTTGGGTATTCGTTATGTTTCTGGCGTTCCTTTTTAAAATTATGATTTATTATTCCTTTTTACGATGTCAGTTTCTATAAAATAATCTTTCAAGAAGTAAACGATTTATAACCCCACCGAATTTTGAGGACGAAATTCATTTTAAGGGGGGTAGAATGTAACACCATGAGATTTTATGAAAATTATTATTTTTAATTTATTTGATGTCTTGTGTTGTATGCTACACCAAGATTATCATGTGATATATGCAACACTTTATTAGCTTTCCTTATACGCAACACTATTCTTGGATCATGTCCCCCGCAATTTCAAGTTTGTTTGATATAAGTTATTCTACACAACATTGAGTGTATATATATATATATTCAAGTACAAATATAATATGGTTGGACTATATTATACGCAACAACAAAGGAATCTTACATTACACACAACCCTGACTTGGCTTGCATTACACCCAATCACAACTTTCCTCGATAGTGTGTTTTGCACGCAATACCTAGTTTCACTAAACAATGATATGTTATTAGAGTATTATATAAAATAGTCGTTATTAAAAGCAGTACCCACTTTTTGAAATTTTATAAACATTATCATTCAAAATGGACTTCATTTTTGGATTCGGAATATCGAAATTAGCACAAAGTTAATTTTTGGTATTTTTGTTAAAAAAATCAATTTTTGGATGAATAGTGAAAACACTGAGTTATGGGTTGAAACCGAATTTTTATTTAAATAATAATTTATTTTAATTAAATTTATTTTATTTCAAAACAGATACATAATACCTATATATGTTCATTTTAATTCATTGGAGTCATTTTATAATAATTTTAGACATATAAAAATTTTATTGAACTTTTTACGGTCTTTTACACACCTCCTACGAGAATTTTCAAATTTACGTAAAACATAATTGTATCGCTTATGTGAGTAGAATTTCAAAAATCCTAGAGACACTATTGATATTAGTAAGTAAAAAGTGCGTCAATAAGATAAATATAATTTTTGGTGAATAGTAACTTTTTACTTTTATTTACCACGGTTAAAATTAAATATGGTAATTTAGGGTAAAATGATATTATTATCACCCTAACACATGTCCTAATTCTATTGGATAAATGTAATTAGAACAAAAAAAATCTTTGTAAAAAAATATGACCCTTTAGGTCCATGTGGATTAGATTAGGACACTTATTTTTATTATAGTTAAACAAGAGTTAAAAGTTTTAAAATCAAAGATTAATAACTAAAACATTTTTAATATAGAGTAATACATAAGATAAATTTGACAATAAATATTAATTATAAATTTAAAACTATTTCCTATATAATGGTATTTTATTTATTTTATTTAGACATTAAATAATTTAATTTATTTATGACACAGTGATGACGCAGTAATTACCTTATTAATAAAATATTAAGATAATTGATATTATAAATACCCAAATAAATGTAATTTGAGACTTTTTATGAATTAAAATGGTTTATATGTTAATATAACATATTAGGGTTGGTTAAATGAATTTTTTTTGAAATAATAATTCTGTTATGAATTTAGAGAAAACAAAATACCAAATTGTGTCAAGATTGACATAAAAGAGTTTTTACACCAAATATTATATTATTAATTGATATAATGGTCCTAAAAATCTAAGTATCTTCCAAAAGACTTGTATAATAAAATATATGGCATTAATGAACCAATTGGGGTTCGATGTTTAGTTTAGAGTATGTTTATTAACCATATAGTATAAGAATAAAAGAAGACACGGTAAAAGTTTAATTATTTAACATAGAGTTAAATCTAAATGATATGCTTTAAATGGAAACCTAAACTTGTATAAAACATATTGGTTGAGATTATATCATCCCATACCCACCCTAGCCTCTAAATAAGTCACTTTGGAGCCACTATAAACTGAATATTAATATATTATAAAATAATATTTTATGTTTTTTCAAAGATGCCCCTCTCCTCCCTTATAAAAGGGCACCTCCTCCCTCTCCTATTTACACAATTTTCAGCCTAAAATCTCGTTCATACCCTTCAAATTTCTCTTCTCAACCTCTCTACTTATATCATAGAGGTTCTGGTCTTCTCAAAACACAAACTCTAGTTCCCTAAGAGAATTTTTAAAAGAAGAAAATCAACGAAGAGGTAATCTCTTCTACCGATTCTTTCAAGTTTCATTCTTATTATACTTCATCTTCTTTGGTGGTTTCATTATAAAGTAATAAAATCAGTATTACTTATATACTGAATGTTATTATAAATATGAAACAAACCTATTTCACCTCCTTTCCATCCTATGAAAAACAATATCACCACGCGTGCGTACGTACGGAATACTGTCTCCATGCCGTGGTGTAATATGTTTTTCTACAACCACCTTACTTGGATGAGTATATTGGTTTAAAGAATAAATATATATATGATTATTATAACATGATACAGGTTATTATATATTATATCATCCACCCCAATCCCATTCAATAATTATGGGAACGATATCATCGCTCGTGCGTACGCACAGATTACCGTCTCCACGACGTGATGAGATTCATTATCAGTGTTAACCATTCAAGAATTATTATAATGTATATATAATGAATAATAATGAAATATATGACATAATAAAGCTACTGTATTTATGTATATATATATATATATATGTCATCTACTTACTTCCATTAAAGTCAATAAGGAAAGGAGAACAGCGTACTGTCTCCATTAACGGTGTATTTCATTTCATTTATCTATCTATTATATATAAATATATACTAAATATATATGATATATAAATACTTATATACATTCTAGAAGTAATTAAATATTGATATAATTAATGATAATATCAAGAAAAAATGAGTCCAAACACGTACGATAAATGAAACGATTATACCCAAAACAGTGCTTTAACTTGGAATTTGACAAACGAACAGTTAATATAACGTCATAAGTGAATAATATATAGTATCATAAATATTTTTATGATTCTGTTACAAGATAATAATATGTTTAAACCCACTATACAAGATTCTCGGACATATATGAAAGAAATTGGATATAAGGTAAGTGATAAATTTTCAATCTCATTTTTATCTAAGATCGCTTATACGTAAGTATTTACTGGGGTTATATTTTTCATCCATGTCCATAAAAATGTCTATCATAAACAGTTTAATATTATTCAGTATATTTATAATGTAATTGTTACCCCTATTTGACTTTTACTTTGTGTAATGTAAGGAATCTTTCTTTTGTTTACCATAGGTGGAACTTTTTGACACTTCCATTAAAAGTATGAGGAGAATGTTTTTTTAACTTATACTGAATGAACGGATTTTTACGGTTTCATAACACCTAATTTTCATGAATCATCCTCTACAAGTTCTCATGTTTATTTTCAATAAAATACTTTTCTTTTAAAATTGTGTGGCATTTTGTGAAATGAAAAAGATTTTAAAGAAGAAAGGGTATTTTCCTCAAAAATTCATTTCAAGTGTTTTGTCAAAATTATTTTCCATCTATGATGGCATTATTTTGTATGATTATGTTTCATGTATAATGTCTCTATTATTTCCATGGTATGATTATTCTTATGATGAAATGATATCTATTTGTTTTATATGAATTTTGTTATGATGGGATGATGTTTATGAAACCCATTTTATTCTTTGGGTTATGATGAATGATTGATATTTATTTTGTGGAACAAGTAATAATGATTTCATTATTAGAGGGGTGGGACCTATATCTCCCTCCAATTAATTGGGTAAAGATTTATATCTGATTAGATAGAAAGTGATCGAACAGTAAGTTAATCTGGTTTAGTGATACAGGACTGGAAAGAGGAGTAAACTTGATTTAGTAAGGGACTTTTTCCACTTTGATGGTCTTGGCAGCAATGCCTTGGATACTATAGAAATAATATCATGTGTTTAATGGTTGCCACAATTACATGTTTTATTCCTTTGCTATTTTATCATGGTTAATGTTCTTTTTTGATCTATGCCTTATCCACTTCCAAGATTTATGTCACTACTCATGATTTTTATGTCTTATGTTCATGTTCTTACATTCAAATATTTAGGGATTTTGTTATGTTTCCATGTTTCCCCTTACTAATCATTTGAGCTCAACCTTTTTAGGTTTTCTTTTCCCATTGATTTCAAGAAAGGTTTTGGGTAAGAAAAAAAATAGGTAAGACCTTTATGGGAGATGTTGAAGATCTTTCACCATGACTATAAGATGATGTTCCGTGTTTCCAAAGGCACTAAACTATTATGGTCTTGGGGTGTCTGTTTTTGTTATGTATTTACTATTCCGCAAAAGTAATGTAATTTCTATTTACGTCAATATTTGGTTCTCTACAATTAAAATAGGATTTCCACATTGAAAATCATATTTGAAAAACTAAATTTCAAAAAATATTTTTTAAAACATTTTCTTCGAAAATATCCATTTAAATTTAAATACTAATATTCATTTCAAATATTTGTTATAAATGTGGAAATATTATTTATTTCCAATATGTTGAAACAAATATTCCACTCACATTTTGGAAGAAGTTAAAATGTAATATTTTTATAAATTAATTCAATATTATCGTTAAAAATTTAGTAAAAATAAAAAAAACTTGAAAATAGTAAATTGAGAAAATCAAAAGAGAATATAAAAAAACATGAATACATTTATAAGAAACAATTAGAAGAAAAGGTATTTTTGACTGATGGGAAAAATTGTGTCGGATTTTCTTCAAAACATTTTCTCAATCATTTTAAAAATAAAAGAGAGTAAAATGGTAATATTAAAATAAAATTTCATGGATAAACATAGTACAATTAAATGAAAGATTTTTATTTTAAAATGATCATATAATTTCATATAATATAAATTCAAGCATAAAGAATCTGTGATATAATGAAATTAAAACGTAAACCATTATGAGTTCTGTAAAATATGAATCTTAACAATAATTGATGAAGTATATGAATTTTAACATAAAATGAAATTTATTATAAATAATTAACTATATAATATGTAATTTTAAATTATATACAAAATTAAAATTAAATTTCTTTTATAAAATAACACGTGTCCCAATGAATGAAGTTATGTGGTGAAACCCTTACCTAGAGCCCAACTCACACACATGTTCCTTATCATCCCGAATAATGAAACAATTTTAATAATTTTATTTATTAATAACCTTTATAATGTTTATTTTAAATTTAATTATATTGGTTCAATTTTTAATTCAATTACATATCCAATTTAATTCACTTATGATGTTTAAATTCCAAAGGCATCATATGTCTATACTCACACTGGTAAGTCGAATAAGGTTAAACTGATAGTTTTTTAATCATATAAATAATGGAAATCATGAAATTATTAAATTTTTTTTACATTAATAATTCTTTGAAAATCAATAACTAAATATGGGTATGAAAAATTAACTACATTACAATATTTGATGTGGAATGTCGTACAAATGCATAAGTACAGCTCCCATCTTCAGTAATCATGATAAAAAATGAAATTTTTATTTTTAAATTTTTTTATGATAAATATATAATAAATATAATATTATATATTTAAGTACCATTATATATATCATACATTTTTTGTAATAAAAAATTTAAAAAAAATCACATCGCTTCGTGAGAGAGTAGTGCTCCATTCACACGAATGACATTATCCTTTTCAATCAATGGTAATGTATGAAATTATTGGATGTATTAAATTTCAAAAAAATAAATAAATATTTAATTATTATTGTAAATATATATTATATTAATCATTATTTCCTTCTATGTAAAGTATAGTGAAAAATAAATCGCATCCCATCGTCAGTTGGTAGTCCACTGTACACACAACCGACGTTATCGTATTCACTAAAGAAATAAAATTAATAATAATTATTTTCTGTTACTATTATAGAAGTATAATTACATCAATAAAATAATATAAAATAATTAAATACATCTTTTTATCTATCCCTGAGAATCAATTTTGGAATCAGGATAACATCATTTACCAAGGTGGTAGTCCATCATACACATGATCAACATTTTCATTTCCTATTTTAGGGAAGATGACATAGTTATAGAAAATTAAATTAACATAACAACTTATATGTATATGGAAGAAATTTATTTATTATTTCATAATGTTTTATCTATATTTGAATGATGTTTATTAATAAATAAAAAACACTCAGTTAAGGGTGCTAAAACTTCTCTAGGCAACTTCTTCATGTTTTTAACGAAATCATTGGTAAGTTTTCATAATAATAAAACCAATGATTATTGGAAGAGATTAGGGGATTAAGGAATTAATTTGGGTAGTTATTGTCTCAGTTGGTGGTTTTCAGAAGTGTAAAGAGGATTGAATACTGGGTAGAATTTATTAAGTGGGGAGAGGACACATTTGAATGTCTTTTGGAAGAATTAATTCCACCAAATAGTTTACCACATTAAAAGACCCTAAAATGGACCATTAAAAATAATATAAGAGTTAAGGTATAAATATTCCCAATAAGTTTTAATAGTAAATGTTTTTTTCATTTTTAACCCTCACCATTTTAGATACACCACCTATAACCTCATTTTTCCTTGACCACGGTAAATAATTTTTACCCTTTAAATTATTATGTATGGTCAAGAATTATGATAAACTCATTAAAAAATATAAATAATTATGATTCCAAATATGTAATACAATTTTTCAAATTCATCTCATTAATGTGGATGAATTAAAATTAATATTAGACCCATAGATGTGTAGAAAATTTTATTTTTTCAGAAATACATTTTTATAGAAAAGATGATCTCACATTAACTATGTGAAAATTATTCATAACAAAATTAAGCTCATATTTATATATATATATATATATTCTATATATTTCATTTAATTCATTCCCTGATTGGGTACATTTTAATTATTTAAAATGGTGAATCATTACACACTTTAACACATTTTAAAAAAGAGAATTTTAAATCCTAAAATAACTTACAACAGGTATATAATAGAGATGATCTAAATGAAATTAAATATTTTTAATATAACTAAAAAATAACATTCTAACATTAAATAATTGTAAAATAACAATGGAAATTAATTTATTAATGAAATTTAAATTTTATAAAAAAAATTATTTTCACTATTCACTGACTAAATTATATTTTCTAAAAGAATAACAAAATTTCACCAAATATTAATATATATATATATATATTATAACTTATAAAATTAATTAAATTTTATAAAATACATTTCCTAACATCAGAAAAAATATTAATTCTTTTTTCTCGAAAGAATCAATAAAAATCATTTTTAAAGAAAATATAATTTCGACGAATAAAATAAAATTACATAGAATTTTGGGATTTGTTAATAAGAATTTAAAAATAAATATATATTGACTATTTTCATTATATAAGTTTTTTAAATTTTTAATCGTATTCATACAATAAATTTTAACAGACTGGTTAAAATGATCATATTTAGATAATATTATTTTAATAATATATCACAGTTCATACAAACTCAGTGTTGAATATCATATATAATAACATAAATAGTGTAAAAACATCTGGGAGTTAAACTCCACAAACTAATAGTAAGAGTATGGATATTAAATATAGATAACTATTTGTGGTATAGGCGCATCCTAGACATTTACTAAATTGGGAAACAAAACCCAATCTTTTGCATGGGATGAGACCTAACTGGAGAATTTCTGAAGAGGTACCCATAATATTCAAAAAAACATTTACAATGTTTAAGAACAACCTATATAAAATAATTTTATTTTTGTGGGAAGTACAAAAAATAAAATTATAATAGTATTATAATTAATCTTTGACATTCATAGAAAATAATTATAGTGTTGACAACTCGAGTAAAGAATAAAATTAAAATTAAACGATTGGATTTTGTAGATGATCTGTTGGTTTATAAAAGTAATATTTAGACATTTTTTTTTATTGAATGATTTTTATGAAGTAAAATAGTAGGGGTAGTGTATGAAGAGTTAGAATACAATAATGAAACAATTTATAAATGTAATCAATTGTATCTACCAACACTTCCAACCTTTGGACTTCATTTTATAGAATGAAACACTAATGACTATTCGCATTGAAAAAAACTCGAAGTTATTTGTTAATTAATTATCAATGATTAATTAAAAACATATAACTCCCTAAAATATCAAACTATCCTATAAAATGAAAATTAAAATAATTTGAAACAACATTAAATATTCCTATAATAATCATTATTAATTTATTGTAAATACTTGAAAAAATCACTAGTTATTATGGATTAAATTCCAAACAATTTAAATATTTAAATTCTTAATTCAGAAGTATAATTTAATTCATACTTTACAATTACATGATGATATTTTCCACAACATTATGACCTCTATACACCATATATTCAGTTATATCATCTGATAGATAATTTAGGGTTATATATATATATAACATTACAGAACTATGTGTAAAACTAATACTAATAATTTCTTAATAATTCACCTCTATACAACATGATGACCTCTATACACCATATTATTCATATATATATATATATTAATTTAACACTTTGATTTTGAATAGTTATATTTTTTAGATTTATCTTCTTATCAATATATAGGAATTTTTATACAAATATTTAGAAGTAACTAACCTGAGAAATAAGGAAATATCATTAACTTATAATAATACATAAAAATAAATATCTTAGACAGAATAAACAAGTAAATTTAACTTCATCATAATAGAATTAATATATAAAACTAACACTCTTTCCAAAATACGATGCGTAAAATTCTAAAACCTGAATACATACAATTAAAGAATTCATTTGTAAAAGCATTAGACTAAAAAATGGAATACATAAGTGTCTAAAATAGTTTCCCTTGTATATGTAAAAGTAAAAAAGTCATCTTTTTTAAACAATCAACATGAAAGCCCAATATCATAAACTCCATTATAACGTGAAAAGCTCATTTCCTTTTCAAAATTCTAGTATCGAGTATATGTAAAACTAATCAATGTATCTTAAATAATTTCTAAAATTATTTTTTGAAAAAATTCCCAAAACCAAATAAAAAACTAAATTCAACACTATACCAAAATATTCATTCCTTAACGTTTGATAAGTATCATCTCCTATAATAAATTACTAATGCCAATATAAAATTATATATAATAATATATAATAATAAATAATAAATATCATCAATTATAGTTAGAATAATTCTTTTATTCTATATGAAATGTGTGCTTCAAATGTTCAACTAGAGAATAATTCTGTAAACAAAAAAGAATATATAAATGGTGTATAAATATGAACAATAATAAAGAGATGAGAGACATATGTAATTATCAAAATATGGTTCATAAAGAGGAATGGGTAGACTTACATATCTCTCTCTTTATTTTAAACACATAACCATCTAAAAAATATCGAGCTAGAACATTACGTTCCCATTTTATAAGAAACAAGAAAAAATAAAATTAACAGAATTTCATCTAAAAACAAAAAAATGGTTACAAGTAAACAATAATTTGTAAAAAAAATAAAAAATTAACTATCTTACATCCCCCTCCCTACATTAAGGAATATAAATTCATTACTAATAATCTCTATATAAATTAAACAATAAAATAGAATAAATAATAACTAAATTCCTAAAATATCATTATTTGATAGGTAGAAAACCAAAAATAATAGTCATATCACGTTATAATATAAAGAATCAAAAGAAGAGATCACCCAAAAATATATATATTAAAATATCCTTCCAAAATTAAATAAATAAATGAATAAAAAAATCTCCCTCATAATCCGAGTGTACCACAAATGAATATTTTAATTATATAAAGAAAATAATGCAAAATACTCCTATAAAAAGGAGAGACCAAAACATTTTTATTTTCATCATTTTATTAAATAAAGATATAAATTCTAATTAAAAGTAAATAATATAATAACAATACACAAACAAACCAAATGGAAAGATATTAAAACTTACTCACTGGCCAAAAAATAACTCACATATATCATCTTGATGACATAATAGATGCTAAAAAATATTAAGAGGATATATACTGACCAGAATAAAAATGCATCACATGGGAAAGTATAGTGATTTAGGTTCATCTAGATTTTTCTAAGGACCTTCAAGAACCAAAATGGAATGAACATTTAGACTTATCATCAATACATAAGTAATGAATTTTTTGTAAGCATATGGATATATAAAACCATAACAATAATTAAATATGTAATTTACATGTAAAACACATTTAAAACAATTAGACATTGAATAAAATGTAATTATCTTAATTTATTCATCAAAATAAACCAAATTAAATGTTCTTTCATTGTTAAAAATTCAAATTATTTTATTATGAAAATTTATCCCCAAATATTAATTTTCGGGTATATTCCGTTAACTTACTTTTCAACTTTTTATTCTTCTTTTGAACATTTTAAAGATTATAAAAGACCTTCACATTAATTAAATTGCGTGTTTTAGAAGGACATTGGAAATTTTTATTTTCATCACTATAATTTATATTTTTTATTTAAATGGACTGTTACTTCCATCATAATAGTGACATTATTTAATTATTTTTCTTTCGTTTAAGAAAATAGACTATTTCAACATCTCATTCTCCTCCTTAATATTGTATAATTTCATTATCTAAAATTTAACACTCTATAATCATCATTCTTTAGGTTTTTAACAACATTAGATATGTTATTGTTCTCTTCAACAATTATATTTTTATTTTTTATTTAGTTAAAAGTGTATGGAAATCATTTACTCTTTTATTTATTAGTACTTATTTAAAATCACTAAAATAACTTCTCAATAATAGTCTCATATCTAGTTAAATAACAGGACATGGAATATTAATATGTTTTCTTGGTATATTGAGCTATTAAGAAAATATTACAAAAAATTATTCTTCTACCCATATGATGGACTATAATATTTTAAACTTTTTTATTTGTTCCTTATAAAATTTATCCTATATCTCATTAAACTAGGACCATAAAGACCCATGTTTCTAGGTTTTCAATATTAGTTGTATAAATAATCACTTTGTTCAGTATTGTTCATAGAATATAATGTGATAACATTCAAGGATTATTTTCCTTTCATTTTAAACATCAGAAAACTAATTATCTCCCAAGACATTTTATAATCAAGAGTAAATGATTAGTCCCAAAAATAAATATTAAAAAAATTTGGAATCTTAATAATAAAAAGGTATAAATGGTCATCTCTGATACCAATTGTAAAGGAATTATTGTAAAATAAATAGAACACCTATTTACATTCAATGGAAAATGATTAGATCCACAAATAAACACAACCATGTAAAAGATGAATATACATAATAAAACTCTATAAATGGTCATAACTGATACAAATTTTTGAAGACTAATATTAAAAGAAACCCCACACATAATTAAATGGTATGTATCTCATACCAATTTCTAGGTCCTAACTATTGTGATGGAAAATACAGAAGTTCCCAGATCTATGGGATATCACTATGATGGGGAGGGGTAAATTTGTGTTTCCTTTTATTTTACAAATTCTTCTTCTGGGATCATCCTCTAAAACATGTTATATTTTTTATCCAAATAAATATATCTCCCAACCTCACATTATATATAGTACATATAAATATGGATCAGCATAATATATTTAAATGTCTCTTTACATAGACCTAATCCATTCATGGTGGAAATCCTCTCTAACATGCATTCTTTAATAACTTCATTCAGGATTACAAAGTCCCAACAAGAAAGTGGTTCTACACCCCAGTAATCATTCATCTAGTTCACTATGGAACTACACCTCGGATACCAACACTTTTTCCATAGTTAGTTTAACCCCCCCCCCCATTATCTTTATTTTCACCCCTTCCTTCATGACTGGTTATACTCTTTATTTGAAAACTTCTTCAGCAACTGGTAATAAAATATAGCTATAATCTGTTCTTTCTTCATTGTTTATCTATTGTAGAAATATATCCTCTTTCAAATTTTCATTCTCCACATTCAAGTTGGATTTTTTCCTCATTTTTACAACTTTTTTTTGATATTCAATAATGCTCTAAATAGTATATTAGAATCAAAATTTCCTCCTAGATTTAGAATGTGATAGAAATAGTCAAAAAATAATTGTAGAACTACATATATAAATATTCCATCGAACAAAAAAAAATTGTAACACTTAATATAGTAATATTTTTCTTCTTTTTATAATTCTAGTGTGCTCTTCCAAATACGCAGCCATCCAATACTCTTCATTTCATTATGCAATGTTTGATTAAATATTTATAGTACTCTTCAGTATTTTATGATATATCTGATGTAGTCTATCTAATTATCCTTCTTCATCTGATAATATATATGTCAAATGCACCATTTTTTGATGCATCTCATTCTGGTACACTATTTTTGGTATGTCTCTCCTCTAATAAATTGAACACTTGGTGGGAAACTCATGTTCTGATCTAACAAAAAATTCACTACCACACTTTGATAATATCATCAAAAATAACTTTAATTGTGCTCTTTCTTCATTATAATGGAATTTTTCCTCCAAATTGTATGGAAAAATAATTGGAACTAGTATGAATATCCAAGTAAACTCAAACATTGTTTGATCACCAACTGTGCTTCCTAACCAATATCTACAACCATTTATTGTAAATGTATCCCAAAATATTGGCATCAATACTCTCTTATAACCTTCCAGAAAATCATATATATATATATGGTATTTTAAAAAATATTTCATTATCATTATAATATATTACTTTAAAAGATTTTGGTAATGTTCATGGAATATATTTATGGTGCAAAAACATTAAAGATTCATTTATTAATTACTTTTATTAAGGAATATCATGTTTAGTGCACATTCTAATTCCTCTATCTTGTCGACTTTATCCAATACACATCTGTCTTCCTATATTTATGGGACCATATCTATTACACAGTTATCTTACTCTAATCAGTGGACACATAAATATAATATTTTCATGATATATCTTCATTTGTATCCTAGATATTAGGAATCCTTTGTTTGAAGGAATCAACATATCTTCTTTAATAAGGTGGGAATATCTATATACAGTACAACTTCATTAAACATTATTCTACAAAGAAATATTTATATTTATCAATCCCATGTCATTTAAATATTAAGTTTAATGACATCGAGAATATTTATCTAGTATAAATCTATCCACTTTTTGATCTAGTATTACATCCCATATATTTTTCTGGTATAAATTAATATTCCTCTTTTTAATGGAGCATCATATATATATTTATCTAGTGATATATAATGGATATCTCTTTTTGGTAGCACTGAAAAGATATCATACATCTCTAAGACATCATACATCCTATTTAGTATACCATATTTTCTTATGCTTATTCTATATCAGATAAATAAAAATTCAAAGATCAATCTCCCCTTTTTTCATATCCAAATCTCAACCATTGAAATCAGGTTTAAACCGTGATCCCATAGTAATCAAGATGTTAATTATGTTTATTTTTATTAATTTATCAAGTGAATTAATATGATTCACTAAACTAAAAAAATCCCATATGTCGAAATTCTACATGTATCTGCATGTAAGATTACCAACAAACCTATATAGACATATTAACAACAAATACAACCAAAATATATTTGTAACATCAATCTCACCCATTGTGTTTGTTTTCAATACCACCACACTTCTTCACTACTCTTCGAATTCAATAATTCTGCTAAATTGTTTCTCATTCCTTTCCCCATGAAATCCTTCATCCCCCTTATTGACAATCAAATAAAAAGATCTGCATGGGGTTCATCTTAAATAATTTTCCATCATCTCAATATATGTATAATATCACATGAATATCTAACAACAAATATATTTATATAAAATTCTAACTCTATGTTGGTAATACTAATGTAGAAAAAATAAGTGTATAATAAAGGTGATCAATGTTTTCAATAAAAATTATCTAATATAAAATATAACTCATGATAATTCAACTATATTTTTATAAATTATAAATCTACGTATGTTTTGTATGATAAATAATGCATCCATATAAAAAAACCATAGAAAAATTCTATTATATAAACGCAACTCCTCATGTATATCACCTTTATAAACAATCATCCATCCTTCTTGAATATTAGTTTGATACTACCCTGGAAAGTGGGATACTCAAACCTCAACTTCATATTTTTACCATGTGAATGGTAGAACAAAAAACATCAACATGGTTTTTTCAATGTTCCATGATAGATATACTCACTTTCTATAAAAACTATAATATCAGTCAACCAACTACTTTAATTATTCTCATTCAATTCCCTATAAGTTAGTTGAAATATGAAGTAATATAATGAATAATGAGAAGCCTCAGTGTTCCTTTGAGATTAAATTTATACTAAGTTTCTTATCTTAGTATATACTTCATTTTATTTTACTTATTTGACTTATTATTGGATTTTATTTCTTCATTTTTATCAGTATTTACAGATTTCGTAATGTATTTATTCTCATATATTGGGTCTTTAGATAATGTTGTCCTATTCTCTTCAGTTTTTAAATATATTCATTCCATTGAGTTTGAGAAATACATTACATTATTTCTTTTTAGCCTTGTAGAATATTCATACAATATTTAAATACATTATCATCTTGTTCACATCCCTCATATTTATTTATATACTTCAAAGAACAATTTTTAGATTTATTATTATCAGCATTGATATCATATTCTAAATCATGTCTCCGTCCTTTTTTCTTAGTGAGATTTTATACATAATAAATATTTATAAAGATGGGAATTTGATCTAGATAGATAACTAATCTCCCTTCCTATACTTTCTCAACATTTAACGGCTTCAAACATGCCTCACATGAATCATTATAATTATACACTTTTTGGTCTTTCATTCCATCCTCATCATGGTTCCATGTAAAGTTAGTTATTATCTAATCCTCATTGTTTCCATTAAATTCATACTAAATTCCTTGAAGATATATATTATTTAATAATCAAAAATATTTTTCTTGAACAAGATATAATAGAAAAAGTGACCTCTAAACCACTATAATTAAAAATGATAGTTATACTTCTCTAAAGTTTGTTTTTATTTTCTCATTAAAAATCATCGATTACTTTGATTAGTGGGAAAAATTAGTGATGTAGTCAAATATTTCATTATAGAATAATATTAATCATTAATAGTATTTTTCAGATCTTATTCAATATTATCTTTATAATTAACATTCTTAGTAAACTCACCTGCACAATGAGACTGTTTATGGATAGAATCAATATACCTTCATAGACACTTCTTTAAACCATCACAAGAAGATTAAACATTAACCTCAAATACTTTGGTGATGAATTATACGATCTTATTTAACTCAATTATTATTATAACAAATATTTATCATGTCCCCTGTAGCACTCTCTATTTCTGAAGAAATTATTCCTTGTGATATTTTACAAACTTCTGAAATTCAGACAGCTTTAATCAGTTTAAATTACATTCTTCAAAAAGTGTGGTTTCTTCCTTATTGAGATTATCATGTTCTTTTTGTTTTTATTTATGATCATTCTCATTACATTATAGATCATCCACATTCATAATAAATGATCCAATATGTTTATGGAATTTCACATCCTTTTGTATACACTCTATAACATCCATAAACATGATCTCCCGTATCTGATGCTAAAAACATAATATTTGAATTTATAGATTTGATAATAAAAAATATATACCGATTTTAGACATAAAAAGATACAACATAATATTAAAAATTATATCACCTACATACCCATGAATCCTTTAGGATTGTAGTTTTATAGAATTAGGAAAAACTCATACTAAACATTACTATTGAGTTTAAGTGAGTATTTTTCAATTATTTTCCACTTTTATTATTGCACTAACATATAATATTTGAACCATGAAATTTTTCACCCTAGGATACTTTTTAGATATAACTTATCTAACATCAATAATTTAAACTTGGGAAAATAGAATGTATAAGAAGGGTGAGATCAAATGTTCATTATGGGTAAATATAAGTATTAAAAATTTAATCTCATCTGTGCCGATAAGATGAGCATAAGAGTATCATGATATAATAAAAGTGAATGAACATTAAATTAGATAATTCATAAACATAAAAATATAATCATAAATCAGGATACATGGAATAAAAATTTTATATAAGATAAGATATATATCAGTCAATAATTATTATCCTTGTGAAAACAATCCTTGAACAATAAATCGATTAGAAACTCATAGAAACAATAGATAAAATTTTGATATCTTAAAACACCATTATAATATCGCAATTAAAATAATAATAACAAATGTAATAAATTTCCTAGTGAATACCAAAAAATATCTTGGGAGAAACCTATAACCAGTTAACTTTGTCTCTTTTCCCAATGTATTGGAGTTATATAACGAACCCACTCATAAAATATCAGAAACATATCCTCAAGGATTTAGGTTCTATCCAAAAAAATATTTCATCATTAAATTTTATATACCATATTATGAGAAAATTAATTAAAATCATTCACTTTAAAACTTAACAAAAATAATTGTTCTTGGATGGATTTATTTACCCATGGAAAAGAAATGGATATCACGACAATATCTTTGAATCAATCATAATATAATTATATAATCAATAAGGAGTAAATCATTATGCAATATATCTTGTGAATAATAATTAAAATCAGGGGTTTTTGTCACTAATAAATACAAATATCATTAAAAATCATTCAAAAAATTCATGGTGATGATGCCCTTTAAATATAGAAATTCAATTTTAAAAACTAATAATATATAGTATATTTGGAGAAATGTTTTTTGAAATATAACCTAGAAATATAAAAAGTAATATTTAAATAATTGAGGGTTCATGATTGTGTAAAATTTCATTTATTCCATGATTGGTAAAAAATATATTTTTTTCATACCTTTGATAAATAAATTACCCCATTCATAAAACAAAAATGATATTTTTAGTACTTTTTTATAAAAATAAAAATATATTTTAAAACTAATTCAAAAAATAATTTAATAGTATTCAAATAATTTATAGAATAATTTTATAAAAACATGGATATAGAAAAAAAAATATTCCATTTTGAAAATAGATACATGATCACTGCAACTTACAAACATCTTTATTGATATTTATTTGATAAAATGAGGAGTAAATATAAATTAAACATGTAAAACGCATTCACAACAAGAGTATAAAATAATAATTTTTTTAAACTAAATAAAATAAAATCATTTCCCTAAATTCAATACTAAACATAAACAATAAAAAATATAAATGATTTGGTAACATAAATCCTTTATGAGTTGGGTAACTTTTAAAATAAAAAAATCATAAAGAGGAAGAATATGGAATAGTTAAGAAAATAAATTAATTACATCAATTAATATTCCAAAATTAATTCATGGGGTATTAAGTTCACCATTAAGATATATCATGGTTTATAACATTAAACATATCTCAATAAAATGAGATTGATATAATAAAACCCTTATAAAGAACATAAATTTTTAGGTGATAATTAGCCCATGAACTGGTTATTTGCAAAAATTTAAATACAAAAAAAGGTTAAATACATAATAATACAACATAAATATAAATTCTTATATAATCATGGAATAATAATTTCAATGAATTATAAGTTTAACCCAATTAATGGAAATTGAGTTAGAAACACCATACCACATGGTAACTTTCTATTAAAATTACTTCAAATGAATTAATTTTAATGATACCATTAAAACCGAGAAATATTAAGGATTCATGATGTAAATAGAAAAATTGGTTGTATATACACCATAAACATTAAATTTGGTGAATTACATTAAACTATTTCTCAAGAATGGTATATTTATATGAAATTACAAACCTCAAGTCTATAATTTTTATGTATCACCAATTCTATTATATAATAAGCTTATATCAATTATTTATATGTTTTAGAATAATTAATATGACTTTTAAACAATCATAAAATAATTTATTTAATTTATTATAATGATTTATTTAATTATTTAATTATTTAAGTCTACATCGTGTGTTTTCATCTTGTTCGGATTATAATTTCCAAATGACTTTACAATATTGACCATGGTCAAAGGTTTCACTATTTCATAATGTCAATAAAAATTATCCTAGATTAATATTAATTTTTATACACTAATTATACCATTAAAACTAACTAATAAGTATTTTTATGAAAAATTAATTATGTTACCATTCTGGAGACTGTAGGTAGTAGGTGCGTTGGGGTAACATTTATATTTTCAAAAAAATGATTTCAAGATATTAACAATTATTTATCTTTGTATAATTTTGTTATATCATAAATAAAAAATCCTATCATTAAATAATCTTATATATACCATCCATTTTTTTCAGTGAGGAAAAACGAATTTCATCTCATTATTGAGAGAGGAATCCACACATGCACTAGAAGAACAATGTAATTTTTAAATCGCTATAAAGGAAAGGAAATAGTTGATATCTAATCACTTAATGGAAATGATTGTTATAGAAATTTCATACATATATATACCCAAAATCCACCATTATAACAATCCATGAGATGTGGTGATGGAAAATGAACTAAATCATTTCATGTTGCGGTAGTCCATCATACACACGAATGATGTGTTCATCTCCAATTTTATAAAATGACAAGATGTATTAAAGTAAATAAATTGACCTATAAACATATAAGTATTTTGAAAATAATTAATTTTTGTTTATAGTGGACATAAGTGTTTTTTAAGAAGTAAAAGAATTATTAAAATAGAAATATTTGATTAAAATATTCATCTCTTCTACAAAAAAAAACCTTCTTCTCGTGAACTTTAATCCTTATAAGGATATTATTATGACTAAAATCATACTTCTAGAATGTTTTTGAGGATGTTATAATGGTATTTAGGTACATATTTTCAATCCTATAATTATTAAAATGTGTGAAGAAGAGATGATAGGAGGATCCTATTATAAGTTAGGGGAGGGACACTATTGGAATTATATAAATTATTAAATGAATATAAATTAATTTTTCATTATAAATAAAAAAATGATATATTTATAAGATAGTGTGATTATAAAATTAAAACATCTTCTATAATAAATTGTTTTCTATTTTAGACTATTTTATCACCCTTTTAATTGTTTTAACTCTCTTGGTTTCTTTTGATGATTACCAGGATATCAAGGTTTTCACTCTTTCAGGGTAAAGAACGTTTTTATAAAGGGAAAATTTTCTCATAAATAGAAAATAGTTTGTATATTTGACCATGTCAATTAACCTATCAGAATGTAAAATTTTTTGAATTTTAAATCATTCAACAAATCATTTTTTATTAAAAAACATCATTAATTTTATTTTCTGAACTATCCATTTATATTGAACTTAGATTCATTGAGATAAAAATATATTTATATTATAATCGATTATAACAAAAAATATACACTATTATTATCATTAATTTTTTTCAATCCCAATTTTATTAAAATATAATTCTATTATTTTTTGGATAATTATGGTCTACCAATTCACCTAAAGTATATTAAATTCGTGTTTTGTCATTATTCTTAGTCCTTGTCATGTTATTTTTATCTTTAATTACCATATTTACCATTACCTTGGTGGAAAATGTTAACCATGACTACTATTCATAATAACCAAATAAAAAGTGACCTATTTATCAAATTTTATCCCCCTTATACATAATATTTAATCGATATTTCAATATTAAATTCTTATAAGTTGTATGAATAAATTTTAATGTAAACGTGTAAAATAAAACAAAAACTAATTATTAGAAAAATGTGTTTATAAACCCAAAAGTGAACTTATAACTAAAATAGGAATTATGATTATTTAAATGTAATTAATTATTTTAAATACAATTAAATGAGTCAATGTTACATTTAGGTCGAATTGAAATTAAAATGGGATATTTAATGAAAAAAAATATTGTCTTAAAAAATCAATGGTTTTTAATATTCACTAAAGTAAATATTTTCATAAAAATAACAAAACTTCACACTAAGATAATTTGTGTATGGTTATTAAAATTTTATATGATTTTTATTAAATAAAATTACTAAAATTACCATAAATCAATTATATGTAATGAAGTTGGGCTGATTTTTCATACTTGTAACTCATTAAGGATTCTGTGACTCCCAAAAAATTCTTTCCTTCTATAATCGACCTCTGTCTCACGCTTCTCCTTCCACAACACAGCACCCGCTACCTCCCCCCTATTTAGGGTTTTTTCTGTGACATTCGTGCTTCTATTCATGTTACTAATTGTCCTATATTTCTATAAGGGTTCATTAATATCATCATCCACCTCCCTCACTCCCCTCTCCAACCATTCCAATGCCTCCACCTCCACCTCAGCTCTTCCTCCACCACGATTTCCCTCCTCCTCCCCAACTCCATCTATCTCTGACTCCCCCATTCTGCCCTGATGCCCTCCAACCATCCATCCTCGACCCCTCTATACTACCTCACTCCCCTTCTCCTTCCCCAACCCCCTATCCAATTATGTCACATTCTACGTTGAACCACCACGGTCATTACTATCTTGAAAGCAGACAACTTAGCAGTGTTTGAGATCTCAGGGAAGAGTATTGTTAATTTGCTTAGGGTTTCTAAAGGAGATTCATTTTATGAAATACTTTACACCAATAACTCAATATTGGGAGTTTTCAATGACGATCGAGACACCATTTCTATGGTTCCTTCAACTAACCATATTTATATTAAACTCGGATGACGATACACACTTCTGTATCCATTAATAAACTACTAATTCTCAACTATATTATTTTGCACATTTTGTGTACTGAGTATCCTTTATATAGAAATTTTAATGTCTCCTTGTAGATTAGCCATGAGAATTGTGTTTAGGTTAATTATGTACATTATTTTCATTTATATAATACATTCAATATAGAATATAGGGTGGAATTGACATTTCGGTTTGAGAGAACTTTCAAATACAGGTCCTTTTATTTGCATGTTTTTGTTAAATTAGAATTATCGAGCTGAAGTATATTCAAATGGTATTTTTCTGGGGAAATGGTATGTGTGGGGCTTACAAGTGTCTTAATCAGACTTCCTATTATAATTCCATAGTTAATTTTGTGGGTGGTGAACTGATAGCATGATGTTAGGTATGGAATGAATATAACATTTTATTTAGTTTCTGAAAATGGATTTCATGAGAGATTAATATTTTTTTCATGAATTATTATAGAATTTGAAAAGCCTCAGGCATGAATTTCTAAAAAACCATGGGATAGGTCATACTTTCTGAAGGTATAAGCCTTTAAAACAATTGAAAAATATCTCATACGTCCTACATAAATTTTTAATAATATATTAAATTAGTATTCATTCTAATATTTATACATTATATTTATAATTTTATCAATTTTTATGTACATATATTGATGACAGTGTCTGAGGTTATTGAAGTTGAAAAATCAGTAAAAAGTAAGAATGTTATTATTATTTGTATTTTCTACTATTTTAATTATCTGAATTTATGAACCCATTGAAAGATTCTTTATTACTCACGCTAGCTTCAATGAATGATGTAGATACTATGAAGTAATAAAAACTTGTCTTAGTTCCACAATAACTAATACTCATTCCAACACACAATCTAATCATTTACCCATAATGTTTTAAACTCAAAAGGTTGTCCCATAACATTCATATTTTACCCATAAAAATATTTCATTACCTATAGTTTAGCTAATATTATTTCTTTTCTTGGTTAGTAAAAGTTATAACTTCCTTGTCAGGTCTCTCATAATCTCTAGTAAGCATGAAAGAATTATCATCACCAGTATTGATAAAAATTATTTATTCTATATCTCTAATATTCAAAGGCATTTCCACTAGAGATACGTGGTCTTTTAGGGTTTAGATTATCTAAGTATCCAAAAGTCATTCCTTCCATTTTAGAATAAAACAAAAATCCTTTTTCCACTCCATAATTTAGTGTAGTAGATAATTATAGAAAAAATATCCATAAAATAAAAATAAATAGCATGCAGAAGTAATGAAAAAATAAGTAAACTATGTAGTAAGAATATACCTTTTATTCCATTTTTACGTATCATTATTTCAGAGAACAACTCTGATTCCAATTGTAGGATAAAAATATAAATTAATATGATCAATTACAAGAAGAGGTTAATTTTATGTTTAGAGGAATTCATTTTTAACCATAGGTATATCATTTTTTAACCATTTTATACAAATCAAATTCACAAACAAAACTTTTTCAAGGTTAATAAAGATTACCTTAGGTTTGATAAGGATGCATGATGGAATAACAATATAGTAATACATAAGTAAGTGTCTAACATAAAGTGTATAGAATATTATATTCGAGTTATTAAAAAATGAATGTATATGAAAACATTTTTATTTGCAAAAAGTTGAAGAGGAAATATAAAAAGAGAAAAAATCTTTTAATACAATGATTAGGGTATCAAACACCTCCGATAAAGTTCCCTTGATTTATACATTCATGAAAATCTGTTTTACCCATGATAGGATAAGCCATCGAACCACAAAATATTTGATACATTTTTTACCTTGTTATCTAAGAAAGAGCTCGATTAAGAAAGTAATCTACACCCCTCTCTTCCTTCACCTTGGAATCCCTCAATTACTCAGATAATCAGAACCTCTATCTTCCCCTATCTTGGATGTTTTCAAGGGTAATAACCGTATATTGGTATCGCACAATGAAAATAGAAATATTTTTCAATATTTCACATATGTTGACTAATTTATTCATAACATAATCACTTGAATGCTTATGAAAAAAAAAAAATTCATAGATCTCATGTGAATCCAAATCCAAAATTTATGATCTCATCAAAATTACTTGGTATTTATACGAGAGATCTAATGGGGTTGAATTTTCTTCCAACGGTCCTATTATTCCAAATATTTTGAAAGGCCATATATACATTGGACTTGTAATAGTCATATATTAACATATTATATTGTATCAATTAGTATAAGAATTATCATGAGAAACATTAAGTGTATATGAATCTTATTATATAAAACATTACATTAAAGAAATATATAAAATTTGAGAAAGCTATAAAATTGGATCGTCAATCTGAAAGGATTTATATAATAAACTATGATAATATATTCTAAAAATTATTGAGAAACAGAATTGAGAGATAAAGTATATTATATTCCCAAATCTGTGCCAATCATAATTGAGGAAGTTAGAATTGAATTTGAAATTTTGGAAGATTTTGAAATAAGAAAAAATGAATCAGATTTTCATTTTTCAGTGAATCGGAATTGAGAAACGTAGCGAATCAGATTCAAAAATCTGAGAGAATCAAATTTTTAATGAACTGTGAAATGAATTCAAAATATTGGATGAATTAGAATTTAGGGACACAACAAATCAGATTCTATATTTTGATAGAATCAGATTCATGGTTCTAAGGGAATTAGAATTGAGAAACGTAGGATTTTGAGTATCAGTAAGGATCTGATTTATTCTAGTAGCTATTCTAACATAAGAAAAGAAATTCTAGACATATATATTAAAATTTTAAATATTATTATTCCAATTGTAATCTTATATTCATATAAATATCCTTACAAATATAATGCATTATTAGGGACATGTGGTTTTGATTTCCAAAACATAAATGAATGAGATAAGTCATAAGGAATATTTATGAAACAACAGTGATATTATAATTCAAGAATTATATTCTTGTCATTAATATCATATTTATTCCCATTAAACCCATCATAATACTCATACAAAAAATATGTGACGGTAAAGGAATGGTATCACTACATGGATATGGTAAGCTGTATGAGTGATACTTTCAGTTCCGATTTACACAAAAACTATGGTGTATAATGGTGTTTTCAAAATCATAATAAAATATAATCATATTTATGATAAATATTTTATTATTTTTTCAAAAATAACTTTTATTTAAATAAGGTTAAAAAGATAATAAAACAATGTTATTAATTAAGATTATTGTCTCTTCTTTGAAACAACTCCTATATATTTCCTCTAAGGAGATCTATAGTCTGACTAATTAAAAGAATATAACTAATATAATGTTGATAGATAAGTATAAGATATAAATTTTTCAGAAGTTGGATGATATATAAGGATCAATGTTCTTAAAAGAAGTGTGTGAGGAGGTGCCCTTATATAATTGAGGTGATGGCATGTTAGTAAATTCCGAAAAATATTAAATTATAATAATCTCATTCTAAAGAAAAATTATTCAAAATGGAATGGTTTTAAAATAAAAGGTAGTATTGTTTTATGTTTCCATCAACCAATAATGGTTAGACAATCTATGGTGTCATTTTAAAACATGTAATTTTGATTGACCCTTAGTTAGCCATTTTTTAACTATGTTTACAAATGTTTCACTATAAAACTGTAATAATTTTAACATTAAAGGGGAAATTTTGTCCATAAATGTCCAAATTACAAAATTTAATACCATATAATTACCACCTGGTTATATTTATACATTTTTATGATTTTTTTATAATTTTTTAAAATATTATTTTGATAAAATGTCATCATTTTCAGTTTTCAAACTATTCATTTAATTTCAATTTAAATAGACAAATAAAACATTTGAATTCCAATATAAAGCTTTTTCACAACTCTAATATTTCATTTTTACCAATAAAATCAGCGTAAGACTATAAATTACTAAAAATTTATTCCTATAATTATTTTCAAAGTCATTTGATTTATTTTTCCAAAAATATAATTAATACCCTTATTTTGTTGTGTACAAATTTAAGGGGATTATATAGTACCTAAAAATTTAATTAAATTACCATCATGAAAATAATTTCATTATGCACGAATTTACTTTTAATATTTATTCATAACAAACTTGGGTCCCTATGTGAATAGATAGAGGATATTTAAAACAAAAAGAGTGTCATTTTATAACTTCCTTCGATTTAAAAAATATTTGAATAATTTGAATAGAATAGTATACATTAAAATAATAAAAATTAATCCAAATTTTATAAGGATATAATTAAATTCTTCCAATAAAAATTCGGATGAACAATTAATACATTGTCACATTAACCAAAAATAACTATATTTACTCTTTATCAAGATGACAATTTTAACTATAGTCATTATTCATATTAATAAAAATTGGGCCTATTTACTAAATTTGAAACTCTTACTTCGAAATATATAATAAATGTTTTCAAAATTAACACCTATAAGGGGAAAAAATTAAATAATTATATAAAATGCTATGAAAATCACTTTTCAGAAAAATAAAAATTCTAAGCATAAAACTAGATTTATACTTATCCCATATGGAGAAAAATATTATATGAATTTTAAAAACAATTATTGAGTATATAATATAAAAAATTATTAAAATAATTGAAAAATAGTGATAAATTTGATCTATTAAGTTAAAACACTTAGCACGTATAAAACAATTTTTCAAGAAAATGTCTTTTCACCTGTTAAAATGTTTTTATACAAAATTAAATTCTAAAATTGATTCCAATTGAATAAATTAAATTATTCAAAATATAATAAATCTAATTTTAATTTGAAACAATTTTAAAAGAAAATGGAACTTTTTACTTACACTTTTTAAAAAATTATTTATTTTATACTATACAATGGAAAATCACTCTTTTCAGAAAATGCTCAGACATGAACCCTAAGATAATATTAATATGATGATTCAAAAAATTAGGATCGTTTTATAAAATAAATTTTATAATAGTTCTTCAAAATTATTATATCATCATTCATTTAAACATGGTGTTATGTTTAACACAATCTATTGAATAAGTATAATTATTTAAAGATACATAAGTTCTAAAATATTTTGTTATTACATAACCTCCTAGTAGACTATGGTTTTTTATCATTAGATATTTGATATATAATCATATCCTTACACAATAATGCTAAAAAATATCCATAAAAATTCTCCACACATTTTTTCCTACCTCAAAACAAACATTACATACATAAATCTGAGATCATACTAGATGATTGTTAATTAAATATCATTAAAAAATGAACATAACCATAAATGATTAGTATCTTTGGAAACATATAAATATAAAAAATATGTACATAAAATATCAATATCACCTCCTCCTTGGTTATTCACAACTAATAACCCTTTTCAGATTTAATTTACTTTCAAAAAATTTCAATATCAAGGGAAAAACATTATAGAGAATGAAATAATAATCACCCATTATTTTTTAGAATAAATAGAGATAAATTGTATGATAAAATGATATTAACATGTCAAAGTCATACCCATTAATTCATAGATCAAAATCATTATTCATGGAATAATTATTTCTAATTCATTATACATGAATCATATATGAATCAAATAAAATAATAAATTATAGTATGAAACTGGAATAATATCATTCATTAAATAGTGGGATGAAGTGTGAAATAATCATTAACACATTAATATTATGTCATGGAAACCCATTAATAGAATGATCACATATTAGGATTATGATAGAAATAAGTGTACCATTTTCAGAATTGTGATAACCTTTCATGAACACTCTTTTGTTCATGGGATACCCACCCATGTACTCTTTTGGGATTGAGATAATCTCATGTGTAACCTCTTTTGAGCTTGGTATAATCTCCCATGTATACTTTGATCTCATTAAACATTAATATTTACAAAATTATTTGGATAGATATATTAGTTCCACCCATAACATTATCAAAATCCATGTTATGTATACCAAAATATCATTAAAACATTTATCATTTCATTGTAGATGAACCCATGGAATATAATAGGGTATCCATAAATACTTCATCATCATAATCATAAACCATATAGGGAAATAATAAATATTGTAACATTGGATAATCTCTATAATATATCATATGAATCTTCAAAGGATGTTGTCATGTAATAAAATATCTTGAAAGGATCAGAGGAACATTTCATCGAGATTAAACACTTTTTATTTGGATATCCATTATTTAAAGTATAAAATTTCCAAAATATTAAGGAAAACATTTTCCTTAAAAATATCCCTATATAATTTTAGATTAAGCTTCAATGAAAATATAATTAATGATGGTGGGAAAACCAATTAATTTATTGAATGTTAAAAAATGATAAATTTCACATTTTTCATAAAAATTAAAAAAAATCATTTAAAAATGATTAGAATATCCATTTTAAAAAAATTTAAAAAAATATAACATGCTTAGACATGAATTTATAAAACATATATGTAATGGTAAACAAATTCTTGAAAACATTTTGAAAAAAACATGGATATGGAATAAAAACATTCACAATATAAGAGAGAAATAAATTGGTATGTCCTTAAAACCATTATTTTGGTACCATAGTGTCATGACCCGTCCCTCACAGCCTGTGTCATCACTACCCAAATCCCGCCTTCCAGTCTGGGGCTAGTGACTAGTACTGAAAATTTGTATCCCAATAATGGGAAGGAATTGCCTATAATCAAATACAAATACACAATCCAAGAACACAACAAGAAGCAACCACGATGTAAACTATTGTAGTAAAAAGTTTACTGAAAGTAAAGGGGTTGGAATACAAGCCCAACAGAAAGGTACAAGTACAACTGAAAAGGTAAAACATCTCTTGGTTCATCCACTAACGATCCAACTGGAAGGGTTGGTACAACATTTCTCCACTGCTCTCCACATTAGCTAATATCCTACGTGTACCTCCTCGTACAGGATCCCTCAAATCTCAGCCGAGTTTCTCATTGTCTACACAAGACACAACAAGGTGCGGGTGAAGCCCATGTAGCACTGAGTATAACAACACTCTTTAGGGACCTCGACAACCCTAAAGGTCTCACAAAATTCTATAAAGTCAAACCACAAACATGATTTCATTCAAAAAGTGCAACGCAATAGATACAGCTCAAAATGAGTCTCAACTTAAACCAAGTATTAGTGATGTATCGATGTACAAATGATTAGTTTTGAAGCTATATCTTCTTATTTTGTAAATTGGCACTGCTTCTGGCAAAATGGAGACTGACCCATATAGTATCGATATGTACTAACCCCCATAAAGACCCATAGAGGATCTGACCCGCCTTGAGTAGATAGGTCCTAACGACCGCAATAACCCACACAGGATCAGACCCACACCAAATAGGTATGCACTAACCCAAACAGTATCTAACCAACACTGGATTGGTATGTGCTGACCCACACTAAATCCATGAGTGCTAAACCACACAGGATCTGACACACACAGGATCAGTGTTGACCCACGCATGATCCCTCAGTACTAACCTCTGTATGATCTGTCTCCAACCACTACCTCACTACCACCCACTAGATTCATGCTCATAACACGCTGGATTCTCGAAGAATCACTCCTCAAGACCTCAGTCATATTTCCAACAGCACGAAGTCCCACAAAGAAGTATCATACTGATTTATCACGTCATATAGGTCCAAACGCAAAAATGGTGTGTCAACCGAAAGCCCAGTATTTAAGTTATAGGAATGTAGTACCAAGGTATATATTGTATTTAGAGTCAATCCAATCCTTCTATACTCCAAATTTATCTAAAACTCTCACTGAGTATTTCAAAAGGACTGCCTCATCCTCAGGGTCCCAACATAATAGATGTCTCATCAACCTGATGCCAGGTCTATTAATGGCATCCCTTTTTTTGAAAATGGGGGTGATCGCACCTCAGTCCAGCTCGGCCTAGTCGGGCCCTCCAGAATGTGCCGAAGAGGCTTCTTCCCAAAAGGGGTCCCAACACCACTAACGGTGTATCAATCGGACACCCGGTTCATCAGTTACAGGTGTTTATTTATACGGAGACGGGTTGGGTCTGGGCTCAATTTGACTCGGTCAGACCAGCCTAATGCAATGGGTCCAGTGGTCTACCAGATCCCGCTCGGGTCTGACTAGTAAAGGGTTGGCCTAGTTCACTGGGTTCGGCCTATTGGGGTCGGCCTGGTTCAATTTGAGGGCTTGGGCCACGTTTGGCTCGACCCGTCGGGTGGTACTCGGCCTGTCTGGTGGGGCTCGGCCCACCCACGTTGGCCCATTGGGTCGTGGGTATGGCTTGACTCGTTGGGATACGGGTCTAGTCCACTGGGCCGCAGGTCCATTCCGCTTGGCCTTCCCACACCGACTCAGTCCTCCCAAAGGCATACTATTGTGTCCCACTATCCCCAAGCTTATGGGGTCGTTCGCCAGGCAGTGGGGCTCTGAGGCACTGCAATTACCAGTCGGCTATTTGGTCACCTGATATTTTACTAACGCGGAACCTGCGGGTGCCGAAATTATTACACACATCCAGCTCGGGTCAGCCGCCTTCATCCACCACGGTGTGCCATCATGCACTAACTACCACCACCCACGCCTGGTTTCTACAGGACTTATCCGGCCACTGTCGGCTGTCGCTGACACGACGCGCCAGGAGTTTCTTCCAAGGGTAACCAGGCTAGCTTTGGTGTTTGTTCTTGGTGTCCTCTAAGCCTACATCTCTCCCGCACTGTCGTGGTCATAGCATGACCCACCATTTTGTCTTTCCATTGAGCAGGTAATTGTTCCCCAATGTTCAGATCAAAAACGAAGCAGTGGAGGGTCTAGTCCATCTTTGTGTCACTCGCGGCCTCCGCATTACATGATATCAAGTAGGAGAGAAATTTAATTCATCAAAGTAAATATCAAAATAAACCCCCAACCTCAAGATTGTTGGAGAATGACTACATTTGAGGAAGAGTTGGTATTAGTCAGTTCATGATTTTTTGGAGCATCACTGCTCTCTAGAACTGGTTCTTCCCTCTTAGTGGTTGGTGTCACAATACTTTTCTAGAGTATCTTCCCTTGGAGAAGTCATTCCAACACTCCTCCTAGAGCTCCATGTAAATAAGAGAGCGGAATGATGAGTAACTCATGTGGAATTAATGGGGTTAATTTATTTTAGGAACCTTCCAAATTCCAAAAATGTGGTTACATTAATAAATGGGGGTCAAGCCATTTAATGGCTCGACGTGTCATCGGTCCCTCCACCGCTTCTTGTTTGTTGGAGGAAAAGAAAATAAAAATAAAATAACATTGTTAATTTATTATTCTCATAAATGTCCAAAAACTATATTTTTCTCCCGACCTTCTATAATCGAAGTGAATCCATCCTTAAAAAAATCATCTCACTTCAGATTCAACGTTACCCTCATATTTTTAATTCGAGAACTGGTAAAAATGATAGAAAATGATGCTCGCGCATTTATTGAACCTACCTTAAAAAAAGTTTAGAAATTAATATCAGGAACACCGAGCCACAGAATCCTGCCGCATTAAGTTTTGAATACTCATAGTATTTCCATATATTTAAAAACATTCCATAGAAAAATCCATGTTTTTACATTCTACCCACACTAGGTATTTTAGTCATAGAAGGACTCAATATAGACTAAGGAAAAATTGGGGGTACTGAGCACAAACATGAGCCTCACACTCCCATGTTCTCTCACAGAGTTCCTCGTGCTTCCAGCAAATGTGCACCAAAGGTATCGATCATCCAAGAAGGACTCACTCATGTCTATCCTCAATCTTCACTACAACCTCAATAAATGCTTCCCCATCATCAATGTCCAGCTCGACCCAATCAAAAACATGTGATCGATCGGGAACATACAAACCCAGTTATGACCCTTGGAAAACATCATAAACCTGATTCATCTATGGGTGAAGAGAAAAGAGATACGCTGCAACGCCAATACATCTGAGAACCTGAAAGGGTCCCATGAACATCAAAGATATCTGGCTGCCCCGACCAGATATCTGCAAAACTCATTGAGGTGAGGCCTGTAGGAAGACATGGTCTCCCTCCTGGAACTCCAAAGTTCCTCATATCCTATCACCATAAGACTTTTTTCTTTTCTGTGTAGTCTTTATCCACTCTTAGATGATCTGAACCTTCTCAGTGGTAGTCCGTTCCAACTATGGACCCATAAGTGCTGACTCACCCGGGTCTGTCTAGCCTAGAGATAATCTATAAGGTCGTCCGTTTAAGGCCTCAAATGGTTCTATAATGATGGTGGAGTGTTAATTGTTGTCATACATGAACTCTTCCAAGGAAAATTGATCCTCCAAACTGCTACCAAAATCTAGGATGCAAGCAAGAAGAATATCCTCATGTGTTTGAATGGTATGTTTCATTTAACCATCCTTCTGAGAATAAAAGGTGATGCACATATGTAGCTGATTTTCGAACACCTCATGTAATCCCTTCCACAATTGGGATGTAAAACGTGTGTCATGGTATGATACTATCTTCGATGGCACCACATGAATTCGTACAATACTTTGTACATAGAGTCTTCCAAATCCATCTACTGATCCCTACACTCAGATGGGTAGGAAGTGGAACGACTTGGTGATTTAGTCAATGATCACCTAGATGGAATGGTGTTCCCTAGACATCCATGGTAGCCCTGTCACAAAGTCCATGGAGTTACCATCCCACAGATTCTCTAGCACCTCTCGTGGCTGCACTAAGCTTGTTAGAACCTGATGGTTGGCCATCACTTGCTGACTAGTGAGGCATCTTGAAACAAAATCCACCCCTAACTTCTTCATCCCTGGCCAACGTTACTGATGCTAGAGGACCTGATACATCTTCTCCACACCAGGATGTACTTCCAGAGGTGACTTATAGAACACCCTCACCACCTCCTCTTGTAACGCCATCGGGACCCTGGTGCGTTCTCTGAAGAGGATGGTGTGATCCTCACGTTCATAAATTCCATTAAGTTCCTGTAATGTGGATATATGAGAATGTATAGACTCTCAGTCAATGTTCCCAAGATGTGCCTATCAAACTTTCAGAAAAAGTGGGGGTGTGACAGTCATACACTGGAGGTAAGTTGCTCCGTCTCAATCCATAAAAGATATCTATAATGCGGCTAGCTTCTCTATCACCTCACTCAAAAACTGTAGACCAATACTCTTGCTGAGTGTGTCTGCTAGTACATTCCCCTTACTATGAATGTAGAATATCTCAATGTCAGGGTCCTGGAGGAACTCTAGGAAACATCATTGTCTCAAGTTCTGGTCCTTCTGTGAGAAGATATACCTAAGACTCTTGTGATCAGAGTAGATTGTAAAACGTTTTCCAATCAAGTAGTGTCACCAAATATTCATGGTAATTACCACAACTACTATATCTAGGTCATGGGTAGCGTAGATCTTCTCATGCTATCATAGTTGTTGTGAACCATTAGGGATCACTGCTCGCTCCTACATCAGTACACATCCATGTCTAGTCCCTGATGTTTCATAGTAGACTACATACTCAATGTCGTCTTCTTGTAGCCTCAAGATGGGGGCACTCATCAGTCTCTGCCTTAGCTCTTGAAAACTCTACTAGCATCTCTCCATCCATAAAAAGGGTTATCCCTTCTTCATCAATGCTAAAAAGGGTTCCAAAACTCTGTAAAATTCAGGTATGAATCTCCAGTAGTAACTAGCCTACCCTTAGAAACTCTACACCTCAATCACACTCTAGGGTGGATCCCAAGAAAGCACAGCCTCTATCTTCGCTGGATCCACTATAACTCCAGCATTCGATATATAGTGTCCTAGAATGTGGACCTCTCGTATCTATAACTTTCACTTCAAGAGTTTACAATAAATTTGGTGCTCTCAGAATGTATCATGTACTATTTGCAGATGATAGACATGCTCCTCCTCCATCGCTAAGTACACCAAGATGTCGTCGAATAAAATCACCACAAAGCATTTCAAGTATGGCTAGAAGATCCTATTCATGAGTCCCATGAACACTTCAAGGGCATTGGTTATGATAAATAGTATATCCAAGAAATCATTGTGGTGATACTGACATCTAAATGATATCTTTTGCACATCCTTATCTTGTACCTTGACCGGATGATAGTCTGGTCTGAGGTCTATCTTTGAAAACCACCAAGCTCCCTTCAGCTAATCAAAATGATCATATATCCTCATAATTGTATACTTGTTCTTCATGTTCACCTGGTTCAAGTGTCGATAATCCGCACTGAGCAACAAACCCCCATCTTCTTTCTTGGCGAACAAAATTGGGGCTGGCCATAGAGAAACATTGGGCCGTATGAACCCCTTCCTAGGCAACTCCTCTAGTTGTACCCGTAACTCACGGAGCACCATGAAGGCCATCCGATATTCTGGTGTAGATATTGGTGTCATCCTGTGGTACAGGTTGATGTATAATTTCACCACTCTATGAGCTGTTAGTCCTAGAACATCGTCAGGGAAGACATCGACATACTAGTCCACCACTATAAGATAACTTGGACTCTCAACATTAGGTGCTCCAGCGGTATGGGTAGCAAACTGATGAGTGATCTACAGCACCCTCCTCCGGGTAAGTACATCCTGTGTAGAAAAGGTTCCCTTCTAAGTGGAAAAGGAATACATGGTCTCATACGCACAGTCACACCACATTTTTCACTAATACATTCAATCTGAGTATGGACTATGGATAATCAGTCCATACCCAAGATGACATCGTAAGGTCGCGACGTGGCTAATAGAAGATCCCAGCTGAAGCACTTACCATCTAGAGTATGCTCAGACTGTTGGAAACAGTGTGTAATCATCGAATATTCTCTCATAGGAGTCTCTAATCATAAGGATTGTGCCAATGGATCCACCTTAATCTCTGATCTCCGAACGATAGCCATGGAAATGAATGAGTAACTAGAACTTGTGTCTAAAAGTACTGCATCTAGGGCTGAATAGACACATATTGTACCTCTAATCATCTATGGAGCATCGTGGTCATAGGCTAAAGTTGATGTAGTAGTGCTTGCCCCTGTCCGCATGCTCCCTATGGTCGGGGTGGACCACCTATTAGTGGTGGCAGTTGAACCTCAAATATCTACCAACCGCCTACTACATGGACCACTCCTCTGCCAAATCTGATATCCTGTTGACCTCCTTACTAAAATCTATGCCTCTGCCTCAGCATTCCCTAGACCATCTGCTAAACATCAGTATTGTGGGTCGGGTAGTTAGAATCCATGTGGCCCTACCCACTCCACATGAATCACACCCTACCTCCCAGCGGACTATCTCTACCTTGGGTGCTAATGACCTTTGACCTTGTGTCTTGGGGTCATCCACCAAAAGGTATGGTCTGCTTGGACTTCTATGTCATCAATCTACGACCAGTGGCATATGACTCTCCTACATGTTGCCTGGTGGTGGGTTATGTTGTCGGTGTCTTCTCAGTAAGGAATCTCTCCACGATGAGTGCTCTCTCCAACACTCCATCATTATTATGCATGCTAAAAGATACCATCAAAGCTCTGATCTCCCGTTAAAGTCCCTACTCAAATTTCTAGGACCTAAGGAAAGCGTCCTCCACCATGTTGGTAGAGTAGCATGAGAGGTCGGTGAACCTCACCGAGTACTAGTCCTCGGTCAGGCTGAACTGTTGTAAGTGTAGAAGCTCTTTGATACATGCAGAGTGTAGAGTCACTAGGATGACCTCTTCCCTGAAGAGGCCCTTCAAATCTGCTTAGGTGAGGGTCGCCTAATCGTGCATCTCGAGCGTTAGGCTGCACCATATCCTTACTTCTCTCTAGAAAAGACTGAAAGCTAGGATCAGCATCAGATCAGCTAGTATCCCAACCAAGAAAAAAGCATTGGCCACACCCAGTAGTCTATTCTCAGCCGCCATTGGATCTGTCTCACCTCGAAACTTTGGAGGCCTCTACTAATGAAACTCAAGAAACGTGCATAGTCGGCGGGAATCGTCTTCTGGTAGGGCTGGTGGCAATGGTTGCCTAATGGGTAGTGGTGTTACTAGTACACCTCTCGAAGGTGCTAACGCCCTAAGAGGGCCTTGATTTGAGGCCTCATCACTCGGTGGGGTGTCATCATATACTTTCTCAGTAATCCGGGGTGGCTGTCTACATAGTGTCATCCTGAAGAAAACAGGTGCACCAGTGTAAAAAGTTATACCTAATAAACTAAATCAAAATAGATCAAAAAAAAATTTAAAAACATGTGCAATCAGTGTTTTCGTGCACAGAGTCATAAATCAGAATTTGGGGTCCATGTGTATGGATATGTAGGCTGTCGCACCAACACTAGACGCCCCGAATAGAAAACCATACTCAAAACACATAACACTCTTACTCTATTAATAATATCAGAGTCTTAGTTCTTCAATAGAACCGAATCCTCTGATACCACATTGTCATGACCCGTCCCTCGGGGCAAGTGCCCTAACTACCCCAATCTCGCCTTCCATAATCCAAGGGCTAGCTACTACCACCAGAAAGGTATATCCCTATAACGGGAAGCCATTGAAATTAACATATACAAACACACAATCCAAGAACACAACAAGCAGCAACCATGAAGTAAACTGCTGTAGAAAAAAGTGTATGGAAAGTAAAGGGGTCGGAATACAAGCCAAACTGAAATGTACAAGTACAACTGAAAAGAGAAAAAAGCTCCTGGATTTTCCACCGATGAACCTACCTAAACTGTAGGTACATATAATCTCCACTACTCTCTGAGTCATCACATATCTTCCATGTATTATCTGGTCCTGGCTCCCACAAGTCTCAGCCCTACTGGTCATCGTCTGCACAAGACACAACAAGGTGCTGGCGAAGCCCGTGTAGGGTTGAGTACAACAGTACACTGTTGGGACCCCGATACCCCTGAAGGTATCACAAAATTCCAAAAAGGAAAACCACAAATCATGATCTCATTCACAAAGTGCAAAGTAATAGACACAGATCAAACAGATTCTCAACTGAAACTATGTATTAGTGAAGCATAGAAGTACAGATGATTAGTCTCGAAGATATATCATCGTATTCTATCAAGAGGAACTTCTACTGACCATATGGAGTCTGACCCACATAGGATCACTGGGTACTAACACCTGCAATGTACCACATAAGATCTAACCTACCCAGAATCAATAGGTACTAACCCCCACAATGACCCACACAAGATCTGACCCACACGGGATCGGTATGCCACGACCCACACAAGATCTCTCAATACTAACACACACCGAATCTAACCCACACACGATCAGTATGCGCTGACCCACATAGGATCACTGAGCACTGACCCACACAGGATCTGACCCACACATGATCATGGATGACCCACACTGAATCCCTCAGTACTAATCTCTATATGATCCATCTCCAACCTTCGCGACACAGATAGCCACTAGATTCCCGCTCAAAGAACGCTTGATTATAGGAGAACCGTACCTCAATCCATTTGTGATATTTTAAATAGTATGAAGTCCCATGAAAAAAGTCGCCTGATAATTTTTTAGGTCATTAGAGTACCAACACAAAAGATAGTGTGGCAATCTCACATTCAGTCTTTAAGTTATTGACATTTTAGTACCGAGGGCCCAGTTGAATTTGTAGTCGATCCAAACCGATCATACTCCAAGATTCTCTAAAACTCTCATGGATTATTTCAAAATAAAATCCAATTTTTAAGTCTTCAAACACAACAGATGATGTGTCAACTGGATTCCTAGTCTGTCATTTACATCCATTTCCATGAAACGGGTGTGATCGCACCTCAGTATGGATCAGCTTGGTTGGGCCCACCAGAATATTCCAAAGGGACCACTTCCCAAAAAGGGTCCTAATTCCACTAATGGCGTGTCAATAAGACATCAAATTCATAATTTATAGGCGTCTATTAATTCAGGGACTGGTTGGGTCTGGGCCAGGTCTGACTCGGTCAAACTGGCCCATACAACGGGTCTGAGTGTCTATATGACCTCGCATGGATCTAGCCCGTAAATGGTCAGCCCAGTTCACTGGGTCCAGCCCATCGGGATCAACACGGTTCGATTCGTAGGCCTGGGTCACAGTTGGCCCTGCCCGCTGGGTGGGGCTCAGGCCCCCCACGGTGGCCTGCCAGGCCGTGGCTCCAGCCCAGCCCATGGGGACGATTCGGCCCGTTGGACCGTCTGTTCAGCCTAACCTGTTGGGTGGGTCTGGTCCATTTGGACGACACACGCTGGCTCAGTCCGTTCGGAGGCGGACTGTTAAGTACTGCTGGCCCCGCACATGGGGGGTCATTCTCCAGCTGGTGTAGCGCTACCCCACTGTAGTTACCGATCAGCCATCTGGTTAAACGGGGTTTCTCCAATGGGGCCTGGCGTAGGCTGCGCCACCCCTTCCGTCCATGGACTTCTGGCCCTAACCACTTCCATCGGAGGTGCCTCCAAGCTCTTACCTTGTTTTCTTCTGCCAACTCAGGCTGGCCGCCCTCGGTCACCGTGGTATGCCACCTTCCACTGCATGCCACCATTTTCCTTGGGTCTTCTCCAGCCACCATAGACATGTCACACCGACGATTTTTTCTGTAGGTCATCAGGCATGCTTCTGTGTCCATTCATGGGACCATCTTCACCTACGACTCTCCTGCACTGTCACCATCGTTGCGTGACCCTCCATTTCGTTTAGCAATCTTGTTCAAAAAATTTCCCCGAAGTTCACATCAAGAACGAAGAGGCGGTGTGTGTGGGCCTTGTTAGTTGGTTATGCGGCCTCCGTGTTACATGATATTAAGTGGGATACAAATTTAATTCATCAAAGTCAACTTCAAAATAAACCACCTACCTCTAGATCATTATAGAACGTCTGCATATGAGGAACAGTAGGTGTTCATCTTTTTGGGATTTGGTGGCGCTCGTCACCACTCTCTAGAATCGGTTTCATCCTCCAAGTGATTAGTGTCGCAGAACTTTTCTAGATCATAGTCTCTTGGTGAATTCATTCCAACACTCCACCCCCAAGAACTCTATAAATATGAGAGAGGGGTGAGTAATGCACATGGAATTAATGGGGTTCATTTAATTAAAGATCCTTCTTAATTCCAATAGTGTGGTTACATGAATTAAGGAGAGTCAAGACATTTAATGGAATGAAGTGTCATTGGTCCTTCCATCCCCCACTAGTTCATTAGAGGAAAAGAAAAGAAAAATAAAATAACTTAGTTATTTTATTATTCTTTTAAATGTACAAAAACTATCCTTCTCTCCTGAGCTTCTACGGTCAATGTGGTGCCTCCCTTAAAAGAATCCTAGTGTTGTGGATTCAATGGTGCCCTTAAATTTTTAATCTAAGCACCAGTTCAAAAGATATAAAATGACATCTATGCATTTACTGAACGTACCTTAAAAATTTCAGAAAATAATTCTGGGCACACTGGGCCTCGAAATCACCCACCGTTAATTTTCTCAGACTCGAAATAATTCCATATATTTAAACAAATTATATGAAAAGTTCAGGCTTTTAAACAAAGGTACATAATGAGAAGAATATGAATGGTGAAAAATGTAATCTCAAAAAATAATCAAATGAGAATAAAAAACAAAATATTTATTAGAGATGAAAGAAATAATTTCATAATCGTAAATTTAAGCATAAGAAATCCCATTATAAAGATATATTTTAATTTAAAACCCCTACTAATTTTGTAATGTTTGACTCAAAAGTACCATAAAAATAATAACAACTAAGAAATTATATAATATTTAAATTATTAGATTAAAAATTAAAATATCATATTGGTATTAGTTACACCTCAAAAAGGAATACAAGAATAAAACATAACATATATCCCAAATAAGACAATTTGAGACGGTAAACCATTAACACCTTGGTAACATTCAAATTAGATCTCCTTCGATCATAATATTTTGAATTTTGAATTTTATTTTCATTATATTATAAAGATAAATTTTATAATATTTCAAATTATGAGTATATTATTCACCAAAACATCAATATATGCACTGCATGAAGATTGTCTAAACAAAATAAAATTGAGATGAAGAATAATTACCTTATGTACAACTTGATTCTTATCCATTATAAACACTTATATAAGAAAATATTTTTGTTATTATTATATAAAAAATCATTGAAACAATTATAGTATCATAAATGATCTACTTATAACATATGAACATCCATTTGTTAATAAATATTTTTAAAAAATATTAATTTTTAAGTGATAATTATTTATATTTTCATTCATTCTTTCCATTCATAAATTATTTTCCTTGTACAATGATTATGGTATAATCATATATAGAATGATAATAAATATATAATATATAACATATATATTCATTAATTCTATCTGTATGTATATATGTGTGATTTTCCCCCCTTCAACGGATTAGCTAAAAAATAAATGGAAATTTACATATATATAATCATAATTATATAATATATATAATATATATTCATTAATTTTATCTATATTTTCATCTCTGTAAATTATAAATTAGAAACTAATTACATCTCTTCAAGAAGGTGGTATTCCCCTTTTATGCAGGAGAGGCCATTTCATTTTCTAATGGACCAGACGGTAAAAGATAGATAATGTCATAAAATTATAAAATAATGTTATATAATATATATATATATATATATTATATCCATCATAATAACAACCCATGAGGTATTGTGATGGAAAATGAATCACATCGATCACTGGTTGCAGTAGTCCACAGGAACGCATGAGCAGTACATTCATTTCATGTTTGATGGAGAGCAGGTGGGAAATGATGGTGAAATATGGAAAGCAAGGATGGTTATACATAGATATTACATATATTTATATGAATATCCATTTCATTACACAAAAACATGCCTGCAGATCATAAAGGTGTATTACCTTTTAATACTAGGTACACAATCTTCCAGTTTGGTGGAAGATCATCAACATCTCCCAAAAATATAATCCCCTATAGAAATCTTCATAAACATACCCAAAATACACTTTTTCATAGCCTAAGTAAAGGGGAGATAAGAAGAGGTTATATTTGATTATCAGTAAGGGTATCCATGGGAGATATGTTAGAATAATATGAGTAGAAGGTCATTGAAATATAAAAATACTATTTGGAAACCATATCATTAATATCAAATATCATACTATTTAGTCATGGTATTACAATTGAAAGTTCATAATACATTGATCATTAAAAAATAAAATTACATGATACATGGGAGCATAATTGTTTTTACAAGAAAGATAATTATGGAGCACAAATAAGCACATGAAATCATTTCCATTATATTAAAGGATCGATGCCAAGGCTATTATAGTGGAACAGGTTCACTAACAAAATAATAATATTTGTAAAGATTCACTTGGAAGACCATTAGGGAGGATAAAGTCCCTTACTAAATTTAATATACACCCCATTTAAGCCTTCACTATCTCCTAATTTCAAAATATTCACCCAGTGTATTGGATGAATATTTAGGTCTATCCCATCACATAATAAAAATGATATATATTTATGCAAAAGGATCATTAAACATTTCTAATATCATAACCCATGATATTAAATGTTTTAAATAAAAATATTATAATAGTAAAATATATAAAAAAGGGGTTAATATTCATTTCATAATTTAAATATATCATTACTGTGTTAAAAAGAAGTAATTTTTATAATAATTTTATCACTGTATAACCCATGGAAGAGAAATGGGAGTCACAAAAATATTTTCATCATAAACCATTCCTATAATGAATAATAATGGTATCGATGGTTCATATATCTAGATATCCAAATGTAATATCAACATATTTCACCATAAATGGAAATTTATATTGAATGATCATTTGAAAAATTACTTAAGGAAAATAAATTTTCACTAAAAATCAATCTTTATAAATAATACATATTAAAAAATATTAGAAATCCATTTCTTTGAAATGAAAAATTGAATCATATAAAAAAATATTTAAAAATAATTTAAAACGTTTATGGATAAAAATATTAATTACAATTTGAAAAAAAATTAAAATATAAAACATTTTTGAAATTATTTTCTTTGAACATAAACATCGGAACTTATAATAAAAACATTAAAATAATATAAAACATTTCATGGAAAATATCTTTTTGTATTGAAAAAAAGTTTTAAAATATACAGATTTTTTAAAATACTTTTCTTGGTAAATAACCTCCAATAAGTATAAATTAAACTTAAATTAAAGTAATGGTCATCATGGAATGAGATTCAATTCATGTTTTATATGTTAAAATAATGATTACTTCACATTTCAATAAAATTAAAATGGATATTTTCTAGAAAAAACATAAATATTCCTTACAAAAGCTTTGTGAAGATTCAAAAATTGTTAAAATTTTCATTTAAAAATCATTTTGATGTTATTAGAAAAATTGAAAACATTTTAAAAAACATAGTTGTGGAAGAGAAATGGCTTCTCAGTAAAGTGATAAATAATGAAATTTTTATTAGAAACCTCTTTTTGAACTAGTGAGTAAAAAATAGATTAATATTAATAAACAAATTTATTATGAAATATACATATGATAACAAAATTTATAAGTGTCTTCAGATTTGGATAACAAGATTTTATCATCAGAAACATAATTATAAACAAGCCCAGTAAATGAAAATATTTTACCAAAAATCATTCCCACATTGGTAACCTTGAATTACATTCCTCAAGATGGTATATTGTTAATTTAAACTAAAAATATATGGAAACAATATTCATGGTATTACTTGTAAAATTATTTTTATATACACCTAATTGAAGAGGATAGGTTCATAACAAAGCATATTTCTCAATGAAGGTAAATTAGGCCAAAATTCCCTTACCACTTTAATAAATTTTGAACCACAAATCCCATGACCAAGACATCATCAAATGGATATGTAAATCAAAATAATTTCATAATTAATAATCATAAAATACATTCATAGGTATTATATACACCACATAAAAGTAACTAATGGAAAATATGGCATGCGTCTCACTATTGTAAAAATGTAAGACGTGAATCCCTGACTGCATTAGTAATTTTCCGGGTCATAGGTCCCTAGAAAGAAAAACATTAAATAAAACATTAAATATAAAAATAATTATGGTAATGAAATAACATTTGAATGTTGTATTATATATTCCATATATAATAAATTAATGGTGAATTTTTATATGACTCTCATTAATAAAATAAAGAGTGGAAATATCTTAGCAAAAGTCTCTACATACTTTAAACACATTCAAACCTCCAATCTAAATTTTTTTATTTATTATTAATTAATTAAAAAAACCATATATATATATATAACCATATATTATTTAATTATGATCTTTTATAACCCATTTATCAACAATTCTATTTAAAAGTCAAATTTCTATCAATAAATTCATTTTTTCATGTATGTTTTGAATTGTAATTTTTTTCTTTTTACATTGATAATATATCAATAATCTCCAAAAAAATTCAATGATATATATATATAAACATCACAGATATTAAATATAATTTTTTTATTCCAATCATTAAGAGTTAGAGATATAAAATTAAATACATCATTCCTAGAAACATAGGTCGTACATATGCTTGAATATTGTATCCATTTTCTCATTGGAAATAAATAAATAAATGAAAATAAAATATTACCATTCCATAATAATTTTTATTTCATATATATTTAATATTTTTTTTCAAAATTTCCTTATTACCTTCCATGTAAAGCATGATCAAATGTTGTTGCTTCATGTGGTGATAGTCCTTCATACACACAAATGATGTTATTGTGTTCTTGGGGGATGAAAATTAATGAGAATAATGTGATATAATTGTTACATAAGAACAATAATATGATAAATACCAATTAATAACTTTTAATACATAATTATAACTAGTATTTAGATATGATGATGGAAAATTAATAACACTAGTTTATAAGGTGGTAGTCGGTCGTACACACGACTCATGACATTGTATCCCATTTCACAGATGGGGCGATGGATATATGGATTTCAATTTTCATAAAAAAACATTCTGTATTTGTAAGATATATATTTTGTTATATAATAATTTTTCAATAATAATTTACAGAGGCAAAGGATGAAATAAAAAAATACTCGGTTATGGGTGTTACCTCTTCTTCAAGAAACAACTTTTGGATTTCACCAAAAGGCTTCACAAATTAGATTTCAAACCAAACTAAGGATTCTATAATGATATGAGAGAATTAACAATGTTTTTTTTTGTGTTCATTTGTTGAAAAAATGGGTTTTAGAATTGTTAATAGATTATTATCAGGGGTGTCTTTTTATAAGAGAGTCGAGTAGCACACTAGTAATTTTTTGAAAAGAAAAAAAATCACCCATATTATTCACATGTAACCAAGTTCTAAATTGTACCATTAGAGGAATTTAAATATTTATGGTCATAATATTTCTATAAAATTTGTGTTGGATTTTTTTGTGTCATTTTTATGACTTATCATTTTATTTTAACCACCCCCCATAAACTATTTTTTACCTTAACTGTAATAAATACTCTTTAATATATTTACATTTCATTGTGGTCAAAAATTAAAATGGATTTATTAAATAATATATATTTCTATGATTCTAAAATTTGAATACATTATTTAAAATTCCATTCAGATAATTGGTAAAATTTACTTTAAAATAAATCTTACAAACGTGAAGAGAAAGAAACTTTTCAAAGAGATAAATATTCAAAAGATGAGAAAGTTGTTATATAAAAATAAAATATTAAACTGATGCCAATAACCTAAATTTTATTAATAGATATATAATATAATTGATATAAATTTTACATCCATTTTCAAAAAACCTTATAAATTCTGTAAATGAAATACTTGATTTCCTTAAAAACAATTATTTTTCACTATTAATTAAAAAATTAATATTTTTCAAAAATACATTTATCCTAAGATAATTTTGATATTCTAACTTAAAATTAAATTTATTTTTTATATAAATTTTCATAATGTGGATAAAAGTAGTTTTAAAATAGTTTTACAAAAGGAGACATAAAGTTTTTTGAGAATAAATAAATTTTTATGCATAAAATAGTATTTATTATTAAATATTTACTAGAAAACACATAAGTTGAATTTTAAAAATAGTAATTAATATATAATATATAAAACTCAATGATTTTTTTTTTTAAATAGGGTTTTATTAATTTGTTGTGAAAAAATATGTTTCTGTAAATTAAAATGGTTTTTAAGAAAATGATTTCCTTCCTTTTCAAATAGTTTTTATGCTCATTTCAAATTAAAAGGTCACATAACAATTAGTTTGATATATATTTTTAGATCATAAATTCTCATAATGTATTTAATCTTATTTATTCCCTCCATTATTATGGTAATGTGATAACTATCATATTAGATACTAATATTTTAATAGTAAGTCGTGTTTAGTTTAAACATGTTGTTTCATGAAATGAAAACAAAACTCAGTGTTCCGTGTAATGCTAGATAAACTAATTATTGTGCGTAATGAAAGATAAACTTAGAGTTTCATAAAATAAAAAATATTGAAACTTTTAAATTTATTTGAAATAGGCATATTTAACAAAATTATGGGGGGTTAAATTATACCCACATAAATAAATTCCATCCTCTCTATTTTTAAATTCTTCTCAATAAACAAGGGTTTATGCATTGAAAATCCCTTTCCGTGAGACCCTCATTGTAAAAAGGGATTAATAAACATTCCTCCTGGAAATAGAGAAAGATATATGGGTAAGTCATCTAGAATGAATCATAATATCTTTACAAAAATAGGAGAACGTAGTTGGGAAGTGAAAACATGGGGAAAGAGGACAAAACAAACAACAAATTAATAATGAACGGTGATAGGAAACATTGACAAGAGAAATTTCATAACAGTAAATCCTTAAATACATCTCAATGGAAATGGTCATTCATTCATAATAAATAAAGGTAAATATTCGACGATTAATTTTAAGATTATTTTTCTAATGTTGAACAATGTTTACGAGAATACGAACATAGATAATCACAATCCATTTTGTATGAACAATATCATCCTATGGTTGGGCCATGAAAAATATTTGTTGCATCTATTACGCTAAGAAGGGATTTTTTCTGGTTAAAATCACTAAATAAGATCTATAAAATAATGATAAATCATTCCATATATCTCTAATTATTATAAAAATTGGGAGGCACATGTTATGAATAAGTGTTCATATGTCAAAATAATATATTAATATTGAATACCTCGTACAAAATCGAACTGAAAGAGGTCCATAAATGGTTATTTTTATAAACCTCCAAAAATTCAAAATTTATAAATAAGTTCACTAAATTTATAAAAATAAACTTCACTCTAATCCCATAAATATTATAAAGTAGATCATTATTGTCACATAATAAATATTTGAATACATGAGTCATGTATTTTATTGAATCATGGTAATAGTAAGAATTTCCCAAAAACAATAATGAAAACATAAATACATCCTTATTCCTTGAATAAATCAAAATATTACTAAAAATATTCCATAAATACAATATTGATGTAAACTCCATAAATAATAACATAAAGAAATTTTTCCCCAAATCATTAATTAGTTCCATGGTCATCAGTACTATCCAACTTTCTTTAACAATATAAATCATCTATTTATCTAAACTAAAAACCATTTTCTCAATATAAATATCATATTAAGGGATCACTTCTCTTAATCAAAACATAACCGTGGAATCAATTCACTTTTATAGGTCATCATTTTCATTAGGAATATTTTTTAAAACCCATAAAATATACTTATATAAAATAGTACTAATATATTTCATGATTCATATAATATATTCTTAAATTTCAATATATAAATATAATAATAATTCAACTATATTCTCAATAAATTAATGATCTTTCATCGTCTAATTCCATAACACCTCTTTTCTATAATATAAAATATTAATCATCTCTTTACATTATACTACTTCAATTTAATCATGCTTATCACAATTAACATAAAAACGCCTAGAATAGTCAATATTTTTCATATATCATTTATAGTCACCATATAATTTGTAGTATAAACATTTCTCATACCACCATGATGATTTTGTTTATAAAATTTCTCTTTAGGACATCAATTTTTATAATTCCCAAAACTTACACATTTGAAACAATCAACAATTGATGATACAGTAGGGAAAACATAATTCTAATCCATTGAGTTAAAAAAAATCATTTTTCATCTACGATTACTTTCTTTGTGACCTTATTTTATATATTAAAAAAAATATTCTCATTCCTCTAAGACATTAAATAGATTTTTTCTTCCCCCATTCATGACATATAGGAAACTGAATCTTTAATCCTTTACAGACACCACATCCCAAACTCTTAATGAACACTATTATTCCCTTTCTTCAGTTTAAGTGTTCTTTATGGTGAATGTTGTTAATCACATATCATGATAATTGATTAGTAATAATCATAATATCCATATCTCTAGTCATTATCACTTTTTCTTCATCAATACATTGTTTATCTCATTTAGGTTAATTTAGTTCCTTCTAGTTCCTACCATTGATTAAAACCCAAAATCCTAGTGTGACTACCACAATTCATGGTGGGGAACCACATAATCATGAAAACCCAAATTATAGTATGTCTAAATCATGACACATTTTTTAAATTTATAAAACCTATGTTTTATACTAAATCATTAATATTCATCATCTATTTAATTATTTCAGGATGGTTAATAATGATGTTTTGAATTTCTAAACAATATCCTCAAGGAGATTCATTCTAGGAGTGCAGTAAGAGCTATTTTCATGAACAAGGTGATGATGGATTCCATATTAATGAACCCATTTTAGATTTATTATCCCTAGTTACTACTATCCAAAAGTTGCATCTACATGAAGTTTACAGGTCAGGATAAAATTACTAAGAAACCACTCGCTATATGATTTATATAGTTAGACATTTACTTAGAGATATCACTGAAGTTTTCACATCCTAGTTTCCAAAGGATTAATAGAACTATCATTTGATACCAACTATAGTGACCCAGTATTTTCATACATAGATATTACATCATTTTTATGAATATTTGTTACATTGAAAAATCACACACATAGGGATTGGGATGGTATTGTTCATTTGGTGACTTGGTGTAAAATCCTATAATTTGGTGAAGTATCCTTAGCATACTCTATAAATATCTTTCCTACAATAACTCTTCACACACATACCCTACTTATAATCATTCTCCATAACCTATAGAATAGAAGCCTAAAAAATTCCAGCTGTAGTGCACATTAAGGGTAAAAAATGGAGATACATAAGAATAATAAGAGAAAAAGTGTTTGAGAACCTAAAAATAACATTTTAAAACCATACCCTTATTATAAAAGATCATAATCTTATGTCGTGGAATAATGGTTATCAATTCCTAAGACATGGATCATAAGGTAATAAAATAATATGAAATATGAGATCATAATAAGGGTATAAGACATTGAATTGTGGCATGAACATAAAAATAAAAAATCCTTTTTTTATTATTTAAGGATATCTTCCAGGGATATCATATTAGAATGGGTTTTCTCCCCTAAACATCATAGTATTTAATGTTCACTACTAGAACCACCGTTGTGGAAAAAATCCCATACTAAACATCGTTTTTTCCAAATTATAATATTTTTTATCACATTACATATAAATATTTACCTTATGAGTTAGAGGGAGATATAGGTCCCAACCAATAAATAATGAAAATCAAACTGATCTGTTCCACATGATCATTATAAATTCATCATATCAAAAAATATTAAATGAAATCGGCTTCATAAACATTTTTTCAATTCGCAACCTATGTATGATAGATATATTTCTTAATAATTTCATTATATCATGATATCATAACTTATAAAAAACATGCTAGTTTTATAAGACTTTTATCATCGTATATCTCATAAATGAGAAATAGTTTTCATAAACATATTTTCATCATAAAACATACAGAGAAACTGTAAGAATGGTATCATTAGACCATATATACTATAAGATACAGGTAACATCAATATATGTCATCTTATAAGGAAAATTATTTTGAAGATACATTTTAAATATTTCTTGAGGCAAATAACACTCCATTTACAATATATTTTTCCAACTAAAATTTTAAAAACCATTTTGCAACCCCTTTTATTGGAATATAAACATTGAAGCATATAGAGGAATCATTAAAATACAATAAAACACTTCTTATGGTAAATATCATTTTCTCTTTTAAAAAATCATTTCTAAATGTCAACAAATTGAAAATACCATTATTTGAACATATACTTGAAAACATATAAAATAATACTTAAAAATCATTTAAAACATTCCATGAGGAAAATATCATTTCAATTATGAAATAAATTTAAAAAATAAATCATGTTAAAAATACATTTCTTTTAAAATAACCTTCAAAAACTATATTTTAAACTTCTATTCAAATAATGGTCATGATGGTGGTAAATTATACTCATTCCATACAACAAGAAATAATTATTCCTTTTACATTTTAGTAAAAACCAATGAAATGTTTTTTCTAAAATAGACATTAAGATTCCATTCAAAACATTCATTAAAAGGACTATCATGAGTAAAAATATAATTAATAAATATTTTTATGAATGTTAAAAAATATTTTAAATTTTTTTTGGAAAACATTGTTTTGTAGGAGAGATGGTTTTCAACCGAAGTTAAAACTAAATATAACATTTCATAAAATTGATTATTTGAACTCTTGAGTACATAAATATAATAAAATTAAGGAAAACTATTTATTCTTTTGAAATAAAAATAATATAATATTATTAATTAGTATCCTGAGAGATAGATCATAATATTTTACCCTAAAAAATTAATCATAAATAATCCGGATAAATGATAAGATTGTAACACAAAATCATTACCACTTTATTAACATTGAATTGTAAGCACCGTGAAGGAATTAAATTAAAAGAAACATAAAATGTGATTAGAAAAAATAAATTACTAAAATTTCTTTTAAAATGGTTTATATACTCACCTCATAGAGGAAGATAGGTGTATAATATAACATATGTCTCTATGGAGGTGAATTGAGAAAAAATTCTATTTCCTCTTTAGTAACTTTTGAACTGTAAACCCCATTAAAGGGAAATACAAAAATATATATTTAAATCCCAATAATATTCTTGATAATTATATTAAAATAAATTAATGGGTATCATATTCACCACGTAAAATAAATTAGTGGTTAATATGATATGAATCTCACAAAAGTACAAAAGTGAGACGGAAATCCCTTACCGCTTTTGTAATATTTTGAATCATAAAAAATAATAAAACATAGAATAAAATGTAACATTAAATATCATTAAAATAAGGATATTTATGTTATAACAAGACAGATGGGAATCATTGAAACCCAACAAAATAAGAAAGTGGTTATTTTTTTTGTGTCTCCCTAAAATAATAGCGAGACTATAAAACTAAAACCATAAGGTTCAGTTTTCTTCATAGAACATAAAACATCTGATATAATTAATATAATTTTCTTATAAATCTATTAAAAAATATATAAATATATATATCATACCATATATTATTTACATATGACCTTTTGTTAACCTTTGATTAAAAATTCTATATTAAATTCATGTTTAGTGAACAAGTGCTATGTTTTTCATACATATTTTTGATTTTTCATTTTTGGTTCTATTTACGTTATCATGGATCCATTATCTCCATAATCATTTAAATTATATAAATATAACATATATTTTTAATAAATTTACTTATATTAATCCATAATTTTTGGAGAAATAAAATGAAATATAGTGTTTATGGATATTGTGAGTCGTATGTATGAATGACATGTGCTTCCATTTTCCCACTGGACAAACTATTAGGTAAATAATATATTACCATTATAGAATAATTTTTATTCCCTATATATCACAAATTTTAATAAAATAAATCCTTAATATCATCCATCTCAATTTTGAATTAATGACATCACTTCGCAAGTCGATAGTCTTTCATAAACACGAACGACGTTATCGTATACCCATAGAAAGAAAATTAAGAAGTAACATGTAATATCATGATTCAAAAAAATTGTAATATCATTAATATTTGTTAAAAAACTTAATCCATAAAAATTTCTATCCCTAATATTTTTTAATGTAAAATGAATCATATATGTTCATGAGGCGGTAGTGGGACATACACATGAATAATGATTTCGTACCTCTTTTGATAGAATAGGAGATAGTTGTAAGTAATTACAATAACCAAAAAATATCGGATCCTATAGAAAATAATAATTTTTTCATATCATCACTATTCAATAACAGTTTATAGTGGTGGAAAAAGAAATTAAATAAAATTCTTGGTTAGGGGTGTTACCTCTTCTTCAGAAAGCTTCGTTTGGTTTCAACCAAAATGATTCTTAGGTTATATTTATGAAAACAATATACATTTTATGTTGAACATATTAAATAATATAAAATAATATTATTCAAAATATAAAATCAAATATTTCCTAGTTCCATTCGTATAATTAAAAAAATTTCATTGAAAATTAATCCCAACGATGTGATAAGAAATATATCTTTAAACGAGAAAAATGTTCAAATTTTTAAACATTTTTTATAAACATTAAATATTAAAATCATTAAAATAAAATAAATTGGATTAATTTATATATAATTGAGATAATTTTACTTTTTAACCCATCGTGAAACAAAAATAAACCATATAAATTCTTCAAATGAAAATGAAGTGTTTAATAAAACCTAGAATTTTTAACTATTACTAAAAACAATTTATCTTTTCATAAAAATAAGAAATCATAACCCTAGGATAATATTGATATAATGACTTAAAATTTAATTTTTCCAAAAAATTATCTAAAATTATCATAAATTAGTTTAAAAATAGGATTCCTAAAGGATACATAACTATTTTTCATAAAAAATAGATTTTTAATCATAAATTTTGATTTATGGAAATATAATATCTAGACTACACTTAATAACAATTTAAAACTTTGGTAGAATGTGTAGAAAATTAATTTCCCTTAAATAATTCACCAAAAGTGATTTTTTAAATTTATTAATATAAAACATGTTTGTATGCATAAAAATATCTTTTCATAAGTAAATTTCTTTTTTATTCCAGTGGATTTTATTTTCATTTCTAGTTAATTGACCAAAAAAGAATTAATTTTATATAAATATTTAGGTCATAATGTTTTAAAATTTAGTAAATCCTATTCATACAATACATTCCAACGTATATGTGACAACTATCATATTAAATTATAATTATCTAATAATATGTCAATATTCTCTTAAAATCAGTGTTGCGTATAAAGAATGATAAATTTGGTGTTTTTTGTAAAAAAATGAAAACTCATTATTTATATAATTAAGTTTAAACTCGATATTGTTTATAACTCAATATAAATTAACTGTTGCAATTGTTGAAAAATATTGAAATAATTAAATTTATTTGAAATAAATATATTTCACAAAATCTCAGGTTGTTACTTGAAATATTCCTAAAAACATATCATTATAGTTATTATATATTATTCATCAGGTAATTAGTGATAAAATTGATCTATATAAGGTGGAATAAGAAATAAAATTAAAATAGCATAGTTAATATTTATACGTTGTCACATACATGAATTATTTTAATTATATTTTTCATTTTTATTCCATTATTTCTTTGTTGTAGGGGATTCCCATGCCTTTTTTTAAGAAAGCATGGATTTTACAGATTTTGGCCAATCCGTGAGCTCATATCCAGACCTAAATGTGAATTTATGTCTTTTATAACTCCTTTATTTTTTCACATTTCTTATCAATTCCACTTCCCAATTGGCCTCCCTTGTCTTATTAAAACTACAATATCCATTTTCACCCTTTAGGAATCCATAATCATGGTGGATTTGTGTTATTTATTAAGGTATCGGGCCTACCTATGATCCATTTTCCCATTTAAAAATAATAATTTGTTTCTTTTATATATTATTTATTTTTTAATATTTTTGGGGGATTTAACCTCTCACATGAGACCACTGAGCCTAGGTGTACCCCCATATTCTTTTCTCCCACCTTAGAGATCATCATCATCGTGGATTAGGGAAAAGACTTCTAAGGCTTTCTCAAATTTTTCATATTTGAAAAGTTGATTTTTTTTTCTTTTATAAACCCCTCATTCTAAACTATTTCCCTTCTTTTCAATTCCCACTTGATATCCTCATACTTACTAGACCCTCAATATCAGTTTTTGTGGTTTTTAGATTCACCTATTGGTGTATTTGGAGAAATTTATTCAATATCTATCATGTTAGTGTGTTTCCTTCCTTCCTCCTCCCATTTGTTTAGGGTTTCTTCCATTTTTATTGAAGTTCGTAAAGTCAAAAAAAAGTAGGGGTTCAAACCTATGGTTTCCTCTTTGTTATTTTTGGTCAAATATTGTGGTCTTAGGTTTGATTAAACAGTCTTGGGGTGCGGCAGTGGCACATTTGAACTATCGCACAATGATTTTATGTTTTGAGAACTCTTGGTATGAGATTCCATGTTTTATCACTACTAGATGAGTTGTCTTTGATTTATTTTTATTTTTTGAATACCTGTTCATTTTTTCATGCTGAGGAAATTATTTTTGGTCGATTTTGTTAAATAATTGGTCTTAAAATGAAATTTTTGTGTGAAAATTGGTGTCTTACAGTCTTGTTCGATATTGTACCAATTAGGGTTGTTTTATAATTAATTGAACTGTTTTATTAAAATGTTTTTCTGCTGAATTTTGTTTTGGCTAATATAGGTGGGCATTATGCTTTTAAAGAGGAATTTTAGATGAATTTTGTGTGAAAATTTTTGTTACATTCCTTGAAATTTTTTTATGGAAATTCTAAGTGGTTTATTGAGTTATATAAAGGGAGAAAATCATGAGTATATAATTTTTTGAAATTGTGTGATGAGAAATTACTTTTTAGGTGAAAATAAATTTTGGTAACATATGGAAATTGTTTTAGAACAAATGGGGAAGTCCGGGTATCTTGGTGGGTGAACGTGTACTAGTATGCTAGTGATCTGGAATGGTTTGTACATGTTTTACATATAAATTTGGACATTAACAACCATAAAAAACTATAAATATTATGAATTTGGATCACTAGGTTTTGGATATGTTCCCTACTATTAGCTCTCTCATGAGAATGTATATGGTTATATTTTCATTACACTGATATATGAGGTATGTGGGTCCCAAAACTAACTTGTTCTTAGGGGTTTTCCTGAGATTATTGCTTATTGACTATTTGGTATTTATCATTGGATTATGGTGTGTTTGGATGGAAAATTTAGTAACATAAATTTTTTATTGAAATGTGTTCACTCATTGAAATTTCCCTTTGAAAACTATTTACTTTTAAAAGTTTTGTTCTTTAGAAAATATTTCTGCCATTTCTTGTTTATTAAAGCTTGCATGATTTTTATATTTTATTTAAAACTATATGTAATATTTGGTTGGATTCTTATTGGGATTAGGCACACATACTAATTACACCATTGGGTGTAAGTAGACTTGATCATGTTTGACACAAGTAAAGGCAAGGCCTTGGGTGATTGCGGTTCGGGTTGCTAGTTTACTTCCATGGTGCAATAATGTGCAGGCAGCTCGTGGTTGATGACCCCTTGTCTTGTGGTGTTCCTTCAGATATCTTACTATTACTTTTATAAATATTTGTACCTATTTTGTCATGTTTATGACCAAGAATTCAGTTATGGATTTTATTTAAGGATTTTTTGTTCGGTAATTTTTAGATTTAGTTTATTGATTGTCTTTGGTTGTTAAATGATTCTGAACACAGGTTAATCGTTCCAAATCCAATATTTAAGATACCTAGGAACATCTTCAATCCCATTGGGATAAGGATCACCTTTCCAGTATTTCCATGGGCTAGGTTTGGTGCTGGTTTTGATGGCGACCAGATTCATTTCGTGAAAAAATAGTATCAAAGCAAGGCTAATGTTTTTGGGTTATATTATTGTTTTGGGATGATATGGGCTAGACTGGAGCATGGACTACAAGGTCTTGGAGTTTTGGTAATTATTGGGGTTCATTTATGGAACCTCTCATGACAAACCATGAGCCGCCATGGGATGTTGTAATTGTTTGTTTGACTTCACTATCAGGTGAGACGTGTAGGCTTCAGACTACATGTGGACATCAGGTGGGGGTGAAGTAGTTGTTTATTTTATTTTTTTAATGTGATTTTCTTATTTATATTTGATCTTATTGAAGAATTTTTTCAAAACTTTTTTACTGACCTTTTCTCTAGTGATTGTTTCCTATTGTAGCAAAATGCCTCCCGGAAATTCTCCCATGCGCCCACAGTAGGAAGCTTGAGATATTTCCCACTCACCACTTGATCAGAAGATAGTGGAGGCTCTGAAAAACAAGCCTCCTACTTTCTGACATAAGAGAGAACCCAAAGAAGCAGAGGAGAGGATCGAAAAGATCGATCACATGTTTGATTTTCTGGACTCAGCTAAGGAGTTAAGGGTGTAATGTGCCTTTTTCCTATTAGAGGTTCCTAGACAAAGGTGGTCTAAATATGTTTTTTATGCTAGGAATCATGAGAAGATTAGAAGGAAGGACTTCAAGGTTATCTCCAACGACTAGTATTACCCTGAAGATTTGGAAAATTCTTGATCTCGATAGAATATGGAACATGTTCATGGGGATATTTTAGTGAGAGTTTATGCCATCATTTTTACTATGTCGGTATGGTATATTCGGAAAATGGTCTCCAATGAAAAAATGAAGGTACTGAAGTTCGAGAGTGGTTTGCGGACAAAGATTTATTCTCAGGTCTTTATGTTCAAGCTAAAAACCAACGCTGAAGTGTTTGATTGAGCTTCCATTGTAGAGATTACACAAAAGGGGAGGAAGTGTTTTCTAGGTTAAATTATCTGGAATGGGAAGTGGAATTTCTTCTGAAAAATGATGTGAGAGGATTATTGGAAGAAGGGATATGGCAGCTTCGGCCGACGTTCTAGGATGTTTTTATCTGGCTTCTGATGCAAGTTCCATCGTGTCCCCCAGTGTGGGAGGACAGGGATCATCCAACCAATGTGAACATCTCATCTTAAACCCAGTTATCAGTGTTGATTTATGGGACACTTATAGCACTTTTACAAGATGGAATGTCCCCTCTGATGTGGGGTAGGATTTTTGGCTTCCAGAGGTGTGGTAGTTAAATCAGATCCATTGAGAACAATGGGATCTCACTTTGGAGGTCATTGTGGTTGGGTTGGGTTGTTGTCTGGTAAAATCCAGTTTAGGGAAGATCCAGAATTGATCGGTCACTCAATAGGAGATACTAGGCATCTTCATGTAGTGGATTAAGAACCAGCGGGATTAGAGGCGGGACTATCGACAATACGAGGTACCATTTTGATTCAATCCTTTCTAGCTAATGATTTTTTAATACTAGTTCTTTGGTTTCATTAATATCAACCCCATTTGTGAAAACCCTAAATTTTATAATTGAGATTTTGTCTTTTGCGATGGAATTGGTGTTGCCGCTAGGTAAGAAGAAGGACCATGGTCTCAGGTGCTCGTCATGGGCACTTTCTATGTCAGGGGTTGAGATGGACTGGGAAATCCTGCTCATATGTATGGATATATATGATATGACACTTGGAATGTATTGGTTGGTACACATTAAAGAAAACATTGATGGTTATAGGTGATGGGTCAGTTTTACAACACCATATGGGAGTCAGCAGCTTTTCTTTGGGGATTGGAATCCTCGGTCAGGTCACACAGGGCATCCACTCCTATAGATGGGGAATCTTCTCTCCCATTTATGTTCACTCCTTCTATAGTAATATGTTCTTTATCTTAATGGTGGACTACCATGTGTAGTGGATGTTATTCCTAAGGTATTCCATAATATTGTTAGGCTTACCTCTGAAGCGGTGCGTGGAGTTATAAATTTATTTGGCATAGGGAACAAAACCAATATATAATCCCTCATATTATATGGCCCCCACCAAGATGATGGAATTAAATATACATCTATATAATTTATAATACTAATTATTTATTCACTTGATCATCTCTCCTTAGGATGCTCATTTTCTTTTTTCAAAGAAGGCCAACTCATATCTCCGGTTGTGTGTTGATTACCATAGCTGAACAAGGTAACCATAAATAATAAATACCATTTTCCCCAAATAGATGACTTTTTTGACTATTTGAAGGTGTGAAATTGGTTTTCAAAAATATATTTATTTAAAATTTTCCACAAACTCAGGCTGAAAGATGGAGATATTATGAATACAACATGCCAAAGAAAGTATGGCCAATTTGAGTACATGTTCATGCCCTTCGAATTGTCCAATACTCCAACGAAATATATTGAACTCATCAATAGGGTGATCAAATAATATCTAGACTCGTTTTTATAGGTATTCATGGATGACATCTAGGTTTACTCTCTGATCTGAGGAGGAACACGACCATCTTTTTTGGAATGTGTTGGGCACCTTATGAGAGAACCACCATTATGAAAACTTGTTGAAGTGAACATTCTAGATCATATAGGTGATGCTTCTAGGGAATTTGATATCAAACCAGGGGGTTTATGTGGACCCCGATTACATTAGTGAGGTTATCTCATGGGAGAAACTGAAGATCGTGTTAAAGATTAAGAGTTTCTTTAGCCTGGCTAGTGACTACAGGCAGTTTTTTTATGATTTCTTCTGCCTTGCTTCACCCATGACCATACTCACCTAGAAAGAGGTGAAGATTGTATGGGGCCCAAAATTCCAGGCATCCTTCAAGGAGCTGAAGCGGTGGTATACTACCTCCCCGTACGGATTTTTACAGAGGCTGGATATTGGTATGTAGTGTATTTCGATTTTTCAGGTATGGGGCTTGGGTGTGTGCTTGTGTAGGGTGATCACGTAGTGGGGTATGGTTCTTGATAACTTCAACTACATGAAAAGAATTATTTGACCCATGACTTGTATTTTTCAATTCTGATGGATTATTTGAAGACATGGCATCACTTCCTCTTTGGGGAGAAGTTTGTTGTCTACTCTGATAATAAAATCATGGATTACAACTTCTCTTAAGAATATATCAATCTGAGGTAGCATCGAGGGATTGTTTATATATATTTGTTCGAATTTGACATTTTATATACCATGGGAAAAGAAAAATGTGGTGGAAGATACATTGAGAAGAAAAATACAAGTGTAATCCTTTAGTAATTCTAGTAATGAGTGGACTCTGATGGGGGTCTTTGCTTATATGTAAGTTGAGACCAAGGAGTACAGTGGAGGTGTGTTCTTGGTGAGCATTCAGTTGACTCCTCTTATGGAGCTGATTCATGAAGAACAGACCAGTGATGAGCTTTTTCCGTAGTAGATGCAGTTTATTCGTCTTGGAGATACTTCTTTTGATTTGTCATCATCTCCCAAGGTCATATTGTGTTTCCAGAGCCAATTAGTAGTTCTGTCGTCTCTGCATAAGGTAGTGATGTTGGATAGCCACCCGTCATAGTGGGTTGTCCATCCAAGTTTCACTCAGATGTATTATGAAGTGCGTCAAATGTTTTAGGGGTCATGTATGAGATGAGAAATAGATGAATTCGTGTTGAGATGAAACATATGTCTCCAGTTGAAAGAAGACCACTAAAGGCCCTCCAGTTTTCTCCATCCCTTACCCATTCCTACCTTGAAGTGAGAATAGGTCGCTATGGACATCATTATTAGCTTTTCATGTACACCTGAGGGTATGAATTCAATATGGGTTGTGATTTATCTTCTGAATAAACTATCCCACTTCATTCTGATCAATGATACAGCTAAGGTGGATGAGTTTAGTTGTATATATCTTCAAGTGGTTGTAAGGATTCATGGTGTGGAATAAGCATTTTTCTCATATAGATACCCTATTTTCACTTCTAGGTTTTGAAAAGGATTTCAAAATTCCATAGGGTCATAGATTAAGATGATCATGAGCAAACTTCCTAAAACATATGGCCATACAAAGCAGGAAAATTAGATACTGGATGATAAGATTTGTGCATGTTTTTTTGGAATTTGGAGGTTCTTGGGATAGACATTTGGAATTAGATGAAACTTCCTATAATAACAGTTAACAATCCTCAATTCAAATGTCTCCTTTTGACATGCTATATGGTCATCCTTTTTGGTCCCCCCCCCCACCCTCTGCGGGCTGAGATTGGTGAGACTTCACTGTTAGGGCTAAGCCTTGTTCAAGAGACATCTAAGAAGGAGAAGTTGAACATGAAGTTTGTCACGACTCGTCCTCAGGGCTCATGCTGTGACTACCCCAAGCCCGCCTCCCATATGCCAGGGGCTGGAGACTAGCACCCAAGGCGTAAATCACAACAAAGGGGAAGGCATTGCCTTTATAAGTAAACAAACACCACATAGTACGCCAGCAGAAGTAAAAACTAAGTAAAACTGGGTACAAAAGTATGTGTGGAAAGTAAATGGGCCAGAATATAAACCCAAACTGAAATTAATGTTCAACTGAAAGAAGGTACAGCAACTGAAAGTAAAGTAGTAACATCGAGCCATCCACTGGAAGTCCCACCTAAAGGATGGGTACAGATAGCCTCCTCAACTCCTTGGGTCCAGCCGTCCGCTCCGTGTACGTCCCGCCCAGTGATCCACCTCCATGTATCGACTTGCTCCACAAGCCTCAACCATGATCAGCGCTGTCCGTCGTCTGCATCCAACATAATGTAGTACAGGCATAGCCCATGCATAGGTGAGTATACGCTACTCAGTAGGGACCCTGAGACCCCCGAAGGTCTCCCAGTATCGGCAAAGGATAATCCACAAAGGAAATATACAATCACGTAGTAAATTCCAACACTACTTAGGTATATGCCCATACATATACCTAAGTCATCAATTCCAGTTCAGCTCCAACATCTGGGCCCAAGTTCGATCACATCCACACAGGATAGTACAACCAAATCCACACAGGAAAGCAAAACACAATCCACATAGGAAATCAATTCAATCATATCGAAGAGAATTATTGAAAGTCAAGACTCAGCTCACACATGTATACTTCTTTGTAAGGTAAAATAGATGATCAGATGTAGCCACTGATTCATTTATGTTGGGACCCACATAGGATACTAAACCATTTAAGCTGTCGGACCCACATAGGATACAGACCAGCTACTCTGCCAGACCCACATAGGATACAAGAACAGAGTCAAACACTGTCGGACCCACGTAGGATACAAGAACATTAGTATTTTCGGACCCACATATGATACAAGAATAGTAGTCATCATTGTCAAAGCCACGGAGGATTTCAGTATGGTCTTCATCGCTGCCGAACCCACGGAGGATTTCAGTGTCGTCGTCATCGATGCCGAACCCACAGAGGATTTCAGTACAGTCGTCATCGTCGTCGCAGTCGCAGCGAGCTCTAGGGTTCCCGCACACAGCATGCTCATTTCTGGGAGGGTCCGCTCCACGAGCCAAGGGGGTCGATACATCAACTGACTTGTATTCTGGAGATTATGTATCCCAAAGTTCCATCTCATCATAGGGAACTCAACACAACAGACAGTGTGTCAATTGGACACCCGGTCTGAGAGTTATTGGCTTTTTCGTTCCATGGGCCCGGTTGGTTTTTAAGACCAAACCAACACTACCGCACTCCAATTGCAACCAAACCTTGAGCGGAGTAACCCAAAAGGTCCGTCTCACTAAGAGGAATCCAACAAAGTTTACGGCACGTCAATCAGACGTTCGGAGCTCAAGTTATAAGTCTTCCCGCTAAGAGGGCCCGGTTGGTTTTGTGCTCGAACCAACCCGGAAATACCCAAAGTTCTTCTAAACCTTGAGTGTAATATACTGAAATTACAGTCTCGAACCAAGGATCACATCGCAACTGATGGTGCCTCAATCGGAGGCACGTAGCCCATGATATGTGCATTTGAATAGAACTGTTCGGAAATAGGGGGTTTTGGGCTCGAACCGACCCGACCCAAGACCCCCTAGGTCGGCCCGAACCAGGTCAACCCTTACCGGGTCGACCCAAACTGGGTTCGGATCCAGCCCATTAGGGCGCGGCCCATCCGGCATGGCTGGGCCCTGCCGGTCCGACCTGAGCGGCTGGTTGGCCCAGCGCGGGCGCGGCCCACGTTGCTAGACAGCTCAGCTCGGCCGATCTGTCGCGGAAAGTGGGGGCGCGCTGCCCGCCTGATTGAGAAACCACATCCTCCACGTCGGGGTGGGGCACTCCTTTGGCCAGTTGGGGGTTACGACCCCCGGCCTTCTTCGATCGGCCGGCACGGATGGCCGGACGTGCTGCCGTCGCGGTACCCCGCGGTCAAGCCCCTCCGACGCGCCGGCGGCCGGTGGTTCTGGCCACCACTCCCTGCTCCGCTAAGGCCACAGACCGCGGCCTTAGTCCGACCGGCGCGGCGCAACAGTGCCGCACCCCTCCGTCGTGGCCCCGCTCCGACCGCGGTGTCTTCGTGGTTCTCTGGCGCTGTGCAACGGTGCCGCGCCCCTTCGTTGCGGCCCAACTCCGGCCGCGGGTTCGTTCGGCCTCAACGGAACCGTGCGACGGTGCCACGCATCTCCACCCGTTCCTCTTGATTCCGCATGGTGCCATTTCACCGCGCTGCCTCTGCTCATGCCGTAAAAAGTACAAGATCAAAGGGGGAGGAGGGTCGGTCATGTTTGTGCAGTCCGACCTCCTCCCATTATTACGATAACAGGCGGCCCAATATAAAAGATGAAGAACGGCAAAGTATATTTCACGAACAAAATTCCAACCCCTGCCTCGATGAAGTCGTCGAACGAGGTTCCTCGTGGAAATAAGACGTCGCAGAAGATGGCGTCGTGGAAGGAGGCTCTGTAAGAATCATCGACGTCGTGGTACATGACGTTGCAGGGAAGAGGATCGTCGGCATCGCGGTACACAACATCGCATCGTCGATCTCCGAGGAATTTGCGGTCTTCGTCGGTGTTGGTGTGTTCTTCGCGTTCTTCAAGGAGGAAGATGAAGTTCTTCGTTGAACACTCCCTCTCAACACAATGAAGCAACCCCTAATGAAATAAGACATTTTATTATTTAATTAAAACACACAATCCATCATTCCATTTTAAATTCAAAAGAAATCATTCAATTAATTGAATTAATTAAAGAGTCTTAACAGTCCAATTAATGTGAGAGTTGACTTGGCATTTAATAAGGTGGTGCGGGTGTGTTACAAAAAAAGGTTGTATGAGAAAGTTGAATAGGTGGGGCTCGTGTGGGGCCCACCACACTAATATACTATCAATAGGGGTTAGGATATAGTGGGTCCTACCTCAACTTCCATAAGTAGGTTTAATCTACTTAGAACATAAAATAAAAATTGTTGCACAACATTTATTTTATCCATTAGTTAACCCTTTTTTTTAAATAACCTCACCCGAGCAAACATAACTCCCGAAAAGTTGTTCCTATGCAATTACCGGCGTTGTGGTTTCATTGGTGCCTTCGGATTTCGATTCGGAGAACCATTTCAAAAGTTAGGAACACCGGCTCATTCGTTCACTGAAAGTACCCGAGATAAACTTCAGAAATTGATTCTGGGCTCACCGGGCCATGGAATCAGGTGCCATCAGAAATTGTGTTCTTCTAAAATCCCAAAGAAAATTAAGAAAAAATTTCCCTTAAATTTTTTGGGTCTTTAAATTACTCCCACCTCAGGGCTTTACATCCCAGTAAAGATACATCCTAAACTTGGGGAACAAATGTGGGTACTATGCAGGCATTTGAGCCTCCCTCTCGCAAGTGCTCTTTTGGAGGTTCCCGTGCTGCCATCTGATGCGAACTAAAGGAATTGACAGCCCACATAGGACTCTCTCTTGTCAATCCTCGATCTCCACTGGGACCTCTGCAAAAGTCGCCCCATCATCAATGTCCAGCTTCCCATGGTCGATGATATGCATCGGGTTTTGCACGTATCTCCTCAGCAGAGATACGTGGAAGACGTCGTGCACCCGGTGCAACTGCAGTGGTAGAGCCATGAGATAAGCCACCTCGCCTATCCTTCTGAGTACCTGAAAAGGTCCGATGAAGCGCGGAAACTTCTTGTCGCCTCATCCAAATCTCTGTAATCCACGTCGTGGTGAGACCCGTAAGAAGATGTGGTCTTCATCCTCGAACTCTAGTGGTCTCCACCTCATGTCAGCATAAGACTTCTTCTAGATCTGAGCTGTCCTCATCCGCTCCTGAATGACCTGGACCTTCTCTGTCATGGCCTGGACCATCTCTGGTCCCGCAAGTGCTGACTCCCTTGGGTATGTCCAGCGTAGAGATGATCTGTAAGGTCGGTCGTACAATGCCTCGTATAGTGCCATCCCGATGGTGGAGTGGTAGCTGTTGTTGTACATGAACTCCACCAAGGGCAGGTTGTCCGCCCAACTGCAACCAACGTCTAGCACACATGCATGGAGCATGTCCTCTTGAGTCTAAATGGTACTCTTCGTCTGACCATCCGTCTGAGGTTGAAAGGCGGTTCTTAGATGTAGTTGTTTCCCGAATTCCTCCTGCAACCCCTTCTAAAGATGGGAAGTAAAGCGAGCATCTCGATCGGAGATGATAGATGATGGTACACCGTGAAGCCGTAAAATCTTCTGAACGTAGAGACGTCCCAAGCTCTCCACTGAGCCCTGCTCTCTGATGGGTAAGAAGTGGGCCGACTTGGTGAGTCATTCGACAATCACCCAAATGGAGTCGTGACCTCTGGAAGTATGTGGAATTCCAGTCAAGAAATCCATAGATATCCCATCCCACTTCCACTCCGGGACCTCCAAGGGCTGTACCAAGCCCGCTAGTACCCGGTGCTCCACCTTCACCTGCTGGCAGGTGAGGCATCGAGAAACAAACTCTGCTATAGCCTTCATCATACCCGGCCACCAGTGCTATCATCTAAGATCCTAGTACATCTTCGCCACTCCTGGATGTACTGCTAAAGGGGAAGTGTGAAACTCTCTTAGCACCTCCTCCAGCAAAGAAGCTAATACCATGGTATGTCCACTAAAAAGGACATCATGCTCTCCTTCTATAGATAATCTATCAGGTGCCTTTCCTGAGGATATCTATGCACACCGCATGTCACAGTCAACGTCCCCACACTGTGCCTCTCTGACCCGTTGTAGTAGTGGAAGAGTGACTATGAGTGACTGAAGAAAGGCTGATCTATCTCTATCCACGAAGGATATCTGCAAAGTGGCTAGATGCTCTGTTACCTCTACATGTAACTAAATTCCCATACTCCTTATATGAGCATCGACTACTACGTTCCCCTTTCCAGAATTATATACTATCTCAAAGTCGTAGCCCTGGAGGAACTCAATCCATCGCCGATGTCTTAAGTTCCGGTCCTTTTGTGAGAAGATGTACCTGAGACTCTACTGGGCAGAATATACTGTAAAGCGCTCACCCATCAGATAGTGTCACCACATCTTCATAGAGAATACCACTACTGAAAATTCCAGGTCATGGGTAGCGTAGTTCTTCTCATGCTACTTAACTAACATGATCCATAGGCGACCATGGACCACTCGTGCATCAAGACACATCTGAGTCCGGACCATAATGCATCACAGTAGACTACGTACCCTACTCCCTCCTTTGGTAGCCTCAAGATAGGTGCGCTGGTCAATCTCTGTCTCAGATCCTGGAAGCTCTGCTGACATCTATCTGACCACACGAATGGTTTTCGCTTCCTCTTCAAAGCTGAAAGTGGTTCTGCAACTCTGGAAAAGTCTAGAACAATCCTCCGGTAGTATCCTGCTAGACCCGAGAAACTCCACACCTCCGCCACGCTCCTGGGTGGCTCTCAAGCTAGAACTGCCTCAATATTTGCAGGATCCATTGCAAATCTCACCTCAGAGATGACGTGTCCCAAGAAGTGGACCTCACGTAACCAGAACTGAAACTTCGAGAGCTTACCATAAAGCTGGGGCTCCCGGAGTTTGTCTAGTACAACCCGAAAGTGGTAAGTGTGCTCCTCCTCAGTGGTCGAGTATATCAAAATGTCGTTGATGAAGACCACGATAAATCGATCTTGGTATGGCTGAAAGATCCTATTCATGAGACCGATGAACACTCCTGGAGCATTGGTTACACCGAATGGCATAACCAAGAATTAATAGTTGCCATACTGACAACTGAAGGTCGTTTTCTGCATGTCCTCATCCCGAACTCTAAGCTGATGATAGCCTGAACTGAGGTCTATAATCGAGAACCACCATGCTCCTTTGAGATGATCGAAAAGGTTGTCAATCCTTGGTAGCGGATACTTGTGCCTCATGGTCACCTGGTTCTGGTGATGATAGTCAACACACAGTCACAAGCTCTCGTCCGCCGTCTTTGCGAACAATATTGAGGAAGCCCAGGTTGAAACACTGGGACAGATGAATCCCTTCCCCTGTAAGTCCTCTAGTTGTACCCGTAGCTCTCGAAGCTCGGTGGGAGCCACCCGATATATTGGAGTGGATATCAGGGATGTCCCTAGGTACAGGTCAATATAGAAGTCTACCTCTCTGCAAGGAGGTAGTCGTGCAACGTCATCAGGGAAAACGTTCGCATACTGATCCACCACTACAGGAAAACTCAGACTCCGTACGTCAACTCCTCCTAGGATGAGGCTAGCCAACTGATGAGTGATCAGTTTTCCTCTCCTCTACATGAGTCCATCATGTACTGCTAAGCCTCCCTTCTCACCGGTTAAGGTGAACCTGCTCCCATCGGTGCGAACACATCGCAGTTTGCACCTAATAAAGTCGATCTGAGCATGGATTGTAGATGACCAATCCATGCCCAAGATGACGTCGTAAGGCCTCGACGCCGCTACAAGAAGATCCCAGCCAAATCTCTCACCTCCTAGAGTAAGCCCACACTGACAGTAGCAGTGCGTAATCGTCAAGTCTTCTCCTGTAGGAGTCTCTAGCCGTAAAGATCGAGCCAACGGCTCCATCGGGATCACGAAGCTCCGAACAAGGGCAGCGGAAATAAAAGAATGACTCGCTCCTTTGTCTATAAGAACTGCAGCAAGGGAGGAGTAGACATAGATAGTACCTCGAATAATCTCAGGTGCGCCATGGTCGTAGGACCCCGCTGCCTGAAGCTGAGCCTGCCTCTGCCTGCCAGCCCCCTATAGTTGGGGTGGACCTCCGGGTGGTGGTGGTGGTAAAGCCTCAAAGCATCTCCCACCACCCACTACTCGGACAGTTCCTCTGCCTCGCCCGCGTCCTCCCTGCGGACCACCATGGTCAACCCTCTACCTCTGCCTGGGTGGCCCCTCAACCGTATGCTGCTCCTCTGCATGGCGGGTCGGGCAGTCATGAGCCATGTGGCCCTACCCGCCGCATGTGTAGCACTGTCTGCTCCTCGGAAGGCTGGCTCTGTGCCGAATGCCCCGCACCTCTCAGCCAGTGTCCTGAGGTCATCCGCCTAATGCTCTGGGCCGCCTGGACCCCTGTGATGTCCGTCGACTACTAACTGTAGACGACTCTACTACGTGCCGCCCAAAGGTAGGTCTCGCTGCTGGTGTAGGCTCAGCATGAAATATCTCAATGAGAAGGGCTCCCTCGAGTACTCCTGCCTGCGTTGGAATGATGAGGGAGATCATCAATGCCCTGATCTCGTGCCTCAGTCCCTGCTCGAAGGTTTGGGGCCCGAAATAATGGGTCTCGTACCATGTCCGTCGAATAGAGCGAGAGATCGGTAAATCTCGCCGAGTACTGGGCGACCGTCATGCTACCCTGCCGCAGCTGTAGTAGCTTCTGAATGCCCACCACACGGAGGGTGGCTGGGATGAACTCTGAGAGAAAGAGGCTCTCAAAGTCCAACTAGATGAGGGATGCCTCATCGTGCACCTAGAGCATCAAGCTCCACCATCTGGCTGATGCCGCGTGCCGGAGGCTCGCTGCAAGGATCAGCATGAGGTCAGCCGGTGTCCCTACTAAAATGAAAACTCACACAACCACCTCCATCCAATCCTCGGCTGCCTGAGGGTCCTTCTCCCCGTGGATCCTAGGCGGTCTCTGACACTGGAACTCATGTAGTGCACTAAGGCGACGTGCACTCTCAACGGCTGGGGTTGGTGGCATCGGTGGCTCGGTGGGTAGAGGTACCGCTGGTGCCTCCACTATAAAAGGGCCCTACACCGAGGCCTCGTCGCTCGGTGGGTTGTCGTCTCGCACAAAGCTCTGAAACCTAGCTGGATGTCGTCGTGGGGACATCCTGAAAAGAAACAGGTGTGTCATAGTCAAAACAGTATACCTAGTGAGCTGACATAAGGTAATCAAAATGAAAACTTTTGAAACACACATGCAAACAATGTTTTCGTGCATTGAGTCATAAATCAGAAGTCAGTGTCCTGGTGTACGGATACGTCGGCCCCCGCACCAACACTGGACTCCCTGGACTGAGAACCACACTCAATACCCTTAACACTATTGCTTAATAGAAGAAAGATCAGAGTCCTGAGTTCTGCGGTAGAACTGATCTCCTTTGACACCAATTTTTCAGGACCCATCCTCGGGGCCCATGTCGTGACTACCCCAAGCCCGCCTCCCATAGGCCAGGGGCTGGAGACTATCACCAAAGGCATAAATCCTGAAAAACTGGAAGGAATTGCCTTTATAAGTAAACAATCACCATAGTGTAAGCCAGTAGAAGTAAACAATAAGTAAAACTTGGTACAAAAGTAAGTGCGGAAAGTAAATGGGCCAGAATACAAACCCAAACTGAAAGTAAAGTACAATTGAAAGAAAGTACAGCAACTGAAAGTAAAGAAGCAACGTCGATCCGTCCATTGGAAGTCCCACCTAAAGGGTGGGTACAGATATCCTCCTCAGCTCCTCCGGTCCAGCCATCCGCTCCGTGTACGTCTCGCCCAGTGATCCACCTCCAGGTACTGACTTGCTCCACATGCCTCAACCACGATCAGCGCTGTCTGTCATCTGCATCCAACACAACGTAGTGCGGGCATACCCCGTGAAGGGGTGAGTATAATCTACTTAGTAGGGACCCCGAGACCGCCGAAGGTCTCCCTGTATCCATAAAGGATAATCCATAAAGGATAGATACAATCACAAAGTAACGTCCAACACTACTTAGGTATATTCCCATACCTATACCTAAGTCATCAATTCCAGTTCGGTTCCAACATCCGGGTCCAAGTTTGATCACGTCCACACAGGATAGTACAACCCAATGCACATAGGAAATCACAACACAATCCACATAGGAAAGCAATTCAATCATATCGAAGATAAGGATTGAATGTCAAGACTCAACTCACCCAGGTATACTTCTTCATAAGGTAAAGGAGATGATCAGATGTAGCCACTGATTCATCTAATTTGGGACCCACGTAGGATACTAATCCAGCTAAGCTATCGGACCCACATAGGATATAGACCAGCTACTCTGTGAGACCCACGTATGATACAAGAATAGCGTCAAACACTGCCGGACCCACGTAGGATACAAGAACAGTAGTACTACAGGACCCACGTATGATACAAGAACAGTAGTCATTGCCATCGAACCCATGGAGGATTTTAGTACGGTCTTCAACGCTGTCGAACCAATGGAGGATTTCATTGCAGTCGCCGTCGCTGCCGAACCCACGGAGGATTTCAGTGCATTTTTCATCGTCATCGTAGTCGCAGCCATCTCTAGGGTTCCCACACACAACATGCTCGTTTCCGGGAGGGTCTTCTCCAAAAGCCAAGGGGGTCGATACATAAACTAACACGTAGTCCAGAGTTGATGTATCCCAAAGTTCCATCTCGACATAGAGAACTCAACACGATAGATGGCATGTCAATCGGACGCCCGGTCTGAGAGTTATTGGCTTTTTCGTTCCAGGGGCCCGATTGGTTTTTAAGCCCAAACCAACCCGACCGCACTCTAACTGCATCCAAACCTTGAGGGGAGTAATCCAAAAGGTCCGCCTCACTAAGAGGAATCCCACAAAGTTGACGGCACGTCAACCAGATGTCCGGAGCTCAAGTTATATATGTTTCCGCTCCGAGGACCCGGTTGGTTTCGTGCTCGAACCAACCCGTCCATACCCAATGTTCTCCAAAACCTTGAGTGTAATATACCGAAACGACCATCTTGATCCAAGGATCGCATCTCCGCTAATGGTGTGTTGATTGGAGGTCTGTATCCCAAGATACTCGTGTTTTAACGGAACTATACAGAAATAGGGGTTTTTGGGCCCGGACCGACCCGACCCAAGACCCCCTGGGTCGGCCCGAACTGGGTCCGGGTCCGTCGCATTAGGGCGCTGCCCGGCCCAGCTGGCACGGCCCAGCCCAACCTGGGCGGCCGGTTGGTCTGGCGTGGGCGCGGCCCGCGTGGCCAGACAGCTCGACTGATATGGGAGATATAGTAGAAATTCCATGTACAGGATGAATCCATGACTGAGAGGTCAATATATATGCTCAATGGTTAGGGATATTCATTAATATAGCATAAATACCCTTGGAAGGGAAACTCGATGATCAGTTGATTAATGGAGTGGAGGTTTTATGGTATCGAATTTTATAAAAGTAATTATACTTTATTTTTTTTCAAAAAAAATATTTAATTTAATATAAGTGTATGAAGTGTTCGTGGAGGTCTTGGGAAAATTTAGTTTTGGTTCGGGGCTCAGACATTCAATTTTTTAAGGAAAGGGGAAGGTACTCAATGAACACATGGTTAGAGCTAACCATGCAACTCAACCATGAATAAAAATAATGATGGATAATGGTTAGCCTAACCTTGAGCCAATGGCCTCACATTATTGAAGCATTACAATAAACTATACGTTCATCATTAATGATTTACCCATGGTTATTCAAATCATGCACTTAAACTATGTCTGGTACTTGTGTATGAGAAGTGTTCCATGCATGGTTGAGGAAACTTTTATCCAACCATGTGGACAAAATGTGTGACCCTTTAAAAAAATAAATTATAGTTATTCACCCTCTTCACCTAAAAGAAATGCCACATTTTCCTCAACCATCATTCTCATACAGCATACCACCTAATATCTCTTTCCTTCCAATTCTATACTTTTTGATATCTTCTTTATCCAATCTTCAATTCAAACATCGTTAGTCATGTAAGATCCCATTTGGTGATTCCATCATTTCTCTTACTTTAACATATTGTTTACTTCAACTTCATGGGTGAGATCTTCATGTAACCTAATATTCCAAATTTTCAAGGTGTTTTCTAGTTGTTTGTTTTTTCCATGTCCAGCCTAAATTTGAGGCTGATATTATAAGGTCAGATGACCATAGGGCTAATGTGGGGGTCAATTAATTTTCCTTAAATTCTCACATTTTTATGATTTTCATCATTGTATTGAATGACGAACATCCCATGCATTACCTATAAAAATATAAATAATTAAATTAAATGTTTCGATCATGACCTAGACCTTCTATTATGCCTATTTCCATTAGTAGAGGTTGGTGACGGAAAAATAAACCACCCATTAGGTAGGGTTCATTTATATTCCCAGGAAAATAATTCTAACATAAATCCAAAACACCCATGGAATGTGTTTGGGTTTTCATTAATTAAAATATTTACCAACATGTTTTAATTGAATTTTAATATACAATATATAAACACAAAGGGTTTTTTACCACTTTTTATTGAATTAAATAATGAAATTAATATGGATGAATCATATATTGGAATTGATATTTATTATGTACTATGTTTAACTATTAACTATAAGGTGCATATTTTTATAGACCTGGATCACTGTTAATGGAATGGCCTTCCTTATGTGAGACGTGGATTTTCAACCCAAAATTTGTTACATAAACACATAACATGATAGTAAATTCATTGATGTGGCCACTAACTAAGATACCATACTTTTGTTTGGTAAATTGTTTATTCTCATGAATTTCTTAATGTATTAGGGATGATTCTCCATCATCTTTAGAAAATAGAATTCAAGGATTATCTCCTTGGATTTGGTTTGAGTCTATGGATTTGTGATTCCTTGGATTATCTCATTAGGATCCAAAATAATAATACCATTTTACTACCATATAATTTTTCTATTTACTTAGTTAGAAAAATTTAGAGTAGGATTTAAAGGGTTTAACCCCTGCATTACACTCAAACACCTATATCCAAGATAGATGTTTGTTACTATGGGTTGGATTGTTCTTCGGAGGTTAAAAATTCCTCGGTTCAAAATTGGATCCTACCTGATTAATATATATTTACTCCCAAGGTATGTTACTTAGGTCTCAAGATAAATTAGTTGGCCTTATGCTCAAAGACATCTGACTTAGCTCAAATAAGGTAAAATCAATTTGGTATCCCATAAGCAACCTTAGTCGATATATTTATTATTACTCATTTCTTTTAAATTATATCATTAAATTATTATATATTATAATAAGTGGATTGATATGTATTAGATATCACTGGTGGTAGATTATGATTTTTTACACACCCCATGTTCAGGCCGCCATTTGGTACATAGGTAAAGTTTTTTGATACGGGTATAAATAAATGCAAGCACTCAGTCATAGATGCTTGATTTTTTTAGGATTGGAAGACGGTAAAAGATGATTAATCCAATAAAAGGTTATCTAATGGATATAGTTTTTTTTCCTTCTTCATACAAGTATTTTATATCATCATGTTTTATGTTAGTATATTATATTTTGTATAAATATGACATCATCTATATATAATACTGCATATGGATTTGACTTTTTTTATTCTCTAGGTGTTTATTTCTATTTCACTATATTACATAAATGTTGCATTATATTATTCTTATTTCCTTGTTTCTTATTACCCCTACCATGCTCCACGTTGATAAAGTGGGGATAGTCTCCCCACCATATCTTCATACACCCTCACTGTTTATTAGAAACATCCAGAATATGTTGAGGTGCACTTGAGGCCATGTGGCCCTCATGTTTGGTAACTTATGACTAAACCAGGACTAGGATTTAAAAATATTGGTATATATTCAACCAATAATAAATAAATAATTTTTATGTGTCATTACGACCGTTATATCTTATTTCAACTTTCCCCATCCCATGCCTCGGTAAACACGTTTTAACCTTAACCATGGAAATTAAGTTTTATTTTCATTAATCCTAATTGTGAAAAAAAAAAATTAAGTTTACCCTTTTAAATTATGTTAATTATGTTTTTCATAATATGGAATCTATTTTACTAGATTAAATTTCCATAAGTGCCACAATTGTTTTTATTTAATTGTGCATAACGTAATCATTCCTCATTTTTGGGAAAACGTATTTTTAAGTGTAAAACTAAATTTTATTCAATTTCATGCCTTGTAAAAACTATCCAATGAATGTTAAAAAAATTTATCGATTAAATAATATAAAAATTATTAAAAATAATAGTGACTTATATTACATTAAATTATAATTTAATTTTTAAATTAAATTATTTAATGAATATAAATGGTGGTTTTACAAATATCATTATTTTATCTACTCATTGAAAAATAAATATTTTTTTAATAACCAAAATATTCACCATAAGAATATAATAGAATTTATATTTCAAAAATGATATTAGTTCCCTCCATTAAAATTTATAGAAATTGTAGAAATTAATGAAAATTTCCATACATAAAATGCAAAAAATAGAATTTGTTAAGAATTCATATTTTTTTTAAAAAAATACTTAAGACTGAATAATTATTTATTATTTATTAATCCATAAATTTATATTATTAAAAACATTATATATATATATATATATATTCAAAATGTGTTTTTACTATTAATTCCTTCAAATTTAACTACTACTTCATAAAGGATGCTTATGTCACTGTTCATTTAGACATAGGGTTGTGTGTAAAGATTACTATCAAATAATTCAAATTTATTTCAAAAAAATACATATGAAATATATGTTTGTCACATTATACCCACATTAAAATTATTTTTACCCTTGAAATTCCTTCACCTTTATACAAATAAATGAGGATATCACTTCTTCATCACATGATTGGGTTTTCATGTGACTTCCTTGAATTTTGAATTCCTCTAAAGAGCTTTAACCAGGTGAGTAGTATGGTTAATTAGAATTTATCATTATATTAAATGTATTAATTAGTAATTATTCGTAGTATGTATAACTATCTATTAGTAAAAACTCTAATTTTAGCATATGATAAGGACCTTGTATTTTCTTCCTTAAAAGTGATACATGTAACACATCATGAACATGAGATAGGTTCATTGTAATCACAATTAGATAAGCTATTGTTACTACTCAATCAAGAATAATTAATGTAATAATATACCTAGGAAATTGATTCCCCTTATTTCCAATTATCATATTCTTATTTCATGGAAAAATTCTAAGGATTATCTTCTATTCATCTTTAAATTATATATCTCACTAAGATTTATCAATATAATGCTTATTTTTACTCTAAGCTACCTTAATATATTTTTGAGTGGATCTAACCTTCTCTAACATTTTTTCAACTAGATTAGTTCTTGATATCTTTCTTTCTCAAGCATCATCGCATTAACATAATGTTCTACACTTCTATCCGTAGATAGCAAAATGTGGATCAATATGGAATCTTGAGTGAAATTTATTGTAAGAAAAGTCTAATAGATGAATGTATTGATACAAAAGACATTAGAAATCTATGAAAAAATTTCTCAACATATTTTCTAGTGTCATATTGGTCATCATATACTAACCATTTATTAGAGGATGATATGTAATACTAAAACACAATATTGTATCCAGATCTTACTAATGACTTTTCCAAAATTATTATGTATCCATGGATTTTAATCAAATAAAATAGAATCAGATACTCCATGAAATTTTTCAACTTATTAAATATATATCCTAGAAATATTATCAAAATAGGAATATTATCTAATATTACTGAATTTTATGGAATTCATAAGGTGATCAACTAAATTTTAAATATCTTTATGGATTATGGACATTTTTAAAAGACAAACGAAAACATCCCTAGTGTTTTTCCCATTTCCATTATTGTATGGGTAATGGTTATAAAATACCATTAGAAATATGAATCTAATTCATAAATGTTTTACATACTATGTACAGACATATATACTATGCAATCTCTCTCTTCATATTTCCCCAAAACAATACTCTTTCTAATATCTATACTTCATCATACTTCCAGGATAAATAAGGAAAGTTGAGATATGAGATTATTCTAGAAAATCTTTCTTTAATTATTCTATTTATGATTACCATACTCAGTTCCTTAACCTTATCATTATTTCATAATCACGGTTAAAATCAAGTACATTTCTCAACTTCTTTTGAAACACTAAATCCCCCCTTTTCACCCGTTGGTCTTCACATGGATAGATGGTTGACAACACCATTTGTAAAGATAATATTTCTCCCCTTCTATTAATAATTAAAGGATCCATTATTTGGAACTCCAAAAATATACGAAATTGTTTATCCTCATAATAGATAATTTTGTATAATCTTTTTCACTCATAGAATTATACATCTTGTTCAATTACGTAATGTGGTAATGTATTGTGTATTTATGATCCTTAATCAAATCCAACCATGTTTTCTACTAAATATTTATCTCTTTAAGGTTGAATATATACTATAAATTTTTATAATAAATATATATGTCACACCTTTTTCATTAAGATGTTGATTCAAAGTCTATAATGAAACGATTACCACTGGATAAATTAAATCACGGGTTGAGTAATTTTTCTCATTAATATTTAATTGAAATGATTCATATGTTATTACCACATAATTATTCATAATAATTTCTCCCAACCCCTTTTTTGATTCATTATAATAAATCAACAAATTCTTCTCCATTGTAGGGTAGTTAGACTATAAGTGCATAGACCAATAATCTTTTCTGTTCCTTGGAATTTTCTTCACATTCATCAATCAAATTAATTTTTAAAACTGTCAAATTTAACTTGGTTATATGATTAAGTATTCATAAAATGTCTTTTATAAAATATAAATAATATAACGACAATCAGATAAATCTATATATCTCAGTAACATTGGTTGGTCTATGCCAATTTTCATCAACTTTCATCATTGATTGATACACTGATATACACTCTCTTTAGAATATATGACCTAAAATGTATCTTCATGGATCCAAAATTAACACAAGGTAAATTTTAAATATATATTATCCTTCCATATGGTCTTCAATGTAATCCTCATGTGTTATTAAACCTCCTAGTTTCTCCTTGAATATAAAATTATATTGTCAATAGAAACTACAACAAATATATAAATGTTATTTATATTTACTCAATTCATTAAATCCATGAGGATGTCAGGGGAATTATTAATACCAAATAAAATAAATATAAATTTAGAGTGTCCATACATTGAACATATATCTTTCTGGGTTATGAAATCACTTTCAACCACAACCTGTTTGATTATAGATTACATTTTAATCTGGGAGAAATATTAATCTCCTCATAATTGATCAAAAAAATCATCAATATAGGAAAGAGGATACTAATTCTTAATTTTTACCTTTTTTTGTTTGTGAAAATTATTATAGTCTCATTGATGCTTCTTTATTATTAACAAAAATAATCATTTCACCTTGTAGTGATGCACCTGGTTGAATAAATGATTCATCAAGATTCTCATGTAGTTTCTTCTTCAATTCCTATAACTAAATTGACTGCATTCAATATACAGTTATTCTAACAGGTGTAGCACCAGTTTTGAGTTTTATTTAAAACTCAAGTTCATCATCTATAGGATGACTCAGAATATATTTTACAAATAAATAAACAAACTCGCATAAATAAGCATATATTAAATGTTGAGTTCCAACATAACCATTTGAGATTACCACACCCTTTGAATATAAATCAATACCTATAAAATGAATTTAATGTAAATTGAAATTTCATATTTATCCTCACACTAATAGATGATCATTGGTTGGATCAACACATAATGTGGTACTTCTTATCCTATGTAATTAATATTGGAATTAAATGAATAATTCGAATATGTTCCCAAGAGAACACAAATTAAACTATAATGAGAATAATGATATTTTTAAGAATAACCCTAACATATAAAATTTTAATTGGGGAATTATTATAGACTTCAGAAGCTATCAATATACCATTAATATTTTTTAATACAATTTAAATATTGAATGACTAAAGATGTGAATTAAGATTCCTTGAAACATTTCCTGATATGAAGGAATTCATAAAAATATTCTCAAATTGCAAACATCAATATTTTAACAAAGTTGTAACCACTTATACATTATCATTATATCATAAATACCTTTCTAATACCAAACTGGAAAGGAAGAACTACAAGCATCCTTAATTAGAGTGATCAGTCGTGAAAACAATCATAGGATATCTAAATAATAAAATATTTTTTCACTCAATGAAACCTAAGGTTTAAAAAATTTAATCCAAGAACATTATTTACTCAAAACATTAATGAATACCATAAATAAAATGTTCATTAACTAGATAATGTCCAATTAGAGTCCCATTTATGTGTCAAATATTTGCCTCACTCATCATGCATGTGAGATGATCGAGTAAATAATCAATCCACCCTATTTAGAGATGTTACCCCAAGGTGAATATGTTTCACTACCACAACCACTTTCTAGTATCCCAATGAAAATATTTTTTCTAGTAAAAAAACACTTCTATATTTTCCAAAACATAGGATTTCCTCCCATACTGAAGGTTATCATAAGGGTTATCACTAATTTTGTTCCATTCAGCTTTTCAAAAATAACTATACCCTTCTCTGATGCCAACTATAGTAACCCAAACATTACATATCAAAATATTACATAACAATTGGTGATAAATAAATGATCAATGATAGTAAAAAAGTGAAATATTAATCAATTGACTTTTTTAATCATGACATGAAAATAAGAGTACTAGTATATTAGATTAATATTTCAAAATCATACCTATTAATTCATAATTAAAATCTTGAGTAATAGAATAATTCAAAGAAGTTATAAAAACATAAAACACAAATATATCAAATTACATTATCCATGAGAGTATATAATTAGTATAATATCATTTCATAAAATACTGGCATGAAGTTTGGATTAATCATAATCATAAAATTTGTATGTCAAGGACATCCACAAAAACATTCAATATGTGTTATAATTAATAAAGACAATAATTTACCTATTTACATCATGAGATAACCACTTATGTACACTTTTTTGGGTTTAGAATAACCACATATGTACCATATTTTGGTCCTTTCCTATGTAAATTCTTTTGGGATAGGTAGAACAACCAATTTTCCCATTGAGATCATAAAAATTATATATGTATCCAATTAATTTGAGGGATATAACATAACACAACCATCACATTATTGAAATCCATTTATATTTATGTCATAATATCATGAAAACATTTATCATTTAATCATAGATTAATATATGGAAAATAAAATAGATTCCATATACATTTTATCCAAATACTCATAGACCATGTAGATAATTAATAAATATGCTCAAATTGGATAATATACATAATAAATCATAAGAATATTCAATGTGTGTTTTCATCGATAAAATTATCTTTATAAGATCATTGGAACATATCTTCAGAAAATGCAGTTTTCATTTTTAAAGCACTTATTTATGATTTAAACCATTGAAAATATTAAGAAAAAATATTTGAAAATATTAAATTAAATTTATATAGTGATAAGTAAATAAAATAGAACTCATGACCAGGGGTAAATATTTTCTCACGATATATGTTAAAACATATATTCGTTTCACATTTTTTGTAAAATGTCAAAAGTACCTCTTTGAGGAAAAAATATTCCATTTTCACTTTTATATAGAAATTAAAACATGTGAGGAATTTACATTAATCAATAATTATGGAATGTTAAAAAATTATTGAAATCATTTTTAATAAAATATTGATTTAAAGGAAAAATACTCCCATTTGAAGAGAAAAATATGTTTAACTTTATTTAAATGTATTATTGAGGTCTCTTTAGTATTTAAAGAGTATAAAAAGAAATTAAAACATGTTTTAGCATATAATAACAATATTATTATAAAATAAATAATATTTCCGATATATATATCATATTATTTTATCATTATAAATGTAATCCTAAATAATCCCAGTAAAAATTTGGATTGTAATGTAAAAACCATACTAATTTTGTAACTTTTGATTCATAAGTCCCATAAAAGATATATATACAATGAAACATAAAATAAAATTAATATATTCTTTAAATATATATTTATTACCTTCCATGTAATTCATAAGTGAAAAAAATTAATCATATCCCATTAGGGTGGTGGTAGTCCACATGTACACACAAGCTACGTTATCATTTTGTAATGGTTTATAAGCTAAAAAGTTAGGTAATATCCTATAATTTCATACTCATATTTATTTAATAAGTATGATATATATTTATGTATTAAAAAGTTCATAAGAACCAACTATGAAATATGTTTAGGGAAAATGAATCATATCACTATATAGTAGTAATAGTATGCACTTATACATAAGGGAATATTTAATTTCCCATTAGATAGAGAGAATATGGTAAATGGTTGTGATACAATCATAATAATATATCATTATATTTATTGTGTTGGTTATATAATATTATTATCAATAAAAAAGGTTAAGATATGGTTGAAGAATAAATAAAATTTAAAGATCTAAGATCATATTTATACATCTTCATTGAGATGCCTTCATCATCTAACTAATAAATCCTAGAAATATTCTTTTTAGTAGAAGAACTAAAGATGAAGGATTAATATAAGGAATATAAAAATATTTATAAAAAAATTGGTTGTAATTTAAGTGTAAAATTTTTTGAATCATAAAAGAGAATGTATTACATTTTTAAGCGGCTTGAGGGACACACATGGAATTAATAAAAACATATCAATAACACAAGGTCAATTTATGATTAAATGGAAACAATGGACAATAAATTTATGATATAATAATATAAGGACAAAAAAACATTAAATAATAAGAATTTGACATGATTATTTAGTATTCCCACCCTTATCATTTTATTTAATCCACCCCGGGTAAACCCTATTTTAACCTTAACCATTATAAAAAAATTTAATATTTTTTACACTTCCTTAAAATTAAAATTTATGTTAATGTTACAAAATTTATTTAATTATTATTATTCCATATATATAATCCATTTCTCTATATCCAATTTTCATATGTGGTAAAATTTAACTCTAAACAATCATTCAAAATACCATGAAACCCTGTTTGTCACAATTCCAATGTTAAACATATAAATGAATATTCTTTCAACCCATTCCTTAAAAAAACAGAAAATAATAATGTTAAAATATTTTATGCAGTATATATTCTAAAATTTTAATGAAAAAAATTAATCAATACATATTAATTTCATTTATAAAAAAAATACATTACGTGAATAAATACAGTATTTAGAAAAAATGTGTTTTTAATCCTAAAAATGACCATATACCAAAATCATTTATAATATTGAATATTATGTAAATATTTATATTACATCAAATTTAATTTGACCTAGTTTACTTTAAAACATAAATTTAAATTTAAATTACTTTATTTACTAAATAGAAAGCACAATTTTGAAAAAATATTTATCTTCGCAACTCGTAGGAAAATAAATTTATATTTTAAGAAAAATTATAAAATTTATCCAAAGATATTATTGAATATATTATTTCCATAATGATATTAATCACATAAAATAAATTTTTTAAAAATTTTATAAATTTATTATAATTCTCATGAAAAAATGAAATAATACACATTTTTGAAGAAAATATTTTTTTGAGGAACAAAATGACATTACGGAAAAAAAGAGTTCAAATTTATCATTCATTATTAAGTAAATTTAGGTTATGTTAAACATTTTTTCTTATTTCATTAAAATAAAGTTATTACTACTCATACATACCAATTTAATTTCATGGTTATGAAAGAAAATTATATCATGAATCATTTAGACTCGGGGTGCATGTATAGAAAGTTACTAAATACAAAAGGTCAACTTAAAAAGAAATACATATAAAATTTTAGTATGTTACAGTTCATACTATAAATATTCCTTGATATAAGTTCCTTTTAAATTATAAAACATAATAATAATGTGGTCTCATGTGTTTGGTAACAGGAAAGGATTAGAGTGTATTTATCATTATTGCACAAACATGTTAGATAACAAGAGCATTGGATAAGTTCATGATTAATGAAATAAAATCACATAATCATAGGAATTTACCCAGAGTCGTGATATTTTAATCATAAAAAAGGAATATATAAACACAAAAGGGTCAATATAATGGAATAACAAGTACCGTGACCTAATAATATTAATATATAAGAATAATAACATGACATGTGTCATAAATCATGAATGTGGTGCAATAATAATATTAGATAATCAAAACACTTCTAAATATTAACCTCCAACTAATTCATACTATATTTGAAAATACTAACCACCTATGTCTAGAAATATTATTTACTATCTTAACAACCCATGACCAATAACATAGTGGACTTGTAAAAACCACTCGTGCTATAAATTAATCTAATAACATATAAAGTATTAAAAGATACATTGGAGGGATATAGAATTTTAGTCCCATCGATAATATAATGATAATCTATAAATATGTGTTACAAGGATAAATAATCATACATTATAGCATGAAAGACCTATGAAAAGTTAATGGATTATAAAACATTCTACATATGTATCACATAAGAATTATCCAATAATTGGAAAAATTATACCAAAAATTAAATCACACAAAAGAAAAATATGACCATGTAATTTAATTGGTGTAACCTGAAAAATAATTTCATAAAAAAGAATCATTAATAGATTTATAAGAAAACAATAAATCATGAAAATAATTGGTTTTCATTTTAATGGCATTGTAGTAATTTAATGACATAATTCACTTTATAAATCATTTTCATAATGTGAAAAAACGAATTTTAATACTATATATAAAAATTTATACTATCAATCATGGAAACATAAAAATAAATAAAGATAAATTAGAAACAAATTATAGATATAAAATACTAAATAATTGGAAAAAGAAGCTTTTAAAAATTTAGTTAGAAGTTTAAGGTAATATACATCAATAAATTGGATGTAAAATTTAAATTTGAATGATGATAAATATTAATATGAAATATATAAAATATAATACGTATATAAATTTTGACATAATAAAATAATTATTTTATTTAATAAATAATATAGACATGGTTGAGAAATACATAAAATAGAGAGTGGTGGATGTGGATTGGAAATACATAAAATATGGAGAAAAATTGATCATTTACAAAATTGTATTTCAATGAAGTGATAATCAATAAAAATTATTTGGATTTAAAAAGTGTGTTATGCCTTAAAATAATGAAAAAATAAAATAAGGGGATGATAAAAGGTATAATATATTATAAAAATAAGGTAATAGTTAATGATGGAAGGACACAACTCAATGAAATAAGATTGGGTCAAAAAAACCCATATCTTAGATTCATGCATGGTAAAACTTGATCTAAATTCTTGTAAAATCAATTTATGTTTACTATTCATCTAAATTAGAAAACTATTTTTAATATTTTATGTAAGGACATGGAAATTTCATGGAAATTTTTTTCATAAATTCTTTGGAAGTTTATGAGTCCAAAGTTTCTGACGGCGCCTGGTTCCAAGGCCCGGTGTGTCCGAAATCAATTTCTGAATCTTTGTTCAGGTACCTTTAGTAAACGTACATGCGGGTTTTTCTATCTTTTGATCCAGTGCTCAGAATTGAAATCTGAGGACACCGATGAACTCGCAGCTCCGATAATCACGTAAGGAGACCTTTACCGCAGTTCCGTTTGGTCAAGAGTGGAAGTTAATTTTGGGGATTCTTATAAATAAAATAAAATTGATGTGTTACATAATTTTATTTAAAGGTGGAGGTTAAATCCACCAAAGTGGAGTTGGAGGTGGGGCCCACACCCCACATAACCTCCCATTGGAGGATATTGTGTGGTGGGGCCCACATGAACACCAAACCCCTCAACTCCCTTTAAACCCCCTTTGAAACTCTTGGAATCCCCTTTGAATTAATGAAGCCACCTCCCTTTTCTTTTAAATTTTAAACCATCCACCTTCCCTCATTAATGGGCCAACACTACTAATTAATTATTTTATGGTGTCATAAATTTATTTGAATTGATCAGAAATGCATGGAAATATTAAAAATACTAGGGATACTATTATTTTATTTGCCTTGGCAAATTTTCTCTTGGGAGGCTTTGGAGAATTAGAAGTAAAGAGTTCTTCCCACAAAGAATGCGAAGAACATCTTCCTCTCCAGGAAGAACATGAAGAACATTCCTTCCACTTCTTCAACCAGGGAATTAATGTGAGGCGACACCCACAAGGAATGTCGTCTACCTTCCTCTTCCTCTACGTCAAAGGAGAAGATGCTACCTGCGAAGAACGTCGCCAACAACGACGTTTCCTCCTTGGACACAACCCGATGTCAACGAATCGATGCCATCATCAATGAACGAACATGAAATAAAGGTAGGGGGATTTGATTACATTAAATTATTTCCACATTATTCAATGCATACCTTGTTCGATGGTGTCCTTTTGTTATCGCCTAACAAGGAGGGCGAGGGCCGAACAAACAAGGCCTCTCGAGCCCCCATGGATTCTTGATTGTATTGGCGACGGAGGCGGTGTCAGAAGAGGCGACGACAACCAAAGTCAGCGGCGACCAGAGGCGGTGGTGACTAGAGGAAGCAGCGGCCACATGCTAGCCACGTGAATAGACCAAAAGCTACTCGAGTCCCCCGCTCCACGGGATGACCTGCTGGCCAATCTGCCAGCCGACTAGGCTTGACGGGTTGGGCCCGAAATCAAGTAAATGTGAATATCTTCAAGACCGAGTGTCTGAACGATGCGCCGTCTGTGGAACTAGGACCCTTGCCATGACTCAGTCCTTTTTTGATACTCTATGTGAGTTTTGGATGACTTTGGAAAACGGACGGGTTTGTATCAAGTGTAAATCCAACCGGGCCCCTGGAATGGAAAAGCCTGTAACCCGCAGACTGGGCGTTCGATTGATGTGTTGTCTATCGCGTTGGGTTTCTTTTGATGAGATGGAACTTCAGGATACATCAACTCAGAACTTCATGATAGTTTATGTATCGACCCCAGTTTCTCTCGAGAAGTAGACCCTCCCGGAATCGAGCATTCTGTGTGAGGAATCTCAGAGATGGCTGCCACTATGATAAATATTGTACTGGAATCCTCTGTGGGTTCAATGACGATGACTAATGTACCGGAATACTGTGTGGGTTTGGGTGTTCTGATTCTGTTCCAGTATCTTGTTGGGGTCTGATAGAATATTTGGTCTTATATTCGGTGTGGGTCTGACAACTTTGATGAGATTGATGGCATGTATCATGTGTGGGTCTGACAGCTTAGATGAGATAGCCGGACTATATCCTGTGTGGGTCTGACAGCTTAGCTGGTCCTCTATCATGTGTGGGTCTGACAGCTTAGATGATCCAATGGCTACATTTTATCATCTATATCTCTCTACTATTGTGGCATACCTGTGTGAGCTCAGTCATGTCTTTCATCAATTATATCATGGTTATTCACTTTACTTCCTTTGTGGAATTGGTTTGTTCTTGGGCTTGAGAGTTGGAGATGGACTGAGATTGGTAACTTAGGTATATTTATGGGCATATACCTAAGTAGGGTTGTTTGATACTTGGTGATTGTATCTTTCTTCTTTTGTTTATCCTTAGTAGATATTGTGAGACCTTGCGGGTCTCGGGGTCCCTACAGAGTATCGTTATAGTCAACCCTACATGGGCTATGCCTGCACCTCGTTGTGTTTGATTCAGACGACGGATAGCACTGACGGAGGCTGATAGTGCCACTATTGGATGGTACCTATAGGTGGACCTTTCGAATAGTCAATACACCGAGGAGATTGACGAACATGAGTGCTGAGGTGGCCATCTATACCTACCCTTCCGATAGGAATCTTAGTGGACGATCCAGGAGATACTATTTACTTTCATCTGTATGTCCCATTTACATGAACTTGTTGTTCAGTTGGCTTTGTATACTGGCCCATTTACTTTCCAACACACTCTTTTGTATTCAGTTTTACTTAGTGTTTACTTCTTGTTGTGTACTCTGTTGTGTTTTTTTAGTTTTATAAAGGCAATGTCTTCCCAGCTTAGATATTTACGCCTTTGGTACTAGTCACCAGCCCTAGGAATATGGAAGGCGGGCTTGGGTTAGTCACGACATGGGCCCCGAGGACGAGTCTTGAAAAATTGGTATCATAGGAGTCAGTTCTACTGCAGAACACTGGACTGAAGAGATAGTTTTAAAAGTATTGAGTGTGGTTTTCAGTCCAGAGAGTACAGTATTGGTGCAGTGGCCGACGTATCCATACACTAGGACCTTGTCCTCTGATTTCTAACTCAGTGCACGAAAACAATGATTGTGTGTGTGTTTCCTTTGGAAAATTTTTCTTTGTGATTACTTTATGTCAGCTCACAAGGTATAATGTTTTAACTGTGGTGCACCTTTTTCTTTCAGGATGGCCCCATGAAGGCAGTCAGCTAGGGTTTCGAGTTACGTACAAGATGGTAGCCCCCCGAGCGATGAGGCCTCGGTGTAGGACCCCATCACAACGGGGGTACCAGCGGTACCACAACCCGTTGGGCCACCGATACCACCATCCCCAAAACCAGAGAGTACACGCCGCCTGAGTGTGCTTCACAAGTTCCAGCACCAAAGGATGCCCAGGTTCCGGGGAGAGATGGACCCACTGGAAGTTGAGGATTGGCTTGATGCTATTGTGAGAGTTTTCAGATTTGTAGGGACACCAGCCGACCTTATGGTGATCCTTATCAAGAGTCTCCTATAGGCAGAAGTAGGTAGATGGTGGATCCTGATGCACCAAGTGCATGACAAGGGATCACTACTCTGGACAGACTTCAATATCCTGTTCTGGGTGTAGTTTGTTCCATCCACCCTTCATGCGGTGTAGATTCAGGAGTTACTACATCTGCAGCAGCGTAGCATGATAGTAGCTCAGTACTCAGCGAGGTTTCCCGACTTCTCACGCTACTCCATGGATATGGTGTGTGACCCATTCTTCTGGTCCCAGACCATCGTTTAAGGACTCGGGAATGAGATCAGGTCTTCGGCGATTCCCCTCAGCATTCTGATGCAGGTGGGGGTACTGGAGCGAGCCCTTCTAGTGGAGAGAATTCTCGCTGAGCAATCACCAGTGGCGAGACCCACCATTGGGTGACACGTAGAGGAGTCTCCTGCTACCGGCAATAGACAGATGAAGCATAAGTCCAAGAAGACCAGGTCATCAGGTGTTCGACCTCAGGATATAGGTTTGGTTGTCCAGGTCACACGAGACAGAGTCATCTACACGAGGAGAAGGCAGTGCTATGCATGCGGCGGGTAGGGTCACATGGCTCGTGACTACCCGAACCTCCATTCAGATGAGTATCAGATAGTAGAGGGACCTCCCAGGTAGAGTCAGATGTTTGACCATTCTTGTTCACCAGGAGCATGTGGACGTGGTAGAGGAGCTGGTCAAGTAGCGGGTGGTGGACGACATTTCGAGGCTCTACCACCACCACCACTAGGAGGTCCACCCCGACCACAGGGATCTGAAGGACAGAGGCAGGCTCAGCTCCAGGCAGTTGAGTACTATGACCATGGAGTACTTGAGATGATTAGAGGTATTGTCTGTGTCTAATCCACCCTTGTTGAAGTAATAATATACATAGGTGTGAGACATTCTTTTATTTCTAATTCCCTTGTCGGAGCTCGGAGATTCCGACAGAGCCATTGGCTCGATCCTTAAGGCTAGAGACTTCTATGGGAGCAGACTCAACGATTACCCACCGGTGCCGGCAATGTGAGATTACTATTGGAGGTGATATCTTTGGTTAAGATCTTCTTGTATTTCCGTTGAAGCCTTATGATGTCATCTTGGCTATGAAATAGTTATCTACAGTTCATGCTCAGATTGACTGTTTTGGGCACAAAGTGTGGTGTATTCGCAGAGATGGGACCAGGTTCACCTTCACCGGTGAGAAGGGAGCCTTAGAAGCACAAGATGGACTTACGCAGAGGAGGGGGTAGCTAATCACACATCAGTATGCTAGTATCATCCTCGAAGTGGTTGATGTGCAGAGTCTGAGTTTTCCTATTGTGGTGGATAAGTACGCAGATATTTTTTCTTGACGACATTCCAGGACTACCTCTTCATTGAGAGGTAGACTTCTACATTGACTTGTACCCCAGGATAGCACTGATATATACTCCATCATATCGGATGGCTCCCGCCGAGCTTCGTGAGCCGTGGGTATAGCTAGAGGACTTGCAAGGGAAGAGATTTATCCGACCCAGGGTTTCACCATGGGCATCTCTGATTTTGTTTTCCAAGAAGGAAGATGGGAGATTGAGACTGTGTGTTGACTACCGTCTCCTGAATCAGGTGAAGGTGAAGAACTAGTATCCACTCCCAAGGATTGAAGACCTCTTTGATCAGCTCAAGGGAGCATGATGGTTCTCAAAGATAGACCTCAGGTCAGGATATCACCAGTTCCGAGTTTGAGATGGGAATGTGCAGAAGACGACCTTCAGGTGTCGGTATGGCCACTACGAGTTCTTGGTTATGCCATTTGGAATAACCAATGTTGCAGCAGTGTTCATGAGTCTCATGAACAGTATCATCTAGCCTTACCTCAATTGATTGGTCAAAGTCTTCATCGACGACATTCTAATTTACTCGACTACTGAGGAGGAGCACGGCTACCATTTCTGGTAGTAGTGGATACACTCCGAGAGCATTGTTTTTATGTTAAACTCTCGAAGTGCCAATTCTGGATTCAAGAGGTTCACTTCTTGGGACACTTCATCTCAGAGGATAGAGTTGCAGTGGATCCAGCAAAGATTGAGGCATTACATTCTTGGGAGCCACCCAGGAGTGTGATGGAGGTGCGGAGTTTCTTGGGTCTTGCTGGGTACTATCATAGATTTGGGCCAGACTTCTCCAGAGTAGCATCACTGCTTTCTGCATTGAAAAAGAAGGGGAATCCCTTCGTGTTGTCAAATAGATTCTAGTAGAGCTTTTAGGAGATAAGGAATATGTTGACCAGTTCGCCCATCTTGAGGATACCGGGGAAGGTCATAGGGTACGTAGTTTACTGCGACGCATCAAGGACCAGACTCAGGTGTGTCCTGATGTAGGCGCTAGCAGTTATCACATATGGTTCATGGCAGTTGGGATAGCACAAACAAAACTACGCTACTCATGACCTGTAGTTAGAATTAGTGGTCTTAGCCTTGAAGATGTAGTGACACTATTTAATGGGAGAGCTTTTTACAGTCTACTCTAACAACCCAAGTCTTAGGTATATCTTCTTGTAGAAGGACCTGAACCTGAGATAGCGATGATGGATTAAGTTCCTCCATGACTATGAATTTGATATAGTCTATACTCCTGGGAAGGGAAACATTGTAGAAGAAGCTCTCAGTAGGAGATCAGGCATTCAGCTGCTAGGAGAGGTGATAGAGAAGCTGTCTGTATTGAAGATATCCTTTGTAGATAACGATAGAGAAGAATTTCTTCAGTCTCTCAGATTCACTCCTCCACTTCTTCAATGAGTTAGAGAGGCACAGCGTGGGGACATTGACTATGATACGCTAAGTGCTCAGATATCCTCAGGGCAGGCACCTGGTGGATTTTCTGAAGGTGGGGAGCACGTCATTCACTTGAAAGGATGTACCATGGTTCCAGTTGAACTACAAGAGGATTTGTTGAGGGAGCTCCACATATAACCTCTAGTGGTACATTCAGGAGAAACAAAGTTGTATCAGGACCTTAGACGATAGCACTGGTGGCCAGGTATGAAGAAAATAGTAGTAGAGTTTGTCTCTCGATGCCTCACTTGTCAGAAAGTGAAGGTGGATCACCAGGTTCTAGTAGGCTTGTTTCATCCCTTAGAGGAACCAGAGTGGAAGTGGGATGGGATATCCATGGATTTAGTGACGGGAATTCCATGTATATCCAGAGGACACGACTCTATCTGGGTGATCATCGACCGACTCACCAATTCAGCCCACATCCTACTGATCAGAGATCTGGGATTAGTAGAGAGATTGGGGCGCCTCTACATTCAGGAGATCATATGGGTTCATGGTGTACCATTGACTATCATCTCCGATCGAGATGCTCGTTTCACTTCTCGGCTATGGAAGGTGTTACAGAAGGCTTTTGGGATGCAGCTTTTCTTGAGACCGCCTTCCATCCTCAGAGGGATAGTCAGACTGAGAGGACCACTCATAATCTCAAGGAAAATCTCTGTTCATGTGTCCTATAATTTGGTCGTAGATGGGAGGATCACTTACCCATGGTGGAGTTCACATACAACAACATCTACCCCTCCACCATCAGGATGGCACCTTACGAGGTAATGTATGACCGACCTTGCAGATCACCTCTATGCTGGACTGACCCAGGGGAGTCAGCACTTGTAGAACCTGAGATGGTTTAGGATATGACGGAGAAGGTGTATATTATCCAAGAGTGAATGAAGACTGCATAGAGAAGACAGAATTCCTATGCTGATAGGAGATGGAGACCACTGGAGTTCAAGGATGGAGACCATGTCTTCAAATGGGTCTCACGTCGACGAGGTCTATGGATATTTGGAATAGGCGAAATGTTATCTCTATGATTCTTCAAACCATTCCAGGTCCTCAACAGATTAGGTGAGGTGGCTTACCGCATGTCCCTTCCACCAAAGTTGCATCGGGTGCACGACGTCTTCCACGTATCTTAGTTGAGGAGATATGTGCACGACCCATCCCACATCATCGACCATGGGGAGTTGTACATCGATGATATGGTGACTTTCATGGAGGTTCTAGTGGAGATTGAGGATCAAAAAGATCTGGTCCTGTATGGACAGTCGATTCCTCTAGTGCGCGTTCACTAGAAGCACGGGAACCTCCAGGAGAGCACATAGGAGTGGGAGGCTCAGATGCATACTCAGTACCCCCATTTGATTCCCTAGTTTGTGTTGTAGCTTTACGTGGACGTAAATCCCTGGGGTTGGGGTCATGTAAATAATTTTAAATTTCAATGAAAATTTTCTTCTTAAATTTTATGGAATTTTACGAGTCTACAGTTTCTGATGGTGCCTGATTCTGAGGCATGTTGTGTCCGGAATCAATTTTTGATGTTTTTTTAGGTATGTTCAGTAAACGTACGTGTGGGATTTCCTATCTTTTGAACCAGTGCTTGGAATTGAAATATAAGGACACTAATGAACTCACAGCGCCAGTAATCGCTTAAAGAGGCCTTTACCATAGTTGCGTTTGGTCGAGAGCAGAAGTTAATTTTAGGGATTCTTATAAATTAAATAAAATTTATGTGTTAAAAAATTTTATTTAAAGGTGGTGGTTAAATCCACTAAATGGAAATTAGAGGTGGGGCCCACACCCCACATAACCTCCCATGGGAGGATATTGGTCGGTGGGGCCCACATGAACACTAAACTCCTCAACTCCCTTTAAACCTCCATTTAAACTCTTGGACTCCCCTTTGAATTAATGAATCCACCTCCCTTTTCTTTTAAATTTTAAACCATCCACCTTCCCTCATTAATGTGCCAACACTACTAATTAATTATTTTTTTGTTTCATGAATTCATTTGAATTGATTTTAAATGCATGGATATATTAAAAATACTAGGGGGCGTATTATTTTATTTTCCTTGGAAAATTTTTTGTTGTGAGGCTTTGAAGAATTAGAAGGAAAGCGTTCTTCCCACGAAGAATGTGGAGAACATATTCTTCTTCATGAATAAAGTGAAGAACATACCTCCACTTCTTCAACTAGGGCTAGAACGTGAGGCGACACTCACAAGGAACGCCATCTACCTTAATCTTCCTCAGCCTCAAGGGAGAAGGCACTACCTACGAAGAATGTCGCCAACTACGACAGTTCCTCCACGGATGCACCCCGACGTTAACGAATCGACGCCATCGTCAACGAACGAAGTTGAAATCAGGGTAGGGCGATTTGATTACTTTAAATTATTTTCACGTTCCTCGATGCATACCTTGTTTGATGGTGGCCTTTTCTTATCGCCTAACTCGTAGGGCATGGGCTGAACAAACACGGCCCGATGACCCTCCGTTGATTATTGATTGTATTGGCAAGAGAGGCGGTGTCGGAAGAGGCGAAGAAGACTAAATTCCACGGCGATCGGAGGCGGGGGTGACCAGAGGCAACGGTGGTCGTGCTACAGATACGTGAAGAAACTAGCGGCTGCTCGGGTCGCCCGGTCTGTGGGATGACCGGTCAGCCAATCCGGGAATCCCGCTAGGAACCACGGAACCCACAACTGCCGTGCGAAGGCTACCACGGCCGGCAACTACGGGCGACTCACCGGTCAAACCGGTCGGCTGCCTGTCGTCCGTGATGATGAACCGAGGCACCGATTGGAGCCACGTGGGAGGGAAAGGGGCCGGCTTTGCGGGCCGGTCGACCTGGACAGAACCGGTCAGCTTCAGCTGGCCTGGCTGGGAGAGGTGGCACCGCTCGGAGACGTAGGGAAAACCCGACCGGTCCGCAGGTGGGCTGCACCCCACCGGGCCAGGACGAACCCCCAGTCAGTTCAGACCAACCAAACAGGGTCGGGCTGCCCCCAGCTAGGTCAGACCCGCCATGTTGGGTCGAGCTGACCCGCCAGCCTACTGGGCTCGACGGGCCAGAGAAGGCATTGCCTAAATGCGAATATCATGAAGAACGCATGTCTGAACGACGCGTCGTCTGCGGCACTGGGACCCTTGCGACGAGGAGGTCCTTTTACGATACTCTAAGTGAGTTTTGGACAACTTTGGAAAATTTTCAGGTTTGGATTCAGTGTAAATCCAACGGGGCCCCTGGAATGGAAAAGCTAATAACCCTCAGAACGGGTGTCCGATTGATGATACGTATGTCACGCGGGGTTTCTTTTGAGGAGATGGAACTTTGAGATACATTAAATTAGTACTTTATGATAGTTGATGTATTGACTATCCGTTTTCTCAAAGAGAGGACCCTCCCAGAATTGAGCATGCTGTGTGCGGGAACCCTAGAGCATGCTACAACTACGACAAATATTGTACTGCAATCCTCCGTGGGTTCGAAGATGATGACCACTGTACCGGAATACTGTGCGGTTTTGATAATTCTTACTTCTATTCCTATGAACTATGTGGGTCTGACAGAACAGCTGGTCCTATATCCTGTGTGGGTCCGACAGCTTAGACGAGATAGCTGGCATGTATCTTGTGTGGGTCCGACAGCTTAGCTGGTCCTGTATCCTATGTGGGTCTGACAGAATAGATGTTCCAGTGGCTACATCTGATCATCTATATCTCTCTACTATTGTAGCATACCTATGTGATTTGAGTCATGTCTTTCAACAATTATCATCGTGGTGATTGACATTACTTCCTTTGTAGAATTGGTTTTTGCTTGGGCTCGAGAGTTGGAGCAGGACTGAGATTGGTAACTTAAGTATATGTATGTGTATATAACTAAGTAGGTTTGTTTGATACTTCATGATTATATATTTATTCTTTTTTATCCTTAGCGGACATTTTGAGACCTTGTGGGTCTCGGGGTCCCTACTTAGTATCGTTATACTCACCCCTGCATGGGCTATGCCCGCACCTCATTGTGTTGGATGCAGACGACGGACATCGCTGATGGAGGCTGAGAGTGCTATGACTAGATGGTACCTGCAGGTGGACCTTGTGAAGAGTCGGCACATGAAGGAGACTAACAGACGTGAGTGCTGAGGTGGCCATATGTACCTACCCTTCAGGTAGGAATCCCGAAGGACAATCTAAGAGATACTCTTTACTTTCATCTCTTTGTCCCTTTTTACTTATACTTTTTGTTCAGTTGGGTTTGTATACAAGCCCATTTACTTTCCAGCACACTCTTTTGTATTCACTTTTACTTTGTGTTTACTTCCTTTTGTGTACTCTATTGCATTTGTTTACTTCTATAAAGGCAATGCCTTCCCATCTTAGAGATTTACGTCTTTGGTTCTAGTTGCCAACACTTGGCCTATGGAAGTCGGGCTTGGGGTAGTCATGGAACATGCCCCAAGGATGGTTCGTGACATTATACATAATATAAATTTAAATTACCACTTATCAATCATATATTGTTAATATTAATCACCCGGTGTTGACTGTTCCATTTCATCTACATGTTCTTTACTCTAGATACTTTTATCTTTAATCCCTGATCTTGTGTTCATCACCATCACAAATTTCTTAGATATTATATAAGTTATTTTTATATAGTTTTAGATTACATGATTATTTTTTGTAGGTTACATTGGATGTTTTTGATGAAAAATTAGAAATGACATTTTTTAAATATTTTTAATCAATAAATATTGATATTATTAAATAAAATATATACATATATTTATATTAATGAATTATTTTAACAAATAAAATTTATCATTGAATATACATATTAGTTTTTTATGTTTTATTAATCATTCATAATATAAATTTTACATCATCATTCACTTAAGTGGTAAAAGCGATCGAATCATGAATGTGTTCGAATGAATGAATGAGTGAGAATATATATTTTTATTGTTAGAATATAAAATTTAAATAAAAATAGTTTTTTCAATTACTTGTTTTTAATGTGTTAAAGATTTTTTAATAATATGTGGATGGAGAAGATAAAATTGAATTAGAAAAAATAGGTTTACCTAAATACTTAGGAAGGAATATTTGGAATTAAAGGATTTAGGGATCCATATATAGATTCCAATAATTGGAGAGTTATGTTAAATAGATTATTTCAGTAGATAATGGAGTTGAAATTCAGGGACAATAGTAATTGAATGTGGGTTGATGAGGCCTCTATTTATAGTTTTGTATGAGTGGAATATTAAAAAATACTCACTTCAAAAAATGTGAGGAATTTACCTTTACGCATAATATTGATATAAATTGGGCTGATAATATGTTTGGGTTAATAAATAACTCATAAAAACATATTAAAGATAATTTGAATGGTAATTTTTCCACTTTAAATCTATTTTTAACATTTTACTTTATTTTACCACTTATCAACATAACACAATTTTGATCATAGTAACTTATTTTTCCAAAAAAAAAAATTGACTGTACTTCATATTTTTAATATTCATAATAAAAATATAAAACCCTTTATACAATATTAAATTTCAAAAATTGATTATTTTATACATACCACAAAAAAATAGAGTTTTTTTTCAAAAAAATAACTTCTAATAAATTATTCGAGAATATTTTTACCATGCCATGTTATAATTAGTAAATAAATTAGTATTCATTTTATATATAAAATAATCACATCTTTAAAATTGTTGTGTAATAGAGTTCAATTTCATTTATTATGATTAAAATTCACAATATGTAGACTAATACAATTCTTTAAAAATATCCAATGTTAATCGTAAATTACATTTACTTAAATAATTTTAATAAATTATATTTTATCTATTCCTTGAATTGTTTGAAAGAAATTATATTAAAATAATTATTAAAAATTTAAAAAACAAATTATCATAATTTAAAACTAAAGAATAAAAAAAATAAACTTTTCATAAAGTACACAAAATTGTGGTTAATGATAAATATATATATTTTTTTCAAAATATAATTTGTTAAATAAAAATTATGTGTTGATATGATCCTAAATTCTATACAAACCCCCTCATGACCTTCATATAATCCATAAGGGTTAGATACAAAACAGTGATAGTCAGGGGTAGTGATTCAACAAGTATGGATCATGTCGTGATTTTCAAGATCTTAAACTTCTCCAAAAAAAGATGGCACTCAATACTTATAATGAGGTCCATATGGGGATTTTTCAAGGGAAACCCTAGTTATAATACATGTAATGAATCAAAATTTTATAAATTAAATTAGTATTTGAATTAATAAATTATTCATTAAGTAATATTGTTATAAAAAACACATGCACAAATGGTCTATTTTGTGCCACTATAAAACATATCCATTAGGAAATAAATGACCATAATTATAATCATTTGCAATATATAAATAGTACAGTGATTGTTAAAATTATTATATATTAATTTTTATGACAAATCCAAGTTGATGCATATGGAAAAAAATTGATGGTATCTACGAGCAAGTCATATCCTATCAATCCTAATTATCATATCTCCGTAGGGATATGAACCCACTTTTCTTTTACCTTGACCAATTCAAATCTAAACTTCAACAACTAAAATTATAAGGAAACAATTTATGGGGTAGGTTCAATATTATATAGATCATATCCCAAACCATGTCCACCATTCCACCCCATTAAACTACCACCACCATACGCCTTACCTGTAAAGTGTACGCTAGTTTAATAAGGGGTCATGTATCGAGGCCCATGTAATATGAATTGGAATTTTATCTTCATAATAAAATAAAAATTATATTTATACCATTTTTTTAATAATTTTTATATACAATTAAATTTCATTTTATAAAAAAAAGATTCCGATAAAAAGAAACCAAAATTGTATTTTGGTAAATATATGGTTTTAAATAAAACACTCTTTTTTTTAATTCATTGATTTTGAAATAAATTTTATTTTCCTATAATATTACTATCACATAAAATTTATTAATTTAAACATAAAATATAATTTAGTCGAGTCCATTTCAATCAATATATGGGGTAAAAAACTATTATTATCATAAAACTAGTATTTTCCAGTATAGGCAAATTTTTATTTAGAAGAAATTGATATATTTATAAAATTATTTTGGTAAAATAAGCATTTTTTATAATTTTGTCAAAAATAAACAATTTAATTTTATAATAATTTCTTAATACAACTGAATTTGGGGTAAAATATAAATATAGTGAAAATGTACTATTTTCATTATGACATCATAATTGAAACATATCAAACAGAAACACCAGGTCCATTCCAAAGGGTCGCATGGAATATTGAGTGACTCCCTATATTGAAAGGGATTACAAATAGAAGTGATCATATAAATATATATTTGGGAAGATTATACACTCAGAATCATATCATATCACAATAAAATAAATATAATAGTAAATTATATAATAGTCAGAGTATTATGTGAAAACTAACTAATAAAAAGTGAATACATATTATAAAAATTAGTAAATGCCTTCGAGGGTGTCAAGAAAAAAAAACAGGAGAATAAAGTTAATATAAAAAATTAAAATAGTGGGTCCTTTATAGTCTATCCTATTTCACTGCCACCTTCATTACATAAATTCAACCTTCCACCATAAGGTCCTAGACCTTCATAGGAAATCTAGTAATGAAATCTAAAATAACACTAATATTCCTAAGTTGGATGTGATTTCAAGACTCATTAGGTCACCACCATGGTTTCATTAATAAGTGTAATCAATTAAAAATGTATATTCTCTAAATAAATAATATATTTATATTTTGAAAAAAAACCAGAATTTGTTTGTTAAAAATTCCTCCTTGAACCCTAGAGAAACATACTTCATCACCTTGTTGTATAAAATTACAAGGTAACGAGAGTAATCACAGACAAGAAATGAGGATAAAAATCATGATGCTCGACATCGTGGGAATATAATAGTTGGAATTCCCTCAGAATAAAGTGAGTAATGTTCCTGATAACCACTAGCCATCGAGTGATCATGCTACTAGGAAACCATTAAGCATTGAGTAATATACTCCTTGGTGTTGTGTAGGCATTGACAATATTAAATGGAGTCCACAATAAATCCTCATATACCTACCCTATTCTTCGGTCCATTTTCACTACTGTCTCAAGTCATGGGAACTCCCCATCTAAGGGATAAAAATTTTACAATGGTACATTTCCCTTGTGATCTAGGAACAAAACCACAAAGTCAAAAATAATTGGGTTCAACATAATAAAAAAATAGACTATAATTATAAATAAAGTATCAACATAAAATAATTTTGATCAATATAGAACTTGATTAAAAAAGTATTTACATAATCATGGCATCAAATATCATGCATGTTTCTTACGGTCTATGAAAACACCCACACATGCAATTAAAATCAAGAATGGATATCAATTATAAAATCAAAAGTTTTATTCCCAGTAAAAAGTTTATATAGTTTCCCTAAAAAGGTAAGTAACTTCTTACCTCAAATTGTTTGTGGCCAACATCAAGGATAAACCACCCAATGTGGTTTGCAAGATGCAGTGGAAACCTCTAAAAAACACTTCTTCGTGGGACATATTGTCTTTTTGGTCAATATGTCAGTGTTCAAGGTTATCTAAGGATCCCTATAATCAAAACCATCTATTTTATTTTTGTTTGAAATAAAATATCTCATGTTGTAACAATTTATCTTCATTAGATAATCTATTTGAAATAATAATAATTCTTATCAAACTACTTTACAATTATAGATTATTTTATGGGTAATGGTTTCACTTTCTCATGTGATAATAATTTCTACCTAAAAAATAATCTTATGTAGATAAGAATAATTTTTTTCTTCATTTTATCATTCTGTTTATTATAATTATAATTATCTTTCAAGGTTTTTCTAAAAAATTTTGAATTAATTGTTTCATTAACCACTTATGAATGATTTAATGGAATTATTACATGGTGATTCATACTTTGTAAAGTATCATGTAGAATAGAGCAGTGAAAAAGAGACTTTAATACTCCAAGAAATTTTGATGAAGAACATTATTTCTCCATAAAAGACTTTACTGATATCATAGAAATGAATTTAAGGCTACCTCAGATGCCTAATCAATGCAAATAATAAACGGTCAAAAATTTGAACTATTTTTATAGAACAAAACTCTCTACAGTATCACTATTATAAAAACCAAAAATTAAATGAAATTATTTAATTTGGGTTTTAAGTGATTATAATATCATAGTATTTAATATAATTCATAAATGTGAGTCATGATTCTTAATTCAGTCATGGAATAAATTATAATGATTTTTTAAATTAAAAAAACTGAAATGTTTTTAAAGGATGTTTTTTGGAACAAGAATAGATAAAATATATTAAAAAATTTGTTAAAATATTACCTTTATATATAGGGTATTTGATATATAAAGGTTACTTTTTTTTACCCTTATGTAGCCGGTTACCCATACACAGGCTTTGGAAAATCTGGCGTACCCTTATGCAAATCCCCCTTACATTTATAAAATACCTCCTTACCTTTACACAACACCCATATATGATCCATTTTTTTACCCAAACACCCTTACTTGGGTTAATAGTCTTACCCAAATCCCTTTAGATAACATGTTACCCTTACACACCCACACTAGTTTAACAATATGTGAGAAAAATAAAACATTGGTTACCCTTATCTATAGTCCAACTTATGGTTACATAATATATACATACCCTAACTAAAGATAATTTCCAACATGAAAGACACTTGTTACCCATATTTAAGAATAACAACCCCTACATGGCATGTGGTTACCATTACACGAGCATATACTCAAGTATTACCCTAAAAAATAACCCTTTACCATTAAGAATCCTATTGAAAATTTTGTTTACACTTATAAAAGTTATAAATTATGAATTTACACTTATGAAGGGCCTTTTTAGAAAAGCATTATCCTTAATTGACTCCATAAAACCTATGGAATAGTATTATTTCTTAAAGAAAGGGAAGTCTCATATAAAAATACATTAAAATTAAAAATATTGGTTTTATGAAAATTAATATTTGAGAATATTACAATTATCCACTTTAAATGAATTCTCATTCCAAAGAAGTATCTCAAGAAGTCATGTTCTAAAAACTCAACTCGCTTAGATCAAACATATAACTCCCTATCTCATGTATCCTTTGGGATCAATCCAAGATTCAACCCAATCCCAAAAAGTTGTATTGTCTTCCCACAAACTAATCACTCAATCTAATTTATTATTCTCGGTAGACCCTCTTTATTATATGCATCTATATCCAACTAAAGTTCCACCAAGTCAAAGACAAGTGTAGGATTATCAATGTGCCACCAGAGTTTTGACATAAGAAACAAATCATGCTAACCTTAGTAGTTATAGGGAATATCTATATGGTATATCAATTTCCAAATCTTTTTTATGATCATGAAGGTTCTTAAAAAAACCAGTGATCATTTTTTATGCTTCCTCAGATGTCTGTGGAATTACCAAGGAGTAACTCTCTAAGTATTCATTCATACATAGTGAACTCCAAATGCATCCCCCTATGGTGGGAAAATGAACTATGACTACTCTAGTTGAACATTAACATCTTTTTAAATATTTTTACTCTCTTGAATGACGCTAAAACAAAAATAGGTCCCACAACCACTACATCTCCTACCATATAACAATAAATTGGTGAAGAACATACACTACCATAAAGAGACTCATAAAGTTTCATTTAAATTGAACACTATTATATTTATCGATTAATACTCAATGAATTATTAATCATTATCTTATGCTACAAAATATTCTAGAGTGAAGGCTCTAACCATAACCTCTAATATGCATATAGTTCACTCAAACTATATTTCTATCTATGTAGAGTAGATTTTGATCAATATAATTAAAGTCCCAATAGAATTATGAAATCCCTTCCAAAACAAAAATGTAAACTTTGTGTCTCTTCTAAATAACAAACCCAACATAACTATGAAATCCCTTCCAAAACAAAAATGTAATCTTAGGGGTGTTCGTGAGATTATTTCTTATTGACTATTTGGTATTTATCATTGTATTATGGTGTGTTTAGATGGAAAATTTAGTAACATAAATGTTTTATTTAAATGTGTTCACTCATTGAAATTACCCTTTGAAAACTATTTACTTTTAAAAGTTTTGTTCTCTAGAAATTATTTCCACCATTTCTTATTTATTAAAGCTTTCATGATTTTTATATTATATTTAAAACTAAATAGAATATTTGGATGGTCTATTATTGGGATTAGGCACACATACTAATTACACCATTGGGTGTAAGTAGACTTTATCTTGTTTGACACAAGTAAAGGAAAAACCTTGGGTGATCGCGGTTCGGGTTGCTAGTTTACTTCAATGGTGCAATGTTGTGCAGGCAACTTGTGGGTGATGACCCCTTGTATTTTGGTGTTACATGGGATATCATAAAGCTACTTTTATAAATATTGGTTCCTATTTTGTCATGTTTATGACCAAGTATTCAGTTCTAGATTTTATTTATGTCTTGTTTGTTCGGTAATTTTTAGATTTAGTTTATTGATTTTCTTTGGTTGGTAAATGATTCTGAAATCAGGTTAATCATTCCCAACCCAATATTTAAGATACCTAGGAACTTGTTCAATCCCATTGGGATAGGGATCACTCTTCTGGCCTTTCCATGTGCTAGGTTTGGTGCTGGTTTTGATGGAGACCAGATTCAGTTCGTGACAAAATAGTATCAAAGCCAGGATAATGTTTTTGGGTTAAATTATTGTTTTTTAATGATTGGGATAGACTAGAGCTTGGACTACCAGGGCTCGGAGTTTTGGTCATTGGTGGGGTTCATTTATGGAACCTCTCATGAAAAACCTCGATCCACCATGGGATGTTGTAATTGTTTGTTTGGCTTCACTATTAGCAGAGACGTGTAGGATTCAGACTGCATGTGGACATCGGGTGGGCGGAAGTAGTTGTTTAATTTATTTTTTTAATGTGATTTTATTATTTATATTTGATATTATTGAATATTTTTTTCATAACATTTTTTCTGATATTTTATCTAGTGATTGTTTTCTATTGTAGCAAAATTCCTCCCTGAAATTCTCTCATGCGCCCACAATAGGAATTTCGAGTGATTTCTCCCTAACCACTTGATCAGAAGCAAGTAGAGGCTCTGGTTGAAGCTATCCAATCTATAGTAAACTAAAAATATCCCATTCCATCTCATGTTAGAGAATACGAGACCTTTCTTAGGAATGAAAAATCCTAGGAGTTTCTGAAAAACAGGCCTCCTACTTTCTGTCATAGGAGAGAACCCAAAGAAGTAGAGGAGTGTCTTGAAAATATCGATCACATGTTTGAGTTTCTGGACTAACCTGAGGAGGTCTGGGTGAAATGTGCCTTTTCCTATTAGAGGTTCCCAGCCAAAGGTGGTCTAAATAAGTTATTTATGCTGGGAATCATGAGAAGATGAGGTGGAAGGACTTCAAGGTTATCTCCAACGACTAGTATTACCCTGAAGTTTTGGCATATTCTTGATCTCGATAGTATATGGGACATGTTCATGGGGATACTTTTGTGATAGTTTATGCCACCATTTTTACTATGTTGTTATGGTATAATCCGAAAATGGTCTCCAATGAGCAGATGAAGGCACTGAAGTTCGAGATTGGTTTGCGGACATATATCTATTCTCAGGTATTTATGTTCAAGTTGAAAACCTTTGCTGAAGTGGTTGATTGAGCTTCTATTATTGAGTTTACATAAAAGGGGAGGGGTGTTCTCTAGGTAAAATTATCAGGAATGGGAAGTGGATTTTTTCTGAAAAAAATGAAGTGAGAGGATCATTGGAAGAAGGGAGGTGGCAGCTCAAGCTAACCTTCTAGGCAGTTTTTTTCTGGCTTCTGATGCAAGGTCCATCATGTCCCCTAGTGTGGAAGGACAGGGATCATCTAACCAATGTGCACATCTCATCTTATACCCAAGTTTTAGTTAGTATTTATGGGAAACTTGTAGAACTTTTACAAGATGGTATGTCCACTCTAAAGTGGGGCAGGATTTTTGGATTCCAGAGGTGTGGTAGTTAACTCAGATCCATTGAGAACAGTGGGATCTCGGTTTGGTGGTAATAGTGGTTGGGTTGGGTCATTGTCTAGGAAAATCTAGTTTAGGGAAGAGCCACAATTGAGAAGTCACTCTCTAGGAGATACTAGGCATCTTTATGTAGTGGATTAGGAACCAGCGTGATCATAGGTGGGACTATCGACAATACGAGGTACCATTTTGATTCAATCCATTCTAGGTGATGATTTTTTTGATAGTAGTTCCTAGGTTTCATTAATATCAACCCCATATGTGAACACACTAAATTTTATAATTGAGATTTTGTCTTTGGTGATGGAATTGGTGTTGCTGCTCGGAAAGAAGAAGGACCAAGGTCTCAGGTGCTCCTCATGTGCACTTTCTATGTCATGGGTTGAGATGGACTGGGACATCATGGTCTTATATATGGATATATATGATATGACACTTGGAATGGATTGGATGGTACACATTAAGGAAAACATTGATGGTTATAGGTGACATGTCAGTTTCACAACACCATATAGAAGTCGGCAGTTTTTCTTTGGGGATTGGAATCCTCTGTCAGGTCACACAGGACCTCCACTCCTCTAGATGGGGAATCTTTTCTCCCATTTATTTTCACTCCTTCTATAGGAATGTGGTCGTTATCTTAATGGTGGAATACCATGTGTAGTGGATGTGATTCTAAAGGTATTCCAGAATATTGTTCAGGCTTACCTATGAAGCGGTGCGTGGAGTTATAAATTTATTTGGCACAGGGAACACAACCAATATATCTTCCCTCATATTGAATGTCCCCCACCAAGATGATGGAATTAAATATAGATCTATATAATTTAGAATACTAATGATTCATTCACCCAATCATCTCTCTTTAGGATGCTCATGTTCTATTTTCAAAGAAGTCCAACTGATATCTCCGGTTGTGTGTTGATTACCATAGCTGAACAAAGTAACCATAAAGAATAAATAACAATTTCCCCAAATAGATGACTTGTTTGACTAGTAGAAGGCATAAAATTGGTTTTCAAAAATAGAATTATTTAAAATTTTCCAAAAGCACAGGCTAAAATATGGAGATATTATAGAAGAAAACATTCCAAAGAAGGTATGGCCAATTTGAGTACCTGGTCATGCCCTTCGGATTGGCTAATACTCCAACGAAATTTATTAAACTCATAAATACGGTGCTCAACTAATATCTAGAATCCTTTTTCTTGGTATTCATGGATGAAATCTAGGTTTACTCTAGATCAGTGGAGGAACACGAACACCATTTTTTGGAATGTGTTGGGCACCTTATGAGAGCACCACCTTTATGAAAACTTGTTGATGTGAACATTCTAGATCATGTAGGTGATGTTTCTAGGGAATGTGATATCAGATCAGGTGGTTTAGGAGGTCCCCGATTACATTAGTGCGGTTATCTCATGGGAGAAACCAAATATTGTGTTAAAGATTAGGAGTTTCTTTATCCTGGCAGGTTACTACAGGCAGTTTGGTTATGATTTCTCTCGGCTTGCTTCACCCCTGACCGTACTCACCTAGAAAGTGGTGAAGATTGTGTGGGGCCCCAAATTTTAGGCATCCTTCAAGGAGCTGAAGTGGTGGTTTACTACCTCCGCCGTACTGATTTTTCCAGAGGCTGGATATTGGTATGTAGTGTATTTCGATTTTTTAGGTATGGGACTTGGGTGTGTGCTTGTGTAGGGTGATCACATGGTGGCGTAAGGTTCTCGCTAACTCCAACTACATGAAAAGAATTACTTGACCCATGACTTGGATTTTTCAATTATGGTGCATTATTTGAAGACATGGCATCAATACCTCTTTGGGGAGAAGTTTTTTTTCCACTCTGATAATAAAATCATTGATTACAACTTATATTAAGAATATCTCAACTTGAGGTAGCGCGGCGGGATCATTTACATATTGGGGTTCGACTTTGACATTATCTATTCCTTGGTAAAGGGAAATGTGGTGGAAGATGCTTTGAGTCAAAATATACAAGTGTAATCCTTCAGTAATTCTAGTAATGAGTGGACTCTGATGGGGGTATTTGCTCATATGTAAGTGGAGACAAAGGAGTATAGTGAAGGTGTGTTCTTGGTGAGCATTCAGTTGACTTCTCTCCTGGAGTTGATTCATCAAGAATAGACCAGTGATGAGCTTTGTCAGTGGTAGACGCAGGTTATTCATCGTGTAGATACTTCTTTTGATTGGTCATCGTCTCCCAAGGGCATATTGTGTTTCAAGGTCCGATTAGTAGTTATTTCATCTATGCATAAGGTAGTTATAGCATCCTGTGTTTTTATAACATAAACTTTCATTTCATTACACGAAACTGAGGATCTTTAAGGTTTAGTGTCTTGGAAACAAGGAACATAATACATGAAAACAACATAAAACATTCTTATTAAACACTTGAAAGTCTTCTCCTTAAGTTAATCCTAGGTTCATTACTACATCTCATAACTTGGGGACATACATCAAAAGAAAGGGTGAGATGAAGGCCCAGTATGGGAAACAAGAGAAACATTTTACATGTGAACTTGAGATACTTCAATAAGGTCATGAAAATAACTTTAAGGCATGAGAAAGAAATCATGAGATATATCATAATAAAAATAAAATTTTTTATATCTTGAATATTTGGCTGTAACATTTAATATTTACAATCATTTTGTTTCACAAAGGTCCATTCCCAAGGTGTCATAAAAATTACCAAGGTTATTCACCAAGGTATCAGTCTAAAAAGTCATCTCTAGAGATTAAGTCTTTACCAAATGCATTGAAGCGCTATCTGGGTGCACCCTTGAAATGTATTTATTATCATGTGATCTACATATATCATCATTAATCATTTCATAAACAACCCATATGGCATAAAAGAAATGGGTTTCATTTCATAATCATAACGTTTTAAAAACTGCTTTAAAGACATGATCTTTATGTCACTTTAAACCCACGGAAAGGGAAAGCGGGTTTCATGTATGTAAATCCCAGAATATAAAATAGAACATTTTGATATGTATTTGAATACCCCTATATAAATAGGATCTTTTAGTATTTACTTAATAACATAAAATAATTTTGATAAAAAGAGAGAGACATTTTGAGACGAAAATTCTGCAGCATAACAGCTACATTACCGTGTTTTAGAAAACGTTGAAAATAGAAGGGATATAATGACCCATACTTTACATAAATTTTTAATACTTAAAAATTTAAGCATACGTATTACAACATATAACAAAACCATGAAAGGACCGTATAGGTATAGTGTCTTTTGAAACAGGGAAACATAAACAACTGGTTCATAACGCGTCTATACTGTCTCCAATTTATTTCATCATATCTATTATCCCTTTTGGAATATCTTACTTAATAACCTTATTCCTAACTTGGGGAAAGAAAACATACAAAAGGGTGAGCTCAAATTCTCATTAAGGGTAAACAAAAGAAATATCAATCACAGCATACTCATAAGAACATAACATTTGGGAAATCTTACACTGCAAAAGAGATCATAATTTCATGACATGGGATAAATCATTGTAGTGAAATGTAATCACAATAATCATAACTTAAAACATGAGGATTTTTGGAATACATACATAATCATAGAGAATCATTTCTTATTAGTCAAGACTCATTTCGAGGACTATCTTATTGGACAAAGTCCATTTCTGAACCAAGTTCATTCCTCTTTTCAGTCATGTTTCACTAAATCGGTTTAACATGTCGTTCCAGCCATGTCTATCTCATGAGATATAAAATATTTAACAAATTCATTGGAGGTAGATATAGTTCCCACCCATCTCATAATTATACCATTCTTATGGGTGCCACAAAATCATAAACCATACATCATAGCATAACCCATGTAATAAAAATGGGAATCTTAAACATCGTGACATCATAAAACAATTCATATAAGATAAAGGAATTCATAAAAATAATTCCATCACAAAATAATCAAATCAATGTAATAATAGTGATAGAAACATAACCCTTTATTATCTTAGATGGAAAATAATTGTGATAAAACACTTGAACTCCATTCTTGAGGAAAATATCCTTTCTACTTCAAAAACACTTTTCCTTTCTTAACATTTCATACAATTCTTAACTAAAAGAATTTGATTAAAAATAAACTTGAAAACCTGTAAGGGAAGATTCTTGGAAATAATGTTTTAAAAATCCATTCATGTCGTATAATTTAATAAAACATTCTTCTCGTACTTTTTTCGGAAAAGTCAAAAAGTACTTCGTACGAAAAACCACAAAAGATTCCTTTCATATCTTTTACTAAAAACTCACCGAAGACTAAAATTGGATATAAACTATTTTAGAAGGATATAAATATTACATATTGAGGAAACATGGATGTGTATGATAAAATACACCCCAGTAAATACCAAAGTATAAACAATCTTGGATAAAAATGAGATTGTGATATTTCCCTTACCTTAGGTCCGATTTGCTTCGTAAGTGTTCGAACCTCCTGTATAATGATTTAAATAATGTTATTGACTTATTCCAAAATCATATTTATTTTTATGATATCATATGTGGTCATATTCTTAGCTTCTTTTTAGTAATATTTCATTACTACTTGTTATTCGGGTGTTTATTACTTTTTTTCTTATGCGTGTTTTGTCGAATAAATTCTTATTTTTATTTTTAGGTTATAGATACCACATTTCCAGAATTATATTAGTGTAATATATATCATATTCATTCACTCAATTCATTTATATAATCATTATGCAATGAAGATCATGTATAATGAGTCGCATCACATCGTGGAGACGGCATTCCTTACGTACGCACGAGCGATGATATCATTCCCATGATCGTGAAATTGTAATGGAGTGTATATATACAATTTCCGAATCAATATAACTTTAAAATAATCATATATAGTTATTATTTAAACCATTATACTAATCCAAGTATGGTGGTGGTGGAAAATTGATTACACCACGGCGTGGAGATGGTATTCAGTACATACGCGCATGCGGTGATTTCATTTTCCATAGGATGGATAGATTGTGAAATAGGGTTGTTTCATACTTATAATAACATATCCTTATATGAGTGATACTGATGATATTACTTCATAATGAAACAACTGAAGAAGAAGAAGTGGAAGAAGAAATAAAGATGAAAGAATTGGTAACAGACATTACCTCTTCTTTGAAACGCTTCTTTGAGACCTCTTTTTAGGGCAGTAAAATTGGTCTTTAAAGAAGACCAGGACCTCTAGGATTTTTCTAGGGAAGTGGAGAGGATATATTGGCTGGTTTTGGCCGATCTTGAAGGCTTAAAGTGGTGTTAGGAAGAGAGGTAGGAGGTTCCCTTTTATAAGGGAGGAGAGGGTCTCCTTTGGAAAAACTAAAATTATTATTTTATTATAAAGCCAAATTCGGTTTAAAATAGCTCCAAATTGATTTATTTAGAATCTAGGGTGGGGATGAGTCGAAATCCTCTCATAAAATATAATTTAGACAAGTTTAGGTCATTATATTAATCTTATCTTTTAGTTTTAACTCTTAGTTAATTAGATTGACATTTACCATGTCATTTTGTATTTTTATATTATATAGTTAATAAACTTACCATATTCATACAAGAGACCCCCCAGTGGTCCATTAATGATACACCTATCATGATATAAGTATCTTGGAAGAACCTTAGATTTTTAAGAATAAAATAACAGTCAATAATATAATATTTATTTTAAAAACTATTTTCTGTCAATGTTGACACTATTTAGTAATTTATTTTTTTGAAAATTATAACAGAATGATTAGTTCGAACAAAGTTAATTAAATTAATAATAAAATGTCATATTAACCTTTAAAATTATTGTATGTCATAAAAAGACTCAAATTACATTTATTTGGGTATTTATAACATCAATTATGTCAATATTTCATTAATAAGATAATTACTGCATCATCTTTGTGTCAAAAATAAATTAAATTATTTAATGTCTAAAAATTAAAAATAAAATACCATTATGTAGGAAATCTTTTTATCTTTCTAATGAATATTTATAGTCGAATTTACCTTATTTGTAACCCTATATTAAAAATACATTACTTATTAAACATTGATTTTAACTATTTTAACCCTTCTTTAAATAAATTAATAATAAATGTCCTAATCTAATCCAAGTGAGCCTAAATGGTCATATTTTATTCCTAAGTTAATTTTTGGTCGTATTACACTTATCCAATAGAATTAGGACATGTGTTAGGGTAATAAAAATATCATTTTTACCCTTAATTACCCCATTAACTTTTAACCGTGGTAAATAAAAGTAAAAAGATTCTATTCACCAAAAATTATTTTCATCTCATTGAACCACATTTTACATACTAACATCAATCGTGTCTCTCAGATTTTTGAAATTCCACTCACAGAAGCGGTAAAATTATATTTTATGAAAAATCAGTTTTTTTAACTACCACTTAGTGGTTTCACTATTCATCAAAAAATGAAAGTTTTCAAAAAATACCAAAAATTAGGCCTAAGCTATATTTGATATTATTAATTCAAACATTATTTCTATTTTACCAAATTTAATACACATCAGTTGAATTATTTTATTTAAAAATTAATTCTCATCGTCAAAACAAATAGCGTGTTTTTAAGAGATAATAAGTATTAAAAGATTGACACTTGTTTATGTTTGGTTTAAATGTAAAACTACATTCAATGACCAAAATTGTATTAAATGGTAAAAATATATTCTAAATATACCTTAAAAACACTCAAATTAATAATTTATCACTATTAATTATTTCTATTAAAAAAATTGTTTTTAATTAAAATTTAGTAATTATAACTATTCATCAGAATATGAAAGTTATCCGAAAAGTACCAAAATTTCACCCTAAGCTAATTTCAATATTCTGAATCCAAAAAATGAAGTCCATTTTGAAAAATAAAATGTACAATATTTCAAAAAGTGGTTATTACTATTCATAACGGCTAGTTTTAATAATATTTTAATAGCATATTGTTGTTTAGTAAAACTCGGTATTGCGTACGACGCAAGCTATCAAGGAAGGTCGCGATTGCGTGTAAAGCAAGGAAAGAAAGTGTTTTGTGTAGTGAAATATTCCTTTGATGATTTATATAACATAAAAACAAAATATTTCTCATAAAAGTCTCGGGTGTTACATTCTACCCCCCATAAAATGAATTTCGCCCTCAAAATTCGTCACTTTGTAACAAACAAATGAGGATACATCTCCCTCATCATATCCCCAAGCTCCCATGTAGCTTCTTCTAATTGGTGGTACCTCCATAAAACTTTCACCAATTGAGTGGTCTTGTTTCGTAGATCTTTTTCACTAAGATCCAGAATCTCTATCGGCTGTTCTTCATAAGAAAGATCTGGCTCCAGCAGTACAACTTCTGAGCTGAGTACATGTGAAGGATCAGGTATGTACTTTCTCAGGAGAGATACATGGAACACATCGTGAACATGAGAGATATTAGGTGGAAGCGCCAATCGGTAAGCTACCTTTCCAACACGATCCAGTATTTCGAAAGGACCGATATACCTAGGGATCAACTTTCCTTTCCTTCCAAATCACATGACCCTCTTCCAGGGGGATATTCATAAGAACACTTTATCACCCACTTCAAACTCTCAGTATTCTCTTCGGTTGTCAGCATAACTTTTTTGTCGACTCTGAGATGCTCTTATGTGTTGTTGAATAGATCTGACCTTTTCTGCCATCTCATCAACAAGATCAGGTCCTAATAGCTTTCTTTCCCCAACTTCATCCCAGCAAGTTGGAGTCCTGCATTTCTTTCCATATAGAGCTTCATAAAGTTCCATCTGAATACTGGAGTGAAAGCTATTATTATAAGAAAATTACACCAAGGGTAGGTGTTTATCCCAACCACCTTTGAAATCCATAGAGCAAGCTCTCAACATATCTTCTCGAGTTTGAATTCTTCTCTCAGACTGACCATCTGTCTGAGGATGATAAGCAGTGCCGAAACTCAACTCTATATCCAGAGTATACTGAAGACTTCGCCAGAACTTTGAGGTAAACCTATGATCCTGATCAGATATAATAGAAAGTGGTACTCCATGCAGTCTTACCACTTCCTTTACATATATCATGGCAAGCTGATGCAGAGAGAAATCCTCTCTAATAGAAATGAAGTGTGCAGACTTTGTAAGACAATCAACTATGACCCAAATAACATTATTGCCTTTGGATGTTTTAGGAAGTCTGGTGACAAAGTCCATAGTGATGTTTTCCCATTTCCATTTAGGTATGGGTAATGTTTGAAACATCCCCTTAGACTTCTGTCTCTCAACTTTAACTTGCTGACAAACCAAGCATCGAGAGACATATTCAGCAACATCTCTTTTCATGCCATCCCACCAGAAGTACTCTTTCAGATCCCTATACATCTTCGTTCTTCCCGGATGAATAGAGAATGAAGATCTATGAGCCTTATCCAGAAGCTCCTTCTTTATTTCGGGGATGGGAGGAACACAAACCCGATTTCTGAACTTTATTATCCCATCACAATCAAGGTTGAATTCAGGAACATTTATCACCTTATTTTCTAACTCTACATCTTCTTTGTGTGCCTCCTTAATCTTCACATGAATATATGGTTGAACATTCATTTTACAAAGACAAAATTTCCCCCCTTAAATTATAATTCCAACATCCATCCTTTGTAAATCCATAAATATTGGATCTTTTTTTATCCTCATCATGGATAAACTGGCATGGTCTTGTTGACTTAATGCACCTGCCACCTTGTTTTCTTTCCCAGGGTGGTAATGAATTGAGCAGTCGTAATCCTTAATCAGCTCCAACCATCTTCTTTGGCGCATATTCAGCTCCATTTGTGTGAAAATATACTTTAAACTTTTATGATCAGTATAAATGTCACACCTTTCTCCATAAAGATAATGCCTCCAAATCTTTAATGCAAATACAACTGCATCTAACTCCAAATCATGAGTTGGGTAATTTTGCCCATGGATTTTCAACTGTCGTGAGGCATAAGCTATCACCATATCATTTTGTATAAGAACACAACCCAATCCCTTCTTGTATGCATTAGTGTAGATCACAAACCTTTCTCCACTACAAGGTATTGTGAGCACAGGTGCACTGGATAACCTTCTTTTCAACTCCTTTAAATTCTCTTCACATTCCTCCGTCCAGACAAACTTAACTCCTTTCCAAGTCAACTTGGTGAGTGGATTAGATAATCGTGAAAAATCTTTCACAAAAGGTCGATAATATCCAGCCAAACCAAGAAAACTTTGAATCTCAGTTACTTTTGTTGGTCTCAACCATCTTTCGATAACCTCTGTTTTTTCTGGATCCACAGATATCCCCTCTTTTGAGATTATGTGTCCCAAAAATGAAACTCTTTGAAGCCAAAATTCACACTTGGTAAATTTGGCATAAAGTTTATCCTTTATTAGGGCCTTCAATATAATTCTCAAGTAATTTTCATGTTCTTCCTTTCTCTTTGAATAGACAAGAATATCGTCTATAAAGACTACCACAAATTGATCAAGATAGTCTCTAAAGACTCTATTCATCAGATCCATGAAGATAGCAGGGGCATTAGTAAGAACAAAAGGAATCACTATAAATTCATAGTGTCCATACCTTGTACAGGAATCCGTCTTTGGTATATCCTCCCTTTTTACCCTTAATTGATGATACCCTGAATGAAGATCAATCTTGGAAAAGTATTGAGCTCCTTGTAGTTGGAAAAATAAGTCATCAATGCGCGGGAGAGGATATTTGTTCTTGATAGTGATCTTGTTAAGTTCTCAATAATCAATGCAGAGTCTCATTAATCCATCTTCCTTCTTAACAAATAGAACAGGTGCTCTCCAAGGTGACGCACTAGGGCATATGAATCCCTTATCAAGATTCTCTTGGAGTTGCTTCTTCAATTACTGCTACTCAATTGGGGCTATTCTATAAGGTGTCTTTGAAATAGGCAAAGAACCCGGTGCGAGTTCTATTGAAAACTCAACTTCACGATTTGGTGGAAGACCCGACAATTCCTCCAGAATGACATCATAAAACACTCTTACAATGGGCATATTATTAATAGTGAGTTTCTGACCATCCATTTGAGATAAATAACCTTCATTTAGTTTTATCAAGACCCATAAGATGGAAGAAATTTCCACTGGAAGGTTATGTTCATCCTTGCATCGATAGACGATCATAGATTGATCTAGAATATGAAATGTGACTTCCCTTATTTGGAAATTGATATGAGCTCCATATAAAGAAATCCAATCCATGCCAAGAATCACATCAAATTCCACAATAGGAAGGATCACAAGATTTTCAAGAATCACCTTCCCACAGACTTCAATCGGAGAAGAATTATAAACTTTTGATGCAATTGTTGTTCCATTAGGGGTTGTCACAGCTAACTCAACATCTAATTGTTGAGGTAATATGGTGATATCCTTAGAAAATTCTTCAGAAATAAAAGAGTGGGTAGATCCAGAATCAAATAAAACATTTTCTACTTTAGAGTGGATGGTAAGTGTACCTTTCAACACATCATTATTGTACTTCGCATCATTTATAGAAATTGCATGTGACTTTCCTCTGTCGTTAGCCTTAAGAGTTTGTTGACGTCGACCATCATCATCAACCATTGGATTAGGGCATTTATTGGCATAATGACCCATCTCCTTGCACTTGAAACATTGAAGTGTAGTAGGTTCATTCTGCGTATCCCTTCCTTTGTTTGCATCATTAGACATATTATTCCCATCATTATGGAATTCAAATGCCTGATGACCTTTCTTTCTACATTTGAAACATTTACTTGTCCCTTTAAGACAACTCCCTCCATGTTTCTTTCCACACTTTGAGCATAAGGGAAAACTCATCTTCTTTTCAGTGTGCTCTTTAGATTTTCCTTTGAATTCCATTTTCCTATTCTTATCAAACCCATATGACTGATGGGTTACTCCAATCTCCATCTCAACTTTGAGAGCACATCAAACGATTTCCTCGTAGCTATTGAAGTCCCTTATGGCTAACGCCCTTCGAAGACATGGTTTCAAGCCACTAAAGAATCGATCGATCTTACTCTCAGGTAGGATAATAATACCAGAAGTGTACCTTGAAAGTCTTGTAAAATTTGCTTCATAGGTACCAAAAAATTCATCATCCTTTTGCTTCAGTTCAAGAAACTATTTCTATATCTTTGTTCGGAGAATACGAGGGAAGTACTTTTTGAAAAATAAGTTCTTGAACTCATCCCATTCCATGGACTAATTTTCATCCCTTTGCCTCGTATCCTTAATAAGATTCCACCATTGATCATCATCACCTTCCAAACGATACGCTGCAAAGATGACATTGTCATGTTCAGAACATTGAAGAACTGAAAATATCTTTTTAGTAGTACTGATCCATTGTTCAGCAACTAATGGATCAGTAGACCCGCTGAATGAGGGTGGGTGTTGCCTCATGAAGGATTCAATAGAATATTGCCCCTTTTTTTCTCGTTTGGAAGTCCAGCATGATTCATACCTTGAGAAAGTTGTGTGAGCATGGCTACAAGATTTTTCATTCTAGCTCCCATAATGTTTGGTTGCTCAGGGGGACAATCATTGCATTGCCCGTCGCATTCCTCATTAAAACGGTTCCTTTGGGTTCCATCCATTGACTAAAACCAAGAAGAATAGTACGAGAAACACTAACTATAATAGGAAAACCACACAATCAAGAATAAAATTTCACACTTAAGGTCTTATCCTAGGGTATTCATGGCCATTTCTAAAACACTAATATTGTCTTCTATGCTTAGACTTATCCTTAGGGTTCTTACTAACGCTTTCACATCCTAGTTTCCAAAGGTTGACTATATCTTTCCTCTGATACCAACTATAAGGACCCATACTTTACATACATTGTTAATAATTAAAATTTGAATCATACTTATTACAACATATAACAAAACCACGAAAGCACCGTATAGGTATAGTGTCTTTAGAAACTGGGAAACATAAACAACTGGTTCATAAAGCTTCTACACTATCTCCCATTTATTTCATCATATCTATAGTCCCTTTTGGAATATCTTACTTAATAACCTTCTTCCTGACCTGGGGAAAGAAAATATACAAAAGGGTGAGCTCAAATTCTTAGTAAGGGTAAACAAAAGAAATATCAATCACATTATACTCATAAGAACATAACATTTTGGAAATATTACCCTGCAAAAGAGATCATAATTTCATAACATGGGATAAATCATGGTAGTGAAATGTAATCACAATAATCATAACATAAAAAATGAATCTTTTTGGAATACACACATAATCATAGAGAATCATTTCTTATTAGTCAATACTCATTGCCAAGACTATCTTATTGGACAATGTAAATTTCTGAACTGAGTTCATTCCTCTTTTCATTCCTGTTTCACTGAACTGGTTTAACCTATCGTTCCAACCATGTCTATCTCATGAGATATAAAATATTTACCCAATGAATTGGAGGGAGATATATGTCCCACCCATCTCATAATGATACCATTCTTATTTGTGCCACAAAATCATAAACCATACATCATAGCATAACCCATGTAATAAAAATGGGAATCTTAAACATCTTGACATCATAAAACAATTCATATAAGATAAAGGAATTCATAAAAATAATTCCACCACAACATAATCAAATCAATGTAATAATAGAGATAGAAAAAGAACCCTTTATTATCTTAGATGGAAAATAATTTTCATAAAACACTTGAACTCCTTTCTTGAGGAAAATATCCTTTCTACTTCAAAAACACTTTTCCTTTCTTAACATGTCATACAATTATGAACTAAAAGAAGTTGATTAAAAATAAACTAGAAAACATGTAAGGGAAGCTTCTTGTAAATAATTTTTTAAAAATCCATTCATGCCGTATAAGTTAAAAAAATCAATCTTCTCGTACTTTTTTCGGAAAAGTCAAAAAGTACCTCGTACGAAAAACAACAAAAGATTCCTTTCATATCTTTTAATAAAAACCCACCGAAGGGTAAAATTGGATATAAACTATTGTATAAGGATATAAATATTACATATTGAGGAAACATGGATGTGGATGATAAAATACACCCCAGTAAATACCAAAGTATAAACAATATCAGATAAAAATGAGATTGTGATATTTCCCTTACCTTAGGTCCGATTTTCTTCGTAAGTGTTCGGACCTCCTGTATAATGATTTAAATAAGGTTATTGACTTATTCCAGAATCATAATTATTTTTATGATATCATATATGGCCATATTCTTAGCTTTTATTAGTAATATTTCATTACTACTTGTTATTCGGGTGTTTATTACTTTTTGTTCTTATGCGAGTTTTGTCGAATAAATTCTTATTTTTCTTATTAGGTTATAGATACCACATTTCCAGAATGGTATTAGTGTAATATATATAATATTAATTCACTCAATTCATTTATATAATCATTATGCAATGAATATCATGTATAACGAGTCGCATCACATCGTGGATACGGTATTCCGTACGTACGCACGAGCGATGATATCGTTCCCATGATCATGAAATTTTAATGGAGTGTATATATACAATTTCAGAATCAATATAAATTTAATATAATCATATATAGTTATTATTTACACCATTATACCCATCCAAGTAAGGTGGTGGTGGAAAATAGATTACACCACGGCGTGGAGACGGTATTCTGTACGTATGCACGCACGGTGATTTCATTTTCCTTAGGATGGATTGATGGTGAAATAGGGTTGTTTCATACTTATAATAACATATAAGTATATGAGTGATACTGATTTTATTACTTCATAATGAAACAACTAAAGAAGAAGAAGTGGAATAAAAAATAAATATGAAAGAATCGGTAACGGACATTACCTCTTCTTTGAAACGCTTCTTTGAGACCTCATTTTAGGGCACTAAAATTGGTCTTTGAAGAAGCCCAGGAACTCTAGTATGTTTCTAGGAAAGTCAAGAGGAGATATTGGCAGGGGTTTGCCGAGCTTGAAAGCTCAAAGTGGTGTGAGGAAGAGAGGGAGGAGGTGCCCTTTTATAAGGGAGGAGAGGGGCTCCTTTGGAAAATCTATAAATATTATTTTATTATAAAGCCAAATTCGGTTTTAAATTGCTCCAAATTGATTTATTTTGAATCTAAGGTGGGTATGGGTCGAACTCCCCTCATCAAATATAATTTAGACAAGTTTAGGAAGTTATATTAACCTTATATTTTAGTTTTAACTCTTAGTTAATTAGATTGACATTTACCATGTCACTTTTTATGTTTATATTATATAGTTAATAAACTTACCATATACATCCAAGAGACCACCAAGGGGTCCATTAATGATACACCTATCATTATATAAGTATCTTGGCTGAATTTTAGATTTTTAGGAATAAAATAACAATCAATAATATAATATTTGTTTTAAAAACTATTTTATGTCAATTTTGACACTATTTAGTAATTGATTTTTCTGAAAATCATAAAAGAATGATTAGTTCGAAAAACGTTACTTAAATCAATACTAACATGTCATATTAACATATAAAATTAGTTGATTTCATAAAAAGTCTCAAATTACATTTATTTGGGTATTTATAACATCAATTATGTCAATATTTCATTAATAAGATAATTACTGCATCATCTTTGTGTCATAAATAAATTAAATTATTTAATGTCTAAAAATGAAAAATAAAATACCATTATGTAGGAAATATTTTTATATTTATAATTAATATTTTTAGTCGAATTTATCTTATGTATAACCCTATATTAAAAATTATTTACTTATTAAACTTTGATTTTAACTATTTTAACCCTTCTTTAAATAAATTAATAATAAATGTACTAATCTAATCCACGTGGGCCTAAATGGTCATATTTTATTACTAAGGTTGTTTTTGGTTGAATTACACTTATCCAATAGAATTAGGACATGTTTTAGGGTAATAATGATATCATTTTTAACCTTAATTACCCTATTTACTTTTAACTGTGGTAAATAAAAGTAAAAAGTTACTATTCATAAAAAAATTATTTTCATCTCATTGAACCACATTTTACTTACTGACATCAACCGTGTCTCTTGGATTTTTGAAATTAACCTCACAGAAGTGGTAAAATTATGTTTTATGAAAAATTCCGGTTTTTTAACTACCATTTAGTGTTTCACTATTCATCAAAAAATGAAAGTTTCCAAAAAAATACCAAAAATTAGGCCTAAGCTATATTTGATATTATGAATTCAAAAATGATGTCTATTTTACCAAATTAAAAACACATCAGTTGCATTAATTTATTTAAAAATTAAATCTCGTCGTCAAAACAAATAGCGTGTTTTTAAGAGATAGTAACTATCAAAAGATTGACACTTGTTTATGTTTGCTTTAAATGTGAAATTACGTTCAATGACCAAAATTGTATTAAATGGTAAAAATATATTATAAATATACTTTAAAACCACTCAAATTAATAATTTATCACTATTAATTATTTCAATTAAAAAAAAGTTGTTTTTAATTAACATTTAGTAATTTTCACTATTCATCAGAATATGAAAGTTATCCGAAAAGTACCAAAATTTCTCCCTAAGCTAATTTCGATATTCTGAATCCAAAAAATGAAGTCCATTTTGAAAAATAAAACGTACAATATTTCAAAAAGTGCTTATTACTATTCATAACGGCTAGTTTTAATAATATTTTAATATCATATCATTGTTTAGTGAAACTCGGTATTGCGTACGACGCAAGCTATCGAGGAAGGTCGCGATTACGTGTAAAGCAAGCCAATCAAGTGTTGTGTGTAATGAAAGATTCCTTTGATGATTTATATAACATAAAAACAAAATATTTCTCATAAAAGTCTCGGGTGTTACAGGGGACATGGTTCACCCTCTCATAAGTGATCTATAAAAATAGTATAGGGACAGAATATAAAGGATATGAATCATGGTAATGAAATTTGAAGGACATACCATTTGAAATGAAAAACATGGAAGTAAGACAAAAATAAGATTTCTCTTATAAAAATTTGGCAGCCTAACGGCGTCACTTAAACTTCAATAAATTTTTTTTGACATGATCAAATAGGGTCTCTCATAATATGATCATAAGAGATCAGTATGATAGATATAGAGATCATACCCCAACATAATAAAAGAAACTTGAAAGACTTGACATGAAAGTATAACTTGAAAAATGAGAAGGGTGAAAGAATCCCTTAAAAATTTGGCAGCCTAACGGCGTCACATAAACTTTCATAAATCAAAATGATGAGAGTAATAGGGGATCTCTCATCATATAAAAATGAAAAGGGCTATAAGAGGAATATAGAAGAGCATACTCTAACTTTAGAACATAGAGCATAAAGAGAATGACATAAAAGAGATTACATGAAAATAAAGAGAGAGGTCGGATCCCTTACCTTAAAACGTAACTCTTAAAACTCAAAGGTTTGGACCTTGAGGGCTTGGGGGCACCTTGGGAGGACTCCTTGGGAGGTAAGGAGACCAGAAATTGGTTGTGGGGGAGTTGGGAGTGAAAACTAAAGGTGGAAAGGGTGGGTATATATAAGGAAAGTGAGGGGACAAGGCATTAATGACCAAGGGACACCTCACAAGTGCTTTTCTCAAAACCATGTGCTCTCCCATGTCATTTACCATGGAGTTAGTCCACATGGGGCCCCCAATACAATAATTCATCACCTTTGGCTCGCTAACCCTTAAAATATCTCATGACATCATCATGACATAGTTATGATGTCATTAACCATACCGAAACCCTAAAACTGCATTTTTACTATTCACTGAAAAATTCATCTTTCCCAGAAAAATCCCAAAATTTCACCTTAACCAAATATCGATGCTCTAATTACATTTATGGACTACATTTTTAAAAAAATAAATTTCTAAATATTTTTAATTTAATTTTTAAATAAAAGCACGGTTTATTGAGAATTCATTTTTTTCAGAAAAAACCCCAAAAATTACCATAACATAATATCGATGCTCTGAGTTCAAAAATGAAGTCATTTTTATAAAAATAATTTTCTAATTATTTTTAATTAAATTTTTAATTAAAAAACACTATTCATCCAAAAAAAACTAATACTTGAATAATAATTTATGAAACCGTTATTTACCCATTTTATTGAATCACATTACTTAACCTAGGTGTCTAAATTATATTAAAACTTTCTTTGAGTGAAATTACTAATCCATTTGGTCACATTACTAATCCTAAGCGTAAAATCACTATTCATAATTTACTATTCATCAAAAATTAAGTTGATCTTATTAGACTCTAAATACCTTACTGAACACTTTTGTAACAGACCATTTTTTGAAAATCATTACACTTCCTTAATTATTTATGGTTCACATAAATATTTTAAAATATCCCTTTTTCAAAATTCATCAGTAAAATACATCCAAAAATTATCCGGACATTTGAAATTTTAAAAACATCACTAAAGGAAGAAATATCAATTCATTCATCCCAAAGGATTACACAAAGAAGCTAGGGTCTCGTTACATAGCCCCTTATAACACCGGCATATGACCTAAGTGTAAGGTGTTTTATGGTGAGAGAATCCGAGGGAGGCTTAGATAACATTGCCCTAGTAGTAATCTCTACTAACTTAAACTTCTCCCATGGGCGTTTCTGTTCAAGCTTGACACGCTGAAGTTCGGCTTGGGCTTGGTCCAAAGCGAAGCCCAAAGATGCCACCTCCTTCCCAAGATCTGATAAGTGGGCTTCATAAGGTTCGAGTCTACTAGATGAAGCCATCTACTCCTCCTTCTACATTAACCATTAACATATCTATTAAATCATTAAGAGTAAGTTAATATACTACTCAAAATGATTGGGTCGTTACAGTAGTGATGTAGGATATCCACCAGTCTTAGTGGGTTTTCCATCCTGGTGTCACTAAGATGTATTATGATGTGCGTCAATAGTTCTAGATTCCAAGTATGAGACGAGACATAGATGAATTCGTGTTGAGATGAAACAAATGTCAGCAGCTGAAAGAAAATCACCAAAGTCCCCCTATTTTTCTCCAGCCCTTACCCATTCCTACCTGGAAGTGGTAATAGGTCTCAATGGACATCATTATTAGCTTTTCCTGTACACCTCGGGGAATGAATTCAATATGGGTTGTGATTTATCTTCTAAACAAACTATCCCACTTCATTCTGATCAATGATACAACTATTGTGGATGAGTTGTGCCATATGTATCTTCAAGTGGTTGTAAGGATTCATTGTGTGGAATAAGAATTTTTCTCATATAGATACCCTCTTTTAACTTCCATGTTTGGAAAAGGATTTCAAAAGTCCTTAGGGTCACAGATTAAGATGATCATGACCAAACTTCCTAAAATAGATGGTCAAGAAAAGCGAGTGAATTAGACACAGTAGGATAAGATTTGTGCATGTTTTCTTGGAATTTAGAGGTTCTTGGGATAGACATTTGGGATTAGGTGAATCTTCTTATAATAACTGTTAAGAATCCTTGATTCGAATGGCTCCTTTTGACGTGCTATATGGTTATCCTTTTTGGCCCCCCCTCTGTTGGCTGAGATTAGTGAGACTTAACTGTCAGGGATAAGCCTTGATCAAGAGACATCTAAGATGGAAAAGTTGAACAAGAAGTTCTTATCGAAATATCATACTCTCCATAAATCGTATGTAGATTAGTGGCATCAAGACCAAGAGTTTTCTATGGGTGGATAAATATTCTTGAAAGTGGCCCCTTGTTTGGGCAATCATCATTTTGGAAGGAAATGGAAGTTGGCGTCGTGGTATGTTAGACATTCATTAATCACCAAGAATATTGGAAAGGCAGAATATAGGTTGGATTTTCCTTCCCATTTGGCATCCATCCATGACGTCTCCCATGTCTCCCTTTTGAAAAAGTATAACCCGGATATGTCCCATGTGCTGAATTAGTTGGAGTTGGATATAGAGCCCAATTTATCTCTTTTTGACTGGCTAGTTAGAATAGCTGATTCCCAAGAGAATGTGATTGTTGTAAATTATATTCCACCAGTTCGGGTCCTTTGGTTGTATGGGAATGATTTCCAAGAAACATGAGAGTGGAAGTTGTGGGTTGAGAAAGCGTGCCCATTCTTGTTTTTTGATCAAGCTTTGAGTTGAATTTCTAGGGTGGAAAATATTTCATGGTAAGGAGAATTGTCACTTTATAGACTTATTTAAATGAATTTTTCATGTAATTTCCATTCATGGTTAATTGGGGGGGTTTCTCGTGAATCTTTTTATGAAAGGGTGGTTTTTCCTAATTTGGGTCAAACCGTGAACCCATTTCCATATATAAAAATATATATTTTTTCTTTTATAACTCCACCTATTTTCAAAAAATTTCTCTCCTTCCACTTCCCACTTGGCCTCTACTAACCTATTAAAACCATAATATCCATTTGGACCCCTTAGGAATCCATAATCATGGTTGGTTTTGGTTATTTATTAAGGTATTGGGTCTGCCCGTGAGCCCATTTCTAGTTTTAAAAAAATAATATGTTTCTCTTATATCATATTCATTTTTTAATATTTTGAATTGATTCTACCTATAACTTGGGGAAAATGACTCTAAAAACACCCCCATGTTCATTTCTCTCTCATTGGAGCTCATCTTCAACACGGATTAGGACAAAATTTATCAGGCTTTCTCAAATCATTCAGATTTGAAAAGTAAATTTTCTTTCTATCATAACTCCTTATAATTTTACTATTTCCCCCAATTGCAATTCCCACTTGACTATATCATCCTTATTCAAACATCTATATCAGTTTCTACTTCTTGGATAATCGCCTATTGGGGTATTCGAGGTGATTTATTCAAGTTCTCTCGAGTAAGTGGGTTTCCTTCCTTCATTCTCCCATTTGCTGAGGGTTTCTTCCATTTTCCCTAATGTTCCTAAAATAAAGAAAGTAGGGCTTTAAACCTAGGGTTTAATATTGGGTTTTCTAGTCTAATCATGTGGTTTAAGGTTTGATTTAACACCTATTTGGTTCAACAGTGGTGCAGTTGAACATTTGCACAGGGATTCAATGTTTATGACACTTGTGGTAGGTGATTCCATGTGTGAGAACTACTAAATGAGTTATCTTTGTTTAATTTATATTTTTATCATACTCCTACTTCATTTTTCTTGTTGCGAAAATTATTTTTGCTAGAATTTTTTAAACAATGGATTTTTAAATTCCATTTCTGTGTGAAATTGGGTGTTTTACTTTTGTGTTCAATATTGTTCTACTTGGAGATATTTTATAATTCATGGGAGGGTTTTATTAAAAACAATTCTACAGAAAATTCTGGTATGAGGTAATATTGATGGGAATTTTGTTTTCAAAGAAAGATTTTAGAAGAATGTTATGTGCAATGTTTTCTTAAATTCCATGAAATTGTTTTATATAAATTCTAATGGGTTTATTTAATTATATAAATGGTGAAAATATGTGTAGAAACCTTTTTTGAATGTCTATGACCAGAAATTGTTTTTCATATGGAAATGTGTTCTGGTAACATGTGGAAATTTTTTAAGCACAAAAGGGGAATCCCATATATCTCGGTCGGAGGACGTGTACTAGTACGCTAGTGACCTGGAGTGGTTTTTTCCCTATTTCACTTAGCAAGTTGGACATTGAAAACATTAACAAAACTACAGTTATGATGATTGGGGACCACTAGGATACGGTTATATTCAATACTAGCGGATCTTTAATGAGAATAGATATGGTTATGGTTACTTTACACTATGATACGAGGTACATGGGGCCAATAACTAACTTTTACATAGGGGTGTTCTTGGGATTAGTGCTCGTTGACTATTCGGTATTTATCATGGTCTTATAGTGTGTATGGTAGGAAAAATCATAATAATACATGTTTTATTCAAATATATTCACTCTGTGAAGTTTTTCCTTTGAAAACTCTTTACTTTTAAAAGTATCATTCTTTAGAAATTATTCCCTCCCATTCTTATTTATTAAAATATTTCTTCTTTTACTATTGTATTTATTATTATATGGAATCATTGGGTATTATTTTATTGGGATTAGGCTTACACCATTCATACAAATTTTCGTGTAAGTACACTTGATCATTTTTGAGACAAGAAAATGCAAGGCCTTGGGTGATGGTGATTTGGGTTGTTAGTTTCCTTCTAGGGTGTGGTGTTTTAGAGACGACTTCTGGGTGATGATCCCTTATCGTGTGGTGTACCTTGGGATTTTTGTCTGATATATTTTTATATATTTCGACCCCATCTGCCAAATATAACAACATGTATTCAGTTCTGAATTTTATATAAGGCTGGTTTGGTTGGTAATTTTCAGATATACTTTATTGATTGTCTTTGGTTGTCAAATGATTCTAAATCAGGGTAAATCATTACCAAACTAATATTTATGATACTCTATCACTTTCACTAGACCGTGGGGATAAGGAATTCCCTTCGTCCTTGCCTTGGATAGGGTTTGGTTTCAGTTATGATGGTGACTAGATTTTTTTCATGACATACATCTTCATTGGGATACCCTCTTTGGAATACACTATAAGACACCAATGAATGGTCTTAGAAGTAGGGAAGAATATCATGGTCGAAGGGAGGGAATCAAGTACGGTTTTGAAGTTGGGACTGGATGAGATATAATAAACATATTGTGAGAATATTTCAGGATAATAAGTTGCCTTTTTATAAGTGTGGGAAGGGACATTTATGGAATTACTTAAAAGATATCAATAATACAAAGTCACTTTATAGAGGAAACATAAAAATGGAAAATAATATGAATTTATGATAATATATAGGAATAAATATCTTCAAATAATAATAATTAAACATTTTTATGTTTCATTACTACCTTTATCTCGTTGTTTAACCTCTCCCCCCAGAAACATATTTTATCCATAACCATGGTAACGATATATAACTATTTTTACCACTCATTATGACCTCAGATTATGTTACAACTATTATATTATATTGATAATTATTATTAAAAATATGGAATTCATTTTACCATATTTAATTTATATACATGAGAGAATTTAACATTAACTATGTGTAAAAAACGCAACGCAACCCTATTTTTAGACAAATAATTTTAAAACAAAAAATTGAATTTACTTTCATTCCATTCCCTCTAAAAACAATGAGATTAATGTCAAAATATTTCCTTTTATATATAATATATTAAATTCATTTAACCCATCAATAATAAGTGATTAAATTTGTTTATTATGATAAAAAACACATAGTTTGCATAAAAATATTTTCAAAATGGTGTTTTTAAGAAAAAAATATGAATATAAAAAATCCTGTATAATATAGATTCCCCTGTAATTAATTATATTATTTATAATTTATAATTAATTATGTTACTTCAAAAAATAATGATACTTTTATATTACTTCATTCAATGAAGGAAAATGATTTTTTGGCAAAAAATTGTATTTTTCTCTACACACACAAAAAATAAATATTTTTATAAAAATCCTAAAGATTCACCATAACATAATACTAAAATCTTGATATCAAAAATAATATTTACTTCAAGAAATAAAATTAACAAAAAAATAAAAAAATAAATATAATCTCTTCCCGTTAAATTCAAAAAAAACTATTTTTGAATAATGTTTTTAAAAGAAAAATATTATATTATATAAAATTAAGTAACTATTTATTTTATATTAATCAATAAATTTTAGTTATGAAATTCCATTGTACATATATTTTAATAATGAGGTTACTAATATTAATACCTTCCAATTTCACACCTTGGTCATAAAGTATTATTATATCACAGTTCATTTCGACTCAGGGTTGTGTGTAATGTTCTTTATTAAATAAATCATTTTTTAAGGTAAATACATAAAAAATCATAGGGTGTTGCATTATTCCATCCATAAAATGAATTTATCTATCTAAATTTCAACACTCTAATAGAAAAAAATGGGTATGTCACTACTTCATCGCATCCTCAAGTTCTCATGTCAATTCTTATAATTTATAATTCCACCAAATAATGTTAATGAGTGGGTAGTCTTATTTTGTAGAATTTTAACTCAATGATAAGAGATTTATAGTGGTTTATCATCATAGGAAAATTCATAATCCATTATAAAACCCACAATGTTAAGTACATATGTTGGATTTGATATATACTTCATTTAAAGAGACACATAGAACATACCAGGAACCTAAGATAGGTATGGTGGAAGCACATAGAAATAATTTATATGCCCTATTCTATCAAAAATCTAAAAGTGGATAGTATAACTAAGGCTTATCTTACTATTAAATTAAATTATGAAAACCTTCATCCATGAATAAATACATAGGATGACATTTTCATAAAAATAAAATTCCATATCATGTTGCTTATTGTTATCATAACACTTCAATTAACATGGAGAAACATCGATCTACTATTGAATAAATATATTATTATTTTAAATATTATCCATTGTCTTATGTCCCAATACCTTTATTTCTCTAACTACATCCCATTATATTAGATAATTTCACTTACTTTTATTTAGGTATTGATAATGAGAAATTTGAATGCTCGAGTGAATGATATTATTGAATGAAAACATTATTTGATAGACATTTTGACCCCAACCGTATTTGGAATCCAAAGAACATGATCTCAAAATATCATTATAATTTTTAATATCCCTCTCATATTGAACATCTATCTAATGATGATATGTAGTATATAAACAAAAATCTATTTTTGGAGAACAATTACTAAACAATTCCCTTTAAAATTGATGAATACCTTAGATCAATATCAGATATAAGATAATATGGAACTCTATACAACCATAACAATTCACTCACATATATCCTATCAAGCAGATAAAGAGAAAAATATTTTCTAATTGTAATGAAGTATGATAGATTCATAAAGATAACAACCACAATTGAAATACAAATATAGCCTTTATAAATTTTTGGGATCATGATGAAAAAGGCTATGGAAATGGTTTCCCATTTCCTATAGAGTGTAGGAAGTAGTTATAATATCCTCTTATACTTATTTATCTCAACCTTAACTTGATGACATAGGAAGCACTAAGATACATACTCAATAATACCCTTATTAATATTTTCCAACTAGATAAACACTTTTTAATTCATATAATTCTTCACATATATATGTTTAATAAAGAAAGATGAGCTATGAGTTACTTATAGTAGATCATACTTCTGGTTTAGTATTTATGGGAAAATAACATGGTTCATTAACCTTATCATGTTAGGTTGGTTAGAATGTAAAAAAACAAGGGTGGAATTTTTATTCATTAAATACATCAGTATATTAAAAATAATTCTATTGATGTGTAATGAATCATATTTAGTTAATTTTTTAATTGGAAGAATAGGGAAGAAGAAGAAAAAAATTATAGAGGTTCCAAGAATAAATATCCCCTAATCCACTCATCCAATTCCCTCTCAAAGATTATAGTGATTTTTACTAGTAATTCCTTCTACTGGGGACTTCTGCAGCTTAGTACAACCAATTTATACCTAAACAATACAGTTTTTATGAGGCCTTAGGGTTATTTTTTAGGGAACCACTAATATAAAACTCAGTTGGAGAAGCTAATACTCCTTTACAACCATGACTGAGTTTGAGAACATATATTTTTCAAACAGATTTGGATCATAACTGACAGATGTTATTGATCTTCAATACATCACTGTAGAAATTAAAATAATCATTATTGTCATACAGGATTTCATTAAATAGAATTCGAGAAGACACAAGATAGAGGATTAAAAACATATGTCTCCAAAATGTGTCTATTGAAAAACACTAATTCAAACTGCAAAAGAATATTTAACCATGAAACATATCAGCAATAATATCAAGGCATATCAAAATATGTATGCCTATAAAGTGTATTTGTAGAAGAAAAAGTATCATATTTCTCACTTCTACATGTATATTATTCTTTTTGACAAATGATTATTTCTCCTTTTTATTTTCCAATAACGAAAATCTGTATATATAGAAGACACTAATTCTAGTATTTATCATGAAAAATTAAAAATGTTCCAATTCAAATCATTTAAGGAGAGTAGATACATCCCATAAAATTAGGAATTATTTAATCCACTCAGAACAAGCATTTTAGACCATCTCCAAAATGATTTAAGATGATACTTACTCTTATTGAGACCGCTACAAAAATCACAGATAACACATTTAATTTTAAACTCCATCTTTGACACATCAAATATAGGGTTTATCTGAATGAAGTAAACCTCCAAATGTAGTTTTGAAAAATTAATGTGGTTTAGAAAATTAGGGTTGATAAAAAATATGTTTATTCTTCTAGACATATGGTTTCTTCCAAAAATAGGGTTTTTGATCCATACTTTTTCAATAGTATGGGGTATGTGATTCATACATATCCTTCCAAACATAGGATTTCCAAACCATATGGTACGATAAATACTATAAGGTATGAGTTTTGTTTCTACAATACTTTCAAATAACATCCCTAATACTTAAATAAATATTCTCTTACAGATTAATTATTTGTATCTCCTTCGAAAATAAATATTAAAATGAATATCATTTTTTGACATTCGTTTTGTAGAAACACTAAATGTAACATAAATGTGGATTTTTTAGCATTAAAACCAAAAAACATTAATAAATTTTCAAAATCAATCAATTCTAAAAAAAATTATCCATTTTTTATGGTCACAAAGCCTATAACCGAAACCATAATAAAAAGTTAGAATTATAATTATTTCAAGAAATATTCTAAAATAAAGACAAATAAATTCAAATCACATATCATAATTTACATAATAATATATCCATAGCAATTTTCCATCCCACATATACCAAAAAAAAATTTTCACCAATTTCCCTATTAACATAAATTTCTCATATTAACATTTCTATATAATTTTTCCTTCATTTTGTAACATAAAAATAGATGATTTGGATGAATAATATTTTTGATACATACCGTAAGAAAAATTCCCCATAGGTTTAAGCTCTCATTAAAAGAATAAAATAATATTCAAAGAATTAAATATTCTTTAACATTTCATAAATGAGAAAAACATTATAATATATTTAAATATTGTAGTCTAATTTTCATTATGAAATAAATTTAAATATTAAAAATAGGTTTATGAATAATATATAAATATTTGTCGTATTAAGAGAAAAAGTAAAATTTTTTATAACCCATATTTTTTCTAATCAATGTTTTTTAACAAAAAGGGATGTAAGAAAATGTTTTAAAATAATCTAAATATATACAGAGAAGTCGAGGTGTTTGGATGTATTAGTAGGAATTTCAAAACTCTCCGAACTTCAAACTTATATACTTAAATCAGATAGATCTTTTTAAAGTTATCCACTTAGTTCTTGAAAAACTATATATTTTTGACATTGTGATGTGGATAAAGAATACATAATGAGAAAATATTTTTGTATATCATGATTCTACTTAGTAGAAGCCTCACTTCTGAGTATCTCTGTCAAACATAAATATTATACGTTATAATCCCCAAATTATTCTCTTGAAATTGAATTTTATTTCATAATTTGATACTCCCTTTATAATTTTCAAAAACAATTTTAGAAATAATCACCTTTTTTCTCTTCATACGAACTTATAATTGCATTTATATCATCTTGAAGCTTTAATTTTTCAGTATTAAACTTATTCACACTAAATTAAATCTCTTCATAAGATATTACACTTTTAGTCATTTGAGATGAAAAACAATTAGGTTCTTCATAACCATGATCTTTCTTATTTTTTCAGATGAATTTTAAAATGAATCTTTAACATAAAAAACGAATTGTTCACTTAACATATTAGATGAACGATTACCTTTCTTTTTATTTTGAAGAATACATTCCTCTGTACCTAAAGCACATGGACACTTCATTTTTCTTGGAATTATTTTATAAGACTTTGAAAAAGATATTTTGAAGTGTGTTTAGAAATTATTTAAAATAATTTGCGAAGAATACATCTCGGTTTTAAATATTAAGACAATATGATTTGTTATAAGAAATTACAGATGGCTCTTCACATTCTTTAGATGAAAATATAGGATAATGATTTAATTTTTTAAACATTTGAATGAAATTTTATGGGTGGAACTTATTCTATAATAAACCATTACATAAACAATCGATATTTTCTAATAGTATGATAACATATAAGTTTAAAATATTCTAACAATGAATATATTTTTTCACAAACAAATGTAATATTTCAGAAATATAGTTATATAAAATAGTCTTTAATAGTTTGAAGAAGAATTATCGATTTAGAAATTTTAGAATGAAAGATATTTATACCACAATAAAAAAAATATTAACATTATAAAAACATTTATATGAAAATAGTATATAAATACTTCCTGGATATAGAGATTCAAGTTATAATGATTTTTTGATAACCAACTAATTCAGATTTGATCACTATTTTGTTGAGATAAATATTTATATACACTATTTACATAACCACTTAAATATTTAACTTGGTATTTTAGTGGTTTATTTTTATAGCAAAAAAAATTCAACTGGATTTTGTTACCCATATGCTTTTGGGTTCGCTAGTATAGAAAACTATATATTTAGGTAACCAAATATGATTATATTTTATAGAGTTTTTAATATTCCAGTTATGTCTTTATTTTGAACAAAGTAAATTCTTAACAGAAAAACAATTATGGTTTTTGAATGAAATAGCTATTTAAATAATGTCCACTAATATTATAACTAAAACATTTAACAGTTTAAATTACTTCCCTATTTGAACCTCAGACAAAATAATTCATATAACATTTTTCTGTCACAATTACAACATATACCATTTTTCCATTGTTAATTTTTTTTTACCATTAGTATTATTTAATTATTTATCATATTTGATAAGAATAACAGATTATTTCTTTAATGTGTCAATTTAGAAAACTAATTCTTAAATTTTTATTCCTTGCAAATTAATAGACATTTTGGAAGAATTAGGCTTTAACACTGTAATTTTTTAACATAATTTTTTTATATAATAAGATAGAATCATAACCTCTTTTATGTTTTCTATGATCATTATTTAAATATTCAAATTTATTTTTTTATCATAAAGAAATAATTATTTATTTAATCATACGTATGTTTTATATTTGAGTTTTGGGAAAAAGAATATTATACCTCATTATTATGAAACATAAAACATAATATTTTTTTAATTTCAGCCTCATATTATATAGAAGATACATATTTTGAACCCTATGACTAACTCATAGCAGGATTCATGATTTTGTTCCCATTTAATTTATAATTTATTTCCATTGAGCATTTAGTAATTGAAATTTAACTTTTTATTACCCTTCCATTTTCATTCACATCATTTTTTCTCTTCAATCCCCATTGTTAATTTGTTGTATAGTTTTTCAAACCTTTTTTAAAGACTTGATTACTAATTATCTAAATTTGAATTACCTAAACCAGATGATTCCTCTAAGTTAGTTGGGAGATAATATTATTCATGATTTATATGATTTCCAGCTTCATCTTGCATCCCATTTTCATATATCAATGCAGATTCAATTAGTTCATTCATTGTCAAATATTGTAAACGTGTGGATTGATGTATAAAAGCATATCTTCCACTACACATAGAGGGAAAAAATCGAGGAACTTTTAATTATTGGCGTTATTACATATCATGATATCCTAAATAATCTATATTATTGAAACTTTTTTCAATATTTCATTCGTATGAGTGATGTTTTCACCACATTTCATTCAAAAAGTATCAAAATTTAACATTTTTTTATTTTATCAATGTTTTTTAGCAATTTTTGTTCTTTTATAGGAAATTGATATAGTATTTCACATCTCATGTGTATTATAACATTGAAAAACCTCACTAAGATAATAATTCCCTAACCAAAGACAATACCACTCATTGATTTCTAATTATGATCATATTCATTTTTTTAATCATCATCAAATTTTTTCAGATCTTCCTTAAAAGTTTCATAAGGAATTACATCATTAAAATATTCTCATATTATATGATTTTTAAAATAAATAATCATGCATAACTTCGAGAATCCATAATTATCACAATTAAAGTTAGGAACACATAGCATCAACATACCTTCTTTGAGATCATCCATTTTTAGATTTGTATTTATCTAAATATTTTACTCATACTTATTATATCCTTTGATATACCACAACATAATAATTCCACTAATATCGCTTTTTGGTATCGGGTAAAACAATAGAACCCATCCCTTTGATACATTTTGTGTTTTTTTCAAAATAGAAACAATATAATATTAAAGTATTTTTTCCAAGAGAAGGAAATCATAATATACCTCATACCTCTGATACCACTATTGGTAGTAGGATCTCTATTCCTCTTGGGAACTTGTCTAATGTGGAATCCATATGAACATATTAATTTCCCCCATAACCCAAAAAAAATGGCTATTAAACCATTTACATCAGTAATATAGATCCGCCTAAAAGAGGCACACTTCATTGCACATTCATATGTGAGATTCCCAAAAATTGACTAACCATTTGTCCTCTTCTCTGATATCACATTTTTTGGTTTGTTTATTATAGGAAAGTCATAAAAGGGGGTGGATTGTGTTTCTTTATTACAATCAACTAATTCACAATAAATCCAATGATAGGAAACATTTATTCTTTAGGAATGTTAGGTAGAGGATAAATACATTATAATATCAAAATAAATTTTTAGTTGGAGATAAAAAAGCATTAATCATAGTTTCAACAAGAAAATAATGTATGTAATTGATATTCTATATAGCATAGTAGTACAAATAATAATATTAAATTTATAATAGTATTTCCTTAAATAGAAATAGTGAAAAAACCATAAATATGTTTAAACATGTGTTTCTAAAGTGTATCTCTAGAAAAATGCCTTGTCAAACTGCAGAAGAACATTTAACAATCAAAAATAACTATAAAAATATAAATACTTATCAAAATATGTATTTATTCAAAGTTTATTTGTAGTAGCACCACAGTCATTTTTGCACTTTTACATGCATATATTATTCTTCTCAATACTTTTCTATTTCAACTTTTTTCCATTCTATTGATCAAATTATATATATATATATGATTAACATCCCTGTAATTATCATAGTAATTTAATGTTTCCTGAACTTAAACTATATAAATAAATGTAGCATGATTAATCATAAATATCTGAATTAAAATCACCCTCAAAGAGTTGTGACATTCCTTATAAAAAGAAATTATTTAATACATAAAGTACAATCCCTTGAATCGGTCACTAAACAAATTTAAGATTATATATACTCTTAGAGATACCATTAGATAATTAAGATAACATCTTATATCTAAAACTCTATCTTTGACCAGTCAAACGTAGGGTTCCTCCACATAATAAGAAATTACAAATGCAAGGTTGACAATGTATGTCTATTTAAAAATCCAGTGTTTTTGAACTATATGTTTATCTATTTAAACATAGGGTTTCTCATAAACATAGGTTTGTTGATCCTTTATTTTCAAATATCATAGTGTACCTGATCGAAATATTTCATTACCAACATAGTATTTCCAAACCATGTGTTATTCTTATAAATGTAGGGTATGAATACTTTTTCTATAATACTTCACAAAAACTTCTAAAATAATTAATCAAATATACTCCCTTGGATTAATGATTTTTATATGATCCTAGAATAAATATTAAAATGAATATCATTTTCCTAAAATTCTATTAACAAAAAATTTGTTAGTAACATAAATGTGGGTGTTTGTGAGCGTCAAAATCAGAAACAAATTAGGGAGATTATTGAATAAACACATCTTCAATGTATCATTCTATTCCAATCAATGTTGAAATAATAAAAAAATTTGACCATCATTTTGAAATTTTCATCCTCATTTTACCTCTTTATTATTCACATGAAAATATGGTTGAGCAATCTATTAGGAAATATGATACTTCTCTCCATCCTTCAATATTTAATGTTCTGTAAATTAAAAATAAATAAATATTGGGTCATTTTTTATCAGAATAATATATATTATAACATGATATTTTTGAATCAAATCACTATACACATTGTTCCCCTTCCATAGGATGTATCGCATTAAATAGTCATATTATTTAATCAACTCCAACCATCCTCTCTTCAAAATATTCAAAACTTTTAGGGTGAATGTATATATTAAAATTCTATTATAATCATATATATTAAACTCATCTATATACATACAATATCTAATTATCATTAATTCACAAAATATTTGTTTCAAAATCGGAATCGGGAGTCGAAAAAAATATGATGAACCGTCACTTGGCATGACACATAATAAATCACCATATCATTATTTTTATAAGAACACATTATTTTCTATTATTAAATTCATCACAATAAATCATACACCCTTTTCCATCACAAGGTACTATGAGTAAAATTCCACTTATAAACATTCTCTATACTTCCTCAAAAATCTTTTGGTATTCATCAGTCCAAAGGAAATTGACTCCCATCTAATTAATCCTGGCGAGTTCATTACATATCCATTATAAATACTTCATAAATCAATGTTAAATTTCATCCAATAAAGGAAAAAATTAGATCTCATTTATAGTGGTTATTCTAATCCAAAGTTAAATAACATTAATACTTTATGTAACCACTAATATACCTTATCATTAGTTTATATGTCCCAATTGAATATTTCTATAAATAAAAGATACAATTTATAAATTTTTATAACAACTTATCATTCCTTAGGGTATTCATTATAATCCAAAGTTATCTTCATGATCATTCATACTGTTATAATATTTAATAATATCTTTTATAATGACTAGTATAAACTAATAAAGGTAATCAATGAAATTATATTCATTAAATCTATGAAGATAACGTGGGAAAAGGTAAGGCCAAATGTACTCACAATAAATAATTAATATTCAAACCATTAATGGATGGATTTCATTGGTATATATTCAATTTTCAACCTCAACTAATACTATCCAGATCAATGATCAATATTGTAAAAATATATACATCCTCATAAATGATTAGAAAAATCATCAATACATGGAAAATGATTCTTATAAATGATTTTGATATTCATAAGTTCACAAAAAACATGGAAAAGTAAAATAGATCCACCTGTATTCTTAACCAAAACAATAGGCACACCCAATGGTGAAGCGGTAGTCAAGAGGAATCTTTTTTCAAATTTTTCCCTAATTTTATTCATAAATTTCAATAAATCAATTGGGTCATTCTTATATAATGGCTTTAAAATAGGAGTATCATAGAGAATAAGGTCCATTGAAGTCTCAAATTCATTATTCTGTGGAATACTTTGAAACTATTTTTAAGATAAAACAAAAAACATGCATATAATAGGAATATCTTAAATGATGAGTCCTTCATCATCCACCTATGATAATCACTACCTCTAAATAGGAATCAATACCTATAAAATGATGTAATTTACATAGGAAGATTATATTTGTAATCACACCAATATGTGATCATTGGTTACTTCATAATATCAAATTTTACTTCCTCTCCTTAGAAATTGATATGGGATTTATATAAATAATGTTAATCTATTCCCAAAATAAAATTAATTTCAACTAGTGTGAGAGTAATGACATTTGTTCTGAATCATCTTCATTGAAACTTCAATTGGAGATGAATAAATTAATTTTTATGATATCATTGTACTATTATGAGTATTTACTATAAAATTTTATCTAATCATTGAGGATATGAATTAGCAATGTTTGGACATTTCTGAATATAAATTAATTCATATAACTAAAATCAAATACGTTACTTCGATATTTGAAAATATATATAACCACTTAAAATTTTCCATTATATCTTCAGTCACTTACTAAACATAAAATTGTTATCCCAGCCATCAATAATCATTAATCAGAGTAACTAATCATGAAAAATCACTCAGGTTATATCTAAATCAAGTTAAATTATTTGCATCCCATGAAACCTTAGGTTTATCCTGGGTCATCCATGTCACATTATATTAAAATATATCAGAATGGTACAGAATGAAATTTTGAATTAACCCATAAAAATTACATGGGAGTGTCTATATAGGTGTATAATCTTAGGTCCGCAGACCATAAAATGGATAAAATTGTTTTAATACCAAATCCACCTCATTCAAATTTTTTATCACTATGTGCATATATAAAATAACAAAATAAACATTAAAGTATCAGAAGATGGATTAATTTTCATGAAAAAAACACATTTATTTACAATGACATATCTCCTCATATAATTATCTTATAATATCGTATATTACCCCCTTTAAATATTTCAACACTCTTATGTTTACAATTCAATATAAAAAACCTTACTGTTTTGGCGATGTCTATTTTATTTTTTAGGAATGTTTTGGTTTGGAAGTTATGATCCTTGAAATTTGATCAAGGAAAAACATGCCCATAATTTCAATAAAAATATAATATATATTAATTATATACATTTTTTAAACCATTCTTAAAATAGTGGTGATGAAAAATCAGTTACATCAGTTTATGGTAATAGAAATTTGTATGTACACATGAATGTTGTTTCTGATTTTTTGATGGATGGAATAAATGAAATGAGAGTGGAAATTAAACATTGTATATTCATTATTATATTATATATATTCATTAAGTCTATCCTAATTACCATCCATGTAATGTGAAAATGAAAATTTAATCACATCATATCATGGAAGCGGTATTCCACACATATATATGAGTGATGTGATCATTTTCCAATGGATCATAAGGTAAAACGGTAGATAATATCATAAAATTTTAGGAAGATAATTATTTCATAAATATAATATGTGTGTTTATATTAATATATATATATTAAATCCATTTTAATAACAAACAGTTAAATGTGGTGGTGAAAACTGAATCAGATCTCTATGTTAATATAGTAGTCCACATGTACATGTGAGTGATACATTCATTTTTTATTTGGTGCTTAAAAGGTGAAAAATCATTTTTAATCATCATAAGAAAATCTCAGTATATTTATGATTTTTGATTCGACATGTAATGATGTATAAAATAGGATTATATATATTGGTAGGATAAATAAAAATTAATGTTCCTAGTTAATATTTACACCTCGTCATTTAGAAAACTTCCAAGACTTACACCATAGTCCAATAAATATTTTCCAAAGGAGAATAAATAAAACTCTTAGATTATTAAAAGGAATATTGGAAGGTTCGGGAGTAGGTCATATGTGAACTAAAAGTATCAAATTTTGTGAATAATAAAGTTTAATAGTTTTCCTTTTACAAGTGAGGTGGGAATACACATGTGGTTAATTAAAATATTTCAATAATAAAGGGTCACCATCATGATAATGTGGAAAATGGGAAATAATTAGAATGTGGGATAGCAAAAGGTTTCTACAATCTTGGTTATTCATAGTGTTATGGTTCCATAAATGTTTAGTCTCATCCACTATATTTTCCTTAATAGAAGTGTCTAAAGTGGTCATGTAGAACTCGATAGAATTCATGATTTGTTCAGGCCCTATAGATTTTTTTTTAAATTAAAGGTGACGATTCACAGTAATTGAATGCTTAGAACTAATCATTCACCTCAACCATGTAGCCCTATAATGGAAGAGCACAGTTCTCCTAGCATAGAAATATGGTCCCAATTATCATGAAAAAGTAGTATTAAAATATATCAGCACCACACATCATTTTTACATGGTTTTACTAACCATGGACATGAACCACGAAGTGAACATGTGTGTGGGACTTGTCATCATGTTTTTATTACTATATCATATCTATTTTATCTTTTGGAATATTCACATCAATTAAAAAAAATTCGTTTTAAATCTCAACCCTTTGGCTAGCATAAAAAGTGAATATTATTTCAGGCATCATTATAAGCACTTAGGCATAAATATGAAATGTGTATAAAATTATTTATTTATTTCATTTCTAGATTCAAATAGTATGTTCATGTGTTTTTATAGATTTATTTATACTCGTTTTTCTTACAAGAAAATAGAGAAGTATTTGTGGTTAATAAAGGTTTCTACGACATCCTAAATGGAGTTTTCCAACCCAGCTTGACAGTTTCACCTAATTAACAAATTATGAAATGTTAAGAAAATGAAATTTATTATAAGGACTATGAAATTAGTTCACTTTAACTAGATGGATTTAATTTGTAATTAAAACTTTTTACCCTTTAAAAAATTTAGAATAGTGATCCATTAAATTGAATCGCTATATTCGGTCTTGTTATATCCTAATACATGGTTCAAGGGCATGTCACATTACATGGAATTAAGTTTTTTACTTATAAGGATTATGACTTTATGGATTATTAATGGAATTACATTTAAATATCCCCATATATATAATTATAAATATAAATTTTGTAGGAGATGGTTTGAATTATATGGGGTTTCTAATTACAACATCAATGGTTTTTCCTCCATAACATGTAATTGACACTCTATATAATGGATCCTACATAATTAAGACATGAAATATTACCAATAACATACCCATAAGCTTGGGTATTTGGTTTTGTCCTTTTTGGGTTGTAATCCCTTATCCATATCATGTTATCCAAATAAAAACACGTTTTACAAGTATCTTCTAATGTGTGTGATTATAATTATAGATATATTCCTCCATTTAGACATTGGGTTGAGTATTAGGAAGGTGGTTATGACTATGCATTAGAAGTTGTGGAACCATAATCACGTACAGTTACAGTTTTGTAACCATCATTAGAACCATAAACTATAAATTTAATGGGCATGGATTCTCATATTTTTTTATAATTTCATACATATAGTGTAGTATTTGGAGGGAGATCCATAACCTATGTTGATTATGTTAGAGTTATTTTGGTTGTCCTAGAAGTAGCGTCATCCTTCATTCTCATGGGATGGTGGTCCATATTTGTTTGAGCCATGGATATAGACCATTCTATCAATCTTTTAGAATCAAGATATGTCTCCATAATTGAGGGTGAATCTCATACAACATATGCTTCGTAGACTTAACAATTTATAGAGTAACATTTTAATCTAGGAAGATCAGCATTGAGGAATGTTTGGAGGGGCTTTACACCGTATTCTAGGATTAAATTTCCTAAAAAACACATAGAGATAATTGATCTAGTCAATTTATTCACTGAGAGTAGGGTATTGTGTATATCCTCGATTATTGAACTCATTTCACATAACTTCAATAATTCATAATCTCTCTTACTGGTGTAGATCTATCAAGGGCGTAATGTTTATTGGATAGTCTTAGGTATTCAATCCAATATCAGTTCATCATCTTCAAAATATCTAGAGTTTCCAAAATTATATATTGGACCCTTATCCCAATCTCAATATGAGTAAGGATGAAGGTATACCACATATCACTATGGTATAATGTTCTTTATCCAATAGGAATATTTTTTTGACTTGAGGTTTCTCACAATCTTAGTGGAATCTATAATTTCCACATTAATATATATTTGTTACTCCAATAATGTGGGAGGAAAGGGAGCATAATTCCTCAGTGTGATTGAAACCTTGTTGAGGTAAGATCAAGTATCCTTATAATGTGTCTCTAGATACTCTTTCAATTATTTCCATAGGTATCCTAAGACGAAGGATCATCACTATTTTTTTGATATGAGGAATGAGATCAATAAATCCACACCATGATGGGAGATGGAGTACTAATGACCATACATTTGAATGAGGTTCATAAGGTTAATAAATCCATACATATGATGTGAAAAATCATTATAGAAAACCTACTCAAGGTGGTCAGGCTATAGAATAGGGCCATAGATATAACCAATTACATGTACTGTAGTTTATGTCTGAGGTGAAGCACATCAGAACATCTAAAAAGTGAGGTATGATATCAGTTTCCTCCACATTAATACATTATAATTTTTGACACATGAGGCTTCAAATTTATTCAAAACTGTCTCTTTAATGGATAGTGTAAAACTCAATATTGAAAAATTTATGGGTTAACGACTCATAGTAATCCTTTGGGAGTATGTTCATAAATAATTCATTGAAGTAAGAAGTTTCCCATCACGATTGATGAATACAGTTTCTTATAGAACCTATTAATCCTTGAGAATTTTGAGGTTTCACATAATTCTCAATATGGATTCATTAGATCCATATTGATATCTTAGTTATTGTCATCATAGAAGGGTGTCTCTCTTAACACATGAGTGACTTACCTATATTTATAAGGGAGAATGGGAGGTCAATGAAATTTTACCAGGACTTGAGAATAATGTGTTAGGAGAGAGTCTATTGAGGTTTCAAAATTTTTTCTGAAGAACAATAAGCCTGAATATCAATTTTTACTCTAAAGGTGTACCAATCTATTGATGTCTACCAAAATAATTTCTCTAGGATATCTCCTAGGATATATCAGGATTTCATAAGAAAACAAGTACCACGAGTAGTGATAGTGTATATTCTTCCATATTTGAGGGCCTATACTCAGCTACAAGAAATAAAGAGGTATATAGAGGACCTGGATTTCAAAGGGTGTATATGAACCGTTACATCAATATTGGGTTTTCCGGTGATTTTATCTAAGAGGTAAGATGATACCCAAAGTTGTACTTTTTATTTTGGAAGATTGAATCTATTTACCATTAATAACTAGTACCCACTTCTTTTTATAGGGGATCGCTTTGACCAAATTTGAGGAGCCATGGTTTACTTAAATATTAATTTGAGGTCATTATATAATTTGGTAACTATTAGACCCTCAAATATAATGCATTATTTTTCAAGTATGGTATTCCCTATATGAATATCTAAAAATGACTTTCAATTTAATGAACACACCGGTTATCATTAAAGACTTGGTAAATATATCTTTCTACCCATACATGGATTATTTTGGGTGTTATTTTCATGGATGGTTCATTGTGTATTCTCATAGGAGACATGATCAAGAAAAACACCGGGAAAACAATGTGAGTAAACTAAGAAATCATATGTTGTATTCCAATCTCAAAAAATTCCACTTCAAGATTGAAAATATATGGTTTATAGATCAAATTATATATGAAGCATGGGTATCTATGGATCCTTAGAAGGTGAGATCCATTATTTCCTGGGATTATTCCAATAATTTCTTTGATATATAGGGTTTTCTGAGGATAGATGGTTACTATCTATGATTAAATAAGATCATATCATGCTTTGTAGAACCTATTATGGGAATGATAAATAATGGAATAAAATTATTATAGTTTGAGGGTTGTGGGAAATCCTTTCAACATTTCAGAGAAAATATGGCCTCAGTTCAAATCCTGATTTTTTTATCCTAAAAGAGAATATATTGTGTACTATGACGCATCATGCATTGGTTTATGAATTATTTTTGATGCAAGGGGAATGGTTTGGAGATTTTGGGTCTTTTAATTTATGGCCTCACAATAATAATTACCCAAATCATAACACCATGTTACAAGATATTGTTTAATAATTTCATTTCTTGACACATTACTTACTATGATAATGGTTCATGGAATAATAAAACCTTGAAATACTTAATCACTTATTCACTAAATGTTAGATGAACCTCCCATAGTAAATATGGGTCAAATACATATTATTCTATATCTATGATAATTATTACATTCTAGGTATGTACATTATAATTAATAATAATTTGAGCCGAAAGACTCAGAATCAAGATATTCATGAAGCCAATAACAAATTGAAGTTCGGGGATACTCTTTACAAAAATATGTTTGGACGTTCAATAATTTCTTGAGAATCCTATTATTATATATTTTATAATTACCAAATAACCTATATATTGATTGAAAAATGGAGGAAACATTCTTATCCATAAATCCTAGTCCTAAGGGAGATTTTTTCTAGGGAAAATACTCTGCTAGCTAGGCCCATTAATAAAGATGAGATCATTTATAACGATTGGTGAAATTTGGTTCCCACTGACTTTTTAAGTGGTTTAGTATGATAATTTTATGCATATAAATGGTAAGTACGTCCCCAACTCACTAATATGTATTGTGACTTATTTCACCAGTGTTGGTGGAAAGAGATATATAGAATATCGTGGTTTTGTTATAGTGTTCTCCAACTATCAATAGGTGAAGGCAGAATAATAGTGAAATGTGAGTCCCACACAGCCATTACCCATCCAAAAGTAGTAATGGTATGACATCACCATTTATGTTTTGATAAGATTTTGGGAATAACATTAATTTAGTGATGAATTATTTGAAATTTTTTATAGGCAGAAAAAGGTCTATCAATTCAAGACAATTTAAGAAACCTTCCCAATTGCCCATATTGGGAGACTTTACATTCGAGAGAACATATTCCATCCTAGGATTCCATGAACCAACATGTCATACTAGGATACTTGATTTACATCTTTGTTCTAGAAAGGATTTCAGATATCCCATGGATCTTACGTACTTATGATTATATCATATCTCCCTAAGAATATTGGTGAGTTAGAAAATACTATTCAAGTATTCAAGGAAATGATTCAACAATTAATCCAATATTTTAGAGGCTCTTGGGAGAAAAATTTAAAATATCATAATTTCTGTCATAATATCTATTTATAAATGACTATCCAGATCTGTCCTTATGAGGCGATCTTTGTTAGCCTATATGGTGAACTATTGTGTTGTTTAGAAGTGGTAGAGCCAACACTTTTGAGATCTGTCTCATTCCAGAAATATAGGAGTAGTTACAAAAGATCAGGAATGGTATGGATATATCTCATTCATATAAGAATTCTTAATTTTATCATTCAGGTTGACCTCTAGAGTTAGAGGTGAGAGATGTAAAATTATTACGAGCCTCCCCTAGATAGGATTATCTATAGATTTGGTGAAAAGGGAATTCATGGTATAGATTTTTTAGGAATTTATAAATCATGAAAATATTCAGGTTGGGAGCCTATCAGATAATATATCCTTAAAGGATTTATGATCTTCAATATTTCTACAATGTTTCTTAGCGTTTTGTAGTTTTTTCGACCCATATTAAATCTTTTATTTGAATGAATTTGAGTTGGATGTAAATTATTCTTTGTAAAAGTTTCTATTTATTTTTTTGATAATTTCATGTATGATCAATAATGAAGGATAACTCATCCGATATGTGAGATATATTATAAATTCAATGTACAGGATGAAACCATGAGTGAGATGTCAATATATGTGCTCAATGGTCAGGTATATTCTTTGATATAACATAACAACCCTTGGAAGGGAAAATCTAGGATGAGTTGATTAATGGAGCGGAGGTTTTATGATATCAAATTTTATAGAAGTAATTAAACTTCAATTTTTTCATAAAAAAATAATTTTACCTCAATATAAGTGTATGAAGTGTTCATGGAGGTATCGTGATAATTTAGTTTTTGTTCGGGGCACAAACATTCAATTTTTTAAGGAAAGGGTAAGGTACTCAATTAACACATGGTTAGTGCTAACCATGCACCTCAACCATGAAGAAAAACAAGGGGGGATAATGGTTAGCCTAACCTTGAGCCAATGGCCTCACATTATTGAAACATTACAATAAACTATAGATTCATCAAGAATGATTTACCCATGGTTATTCAAATTGTGCACTTAAACTATGTGTGGTACCTGTGTATGGGAAGTTTTCCATGCATGGTTGAGGAAACTTTTATCCAACCATGTGGAAAAATTGTGTAACCCTTTAGAAAATAAATTATAGTTATTCACCTTCTTCACTTGAAAAAAATACCACATTTTCCTCCACCATCATTCTCATACAACATACCACTGAATATCTCATTCCTTCAAATTATATGATTTGTGATATCTTCTTCATCCAATCTTCAATTCAAACATCGTTAGTCATGTACGATCCCATTTGTTGATTCCATCGTTTCTCTTACTTTAACATATTGTTGACTTCAACTTCATGGGTGAGATCTTCGTGTAACCTAATATTCCAAATTTTCAAGGCATTTTTATAGTTGTTCCTTTTCTCCATGTTCAACCTAAATTTGAGGCTGATATTATAAGGTCATATGACAATAGGGATAATGTGGGGGTTAATTACTTTTCTATAAATTCTCACATTTTTATTACTTTTCTTCATTGTATTGACTGACGAATATCCCATGCATTACATCTAAAAATATAAATAATTAAATTAAATGTTTCGATCATGACCTAGACCTCCTATTATGTCTATTTCCATTAGTAGAGGTTGGTGACAGAAAAATAAACCACCCATTAGTTAGGGTTCATTTATATTCCCATGAAAATAATTCTAACTTAAATCAAAAAACACCCATGGAGTGTGTTTGGGTTGTCATTAATTAAAATATTTACCAAAAAAATTCATTGAATTTTAATATACAATATATAAACAACAGGATTTTTTTACCAATTTTTATTTAATTAAATAATGAAATTAATCCAGATGAATCATATATTGGAATTGATATTTATCATGGACTATCTTTACCTATTAACTATAAGGTGCCTATTATTATTGACATGGATCACTGTTAATGGAATGACCTTCCTTATGTGAGATGTGTATTTTTAACCCATAATTCATTACTTGAACACATCAGATGATAGTAAATTCATCGATGTGGCCACTAACTAAGATACCATATTTTTATTTGGTAAATTTTTTATACTCATGAATTCCTTGATGTATTAGGGGTTCTTATCCTTCATCTTTAGAAAATAGAATTCAGGGATTATCTCCTTGGATTTGGCTTGAGTCCATGGATTTGTGATGCCTTGGATTATCTTATTAGGATCCACAATAATAATATCATTTTACTACCATATAATTGTTCCACATACATAGTTAGAAACATTTAGAGTGGAATTTAAAGCGTCTAACCGATGCATTACACTCAAACGCCTATATCCAAGATAGATGTTTGTTACCATGGGTTGGATTATCCTTCTGAGGTTGAAAATTCCTTGGTTCAAAATTGGATCCTACCTAAAAACTATATATTAACAAAACGGTATGTTACTTAGGTCTCAAGATAAATTAGTAGGCCTTATGCTCAAACACGCCTGACTTAGCTCAAATAAGGTAAAGTCAATTTGGTATCCCATAAGGAACCTTAGCTAATATTTTTATTATTACTCATTGATTTTAAATTATATAATTAAATTATTACATATTATAATAAGTCGATTGATATATATTAGATATCATTGGGGGTAGATTATGATTTTTTACACACACCATGTTCAGGCTGCCATTTGGTACAGAGGTAAATTTCTTTGATACGGGTATAAATAAATGCTAGCACTCGGTTATGGATGCTTGATTTTTTTAGGATTGGAGGATAGTAAAAGATGATTAATCCAATAAAAGTTTATCTAATAGAGATAGTTTTTTTGTTTTTTTCATTCTTCATACTTGTATTTTATATCATCATGTTTTATGTTAGTCTATTTTATTTTTTATAAATATGACATCATCTATATATAATACTGCTTATCGATTTGACATTTTTTTATTCTCTAGGTGTTTATATCTACTTCACTATATTACATAAATTTTGCATTATATTATTCTTATTTCATTGTTTCTTATTACCCCTACCATGCTCCATGTTGATAAAGTGGTTATAGTCTCCCCACGATATCCCCATACACCCTCACTACTTATTAGAAACATCCAGAATATGTTGAGGTGCACTTGAGATCATGTGGCCCTCATGTTTGGTAAATTAGGACTAAACCAGGCCTAGGATTTAAAAATATTGGTATATATTCAACCAATAATAACTACATAATTTTACGTGTCATTGTGACCCTTATAACTTATTTTAACCCTCCCCATCCCATGACTCGGTAAACACGTTTTAACCTTAACAATGGAAATTATGTTTTATTTTCATTAAACATAATAGTGAAAAAAAATTAGTTTACCCTTTTAAATTATGTTAATTATGTTTATTATAATATGGAATATATTTTACTAGATTAAATTTCCATAAGTGTCCCACATTAATTCTATATAATTGCGCATAACATAATCATTCCTTGTTTTTGGGGAAATGTATTTTTAAGCGTAAAACTAAATTTTATTCAATTTCATGCCTTGTAAAAACTGTCCAATGAATGCTAAAAAAAATTATCAATTAAATAATATAAAAACTATTAAAAATAATAGTGACTAATATTACATTAAATTATAATTTAACTTTTAAATTAAATTATTTAATGAATATAAATGGTGATTTTAAAAATATCATTATTTTATCTATTTATTGAAATATAATTTTTTTATTAATAACCAAAATATTCCCCATAAGAATATAATAGAATTTAGATTTCAGAAATGATATTAGTTCCCTCCAATAAAATTTAAAGAAATTTTACAAATTAATTAAAATTTCCATACATAAAATGCAAAAAATAGTATTTGATAAGAATTCATTTTTTTTAAAAAAAACTTAAGACTGAATAATTATTTATTATTCATTAATCCATAAATTTATATTATTAAAAAATTTATATATATATATATATATATATATATATTCAAAATTTGTTTTTTACTACTAATTCCTTCAAATTTAACTACTACTTCGTAAAGGATGCCTATATCACTATTCATTTATAACTAGGGCTGTGTATAAAGATTACTATCAAATAATTCAATTTTATTTCAAAATAAATACATATGAAATATAGTTTTGTCACATTATACCCACCATAAAATTATTTTTACCCTTGAAATTCCTTCACCTTTATACAAATAAATGAGGATATCACTTCTTCATCGCATAATTTGGTTCTCATGTAACTTCCTTGAATTTTGAATTCCTCCAAAGAGCTTTAACCTGGTGAGTAGTATGGTTAATTAGAATTTATCTTTATATTAAATGTATCTATTTGTAATTATTCATAGTAAATATAACTATCTAATAGTAAAAACTCCATTTTTAGCATATGATAAGGACTGTGTATTTTCTTCATTAAAAGTGATAGATGTAACACATCATGAACATGAGAGAGGTCCATTGTAATCACAATAAGATAAACTGTTGTTACTATCCAATAAAGAATACTTAAAGTAATAGTATACCTCGGAAATTGATTCCCCTTATTTCCAATTATCATATTCTTATTTCTTGGAAAACTTCAAAGGAATATCTTCTCTTAATCTTTAAATTATATATCTCACTAAGATTTATCAATATAATGCTTATTTTTACTCTATGATACCTTAATATTGTTTTGAGTGTATCTAACCTTCTCTAACATTTTTTCATCTAGATTATTTCTTGGTATCTTTGATTCTCTAACATCATTGCATTAATATAATATTCTTCACTTTTATCCGTAGATAGCTATATGTGGATCAATACGGAAGCTCGAGTGAAATTTATTGTAAGAAAAGTTTAATAGATGAATTTATTGATAGAAACGGCATTAGAAATATATAAAAAAATTTCTCAACATATTTTCTAGTGTCGGATTGGCCATCATATACTAACCATTTCTCAGAGGATGATAAGTAGTACTGAAACACAATATTATATCCACATCGTACTAATGACTTTTCCAGAATTGTTAGGTATACCATGGATTTTAATCAAATACAATAGAATTGGGTACTCCATGAAATGTTTCAACTTATTAAATATATATCCTAGAAATATTATCAACATATGAATATTATCTAATATTATTTAATTTAATGGAATTCATAAGGTGATCAACTAAATTTTAAATATCCTTATGGATTTTGGACTTTATTGAAAGACAAACAAAAACATCCCTAGTGTTTTCTCCCATTTCCATTATTTTATGGGTAATGGTTATAAAATACCATTCGAAATATGTATCTAATTAATAAATGTTTTACATACTATGTAAAGACATATATACTATGCAATCTCTCTCTTTATATTTCCCCAAAACAATACTCTTTATATTATTTATACTTCATCATACTTTTAGGATAAATAAATAATGTTGAGATATAAGATTATTACAATAAATCTTTCTTTATGTATTCTATTGATGATTCACATACTCAGTTCCTTAACCTTGTCATTATATCATAATCACAGTTAAAATCAAGTACATTTCTCAACTTCTTTCAAAAATCTAAATCCCCCCTTTTCATCGTTTGGTCTTCACATGGATAGATGGTTGAAAAACCCATTTATAAAGACAATATTTATCCCCTTCTATTAATAATTAAAGGTCCATTATTTTCAAATCCAAAAATATATGAAATTTTTTATCCTTGTAATAGATAATTTTGTATAAACGTTTTCACTAATAGAATTGTCCATCTTCTTCAATTTCCTAAATTAGTAATGTATTGTGTATTTGTGATCCTTAATCAAATCCAACCATGTTATCTAGTGAATATTTATCTCTTTAAGGTTGAATATATACTATAAAGTTTTATAATCAATATATATGTCACACCTTTTTTCATAAAGATGTTGATTACAGGTCAATAATGAAACGATTACCACTGGTTAAACCAAATCATGGGTCGGGTAATTTTCTCAATATGATTTAATTGAAATGAGTCATATTCTATTACCATATAATTTTTCATAATAATGTCTCCCAACCCATTATTTTATTCATTATTATAAATCAGTAAATTTTCCTCCACTGTAGGGTAGTTGGACTATAAGTGCATAGACCAATAATATTTTCTGTTCCATGGAATTTTCTTCACCTTTATCAATCAAATTAAATTTTAAAACTATCAAATTTGACTTGGTTATGTGATTAAATATTCATAATAAATCATTTATAAAATATAAATAACATAACGACAATCAGATAAATCTATATATCTCAGTCACAGTGGTTGGTCTGTGCCAATTTTCATCAACTTTCATCATTGATTGACACACTGATATACACTCTCCTGAGATTATATGACCTAAAATGTATATTCTTGGATCCAAAATTAACACAAGGTAAATTTTAAATTTATTTTATCCCTCCATATGGTCTTCAATGTAATCCTCGTGTTTTATTCAACCTCTTGGTTTCTCCTTGAATATATTATTATATTGTCTACAGAAACTAAAAAATATATAAATGTAATTTATATTTACTCAATTCATTAAATCCATGAGGATGTGAGGGGAACTATTAAGACCAAATAAAATAAATATAAATTTAGAGTGTCCATACCTTGAACATATATCTTTCTGGGTTACGACATCACTTTCATCCCCGACCTGTTTGATTATATATTACATTTTAATCTTGGAGAAATATTAATCTCCTCATTATTGATCAAAAAAATCATCAATATAGGAAAGAGGATACTAATTCTTAATTTTTATCTTTTATTGTTTGTGAAAATAAATATAGATTCTAATTGATTCTTCTTTATTATTAAAAAAATAATCATTTCACCCCGTTGTGATGCACCTGGTTGAATAAATCATTCATCAAGATTCTCATGTAGTTTCTTATTCAATTCATGTAACTAAATTGACTGCATTCAATATACAGTTATTATAATAGGTGTAGCACCAATTATGAGTTCTATTTACAACTCAAGTTCATCATCTATAGGATGCCTTGGAAGATATTTTACAAATAAATAAACAAACTCGCATAAAATAAGCATATATTAAATGTTGAGTTCCAACCTAACCATTTCAGATAACCACAGCATTTGAATATGAATAAAGACCTATTCAATGTATGTAATTTAAATTGGAATTTCATATTTATCCCCGCACTAATAGATGACCATTGGTTGGATCAACACATAATAGGGTACTTCTTATCCTATTTATTTAGTATAGGAATTAAATGATTAATTCAAATCTGTTCCCAAGAGAACACAAATTAAACTCTAATGAGAATAATGATATTTTTAAGAATAACCCTAACATAAAAATTTTAAATTGTGGAATTATTATAGACTTCAGAAGATATCAATATACCATTAATAGTTTTTTATACAATTTAAATATTGAATGACTGAAGATGTGAATTACGAATCCTTGAGACATTTCCTGATATGAAGGAATCAATAAAAATATTCTCAAATTGGAAACATCAATATTTTAACAAAGTTGTGACCACTTATAAATTATCATTTTATCATTAATACCTTTCTAATTACAAAATGGAAAGGAATAACTACAAGCATCTTTAATTAGAGTGATCAGTCGTGAAAACAATCATAGGATATATAAATCATAAAATATTTTTTCACTCTATGAAACCTAAGGTTTAAAATTTTTTATCCCAGAACATTATTTACTCAAAACATCATAAAATACCATAAATAAAATGTTCATTAACTATATAATGTCCAATTAGAGTCCCATTTATGTGTCAAATATTTGTCTCACTAATCATGCACATGAGATGATCGAGTAAATAATCAATCCAGCCTATTTAGAGATGTTACCTCTAGGTGAATATGTTTCACTACCACAACCACTTTCTAGTATCCCAATGAAAATATTTTTTCTAGTAAAAAAACACATCTATATTTTCCAAAACATAGAATGTGCTCCCATACTGAAGGTTATCATAAGGGTTGTCACTAATGTTTTTCCATTCAGGTTTTAAAAAATAACTATACCCTTCTTTGATGCCAACTATAGTAACCCAAATATTACATATCAAAATGATACATAACAACGGGTGATAAATAAATGATCAATGATAGTAAACAAGTGAAATATCAATCAATCGACATTTTTAATCATGACATGAAAATAAGAGTACTAGTAAATGAGATTGACATTTCAAAATCTTACCAAGTAATTAATAAATAAAATCTTGAGTAATAGAATAATTCAAAGATGTTACAAAAACCTAAAACACAAATATATCAACTTACATGATCCATTAGAGTATATAATTAGTATAATATCATTTCATAAAATACTGCAATGAAGTTTGGATTAATCATAATCATAAAACTTATATGTCAAGGACATCCACAAAAACATTCATTACATGTTACTATTAGGAAAGACAATAATGTACCTATTTAAATCATGAGATAACCTCCTATGTACCCTTTTTTGGGTTCAGAATAACCACATATGTACCATATTTTGGTCCTTTCCTATGTAATTTCTTTTCGGATATGTATAACAACCAATTTTCCCTTTGAGATCATAAAAATTTTATATGTATCCAATTAATTGGAGTGATATAACAAAACACAACCATCACATTGTTGAAATCCATTTAAATTTATGTCATAATATCATGAAAACATTTAGCATTTAATCATAGATTAATATGTGGAAAATAAAATATATTCCATATACATTTTATCAAAACACTCATAGACCTTGTAGATAATTAATAAATATGCTCAAATTGGATAATATACATAATAAAGCATAAGAATATACAAAGTCTGTTTTTATTGAGAAAATTATCTTTATAAGATCACTAGAACATATCTTCAAAAAAATGCACTTTTCATTTTTAAATCACTTATTTATGATTAAAACCCTTGAAAATATTAAGAAAAAAATAATTTGAAAATATTAAATTAAATGTATATAGTGATAAGGAAATTTATGACCGAGGGAAAAGCTTTTCTCACTATATATGTTAAAAAATATATTCATTTCACATTTTTCTGTAAAATGTCAAATGTACCTCTTTTAGGAAAAAATATTCCATTCGAACTTTTATATATAAATTAAATCATGTGAGGAATTTACTTTATTCAATAATTATGGAATGTAAAAACATTATTGAAATAATTATTAACAAAATATTTATATAAAGGAAAAATATTCCCATCTGAAGAGAGAAATAATGTTAGCTTTAATTAAATGTATTATTGAGGTCTCTTTATTATTTAAAGAGTATAAAAATAAATTAAAACATGTATTATCATATAATAACAATATTATTATAAAATAAACAATATTTCCAATATATATCAAATAATTTCATCATTGTAAATGTAATCCTAAATAATCCTAGTAAAAATTTGGATTGTAATGTAAAAACCATACTGGTTATGTAACTTTTGATTCATAAGTCCTATAAAAGATATATCTACAATGAATCTAAAAATAAAATGAATATAAAGATTTTATGATAAAGAATAAATAATTTTAGTAGATACAAATCATAAAATAATATTGGTGTATAATAAAACATACATCCCCCTGAAAACAATTTGGGATGATAACACTTATAAAGTAGGTAATTTTGAATAAAATACTCTTGGATGAAATTATTTAAATTAAAACATGCAGTACCATGAATAGAAAAGGATACATGATTTCAAATTGTATATTATTTATATATATACCTAATAAATATAAATATATAGATAACATCAAACATTTCTAAACAAACCAAAATAGAGAGTAATAACCTTAAACTTATGTTTGAATTGATTTTTCAGTGCTCTAAAATACAATATAATAAATTTATTTTAATTATAATTTTATTAAATAACCATTTAAATACTTTTAATATCATATATTATCCAATTATAATAAATAAACACCAATTTATTAATCATCGTTTATTTACCTCATAATTTCCCGGTGAAAAGAATTTCTTTTTCATGCTTGTTTCTATTCAAAAGTTATAGTCCTTGTAAATTCATACTACTTGAATAATATTTATAATTTAGTAAAAATATCATATATATTCACTGTATACATTTATATAACAATTAATATAATATGGTAATGAAAAGGAATAACCTCACTTCATGGATATAGTATTACATACGTATACATGAGTGGTATTTCCACTTTTCGATGGATGGAATGAAAGAGAAACAAATAAACATTCATCCTTTTAGAATCATAATAATATTATAAATACCATATATATTCTTTAAATCTCTATTTATTACCTTCAATTTAATTCATAAGTGAAAAAAATTAATCACATCACATTAGGGTGGTGGTAGTCCACATGTACACACGAGTGATGTTATTGTTTTGTAATGGTTTATAAGCTAAAAAGTTAGGTAATATCCTATAATTTCATAACTATATTTATTTAATAATAATAATATATATTTACGTATTAAAAATTTCATAATAACCAACTAAGAGAAATGTGTACGAAAAATGAATCATATCACTATATAGTAGTGGTAGTCTACACTTATACATAAGGGAATATTTAATTTCCCATTAGATAGAGAGCATATGGTAAATGATTGTGATATAATAATAATAATATATCATTATATTTATTGTGTTGGTTATATAATATTATTATCAATACAAAATGTTAAGATATGGTTGAAGAATAAATAAAATTTAAAGATCTGAGTTCATATTTATACATCTTCATTAAGAGGCCTTCATCATCTAACTACTTAATCCTTGAAATATTTTTCTTAGTAGAAGAACTAAAGATGAAGTATTAATATAAGGAATATAAATATATTTAAAAAAAAATTGGTTGTAATTTAAGGGTATAATTTTTTAAATCATATAGGAGAATATATTACATTTTTAAGTGACTTGAGGGACACACATGGAATTAATAAAAACATTTCAATAACACAAGGTCACTTTATGATTAAATGGAAAACAATGGCCAATAAATTTTTGATATAATAATATAAGGGAAAAAAACATTAAATTAAAATAATTATACAATTTTATGTAGTATTCCCACCCTTATCATTTTATTTAATCCATCCCTAGTAAAACCTATTTTAACCTTAACCATTATAAACAAATTAATATTTTTACACTTCTTTATAATTAAAATTTATGTTAAAGTAAAAAAATTTCTTTAATTATTATTATTCAAAATATATAATCCTTTTCTCTATATCCAATTTTCATAAGTGATCAAATTTAACACTAAAAAATCATTCAAAATACCACGAAATCCTATTTTTTCACAATTCCAATGTTAAACATATAAATGAATATTCCTTCAACCCATTCCTTAAAAACAATGTTAAAATATTTTTTGAATAAATATTCTAAAATTTTTATGAAAAAATTAATCAATACATATTAATTTCATTTATTGAAAACACACATTATGTGAATAAATACAATATTTAGAAAAATGTGTTTTTAATCCTAAAAATGACCATATACCAAACTAATTTATAATATTGACTATTATGTAATTAATTAGATTATATCTAATTTACTTTTACCTAGTTTACTTTAAAACAAAAATTTAAATTTAAATTAATTTATTTACTAAATAGAAAGCACAATTTTGAAAAAATATTTATCTTCACAACTCGTAGGAAAATATATTTATATTTTAAGAAAAATTCTAAAATTTATCCTATGATATCATTGAATATATTATTTCTATAATGATATTAATTACATAAAATAAATTTTTTAAAAATTTTATAAATTTCTTATAATTCTCATGAAAAAAAATGAAATAATACCCATTTTTGAAGAAAATATATTTTTGAGGAACAAAATGACATTACGGAAACAAATAGGCCAAATTTATTATTCATTATTAAATAAATTTTAATTATGTTAAACATTTTTTCATATTTCATTAAAATATAGTTATTACTACCCATACCTACCAATTTAATGTCATGGTTATGAAATAAAATCATATCATGAATCATTTAGACTCGATGTGCATGTATAGAAAGTTACTGAATACAAAAAGCCAATTTAAAAATAAATACTTATAAATTTTTAGGATGTTATTGTTCATACTATAAATATTCATTGATATAAGTTCCTTTTAAATTATAAAACATAATAATAGTGTGGTCTCATGTGTTTGGTAATGGAAAAGGTCTAGAGTGTATTTATCATTAGAGCACAAACATGTGAGATAACAAGTGCATTGGATAAGTTCATGATTAATGAAATAAAATCACATAATCATAGGGATTTAACCTGAGTCGTGATATTTTAATCATAAAAAGGGAATATATAAACACAAAAGGGTCAACATAATGGAATAACATATACCATGACCTAATAATATTAATATATAAGAATAATAACATGTCATGTGTCATAAATCAGGAATGTGGTGCCATAATAATATTAGACTATCAAAACACTTTTAAATATTAACCTTTAACTAATTCATACTATATTTGAAAATACTAACCACTTATGTCCAGAAATATGATTTACTATCTTAACAAACCATAACCCATAACATAGTGGACATGGAAAAAACACCCATGCTATAAAGTAATCTAATAACATATAAAGTATTAAGAGATACATTGGAGGGATATATAATTTTAGTCCCACCAATAATATAATGATAATCCATAAATATCTGATTCATGGATAAATAATCATACATTAGAGCATGAAAGACCAATGAAAATTTAATGGATTATAAAACATTCTACATAATTATCACAGAAGAATTATCCAATAATTGGAACAAATTATACCAAAAATTAAATCACACAAAAGGAAAATATGACCATGTAAATTAAGTGGTGTAATTTGAAAAATATTTTCATAAAAAAGGATCATTAATAGATTTATAGGAAAAAAATAAATCATGAAAATAATTTGTTTTCATTTTAATGGAATTGTAGTAGTTTAATGACATAATTCACTTTATAAATCATTTTCATAATGTGAAAAAAAAATTAATACTATATATAAAAAATTATACTACCAATCAAGGAACCCTAAAAACAAATAAAGATAAATTAGAAAAAAATGATAGATATAAAATACTAAATAAGGTGAAAGAGAGGCTATTAAAAAATTAGTTAGAAGTTTAAGGTAATATACATCAGTAAATTTGACGTAAAATTTAAATTTTAATGATGATAAATATTAATATGAAATATATAAAATATAATACGTATATAAATTTTGAAATAATAAAATATTTATTTTATTTAATAAATAATATAGACATGGTTGAGAAATACGTAAAATAGAGAATGGTGGATGTGGATTGGAAATACATAAAATATAGAGAAAATTTAATCATTTACAAAATTGTATTTCTATGAAGTGAGAATAAATAAATAATTATTTGGATTTAAAAAGTGTGTTATGCATAAAAATAAAGAAAAAAATAAGGGGATGATAAAAGGTATAATATATTATAAAAAGAAGGTAATAGTTAATGATGGAAGGACACAACTCAATGAAAGAAGATTGGGTCGAAAAACCCATAGCGTAGATTCCTGCATGGTCAAACATGATCTAAAATCTTGTAAAATCAATTTAGGTTTACTATTTATCTAAATTAGAACACTATTTTTAATATTTTATATAAAGACCTGGAAATTTCATGGAAAGTTTTTTCTTAAATTCATTGGAATTTTACGAGTCTGTAGTTTCTGACAGCACCTGGTTCCAAGGCCTGGTGTGTTGGAAATCAATTTCTGAAGTTTTGTTCGGGTACCTTCAGTAAACGTACATGCGGGTTTTTCTACCTTTTGAACCGGTGCTCGAAATTTAAATCTGAGGATACTGATGAACTCGCAGCACCGGTAATCTCCTATGGAGAGCTTTACCACAGTTGTGTTTGGACGAGAGCGGAAGTTAATTTTGGGGATTCTTATAAAGTAAATAAAATTAATGTGTTACATTATTTTATTTAAAGGTGGTGGTTAAATCCACCAAAGGGAAGTTGGTGGTGGGTCCCACACCCCACATATCCTCCCATATGAAGATATTGTGTGGTGGGGACCACACAAACACCAAACCCCTCAACTCCCTTTAAATCCCCTTTGAAACTCTTGGACTCCCCTTTGAATTAATGAAGCCACCTTCCTTTTGTTTTAAATTTTAAACCATCCCCCTTCCCTCATTAATGGGCCAACACTACTAATTAATTATTTTGTGGCATCATGAATTCATTTGAATTGATTTTAAATGCATGGAAATATTAAAAATACTAGGGAGCATTTTTTTCCTTGGAAAATTTTCTCTTGGGAGGCTTTGGAGAATTAGAAGAAAAGAGTTATTCCCATGGAGAATGCGAAGAACATCTTCCACTATAGGAAGAACGTGAAGAATATTCCCTCTACTTCTTCAACTGGGGGAAAGAATGTGAGGCGACACCCATAAGGAACGCCATCTACCTTAATCTTCCTCCACATTAAAGGAGAAGACACCGCCTGTGAAGAACATCGACAACAAGGACGCTTCCTCCTCGGACACAACCCGATGTTAATGAATCGACGTCATCATTAATGAACGAACATGAAATCAAGGTAGGGGGATTTGATTACATTAAATTATTTCCATGTTCTTTGATGCATACCTTGTTCGATGGTGGCCTTTTGTTATCGCCTAACAAGGAGGGCGAGGGCCGAAAAAACACGGCCTGATTACCCGTTGTGGATTCTTTATTGTATTGGTGATGGAGGCTGTGTTGGAAGTGGCAATGGCAACCGAAGTCGGTGGAGACCAGAGGAGGTGGTGACTGGAGGGAGCGACGGCCTCATGCCAGCCACGTGAATAGACCGGAAGCTGCTCGGGCCGCCCGCTCCGCGGGATGACCCGCTGGCCAATCTGGTAGGCCTACTAGGAACCGCGGCCCCCACCCGCGGGCCGCTTGCTGGAAAAACTGGATGGCCACCTGCTGGCCAGCCTGGAGGTTCGCAGCGCCCGCATGCGCCGCGTGGTGGGGGAACTGCGGCCCGCAATCGCAGGCCTCTCATTGGGTGAACCAGCCGCCCGCCTGCCGGCCGGGCTGAAGAACCACTTCGCTGCTTGGCGCCGCTTGGGAGGGACAGCTGCCCACTGTATGGGCTGCTCATGCAGGAAAGAACCGGCCGACTACGGCCGGCCGGACAGGGAGAGGCGGTGCCACTCGGCGCCTCCGGTCAAACCAGACAGGCCCGCTCCGCAAGCTGGGTCCGCAGGTGGGCCGCGCCCCACCGGGCCTGGCCGACCCCCCAGCTATGTCTGACGTGCCAAACTGGGTCGAGCCAACCCCTAGCTTGGTCAGCCCCACCAAGTCGGGTCGGTCCACCCGCCAGCCCACTGGGCTTGATAGGCCAGGCCTGAAATCACCTAAATGTGAATATCTTCAGGACCGCGTGTCCGAATGATGCTCCATCAACGGCACTGGGACCCACGCCACAAGGCAGTCCTGTTCGTTACTCTAAGTGTGTTTTGGATGAATTTGGAAAATGGCCGGGTTTGTATCGAGTGTAAATCCAACCGGACCCCTGGAACGAAAAAGCCTATAACTCTCGGACCGGGCGTCTGATTGACGCGTTGTCTGTAACGTTGGGCTTCTTTTGATGAGATAGAACTTCAAGATACATCAACTCAGGACTTCGTGATAGTTGATGTATCTACCACCCTTTTTCTCTAGGAGTGGACCCTCCCAGAATCGAGCGTTTTCTGTGAGGAACCTTAGAGCTAGATGTGACTACGGTAACTATTGTACTAGAATCATCTGTGGGTTCGATGACGAAGACTACTTTACCGGAATCCTGTTTGGGTTTGACAATTCTGAATTCTATTCCATTATCCTGTGTGGGTCCGACAGAATAGTTTTTCATTTATCCGGTGTGGGTCTGACAACTTAGATGAGATTGATGGCCTGTATCTTGTGTGGGTCCGACAACTTAGACGAGATAGCTAGACTGTATCCTGTGTGGGTTTGATAGCTTAGCTGGTCCTATATCCTATGTGGGTCTAACAACATAGATGATCCAATGGCTACATTTGATCATCTATATCTCTCTACTATTGTGGTATACCTTTTTCAGCTATGTCATGTCTTTCAACCATTATCATCATGGTGATTGACTTTACATCCTTTGTAGAACTGGTTTGTTCTTGGGCTCGAGAGCTGGATCCGGACTGAGATTGGTAACTTAGGTATATGTATGGGCATATACCTAAGTAGGGTTGGTTGATACATCATTATAGTATTTTTCTTCTTTTTTTTATCCTTAGTGGATATTGTGAGACCTTGTGGGTCTCATGGTCCCTACAGAGTATCGTTATACTCACCCCTGCATGGGCTATGCCTGCACCTCGTTGTGTTTGATGCAGACGATAGATAGTGCTGACAGAGGCCGATAGTTCCACAATTCCATGGTACCTGTAGATGGACCATGCGACTAGTCGACACACAGAGGATATTAACGAACATGAGTGCTGAGGTGGCCTTATGTACCTACCCTTCAGGTAGTAATCTCGGTGGAAGATCCAGGAGATACTATTTACTTTCAGTTGTTTGTCCCCTTTACTTGTACTTGTTGTTCAGTTGGCTTTCTATATTGGCCCATTTACATTCCGACACACTCTTTTTTATTCAGTTTTACTTAGTTTTTACTTACTGCTGTGTAATCTGTTGTGTTTGTTTACTTTTATAAAGGCAATGACTTCCCAGTTTAGTGATTTACGCCTCTGGTACTAGTCACCAGCCCTTGTCCTATGGAAGGCGGGCTTGGGGTAGTCACGGCATAGGCCCCGAAGATGGGTCTTGACAAATTTGTATCAGAGGAGTCAGTTCTACCGCAGAACTCCGGACTCTGATCATAATTTTCTATGAAGCGATAGTGTTAAGAGTATTGACTGTGGTTTTTAGTCCATGGAGTACAGTGTTGGTGTGGTGGCCGACGTACCCATACACTGGGATGATGTCCTCTGATTTCTGACTCAGTGCACGAAAACACTGATTTCATGTGTGTTTACTTTGAAAAAAATTTCTTTGTGATTACTTTGTGTCAGCTCACCAGGTATAAATTTTTAACTATGGAGAACCTGTTACTTTTCATGATGGCCCCACGAAGGCAGTCCGCTAGGGTTTCGAGTTACGTACAAGATGGTAGCCCACTGAGTGAAGAGGCCTCAGTGTAGGTCCCCATCACAACGGGGGTACCAGCGGTACCACTACCCGCTGGGCCACCGATACCACTATCCCCAGCAGTAGAGAGTGCACGCCGCCTGAGTGCGTTGAAAAAGTTCCAGCGCCAGCGGATGCCCAGGATCCAGGGAGAGACGGACCCACAGGTAGTTAAGGATTAGCTCGAGTCTATCATGAGAGTTTTAAGATTGGTAGGGAGACCATCCGACCTTATGGTGATCCTTGTCGCGAGTCTCCTGCAGGAAGCAGCTGGTAGATGGTGGACCCTGATGCACCAGGTGCATGACAAGACATCACTACTCTGGACAAACTTCAATATCCTATTTTAGGAAGAGTTTTTTTCCAGCCACCCTTCATGCGGTACATATTCAGGAGTTACTATATCTGCAGCAGGGCAGCATGACTGTAGCTCAGTACTCAGCGAGGTTTCCTGACCTCTCACGCTTCTCCACAGATATGGTGTGGGACTCGTTCTTCAGGGCCCAGACCTTCAAGCAAGGACTCAGGTATGAGATCAGGGCTTCGATGATTCCCCTCATCATTCTGACGTAGGCCGGGGTACTGGAGCGAGCTCTTCTAGTGGAGATCTTTCTCACTGAGCAGTCACCAGAGGTGAGACCCTCCACTGGGCGACACGTAGCGGAGTCTCCTGCTACCGGCAGTAGATAGATGACGCACAAGTCCAAGTGGACCAGGCCAACAGGTGGTCGACCTTAGGATACAGGTTCAGTTGTCCAGGGCACACGAGACAGAGTCATATATACGAGGAGAAGGGAATCCTATGCATGCGGCGGGCAGGGCCACATGGCTCATGACTACCCGAACTTCCATTTAGATGAGTATTAGACAGTAGAGGTACCTCCCAGGTAGAGTCAGATGCTCGACCATTCTGGTTCACAGGGATCAGGTGGACGTGGCAGAGGAGCTGTCCGAGTCGTGGGTGGTGGATGACATTTCGAGGCTCGACCACTACCACCACTAAGAGGTCCACCCCGACCATAGGGAGCTGGCGGATAGAGGCAGGCTCAGCTCCCGGCAGTTCAGGCCCACGACCACGGCGTACCTGAGATGATTTGAGGTATTATATGTGTCTACTCCACCCTTGTTGTAGTATGAATAGACACAGGTGTGAGGCATTATTTTATTGTCGCTGCCCTTGTTCAGAGCTCGGAGATTCTGATAGAGCCATTGGCTCGATCCTTATGGCTAGAGACTTCTACGGAAGCAGACTCGACGATTACGCACTGGTGCCGGCAATGTGAGCTTACTATAAGAGGTGAGATCTTTAGTTGGGATCTTCTTGTAGTGGCGTCGAGGCCTTATGATGTCATCATGGGTATGGATGAGTTATCCATAGTTTATTCTCAGATTGACTATATTAGGCGCAATGTGTGGTGTATCTGCATGGGTGGGACCAGGTTCAACTTCACCGGTGAGGAGGGAGCCTTAGCAGCACAATATGAACTTACGCAGAGGAGAGGATAGTTGATCACACATCAGTACGCTAGTCTCATACTTAGAGTGGATGATATGCAGAGTTCGAGTTTTCATATTGTGGTGGATAAGTGCCCAGATGTTTTTCTTGATGACATTCCTGGACTACCTCCTCATAGAGAGGTAGACTTCTACATTGACCTGTTACCCGGGACAACACCGATATCTACTCCATCATATCAGATGGCTCTCTCCGAGCTTCGTGAGCTGTGGGTACAGCTAGAGGACTTTCAGGGGAAGAGATTTATCCAACCCAGGGTTTCACCCTGGGCATATCTGATTTCGTTCGCCAAAAAGGCAGATGGGGGATTAAGACTATGTGTCGACTACCATCTCCTAAATCTGGTGATGGTGAAGAACTAGTACCCACTCCCAAGGATTGATGACCTCTTTGATCAGCTCAAGGGATCATGATGGTTCTCAAAGATAGACCTCAGGTCAGGCTATTGCCAGCTCAGATTTTGAGATGAGGATGTGCAGAAGACGGCGTTTAGGTGTTAGTATGGCCACTACGAGTTCTTGGTTATGCCATTTGGCATAACCAAAACTCCAGTAGTGTTCATGAGTCTCATGAACAGTATCCTCTAGCCTTACCTCGATTGCTTTATCATAGTCTTCATCGACGACATTCTGATTTACTCGACTACTAAGGAGGAGTATGCCTACCATTTCGGGTAGTAGTGGATACACTTTGAGAGCAACGGCTTTATGGTAAGCACCCGAAGTGCCAGTTCTGGATTTGAGAGGTTCACTTCTTGGGACACATCATCTCAGAGGTTGGAGTTGCAGGGTATCCTGCGATGATTGAGGCATTACATGCTTGGGATCCGCCCAGGAGTGTGACGGAGGTGCGAAGTTTCCTGGGTCTTGCTGGGTACTATCATAGATTTGGGCTAGACATCTCCTAAGTAGCAGCACTGCTTTCATCATTTATGAAGAAGGGAGAACCCTTCGTGTGGTCAGATATATGCTAGTAGAGATTTCAGGAGATGAGGCAGACCTTGACCAGTGCACCCATATTGAGGCTACCAGAGGAGGGAATAGGGTACATAGTTTACTGTGATGCATCAGGGACTAGACTCAGGTGTGTCTTGATGTAGGAGTGAGCAGTGATCACATGTGGTTCATGGAAGTTGAGACAACACGAATAGAACTACGCTGCTCCTGACCTGTAGTTAGAAGTAGTGGTCTTCACCTTGAAGATGTAGTGACACTATTTAATGGGCGAGCATTTTACAGTCTACTCTGACCACCGAAGTCTCAGGTATATCTTCTTCCAGAAGGACCTGAACCCGAGACAGTGATGATGGCTTAAGTTCCTCCTGAACTATGACTTTGAGATAGTCTATACTCATGGGATGGGAAACGTTGTAGAAGATGCTCTCAGTAGGAGATCATGCATTCATCTTCTAGGAGAGGTGACAGAGAAGCTGGCCGAATTGCAGATATCCTTTGTGGATAAAGATGGAGAAGCGTTTCTTCAGTCTCCCGTAGTCACTCCTCTACTTCTTCAACAAGTCAGAGAGGAACAGCGTGGGGATGTTTACTGTGAGATGCTATGTGCTCAGATATCCATAGGGGAGGCACCTGATGGATTTTATAAAGGTGGGTAGCACGTCATTCACATCAGAGGACGTACCATGGTACCAGTTTCACAATAGGTGAATGTGTTGAGGGAGCTCCACACTTCCCCTCTAGTGGTACATTCAGGAGCAATAAGGATGTATCCGGACCTCAGATGATAGCACTGGTGGCCAGGTATGAAGAAAGTAGTAGCATAGTTTTCTCTCGATGCCTCACTTTTCAGAAAGTGAAGGTGCATCACCAGGTTCTAGTAGGCTTGGTTCAGACCTTATAGGTTCCAGAGTGGAAGTGGGATGGGATATCCATGTAATTTTTGATGGTAATTCCATGTATATCCATAGGACATGACTCTATCTAGGTGATTGTCGACCGACTCAACAATTCAGCCCACTTCCTACCGATTAGAGATCAAGGATCAGTAGAGATCTTGTGGTGCCTATACATTCAGTAGATTGTATGGCTTCATGGTGTGCCATCGACTATCGTCTCTGATCGAGATGATCATTTCACTTCCCTACTATAGAAAGGTTTCAAAAGGCTTTTGGGATGCAGCTTTGATTGAGCATTGCCTTCCATCTACAGACGGATGGTCAGATTGTGAGGACCACTCAGAATCTTGAGGACAAGCTCTGTGCATGTGTCCTCTACTTTGGTCACAACTAATAGGATCACTTACCCTTGGTGGATTTTGCGTACAACAACAGCTACCACTCCACCATCGGGATGGCACCTTATGAGGTATTGTATAGCCAACCTTGTAGATCGCCTATGTGCTGGACTGACCCAGGGGAGTCAGCACTTGTATAACCAGAGATGGTTCAGGATACGATGGAGAAGGAACATATTATACAAGAGCATATGATGATCGCATAGAGCAGACATAAGTCATATGCTGATAGGAGACGGAGACCACTGGATCTCAAGGATGGAAACCACGTCTTCTTACGGGTCTCACCTCGATGTGGTCTATGGATATTTGGCAGAGGTGGAAAGTTATCTCTGTGATTCGTCAGACCATTAAAGGTACTCAGCATAGTATGCGATGTGGATTACCGCCTGGCCCTTCCACAATAGTTGCATCGTGTGCACGACGTCTTCCATGTATCTCAGCTGCGGAGATACATGCACGACCCATCCCACATCATCGACCATGGGGAGTTGTACATCGATGACATGGAGTCTTTCACGGAGGTTATAGTGGATATTGAGGATCAACAAGAGCGGTTCCTACATAGATAGTCGATTCCTCTAGTGTGCGTTCACTGGAAGCACAGGAACCTCCAGGAGAGAACATGGGAGCTGGAGGCTCATATGCGTACTCAGTACCCCCATTTGTTTCCCTAGTGTGTGTTGTAGCTTTACGGGGACATAAATCCCTGAGGTGGGGGTCATGTAAAGACACGTAAATTTCAAGGAAATATTTCTTCCTAAATTTTTTGGAATTTTACGAGTCTGTAGTTTCTAACGGTGCCTGGTTCTGAGGCCCGGTGTGTTCGGAATCAATTTTTGAAGTTTTATTTAGGTATGTTCAGTAAACGTACATGCAGGTTTTTCAATCTTTTGAGCCGGTGATCAAAATTAAAATATGGGGACACTGATGAACTCACAGCACTAGTAATCGCTTAAGGAGACCTTTACTGGAGTTGCGTTTGGTTGAGAGCGGAAGTTAATTTTGGGGATTCATATAAATTAAATAAAATTTATGTGTTACATAATTTTATTTAAAGGTGGTGGTAAAATCCACCAAAGGGATGTTAGAGGTGGGGCACACACCCCACATGACCTCCCATGGGAGGATATTGTGTGGTGGGGCCCACACGAACACCAAACACCTCAACTCCCTTTAAAACCCCTTTAAAACTCTTGGACTCCCCTTTGAATTAATTAAGCCACCTCCCTTTTCTTTTAAATTTTAAACCATCCACCTTCCCTCATTTATGTGCCAACACTACTAGTTAAATATTTTTTGGTTTCATGAATTCATTTGAATTGATTTGAAATTCATGGAAATATTAAAAATACTAGGGAGCCTATTATTTTATTTTCCTTGGAAAATTTTCTGTTGTGAGGCTTTGAAGAATTAGAAGGAAAGTGTTCTTCCCACGAAGAATGATAAGAACATCTTCTTCTCCATGAAGAACGCGAAGAACATCCCTCCACTTCTTCAATCGGGGCTAGAACATGAGGTGACACCCACAAGGAACGCCATCAAATTTACTCTTCCTTCACCTCAAGGGAGAAGACACCGCCTGTGAAGAATGTCGCCAACAATGATGCTTCCTCCTCAGATGCACCCTGACATTAACGAGTCCACGCCGTCGTCAGTGAATGAACTTGAAATCAAGGTATAGGGATTTGATTACTTTAAATTATTTTCACATTCGTCGATTAATACCTTGTTCGATGGTGGCCTGTTTTTATCACCTAACACGGAGGGCATGGGCCAAACAAACACGACCTGATGACCCTCCATTGATTCTTGATTGTATTGGCGATGGAGGCGGTGTTGGAAGAGGTGTAGGTGACCGAAGTCAGAGGCGATCGGAGGCGGAAGTGAGCAGAGGAAGCGGCGGTCGTGTGCCAGCCGCGTGAAGAGACTGGAGGCTACTCGGGCCGCCCAGTCGGCAGGATGACCGGTTGGCCAATCCTGTCGGCCCGCTAGGAACCGCGGCACCAACAGGTGCTGGGCGGAGTCTACCGCGGCCCACAATCGTGCACCGCTCACCGGTCGAACTGATCATCTGCATGCCGGCTGGGCTGATGAACCGAGACACCGATTGGCACCACGTGGGAGGGACAAAGGTCGGCTTTGCGGGCGGTTCACCTAGGACAGTACTAGCTGGCATCAGTCGGCCGAGCTGGGAGAGGTGGCGCCGCACAGCGACACCGGGTGAACCGGACTGGTCTGCTCCGCGTGACGGGTCCGCAGGTGGGCCACACCCCACCGGGCCGGGCCGACCCCCCAGCCAGTTCAAACCCACCAAACCGGGTTGGGCTGACCCCCAGCCAGGTCAGACCCACCTAGTTGGGTCGAGCCGACCAGCCAGCCCACTGGGCTTGACGGGCCGGGCACGACATCGCCTAGATGCAAATATCTTCAAGACCGTGTGTCCAAACGACGCATTGTCTACGGAACTGGGACCCTTGCATCAAGGTGGCCCTTTTGCGATACTCTAAGTGAGTTTTGGATGACTTTAGAAAACAGTCAGGTTTGGATTGAACGTAAATCCAACGGGGGCCCTGGAATGGAAAATCCAATAACTCTCAGACCGGGTGTCCGATTAATGATTCGTCTGTCACGCTGGGTTTCTTTTGGTGAGATGGAACTTTTTTATACATCAAATCATGATTTTTGATAGTCAATGTATCGAATCCCCTTTTTCTCGAGGAGCGGACCCTCTCGGAATCGAGCGTGATGTGTGCGGGAACCCTAGAGCAGGCTGTGACTCTGACAACTACTGTACTGCAATCCTTCGTGGGTTCGAAGATGACGACTACTGTGCCGGAATACTGTGTGGGTTCGACAGTTCTAACTTCTATTCATGTTTCCTATGTGGGTCCGACAGAATACCTGGTCCTATATCCTGTGTGGGTGCGACAGCATAGACGAGATATCTGGCATGTATCTTGTGTGGGTCTGATAGCTTAGCCGGTCCTGTATCCTGTGTGGGTCAGACAGCTTAGATGATCCAGTGGCTACATCTGATCATCTATATCTCTCTACTATTGTAGCATACCTATGTGAGCTAAGTCATGCCTTTCAACCATTATCATCGTGGTGATTGACTTTACTTCCTTTGAATAATTGGTTTTTGCTTGGGCTCGAGAGTTGGAGTGGGACTAAGATTAGTAACTTAGGTATATGTATGGGCATATACCTAAGTAGTTTTGGTTGATACTTCGTGATTGTATATTTCTTATTTTGCTTATCCTTAGTGGATATTGTGAGACCTTGTGGGTCTCGGGGTCCCTACATAGTATCATTATACTCACCCCTGCACGGGCTATGCCCACACCTCATTGTGTTGGATGCAAACAACAGACAGCACTGTCAGAGGCTAAGAGTGCCATGACTGGATTGTACCTGGAGGTGGACCTTGCGACGAGTCGGCACACAGAGGATACTGACGGACGTGAGTGATGAGGTTTCCATATGTACCTACCCTTCAGGTAGGAATCCCAGAGGATGATCCAAGAGATACTCTTTACTTTCAGCTATTTGTCCCTTTTTACTTGTACTTTATGTTCAGTTGGGTTTGTATACTGGCTCATTTACATTCCAGCAGACTCTTTTGTATCCACTATTACTTTGTGTTTACTTCCTGTTTTGTACTCTATTGCATTTGTTTACTTTTATAAAGGTAATGCCTTCCCATCTTAGAGATTTACACCTTTGGTGCTAGTCGCCAGCGCCTGGCCTATGGATGTGAGGCTTGGGATAGTCACGGAACAAGCCCCGAGGATGGGTCGTGATATTATACATAATATAAATTTAAATTACAACTTATCAATCATCTATTGTTAATATTAATCACCAGGTGTTGACTGTTCCATTTCATCTACATGTTCTTTACTCTAGATATTTTTATCTTTAATCCCGGATCTTGTGTTCACCACCATCATAAATTTAAAAGATATTATATAAGTTATTTTTATATATTTTTAGAGTTACATGATTATTTTGTGTATGTTACGTTGGATGTTTTTGATGAAAAATTGGAAATGACATTTTTTAAATATTTTGAATCAATAAATATTGATTTTATTAAATAATATAGATATATATATTCATATTAATGAATTATTTTAACCAATAAAATTTATCCTTGAATATACATATTAGTTTTTTTATGTTTTATTAATCATTCATGATAGAAATTTTACATCATCATTCACATAAGTGGTAAAAATGACCAAAAAATTAATGTGTTCGAATGAATGAATGAGTAAGAATATATATTTTTATTATTTGAATATAAAATTTACATAAAAATAATGTTTTCAATTACATGTTATTAATGTGATAAATATTTTTTAAGAATATGTGTATGGAGACGATAAAATGAATTAGAAAAAATAAGTTTACCTAAATACTTAGGAAGGAATATTTGGTATTAAAGGATTTAGGGATCCATATATAGACTCCAATAATTGGAGAGTTATGTTAAATAGATTATTTGGGTAGATAATGGAGTTTAAATTGAGGTACAATTGTAATTGAAGGTGGGTTGATGAGGCCTCTATTTATAGTTGTGTATGAGTGGTATATTCAATAATACTCACTTATAAAAATGTGAGGAATTTAACTTTACCCATAATATTGATATAAAGTGGGATGATAATATATTCTGGTTATTAAATAACTCTTAAAAATTTTAAATATAATTTTAATGGATATTTTGTCACTTTAAATCTATTTTTAACATTTTACTTTATTTTACCCCTTATCAACATAACACCATTTTAATCATAGTAACTTATTTTTCCAAAAAAAAAAAATATGATTGTACTTCATATTTTTAATATTCATAATAAAAACTATGAAACCCTTTTTACCGTATTAAATTCTAAAAAGTGATTATTTCATACATAACACAAAAAAATGGAGTTTTTTTTTTAAAATAACTTCTTACAAATTATTCAAAAATATTTTTACCATCCCTGGTTATAATTAGTAAATAAGTTAGTATTAATTATATTTATATAAAAAACCACATCTTTAAAATTGTTCTGTAATAGAGGTCAATTTCATTTATTATGATTAAAATTCACAATATGTACAAAAATACTATTCTTTAGCAAATATCCAATGTTAACCTTATATTACTATTATTCAAATAATTTTCATAATTTATATTTTAAATATTCATTGAATTGTATGAAAGAAAATATATTAAAATAATTATTAAAATTTAAAAAAACAAATTATCATAATTTAAAACTAAAAAAATAAAAAATAAACTTTTCTTAAAGTACACTAATTGTGGTTAATGATAAATATTTTTTTTCCAAAATATCATTTATTAAATAAAAAATTATGTGTTGATATGATCCTAAATTCTATACAAAACCCATCATGACCTTCATATAATCCATAAAGATTAGATACAAAATAGTCATAGTCATGGGTAGTGATTCAACAAGTATGGATCCTGTCGTGATTTTCAAGATCTTAAACTTCTCCAAAAAATGATGGTACTCAATACTTACATAATGATGTCCATATGGGGATTTTTCAAGGGAAACCCTAGTTATAATACATATAATGAATCAAAATTTTATAAATTAAATTCCTATTTGAATTAATAAATTTTTCATTAAGTAATATTGTTATAGAAAACACATGCACAAATGGGCTATTTTGGGACACTATAAAACATATCCATTAGGAAATAAATGACCATAATTATAATCATTTACAGTATATAAATAGTAAAATGATTTATAAAATTATTATATATTAATTTTTATGATAAATCCTAGTCGATGCCTATGGAAAAAATTGACGGTATCTACGAGCAGGGTCATATCCTATCAATCCTAATTATCATATCTCCCTAGGGATGTGGACCCACTTTTCTTTTACCTTGACCAATTCATTGCTAAAATTCAACAACTAAAATGAGAAGGAAATAATTTATGGGGTAGGTTCAATATTATATAGATCATATCCCAAACCATGTCCACCATTCCACCCCATTAAACTACCACCACCATACACCTTACCTGTAAAGTGTACGCTAGTTTAATAAGGGGTCATGTATCTAGGCCCGTGTAATATGAATTGGAATTTTATCTTCATAATAAAATAAAAATTATATTTATACCACTTTTTTAATAATTTATATATACAATTAAATTTCGGTTTATAAAAAACAGATTCTGATACAAAGAAACCAAAATTGTATTCTGGTAAATATATGGTTTTCAAGAAAACACCCTTTTTTTAATTCATTGATTTTGAAATAAATTTTATCTTCCTATAATATTATTATCGCATAAAATTTATTAATTTAAACATAATGTATAATTTAGTCAAGTCCATTTAAATCAATATATGGGGTAAAAACTATTATCATCATAAATACTAGTATTTTCCAGTATAGGCAAATTTTTATTTAGAAGAAATTGATATATTTATAAAATTATTTTGGTAAAATAAGTATTTTTTATAAATTTGTCAAAAATAAACGACGTAATTTTATAATAATTTCTTAATACAACTGGATTTGGGGTAAAATATAAATATAGTGCAAATGTACTATTTTCATTATGACATCATAATTGAAACAACTCAAATAGAAACACCAGGTCCATTCCAAAGGCTCGCATGGAATATTGAGTGACTCTCTATATTGAAAGGGATTAAAAATAGAAGTGATTGTATAAATATATATTTGCGAAGATTATACACTCAGAATCATATCATATCACAATAAAATAAATAGAATAGTAAATTATATAATAGTCAGTGTATTATATGAAAACCAACTAATAAAAATTGAATACATATTATAAAAATTAATAAATTCCTTCGAGGGTGTGAAGAAAAAAAATGGAGAATAAAGTTAATATAAAAAAATTAAAATAGTGGGTACTTTATAGTCTATCATATTTCACTGCCACCTTCATTACATAAATTCAACCTTCCACCATAAGGTCCTAGACCTTCATTGGAAATCTAGTAATTAAATCTAAAATAACACTAATATTTTTAAGTTGGATGTGATTTCAATACTCATTAGGTCACCACCATGGTTTCTTTAATAAGTGTACTCAATTAAAAATGTATATTCTATAAATAAAAAATATATTTATATTTTGAAAAAAAACCAGAATCTGTTCGTTAAAAATTCCCCCTTGAAGCCCAGAGAAACATACTTCATCACCTTGTTGTATGAAATTACAAGGTAACGAGAGTAATCACAGACAAGAAATGAGGATACAAATCATAATGCTCGACATCATGGGAATATAATAGTTGAAATTCCATCGGAATAAAGTGAGTAATGATCCTAAGAACCACTAGCCATCGAGTGATCATTCTACTAGGAAACCATTAAGCATTGAGTAATATACTCCTTGGTGTTGTGTAGGCATTGACAATATTACATGGAGTCCACAATAAATCCTCATATCCCTACCCTATTCTTAGGTCCATTTTCACTATTGTCTCATGTCATGGGCACTCCCCCTCTGAGGGATGAAAATTTTACAATGGTACATTAGTCTTGTGATCTAGGAACAAAACCACAAAGTCAAAAATAATTGGGTTCAACATAATAAAAACATAGACTATAATTATAAGTAAAGTATCAACATAAAATAATTTTGATCAATATAGAAATTGATTAAAAAAGTATTTACATACTCATGGAATCAAATATCATGCATGTTTCTCACGGTCTATGAAAACACCCACACATGCAATTAAAATCAATAATGGATATCAATTATAAAAACAAAAGTTTTATTCCCAGTAACAAGTTTATATAGTTTCCCTAAAAAGGTAAGTAACTTCTTACCTCAAATTGTTTGTGGCCAAAATCAAGGATAAACCACCTAATGTGGTTTGCAAGATGGAGTGGAAACCTCTAGAAAACACTTCTTCATGGGACATATTGTCTTTTTGGTCAATATGTCAATGTTCAAGGTAATCTAAGGATCCCTATAATGAAAACCATCTATTTTATTTTTGTTTGAAATAAAATATCTCATGATGTAACAATTTATCTTCATTATATAATCTATATGAAATAATAATAACTCTTATTAAACTACTTGACAATTATACATTATTTTATGGGGACTAGTTTCACTTTCTCATATGATAATAATTTCTACCTAAAAAATAATCCTATGAAGATAAGAATAATTTTTGTTCTTCATTTTATCATTATTTTTATTATAATTTTAATTATCTTTGATGGTTTTTCTATAATTTTTTGAATTAATTGTCTCACCAACCACTTATGAATGATTTAATGGAATTATTACATGGTGATTCATACTTTGTAAAGTATCACCTAGAATAGAGCAGTGAAAAAGACACTTTAATACTCCTAGAAATTTTGATGAAGAACTTTATTTGTCCATAAAAGACTTTACTGATATCATGGAAATGAATTTAATTCTACCTCATATGCCTAATCAATGCAAATAATAAACGGTCGAAAATTTGAACTATTTTTAGAGAACAAAACTCTCTATAGTATCACTATTATAAAAGCCAAAAATAAAATGTAATTATTTAATTTGGGTTTTAAGTGATCATAATATCATAGTATTTAATATAATTCATAAATGTGAGTTGTGATTCTTAATTCAGTCAAGGAATAAATTATAATGATATTTCAAATTAAAAAAATCTAAAATGTGTTTTAAGGATGTTTTGTGGAAGAATAATAGATAAAATATATTAAAAAATTAGTTAAAATATTACCCTTATATATAGGGTATTTGATATATAAAGGTTACTATATATTACCCTTATGTAGCTGGTTACCCATACGCAGGCTTTGGAAAATCTGGGGTACCCTTATGCAAATCCCCCCTTACATTTATGAAATGCCTCCTTACCTTTACACAACACCCATATATGATCCATTTTTTACCCAAAAACCCTATCTTGGGTTAGTAGTCTTACCCAACTGCCTTTACATTACCTTTTACCCTTACACACACACTAGTTTAACATTATGTGTGAAAAATAAAACATTGGTTACACTTATCTATAGTCCAACTTAGGGTTACATAATATATACATACCCTAACTAAAGATAATTTCCCACATGCTAGACACTTGTTACCCATATTTAAGAATAAAAACCCCTACATGGCATGTGGTTACCATTACACAAGCATATACTCAAGTATTACCCTTAAAAATAACCCTTTACAATTAAGAAGCCTACTGAAAATTTTGTTTACACTTATAAAAGTTATAAATTATTGTTTTACACTTATGAAGGGCGTTTTTACCAAAGCATTAACCTTAATTGACCCCATAAAACTTATAGATTAGTATTATTTCTTGAATAAAGGGTAGTTTCATATAAAAATACATTAAAATTAAAAATAGTGGTTTTATATAAATTAATATTTGAGAATATTACAATTATCCACTTTAAATGACTTATCATCACAAAGAAGTATCTCAAAAAGTCATGTTTGAAAAACTCAACCCACTGAGATCGAACATATAACTCCCTCTCTCATGTCTCCTTCAGGATCAATCCAAGATTCAACCCAATCCAAAAAAAGTTGTATTGTCTTCCCACAAATTAATCACTCAATTTAATTTATTATTCTTGGCAGATTCTCCTTATTATATGCATCTTGATCCAACTAAAGTTCCACCTAGTCAAAGACAAGTGCAGGATTATCATTGTACCACCAGAGTTTTGAAAAATGAAACAAATCATGCTAACCTTAGTAGTGATAGGGAATATCTATATGGTATATCAATTTCTAAATATTTTTTATGATCTTGAAGGTTCTTAAAAAAACAAGTGCTCATTTTTTATGCTTCCTCAGACGTCGGTGGCATAACCAAAGAGTAACTCTCTAAATATTCATTCATACATAGTGAACTCCAAATGTATCACCCTATGGTGGGAAAATGAACTATGACTACTATAGTTGAACATTAACATCTGTTTACTTATTTTTACTCTCTCGAATGATGCCAAAATTAAAATAGGTCCCAAAACCACTACATCTCCTACCATATAACAATAAATTAGTGAAGTACATACACTACCATAAAGAGACTCATAAAGTTCCATATAAATTGAACACTATTATATTTATTGATTAATAATCAATGAATAATTAATCATTATCTTTTGCTAAAAAATATTCTTGAGTGCCGGCTCTAATCATAACCTCTAATATGCATATAGTTCACTCAAACTATATATATATCTATGTACAATAGATTTTGATCAATATCATTCAAGTCCCAATAGAATTATGAAATCCCTTCCAAAGAAAAAATGTAAACTTCGTGTCTCTTCCAAATACCAAACCAAACATAACTACATGTAATCTTATGATATCACAGATGTAGATCTTTCCCCACAAATCAATTGAGTGACTCTCCATGATCTGTAAGAAGTGGGTAACCTTCCTCATCTGACCAACACTAACCAAGGGAGCATCATGACTCCAAGAGCTCATGGGTAACCCCTTCACAAATCATATCATAATTTATTCCCACCTCCACATGGTTATAAGAATTATATTGTGAAATATATCATGAAAATATTAATAAAACTTTACCCTATAAATGGTAAGGCATCAGGATAGAAAATAATCAACGGACCCATTTATCCCAGATGATTAGAAATTTTTCCTGATGTTGTGGTTCATCCATGTCGCACCAATATATTTCCCCTAACTAGAGGAATATAATACCCTTTTTAGCACATCTCTAATTGATACATGGACTACTACACTATTATATACAATGATCACATTGTAATCTTTCAACAACCACCTAGGTATCAAATCACCTCCATCTTGCTATTCCTGTATCATAACACACTCATGGTCTGCCTTATTTCATTACATTACTTGTTATAATAGGTAATATTTGACCAATAATGTGGGAACCTGAAATAAATACTTGATCCTCATTAATTTACATATTGCAATCATCCAACAATCTCATCGACCATCATTTTTCCTATAAAGGTGGCTCACAAATATCACACTCCACCTACATATAAAGGTTAATAGAATCCTCTAAAATGTTACCATTCCAAGATGTATAAATTTTAAAAAAAACATCTATAGATTCTTCATTGTGTGCCTATACCTCATATTTTAGTCCCTCTGTGTGAAGATATAGAGAATGATCTTGTTTTTGGTGTAGAAAATAATCCTCTAAAAGAAAAAACTATCTCCTAATCATGTTAGAATTTGGAACATGGTCGACATCTGTAGATAATGAGTGGATTAGTTCTTCTCATATATTCAAACTAGTCATGACCCATAAGAAACTACATAATCTCTCTTTATTTTTCCTACTCCCAAACCAACACCCAATTCATTAAAGTATATTTCATATCTAATCGTAGGATTATGATGTATCAGTAGTAGAGTTATTTTAAATAACCAATTACAATAATGAAAATTTATTTCACACTTTATGAGCAATGTAAATTCACTCACGTTTTGATTAGTGTATTCATGGGTGCTTATATGTGAGATATATCCTAGATTAAGTGTCTGCAATATATTACTAGGCTGAGAAAACTCCTCATATTAGAAACATTCTAGGGAAATTCCCAAGACATCACTACATGTACATTTTTGGGGATCATTGATTTACTTGTATCAAACACCATGTTCCCATTAATCTTCCCTATGTGAATCTAGAACACACAGCTTGATATCTTGGAGTAAAGACAATGTACTCAAATCGTACTTTTTACTATTCTAGTTGGCCTTGCATGATTCTTTGGTTTCATAAAATAGATGAGGGTTTCATTTACAAATACCATGGGAAAATATTCTTGTTAAATATGAAATATATTTTTTATAAGGACCACGAAAACATCTATTTAATTGTTTAAACCAAATGGAATCACTAGATACTAATATTGGCCACACCTACTGTGAATATCCATCTTCAGAATGTCCTACTCTCTTAACCACAATTGTCGATATACGGATAGAAGATAAATCTTAAACTACCATTGAGAAACCCATAACTAATTGAAAAGGACATTTACCATAATAAAAATATATCATTTCTCCACTATAATATAGGACTACATTCGTTAATCAACAAATAGTCGAATACTTCATTATCTTTCTTGGTGAACAACACAGGTGCACCCATTGGTGAAGTTCTTAGCCTAATAAATCCCTTAGGATTCATCTTGTGAACCCATAACCTGAGAACCTTCATCTCATAAAGCACCATATAATAATGGGATATCAAAATGGTTTCTTCACCCAATATGATCTCTATACCAAATTCAACTCCTATATTATGAGTATGCCTTTTGAATTTATTCGAAAAGATGTCCTAATAGGGGTGCATAATTATAGAAAAATATAAGGGGAAACGGTAGATACTTCTAAAAGATTAAAGTCCTATATTTGTATCATGATCTTACCATATTGACTAAGTTCTAGACCAACACTGAATTTTCCTAGTTCCCACTCTATGGTAATTAAGAAATTACCTCACTTCAACAAACTTAATGACGAAAAGTCTCTAATAAAAATCAAAGGAACCTCAAAAAAACAGGTTATCCAATCTATGTATCAATTTACATCAATGCCCATTTTCTCTTGAATCATAAATTCACATAGATATAAATAATAACTATAATACATCCCAAGGTGGGGTGTTCTTGTATGTATATGTTTCTTCTCCATATTTCAAATCACATAGGGTGGTTTATCCTTGACATTGGCATTGATGACATTAATGTAGGATGTTATATACCTTTCTATGTATATTTTTTATATTTGATACCGTGACATAACACTTATATTGGAATAATTTATTGTAATTATTGATTGTTATCTAATGTGGGTGTGTGAAAAGCCTCTAAGAACATTAGGTCATATTTAATATCATGAGTACATATATAGCTAGTTTATTCTTGATTGATATTGATCACATGTATTATATTTTTATATATTACTTCTTGTTATATATTACGATTTCTTATCTATTTTATCCTATTATGTATTACTTTTTGGATTTTTTTCTTGGATCCCAATTCAGGTGGACTTTTATGACATATTTATCTTTTAAAAGGGGAGTGGACACGACTTGAGATAATTGTGATGATAGACCTAAATACAGGGAAGGGATACGTAGATGATTCATGGTTGTCATGAGATACACTAGATTCCTAGTGGATTTCAATTATTAGGTTAATTTATTCCTAGAATCCATAAATAAGTAATATCAATCGATGAATAATAAGTGCTAATAACATGACCCACTTAATGTCTAGTGAAATTCAAGTAGTATATTCACATGAAGCTGAAAAATATGATTATTATCCTTATGGATAGTCATTAATTACTATTTATATTTATAAATTTATTTCCATATATTGTTTAAGAATGTATGTTAAGGGATCATGGTGACATAGCTAGTTCATAGTGCTCACTTTTTTATTGTTTTTCATCGTTAGAATTTATTGTTTATTTATGGCATACACTTGTATACTTGGGCACATGTACTATGGTTTCCTTGTTTGTGGCCTATAGAGCCTTGGAATCAAACCCTACATAGTCATTTCAGAGTGCTTGTACATTTCTTGACATGAGATTTGGTAAAGGAAAAGTTCCATGTTGTGGAGGAATAAGAAGTGGGAATGTAGGTAGTAGTAACTCGATATGGGATCTGATAGGCATAATTTTTTATTTACTTGTTTATTCTCAATTAATACTATGGTTTGACATACCATCTGGTAATTCTTTCAGAACATGTATATTATGTATTCAATTTTCATTATTTAGTTTTTTCGTAACCATATGATCATTATATTATTTATTATTATATTAATTTAATATTTATTTATCATAATATTAATGGTATATTCTACCCACTGACAGACTTATACCCCCACAACTAATTGGTAGATGTTTGTGTACATGGATGTGTGCATGAGTTCATGTCACCTTCCAGCTTAGACCTAGTGGTTCGGTTTGAGGTGTTGAAAAACAGAATCAATGAACAATTTACTCTTTTCTATTTGGACTAACATGGGATGTGGTTGAAAAGAGATAGTTATATCAAACTCAGGTAATGGACTTTCCATATGTATTCCTAGAACATGTGTAACAGACCTACGAGGTACCATGGATGGGATTATTGTCACTATTTTATGAGCTATGGGGTTTATTCATGTTTCATTATTAGGGACATAGGTTCACATTCCATATATATAGTTGTTTCTGTTCTATACAACAATTCTTTAATTTAATGCCTTATATTTTTCTATCTGTTTGGGATAGTTTCACTGATTTTGTGGCATGTCTATTTTTCCATGTTGTATATCTTTTTGGAATTAATTATTTTAACTAAGCATTTTGTTGTGTCATAATATATGTGGAAACTATGAATAATGTGAATGGACTAAGAGTAGGGGTAGTGCTTTTAGTGGTTTGCCTTGGGTTTTGGGTAGACTCCTTGGACAAACTTGTGTGGTCACTTAGACATGTTAGGTTTTATTATTTTCTTAGTGTTCCTTTTATTATCTGAGACACTACCTCATGGATAGTGGGTTGGATTAAAATCAGAGTATGAGGGTTCTCCAGAGAATGTTCCTACACTTAGTCTCGTGGTGTTGGTAGTCAGTACTCTCCAACCGGGAGCCTTTCCACTAAGACCTATCATTAACTACTCTGAGTTTTTCATGTCTACAATCCTATATATATAGGACACTGGTGGACCATGGGATGCAATGGATTGAGAGGATGTCAGGGAGGTTATCTTCAAATTCAATGAGATTCCAACTAATAGGAAGGTGAATATAGAAGCATTCAAGATATAGGGACCTACCAACTATAGGTGGGGAATTTTGGGATAGGATTGATGATGTATCGGTCTCACGTGGGATGAATTCAAGGACCTCTTCCTTGGAAATTTCTTTCCTAATAAACTAAAACTTGATCGAGCATAATATTTCATAGAGAAAAAATAGGGTTATATAACAGTGTATTCATAATCCAGTCATTTTGCTGATATTATTTTCTTTTCACCTCTAATTTCCAAGAATGATGCTTATAAGTGTAGAAAATTAGAGATCAGACTTCATTACAATATTAGGAAGTTGGTCCAGTGCTTCCACCAAGCATTATACTAAGCGGATTAATGGAATCACTTGACCATTGGAAGGATATTAGAGGAGGTTTTAGAATCTATCAATTTTCTACCGTACAGTACATATATGGGTGAACCTCCAACTACTGACATGTGTACCTCTTCTGATGGTCTAAATATGGTGTCCTAGAATGTTTAGTAGAGTAGTGGCATTAAATTATAGTAAATTTTAGTCTCTTTATTCCCATCATGAGGTGAACAAAAGTGCTTCAACTATGGAATGAATATACACTCCTACTTGTCCTTCTAGGAACCCTGGTGCAAATACATGTAATATGGCATGACGATCTGTCTTCATCATTTTTATATCATTGAATCATGGTCAATCATCAAAATATTGATGGGGAATGAATTTCTATGGATCTAGAGATCTAGTCAGCGTCCTCAATAGTAGACTCAAACTAGACATGCATCTTAGGGGAAGTGTAATAGAGATGGGGCAGGTCATCTCTACAAAGTAGATCTGAATCCAATAGTTAGTAGTGATAGTTTATCTATTTTTCATGATACGATATTGATCACATACACTTTATCTACTACCATGTTCAATATTGGAGCTCCTCATTCCATTATATCGAACTATGTAGTTGTTGGACCATATTTACCATTCATGTTATCCATTGAGTTAGTCTCCCTTGATGCATCATTGGGAATTAAATATGACCCTCTATAGTGATGCATAGAGTTTCTAATAGTTGTCTACAACTATAAAAATAAATGGCAATTTGTTATTCCGAATATAATTGCCTTCAATGTCATTCTCTACAAGAATTTGATGACTATTTTATGAGTTCAAATTTATTGTTATTGGTGATAGGTTTCATTCACTTTCCTATTGGGAGAGAAGATCATAATGATTGGAGAGTGTAAAATGGGTGTAGGAAGAGTTGGTTTAGATTTGAGTTTGCTCTATATAATCATGATATAGATGAGGGGTGGTTTATTTGGAAGTAACTATGGAATCCCCCTCATAATATACTCAAGTAATGATCCTCTATTAGGATGTATTACTATATGATTTTATTGGACTTACTCCTTATAAATGATTTTTATTTGAGATAAATACAATTTCGGGTGAGTAGGCCATTTTGATACCCAAATATAATTTGTTATTAGCCGAGCTAAAGGAGTTAAAGGTTGATCTTGAAGTCTTGAAGCAGAGGGGATTTTTTTAGGCCATGTAATTCAATATGGGGTGCACCTATATTTTTCACCAAGAATGTGGATAGTTTTTGTAAACTATACGTTGATTAAAAAAATCTAAACAAATAGATTTTCAATAAAAAACAACATTTTCCCAAGATCAATGAGGTATTAAATAAAGTGGGAATGATCTAGATTGTACCTCAAACAATAGTTTTACTCTCACCACCATTTTCTGGAGTCTGATACACTGTGTAAATACAGCCTTCCAAAACACCATAACCCATGCGCTAGGATGCATGACTAGTCTCAGTCTACTACTAGGGATCCTAGATGGATCACTGGCTCCCAATCTGTGTCTTCCTCGACAACATGAAAGAAGTTGAACATGAATATATGGAGAAACAATCCTTGATATGGACAGTTTTTCAAAACTGTTAAATCACTCTGGTTCAGCTCTTGAGAGGAATGAAGAGAATGAACTCTACATCACTTGCATACCACTTCTCTAAAGTATTTACCTATCCTTCCCCTACCTACCATCAAAATTTGAACTCATGAAAATAGTCTGAGATCCATCCATCTAATAATTAAAGGGTACAAAAATACAAGATGATCAACCCTCCTCTATGATCCTATCAATGGTCAAGGTTAATTATAAAACCTTTAGGCATAATTCTAGGTGAAACCTATAAACATTCTACCAAATATCATAATAAAGTTGAATCTAAAATATTTTTTCTTTATCATAATAATTTCCATTAAAAATAGTTGAAAAGTTATGAAGATTAGTAAAATGAGAGAAGTAGATAGACATAATCAAGGATCCTTTTTGTAGAATTTTAAACTTCAATGCATCGTCAAGATTTTGTGTATCGTGAAAGAACTCCCAGAATAATAGGTCCTTGAAGGTCTACCAAGTTATACCCACAAATTACCTAGAATATCCCATAACTCACCAAAAATTACTTGCAATTTTTTTTTAGGAATAAATCATGCAACATATCATTCCTAATAACTAGGGTCACAACATTATTGAAGATACCCTCGGTGGTATCCACTCATTCATCAGTATATTATGTCCACCGGTGTCCTAAAATTATAAACAAGGATGGAGCTAAAGATCCATGGAATATTAAATAATGTATCTCTATGAAAAGGATATTAGATAGAGGGGGGAAACTGCATACACAGCTATAGTAGTTTTGGGGATGTTCTCTAGAGACCATCATGATTAGATGCTAGTCCCACAAAACAACAATGTAGAGGAATCCCCTATAACTTAAGTGAAATTAGGAATATAATAAATCCAAAATAGGTTAAAAAATTACATAATATTCTCATTCGAGTCTACCCATAAGCTAAGGTAAACCCATCTTAGTAATAAACCTTGTCTCTATCACTGAATGTTAGTCACAGTAGTTACATATATATACTAATGTAAAAATACAATCAATTAAAATAATTAAGTACAAATATAGAAATATTAAATAAAAATGGAAAATTATAAATATAAATCAATCAGAGAAACTCTCATGAATAGTTATAACAATCCATCCATTAAATTAAAGAACAATTATATTGAATAATGACATGTATATTAATGTCTTGTGAAATTTATCTCAAAATCATGTTGTATGAATGCACCCAAAATATCATAAAACTAGTAAAAAAATTGATCCATTGTTTATCTGAGGTATATTACATATGTGTTGGCCAGAAACATCAAAACTCCCCTACCTGAGTTCCACATAACTATCTTCTTTCCACCAGGTCTTAGGATAGTCCAAAAAAAAAGAAGAAACTATGTACTAATATCATTTTGTAACACCCATATATTTACAACCATTTTTGAGTTAGATGTTCACAGGACCTTGTGTTCACCTCTTCATAAACAAGAGGTTGGTGACAAGCAGTGATGTTTTATGCCTGTCAGTGAAGAGACTACACCCTTAGTATCATGTCACAACATAAGTAAACATAATAATAAATATTATAATTATCATATTATCAGGAGAAAACTAAATAATATAATTGAATGCATCTTTTAAAAGTAATAAACGGCTACCAATGTGGAATTCCAAACCAAATTAAAAGTGTAGAAAAATAAATCAATAACATAATGGGACCTTTAGAGTCTGTCCTAGTCTTCTACCAGCTCTATACCCTCTTCTCTTCCATCAACTATAGGGCTCTTTCCCCTTCTCAGATCTATATTTGTGAAATGTACAAGAACACTAAAATCCTGAGGTTGGGTGTGAGTACAATACTCCTTTGGACACCACTAACCCATCATTAATAGATGATAACAATTAATCAAGTGTATAAAATAAATACCTAAGAGACACAGTAATTCAGAACTAAGCACCTATGTATTAACCAATCCACCACAACCCCTAGTAGTACCATCTATATCACCATGTCGTAAGATATTTCATGGAATCGAGATTATTCAAGGTTTATCCAAGAGGATAATTATCATAATACTCAACAAAATGTGAAAATACTACTCTGTGTTCCCTAGGAATCAAGTGATTCATGTTATCAGTGTCCTCTATTCATCAACTAATCGTGCTTCTTAGAATCCTTTAAGAATCATGTCACATGATCCTTGGAATCCCCTATCCATCGATCATATCACACAGCATCCATGATAAACCTTCATATTCCAACCTTGAGCTTAGTTCTTATCATCTCAACTACCTCAAGTCCTTCACACTCCCTATTTAAGGTACAAACATGTCAATATAGTCATCCTACCTTTTTCTCTAATAGAAAACCCAATATATCACACATAACAGTGTTGAACACACTAACAGGCATTGAATATCATTATAAGTGAAATAGAAAAAAATAATATAATTTATCAACATCAAATATGAATTGACAATTTACTAATATACTCAAGGAAACAAACATCCCATAAGCCTTTCATGGGATACACACACCCACATGTGATAATAATCAAGAATGACTATCATGTGTAACAACATATGTGTTATATCATTGTAACAAGTGTAAAAAAGTTCCCCACAAATGTTAGAACATCCTAACCAAAATTTATTGACTCCAACATCAAAGATAAACAAAAATGTGTGGTTCAAAATCTTTAGAGGAAACATCCATATCAAATAAAACCTTCATGTGGTGATTATTATTGTAACAACCCGAAATTTTATGAGAATTATTCTTTTTAATTTCTTTGATATCCTGTGTTGTATGCTACAGCAAAATTATCTTGCACTATACGCAACATTCTATTAGCTTGTAGTATATGCAACACTATTCTTGGATCGTGTTACACAAAATTTCAATTTCGTTTGATAGAACTTATTCTACGCAACATTGGGTGTGTCTATATATATATATATATATTCAATGTATAAATGAAATATCTTTGGATTAAATTATACACAAAAACAAAGGAATCTTTAACTACACACAACCTTGACTTGGCTTGCATTGCACGCAATTGCGACCTTTCTCGATAGCGTGTGTTGTACGCAATACCGGGTTTCACTAAACAACGATATGTTATATAAACTAGCCGTTATGAATAGTAATACCCATTTTTGAAATTTTATAAATTTTATATTTCAAAAAGGACTTCATTTTTGGATTGTTAATATCGAAATTAGCCTAGGGTGAATTTTTGGTAATTTTATGAAAACTTTCAATTTTTGATGAATAGTGAAAACACTAGGTTACTATTTAAAAACCGGCTTTTTATTTAAATAATTTTTTATTTTATTTAAATTTATTTTATGTCAAAATTGATACATAATACCTATATAAGTTCAATTTGATTTATTTCAGTCATTTTTTAATAATTTTAGATATATAAACATTTTATTGAACTTTTCATCGTCTTTTACCCACCTCCTAGGATAATTTGAAAATTTACATAAAACATAATTTTACCGCTTCTATGAGTGGAATTTTGAAAATCCGAGAGACATGGTTAATATCAAGGAGTAACATTTGGTTCAATAAGATAAAAATAATTTTTTGGTGAATAGTAACTTTTTACTTTTTTTACCACGGTTAAAAGTAAATAGGGTAATTAATGGTAAAAATGATATTATTATTACCCTAACACATATCCTAATTCTATTGGATATGTTTATTTCGAAAAAAAAAACCTTAGGAATAAAATATGACCATTTAGGTCCACTTGGATTAGATTAGTGAATTTATTATTATTTTATTAAAAGAATAATTAAAATAGTAAAAATCAGTGTTTAATAACTAAAACATTTTTAATATAGGGTTATACATAAGTTAATTATACTATAAATATTCATTAGAAATATAAAATTTTTTCCTACATAATGGTATTTTATTTATAATTTTTCGACATTAAATAGTTTAATTTATTTAAGACACAATGATGATGCAGTAACTACCTTATTAATGAAATATTAACATAATTGATGTTATAAATACCCAAATAAATGTAATTTTATACTTTTTATGAATTACACTAATTTTATAGTTTAATATGACATGGTAATATTGAATTAATTAACTATTTTCTAAATAATCATGTTGTTATGATTTTCATAAAAATCAAGTACCAAATAGTGTCAAAATTGACATAAAATAGTTTTTAAAACAAATATTATATTATTAATTCTTATTTTATTCCTAAAAATCTAAGGATTGTACAAATGACTTATATAAGGATATATATTAGTAATTAACCACTTGGCGTTCGTTTGTCTTGTTATAGTAAGTTTATTAACCATGTAGTATAAGAAAACAAAAAGACTTGGTAAAAGTTAAATTATTTAACTTAGAGTTAAATCTAAATTACAAGGATAAAATAGTAATCTAAACTTTTCTAAAACATATTGGTTCAGAGTATTTCGACCAATACCCTCCTTAGCTTCGAAATAAATCAATTTTGAGCTATTAAAAACCAAATATGACTTTATTATAAAATAATATTTTATGTTTTTTCAAAGGTGCCCCTCTCCTCCCTTATAAAAAGGGTGCCCCTTCCCTCTTATCTTCATACCCTTTTGAGCCTTGAAGCTCGGCCAACCCATGTAAATTCATCTTATCAACCTCTCTAGTTATATCATAGAGGTTCTGGTCTTCTCAAAATACCAACTATAGTGCCCTAAGAAGAATTTTAAAGGAGGTTTGTTGAGGAAGTGGTAATCTCTTCTACCGACTATTTAAAGATTATTTCTTCTTCTAATTACTCTTCTTTTGTGGTTTCATTATAAAGTAATAACATAAGTATTACTTATATACTGATATGTTATTATAAATATGAAACAACATCATTTCACCTTTTATCCATCCTACGGAAAACGAAATCATTGAGCGTGCGTACGTACGGAATATCATCTCCACGTCGTGGTGTAATCAGGATTTCCACTACCACCTTACTTGGATGGGTATAATGGTGTAAAGAAGAACTATAAGTGATTATTATAACATCATACTGATTCTCAGATATTATATCATCCACTCCAATTATATTTAATAATTATGGGAATGATATCATCGCTCGTGCCTATGTACGGACTATCGTCTCCACGACGCAATGAGGTTAATTGTCCATGATAACCACTCAAGAACGATTATAAAGTATATATAATGAAATATATGACATGATAAAGCTATTGGATTTATGTATATATATATATTTCATCTACTTACTTCCATTCAAGTCAATAAGAAAAAGAAAACAGCGTTCATGCGTACGTATGGCCTATCGTCTCCATGAACGGTGTATTTAATTTCATTTATCTATCTAATATATATATATATATATTTAATATATATGATATATAAATCATGATTTATAATCTGGAAGTAATTAAATCATGATATAAGTAATAATAATATCAAGAACAACAAGTCCAAACACGTACGATAAATAAAACGATTTTACCCAAAACGCTGCTTTAACATGGAATTTACAAAAGAACGGGTAATATAAAGTCATAAGTGAACCATATATGATATCATAACAATGAATATGATTTTGTAATAAGTCAATGATATTATTTAAATAATTATACAGAAGGTTCGGATACGTACGAAGCATATCAGACTTAAGGTAAGGGATAATTATTCCAATCTCATTCTTATCTGAGATTGTTTATTCGTAAGTATTTACTAGGGTTATATTTATCATTAATGTCCCTATTTTCTAAAAATGGTTTCATGTTTGTTTAATGTCCTTTTTACCCATTTTTTAATTTTACTACATGTTATGTAAGGAATATTTCTTTTTTTTACCATACAAGTTACTTTTAGACTTTTCTGGAAAAAGTACGAGAAGAATGTTTTTTTAACTTATACGGCATGAACGGATTTTTACGGTTTTCTAATGCCTTATTTTCAGGAAGTTTTCTCTACAATATTTATTGAATATTTTCAACAAAATACTTTTCATTTAAAATTTCCAGGAATTTTGTGAAAATAAAATGATTTGGAAGAAGAAAGGATAGTTTCCTCAAGAATTAATTTCAAGTGTTTTATCAGAACCATTTTACATCCAAGATGACATTATTTCATATGTGTATGTTTCAAGTATAATGTGTCTATGATTTACATAGATCTACTTTTTTTATGATGAAATGATATCCATTTGTTTTATATGGATTATGTTATGATGGGATGATGTTTATGAAACCCATTTTTATTCTTTGGGTTATGATGAATGGTTTATGTTTATGTTGTGGCACAAGTAAGAATGATTTAATTATGAGATGGGTGGGACATATATCCCACAAATTCATTGGGTAAAGATTTCTATCTCATCAGATAGACATGGCTGGAATGGTAAGTTAATCTGGCTCAGTAATACATGACTGGAACGAGGAGTGAACTCGATTCATAAACGGACATTGTCCACTAAGATGGTCTTGGCAGCAATGCCTTGGATACTATGGAAATCAAATCATGTGCTTAATGTTTTTCCACAATTACAAGTTTTATTTCCAAGATATTTTATCATGATTGAGGTTCCATTATGATCTATGGCTTACATACTGCCATGTTTTATGCCATTGCTCAAGATTTCGCTGTTTAAACATTATGTTCATGTTTTTATGTTAAAATGTATATGGTTTGTTTTATTTTCTCCATGCTTACCATTATTTATCATTTGAGCTCACCCTTTAAATTTTTTCTTTTCCCCAGGATATAAAGAAAGGTTTTAGATAAGAAAACAAAAGGGAAAGATCCTTATGGGAGATGTTGAAGATCTTTCACCACGATTAAAAGATTATGTTCCGAGTTTCCAAAGACACTAAACTATTATGTTCCTTCAATGTTTGTTTTATTTATGTAATAAGTATTCCAAAAATGTAATGTAATGTCCATGTACATCAAGCTTTGGGTCTCTACAGTTTGTATCAGAGGGAGGTTTAGTTATCTTTTGAAAACTAGGATGTGAAAAAATTAGTGAGATCCCTAGAGATATTTCTACGGTATGTCTAGGGATTTCCCTAAGGTTAAGTATAAGAATAGGTTATAGTCCAAGAATTACGGTAATGATATTATAATTAAACCTAAGATGTTAGATACAGAAGGTACTCCCCCTTTATTATGTTGTTTTCCCTAGCATGATTTTTTCCTCTCACACTATTCTTTTTCTGTTTTAGATGATGGCAGGAATCTGAAAGAACAGGGTTGATCAATGTAATGGATGATGCAATGATTATCCTCATGAACAAAAAAACATAATGGGAGATGGAGTGAAAAATCTTATTTCTATACTTACACAGTCTATGAATAATTCTGGACTTCCAAATGATCAGAGAAGGGAACAATATTCTATTGACTCCTTCATGAGGCTATGCCTACCTTTTTTCAGTGGTTATTCTGATCCACTTGTTGTTGAACAATGGATGATTACCATTGAAAAGATATTTTCCATACTTCACTGTTCCGAACATGAAAAAGTCATTCTAGCTATTTACCATTAAGAAGGTGAATCTGATTAATGGTGGGATATAATTTAGAATACGAGGCCCTGAGATGAAATTGAATCCATGGAATGGGATGAGTTCATGAACTTATTTTTCAATAAGTAATTCCATTGTATTCTTCGAACAAAGATGTAAAAGGATTTCTTTGAGCTTAAGAAAAAGCATGATGAATATGTTGGTATATACGAAGTGATTTTTACAAGGCATGCATGGTATGCATCTGGCTTTATCATCCGACCTGAAAGTAAAGTTGATCGATTTTTCAATGGCTTAAAACCAAATCATCGAAGGGAATTAGCTATAAGAGACTTCAGTAGCTATGAAGAAATTGTGTGTTGTGCTATCAAGGTAGAAATTAAAGTTGGTGTTACATATCCATCTCATGGTTTTGACAAGAAATAAAAGATGGAGTTCAAGGAGAAATCTCAGAATAATGTTGAAAAGAAGATAAATGTTTCTTTATGCTCAAAGTGTGGAAAGAAGCATGGTGGATATTTTTTTAAAGGGACTAAAAAATGTTTTATGTGTGGAAAAGAAGGTCATCGAGCAGTTGGGTGTCGAAATAATGGAAAAAGGGCTGCTAATGATGTGATTAATGAAAATACTGTAGATATTTCACCACCAATACTTCAATGCTTCCAGTGCAAGGAAATGGGGAATTATACTAATCAATTCCCTAATCCAAGGGTTAATGATGATCAACGTGAGCAGCCTCTTAAGGGAAAGGAAAAAGGGTAGTCACATGCGATCATTATTAGCAATGTTGAGTATGACAATGATGTGGTGGAATGATTATGTGTTTATGTAAAGGTATTCAAAAATAATGTTGTGGAATATAATTTATACTATTATGGAACATTGGAATATCTATGCAATGGTTTATTGTGGTTTTCAATAATTATATGGTACCGGAATCTATGAAAAGTGATTCATATATTTTGGAAAGCCGATGATATGCGCATAATGAATGGATAAAGAGAAAATTAAATGTTTGATAGTATTCATGAGATCATGACTGATATAAGGACAAGGTTATATCTCGGTTTGAGTATATAGAATTTTTGGATTTTGGAAAGAGTTAACTTCTGACAGCATTCTTGTTTTCACTAAGGTTCAATGGGTATTCATTTTTCAAGAGAATACAAGATTAAGGTATTCACATGATTGGACTGTGACCAACTAGATATATGAGGGATAAATGATGGTATTCACATCCTTGCTATATGACCTTTTTAGTAATCGTTCTCTTTATACTATGAGTTTGGAAAGAAGTATTTTGGATAAGCCTAAATATTGGAATGGATTATGTTGAACATAAGTTAGTATTGTTTAAGGCTAGAAATTTTTTCGATATTATTGATAGAATTTTATAATAGTGTAGTTTAAGAAATAGGACAACCCATTGGACGAACGACAACCCATCACATCGGACATGGCTGTGGGAATCAAACCAACAACCGAAGTGAGACATGCCTTTATCGCTTACCACTGGCCTACCGGAAGTCCCTGGTTAGTAGAAAGTATTTTTACTTTATTAATCAGGATGATAGATGAAGTATAAGTCCATTTTGGAACCATATCTGATTAATCCCACCATAGATGGATTCATGTATATAACTTCTGCTACCCCTATGTTTGAGATAAATGGAATGACCTATCATTCTATCGCATGATCTGCTAACACTTCACGAAAGACAAATTCAACTTCATTTCCTTAAGAGATGAAGTAGAAATTGTTTGGGGAACAAGCAACGTTGAGATTTTACCAAAATCAAGTAAGTATTTCATTTAATTCAAAAATTCTTCAACTTTAGGGAAATGATCTTGAAAAACAAAAATGTTGTCCTAATGATCTCATATCTGATGAATCATATGGTGCCTTAGATCATCACAATTTTATGGCTTTGTGATTTTTGCCTTTTTTATAGCCATGTCCTCTACCACTCTTCATCAGAACATGATGGTTAGATTTTTCTACCATATCCCTATTTTCACCTATGTTCTCCTATGTGGAAACCCAGTGATTAGTTAATTTGGGTAACTGTTACGTTTCATAATTTAGTTTTTAATGTTTAGTTTTGCTATTCCTTTTTACGATGTGAGATTCTATGAAAGAAACTTTCAATTAGTAAACCATTTATAACCCAGATGAATTTTGAGGGCGAAATTCATTTTAAGGGGGGTAGAATGTAACAACCCGAGATTTTATGAGAATTATTCTTTTTAATTTCATTGATGTCTTATGTTGTATGCTACACCAAAATTAGCTTGCACTATACGCAACAACATATTATCTTATAGTATACGTAACACTATTCTTGGATCATGTTACACAAAATTTCAATTTTGTTTGATAGATGTTATTTTACACAACATTGAGTGTGTATATATATATATATATATATATTCAATGTATAAATGAAATATGGTTGGATTCTATTATACACAACAACAAAGTAATTTTACACTACACACAACCTTGACTTGGCTTGCATTACACGTAATCGCGACCTTTCTCGATAGCGTGTGTTGTACGCAATACCAGGATTCACTAAACAACGATATGTTATATAAACGAGCTGTTATGAATAGTAATACCCACTTTTTGAAATTTTATAAATTTTATCTTTCAAAATTGACTGCATTTTTAGATTCAGAATATCAAAATTATCCTAGGGTGAATTTTTCGTAATTTTCTAAAAACTTTCAATTTTTGATGAATAGTGAAAACACTAGGTTACTATTTAAAAACCGACTTTTTATTTAAATAATTATTTATTTTATTTAAATTTATTTTTGTTAAAAATTGATACATAATAACTATATAAGTTCAATTTAATTCATCTGAGTCATTTTATATTAATTTTAGATATATAAAAATTTTATAGAAAATTTCACCGTCTTTTACCCACCTCTTAGGAGAATTTGAAAATTTACATAAAACATAATTTTACCACTTATGTGAGTGGAATTTGGAAAATCCGAGAGACATGGTTAATATCAAGGAGTAAAATTTTGTTCAATAAGATAAAAATAATTTTTGGTGAATAGTAACTTTTTATATTTTTTTACCACGGTTAAAAGTAAATAGGTTAATTAAGGGTAAAAATGATATTATTATTACCCTAACACATGTCCTAATTATATTGGATAAGTTTATTTCGACCAAAAACAAATTTAGTAATATAATATGACCATTTAGGTACACATGGATTAGATTAGGACATTTATTATTATTTTATTTAAAGAAGAATTAAAATAGTTAAAATCAAAGTTTAATAACTAAAACATTTTTAATATAGGGTTATAAATAAGATAAATTCAACTATAAATATTAATTATAAATATAAAAATATTTCCAACATAATGGTATTTTATTTATAATTTTTAGACATTAAATAGTTTAATTTATTTATGACACAATGATGATGTATAATTACCTTATTAATGAAATATTAACATAATTGATTTTATAAATACCCAAATAAATGTAATTTTAGACTTTTTATGAATTAAACTAATTTTATAAGTTAATATGACATGTTAGTATTGATATAAGTAACTTTTTTCGAACTAATCATGATTTTATGATTTTCACAAAAATCAAGTACCAAATAGTGTCAAAATTGACATAAAATAGTTTTTAAAATAATAATTATATTATTAATTGTTATTTTATTTATAAAAATCTAATTATTTTCCAAATTTCTTAGATAAGAATATATATATTAATAATGAACCAATTGGGGTTCATTTGGCTTGTTATAGTAAGTTTATTAACCATGTAGTATAAGCAAACAAAAAGACACTGTAAAAGTTAAATTATTTAACATAGAGTTATATCTAAATGATAAGGATAAAATAGTAACCTAAACTTTTCTAAAAAATATCGGTTGAGAGTATTTCGACTCATCCTAACCTTATCTTCTAAATAAATTAATTTGGAGCTATTAAAAACCGAATATGACTTGATTATAAAATAATATTTGAAGTTTTTCCAAAGGTGCCCCTCTCTCCCTTATAAAAAGGGCACCCCTTCCCTCTTATATTCAAACCCTTTTGATCCTTGAATATCAGCCAAACCCTAAAAACTCCTCATATCAACATCTCTAGTAATATAATATAGGTTCTGGTCTTCTCAAAAGTCCAACTCGAGTGCCCTATGAAGAAATTTAAAGGAGGTGCGTTGAGGAAGAGGTAATCTCTTCTGCCGACTCTTTAAAGATTCTTTCCTCTTCTACTTCCTCTTATTTAGTTGTTTCATTATAAATTAATAACCTCAGTATTAATTATATACTAATATGTTATTATAAATATGAAACAACCCCATTTCACCTTCTATCCATCCTACGGAAAATGAAATCACCGCGCGTGCGTACGTAGGGAATACCGACTCCACGCTGTGGTGTAATCATTTTTTCCACCACCACCTTACTTGGATGGGTATAATGGTTTAACGAATAACTATATATTATTATTATAACATAATAATGATTATAATATATTATTTCATCCACTCCAATTATATTCATTAATTATGATAATTATATCATCGCTCGTGCCTACGTACGGACTACAGTCTCCACGACGCGATGAGATTCATTCTCCATGTTAACCACTCAAGAATGATTATAAGGAATATACAAGGAATAATAATGAAATATATGACATGATAAAGCTACTGGATTTATGTATATATATATTTCATCTACTTACTTCCATTGAAGTCAATAAGGAAAAGAAAACAGCGTTCATGCGTACGTACGGCCTACCGTCTCCATGAACGGTGTATTTCATTTCATTTATCTATCTATTATATATATATACTGAATATATATGATATATAAATCATGATTTACATTATGGAAGTAATTAAATCATGATATAATTAATAATAATATCAAGAACAACAAGTCCAAACACATACGATAAATAAAACGATTTTACCCAAAACGCTGCTTTAACATGGAATTTATAAAAGAACGGGTAATATAAAGTCATAAGTGAACCATATATGATATTATAACAATGAATATTATTATGTAATAAGTCAATGACATTATTTAAATAATTATACAGGAGGTTCGGATACGTACGAAGCATTTCAGACTTAAGGTAAGAGATAATTATTTCAATCTCATTCTTATCTAAGATTGTTTATTCGTAAGTGTTTACTGGGGTTATATTTATCATCCATGTCCCTGTTTTCTAAAAAAATTCATGTTAGTTTAAAATCCTTTCTACCCATTTTTTACTTTTACTACATGGTATGTAAGGAATCATTCTTTTTTTTACCATACAAGTTACTTTTTGACTTTTCCGGCAAAAGTACGAGAGGATTGTTTTTTTAACTTATATGGCATGAACGGTTTTTTACGGTTTTATAACACCATATTTTTATAAAGCTTTCTCTACATGATTTGTTGACTATTTTCAACAAAATAATTTTCATTTAAAATGGCATTGAATTTTGTGTAAAGAAAATTATTTTGAAGAAGAAAGGATATTTTCTTCAAAAATTCATTTCAAGTGTTTTATCAAAACCATTTTCCATCTAAGAATACATTATTTCATATGAGTATGGTTCAAGTATAATGTATCTATTATTTACATGGTTTCACTTTTCTTATGATGAAATGATATCCATTTGTTATATATGGATTATGTTATGACGAGATGATGTCTATGAAACCCATTTTTATTCTTTGGGTTATGATGAATGTTTTATGTTTATGTTGTGGTACAAGTAAGAATGATTTCATTATGAGATGGGTGGGACCTATATATCCCTCCAATGAATTGGGTAAATATTTATATCTCATGAGATAGACATGGCTGGAATGATAAGTTAATCTGGTTCAGTGATACAGGATTGGAATGAGGAGTGAACTCGATTCAGAAATGGACTTTGTCCGCTAAGATGGTCTTCGCAGCAATGCCTTGGATACTATGGAAATCATATCATGTGCTTAATGTTTTTCCATAATTAAAAGTTTTATTTCCAAGCTATTTTACCATTATTTATGTCCCATTATGATCTATGCCTTACGTACTGCCCTGTTTTATGTCATTGCTCAAGATTTCAATGTTTAAACATTATGTTCATGTTTTTATGTTCAAATGCATATGGTTTGTTTTATTTTCTCCATGCTTTCCCATACTGAGCATTTGAGCTCACCCTTTAAATGTTTTATTTTTTCCAGGATATAAAGAATGGTTTTAGCTAAGAAAACAAAAGGGGAAGATCCTTATGGGAGATGTTGAAGATCTTTCACCATGAATAGAAGATTATGTTCCGAGTTTCCAAAGACACTAAACAATTACGGTCCTTCGGTATTTTCTTTTGTTATGTATTAAGTATTCCGAAAATGTAATGTAATGTCCATGTACGTCAAGCTTTTGGTCTCTACAATTATCCTCCTTGTTTTCATGTCAATGTACCAGGTTCTCCAAGCACCAAAAGATTCAAAGCCTACTATTTTGTTTCAAAAATAAATTAATATCACATCTGGAAACAAATTACCTCCCTTGTATAATCTAAAATAATAAAGAATATTTCATATTATCCTTATTCATTAATATATATTATTTCATAGGGAATAAGTACACTTTTTCATGTGATAATATTTCTCTCTCTGTAACAATATGATATATATAATAATTATTATTATTGTTATTTCAATCATTATAGTATTTATCATTTTTAGAATAATCAATAATTTTTTAGAAGGACTCGAATGAATATTTTCACTAGGCCTCTTTTGAAATATTTTATAGAATTATTGAATAAGTATTTATCCACTAAAAATTGGTTCCAATAATGTGGGAGATAGAGAGTTATTCAACCATGCTTGGAAACAGGGTTTGTAAATTCAAGACTTTTCTAAACTCGTGTAAGGGAGTATTTAGGCATCTCCAATGCAAAAGAATATCAAAAAACAAATGGAATCAAGGTTAGTCTATTTTATAAACCAAAATAGAACAAAGTTTCACAATCATGAAAACTAAAAATCAAATACCATTGTTTAATTTTTTTTCTTATGTGTTCACAATAGTTGACTGTTTAATTTCTATCAAAAATTTGAGTCATGATCATTAAATGAGCAAAATAATTAAATATCATTATTTTTTTCATTTAAAACTGTAAAAAAATTTCGAGGTTTCTATATGAAAGAATAAGAAATAAAATCCTACGAAAAAATATGGTATAATGTTACCCAAAATGTTTGGGGAATGTGTTTTCTACTGGAAACGTTTTTACCCTTATATTGCTGGTTACACTTATGTGGGTTTTGGAAAATCTAGTGTAACCTTAAATTGCTTCACCTTTCCATTAAATAACTCTTCTTAACCTCTATCCAACCTTCTTATGTGATCTAATACCCTTACTCTATCATAATTATGAGTGCTAGTACCCATACTGAACTACATTATTATTGATTTCTACCATTATGAACACCTTGGTTAGCCTTTAAATTAGTAAAGGAAATCTCAGGTAAATCTTATGTACAGAACATCATACCCTTACACAAGTCACAATTTACCTTATAGAGTGGTAAGTACCCTTAAAAAAAGCCATTTTTCACCCTTATGTTAGAGTAACATCGCTTATAAAGTATGTGGTTACCCTTATGTGAGTAAAAACTCTAGGGATACCCCTATTCACCATCCCGTTTACACTTACTTGGCCTCTGGAAAAGGTTATTTACCCTTACAAAGGTATGAAAAAATGGGGTTTTCCCTAATATAAGACCATTTAATATTACACTACACTTATATAAAACCATGGAACATAGGTTTGTGTATTCTGTATTCAAGAAAAAAGCATCCTAACATAAAAATACTTATAAAAAAATATGGTATATAAAATTTAAATATCGATAATTTTACAAGATTATCTGAAAATTTATTTAAAAAACTATATAAAAGGAATCCATTAACAAATATATATTTCCCATTTAAAATAATCATTCTTTAAAGTTAATTGATTAATTTTATAATCGTTTTAATGAATTCCTTAAAAACAATATTATATTATAATATTTAAAAGTCAGCTCTTTATAAGCATGACTCACTTCCACATCGCCAATGGTATTATTTTAATATTTTTGTGCTTGACCTTATAAAATATTTAAAAATTATTCGATTTGGAAGAAAATTTGGGAAAAACATGAGCATGAGTTGTTTATTATTTTATCATATGGTGTCCAAAACCTAATTTTAGAATTTAATAATAAAATATCTTCTATTTTTCTATAAATACCCAGTGGACCGTCCACTCTTCTTCAATAAAACCCCATCTAAAAAGAATTTCAAATCCCTCACCCTCTCCAAATTCCTCCCAATGTTTTCCCAAGCCCATAAAAATATAATCTTAAGATTTAATATGCTCCCACTCATGGTATGGGAATCACTTATCCACCTATTTATTCAAGTATTTTCTTTTTATTATACCTTTTGATTTATACTTGTACATTTTTGAATTGTTTTAAGACATACCATTACTATTATTATTACTCCCATATAAGAAGATACAAAATTTCACTTTCATTTGAACCTTTAAATAACCATTCCATACACCTATTATGAAGCTAAAATTATCACAATATTTTCCCTTTCAAACATTTGTGATGTAAATACCCATACCATATTTTTCTAAATGATATTATCCTAGATCTGTGAATCCATCCTTAATTAGATTTTATCTTTGTATATAATCTACCCTACATAATAATTGGATTAAAAGTGGTGAAATTTGTTCTTATGTTATATAATCTATGAGGACCAAAAAATCATGTACATATAATGAATGTCCCAGGGGGAAAATTATATATCCCTATAATGCGTTGTTTAATGCTTTTATTACATGAGATACCATGTAATGTCCATGTAAAATTATTCTAATTACACTATATTATGATGTATCGGTGTTCATCCATGAAATTTGTGTATGATGTCATGATTTATGTTTTTTCCACATTCCTATTTTACATTGATGTTTTTTATGATCCTCATCCCTTTTGTGTCACTTTGATGTGCATCTATACTCACACATATTATCTTCATCAAGTTGTTCTTCTATTATTCCCTTCCGAGGATATATATATCACCTCTTTCTTATGTAAATTACAAAGTTATTTAATGCAGTATTATATGATTAACAGATTATTAAGTGCACATTATAGTGTTTTAAATTATGTATTTGTATACATATTTCAAGTTAATTTTCTCTCTATCAAATTTCCTGAAACATTAGGCCTCTAGATCTTATATGACTACATTATGTTTATCATTTTATATAAATCATGAATTAATATTTTTAAAATATATGGTCTATCTTCATTGTTATCATAGTAATGTCCAGCTATTTTTGGGTGTTTTCATTAGAAACACTTACTCAAAACATTAGGGATAAGAAAAAACAAAGGAAAAATACCCTAAAATTTACATGATCTTTATGAACCATTATAAAAGTAATTAAATATCCCATATAATTTTATATCAGGGAATATACCATGGGTAACATCGATTGAAACAAAGAAATTAAAAATTTAAGGAATGCATGTCATTTATCATTAATTTTTTAATGATCATAATTTCCATTTAAATAATTAATATTTCAAAAACTATCATACATGGGACTATTTTGAATGTATTCAGTGATTTTAACAATGATTAAATAGTGAAATTCATGCTTGTGATGCATTGATGAACTTATAATATCCTACTTGAAAATGGTTATATGCGTTTTTTCATATCATGTTCATTTAGTAAAACTATTGAAGCACTACCTAAAGGCATGGAATTAGATCTATCGATGAAAATATAAAAAATAATATATTGAACCCCTTGTCTATAACAACTCCACTATATATGTTTGGGATGAACAACCCGGAAAACCTCATGGTGCTTTTTTTAGAAGAATTTGAAACTATCATGGGTGTGGATTGGGTTTCCAGGTATATAGCCTACATAAATTTCCTTGAAAAGGAAATCACCCTCCATATTGTGAGTCTCCCTCTTATTCTATATAATTTCAAGTATGTGGATGAATCTATTTTAGAATAAACATCTAAATAGTGGTTATTATTTCCTTCAGATAATGAATATCTACCTCAAATTATTAATAATAAGGATAGGATCTTCTTTTATAACATTCCCATTGTGAAGGAATGTGTTGATGTTTTTCCCAATTAATTTTTTATTCTTCCTCATAACTAATTGTTTGTGTTGTCACTAAAACATATAGGAAGATATTTTTTTAATATATGAGACCCTATATATAATGGCCCATATTTAACTTGACATTTTGAAGAAAAAAATATAGGATAATGAGGATAAAGTGTTTATATGCCAATGTTCTTCACTATGGGGTGAAATGGTCCTCTTAATTATGAAGAAGGATTAGTAAATGTTCCTCTTCCTTAATAATCATGACCTCAACAAGATCATGATAAATAACAAGTTTCATCTTAGATGGATTGTAGACTTATATTATTAGATGTGTGCGGAACTTTTATTCTCTAAGGTAGATCTCTAGTTGGGATGTTTCCAAGTAAAGGTGGAGAAGGAGTATATCCCCAAAACATATTTACATATAATGTATGATCACTATGTGTTTATATTCTTATCATTTTCACTCACTAATTCACTAGTTATCTTCATCGACTTAATGAATAGTGTCTTTTGGATAAGCTCACTGAATTTTTTGTAGTAATTATAGATGATATTCTTATATACTTCAATGTCATGGAGGAACATGGCGATAATTTTAATGTTTTACCTGAGACTGTGTAAAATATGAACATATATGTGAATAACTATAAATATGAGTTTTGGATGGATAAACTAACTTTCTTGGAGAATATAGTAACAATTAAAGGGATATCTATGCATCATTTAAAAATAGAGGTAATTAAAGGATTGATGAGACCAAAAATATTTATGGATATTTATATTTTCTTGGTGGTATCATGGATTTATGAGAAACATCACATAATTTTAAATCTCACTATCCAAGCTAACTCAAAAGGGAGTGAAGATAGTCTGGATTGTTGAATACTAGGATAATATTAATGAATTGGGCAAGAGAATAATCAATGCATTTGTTCTCACTTTATTGATGAGTTTGGAAGAATTTTTTATCTATAGTGATGCATCCAAATTGGGGATGGGTTGTCTGCACATGAAAAATATAGTGTTTCCCTCCCTCTAATTAATGATTAATGGGGGGAACTCCCTAACACATGATATATATTTGATTTTAGTAATATTTAAACTGAATTTTTAGTGGCATTATCTCGATGGGAAAATTTTATGTATTTACAATCATAAAATATTCAAGTATATATTCACATCAAATGAGATCAATATGTGAAAATGAAGGTGGTTAGGTCTTACCAGGAGTTTTGATTTTTTTTAATCCATAACCATCCTAGGAAGGGTAATTAATTATAATGTACATAGTGTATAAAGGATCCAATTAAAATATCAATTATGTTGAATGAAAGAGTTATAATATTCATGGACATGAAAAGAAAGGATATTAGAATCATAAAAAGAGGTAAATCCTATACTACTATAAAAAATTTACATTTGTTTCTTTAAAAACATTAAGGATACATAAAAAATTGATGATAAGCTATATAGGATGGGAATGAATACTTTGGAGTTGAAATTTTCAAATGATATATTTATATGGTCTGGAACCCAAATATGTTTTCCCATAAAAACAAGAATTAAAAAACAACATATGGATTATGTGCATAGATCATACTTATTCATTCATCCAAGAAGAAATAAAAAATATATATATATATTTAAAATAATTCATTTTGGGGAATAACATGAAGAAACTGATAGAAAAATTTTTATATAGATTCTAGGTATGCCCACAAGTTAAGAATAAAAAATTGATGTAAAATTGTATGATGAAACTATTTTACATATGAGTTTGTAAATGGTAAACCCTAAACACATATTTGATCATAGGACTCCACAAGACATCTAAATGAAATAACTCTATCTAGGTGTAGTAGATCACCTAATAAAGTCAATGCATTTTCTTAAAATGATAGAAGATTAATCTTTTTACTAACTCAATAAGATATACATAACGAAAATGGTAGGATTCTGTGGTGTACCACTCTCCGTTGAATCTTATCAATATCTTAGGTTTACCTAGAGGTTTGGAAGAAGGCTTTATAAAGAACTATATACAGAGTTGAGTTTTAGTACTTCTTATCACCATCATATGGATGGTCTCACTAAGATAAATATTAAAAATCAATAGGATATATTGATATCAAATTTAATGGATTTCCAAGGATTTTGGAATCAAAACCATCCCATAGTGGATTTCTTATATAATATAAATTTCTATTAAATCTTTTAAATAGATCCTAATAAGGTTTTATATGGGAAGAGGGGTCAGAATCCAACATTTTGGGATCAAGTCTCAATGAAGAAGCTTATCTGGCCAATTATTATTCTAGAGATAATATTGAATGTTCAAAACATTCAACATCATTGTAAATCAATGAAAATTCAGTAGAAAATGTGTACATGAGGTCTTCGATGAGACCTAGAGTTTGAGGTCATAGAAAATTGTTCCTTTATATATAATTATGGAATAAATTCGTGTAGTTTGTGAAGAGGGAAAATATTAGTCATAGATACATCATCCCTTTTGAGATCCTTGATTTTATGAGAGTTGTTTCCAATTTAAAATTACTCTCAATTAACCTATATATTGTGCATGATGTGTACCATATATCCCTCTTAATTATTTTCGTACCCAATCCCTCACATATACTAAATCATGAGGGGGTTCCTTTGGAAAATTATTTTTTATACAGTGAGAAATATTTGAAGCTCTTTGATCATAGAGACAATATCCTATAAAATAATTCATGTCACATCATAAATGATTTTTGATTGAGCCAGAAGTAAGAGGAGGGGACCTAGATAACAAAAGAGGTGGTGAAACAGAATTACCCTCATCCGTTTTATTATACAAAATTAAAATTCAAGGGAATGTTTCTAGAGAAGGAAAAATGTAAATGCCTAAAATTTTATAAATGAAATTCCCGAATGAATGAATGAATAATTTATTAAGTAATGTAGTTATAGAAAAAACATGCACCACTTTGGTTTTTTGGACCATTATAAAATATAGACTACCAAATTTAAATGACAATTAAGTACCATAAACAATGATAATGTATTCTTTTAATAGAGACTATTAATATTAACATATATTAAGGATTATGATAAGGTATAATTTATATTGACAAAAGAAGTGATTCCCTTGATCATTAGAACTATACCGTAGGATTCCCATTTATTAGACCTTATAAGGGATATGAAATAATTTGGATTTTCCCTTGAAAAAGCCCAAGCTATAATTTTAAAACTGAAACTTGAACAAAATTATTTATGGGACATGTTCAATCCTATCAAGATCACATCCCAAACCATGTTCCTCTAACCACTCTATTGAAATACCAACATTACACACCCTTACCTTAGGGACTATGGTTGTTTAATAAAGGTTTATGTATCTAGACCCCAGTAGTATGAATTTTCAATTATTATCTATAATAAAATAAGTATTATATTTATCAGTTTTTACTAATAAATTATATATTATGTTATGTATGAGTTGATTAAAATTGAATTTTTAAATGAAAAAACAAAAATAAATTTTTTAGAAAATATATAGTTTTAAAAAAAATCATTTTTATAAATTCTATAATTTTAAAATAAATATTATTTTCATATATTATTTTTAATAAATAATATTTATTTATATACAATTGATAATGTAATTAAATAAAGTCCAATGTAATATTAATGGTGGTTAGAAAATTATTATTGTCTTTAAAACTAGTATTTTTAATAATCGATGTTTTTTTAAAGAGAACATTCTCATATATAAAAAAATATTTTGGTAAAAAAATATTTTTTTGAAATCATACCAAAATTAGAGAATTGTTAAGTTTTCATAATTTTTTGAGATAGTAAAATTTTTAGTTTAAAAGTAAATATGGTATTAATATATAGTTTCTATTATGACATCTTAATTTTCAAACAGTGATGTAATAAATACTATAAAAGGAATCCACAACCATATATATATATATATTTATACATTAAAATAATTTGTTTTTAAAGATATTTTATTTATTTTAAAAACTAGTAATGAGTCCTATAAAACAAATATTATATTTTAGTATTTTAATATATGTTATAATTGAACATGCCTTGTATACACATTACTAACATAATTATTTTAATGTTTGGTTTGAATAATTAAAAAATGTTGAAAATCAAAAATATTTGGTACAAGCCATGGGAAGTTTTGTGGTTTTGATAATTATAGCATACAGCATAAAAGACCAATGTTTAGAAATTAAAAAAAATTTCCCCAAATTTTCAATAAATACCCACCCAACCTCTAAATAATATCAACAAAACCCACTTGAACATTAATTTAATCTTCATTTACCCCTATAAATCCATCCCAAATTGTTCGCAGTCCCTTAAGAAGTACATCCAAATGATTTAGAAGCTCTCTATCAAGGATAACAATTCACTCCTCCTCTTTTTTTATTCAAGTGATTTCATTGTATTATTCACTTCGATTTCCAATTGACCATTTGTTCATTTTTTCTCATCAATTTATTATCCTTAGTATTACCAAATTATTAGTGACAACATTTAACTCACATTAAGACCTTCCATGATCATTAATTTTCACCAGTTATGATTTTAAAATTATCCAAAGATTTTCCCTACCAATCATAATACATGCAAGAGAAAATTCAACATAATGCTTCAATCATTTCATGGAAAACATGTTAAACAGGAAAGGTGGAAGTCAAAATTTTATTCGTAAAACACACATGCAAATTTTGACACTGATGTGCAGTTTTATATAGTTGGCCCAGCTTGGGAACTCAGGGGCTTGCTTCCTTTGGAGATACCCCACGCAGGTGATATTATCATAATCTTAAAGAACATGGTCCGTGAGGCCAGGGAAAAGAATCCCAAAAACCCTCATAAATTTTAGAAGCCTCCTTCCTTCAAACCTTCACCCCATATGTATTGATCCATGAAGCTTATGATCTGCTCTCAAACCGGACCAACATACATGGGAATCGCTGCCCTCAATGAGAAGTAGTTCTTATTGGATTCAAACTTTACACACTGAAAAAGAAAATAATATTTGTCATTTAGCTTCGGATATACATGGGGATCGCTTATGGAGGCCCAGGGCTTTCATGAAGCCGATGTGCACTTTCCCGACGTCGGGGATCTAGTACCAGTAAATTTCAACATCAGTGGACCAATCGTTGGCTCTGACTGGATGCATGCCCCAGAAGGACACAACGATCGTTTTGGGGTCTGTGGAGGGTTCGCGCAGGAGGAAGGCTTATGTGCTGCATTTCCCTTGAAAGTCTGTTGTTAATGAAGTTAAAAGAATTTTCGACTCTCAAGCTTCCTTATTTGTTATTAGAAATTAATTAACACAATAAACTATAAAACAGGTTCTCACCGTTCCAAAATTTTTATGATCCCAAGAAGCCTTTCTGGAAACAGCAATAGTATGAGTAGGCAGATAACCAAAGTCGGGATTTTTATGATAATGGAAGATACCTCCCAATGGTCAGTAACCACAGATTTGATGAAACCCCCATTCTCATAGGATAACTTGGTGACTAGAAAGCTGAGTAAAGCATTGTATCACTTGTCTTCTGGCAGAATATGACTCTCTAAATCCACTCTCCAGTAAATCTTCCCAACGACAGACACAAAACTCGCTGATTCTTTGTCCGGATTCTCCACCTTCCCTGAAATTGTTCTTGTTAGATGACTCTGCCCCTTATTCATAAATCATCATTGAATCACCCAACCTTTCAGTAGGTACTGCAAAGCCCAATGTGGTTGTGATAGGTAGGGAGGAGGTTTAGAGACAGCTCCAGCGCTGACCCAATCGCCGCCATGGGGCACCGTACGAACCTCAGAAGCGCAATTGCGAGCCTCGACAAGAACACCACCCATCTCCACCCAAACTTCACCTCCTCCAATCCTGCCCCGCACTCCATGATCTTGGCCTTCCCTACCTTACAGGACACCAAAACCCTGAGAAGATCAAGCGGGGTCACTTTGTCTGCATCAAGGAGCATGTACTAGCTTGAAAATGATGCATCGTCACCGGCCATTTTTAGTGTAGGAAAATGGGTCTCTCTCCTCTCCCTATTGCTCGAGGGAGAATAATTCAATTTCAGAGATGACTATAAATCTATGATGAATGCTGCTATAATTTTGCGGTGAGTTGTTTTATACACGTGGGTGACACATGGGCAGCTTGAAAAGAAGCAGTAGACCCATGATGAGTGCAAAGGTCACCCACCGATCAATTGGGACACATGGGTGGCTTGAAAATTAGCAGCATCCTCATTTTTATACAAATAATTTTAATTTATTAGTTCTAGTGATAGGAGGGAAAGTAAAAATGTAAAAGTATAATAAAAAACTAATTACACAGAATATGTGATAGTTATTAAATTAGAGAAAATTAAAAGAAGTTAGTACTGAATCAATAATACTATTTGTCCATAATTAATAATTTAAAAAAAAATTTTAGGAGCCTACCAAATCACAAGCACCGATCAAGCCTAAATAGTAGAACCCAGACATCTCTTGTATCCTAAAAGAAATTAGGGTTTCATAAATGGAGACTATTTCACAAAGGTTAGGAAAGAGTAAATGAAGTCTGTTAGAAAAAAAAAATTATGGTTTCATAAATCCATAAATGTGTAGGGGGAATAAGATGTTATGTTTTGTCTACTAAAATCCCGTCAAGACTTCCAGAAGTGTGTTTCAATGGTGCATTGGACGACCAGTTTTGGATGGTGGTTGACACACCTGTTTAATATAGTTAACAAAAACGATACGAGGAAAAATGTACAATGTACAGCCTACACTAATAATAAAGGATAAAAATTTGTGTTATATGTGTAATAACTACTTTCTGTATCTTATAATCACAGTAGAGTCAAAATTTGATATAAAAATGTATAAGCTAATTTGAAAAAAAAAATAGGTTCAATAAGGTTCTAGGGATACCTTTCATGTGTGCCACTTAATTTTAATCATTTTTGGAAGTCTTCTTGTTTATTATTTCCTTTAAATGGAGATTCACTTCATTGGAATGGCTTGTCGATGCTACATCGTCGCGAATCATTCTAACTGTCTGTTGCACCACATCGTCATCATAAAACTCAATCAAAAAATATATGTACATTAAGAAATAAATTAAATCAATAAGTTACAAAAAATACTTACCACTGTAATTATTGAATAAGTAATATGATGTTTACAGATTAAAAATTGATACAGAAAACTTAATTATCTTTTAATGATACAATGAAAATGATAATACAAAAAAGTATTGTCTATTCCAATGATGTAATCAGAATAGAAGGTAGTGAAAATAAAAAAAAACTACCTGGGTTATTGTTTTTATAGCTTGCATGAACATAAACCAATCTTGGGTAAGCGGAGGGGTATCCAAATATCATTTCCATGAATGGACACAATCACCCATGCTAAGCAGCATCAACAGAGAGACCTCAACCACCTTATAAAAACTGAAAACATGAATGTAAAAAAAATTGATGAAGACATATTGGATGTTTATGTTTCTTAACTCAATGTCAAGAGTGATGTATTTTCGGTTTTAAAGCTTGACTGAATAGTGGCAAGTAATGGATAAACGGAGGGGATTCCAGATTTATTTCCACTGATTTGAGGCATTCACCCATTCCAAGAAGCTTTGAAAGGTAGCACTCAACCACTTTAGAAGACCTGACAACATGATATTAAATTAAAAAATATATATGAAGACATATCGAATTTTGATGTAGCATGAGAATAAATTTCACCACTCTTACTTCATCTTTTCCAAAAGTCTGCATCTATGGTGCATTGGATGACCACATCTGGATGGTGATTGACACATCTGTTTAATATAGCTAATAAAAAAGAAACTAGTAAAATTGTACAATGTACATCCTATACTAATAAGAAATGATAACAGTGTGTGTTATATGTGTTATAACTACTTTAATGTATCCTATAAAAATAGTAGAGTTAAAATTTGATATAAAAATGTATAATCTAATTTGATAAAAATAGGATCAATATGGTTCTTTTGATACCTTGAAGATTCGCCACTTAATGTCAATCAGTTTTGGATGTCTTCTTGTTTATGTTTTCCATAAAATAGAGATGTTTTTCATTGACATGGCATGTGTATGTTGCATTGTGAGTCATTGTAACTATCTATTGCACTACATCATCATCATAAAACTCAATCAACAGATTTATGTACATTAATAGATGAATTAAATCAATAAGTTGCAAAAAATACTTACAACTGTAATTATTGAATATGTAATTTGATGTTTACAAATTGAAAAATGAGAAAAAAAACTGAATTGTGTTTTAATGATACCATGAAAATGATACTGCTGAAAAATAGTATTGCCTAATCCAGTGATGGATTCAAAATAGAAGATAGTGAAAATAAAAAACATCTACCTGGGTAATTGTTTTTACAGCTTTCATGAACAGAGACCAATCCTGGGTAAGTGAAGGGGTGGCCAGATATCATTTACCTTAATAGAGACATTCTCCCATGCTAAGCAGCATTAACATAGAGCCCGCAACCACTTCATAAGACCTGACAACATGAAATTAAAAAATATATATATAAAGACATATTGGATTTTGATATTTATTAACTCAATGTCAAGAATGATTTATTGCTGGTATTTAATCTCATGTGAATAGTGAAATGTAATTTATAGAAGGAGGGGATTCCAGATTTTTTTCCACTAATTCGAGACATTCACCCATTCCATGAATCATCGAAAGGGAGATCTCAACCAATTTAGAATAACTGAAAACATGATAATTAATTAAAAATATATATTAAGACACATTGAATCATTGTGTGGCATGAGAATAAATTTCACCATTCTATTTAACTTCAAAGCTCTATAAATAATAAGTGCATGTAGAATATGAAAAGAAACATAAGGGAATACATATTCAAAAATCCAAAAATTTCATTACTATATGAATACAATCATCACAGCATGTGTTTAATGGGTGACCTCCATTATCAAGCCCCTTCAAGTGTAGAACCCAATGAGAAGTCTAGTCGATCATGGTTCTACAATGGGAGGAAGCATTGCCTTGATTATTGAATGATAAACGTTAAATGGAAAAAACATCTTCAAATGAACATTTTTTCTGTATTTATTAAAACATGAATGTACAAATTGAATATGAATCATTTATAATGTTTCCAATAGAAAATAGAATATCATATTTTTTTATTCTAGAAAAACTATTTATCATAAAAAGTGTTGGAGTGATTTTAATTCCATATCGTGTTATGGTTCCAAAGAAACCTTTCATTACTCTCATGCCCCTACCCAACTTGAATTAGAAACATGGACCCATAAAAATAAGATAATATTGTAAGAAATGCAATAAACTTGTCATAAATATTTGATCAAGCATATTGATATGGCACAATTTGACATTATAAAAAACAATGAAATAAATACTTACAAGTTAATTTATGGTCCCATAAAGATCCGGGGATACTGAATACATAGTTTGTCAACTTTATTTACCGATATTTGATCAAGAATATTGATATGGCACGATTTGACATTATAAAAAACAATGAAATAAATACTTAAAAGTTAATTTATGGTCCCATAAAGATCCAACGATACTGAATACATAGTTTCTCAACTTTATTTACCGGATACTTATATTCCAACGTCTCAAAATAATCATTCTTTATCAAATCTATAAAAAAATCACTACAGATAGTAAATTTAAATAAAATTTATAAATTTAATCTCAAATGATACATACAATGTATCACAAACATTTATAAATATGTTTTCACATACTAAAATTAATAAAATACAGTATAACATGAATAAGGATTCCACCAAACTAGTTTTGTCTTTCGTTTTTTGAGTCTACCTAAAATTTCAAAACCACATCAAGATAGATCAATAAGTAAATAGAGAAAAAATCCGCAAACCTAAGAATACATATGAAACATCTATAGTGATAAGTAATTAATTTTTCAAACCATGTGAGTAGATAATAGAAAGTAGAAAATCCTACATGAAAAATGAATTCATTTGAAGAGAAATTTTTTTCACCTGTAAGAAAACAAATTAGGGAATAATATATAGTTGAATTGTATGAATCGAAAAAGAGATTGAAAGAACCATTATAAGTATCATTAATAGTAGTAGTGTTTGAAATATCTATTATTGACCACACTAAAAAACACATATGGAACATAGTTAAATTAAGAAAAATGCAACTATAGGAAATGAAGATAACTGACCTTAGTATTCCCACCACATGTACAATGAAAGAAGGTCTATAGAGAAAAAATCTACAAACCTATAAATACATTTGAAACATATATAGTGATAAGTAATTAATTGTTCAAACCATGTGGGTAGATAATAGAAATTAGAAAATCCAACATGAAAAATGAATGCATTTGAAGCGAAATTATTTTCACCCATAAGAAAAAATATTATGGAATAATATATAGTTGAATTGTATCCATCGAAAAAAGATATTGAAAGAACCATTATCAGTATCATTAATAGTAGTAGTGTTTGAAATATATAATATTGACAGCACTAAAAAACACATATGAAACATAGTTAAATTAAGAAAAATGAAACTATAGGAAAGGAAGATAACTGACCTTAGTATTCCCACCACCTGTATGATGAAAGAAGGTCCATTTGGAGATAAAACAATTTTATAAAATATGAAAAGTATGGGATTTGTTACTACTATAAGAAATGTGATGAATAAAGGTATGATAATAAAACATAATAGAATAAAGAGTTGTCCAGAATAATAATATTTACTGATTGTTAGTCAAAAAATTCAAAAACTAAAAATATCTAAACAGTTTAGAGTTTATGTGGAGGAGGTCAACACCTGAAAAATGAAAATCAAAGAGAAATAAATAACCAATCCTGTAACTTAAAGGAAAATAAATATATGAAATCAAGAAAAATTATTGAAGCAGTGACAATATAATATACTAACCTTAGATTAGTTTTTTGAACATAAAATTGGATCAGGAGGACAAGGTTCTATTAGACCTTTCAACTGAATCTGAACCATGTGAGAGAAATTAATAAAGGTTGTCTGAGTCGAGCAGGTTCCGAGCATAGTTCTATGAACTGGGTATCTAAATGAAGCTCAGACCAAAAGCTAGGGTTTGTATGGTTAATGGTTCTGATTAATTAAGAACTTATGAATTCGAATGAGGAGTCAACACGGGATTTGAAAACTAAACCTTTGAATAGTCGACATTGTAGAAATAATCAGAAGATTTGTACTTAGAAGACTTTCTTGGAGATGAAATCGACGAGGAAGTGTTGGAGTATGAGCTAAAAATTGTGAGCGGGAGTGGTGCGGGCTGGAGGGGATAATCAGTAAGGGGAACGGGAGAGGGGAATTGGGGAGGGGAGCGGGGACCATGGGGATTTGGGGAGGGTAGCAGGAATCGAAGAGCGGGGAGAGGGTATTTGTGGAGGGGATCAGAAATCAGAGAGCATGGAGAGGGGATTTGGGGAGGGGGTTGGGAATCAGAGAGCTGGGATAGGGGATTTGGGGAGGGGAGCAGGAATCAGAGAGTGGGGAGAGGGAATTTTGGGGGGTTTTTGGGTATGGGAGCATGAGGAGGAGGAAATTCCCGATCGTAGCGGGTGATTTTTTAGTGTTTTGAGGGAGTAATAGATTGATTAGGGTGATGTGGAACCATGAGAAGGTGACACGTAAATTGGAAGGAAACCTAGTTTAGTATAGAAAATTGATATGTCACAACACTAGTTTATCCATACATGGATGACTTTTCTAAAACATGAGGGTCTATAGTCATTGATGCATCATCACTTCACCAAATCACATTGCCTTAACAAAAGAGGCACCATCGTACCATCCAAAAATTCATATTATTGCCTGAACCCAATACTGAGTGTGATTCCATTCTTCAAACTTAGCTAACCACACCATCCATTAAATTATCTCCATGATCATTATTAATCCTGTGATATGACTCAATTTAGGATAACATAAATTCAATCACAAGCCCAATACCAACACATGAACTCCATCCATCACAATTTATAAATCTCAAATTTGTTATTGACAAGGGAACTATAAAAAAGCAGATCTACATATACAGAAGTATCTTGATGTCATCTCGACAATCTACCAAATGGTCTCATCATCTCTACAAGCCTTCCTAAATGAATTTTGTACATCTATAACAGATAGGATGGTCCCAACCAAAAGAGTATCCTTATAATCACACTAATAAACAAAAACATAATGTATCCATGGCCCATGTATTGTATAATATAACAAGTGATGATGAAATGTGACTCATGCACTCTTACCCGAGTGCTATCTCAAAACACCAATCACAACACTTTCCTAACTCACAAGTAACATTATCCTCAGTATCTTCAAAAACTTCTCCTATAATGAGGGTCATACACTCCATGGTAAATGGTGCACTTCCTAAAACATATATTGTATTACACCTCTCCTTGAGTGAAACACCTAGTAGGTTCTATAATTACTCAAATATTACTCCTCCTTATATACACTAACTCATGCTATCAACCCCATTCAAAACAAATCTCAGGTTAACCAAACCAAGGTACTCAAATCTATCTCTAATATCACCTATCACCAAAGACTAACCCCTGTCAACCTCATCATAAAATCAGACCAACACACGCATAATCATTACATAATATCTATTGATCCTCATCCCATAAAGTGATTCCCAATGATTCATATATGAAATGGGAACAATTCATAACTAGTGAGTAATTTCACTTTCATATTATGTATTTCCTTGAAATATGTTCCAATTATCACTATCCTCTTCCTAGAAATTGTTAACCACTGAGAACACTTTCACTATTTCTAATTCACTATAAATCTCTATCTCATTCAATCCCAATGATTGTATGATCTCATACGACACAATTTTATGACAAGACTCTGGATCCCATGATTTGAGTCATAAAACCATGGCTCTTGTGCTTAAACAACTAAAAAAGACCCTAATTCTTGTTAATATTGTTGAACTAAAATCACATTGGTTTATTCGTACCCAGAAATCCGGATTCATCCCCCTCATGAAATGGATAACAATGTGATCACCCATTACTCATGAATCATTCACGAAACTAGAAGAATTTACCCACACTCTACACATTCTAGATCTGATAATCTATGATCACATTCCATTGGGTTAGGAATCCAACTGATCGTTCTCCAAAATCCTAACCTCGATACCAAATTCAATATCACTAAGATTGATTCACATCAAAAGGTCCAAACATTACACATTCATTTATCAACCTTCATAAGGGTATCTACAAAATCAGGAAGAGTCGTATTTCAACACATACACTTTTTGTTTCTCACATACACATATGAATTGTCACATGGAAGGTCTAACCACCAACTCTAGGGAACCAATCCTCACTAGGATTCAACATATCAAACTACCCCATAAGGATCTATATTATCTCTGTTGGTCGGAGTGGATACTCAAGAGGGGGGTGAATTGAGTTCCAATTAAAATTTTCTGTTAAAAACAATTGATTAAAATCCCCAATTTTAAAAACAGATTAAACTGTAGTGAATTTATACAGATTATAAAGGTTCAATTAGTTTCTCAAAGATTGATTAGTTCTCAGCTAACTTAATCTTTGACTAAATTAACTTTTGAAACTAACTTACTGGTTTATAATAAATATAAACACTTGCAAGTTTAACTATCAAAGTAGATTTGAAAAAGAATTATATTTCAAAGTAATAGCAGCGGAGTATGAAATAGATAAGTATTGTATGGATATAAACATTAACTAAAAACATAGAGGAGTTAACCAAGAGGTTCAGTCTCAATCCGAGACTTAGTCCTCTCAAAAGCTTTATATAAGGATGATCCACACCCTGGATCGGGGTTCAACAGTTTACAACTGTCCAGGTCCAAGACCTCTACCACAGTTATTCGTGGGAACAAACACAACAGCAACCAGCTGTTCAGGTCACACGACCTCTACCACTGTCCCAGTGGGATAGTAAATATGTAAGAGTGTTGAGTGAGGATTTACAAATCCTCCAGTTAAAGCACAGGAGACAGTGTGTGTGTGTTAAATACAGCAGATCACACACACAGCTCAATATGTAAAAAGATAAATCACAGAGCAAATGTTTAGAGTGTAGAAATGGCTCTTAGTGATCTTCGTGCAGCTCTCGACTCCTTTTGTTGATTAGAATTCGTTCTGAGTCTTCTTCTCGTTTTTGTCTGGAAAACAGAGTATCATTTGGTTCCTTGAATTCCAGGTTCAGCTCGCTTATCGGCTCAGAGAATGAAGAGATTTGTGTAGTTCTTCTTTTGCATAAATTGCTCGACACATTCTCTATGTTCTGGAGTCTGGTAGTAGTAGTCTCGTGAGTGCAAGTTCTCCAGTTGTTCTTGTTTCACGTTTTGAGCTTGATCACCAGCGTGTGTATCTGTTCTCTTTTCTGCATCCTTCTTTTAAAGCACGAGCTTCGGCAAAGGATATGATTTCCTTTTTGCAAGTACGAGGTACAGTTTCCTGAAAACCAGCAAAACATATTAAATAAATGTCAGTGCATTAAAATATACCTAATGTGACCGTTGGTTAGATTAAATAATAATAAAGAAATTTAAAGCATGTCGGGGTTCTGTATCTGAACGGTTTCTCATGATAACGGTAGACTTTGTCATGGTAGGTCTGAGTATCGGTAGACTTTGTGTAGCGGTAGACTTGTCTATCAGTAGTCTTGATGTATCGGTAGTCATCTGTAACGGTGGACTTGTCTGTCGGTAGACTTGATGTATCGGTAGGCATCTGTAACGGTAGACTTCAGCATATCGGTAGCTGTCAGCTTTTCTGTAACGATAACTATCTACTTCGATGCAGCGGTAGACTTTGAGTAGCGGTAGACTTTGAGTAGCGGTAGACTCCGTATCGGTATCTCTTATTCGATATCGGTAGCTTTAAGTCATAACGGTAGCTACTATCTGTAACGGTAGCTGTAAGCTGTTTAGGCATTCTCTTGGCAGAATGAGTTAAGTCACAGTAAACATATATCCAATAATGCAAAATCAAGATAAATAAGGAATGGTTGGGATTATCAAAACATAATAAGGCAACTTAATTCCAGAGGGTTCAACAATCTCCCCCTTTTTGATAATCACAACTTATGTGAAAAGAAAAAAAGAAAAATAAATATCAAATTATGATATTAATAGTATAATATCAGAGAAATAAAAATCAAAAATATATATATATATATATATATATATATTATAAAAAAATGAACAACATTATCTTTTGGTTTTCCAAGAATTTCTCCCCCTTTCTCTTTTGGTTCTCTTTTCTCCCTGTTTCTCTTGTCTCCCACTTTCGCTTTTGGTTTTCCAAGAATATCTCCCCCTTTTTGATTAACAAAAAGGAGGGTAGCAGAGAATAGAGAGGCACTAGAAAACACAGGATAAAACAGACAGGGAAGAGAAGAATGAAGTAATGGAATTAGAAGCAAAGGTTACATTTGGGAAAATCAGAAAAGTATAAAAAATACAATGTATCCCATCAAAAAGAAATAGAAGCACTCAATCATCCTCTCGAACAGGTGTCTTTCCCTTGGAATCAGCAGAGGGTGCAGAGGTAGAGTCAGCAGGCTTTGGAATTCCAGAAAGAACTATTGGTGGATCTGCAACTGAGACAGCACCAGATCTGTAATCTGTCTCTTTCTGGGGGATCAAAGATGTTAATCTCCTGATGGCTTGAACTAGAGTCAGTTGTGGAGTACCCCTAGAGGCAGATGGTGGAAGGGCAGGTGGTACAATAGCCGGTCGAGCATCCACATGTAGGAAAGGTAGCAAGAGATTCCTGAAATCCATGATGATGCTTCCACCTCGCTCCATAGCAGAGACAAAATCATCTCTGTTCTCAATAAACTTATCTAAAGCAGGAGTAAGCTCCCGGAGCTTACTAACCTGTTCTCTGAAGGCTTGGGTAACTGGAGGTAACTTCATATTCTCAATCAAAAGCTTGAAATGGTTTGTCATTTGGTTCTTGGTATAAACTTTGTCAAAATAAGCATCCACCTTATTTTTGATTGCCTCTTGAGAAGCAGTAGCTGCCCGCAGGTGATCACGAACAAAACTGCTAACTTCCCTAGTGGTAGCAAGAATCTGAGTATCTGATGCACCACTGGGACTGGACTTAGCCAATTCTTCCTGAAGAATATTACGGATTTGGTCAAGGTTCAAACTTGTGCTGGATGAGGGAAGATGTTTCATTGAGAAGGCCACTGTTTCCTTGAAAGAGTGAGTCAGACTACTAACCATTTTCTGTACCAGTTCATCCTGACTGTGCAGATGTTCTTTAACTGACTTCTTAAAAGCCTCAAAAACTTCCACAAACTGTTTGAACACTTCTTTGATATAGAGAATGTCAGTGTGCACTTGGGTTTGAGAACTGTGTAAAGCAGTCAAGGAGGCAATTGATTGTCTAAGAGCAATTACAGCTCCTGTCCAACTCTCAATCTGAGTGTGGCACACCTTAAGTTTATCCATTATTTCTTCCACAGGACTGGATATATTACACCCAATAGATAACTCAAGGGATTGCTCGACGTTTTTTATCTCTTCAAACAAACTTCTCTTCATATCTCCCACTGATTCTCTTATTACTTCTATCAATTCGGCTTTTAAGGACTGAAGGTCATCTTTTGTTGCCACATTGTCATTCATAGTGGGTAAGGTAACTGGTTCCCTTTGGGCTTGGTCTACCTCATCAGAATCACCATAAGATAGTCCAAGAATCATATATCCGGGAGCTGATTTCCAACCTTCAATGTCATATGATACTGATACTGAGCCGAGATTCTCTCCTTATCTTGGAACATTCTCCTGAGATATCTCTTCCAACTCTTCTCTCTGAGGTAATTCTGCAATTTTCTCCACACTTTCAGCAGACTCAGTAGCCATTAGTTCTAAGTCATTAATGACTCTCTCATCAATAGATGCTGCTGCTATATCTTCCTGCTCAGGAACTATCCTGACTGTACTGACTATTAGGGGACTCAAACTGAGCTCTCTTTCAACATTTTCCTCATCAACTACTTCAACATCAGCCTCCTGTTCTCTATGATCGGATTCGGTTGTCTCATCCTCCTCAGAGGTGTCCTTGACAACATATTGGCATGATTCTTCTTCTTCTTCTGTAGTCTCTGAATCATTATCCTTCAATACAATTTCTCTCTTTGGTAGTGCATTTGGAGGGCTAGCTGCTCCATAAGAAATGACTTGATGCATAGGACTAGGGGGTAAGTCTGGATCTCCTCCTTCATCAACTAAAGTCTCTTCCTCATCAGCTTCATCACCACTGTAAACTGGTTCTGGCTCATCTGGTCTAAGACCAGGGTCTCTAACATCTTTTGGTCTAGATGGATGATTCTCAGGAGTGAATTTCTCATAAATTTTTCCATCATCATTTACCCATGATTTCTTCCAAGGATTCCAGCTGACTTTCATGTATTTACAAATAGTTCTAGTAATACAGAAGTTATCCTTAACTACTACCAGCTCACCCTGAGGTCCAGCTATCTCCTTCACTTTCAACATCACAGAAATTAGTTTGGAGAAAAACTGGGCATTTGATTTTGACTTCGGTCTAGTCATCTCTTCTACTTGAACCATAATCAATCTACATAGATTGATTTTCACACTGTGCTTCAGAAAATGTAACAAATATATGTCTTGTAAACTTAAAGTGGCAAAGTCTCCTCTTCTCGGACTAACAACATGCTGAATAAATTTAAATAACCGCTTATCTTCTCCTTCCATCTCTGCAGCAATCACCTTTCTAGGGGTCCCATTCCCTGTGAGTTTCAGCAAGGCATCTTCATATTGAAATACATCACTAGTCGAAGGTACATATTTGGAATAATAAGTAAAATCACCCTCATGTGGAACTCTTAGGTTCTCAGCCCATTCTCCTGAAGTAAATGATACTTCCTGACCATTCACATAAGAAACCATTCTGCTTTCTTCTTCAGATTTTTCAAAAAGAACGAATTCGTAGAACTGTTTCACCAATCCTGGATAGTAAGGTCCGTTGTTGTTTGTGAAGCATTCTAGCCAACCTTGTTCTTTTAACACTCTAAGAACCAACGACTTGCTTTCCATAACCCATTCTGCACACACCTCTTTTTCAACAACTATCTCGCGCTTCGATAGATGTGGATTTACTGATTTTCTATGAGCTAAACTTCCTTTGCCACTTCCACTGGCATCAGTACTAGCTACTTTTTGTCTCTTTGGTGTCGCCGCTTCACTTCCATCAGTCATTTGAGGTCTCTTGACTCGGGCCATTACGGATTTGATGCTAGGGTTCTGAAGGTCGAGAGATTTAGGTTTAGGAGAGTTCGAGCAGCAAGTTCGCGAGGAGATTGAGTGAGTCTAGTTCGATTTTTAATATCATTTAGGATTCATAAATCACATAAATCATAAAATAAAATAAAACGGTTCGATTTCTCGGCTTTAAAAAAAATGTACTGGTAAAGTTCTCTAACGGTGAGGTTTCTCTAACGGTGAGGTTTCTCTAACGGTGAGGTTTCTCTAACGGTGAGGTTTCTCTAACGGTGAGGTTTCTCTAACGGTGAGGTTTCTCTAACGGTGAGGTTTCTCTAACGGTGAGGTTTCTCTAATGGTGAGGTTTCTCTAACGGTGAGGTTTCTCTAACGGTGAGGTTTCTCTAAGCTATAGTTAATCATACCTAACTCATGTTTGATGTAATTTAATCTCTCAGAATTCAATGGCTTTGTAAAAATATCAGCTAACTGATGTTCAGTGCCAATGAATTCAAGAGTGATATCACCCTTTTGATAGTGATCCCTCAAAAAGTGATGTCTCACATCAATATGCTTTGTCCTGGCATGAGATACTGGATTTTTGGAAATGTTAATAGCACTTGTATTGTCACACTTTATAGAGACATGTTTGAATTGATATCCATAGTCTAGTAAAGTGTGTTTCATCCACAAGATTTGTGCACAACAACTACCAGCAGCTATATACTCAGCTTCGGCAGTAGATAATGCAACATAATTCTGCTTCTTACTACACCAAGATACTAGCGATTTGCCTAAGATGTGACATGTTCCAGAGGTTCTTTTTCTGTCTAACTTACAACCAGAAAAATCAGCATCAGAATACTCAATAAATCAAATGATTGTCCTTTTGGATAAAATAGTCCTAAATTGGGAGTATGTTTTAGATATTTGAAAATTCTTTTGACAGCAGTCAAATGAGACTCCTTTGGGTTTGCTTGAAATCGAGCACACATGCATACACAGAACATGATGTCAGGTCTACTAGTAGTAAGGTACAGTAGACTTCCTATCATACCTCTGTAGTTGGTTTGATTTACTAGTTCTCCAGTTTCATCACTATCCAACTTACAGGTGGTACCTATAGGTGTATAACTGCCTTTACTACTATCCAATGAAAAACGTTTTAGAAGATCTTTAATATATTTACTTTGATTCAAAATAATACCATTTTTGTTTTGAAAGATCTTAAATCCACGGAAAAATTTGAGTTCTCCCATTAAGCTCATTTCAAACTCATTTTGCATTATTTTTGAAAAATCAATACTTAAAGAATTTTTAGAAGATCCAAAAATAATATCATCTACATAGATCTGTACTATTAAAACATTTTTAGAAAACCATTTAATGAAAAGAGTAGAATCATCTATTCCTTTAGTAAATCCTTTTGAAATAAGAAAAGAGCTGAGCCTATCATACCAAGCTCTTGGAGCTTGCTTTAAACCATATAAAGCTTTAGATAGTTTGAAAACATGATTGGAAAAATGGGTATTTGTAAAACCAGGAGGTTGTTCAACAAATACATCCTCATTTATATATCCATTTAGAAAAGCGCTTTTAACATCCATTTGATAGAGTGTGAAATTCAGATGAGCAGCATAAGCAAGTAATATCCTAATGGCCTCTAATCTAGCCACGGGTACAAAAGTTTCCTCATAGTCTATTCCTTCCTCTTGACTATAGCCTTGTGCAACTAGCCTAGCCTTGTTTCTAATGATATTTCCAGATTCATCAACTTTGTTCCTAAACACCCATTTAGTGCCTATGGTTGGAGTGTCCTTAGGTCTTTCTACTAATTCCCAAACTTTGTTTCTTTCAAACTGATTTAGTTCTTCTTGCATAGCCATTACCCAGAATTCATCATTGATAGCATCATTGATATCTTTGGGTTCAAGTTGTGAGAGAAAAGCTTGATATTCAACCTGATTTCTTAGAGAAGCTCTAGTTTGTGTTCCTCTATTTAAATCACCTACAACAGCATCAAGAGGATGATTCTTGAGAGTTCTAACACCTCTATAAGAAGTTGAACTAGTTTCTTCAGAGTTGTCTACCGGTCTGGAATTGGTATGAGCAGATTCTGGAAAATTTCCAGAACTGGATTCTTTTACAGGGGATTCAGTATTCTTATCATTTAAGTCCAGATTTGATAAATCTTCCTCAAGATCTTCAAGTTTGGTTTTAGGCTCATGTGGATCAGTCTCATCGAATTTGACATGAACTGATTCTTCCACACATTTGGTTCTTTTATTGAAAACTCTATAGGCTTTACTAGAGATGGAGTAACCTAGGAAAATTCCTTCATCACTCTTGGATGCAAATTTTTCAAGGTTGTATTTAGTGTTAAGGATAAAGACTTTGCAACCAAAAACTTTGAAGTAATTAACCTTAGGCTTCCTATTATTCCAAAGTTCATAAGGGGTCCTTTTTAGAATAGGTCTAATTAAAACTCTATTAATGACATAGCAAGCTGTATTTACAGCTTCAGCCCAAAAATAAATAGGTAAGTCATACTCATTAAGCATAGTCCTTGCAATTTCTTGAAGGTTTCTATTTCTTCTTTCCACTACACCATTCTGTTGGGGTGTTCTAGGAGCAGAAAAGTTGTGATTATAGCCATTGTGTGAGCAGTAGGATTCAAATTCAAGATTCTCAAACTCACGCCCATGATCACTCCTCAGGGTCTTAATTTTGAGTCCACTAAGATTTTCTACAGTCTTGGAATATTTAACAAAGTAGGAACATGCTTCACTTTTGTGAGCGAGAAAGTATACCCAAGTGTATCTAGAAAAATCATCTACAAGAACATAAACATAGTGATTCCCATTTAAACTTGAAACTCATGAAGGTCCAAACAAATCCATGTGAACCAATTCAAGTGGTTGAGAAGTTGAAACTTCTTTCTTTGGTGTAAAAGAAACTTTGTGTTGTTTTCCCTTTTGACAGGGATTGCACACTTTATCATTTGGGAATTCTAATTTGGGTAGGTCTCTAACTAAGCATTTCTTAGAAAGTTTCCTAAGTGAGTGAACATTACAGTGTCCTAGTCTCCTATGCCACAACCAAGACTCTTTATAGAAAGCATTTAAGCAGGAAACATTTTGTTTGACCAAGGAATTTAGATCAACAGCATACACATTCTCATTTCTAGATGCAGTGAAAACTAAGTCATGTTTTGAATTAAAAACATTGCATGAATTATTTTCAAATTTAACATTAAAACCATCATCACACAACTGAGATATACTAAGTAATTTATACTTTAATCCGTCAACAAAAAGTACTTTAGAAATCAAAATTGTATCAGGGTTACCAATCTGGCCTAAGCCGATGATTTTTTCTTTTGCATTGTCACCAAAGGTGACATGCCCACCATCTACCTTAATCAGACTCTTGAAGCAAGAGTAGTCTCCTATCATGTGTCTTGAACATCTGCTGTCCAAATACCATAGAGTGTTAGAGATGCTCTTTAAACAATTTCCCTGCAAAACAGATTAGACATAGGATAATTTTGGTACCCAGATCTTTTTGGGTCCAGAAAGGTTAGCTAATAAAACTTTGGGAACCCATATTTGCTTTATAGTTTTTCTAAGACCAGAAAGCATATTTTGAGACAAAAATACTTTGTTGGGTCCTTTAGAAAAATGTTTTGTATAAGATGGTCCTGAGCTAGAACTAGCTAAAAACTGTCCAGATTTTGGGACAAATTTGGTTTTGCTTACTTGTCTCTGTCCAGGCTGATATCCTAGACCGGTTGTATATTTGGGAGCAATATGTTTTCCTAGTATTTGTGTCAAGGTATCCCTACCAGCAGTGAATTTTTCAATATCCTCTCTTAATTTTTCATTTGATAATTTAAGTTGAGTTTTCTCTTTCAATAGTTGAGCATACTTCTCTTTTTCCACACTTAAACCTGTTTCAATATTACTAGTCAAAGCATGTTGTTTCTTCAAAGATTTATATTTATTCTTTAGTTCATTGCAAGTATCTTCCAGCATATTGCAATATTCAAACAGTTCAGCATTAGACATATTTTCCTAATTTTCTGAATCATGGTCATTTCCAGAATAATAATTGTTTAAAGCTGGTGAAATAGGTACCTCAGATGTGTTAGTCATGAAACACATATTAGCACGATTTCTTTCAGATTCACTAGCTTCTGATTCACTTGTGCTGTCCTCCGAAGCACTCCAGGTTTCTTTCATAGCTTTCTTGTACCTCTTGTCCTTATAGTCATATTTTTTCTTGAATTTTAACATAGGACAGTCGGCTTTGATGTGTCCTTTCCTCTTGTATTCATAGCAGACTATATCATCTTCTTTATCTAACTTCTTCCAATCCTTCTTCCACTTGCCTTGTTGATCATACTTACCTTTGTAGCTAGGTTTTCTGAAAAACTTTTTCTTCCTATAGAACTTCTTGAATCTCCTGGCTATTTGAGCCATTTCTTCATCACTGTCAGAATCTGAATCTTCACTAGACAAGTTTTCATTAGGCACATGTACTTTCTCCTTGTCTTTACTCTTTGATGCAGTAGTCTTAAATGCCACGGATTTATTCTTGGGTTCATCATCTTCTTCTTTTTTCACCTTCAATTCGTCTTCATACATCATTATCTTACCAATTAACTCCTTGACAGGCAGTGTTCTAATGTCACAGGATTCTCTGATTGAGACAGACGTGCCTCTCCATCTATCTGGCAAACATCTCAGTATTCTCATGATTTGTTCTTTTGCTGGAACAGCCTTTCCAAGTGAGCTCATTGTGTTACCTATCTCATTAAACCTGAGATACATGTCAGAAATGGGTTCATCAGCTTTCATTTTAAAGTTATCATATTTAATAGTATAAGTATTTAACCGCATTTCCTTAACATTAGTTGTTCCTTCATGAGAAACAGCCAAGGTATCCCAAATATCGAAAGCAGTTTTGCAGGCAGAAATTCTATTGAATTCCTCATCTCCCAAAGCACAGTAGAGGGAATTTATGGCTTTACAATAATTATTGTAAGCAGCCTTAGTAGGTTCATCCCAAGTTATTCTTTCAGTTTCTGGAAGTTTGTATTGAGATTCTATAGCAGTCCAGATATCAAAACCCATACATTCTAAATGGATTTTCATTTTAAGTTTCCACTGAGCATAATTATTTCCATTGAAGAAAGGTGGTCGGTTAGTAGCAGCACCCTCAAGTCTATTATCCATTATAAACAAAATTTAAAGTGATAAAAATTTAGAAATAACAGAAATTTTAAGAACTTTAAAATACAACTAAAATCACAGTTAAAATAAGCAGAGTAATATAGAAAATATATTTTCCCTCTGATACCAAATGTTGGTCGGAGTGGATACTCAAGAGGGGGTGAATTGAGTTCCAATTAAAAATTTTTGTTAAAAACAATTGATTAAAATCCCCAATTTCAAAAAAAGATTAAACTGTAGTGAATTTATACAGATTATAAAGGTTCAATTAGTTTCTCAAAGATTGATTAGTTCTCAGCTAACTTAATCTTTTGACTAAATTAACTTTTGAAACTAACTTACTGGTTTATAATAAATATAAACACTTGCGAGTTTAACTATCAAAGTAGCTTTGAAAAAGAATTATATTTCAAAGTAATAGCAGCGGAGTATGAAATAGATAAGTATTGTATGGATATAAACTTTAACTAAAAACACAGAGGAGTTAGCCAAGAGGTTCAGTCTCAAGCCGAGACTTAGTCCTCTCAAAAGCTTTATATTAGGATGATCCACACCCTGGATCAGGGTTCAATAGTTTACAACTGTCCAGGTCCAAGACCTCTACCACAGTTATTCGTGGGAACAAACACAACAGCAACCAGCTGTTCAGGTCACACAACCTCTACCACTGTCCCAGTGGGATAGTAAATATGTAAGAGTGTTGAGTGAGGATTTACAAATCCTCCAGTTAAAGCACAGGAGACAGTGTGTGTGTTAAATACAGCTGATCACACACACTGCTCAATATGTAATAAGATAAATTACAGAGCAAATGTTTAGAGTGTAGAAATGGCTCTTAGTGATCTTCGTGCAGCTCTCGACTCCTTTTGTTGATTAGAATTCGTTCTGAGTCTTCTTCTGGTTTTTGTCTGGAAAACAGAGTATCATCTGGTTCCTTGACTTCCAGGTTCAGCTCGCTTATCGGCTCAGGGAATGAAGAGATTTGTGTAGTTCTTCTTTTGCATAAATTGCTCGACGCATGCTCTATGTTCTGGAGTCTGGTAGTAGTAGTCTCGTGAGTGCAAGTTCTCCAGTTGTTCTTGTTTCACGTTTTGAGCTTGATCGCCAGCGTGTGTATCTGTGCTCTTTTCTGCATCCTTCTTTTAAAGCACGAGCTTCGGCAAAGGATGTGATTTCCTTTTTGCAAGTACGAGGTACGGTTTCCTGAAAACCAGCAACACATATTAAATAAATGTCAGTGCATTAAAATATACCTAATGTGACCGTTGGTTAGATTAAATAATAATAAATAAATTTAAAGCATGTCGGGGTTCTGTCTCTGAACGGTTGCTCATGATAACGGTAGACTTTGTCATGGTAGGTCTGAGTATCGGTAGACTTTGTGTAGCGGTAGACTTTTCTGTCGGTAGTCTTGATGTATCGGTATGCATCTGTAACGGTGGACTTGTCTGTCAGTAGACTTGATGTATCGGTAGGCATCTGTAACGGTAGACTTCAGCATATCAGTAGCTGTCAGCTTTGCTGTAACGATAACTGTCTACTTCGATGCAGCGGTATACTTTGAGTAGCGGCAGACTCCGTATCGGTAGCTCTTATTCGATATCGGTAGCTTTAAGTCATAACGGTAGCTATTATCTGTAACGGTAGCTGTAAGCTGTTTAAGCATTGTCTTGGCAGAATGATTTAAGTCACAGTAAACATATATCCGATAATGCAAAATCAAGATAAATAAGGAATGGTTGGGATTATCAAAACATAATAAGGCAACTTAATTCGAGAGGGTTCAACAATCTCTATTATTAAAAAATGACATCATCCTCAGATGATTTGTATTATTTAAACCATAGTCATATGATTTGGATAACTATAATTGAACCAAGAATATTTATGGGAAAATGTAATATAAGTTATTGTCAACATGTTAATAATTTGAAACTATTTATTTGTCTAAATCTGCATCACAATAACCAAGAAGGATTCCAAAACCAAGGCATTTAAGGAATATACCAACCCACTAGGGTTTACTACACATATATTACAATGAAGGACTTAGTATCCATTATCATGGGAAAAAATATCTTCCAAAATCCACATAACCTATAATCAGAAGGAAATAACATGGTTTAACAAAGTAAAATAACACTACAAATTTACATAAGAAAATAAATTATAAGTTATTATTTCCATATTGAACAATTGAACCATATATCATTTGTGAAATTCATCACATACAAGCACATGTATGTCATTTGAATCCAATGTACTAAATATTTGGCATATATGCACACTGATTACCATAATGATTCAGAATAAAACTACAACTAAATAAGTATCTCAAATACATGCACCATATTTCAATAAATATCTCAACTGTAATATGAAAATATCAAAGAAAAAATCCCATATCCCTTCTAACATGGACATTCTATATAAAAAGTGTTCAAAACTCTCCAATATGTGGTGCATCACAATCTCTAAAACATTACTATTTCCTATATACCATAATCCAAAAAGTAATACGAATTAAAAGATAGCCTCATAAACCTTTTTGAAGCACTTGTCTAAAGACCACTCACCATTACCCACACAAGAGTTTCACAAAACATCAAGTACACCACCCCATATGCCAAAGGTTACCAACTAGAAAAGAGGGACACTAGTTGTTTTTGTGGAAAACTATACCATCATATAAAACTGATACAAATAGTGAAAATTCCAAAAAAAATCCATAATGACAATCTGAGTATGTTGAATGAAAAAAAATAAACACGCTATATCAAGTGAATATTTATACATACAAATTTATAACATAATTGACCACCCAATACTTCAATATCATGTTAAAAATAGAGGAAATTGGGGGAAATTGGCTCTATTTTCATCCCCCATAATTTCCTCATTCTATAATTCTAACTCCATTAGAGATATTCATCGTGACTACGAAATACTAAGATTATTCCATACATAAACCTCTATTCATGAGGTCTACATAGCAACCAATGTTCTAGGTCTACTCAACTATGGTGTTATTAAATATTAGTGGGATACAAAAAATGGAATTCCTATCACAACTAGTAAGCATAGTGTATAGAAAGTGTGATATTATCATTATAATAAAATAATTTTCTAAAAATTCAATAAATAAATCACTTCCAATCCTCTGGTATTAAGGTGACAAACGAGGTTAACCAAAAATAATTCTTCCAGCAGTGCATATCCCTGATCAAAAAAGAAAACCCATCATTGGGGATGACATTCCAACCTATAATCTCTAATATATGTAATCAGGCAAGGCAAATGTAACCCCCACCCAGGTCGTCTTTTACATACAACACTTTGGGGAAGAGTTTCCACCATAGATATATCATATATATATATATATATTCACTCATGGGGAATGATGCCCCACCTGGACCATCTAGATTATATAATATCAAAGCAGAAGCGCCCTCCCTAGAATCACATATAACATCGGTTGAAATGATTACTCACCCTATTATACCTCACCATATCAATATCATCACGGGGAATGGTTACCCACTTTTGAACACCTTCATAAACAATTATGAGTAATAGATCCCCCCCACAAATCCTACATCATATCTAGGAATTAATTTCCCATAATTGAATCATAATACACATCAATAGAATAATTCCCCACCCATAATATCTCATATGACATTGATGGGAATAACCCCCATCTTATAATAACTCATATACATTCTATAAACACCCTCTCACCCATGAACTCCCACATATCATATATGTAAAAAATTAGTGTTTTTTCACCGCTAAACTCACCAGAAAGATCCAATGATTTAGCCATTAACATCCGGACCTATGTCAAAATGTAATATCTCTTTTCTATATGGACACTTGGGTTATGCTCCCAAGACTATATTATTCATAGAAACATTTTAGGATGGACCCATTGTCATTTTCATCTTTCCCACATGAGAACCCAGTAGGGTCCTCTGACGCCTCCTCAACTCCCACCCACTACTACCGAGCCACATCCATCACCCAATGATTTTTTTTCACTCATAGGTCCCATCCAGACACTTGACTCAAAATGTTGGTCCAAAACATTATCCCATTTTCTATGGAATAACTTAATCCCACTCACTTGGGACCATCCTAAACTATATTGTACTATGTCCCTAAGAGATACAACACTAATTCACCAAATCAATCTCACAACCCTCACATGGGTCTTATCCCATGTATCACTTGGGAGATATCTCAACACCTCACTTAAAAAAAACCCCTCTTGACATATCAGTAAACACTAGAGGAATCATATCAGTCATTACACTCAACATCAGTTCAATCCAACCACAACAGGGTGTTCTCTATTATATGTGATATGTATCTTTATCTCAACCATCGCTGTAAGTAATAAGGTAGATATTCTAACAAAAATTTCCTAGAGCATCACTCAGTTCATAAAAAACTCATCCTAGATTTGATAAGTACCATGGTCCTCTTACAACACAATAAACACCCTCACCCCTTAATACATAGTCATTGGGTGATTATATTTTTTATAATATCATTAGAGAAACTACTTCAAACTCAGTAGGCTAATATCCATCCTATATCTAATCCCACTATGTTAATTAATTTTGTTTCATTTGTAAACATCTTGGGTCAATGCATATCATAGTACACATTTATATTCAATTCCATAACTATAAATGATTGAGGATTCAATATAGTTTTCAAAGTCTCATCATGGACCATAACTCTTTCACTTATAGGAATTATAATTTCAAGGAAAAAATACTTCTTAATTTCATGTTTGATCACCCAAATGCATCGAGTCACTATATCACATACACATATCAAAATGCATACACCATCTGGATATATTTAGGGATCTCTTGAATCATTCACAGTTACTGTCCTCAAAATTCTTCCCACATCCCTGGAAAATAATTTATATGCCTCGACTATTCTTATAACAATAACCAAAAACTTCTCTTGAGATATTGCATCCAATAGAATTTATTATAACAATTTATAATTAAGCATTTCATTTAACAGAAGAAAGAATAATATCTTCAAGACATAGCAGGTAGATTTGTATCTCTAAATCCACAACCAATGATACCTAGAAGCTCAATCAATTACTCCCAATATCATACAGAGAAAATACCAGAATCCAGGCACCCAGGAAATTTCTAATTACATTCATTTTAATATAAAATCCCAGAAAAAAAATCATAAGGAAACATACATTCATAAAAATAGTGAAAACATCATGTATTTATCCTCATGTGAGGTCCTCCATCCATTTTAAATAAAATACCCATCATCCTTACCAAATTCCACAATTCCTTAGTGGAATGTGTGGAAATTCAAAACCTAAATCTACACATAATAAAAGGGGGTTTTGGAAACAAGATTTTATGGAATGTGGAGGTTATACCTCAAAAATTTTCTTAGAAACCAGTAAGAGGAAGATTGAATTTTAGTATAAAGAAGTTGTATGTTTACCTAGGATCATCCTCTATTATTCATATGAGAGAGGATGAAAGTGGGGAAATAATAAAACATGAGTGATGGGAAATAGTGATTTAAATTTTTTTACCAAATATGGGCATCCACATGGTTTGGTCCCATTGTTTACCAAATCTTTTACCAATATTGCACCTCGTACTGACCCAGACTACACACCGAGTAGGGTTTCACTGCACAGTTTACCAAACTATGATCCAATTAACAAGATCCAAATGTAAAGATTTGTGACACTATGCATGGTTCTTTCACCCAATTTCCCAACCAATACACAATTAATGCACAAGACATCCCCTGTAAAAGGAACACACACAGTTTTCCATATAACTCTATATTATATCCCTTAATCATGGGACAATCTTGAAATAAGGGAAACCCATTCAAAAATCTAAAAAATAAATTTAAGAACTTTTCCAAATTCACCTAATCATGTAAATCCTTACTCGAGTACATTAATATTCCCAAAAACACGTTATTAAGATGTTATAACTCTTATATTCCTTATCGAACCCTGATTCTTAAAACATGACCTTATTTGGGACCGAAAATTAAAATCTCCCAATAATTTCACAACCAAAATGATGCATGTCATTAAAATTATAATTATAACTCAAATTTTTCATCGATAAAACATATTACTAGTATTCTGGTTTTCTTAATCATTCATAATCTAAATTTCATTTCATTATATAGGAATGTGGTCAAATAAACATAAACAAGTGTGTGTTATAAATAATTAGTGAGTAAAAATATATTTTTATATTATTATAATATAACTTATATTGGAAAATAATGATCTTTAATAAATTTTTTTAAAGTTTTAAAAAATAATTTAGGATGGTTGGATGAATGAAATAATTGGTAAAAAAGACAAAAAACATATTTATATACTATATTGGAATGTGAACTCATTTAGAAATCGTCTTTGGTTTTAAAGTATTTGGTGATCCTTATTATGACTTAAGACTTGTAAATAAAGGATAGATTTTTATGGAGATAATTTGGAAAAATATTGTGAAAGAAAAAGCATAAAATGAGTTTTTTAAGTGGGACTAGGATGGATCCATTTTTTGTTGTTTTTGAGTGGAAGCTTCACAAATAAATATTTCTTAATGTGTAAGAAATAAAATATTATAGTTCATGTGGTTACAAAGTGAAAAACTAATAGATATGGGTAGATCCATACCTGAATAATATAATTTGGAGATATGGTGTGTAACGACCCAATGTTTTATCATTGGAAATTCCTTTCTAACAATTATGTCATGTAATCATATCAAATCACAACACAAGGAACTCCAAAGTACTATGAGACATTTAAACATAATTTTTCCACCTCTGTTATTTGAATTTCCAAAAATTGACATACAAGGTTGTGATCAGTAAGATGTTTGGAGTCCGATAAGACAAATGTAATTTTTGGTGAATAGTAAACGACCCATATGAATAGTAAGGTCACCCTTATGAATATTAATATGACCCTTATGAATTTTAAATTGACCAAATGAATAGTAACCTCACCCTTGAATGTATAAATAAAATTCAGGAATCTTATAATTGATAATAAGACCATAGTAAAAGTACTAGTATTTTTGTAAATCATATATAATTAATAAAAAATTATTAATTAATTTAAAATAAAATGTATTTTCTTAAATGGTTTTCATAAATTGACAATTTTATGTCTTTTTGTATTAACATAATTTTATAAGACCTTATGTAATTTATGAAAACATTATAAAATTTGTTATAGTTTTAAATGCTATATTTTCCATGTAAAGTTTAACTATAATTAGAAATTAAATTAATTATTTTTATAAAATTATTTTTTAAAAATGGTGTTCAATTTTGGATTCTACATAGTGAATATGTTTAGGGTGAATTTTTCAGATTTTTTTGAAATAATAAAATTTTGGTGAAGAGTTAAATACATTAATTTATTATATAAATACATTATAATTTAAATCCTCAATTCATAACATCATAAATGAATTAATCACCCAAATATAAAACATGCATGCACTTATTACTATTTTGGTTTATGGATTCATCACTACTTTCTGTCTTGTGGATAAATAATAAATTGATGAATATAATATTGAGAAAAGCCCTCTCCCCACAATTATAAATACCACCCTACTTTCCTATTCACTTCACTCCTCTCAATCCTTTTTTACTTGCCTCAATTCTACCCAAATATCTCCGCTAACTCCTCCCCCACATCTAATATCCCTTGGTCTCCTAAAATAACAAAATCATATCCTCTTAGGAGGCTCTCAAGGAAGATTAATTCAAGAGGTAAATTCTTATTTTCAATTCTTTTACTTTATTTTCAAGTTTATTTTTTTTCTTTTCTATCTGTACCTCTTCCCATAAAAATGTTATGAAAACTCTAAAATATTACATGTAATTTAATTTTGTTATGATAATTGAATATGTTATTAAAATATTTCTTCTACTCTTCTATTATACTAGTATTAAAGACACTGTTCAAGATATGTTTATTTACGACGTTCTAGGACAATGGGTTTCCAATTTCAATAATCATCTTCAATTATGGTAATGAAACCATTTTCATGGTTGAAACAGAACATAAAATATTTTTTATGTCTCATATATGGTTCTCAAATCTTGTTTTACACATGTTTTTTATTTATAAAACAAAACGCATTCATTGTTGTCAAAAACCGCAATTATCCCAAAAGGTTGTCACTAATGTTTTATATAACGATTCAACTTCACTTTAATTAACAAAATTAAATTTAAAATTAAGTAACCTTCTGGATGTTAAATAATAAAATATGACTCCAATTCCTAACAACCAATCTCATCATACATGTGAGTCTGAACAGGAATAAGTGAACCAATCATTAAAATCGAGGAAGCAAACGGACACGAAAAATGAAATTGAGCCTCATAACCTATCAAAAAGGAAATTAATGATTTTAAAAATGTTATAATAACTCATTTAAATATATAATATGTTATTCAATTATTATTTAAGGAACCTAATTTGATTTTTTAGTTCATTAATATCAAGTAGAGTACACCATAAGACTTAAGGTAAGGGATCCTGCCTTTTTCACTCTTATTCTAGAATGTCCTCTATGTTATTCCCTTTAATTTATAAAACCAAATTATGGGGTATTGTTTCTAAACTCTCCCATAATTCCCTCATTATGTATAGGTGATGATAAACCCCTTTATCTCTCATTAATCAATCTTAAGTACTCCGGATATCATGCTGATAATCCGCAAGGGATTCTACATGAACCTTCTTAATTCCATCGGGTCGCTTCATCTAACTTATTACCAAAATGAATTTATCTTATATTTTTATGTGAATATTTTAAATTCTTTTTATATGTACCAAAATAATTTATCAATACCCTTTCATCATTTTCTTTCAGGAATATACTTGGTTCCCTCCTCAATACATCCAGATAAGTTAAAATGTATTCAAGAAACTTCCTAAATTCTTACATACTTTCAAGTGAACTCTATTTAATGTTTTAAGACACAATTTCATTTATAAAATTTTTATTTTTATTATAAAAACATTCTTGGATCACATCTATTTTTATATAATGGATTCTTCCCTTTTCTATTTTAAAGGATATATAGTATTTTCCATGAAAGCGCAAAAAATGATTTAATGCTAAAATTTATTACATACTTTTTATACATGAGGTTACTTATACATGAAATAACATAACATGATACATTCCTATTTTACATAATGAATTTCCATGTATATTTTAGTTCCATTCCTACACAGAAACTTATATGATATGCCCATTTGTTATTCTATATGATACGATTGTGGTACCCAATCAATTCCATGGGTAACTCTTATGTTTATGTAAGATTGATTATGCATGATTCTTTATGAGAAAGACATATTTATGAATAGATAATATGGGTGTGACTAGATAGTTCTCTCATTCATTGGGTAAATTTAATTCCAATGAGACATTATGTGTGACTTCTTGGTGGTTAACCTTTACTTGTACTACCATGTTCAATGGTCTTGGAGGTTAGCCTTGGCTTGTGCTACCATGTGCGATGGTCTTGGAGGTTAGCCTTTGCCTGTGCTACCATGTGCAATTGTCTTCATGGTAAGCCTTGAATCCTGATAAATTAATGTTTTATGTTTCTTCCACCTTACTATGACTCTATTTTTATATGATTCCATGTTTATATTTTATGATTCCATATTTTTCACTCCTTTTTATGTAATCATGTTAGACATTCAAACACAAGTTCTAAAAAATTATTATTATTTTTATTACCTTGATGGGATTTTTAGCTCATCAATTTGTTTGTGTGATCCCCAGGGTAACCTATGATGATGTAAGGGATCAATGGAAGTTATGAGCTCTTTATTTAGATTAAATAAAGAAGTGTTCTTTTAGTTCCTTGTTTTTAGTTTTATGTACCCAGACTTCCGAGACACTGTACACTATGATCAATGGATTGTACTATGAGTTATAATTATGATTAAAATCATGTAATGTTATGTGTAAAAGGCTTTGGTATCTAGGTATCAGAGGAAGTTGTAGTTTTTTTGGAGACTAAGAATAGAAAACATTAGTAAGAACCATAAAGATGAGACTAAGTATAAGATAACACCCCTAAATTTTGGTAAGTATAGAGTAAGTGGTTTATCAAGAAAATAAATCAATGTCTAGATACAAACTAGTAGAAGTGGCTCTGGCATAGATGTATCTAGGGTTAAAACCTGAAAACACCTCTTTGATCCAGACTCAAACGAGAACTGGTGCATGACAACAAGCCTTATTTTACACTTGTTTTGACACTCCCGGGGGGTATGCATTGGTAAATTCATGATCTTAGTATGAACCATTATTATGGGAATAAAAAAATCCCATAAGAATATAAGTCATGAAATAGATCAAGGATAACCTTGATTGAAACATAGGGAATCACATGTTAGGATATACTTCTCCGTTACAATTTTATCCTTTTATGTTCAAAGTTTCCTTTTTATGTTCAATGTGTTGTTTTTATACTCAATATATTAGTATTCAATCCCCCTAAGTGTACATTTTTTTCTTAATTAATTGAAAGAAATAGAATAATGTGTGTCAACAATCAATGTGATAGGGAATGTGAAGATTGTTGTAATGATATGCCTGATATGATGGGAACGGGTGATCACAACTTCATGATAGTACTTGATCAGCTAGCTCAAGTTATAAATTATAAGTTAAATTATGTATAACACTCTCCTCCTCTATGTAAAGAGCATGTTACCATTAAATCCTTCATATGGAAAAGGTGTCCCATGTTAAGGGGATCTTTTAATCACCTCCTCACAGAACAATGGTTTAACTCCATTGAAAGGATATTCTATGTCCCATAATTCTCAGAAGAAGAGAAAGTAGTACTGGCGGTCTTTAATTTTGATGTGGAAGATGATCAATAGTTGAAACATATCAATAATACAAAGTCCTAATAGGAAATTTATTCCATGGATTGGGAGGAATTCAAGAGAAGGTTTTTCAATAAATATTTTCCCTTAACCATCCATCTCAAGATGTAAGGAGAGTTCCATGAACTCAGGAAGATGGAAGATGTTTCAATTAGGGTGTATAAAGAAAACTTTACAAGGCTTTCAAGGTACACCTATGGCTTTCTCATGAACACCAAAATCAAGGTGGATAGTTTCTTTAGTAAACTAAATTTGATTCTATGAAAATTATTGGTGATTAAAGACTTTGAAAGCTATGAGGAGATTGTATGTTGTGCCCTTAAGGTTGAAATGGATATGAGAGACTCTCAATAGTATTAGGGGCCCAGTGAAAAAAATAGGAAAATGAAATCTAATTTGGGTGGTTTTATGAATATATTCCATGATGGAATGAATATTGATCATCCCATCTCTAAAAGTTGTATAGAAAATCATCTTGGTAATTATCTAACAGGAACCAAGACTTTCTTAAAATATAGAAAGTTGGGACATATGGATAAAAAATGTCGATGGGATATAAAGAATCCCTCCTCTATGGAAAAAATGAAGGTTTAGATCAACCCTCATCTTGTATTGCAGTGTTAAAATTGTAAAGATCATGGGAATTATGTGAATAATTACCCTAATATGAGGGTTGTTTAAGGTAATGAACATCAATATCTAATGAAACATGGAAGGGATTAAACTATCACTATGACTGAGGTGTATCAGGACAATGATGTGGTGGAAGGTACAGTAGTTATTCATTCAAGAATATTGGATGTACTATTCTATTTGGGTTCTCGACATTGTTTCAATTTTGGAAAGTTTAGAATAATTATTCAAACACCACCTCAATAAAAAGAGGAAACATTTTCAGTTAGAGGAGTGAATGGGGAAATTATTGCGTCTATTTTTTATAACTCATCCCTACTAAATTTTTGTTGACTGAGCCTCCCAAAAAATTGCGTCTTACATAAATTAGTAGAGTTTGATGTTTTATTTGGAATGTATTGGTTATCTTTATATAGAGCCAACATCAACTTTCGGGAAAGGGATACAACCTTCATATGTGAAAGCATCCTCTACTTCCTTAAATGTGTAAGGAGGAAGTTGAATATATATTAGAATCATCCTCTTAGGTGTGGATATTTCTATATTATGAATAAGAATATCTTGATAAAATGATTGAAAAAAAGGAGAGAATCATGCTTGAAGACATACACTTCATGAGGGGTTATATTGATGTATTTCTAAAAGAGTTTCCCTGTATTCCTCATGGTTGGGAGGTTGAGTTATCAATTGAACTTATTCTTGGATCTCTGCATATATCAAATAAAACTTATATAATGGCCACTATAGGGATAGAGGAGCTAAAGAAGCAGTAACAGGAGAATCTGGAGAAGGGTTTTACATGCCCGAGTGCTTCAGTATGGGGTGTGCTAGTCCTCTCTATCATGAATAAGGATGGTTCAATGCACCTCTGCATTGAATGTCATAGGCTAAATAAAATCAGTATAAATATCAATTACCCTCTACCTTGTATAGATGACTTGTTTGATCTACTTCATGGGGCTAGATATTTCTCTATGGTGGACCTTCGGTCGTAATATCACTAATTAAAGATGAGGAAGAAAGATATTCCCATGAATACCCTTCAAACGATGTATGGACATTATGAGTTCATACTGACTCCCTTTGAACTCACTAATTCTCTAGAAATATTCCTAGATTTAACGTGTATAGTCTTAAGAGATTACCTTGACAAATGTTTGGTTGTATTTATAGATGATATCCCGATATATTCCAAGAGCACAGAGGAATGCGAGGAGTATTTGAATATTGTGATAATGAATTTGTGAAGGGATAATTCATACGAAAAGTAAAGTAAATGTGAGTTGTGGGTGGAGGATGTATCATTCTTAGGGCATGTTATCACTATCAAGGGTATGTATGTGGACCTTTCTAAGTCAAACATGAATGAATAGTGGTATATGCCATCATTTTTAATGGAGATCCACTTCTTTCTAGGTCTACTCAGTTATTATCGATGATTTTTGAATAAAATTTCACTATAGTCAATCCCAATGATCAAGCTGGCATGGAAGGGTGTCAAGTTCTTCTAGACTCAAGAATTTGAAGACTCCTCTAAGGGGTTAAAAAAGAGGCTAATCACTGAGCCAGTACACACACTCCAATGATCAAGATGGTAGTTATAAATCCATGATAAAAGCTATCCTACTAATGATTTGGAGTTCAAGGAAGTGATATTTTCATTAAAAATATGTCCACATTATCTCTATGGGGAGATATATGAGATATATACTGATCACAATAGTCTCAAATATATATTCACACATAAAGAGATTAATATTAACCTTTGAATATGGATAAAGATCATCAAGGATTGTGACTGCTCAATCCACTACCATCCCAGCAACATCGTCACCTTCTTTACTCTTGATCACTTCTGGGATGTGGCCTATCAACTAGTAAGTCCACCATGATTCTTGAAAGTATAAATAAAATGTAGGCATCTTATAAGTAATAATATGACCATAGTAAAAGTATTGGTATTTTTTTAAGTCATAATTAATTAATTATAAAAACTAATTAATTTAAAATAAAATGTATTTTCTTAAAATGTATTCATAAATTGATAATTTTATGTCTTTTGGTTTTAAGATAATTTTATAAGACCTTAAGTAATTTTTGAAAACATTACAAAATCAATTTTAGTTTTAAAATCTTTATTTTGAAATTAAATAATAATTGTAATTAAAAATAAAATTAATTATATTTATAGAATTATTTTTTAATAATGGAGTTCATTTTGGTATTCTACATGCTGAAAAATTGTTTTGTGAATTTATGTAATTTTTTTAAAATACTTGAATTTTCTATGAATAGTAAAATATATTAATTTTCCACATCAATAAATTATAATTTTAATCAACAATTCTTGATATCATAAGTTATGTAAGAACCGAAATAAAAAACTCCCAAGAAATTATTACTATTTTTGTTCATGGATTCATCACAATTTTTATCTTGTGGAAAAATAATTAATTAATGAATATAATATTGAGAAAACCCCTCTCCCCTCCACTATAATACCACCCTTCTATCCTTACCTCTTTTAATCCAAATGTTATGACAACTCTAGTAGTTTACATGAATTAGGATGTTGTTATGATAATGTAACAAGTTATTATCCTCTCTCTTTTACACTTTTTTTATACCAGTAGTAAATACATCATCCGAGATGTGTTAATTTACCCAATTCAATGACGATGGGATTTCAATTTCTGTTACCATCTTCAATTCTGGTCATGAAACCATTTTCATCATTGAGCCAGACCATAACGGATATATTATGTCTCATCTAATGTTATTTAATCTTTTTGTACAAAGGTTTTTGATTTATAAAAAAATGTGTCAATTGTGGTCAAAAACTTCCAATTAACCCAAAATTTTGTCACGAAAGTTTTATATAATGATTCAATATCACTCCAAGAAAATAAATAAAATTTACCACCATGTAACCATATGGATTCTCAATAATAAAATATAACTCAAATTTTGTACAACCACTCTCATCATACATGTGTGTCAAAACATCAATACGTGAACGATTGTAACGACACAAAATTTTTGAATAAATCTTGTTTCCAAATTTTGTGTGTTATTTTATTTTATTTTTATACTCAACAAAAATGTTTCATTTGATAACATGAGTATAATAAAAATGATACCATTGGGTTTTTACTGTTATATGACCATTGGTCAATATGACCGCTGTGCACTAAACATTTTGTTTTTTGTCTCTAAATACAAGTGATCTTGGTAAATTAATATAGAAAGAAGATTTGATGGCCTCACCCAGTAGTCTTGGACCGATCGAAGCCCATCTAACAGAACTTGGGAAGGAGGTATCACCATTGGGCTTTGCTCTGGACCAAACCCAAGATGAACTTCATCGTGTGAAGCTAGAACGGAATCACCTTTGCGAGAAGTTCAAACTGATAGAAATTACTACTCGTGCGATGTTGGATGAGCCTCCCTCGGATTCTCTCACCTTAGCACACCTTACACTTAGTTCCTATGCTGGTGTGATAAGGGGCTTTGTAAGAAGACCGTAGCTGCATTGTGTAATCCTTTGTTTTAAATAAAAAAATGGTATTTCTTCTTATGATGAAGTTTATGAATTTTCAAATGTCCGGATAAATATAGTATGCATATTTTTGATGAATTTCAGAGAAAGGATATTTTAAAAATGTTTATTTAAACCTTAAATAAATAAAAATGTGTAATAATTTTCAAAAAATGGTCTTCTACAATTATGTTCAGTACAAAATTTAGAGTCTAATAAGATCAACTTGATTTTTGATGAATCGTAAATTATGAATTGTGATTTTATTCTTAGGATTAGTAATGTAACCAAATGGATTAGTAATCTCACTTAAATAAAGCATTAATATAATCTAGGTACCTTGATTAAGAAATGTGATTCAATAAAATGGTTAAATAACAGTTTCATAAATTATTAGTCAAGTATTAGTTTTTTTGGGTGAATAGTGTTTTCTAATTAAAAATTTAATTAAAAATATTTAGAAAATTATTTTTATAAAATGTATTTCATTTTTGAACTCAGAGCATCAATATTGTGTTAAGGTAATTTTTGGGGATTTTTCTGAAAAAAATGAATTTTCGGTGAATAGTGTATTTATTTAAAAATTAAATTAAAATTATTTAGAAAATTATTATTTTTTAAAATGGAGTTAATTTTTGAAATCAGAGCATTGATATTTGGGTAAGGTGAAATTTTGGGATTTTTCTGAGAAAGTTGAATTTTCGATGAATAGTGAAAATACAGTTTTTAAGTTACGGGTGTTTAATGACATAATTAAATGATGTATTAAGTATGTAATCTATATGGTCCACTTATGAATAGTAAGATAAGGTACGAGGTGTCCCAAGTGGCCAATACCATGGGTAAATATCATGGGCAAGCCCATGGTTTTGCCAAACCACTAATGAGGTGTCCCTTGGCCATTAATGTCTTCTCCCCTCACATTCCCTATAAATACCAAGTCATCCTCTCATCCATTCGACTCCCAACTCTTCCCCAACGAAGCTCGGGTCTCATTATCTCTCAAGGAGTCCTCCCAAGGTGCCCCCAAGCCCTCAAGGTCCAAACCATTGAGTTTTAAGAGTTACATTTTAAGGTAAAGGATTCGACCCCTCTCTTTCTTTTCAAGTAATCTCTTTTATGTCATTTCTTTTGTGATCCATAATATTATGTTAAAGGATGTTCTTTTATATTCATCTTACTTCCCTTTTCATTTTTATATAATGATAGATCCCCTCTTACTCTCATTATTTCGGTTTATGAAGTTTTAAGTGGCGCCGTTAGGCTGCCGAAATTTTTGTAACGGATTTTTCTCCCTTATCATTTTTCTAGATCTATTTTCAGGTAAAGTATTTCAAGTTACTTTTTATTATGTTGGGGTATGATCTCTATATTTATAATACTGATCTTTAATGATAATTTGATTAGATCCCCCATTTTATCTCTTCAATTCAGCATTTTTATGTTTTATGTGGCGCCGTTAGGCTGTCGAATTTTTAAGTGGTTCTTTCACCCTTCTCATTTTGAAGTTCTACTTTCATGTCAAGTCTTTCAAGTTCCTTTTTATTATGTTGGGGTATGATCTATATATCTATCATACTGAACTCTTATGTTCATATGATGATAAAACCTATTTTATCTCTTCAATTAAGTATTTTGAAGTTTTAAGTGGCGTCGTTAGGCTGCCGAATTTTTAAGGGATTCTTTCACCCTTCTCATTTTCAAGATCTATATTCATGTCAGTTCTTTCAAATTCCTTTTTTTATGTTGGGGTATTATCTATATATTTATCATAATGAACTCTTATTTTAATATTAAGATAGACCCAATTTGATCTTGTCAATTCATTTTGGGTTGAAGTTTAAGTGACGCCGTTAGGCTGCGGGATTTTCATAAGAGAAACCTAATTTTTGTCTTCCTTCCATATTTTTCATTTAAATTTATATGTCCTTCAAATTTCATTACCATGTTAATAAATCCTTCATATTTTATCCCTCTACTGTTTTATGGGTCATTTATGATTTTTTGACCCATGTCCCCTCCCTTTTCAATGTTTTCTAAAACCCCAAAACATAGCCTTTATGCTGCAGAATTTCTGTCTCAAAATGTCTCTCTCTTTTTCTAAAGTTCTTTTATTTTATTAAGTTAATACTCAAAGATCTATCTTCTGTATGGGTATTCACATATACACCAAAATGTTCTATTTTAAATTCTGGGATTTACATACATGAAACTTGCTTTCCCTTTCCGTGGGTTTAAAGTGACATAAAGATCATGTCTTTAAAGCAGTTTTTAAAACGTTATGATTATGAAATGAAACCCATTTCTTTTATGCTATATGGGTTGTTTATTAAATGATTTATGATGATATATTTGGCTCACATGATAATAAATACATGTCAAGGGTGCACCCAGATAGTTCTCTAATGCATTGGGTAAAGACTTAATCTCTAGAGATGACCTTTTAGACTGATACCTTGGTGAATAACCTTTGTAATTTTTAATGACACCTTGGGGATGGACCTTGGTGAAATGAAATGATTGTCAATATTAAATGTTGTAGCCACATCATCAAGTTATGAAAAATGTTATTTTTATTTTGATATACCTCATTATTTCTTTCTCATGCCTTAAAGTTCTTTTCATGACCTTATTGAAGTATCTCATGTTCACATGTAAAATGTTTCTCTTGTTTCCCTTACTGGGCCTTCTGCTCACCCTTTATTTTGATGTATGTCCCCAGGTTATGATATTTAGTAATGACCCTAGGATGGAAATAAGGAGAAGCCTTTCAAGTGTTTAAGAAGAATGTTTTTTTGTTTCATGTATTAAGTTCCTGGTTTCCAAGACACTAAACCTTAAAGATCCTCAGCTTTGTATAATGTAATGAAAGTTTATGTGATAAAAAGGTGGGATTCTATAGTTGGTATCAAAGGATGGTTTAGTTATTTGTGGAAATTAGGATATGAAAACTTTAGTAAGAACCCTATAGAAAAGTTTAAATATAGGAAATCTTCCTGGTATTTTGGTGAGTATTGAGTAAGGGGTTGCCAAGAAAATATATCCCAATCTGGATACGAGCAGGTAGAGGAAGCTCTGTCACAGATGTACATAGGGGTAAAACCCGAAAACACCGCTTTGAGCTAGACTTGAACAGGAACTGGTACACGACAATGGGCCTTGCTGCACTCTTGGTTATGACACTCACGGGGGATATGCTTTGGTAAATTCATAAGCTTAGTATGAACCATTATTAAAGGAACAAAGATAAAATAAAATAAAGATTCACATAAGAATATATAATCATGGATAACCTAGATTGTAACCTAGGGGATCACAAGTTAGGGTATACTTTCCTTCTACAAGTTTATCCTTTTATGCTTAAAGTTTCCTTTTAATTATTATTTGCTAAGTATTCAAGCCCCTAATTATACTTTCTTTTCTGAGTTAATGGCGGGAAATAGAATAACATGTCCCAACAACCAATGTGATAGGAAATGTGATGATTTCCCTATCGATGTGACAGAGATGAAGAAATATCAAGTTGAATATATTTTGATTATGCCAAACCAGCTATCAGAAATCACAATTAATAATTGGTACCTAGTTGAATGCCCAAATTCATCAAGGAAGAATAAGACAAAGTCTCAAGGATGTTCATATGATAAAGTTGATAAGGGAAAGAAGACCCAATTTCCTTTTTGCAAAAACTATGGAAAGGGGCACTAAGGATAATGTCACAGAGGAACCGGGAGATGTTTTAAGTGTGGGAAGATAGGGCATAAAATAACCAATTGCTTTAAAAAAATGGATAATGTGATGAATAGAGATAAGGTTCGATCTAATGTGCCTTATACATTTCGATGTCGTAAATGTGGAGAAGTTAGACATTATCCAAGGCAATGCCCTCTTAGAATGGGCGAGAGGCATGATTAGCATCAACAATCTTCGAGGACAAGGGAATAATGCACGTGCTATGCTGATATGGATCATGATGACTGAAGTATATGTAACTTCTTCGCAATAATTGTCTATGTCATGTTGTATTTTAGTTCGTGCTCTATGAGCATATCTTTTATTTTTTCTAAGATCAACGAGTCACTACCTAAGATGATTCTATATCATTAAGGAAAAAATATATTGTTATGTACCACATGTTGTCGTAGTAAGGTTGTTCTTCTAAAAAAGGGTGATTAGGGGATTAAAAGATGATTAATATTTTGGAAGACGTTAACTATTTTGGGAACCCTATTTGATCAAGGTAAATACATTACTACGGTATTTTCCTTGAGGAGTAAAGGTTGACTTATATTTTGAAGAATTGATGAATTTAAGGGGGACTTATAGTAATTTAAGTTACTTATGGAAATGATTAACCTATCTTGGGGTAAATATGTTTAGGTTAGTTAATTTTTTTATAAGATGTTAGGAGTGGTTGATGTTGTTTGGAGATGAATGATAAAGTTTACCTTGGAATAATATGTTATCAAATCCTTCTTGTGTTTGAGTTTCAATCTTAGTTTGGTTTATTTTGAGTATTTTTAAGGATAGTTATTTAGGGAATGGTCTATGATGAACTTTGGGTAGTACTGTGGAACATTGAAGATTTAAAGTAGTTTCCCTTCATCTGGGGTTCCTTATTTTGGAAGAGTTGTCTTATCTTACCCTTTCTATTTTTGGGATAATGTTTAAAGATATAAGAAATAGATAGTTAATCTTTGGTGGATTATTTGATTCTCTATAAGATGATTCTTGTGCTTTGATGAGAACAAGTAGTTTTGAATGCTCATCATTTGGAGAAAAGATAAGTTTTGGTAGAAAATTTTTAAAGGATGAAACTCTACTTGAAGGTAGGTATATTTCCTTATGTTTTTGTTCTATGTAGTAAATTAATTCCTCAAAAATATGAAAAGAAACGTAAAACAAAATGTTGTTGGTTTATGTTTCCTAATAGGTAATCAAATACCGTTTACACACAACATAAGTTCGGGATTTTTTCGTGGTCAACTTTCTCCTAATCATGTTTTCTATCACCCTCCCCCAGAACTTGACCCTTTGTTTTCTCCTCCATGTCCATGATTTCATACATGGAATCCTAGTGTGGGTTAACGCGGGTGACCCTTGTACTTCGCTTTCTTTCTTTTAAAGTAATAGTTTTACTGACTCCTTTTCCGATTTGGGACTTTCAATGAAATTTCAAAACCCAATTTTAAAAATTGCGAGGACACAATTTCTTAAGGGGGGAAGATTGTAACAACCCGAAATTTTTGAATAAATCTTGTTTGATAATTTTGTGTGTTATTTTAATTTATTTTTATACTCAACAAAAATGTTTCATTTGATAACATGAGTATAATTAAAATGAGACCGTTGGGTTTTGACTGTTATATGACCATTGGTCTATATGACCATTGTGAACTAAACATTTCGATTTTTGTCTCTAAATACAAGTGATCTTGGTTAATTAATATAGAAAGAAGATTTGATGGCCTCACCCAGTAGTCTTGGCCTGATCGAAGCCCATCTAACAGAATGTGGGAAGGAGGTAGCACCACTGGGCTTTGCTCTGGACCAAACCCAGGTCGAACTTCATCGTGTGAAGCTAGAATGGAATCACCTTTACGAGAAATTCCAACTGATAGAAATTACTACTCGTGCGATGTTGGCTGAGCCACCCTCAGATTCTCTCACCTTAGCACACCTTAGACTTAGGTCCTATGCTGGTGTGATAAGGGGTTATGTAAGGAGACTGTAGCTGCCTTGTGTAATCCTCTGTTTTAAATAAAAAATTGGGATTTTTCTTATGATGAAGTTTATGAATTTTCAAATGTCTGGATGAATATAGTATGCATATTTTTGATGAATTTTAGAGAAAGGATATTTTAAAAATGTTTATGTAATCCTTAAATAAATAAAAATGTGTAATAATTTTCAAAAAATGGTCTTCTACAATTATTTTCAGTACAAAATTTAGAGTCTAATAAGATCAACTTGATTTTTGATGAATAGTAAATTATGAATAGTGATTTTATGCTTAGGATTAGTAATGTGACCAAATGGATTATTAATCTCACTTAAATAAAGCATTAATATAATCTAGGTACCTTGATTAAGTAATGTGATTCAATAAAATGGTTAAATAACGATTTCATAAATTATTAGTCAAGTATTAGTTTTTTTGGGTGAATAGTGTTTTTTTATTAAAAATATTTAGAAAATTATTTTTATAAAATGGTTTTCATTTTTGAACTCAGAGCATCGATATTATGTTAAGGTAATTTTTGGGAATTTTTTTGAAAAAAATGAATTTTCGGTGAATAGTGTATTTATTTAAAAATTAAATTAACAATATTTAGAAAATTATTATTTTTTAAATGGAGTTAATTTTTGAAATCAGAGCATTGATATTTGGTTAAGGTGAAATTTTGGGATTTTTCTGAGAAAGTTGAATTTTCCATGAATAGTGAAAATACAGTTTTTAAGTTACGGGTGTTTAATGACATAATTAAATGATGTATTAAGTAAGTAATCTATATGGTCGAATTATGAATATTAAGGTAAAGTATGAGGTGTCCCAAGTGGCCAATACCATGGGCAAATACCGTGGGCAAGCCCATGGTTTTTCCAAAACCACTAATGAGGTGTCCCGTGGCCATTAATGTCTCGTCCCCTCACTTTCCCTATAAATACCAAGCCATCCTCTAATACATTCGACTCCCAACTCTTCCCCAACAAATCTCTGCTCTCATTATCTCCCAAGGAGTCCTCCCAAGGTGCCCCCATGCCCTCAAGGTCCAAACCATTGAGTTTTAAGAGTTACGTTTTAAGGTAAGGGATTCGACCCCTCTCTTTCTTTTCAAGTAATCTCTTTTATGTCATTTCTTTTATGCTCCATAATCTTATGTTAAGGGATGTTATTTTATATTCCTCTTACATACCTTTTCATGTTAATATAATTATAGATCCCCTCTTACTCTAATTATTTCGTTTTATGAAGTTTTAATTAGCGTCGTTAGGCTGCCGAAAGTTTTGTAAAGGATTTTTCTCCCTTCTCATTTTTCAAGATCTATTTTCATGTCAAGTCTTTAAAGTTCCTTTTTATTATGTTGGGGGTATGATATATAAAAATATCATAATGATATTTTATTATAATTTGATGATAGACCCCATTTGATCTCTTAAATTCAGTATTTTGAAGTTTTAAGTGGCGCCGTTAGGCTGCTGAATTTTTAAGTGGTTCTTTCACCCTTCTCATTTTGAAGTTCTACTTTCGTGTCAAGTCTTTCAAGTTCCTTTTTATTATGTTGGGGTATTATATCTATATCTATCATACTAAAATCTTATGTTCATATGATGAGATACTAAATTTTATCTCTTCAATTCAGTATTTTGATGTTTTAAGTGGTGTCGTTAGGCTGCCAAATTTTTAAGGGATTATTTCACCCTTCGCATTTTCAAGATCTATTTTCATGTCAGTTCTTTAAAATTCCTTTTTACTATGTTGGGGTATTATCTATATATCTATCATACTGAACTCTTATTTTCATATTATGAGAGACCCTATTTGATCTTGTCAATTCATTTTTGGTTTAAGTTTAAGTGACGCCGTTAGGCTGTGGGATTTTCATAAGAGAAACCTAATTTTTGTCTTCCTTCCATATTTTTCATTTCAAATGGTATGTCCTTCAAATTTCATTACAATGTTCATATATCCTTAATATTCTATCCCTATACTGTTTTATGGGTCATTTATGATTGTTTGACCCATGTCCCCTCTCTTTTCAATGTTTTCTAAAACCCCGAAACATAGCCGTTATGCTGCAGAATTTCCGTCTCAAAATGTCTCTCTCTTTTTCTAAAGTTCTTTTATTTTATTAATTGAATACTCAAAGTTCTCTCTTCTATATGGGTATTCACATATACACCAAAATGTTCTATTTTAAATTCTGGGATTTACATACATGAAACTCGCTTTCCCTTTCCATGGGTTTAAATTGACATAAAGATCATGTCTTTAAAGCAGTTTTTAAAACGTTATGATTATGAAATGAAACCAATTTCTTTTATGCTATATGGGTTGTTTATGAAATGATTTATGATGATATATGTGGCTCACATGATAATAAGGACATGTCAAGGGTGCGCCCAGATAGCGCTCCAATGCATTGGGTAAAGACTTAATCTCTAGAGATGACCTTTTAGACTGATACCTTGGTGAATACCCTTTGTAATTTTTAATGACACCTTGGGGATGGACCATGGTGAAATGAAATGATTGTCAATATTAAATGTTGTAGCCACATATTCAAGTTATGAAAAATGTTATTTTTATTATGATATATCTCATGATTTCTTTCTCATTCCTTTCATGACCTTATTGAAGTATCTCAAGTTCACATGTAAAATGTTTCTCTTGTTACCCTTACTGGGCCTTCTGCTCACCCTTTCTTTTGATGTATGTCCCCAGGTTATGAGATTCAGTAATTAACCTAGGATAAACATAAGGAGAAGCCTTTCAAGTGTTAAAGAATAATGTTTTTTTTTTGTTTCATGTATTAAGTTCCTGGTTTCCAAGACACTAAACCTTAAAGATCCTCAATTTTGTATAATATAATGAAATTTTATGTGATAAAAAGGCAGGATGCTATAACGATCATTAAAACCATGAAGCAAATTCACCCGAAAAATGAAATTAAACCTCATAAATAATCAAAAAGGTCATGAATAACCTTAAAACGCTTATAATAAATACTTTAAATATATAACAGGTTCTTAAATTGTTAATTAATGAATGTAATTTTATTTTTCAGGTCATTAATATCAAGTGGATAACACCATCGGACTTAAGGTATGGGATCCCCTCAATTTAACTCTTATTTAAGAATGTCCTCTATATTATTCTCTTTTATCTATAATCCCTAATAATAAGGTATGATTTCTCAACTCCCCCATAAATCCCCCATGATTTATATGTGATGACAACCCCTTTCTCTCTCATTAATCCCTCTTATGTACACCTAATACCATGCTGATAATCTGCAATGGATTCTACCTGAACCTTCTTTCTTTCTTTGGGTCGCTTCATCTTTCTTATTTCAAAAATTAATTTATATTATATTTTAATGTACATATTATAAATTATTTTTACATGTACCAATCTCCTTTATCAATACCCTTTCAACATTATATTTCATGGATATAAAAGTTTCCCTCCTCAATACTTCCTGATATGTTGTCATGTATCGAGGGAACTTCCCAAATTCTTACCCGTTTTAAAGTTGACTATATTTTCTATTTTAATACACGATTGTCTTCATAAAATCGGTATTTTTTATGAAAATATTATTGGTTATCTTTTGGTTTTATAAAAATTATTGTTCCAATTTCTACTTAAAAGGCTCTATATTATTTTCCCTAAAACCACACCAAAATGTTTTAATGCAAAAATTTGTTAAATACTTCTGTTATATATTGTCACTTCTAATTGATGTCACGTACCATGATACATTCATACATTCCTCTATAAATTTCCATGTATATTTTTGTTCCTTTCTTTCATAGAGTGTTTTATGATACACCCATTAATTATGACTTATGACATGATTGTTGTACCGAATTCTTTCCTTGGGCAACCCTTATGTTTATGTAAGATTGATTATATATTATTATTTATGTGGAAAACATTTTAAACAAAAGTTAATATGGGTGTTCTGATATAGGGATCTAATGCATTAGTTAATGTAGTCTCATGAGACGTTATGTGAGATGGTCTTGGTGGTTAGACTTGGCTTGTGCCACCATGTGCGACAGTTGTGGTGGTTAGCCTTGTCTTGGGCTAACCATTTATGAAAGTCTTTGTGGTTATCCTTGGCATGTGCGACCATGTGCGATGTTCTTGGAATTTTTCCTTAAATCATTCTAAAGTCGTGTTTTATGTTTCTACCACATTACTATGACTCCATTTTTATATATTCCATATTTATATATTAAGATTCTAACTGTTACATCCATTTTTATGTCATCATTTTATGCCTTATAACCCATGTGATATATCTTTATTCGTATTTTTATTCCATTTTTGGGATTCTTATCTCACATCTTTGTTCATGTGATCTTTAGGGTTCTCTATGCATATGTAAGGGCTCAAAGGAAGTTAGTAGAAATTTGTGAAGATTAAATAAGGAAGTGTTTTTTGTTCCATTTATTTAGTTTTATGTACCTGGTCTTCAAAGGAACTAGACTTCACAATCCATGGATGATACTCTGATTTATAATTATGATTAAAATTATGTAATGTTATGTGTAAAAAGATAGGGTCTCTATATGGGGTAAGGGTATTTTATCACATTACACCTTAGTTTCACCTTCTACCTCATTTATTCTCCTACCATGGTGACTCATTGTTACCTTAGTAAATTATTATTTTAGAAAAAAATGAAATTTTCATTATTGCCAAATATTTAAAATGTGATTCAAAATTTACATCCCAATTTATCAAATTTAATTTTCAAAAATGATTAATTTTAAAATGAAGATCTATTGCATAAATTATCTTTTTAAAATATCATGCTAAAATTTAGATAAATGTATTCTTATTTAATACTATGTAACATAAATTAGATAAATGAAAATTTATTTTATTATATATATAATTAATATATTTCAATAAAATACTTCTTAATGGGGATTGATTTATTTTTTTAAGAAAATATATATAGCATAAAGAAAAAATAATTCCTTGAAAAACACCCATTTCTTATAATAAAAGTATTTTTTCTAATTTATCTAATTATTTATGTTTAATCCATTAATATAATATTATCAATCTATTTGTATTACTAAAAATATATTAATTTTATAAATAAATTTAATCATTTTTTTAATTTATAAACTTAATAAAAATATGGCATGTACCAAAATACATAAAATATTACAAATATTATAAAAATAAGTTCATTAAAATATCATTTTTTATATTAATAATTAATTTTTTAGGTAATTATATATTATAATTAAAATACCCCACAAGACCTTTCCATAATCCCTAAGTTTGATATAATAAATGGTATTAGTCATGGATGATGATTCTGCTAGCATGAATCGTATTCTGTGTTCTATGAGCTTTAACATCTCCCATCGATGATTTCACTAAAGAAATACTTATTGAAGTTCAATTTGGGATTGGTTAAGTGAAAAACCTAGTGATTATACATCCTTAACATGATCAAAAAAATATATATTATATGGAATACTTACGCTAAATGATGTCAAAACTTCTCTCTTTTGATATAAATCTCACAATGTGATTTCTTTTATTTATGCCTGATATCTAGTTGTTGTATTTAAATGGTCATTTATAAGGATTATTTCAATTTATTATCAAATATTTTTTCAAAGAAATATATAATTTATGTCCTTATTCACTTTAATATCCAATGAATGTATATTACTAATGAACATGTATTCCCAATGACAATATTACTACCATATTTCCCTTTTTCAGTCCAATAAATTTCCTTACATACTTTATTAAACAAATTCACCTAATTAACTTATTTCCTTATGAATATTTTTATAATCTTTTAAAAGTATGAAATTATTTCTATAATTATCATATGATATTGTTAGGATATCATGATGATGCAGATTTTAATCTTTTAGTATTTTTATTTATGTATAGTTTTATTCATTCTGTAACTTGTACAATTATATTTCCATTATATATCTTGTATTTTATTATATTATATATTTTAATATAAATCCTAAATGGAATAAGGAATTTTTTATTTTATTTTTCTTTCATATTTAAGATAATATATCCAAAAAGGAGGAATTTCAAAAAAAACATATGGGTTCTTACATGTATAAATGTTCATTTCATCATCCAAGAAATATGGAAAGTAATTCTTCCTATAAATTTAAATTTATGGAAAAGAAGGATTTCAATTATTCTCTATATAAAATAAGTAGTTCAAATTATAATAACGTGTTAGAATGGAGAAACATACATTCAAAATTTATAATGAAAAAGATATCCAAAAACTTTAAAAAAAATGAGAGAGTTGATTTATAGTTGGATCATCATTGATGATCATGGATGATTCCTGTTGAATATTAAAGGATGTAATGACTATTAATGACTCAAATTACACAGTCCCCAAGAAATGACTAGAAAAATAGTGACAGTTACTAGATAAAATAACAAATCTAAAATTAATCCTTTCATTATTGTGTCTGTATGTATATATATATAAGATACACATTTAACTAATAGTGTTGATTAATATTTGTTATCTAATAATGATCTAATGAATAATATTGTTGAAAATGAATAGATCATGGGAGAATAATAGACATGGTAATTATTAAGCTTTTAAATAGATCCCATGGAAATCACTGCATGTAGAAATTTTGACAATCCAAATTTTTACAGATATATTTCACATTATTATTTATTTGGAATCCATAAATTCCAATATTATGATAACTCTACATTACCAAAAGATCATTTATATTTTACAACTTTCTTATAAAAAATTATAACACCCTCAATGTCACTTGTATGTATTTATTTCATGATATTTTTAACTTATTATTATTTGTCAATGTATTTTGAGTTTGTAATTCAAAAACAAAAAATAGTTGTGCAAAAATGGAGGATACATATTTAGTATTTTCAATGAATATCACCCACACATGAGAGAATATAGAGTCAAATGCATCATGTATGATTGGTCATTCTTTTCTAACCAATTTTGAATTAATTATGTGTTATAAAAAATGAAAAAAAAATATCATGTAGTTGGAGCAAAATTTCCAAAACCATGCATCCAAACTATGTGAAATTTCTAAAACGCAATACATGAATTTTATATTTTTACACTTATTTGGTAATTTCCTCACATTGATAATTCTCATTTGTACCGACTTCTATAGATCCAAACTATGCATATTCCCAACATTTATTTGATATTCAATGGTGTTCTTCTTCCAACTATAGTGGTTTATCTAGGTAAATCACCCTTTCTCTCTATATATTTTATTCAAATCACCTTATATTCTCTTTTTCTTTGACATTCTTAATATCTTTTTTCCTAGGTATCCATGGAATCCAATTATATAGAGAGATTATTTTACAATCATGATGTTCTTGGATTAATGTTTTTTATGGGGATTTTTTTTATTCTCTCATGATTAATGAAGGTTTCTAGGATTCAATGGATTTTTGTATGGGTCCCTATATGAATTCCTTTTACTTTGTATACATTTTGTTTTTTCACATTAAATTTATCATATATACCAATTTAGAAACTATATAAATTACATTTTATTTACTTTTAATTATTATTCAATTTCAATATGAATATTATTTATGAAAAAAAGAGTTTCAATAATTTTCAAGTGTTATGTCAAATAAGGTTTTTTTATTGCACAAGTGGAATTTGAAGAATTTTTTGTTAGAATTAAATTGATTTAACAAGATTTTAAAATTATTTTTTGAGAAGATAAATACTTATATAAAGTATGTTTCATAGTTTATTATCTTTGTATATCTTATAAGGGTTTGGTTAGAATAATGATTATTTGATACTGATTTTTATATTCATATAATTTTCATGACATTTAATAATTGTTATAATTATTGATATTTTGTTATTGATGGTTATATGATGAGGATTTTAGTTGAATAATATTCACATAGTATCCTTGGTTAATCGGATGGTTAATCGGATGGTTAATCACGGTGAGCAATACACTATCTTATATTATGATCAAAATAGTGTTCCTAAGTGTATTTCTCATCCTGGCTAGTGGTTTCCAACCAACAAGGAAAAGACAGTAAGTTAAGATATGAGATTGTTTTGATTACATATTGTTGGTAGTGATATGTAAGAGAGGAGTTAGGTTACCCCATTATAATTTATTTAATAATCTTTTATTATATTATTTCAAGGCATTTTTTACTCGTTACCGTGTTTCTAATTGTGATGTTTCTCTTGCAGTTTTTTATTTTAGACTTACATTCTCTCCCTCTTACTCCAATTCCATTTCAAATTATTTATTCTAAAAAAAATGAAACTCAGTTTATTTATACTCATGAAAAATAAAAACATAATTTATAATTTTATTTCTAACTAGTGTTATGGGATTTCGAAATAAAATGAGTTTTGCACGTTTCTAATGGTATCCTCCTAGATGAATTCTCACACCCCGTATACACCCACCGGGAGTAGTATATCTTTTTATGTTTGAATATGGTAAAATTAAAGAAACCACTCTAATTAATGTAATATTGTAGACTACTTATTATTTTTAGAGACATGATGATTTATTGGTGACCATAGGTTAGAATGAGGTAGTTTAAGAAGTATCACCGGAACTCTTTGTAACTTTGGAAAAGCTTTTGTATTTTAATCCTTATAATTTATTGAATTTTGGTATTTTATAGATTATGTTTTATGTATCACATAATATTTTTTAATGAATATATGGTTGGATTTTTGTGTTTTTATTTTACTCCTAATTCAATATATGGTTAAACATATAAAATGAATATATTTATTTAATTTTTATGGATATCCATTATATGGATACCTCATGTTAGATTATTAGTTGGATTAAATTATTTTTTTAACTATTTAAGAAGGTGAACATGTTCCATGTTGGTATATTTTTATACCCTCAGCGCTTTTCCCCAGTCTATGGTGATTAGAAATAAACTTCATGTCATTTAGTAGATCAGCTCAAGTGGAATGGTGGATAAACCACAGACGATTTGTTACAAAATAGTATCAGACACCTCATATTATTTAGATAGTAAATCTAGATAAGATAAAAGATAACTAGAGATCAATTGATAAGTTCAAGGAATTTTTTTCTTAACTCTTTCCCTTGTGGAACCCCAAGATTCCGTGTGTTTTTTAGAATTATTATATGAATTTAGGATTTATTTTTAAATTAATTAAGATATTTTGACATGGTTTTCTACAATTAATGATTTTATAAATATTTTAGGATTTATTTTTAAAATTCCATGTTTTTAGTGAAAATTTGAAGGAATCCATGGAATCATGGTTTCCATGCACATTTTGGAAAATTGTGTTCAGATTATGAATTTCTTTTCTATACACCCATTAGTGGGGTTAGATTATTTAGAACATAGTGTACCACACTAATGGACCAAACAGTGTACAATAATGAATTTCTCGAATTTTATAATGTATGAACCTATTGTGATTTTAAATTTATATTTTTTACTTTTTAATAAGTAATTTAGTATACTTTTTTGGATTTTTTATATTATTTGAGGTGGAGTTGTGTTTCAATTAAACTTATTTTTTGGGTTTTTTTGTATGTTTCCTCCCAAAAACTATCTGATAAATCAAATAGAGGGAGATATGAATGAATTTATTCCAATAAATTCTCATGTAGACACAAACTGTGTTATTTTAATTACATAGAAAATTTAATCTCTAGGATTATAAGATGAAAAAGATATCACTCATGCAGATGATCATGCTCAAGTCATCATGTAAAAATATCAACCCCCTTCGGTGATAACCAAAGGTCTTATGAACCCAAGGAATTGATAGAATAATTGAGTATGTTTATAGTTTTATTTAGATATATAAGCCTTACATGGTCAATTTTTTCATATACTAGTGACAATACACTAGTCGTAAATGGTGGGAATTAGTATTGTAGGTCAAGCTACACGTGGCTCACACATAGGAAATGTTTAAGGGGATGTTAAACATAAAATTTCACCTAGGGACATTAAATATGGATATGTAAATGGTTTTTTGACTCTAGATAAATTTAATTGTGTATTTGTGGAGTATACCATTCATATCAATAATTTCATCTAATTCTCAGCAAAGTTCCTCATAAATGACACCCTAAGGGAATGTCAGTTTTAACTGAGAATATGGCTGGAAATTCGATCCAATATCATTATCTTATAGATTTTAATGTCTATTATGGTGGTTAATAAGAAAAAAATGGTCGATACTAGTGTGGTAGATCATATTAGGTTGGATTATGTATTTTTTTGAATATAAGAAAGCATTAATTCCTTATATTTTCTGAAAACAAAATATGTGTAATCTCAATTGAGTATTAGTTAAAGTGTTAATAACCTTCCTAACATCATTTCTTATAAATAAAATAGGAGGTAACCGTATAAGTTATTAATGTATAAAAAATAGGAACTCTATAACTAGTTTTTATGAAACACTATTTTCTTTCAATAGAGAAGGATATTATCCTTAAAGGAGGAAAGAGTACTTTTAGATGAAATATGAGCCACATCTTTCTAATAAATCTCAGAGTGGGATAAAACATAGTAATTTATATTTTATGGAGCATATACCTTTAGATTCAAAAGCATATCCAGTTACTATTATAGGTCATATCCTCATTGATTCTCATATGGTTCTCTATTTTTATGATAATAATTATTCATATTATTCCATTTATTCTAGAGTTTTTAACTCATTGGGCTTGTAATCTAAGTTAACATCTTCGGTGATAGAAATTATGACTCCTTTTAGAAAGAGAATGGAGTAAGATTTTAAATTCCTTTAATGTCATGTAAAAATTATTAATATTGAAATCATTTGTGATTTTCTTAAAATTATCTATATATATTGAATCTCATTTTTGGTATAGAATATATGATCTTCTCTAAATATTAGGTTGACCACTATAATAATAAGTTTAACTTATTTGTTCTTGGTATAAGTATGCACATATTATTAGTTGATTGTGATCTGAGATCAAGTGACATAGGTTTTATCTGTCAAGATATTATATTATTAACAATTTATATATTTAGATTTCCCTTTTATTCTTTCATATGGGATTCAAAAAATTCATGTTCTATTGGGGGAAAATAAGTAACATATATTATTCCATGATGAATTCTCTCGGAAACCATTGGAGTGAGAGTTTAAATTCTCTATTATTTGATTTTTGAAGAACAATGTCATCTATATATAATTATATCAGATGGATTTTACTAAATTTAAATAATTAAAAGTTTTTCATAAAGATCATAATATTAAGGTTTAAATATATCATACTGTGTCACTAGTGGTGGCAATAATTTTCTTTGAAAAGAAGGAACATATAAGTAACCAACAACGTATTTATTATTGAACTTATAACTAGGTGATAGTAAAAAAATAAATAGGTTTTTCCTTATATTGATGATGTTTTTTATCATATAATAGAAGTAAAACAATTTTCTAGGATTAACCACTGATTGGGCGTTCACCACCTGATGCCAAATTATGTAGACATTACAATGGAAGATTTTCGTAGTAGGTATGAGCACTATGTGTATCTCATTATGTATTTAAAAAATAGAAATTCTCCCTTGGATTCATTGAACTGATAAACTGTATCCTCTATAGAAACATAATAACCTTTATAATTTTGTTTATAAGTAAAATACAAATCTATTACAAGATGAATAAATATTATAGGAATCATTTAGATATTATCTTGAGAAACATAAATTAGTATCAACTATATGTTAAATTATTTAAATGATAATTTTGGATTTATGAAGTGAAATTCCTGGGCCATGTCATTACCAAAAAATGTATTTTTTAGATCATGATATGATTCAAGTGGGAATGAAATGAAAATACCAATGAATTTGTTTTATATCAAAAGAGTTTCTGTTCAAGAATGATATTAATGGTGGTTTCTCTATTAATTTTTTGAATTGGCATCACCAATGATATATTTGACCCAATGGGATTGAAATTTGAATAGATTAAAAGGTGTCATAATTCTAATCAATAGTTGAAATCTAGTCTCACGTATATTCCAATATTAAATCTTCCTAATACTATTAATGGTCGTACAGTGTCTTTGGATACATGAAGTATGGGGTAGGGGAATGTAATGACATAATGTGACCAAGTTATGGCTTATGGGTTTTTATATTTGTTCCCTCAAAAAAAACTACCCCACTCATAACCTTGATCATCAGCAGTTATGTAATAATTTAAATATCAGGACCACTATCTATTTATGTATAATTTTACAATATATAATGATTATATAATAGTATAATATATTTTAGTCTAAAATGACATGAAGCTTATACTGAGATAATGTGGGGGTATCTCAATAAAGTTTATTGCTATTTGGATTATATACTGAGAAAACAAAATGTGGATTCTAATTCTATAATCCATAATTTATAAAATTAATTAGAGAATTAGTTCAAGGAATAATTTAATTTGATGATACTTTTTTTCATAAATGAACCAAGACGTTAGAGAACACGAGGACATGGTATTCCTGGCTAATTTATATGAAAAACCTTTCCTGGGTGATATTGTTTTTATTGATCAATTATCATATCACAGTTTTTAAATAATAAGTTGAATATTAAAAGGATGGGAGGGCTTGGGTTAGTAGTATTAGTCTCTTGGTGGCCCTTTATGTTTTAGAAATTGTTTAGTGGTCTATGTGTCTCAGAGGCGGGATGTGGTCAAAGATGGAAATCACTCTACTTTGGTATCACACCTATATGCTACCAAGATTTATTAAGAACACATCAATTGGAATTTGATTTTAGTAGTAATCTAAGTGATTATAAAATTTGTAACTCATTACCTCATGGGTCTATAGGTGAATGGTGTGCATCTAAACCCCCACAGGATAGCTTTTTCCACTAACCATTTATATAGTGAAATGAGATGATATATCCTTGTGAATTTTCAATATACATAGATTATTTCATAGTTCTAATAATCCAATTTGGCTTATAATCAACCCTTTAGTGAAATCATCACACTTACATATGATAAATAATATTACAAATATCAAAGATCTTGGACAACTATATGTCTGAGTGATTGGGAAGATTCATATGGTTCAATTAGTGGTTATTTCTTATTCACACACATACATTACATCTTTATTATATAATAATATTTATGAATAAATGGGTTCAAGTTGAGGTTGTGTACTATACATAACCTAGAAATAGATGGTCAGACAAAGGGAATGTTTAAGATTCTTGATGAAATTATTTGTGCATGTGTGATCGAATTTAGGTTTTTATAGGAGAAATTATTAACATGATATATGTTATCATAAAATAATAGTGACCAAAAAAGGATAAAAATGTCCCATTTCAAAAGACTATTATAGATATGTACGATATTCCCCTCTATACTAGGGTTAGTTGGGTGAACGGTTTTCATGGATATTGAGCCTACTTCAAGAGGTGAAGAGTTAAATTTAGTTTTTTAATAGAGATATGAGATGGGTAAAATATGATACAGATTATATGTAGAACATCAAAATTAACCCTTGGAGTTATAATTTTTTGATCATTTATTCCTCAAAATATCTTCTCCATTAGGACATTGTATATTGATAAAGAGGGTTAAGGTTATGTAAAAGTATGTAGGTTCATTTTTAATAGTGGAATATCTCAGAATAGTTGAATATTGGATATATCTATCATACAATATGATGTCATTAATGATTTAGTCAATATTTACTTTTTAAAGAAGTATTTCATTGTTCTATCTCATGTGATTGAATGGTAATATTTGGATTTAAAACATGAGGCCACTAGTGTAAATCACCAAAATTGATATCCTTGATTTTCATAATTAGGTGTTATGGGGAAAACATATTTCATTACTCTATTTGTAAGTGAATCATGATAATGATATAGATGAGACTTCTGATTTCTAGGCTCTAATGAAGAAGTTGTTGCCTCGTTTGTTCTCTTATTGAGGTCCATATAGACTTCCTAAGAGTGTAAAGTAGAACTATTTTGAGAATTATAAAATCCACAATTTCGCTGTTATATATTTATTTTCTGTATATTTCTTTTCATTATTTTATATTTGGTTGTTTTGGGAGTTTTAAGTTCTAAAACATGAAAAATTTTAGTATAGGGATAGATGTATGGTTAATACATGGTTAGTACTAACCATGTTTCTCAATCATATAGATGAGTTGCTTCAGTCTGTTGGAACATGTGTTGTTGGTGTTGTGCTAGATTCCCCAAATTTAGGAACACCTTCTAGAAAATCACTTATGTAACAACTCCACGAGATCCAAAAATGGAATCACCTAATTCAAACATATGGACAAGGGAAATTAAATCCAATTTCCCTCATTTAATCTCATATAACTCCTACAGACCATTTCAAACACCACCAAAAATAGAATCAAAAAATAAATAACACTCAAAACAGAAAAAATAAACGAGATTTTGTGGTTAATACTCCATCCTTGTCTAAGGTATAACCACTTTTAGACTTTATTCATCTACTAAATGTAAATTTTATATTGAAATCTACATGAACAAGTGACCCTACACATATATTTATAGTCATGTTTTTCTGATTGAATAAACTATGTTAGCTTCTGAGTTCATGGTCATCTCTCAACTTGGTTATCTCTACTAGAAACAAAACTAGAATAACATTTTACCCTGATAAAATCTCCAAGATAGCTTATTTATTTTTATTCAAAACTTATAATAAACAAATGTATCCTTTTGAAAAATCATCGATATATTCTTACTTATCATTAGAGTTATTCCTCTTAATGAAAAAACTTCTCTCTTACCCTCATTAGTATGATCCATCCCTTTACAACTAGCACTTTCTTTATGTACATTACTTCATATGGTTCCATTTAAACTTCTCTATTTAATTCCACTAACATATGTCTAGAACCACCCTATTCATATTTTTTATAGAAAAATCCGAAGAATAGATTTCATAATAACCATATAATATCTCACTTAAAAATTAGTTTATCAAATTTATTGAAGACCTTTAAAACACTACCTTTATACCGCATAAGAACAAATTAAGCATTCTTTATTTTTTTCTCAACCCAGTCCCATTGAGGAATATCTCTACCTCAAAATGTAATAACCAACATATAACCACACTACAATTAAATGATTAAAAATAATTATTATTTACTTAAATCCCCCATACCTTTTAGTTTATATATTTGGAGTATTAAGAAACCCATTAAATATAAAAACCCACACTTCTACTCAGGGTATATTTTTTTAACAAGGAAATTTTCTTAAAATAATACACTTGATTTTTTCTTGTAAAATAACCAAAACTAGAACCTTGACATATCTGTTGTTACTAATAATCATTAACACTTATAAAAATAATTTTAAAGCTAGGATTAGTACAAAAGGATTAATAAGGGTTATTAATATAACAGAAACCCCATTAATCCACGTAAATACTTGAAAACCTATTAACATATTTTTATTTCACATAGTAAACTTTGAGCTCATAAAATATCATTAACTTATATTCAATCATTAAATAAACTTATTTCTTAAACAAATTACATTAAAATAAGCTCAAAGGTAAACATAATTAAAATATAATATCTATGTTGTTTTTCTAGAAAATTATAACATTTTCACCATTAATAACTCATAATCACCAATAATGGAATTAATTACCAAGTAAATTCCAATAAATTTTAATAAAATAAATACACCAGCTAATTCCCTCATAATTTATCTTGATAATAAATCATTACACAATAAATTTTAGAGAAATATATTTGTCCCTAAATTCCTCATCTATACTATAAAATTTTCATTTAATGAATAAAACACAAATTACATAAAATTTCAACTAATAAGAATAAGAATTAAAGTTAACCCATGAAATGAAAAATATTAAAAAAAATCAACATATTTCTATTAAGGGTAAAATTAAAAGAAATACATATAATATTAATAGATATTAATAGTATTTTTAGAAATAATTTTCTTATAAAAAAATTGATAGAGAATATAAAATGACTTTAAAAGACATTAAGGGAGAGTTAAGATAAACCCCATAATGACTTAGTAATGATTGATTAAAAGACAATGAAAAATATAATATAAATGGGATTATGATTCATATGAATTGAATATAGTATATAATAAAAATAACTCATCTAATTATATAAATAATATAAAATACAATAAATGAAAAGTATAGAAATATCACAAAAAGTAAATTGAGAAAAAAAATTTCTACCTCAAGTTTCGTATCACTTTGTTGGTCCACTAACTTCTTAAATAATAAAGTTATAATAAATATTTCCTTGAATAATCACATTCTTAGGGATTATTTTATTGTTAATCATTTTTAATGATTTATTGTCATCTATAATTAAATTATTTGGTTGATTTTTATTATATTGGTAATATTACAATTGTTCAGTCCCCAATTCCAGAATAGATAAACTATAACCATAAAGATAAAATATCATTTTCCAAAGGATCCATAAGCTCTATAAGTTTCAATGTATATGTTTCTTGACATTTTAGAGGTAAATTATTTCAGTAGTATAATATGTATATATATTTTGAGAAAATATCCTCGGTAGTCATGTCTTAAATTTCTAATAAGACTATTTTTTTAATTTTAAATTCATTATTATCAAGAAAAGTTTATTAATATAGAATCATAAAAATTAAATTATTTTATTATTAAGTTTATATAAAATTATTAAATACATTTTATGGGTATGCATAAAACCATTGAGGGGAAAATAAAAAATTATTGTCACCTTAGGTAGTATAAAACCACAAAAGGTGAATGATGCTTTCTAAAAGAGCTTTAGAAAACAAATACCTCTAAATATTTGAATTTTAAAAAAACATTGCATATAAAATTTTCTACAATTTCAAAATTTCTTTTAAAAATAATCCATATGATTCAATGGGTAATAAGAGAACAAAAAAAGGAAAAACATATATTTGGAAACCCACATTTTGATATAAAAAAAATTATGAAAAGAACAGAATGAGAGGGAAAGAATGATATCACCTCAATAATGGATTAATTTTTTTAAAACACATAAACTGAATCATTAAAGTGAAATAATATAAGGTTTAAGTGATTTATAAACAAAAATATTTTTAAAAAATAATGAAAAAACTAACTTGGGAAATCATGACATGATCTTTGAGTAGATTCTATTGGATTGAATCTAAATCCATATGGGGAGGTGATTTTGTATATAAAAAATCATTATAAACATTTAAATGAAAGTTTTTAGAATATTTTTTTTTCAATTTTGTGATAAAATTAAACATATATTTTTTAAGAAAGTATATAAAAAGTCCCCTTTTATATAGAGTATCCAAGGGTTTTTTCACAAATATTCAATCATTAATGGTTATTAATGTAATTTTAAAATGTCCTGTGGATCATAATTAAAAATAGATCATATATTAAAACACTCATAATCCATTTTTGATTCAAGATATGGTTTTTTGATATTTTTATTAATTTACAAATCATTTTCATTATTTAATACTATTTAAAAATATTTCTATAACTAATTATTTTATTTTATTTTTAAAAATTATATATAATAATATATTTCAACTTTAAGTATTTAAAACATTTAATGATTACCATAGTTATCCTTTAATCCAATACAAGACTCTAATATAACATATTACATTAAATATTTAAAAAACTTCATTTTTTAACTTTTCCCCTTAATGCACAGGCCTTGTGAAAACACTATTAAAAATTAATTTATATTAATAAAATAATATTTATTAGATTTTTTCAGTATATTAATTTATAATATAGGTAAAAATGGGTTTCTATAATCACATTAAATTTGAATACTAACTTTAAGAAATAAATTAAAATTTTCAAAAATATCTATTAAAATGAAATATATATTCTATATTCTTTTATTATAATTTGTAATAAAAAACATTAAATATTCAACAAATTTACTATTTAAATTCGTATCTAATTATTTTTAAATTTGTTAACAAAATACCTTCTACATAATTTTGATATTAAGATTAAAAATTTATTATTAAGTTTTTTAATATATTATATAATTATTAAAGAATAAATTTTAAAATACAATCTCATTATATTTTAAAATAATATATTATTTTGAATAATAGATATTTCTTTTTCCAATTAAATACCATATTCATGTTGCATTCCTTGATAAAATTATTTTCAAAATTTTATATCAATGAATATTAATATAATTATATAATATTAACATAAATACACATTTACCAAATTCTAATAATTTAATAACTAGTCAAATATATAAAAATAAGAAAATCATGTTAAATAAATATATACAACTGTTAGATAAAACATATTTCTTGATATGAAATTAACATAACAATTTTTTAATATAAAATGAGTATAAAATTAAACTTATTACATTTTTCATATCATATAATGGGAATCCTATAGATTTTCTCAGCAATCATATAATTGAAATCCAACTAGTCATATAATAGGTTCCTACAACAAATACAACTAAGAATATATATTGGATAAAATCAATGATTATATTGAGCTTCTGTATTCTATTACTTATCTAAAATAAATTCATTTTATTCTCTCATTTCAACCTCAAAAAATCCATCTACATTTCAATTTATTATCCCTCTTTATATAAATATATAAAATGAGACGATTCTTATGGCATACCATGTATATGGTAATTTGATCTTGTATTGTCCCTATTTAGTGTTTTTATTATCCCATTAATGTTTAATTTTTATTTAAGTGTATTCATCCTTTTTTTATAATGTTATATGAGTAGTAAAATAATGTCCATTTTTTTATTTTACAATTTTTCTATTCTAATTTTTTTGAAGAAAATATCTATAAAAAATCATACAAAAAACTGAGTTATAACATATTCTTTCTAAAACTATGAACTCCATTGTTATATTTATAATATTCAAGATTTATTTTATATTTCGAAGCTCATGTATTCCATTTTTCACAAGCTTCTAGATGAAATTATATTTTAAATAAATGTTTTTCCATTTGTTGAAACATTGTATTCATTATAATATGTATCACACTCTAAATATTAGATAATGAAATTTTATTATATTCATTCCTTATATGTTCCTAAAAAAATAACTCAACCATATCACCTTCTACCTAGCTTCAGTTATAGAAACTTATAATGATTATATGTTAAGTAGTATAACTACTGATTGGTGCCTTAGAATTTATCTTATAAAAGTTCCTATATTGGATAACACTTATCCTATGAATCCTTTTTGAGTGTCTATATACGCTCATAATTTTTTATCAGTATACCCTTTCAAAAGATCATTTGTTCTAGAAAATAAGGATTGTCATTTTAAATCTTTGAGATACCAAATAATCTAATTTATATTTTCAGAGTTCTCAATTACAATAATTTCTATGAACCTACTAACAACTCCCACATATTGAAAAATATATAACCATTTAATATTCATATAATAAATCAGGAATAAAATCTTTAATTCATGATAAACCCTTAAAATATACTTAACCTTATCTTTTGTTCATTATTTCTACTCATTGTATAGTTTGAAATTTTTTGATAATGGGGTAGTGATTAGATTAGATTCAAACTATTAGAACCACCCCAATATCTTCTGGATGTACTAAGATAATGAAAATATTAAATTTTTATGGTCTTGGGCACTCTCAATCAACATCTTGAAAATATTTTCGGCTTCCCCAATATCCTTAATTTTGAACCTCTCAGATAACACAGTGTTTATCTAGTAGATCTAGTTCTTTTCATAACCTTCCAATAATATTTCATCAATATTCAAGTTAATTATGATTAAACATCCATATAATAACACATTATGGTTGAATAAATAATCCCTATTATAGTGTAAGAATATATGTTCTACCATAAAACCATTGAACTTATGGTTCCACAGCCTAGGTGCCTTCTTTATCCTTACATACTCTTCTTAATCAAGTTCCCACAGTTGCATTCAAATTGATTGAATATTTATATTTACACATCATAAATTTAGTCATTTAATTGTTTATATATGATTTTTGAATTCAAATCAAATTGTGTAAGATGAAATCCTCCATCCAAAACCATTCCAAGAACCATCTATATTGTGGTGTTCTTAATAATTGCAATAAATATTAAACTAAAATAAATTCTTTACTATTTTTGACAACCTTTAACAACTAACCTTTCCTTCTACTTATTCCATTCATCTACTTCTTCCTTAAAATAATATACCAAATTATTCTACACCACCATCTTCCCTAGTGGAAGTTTTTAATATTGTAATCTTCTAAAAATAAATCAAAACATATATTTCATCATTTATGGACAACTTTAAATAATTAAGACCTTAAAATTCTTTGGGATTTCATCCTATCCACTCTCTATAATAATTAAAAAATTTGATTTTTAGATGAACCATTAAACTATTCTTCTAACTCTGGTAGACACACATCAACATCTTAGGTTACGCTCCTTCTAAAATTGTGTCTTCTGCAACTCTTTCACAATATTCCATAGTCTATAAGATCCTTGGTAAACCAGGATCTAGATATAGTTCCATAACTATCCTACATTTAAAAATTATTCTATCAAAAAATCAAAATGTTTCTATACATTGAGTGATTTTTAAAAATTATATAACTTCGAAACACATATTTAGAACAACCTCAGCATGATTCAAGGATTCATTATTTTTTCCATCATTTATTCAAGGTTAGTATCCTTAAAAGGGATCCCATGAATTCAATATTTTGGATTATTCTGACCTTTAATATATCATTACCTCATATATGAATCCAAATACATCACTTACAAAACCAACAAATAAATATTATTGGTAATTTCTGTTTAAATTATCTTTCTCCCTATAATAATCATAGACATAGGAAATGCATCCAAAAACACTAAGGTAAGAGATATCCACTAATATTATTGTCTATTTAGTTTCTATAATTTCATACACTACTTTTGTGGTAGGACTTCTGTTTAAGAATTATGCTATATAATTCACAATTTACTTCTAAAACCCCTTCAGCGACCGAAAATGAATTCCATTTCTTATGGATCTCTCACATAGTGTCTATTTTAAATACTACACAAGACCATTATATTTTGGTGTTCTTGAAACCATATTCTCTAAATTATTTATTTTATTCTAATAAACCATAAGAAATTATTTTGATTCATACACCCCACAAACTCTGGTCCCCAGACACTAAAGTTTTAAACCAACCTCTTTCTCCACCATTTCCCGCCATTGAATGATGGTTCTAAATACACCATACTTGTGCATGATAAAGAATACCAACCTAATATTTGTTACATCATAGATAAAACTAATATAATACAATGATCCTCTATGATATTAAACTATTTTCAATCTTCATACATCCATATACACTAACAAAATCTTCTACTTCTTTGGTGTTTTACCTTTCATTAAAAGAAACCTTATACTAATACCCAAGGATACACTCCTCACTTGTGCAATAATCTATATGAATTAGTTTAATTAAACCTTAAATAGCTATTATTTTCACCCCTTTTTCACGTATCTGACTGAGATAATTATGCCAGAACTTTTCCATTACATAATTTTTTATTCCAACTAGTGAATAAACTTATGAACACTTAATAGGGTTTGATGTTTTTCCTTTCACTAATTTTTCCCCATCAAGAAACCACATTTTATCTTAGATGATCCTTCATTAAATATAATATAAAAATCCATATAATTAAGTTGAGATATTGAAATTCAATAATTCCTTAATAATAGTATGTGGTGCATCCCTTGAAATATTAGTAGTATCTTCTCATGGTTCTAACATTTAAAACACCTTTTATAAATCATATATTTTTTCTAATTTATAATATATTTCATATTGAATATTAAATATATATAATTCTTCATGTTTCTCTACATATATATTGAGTGAAATGATGCTCATTAATCAATTATTTTTGACTCTAATAGACTGGTGATAGTTAGTAACAATGTACTTTCTTTACCTGTGGTATTTTCAAAAGAACATCAATAAGTAAACTTTCAAAAATTAACAATAATTTTCCTAAAATACATCTTTAAATGACCTATATTTTCAAAATTCTAGTATAGGGGTTCGAGTTCCACTGATTTCCATCAGATCTTCTATATATTATTTTAATTCTCATTCTAACCATCACACTCAAATGAGAACCCTTTCCTATACAAATTAAAGGTAGAATTGATAGAACCCTATACATATTTTTCCTGATATCTTCCTTATAAATGATATCCTAAATATCCTAAAACTCTAATTTATTCTTATGTATCAAATTATATATCAGTTTAACCATCGCATATAATGATTTCATAAGTGATGAAAGAATAATTAATCCTCATACTTTTCCTATAAACATCACATGTACGAATTAAAATTTGTTCAACATTTATTTTACGTCAATGATTGTTCAGCCACAAACTTATCATCCTTTATATATATGCAAAAAAATATACACATAATAAATACTTTTTCCCTTGTGTTACACGTCTCATACATGTATTATATTCTCTACACATGTGTTCTCATTGTTTTTTCATATGTCGAAGTCCATTTTCCAATATAAAATCATATAAAAACCCCTCCGTTCATTCTAATTATTTCCTATTCATATTTGTCTATTCTATTTTCTTTTATCCCAGTATAATAAATATTAAAATGGTTTTTGAATCAATTTTCATTAATTTACATTCTCAAAATTCTGATATATAAAAAATCAAAATTTCCAAAATGGGTATTTCCTTATTCTAATTAAATTTCATCCAAAATAATAAAATCTAGAAATATAAAAAAAAAGGAAAAACCTCACCAGAATTCTGTAATCATGTTCAAATGCCACTTGTTAAACCAAAAATTCCAACTTATAGAACACCTTCAAAACCTCACAATAGGAACAAGTCTAGAAAATCCTAAATTGGAAACACTCAATTGAAAAAAAAATTATTTTGGAATTAGTCGCCAACATATTCTGTTGAATCTATTTGATCTCTTCCATAACATTTCAAATAAACACACAAGAAAAATTATAAAACAACTCACATCCCTAAAAATTCAAACAAATATACATTTATATAGTTCTGGTTTAGTTCTACACCATGGGACATAAAATAATTACCTTTACTAATAAAAAAATAAAAAAATATATTACAAGTTACTTGAACAAGTAACCTTATTTGTCTTTTTACAGACATCTAAATATAATTTAACAAGTTCAAATTTTTTCATTCTATTTGGGAATCCCTCATTATTTAAAAATTCACTAAAAAATATACCTCCTTAACTTCTTAGCCACTATTAAATTTTCAAGATTACTAATTTATGATTGTCTGTCTCACTAAAAAATCCTACAAATACCATTGATAAATTTCATTGTCATTCTTATATAGCTTCAGACTTATTTCTATTCAAATCAAGGCATCTTGCACATCTATATCAACTAGTTAAAGTCTTCTATTATTGAAACATAATCTTAATTCTAAACCCTATTTTATTTCATTGAACGTAAAATATTTATTTCCAAAAAGATAATTCCAAAACAACTCTATCCAGAAGATATATAGCTTTAGAGGAAAAAAAGCTTTCATGAAAATCTAAATGTTAGTTCATCAATTTTTAAATTTTTTGGCTAAACCATGTAGTATAAATAGAAAAATAAAAACGATATTGTATGTTTAGGTCATGGTTTTCAAAACCACTCTTTCTAAATATCTAAATTCCCAAGAATTTAATTTTTATTTTTTATTTTTACCCATAATTTGGTATTTCTTCACTTGAACTCCTACCATTTTGGTCAAACTATCCACCCCACCTCTAGGAAGCTTCCCTCTCTTTTTCAGTGTTTTAATGGTCTTCTTACTCATATCAAGGGATTATATTACGTAAATCTCACATTCTACCTATATTTTATCTTCCCATCTCATTCCATCCTCTTCTAATTTTACTTTTTCCAGTGTCCCTTCCCAATCCCTCCATGGTGGCCACTTCCATGTCTAGGTAATGTTCTAGTCAAGATGTTTATGATTTATAGTGTATTTTATCAGTCTCTCAAATTATAATTTTAAGTTATTTTAATAAGAAAACCACATTTCAAGGGATTTATGTAAGTTTATATTCATAACATCCTTTTTATGGTGAACTATTTTTTATATTCTCAAAGTATTATCTATACCATTTTAGGTCCAATATCATTTACCTTTATTTCATTTATAATTATTCTTCTCCTTATATTTTAGTTTTTTTTATTTGAAAATTTTAGAGTTTAATGGTTTTTATGTGTTATATGATAAAATATTTTTTCATGATAATGTTTTATTTGTGGAATTTTTTACTAAACTATGTTTGAATCACATTTATATCCAAATAAAAATTTAAGAAAATAACTGTTTTTATAATGGATGTCTCATGTTGTTGTATTACTTTATATATTATAAAAGTTTTTTTTGAACTATGATTGTATGATGTCTATTTTTAATATTGTTTTCCTAAAAAGTCCAAGGTGAAATATTTATAATTTTTGAGATTGTAATATTTATGTCCATGTAAAGATATTTTTATTTAAATAAGACTCATATGGGATCCTTGGGAAGTCATATAGTTCATTCGGATGAGTACCCACTTTCATATATTACATAATGGACAGTGAACCCTAATATAGTTCATGTTTTATCTAGAGGGTTTCCGCATGGTGAGTCTAATATTTTTAATTAGGTTCTAAGACTTTTAGTATTATGTGAGAATGGATGTGATCTAAAAAGAGGTATTTTGTTACCCCATTATGCATGATATTATAATCCCATGTTGTATTATTATCAAGTAATGTTTTAATCATTACCATGATTTTCATTGACATGTCACTCAGACATTATTTAATTTTAGATTTACTAAAAAGGCCTATTACTCATGTTCCTTTTCAAATACTTCATTTTATAAAAAAATTGAAAAAAAAATTATTTCCTTACACATGTAAAATAAAGTGGTAATTTATAATTTTATTTTAAATTAGTGATATGGTTTTTCCTTAAAAAACAGTTTCATAGATTCAGGGTAGTATCTTATTGTTTTATTTTTCACACGTAAAATAAACCCATTAGTTGTATGTAGACCTTCTTGTGCCTGGTTTAGGTAAAAGTAAAAGAGATACTTCTTTTGATCCCATACCATATATAACCTTTAAATATTTTTTATGAAATGGTGACCTTATAAACAACATGGGTCATAAGTAGGTAGTTCATGTGAAATCATAATGACTCATTAAAATTTTAGGGAAGCTATTGTGTCATCCACCTAAGTATTTATTGTATTTATATCTTTTCCACACCACTCATTTTGTTTCACTTTAAAAAAATAATAAATTTATAGTTGGATATTTATTTTATACCCTCTACATTCAATGTTTAGTTAGACGATTAAATGGAAACTATTTATTCACTTTACGTGGATTTCCAATTTTTGGAAACATATTACTGATGTATTGGTAGGATTATATTATGTGTTTTATTAGTTTTATAAAGTTAATGTTTTTCTAGATGGTATATCTTGATACCTTCGTGCTCATATCCCACCTATGGAAATTGGCAGCATGCTTTGGGCCTTCTTGTAGATCGACTTAGGTGACATGTTTGGTTGGCAGAGGCTAGTACATTATAAACACTCTTTGTTGTATCCAACCTCGAATATTCTAAGAATTGGATTTTATATGGTGAATTTGGATTGATTTATACCACTAATTATAATATCCATATAATATATATATATATATATATATATATATATTTGTGTGTGTGGCGGTAATGGAAAAGGGAACTTTTATCCCACCAAACTTTTTTTCACTCACTTTTGTACTACATTTAAATATATATTGTCATACGCTTTCATCATTTTCCTTATAAATATTCTAATCCAAATTTCATCATTTATACACTTTTTTATGGATAATTAGGAATTTTATATTTCAAAAATCATTATGGTTTTAATCAATACTCATTCTATAATTCAACACATTATTAACATGTGTTTTGTCCACTATGAGAGGTTTTTAATAAAGTTGTAAGTATTATTTTTCATGTATAACATTGAAAATTATGGTTTTTAACCTCTTGAAATTTATTGAAGTAACTATTTATCCTAGATTTTGGATTTTTAGATATATCATAATAATTTTTTTAGAGGTTGGGGATGAAGCCTCAATTTATTATTTAAATCCAATACCACTTTAGACTGGGTAAAGGGTGACCCATTACATAGCCTGAAGTCCCAAGGCCAAGTGTCCTGAATACAAGGCTTGAAAGCCCGTTTTTTGGCACAAAGTATCCATTGGTGAACAGTACTGCTACAGTACCTTCTTTGTTACAGTACCTGCTACAGTCCCTCCACTGCTAAAGTGTCACCACTACTATAGTTTGACTACTGTTATTGTACTGCTATAGTGCCCAAAAAATTTCCCCAGCCCGGATTTGATGTTGGTTCTTTTGGATGTCAAGTAGGAGCCTAAAATATTAGTCAATTTTATGAATAATCGATAATATTCTTCATTAATCACTTCCCTGATGATTTAATAAATGCTAACTAAAAGGTGAATGATCCATTGATGTGATTCCAAAACCAGACACAGTAATATGATTACATATGATTGGTAATATTAAAAATACCATGATATGGATACTGTAACTTGTGATTCAAATATCATAAATATATGAGTAGATATAAATTTTTTAGGTTTAAAATTATAATATGATTAAAACTTTTTTAGAGAAAATAAAATTGATATAGAAAATAAATTTTATACTTTTAAAATTATGAAAGATATTTTACAACAAAAAAATCTTTAAAAGATATTTATAAAATATTCTAAATAACTCTATTACCATTTTTTCTCAAAATAAATTAATGAAACCCAAAAGAGGAATCATAAATCCAGACCAATAGGTTTAGAAACATTACCCAAATATAATGTGATATGTTATATTAATTTTTATGGACATAATTGAGAAGGTTATGCTTCTGGTAAATCATTATCTAGAGATGGTCATATAGCCAATGAGAATATGAAAGTTAACAACTATAAATTGTAAAATATAAAAAAAACATAATAAAATGAAGTAAAATAAAATCTAATTTATTTGGTACAACATTTTAGCCCCCTTACTCCCAGAAATTATGTTGAAATCTATTCATTTACATTTTTATATATGATACCGATAATTGTGACCCAATTTTTCCATCAAAACCATAAAAAATGAAAATGAAAACCCATATCACTTACATTATAAAATCATTTTTAGGTTAATCATTTTAGAGAATTCCAAAAACCAAGTACATTAATAATTAAAAATAATTTCAATATGAATTTCCCCCACATAACCCATATTTTATTTATCACATTAATACATCTTCATCATCCATATAAAATCAATTATAAATTTAACTCATTCGATATCATTTCCTTACAACCGAGGGAAAAGTAAAAATAACAAAGGGGATCTCAAATTCACATTATAGGTATACATAATCATTAATAATTTAATTTTTCCAATGATAATAAGAGTGTATAAGGGTTTTATTACTTAGTCAAAGTGCATGATGGTATCATAAAATAACTAAAATGCATCAGTACCTAGATCATTAAATATGAAAACATGGAAAAGGAAAGAGTCAAAAAAATAATGTAAATCAATTTGACATCAAAATCAATAATTATAAACATTGTAAAGCCACAACAAGCCATTGAAAATCTTTTTTGGCAACTTGAAAAATAAATTTCATAAAACCCTTCTAAAATCCTTTTAATTGGAATAAACATATGTCCAACATTCCACATTTTAATTAACCAAAAAATTGGAGATTTATAATGAGGATTAACCTTCTTATTGGAAATATCATCCTCAGCCATTTTCTATGAGCTATAATAGAGCTCAAACCATCTTATAATCTATATTATGATTATCTATGAGATATATTGGTGTTAAACCCTTCATATAACCAATATATGGTGCACCTATATCATATAATGCTCAATTACCATGACAAAAACTAATTCTTCATAAAACAAATAGAAATAATCCATTTTTCATTTTTAACTTAATAAACCCATGTAAAATAAATTAGTTTAATTACAACCCATTTTAAACATGATTAATCTATGAAAAATACATGGGTTACATTAAAATATCATTGATACTTTCTTAAACCCTATAAAATAAATTGGTTCCATAATAAATCAATTTGAAACATGAGTAACCCATTCCAAAGAAATGGGTTCCATAATAATCTCATTAAAATAAGATTAACCCGCGAAAAATAAATGGGTTCCCTAATAATATCTTTGAAAAAACAATTATCCATCCAAATCAATAATAATGATGGTATCAATAAAAAATATCCATGGTGGAATATAAGAGATAACATGTGTTGTTGATTTATATTAATTTAAATTCCATTAAATAATAATTAAAAACATTCTTGAGGAAAAAATCATTAAACATTCAAAGTGTCTAAAACCAATTTGAAACATTTTGAATCATAATACCAAAAAAGTAAAAATTTTAACAAAAAATTAAATAAGAATAGGATAAATTAATTTATGATACCATATGTCAAATTGGTTTTATATAGACCACAAAGAAGAAACAAGTGGTGAATATGACATATGTATCACAGAAATAAAAGTGAGACTAGAAATCCTCATACAATTGTCATAAAATATGAATCAGAAACCCCAAAAGTAGTATTCATCAAATTAAAACATTAAATTCCAACAATTTAACATAATTAATGATATAATATATTGAAAATTTTATTTAATAAACCGCATAAAAGAATTAAGTGGTGAATAAGATATTTATCTCAAATTTGAAAAACTAAGATGAAAATCCATTACAATTGTGGTAATATTTGAACCAAAACCCCCAAAAGTAATATTAATCAAGTTAAAAATTTTAATTCCATTAATATAAAATAACTATTTACATAATATATCAAAATGGTCATTTTATACTCCACACAAAATAAGTAAGTGGAAAATATGACATTTATCTCACAGATGTATAAATTAAGATGAAAATATCTTACCTTGTGTATTATTTTTCATTGTTATCCTCCATTGTCCTGAATAATATACTATTTTAATTATTAAATTAATTAATAACCTTTTAAAAGTTTATTATTAATTTTATATCACTTATAAAAAAGTTATATCAAATTACATAATCAATAATTTTTAAGTCCGATGCTTTGACCATATTTGGCTTATATATCAAAACTTACATTGATAGGACCATTATGGTTAATAAGGTCAATATTAAAAAACTCCAGAATAATAGACACAAATATTTATAATATTTTTACATCAAATTTTTTTCTAAAATCGTATATTTAAGATTGTTGTGAAATATTAACCAACATTGCAATTATAGAGTTGGTTGGTCATACGTACAAATGAGTAATGTTTCCATTTTTAAATGATCATTAGAAATAGAAGGTAAGTGAAATTTATGTTTCCATAATTAACATTATATAATTTGTTTAAACCCATCCTTAATAAATTCCATGTAATGTGTGAAAGAATTTCATCACTTTGAGGGGTCATAAGTCCACCCATCCACAAACGATGTAACTGTATTCCCACAAAATGGAATGCATAATGGTATGTTTTATATAATAATTTAATTAGTATTAATACATTATTAATGTCCTATATATCATATAAAAACATTGTTTACAACATAATTCCCAACCAAGATATGTGGTAAAATAATAATGAAGGACACCATTTCGGGAGGCAGTAGTTCTTCATACATACGAATGGTGTTATATTTTCACTTTTGATAGAAGTGTGTGTATGTGAATATCTATAACTTAGCATAAAAACATTTCAATATATTTATGATAGTTAGTTAATTTTATAATCATATAATAATAATAATTTAATGGTGGATAAATAAATTAAACAAATGTTCTTGTTGAGAAATGTAACCTCTTCTTTAGGTAACTCATTTGTGTCTCCACCAAAGTACTTACTTGGTTTGCCTTATTCAGAAGGTAAGAACTCTAGGATTAGAGGATAAATTTTATAATCTTATATTTTTAGTTTTTGTATAATACAATGTTCTTTATAGGGGTGAATATGTGAGGGATTATTTCTCTTTTGTAGTGGAGGAGGAGTGTCACTCTTGTATATTCCAAATGTTAAGCACTATTGGGAGGTCTCTATTACATGATTTAGAACCAATAACGAACAAAATTCTATAAAATAGGTTATATTGGAGAAATATTTCCTTAAAATGAGTCTTTTTCACGTCATTAGGTCATTAGTCACCCTATGATCAAAGTTTAAAAACTTTGTAAACACATTTTTAAATTAATCGCAGAAATTAATTTTAATTCCATTCACTAATTTTTAGGAAAATATAATATGAACCTAATATAAATTATAAATTATTATAATTATAAATATTTTCTCCATTTTTATAAATTCAAATCATTTATGTGGTTGAAAATAACTTAAAATTAATCCCGCATACAGGACTAAACAACTTGTTTTTAATGTGAAAATGTTCAAAAGTTTAAAATATTTTTATATCAAATTTCTTTATGAAATTAATTCAAATGAACTAAATTGGATTTATTGATTTATAATTGAAAAATAGTTTTTTAAACTGACTTTAAAATATAATTTAACTATATAAATTAATTATAAAAATAGTCATTTTTCAATTATAATTCGGTGTCATTCAATATTTATCAAAATATTAAAGTCCTCATAAATATTTAAAAAAATCACCCAAGGTAAATTTAGATGTTCCTCTTTCAAAAAAAATGTTTATTTTGTCAAATAATATTTATAAAATTTTTAATATTTTGTAACGTCTTAGAATTTAGGTGTAATTTGTTTTATTCATATGGAATTATTTCGAGACCACAAAATTTGACGGCATGTGATTCTGATGCACTGATTGCACGAAATGATCTGTCGAAAAAATGTAAATCTTTAAATCATGTGTGTGGGGAGTTTTCCAAAAAAATTGAATAACTCTTAAATGGGTCCCCATATCAAAAATATGAGGGCACTATAGCACTCAGGATGGCGGGTTTACCCTAAATGAAACCTAACTTTAATCGGTGCATGCCCCCAGTGAGAAACCCCAAAAATAGTATAACCATAAATAAAATTATTAAATAAATTTATTTTTTTCAAATGCTTATGACTCACAAATTCTGATTCAGATTAAAAATCTAAGACCACCGATGAACTCGTGAGTGTATGCTTTCCTTAGGAAGATACTAACAATGGTCGGCATGGGCCACTAGTGGAAGTTAGTTTTTGGCTGTAAATAAAATAATTCAGTAACAATTGTTTTATTATAAAATACATAACTTCTAAACACAAACTCTAATTGAAAATCCTAGAGTATCGCTGAGCTCGCGAGGTTGTGTTCCCCTTAGGTAGAGCCTAACCTCGACCGACACGTGTCGAGGGTGACTGTTAATAATTTTTCAAATTTTTTAAGGTACGTTCAACAAATATGTGGCTGGGAAATTATATCATTATAATGAGTGCTCGGATTAAACACTCGAGGGAATAGTTGAATCCATAGTGTCAGGATTCTCTTAAAAAAATCTTAACTTCGACCTAAAAGGGTCAGAAAAAAAGTTTTATTTTTGGACTTTATAAAAAAACCTTTGGTTATTTTATTTTTTCTTTGTGAAACTATTGGACAAACGGTTTTTGGACCGCAGTGCAACGTCAAAACCATTTAATGTCTTGACTCATATTTTATGTAACCACACCATTGGGATATTTAAATGAAAGTGTAGCAACATCATTCAGATAATTCGAGAGGTTCATTAATTATACTCATTAATGAACCTCGTTAATTTTTTGCTGTGTTGATCCTCTCCTCCCCTCTATTTAAACGAAGCTCAGGCATGGGTTTTCATCATGCAATAGGGGAACCTCTGACGAAGTGCAGTGACGACTTCCATTAACCTAGAATGAAGCTTTGAGTGACAAATGTTGGAGGAATCGATGGACGACAGAAAATGCCAGCAAACACCTTCAGAAATTGATATTTCTTCCACATCAGTAGTTCCTTCCAACGATTATAAGGTAGGGGTCATATGTTTGATTTCTCCCCTTTTTACCCCATTCATGAATATTATGAAGAACACGGGTCAATCGTCCGATGGGTTGACCCCCATTTCTCTCTTTAACGGGGGAGGATAATGAGGGGTTTCATTATGGGAGTTTTTATAATCTAATAAACCTTACCATGTTATAATGTTAATACGGAGGGTGTGGGCCAAACAAACAAGGCCCAGCCCCTCTGTCGAAACTGTTATGGTTGCATTCTACGTGGGTGACCGGAAGAAGCGGCAACATGACAGTGACACACTGAGGGACTGGTGACCGAGGGAGGTGGCGTACGGAACCTGTCGGCTGTAAAGGAATGGGGGCACCTAACGGTGTCGTGGCGGACAAGTGTCGGTGGACCAATGTTGTCTGCATGGAAGCAAGGAGGCACACTACGGTGGTGCGCCACGGTGGAAGGTCGAGGCATCGATCCATGGTGGAGGTAGGAGCCACAATTGTGGGTCTGTAGTGTATCAGTTCACATAGACCGGCCAAGAGGTTCATCCCCAGTCAGCACTGCTATTACGCCAGGCGGCGCGCTATAGTGGCATGCCATGGAGGAAGGTCGTGGCCTCGAGCCACGGCGGAGAGAGGACCAGCGCCCATGTGTATAAAGTGGTCCAATAGATACAACACCATCATTAACCATGTAATTGAAGTCCCAAACAGCTTTGGCTAGTTGGGAGGGGAGCGACCCCCCGCACTCGGCAAGTGGGGCATGCAATTCCGCAGCCCGGCGGGCCACGCCCAAATGGGTGGGCCAAGCCGCACCCATGACCCAACGGGCCGAGACCGCAGCCAAACATTCCAAACTAGAACCAGCCAAACTGAGCCATGTTGAACCCTTTTGGTCTTTTTTGGGTTAGTCTGACCGTTTCGGACTGGACCCACACCAACTTACAGCCCAGTTCGCTTAAATGAGCGTATCTCCTAAACCAGACATCTATTTGACGAACCATCTACGGCGTCATACCCCTCAGGCTTAAGTGGTCCTTCTGAGATAATAAAAGTGAGTTTTGGAGAATTTTGGAGTTTGGAAAGGTTGGATTGTACCCAAATCCAACCAGGCCCTCAGCACTAAAATGCCTAAAACGTACAGACTGGGTGTCCAGTTGACGCGCTGTCTGTCGCACTAGAATCCTTGTGACAGGAAGAATCATTGGGTTACATCCTTGTGGAACTTCATGGATGTTGAGTTATAACCAATAACCTGGGTAGAAAAACCATGGTGTTTCTTGTAGTGAGAGTTAGGACGGTTACTCCCTTGATGACTCAAGACTGGGGTATTCCTTACTCCTCCACTCCGATAGAGACGGGACTCCCCACATCATGAGTGAGATTTCATTTTCCTCTGAGATGGTTTTCTTATCTATGGAGTTGGTACTTCCCTATTTGGACTAGGGCATGGGTCTCCCATACTTAAATCAGATAGTGGTACGTACTTCCCTACTTGGTAGGGAGCACGTCCTCTATGTTGGGAGTAGGTACTCCTCTATTAACCCAGGTTGTGGGACCTCCTAATGCAGTGCTAGGGTGTGATTTCTATAGCATGGGGTTTATACTCCCCGGACGTACTTGGGTAGGGGTCCCCCATAGTGAACAAACTACCAGAGTTGTTCTCCCCTACATGGTAGGGTGCGGTTCCTCACATATGGAGTAGTACTCCCACTATCTCCGAGTAGAAATAGTAGTGGGTCCTTCAGAGGAGTTGGATCTCCCTCAATTGTAGTACATAGTTACGAGAAGTGGCCCCCTCTACTTAATGTAATTGATACCCATGGTAAATGTTAGTACACTCTCGATGAACTAAGGTTCGGGCCACTTCTTATGGCGGTGACTGATATATCATGGGTTATAACGGAGCAGTGCTTCCCCAACTGAACGCAGGGTCAAAGAGTGGGCCTCTTCACTTGGTTTCCTTTGGTCTTGGCTCGAGTGCAAGACTATGACTGCGAAACTTCTAGTACCGATCACTAGAGGTAGTTATAGTAGAAAGTTCTTGGTGGAGCATGTCCTTTCAGACATTCCATTAGAAATGGTTGTGTTGTACCTGATGGAGTACATATCTAAGATGGGTTCCATCAGGGATGGCTAGTTAATGGAGCGTGTACTTCTGATCCATGAGATATTCTTGATCCTTCTTTGTAAATCCTCGAAATCGTTTGAGGTTGGGGCCCTATGTTTCTTTTTGGATGAGATTATTATATCTGGATGACCTAGGTATATGCAATGGAATATACCTGAGTAGAGCTGACTATGCATAATCATTGTGGTTTACTTCATTGTTGTTCTTTGGTATTTTTCCCTTGTGGAATTCTGAGACACCATTAAGGGTCCCGAGGTCCCCTACTGAGTACTCAGTTACTCACCCTTGCACGGGCTTCACCCGTACGTGTTGTGTCAGGTAGAGATGTTCGATGTTTCGATAGGGCTGCTCCAGGTGATGAGACCGACAGACGTTACGATTGTGGACTTGGTGGCCTAGGACTAGGAGGCGTCCAGTAGGACCAGGGATACATGACATATTGCGTCATCTTCCAATGGATTCACTACTCTAGTGATCATGTGGGATCTTCTATAGATGCTCGTCAGTGCCCTCTTTGTACCTTGTTGTTGTCAGTTGTTTAGTTGGGATTTTATACTGGCCCAGTTACACCACATAGTTCTTTACTTGTAGTTATTCCCTAGTTTTACAATTACTTAGTGTCCACATTTTAGCTTTTTGGTTTTTTTGGGAGTTCATGTGTGTACAGGTATCCAAGAAAATTCCTCCCACTTATAGGTTGACGCCTTCGGCACTAGTCTCCAACCCCTGGCCTTTGGGAGGCGGGCTTGGTGTATATCGTGGTATGGGACCCAAAGGATTGGTCATCACAAAGTTGTTTCAAATGTGGTTGGTTCTACCTCAATGACCAAGGTTCTGTTTTTTTTTTTGAACAATAGTGTTATGGGTTTTGAGTTTTTCATTAAAGCCAGGGACTGCATTGTTGGTGCGGTGGCTGACATATCCATACACCAAGACTCTGGACACATGTTAACCGAGTTAGTACAAGGAAACACTAATTACATCGACAAAAGGGAATATGCATCTTGTATTGATGGTTGTGATTTCCATATTCTTTCTCAAGTTAGATATCATGATATAATCATCTAACAGTGGTATATCTTAACCTATCTCAAGATGTCTCCATATGGATAACTGGCCAAGATTATAATATGAGGTCATGAGGACAACCCACCTAGCGACGAAGCATCCATTTAGGGACCAATGGTTGTGATGGCCCCACTAAGTGGTACACAAGTGCTACCACCAAATGATAGTCAGTACCTATGGATAGAGACTCCGACAGTGGACATTCGTAGGCTCAGTTACAAACATGATTTCCAGGGGCAGAGACCTCCCAGTTTCCATGGTGAGATATATTTCAGGTAGCTGAAGATTGGCATGAGGTTGTTATGTGTGTTTTCTGCCTAGTGAGGACACCACCTGACCATATGGAAGCACTGGCTACAAGAACTCTTTAGGGATCAGTGGTAATATGTTGGAGTCTTATGATTCGGACTCACGACGCGGTGACCCTCACTAGAATAGACTTTGAGAGCCACTTCAATGAGGAGTTCTTTCTGGAAACTTTGCGCTCTGTATGCATATAGAAGCAGCTGCACCTACGGTAGGGTAGCATGATGGTACCAGATTACTCAGTGAAATTCAACGATCTTTCTTGCTACTCCACAGATATGTTGTGGGACCCTTACTTTAGGGCTCAGACCTTGGAGAAGAGACTACGCTGGGAAATTAGGGCATTAGTGATATCTCTCATCATTCCAATTCGAGATGCGGTACTGGAATGAGCCCTACTGGTTGAGAGCTTCCCGGTGAAGGATCATGTGTATTTGACATATTGTATATGTTAGAAAGTATAGGTGTCTAATGGAGCTAGTAGATAAATGGTGACGGGATCATGGAATAGAAAGCATACCCATACTCGGACAGAGACACATGGGTATATGGAACAACAGTAGTAGCAATGAGCATATCATCAACAGAAGAGGGGGTGTTATGCTTGTAATGGCTGGTGGGATCTCGCTAGAGATTTCTCAACCCATCGTATTGCTAAGAGGGAGCCGACAAAAAAGCCTCCTTGGAAGAGATAATTCTTGGACCATGATGTTTTGCAAGTTGGAAGGTGGGGTAGAGGATCTAGATGGGCAGAAAGGGATGGTCCCCGCCAAACTCAGGGAGATGGAGGACATGGGCAAGGACTGCTGCATGCCGTTGTGGATCATGACCAAGATTCTCCGAGAGAAGTTCGAGGTAAGACAAGTGTATTTTTTTAGTCCATCATAAATAGACACAGGTGTGAGTCGTTCTTTTTTCGCGAGTATTGTTCAAGTCATTGAGCTTCTAGTTGGACCATGGGCTTGAACCTCATTCTTAGAGACTCCTGATGGAGGAGACCCACTGATAATGTGACTCGGATCTTGGAGGTGAGATTTGCGGTTGGTTTCTCTTAGTTGTGGTGTTGAGACCTTATGAAGTCAATCTATGTGTGGACTAAAACTATTCATTCCAGACAAGAATATACTAGGAAAGAAATGTGGTATATCTACATGGTGGATAAGGAATTTCATTTGCAAAAAAATGGGGGTAGGGGGGAAAGCCCAAGCAGCACAGTCTGGACTCTCAAAAATTGTCTCTCTTGAGTCATTCTGTGGGGGTGTAGTTAGACTAAAAGATGTTTTCGCAATGCATAATGGTACCTAGCCATCCATACTCAGTGTAGATGCCACAAGTGGTAGTGGTTGTGCCTTGATTCAGCTTTTTGTAAGGCTGCTAGAGGTTCTAGGCAGGGGGCCACTAGACCACACAATTGTAGATGTGTCGTGATGCTTAGTGTTTTCCCCAATTTTAATAGCTAAAGAAACATGTTCCGGTTGCAGCATGATGTTGAACTAGAAGGATCTGGACATAAGAGTGGTTGATCTTAGTATTCCCTCATGGAGCGTTCTTGGAAGTAGCACAGGAACATTTATTGGACCCAGTTTCTTTCCGTGAGTTTGGGCATTAGATTCTCAGTGATGAAAATTCTAAAATCAGAAATAATGTAAAGTCTCTTAATTTTTGTGTAAATTTTTATTTTATATGGAATTATTTCAAAACCGTAAAATCTGAAGTCATGTGATTCTGATGCCCAAAGTGCCAGGAATGATTCGTCGATATAATGATAAGCTTTAAATAGCGCACTTGAGCAGTTTTCCTGAAAAATTGGAATAACTCTAAAACGAGTTCCTTGATCAGAAATCTGAGGGAACCATTGCATTCAGGATGGTGGGTTTACCTTAGGTGTGACTTAACTTTAGTCGGTGCATGCCCCCAATGAGAAAACCTGAAAATAGCATTACCAAAAATAAAATTATTAAATAAAATTATTTTACTTTTCAAATGCTTGTAACTCACAAATGGTGACTCAGATTAAAAATATGAGAAAACCGCTAAACTCTTAAGTGTATGCTTTACTTATATAGACACTAACATAGGATGGTGAGGGAATCTAGTAGAAGTTTATTTTTGGCCATAAATAAAATAATTATGTGACAATTATTTTATTCTAAAATCTTTAACTTCTAAACGGAAACTCGGATTGAAATTATGTGAGTACTGTTGAGCTTGTTAGGTTGTGTTCCGATTTGGCGGAGCCTAACCTTGATTGGAGCAGGTCGATGGTGAATTTTAATAATTTTTAAACATTTTTAAGGTACATTCAGAAAATTATCTGGTGACGAATTCTATCTTTTAAACCGGTGCTCGGATTAAAATTATGCGGGCACCGTTGAATCCGTAGCATCGTGATTATACTCATTAAGGAACCTTTTTAATTATACTAATTAAGGAACCTTTTTAATTCTATGGTGCGTTGATCCTCTCCACCCCTCCATCTAAACAAATCATGGGCATGGGTTTTCGGCATGAAAGAGTGGAACCTATGATGAAGTTCAGTGATGACTTCCACAAACCTAGAATAAAGCTTCGAACGACAAACGTTGGTCTAATAGACGGGTGACGGCAAGCGCCGACGAATACCTTCGAACATGGACACCTCTTTCTCATATTAAACACCTTCCAATGATTACATGGTAGGGGTTACATGTTTGATTCCTCACCATTTTACCCCATTCTTGAATCTTATAAGTAAAACAAATCAACTGTCCAACAGGTTAGGCCGCGTTTTTCTATTTAACGTGGGAGGATAATACATGGTTTTATTATGGGAGTTTTTATAATCTAATAATCCTTCCCGTGCTATAATACTAATGCAGAGGGCGCGGCCCGAACGAACACAGCCCAGACCCTCCGTCGAACCTATTATGGTTACGTTCTACATGGCAGACTGGAAGAAGTGGCGTCATGACGGCAACACATGGTCAGACCAGTGACTGAGGGAGGTGGCCACTGGCACCCGCTGACTGCAAAGGAACGGCGGCGCCCGAAGGATCCGTAGCCGACAAGGGGCGGCTGGCCAATGATGGTCGTGCTGAGCTGGAAGGCCGGCCAATGTCGGCCGCATTGAAGTGGGCGGCGGGCTATTGCAGTGCGCCGTGGTGGAAGGTAATTTCATCAAGTCGTAGTGGAGGGTAGACCCACAACCATGGGTTTTTATAGGGTCGGTCCATGCAGACCGATCGGGAGGTCTGGTGTCATTTGGTGTCGTGGTGGAGCTTGGCGCCGTGATACAGACGAACCGCAAGGAATCGATCCGTGGTAGAAACCGAACCCACGCCCACGGGTCCGTAGCGGTCCAAGAGATGGGGAGCCACATAGCATCACGGAATGAAGACCCATGTAACACCCAAGGCATCCATGGTACGTTTCCCTCTGAATAATGCAATAGCTTTAATTGTACGCAACTTCGAAATTCTAATACATTGTGAAAAATCAAACTAGTCGTTATGAATAGTAATACCTAGTTTTTGAAATTTTATCAATTTTATCATTCAAAATGGACTTTAGTTTTGGGTTTGGAATATCAAAATTATCTTAGGGTGAAATTTTGGTATTTTTCTGAAAACATTCAGTTTTTGATTAATAGTGAAAATACTAAATTTTAATTAAAAACAACATTTTTAATAAAAATAATTTATAGTTCTAAATTATACTATTTTTTTGTTTTTAATTATAATTAGATTATATTTTTACCATTTTATCTAATTTTGATCATTGGACGTAATTTCAAATTTAAACTGCCCAAAAGTAAGTGTCAATATTTTGATAGTTATGATTTCTTAAAAATACACTTTTTGTTTTGATAATGGGATTAAATTTTAATTAATTTTTTCCACTTCTATGTTTTGAATTTATAAAAATGGATTCTATATCTATAATCATAAGATCCAAATTGTGTAAATATGTAACTTTTAATATTAAACATTTTGAATAATTACTTCGGTGATATTTTATTTACCATGGGTAAAGGGTAAATCCAGTAAATAATGGTATAGTGTTTATAATTTTTAGACATTATATAATTTAATTTATTTATTACACAATGATTATGAAATCATAACCTTTTTAATGAAATATTAAAATAAGTGATATTATAAATACCCAAATAAATGTCATTTGAGACTTTTTATGAATTCCACTAATTTTTTAGGTTAGTATGACATGATAGAGTTGATTAAATATTTTTTTTTGAAGTACTAATGCTGTTATGAATTTAAAAAAAACAAAATACCAAATAGTGTCAAAATTGACATAAAAGAGTTTTTAAAACAAATATTATGTTATTAATTGATATTCTATTCTTAAAAATATAATGTTTGTCCAAAGGGATTAAATACTATTATATATGTAATTAATTAACCAATTTGGGTTTTATTAGAAGTTTATCGTAACTTTATTTACCATATAATATAATAATACAAAGAGATATGATAAATGTCAAACTATTTAACTACGAATTAAATCTAGAATATAAGGTTAATATAGTGACTCAAACTATTCTAAAACCTATTGGTTGAGTAATTTTCAACCCATAGACACCTTAGACTTTAAATAATTCATTTTGGAGCCATTATAAACTGAAAATGATTTTATTGTAAAATAATATTTCATTCTTTTCCTAAGGTGCCCCTCACCCCTCCCATAAAAGGGGACTTCCCCTTCTCTCAAATTCACACCTTCAAAGCCATTTGCCTGGGCTAACCCCTGCCCAAATATCCTCTCAAGTTTTCTATTTTCATACAATATTCCTTCCTTTAGTCATAAATCCAACCTAGGATCCATGTTGATCAAATCAAAAGGAAGAACCCGAAGAAGAGGTGAATAATTCATCACCTCTTTCAAGTTACTTTCTTCTTCCACTTCCTCCTTCATTGTATTTTACATTATAAAATAATAACTACAGTATCTTATATATACTTTGATGTTATTATAAATATTGTACAACCATATTCATTATTATATTCATCCTTTAAATAACTTGTCACCATACGTGCGTATGTATGGATTTCCGTCTACACGTCATGGTGAAGTTGTTATTCAATACATTATTAGTTGGATGGGTATAATAATGATGTATAATTGATGTAAATAATTAATATAACATGATAATGATTCTTTATATATAATATACGATCCAATTATATTTTATTTTAATATCAAAAGAATGATATTGTAACTCGTGCATACGTACGTACAACCATCTCCAGGAAAACGACGAGATTCATTCCCCATCATATCCATTCAAGGATTATTTTCATTTGATGATTAAAAATAATGTTTAAAGACTTAATATAATTCTTAATATGAATAAGATGCATCCTATCCATAACAAACATTACTTACATAAAAAATCATATAAGGGAAAACCAATCAGTTAACACCCAAAACGAGTATAATACTAAAATATTATTAATAAAGCAATATTAGAAGATCATATATGATGTTATAATAATATATAAAGTTCTTGAATGATTTAATACCAATTATTTCACCATTATACAGAAGGTTAACCTACCCTCGGCCAAGGAAAAGTACAAGGTATGTGTTAATTCGACAATCTCTTTATTATCCGAGGTTGTTTTTACGAAAGTATCTATTGGGGCCTCTTTATCATCCACATCCATGTTTGTTAAAAATGTATTTCAAAACATTTTTACTATTTACAAGACAAGGGGTTAAATTTATTTATACCCTCATCTGAACTTATATGTTTTTTAAGGAATCTTTCATTCCTTTTCCAAACAAGGTACTTTATGACCATTTCGACAAAATTAAGGTAAGAATGTATTTTTTAACTTATACGGAGGGTGCGGTGATTCTCCACTGTTATAACATCGTCAAAGCATCCCTTAAAAGCTTATAAGAATATTTTTTTTTAATGTTTTCTTTTATAATTATGTAACTTTATATGATTTCAAAAAAATAAAGAGATATTTCTCTCAAATAGTTTTGATTTCGTCTATATCAACATCTTTTGATAGATTTTATACTTGTTTGAAGTAGATTCATTATGATACAAATATTCCATATTGTATTGAAGGTTTTCTGATATGTCTTGTTGTGGATGTGTTATTTTTATACCATTCATGGTTTATGGTTAAAGTATTGACATTTCGCATGCTAGTTTTTATAGGAATGTTTATGTTATATTTCACCCTTTTCATATGAGAAATGTATTGGACTTAGAAAGTAATGGGTGGAGCCCACTATTGCTCCTAGATGCATCAGTAGGTCTCATGATAAAACTAGACATGGAATTGGCTGAGGCCTTTCCCAATTTGATATATGGTTTTGGCCGAGGCCTTAATCATTTTTAGACGACTTGGCCGAGGCCTTGATAAAATGTTTCAAAATGTCCAGCGTTATACATTCCCTCATTATTAAAAGTAATATTGATGGTTCATGTATTCATTCGACTAGTACAATACCCATGATTATGTTTTGTTATGGAATTATTTACTAAGCTCATATTCCTGCCATAAAAGTGGTCATGTTTATTACTGGTAAAGGCATGTGTTTTAAATTATTCACCATGCATAATATTTATGTTATATTTTATTGTATTTCTTAACCTTACTGAGCATTTGATCTCACCCCTTTCTTATGTTTCTTATTCCTAGGATATGAATAATTTAATTATGAGTGACTTGAAAGATTAATCTGGGAGGCTTGGGTGTTTATAATGAAATAAATTAGTGTTGTATTTCTTTCCAAGTTGTAAAGTTGAACTTATATATGAATCTTGTTTCCAATAATACAAAATTGATCAGTCTTTTGGGACATGATTTCTTTGTGATCAAGCCAATGTTATTTTATAATGCACTGACTCTGGGTAACTGGGGTCGGGGAGTTACAACCTGAATGGATTATGTTGTTTGGGAGGGGAGCGGTCCCCCGCGCTTGGCCAGCGGGCCGAAGGATTCCGCAGCCCGACAGGTCGAGCCCTGTCGGGTGGGCCGGGATGAACCCGCTGCCCAACTTGCCAGTCCAAGACTAGCTGAACCATGTCGGGACCAACAGTCTTAGTCAAGTCCGTCTGATCGTGTTGGACCAGTCCGGGACCCACTTATGGCCCAATTCACTTAAACAAGTGTATCTCCTACACCAGACATCCTTTTGATGAACCATCTACTATGCTGGAACCCTTAGGATGATGTTGTCCTTTTGAAATACTCCAAATGACTTTTGGAGAATGTTTGAGTTTGGCTGGGTTGGATCGTACTCGAATCCAACTGGACCCTTGGCACTAAAATGCCGATAACTTTCAGGTGCAGTGTCCTGTTGACGGATCATCTATTACATTGGAACCCTTATGACATGACTAATCATCGGGTTACTTCCTTGTGTTACTTAGTTTTGGTTGAGGTATGACCGATAATATGAGGATCAGAACCATGATGTTTCTTGTAATGAGAGTTAGGATGGCTACTCCCTTGATTGCTCAAGGAGCATGTATTCTTTAGTCCTCTGCTATGGTAGATACGGGACTCACCATGTCATGAGTGTGGGTTTATTTTCCACTGAGGTGGTTCTCCTATCTTTGGAGTCTTTGCTCTCTTGTTGAACTAGGGTGTGGGTCCTCCATACATAACTCACATATATTTAGGTACTCCCCTATCGGGTTGGGTGCAGGTCCTCTTTGTTAGGAGTAGGTACTACCCTATCAACCCAGGGTGCGGGTCATCATTATGCAGTGATACAGAAGCGTCAGTATTCCACTACCACTTTAGGTTTTATGTCATTTAGCCTGGGGTCAGTACTCTACTGACATGCTAAGGCACGGGTCCCCCATAATGAAAAAACTACCAGAGTTGTACTCCTCTACCGGGTAGGGTGTCGGTCCTCACATATGGAGTAGTACTCCCCCTATATCTGATTCGCGATGGATAGTGGTTCCTTCATGGTAGTTAGAGCTCCCTCGATTGGAGGACACAGTTATGAAGATCGGTCCCCTACACTTGACGTAATCGATGCCCAGGGTAGAAGTTAATACTCTCTCAATGGACAGAGGTGCGGGTCACTTCTTACAGGGGAGATTGAGATATTATAGGTTAGACAGGATCAGTTCTCCCCAAACTAAATGTAGTGTCGAGGAGTGGGCCTTTTCACTTGGTTTCCAATGGTCTTGCCTCGGGTGTAAGATGATGAGTGTGATACCTCTAGTGTCAGGCACTAGAGGTAGTTCTAGTAGAAATCTCATGATGGAGCATGTCCTTTTAGACATTCCATTAGAAATGGTTGATTTTTACATGATGTAGTACATCACTAAGATGGGTTCCATCATGGATGGCCAGTTCATGGAGCATGTACTCCTAATACTTGAGTTACGCTTGATCCTTCTTTGGAAATCCTAGAAATGGAATGGGGTTGGGGCCTTATTTTTCTTTCTGGCTAAGATGAGTATGTTTTGATGACCTAGATATTCAATGGAATATACCTGAGTAGAGCTGATAATGAAAAATATTTGGGGTTTACTTCATAGTTGTTCGTGGTATTTTTCCTTTGTGGATTTCTGAGATACCATTGAGAGTCTCAAGGTCCCCTATTGAGTACTGAGTTACTCACCCCTGCACGAGCTTCACCTGCATGTGTTGTGTCTAGTGAAGAGGTTTGACATTTTGATAAGGTCATTCGGGAGACGGAACTGATGGATATTACGATGGTGGCCTTGGTGGCCTTGGACCAGGATGGGTCTAGTAGGATGAGGCAGATAGGACATACTACTTCAGCTTTTAGTAGCTTCACTACTCCAGTGATCTGGTGGGATCTTCCGCAGACGCTCTTCAGTGCTCCCTTTGTACATTTATATTTTTAGTTCTTTTTTTGGGCTTGTATACTAGCCAAGTTACACCGCCCAGTGCTTTACTTGCTGTTGTACTCTGCTTTTTGATTACTTATTATTCACATTTCAACTTTATTATTTTTGTTTGTGAGTGAATGTGTGTACAGGTATCCAGGAAAATGCCTCCCACTTACAGTTTGATGCCTTCACTGCTAGTCTCAACCTACTAGCCTTTAGAAGGCGGCCTTTTTGTATGTCACGGAAGGGGCCTCAGGGGACAGGCCATGAAAATTTTGTTTTAAATCATTTTTTCTTTTAATAAGCAAAAAACTACATTTTAGAAAAATAAAAAAAAATCATAAAATTTTATTTATTCTAATTTTATTCTTGTAAGACTTATTAGATGAATTAAAAAATATTATATACAGTAAATATCATATAAATTTGATTTAGATATTTCACGAATATTAATTAATATAATTTATTATGATAAAATTCAATCATGTTTATAAAAGTATTTTTTCATAAAAAATATTCATTTGTATTCAATTAGTATTCAATTTCTTTTTTAATTAATTTTCAATAATTCATTTTATAAACATGTATAGTCTATATTCTCATATTTTAGTTAAATATCATTTATTTCCACCATTCTAATGTCTAGGTAATAACTATCATGTTAAATAATATTAATAGTATATTTTTTTGGTAAGACTCAGCATTTCCTCTAAAAAAAGTTATCGAAGAAACTAGTTGTTTCTTGCCATGAAATATAAACATGTTGTTTCATATAATGAAAGATAAAATTTTAATTTTTTATAAAACATGATTTCAAACGAATTAATTTGAAAGATTATATTTCATAAAATCTCAAGATGTTAAATCATATCCTCATTAAAATGAATTTCACACTCAAAATTGATTTTACTTATCAAATGATTGAAATTTTAAGAATTATATTAAGGAAATTGATCACAAAAAATTGAATGATCGATATAATGTTAAGGAATTTGAAATACTAAATCTATGATAATGGAAAATACCATCAGTTCATAGGAATTGATGGTACCGGGAAAACACTTTGTTTTCAGGATTTTTTTACAAGATTTAAAAAATTCTATAACCATCTAGACCAAACGGAAAAAAATAAATATACTTACATAATGGTTATAATTTCATCTATTAAAAAATTCCACAAAAATCTCATCTTTTTATCCAAATAATTAGTTTTCAAGATGAATTAAAAATTCATAAAGCACTAAAATCAATCTTTTAAAGATCAGAAAACCAAACCAAATGGATTGTGAAGTTAATACAACTATATTTTGACATTAACCAAAAGAAAAATGGTTAGAACATGGTATGATAATTCCAAAAATGAGAAAAATATTCCTATGATACATTGATGTTACAATTAAAAAACAAATTTGAAACTAAATAATTCCTTAAATAATTATCTTTAAAATTCCTCAAAACATTTTCTAAATAAGTCTGAAACCAGAAGATTAGAAGGATTTGATCATATAATCCTCTTTGAAAAATAAACAATTATCTCTCAAATAAAATCCCATATATTTACAAAATAAGATTAATATTTACTTGAAAAAAATCATAATAATTAGGACATCATGTCGGATATTGGAAGGCATGAAACCCTTATCTCCCTTCGGTAATGGTTCCATGCCCCACTACCTAACTAAATGTGATAGGTTGTCACCAAGAACCTGGGATGTCAACCATTTTGTTATTTAATCCTAGAAAATAATTCCTCATTAAAATCACTTTATCTTGATCCTAGGGGGTTACAAATACCTCATCCTAGAAAAAATGTATCCAAAAATGTCATTAATCAGTTTAAGATCTCGTCACTTTAAACCCCAACGGGGTGTCAAATACATTTAACATATGATCTTCCTAAAGATTATATAATTATGAAGGTATCTTTAAATATTATAATAAATTTTCATGAGAACATCATAATCTATAAATTTACATAACCCAACCATTGATACCAACTATAGCATCCCATAACCTGCACTCTTAGTTCCTGTGCTGAAATCCATAACTTTAAATTTCAAACTATGATGCCTCTAATTGTGAATAAATTTTCTTCATCAAACCCATAAAACCTCAAAAATAAAACAAGGATCACTTATATTATGCATAACCTTTTAGGTTTTGAGTTTTAGAGAATTTAGAAAAATTACTACATAAACAACTCACAAGAATTTAAATGACCACTTCTCCCACTTGACCCATATTTTCTTTTTCAAATTAAACCATCTCCATCATCCATATAAAATCCTTCAAGGACGTAACCCATTCAACAAAATTTCTTTAAAACCTGGGGAAAAAGGAATCATAATAAGGGTGATTGAAAATTCTTAGTAAGGGTAAACATAATAATTAACAATCGAATGTCTTAAATGAGCATAATAATGCATAAGGGTATGATCACAAAACCAAATTGCATGATGGAATCATAAAATAACACAAAAACATCAATACCCATATCATAAAATATGAAAACATGAAAAAGGAAAGAGTCACAAAAATATATAATCAAAATCCATGTGAATCGATATCGATTATTATAGACATTATAAACATATAACAAGTAATTAAAAATATTTTTGGTAACTTAGGGAATCACTTTTTTAAAACCCTTTCGAAACCCTTCCAATACCATTTTAATTTGAATAAAAATATTTCCAACCTCCAACATTATAATTACCCAATGCAATGGATATCTATAATGGGGATCACCCTTTATATAAACTAAATCAATCTCACCCATTTTCCATGATCTATAAAGGGGATCATCTGTTCGATAAGGTATATTGAGCTCAAATGGTTTCCATTAAAAAAATATTTTAAACATGATTAAAAAATGGAAAACAAATGGTTTCCACAATAACTTATTTCAAACAATTTTTACCCAAGGAAAATTAAAGGTTTTCTTAACAATACCTTGGAAATAATCAAAATAAATCCAAAAAATAACGAGGATGATATCAATAAAAAATATCTCTAGTGTATGATAAGTAAAAAAATGTTTACTAACATTTATGGATGTAAATTTCAATAAAATATAATTAAAAACATTCTTGAGTAAAATAATATTTAAATATTCAAAGTCTCTCATTCTACTTTGAAATGTTTTGAATCATAATCCCCATGTAGAAATAAAATTTAAAAAACATTTAATAAAATTAGAATAAATTAATTTGTGATATTATATGTAAAGGGGAATTTATATACACCAAGTGGTGAATATGACATAGGTCTCGTAGAAATAGAAGTGAGACTAGAAATCACCTCACTACTTTGGTAACGTCGGAATCAGAATCCCAAAAATTACTAATCATAAAATAGAGAATTTAATTTCCCAGAATATAAAATGATAAATTATATAATATATAAAAATGGGGAATTATATAGGTTATACAACAGAATTAAGTGGTGAATATTTCATTTATCTCACAAATATAAAAACTAAGATGAAAAAACCCTACAACTATGGTACATCTAAATTAAAAACCCAAAAAGTAATGATCATAAAATTAAAAACTTCAATAAATTGAAGATAAAATAATTCATGATATAATATATCAAATTTATTATCAGATACACCCCAAAAAAATAATTAAGGGGTGAATATAACATTTTTCACACATAAGTAAAAAGTGAGATAAAATCCATTACCATTTGTCTAATTTGTCATGTTTGTCCTCTATCTTCCTAAATAACAAATTCCCTAAATAATTTTAATGATTTACATAGTTTTAAAATTTCAATTTTACATTTATTTCACTTTTAAACTTGTTATATAGAAACACTTAATAAATAATTTTTGAGTTAAATGCTTTAATCATGTTCAAATTATGTGTCAAAACTGACTTTGATAATTCAACTGTAGTCAGTGAGGACATTATTTAAACATCTATCGAATAATAAATATGAAAAAATTATCACATTTTTAAATAAATTATATATTTAAAATCATTCTTATGTATGGTTATGAAAAATTAACCAATGTTACAATCATGAAGATGGTAGGTCGTATGCATGCATGAGTAAAGATCCCATTTTTTAATGGTCATTTTAAAAATAAATTAAGTAATGTTTATCTTTCTAAAATTACCATTTTATAATAAATAAAATATTATTTAATTATATATAATTATATATATCATTATTGTGATGTGGTGGTGAAAAGTAAGAACCACATCACTTCGAGGAGCTGGCAGTCCACACATACAAGAAGAATGTAATCACTTATTTAGTTTGTGAAATGGAAATAATAAAAAGATGTTTTATATGTTAATATAGATAATTATTTCATGAATGTCATAAATATTTCATTTATATCATTTTTTATACATATCCTTAATATATTACATGTAACGTCTTGGTGAATCACATTTCTTTGAGGAGGTGGTAGTTCAGACGTCAACAAACAATGTTACTGTATTCCCAAAAAAATGGAATGATTGAAGGTATGTGTTGTTTAATAATTTTACAAGTATGAATAAATTATTTATATGATAAATATTATATAAAAATTTTATTTCCATAATAATTCTCAACCATGATTGGTGGTAAATCAAAAATGAATGACATCATTTTGTGATATGGTAGTTCGCCACACCAAAGAGTGACGTTATCATTGCCCATTTGATGGAAGTGTGTGTAGGTGTAGGTATATACATTAACATAAAGTCATATACATATATTTAGGATACTTTTATTATTATGTGATGATGTTATAAGAATAAGTTAATGGTTTTAGAGTGAAATAAAACAAAAGTTCTCATTGAAGAAAGTTATAGCTTTTTCAGGTAACCCCTTTTGATTTCCACCAAAGTACTTTATTATTTTTCTTTCTACCCAAATATTGGATTATAGTAGCAGAGGTTCTATTTTGGGAGATTATTTTTTAAGGTTTTATATGATCCAAATTGATTTAGAGGTGTGAATAATTTAGTATGTGAGTTCACTTTTATAGAAGAGGAGGAGTATCATTCTTGTCAATACAAAAAGTTAAAAACTATTTGGAGTTATCCCATACATAATGTGTCTCAAATAATGAAAAAAATTATATAAATTATTATATATGGTATAATAATTTATATTAAATTGTTTTTGGAATATTTTTGAGGACATTTTTCCACTTAATATTAAATTTTAACTACAAAGTAAACATATTTTTACCACGGTCATTGTAATTAATTTTAATTTCATTCACTAATATTTTGTGTAAAAAACTCAGTTGAACTTACTAGATATTATATGTTATTATTATTCTATATATTGAATAAATTTTTATAAATTTTAATCATATAAGTTTTAGAAATTAATTTAAAATTAATCCCATATATGGGGCGAAACAATGGGCTTTTAATTAAAAATATTCAAAATTATTCCATTTTTTTATATACAATTTCAACGTGAAATTTATTAAAATTACATTAGTTAGATTTATAGATGTATAATTTAAAAAATTATACCTTAAAACCAATTTAAAATATAATTTAACTTAATAAAAAAATTAGATAAAAATTCAATTTTCAATTAAAATTTGGTGTCATTCACTATTCATAAAAATATGAAAGTTCTCCAAAAATATCAATAATTCACCCAAAGTAAATTTTTTTTATTAATATTTCAAAAAATAATTTAATTTTTTCAAAATAAAGGTTCAATAAATAGGTTCAACATAAGTTAACCATTAAAAGGTGGCAAAACATCCTTTAAAAAAACACATCTTCTTTTCTGAAAATTGTATTTATACTTATTTTATGCCTATAAAACTTACTCGATGAATTAAAAAATATTTTATTGAATGAATAAAATAAAAATTTAATTAATATATTTCACCTGTAGTGATTAATTTAATTAATTATGATAAAATTATATCATGTTCATAAAAACTCGTCCTTTATATTAAATTGGTTTTTATTTACATTTCTAATTAATAGGAAAGAATTAATTTTACAAATATGTGTAAAATATATTCTCATAGTTTAGTTAATATCAATCATTCACACAATTCTAAATTCTAGGCAATGATTATAATGTTTAAAAAATATTAATAGTGTATTATTGTTCGATAAGACATGGTATTACATGTAACACAAATTATTGGAGAAACTTGATCTTGCGTTCAATGAAATATAAACATGGTGTTGTGTGTAAAACAAAATAAAATGAAATTATTTTTTATAAAATGTGAAATCAAATAAATTAATTTGAAATATTATATTTCATAAAATATCAAGATTTTACATTTGGTGTTATATGAAGTTTCATTGGTCATGTATCTATCATATGTTGAAGCATTTATATGATCTATATTAATAATAAATAAAAGTCAAGCAAAATAGTACTGAGGATAACATTTACAACCATAATTTGAATTATTATTATGTTATAATGTATTTTTATATCTTATTATAACTTTTAAACCCTAAATGTATTGATAATATAAATAATTGATAAATGATCTTGATGGATTCATACAATTTGTTTTGTAATTTTTTAAACCAATATTTCATTTATTTATTGTTTTTTGTAATTTTATTTCTATAATGTATGTATTATATTATTTTTAACAAAAATATATGTTATGATTCACTACTTTGGGATTAATCCACTTGATAAATAAATTTGATTTTTGGAAATTCCACAATGCACAAAGTTTATAATTTTAAGAAATATTTTATCAACCTTAAAATGGAAGTTTCTTATCTAAGTATATTAATTAGTAATGAAAATTTGTTGAAGGAACTTAAAGAGAAAAAATATAACTACCATGTTGTGTAAATATTTTGATAAAGAATTATTTTTTATCCTAATTCTCAATAAATCTTTTTAATATTTAAGGATATTCATGAAAATGAATATCACATCAAGACTATAATATAAAGAGATGTTTAATACATATATTTAACAACAACAATAATGATAATAAGTTAAATTGAATGAAATATTCAAGTTTTATATTTAATTATACTATTTAAATATGTGTTCATTTTAATCAAATATGATAAGCTAGAGTTTTACCAACCATCGTATATATAATATATGGATCATCCATTTGATTCATTACAAATCAATAATGATAAGGAATATAATTTTATGTATACATTATAATTTATTGATTAACAAAAATTTTATTTCCACAAAACATTTACCATGTACTTCTCATTCTAAAGAAAAATTTTTTATATGGCCATCACTAACAAAAAAAATTGTTGAATACATCATGTCTGTGAAATATTCTCTCAGGTCAGATGTTGTCTAATTCATCCTCTATAAGGACTATTTAGATACTTTTTATCAGAAAATTTTCATCTAATTATGTAGAGACCCAAGATTGACGTACATTGACATTACATTACTTTTGTGAAATACTTAATACATAACAAAAACAGACACCCAAGGACCGTAATAGTTTAGTGTCTTTGGAAACTCTGAACATAATCATCTAATCATGGTGAAAGATCTTCAACATCTCCTATAATGATCTTCCACTTTTTTTCATACCTAAAACAATTCTTTATATCCTGGGTGAAAGAAGACATGTAAATCGTGAGCTCAAATTCTCATTAAGGGTAAGCATAGAGAAAATAAAACAAACCATATACATTTAAACTTAAAAAACATAAACATAATGTTTAAACACTAAAATCCGGAGTTATGAAATAAATCTTGGCACTATGTAAGGCATAAATCATAAAGTAACGTCAATAATGATAAAATAGCATAGGAATAAAACATATAATTGTGTAAAACTATTAATAACATGATTTGATTTCCATAGTATCCAAGGTATTTCTGCCAAGACCATCATCGTGGACGAAGTCCATTACAGAACCGGGTTTACCAGCCTTTCCAGCCCTGTATTACTGAACCTGATTTACTTGTCGTTCCAGCAATGTCTATCTAATGAGATATAAATCTTTACCCAATGAATTTGAGGGAGATATAGGTCCCACCCATCACATATTGAAATCATTCTTAAGTGTGCCTAAAATCAATCATAAATCATTCATCATAACCCAAAGAATAAAATTGGTTTCATAAACATCATCCCTTGATATCATAATCCATATAAAAAAATGGATATCATTTCATCATAAGAAAAATGAAACCATGTAAATAATAGAGACATTATACTTGAAACATAAACATATTAAATAACATTATCTTAGATAGAAAATAGTTTTGATAAAACACTTGAAATGAATTCTTGAGGAAAATATCCTTTCTTCTTCAAAATCATTCTCTTTTCTCAAAATGACATGCAATTTTAAAAGAAAATGATTTTTTTTAAATAATCAAGAAATATTGTAGATGAAGTTTCATGGAAATAAGACATTATGAAACTGTAAAAATCCATTCATGTCGTATAAGTTAAAAAATAATCTTCTCGTACTTTTTCCAGAAAAGTCAAAAAGTACCTTGTGTGGTAAACAAAAGAAAGATTCCTTCCATACTACATAGTAAAAGTAAAAAAGGGGTAAAAATAACATTAAACATACATGGAAGAATATTAAACACTTTATGGAAACCTCCTTATAAAACATGGACATGGATGATAAATATAACCCCAGTAAATACCTACGAATAAGCAATCTCGGATAAAAATGAGATTGAAAAATTTTCCCATACCTTATGTCCAATTTCTTCTGTATGTGTCCAAAAATCTTGTATACTGGGTTTAAACATATTATTAATATTTAAAAAATATATAATAATATTTATGATATCATATATGATTCACTTATGACTTTATATTACTTGTTCTTTTGTCAATTCCATGTTTAAGCAACATTTTGGGTAAAATCGTTTCATTTATCGTACCTGTTTGGACTTGTTGTTCTTGATATTATTAATTATATCTGAATTTACTTAAATCTAGATTGTAAAAAATTATTTATATATAATATATATTCAGAATATAAATATATATGATAGATCAATAAATGGAATGAAATACACCGTTCGTGGAGATGGTAAGTCTTACGTACGCATGAACGTTATTTTCGTTACCTTATTGAATTGAATTGAATTAAGTGAATGAAATATATATGTACCAAAATCCAGTATCATTATTATGTCATATATTTCATGATTATTAATTATATATACTTTATAATCATTCTGGAATGGTTAACAAGGAGAATAAATCTCATCCTATCGTGGAGACGGTAATCCGTACATAAGCCCGAGTGGGGATATCATTCCCATAATTGTTTAATGGTATTGGAGTGGATTATATAATATCTAAGAATTATTATAATGTCATAATAATCATATATAGTTATTATATCCACCATTATACCCATCAAAGTAAGGTAGTGGTGGAAAAACATATTAGAACCACGGCGTGGAGACGGTAAGCTGTACGTACGCACGCGCGGTGATTTCGGTTTTAGTAGGATGGATAGAAGGTGAAATAGGGTTGTTTCATATTTATAATAACATATTAGTATATTATTAATACATATGTTACTATTTTATAATGAAACAACTAAATAAGAGGATGTAGAAGAAGAAATAAATTTGAAATAATCGTTAAAGGATATTACCTCATCTTCAACGCGCCTCTTCTAAACCTCCTCTTATGGCACTAAAGTTGGTCTTTTAAGAATACCATGACCTCTATTATGTTTTTAGGTAAGTGGAGAATAGAACTGGACAAGTTTTTGTAGATCATTATGGCTAAAAATGTTATGAAGAGTAGAGGAATGAAGTTCCCTTTTATAAGGGAGGATAGTGGCACTTCTAAAAACCTCTAAAATATTAATATATAATAAACCCAAAACCCCACATAAAAAATAAAAAAATGACTCAAATTAAAATATGAGATTATATAGGGTTTTAATATCATCCTCCAATAAAATTTAGATATGTTTTGAATTTATTTTAAACCTTATCAACTTGATTTTCCTTATTTAATCTATTTAATTTTTTTTCTGGCAATAATATTCTACGTTTTAAATTGTCAGAAATAATTACTTATGTGTTGTGAATTTCCCATAATTGGTTAATTTATGACGTTTTCGAACATATAAATTTCAATTTATAATTTTTAAATATTTTTGTGATTTTTAAACAATATAATAATATGTTATTTTTATAAAATAACAATAGTGTCAATTTTGACACTATTCATTTATTTGAATTTAAATAAAATCCAGACAGGGCATATATTTGAAAACAAATATTTAATAGATTAATAAAATGTCATATTTATCTAGAAAACTCATGGAGCAAATTAAATAGTTAATATATTATTTATTTTAATATTTTTAAAACATTTTATTTGATATTTCAATCAATAAAATAGTTTCTACATCAATATTGTGTCACCATTAATGATAATTAGTTAATCCCTAAAAATTCTAAATAAATTCACATGATGTAGATAATTTTATTATATTTCTGGTAACGATTTATGTTTGAAGTTTTATGAACTATATCACTAAATTAAAATTATTACACTTATAAGATATAAGATAGTGACATGTTGTCACTTTCTTTGGTTTTAATAATAATTTCAGCATTTTCAGGGTCAAAATTTGATGAAATGAATCTATTATGACCCTTAGGTGATATTGGTCGACTTTTATTCAGCCAATAGAATTTCGGATGATGTTATCGCAATTTTATAATTTGATTTTTACCCATAATTACCAGATTTACCTTAAACTGTAGTAAATAAAATTTACCGTAGTTAATATTCATAATATCTAAAGATAAAAAGTATCCCATTAACCTAATTTGGACCTACTGATTCCAAATATGGAATAAATTTTTCCAAATTCAAAACATAGAAGTTGCAGTATTTATTTTAAAATTAATCCTACTGTTGAAAAAACAGGTTTTAAAAGTTAAAACATTGCAAAAGATTGAAATGTTTTTATCTATGAATTTATTGTAAAATTAATGATAATGACTTTAATTATATTAAATGGTAAAAATATATTCTATTTATACCTTAAAACCTCTAAATATTATAATTTAACCATATAAATTATCTCGATGAAAAAAGTTGTTTTTAATTAAAATTTAGCGTATTTTTACTATTCATCAAAATATCAAGGTTATCAGAATAATGTCAAAATTTTATCCAAAGTGAATTTTTATATCTTTATTCCAAGGAAGAAGTTTTATTTTTCAAATTAAACTTATAAACATTTCAAAAACTACATTTATAGTGGGTGTTCCATCAAAATGCAGCAAAACAACATTTTTTGAAAAATACATATTTTACCTGAAAATTTATTTTATTATCATACCATGTTATATATAATGTATAAGATGAATGATAATGTTATAAAATTCTAAATTTGGTTAATACTGTTCATAACAGCTAGTTCATAATAATATTATAATAATATATCTTTGTTTAGTGAAACTCAGTATTGTGTACAACACACGCTAATGAGGAAGGTTGCTCTTGCGTGTAATGCAAGCCAAGTTAGGGTTGTGTGTAGTGAAAGATTATTTTGGTGTTTCGTATAACATAATAAAAACATAGTTCATTTATACATTGATCAAAATCTATACTTGGTGTCATGTAAAATGAATTTTAATTGAAACAAACTTGAAATTGTGTGCAACATAAGACAAGAATAGTATTGCGTAAACTACAAGATAATAGGGTGTTCCGTATAGAGCAAGATAATCTTGGTAATGTGTACACCACAAGACATCAAAGAAATTAAAATGAATATTTCGCATAAAATCTTGGGGTTTTACAAATAAACAGTCCCATGTATACTTACATTTTTTTCCAAAGTCCCCATTTTACATAAAATCAATCTTCATTAAAGATCATGAAAGGAATTATTTAATCCATCAAAATCAATAAAAAAATTCATAATAAATTATAATTTTCATATAAGGGATAAAATCCACATATTTAGTCATGTTTCTTTCAAAACATTACTAAACTTTTAATGTCATGAATCACACTATATAGTGAAAATATTTAATTTCTAAAAATGATGGGAATGAATCCTTAGTTACCTAATAAAGGAATCTGAAAATACATTACTAACATCACTAAATCCAAGATTATGATAGGCCTAGAGAGATAGAGATTCAAGAACCACGTAAAACATAAATCCCAAACCTAATACCACAACGTTATCATATCAATCCTCAAAATAAATTCATTTTAATTATGTTGATAAACCGAAAAAACCTACATGCATCTCTATAGTCTTCCTTGGTTAAATAAGTTTGTGTAATTGGTATCATGGTAAGTTAATATGTTATTAAATGAATAAATTTTATAATGTAATACCATCAACATAGTTAGAATGAATAGTCCACCTAGGCCCAATCGGTACCATTTAGATTATTCCACCCAACTTTCAAGACTGTTCATGGTCTCCCATGATTTTTCGGGGACAACACATCCTGAAAAGAATTCATTTCAAATTTTATTTACAACTCAAGTTCACATAAAACTAGGACCCCATGGTAAATTCCAAATTTTGGACTAATAGTTCATTCAAAGCCCAATTTTTAGGTCATATGGGTATCCATGTATCTAGATCAGTCCATAAAACATAAATAAATACTATTTAAAAATTAATATGGCAACTCATTCCAAAAATAAATGAATCCCAAGAAATTATGGTAAAATTGGAGAACTAATATACCTTAAAAATAATACAAGTATAGATATGTTATTTTCTATGAATTTATTTTTCATATATAATTTGTCTCCTACTCATCAATATTGGAATGAGATCAGATATACCTTCAATAATCTATCGGTCAAGGAATACTCTATTCTAAACTATTATAACCAAAATTGATTTTTTATTTAAATTATAGATATTTGTTTGATCAATATAAAACTAAATTAGAAACTAGATATTTATTCAAATTTTGATGTATTTTCATTCTATGGTGTATTATAATTAGGCAGGGTTGATTTTGATTCGTGGCGTAATTCAAGAATTTTTTTTAATGAGATTGGTTATTCATCATATAAACTATATATTAACTATATTCTTCCCACATTATTTATTATGTTTCAGTAATTACAAAAATAATAAATCTATTGAATATTATGTTTCATATTATTTATTTTATTTTCTATTTATTTTATTTTTTATTGATATTTATTACTATTTTCTCTTATTTTTTAGGGAAATATAAGAAAATTACAAAATATTAAATATTTTATATACTTAGGAAATCCTTATATATTGGATTATATGTTTTCATATTGGAATTTTGAAAATATTTCTAAGTCATACACCTCACATATGTGGATCAGAAAATTATATATCAACAATCTAACATATTGGAGGACCCTTACATGTGATAGTAGAGATAGATATTTTGAAAAATAAATTTATATTATGTATTACAATGGAAATAAAAAAAACATTCATATTAGGAATTTCACTAAGGTAAAAATATTATATATAAATATAATATTACATATTATCACATATATTATTGTTGTGTTATCTGTCACTCTCTACAATAGTTTATCAATCATACCCTATGATAGATAATTTTGTGGAATTATATATATTCATGTAAATATTTTTTGGGGTTCACTAAAAATTTTTCAGTTGATTTTCATGGGATATTTCGAATGATTATTCAAGGATTATTTTCATTATAGAATTTAATGATGAATTAAATGTGTATTTTTATATATAATTGAAAAAATGTCAGATTCTATACTAGAATGAAAGAAATGTTATGACTATTTCAGGAATTATGTAACACCACAAGAATTTACTAATAGATTTATTATAGAATGCATGGAAGACCGAGTCTCTAGAACCGTCACTTTTTTATAACCTATCCAAGTAAAAAAATGTCTCTCTGATTTGAATTTCGAAAAAATGATATACACTATTGTGTTCAGTAATATATTTAGAGTCTGATAAGACACACATAATTTTTTCTAATTAGTAACATAAAATTATGAATAGTAATGAATAGTAATAAATTGTAAGTTGGCCAAAAAAGAGAAACTTCACCCATGAATTTATAAATATAATTTATACATCATAAAAGTGAAAAGTCGGTCGTAGTATAAGTACTAGTATTTTTGTCTGCCATAAACTTTTTAATTAAAATTCTGTCATTAATTAAATAATTTAATAAAGAAATTTATTTTAATAAAATTTAAGAATAAATTATTGTTTTATTGTCTTATCATTATAATATAATTTTATTGGACCTTGATTAATCTTTCAAGGTGTTATAAAATGAGTAATAGTTTTAATGTTGTTTTTTCGAATAAATTATAATTTTATTTATAAATTTAATTTAAATTATTTAAAAAACTATCTTCATAAAATAGATTTAATTTTTTAATTCTACCTGTAGAATAATGGTTGGGGTGAATTTTTGGTATTTTTCGAAAAAACTTGAATTTTTTATGAATAGTGAAATGTGGTAAAATATTGTATATACTTATTGTTAGTTGAATGAAATATTTATTACTTCATAAGTGATGTAAGGACACTTGGTTCAAACTAAAATTCACTTATTACTATTAGGGGTCACATGAAACTACACAATTGGTTTTCTTGAGAGAATTAATAATATAAAGAATAAAATATTCAAAATTTACTCATCTCCTCCACTATACCCCCCCCCCCCACTCCATCTTCTCCTCACTTTTATAAGCCTTGAATATCCTCAAAGGTCTGCCCAAATACCATTATCTAGTAACTTCACACCTCCAAGAATCTCTTGGTCTTTCCAAAAGACCAAACCCCTTCTCTTAAATTGATTCTCAAGGAGGTGTATTCAAGAGGTAATTTCACATTTTATTTCTTTCATTTTCATTTCAAGTTCCTTTCTACTGTTATCCTATCCTCACATCCTCTGTACAAATGACCATGATAACTCCAGTATCATATATATACTATAATTATATCATGTTAATGTAATAATTATCATCAATATTCTTATGATGTCCATTTTATTGTATAAATGAATCCATCGTCCGTGTGGTTCCATTTGACAGCCTTCATGGATGACAAAGTTTCGTTCATCAATTTCTCCTTCATTACTAGTCATGAAACCATTTTTGTGATTGAAATAGACTAAAATATATCTATTATAACCTAGTTAAAATTAAGGAACCAGTTTAAATACATTTTATTAAATCATATGACCAAACTAGTTCTTAATCATCAAAATTGCGCTAAAATAATCTAAGTGAATGTAATTAATATTTCATCTAATGATAAATCCCCATTAAATGTAACAAAATGATATAATGAGCATGAATGAATATTTAGGTTCATAAGTAATTTTTAAATTCAATTCTATATATATACATCCATTCCACATTAACTCTATTATATAAAAACAAGTGAACTCATTATGAAAATCAATAAAATGAAAAATTCGGAAATAAAAAATCCAATCTTATAACTAATAAATAAAGACATAATGGGATTAATAAAATCATGATAAAATAAATTCATGTTTAATAGTTTCTTAATTAATTTATTAATAAGTCTAATTTCATATTCCAGGACCCTAAGTTCAAAATTGGAACTCATTCAGACTTAAGGTAAGTGTTTCATCATCTAACTTCCTCTTTTTTGAGATTTTCCGTATTAACTACTAATACATTTTTATGGTGTATGTATACATTCCATTCATGTAAATTATAATTAAAATATTTATTTTAATGGTATTAAATGTATCATTTGAATATTATTAGTTTTTGGTCATACAAATCAATTGATTATAAAGTGGTAGGGGATTTCTACCAAAAACTCTATTTTCGCTCGGGTTACTCTTATTCTCTACATACCTCAATTAAATTCTTATTCATTCTTATTTTCTCCACATAAATTCAGTTTAAATTTCCAATATATGTTTACCATCCATAATCCTTCTTTATTTTATGTTTTATTACAATTTTTAAAATGATCAATCAAAAACATTTATCCTAATAAACAAACCCGATTCAGGGGATATTTTCAAATTTTACCATTTTTAAAGTGTACAACAGAATCCATTTTAATCCACCATTATTTTTATAAAAACATTCATTTTATCATGAAAAATTATCTTAGATCATTTCTGGATTTAATAGGAAAAAATTTCCTTTCCACTTTAATGTTATCTTTAATACTTTCTTTAAAATGCTCTAAATGTTTAATTTCTAGATAATCTTAAGAACTCTATTTACATGATTTCTCTTGAGGGGGATATAATTTATGCCTAAAATATAATTTCAATGTCCTTTTATTTTAGTTATAAATTCATTCATACAAATATATTTCATGTATAATATAAATTATTTACCAAAAGAACTCTTCCTTCAAATGTTAAAAGTATTTTTCTCATCTCACGTTAAATTTTATGAGATATATGCCTTGTTCACCACTTCTTTCATTCATGTGGTTTATGTATTTCCCTTTTTTATATCATATTTCGAGTCTCTTTATTCACATTATATTCTAAGGTATTATTATATAAATGTTTCAAAGTGTTATGGGACACTTTGTAATGTTTAAGGATTATTTCCCTCAAGGATTATTCAATAGTCTCATTTAAAAGTGCATTAATCTATGTCAAAAAAATTGTTGAAAATTTTACTCCCTTGAGGTTTATCTCCAATGATATCAACCACCATGTTTTATTTAATGGTTTATTAATAGTTTGACTATGGATGTGCTATCTTAAAATCACTCACCCAATTACTCTGAATAGATAGTTTGTATGATTAATGTTCGAGGAAAGTTATTTACATTTCATATATTAGTTTCAATATGAATGTATATGTTATTTAAATGTATCCCCATTCATAAAGAATTAATTGGACTTATTATGTTATTTGTGGGGCCCTCTAAATCCCATTAATATATCAGTAGGTCTCACAAGACAAATAAATGTGGACTTGGTCGAGGTCTTTTCCAATTCTGTATATGGTTTTGGTTGAGGCCTTAATCATTTTTAGACGTCTTAGCAGAGTCCATGATGCTGTGTTTTAGAATGATAGACATATTAATTTCCCTAATTATGAAGCTATAAATTCAAATTTCGTGTGGTTATTCAACTAGTACAGTACCCATGATTATGTTTTATTATGGAATTATTTATTCAGCATTTATTCCTACCATAATGTGTTTATATTTATTATTAAAGGCATTTATTTTAGTTATTCACCTTGCCAAATGTTTATGTTAATGTTATCTTCTGCAATATTTCTTAACCCTTACTAAGCATTTGATCTCACCTATTTCATTTGTTTTTCCTTCAACAGGTTATGAATAAGAGATCATTTATTGAGTTTTCAAGAATCTAGTTTATTTTATTTTGTTATGTATCTTATTTTCTTTATTTTACAAATGAAAAATGTGTATTATGTATGTATGTAGTTTCTTAAAGAATAATAAATTAATTGTTCATTTGTTATTTTATGCTTTGTAATCATTCCAATGTATTAAAATAATGCAATGGCATCGGGATTCTAGAGCCGGGGCATTACAAATTTTGGGTAAACTATATTATTTCCTTATAAAAATTATTCAAACCATCACATTAATAAATCATGATACATTTAATTAAAAACCCATGTGATTTAATCAATGATAAATAATAAAAATTCCAAATATATCATTCTAAATTTATTATCCATTGAATAACAATTTCTTAAAAGGAAAAGGTATTTAAGCAGTGATACATGACATGACACAATTACATGATTAAATGTTGAAGTTAAAAAAAAAATTGAGAGATACACGGTTATGATCACTATAATTATATTTTACTAAATAACTACTACTTAACCTAATGATAAATCATTCCAATAATTCATAATGTAATCAGGATTTCTATTTATATACTAACACCACATCTATAACATTCATTGGTTCATTATATGGTTATTTCATTATACTATAATTATTGTCACTATAAATTCATTCACAAAAGGTTATTCCACCATAAAAAGGCATTACATTGGTTATACTCACTTGAACAAAATTTAGTTTCATAGAGTGTGCTAGAAATTTATAAAAGGCATAGGTTACAGCTACTCCTAGAATGTCCAAATTTGGAATTCACCCAGGTAAAAGGTTGGGTTTTGTCTTCAAGAATATATATGGATATATCTATATCCAAGATATTAGATTGAGAGTGTGAAGAGTATAAATTAGACCATTGGGATCCAAAATACTTCCAATATATTTTTTCTTTATTTTTTTTCTTTATTGCATTCACACTTAACAAAATCACTATATTATTTTAATTATCAAATTGTTTAACCTTCTCATTCATTGAATTATATATTATTGTTTTGATTACTCCAATTTTTTTAGGAAATAAAATTCACGAACACTTTTCTCTTCCCATTTTTATTCACGGACCTGACAATTTTTATCAAATACTACCATTTAAGAGTTGTGATCTATTTCTTTTACTCTGATATATAACCAATTGGCATGAGTTTAGTCTCTTCTTTATAGATATATTTTTCTCTAATTAGTAATATTTTTGTGAATATTATCTATTTTTAAACTAATTTAAGACTATTTCCTTAAAAAGGCTAAGCGAAAGATAGTTTTTAGTTATGAAAAGTCTAGAGAAGATTTATAATTCAAATCCTCTAAGATTGCAACATTTCGATGCAAATGACTACAATTATTGAAAAGATATAATGGATTTGTTTTGGAATATTATAAGTCCTGAATACTGTAAAATCATGGATATATATTATAAACTAAAAAAATTTGAAATTGATACACATTTTGAAAATGACTTTACTAAATACATGATAAATTATATTTATTTTTCAATTTTCAGAAGCTTTTATGTCCATATTTCTTCCTGTAAGAATAATTATGGTATTTAGAGAACAATAAAATTCATTCATCATGGAACTAAAATAATTCTAAGAACTAATATTGGTTTAAAAAGGGAATAATTTCAGGAATTTATATTATTTAATAATGAAGTAGTTAATGGGATATATAACAATTTTACTAAGATTATGAACAACATGACTATTCCTAGTGAGACCATGAATATTTAAGTGATGATTGAAAAAAAATGTTCAAGAAAAACCTAATAATTGTCATTATAGGAGGTTTTGTAGGAATAAATTAAGAACCTTGTTGAATATATCATGTAAATTTATATTATATCATTCTTACAATATGATATTTAATTGAATAATATTGACAATTACACTAATGATAGGGGAGGGTAACTACATTAAAATCAAATAAAATAACTTTTGTAATCCTAAGATAATGGTGAAGGTTTTTTATTTAATGATTAAGTAATAATTTTCTCCATGTTGCATGATATATTAAATTACATATAAATAGAATAAAAGGTGTTAGAAATAAGTGTAAAATGAAGAACAAGAAGAATTTTAGAGGGAAAGGTTGGAAAGGTAATCCTAATTTTAATTTTTGATGTCATAAATGAAAGAAGAAGGGGCATACCGAATAAGAATTTATGAGGATGATAAATAAAATGGGTGAAAATATGTAAACGAAAAAATATATTATAATGTTATATATAGAAAGAACCAGAATAGAAGATTCAACTCAATTAAATAATCTAGAAGTGATAAGGGAACTAAAATTATTTTTTTCATGGATGATATGAGTAAAATTAGGGGTATTTTTTTTATTTTTATTTTGATTCTATTAATGATTATGGTTGAGATTAGCTTAGTTTTGAGTAGTTAAATTATATTTTTTATAAATATCATAAAAAAATTTGAAAACTTACTATCATATATAATAAGTTGAGTAAGATACATAAGAATATTCTTAATGGAAAAAGTATCATATTCTATAAAATTAAAAGTTGAAAATATTATTTTTTAGAATGATGAAGATCATAAGAAGAACCTCAAAGTGACACCCCCAAGTTACTATTTTATTATATATTATATAATTATGATTTATATTAAATTTTTGAGAGTTTATTAATTTCAATAATGGATTCTTATAGGTTATCTTACATTGCATGGATACAACATGCTTTGTAGTAACCATATTGGTATTTTCATTCTTAAGTATTTCTATTAGTGAATAGTGCATGATTGGTGCAAAGTTAGTGGTAACCACATGTAAAACCATATGTTTAGGGTTAAATTAGTCATTTTACTCTTATATATTGGTTTTCATTGGGGTTCTTTGATATGCGGAGTTTATAGTAAATTGTGTGATTTTTAGTAGTAACCTTAAAAATATCATATGCTATGGGTGAGTTCTCTAGAGTGTCTTTCCCCTGATTTTTGTAAAGTTTAGAGAACAATGTATGCTAATTGTGTGACAGGAGAAAGCTAAATCTTGTTTAGGCTACAAAGAAGTGCATGTTTTGGTAAAATGAGCATCCAAACCATGAGATATACCCAAAATGTTATGTTGAAAATTTACCTTTCTACCCCTTACATTATTTAAACTTGTTTACCAACCCCCCCCCCCCCCGCCCCATCACTCAAATGTAATGGAATGAAATTATTTTATTTAACATCTATTGAAATTATTGGGGTTTATAAATTCATATTTTATTATGATATAACTATATGGGATTCCCTTAATTGGGTTGTGAAATGTTTTCCATGTTTTATATAATTGAAATAAAGGGGTTTCCAGGGTTCTGTTCCTTATTTCTCAAATAATTATATATTAAAATTATTCACATAAATTTCTATCAGGCTATTTTAAATGAAATTGAAGATAAAGGAAGGTTTATTGTCCTATTTTTATTTTTATAGAATGTAACCAATGATTTCAAGGGTTATTTCAATTAAAGTGATGTTTTGGTTTTAAATTGAACCCTAATGGAGGTAGACATTATTTTAAAAGTGTGTAAACTTTTATGGTTTTCAAAGGGATTTATATAACACTACATTAAAGATAAACTCAAACACAAATTATGATCTTAATAAAAGTCTTCCTATGAGTGTTTGATAAGGACAGTAGATTCATATTATTAGAAATTAGTATTAGTTTGTTTGATAAACTTGGAATCCCCCTTTTTATGTTTTAAAATCTGTTTACATTCTTGAATGTTGGATCCTCCCTTTTTTAATAAGTAGTGGCTATGATAGAGAAGCTCCAAAGAGAGACAGTTATTTTATTTTCCAATGAAGTTTTTAATTTCTGTATTTTGAAAAATAAACAAATAGATGATACTTACATTACCTACGATTTTCAATTTTAAAAACTTATTTTTTAGATGATTTTTGAACTAGAATTAATGGAATAATTTATTAAATGAATTTCATAAAATATTTGATGAAATATAGCTGGGTATGTTTATTTCATGCACTACATACACACTCATATGTGTGTATATTTATCTTTTGTTTTCCAAAAGGTGCTAATATTGTGATATCATATTGGATGGTGTTCATGTGGTACTCTAACATAATATATGGACCTCATGACTACCCACGGATTATATAAGGACTAGTTTTCTAGGTTTTTTGTTTTTTGTGGGATGTTTTTTATTGTCCATTTTGGATAGCTGTTTTATTTATATTTTAAGTTTCCATTATGTCAGAACCTCTTATTTATTCTACAAGATTTTGTCTTTTATTAAGTGATTTATTTTTTTATAATGATTATTCCTTCAATATAACATGATTTTATTTTTTTATATATCACTAAAAATAAATTGTGTGCCATAGATAGCATGTTTTACACACAGAACTAATATAATATGAACCATGATATAATAATTAGATTAAAATATTGAATTTGACCATTAAAACATGGCCATTGAATTAGGAGTTATAAAAAATAAGTAACCACGTTATGAAATATATGTCGAAAGGATAATAAATAGTATAAATTAGTGGTATTCTTCCTTGAAAATCTCATTTGTATATGTTGGAAAAGCAAGTAGGATCACTAGAGTTTTCCCAGGGCAAAGCCTATGATGAAATTCAATAAGTACATCTTTAGAAAAATATTTTGCAGAAGAATTTTAAGGTCTAGAAAATCACTATGAGTTCCATGAAACATGAATCACCACCCATGAAGGCTAACATTTCTTATCATAACCTTATATCTTATGTGGAGGTATTGAGGGGTTTTGTAACAGGATGTTTGAATGATATGACCATGAAATTTATTAAATTTTGTGTTCTCATTATTTTATTTGTAATTTTTATAAAATGAAATATTAAAATAAATTAAAATTTTAACCAAAAATAAAACTGTTTAGATTAATTCCAAGGAAATAATTACTCAATTTTAAAAATTATGAGTAAAACCATTTTATGTTTATAAGATATATTTTTCAAAGAATTGTATGTATATATATATATATATTATGTCAGTTTATAATAATAATATAAATTGATCACTTATAAATAATTAAGTAGCTTAAATGTATTTATAATATATATATATATATATATAATCAAATTAACACCCAACTAATGATATTTACTTTTCTAGGAATAAAAAAATTCTCATCATTCTTAAAAATACATTTTTCAAAAAAAACTACTTTCCTACATTATGCATTATTATATTAGAATTAATTATTCTCATTTTCATAAATTATATCAAGAAAAATATATAAAATATTTTTATTAAAAATTTAAAAATTATTTAATAATTTCAATTTCATTTCTCTTTATAACAATAATATACCATATTAAAAATAATCCATCACGGTAATGGTGAAAATATAGATAAAAAGTTAATCCAAGAGGTAATATTTGGAAATTTTATAAAAACAATAATCTCTAAATTAGTTTATGGGGGGATTTATAGAAAAAAAATTATTTTCCACTATAATTTACAATTTTTGATCCACTTACCTTCAATAATACATCTCTTTTTATATTAATAAATTAATATTTATAAAACTATCACACGTCTTACGTATAAAAGGATTCTTTCACCACCCCAATTATCATTAAAACTAAACCTTAATTGATTCACAAAAATTCAACCAAAAACCCTCCAAAAATACATTTTCCACATCCTATAATTTTTATTCTCACCAAAACACCTGTATAATAAGGATTAATGGGTTCTTTAAATGAGAATATCAAAGAAAGATGTAATTGTTTTAACTAAGTTCATTCAAGTATCTTTATTCTTACACCTATACCAAATCTATTATATTAATCCTAATATAGTTAAATAATTGAAATTATTATATTTAAATTTTATTATTTTTTCATAATAACCAATATCTAAATTTCTCTTATCTATTATAAAATGAAAACTCTACTCGTATTATGGTCAGATTACCGCCTCTATGAACGACGCATATCATTTTTGATCACTACCTTACATTTATGGTTATAAAATTATATTTAATGAATAACATTTATATTTATATAATGATAAATATTTTTTAAAGATAAATTATACATTACAATAATAATAATATGAATAATTGGTCTGCATAATATTAACTGCCTAAAATGGCCATACTAAGACTCTTATAAATTTGAATCTATTTTCTATAGCCTATTGTACTATATAAAATTCAGGTAACTATAAAGATAAATAAAGTATATCTCTACAATTATGGATATAATGAGACTATTATATAACTACTTTGACATTGGTAAATATTTCTAAGTCTTTTTGGAGGATTTGACTGAACAACACAAACTAGCCGAAGAGAGAAAAAACAATGCAATAAATAAAAGACCTATCATAATAAATGGACCCAAAAAATGAAATAACCATGAATAAAGTTGTCAAATTTATTCTTAAGGAGTCTATAATTATTATTTATGTGTTTATAGCATGTTCGACAAAGATGGAATCAAAGTTAATTGTTTCTTCCACAATTTCTCATATTTGAAATATGTTTTATATTTTTTACCTATTTTATTATATATGGTGTTTATAATTTTACATAAAATTATATCATTATTAAATATTTTTTCATATTAATTAAATGTTCTATTTTAATTTATCTATCTCAAGTGGTTTTGATTCAAATTTTATAATTGTCGTCAAGGTTTTGTCAACTCAGTTTCCATTTCCTTTGGTTATAAACATTATTCTTCAAATATTTATTTTTAAGTCCCTTATATTGTTTAATTTATTTATTTCATATCATATTTTTTATTTCTATCTGGTGAATTTTAATTTACACTTCAACAAATTCATTTTTGATGAATCCCTTTCATCACAAAAATATTAATACGTTAAAAATAATTCTCACTTTTTTAATAGATATTTATATTCCATGTTTATAGTCTTCTTACATTAAATTTAATTTTTCTTAATTTTAAATATTAGAATATATAATATTATTTAATTTTTATATCTCTTTTATCTTTTTGTAAAATTTTAGTTTCCTACTCTTTTTCTGATATGGTGTTTTCATCAAAACTGCCTAAAAATCTTGAAAACTAATTACCTTGCATGTTCATATATTTTCATCCTCCACTCTGAATTTATTTACTTAAACATTAATTATTTAAGAAGTATAATTATCTGAGGAAATAAAAAGGGTTGTCATAAAAAATATTCTTTTCACTTACAAGAAAATGATTTTTAAAAGTGACTTGTAACTCAACTTTCACAATAATGAAAAAAATGAATTATAGAAATTATTTTTTAGACTAAGAGTCTATTTTTATTGCTTTATTCAAATAATCTCCCTCTTATGGATTAATTCCCAAGACCATCGACTAAATTACTTTATACTCTTTTGGGGATATTGAATATTTGTATCAACATTCCAATCTTGATGACATATTTCATGACACCAATAAGAAATTTAGGAAAACCATTTTACTCATATGGGTTTTTGTATGATTTATTTCATGTGAAACACAATTTTATAGAATATGTTTGATAAAAATGATACATTAGTAAGTCTGACATCCTATTCCTTAGAAAAAATTATTAAATAAAAAAATAGTTACAAGGAAAACATTAGGTGTAATGACCTCACACCAACAAGAAATTGAGAGTGTATCATATCTATATAATCAGGTCAAACAATAGAAAAGTATATAAATAACTAAACAACTGATAATTAATATATATCATAAAAATTACTATGTAATCTCATCTGACAATGCCATAAATAATTATGATCATGGAATGCTATAAAAAACATATGTAATATATGGAAACAATAATCCATCACAACATTTGTTTCAAAAGTACAAAAACCTAAAAAGAAACTATCCCCAAATTAAATCGGAAGTCCAAAGTTGAGTCTAGTGTTCCCTAACTACCAAGTAACAATCAGTTAAGTATCAATAAGTGGATATTTTCCATTATCCCTATATGCATCCATGAAGTCTGTTAGGGTACCCAATAGTGGTCCAAACATGGTTTGAGGTAACACTCTATAAGCCACATCCAACAATGTCTATAATAAATTCATTATTTTAGTATGATATGAAACACTGTATAAATATAGTAGGTGTACAAGTAATAATAAAATAATTGATGTTATATTTCATATCAATCCTTACTGTGATCAAGCAACTGAAAAATAAAAGAAATATAAAAATCATAGAGAGTGTCACAAAAATACCTACACCATATAATCATGTAACAGGCCTATGTTTGCCATTGTCCAAGGATTATAAATGTACAAGAAATACAAGTAATCTTACCATATTAAGTAAAGAGGATCCAAGGAGTAGAAATGTACAAGGAATTCTAAGGAGTCATTAGATAAATTGACAATAAATATCTAATACATCCTTTATTTTCAAGTAAACTGCTTAAACTGGATCCTTAGAGTAGAAATGTCCAAGGTATTCAAATAACCCATGTATCTAGGATCCAAGGATTCACAATATTTTAGGCATCATAATGAGTTGTGAAACTTTGATCCAATGCATATAAATGTACTAGGAATCTTATAGGTTCATCAAATCCAAGGAGTATAAATTTCCATAGAATCCATGTATGTTAATTAAATGGGATTAAAGGGGTAGTGATGTATAAGGCATCCAAATTTGTCAATTTAATGGAATCCAAGGAGTATAAATGTCATCTGCATCCTACTATGGTCATCAGATCTAAGGAGTAGAAATGTTCATAACATCATAACAATTTCATTTAACATTTTTTTCCGTTCATTTAATCACTTCATTAGTCCCATCATTGAAATACTCAAGCTAGGGAATTACCCATTTCATACATTTAATCCATAAATGGAAAGGTGAAAAAAGGTTCCTATTAACCTTAACAATCCAATTTAATACCTCAATAAATTCTTAACTATACAAGGTCAGCTCATCACTCGCCAAGAGTGGAATAAAATCATTAAAAGGTAGAACCCATCCAATACGTCATTCAAGTGGAGGTTGAAAACCACCAAACTTCACTAAAGTTTTCATAGAAAGTATGAATCTTTTTTTTACTTAACAAATGTATCAATATATTTATAAATCATTTTGGAAAATTCTATTGTTTGAAATAATGGAAATAGACTATAAACAATGATAAATTCAGGGAAAATTTACAGACCACCTACCGTTGCTTGGTAAAGGAAAACTCATCTAGTATCAGCCTCTGATTTGATCCAAATCAGAAGAAATTGAATAATGGATAAATTCACTGAAAATAGGGAATAAGATCCAACACCAAAATAGTATTTTTAAAAGTTTGGAAAATAGAAAAAGGTGTTATAGGAAAGTATAACTCCCTAATGGCTACCCAAAAAGATGAGTATAACTCGAATTATAATTGTTAGCGAGTAATAGGATCAAATCCTAAGTGGAAAGCTTGAATAAGCCTCCAATAAGAGAGATATAGGTATAACTTCTGGAGAAAATAGGAATGAAGAGGTTGTTAAATAATTTATGAATTAAGGAAAAAATGGTCATTTCCTCTCTAAATACTACATTGCATTGTTTCTCAACACTATTGGACAGACCATTCACTAAATGTGCAATATATACTATCTATAGACCCCCCCCCCACACATGATCATTGTGCATAGCTTTACAAACTACATGCCAATAGTGTGTTTTTTCCTATGTTAAAAACACTACAACACTTACATGAGCATGTGTCCCTAGTATCATAGTTTCATCAATCCTTGTGTCCCTAGATAGTGGACTAAACAACCCCACCTAGTAAATCCAAATAATGTGGCTTCTAATTCGTAGATTATACTAACCATGTGGCCTTTCTTCCTTTCCAAAAATCACAGGCTCTGGGCTTAAAACAAGCCCTAAACACCCCTATATCATCCATGTTCCCACTAGAAATTCACATTAGGTAAAAATTAATGATATAATCTATAAATAAAAAGGTTTTATACATCCTATAAAAGCCAAGATCGTATAATATTCCCCCATTAAAGAAATCCATGCCTTAATTTTCCTTCCAAGGGCGGTCAAGTATCTTCTGAGAATAACTCCAACCACTGGGCATGTATGATGGCTTCCCAATCCAAAGTCTTATCCTATACATGATCATGCTTCCAAATCACTTGTACCAAATAAAATGGAAATACTTGGAGAACCTTCATTCCATGATAAACAATAAGTATAGGATGCTCTAAAAAAATATACATATACCTCCAAATCTCCTCATCAGGATGAATAATATGTGATGGATTATAATGATATCAGAAAATATGAGATACATATAAGACAATATACATGTCCCAATACCTTTGAGGGAACTCAAACGGATAGGCTATCAGCCGAAATCTCTCTAGAATATTTTAGTTCCCAATGTAACAAGGTGATAGATTACCTTAAATTTGAATATTTTTATGCCCTAGTCTAGATGAAACTCATAATAAAACCTTACTCCTGAAATCAAACTCTAATGGTCGATGGTGATGATTAGTGTATTATTTATGTTTAGACAGAGGTATAGAAATCCACTTTCTAATAAGGTGAACCTACTATAAAGTATCATGAATGAGATAAGGACCTAGTATCACTACTTATCCTACCTATAAAAAGCACATGGGAGAATGGTATAACCAACCGTTTTTGGGACTCATAAGGAGGCTTATATATGGTTCCATGGAAGCTATTATTATAAAATAAAATAAGATATATATAATTTTTTCTCCCAAGAACATTCAAAATATAGTATTCATGGTTGAAGCATGTCCCCCTAAACCTCTATTGTATACTCATACTAACCATTAGTTGGTGGGAGATAGGTTTTATTTTTTATTAAATATTTTAATGTTGTTCAGGTCCAAAAACTATCTTTCACATTTGGTTTGTGTTGGTTGATGTTATGCCTCACCTAAAGAAATCACCCTATTCAAACACAAAAGTTTTCTTAGATTTATAATTCATGGTCCATTTATGAGTTATTAGGATTTTAAAATATAATAATTTAATTTAATTATTTTATTTATGATTACGTCCTTTTTGGGTTTTCCTCAAAAGACCTATGCCGACTAAAGTAAAGTCTGGCCTAGGGTTAATAAACTAATCTAATATCAATGGTTACCTCATATTTCTGATTCAGGGATTTGTTTATGACTTATTCCAATTTTTCTAAAAAGTCGTGTGAGCATGCTATTAAATACTAAACATTTTTCAACGAATCGTTTTGAGCACACCAGGATTCGGAATCTCACACCATATTAGTGATAGGTCTTATAATTTTCCCAATTAATTTATAAAAATAAATTTAGGAAAATCCAAGTGAGTAAATTATCCCCACCATTGGGATTTACATCCTCGATAGGAAAAACAAAGGAATACTCAAAAAATATTGGTACTAAGCATGAATTTGAGCCTACAACTCTTATGTGCTCCCCTAAAGATTCTTGTACCACCACCAACCACAGACTATAGGAATAAACCACCCATAAAGGATCCACTTCTATCGATCCTTAACCTTCACTGAGTTCTTCATAAGATTTTCCCCAGTCAAAGATGTGTGATAAATCATGCATGTATCTCCGTGGCTAAGATATGTGGAAGAAATAATTTACATGGTCCAATTAGGGGTATGTCCAAGTGGTACACCACCTCACCAACTCAACAAAATATTATTAAAGGGTTGATGAACCTCTGAGATAACTATTCATCCCAGCCAAATCACTATATCACGCATTGAGGAGAGACCCTAAGGAACACATGGTCTCTCTTATGGAACTGCAAAGGCCTATATTGCCTATCATCATAAGTTTTATGATAGCTCTATGTAGTATTCATCTGCTCTTCGATGACTTTCACCTTCTCTATAGTCACATGCACCAACTTTGGGCCTGTGGGTGCTGACTTTCTTGGGTCGATACAATAAATTGGTAACCTGCAGGGTTTCCTATACCCAGTCTAGAATAGTTTCATACCGATGGGGGGTGGGTATTTTTTGTTGGACAAAAACTCCACCTGATTTAAGCAATCCTCCCAACTACAACCAAAACATAACATACAAGCCCATACCATATTCCCCAGAGCTTGAATGGCCCACTCAATCTGGTGATCTCCAGCTGAGCGAAATACTATGCTCAAGCGTAACTGAGTCCCAAACACCTCCTACAATACCTTCCACAACTGGGATGTGAATTGTATATTACAATCTATAACAATAGTTTATGGAACTCCATGGAGTTGAATTTTCTATTGAATGTATAGGAATCCCAAGATCTATACTAAAAGTTACTCCCAGATAGACAGAAAGTGGGCCAATATGGTGAGTTAGTCAATGATCACAAGAAGGTATCATGCCCCCTAGACATACATGGTAAAACCATCTTGATTTCCACTATTATTACATCCCATTTCCATTCCATCACCTCAAGGAGTTGTTTCAAACTCACTGTAATCAGATGCTCAGCCTTCAATTGTTGACATGTGAGGCATTGATAAACAAACTCTTCCACTATCTTCTTATTTCCTAGCCACCAAAACTAACATCAAAGGTCATGGTAACTCTAACCACACCCATATGTACCATCAAAGGGGGTGTGTTGAAATCCCATATAAACTCATCTTGTAATGTAACTGGTACAACTATGCATTCTGTGAAAATAATGATGTTCTACCCACCTACCAAAAATCCATATGGGGCATGCCTCATGGATAACTAAGCTTGTCGGGTCTCACATCGTAAGGCATTGACGCTACTTCCAAAATATTCCAAGAGAAACTCTCACCTTTGTGCATCAACTAATGCAATTAGCACTAGTGTGTGATCATCGAGTCTCCTCGAGTAGGTGTCTCTAAATATAAGGTTCATGTAAATGATTTAACTGGAATCTCTAAGTATCAAACCAGAAAAGTGGCAGGAAAATTAATACTGTCACGGGTGCCTATCTGTAGCAACTAAAGTAGAAAGACATAGATCATTCCTTAAACCATTCCAGGAGTCCTGGGGTCATAAGCCTCAATATCCTACAACTGTCTACTCCCATGTCCTCTGAATCCATAAGTATTATATGGACCACATAGGGGTTTCGGTTTTAACATGTCAAAATGTTGTCCACCTTTTACTGCTTCCCCATATCCTCTTCCATGTATGCTACCCAACAGATCTATCTTCTCCTACCACTGACTCCTCATTGGTAGTTCATCAACCTCTTCTCTAACTACATCATGAATAGTGTGAAAATCTCAGGAAAGATGTCACCCATCACAAAAATCATAGAAAAGAATATCCCTTAGGTAAATAATGTGCCCCAAGAGATTCTTACAGAACCTCTGATTCGAAGGCTTACATTGTGCACCTACTGTTGCTTGGTCCTACTGACCCTGCATCCCAAGATATCTCTACCTTGGAAGCTTATTATATGATCTCAAACCCTACATATCATCATCCATCACCAAAAGATCAATCCATGACTCAGTCTGACAAATTTTATTCACCTAAACAACTGGAGGTGCGTCTATGAACTGATTATTGCAAGAAACTTCCACCTGCTTATCATCCTAACTAGAAACTTCTTTTTGAATGTCTCTCCTCAAGTAATCCTTATCAAACATAGGTTGAAACCTCTAATCCTTCTAAGGAAACATTTTTTTATGTCATTTTAAATACATCCTGAAGAAAAAAAGATGTATCATGGTCAAAAGAGTATACCTGGTGAGCTGACACAAGAAGGAAATGGAAAACACAACCCATTCTTACATGATGCATGTACCTTTATTTTTTCATAAAACTAGTTTTTTGATCCATCAATTAAAAAATAATGGGCCCAGATTCCTAGTGTATGGATGCATCAGCTACCGCAATAACACTGGATTCCATAGCTAGAAATTTTAACTTGGAACACTTAACACAGTTTCCTCAAACCAACCTCACAGACTCCTGGTACTTTAGTAAAACTGACATCCTCTGATACCACTATGTCATGAACCATCCATGAGGGGCCCATTTTATGACAATGAAAAGTTTTCCTTCAATAGGCCAGGGGTTGGAAACTAGCCCTGGGTAGGCATATCCCACAAATGAGAGGCATCTTCGTAAGTACCTGTACATACGCACACATATCAATACCAAAAATACTAAAATTTAAAAACACTAAATAAACAATGAATCGATCCACTAAAATGACAACCATAGTGTATGATAGAAAAGTAAAGTGTAGTAACGTACAAATGGTCTGGAATACAGGCCCACAAAAAAGAGTTTGTATTGTAAGATCATGAAGCTTGTCCATAGAAAACCCAACCTGAAGGTTAGGTATAGGAATAAATATCTCAATTCGTAGGAGCACACCTCAAATATATAGTCTCTCTCTAAGAATCACATGTTCCTGGTCCTCCTATGACTTTTACAAAGCATCGATGGTTTTCACAAGACACGACGCATTTTGGAAAAGGCCATGCAGGGGTGAGTAAAATAATATGTATTATGAAACCACGAAACAAAAAGTAAAATACCACAGAGGAAAAATCACAATGAAGATAAAGTCATTTCAACATAGGTATATGTCTATAACATATATAATAAGAATATCCAGGTTTACTAGTAAAGGATTTTGGGACTCAAGGTATCATCCACTACCAGCTACATGGTTCTACTAGTAGCACACTCATTCTGGGAGATCTCACTCCTTGAGATATCTAAGTGTTATCACATCGAATAGGTATACCAAAATTACCCAGGAGAACACCATAATATCGATAAATTATGTAGTTTACTTGAGATATCTAGTCTTGCTAAGACACTGAGTGTCAGTAAAAATGGATTATCAGTAACACATCGAGTTTTGGTAGCAAACAGAGTGTCAGTAACACAAGGAATATCGGTTACACACGGAGTGTCGATAATTCATGCAGCTAAAATGTAACATAGTCACCAAGACATAACCAAACATCAACCACTAAATACTACATAAAGCAGTCTCATCATTTTTGGTCATATATAATGGAAAGAATATGATCTTGATACACAGATAGCAGATCCTCCACACTCAAGAGTCATAGGGGTGACTCTTATCCCTACTAAAAACATCATCCTAGATAGCGGATAGTTTCCCGTGTAAATATTTTTCACACCTTTTCCACAAACCCTGACTAAGGTACCACAAAGAGAAGTGAGGACTGATCGGGTCTCTTAGAGAGATTCATGCTCCAACCCGCTGAGTCAATTGTCAAATTTGGGCTGAGAAAACTCACATTAGAATATGGGTTATCCTCTATGAAGGGAACATGATCCTACATTGAAGCCCCATTGAAAAATAACAAGGGTACACTCTCAACATATAAAATCCACCAAAAAACCAACCAAGACATATCCAAAGGACCGGTTTGTCGCAACGGTCTCAATGTCATTGAAGAACCATTAAACAGACTTTCCATTTTAAATTCACGGCCATTTTAGTGAAAATTGGATCGTTGGGCCCAGTCTATTGCGCCCGACCTGTTGGGTTGTGGTCTACTGGGCCTATCCCACTGGGCTACTGGAGCATCTTGGTCAATCCATCATGTCCAACTGCATGTAGTCTGACTCCTCCAGCAAATGGCCCAGCCTTGCGCTTCCGGTTAGCACAGTTACCACATTCAACATGGATGGCACCAAATCTCACCCCACTTCCTCATGGCTTCTACCGTAGCAGGTTCCATAAGGGATGGTCGCCGTAAACGTGGATCTAGTGGTCACGTCCTTGATCACTGCATGTGGCCTCTTCCATCGTAGGATCCTCTGTAGTACCGCCTGGACCATGGCCTAATTCCCTGCCACATATCATTCTTTTAGTGGTCGTCATGCTCTGCGCTCCACCTAGCCCGGCCTCCCATCGAGCTGCTGCTTCCACCGTTGCTGGTTTCCATTACTGATTTATGCCTTTCGGATAGCGCCCTTCTGGGGTCAGCCACCTCATTGTGCTGCCAGGGCTGACCTAAGACACTACTCCAGCCACCGCCTTGCACAACCATAGGCCATTTCCTTGTCCAATTTCACCATTCCTTTACTATCATACCTCCATGGTTTCGAATCCCTAAGCCTGGATCATTTTTCCACATATCGAAGGCACAATGATCCCTCATCCATACTTCGTGAAGAACAAAGAATGCAAGAAAATTGGGGAAATGGAATAAATGAACAAGAACACACAAAGAACAGATTGTTTCCTTGTTTGTGTTGGCCTCGATCCATTCCTATTAGATTTAACCATAGAGAGGGAAAAAAATCAAATCTCTAAACAAAAACCATCTCAAATATTCAACCTACATAATTATCCATCCTGCAAGAATGATCGAACCGCGGATCTACCTGTTCAAGAGTTGGTCCATGTTCATCATTGAAAATTAAGAATAGGGAAATGATCAAAAATAAACAATACCATACCTACGATTTGGATTTGTCTTTGATAAAGGGAGAAGTCATGTTGTCATTGTTAGTCGATTTTTTGATGCTTGATCCAAGTTTGGACCTCTTAACCATCATCGCGGGTGAGAGGGCCTCCTATTCTTTGCCTTAGGGAAACTCCAAGGTTATGGAGATGACCCTAGATTTCTAAAAAGGTTTATCAAAAAGGGAAACCACCCCTATATCTTCACATAACATTAAATAAGTTGTTTTTAATAAATATTTTAATGACGTTCATGTCCAAAAAAATTATTTCATAGATGGCTTGTGCAGTCAACATTAGGCCTCGCCTGAGGAAAACACCCCCTCACAAACTCAATGGTTCTCTATGATTTCCAATCCAAGTTTCCATTTATGAGTTATTGGGATTTTAAAATAAAATAATTTTATTTAATAATTTTATATTTATTTAATTCCATTTTAGGATTTTCTTCAGAAGACCTACACTGACTAAACTTAAGTCACGCCTTGGGTTAATCAATTGCTCTGAGCTCAACTGTGCCCTCGGATTTAAAATCTAGGCACCTATTTAAGATTTATTCCACTTTTTTCATGAAATTTGTTCCCTATTTCTATTAAAAACATAACATTTTTAAAAAAATCATTATCGGCACACTAGACCTCAGAATAGAATGCCCTTTCAACTCTTAGTCTAATAATTTTCTTAAATAATTCTAAAAATAAATTCAGAAAAATATGAGTCATTAATATACCATAAGGGGAATAATCTAATAAAAATGTCATATCATAGAATCATGGATTCATATTGATTAAATGGAATCATATAATAAAATTAATTCAATTATTGGAGTCATTTTATAAATCATTTAATTTTAATCTTAACTTTAATTATCTGATTTACCCTTTACCCTTAAAATATAAATTACTAATGTCGCAATTCATATTGACCAAAATAAAAGCGACCCATTTACTAAATTTTAACATCTTGATTAAAAGTAAATAATAATGTTTCCAAAATTAAAAACAAAAAATTTCTAGAATTTAAATTAATATTAAACTGAATAAATGTGATGAAATACAATTTTTCATAAATATTAGCTTTAAAAAAATATTAAATTTTTTATGATAAATTCAAGTAACATGTCCATTTACAAACATCATTAAATTATTTAAAATAAAAAATTAACTAATTAAATTTAAATAATAATCCAAAATATAATTTAACTTTGTAATTACATTAAAAGAAAAATTAAGTTTTCAATAAAAATTATTGTTTTCACTAATCATTGAAAAATTCATATTTTCTGAAAATTCTCAGAAAATATTTTCAATAAAATTTTTACAAGATTAAATAAATAAATAAATATCATATTTTATAATAAATTTTCTTGAACTTATAGAGATGAAATATAATATATACTTATGAAAAGGAATAAAACTCATTTTTGAAGAAAATGTATTATTTGATCAATAAAATAAATTTTCCAAAAAATATTTTATTATTTTATAAGAGGTTTAAAATACATTTATATTGAGATGGACCTATATATTTATTTCATGAATAATTAAATAATATTCAAACCCACCAATTTAATAGCTAGGTTAAAGTTTTCACTTTTAAATAATAATATTTGGTTGTTTGTTTATGTTTAGTGATGTGTATCTTGTACGCTATAGACATTATTTTTAAAATATAAAGATATTACCTAAAGTGAGGGTGTTGTTTTTATTTAGGTGAATATTTAAAAATAATAATTTTAATAGCTTAGGGGGAATTATTTGGGCCGGTTAGAATTTTTTAGAGGTGTGTACTGTTGGAGAGGAATCTTACTCTTTGAGCCCATGTGAGGGGATAAATATTGAGGATATTAAATAAAATTAGAGATGGGTCATGAAGGTAGGAAGGAAAGAATATTTATAAGGATTTTGAGGTGGTTTTTTGTGCCTTGTATGAGAGCATTGGTTCTTTATTCTATAATATAAAGTTTTCACACATCTGGTTATATCACTTATTGTCATAATTATACTTTTATGTTTCTTCTGGTTCATACGTTGGTTGCACTGGAAATTTTTGTTTTGTAATAGAGGTCGAACAAGGAAAGGAATATGAGTTCATGGTAAATGATGGATCATGGTATGAAAATCAAAATATATCATGGGTTTTGGATATTTTGGTATCTAGACTTGTCAGTATACTCAAATAGCATTGACATTGGACTTCAAAGAATTAGTTATCTTAGAATTTTTTTTGTAGTAATATTGGGAATGAAATGGAACCTAGAATTAAATTTAATATTAAATTATAATATGGGTAAGTCATTATCACATTATCAAATGGTGATGTTTTTCCTTGCAATGACGATGTGATGATAATATGTAATGAGTAGATTATTTATTCGTATAATTGGTAACAACACCTTATTTGTCACCAGTTTAAATAACCGAACTATTAGTTCCCTCATAGGTATTTTCAATCAAGGTTTACCTCTTTTTAGGAACCACCCTTTTCTGAATTTTTTTTTTGTTAAGTTATTTCACCAGGAATAGTTTTATGATGGGTGTCCTCCTTTGAAATTTTCTCTAGTGTGGGTAAGCACATGGTCTTCTCCCTAGCCTTAGAAATGAGAAAGTTATTTCCTTATATACTGTGAAACATCTTATCCTCTATGATTATTGGGTTGTTTCTAGTTCTTTTCTTATTTATTTTCATGTATCGTACCCATTAAATACTAATCTAACTAGGTCTCATTATAAATCATCTATGGGAAGGTGAATGTATGTTAAAAAAAGGGGTTTAGATACCCTAAAAAGAGGATGAATCTGGCTTTGGATATTCATTAAAAACTTCTTCCTTCGCCATAGGATCCTGACCTCATTATTTTAAGGTTCACTTATTTTTTACTTTATTTTTTATATTTCTCTTATACTCTACAAATTTTTCTAATGATGATGGTTATAAAGTAATTCAAGAATGAAACCAAAAGGACACACTAATTTTTACTTTGTTCTCCTACAATGATCTACATCAAATGAGTATACAAAGGTAATGTTCAAATGTATCAAATCCAATAAATTGCACTGTTGTTGGTTTAGGAAATTTCACTACTACCAAGGATTACTTCCCTTACAATGTTTGGGGTATATGTGTGGTCTCATAGGGAACAATTCACTCACACATCCCTCTCATGATCACTAGTTTAGAAGGAAATAAAATGGGAATGCAGTTGAAAGAATAATATATTTTATTATTAAAAGTTGCACCAAATGTATGATAAGTTTCTTTGAACTTCATGATCCCTTTATTAGCCTTGATTTGAAAACCATACCGATCATCACTTATACACTATAGATCATAAAAACCATCACTTTTCAAGTCCTTCAAGATATTCTAAATTTTTATTTCAGTACCATGGATGTAAGAGTGAGTAGAATCCCTCAACAAGTATTGTTGAATAGTTAATATAATCTTTTTTCTACTAATTATTATTCATAATTTTGATATTAAAATTATATTTATCATTGTTTAATATTTTAATGTATCTCCTTACATGTGACCTTATCATGTTACCCCTATACGAGACCATGGCATGTAAACCCTTACACAATATATTGGTGTGTAACCCCTTATTTGAGATCCTGGTGATAAATCCTTAAATGAGATCCTAGAATGAGAACCCTTGTGATGGATCCTAGAGCTTAACAATTTTTTGTAGATACTCACCCATAACCCTAGCATGAGATCCTGGAGTGATACCCCTTTGTCCAATATCCCAGTACATAACCACTTACACGAGATCCTAGCATGACCTATGACAACCCTGATCTTTATTAAACTTGAATCCATAATTTATTACAGAAAAATAAACATAAAACCACACAAAATATACATAAGTATAATTTATTTTGGAATTAGGTACATTACATAAAAATTTAAACAATAAAAGAAACATCATTTTTGAAAAATTCCTTTACACACTCGCACATAAAACTGCATGGGATAACCTGGGGACATAAGTAAGAAAGGGGTGAGATATAAATCCCAGTAAGGGAATAAAAATATAATAACATTAATAAGGTAGTATATATTATACAATAGGTATATCTATGGGTAATAAAAGAAGTGATAATCATAAACATGAACAGCGACGCTTGATAGAGAATGATAATATAAAGAAAACAAGGAAAATGTGGCAGAAACTTAAAATATTGCATCATAAATATAGTTCATGGATAAATCCCAAGATATCATGATGAAAAAAGTCACATCAAGGAATTAAGTTCACTCCTTATCTGAACATGACATCTCATGATACTAAACGTTGACCAATGAATTGGAGCACTATATAATTCTGGGTGCACTCATCATGTTTATTTAATTATCATTCTTGTAGAGACCCAAATTTTAATGTACATAGACATTACATTACTTTTTCGGAATACTTAGTACATTACAAAAACACACACACAAGGACCGTAATAGTTTAGTGTCTTTGGAAACTCAGAATATAATCTTTTAATCGTGGTGACAGATCTTCAACATCTCTCATATAGATCTTCCTTTTTTTTAACCTAAATACTTTATTTATATCCTGGGGAAAATAAAATAGAAAAGGGTGAGCTCAAATTCTCAGTAAGGGTAAACAAAAGAAATATCAATCACATCATATTCATAAGAACATAACATTTTTGGAAATCTTAACCTGCAAAAGAGATCATAATATCATAACATGGGATAAATCATAGTAGTGAAATGTAATCCCAATAATAATAACTTAAAACATGGAACTTTGTGGCATACACACATAATCATAGATAATCATTTCTTATTAGTCAATACTCATTTACAAGACTATCTTAGTGGACAAAGTCAATTTCTGAACTGAGCTCACTCCTCGTTTCAGTACTGTTTCACTGAACCGGTTTAACCTGCCATTCCAGCCATGCCTATCTCATGAGATATAAAATCTTTACCAATGAATTGGAGGGAGATATAGGTCCCACCCATCTCATAATGATACCATTCTTATGTGGTCCACAAAATTATAAATCATACATCATTGCATAACCCAGGTAATAAAAATGGGAATCTTAAACATCATGTCATCATAACATAATCCATATAAGATAAAAGGAAATCATAAAAATAATTCCATCATAACATAATCAAATCAATGTAAAAATAGGGATTGAAACAGAACCGTATATTATCTTAGATGGAAAATAATTTTGATAAAACACTTGAACTCCATTCTTGAGGAAAATATCCTTTCTACTTCAAAAATATTTTCCCTTTCTTAACATGTCATACAATTTTAAACTAAAAGAAGTTGATTAAAAATAAACTTGAAAACTTGTAAAGGAAGCTTCTTGGAAATAATGTTTTAAAAATCCATTCATTCCATATAAGTTAAAAAACATTCTTCTCGTACTTTTTTCGGAAAAGTCAAAAAGTACCTCGTACGAAAAACGACAAAAGATTCCTTTTACTAAAAACTCACCGAAGGGTAAAATTGGATTTAAAAAATTATAAGTGGATGGAAATAATATTAAATATTTATGAAACATGGATGTGGATGATAAAATACACCCCAGTAAATACCAAAGAATAAACAATCTCGGATAAAAATGAGATTGTGATATTTTCCCTTACCTTAGGTCTGATTTGCTTCGTAAGTGTCCTAACCTCCTGTATAATGATAGAAATAATTTCATTGACTTATTACATAATCATACTCATTGTTATGATATTATATATGGTTCACTTATGACTTTATATTACCCGTTCCTTTGTAAATTTCATGTTAAAGAGCGTTTTGGGTAAAATCGTTTCATTTGTCGTCCGTGTTTTGACTTGTAATTATTCATATGTTTACTTAGATCATGATTACTTAATTCCAAAATATAAAACATGATTTATATATAATATATATTCAGAATATAAATCTATATAATAGATCAGTAAATGGAAAGAAATACATCGTTCATGGAGACGGTAGGTCGTACGTACGCATGAACGCTGTTTTCTTTTCCTTATTGAGTTGAATGGAATTAAGTAGATGACATACATATATATACACATAAATGCAGTATCATTATTAAGTCATATATTTCATGATTACTTATTATATATACTTTATAATCATTCTTGAATGGTTAACGGGGAGAATGAATCTCATCACGTCGTGGAGACGGTAGTCCGTACGTACGCACGAGCGAAGATATCATTCTCATGATCGTGGAATTGTATTGGAGTGTATGTATACTATGTAAGAATCAATATCACTTTACAATAATCATATATAGTTATTATTTACACCATTATATCCATCCAAGTAAGGTGGTGGTGGAAAATAGATTACACCACGGCGTGGAGACGGTATTCCGTACGTACGCACGCGCGGTGGTTTCATTTTCCGTAGGATGGATAGATGGTGAAATAGGGTTGTTTCATACTTATAATAACATATCAGTATATGATAGATACTGATTTTATTACTTCATAATAAAACAACCTAATAAGAAGAAGTGGCAGAAGAAATAAAGTTGAAAGAATCGGTAACGGGCATTACCTCTTCTTTGAAGCCCCTCTTTGAGACCTCCTTTTAGGGCACTAAAATTGGTCTTTGAATAAGACCAGGACCTCTAGGATGTTTCTAGGGAAATGTAGAAGGGAATTTGTCAGGGTTTGTCCGAGATTTAAGTCTCAAAGTGGTGTGAGGAAGAGAGGGAGGAGGTGCCCTTTTATAAGGGAGGATAGGGGCACCTTTGGAAAAACAAAAAATATTATTTTATTATAAAGCAAAATTCGGTTTTAAATAGCCCCAAATTGATTTAATTCAAATATAAGGTGGGGATGGGTCTAAAGCCTCTCATATAATAGAATTTAGACAAGTTTGGGTTCCTATTTTAACCTTATCATTTAGATTTAACATTAAGTTAAATAATTTTACTTTTACCGTGTCTTCTTGTGTTCTTACAATATAAGGTTAATAAACTTACTATAACAAGCCAAACGAAACCCAAGTTGTTTATTATTTATATATATAACCTTATATAAGTCATTTTCCTGAACCATAGATTTTTAGGAATAAAATAACAATTAATAATATAATATTTGTTTTAAAAACAATTTTATGTTAATTTTGACACTATTTAGTAATTAATTTTTGTGAAAATCATAAAAGAATGATTAGTTCAAACCAAGTAAATTAAATAAAATCTAAAATGTCATATTAACCTGGAAAATTAGTTTAATTCATAAAAAGTCTCAAATTACATTTATTTGGGTATTTATAACATCAATTATGTCAATATTTTATTAATAAGATAATTACTGCATCATTGTTGTGTCATAAATAAATTAAACAATTTAATGTCTAAAAATTACAAATAAAATACCATTATGTAGGAAATTTCTTTATCTTTCTAATGAATATTTATATTTGAATTTATCTTATGTATAACCCCATATTAAAAATGATTTACTTATTAAACTAAGATTTTAACTATTTTAACCCTTCTTTAAATAAATTAATAATAAATGTCCTAATCTAATCCAAGTGGGTCTAAATGGTCATATTTTATTACTAAGGTTGTTTTTGGTCGAATTAAACTTAACCAATAGAATTAGGACATGTGTTAGAGTAATAATAATATCATTTTTACCCTTAACTACCCTATTTACTTTTAACCGTGGTAAAAAAAAGTAAAAAGTTACTATTCACCAAATATTATTTTCATCTCATTGAACCACATTTTAGTCCTTGATATTAACCGTTCTCTCGGATTTTCTAAATTCTACTCATAGAAGCGGTAAAATTAAGTTTTATGAAAAATTCAGTTTTTTTAACTACCACTTAGTGGTTTCACTATTCATCAAAAAATGAAAGTTTCCAGAAAAATACCAAAAATTAGGCCTAAGCTATATTTGATATTATGAACTCAGAAATGATTTATATTTTAACAAATTCAAAACATATCATTTGCATTAATTATTTTAAAAAAATTAATTCCCGTCATCAAAACAAATAGCCTGTTCTTAAGAGATAATAACTATCAAAAGATTGACAATTTTTTATATCTGGTTTAAATGTGAAATTACATCCAATGACCAACATTATATTAAATTGTAAAAATATATTCTAAATATACTTTAAAACCACTCAAATTAATATTTTATCACTATTAATTATTTTGATTAAAAAAGATGTTTTTAATTAAATTATAGTAATTTTCACTATTCATCAGAAAATGAAAGTTATCCGAAAAGTACCAAAATTTCACCATAAGATAATTTCGATATTCCGAATCCAAAAATGAAGTCCATTTTGAAAAATACAATTTACAAAATTTCAAAAAGCGGTTATTACTATTTATAACGGAAATTTTTAATAATATTTTAATAGCATACCGTAGTTTAGTGAAACTCAGTATTGCGTACTACACACGCTATCGAGGAAGGTCGCAATTTCATGTAATGAAAGGAAAGTAAAGGATGCGTGTTGTGAAGGATCCTTTTGGTGTAGCGTACAACACAAGACATTAATGAAATTAAAAGGAATATTTTTCATAAAATCTCGGGGTTTTACAATGCTTAAGTGTGCTACATAGATCAAACAACATGGAATCATTAATGAAAATATTTTGTTCCATGATAAATGATTTTTTAATGCATACAATGGATTACCAATTCAACAATTTATATGTGTGTAAATATGAACACCCGTGATATGTAATTGTTATGGTATTCATTAAATAATTGTTTTGGTATGGGAAAATCATAGAGAAATTTCCACAGCATAACAGTGTCGCTTAAAAATTCAAAAAATGGGTTCACAAAAGTGAAGTGGGTTTCGAATAGTTTTGAAATAAAATGGGAAGTAAAAGGTAAATTTATTGACATATCACAACTTTAGGAATTGAAAAAAATAAGGCAAAAGATAACAAAAAACCTGAATAAAGAAGAGAATGTGATGATTCCTTAATTGAGTGTGTGACTCTAAATGATTGGGAAGGGATTATTGAGAGATTAAGGGTGACTTTGGGGGACTCTACAGAGTATTGGGTAGATTAGGCACGTTCTAAAAGTATTTTTAGTAAAGAGAAATAGGAATTTTGTGGTTTTTTATAGGAAAAGGGAGCAGATTTCTATATTATTTCTCAAACTTAGGTTTTGGACTCTATACAATTAAATAACAAAAAATGAAAACCGTCTTACTATTTTTCCCATGATTTATAAAAAATTAGAGTGGTTTTCAAAATTTTATAATAAAAATGTCTGAACTTAACAAAATAATACCCTTTCTTATGTGGAGGTGTGTCATACTCATAAAGAAATGATTTTAAAACCTTAAAAATATTAATTATTTTAAAGGATTCATTAAGGAATTATAGAATTAATAAAATTAACATAAAATCAAATTATTTTAAAGGGGAATAATATATTTTGTATGGATACCATTTCGATTATTTATTAAACCACTTTTGGGTCATTATGATGTCATAATACACATAGTATATTTATATAGTATCTAATTTTTACCTGAGATAGAGGTTGTCTCATAAAATTATTAAAAATTCTCCATTTCATAATTATATTGTTACAATTCCAAAAATAATATTCATTTTATAAAAAAATATAAATATTTTTCATTTTCAATTTTTAAATAATAATCAACATTTATTGAGAAATGTTGGGTTTTTTACAATAAAATTTTTTGAGCCCTTATAAAAATTACATTTGACTTCATAAAAATTATATGATCCTTAATATTTAATAAAATATATAAAATAATAATATTTTATTAAAATATTAAAAATTCCAAAAATCCATTATATCATCAAAATAAATTTCTTCATTAAAATTACAAAATAATTAAAAATACAATTTTTATTTTATTAAATCAAAATAAAAATAATCTATAAAGTAACTGTAATAGGATGAAAATGTATTCATTATTCAATACAAAAATAATATAAATACTCATATTTCTAGTTCCCTGATAAATATCCCTTCAATACACCATCATATTCCCTAAGGGTAATGGGCACAATGGTGATACTTTCATGGGGTGTTTTGGCGAGCACGGTTAGGGTCATGATCTTGATGAGCTTGGAATTATCCCGTAAATGGTTTCACCCATGATAAATTTGTTATATCTCAACTTGGTCTTGGTTAAGGTAAATCCTAGTGATGTTATCACCCTTGAAATCTCTGATAAATGGGATTCATATGGTACGGTCTTACTAGTTGAGTCAATCACTTCCTTTTTGTGTGTAAATTAGATTTCTTAAAATCTTATATTTATACTAATCATGTGATCTCTATTGGAAAACTATATTATTAATGATAAAGATGTTTAATGGTCTTTTAAATTGGATATAAAAAAAAGTAAATAAGTTTATGTTTTTTCTATAATCATAAAACATAATAATAGATTTAATTAAATAAAAAATTCTAATTTTATTTATAACAGTTCGTGTTGTTACATAACCCTTTCAGGATAACCTGGTAGGAGACACCTCTATGAGAGATAGTTTATTTGTTTTGAATTGATAGACTATGTTATATTCTTATGGATTGCAAGACTCTTTTCTGATCACATGGATCCCCAGAATTTTTTTGGTTCTCACAAATCATGTGATATCAATGGTTTTGCATATTTATGAAAACACCTTACACATACTTCTCTTCTCATGATACCATTGTGATAACCCTTCATAAATCATTATTCTAATTATTTTTATCACTTGATTTTGGTGAAATAAATCATTCTAATAATGAGAAATACTTATGTGATGTAAATTACATCTAATCATATTCTTTAGGTGAAACCATGTATCTAGAAATTTCCTCAGATCAATATTTTAATAAAAACTTCATCACCTCTTAAGTATGGGTCATTGGGTATTTATAGAAAAAATTCCACCACCGTAACTCCATAAATCACTGTTATCCATCTATTCCACCACCTCAACAATTTGAATCACATGCTTCATGGGATCACTTCTCATGATCCCCAATTTCATATCACAAATGATTCATGTGTTCATCATCATTGGCTTCAATAACTTATGGTGACCTCATTGCGATATATAAAGGCAATCATGTGGCCAGTGCCATTTTCTTCTAGCACTTCGTGTGATTTATCATGAGATCAAATGAAAATCAAGCAGTTTCACTAATATTATCTATAAAATATTCACAAAATCCAAACACATTATTGAAAGTAAATCATGTGGATAGTTCCATTATATTACAATACTTCACAATACTCTGTCACTATATCAAATGAAACTCATTTGGTATCAACAACATTGTCTTCAATCACTTCACGATATCCCATCACGATGACCAAATATAATCATGAGGTCGCATGATTTTTAATGACCACATGATATATTAAACATTTATATATTCTTTTTTTGCATGTTCTTCAAATTATCTCTTCATGAGATCCTATGATAATAAAGTGATTTCTTTAGGCAATAAACATGATCTCTCCATGAGATACATTGACAATCTTGTGATGTCTTCGGGTGCTTCAAATGATATCTCTGTGAGATCCTCTGAAAAGCATGTTATGTATTCAGGTTATTCACATTATCTCAATATGATATATTCTGAAAAACATGTGGTGATTCACATTAATTCTCTGAAATATCAATTATTTCATTCGTGCTCTGTAGGATCAATTCATACATTCATGCTCCATGAGATTTGTTAATACATTCATACATAGGGTGATCAGATATTTATTCTCCATGAAATCAACTCACATTTGTTTTATAAAGTATCATACATTCATGCCCCTCAATATAATACATTTAGGCTCACTCTTTATTCCTACTTTGACAACTAACCTTCTTCAACAACCTCAAAACTTTTCAACAAACACAATCAACCTAAAATCACCACCATGAGGTATTTTTACAAAAACATTATTAACATTCTTGTCAATGGTTTTTGGGTTAGTGAAATATGGTATCTTGAATGATTTATGTAATCAATTTCTGACATTCAATTGGATCATATTAACTAAAATTATTTTATGACTTCTATTCATATGGATCTCATTCTTAACTTGGATAAAAAAGTATAAAGAAATTCAATAGAAAAATTGTCATCATTTTACCATTATGTTAAAACTAAAAGGTTGGGATCCCCTAGGGGGAGGAAAACATATGATTTTATATTTTATATCAAGACCGGATTCTTGTTCCTCCTAATCTCAATAGAATCTCAAGAGGATTTTACATCCATATATTTAGAAGGCACATATGGTAACAAACATTGAAAACTGACCCATGTACATGTTATGACTATTACATGTACCTTTATAGTAGGGGTAGATAATTTCCATTGTTACTTGAACCAATAAGTCTTTGAAATCATGATTTCACCATGGTGGTTATCCACCAACTCATTGATATAGTGTTTTTTATTCATATTCATATGATAGTGTATGTGAATATTAGGTAGTGAGGTATACGTGGGAAGTTTTGGCCTTACATCAATTACTAAAAATCATCATATTTTCTTAATTCGTAGTTTATATTGTGGTTTAGAAGTTAATACATATAACATTGGGACCTGGGTTGTTAATAACTATAGAATACCACCTTCTTTTGATGGGATAATTGAGTTGAAATTTTGTATGGGAGGAAACGTGTAACAAACACGGGGTGTCTAATGTTTTTTTCATTCCATTAAAAATCATTCAAAGGTTTCTAGTTATATATATATTCTTCATGGGGTTCCAATGGGAAAAATTTACATCCCTCAAGGATAATCCCCATAGTTAGAGTCAAGCCTTGGAAAACATCTTTCCTTAGGAGGGTAATTTTCAATAAAAGTCTATGAAATATTTACTTGGTGTTTTCAAGATAATGGTTACCTTATTCAGTCTATAATAAATTTTATTGTCCATTAATAGTGTGATATAATCATTTCTTATAGATATACTCATGATTAGATAGTTTCTATACATACAACCATGATCAGTTAACTAATTTGTGTCTCAAACCACTAGAGATTCTTGACCATATAAACGGGATTATTTTGTGGGTATCATTTAATTATTGATCTAATTTAGCATGAGATGTTATCATATGTTCTTATGGTCATGGTATAAGTTATATTTTTTGCTTAATTATTTGTGATTAGTGTGGTTTTCCAGTATCATTAGTATGAATTAATCATGCATTCTTATGCATATTCCCATGACTAGGGAGTTTTCATCTTAATAAGCAAGGGTACATGGTTTCTTCATACATTGTGTACCTTAGGATGATCATGATATCTTAATTATAGGTTACCATATATCTTCAATGTATTATTTGTAGTATCTTAGTTTCCTTATTGTTGATGATTTTTTAGACGAGACCATTATGCTGACACATTGGTTTGACCTTATACGCTGACACTCCTAACTTCCAGCTTTCTGATGACAAAAATCCTAGTGGTGGTGAGAATTTAATACCCTAATATTGAGGTATATTACTCCATGATTATGTATTTTAAATGTTATATAATGATTAGATTGGGTTTGGGAGTTTCTAGATGGTTTTAGAAAGTTTTGGAAGCTTTTTGTACGGTGCGTGATTTGAGAACGGTAAGGGGAAACTGTGTAGATTCCCCTTTTAACTGTGAAAGAGGTGAGGAAGTTCTTTGGGTAGGTGTACAGTTTATAAAATTTGGTGGTAAAAATTTGACATTAGCAATTCTCAGATAGTGTAATTTTATATGGATGGTTCATGGTTTTCCAAACCATATGGCCCAATCGCATAACCCAAGATATTTTCCAGTAACACTCAAATGGTTTTCCAAACAATGTGGTTGAATCATGTAAAATAAAGAATAAAATATAATAATTGTATTTTTAACCTGAAAACTCCTAAAACCCTCATTCTTATTCTAGTGACTAGGTATCATGAAAAAAATGGTTCCTTTAGGTGATATTGGTGATTCAACTCTCAACAAAATGTTATCTCCTAGAATCATGGAACGTCAGTCCTAGAAATCAACGGTGAAGCTCCCATTTATTCTTTTATTCTTTCATATTTTCACTATATCTTGTGGTGAACCCTATTAAAAAGATGTTATGTCTATATTTTGTGTATTGTACATGCTTTAATGGGTATTTTATTATTAATTATCATAGAAATTATTCTAGTTCACTAATATATGAGAGTGTGATGTGATTTCATCTTGGTGACTTGGTTTAGCATAAATGGCTTCTCACTCTCTCCACATTTATTAAGAACTTAGAATTGTTTGGTTTTAAAGGTTAATATTTTTTTTGATATCTATTAAATATTTTTTGACAACTCTTGATTGATATTCCCTTGGTAGAAAATATTTTTAAGATAATGGTTTTGGGTGACGCCCATGACTTGTTTGGTAAATTTCAAATTCAATTATTTTTTTAAAGTGATGTTTTTTCAAATGTTAGGATCTTGCATTGTTAACATGGTATTGGTGTGATTTTCATATGTTCATGAATTTATATAGTTGTGGCCTTGTTTATACAAACATGGAAGTCATGTTAATTTGGGAGAACTCTGGATTTCATTGGTTGATGTGCATTCATGATGCATTGTACAAGGCCTTGTTGGGTACATAATTGGTTGTTAGTGCCGAACATAGGGGGAATATAAAAATTTTCACTTCTTTAAGTGATATATTGGGTTGGAGGAATGGGTTTACAATAAAAAGTTTTCTTAATTCCAAATTCATTCACTAGGTGTGTGAGTTCATGGAATGTGTGGGAGGTTTTGTAAAAATTATAGATTTTAAAAAAAATAGATTTTTTCTTGAGTTTCTTGTATGTTATAATTGGATTATTCATTTTATTTTGCTACTATTTTATTTATAAAATTTTGAGATAAGTTATCCTTTTTTAATTGGGATTTAAAAAAAATATTATTATTTATTTCTTATTGAGTCAAGATACTCACCCCCTTCAAATTCATCTCAGTGCATAAGAAGTCATCATTATTTATAATATCAAAAAGTGGGGGAACTATTACATGTTGGTGGGTGATAAGTGGGGGGCCTATTACATGTTGGTGGGGTGTATGGATATTTCTAACTATAATGGAGTTGGGAACTTTCAGGTAGATTTCATATAGATCTTGGGAGAGTGTCATGTGTAAAATTTATCCTTCCTTTGTGTCCTTTGGTCATATAGCCCTTTTTTACTGGTTGTTGTTATACTCTAATTATTATTTATGGATATATATTATACTTTTGATTTGGCCTTATTTATTCATGCATCTGTTATTCCTGTTGTACTTTTTCTATTTTAGGTGGTTTATATATAATGGTAAATGGTTCCCACTGATGTTACAAAACCTTAATCATTTATTTTCAACCTTTAGTGTCTTGGTAATGTGACCTAAGGATAGTTTCATTTCATCATACCTAATCCAATGGATTAGGTTGGGTTGTTATAGTTTTCATATATAATAATGTTTCAAATAAGGGATTAGGATATTTATTGATGAAAATAATGAGGAAATTACATACTCATAATGAAAATTTCATACCCTTGAGTAAAATTACCTAGCACAGGATCTGAATCTAGAGATGGTTATCTATTCATAAAATATTTGGTGCCACCACATCTCTGGTGAAAAGTGTGATATAAATACTAATCATAGGATCTTAAAATAGATATTCACAAGTAAAGAGTTGAATATTCATCAAATTAAATGGATAAATTTAATCAGAGACTATGATTTATCGATAAAGTACTATCGAGGGAATGAAAACAACATGGTGGAATCTTTATGAATAATGGGTTAGGCTACCATATCCATTATGAGGAATGAAAGTGACTTGATCTTTATGGATATTCAAATTATTGATATTAAAATAATAAATAGTAAAAGGAATTAAATCCTAACATTCTGAAATAATTGATTAAATATTCATCTATTTAATGATCCAGAAGGCCCAGAATAATGATATGGAACTACATATGATGGTAGGAAGAATTATATAGCTCAAATTTGACAATATAGGAGTTATAAGATCTAGGAAATGAATATGTGTCCCTTAAAAATCAAAATGAAATAAATAACTATTAGATAATCCATATATATCATTCTTATTTATTCAGCCAGAAATTAAAAATATCTATGTAGATCTAAAGAAATATTTCAAATGGAAAAAATGAAGAGGGATGTTATTGATTGTGTATATAAATGCTCAGTATGTCATAAAGTTGAGGTGGAATAAAAACTGCCTCTGGGGGATCACACAACCATTTCTTAGACGAGTTGGTAGATTGGATAACATCACCATGGATTTTTTTCAAAGGTGTTTCTAAAAAACTAAAGCTAATAATTAAATATGATTATTGGTAGATGAACACAAATAGTATGTGTAATTCATTTATATTTGAGAACAATTATCACTGTATCAACTTTACATGCTACACATAAATAAAGTTTTAAGGTTTTATGGAGTAACAATTTTAATTATATCTGACCAAGATCAAAGGCTTAACAAAAAATTCAAGATGATTACTCAATAAGAATTGAATATAGAGTTGAGCTTTTGACCAACTAATAATCCTCAAACTGATGAAAATATGAAATGAACAATAAAACTTTGAGGGATAAGATGAGATGTTTTGTAATGGAATTAAAAGGAATTTGGAATCAAAATCTTCCTCATGTTGAGTTTTAATATAATAACATTTTCACCTTTATCATCCAAATGTAACCATACAAGAATTAATATTCGAGGAGATGTAGAAATATGGCATTCTAGGATTAAATAATAAAATGGAAACGTTTGCGACCTGAACTAAGCTAAAAAATAACATTAAAGGTATAAATAATTCTATGACACATTAAAGAAAAATAATGTGAGAAAAAAAATATCAATTCTAATAAAAATTTAACAAATTTGGATTTTTTAAGTGGGTGACAAAGTTTTCCTTTGAATATCTCACTAGATTAAGATTATTAGACTTGAGAAGAATGGTAATTTTAGATCTAGATACATAGGTCCCGAAAAGATTCTTGAACACGTTGGGACTACAGCTTATTACATAGGGATTTCACCAAACATATCTCAAGTACATGATTTGTTCCATTTATTACCTTTGTGGGAGTGCATATTGGATCCATCACATGTACCAAACTATGATGAGAAGGTATCCACACTATTTTTATGTAATTAATTGAATTTTGAGGGAGAAATTATTGTTAAGGGAGATAGAATATAAAAACACAAGATTTTAGTATACATATGTGTCTCTAAATAACATTTTTGTTATTTATAGATTGTATCACACGTGGAACCCAACTAAAATGAACACTGATATATTAATTAGAAAAAATTATTAAATGTTACAATTATAACATAGTCATTGAATTGGTGGGTATAAATAAAAAGTAAATGTATTATTAAATATATATGGAAAGAAGAACCAATGACATCAATATGTGGTTTTCTTCCTTACGAAACTCCTTTGTTTGAGCATAGATTGAATGTAACATCACTAGGTTTTCCCTTGAACAAGCCCAAGATGAACTTCAATAAGAATGTCTTGACAGGATTGGCCTATGAGAGAGCTTCATTCTCATAGACATTATAGTCACCCATAATTAGCATACATATATATTACATCATTTTAGATGAAGATTCAGTACATTACAAAAATACATTATCAAGGACCATAATAGTTTAGTTTTTCTTTGTTACTTGGAAACAAAATCTTCTATCCTAGTGAAAGATCATCAATATCTCTAATTAATATCTCCACATTTATTACTTCTACCTAAAACCTTTCTTTATAAAATAGGTAAAGAAAACATAAGAAAGGGGTGAGAAAAGATGCTTATTAATGGTAATTAAAGGAAATGTATAAGTATATTATGAACAAAAGGGTATGGAACTTGAGCATAACATTTAAAGAGCATACTATATATATTAGAGATCAAAACAAATATTAGAAATTCATAAGACATGAATCATAAATAAATAAACAATATAATTCATGAAAGGGTAACTTATGAATAAAACTTGGGACTGTGGCAAACACATAAGGATATATAAAGATTTATATTGTAGTCAATGCATTGCTATTAAAACCATGTTAGTGGATAAAGTCATTTATGGAACTGAGTTCACACCCCTTTCTAGACCTGTATTTCTGAACCATGTTTACTCCTCATTTCATCTCTGTAATACTGAACTGAGTTCAATTCCCATTCCAACCTTGTAATACGGATCTGTGTTCATTTCCCATTCCATCCATGAAATACTGAACCAATTTAATTTCCCATTCCATCCATGTAATATTTAACCGAGTTCATTTCACATTCCAGACATGTCTATCTCATGAGATATAAATATTTAACCAATGAGTTGGAGGGAGATATAGGTCCCACCCTTCTCATATTGAAATCATATATACATGTTCCACAATATCATCAATAATTGTATCATAATCTATGAAATGAAAAGGGCATCATAAACACATGATAATATCATAACATGTGGAAAAGATACAAGTTTCATAACCATTTCATCTAAATCATCCCAATGAAAGAGAAATAGATTTCATATACATATAATCTATGAAAGATAAATTAATTTCCTAACTATATAACCCATGAAATAGAAACTTATTTCCTAAACAAATAACAGGTGAAAGAGAAATTGGTTTGATAAATAAAATAACATTAAGCATAACCCATTCATAAAAATAATTTGAATGGAACATTTAGATAATTTCCTATAACATAATGAGTAACATTGAATTATTTAATCATAGATGGAAAAAAATTTGAAATAACATTCAAAAAAGTTTCTTAAGGAAAATATCCTTTCATTTTTTGAAAAAGGTTTTTTAATACATAAAACCATCTAAAAATATTTTCCTAGAAAATAACTTGAAAACATATAAATAAGACTTGAAATAACATTTAAAAAAATTTCATTAAAAATTTATAAAATAAGAATCAAAACTTTATAAAACTTTTTTCTTTAAAAAAAATTGAAAACATTTAAATAAATATTTAAAATATTTTGAAAACCATTTTACTTGAAAACATATGAAACATGATGGAAAATGTTTTGAAAATAATTTTAAAACATATAAATGAGGTTTGAAATAATTTTTAAAACAATTTTCCTTGAAAACATAAAAGAGAACCATAACAACATTTTGAAAAAAAATTAATTAAAAACCTATAAAATAATCCTAAAAACATTTTGAAAATAATTTTCCTTGAAAACATATAAAATAATCTTGAAAACATTTTGAAAAAAAAATTGTTTTAAAATATTTTTTAAAAACCATTTCTAAAAAAATTACAATGAACATGAAAAAAAAATTCAAAGGCTTGATGATGGATAAATTTGTACATGTCATAAGAGGTAAAAAAATATTTATTTTGCATGATAAAAAAGATAGAAAAAATCCTCATTCGTAAAGATAAAATATGACTACTTTGAATATATTAGTAAAATAGAGAAGGGTAAAAATTGATTTTAAATATTTTATTAAATTGGTACAATAATCTTTGAAACACATTTTATAAAACATTATTTTTGAGGAATATAGATTTCTCACTGAAGAGAGGGTAAACTCAAGAATTCTTAAAAAAACATTCTTAACTATCTTAAGTAAAAATTTGTAGAAAATTTGTACCAATACATGAATATATATTTAATAACCATATGATAATAAAATTAATGATTTTTATTTAGATATTAATCATAATATTTCTTTAATGAATCATAATCATTAACAGTCTTGAAAAAAAGTGAGATTGTCTCATTGAACTCTTATAACTTGGAAACTTGGGAACATTATCTCAACGTAATAAAAATAAATTATATGAAAACAAAAATATAATTAAAATAATTAAATTCCTGACATAACATGTAAAATTTAATTATATACACATCAAATGATAATTTAGGTTCATAACAAAACATGATTTTCAAAGAAGGAAAATAGAGACAACACCATTTCACTGATTAGGTACCTTTTATAACTTAATCCACATGAAAGAAAGATCCAAAAAATATTATACACATAAATTTAATTATAATATACATACAATAAAATCATGGGTATTACATACACAGCACAAAAGTAAATAGTGGTGAACAAAGCATGCATCTCATGGAAATAAAAAGTGAGATGAAATCCCCTTACATGGTGTCTTGAATCTTGTTATACATGGTTAAACCACCTCTATAATAAAAATAAATTTATTATACATATTTTAAAAACCCATTTTCTTATATATAATACAATATATGGTTTTATTTCAACCCTATATTACCCAATTCTTAACCATCCTATGTTAAGGTTTCACTTCAGGTAATATTCTCTTTGTTCTTCGTAAGTGTCTTAATTTGTTATATTGTTGGTAATTATAATTATATAATGATTAAAGAATGTAAAAATGATATAAATATATTATATATCCATTATATTAATATTATAATAATCTATAGAATATATAATTTTTAAATGTAATACACCATCCAGGGAAATGGTAGGTCGTACATACGCATTAACGCTATTTCCATTTAATTGTAGTGTAAGAGGAAAGAAAGTAAAATAAATATATGTATATACATTTATTTATATATATATATATATCATTATTAAATTATATTTATGATATAATACTTATATATTCACTAAAACCATCCTTAATATAATCTATGTAGTGTATGAACAAATCATAACGCTTTAAGGGGAAGATAGTCCACACTTCCTCAAAAAATATTATCATATTAATACCAAATGAAAAGTAAAAAAGGTATGTGTTGTAAAAGAAATAAATAATATTAAATAACAAATAAATATATTATACAACATATATAAATAGTGTTTCTATCATAATTTCCACCATGAGAGGTTGTAAGGAAAATTGAATAATCATCGTTTACTGAGGCGATAGTTCTCTCTACAAAAAAATAGTATGTTTGTTACCCATTATATGGACGTGTTCATAAGTGTAGCTCAAAATACACTACTAGAAAATAGGTCAATAACCATGGTTTTGCAAAAAACTGAGGGTATAGAGTACCCCTATGCCCACGGTTTTCCAAAAACGTGGGTATAGGGATAGTATGTGAACCTATACCCACGGTTTTCCAAAATCATGGGTATAGCCCACCTATACCCATGGTTATGATGAAAACCATAAGTATAGTTTTCTTTTAAGACCTATACCCATTGTTTTGGAGAAAACTGTGGGAATAAGGTATTTTCCGAAGAATTATACTGACGGTTCTTCAAAAACGTGGGTATTGGGGTTTTTTTTAAAGACATATACCCACGGTAAACCCTTCTCTGTGGGTGCTATAGGTCACGAGTTCAAATTCCATAGTTAACATTTTTTGAAACACTGATCATATAAATATATATACGTAGTTGTATGTATAAAAATAAAATGAAAATAATAGCTCAGTTGGTCCATTGGGGAGGCACAGTCGTGAGGCGCTTTGTGAGATGTGTGTTCAAATTCCCCTGCCTGTGTGTTTTGAATTTAAATACCCCACGTGGATCATATTAATATATATATATATATAGATGTATCTATATATAAAAATTAAAAATAATAGCTCGGTTGGCCCCTTGGTGGGGCACGGTTTTGAGGCACAGCATTAGGTGAGGGTTCGAATCCCCCTTGCACTTGATTTTTGAATTTAAATACCCCATAGTTTGAAAGTTGTGGGGTCTGTTTTGTGCCACGCTGGAACAGCGGTGTTCCACACTTTGACTCCCCTATACGCACGGTTCTCCAAAACCATGGGTATAGGCTGATACCCCTATACCAACGCCTTTCCATCCCATGGTTCCCAAAACTGTGGGTATAGGCTATACCTACGGTTTTGGGGGCTACACCCATGGTTTTGAACCGTGGGTATAGGTCGATTTTCCAGTAGTGATATTAACATAAATACATCCTAGTATATTTAAGATACTTTTTCTATAATAAAATAATTTAATAAAGTGATTTTATTGGATGGAGAATAAAAATAAAAGGAAGGACTTGAAAGAAGAAGATACCTCTTAATCGGATAAATCATTTTGGTTTGTGCTGAAAGGTTTTCTTGGATTTACATCTATGAAAGGTAAGGATTTTAGGAGTAAAGGAGGGATTTTGAATTTTTTTTTTTAGATACTGGTCAATACTAAGTGGTTTGAGAGGTGTGAGTATGTGAGAGAGATGGTGGCCTTTTATAGGGAATGAAAAGGAATCACTTGGAATTTTTGGAAACAAGTTCGGTGTACACATGCTCTTACCAAAACAATTCATATCAAACCAGAATAAATAAATAATGGAAGTTTTATTGACTATTATGGTCATCTAAGGGGTTTTCTAAAAGTTTATATGTCATTGGGGCTCTTAGGATTAAGGTTTATTCCCTAATTAAGATTAATTTGACCTTAATAACTGTGATTAATTTTAATCACTTTTACTAATCATTTTGGATAAAGATAAAAAGGATATAATTAAAATCTAAATATTATAATGATTAAAATTATTTATTTTGTTTTTTAAAAATTCAATTCATAGAAGTGGAGAAATCAAGATAAATGTTAATCTCGTAAAGAAGATGAAATTAAGGGTTTTTGAAGTAGAAAGAAATTCAAAAGTTTATTAAGTTTTTTTATTAAATTTCAATGTGAAATTGATTCTAAATACCTAAATTGTATTAATATATGTATATTTTATCTAATTTTACCTTAAAATTTTTAAAATATAATTTAACATTAATAATTATTTGAAAAAAGATATTTTTTAACTAAAAAGCAGTATTTTTCACTATTCATCAAAAAATAATGTTTCTCAAAAAAATTCCAAAATTTTAACTGAATATTATTTTGAAACTATAAATTCAAAGATTAATTTTATTTTTCTAATCTCAATTTTTAAATGTGTATAAAATTTATGTTGTTATTAATTGTGGTTTATTCAAAAAAAATGGTATTTTTAAACATAAAAGCATTTTACTAAAAATTATATCTTTTATTACCAATATGTTTTATCTATACAAAAATATTATAAATAATATTTTACAATTAGTTATTAATATTCATATAACAAATTTTAATAGATAGATTATAATTATCTTATTTAAATAATTATACAAATAAAATGATGTTTTGTAGAAACATATGTGTTGCGTGTAACGTACCCCAAATCGGTGTTGTGGGTACTACAAGCCAAGTCGATATTATGTTTAGCAAAATCCAAGCCATTTTCATGTTAAATGAATGTTTTAATTGTTCTTTAAATATATATATATACATAATGAACTTTTTCCAGTGTCATGTGAAATGAAAAATATCAAAAAGATAAATCTATTTGAAAAAAAAATCACAAAATCTCACAGTGTTACATTATACCCCCATTAAGATGAATATGACCCTAGAAATTTGAATGGGTTATCAAAGGTTTAATTCTTGAAATTTTCATTCATATAAACCCACATCAAAAAATGAATAATAAAACATAACTTAAAAGGGAAATTTGGGTGCATAATGGTTACATAAAGTAACATATAACTGGGTTTCCACATTTGAGAACATAAATTGGGAATGAAGATTGGAAATGGAGGAAAAGATAAAATATTTATACATATTGACTGAGTTCATCAATCATAAACAATTAAATGATCCCAGAAAATTTGAGGGCCTCAAATTCATAAATGTGTGATTATTTAAAAGGTCATCAGTTCATCAAAATTAAGGTATTATGACAACAAATTATCTTTTGATCATTATCCTAACAATGAATAATTATTTTATTGACCATGAATATGAGTAAATAGACTTACTAGACATATTTATATAAAAAATATCATTATTTTGTTGTGATTTTGTCAATTTCAAATTCATCCATTACTTCGTGTAATAGACATCCAGAAATTAACTTTTATTCGTGATGTGATAATATAAAATTTCAGCAGATCTTGAGGCTCATAAAAGAATTAAATATATAACTATTTATCAATAACTATTCTTAAAAATGAATATGGTTGATACATTAATCTCTAAATTTAAAAAGTAACACTACTATTTATTCATAAATAATTATTCATCAAAAAAATTATACATCAAGAATTAAATTGTGTAGGAAAGTGGTAGGCCTGAAACCCTTATCATCCTATGATCATGGGTTCCAGACCCACAGTCTTTCTGTAGTTGATTGGTTGTCACCCGACATTTGTGGCATCCATTTATAAAACTATACTAGAATAATTTCTAAGATATGATGGACATCGTTGAAATATGGTTAATCACTAAATAGTATTTTAACCATGTTTTTCAATACAATATCAATACATAAATACTTCCTCTAGTGTATAACTTAAACTTTTCATGAATGAATAACCATATAACCCCTCCAAAATATGAAAATACAGAACCTCGGAGAGAAAGACACAAAACTATATTAATATTGATCTCCCATATATCACAAAGTATCTCTAGGTTATCACATTCCAAACATGTGACTACCCTCATGGTAAATTACCTTGGAACATTATAATATCCTGAATTACCATAAAACCCTTTTGGATAGCATGAATGCTTCCTTATTCCATAGAATACTAGATATATTCCAAAATTCTAAGAAGTTTTAAACTACATACATGTTAGCATGAACTACTTGTCAATATATCTTTAATTACTTTCAAGGTAATCATTATCATCCAATTTTATTATTCATAAAATAATTATCTTACCATAAAGAACATATTAAGGGTTACCTTACCTTAGTTAATATATCACCTTGTCATTAAATAACTGCACCATTCCATCGGGAATATTCAACATGAACTAGTAAATACTAAGAAAAGAACATAAGTAGAACAATCTTTTCATATTTCATCATTATTATAACATAATATTTGATTCCAAACACATAAAACTAGTATTATTCCACTTCATCCTTAATCCCTTAATAAGTATAATTGATACTATTACAAAATACCTCTTTCCTTTCACATTTCTCTATAATCTCTTCAAAATCAGGAATGTGCCCATTACTCACATGACCTTATTTTTTCCCTTCAGTAACTTATATCTTGGGACATCGAGTTTCATAATGATAATTTACTCCACACATAAAACACTTAACCTTTGATTATGTCTTAGGGAAGCCAACATTATCATCCATTTCTTTAACTAAAATCTACATTTTTCCCATGAAGTCACTTCCTTTGTGTCCTTATCTAAATTCAAAACATCTTCTTGTTACTCAAATACATTCAATTATGTGATTGTTTCTACATTCTTGACACAAAGAAAACTGAATATTCTTTCCTCTAAGGCCTCCAATACACTAAATCTTGGTGAACTCCTTCTTTATATTCCTTATAGAGTTCGAGAGTTTGTTAAGGTGAAAGTTGTCAAAAAAATCTTTGAAAACCGATTAGGCATGATCATAATATCATTCACTCCAGTGATCTTCCCAATTGACTTATCATCAAAAAATCATCCATCATATACAAAATTAAACTAGTTCCTTTTGGTTCTCACCATTGTATAAAACTAGAATCATAGTGTGAGCATTACTTATCATAGTATTACACCACATAGTCATGAAAAGAGATAATAATAGGATGTAAAAATTGTGAAACATTTCTTAATCTATGACACACTAGGTTCATCCTAGTTTATTAAAAGACAACTTATATTTAAATCCTTCATTATGGTTCATGGAGAGTTTTTGAATTCCCAATGCATATACCTTGAGAGAGAAAAACCAGGTGTAGATCATGGCCCATTCTCATGTACTATATTACCTCGATCTAGGTGCAGAATATCATGTCCACCTAGGTAAATTTGTGCCAGAGCCACATCCACCTATAGAATCCAGAAAAGAATTTATTACAAGGAAACCACTCACTTTATCCATTACAAAATTTCCAAGACATTTTCCTAAATGTTAACTCATCCTTATACTTATCTTAAAAGACATACCTATAAATATCCTTAGAAATATACCTAGGGATATCACAAAATTTTTATCTTCCTTGTTTCAAAAGGATGACTAAACCATTCCTTTGATACCAAATTTAGATACCCATACATAACATACATGGATATTACATCATTTTAGAAAAATATTCAGTACAATACAAAAATAATTTCCCGAGTACCCTAATAGTTTTGAGTGTTTGGAAACTTGGAAACAAAATCTTCTACCCTAGTAGAAGATATTCAGAATCTCCCATAAAGATATCCAACATTAGTACTTCTACCTAAAACCATTATTTATGACCTGGGGAAAGGAAACATAAGAAAGGGGTGATCTCAGATGCTCGGTAATCATAAATAATAAAAATTTGTAAGCATAACTTGAAAAAAGGTATAAAACTTGAGCATAACATTTGAAGATAGTATCCTATATATTATAGATCAAAATAAATATTGGAAGTTCATAATAAATTAATCATAAGAAAATAACGAACATAATCTACAAAATAATAACATAGGATTAAACCATAGAATTGTGGTAGAGATATAAGAATGTGTAATGATTTCTATAGTTGTCAAGGCATTACTAATGAGACTATCTCAAGGAGAAAGTCCTTTACTGATCTAGGTTCACAACCCATTATAGCCTTCTATTACGAAACATAGTTAACTCCTCATTCTAGCCCTATAATAAAGAACTGAGTTCATCTCCCATTCCATCCCTCTAATACTGAACCAAGTTTATTTCCCATTCTATCCATGTAATACTGAACTGAGTCGGTTTCCCCTTCCAACCATGTAATACTTAAATGAGTTCATTTATTTGTTTTGAAAATTTCAATATCATGATATATAAAACTATTCCAAATGAATTGGGGGGAGATATAGGTCCCACCCATTTCATAATTAAATCTTATATACTTGTTCCTCAAGATCATAAATAATCATATCATAATCCAAAAAATGAAAAATTTATCATAAAAATGTAATAATATCTTAACTAGTGGAAAATATATAGGTTTCATAACCATTTCATCTAATCCATGACCCATTAAAGGGAAATGAATTTCATAAACATAAAACCACTGAAAGAGAAATGGATTTCATAAACATATAACGAGTGAAAGAGAAAAAGATTTAGTAAACCCATAACCTGTGAAAGAGAAAAGGGTTCGATAAAGACCATGAAATTAATAATAACCCATTCATATAAAGAATATGAATAGAACCTTAAGATCATTTCAAATAATGGTAGGAGTAACATCAACGAATGTCATCTTAGATGGAAAATAATTTTAAAATATATTTCAAAAATGTTCCTTGAAGAAAATATCCCTGGTTCATTGAAAATTTATTTTTAATGCATAAAACCAGTAGAAAATAATTTCTTTATCAAATACCTAGAAATTTTTTAAATATTACTTGAAATTATTTTGAAAACCATTTTCCTTGAAAATTTATAAAATAATCCTGAAAACTTTTTTTAAAACTTTTTCATTTGAAAACACATTGAAAATTTATAAAGAAAGATTGAAAATGTTTTGAAAGCCTTTTTACTTGAAAACATATGAAATATTCTTGAAATTCATTTGAAATCCATTTATTTGAAAAAACTATAAAAACTTATAAATTAGACTTGAATTTATTTTCAAAATATTTTACTCCAAAACTTATAAAAGAATCTTGAAAAAAATTTAAAAAAATCCTTAAAAACATATAAAAGAAACATTAAAATATTTTGAAAACCATTTCATTGAAAAAAAATTTAAAAAAATTCTTAAAAATTAACCAAAAACATGAAAATAAATCTTCAAATTAATTATGATGGACAAATTCATATATTTTGTAAATGTTAAAAGAACATTCCTTCTGCACAATAAAAAGTTTGGAAAAAATACCTTATTCAGAAAAAGACAGGAAGATTAATTTGAAGAGATTTATAAAATACCAAAATGGTAAAAATTAATTTTAAATATTATATGATAATAGTACAATATTATTTGAAACCATTTTTAGAAAACATTTTTTTGAAGGGATTTAGATTTCCGACTGAAGAGCGGGTAAATTCAAGATTTCTTAAAAACACTTTATTAAATATCATAAGTACCAAATAGAAAAAAAAATGGCACCAATAAATGAAGATATATTTTTTAAATATAGTATTATAAAATTCATGAATTTTATTGAAATGTGGTTCATAATATTTCACCAATGACACATAGTCATTAACAATCTCCAAAAGTGATGAGATTGTCTCAGGGAACTCTTATAACTTGGTAACTCAGGATCATAATATCCACATAAGAAAAGAAAATTAAATGAAATATAAAATATCATGAAAAGAATTAAATTTATTATCTAACATGTAAAATGGAATTATATACACCTCAAAAGAGAATTTAGGTGCATAAAAAATATGACTCTTAAAGAAGGAAAATTGACACAACCCTATTTCACTAATTTGGTAACTTTGGAAACATAATTCCCATGAAAGAAATATCATAAAATTGATATGAGAATAACCATAAATTTAATTATAATATAAATTGAAAAAAAATCATGGGTATTAAAAACACTAGAAAAAAATAAATTGTTGCGAACATAGCATGTATCTCACAGAAATAAAAAGTGAGATGAAATCCACTTACCTTGTGTCTTGACCCTTGCCGTATTCATTCAAACCATATGTATAATAAATAAATAAAATTATTAATATTTTAGGAAACAATATTATTATATATAATACCATATATGTTCTGATTACTACTTTTTATTACCCACTTGTTGACCATCCTATGTTATGGTTTCACTTCGGGTAAAATTCACTTTATTCTTCGTATGTGTCTTAATTTGTCATATTGTTGGTCATTATACATATATCATGATTCCATAATATAAAAAATGATATAAATAACATATATATACCTTATGTTTTTAGTATAATAGTATATATAATATATAATTATAAAATTTAATACACCTTTAATGGATATGGTAGGTTGTAAGTACGCATGAACTCTATTTCCGTTTAATTGTCGTGTTGAAAGAAAGAAAGTAAAAGATATATATGTATATATATATGTGTTTGTGTGTCTGTATATGTATATATGTGTGTATATATATATAATTATTAAACTATATTTAGGATATCAAATATATCTTATATACTCATTGAATCCATCCTTAATATAGTTCATGTAGTGTATGAACGAATCACATCGCTTTGAGGGGTGGTAGTCCACACTTCCTCAAAAAACATATCATATTAATAAAAAATTTAAATTAATAAGATATGTGTTATAAACATATTATAGAAACTAAAGTAAATAATAAATATAATATATAACCTATATAAATTGAGTTTCCATCATAATTTCCACCATGATAGGCGTATGGAAAATTGAACAATCAACATTCAAGGAGGCAGTAGATCTCTATACACATAAACAATATGTTTGTTTCCGATTAGATGGAGGTGTGTCTAAGTGTATGTCAAAAACTTATCATAAAAACATAATAGTATATTAAGGATATTGGTTTTGTTAAAAAATAATGGAATAAAGGCAGAAGAGGGGGTGGATAAGTATAATAAAATGGAGGACTTTAGTGAAAACATTACCTCTTAATAGGGTAACTCCTTTTCATTTGTTCCAAAAGGATTTTTTGTAATTACTTATGTACAATGGAAGGATTATATGTGGAAGGAAGGGACATTTTAAAGTTTATAAGGTAGATATTTTCTGAACATAAGATATTTTATAGGTGTTATTATGTGGGGGAGGGGTGGTCTTTTATAGGGAATGAAAATGACTCAATTGGAATTTTTGAAAATCAGTTAGCTATACACATGATATTAACTAATAAAAGTCCAAACAAACAACCGAAATCAATAATGTAAGGTATATGGACAAAATATATCCAACCAATGGGATTTGGACACATTTATAGTTCATTTGGGATTTTAAGAATAAGGTTTGGTCCATAATTAAACTTAATTTGACCTTAATCATTGTGACTAATTTTAATCAAATTTACTAATAATTTTGGACCAAAATCAAAATGATATTATTATAAATTAATTATTATAATAATTTTAATTTTTATGTTAGTTTTTTGAAATTAATTTTACATAAGAGAAAAATTAATATTAATGCTCTTTTCGCAAATGGGACGAAATTACTGGTTTTTAAAGTAGAAAGAAGTTTAAAATACTATTAAGTTTTTATATTCAATTTCAGTGTGAAACTGATTCTAATGACCTACATTGTATTAATATTTTTCTAATTGATCTAATTTTACAATTAAAAAATTTAAAATAAAATTTTACATTTATAATTATTTAAATTAAAATTTGGTTTTTAACTAAAAAGTGGTATTTTACTATTCATAAAAAAAACGAAGTGACTCAAAAAACCCAAAATTTCTCCCTAAGATAATTTCAAATTAATAAATTCAAAAATGAATTTTATTTTACCAAATTCAATTTATCAATGTTTATAAAATTAATTTTACTTTTAAATGTTGTTTATTAGATAAAATGGTATTCTCAAACATAAAATGATTTTACCCAAAAAATCATATATTTCTTTACCAATATGTTTTAACTATATAAAAAATTAAAAACAATATTTCACAATTTGTTATTACTATTCATATAACTATTTCTAATGGCTAGGTTATAATTATCAAATTTAAATAATTATAAAAATAAAATTATATTTTGTAGAAATATCTATTTTCTGTGTAACGTACACCAAGTCAGTGTTGTGGATAGCGCTATCCAAGTTAGTATTTCATGTAGTGCAAGACAAGTCAGTATTGAGTGTAGTGAAAGAAAATTCGGTGTTGTGTGAAATGAATTTTTTACTTAGTGTTTTAATATATATATATATATATATATAAAAATATATACATATATATAACTCTTTCCACTATCATGCGATATGAAAAATATCCAAAAGATAAATTTATTCAAAAAAATAATTCACAAAATATTAGGGTGTTACATTCTAACCCCCTTAAAATGTATTTTTACCACGAAATACATCTGGGTTATCGAAGGTTTAATACATGAATGTTTCATTCATAGAAACCCAAATCGTAAAAATTAATACTTTAACTTCACTTAAAATTGAAATTTGGGACCATAACAGTTACCCAAAGTAACATATAACTAGGTTTTCACATATGGGAACATACGTTCGGAGTGAATATTCGACATAGATGAAAAGAGTAAATATTTATAGAGAGTGGTTGAGTTCATCAATCACAAAAAAATTTAACGATCAAAGAAAAGTTTTGGGCCTCAAAGTCATAAATCTTTGATGATTTAAAAGGCCATTGGTTCAACAAAATTAAGGTATTAAGACAACACATTTTATTTTGATCATTATCCTAAAGTTAAATAATTATTCAATTGGTCAAGAATATAAGTAAATATACCTACTTTACATATTTCTATAAAAAAACATTCATTAGTTTTTTTTCAATTTCTAATTCATCCATTACTTTAGCTAATAGATATCCATAAATTAAATTTTATACATGAAGTGCTAAAATACACTTTTTGAAGATTTTAAGGCTCATAAAAGAATGAAATGTATAACTATTTATCAATAAATATACTTAATATGAATATGGTCAACACATTAATCTATAAACATAAACAAGTAACACTGCTATTTCATCAAAAATAATTATTCATCAAAAATAATGATACATTAACCAAGAAATTGCGTAGGCTAATGGTTTGTGTGGAACACTTATCATCCTTCAGTCAAAGTTTCAAGACCTTCATCCTTGCCGGACTTGATTGGTTTCCACATTATATGCATGGTTTACTTTAGTAAAACCATACTAATATAATCTCTAAAATATAATAAACATACTTAAAATAAGGTTAAACACAAAATATCAATTTAACCATGGTTTTCAATACAATCTGTATACATAAATAATTTCTCCAAAGTTTAACACAAACTTTCAGGAATGGATAACCTTATAACCCTCCTGAAAGAAGAAAATACAAAACCATAGGGAGAAATTCACAAAACCATATTAATAGTGAACCCCAGTATATCTCAAATTATCTATTGGTAATATCATTCCAAACATATTAATACCCTCGTGGTGAATTCTCTTGGAACATGGTAACAACCTAAATTACCATAAAAAAAATTTGAAAATTGGCATTCTTCATTATTCCGTAGATTAATGGATATATTCCATAATTCCAAGAAGTTGTAAAATTCATCCATGATAACAAGAATGACTTTTCAACATGTCCTTAATTTTTTTTAAGGTAATAAGTACCTTCTAATTTAATTATTCATAACAAAATTGTCTTAACATAAATATCATATTAAGTGTTACCTTCCCTTATTCAAAATATCACGTCTTCATTAAATCACTACACCAGTCCATCGGGAACATTCAACATGAACTTGTAAATATTGAGAAAAAAACTTAAGTAGAAAAATCCTAGAATTATTCATCATTCTTAAAACATAATTTTTTATTCCAAACACATAAAAACATTTATTAATCCACATTATTCTTCTTGCATTAAAAATTTTGACTCATTATATTACACAATACATATTTCCTTTCACATTTTACCAGTAGTCTCTTCATCATCATCAATGCAACCATTACACACACCACCATTCTGGTTCCCTTTAGAAGCATTCATATTGGGACATTGACTTATATAATGGTAGTTTACTCCACACTTAAAACACTTAAACTTCGATGATGTCTTAAAGAGGCCAATATTCTCATCCTTTTCGTTAACTAAACTTTTAATTTTTCCATCGCAGTTTCTTACTTTGTGTCCTTATTTCCTACATTCAAAACATATACTTATTCCTCAAATACATTCGCTTAGGTGATTTTTTCCACGCTATTGACAGAAAGGAAACTAAATCTTCTTTCCTCTTTGGTCTCTATTACTTGAACTCTTAGCAAACTCCTTGTTTCTCTTCCTTAGTGATTCCAAGATTTGGTTAAGGTACACGTTTTTAATCATGTTCCAGGAAGATAGATTAGGCATGATCACAAAATCATTCAATCTACTGATCATCCCACTTTCTTGTTCATAAAAAAAATCCATCACATTTAACATTAATCTAGTCCCTTCCAGTTCCCATCATTTATTAAAACCAGTAGCATAGTGTGATCATTACTTATAATAGTAGAAAACCAAATAGTAGTGAAAATAATTACTTATAGAATGTATAAAGCATGACACCTTCCTTAATCTATGACACCTTATATTTATCTTAGTTTATTCATATACAACATATCTTTAAATCCTTCATGATGGTTTGTGAAGAGTTTTTGAATTCCCAAAGAGTATCCCTAGGGAGTGTCAAACTTGGTGAGCAGTTAGGCCCATTTTTGTGTACAAAATTACCCCAATCCAAGCTCAAAACATTTTTTCAGATTTTTTACCACTTAGGTATATTTGATTTGAAACCATATCCACCTGTAGTATCTTGATAGGGATTCATTTCAAAGAAACCACTCACTCTATCATTTACCAATATTTAAGGATATTTTCCTAAATGTTAGCTCATCCTTATACTTATCCATAGAGACATCCCTAAACACATCCTTATAAATATACCTTAGGATATCCCTAATTTTTTTCATACAATTTTCCAAAGGTTTAATAAACCTTTTCTTTGATACCGACTATAGTGACTCGGGCTTAGCATGCATCGATATTAAATCATTTTAGATGAATATTCAGATCATTACAAAAATACTTTCCTGAGGACCATAATAGTTTGGTGTCTTTGGAAATATGGAAACAAAATCTTATATCTTGGTGAAATATCGTAATCATATCCCATAAATATCTCCACCTTTAGTACTAATACCTAAAACAATTCTTTATTACTTGGGGAAAGTAAACATAAGAAATGGGTGAGTTAAGATAATCAGTAAGGGTAAATAATGTAAATGTGTATGCATAACATGAAAAAAAGGGTATGGAACCAGAGAATAATATTTAATGTCTTCACCCTCCATATTATAGATCATAATAAATATTGGTAGTTCATAATACATTAATCATAAGGAAATAAATAACATAATCAATGAAATCCTAACATTTGTATACAACTTGGAATTGTGGCAGACAAATAAGCATATAAAATGATTTCTACAGTAGCATAGGCATTGATAATGAGACCATCTTAGTTGTAAAAGTCCTTTACTGAATTAGTTTCACACCACATTCCAAACATGTATTAGTGAATCAAGTTAAGTATTTGTTCTATCCCTTTAATACTAAACTGAGTACATTCTTGTTCCATCCTTGTAATACAGAACCGAGATCATTTTCTATTCCATCCATATAATACTGAACCGAGTTCATTTCTCATTCTAACCATGAAATACAAATCTGATTTCATTTCTCATTCCATCCATGTCTATCTGATGAGATATAAATCTTTACCCAATTCATTGGAGGGATATTCAAGTCCAACCTATCTCATAACGAAATAATTAATACATTTGACACAAGATCATAAATAATCATATCAAAACCCATAAAATAAAACGGTAATCATAAAAATGTAATTGTATTGTAACCAATGGGAAATATATAGGTTTCATAACCATTTTATCTAAATCATAACCTGTGAAAGAGAAACGGATTTTATAAATATATAACTCATGAAAGATAAATGTATTTCGTAGACGTATAACCCAAGAAAGAGAAATGGATTTCATAAATATACAATAGTGGAAATTTAGGCCTTATCAATAGTTTTATCCCAATAGTTTGTTCAAATCACTGGTATATTGTTTTTGGATCAACATTTACCAACATTTTTTCCAAACTGTTTGTATACTTCTTTTAGAATCAAAATTTCCCAAGGGTTTGAGTAAACCGTGGGAAAATATTTAATTTTCCAAACGTATAAAAATGGTTTTTTAAAACCATTGGTAAAGAATATATTTCCCAATGGTTTTTTAAAACCATTGGGAATGTTTTTCCCCAAATACCCAACGGCGCTACCTCCCCCGTCCACGCGATTGCAGCCCTAATCTTAAGCTCTCCTAAAGCTCTCTCTTTACCCATGGCTGTAGAACTCCTCCCACCCAATATATCCATCTTAAATCAAGAAATTTTTTATTTTTACAATTAAAATTTGAAAGTGGTACCTTAGTTTTAATGTTATTCATCTATTTTTTTGTTTTGATTTGGCCTAAACCATGCAGTCTATGGCATGGTGTACCGAACACTTTGATTTCTTTTCTATTTTTTTGTTTTAAACTTCATGTGTCATGATTGTGTGAATAACTTTTATTTTAAGTATTCATAGCCACTCCTTCTGTGTAGATTTCATGAAACATATGAACTAATGGTGGTAGTGAGAAGTATCCCCACTCAAAGATGGTAAAGGGTTTGTTTAGTCATACAGTCTCGAGGTTGGTAATAGATATAAGGATAGTCTATGTGAAGGAATTGGGGATGGTTACGGTAGTGGTGCAGGTGGTTTTAAATTTTTTTAATTGGGTGATATGGTAGTTTATATGGACTTTAGTTTAGTTGAAAATGGGATTTGTATTTTGTATTTATAGGTTTCGTTCAAGGAATAATGGGAAGGGTAGTGATATTGGGGACAAATTGGCAGTGGGTTGGGTGATGGATTGGAATTGTGATATTGTTTAGATTGGGTATAGGTAATTTTCAATGTATTATATGGGTATTTCCATCCCTGAACACCCCCCACCCACACACCCCCTAGAAAACCCCCTGTAATGGCTTGGACCTCTTCGGTCTATTACTTTATGAAAATGTGGTGTTGGAGGTCTTTCGGGAGGTCAAGGTGACTTATCCCCAACACTTTGCCAAATTTCCAGTTTTGTGAACAGTGTTTCCAGTTTTATGAACAGTATCGGTAGGTGAACAGTGTTTCTATCAGTGAGGTTCATTGAATAGTGTTTCTATCGGTGAGGTTCTATCAGTGACCTTCTATCGGTAGACTTGAACAGTATTTCTATCGGTAAGCTTCTATCGGTGACCTTCTATCAGTATACTTGAACAGTGTTTCTATCGGTGAGCTTCTATCTGTGACCTTTTATCAGTATACTTGAATAGTGTTTCTATCAGTGAGGTTCTATCAGTGACCTTATATCGGTAGACTTGTACAGTGCTTCCAGATTGGTAGAATTGTACAGTGTTTCCAGATTAGTAGACTTGCCTTTGCCAAATTTTGAGTATGTGAATAGTGTTTCCAGCTTCCTATAGTTTTCCCAATTTTGATGTTTCCTTTGACGTAAAATACATTTAACAGCTTATTTTAAGGACTCTTAAGGTCGATTAAAAGTCCATAAATCCTATATTTATTATCCCTATAGCTCGGGGTGTTTTTACTTGGTCAAACCGCATGGGTTAACACGATCCATTTTTAATGGAGAATTAACAGGATCTTAAAATATCGCCTCATTAAATATTCAAAAGGGACAAGATATCATCCTCCCTTGTCCTTCCTCTCCGTTCTCAGCTAGAAGACTCTAGAACCTTTCAATCCTTCCTATAGGAGTTTCAAAATCAAACCCTACTCCTCTGATTGGTTCCGCACTGTTTTGGATGCAACCGAGCTGTGTCGGTCAATCTTCCATATAAGGTATGTTTTATCGACATTCCATTGGGGATCATCTTCTCATGTTTCTAAATTTCATATTATACCATGTAATCTCCAAGATTCTAATGGGTTTTTCTTGGGTTTTGGTTGGTGTTGTCGTGCCGTGGCATCCTCTGGTGGATGCACCTGTCTAGAGAGGAGGATTGTGACCCATTGTGTGGATAAAGAACGTCAAGAATTATTGAGGAAGGGGATTCGTGGATTCTATTTTCTTTTATGTGCAACTGTATCATTATCATGTTTTATCCCTTTGGATCACAATGAAAATGACCTAATTAAATATTTGAACTGGATTAAGAATTGTTATCACTCATATGTTATTGCCTCATGTTTTTCTAGATAGTGTGATATCTATGCTTACTTTACTTAGCTATTTGTTCTTAATGTAAATTTATAAGGAACTTAAAGCCAAAATTAATTGATAATTAATTGGCTAAAGATAAATAGGCATGTAAATGAATCTGGTTGTTTCCATTGTTGAAGTTGTTCTAAATTTGATGTTAATCAGATTGGCATAGTAAGCATGTTAAATCTTTTATGATATCTTACTGATTAGGATTCCCAGAATTGGAACCTACAAATTGAATCTATTAATTCAAGAGGGATTAAAGAACTGGTTGGTTGAGAAAAGTTAATGCCTGGTAGGGTTCTTAGTTACCCTCTTGTTCGTAAGGTCGAGTGCCTTGTGATTTAGAGCCTTGAGTGCTCATTTTGTATGAAGGTTGGATACCTTGTTAAAGGGCCAAGATCCCATTTGATGTGATGTTTGTTTTCCTGCTGCTTGTGTTGTGATGTGCACCTGGATGGTTGTTGTGACATGTGGAGGCAGGTAGGCCTTGTGGTTGTGGCAGCAGATGACACCTAGAGTGGCAACATGCCTTGGTTTATGCATGTGGGTGTCAGGGATGACACCAGGGATGATAGAATGGGATGGATGTGGTTGTTTGATGTTTGGGGGATTGATTGGTTATTTATCTGCTTTAATTTTCCCCTTAGCTCAAGGCAGTTGGTTTTGCTTACCCTTCTTCCGAAAGAGGCGAAGACACACGGGGTATGCCACGTGCTTTCCATGTTTAGCCTCTTGAGGGAGAATGGGTCTACGCTCTTTCCATATGCAGTAAAGACTCGACGGGTAGTATAAATACTCACCGTGTTGAGCCCCCTTGTGTTTAGTAGCATATGATTCTTTTCTAGAATGCCTAGGAATATGGGAAACTAATTATATAATTAATGTTTGAATAAATGATGTTAACCCATGGGGTTGGAGATGCTCGAACATAATGATGAGGCTGTAACTTTTAAAATGAGCAGTTGTTTTTGAATATGATGCCAATTCAATTTTTTTTGAGGTTTTGGTCATAGTTAATTAATGTTTTAAGAATTCATTAACAAACAGTGGAATTGATAAAATGGGAATGAATTAATCTAATAAATCCCTTAAATGGTTCTGTGGTTATAGTATACATAGTCTTAGAAGTGGAAGCCTGGAGTCCGAGAGACATTAGCTGCAGTTGTGTCTAAGACTAGGTTATGCCCATAGTGTGGTTGGGAGTATTATATATTCTGTACTTTTTGTGTTTCTATATGCTACTCCACCCTTTCAAGAAGGGAAACTGACACCCTGGGGATTCTAAGCCCTGGGGGGTGTTTTCCCTAACATTCTGGTGGGAGGACGAATGGCAAACTACCCCCTTTGGCCCCGCACTCTTCTCATGGTAGATACATGTGCCAACAGGCACAACAGTTAGTTTCCCCATATATGTGTGTAGAGGGCTGTAATGTCTTGTGGTTATTTCACACACATATATTCTGGATATAGTATCCCATGGACTACTATAGGTTGTGATGGCTTGAGGATCCCTACTCGGTGTATGTGATATAATGGCTTGAGGTATAATACCCAACGTATGATACACATTATACGGGATGTGGTGGCTCATGGAACTTACCTGGTTACTTTTGGTTCTGAGGTTGGTGTGGTGCTTCGACCAGGTGTCTGCGGGCAAGCCTTTGTGGTGCACGAGGTGCAGATTGTGGAGCTTAGCCCAGGTGTCTGCGGGAAAGCCTTTAGAGAGAGATGCATATGACGTATGTCGTTGGGGAAAAGCGGCAAAACAGTGTGAAATTAGTAGCGGGGTACCCTTGGTATTCTTTAATATATTCTATATTCTTTTATGTGTTACTTGGTGAGAGTAGCCATGGTGAGGTTGGGAACATAGTATACCTGTTTAGGTGACGAGTTAGTTTCACTTGTTGTTCACTGTGCTTTAGCATCCTTTATTTACTTTTGCACGAGAGGCTTCGGGGAGGATCCTACTGAGTATACTATTATACTCACCCTATGTATATATAAACTATTTTTCAGGTCCCTTGGATCAGGTTGGAGATCAAGCTGGTTACTACTAGCTTGTGGTTGCAGGAGTTGTTCGGGCTTGTGGTCGCTGTTGTTTTTCCTTTCTTTTAGGTACTTGTAGTTTTCCCATTTCAGTTGTAGTACTTTTTCATGGCATTACATATATGTAATTGGGTTTCTTTTATATTTCAGTTCTGAGTTGGTGTTGGTTTGTTTCTATCATATCTCTCTCCTCTGCATGTGTTCTCTTAGAGGGTAATGCCTCCCATTTGTGTGTTTATTATACCCTCGGTGCTAGTCGCCAACCCAGGGCCTACTGGAGGCAGTACTCGGGAGTCATTATCTCTCTTCTCACATTTCCAACCCAGGAGGGGTACACTTTGTGTTGAGGGGGTCGTGACAGAGTGGTATCAGAGGGAGGTTGAGGGATAGGATGGAGTTTGGAGTTACGCACAGGTGAGGTTGCATGGGATGGTAGGGCATCGGTGTCATTCATGTTTAGAAAGTGGGGTAAACACTGGAGACCGGCAGATACATATGCGTTTAGGTCCCCCTATGATCTTTTTCACGGACCTTTAAGTTTACAATGGCTACTAAACAAGGTGATACTGGTCAGGGTAGAGACCTAGGAAAGGATCATGCATCATTATTCTTCGTGCCTGTGTTTGAATGGGTAGACCTTGGGATAGGTTAACCTAAAATGAATAAAAGAAAACAATTAATTAATTAATGTTGATTCTTCCATATTCTAGGTTTAGGATCTCTAACAGTTTGTTATTTTACAGGTATGGCTCCAGGTCGACGTCCTCATCAGGTTTGCGCAGAAAATGTCTAGCAGGCTATTCCAACAGAACGTCGCAGGGTAGAGGTTGACGACGACAACACATGGAGGAAGACACTTCGAGAGTTTCAGCTCCAGAGTCTTCAAAAGTACGAGGGCTCTGTTTCAGATGTAGTCACGGAAGACTGGTTGGAGGAGTTCAATATTGGATTCAGTTCGATTCAAGCTCGTAAGGAGCACTGGGTGTCCTTAGTGTTGACGATGCTATGAGGAGCAGCAAGGCAGTGGTGGATCTTGTTCCTCTGGGATCGTGAGGATTCGGTGATCTCATGGGAGGAGTTTTGAGACAAGTTCAGAGTTGAGTTCCTTTCTTTGACTGCGAAGGCGTCCAGTCGTTAGGAGATTCTTACCCTTCGACAGGGAAGCTCCAGTGTTCGAGAGTTTGGAATCTGTTTTAGGAACATTTTATGATATTCTTCAGACCTGTTACTAGATGAGGAGGTCAGTTCGAAGAATTTTGAGGAGGCTTTGCATCCAGAGATCCCGTGCCAGGTCACCCCATTTATGCTGAAGACATATCTTGAGGTTCTGGTGAGGGAAGAGGTTATCGAGAGGACTATGGCCAGGACTGGATCATCACTAGAGGGGAATCTACATGATTCCTCCCGAAGCAGAGCTCTGGTCTGGGGTTCCTGGTTTTCAGGATAGAAGAGTTTCCATTCAGTCGGGGGTAGGTCCCAGCCATTAATATCTCGTTTCTCCAGAGGTAGCAACTCTCGGGCGTATTTCAAGGGATCAGGCACTTGTTTTTCTTGTGGTGGTTGTGGCCATCAGCAGTGGGAGTGCCCAAACTTTCAAATCAGTCATCATGCATTAGGCACTACACTCTAGGTTCCTTCATTGAGGCAGTTTCTATCGAGGCAGCATCATCCAGTTGCACCAGCTTTAGATCACCAGAGGGGGGATGGGGCAGGCAGAGGACATCCCCAAGATGCTCCTCTTCTGCAGAGAGCATAGCACGGCCATGGTGGTGGTTGTTATCAATTTCAGAGAGTCCTTGGAGGAGGTTGTGGTCAGCTTCACGCTCTAGTGTTGCTAGCACCAGGCGAGCTAGACATCGTTCGAGGTACCCTTTTCTTGTTTTATACCTTGGTGTATGCCTTGTTTGACTCAGGAACGACACACTCCTTCATATCACCTACCCTTGTCCATGCTTTGGGAATTGAGGTAGAGAGGCTTCCAGTTCCCTTGGCATTGACTACGCCAGTTGGAGGTCGAGCTGACTTGTTTAAAGTATGTAGATATTGTGAGCTAGTGTTGGGGAAACATCGCTCCTGGTGAGATTTCCTATGTTTGAGAATATAGCCATATGATGTCATCCTCAGCATGGATTGGTTGTATTCAGTGCAGGATATCATGGATTACTTCGAGAAGAAGTTCATCTTCATTGGTGCAGATGGAGAGAAAGTGGTGTTTTTTGGTGAGTGAGATCATCAGATGGGTCATTGGCACATTCCATCCTTATCATCCATGATGGATGAGTTGATGATGAGTCGTTCAGAGGTTAAGCAGCTGGTGTTTCCTAGGGTCGTAGAGGAGTACCCTGATGTATTTTCCGAAGAGGTTGTTGCATTACCCCCTCAGCAAGAGATCGATTTTGGGATCGAGTTACACCCAGGAGTGTCTCTTATATCTATGTCTCCATATAGGATGGCCCCTTATGAGTTACGAGAGCTATGTATTCAGCTTGATGGTCTGTTGCAGTGCAGTTTTGTCCGGCCAAGTGTGTCACCATGGGGTGCACCAGTCTTGTTCTTGAAGAAGGTCGACGGTAGTTTGCAGTTGTGTGTCAATTATCATCGCCTAAACAAAGTGACAATAAAGAAACGTTATCCCCTTCTGTGGATTGATGATTTGTTCGATCAACTTAAGGGTGAAAGTTGGTTCTTAAATATCGACCTACGGTCAGGATATCATCAAATGCGTGTGAAGGATGAGGATATTCTGAAAACTACTTTCTGTGGTCGTCACGGGCATTATGAGTTTGTTGTAATGTCATTCAGCATAATGAATGATCCAGCTGTTTTCATGGGTTTGATGAATGATGTGTTCCGTGAATTCCTTGACAAGTTTGTGGTGGTTTTCATCGACGACATCCGTGTGTACTCCACATCTGAATAGGAGCATGCAGAGCATCTATGAGCCATTTTGGGAGTTCTTTGCCAACATCAATTGTTTCATAAGTTGTCGAAGTGTGAGTTTTGGGCTCGAGAAGTTCGTTTCATGGGGATTTTTGTGTCCCAACAGAGATTATATGTGGATCGGTCGAAGATAGAAGAAGTGGTGTCTTGGGTATCCCCCAAGACGTGTCAGAGGTGTGAAGTTTACTTGGTATCGCAGGCTATTACAGGAGGTTCATAGCCAATTTCTCCCGAGTTACATCTCCTCTGAAAGCTTTGACCAGGAAGGATCAAGAATTCATATGGACTGTTCAGTGTCAGGAAGCTTTTGAGTATCTAAAGGAGAAGTTGGTAAGTGCTCCAGTCCTTTGTCTTCCAGTGGAGGGAGTCTAGTTTGATGTTTTCTGTGATGCTTCACATCTGGGGCTAGGCTGTGTTCTCATGCAGCAGAGGTCAGTTGTTTCTTATGGGTATCGGTAGTTACATCCCCATGAATGCAACTATGCCACCCATGATCTTGAGTTGGCAGCCATGGTTTTTTCTCTGAAGTTGTGGAGACATTACCTCATTGGTGAGCACTTTGTGGTTTTCACCGATCATAAGAGTTTGAGGTATATTTTCTCCCAACGTGACTTAAACTTGCGGCAGAATCGGTGGATGGAGTTCTTGAAGGAATACGAATTTGAAATCTCATATACACCTAGAAAACGGAATGTTGTAGCTAATGCACTGAGCCGAAATTCACATAATGATGTTGTGCGTGAATCTGGTGATTCCTGGAGAGTGATGGAAGATCTATCAGCTTTTCATCTTGATATGGGAGAAGATGGGGGGTAGAGGTTGTCTTTTCCAGATGACGGTGCAGTCAAACCTGATGTTGAAGGTGGAAGAGTCTCAGTTGGGTGATCTAGAGGTGGATGTTTGGAGAGACCGAGTTGTTTGTGGTGATGCCCCTAATGGTTGGTCGGAGGATGAACAACACCGAGTGTTGTATCATGGCAGGATTTTTGTTCCCTTGGAGATGCACAAGATGGTTCTCAGCAAGTTTGACAGTTCACCTTTAGCAGTACATACTAGTTTGACAAAGATGTACCGATCCTTGAGGAGTATGTTTTGGTGGCCTGGGCTGAAGCATGCGGTTGCGGACTTTGTGTCTCGATGTTTAGTCTACCATAAGGTGTAGGTCGAACAACATGTTCCTGGTGGTCTTCTCCAGCCATTAAATATTACTCAATGGAAGTGGGAGGACATCTCAATGGACTTTGTTACAGGTTTACCTCAAGCTCCAGGAGGACATGATTCTATTTGGTTGGTAGTGGATCATTTGACAAAATCGGCCCACTTCATAGCGATCAACGAGTCGAGCTCAGTGGAAGTTCTTTCGAGGCAGTATCTAGAGGAGTTGGTGAGATTTCATGGAGTCTCTAGGATGATCATTTCTGATCATGATCCTCATTTTACCTCTAGGTTGTGGAGGGGTCTCCAACATGCATTCGGTTCTCAACTATGCTTTAGCACTACTTTTCATCCTCAAACAGATGGTCAGAAAGAGAGAACCATCCAGACTCTTGAAGATATGTTGCGCTCTTGTGTTCTTGACTTTAGAGGTTCATGGATGAGGAACCTACCCTTGGTGGAGTTCTCTTACAATAATATTTTTCACTCCACCATTGGTATGGTGCCATTTGAAGCCTTGTACGGTCGGCCTTGTCATTCTCCGTTGTGCTGGACTGGGGTCGGAGAGTCAGCAATTCTCGGATCAGAACTAGTGAAGAATACAACAGAGATGGTTTAGGTGATTCGTGAGAGGATGAAGATAGAACAAGATCGTCATAAATCATATGCTGATCGAAGAAGTATACCCTTAGAGTTTAATTTTGGGGATCATGTGTTTCTGAAGGTGACTCCCCGTCATGGGCAGCGAAGGTTTGGTCATGGAAGTAAGATTTCTCCCCAGTTTGTTGGGCCTTTCGAGGTGTTAGCTCGTATTGGAGCTGTGGCATATCGAGTATCACTTCCCCCTCAGATGACTCAGATATATGATGTTTTCCAAGTATCACAGCTCCGTCATTATCTTCATGATGAATCTCATGTTATCGATTGGGGAGAGATTGATATTGATGATGACGCAACCTTCGACGAGCGACCTGTGGAGATCCAAGACCGCGAGGAGAAGGTGTTGTGTGGGCGTTCTATCCCCTTAGTTTGTGTCTTGTGGTGACACGGTGGCATGGAGAAGAGTACCTGGGAGCATGAGTCACAGATACGTGCTCAGTACCCAGAGTTGTTTAATGTTTAACTCTTTTCATGTAAGGATGTTTCCTTCGTGGTTAGACCTTTCATGTTTTATTTATGAACTTCTTTTGTTCCTTTTTGTGGCTTCCTATCTTTTGAGAGGTATCTCGATGGGTGGTTGTTCGGGCCCCATTTATTTTTTTTCTCTTTAGGTTTGTTTTGAATTCTTGAGGACGATAATGTTTTGAGAGGTATCTGATGTAATGGCCCGGACCTCTCTGGTCCATTACTTTGTGAAAATGTGGTGTTGGAGGTGTTCTGGGAGGTCAAGGTGACTTATCCCCAACACTTTGCCAAATTTCTAGTTTTGTGAACAGTGTTTCCAATTTTATGAATAGTATCGATAGGTGAAAATTGTTTCCATCGATGAGGTTTAGTGAACATCGTTTCTATCGGTGAGCTTCTATCGGTGACCTTCTATCGGTAGACTTGAACAGTGTTTCTATCGGTGAGCTTCTATCAGTGACCTTCTATCGCTAGACCAGAACAGTGTTTCTATCGGTGAGGTTCTATCGGTGACCTTCTATCGGTAGAATTGTACAGTGTTTTCAGATCGGTAGACTTTCCTTTTCCAAATTTTGAGTATGTTAACAGTGTTTCCAGCTTCCTATAGTTTTGCCCCTTTTGATGTTTCCTTTGACGTAAAATATATTTAAAGATTTATTTTAAGGACTCTTAAGGCCGATTAAAAGTCTATAAATCCTATATTAATCATCCCTATAGCTCAGGGTGTTTTTACTTGGTCAAACCGCGTGGGTTAATGTGATCCATTTTTAATGGAGAATTAACCGGATCTTAAACCGTAGCCTCATTAAATCTTCAAAAGGGAGAAGATATCATCCTTCCTTGTTCTTCCTCTTTGTTCTCAGCTAGAAGAGGCTAGAACCTTTCAATCCTTCCCGTATGAGTTTTACAATCAAACCCTACTCCTCCGATTGGTTTCGCTCTATTTTGGATGCAACTGAGTTGTGTCAGTCAATCTTCCATATAAGGTATGTTTTATTGACGTTCCTTTGGGGATCGTCTTCTCCTATTTATACCTTTCATATTATACCATGTAACCTCCAAGATTCTAATGGGTTTTTCTTGGGGTTTGGTTGGTTCTGTCGTACCGTGGCATCCTCTGGTGGATGCAGTTGTCCGGAGAGTAGGATTGTGACCCGTTGTGTGGATAAAGAACATCAAGAATTATTGAGGTAGGGGATTCATGGATTCTCTTTTCTTTTACGTGCAACGGTATCGTTAGCATGTTTTATCCCTTTGGATCACAATGAAATTGACCTAATTAAATATTTGAACCGGATAAAAAATTCTTATCACTCGTATGTTACTGTCTCATGTTTTTCTAGATAGTGTGATATCTATGCTTGCTTTGCTTAGCTGTTTATTATTGATGGAAATTGCTAAAGAACATAAAGCCATAATTAATTGATAATTAATTGGATAAAGATAAAGAGTCATGTAAATGAATCTGGTTGTTTCCATTGTTGTAGTTGTTCTAAATTTGATGTTAATCAGATTTGTATAGTAAGCATGTTAAATCATTTGTGATAGCTTACTGATTAGGTTTCCCGGAATTGGAACCTACAAATTGAATCTATTAATTCAAGAGGGATTAAAGAAATGGTTGGTTGAGAAAAGTTAACTCCCAGTAGGGTTCTTAGTTAACCTCTTATTCGTAAGGCTGAGTTCCTTGTTCTTTAGAGCCATGAGTTCTCATTTTTTATGAAGGTTGGATGACTTGTTAAAGGGCTAAGAGCCCATTTGATGTGATGTTTGTTTTCCTGGTGTTTGTGTTGTGATGTGAGGTTGGATGGATATTTTGATATGTGGAGGCAGGTAGTCCTTGTGGTTGTGGCGGCAGATGACGCCTAGAGTGGAGAGATGCATCGGTTTATGCATGTGGGAGTCAGGGAGGACACCAGGGATGATATAATGGGATGGATGTGGTTGTTGGATGTTTGGTGGTTTGATTGGTTATTTATCTGCTTTAATTTTCCCCACTTCTCAAGGAATTTGGTTTTGATTACCCTTCTTCTGAAAGAGGTGAAGACACGTGGGGTATGCCACATGCTTTCTGTGTTTAGCCTCTCGAGGGAGAATGGATCTACGCTCTTACATTAGATGGTAAAGACTCGACGGGTAGTATAACTACTCAAGGTGTTGATACCCCTTGTGTTTAGTAGCATAGGTTTATTTTCTACAATGCCTGGGAATATGGGAAAGTAATTCTATAATTAATGTTTGAATAAATTAAGTTAACCCTTGGGGTTAGAGATTCTGGAACATAATTATGAGGCTGTAACTTTTAAAAGGAGCAGTTGTTTTTTAATATGATTCCAATTCAGTTTTTTTTAAGGTTGTGTTCATGGTTAATTAATGTTTAAAGAATTAATTAACATACAATGGAATTAATAAAATGGGAATGAATTAATCTAATAAATCCCTTAAGTGGTTGTGTTCTTATAGGATACCTAGTCTTAGAAGTGGCAGCCTGGATTCCGAGAGACGTTAGCTGCAGTTGTGTCTAAGACTAGGTTATGCACATAGTGTGGTTGGGAGTATTATATATTCTGTACTTTTTGTGTTTATATATGCTACTCCACCCTGTCAGTAAGGTAAACTGACACCCTAGGGATTCTGATCCCTAGGGGGGTGTTTTCCCCAACATTCATGTGGGAGGATGAATGGATGACTACCCCCTTTGGCCCCGCTCTCTTCTCTTGGTTGATACAGGTGCCAACAGGCACAACGGTTAGTTTCCCCACATATGTGTGTAGAGGGCTGTAATGGCTTGTGGTTATTTTACACACATATATTCCGGATATAGTATCCCATGGAATACTATAGGTGTAACGTGTATAGGCTGTGATAATTTGAGGATCCCTACTCGGTGTATGGCCTATAATGGCTTGAGGTATAATACCCGACGTATGATACACGTTATGCGGGCTGTGGTGGCTCCCGTAACTTAACTGGTATCTTTTGGTTGTGAGGTTGGTGTGGTGCTTCACCCAGGTGTCTGCGGGAAAGCCATTGGAGAGAGATACACTGGACATATGTCGTTGGGGAAAAGAGGCAAACCAGTGGGGAAGTAGTAGCGGGGTACCCTTGATATTCTTTACTATATGATATATTCTTGTATGTGTTACGTGGTGAGAGTAGCTGTGGTGAGGTTGGGAACTTAGTATACCTTTTTAGGTGATGAGTTAGTTTCCCTTATTGTTCACTGTGATTTAGAATCCTTTCTTTAATTTTGCACGAGAGGCTTTGGGGAGGATCCTACTGAGTATACTGTTATACTCACCCTACGTATATATAAACTATTTTTCAGGTCGCTTGGATCAGGTTGGAGATCAAGCCGGTTACTACTAGCTTGTGGTTTCAGGAGTTGTTCGGGCTTATGGTCGCTGCTTTTTTTCCTTTCTTTTGGGTACTTGTAGTTTTCCCCTTTCAGTTGTATTACTTTTACATGGAATTTCATATATGTACTTGGGTTTCTTTTATATTTCAGTTCTTAGTTGAAGTTGGTTTGTGTCTATCTTATCTCTCTATTCTTCATGTGTTCTCTTAGAGGGTAATGCCTCCCATTTTTTTGTTTATTATACCCTCGGTGCTAGTCGCCAACCTGGGGCCTACTCGAGGCGGGACTCGGGGGTCATTATCTCTCTTCTCACATTGCCGTCCCAGGAGGGGTATACTTTGTGGGGAGGGGGTCGTGACACCCCCCCCCCCACACACACACACACCTTCACCCCCACCCCCCTTAGATAGCCCCCACCCCCACTAGACACCTCCACCCCCCTGGACACCCTCGAACACCCCCACACCCTGGACACCACCCCTAGATATCCCCCCCCCAGACACCCCCCATTGGACATCACGCCACCCCCTTGGACACCCCCAAACACCCCTCACCCCCACCCCCTACGACACCCTCCACCCCCTTGGACATCCCACACCCCCTTGAAAACCCCCACCCTCCGGACACCACCCCACCTTCTAAAGGATTGGCCCACTTCTTAAATTGGAATTAACCATGTAGGATATTTCCCTCTTCCCCAATGACATTCCCTAAGTGACCCATAGAGCCTTGTAAATAGAATTTGTTATGTTTTGATAAATCTAACATGTTGTTTGGAATGAAATGGATAATGCATGATGGTTTTCCTTTCTTAATTAATAAAATGGTTTTAAATAAAATTACCCTAGGATGGGATGCAGGGGGTAGGGGGTGGTCTAAGTGGGGGGTGGGTTTTCCTGGGGTAGGGGATGGGGGTGTAGGGAGTTAAAGGGATGTGGGGGAGGGGGCGTGGGATGTTCAAGTAAGGGTGTCAGATATCTAGGGGGATAAGGGTGGGTTGTTCAGGTGGGAGATGGTATGGGATGTCCAAGGGGTGGGGTTGGACTGCCTAGGTGGGGGAGGGGTGTGGGCTGTCTAGGGGTGGGGGTTGGTATCCATGTGGGGAAGGGGTGGCCTGTACAGGGAGGGGGTGGGGGTGGGCTATCCAGGTGGGGGACTGTCCAGGTGGAGGTGGTGGGGTGGTGGGCTATCCAGGTGGTGGGGCTATCCAGGGGGGTTGTTTAGGTGGGGAGTAGGCTGTTTAGGTGGTGGGTGTGGGTGAGTTGTCTAGGTGGGTTGGGGGGTGTCCATGTGGTATGGGGGGATGTCAAGGTGAGGGGTATCCAGGTGGGGTTGGGGGTTGTCCAGGTGGTGGGTGGGCTGTCCAGGGGGGCTGTAGGGGGTTATGGGTATATCCTATCAGAACTTCGCTCATATGAATAAACAACATACATATGATCATGTTTGACACACACAACAAAATTGTAAACATATAAATTACTATATTTACACCTTGAATCATAGCATGGGATAAATCTCATCTAGCCTCTCAAGGCATTAATAAGCCACATACCTAGCTGAAAATTTATAGGTGTTTTTATAATTAGGTGTGTTTTTTTATATTTCATGTATGATATTTAGAGTGGAAGATAAAATCTGAACCAATTATTATATTTTGAGGTGTGATTACAATTAGGTGTGTCATTATTTATATATATGATACTCATGGTTTACACCAATATGCTTATAGGTCATCTATAATAAGCTTTAATTCATGCTACAATTGGATAGATATTGTATTCTATAACCCAATTTTGGGGGTGGACACCCCCACCACCTTAGACACCCCCCCCCAGACACCCCACCCCCTGGACAGCCACCTAGACACCACCCCAACCCCTAGACACCCACCACCCCCTTATACAACCCCATCCCCACTGGAAATCCCCCTAACCCCTAGATAGCCACTCTAGACACCACCCCCACCCACTTGGACATCTCCCCACCCCTGGACACCCCCATCCCCCGGGATACCCCCCACCCCCTGGACAGCCCCACCCCCGCTGGACAACCCCCCTAGACACCACCCCATCCCATAGACACCCCCTCCCCCTGGACATCCACCACCCCCTAGAAGACCTTGGTTAATCCATGAAGAAATCAGCTACCACATAACCAAATATTTTTTTAAGAAAACTACTATGTGTGGTATCACAATGGGGAGAAAATGAAATCTCACATTGTTGATGATCCAAATGAGAGGACTGGATTGGAGAATTTTTTTTATGACTGGTTTCTATTTATTTGTCATCAAGAAAAAGAAAGTATTCTAACCCAAGAAGTCTTCTATATGATCACAAATGTTTCCTCTAATGAAAATGATGATGTTTCTAGGGTGAAAATTTTTAATGATGCTGCCACGACTCCAGTATATTGACATTGCGGTAAAATGAAAAAACTGGAATTTTTAATCTGATTGTTTAATGGGAAAACTATGTGTGGGATTTTTAATATTTCCATCAATTACATTCTTATATTATTGAAGGAATTATTTCCATATGATTCAGATATTCCCCCAAACCATAATATGGCATGGAAGTTAGTTAAGGAACATGGATTTTTAAGAAATAAAATTCATGCCTGCCCAAAAGATTGCAGTTTATTCTAGGAGATAACTGTTGAATGAAATGATTGTATAAAACTTGTAACATCTTGCTGGAAGATAAAAGATGATTTAACACCATCTCATGTGCCATATAAAGTAATTTGAAACTTTACCTTGATCCCCAGACTCCAAAATCATTTTATGTTTGATAAAATATCAATAAAAATGTGATGGCATGATACCATGAGAAAAAAGACTAATGATGAGTTGGTTCACCCTGAAGATGGATTTTCATAGAAGATATTTGATTCTCAATATCCAGATTTTGAAGTTGATATGAATAAGGTGAGGTTGGGTCTTTCAAGTGATGGTTTTAATCAGTTTGGGTAGATGATTACATCACACAAGACATGGCATGTTTTTATAAACATTTATAAACTTCCCCCATAGTTGTGTATGAAAAAACCTTTAAGTTTCATGAGTATACTCATATCTAGCCCTTTTAATCCCGGTAATGATATAGACGTATACGTGAAAAATTTATTAAAATAGATGAAAATTCTTTGAGATGTGGTTGTGAAAACATATGATTCATATTCGAAAGACATATTTCAAATGTGTGATGCGCTTATGTGTATGATCAATGATTTTCCTGCTTATGCAATGATGCTTGGATTGAGCAAAAAAGGAAACTATCATGTCCTATGTTTATGATGAATACATGGTCCAGAAGACTAAAACATCATTTTAGTTTAAGTTTTATGGTATATCGACAATTCTTGCCAATGGACCGTCTGTAGAGAAATAATCGTCGAAGATTTGAAAATACCATGGAGACAGATGATCCAACTCAGTGTATGTTTTGAACTGATGTGCTTAATGAATTGAAAGATTTTAGTTCTTCATTTGGGAAATTTAAAATGAAATCTTCAAATAGAAATAATGTTTCCACTGAAACCTATTATAATTGGAAGAAGAGAAGTATCTTCTTCGATTTTTCTTATTGGTCAACCAATTTTTTACTTCATTTCTTAGACGTAATGAAAATTGAAACTAATATATGTGAAATGTTTCTTTTTATTCTTATAAATGTTAAGGGAAAGACAAATGATGATTTATGGTCTTGGCATAACTTGGTGGATTGGGGCATCAGACCAGAATTGCATCCAGAGCGTATCAGTGAAAATAAATAGAAAGTTACATGTTCATATTAGGTGATGAAACCTACAAAAAAATTAATTTATGGAAATACTCGAGACTATTAATGTTCCTTATGGATATTTAATAAACATATCTAAATGTATTAACAAAAGAGAGTTGAAGCTAAAATCTTTTAAGACTCGTGATTATCACATCCTTTTGCATGAGTTGATTCCAATAGAAATTTGTCATATTTTTTCCAATAATTTAAGGTTGGATTTTATTCATTTGTGCAATTTTTTAGATATCATTGTGCTAAAAAGTTTTCCAAGTCTTTCTTGCAAAAAATTTTGGCAGATGCCCCATTAATTTTGTGTGAGTTAGAGAAAATATCTCCTCCATCATTTTTCAAATGCATGCTAAATTTGACTATCCATATTCCAAATAAAATACTTATTAGGGGACCTATTTATTTTCATTAGATTTATCCAAATAAATGAAATATATACAAAATAAATTCTTATGTCCAGAACAAGAATCCTCCCAAAGGTTCTGTCATGAATGGTTACTTGTCTCAAGAATGTATGGATATCTCCTCTATGTAGTTGTATGATCTTACTAAAAGAATGAACAGACCAATGAGAAACTAAGAAAAATAGTATTGGAAAATTGAACCCAATTTTCCATCACTTCCTCAAACATGAGGTATTCCTGGATCATATACATTGACGACATTAATCCTTGATGATCGGGAGATGGTGAATCACACTATTTTGTTCAACTATGTTTTAGTTCAATTACTACATCAAGTAAGTAAATTGAATATATGTATATCTTACATATATATTTGTTAAACTATTCCTCTTTTTATCTATATGTAACATAAAACAATGATAAACAGAAAGATTTTTTCTTTATCATTGAGAAGAAGAGAGACTTTTCATAGAAAAGATTTTTCTACTTGGTAAAAATTGAAGGTAAAAATATTATTGCTTAAAATAATTAAATCAATATTTAATTCAGTTAAATATTCATTTATATTTCAGGTATTGAGTTTTCATGATGAATCTATATATGTGGAAATAAGATCTTTGGATCTTGGTGTTAATACCATAGTTTGTGACTGTAAATCAATTATTATCAATGGGTATATATTTATTATCATTGAACATGAAAAATAACATGACAACTAAACATGATGGTGTTATGGTTATTTCCACAACAGACTGTTATTCCAGTGCATCATATAGTAGAACGCGACTTAAAAATATAGGTTATTATGGAGTGGTTGAAAAAATAATAATAATGAATTATTATTCTCATGGACGAGTCGCAATTATCAAATGTCAGTGGTCTGATTCAATGATGAGACAGGGCACATATATCGATGATTGTGGATATCGAGTAATTGATATGTCTCACACTCTTGCAACTGATGAACCATATTTATTGGCATCAATGGCCAAACAATTTTTTTATGTCAAAGACCAAATTTGACCAGAATTTGGTGCTATTATTGAAGTAATTCCAAGACATATTTTTGATGATGGTGATGATGGAATTGACACCATCCCTACTTCCATTAGAAATGATCCATCTATTACTTTTGATGACTGCAATAGCTCAATTGTCAGAGTTGAATGTGAACCTGAAGTTGTGGTGGTAAATATATAAAATCATTCATCCATATTCTCAATTATTTAGGTTTAGCTCGACATGGGTGGTCAAGGTTGGAACTATTCAAATTTATTTAATATTTATTACAAATATTTTTTATCTGACATGACCGTTATGTGAATTTTCAATGTTTATTGTTTGCAATTTTATTTGAATTTCATTTTCAAATTTTGAATTGAACTATATTAAAACCTTTGAAACCAACACTTAAAACTTGGTGAATATTTAAATTCTTTATTGAACATGTATAGAATTATTATAACTCTAATACATTCCTTTGACATTTCACCAGATAATGAACATGTTGGTTTTTCTTCTACTGCAAAACATGTATAGAAACCTACGTCATCTACCTGGGCTAAAGAAACTAAATTTTTCCTTAATTTTGACAAGTTCTTACCCCTAGTGAATCAGGTTGATATCTAATCCTTGTTCATATGTTTATATCATTATTTCCAACTATCTTAGGGGTTTAATAATTTACAATATATACCTTACTTAATTTTCTAGAGGAGTAATTTAGTATGCTCTCTATGTTGGTTGTTGACTGAAATAAAGTCGCAGAATCAATGTTCTATGATTTTAATTGACTGATGACACTTAGTAAATAACCATCCAATAAAAATTAAATTTATGTATTATTTATTGTATGATTTTTTGGATTCATTATATATCTATTCAATCTCACCTAAAACAATGGACATTTAAATTATCCATGAATCCCCCTATTCCCACTCATTTATTTTGTTTTTTTGTTACACATTAGTTATCCTTTTTATAATTACATCCATATTAGTTTCCAAATGAAATAAATGAAACCAATTGAATAGGGGCCACCGAAAAAGATGATGGATAATAATCGTCACAAGGATGAGATGGGTGTTCCAAGACTAGTGCCTGTAGTGAGTATTTTACTTCAAATATATATATTTATATTATAAATAATGTCATGTGATTAATTTTGTTTTAAACATTTTTTCAAGATCCACCTCTTAGTAGATAATTATTTGATGAGCAGCCTAGTAATGGTCCCATTACATAGGGTGTCCGTATGAGGGGGGTGGTACAAGAGCTAGGTGATCTGGTCGGTGTACCTGATTAGACATTGCCCCTCCCACTGACATTCTATCATTCCCACATTCTGATCCTGATGTGTCGTTTGGGACACACAAGATATTTTGGCCTCCCATGTTTTCACCACCCTTTACATCTGAGTCTCCTCACCCATCTATACCATATATTATGATGATTCCCACTTCCCATCTAGCATTTGGCCAGCCATCAATGTCATCTTCGTTTACTTCTACTTACATAACACTGAGATTCTATTTTCCATCTTCTTCAACTCCTACTCTACCAGAGTCTATCCCTGCGGAACATATATTGGTACCCACTCAACCTGCATAGGGTGTTCCTTCAGTTTCTGTGGATCCAGTAGTTCCCATTGATCATACTTCCGCAGGTATATTTATATAACCCTAAAAAAAATATACTATTATTTATTTTCATTATAACATGTATTGATAAAATATTTGTTTTTCTTTCACAACAGATACATATACTGATATGAGGTAGGGAGGGGTCATACACACATGTGAATGGTGTAGAACTGTTGCATGCAGTTGATGGTGGACTACAATGAAGATAATCAAATGACTGAAAAAATAGGGTAGCAATGTTAGAGTTTTTTAGCAATGCTTGCCAAATACTCTGACATCATTCGTGTCAGCCCGCTCTCATTGTGACAATTTGAAAAGTAAGTCAAGGATAATGCTTGGGCTGAGATATGGGTAAAAAAATAAATTATATTTAATGAAATATTTTAATATTTATTTAAATAAATCAATATTTTGGTGTTAACTTTGGTTTAATTTCTCCAATGGTGTGGGTTCATGGCCAGCATGTCTAAAGGATTTAGGTGAGATTTGGAGAGCCTATAAGCAAGAGTTATATATTGGTTGGCATGATAGAGATGGCATAGAGTTCTTGGCAGTCCCTGTCAATGATGATTTTCTGATAGAACAGTATCGGTAGATGATTACTCATTGGAAAACTATCTAGTTTAAGGTATTAATCACATTTGAGGTATTTAAATGAAACTTTTCCTGTTTTATATTAATACTATCTTTTTTCTATTATTGAATTTTATTTAGAAATCATCTGCAATAAATAAAAAAATTGATGAGAAAAAATACCTCTAAACATTGGGAAGTATTACGATGGCAGATCATTAGAGGAAGTAGGTATGATAGTTATTTATAATTTTTCTTTATAACTTCCACTTTCTATTGTTTCATCCATAATATATTTGATTTTAAAGTTTTTATATGATTTTAGTTATGAAGTTAATTATTGGTAACATATTTTTAATTATGGTTTCCTATATTAAATGACATTATAGGGGGGAATTGAATATTGAAGGATGGAAGCCTCAAGCAAAACTGTTTTGCTCGTGTCAAAGGAAGAAATATGGAAGAGTAGTTAATGAACCGACTTAAAAGTAGATTTTATGTTTTACTTTTCTGTTTTAAAATTTTAATATCTATTTTGTAACTTATAATCTATTTATATTTGTAACAGGTTGCTTTAGAGGCCCTTGATTCCCAGGAACCTGAAAATTTTGGGCCAAATGATCACTTACATCTGGTGTTGGGAGATGAGCACCCTGTCAGAGTATGCTAACGACCTAGAAAGACCATAGTCTTGAAGAGGTATTGTATCTCCTCAGGTATGAGTTTTAGTTCCATAGAGTTCCAAAAGGTTAAGGCACATGCAGAATTGGCTGAAAAAAGGGCCACAGAGACGAAAGAAGAGTCTATTAGGTAAAACCCTTCATTTATGAAGCTAATTGAACTTTTACGTCCAAAACTTCCACCAGAGGCTAGCACAGCTTGTGAGGAATATATTTCATCGATGCATTCAATATATATTGCACCAGGTTGAAGTTTTAGTGTTTATTGTGACAATGATGAGGAGCAGATCGAGGTGGAGGAGGAGGAGGAGGTCGAGGAGGAGGTCGAGGTGGAGACGAAGGGAGAGGTGGAGGAGGAGGGTGAGGTCGAGGTTGAGGCAGAGTATTAGGGTGAGGATAAGGGCATTGAGGAGGAAGGGATGATGATGGGGATGATGATGAGGATGGGGGTGAGCTTGATGGTGATGGTGATGATCGTGATGGTAATGAGGGAGAGATTTATCCATTATATATTTGACTAATATTACTAACATTTGATGCTTGATGATTTGTTTTCCCTGAATATATGTGTGATTGGGTAGTTCACATTATCTTTATTTCTTTATCTATAAATAATAAAACTTGACTTGGTAATTTTTTGGGACTGATTCACTCCTCCCCTGGACATCCACCACACCCTTGGACACCCCATACCCCCTAGACAAACCCCTAGACAGCCAGCCACCCTCCCCCCAGACAGCCCCCCACCCCTTGAAAAACCCCTAACCCCTTGGGCATCCCCCAACCCCCTAGACATCCCCCCACCCCTGGAAACCACCCCACCCCCAAGACATCCCCCTGGACACCCCAACCCCCTTGGACAGCTCCCTCCCACAACCCCCTAGACAGCCCCCCCCCCCACCCACCCACCCCACTAGACACCCCCCACCCACCTAAAGACACCCCCCACCACCACCACCACCACACCACCCTAGACACCCCTACCCCCTTTTACACCCCCCCCCCCAACCCCCTTGATATCCCACACCCTTACCAAGACACCACCCCACCCTCTAGACACCCCCTACATCCTTGGACAACCCCACGCACCCCCCCCCCCCAACCCCATGGAAATCCCCCCTAGACACCACCACACCCCCAAGACACCCCCACCCCCTAGATACCCACACCCCCTGGACACCCCTACACCCTTGGACAACACCCCCCTGAAAATCCCCCCAAACCCACCCCCTAGACACCCCCCCACCCAACACCCTGGACAGCCCCCACCCCCTTGACACCCCCCCAAACCACCCTCGACATCCCTACCCCCCCCCTATGACAGCCCCAATCAAACCCCCTAGATAGCCCCCCACCCTCACCTTGAGACCACCCCACTCCCTCGACCCACCCCACCCCCTAGACATCACTACCTCCATGGACATCCCCACACCCCCTGGACACTCCCTACCTCCTTTGACACCCCCCCCCCCTCTCTAACCCCATGGACGGCCCCCTAGACACCACCCCACCACCTGGACACCCCCACCCCATAGACAGCCTCCACCCCACCCCACCCAACCCCCTAGACAACCGCCACCCAACCCCCTAGATAGCCCCAACCTCGATGGACACCCCCCCACCCCACCCCCATGTACACCCCCCCCCCAGACACCACCTACCCCCTTTGATAGCCCCCCAACCCCCTGGATAGCCCACCACCCTCCTATACAACACCCCCCCTGGACACCCCCCACCCACAACCCCACCCCCCTAGACACCCTTACCCCCCTTGAGAGCCCCCCACCCCCGGGACGCCCCCCACCCCCACACACACCCCTGGACAACCCCCCACCACCCCTAGACACCCCCACCACCTTGGACACCCCCACCCCCTAGACAGCCCCACCCTCGTGGACACCCCCCCCCCAGACACCCCCACCCCCCGGACACCCCCTACCCTCTTGGACAACTTCTCCAACCCATGGACACCCCCCCCCCCTCGGACACCATCCCACCTCTTGGACACCCCCCCCCAACCCACCTGGACACCCCTACCCCCTTAGACTGTCCCAACCCCCTCGACAGAACCCCCCCCCCCCCCCCCCCGACACCACCTCACCCCCTGGACACCCCCACCCCACCCCCTAGACACCCATACCCACTTTGACAGCCCCCACCCCCTACAGACCCCCACCCCTGGACACCAACAACCCCACCAACCCCCTAGACAGACCCTAACACAACTGGACACCCCCCCCCTACCCACCCAACCCTTGGACTCCCCTACCCCGTTTGACAGCCCATATCCCCTAGATATCCCCCACCCCCAGAAACCACCCCACCCCCTTGACCCCCCCCCCCCACCCCCACCCCCACCCCCACACCCTGGATACCCCCTCCCCCCTTAGACACCCCCCCCCCCCCTCGGAAACTCCCTACCCCCTTGGACCCCCCCCCCCCACCCCACCCTCTGGACTGCATCCCACCCCCTGGACACCACCCCACCACCTAGACACCCCCCCCAAACAGCCCCCAACCCCCTGGACACCACCCCACCTCATGGAAACCCGACCCCTAGGACATCCCTACCCACATGGACACCTCCCAACCCCTCTGGACACCCCCTACCCCCTTGGACAGCCCCCAACCCCCTAGACAGCCGACCACCCCCACCCCTTGGACACCACCCCACCACCTAGACACGCCCAACCCCCCAACCACACCCCACCCCCTGGAAACACTTACTTCCATGAACACCCTCTGCCCCCTAGATAGACCCCCCACCCCACCCCACCACCCGGACACCCCCTACCCCCTTGGAGAACACTCACATCCCCCAGGACATCCCCCCTGGACACCACCCCACCCCTGGGACACCCCAACCCCTGGTCACCCTCTACCCCCTTGGACAACACCCATGACACCCCCTACCCCCTTGGACACCACACCCCCCAACCCTCTAAATAGCCCCCCACCCCCCACCCCATGGACATCCCCTTACCTTTTCATTTTCATATATTAGTAAATACAATCTATAAGAAATTTAATAAATATACATTGGTTAAATGGGTGAACCCATCCTCATTACTAAATTCTATACCTGGATAGAAAAAACAATCATTCATGAACATACCTATAATGTATATGATTTTCATTTAAATGGTTGGTTTTATTCACAAATCACATATACATTAAATACACTGATTGAAATTTATCATATTTACAAATGCATTCATGTTTACAGGTTCTGTAATATTGGAAGAGAACATTCATATTTACAGGTTCTGGAAGTCATGTGTATAGGTTCTGGAAGTCAATAGGATGATTAGTACTCTTCTAGTTCCTAGGTGAAAAGGGTATGATGTTGTTTTTTGGGTTAATAGGATATACTAATGGTTATTAAACCATTGGTATATATCTATTCCAATTGTTTCATAAACTATTGCAATAAATTATATACTAGGGAGTGTATTCCAACTGTTATTAAACAATTAGTATACATATATCCCAAAAATTTCTATGAAACTATTGGAATATATTATATGCTGGACAACAATTATAACAATGGTTCGTAAACCATTGGTATATATATATCCCAATTTTTTCATTGAAATCTTGGTCATATATTAACTTCAGACCGTCTATACCAATGGTTCCTTTAGAACCGTCGGTATAGGGCTATTGCAATGGATTACATGCCAAAAAATTTTGAAACCATTGGGGTACCATATCCCAATGGTTTCATGGGTTGTCCCAATGGATTGAAACCATTGAGATGGGTGTAATTTTCAGTAGTAATATAACCTGTGAAAGAGAAATGTGTTTGATAAATACAATAAAAATAAGAATATCTCGTTCATAGAAATAATATAAATGGAACCTTTATATCATCCTAGATGGGCATGAGTAACAACAAATGATGTAATCTTATATGGAAAATAATTTTGAAATATCTTTCAGAAATGTTTCTTTTGAAAAATATCATTCATTTTTTTGAAAAATTATTTTTAATACATAAAACCATTTGAGGATCATTTTCTTAAAAAATACCTTGAAAACTTATAAATATAACTTCAAATTATTTTGAAAGCCTTTTCCCTTTAAAACATATATAATAATATTCAAAACATTTTAAAAAAACTTATTTCAAAACACATTGAAAACTTATAATGAATTATTGAAAAAAATTTAAGAATATTTTTAGTTGAAAACAAATGAAACAGGATTGAAAATTTTTTGAGAATAATTTAATTGAAAAAAATTTTATTGAAAATAATTTGAAAGCTTATAAATGAGGCTTGAAATAATTTTTAAAAATATTTTCCTTGAAAACTAAAAAAAATTATCTTGAAAAATTTTGGAAAAAAATTTTCCTTGAAAACATAAAAAAGGTGCTTTAAATCATTTTTAAAACAATTTTCCTTAAAAACTAATAAAAGAATATTGAAAACATTTTAAAAAAAATTTCATTAAAAATATATTTAAAATAATTAGCATAAATATTAACCTTTAAAAGTGAAAAGAAAACTTGAACGGATGGATCATGAATAAATTCGTACATCTCATACGAGGTAAAAAGAACATTATTCTTACATTGTAAAAAGGTTAGAAAAATGCCTCCTTCAGAAAGAGATAAAAGGATTTCTTTAAATATATTTATAAAATAAAAAAGGTTAAAATTTATTTTAAATATTTTAGGAGAATGATACAATACTATTTTAAACCCTTTGTAGAAAACATGGTTGTGAAGGAATGTAGATTTCCGATAGAAAACTTGGTAAAGTAAGCATTTCTTAAAAACACTTTATTAACTATCTTAAGTACCAAAGAGTTAAAAATTTGTTCCAATACATGAATAAATGTTGAATATATATATATATATGAGAAAAAAATTCATGAATTTTATTTAGAGATGGATCATAATATTTTATCAATGAATCCAAATCATTAACAATCTCTAAAGTCGATGAGATTGTCTCAATGAACTCCAATAACATGGTAACTTGGGATCATACTATCCACATAAGAAAAAAGAAACTACATGAAACTAAAAATATCATTAAAATAATTAAATTCATGATACATCATGTAAAATGGAATTATATACACCTCTAAAGAGAATTTAGGTGCATAACAAAACAATAGTCTCCATGAAGGGAAATTGAGACTCCATTATTTCACTAATTTGGTAATTTTTGAAACTTAATCTCCAAGAAAGGAAGGTTACAAAATAGATATGTGAATACACATAAATTTAATTATAAGATACATATAATTCAATCATGGATAGTACATACACCACACATAAGTAAATAGTGGCAAACATAGCATATATCACAAAGAAATAAAAAGTGAGATGAAATCCCCTAACCTGGTGTCTTGACTGTCATCATACTCATTGAAACCAATTTTATAGTAAATAATTATTTATTATAAATAATTTAAATAATATTATTATTATTTATAATACCATATATGGTTTTATTAGTACATTATATTACCTTCTTGTTAACCATCGTATGTTAAGGTTTCACTTCAGGTAATATCCACTTTTTTCGACATATGTGTCTTAATTTGTTATATTATTAGTCCTTATATGTATATCATCATTCCAAAATTAAAAACATGATATAAATATCATATATATCTAGTATATATGTATTATAAAAATCTATAGAATATATAATTATGAGGTGTAATGCACCGTTCAAGGAGATGGTAGGTCGTACGTATCCATAAATTTTATTTCCATTTAATTGTCATGTTGAAAGAAATTAAAAGACATATATATGTGTGTGTGTGTGTGTGTGTATATATATATATATATAAATATATATATATAATTATTAAATAATATTTATGATATCATATATACCTTATAGATTCACTAAAACTACACTTAATAAAATCCATGTTGTGTATGAATGAATCATATTGCTTTAAGGGGTGGTAATCCACACTTCCTAAAATGAAATTATCATATTAACACCAAATGAAAATTAAAAAAGATATGTGCTGTAAAAGGAATAAACAATCTTCAATAAATAATAAATATAATATTTAACATATATAAAAATATTTTCTCTCACAATTTCCACCATGAGAGGCAGTAAGAAAAATGAACAATCATCGTTTAGTGAGGTAGTCGTTCGTCATAAACATAAATAGTATGTTCATTACCCATTAGAAAGAGGTGTTTGTTAGTGTAGGTCAAACCATTATCATAAAAAAATCATATTATATATAGGATATTGTTGTTTTTATACAATCATGGAATAAAGATATTAGAAGGGGTGGAGAAGGAAAATAAATGGAAGGACTTGAGAGAAGATGTTACCTCTTAATCGGGTAACTCCTTTTGATTTTTTCCAAAAAGATTCAATGGATTTAATTCTGAACAAGGTAAGGATTCTAGGAGTAAGGTAGGGATGTTGGTAAGTGTATTGGGAATATCTTGTCCAAAATTAGGATGTTTTAGAGGTTTGATGATGTGGGAGAGGTGGGGGCCTCTTATAGGGAATTAAAAGGACTCCCTTGGACTATTTGAAAAGAAGTTTGGTGTACACATGCTCTTACCTAAAAAAAGTCATAAAAACCCAACATAAATAAAAAATTGAGGGTTTATGGACTAAATATGTCCTGAAAATGTGTTTTTGACAAGTGTATAGGTCATTTTTTATTCTATTATTATGTTTTCGTCCCAAATTAAGATTAATTTGACTTTAATCGCAATAATTAATTTTCATCACTTTTAAAAATCATTTTGGTAAAAAATTCAAATGCTATAATGAGACTATAAATATTATAATTATTAAAATGGTGTATTTTAGTTTTTCAAAATTCAATTCACAAAAGTAGAAAAATTAGGATTAATGATAATCCCCCAAACAGAATAAAATTGCGGGTTTTAAAAGTAGAAAGAAGTTCAAAAGTTTATCATGTTTTATTTTCAATTTCTCAATGAAACTGATTATAATGACCTAAATTTTATTGGTATATTTATAATTGATCTAATTTTATCTTAAAAAAATTTAAAATATAATTTCACATTAATAATAATTAAAATTAAAAGATAGTTTTTAACTAAAAAACAGTATTTTCCACTATTCATCAAAAAATGATGTTTCTCAGAAAAATACAAAAAAATTCACCCAAAGATAATTTAGATATTATAAATTAAAAAATAAAATTTATTTTTCTGAATTAAAATTATGAATTTTTATAAAATTAATTTTATTACTACAACCAGTTCAGTAGAGAAAACGATTTTTTTAAACATAAAAAGATTTTACCAAAAATCATATCTTTCATTACAAATATGTTTTATCTATATAAAAAAATTATAAATAATATTTTGAAATTAGTTATTACTATTAATATAACTATGTTTAACATCTAGTTTATAATTATCTTATTTAAATAATTATAACAATAAAATGATGTTTTGTAGAAACATCTGTATTGTGTGTAACATACGCCAAGTCGGCAATCGGGCTATCCAAATCCATGTCAGTATTGTGTGTAGCACAATACTGGTTGATATTGCACATTTCACAAGACAAGTTAGTGTTGTCTGAAAGGAATGTTGGACTTATTTTTTTAATATATATATATATATATATATATAACTATTTACAGTTTCACGTGAAACAAAAAATATAAAAAAGATAAATTAATTTGAAAAAAAAAATCACAAAATCTTGGGGTGTAAGAAAAATAACTACAAGTTAAATTCTATATAAATCTCCATATATTAGGTCCATATTTTCTTATGTTACCCCTAGATCTTATGTGTATATTTTGAGGGGTATTTTAAGCTGAAGTTAGAATGATATGGCCATTCAATGTAATAAATTTTATGTTTTCATTATATTATTTGAAATTTTTATAAAATTTTATTTAAAATAAATTTAAAAATTTTTTATTTAACAAAAAATTCTCAATTAATTCCAAATAAATATGAAATAAATTTTAAAATTGGGAATAAAATCATTTGATGTTTAAATGATGTATTTTTTGAAACATTTTATTTTTTAATATATTATGTATTCCTATCTCAATAAACAAAATTGATCACTTTGAATAATGAATTTATTTAATTTTATTAATATTATAAAAAAATTACATAGATTTATTGATTTTTATGTGGAATTAAATAATACTAAATTCAAGTAGTAATAAAAAATTACATTCTAAAAATCGCATCATACACTATTATATTAAAATTAATTATTTTCATTTTTAGATATTGAATATATTAAAATGACTTTTACAATTTTAATAATCATTTATAAATTAGTTAATAAGGTTAATTTATTTTTTTCATAAAATAAGCTGGTAAGCTACAAAAATTGTCACCACAGTAATGGTTAAAATGTGTTAAAAATGTTAAATCAAGAGATAATCTCTCACGATATCACAAAACCTTATCTCTTAATTAGCATATGAGGGTTTTATCAACCTTAAATTATCTTTTACTCTTTAAATATCAATTTCTAATCTACTTTACTTTAATAATGTATCTATTTTTATATTAATAAATTAATATTTACAAGAATTCCACCCTTATAACATATAAATGGACCACTTCCCCACACTACTTCTCCTCATAGGTAAACCACCCTATATTGATGAATTTCCACTAAAAACCCTACCCAATCCAATTTCCTATGTCTTATAACTTCTATTCTCACTGAAATTCCAATCTAAGAAGGAATAAATAGTGGTCTAAATAAGGATATTAAAAGAATTGATAGTTGTTTTAATCCAGTTATTTCATGTTCCTTTATCTTTATAACTCCTAAAAATCTATTATACCCATTCGGGTATAATGAAATTAGTGTCATTAATATATTAAATTTTACTATGCTATTGTAATAACCATTTTCTACATTCCTCACATTCATTAGAAAATAAAAATGTCACCCATATTATGGTGGTATTACTGCCTCCATTAATGGCGTGTTTCATTTGCATCACCACCTTACATGATTGTTCTTAAAGATTATTTAATGAATAAATATGATATATATGATATTTTTTACATTAAAGAATGATAAATTTAAAATTCTATTAAAACTATTAAAAATAATTGGTCATTATAAATTTAACTAACTAAAACGAGCACATTGAGATACTTTTCTTGATTTTAATATATTTTTGACAAATTATTGAACTATATAAAGTTTATTCTATTTTAATGATAAATAAAATATATCTAAAAAATTGTCGAGATGATGATAATATTCCATAACTTCTTTGACTATGGTCAATTTATCAAAGTATTTTTTGAGTAATTGATAGAACATCTCTAAGTGGTCCATTATAGAAAAAATTGTACAATAAATAAATGACATGTAATAAAACTGGAAATTAAAAATTAAATATATATGAATAATTTTTAAAATTTTATATTTAATGACTACATAATCCTTATACATGACGTTATATCATGTTCGGCCAAGAGGGAATCCATACTAAGGGTTTTTTAATCAAATTACAATTGTCAAGACATGTTCTATATTATGCACTAAAATTATTATATATAGTGTATATACAACCTCTTTGAAATATTATATCATGTTAAACCTTTTATTCATGGTATCTAAAAGTTAACTTTTTTATCACTTTAAATAGTTTTTATTACAAATGTTATAAACTTTTTAAGGGTTTTTTCATCTAAATTTCATTTTTATTTGATCTTAAACATTCTTCCTTGAATACACACTTCTATGTTTCTAATTTCATTCTATTTATTTATATAATATGGTATTTTATATTTATATTTTTTTAGATTACATTGTAATATCAAAATATTTCCATTCATGAATCTCTTTCTTCAAAAAAAATATGGGGATGTTAAGAATAATTCTCGTCTTTTGTAATGGTTCTTTCTCTTATATATCTATATTATTATTACCAAAAATTAATTACTTTTAATTTTAAATATAGGTATATAAAATATTATATAATTTTTATATATCTCTGTATATTTTTATAAAAGGGATATTTTTCAACTCTTTCTTTGATATTAGATTTTCAATAAAACTACCTAAAAAGTTTAATAGGAATTTCTTTTCACGTCTATATAATTTTATCATCCAATCCATATTTATTAACTTAAAATATAATTTTTTTAAAAGAATCATTATTGGGTAAAATTATAAAATTTTTTTTTAAAATTTCATCCTTTCATATTCTTGGAAATGAGATTTGAAGGTTACTTTAAACTTGAATTTTATGATAATGATAAAAACGAGTTATAAAGACTCTTTTTCTTTTGAATTATCTTATATTATCCTATATTACTCTAATCAAGCTTCCTCTTGTAGATTAATTTCTATGACCATCCTCTAAATTATTTTCAACTCTTTTTAGGAGAATGAATTTTGGTATCAACGGATCTATCTAGATGTCATGTTATATGATACTGTTAGGAAATGATATAAAATATTTATTATTTCCATTAGTTTTTGTATGATCATTTTAATGTACTACACATATGGAATATCATTATGTGATAGGAGGGCCCTTTATATACTTCCAATGCATCGGTTAGAGATTTATATTTTATGCGATAATTATAATTAAGGGGATGTGATGCTCGATCCACTAGGGGAAACATGTAGTGACTTCTGGTCCATTATATTATGGGGAAAACGTAATACCACTCAATCCATAGTATTATGATGGTCTTGTTAGTTAACTATTACTTATAACATCGTTTTTATTCTTAAGTTTTTTTCAACATTTAAATGTCATTCCATATTCCAATTTTATCCCTCCATGGTTTAAGATACTTTTAACATGTTTCCAACACATGGAATAAGTTTTTCAATTATATAAAGGTTCAATTATGATCTTTTGGTATCATTCCATGATCTATAATGTTCTATCATTGCTTATGGTTACCTATTATGATTATATGTTACTTTTAAATATATATTTCCCCCATATTCAGGTTTTCTCACATTCTTACAATCTAACCATTTATTACACATTAATAAGTTTTTCCTTGTTGAATGCATGAGATCTCCCCTTCTTTTGTTTTCTAATTACCTAAGAAATTATATACAAGACTACGGGTGGAATCCGATTTATTATAGAGATATCGATGTAATAATTTGTAATTATATATTTTTGAAGTTGATAACTAAAAAAAATAAAACATTGGGTTTTTTTATTGTGATAACATTTGCAAGAAGTACTGTTTAAATTATAAAAAAGATGTAAAGAAATTACATGTTTATATTGGGTTATCTCAATTCATAATTTGGCTCTTTATTTATTTGGAACTATTTATTTTATATGCATGGAATTATAAGCTATAGGCACATCATTCCATATTCTCAATTAGTTTCTATTTCTTACTTATTATTATATGACGGTAAAACTATTCCCACCTAGTTATTACTATTTTCCCATTTCTTATATCTAGCCATTCGTAATTTGGGAATTCACTTCAGGTACTATGAAGAGATGACCTGGGTGATATGGTAGCTTGACCCAGGCCATTACTGAATATAATAGTTTCATAGCACCCTATTTTTATTTATATATTTTAAATTATTATAGATATATAATAATTAGAACTTTAGAGTCAATTCATTAGTTAGTTCCTAATCACTACCTTTTGAGATGAAACTTGAGTTTGCATAGGTCTTTAGGATTTAAGTCTTGAATTTAATTATTGGTTTTGAATATTTTAAGGTATTTTCATCTAATATGATGGTGTTTTTATCTCAGTTGAGTTATATCAGTTATTTTGAAGATTTGTTTGAGTTTTGGGGTGAACGTAGAAAAGAACCAAAGTTTTATGGTTTTATTACATGGTTTGTAAAACCATGTGAAGCCAATTAAAAGGGTTATAGGAACTTTTTAGTGGTTTCCATATGATTGGCATATGGTTATCCAAAAAATGTGGCCAAATCATACATAGATTTTCATCTCTATTAGAATTGTTCTTTTAACTTATTTTAATTTATAATCCTAATGTAATATTCATTTTTTAGTGATGAATAAAAATGGGATTTATGATGTGTTTATGTTGTTTATATTTGTGTTTCACGGTTAATTTTATTTGAAATTTGAATTTTATTAAATTTTTCAATTTTAAAAATAAAGTTAATTGTTTATTAACAATGATTTTGACTCTCATGAATTATTTTTAAAAAAATTATTTTATAATGAAAATATGAATAATATTTTAAGAGAATTTTTGTTTCATATAAATGTTTTAAATTATCTAATAAAATATTTTTAATTTTTACTCTTTATATAGTTGTGAAATGTAGTTTTGTAGTTTTCAAAATCAGAAGAAGTGATTTTAAAGTATGTGTTGTCTTAATAAATCATTATTTAGACTCTTAATCAGATGCAAGTGATTTTAAATAAATGTATTTTTATAGATTTTCTACTTTAGTGAATTGTGTTTTTTGGTCTAATACCTCGGTTATATAGGGATCATTTTATTTAAATTATTAAGCATGAATTGATTAAGTTTCATGATATTTAGAATGTTCCTCCAAAAATTTAATAATGGAACATAGAATATATTTCTCAATTGATGTTACTTGGGGTGAGAACCCTCATCATCTAAGTGTGACCACTCGAGTTTTTGAATCTTCCTATACATTTAATATCTAGTGGATCTAGAATATTCTTTTCTCTTGAAACATATTCAGAACTCTATGAATCATTGATCATATTTTTTAATGGTGATAAAGTTTTACTTAAGGCTAGAGAGGGGTTATAAATAGATTGATGGAATCTTTAATTCTTAAAAAAATATTTATTCCTTGATGTTTAATACTATTTTATGATTATTTGAATTATTGATTTAAGTATGGTAGGAAATCATTTTCCCTTCCAAATTGAATGATTGAATGTATTTTTTATTCTTCAATACCATATTTATTAAGTGGAATTATCATGATTATTTGAATGTGGTTAAATACCAACAACTCATGAGTATTCATCAGGGTGATTAAATTGTTAGTGGTTATGGAAATCATTTTTTTAGTTAGTATTATTATTTTTTTGAGCTAGTAAGAAATGATTTTCAAAATTCTTGTTTCTTTGATAGAGTTCTACACTCGAACTAGAAAATGTTTTTATTTAAATATGGCATGGAATATTATAATTCAGTGGTTAAGAATAAATTTTTAGTGTAATGGGATTGGTTTAGGCAATCAATGATTGTTGTTACTATAATTCCACTTAGTTAGGTTGCTGAGGAATAGTCTTCTCAGAGCCCAACTAATTCTCATAAGAAGAATAAATCTATCTTGTGGTGTCATTTTGGGGAACGTGGTAGTTATAATCCGTCTTTCTTGAGATATCTGATTACCTATATTTAATTTGTATATCAAGGTCATCTTCAAAGTTTTTTAATCTATTTTATATATTAAATATGAAGAAAAGTCCAATAAATCTTTCCTTTGGGTTTTTATATATCTTTTGATTTATTCTTTGTGGTTTTATAATAGATTGAACTTTGTAACAATTCATTCATATAGCATTATTTGCGTATTTCCATTATTTCCTCTTTGATGATGAGTTTGTTATATTTAATTAAGTTAATACCCCCATCAATATTTTAGGTATATTGAGGTTTATATGTAATATTATACATGTGATAAGATTTTTATTTAATGAGTTGTTTATATGAAACCCTTGGTGTGTGCTTCAGAAATATAGAATATTGCTACAACAATTTTGGATTATTAAATCGTTTGTTCCCCTATTGGAGATTATTCCTTTTTTTGTTTCCTCTTATGTTTATTGGGGGTCATTGTGTGGTGAGTGAGGTCTATGTTTTCTTTACGTTCAACTTATTGACCTCACATTAAAACCATGTCATTTCATATTGAGACGTATTTTTTATCGGTGTGAATTTTTTATTAATGTGTTATAATATGTTAGTAGATTAGTTGACCTAGTTTTATGGTCAATTGGGTGTCCTTTTTCATTCTTCCTTTATAGATTTTTGAATTGGTTTCTTGAATTGTTTGTTTGTGTTTAGTAGATAATAATCGATTAACTTGGTGATTTCAGCAAATGGTTTCTTTGGTGGTATCATTATTATAGGAGTTTTAATATTCCGCCTCACCTTAATAGATGAATTCTAAATAGTAGAGAGACCTATGGAAGGTCCCTATGTTCATCAGTATTTGTATTTATTTAATTATGGTTTCGTTTTCTACATGAGGTTTGATGATTCATGGGGATTTTCTCCATTTATTTTTAGCAATTATGTGTTATCATGTTCCCTTTTCTCAATGAACCTCTTGGAGTTCTTTGGATTATCTCACCTCATGTATATAGATGGGAATGGGTGGTGTTATAGAATTTTTATTTATGTCAACTCATAAGTTTATAATGGAAAGGATGTTCTTTTATGATATATATTTTTTGTATCTACCAACTAAGTTTATTTTTTGGGTACACCATTAAACCCTTGATTGTATAGATAGGTTTTGTTTCTCATTGATTTATACTCTTTCTAATAACTTTCTAGGGGAAGAAAGTGGTGTGATGGGAAGAATTATGACACCCTCATGGCACTAATATTTTATCTGTTATATGATTTTTAGTTATTTTGAATTTTTAAGAGTTTTAAATTTTAAATTTGTATTTTTATTATATTTTGTATGATATGAAGTAATTTCATGCTTAGTAGTAACTCTATGGTTAAGTTCATATGTAGGTATTTCCTTCAATAAACAATATACGGTTTATAAAATAATAGTTATAACCATTTGGAAAACCTTTTTTTTTTGGGAGAACCAAATGGGTTTCTCTTATGCATGGGTTTTCTTTATGGAATATAATTAACACATGGTTTATCATAAAATAGGTGAGTTTTAGTAGTAACTATGTGAATATCCTTATATATTAGGGGATTTTTATTTAGTGGATTTCAAATAATATGCCCATATTTTATAGAACCTTATGGGATAACTATGAAAGGGGTTTATATTTGATGTAGTATAGGATGTTGTGTTAGGGAATGATTTGGAAAAATGTGCATCCAAACCATGTGGACTAGACTCAAGTTTGAGATGGGAATTTACCTTACTGGCCCTACTTTATTTAACATTATTTATCCCAAATTTTATTCCTTATTCTTAGAGCAATATTTGGTTACCTCAATAGATATTACATTTTTCTAATTAAATATTACAAGTCCTTTCATTCTTATATTTTGAGTGGGTTTGGAAGGTAAATGTATCCTTTATCTTGGTTTCTTCCTCCCATATCATTCATTTTTATTCCCTCTTAAGTTTCTCTTATCTTATGAACCATAATGGTTATGGTAGTCAAATATAAGGTTATAGATGAACTAATCATGGTAATTTGGTTGTTTATGTCTTGAAAAGGCCATATTCATTCATGGCTTTTCTTTTTTCATCAAGGGAGAGTTTTTTCAGATGATTAATATAATTTTCTTATGAAATAATTTTATTTTACATGTTATTAAATTCATAGTCACTCTAAAATAAGTTTTTCTTATTATATACCTATATCAAATACTAATGATGGTCTTGTGAAAAAATCATGTTTTCTATATTAGGCATTGATATTTTTCCATGGGTTTTAGTTCCATGTATATAAAAAAATTATTTTATATATGCCAAGTGTTCATATTTCCTAAGAGTCTCTTTTAAATGTATTTTAAGATAAATTAATGGTTTTATACCTATTTTGATTTCCAAATAATGTATCTCGAATTTTAAAGTGGTTATTTTCAATTAAAAATTCTTTTTAGTTTTCAATCTACTTTTAAGGTATGTATACATTATTTTAAAAGTGTAGAACCATGTGTTGTTTTCAAGAGGATTTTTATAACATGGTTTTATATGTTGGACTCAAATTCCCATTTCCCACTTGATAAAATACTTTCATGGGCTTTTTAACCAGAATAGTTTTATAGCTTAACAATCTAAGTCGGTTTTAATGTCCTAGTTACCACCATATAAAATGAGTTTTTTTATGATCATAAAACCATAGTTTGATCGCCTTAGGATGATTATTCTATTTTTTTTACCATTATGGGATTTGAAATGGATTATTGTGTGATGGTTACGAATATGTAAAAGGGGTTGTTTATTGAGAATGTGGTTGATATTATTTGAGGTTTACGTATTATCCTCCATTATAGATTTATGTGCTGATCATATGCATTTTTTTTATCGCATATACTTTGGTTATGTCATAGAAACCTTAGTTAACCATGTGAGTGATCCAGGTTTATAATAAACTAACATATATTACAAATTGGGTTGGGTACCATATATTAGATTTCATCCTTACTAGGGAGTTCCCAAATGAGACTATGAGAGTTATTAATGCCTTATATCTATTAGGAATAAAATATAGGTTGGTAGTTGATTCCACTTGAGTATTTCTTATATCATCTCATAATGGTACCCAATGTATTTCCCAAATTGACAATTTTATTGAGAATGATGTTAAATTATGGACTCTCATTGCACATGTTATTTATGTTTTTTTTACTCAACTTGGTTTTGTGGAACTATTTTAATGATTATTTTCTTACTTATACTAATTTCTTGATATTATGGTTCCCTATTGACTCTAAGTCATATTTCCTTTAGGAATTTATTTTCTTTTTAAATTGTTTCTAAAAGGGGTATTTTGTGGGAAACAAATTAAATAAAGAATCATTCTTGGTTTGTTTCATAAAACTAAAATCCTGTATTTTAACGAATTTAAAGTGTTTTTAAAACTAAAACAGTAGCTCCGCCCCATTAATTTTTAAAAAGGTTATTTTCAGTAGTATTTTTATAGAATTGTTGGATATATTTTCAGGAATTTATAATCATGTTATTCAATCCAAATAGAGTTTTTATTTAACAAGAAAGGTTTTACCATATAGATTTAGAGAAATATATATATATATATATATATATGATACTTTATTTCCTTATATATTTCATTTGGAATACTTTATTTTCTAAATAATGTCCAAAAATTTTATGAATTGTGTTATAGAATTAATTTCATACACTTTTAGTGAAATCCTACTGGGCCTATTTAGGTCACACCCAAAATACACACAATATTTGTTTATATGGCTTATATGTTTCCATAAAGGTCCCCAAGTCACAATTTTGGATTGGTTGATGTTTATGTAGTCCACTAATAGACATTGTGGATGTGTTGATTAACCATGGGTCAGATAGAAATTTCTATTGGTATCTAAGGTTTTTGGTTCATTGTGGGATGTTTTGCAATAGCCAATTAATATTACTATTTTATTCATATTTTGGTTTTCCTTCATTTCAAACCCTGTTATTTATTTTGGATGTTTTTTATTTTATTAAGTAAGTTGGTTGGTTTATATTTTTTATGAAAATTTTGGCTACTTATTTATTTGGGACTATTTATTTTATATGTAAGGAAGTAAAATATATAAACACATGATATTAGATTCTTGATTAGTTTACTATAATTATTTATAGTTATTTGGGGGTGAAACCATTACAAACAAGTTATTATGTATTACTGGTAAAATAAATAAACGCACCATGTTATATAGATGCACCATGTTATTGTATTTTATTACGTAAGTTGGTTGGGTTTCCTATAATGAGAAAGTTTTTATAAATTCTCAAGGATATAAAAAAGAAAAATATAAATCTTAAGGTTGGAAAAGGGGGATAATTTTTGCAGAAGGATACTGGTTTATCAGGGAATTTGATGAAAATTTCTGGAATCTTGCAACATGTATCAGTTTTAACATTCTTCATTAAATAATTATGTCTTATATATTTGATCTATTTATGTGTTTCTAGTTGGATTCCACTAGGTATGTTGAATTTTTCATTCAAACTTCAGAAAAAAGGGCCTCCCAAACAGTGGGTGTTGGATCTACAAGGAACCACCATCTACTAAATACATGTTCAAAGTGGAAGAGTTCTAAACTGGTGGATTCATGTGAGGTTGTAGTATCAATTTTAATGGTTCAAGATTAGTTATAATGAAATTTTATTCGAAGTAAATTGTTTGAAACCCATTCATTATTGAATAAAAGGTTCACTTGATCAGGTTCTCCATTTTTAAGTAACTAAATCTCCCTATGTCCTCTATTGAATCTAATTCGAATCTGATTTCCATATTTTTAAATAAAACTTTAAAATCTCACTGTTTATAAATCTATACTCCTAGAGTCTGAAAATTTTTGATAACAAATTGCACCAATATTAAATACATTTGGAATGAACGAAACATGTAGTTCAATCATCTCACCCTAAATGGATATACTTATAACCATCTAAGAATTTTTGTTCCCCGAGGTTCCCTTAAAGTAGTTTTAAATGATACTCTTTTCCATCACTATTTCCGGATACCTTGATATTATAGAATTTATAGGATCTTTCATTTCCATCAATTTTATAGAAAAAATTATGTTTGGATATTTATAGGCATGTGTCTAATGTAGAAAGTTTGAAGGGATCATTTCCAATGTTCACTACAGTCAGAGAAATCCTAGATGAGATTTTGAAATTATAATGGGTGAATAAAATGAATATGAAATGGAACTATATTCTCTAAAATGGTAAAGAAACCAATATGTGCAAAAAATACTTTCTTAAAAGAAAAATTGATGGTACTCCATTAGTTTACTAATCTATGTGTGTATCATTTTGTAATTATTCTTGAGACTACTCTTCATATTTTTTTCAAAATTTTGATCATAAAAAACATTTTCTGCTTAAATCTACTTTCAATGTTAAAAGAATGATCCTTCTTCATCATGGGTACTTATATAAATCCAATTAAACTTATTGTGGTTTACATGCCAAGGTAAGAATTTTGGGGTTTTCTGGCATGAAAAACCATTATAAATTTATTATTAGGTATACTGGGATGATTTTATTTTTAGATTTTGATTACAATAAGAATGTATTTTTGTTTGTCTTATTTGGCTTATTGTCTTGTTCTTAATGGATTATTTTTTAATTCATTTTATATGTTTTAAAAATACATTTAATAACATTAATAACTATTAGGGATCTTAATTGTTTTTTATTTTTAATAGGATGATTTAAGATGATGTGTATTCACTTTCATATAATTTGAAGAAGATAAATATTAGATTAAGGGGTTGTTTTTACTACTAATTTATTTCTTAAAAGTTTATTTTTATTTTTATTATATGTGATATTATGGGGAGTTTTTCTTTTAAACAATTGGTATTTCTATTGAGAATGTTGTTTATTTTATGATTGATATTGGTACTTCTCCTTAAAAAAGGAAAGAAAAGATTCTCAACACATAAGCGGGTGTTCAGAAATGGTCTTTTATTCTAGTAATATACTACTCTATTATGCCCCATATTTCTAGTTAGAATTAAGAGATCAACAAGTCTAAAAGGATGGCAATGAAGGTTTCACATAACATTCCTACTCTACTTGAAATTTTTCCTTCAATAGTGAGTGGGGATTTGAAAAACCTTAGATCCTTATGCATTTATTTTTATTTCTTTAATCATTATTGTTTACTATATTCTTTGTTTTTCATAGGGGGATATGATTATTAGATATATTTCATAGCCCTATTTCTTTTTGTTTTTGTTTTTGAAATTTGTGCTTTCTTTGTAAGATAATCGGGTCATTCTATTATATTTTTTAAATTTAAAAAAAGGGGTAGATATATTTGGGCTTTTTAATTAACAAAAAAGGGGATGATGATGAGTGGATCCTTTCCACTTATTTATTTTGCTCAATAATCATATACTTAACCATATATTATTTATTATGTTTAATATTTTTTAAATTAACTATTATTTATTTTATTTTCTAGTATTACTTAATATAATTTTCTGATATTTTTTTAGGAATAAATTCTGGATAAGCATAAAAAATTTCATATTCTATAGAGTTTTTAAATCCTTACGTATTGGAAGAAATCTATATGTGTTAAAGGTTTTAAAATTTTATTAACTCATAAAAATATCAGTAAACTTTAAAATATTTAATATAAATAATATTATATATTAGATGAACCTTACATATGATGAAAGAGTTTAAAAATTAATATTGGCAAGTACCTTTATGTATTACAGTGGATTTTGGAAAAACTTGTGTTATAAAAATTTTTCAAAAAAAATTGCATATGAATATACTTTTAGGTATTATCAATATATATATTGGTGAATTATTTATTACTTTATAGGGTAGATTAAAAACATTCCATTTGATAGATAATTTTAGGTGTTGATTTTTATTCATGTCACAAATTTTTTATGGTTTATTCAAGGTTTATAGGCTAGTTTTCATTGGATTAATGATATATTGCACTATATTTTTTAATATGCCTATACTACATAAAAAATCATTATGTGGGGTTTACTCTTCCCTCCTTCATCTGTGATGATGATTATTCTTATAGCTTGTGGGAATGAACCCACACCTCTTCTACCGATCTTTGAAGGAGGACATCAACGCTCATCCTCTCCTCCTCCTTCAAACGAACTCACTCCTCCATAGCAAGGCAATTGATGATCAGTGGTTCTTTTCCTCTATCTTTATATGTCCCATAATTGGTTCCTATAGTGGACCAAAATAGGGATATGGGATTGGAGGATTTGGGTCCCAACTCAATACCTCATTCCTTCAAAGACATCCTAACTAGCATCTCGGACTCTATATTGTTGGATGGATTCCCATTTATCCCTAAGATTCCTCTATATATAAAGACCCTAGAGCTAGTAAATTGAAGTTTTTAATAGTACATTATGATATCTAAGTCTATCTATATTTCATAATATCACTAATAGATTATCCCTATGATGTTTGGGAGGTATCAACTCAATCTTATAGCCTCTCAAAATTTCATCAAACTCTAGTGGATCTCATCTCCAGAACCAATCTCTATGCTTAATCAATATTCCTTTTGTAACCACCACTTCTATAAAGAGTACTTTGTGAAATCTGAGGCATGGGAGTCTTGGAATTGTGGAATATATTAATTATTATTATACTAATGGTTGAAAAAGATTCATGAGGATCATGTTCCCATAACATTGGCTATCTTGGATTTACCTGTCTAGGATTCCCGCACTATTCCTCATCCTGGTAATCCTGATGAAGATAGGTGATTCCTCAGGAAAATTCCTATGTGTGGAAACCGGTACACTGATCATGATCTACACTATGGATTTAAGGATCCTAATAAAGATATACTTATATTTACACTCCCCCACCATATCATTATAAAGGTGGAGTTTTTATCTCCTTCTAGAAAAATACATTCATTATATTTAAAGAGAGATTCTATTTTGATTTTTATATCTAGGCCCACATTATTTTTGCAGGTCAATACACGAATTATTGGGGGTTCATTGCAGGTGAAGGTCTCATAGGAAGGGCTCTCTTGGGATAGCTCTCAGTTAGGCTTATCAAGCCCTTCCTATTTGGGACTGAATGAGGTTTATGTACAGATAGGACCCTGATATTGACACCCAGTATTCTATTCCACCTAGATGTCCCCATGATTAATCTATGCCAATCAGTCTCACTAGTGCCTAAAAGGAATAATCATAGGGACACTCAATTGATGTGTAATTTTTAGTTTTTAGTTCAAGCAGAGTCGTCGGCCGAGACTATTCTCTTTGGACGAGGTAATTAAAACAAAATATTAATGGAATTTTGAAAAAAAAACAATATCAATAAGAAAATTTTTGAGGGATTTGTTCATGGCCTATAACACAAGAATATATATTTTTGAATAATCTTATTTTTTTTCTATTTGAAATTTGATTGATTAAAGTCAATGAGAAGATTTTTTTCAAATATATGTTCTAGAATTCCTAATTAATAAAACCATTCAATTCACTAATTAATTAATAATTATCCTTTTAATTAAAATTCAATATAATGTAATCCCCTACTTTACTAACTCGAAACCCCTAAATAAATTGACACAACCACTAATTTTAAAGTGATTAAACCATAGGACAACCTAAAAATGTAAAATAAAATAACACCTCCTTGATTCTTATTCCTAGGATAACTTACGGCCATAGGTTAATTAAGTCAAAAAACCCATAAAATAATTTTAAATGGATTTAGTTTAGGGATTATATTTTAACTATGTAAATTTATCCAAATTTGTTTTTTCTGTTAATATTTTGTTCTCATAATTCAAACATTACACAATCAAGCATGGAAAGTATTTACCACATGAATGATTTTAAAATTAAAACCAAATTTATATATTATATTTATGTGAATGAAACTTTTATTCTTCATTCCAAAAAAAATCATTGAAGGTGGAAATGACTAGATTTATTAACCATAAATATATTAATTCAATGGCATAGTAGTAATTATAGAAATGACATATAAAAGAAAAGTTATTAAAAGGCTATAACCCAGTCAAAACAATAGCTTTCATCAAATTTTCAAATAAATTATCAAATCCTGAATATTTCATAAACAAATATATTTAACATAATGTGAGGAAATTATGTTATTTATTATGAAAAAAATTCAATAAAAATGTGTTTGATCAACTTCCCCTCACATAACCTATGGAACTCCTGGGAAAAGTCATGTGTCATGTATTTTAGAGAATGGTGATAAGGTTAGAATGCTAATATTTCCCGATACATAGTGGAAATATGTGAAAAACATTAATCTTGTATGTAATTGAATCTAAATAAATTTTAAATTCATTATCTCATAAATTTTATCAAAATAAAATATAGTGAGATTGACGACACTAATCATAGATAAACAAATTATGGGTCTACTATGCCATCAATTCATAATGTGTGTATGTCTGTCAACCATTTCAAGACCATATCTCAACCCTTTAGTCAGTATATTATACTCAAGTAAAACATTTCATCTTACTTATTTTAATTCCAAAAAACTTTTTCTACATTCCTTTGTAATAAAATTCTAATACACACTCACTTAATCATTCCAAAAATTCAAAATAAATTCCAAGATCTTTATATTCCCACATGTTGTACATTTTATCACACTTGTATTTATTAATAGCTTATTTTGTGAATTTATCTAGGGAGAAAAAAAGTCACTTATCAGGTACACATGCACAGGTCAATTCTGTAGAGTGTTGAAACTGATCAGAAGAAAAATGAATGCATGGATCGACTATTAATGAAAGTAAAACAATATTACCTAATTTGACTATACATTTAATTGAGTATGAAATTTTTTTAAAAATTATGGTTCCATGTAATTTTCATAGATAAATTAATGACACAACATACAAAGAAAAATTATCACAAATAATGGTGTCAAAATTTAAATTGTTTTGCAATGGCACAAAAATCATATCATTAAAGAGTTCAATTTTCATTAAAATCAACCCGTAATGATGCCATATTTCTTATTATTATCATGCTACTGATGAATTTAAAAAAATTAAACATGGATTCCTCGTATGTTTCACATGTAAATGAGCATGTTATATGATGATTTTTTTATTTTCTCTTATATTTTTGTTATTTATTTTTTTGGTTTTTTTAGAAACAACCCAAAACAAAAACAAAACACAAAAATGAAAATCCTAAAAAAGCTAGGCCAAAATATTATACACTCCCTCATACTTAAAGTATTAAATTTTACTTAATTTTAAATAATAATATGATATATTCAGGTAAAATATATGATTTCAAATAGAATAAATGATATGAATATGAAAGGGTTTTGGATAGCCTCTTGTCTGAAATTGATGATAAGGTTATAAAATACGATGAAATCAAACCCATGTGTGGTAAGTACCTCAATTTATTAAATTATTCATCTCCCAATGACTATAAATTTCCTCAATATGGCCTCGTGTGTGATTTTTATTGTACCTTAAGTATAAAAATTAGATACAACATAAGGTCCCAACCAAATTGAACATCACTTATCAAGCATAATCTTTAGTCATAAACTATAAAGAATTACTCTTTCTCCCTCACAATACCCCTTTTCTAAATCATCTTTTCATTGGTTAATTTTACCCACTTTTTGTGGATCCTTGAGTTCTCATATAATGATAATCAAATCTCCTCGAGATTTTTAAGTTTCAACTTCCTTTGTTCTCCTACAAGTGTTAAATCCTTGTTTCACTTTTTATCACCCAGAATGACCAATGATCCAATTATGTAGATAGATAAAAACATGTCCAAAAAATAATCCAAAATTTAGAGATACTGATGGGAGTATTTTATAGCCTCCTATAATCCAAAATTGCCTCATCCAAGAACATACACTAATCTTTTCTACCCTGCTTCATAGTTTTCAACCATATCTGCTTTAACTACCAATTTGAAACATCTTCTCGGCCATTTGTTTAGGGGTGGTACAAAGTATATGGTTTTCCCACCACCTCATACTTCGAAAGGCTGAAATACAAATTCTGAATACAAAAGTGTAACCCTTGGTCACCCATGATAGCCTTCTGTAATTCAAACTTGAAAAAAAATCCCTTAGAAGATTGACTATGATAAGAGAATCATCTATCCTTGAATCCTCACCTCAACCCATTTTATAAAATTATCAAAAAAATAAATAAATAAAATTAATAAACTAAGAAATAGAACCATAAAACTAATTCCTCATACATAAAAAATATCACAAAATAATATGGGGTGTTGAGGAATCTTTTCTCTCTTGGAAATGCTACCGATGTGTCAGAAATGTGAGCATAACTTATAGGACACATGGGAATCATGGAAAACTAGGATTATATAAATCCAAGTCTAAAACTTTCCTAGTTATCCTTATAGGGAAAAATTTTCCACTATATTAAATTTCATGAAAAAAACATAGAACAAACTCAATAACATGATGAGGAACACACCTACTAATAACTAGGCCCCTACACAAGTTCCATCGGTAGGGATCAACCCACCCAAAAAAACTATACTTACTCTTAAATTTTTTTACTAGTTATTTCTTTAAATATTTATTAATTTTAGAGTAAAAATTTTTTTAAATATATAATTATACCATTTTTATAAAACTAATATTTCATATGTATTATCGTCAGAAAATGTGTCTCCAAGTGGTACTTGGTCCAAGGTGTTATTCTCTTATGTGTTAGTGATCCTTATAATGTTTTTTGCTGGTATTTTTTGTAAAAACATATTATGATTTATCTCAATTTCAAACACTTGAATAAGTATCATCCAATAGATATGTTTGAAATTTTCATCCAACTTTATCAAGAGGTACCTCAAAGTTGTATGGTCAGAAAAAAAACTATTATAGAGCTGAATAAATAAGACCAAAATTTTATTTAAAGAAAATAAGATAGTAATAAACTCCATTTATATAGTTGTATTATTTTATTGTTTAAAATATAATGTCCTAGAATCATAGAAGATCACATGTTAATTACCTTCCTCCCTCTCTGATAATAAAACTCAAACGTTGATGTTTAAAGCATCACATATAAGCTCAAATGGAAAACCCCGCCATGGGGGTTGAATGATTGGTGGTGTCCTGAGACATTTATTTATATCATCAAAGGAATCCATATAGGAATCATCAAACAAAAAATCATAATCCTTTTGAATTAATATAGATAATGGAATAGAAATCGTTCTAAAATATATAATGAAGTTTCGATAGAAACCTGTGTGTTTTGAGAAAAATCTAACTTCACACACACATGTTGGATATGGAAATGTTAAAATAATGTCAAATGTAAATATATCAACCTATATTATATGTTATATCACTATATAACCATATAAAATTTTGTTATGTACCATGAAATGGCATTTATCAATAATTTAAAATATATTTTTCTCAATGCAATGATGTAACAAATTACCGAAACAAAAGAGAAACTCGTCAAATTTAGAACAATACAAGATAAATTCAACTATAAATACCTTCATGCATGTCTCAAGTAAATCAAAAAATATAATCATCAAATATCTCTGGAAGGTACTTGGTGCATTTAAATATCCAAATGGAATCATATGCCAAGAAAATGTACCAATTGGGCAGGTTAATTTTATCTCCTCCTGATACTTTACCGCAATCAAAACCAAAAAAAATAGCTAGAGAAACCAAAAAATAAGAAATATTGTGCCCAAATTACAAGTACCTCTAGAATATGGTCAACTAATTAAAGGGTTAAATAGTCCTTATGACTGTATTGATTCATCTTCCAATAATATATGATCACTCGCCAATAGTTTTTCACTCTTATAAAAACTAGATCATTATTTTCATTTTTTATATTAGTAAAACTGGTTTTATTTAGTATAACCTCAATAGGGATAGCCTATTGAGAGTCATAAATAGGGTAAAAACCCCATATAAAGTACTCTTGCCTACTCATTATCTATAATTTCTAATAATGTGGGTTTAACTATCCTTTTTGGATATTTATCTGATTTATCTCCATCCTCTAAGAGAATTATATGTACAAAAATTGAGGGGTTAATACTTCGTATGTCTACAATGGTCCAAACAATTACCTTAATATTATCCCTTAAAATATTTAAAGGTTTTTTTATTGTTTATTATAGATATAATTATAAATTATTATAGTAATTTTTTCATTATTCAAAAGTTATTGAAATTTCAAATTTTGGGCCAGTGGTTTGACATCCTATTTGTGTGTTTGTCATACTGATGGAAATAAAATTAAAAGTGAGATATGTGTACAATGAATATTAGGGTGTGAATGTATATCCGTGTTATTAATTAATATTGCATCAAATCCATTTACATAATTAACATCCATGTTATAATCAGAGACTATATTTCCAATATTATAATCCAAAAATAAAATTAGTACCAAGAGAGGAAGTCTCAAGAAAAAAGGTGTGAAAATGTTCAAAGACATCAATCTATCCCCAATACTAGGTATACACTTAAGAATATAATGAATCCCATTTTTAATATTTAAAATAAATATTTAAAGTTTCATCATAAGATGGGTCGGAATGGGAGGTTAATAGAGCATAGTGGTCTTCTAAGTGGTACTTCATGGTGTCTAAAATGTCGAATATTATGATATCGTATCCAGATTCTATAGAAATTGTAACCCTATATACATTTATAATTTTTATAGAAATTTTTCAGATGTTAATTCCAATAATAATGATATAATTAGAACTTACCTACCCATCCTCTATATTTGGAAAATAGAATCCTACCAGAAAGATCATGTCCCTTACCTAAACAAATAAATATTCAAGGACTCCTACTAGATATTTATAACCTTATTTTCTTATTTTACCACTACACTTGTAATCTTCAACTCACCAATATATAAGGACAATAAAATAGAGTGATTTTTTACAATTATTAAAGCTCTTAAATAACCTAAGGAATCTAAAAAATAAAATTCCACTATATTACATGAAATGGTATATATCTCGATGTCCTTTCTAATTTTTGGAATCACCATGTTTAGTGTGATGAGAACCTATACATTCCTCCAAAGCTTGATATATTCACGTTCCTTTATACATATTCTATTTGTAAATAGTTCATTAAAACATTTTGTCTACCTTGGAATTTTCTGGATTGCTTCAAATATAGGTATGATAATCTTAATATGATTCAATATATCCAAAACCTCTATTTACATCACCTATTTAGTTGTATTCTTATTTTGTGAAACTCTATTTGTAAATTTAAGGGGTTTGTGAGGAACATCATCAATATTCTTCTTACCATTATCAATATCTTTTGGATTCTTATCAGTTAGTCTTTAATGGGGATTCTCTAGAGTTATGGTGAATCCTGGTTGATAGGTAGGAGCCAATGGTTCAACTTTTTTCTTCTGAGTTCTCAATGTGATAGAAATAATATTCCCCTTAGTATTTGGAGTAGGCTGGGAAGGAAGATTCCAAAATTTCTTAATTAATATTTCATAGAGTGTAGTTCTAATCTGGCTCATTTACATCTTCATCTCCCTCAACACCATACCCCAAATCTTCAACTCTTTATTTTGATTAATAAAAAAAATTCATAAGATCTTCAGTGTTAGAATCAAAATTCAGTTGGGATGAACCTTTCTATTATTGATTTATTTATTTATGGTATTTTAATATCTTCTAGTTTTATTGAAAACATTTTTAGTAAGGTGGAGGTTGATGGATGTTTTATCAAAAATGGTTCCTTTTTTTCTTTCCAGAGTCATACCTTATGTCTTAGTGATATTTCCACCCTTGGTTTTATGTTGGTGAAAAAGGAACATACTACTTCATGGGGTGTTTTTTTATTTTTTCTAGTATTATCTCCATGGCAATGTTGATACACAATCCTCTATCTCTTATAATAAAATTAAACCAAGAATTTGTTCTGGTTCAATGAAAATTTGATGATGCCTCATAGAAGGGGGTTGGAATGTCTTTTGATCCATAGCAATTTTTCTCTCAATTGTGTTCAATTCATTCAACTTAGTATAAATTAAATGGTCTTAAGGGATGAAGGGATTACCTAAGGCATATCTATAATAGGTTTTGTGCCGCAATCTCCAAAGTTTGGTGATTTTTGTGTCTTCTTGCAAATCAACTCCTATGAAACAGATGGTCCTTTTTACCAATTCTCCTACTAATGATGAATATACCATGAACCACTCCATAAGTGTAAGGACTTCATATAATTACCAAAAAGATCCGAGTATGATTTGGGACCAACTCATAAACCAAAAATTTATTAATGAAAATAAGTAACAAAGTGATTACACAAGGTGAAAAGTATTTTCACCAGCTGAAGTCAAGAGGTTAAAGAGGTTACAAGATGGGGGGAAGAAAATGTAGAGCATCTGGTTCATCCTCTGGGCAAGACCGAAGCATCTCATTGTATTACATCCTTCACCTTCATTGTTGTTGTGTATGCTTGTCCTAATTTATCTGATGAAATCTTTCCAGTCATAGCTAATAGTTGATCCTATAATTCCCCAAAGACAGCCAAATAAAAAACTGCAAATTACATGAAAATCACATTTCCACCATGCAATAATATTCTGTCTTGGTGTGATGTGTACTCAAATAAATAAGGAGACAGGATGGAAACAACACTTTGACATCCAACAGTCATGAAGCATGAAGATAAACATCAACCTTGCAAGCCCAGGCCAAGAAATCTTCTGCATATGTTCAATTTATAGGGTATTTGTGGGAGTGAGAGATCCACATCCTAGATAAATCATTTCTTTTCCCGGCATTTTAGTAGGATTTTTTGTACTCAGTGAAGAGACTTCGGAAATGGTTGTGGTATCAAAAGGTCCAAAGATCCAGTAGAAAACAAGAGGGCATCCCAAAAAGCACGTAACCAAGAATACATCCCACAAAACGAGATGGGTTGACACAAGGCAGAGAGAGAGATTGGATTATCACAATCCCAGCACTCAACTTCATTCCCAACACATGGCATCCAAAATAAATCTTTGTGTCCCATCATCAAATTTGATATTCCGCTCATAATTCAATTGAATTTTAGAAAGCATGTGATCCATGATTTGAGAATATTCATAGAAGGTAATATCCCATTTTTGATACCTTTGAAATAACAAGGAATCATTATCTTCAATCCATGAGTAAGTCTCTCTACTAAGACCCTCCTTGGCAGTCCAAAGAAGATTTTCATGCTTACGTATCTCATCCAAATTCTCTTCATCAATAAATGGAACTGATTCATTGACATCAGCTTTTGAAAGGCCCATATTCACTACAGAATGTAGTCCTAAGGATCTGGTAACAATGGTTCCCTTCAAATTGGAATAATCCTTGCGCTTCTTTGTTTTCTTAGGATGAAGGTAATAAACCCATCAGAATCCACCACCTTTTTCCTACCTTTTGTAGCATAATAATGGAAAAAAGACACTTCAGCTTGATGAGAATTATCATTTACATCCTTCAATGCTTTAGAGGATTCACCGGGATCATCTCAATCCCTCTCCAATGTTGGGGGGACGGCAGTGGGATCACTCAAAGCACTTTGGACAGTATCACCAAAACCTAAGAAAACATTAACAATCTCAAGCTAAGAACCACTCTCCTCATTGGCAATGACCAGAGTCAGATTTTCAACAGACATCTCAACAGCTTATTTTTTCCCTTTAAATGGGTCCTTAGTTCAAGAAGGGCCAGCAAATGTCGTCGATATTTTAACTCTCTAGTGCAATCTTCCAAGGCCAGTTTCTACTTGCACTTCTCAACCCATGTCAACATACTAATAGGTGGATTAACTATCCTTCCACATTCACTAGTTGGGTGCCCAATTTTTGAAACATTCACTGCAATAAGAAGGAACATTTTCATAACACACCTCTTAAAAAAACCCGAATTTCCATTTTGAATCTAGATTTGATTTGGAAGGGGTTTAGAGACATCAATATCAGTGAAACCCTAGAAACTAAAGGTCTTGATAGTTTTCTTGTTTCAATATCCAATTTCATTGGATAACCAATAAGGTTATCAATTGGGAATAATTTATAAGGCTTAAAAAGATGAAGTGGTAGTCTAGAGAAACCAACCCAAGCAGGAACGATGGGCAATTCGATGGTAGGATCAAAATCAGGGGTCTATTTTAGGACCTTCATCGTGCAACCACCAAAAACCCACGATTTCCTCGCCCAGAATCTATAATACTCGTTTTTAGATGAGAATCAAAGAATGAAATTGGAATATTTTAACAAGCCAATGTGGAATCCAATAAACCCAATAGCTACCAGATATTTCCTTAGAAAGATCAAAAACGGTCTACGCCTACTAAATTTGCCTACAAGCACAAAGTGAAAATCTGAGGAAAGAAGATTTACCTCGTTTTTAGAAAAGAAGATCGCCAAATGACCTATATGAAGAAATATCTTCAGATCAATGCAAATTTCCTCATCCCAAACAACACCCACATTAGGAGGCGCACCAGTCTTTACAATCCATCCGGTAACAACATCGGTGAAGGATCGAGGGTCATATTTAGGGATTCTCGGATGATTGTCGTGGGTCGAGGACACCATCATTCCTCCAGTCCTTCATTGAATTATATGATAAGAAGTTTCCTATAGATTTTATAATTTTTTTAGATTAAGAAAAACTTCTTGAATCAATCCTAGTACTTATACATTAACTCATCATGTGCTTTATTGATACCTAATATCTCCTTTAAAATGGTAGTAGTCCTTGATGATATAAACAATATGTGAAATAAAATATGTTTCAAAAAATTATACCAAGTTATATCTTCAATCTGTAAATCATATTATCCAATCTATTGTCATTCCAAATATTGAGAATGGGAATGATTTTAGTTTTATTTGTTCTTCAGATACATTTCTTAGTTTCATTATTGAGCATAACACATTGAATTTTTAAAGTGTTTTTTATCCTTATTAAAAAAGATAGGAATTTTTTGGAGATCATGAATTGAAATAGATTTTAGTTCAAAGTATGATTTAATATTTAGATATAAAATTCATTTTGGTTGATAATAAACATCAATTTTAGATAACCCATGAATGGTTGCATTGAGTTATTAATTATTATCTTCATCTATCATATCATGTTTTATTATCATTTAGATATTTTTCTTATTTAAAAACTCCAAGAATAATGGAATTCTCTAATTCGGTGAATTTAGACACATCTATAAGACAAAGATTATTGTATTTTATACTTAAGGTGGAATTAAATCTCATATTATAGAAAAATGATATCCTCGCTATGGGATCTTATCAGAAATCGAAGAAAAGAGGGAAAATAAAATAATTATACCATAATATCATGAGAAGGATTGTGAAATTATGTTATAAAAAACAAAACAAACAAAAAAATGTGAAAGGAAAAGATTGAAAAAGAGGAGAATAGGGGAATTAAATGAAAAAAGACACCTTTAATTGGTTGAATAAAGCTCTCACATCCCATGAAATAGTTCTAATTTTAAATAAATTTTCGTAGGTTCTCTTGAATGATGTTTAATGTTTAGTTATTAGGTGTATTTGAGTGTTTGTCCAAGGTCATTCTCTAAGGTGGAAGTACATAAAACATTATTAATATTATTTTAAAACAAAACAAAATAAACTCAACACTAAAAATTATGGGGGGTTTGTTCAAGGATTATAACACAAGAAGATGTATTTTGGATGAAGATTGTATTTTTTTTAAAAAAATATTTTTAAAATTTGATTGATAAGACACAATGTTAATATTGCCTTTTAGAAAATATATTTTAGATGGGGTAATCAATATAACTCTTCCACTTAGATTATTATTAAATAATTATCTTTTTAATTAACATTTATTAAAATATAATACCTTAATTTACTAAATTCCAAAGCCTAACAAAATTGGCGAAACCAATAAGATGAATGAGATTAAAACTTAGGTCATCCTTAAAATTTAAAATCCTAGAACCCGACCTTGATTATCATTCCTAGGATGAATTATGGTTAGTGGTTAATTAAGGAACAAACCCACACAATATTTTGGAATTAATTGAGTCTGGATTTTTTTTTTAAATCTAAAAATTAATCCAAAGTGGTTGTTTTTTCATATTAATATTGTTTTCTCACAATTCACACAATACTCACCCTTGCGTACAAATTCATTTCCATTAAATGGATTTTTTAATTAAAACCTAATTAATAGATTATATTTATATTAATGATAGTTAAACTATTTTATTCAAAAAAACAATAAAGGTGGAAGTAATTATATAGATTACTGTGAAAATATACTCTTCTATTATCATAGTAGTCATTGTTAAAACGACTTGTATATACAATGGTATAGAAATGGTTTAACCCAATAACATTTAAAATCCTAATTTCCATCCCCAAATAAGTGAATGAATGAAAAATAAAATTGAAAATAAATAGGAAAAATGAAGATAATCTAAGAAATTTATTATAAAAATGAAAACATAAAATGCAAAGAAGAATAAGATGAAAGCTTTGATTAAGGGATCCTTTCTTGAAGAGACATATATCTTGAAATTTTTTGATAAATAAAGTGAAACCACGTCTCCTCTACCCTCAATCTTCTTATTAATTTAAAAACTCCTAAAAATGATAAAAATACACATTTATAGAGGGGAGGGGAGGCTAGGGTTAGAATATATTACAAGTGTGAATGGAAAATTTTGGTATAATATTTTAATCCAAATTTTGGCAAAATTATTGATTCCAAAAATTAATGAACCAACTATCCATCCATAATTATTATTTGAGTAAAAAAAATTCCTCTATATAATTTTCAAATTTTATCCTCATCCAATATTTTATGTTAAATTTATAGTGCAAATGGTGAAGTAGTGTCCAATTTTATGAGGCCATTTAAACATGAAACACTACTGGAACTTGGTATTTTTTTTCCAATGGTACTATAGCAACGGTTTAAGAAAACCATTTCTATAGTGTAAAAGAAGTAACATTTGCCAACGGTTTGAACAAACTGTTGGCAATGTGTATATATTCCTAAGATTTCCCAACAATTTTCTGAAATTGTTAGGGAAAAACTATTTTATCTAAGGTATACCAATGGATTTAATAAAACATTAGTAAAGGGAAGCTTTCCCAATGGTTTTTAAAAACCGTTTGGAATTTTTTCACCCAAATACCCATCACCCTAGCTCCTAGTAAGTTTTATTGCAGACCTAATCCAGACCTCCTACCAACGTATTCTCGGTCGTGAAACACCTTCTTGCTGAATATTCTTCTTCGATAAAAAAAAAATTTATTTCTACACTTCAAATTAGTAAGTGTTACTTTAGTTTTAGTATTCTTCATCTTTTTATTTTATGTTTGATGTTTTAATTTTGTCTAAATTTGATTTATTGCAGTTGGAGTATCGAACCCTTTATTTGTTTTATGATTTTTTTGTTATACACTTCCTACATCGTAAATGGTCTATTTAGTGGGGTAAACGGTTTTTTTATGTTTGTTTTATGTTTGTTTTGTTTATTTTTTTAGTGGGGTTTTATGTATTATGTTTGTTGGGGCTTTATGTTTTTTGTTTAGTGAAATGGATAATGCATCATAGTTTGGATTTTTTAATGAATAAAATGATTTTAAATAAAAATAACCTAAGGGGGATATAGGAGGGGTACGGGGCTATCCAGGTGTGGGGGGTTGTTCAGGTGGGAGTGGTTTGTCCAGGGGGTAGGGGCTTTAGGGGGTAGGGAGGCTATAGGGTTGTGGGGGAGGTGGTATGGGCTGCCCCAAGGAGGTGTGTGGGCTGTATAGGGGGTCAGGGTGGGGTGTCCAGGTTGGGGAGGGGGGGGTGTCCCGGGAGGGGTGGGTTGTCCAGGTGGGTGGTGGCTATCCATGTGGGGGGGATGTCCAGGTGGGGGGGTGGTTATCGAGGTGGGGGATGTCCAGGTGTGGGGGGGCTGTCCAGGTGGGGGTTGCAGGGGAGGGGTGGGGGTTGTTCAGGGAGGGGGTGGGCTGTCCAGGGGGGCTATCCAAGTGGGGGAGGGTATGGGCTATCCAAGGAGGGGGGAAGGCTGTCCAGTGGGGGGAGTGGGCTGTCCAGGTGTGGGGACTGTCCGGGGGGGTTGTTGGGGGGGCTGTAGGGGGTGTGGGTTGTCCAGGGAGGGAGTGGGTTGTCCAGGGTTGGTGGTGGTGGGATATCCGTGTGGGGGATGAGGGTGTGGGTTGTCAAGGGGGGTGGGTTATACAAGGGGGTAGGGGTGGGCTACCCTGGTGGGGGAGGGGTGTTGGATATCTAGGGAGGTGGGGGTGTGGCCTGTCAAGGGGGTGTGGGATGTCAAGGGTGGTGGGTTGTCCAAGGTGGTGGCGGGGGGCGGGGAGTTGTCCAGGTGGGGGAGGGGATGTTGGTTGCCCAAGGGGTGGGGTGGGTTGTCCAGGTGGGGGTGTGGGCTGCCCAAGGCGGTGGGGGTGGGCTGTTCTGGACACCTCTTACCCCCTGGATAGCCCCCCTCCCCCCCTAGAAAGCCCCCCTGGACCCCCCCCCCCCCCCCCCCCCGACCCCCCTGGATAGCCCCACCACCCCCGTGGACAGCCTGCCCACCCCCCCTAGACACCCCGTACCCCCCTGGACACCCCCACCCCCGTGGACAGCCCTCCCACCCCCTGGACAACCCCTACCCCCTAGATAGCCCCTCCCACCCCCTGGACACCCCCCTCCCCCGGTAGATAGCCCCCAACCCCCGTGGACAGCCCGCCCACCCCCCTGGACACCTCGTACCCCCATGGACAGCCCTGCCACCCCCGCCACCCCCCTGGAGAACCCGCCCACCCCCAAGACACCTCGTACCCCTAGGAAAACCACCCCACCCCTTGGAAATCCTCCCCCCCCCCCCACCCCTTGGACACCCCTGACCCCCTGGACAGCTCTGCCACCCTCGTGGACAACCCGCACACCACCCTAGACAGCCCCCCCCCCCACCCCCACACCACTCCCTTGTGGACAGCCATCCCACCCCCCCTCCCGGACACTCGCCCATCACCCCCACCCCTGGGACACCCCCCATCCCTCCGGACGCCCCCCACCCCCTGGAAACCCCCCCCCCCCCCCCCGACACCTCTGACCCCACTGGACAGCCCTGCCACCCGCATGAATAGCCCGACCACCCCTCATGGATAGCCTGCCCACCCCCTGGGCAGCCAGGCCACCCCCTGGACAACCATACCCTTGGACAGCCCAACCACCCCGATGGGCAGCCCGTGCACCCCCCCCCCCCCCCCCGGACACCTCGTGCCCCTCTAGATAGCCCTTCCAACCCCCTGTACACCCCTACCCCCCCTGGACAGCCCACCACCCCCCGTGGACAGCCTGCCCACCTGGACACCTTGACCCCCCTAGACATCCCCCCACCCCTGGACACCTCCAACCCCCCTGAACATCCCCTCCACCCCCTGGACACCCCGCACCCCCTGGACACTCCCTCCCCCTTATGCAATGTATGTGATGTGATCACTCAATTAACTAATAAAATATAAAATTTCTTCGATCTAAAATTTAGTCAACTTCTGAATAATTATCCACACAAGTGTACATGATCTTGTACACTCATGTATAGTTCTTCAAAGATATTTTTTTATAATATAGTATTTTTTGACTATTATATTATGATTCTCATATAGAGTATTGTGTCAGTTATGGTTTCGTATAAAGTGAACAATTCTCATTTACTTAAATATATTTTTGATAAAACTTCAATCTTATGGAACTTATTTTCACGAAATGACTTATAACAATTATTTTTTTATAGAATTGATAGAATATGAATGAATGAAACCAATTGGATCTCAAGTGATTTCAAAATAATTTAGATAGATTTTTAGATTTTTCATTTCACAATGCTTCAGATAGTGGTCGCATACACTGCCCATGTTCCATTTGTGTTGGCGGACCTCGGTTGAGCTGTGAATAAGTCAGCTAACACATAACCAAATTTGGTTTTCAAGCAAACTATTATGTGTGGTATCACAATAGGGAGAAAATGAAATCTCAAATTGTTGATGATCCAAATAAGAGGACTGGAGTGGAGAATTTGTTATATGACCAGTTTCTACATATTCATCTTCATGAAAAAGAAAGGATTTCGACCTAAGAAGACTTTGATATGATCACACATGATTTGTCTAATGAAAATGATGATGTTGTCAGGTTGAAAAAATTGAACGATTCTGCCACAACTCCAGTATATCAACAATGTGACAAAATGAAAAACCTAGAATTTTTAATACGATTGTTTCATGGGAAAAAAATGTATGGGATTTCTAATACAGTAATCAAATACATTCTTACCTTCATGAAGGATTTATTTTCAGATGATGCAGATATTCCCTAAAACCACTATATGGCATAGAAGTTAGTTGAGAAACTTGGATTTTCAAGAAACAAAATCCATGCTTGCCCAAAATATTGCAGTTTATTCTGGTAGGAAACTGTTGAAAAAAATGATTGGGTAAAATGTGGTACATACCACTGGAAGTCAAAATCTGATGGAACACTATCTCTCATGCCACAGAGAGTAATGTGGCACTTTCCATTGACCCCCAGACTCCATAATATTTTTATATCTGATGAAATATCAATAAAAATGAGATGGCATGATATTGAGAGAAAGAAGACTAATGATGAGTTGGTTCACCCTATAGACGGATTTTCATGGCAGAGACTTGATGCTAGATATCCTGATTTTTCAGCTGACATGCATAATGTGAGGCTGGGTCTTTCATGCGATAGTTTTAATCTATTTCAGTAGAAGCTTACTTTGCACAGCACATGTCCAGTTTTTAAAAACATTTATAATATTCCCCCATGCTTGTGTATGAAACAACCTTTCACTTTTATGAGTATACTAATATCTAGACCTTCTGATCATGACATTGATATTGACATATACATGCAACCTTTAATAACTGAGATGAAACTTCTTTGGGATGTGTGTGTGCGCACATACGATGCATATTCAAAAGACATATTTTAGATGCATGATGTGCTTATGTGGATGATCAATGAATTTCTAGCTTATGCAATGATGGAGCACGAAGGGAAAACACTCATGTCTTGTTTGTATGAAGAATACATGATCTAGAAGACTGAAACATCGTTGTAGTTTCAGTTTTATGGGACATTGAAGATTCTTTCCAATGGACCATCCATATAGAAATAATTGTCAAAGATTTGATAATACCATAGAGACCGATGATCCACCTTCGTGTATGTCTAGAACTGATGTGCCTAATTAATTTAAAGTCTTCAGTTTTTCATTTGGGAAGGGTCAAATGAAATATGGAAAGAGAAATAATGTTTCCACTAACACATGTTACAGTTGGAGGAAGAGGAGTATCTTTTTTTATTTTCCTTATTGGTCAACCAATTTGTTATGTCATTTCTTAGACGTAATGCACATTGAAAAGAATATATGTGAAATTTTGCTTTAGATACTTCTAAATGTTATGGAAATGACAAAATATGATTTACGGTCTTAGTGTGACTTGGTGGATTGGGGAATCAGACCAGAATTGCATCTTGTTCGTATCAGTTAAAACAATTGGCAAGTTTCATGTGCTTCTTATGTGATGACAGCTATGAAAAAAAACAATTTCTGGAAGTATTAGAGACTATTAGAGTTCCTGATGGCTATTTAAGCAACATATCTAAATGGATCAATAGAAGAGAGTTGTAGCTAAAATATTTGAATACTTATGATTATCACGTTCTTCTGCATGAGTTGATTCAAATAGCAATCTGTCATCTTTTGTCCAGTAATGTAAGGGTGACTGTTATTTGGTTGTTCCAGTTGTTTAGAGATCTTTGTTCTAAAAAGTTGTCCAAGTCTTTCTTGCAAAAAATGCTGACAAATTCCCCATTAATTTTGTGTAATTTAGTGAAAATATTTTCACAATCATTTTTCACATGCATGCTGCATCTAAATGTCCATATTCCCACATAAATACTTCTTGGAGGACCTGTTTCTTTTTGTTGGATGTATCCAACAGAAAGAAATATGTATACATTAATGTCTTATGTATGAAACAGGAATCATCCTGAAGGTTCTATCACGAACGGTTACTTGGCTCAAGAATGTATGGATTTCTGCTCAATGAATTTGTCTGATCTTACTAAAAGAGTGAACAGAACAATAAGAAATGAAGAAGAACAATATGATCAAATTAAACCAATTTTTCCATCAATTCCTCAGACAGGTGTAATTCCTGGATCATATACATTGGAGACATTAAGCCTTGAAGAGAGGGAGATGGCACATCGCATAGTTTTGTTCAACTGTGATTTGTTCATTGACTACATCAGGTAACTAAATTAAATATGTATATCTTACATATATATTTGTTAATCTATTCATATTTTTTATCAACAGGGAACATAAAAAATGATAAATAGATAGAATCATTCGTTATCTTTGAGAAATAGGGAGTAGTTTCATAGCAAATAGTTTTCTGCTTGGTTAAAATTGAAGGTAAATATATTATTGTTTAAAATAATTAAATCAATATTTAATTAAGTGTAATATTCATTTATATTGTAGGTATTGATTTTTCCTACTGACTCTGTCTCTGAGGAAATAAGATCTTTGGCTTTTGGTCTTAATACCGTGGTTTGTGACTCTAAATCAATTGCTATCAATGGTTATAAATTTATTGTCACTAAACGAGCAAAGAACTTGAGAACACAACATGATGGTGTTATGGTTACTACCACAACATATTGTTATGCCAGTGCATCAGATAGTAGACCAAGATTTGAAAATATGGGTTATTATGGAGTCATTGAAAAAATAGTAATATTGGATTATTTCTCTCATGGATGAGTCACGATGATGAAATGCCATTGGTTTGATTCGATGACGAGATAGGGCACATTTTTTAATGATTTTGGATTTAGAGTAATTAATAAGACTCACACTCTTTCTACCGAAGAACTATATATATTAGCATCAATGGATAAAAAAGTTTTTATGTCAAAGACCAACTTCGACCTGAATTTTTTGTCATAGTTGAAGTAATTTCAAGAAATATTTTTTATGATGGTGATGATGGAATTGACACTATCCCTACTGCCATTGGAACCAATACATTTATTTCTTTTTATGACTCTAATAGCTCAATTTTCATAGTTGACTGTGAGCATGAAGTTGTGGTGGAAAATATATAGAATCATCCATCCATGTTCTCAATTATTTTGGTTTACCTCTAGTTGGGTTGTCAATGTTGGTACTATTCAAATTGATTTAATATTGATTACAAATATGTTGTATCTGATTTTACCATTATGTGAATTTTCAATGTTTATTGGTTGGAATTTTTATTTGAATTGCATTTTTCACTTTGGAATTGAACTATATTTGATCCTACGAAACCAACATTTCTAACATGGTGAACATTTCAATGCTTCAACTATGATTTGTATAAAATTTTTATGAATCTAATACCTCTATTCAACATTTTAACAGGTAATGAACATTATGGTTTGTATTCTTCTGAAAAACATGTATTGAAACCTGCATCATCTACCTGAGATAAAGAAATTAATTTTCCCTTGATTTTGACATCTGCTTCACCACTTATGAATCTGTTAGAATCAATGTTCCATGATTTTAATAGACTGATGAAACTTATTAAATAATCATCCTACTAAAAATTAAATTTCTTTATTATATCTTGTACGATTTATTGACTTCATTATATATTTGTTCAAGCGCACCTAAAATAATAGTTAGTTAAATTATCCATGAATCCCACTATTCCCACTCATTTACTTTGTTTTTTTTCAGTTACACATTAGTTATACTTTTCTAATTACTTCCATATTTGTTTTCAAATACAGGAAAATTAAACCAATTGAAGAGAGGTGACAAAAACATATTATGGACAAAAGTCATCACACGGCTGAGCTGGGAATTCCACCACTAGTTCCTACAGTGTGTATTTTATTTCAAAAATATTTATTTAAATAATATATAATGTCATGTGATTAATTTTCTTAAAACATTTTTTCAGGATCCATATATTAGGTGACTGTTATTTGATGAGCAGCCTAGTAGTGGTCCCAGTACTGTGGGTGTTCGTACGAGGTGGGGTGGTACGAGATCTAGAATATCTGGTTGTCGTACCAGATTAGACCTCGCCCCTCCCACTAACATACCATCCATCCCAAATTCGGATCCTGGTGTGTCATTAGGGACACACAGGATATTTAGACCTCTCATGTTTTCACCACCCTTTACATCTGAGCCTCCTCACTCGTCTGTACCGTATCCGATGATGATTCCCACTCCCCATCCAGCATTTGGCCAGCCATTCTTGTCATCTTCTTTAACTTATTCTTCCTTCTCTCCAGGATTTTGTATTCCATCTTCATCGACTACTGCTCCACCAGAGTCTGTCCCTGTGGAGAATATATTGGGACCCACTCCATCTTTATAGAGTGTTACTTCAGTTTCTACAGATCCAGCCGCGCCCATTGATCTGACTACCACAGGTATACTTATACAACCCTAAAAAATTGTAATACCATTATTTATTTTCATTCTAACATGTATTGATAAAATATTTGTTTTTCTTTTATAACAGATACATCTACTGATAGGAGGAGAAGGCAGGGGCATACACGCATGCATTCGGTGTGGAACCACCACACACAATTGATGGTGGACTATAATGAAGATAGTCATATGATTAAAAAATTATAGTATTAATGTCGGAGTTTTTTGGAGACGCTTTCCAAATACTCCGACATCATTCCTGTCAGCCCGCTCTCATGGAGACAGCTACCAAATGAAGTCAAGGATAAAGCCTGGGCATAGATATGGGTAAAAAAATATGTTGCATTTAATGAAATATATTAATTTTTTTATTTATATGAATTAATATTTTGGTTTCATCTACAGTTTAATTTCCCCAATGGTGAGGGTGCACGGCCAGCACATCTAAAGGATTTTAGCAAGATTTAGAGAGTTTATAAGCAGGAGTTGTACATTGGATGACATGCTAGAGTGGGCACAGAGTTATAGGTGGTCCCTGTCATGGATTATTTTCCCTTAGAATAGTACCAAAAGATGATTAATCATTGGGAAACTATCCAATTTATGGTATAAATCACATTAAAATTATTCAAATGAATATTTTGTTGTTTTTCCTTAATACTAAGTATTGAAATTTATTTAGGTTGCATCTGAAATAAATAAAAACAACATTGATGCTAAAAAATATGTCCACACATTGGGACGTACTAGGATTCCAGTTCATGAGAGACAGCAGGTATGACAATTTATAATCTCTATTTATGACTTGAACTTTCTATTACTTCCACCATAATTTATTCGATTTATAAAGTTTTTATATAATTTTAGTTTGGAAATTACTATGTTTATTTTGGTATCCTATTTTTAATTATGGTTTTCTACATTCAATTTCATTATAGAGGATAAATTGAATATAAAAGGACATGTACCTCAAGAAAAACTATTTTTCTTGAGTAGAAAGAAGAAAGATTTAAGTGTGGTTAATGAACCAACACAGCAGTAGATTGTAGGTTTTACTTTGTAGATTTAAAATTTTAATCTCTTTTTTTTTAATTAATAATCTTCTTATATTTGTAACAAGCTACTTTAGAGGCCCTTGATTCCCATAAACCTGACAATTTTGGGCCAAACGATCACTTACATAAGGTGTTGGGAGATGAGCACCCCGGTAGAGTATGCTGCTAACCTAGAAAGAGTATAGTTCTGAAGAGGTATTGGCCCTCCTCATGTATGATTTATAGTGCCACTGAGTTGCAGTAGGTTAAGGCACATGCAAAACAGGCTGAAAACAGGTCCACAGAGATGGCAGGACAGTCTGCTAGGGAAAGCACTACATTTATGAAACTGATGGAAGTTTTATGCCCAACACTTCCACCAGAGGCCAGAACTGCTTGTGAGGAATAAGTTTCATCGCTGTGTTCTATATATTTTGCACTAGGTGAAGGTTCTAGTGGTGGTCGAGATGATGGTGAGGAGGAGGTCGAGGCATAGGAGGAGGAGATCAAGGCGAAGGAGGAGGGAGTGGAGGAGGCCGAGGCAGAGGAGGAGGCTAAGGCTGAGTACGAGGGCACAGAAGAGGGCGGGGATAATGATGGGGATGATGATGAGGTTGAGGGTGAGGGTGACGATGATGGTGATGATAGTGATGGTGATGAGGGATAGATTGATCTGTTACATTTTTTACTAATATTACTGAACTTTGATGTTTATTGATTTATTGTGCCTGTATATATGTGTGATTATGTAGGTCATATTATCTTTATTTTTTATATATTATAATGAAATTGTATTTTTCTAGTGAAATTTAGAAAATTTATGGTCTGATTAGAAGTTGATATATTGAAATTATTTTTTTAACCTTGAAAAATTTTGCTTATAAAATATGTAAATACCATCCCATGTGTCGGCGACAGCCCCCCGAATAGCCCCCCCCCCCCCCCACACACACACACACACCACCTCCTCCCTGGAAACCGGATAGCCCGTCCACCCTCCTCCCTCAACCCCGGATAGCCCCCCAAACAACCCCCCACCCTCCTCCCTATACCCCAGACAGCCACCCCCCTCCTCCCTAGACCCTAGACAGCCCCCACCCCCACTCCACCCTCCTCCCTGGACCCCAAACAACCCCCAGACATCCCCCACACAGCCCCTCGGACAGCCCCCAAATATCCCCCCTGACACCCCCCCCCCACCTCTTCCCTAGACCCTGGACACCCCCCCCCCCCCTTCTTTCTAGACCCTGGATAGCCCCCCTACCCTCCTCCCTAGACCCCAAACAACCCCCCACTCTCATCCCTGGACCCTGGACGGCCCCCCTGACAACACTAAACACTCCTCGATGGACCCTGGATAGCCCCCCCCCCCCCCACCACCCTCCTCCCTGGACTCCGGATAGCCCCTCGGACACCCCCCCCCCCCCCGGTCCACCCTCCTCCCTGGACCCTGGAAAGCCCCCCGAATAGCCCCCCACCCTCCTCCCTGGACCCCGGACGTCCCCCCTTTTCCCTATACCCCATACATCCCCCACCCTCTTCCCTAGACCCCAGAAAACCCATGGACAACCCCCCAGATAGCTCCCTGAACAGCCCCCCAGACAGCCCCCCTGACAGTCCCCCTAACACCCCCCCCCCACCTCCTCCCTAGAGACAACCCCCCAGACATCCCCCCACCCTCATACATGGACCTTGGACAGTCCCCCTCCTCCCTGGACACTAGACAGCCCCCCTACCCTCCTCCCTAGACCTTGGACACCCCCCCCCCCTCCTCCCTGGACCCTGGACACCCCACCCTCCTCTTTGGACCCTGGACAGCCCCCAGACAGCACCCCGGACAGCTCCCTAGATAGCCCCCCAGACAACCCCCCTAACAGCCTCCCACCCTCCTCCCTGGACCCCGGACAGCCCACCACCCTCCTCCCTGGACCCTGGACAGCCCCCCCACCCTCCCCCCTAGACCACGAACAGCCCTCCAACCCAACATCCCAACATTGGGTGAGAGGTTATTCAGCATATATAAAACATCACAACAATTCACGAAAGGCTAAGGACCACCTACCTTGATTCCGGAGACAATCACACTCTTTATTCGGTGTCATGGATCCCAATCTCAGCTCTCTTTAAAATGGACACCCGTTAAATTAAAAACAACATGCTTACGAAAAACCAACCAAACATATTTGTATTGTTTTGATACTTTATCACAAGGATCCATGGGTCATTTTTTATGTGTACGAGTAAACCCCATCTCAATCCAAGGAAAATTGTGGCCGGTACCACTCAAAGTGTCTCACTTTTATTTTAATTCAACAACATTTTAAGTGAACACAACAACTGGAATTTAGAAAATAGACCAAACACATTCTGATTCTATTAATAATTTAAGAAAATGATCCATGGGTCATTTGTGATGTGTATGTGTCAACCTCGCCTCAATCTGAGGCATGGTGTGGCCGGTACCACTCAAAATGTCTCACTTTTATTTGAAATGAACAAGATTTTAAGTGAAAACAAAAACTTTCATATGAAAAACTGAACAAATGCATTTAGATTCTATTGATACTTTAGGAAAAGGATCCATGGGTCATTTCTGATGTGTAAAATTCAACCTCGCCTCAATCAGAGGCATGGTGTGGCTAGTACCACTCAAACTGTCTCACTATTATTTGAAATGGACAGAATTTTAAGTGAAAACAACAACTTGCATACGGAAAACTGACCAAATGATTTCTTATTGTATTGATACCTTAGGAAAACGATCCATGGGTCATTTTTTATGTTTACGATTCAATACTACCTCAATCTGAGGCACGGTGTGGTCGGTATCACCCAAAGTGTCTCTTTTTTGTTTAAAATGGAAACTATTTTAAGTAAAAACAACAGAAATACAGAAAACCAACCAAACATATTATGATTGTGTTGATACTTTAGAAAACGGACCCATGGGTCATTTTTTATCTGTACGAGTCAACCCTAACTCAATCTGAGGCACGGTGAGACCGGTACCACTCAAAGTGTCTCACCTTTATTTGAAAGGGACAACATATTAATTGAAAACAACTGGCATATGGAAAACCAACCAAACGCATTCATATTGTGATTATACTATAGTAAAATGATCCATGGGTCATATGTGACATGTATGAGTTAATTGCGTCTCAATATGAGGCATGGTGTGGCCGGTATCACTCGAAGTGTCTTTCTTTTTTTTTAAATGGACACTCTTTTAAGTAAAAACAATTGGCATACGTAAAATTGACCAATCATATTCGGATTGTGTTAATACTTTACAACAAGGATACATGGTTCATTTTTGATTTTTAAAAGTCAACTTCTCTTCAATCCGAGGCACATTGTGGCCGGTACCACTCAAAGTGTCTCACTTTTATTTGAATTGGACAACATTTTAAGAGAAAACAATAATTAGCATAGGAAAACCGACCAAAAACATTCGGATTCTATTGATAATTTATAAAAACGATCCATGGGTCATTTGTGACATATAAAAATCAACCCTTTTTCAATCCGAGTCATGGTGTGGTCAGTACCACTCAAACTGTCTCACTTTTATTTGAAATGGACAGGATTTTAAGTGAAAACAACAACTTTCATATGGAAAACCGACCAAATCCATTATTATTCTATTCATACTTTTGGAAAACAATCAATGGGTCATTTTTGATGTGTAAGAGTTAACCCTACCCCAATATGAGGCATGGTTTATCCAGTACCACTCAAAATGTCTAACTTTTATTGGAAATGGACAGGATTTTAAGTGAAAACAAAAACTTGCATATGGAAAACCGACCAAACGCATTAGGATTCGGCTGATACTTTAGGAAAATGATCCATGGGTCATTTTTGATGTGTAAGTGTCAACCCTGACTCAATCCAAGGCACAGTGTGTCCAGTACCACTCAAATTATCTCACTTTTATTTGAAATGGACAGGATTTTAAGTGAAAACAAAAACTTGCATAAGGAAAACTAACCAAAAACTTTTTGATTATATTGATACCTCAGGAAAAATATCCATGGGTCATTTTTGACATGTATGAGTCAACCCCGCCTCAATATGAGGCACAGTGTGGCTGTTATCACTCAAAGTGTCTCCCTTTTGTTTAAAATGGACATTGTTTTAAGTAAAAACAACAGACATTTGGAAAACTGAACAAACGAATTCTGATTGTGTTGATACTTTAGCACAAGGATACATGGGTCATTTTTGATGTGTATGAGTCAAACCATCTCTATATGAGGCACGGTGTGGATGGTACCACTCAAACTGTCTCACTTTTATTTTAAATGGACAAAATTTTAAGTGAAAACAACAACTTGCATATGAAAAACCGACCAAACGTATTCAGATTCTGTTGATACTTTTTGAAAACAATCCAGGGGTCATTTTTGACATTTAAGAGTCAACCCTACCTCAATCTGAGGCACGGTGTGGCCGATACCACTCAAAATGTCTCACTTTAATTGGAAATGGATTGTATTTTATGTGAAAACAACTACTTTCATACGGAAAACTGACCAAACATATTCAGATTGTGTTGATACTTTAGCACAAGGATCCATGGTCAAGCCTCACACAATCCACTTCTCTTGTGAGGAACTCCTACCCCTATTCAAAAACACATGACATTTAATATTCCAATCTCATCCTCAAACAATGGGTTCAAGGAACAAACTAAAGTCCCTTTGGGAACCCAATACCAAAGACATAATTGAATATATATACCCGCTACCCAAAATGGGCATTAATCTCACATCACACCTAGGAGGACGAATTAAAATTACCCACATACCCCCTTATTCGAATAGAAAAGTATATGATAAACTTGTAGGCTATTCTGGTAACCCATCTCATATGTCGATATTGGACAATGTTTCTCACTAACACATCACAAACCATTTATGCATGGATACATAGTCATTATAGGAATATAAACATACATTTCTCTTCCTATAACTCATCCTAGGTCTAAGCACATTACTACTACCATTGTCTATCTTATGGGTATCATGATCCTCATCCACTCTACCCAAGTTTTTCTGTTGGTTTTAAGATAGTCAACCCAAGACCATGAGTAAACATCCCATGTGCTTCCTATAACATGTAGGTTTTTTCTCTTATGTGTATTGGTGTTGTGGTTTGAGTGAGGAGTGAATTCTAAATTTTGAATACTATTATGGGAGTTATTGCTTTTCAATTCTAAATTTCTAAATTCTGGATGTATTGGATTCTAGATTTATTGGTAATGAATTCTAAATTTTGAATACTGTTATGTGTATTGGATTCTGGATGTCTTGGATTTTAATTTTGTATTTTTGTTATGGGTGTTATTGCATTTCAATTCTTGATGTATTGGATTGTGGATGTATTGGATTCTGTATTTTTCTCTTGTGTTGTGGTTTGAGTGAGAAATGAATTTTAAATTTCCAAATTTCTGAATTTTGGATGAATTTTAAACAACCCATGTAGCCTTTTGGATTCTAGGTGTATGTTTTCTTGCAGGTCATGGAGAGTTGTAGGTTGGAGGTGGCTACTGGCTGCTGCTGCTGTGGAGCTGCAGCATATGTATACCAACGATTTTCAAAACTGTTGGTATAGCATTTTTATGTATATTATACCAATGGTTTTTTTATAATCATTGGTATAAAATTCTACCAATGGTTTTCAAAACCGTTGGTATATCCTTTGGATGTATATGGTGCACTATATACCAACGGTTCTAAACCATTGGTATAAGTGTAACATATACCAGTGGTCTGTGAAACTGTTGGTATATCTCTTACTTTAACACATATACCAATGTTTTACACATAAACATTGGTATAATCCTATACAAACAGCTTACTTGGCCACGGTTTTGGAAACCATTGGTATATAATATGCCAACAGTTTCCCAGCCTTTACCAACAGTTCTGAACTGTTGGTAAAGGGTAAAATTCTAGTAGTGAAAGATTTAGATTAGATGGTCTAAATTAATGATTTATCCCATTTAGTGAATAGTTTTTTATGAAATTTTAGGTTCAAATGATCCATGTAATAGTATTTAGGGCCAAAATATTATAGTTCTATTTAATGGGTAAAAACTAGAATTTTCCTTAAATTTTCAAATGAATGAAGTAAACAGAAATATTCCACAAATAAGCATATTTCACAAAATATGAATAAATTACATTATTTTCTATCAACAAAATATTAAATAAAAATTATTTTTATTAGAACTATCGATTGAATTTCTTCTTACTTCAGGTTCAGGGTGTTTGCCCCTAGTTTTTTATGGATGAGATCTCAACTTTTCCAGTATTTGGGATCTTTTCTTGGAGGCCTCCACTAAAAAAGGTTTTATACTCCATGTTCTTTTCTGGTGTTCCACAACTCCACTTACTCCTACAGATGGGATAGTTGAGGTTGGGTTCATCATGTAAACCTCAGTGGTCATTCCTTTCTAGGGTGAAACCCCTTCACTACTAGGTCTCCGCAATGTTATCCCAATTCCCCTTGATTTTGGATATTCTAAAGCAGTTCTTAAAAGTGGTTATCATTACCCTAATAGAGGGGGTGCAGATAATTTCATTACTATAAGCCTTTTTGAGGAGATCTCTACAATTCATTGTTATCATTGGAGGAAAAATAGACTTTCTATTGCTCTCATGTCACTATTCAACTAGTGAATTCAGGGTACTAGACAATATTTTAAATACATTAGGATTGATATCCCCCAAAGATCCCCTAATTGTGGAAGAATAAAATGTCCTCATTACCAAGTTACATGGTAACTAAATCTATATATAATTCTCATATTTATTTTATAGTTTCTCCATCATGTCCAAAGATTTAATATTTCATGGTCACAAGTTCATTTTTTTAAAGATATTAATCATACTAAACAATTTTAGGGAGCTTGGACCCATAGGTAAGTACTAGTTCCTTACTAATGATGTTAGGATTAACCATGTCTACCTCATTTCTATTATTAAGACTATATATATGTTTGTCATTATTTTTTATATTGTGCCAATGATCTAAGTGGTAAACAACTTGAATGTGTGTCCATCTAATAGACACATCTAGTTTTTCAATAAAAACAACCTTTATGTAAATATTATTTAATCATCCTCCCAACACAACAATTTAAAATTAGTATTAACCTCTCTCAAAATTTATATGTCTATTAACTATTCTAAATATAATATTCTTGAAAGAGAGAATATCTAAAATCTATAAATCACTATCTATCCCCTCCCTTGGATCCCAAAAATGGTTTATTGTTGGTGACTTGAACATGATCTTAATCCAATAAATGAATAAATGTAGGAATATATATTCTAGTAATTCAAAAAATTAATTCAAATATTTTCAATATTTTATAAATTAACTAGACCTATGATTCATTGAATATAACTTTACCAGATTAAATAATAATAATTTCACTTAGAGGACCTCATGTCGAATGGATAGGTGCATATAAAAACATAGATGTATGTCATGTTTTCTATATACCTAAATTTCACATATGGATCAGGCCTTATTTGTCCACTATCATCTATATAACATGTTTCACAACATGGAAAGCTATCATTGATTCATTTTTTCAAAGATATGCACCAACGACAGTGAATTTTTGTGCATAGTGAAATAGTCATAGAGCACACCCAAACAAGTACAAGCATGGGTTATTCTACAAACTAAACAAGGGTATTTTAGAGTGTGTATAAAATCTACATAGTTCAAAAACTAGTTTTAAAGGTATCTAGATAGAAATAAACATGTTTGATGTTGGTTTATAATAAATATAGTATGTTGATAATTATGTGGCTTTAACCAACAAAAAAAATAATTTTAGTAAAGAGTTTTATAAAATAATTAAACATATATTGGGAAAAATTCCTAGATCAATGAATTAAATAAAAATAAATAGAATAGAATACTATTTAACAATTGCATCAATGAATGTAAATTTATGGGTAGTATCCGCATGCAGTTAGAGGATGGATCCTTCACTTGTTATATTGATATTATTAGTAAATTATAAGTCTCATATTCCTTCTTCTTATTCAGGATTTTACCATCCACAGTGAATATAAGATACCCTACTGAGTAAGTGTATGACACATTCCTAAAAATCACCCCCAGTTTCATAGATGATAACCTAAATAATTTCATAAAGATTATTATAATAGGGGAAGAAATCAAAGAGTCCATTATAAAACTCAATCTAAAAAAACTAGGTTCAGATGGATTCCTAGTTAAATTTTATATTTTTTCCTAGGAAATCATCAAGGTTGAGGTTATGGGAGTTGTTCAAGACTACTTCCTTGGAGGAGATCTCCTCAGAGCCACTTATTTTACAAATCTTATTCTTATTACCAAATTGAAACACCTAATCTAATTTAACCGGTATAGGTCTATTAGTATGTATAACTTCTCCTACAAAGTATTCACCATGATATTCAATAAAATATTATCCCTTATATTTACTAAACTTATCTCTAAATAAAAATATATATTTTTGAAGGGTATAAGCACACATGGCCTGATTTTTTTGATTTATATATGATAGAATATACTAATTTTAATATTTTTTGTATTAAAATCACGGATAAAATTGATATAAAAAATAAGTATGATATAATATAGTGGAACATGATTCTAATGGTCAAGAGTTGATGTGGGTTTTCATAGTGAGTTTGTGACTTGTCTATTTACCACTAATACCCCTCATGGATCTAAATTACTCTGATTTATAGGAATTTTGGATTCATAAAGTATAATCAAGGCCTCCACCAAGGAAACTCTCACTCATTGAGTCTATTTATTTTTGAATAGTATTTACTCAATAGTAAACTCAGCAAAAAAATTTATATAGGGAGGTGCTTCCCCTCAAATCCAGTAATGGTCTTATATGTATCTCATATCATTTTTATTGATGATATTATTTCCCTACTAAATTATAGGAACCAACTTATTTATATTCTCTTGATAATTATGAACACATATTATGTGTATAGAAGAAAAAATATCAGTAGAGAAAAACTTATTGTATTTATCTCTAGAATTTTTTTCCCCGTATGCACTTACCTTATTTAAAGATAGAATTCGTTTCCTAAAGAAACTTTACTAGCATCTACATTGAATTTCTACCAAAAATATATAGTATTGATATCCACCACTTAAATCTTTTATTAGTTATAAGAGCCACAAAATATATTATCTAAAATATCAAAAAAATCATAATGGATTTCTATGGGACTCCCACAAAGAGGGAAAAATTCACATGTCAAGATAGCCTCAGATGGTGGAACCTTTGAAATAGGGTGGTATAAATTTCTAAAGGCTTTAAGAATACATAAAGATAATTTAGGAAAATATTTTAAGGGGTATATTTATAGGAAAGACAATGTGATTGGTTTTTATTGCGGAAAAATATGGTATAATCCTGCGTTATTTATTTAAAGGTAGTGTAAGATATTCAAACATCTGGCATAATCTTCAAGGAACCCTAAATTATCATATCAATCTATCAAGGTGGATAATTGGATATGGGGATATCTTATAATAGGATGATAAATTAATTACCAATTTATCTACTTAGTAGGTTTTATACATCCTGTTATGAGGGTCAGTGATTCCTTGAATCGCCCTAGGATCCTTAATGTCGTGTTAGATGATAACCAAAAGGGTCTTCTTTCCAACATCAAATTAGTTTATGAGCTAGATTGATATGTTTTAACACCTTATAATTTATTCATTTTTATCACCTCAAACTACCACAAAACCATGCATGGTTTTCAAGGCATATATCCATTGGAAAAGTATTTTTGGATGAAAATCATACAATATATGTAACACCTCATGATTTTGTGAATTATTTTTTCCGAATTAATTTAATATTTTTGACATTTTCCCTTCACGTAACACTGAATATATATTTTGGTTATTATATAAAATCTATAAGTTTAGATTTTTTTTATATGCAACACCAAGTTATACTTGCGCTACATGCAAAACCGACTTGGCTTGTGTTATACGCAATATTGAGTTTCTACAAAACAACACATTTGTATTATAATTATTTAAAATACATAATTATAACCTATACATTAAACTTATTAATGTGAATACTAATAAATAATTTTTAAATGTTATTTATCATTTTATTACATATATAAAACATATTTCTAATTAAATGTATATTTTTTTGTAAATTCTTTATATGTTTAAAAATACTATTTTCTCAAATGATATTATTTTCAAGTCCTTATGTGAACAATAATAAAATTAATTTTAGGAACTCTTAGAAATTTAATTTTTTAAAATAAAAAATACTTTTTGAATTTGGAAGGTCAAAATTAACTTAGGGTAAATTGTTGGTTTTTTCTGAGAAGTTACATTTTTATTAATAGTGAAAAATGTTGCATCGTAGTTAAAAATTAAGGTTTTTGTTTAAAAAAACTATTATATTTAAAATTTATTTTAAAGTAAAAATATATCAATTATATATATATATATATTAATCTAATTTAGGTCATTTGAATCATTTTTTTATTTAATTTAGATATAAAAACGTATTGAAATTTCAAACGTTCTTTTTACCCATTTTCTCACTACATCTACAGGATTGGCATTAAACTTAACTTTTCAACTTATGTGAATGAAATTTTAAAAAAAATACATAAATGGTTTTAATAATTACGATATTTACAGTCTAATATGATTAACTTATTTTTTTTGTGAACAGTAAATTCAGTATTTTGTTTACCACAATTCGAGTTAAATCTGGTAATTAAAGGTAAAAATAATATTAAAATATTATAAAATTACCCTAACACTTATCCTAATTTCATTGGATAAATGGTATACGACTAAAATAAACATTATTCTGGAATTATAACATTTTTATGCTGCCTGGGTAAAAATATGACATTAATTATTATTTTTAAAGATAAGTTAAAAATTTCATACTTATATTTTTAATAATTATTAAATTTTTCTTATAAGGTTATATAAAAGATAAGTTAGATTATAAATAGCTATTTGAAATATAATGAATTTATATTAATCATTATAATTATTTTTTAATTTATATATAATAAATAATTTAATTAACGGATTTTTTAATGATAGTGCGGTAATTGTTTAATTAATGGAAATGTCAAATAAATGATATTAAAAATATTAAAATAAATATAATTTAACATAGTTAGTGAATAAGATAATTTTATATAAAATTTTTACATGTTATTGAGATATTAAAAGTGTTGGTTTGAATCTATTATGTTTTTAGAATATTTCTAAAAAGTCAAATATTGAATAGTATCCAAATTGACAAAAAGGATACTTTAAGATAAATAATATTTTATTAAATGATATAAAATTACTAAAAATCAAAAAATAATCCAATTAAATATAATAGGTTTTTAAATATATTCAATGATCCATTTTTGGTTCATTTTGAATTTTATAGTAACTGTAATAACCCTAATGAGTAAAAATCCAAGTTGTCATGGTAAAAGTTAAAAGGAATAACTAAGGGCTAAAGCCAAAAAATAAAGTTAATATTATGACTTAAAAATGTCTAAAAATAATTGGTTCTGAGTATTTTGACCAAAAATAATCATATATTCTAAATAAATTACTTTGGATCTATTTGAAATTGAAAATTGATTTATATTAATTTAATATTTTAAGAGTTCCATAAACTGCCCCTCAGCACAATTTAAAAGGGAACCTCCTCCCTCACTTCCTTATACCACCTTAATACTTCTTGATGGACCTAAACCAACCCATTTATATTATAAATTTCCATAGTAACATTCTATATGTTCTTTTCTTCTTAAAATACCAACTCTAGTGTCCCAAAGAGGATATTTAGAGGGAGATCATCGAAAAAGAGGTAATCTCCTTGCCAACTCTTTCAAAATTGTTTCTTCTTCTATATCCTATCCATGTGTTAATTCCATTGTAAAGTAATAAATTCATTATAACCTATATTATTATATGAAACAATCATATTCCACCTTTTATTCACCCTTAAAAAATGAAATTACCACACTTGCATACGTACGGCTTACCACTCAACACCATGGGGTAAACAGTTTTTCATCACTACTTTATTTGGATGGGTATAATGATGGATATAATATATATATATATATAATAAAAATTACAAGATATTTATTCTATATAATTTATATACCCACTAATTTTTCACTCTTTTACCATTAAAAAAATGATATCATTGCTCGTGTGTATGTACGGCCTACCGTCTCCATGACGTGATGAGATTCATCTTCCACATTAACCATTTCAAAAATGATTATAAAAAAGTAAATGATAAATAAATATTAAATATAATAAATAATAATTATAATATATATATATATGGGTCGTTTATCTTCATCCATTCAATGTGATAAGAAAACGGAAAGACCGTTCTTGCATACGTACGGCTTACCATCTTCCTTAATAGTGTATTCCATTTCATATATCAATCTTTTATATATATTTATATACCGAATTTATATGATATATAAATCATTTTTTACATTCTGTAAGTAATTAAATCAAGATTTAAGTAATATTATCAAGAATAAAAATTCAAAACACGTATGATAAACAAAGAAATTATTACCCGAAATGTGGCTTTGACTTGGAATTCTTACTAAACAAGTAATATAAAGTCATAAATGAATTATATATGATATAATAAATATTATAATAGTTATATTATAAGTTATTAATATGATTAAAACTACTATACAATATTTCTGGACACGTACGGAGGGAATCAGACCATAGGTGGGGGCTTTTTGTCTCACCTTTACTTCCTCGAGACATGTGCCTGATTCACTATTTGTTTCTTCTAAATGGTGTATATAATACCCACGAATGTATTTTATGACTATTGAAAATAATAATAAGGTATTTTAATATTCATATAATTTCCTTTATTTCATGGGGCATACTCTACAACTTATTATAAAGTTGAAAGTGTTAATTTCACAATCTCATTATTATCAGGATTGTTTCTACATAAGTATCTACCAAGAAATATTTATCTTCTATGTACATGTATCTTAAAATTTTATTCTAAAATATTTTTACTATTCTTATAAAAAAATTTAAAGTCATTTTTAACTATTTAGGACTTTTTATGAAATGGTTTTAAAGGAATCATATTTCATTTTCCTAACGAGGTAATTTTTGAATTTTTTTGGCAAATGTATGAGAAGAATATTTCTTTTTAACTTATACTACATAAAAAAAATTTCTAATTTAATGATTTTATAATGAACTGAATATTTTCTTACAATATTACAAGTTTATTTTCAAATATAATTTTTTCTTTTAAAATTTCAATGCATTTTAAGAATAGAAAACAATTTCAACAAAGAAATTATATTTTCCAGAAGAAATGTTTTAAATGATTTTTCAAGACCCCTTTTTATGTTTTCAAAATGGTTTCAAAGAAAATGGTTTTGAAATTGATTTATGTTTAAAAAAATTAAGGAAAATTCATCTTCCAAGTGATCTTTCAAAATCCCTCCCCATCTAAGATGACATACTGTGTTATAGATAAAGAATAAAATTCATATTATTTATCCAAATGGATTATTTTTTATGGAATGAAGATTAATAAATCCTATTCATTTCACAGGTTATTCTTTTTATGAAATGATTATGAAACCGGTATCTTTTCCACATGTTATGATATGATTACATGTTTATGACACTCATTCAATTACATAGGTTATGATATGATTGTTTATGATCTTGTGTCACATGTATGTAAAATTTAATTATGAAATGGGTGGGACCAATATCTCTCTCCAATGCATTGGGTAAGGATTTATATCTCATGATAAAGATTAATATGGTCTTTGGAGTCAACCTTTATAGCTAATATTGCCATGTGATAGAGTAATATGGTATTTGTAGTAAATATTGACTACTGAAATAACTATGAGATAGACTAATATGGTCTTTGGAGTGAACCTTGATGACTAAGATATTCATGATATAGAATAATATGGTCTTGGTAGTGATCCTAGACTATTAATATGGTCATGAGAGAGACTTATATGGCTTAGGTAGTGAGCCTTGACTACTAAGATGGACATGGCAGTAAACTATGACAACCAAGATAGTATGTGGAGTTAACCTATTTTATAAATATGGAGATGGGAGTGAACCATGACTACAAAGATGGTATAGGGAGTGAACCTATACTACTAATATGGCCTTGGAAACGATGCCTTGACTACTATGGAGTCATTTTTATATTCTTATTTTTCTATCACAAATTTCATATCTTCTTTTTCTGTTATGAGTTCATGGATTATGTTCTTTATTTCCTTATGATTCATTTCTCATGAATTTCCAATATTTATGACATGATTGTTGTTTATGATCATTTGTTATACGGCGTATGATATTCTATTTTCATTATCATGTTCTCATACCCTTATGATCATGATTATGTTTATATGTCTCCACTATCTTCCCTTATTGATCATATGATCTCACCCTTTTTCTTAAGTTTTATTTTCCCGAGGTCATAAAGAAAGGTTTTAGTTAGGGGTACTAAAGGAGAATATCTTTATGATATATGTTTAAGATCATTCACTAAATTAAAATAATGTGTTCCAAGTTTCCAAATTCACTAAACTAATGTGGAATTTGGGCATCTATTTTTGTAATTTATTAATTATTCCACAAAAGTGACTTAATATTAATGTATGGAATTCAAGGATCGCTATAAGCTAAGCTCAGGTTCTATTTTCTATGATTGTGAAACAAAATATACTGATATATAAACTAATCACACATAAAGTTATCCACTTGGTTTAAGAAATAACTTTTTATTATTACTCTTATTTTAAAACTAAATATCTTATGTTTCTTGATGAGGAATAAGAGGGTTTCAATTAGAAATTTTTATGGAATAGTTTTAGGATATCTATATATCTCTATTCTCTCGAGAAAAACCTAGCAACATGATTCTACAATGTGGAAATTGTTTATAGTGTGGGGATGGAGTATAGCATGATTCCCACTTTCATATTTTTTACTATATGGGATACATGGAATGATGTGAAACATCTCAAAACTCAAGAGATTATACTGTATTTTAAAACTATAGTTCTTACCTTGATCAACAATTTATATTCATTATGAAGTAGGGGTCATTAGACTCTGTGAAATCTAATCCCTCATAACTCTTAGGCCCATATGGGTGTGGTAGGGATGTCACAAGGATATTGGATGGCATGGAGCCTTACGAATGTGAATCTTAAGATGAATATTGATAGAGCATCTGTGAATGGTATCATGTGAGTGTTGGTCTCATATATGATTCTTTGAGGTTGGTGGTGATGGAAATTAGCACCTTATATGGGGAAGGGAACTAACTCATTTCAAAATCATAGTCCTTGGTCAGGGACCTTCTTATCTATGAACTCTACAATATCTCCCTATTTACTATAGAATACAACTCAATGGTGATTAAAAAATTTATGATCCACAATCTAATCTACTCATCTAATGAATATCTTCTTAGGGAATTAAAAACACTTTCTACCCACAATATGGTGATTAAGAAAACATGGCATGAGGGAAACTTGGCCTCCACCTTATTAGCCACCAATGTTGATCCAATTAACACTATTAAGTTTTTCCAGAGTACAGGTTCCCTTCTCCCAACATATTGCAACATTTTATAGGGGGATGTCCTTATGCTTCACCATTTCATACCCCCCAAACCCGACCATTAGTGGTTTCCATCCGTTAAAAACTTTATATTGTGTTCTAGATGCTAATTTTCATATGAAAATTAGAATGACTATTCAACGATGATTTTCATGGTAGAATTTAATGATGAATTAAATGATGATTATTATAGAAAATTTTAGAATTATGATAGTATATAACTAATTAAATGAAATTCTATGACTATCATATGAATTATGGGTAAACTATATTATTTCCTTATTGGAATTATTCTAACCATAGGATTATAGGTTGTTGAGAGATTTAAAGAAACACCCATGTGAAATGATCACTAGTGGTTATGAAGAAGACTATAGTGAGTATTACAAATCCATTAGTCCTTGAAGAATCAACTATATATAAGTTGAATCAATTATGTTTTGATACATGAAATGAAACAATTTCATTAAATAATAGTGAAGTGCTTCATAGTTTTAGAGTTATATTGTCTACCCAGTGTTGTACTATTTCTCTGAAGTATTTTTGGTTCACTTGAATGTAAATAAATCCACTACTTCATTAGGGGTCAAGGATAACATTTTTTATTCCATCACATAATCTAAAACATTCACTAGATTCATTATTTTATTATTTCATTATACTATAATTGTTTTTACTATAAATTGATTCGAAAAAGGTTATACCACCATCAAAGGGTATTGTATTAGTTTTATCCACCCGGAAAAAAAAATTCATATATTGTTCTTAAACCTAATAAAATTCATAGCTTAAGGATACTCATAGAAATTTTATATTTGGTTTTCAATCAAGTAAAAGGCTGGTTTTGTTCAAAATCCATATAAAAATCTATATCATAGTGGATATCCTTACTCTTGCATTGGGAGTGTGAATAGTATACATAGAATTTTTTGGATCCAAAAAACTATAAATATATCGTTCTTTATTTTTTATCTTTTTTATGGTTTTCTTTTTGTTATTATTTCTAATATTGTTTTTTTTTTGTCCTCTCAATATTAGAAATACCTCAATTTTTTCTATAAATACCTCAAATATTTTATTTTAAAAGATAATTATAAGTTTTAATAGCATCATGTACATACTTTGTAATTATCTTTGTTTTTGTTTTCATATTCATTTATTAAAAAGGATTATGAATTTACTATTTACATCTGTATTTTTCATGTTTCTTTTTTTACAATCACTTGACTTTCTGTATAAAAACTTTTTTTCACATAGTCACTTGACCTACTTCACAATTATATCTCATGGGATATTCCTCAAGATCTTTGGGTTTCTTCATGAGTTTAGTTAATTTTCTAAGATTTTATCCATATTTACTTGATTGATACATTTTTTTTCATGTGTTTGATCTTCCCTCATGGCCAATCATGTGCTTTAACTGTTTTATTGAAAATATGAAATTTCCAAAATGGTCTATTTTCTATGTATTTTGATATATTCACTTACTGCAAGTTTAAAATAAGTGTTTTTTATTTATATATTTCTATCATAAATAAATATATATAAATATATATATATACATATCGTTTGGAAACTATGTAAAGTGGTTTTGGAAAGTTTTCAATAGATTTTAATGTAAATTTAACTATTTTATTCTCTCATGCATAAACCTACATCATGATACTTTAATATTTTGTAACTATTAATTTGTAATAATTTATTTGTTTTTATTTTTTCTAAATTAATATTTAGTGATTAAAAATTTATATCAAGAATCATTATAGAATTTAATTATATATAATTTCATTTAGATCGTTGTCAAATATCTACATATATATGGAAAGTCTTTCAAAATTAAAATTTTAATTTCATAGTATGAAATGATGTAAAATTTATGGAATTTATTTAACCTATTATCATAGATATATTATGGATTGTTTAATGATGAATCCACAAAAGTTTAAATTATTATTTTCTTTTTGAATATCAATGATTATTGTGGAATGATAATTTCACTCTCTCGATCTCAAAAAATTATAGTTTTAATTATATAACTCAATAATTGAATATTTTTTGAGTTATTATTGTTTTTTATTTTTATTTAAGGTGATAAAAACTAATTCAAAGGAATTTTGAAACTCTATCAATGTGATGATACACTATTGTGAAGAAAAACATTTATGTAAACTTTAAAACTTTTGAATTTTTTTGTGATACTTTGAAGTACCAAGAGATCTTTTCTGAACAGTTTTCATCTCCCAAATGACTCTCAGTGGGAACTAAAACTATTATCACTATTAATACTATAATGATGAGACAAACTGATCATTTACTCAATGAACCAGAGTTCATGCTTCATCTACCATTATTCTATTATTTTCATTGTTTTTTCTGATCCTATATAAATTATTTCTATATCTATCACATGTTCCCTAACCATATATTTATTATTTTAAAAAAAATCATTCCCTATCTTCAGGTTGTGACTCTAGGATTTTAATTTTTGTACCATTTTGGTTGCAACACCTAGTATCTAAAACCAGTATTCTAATAGATTGTATATAAAGACTCATATCTTTTAAATACCTTATTTCATGATTTATTACATAAATATACTCATAATAAAATAAAATAATATTTATAGCCCTGTTATATTATGTAAATTAGATACATATCGCATTAAAATAAAAAATGATTAAAAAAATTATTTAAAACTTTATAGCATGCCCTTAAAATAAATTGATCTTCTAATATTGTATGGGAGAACCTAGGGACGTACATAAGAAACTAAGGGTAAATAAATGCCGATAATGGAATAATCAAAGCATAACATGATGAAAGTAATGAATTTGATTCAATAAAAAAATAAAGGTGACATAAAATAGAGAGAATCATAAACATGAACATTGAATAATGATGTAATATGAAAACATCAAGGCAATATTAGAATGTGGAAGTAAAACAAATCATGACATCATAATCATAATTTAGGTCTCACCATCGATACATAACATAGTGCTCTTAGTATAACCTCCCAGGCACCATAGATGGTATCTCATGAGATAAAACATTACCTAATTCTTTATATGGAAATTTAATTTTTGACCCACAAAGTACATTCATATCATGTACATTACTTTTTGTGCCACATATATCATACAATATAATAATTTATTTGTTCACTTTTAATACCATGATTAAGGGCTATAGATTATATAAATAGAAGTAAACAATAAATGAAGTATTGTTACATCTGGGTTAATACACTTGAGTAGAAATAGGGGTGGGTATAAACAATATAAATGTTCAGCATGGAAAATCATGGGATAATTTTAGCATCATGGAAAGTGCACATAAAGGTTCATGGAAGGGTTTAATGAGAGTGAAATGTGGTATCTCATTACTTGGGAATCATAAAAATGGTAAATTTGTGTGTTAAAATATATTCCAATATAAAAAATTGTAAATAAAAAAGGAATGATACAATGAAAGTACTTGAGTAAAGAGGAGGATGAAGAGAATCACTTACCTTCAAAGGGCACTTCAAAAAGACTAGGAGGGGATTTTTAAGATATTGGGGACACCTTAGTATGGATTTAGAGATTTATATGGATAAAAAATTCCTGAAAATGGGTTTTGAGTGAGGAGGAGTGGGATGTTGGGTGGGAATTTATTAAAAAAGAGATGGTAATTCTTTATTAATTTCTAAAAAAATGTTTTGAACACTATATAATAAAATAATCAAAACCAAAAACCTTCTCCTGGTTTTTAACATGATTTCTTCTAAAAATGAGTGGTTTTAAATATTTCATAAGGATAATAACTAAACATAATAAAATATTACCATTTATTATATAGAAGTGATCCATGTTTATAAATAATTGATTTTAAAATCTTAAAATATAATATATATGTTTTGAAGTACTCGTTAAAGCTTAATAAAATTAATAAAATAACTTCAAAAATACATTATATTAAAGGTTAAATCTGTATTTTGTTGTTTACTCCTTTTATATAATCAATTAAATAACTTTTATTATATTACGATATCATAGTAGAGACTATATATTTATATCATATTTAATGTTTACCCGAAAATCTGATTGTCTTATAAAATGATAAAAACTTTACCATTGGATAATTTTTACATGATGATTTCAAAAATAATATTTATTTTACCAAAATAAATTTATATTTGAAAATTTATTCCTTTTAATAAATTTTCTTATTTATTGAAAAATATGTGTTTTATGATAACTCTTATAAATATAGCACTTGGATTCATTAAATTGTATGATCATTGGTATATAAATAAAAATTATTTAATAAGAATAGTATATAAAAATAATATCTATTTTAAAATTATTGAATTTATCCAAAAGGGTGTTTTAAGTAAACTGTATATTTTCCAAAATTATAATTTTGGTTTCGTTGTATAAAAATATAATTTTCCTCAACTCATATATAATAGTATATGTAAATATAATCATAATTTTATTACAATTAAAAAACATAAAAATTCATTTTAATAGGCTTGAGATACATAACCCCTTATTGCACCATTATACACTCTAAGGGTAAGGTGTATGATGGTTGTGATTTCTAGGGGTGGTTTGGTGAACATGGTTTGGATCATGATAGTTTTCATCAAGATTTCGTTGTTGAAAATGAACTTGGGCTTGGACGATGGTGAGACCAAATGATGTCATCTCTTTTATAATCTCCGAAAAATGGGCTTTATAGGGTATGGTCATTTTGGTCAAGGCCATATCTTCTTACTTCTTTATCAATTATACTTTATCATAATTATTAATATATAAAAATCAAAATTCTCATTGTTAAAATGGATATATTTTCAATGGTCATGATTATTAAATTAATTTTAAATAAAACATTTTATATTTTATAATGGTCTAAAATAACCAAATTAATGTATATTGTTTTATATAACTACATTAATTAATAAGGAATCTGTTCATTTGAAAGGGAATATCATTTATAAAAGATTGGTTTGCTATAGTTTGAATCCTCATAAAAATTCAAGTGTTGTAATTCAATAAGAAAAAGTAAGTTGTAATTGGGTTATGATTTCCCTTAAAAAATTAACAAGTGAATATGCATATCTCAAAGTGTGTAGAGCTATGAGGGTAGTAATGGGTCTACTTTGGACTAAACTTTCATAAAGTTCCTAGTTTTCATTATTTAATTTTCAACTACTAAGTATTAATTCATGTGCATAATAATTTAACTTTGATAATTAATTCATATAATTAATTCATATCTCTTTTAAATTTTCATCTAGACTATTCACCCCTCATTCCATCATCATTCACCACCTTATCTGAACTAATACAAAGTATCAAATCCCATTCTTTGGTTATAGAGTCCTATATTCATACTATTTTATACTAACTTAATTATAATAGAAATAACAATATGAGGAATAAGATTTTATTAAAATTAAATTAATTAACAAAAATGATGGTTGGATTCCTCAAAATCTACCACATTTTGATGCAAATGATTATGGTTACAAGAAATCATGCTTTAAAGGTATACCTAAAACAACTCAGAATTGACCACTAGAATATAATGATAAAAATATATAAGTCACATAATTCTAACCTTCCCTTTCTCTCTAGAAATTATTTTGTAAAGTATGTTTTAAATTAAAAAATTATAAATAATTTATTTAACACTATTAAAATAAATTCTTTTAGTCATGAGTTTTCATTTATGAAATCTCATGAGATTTGGGATAATCAGTAAGTTACTTTCCTTAGCTTAAATAATCTGAGATCAACTAAGATCTAAATTATTTAATTTGAGTTTCAATATTTCAGGGTGGGTGAATATAAGAATTAATCACATATTCCATAGATTCACTTACCTTTTAAATATAACAAATTACCTTAAAGTAATGAATGAGAGTCTTGTAAATGTTAAAGGAGTACTCAGATCTCTACCCGAGAAGTGTCATGTGAAGAAAGTATCAATAAATGAGAAAAATAACTTTAATTAATATATGATAGATGAACTAATTTTTTCATTACATTAACAGAAATTGGAGATGGTGAATTTCATTCAGGAGGATACTCAAAAGTAGAACAATGATGAATTTAAATCAAATATAATTGTTTCTACTAACTATTTTGACTCTGAATCATAGAGAAGTGAGAAATAAATAGATAGTTTTACTAAATGAGTTTACAAAATTATTAAAAGAACTGGAAGATTCCTAATTTTATGTAAAAATGGATGTTCAAAATAAACAATATATAACTGATTATAAGGAAGTTTCACTACTAACATGTTATTAGTGTAGAAATAAGGGTGACATGAAGCCAAACTATACGCAAATAATTCAGTAAATAAAGAAAAATAAATATAATATAAAGAAAAAAATAGATATAATGACTAGAAGAAGTATTATAGGATAATCTGAATCAAATGGTGAAATAAGAAGAGGAAAAGACTTGGATAACCTTTGTTTGATGGAACAAACTAAAAAAATGCTGTTAATAGTTTTTCTAATTATAGTTCAAATTATTCTATATCTAAACAAGATAATGTGGAAGAACTAATTAAAAAAATAAAATTTCATAAAAATGTGCTTTTTCAATTATTGATTTGTATAAAATAAATAAAATAAATATCTTCCAAAAAATAATAAATTTACTTAAGAAAATAAAATTTCTAATAATAATTCTTCATGTTCAAATTAAAAAACTTTTACTGATTTAAATTTTTCAAATAAATGAAATTTAAAAAAAAGATTATCTATTTAAAATAAAATTTACTTAATATTTTCATAGAAATGTTAAGTGTGATAAAATGATATCAATGATAAAACCAAATAAGTACAAAGGTTTTTTTGTTTTAATTAACAAAAATCCAATTTATATAAGACTCATTTGTTAAAATATCTAAATTAATTATATGTAATATCATAATCCTTAAAATTTTAATTAATGGGCATTATTAAAATAAATGTTCATTATTATTTACTCTATAATTATTCCATACTCAAAATTTTATTTCAAAGAAAATTTTCTTTTATATTACTCATGATTAATTGTTTAAAATATTTTTGTGTACCAATAATTTTTATAGTAACCCAATTGAACTCATGATAGCATGGTCTCGAAAAAAATTTCCACATAATTAAAATTTTCAATAAATATTCCTTAAGAGTGTTTAAGATGTATGGTAAAAACCAATTTTTTCCAAATACATGAATGATGATCTATCAAAGTTTTTATTTCACAATGAATGTGACGGTGGATTTTTGAAATTTAATGATTACTAAAAAGGAAAGGATAATGAATTTAGTAAAGTGGGTATATCTAATGTTATTTTAGATTCTAAAGTATCGTAAATTTAAGGTTTGAAAAAAACATAATTAGTATTTTATAAATACGAAATAATTGAAAGAATGTAACATTTGAAGATAATAAATGTATTATTTTCGAAGATAAATTTATTTTATTTTATGTTAATAAAAAATATAATATATATTCTACTGATTTTTATTACTTAATTAATAAAAAAATTTAAGCATATTAATTCTATTGAAACAGATGATATCATATGACATCGTGGGCTTGTACATGTAACCATTTATCTTTTACATATACATTGTAATAAATGACATGTTTTGTAGCTATCCGATTTGAAAATTAGTAAGAATTTTTTTTCATTCTTCTTTAAAATTTAAACAACATAAAATTAGTTTCAAATATATTAATTTATTTAAAAATATTATAAAATTATATATTATTCATTTATATTAATTTAATCCTATAAATACTTCTGGATTAGGAGTAAAGAAATAATTTTTTGTGATTATTAGTGGTTTTAGTAGATTTAGTTGAATTTATATTATGTAACATCAAATTAAAACTTTGTCTAGTTTTTTTTATAATTGAGTAAAAAATAAAAAAGGTTATTTGAATTTTATCTATTAAAAGAGATAATGGAGTATATTTTTTAATATCAATTTCGAAATAAAATTGGAATAAATTGATTATTTTTTAAAACAAAATATTCTCATAGAACTGCACAAAAATGGTGTTATATAATTAGAAAATAGATGTATTATTGAAATGCACAAGACTATATTAAATGAATATACTATACTAATATATTGTATAATAAATATATTAATACAACCTGTTATATTTTAAATAGTTTTTTAATTATATTTTATAAAAGAAAACACCTTATAAATTGTTTAAAGTTAAGAAACCTAATGTTGGTTATTTCAATGTTTTTGGGTGTAAATGTTTTATTTTAAATAGTAATGAGTACTCATATAATTTTGATACTATTAATGATGAAAGAATTTGTTAGGTCAATTAGAATAAAAGTAAATCATATAGAGCTTATAATAAAATAACTATGATTTTTGAAAAATATGTTTATGTAATTTTTATGGAAAATGATTTGAAAAATAATTCAAATTTAGATATTTTTATAGAATAATTTTATTATTTTTATTTTTTTGAAGAAATCCCACATGATAATAATGTAATTAATTATATGTAGCTTACTCTTTCACATTCTATTCCTGTTGACACCAGAAATCACATCCCCAAAATTTTCCAAATTCTCCAATAGATGATCCAAGAGTATATACCATTACGTAATCTTTGATTCGATAGGTCATAGAGCCCAAACAGAGTTACATTATAAGAGTTATGGACATTTGAAGTTAGGCTGGAAAACTGGTTCCCGAAGCTAATTCGCGGAGCTCCTTCATGGAGCTGATCGTGAATGTATCTGCTTCACAGCGTCCATTTTCTTCACAATCTAATCACTAACATATCTGCTATGCGTCCTAGATTTCCTTCCCGAGCAATTAGTGAAAGTATCTGCTTCGTGGTGTCCATTTCCTTCGCAAGGCGATTGTGAATGTATCTGCTTCGCGGTGTCCATTTCCTTTGCGAGCCGATTTCAAACGTATCTACTCTATGAAGTCATTTTTGCTTCGTGTCACACATTTATGCCTCACGGAATGCTCCTCTGACCTCCACCGCCTATAAATACCTGGGTCACCCCCTCCCCCCCTTCAGACGGACGGTTACGCCACCCCTTGGTCGACCGATCGCTTCCATTTTGTGGAGCTCCTGTGCTCCGTGAAGTGATGACCTTCACACCCTTTACAAAGGAGAGGGCACATTCAGGTTTCTTGAGGCTCTGCAAGCCTCTCTACTCCATGAGCATCTTTCCTTCATGAACCTGCTCCGCGAGACCCCATGCTCCACGAGCACCTTTCCTTCACAAATCTGCTCTGTGAGACCCCATGCTCTGCAAGCCCCTTTGCTCCGCAAAGCTCCTTCATGAAGACCTATCCTTGGAAAATGTACTAACTTCACACCATGAACTTTTAGGGTCGTGACGTCGATGGTTTCCATTGAGCCCTTATGCACACCAACCTTCCACCTATGGAATACCATGATTCGAGATACTCCTCTCCACACCAAAAAACAGCTTAATTCAACATATTCCTCTTGGTTTGTTTCACATGTTGTGAGTTCAGATTCTCATCATCAATTTAATAATTACCTTGAGTCTAACCATTCCTCAAGTAACTCATCCAAACCCCATCACATGTCTCATATGCCAGGTTGAACCAGAAAGGGCCGCTCTAACCAAGGTCCCAACACCAGCCATTGATAGGCGCCTTTTGCCTAACAGTCATATCTACAAGACAATAAACTATAGTGCACCCTATGTTCCAAACATAGGATGCCTCTTTCTCCAAACAATTGATGCCTTATTCTCCAATAATGAGATGTCAATAGTCCATTCTACATGACTATAAACTATATTATGCCCTTTGTTCCAAACATTAGATACCTCTTGCTCCAAACAAGAGATGCCTTATGCTCTAAGCATGAGATGCCAATAGTCCTTTCTTCATGACTCTAAAATATAGTACGCCCTATGTTACAAACATAGGGTGCCTCTTGCTCCAAACAAGAGATTCCTTATGCTCCAAGCATATGTTTCCACCAGTCCTTTCTACATGACTCTAAACTGTAGTATTCCCTATGTTCCAAAAATAGGAGGCCTCTTGTTCCAAATAAGAGATGCCTTATGTGCTAAGAATAAGATGCCTCATGCCATGATTATAGTGGAGTAATTTCAAGAGCATTAGAATCCATTAAAACATTCCATCACTCCACCTCATGCTTTGTGTGTCCATCATTCAGATCTCCATCCACTTCCATGTATGAAGGAATTTCCTATTGCCCTGGTCCCATGCCGCATCAGCTCACCTACCATCCTGGGAAAATTCCTCGGAACACTTTGGATGACACTATGAGTCTGTTCCTATGTTTTGAACACAGTCAATAGTTGACCCTCATTTGTTTGTCCCCATTTCAGGATAACGCGATATGGATGTTGTGTTTTGAACACGGTCAACAGTTATCCTTCATCGCCATGCCACCCTCACCGCGTTCGGCATGTTGGGCATGTGATTCACACTTTTCATCTACATTTGTTCGAACTGATTCAAACTCACTTGGCATTATCCATCTTGTGCACTAGCACATAGGTGAAGGCCTCAACCCACCCGTGGGTTGGGATTCCCTCACGGCTAGACATGAGAAAGACTTTACGGGAAGCTTCCTTGCATAAGCCCCATCAACCATTTTCACTCCATAGCGGCACCCGGGCAGCTTCCTTGCATAAGCCCTATCCATTGTCGCTCCATAGAGGCACCTGGGTAGCTTCCTTGTGTAAGCCTCATCCACCGTTGTTGATCCATAGTGGTACCTAGGCAGCTTCCTCACCTAATCCCCATCCACCATTGCTACTCCATAGAGGCACTTGGGCAGCTTCCTTGCATAAGCCCTATCCATTGAAACTCTATAGAGCTTCCTTGCATAAGCCCCATCCACAATTTCTTCTTCATAGTGGCACCTATACAGCTTCCTTATGAAGGCCCCATCCATTTCTTCTCCATAGCGGCACTCAGTCATCTTCCTTGAATAACCCCCACTCAACACCCTTCATGGATGCACTGTTGTGTTGTGATCGCCAGGTCTTGGCTACCTCTTGTTTCTCACACTGACCATGACTCACATGGGATTATAGTAGTAAGCATCAACAATGACATCCTCCTTGGGCACCCTAGAGTGTAATCCCCAACAACCATCCTGAACTAAGTGGTCTTTGATCCTTGCCAAGGCAAGGTACGTAGGAAACCTCGATGAGGTTCAATCCCACAATCCATTGGTTCTGACCCCCATCACGTCAGTTCCCACTCATCTCGAACTACGTGAACTTCGATCCTTTCCAAGGAATGGTATGTAGGAAGCCTCCCTAAGGTTCAAGACCAACACCCATTGGTCCCGACCATCTTCACGTCGGCTCACCAAAACCCATCTTGAACTACCTGGTCATTGATAATTTCTAAGTGAATGTACGTAGAAAGCCTCCTTGAGGTTCAAGCCTCTCATCCACTGGTTCTGACCCCCTTCACATTGGTTCCCACTCCTTCCTAAACTAAGTGGTATTTGATCCCTGTCTTCTTGACAGGGTACATAGGAAGCTGTTGAATTCCCTCAATCTATGGTAAGTCGTTGTGCCCCATCCAATAGTAATCCATCTTTAAATGACCTATGTGGACTTTGATTCACTATCGTAGGGATATGTAGGAAGCATCCCTGAGTTTCAATCCCATCACTCGTGACTCATCCTAATCTACCACTGAATTACATGTGTTCTGGGAAGATCATGCCCCAACCTGGAGGTTCTATTTCTTCTGGATCCCATCCATGCATCAATTCTCATGGCCCACCTCCTCGGGTGTCACATCATCCCACTGAACTACACGGAAATTGATTCCATGCCACGGGCATATGTAGGAATCCTCTTCAAGGCTCAATCCCAACATCATCGTCATCCCCATGTCGGTTCCATATCATTATCCCAAAACTTCATTCAACTCTAGATCATCCATCTTGACTCTTACCCAGGCCACCACATCTTAGTGGGATCTTGTCATCCACCTCATCGTTTCTCCTAGAAGTACCTGAAATTCTTTCCATGCATAAGCCCCCGCATGTATCTAGGTTTTTGAGCTTTCTGTACACCCAGATATATCACCCCATTGAACTACGTGGGTTTTGATCCTTATCATCTACACAGGGTACATTGGAAACCTCCACGATTTTCAATCCTATCCATTAGTAAACCTTGTTATTCCCCCATTATTGGGTGAACACTCTCTTATCCTCCATCTATGGTGTCCATATCAGCCTTCAAGGTGTGACATATTCCCTTTATGGGACACACCAACTTGGGTATGCTCTTATTGAGTGTTCTGATCCATCCACCTGGAAAACCTTCTAGGTATTCCCTCTTAGGGATGAACCAATCTAATCTGTCTCTATGGGGTGTTATAATCACCCTAATTTTGTCTATGCTAGACATTAAACATGTGTCCTACCTCATTTAAAATACTAGAAGCCTGAGGAAAACCTCAGAAGACACGCCTTTGGTGTAACCATCTCCACTAGAGGTTAAAAATGTGGTATACCTTATGTTAAACATGCGAAGATGAGGAAAACCATACAGATATGAATCTAGAATAAGATACCACATTACTGAAGTGGGATGCCTCAGGTTCTGCACCCTTGAGATGCCCTATTATGAGGGAGAATAGAGATTCCCTAATATCCACTAATCCATAGATGCCCTGACATGCCAGATTTTGTCATCTACTCTGACTGAAGGGTGCTACCATGTCAAGACCAAATGGAATGTCCTGACAGAAGTAGTGTAATTAACTAGCATCCACAAATATATGGCATCGGGAACGAGATTTATGAACCACGACTTAATCTATAAGGGAGACCCGGACTAGGTAATGAGTTCCGAGGAGGAATCCACGAAAGGAAGAACAGGTATCTCATCATCCCATTTCAATCAAGGAGTAAACATCCCTAAATAAGGAACAGATGTTGCTCACCTTTAAAAAGTGGGAATGTGGGGAAATAGTTGTGCGTCCTCCATAGACGGATGCATGTGCCCTAGTTAATGTGTCAGAAACAATTCCAAAATCAAAAAAAAATCATAAATACCATCTTTTTGACAATTTTATTGGTAATGTTTATTCTGGTATTAAAACTAGAAATTCTCTATCGAATTTTTTGGAAAATTATGAATTTGTTTTTTAATATATTCCAAATTATTTTATTGATGATTTGGATGATGTAAATATAATTATTTCAATGAAATAAAACTTAATTAATTTTTTTGAAATAATGTTTTTTTTAGTTTAACCCCTGTAGATAATCATGTGATTGGATATAAATGGAATTTTAGAAATAATTGAGATGAATATAGTCAAATTATTAATAATAATGATTTAATTGTAGTTCATGTTTATTATATATATAAATTTATATATTTTTATGAATCATTTTTTTATGTTACTATAATTGGATTTATTATAATTTTGTGAACCTTTTCATCTTTCTATGGTCTTAAATTATTACAAATGAATATCAAAATTGTTAATTTTTTAAGACGTTTTTGTTTCTCAAATTCCAAGTTTAATAAATTTTTGGAAATTAAATTTTATAAGAGTTTATTGGGAGAACATAAATTATTTTTTGTTCTTCAAATTGTTCAATGAAATTAATGAATGTTTTTTAAAAATTATAATAAGATGAAGATTTATTTAATATATTGGTTTTAGATTATTTTAAATATTTTAAAACCCATATAAATATAAATTATAAAGTATATTTAAAAAATATTGAAAATATATAGATCTTAAATTTTTAGATGCATGATTGGTAGTAGTTTGTTTTATTTAACTACTTTTAGAAATGATTTTATATTTAGTGTTAGTATTTTTTCAGGGTTTCAATCTAATACTAATAAATATCACATGAAATACATTAAATGAATTATTCAATATGTTAAAGAGACTATTAATTATGTTTTATTGTATTCTAGATAGAAAAATTTTGATTTCATTAGTTATTCCAATTCTGATTTTAGAGGATGTAGATATGATAGAAAATGTTCTTTGGGTATGTGTCATTTTATTAATAAAATTTAAATATATTAAAGTTCATAAAAAATATTTTGTTTCTTTATCCTCTATTGAAAATGAATATATTTCTACTACCTCATGTTTCTCACAAACATTAACTATTAAATAAACATTTTCTGATTATGGTTTTAATTTTAAAAAGATTTCTATTTATTGTGATAATTTTTATGCTGTTAAAATTTCAAAAAAAACATTTATAGATTTCTAGAACAAAACAAATTGAAATGAATTTTTTTATTAGATATTATGTTAGTAAAGGATATATTATTCATTAATATCTTTGAACTAAAATTATACTTGCTAAAATATATATTAAATCGTTGGACTTTTCAATTTTTGAGAAAATAAAATCTGAGCTTGGTTTGATAGAGATTTGGTCTGAAATTATTTTACTCCTATCTATAAACTTGATTTTATTTGAATTTATTGAGGAGGGTTATTTTTGAAGTTTAACATTTTTTTATTTTAAAATTTTTTTTATAAGAAAATTATTATTTTAATTTATATTAGGAACTTTTTAAAAAATATATTTCAAAAATATGGACATTTATACCTCTCATATTTTAGTTTTCTGATTTTCAAAATGGGGTAGTGTATTGGAGTTTCTTATTGTTTTTTATGATTTATACTATTTTTTGGGTTTTTTATTTCCTAAATATTACAAATGACTAAATTTTTATAACAAATAACAAAAATAATTTTTATTAAGGGATAATTATAATTTCTCATAGTATCATTTACTTACTATGTAATTTTTTTTTATATTATATTTTTGATAATAGACTATATATTTACTATTTAATTTGTTATTTTTCTTTTTTTTCTCATAGTCACTTGACATGCCACATGAAAACTTTTTTTCTTACAATCACTTGACCTATCGTACATTCATATCTCATGGTAACTTGTTACAATTACTTAGTTTCTTTATAAGGTTAGTTAATCATTCTTATGAATGATCCATATTACCTTCATGTGGTCAATACATTTTTTATGTGATAAATCTACCCTCAAAATTGATTAAACCTCTATATCAGTCACTATGTATGTTAAATATTTTGATTTAGTGATTTTATGTAAGATCTAAAATTTCAAGAATGCTCTATTTTTTGTATATTCCGATATTTTTACTTACTGCAAGTTTATATTATTTGTTTTTTATTGATTAATGTGTCTTATAAATATATAAATATTATACATAACCTATGTAAAATAATTTTGAAAGTTTTAAACAGATTTTAATGAATATATTATTATTATATTCTTTCACACATAAAACTAAAGCACAAACCTTCAATATTTCAAATTTAGTTATTTTGATTGATTTTATTGTTTTTGTTGTCTCTAAAGTAATTTTTAGTGAAAAATAATTTATTCAAAGTTTACTAAATTATTTATTTTTGTATTATTATATTTATATCTTTATTTCATATTTGTATGTAAATAAAAAGTCATTGAAAATTCAAATTTAATGTTTACACTATGAAATGATGTGATATGTATGAGATTCTTTTTACTGACAATTATAGATGAATGATAGGCATTTTAATGATGAATTCAATCCAATTTTTAAGTATTTGTTAATTTTTGAATATTAACAATTATTATGGGATTATAATTTCACCCTCTCTTTGATAATTTTGAATTTGAATTATCTAATTGATCACCTAACTATTTGTTGGGAATATGTTGTTGAGTTTTATTCAATGGTATAAATCATCATTAAAAAGACTTCATATACTATACCAATATGATAGTACATAGTTGTGATGATAAACTTTTGACATCTACATTAAAACTTGTGAAGTGTTGTGTGATACTGTAAAACAAAAAGTGATCATGGGTGAACTATTCTCATATATTAGACAACTCTCATGAGGAACTTAAATAGATATGGCTACTACAAATATATTGATGATATGAAATAATACTTTACTCAATGATCTGGATTGTTTTATTCATTTGTTTTCATTTTCTTCTTTTCCTAGTTCTATCTGAGTCTATATTTATTTATTCCATCTCCCTCACTTATTCTTAAACATTTGGTTTATTATTTCCCAAAAAAAATAATTCTATCTCACTGATTTATGACTCTCATAATATAAATTCAAGAACATTTAGGTTGTGAATCACATAATAAAAAATTTTTGTTGTAATGGGTTGTGACACACTATAAAAATTTCAAGTTTCTTTGTTATACTTCCACAAGAAAAAGTAGGTTGTAACTAGTTTATGATTCCCCTTCAAAATTAAACTAGTGAATAGTTTATCTTTCAATGATAATAGTGGTGTAAGAATACATATAGGTACACTTTTGACCAAACAAATATAAAAATAAAAATGGTAATTATTTTCTTTTCCACTACAAATTGTTATTTCATGTGAAAAATTATTTAACATTGATTATAAATTTGTATAATTAATTGAAATCTATTTAAAACATTAATAAATTCTATTTATCCCTCATCTATACCATATTGCATCAACTTATCAGACATAAAATACTTTATTACTTTCACTCTTCATACTTTCACTATTATATTTGTAAGGCAGTAATTGTTTTATATTATCATCCATTGAATTATGAATTATTGTTTTGATTACTCTAATTATTTTAAAATATATAATTAACCTACCCCCATATTGTGTGACTGAACAAAATAATTTGGGTTTAATCCATACACGAGTAAAATGAACTACCAAATTTATGTTTATGGTTTTTGAAAATATTTATGAACCATGCATTCAAACATTGGGTCAGTAATTTGGTTCGAGTAGCCTATATATGGTCACAGAACAATATACCTAACCATGTATCTAAATTTTTCATATTAAAGATATAATTCTGGTAACCCTTTTGTTTTTACAAAATAGCCTCACTAACCATGTATCCAAACTATGTAAAACTTCAAAAATAATTTTAGTTTTAATATCTTTTAATTATTTTAAAATATATATTCTTCTATTTTAGCACTCATTTGGTCTACATCTTCCCCTAAGCATGTCCCCCTCTTTAACTATCTTCTTTAATCCCCATCCTTTATGATTTCCCTTCTTTTGGCATGTTCCTCAAGGTAAATATATCCTAGCCTATTCCCCCTTATCTTCTTATATTCTTCCTCTATTTTTTTGTGAGTACATATTTCTCAATGGATATGGTGACTAGGGTTTCTAATTTACCTGATTTTATTTAGGGTTTTCTTTTATTTAGGTTTTTTAATGATCCATTATGGGTTTTCATTTCTTTCTTATGGTGGTTTATAAATTCGACACATTATTTACATAATTGTTGATATGTGGTTTTGTGTCATTTCCTTTATTTATAGAAACATGAGTGCGTATATGTCATTAGAACTTTTATTCAAACTAGTTTCCTCTCAAATTATATTAACATCAAAGTGTGTTTCCAATCTATAAATTACAAAAACCTTCTTTCATGGGGAGTATTAACATAAGATTTTTTTTTAAATTCTAACATCAATTTTTAATGAATAAATTAAAATAAAATTTATATAATGATTTATTATGAATTGTAATGACTTGAAAACATATTTTTATTAATATATTAAAAGAATAAATCTATGTTTGGTTATTCTAAATATGATTTTTGTTAGTGAGTTACATTTGAACTGGTCATTTACTTTTCAGTGTGTAAATGCTTTATTTGGATTTTAAACGTAAAATTTGACAGATTCAATTATGTTTTCTAATGTATCTACTTCACTAAGAATTTTTAAAAAAATTATTTCATATTTATGTTTGGTACCAAAGGATTGATCGAAAAGGAAAAATAATGGTTAAATAGCCAATCATAAAAATTAAACATAGATAAATTTTTTTTGGAATCTGGTGGATTAAAATATTGAACAATTCAATAATGAATATTTAAGTTCTTAATGTGTAAAGAGTGAGCACATAATAAAAATAAAAAATAAGAAACCCATATTCTTATAGTAATCCAGACCTAACAATCTTGTGTCTATTCTCCACACATTCAACCTGAGAGTCTAAAATGCACTATAATAATAATGACTTTTGAAGACGATTCACTGCCCTTTAAATATTAAGTTTTTCACACATGGAGTCACAACCCAAAACCCTATATATTTTCTGAGTTTGGACCCAAGCCCATCCTTTTAAAGGATATGAATTAACCTAGCCACATAAATGAGAAGTATTTTCCTCTATCCTTTTTTGGGTATTGATAGAACCTGGACTCTTACCAGATCTATACTTTCCTCTTCTATTTATTGTGTTAAGAGAAATATAGAAATATCGTGATATAGTCTTATGATCTGTGCTATTTTAGGTGTTAAGTAGAACCTGGGACTCTTAAGGTGCATCCTTAAGACCTCTTAACTTTTATAGATAAATACAAAATCCACTTTCTAATTATAAGGTTACTATAACCTCATAAAATATGAACTAGTGTATAACTTTATAGTGTCAACAATTAAGGACATAAAAAGAATAAAATTATAAAAACAAGTGATTAAATGTTGATGCAGGTGCTACCTTCTGGAATAGGTAATGCACCATTCCTTTTAGATGTTTACAATGATGCTTAACAAAACATGAAATGGCAATATCAATGATGAATATTTAACTTTATATCACTTCAAAACATTGAATAGTTTGTCTCATAGTGTTTTGTTCTTTCACTCTTGATTAACTATAGATTTGATCTTTTTATATAAAACCATCACCAACAGTCATATGCTACTTGGTGTGAACTCCATGATCCACAAAATAAATGAAATAATAATATGTTATTTTTTTGGAATATCAATATCTTCAATATACTATAAATCACTGGAAAAAACATTTCATAATATTTATATAGTTAACTAATACTTTATAATAACTTTCATTTAATCATGACATATTTCTATAATTAATTCAGTGGAATACTATAATGACCTAGCCTAGGATACAATCCAAAATAACACTCACACAGGCTAGAAACTATCCAGATTGGTGTTCTAGGTACCCATGATCTAGAGATAAATCTCAAGGCATCACAAATAAGCATTGGGAACAATTTCCCCCTTAAACCATAGTTTAACCGCAATATAATTCTACCAAAATTTCATCATGGCTCATAAATATGTTGAACTTCCATGAAAAAACAACGAATCAGGGGATATTTACAAAACATAAACAAATAAAAGATAAATTATAAGTAGAAATAAACTCTCATCTCACCCCCAAACACCCCACACTAAATAAATAACCTTCTATAAATTTCTATCCTCAACCACTACAATAATAGTACACGTTTTACTGTAGAAATCTATAAGGAACTCATTTAATGTGCCACATGAAAAAAATTCTTTGAAAATAAAGGCAATCCTACAAAATCATGTAATATCCAAACTTTTTTGAATATGATAAAACAAAACGTCCCTTAAAATTGAAATCATCCAATTCTTCAAAAGTGGTAAAAAGAAAACATAATTCCTACAACTAAGATATAATATAAGTGTGATCACATAAAAATTTTATAGGCCTCCACCTACCATACCACATGACTAGAAATTAATTTAAGATACATTTTCAATCTACTCTAAAAATAAATTTAAAAAATATTTTTTTCATTAGAAATTATATACAATAAATTATAACACATCAATGTTGTTAAACATCCCTTTATTTATCTTTATTAAATTAAAATGAACAATTTAAAACCATTTAAAATGTTCGAATCCCTATAATAAAGTAAACTATTTTTAAACCACCATGAAAATCATGGATAAAATCATTTACTTTAAAATTGTCCCAAAACCTCTTTAAAAACTACTTTAAAAGAGAAGAAAATAGACATGTATACATAATAGAGCTTGATACAGAGTAAGAACCAAAATTCATAGTCATAAAATAAAAGTAAACCAGAAATGGTTCCATAATAAAAAAACGACCAGTCAAAGTGCCAGTGTCATGGGATATCCCCTAGGTACTATTGGAACATAATTTGAACTAACAACATGATTTCATAGGTTTGAACTAAAACATTATCCATTCTTTGTAATCTTATTGAAATAGGCGGACCCATAAACCATCCCAGAAGAACATCACTTCTATAGTCACGTGAAATATCTTGATATCTAACTCAGGCTATCTAAGAACCTTAACGTAGTTCCAATGCAACACACACTAAGCCTTACACTTATCAAAACCTACTTAGTTAGTTGGGTTTCCATTATATAATAAAATTTATGTGAATCAAAAATCAAGAAACATGCACATTCAACAATGCTAAATAAATAATTAACCCTCTAACAAGAAAACAATTTCACATGTTGCACAAACATCACATATAAATAAGCATCCCACTATGTGGAAACAAGCATATAAGAAACCAAGAGGGTCATACAAGCCCAAATAGTTTACAAACTCTTTAAAAGTCACAAATAGACCTTTTAAAGGAACAACATAGAATTCAATGTCCTTAAAATATAATCATAGTCTATTTATAAAATAATTTATCAACTATCATTTTTATACCCATCCTAGAAAACAATTGGTAATCTACTCTCCCTTTTCATAAAATCCCATTAAGTAATATATATTATTATTTATCTCATCTCATGACAGAATGGGGTCAAATACATTCAAGAAACATAATTTATTCCAAGAGAAGTCTATAATTACTACATATTTCAAGTTCCATTATAAATTACAAGTAAAATCATATATCAAGTTTACATTAGAAACTCAAAACATATTCATTTACTTCAATATTATTTTTAAATGTCATTCCTATTGATTTATCAATTAAATTAATAACACGTAATATAGAAACCATATTTATTCAATTATTTAAAACAAGTAAAACCATGTTTCCACCTAATAAATTTAATACTCATATGTAATGTTATCATTGAATAATAAAATAATAATTTGATACTCAAGCAATCAATGGTTCTAAATATAAAATTTAGGGTATAGGAAAAACAAACTTGGAATTGATTATAGTTGAGATAGAATTAGTTTCCTTCGATAGATTTGGTTCCAAAAAGAAATAGAAAATCCACACAAACCCTAAGAAAAAATAAAATTCCAAAATCAGGCCAAACTAAGACCTCTATATTTTGATTGAAATGGAGAAATGATGGTAAGATAGGAAAATATGAGGTAAGAAAGAGAAGAGGGAAGTATAGACCTTACCTCAAAGGTTTGACATTGAATTATAAAGAAACCATGAATAAATTCCATATGTAAAGGATGCCCTAAGGAGGGGTGGCAGGTGGATGGGTTGTACAAATATGGGTTTAATCCTAAGCATGTTCATTGTGTAGCAATGAGAGGGAAGTAGCATCACCTATGTTGGGAGCGAGAGCCCCCCCACCAAGAAATTTTTAATTTTTTTCATTAGTAATTTATTATATTTATTATTATATTCATTTAATTATTAATTATAGTTATTATTACGTATTTTTTTAAAACTTAAATCCCAAAATATCAAAAATAAATAAATTACCCAAAAATAAAATAAAATAACCTAAATAGTGACATGATGGGTGTCAAAATCTCCCCAAAATGAATCTTCATGTACCTAGAAAGTATCTAATCACATTAAAAGGAACAAAACAATGGAAACTGATAAACCACTATAAGAAAAAGAAAAAATGATATTGAATCACCCACCATTTTGAAATATTCTAAATTGTGAGATGAGAACTAGAAGCCACAACAAAAAATCATCCACACTGACCCAGACACATACCCAAAAATGGAATAACCAAAAACATCCAAACATCAAAAAAGTTGTGCCATTAAATGTTTCCAACAAAAGATAACCAAAATCAAAGAGCACACAAGACACCTAAATCATATATATTGGGTCTTCAGATGTCGAAAGTAGCACCATGAACCCTGACCAAACCAAATTCAACTAGTTTCATAATATTAATGAGAACATAACATGGACCATGCCAACCCATATACCATAACTTCTTCAAGTTTTTGTGCACTTAGCTTTGGAAAAGACCAAAACCATCAATGATCCTTAGGTCTATAACCCTAATCTACCATACTCACATTGGACAATGTCAGTGTGTCTTTGAGAATATCATAATAAATATAGTAAATAATCCCCAATAGTCTAAAATTCTAAAAAACATCTACCAAATACCCTAAAAGCTCTTGTAAGATAACACATGGAAGGAAAACCTTTCTCTACCTAGATCCATAAAACTCATATCCAAATTCATTATAACACCACAAATAGTTTCAGGCCCACCCCATTGGAAGTATTCACACACTCCCTGAAGGTTCATTTCATGGCCAACCCTAATGTAGTATTAAAAACCTCCCTAAGGGGAGTATTCATAGCCTAACCTAATGGAGTATTCATAACCTCCCTTAAAGTAGTATTCACAACGTCTACAAATGCATTATTCATGACCTACCAGAAGGTATTTTTCTTTATAATGGATACCTCATGGTAATTTTCCATATCATAATCATCAATTAAAATCATATATAAAAATTTACTATATTAATATGAAATCACCATTTCATTTCAAAAATAACAATTTAAAACATCTTATTCATCATTTAAATGGAATATATATCAAGGTGTTACAATTAATGAATTATTCTATTTCAATTAAATACTACCATCCATTTAATAAATGTCATATTTTTAACATTTCTTGATTATTCAAATCCTATCACATTTTAAAATTCCAACCATTTCTAAAATCATGCCTTCAAGATCCATACCAATTATAACTTCTTTCCAAAATCCCTTACACAAACCTCATTCCACAATATGAGTTTTATTTTCTTAAAACATGTTTTCTTAGAATTCAGCTATTTCAAAAATCATTTCCCTATTGAAATCAAGAAACACATCACAAGAAATTAATTGATCATAAATCCATCTGAATCCAAAATTAATCTGATCAAAATTTTATTTTTTTATTATAATATACGGACAACTTCCCATTAGACAAAAGAGTCATCACGGGGGGTCTAAAATGACGCAACCCTTTATAATATATAGCGGAAATAAAAACTTATCTTACAATATTATTTAATTAATAATATATCCCAATAGAGTATCATAAAATTAAAATCTAAATTAATCAACATATTATATGTTCACCCTTAGTTCACTTCCCATTGTCATTTCCACCCCCAGAATATCCATAAACCAGAGTCTCAAAATAGAAAAACTAAAATAGGATGCGGAATCAAACTCAACATGGTTACATGGGGATGATCAAAATTATAATCATAAATTAGTTCCTATAATTGATCTAAAATCATGTTATTATTTGTTTCATGGTTCGTTAGGTCATGTAAGTCAACCATGAATACTTGATTTTAACTCCATTACAATATAAAAACTGAAAATATTCCTCAAGGAACTCACAATGTTAATAAGGACAAAAAAAAGTAACATTTCAAATCGAAATCAACTGAAATAACCAAAACAAAAAACAAATCCCAACATCCCTGGTAACTTGATGTTTATATTAGAAAATATCTTACAAAACTCACCTTTAAAACTTAACAATTGTGTTCCAATAGTCCAAATCCCATATTGTATTTACTACCCAAATAATAAAAGGGGTTCTGATACCATTTTTAATTATCCATGCCAAGTTTCCATTGGAAGCAAAACACAAACTATTCAACCAATGTTTGGAGGGGCATTTTTAATGCTCATTGAATATAGACATGTACTAGGGTATCAGAAACAAGCATTAATAAATATTTAGTCCCATAATCAGTGTTTAAATACAATATAATTGTACAATAATTTCAGTATAACCCATACATAGATCATACATCCATGCTAAAAAATGAATCAACATATCTAAAAAACAAAAAAAAGGATAAAAAAAATTAGAAGAATAAATAAACACGTAACTCACCCACAAACACTCGGCCCTTTAGAAATGGGCTCTAACAGATATATATCCTCAACGACCATAATAACAGCATGCCTCTAACCATAGAACATAGTAAGAAACTCGTTGAAATAGAAAAATGTTAGATATTCTATGAAAAGAAAAAAATCTTACAAAATTTTGTAATAGGAACACATTGAAGAATTTGAAAAAATGAAACTAACCACAAATCCCAAATTATTCAATGCACTGGGAGTGGTCAGAAACTGGTGCTAAAATAGTAACTAGGATAGAATATTGGCGTGAGAAGATAATCACTCAATAGACCACCCCCCACCTTATCATATGACATATAATTATTTTATGATCCATATTAATGATAGTTTTAAAATACATTTAAAAAATAGAGTTTATTTATGACTTTACAAAAAAGAAACAACAACACTTCAAGTTTCTTAAGATTCCTTTTCTGTTTTTATTATCTAAAAATAATCAATTTAAAAACAATTTACAATAGTTAATTCCTATTTTACCAATCAAAAATTTTGAAAAGACTTTTAAAATCTAGGATAAAATCTTTTACTTTAAAACTATTCCAAAACCACTTTAAAACACATTCTAAATGAAAATCAAACAACCAAGTACAAGTAATATAGAATTATAAAGAGTAAGCACTGTAAGTTGAAGAAAGATGATAAAAGTAAACATGAAAAGGTCCCATAATAAATAAAATCCAAGATAAGAATAATTAAATCCAAGATTTAAATCCCCTACATCAACCACCGTTCAAAGTGCAAGTGTCATGGGCTACCCACTAACTTCTACTGTAAAATTATTAGAACTAATGATACAATTCACTAAGAATACACTATAATATTATCCTCTCCAGGTATCACTATTGATCTATATGGTCCAATAAACCATCATAAAATCACATCGCTTCCATAACCGCATGAAAAATAAATATAGCTCACTCAGTATATCCAGAAACCAAACTGTAGTTAGCATGAATCCATCAATTATAATTTTACTTATCTAGACCCACTTACTTCGATAGTTTCTCAAGATTGAATATAATATGTGAAACTAAACTATCAAGTAGTGTTCACTTTCAAAAAATGTTATAAAATTATCCCCCACATCACAAAATATATGTCTCACACTTCATAAAATATCACATATAAATAAGCATTCCACCATGGGGAAAGAAACATATGAGAAACCAATATGTTCATGCACACCCACATCATTTATAAACTCTTTAAAAGTGTCAAATAGACCATTAAAATAGTGACTTATGATGCCTAGTAATTTTAATATAATTCCTTTACATTTATGTATAATTTCTCTACCATCACTTTTGAACCCATCATTGAAATCAATTCTGAATCAACTGACAATTTTCATAAAATTCATCTATTGAATATATCAGCATTACTTAGTTCATCACATGAACGAACGGGATTAAAGACTTTCAATTTGTATACTTTATTCCCAGTAAACCTCTTATAATTTTATAAATATTTTTCATTTCATGTTCCATATGAAATTCAAAGTAAATAAAATTCAAATTTTATTTTAAAAACCAAAAACATCTCCATTTACTTCAATATGATTTTTTAGGGGACTTACAGAAAATTTTTCAAATAAATGGAAAACATGCGATATAGAAACCATATTTATTCAATTAATTAAAATAAGGAAAACCATGTTTTCTCCTAATAAATTAAATAAAAATAATTAATATCATCAATAAATTATCAAAACATGAATTTAAAACTCAGGAAATCAACGGTTCTGAAACTAAAATATAGAGAATAAGAGAAAACTACCTAGAAACAATCAAAATCAAACCAGAATGAGTTTCCATTGATAGAAAAGGCTCTAACTAGCAAGAGAATACCCACAAAAATCCTTGAAAAAATGAAACCCCAAATAATAGGTCAAATTGAAACCCCAAGGATTCTTCCAAAATAGTAAAGCGATGAGGAAAGGGGAAAGTGTAAGGGAATGAAGATGACAGGGAAGTGGAGACCTAACCTATGAGGTTAGATAATAAATTTCTAAGAAACCATAAAAAATATTCATATAAAGAGAAGGATGAAGGAGGGGTGTCATGTGGTTGGATCACACAAAGAGTGGATTCCTCCTAGGCCTTTTTGTTTCACAGTGAGGAAAGAGGGGTTCATTTTATATATGGTGGGGGTGAGATCCCCCCCTCCCTTATTTTATTTTTATTATTTTTAATTTATTTTTATTTAATTATTTATTATAACTATTACATTTATTTAAACTCAAAATTTTAAAACTTAAATCCCCAAAAAAATATCCAAAAATTTTATAAAATAACCCAAATATTAACATAGTGAGTGTTATAAATATATAAAAACAATTATGATAAAAAACACTTCAAATTACAACCAATTCAAGGGTCATGACCAAACCCACCATGGACCTCCTGGACAACATTAATTTGATTGTGAAAAAACCAATGTCTGCCTATAATAGGCTAGTGGTCAGTGAAAATAATCGAGAAAAAATAAAGTTAAATGACAGGACATATCCTAATATAATTTCATGAACAAACATATCCATATTCACGAAAAAGTTCATAAAAATAATAAAATACTATAACATTTAGAGTGTAACCATGGATGAAATAACCTCTTGGAAATACATCGGAGTGAGAAATTATAATCCAAAGCATAAATGGAAAAAATAAATTCCATAATAGAAATTAAGTGCAAACCTAATAATATATAAAAGAAAAATAAAACTAAAGGGATCCTGACTCTTGATCTCCATTTCTGATGACCATACATGGTCAATACACCCAAGTATCACTAAACACTACTGATTTCACCATTGATATTTTTGTTATAAGTATAATACATGACACATGTGGAAATATCCCATGCAAGGGTGATTATATACATACCTAATAGGATTCCTAGGAAACAAAACTAGAGAAATATAAGGATGTAACAGTAATCATGTCAACCCATTACAATGGGGATATGAAAAACCCAAAATATGTGCTCATAAAGAAACCTAGAGGAGAGAGGAAGAGGATCTCCATATCCACATCCCATCCAAGGACAATGATTCTACCTATATATCCAAATTTATATTTTTGATTCCCAGTATCACATGATACCTCACAATAATCTGTATAGAAGGTCCTCCACAACCTATATGCACTCTATAAATGAGGGATCCATAGCTCCAATGGAGGACCCACTCCCCACAGGAGACAAAAGAAATGGGAGTACCCCTCCATATTTAAAGGAACCATAAGATACTATATTATGATGGAGTACCATCACTTCATAAGTAAAGAGTATAGGGGCTCATACACTAGTGATATAGGTTAGTTTCCAACCCCGAAATCTCTTTGATAACCTAACACGATCATTTCCCTCAGTCAAGCACCACATGAAGAAGATTCATAATTAAAAATCCTCATGTTGTATCTAGAACGCTATAGTGAAGGACACCATTTCATTATATGTAGAAAACACTCAGGATAGGATATTTATACGACAAAATATGAGTCCTAAATAAGGAGATACAAAATTTATAAGTACATGGGAGAAGTACATTGGGTATACATGATGTCACATGGCGAGTGACCACACTTCAAATCCTAGGCATGTTCTCCCCTAGACACATCTTGGAAAACCATGTCATGCTACATAGTATGTAAAGGAGGTACACATAATGTCTTTGTTTCATGAGTCATTCCTGTTTACTATCGACCCATGCCCATCTAAACTAGTCATGCCATTGTGATGTGGTCATGTATGAGTACATGTTCATGAATGTGTAGTGTGTTTGTGCCCATGTACATAGTCATGTTTTGTCCCATATACTCCCAATGTACACAACAAGTTGAAATCACTAAGTCACACGATATGAATGGTTCATACACAACATTTGGTCCTTACACTACCACAACACTAGGTTTGCACAGCACCACCCTTTAACAAATCTAAAAAAAGCGCTGATAAAGGGGGGGCTTTATCAATGCTTGTATTAGTAGTGCAGATAAAGGGGGGCTTTATCAGCACTTTTTCTAGAGCTGATAAATTTCAAAAAAAAATCCTAAAAAATAATATATTGTTATATAATTATATTTATATTGATATAAATATAATATATATTTTTTAAATATGTTTTAGATAAGTGTAGATATAAAATTACATTTAATATCTAATAAATTTAGAGAAAATGACATTAAAATAATTTAAAAAATATTATTAATTAACAATTTGCTTATTATCATTGATTAATAATCATTTAATAACAATTTTAAGACACAAAAAGTCAAAAAATAAGAATAAATGTTCTAAAATAAGTTGAAAATGTAACTCAAACTTCAAACGGCCATAAATTTTGATTTGTGTGTCTGTTTGAGATCTACATCATATCAAATCGAATCTTGGGAAGAGATCTACGTGTTAGTGATCCCATAAAATCTTCTATAACATTTTTGTTATCCAAAAAGGTCCTAGAAGTCCTCCAAAACAGATTTTTTAGTCGGGATACCCCGATTTTTTAACATTCAAATAGGTGTAACTTCTGATCTGGAAGTCTTCTAGGCCTGTACCACATATCATATAAAATATTGTTTCATTTTCTTCAATTTTACTGGTTGTCGAGTTGAAACTAACTTCCGGATTAAAATTTATGGTCATTTTAACATTCTATGGCTTTTCATATACACATATATATGTATTTATTCATAAATGTGTGTGTGTGTGTGTTGTATATATGTATATATTTATTTATTTATTTATTTATTTATTTATAAAAACTAATAAAAAACTTATTTTATAAATGTTTTTAAAACTGATCTTATAAATATATATTAATATAACAATAAATATATGGATAAAAAATTGTAACTAAAAATATATATATAAATATATATTAATATATGAATAAATATATATATATATATATATATATTAATATATGAATAAAAATATATGTATTAATATAACTAAATATATTTATATCAATCTGAATCTATATTAATATACAATAAATATAATTATATATATGTGTGTGTATATTATTATACAAATATATATATATATAGGAAAAAATATATATGTATTAATATAACTCAATATGTTTATATTAATATGAATCTATATTAATATTCAAATAAATATATATATATATATATATAATTAAATAGAGAAAAAAACCAAATGGATTAGGGGTAAAGGTGCAGGAGTGCAAGAGGGGAGGTCGTGGGTTCAAGTTCCAGTGGAAGCAAGGGAGCACGGGCAAGTGGGAGGGGGTTACATGGGAAAGGGAAGCGTACGAGGGGAGAGGGAGGGAACTCCACCTAACGCTGATAAAAGGGGGGTCAAGCGCTATTAAAAGCTCCCCCCCCCCCTTTGATAAAAGAAATTTTATCAGCGCTTTTTATCAGTGCCGATAAATGACACCTTTCATGAGTGATTTTTTTAGCACAGATAAAAGGGGCCTTTATCAGCACTTTTCTGAGAACTGAAAAAAGGGAACCCCCCCATCCTCACCTTGATTAATTGAAATTTTTAGCACTGTTAATACCCTTTTTTAGTGCTAATAAAGTCCATATTTGCAGTAGTGTTATCTTCTCCCAAAACCTAAGCTGCTTCAACAGGGGCACTATATTGTGTGTGTTCTTCTGACTAAATTCCATGTTGCTAGGTTTTCATAGGAATTAATGCAAAGTCTTCAATTGGTATCTAGATCTGACCCCGCCACTATAAAATATACCCTTTCACCTCCTGAAATCAAATTATAAAGACTTCAACTATCAATTATCAACCTCTGATGGGTGGAAATTGAAATCCTATCACCTGAAATTGAACTATCATACCTCTTGTCACCACTCTGGATCCTATATCCACAAATTAATCACCTAAATCTCACATCTAACCTTGATATAAACCCAAATATCTAATCCTTCCATTTTTCCTAAAAAACCATAAATCAATGTTTTCAATCAAGTCTGAACCCACCTTGAAAATTTTGAACCACAACCACATGGGCCCATAATGATGAATGAGATGAATAAAGGGGGAAAGCATGTGAAAAAAGGTGATGAGGATCATTTTTATGATTCAATCCCAGAAAATGATCAATAATTCTAGGATCAAGGTTGAAATCAGAGAATATAAAAATAAATCAGAATCAAGAATCCAATTTATTAAAATAGTCTCATGTGAATAGTAGGTAATCAAATATTAATAAAAATCTATATAAAAATCTATTCTCATAAATAAAAAATGGTGGAAACAATAAATAATAAACCCTTCCATTATTAGGGAACAATCATTGGTAAATAGAGCATTCATAAGTGATGAATAGGGTCTATGGTGTTCATTGGCTTCCTCTCGATTCACCTTGATCTCTTCATCATCATTCTCTATTCTCTATCCATCAAAAAAGAATGTTCCCTCTTCATTTATAATATCCCAGGGTTATGTGGAAAACCTTTAAGATTTACTATAGGAGTATATTTATAGAGGGTTTAATCATGGATAGGTCATTTAATTAAAATAAAAAAATAAAATTATTTATTTCAATAAACGCACCCACCAATCGTCACCTCCCACAGAACATCTGATGTTGAACAAGTTTATGTCAATCCTTGGGTAAACCTGACATTCAAGAATCAATCATGGTCTTGGATTTCCAAAAAAATGTTCCAAAAATAGGGAAACCATTTATATGGAAACGATGCATGTGCATCAATTAAAATATATTAATATTTTTAATATATTAATCATGGGGTCCCAATACACCCAAACATAGTGATTACTCCCTCAAAAAATACAGAGATATATATAGAAATATTTAAATGAATTAATCTAAAAATTTAGATGTATTATATTCTCCACTCCTTTAAGGATTTTCAACCCAAAAAATCATATTCTAAAAAATGGGGTTATTGAGTCCATATATAACTCTAATTCCACCAGGATCTCTCATGAATACTTCCAGCTTTCCAAAGAACAAAAACCAAAGTAATGTTCTATCTACACAGGATCCCCTCTGAATGATCCTCAATCTCCATAGGGAAATCTATCAAGTTTTCTCCATCCTTAGTATCCATCTCATCCTTGTAAATAATGAACATAGGGTCATTTATGTATCTCCTTAGCTATTACATGTGAAATATTTCATGCACTAGATCTAACTATGGGGGAAGCTAAAGTGGAATGCAACCTTGTAAACCCAACTTTGGATCTCAAACGGCATGATGATCCTCGTGGGTATCTTTCTTCCCCAACCAAAACTCTACAATACTCATCATGGGAATACTCTTGGGAAAACATGGTATCCATTATTGAAATAAAATGTCCTATAATGTTGAAATATTAAAAATTTATATCTACCATGTGTTATCCTCAAATTCTCAAGGATCATATAAACCTCTTATATCATCACATTCACTATATCTATCCCAAAAAGAGATATATCATCAATCTCAGTCCAAGATAAAGGTTACCTACAGTTTATCCCATAGAGGGCCTCAAAAGGTGTCTTAACAATATTAGAGTGGCCGTTATTATTATGAGAAATATCTATCAATGGAAAGTGATCCAACCAGCTCTAACCAAAGTCCAACACACAGTCCCTCGGCATATCCTCCAATAACAGGATAGTCTACTCGATCTTACCATATCTCCAAGGGTTAAATGTATTAATCATCCATAATTGGGTCCCAAAGGTCTCCTACCAGACTCCCCAAAACCATAAAGTGAAACTATAATCATGGGGTGTGACAATCATCCAAGTAACCCTAGGAATCCAGATAATCTCCCACATATATAACTGTCCCATACTATTAACTGAGCTCTCCTCTTAAATGTAAAGAAAGTTTTTTTACTTTATAATTCATTTAAAAGATCACCCAAATAGAATTGTTGGATCTCACTATCTGATTAATTCCCATCACAAATTCCATGGATGTGTTATCCCATTTCTACTTTGTAATCCCAATATTATTTTTTAAACCTTCTGGAGCCTAGTTCCCATCCCTTACATGATGAAAACTGAGATGTTAATAAAAAAAATCGACGCTCTACCTCATTTTATCCCACCAAAACTTATACAGAAGTTCCTTGTAGATATTTTTTACACCTGGATTTATATCCATGGGGTAAGTGTTAAAATATTTCATCAACACCTTTCACAACATGATTATAATCACCATCAATCCCAAAAATTTAAAGATGTGCACCCCTCTTTCATAAAATCTATTTAGTGTACCTCCTAAGGATATCTGGTCATGTAGAACCCCATAGTCTACATTCCCCAAATAAGACCCTCACACGCATTGAAGAAATGGATAACTCACCATCATTGACTGAAGAAAATATTCACCCCTCTCATCTGTTAGGGTAAGTTGTACTGAAGCCAACTGTCGAGACACCTCCTACACCAAGCGATAATTAGACATCCTACAAAAGGAATATTATACCACATTTCCCTTCCCATGATCATAAACTATCTAAAATTCATATTACTATAGGATCTTAAACCAATAACTCCATATCAGGTGAAGAACTATCTGAATGAAGATGTACCTAAGACACTAGTGTTCTGAGTAAACAACAAAAATGATCACCCAGAATATAGTGCCTCCACATATTTAGGGAAAAGACCATTGATTCTAACTCTAGTTCATGAGTCATATAGTTCTACTCTTGGGGTCTTAGCATCCTAGACACAGAAGAAATAATTGTATGCATATACATTAAAATGTATATAAGGCCAAATAAAGAGGCATCACAAAACACTATATATTCAATGTCCTTCTTTATAATTCTCAATATAGGAGAACTAGTCAAACTCAAACTCAGCTCCTTGAAGGATTTCTAGCCCTGTTCAGTTGAGGTAAATAGCTACCCTTTTCGCATCTGAGTGTTCAAAGGGGCTTAAATCCTAGATAATTCTTCCATGAACAACCTATAGCACGCTTCCATAAAAAGGAAACTCTTCACCTCTATTGCATTCTTGAGTGGCTCGAAATAAAGAACTACATAAATCTTCACTGTGCCCATAAGTAAACCATTCCAAGAGATGGCATGCCCCAGAAAGTGAATCTCATGGATCCAAAATCTGAAATTCAAGATATTTCCATAAATTTGGTGATCTAAGAGTAGGCATTGGACAATTACCAAGTGCTATGTAAGATCCTACTCTCGCATGAAGTAAATGAGTATGTTATCAATAAAGAAAACTACAAATCATTCTCTATATGGTTAGAGGATTCATTTGATAAGAGATATAAATATATAAGGGGAATTTATCACACCAAAATTCATCTCCATAAACTCATATTGTTCATAGAAACATCATAATTCCATATTCGTAATATCATCCTTCAGAACCCTCTACTGGTGATAGCTAAATATGAGATTGATTATAAAGAAATAACTTGTGTCACTCAACTGGTCGAAGAGGTCATCTATCTTGAAAGGGGGTACTTATTCTATACCATTCCCTAGTTAAATAAATGACAATCAATGAAAATTCTTAATTTCCCATCCAATTTTTTAGAAAAAAGATGATGGAGCTACCCTGGAGGACACACTGGGTCTGATGAAACCCTTCTCACAAAGGTCCTCTAAATACACCCTTATATGTTAGATCTCTATAGAGGCCATCTAATATACTATAGAAGATATTGGTATAATCCCAAGGTGTAATCCAACATATAAGTCCATCTCCATCCTAAGAGTTAGTCCCAGAATATCCTCAGGGAAGAAATCAATACAATCCAACACTACTAAAGGAATCAATATATTTGAATAATTCCACTATAGCAAGGGCCGAAATATCAATCTGATGGGCAATGGGTTGTAGCTTCCTTCTCATAAGGCCCACTCATTGAACCGTGAGATCACTCTTACCCAAAAATAATAATAGATTACTATCTATCTAAAGGGATCTAACTCGTTTGTTATGAAAATAAATATGGGCCTAAATTATGGACAATAATTCCATACCCAAGATGACATAATAAGTTTTCATGATAATGGCTAAAATGACCCATGATTAACTCTATCCACCGAATTTCGACTTGCACTGATATAATATAAGTGATATCAAATAATCACACACTATCAGAACCTTGAATCATCTCATGAGTTTCTTGGTTATATCCTCCCATGGATTTTATTTATTCGCAGCCTTATCCACATGATCTCTAATCCGGGAATAGACCACTTGGAGGTGGTGGTGGAAGTAGCTCATTGTTTCACCCTCCACAAGTGGTTCATCCCACCTAAAATACGCATATTCTTCTATTAGAAACACCTCACAAAGGGCCTCCCTAACCCCACCTAGGACATCCTTGATCACAGCATTGTGACTACCATGGTGTTACATCCAGTGTTTTCTTATCCTTCACATCATGAAATTTCTGAAAATCATGTTCATTTTTTCCTCTACCATCACAAGTATAGAATCATCCATCATCGGGTTTAATATATTCTTTTCATGAACCCTATGATATAGACTAGTGTGTCTATGTCTAGCCAATATTACACTTCCTAAGATGAGGCCTTGACATCAGTCGTCTACTACCTACTATATATGACTCAACAACATGATCTAAACCACCAGCACAAACCACCCATCATCCATCTTCCAAAAAACTATCAGTAACTAGGAAGCACTTTAGTAATACAACTTAATAAGTAACATTGAGACTATGTTGGCACAAATGTCCCTATAAAGGACCTTCCCAAACTTTCACGCTCAAAAGAAACCATTTCACACCATGCTGAGGAAGTAACACATGAGGTCAATAAACATCATGGTAGACTCTCTTACGGCAATATCACCCTTATGTTGCTCAAAAAACTCATGAATACATACATAGTGTAAGAAAAAATTGTAATACTCATCACCAAGTAGCTGGAAAATTATTTTCTATCTGAGTTCCATCTCGTCATGGGTCTACATAATCGGACTCCACCAATACCCTACTACCATAATGAATAAGGTAGGTCTTGAGTACAAACCTTTTATATTTTGGGATTAGATCGAGCCAACAGACTCAGATCAACCATCATATCCAATCCTTTGCCTCATGAGGATCTGTCTCATTATGTAACCTCAATAGTCTCTAACACTGGAACTCATATAGAGTGCTAAGACTGTACGCATCATCATCCCACCCTAGTGGTATTATCTACTACTCGATATGCAAGGGAACTTCTCCCTACCCACCTGGAGAAAACACCTCTTGAGATGACACCTAAAATGAGGCCTCATCACTAAACAAATTTTCTTCATGATCCTATATTGCTAACTAGGCTGGTTGTCTTCACATAGAAGCCCTGAAAGTGATCAAAACATACCATGGATAGATGAAAAAATATATATGGAGATGGAACAAGAAAGATAGTAAATGAATCAATCCTATATGATTCATATACTAATTATTTCCTACAAATGATGTCTCAGAATGTTGAGTTGACAAGTACATAGTCATACCCCTGGTGAATGGATACTCTAGTCGTCGTCCCAACATTGGATTATCTTTCTTCAAATCCACACGCAAGACTCTTTGATGATTTTTTCATAAGTTTAAGACCAATCCTCACCATGGGTCCTACTCCAACATTGACCTGAGGATGAACCAATTTTATCCCACTCTATCTGTAACACCCCCATTATTTCATAGTACATTATCTCATTAAATTAATTCAATAGCTTACGCTACATGCAACACTGAGTTTGAACGCACCACAACTTGCCAAACTAGCCATTCAAAAAGCAGTTATGAATAGTATTAACTGTATTTTCAATCTTATATAATCTATATAATTTTAACATCCATATTATGTGTTTCTTAGATATAATATAAGAACAAATTCATTTTTTCAGATAAAAGAATTATTTTTCAAAAAATGAAATTTTACCACCTTTTAATGGAGAACCCTTTTTAAAACCAATATTTGAAACTTTTATATATAAAATTTAATGAAATTAAATTCTTCTTTAGAAGGGGGACATAAAAATTTAGTTTGGATAAATTTTTGGTACTTTTTTGATAACTTTCATATTTTGATGAATAGTGAAAATACTATGTTTTAATTGAAAACAATTTTTTTAATCGAAATAATTTATAGTGTTAAATTATGAATTTGAATTGTTTTGAAGTATATTTAGATTATATTTTTATCATTTAATACAATTTAGGTAATTATAAGTTATTTAACATTTAAATTTGACAAAAACACATGTTAGTCTTTTGATAGTGTTTACTTTTTAAAAACCGGCTTTTTGGTTTTGACAATATGAATTAAATTTAAATTAATTAATTCAAATTATATATTTTGAATTTTAGTAAAATAGAATTAATTTTTTAATTAGGAATATCAAAATTATCTTAGGGTGATTTTTTGATATTTTTCTGAAAACATTCAATTTTTGATGAATAGTGAAGAACATTGTGTTATTGTTTAAAACTGACTTCTTATGTAAATAATTATTTATTTTATTTAAATTTATTTTAAGTAAAAATAAATTTATAATACCTATATAAGTTCAATTTAATTCATTTGAATCATTTTATAATAAAATTAGATGTATAAATGTTTATTGAACTTTTTACCGTCTTTTACCCACCTTCTAGGAGCATTTGAAAATTTGCATAAAACATAATTTTACCACTTCTGTGAGTTAAATTTAAAAAATCTGAAAGAAACAGTTGATATCAGTAAGTAAATTTTGGTTCAATGAGATGAAAATAATTTTTGTTGAATAGTAACTTTTGACTTTTATTTACCACGGTTCAAACTAAATAGTGTAATTAAAGGTAAAAATGATATTATAATTACCCTAAAATATATCCTAATTCTATTTTATAAGTTTATTTTGACTAAAAACAACCTTATAATAAAATATTATCCTCTTTGGTCCACTTGGATTAGATTGGGATATTTATTCTTATTTTATTTAAAGAAGAGTTAAAAGTGTTATATTCAAAGTTTAATAAATAAAACATTTTTAATATAGAGTTAAACATAAGATAAATTTGACTATAAATATTCATTAGAAATATAAAATTATTTTATACATAATGGTATTTTTTTATAATTTTAATACATTAAATAATTAAGTTTATTTATGACACAATGATGATGCATAAATTACCTTCTTAATAAAATATTAAAATAATTGATATTATTGGTTGATATAATATTCCTAAAAATATTAGGTTAGGACAAAGGGCTTAAATAATATTCTATATGTCATTAATTAACCAATTGAGTTTTTGTTGGATGTTTAGAGTAAGTTTATTAACCATATAGTGTAAGAATACAAGAAGACACGGTAAAAGTTAAACTATTTAACTAAGAGTTAAATCTAAAAGATAAGGTTAAAATGGTAACCTAAACTTATCTAAAACCTATTGGTTGAAGGTATTTAGACCCATAACCACCTAAGTCTATAAATAAATTCATTTATATCCATTATAAACCGAATATTATTGTATAATAAATTAATATTTTAATCATTTCCTAAAGTGACCCTCACCCCTCTTATAAAAGGGCACTTCCCCTTCTTTCCAAATCACACCTCCAAAGCCATTTGTCTTGGAAAAAACCTACCCAAATATCATCCCAACTTCCCTAAAATATACCTAGAGTCCTTAAATTGATCATAAATCCAACCTAAGGATCCCTTTTGATCAACTCAAAAGGAAACACCCGAAAAAGAGGTAATAATTTCACCACCCTCTTTCAAGTTATTTTCTTCTTCCACTTCCTATTTATTTGTTATTTCTATACCAAAATAATAAATCCAGTACCTCCTACACAGTTTATGTTACTATAAATATTTTACAGCAATATTCATTATTCTATCCATCCTATAAATGACAAATTCACTATACGTGCGTACGTACGGCTTGCCGTCTCCAAGTCCTGGTGTAGTTTTTTATTCAAACACTTAATTATTTGGATGGATATAATAATGAGTATAACTGATGTAAATAATAAATATATCATGTTAATAATTCTGTATATATGATATACCATCCAATTTCAGATTATTTCACCAGCAATATAATTATATTGTCACTCGTGCGTACGTATGGATTACCGTCTCCACGACGCGAAGAGATTCATTCTCACGTTCACCATTCAACGATTATTATAATAATATATATTATTAATAAGTATGTAATATATGACATAATAATGTTTCTATATATATATATATATAATTACATATATCTTATTCACTTACATCCATTCAATACGATATGAAAACGGAAACAGCATTTATGCGTAAGTACAGCCTACTGTCTACATAAATGGTGCCTTCCATTTCATATATATATCTATTATAAATATTTATATTATAAATATATATGATATATAAATCAATTTTTATATTCTTGAATTATTTAAATCATGATCTAAATAATATGATTGATAATAAAAAGTTTAAACATGTACGATAAAGAAAGCAATTATTACCCAAAAATGTAAATTTAACATGCAAATCATTATTAAATGGGTAGTGTAAAGTCACAAATAAATCATGTATGATATAATAAATATTAATATGGTTCTATTATAATTTAATATAATACTATGGTCATTATATGAGTGGTTAAACATACCCTCGACCAAAGGAAAGTACAAGGTAATGTTTAATTCCTCAATCTCATTATTAACCGAGATAGTTTATGGGTAAGGTCTTACCGGGACATATTTATTATCCAGGTCCATATTTCATAAAAGAGCTTTCAAAGGGATTCTTTTTAAGGTAATATTTTATTAAAACATCATTTTAAATGTTTTAAATATTTATTCTTTAAAATCATTCTAATTAATGTCAATGTTTTCAAAATGGTTCTTTTAAGGATTTATTTATATGGACATGAATGTTTTTAAAATTTTAATTCCATTAAAAAGTTTCAAAGTGGTATGGGACAATTTGATTCCAAAATGTCTTTAAATGTATTTCTTTCTAAATTATGTGACTTTTAAATTTTTTCATGAAAAAAGTATATTTCTCTCAAAGAGTTTTACAAATCATTTTCATCTATGTCAACATCCTTTGATGGATTTTAAACTTTTTTGAATTTGATTTATTATGATACAAATCATCCATATTGTACTGAAGGTTTTGTGATATGTTTGACTGTGGATGTGTTATTTTTATAGCATTCATCGTTTATGGATAAAGTATTGACATTTCATATGCTAGTTTTAATACAAATGTTTAGGTTATGTTTAAACCTTTTCATATGAGGAATGCATTAGACTTAGTAAGTGACGGGTGGAGCCATCTATAGCTCCTAGATTCATCGAAAGGTCTCATGAGACAAACTAGTGTCTTGGAACAAGGTCTTGACAAAATCTTATATGTAGTCTTGGAATAAGGCCTTGACTATGTGGTTATGAAGTTCGACGTTATGCATTACATCATTATAAAATTAGCTATTTATATTACATGTGATTACTCGACTAGTAGAATATCCATGTTAATAAGTAAATGGAATTATTTGATTTATCTTTTCCATACTATACTGAAGATTAATTTTAAAAGACTTTTTTTTAGTTTCTAACATTACCTTAAATATTTATGCTTATTTATGAATGTTTTCTCTTTATTGTTATCCTTACTAAGCATCTGAGATCACCTTTTTATATGTCTTATTTTTTCTAGGATGCGAAGAAGTATATTATGAATGACCTATAGGTATAGTCTAAGGGTTATGCATGTGGTCAGTGGAGACAATGTTGTTGTTTTTTTATTTTATAATGTAATATAACGTTCATGTATGTAATCTATTTTCTAAGACATCTAAACTGATCGGTCCTTCGGGGCGTGATTCCTTATAATAATTCCAATGTATTAAAATAATGCACTGACTCTGGGTAACTAGGGTTGGGACGTTACACTATCATGACCCAACCCACTGGGTCCCACCTATTTGGTAGAAAACTGGGTGTATCAACCCCAATCCCAACTCCAATAGGTTGGGGACAAAGACAAACATGGAGAAGTCATAAAATGAAATGGGAATCCTTATCATAATATACTTATATGTATATTCACAACCATCTAGAGGAAATAGTGTAGAGGAATAATGAAAGACTAAAATATCTAGAGTGTAACCTTGCATAAAATAACCTCTAGGAAATAAATCTTAGTATAACAATATAATACAAAGTGTAAAGAAAAAAATTGTATTACCAAATAGAAATCAAGCCCCAAACTGACAAAATATGGAATAAAAATTAAGATTAAGAGATTCTCGCTCCTAAACACCATGTTTGACCAATTTACTCAGTTAATGAACCTATGTAGCACTAAACTCCATGGATGTCACTTCCAATCTTCCTATAATTTGTATAAGACACAATATGTGAGGGAAATTCCCAATTAGGGGTGAGTATATATATACCAAGAAGGGTTACGCAAAAACCAAAATGGGAGTAATAGAAATATGCAACCTCAATAAGCTCAATCCATAACAAGAGGGAAATGAAAAACCCAACATATATGCTCATAATGAAACCTAGAAAAGATAGAAAGGGGATCTCAATCTCCATAACCCAACCAAGAATGGTGAGTTTTACTTCAACTATAAAGGTCCATATTTGAGGCTCAACATCATGTGCAACCACACAAGAATTTATGTGCGGTCTTGCACCTCACTATTGTGCTCCACATCCAAGGGTTCTATAGCTCTCATAAAGTTTATTCTCTCTATCTGAGTTTGAAGAATGGGGGTACCCCTATGTTTATAAAGGAATCTCAGAAAAATATTATTTATGGAGTACCAACTCTACCTAACTAAAGAGTATGGGGACCTGTATACTAGTGTCAAATGGGATTTTCCAACCACTGTGTCTTTTTTATAACCTGATATGATCACATCCCTCGGTCAAGAATTGCCTAATGAAGTGGCACACATAAAACACCTCAAAGAAAATCTTAAATTCTCTAATTAAGGAAACTATTTTGTTATAAAAAATACTTAGGATAAGCTACTCATGGGCCAAAAATACAGGTCCCAAAGAAGAGGATATGGAAGTTATAAGTTCTTGATATAAGTACATGACATGTCAGTAGGGTCACATGTCATGTGACCTCCCCTCATTTCCAGTTCTTGTTCTCCCCTAGAAAAGGATTTGAAATCCAAGTCATACTAATAGTTTGTATGGGTTTTATATGGAATTTCTTGACCACCCAAGACCTCCCCATATCCTCTTAGCTTGTGCTTATGTACAATAGTTGTGCCCATGTACTATGTCCATGTTTGAGTACATGATTATGCCCCTGTACTCTGATCATTCATGTGCTCCTAGACATTTTAATGCTCGTGTACTATCAGACTACACACCAAGCCACTAGAACTAGGTATCATGGAATGTATGAGTCATACATGCCTTGTGATCCTTATATTTCCTTTAAACCATAACTGCCACAGTTGGGGTAGTAAATGATATTTGTTAATCTGGAATATAGTCTCTATAGTTAGTTTATTCATTTGTAGTAACATATGGTCTATATATGGTTTTATATCTACCCTTTCTACCATAAAATCCACCATTTTTGTAAAAAAATAAAAGGTAAGAGACTCTGGTCATCGATTCCTTGCCTTCGATGCCTAGAAATTGGAATCTTATCACCCTGAATCAAACCATCATTCCTCCTATAACACCTCTTGTCACTACTTTGGTTCCAATATCCACAAATAAATCACCTTTATCCCACATCTATCCTCGATCGGACCTCATCAATATTTATTTCATTCACACAAACACCACGAATCCCCGGGTTTGACCATGCTAGAACCCTCCCCAGTATAGTCAAACCACAACCCCATTATCCAATATTGAATAAAACGACGAATAAAGAGGGGTAAAGAACATTAAAAAAGGTGATGAGTATCTTTTGGAAAATAATATCCCATCTAATGATCAATAAGTGTGGGATGAAGGCTAAAATAATAAAATAATAAAATAAATTGGAATCAAAAATTCAATTTATTAAAATGGACTTATCTGAAGGTCGGGTCACTAGAGATCAATAAAAGAAGATATGCATATCCATGCTCCCCAAATGGTAATAAATCACAAATAACGATAAATGCATTGATTAAAGATTCATATTTGGAAAAGAGTGCATTATCTAGTGATTAAGAAGTTTCACTTCGTTCACTACCTGCCTCTTAATTCGCCTCAATTCTTTCATCATCATTCTCTAGTCTTAATCAATCAATGAATAATGCTCCCTCATCCTTTCTCATCTCCTAGGGTTATGTGGATAACATTATAGATTTTCTATAGAAGTATATTTATAGAGTTATTTGTATATTTTAGTTCATTTAATTTAAATAAATAAATAAAATTATATATTTTATTAAACACACCTACCAATGATCACCTCCCATGAAACGTCTAGTGCCAACCAATCTTAGGTCACACGTGGGGTAAACCATAGGTTCCAGAATTAATTGTGATGGGGGTTGGACACAAGCATCAAGAAGAAATAAAATGAAATGAGAATCCTTATCCTAATATACCTACATTTACTTACACTAGTATCTCAAGGAAAAGGTGTAGAGGAATAATAAAAGACTACAATATCTAGAGTGTAACCATGTATGAAATAACCTCTAGGAAATAAATAATAGTGTGGCAGTATAATAAAAAGAATAAAGGTGAAAAATACATTCCCAACCAAAAATCCAGTCCCAAGCAGACAAAAAATGGAATAAAAAGAAATCTGATGAGGTTTTGACTCTAGAACATCAAGTTTGAACATTGTACTCAGTCAATGAACCCATTTATCACTAAGCTCCATTGATGTTACTTACATTCTTCCTGCCCTCTGTATAAGAAAAAACATGTGTTGGAAATTCTCATGGAAGGGTGAGTATTTAAATACCCATAAGGGCTCCCCAAAAACCACCTAGGGAGAAATAGAAAGATGCAATAGTTTTAAGCTCAACCAATAAAAATACAGAAATAAAAAAACCCATCATCTATGTTCATAAAAAACAAAAAAAAATATGTAAATGGGATCTCCATATCCATAACCCATACAAGTATGGTGAGTTTGAATTCAACTTTAAAAGTCCATCTGTGAGTCTCGACATCATGTGCAACCTCACAAGAATCTTTTTTTGGTCATGTACCTTGAAATTATGCTCCACATCCAAGGGTTGCACAACTCTCATTAAGTTTATTCTCCCTGTCAGAGTTCGAAGATGGGGTAGTACCCCTCTATAGATAGAGAAATATCACCATACTATTATTTATGGACTACCAAATCTACCTGAGTAAATTTTATGGGGACCCGTACACTGGTGTGATATTGTAGTTTCCAACCACGTGTCTCTTTGATAACCTATCACGATCACTACCCTCGTTAAAGCATTGTCTGAAGAAGAGTCATGCATAAAACACCTCAAATATTATCTCAAATTCCATAATGAATGAAACCATTGTGTTCTAAGAAAAAAATAATCAGGATAAGATACTCATGGGCCAAAAATACAGCTCCCAAATAAGGGTATATGGAAGGTAAAAGTTCCTAATATAAGTACATGACATGAATATAGGGTCACATGTCATGTGATCTCACCTAATTTCCTGGACATGTTCTCCCCTATAAACGTATTTTAAATCTATTTCATATTAAAAGTTTGTAGATGTTGTGTATGGAATTTCTCAGCCTCTTGAGGCCTCCCCGTGTCCTCTTGGCTTGTGCTCATGTACACTAGTTGTGCATGTGTACTGTGGCCATGTTTGAGTACACGGTCATTCTCATGTACTCTGATCATTCCAATGTTCCTAGCCACATTGTTACTCATGTACAATCGAATTACTTGAAGATCCACTAAAACCAAGTCAAATTCATTGTTTGATTCATGCACGACATGTGATCCTTATCTTTCCTTGAAACCCAATCTGTTATAGTTGGGGTACTAAATTATATTTTTTCATCTGAACTATATGATATGTAGTTAGGTTATTCATAGGCAATAATTTATGGTTTTCCTATGGTTTCAAATATATCCTTTATATAATAAAATACACTATTTCAGTACCCAGAAATGAATGGGAAAGTCTCTGGTCATCGATTCCTGACCTTCAGTTCCTGGAAATATGAATCAGATCACCCATAATCAAACCATCATTCCTCTTATAGCACCTAAAATCATTGCTCTGGATCCAAGATCTACAAATCAATCACCTTAATCCCATATATATCGTTGATCTGGCCCCAAATCATCAATATTTCTTTCATTCACACAAACACTAAGAATTCCAGGGTTTGACCATCCTTGAACCCACCCCGGAAATGTCAAGCCACAACCCCATTGTCTAACGGTAAATAACATGACAAATAAAGAGGGGTAAAGCACATGGAAAAATGTGTGGAGTGTCATTTAGCCACCGAGATCCCATCCAATGATCAATAAGTACATGATGAAGGCTAAAATAATTTAATAATAAAATAAATTAAAATAAATAATTCAATTTATTAAAATAGGCTTATTTGAACGGAGGGCGGTTTCATATCAATAAAATAAGATATGATGATTCATGATCATCAATAAAAATGGTCAGAAATCACAAATAATGATCCCTACCTTGATTAAGGATGGATATTTGGTGAAGAGAGAATTCTCCAGTGATGTAGAATGTCCACTTAGTGCCCTACCTGCCTCTCGATTCACCTAGATTATTTCATCATCTATCTCCAGTCTTGATTTGTTAATAAATAACACTCCCTCCTCCTTTATAATCTCCTAGGGTTATACAAATAGCCCTATATATTTTTTATAGAAGCCAATTTATAGAGGTATTATGCTAGGTAAGTTAATTTAATTAAAATAAATATAATTATTTATTTATTTTATTAAACACACCTACCAACAGTCACCTCCCACAAAACATCTGATGCCAACCAATATAAGGTCACACATAGGGTAAACCATAGGTTCTAGAATCAATCGTAGTCTTATATTTCCAAACTAAATTCCCAATAATAAAAACATTTATACCAAAATGATGAATGAGTATGAATTAAAACATATTAATATTTTTAATATATTAATCCTGAGGGCCCAAGACACCTAAATTTAGTGCTGAATCCACTAAAAATCTAGATATATATATATATATATATATATGACTTGATCCACAAAAATGATGTTGTTACATCATGATTAGAATTTTAGGTACTAAAAATTTGGAATGAAATTCATACATTTCTAGAATAAAGTCATCTACATTAAATTTATAAAAAAATAAAACAATTTTTCATGCCATCAATATAATTAATGAGTAATTATAGAATAAATAAATCAATCATAGTTTTAATAATGGACATGTAGAAAACGGAAACGATGAAAAAACAAGACAAATAGATCATGCTTTTAAATTTCAATAAATAATATAAATAATTATAAATACTCCCTTAAAATCAATATCAATTATGGATTAAAATTAATCCTTGATGTAGTAATATATTTACAATCTTTGATATTCCAAACATTTATAATTAGTAGATCAAATGATTAGATCAAAAAATTAGCAGTTAAGAACACTGAATGTTGACCATGACCAATAACCATAGAGTGGTGTAACTTTTTAAGACATTTTTAATTGAATTTTGAACATATTATTTCCATAACATAGAAAAATATAGTTGGTTGTTTCCCTCATAAATGATAGAAAATGAAATGATCTCAACAGTTCAAAATTATTTGAAGGCTTTTCAACAACAATTTTCTTTGTCACTTTTTTATCCTTTCCAACTCAAGAATAAACTAGGGATCATGGATTGTAATATGCTAAATTGGTCCTCATTGTTCTTATAAATTTTACCAATGATTCATGCCTAACATAACCACAGCATGGTTTTTTTGAGATTCTCATTTGAAGAAGGTGATTCTATAAAATAAAAGGGTGTATATCACGGAATTTTACAAAGTCACTGGAAGTTTTAGATTTCAAACTAATCCATCACAATTCACAATGGTATCAAAAATTCTAACTCCATTGAAAATACCCAACCCAACGATTTCCTTTTCTTATAGGTGAATCCAAAAAACAAAAAAAATCCTCCATTATGTGTTTATAAAAATAACTCCATTTCAGATAATATCATGCTTGAAATGGATAATTGAAATTTCATGGAACCTGGATGATTAAAAACTCTAAATTTAATTTTCGCATTCAAAAAATTAAATATATTTAACTATAAAATAAAAAACATTGAAAATAGGAAATAAAAATATAGAATAATTCTAGATACACAAAATATAGTAAAATATAATACATTTTTAAAATTTGAAATATAAAATGTGAAATAATATTAATTTCAAGATTTTTTTATATTTTTAAACAATTTTTTAAGACTTTGATGATTTTACATCACTTTAAAAGTTTCGAATCACTTTGAAGTCCCTTTTATATGACTTCATAGTTTTCAAATGAATTCCCTCAAAAAAATTATGACTTCACGTAATTTATTATGACATAATATTTAAATTTATATGACATAGTAAAATTGTTATTTATAACTTAAAATAAAACTGTATGATGTTAAAACCTATTCATTATGAGTTTCTAACTTTTCCAAAAACTATTTTGTATGACTTCTAGAATTTAGAAAAAAAATTGGAATAGAATAAAAATAAACAAATAGAAAAAAATGAAACGATATAGGATAGAATTTTTAAACTATTAGAAATTATAATTTCCCAATTATAAAATAAAATTATTTTATAATAATCATGATAGAGGGAATAAAACAAATTAATTTTATTAATTATCAAAACATGAAGTAGTTCAAGTAGCTACACTAACAAACTCTCCCTTTTTGAAAATTTAAAAACCAAAAAGCAAATAAAAATAATATATCCCTATATTTGAAATTGTTCACAAAGGATAAGTATCCATATAAATGTTTATCTTCTAATTTTAACATTTAAAAACAATGTTATACTTCCCCTAAGTTGAGTAATCATTACAAGGAAAATAAAATAAATAAATTTTTGTATCAAAAATAGAAATAAAATATTGAATTAATATATAAAATTAAGACTCAAAAATCAAATAAAAAACTTCAAAATTATTTCCCCTAAATAAAAAACTAAGGCATGGTGGACAATAATCAGAATTATTTAACAAATAAAAGAATAAAACGTATCATTATCAAACATATCCCCTTAAATTTTATAAATAATTGTCATTAAAACCATAGTAACAAATATAGAAATTCAAAAATAGTGTCCTCAAATTAGAAATCAGATTAAAACACAAATTCAAATTTAATGGTGCCTTTTTATTTGAAATAGAAATTAAATACATTAATTACCCCTAAATTAACCAATATGAATCCAAGAAATAAAAATTACATTTTTTCAGCTAAATCATACCCAATCCTAACCTATTATATTTATTTATCTAGTTTAAAATGTATGTATCATATAAATTGATAAAAATATTACAAAAAAGATAAATATGATTCATATCTAAAATGTAATTATTTTAAATGATTTATCAATATAGAATTTTTTAGTGTAATATTCCTTCTGAGTATCTAAATTTGTAAAATTAATTAATGTAATATTATAAATATCCCATAAACCACATTATAGAACCAACAAAATTTTATTTTATTAAATTAAGAATTAAATTTATAGAAAAAATATATCTATAGTAATTGATAGTGTTATAAAGGGGGAAAATATAAAACAAGGGAACCATAATATGAAAATTTGAATCTTCTTAATCCATTATAACGATTACATCTATGAACAAAATTGTAGAAATGAAACAAAATATTGGTAATATAATATTTATTTGGAAAATGAAAATATATATTACCTTGAGAGAAAATAAAATTTAATGAATAATTAAATAAACCTGAGGTATTTATATATAGTATGGAACTCATATGACCCTTACAAATTGGACCATTGGAATAATAATCTGGCCATTTTAATAGTAATCTCACCATTTGGAATAGTAAAATGATTTTTAGAATAGTAAAATCATCTAATTAATGGTAAAATAATATTATATATCATATAAAATAAAAATATATCAAAATTATATCATGATACAAATAAATAAAATCCTTAAAATTATAAAATATGTCTCTGTTTTTCTGAAACACATATGTTTTATTTATATTTTTATGATCTATATAAAGAAATAAAAATAAAAAAAATATTTTTCATAAAATGTGTTTATAAAATGATATTATGTTTCATTAAAATTATAATATTATTTTTTTAGACCACAGGTAATTTTTTAAAGGCTAATAATTTTGATCAAAATATAAAAATTGATATTTTTCCAAATAAATCAGCATTTTTTAAAGTTAAATTAATAATATTTAAAATTTTATTTTAATACATTTATTTTATTTTAGGAATATTAATGTTAAAACCTAGTTATGGTTATTTTTATTTATTTTTATAAAATAGTTTAATTTTTTCTGAATAGGGAAATATCTCAAAATAAAATATTTTTCATTAAAATCAAAATACATGAGAAATATTTTGTAGATGATATAATTGAAAACTAATCAAAAAATTAAATGAACAAATTAATATATTTATTCATATGATTCATCACTATTAATATAGTTGAGGAAAATTAATAAACAAAATGATATTATATTTAATAAACCCCTCTTCTCCCCTTATAAATATCACCCCTTCTCATCACACCTTCTAATCCTTTGATATTTATAAATTGATATCCAATTAAACTCCCAAAACTCTCTAATTAGTCTTACAGATTTTGGTCTCACCAAATACTATTCTAAGGAACCTAAAGGTGTATCCTAAGAGAAGACACCCAAAGGAAGAGGTAAATTCTCAACTAAACCTATTTCAATTTAATTCTTCTTCAAGAATCCTCATATTTTTTTATCAACCTTGAAATAGGAACATCAGTATACTAAATATTATTGTATATATTATTATGGTTTAATATCCATTCCCCCCCCCCCCCCCCGCATAATTTTTTTCTAAAATTAAAACAATTTTTTTGTAATATGGTCAGATCACCGCCCCGTGAACATTGAAATTCATTTTCAACCATCACCTTCATAGATCATTAAAATTCAATTATTATTTTTTAAAATCATCTAAATACTTATATAATATTTTATTTCAAATTCTATAATGGATATATATCCATAATAATAATTGAAACCAAATAAGTTCACCTTGGTTGGAAACCTCGCCTAAGTGAATTAACCATACAATAATAACAATTAAACTACAGAAACTATGTGTATTTTAAATACTATATGACTTTTAGAACCATTTTGAAACACAATGTAATGATCCATACCCCAGTATCTCAGAGCTAGTGGTTTATTTATTACATTTTAAATAGATACAATGTATCACTACCTAAAGGACTGGTTATTTTATTTGTCTTAGAAAACTAGATACATACTTGAATATAACATATATTATAAAAATTCAAATACATGAAGTATTTTCTATGTGAAATCCATTATTTATCATAGTGTATCCCGGTATATCAATCACAAAAGACTTCCCAGTATCCTAGGAAAAATAAAATATAAGAAATAGGTGAGTTCAGATGCTCAGTAAGGGTGCATATAGAGGTGCCTATCACTAATAAATAGACACAATCAATACATAATGGTAAGTAACTACCAACATTCTATTTAATAAATAAACTGAACATAATATACTAGAAACAAATGATTATAAAATAAATCCATGTAAATAATCACATAACTGTAAAACATATCCATGGATATTGTAACTAGTTGAATAATCACATGAACATTAACTACAGATCTCATAAATATGGAATACATAATTCTTGAAATCTGAAACTATAAATTTTATCCTCAAGATAGTTTAAATATATGGGTGGAAACCTATCAAATTTAGGAAAATGAGTAGTCTCATGAGACATGTAAATGTGTCTAGGGGATATCTATAACCAGGAACCACCCATAAAATACTAAGTCCAATTAATTCCTCATATGAAAGGGGTGATACATAATCAATAAATAAATTTATTTTAAAAACAAACATATTAAATATTAATAATTATCCCAATTAAACAAACATAATTATAAACCATTCAGATTCATATAGTGAATAGCAATAAAATTGTACATCCTCATTCATATCGATCATAAACAATTCAAAGAAATAACAAGCATTGTTTCATAACAACATATCCCCAATGGATTATAATTATAATAAATATATTTATGACATTTATGAATTGAAATACCATAAAAATTTCATTAAAATTTTTCTTTAGGAAAATAACATTTTCACTTTGAAAATAAAATTTTAAAACAAACAGTTGACAAAAAAATTCATAGTTCCTTTCATAACCTATGAGAAATTGTAAAATAATCTTTAAAACAATGAGTTCTCATTATGGTGAAAAATTATTTTTATGTCCAATGCATTAAAACAAATATTCCTTTCACATATTTTGTAAAATCCAAATTGATATTGTTTTGAAAATTAAATCAATATTACTTTCAAATAATTTTTTAAAAACAAAAATGTGTAATAAATTATTTAATAAACAATTTTTAAAAGGTTTAAAAAATATTTAGAAAACATATATTTTGATGAAAAATTATTTTCAACTGAAGAGAGAAATAAATTCAAATTTTCTTGAAAACATTTTTTCATTCATTTTAAATACCTAAGAGTGGGAAATTTGTGATATGAATTTAAAATTAAAATAAATAACTATATTATAAGAAAATAAATTTATTTTTAAGATATTTATATATAAAATAATTATCCTAAGTGAAACTTAAAAAAACCTAAACAATGATGAGATTTTGAAATAAACAGTTTCTAGTTTGTTAATATTTGAATCATTGTCCCCATGAAACAAATATCATCAAATGAAACTTTAAATACCATGAATATAAATATATTAATGATATAAAATATCGAATATTTATTATATACACCACATGAAGTAATTAAGTGGTGAGTATTGCATATATCTCACATAAGTAAGAGTGAGATAAGAAACCCTTTCCTCAGAGATAATTTCCTTCGTACATGTTTGTACCTCCTTTATAAAAAGTATATGTTTATTATAAATATATTATAGAACCATAATCATACATATATTACCATATATTAACCTATTATTACATTTTACCTCCCATTTTTTAGTAATATTTCATTAATTTTGTTGTTTCGAGTGTTAATAGTCATGTTTTCTAATGCACGTTTTGTCATGAAAGTTAGAGTTTTTGTAAATATAATATAGTTCCATTATCTCTAGAATGAAATTAATATAATTAATATTTTTTCATTATAATCATCCTTATATCCATTCATTGAAATTTTACATAGATATGAATCGCATCGCTCCATGGATATGGTAGGTTGTACGTACGCACAAGTGACGATATCATTCCCTTAAAAGATGAATTGGTATAGAATTTTAAGATATATTAATTTAAAAATATATACATACAATGTCATATATATAATTTTTATTCATTAAATTTATCCATATAACCCTCCATTTAAATATTAATAAATAAAATAATCACATTACTTCATGAGGTTATAGTCAACCGTATACTCAAGTGGCGTTATCGTATCACACAAGAAATAGAAATTAAGAATTTATATGTGATAAAATAATTAAATAAGTATAATTATGTCATAAATATAATATAATTAGGTTAATTCAGTCATTATATCCATCCTCTAAAGGTTATTATGGAAAAAAACTACATAGATTCACAAGGTGGTAGTCCACCGTACACACAATCGATGATTTCATTTCTCATTTGATGGAGGAGGATACAGATAAATAAAATTTCATAAACATAATAACATATTAGTATATGTTATATAATTATTTTATTATATTATAATTTTTTAAACATAATTTAATGTGGAAAATAATAAATAAAATGAAATAGCTTTGTAAAGATAATTACCTTCTCTAAGAGAAACCACATTCGGATCTCCTCTTAAAGACCCGGGGGTTGGTATTTTGGGAGGACCAGAATCTCTATAATATTTCCCTGGAATTTTTGGAGATATTTTTTTAAGTTTTTTTCTATACAAAGGTCTAGGAAGTTTTTAATAATTGAAGTGAGGTTGTTCCCTTTTATAAGTGGGTAAAGGGGACCTCCTTGAAAATTACTTGAAAAGTTCCCAAGAGAATCCAAAATGATAAAGTATTTCCCCTAAAAAATATTATAAATAACATTAGTTTCAAATTTTAGATAGTATATGGTGTATGTGTGGCCATAAAATATGGTTTTTTTGAGTTTTTAGGTCATTTCAACCATTATCATCTCAGTTTAAACCCCCAGTAAACATATTTTTACATTAACTAAGGTAATTAATTTTTATTGTTTTCACTATAAATTTGGGTCAAAAATTAAGTTAAAATTATTTGATAATATAAATTTATTTTTTTTCAAATATGGAATCAATTTTTTCTAATTATATTCATATATGTTGTAGAATTAAATTTAAAATTATTTGTGCAGATGCATTGAAAAAGCGGGCTTCTACAGATAAAATACTCATAAGTGTAGAAGGTTTTAATATCAAAATTCAATATAAACTGATTACACGAACATAAATTTTATTTAATATAATATTTTTTTACTAATTTTACTATAAAAATAATCTTAAATATAATTTAACATTGTAAATAATTTAAATGAAAAGGAGGTGTTTGGTAAAAGTTAGAATCTTTCACTATTCATAAAAAATGAAACTTATCAAAAAAAACCCGTAAATTCACCCTAAGATAAGAATATATTTTGACTTTATATCATTCTACTGGAAAAGTTTCATCATTTTGATGTGGTTCAATCAATTTACACTTTATATCATACTCTAAGAAATTAATATCCAATATTAATTTTTATGCATGAATCACTAAAATTTACAATTAATATATAATTACCCCATAAAATAATTATAACTCACTCTTCCTTTCTTTAGAAATTTTTAAAGACAAAAATGGTGATAAGAAGTTATCCAATAAAACCCAATGTTCCACTTATTCCATTCCACAAGAAGTTATACAAAATACTCATCCAAAAAATTCTATGTCCAAATTCAATGTCCAAAAAAATTGAAGGATAGTCACTAAATCAACATTATATTCCCCATAAAATATAAGGTTTATCTTAATTTAGAATTCCAAATATGTTAATACCTTGATCACCATAAAACCTTAATGAAATCATGAATTTTTCTAAGTATAAAATCTCATATTGTCGGATATATTCCATAAATCAATACTTCCAGTAAAATCTAGAAAAGATGACCAAAACCATAAAACCTTTATCCAATTTCATGGTCAAAAAAACTAGCCCATAAAATTATAATTATTATCTCAATATTAGGAATATATTAAGGTTTATCCTCCCTCAATCATGTGTTTTCCAAGACTATCAACTTTCCACTGCATCACTTTTCTTTATTATTGGTACTAATCAAAATATTCTCTTAAATAATTTAGGTAATAGTATTGCAATACAAACCTTTTAAATCTCATTATCCTTATAACAATAATAAAATTGATAAAAAACTCATATAACTTAATTCTTGAATCCAAATACAAGCACATTAATCACTGCACTATATCTATGGTAATAGTACAAGTTTGGTGGCCTTTCTTTCCACACTTATAATAAACTACCATTCCATTTCGATAAGTACCATGGTGCTTCTTTCCAAAATAATCACATGTTTAAAAAAACTTATTTCCCTTCCTACCCTAATCCATTTTCTGATCAACCATAATCTTATTCTCTAGCTTATATTTTAAGAAATAATACTTAGATAATTATTTCTCTATCTTGATAGAACATGGTATTATGTCTTAAAATGATGGAACATTTTGTCATACTAGTTTCCATTGAAATAAGATCTTAATCTCTTAAAATAAATAATAATTATCACTCTTTACAATATGTTCATTGATTGGATTCACATTCCTTATACTAGGATGCATTTCTAAATGATTGAATACACTATATTAGATCATAAAACTATGAAACATAAGGTATAATCCCAAAATTAGTGAATAACATAACATAAATTGAAAAAAATATGAATAGATAATCTCAAAATCATAGTAATGGTTTCATTAGTGATATCTTTATTTTACAATCCTTTATAATGGTACGTAAAAAATGTGAATTATCCTAAAACTATTCCCCATTAGTGTCAAAACATGTGCCTAGTAAGGATCTTTGTCTTTCACTAGGTGGAGATCAAGTCAAGCCTAATTTGACATTTTTGGAGTTATTACCCCCAAGGTAATTATATTTCAGAACCATGTCTACGTGTAGTGTCTAGAAAAGGATGTACTTATAAGAAACAAGACAAAATATCTTCTTTACCAAAACATTAAAATGTTCTTATATACTTATCCTTAAATTTTATCATAGGTTTATCTTCCCTACTCTATGTTTTCCAAAATATATTTCCCAAGGTTTCTAATAAACTTTCTACAAATCTAACTATAACAAACCAGACACCAATTACCCATAACTGGTGTCAAATGTCTTGAATTGGTAATAGATATGAGGTATCGCATCCCAAAGATAATAAAGTGGTGATCTTATATGCTCACTAAGGGTATATTTACAGAAGAATCTATCAATAATAAATAATCATAATCAATATGTAAAGGTAAAAAACTAACTCAGATTCCATTTAAACAAAAAAACTGATCATAATATGGAAGAAATAAATGATGATCAAATAAATCCACCTAAATTATAACAAAATATTTAAACTTATCTGTGGATATTCTAACTAATAAAATAATCATATGGACATAAATAATTGATCTCATGTTTAGGGAATTTATAATGTCATACAAAAGAAACTGAAAATTTGTTTCTCAAGACATTTTAAATCTGTGACTAGAAACTCATCTAATTTGTCCAACTGATTTGTCTCGGGAGACATGTCAATGAATCTAGGGGCTATCTATAATTAGGCCCTGACCATAACATACAAATCCAAATGAATTACTCATACAAAAGGGGTGAAACATAATCAAGATAAAATTCATATTATAAACTAACATACTAGTTGTTAATACTTACCCGAATCAAAAAAACAAAATCATAAACCATTAAAATTAATATGGTGAATGGAAATAAAATTGTACATCCTAAATCAAAATGAAAATAAACCATCCAAAGAAATAATCAATTATATTTCAATACAACATATCCTCAATTGATCATAAGTACAATAAAGGGTTTATGTCATTGATAAATTGAAATATGATAAAATATTTATAAAAACATTATTAAGGAAAATTACCTTTCCCCTTTGAAAATCATCTTTCTAAATAAGTATTTCAAAAAATATTTTTAAAATACTTTTATTTTCAATTAAATCCAATTGGGCCTTTTTTTGAAATTGACATGAATATTACTTCCATGAAATTATTAAAAAGTAAAAATGAATAAAAATTATTTAACAAATCATTTTTAAAAGGTTAAAAAAATTGAAAACATTTTTATAAAACATAGATTTTGATGAAATTGATTATTGACCAAAGAGATAAATAAAGTAGAATTTTCTTAAAAACATTTTATCAATAATTTTATATACCCAAGAGTGGTAAAATGGTACTATTACATGAAAAATTTCCTAAATAACCATAGTATAAGAAAATATATATATTTTAAGGTATACATATCTAATAATTTCCCTAAAGTAAGCTTAAACAAAAATAATCCTAAATAATGATGAGGTCATGAAATAAACCCATAACACTTTGTTAACTTTTGAATCAAAACCCCAGGAAATAAATAACATAAAATGAAACATTAAATATGGTAAGTATAAAGATATTTATTATATAAAATATAAAATGGGTATTATATACACTATATAGAGGAAATAATTATTGAATATGCCATATGTCTCATGAAAGTAAAATTGGGATGAGAAACCCTAACCTTAAGGTCGAGTTCCTTCATGCATGTCTGTAACTCCTGTATAATAAGTATAATTTTATTATAAATATATTAAATTATCATAATAATATATGAAATACCATATATTTTCCTCTTGTAAAATTTTACCAGACATTTGTTTAATAATATTTCATTATTTAAACATTTTAAAGTATTAATTGCCTTTTCTTATAATGTGTGTTTTTCCATGAATGTTTCAGATATTTTAAATAGGATATTGTACCATTATAGTCATAATGATATTAATGTTATACATATTTTTTTAATATATACATGCATATAACCATTCTGAAAAATTTTACATAGAAAATAAATTTCATCGCTTCGTAGGGATGGTAGGTCATACGTACGCATTAGCGATGATATCATTCCCTTAAAGGGTAAAAGGGTAAGGAATTGTATGAAATATAAATTTTCAGAAATTTATATAATTTCATATATATCACATATATTTATTAAATATATCCTTACTACCTTCCACATAAAACTTATGTGCGAAACAAATCACATCGCTTCACGAGGCAGTAGTCCTCCGTACACACAAGTGACGTTGTCTCACCCTCAAGGAATTAAAAGTAAAAAAAATATATGTGATATAAAAATTAAATAAGAATAATAATGTTTGAAATATCATATAAATATTTCGAAACAGTCATTATATCCATCATTTAAAGGAAGTGATACAAAATTAACTACATCAGTTCGAAAGGTTATAGTTTGTCATACACAAGATCTATGATTTCATTCCACATTTCATGTAGTATGATATGGATAAATATTATACAATCAATATAATAACATCATTTTATGTTTTATATACTTACATTTATATATGGTAATTTTTAAAAGAAAATTGAATGTGAAAAAAAAACAAAACAAAATAGTTTTGCTAAGACAATTACCTTCTCTAAGAGAAACATCTATCATATCTCATCTTAAGGACCCTAAGATTCGTATTTTGGTAGGACCAGAAACTCTATAATATATATAAGGATGTTTGAGATATATTTTTTTGTTTTTGTTTGTAAATACCTAAACCCTAGTGTCCCAATGTTAGTGTTTTACTTTATTACATTAGCATGATTATAAGGAATCAAATCCAAAAGGATTGAATAGTTTATTAGTCTTAGAAAACTAGACACATAAATAAAACCCCTATTGGGAAATGAAAATGAAATATAATACATAACAAAATAAACTTCTCAATATCTTTAAAATTAATTCCAATAATTTATCTTGATATCTTGGGTAAAGGAAACATGAAAAGGTTGATCTAAAATTTTCAGTAAGGGTATACATACAATGAAATCTATCATAATTATGCAATTACAAATTGGAAAGTCAAATAATAGAGGAAAATTCTATTTAACCAATATCTTGATCATAAAATGGATGGAATAATAGACCACTAAATAATTCCATATAAATGATCACATGAGTAAGAAAAAAAAACTATGAATATTCTACTAATCAAATAAACACATGAAAACAATAATTAAACTCATAATGATGTTATTCATAATGTCAGATATTGTTTAAATACATTATAAGATTTTTTTTACAAGAACCTAACATCATCAATGATTCCTTCCAAGAATATAACATCATAAAGGATTTATTCCAAGTATCTTATAAATGGGTAAGGCCTTGGCCAAATCAAATTCTAGTTTATATCATGAGAACTACAAATGTATCTAAGGGATATAGAGGTACCCACACATCACTAACTAATTCCAATTCATTCCTCAAATGAATAAATAATAAAACTAAATCAACATGTCTTAACTAAATCAATGATTTTCTAGACAAAATATCATTATTTCCCTAGTAAAACTGACCATAAACCATTTACTAAAGTATAGAAGACTGTATCATAAGATATCAAACTTAATTAAGCACAATATTCAGTAAATTATTTTTATAGTATGAAAATAATTTAAATGATGTCATTGAAAAATTCTTAAGAAAAACTCCCTTTTTCATTTTGGAAATCATTTATTTTTAGAAAGCTACGCAATTATTAAAGAAAAAAGTTATTTTAAAAGAAAATTGTAATATTTTAATGTAATATTAAAAACAATATGGCTCAAACAAGGATATAAAATCCATTCAACCATATAAATTAAAAAACATTGCTTCAATATTGTTGTTGTAAAAGTCATAAATCACCTCATTTAGAAGACTAAAAAATATTAATTTCAAATAATTTTGTAAAAATAAAAACATTGGTGAATAAATTTTTAAATATTTATAAGATAATATTAAAAACATTTTTGAAATTATCCTTATAGATCATGGATTTGGAAGATAACTCCCTTGTAGATACTTAGACAAAAACAATCTCAAATAATAATGAGACTGTGAAATAAACCCTTACCTCTTTGTAATCAGTTGAATCATGTGCCCCATATAATTATTAATAAAAATGTAAAAAATTTAATATAAGTAATATAAACAGATTCATAATATTATATATCATAGGGTAAGTACATCGTACAAAATAAATAAGTGGTGATATATCTCACACAAGTAAAAAGTAAAATGAGAAACTTTTACCCTGCACTTTCCTTTAATTGAATGTCCTTCAATATCCTTTATAATGGTTTAAAATTTGATTATTAATTTATTTTAGAACCATATTAATATTTATAATATCTTATATTATCCTTATATAATATCTTATCACTACTTTATTGATAATATTTCTTCATTTTCATTGTTTTAGGTGTCAATTGCCTTCTCATGCGTATTTTGTCGTGAATGTCCCCATTATTTTAATTGGATATAGATATATCATTTCAAGAATTATATTAATGTTACAAATATAATACTTAATCATCTAATATAGTTTTACAACCATTCTTTAATGTTGAACATGGTAAATAAATCACATTTCATCGTGAATACGGTTGGTCGTACGTATGCATGAGCGGCAATATCATTCAATTAGACGATAAAATAGTAAGTAATTGAATGGTATATTAATTTTTTAGAAAAAATTATCATGTCATAATTAAAATATTAATCATTGTTTCCATCATTATACCCATCCAAGTAAATTGGTGATGAAAAACAAATCACACCACAATGTGGAGATGGTAAGTCGTACGTATGCACACGTCGTGCTTTCTTTTCTCATAGAATGGATAAATGGTGGAATATAATTTACCATAATCATAATAAAATATCAGAATATATATTATACTAGATTAATTATTTTATTATTTAAAACACACCTTAATAAGAAGTGGAATAATAAAAAAATTTGAAAGAGTTGATAAAGATGATTACCTCTTCTTCAGTAGAGCTCTTTTAATCTCTTCGCAAGGGACATAAGGTTGATAATTTAAAGGGAAGAAAGCATATAAAAATTAAAAAATGATGGTTAGAAGAGAAAAATATAAGTTTTTTTCAGATATATGTCTCAAATTTGGGTAAATAAGGTAATGAAGAAGTTCTCTTTAATGATATAGGTGAGTAGAACATTTGAAAACTCTAAAAATATTAAAATATAATAAGGATATTCTAGAGAGAAAGACTTCAAAAAAATTTAAAATTGAATAGGGATTGAAATTTTAAACCATATATTATCCATTTTTAGATTATTTAAAATTTTAATAATTTTTAAATAATTTAATAATATATTAATTTAAAAAAATATCATTATTTTCAAATCTAATGTTATTCATTTAATTTGACTTCGAATACATCAAGAAAAATTGGAAATTAAAATCCAGTGAATTAAAACAGCTATAATATTTCCTATAGATCTATAAAAATCATCATAAATATTAAATTACCCCAAATATATCAAAAATAATACTTTTAAAATCAAGTATTTTACCTTTCTATTAATTAAAAAACATTTTATTTAGCATTGTGGATACATTTAATGAAATTATATAATTTCTAAAAATTAAATATAAATATCAATAATGAAATTATTTCACTAAGATCAAAATATAAATTTAGGTTCGTTCATATCTATATTTCATCCCTGTGTTGAAACATAAAATATATTAATTACAAAGAGAGCAACATTTTGTAACTATCGATAATTTAGATGATATATAAATTTTTCTAGGGAAAAGTGTCAATTAAACAACTAAAATAAGATCTTAAGGTACTAAGGGTCTATTACTATTCGTCCAAAAAATTTGGGACATGTTTAGGTCATGTTTATACCCTTATCTTATAGTTTTAACACTTATTTAATCTCTTTAACTCTTACCATGAAAACATGGATTTTAACTCTTTGAGGGTTAATATAGTCACAATAAAATTTAAAAAAATACATATAAATGGATTTTTAAAAACATTTTTAACCTTATACCAGTCATTTATATGAATTTAACATTTTAAGGAATTTTATATCACTTAATAAAATATTATTTATTCTAAAATATCATTAATGTTAATTTTGACACTATTCATTAATTTCAGTTTTACAAAATATCAATAAAACAATATATCTTTGAACAGACTATTTTAATACATCCCTAACATGTACATTTCATATCAAAAAATTATTTTTGACATTAATTTTCTCAGATTATATTTATTTTAATATTTTCAATATCATTTCTTTTAAATTTCCATTAATAAAATAATTACTACATCATTGTTGTGGAAGCATTTTCAGCTAATTATTTCTTCCATAAAAATTAAAAATAAATTATCATGATGAATATAAATATTTTAGATTTAAAAATTCTATATATGGCCTTACATATCTTATATAATACTATATATTAAAAAATTTATACTTACTAATAACACTAGTGTGGCAAGTTTGACTTTTCTTCAAATAAGATACTATAAGGTGATTAATGTCAACCATGTGGAAAAATTATGTCATAAATTAGGATGAATGATTATTTTGGTAGAAAAAAATCATAAAATAAAATTAATACAAACCTTATGGTAATTTTCTAATCCATATCATAATTATTTTTACCCTTAATTACTCAATTTACCCATAAATGTGGTAATAAAAATTACTAAGTTTATTGTTCATGTTATCCAAAAAAAAGAAGGGTCATATTCACTAAATTTTTATATTATGATTCAAAATATACAATATATCTTTCCTAATTGAGTTAATATAGTTAGAAAATTTTAATTTAAAATTAATCTTGTAGATATGCTAAGAAAGCGGGTTTTTAAAGTTTAAATGTTCAAAAGTTTACTAAGGTTTTATATATAAAATTAATATGAAGAAAGATTAAAATAACCTTAATTGGGTTAATATTTGAAAAATTGATCTATTTTTACTTTAAACCCAATTTATAATAAAATTTAATATTATAAATATTTTAGATGAAAAGTTATTTTTCAATTAAAAGGCAGTATTTATCACAATTCATTGGAAAATCAATCCTTTCATAAAAATACCAAAAATTCACCCTGGGATACTTTTGAAAATAAAATTTCCAAAATGAAGATTATTTTTTAAAATAGAATTTATTATATTGTCCAAATTTTTTTTTAAAACAAATACGCCATCAGATGGTGATGAAACTGCCTTTAGAAAAAATATAACATATTATGCTAATAGTGGATTTATTTTCATATCATATCTATAAAACACATAGGATGAATTTTATACATTATATGTAATATATTTTATATATATATATATCATTAATATATGTGTATATATTTAAACAATATTTTTATAATTTAGTTAATCTTCTTCATACCAGTCATTCTAACAGCTAGGTTATAATGGTAACATTTGAATAATAATATTTAGTTGATCATTTAAGTTGGGAATTTCATGAAACAAAAGATGTAAAAGTGATTAAATTTAAAAATATACATACCGTAAAACATTTGGGTGTTACAATAAGCCTCTTTCGATAAATTTTGTGCTCGTAATTTTGAAATTGCATATTGAAAAATAAATATTCATACATGAAAATTCTATTATGGGAAACTCACATCATAAATAGGGTTAATAAAATATCATATTATTAATAGGGAAAGGGATATGTAAATGTCATCAAAAAATTATTCTTTTTAATTTGAGAACATTTTTCAAAAGTGAATATGTATAAAAATAATTATATAGAAAGATAATGGTCCTTTGTCATAAGAAAGTAAATAATCCATGGAAATTTAAGGGCCTAAAATCCATAAATTTGCGATGATTTAGAAGAAAATAAGACTAATTATATATAATGGCAATAGGATAAAAACATTCAATATCCTTTTCTTAAATTTTAGGAATTCCTTTACCATTTTGATATAGCACTCTAGATAATAAAATTTCTCGATTTAATTATGTGTCATAAGCATAATCTCATACTTTTGTTGTGCTTTGATCTAGCTCCACTTTATTTCCTAAACCAAGATATGTATATTCAAGAGGAATTTTATTTCAAAAACAATTTTATTAAAATATCCATAACTCATTCCTTCATCCTTTAAATATTTACCAAAAGTAAAGTGGTTAGATCATGTTATAAAAAATGAAAAATCATAATTTTACCTCTAAAAATAATATAAAAATATTCACTTAATCCATTCTATAAGTAGTCACTTTAAGACTCATTTAAAATACTATTGTCCAAATTCAAAGTCCAAAAATTTATAAGGAAGTTCACTAAATCTCCAAAATCTACTTAAACATAGACTTTCACCAAACAAAAAAATGTACCTCTTGTTTTCCCATATCAAATATATAAATACCTTGATCACCATAAATCCAAAATGAAAAAAGCATTCTTCCAAAAATAAAATATCATTTTTTTCAAAATATTCCTTAAATATAAACATATAATAATATCTATATATAATCAAATTTCTAACCATTTACATGGTCACCAATTCTTTCCCATAAACATCATTTTATCAACATTATCTAAACATTGGGAACATATTAAGGATTTTATTTCCCTTAATAATATATTTTCTATGCATTTTCAACATTACACTGAATCAATTTTTGGGTAATATTCAAAACATTCTATCAATTCTTTAATGAAAAATTATTGTATTATACTTATTATATATTTCATAATTCAAATAACCAAAATATCATTGATAAAATATTAAAATGATGTAATTATTAAATCCAAACACATGCACATTAATCATTTCTCTTTGTATGTGGTAATAGCATAAGATATACCATGATCCATTACCTTTTTGAGTTATATTCCTTTGATAATTCAGATAATGATTTTCATAGTTCTTTATCTCCTTATAGTTGAAGCATTGTACATTAGAAGATTTTTTCTTTCCCTTGTAATCTAAAAAATTATTTTCTTTCTATCGACACATTTAGAAATTTTCAAATCCTTTTAAGAAAGTATGAGGTTATTCATTTCCACAATTAGGACATGTGCGAAAATAATTCCTTCCCTTATTCCCTTTAGACTTATTTTTTCTAACTATATTTTTCTTCTCTTGCTTCCCAATGAATCCATAAGAATTGGATAATTCTTTCTCTCTATGTTATGAACATGATATTTTTTCCTTTTATGATGAGAATTATTGGGAGACTACTTTACTAATAAATATTGGATTAATCCCATAAAAGATACAATGATTCTTACTCTTTAGATAACATGAATTGGTGAGGTTTTGATTCCTTCTTCTAGGTGCCATTTCTAAATGATGGATTTCAATATGTTAGATCATATCATTTTTAATCACAATGTGTATTCAAAAAACTTTTTAAATACTTATCATAAATTAAAAAAATTATGAATATATAATCTCATAATAATAAACATGGTTTATTTAGGATTTTAGTTTTCACATATCTTCAAATTCAATCTTATGGTTATATTACCTAATCTATGTTTTCCTAAATCTAGATCCCATGGTTTCTACTAATCTTCCTCTGATAAAAACTATAAATATCCTGACCTCAATTTCCCAGAGTCAGTGTCTTACTTTATTACATTAGTATGATTACAAGGAATAAAATCTCGAATGATTGAATAGTTTAGTAGTCTTGGAGAACATTATAAACATATGATACCTATACTAGTAAAAGAAAATTAAAAGTAATATATTACAAAATAAACTGCTCAACATCCTTAAAATCCATTCCAAGAATCCATCTTCATATCCTGGGGAAAGGAAAAAAAATAAGTGGAGCTAAAATACAAAGTAAGGGTATATATACAGTGTAATCCATCATAATTAAGGAATAATAATTATAGAAAGGTAAATAACTGAGGCACATTCTATTTAAACAATAACTTGAGAATAATATGGATAGAAAAAAATATGATCAAATAATTCTAAATAAATAATCACATGATCTATAAAAAATAACCACGAATATTATACTAATTGAATAACCACATGGAAATAAATAATTAATCACAAAATTATGGAATTCATAATGTAGGAAATCTGAAACATACTTTTTAGGCTTCATAAAAAGAATATAACATCATCAATTCTTTGTTCCAAGAATCTAACGTCATCAAGGTTTCCTTCCAAGAATATTATAAATGGGTAAGGCCTTGGCCAAAACCAAGTCTACATTGTTTAATGAGATCTGCTGATGTATCCAGGGGCTATAGAGGGTATAAACCTTCTCTAATTCTAATGCATTACTCACATGAATAAATAATACAACTGAATCAACATATCTTAATAAAATCAAGGACTAATCATATGGAATATCAATATTGCCCCAATAAAACTGATCGTATACCATTTACTAATGGAATATGGTATCGTAATAGATCAAAATAATTGAATCAAAATATCCAATAATGGATGTTATAGATGAAAATACATTAAATTATATCACAAAAAAATTCTTAAGATAAATACCCTTTTTCATTTTGAAAATATTTTATTTTTAAAAAGTTTTGAAATTATAAAAGAAAATATTTTTTTTGAAAAGAACCATGAAATATTTTAAAGGATTATTGAAATCATTAAGGCATCATAAAGGTCAGAAAATTCTTTCATCCATATATGTGAAAAACATTAATTCTATATTTTTATTGAAAAAGTCATAAAGGAACTCATTTGGAAGACAAAAAAAAGAATATTTTCAAACCATTTTTTAAAATTTCAAACCTGAGCCTAAATGGATTTAAATATTCATTGGATAATAGTAAAAAAAATTAAAATATCCTTATATAAAATGTACATTTAAATTAAATATTTCTTATTAGAGACTTAGATATAAAATATCCTGAATAATAATGTGATTGTAAAATAAAGCCTTACCTATTTGTAATCAGTTGAATCTTGTGACCTATAAAATTAATAATATTAAATTGAAACATTTAATAATATTTAGATAATTAGATTCATGATAAGATATATCAAATGGTATGTGCACCATATAAAATAAATAAGTGGTGAATAAAGTATATATCTCGCATAAGTAAAAGTGAGATGAGAAACTCTTATCGTGCACTTTATATTAATTTAATCTAATTTAACCTCATCTATAATGGTTTAAATAATGTTATTAACAAATTAAAGGAATGTATTCACATTTATAATATCTTATGTATTCCTTATATAACATCTTATCACTTGTTCATTAATAATATCTTTCTATTTTCATTATTTTGGGTGTTAATTTACTTATTTTATCATTCATATTTTTTAATGAATGTCCCTTTTCATTTTCATTGGATATAAATCCCTAATTTAAAGTATTAATTTTATAAATAAAATACTTAAAAAATTAATATAGTTTTATACCCATTCTTGAATATTTAACATGGAAAATTAATGGTAATTCATCGTGGAGACGGTAAGTCGTACCTATGAACGAGCGATGATATAATTCCATTAATGGGTAAAATGATAAGTAAGTGGATGCTATATTAATTTTATTAAATTAATATATTGTCATAATTATAATATATATCCACTATTTCCATCATTATACCCATCCAAGTAAATTAGTGATGAAGAAAATACACCAAGACATGGAGACAGTAAGTCATACAAACGCACGCACGGTGCATTCATTTTTTGTAGGAAGGATATAAAGTAGAATATGGTTTTACTATAATAACAATAAAATATCATAATATATATGTTACTAGATTGATTATTTTAGTATGGAAGCCAAACATAAATAGGAATTAGAAGAAGAAATAAACTTAAAAGAGTCGATAAAGACGATTACCACTTCTTCGGCGGACTACATTAAATATCTTTTTAAGTGATCTAGGGTTGATCCTTTGGAAGGAATAGAACCTATAGAACTTAGACAAGGATATTTATAAGAGAAATATTTAGGGTTTTTTCAAGCTATATGGATCAAATGGGTATAAATAAGTGAAGGAATGAGTGCCCTTTTATAATTGAGGTGAGTGGCACTTTTGGAAACTCTCAAAATATTAAAACATAGTTAGGTTATTCAAGATACAAAGTCTATAAGATGGCCTAAAAATGAATATGGTATGAAATATATTTCCATATATTATCTACTTTGGTATTATGTAATATTTTTATGTTTTTTAAATAATTTAATAATATATTAATTTAAAAAAATATCATTTTTATCAAATTTGATACTATTCATTTAGTTTGATATAAAATGCATCACGAAAATGTTATAATTTGTATATAATGGTCTCAAACCTATTTAATATATCCTACAATTCTATAAAATTTATTATATACATTAAATCATCCCAAATCTATCAAAATTAATTGTCTTAATATCAATTATTTTATTTTTCTCTCAATTAAATAAATATTGTATTTAGCATTGAAAAATAATTTAAGTTAATTATATAATTTATAAAAATTAAATATAAATTAATATAAATAAAATAATTTTACTAAGATAAAAAAAAGACATTTAGGTTCACTCATAACAATATTTTGTTCCAATCAAGACACATAAAATATATTAATTACAAAGAGAGTGACATTTTGTAAAGATATTTGATTTAAATAATATATAAGTTATTTTCATGGAAAATAATCCATTCAAAACATGAATTAGATATTGAGTTAATATGGGTTTGGTATTATTCATAAAAAATTGGATAATTTTAGGTCATGTTTATACCATTATCTTGTGGTTTTAACACTTCTTTAATCCCTTAAACTTTTACACTCAGAACACATATTTTTACAATTTGAGGGTTAATATAGTTATTATAAAATAAAAATAACCAATAAATGGTTCTCTAATGACATTTTTCAAATTATAGAAATTATTTCCCCAAATATAATATTTTTAGAAATTTTATATCATTTATTAAAATATTATTTATTTTAAAATATTATTAATGTCAATTTTGATACTATTCATTACTTTAAATTTTAAAAATATCAACCAAATGAGATATCTTTGAACAAACTATTTGAATACATTCCTAAAATGTCATTTTAAACTATAAAATTTTTACATGACATTAATTATCATAAATTATATTTACTCTAACATTTTTAATATCATTTATTTGATAGTTTCTTTAATAAAATAATTATTGCCTCACAATAGTGCAAGCATTTAAGAAAATTATTTATTCCCTAAAAATTAAAAATAAATTACCATGATGAATATAAATATTTTATATTTCATAATAATATTTATGGTCAAACATATCTTCAAGATGACCATATGTAAAAAAATATTATACTTATTAAAAACATTAGCGCGATAAGTTTGACATTTCTGGGAATAAGATAATATAAAGAGCTTAAAGTCATCCCAGTGGCTCCAAGAGGTCATAAATTTGGCCCAATGATGATTTTGGTCAATAATAAATCATCTAATTAAACCGTTACATGTGTTTGAAAATTTTCTATTCCTAATCAAAATTATTTTTACCCTTAATTGTCTAATTTACCTTTAATCATGTTAATAAAAATTACTAAGTTTACTAATCATATTGTTCACAAATAAAAGGGAAATATTTAATAAAATTTGGTCCCCATAATTCCAAGTATGAAATAAATTTTTTCAAATTCAATTCAGATAAATGAAAAATTTTAATTTAAAATTAATCCTGTGCACAGGGTGAGAAAGCTAGTTTTCAAAACTAAAAATGTTCAAACATTTTCTAAGTTTTATATCTAAATTCACTATAAAAAATGTTTCAACAAGAATAATTGAATTAATTAGTGTATAATAGATATAATTTTACTTTCAAACTTATTTAAAATATAATTTAAAATAAAAAACTATTTAGATGAAAAGTTAGTTTTAAATTAAAATGTTGTATTTTTCAATATTCACTAGAAAATCAATCTTTTCAAAAAAATACCACAAATTCACCATAAGATAATTTTTACATAAAACTTTTCAAAATGGTGTTTAATTTTTCAAATATTAATTTTAAAAATTTAAAAAAAATTAGATTTAGAACAAGAAAAACACCAAAACGATGAAAAATACTTTAGAAAAAATACAACTTTTATTCTAAAAGTGATTTTTTTATATCATCTCTAGAAAACACGTAGGATGAAAGTATTAATTAGATTGAATATATTATATATATTTTTTATTAATATATCTATATACATCTATAAATAATATTTTTATAATTCAGCTAATCATGTTTATACCTATCATTCTAATGGCTAAGTTATAATATTAAAATTTAAATAATAATATTTAATTATTCATTTAAGCTGGGTGTCGCGTGAAACATAAGATATTGAAGAGATTAAATTTAAAAATATATATTAAATAAAATATTGGGGTGTTATATTATTCAACCCAAAGGAATTTATTTTTTTGAATAAGTGAAGGTTATGAGTGACCTTTTATATGTGGGTAAAGGGGACATCCTTTGAAATTAATTAGAAATTTCCCAAAAGAATCCAAATTGATAAATTAATTCAAATGAAAAAATATTCAAAATAAGAATAGGTTTGAATTTTGTATGGTATAAGGTGTAAATATGGTCATATAATAATATTTCAACCTTTTCTTAGGTCAATTTAACTCTTATCATCATAGTTTAACCCCCTAGTAAACTCATTTTTACCTTAGTTATGGTTATTAATTTTTACTCTTTTCAATTTTAATTTTGGTAAAAAAATTAAGTTAACCTTATTTGATAAAATAAACTATGTTTATTCAAAATATGGAATATATTTTTCTAAATTCAATTATTATAAGTGGAATAATTCAATTTAAAACTATACCCGCATACGATATTAAAAAAGCTGGTTTAAGGACTGAAAATTTCCACAAGTATAAAACTTTTTAATATAAAATTTCAATTTGAAATTTATTCCACTAACCAAATTCATATTTATTATATTAAATTATAACTAATTTTAATTTAAAACCAATTTAAAATATAATTTAACTTTTTAAATAATTTTAATGTAGAAAAATCTTTCTGTAAAAGCCTTTATTTTTAACAATTCATCGAAAAATAAATCTTCTTGGAAAAATAAAAAATTCACCATAAGATAACTTTTATTTGATGATTTAAAAAATAATCTTAATTTCATAAAATAAATTTTATAAAACTGGAAAAAATATCCTAAGTGTACAAGAAGTGATGAAATAGTTTTCCTTGAAAAATACAATATTTTATAAAACATTTATTTTACTATAAAATGATTAATATTGTTTTTATAATCAATAGATATCAATTTAATTTATTTTATACATGTGTAAACCATAAAATTTCATAATTTAGATGGTATTATTCATACCCAAAAATTTAACAGTTAGTTTATCATGGTTATTTTAAATAATAATATATTGATAGAGTGTCATGTTTTATTTAAACCCAATGTTGTGTGCATCGCAAGATACTAAAGAGATAAAATTTATTTAAAAATATAAATATCTTAAATTCTTATGGTGTTATGTTTTCTTCTAATCCTAGTTCTTCATGTTATACACTCTATGTAACATGATGTTCCATTTTTAAAATCTCATAGTGTTACATCCAAGGATAACATGAACATCATTTCATCACACTTATGGATTAATGGAACCATTTCATAAAGGACTTCCATAATTACTTACATGTGATGTAGCCATAGAACCATGATATGAATGAATTTATGATAGTCAAAATAGAAATGATATCTAAATTAAATTACTATAAAATAATATAAAACCTTTATAATAAATCAAATATTTTATAATAAGGTTCTCAATCATGTATTCAATAAATATAATTTGATTATTTAGGATGTTAAGGGAAATTTCATAGGGAATCTATGTCTGTGGTAATAGAACTCTCTAAACCAACTTCTTTCATTTAAGTTGTACCTTTTTATATCTTCCTCACTTTATCTCTCTATTTAATATTATATATTTTTTGAAAACTTTGTGTATATGTCTATTGCATATATACCTATCTTATTATCCCTTTCTTTGGAGGGACTATAAATGTATTATATTCATTTCTCAATACCTTCTTTCAAATCATACCAATTTATGGGGAAATTTTTTATCCCTTAATCATTTCATGTAGCAACCCTGTTTAAAGTGATTTTACCATTAATATTTTCATAAAATATGAACTATTTAGGGGATAAAAATTATAGTTTATCACTGTATTTTAATGAAATTTTCATATATATGCCTTCATTAAAACCTTTTTCCCATTCCTTAAAATTTCATTTTAATGGTTCATTTATATACTCAATTATCTACCATTTATCATGAAATTTTCTTCAATTGAACTTTATATTTGATATCTACGCTTATTGATTCAAATATTAACGTAGAAAATATTTAATTATTTCTTCCCTTTATAATCTTTAGGAAATTCCTTTAAATATTCTTTGGGGAAATATTATGTTACCCATTACATCCATGGGTATTTATTATGATTATAAATTATGTTTGATTCCCTTTTATGGAATACATATGTGTATACATGTTATGATGGGTTCACCCAGATAGTGCTCCAATACATTGGGTAGTATTTATATCACATGACATGACATTTATGGGGTTATGGATTAAACCTAATCCATTATGGGGCTCTATCCAACATGATATTATATATTAGTATTAAGCCTTGAATTTTTCTTATGATGTCACGTATTAGGATGTTTCTAAATTCCTATGATTCCATGATCTTATAATTCCATGTTCTTTATATCATGCTTCATTAGGATTATTCATAATCCTTTTTATTTTATGATATCATGTTATTCTATTTGACTCGTATGTTATGCTTTGTTTTCATGATTATTCCCTCACTGGGATTTACCGATCATCCATTTTTTGTGTATTCCATGTGTTATCTAATGATGTTTTATAATATCAAATGTAATTAGGAGTAAATTATGTAGATTAGAATAAATATTTTTTATTTTAATTTTAGGTCTATGTTTTACGTACCCAGTCTTCCAAAGACACTGGTCCTCTAGATAATTGGGTTTTTTATAGGATATTTATTTTAAAAATAATATAATAACATGTGTTAGGGGATTTGGTAACTATAGATGGAATTCGATAAAGGTGTAGTTATTTTTGGGTATTAAGACAAGAATACATAGTAAAAATCCTAGGGATTAGTATAAGTAAAATAAATCATTCATAAATGTTGGTTAAGTATAAATAGAGTTGATTCTAAGAAATGAAATCTTTATCTGGATACTATTATTGGATGTATCTCTATAATAAATATACCTAGGGGTAATAATCCAAAAAGGGATTATTGGGTATCTAATCAACCTCTACCAAGTATATGATAAATATGTATTTTTGCACATCTTTTTTTACACTCTTTGGGGATATACATTGTAAAATTTACGAACTCTTTATGAATTATTATGAAGGAAATGAATAGATTGTTATGTTAGAAAAAACTAATAATAAACTTATAATGGATAACCTATATTGAAAACTAGAGAATCGTAAGTTAAGGTATATATTAAATTTTTGAGTTATTCTTTTTATGTTCATAATTTAACTTTTATATTCTTATTAGTCTAAGTGTTATCACCCCTACTTTTCCTTTATTTTAGTTAATGGTAGAAAATATGAAAAATATTTCCAATAACCAATGTAATAGGAAATGTGATAATTTTCCAAATGAAATTCCTAACAAGAAGGGAGTTATATTTGATAACTTCATGGAAGTACTAGCTCAACAAAATACATATATTAATAATAACTTCAATTATCTTGAACTTCTTCTTTCTCCTAAGAAAGAGAAAGTTGTAATTGATTTCTTTATATAAAAAAGGTCTCCAATATCTAGTGGATATTATGATCCCCTCATCATATAATAATTTATTAACTCTATTGAGACGATATTATCTATCCTTCAATACTCTGAATAAGATAAAGTGGTACTAGATATTTATCACATGGATGGAGATGTCGATAAGTGTTGGACACTGATCAAGAACACGAAGCCCATAGAGTAAATCAAATCCAATGAATGGAAAGACTTAATAAAATAATTTTAAAAAAATATTTTCCATGAACACTATTTCTTAAAATTGAAAGGGACATTCTAGGACTGAAAAAAAGGTAACACAAATCTATTGAGTCTTATGAGGAAAACTTCATATGGCTTTCATGATTTGCCTCTAACTTTTCCATTGAAATACAAATTAATTTTAGCCACTTCTTTAGTGTATTAAATATTATTCTATAAAAATATTTGGTTATTTAATAATTTTATAACTATAAAAAGACTACTTTGTGTTACCTTAAGGTAAAAATGGAGATTAGTGATTCTCAATGGCCCTATGGGGTTGGAGATAAAAAGTGAAAAAATAAAGTTTAATTTAGGATGATTAATCTATATATCTCAGGGGGGGAAAGAAAACTCAACTTCCCACATATCAAAAATGTGGGAAGAATCATCCCAAAAACTATATCTAGGTAATGGGGGTATCCTTCAAGTGTGGAAAAGGGGGGAATCTGTATAATCAATATCGAAGGTAGATGAATAATCCCACTAATCTGATAAAATAAAAGAAAGGTTTTTATTAACGCTGAGCTAGTTGTCTTGTGTTTCAAATTAAAGTAACATAAGAATTATTCAATTCAATTACCTAAGAAAAGTGTTTTTGGGGATAATAAACAAAAAACCCTTCAAGGCATAAAGATTAAAGAATAGATTATTCTATCACTACTATTGTAGTGGGCCCAGATAATGAAGCATTAATTGGTATGCAAGTTATTCATTCAAGAATGGAAAATGTATTATTTTATTTTTTTCTACACAATGTACTATATCATGCAAGTTTAGTGGATATATTAAAATACCAACTTCAAACATGAAGGTTGAGATGTCTGTGAGAACAAAAAATGGGGAAATTATTGCATCCCTAGTATATGACTCATCCCCAGTAAATGTGTGTAGATAGAACCACCTGGAAAATACTTTCATACTTCCTTTGGAGGGATTTTTGGTTATATTATGCCTAAACTGATATCATTCTATAAATCCAAAATCAACTATTGAGATAGGGAAATCACTCACCGTATCTCGAATCTTCCTCTTATTTTATACAAGTGTAAGTAGGATGAAAAACCTCCTTTGGAATATTATTCTCCATCATGGATATTATTTCCTTATGATCAAGCATATAAATATCAAATTATTGTGACAAGGGATAGAATAATGAATAAATACATTCTCGTTGAGAGGGTTTATAATGACATTTTCTATGAATATTTGTCTAGTTTTACTCTTGGTTGAGAGGTTGAGTTCTTAATTAAACTTATACCAGTATATCTACTTCTATATCCAATAATCCCAATATAACTTCCATCATTTAGTGTGAAGAACTAAATAATTAGCTACAATAGAATTTGAAAAAGGGTTTTATATTCCTGAGTGATTAAGCAAGGGTCATGCTAGTTCTCTTCATTGAGAAGGATAGGTTAATGCACCTTTTTATTGATTATCATGAACTCAACAAGATCATGATAAAGAACAAGTATCCCATTCCACATATTTATTATTTTTTTATCAGTTATGTGGGGCCCAATACTTATATATAGTGGACCTTTGGTCAAGGTATCATCAAATAAATGTGAGGAGTGAGGGTATTCCCAAGACTATCTTCCAAACAAGGTACAGGTACTATGAGTTCCTAGTGATTCCTATCAGACACACTAATCTTTCATGAATCTTCATGGACTTATTGAATAGAATATATTTAGATTTCATTGAAAACATTATATATTCATTTATATATTATATGTAGATATACTCCAAAACCAAGGAGGACCATGAGGATTATTTGAGTATAGTGCTCAAAATTGAAAAATAATAATATATATAAAAGGTGTAATAAATCTAAGTTCTAGATAGAAGAAATATAATTCATACGGTAACTAATCACTATAAAAGGGATATTTTTAGATCTTTTGAAGACAAAGTTGATTGAGGAGTGTTCTAAAACAACATATGTTATAGATATATTTATTTTCCTTGGAAAAGCTAAGTACTATAGATGATTTTTGATATGATTCCTAACATTTTAAAACTCATAGACCAAGACAACTCAAAAGGGCTAAAGTTTTTCTAGACTAATGAATGTGAATAATACTTTAATGAATTGAAAATAAGTCTTAAAAATATATAAATAAATACACTATAAATGATTTTTGGGTAGTGAAATTATGAAAAATGACAAAGTGATAACCTAAAACTCATGGTAGCTTAAATTTCATGATACAAACTTCCAAAATAATGATATGGGGTTAGCTATAGTGATCTTTGCAGTAAGGATTTTGTGAAATTATATATATGGGTAAAAATGGGAAATATATGTGAATCATAAGATCCCCAAATATATATTTATATAGAAGGAGCATAATATGCACTAGTGAAGATAGTTAGAGTTGATTAAGTAATATGAATGATTAATCCACTATCATCCTATAAAGGAAAATTAAGAGGAAGATACTCAAAGTAGAAAGGATATTATAACCTTATTTATGATGGGAACTGATAAGGATCCAATTTTCTTATATTTTCAAAGGATATATATAGATACCATAAATTAAGGAACAATATCTTACCTAGCTTAAATGATTGCTCAACTAACAATTTTAGAGAATACAAATATGCTAAAAGTGATTATGTGGAAATACATAAGAAGTTGGAAGCTATAATAAAATTGGAATCCATAGATTTCAAAATTTATGATGAAGGATTTTTGAGATTTTGTTCACAGTTAAGTGTACCATGAAAACCTGGGATAAAGAATGAGGTGTTGAATGATGCACATAGATTAACATTATAAATCCACACTGGGAGTATGAATATGTATCAAGATATCCAAGATAAATATTGGTTGGATACTATGAAGAAGAAGATTGTGGAATATACATAAAAGTGCCTAATATTTCTACAAGTAAAGTTGGAGAGGAAAAGTAAAATGGAATGATAAAATTGTTGTCTATACCTATATGGAAATGGGAAAACATCCCCATGGGAATTTTCCTAAGTCTTCCAAATACATATATTAGTAATAATTCCATATGGGTTTTAGTGTATCATTTTACAAACATTGATCACTTCATTGTTGTTTGATAGGACTTATCACTTGATCAACTTGGTAGGCTATACATCAAAGAAGTGGTGAGGATGCATGGAACACCACTATCAATTGTACCTGAATGAGATTCAAGGTATATCTACAACTTATCTAAATATCTCAAACATAATTTAGAAACTAATTTGAACCTCGATAAAAGTGGTAACCTCCAAAATCATGGCCAATATAAGTGGATTATCTATACACTTCAAGATATGTTAAGAGCATGTTTGATGGCCTTGAAAGGAGTAAGGGGTCAATATCTTCCTCTGTTAGATTTCTTATACAATAATATATTCCACTATAGAATTAAATTGGGTTTATATTAATACCTTTATTGGATAAGATATATAACACATGTGTTCTAGGATGAAATTGGAGAACACAAGTTAATGGGAACTAAAATGGTTGAAGAAATGGAAAAATGGTCAAGACCATTCAAAAATATAGTAAGACTACTCAGAGTCAACAAAATATCTTTATTTATAACCATCAGATATACCTATTGTTTGAGTTTGTAGATAATGTGTTTCTATGCATATATATGTGGAAGAGAATCATGAGATTTGGGAAGAATGGAAAGCTAAGTCCTAGATACATCGACCTCTTTAAGATTATTTATTGCATCGAAGTTATGGAATTTCAACCAGCACTCCCACCAAACTTGTCTCATATAAATGAAACATTTCAAGTATCCATATTGAAAAAGTACATACCAAATCCCTCACATTTACTAAATTCATTGGTGTTGTATTTGGAGAATGATCTCTCTTACGAGAAGCATCTGGTGAAGATATCGGACTGTAGAGACAACGTTATATGCAACAAGACTACTAATCAAGTCAAAGTACATTGGTGGAACCATAAGTGTAACATCCTGGATAAATGAATAATATGAAATTTTCATATTTATTAATATTGTTAATTAAATATTAATTTCACTTTAACGGGGTTTCTATGTTCGATAGCGTACCCGATACGAAACAACGACTTTCTTTGAAATCTTACGTTGCACACTAATAATATATTATTATTATTTTAAATGGTAGTTATCTCCTAGCCTTTGTATTGGCCGGAATGAACAAAACTAACTAAAATATGATTATACATGTTTGTTAAATGTATTTACAATTATCCAATAAAAGTTAGAGGCTTAAAATGTGAATAAATCTAATTTTAAGCATAATTTACATTAAAAGGTCGATTTACCGCATTTTAATGGAGAACCCTCATTAAATATAGTTTTGGTCACTTTAATACATTCTAATTGACCAAATAAAATCCTTCTTTAGAATGAGGACATAAAATTTTACTTTGGGTAATTTTGTTGGTATTTTTCTGATAAAGTTCATTTTTTAATGAATAGTGAAAAATATTGTATTTTAATTCAAAAGTCCCTTTTAATTTAATTTATTTATATGGTTAGATTATCTTTTAAATTGGTTTTAAAGTTTAATTAGAATATATTTATACCATTTAATCCAATTTTGGTCATTTTAATTAATTTCACTTTGAAATTGGACATAAACAAGTGTCAATATTTTGATAATTATTGTTTCTTAAAAACATGCTATTTGTTTTAACAATGGGAATTAATTTTAAATTAATTAATTCAAATTCTATGTCTAGAATTTGGTAAAATATATATCATTTTTTAATTAGGAATATCAAATATATCTTAGGCTGAATTTTTGGTATTTTTCTGAAAAACTAAAATTTTTTATGAATAGTGAAACCACTTAGTAGTAGTCAAAAAACTGAAGTTTTCATTAAAATGAAGTTTACCACTTATGTGAGTTGAATTTCGAAAATATGACGTACATGGTTGTTATTAGTAACTAAAATTTTATTCAATAAGATGAAAATAATTTTTTGTGAATAGTAACTTTTTACTTTTATTTACCGTGGTTAAAGTTAAATAAGGTAATTAGAGGTAAAAAGAATATTATAATAATTCAAAATTACCTTAACACTTGTTCAAACCTTATTGGTCGAGTCATTTATCACCATTGGCATCTTTGGGTCGATTTTGGGGACCCTTTGAGCCACTTGGAAGTGATAATGACAATTTAGATTAATTAACTTAAAGTAAAGGCAAAAATGACAAAAACATATATCTTTTAGTAAAGTAATTTTTACAAGGGGTTATATAAATTATCTTTTAAAATATAATTATTAATTTGAAATATAAAAATATTTCCTACATCATGGTATTTTTTTATAATTTTTAGACATCAAATAAATTATATTATTTATGACACAATAATGATTCAGTGTTTACCTCGTTAATAAATAATTTAATTAAATAAGATTATTAATTTTAAAATAACATCCAAAACCTATCCAATTATTATGGGATGATTTTAGTTCTACCATGAGTCATCTTATCTTAGACTATAATGATTTTTGAACCTTTAGAAACTGAATATCATTATATAATAAAATAATATTTTTACACTTTCTTAAAGAGCCCATCTTCTCCCTTATAAAAGGAGACCACTTCTAACCAATTCCTCACATATATAAAGCTATTTGGATCATCAAAACTCTACCCAATTAATCTCCCTACATCCCTCTCCTCCCCCTAGAATCCTTACATTAGGCCGAAGGAACTTCAAGAAGTCCTTTGGTTCAAACCAAAGGGAGTTACCCAAATTAAAGGTAACTGTTTCTCTTAAATTGTTTTCTTCTATTTTACTTCTCCAAACCCAAAACTCTTTTTATTCCTTTACTTTGTAACAACACCAGTACCATAAATATACTAGTATGTTGTTATTATAAGTATTATAACTAAACTTACACACACCTCCATCTAATGGATTAAGAACATAATGTTTTTGTGGATGGAAAACTAACGCCTCGCGAAACGATGATTGTTCGATTATCTCCTACCACCTATCATGGTGAAAATTATGATGGAACTGTATTTATATATGATATATATTATGTTTATGTTTTCTTTATTCTTCTGTAATTTCCATTTACAGCATGCCTTTATGATATCCATTATGGGTAAACGCGATAATCTCATTAGAGGAAGTGCGGACTACCGCCCCCTCAAAGCGATATGACTCATTAATGCCATATGTGGGATGTATAAAGGATGGAGATAATGATATTATATATGATATTATATGTTACATTATACTGGAATTATAATATACCTATATATAATTATGTTTTAATTCCATTAAAATAATAAATAGAAATGAAAGTAGCGTTCATGCGTACGTACGGCTTACTGTCCCCATGAACGGTGCATTTCATTTCTTACCTCCCAATGTTGTGTACTATTATAAATACATGTATATACTGGATATATATGATATATATTATATCTAAATCATGAATATAATTCCAGATATAATGGAATATTGGCCACATGGACAACTTGTAAATATAAGGTGTTCATTTTTTACTCAAATACCAAATATCGACAAAATGGACGTTACTAACTTAATGATTACATAATATTTATAACATGGCAATAAGTGATATAAATGGAATAATAAACTTGAAAAATGTTCTTAAGCAAGTTGAAATTAACTTTATTTTATTATTCAGGAGATTAAAGAACGACCGGGTCAAGTTGGGCACATGGTAAGGGATTTTCTTATCTCACTTTTAATTCTGTGATATTTCCATTGTTCGCCACTTATTCATTGCATGTGGTGTATTGTGTACTTCAATTTGATATATATTATCATGATTCTCATTATATTCATGGTATTCTGTAATTAATTTTGTGGTTATTAACTTTTAATCATACGACTCAGTTGATTAAAACATGGTAAAGGGTTTCATATCACTTTTTATTCCCGTGAGATTCTTGGTATATTTGCCACTATTTCCTTTTGTGTATTGTATGTACTGACCATGATTGTACACTTTTTATAATATGATTTCATTTATTAGTATTTATATCTTCATTGTATGATCCTTCTTTCATGTGGCATATATTTTGTAAGTTACCAAATCGGTAAGGGAAGCATTCACCCACCTTTTTTAAAAGACTTCTTTTTGTTGTGTCTTTAAATTTACATCTTATTATGTTGGGATATGTTCATCTACATCCTTATTTATTTAATATTTATTTCCAAGTGATGGGATACCCTTTTTGTCTCATCAACTCATTTTATGAATTTTAAAGTGATGCCGTTAGGCTATCAAATTTTTACAAGGAACTTCTTAACCCAATTTCGATTCTTTGGGTTCAACTTGTACTTATAGGATATGTCATCCTATTAATATGTGTGAATGACCTATTATTGTTTTAAACATAATATCATCTTATATTTGGTGTGTCTATATTTTTCACACATAATTATGAGATTGATTTATCCTTAATTTAAGGATACCATCTTTATAAGGGATTTCATCTCAATTTACATTTCCATTGAGACTTCATTGTTGTTATGAACCAATTCACTCTTATATGGTGTATATACTTTGCTTTTACATATTATATCATGAATACCTATATTCTAATGATATTATAAAGTTATGATTGAATGTTATTACTCAATTATTTTTATTCAAGAGTCTCTCATTTTGTTAAAAACTCTATAACTGCAATATCATTTTAAATGGTTTAAATATTTATTATTCTAAATCTTTATCATTAATGTCCATGTTTTAAAAATAGTTTTAAGTATTTATTTATATGGAAATTAATGTTTTGAAATTTTAATTTTATTAAAAGCTTCAAAGTGGTATGGGTCACTTTGGTTCAAAAATCTCTTTTTAAATGGTTTATGAAAATGGATTGATTATTTCAATATATTGAAATTATTTCTTGTGACTTAAAATGAAATGTTATTAATGAAATTTTTATACTTGAAATATTTTATGTGTTGTGATGGTACTTGGACATTTGATAGGTGGTTACGTGATAAACCATATGATGGGTGGTGCCGTGAAAACCCGAACGGGTGGTTACCTTATAACATCCAATGCATTGGTTATGGAATTCAGCCGTATGGCTATTCCATTTAGTGATATGTGTGGAAGTCAACCGTATGGTTATTCCATTTAAGTATGTTTATTTCCCAAGTTCCATTTATATGTTATGTGTTATTTATATGGATTTTATGGTAATCTTTTGGTTACAAAAGGGTAAGTAATGATCTTTTATTCAGTGAAGAGTATTTACCACTTCATAAAGGTGAAAATTATTACTTATTATAAAGTATTCATGGTTTACATGTTGTTTTGAAAAACTAACAGTTTTCCTTCTTAGTGTATCCCTTATTGAGATTTTTATGCTCAACCCAGGTTTTTGAAATGTTTTTCACAAGACATAATGTGTAATAGGTTCAAGGATGGGATCAGGGAAAATTCATGTTGTCTTAAACATGAAACTAGACCTGACTTTTTTTCAAGAGTTTTTATTTTATGAAAAAAATGGAAATTGTGTAGAAGTGTCTACTTTTTAATATTTTGAGATGTAATAGTTATGTCATAATTCTCTAAAACTATAAACCTGAAAAGATCCTCAAATTTAATTATTCATTTAATTCAATATTATGTAATGTTTAAGGTCGGGTCCTTATAGTTGGTATCAGAGGTCGGTTTACACAAATTTAGGGATTATGAGTTCTCGTTAGACACATGGTTAGTCGCTATGTCTATTATTTCAATTAAATACTTGTTTTAATAAATTTTTCAGATCAAAGAAAGTCAGTTACAAATGGAAGGAGGAGGATCTCAAAAGACATTCCTATCTCTTCCTGATGACATGCTTGTAATAATTATTGCAAAGTCATGTTCAGATGATTGTGAAACTTTTTCTATCATTCAACTCACTTGCAAGTAGTTTCTTGAGATATCAAACACCTCCACTCAACCTCGTTATCATCATGGATCATGGGTTGTATTTAGAAAAATCCTATTTTCACAATATTCTCATATTTTCAAGAAAGGTAAATATTATCAAGGTATTTTCAAATATTTTACCTTATCACAAGATTTTGAAGCATATTATGGTTTTAAAAATGGTGCTGAAAAAGGAGACCTTTGCACAACCTATTTATATTTCCTTTTAAAATAGTCTCTCATCACAAACTTATGGTATTTTAAAATGACTATTAATTGAAAGTTTCAACTAAAATTATGTCCGAATATTTTATAGAAATCATGCTTTATCAGATGTTTTGAAAATATATTTCATACATGATTATTTTCCAAAACTGTTTTTCTATGAACACCCATATAACCCATGTTGTACAAGGTGTGTTTGGATAGAGGAATAAAATGATTTTGAAGGATCTCTAAATCATTGTTGTAATGCATGTACCTTCTACCTATGTGGACACGATGACGATGAAACCAAGTGGAATCCATGATCAAGGTATGATGTTCTTCATTTTTGGAATCGTTTTATTTTATAATATGGTGGTGAAATAAGACTTCAAGAATTAAGATATTGAGATCATAATGAATTTGGATGAAAATGAGAGGTATAAGGAAACCATTGTGGTTAAAACATGTTAGGGTTATTTTTGAGTTTTATAAAAAGGATAATATGTAGGATGGGTGACAACCCGTTGCATCCGGTAAGGCAGCATGAATCAAAACCACAACCGAATGGTGACAAGGGCGCATCGCCTACCACTGGACTACTTGAATTCCCTGATTTTTATGACTAATTATTTTTAGTTAGATGGTTTTATGAATCAATAATAAGTTGATTTTGGGTTATCTATGGAAATTATTAACCAATCATGGAGGATATGTTATTAGGATAATTACTTTTCAATATGATACTTTAAGAGTAACTGATCTTATTTGGAGATAAATGTTAAGATTTATCTTAGAAGACTATGTGATTAGTTATTTTTGAGATTTGGGTTTCAATCTTAGTTTGGATTACTTTGAATAATTTTATGGACAATTGTTTATTGAAAGGTCTTTGTGGAACTTTGAGTTTTGTTTGACAAATTTTAGAGATTAAGAGTAGTTTTTCTCTTTTAAAAGATTGTAGTTTTGGGGGATTATCTGATCTGGTGCTAACCATTTTGGTTTTGGTTAAGGTATAAAGACATGGGAAATATATAGTTCATCTTCTTTGGATTAGGTTATTCTCTCGAAGTTTATTATAGCGCTCTTAATGTGAAAAAAAAAAGTCATCCTGAATACTCATCATTTGGAGAAAATATGAGTTTGTGTTAGAAATCTAGTAAAAGATGAATGTATTCATGACAAGTAAGTATATTTCCTTATGTTTTTAGTTAAGCTCATAAATAAATTCCTCAGTGAAAAGTAACTTAAAATGAAAACCATGTCTGTTAACTTTTCCTACAGGGGAATCAAAGATTGTTTAACCCATCACAATTTTATGATTTTCTGGTGGTTAAATTTCCCCTAAACATGTTTTCTATCACTCTCTATCAGAAAATGGTAGTTTTTATTCTCCTCCATATCCATGTTTTTCATGGAATCCTAGTATCTGTTGTCTTTGGTAACCTTTGTACTTCTCTTGCCTTATTTTAAAGTGATAGTTTTATAGACTCTTTTTTCTATTTGGGGCTTTCAATGAAGTTCTCAAGCCCAATTTTAAAATTGCGAGAACACAATTCCAAAAAGGGGGGAAGGATGTAACTTCCCGAATAAATGAATAATATTAAATTTTAATATTTATTAATATTTTGAATTAAATATTAATTTTACTTTAACGGGGTTACTATGTTTGATAGCGTACCTCATACGCAACAACGAGTTTCTTTGAAATATTATGTTGCACATTAATAATATAATATCATTATTTTAAATGGTAGTTATCTCCTAGCCTTTGTATTAGCGGTAATGAAAAAAACTAACTAAAATATGATTATACATGTCTTTTAAATGTATTTAGATTTATACAATAAAAGTTAGAGGCTTAAAATGTGAATGAATCTAATTTTAAGCATAATTTACATTAAAAGGTCGATTTACCGCATTTTAAGGGTGAAACCTCTTTAAATATAGTTTTTTCACTTTAATACATTGTAATTGACCATATAAAATCCTTCTTTATAATGGGGATATCAAATTTTACTTTGGGTAATTTTTTTAGTATTTTTCTGATAAAGTTCATTTTTTAATGAATAGGGAAAAATATTTTATTTTAATTCAAAATTCCCTTTTAATTTAATTTATTTATATGGTTATATTATCTTTTTATTTGGTTTTAAAGTTTAATTAGAATATATTTTTACCATTTAATCTAATTTTGGTCATTGGAATTAATTTCAATATGAAATTGGACGTAAACAAGTGTTAATCTTTTGATAATTATTGTTTCTTAAAAATAAGCTATTTGTTTTAATAATGGGAATTAATTTTAAATTAATTAATTCAACTTCTATGTTTATAAATTGGTAAAATAGACATAATTTTTGAATTTGGAATATCAAATATAGCCTAGTCTGAATTTTTGGTATTTTTATGAAAAACTTCAATTTTTGATGAATAGTGAAACCACTTGGTAGTAGTTAAAAAACTGAATTTTTCATTAAAATGAATTTTACCACTTCTGTTAGTTGAATTTCTAAAATCCAACATACAAGGTTTTTATTAGTAAATAAAATGTGGTTCAATAAGATAAAAATAATTTTTGGTAAATAGTAACTTTTGACTTTTATTTACCGCGGTTAAAGGTATATAAGCTAATTCAAGGTAAAAAGAATATTATAATAATTTAAAATTACCTTAACACTTGTTAAAACCTTATTGGTTGAGTCATTTACGACCATGGGCATATTTTGGTAGATTTTTTGACCCCTTTGAGCCACTTGGAAGTAATAATGACAATTTAGATTAATTAACTTAAAGTAAAGGCAAAAATGGAAAAAACATATATCTTTTAGTAAATTAATTTTTACAAGGGGTCATATAAATTATCTTTTCGACTATAAATATTAATTGGAAATATAAAATTATTTCCTACACCATGGTATATTTTTTATAATTTTTAGACAACAAATAAATTAAATTATTTATGACACAATAATGATGCAGTGTTTACCTCATTAATAAATCATTTAATTAAATAAGATTATTAATATTAAAATAACATCCAAAACCTGTCCAATTATTGTTGTATGATTTTAATTTTACCATGATTCATCTTATATTCTACTGTAATGATTTTTGGACCTTTATAAACCGAATATCATTATATAATAAAATAATATTTTCACACTTTCCTAAAGAGCCCCTCTTCTCCCTTATAAAAGGAGACCACTTCTAAAAAATTCCTCACACCTCTCAAGACATTTGTCTCATCCAAAAACTGCCCAATTAATCTCCCTACATCCCTCTAATCCCCCTAGAAGCCTTGACTTAGGCAGATGGGCACTTCAAGAAGTCCTTTGGTTCAAACCAAAGGGAGTTACCCAAATTAAAGGTAACGGTTTCTCTTAAATTATTTTCTTTTATTTTACTTCTCCAATACCTAAACTCTTTTTATTCCTTTATTTTTTAATAACACCAGTATCCTCAATATACTAGGATTTTGTTATGAGAAGTATTCTAACTACACTTACACACACATCCATTTAATGGATGAAGAACATAATGTTTCTGTGGATGGAAAACTAATGCCTCACGAAACGATGATTGTTCGATTATCTCCTACCACCTCTCGTGGTGGAAATAATGTTGGAAATGTATGTATATATGATATATATTATGTTTATGTTTTTTTATTCTTCTGTAATTTCCATTTACATCATTCCTTAATGGTTTCCATTATGGGTAAAAGCAATAATCTCATTAGAGGAAGTGCGGACTACCGCCCCCTCAAAGTGATACGACTCCTTAATGTCATATGAGGGATGTATAAAGGATTGAGTTAATGATATTATATATGATATTATATGTGACATTATACTGGAATTTTAATATACCTATGTATCATTATGTTTTAATTCCAGTAAAATAAGAAATAGAAATGAAAGTAGAGTTCATGCGTACGTACGGCTTACCGTCTCCATGAACGGTGCATATCATTTCTTACCTCCAAATGTTATATACTATTATAAATACATGTATATACTGGATATATATGATATATATGATATCTAAATCATGAATATAATTCCAGATATAATGTACTATACACCACATGGACAACTTGTAAATATAAGGTGTTCATTTTTTGACTCAAATACGAAATATCGACTAAATGGACGTTGCTAACTTAAATGATTACATAATATTTTTAACATTTTAATAAGTGATGTGAAAGGAATAATAAACTTGAAAAAAGTTCTTAAGCAAGTATAAATTAACTTTATTTTATTATTCAGTAGATTAAAGAACGAACGGGTCAAGTCAAGCACAAGGTAAGGGATTTTCTTATCTCACTTTTAATTCCGTGAGATTTCCATTGTTCACCACTTATTCATTTCATGTAGTGTATTGTGTACTTCCATTTTATATATATTATCATAATTATAATTATATTCATGTTATTCTGTGATTAATTTGGTGTTTATTAACTTTTTTTCATACGACTGAGTTGATTACAACGTGGTAAAGGGTTTCATCTCACTTTTTATTCCCTTGAGATTCATGCTATATTTGCCACTATTTCTTTTTGTGTGTTGTATGTACTGACCATGATTGTACTCTTTGTGTAATATAATTTGATTTATTAGTATTTAAATCTTCATTTCATGATCCTTCTTTCATGTGGCATATGTTTTGTAAGTTACCAAATCAGTAAGAGAACCTTTCACCCTCCTCTTTTTAAAAGACTTCTTTTTGTTGTGTCTTTTAATTTATATCTTATTATCCTGGGTTATGTTCATCTAAATATTTATTTATTTAAACTTTATTTCCAAGTTATGAGATACCCTTTTTGTCTCATCAACTCATTTTATAATTTTAAAGTGACGTTGTTAGGCTGTCGAATTTTTACAAGGGAACTTCTTAACCCAATTTCGATTCTTTGGGTTCAACTTGTACTTATAGAATATGTCATCCTATTAATATGTGTGAATGACCTATGATTGTTTTAAACATAATATCCTCTTATATTTGGTGTGTCTATATTTTTCACACATAATTATGCGATTGATTTATCCTTAATTTAAGGATACCATCTTTATAAGGGATTTCATCTCAATTTACATTTCCATTGAGACTTCATTGTTGTTATGCACCAATTCACGCTTATATGGTGTATATAATGTCCTTTGACATATTATATCATGAATCCCTTTATTCTCATGATATTATAAAGTACATATTAAATGCTATTTCTCAATTATTTGTATTAAAGAGTCTCTCATTTTGTTAAAAACTCTTTAACTACAATATCATTTTAAATGTTTTAAAGAATTATTATTCTAAATCTTTATCTTTAATGTCCATGTTTTAAAAATATTTTTTATTATTTACTTATATGGACATTAATGTTTTGAAATTATAATTCTATTAAAATCTTCAAAGTGGTATGGGACACTTTGATTCAGAAATCTTTTTTTAAATGCTTTATGAAAATGGATTGATTATTTCTATATCTTGAAATTACTTTTTGTCACTTCAAATGAAATCTTATTAGTGAAATTTTTATATTTTCAATATTTTATGTGTTATGATGGTACTTAGACATTTTAAGGGTGGTTAGATGATAAACCATATGACGGGTGGTGCCATGAAAACAAGGATGGGTGGTTACGTTATAACCTCCAATGCATTGGGTATGGAAGTCGGTCGTATGGTTTTCTATTTAGTGATATGTGTGTAAGTAGACAGTATGGTTATTCCATTTAAGTATGTTTATGTCCCAAGTTACCTTTATATGTTATGTGTTATTTATATGGTTGTTATGGTAATATTTTTTTTACAAAAGGGTAAGTAATGATCTTTTATTCAGTGAAGAGTATTTACCACTTCATAAAGGTGAAAAGTATTACTTATTATAAAGTATTCATGGTTTACCTGATGTTTTGAAAAACTAAGAGTTTTCCTTATTTGTGTATCCCTTACTGAGCTTTTCATTCTCATCCCAAGTTTTTGAAATGTTTTTCAAAGGACATAATGTGGAATTGGGTCAAGGATGGGATCAGGGAAAAGTCATGCTGTCTAAAACATGGAACTAGACTTGACTTTTTTTCAATTGTTTTTATTTTATGAAAAAAATGGAAACCGTGTAGAAGTGCCTACTTGGTAATCTTTTGAGATATAATAGTTATATCCTAATTCTCTAAAACTCTAAACCTAAAAAGATCCTAAATATGAATTATTCATTTAATTCAATATTATGTAATGTTTAAGGTCGGGTCCTTATAATATGTTTAAGGAGGTGATATAGAGACCAAGTACTTTTACACATATTATTACATTATTTTAAATAAAATAAAATACTTACAACCCAAATATCATGAATCCTAGTGTATTTGTAGGACTAGGTAAATAAAATATCAAAGTGAAACTAAAACATAAAATCCTAATTTTTATTCTACTTAGTGATATCCTAAATCCAAATGATCTCCTAAAACTATATAGGATAACCTTAGGAATACATAACATAAAAGGGTGATCTCTAAAACCTAGTAAGGGAGTAAATATGATAATCATTCATAACATGTATTGTAAAAGAAAATTCTCAGGAACAATCACATAGAAACATAATATAAATAACATGGTATCATAAGATCATGGAAACATAGGAAATTTACAATAATATATAATATAACATAAGAATAAGTTGAGGCTAAATACCAAGACAATAACACATGATGGATAGAGTCCTATAATGGATTGTGTTTACTCCCTAATTTCATACATACCATCTCATGAGATAAAAAAATTTCCCAAAGCATTAGAGCACTATCTAGGAACACCCATCATAACATGTTCAAGATTATTTGTTCCAAAAAAGGAAATCAATCAAAATGAATAATCATAACAATTTTCCATGGAAATAAATGGGTTACATGATCTTTCCTCATATCATAATCCTAGAAAATTTCATAAAGAATGCATTTGAGAAATGAACATTAGCCATGTATTACCCTATCAAAGTAATGTAGAATGAGATAGGTATATATATAAGATACATATATACAAAATTGATAATTAATACAAAACATAAAAGTTTTTCACCATTGAATAAAATATCTTTAAAGGATCACATGAAATTGTTCTTGAAGAAAATACCCTTTTCACTTTGAAATCACATCTTTAAAATACAAAAAAGTTTAAAACAATATATAAAACGATTTATTTTATAATAACCATGTATAATTGTAAAGGAAGATTAAAATAATTTAGTTTTCATAATAGGGGGAATTTTTTTTCGTGCCATATAAGTTAAATAAAACATTCCTTTCACAATTTTTTAAAACAAAGTGAAAAAGTACCTCATTCAAAAAAATGACCAAAATATTATTTTTAAACCAACTTGTAAAAATTAAAAAATGGATAAAAATTAATTAAAAATCATAGTAAAATATTAAAAATATTATTGAAAAACATTTTTTGAAAACATATATATGGAAGAAAAAAATTGACTGAAAAGATAAATAATGTTATATTTTAAAAAAAACATCTTGATAATTTTAAGTACCAAAGACAGTAAAATGATAATATTACATGAAAATTCCAAGAATAACCAGAGTAAAATAAAATTAAAGGGGTTTATTGGGATGTTATTGTATAATTTTTTCTAATGGAAATTAAATCATAAACAAACCTGATTAAAATGATATTGAAACATAAATCCCTTACCAATTTGGTAAATTTCAAATCAAAAACTCATGAAAGAAATAAATTCAAATAAAAATTTTTAGGATATTTTAGATTTAGGACTATATAGTCTCCACTATTTATATGTATTACTAGCATGGGGGTTTTTCTCTGAGGATAATTCTTAGGTATATTTTTTGGATACATGTGTGACTATTAGAATGTGGGAAATTAGTTCCACCATTACATGTCTTGTCATGTATCGTTATTCCTCATGGTATGGCCTCATGATATGTATCCTATGTTATACTAATTTTTGTATGTATTGGCATATGTGATGTTTATTACTTGAATGGACTTCTTTTTTGTGTGGATACTCATATGGTTTATTCAAGTTTTTGACTAGTTTTATTCTATCCATTTATTATCTTTACTTATAACCTAATATGATTGGGTTTCATCATTGTTTACTTTTTTTCCGATTTACCTTTATGTTATGTGTGTAAATGATTCTAAAGAAAAAGGGATAAAAGGTTTTCAAAGTGGAATTATTGGTTTCCATGATTTTTAAATGTCAAAAACCATGTGTGGGTTTATTTTCCAAAAGTGTGGTCTTTTAAATAGAAATGGTTATCACTTTGAAGTGGAATAGTTTTTGGTAAAACCTATTTTTGGAACGTTTTATAAAATTTGTTCTTTGGGAAAGTGCATCTTCCATGGTTTTTCAATCCAATATTATGTAATGGAAAATGAAAGCCTATTTTTTATATTATTTCCAAACTAGAGAGCTTGGTTTATTTTACAAAATGAATGAATTGGACTCATATTGGTATCCTATTGGATTTAGATCACACACCATATATTCAAGTTGGTGGATATGTATTCTTAATATCTTATATAGGTTCTTTCAGGTTTTGTATTTTAGGTTGGATATCATTTTGTCTTGCTTAGGAAGTAGGTGTTGTACGGATGATGGTGGTGACCAAAGAGTCGCACGAAGTTCGTGTTTGGAACTTCAATTTCATGGAATGAGCTGGCTTGAGCATTATATTAGATTATTTGGTCTTTATTTTGTTTTATATTCCATTGTATATTTTTATCTCTGATTTTTTCTTTATTTATATGATATTTCACTTGTAATGTATCTTGTATTTTTACTACTATACCTTGTTTATATGTTTTTATTTGGTTTATTGAGGGTGAAACCATGCCCAACAGTTATGTATAATACCCTTATAACTTTTTTCCATCCTAGGGGAATCAGGGATGCTCCTCATGTATGTGCGGGTCCATCATGGGAATTCAATGCATAGATTCCCCAGTTTGATTCATTACAAAAATGAATAAGAGACTCTATGTTTATATAAAGGGCCTTAGGTTCTAAAGTAACCCTCTAATGACCCAGAGTTTTATCAATGGAAATTCCATTCTTATAATTATGTCATATAATCACATGAAATCATAACACAATTAACTACTAAGTACTATGTGACCTTTAAACATAATATTGTCACTTCTATGATTCGAATTTCAAAAATTCGACATATACAGTTGCGATCAGAATGCTCTTTGGATCCTGATGCAACAAAATTAGTTTTTGGTGAATAGTAACCTACCCTTATGAATAGTAACCTACCCTTATGAATATTAATATGGCCTTTAGGGATAGTAAATCATATAAAAGAATAATAACATCATCTTGAATGTATAAATAAAATTTAGGCATCTTATAAGTGATAATATAACCATAGTAAAAGTATTGGTATTTTTGTAAGTCAAAAATAATTAATTACAGTTAATTAATTAATTTAAAAGAAAATATTTACTTCTAAAATGTGTTCATAAATTAATAATTTTATGTATTATGGTTTTAATATAATTTTATAATACCTTATGTTATTTTTGAAAGCATTATAAAATCAGTTGTAGTTTTAAAATATGTATTTTTCAAGTAAATTATGAGTTTAATTAAAAAATAAATTAATCATAATTAGAAAATTATTTTTCAAAAAATGGAGTTCATCTTTGGATTATAGACATTTAAAAAAATTTGGGTATAATTTTTATTATTTTTTTAAAATACTTGAATTTTTAGTGAATAGTATAGTACATTAATTTTCCGTATAAAAAAACATTATAATTTAAATCCACTATTTGTGACATCAAGAGTGATGTAAGCACCCAAATTTCAAAATCACATGCATTTTTTACTATTTTTTTCTTTTAATAATCACTATTTTTTATCTTGAGGGAAATTAATAAACAAATGAATTAAATATTATGAAAACTCTCCTCTCCTCCACTATAAATACCACCCCTCCTTACCTCTTCTCTTCACTCCTCCCAAGCCTTGTTCCTTGCTTAAATTCTCCCCAAATCTATCCCCAGGATTATTTCCCACGTCTAAAATCCCAAGGTCTTTTCAAAAGACCAAATCCTATCTCCTTAAGAGTCTCTCAATGAAGATTGATTCAAGGTGTAAATTCATCTTTGCAATTCTTTAACTTTTTTTCAAGTTCATTTGTATTCTTTTCTATTATTGCCACTCCTCATCCAAATGTTATGAAAACTTCATTACCTTAAATTTACTAGAATTTTTTTATGATATTTTAATAATTTATTATCATCTCCCCATTACTCTTCTGGTATACTAGTACTAAAGACACCATTCGAGATGTGTTAAGTTACCACATTCAAGGGCGATGGGTTTTTAATTTCTTTTAACATATTCTAGAATGGTCATGAAACAATTTTAATGGTTGAACCAGATAATAATATATTTATTTTATCTTATTTAATGTTCTATAATCCTTATAAATTCATGATGTAAAATAATAACACAAAACAAGTTAATTGTGAGAAAACTCACCAAGTTAATCCAAGCGTTTATCATTAATGTTTTATAAAATGATTCACCTTCACTCCAAATAACCAAATGAATTTTATAACCATGTAATATTATGGGTGTTAACTAATTTCATATAACTTAAATTATGGAGAACCACCTTCATTATACATATTTATCCAAACATGAATATAAGTGAACCGATCATTAAAACAAAAGAAGCAAATGCTCCCAAATAATGAAATTGGACCACTTAACGCTTCAAAATGGACATGGATGAACATAATAAGGTTATAATAAATCAATACCATGTATTTTAGGTTCTTTAATTATTAATTAATTGACTTAATTTTAATATTCAGGTCATTGATATCAAGTGGAGAACAACATCGGACTTAAAGTAAGGGATCCTCTCTATTTCACTTTTATTCAAGAATTTCCTCTATGTTATGCACTTTTTTTGTAATCCCTAATAATGGAGTATGATTTATCACCTCCATAGACTATCCATGTGATATATATGTTATTATAAACCCATTTCTCTCTCATTAATCCCTCTTAAGTACACCTGAAACCATGTTGATAATCTGTAAGGGATTCTACACAATCCTCCTTTGTTCCTTCGGGTTACCTTATCTTCTTTTTACCAAAATGAAATTGTATCATATTTTTATGTGAATATAATAAATTTTGTTTACATGCGATAAACTAAATTAAAATTACCCTTTCATCATTCTCTATAGGGGATATACATGTCTCCCTCCTCAATACTTACCGATAAGAAAACCTGTTTCGAGGGAACTTCCCAAATTCTTACCCGATATAAAGTGCACTCTATCTTCTGTTTTAAGCCACCATTGTCCATATAAAATATGTATTTTTATTATGAAAACCTTATTGTTTAACTTATGATTTTTTATAAATTATTTTTCCCTTTTCTATTTTAAAGGTACTATAGTATTTTCCTTAAAACCGCACAAAAATGTTTTAATGCCAAAATTTCTAAAATAATTTTCTTAAATGTTTCCACTTAAACATGACATCACTTACCATGATACATTACTATTTTCCTTTATTAATTTCCATGTATATATTAGTCAATTTATTTCAGGGACACTTTTATGATACACCCATTTTTTATGCTTTAGGACATGATTGTGGTACCCAATTCTTTCAATGGGTAACCCTTATGTTTATGTAAGATTTATTATGTATGATTATTTTTGTTGAAAACATATTAATGAAAACTTATGATGGGTGCACCTAGATAGTGCTCCAATTTATTGGGTAAATTTTATTCACATGAGACATTATGTGTGACAGTCTTTGTGGTTAACCTTGGCTTGTGCTACCATGTGAAATGGTCTTTTGCAAATAGCCTTGAATCCTGTTAAAGTCATGATTTATGTTTCTTCCACATTTCTATGATTCAATGTTTATATGATACCATATTTATATTTTATGATTATATATTACATTTTATATCATTATGTCATCATCTCTAACCCATGTGCAAAATACTTATTCTTATGTTAATACCCTTACTAGGCTTTTAGTTCATACCTTTGTTTATGTGATCCACAGGGTACCCTATGAGGATATAAGGGCTCAAAGGAAGTTAAGAGATCATTATGAAGATTAAATAAATAACTTTTTGTTGTTAGTCCCATATTTTAAGATTTATGTACCTACTCTACAAAGACACTAGACTTCACGATACTTGGATTGTACTCTGATGTTTATGTATGCAAAAAATAATGTAATGTTATATGTAAAAGGATAGGGTCACTATAGTTGGTATCATGGGTGGTTTTAAGCCACAATTATGGTGAACAACCTGGGTTGAGATGTAGGGCCCATAATGAGGATTTTGTGCTCTAAAGGGGGGGGGTGAATGTAACACCCCAGAATGATAAAGGGTTAAATGACTAAATGATATGACTCATATCAACAAGGTGTACATTCCTTTTAAAGAGCCTACCAGATTAGAACTCCACGGTTAAGAGTTTTTGTCCTGTAGTAGTGATCAAGATGAGTGTCCATCTGGGAAGTTTCCCAAGGTGTGTGTGAGTGAGGAAAAAGCATATTGAAAATTACATGTGTTGGACTGTGAGGAGATTCATTAGTTAGATGACCAGTTTGGGCATGTGGGTGGGCGCCAGGGTGGGTTCCACGTGTTTGTGGGGAAAATTGTGATACCTGGTGGGCCAGAACCCGATGACCATGTTAAGTCGGGATGTTTGTGCTGTCATCAGGGCCCATTTGTTATAGTTGGTATCATGGGATGGTCTAGTTATTTTTGGAGATTAGGATAAGAGTAATTTAGTAAGAACCATAAGGATGATACTAAGTATAAGAAAACACCCCTAAATTTTTGTAACTATTGAGTAACTGGTTTATTAAGAAAATAAATCCATGTTTGGATACAAACAAGTAGAGGTGGCTCTGAAACAGGTGTATCTAAGGTTAAAAGTTATAAACACCACTTTGAGCTAGACTCAAATGAGAATAGTGCATGACAACGGGTCTTGTTGCACTCCTTTTTTTAACTCTCGGGGGATATTCTTTGGTAAATTCATGAGCTTATTAGAAACCACTATTAAGGGAATAAAAAGTCCCATAATAATATAAGTTAAGAAAAAGATCGAGTATAACCTAGATTGAAACATAGGAAATCACAATTTAGGATATACTTATCCTTTAGAAGTTTATCCTCTTATGTTCAAAGTTTTCCTTTTATGTTCAATATCTAAGTATTAAATCCCTTTAATTGTACGTTATTTTTCTCATATAATGGCATGAAATAGAGTATCACCTACCAATAATTAATGTGATAGTGAATGTGAATATTTTGGTATTGATATGCTTGATATGATGGGAACAGGTGATCACAACTTCATGAAAATACCTTCTCAGTTGGCTAAATTTATAACTAATAACTTGAATCATGTGGAACACCCTCCTCTTATAAGGAAATATCAAGTTGTCATTGAATCCTTCAAATGGAAAAGGCCTCCCATGTTTAGTGAATATTCTTATCCCCTCCTTGTAGAGAAATGGATTAACTCCATTGAAAAGATATTATATTTCCCCCAATTCTTAAAAGAAGATAAAGTTGTACTGGAGGTCTATAATTTTGATGGGGAAGTTGATCAGCGGTGGAAACTGATCAATAATATGATGACTCAAGAGGAAATTGAATCCATGGATTGGAAGGAATTCAGGAGAATAATTTTTAATAAATACTTTTCCTAAACCCTCCACCTCAAGATGGAAAGAGTGTTCCTCCGACTCAGGGAGAAGGAAGGTGAGTCAATCAGGGCATATGAAAAAAACATTACAAGGCCTACAACATACGCATATAGCTTTATCAAGAACACTTAAATCAAGGTAGATTGATTCATTAGTGGAATAAAGATGAGTATATGATAAGCATTGGGGATTTGAGACTTCGACATCTATGAGAAGATTGTTCATTGTGCCCTTAAGGATGAAATGGAGATCGGAGACACTTAGAGGTATCATGGTCCCATAAAAAAATAGGAAAATAGAATCTAATGTGGTTGGTTCTGAAATAAATTCCATGATATAAAGAAACTTGATCATCCCATGAGTAAAACTTTTTGGAAGAAGCATCTTGGGAACTATTTAAAGGGAACCTAGAATTGCCTCAAATGTAGAAATTTGGGACATCTGACAAAAAATAGCTGAAGATATATGAAAAATCTCACTAATGTAGAAGAAGAAAGGAAGGTTAAGATCAACACTTAGCCTATAGTGCATTGTTACGGCTGTAAGATTCATGGGTATTATGCGAACAATTTCTATAAGCTAAGGGTTATTGGAGGCAATCGACAACAACCTCCAAGGAAACAAGGAAGGGCTTATGTTATCACTACTACTAGTGTGGATCTAGAAAACAATGTTTTGATAGGTATTCTAGTTATTTATTCAGGAATAGTGAACAAACTATTTGATTCTGGTTCTATACATTCCTTCATATCTAGTAAGTTTAGTACAACTATTCAAACACCACCTCAAAATTTGGAGGAAAAGTTATCTGTGAGAAAAGTGAATTGGGAAATTATTGCATACATGGTTTATAACTCCTCCCTGAATAACATTTGTGGACTAAACCTCCTATAAAATCTCATAATACTTCCTTTAGTAGAGTTCAATGCTATCCTAAGCATGGATTGGTTATCTTTATACAAAGCCAACATCAACTACTGGGAAATGAAGATCACTCTTCACATCCCGAAGCATCCTTCAATTATTTACAATTGTTAGGAGGAAGTTTAATCACCATTAGAATCATCATATCAAGTGTGTATATTTCTGCCTTTTTAGAAAGAATATCTAGCTTAAATAATTGAAACAAAAGAGAGAATCATGCTTTAAGACATGACCATCTTGAGGGATTACACTGATATATTTCCTGAAGAGTTTCCTGTTCATCCTCGTGACTGAGAGGTTTATTTCTCAATTGAACTTATTTCTAGATCTCTACCTATATCAAAGACACCTTATAGAATGGCCATCATATAGCTGTAAGAGTTGAAGAAGCAGTTACAAGAGAATCTAGAGAAACATTTTATACACCCAAGTGTTTCATCATAAGGAGCACCAGTTCTCTTTGTCAAGAAAAAGGATAGTTCATTGTGCCTATTCATCGATTATCATGAGCTAAATAAAATCATGATAAAAAAAAATTATCCCCTACCATGTATATATGGCTTGTTTTATTAGCTTCGTAGGGCCAATTATTTCTCTAATATGCACCATTGGTCAGAATATCACTAATTAAATGTGAGAAAGAAAGATATTCCCAAGACTACCTTTCTAAAGAGGTATGGACACAATGAGTTCATATTAATTCCCTTTAGACTCACTAATGATGTAGCAATTTTCATGGATTTAATGAATAAAGAATTTATAGATTGCCATGACAAATTTTTGGTAGTCTTTATTGATGATATTTTGATAAATTCCAAGAGCAAGGAGGAACATGAGGAGCATTTGAATGCTGTGTTAATGACTTTTCGAAGGGAGAAGATGTATGAAAAGTATAGTAAATGTGAGTTATGTAAGGATGAAGTATCATTTTTAGGGAATGTTATCACTAGTAAAGAGATATCTCTTGACCCTTCCAAGACAAAGGCGATTGAAAAGTGGCCCAGGACAACATTTATAATAGAGATCTGTATCTTTCTTAGTGTAGAGAGGTATTATCGACAATTTGTGAAGAAATTTTCATGATTTTCAAACCCAATGACCAACCTGACATGAAAGGGGGAAAATTTTGTTTGGACTCAAGAATTTGAAGATTGGTTTAAGGAGTAGGAAAAGATTCTAATCATTGCACTATTACTCACACTCCCAACAAGTGGATAACTCTTTGGGGGTACAGTGATGCTTCAAAGAAGGGATAAGGATTTGTGCTGATGTAAAATTATAAATTGATAGCTTGCGCCTCAAGGAAGATGAAAATACATGAGTAAAACTATCCTATGCATGATATGGAGTTTGCAGTTGTGATCTTTGCATTAAATATCTGGAGGCATTATCTCTATGAGGAGAAGTGTGAGATATATACTGATCAAAAGAGTCTCAAATATATATTCACAAAAAAAGAGATTAATAAGCACCAAAAAAGATGGAAAGAGCTCATCAAGGATTATGACTACTTAATCCACTACCATCTGGGTAAGGAAAACAAGGTGTAGAATGCTCAAAGTAGATAGGATATTGCATCTTTATCCATGATGAGAATTTAAAAGGATCTAATATTCTTAGATTTGTAGAGAATTGGCATGGGAATCATTAATGTAAGAAAATCATCAATCCTTTCCCAAATTATTTTTCAATCATCCCTCATGGAGAAAATAAAGGATTCTCAAAGAAAAGATATAGAAATTACGAAAATGGTGGAAGCTGTTAGAAATGGAAAATCCTCAGAGTTCAAGATTGATGAGGAAAGAGTTGTAAGATTTGGGTCACAATTATTTATAACATCCAATCCATAGATAAATAGGGAGCTTATGAATTATGCACGTAGCTCAACCTTCACTATCCACCCAAGGAGCACAAAGATGTATCGAGATATCTGAGATAACCTTTTTTGGGAGAATATGAAGAAGAAAATTGGTGAATATACATCAAAGTGCTTGGTATGTCAACGAGTGAAGTCTGAAACATATAACTCTAAAGGTATGGTGCAACCACTACCCATACCAACATGGAGGTGGCATAACATCACCATGAACTTTTTCACTAGACTTCCAAGGACATTCAGAGGAAACAATACTATATGGATCATTGTGGATCATCATACAAAGATATCTCACTTTATCACAATTTGACAGGACTTCTCATTGGATAAGCATGCACGGATGTATATCAAAGAAGTGGTAAGGCTATATGGTGTACTGCTATATATTGTATCTGATCGAGATCTGAGAATCACCTAAAAAATCTGGAAAAGTCTCCAATATGTTCTATGCACTGAACTGAACTTCAGTACGGCTTATCATCCTCAAACTGATGGCCAATCTGAGTGAACTATTCAAGCACTTGAAGATATGTTGAGAGCATATTCTATGGAATTAAAAGGAAGATGGGACCACCATCTTCCACTGGTCGAATTCTCCTACAAAAACAGTTTCTAATCGAGCATCTGAATAGCACCATACAAATCCCATTATGGGAAAAGGTGCAGAACACTGACGTGTTGGGATGAAGTTAGTGAACGCAAGCTCTTAGGACCTGAAATGGTTGAAGAAATGGTGGAGAAGGTGAAAACCATTCAATATCACATCAAGGCATTCCAAAGTCGATAAAAGAGTTTTATAGACAATCATCAATGAGACCGTTAGTTCAAATTTAGAGACATGGTATTTTTATGCATATCTCCATGGAAGAAGGTCATGAGGTTTAGGAATAAAGTAAAGTAAAGTCGCAAGTACACTGGACCCTTTGAGATTCTCGATCATATTGGGGTTGTGGCCTATCTACTAGCACGTACACCCTACCATGTCCAAAGTACATGATGTATTTCATGTATCCCTCTTAAGGAAGTACATACCAGACCCTTCATGTGTACTCTCTTTAGAGGTGATACAGTTAGAGAATGGTCTTCCTTACAAGGGGAATCCAGTGAAGATCTTGGATCATAGAGATAAAGTGCTACATGACAAGCCTACTCACCTGGTCAAAGTACTGTGGCAAAACCAAAAGTACAAAGAGGAAACATGGGAACCGGAAGAGGCAATGAAGGAAAAGTACGTGCACCTATTTATGGCTTAGAATGTAAAACAAAATTTCAAGGGTTAAATTTAATAAGAGAGGAATAATGTAATGACCCAATGTTTTATCAATGGAAATTACCATCATATAATTATGTCTTATAATCACATGAAATCAAAACACAATGAACTACTAAGAACTATGTGACATTTAAACATAATATTTTCACTTATATGATTTGAATTTCAAAAATCTGACATACAGGGTTGTGATCTGTAAGTTATTTTGATCCTGAGGAATAAACTTAATTTTTGGTGAATAGTAACATACCCTTATGAATAGTAACCTACCCTTATGAATAGTAATATGAACCTTATGAATATTAAATCATTCAAAAAAGAGTAACCTCACCCTTGAATATATAAATAAAATTTAGGCATCTTATAAGGGATAATATAACCATAGTAAAAGTATTGGTATTTTTGTAAGTCTTAAATAATTAATTACAATTAATTAATTAATTTAAAAGAAAATATATATTACTATAAGGTGTTCATGAATTAATAATTTTATGTCTTCTATTTTTAAGATAATTTTATGAGACCTTATGTAATTTTTGAAGGCTTTATAAAATCATTTATAGTTTTAAAATTTGTATTTTTCAAGTAAGTTGTGATTTTAATTAAAAATTAAATTGATCATATTTAGAAAATTATTTTTGAAAAATAGAGTTCATTTTTTGATTCTAAACATTGAAAAATGGTTTGGGTGAATTTTTATAATTTTCCTAAAATACTTGAATATTTGGTGAATAGTAAAATACATTAATTTACCGTATAAATACATTATAATTTAAATCCCATGTTCTTGACATCACGGGTGATGTAAGCACCCAAATATCAAACTCACATTCATTTTTTACTATTTTTTCAGGGAATAATCACTATTTTTTTCTTTATAGAAATTAATAAACTAAGGAATTAAGTATTATGATAACCTGACTTTCCTCCACTATAAATGCCACCCCTCCTTACCTCTTCTCTTCACTCCTCTCAAGCCGTATGTCATGCCTAAATTCTACCCAAATATCTCTCTTAGATCCTCCCCCACATCCAAAATCCCAAAGTATATTCCAAATACCAAATACTCTCCTCTTAAGAGGCTCTCAAGGAAGATTGATTCAAGAGGTAAATTTCTCTTTTCAATTCTTTTACTTTCTTTTCAAGTTCATTTGTTTTCTTTTCTACCCTTACCAATCCTCATCCAAATGTTATGAAAACTCCATTAACATACATGTACTAAAATATTTTTATGATATTTTAATAACTTATTATTATCTCTCCTTTACTCTTCTTTTATACTAGTAGTAAAACACCATCTCGGATGTGTTAAGTTACCACATTCAAGGAAGATGGGTTTTCAATTTATTTTACCATCTTCTAGATAGATAATGAAACCATTTTAATGGTTTAACCAGATAGTAATATATGTATTTTTATTATTTAATTTTCTTGAATCCTTATAAATTTATGATGTAAAATAAAAATACAAAACAAGTTAATTGAGGGTAAAATCTTCAAGTTAATCCAAGCATTTGTAATTAATGTTTTATAAAAGGATTCACCTTCACTCCAAATAAACAAATTAATTGTATAAACAAGTAATATTATGGGAGTTATCTAATGTCATATAACTTCAATTATGGACAGCCACCTTCATCATACATTTTTATCCGAACATGAATATAAGTGAACTGATCATTAAAACCAAGGAAGCAAACGCTCCCAAAAAAAATTAACCTCTTAACTCATAAAAATAGACATGGGTTCACTTAATAAGGTTATAATAAATCAATAACATGTATTTTATGTTATTTAAATATTAATTAATAAACCTAATTTTATTATTCATGTCATTAATATCAAATGGAGAACACCATCGGACTTAAGGTAAGGGATCCTCTCTATTTCACTTTTATTCAAGAATATAATCTATGTTATTCCTTTTTATGTGTAATATATAATGATAGGGTATGATTTAGAACCTCCCACAGACTTCCCTCCTGATTTATAAGTGATTATAAACCCATTTCTATTTCATTAATTCCTCTTAAGTATACCTGATATCATGCCGATAATCTGTAGGGGATTCTACCCGAACCTCCTTTGTTTTTTAAGGTTTCTTTATCTTATATTTACCAAAATTAAGTTATCTTATATTTTTATGTGAATATTATAAATGATTTTTAAATGTACCAAACTCATTTATCAAGACCTATTCATTATTCTATTTCGGGGATATACATGTTTCCCTCCTCAATACTTCCCGATAAGCAAACCGTTTCGAGGGAACTTCTGAATTCTTACCCAATTTCAAGTGCACTCTATCTTATGTTTTAAGCCACCATTGTCTTTATAAAATCAATATTCTTATTATAAAACCATATCACTTCACTTCTATTTTTATATAAATTGTTTTTTCCTTTTCTATTTTAAAGGATCTATAGTATTTTCCTTAAAACAACATAAAAAAAATTTAATGGTAAGATTTCTTAAATACATGTCTTACATGTTGTCACTTCTAATTGAAATAACTTACTATGATACACACCTATTTTCCTTTATGAATTTCCATGTATATTTTATTTCTTTTCTTTCATGGACACTTTTATGATACACCCATTTTTTTATTCATTATGACATGGTTGTGGAACCCAATTCTTTCCATGGGTAACCATAATGTTTATGTAAGATTGATTATATATGATTTTTTATGTGGAAAATGTATTGATGAATAGTAAAGATGGTTGTGGCCAAATAGGGAACCAATGAATTGGGTAAAGTTGATTCTCAGGAGACATTATGTTTGATGGTCTTAGCGGTTACCCTTGGCTTGTACTACCATGTGCGACAGTCTTAGCGGTTAGCCTTGGATTGTGCTACCATGTACAACGTTCTTGGAGGTTAGCCTTCAATCGTTCTAAAGTTATGATTTATGTTTCTTCTACATTTATATGATTCAACATTTATATGATACCATTTTTATATATTATGATTCTACATTTCATTTTATATCATTACGTCATAATCTCTAACTCACGTGCTAAAGACTAATTATTATATTTATTCCCCTACTGGGCTTTTAGCTCATCTCTTTGTTCATGCGATCCCCAGGGTACCCTATGCAGATGTAAGGGCTTAAAGGAAGTTAAGATATCATTATGAATATTAAATAAAGAAGTTTTTTCTGTATTCTCATGTTTTAACTTTTATGTATCTAATATTCAAAGACACTAGACTTCACGATCCCTGGCATGTACTTTGATGTTTATTTATGCCTAAAACCATGTAATGTTATATGTAAAAGGCTAAGGTCACTGTAGTTGGTATCAGAGGTGGTTCCCTACCTTAAGTGTGGTGCACTGCCTAGGTTGAGATATAGGGCCCACAATGAGGAATTTTTTCTCTAAAGGGGGGTGAATTTAAACCCCAGAATGATAAAGGGTTAAATGAATCAATGATATGAACCATGTCAACTAGGTGCACCTTCTTTTCCAGGAGCCTACCTGATTAGAACTCCATAGTTAAGCATGTGTATCCTTGAGTAGTGATCAGGATGGGTGACCTTATGGGAAGCTTCCCAGGGTGTGTGAGAGTGAGGAAAAATCACATTGGAAAGGACATGTGTTGGTCTGGGGGGGCAGTCATTAGTCAGATGACCAACTCAGGCATCTGGGTGGGGCCCAGAGTGCATATCACGTGTCTGTGGGGATACTTGTGGTACCCGGTGGGCCAGGACCTGCTGATCATGTTAAGGCGGGGTGTTTTTTCTGTCCTTGAGTCCTAGTTGTTACATTTGGTATCAGAGGATGGTCTAGTTATTTTTGGAGATTAGGATTAGATCACTTTAGTAAGAACCTTAAGGAAGATACTAAGTATAAGAAAACACACCTAAATTTTAGTAAGTGTAGAGTAAGTGGTTTATCACGAAAATACATCCCTATGTGGATACAAATAGATAGAGGTGGCTATAGCACAGATGTTTCTAGGGGTAAAACCTAAAAATACTTCTTTGATCTAGACTCTAATGGTAACCGGTGAAAGACAACGGGTCTTGTTTCACTCTTGGTTAAACACTCCAGGGGGATGTGATTTGGAAAATTAATGCGGTTAGTACAAACCATTTTTAGTGAATAAAAAATCCCATAAGAATAGAATTAAGAAATAGATCAAGGATAACCTAGATTGAAACATAGTGAATCGCAAGTTAGGATATACTTATCCTTTACAACTTTATCCTCTTATGTTCAAATTTTATTTTTTATGATCAATAGCTAAGTATTCAAGACCTATAATTATACGTTCTTTTTTTTAGCTTTTTGGGGCCAATTTGTGTATCAAGATTGAATTTTTCGTCAACATTTGTCAATACAGGTCAAAATGAAGAAGGAGATAAAGAAGAACTCCATAATTGATGGAGAATGCAATTTAGATGATTGTTTAACTGATCCTATGTTCAAAGAAATTGTGTCAAAGGTGACACATTTTTTACAAAAAGGAATAATGGTGAAGTATCATCCATCTAAGGATGATTGAAGAAGAATGAGTATTTGAAGAAGACCATGCAGTGCTTCATGATTGCATGAGAACCATGCAAGATCTTAGTTGAAGGAAAGAATCATATGATTTGCATGAAGTAGAAAGTGATGGTTGAAGAAGAAGAGAGAGTGTGTAATGGATTTTCATTTTAAGATGTTAATACATTACCCATTTCCTTGAAATAAAATTATTGATACATTGTTCTTAAAGTTCAAAATACATGTGTCAAAGGTGATACATTTTCTGCAACATTGAAGGTGTTTGAAGAAGCCTCAAGCCTCTAATTTTGGATGAAGAGATATGATTGGAATTATTTGGAATTAACACACCAAAATCAATTGAGGATTTTAAGTGAGGATGTATAAGTACATTGGAATTAATATTCTAAAGAGTATAATAAGAAAGAATTATGATTGTTGAAGATGAAGAGAAGATATAAAGTAGTGCATGGGCTTGGCACTATGAGAACGGCCATAACTATGAAAATGATTTTCTGATTTGTATTTCACAATAATCATAAGTTTGGAGAACTTGTGATTCAATCCTTATGAAGGATAGGGGATCCAAGAAGTGTTTTTTTTCAATGGAAAGAAATTGGCGTTCATTTCAAAAGTGGCGCGCAAGTGTGGCGTGAAAGTATATGTGTATTGCAAGTGTATATTGCACGCAAGTCATATTTCAAGATCAACACATCAAAATATGACAAAGGAAAGAAGGTTCCACGCAAATTAAAGATTGGAGCACGAGTGTGGAATGCAAGTTTAAGTGTCGCGCAAGTGTATGTGTGTGCAAGTCATATTTTAACATCATCACATCAAAATATGACAAAGGAAAGAAAGTGGTGCACAGGTGATGGAGCAGCGTGCAAGTGATGGAGCTATACACAAGTGATGGAAAGGTGTGCAGATCATGAAGTGGCACAGAAGTTGAGTTGCATGTCTCATGTGCAAGGTCACCAAAATTTCTATAAATAGACGCATACCCTCTTCATTTTTTAAATCTCAACACTTAAGATAAAATTTGAGCTTTGATCGCGCAATATTATAAAGTGGCATGCAAGTTGAAGTGGTGTGCAAGTTTGGAGTTCTTTAAAAGCACACAGGTAGGGAGGTGCGCAAGCAGAGTGGCGCGCAAGCATAAGTGGCATGCAATTTGTAAGAGGTGCACAAGTAGGGTGGTTCGCAAGTAGAGTGGCGCACAAGCAGAAGTGGTGCGCATGTATAAAGAGGTGTGCAAGAAGGGAGTTTTGTGCAACAAGTGTATTGTGTCTAACCCCGAAGTGGTGCACAAGTTGTGATTTGTGCACAATTTTGGCATGCAAGTAGTTGGTGGAATGCAATCAGGGAGGAGCGCAAGTAGGGTGGCGCGCATGTAGGGATTAGTGCGCAAGCTATGAGTTGTGCTAGAAGTTCTTACCAGCTTTTGGTCAACTGTGATGATGCTAAGTTGAGATAAACTTCATTATTTTAACAATCACAAAGAGAACTTGTGATTATAGAAATAATTAGAAGAATAAGAGTTCAGTGTAGTTGGATTTTCACTGAAGGAGAATGTGTGAAGAAGGGTAGGTTTCAGTGCAACTGGTTTTTCAATAAAGAAGTGGAAGAAAGAAAGTGTACATCTTACAAGTTTTTTGCAGAGAAAGAAGAGTTTGGTTACTTGCATACTGGTTAGTAAGTAACAAGGAGAATAATAAGGTTGTGGAAGAACAAAGTAGCTCTATAGCATCAAAAAGGTCTCTATAGGTAGAAGATTCTTTTGGTGTTGCAAACTCTTTGTACAGAGAGAAAATTTTCTTCAGAGGCAGTATAAAGAACCATCTAGAGGCTACAAGAGACTATCTACACTGGAATTATAAAGAACCAGTGAGTTTTAGGGTATATCCTACTCGTTACAAGTTGGAAGAGGATTATTTCTCTTCCCCCCTTCGACTATAGGGAGAAACATTGGGAAGCAATTATTTCCTTCCCTCCTCCAAGTGTAGGGAGCCACACTAACTAGAAAATTGTTTTCCTAGTCAACCAGTGTAACAGTTACCACATTATAGTAGAGAATCCATGAACTGGTCATTACCATACACGAAAAGGATACAGCTGCTCTTATTGAGTGGTGAACCTTACAAAGATATTATCTACATATTTTTACTGCTTTCATATTATTACATGCAATAGATAAAAGATAATAAGAGAATCAAGATCCAAATAGGTCAAGAGGTATAGGGATAAAAAGAAGGAATTGGTTTAAAAATTCCCCAACACTGATTCACCCTCCCCCCCCCCCCCCCCCTTGTGTTAGGCATATCCCAAACTAGTCCTCTCAAGTGGTATTAGAGGGACGGGTTCACCTCTTTTGGATTCTCTACAGTGAATTTATTCTCTTTTGAAGATTTGAGTTCCTTTACTGATTCAACAATGAAGATTAGTGTTGGTGAATATTTGGTTACCTCTGATCATAAGGCTATATCTATCAAGACCATAATGAATAGTAAAAAGAAATAGAAAAGAAATTTAAAGTAGAATTCCCTCTTATCTAAAGAAGAGGAAGTATCTGGTTCTCCATACCATGCTGACAATGAAGACATGAAAAGTGAGGAAAGTAATGATATGGTGGATCATTTTTTTTACCAAGAATATACACAACCTTCCTACCTCTAGTGATGAGGAGATATGTGTTACTAAATTTGAAAATTATTCTCCTGATGAAAATTCTATCATAAGAGGTGATGACTAATCTACAACCTCTCAAGAATTATCAGATGATAGATTAAGATCTATTCTGCATTATATCTTTTAAGAAATTGCATCCCTTTTTTTCGGAATATTTCAATGTATGTAGGAATATTTCACCTAGATTGAAGAATAAAATGATGTTTTGTATAAGGTCTTGCAAGGAAAAATTGTTGAATTTCTAAATCTCTCTAGACTGGTTGGAGCGTTTGAAGTAACAAAGAAGGAATTTGAAATAAGTTTCTCAAAATGGATCAAATAAGTTGAGGAAAAATATGGATTCAATAAGACTCTAGAAGATAATATCCATATACTTGAAGATAAGCTGAAAAAGAGCACTGAAGTAAAAAATTTATATCTGGAAGAAAATTTCAAGAAGATCAAGGAAATTTACTCTTTGTTAGAAAACAATGTAAAGATTCATGAAGAGGAAGTTGAAAGAATAAGGAAGGCTTGTGAAGATAAGATAACTATGATTTAAGACAAAAAATTCATCCTCAACATGAGATTTCTAGAGTTGGAAGCTCAGTTGACAAATCTTGAAAAGACGCATATTGAGTTTCCAAAATATAAGGAAACAGTTATTGCTAGTAATTAATGTTCACTCGAGTATTCTGTTGTCAAAATACCTCCAAAAGGTGATAAGAATATCGTGACTTCATTGTTGGTATATCACAAGAATCTGATAAAGTGAAGGTACCATCCATTATAAATTGTATTAATGTTTCTAGAATTTTTTCTATAAAAAGTAAAGGTTGGAATAAAAACTCTAAACAAGTATGGATAAGGAAAGGTGATGAGATTCCTCCCACTATGGATAGGGTGGATAGGAATAATAATATGTAATATGGTTCCCCTGAGAGATAACAACACATCAAGAATAATTATCATAAATCTAACACAGTAGATATGAAGAAGTCCATATTTGTGGGTCAATGCTGGTGTTGCAACAGATTTGGGCAGTGTGCACTAGATTGTTGGTACAATCCCTTAAATGTAAAAGCATAGATAAATCCCATCTCAAGGGGGATAAAGATAAAAAAATAAGAATCAACATCCAAGGATCCAGAATCATCTGTATACTGCAAACAGATTTGGAATGCTGGACAACATCTGTGATGTATGCAATGGGAGTGGTCACTAGAATGGTGCATGCTTATCTCATAATGTATTCAAAACTAAAAAACAGAAGACCATATAATCTGTTAAATAATGAAGAAGCTATCTTGGGAAGTAATCATAAGTATACTTCCAAGAATATTACAAGGAGGAAAACTGATAATTCCTTGGATACTAAATCTAATAAGGTGATGGGTAGTGCACCTAAAAGAACAATCAAGAATAATGACACTCTGAAGAATCCATTTGGAAATTAAAAACATGCTTCCATAGTTCCTAAAGACATATTGATTATCTAGACTAAAGATTTGGAAAGAATAATAAATAATAAGATTTATGTGATAAGGCTAGTACAAAAAGTAATAAGAATATTCCATATGATGCAGATTGAATAAGAGTTTGCAGACAAAATGCATCTATCATGTTCAGAAAGTTCTATGTGTGAGGTGCAATAAGGTTGTTCATACTGTTACAATTTTCATTGTACTTCTTCAAGACCATGAATAATTTCTCAAGAAGATGAAATTTGAATAAGGAGATTCTAGTGCTCTGAAATCTCTTGAAGAAATAAGATTCACACACAAAGAAATGGAATAAGTGATAAGATCTACACAGCCGCAATCATAATTGAAGATAAAATGTGCATCTGTGAAGAATGGAGAAAATGGAGAATCTTGGTTGAGAAAACCATCTAAACCTTATTGTTCTCATTAATTAAGTAATGAGGTTCCACCTTATTCCATTAAATCGTTTTTTATTATATTTGTTCGGATATTATAGGGAATTGAAGGTGAAGCAAGCTCTTGGGGGTAGAACCTGAGAAGCAGTGATTGCTATCAACTCTTGATAGCAAAGCTGGAGAAATTTTCATCTATGGAAGATTCATCAATTGATATTCAAATATTAATATGATGATGGATCACCATTGATGAAGATTATGAGGAGTGTTCCCTTGAGGGAGATACATATAAAGAAGCTACCATAATTATTATTTCAATCAGTATCAACTTCAGTAGGTATCAAAATCAATTACTCTAGAAATTTATTGAATATAATTTCATTAGAAAATGTATGTAGTTTCTAAATCTCTCATCCTTGGTTACTCAAAATAAAGATATTTTTAGAAAGGTGGAGTAACTAAGCCAACCGGTGACATAAGAAGAATGAAAGTTCCCTAAGTCCACTTATCATGCCAATTGCACTTGAATGTTTTTGAACACTTTGTTGAAGTGTGTTCAGGAATTTCAGGTTGATTATTTCCTATAACATTCAATATCTTTAGCCTGGAATGAAAGTGGAAAACCCTTTAAAACAACTGTATGAGATCTCATCTCAGTAGGTATCATGATTAGTGGAAAATGGATAGCTTTGTTGTCAAAAAAATCCTCTTGTTTTATACATCGAGATTTGATCGAGTATACTTAGAGTGAAATGATTGATGGCATGCTTCTTAAGTAAGGACTAATACCCTATCTACCATTCACTTTTTATTTCTTATCAATAAGGTGGAGATAAAGTGAAATGAAAGTTTGAAAAAGTAAGGGGGAGAGAAATAAGTAAGGGGAGAGAGAATATTATCATTTTGATATTGAAAAATTCATTTGAGGATATCTTTAAGGTATTGACAAAAAAATACAAAGGGGGGATTTTTTGGATTACTTCATGTATGAAGATTTTATTTGTTTTCAATAGTTGTCAATACAGGTCAAAATGAAGAAGGATATGAAGAAGAACTCCATAGTTTATGGAGAATGCAATTCAGAAGTTTGTTTAACTGATCCTAAGTTCAAAGAATTTGTGTCAAAGGTGACACATTGTTTACAACAAGGAAGAATGGTGAATTATCATCCATCTAAGGATGATTGAAGAAGAATGGGGATTTTAATAAGACCATGTAAAGCTTTACGATTTCATGAGAACCATGCAAGAGCTTACTTGAAGAAAACAATAATTTGATTTTCATGAATTAGATAAATATGGATGAAGAATAAGTGAGTGTGTGGAAGGGATTTTCATTCTAATATGTTCATACATTACCCATTTTATTGAAATTAGATGATTTATGCACTATTCTTAAAGTTCCAAATACATTTATCAAAGGTGATACATTGTCTACAACATTGTAGGTGTTTGAAGAAGCCTCAAGCCTCCACTTTTGGAAGAATAGAGATGATTGGAGTTATTTGGAATTAACACTCCAAAAGTAATTGAGTATTTGAAGTGAGGATGTATAAGTACATTGTAATTCATATTCCAAAGAGTATAAGAATAAAGAAGGATGATTGTTAAAGATTAAGAGAAGACGGGAAGTAGTGAATGGGCTTGGCACTATGAGAATGGCCATAACTATGACGATGCTTTGTTGATTTTTATTTCAAAATAATCATAAGTTTTGAGAAATAGTGATGCAAGATTTATGAAGGACAGGGGGAGTCAATTAGTGTTTTTTGTCTACGGAAAGAAAGTGGCACGTAAGTCAAAATTGGTGCGCAAGTGTTTCGTGCAAGTATATGTGGCCCGCAAGTGTATGTTTTCACAAGTAATATTTCAAGATCAACACATCAAAATATGACAAGGAAAAGAAAGTGGAGCGAAATATAAATATTGGCGTGCAATTGTGGCATGAAAGTATAAGTGGTGTGCAAGTGTATGTGTTTTCAAGTCATATTTTAACATCATCACATCAAAATATGAAAAAAGAAAGAAAGTGGCACACAAGTGATGGAGCAGCATGAAAGTGATGGAGCGGTGCGAAAGTGATGGAGCGGTGTGCAAGTCATGAAGTGGCATGCAAGTTGAGTTTTATGTCTTGTGTGTAGGGTCACCAAAATTCCTATAAATAGATGGCTACCCTCTTTATTATTTATAGCTCAACACTTAAGAGAAAATTTGATCACTGATCATGAAAGTAGTAGAATGTGGCATGCAAGTTGAAGTGGCACGCAAGTTGGGAGTTATTAAGAAGCGTACAAGCAGGGAGGCACGCAAGTAGAATGGTGCACAAGGATAAGTGGAACACTATTTTTAAGAGGCATGCAAGTAGGAAGGTGCGCAAGCAGAGTGGTGTGCATGTTGTAAGAGGCACGCAAGAAGGGAGTTTTGTATAACAAGTATGTTGTGTCTAAACCCGAAGTGGCGTGCAAGTTGTGAGTTATGATCAATTGTGGCATGAAAATAGTTGGTGGCATGCAAGTAGGGAGGTACGCAAGAAGGGTGGCACGCAAGTAGGGATTGGTGTGCAAGATGTGAGTTGTGATAGATGTTCTTACCAGCTTCTAGTCAACTATGATGATGCTAAGTTGAGCTGAACTTCATTTTTGTAACAACCACAAAGAGAACTTTTGATTCTATCAAGAAGAAGAAAAAGAATAGTTCAATGTAGTTGGTTTTTCACTAAAATAGATTGTTTGACGAATGGTAGGTTTCACTGCAGTTGGTTTTACAATGAAGAATCAGAAGAAGAGTGTGCAACTTATAGGATTTCTACAGAGAAAGAAGAGGTTGGATACTTGCATTCTTCTTAGTATGTAACAAGGAGAAGAAGAAGGTTGTGGAAGAACAAAGTATCATTATAGCATCCAATAGGTCTCAAGAGGTGGAAGATTCTTTTGTTGTTGCAAACTCTTTGAATAGAGAGAATATTGTCTTCATAGGCGGTATAAAGAACTAGCTAGAGGTTGTAAGAGATTGTATACACTAGCAGTATAAAGAACCAACGAGTGTAAGGGTATATCCTACTCGTTGTAAGTTGTAAGTGGATTGTTTCCCTTCCCCCTCCAAGTGTAGGTAGAAACACTGTGAAGTGATTATTTCCGTCCCTCCTCCAAGTGTAGGGAGACACACTGACTAGCAATTTTTTTCCTATTAAATCATTGTAATAGTTACTAAATTATAGTGGATAATCTTTCCACTAGTCATCACTATACAAGGAAAGGATGTAGTTTCTCTTATTGTGTGGTGAACCTTGTAAATATACTGTCTGCATATTTTTACTACTTTCATATTATTACATCCGACAGGGAAAAGAGAATAAGAGAATCAAGATCCTAATAGGTTAATAGGTGCACGATTAAAAATAATAAACTGGTTTAAAAAGTCCCCAACACTGATTCACCCCCCTCTCAGTGTTAGTCATATCCCAAACTGGTCCCCTCATAGCTAATGGCGGGAAATAGAGGAACATGTGCCCGCAATAAATGTCCTAAGGAATGTGAATATAACCCTAATTATATGCCTGATATGATGGGAAAAGGTGGTCAAAACTTCATGACAAAACATTCTCACCCGGTTCAAGTTATAAATAAAAACTTGAATCCTGTGGAACACCCTCCTCTTCCAAGTAAAGAGAAAGTTTCCATTGAATCCTTCATGCAGCAAAGGCCTCCCATGTTTAGTGGATCTTCTGATCCCCTCCTCACTGAATAGTAGATTAACTCCATTGAAAAGATATTCTCTGTCATCCAGTGCTAAGAAGAATATAAATTCATACTTTCAGTCTATCGTTTTTATTGGAAAGCTGATATGTGGTGGACACTGATCAAGAATACAAAGCCTCAAGAGGAAATTGATTCCACGGATTGGGAGGAATTCAAGATAATGTTTTTCAATAAATATTTTACCTGAACCCTCCATATCAAGGTGGAAAGAGAGTTCCTAGGACTCAGAAAGAAAGAAATTGATTCAATCGGGTTGTATGAAATAAACTTTACAAGGAATTTTGTGTATGCCTCTAGATTAATCATGAATATCAAAAGTAAGGTGGATCACTTTTTAGCAGACTGAATCTGAGTCTACAAAAATAATTAGTGATTCAAGACTTCTACAGCTATGAATAGATTGTATGTTGTGCCCTTAAGGTTGAAATGGAGATCGGAGACTCTTAGTGGTATCATGGACCCATAAAAAAAGAGGAAAATGGAATCTAATATGGTTGGTTTCACAAATAAATTCCATGATATAAAGAAGATTGATCATACTATATATAAAAATTATGGGAAGAAGAATCTGGTAAACTATCTAAAGGGAACCATGAATTGCTTCAAATGTGGAAAGTTGGGACATATGGATAAAAACTACTAAAGAGATATGAAAAATCCCACTAATGTGAGAGAATAAAGGAAGGTTCAGATCAACACTCATCCTGTGGATAATTGTTATAACTACAAGGATCATGAGAATTATGCAAACAATTACCCTAAGCTTATGGTTATCAGAGGCAATCAATGACAACCTCCAAGGAAACAATGAAGGCCTTATGCCATCACTATTGCTGAGGTGGAGCTGGAAAATGATGTGGTGATAGGTACACTAGTTATCCATTCAATAATAGAGAATGCACGGTTTTATTCTAGTTCAATTCATTCTTTCATATCTTGTAAGTTTAGTAGAACTATTCAAACACCACCTCAAAATTTGGAGGAAAGTTATCTGTGATAAAATTGAATGGTGAGATTATTGCATCCATGGTTAATAACTCCTTCCTAGTTAAATGTTTTGGATGAAACATCCCACAAAATCTCATCATACTTCCTTCAGTGGTGTTTGATGCTATCTTGGGCATGGATTGGATATATTTATATAAATCCAATATCAACTTCTGAGAAAGGGAGATCACTCTTCACATCCTGAAGCATCCTCCAATTCTGTATAATTTTAAGGAGTAAGTTTAATCTCCAAAAGAATAATCATCTCAAGTGTGGATATTTATGCCTTAGGAGCAAGAATATCTAGCTCAAATGATTGAGACAAAAGAAAGAATCATGCTTGAATACATTACCATCATGAGGGATTAATCTGATGTATTTCCTGAATAGTTGCTTAGTCTTCCTCCAGACTGAGAGGTTGAGTTCTCAATTTAACTTATTCCTTGATAACTTCCTATATCAAAGACACCTTATAGAATGGCCACAGTAGAGCTGGAAGAGCTGAAGAAGCAGTTACTGGAGAATCTGGAGAAGGGTTTTATACACCCAAGTGCTTCACAATGGGGAGCACCAGTCCTATTCATCAAGAAGAAGGATGGTTCAATATGCCTCTTCATTGATTAATGTGAACTCAATAAAATCACGATAAAGAACAAGTATCATCTTAAATGGATATATGACTTGTTCAATCATTTTCATGGGGCTAGTTATTTCTCTAATGTGGACCTTCGTTCAAGATATCACCAATTAAAGGTGATGAAGGAAGATATTCCCAAAACTTCCTCTAGAACAAGGTATAGACACTAAGAGTTCACAGTTTTTCTATTCATACTCACTAATGCTACAGCAATTTTCATGGATTTAATGAATAGTATTTAGACATTACCTCGACCAATTTTTGGTATTCTTTATTGATGATATTCTGATATAATCCAAGAGCAAGAAGGAACATGTGCAGCATTTGAATACTATGTTAAAGACTTTGAGAAGGGAGAAGTTGTATGAAAAGTACATTAAATGTGAGTTATAGATGGAAGAATTATGATTCTTGGGGAATGTTATCACCAGCAAAGGGATATCTATGGACCCTTCCAAAAAAAAGGAGATTAAAGATTGGCACAGTCCAACATCTGTAATGGAGATCCATATATTTCTAGGTCTAGTTGGGTATTATCGACAATTTGTATAGAACTTTTCACAATTTTCAAACCCAATGACCAAGCTTACACAGACGGGAGTAAAGTTTTTCTAGACTCAATAATTTAAATACTGCTTTAAGGACTCGAAAAAGAGTCTAAGGACTCTTCCAGTACTCACAGTCCCAAAAAGTGGATAACTCTTTGTGGTGTACATTAAGGATTAAAAGAAGATCTTAGGCTGTGTATTGATGCAAAATGATAAAGTGACAGCCTACACCTTAAGGCATCTTAAAATCCATGCGAAAACCTATCCTATGCATGATCTAGAGTTTGCGGCTATGATCATTGAATTAAAAATCTGGTTGCATCATCAAGGATTATGACTGTTCAATCCACTACCATCCTAGAAAGGAAAACAAGGTTCCAGATGCTCTAAGTATAGAGGATCCTTCATATTTATCAATGATAAGAATTGAAAAGGATAAAATCTTCTTAGATTTGTAGAGGATGGACAAGGGAATCATTAAGGGATGAACATCATCAATCGTTTCTCAAATTATTGCTCAATCATCCCTCATTGATAAAATAAACTATGCTCAAAGAAAATATATAGAAATTATGAAAAGGGTGGAAGCTGTGAGAAATGGAAAATCCACATAGTTCAAGATTGATGAGGAAAGAGTTGTAAGATTTGGGTCACGATTATGTGTACCATCTGATCCAGAGAAAAAGAAGGATCTTTTGAATGATGTATATAGCTCAACCTTCTCTATCCACCCAGGGATCACAAAGATGTACCGAGATCTCTAAGTGAACTTTTGGTGGGAGAATATAAAGAAGAAAATTACTAAATATACATCAAATTTCCTGGTATGTCAATAAGTGAAGGATAAAAGACAAAAGTATAAGGAGATGATGCAACCACTACCCATACCAATATATAGGTGGAAGAACATCACCATGGACTTTTTCACTAGACTTCCAAGGAAATCTCGAAAAACAATGCTATATGGGTCATTCTGAATCATCTTACAAAGAAAGATCACTGTATCGCAATTCGAGAGTACATCTCATTAGATTAACTTTCACAGATATATATCAAAAAAAATTAGGGGTATTTGGAGTACCACTATATATTGTTTCTGATCGATATTTGATATTCACCTCAAAGTTCTGGAAAAGTCTTCAACATGATCTAAGCACTAAATTGAACTTCAATATGGCTTATGATCCTCAAACTAATGGCCAATCTGAGCGAACTATTCAGAAACTTGAATAACTATTGAGAACATGTTCTATGGACATTAAATTAGGATGGGACCAACATCTTCTACTATTCTAATTCTCCTACGATAGTAGTTTCAACTCATGCATTTTAATGGAACCATATGAATCCCTTTATGGGAAAAGGTGCAGAACCCTAGAGTATTGGGATGAAATCAGTGAATATAAGCTGTTAGGACCTGAAACGGTTGAAGAAATGATAGAGAAGGTGAAAATCATTCAACAGCACATCAAGGAATCCAAGAGTCGACAAAAGAGTTATTCATACATTCATCGATGAGATATTCAGTTCAAAGTTGGAGACATGGTATTTTTTATGCATATCTTCATGGGAAAGGCCATGAGGTTTGGGAAGAAAGGAAAGTTAATTCCTTGGTACATTGTCCCCATCGATATTCTCGATCATAGCAGGGTTATGGCCTATCGAATATCACTTACATCTATCGTGTACAAATTACACGATTTCCTTCATGTATCCCTCTTAAGGAATTATATAAGAGACCCTTCATATGTACTCTCTTCAGAGGTGATACAGTCAGACAATGATCTTTCTTACGAGGAGCATCTAGTGAAGATCTTGGATCGTAGAGAAAAAATGGTACATAACTAGACTACTCACCAAGTCAAAGTACTCTCAAGGAACCATAAGTATGAATATCCAACATGGAAACTTGAATAGAAAACGAAGGAAAAGTATCCACACCTATTTATGTTGTAGAATAAAAAACGAAATTTCAAGGGAGAAATTTCATAAGGGGGAATAATGTAACAACCCAATGTTTTATCAATAGAAATTGACTTCTTATAATTTGTCATATAATCACATAAAACCACAACACAATGAACTGCTAAGTACTATGTGACCTTTAAACATAATATTGTCACTTCTATGATTCAAATTTCAAAAATCTGACATACACGGTTGTGATCAGTAAGCTGTTTGGAGCCTGATGGAACAAACTTACTTTTTTTTAAATAGTAACCTACCTATATGAATAGTAACATACCCTTATGAATAGTAATATGACCCTTATGAATAGTAAAATAACAAAAACAATAGTAACTTCATCCTTGAATGTATAAATAAAATTTAGGCATCTTATAATTGATAATATGATCATAGTAAAAGTATTGGTATTTTTGTAAGTCATAAATAATTAATTACAGTTAATTAATTAATTTAAATGAAAATATATATTCCTAAAATGTGTTCATAAATTAATAATTTTATATATTCTGGTTTTATGATAATTTTATAGGACCATGTGTAATTTTTGAAAGCATTACAAAATCAGTTATAATTTTAAATCTGTAGTCTCTCATTAAATTATGATTTTAATTAAAAATTAATTAAATAATATTTAGAAAATTGTTTTTGAAAAATGGAGTTCATTTTTTGATTCTACATGTTGAAAAAAGGTTAGGGTTAATTTCTAGGATTTTTCTAAAATAATTGAATTTTTGGTGAATAGTAAAATACATTAATTTACCTTATAAATACATTATAATTTAAATCCACTATTCCAGACATCATGAGTGATGTAAGCACCCAAATATCAAACTCACATGCATTTTTTAGTATTTTGTTTCATTGATTCATCACTATTTCTTGTCTTTATGGAAATTAATAAACTAAGGAATTAAATATTATGAAAACTTTCCTCTCCTCCACTATATATACCACCCCTCCTTACCTCTTGTATTCACTCCTCTCAAGCCTTGTACCTTGCCTAAATTCTGACCAAATCCCTCCCCAAGATCCTTCCCCACATCTAACATACCAAAGTCTATTCAGAATACCAAATCCTCTCCCCTTAATAGGCTCTCAAGGAAGATTGATTCAAGAGGTAAATTCCTCTTTTCAATTCTTTTACTTTCTTTTCAAGTTCATTTGTTTTCTTTTCTATCCTTACCTCTACTCATCCAAATGTTATGAAAAATCCTGTACCTTACATGTAATATAAAATTTTTATGATAATATAAAAATTTATTATCATCACCCCTTTACTCTTCTTTTATACTAGTAGAAAAGACATCATTCGAGATGTGTTAATTTACCACATTCAAGGACGATGGGTTTTCAATTTCTTTTTCCATCTTATAGAATGGTCATAAAACCATTTTAATGATTGAAACAGATCATAATATATTTATTTTATCATATTTAATGTTATTTAATCCTTATAAATTCATTATGTAAAATAATAATACAAAACAAGTTAATTGTGAGTAAAATCACCTAGTTAATCCAACTGTTTTTCATTAATGTTTTATATAATGATTCACCTCCACTCAAAATAAACAAATGAATTTTATAACCATGTAATATTATTGGTGTTAACTAATTTCATATAACTTCAAATACTGACAGCCTCCTTCATCAAATATTTTTATCCGAACATGAATATAAGATAATTTATCATTAAAACCAAGGAAGAAAATGCTCCCAAACAATGAAATTGAACCTCTTAACTCATAAAATGGACATGGATGAACTTAATAAGGTTATAATAAATCAATACCATGTATTTTAGGTTTTTTAATTATTAATTAATGAACATAATTTTATTATTAAGGTCATTAATATCAAGTGGAGAACACCATCAGACTTAAGGTAAGAGATCCTCTCTATTTCACTTTTATTCAAGAATGTCCTCTATTTTATGCCCTTTATGTGTATTAAATAGTGATGGGGTATGATTTTTCACCTCCCCCAGACTTCCCTCATGATGTATAAGTGATTATAAATCCCTTTATCTCTCATTAATCTCTCTTAAATATACCTGATATCATGCTGATAATCCGTAAGGGATTTTACCCAAACCTCCTTTGTTCATTCAGGTTACCTTATCTTCTTTTTAACAAAATGAAGTTGTCTTATATTTTTATGTGACTATTATAAATTTTGTTTTCAGGTACCAAACCCATCTATCAAGACCCTTTCATCATTCTCTTTTGGGTATATACATGTCTCCTTCCTCAATACATCCAGATAAGTAAACCTGTCTCGAGAGAACTTCCCGAATTCTTAACTGATTTAAAGTTCACTCTATATTCAATTTTAATCCACCATTGTATTTATAAAATCAGTCTTTTTATTATAAAAATCTTCTTGGTTCACTTTTGGTTTTATATAAAGGATTTTTCCCATTTCTATTTTAATGGCTCTTTAGTATTTTCCTTAAAACCGCAGAAAAATGTTTTAACGCTAAAATTTCTTAAATTCTTTTCTTACATGTTGTCACTTCTAATTGACATCAAATAAAATGATACATGAATATTTTCCTTTATTAATTTCATGTATATTTTATTTCCTTTCTTTCATGTACACTTTTATGATATTCCTATTTATTATGCTTTATGACATGATTATGGTACCCAATTGTTTCCATGGGTAACCCTTATGTTTATGTAAGATTGATTATGTATGATTCTTTATATGGAAAACATATTCATGAAAAGTTAAGATGGTTTCACCCATATAGTCTTTTTTTCATTGGGTAAATTTTATTCTCATGAGAGGTTATGTGTGATGGTCTTGGTCGTTATCCTTGACTTGTGCTACCATGTGTGACGGTCATGGAGGTTAGAATTGGCTTATGATACCATGTGAAATGGTCTTATAGGATATCATTGAATCATACTAAAGTCATTATTTATGTTTCTTCCACATTTCTATGATTCAATTTTTATATGATCCCATTTTTAAATGTTATGATTCTATATTCCATTTTACATCATTATGTCATAATCTCTAACCCATGTGATAAAGACATTTTCTTTTTTTATTCCCTTACTGAGATTTTAGCTCATCCCTTTGTTCATTTTATCCATAGGGTACCCTATACAGATGTAAGGAATCAAAGGAATTTAGGATCTATTTTTTAAGATTAAATAAAGAAGTGTTTTTTGTCCCATATTTTAAGTTTTATGTACCTAGTCTTCAGAGACACTAGGCTTCATGATCCTTGGCTTGTAATCTGATGTTTATTTATGCCTAAAATCATGAAATGTTATATGTAAAAGGCTAGGGTCACTGTAAACCCTCTTTTTTATTTGGGGTGTGTATAGTTATTTTGGAGACTAGGATTGACATTAGGGCTCAGGTGGAGTGTGAAGTCAAGGGCCCACCTGGCTCTTTTCTACATTGAATCATTAGTTTCCCTTGATGTATTAGGATTTAGACTTAATAGTGAGTATATATTTGGATTTTTTGATATAGTTTTTAGATTTTGAGAAGATTATTTGATCCCATTTGTGTGTGTTGGTGATTTTGGAGGTCGTTTTGAGTTTTGAAGGATAAAATAGTTAATGGACCAAGGTTGCATGGTTGAAACACACAGTCTATTAAACTATGCAGTTCCTATATGAAATGAATATGAAAACCATGACTATTCATTTTGCATGGTTGGATCATGGTTTACTAGATAATGTGACCAAACTATGAACAGTGCATTTGTTCCTCCAAATTTTTTTTTCCTCCCTTTATTCCTAGATTGACTCTAATGGAGTATTCTAGTGTTGTAGTATCCTATATGGAATTTTTTAATATGGATTTTTATGGAAATTGATGAGGTTGAATATATTTAGGTTTGATATGTGTGCTTGTGCACTTGGTTTTTTCCCTTGGGGACTTTGTTTTACAAAGTGGAAAGTTGGTTTCTGAAATGGAAATAATTTTGTGTTTTTTAAATTAGTTTTATAGTAGTTTGTAAACCATGTGTTTTTTTATTTAAACTAGGATAATGAAATCGTTTTATGTTGAAAAAAATTGGGTTTAAAATGTGTAATTTTTTTAAGCAATTAAATTATTAAAGTGGGTGTTTTGAGAATTGGTTTATGAAAGTGTTTTCCTTTATATTCATTATTTAAAAGATATGTTTTGAATTATTTTGTAAATGAGTGCGATATTTAATTTTTCATGATTTTTTATGTAATTATTTTTAAGTACAAGGGGGTTTAACTTGGTTTAAATGGATTTTAAGACAAGTGGGTCTAAGTGATATGTTGTTCGTTGAAAATGATATTTTCAAAGTGGTTCATTTTTTTTTTCAAATGATTCTTTGAAATGGTTAATTTTTTTATTCCCTTTATTATGGGGACATTGTATTTGTTTGAGGATCATGGGTGTCTAGGATAATATCTTCTCTTCTTTGATGAGTTCCTTTCAGAAATGTATTGACGGGAGAGAGAGTATTGTTTCTTGGGGTTCTATTTTGGTGGTTTTATTCCAAGGGTTTAGACTTCCTTTATTTTGGATATGGGTCCTTGAGTTCTTGATAGTTTTAAAGTTCCCTAGTGTTACGGTTTAACCCTTGTGTATTGTATTTTTAGGGATTTTAATATTTTGTTAAGGTGAATTTATTTTTTTCATAAAAGAATTTTTTTCACTTGGAATTTCATGTGAGACATGAAATAAAAAGTTGTGTTAAATTTAAAAGGTTGATTTAAATTTGGATGTGTCACTTCAAATGGATTTTGACATGGTTTGGGTTATGAAATGAAATAGAAATTATGCTTTCAAACTTCAAATTTTTTTCCCTTTTTTGATTCATGAGTGTGATATTTTAAAACGTTTCAACCACTATTGGATCATGTTCTGAAATTTTAAATGGGTTTTCTATACCTGTTGAGGTTTTTAAAGGAAAATGTTGTGGTTTTTTAAATTTTTCTTCTTTGGGTTTATGGAAACTAATTAGGATGATGTATTTTAAAATGGATTTCAAGATATTTGTTTTGAAATAATGGTGAAGTGGGACTTAAACCATTGAAAAGTTTCTCTTTTGGTGTTCTCCAAAATGGAATGGGTAAGTTGTGTTTTAATTCACCATAAACTTGGATTATGAATAATATTTGGAAAGTGGTTTTGGGAAATAAAGTCATTGAACTTTGACTTGTTTTTGGAAAAAAAATTAAAGAGTCTAAAATAAATTTTTGTTAGTTACATGATTTATTTATGGGGGTTATGTGATACCTTGGTTTGGAGCTAAGTTGTGTGCTTTTTGTTTGGTGGACTTATTTGAAGACTCCAGTGTTTTATTATATAATTTCCTATTTTAAGTAACTGTCCTTATTTATTTGTATATAAGTGAATTTTTATTCAATATGTGGGTGATTAGGATGGATGTTTACTTTGGACCTTTAATCACTCTATGGTACTATTTTTTTGGGGTTTTCCATGGGATGGTGTTCCATATTGAGTTCCTAGTTTACCCTTGGAGTATGGGGACCTAGTTCAAGGGCCCATTTAATTCCTTATAGTGGAATAACTTGAGTTTATCTCCTTTGGGAGTGAGTGTTAGGCTTTTTTAAGGCCTACAAATGTGTATGTTGAGTAGTTTAGGTTGTTTTTCCTTTGATAAAGTGAGAGTTTGATTCTTAGTGTTCTTTTGAGATCATTAGAGATGTGGTGGTGGTTTCCATTTGAGGTGTTCTCTTTTATTACACCATTTAAAAGATTTCTAAATAGTGGGGTGACCTATACCCAGTCTCTATTTTATTTCGGATCTTTTATTGGTGAGAGTGGTTGTGTTTTCTTGAATACTTTTGGAAGCCTTATGGTTTTATTCTTTTTTAGAGGGATCACTATTTATCTAGGGTTTATTTCTTGGTATCACTCTAGTGGTTCATATTATAACTAACTTCAGTTTTTTTAAGGGTGTGTTGTGGATTTTCTCTTTACTTTCATCATGAATTGGGACTTTATAGAGGTAGAAATTGGAATCTTGAGGATTTTTTGTCAAGCTTAGTGTTAATTTTATATTGTGTTATTTATTTTATGGTTTATCCCCTTCAGTTTGTAGTGTTTGGGGATAAAAAGGGTGATGTTTGGGGATTTTTCTAGATCATAGAGTTAAGGTGTATGGTTAGTTTAAATATGTATCCTAAGTGTGTATTTGGGGAGCTCAAAATAGTGGGGATCTATATGCTCTTTTAATGGTTTGTTTAACGAGGAGCGTGAAACATGTGACCCACTTGAATAGGGGTATTTTTTTCATTTATCCTTATTTTTAAGTGGTATTTCTTCCAATAGACTCCCCACTCAATTTCCTCTAACCATGGAGCCTTTATCAGCCCCCCTAGTCTCTTACAAATCTATTATAAGGTGATTTAATGATGATTTCATGGTGATTCTTCACCAAGTTCAAAATTTTAGGAATTCCTTCAAATTATTATTTGGTTTTCATCCATTTTCCTCTTCTCCTATAACCCTAATGGCCATGATTGTCCAATTTGCATGGCTAGGGTGGTTCTAAAGTGTGGGGTCTTTCAGATGTTTGTGAGTTAATCTTTGAGTCCTTTTTTGGTGGATTTCATCGAAGGTGACAAGGTTCCACCACTTGAGGTAGGTGTTTCTAATTATTTTCCTTTTATTTAAGATTTACATGATTTATTGATACTTTTAATGTATTTTGGATTTAAAATAATGATGTATATGATATACAGTTTGGATTCATCAAAGGTTTTCCATGCTTGGATGGTTTTTCCTTTGGAAAAATTTGGTTATTTTCTTAGTGCAATGAAATTTGGTTTTTAAATTGTTTTTTATACACTCTTTATATTTGATAAAATGCTAAAGATGATTTTTATTATTAAATGCATTTATTATTTGGGATTTAATCCAAATTAGGCTTTCAAATAAATCTAAATCTTGTGTTTAAAGGGATTTCTCTACTTTTTAAGGGTTGTTTTGGTTTTATAAAGTTAAAATAGAGTTTCCCTTGACTTATTTAGTTACGCTTGGAAGTGTTTATGCTTTATTTAGAATTGTGAGTGAATTAAAAAGTATTTTAAAATGGATTTGAAATGGTATATGTTTTATATATGAAAAATTGAAGGCCTGGTTGGAACATTTTGATGTGGTGTAAATTGTACCATTGTTGATCCCCCCTTAGTTATTGTTGACGTGTGTTCTTCTCCATGTGGTGGATTATTTATAAAGTTATTCATGTGGTCATTATTTGTTGGGTCTAATATTAAGGGTAGTGAGGGAGGTGGGATGTAAATAACCTGATCCCAGTATCCCAAAATTGTTGGTTACTTTAATACATTGTAATAATATATAAGGAATCTCATCCCAAAGGAACGATCCATTTTTTATTCTTGAAAAACTAGATACATTCATGGTACCCTAATTACATTGGTAATTAAAATTAAAACATAAAAAATTAAAGTAATTTTCATCCTTGAACTCATTAAAACATTTCATATAGAGACCCTTTCCTTTTACATATAACATTAACTAAATTTAAGCATAATTATACATCAGAGTACAGCCAAGGATCGTGAAGTCTAGTGTCTTGGAAGACTAAGTACGTAAAACTGATAACATAGAACTAAATATAACATTTATTTATTTAGTCTTAACAAAGATCCCCTAACTCCCATTATTCTCATACAGCTTCCGAGGATAACCTGGGGATAACATAAACAAAAGGATGAGCTAAAATCCCAGTAAGGGAATAAGAATAAGATTATATCCTTAGCACATGTGTCAAAAACATGACATAAAGAAATAAAAAGGCATGTAACATAAGGAATCATAACATATAAACATGGAGTCATATAAACATGGAATCATATAAATGTGGCAGAAACTTAAATCATGACTATATTATGACTCAAGGATAATATCCAAGATCGTTTCCCATAGTAGCACAATCCAAGGCTAACTGCCAAGACCGTCACACAAAACATCTCATGAGACATAACTTTACCCAATGAATTAGAGAGATATTTCGGATCACCCATATTAACATGTTCATGAATATTAATTCCACATAAATAATCATAAATAATCAATAATACCTAAACATAAGGGAACCCCTGGAGAGAAATGGGTATCACATTCATGACATAAATCATAATGAATGGGCATATCATAAAAGTGTCCATGAGATAAACGAATTAAAACATACATGGAAATTAATAAGTTAAAATATGAATATATCATGGTAAGTAATGTAAAATAGAAGTGAAAACATGTAATAAGAGTATTTAAGACATTATTAGCATTAAAATATTTTAGTGCGGTTTTAAGTAAAACTCGGAAGAGATTTTAAAATAGAAATATGAACAATATTTTATATAAAACAAGAAGTGAATCAAGAATGTTTTCAAAATAAAAGGACTTATTTTATAAGTACAATGGTGGATTAAAATAGAGGATATATTTCACTTGAAATTGGGTAAAAATTTGTGAAGTTTCCTTAAAATTAGTTTGCTTATTGGGAAGTATCGAGGAGGGAATCACTTAAAAACACGTATATCCCTGAAAGAGAATAATAGATGGATATTGAAACATGGTTTTAGAGAATATACACAGTATGTAGAGGATTTACATAAAAATAAAAAGACAACATCATTTGGGTAAAAAGAAATATAGAGCAACCCAAAGGAGTAAAGGTTGTTCAGGTGGAATTCCTTACAGATTATCAGCACGGTATCGGGGGTACTTAAGAGAGATTTCATGAGAGAGAATGGGTTTTATCATCAATTATAAATCATGAGGACGTTATGGGGGTTCTAAATAATACCCCATAATTAGGTATCACACATAAAATAGAATAACATAGAGGATAATCTTGAATACAAATGAAATGGGGAGTATCCCTTACCTTAAGTCTGATAGTGTTCTCCACTTTTTATTAATGACCTGAATAAAAAAATTAGGTTTATTAAATAATAATTCTAGAACCTATTATATATGTAATTTATTTAGTATAAAATTTTTAAATTTCATTCAATAACTTTTGGATTGGTTATAAGGTTCAATTTCATTGTTCGGGTATGTTTGTTTGCTTGGTTTTAATGATCGGTTCATATTCAGATAAACCTGTATGATGAAGGTGGTTATCCAGAATTGAGGCTATATTTTATTATTGAACATCCAGAAGTTTACATGGTTGATAACATTATTTGGTTACTTTTAGTAAATTTGAATCATTTTATATAACTTTAGTGACATCCTTTTGGGTTAATTGGTGGTTTTTGTCCATAATGAACATGTTTTGATTTATAAACCAAAGCCATGTGTAATACAGAACCAAAGATGACTCATAATAAATTTATTATGGTTGTTTTAAACCATGAAAATGGTTTCATTACCAGAATTGAAGAAAAATAATGGAAATTGATAACCCATCATCCTTGATTGTGCTAAATTAACACATCTCAAACGGTGTTTTCATTTCTTTCAATTAAAAGATAGGGAAAGGAGATAAGATAATGAATTATCCCATTAGAATAATAGAATTCAAGTAAATTTTTATTACTATAGTTATCATACAATTTCGGTGAAGGGAGGTGAGGAAAGAAACAAGAAAAGAAAAGAACTTAAAATAAATAAAAGAATTCAAAAGAGGAAATTACCTCTTGAATCAATCTTCCTTGAGATCCAACTTAAGAGGAGAGGATTTGGTATTTTGAAGAGATTAGGGAATTTTGGACGTTGGGAAGGATATTTGGAAGATATTTTGGTAGAATAATGGAAATTCACAAGGCTTGAGAGGATTTAAGAGAATATGTAAGGATGGGTGGTATTTATAGTGGAGGAGAGAAGGGTTTTCATAATATTATAATCATTAGTTTATTATTTTTCCATAAGATAAGAAATAGTGAGTATTACTTGACCTAGAATAGTAATAAATGAATGTGAGTTCAAACCAGTGGTCATTTATATCATCTATGACTCAAGAATGATGCAGAAATTCAGGTTTTAGCATTTATTGTGAATTATTAGATTTTACTATTCATCAAAAATTCAATTATTTTAGAAAAATCCTAAAAATTCCCCAAAACATTTTTCGATGTGTAGAATCCAAAAATGAAATCCATTTTTCAAAAGTAATTTTCTAAATATGATAAATTAAATATTTAATTAAAATCACAATTTACTCGAAAAACAACAATTTTAAAACACTTATTTTCTTATTCCAAGATATAGGTATACTATACTTTTACTTGAATATTATTTATATACTATAATATGTAAGGTTAATATTCATTAGGGTATATCACTATTCATAATGTTATGTTTCTATTTTTAAGGGTGGGTTATTATTCACCAAAAATTAAGTTTTTCTTATCAGACTCCAAAAAACTTACTGATCGCAACCGTAAGGTCAGATTTTCAAAATTCAAAACACAGAAGTGAAAAACTTATGTTTAAAACTCACATAGAACTTATTAATTCATTATGTTGTGATTTCATGTGATTATATGACATAATTATAAGAATTAAATTTCCATTTAAAAATTTGGGTCATTATATTCTTCCCCCCATAAGAAATTTCCCCCTCGAAATTTCATTTTACATTCTAGGCCATAAACAGGTGCGGGTAATTTTCCTTCATTACCTCCTCCAGTTCCTATGTTTCCTCTTCGTACTTATGGTTCCACCATAGTACCTTGAATAGGTGAGTATTCTTGTTACGTAGAACATTATCTCCACAATCTAAGATCTTCACTGGCTACTCTTCATAAGAAATATCATCTTCCAATTGTACCACCTCTGAAGAGAGTACATGTGAAGGTTCTAGTATGTACTTCCTTAAGAGGGATAAATAAAATACATCATGTATTTTTTCCATGGTAGGTGGAAGTGCTAGTCTATGGGCCACAGCCCTAACACGATCAAGAATCTCTAAGGGGATTATGTACCTAGGAATTAACTTCCCTTTCATTCCAAACCTCATGACCTTTTTCCACGAAGATATTCATAGAAATATCATCTCCAACTTTGAACTCAAGGTCCTATCGATGATTGTCTGCATAACGTTTCTATCAACTTTGGGCTTCCTTGATATGATGTTTAATTCTTTTTACATTCTCCACCATTTCTTCGACCATTTCAAGTCCTAGAAGATTACATTCACTGACTTCAACCCAATACGTCGGTGTCCTTCACCTTTTGGGCTTTATATGGTTCCATTTGGAAGCTTGAGTGGAAACTGTTGTTGCAGGAAAATTCAACTAGTGGAAGATATTGGTCCCATCATTCTTTGAATTCCATAGAACAATCTTTAAAAATGTCTTTCAATGTCTAAATAGTCCCCTCATATTGGCCATCAGTTTGAGGATGATAGGTCATACAAAATTTCAGTTTAATTCTTAGAGCATGTTAGAGACTTTTTGAGAACTTTGAGGTGAATCTTGGATCATGATTGGATATAATAGATAGTTTTACTCCATGAAGTCTTACCACTTATTTTATATAAATACATGCAAGTTTATCCTATTAAAAGTCTTCTCGAATCTCAATAAAGTGAGCTATATTTGTAAGTCAGTCCACAATGACCTATATATCATTATTTCCTACATATGTCCTTGGAAGTATAGTGAAAAAGTTTGTGGTAATGTTCTCCCACCTCCATGTTGGTATGGGGAGTGTCTCCATCATCCCCTTACACTTTTTTATCTCATCCTTCACTTTCTGACATACCAGGCACTTTGATGTATATTCGGCAATCTCCCTTTTCATATTGTCCGAAAAAAAGTTTTCTCGGAGATCTCGACATATCTTTGTACTCGCTGGGTGGATAGATAAGGTCGAGCTATGTGTATCATTCAAAATCTCATTCTTTATCTTTGGATTGTATGGTACACATAATCATGAACCAAATCTTATAACTCCTTCCTCGTCAATCATGAACTCTGAGGATTTCCCATTTCAGATAGATTCCACCCTTTTTAGAATTTCAACATCTTTTCTTTGATCATCCTTTATTTTATTCATGAGAGATGGTTGAGAAATCATTTGAGAAAGTATTGATGATATTACTCCCTTAATTATTCCCATGTTCATCCTATACAAATCTAAGAAGATCAGATCCTTTTCAATTCTCATTGTTGATAAAGATGCAGAAACATTTCTACTTAGAGCATCTGCAACCTTATTTGCCTTACTGGGATGGTATTGGATTGAACAGTCATAATCCTCAATGAGATCTATCCATCTTCATTGGCACATATTAATCTCTTTTTTTCTGAATATATATTTTTGACTATTGTGGTCCGTATATATCTCGCACTTATCCCAGTAGAGATAATTCCGCTAAAAGTTTAACACAAAGATCACTACCGCCAACTCCAGATCATGCGTAGGATAGTTTTGCTCGTGAATTTTCAGCTACCTTGAGGTTTATACTATCACTTCATCATTTTTCTTCAGCCCACATCCTAAAACTTTATTTGAAGTATCACTGTACACCACAAAGAGTTCTACACTTGTTGGGTGTGTGAGTATTGGCATAGTGATAAGGATATTTTTCAACTCCTTAAAATAGTCTTCACATTCCTGAGTCTAGGAAAACTTTACTCCCTTCTGTGTCATCTTGGTCATTGGGTTCAACAATCATGAAAAGTTCTTTATAAATCATCGATAATACCTAGATAAACCCAGAAATCTATGAATCTCCATTAAAAATGTTGGAATGGGCCACTCTTCACTTGACTTTTTCTTGGAAGGGCCCACAGATATCCCTTTACTGGTGATAACATGCCCCAAGAATGATACTTCCTCAATACCGAACTTACATTTACTTTACTTTTCATACATCTTATCCATTCATAAATTCTTTAACACAGTATTCAAATTCTCCTCATGTTCCTCCTTGCTCTTGGATTATATCATAATATCATCAATAAAGACTACCGTAAATTTGTTGAGGTATTCTCAAAAGACTTTATTCCTTAAATCCATGAAAATTTTTAGAGAATTAGTGTGTCTAAAGGGTATCACTATGAACTCATAGTATCCATACCTCGTTTAAAACGCTGTCTTGGGACTATCTTCATTCCTCACCTTTAATTAGTGATATCCCAACTGAAGGCCCACCATAGAGAAATTAGTGGACCCGTGAATCTAATCAAACAATTCATCTATCCATGGAAGGGGATACTTGTTCTTTTCCATGATTTTATTGATCTCATGATAATCAATGCAGAGGCGTATTGATCCATCCTTATTCTTTAAGAAAAGTACTGGCGCAACCCAAGGTAAAGAACTCAGGTGTATGAAACCCTTCTCCAAATTATTTTATAACTACTTATTTGGATCTTCCAGCACTACGGTGGCCATTCTGTAAGGTGCCTTTGATATAGGCAGAGATCCATGAATAAGTTCAATTCAGAACTCAACCACTCAGTCAGGAGGAAGACCAGACAAATCTTTAGGGAATACATCAGTGCAATCCCTCATGATGGGCATGTCCTCAAGCATTATTCTCTCCTCTATCTCAATCATTTGAGCTAGACATGATTTCTCATAAGTAATTAATATCCGCACTTTAGGAAATGATTCTAAAGGGGATTCATCTTCCTCATTACACTTTTAAAGAATCAAAGGATGCTTCAGGATGTGAAGATTGATCTCCCTTTCCCAACAGTTGGTGTTGTATTTGTATAAAGATATCCAATCCATTCCCAAGATAGCATCGAACTCTACTATATGAAGTATAAAGAGATTTTCTGGGAGGTTCAATCCACAAACTTTAACTATGGGGGAGTTATAAACCATGGATACAATGATTTCCCCATTCTCTGTTCTGATAGATAACTTTTCCTCCAAATTTTGAGGTGGTGTTTGAATAGTTCTACTAAACATGTAATATATGAAAGAATGTGTAGAACTAGAATCAAATAGTATGTTTTCTATTCTGGAATGAATTACTAGTGTACCTATCACTGCATTGTTGTACGGCTCCACCTCAGTAGTAGTAATAGCATAAGACCTTCCTTGTTTATGTGGAGGTTTTTGTTGATTTCTTCCAACAACCCTTAGCTTTGGGAAAAAAATTTCATAATTCCCATTCTCCTTACAGTTGTAACACTACACCATTGGATGAGTGTTAATGTGAACTTTTGTTCCTTCTTCAACATTAGCGGGATTTTTCATATCCCTTTGATAGTTCTTGTCTAGATGTCCCAACTTTCCACATTTGAAGCAATTCCTAGTTTCATTTAGATAGTTCTCAGGATGCTTCTTCCCACAACTTTTACAAGTGGGATATCCCAGATTCTTTCTATCTTTGTTTTTTTTTTTGAACCACCCATTTTGTTCTCCATTTTTTTCTTCTTTTCACTGGGCCCATGAGACCAATGGGAGTCTCCAATCTCCATTTCAACCTTGATGGCACAACAGACAATCTCCTCATAACTGTAGAAGTTTTGGATCACCAACACCTTCTTTATACTTGGCCTTAACCCTCTAAAGAAGAGATCCACCTTGCTTTCGGTGTTCAAGACAAATCCAGAGGCGTACCTTACAAGCCGTGTAAAGTTTACTTCATACACCCCGATGGACCCATCTTCCTTCTGCTTGAGTTCGAGGAACTATCTTTCTATCTTGAGACAAAGAGTTCAAGGAAAATATTTATTAAAAAATCACCTCTTGAATTCCTCCCAATTCATGGAATCAATTTCCTCTCAGGAATTTTTATTCTTGATCAGTGTCCACCACTGAACAGTTTCCCCATCAAAATTATTGACCACTAGGACAACTTTCTCTTCTTCCGAGCACTGAAGGATAGAGAATATCTTTTCAATAGATTTAATCTACTATTCTTTGAGGAGGGGATCAAAAGATCCTCTAAATATGGGAGGTCTTTGAAGCATGAAGGATTCTATGGAAACTTTATCTTTCCTTGGAATAGTAGGGCATTCCACATGATTCAATTCATTATTCATAACTTGATCAAGCTAAGCACGTACTATCATGAAGTTTTGAGAACCCATTCCCATCATATCAGGCATATCATTAGGGAAATATTCACATTGCTTATCACATTGGTTGTTGAAACATGTTCTTCTATTTCCCTCCATTAACTAAGAAAAAACAATGTAAAATTAGAGGGCTGGAATACTTAGTTATTGAACATAAAAAATAAAACTTTTTAACATAAAAGGATAAACTTTTAGAGGATAATTATCTCCTATCTTGTGATTCCTCGGGTTTAAATCTAGGTTATCCTCAATCTATTTCTTAACTTATATTCTTATGGGATTTTTTTTATTCCCTTAATAATGCATTGTACTAAGCTCATGAATTTACCAAAGCATATCCCCTAAGAGTTCCAATACCAAGAGTGAAGCAAGGCTCGTTGTCATGTACCAGGATACCCCGAGTCAAGACTGAAACTCCTTGTCATAGTTTTCACTCTTAGGTATGTTTTTTCCAGATCCGCCTCTATCGGTTTGTATCTAGATAGGGATGTATTTTCTTGATAAACCAATTACTCTATACTTACCAAAACCTAGGGGTGTTTCCTTATACTTAGTCTCATACTTAAGTTTCTTATCAATATTTTTAATTCCTAATATCCAAAAATAACTAGACTATCCTCAGATACCAACTATAGAAACCCTATCCTTTTACATATAACATTATATGATTTTAAGCATAATTATACATCAAAGTACAAGCCAAGAATCATAAAGTTTAGTGTCTTGGAAGACAATGTGCAGAAAACTAAAAACATGGAACTAAATAAAAAATTTCATTATTTAGTCTTCATAAAGAGCCCCTAACTCCCATTATGATCATAAATCTTCACAAGATAACCATGGGATAACATAAACAAAGGGATGAGATAAAATCCCTGTAAGGGAATAAGAATAAGAATAAATCCTTAGCACATGGGTTAGAAAACATGACATACAGAAATAAAAAGCATGTAAAATAAGGAATCATAACATATAAACATGGATTCATATAAACATGGAATCATAGAAATGTGGAAGCAATGTAAATCATGACTACAGTGTGAGTTAAGCCAAACCGCCAAGATCGTTTCCCATAGTAGCACAAGCCAAGGCTAACTGCCAAGACCATCGCACATAACATATCATGAGACTTAACTTTACCCAATGCATTGGAGTGCTATCTAGGAGCACTCATCTTAACATATTCATGAATATTATTTCTAAATAAATAATCATACAAAATCAATCATACATAAACATAAGGGAACCCATGGAGAGAAATGGGTATCACATTAATGACATAAAGCATAATGAATGGGCGTATTATAAAAGTGTCAATGAGAGAAAGGAATTAAAACATACATGTACATTAATAAGGTAGAATAGGAATATACATAAGTGATGTAAAAAATAAGTGACAACATGTAAGAAGAGTATTTAGGAAATTATTAGCATTAAAATATCTTAGTGTGGTTCTAAGGAAAACACTAAAGAGATTTTAAAATAGAAAAGGGAAAAATACTTTATATAAAACTGTAAGTGAACCAAAAAGGTTTTCATAATAAAAATACTGATTTTATAAGGACTATTTTGGCTTAAAATAGAGGATATAGTGCACTTGAAATTGGGTAAAAATTTGGGAAGTTCCCTTAAAATGAGTTTGCTTATTGGGAAGTATCGAGGAGGGAATCACTTCAAAACATGTATATCCCTAAAAAAGAATGTGCGAGGGATCTTGGGGAATGAGTTTGGAGAATATAAACAGTGTTGATAAGTTGTAAATAAAAATAAAATACAACTTTACTTGGGTAAAAAGTAAGATAGAGAAACCCGAAGGAGTAAAGGCGGTTCACGTAGAATTCCTTACAGATTATCGGCATGGTATCGGGTGTTCTTAAGAGAGCTTTAATGAGAGATAACGGGGTTTATCATCACTTGTACATCATGAGGGAATTATGTGGAGGTGATAATTAATACCCCATAATTAAGGATCACACATAAAATGTCATAACATATAGGAAAATCTTGAATAAAATTGAAATGGGTAGGATCCCTTACCTCAAGTCTGATGGTGTTCTCCACTTGTTATTAATGACCTGAATAAACAAAATAGGTTTATTAATTAATAATTAAATAACCTATTATACAAAAAATTGGTTTATTATAACCTTTTTAATTTCATTCAAGAACTTTTTTATTGGTTATATGGCTCAATTTCATTGTTCGGGTCTGTTTGCTTTCTTGGTTTTAATGATCGGTTCATGTTCAGATAAACATGTATGATGAAGGTGGTTATACATAATTTAAGTTATATTTTATTATTGAAAATAGGAAGGTTTCATGGTTGAAAACATAATTTGGTAACTTGGAGTTAATTTTAATCCTTATATAAAACTTTAGTGATGTCCTTTTGGGTTAATTAGCGGTTTTTCCCACAAAGAACATGTTTTGATTTATAAACCAAAGTCATGTGTACAAAAGGATTAAAAACCCAAATATGAGTCATAATACATATATTATGGCCTGTTTAATTGATTAAAATGGTTTAATGACTATAATTAAAGACAAATAATGGAAATTGATAACCCATCGTCCTTGATTGTGCTAAATTAACACATCTCAAATGGTATTTTCATTTCTTTTGAATAAAAGATGGGGAAAGGAGAGAAGATAATGAATTATACCATTAGAATAATATAATCCCCGTAAATGTATGTTACTGGAGCTATAATACCATTTGGTGAAGGTATGTGAGGAAAAAATAATAAAATAAATAACTTAAAAGAAATAAAAGAATTCGAAAGAGGAATTTACCACTTGAATCAATCTTCCTTGAGAGACTTCTTAAGAGAAATGGATTTGGTATTTTGAAGAGACTAGGGGATTTTGGACATGGGTAAGGATATTGGGAAGATATTTTGGAAGAATATTTTCAAGGAAAAAGGCTTGATAAGAGTGAAGTGAATATGTAAGGATGGGTGGTATTTATAGTGGAGGAGAGGAGGGTTTTCATAGTATTATATTCATTAGTTAATTATTTTTTCATAAGACAAGAAATAGTGAGTATTACCTGACCTATAATAGTAATAAATTAAAGTTATTTCGAACCAATGGTCATTTAAATCATCCATGACTCAAGCATGATGCAAAAATTCAGGTTTTAGCATTTATTGTGAATTATTGGATTTTACTATTCATCCAAAATTCAGGTATTTCAGAAAAATCCCAAAAATTTGCTCTAACCATTTTTATATGTGTAGAATAAAAAAAATAAATGCATTTTTCCAAAATAATTTTCTAAATATGATTAATTAAATATTTTATTAAAATAATAATTTACTCAAAAAACAACAATTTAAAACACTTATTTTCTTATTCCAAGATATAGGTATATCATACTTTTACATGAATATTATTTATATACTATAATAGGTAAGGATAATATTAATTACGGTATATCACTATTTATAAGGGTATGTTATTATTTATAATGGTACATTACTATTCACCAAAAATTAATTTTTTCTTATCGGACTCTAAAAAACTTACTGATCGCAAATGTGTATATTAGATTTTCAAAATTCAAAACAAAGAAGTGATAAAATTATGTTTAAAGGTCACCTAGAACTTAGTAATTAATTATATTGTGATTTCATGTGATTATGTTACATAATTATAAGAAGTAAATTTCCATTGTAAACTTTGGGTCGATACATTTATATTCATAACCTGGGAAAAAGATAAAAAAATAAAAGGGTGAGCTTATATTCCCAATAAGAGTTACATATAATAAAATCTATCTTAAGTTAATAATTAAAAATCAATCTATCGTGGTTAAATAACTGAACCCACATTTTATATAACTAATAATGTTTTCACATTCTGATTCCACAAATATTGTCATAGTGAAAATCACATGGATAATAATAACTAAAATCATAATGAAGGCAATACTTAATTGTTGGATGTCATGATTCCCAAGAACATGATACACATACCATCAAGACCATTCACAATAGAGTTTAATAATTATGTATTAAAATGAATTTAATTTCTCCAAATTTTTCTTCTCATGAGACTACCAATGTATCGAGAGGTTTTTCTATATACAGTCCTCAACCCTTCTTGCATGTCCAAATGGTATACAGCTTAGGAAATAATCATATCCATGGTAAAAGAAATATGGATATTTAATATAATTTAAATTTTCAACGAATAATGATCATAGAAATACATAGAGGTAGTATGTAAACAATATAAAATAAATTTGGTGCATAATATTAAAATATTCCTCAATGGAGTAAAATTGAGACAAAATCCATTACAAAGACCATATCATTAATCAAATGAATTGATTATGTGTATCCACTGAAAATCCACATAAATATAGTGGAAATAAAACATAATATAATCAAAATTAATTTTACACATAACCTTAGCATGAAATAATCATTGAGATATAATTTTAATCCAATGAATGAAAATTGAGTTAAGAAATCCCTTACCACTTTGTATTTAGTCAAATCATAGGCCCCATAAAAGTAATAATTATAAAATGAAATATTAAATACCATGAATATAATGATAATAAATATATGATATATCAAAGGGTTATATAATGACCACACAATAAAAATAAATGGTGAATAATCCATATATCTCACAGAAGTAAAAGTGAGTTGAGAAGCCCTTTCCTTGTGCTTTCCTATAATTGAACATGATTTAACTTGAGGTATAATGGTTTAAATAATTTTATTAATTCATAACATGAACATATTCATATTTATTATATCATATGTGATCCGATTATTTAATTTTATCACCCTATTGTTAATAATATTTCGTTACTACCCTTGTTTTGTGTATAATCTGCTTAATTTTCTTATGCATTTTTTGTCGTGCTAGTCCAAATTCTTATGCATGGGATATATTTCCATTATATAAAAAAGTATATTAATGTCATAAATATCATATTCATTCAATATATACATTTTAATAATCATTTTTTACTGTTGAATATGGAAAATGTGTTGCATCACTTTATGGAAGTGGTAGGCCAAACGTACGCACAAGCGGCGGTATCATTCACTTAATGGTTGAAATAGTGAAGAAGTGGCTATTATATAAATTTTAAATAATTAATATAATGTCATAATTATTAAATATATTCACTATTTTCTTTATTATAACCATCCTTGTTAATTTATTATGAAAAACGAATTACACCACTACTTGGAGATGGTGATTCGTACGTACGCACGTGCAGGGATTTTTTTCATATGATGAATAAAAGGTGGTATATAGTTATAACATAACCATATAAACATATTATAATATATATTATACTATATTTATTAATTTCCCATGAAATAAATATATGAATATGAGGTATAAGAATAAATCAACTTTAAAGATTCGATAAATATGATTACATGTTCTTCGGTGGACTTTCTTTAGATATCTTCTTATGGAATCTAGGGTAGGTATTTTGGAAGGAAAAAAACCTATAGAACATAACTAAGGATGTTGGTAAGATAAATGGTATTATTTCTTGTTAATATATATGGATAAAAGGGTAATAAATAAGGGAATAAAGGGGTTTCCTTTTATAATTGAGTTGATGTGAACTTTTGGGAATTCTCAAAATATTAAATTAATATAAATTAATTTTCAATCCAAAATGCCTCAAAATTGATTTAATTCAAATATAAAATTGTTATGGGTTGAAATAATCTCATAAAAATTTAAATAATTTTAGTTCACATTATCACCCTTATCATTTACTTTTAACCCTTATTTAACCCCTTTAACTCTTATCGTTCCAATAAATATTTTATTCCTTATGGGTCAATATTGTTACTATAAAATGCCAAACAACATGTAAATGGATCATTTTTTAAATTTTAAACCTTATAAAAATAATTTGTATTAATTTAATACTTTTTAATAATTTTATATCAATTAATAAAATATTATTTATTTAAAAATATCATTAATGTCAATTTTGACACTATTCATTACTTTGACTTTTAAAAATATCAATAAAACAATATATATTCAAAAAATATATATTAATACGTACCTAACGTACTAAGGTCATCTAAAAAATTCATTTATGACATTAATTATCTCAAATTATATTTATTTAATATTTTTAATATCATTTATTTGATATTTCCATTAGTAAAATAATTTCTACATCACTATTGTGTAAGTATTTAAGGTAAATATTTATTCATAAAAAATTAAAAATAAATTACCATTATGAATATAATTATTTTATATTACCAATGAATATTTATATTCTAATATAGCCTCTAGATAACCCCTTATTAAAATTTTATAGTTATCAAAAATATGAGTATAACATCTTCGAATTTTCTTTAAATAAAATATTAGAAATGTCATAATTACTTAAAAATAGAAACCAAAGGGAAAATATTCAAAAATTAATTCATTATGGATGAAAAATAATTATACAATAAAATTGGGTCAAATTTAAGGGTCATTGTTTAATCCTTATCATATTATTTTTACCCTTAATTACCCAATTTACCCTTTATCATAGTAACAAAATTTACTAATGTTACTATTCATATTGTCCAAAAATAAAAGGGAAATATTTAAAAAATTTGGACCTCCTGATACCAAATACAGATTGAATTTTTAAAAATTTAGAATACATAAGTTTCGTAATTTAATTTAAACTTAATCCCGCAAAACACATTGAAAAACAATTTTCTTGAAAAATGCATTTTTAAGCCCAAAAATGTACTTATACCAAAATAAGGTATAAGAATGATTAAATAGAAATTAATTATATTATAAATAACTAAAAATTAATTAATTTACATTGAAATCAAATTCAATTCACAAAGGGTCTTTTCATATAAATAAATTGATAGTTTTATTATAATCGGTATTTTTCACTATTCACTAAAAAATCATTTTTCTCATAAATTTACCAAAAAATAACCACTAGATGTTTTTAATATTATTATTTAAAAAATGATATTAATTTTATAAAATAAAATTAATATATTTTTTATAAATTTATTATAATATTTACTCATAAAAAGCAATAAAGTCAATTTTGAAGAAAACATATTTTTTGAAGATTAAATTGACTTTACTAAAAGTCAAGTACTTATTCACAAAGCTTTAATTAATATATTAACAATGAATTGGATAATTATATATTTTATAATATGGTCATACTATTCATTCCTGCTAATTTAATGGCTAGGTTATAATGATTTCATAATATTATTTCATAGTTCGTTTAGTTTGGGTGTTCCATGCAACGTAAGCTATCAAAGAAATTGAATTTATTTAAGAAGATGCATATCATAAAATATTGGGTTATTATATTCTTCCCTCCTTTGAAAAAAAATCCTTGAAACTTACATAAATATTACCTTCTAAATAGATTATGGTAGTTCTTTATAACAACCTCAAGTTCCCACTTTGCTTAATTCGTTTTATAGTTTCACCAAAGAATCTTTACAAGCCGAGTCGTATGATTCCTCAACACTTACTCTATAGTGTCAAGAATATCGATAGTATCTTTATAGTAAGACAGATTAGGTTCTATTTATATTTCTTCCCAGATGAGTATATGTATTTGGTTTGGCATGTACTTCCTTAACAATGATATGTGGAACACATCATGAACTTCGGAGAGAATAGGCAGCATTGTTAATCAGTAAGATACAGCTCGAATTATTTCCAGAATTTTGAATGTTCTGATGTACCTAGGGATCAGTTTTTTCTTCTTACCAATCCTTATGACACCCTACCATTGAGATATTTTTAGAAATACATGATCTCCCACTAGAAATTCCAAATACTTTCTCCAATTATAAACATAACTCTTTTTACAACTTTGAGATACTTTAATATAAGCCTGAATAGTCTTTAACTTTTTCATTTTCTCTTCAATAAGTTCTGGGACTATAATTTCCTTTCCCTGACTTCATCCCAACAAGTTGGAGTAAGACATCTCTTACCATACAATGCTTTATACAGTTCCATTTGAATACTTGAATGGAAACTATTATTGCAGGAAAACTCTACCAAAGGTAAATACTGATCCCACATACCTTGAAAATCAAGTGAACATAATCTCAACATATCTTATAATGTTTGAATAGTCATTTCAAAGAGTCTATCAGTTTGAGGATGGTAGGCGGTGCTCAAATGAATCTCGTTATCTAGAGACTTTTGAAGACTCTTCTATAATTTTGATGTAAGATGGGGATCTAGATCATACAAAATCGATAGTGGTGCACCATGAAGCCTTACAACTTCATTAATATAGATTCTTTATAGGATCTTAAGAGTTTAATATTATCTTATAGCAAGAAAATATTCTAACCAAGTAAGGTGGTCATTAATAACCCACAATATATCATTCTTTCTACGGGTCTTGAGTAGTACAGTGAAGAAATCCATAGTAATTTCATGACACTTCCACATAGAAATAGGTAGAATTTGCATGAATCCTCTGGGATGTTGTATCTCAGCCTTCACTTTTTTAAAAAATAGTCATATTGACACATATTCACCAATTTTCCTCTTCACGTTATCCAACAAAAAATGTTTCCTTAAATCTTTATAAATCTTGGTACTGTAAGGGTGTATAGAGAAATTTGAGCTATGAGAAACAACCAATTTTTCCCAGTTTAGATCATGTACTGATGGAACACATAACTTATTTCTAAATTTCATAACACCATCTTCATAAACAAATCCTTCCAATTTTCCATCATTCATAGCTTTAATTTTATTATGAAAATCCTCATTATCATATTGAGATATTTTTATCTTTTCCAATAAATATGGTTTCTTAATCATTTGAAAAAGGAGTGGTGTCTCCCCTTTATTAATTATTATCAAATCAATATTCACTAAATCCGTGAATATATAATTCTCTCAATCCTCATTTAGGTCAGAATTCCATGCTATTTCTTTCTAAATTAATTTTTTACTTTATTTTCTCTTCTTAGGTGGTAGAATGTTGAGAAATCATAATATTCAAGTAACTCGAGCCATCCTCTTTACCTCATGTTGAGTTATTTCTATGTAAATATGTATTACAAACTCTTGTGATTTGTATATATCTCATATATTTAATTATAGAGATATTATCTCTATATCATTAGAGAAAATATTACGGCTGTTAACTCAATATCATGAGTTGAATAATTTTGTTTCATGAGTATTCAACTACCTTGATGCATATGCAATAACTTTATCATTTTTCATAATGATACAACCTATTATTTTATTTGATATATTACTGTATATCACAAACCCATCATTTCCTCATGGTATAGTAAAAAATCATATCATTGAAAATTTTTCTCTTCAGTTCTTCAAAACATTCTTCACATTACTTTTTCCATTAAAACTTAACCATTTTATGTGTTAATTTGGTTAATGGGTCATCCAACCACGAAAAATACTGAAATAAACACTAATACTAACATACAAAACCAATGAAACTACATACATCAGTTATTTTTGTTGTTGTAGGCCATTCTTGAATACTATATTCATTATATCCATAAAACTGAGGGTAAATTAGTTATCCCAAATGGAATTACTGTAAACTCATAATGTACATACCTCATCTTAAAAGCTATATTTGGAATGCATTCCTTCTTTAGTTGAAATTGATGATACCCAGAACAAAGGTAAATATTCAAAAAGTATTTAGATTTGTGAATTTGATACAATAAATCATCAATTCCTAGAAAATAAAACGAGTGCTTCAATGTAACTAGATTCATTTCACTATAATCAATGCACAGCCTCATGGATCCATTTTTCTTCTTAATAAGGAGAATATAGGATCCCCCTAGAGAAACACTGTGGTGAATAAATCATTTATTACCCAACTTCTCAACTTTTTCTTCAACTCCACAAATTCTACAATGCTCATTCTATAAGGAGTCTTTGATATTGGTCTTCCACGAGGGATTAAATTACTTTAAAACTCAATTTTATGCTTTGGGGGTGTCCAAGTAATTCCTCATGAAGTAAATCAATTTATTCCTATACAATAGGTAAATAATCGATTTCAATATTACCTTCTTCATCCCTAGATGTTGTTTTCTATTCCTATCCAATAATTTCATTTAGTGAAGCTACTAGGGGTGGATCTAGATATTAATCAGAAGATTATGTTTCTACTCTAATGATAAAGAATTATATATCTTCCTCACCAATCATAATTTATTTTTCTTCATGTAATAAAATTTTATATCATATTTTGAAATTCAATCCTTATCAAGGATTATATCAAATTCAACCATATATATGATGATAAATTTATCAAATAAATCATGTTTATGTGTCATAATTGGGACTTCCAAACACATATTTGTTCCAATGAGACTTCCCTTAGGAGTTTTGACTGAAAAATCCCTTATTAAATCAAAAGTTAAATATCTAATTTTCTTGGAAAATTGGGTAGATATAAAATATTGTGATGATCCAAAATAAAATAAATCATTGGATAAATTTGAAAATATTATTAATGTACCTACCACCACATAATTTGGTATTTCTACTTTAGTGTTAGTGATAAAATAAGCTTGGAAATCTCCCCTTTGCCTTTTCTATGTTATATTACCCAGATACGTGTGACATTGAATTGAATAATGACCCATTTCATTATAGTTGAATCACTGAATATCATTCGTTTTTTTTTCTTCTATTCCTGAGATAGATGACTCTTGTCTCTACACTTGTAACACGCTCTTATGACCTTTAGGCATTTCCCAAGATTCGTCTTCCCAAAATTTTCACAATATTGAAATTTATTTATCCCCTTATAATTATTTTCCAATTTATCTTTATCATGGTTCTTATATAACCTTTTCTTCTCTTTATTTCCCTTCAAGATATAGAATCTAGCAAATTTGTTCTCTATTTTTATGGCACATGACACTATTTCATCATATGATGAAAATGTTTTAGAAGCCAATACCCTTTAGAGACATGGATTAAGACCTTCAAAGAAATGATTAATCTTTCTTTCTCTTCTTTCCAATTCGTTGATCATGAGGTAAATAGTTTTTAAAATAATGTTTTTTAAAAACTTCTTCATTCCATGAGTTTTATTTTATCTTCCCCCCTAGTATTTTGGATCAACGACCACCATTGATTAGCTTCACCCTTGATATAATATACTACCAGTACTACCTTTTCATTTTCATTACATCCCAATGCAAAAAATATATATTTTTAAATGACTTGATCCATAGCTAGGCTACCACTGGATTAGTAGTCCTGCTAAAATATAGTGGCTTATTATCCATAAAACGATCCAACATAGGTGTGTTATGTCATGAAGCATCATGTTGCTCTGTTTGATCAAGGTTATTATTTATCACCTAAGTAAGTTATTCTAATATGTTCATGGTCTACTCATCTCCAACATCAATTGTGTATGATTTCTCAGTGGGACAATCCATACATTGTCTACGGGTATTAATTCTCTTCCTTATATTAGGTGTTATCACTAAATAATGGAATACATTGAGTTATCCCATAATCATCATGAGTATTAAGCCACAAAATAAAAATTACTCTAATGGTAAAAGTTTTTAAATACAATAAACAATTATCATAGTTTTCAAATTGGTTATGTTTATTTTAAAATCTAGTTCTCAATGTTTCTAATAAGATTCCTCTGATACAAACTGTATGGAACCCAGCCATTTTTGCCCAGAGTCATTGGTTAATTTATTATATTGGTATAATATACAAGTAATCACATCGATAAGAACCAATAAGTTTAGTGGTCTTGAAAAACTAGGTACATATATTGTGACCTTAATATATTGGTAATTAAAAATAAAACAAAACAAAGGAAAGTAATTTTCATACTTAGACTCATTCTAACATTTAATCTTCATAACCTAGGGAAAAGATAAAAAATAAATGGTAGATATCAGAAGCCTAGTAAGAGTTACATATAGTGAAATTTATCTTGAATCAATAATATATAATCAATATAGAAAGGAAAATTAATTGAACACACATTCCATTTAACTAATAAATTTTTCACAATCAGAATCCATGGATAATATCATAGTGAAAATATAAGGGATAATAATAAATAATATCTTAATGATGTAAATGCTTAATTATTGGACCTCGTGTTTCTTAGACACATTATACCTTTACATCCAATACCTTTCACAAGATAGTTTAATCATTATTGGTAAAAACACATTTAATTTGCCTAATTTTTTGTCTCATGAGATTTCTTATGCATCAAGGGACTTTTGTATATATGATCCCCACCCATTCTTTCATGTCCAAAGCATTACTCAAATATATAAAAATTTATTTAATTAAGGACAAAATATTCCTTATCAAAAAATATTCATATTGAGTAAAAGATACATATTTATCATTATTTCCCCAGTTAATCAAATCACTCTCAAAGTAAACACCATATATAAAAATAGTATAAGTATTAGGAAATAATCATATCCATAGTAAAATAAATATTTATATTTAAGATAATTTAATTTTTCAATGATTTATGATCGTACATAAAAAAGGGGTATTATATACACCATATAAAATAAATTAGTTCTATAATATTAAAATATGCCTCAATGAAGTGAAGGTGAGATGAAGTCCCTTACAAAGATCATATCATTAACCAAATGAATTTATTATGTGTATCTATTATAAATCCAAATTAAATAAGTTTAAATACAACATAATCTAATCAAAATTTATTTCATGCATAACCATAGCATGTAATAATAATTGAAATAGATGTTTAACCCAATGAATGAAAATTGAATTAATAAATCCCTTACAACATTGTAATAAGTCGAATCATATGCCCCATAAAAGTAATAATTATCGAATGAAAAATTTAATACCATTAATATAATGATATTAATTATATTATATATCAAATGTAACTATATAAACCACACAAAATAAATAAGTGGTGAATAAGGAATATATCACACAGAAGTAAAACTGAGAGGAGAAACACTTACCCTGCCCTTTCCTTTAATTGAATGTTCTTTAACCTCTTTTATAACGGTTTAAATAATTTTTTAAATCATACTAGAATAGTATTCAAATTTATTATATCATATATGATCATATTATTTCATTTTATCACCAATTTTTTAATAATATTTTGTTACTACTATTTTTTATGGTGTCAACTAATTCATTTTTCTGTGTATATTTTTTCATGTAAGTCCTGATTATTACACAAAGGATATAATTTTATTATATAAAGAATGATATTGATGTCATAAATTTAATATTTATTAATTATATTCATTTTTATAATCATTATTTTATGTTGAATATGGAAAATGAGTCGCATCAATTTGTGGAGACGGTAGGTCGTACGTACACATGAGTGACAGTATCATTCCCTTAATGGTTGAAACATTAAGGAAGTCGTTAAAATAATTTCACAAGCAATATATATATCCACTATTTCCATTATTATAACCATCCTTGCAAATTGGTTATGAAAAATTAATTACACCATTATATAGAGACGGTAATCCATACGTACACATGTATGGTGCTTTTGTTTTTCATAGGATGCATAAAAGGTGGTATATGTTTATCCCATAATCGTAATAAAATATCATCTATATTTAATACTAGATATATTAATTTACCAAGGAAAAAATTCGTGAAAATAAGTATAAGAATAATTAAACTTGAAAGAGACGGTAAAGACGATTACCTATTCTTCAATGGACTTTCTTTAGATATATTCTTAAGGAATATAGGGTATGTGTTTTGGAAGGAAAAGAACCTCTATAACATAACTAAGTATGTTGGGAAGATAAATTTGTAGATTTGGGTGTATATATATGACTCAAATTTCTATAAATAAGGGAAGTAAGGAGTTTCCTTTTATAATTGTGGTAAGAGGCACTTTTTGAATTTCTAAAAATATTAAATTAATATAAATTATTTTTCAATTATAAATAGATAAAAACTGATTAAATTCAAATATTATATTATTATGGGTTGAAATAATCACATACAAAAAAATTTAGACAAGTTTATCTCACATTATTACCCCTATCATTTTGTCTTAACCCTTATTTAACCCCATTAACACTTACCTTGACAACATGGATTTTACTCCTTAATGGTCAACATCATCACTATAAAATGTCAAAAAACCTCAACCTTATCCCAATAATTCTTCCAAATTTAATAATTTTAATAGTTTTATATAATTTAATAAAATATTATTTATTTTAAAATACCATTGATGTCAATTTTGATACTATTCATTACTTTGACTTTTAAATATATCAATAAAGCAATATATATTTGAAAAAAATATTTTAATACAACTATAACATGTAAATTTTCTCAAAACAATTTGTGTATGACATTAATTATCTCAAATTATATTTATTTTAATATTTTTTATATCATTTATTATATATTTCTATTAGTAAAATAATTTTTGTGTCGTTGTTGTCAAAGAATTAAAGATAATTATTTCTCGACTAAAAATTAAAAACAAATATCATGATGGATATAATTATTTAATATTTCAAATTAATATTTATATTCAAATATATATTCCATATAACCCCTTATTAAAATTTTTTAGTTATTAAAAATATGAGTATGACATCTTTGACTTTACTTTAAATAAAATATTATAAATGTTATAATTATTTAAAAATGGAAACTGAAGGCCATAAATTAGAAACACGATTTATTATGGAAGAAAATTAATTATCCAATAAAATTGTATCAAGTGTAAGGGTCATTTTTTAATCCTTATTATATTATTTTTACCCTTAATTACCCAATTTATCCTTTACTGTGGTAACAAAATTTACCAATGTTACTATTCATATTGCCCAAAAATAAAAGGGTAATATTTAATAAATTTGGAAATAATTATTATAAATATGGAATAAATTTTTCAAAATTAAAAACACATAAGTTTCATAATTTAATTAAAAATTAATCCTGTAAAATGTAAGGAAAAACATTTATCTTGAAAAATGCATTTTTAAGCCCAAAATTGTACTTATAAAAAAATAAGGTATAAGAATGATTAAAATGAAATTAATTATATTATAAATAACTAAAAAATTCTTAATTTACATTGAGGTCAAATTAAAATCATAAAGGTACTTTTAACATAAATAAATTGATAACTTTACAATAATTGGTATTTTTCATTATTCACTCAAAAATCATTTTTCTCAGAAAATTTCCAAAACTTCATTATAAAATAATTTTAATATGATGATTTAAAAAATTATATTAATTTTATAAAACACAATTTATATAAGTTCTATAAATTTATTATAATAATTACTCATAAAAAGGGAGAAAACATTTTCGAAGAAAACATATTTTTTAAAGAGTAATTTGAATTTACTAAAAATTAAGTGCTTATTCACAAAGAATTAGTTAATACATTATCAATGAATTTTATAGTTATTTATTTCCTAATTTTTTTAATACAATTCATTCCATCCAATTTAATGGCTAGGTTATAAATATATCATAATAGTATTTTATTTTTCGTATAAGTTGGGTGTTGTGTGTAATGTATACTATAAAATAAAATGAATTTATTTAAAAAGATACATGAAATAAAATCATAGGGTGTTATATGGGAAAATGTGATTTTGGTGTTCTTTGTAGGGGATTGTTATTGTCTTGTGATGATATTATTGTTCATGGCCCACCTTGGTTATTATTCTAGGAGGAGATCATGGTTTCAAAATGGGTAGTAGTGGGACATTTCAAGGATATTGGAGGTTTATCACTAGATAGTCTACATGGTTAAATATATTCTTGGACAGGGATTTTATTCTGAGGAGACTTCTTAGGTAGATTCGGTGGGTAGATGTGTGTCTATTATCTTTCTGGTAGTTAGGTCCACTTTTGTGTGTCATATGTTGTCTTGTTAGTTCTCATGGTGTTTCCCCCTGATATGTATCATATATTATTCCTTTTTTCATATATATTGGAATATGTGATGTTTATTTCTTATATGGACTTTTTTGATGTGTTGATCCTCTTATGTTTTAGTCATATTTTTGACTAGTTTTATTCCATCCATTTATTAGCTTTATTTATAACAATATATGGTTGTGTTTCATCATTATTACCCTTATCACCTTATTAACATTTATAGTGGGTGAGTAAAATATTTTAAAGGAAGAAAGGAGAAAAGTAATTCAAAGTTTAATTCTTGGTTTCTATGATTTAAAAAAAAAAATTAAACCATGTGTGGGTTTGTATTTCAAAAGTGTGGTATTTTTAAAGAGGAATGGTTATCACTTGGAAATGTCATGGATTTTGGTAGAACCACTTTTTGGAACGTTTTAATAAAGTAGTGTTTGGGAAAATTTCATGTTCCATGATTGTTCATTCCTATATTATGTAACGGAAAATTAAAATCTTTTTTTCTAGTATTTATAAACAAGTGATCTTGGTTTATTTTTTAAAATAAATTAATAAAACTCGGAGTAGTATCCTACTAGATTTCAGTCACACCCTAAATACTCATATTAGTGTACACATAGTCTTCATGTCTTGTGCAGGTTCCTACAGGTTTTGGGTTTTAGGTTAGATCTATTTTCTCATTCCTTAGGAATTGGGTGTTGTACGGATGATGGTAGTGATCGAAGAGTCCCATGGAGTTGGTGATCAAAACTTTAGTTTCATTGAACTAATTGGATCGAACTTTGTATCAACTTATTTGGTATTGATTTTGTTTTATATTTCATTGTGGTTTAGTATCTATAATTTTCTGATTATTTATATGAGATTTCTCATGGAATGTATCATGTTTTTTTACTGTAATACCTTGTTTGGAGATTTTTATTTGGTTCCATGAGGGTGAAACCTTATCCAACAGTTATATATGATACCATTGATGATCTTCGTTAGCCCGAGGGGATTGGGGATGCTCCTTAGGTATGTTGAGGTCGGGATTGGGAGTCCAATGGATGGATGTCCTAGGATGGTTTGTTAAATGTATTATTATTATATTTTTATCATTAAGATTGGTTTGTATCTTTTAAGGGTGCTCATATGTTAGGGTGAGTTATGATTGGTAATTATTATTTTTATATTGATATATATATATATATATATAATTGTATTACTCACATACATTTTTATATTATGGGATTAGTTTGGTAGATAGGTGAGAAATTAATGGGATAGTATTGCACTAGCCATGATGAGACACAATATTGTGGCCCAAGTTATGACTTTCCTCTGTTTAGGGGGGTTTTCCTCTAGGAAGATTAAAATTGACTGGTAAGGAAGTTGGGTTGCACCAGGAAAACCAAATTAGATGGAATTCAATATTGTTTTTTCTGGATTTTCTCTAAGGCTCCTACGTGTCCTCATGATGATCAGGTAGTGATTTTTATTTGTGGATATTTTATTGTCATACATTATTAATTGATCTTAATTTTATGGTTTATGTAAATCTTTAAGAGGTTTATTCCTTTATTTTAAGATAATTTTTATTTTCAAAGTAGTGATGGATACCTTAATGGTAAATTTTCATTATTTATTGTTTAAACTATATTTATCGATGATGATTTCTAAGGGAATCAATCATGTTTTACTTATGATTTCATTAAAGTAATGGTGAAGTTTAATAAAACTTTGTCAAGACTTAGATAATTTCAAAATGAGGTTTTGATGGGGTCTCTTTAATTTCATTTTTAACCTTTCTTGATAAATTTACAAGTTTATATTTTGATTAAGTATTTACAAAGTGGTTACTTTGAAATGAATGCTTATAAATGATGCTATACCAGACCACCCCGAGAATCCACCTAAACTGGCACCTAAACCGATCTACCACTAACCCAAGGGGTGTCCCTCATCCACCCGGTCTAATAATTAGAATCATATGAATCTAAATCAATCATTAGGTATGATTTATCCCTTAAATCAGAGTTAAATAACAATAAAATTTATCATAAAACAAATCATGCATGGCTTGTCTGTTTGTCAAATTTCCATGAAAAAATAGATTAAAATGGATAAAAAATATCAAAAAAATAAAAAAAAATTAAATAAATATTATATATAATATATATACATAATCCCTCATCTTACCCTCTAAACTCCCTCTATATAATCATCTCATTCTAATCACCCCTACTCCCTCTACCGATATCATTTTCTCCAGGTCACCATGTTCTCCTATATATATATAGTACAATCCACAAATAACCATAATGAAAAGTAATAGAGAACTCATTTAAAGGGAACACTTGTCTATAAATCCTATAAAATAAAATGTTATGAAACTCCAACCAAATAAAGTAAAAGTCAATATAGGATTATGTAATAAATAAAACTAAGTAAACACTAACCTCAATCCCCAACACAATCAACAGTCCAAGAGTGGTCAGAAGCAAAACCAAATCTGAAAAGTAAAATGATAAATAAGAATGGGAAAATATCTTTGTGGGAATTCTAGGTAAACTATTCCCCAAGTAATTTCTTTTAATAAAGGATATTTTTCATGCTCATTTGAGATATATAATTAAAATTTGTTTTTTTCAAATCATTTTACAAAAAACACAACATAACGTTCATCGATTATTTTAAGACCTTCCATTTATTTTATTTTAAATTAAAATAATCATTTAGAAAATATTTATCATGCATCAAACCTTTTTAAAAATTATACATTTGAAAATTAGTTTTAAACCACTTTTAGATTAATCTTTTCAAAACATTTTAGAAAAATAATTTTTCACTAAATTGGGATAAGTTCTTCATGAGGAATAAAATATAATAGTGTAGGATAAAATAAAAATAAAAGAATATAGAAATACAAAAACAATTAGGTGAATAAAATATCAAGTAAACTATAATTTGAAATAGGCAACATGGTATAACACTGTAAGGCTACTAATCCTAAGGGCACTATAACTTCAACATCATTGGTTAAGTATACCCTTGATGATTGAGTATACTATATCCACTACATTGGTTAGTGGGTTATCATATAAGCTACTACTTCACTAGCTGGGACATTGCTTAACAGTGAATAGAACCTCATCTGATCTAGGATAACCTATCCAAGTACTTGGGCTTCCCAATTGGTTTGAATAATAACAACCATAAATCAGTCACATAAAACATCACTAAGAAATTCTATAATTTCCAAATAAAATAGGCATTTCCCTTTTCCAATCACAAAGTGATGTTTTTTAAATAATAGATCTAATAATAATAATAGTAACACATTTCTCATCTTTCCCTTCAAAATACCAAAAAGTCCTTTAATTATATTTAAGAAACAAGCATTTGAATTCCCCTTTGAAATTAATTTAGAATACCTAATTCAAAAATAAAACTTAAATTTGAAAGCCCCCTATATTTATAACAATGTACATTTGTAGAACAAAAAAATATACAAAAATATATTTTGAAAATATCACATAATTATTAAAAAAAAATCTTTAAAATAATTTATCAATACTTGGCATTTCAATTATTCCTTGAAATGAAAATTAAAAGTTATGATCCATTTGAGGATTTACTCTGAAGACCCAAAACACCTTTTCAAATCATATAAATCGTTTATAAAGTTTATTCAGGCTTTTTATCAAAAACATGGCATGATTAGTTTATTTAAAAAATAATAATATGTTTCAAAATTCATAAACCCTTTGAATTGAAAAAAAAAGTGAAATTTGGTTATTATAGGTCCTAGTGGACAACTCAATAGGGGGTTGAATTGATCTTCTAATAAAATTTACATTTGAAAACAATTTTTAAAAAAAATCACCCAATTTTACTAAATCATTCAGTTAAACAAATCTATAGAAATATAATTTTATTTTTCCAATAGCTTCTCAACAGTGGGATCGAGGCTCAATTAAAATAATATTGAAATTACATAAAATTTTGAAACAAATTTACTTAACCAAACGCAATATATAAAACACAAATTAAGATTAACTATCAAAGTATAGTTTATTTCAATGGTTTTCGAAACCAAAAATCGGTTTAATTTAAAGAAAACAAAATAGGTAATGAGAAGTAAATAAGATAGAAAAAAATATAACACATCATAATTTAAAAATGGCTTCAGTCTCAAGCCGAGACATAATCCCCACCACTTGGAAATCACCAGCTACCAAGTAATTTATTTATTAAATAAATATATCCACAACCTAGAATAGGTTTTACAAACAATATCACACGAGGTTATCTCGGAAAAATCCTCACCATACTTGTACATGGGATAAAACAAGTACAGGTCGCACACAACCTCTTCTGTAATTTTTCATGGGAATATAAATGAATAAAATTAAAAGAGATTGTTAATCACTCTCCAGTTTATTATAGGAGACTGTTTTTTACATAAAAACAAAGTAAAACTAAACTCACATCAAATTTAATGCCCAAACAAAAATATTAGTTTATTAGAGATGAAAAAATGTTTTGAATCTCAATCGAAATGGGTTTGATTTCTCAAGAGTATTTGAAAATATTTGTGAGAAGGTTTTACAATTTTTTCACAGAAACTATAGTAGAATAGAGTTATATAAATTTTTAGGAAAATACTTTGTTCTTTTAAATTTTATTTTTCACTGTATCTCTTCACTCTTTCCACGTATTCACCATGAACGTATATTCTCTCTCTTATTGAATATGTGGGGGATATTCTACATATATATCATTCCAATATATCTAATTATCCATTTCAAAATATTAATAATTTAATTTGGATCCTCATACTAAGTAGAAAATCTGGAAATATTGAATCTGTCTATAATGCATCCATCGAGTGGTTTAAGTATAATCATTATTAAACTCAAATACTTATGTCCAAAATTAAATTCATAAACTATCCATTGGAGAATTAATTTTGAAATTAATTCTGGATAGCCACAATAGCTACACTAGTAGTAAATACCCAGATAAAAACATATTGAATTGACAGTAACGGCCTCTATAAGTAGGCTACTAGTGGTAGAATATTGAGTGGTAGATGATCTGATAGTATATTTTATGTTCTTGTAGAAGCATAAAGGCCTAAATTAAGCACAACCTGATGGTGTATCATCTTGGAGGTAGCACAGTTAAATTGTATTAGTAGTGGTATATTTTACTTGATGGTAACATTAAGAAACGATAGTAGATTATAGTGGAAGGAGCATTTGATTGTATCATATACTGATGATGGACCTTTTCAACTAATGGTAGATCAACACTTATCTAAATTTTTACATTTTGGAAAAAATATGATTTACTATAATAAGACATTAAAATTATTATAAACATAACAAACAAGATTTTTTATCATTAAAATTTGTATTTTCTCAAAAATCTCCCCATTTTTGATGATCACAAATCATGGAATTTATAAACCCTATATAAAACCACAATAGATAAATAAAACATACAAATGAAGATTCTTATTAAAATTTCAAGTCTGTTTTTTATACATTTGGTTATCAATTTAAGTTATAAAATTTCTCATATGAAATTACATTTATTCAATTACTCCCTATTTTGGGATAATCAAAAATGTAAAAAAGAATCAATAAGTCAATAAGAACATAAGAATGAAGGAAAATATATTTTTTTCATTACTCAAAAAAAGGTACACACTATATTAGAAAAAATGGTAAACAAAAAAAATTATTCCCTATAAAATTCTAGTATGAATATGAGGAAGAATCCTTCTTTTTAAGTGATGTGGGATCTAGGTTATCCTTTCCTTTTCCAATAGAAAGAGGAACATAAGAGGAGTCAGGTGGAGCAGGAGTTGCAAGTGGCTGAAAAACAATGTTATAAGCTACCACTGGTCTAATCTACCTCACACATTCAATAGGGGTGAGGTTGAAGGGGATCATTGTAATAGGAGTATTTTTCATAGGTACAAATAGTCATGCAGAGATGGATCTATTCAAGGAAATAACTGGATGAATATTTGTAGTAGATATCACTATTATACTAATATTATAAAGAAATGGTTCCATAAACTCTACAAACTGTGTAATAAAATCTAAACCATTATCCATTACTTTGAATAAATTATTCTATTCTTCCCTGAAAATCTTTATAAGACATGCTAAAGTCTTTAGCAAGGTCACCTTGTCCTTGAAGTCCCTATTCATAGGTTTCATTCTTATATTCTCATCCAAAAATTGAAAATGAGTATTAAGTTAATGATTTATATAAATCCTTGAAATTTAATACTTTATATAATTATTAATAGTTTCTCTATCACTCCTTGACACATTAAATAATTATATAACTAATTTATAAATATGATCACCAAGTTCTTTTATCTAAAAACATTTCATTGATGAGAAGAAGCAAAAGCACCCATAGAAACATATAGCTCTTCTCTCAGAATGGTTATGATTGAATCAGTATCAACAGAGGAAGGATATGGAGGTGTAATACTTGAAGTGCAAGAAAAAACTATTGTAAATGAATCTAATATCTCTAGAAGAGATATCTACCTATCAAAAAATCTTCCTCTCATTTTCTACATGATGGACCAAAATTCATCCATCCGATCAGATAACCTTCTCTTCTCAATTTTCATATCTTATATTTTAATCATTATATTTGGTTGAATATGAGAAATTACTAAAGAAAATAACCACTGGGTAATAGATTCACTGGGTTTGGTTTCTTGTGGAGGTGCAGATCTGAGCATTCCACTGATATCTATCAATAATATTTCTTTAAAGGCATCTAAATCTTCTTTAGTCATAGAACTATGAATAAGATTATGAGAAGGATAAAGAGATAAGATCCTCTCTTGACTAAGTAGGACAACTTCCTCATTTCCAGTATCCATACCAATATAACCAAAAGGAATAAATTCTATTCTATGTCTATTTGATCCTTTCAATTAAATATCTAATAAGATATTCTTAGCAGTATAGATGGAAATCCCACCATGATTAGGTGGACTACCTTTATCGTTACCATTACCATTAACTTCATCTTCCCCAATAGAATTAGGGTAAAAAATACTTATTAGCTTAGAGCCTAGTAATTTTACCCCCTTAGATGGTGCCACATCTTCAGATATGTCTGAAACAATTGCTTCAATCCTATGACTAGATTATTGGTTGGATTAAACATACTAATTAAAACTAGGCCTGACCTATCTATTGAACTCACCAAATTTAGAACCACTCTAAGTAGTGTTAGAATACTCTTTCTTATCTCCATCATCATCACCATCAGGTCCATATGACACCATAAATACTTATTTTCATTTCTCAGAAGAATACTTATCTAACTTAGGTTTATTCGATTGTTTAGTTTCTTAGAATTCATTTCCTTCTTTAAGTATGATTTCTCTATTGGGAAGAGAAATATGTGGGTTGTCTTATCCATAAGATACATTGGTAATTTTGACCAAATCGGGATCACTACCTTCTTTTAATGAAATAGGAGCAGATATTTCTCTATAAATCTTAGCTAAATAAACTTCCTCATCTGATGAATACACCACCACTTTATTAGGCTCTACTATAGATTCATCCACATTCCTTAGTCCATAAGGGTGATCAATAAGGTTGAATATTTTATATAACTTTTAATAATCCTCCACCCATTTCCTTAACCAATGATTTCATTTTACCATTATCCTTTTAAAGGTTTCTTGACTCAATAAATAAAACCACCAAAACTGGTTATCATCTCTTCACCTTCAAGTATAAGACCTTTGTTTTCTAACAAGGAAGATATCATTTTAGGATAGGCCAAGAAATTTAACCGATAACATGGTTCAAAAAAATCCATCATGTGAATCATTATATATCTACATAGATTAATATTATCCCCTACTTTCATAATAAATAGGAAAAATATATATTTACACCTCATAATGATAAATTCCCTCTTCCTGTCATAAAGCATGTGTTGGATAAACTTAAATAGAAAGGGTCATTCCCCCATCCAAATCCACTGCAGTAGGTACTTGCACATCCACATTACCAGTTAGCTCCATAAATGAATCCTCAATAACAAAATCTTCAAAAATGGAAAATTAACCATGATAATATTCATAAATACCTTAGTGAGGAATATTCAATCACTTTTCTTACAACTTTGATAAAAAACTAACTCTCTTTCATCTATCATGGTATTGATCACATTTCTTTTTTTCTCAGAACACTTACTCCGAAAATAGATAGAAATATTAAAACAATTTAGTAATTAATGTATAGTTATTACCTAAAACCATTTGATCCATCCTTGGACCTGGATCAATTACAACACTAGTGACTTGTTTGAGAATAACCATTCAGTATCTATTTCCTTTTAAGTGACAAAAAATCACAATGCCTTTAGACTCTTTATCTATACTAGAGAACTATATTATCCTATTTATTTCTTCAAGGTATGTGGATCATTAGATGAAACTTCTAGTTACTTCACATTCTTTATTTTCGAAAAGATTCAAGGGTTAAAGGATGAATGTATAGAAGGTCAGTAGATAAAGGGAGAAGTTGAGAGGTTTCAAGGGAGGTTCATGTGACAAGGAGAACCTTATATTCATATTTAGAGAAATCTGTTATTTAGTTATTTCAAAATTTGAAAAAAAATTAAAAAATATAATAAAATTCAATAAAAATAACAATTCTAATTTAAAGTTAGTAACATGATGAAAAAAGGAAGGATAGCACATGGGATGGTAGGTCTTAATGATGGTTCTCATGGTATCATGCAATGGAAGATACCAATAGTCATATGTCAATGGTAGAATACCTATGGCATCACATAATGGTCACATAACAATGGTGGATCCTTATGGTAGAAAGAGTTATGATTGTATAGCTAATGGTACATAGATAATAGTACAAAACATAATGGTATCATTTCACGACCCCCTCCCACCAAATATGCCCCTCCTGAGCTGGCAATGGTGAAAGGGAGATAATGACCCCCGATTCCCGCCTCCAGTAGGCCCGGGAGTGGAGACTAGCACCAAGGGTATGAGTTTTCACAAATATGGGAGGCATTACCCTTTTATTATTTTAGATCAGGAAGTAGGATGACTCAAAAAATAAAAAGAAGACAAGTAAATAAACCCAAACCAATCTCACATGCATGTTTAAACAGTTCTGAAACAAAGTACAAGTACATGAAAGCTCAAAAGTACAATACCAAAAGAAACAAGAGTACAGCAAACTGCAACAACTCCAACTGTCTCGACTAGTAGGGTCCCATACAGCCCTGGTAGTCCTCCTGGAAACCTGAAAGTAAATTTAGGGTGATCAAACAAGTATACTCAGTAGGGAGACCTAAATCTCTCGTGCACAAGTGGGGATACATCTTAATGTCCTGTGAGAACAACAGAACAAACCAAACCTAGTAAGAAATTGTATCCACCCAACCTCACCATCCATGCTCACCAAAAACACAAAACAATAGGTGGTAGTATATAAGAACAATAGTATTGGGTACCCTGTACCATTTCCCACTAGTTAGCTGCTCTTCATAACGGTGAACGTCCTGACGCTACCACACTCTTCCCACCCGAATACACCTGGGCCTCACAACCACGCATTCAACCCGCACACACCTGGGCCTCATCCCGAAGATTCTTAGGAAATAGTAAACATGCCCGAAGAGTCTTGGGATAAACCACCCCAATCGAAACCTACCTGAAGGGTCTTAGGTGTAAGGTTGCCTCAATCCATCATAGCCTATGGAAGAATGAGTAGGAAGGATCTAGTAACTAAGGGGAAAACACCCTCTTCCTTGAAATGGGAGTGTTCGGCACTAAGTGCTCAACATGGGTGGGGTGCGACAAAACACAAAGATACAGATATATATAAATATGTATACCAAACACACAGCCCAACCTATGGATTCTAAACATAGAAACTGAGCACGTGCCTCGGCACTGGTACTACGAAGCATGCATACAACAAACAACCCCAACCCCATTTAGGTTTTCATGTTTCAACAGAATTATTTTATTAGTTCCTTAACTACTGGGAAATTAACCACAACCAACCATATCAATCCTTCATAAAAATATATCCCTGCCATCCACAAATCAAGTTAGGAAAAAACAGAAGCAACATAAAAAAGTCCCTTCTTATTAACCAACCATCCCCATTTATTATTATTCCCGTTCCATTACCATGCCCCACCATTCATTAACTCTTCCACTTTTATTTATTATTCACAACCCATAGTTTGTTCACATTCAAACCCATCCCTGCAGCCCCGCTGCCAACCACCATAACCACAAACACACTGAAACACATACATCATCGTCCCTTAATACCATTTATCGCAGCCCCGCTGCCCATCACCAACATAGCATTCACACCAACCCACAACCAAGCCAACCACAGCCCCACTGCTCACCCAATCCACAACAACCCACAAAACACCCCCTTCACATAAATAAACCCTAACCAGCATCCACATGTTTATTATTTCAGTTTTTTTCAACAGGGGTGATCACACAAGGCTTCCAGATTTTCATTTAATCAGCCAACTTTACGTGATTAACCAATTTCCACATTCCACAAGGTTTCCATCCTTAAATGGTCTAGAAATATAGGGTATCACTTAATTGCGCAATCAAAGTCCCCCAACAACCATGATTTTCAGTAGGAATAAGCCTATTCAATTCACAACATAATATCACAGGATATAAAATAATAAAACTGCACTCACAAACTTCTCATCCCCATTATATAATCCAGTTATTATCTTCATTAAATTGGTTCAAATTTGTTTCATGCAAACAAGCGGACACCCACCCCGCATGATGCACAAATTAGAGAGAATAAGGTAAGACCCCTACCTCAATAGTTTCTGATCACAACACTCCCCCAGATCAACTTTAGAAGACGTTTGTCGGTGCCCGTCATTTCTGGAAAAACCCGGAAAAACCTCCTCGGGTGGAGGCTGGGAAAGAAAGTCCGAAGGGAAAACAACAGATTCAAGCTTAGAAGTTCCGCCTCGTATTTACGATTTCGTGGCCGCTGACAGATCGTAAATCGGAGCTCAGACGAAGAAGTTATGGAAGAAAAGAGCCTCGGAGTCTCTTGGGAGAGCTCTGCTCGAAGGAATGGGGAGGATAGGAGTGATTTGAAAAGAGGAGAGGCCCCCTCCTTTTATAGGCAAGAAAAACAAAAGTACATGGCGTGTACTCGGCCATTTCACACGGTCACCATCCGGCTTCCAACACGACCTTTAACACGGAACACGGTCGTTAACTGGTCAACACACGGTTTGAGGGTAACGCATACGCGGGGAGGGACTACACGGCGTGTAGTATGGGATACACGACGTTTACCCATTTATTTCACATGGCAATAACACGGCTTCAACACGGCACAGGGCCGTTGACTAGTCAACACGTGTTTTTAGGGTAACGCGTACACGGGGAGGGACTACATGGCATGTAGTATGGGATAAACAGCGTGTACCCATTTATTTCACATGGCAAGGACATGGCTTCAACACGGCACATGGCTGTTGACTGGTCAACACATGGTTTGAGGGTAAAGCATACGTGGGGAGGGACTACACGGCGTGTAGTATGGGATACACGGCGTGTACCCATTTATTTCGCAAGGCAAGGACACGGATTCAACACGGCACACGGCCGTTGACTGGTCAACACATGGTTTGAGGGTAACGCATATGCGGGGAGGGACTACACGGCGTGTATTATGGGATACACGGCATGTACCCATTTATTTCATATGGCAAGGACACGGCTTTAACACGGGGTCTATCCGGCAAGGGGGTACAGAGAGTGTACTCACACTACACGGCATGTGCTTACAAAATTCTGGAAAGTGTGGGGAAAGTCCATTTTACCCTCGAGAACACTTCATGACCTTCTTTTCAACAAAGGAATCGGTCGGAGAAGTCCGGGTCATTACATCAGATACCTCTTAAAACATTCTCATCCCCGAGAATTCAAACCAACCCAGAGGAACCCAACAAGATACCTCTTAGGAATCTCGTTATAACAGGAACCCAACCAAAAACCCTAATTATAGGTGTTATGAATTCCTTCTCCTACATCGAGATATTATCCGCTTTAGGTGGCACTGACTCGCCAGCACGGGTTTAATAGAATCTGCATTAATGCATCTCGATTAAGGATCAGGTTTTTCCCCTTCCCCACACATCCGGACATGTTACACACTTCTAAAGAACAAGGAACAAAAGGTCTCACAACTGACAAGACAATAATTCCATATATCAAAGGTATAGAGTATAACATCAAAACAAAGCTTAGAATAACAAGGAAAAAACAAGTCAAAACAAATCCAGGTACTGAGCGTGCATCTAGGCCTCCCGCTCCCAAGTGCTCTCCTTGAGGCCGCCATGCCTCCACAACACACGAAACAAGGTGATGGTTTGTCCACGGAACACCTTCTCTTTACGATCCTCGAGTATGACTGGTCATTACTCAAAGGTCGCGTCATCTCCCATATCTAATTCTCCCCAGTTGATAACATGAGAGTCGTTGTGTATGTACCGATGAAGATGGGAGACGTGGAAGACGTCATGAACCTTATCCAACTGAGGTAGCAGGGCTAGCTGATATTCCACCTCGCCGACTCACCTCAGCACCTCAAAAGGTCCGATAAACCTAGGGGGGAGCTTACTCCCTTTCCCAAACCTCTGCTGCCCCCATCGAGGAGAAACCTTCAAGAACACATGATCTCCCACCTCGAACTCCAAGGGCCTCCTTCGATGATCAGCATAAGACTTCTGTCAGTCATGAGCCGCTTTCATCCTCTCACACACAAGCTGAACCTTCTCTGTGGTGCTCTGTACTACCTCTGGCCCAAGAGCACCTATCTCACCAACCTATGCCCAGCAAATGGGTGAACTACATGGTCTTCCATACAAAGCCTCAAATGGTTCCATGCCAATATTAGAGTGGAAGTTTTTGTTGTAGGAAAACTCAACTAAAGGAAAGTGTTGCACCCATGATACTCCGAAATTTAGAACGCATGCTCGCAGCATGTCCTCCAACTTCTGGATAGTCCGCTCTGTCTGCCCATCAGTCTGGGGGTGGAAAGCAGTGCTAAGGTGTAGCTGCGTGCCAAAAGATTTTTGTAACCCCCTCCAGACTCGTGAGGTAAACCAAGTATCCCGATCTAAGATGATAGTCTTCGGAACTCCATGCAAACACACCACCTCATCTACGTACCTCTGTGCTAAGGTACTCACCAGGCCTGACTCCTTAATTGCTAAGAAGTGAGATGATTTTTTCAGTCGATCCACCACCACCCAGATATAATCATAACCACCCTGAGCTCTAGGTAGTCCTGTGATGAAGTCCATCAAGATGTCATCCCACTTCCACTTAGGAATATCTAAAGGATGCAACAAACCACTGAGAACATGGTGTTCATCTTTTACTTGCTGACACACTAGGCACTTAGCCACAAACTTCGCCACTGCCCATTTCACCCCGGGCCACCAAAACTGTTCCCTCAAGCCTCGGCACATTTTTGAAACTCTCGGATGTACCGCCAAGGCTGAGTTATGGTACTCACGTAGAACTACCTCAGGCATCACCTCCGGAAAAAACAACCTTCCATGGAAAAGCATCCGATGTCGGTTGTCCTCTGACCGTCCTTCTGGAGCGTTTCCCTGATCGATACGATATCGCATTACTTCTACCTCAGAGTCTCCCCACTGAGACTCTTCCACCTACTGCAACAAGGAGGACTGCACCATCATCTGAAACAAATAGCCTCTAATACCCTCTACCCTTGAATCCAAGTGCAAGGCAGCCAACTCTCCCATTGCTCTCCAAGCATCAGCGGATTCCTGAACCACTTCCTTATGAGACTTCCTGCTCAGGGAATCAGCCACAACGTTTCCCTTAACTTCAGTGTAAGAGATCTTGAAGTCATAGTCTTGGAGAAACTTGACCCATCTCCGCTGCCATAAGTTCCGGTCATGCTGGGAGAAGATATAACGTAAGATATTGTGATTTGAGAAGAACACAAAGCGCTCCCCAAAGGGGTAATGTCGCCACAATTTTATTGTGAACACTACTGCTGCAAGCTCTAGGTCATGGGTGGCATAGTTATGCTCATGAGGACGCAATTTCCTAGACCCATAACAGATCACGCCCTTCTTCTGCATCAGTACGCACCCAAAACCAAGGCTAGAAGCATCACAAAACACCGCATACAACAACCCTTCCTCTGGAAACCTGAGTATGGGAGCACTGACCAACTTCTCCTTCAGGTAGTTGAAAGATTTCTGGCACTGATCGCTCCATAGGAAGACCTGGTTCTTCCTAGTCAAAGCCGGCAATGGAGCATCAACTCGAGAGAAGTCCAAAATGAACCTCTGATAATAACCTGCCAACCCCAGGAAACTACGAACTTATACCATGCTCTTGGGTGTTTCCCAAGAAAAAACTGCCTCTACCTTCGACAGGTCCACTAACACTCCAGGATGAGACACTACGTGCCCAAGGAAGTGTACTTCTTGTGTCAAGAACTTACACTTAGACAATTTAACATAAATCTGGTGGTGTCAAAGGAATTCCAAGACTACCCTGAGATGCTCAATATGCTCCTCCTCTGATCTTGAGTATATCAGGATGTCATCGATAAACAAAATGACTAACCGGTCAAGAAACTCTTGGAAGACAAAGTTCATAAGTCCCATGAACACAGCTGGTGCATTCGTAACTCCAAACGGCATCACTACAACCTCGAAGTGCCCATACCTTCACCTGAAATCCATCTTCAAGATGTCACTGTCCTTTTCCCAAAGCTGATGATATCCAGATCGTAGATCAATCTTTGAAAACCAACATGCTCCCCTCATCTGGTCGAAGAGATCATCTATCCTTGGAAGAGGGTAACGATTCTTGACCATTACCTGATTCAACCTTCGGTATTCTATGCATAGCCTGAGACCACCATCTGCCTTCTTCACGAACAAAACTGGAGCACCCCATGGTGACATGTTGGGTTGAACAAAACCCTTCTCCATCAGATCGTCAATCTGAATCCGCAACTCCCACAACTCTGAAGGTGTCATCCGATAAGGGGCCATCGAAATCGGACGAGCACCAGGATGTAAGTCTATCCCGAACTCAACATCACGTTGGGGGTAGAGTCACAACCTCCTCAAGAAAAACATTGAGGAACTCCCCAACAACATCTGGGACATCCATCATCTCTGTATCAGCTGAAATCACTGATAACCTTCCTAACAGGGAAAGGAGAGTCTTCACATGCCAGCTTCCTACCTGATAGATCCTCTCGCCAACAAAAGATACATGCTGCCCATCCACATCAGAGAAAACGACTCTTCTTCGGAAGCAGTCGATAACAGCACTAACAGAAAACAACCAGTTGATGCCTAGGATGACATCGTATGGATACATCTGTATAAAAAGAAGGTCCCCACTAGATCGATGTGGTCCCAAAATCAGCCCACATCCCCGGAAAACACAAGATACGCTGGTCTGGCCTCTAACTGGTGTACTCAGCACCAGTGGTATGGAAAGTATCTCTACTTCGAGACCTAAAGCATGGGCTAGACTGGGTGAAACAAAGGAGTGTGAAGCTTCCTAATAGAATAGGGCAGAAATGAGAGTGCTGAACAAACAAATCGTACCTCGCACCACCTCTGGTCCTGCCGGAGCTGCCAACTCTACTACATGAAACTGTCCATGCCCAGCTCCTCTACCTCTCTGATGTCATCCACCTCCCCGACCACGCCTTGGTCGAGGTCCCTTAGGAGCACCCTAAGGTTGGCCTCCTCCCGCAAAGTCTGCCCTCGGAGGAGCAGGGTCATGCTGCTGCTGGAAGGTCCTCGCCTGTAACTGGTGCTGCTGAGGTGGGCGTTGAACCTTCCCACCTCCACCGTACTGATCTTGGGTCGAACACCGACTCTGAATGTGCTCGAAACCTCCACAAGAGAAACACTTCGATCCTGGGCTCATGAAAAAGGGACAAGGACCTGAAGATCTGAATTGGAACTGTTGCGGCCTACTCCCTACTAGCCTGAATCTGGAAGGTCCCATCACAGGAGACCTGCTGCTGACTGCCTTCCCCTTCGACGAACCCAGCTGGATCCCCTCACATGGTGCATCTCCCTGCGAGTGCATCATCTCTACAACCTCTACCTTCTTCTGTACTACAGGTACGTCGGAAGGGTGAAGGGGGTGACAACATACTGAAGTGAAGGATGAATCGCCTCCTCCAAACATCTCGCCCGAGACTCCTCATCCAGAAAGAGATCTGGAGCAAAGCATTATAGATCCTTGAACTTGATCCCCAACTCTCGTACTAACATACTCCCCTACTGAAGGGAGATTAACTCATGTTGCTTCTCTGCCTTGATCATGGAAGAAAGGAATTCCTCTCATAATTCCTTCTCAAAGTCAGCCCACAGAACCTCTGCCTATGACCTCCCCCCGAGGTAGAGCGTCCACCACTGACGCGCCGCACCTCTTAGCTAACTGACTGCTAGGGGAACCCGGTACTCCCTCGGAGCACAGATCAAAGTAAAAGAGATCCCTATCTCCTCAAGCCACCCCTCCATCTCCATATCTGAAGTACTACCCTCGTACTTCTTGAGGGTTTGATGTTGGAAAGAACGGAGAGTATTCTGCCACTGGCTATCTTCCTCCTCTTGGTCAATCCTTAACTAATCGACCATCTAAATCTGTTGGGCCTCGGCCGTCTGAGTCACCCAGGGACGACGTCTAGGTGCCATAACTGTATGGTAAACAAAGATAGCCTAATCCCAAGTAGTAAGGATATTTTTCAAGGTTTTATTTTATCATTTTTATCACAATTTCTTCCCCAGAACACCCAAATAAAGTAAAACACAATCATGATGATGCATGTACCATCCCTAGGGTCTCTACCCTGCAATCAATGTAGTCTCACTTGGTCATTTAGTAGGCTCAGTGTCCTTGCATCAGATCATGGGGGGCCTAAAATCCAGTGTCCTAGTCGGTCTTCCCTGGCCTATGTCACACAACAAGATCAGCCAACACTGTTGCCCTACCATCCCATGCAATCCTCATTGTTCCTAACTCTAGACTTCATCCTATCTCTCAACCATCACCTCTGATACCATTATATCATGACTCCCTCCCACCAAAGATGCCCCTCCTTAGCTGGAAATGGTGAAAGGGAGATAATGAACCCCGAGTCTCACCTCCAGTAGGCCCTGGAGTGGCGACTAGCACCAAGGGTATGAGTTTTCACAAATATGGGAGGCACTACCCTTTTTATTATTCAAGATCGGGAAATAGGATGAGTTAAAAAGGAAAAATAAGATAAGTAAATAAACCCAAACCAATTCCACATGCATGTTTAAGCAGTTCTGAAACAAAGTACAAGAACAAGAAAGCTCAAAAGTATAATACCAAAAGAAACAAGAGTACAGAAAACTGCAACAACTCCAACTGTCCCGACTAGTAGGGTCCCGCACAGCCCTGGTATTCCTCTTGGAAAACTGAAAGTAAACGTAGGGTGAGCATACAAGTATACTCAGTAGGGAGACCTAAATCTCTCGTGCACAAGTGGGGGACATCCTAATGTCCCGTGAGAACAACAAAAGAAACCAAACCTACCAAGGAATTCTATCCACCCAACCTCACCATCCACGCTCACCAAAAACACAAAACAACAGGTAGTAGTATATAAGAACAAGATTATTGGGTACCCGCACCATTTCCCACTAGTTAGCTGCTATTCCTAATGGAAAACGTCCTGGTGCTACCACACTCTTACCGTCTGCACACACATGGGCCTCAAGAACCACATATCCTGCCCGCACACACCTGTGCCTCACAACCACATATCCCGCCGGCACACACCTGGGCCTCACAACCACACATCCCGCCGGCACACACCTGGGCCTCACAACCATGCATCCTGCCCACACACACCCGGGACTCATCCTGAAGACTCTTGGGAAACCTGAAGAGTCTTGGGATAAACCACCCCAATTGAAACCTACCTGAAGGGTCTTAGGTGTAAGTTCACCTCAAGCCATCACAGCCTATGGAAGAAGGAGCAGGAAGGAGCTAGTAACTAAGGGGAAAACACCCTCTCCCATGAAATGGGAGTGTTCGACACTAAGTGTTCAACATGGGTGGGGTGCGACAAAACACAAAGATACAGATATATATATGTATACCAAACACACATCCCAACCTATCTCTTCTAAACAGAGAAACTGAGAAAGTGCCTCGGCACTGCTACTACGAATCATGCATACAATAAACAACCCCAACCCCATTTAGGTTTTCATGTTTCAACAGAATTAGTGTATTATTTCCTTAACTACTGGGCAATTAACCACAACCAACCATATCAATCGTTCGTAAAAACATATCCCTTCCATCCACAAATCAAGTTAGGAAAACACAAGCAATACAAACAAGTCCCTTCTTATTAACCAACTAGCCCCATTGATTATTATTCCCATTCCATTACCATGCCCCACCATTCATTAACTCTTCCACTTTTATTTATTATTCACAACCCATAGTTAGTTCACATTCAAACCCATCCCTACAGCCCCACTGCCAACCACCATAACCACAAACACACCAAAACCCATACATCATCATCCCTTGATACCATTTATCGCAGCCCCACTACCCATCACCAACATAGCATTCACACCAACCCACAACCAAGCCAACCGCATCCCCGCTGCTCACCCGATCCACAAAAACCCACAAAACAACCCCTTCACATAAATAAACCCTAACCAGCATCCACATGTTATTATTTCAATTTTGTTCAATCGGGGTGATCACACAAGGGTTCCAGATTTTCATTTAATCAGCCAACTTTACGTGATTAACCAATTTCCACATTCCACAAGGTTTTTATCCTTAAATGGTCTAGAAAGATAGGGCAGCATTTAATTGTGCAAGAAAAGGCCCCCAATGACCGTGATTTTCAGTAGGCATAAGCCTATTCAATTCACAACATAATATCACAGGATATAAAATAATATAACTGCATTCACAAACTTCCCATCCCCATTATATAAGCCAGTTATTATCTTTATTAAACTGGTTCAAATGTCTTTCACGCAAACAAGAGGACACCCACCCTGCATGATGCACAAATTAGAGAGACGAAGGTAAAACCCCTACCTCAATAGGTTCTGATCACAATGCTCCCCTAGATCAACTTTAGAAGACGTCTGTTGGCGCCCGTAATTTCTGGAAAAACCCGGAAAAACCTCCTCAGGTGGAGGCTGGGAAAGAAAGCCTGAAGGGAAAACAACAGATCCAAGCTCAGAAGTTCCACCTCGTCGTTATGATCCTGTGGCCACTGACGGATCGTAAATCGGAGCTTGGACGAAGAAGTTATGGAAGAAAAGAGCGTTGGAGTCTCTTGGGAGAGCTCTGCTCGAAGGAATGGGGAGGAGAAGAGTGATTTGAAAAGGAGAAGAGGCCCCCTCCTTTTATAGGCGATAAAAAAAAGTACACGGTGAGTAATTCCTAGTACACGGTGTGTACTTGGCCATTTCACACGGTCACCACGTGGCTTCCAACACGGCCTTCAACGTAGAACGCGGCCATTGACTGGTCAAAACACGGTTTGAGGGTAATGCATATGCGGGGAGGGACTACACGGCATGTAGTATTGGATACATGGTGTGTACCCATTTATTTCACACGGTAAGGACATGGATTCAACACAGCACACGGCCATTGACTGGTCAACACACGATTTGAGGGTAACGCGTACGTGGGGAGGGACTACACGACGTGTAGTATGGGATACACAGCGTGTACCCATTTATTTCACACGGCAATGACATAGCTTCAACACGGCACATGGCCGTTGACTGGTCAACACACGGTTTGAGGGTAACGCGTACGCTGGGAGGGACTACACAGCGTGTAGTATGAGATACACGGGGTGTACCCAATTTTTCATACGGTAAGGACACGGCTTCAACACAGCACACGGCCATTGACTGGTCAACCCACAGTTTGAGGGTAACGTGTATGTCGGGAGGGACTACACGGCGTGTAGTATGGGATACACGGCGTGTGCCAATTTATTTCACACGGCAAGGACACAGCTTCAACATGGGGTCTACCCGGTGAGGGGGTACATGACGTGTACTCACACTACACGGCGTGTACTTACAAAATTATGGAAAGTGTGGGAAAAGTCCATTTTACCCTCAAGAACATGTCATGACCTTCTTTTCGACAAAGGAATGGGCCGGAGAAGTCCGTTCCATTACATAGCATAGCTAATTATCGATCAAAATATTGTCGCCACTAATGGTATATCACCTACAATAGCACTGGTCTAGATATTTTTCTACCATAAGTAACATAACTTTAACAACTAAAGACTAATAAAATCTTATCATTCCAATTTCATGTCTGAAATGGCTTATTCTCTCAAATTTATAAGGTTTTTTTAATATGTCATCAAGTTGATGATTAGGTCCTACGAATTCAAGAGTTATATCACCTTTTTTAAAATGATCTCTCACAAAGTGACGTATTATATCAATATGTTTTGTCATGTAATGATACATAGGTTTTTTAGAGATATTCATCACACTTTTATTATCAAATTTTATAGGGATATATAAAAATTGATATCTATAGTCTAATAAAGTGTGTTTCATCCACAAAACATGTGCACAAAAACTATTTATAGCTATGTACTCAACTTTAGAAGTGAATATTATCCTAGAGTTTTTTTTATTACTATAACATGAAACAAAAGACTCTCCCAAAAAGGGAAACATTCCAAATTTCATTTTTCTATCTAACAAACAACCACAAAAATATATATCTAAATAACTATTGAAATCAAATACTAATCCTATAGGATAAAACAATCCTAAATTAGTTGTATTTTTTAGGTATATAAAGATTCTTTTGACAACAAGTAAATGTGACTCATTTGGGTTTTCCTAAAAATGGGAACACATACGCACACTAAACATAATATTATGTCAGCTAGTAGTTAAGTATAATATGCTTCTAATCATAATTATATAAGTGGTTTGATAAACTAGTTTCCTAGTTTCATTAAGATCAAACTTTTAGAAATTTTTTATGGGAGTATCACTACCTTCAGTACTATCCATATAAAAAAATTAAATAATCTTTAGTGTTCCTATTTTGATTTAAAATAATTCCATCATTATTTTGGAAAATCAGAAAACCATGAAATATTTTAAGTTCTCCTATTAAAATAATTTCCAATTCGATTTTCATTATTTTTGAAAACTCATTACACAAATAATTTCTTGGTGATCTAATAATAATGTAATCAATATAGATTTGTACAACCAAAACATCCTTTGAATTTATTTTTATAAATAAATTAGGTTCATCTATTCCTATAGTAAAACATTTTGAAATTATAAAATAGATGATCTTATCATTCCAAGCTCTAGAATATTTTTTAAACTATATAATGCTTTTGTTAATTTAAAAACATGATTTAGAAAATGAGGTTTTTTAAATCCATGGGTTGTTCAACTATACCATACTCAATAATATAACCACTTAATAATGAACTATTAACATCCATTTGATATAGTTTCAAATTAAAATGTGCTATATAGGCAAGAAACATTCTAGTGGGTTCTAGTATAGATACTCATGAAAAGGTTTCTTCGTAGTCAATACCTTCTTCATGACTATATCCTTGTGAAACCAATATATATTTATTTCTAATTATTGTGCTTGACTCATCAACCTTGTTTCTACACCCCCATTTAGTGCCAATGGTTATGTAATTTTTTGGTCTTTCAACTCATTCATATACTCTATTTATTTAAAAAATATTGATCTCTTCTTTCATTTCCATTACCCAGAATCCATCATTTATCACATCATTGATGTTCTTAGGTTTAAGATATGACAAAAAGCTTGATGTTCGACCTGATTTTTAATAGAAGATTTTATATGGGTTACTTTATCTAGGTCACCTAAAAATACATCCAATGGATGATACCTATGAGTTTTAAAAGCTTTAGGGTGAGAAGTAATGGGTACTTCACTATCTTATATAGGTTCTAGTTTAAATTTTTCATCAGAACTTGAATATTTTTCTGCAAGTTTGGAAAGATTATCACAAGGTTTTTCATTGATATCTAAACACGAAAGGTCATACTCTAGATTTTCTAAAGAGTTATTTGGATAATATGGATTTATCTCATCAAACTTAACATCCATATATTATACTATACTATTAGAAATTTTATTAAATTCCCTCTATTATTTACTAGATTTTGAATATCTAATAAAAAATTGTTCATCACTTTTTCAAGCAAACTTTCCAAAATTTTATTTTGTATTGAGCATAAGGAATTTGTATCTAAAAACTATAAATTAATTAACCTTTGGTTTTCTACCATTCCATAATTCATAAGGGGTCCTATTTAAAATATGTCTCATTAAAATTGTATTAATTAGAGAATATATGAATTCACTACTTATTCCTACAAATAAATAGGTAAATCATACTCATTGAGCATGGTCTGATCAATTTCTTGAAGGGTTATATTTCTTCTCTATACTACACCTTTCTGTTGTGGGGTCCAAAGAGCTAAAAATTTATGACTGTAGACATATTGTGAGTATAGTGATTCAAAATCTTTATTTTCAAACTCACTAGAATGATCACTTATTAAGGTTTTAATTATAATTCTACCAATATTCTCTATAGATTTAGCATATTTGTAAAATTAGGAATGAGATTCACTTTTAAGATCAATTAAAAACACATATGTATATATTGAATAATAATCCACTATAAAATAGGTATAATTATTTCCTACTAAACTATAAACACTATAGGGTACAAAAAATTTCATGTGCACCAACTTTAAAGGTTTAGAATTTGAAACTTATTTCTTTTACTTGAAATATATTTTTTGTTACTTTCCCTTTTGATAGGGATTACATACTTTGTATGTTGGGAATTCTAGTATAGGTAGATCCTTGAATAAAGCATTTATCGTTAGATTTATTAGTGAGTGAATATTTCAATGGTATATCCTCCTATGCCAAATCCAATATTCTTTTTGAAATTTACTTAAATAAGAAATATTTTTTAGAAAACAATGAATTTAAATCTACAACATAAAAATTATCATTTTGATAACAGTAAAAAACTAAACCATGATTATAATGAAAGACTTTTCATGAATTATTTTCAAAATTAACATCAAAACCACCATCACACAGTTGTGATATGCTAAGAAAAATATTTTTTGGTCCATCAAAAAATAGTACTCTAAAAATGAAAATTGTACTATAATTAATGATTTGAACGAGATCAATTATCTTTACTTTGGCATTGCTGTTGAAAGTGACATTTCCCCCCATCAACTCTGATCATATTATTGAAAATTGAGTATCCCCAAGTCATATTTATGGAAAATACACTATATATATACCATAAGTGATTACTAGAAATTTTTAAGCAAGTTTCCTATAAAAATATTTAAACTAAAAATGAATTTGGTAACTATTGGGTTTAGAAATGTTTATAATAGGAATACATATTTAATATTAAAATTTGATATTAAAAAAAACAGATTAAAAATATTATTAATCAAAGTTCCAAAATTTAAAAACCAAATACAAGGGGTAACATACCAAGAATTTCTGATGGATAGTCCAAAATGAATCTCCTCTAATAGTCGATGCCCAAAAAGAAATAAAATATAAACATAACCCTTAGAATCATGAAAAAAACAAAATAATAATAAAACCTCATTGATTTTCTGGATAAACCATGTGAAACAAGAGGGGAGGGGGAAATCATGAGGAAAAAGAGAAGATAGAGAAGATGACCTTACTTTAGATGATCTAACTCAAAATAGAAGGGAGACGGGGGATTGGAATTAGAAGTAGTAGTAGAACCTCCATGGTGTGTCTAGTTTGCACAAATGAGAGAGGAACCCTATTGGGGGTCGTTTATGAGGAAAGGGATAGAGGAGGTGAACCGTGAGGGGGATTCATGTTTTGGGGTCACGAACATGGCAAGGGAGATGGAAAGTTAAGAGGGTGGATTAGGAGTATGTAGGGGCTTCATCTAGGGGGTGTCATGATGAGGGAGGGAGTAGAGGATAAGGAGTAGGGGGTTTTAAAAATTAAAATTAAAAACTATAAATAAATAAAAAACTTATTGGTAATGATTCATGATTTACCTATATGGTTTATCAAACTATATGGGGACCATGATGCATGCACTTCCATGTTAAAATGGCCTCACACGATTTCCCCTAGTCCCCTCACATAGATTTCCTAGTCATGTAATAACCATGTAAAAAGGAATTATCTTGAGAGATACCCAACCATATGGTCGTCACATAGTTTACTAACTATGTGGTCTAACCATGTGGCCCTTTAAAACTTTTAAAATGTAAAAAAAAGATAAAGATAAAAATGTAGAAAATAGAAAAATCACATAAATAACATAATTGATATTGAATAAATAAATATATAAAACATGAGGTGTTACAATAGCACCCCCCCCCCCATAATGTTTTCTACCCCTGGAAATACATTTCTAAAGGGAGGAGGATAATAGAATATCAAAACTTAGAAACATTAAAAGAGAGTAAGGATGGTATATAAGCTAGAATAGACCCTAGATAAAATAAAAATACAACTAGAACTACCCCTTAAGATCAATGAAAAACATCCTCAGAAAATATCAAACATATTCATGTGGAATTTAACCACATATAGGGTATAAAAGTATTCATTAACACCAAAACATACTAGAGTCTCCCTATCAATTAGCCTTTATCTAAAATGGTGGCTCAAGAATACACACACTATCTGAAATATAAATAAGCAAGAAAGAACAGTTCCACTGAACACTAAAAGAAACCAAAATTCCCCTATAAACCACCCAAAAAGGTAAAATCAAAACACCATTACTAAATGACTAAGGAACCATCCCTAGAAAAAAGTGACATAGTCTGATTGAAAAAAGAAAATAAACACACAAAAAACTTTACCAAAATCAATATAGATCTTAAACCCAAGTTACCCAACCCTCAATGGACAATTAGTTCTTAAACCATACACTTATAGTCTCATGGAAACCCACAAAATAATAAGCACTATAATGTGATCACAAAAATAAACGCTACTCCAAGTTACCCAAGTATAGATCCCTAGGACTCCGATGTTCAACCCACCAAATACAAAGTAACAATTCACTAGTACCGAAACACAACCCATAAGAAACATGATCACTACTAAGGTGAAAAAACCTAAAAAACTAACATCACATAATTATCAACATAGAATTACCCAAAGGACAACCAGTATTAAAACACCTCAAAATCTATCATCAAATCCAAATCTACTAATACCTAAAAAAACAATATCACCATGCAAAAATAAATGGATGATAACTAAATATACCTTGAATTGGATCCAAAATCATGATTAATTTCAGGCACACCACTAAATTTCAAGTCTGGGTAGGGCCACAAACTAGCATAACTAAATCAAGTAAAGGAAAAGAGGATCACCAAGAAGTTCATCCCTTGAAACAGACCATCCATCCTTACCACAACTTTTTTTAGGAGGAAAAATTCAAATAACATGGTACATGAACTCAACTAGTTCATACCTCACATGCTCAACAAAAAACTCCCATTGAACTAAGGGAAAATCGAAAATAAAAAAAACCCAACAAAACATGTCACTTCAATCGCATATCACATAAACACATTTTCCCTTTAGAATCCCTAATTACTAAAAAGGATTTAAAACATAGTTTACCATACATACATTTTTAAATAAACTTTTGATAAAACCTCACATTTCACTTTTGAAAATATCCCCAAAATCCACAAAAACATCTCCCAATTTTCAAAACATTTTCTAAAATCTGGAAAAACTATTTTAAATACCAATAATTTATGAAATCCCCTTTTCCCTAAAAATAATTTCCACAAAATGAAAATATGTGAAGAAGGATTACTGAAATCCAAATCACATCATCAATATATCACAATGCTCCCATGAATTCACCACTATCATTGGGTGATACTCATGGGTAGTCTAAATATAAAAACCAAATGGGGTGTGGAACCATGGTGAATTAGACCACATGGTTTGAGGGACCATGGTCCATAAATGAAATAATTTTGAATACATCTTAAGATCGAGTGTTTGATCACTACCTAGTTTCTTAGGCTGTGTAAGAAAACCACCCACCACTGAACTATCTTTAACTTCCATCCCAAAACGTAATCTTAACCCCTAGGAAACTCACACCATGCCAATGGTGATCAACATATGATCAATGATAATCAAAAAAAATCCAAACTCAAAATTCAAATCCCATTACCCATGGTGACTCGAGCATCATAGTAATGGGTGGTGATCAAGCACCCACCCAGAACCATGGTCATGAGTCCCAAGAGACCAATTATAACTCGATACAACCATAACACAACCAAATAAAATAAGGGATTCTCATGAAACCTGGGCTCCCACCATAGAACTTAGGCTCTAATATCATTTGTAATAGACAATCAAAGGCTTCCATATGAACCAGTACCCAAACCAATATACCACTAACCCTATGGGTATCCTCGATCCCTGATGTTTATAATAAGAGTCATAGTAATATAAATCAATCATTGTGGGTGATTTTTGACCTTAAATCAGTCTTAAATAATAATCGACCTTCTCCCAAAAATTCAACATGACCTGTCAATGGGTTGGATGTACATGCCAAATAAAATAATTAGAAATAGATAAACATATATAACAAAGTGGTTAATTTAAATACATATAAGATATAATATATATATATGTATATATCCCTTAGCTAATATTCCAAATTTTCTCGATAGAAACATATCCCTCTACTCACTCCCAATTCCCTCTATAGATACCATCACCTCTAGATCACTATGATCTTCCATATATATAATACAATCCACCAACACCCAGAACTAAAATAATTAAATAACTCATTTAAAGGAAACACTTTTGAAGAAATTATATGAAATAAAAAGGTACATACATCCTACCAAATCAAGAAAAAGTTATCACAAACTGATACAATAAATAAAACTAAATAAATACTAACCTTAATCCCTAAAAATAGTCAATGATCCAAGATTAGTTAGAAGCTGAACCTAATCCTAAAACTAAAATCGTAGATAGGTGTGATAAAATATCTAAGTAGGTGTTCCAAGTAAACCATTCCCCAAGTAATTTATTTAAATAATAGATATTTTTAATTCTAGTTTCAAGTAAATAATTAAAAAATAGGTTACTAATTTCATATTACATAAAACCCAACATAATAGTCATCAATACTTTACTATCATTCTATTCTATTTATTTAAAATAAAAATAATCATTTATAAAATATTTGTTTGTCCATACACCCATTTTTAAAAAAGATACATTTTAAAACTAATTTTAAACCAATTTTAGAATAATATTTTCAAAACACTTTATAAAAATTATTTTTCACTATAGAGAGATAAGTTCTCTTTATTGGATAAAATATAACTAAGGATGATAAGACAGAAATAAAATATGGAAATACCAAAATAAATCAGGTGAATAACGGGTCAGGTAAACTAAAATTTAACATGAACAACATGGTTGAACACCCTAAGGATACTAATGCTAAGGATGTTATAACTTATACACTACTAATCAAGGAGTACCACGATGAGTGTATGAACTATATCCACTACACTAACCAATGGGGCATCATATTACCCACTACTTCACTAGTCAGGTTATCACTCTCTAGTGAAGAGGGCCACATCCGATCTAGGATATCCTATACAAGTACCAAGGATTCCCATGAGTCTTTAATAATAATAACCCTAAAATAATCACATACAATGTCACTAAGAAATTCTATAATTTATAGATAAAAAATAATTTCCAAGTTCCAATCACAAACGTACATTTTAAAAACAATAACTATAATAATAATAATAATAAATATTTCTCAACTTTCTTTTCAAAACACAAAACTATCCTTTTAATTATATTTTAGAAACCAATATTTTAATTCCCCCTTCAACTTCAATTAGAACTCCTAATTCAAATATCGAGATTAAATTTGAAAGTCCCCTTTTTATCATTATACTCATTTATATGTACACACACACATATCACATTATACAAATTCATATATTCTCATGTGAATTTTACAAGAATATATATTTATATACCCATGAATATTTGTAAAACCATCAAATATTCCAAATGAAATTTTTAAAATATCACATATTTATTAAAAAAATCTGGAAAATAATTTATCAATACTTAGCATTTCATTTATTACTTGAAGGCAAGTAAAATTTAGGATCCATTTGAGGATTTTTTTTAAAGATCTAAAACACCTTTTGACATCATATAAATCATTTAAAAATACTATTTGGGATTTTCATGAAACACATGGCATGTATAGTTTATTTAAAATATATTTTAACATGTTTTGAAATTCAGAAACCCTATGAATTGAAAATAAATCTAAGTTAAATTTGGTTTTATTTTTAAATACAACTTAAAAATATTTAATATTAATATTTAATATCAAAAAAGAGATATTAAACACACAAGTAATCAATGTTCCAAAACATAAATACCAAATACAAGGGGTAACCTACCTAGAATCACTGTTTGATGGTGTTAAATAAATCTCCTCTGGTAGTGGAAACCCAAATAAGAAATAAAACACCTTTAAGGTCCCTATAATCATAAAAACTATAATCTAAATCATACCTAGGATTTTTTTGAACTACATTCAACTAGAGGGGAGATAGAAATCAGGAAAAAAGGGAGAAGATAGGGAATATATACCTTACCTAGGATAATCCAACTCAAAATCGAAGGGAGGCGAAGGCTTGGAATCATAAGAGAATGAGATCCTACTTGGAAAGGATGGTTTTCATGAATGAGAGAGGAGGCCAACTCGGGGTTCCAGATGAAGTAAGAGAGAGGGAAGGCACACCAAGAAGGGGATCCATAGTTAGAGGTCATGTATAAAGAAAGGGAGAGGGAGAGCTAAGCGGGAGGACTTCAGAAAGGTGTGTGATCGATCAGTGTCTGTCATGATGAGTAACAGAGGGGACGATAAAGGATATAGGGTTTTATAAATTAAAATGGTAAACTTTTAAATAAAATTAAAAAACATTATAGTGAAAGATGAATTGTTTATCCACATAGTTTATCAAACTATGTGGTAACTCTACTGCCTACACTACCTAGTTAAAATAGTCTCACACAGTTAACCATAGCCCACCCCCCACCCCTTGATTCACCTAGTTGTGTGTTAACCATTTCTAATGACACTATTCTTTGAAAAACCCTCTCACACAATTGCTACATGGTTTAATAACCATGCATCACTTTATATATTTTTAAATTTAAAAAAACAAAGGAAAATTTTTCCAACACTCAAGATAAATTTAAAAATAATAAATAATATTGAATAAATAATTTCATAAAACATGGGGTCTTACAGATGTCCCCTTGCTACATATTTTATTATAAATAAAAGTGGTACTTTTATATTTTTATTTCAAACTAGCATTGCATAGATTAATTATTTAATGTTAAATATGGAGAATTTGGTGGAATCTTTCTCAGAATAATTTCTCACGCCTTATATACACACTCCACATGCATATAGACCTTTGGGTTTGTAGTGTAAGTTTTATAAAATTGTTGGTTGGATATAGAGGGTGGTATATTTATTTTTGTGTAGGTGTTATGGTGGAGATAAGTGAATCTTGTTCTATTTTCAAGTGAATATGGGTCCTTTTGGGTTTCATTTAGTCTCTTTATTTGTTTATGTATATTGTTTTATCTCATGCATATTTTTTAACTTCAGTATTTAATCTATTTTTTTAAATTTTGGTTGAATTTTTTTAGGTGATTTGGTTGTGCTTATCAATTAATACCTAGTATTTTCAACATATTATGATTATTTTGGTTAGTCTTTATCATAAAAACTATTTATTTCACATGCATGATTCTCAAGTATAAATTTTGGGCATATCAAAATTTAAGGTGGAGGTTCCCTTTTGTTTTCTTTTTATCCGGAGAAATAGTTCCCAATTGAGTAAAGTTTGATATCCTAACACTACTTGTCAGCTTGTGGTGATAAATAATTCTATGCATACCTTGTCACATATCTTCTTAGGTATTGGATTATGATATCCTGGATTGATTTGTTACATGTTCAAAAAAACACATATCTCATTAAAATTATTTTTCACTCATGAACTTCAAAGTAATGGTGATATTGAAACCTATAAAATACGTTTTTGTGATAATGTTGTAGATTTATTCACAAATAAATTCATAATTGTTAATTTTAAAAAATGATCTAGAAACTTATAGTTCAAAGACTAAAAAATCTATCAAGATTTTAGAATGGATATTTGAGAATGGTTTACATATTTTCTCTTCATCTAAATTTTTTCCACTGGGTTTTCCTTATAATATTTTCAATGAAATGATCTAAAATTAACATGAAATTCAATAATTTTTTCTTTATTTGATTTTTCCATAAGGTTATTTTAAGTTAAATATTTTATGAGATTCAATGAAATTTGGACAACAAAAGTGGTGTTATGTATTCTTATTTATGTGGATTCCATGGTTCAAATATTATGATGACTTGTCATTCCAAATAAACATTTCATTTGGAAAAATGTTTGTTTTCTTACATCCTTGGTATTCCAACCATAGTATTTGACCTAGAATATGGGAATAAATTTAAACTATTGATTACAATCTCTTATACCCTATGTATATTTCAATGTGTTAATGAAATATAGAACTTTTAACCCTCCATATTGTATCTCAAACTCTTATATATTTATTTTACATTTATTTTTTATTATATTTTTTCTTTATTATTCTTATAAATATTCAACTCCATTTTCATCATCGATACGCTTCACCAATGATTGATCACACATTTTTGGATTTTTAAATTTATTACAGATTTAATCATTATTTGATCTGTTTCTCAACAAATGATCTATTTAGATCACTAAATTCCTTTTTTTAAGATTTGGTTCCTAAATAGTGACCAAACATGAAATATAACATTAAATTTGAAATGATAGTTATCATTCATTAAATTTATTAATAATATAATGAGTGGATATATTGTCTAGAAATACATGATGTGGTTGGTGATTAATGTTAAGTGTTGAGAGTTTCTCTTGTTCTACTTTCTGAATTCAACCTGGTAAAATAATATATAGGTTATTTTTTGAAAAAAAATCATATAAAAATTAAAAAAAAGAATTTAATGTAAACTAAGAATGTGGAAATTTAAATAATTGGGTGATACTTTATATTGGGGATGACAATGGGTCGGGTGTTGGGTATTATGAAACTTCTATAAATCCAATGGAAGTTTTCCACCATAACATACATAGTGAAAACAAATAAATAGAATACATTAACACTTATAATGTATTATAATATAGAAGACTAGTTGCACATAAGTCATTGTACCACAACACACACCTCAAAATGAACCAAACAGGAACTTCTAAAAGATTAATGATAGAAAGAAACATTGGAAAATAAAAACACAAAGCTTTATGTGGTTAAAAATTACTTTAAATCCATGGGGTGATGAAATAATTTTAATTAAAGGAAAAAAATATGATTACAAACATAAAAAATCACATACATCACAATGAATCCACCCTACTACTTATAGTAAAGTATAGTTGGTACAACTAGTAGCACCAACTTCCAATATTCATAAAGTGTGTGTCCACATGGATCTAATATTCATGGATATACATGCCCTCAATCAAATTAATTCACCACCTTAACTCATCCTTCTTATGAACAAATAATTATTCCAAAAACTTCATAAATTTACTCTTACATAAGATTCAAAGGACCCGTACATGTTTTCTACTACAAAACTGCCAAGAAAAACCATTACATAACTATAAAAAGACCTTTATGTAACAATAGAGTTATGATTATGAATATACTTTTCATTTCCACACTACTTCCACTTGGATTCATTAGGGTAACTTCTAATTACCATATATCCACATTCATATTTCAATATTCCTGGATTTTAAACTTCTGTACATTGTAGTTATCACTTCACCATCTCCATTTTAGTTCTATAAATTAGCCTAATAGAATATATTATTTAATTAGATTATATTTTTTAGAAATAAAATTTTTTTCACAAGACCAAAACATAACAATATCTCAATTGAGAATCATATTCAATATTTAACACTAAGTTATCCATCAATATCCAAAAACATTCTTCTAATCACAAAAAAACTCCCATTGCAATTGTATAGTTCCATCACTATGATTTTTATTATCCCATAACAACTGAGGAACAAAAATTCCCCGACTAATCTTGGAATACAACCTTAGTTGGCATATCTACCAAATTCTAAGATCTATCTATCATACAGAGATTTATCATGTTTTCCTCAAAAAACATCTCGATGAAGTGATGCTTCAAATGAATATATTTCATCCTAAAATAAAACATCATATTATTTTCTGAACTAATTAATCTTTGTGAATAAAAAAAACAACACTCCATTTCCAACCTTTTTTCAAGATATTCCATCATCCCCTTTAACGAGATTAAATCCTTTATAACTTACATTAATGAAATGTACTTTGATTCCATTGTTGAAAGTGAAACTACCTATTAAATGTTCATCATATAACTCACAAGAATGACTCCAAAAGTAAACACATATTCATTGGCGATCCCTTAAGTGTTTAAATATACTCCAAATTCAAAATATTTAAACCCCTATAATGATTCATACATTATAAAACCCATATACAATCCTTTAGAACTTTTAAGATACTGGGGGTTACGTTTTACCACTTACCAATGTCCTATTCCATGATTTGGAATAAATCTTCTAGATACTCCCAATATATGGGAAACATCTAATCAAGTGTAAATCATAGAACACATGATGCATCTGAAGGATAATGAAAAATAGAGAATTTACCATGTAATAAACATCCCCTTTTGTTCACCATGCCTTCTCCTTACTCAACTTAAAATTTCTATCTAGGGGAGTGGTAATAGGTTTCGACTTGATCATTTTAAAATGTACCACAACCTTTCGTATGTAGCCACACTGATTTATGAATGTTCCATAAATTATGTCCCTTATGATCCATATCTCTGAAATTAATCTATCCAAACAATGATCCTTCATTTTGAATCTTCCATACAATTTAGCATTGAGATCATTGATCCTTTAATTTATTGGGTCAGTGATAAACATGTCATCAATAGAGGTAAGTAAGATGATTAATATCCCATAATATAATATCTTTTATAAATATAAATGATCATTATTACTCTATATAAACTTGTGTTCCACCATAATGGAATCAAACTTTTAGTTCCATTAGCTTTTCACTTACATTAATCTATAAAGGATTCATTTTAACTTTAACACAATATCCTTATTCAGTTTATCTATGAAACCTTCTAGATATTCTATGTAGATTTCTTCATCTAATTCCTTATGAAGAAATTTATTTTTCATTTATAACTATTAAATATGTAATCCTTCAATGGAAATAATACCGAGAACCATCAGAATAGTCATGTGTTTAACTACCAAATAAAAGATCTCAAAAAAATATACCCTATCTATTTGTTGAATCCCCTTTAAGAATAGCCTTACCATGTAATTATATCAACTATATTATTTTTTATTTAGCAGATAAAACCATTTATTCTAAATTAATCTCGTCTAAATATCTATTTCCACTCACTCCCATGTTCCATAAACATATAAGGAATAAATCTAATACATCATAACTAACTGCAATTGATCTGAGTCTTTTAGAATTAGTGCCTATTCTAAAATCATTGTATCGCTATCATATATGATAATGAAATGATGAAAATAACTTTTATAACTTTTAACTTGGTTCCAAATCCTTGTAGAACTCTACAATTGTCCCTATGAATATGATCCTTATGGAACCACTGCTTCTAAAGCTTCACCTTCCTGAGCTCTTCCCTGAGATTCTGCAGTCCCTTAGATTTTTGGTACTTTTGGCCTTAGCAACACCATCAGAACATGACAATCATCCACAGCTTCTTCAGGATAGTCTTGTGTTTTTGGAACTGATGTACTCCATAAAATTTATATAATATCCATAACTTATAGACTTCTATTCAATAAAACCACAGTCTTTGATGATATTTTGTTCTCATCAATAATCTTTACTTGGTTTTTATCTTTCTCTAATATCTCATTATTAGATATTACATTTCATATTCTAAGAACCTTCCTATACTTATTATCCCAGATTCTAGATCCAAAGTCTCCACCTCTATATCCTACTAAGTAACATACTCAAGAATTATCTTCTAACTTTTCCCTTTCAATGATATCATCATGGACATAGGAAAGTGAACCAAATAGTTTAATATTGGTTTATTTTAATTCTTCTTATAAACTAATAAGATTTTGGAATTTAATATCGCAACAAAGATGATGTACACTTATTCAATAAGTAAGATAAATAATTCAAAACTTCCACCTAAAACTCATTTGGAGAACCACTGTGATTCCTCATGCTTATATCTCTCCTTACTAACATCCAATTCATCATCTCGGTGAATATGTTTTGTTCCAAAGTACTTCATACGGCCTTCTAAAACTGTTTACCCTTACACAAGTTGAACCTCTATAACTTCTTACTTTTATATTCCCCACCATTATTAGAACTTAGACACTTATGTTTTCATCTAGTATCTATTTCCACCATGGATCTACCTTGAAAAATGGTTCTCAATATCTTGGATTTAATCTTGGGAAAGAACACTCACACCTTCTATGTCAAATCAATGATCATATGAAACTAGTCTAACGAACCTCTATGAGAGCATATCAAAGCTGGCCCCAATATATACATTTTGAATGAAACCTTCCGCTACTTACCAAGGATGTATTCTTTACATGTTCTGTACTCCATGATTGTATTATTTAGTACTCCTTTAGCAATTAGGATCTTCATTCCCTTATCACTTAAGTGAGAAAGATGGTCATGTCATAACGTTGCATAATTTACTATTAGACCAATGTAAGATATTGGATAGGTATGGAGGGGGTGAATATACCTTCCTAATAATTTATTTAGATTAAAATAAAAGTTTTCATTGTCAAAGTATCAGTACGTTAAAATTCAAAGATAACAGTTTAATGAATAATGAAATTCAAATTTGTAGTGAAAATATAAAAACAAGAAAACTAAAATTTAATTGTAGTTTTTATTTAATGATCATTCATCTACTCTTCACTCCTCTATTCTCCAATATAGGAATGGTAATTACTAAAACAATACCTCACCATTGAATGGAGTCAAAAAAATTTACATACACATACCTTTTAATCAACAAGAGGCATGACTCAAACTACACCTACCTTTCTATAGTCCAAGTCACAACTAAGGACCTGAATTTTTATTGGGAGTCGTAACACAATGACATATATTTATTTAGGATGTATAACCAACACCATATGTGATTTTTGTTAGTAAAATCATAAAATTACTATTCTATCACAAATAGAAAATATAAAGCATAAAAAATTTAAAACCAAAATAAAAAATGAAGAACAGGGTGTCGATGATGATCCGACTTGATGTAGATTCGATCAATTCAATAGTAAATGATCGAACATTCAAGTTCTTGTATGATCTTATTAGGAATAAAATTAGCATTAGAAAATATTTAGTACTTTTTCATCACTCATAAGAATCAAAAATGTTCTATCTCTATTTAATTTACTATATTTATTGAATGAAATGTCCCACATATTCTATCAATCTAGAATGATCTATGTCATGTTTTTATCAAGCTCCCATGGTCACATTCTAATGGTAAATTCCTTAATCATTAACTCGAAAATCTTTTTGATCAAGTGGGTGTTTCTTGAGAACTAATCAAAATTACCCATTATTAGAAATAATATAATCGTGGAATAATATTATTTACTTGTATATGGAAATATCTCATATTTTTAATTAATTAAAACAATTCAAAAACACTATTAATCACATCGTTAGAATTTATATTTATTTTAAAGATCAATAAAATAGTTTAAAAAACCATATAAACTTATAGTAAATAAAAATATTAAAACTAATAAAAATAGGGTACCACATGAATTGTTTTTGAATAAAATTAAACTATATAAGAATAATATTTATTTTACATAAACACCATTTAACAATCTATAAAAAAATCAATTTAGTTTCTAATTTAACATGATTTTCCATAAGCATAAAAATATTGTAACCAAGAAAATCCATAAGGATCATTTTTTTAAGCATAAAAATCCATAAGAATCATTTTCTCCATAATGATCAATTCACTATAATTTTAAATTCATAAAAATGGTTAATTCACCATATGTATCAATTGAGTTGTTGGGTATGTCTTTTAAAAATCATAACACGTTAAATATATATTGTAAGACTTTAAAAATTCGTTTTATAAGACTTTTCATGAAATCATATGATTTTGAAACATTTCATATGACTTTGAAATAATAAATACAACTTTGATGAAATATTAATACTTTAAATAATTTTTTATGACTTTGATTAAATCATAAGACATTAAATAATTTAGTATGACTTTAAAAAAAATTTGTATGACTTTAAACTTGATAAAAAACACTAAAAAACTAGAAGGTTTAGATTGTTTATAAAAATATTATAAAAATTAAACTACTTAAAGACTAAACAAACCATTATTTATAAATTATGTGATAAATTATAATTATCTAAATTAAGCATGATAGGCATTTGTAAATGATGTAAGGTATTTATAATATTCAAAAACAAACAATAAAACATCAATACTAACATTTTCCCTATAAATCAAAACTATTCATAGTATTAAAAATATCCACATTTTTTGAAATTACAAAACTAGAAAATATTTTACAAAAAATATCCCCATTTGTAAATTTTAGAAAAAAATTGAAACATAAACAAAAAATTTATTTAAAATAGTTAATCCTGTTAAAATAAGTAAAAAAATTAAGATAAACCATTATATTCATAAAAATATTTAATCTCCCCCTTAATTGATGCGTATAAATAATATATTTAGAAAAGAAAATACCAATAATCTCTAAAATAAACAATCCACATAAGCACAAGAATATTAACTATACGAACTTATAAATTTATTAGAAATTAGATCTGAAAAATTCAACTAATCAAATATGTTCCCAAAAAACATATTCAAAAAAATATTTATAGAATATCTATTATCAAATGAAAGTAGTAATAAAAATTTAAAATATTAAAAATTCAAGTTGAATCTCTATCATACCAAGTTCAAATTTTATTTTCTCAAAATTTATAGAATCTTGAGGTTTAGTAACTATATCAAAAAGTTGATTATATATTGATGCGAATTATAAAACAATATCTCTTTTATTAACATGATATCTTATAAAATGAAATCTAACATAAATATGTTTTATCCTATAATATTGTAAATTATTTTTAGATATAGAAATATTAGATGTATTATAAAAATATATATGAATTTTATCATAATAAACATCAACATCAAATAATGTTTGTTTTATCCAAATACATTGAGTACAATAATTAGAAGCATTAGTATTCTCAACTTCAGCTATGGATAATGCAACTGATAATTTCATTAAATAACTCCATGAAATCAAAATTTTACCAATTAAATGAAAAATACATGATGTACATTTTCTATTGATCCTAAAATATCCAAGATCAGAATCATAATATAATAACAGGTGAAAATAGTTCTAATTAGAGTAAAACATTATAGAATTAATAGTTACATTAATGTATATCATTATTATCTTAACAAAAATTAAATGATTTAAATTACGAATATATTGAAACCAAAAAAATATTAATACACTAAACATAATATCGTGTCAATATGTTGTCAAATAAAGTAAACTTCCAATAATTCCCCTAAAAAGTTTAGTTTCAATGGGTTTTTTAAAATAATATAAATCTAATTTATGATAATTAATAACTGGGGTTTTAAAAGTTTTACATGAATCAATATTAAAACTTTTAACTTGATATTTATCATATTTAGATTAATTTAAAAATATTTCATCTTTTTTTTTGAATGATTTTAGTCTACCTATTAAAATAATATCAAATTAATAAGTGATCAACCTAAAAAATTAGTTAATAAGAAAATAATTTATAGAATCCAACACAATATCATCAATATATATTCTCAAAGTTAAAATTTCATTATAAAGTTTATTAACAAAAAAAATTGGGTCAATTGTTCCTTTATTAATATCATTTTATAACAAAAACAAAGACAATCTATCATACCAAGATCTCGGTGCTTTCTTTAGGAAATAAAGATTATTTGATGGTTTAAAAACATGACTTTTAATTTTTAATTTTCAAATGGTGGTGGTTGATTAGATTACACTGCTTAAAAAATTAATTTATTTATAAATTCACTTTTAGCATCCATTTAAAATAATTTAAAACCTTAAAAACAAAAAAACAAGATAAATTTTAATTGATTTTATCCTATAAACTAATAAAATATAATCTTCAAAGTCAACATATTTTTTCAGATAGTATCCTTTAGAAAATAATCTAGAATTATTTTTAACTACATTACTAGATTCAGTGATTTTATTTTTAAAAATCCACTTATTTATTGTAATTTTTTTATCTTTAGGATGTTCTTCCAGATTCCAAACATTATTTATTGAAAATTAAATAAGTTTATCAGGCATAGAAATAATCTAATTTGAATCCTTCAAATATATATCAACATTATTAGGCACAAAATCATTAACAAAATTAGAGTTAGTACAAAAATTTAAAACGTATTTTCATGTTTTAATTCCATAATAAAAATTTCCAGTGATTTCTTCTATAGGGTAATCATTAAGAGTTTTCTAGCCATTGGGATGATATTGAGAAAGGATTTTATCCTCCTTTATCGACACAATATCATTTTAAGTTCATTTTCACACAATTTAATCTCTCTAAATTCGTTATCAACTTTCTCTAAATCTAAATTTTTTATCTAATTATTATTTTTATAAAACAAAACACATATTGATTATTTGATAAATAGAGTTATATTTTTAAAAAAATCCATTCTATAGTTATAATATCCTATAAAAATTCCTTCATCACTTTTACATTCAAATTTATCTAAAATATCCTTAGTATTTAAGATAAAAAAAACCTTGAAACCAAAAATTCTAAAATAACAAAACTAAGGTTTAAATACTTAAAACATTTCATAAGGGCTCTTATTTAACATTTTTCTAATTATAATTACTTTTAGAACATGACAATTTGTATTCAAAAATTCAACCAAAAAAATTAGAAAAATTAAATTTGTATATCATTTTTTATCAATTTCTTGCATAGTTCACATCACCTTTTTGTTGTGGAGTTATAAGGGCATAAAATCAATGTAAATATCCATTATCTTTATAAAAAAATGAAAATATTTGTTAACAAACTCACCTCATCTAACAATTCAAATGTATATTATTAAATAATATCTTAGATTTTGAACTGGTTTTCAAAATGAAATAAACTTAGTTAAGGTTTCACTTTTATAAGCCATAAAATAAGTCTAAGTTGATCTACTATGATCAACAAAAATTTAAAATTCATACTTTTTTCATATAAATTAGCAATTTTTAAATGACCAAATAAATAAATATACAAAAGATCAAGATCTATAACAGTTTTAACAACATTAGTAGATTTAAAACATTCCATATTTTTCTTAATTATTTAATATGAATCAAAAATAAACAATTTACTTACATTTTGTTCAGGAAGATTTATAACTTTTACATGCTTTTAAGATTTATGAAATAAGTAAAATTTAGCATGTTAAATGATTTTATACTATAAAATATCATCTTTTTCTATAGGAAAAAGACACTTCACATTCTTTTGGTTAGTTTAGTTATACCAATTGAATATATTTTTTCTTTTCTATTTTCATATGATAAAACAGATCTATTCTTAAATACTAAAAAAATTAATTTTCAAAGTTTACATTCATTCTATTATCACATAGTTGTGATATACTAATTAAATTATGTACTAAACCCTTAATATACAGAAACATGAAAATAATAATAGTTTTATAAAAACTTACTTTACCTAATCCTTTGATATTACCTTTAGAATTTTCTCCAAAAGTACAAAAATCCTCCATTACATGAATTAAAACATAAAAAACTTGGAGGATTGCCATTTATGAGTCTAGAAAATCCACTACCCATATACCATGAATCCTTGAAACTTCTAAGTCATATTTAATGAAAACAATTAAGTAGAAGATTGTTTTAGTACACAATCTATATCGGGTCTAGTAGGATTTGTAGTATAAATATTAGGCACCCAAACAAACTTTAAACATTTATTATTGTGTTGTTGAAAAGATAAATTTTTATAAATAAAAGTTTTTGTGTGGACAAAATATTGAGTAAATCTTAATGAGTATACATTAGAATAATTCCCATGTATTCTACTCTTAAAACATATAATAATTGAATCATTTCCATTTGATATAATAAAAAATAAATCCCAATTAAGCCTCATTAATTGGATTTTATATAAAAAACTAGTTCTTTTTTCTTTGGTTTCATCATTAATATCATTTTATCATACTTTTACTTACCCTAAAAAAATAAATAAATTTTCTTTTCAAATAACACTTTAGTTTTTTAATTATCATTTTATTTTTTTGTATCTTTTAAATCATCACATACATTCTCATTTGAAAATGAATTTGTATTTCTTAGTCTTTTATTTTATTTCTGAATCTTCTTACATTATTTTTTAACAAAATTCATATCATCCAATAATTTTTTAAATTTCCATTCTTCTTATTCATTATTCTTAGGAATAAATTATTTTTTTTTCATTCTCATAATTAAGTTTATCATTATATAATCTAAGTTTTGATATTTTATAATAAACTTACTTTTTATATTCCTCGATATTTAAATCAAAAACTTTAAATTTTTCATTTTACTCTTTAAATTTATTATTTTCTTTAACCATCTTATTATAATTTATCCTTGTAATTATTTATATAACTAAGAAAATTTTAAAATATATTATCACAATTTCTTATTTTCATCATATATCTATTTCACCCTTGAGTTTTGAAAATCAAAATCATATCTAGTACTATATTCTAAATTAGTTTCATTTTCAATATTATAAGTAAAAGAAAGAATGTTTCAATAATACTATAAAAGGTGGATCAAATACCTTAGAACATATAGCCATAAAAGTAAGGTTATCATTCAACTTTTTTACTTCCATAATCATTAACCGATTCACAATAATCAATGTATCTTCATCCACCATAAATATCTCAATTCTTATTCTTTCTGTAGTTCTTCTCCTTTCATAAATGTTTTAGCTTAGGATGGTTTAACCTAATGTGTCTCTACATTCCATGCTCATAGTAAGTTAGTTCTAAAATGTAATTATTGTCTTTATTTTTTCCATTCAATTTTTATTTTCAAACTTATTATTTAATCCTTTATTATTTTTTATCAGGTTCTAAATGTCACATGTAAATTTTTCCTTCTCACCTTTATCACTTTCCTAAGATTCATACTCAAAAGAGTTAAAAGAAACAATTATATTTGATTTGAATATAATACCTTTCTTTATAGAATATTCCTTATTCATAATTTTCTTTAACTTTATTTCATACTATATAAAAGAACCAATAATTTCATCTAAAGTATACTCCTTAAAGTATTTACTCCCATCAATTTCTACCTTCATTGAATTCCATTTTTAGGAATATACTAAAACATTATTTAAACTAATATTGTATTATCTAACACCTCTCAAAATAAACTCATACCATTTATGATTATTTAAAATCTATGAAACATCTAGTTCATGAATTCATATTTCTCCATTCTAAAAAATCGGTATCCCGCATGAAGCAATATCTTCTTTTTTATTTTAATATGGTCTCACTCGTAGTGTGTAACATGAAGTAGTCTCCAAATGTATTGATCTATCTTACATGATAAGATTTGGATAAACATGTTTCGACTAATAACACAATATAATATATATATATATATTAATTTTTAATTCAAAACATACTTTACCACATCGTTACTCATAAGATCATTTGGATCAAAATTAGGTAGCTTATACAATTTTTTTATGATCTTTCAATGTTCAATGCTTAATTACTTTTGTTATGCCTCTATTCAAGTCTACCAATAACCATAATCTCTCTCATAAATGTATGGAAATTTTTGTGGAATCCAAACATTGTTTTAATTTCATTTATACCATCTTACAAAAAAAAATAATTTTATTTATATTTTTAGGTCTAGGAAAAATTAGCAATAGATAAAATAATAAAATAACTAACCAACTCCTTATAAAGTTTAGATTTGATACTAATTTATTGGTATTAATAAAAAACTAAAGATCTAAACTATCCTTACAGGGAACTGGATTCAATACCAATTTTGGCCTAGTGTAAGATTCTGAATAGTTCTAGAGGGGGTGAATTGACCTTCTTTAAAATTTATTTATATTAAAACAATAGTGTTAAATATCAAAGTATCAGCATATGAAAATTCAGATATAATAGTTTAATAAATAATTCAATGTAGATATGCATTGTAAATATAAAAATAAGAATACCATAATTTTATAGCATTTCAGATTGAATAATCCTACATCCTATCTTCTCTCTCATATTCTACTCAAGAGTAATGGTACTTTATAAAACAAGAACTCGCTTTTAAAAGTATTGAAAACATTTTAAATAAACCTACCTTTATGGTGGCACAAATTAGATTATACTAACCTTTATATGGACCAAGGAACAACTAAGGACCTAAATTTTTTCCAGGATCCACAACCAAAGACATACCTTTTGTTTAGGAGGTATAACCAACACCAGACATGATTTGGGTTGGGAAAATCATAAACTGACAATTACATCAACAATAGAAAATATAATTAATAATTAATACAATGTTAAAAACCGCAATAAAAAATGAAGAACGGGATGTCTAAGATGATGTAGCTTGATGAAGGTTCAATTACTTCAGTATAAAGGGACCAAATGTTAAAGTTTACTTGAGATCATAGTGGGAATCAAAGTCACAGTAGAAAAATTTTAGCACTTTCACATCTATCATATGAATAAAAAATGTTATATCTATCTCTAATATTCTCTATCACTTTAATGATATATATCATGTATTAATTCAAGCTCAAATGATTCATTTTCTATTTTTATCAAGCTCCCATGATCAAATTCCAATAGTTAATCTCCTCTATATTAACGCCATGATATTATTGATCACATAGGTGTTTATTGAGGACTAATAACATCTAGATATAGTAAGAAATAATATAATCATTGAAAAATATAGTTTACCTATATATGGAAATATCCCAGGTTGTTCCTATTGGGGAAGAAACAAGTTGATCTTGAAAAACCAATACAATCACTAGATGGTTGAACCTTGAGTTCATCATAAATTTGTAACCATTAGTATTTTAGTACTTTGGAAACCAAACTACATATTATTTTATAATATCTTGACTTGCTATAATTAGGAAGTCATGTTGCATCATAATCACCACTTTAGAGACAAAACACTCATAAACTCTAACTTAAAGTAAGAAAAACTAGAAAATTAAAAGGTTTCACAAGTTTTATATGGTCTATAATTTTATACTACATCCATGGGAGAACACTAAAAACTCATTGTAATATTCAAATTAAAAGAAATAAAAACACTATATCTTATTAAGATAGTGTTACACATTTTTTAATATAATATTGTATATTCAACAACGTTGGTCCCACCTACTTTTATAGAGATACATTATTAGTGAAATAGATTTCACTGCCATCTAAAATTTGTAGTAAGCCATCAATTGACTTCACTATTCAACTGAGGCCTCCATAGACTCAACCATCTCAGTCGATACACTTTTCATGGAACCCAAAGACAAGTCTACACATCATCCATCATAATTTTTTGAACTTCAAGTAAGATAGATCATACGTTGAAGGTTCCTGATATCACTTATCATAAAAGGATGAAACGTACTACCAAACTATGAACTTCAAGTGATGACTTAAAGAATCTTCATGATCCAAAAAAAATATCCCACTAGAAGATGAGTTCAAGGAACCTATTCAGTATCCTCCAACACTTTTAGAAAACTAAATTTTTCTTTTTCCTTCATTATAGTGTTCTCCATCCTTCATTCAGTTAGTCAAGTCCCACTGAGGTACAATGTTCCTTGGACTTTATTGGGAAAAAAAAATTTGTAAACATGTCGTCTAAATTTTCTATCCTGAGATATTTTATATATCTAATACCATTTCCTATAGTATATTATATATGAAATAGAACTTCAAGTCAATTTTTTCATCCTCACAGGAAATTTCAGATTCTTGGCAAGGTGGATAACACTTTGACTATCATAGAATAAAGTTACTTCTTTCAATTCTTTACCAACCTCTTTTTTCAAGAACTTTATCCAAATAAACTCCTTTATAGATTTTGTAACTATAAAATACTCTACTTTAATTATAGATAAATTTTTCATCGACTCTATCAATAACATTTAGCATGCATCATTTCACCAAATATAAACAAAAAAACTCATTATTCTTTTTTAAATGTCATAATCATTAAAAAATCTGCATTAATAAAACATTATAGGGGATATTGTTCCCTAAAGTTCAATGATATATCAACTATTCCATTAAAATATCAGGTTAACCACTTCATAACTACTTAGTGATCCTTTTTGAGGTTATACATGAACCAACTCACCACTCCCAGTGCAAAGGAAATGTCTAGCTATATGCATATCATTACATACATCAAGCTCCCAATGGCTGAATCATATGGTATTTTTTACATGTACTAGACCTTATATCCTATTAAAGGTACCAATTCCTTGGATAACTTAAAGTTTTCATAAAGGTGAATTCTGATAGATTTACATCTATTCATCCTAAAGTTATCAATGATCTTATAGATATACACTTTCCAAGATAACACTATATTGACAAATTTATGATCCCTCCATATCCTCATTACCATGATTTTATTATCTTTTCTAAGATATTTCAATTAAAATATTCCATAAAAATTACGCTTCAACTCCTAAATCCACTTAATCTCTAGACCCACTAAAAAAATGGTATTCACATAGATTAATAGTATAATGTAAGTCCCATCATTCCATAACTTCTAATGAAAACAATTATCAGAGTTTCTCCTCATGAAAACTTCTTCATCCATAATAGAATCGAACATAACATTCCAATTTTGAGGTGCCTATTTAAAATCATAGAGACTTTAATTTAGTTAGCAAACAAGACCCTCCTTCTGATGGTCATCAAACCCCTTGGGATAAATCATAAATATCTCCTCCTATAAATCACCATGATGAAAGATAGTCTTTATATTCATCTACTTAAAGTATAAACCATCAGATGTAACAATTTTTAGCACTGTTTGGATTTTAGTATGGTTTACTTCTAGTGAGAATATTTATTGGAAATAAATTCCTTCCTTTGGTTGGAATCCTTTCACCACCAACCATGCATTGTATCTATTTCATTTTCCAGCTTCTTATTTCAAATGGTAAACCCATTTATTCTTGAGTTTTTATTTCCCTTTTTCATATTTTAATTATCTGTAAATTTATATTTAAATTTAATAAATTCATCTCTTCCTCCATGGCTATCTCACACTGCTCTGATTCACTAAGAATTAATACCTCTTCTAGACATTAAATTTTCCCAGTATCTATTAGAAGTAAGATTTTTTTTTTAACCCATACTATTGTATGGATCATCTGACTCTAGAAGATATTCTTAGAGAAATTTTTATATTCACTGGAACTCCAGTATCCAATGCTTAGACTTCTAGTACTCCTACTACTGATTTTCTACTATTAGACTTTTTTCTCAAACTTCTACAATTCTCAAGTGTTTTGGCACATATGTTGTTGTTCAAATTTTTGGTGCATTCGTGTGGACATCTATTAAAAGTTTTATTTGTGAATTATTGATACTTATATACATATTTAATTGTACATCAGTATTTGGCCTATTTTCCTCAACTTCAAATTCATCCAAGTTGTTTTCTTTCTATATAATTTTATCATTAAATATTACATCTCATATTTTGATGATATTCCATTTAATATCACTCCAAATTCAGAATCCAAACTCTTCATTTCCAAATCCTATAAAAATGGGATTTGTATTTTCCTATATATTATCTTTTTATTTTGCATCAACAAGAGAATAATTAATTTAATTGAATATTTTGAGGTGTGAAACTTCTGGTGACTTAATGATCTCAAGATTTTATAGTAGACTTTATCTATATACAAAGGCTTTCTATTGGCCAAGTATTCTTCCATGTTGATTACTTTATCCCAGATAGTCTTGGGTATACCAGAGTGCACAAGCATGCATCAAACTATTTTTTTGAATGTCTGGTTCATTCACGTTGTAACTCCATTCTATTTTGGATTTCCTGGTACTGTTCTCTCATGCTTGATCTCTTTTTTAGATGGAAGTGTTGGAAGTTTCTACCATTCTATTTTCTAACATTACCAAATATTAATAACTTCAATTTTTGACTACTTTATAACTCTATAATGGATTTCCATATTGTAAAGTCATCAAACACATCAGAATTATTTTTAAGAAAATAAACCCATACTTTCCCAATGGATTCATAAATTATTGTAACAAATTATCATAATCCTTAATAATATAGAACTAAAGAAAGTCCCTAGACATATATTTGAACTATATTTAACTTCCAAGATCTAGTCTTTTATCCATTTAGATTAAATGAAACCTTATTTTTCTTTCCAATCGCACTACTCTCACAGCATCCAATAGTTATATGACTGAGATTCAAATTTTCATTCCTTATTAGAACCTTTATATTCTTATCACTAAGGTGAAAATTTATATAATTCTATATCTATGGATTTTCATATGCTTAAATTTCATTCGTTTCACTCCCATATGATCTTATAGTCAGATAAAGGGTTATGTCCTTTACTCCCAATTCCACAACCATGGAACCCCAAGTCAATTTCCAAACTACATTGTTGAAAGTAACACTAAATCCTTCACCATAAAACTACCTAACTGAAATTATATTCCACCAGATACTTTGAATTTGTCTCACTCCTTTCAATGAAAGAATAGTCATATTCTTCTTATGTATATTTATATCTCCTCTTCCAACGGCATCCAAAGAATTATCGTCTACTAGAGGAACTCTCCTAAAGCTTCCATATACATAGCTTGTCGTGCATCTATTATTAGTAATTGAGTGAAAGGATGCACTAAATTCAACCAACCATGACTCCACTAGATTATGAATAGTGAGTAGTAAATCACTACCTATTCTATTGCGGTAATGGATTTTGAACTTTGATGTTTAAATTTAATGTATACACTTTTTAATATTTAAAATTGAAATTATTATCATTTAATTGGACATTATTTCCTATATCTCGTTATTTGACTCATTTATGGAAGTCTAAAATGATTTAGGTACAATGAAAAAAAAAAGATCAAAACAGATCAATATTTACATCGTAAGTAGACTTTCCAATGACATTGGAAGTCTATGGGATGTTTGCAAGGATTGGAATGAAAGAAGTAAGAAGAAAGAAAGTCAAAAACACTGGAAATTCATCATTAACATCATGAATAGTATATTCATGATGGGAAACTAAATTAGAATTTAGGATGTGAATCTGGAACATGAAAAACTACACCCGAAGGAGGATCTCAAACTTTCACAATGTGACACAATGTTTAATGTCATGACTTATACCGGTGGGAAAAATATGCTTTGTTAATTTTCAAATTAAATACCTAATGTTGTGCCTATTTACCCAAAACTTCCATGAACCCCAAATATTGACTTGATAGGAATTCGTGGATGCATTAATGAACATTATAGGAAACACCTACAACATTTATTCCTTTAACTAAGGAGCTAAGTGGGGGTTGTATAGGATCATTCATTTGGAGGCCAGAGCTTGTGGTATGGTGGTGCGTTGTTGAAGTGTCCTTCATAAGTTCTCCCCATTATTTATTTTCTTAATTATTTTATTTTCTCCTTCCCTCTAAACTTAAAACACCTAAATTTTAAGTTATGTTTCTATTTAAATAAATTTAATTTCTTTGATATCTTGCATTACACACAACACTCAATTTAAATGAACTGGAATATACTATTAAAATATTATTAGGTAATTATTATAACCTAGTAATTAAAATTATAGAGTATGGATAGGATTAACTAAATTATGAAAAATTATGTTTTAATATTAAATCATTATTTATCATTTTTTTATAAATGAAAATAAAAAATAATTGAAAGTAAAATAAATTCTATTTTGAAAAACCTTTTTTCACGCAATGTGTATTTATATTGACAAATTAAATTAGTAACTATTAGTGATTTATTTTAATTAAATTTATACAATATATATTCAATTAATGTTTTATCATTCATCTTATATTTTTTCGAGACATAAGATAAGAATAAATCTAGTTTTATGTATAAAAATTGTATTTTTCTAAAATCGGTTCTGTTGCATTGTGCACAATTATTTTAAAATTAATTTATACCACTTATAGAAATAAAATTTTATAAAATTGATTCTATATTTTAAATTATGAGGTTCAAATTTTTAAATAGTTCCCTTTTATTTTTAGTCAATATGAAGAGTAACTTTGGTAAAATTTATCGCCTCGGTAAAGGATAAATCGGTTTAATCTAGGTTAAAACTAAGTGATAAGGCCATAATATTTCATATTAGTTCATATTGGTTGGAGGTAATTTTACCATTATCACCTGAGGCTCTAAATTTATTTTTTTTAATGGATTATTTTTCATTAAAATGACCAATATAATATTAAAATCAAAGAAAGTTACTAATGTCACTCTCTTAGTTTCAAATATCTTTTCTGTGTTCATATAGGGAAAAAAGAAATTTAATAATGAATATAAATTTATATTTTGATATTAATGAATTTATTTCCATTATGTTAATGTATTGTTAATTTTTATGAATTAAATAATTACCCAAAATTCTTCCAAAATGCTAAAATAGTATTTATTTAATTAAAAAAATAAATGATTTTAAAAACATTAAAAATGATATAATTTGAGTGATTTTTAGTGTTCCACTAAGTTTTTATATGGATATGATATATTAATGATGTTTTAAAGGATTAAATTAGAATTATAACTTTTTATATATTTCCTTTAAGTAATATTAAATGAATAGTGTCATAATTGACATTAATGGTATTTTATCAAAATAATATTTTATTAAATTATTTAAAAATCATAAAAATCATTAAAGAGGAAAATTTTTATAATATATGTTCTAAAATGTTGTCCTTTGGACATTTATTGTCCAATTTTCAACTTATAAGTAAAATTATAACATCTTAAGAGTAAAAAAGACAATATTGTGGTGAAGGTTAAAATAGGTTAATTAAGGGATCAAATTAAACAATAAGGTTTAAAACATTAAATAAAACAATAAATAAATTAATGGTTTATGAAATTTCAAATTCATATTATATTATATTCAAATAAATTTTCTTTCTCGAGATATTTGGGCTAGATTAAAACTTTATTATATTTAAATCTTGTAAGAAATTCCAAAAGTGTCACTCACCTCAATTATAAAAGGGCACATCTTATCTCACTTATTTAAACCACTTTGAGCCTTATAGATCAATAATACCATAAATAAGTTAATTATAAACATCCTCAGAGATATTATAGCGGTTCATTTCTTCTTAAAAGATCAACCTTAGATTCTATAAGAAATGATCCAAAGGAGGTCTCCCGAATAAGAGGTAATCATCTTACCTGACATCTTTCAATTTATTTATTCTTCCAACTTCTATAAATATGTGTTATTTGTCCTAAAATAATAAATTAAGTGTCCTTAATATACTAAAAAAATTATGATTATTAAACCACAATTATACACCCTCTTTCCCATCAAATGGGAAGTAAAAGTATCACTCGTGCATACATAGGGCTTACCCTCTCTATATAGCAATACAATTAATTTTCCACCACCATATTTCATAAAAGGTTATTATAATGGATTTAGTATTTATATATGATAATAATTAAATAATTATATTTCTTTTATTATAATATCACATCTACCATCTTACCTTCAAATATGTTGGAAAAAATAACGTTGTTGGTGTGTACGTTTAGGTTGTCACCTCTATGAAGAGATGTGATTTTTTTTTCATTTATATTTTATATGGATGGTAATGAAATTATATTTAATGAATATATATATTAATAATACAATATAATAATTATTTTTTATTGATGATTTATTATTTACCTTTTTATTTTCTATTCACCAAAAAAATGAAAAAAGTGTTCATGTGTGCTTACGGCCTACCGTCTCTATAAATGGTCTAGTTCATTTTTTTCTCTATAACTTTTATAGAGGACTATAAATATGTATATAATGAATATATATGGTATTTATATCATTATTAATATTATGTATATTATTTAACAATAATAAAAGTACTAGTACCAAAACTATCAAACCAAACTATACATGAAAAAAAAAGCAATTATTACCCAGAAAAACGATTTTAATGAAGATTAATTAATAAATGGGTGATAAAATATTATAATTAAATAATATATGGTTATATATATATATATATATAATATTTATTACATAGTATTTTTGGATTCATATGAAGGAAGTCGAACCTGAGGTAAGAATTTATTTCAAAATCTCATCATTATTTGGGATTGTTTATGTTTATGTCTCCGTTGGAGAAATTATTTTATATTTGTATATTAAACCAAATATATTTTATTATCTAGTGTTTATCCCAATAAATTAAAAAAATCATTCATTTTCCTCTTTTAAGTACTCAAGATACTGAAATAATGTTTTTATATAAAACCAACTTTTCTTTTCTAGTCGGTGAGGAACCATTTTCTTCCATATCCATGTTTTCATTAAAATATTTTAAAGAATATTTTTACTATTATACAATGATTTATTAAATACATTTTTACTCATTTTTTAATTTTTATAAAATGGGATTAAAGTAATCTTCTTGTCATTTTCCGAACAAAGTACTTTTTTACTTTTACCGAATGGAATATTTTTTTAAATTATATGGTATGAATAGAATTTCTTCTATCATGACCACTCATTAAATTAAAGATTACTTTACAATATTACAAAATTATTTTCAAAGAAAATTTTTTCCTTCATATTTAGGAAACTTCTAAATTTTAAATATGTGCCTTTAAAGTCTCAAAAGGTATTTTCCTCAATAAATTTTCCATTAAACATTATAAAGTATTTTCATCTATGTCAAAATCCTTTATTAAAAATTATACTTTACTGAGGTTATAATCTTTTAATGTCATCCACCATAATTATTTGGATGGTTTTATGATCATCATGACTAGGGATTTATTGATATTTTATATTCTAGTTCTTTCAAAATGGGCAGTTATTGATTTTTATGGCATGTTGATTAAGTTATAATTTTTATTCATATGATGAATACATTAGACTTAATAAGTGATGGGTGGGGCTTGGAGTTATATAGCATATCAATTCATTGATATGTTTCATGAGACAAACATTACTGTGTATTTTGATGAGGTGCTACCAATTTATATAGATATATTTGTATGAGTCCTTTATGGTATATGTTTTTTACAAGGCCTCAATGGTAAGTTTCAGATGTTCATCATTATTCATTCCATGATTACGAAATCATCCATTCATTTCTATGTGATTATTTGAATACTTTTTATATCCATGGATAATTTTTACCTCATATTATTATTTATGTGGTATTATTTCATTATCATTTATTCTATTCCATATTATTCGTGACTTATTTAGATTTTGCTATAAGCATACCATTATAGGGAATCTAAGTTCACCCCTTTCTTATGTTTCCTTTCCTAGGATACCTGGAAGTGTTTTATGATTTATATGAAGGGATATACTAAAGGTGAATATGGTGTTCTCAAATAAAATACTATGTTGTATTTTATGTTTTCAAATGTAATGTGAGATTCAAGTATTTATTTATTTTACTAAGAATAATCAACTATTTGGTCCCTTGGGATGTGATTTATTATATTTAGTAGCAATGTAATTAATTAACCATCGACTCTGGGATACTAGGTTCAGGGTCTTTATAGTTGGTATTAGATAAATTTTAGTAGAAACATTGGGAATTAGATTTAGGAAAACTTATATTATAAAACACAACCCTATGACTAACATTGATAATATTTACAATAAAACCAAGCTTATGATCTTGAGATTCGTTATACATAAATTTTTCAATTTATATTAAGTGTTTCACTAGTTTTGAAATTTTATATTATGGTTCTTAATGTTATGATCTAATCTAGTATATTCTATTCTTTATAAATGGAACCTCATGAAAGGAATAGAAACTACATCAACGCACATAATATATGTAGGGATTTCCCTACGAGGAAAGATAATGAAGCTAGAGCTGGAGTTGGATCTAAAGATGAAAAAATTATAACTATATTGGGGTAGATGACTTAGGTTATGACCAATAACCTTGCCCTTATTAAGCATACTATATATCCACAACATGGTGTTAGAATTTTAGACTACTTCATGCATCTACAACCTCCATCATTTAATAAGAATAAAAATCAATTTGTAGTGGAGAAATGGATGAATTACCTATAGAATATATTTCTCACTTTAGGAAGTGCTAAAATAGAGGAGGTTGTCATGGAATTTTATCATATATCAGGGGATGTAGATAAATGGTGATCATTGATTCAAAACAATAAGGATGAGGAAGAAATATCAAGCATTTATTGGTAGTATTATAAGGAAATTTTCTAGGAAATATATTTTCCTCATGAACAACAAGCAGATATTGAGGAAAAATTATTGAGTTTGAGAGAAAAGAAAGAGGAAAATGTTTCTAAGTATGAATCCAACTTTACAAGGTTATAAAGGCATTTTATAGAATATGTACATAATCCAAATAGTAATATTTTCTATTTCTTTGATGAGTTAAATCCAATCATTTGAAGGGAACTAATCTCTCAAACATTCTCATTATATGGGGATATGGTATCATATGATATCTCGATAGAGAAATAATTATCTAAGTCTTATAGATCTAAAAAAATTAATATAATAATAGTATGGAAGAAAAAAAGGGATAATGGGAAGAATATAAAGAAGGATTTTCCAATATGTAATAATTGTGGAAAGAAACACCCTGGTACTTTCTTAAATGGAATGAGATTTTACTTCATATGTGGAGATAAAGTCCATCAGGAATGAGAATTCATGGGTAAAAAACAAACCTCTAATGTTCAGTGTTTCAACTATAAGGATATGGGGTACTATACAAAATAATTCCCCATGCATCAAGGGAATATACCTTAGAATAATATAAGGGGTCAAGGTCAAGCTTATGTTGTTACTACTTCTAAGTGGAATGATTAAATTTCTTTTGTTTTTGTATTTAATAATTATATTATAGAATTAGTTTCTCAACTATATCATGGTTATAAGAATCATAAAATGTATAAGGATTGTACTGCAGTAGTTTTTCTTTATGGATTTGAAAAAATATGTTGAATGGTACTGATAACAAAGAAAATTGATTTAGTGGTAAGGTGATATTTTTTGATAATACATGAATATGGGAAATATAACCCTTAATATTTTCATGATTCTATATTAATAATATTTATTTGGGATAAATAGAATATTAAAATTGAAGAAGTAAATAAGATAACATTAGTGACCTTGAAAATAGTTAGTGATTTGATGATAAAGAAATTTTTGATGGAGTTTTGAACATTTTTTGATTTATGTAATATACATTATAATAAGAGATTTTATTTAAGGAATTAGGATAGAGTAAATTTCTTGAATCATGTTTGTTTTTATTAAGGATTTATGGTAGTTACTGTGTTTTAGGAGAATATGTGATCAAGTTATTCAAATATTTGATATTTTAAAGTTAATAGCTACTTTATGGATTAATGTTAAGTTGATTTTGAATTTGGTCAAAAATAAATTGGAAGGTACTTGAGTATAACCATTTATGGAATGGATTAAGTTGAACTTTGAGTGTTATTGTTGAGGTTTTAGAGATTAATGTAATATTGTATAACATATGCTAACCATATTTATTTTGGAAAATATCTGGAGACATAAGTTATGACTTTTCATTCTTTTATGTATCTTATAATTAATTAAAAATTAATTTTATTTCTTCAGGTACAAAAAAAATTCATCCTGAATATTTATTTCTTGTAGTAAGAGGTGAAGTGGAAATTGATTGAAGCATAACCAAATTATAAAATCATGATCAAGTGAATATATTTACTTATGTTCTTAATCTATATGGTTAATTAATTCCTCAAATTTAGTAAAAGGATCTTGAAACAAAATATTTGTCATATTACCTTCAATTATGATGAATTGATGGTCTTTTTTACACCTCATCAACTTATGGTTTGTGGTCACCAACTTTCTATTGATCATTCGCTATCCAGTGATCAATGTTCTCTATCACTCTCCATCATTATATGGAAATTATGTTTTTCATACATATTATTATTATAAATTCCCACTAATTCACTCATATTTATAACCATAGATATGTGTTATTCTATATGAACCTCATATTTCTATTCCCTCTTTTTAAGATAAAGTTTTATTAACCCTTTTACGATTGAGTTTTCAACAAAGTAATTTTCAAATGTCAAAATTCATATTTATCAAGCACAAGTTCAAATCATAATGATGAAATTTATTAAAGGGTCGGATAATGTAACACCAAAAAAATATGGTGTGTTTCTTTTTAAATAAATTTAATTTCTTTGATAGCTTGTGTTACACACAACACTAAGTTTAAATAAACCGCAATCTACTATTAAAATATTAATATGTAACTGTTGTAACCTAGCCATTAAAAGTATTGGGTATGAATAAGACTAACCAAATTATGAAATATATAAGTTTTAATATTAAATCATTTTCTATCTTTTGAGTATAAATTAAAATAAAAATCAATTTAAAGTAAATAAAATGTTTTTATGAAAAATTATTTTTGTGCGTACAATGTGTTTTTATCATAATAAATTAAATTATTCACTATTATAGAATGATTTCAGTTAAATTTTTATATTATATATTCAATCAAATATTTTATCATTCATCTTAAATTTTTTCTATACATGAGATAATAATAAATCAAGTTTTTTGTTTAAAAACTATATTTTTCTAAAAAACGGTTTCAACGTGTTTTGCACAATAATTTTAAAATTAATTTATTCCACTTATAGAAATTGAATTAGATAAAACGTATTCAATATTTTTAATCAATAGGATCAAATTATCTAAATTTATCCCTTTTATTTTTTGTTTGTATGAATAGTAATTTGGTAAAATTTATCACCTCAGTAAAGGGTAAATCAGGTTAATCTAGGTTAAAACTAAGTGATAAGGTCATAGTATTTTATCTTAATTATTATTGTATGAATTTAATTTTACCCTTATCACCTTAGTCTCTAAATTGATTTGTTTAATGGATATTAGAACATGAAAATGACCAATTTAATATTTAAATCAAAGAAAGTTATAAAATGTCACTCTGTTTCAAATATCACTTTTGTGTTTGTATAAGGAAAAAATAAATTTATAAATGAATATAAATTTATAGTTTGAGATTAATAAATATATTTTAATTATGGTAATTTATTTTAAACTTTTATATATTAAAAAAACTACCTTAAATTCTTATGCAACACTCAAACAGTATTTATACAATTAAAAATATAATAAATTATTTTAAAAAAATTAAAAGTGATATAGTTTGAGTGAGTTACATTTTTCCATGAATTTTGTAGATTAATATGGAAAGTTATTTTTTTTAATTATTATATTCTAATATCATCTTTTTATTTATGTCCTTTAAGTCAAATCAAATTAATAGTGTCAAAATCAACATTAATGATATTTTTTCAAAATAATATTTTATTAAAATATTTACAAATCGTGAAAGAGGATGATGTGGATAATTTATGGTAAAAAATCATCAATTTCCCTTTTATGAACCAATTTTCACCTTATAAGTGAAATTATAACCTCTTGAGAGTGAAAAATATGTTGCCACAATTAATATTAAAATAAGTTAATTAAGGCATTAAATTAAAAGATATGGTTTAACAAATCACTTAAAAATGTCCAAATTTTTTTGTTTTATGGGATTTAAAACCCAAATATCTTAGCTTTAAATCCTTGTCCATTAGAATTCATTTTTTTGGAGCATAACTTTATTATATTTTATTCTTTTAAGAAATTCCAAAAGTGCCCCTAACCTCAATTATAAAAAGGAAACTCCTCCCACGCTTTTTTACATCACTTTAGGCTTACTATATTGAAAATAAACTACCAAAATCCATTATAATCTTCCTTATATAAATTATATATTTTCTAATTTACTGAATATACCAACCTTGGGTTCCATAAGAAAGGATCTAAAGGAGGTCTCTCAGAGAAGATATAATTGTCTTACCAAACCTCTTTCAATTTATTTCTTCTTCTATGTCCTCTAAATATGTGGTATTTGTCCTAAAATAATAAATTAATTATCCTTAATATATTAAAATGTTTTTATGATTATCAAACCACAATTATACACCCTCTTTACCATCAAATAGGGAGTGAAATGCGTAAATGTGGCTTACTATCTCTACATAGTGATAAAATTCATTTTCCAGCACCATATTTCATGGAAGGTTATTATTATGGATTTAATGTTTATATATGACAATTATGAAATAATTATAATTATTTAATTATGATATCACATATACCTTCTTACCTTCCAATCCATTCTAAAACAATTACATCGATCGTGCGTACGTCTGGACTACCACCTCCACGAAGCGATGTTATTTGTTTTTAATTACCTTTTTATATGGATGGTAATAAGAATAGATTTAATGAATATATATGATATAAATTATATAATAATTTCTTTTTAAAGTTTTATTATTATTTATATTTATTTCATTCCATCTACCAAAAAACAAAATATTGTGTTCATGCATATGTAGGGCCTACCGTCTCCATGAATGGTGTAATTCATTTTTTTATCTATAAATTTTATGGAAACTCTAAATATGTATATAATGAATATATATTATATTTATATAATGATTAAAATTATATATATAATTAAATCATGATCAAAGTATAAATACCCAAACTACCAAACAAAAATATTGATGATAAATGAAGTAGTTATTATTAAGAATAGTGATTTTAACGAAGAACAATTAATAAATAGGTGATTAAAGATTATAAGTAAATCATATATGGTAAGATATATATGAGTATGGTTATAGAATATATATATATATATATAATAAATATTTATTATATAAGAGGTCCATATTCATATGATGGAATTCGAACCTAGGGTAAGGGTTTATTTTACAATCTCATCAATATTCAGGATTGTTTATGTTTATGTGTCCACTATGGAAATTATTTTATATTTATATCTTAAACCAAATATATTTTCTTATCCTATGTTACCCCTATATATTATAAGTTTTTCTTTCATTTTCATCTATATAAATACCTAATATACCGAAATGATGTTTTTATGAAAAACCGACTTTATTTTTTTACTCAGACGGGAATATTTTTCTTCAATATCAATGTTTTTATTAAAAAAAATTAAAGACTTTTTTTACTATTATACAATGAATTATTAAATACATTTTTACCCATGTTTTAGTTTTTAAAAAATGTTTTAAAAGAAATTTTTTTTCAATTTTTGAACAGGTTACTTTTTGACTTTTATCGAATGGAATGTTTTTTAACTTATATAGCATGAATGAAATTTACTACTATCATGACTAATCATTAATTTAAAAATTAATATACAAGATTACAAGGTTATTTTCAAATAAAATTTCTTCAATAATATTTTTTAAATTTTTATAATTTAAATAATTGTTTTCAAAGTGAAAAGGGGTATTTTCCTCAAGAAATTTTCTAGTAAACTATTGAAAGTATTTTTATCTATGTTAACATGCTTTATTGAATCATATGATTTACTAAGGTTATACTCTTTTGATATCATCCACCATATTTCTCTTAATATTTTTATGATCATCCTGACAATGACAAGTATTGATATTTTATATGTTAGTTCTTCCGATACAAATAGTTATTCATTTTTTTGGTATGTTGATTAAGTTATATTATTTATTCATATGATAAATGAATTGTAATTATTAATTTATGGGTGGGGAATGGAATTATATATCTGCTTGATGTGTTAGTAGGTATCATAAGACAAACTAAATTGGGTTTTTAGCTGAGGCCTTACCCATTTATATCTATGTCTTAACACAAGACCTTGGTGGTATTTTTTGATGTCTTGGAATAAGGCCTTGAAGATAAGTTTCAGATGTCCAGCATTATGAATTCAATCATTATGAAATCATTTATTTATGTACATGTGATTATTTGAATCATTTTTATATTTATGGATAATTTTTTAGATCATGGGATTATTTATGTGATGTTATTTGATTATCATTTATTTCTTACCATATTATTAATTACTTATTTAGGTTCTATTATATGTGTACCCTTATTGAGAATCTGATCTCACCCCTCCCTTATATTTACTTTAATAGGATATTAGGAATTGTTTTATTATTGATATATAGGGATATTCTAAAGGGAACTATGGTGTTCTCAAATAAAATATTATGTTGTATTTTATGTTTTCAAATATAATATGGGATTAAAGTACGTATCTAGTTTACCAATTCTATAAACTATTAGGTCCTTTGGGGTACAATTGCTTGTATTTGGTACTAATGTAATAATGTAACAACAAGATTTTGGTTACTAGGGTTGGATTATTTACACTGACTACCTTGTTAATAGAATGAGGGGGTAACTACCAAATTGTGTTGGGTGATGTAGATAAAGGGTGAGGGTGTTGTGTATTATTATTTTTCTTATTTTTTTCTTAGTTTTAGTTATTATAATTTTAATTCAATTTATATTTATATTTATTTCCTTTTTCTATCTCATTAACATTAACATAAGAATTTGTAAAGAATTATTAAATTTCATAACTAATTACCTTGAACTATGCATGGCCATTGAATAGTTTAAGATAATTATGTTTAAAAATGGTATCATGACACTTAGTTCATTAAAAACCCCAAATACTTAACCATAATAAAAAGGGGTTTTTTGCGTTAAGGATGGGATACCAAGATGAAGTATCTTCTTCATATAAATTATAAAAATAATCATAATAAATTAATTCGATTTATAAATTCAACATAACCCAATCCTAAAATCTAAAAACCCCAAGAACACTTTCTCAAATTGATTTCAAAACCAAAAATTTTTCTTCACACCCTTTCTTAAAATCAATTCAATAAATTGTTTTTTTTAATACCTAAAAAACTTACTTCACCATATCATGGGTTTGACCTTGAACTCACTACTTTTTATGTTTAATTAGTTAATTGTATTCGTTTAATTATTTTATAAATTATAAAATTTTATTATCCTTGTAGGATACAATGACACCTTTCGGGCTATCAAATTTCTGACGTTGTTGCTAGGGATGGTGATTATGTAGATTTGGAATTTTTTTATGTTTTTATTTTATTGATTTATTTTTACTTCCTTGTTTATACTAGGTGTTCTCATGTTGTGAGTTTCATATTTAAAATTCTTTATACCCAACCACTAAACCCAATAAAAAGGGAAGGAAATACTGGGTTTCAACCGTAAGATGTAATAAGATTTGAGGAGTAACAATGAAAAAGAATCCATGTCTGGAATCAAATAAAATCATGCTAACAGAGGTTTGAAACCATGAGATACTAGACTATGATTTTCTAAGGACTACATAAGGCCATCTAATACTATAGCTTAGCCGAGTATACTCATACCACTAGGGGATGCCATGCACTATGAGATCAATCCATCTATTATTTGAATGATCCCCAGCATAGTGTAATTCTTTAGACTACCACATGAAGATCCAAACATGAATCTAGGGAACTTCCTTGAACTTTTTGATACTTTCCAATTATCTAAAGTTTCAAGCGATGTGGTAATAATTTACCTTTTCTAATTTTCTTTAAGGGATCACACTCAAGAATGGATAAAAATTTTGTCATCACATTCCATCAGACCATAGGATGAGTTTCCAATACATTTTCTCACATGATTCTTTCCTCCCTCTAAATCCATGGACATCCACATTAACATTACGAATTTTAATCAATATGAGTATTTGTGTCTATATAGAATATAGGAACATTTTAACAACTTAATCAGAAGATTCCCACACCATGATATTGAGATATGGTTATTAATTAAAACATTATATAAAGGTATTGTGCAAGGAAATAGATTAATAGTGGATGTCATTGCTGGTGGCTCACTAATGAAGAAATCAAAAGTTTATAGATACAATATATTGGATGAGATGGTGAGAAATAGATTTCAATAGAAGACTGAAGGAACATAGAGAATAGGAATACACATGGATAAAAAAATAGTTGGACAATGGATTAGATGGAAACTCTGACAAAAAATATAGACATAATTATGGTTCAAAAACAACCCCAAGGTATATGTATAGAAGATGTAAATTATGCTGATTATAAACATAAAAATAAATTTCAAAGTTGGTGCATGAAAAAAAACAAGGTCAAGGGTATTAGTAGAAGGAATTGTGCATCCAAATTTAACAAGTACCATCACTAAAAAACTAAGTCCATGCACTGGAGAAGTCTTTGTTCACATTCATGAATACCACCAGATCTTCCATTAAGGAACTAACTATTTATTAAAAATACCAATGGGAATATATCAAGAATTTGAAGGATGGTTCTAGAGATCAAAAAGTTTCACTAAAAAAACTAGAATTTAAAGTGGTACAAATTTCAGAACAACTTGGAGAGATACCATGAGTAATGTTTCTAGGCCACCCATATATCAACCTATAAGAAGAACTGGAGGTCATAACCCTAAGAAGTTGTAAAACAAAACAAGACAAACATGAACCAAGTGGAAAACATCATAAAGAAAAAACTAAAAAAGAAGAATAAAAATTGGAAAAGGGTGAGTAGAAAGATAAATTAGATAAGGAAGAATAAATAGAATAACCTCCTTTATTGAAGATAAGACTAGCTTTTCTAGAGTGTCTAGTTTAAGAATAGTCAATGTAGAAAAAGTAAGTTTATAGAATATTTAAAAAAATTGCATATTATTATTCCATTCACATAATCCCTTGCTAACATGCCAACATATGAAAAATTCATGAAAGAGATGATGAGAAGGAAGAAGATACAGTAAGAGATTGAAATTATACCAATCACATGATAGTGCATGGCTGTTGTATTAAAGAAATTACATAAATAGTATCATGACCAATATAGATTTTTAATTCCAATTAATATCGGGTCTAAAAAAATTTAAATCATTATTTGATATAGTTGAAATTTTAAACATAATTTCATACATTACATTCAATATCATTGGGATAAAAAAGATGAAGAACACTATAGTTTCACTCCATATGGAAGATTCAATGGTGAAATACCCCTAGGTAATGATTTAAGGAATCATAGTCAAAGTGGATAGATTATACTTCCCAATGGACTTTTTAGTGTTGTACATGGAATAGGAGAGGAATTCTCTTATCTTGGGAAGACCATTCTTGGATATTGGGTGAGCATTGATAGACATGAAAATTAGGGAACTATACTTAAGAGTTAGTAGTGAACAAGTGAGTTTCAACATTCACTGGGTGATGAAGAATTGTGATGTGAAAGATGATGATGATATAGAAGAGGAAAATATACCTTAAGTTGAAGATGTTGTTGTATTTGAAGAAAAATTTGAGGTGGCTGATTTCATGTAAGAAAAAATACAAAGTGGAGGTGCTGGAAAGAAGAAAGAAAATATTAAAGACACTATAGGAGAATTTGATTCTACCAAGTCTAAAGAGGGTCAGAATGTATGGATGGTATATGATCTTCCATGTAGTTTTTTAGAATTGAAAAACATTGGTGGATAAGAATAATAGAGGTTTATCTAGTGCTATATATAAGAAGAGTTAAGATATATTTATAGGAAGGAAAGAGTATGTCCTATGTAGATAGGTCACAATTGAGGCCATTTCTAGATCCAGACCAGGTACAATCATTCTGAACCCCTATCACTTTATCTAAGAAGAGGTAAGGTTGATCCAATAATGTTAAACAAAATCCCTTCTAATAGTAAACATGATTTTTTTAGGTTTTTTAATTATATGTTTTTAGGTGTAGGAACTATCCCCAAAAATTCATTAAATATTATTGAAAAGGACTATACTTTCACTTGATTCTTTTCATTTTCAAGTCCAAAATAAAGGAACTATAAATTTTTAGGAAGGGAAATGAAGAAGCTGCAATTATATCATTCACATCATGAGAATCTCATTCATGTCGCGAACTAGTATATAAATAACCTACTCATCACATGTTGAAACATCAATGGAAGGGTAGTATGTGTTTCAATTGATTATTTTATTTTATCCCCACAACTTGAATTTTTAATCACCGATCTAGGATAAAAAATATGCTTAGTATAATATAAGTTTCATATTTCAAAATTATTTTTTAATAAATTTGAATGATAAAAATAGGGTAACAAGTAAGTAGAGATAAACATGGAGATTTATATTTGAAAAGTCGTGATTTAGGGTGACTATTTAAATGTTGTAAAAGAAATTTTTCTGAGATTTTTCATGCTTTGAATTTATGATATTTGTGATGATTGATTTTATTATTAGTATAAATTTACTTGAGTGAGTTTCCCAATAATTTATTCTCATTACCAAGAAATTTTATGAGCCTAATACTTATCATTTTTTTCTTGATCGTGTTTTTTGGGTTTAACCTTGAACTCATTGTTTTACACATTTAATTATTTAGTCTCATTTGTTTGAATCTTTTATAAATTATTAATTTTTATTAGCCATATAGGATTTAAATATTCCCTTTGGACTATCAAAATTTTGATATTTGATCATCTGATTCCTTGTGTTATGTTTCTATAATTTCTCTAAAGATTTCCTCACTTAATGCAATTCCAACTGTTAGTCATGGATGTCACACCCCGGCCTCGGGCTGCCCTAAAGCCAGTGCGGAGCTGAAATAAAACATGGTGTGTAAAATTTTTTTTATAAAATGAATAGCTGAAAACACACACACATGTTCCACTAGAGAGGATCATTTTGGTTTAGGTCCTAGAGAATTAGATACAATTATTACATTTTTTTCAAAACTGGAAGAGAAAGAAACTCCACAAATCTACCATCGAAAAAAGTGACTTAAATCTACTAAACCTGTAAAAGAAAACAGATTAAAAACATATGGTGAGGCTAAGAATGCCTGGAAAGGGGTTTTAAAAATAACATAATATACTAATTAAAACCTTTTGAAAACATGCCTTTAAAATTTTCCATAAAACATTTTCTTAAGGAATGTTGTAACACATGAATCATAACGTAGAATTTATTCTAAAAATTATAAGAGCATATTTCAAGGAATAATAAAAGATTTAAAAGGAAACATGTTACAATTATAAGCATGCTCATTCATAATAATAAGTAAAAGATATTATAACTTTAATAGGTATGACATGTGAATATGTAAGTACAAAATTTTTAATGAAGAGTAATATATGATCAGAGTTTTGCATAAAATAATAACTTCAATTTCATCCTTGACTATTGTAAAACATACACTGGATGATAAATCTCTATGTTCTAGATAATTAATAATCCATAAGCTTTTCCTTTCTCTGATACTAATAGGTACAGGCTCTTTAACCAAGTATATTCTCCAATTGAATACACACTTGGTTAATTAAATTCTATAAATCTCTTAATCAAGAATATTCTCAGGTTGAATACACACTTGATTAATTAAATTCTATAAATATATTAATGAATAATATTCTCCAGTTGAATACACACTTGATTAATTAAATTAAATAGACAAAATGGGGGAACGTATAATGCTAGACTTTGTCAAGACCTCATGTCAAGACCTGAAATTTCAATGTCCTTGTGCCATGACCTGATTGTCTCATGAGAACTATCAATGAATTGAGGGTATTTCATTAACTTGTCCCCAACCCATTATACTGAGTCTAATACATTCCTCATATGCCAAATAGGGTCATATATTCAAAATGTCCCATACCACTTTGAATATTTAATTTCTCATTTCATATTATTCAAAGTGTCTGATACCACTTTGAATAATTTAATACTTAATCCATAAATGGTCATAAGAATTTAATTTCATTCTTTATCATTTACATATATTTAGTGAATCATGCATATAGGTGTTAATTACAAAACTATCAACGGTATGGCTATGGCATTAAATGGCAAGTATGATAAGAAGATTATAGCATATGTGATGACAACTAATGCACAAAAAGAAATAAAAGTTTTGTCACATAAAATGATAACCTTAAATTCTAAAAACTTATTAATAAAATATATCTTAGAAGTTCATCATGGATTGGATGCATAATTAATTAAAATATAAACCAAATATTTCATGTGGGGTATTAAACACATAGATGTCCCAACATTTATTATCAGTATGGTTATGTATATCATATCACAAGGGTACACATAATGTTAAAAATGAAAAGCATGAAATTCAACCATAACTAATACCATTTAATATATATATATATATGAGAATAAGTGATTCATACATATGTATATAAGAGTAGCAAACCCCAAATATTATACTCATGAATTCTCCATAATTACTAAACGCATCAAAAGTATAATATTTGGAATATCCAAAATTAGGGTTGAGTGTTGTGTAAGTCCGTTTGTTCACAAGGGTTCATATAAAAAGTTTTATTTTTAAATAAAAATCATTCATATTTTGAAAACAACATATTTTATTCTTTCTTAGAAATCCTTGTAAAATTCTAAATAAAATTGATGATCAAAGTTTATATGTATACACATATATTCACATAACCGAATATACATTATGTATTAAAGGGTTTATACCAATAATCCAATGACACCCATATGAATTTAATATATTAGTCACATTAATTAACAAGGGTCACTAAATTTTATAAAATTCAAAAGTTTTATTTATTAAACAGCTCATATATGTGTTTATGTTACATCAATATATATATATTATTTATGTGTATAACCGATTATACATAGTGTATATATATAAGGGTCTTACATCAAGATTTATTAAAACTTGCATGTTATAAATTATTAGGAACATTAGTAAAAACAAGGGTTCATAAATTTCAAAAATGTGCAATTAAATATAAAAAGTTTTGTTTATGAAATATGGGTACAAATATATATGCTTATGTATATTTCAAATTATATAGAATATCAAAACAAAACACATTCCTTTACATGATAAAGGATTATGAAATTCATGTAGGATTAAGGACTCATAACCTTAGAAGGAAATGGTAGGTCTTATGCTCAACCATATATAGATATACAAGTGTAAACATCTATATGTATATATATAAAAACCCAAACTGAAACAAAGCAAGGCAACATAGAACCCTTACCTGATTTGAATGAGGAGAGGCTCGGGAAGGCTCGAAAGAGGCTTTAAAAGAGGAATAAATGAGAGAATGGAAGTGCAACGAGATGTATATATAAACTATATTATACAAATTGTATAAAATAATTTAAATCCACTTGCATGGAAACTGAGACCCACTCGGTTTATAAAATGACTGCGGGTGAGTGTTTGTGGAAAATGAGAGCAAGGGAAGGTCCACTAGATTCACAGGTGGAGAAAAACAAATGAAGAAAGTGTAAATACCCACTAGTATAGTGCATGCGGAGGAAGAAGAAGAAGGTGATGGGGAATAAAAACTAGAAAATAAACAGACGGTTGAGATTAACCAAGGGAAGATCCAGCAGTGGAGGTAAGTCCATGGATTTTAAAATGAGATGGATAGTCCAGATTATATCGTGACTTGATCTAGCGGATGTGGTAACATGCGGTGATTTAAAATTACTCGGACGGCTGCGATTAGATCGTGAAGGATCGGACGGCGTACAAAAAACGCGGTGGATATTCGTAGCCATGGGGGTTCGAAAGCCGAACTGATTGTGTGGTTCAAATCGCGCATAGCATGATCGAATGGTCCAAATCCACTCCCGGATGATTTTTGTCATCCGACATATAAATGGAGGGGCTTCTGAGGCTCCTTTATAAGCCTAGTACTCTGATCCATTGATCATATTACTCCCACTCCCCTCCTGGTACCGCCCCGTACCGAGTTCTTCTGTGGAAGCCCTCTTGCGCCCAACCACACCGTCATGCCACCCCACATGGTGGCGCGCTCTGTTCCTCACACGCGCACTCGTGCACACTGAGGGTAAGTTATGCTTTCCATGCGTGAGACTCAGCATGCACTCTGGGTGTGCACCACCCCTGGGCCATTGCCAGGGATTGTGGGTGAGATTCTCATCAAGGCTTTGAGGGCTGCCACAAGGGTCGCCCTCGGCTAAGTGGGGTACTCACCTATATTTTATCTAAGTATATATTTATTTTTTGTTAAATATATATTGGTATCTTCAAAATATGAATTCCCTACAATAATTTTAATATTTTCTTGGTTTTATAAATGATAAATGCTTAAAAACATAAACTGATAAATCAAGGTTTAAGACATCATTAAGAAGATCTTATATTAGTATTACATAAATCAAAAAAAATAGTTTTAGTTAAAACCTTTAAACATCAAGAATGAAAACATTTAGAAAAAGATTTTCAAGACATTTAAAATATTTGAAAAGTATTTGAAATACATACTTAATTTTGAAATCATACTAAGTGTAGCTAAAACATTAAGTCAATATCCTTTTTAAAGTTTATAAAAAAAGAGTTTATATATTTAATGTTATAATCTCAATGCATGCTTTAATTATTTTGGAAAACTAATTTTACTTGAACATTTTAATTTAAACCACCAAAATACCCAACGACTATAAGGTCTTATAGTCGTTGAAAAATCAATGGACACCTAAAGGGAAATGGTCGAATTGAGGCCTTATATAAACATATATCAGGGTGTTCCATATTCAATAAAACTTGGTGAAAAATGGTGCTCATTATACCACAGATGCTAAGTACAGCTATCATGGTTCTAGACATGATGTTCTTTGTTCTGACTGACCCAAAGGATCTTCACTATTTTCTAGGTTTCATTGTTGTGTTAGGTGGACTCCCAGTGTCACTGATAGGGCTTTTAGTAGGTATTTTTGGTTAGTTGGGTTTCCTCTAGTCTTGTTTTAATATAAACACTTTGGTTTTTAATTAAATAAAATGCCTTGTGTTTATTTACAAGTACTATTTTTTCAAAATGGAAATTAAATAAAATATCATCCTATAATATTTTTGTTGCATGGGAGATAAGTTTAGGGTGTTACATTATCCCCCATTCAAATAATTTCATCCTCATAATTCAAAAATGATCATGCACAACACACTAGAAAACCCAGTCTCACATCTCCTCCCAAAGCCCCTCACAAAGTCATCCGATGAGGTCAGTCTTCTGAATACCCCCAAGTGGAACCCTAGATTGGTTTCTAGTCCCTTGACTTATTTGACCCAAATACACTAAGAGCACCGAGAGTATCTAGGATCATCCCTATACATAAAGCATTTGGGTTTCTAGAGGAAGGAATTTGTCGTGTGGAGATCAGAGATCTGAGAGTGGACCAAATATCTATAAATCCATCGAACAAGGTCATGCTTGATAATTTGGATGTCATGGAGCATCCCATACATATAAAAACTTAGGATTTGGTTCATATAGTTCACTAGGTGGTCACTATCCAATGCAGATTCTTGAAATTTCATCAAATCTTGATAGATCTCAAATAGGCTGAAACATAAGAAAAGTCCCTCGTAGTACTTTCCTCTTTTCCTAAATTCTGTAAATTGATTAGTTTCAATACGATGGTAGATGTAGCTTTCCCCATTATAGGAACAGAGAATATTCGAGTTGAGGGATACTTCATTAAAAAAATAAAGTCAGACGTAGGTTTGCAAAAGGTTTATAGTCTTCTAAAGATGCCTCAACAATTATGTATTCTAGTAACTCGGTATGGAGAGATAAGATGTTGGTTGGTGAACTCATGTCTTCTATCTGAGAATTTCAAGAGATGTGTTTTATTCATCAAGTCATAACCAAATCAAAATAGATAATTTATTTGAAATATAATGTTAAAACATATAACATTATTCAGTTATATAAAGTTCATAAACCCAAGGTGTTACATAACTACCCACTCACTCTCACAACACTAGTATGGATTTCCTAACATCCTTCTTTACCAGATCCACCATCATCGGAGAATTTCTTGGTAGGTTCTTCCAGTTATATTGATCCCTAAAACATTCTTAAACTCCTCAATTTAATTCTCCTAGATACACTTCTCAAAGCTCGAGTCAAACTCATGTGGGAAACAGTAGGTCATCGAAAGGGTGGCACGGGAGGTGTAGAGTTTGAAGATATTGTAATGAACATGGTTCTGGTAGACCAATCGGATGACTAGGTTTTCTAAAAACCAGAAGTTGTAAATCCTCCCATAACTACTGAAACTCAAGACTTTGAACATATAGGCCAAGCGGGGGTTACCCGCCTTTGCAGCTTTCTGTAACTTCTCTAGGGCGAGATAACCCTCAGATAGATTGAAGCAAAAGAAGAGGCCTTCGTATTAACTTCCTTTGTGTTTATAAAAAGAAAGTTTTGCTTGCGACATGAGGTAGTAAAAATGACTCGGTCCTTGTTAAAGTTTAAGGATATTTGGGTTGTTAGACACTTGATAAAGGCCTTTACAAGTTAGATGTAGGTTCATAAATGGCAGGTATGTCTCTGAACATGACTGGACAATTATATCTTCTAGTAACTCAGAGGGGAGAGACAAAAGACATGTTTCATATGCCATCTAAAAACTTTAAGATAAACTCTAATTAGTGAGACATAAACATGTTTTTAGTATTGTTCTAATTTTCTAGGGTTATCTAAACTAATCCTTTGAAACCAACTGTCACGCCCTGGCCCCAGGTTGCCCCGAAGGTGGTGCGGAGCTGAAATAAAACATGGTTTGTAAAAAAAATTATAAAATGAATAGTTGAAAACACACACACATGTTCCACTAGAGAGGATCATTTTGGTTTAGGTCCTCAAGAATCAGATATAGTTATTAAATTTCTTTCAAAACTGTAAGAGAAAGAAACTCCACAAATCTTCCACCAAACAAAGTGACTTAAATCTATTAAACCTGTAAAAGAAAACATACTGAAAATGTAGAGTGAGCATATGAATGCCTAGTAATGGGTTTTAAAAATAACATAATATACCAATTAAAACCTTTTGAAATAATGCCTTTAAATTTTTCCATAAAACATTTTCTTAAGGAATGTTGTAACACCTAAATCATAACATAACATTTATTTTATGAATTATAAGAGCATATTTCAAGGAATACTAACAGAGTTAAAAGGAAAAAAGTTCCAATTATAATCATTCTCATTCAAAATAATAAGAAAAATACATTCTAACTTTAATAGGTATGACATGTTAATATGCAAGTACAAAATTTTTAATGAAGAGTAATACATGATCAGAGTTGCACATAAAATAATAACTTCAATTTCATCCTTCGCTGCTGTGAAACATACACTAGATGATAAATCTCAGAGTTCTAGATAACTAATAATCCATAAGCTTTTTCTTTCTCTGATACTCATAGGTACAGGCTCTTTAACCAAGCATATTCTCTAGTTGAATACACACTTGGTTAATTAAATTCTATAAATCTCTTAATCAAGCATATTCTCTAGTTGAATACACACTTGATTAATTAAATTCTATAAATCTATTAATCAATCATATTCTCAAGTTGAATACACACTTGATTAATTAAATTCTATAGACAAAATGAGGGAACATATAATTCCAGACTCTATCAATACCTCGTGTCAAGACCTAAAATGTCAATGGCCTCATGCCATGACCTAATTGTCTCATGAGAACTATCGATGCATCGAGGGGCTTTCATTAACCGATCCCAAACCCGTTATACTGAGTCTAATACATTCCTCATATGTCAAATAGGGTCGTATATTCAAAATTTCCCATACCACTCTGAATATTTAATTTCTCATTTCATACTATTCAAAGTGTCCCATACCACTTTGAATAATTTAATACTTAATCCATAAAAGGTCATAAGAATTTAATTTCATTCTATAGCATTTACATATATTTATTGAATCAAGCATATAAGTTCTAATTAAAAAACTATCACCTGCATGGCTATGAAATTAAATGGAAAGTATGATAAGCATATTATAGCATATGTGATGACAACTAATGCACAAAAATAAATACAAGTTTTGTCACATAAAATGATAACCTTAAATTATAAAACCTTATTAATCAAATATATCCTAAAATTTCATCATGAATTTTATGCATAATTAATTAAAAGATAAACCAAATATTTCATGTGGGGTATTAAACACATATATGTCCAAACATTTATTACTGGTATGCTTATGTATATCATATCACAAGGGTACACATAATGTTAAAAATGAAAAGCATGAAATTCAACCATAACTAATACTGTTTAATATATATATAAAAATAAGTGATTCATACATATGTATATAAGAGTAGCAAACCCCAAATATTATACTCATGAATTCTACATAATTACTAAACACATCAAAACTATAATATTTGGAATATCCAAAATTAGGGTTGAGTGTTGTGTAAGTCTATTTATACACAAGGGTGTATATAAAGAGTTGTATTTTTAAATAAAAACCATTCATATTTTGAAAACAACATGTTTTATTCTTTCTTAAAAATCCTTGGAAATTCTAAATAAAATTTAGGATCGAAGTTTATATGTATACACATATATTCACATAACTGAATATACATTATTTATTAAAGGGTTTATACCAAGAATCCAATGACACCCATATGAATTTAATATATTAGTCACATTAATTAACAAGGGTCCCTAAATTTTATAAAATTTAAAGGGTTTATTTATTAAACAGCTAATATATGTGTTTATGTAACATCGATATACATATATTATTTGTGTGTATAACCGATTATACATAGTGTATATATTTAAGGGTCTTACACTGAGATTTATTAACATTTCCATGTTTTAAATTATTAGGAACATTAGTAAAAACAAGGGTTCATAAATTTCAAAAAAAATCAATTAAATATAAAAAGTTTTTTTATGAAATATGTGTACATATATATATATGCTTATGTATATTTCAAATTAAATAGAATATCAAAACAACACACATTCCTTTGCATGATAAAGGATTATGAACTTCATGTAGGATTAAGGAATTATCACCTTAGAAGGAAACATTAGGTCTTATGCTCATCCATATATAGATATACAAGTGTATACATCTATATGAATATATATATTTAAATCCAAACCAAAACAAAGAAAGGACACATAGAACCCTTATCTGATTTGAATTAGGAGGAGAGGCTCAGGAAGGCTCGAAGGAAGATTGAGAAGAGGAATAACTGATAGAATGGAAGTGCAAAGTGATGTATATATAAACTATATTATACAAATTGTATAAAATAATTTAAATCCACTTTCATGGAAACTGAGACCCAATTGGTTTATAAAATGACTGAGGGTGAGTCTTTGTGGAAAATGAGAGCAAAGGAGGGTCCACTGGAGTCACGGGTGGAGAAAAAAAAATTAAGAAAGTGGAAATACCCACTAGTGCAGTGCATGCGGATGAAGAAGAAGAAGGAAATAGGGAAGAAAACCTGAAAATAAACAAACGGTGGAGATTAACCAAGGGAAGATCCAACAGTGGAGGCAATTCCACATATTTTAAAATGAGATGGATGGTACATATTAGATTGTTACTCGATCTGACAGTTGCAGTAAGACACGGTGATTTAAAATAACTTTGATGGCTGAGATTAGATCTTGAAGGATCAGACGGAGCAAAAAAAACTTGGTAGATATTTATAGTCGTGGGGGTTCGAAAGACGAACTGATCGGGCAGCTCAGATCACGCACAGTGTGATCGAATGGCCCAGATCCGATCCCGACTGATTTTTGTCATCCCACATCAAAACGGAGGGGCTTCTGTGGCTCCTTTATAAGACTGGGACTCGGATCCATCGCTCAGATTACTCCCCCTTCCCTCCTGGTACCACACTATACCGGGTTCTTCTGCGGGCGCACTCTTGTGCCCACCCATGTCGTCATGCTTCCCCACATGATGGTGTGATTTGTTCCTCACACACGCACCCATGCAGGTTGAGGGAAATATATGCTTCTCGTGCGCGTGACTTAGCACTCACCCTGCATGTACACCACCCCTGGGCCATTACCAGGGGTTGTGGGTGAGATTCCCATCAAATATTTGAGGCTTCCACAAGGGTGGCCCTCACCTAGGTGGGGTACTCACCTATATTTTAGCTAAGTAAATATTCTTTTTTTTTTGTTAAATATATGTAATTATATTCAAAATATGAATTCCATACTATAATTTTAATATTTTCCTTAGTCTTATAAATGCTAAAGTATTAAAAACATAAAGTGACAAATCAAGGTTTAAGTCATCATTAAGAAAATCTTATATTAGTATTACATACATCAAAAACATAGATTTAGTTAAAACCTTTAAACATCAAGAATGAAAACATTTACAAGATCTTTTCAAGACATTTTAAATATTTAAAAAGTATTTGAAATACATACTTAATTTTGAAATCATACTAAGTGTATCTAAAACATTAAGTCATTATCCTTTATAAAGTTTACAAAAAAAAGAGTTTATATATTTAATGTTATAATTTCAATGCATACTTTAATTATTTTGGAAAACTAATTTTACTTGAACATTTTAATTTAAACCACAAAAATATCCAAGGGATATAAGGTCTTATAGTCATTGGAGACTCAACAGTCACCTGAAGGGAAACAGTCGAATTGAGTCCTTGTATAAACATGTATCAAGGTGTTCCATATTCAATAGAACTTGGTGAAAAATGGTGCTCATTATACTACTGATGCTTAGTACGAATGTCATGATTCTAGTCGTGATGTTCTTTGTTTTGACTGACCCAAAGGATCTTCACTATTTGTTGGGTCTCGTTTTTGTGTTAGGTGGCCTCCTAGTGGCACTGATAGGGATTTTAGTATGTATTTTTGGTTGGTTGGTTTTCCTTTGATCTCGTTGTAATGTAAACACTTCGGTGTTTAATTAAATAAAATGCCTTGTGTTTATTTACAAGTACTATTTGTCCAAAATGGAAATTAAATAAAACATCATCCAATAATAATGTTATTACATGGGAGATAAGTTTGGGGTGTTACAATGGACCAATCCACTTTCCATAAAACTTCTACCAAAAAAATTTCTTATGGTTGTCAATGATTCATATGAGGAGGTGAGTGTCCCCTTCTGTTAGTATTCAATGCACTATAAAAAGGTACTTGGACCTCCTTTATCGTAGGTTTCTCATTGGGGATAAAATTCCAGACATCTACAAACACAAGATCAGACTTTACATAGGAATTAATTTATGTTGTAACCATGTCATCTAAAGATTCTAGTAAAGTTGAAAGTAGTAGTATATCCCAAACATCATCTATGAAATCCACTTTTACTGACCTGAGCTGACTTCTGGTCATGTTGAAATCATTCCCATGATCTACCATTGATCATAATTTTGATAGATCAAGTTAATAAAATGCCTCATCAATAATAATTTGTTTAAGGCTATTAGTTTTTCATACATCTCCTCCAGGGCCTCTATGAGTGCAGTTATTGTCTACTTCTCTGGAATGTTAAAGGCCACATTCTATTCCAAATTCATCCCCATCAATCCTAATGATTTTTTTCCAACTTTTCTGATTCACCTTTCTCCATATTTTCAAGTTTCTCACCCAATTTAAGTTTGAGATCCTTTTAAATGATATAGTATCATATATGCATTTTCCATAAGCCATAGTCAGTTCTGTTGAACTAATTGAATTGAACCTTTCATTTATCTATTTTCATATCCCGTAATGATAGCATGACCTATTAAAAATCAATATTACTCTAAGGAAATTAAAAAAAATTACTTTATTTATTGATTATGTAAAACCAAGTACACTTTGATACCAATTATTAGGGAATAAAGACGTCAATCCTAAAAAACCAATACAATCATCAGATGGTTTAACTTTGATTTCATTAGAAATTTGTATCCACCAATAGTCCATTTTTGTGAAAAACCAATTACTGGTTATTCCTTATTATCTTGAATCACCATAATTAGGAATTCATGTTGCACCCTAATCGCTACTTTAAAGACAAAACACTCACACACTATAACTCAAAGGAAGAACAATAGAAAAAGTAAAAGGGCATGAAATTTTTACACGGTTCAGACTTTCGACCTATATCCATTAGAGAACACTGAAAACTCTTTGTATGATAAAAATCAAAATAATTACAAACACTATATCTTTATATGTAAACGTTACACTTTTAGTAATAAAATATAGTGTATTCAACAATATCTGGTCTCACATTCATTTTTATAGAGATACGTTGTCAGTCAAATAAATTGCACCACCATCCAAAATTTTTGGTCCAAAATCTTGATAAGATTAATTCATATATATAATTTGGATTCAATTCATTGTAATTTACACATGTTTTTTACCTTGTTACTATGTTATTTGGTTGAATTTTTTAAAAAACTGGAACTAATGGTGCAAAGGAGGAGCTTTTGTTAAAGTTTTCAATTTCAGAACATTTATGCTATAAAAAAATATTTATGATATAAATCCATAAAATACATTCTAGCCATAGACAAGTCCATAAACTCATTTAATCCATAAAACCTTTAAGCTGAAGAAGTTTTTACGATGTAAAATCCTAACTTATGGAATAGAACTCTTGAGGCCCAAAGACACTAATTTTCATTCAAGACATAAAAACTGAAGATATAAAAGAACTGAAGATTCTAAATATTCCACTTATGGTGTAAAAATAAAGATTGTATAATAAAAGTTTCAGGAATAGAGTAGCTCAAGAAGACTTATGGTGTAAATTTTTTTTACTTCATAAGGTGATTTGGCCTATTTATATTCCAGTGGCCAGATGTTTTAAGGGATTCGACTTTTTCTCTGTTTCATGTTATTTTCCTTTCATTTCATTAAATTTCCATTCTCCTATTGCTACTATGGTTCCATCAAAGAAGTTATAAATTCATTTTTTTGTTTCAACATTGCTACTTCCTTCCTTCAAACTCCCATTATACATCGCTTGGTCTTTCTTCAATAGTCATGGAATGCTTATTGTATTTCCACTTAAATAAATTCTCATATCCACTTGTTTTATTGAATATTATGTTGCATCCATGTGTAATGTAATTGAATTTATTATCTACATGCTCAATTCTAATTTTTTTCATGTGTGGATAGACTGTTTATGGATATAGATTGAGAGTAGGTGTAGCAATTCTTTAATGAACCTCTAAATCAAAACCTGGGAAATTTTTTGGCTGATGAATTTGGTTGATTATAAAATCATATTTCATTCCCTTGCATGAGACAGACTAGGAGATTTCAAGGTAAGTACCCCAACCTAATCAAAATGAACTAAACCAAGACCAATAGTTTGTTTTATTTTCTTCCTTTGTAGTTACACCTAATTCATCTGGGATAAAAATCACCTATGGACCAAAGAGTGGTTGTTGGTTTAGGTAGATCCATTTTTCCTAACCAAACCCAACTTGGTGATTCTTGAGTGACTACATAATCTAAGATAATATACCTAATCTTGTTAGATTTAGGGATTTCCTATGTGTTAGCTCCTCTAAATTGATCACGAACCCTTCTTTTATCAACTAAAGTTTAATCCAAACTATTTAGTTTAAACCCCAACTTCATAGATTCGCATGAGGAATCCACTTCTAGGTTCAAATTACTAGGCCATAGTATGTTTCCATCACCTCCTTATGGGTTCAACCCTATACTTCTATTATCCTATGTACCTTCATAGTATCTATATTTGGGATATTTAAATTTATAATCTAATTAGGCCTATGTGGAATTAATGATACTGTGTGGTCCAATCACATCTATTGAATTCATTGTTCAACTAAGGCATCTACTAACTCAATGTCTCGGCCAGTACAATATTCAAGGAACCAAAAGACTAGTATGCACATCATCCATAAGAAGTTTTTGTATATTATATAAGTTGATCCATATGTTAAAGGTTCCTTTTTTCAATGCTCTAACAAGGTAAAATAATACTACTGGACTCGAAACTTTTGGTGAGTAAACTTGCAGTGACTTGAAGGTGAGTGGCACATCCATGCTGTTCTTTGGGAGGTTCAGGATTCAAATCATGGGAGTTCGCTTTCAGGGCGAGCCTCTACCCCAGGATCCAACCACCTTTTCGAGTCGCCCGGTCTCATCTGGGCGGGCAAAATGAGGCATGGCCCAATCGCTGATGGATCGCTTAACGGACCATCGATGTCGGGCCATCACCCTCCGGGACGCTCTGCCATCTCAGCTGGCAACGGCTCCTTCCCGGTTGGGGCTCTCTCTGGAGTGACCCCTTCATGGGGAGGGGGGTTCCCTTGTGTGGAGGGTTCGAAAAGGCCACACAGGGGAATTCCCTTTTCTAAGAAAAAAAATAAAATAGTTAATCCAAATCATATAAACTTGTAGTAAATCAAAATATTCAAACTAATAAAAAAAGAGTATAATATGAATTATTTTTGAAACAAAGTAAACTATGTAAGAATTATTTTGATTTTTTTTAAAAATAATTTTCAAAATCTATATAAAATCATTTTAGATTTTGTGTAAACATGATTTTTTATAAGCATGCAATTTTGTAAGGGTCGTTTTCTTGTATGCCTAAAAATATGTAAGCGTAATTTTAGTTTTAAAGATCGATTCACTGTAATGGTCAATTCACTATAAAGACATATTATCCATAACCATCAACTGAGTTATTGCATAAGTCTTTTAAAAATTGTAAGACTTTGAATTTTTCTTATAATACTTTAAAAACTCATTTCATAAACTTTACGTGTAAACATATAACTTTGAAACATTTCATGACTTTGAAAAAATGCATATGAATTTGATAAAATCATAATACTTTAAAGAATTATGTATAACTCAAATGAAATCATTAAACTTTAAAGAATTTATTATGACTTTCAAAACCATTTCATATGACTTTATACTTAGTAAAAAACACTAAAAAACTAGAAACTACATATTGTTTATGAAAATATTATAAATAGTAAACTATTAAAAGATGAAACAAAATATGATTTAACAATGTTGTGAGAGATTATAATTATCCAAATTAAACATGTGATGTATTTTTAAATAATTTTAGGAATTTACAATATTAAAAAACAAACAAACAAATATCAATACTAAAAAAATCTCCAACAATAAAACTTGGTCCTAGCACTAATAGTTACTTGTTTTACATACATCGCATCATTTAGTACTCATGTTAGGTACAATGTTCCATCGGTCACTCATTTGGCCACCACCATGGAACCACGTTTGATTTTTCAGGCCCCTTCTACAAATATTACATAGAAATATGCATTATACAACTATCATATTCAAATTAAGTTCTTCCTTAACCCCATTATGTGCCTCACTCCTTGCAACTCCAACAAAATTCCATTCTTTATATGAATGGAAATGTCACCCTTGCCTAAAATATTGTGAGATCCACTATCTTCGAGATATATCTTGACGTATATTCTGAAAATATAAATCCTTATACTTCCTCTCTCTGATTTATATTGAAATGAAGCTCCGTATTTTATAATCCAATACTCAAGTGAGCTGGAAACACTCAATAGAAGACCGCTCATATCTTCCAATATATGATTTTGGGATTCACTTCTAGAAGCAGATCTTCTATATTTGAATATTTTTTCACTATAATCTTTCTTCAGATGGTCTTTCTTCCCACAATGTCAACACATGGTACCACATTTTACTAGGCTACTACTACTCTAACTTCTTCTTCATTTTCACTTCATATGACCTTTCCAGGAAACTGAATTTCCCCTACCTTCCACACTATAATCATTTCTGGTAAATTTCTAGATCTCCTTTTGATGAATTTACTCATACAAAATAAGATCGTTAACATTAATAAACACCAAATCTATCTTACCACTCGAGTTACTCACCATGGTTTCCATCACATCCCATGTTACTGGGAATGATGAGAGTAACAACACCCACTTTGGATCTTCAAATCTCACCTTAACTGATTCCAAACAAATCTGAATAATGTTGAATCACTTGATATGATATCTTGCTAACTTACCTTATAAAATCCTCATGTCAAATAGCCTTCGAAATATGAACATTGTGTTCATCATTGTTGGATTATCATATATATCGACATGAAATTTCATAAGCTCTGAAGTTATTTTCATCTCTTAGATGTTATAAACCCCGTTTTGAGAAAATGTCATTCAGATCACTGTGAGTGCTTTATTATCCATCCTTTCTCATTCTTCTATCTTTATCACTTTTATTTTGGTGTCGTTCAATGGAATATCAAGATCGTTCTATAGTAGACAACCCTCTATCTGTATTTTCTAGAATTTGACATCATTCTCATAGAACTTCTCACCCAGAACTTACACTTATTAAACACCATTGCTTCTAGAAAAAGTGAACTCCCACTAAATTTTGAAACATGTAAAAGGAATAAGTAAATTCTTACTATAATTCTCAATAAGGAAGACCGTACAATGATGACACTAAAACAAGCTTTGAAACACTTTGGCTAGGATCTGGTTGTTTGAAACACTACAACCAAAGCTCTAATACAACTTGTTAGGTCTGATGAAACTTTTATAAATCCAACATAACTTATCCTCCAGAAAATGCATTAAAAAACAAATAAATGGAAGGACTCATTCTTACGATGTTCCAATACTTATAAGACAAGTTGAACCTAAGTCACAACACCGTAATGCACACCTTGAAATGAACCAAATAAGAATTTTTGGAAGACTAATGATAGAAAAAAATAATGATAAAGAACAAAAAAATTTCATGGTTCAGACTTAATCATACTCTAATGGGGGATTGCTATAATACTTTTTATTAAAGTAACAGAAGATTATTACAATTAGAAAAAGTAACATATATCACAAGTGATCCACCCTACCACTTTAGGTAGATTCTATCTAGTACAACTGGTAGTACTGACTTCTGATCTTCATGGAATGTGTGTCCACACAGATCTAGTTTTTATGGGAATCCCTTGTAATGGTTTTTATTTTTTGGATTAGTCCTTTGAATAGTTTTTTTTACATCGATGGATTTTTCCATGGAGTTGGTATTGTGTTTGGGTTTTCCAGGACTTCAGAATTAATCTTTTAAAACTAATAATATGTATTAAAGAAAGCACTCACATATTTTAAGAATAAATTTTTTTCTTGTTTTTTAGTACCTCATATGGTAAATTTGAGACCATGATTGATTCAGGAATGTGGGTTTTACCCTAGGTATTACATAATGTTGGTCATTGTCAGACATTCAGTTGAGGTCGTCATTGGCGTGTGCATTAAGTGAATTAATTAATTAATTAATTTAATTATTTAATAGTCCAAAACCTAATATTATCTTATAAATACCCTATTATTGAAAATCCTTAGGGTTATTCACATAACTCTATAATATTAGAGAGGAGGAGGAAACATTATTCATTGATGAATCGGGAACAAAGATCAATGACGAACGGAACGAGGTGGGTCGTGAGACAGATAGTGGAAATAAAAAATCTTCTTATTCTTAATTGGTGAACACATTCTTCACTAAAGATTATACAAATATATGTGGGGATTGTTATTTTTTTACTCTCTTTCAGTTAATTTATGAGAATAGAATTCATTATCTTATTTGATCTGTAATTACCTATTATATGCATGATCCCAAATACAAATTGAGTTTTAAACCTAATTTATATTTTTTGTGCCTTGATTCCGCCCATGGATCTGCACTTTATGATCATTGGTTGGGATCAAAATGTCCCCAAATTATCATCATCTTTTTTCTTGTACTTTTACCCTCACTGTTCTTCACGCTCTTCATCATTGGCCCATGGGGTCGGTGATTTGACATTTTCGGGTCAGATTTGAGCACAATCGAACCCCCAGATACATTTCAGATGCATGAAAAGCATACATATCAGTGTTTGGTAAAAAAATAATTATTTATTTTTGGATTTTGGGTGATGTATATGGGGTTTTGGGACCCCAAAAGGTGGCAGACGTGTGATAGATTACCACGCTGGTGATCAGATTTCTGATTTCCAGCCACCGGGTGTTGAGAATCAATGGTCGAAGATGATTTATTTGGTTTTTGGGGATTTGAGTGGTTAAAAAAATGTTTAATGCAGTGGTAATGGATGATCTGGAGTCCACATGAGGTCTAGGATTTACTACCTTTGAAAAAACTAACCACACAGCGTGTAGTCTGGAAGAACACATGTTGTGTTCTTCATATCCTCATGGAGTCTAGGGTTTCAGCCAAGTTAATGATCACACACCATGTGGGTGGGTCCTAATTTCATGTGGCACTATCTGGGTGGCTAAGTCATGTTCCAATTACACATACCCTAGGACCCGGTGTGGTTAGACATGCCATGTCACCTTAGGGACATGTTGTGTGGTTGTACATGGCCAGTCAAGTTGCATGCTAGGTGTACACGCCCAGTAACCCAGGTAGATATACATATCGTGTTCTTATGTGGAGATTCCATGTGATATAACATGGATTCCTAAGTCATTTCTAGGGGAGAACATGCCTATGAAATGAGGCAAAGTCATACACCATGTGACCCCACTTACATATCATATACTTCTCCCAAGAACTTCCACCTTCCCTATCTCCTTCTTTGGGACTCGAATTTTGGCCCATGGGTAAACTATCCTAATTATATTTCCATGTTGGATGTGATGGTATACTTCATAGTGGATTTCAAGATATGAAAAAAAAAATTGAGCATGAATATTTTTTCAGTGATGCTTGATAAAAAGCAGTGATAGAGCCAGTGTATCTAAGAGTTGCATGGGTTGGAAAACCCCTATCACACTAAGGCATGGGTCCCCCATACTCCTTATACAAGTAGATTTATAAAACCCCCATACTATATAGAGAACAGGTCCTCAATATACGGATTAGAAACCCCTTTCTTTGAGCTCCAATGGGAGCGGGTCCTCCACTGGATATTGTGCCCTTTCATATGTGGAGCGTAGTGGTGAGGCATGGGCCCTCCACATGGATTCTTGTACGGTTGCACATTATTTTGGGATGTATAAGGAACCATCCTTACACATTACATATTCTAGTGAATCTATACTATAATTCACTTTCTGAATTCCCAAATATCTTTTAGGTTTAGAGTTTTAGAGAGTTAGTTCATAACTCTTACATAACAAACCCATATTTGACAAAGTGTAAACCTCTATTTAGTATCCATTTTTTCACAAAAACAAAAAAAATAAAAAGAAAATTGTTTTCTTTTCATGACATATCTTCAAGATTTTCATCTTAAACTTTTAATTTTACTTATTCATCCTTAAAACCCTGTAAAAATGGGATTAGAACAAAAATATCAGTAAGGGACATAGAAGAAAGAAATAAATTGTTATTATATGAATACTTATAAAAATTTTCCTTTTTCAAAATAAACTTTAGGCTCAAAATAAACATTTTATTACCCAATAAATCACCTTCACTAACCAAATATTTTTATAAAAAATTTCATAAGAAATTTTAAAGTAAAAAATAAAACTTATAAATGTTTCATTGAAATCATGAAAAACTCATAATAACTTTTCACAAAGTTATACTTTTCACCATTAAAAAGTATCATATAATTTCCTTTAAACATGGGATCATTATCTAACCTTGAGAAATAATAATATTCGCTTAAAACCCATATAAATCATATATAAAACATATAGGTTACTTGATATAACATTTCTATATCACTCTTATGATAACTCTTACAAATGGAATAACCATACTGTCGACTTCCATACACAATGCATTAGAGGGATACCACAGACCCACCCACCCTTGGTTTATCACAGAACTACCCATATTTGGTTAATAACATAACATATCATCCATGATTTATAACAAAAATACCCATCATAATAAAAATTCCCAATAACCATAAAATAATCACAACATATAAAAGCTTTCAATTTCTGACATTACACTCTTAAAAATATTCTTTTCACCCATAAGAAAATATTTATGGATATTGAAATTTCTATTCTATTTTAAAACCATTTTTGAAAATAAATATAATATAGTGAAATGGGGTTTTTATATGAATAAAACATGCAGTATTATAAAGGAATCCAAAAATCAAATAACAGTTATGGTAGCGGGAAAATTCATTGTTGTCATATATATTAAAATAAAACATTCTTTTTTTATTTTTGTAAAGAGTAAAAAAAACATTCCATTAAAAGTTTATTTTTGAATAAATTTGAAATAAATTCAAAAGAGATATAAAATTTAATTTATAATTATTTTATTTCTATAAAAATACATCCATAAAATAATTTTAAAAATATGTACATAGAAGAAAAATATTTAGAAGGGAAACTTTAAAATAGGATTTTTAAAAGAAAGTCCCTTACCACAAGCCCAAATCATCACATATGTTCATTATATTCTTGAATAATATACTTATTTTAATTATTTACTCTATTAAGAAAATTCTTCAAGTTTATTATTTCAATTATTTTATCCATTATAATTTTATATACAATTATGTAATCAGTAAATTTCATGTCGGATGTTTTGACGGTATTCGGTTCATCAGTCCAAAATGAATTCGATAGGTTTACTATAGTTAAATATGTCACTATTACATCATATCTATAATAATAATTAGGAAATAATTTTTATTCTTATACATAAATTATACTTTTAAAACCAATCATGAAGGTTGGTTATGAAAAACGAACAACGTTACAATCATGGAGATGGTAGGTTGAACACACGCCTGAGTAACATTTCCATTTTTCAATGATCATTATGGAAATAAGGTAAGTATTATTTTATCTTTATATAATGGTCATAATATCATAAATAAAATATTATTTATTTAAATAAACTTATATATATCATCTATGTTATGTGGTAGTCCACACGTACGCGTGAACAACGTTATCATTTTTCATCAAATGGAAAGGTGATAAAGTAAATGATATATTATCTTATAAAAATGATAAATATATCATTAATTTCATATATAAAAATTAATTCCATCATTATAATCATCCATGAGAGATGATGATGGAAAATGAATTAAATCAGTTCGTGAGACGATAGTTTTCCATACACATGAATGATGGATTCATTTCACATTTGATGGAATTTGAAGATAGATATAGGTTATTACATTAACATAATAACATATAAATATATATAATATGTTGGTTTTATTATTTATTTATGTTTGAATAATATTTTAAGAATTTGGAAGAGAAAAAAAATGAAAATTCTTGATTAAGAACTATACCTCTTCTTCGAACAACCACCTTTTCTTTACACCTTAAGGCCTCTAAGGTTATTATTATGAAATAAAAAGGTGTTATAAGATATGATTATGTATTTAAGTAATATATTTGGGTAGATATTTTTCTAGAAAAAAGGATATTTAAGTGTGGAGAAATGAGAAGAAGAGGTGCCCTTTTATAAGAGAGGGGAGGGGCACTCTTGGAATTTATTGAAATATTAATTTAATATAAATTAATTTTGAAGTAAAAAGTGATAAAAAATGATAATATTAAAATATAATATGAGGATGATTAAAAATAATATAATACAATAAAATTTGGACAAATTTGAATCACATTTTTACCCTTATCTTTCTGTTTTAACCCCCTGTTAACCCTTTTCACACTAACTGTGATAACAAGGTTTTTTACTCCTTAATGGTCAATATAGTTACCATAAATGAAAAAATGGCCCATAAATGGGTAATGGTTGATATTTTCAACCATATACTAATTAAGTTTCCTAGGATATTATTTTATGAATTTATATCATTTAATAAAATATTATTTTCATAAAATATCAATAATGTCAATTTTAGAACTATTTATTTACTTTGAATTTTATAACATCAAGAAAATAAATGAAATTAGAATAAAATATTTTAATATATCCATATCAGGTTATTTTTTCTGTAAAATTCATGTTTCACATTAATTATTTCAAATTATAATACTTTTAATATTTTTAATATCATTTATTTTATTTTTGCATTAATTGAATAATTACTGCGTCAGTGTTCTGTAAGCATTTAAGGTAATTATTTCTTCACTAAAAATTAAAAAATATATATATCATGATGGATATATATCATTTAGATTTCGAAATACTATTTATAATCAAACATATCCACTGGTTATCCCCATGTTAAAAATATTATAGTTATTAAAAAAGTGTGTGACATTTTTTACTTTTTTTAAATAAAATATTATAAATGTTATAAACACATACAAATAGAAAAAAAGGAAATATATTATACCTTTATATGATTATTGAAAATACATAATCATCTAATAAAATTAATGCAAGTGTTGGGGTTATTTTTTAGTCCTTATAATTATATTTTTAACTTTAATTACCTTATTTACCCTTTACTGTGGAAACAAAAAATACTAAGGTTACTATTCATATTGACAAAAAATAAAAGTGAACTATTTAGAAAAATTTTACCTCCTAATTAAAAAAATGGAATCCATTTTTTAATATTCAAAACACTAAAGTTATGTAATTTAATTTAACATTAAGCCGTCAAAATGCGGTAAAAAACAATTTTTCGAGAAAAATGATTTTTTAAGTATAACACTTTTTTATGGTAAATTAAAGTTAAAAGTTCATTAAAAGTATGATAATTAGATTTTTTTTTAATCATGTAAAGTTCCCTAAAAATATAGCGATCTTCTTCCAAAATAACATTAATCAATTAATCACCAAATCACTTTTCAGTCTGATAGTTATATATACAATAAAACATATGTTTGTTACATAAAGTTAATATTTATTTAAAATGTCATACTAACTAGTACATCACGTAGGTAAATGGTAAGCGATGCACTCTTTTTTCCCTTCAGTTTTGGGTTCAAGCCTCGTGGCCTTACCAGATGTGATGAGTTGTCACCCGGCATGTGGGTTGTCCTTTTACTAAAACTGTATTAATAAAATACCTATAACATTCCCTAAAATATGATGAACATACTAAAAATTATAATTAATCATCAAATCACTTTTTAACCTCTAAGGTTTTCTATATAGCTCTTTTCTCCATAAAATAAAATAATCTTAGTTGACTATCATCAAGAACTTATTAACTTAGAAGTTTATTTATCCCATTATCATATGTCCTTAAATGAGTATCTCCAAAATGTATCACCCACTTTTCAAAGGTATCGATTTCATATAGCTTGTATTTCAAAATTTTGAAAACAAAATTTATTATAAAATATTTTATAATTCTTATAATATTTAGAATATATCATAATATCATTGATAAACACATCCTTAATTCAATATTTTTATTAAAAATTTAACCATGCTTTGTCTTCATATTCATTGATATGAAATATTTCTTTATGATTCTTCAATATCAACTAAATAATGATTCATACTTAGATCATAATAAAATTGTAACAACCCTGACCCCAGTAGCCTAGAGTCAATGGTCATTTTATTACAATGGCATAGATACAATTGATAGCATCACCAAGGATCGATCAGTTTAGTATTATTGAAGAAACTAGATACATACATTTAACCCATTTTATATTGGGAAAAAAATAAAATATAATACATAATAAAATCTAATAAAATACATCCTTGAAAACTCATTAAATGATATCTTCTTCATAACTTGGGGAAGGGAAACAAATAAAAGGGTGAGCTCAAATGCTCAGTAAGGGTTAGGTATAGTGAAAGATAACTGTAATAAATAAGTATAATCAATATAGAAAGTTAAATAAACAAAAAATACATGACAATCAATAAATTGAGAATGAAAATGCATCCATAAATTTTTTTTATAGTGAAAGTCCTCTAGATAATAATAACATATTACTGAATGAAGGAAATTTTTAATTATTATACATCATATATCTAGAAAATGAATTATTATACCATCAATATGGTTTAAATCTATGGGTAGAAACCCATTTTATTCTTCTTAGAAACAAACACAAATGGTTTTTTTCAATTGATTTCATCTCATGAGACTACCGATGCATAGAGGGGCTATCTATAACTGGACCCCACCAATAGGGTTTGCATTAACCAGTCCCCAACCCATATGGATTGCATTAATCAGTCCCCAAATAGTGTCATACCATTCCAAAACATTCCTCATATATCAAATAATTTATTTAATTAATAAATAATATCCTTAATCATCAAATACCCTTATTAAATAAAATATACATACTTATCAATATTTCCCTAGTTAATCAAATAATTATCTAGAGTAATATGGAGATTGGTATCAAGATTGTATATCCCCAGTCAGAATAATCATAAACCATCCAATAAAATATAGTATATGGTAACATAATATATCATTCATAATATTAAATAGAGTTTTTTGACTTAGATGAAAATACTCTAATAAAATCATTGAGAAATTCTTGAGAGAAATACCCTTTTTACTTTAGAAAGAAGAGTTCTTTTGGAAAATAATTTGTATTTATCAAAAAATCATATTGTAAACGTGTATATAGAAGAAAATAAAAGGTAATAAAAGTATATTTGAGGCATAAATGATGTTCAATTAAAGTTAAAACATGTGAAAAGAGTTTTTAAGAAACTTTAGAAATGAGACACTTCGGTGCGGTTTAAGGGAAAATATAAAGAAGTATTTAAAGAGAAAAAGGCATAATTGTATGTATAAAACTAGAAATTAACAAAGATAGTTTTTCATGATAAAATGAGTTATTTTATAAAAATATTGGTATCTTAAAACTGATTATGGATGGTACTTGTAAATGGGTAAGAAACTGGAAAGTTCCCTTAAATCGAGCTTGTTTATTGAGAGGAATTGAAAAGGAATCCTTATAAAACATTTATTTACCATTAAATAAAGAGGAATTGAGATCGGTACATATTCTTGGAACATACACACAGAATTTATGAGGATTAAATAAGAATAATTAAGAATTGAATTGGGGTAAGGAGAGAGAAAGCATAACCTGAAGGAAAAAATGGGAGTTGGGGGAGAATCCCTTACCACTTTGTAATCAATTGAATTGTATGCCCCCATAAAATTAATGAAAATAAAATGATAAATTTAATACCATGAATATAAATATATTCATGATATTATACATAATAGGGTAGTATAAGTACACCACACACAATAAATAGTGGTGAATAAGGCATATCTCATAGAAATAAATGTGAGATTTGAAAACCCTTACCACTTTGCAAACAGTAGAACTGTAGGCCCCATAAAACTAATGATCATAAAATGAAATATTTAATACCATGATGTTAAATAGTTTCATGATATTATATATTTAATTTTATTATACATACACCACACATAATAAATAAGTGGTAAATAAGGAGAATCTTATAGAAATAAAAGTGACGAGAGAAACCCTTTACCACTTTGCAAACAGTAGAACTGTATGCCCCATAAAATTAATGATCATAAAATAAACCATTTAATACCATGAAGATAAATAGATTCATGATATGATAATATATATACCACACATAATAAATAGTGTTGAATAAGGCATATCTCATGGAAATAGTAGTGACATGAGAAAATCCTTACCTTGTGTCTGAAAGCGTTCTGCACTTGTACTTAACATCCTAGATAATAAAATTAGATTAATTAATAAATTAGTTTAGAACCTATTCAATATTTATTTTATTTATTATAATTTTATTAAGTTCATTTATGGTCTTTTTGATGAGTTATAAGATTCAATTTTGTCGTTCAGAAGTGTTCGTTTCCTTGGTTTTCACTATTGGTTCACTTGCATACATGTATGAAAGATCATGTGAAATGAGAATAGTTATCCAAAATTGAAATTATATTTTATTAATGAAATTAAAAAATATTTAATTGTATTATATATTATATTTTTAGATATGAGGATGATTCATTAGATAAAATGTTAATAATAACCGTTTGGATTATTTTGGCATTTTTTCGATCATCGCGAACTAGTTTTGTTTTATTAATTAATATCATGTATATATAATGGTTTAAAACATTAAATAGATTTTAATAAATATATTATAATCTTTTTTAATAATAAAAATGGTTTTATGACCATAATTTAATTCTTAATTAAAAAAAATAAAACTTGTCATCCACGAAGGCGGTAAATCAACACCCCATGGATGATGTTTTCGGTTTTGGAATAAAAAGGGGAAGACACGGGAATAGATTAAGGATATGCTATTATTACAATAAAATTATAGTATATATAAGATACTGGAGTTATCATGAATGTTTGGATAAAGGAGTTAAGTAGAGGATATGAAAAAGAAAATAAATTAGAAATAAAATAAAGGAAAATGAAAGAGGATTTTACATCTTGAACTTTTTCTCCTTGAGAACCTCCTTAGGGGGTTTGGGTTTGGTCTTTTAGAGAGAGAAAAGGTTCCTAGACATGAGGTAGAGACTTGGGGATATTATTGGGCTGTAATTGGACAATATTCAAGGCTTAATAGGTGTGAGGATAAGAGGTGATGAGGGGTGGTATTTACAGTGGAGGATATGGGTGTTTTCTCATTATTTTATCCATTAGTTTATTATTTTACCTCGAGACTATGAATAGTTTGATAATTATCACTAAAAATATTAAAATAATGAATTATAGTTCAATATTATGGTGATTACATCAGAAAATACTCAAGTAATAGTGTATTTAACTTATAATGTATTTATACCGTAAACTATCGTATTTTACTATTCACCAAAAATTCAAGTATTTTAGAAAAATCTCAAAACATCACCCTTACCATTTTTTGATGTGTAGAATTAAAAAAATAACTCCATTTTATGAAAATAATTTTTTAATTAGGATAAATTTAATTTTTAAATAAAATCACCATTTACTTGAAAAATATCGATTTTAATATTATAACTATTTTTATGACACTTTGAAATTTTAATTAAATCTCATAAAATTATCTTATAATTATAATAAATAAAAATATTAATTTATGAATCTATTTTATGAAAATAAATTTTCTTTTAAATCGTTATATTGATTATAAAATTATAAATAATCATTTATGTTTCACAAAAATACCAACACTTAATTTATCATTTTAAAAACATTTATTTACTTGTTTCATGATATAAATATAAAATATTTTAATTTATAAGATAACTAAATTTTATATATACTTTTATGAGTAAGTTTACTATTCAAAACATATATATACTATTAATATAACAAAAATGACAGTTTTATAAAAATTGGGATTTTTCACTTTTCATTGGAAAATAAATATTTTCAGAAAAATACCAAAATTTCACCCTAAGATAATTTTGACATTATGATTTTAAAAATAATGTTAATTTTTTTCAATATAATTTATAAAAGTTTCAAACTTTATTTTTAAAACCATTACACTATTAAAAGGCGGTAAAACTGTCTTTAGAAAATATAGTCTTTTATGCATAAAATTGGATTTATTCTTATATTATGCATATCAAACTTTTTAGTTGAATTTAAAAAAAAAAATTATCAAATATTTAACATATATGTTTCATTAATATCTTTCACTAGTATTTATCAATTCAATCTATTAATATAAAATACCATTTGGTCATAAAAATAGTTTTTTATAAAAACACGTCTCTTATGTTCAATTGATTTTTATTTTCATTTCTAATTAATTCTTAACCAAAGAATTAATTTATAAATATGTGTGTATAATATTTTCATAATTTATATAATCCCTTTCATTCTCGCCATTCCAATGTCTATGTGATAACTATCACAATAATATTTAATCATTTGTTTAAGCTCGATGTTCTGTGTGATGTACGCTATCGAAGAAGATAAATTTAAAAAGTGACATGCAGTAAATTCTTAGGGTGTTACATTCTATCCTCCTTTAATAAACTGTGACCTCGCAATTTGAAATTGTACTTAGAAAATAAAAGTTTTATACTTTAAAATTCTTTTGTGGGAAACCCATATCATAAATAGGGTTAATAAAATATCCTCTAAATAAGAGGGAAAGGGAAAAGAATATGTCACCACAAAACTAGGATTTCAGATAGGAAATAACTAGTGGAAAGTGATAACATGGGCATGGAAGATAAATCTAACTATCATGTTCTAATGGAGAGTGATAGATAACATGTTCAATAACCATCAAAAAACTATAAATCTTATGACTGGTTAAAAGGCTGTTGATTTTTCAGAAACAAAAGTAAATAGATAACATTTTTTTTTCAAAAATAGTATTCCTAGATTTGAGAGATTATTTTAATATTCAGATAACCACTTGAGAAAATAAGCTTAATTGATAACTTCACATGTCATAACCATAATATCATCCTTTGGTTGTAATTTGATCTAATTTCACTTCATCTCTTACACCGGGAAATGAATGTTCAAGATGAATTTTTCACACATGAATCACTTTTAATGAATCATATGGTCCTTATGTCATTCCTTAGACCTTTAAATATTTACTAAAACCAAGAAGTTTATAGCACATGTTTTCATCAAACAATAATTTCCAAATTTTAACTTGATCCATTCCACAAGTATTTAATCTTAAGACTCGTCTAAAACATGTCTTCTCACATTCAACGACCAAAAAAATTAGAAGGAAGGTCACCAAATTTCTAAAATAAACTTAACGTAAGATTCCCCAAATAATGTAGCTCTTAATATCATGTACCAAATATATGAATTCCTTGATCACCTTAAAACCTTAATGAAAGCATGCATGCTTCCAAATCCATAAAGAAGAAGTATTGTAGTACAATCCTTATATATCTCATGATTCTTATAACTAGATAATTATTGATTAAATATTCAAATAACATAATTATTGAATCCAAACACAAGTATATTAATCATTCCTCTTCATTTGAGGTAGTATCATAAGCTTGAACATGATATATTATCTTCTTTTGGGGTATATTCCTTTGATGCTTGAAACATTGATTTGTGTAATGTCCTATGTCCTTGTAGTTGAAGCATTGAACATTAGAAAATTCTTTTCTTTCCTTACAATCATAATCATGGTGGTCGTTTTATTTACACTTTAAGAAAACTCTTTTTTCTCTTAAACATATACCAAGGTGTTTACTTCCATAATTATCACATGTGGGAAAATACTTCTTTACCTTCTTCCCTTTATATATATTTTTTCCAGCTTTCCTATCTTCTCTTACTTCCCTTTGAATCCATAAGACTTGGATAATTCTTTCTCTATATTTTTAGAACATGATGTTATTTTCTCATATGATGAGAATATTTGGGAGACTACTTCCCATCGAAACACTAGCTTAAACCCATCGAATAAATGATCATTATTACTCTTTGGATTATGTGCATTGATGTGGTTCTCATTCCTTCCACTTGGCACAGTTTCTAAATAATTGCATACACTAGATTAGATCATAACATTGTGGAACATAATTTATATTCCTAAAACTTGTGAAATACTTAACATAAATTGAATATTTTTATGTGTGTCTAATCTTATAATCATAAACATGGTTTTTTGGGGACATATTTACTATTAAATCCTTCATAATGGTTTGTAAAGAAAATTTGAATTATCCTAATCATATCCCCCATGAGTTTCAAACCAGGTGCATAGTAAGGCTTGTTTTCATGTACCAGGTTAAGTCGAGTCAGGCCCGACGCACCTTGTCAGAGTTGTTACTCCTAATTACATTTGTGCCAGAACCACGTCCACTTGTAGTATCCAAATAGGGATGTATTTCTAGGAAGACCCACATAATATCTACCTTACCAAAATTATAGGATGTTATTCTATGCTTATCCTCAAAGATTATCTTAAGGTTATGTTCCCCAATCTATGTTTTCAAAATCTATTTTCCTAGGTTTATATTAAACCTTCTCTAATACCAACTGTAAATACCCCGACCCTAGTAGCCCAGAGCTAGTGCCTTACATTATTACATTGGTATAGATACAAGACTCTAATCCCAAAGGATCAATCATTTTAGCAGATTTAGAAGCTAGATTATATATATGAACTTTAAATTACATTTTAAAACATAAAATACAATATACATAATCCTTTGAGAACATCATCATTCTCCTAGATTAACCTTGTATATCAGTCATAATATACATCTTGGCATCCTGGGAAAAATAAAGCATAATAAAGGGGTGAACTCAGATGCTTAGTAAGGGTTAGGTGCAGTGGAAGATAATTGTAATCAATAAGTATAATCAATATGGAAAGGTAAATAAATGAAAAACACATGACAATCAATAAGCTAAAAATGAAAATGCATCCATAGATTTTTTTTCATAGTTAAAATACTCTCCATAATAATAACATATTATTGAATGAAGGAAATGCTTAATTACTAAACATCAAGTATTAGGAACATGAACCATTATACCATCAAGATGGTTTAACTATGTGGGTAGAAACCCATATGATTCTTCTTGGAATCAAACATGAAGGGTTTTTCTCCAATTGATTTCATCTCATGAGACCACTGATGTATTGAGGGGATATCTATAATCAGGCCCCACCCATGGGGCTTATATTAATCGATCCCCAACCCATATGGTTTGCATTAACCGATCCCCACCCCGTGTAATACCAGTCAAAATCATTCATCATAAATCAAATAATTGATTTAATTAATAAATAATATGACATATCATCTAATATTCTTATTGAATAAATGATACAAATTTATCAATATTTCCCCAGTTAATCAAATAACTATCCAAAGTAATATGGTGAATGGTATCAAGATAGTATATCCCTAGTAAAAATAATCATAAATCATCCAATAAGATATGGTATATGGTAACATAAGAGATTAATAATAATATTAAATAGAGGGTTTTTAAGTAGATAAAAGTAATCTAATAAAATCATTGAGAAATTCTTGAGAGAAATACCCTTTTTACTTTGGAAAGAAGAGTTATTTTGGAAAATCAATTATATTTTTCATAAAATAAGATTGTAAACATGCATATACAAGAAAAGAAAATGGAATGAAATTATATTTGAGGCATAAATGATGTTCAATTGAAGTGAAAACATGTAAAAATAGCTTTTAAGAAAGTTTATAAATGAGACACTTTGGTGCGGTTTAAGGGAAAATATAAATGAGTCTCTAAAGCGGAAAAGGAATAATCATTTTCTTAAAACCAGAAATCAAAAAAGATAGTTTTTATGATAAAATTAGTGATTTTATAAGAATATTGGTAGCTTAAAATAGATTACGGATGGTACTTTAAAATTGGTAAGAAACTGGGAAGTTCCCTTAAATTGGGCTTGCTTATGAGGAGGAATTAAAAAAGAATCCTTATAAAACATATATTTCCCATAAAAGAAAGAATAATTAAGCTCAGTACATATGTTTGGAACATACACATATAATTTAGGAGTATTAAATAAGAATAATTAAGAATTAAAGTATGGTAAAGAAAGAGAAAACGTTACCCTAATGAAAAATAGGAGTTTGAGGAGAATCTCTTACCACTTTGTAGTCAATTGAATCGTATGCCCCATAAAATTAATAAACACAAAATTATACATTTAATACTATAAATATAAATATATTCATGATATTATACATAAAAGAGCTTAATAAATACACCACACACAAGAAATAGTGGTGAATAAGGCATATCTCACAGAAATAAATGTGAGATGAGAAAAACCTTACCACTTTGAAAACAGTAGAACCTTATACCCCATAAAATTATTGATCATCAAATTAAATATTGAATATCATGAAGGTAAATAGGTTCATGATATTATATATAAAATGGTAGTATACATATACCACACATAAAAAATAAGTGTTGAATAAGGAGAATCTCACAGAAATAAAAGTGAGAAGAGAAACCCCTTACCACTTTGCAAACAGTAGAACTGTATGCCCCATAAAATTAATGATCATAAAATGAAACATTTAATACCATAAATATAAATATATTAATGATATGATACATAAAAGGTCAATATAAATACACCACACATGATAAATAGTGGTGAATAAGGCATATCCCATGGAAATAAAAGTGAGATGAGAAAACTCTTACCTTATGTCTGAAAGTGTTCCGCACTTGTACTTAACATCCTAGATAATAAAATTAGATTCATTAATAAATTATTTCAGAACCTATTCAATATTTATTTTATTTATTATAATTTTATTAAGTTCATTTATGGTATTTTTTAGGATTTATAAGATTCAATTTCATCATTTGAAAATGTTTGTTTCCTTAGTTTTCATAATTGGTTCACTTGTATACATGCATGAAAGATCGTGTAAAATGGGAATACCTATATAGAATTTAAATTATATATTATTAATAAAGTTATATAAAATTTAATGGTTTTATATATAATTTTTTTTCTATATATGAGTATTATTCATTTGATAAAACGTTAATGATAACCGTTTGGATTATTTTGGTATTTTTTTTATCATCACGAACTAGTTTTGTTATATTAATTAATATCATGTATATATAATTGTTACAAAACATTACATAGGCTTTAATAAATATATTATAATATTTTTTAACCATAAAAATTGTTTTATGTACATCCTTGAAGGCAGAATTGAAAAATGAAAAGTCATCATCCACAAAGAAGGTAAATCAACACCTTAGAGATGATATTTCATTTTTGGAATAAAAAGGGGAAGATAAAAGAATAGATGGAGGATATAATATTATAAAAATAAAATTATAGTATATATAAGATACTGGAGTTATCATTCATGTTTGGATGAAGGAGGTAAGGAAATGATAAGAAAAGAAAAGAAATTGAAAAGAGAATAAGGGAAAATGAAAGATGATTTTACCTCTGGAACTTCTTCTCTTTGAAAACCTTCTTAAGGGGATTGGGTTTGGTATTTTGGTCAGTTCAAAGGCTCTTGAACATGGGTAAGATAATTGGGGAGAGTATTGGGTAGTAATTGGATAAGTTTAAAAGCTTAAGATGTGTGAGGAGAAGAGGTGGTGAGGGTGGTATTTATAGTGGAGGAGAGGGGTGTTTTCTCATTATTTTATTCATTAGTTTATTATTTTGCCTCAAAACTATGAATAGTTTGAGAATTATTACTAAATATATTAAAAAATTAATTATAGTTTGATATTATGGTGATTAAATCATCAACGACTCAAGGAATAGTGTATTTAATTTATAATGTATTTATACAATAAATTATCGTATTTTACTATTTAACAAAAATTCAAGTATTTTAGAAAAATCCCAAAAACTCACCCTTAACATTTATCAATGTGTAGAATTAAAAAAATAACTACATTTTATAAAAATAATTTTTTAATTGTGAGAAATTTAATTTTTAAATAAAATCATCATTTACTCGAAAAATATCAATTTTAATATTATAATTGTTTTTATGACACTTCAAAAAATTAATTAAGGTCTCAGAAAATTATCTTATAATCATAATAAAACCAAATATTAATTTATGAATCTATTTTATGAAAATAAATTTTCTTTTAAATCATTATATTAATTATAAAATTGTAAATAAACATTTATGTTTCACAAAAATACCAACACTTAATTTATTGTTTTTAAAACATTTATTTAATTATTTCATGATATAAATATAACATATTTTAATTTATAAGATACATAAATTTTATGTATAATTTTATAATTTATGTTACTATTAAAATCATAAATAGATTATTAATATAACAAAAATGACAGTTTTATAAAAAACGGTATTTTTCACTATACACTAGAAAATAAATATTTTCAGAAAAAAATATCAAAATTTCACCCTAAGCTAATTTTGACATTACACTTTTAAAAATGAAGTTTATTTATTTTAATAGAATTTATAAAAGTTTAAAGATTTAGTTTTAAAATAAGTATGCCATTAAAAGGCGGTAAAACTATCTTTAGAAAATATAGTCTTTTATGCGTAAAATTGGATTTATTTTTATATTAATCCTATAAAAAAATTAGTTGAATTTAAAAACATTTTATTGAATATTTAACATATAATTTTCATTAATATATTTCACTAATAGTGATTAATTCAATTTATTAATATAAAATACCATTGTGGTTATAAAAATAGTTTTTTATAAAAACACATCTCTTATATTCAATTGATTTTTATTTTCATTCCTAATTAATTGGTAACCAAATAATTCATTTTTAAATATGTGTAAACTATATTTTCATAGTTTACATAATCCCTTTCATTCACGCCATTACAATGGGTAGGTGATAATTATCACAATAATATTTAATCATTTGTTAAAGCTCAGTGTTTTGTGTAATGTACACTATCGAAGAAGATAAATTTAAAAAGTGAAATATAGTAAAATATTTGGGTGTTAAAAAAATAATCCATACCTTAAATACAGACATCGGGGTCTTCCTTTAGGTCGTTGATATCCCTTCAATCTTCCATCATGAAGTCTATATCTCTAACAAATAAATAATCAATCCCTTAGTGATATTTCCCTTATAAAATTTGATGGATGAGTTGAGATTTTGAAATAAAATAAATGAGATTCCATGATCCATATAAATTTTTAATAAATGAAAAGGTGTTGGATAGATCTAATATTTTATTATAGATGATTTGGATGTTCAAAAATCTTTCAAAATCACTTGAGCAAGATTTTTCCATGATAGTGATGATTAAATCATCAGGAAGGGATGTGAAGGTTGTGTGAGATCATTTTCCTTTCATCTTAATAAATGATCTTTAATCTATATAAAATAATGTCATTAAAACATGAAATGAATTATTTCATGATAAAATGAAAATGGTCCTTGTAATGACAATACCCATAGAAATTATATAATACTTTAACCTTCAAACCCTCAAAATTAACCTTAATAACTTTGATATAAAAGAAAATTTTAACCTCAAAGGTCATCTCGTACCTTTACTCTTACCTCTACAAAAAAATGTAACAGCATTCTTCTAAAATAATCATTCACATTAAACCTATGGATTACACTACTACAAAACACGCATATAACAGCACTGGCATTTATCAACGCTATAAAAATTCACTGATAAAGTTCATCTTTATCAGTACTAAAATAAACACCGATAAAGGAATCCCTTTATCAGCACTAAAACAAAGCACTGATAAAGGGAACCCTTTATCAGTGCTTTTTTTAGCACAGGTAAAAGGTAACCGTTATCGGTTATTTATTTTAGCGTTGATAAAACATGCACTTTATCGGTGCATTTTTAGAACTGGTAAGATTTTCCCTTTATCAATGTTTTTTTAGCATTGATAAAGATGCAAAATAAAATGAAAAATTAAACGAATAAAAATAAAATGAGTAAATTAAGAAGAATATGAAACATTTTATTAATTAAATAATTATTGATAAAAATGAATAAATTTAATATACATATATATATATATATATTATAAATATTAATAAATATTAATAAATATTATATATTCGATATAGATATATAAAATGATTAAGTATAATATATATAAAATGTTAATAAAAAACATATTAATGTCTTATTCATTTTTAATGTTGTTTGATTTTTCAATTTAACTTATATCAAACAGTGTGTGTTGCATTTATTTCATGTACATATGTGTGTGTGTGTGTGTGTTAATGTATATGTATACATAAACGCACACACAAATATATTTATGCAATATATATAAACACATACACCTAATATTTATGTAATTAATTCAAATTTTAGTATATTTTAGAATTTCATTATAACATGATACATTTAATATATATTATGTTTTTAATCGGGAAATTTTATTTATTTATTTTTAATACTACAGTTAGGTTATTCATTTTAATGTTTTTTATTTTTTATTTTATTTTTGAATTTATTATTTATTTTTATTTATTTTTATTTATTTATTTACTATATTTTAGTATTTTCAATATGTATTCATCCTCCATATTTTTTAATAACTTGTATTTAATTAATAAAATTTATCTATTTTTTCAATATTTGTAATGTGTACTCATTTTGAATTATTCAATTTCACTCATTTTTAAAATACATGTACTAAAGATTATATATCCATTAATAATGTTAAAAATTTATTTGTAAATAAATATTTATAAATAAATATATCTATAGATGTATATTTACTATATTTATAATTATTATAAATAAATAGTCATTATTTTTTAAATAAGTATTTATATAATTATAAATAAATATTTATATATATTTAAATAATTATAAAATTATAATAAATTTATTTAAATAATTATAATTATAAAACTTTTATCAGTGCTAGAAAATCATTTTTAAAAGATATATTTATCAGTGCTAAAAAGCGTTAATAAATATTTATTTTATCAGTGCTTATAAATTTAGCGCTGATAAAAGGGATCTTTGTCAGCAATGTTAAAAGTGTCCCCGATCTATTTAAAAAACCCTAACCACGACTCAGTCACTTGTGATTCTCATGCTCTCGTGGAACTTTTCTTCTACTGGCGCGACTCCTCTACGTTCCCTCAGATTAATCAAGGCTAGGATCCAATGTATGTTATTTTCTACTCTTCCTCTATCATTGTTTGATGTTTCAGGTTCCGTGTTTTGCGTTTTTTCATTGTTCTTAAACATGAAAAACCCTACATCTCTTCTCATCGCTATTGAAATACAACAAGTGTGGTTCTATTTCATCATTTTTATCATTTCATATGTATTTGAGTATCCATCCCATTTGTCCCTAGAGACACGCATGGATGGTTTACTCTCCTCTTGACATTAACAAGGAGACCTCTCATCCCCCCTCGGTTTTCTCTTCATTTTAATAATATAGGGTTCCAAAATATAGATAGTTTCTCAAATTGAATTCATCTTATATACTAGATTATAGATTCAGAGGCTTAATTATGAGGATTTTTAAGGATTAGGGGATTCCACGTTTTTTCCCTCATTTATGGGTGATGAACATATAGGGACCAAGGTAAGTGTAAAAATCATTAAAACATGTTTTGTGGATTTTTTTTATTCAAGTAAATTGTTAAAACATGAAATGGGTTATTTAGATTTATGATTTTGATGAATAATTTTTTATTGAATTCAAAAAAATATTGAATTAATTAGTCACATTCCAAAAATTATTTTTGTGAAGCATGTTGTGAGAGTTTTTTTTATTAAATCAAGATTATTATTAAACCCTAACCATGGGTTACAAAGAGTTATGGGGAATTTCTTTGGTGAGAAAAGTATGCTCAATAAATTTTTTAAAATTTTCCTAGATTGTATAGAGTTGAGAAATCATTGGGTAAATGGACTTAGAAATACACAACAACATATAAAAAGTGTATTTCCCAAAAGTAAGTGATTTATCCATGGTTGGATAGTTGATCAAGAAAACTATGAGATGTGATTTATTAATAGATTTACTAATCAAAATAGAGATATAATTAATTCATAGGATAAAAAATAATTTTTAAATTCATCTAACATGGTGAATAACCATAGAGAGAACAAAAATTTATTAAAATATACTTTTGATGGTTTGGATCTTTATGTCCTATAAGTCATATAATTTTTTATCCATGTCCAAAATGCACAAAACAGAGATATCATATTTTCCGATATCCTTGAATCATAAATTGAAATTTAAGGTTATATATACTTTTATTAGAGACTATGACATATGACCAATGTATATTTTGGTGGGGCATTAAATATATGATATTATATGAATAAATATGGCTAATTCTCCCAAATGGTTTCTCATCAATTATAAATCATAAGGATCATCATAGATGGATTGAAACATTTATTGAAACACTCAATGAAAAAAGTACTCTGACGTGATGAAATTATCAGTTTCCATGATATGGTGGTCAATAATCAAGGCACTCTTTATTAAATGTAGAGTCCCTCTAAAGGGATATGATCTCCCTATTGTAATTAACCCTTTGTTTCATTCTATAGTTGAACCTATCTTCTTCTTTGATCGTTATTTATCACTAGGTTAAGGTGATAGCACTCCTTTGGTGATCGAGGGTCCTCAAGAATATTTCTATGATTGAAGGCTAGTGTAATCTCCTCAAAGGCTAGAATACTTTGTTTTGGGGATACCTATCTCCGATATTATATTTTACAACCGATAATATCATTATTAGTTGTAAAGTAGGACATTCTTAGAGTTAATTGTAGATCTACTTCAAGCTATGTGGTATAATTTTCAATTATGGGAAGTATTTATGGTTCCTCTAAGATTTTATGATAATATATCATAATAGTAAATTTAGTATTGCATTGAATAGATTCATTTCATTTATAAGAGTAAAAAATTTCTAGATCAATAATGAGCATAAGTTGAAAAATTCACATTTTAAAGGGATGTATGTTATTAGAGGGATCTTATGGTGGATTAAAAAAATATCCAAAATTGGAAGGTGAGGAATCCTTGAGTAGATAGAAGTGACGTCCAGTATAGGTGGGGTGGGATTAATTTCTTCAAGACCATTAGAATGGAGGTATTCTAATTCCTCTCCAATTGAGGATACCTTTTGAGTGATTCCATTAGTGTAGGTTCCTAGGACACTTTAATCCTTAGATGTTTGATTTTCTTCCATCTCTTGATGATGGATTGGAATCCCTCTTTCAAACTAGCATTCCTCCCATCATTGTGGTTCCAAAGTTCATTGATGACATACCTCTCACATAGTGATGGGAGGAGGGATAGTTTGAAAGAGGAAATGAGTAGCCTCAAATCCATCATCAAGAGATGGAAGGCAATCAAGCGTTTGAGGATGGATTAAATAAAGGTAGTGAAGGTTAGTTGTACTGTAATATTGAAGTATTATATATATGTTCAAGACAGTAACAATTTTCATGCAGGATGCATGTAATTGTGGACTTTTATGCATGAAGTGTATTGCATTGTTGTTAATCAAGACAAATTAAATGTTTGACTACTCATAAAGACAATGTCTTATGAACATGATGATGTTTCTAATCCTGGGAAAGAACAGACTATTGATGATGAAACTGCAGAATTATTAGGGGATCAACAACATGTTGATGAAAAAAAAAAGAAAAAAAAATTAACAGCGATGCAGCATCATGGTTTTGAATAAAATTATCAAGTCAAGAAGTCAAGGTATAAAATTTTAGGTTGGTTGGAATCAATGTGGCCAACCTATTGACCCCAAAAAATTCAACATTCATTAGTTATCTTGGGGTCACAAAGAGGATGAATGTGCCGATTGATATTGACTCATGGCGTCGTGTCCAACCTGTAATGAAGGAAATCCTTTGGAAAGATATAACGGTAATGTTACAATATACTTTCTCTTTTTTACTAAAAAATTATATAATGAAACATTGATTTAGTTTTCATTATTCGTCATAGACTTCATTTATTTTAGAATGTTTTTGTAAGAAATTTGTCTTAATGGCCACTAGAAAATATCATAGAGGCTTCTGGACTCTTCTGAAGAAGTTACATCTTAGGGGTGTTAAGGGGAAAATAAATCCTCACCCACCACTTAATTATGAACACATTATAAAACAGGAAACATGGACTACTTTCAGCAACCGTCGCAATAAGAAATCATTTTAGGTGCATTGTGGTTGATAATATATTATTTGAAATTATTTATTTTATCCAACTTGATTCAAACTTATTAATTTATGAAACAGAAAAAGAGTGCTGGAAATAAAGAATGTGCATCAAAACCATCATACCCCTATCCCAAAGGAAGGATGGGGTGTGCTTCATTAGAGAATAAATTGGTATGTATTTTAAATCAACAATAAAAGTTTAATTATGTGATATGAAACAACATATGTTCCTTTGTTTATATGCAGATTGATGAATCAAAATATGAAGTCACTTCCATCCCACGTCATGTGCTATGGAAGGAGGATTATGTAAATAAGGATGGTATATTAGTTGATGAAAACCCAAAAGTAGTATGGGAATTATGTGTAAGTATGACATAATTGTAATTCATTATGATTTATAACAATATTGCATAAAAATTAATATGTTTGTATTTTTTTATATGGTTTAGACACAAGAATCATCAACGGTCGTACCAGAAGAAAAACGACTTTCAGTAGCTTTGAAGTGGCCTGAATAATATGGTCGCATTAGAGGATTAGGTTTTGGAGTCACTCCTTGAACATATTTCAATAGGATAAAACCACATGAAGATACATATAATATAATGAGATGATTGCAAACACAAATAGACTCACTACAATATATTATTTTTTTGTCTGGTTTGGCAGACCAATGTAAGGATCAAAGTGAACCGGTGGTAGAGCAAAGATCTACACATGAACCGAATGATCCCACTAGATTTAAGGCTAGTCATTCCCCCCAACTGTATACCTTACCCGAGGTAATCAATTTTTTAATTACTCTTTCTCCTAAATGTGAATCAAACAACTTTTGATAACTTTGTATTACTAAAATTCTACATAGTATAGTTGTATTTGATTTTTATCTATCAACACCCATATACTACCATGTTGTGATGGGTATAGTGTATAATATCCCAGGAGATCAACTACACAATCAACCTCCCCCCCAAAAAATCACATGAGATTGGGGATTAAGGTAGCTTATGAGCCGACTGTTGAGTTGTCTGTTCCACTTGATGGTCTGGATATTATAACGGTCGAAGGTGTTATTGGAGCTTTCATAGCATGGTCGTCTAATCTTATAAAGATACATGAGGTACGTCTTTGACAAAAAATTTCATATGAAAAACATGTAACAGTTGATGATAAAAGGTCTGAATTGAGGTATGATATTATAGATGGATAAAATGGTGGAGAAATGAAAGGTCGAATCAAGAAAATCTAGTGAATCGGCCAAGAAAACAAAACGACCTTCTAAGAGTACCTTCTCCCCGCCAGTTCCTGAGAAATATTTATTATCATTACAACTTAAAACAGAGACCACATTTAAAGATAAAACCTTTTTCTTACATTGAATATTAAGAAGACATATATAGATTTTCCTTCACAAACATAATTGGTCTCGAGACTCTAACTGGGATTCTCAAGCATGAATGGATGGGTTTCGCAGTTGTGAATACATACATAAGGTACATTTTCGTAATACTTATATCCAAATAGTGAGGTAAATATTTTTATTAAAGTTAATAGCTATTCATATTTTGTATAGGCGTTTATATTATAACTATATAAAGGTAAGATTGTGCAAAGCATGATTTGGATTCATTAATCCCTGCATAATTTATATGCCATAAATTACTTTGAATGAGAAATAAATTAAGAAGAAGAAAATGAGTTACTCAAAGCATTTAATAAAAAAAAGCATCAAATGGAAGACTCTTTTTGATCCCTACAATTCAAGGATAAAACTCTATGATCTAATCACATAAAATATATTTTTACTTTTTTCATTACTTAATTGCTTTTTTTTTTTTTTGGAAGCACTGAATGATGATAACAGTCAACATAGACACCTCGAATATTTATTTTTTGGATTCAATGCATGGATTTCCAATCAACTGACCACACATGGTGTGTATTGTGAATATGTAATACACTAAAATCAACATTTTATGAATAAAATTCAAATTATATGTTTGGTCTGTGTTTTAATGAGAATTTTGTTATGATAGGGTAGTTACTAAATACATGTTATCTCATGGCATGAAGTCGGTGTCTGAAAATCTAAAGCATGTAGATTACTACAAATGGAAACAAATGAAGGTATATATAGAAATATTTAAATATCAAAACATTTAAAAACAATTTACTTATTTTGGTTAATGTTTTTGTAGTGTTTGAAACAAGATAATGTAATCGATTATGGATATTATGTTTTAAATTTTATGAGAGAAATCATAAATCATGAAAAGCCCAGCATCCCCCAACAGGTAAAATCTTAAGGTAATTACAATTTCATTAAATATATTTCATAATCATTTGTTTGTCTATATTTTCTCAGTACTATCAAGATTGTCGAAAATAGAGTTACTCAAAAGAATAAATCAATTTGTTTAGAGACGAGTGGGTAACATACTTTTTGTCAGAATGTATGACGGCAACAAATTTAGATGATTACCTACTATGTTTGTGATCTAGTGTGAGTTATGACCTTTGAAATATATTTGGGGTGTGAAGCATTAGTGTCGGAATGCTTATATATTATTTTTTATCTCTTTCTCAAGGAGAAGAGTAATGGAGGAAATCAATTTATTTAGAAACGTTGACCTGCAAACAATGAAATTATTGGGAAATTTCAAAGGCGGAGGCGAAGGCGGAGGCGAAGGCGGAGGTGAAGGCGGAGGCAGAGTCGGAATCGGAGATCGACGTGGAGGAGGCAGAGGTGAAGACCGAGGTGGAGACCGAGGCGGAGGAGGATAAGAAGCGTTGGCTTGCAAACAATAAAATTTATGGGCAATGAAGTAGAATAAGGATCATACCATGATTTTGTCTGAGAACAATTGTTTAAAAGTGCACACAATGCTTGTCACTTAAGATAAGAGCCATTGTGCATCTTTTTAGTTTAAATTGACATTTTAGTAAAAAACACACGTCGCATTCTCAAAATTGAACAAACACGTTCAAATTGTTTTGGTACTTTATAACAATGATCCATACGTCATTTGTGACGTGTAGGGATCATCTGCACCTCAATCTGACACACAATGTGATCGGTATGACTCCAAGTGTCTGTTATCAGTTTAAAATTGACATTTTAATACAAAAAATTATCACTCACTGAAAATCGATCAAACACACTCGGATTTTCTTGATAATTTGGAAAAATGATTCATAATTCATTTGTGACATGTATGAATCAGTCTCAAGTCAAACCCACGAACGATTCCACTTGTATGGCTCAAAGTGCATGTTTCCAGTTTAAAATAACATTTTAGTAAAAAACACACATGGTGTACTCAAAACTGAGGAAACACATTCCGATTATTTTGATACTTTAAGACAATGATCCATGAGTCATTTGGGATATGTAGCATTCAGCTGCGACTCAATCCGACGTACGGTGTGACTGGTATGACTCCAAGTGCGTCTTTTTTATTCAAAATTGACATTAATTTTAGTGGAAAAAAACAACTGACATACTCAAAATTGAGAAAATGCATTCTGATTGTTTTGGTACTTTATGAAAACAATCCATATGTTATTTTTGATGTGTAGGGATCAGCCACACCTCAATCCGACACACGGTGTGACTGTTATGACTCTAAGTGTCTGTTATCACTTTAAAATTGACAATTTACTACAAAAAAGTGTCACTCACTAAAAACCAAGCAAAAATTCTCAGATTGTATAGATAATTTGGGTCAACGATTCATAATTCATTTGTGATGTGTATGAATTAGAATCATGTCAAACTCACACACAATTCCACTTGTATGGCTCAAAGTGCGTGTTTCTAGTTTAAAATGACATTTCAGTAAAAAACACATATGGCATACTCAAAAATAAGGAAACACATTATGATTGTTTTGATACCTTAGTAAAATGATCCATGAGTCATTCTGGATGTGTAGAATTCAGTCGTGCCTCAATTTGACGCACGGTGTGACCGATATGACTCCAAGTGCGTTTTTTTATTCAAAATTAGCATTAGTTTTAGTGGAAAAAAACAACTGACATACTCAAAACCAAGAAAACACATTCAGATTATTTTGGTACTTTAGGAAAATGATTCATACATCATTTGTGACATGTAGGGATCAGTCGTACCTCAATCTGATGCACGGTGTTACTGGTATGACTTAAAGTGTCTATTATTAGTTTAAAATTGACATTTTAATACAAAAAAGTGTCACTCACTGAAAATTGAGCAAACAAGCTCAAATTGTCTTGATAATTTGGTTTAATGATTCATAATTCATGTGTGACATGTATGAATCGGTCTCATGTCAAACCCACATACAATGCCACCTATATGGCACAAAGTGCGTGTTTCCAATTTAAAATGGTGTTTTAGAAGAAAAAAAACGCACATGGCATACTCAAAATTAAGGAAACACATTCTGATTATTTTTATACTTTAGTAAAACGATCCATGATTCATTTGAGACGTTTAAAATTCATCTGCGCCTCAATACGATGCATGGTGTGACCGGTATGACTCTAAATGCGTCTTTTTTATTCAAAATTGACATTAATTTTATTGAAAAAAACAACTGACATACTAAAAACCGAGCAAATACATTCAGATTATTTTGGTACCTTAGTAAAATGATCCATACGTCATTTGTGACGTGTAGTTATCAGCCGCACTTCAATCTGACGCATGGTGTGACCGGTATGACTTCAAGTGTACATTATCAGTTTAAAATTGACATTTTACTACAAAAAATTGTCACTCACTAAAAACCAAGAAAACACGCTTGGATTGTCTTTATAATTTGGTACAATAATTCATAATTCATTTTTCGACATGTATGAATCAGTCTCATGTCAAACTCATACACGATGCCACCTGTATGGCTCAAAGTGCGTGTTTTTAGTTTAAAATGACATTTTAGTAAAAAAAACATGGCATACTCAAAACTGTGGAAAAGCATTCTGATTGGTTTGATATTTTAGAAAAACGATCCATTAGTCATTTGGGATATGTAGCAGTCAGTCGTGCCTCAATCTGACCCACGGTATGACTGTTACGACTCCAAGTACGTCTTTTTTATTCAAAATTGACATTAATTTTAGTGAAATAAAACAACTGACATACTCAAAAATGAGCAAATGCATTCTGATTGTTTTGCTACTTTAGGACAATTATCCATACATCATTTTTTTACATGTAAAGATTAGTCCTACCTCAATCCGACACACGGTGTGACTGATATGACTCAAAGTGCGTCTTTTTATTCAAAACTGATATTAATTTAAATCAAAAAAACAATTGACATACTCAAAACTAAGAAAACACATTCCGATTGTTTTGGTACTTTAGAAAAACGATACATAATTCATTTGTGGCGTGTATGAATCAGTCACACCTCAATTCAACTCACGGTGTGACCAGTATAACTCCAAGTGCGTCTTTTTATTCAAAATTTACATTAATTTTAGTAAAAAAACAACTGACATGCTCTATAATAGTGTTTGTTTTTATTGTATTTGTGTTAGAACATTTGTTTCATTTAAAATCAGTTTTTGTATCTTATTTTGGAATTTTTTATTGTTGTTTATGGCGATGCAGTGTGTTGTTGCAGCACACTGCATCTATTTCTGGTGATGCAGTGTGTTGCACCATTACACTACAGTTTTCACCTTTATGATCACTACTAAATATGTTGATAAAGGACACCTTTTCGGCGCTTATACAGGCACTAATAAATCATACTTTTATCATCATAAATCAAAACACTGATAAATCGTACTTTTATCTAACGCTAAATAAAAGCGCTGATAAATGAGGTTTTTTATCAATGCTTTTATTTGCGCTGATAAATATACCGTTTATCAGCAATTTTTTAGCGCTGATAAAAGCCGTGAGCTTTTAACCCCGCTAAGATAGTCAATGCTTTTATATTGGTGATAAAGGTCGATTCTAGCGTAGTTAAAGGCATGTTTTGTAGTAGTATTACATATATCTCAACCCAATAAAAACATCTCCCAAAATCTCATTAATTGCTGTAAAATCTCGTCACATAGAACCTCAAAAGGGGTATCTAAGCTTTTAAAGTTTGATCAAACTTAAATTTATAGACTCGTGAGGGTATACATAGCTCTTAAGTTAACCTCACATTAAAACATCATAATCTCCAACGTTTTCTAAATCTTGCTCTGATACCAACTGTAAGGACTCAGTCTTAAACATTACATATTCTAGTGACTTTAAATTAGAATTCAATTTCTTCATTTCCAAATATATTTTAGGTTTTTAGTTTTATAGAGTTAGGACATGACTATTACATAACAAACTCATATGTTACAAAGTGGAAACTTCTATTCAATATCCATTTTTTTCACAAAGCAAAACTTTTAAAAAGAAATATGTTTTATTTTCATGACATATCTTCATAATTTTTATCTTGACCTCATACTTGTCTATATTCTTCCTTAAAACCCTGTGAAAAACATTTTAAAATGTGGTATGAGCACAAAAATCTCAGTAAGAGGCATAAAAAAGGAAAAAAACTATAAGTCCATGAATACTTATAATTTTTTTTTTCAAAATAAACTTTGGGCTCAAAATAAGCATTTTCTTACCGAAGAAATCATCTTATCTGCTCGAAGCTTTTCATAAAACATTTCATAATAAATATTAAATGAAAAATGAAAATCATAAAGGTTTCTTTGAAATCATGAAAAACACATAATAACTTTTTTACAAAGTTGTACTTTTCACCATTAAAAAGCATCATATGCTTTCCTTTAAACATAAGATCATTATCTTACCTTAGAAACCATAAGATTCCCATAAAATCTCATAGAAATCATAGATAAAGCATATAGTTTACTTAGGACGTCATTTTTATATCATTGTTACAACCATTATTACAAATGGAATAACCATACGGTCGACTTCCATACCTAATGTATTAGAGGGCTGTCACAGACCCACCCGTTCTTGGTTTATCACAGAACCACCTATCATTGGTTAATAATGTAACACCATTAATCCTTGGTTTATAACAGAACCCCCCATCATCATAACAATTTCCAGGAACCATAACATAACCACAACACATAAAAGCTTAAAATTTCTCACATTACTCATAAAAATATTCTTTGCACCCATAAGAAAATATTTTCAAATATTGAAATATTCATTCTATTTTAAGAACCTTTTTAAAAATAACCAGAATATAGGGAAAAAGGGTTTTTCTTTGAATAAAACATTAAATCTTATAAAAGAAGATAAAAAACAAATAACAGTTACAGCGGCAGGAAAATTCGTTGTTGTCGTATATGTTAAAATAGAACATTTCTTTTGCTTTTTAATCATTACATTTGTATTTATTAGGATCTTTATATATATTACATAATTTTATTAATTTTATTCATACCTATCAACTCAACAACTATGTTATAATAGTCATATTTAAATAATAATATTTTGTAGTTTGTTTAAACTCAATGTTGTGTGTCATGTATACCATCGAACATAATGTCCTTTAAAAATCACAGGGTGTTACATGTGCATCGAAGATAGACCTTTGGAGCTGCTGACATACTTATCATTCTTAGTTGGGTTGTGGAGATAGATATCTTATTTATCTCTCGCTTGGGTTTCTTTATGAGCATATATGTGTTGGGTATATACTTTCCTCTTGCTTTTGGGTTGAGTTGACTCTTTTATCTTTCTGTTGTTTTCTTTTATGGTTTTCGGGGTGTCCTGTTGTGTATGTATAAACTCACCTTCGCATAAGTTTTGTCCACACATGTCGTGCCTTATGCATACGACAGACAGAGGGGCAACGACTTCGGTGGAGCATAGCAGTACTTGGGTGCATTGATCGCGTCCGGTGGTCGGACTTGGAGATTCTGAACCGAACACTCTTCAGTTTTCCTTTCTTCCAGTTGTTATCAGGTTGAGACCTCATTTTGGGGTGAGCGTGTATTTTGCCCTTTTATGCTTTGATTTTATATCATCGTACTTTGATGTATTTCCTAGAGGTTATTGCATTCACAACTATAATATAGATGTTGCAATTTTTTATTCTTCTTCTACACATTTGCGTGGAGATGATTGTGTGCTTGCCTATAAGTACAATAAGCTAAGATCTCCTGTTTCAGTTTATACTTTCTCTCGACCATTGTCGCCAACCCCGAGGTTATTGGAGGCAGACTTAGGGTTGTCACTCTCCTGTTTCCACACTGATTTTCTTCGGATTCATTAGGGTAACTTCAGAAATTAGACTTTCAGAACTTTCGTTAGATTAAGTTCTGTAGTTAGAAAATGGGTTTCACAATGTTGAAACCTAATAACGTGCACTTGTTAAATTTGGGTAGATGAACCCTAACCTGTTTAATTTTTTTAAAACTTAGAATCTCTTTAGAACCAGTTCATTTTTTAAAATGTATCACTCTACCCCTATCTTATTAAATTTTGAAATACAGGCTTAACGACCTTATCCATTTAAATCAATATTTATAATTCCAAATTTCTAAAATTAATTAATAAATTTCAAATGAATAGATTTCGAATAAAATAATTATCGCAACTCTATCCGTTTTGAAATGAACACTCTAATCGTATAAAAAATTATTAACTATTAATTTAATTCAACTTAATTAGAATGGGTATTGTCGGCACTCATTTCCCTACTTTCATTTTTACTAATTGTTTTAAAAAGAAACTAAAAAAAGATAAGGGTAAACGGCAGCCTGTGTCAGTGCCAGTAGTTTTAGGTCACGGGCGCAACAGAGTCTCGCTACATGATAAACTCTTCCCGGGTTTGTCTCGGTTACCGCGTGCCCTTTATCATTATTATTTACACATATATAAATCACATTTATTCTTATTATTCTGATCGCCCAAATCCCAATCACATGCATGCACGGCATCCGTCATATCAGTTCCCGACATGCTCCAAATTTACAGAAAAACCATCCTTTAACACAAAAAATAAAATACATTTTTGATTTAATCAAAAATATTATTACAATGTGTTTTTTATAGCGGTAATGTCATCAAAACAGATCATTAATTCCAGTTAATAACACTCCACATTTTAGATTAAAATAAAATCTAATTTTATTTAAAAATTTATAATATTTTTGGTCCATCATCATTAGCATTTTCTCATATTTTTAATCCCAAACTGACATTTTTTTCCCCAAACTGACATTAATATCATGATTTGATGATGATGGGTCATTTTCCTTTTTTTTTATTCTAAATTTTAAAAAAATAATAATCAATCAAAATCGTCACAGTATCAGTAATTTCACCATAATTACGAGAATACCCCCTTCATTTTTCTTCTCAAAAAATTGATATTTCTATTTTTTTCGGGTGCGCTATAAAACCTGGCGGGAGAGCGGCAGCGGCATATCAGAGGGCAGCGATGGGCAACATCGGCGTTGTGTGTGCCGTCGCGGCAGCGCTCCTCCTTCACTGGGGCGGCGCGTACCTCACCGCCTCTGCCTGCGAGCCCCATTGCCCAAAGCTACCGCCCCAGAACTGCCCGCCGACTCCCAAGAAACCCAAGCCCCCCGTCCACAAACCGCCGAAAGGGACCCCTCCTGCGACGCCGTCCCCTCCAAAATCCAGACCCCCCACCCCCAAACCCCCAAAACATCCCAAACCCGCCCCACCCGCTGTGAAGCCGCCACCGGTGGTTCTGCCACCGAAGCCCACCACGCCGCCGCCCACGCCTACAAAGCCGCCGCATCATCCGTATCTATCTCCGCCGCCGGTGGTTCTGCCACCAAAGCCCCGCACGCCGCCGAAGCCCAAAACGCCACCGGTGGTTCTGCCACCAAAGCCCCGCACGCCGCCGAAGCCCAAAACGCCACCGGTGGTTTTACCACCGACGCCCTCGCCGAAGCCCAAAACGCCACCGACGTATCCGTCCCCCGTTCCACCAACCCCCAAGCAGCCGCCGTGCCCACCCCCGACGACGAATCCGCCTCCTACGTCTCCGCCGCCCGTAGTTCTTCCGCCCGGGCTCCCGCCGTCGCCGAAACCAGTGCTGCCTCCAAATAACCCTCCCCCGACCACGCCGGCGGTGCCTATTCCGCCGGTTAATCCACCCCCGACGCCCGTCATTCCTGTTCCGCCGGTTACCCCTATTCCTCCCACCCCGTTACCTCCAGTTTCTCCAACTCCACCGGTTAACCCGTTACCGCCACCCACGCCGTCTCCGCCGGCTGGGTCCTGTCCCATCGACGCGCTGAAGCTGAGCGCGTGCGTGGACGTGCTGGGCGGACTCGTCCACGCCGTGATCGGGGGCTCGGCGAAGAGCACCTGCTGCCCGCTGCTGGAAGGTCTGGTGGGGCTGGACGCCGCCGTGTGCCTCTGCACCACCATAAAGGCCAAGCTCCTGAACATCAACATCGTCATCCCCATCGCGCTGCAGCTCATCGTGGACTGCGGGAAGACGCCGCCGGAGGGGTTCAAGTGTCCAGCGTAGGATACTGGAATGGGGATACCGACGTGTCGTGAGTGTTGTCGTTGCATGAATAACTGGGACTTTAGGGTAGCTAGTTTGGCGCCATGCAAAAGTGAAATGTGAGGGCGTCCAGCACCCAAAGTGGGTATTTTTGTGGACCATTGTTTTGGCGGTATCTTCTTTACTTTTACTTTTACTTTCTCTCTGATTGGAGCCTCTGTCCATGGGTTTTAAAGTGTTTAAATGAATCTGGATCGTATCGTTTCACGGGCGCAACAGGGAGGCCACCCACACTGGCTCTTGGACCCATTTCCATTTTATAAAACTATGGTCGGTCTCATCATTAGAACTGGATGGATAGTACCCCCCTCACGACGAACGCCCACGGCACCTTATTCTCAAACCTCCCTTTTTAGGGGGGCATTTTCAATCAATATCCACAGGCCATTATGTTGTTTTGAGTGTACATGTGGAATTACCCTCTATTCCCCTTTGTACATTTGACAATATGATTTACAATTAACTATTGATGTGTGGATTTTTGTCGTGAAAACCTAAATCAAAGAATTTACCTGAGAAATGTTATATTGCATGTCCGTGAATTGTCATTCAAGTAGGTTACAATTTGAGTTGCCAGACTAACTATTGTTTTGTTTGTTTTCGTGAGGAGAGAAATTTGGGGGTTAGATTAAAAGGTCTGATACAAATAAAAACTAAAGTGCAAGAAATTTGAAGAACAAGAAAATAAAAAGTTTCAAATCAGAATTAAAACATTAGTCAGGACAAGCTTAAACCTCTCGACACCCCTCTTGTTTAAAAATATTTCCAAATTGAATTTCTAAATGCCCCCCTAAGGACCCCACGTGAACACTCAAATGTGAATAGACATATCAAGACCTCAATATGATTGTTGTTCTGACTATAGAATGATTCGATTATTAGAAAACCTCCAATCAATCAAACCTAATTGAAAACACTATTCTCAACGACAAGAGCTTGCCGAGAAATTTAAACAGTGAAGTTAATTAATTTACTTCATAGATTGAACAACCATCCAAACAAATTTGATGAAAATATATTTTAAAAAGAAAACAACCACATTCATTCAAAAAAAAGTTCAAGAGATTTAGAAAGAGATTACACAATAAGAACACAATTCGGAAGTAAGTGTCATTCACAACCACTTGGTGCTTAGACTCTCATCACTTGAGGTGCCTCCATCTTCTCCATTCTAGCATCAACACACGACATCTTCCTTAAGATCTCAATCTCCACCACGGCGAAGTAAGTCTCCGAGCCGTCACTCCATCGTTTGGAGGGCGTGCGCTGCTGCCTTTGGACTGACTCCCTCAAAGCAGCGTCTGGGAGGTGTATTTATAGGGAAATCTGTTAAAAACCATTGGGGCAGCGGAGGTTCGTGGTAAAGAAATAACACACAGAACAGGAAGAAAACGGATCAACGCAGAGATTTACATGGTTCGGCAGTGATGCCTACGTCCACGAGAGAAGAGGGAGCCGTTCTATTTCTCTCCAGATAAATTCGTCGAATGATACACACACACAATTACAATTCATGGGACTGAATCACATTAAATAGAGAAAGCAAATCAATTCTCCTTCGGTTGGTGATTGCTTCAAAGATGGCTGCTTCAACGGTCTGCGTGTCAATCCTGTCGGCTGCCTACCAAAGGAAGAAGCTGCCCGCTGGAGCTGTTGCCGACCTTAGACTTCATCCCGTTGAACAACCCCACAAATGGGAGTGACCCTCACAAATCTTCCCCTCACGACCAATTTGGGAAAGAAGCTAGACCTGCAGTCTCCTTGCAGGCGTCCAACTTCTCTTTTGGTAGAACCTTCGTCATCATGTCTGCCCCGTTATCATTGGTGTGGATTTTCTCAACTTTCAAAAGTCTTTCTTCCAACACATTACGGATCCAATGATATCGCACATCAATGTGTTTGGACCTGGAATGAAATGTCAAGTTCTTGCTGAGATGAATAGCGCTCTGACTATCGCAATAGAGAATATAATTCTCCTGACTCTATCCCAACTCCTGTAAAAACTTTTTCATCCTCAGCATCTCCTTGCAACCTTCAATGACTGCAATATACTCTGCTTCTGTGGTGGATAAGACAACACACTTCTGAAGTCATGATTGCCATGAGACTGCTCCCCCTGCAAATGATATCAGGTATCTGGATATGGATTTCCTCGTGTCTACATCTCCGACCATATTTGCATATGTGTATCCTTCTAAAACAGGTTTACCATTTCCAAAACATAAACAATGACTAGATGTACCTCGGAGATACCTCAGTATCCATTTGACCGCTGTCCAGTGCTCCTTTCCTGGATCTGATAAGAATTTGCTCACAATGCCAACAGCGTGAGCAATATCTGGTCTGGTGCACACCATGACATACATAAGACTGCCAACTGCTGACTGATAAGGAACCATTTCCATTTCTACTTTCTCCTTCTCAGTTGGTGGAGTCTAACTTGTCGTGAGCCTGAAATGAATCGTAAGTGGCGTGCTAACTGGTTTCGCCTTTCCCATGTTGAATCTTTCAAGAACCTTCTCAATGTACCGCCCCTGAGATAGTCACATCTTGTGATTCCTCCTGTCACGAGCAATCGTCATACCAAGAATGTGAGTACCATCTTCCAAGTCCTTCATTTCAAAAGACTTGTTCAACTCATTCTTCAACCTGTCAATCTTGGTGATATCTCTACCAATAATTAGCATATCATCAACATAAAGCAACAAGATAATGAAATCACCATCGAAAAACTATTTGATAAAAACACAATGATCAGCAGTTGTCCTCCTGTACTCATTTTTCTCCATGAATGAGTTGAATTTTCTGTACCACTGTCTCGGTGCCTGTTTCGGACCATATAAACTTTTCTTAAGCTTGCATACCAGGCTTTCTTTCCCTTTCACCTGAAATCCCTCCGACTGCTCCATGTATATCTCCTTCTCAATATTGCCATGTAAGAACACTATCTTTACATCTAGTTGTTGAACCTCCAGGTTCAAACTAGCTGCCAATCCAAGAACAACTCTGATAGAAGACATTTTAACCACAGGAGAAAAACTTTCATCAAAGTCAATACCTTTCTTTTGACCAAATCCTTTCACAACCATTCTGGCTCTGTAGCGCGGTTGTGAGCTGCCACCTTCTCCTTTAATTCTTTACACCCACTTGTTCTTGAGTGCCTTCTTTCCATGTGGTAATTCTACCAAATCAAATGTACGGTTCTTGTGCAAGGATCTCATCTCCTCTTGCATGGCCTTCTTCCATTCCATCTTCTGCTGACTCCTGATTGCATCATCATAACTGTCTGGATCTCCCCTATCATTGAGCATCACATACTCATTTGGTGAGTATTTACGATTCGGTTTTCTTTCTCAGGTGGATCTCCTCAACTGTGCTTCAGGGGGAATCTGTTCTGGAATATCATATGATGAAGACATATCAGCAGATGGAGACATATTACCTGGTAGTGATGTATCATCAGTGTCGCGTATCTCTCTCATGCTAGCTGGTACTGATGGTGGTGAGATTGGTTTCATATTGACTGGAATTTCCTCAGGTTGTGACTTCTCTGCACTTTCTGGCTTCTCAAAATCTTCAATCGTCTGATCCTCAAGAAACACCACATCTCTGCTTCTGACAATCCTCTTACTGATAGGATCCCAGAGTCTGTATCCAAACTCTTCATGAACCTATCCCAAAAAGATACATTTCTTTTCTTTTCCATCCAGCTTTGCCCGCTCATATTTTGGGATGTGAACAAATGCCCTGCACCCAAATACTCTCAAGTGTTTATATGAAACATCTTTACCTGTCCAAACACTTTCTGGAACATCATAGTTTAGTGGAACTGATGGAGAAAGGTTGATAAGATCAACTGCGGTCATCATTGCCTCCCTCCAAAAGGTGTTTGGCAACTTTGCATTTGAGAGCATACATCTTACTCTCTCACAAATTGTTCTATTCATCCTCTTAGCAAGACCGTTATGCTGAGGCATTTTTGGTACAGATTTTTCCAGCCTGATGCTGAAACTCCTGCAGTACTCTTCAAATGGACCACAATACTCTCCTCCATTATCTGCCCATACACACTTTAACTGCCTACCTGTTTCTCTTTCCACTTTCACATGAAATTGCTTGAAAACATCCTGCACTTGATCTTTAGTTTTCAAAGCAAAGGCCCAGACTTTTCTAGAATGATCATCTATGAAGGTAACAAAATAAATAGAACCTCCCATCGTCTTGGAGCTCATCATACAAACATCAGTGTGAATCAAATCTAAAACATTTTCTTTTCTGGATGATATATAACCACAGAATGATACTCTGTGTTGTTTTCTCATGATGCAATCAACACAAGTATCCAGATGTGTACCTTTTATTCCTGGCAAGAGATCTTTCTTGGAGAGCATTCTGATTCCTCCCTCGCTCATGTGACCCAACCGCCTATGCCAAACTTCTACAGGAACATCTTTTCTAGATGCATTTACTTCTCCTCCACACGATCTTGCATCTGTGATATAAAGAGAGGTATCTTTCTTTCCTTTAGCAATTACTAGGTTACCTTTGGTAAGCTTCCATTTCCCATCACCAAAGGAACTGACATATCCCTCGTCGTCGAGCATTCTAGTGGATATCAGATTGAGGTGAATATCAGGAACATGCCTCACATACTTCAGCAATAACCTGTATCCAACATTAGTTTCAAGAAAAATATTACCAATACCAGTGATTTTGGATGTGCCATCATTTCCCATCTTCACATATCTGAAACTCCCTGAACGGTAAGATGAGAAGAAATCTCTTCTGGTGGTGACATGGTAGAAGGTGCCAGAATCGATCACCCACATCGAGTCTTGGCTTACAAGACCGACCTGATTGTCTTCTTAAACAATAACGATTTTGTCATTGACAACTGCAACATCGTTATTTTGGGTCTTACCTTCCTGATTCCTCTGCTCTGCCTTCAGCCTTCTACACTCCCGGATGAAGTGTTCGGGCTTGCCATGGTGGTAGCACTTCATGTCATATCTTGATTGAAATTTCGATCGCTTCCTCATTTGAAGACTTTGGTCACGGGGTTCTCTTCCTCTGCTTCTCCCCTGCCATTTTTGCTTCCCTTGTCTTTCAATGACAAGAGCTTCTGAGTCAGGTGTATGTCCATCATCTTTTCTTCTGGACTCTTCATTCAGCATTCCGTCTTTCACCATCTCCACAGTGAGAGTTCCATCTGGAGTAGAATTGCTGACCGACACAACTAATGTGTCCCACATCTTCGGTAAGGAACTCAACATCAACAGTGCCTGCAACTCATCATCAATCATCATTTTCATAGAATTCAGTTGATCAATAGTACCTTGGAACTCGCTCATGTGCTCTGATACGTTGGTCCCGTCTTTGTATTTCAAGTTGACAAGATGACGTATCAGGTTTGCTTTGTTTTGCGTGTTTGTCCTCACATACATCTTTTCCAATTTTCGCCAAAAAACGGAGGCGTCGTGTTCATTGACAAAATTTTGAAAGATGCTCTTGTCGATCCACTGTCTGATTTGGGCAGCGCACTTCCTGTTGAGTACGACCCACTCCACATCCACTGGCGGGTACTGGCTGACATCTTCTCGTTGGTTTTACCGCTAGTTGACGTTTCATCCACTTGCATTGCAATGGGATTAGTGGTCTCCACTATAGGCTTCTACAGATCTTTAATATACAAAAGGTCCTCCATTTTCGGTTTCCAGATGGAATAATTAAACGCGGTGAGTTTAATCATATTACCAATATTTTCTTCCATTTACGGAGTGCAAATTTTGAAAATCTAACCATACGGATGTGTCCGGAACGGTCGAAATACCTGGAATCAACTCTTGGATCGCTGAAAACGGGCTCCGATTGGCCAAGTTATGGCCAAAACAGTTTTAATGGTCTGGATTAACTGCTGACGTGGTGCTGACGTGGCACTGACGTGGCGTGCCGGAGCAGTGGCCGGAAACTCGCCGGAATTTCGCTGCAGGCATGAATAGTGTCGGCTTCTCCAATACGGGGTACTGTAGCACATGCGGTTTGACCAAACTTTGACCGGCCGTATCTTCTTCATTTCAGCTCCGTTTTTGACATCGCTTGCACCATTGGAATCGTCTCACCATGCTCTTAACAGATCTGGGCTCGAAAAAATTTTCCGAGCAACTTCAATTTTCCGATCGGCGGAAAATTTCGCTGTCGAGTCTCCGTTTCACTTCCGAACCCTCTGATACCATTTTGTTGGGGCAGCGAAGGTTCATGGTAAAGAAATCAAACACAAAACAGGAATAAAACAGATCAACGCAGAGATTTATGTGGTTCGACAGTGATGCCTACGTCCACGGGAGAAGAGGGGGCCGTTCTATTTCTCTCCGAATAAATTTGTCAGAGGATACACATACACACAATTACAATTCATGGGACTGAATCCCGTAAAATAGAGGAATCAAATCAATTCTCCTTCAGTTGGTGATTGCTTCAAAGATGGCTGCGTGTCAATCCCGTCGGCTACCTACCAAAGGAAGAAGCTGTCCGTTGGAGCTGTTTCTGGCCTTAGACTTCATCCCGTTGAACAATCCCACAAATGGGAGTGGCTCCCACAAAAACCTCAGTCACGTCACATTTATTTTTTTTCTGCGCATTGACACCTACATGACGTGTAAAGGACTTTCACAATGTGTAATCCTTCGATCTTCATCCCTCACAAATCTCAGCATAATATTCTCCGGAAATTTATCTTGAAAATTCTCACGTGTAATCTGGTTTCACAACATGTATTTTCCTTTCACAACGTGTAATGAAGTCACGACTTGTCTTGCGCTACAAATTCTTTTTGTAAAAGTCACGACGTGTAACGACATTACACAACGTATAACTATGTCACCAGTTTTTCACCAGTTTTTCATCTCCAATTCTTTCTCCAAAATCAGGTGTCGTGCCGCTTCACTTCGCTCGCGGTGCGAAGTGTCTTTTACCTTCAATCCTAAAATACAGAAGCTATTGAAAACAGTTAAAATTCCAAAATTGTGCAATTTTCTATTTCAAGCTCAAAACATCCCTCAATTCCAAAAAAATGCAATTTCACATATAATGACACATTGGTGGGATTTAAATTATTAAAATAGATATGAAAAACAGTGGAAATATTACCTCTATCACCTATCAATCGTAGAGTATGATTGAGCCATGGAGTACCATGAAATCACATTTCAAGATCCACGACATACCCAAACATACTTTACGATTGCGTGAGGCGATGGAGTCCCATGAAAACTCATTCCCTACGATATCACCCAATCATAGCCAATAATTAGCCTAAATTCATCTCATGAAAAAGGCTTAGTCTTTGGGGAGCATATCCAGCTCCTTCAATATCTCACTTGAACTAAAGCTTACAAGACTCTGTATAATTTATCCTTGTATCATATCATATATGATAACCCATGAAATCATATCCAAAATCTGTTTGGTTATATTCCAAAATACCTTAAAGCTATCATCAAATTTCACCTTGTATCATATCATATGTAATACTTTGTGAACACCCATCAAAAACTCTTGGATTAATTTTAGAACGCTTTTAGATAAGCTTTTTGAGTTTCACTCAATCCTCATTCAGTCAATCACAGTGTGACCTCACAAACCTTTATATATATAATGTCAATTGCATCCGCCACCGCGGAACATGACACAAAGGAAAGAAAGTGCAGTAAACACGTAGGTTTGGAGACTTGACCCCGAGACCCGTCCCTCACCCCCAAACTCGTACCACCCCACCACCAATGGTGGGAAACCCACATGCCTTTATAGTGTTGAAAACAAGTAACAAAAAGTCAATACTAAAGTAATAAAAGGGTCTAACATGTTCTCCATCAAACAAATGTATCTCAATACCCGTGTCCACTAGGTGCATCTCATGCTAGCATGCATTCTCATATATTCTCTTCATTCAAGATATTAAGTGACCCTAGGACACACTGTATGTTAATCCCATATAACCAACTCATGCATTCTTGACTCTCCAAGTATAGATTTACCTAATCAATGAACACATCACATGTTATTCATCACTATTGGAATCTTTATCTGTACTCATGGTTCAAAACCATGGGTATGGGCCATACCCACGGTTCCATGAAATGTAGTTTCTCAAGCCGTCAGGATAAACCTATGCTCGTGATTTGACCAAACCATGTGTATATACCACCTATACCCACAGTTCTTAAACTATTGGTATATGCAATTTCAATGGAAATACCTATACCCACGGTTTGACCAAATTGTGGGTATATGTACCTATTAAAAAAATTATTCATTGTGATTTGATCTCAACACCTTCCACCTACTTTCCAATGACTTTATCGTTATCCTACAAATTTTTTTTTGTTCTTATATTAAAATAAATAAATATGTATATATATAAATTTATTTATATTAAATGATTTTATATTTTTATTATTATGAAAAAATAATGGGTCAACCTGTACCCATGGTTTGGTCAGACTATGGGTATAATTCCTTATTAAAAAAAATGTTCCATTGGGATTTCATCCCAGAACCTTCTGTCTACACTCCAATGACTTTACCACCATCCTACAATGTGTTTTTTATTCTTATATTCAATATATATATGTGAGTGTGTGTGTGTGTGTGCATGCGTATGCGTGTGCGTGCGTGCGTGTATAAATTTATTTATATTAATTAATTAATTTATTATTATTATTATGGAAAAATAATGGGTCAACCTATACCCATGGTTTCGTCAAACCTCGGGTATAGGTTTTTCCCACAAAATTTTTCCTCAGGCAACCTATTTCCATGGGTTACAAGAACTGTGGGTATAGGGGTGACCTATATCCATGGTTTTTGGAGAATCGTGGGTATATGTCCTTCCTGTGATTTTTTTTCCAGCTAAACCTATTCCCATGGTTTACAAAAACCATGGGTATAGGGGTGATGTATACCCACAGTTTTTTGAGTACCATGGGTATAGTTCCTTCTTGTGAATCCCCCCCCCCACAAAACCTATTCCCATGGTGTACAAAAACCATGGGTATCGGGGTGACTTATACACACAGTTTTTTAGAGAATGGGTATAGGCTTGTTTTACAGTAGTGCATCTTTTATGGATGATCACATCATATTTACCTCATTGAAATAGATAAATGACCACCAACAGGGCGTCATCAATTCTCACACGTAATCAGGTTTAGAAATTTAAACTTCAAACTAACTATTAACTAAAATGGTGTCACATGTGGTAAGTTCAAAGTCAAACCCACATAAACGATTTAGAAAACACTTAGAAAAATTAGTATGGATAGGAAACAAAAGGGATCTTATTTTTAGAGAACTCAATCAAAGAATAATGAATGATCAAGATGTCATCGGAATTAATTCTAAACAAATCCCTTGGTTGGGGAACTTTCTCTCCATCCCACTATGCTCATTTTCTTCTCTCAAGAATTTCAGTTAGGGAAGGTAACCCAAAACCTTGTTTGAATGTAACTAACCCAACCCACCAATGCCCATGCATGAGAATAAGTACCTATTTAATTCATTAAAAGCATACCATCCTCAATGTGTAATAGCCATGCATGAAATAGGAAGAATAAGATTTAGAAGAATGAAATAAATGAAAAAACTCAACTTGTACTCATCATAAAAGAAATACCTCACTAGGAACAATTCCCTTTCATTACATTCTTAACACTAAAACAACTCACCCCTTCATTCTAGTTATAAGAGTGAAAAAATAAAAGTAAAAGAAAAGAAAACCCAACATCAGAAACACTCAAGTTGAAAGCATTCATAGTGCAGGTTTGATCCTCTAAAATTTGATACCCAACTGCAGCACCATCCTCCACCTTAAATAGACAACATTGCCCACTATTATCTCAGTGTATCTCCTCCTTGCATCTGTTCACATCTTGGAATGTATTTTATCTTTCTCTACTTCAAATACTACTTAGATAAGATGTAGAACCCATGTGAAACACCAATTATATCTCCATAAAAAATATCTCTAACTTCATGCATGGAGAGGGATGACCAAACTACCATATCTATCACAAATATAAATATTATGGCATAAATCATTCTTATAGTGCAATCTGAACCCATTGCCACGAGGTTGAATCATGGTGTTGAGGTTCAATTTTCTCCCCAAAAAACACAAGACGCTTCATTCTCACGACCCTCCATAATACAAGGCAACACATACATCACAACCTCTAACTTCACACAGATCATCAAACCTCCACCTTCTACCCACGACACAAGCAAAAATGTCATGTCACTATTGGATCATAAGAGTCTATGATGGATTAAAAGAGGGGGGGGGGTGAATTGTAGTTTAAAAAATTTAAACTAAAAAAAACACAATACCTCTTAAAGTAAAATGATCATACTCATAGATCATCTGATGATTAGAGTGTAATAATCATAATTACAAATTTTTTGATGATATCAGACTATGTTTCAATCATTATAACATATATACCAATAAAATAAATGATAAGAAAGATTTGTAAAAAAAATTCTATCGTAATATGCATAATGAAAAAATACTTGTAAAAACAAGTAATACAATAGATAGTAAAAGTAAGAATGACTTACAATCTATATTAAAATAATTCACTATTTTAACCTTAAGAGTAAAGGTAGTCATTAACCCTGGCTAACGGTATCCATGGTTTTATACTTATTGTAAATTCTGTCTTTCCTTACTAGGAAATCCCTTGATATGATGATCAGAACAACTCTGTCTTTCTATCCTCAGAAGCCCTCAATATGATGACCAACGTCTATCTTCCTAACATCAGAATCCCTTGATCTGATGGATTAGAGTTACCATTTTCCTATCCCTGGAAGCCCTCAATCATAACAATGATCAGACACATAATACAAAAGAAAATTTTCTAAAGGAAATGCCCCTAAAAAGTATTCAGTTGAATGAAAACTCTCTAAGGAATTAAAAAGACTAAGAATGAGCAGTTCATGCTAAGAAATCTTCAAAATACTTGAGTTGTTAAAATGTACAACTCCCAACTCTTTGAATGACCTGCTATTTATAAGCAAAGTTTTGATGGTCATATTTCCGAGTTAGTTGCAATGACCTCATACAACTGGATCTTGACAGATCATGCAATGTCTCATTTTTTCTGTCTATTATTTTTAAATATTATATGGAATTATTTCGAGACCAGGTTTTGTGATGGCGTGTGATTCTGAGGCCCGAAGTGCCCGGAATAAATGTTTTAAATAAATTAAACTCTAAATAGAACGTGTGAGTGATTTTCCTGAAAAAGTGTAATAACTTTTAAATGGTTGTCCGAATCAGAAATCTGAGGTCACTGTTGCATTCAGAGTAGCGACTTTACCTTAGGTGGGGCCTAACATCGACCGGCACAAGTCTGCTGCAAAAGTTAGATTTCAGATGTTTTAAAGGAAATAAAATAAATAAATAATCTATTTTATTTTGATTTCCTTTTTGACGCAACGACCTAATTCCTCCCCTATAAATATCTGCTTATGGAAAATTCACATGGTTAGCTGCATAACCCTGTGAATTGGAAATGGGCGTTGGAGCGGAGGATGAGGAATCTTTGGCAGACAACGTTAGAGCTAACGATTGTCCATCAATCAAATTGAGGTAGGGGTTTTGTTATTTTGATCTGTTTTCCTTATTCTTCAATTAAACAACAAACATGGATCAACTGACGAATAGGTTGATTCATGGATTGTGTGTTCTTGTAGGATGGTGTTTTTTTTCGTTTCTTTGGCGTTTTGATTTGGGATTTGGTCTCTTTATTATAATTGTTGGATTATCGTTTGATTCATTATTAAATCTACTAATGAGAGTGGATTGATGCTGTAATGAATGACAGAAGAGGTGCATTCCTCCTTTTCTTATTGTTTTCTTCCTACCTCACCCCATGTTATTTGCATTCTTCAAGGGGTGATGAATAATGGATCGTTGTGAATCTGTTTCGCAACATAATGATCCCAAATCAAAGATCAAGCATCGCGACAACCTAGAGAAGGTGCGACAACAATGGTAGACGACGAATCGGCTCGGATCAGGAGAAATTGTTCTTCGACCGTTCTTCACACGGGTGGATTGAAATGAGGTTTCAGGGCCGATCGAACACCTGAAACCTCCCAAAACATTGATGGCATGGTAGGGAGACCTTGGATCTTGAGTTTCGTGAAAAACGGATCGTCAGAACGAGTATCAGAAGATCGAAGGAGGCGCAATGGTGGAGGCCTCGCGGTTCTGGAAAATCCTGAAGAACACAACATGTTCTCTGAAGAACACCCCGTGTGGGGTTAGTATGGTAGTGACTAGGGTTTCCATGCTGCACATGGCGTGCTCCTGGGAGGACACAGTGTGTTGGCACTACCCAGTGGCGGCTGAAGTTCCGGGCGACATGAAGTGTTGACACGGTGTGTGACCATTGTCACAAGGTGTGTGGGTATTTATACGGGACTCGGTGTGTATCTCAGATGATATACAGACACGGGGTGGAGTATACGCCATGTACTCCACCACATGGCCAGATGAGGCCGGTTACGTGGGTCACCACATGTACCAGTTACACAGGTTGACATACACGGGTTGTGGTCATGTACGATCACATGGCCAACGTACACAGAGCAGACCCTAGATACATTGACACGACATGTGATCCTTACTACACGCCATGTATATATATTTTTACACGGTATGTTCTCCAGATTTGGGCCGTTGTACATGAGCAGTACCCATAGTCAAGGGACATGACATGTGAGCACTCCTACACACCGTGTACTCCCTTATATTTGTCTTGATCTTCTTGTCCACCATTCCTTGGACAAGTTTCATTTTAGTTAGTGCCCCTTTACTCATTCCCCTGAAGGTTAGGTATCATTTCCATCCACAGGAGTATGATCCCTTCAATCGGACTTTCCGATATAGAGTCAGGTATCCCTCCGAGAGGCCTGGAGCAAGATCCTCTATCCATTCTTGACCCTAGGTAGAGTCGGACACTAGTGTAGAAAACATTTTTAACATTGTTTTTTTAATTTTTTACGTCGGTTTTTAACCGACGTTATTAAAGGTGACATTATAAATTTTGTTTTTTACGTCGATTATAAAAAAAAATGACATTGTAAATCTATAATGGAACCGATTTTTTTACATCATTTATTTAAGAGCCGACGTAATAAACTATATACCACATCAGTTATTAAATAACCAACGTAAAAAAGCACAATTCCAAATCATTTTTTACGTCATTTATTTAATAACCAACATAAAAAACATTATACCACATCGGTTTTTAGATAACCGACATGGAAAACCATTATCCCAAACATTTTTTACGTCAGTTATAAAATAACCGATAAAATCCTTTTTTTTTGAAAAACAGTGAAACCATTCCTTTTCACTGTCGAAGTAGACCTGAAACAAGCATAACCAGACCAGAACTAGACAAAAAAAAAAACAAGCTGAACTAGACCGAAACAAGAACCAACAACAAAATTAAACCTTCACATTTATAACATTTAAAACTTACAATATCAACTAAAAAAACCTAAATCCAACCAAACAACTACCAAAAACACATTTACAATTACAACATTCAAAATTACATTTTACACTACAAACAAACTAAAATCCAATCAAACATGTAAAATAATTTGACCATTCCACCTGTAAGTTTTTGACATCTTGAGCACTATAAGGTAGAGGTTCATCAAATAGATACAAATTAAAGTGAAAGTAGTTAACATGTATAATGAACAAATCAAATGAAATATTATGGAATAGTTTATTAGGAAATCTAACCTCATAAAACTTCAAAATTGTTCCAGTTGTAATTATTTCATACATAAATCTTGACATATAATATCCACATTTGATGAAGACTTGTTGTTTATGAAATTTCTATTTAAATGAGTTTTTCAATTCAAAATTTAATTTTTATGCAATACATCCAAAATGTATAAATTATAAATGGATATTTACCTTTACTTTTACATATTTGATCTTGGAACTATTTTTCTTTATGGTTTTTCAAAAGTAGGACCATCCCCTATTAGAAAATAATATGAATGAGATAAATTTAAAATTAATTATAATATAAACAACTTTTAAGAATTTGAAACCTACTTTTCCAACATATTCTTAAAATTTTCTCTCACGTCACCATGGAGAGAGCATATCTAATGAAGTGTTTTTCCCTTGGACAAAAAACACCTTTCATCCAATGGCCTCTGATATAAACTAAAATTTAAGGTTAGTGGTTTTTATGTTAAAAGATATAGAACAATTTCTGAGATATATGTTTCATACTTATCACAAAAAGGAATCAACCAACACTGCATGATTATATTCTATTCAAATCTTTCAGCAATATAATTTTTTCTCTGTTCCTCATCCAATGTATGTGCTTTAGGGGAATAAATTGTGGGTCCATGAATCCATATATATCCATTTACTCATTCTTCTCACAAATGTTATAAAATACCTAATACAAAATAGACTTAAGTATACTTTTTTAATAAATTTAACGTAGGTAAAGAATTGTGTTAAGATTTACATGGAAAAAATTTGCACCACGTTGATGCCCAAATTATCTCTAGTAACAAGATCCATGATATCATTTTTCAGAATCCCCACATCTATTGCACGTCCAAAAACACGAGATTCCATTGGGAATATATAATGAGCCACCAACAAATTTGAATATCTTGATAATTTGTCAAGACTGCTAGAATCTGTATCTAATGTCATATCCATTTGTCTTTATCATTGCCTATACATTATTTCTTTACCTTTAAAATATTCATTTAAATAAATAGATAAATATATTAACTTTCAAATTTTAAAAAAAATTTAATACAAAAATAAAATAAAAGATATAACATACACATACCTCTATAGTAATGGGTCACAAAAGTCTGGATGACCAAAATAAAAAGTGGCTAATACTTTATCCAACTGTCGTCACCTCATCTATGGGTAATGATACTCAAGCTGATATATCTATAATATCCTTTACAATGACCCTATGCTGCTTTACCATTAACTTTTGATGATGAATTGTATTTCCTATATAATATATCATCCCATATGCAACTATATGATGGTGAGGATCATCAACATAAAACTCACAATAACTAGGAAGTAGTGGAGGAGGGGGTGTAGGATTAAGATAAAAAATGGGATCCTTAGGATTAGGTGGAGGATAAATAATGGGATCTAGAGGTGGAGGAGTGGGAGCTACTGGCGGAGGTGGAGGATAAAAAATGGGGTCTGCAGGCAGAAGTGGAGGAGTGAGAGCTGTAGTCTGAAATTGTTTTTGCATGTCTAAAAACATAGACTGTACCGACACTCTGATCTTTTCCTCCATTGTCGCATTAATATTATGAACTTAAAATTCCAAAGATTATATTTTTTTTGATAAATAACCTCAATGGAAGATACTAAATAATTTGGAAACACTTTTCTTAACGATACACCCGTCGGGTATTCTCGTACACGACCCGGGTGTTCGGGCTTTCCCAATATTGTATATAAAATATCTTGCCTCCTAACAGTTGTAAATACCCCTTATGTGCTCTGCTCCTCAATAGAATCCTCTATGAATTAATTGATTTTTAATGTTTCAAAGTATATAAAAAAGAGAACTAACTTAAATAAATAAAATAAATATCTTACAATATTCTCAGCTATGATCCTCGATTCTTCCATAAGATATTGAATTTTTTTCCCATCTGAGCCCTCTTCCATTTTTCATGTCTAGATGGAGGGGATTGAGGGGAAACCTCTCTAGAGCTTGAAGAATTATCTCTAAGTTTTTGTAAATTTTCCTCCATCATTTTTTCTTCTAATAAAGTATACCCTCCTCGAGATAAATTATGAGGGTGTACATTTTTATATTGGATCTCATGATGATATCTCCTTGTTTTCCGTAAATTAATAATAATAAACCATTAAAAAATAATTAATAAGATCATTAATATAAGAAAATTTATAAAATTTTAAATTAAACTTACCAAAAATGATTCTTTTCTTCCACTGTCAACAAATTCTTTCCATGTGTCTTCATATATAAAAGGATATATATGACATAGATTTTCATTTTTTCTATGACCAAAAATGAAATCATATGTGAGGGTTGATTTTAAATCCCTCCATCTCCTAGTAGCCATCAATAAAAATTTCTTCCTGACTCCTCCAGTGTCAGGAATATCAAATGTCATCTGATAAAGAAGAAGAAAAACATATTATACTATAAAAATTTAAAGATTAGTAAAAAAACAGAAAAATTTATTACCAAAATTGTCTCCCATGCTTTTTCCACACTTTTCTAATCATTTTACAAAATTCTTACTTTGATTTTACCTTGAGTTGATACAAAACTCTTAAAATAATTTTCATTTGGACCTCTAGGAATATCATTCTCATCAAACTCTATGACTATCCTCTGGTCCTGGCTACGATCAAGTGATAGTTTTGGTAAACGTGTGCTACCTTGTTTACCAACCCTTGAAATCTTCTTTTCCATTATGGGAGCACATAAAGAAAATTGGGGAACATCAGGAAGAGCATGTGAATGTTCCTCCCCAAACGTATGACCACGATGCTCATCTCCAGAATTATGTGGTTGATCAACTGATTGATATGTCATTATCTTTCAAATTAAAAAAGAAAACATTGGTTCACAAATATACGAATTCAAATATTACAATACTAATGTAAAAAAATGAAAAACTGAACTAAGTTATGTAATAGTAAACATGGTAAGCATGGTAAAGCATGGTAAATGGTAAACATGGTAAACATAGTAAAGTAATTTTCATTCAAAAAAATAAATAAATATATATGTTACGTAATGGTAAACATGGTAAACTATGGTAAACATGGTAAACATGGTAAACATGGTAAACATGGTAAACATGGTAAACATGGTAAACATGGTAAACATAGTAAAGTAATTGTCATTCAACAAAATCAATAAATATATAAGTTACATAATGGTAAACATGGTAAAATGTGGTAAACGTGGGAAACATGGTAAACATGGTAAAGTAATTATCATTCAACAAAATTCAATAAATATATAATTTATGTAATGGTAAACATAGTAAAATATGATAAACATGGTAAATATGGAAAACATGGTAAACATGGTAAAGTAATTGTCATTCAACAAAATCAATAAATATATAAGTTACGTAATTGTAAACATGGTAAACTAAACAAAATAAAACTAAAATAAAATAACATTTCTACTTATTAGTTTTAATACGCATTTTAATAATGAAAAAATTAAAATATCTAACATTTTATGAAATTAATAAATGTAAATGAGAAATAAACATATGTTACCTGTAATATTAGGAATCTACAAATGGATTTTTCCCAAATTCCTTCACCATGATCATTCCTTATAGCAAAAACCATGTCAACAACATGCTCATCATTATTTTATTCTAATATTTCCATGGAAGTAGGGATATCACATAAATTGGCATATTCATCAAGTTAATCCTCACCAACATATTATTTTTTTCCTTGTAAAATAATAGACCACTGCATATCTGATTTATTAAAAACATAGAAAATATGTTTTTCATGTGTTGCCATTATAAAAGAATCAGTTGTGTCTTCCAATCTATTAAGATTAACAACTATTATTACAAATTCATCGTGTCTGACACTTTTGTTACCGATAAACCATTTGTAGTTAAAACACATGAGCTTTAATTTTAAATTAATGAACCTCCCATATTTCTTCGATGACTCCATAATATGCACTTGATGTAGAAATCGAGTTTTTGTCTTTAGAACTTGAAAAATGCATTGCTTCTGCGAACACCAATACCCCACTATTCTAAACTGCACTTTTATTGTCCTGAGCGTTCATATGAAATGTATAGTCATTAATGTCATACCCAGACCATGTTATCACATTTAAACTTAGACCACCCACTAACCATATTAATTTCTCTGATTAATCAAATCTACCAAGTAAGGTCTTTTTAAGCCATGGAAAAAATGTTTTGTTATGCTCATTCAAAATCAATATTTATTTCTTCTTTGGATGATATTATTTCAACTCATTAATATGCAATGTGATATATGGTTTAGCATCAATAATGTTATTCAAGATGTATAAATGTAACTTCTTTATCTGTTTAGCTGACAACGATTTGAATTTCAATCCATGAATCCCCTTTCCATCATTATTAACTCGTTCATGGTGAGATGGAGGAAAACCAATGTGCTCCATCACAAACAAGTAACTCATAAAAAACTCTGCAACCTACCCATAAATATACTTTTTAATAATGGAGGCTTCTGGTCGATATGGATTCTTAACATACCCCTTAAATATTTTCATATAACTTTCAAAATGATACATCCAACAAAGATATATAGTTCCACAAAACTTTATTTCTCAAACCAGATGAACCATTAAATGCACTATTATATCAAAAAAAGATGGAGGAAAATAAATTTTCAATTGAAAAAGTATAGAAATTTAATCCTTTTCGAAAATTTTCAAAGCATCCACATCAATAACCTTATTACAAATTGAATTGAAAAAATAACACACCTTCATGATAGTATTTCTAACACGAGTGGGCAATATTCCACACAATGAAACTGGTAGAAGTTTTTGCATTATGACATGACAATCATGATATTTCATACCTGTCAACTTCAAATCCTTTAAAGAGACAAATTTTTTTACATTTTAAGAATAAACTTGCGGCACTTTGATATCATGAAGACACTGAAAAAAGCTAATTTTCTCCCTCTTGGATAATGCATAACAAGCTGGTGGAAGAAATGTTCACCTTCCATCAGGAGTGGGAGCTAAATCTAAATGTATTCCCATTGATAGTATGTCTAATCTAGCATTAAACCCATTTTTATTCTTTCCTTTAATATCTAAAAATGTTCCAATCAAACTATCATAAATATTCTTTTTCACATGCATAACATAAATATTATGTTTCACTTCATGATATCTGCAATATGGTAGCTCAAAAAATACTAACCTTTTCTTCCAAATATGTCTATCATTACCAGATTTATGTGTCTTTCCCAATGCCACATCAAGGTTTTGTACCCTCTCAAAATACTCATCAGTGGATAAAGGTTTTAGAGCAATATCAAATTATTGTGAGCCATTGAATTCCTTTTTTAGTCTTCTATAAGAGCAATCCATAGGCAAAAACTTTTGATGAACCATGTATATTGTTTCCCACCCATGATGCAATTGAAAATATGAAGTCTGTTGTTCACAAATTGGACATGCTTTATGCCCCTTAACAGTGTATCCAGATAAATTTCCATACACTGGGAAATCATTTACAGAAAACATAAGCACTGAATGCATTTAAAAATATTCAATTTTATAAGAATCATACACCCTAATACCATCCTCTCATAAAAGTTTGAAATCATCAATCAATGGTGACAAGAAAACATCAATATCATTTCCGGGTTGCTTTGGACCAGAGATCATTATACTCAACATGACATATTTGTGATTCATACAAACTTTAAAATATAGGTTGTAAATTACCAATAAAACATGCCATGAACTTTGTGTGCTACTGAGGCTTCAATATGGATTCATTCTATCTGTGCACAACCCAAGTATGAGATTTCTAATTTCATTTACGAATGCAGGATACTGTTCATAAATTTCCTTCCATTGCGGACAATCAGCTGGATGACATATTTTTCCATCACATATCCACTCATCAGCATGCCATCTTAACCTTTTTGAATCATCTGAATTAGTAAATAAATGTTTCAAATGATGAATTATAGTAAGATACCAAAATAACTTGGTAGGGATCTTTGTAATCTCTACATCAGCATGTGATTTTTCTTTCAACTTATACCATGATGTACCACATTTAAGACACTCTGACAGAAATTCATATTCCTTCCTATATATTATACATTAATTTGAGTAGGCATGTATTTTCATGTATCCCAATCCCATTAGGCATAATATTTTCTTGGCCTTATAATGTGAATCTGGAAGATCATTGTCTTTTAGAAGAATGTCTTTCAAAAATTGTATCAGCTTTGTAAAACTCTTGTCACTCTATTCATGTTTCGACTTTAGGTTAATCAATCTTAACACTATCGATAAAACTGTAAAATCTATACAACCAAGATACAATGGTTTTTCAGCGTCAACATATAGATGCTCAACTGTTGGCTCTATCTCAATTTGTTCCGCTACAATATCAATAATCATTTCTTTAATTTCATTGGAGTTTCCATCTTGAAAATCACCCTCATCAGTAGATCTGAATTTCTGTCCAGTTTCACCATGCCAAATCCAAGGGCTGTAACTCAAATTAAAACCATAACAAATCAGATGATCTTTGATCTCTCTACTTTTCAACTTCTTCATATTCAAACATTTTAGGTAAGGATAGAAAAACATGTTGTTGCTTGGAATATTTCGTTTAGAAAATTCCAAAAAGGAATCAACACCTTCCTCATATTCATTACTTATTCGATGTTCCATGATCCAACTTTGACTCATTATTACCTATAACAAATATCAAAATTATACATCTTGTTAATATAAGCCAATTTTATATTTATATGAAATATATCATAATTTTAATGTAATTTTTTTGAAATATAAAATAATTATATGAGTATTTGAAAAAGATATGTATGGAAATAATTTTAAAAAGAAAACATAGTTAGATAAAATAGTTTTATATTTATATGAAATATGACATAATTTAAAAGTAACACAATTTTAAAATATAATATAAAGAAAATATATGCGTATTTGAAAATTATAAAGATAGTTTTTTTGTGAAATAAAATATTTACTTCATTTCATGCAATTTTGATGGTCACATATATGAGTTTTATCATTCTTGTTGAGTTTTTTTTGGAAAATGGTATTCTGTATTGTTGAAATTGATTTGAGTGGTAAGTTGATATTGTTATTTTTTAAGAAACTTTTTGAAATGGATTTATATTAGATTCAAAGTACAAGACTTTAGAGGAACCTAGATTGTCTTGGGAAGGTGGTGAAAATATCCTATTCAAGGTATGTTGATAGGTTGTTTTGGGGGATACTTAGCTAATAATAAATAGTTAACGAATTCAGTGCTAAATAAATAAGCAACCATGAATCAACATACTATGTTATAATATATACTAGTAGTCAGCATAAAATATGTACTATATACAACCTGACCATATAGGAAAATAATTAAATAAAAAATGACCCAACTCCTATAGGAAGACTGAGTACATATTCATCACAAAACACCTAGGAAAATATAACTTCTTTTTTTTCTAAGCTGTAATAACTAAAAAAATTAATGTGTTATATAAAATGACAAGGGTGCTATGATATATAACCAATGTCTCTATGATATCTATATGGGAATTTCATATTTAAATATGGAAGCAGCTAACCAAAGTAACATAGAGCTTAATGTCCAACGATTTCAGATCAAGGATAAGAAAAAAAGTGTCAAATAATGATAGCATTAAGAAATAATTCAAGATATTGTGATATTTTAAAAAAATAAATCCCAAAATATAAATGTAGGTCATCCGCAAAAAATAACAAATGAAATCAAGCTGTGTGAGGATTACTTGAATGTTGCGAGTCAATTTGATAGATCTGGTGATAAAAAATATGAAGAACGATGCTGGAAAAACGAGGTTGTAGGGCACGAGTTCGACGAAACGTTTCTAGGTTTTTTGCGTGAGAGAGATGAGTCACAGGTCGCCCGATCGAAAAATACAGACTGAAAAAATACGACACTTGATAAATTTTTAAAAGGTTTACCACATCGATTATTTAATTACCGACATGATAAATTATGTTTTTATTATATTTATCACATCGATTATATAATAACTGACGTGAAAACATCTTTTTACATCGGTTATTTTATAACCGATGTTATAAAGTCGATCTTTTACATCGGTTATATAATAACTGATGTGAAAAACATATTTTTATGTTGGTTATTTTATAACTGTTGTTATAAAGTAAATCTTTTACATCAGTTATATAATAACCAACATGAAAAATAAAATATCGGCATTTTTTATGTCGGTTATAATATAACCAACACGATGAATCAACTTCTACAGATTTACAGGTCTGTTATATATAATCAACGTAAAAAGTGCCAACATGGTAAATTTTTTCTACACTAGTGAGGTATCGACGTGACCAATCCTACAGGATGCCGATCCTCTACTTAGTTGGTGGAATCTGGAGGAGTTGCGATATCCGCCAAGGCCCTGGAAATGATCCTCATCCGTGTATCGTGATCTTTTCCTACTCAGGAGTGTGTTCTCCCAGAATGAGTGTATATGTTCTCTCTTCAGATCTATTAGTGCATCCATATCTCTTATAAATTTTCCCGATGAATAGTAATTCTCAAACAGACGTCATCAGAGCTATCAAACTCATGGAGTGAGTTCTACCGGACGAGTTCTGTGTGAAATCTTCGAACTGAATCCCTAGTGTGGGTATGCGGTCGTTGTGACTTGTCTCTAGACTACGGGTCTAGGTTTCGAGTATATCTGGATGTGTTTCTCTTTCTATATGTTTATTATGGATATCAGACTCTTGGAGTGAGTTCTCTTATAAATTTTCCCGATGAACAGTACTTCTCAGACGGATGTCATCAGAGATATCAGACTCATGGAGTAATTTCTTCTAGATGAGTTCTGTGTGGAATCTTCGAACTGAATCCCTAGTGTGGGCATGCGGTCACTATGAATTGTCTCTAGACTATGGGTCTAGGTTTTGGGGTCTCATATTGAGTATTTTTATACTCACCCCTGTACGGTATTTGTCCACACGTGTCGTGTCTTGTGGAGACAAGAGGCCTTTTGACAGAGTCCAGGGCGGACCAGGATCGAACCGGATTTTTGAGTTCCTTGCAGGCTGAGGTGTTCCTATGACTACGAGAAGCAGTCCCAGTACCACTTTTTTCTTACAGGTTGGACTTTGTAGTTTTCAGACTCTTTCTTTTGGTGGGCTTGTATTCTGGCCCAATTTTCTTTCCGCACTTTACTTCCATTGTACTTTGTTGGTTGGGTTTAGTTGTATGCATGCATTTTGTTCCTTAGTGGTTTTTATATTTCAACATTTGTGGGCTTGGAGATGTGTACATGTGTACATGTACTTAGAAAATGCCTCCCATGTTAGTAATATACCTACTTGGTTCTAGTCACCAGCCCCTGGCCTATTGGACGCGGGCTTGGGGAGCCGTAGTGTGGACCCCACTAAGACGGGTCGTGATAGAGTGGTATCAGAGGTGGTCGGTTCTAGCTTAGGACTAAGAGTCTGTGACATTGGTTTAGGGAAATAGTGTCAAGTGTTCCGAGTTCAGCTTTTAGGCCAGGGACTCTAGTGTTGGTGCGGGTGGCTAACATATCCATACACCAGGACTCTGATAACCCGCTTTTCAACTCGGTACATAAAAACACTAGTTGCAGGGAAATAAAATAATGGTACATGCATCATATAGGAATGAGTTTTGTTTTCCATGTACTTTGTGTCAGCTATCTAGATATACTCATTGACCATGGTACATCTTGTTTAGTTATAGTATGCCTCTGCGATGCATACCTGCTAGGATTCTGCAGCTCGATCACGAGGATGACCCCCTCAGTGACGTGGCTTCGATACAGGGACCGGTTCCCCAGGTGTTACCTCCAAGTGGTTCACCTCCTATACCACCGCCATTGGAGCAGCACGTGGTACCTGCAGTACCAATAGATGAGGAACACAGGCTGAGCATGCTCTATGAGTTCCAGAGATAGAGACCCTTCAGGTTCCAAGGCGAGCCCGACCCTCAGGCGACTGAGTACTATCTTGAGGTGGTATCCAGATTTTTCTGTCTAGTGAGGACACCGACAGACCATATGGTGATCCTAGGAGCGAGCCTTTGATGAGGTTCGGTGGGGATGATGGTAGATTTTCACCATGCATACTCACAACGAGGAGACTCTTTTGTAGACGGAGTTCAAGCAACTCTTTAGGGAGGATTTATCTCTGGTTATGCTGAGGGAAGTGCATATCCAGGAGCTTCTTTATCTCCAATATGGGAGTTTGAAAGTGGTTGACTAGTCATCGAGGTTGACCAACCTCGCTGGGTACTCGATGGATACAGTTAGGGATAAGTACTTTAGAGCTCGAACCTTCGAGCACGGTCTGCGGTGGGAAATATGATATAGTGTTGTGCCTCTATGAATTTTGACTTATGATGGAGTGCCTAAGTGGGACTTGGTGATTGATAGATTCTTGGCAGAGTAGAGACAACCAGTGGTAGTTAGTAGCAGAAAGACAGATGCAGAGACATTAGCAGTAGGTATCTGATGTCAGACACAGGGTTCAGGATGTGGGAGACATCATAGGAGGACCCAGGAAAGGGGATTGAGAGTCTAGGGCTCTCAGGCTAGATCCAGTCAGTCTAGGGAGAGGCGATGCTACTCGTGTGATGGTAGAGGACATCTCTCTAGAGACTGTCCAACCCGTTGAACTGCTGATAGGGAGGTGGTGGATGGACCACCGAGGTAGAGGCAGAGAGTGGAGCAGGGAGAGCTGTAGGTGGTGGAAGACACTTTGATCTCCTTCCACCACTACCCCTAGGAGGTCCGCACTAGGCTATGGGAGCTGGGGGATATGGGCGGGGACAACTACATGAGGTCAAGTCATACTACCCAGAGAATCCAAGGATGATTTGAGGTACGATCTGTGTCTTTTCTACCTTAGATTACGTACTCATAGACACAGGTTTCATTTATTATTTCCTCACCACATGTCTTGTACAAAACCTTGAGATTCTGGTAGAGCCATTTACTTGACCCTTACGCTTGGAGACACCTACATGAGGAGAGTCGATGATTACTCAACTTTGCAGACAGTGTGATATTTCCCTTGGAGGAGAGAGTTTCGGTTGGAACCTCTTGGTGGTTGCGTTGAGGCCTTACGATGTCATTCTCAGTATGGATTGGTTATCTTTGGTCCATGCCCAGATTGATTGATTTAGGCGAAGAGTGCAGTGTGTCCACAGTGATAGAATAGGGTTTTCCTTTTTTGGTGAAAGGGAAACCCAAGAAACAAATAATGGGATCATGCATAAGAGAGTATAGCCTATCAATCATGAGTTGGATAGCCTTACCCTCAGAGCAGTAGATGTTGTGAGCTTCCAGTTCCAAGCAGTAGTGGCGGAGTATGAGGACGTCTTTCCAGAAGATGTTCCAGGATTACTACCCCGCTGGGAGATCGACTTCTACATCGACTTACACCCCGAGATGACACCGATATCCTCACCAGTGTATCAGATGGATTTATCAGTGCTTCACAAGATGATGGTGCAGTTTTATGATTTGTAGAGTAATGGATTTGTAAGACCCAATGTTTCACCCTAGGTGGCCCCAATTTTTTTCTCCAAGAAGGCAGACTGGAGTTTGATATTGTGCGTGGATTACTAGTGCCTAAATCAAGTAACAGTTAATAACAAGTATCCATTACCGAGGATCGAAGACCTCTTCGATCATTTGGGAGGGGCACAATGGTTCTCTAAGGTTGACCTTTGATCGGGTTACCACTAGTTATGAGTACGGGATGAGGATATACCGAAGATTGATTTTCAATGCCACTACGGTCACTACGAGTACTTAGTGATTCCCTACGTAATAAAGAACACCCCTACAATGTTGATTGGACTTATGAACCAGATCTTACAGCTATACTTAGACCGGTTCATAGTAGTCTTCATCGACGACATCATTTTGTACTCAACGTCAGAGGAGGAGAACGTGAGACACCTGCAGATGGTTCTAGACATACTCCAAGAGCACTAGATTTATGGGAAGCTCTCAAAGAGCCAGTTCTGGATACAAGGGGTCCACTCCACCATTGTAATGACACCATTGGAGGCCTTGTATGGGTGACCATGTCGGTCACCACTATACTGGACCGACCCTAGAGAGTTAGCGCTCATGGGTCCAGAGTTGGTGCAAGCTACCACCGAGAAGGTGAAGATCATTCAAGAGCAGATGAAGACTGCATAGAGCCGACATAAGTCTTATACTGACAGACGGAGGATACCTCTAGAGTTTGAGGAGGAGGACCATGTCTTTCTTTAGGTCTCGCCTCAACAAGGGTTACAAATATTTGGCTGGGGCGGCAAGTTGTATTTGTGGTTCATCATCCCTTTTCAGATACTGTACAGAGTTGGTGAGGTGGTGTACCGCCTAGCTCTACCACCATAGTTAAATTGGGTGCATGATTTATTCCACATGTTGCAGCTAATGAGGTACGGGCATGACCCATTTCCAATCATCAACTAGGGCGAGTTGGTCATCGAGGATAGAGAGACCTTCACAAAGTACCCAGTGGAGGTCGATGATCGATAGGAGAGGATCCTTTGTGGGCAAGATATTCCCTTGGTGTGTGTCTGGTGGAAGCACAATAATCTTCAAGAGAGGATGTGGGAGCAGGAGGCTCAGATTCGTGCCCAATACCCTCATCTTTTTGAGTATCCCTCCTTTGCTTTGGCTTTCTGGGACGTAAAGCCCTAAGGTGGGGAGAATGTAATGTCTCAGATTTTTTGTGTATTATTTTTAAATATTATATGAAATTATTTTGAGACTAGGTTTTGTGATAATGTGCGATTCTGAGGCCCAGAGTTCCAAAAATAAATGTTTAAAATAAATTAAACTCTAAATAGCACACGTGATCAGTTTTCCTAAAAAAGTGGAATAACTTTTAAACAAGTGTCCAGATCAGAAATATAAGGGCACCTTTGCATTTAGAGTAGCGAATTTACCTTAGGTAGGGCCTAAAATTGACCGGTACAGGTCGCCTGCAAAAGTTAGTTTTCATACGTTTTAAAGGAAATAAAATAAATAAGTAATATATTTTATTTTGATTTCATTTTTGATGCAACAACCTAATTAATCCCCTATAAATATAAAATTATGGAAAATTCATAGGGTTATCCGCATAACCCTGCAAATTGGCGACAACTGTTGAAGCAGTGAAGGTGGAACCGTTGGCAGACGACGTCAGATCTATCGATCGACGCACATTGGAGTTCGACGAACCTCACCAATGAGTGCGATGCGGCGATCTCCCTTCAATCAAATAGAGGCAGGGGTTTTGTTATTTTTATCTATTTTCCTCATTCTTCAATTAAACAATGAATGCGAATCAACCCACGAATAAGTTGATCCGTGGATCGTGTGTTCTTGCGGGAGGGTTCTGTTTTTCTGTTTCTTTGGGGTTTTGATTTGGGATTTGATCTATTTATGATAATTGTTAGATAATTGTTTGATTCTCCATTAAACATACTAATGGGAATAGATCGACACTATGATGAATGATGGAGGAGGTGTGTTCCTCATTTGCTTATTGTTTTCTTCCTCCCCTGCCCCGAGTTCTTCACGTTCTTCACGGGGCGGAGAACAACAGATCGTTGTGAATCTGTTTCGCAATGAAACAATCCCAAATCTGAGATCAAGCATCGTGACAGCCTAGTGGAGGTATGACAGTGATGGTGGATGACTAATTGGCTCATATTGAGAGAAATTTTTCTTCAACCGTTCTTCACATGGGTGGATAAAAATGAGATTTTAGGGCCGATTGAATGCCTGAAACCTCTTGAAACAATGATGGAATGTTGGGGTGACCTTAGATCTTGAGTTTTGTGGAAAACAGATCTCCGGAACGAGCATCAAAAGATCTATTGAGGCACAACGATGAAGGCCTTACAGTTCTAGAAAATCCCGAAGAACACGATGTGTTCTCTGAAGAACACATCGTGTAGGGTCAGCATGGTAGTGGATAGGGTTTCTACACTGCACACAGATAAGAACATGAACTTATCTTGAGAGGAAACGTCGTGTGGTCCTCACCCATTGGTGGTTGAAATTCTGGGTGACATGAATTGTTGACACGGCGTGTGACCATTATCACACGACACGTGGGTCTTTATACGAGACTCAACATGTATCTTGAATGATACATGAAAATGAGGTGGAGTACACACCATGTACTCCACCACACATAAAGATGAGGCTGATTACGTGGGTCACTCCATGTACCGGTTACATGGGTTGGCATACATGGGTTGAGGCCATGTATGAGCACTTGACCAACATACACGAAGTGGAACCTGAATACCTTGACATGGCGTGTGATCCTTACTACATTTCGTGTATATAAATTTTTACACAGCACGTTATCCATACTCGGTTCATTATACACGGGTAGTACACGGAGTCAAGGGACATGGCAGGTGACCAATCCTACACGTCTTGTACTCCCTTGTACCTAGATTGAGCTTCTTATCCACTATTCCTTGGACAAGTTTCATCTGGTTTAGTGCCCCTTTACTTGTTCCCCTGAAGGTCGAGTATCATTTCCATCCATAGAAGTATGATCACTTCTATATGACTTTCAGATATAGAGTCAGGTATCCCTCTAAGAGGCCTAGAGCGAGATCCTCTATCCATTCTTGACCCTAGGTAGAGTCAGGTATCAATGTGACTAATCCTACAGGATGTCGATCCTTTACTTAGTAGGTGGAATCCGGATGAGTCGCGGTCTCTGCCAAGGCCCTAGCAGTGATCCTCATCTATTTATCATGATCTTTCCCAACTCAGGAGTGTGTTCTCCTAGAATGAGTGTATTTGTTCTCTCTTCAGATCTATCAGTGCATCTATCATTCTCATGGACTTTCCTAACAAACAATACTTCTCGGATGGATGTAATCAGAGCTATCAGATTCGTGGAGTGATTTCTCCTGGATGAGTGCTGTGTGGAATCTTTGAACTGAATCCCTAGAATGGGTATGCAGTCATTGTGACTTATATCGAGACTACGGGTCTAGGTTTGGAGTATCTCTGAATGTATTTCTCTTTCTATATGTTCAGTATACATATACTATGTAGAGATAATTTTACCTTTACTTTGTGTATTGCTTTTTGGTTTTCAGGATCACCTACTGAGTATTGTTATACTCACCCCTGCATGGGCTTTTCCTGCATGTGCCATGTCTTGTGCAGACGACCAAACTTTTGATGGAGTCCAGGGCGGGCCAAGACTAGACCGAGATTTTTGAGTTCCTTGAAGGCTGAGGTGTTCATATGACTACGAGTAGTAGTCCCAGTACCTATTTTTTCTTACAGGTTGGACTTTGTAGTTTGAAGACTCTTTCTTTTGTTGGGCTTGTATTCTGGTCCAGTTTTCTTTCTACACTTTACTTCCATTGTACTCTGTTGGTTGGGTTTAGTTGTATGCATGCATTTTTTTTCCTTAGTGGTTTTTACATTTTAGCATTTGTGGTCTTGGAGATGTGTGCATGTGTATAGGTACTTAGGCAATGCCTCCCATGTTAGTAATATTTCTACTCAATACTAGTCACCAGCCCCTGGTCTATTGGAGGCGGGATTGGGAATTCGTGGCGCGGGCCCCACAGGGATGGGTCGTGACAAATCATATGCAACTAAATGTCCAATGACATTTTTTAGCACCATTAAAATGCTAAAAAGTATTATGTCTGATAGAAACAAATATATTATAATCCAATTATAAACTTAGGATTGTATGATGGACTTCCTTATCATTTTTCATTATGATAAACCTTATAAGGATCAATCTGATGTATCAACACTAGTATCTGTTTGATGGTTATGAATTTTTTAACTACAATAGACTGGTCAAAATTCTAACCACTGGTTAGAACAAAGGTAAGTTTTATTAATTGGATACATCCTTAGTCCAATGGATCGTATTGAAGAATGATAAGTTTATATTCGTAATACATTAGAACTACTTCTATATACGGTAAAAAGTAATTTTTTCTACAAAAGTATACAAAAATACTTGGGACATACAAAGTTAGTAAACATATTTTTAAGAAGGTGTTTGTGATTTCCTAAACTAAAGAAATATAAAAGTAATAAGTAAGACTTCTAACTCAACAATATCCCCTTTTTTTGAATGAAAAAAATAATAACTTTAAAAACTTACAACCTTTTGTTCTATTAAGAACTTTGAAGAGATATATCATAACTCCTCCTGAGTTTGAAACTTTTTTTGTAATATGATGAAAAGTATTATATCATCCCCCCCTTAGGATAATATCTTCCCTTTTTAGAGAACTATCCCTTAAAAAATCTTCTTAAAATATATCCCCCCTTGTGATTTCCAAAAATAATGGGAAAGTAATCATAGTTTCCTGAAATATTAAAAGAGTACAAATATACAAAACAATTATTTTTAAACTAAATAACCATCCAATTAATAATAGAAAGAACATTCATCCAAAATTAATTTGAAAAACATTCAAACACACATTATTTGGATGAAATGTAATTCACCATCAACAAGCATTCAAATGTTTGAAAATATTACATTGAGAGTTCAAATATAAAAGTGTTCAATCTTTCTTCATAAGATTTTTTACAATGGCCTTCATCATTTTGAACTCATCTAGATCCTTCTGAAGATTTATGATCTTTTCTCCATTACTACTTTTTTTTGTACTTCATTCTTCAGGATTTCAACTTCTTCTTTCATAAGGATCAATTCATCTTCACATGACCTCAACCTACTATTCCCCAACTCCAAATTGCAGACCTTTTCTTTAAAAAATTTTACTTCCTTTTTCTGATAATCAGTAATATCTCTAAATTCTTCCAAAAATTTCACACTATCAGATACCTAAAAATATAACTTGTTAAAAGAATTTGTCATTTCTAAAAATGTTTCTTAACTTCAGAAAATTGTTTTTCATCTTCCTTGATATCACAATCCACTAGATTTGACCATTTAACCATATTATTATATGATCCTCTCTGAGTCTGAGAATTTTCTTGAAAGGTTTTCAAATTTGCCTCAATATGGATAACTGATTCTATTAAAACTTTCAGGGACTCCGAGTTTTCATTCAATGAACTTCAAATTATCTTTCATATTTCCAAAAGATTAGGAAAATATAGAATGGTGTATTCTAACCTTAAAAAGGACTGAAAATGTAATCAAAACCTTTTTGTGCTATGGTTACTTCCAAATCTGATGAACTTGAAGAAGGTTTGGGAGGTTTCGGTCTTAAGGTTTCGACATCATGTTTCAAAACTTCCTCAGACTTCTCTCTGTTTTCTTTGAAACATTCTTATTATCTGAAACTTCAACAACCTACACATTCTTATCTGACTCAAATTCTTCAGTACCTTTTGTCTGGGATTATTGATCTTTATCTTTGGATTCCTTTTATGATGATGATGATATTTTTTCTTGTGACCCTACTATATCTGCATCCTTATCATACTGATTAGATAAGGGAGATGAAGATGAATCTGAAGATTTATTTTCTTTTGAGCCTCCATCAGTATTTGTTTTTTCATCATCATCATATTCTTCCACTTATTTTTCTACTTATTTTTCTATTTATTCTTCTACTTCTCACTACAAAAATGATTTGGTTAGCAGTGGTTTATTCACAACAGTTCTAGTGACCATTGTGAAATAAATCTGGTAAAAAAATATATAATATAGCAACAGTTTCCTAAAAATGCTATGATTTTTTTCAATTAGACGTGGATTAAATTTAATCACCGCTAAATGTTTTAATAAAACCCTAATACTTCCCCCTCCCTCCCTCCCTTAGTGGGATCCTGAACCCTTCTCCCCCACCTCCCATGACCTCCTCCTCCCCTCTCCCCAGCAGCGGCCCCAAGTTTGCTACACCCTTTCCCCCACCGCTCCTCCTCTCCTCTCCTCAGTGGAGACCCCAAGACCGTGACCCCCTACTCCCTCAACCCCCTTCGACCCTAACCCAGTGACCCCTCCTCTCATTTATTCTTTGGATGGTTCTTTGGAAATGCGACCCCCCGTCTGACCTCCATCACCCCAGATCAGTTCCCCTCTTCAGTGGTGACACGGACCCCCCTCCAAGCTCCTTCTTCTTGGCTCAGATCTTTCCTCAACAACAATGTAGACCCCCCCTTAAAGGTTACATTATCCTCTACCTAAATATATTATTGAGTAGCATTTTAATGTATGATACCATCCCACCCATTGTAATTATAGTGTTATGTATGATATAATATCTTGAATTTGTATACAATATAATTTATTATAGATAATTTTTATATAAAACTCATCCTAAAAACAATATTGTGTATATTTCCACATTAGTATTGATCCTTGAAAAAATACTACAAGATGCTATCACTAGTTTATTTTTTTAATGTTTTCAGCTATGTTAATAATGCCTAAACAGTTTCATACACCATAAATAGGATAGAAGTTAAAATATCAGAAAGAGAAATTAAAAATTGAGTTGAAATATGTAAAAATAATTTCATATATTCACCTTGCCCCTCTTAGAGTGAATACAAAATCTAATGGGAATTTCTTGTTGATTAAATAACATCCTGGGAGTGGTCTTATGAATAAAGTCTACTATGAAGGGATAAATACATATATTATGAATAAGTATTATTTTGTTAATTTATATATAATAATGTTAGTTTTTTTGAATCAAAATATTTGAATTCAATATGTGAATATAGATTATTTTGGGTTCATAAACAATAAGAATATATTATATATAAATATAGATAGATATAAGGATATAGACTATCAATGGTACTCTTTCTGTGTATGATGATTTTGGGTTCTTGCATACAAATTCATATAACCATAATTATTTTGTACATAAATTAATTGGAGATACTATGATCACTACTCAGTGTCAATCAAGAAAAAAAAGTCATTTTATAATCCATATCAAAAGGGTTTCAAAATTTTATTGTTAATTATAACACGGATTAGTTTAAATGGGTTTTTTGAGATGATAATATTCTCATAAATTGTAGATAGAACCCTTTTAAATATGAATCTATCATTAAAAAATAAAAATCAAATACAAATAAAGTAAAATAATTATGTGTACCAAAATTACTTTGTGATCTATATCAATAAAGTATACCTAATGATGATCACTAAGAAATAGTTCTCTTTCTCTTGACTCTAATGGTTTTATATCAGTAAAAAAAACTACATATACTATGTCAGGATTGATAGATCACAAAAATTTGTTTTATCATCCTATCATTGAATATTAATAATGAAGAGGCAAAAAGAGTGAATAATTTAGTATTATTTATTTAACACTACCACAAAAATATATAGATCACATTCTTTATTTTTAATTACTTTATTAAATAACATTTCCTAAGAGATACATCTAATTTGTAGCTACCTAAATATATGGATGTTTTTATATAATGATTTATGAACATTATTATGATTATATTTTCATTATCAATGATTATATGATTCATTATAATGATTAATATTGGAATAACAACCAATATGGAAATATTAATTGCAACATTATATTACATAAACTATTTCATAGATCTACTGTGTGATATGATATAGGAATCTGATAAATACACTAGGATTCAATTATTATTATAATGTTGTGTTCTATATATATAATATTCAAATAATATATTAAAATATAATCATGATTCATACTACATGATTCACCCATTTTATTGAACTAGTACCCAACCCATGCATTTTCATGACATGATCATTAAATTACAGATTTTCATACACAAGATCAAAAAATTGTGGTGATGATATATGTAACCTACGTCACTCATTAGGAGAGTGGGAGGAAATTGGAAGAATAAATAGAGTGAGTGGGCTACTTGTAACACATGGAAATTAAGTGAAGGTTGGTGGTGACACGTGTAGTTAGAAGCATTCTATATAATTATAGATGTTCATTTATGTGTACAAGTGTATATAAATTAAATCAATATATGCATAATTTATACATACAAGTGTATTTTATTTCAAAAAGTGTATGCATGTTATAAGAATAATACTATATGAAATTTGTTAATGTAGAATAGGCATGAGAGGAAAACTAAACTACAAATAGAAGGAATTCATACTATAATTTCAGGCAGTATATAATGTATGAATGTATTGTTGAAAAATGGGTGACTAGGGGATTGAAATCATATAATTTTAATAGTTTATACTAAAATATAAATATTTATAAACTGGAAAAGTTTTATAGATTTTTTAGAGAAGTTTTATTATTATTAATGAAACTTAAAAAATTTAATTGTGAACATGGAACTAAAAAATTTGAATTAATGGAATTTATATAGAGAAATTATCTCAATGTTGAATAAGTGTATGAAAATACTAGTCATGAGTGAAAGAGATTGAAGAGAAACCACATGAGATATTATAAGAAAAGTCATACTTATTGTAGGACCGTTTGTAGTAATCTATCTTCCAGCCTAGGAAGATGTTTTTTCCAACACCTAAATATTCCAATCTATATATAGTATAAAAATTATCAAAAAAATATAAGTCTAACAATAATATGAATTTGAAATAATCATACAGGTATTAGATTATGGCTACATGATAAACTCCATTTGTTAAATTACAATGCACAAGAGGCCCATATCCAAGTAGGAATGAGATAAAATGTAAGTGCAAATATACTCAAAATAAAAAGGCGATTTAATTTTTTTGGAGAAGGTAAGACATCAGACCATATTCCACTTGAGTGTTGGATCACCTTTTAGAGTGTGAATATTTCTTGGAAGTATCTAGCTATGACCATGTCACTCTTCCAACAATAGATTGATCGAACTTAACTTACCTCTTTTGAGAAGCTTGGTCTGTTTTGGTAGTGGCACGAGTATCTTTAGAGGCCAATTGATCTTTCTCCTTCATTTTCTCACTATAGACAAAGTTGCCTAAGTAGGGAAAAAACCCCATCACTTCCTCTATCTATTAAAAAATATCCTCCTAAATCTTGGTCAACAAAATAAATAATCAAAACTAGTAGATATGAAATGGCCATGAATAGGGTCAAAACTAGAATCCTAAGTCCCATTTTATCCAGCATAACCTGAAATAGTAGAATTGAAATCAATTGAACTATCAATTTTCTATGAATTTTTATCATCATAGTCTTACAAAAAAAATTCTAAATGAAGGAATAAATTATTAATAATTAAATGAAATTTCTAATATTTTTACTTCATGTAGTTGAAAATTAATTTGACTACAAAGTAATTGTATAGATAATTAATAGAATATGTTATTAAAACTGCATATTGAAACTGCATATATAAAGAGAATTAGTCTTACACCATCATGATGAAATTTTATATAAACACAAAAAATTTATTTTTTATGAATTCATATAGTTAAATTAAATATATTTTTATAAATGAAACTGAATTCAAATATTATATCTAGTGACATGAAATAAAATGTTCATTTGAAAAAACTACATAGATTTTCTAAAATTTCTTGTATATTCAGTAGAGAATCATATATAGAGCACAATCACCATAAAAAAATTACATATATATTAATAGTATGTAATTTAATGTGCTAGATATACAATCAAAGGCATCATAGTTTCCTTAATTTGAGGCTTTGTAATGTCAACAATTTTGGAAGATGAAACACCATCACATAAATTTTACATTTGCTAAATCTCACATTTTCATATATTTTATACTGTAAATCATTTTTTATAATCCCACCATACTATTATTTTATGGGTAATTGTCACGTTTTTAAGTTTTAGTAGTATTTTGATCTGAAATGCAAAAAATGGTTAAATCTGGAAATTTGACAGATTTTTATGATAGCAGTATTTTGATCATAAAATTTACATTATTATTCCAAATTGTGTGATTTTTTTTGAAATACTAGATTTATTTCTTACAACCTTTTCTTCATGAGAAAATTTTGATTCGATTATTTATAGGCCCAAAAAAATGATTTAATTTCGGAAAGTTTCCGGGCAGATAGTGTGGACCCCACTGATGTAACGAAATCATAACTTGGTGAAAACACCTCCAAATGAATTGATTCTAGATTGAAATGAAATAGGATTCAATAATTCACGTTATATATAATTTTCAAGTCAAAATAAACTCATTGAGGCATTCTTTGAATGGATAAAACATGTGGAAGATGAAACAACTCACCAAGCAGAAATAGTTCCATTGAGAAATTAATTCATAACATATAAATAATGAGTCTAAAATATCTCATATTTTGTGGGGAGACGTTAAATTAAGTGGTAATTTTTTATTATTAAGGATATAATGCGTTAATGGACAGGTTGGAGTGTCATAATAGTATGTGAAGTTGAAGAATTAGAATTTGGAGAGTCAAATGGACAGATTAAATGGTTCTGATTAAACCATTCATAACTCCTACATATGGAAGTAAATAAAGCTAAATTTTTTAACGTGAATAGAGGAGATATTATTGAACAACATTGATGAAGAAAAATATTAAAAATTTGGCCATTTATTAGAGAATAAATGCGAAAACATTTGGAGTATATTTATGGAGAGAATTCTTTCACCCCCTCTTCCTATAAATATGTATCCTCACCCCTTCTCAAAGCATTGACACTTCTGTGTGGAAATTTTCTATTTTTTTGTTGTTTATTTCCATTGTAATAGTATTACTAATTTTTAATATATTTTTCTCTTATTCATCTCATACTCATTTTTTTTATCTTTTTTTCCACCCCATTCTTCTCCACTGTGATCTCTTATACTCATGATCATGAGTAACTAACCTGAGGAAATTCTCAGGCGATCAATCCAGTGTTGAACCCAAGTCATTAAAAATTAAAGATTATTGTTTATTATTTTATTACAGTTAGGCCAAGGGGGATCTTAGTAGGCAAGGTTCCTTTTTGTCTCCACTTTCCACCCAAGACTTAACTTTCTCTTCTGTAATATTTTTCCTCGATCGAGGAGGTGGATGTGTGGTATCTCGGTGATCATTGATTGAACTATATATTCACAACCATATATAGAAGAGGATATTCACACAAAAAATGGAGTGTGTTTAATAATTAAATTTTAAACTAATAATTAGATGATTAAGGTTTAATCTGGATGATTCTCTCGGGAATATCTCCTTTCTTTCTGACTTCATTCTGTTTTCATTCATCGTGTTTTAATTGAATTTGTATGTTAAATTTTATTATTACATTCTCATCTATAAAAAATCCATTTCATATTGTTTTATTTCATAAATATAAAAAATTATAATAAAAAGTGAATTAGAAGTAGTGAGTGATTAACTATAATAGATTCTCAAGAGAGCGACCTTGGTCATCCCCTGTGCTGCATTTAGTTACAAATATTTTTAAGAGTGCACACAACAATGCTTCATCAAATTGGTGTCATTTCTAGGGATCCAAGTGGTTTTCATTCAATATTTTAATTCACATTTTGTAAATAATTTTTCTTTTATTAAAAAAAACACAAAAAAATCATAAATTAAAAAAACACTTAAAAAAATATCTTTGTTCATGATGTATTTTAATTCAAATTATTATTCATGAAATGAACAATCTCAAGTGACATAAAATTTTTGTAATGATCTTGATGCTCAGTTTCAAAGGATTAGTGATAAAGTGAGAAATTTGGAGAGATAAATAGAATTGATTGCTGAATATGTACGCACACCCCAAAAGCAATCCGAACCTGAGTCGGAACCTAAACCAGATTAAGTGGTGGAAGAGATTTCACCTATAATTTTTCATGTTAAAGAACCAGAGGCGGGTGAGAAAGAACTTGTAAAGGAACCAATTACATCATATCACACTCAACCATTGCTCAAGGAGGTCCTAGAAGTACACATTCCAGCTGATGCACTGATGGGAGATCAACATTTTTTGGAAGATTCCTGGAATATCTTTATTGAAGATAACTTGAAACATGGTCTTACCATCCTTGATAATGAAACATCAGACACTTTATACCTCTCTCTTTCTTTGGAAGATAATTAATAAGATGCACCTTCTGAGATTGAGTTTCCAATGGTCATGCCTAAAGAGATCAATTACCAAGATGAATTACTTAAAAGAGAAGATTTCATTATTAACTCTTCATGTTTTCATCTTATTCAAGATAAATTGTTTTCTGACTTTTCTTTATTTGAAATTTATAATATAGTAAAAATGGAGCAGACCTCAGATGTTAATGAAAAGACTACCCAAGTAGTGATGATTGAAGAAGAAGAGTTGGACAAACATTTAGTGGTGTGACTACTTCCTCAATAACATTTTTCATACCATATGGAGGAGGAAACCACATAAGTCAACAGGGAGCACCCCTATATTCTATTCCCTACCACTTCAAACCTCAAATTTCATCTTTCATCTTTCTTGAGTATTGGGAAATTTCTTATCTTCTTTGGGGTTCTCAAATTTCAGTTTTTACTCATGGAAATCAGGAAAAGTCACATGTGGTGTTTCATCTCAAAAAATACACACCCACCATATGATTGGGGATAATCCACTACAACTACCTGACAAGGGGAAATGAAATCTTATCACCCACATGGGGTTCTAAACCATGTTCTATCATCTTTTCTCTTTCTCTTTCGTTTATTTATTTATTTTTATTATTCTTTATTTTATTTTATGATTTCTAGGTATATTGGAAGTATCTAAGAGCTTAACGTAAGGTAGCCACTTCAAAAATAATATCAAGTTGTATATTTACTTCCCTTGGATTTTCTACCTTTATATTTATATTTTGTTGAGTTGAAATAAAGGGTAGTAAAATTTAAGTTCAGGGGAGTGTCATCCAACTTAGTTATTATTTTGTGATTTCCTTTTTTGTTTATCATATTTTTAGGATTTTTGAGCTTTAATGAAGATTATTATCACTTTTCACACATCAATTGATTTTGAAAGAGTTGAAATGATTTTTGAAAGAATGGATTTTAAATGATTGTTGATGTGAATTTTTTTACTTGAATTGGATTGTCAATCATTTTTATGATTTTGACTAATTTTTGAAATCCATTCCCATGAAACACTAACTCAAAATATTTTTCTATTCCTATAAGGTATTCTAAACCACTTTTATATATTCTTCCTAATACCCACACTTTCTTGAAGGAAACTTGAATTTTGTGTGAGAACCAAAATTTGTGATTTTTCTCTTTTGAATATTTGGATTTCATGAAATGTTTTTAATATGATTTATGAACTAATTTGGCTATCCAAATTTTATCTTGAGACCCAACTTTACATTAATTCTTTGTAAGCCCTTAGATTCCATGAATTTCCTTATAGGTTTAAGCCACATTACAAGCCGATTTTTCCTTATATACCTACACTTTTAGTATTTTTTCATGGATATTTCAAGTATGAGTGTGGGGGAAGGGCCTTTTGTATGTGTTCATTGGGATGTGTGTCATTTATGGGTGTTGTGAGGTGTGTTTCAATATTTTGGGCAGTGGATAATAATAGAATTGGGCATGTGTCATCATTTCATTGTGCTTTATTTATTTCATCCATTTCACCTTAAAAAAACGAAAAAATAGAGATGAGCTTGAATTCCTCATTGTAAATTATTTTATGACTCGTGTACCTATAGAAAATAAAGGGCATGAATTTTCATTCATTCATTGTATTTAATTTTCAGCTCATCCACCATTAAAAAAATAAAAACAAAAAGAAAATAAAGTTGTGACTTTCTGAAGCTTAACAAAATGAGGGAGAACATATATGATATCATTATTTGTAATCAATTATTGGATCATATACCATGACATAAAAGGGGGTGGTGTTATTTTTCACATTTTAAGGGGTATTGAGAGAGGAATTTCATGTGTTTTTACTTGAATTAATCATGCATTGTACTTAAGATTCCAACCTCCTCTTTCTGGACTGAAACTTTTTCAATTATTTTCCCACCATTCCAAAGCCACAGAATCATTTGAACCTTTAATTAAAGACCTCATGATTGAATTAATTTTCATGTTTCATGATATGGAGAAAGTGTAATCTTCACAAGCCTATGATGATACATTCAATTTCCATGTATGAGCATAACTCTAGATTTAATTTCTCTTGAGTGAAAAGTGACATAAAATTCATTGTGAGGTATGTTGTTATTGGGAAATGGATTTATTTTTTAGTTTGGATTAATTTTAATGTTTGGAATGAAAATGATAGAGATAATTTATTTTTATATATTATATGTGATGGAATTCAATTTTGGATAAGATCATTGATATTTTCTAATTTTTTGATTGTTGTGTGGATTTTGATTTGGATGTAAGATGATTGCCCAGGAGTGCAATGTTTAAGTTTGTGGGAGTCATGAAGCTCACATTTTTATATATTTTATACTATAAATAATTGTTTATAATCCCACCATACTGTTATTTTATGGGTAATTGTCACGTTTTTATGTTTTAGTGGTATTTTGAGCTCAAATTCAAAAAATGGTTATTTTCTGGAAATTTGATAGATTTTTATGATATGGGTATTTTGGTCATAAAATTTACATTATTATTCTAAATTGTGTGTTTTCTGTTTCAATCCTTGATTTATTTCATAAAAATTTTTCTTCATGAGGAAAGGCTGATTCGAGCATTTAGAGGCCTGAAAATCATTTAATTTGGGAAATTTTCTGGGCAGACGGTGTGGAACCCACCAACTTAACGGAAGCATAAATCGGAACACACACCTCCAAAATCATTTATTACAAATATAAATGAAATAGGCTTCAATAAGGAGTTCTATAGATGAGTTTCAAGTCAAAATAAGATCATTAAGGCATTCTTTGAATGGATAAAACATGTGGAAGATGAAACAACTCACCAGGTAAAAAATGTTTCATTGAGAAATTAATTCAAAAAATCTGAATAAAGCTTCCAAAATATCCCATATTTTGTGGAGATACGATAAATTAAGTTAGGAACAACTTTTATTAAGGATATAACGTGTGAATGGATAGGTTGGAGGGTCATAATAGCATGAGAAGTTGAAGAATTGGAATTTGGCGATTCAAATGGATAGATTGAATAGTTCTGATTAAATCGGTTATAACTCCTACATCTAGTAGTCAATAAAGATAAAATTATTAAGGTGAACATAGGAGATATTATGGAACAACTTTGATGAATACAAATATTACAAATTATTACATTTAATGGATAATACATGCAGAAACATTTGGAGTAAAGTTTTGGAGAATTCTTTCACCCCTCTTCCTATAAATATGTATCCTCACACTTTCTCAAAGCATTGGGACTTATGTGTGGACATTTTCTATTGTTTTTTAGTTTCTTTCCTTTGTAATTTTATTATGAATTTTTAATATATTTTTCTCTTCTTCAACTTATACTCAATTTTTTATCTTTTATTTTTTCCACCCCATTCCACTACAATCTCTTATACTCGTGATTATGAGTAACTAACACTACGGGAAAAATGCGTATTTGCGACGGGTTATTTGCGACGGGAATAAATCCCGTCGCAAATAGTCCCGTTAAAAACTTATTTGCGACGGGGGTATTTACCCGTCGCAAATAATTAGGCTTTTGCGACGGGATTGCTTTCCCCATCGCAAATAGTTTTCCCGCGATGCGCGCCAAATCGCGGGAAAACTATTTGCGACGGGAATATTTTCCCGTCGCAAATAACCGGCGGCGATAAAAGGTATTTGCGATGAGAATATTCCCCCGTCGCAAATAGTATATCGGCAGGTGGTTATTTGCGACGGGACCCGTCGCAAATAACTATTTAACCGTTGACCGTAATAAATGTTGGCTAAGGTATTTGCGACGGGAATCCCGTCGCAAATGGACCCGTCGCAAATAATCTAACCTATAAATACCCCCATCCGTTTTTTTCAAATCATTCTCATTCTCTATCTTCTCCTGCTCTCAAACTTGTGTTTCTAAAGTTGAGTTTTTCTTCAGTTTAATTTTTTTTTTCGGAGCTGATATTAAAGTTTTGAAGAACAATCAGAGCAGATCAATTTTCAAGGTATTTATGTTCAATTTAATTTAATATTTATTTTTAATTTTTTATTAGTTTCAATTATTCTTAATTAGTTGTAATTTAATTATGTTTATATTGTTTTATTACTTAATAAATTTAAATTATTAGTATTGTTCATAGTTAATGGTAATTAGGAATAATTAGTAATAATTTTTAATAATTAAGAATAAATATTAATAATTAGTAATAAATACCAATAATTAGGGATAATAACATTATTACATTATTAGTCTATTTTATTATTAATATTAAAATAATATAATTTTTTATATATATACAGTTCTCTTTTCATCTGTGTGTTTGCTGTCTTCACATGTATTATTTGTATGTGGAGATAGAAAACGCACAGATGAAAGGAGAACTGTATATAAATTAGAAAATTATATTATTTTAATATTAATAATAAAATATACTAATAATGTTATTATTTGTAATTATTGGTAATTCTTCCTAATTATTAGTAATTATTCATTTAATTACTAATAATTAGGAATAATTACCAATAATTATCAATAATTAGGAATAATTAGTAATAATTACCAATAATTAGTAATAATTACCCATAATTAGTAATAATTACCAATAAATAGTAATAATTATCAATAAATAGTAATAATTACCAATAATTAGTAATAATTACCAATAATTACCAATAATTAGTAATAATTAGTATTAATTACCAATAATTAGTAATAATTACCAATAATTAGTAATAATTACCAATAATTAGTAATAATTACCAATAAATAGTAATAATTACCAATAAATAGTAATAATTACCAATAATTAGTAATAATTACCAATAATTACCAATAATTAGTAATAATTAGTATTAATTACCAATAATTAGTATTAATTACCAATAATTAGTATTAATTACCAATAATTAGTAATAATTACCAATAATTAGTAATAATTACCAATAATTAGTAATAATTATCAATAATTAGTAATAATTACCAATAATTAGTAATAATTATCAATAATTAGTAATAATTACCGGTAAATAGTAATAAATAGTAATAATTAGTAATAATTACCGGTAAATAGTAACAATTAGTAATAATTAGGAATAATTACCAGTAATTAGTAATAATTACCAGTAATTAATAATAATTAGTAATAATTAGTAATAATTACCAATAACTAGTAATAATTACCAGTAACTAGTAATAATTACCAGTAATTAGTAATAATTACAAGTAATTAGTAATAATTACCCGTAATTAGTAATAATTACCAGTAATTAGTAATAATTACCAGTAATTACCAATAATTACCAGTAATTAGTAATAATTACCAGTAATTACCAATAATTAGTAATAATTAGTATTAATTACCAATAATTAGTATTAATTACCAATAATTAGTATTAATTACCAATAATTAGTATTAATTACCAATAATTAGTAATAATTACCAATAATTAGTAATAATTAGTAATAATTACCAATAATTACTAATAATTACCAATAATTAGGAATAATTAGTAATAATTACCAATAATTAGGAATAATTACCAATAATTAGTAATAATTACCAATAATTAGTAATAATTACCGATAATTAGTAACAATTAGTATTAATTACCAATAATTAGTATTAATTACCAATAATTAGTATTAATTACCAATAATTAGTATTAATTACCAATAATTAGTAATAATTACCAATAATTAGTAATAATTACCAATAATTAGTAATAATTACCAATAATTAGTAATAATTACCAATAATTAGTAATAAATAGTAATAATTAGTAATAATTACCGGTAAATAGTAATAAATAGTAATAATTAGTAATAAATAGTAATAATTAGTAATAATTAGGAATAATTACCAGTAATTAGTAATAATTACTAGTAATTAGTAATAATTAGTAATAATTAGTAATAATTACCAGTAATTAGTAATAATTACCAGTAATTAGTAATAATTACCAGTAATTAGTAATAATTACCAGTAATTAGTAATAATTACTAGTAATTACCAATAATTAGTAATAATTAGTATTAATTACCAATAATTAGTATTAATTACCAATAATTAGTATTAATTACCAATAATTAGTATTAATTAACAATAATTAGTATTAATTAGCAATAATTAGTATTAATTAGCAATAAATAGTAATAATTACCAATAATTAGTAATAATTAGTAATAATTACCAATAATTATTAATAATTACCAATAATTTGGAATAATTAGTAATAATTACCAATAATTAGGAATAATTACTAATAATTAGAAATAATTACCAATAATTCGTAATAATTACAAATAATTAGGGATAATTACCAATAATTAGGGATAATTACCAATAATTAGGGATAATTAACAATAATTACCAATAATTAGTAATAATTAGTAATAATTAACAATAATTAGTAATAATTAGTATTAATTACCAATAATTAGTATTAATTACCAATAATTAGTAATAATTACCAATAATTAGTAATAATTACCAATAATTAGTAATAATTAGAAATAATTAGCAATAATTACCAATAATTAGTAATAATTACCAATAATTAACAATAATTATCAATAATTACCAATAATTAGTAATAATTACCAATAATTAGTAATAATTACCAATAATTAGTAATAATTACCAATAATTAGTAATAATTACCAATAATTAGGAATAATTACCGGTAAATAGTAATAAATAGTAATAATTAGTAATAAATAGTAACAATTAGTAATAATTACCAATAATTAGTAATAATTACCAATAATTAGTAATAATTACCAATAATTAGTAATAATTACCAATAATTAGTAATAATTACCAATAATTAGTAATAATTACCGGTAAATAGTAATAATTAGTAACAATTGGTAATAATTAGGAATAATTACCAGTAATTAGTAATAATTACCAGTAATTAGTAATAATTAGTAATAATTAGTAATAAATACCAATAATTAGTAATAAATACCAATAATTAGTAATAATTACCAATAATTAGTAATAATTAGTAATAATTACCACTAATTAGTAATAATTAGTAATAATTACCAATAATTAGTAATAATTAGTAATAATTACCAATAATTAGTACATTATTTGTATATTTTATTATTAATATTAAAATAATATAATTTTTTATATTATATACAATTCTCTTTTCATCTGTGTGTTTTCTGTCTCCACATGTAATATTCGCATTCTTTTTCAAAATTATCAACCTACTCGCCAATGGAGAGGTGAAAGTGAATGCGAATATTACATGTGGAGACAGAATGTTAAACACACAGATGAAAGGAGAATTGTATATAATATAAAAAATTATGTTATTTTAATATTAATAATAAAATATACTAATAATGTAATAATGTTATTATTATATAATTAATGTTTATGAAAAAATTCTATTAGTATTATTAAAATAATAAAAAATCAATATAATATTAAAATTATCAATATTTGTAACATGTTTTGCTTTATTCTCAATATATTCAATCTTTACTTGAGTGTTTTTTCTAACAAATTATTCAAAACCAGTAATGCTTTTATATTTTATAGAGAAATATGGAACAACGAGGTCGTCAACAATCATTATTAGGTGACCGCATATGGATAAATCAACGTAGAAATCCAAACGGTTCTGGTTTAAATCCAGTATATGTTGAGGGTGTGGAGACTTTTTTATCATTTGCGGAATCAAATTCAGAATTTGTTTCAGAAGGAAAAATAAAATGCCCTTGCAGAAAATGTGCATTGAGAACGTTTGACACGTTTGACAAAGTGGGAGAACATATCTTGCGTTTTGGTTTTCAACCAGATTATGTTTTTTGGTATCAACACGGTGAACGCAGTTCCAGAGCAGGTGATACCAACTTGATTCCGGATCCATCCCGGTTTCAAGATTTAGTACATGATGTTGTAGGTTCATCTGTTCAACATACAGAAACTCCGGCTGATATAGCTTCAAATCTTGAGTTGGCACCGTCTGAATTTTATGAGTTGTTGAAATCTGCAGAGGATGCATTATATCCTGGCTGCAAGACGAGCAAATTAGAAGCAGTTGCAAAATTTATGGCTATCAAATCAGATAACGGAATGTCAAACACCTGTTTTGACCAGATATTTTCTTGATGAAAACACTGTTACCCGAAGGAAATGTTTTACCTGCAAATTACTATGAGAGTAAGAGGCTGGTTCGAAATTTGGGACTTACTTGTCAGAAGATTCATGCATGTTCAAATGACTGCATTTTATATTCTGGGGAAAATGAGTCGTTGGATAGTTGTCCTACATGTGGGCAACTGAGATATAAAGAAGGACAACACGGGAAGTCTGGTTTGATTCCTGTAAAACAGTTGAGATATTTTCCGCTTACATCCAGACTTCAACGTTTATTCATGTCTAAGAATACAGCGACAATGATGTCATGGAATAAAGAGAATATTTCAACCGATAAAAGATTGAATCATCCAGCCGATGGTGATTCATGGAAACATTTTGATAGAGTGCATCCATCATTTGCTTTAGAAGCTAGAAATGTTCGACTGGGCCTTTCCACTGATGGTTTCTGTCCGTTTGGATCTTATGGTAGTCAATATTCATGTTGGCCTGTTTTTTTAACTCCGTACAATTTACCTCCATGGATGTTGATGAAGGAGCCATATATCTTTTTGACTTTACTAATTCCAGGACATCCGAAGAAAAATATTGATGTTTATTTGAAGCCATTAATTGATGAATTAAATTTATTGTGGAGTACTGGTGTCAGTACATATGATGTTGCAACGAAACAGAATTTCATACTGAGAGCAGCATTGATGTGGACAATAAGTGACTTCCCGGCTTATGGGATGTTATCTGGCTGGAGTACACATGGTCAGAAATCATGTCCTTACTGTATGGGAGAGAACAAAGCATTTATGCTCATTCATGGAAAGAAACCTTGTTATTTTGACTGTCATCGCAGATTTCTTTCAGCTGATCATCCTTTTCGCAGAAACAGATCTCATTTCAGAAAAGGAACAGTTGAAAGGGATGGACCTCCAAAAATTCTATCAGGTTCGGAGTTAAAATCAGTTGTATTTTCATTACCTCCCATCACTTTTGGTCCCACAATAAATCAACAGAAAATTTCTGGTTTTGGGAAAGAACACAATTGGATTAAACGTAGCATATTTTGGGATTTGTCATATTGGTCTGATTTGTTGGTCCGACACATGTTAGATTTCATGCATATTGAGAAGAGCTGTTTTGATAATTTGTTTCATACAGTTTTGGATACGCCAGGAAAGAGCAAAGACAATGTAAATGCACGTTTAGATCTTGCCCAAATTTGCAGGCGTCCAGAATTGGAACTATTTGAGAATGTCAGAACAGAAAGGTTACTGAAACCAAAAGCATCTTATACACTATCTAAAGAAAACCGTTTATTATTTTGTCAGTGGATTGCAGATTTGAGACTTCCAGATGGTTGTGCTTCCAATTTGGGTAGATGTGTAAAGAATGGTTATATTACTGGATTAAAAAGTCATGATTGTCATGTTATAATGGAGAGACTTCTACCCATTGGATTAAGAGGTCTCTTGAATTCTGTGATTTGGGATTCCATAACAGACATGTCTTATTTTTTTCGGGAAATTTGTGTGGCTACGGCAGATTATGATGCTCTAGGCAAACTTGAAAAAGATGTTGTTGTAATTATATGTAAACTGGAAAAAATATTTCCGCCGTCTTTCTTCGACTCAATGGAACATTTGATGTTACATTTTCCATATGAAGCCAAATGTGGAGGTCCGGTACAGTTTCGATGGATGTACCCATTTGAAAGATGCATGCAAAAATTGAAAAGAAAAGTACGCAACAAAGCATCTGTTGAAGGATCTATTGCAGAAGCTTATTTGCAAGAGGAAATATCTTTTTTCTGCTCCCATTATTTTGAATCTGAGTATCCTTCAAAACACAACCGAATGGGAAGGAATGAGAGGAATATTGATGAAATCGACAATCAATTATCTGTTTTCAACTAGTCAGAGCTTGGTTTTGGTGGAGTTTCTGAACGCTGGCTTTCAGATGATGAACATCATAGAGCTCATACGTATGTTCTGCTCAACTGTGAAGAGATGACATCAGTTGCACTGTAAGTGTTTATATCACTTATTCTATCATTTATGTTATAGTAAATAAATTTGGTTTTTATAGGTTGTATGATAATCATATCAAGAAACAAATTCCACAAATTACAGCAGCTGCTCTCGAAGAACGTCGACTGAAAAATTTCTCTCAGTGGTTTCAAAAACTGGTAACATAAATTCTTTATCTTCTAGCAACTCATTCAATGTATAGTTTACTATATTGATAATTATTTCACAAATTTTCAGGTGTCTCAACATGCTGATAAAATTGACAAACAGTTGTGTGTATTGAGTAACCCACCTTCCAAACTTGTTAAAACTTATAATGCATATGTGGTGAATGGATTTCGATTCCACACACATGCATATAGGGAATCGAAAAAAACAATGAACAGTGGAGTTAGCTTGAGAGGATCTCATCATCGAGAAAATGAAGTTGACTTTTATGGCATACTTGATGAAATCATTGAACTCTGTTATCTTGGACAACATTACATAACCATGTTCAAATGTCGGTGGTTGGATACAGAGAGAGGCGTGCGTGTTCATCCGACTCATGGAATCATCGATATTAAATGTAAAAGTGTTCTCGCAGTAAATGAACCATTCTTATTGGCTCAACAGACATATCAAGTTTATTAGGCAAAGTACTATGCAACATCAAGAGACTTGACTGATTGGTGGAGTGTAATAAAAATCAAAATTCGAGACAATCAGTTTAGTCAAAGTGAATGTGCTTTCACTGATGTGCAAAGAATTGAAGTTTTTCAAGAGAGTACTCAAAATCAATCTTTTTTACAAAGAGACATGAGTATCGATGACGACACCCCACATTTAAGAGTCGGTGATGACGATGATGTTAATGATGTCACATATGAATTTGAAACGGTAAGAGATGAAGCAACTGTAACTCGAATGGATATCGATGATGTTGAGGAGGAATATGAAGATGACATTGACATATATGAAGATGATGATGAAGATGAACACTGATAGCATTTCATGGTATTTATATACAATCATAATATGTATATATGTATATATAATAGTAATTATCAATTATTTGCTAACATTAACATTTTCTGTTTCAGATGGACGACGCCATATTTCGTGCGTTGGCGGATGCTGACCTGACTTTTGATGCGGATGAGTTTCTGACAGATGACCCTCAGCCTGCAGGCGCTCCAGGGAGTACGCGGAGGGGGCGCGGTCTTGCACGATTGATGATTCCTGACCCCGTCCCCGAGCGACGTCCACGTCTTGGGTTTGATCCACGCACACGGAGGTGTGATAACCTGTGTGATAACATGTGGATTTGACAAAGATTTCATTAATCTATTCACATAATAAATGTTTATTATTTTTTCAGTTTTCCGCATATAGCAGTCAGACAGGGCAGCGCTATTTTGCGCAACTATTTCTCTCAACCGTGGACCACATGGGAGCAGATTCCCATTGATGTGCAGTAGGCCATGTTCGGCCATTGGTTGGTACGTACGTAAATAAATAATTTTTATTTTGAAAATTATTTCATTTCTAACTTGATATTTTGATTTATTTGTAGGGTTTATGGTATCCGATCGAGGATACCATGCGTGACGCCATTCACGAGGCATGGGAGGTGGCCATGCGTGATCGTCTTCGTCAGTTTTTGCACAATTTAAGAAAAGCTGTGATGAAGAAATCAGGAGTGTCAGATTTTGAGGAGTCATATAGAGCACACCGACCAGAGTATATTTCATCCCATGTATGGGATGAATTATGTGCGCACTGGTTGAGTGGTGCCTTTCAGAGGAGATCATCGGTGGGGAGGCAGAATCGGGGGAGACAGGAGGTGACTCATCGAGCTGGGAGTCGTTCTTTCAGTACTCATAGACAGCATCTGGTACGTACATTATTTATAAATATTTTATATAACTATAAATATTAACAGTTTATTTTTTATTCTTCTAGGCTGTCGAGCACCCCGATATTACAGAGTACGACGTATATCGGAGGATGTATAGTGATCCTGCTACTGGGGAGCTCAGAGGTGATCGTCAGCATCACATCGTGGTCAGTATTATTTGTTTTCAAGTTTAAAAATTAACTGCATATAATATATTCACAATTTTAATTTTAAATTGCAACTATAGGAGTCATATGAGGCCGCAGCGGCACAGGCCCGGCCTGAGAGTCAGGCTGAGTCATCAGATCAGACCACTGCCCGTCAGTTTGATGAGGCGGCATGGATGCAGGCCACCCAGTATGCCTTCGAGAAGGGCCGGGTAGTTGGTATCGGCTCTCGACTGACTCCCGGAGATTATTATGGCAGTGCTGCGATGTCGGCGTCCAGCTCGAGAGGAGCTCGTGCATCTTCTTCTACACAGTATGAGGATCAGTTGCGATCTCAGACTGCACAGATAGAGAGTCTCTGACAGGAGCAGGAGCAGATGCGTCAGCAGCATGAGGAGGAGCGTCGACGCCAGCAGCAGCTGTACGAGGAGCAGGCGAGTCGGTGGCAGCAGCAGCATCAGGAGCAGATGGAGTACATGCGCCGACTCACTCATGCTTTAGGGATGGAGTTTCCTCCACCACCATCTGCAGATCCCCCACCTCCCCCCTCCCCCCCTCCTTCAGATTAGAGTTTGTATTTCTGTTATGAAATTTGTGAAATCAAAATATTTTTTTTTTCTATTCGTAGTTTCTGTCTCATTATAAAATATTAATAATATTATATTTTTAAATAACAATATTAATATGAATAATAATATTATTTATATTTTATAATATTAAATTTTATATATATATTAAAATTTTATATATATATTAAAATTTTATAATATTAAAATTTAATTATTTTTTTTGTAATACTTGAATTATTTTAATATTTGAATGTAAAATAATTCTATTATTTTTATATTAATTAAAATAACTTATTAATATTTTTTTATTTATAAATTATAATTGTAATATTATTATATTAATTAAATAATTTATTAATATTCTATTATTTTTTATTTTTGAATTATAATTCTACTATTATTATAGTAATTAAAATAATTTATTATTTTCATTTCTAAATTATAATTATATTATTATATTAATTAAAATAATTTATTAATAATTTATTTTTTTTATATTTTTTATAGTATTTGCGACGGGATACTATGCCCGTCGCAAATACTAGTATTATTAATAGTTTTTTATTTTTTTTTAAAAATAGTATTTGCGACGGGTCCCATCGCAAATACTATTTATAGTATTTGCGACGGGATACTACTCCCGTCGCAAATACTAGTATTATTAATTTTTTTTATTTTTTAAAAAAATAGTTTTTGCGACGGAACCGTCGCAAAAGAGATTGCGACGGGTCCCGTCGCAAAAGGTATTTGCGATGGGTCCCATCGCAAAAACTATTTTAAAAGTTTTTTACAAAAATACGGAATACTATTTGCGACGGGGAGAATTTCCGTCGCAAAAAAAAGGCTTTAGCGACGGGCCCGTCGCAAATAAGTGTAGTTGCGACGGGATCCCGTCGCAAATAGCCCGTCGCAAATACCTGTTTTTCTAGTAGTGTAACCCGAGGAACTTCTCAGGGGATCAATCTAGTGTTGAACCCAAGTAATTACACATTCAAGTTTATTTTTTTATTTTTTTATTAGAGTTAGGTCAAGGGGGATCTTAGTGGGTAAGGCATCTTTATGTCTCCACTTGCCACCCGAGACTTAACTTTATCTTCTGTAATATTTTCCCTAGATCCAGAAGGTGGATGTGTGGTCTCTCGATGATCTTTGAGTGTAATATATATTCAAAACCATATATATAAGAAGATATTCACGAATACAATGGAGTGTGTTTATTAATTAAATTTGAAACTAATAATGATACGATAAAGGTTCAATATGGGTGATTCTCTTGGGAATATCTCTTTTCTTTCTGACTTAATTCTGTTTGCATTCATTGTGTCTTCATTGCATTTGTATGTTAAATTTTATTACTGCATTATCATCTATCAAAAATCCATTTCATTTAGTTTTATTTCATAAATATAAAAATTTATAATAAAAAGTGAATTATAAGTAGTGAGTGATTAACTACAACATCTCCTCAAGAGAACGACCTAGGTCAGCCCATGTGCTGCATTTAGTTATAAATATTTTTGAGGGTGCACATGAAAACGCTTCATCAAAATTCATCCCATGTAGATAAAACATTCAATAACAAATCATAAAAAAATTTAACGAGGAAATGAAAATAGCATAAATGGGTAGTTAATTCATTAAATCTCAATTCAAGATTGAAATGAAAAATGTAATGAGTTGTTTTAAAATGTAAAATATCACTCAAAATGGGTGTTCTGTAATTTTTTAACCTCAATCACATTCAATTCAAAGTTACCGATGAAATAAAAAATGAACAACATGGTCAAAGATAACTCAATATAACATGAAATATAAATATATATACAAACAAACACCACAAACCACAACCAAACCACACCAATTTCAGCAAGAAAGAACATAAGAAATTGCACCTTTTTCATTATATTTCTTTTGTATTGGTAGATCCATAGACTGCATTAGCACATCATGCTAGACATAAGTTTGATGAAGTATTTCAACTGAAGCAGGGATGCTATGTTGATATTCCTTCTGCAAAGATTTCAGAAATGATGAAATAAAATAGTCTAGATGTATGTTTTTAAAAGTATATGTGTATATAGTTTAACCTTTGTATGTAATTTTTTTCCCATGGTCTCTACATTTGGAAGCTTCCATAATGTATTGTAGTTTTTATTTTTTTGTAGAATTCCCCAACCCAGTCACTTTTAAGCACTGTAAATGGAATTCTAGTTCAAAATATTGAAAGAAATAGTGGATAAATACCTCATGTATGACACCAGAGGACTTGAGTATTTTAATTTAGAAGCACCATAAATATTTAAAAATGTATACTAAACTGCATTTTTTTTCAGCATGTGGCATGTCTCTTGAGGAAATTTGTGCAAGATATTGAGTAGTAAATACATTATTTTGAAAATAAGATCATTTTTTAACTTTTTATCAATCATAGTATTACCATAAAAACACATAGTAAGTGTAGATAAATCATATAGATATCTTGGTACATCACTTTCCATAACACTATAACAAATGGAATCCGCATACAATCGACTTTCAACCCAAAACACATTGCAAGCTATCATGGACTCACCCATACTTGTATTATAACATCACCACCCATCTTAGAAAGATACAGGCTGATTTGTCTTTAGGTGCAATGTAACTGGAGATCTAGGTCGAGGCAAAGCAGTGGAGATATTTTAGGTGTCACGTAGGTAATATTTAATCGAGATTTGGAGGAAAGAGGAATGTGTGGGGAGGTGTCCATGTAAGGATAAAGGCAGAGGAGCTGATACGTGGAAGGAATTGACACAACCTATAGTATATATAATATACATATACATATACACATACATAAATACATACATACATACATACATACATACATACATACATACATACATACATACATACATACATACATACATACATACATACATACATACATACATACATACATACATATATATATATAATTTAAAGAAACACAATTTTTAATTTCATTAAATCTATATAATGAACAATTTAGGATATAAATTACATAGAAAATTTAAAGAAACACTGCGTAGAATTGTTATATCTTAGGGAAGTTTTTAAATGATACTAAATGCTAAAAATTCAATATTAATAGTTTAATAATATAAAATACTAAAATTACTCCCTATAAAATGTTAAATTCTAACTGCCCTTATCCATATATACCAAATCCAGTTTTCATTTTAGTATTTTTATTAGAGTATGTTTTTCATTAACTCAATCAATACAATTCAGCATATATAACAAATTGAAATTCAGATTTTTTCCATTTTGTAATGTTCACATGATAAAAATGTTTAATGCACAAAAAAATTAGTTAAAATGATCCAATGCATTTAAATATGGTTATAATTGAAAAATTAATTATATATTAGAGTCATGTTAATTATATAGTCAATTATATGCTATTATTATCCCTAATAATGAGTTATAATTGAAGAAAAATTATGTTTTTAATGCTTTTCAAAACTATAGTATATTTGAATATGAAGCGCAGTATAATGTAAAAAGAAAAACAAATAAATATAAAATGAAAAATTAATGGAATGAGTAAAATTTAAAGAAATACAAAGATATAAAATACAAATAATAAAGCATTGAACATGAAAATAAGAAATAAATGGAAATTCATTGCATACCCCAATAGTTATTTAGAGGCCAATATTTCATCAACTGTAGTAGTAGTACTTATCCATAATAACTTCAGTGGGTGACATGGGTAAAATGGAATCATATTCGGAGTAATCCATATGCCCCATCAGTTGTAGAACCTCCTAAATCTGATCATCTTGTAACACTGCAAGATCCCCAAGATGCTAGTCCTTCTGAACCGACTCCAATCCATTCATAAAGGATTCATATCTAACCAATTTCATATCCTTCTCAACAATTCCAGTTATGGACTCACCAGAAGCAGTTAAATCCACTGGGAAATCATCACCAACTTATTAAGATTCTTCAAGCTACCTAACATTTCACCACATATCCCCTGCAACAACTTATTTCTCACAAGGAATATTCTCTTCCACTTTAGCATCACCATAAATCTTTCCTGATCCAATCAATTGATTACCAGTTTCCAAAAATTCAACCCAGGATGACCCTGAAGACAATACTCCTTTAAGAGTTTATCCCTCAACATCATGAGCCTTTCCTCCTATATCCTTGCCCAAACCAATAATCAAATTATCGTATTTCAATTCTTCTTTACGGATAAATCCTACTACAACAGGTTGGTTCTTCACTGGTTCAAGAATCATTGATTGGTATTCCTCCTTATCATCCTTGAGCACATGTGGGAGGTCGATGGTGTCTCTTGGATTAAATCTGAGTTATATTCAAGCAAAAACTTATCAAATACACCTCTTTTCAATGGTCTAATGAATGATTCATTATTTGGAGTCCATAACACCTAAGATTGGAAACAATCAGAATCAAAATGGATATGTTTACAACATAACACACACTAAGTGTGAATGCTTTCAAAGTGAACTCATTTATATAATCACTCTATTTCATTTACATTATGTACTCTAGAAGGAAAGTATGAAGACAAATCAAGTTCAATACATACCCGAGAAACTGAAGCCCGTGAAAGGTTAAGAGTAGAAGAGTCTAACCTGATTGGATTTTCCTTAAGCTAAGAAATCACCAAGAGTCATGTCCAAATAGATGATGGAGAAGGTAGACAAATCCGACCCATATTGGTACAAATAGAAATTCATATTCCTTAAGAAAAAACACCCACTGGCAGAGGGAGGGGTAAAGAGGTGGGGATTCATAGAGGAGGAGGAAGAGGTGAGGAAGTGAGGTGGGGATTCATGGGGGTGGTGGGGATTCATGGCAGTGAGATGGCGAGGCGATGTGGAAGAGGCAGAGGTGGTGATGGCGATTTGGTGATGCGATGATTCATAACTGAGGTGAGGATGTGTGGTAGTGAGGTGGAAAGGCGGAGGCGGAGGCGGTGATGGTGAGGCAGAGAAGGGGGCATGAAAGAGTATGGGATAGAGGGAAGGAGGTGGAGTTGGGGAGAAGATGGGGTTGGGGGAGGAGAGTTGGGGGTGGGGGAGGAATCAGAGATGGTATAGCGGGGAGGGAGAGCAGAAATAAAGGGGAGCCAGACATGAACATGACAAGTATGTGAGAAATAAATTGGAGGAGACACGTGTAGAGGTATGAACTTTCTATAGTATAGATAATAGATTTAGAAGAATAAATCATGATATTATTATCAATAAAAACTATCAAGATAATTAGGAATATTAAAATCCATAAGGTTTAGTGATTCTTGATTGAAAAATCATGAAAAATATAAATTAATCATAAAAAATTAATGAGTTCTATATTTTTTAAATTTAGTCATGCTACATTACCTTAATAACATGATCTATCATGATATACCTGATTATAAGCTTGTACCTACAAACAGATCAGAATATATGAGCATCCAAATCAAAGTCATGCAAATATATAACCAAAACCATTATAGATATGAATTAATATTATGCATGTGAAATATGAAAAGGGTGAAGATCAGAAAGTATATACCAATTTTTTTTAGCCAAATGATCAAATCCCATGAAACATCTAAAATTTAAAAAATGAAAAAAACTAAACCAAAATTTTCAATGGATCGAGAATATACCAAAAGCTAAAATAATTGATCCGCACAGTCTCAAGAATACAAAATCTAGTAACATGAAAATAACTAATTAAAGGAGAGGGGATAGGGAGGAGGAGAATCCATGGATCCAAAGAAACTATGAATGTGATGAAATAGGAGTAAAATAGATGATAATATTTCATGGGAATCATAGTTCACAAACAAATAATGCATCATAATGAAAAAATATCAAGACTTTAATTGCTACAATGTAACCTATCTGAGTACCTCCAATGAAAATTATAAAGTATGAACATGCAATTAATTAAATCACCATGGTTCCCAGAAACTATCTAAGTGAACCTCCATAACATGCATCTCCACACCTTGAATTAAATAATCCAACAACATAAATTAAATCATCCATAACCTAAATTTTCATAATCTGAATTAAATATCCAAGCACACCTCCACAACATGCATCTGAAACCATTCAAGTGCATAGAGTCGATACTTTAAAAGTAATTCAATTATTCTAGTATAGGAAAGACAGTGAAAATATCCCAGAACATAGACTAATATTATAGCATCCCAATAAATATTTGGGGTGAAATTAGAACAATTCTAAAGAGGCTTAATGTCAATCAAAATCCAAAAAAAATTAATGAACACTATAAATATGTTCAATTGAAATCAAGCAGTACTAAACATTAAATTAAGAACTGACTAATAGTAATGAGTTCGATATTAATTTCACAAAGAACAAATCCTCTAGAAAGGACCTGATGGAAGACAAAAGAAGAGAATTCTTATGGTTTCAAAGAAACTTTTAATGTGATTAGACATGGTTCAGACAATTGACAATCTTTCATGGGAAACCTAGTTCACAAACAAATAAAGAATGTATCATAATTAAAAAAATAACAAACTGGTAATTGCTTCAATGAAACCTATGAGAGAATATCTAATAAAAATTATACAATAGTAATATGCAATGAATTAAATCACCCTAGTTCCCAAGAAACCATCTAAGTGAACCTCCATAACCTGTATCGACACCTTAAATTAAATAAGCCAACAACATGAATTAAATCACCCACAAACTGTATATTTTGAACCTAAATTAAATAAGCCAAGCACACCTCCACAACCTATATTTGAAACCATCCAAGTGCAGAAAGAGTCAATAATTTAAAATAAATAATTCAATTATTCCATCATAGGACAAACAATGAAAATATTCCAGCACATACCAATATTTAGCACCTAAATAAATATTTTTGGTGAAATTAGAACAATGATTAAGAGGCTTAATGTCGACCAAAATCCCTAAAAAAATTTAATGAACACTATAAATCTTTTCAATCAAGAGAGAACCTAGGACCTGATTATTTGGATAGAACCTAGAAGTTGGTCAACGATTATTTGGAGAGAACCTAGGACCTGATGTTAGGTCTCGTAGCTATAATCGATATTAGAAAAATACCTTTGAAATCCCATTTTAGTGAACGATTCAGCATGGGTAGATGAATCAACTTTGGTGGATGATTCAACATTAGTGGATGATTCAGCAACACTGGACAATTCTGCGACGGTGATGATTCACCGTCGATGGGTGAGATCGATATAAATCTAAAACGGTATGAGAATAATGATGTCGACTTCCACATGAAAGGAGATAAATAGTCGAAGGAGACGAGATTGAAGGGACATGGAGATGAGATTCAAGGAAATCTATTTCATGGATCCCTAACATCTTTGAAAAGTGAGACATAATTTTGGGAGAGTAAATTCAAAGAGTCATTTGTTCCAAATTTGAAATGGGTGGAACCTAAAAAGTTGGAGTTGATTCATTCGGGGAATGGGTAGGTGTGGATCTGGTTGCTGAATTTTCTAGAGAGATGGACAATGAGGCTGATTTTAATGGAATGATGGAGGTGGAGACATGTGTAGGGGGAGGGGACACCCTTTAGTATAGTTAATGGATATTTATTAGTTTCACACAAGCAATAAATTCCTTTAAAGATACTTTGTTATACTTTACAATTACATGGGAATCCATCAAAACTCCATTAAAAATGTTTTATAAAAAACATTCATTTTTTGAAAAAAAATTCAATCATTTTAACCAATTTTATACAACTTAAATTTGTAACAAAATGGTCCTTAACCATTTGAAATATAGGAATTAAAAGAATAATAAAAATCAGGATCCTAGCCGATCAACATATCGAAGCACGCCACCACTACTGTCATCTTCTGTGGATCCTAGTGATTCTTTTGTACCTGAGACTGCAAGCGATCCATCTCTTTCCCTTGGTGTCATTGGTAGCTCAACACTTAATTCACCTTCTATTATGGAGTAGTTCATCAACCCTCCATATAGGGGATATTGGTGAGTTTTCGTTACTGGTATGTATGCCATTTTTCAAAAAAAAATTATATTTTATTAATTGTTTGATGCATTTGTCAAATAGATAAAGAAAACCATAGAAGGGAAAAAAATATGAACATGACATATGTATGGGACCTTAAGGACTTCAAGATTATCATTCAATTTGATGAGTTTGGGGTGCCAACTGGTGATGATTCTAAATCTACTAGCAGATTATTGGGTATCTTGCTTGCGAGATGGTGAGCTTTCTCATTAATTATAAAGATTGGAGGCACATTCCTACAACTTGGAAAAATGAGGTTTTTGATACTAAAGTAAAGGTAATATTAATTTAATATTCCTTAAAAACTAATTTAAAATACATGAGTAAAATTTTGTAATATACTAATAAAGTGTTATGTTTTTTATTTCTAGATGTCTTTTCATTTTGATGTCCCTAACTCTGTTTCACATCCATATACTTTGACAAATTTGGGCAATAAATAGAGATATTTTAAATTGAGATTATGGAATGAGTTTAATGACAATTATCTGAGCTCACAACAATTTTTTGAGAAAGTTACTGAAGGTGTTTCTCATGAAAAATAGAAGATCTTTGTCGATGTAATAGATATGCATCTCATGAGGTAATTGCATATTTTATAGTATCTTAATAACATAAAAGAAATAAAATTATAATTTTTTATTAATGTTGCTATTTATTGGAGGAATTATCTAAAAAAAATCTATGAATCATAAGAAGCAAGTCATTCCTCACATTGCAGGGTCTTATAGTTTTTTGAGAAAAAGAATAATTTTGGTTTGTATTTTATTAATTATTAATTATATCATTTTATTATAACTCAAGGTTTCTTCTAACTTGTTTACATTTTTTTATAAAGGATAATGAATTAGGTCACTCTATTGGATGAACAAATATGTGGTTTAAAGTTCATAAGAAACCCGATGATAGTTTTCTAAATGACCCTACCAAAGATGTTGGAGCAAGGACTTTCATTACCATTTCATTACCATAAAAATGTAATAATAAAAAATATATTATAACAACTAAGAAGCCTTAAACCCAATTAAATGAGATCAGATACATGGATCAAACTACACCAATTTGGGATCGTTTGATACATCTATCCAGCCCCAATTAATTGGGTTTATGTCTTGTTTTTTGTTATAATATAATTTTCAATATTATAATTTATAGTTTTGAAATAACAATAAATAAAAATGAAAAATTTATTAATCAGATAACATTATCAAGTTCAGATATTTTAAAAAGTAATTGTTAATATTTTTTTTATTAACGAGTTAAAATTCAAGAAGTCTGGGATGCGTACCCTTCATAACTAGCATCGGTTTCCCAGAACGATGTAGTTGGAATAGTTTTAGGGAAGGAGCATCCTAGATGTGTATGGGGGATGGGTTATGAGTATACTCTATCAACTTTCTTTGGTAGGGTGTCATCATCCGTTACTACTACACTTGGTGGGGGTTTCAGTAGCACCATTGATCGAGAATCTTAAAGATAAATTTAAATATTGAAAGAAAAAATGAAAGAACGTGATTGTTATAGGAAAACACAAGATCAATGGCGGTTACAAATGGAAAATGATTTAGTTTCAGTATTTCAACGGATGAATGACATGATCTCCAAGGAAATTTCCAGCCTTATATCTCATCCCATTGAGGTAAATTCTAAATTCTATAGATCATTCACACATTTACAAAGAACACATACAACATCCATAATCTCTTTAGCTGCAATTTATGATAATTGTCAATAAAAAACTTTTATCTATTTAGTGATGATTCCTAATAACCACCACTAAATAATTTAGCAATGGTTATATTAACTTCTCTCATGTTATTTTTTGTTGTTTTCTGTTAAAAAATTGTCTCCAACTGTATAAAAACTCACCGCTAAGTACCCAAAAAACAACACATATAAAAACTATCACTCAACTATAAAAATCACCGATAAATGATTGTTAACCATGAAACATATAACAGTTTAAAAAGAAAAAATATATTTCTTTAATAAAATTCAAGCACTGAATGATATAAAATAACCAATCTACATTTTAGTAATTAATTAAACTAGTATTAGAAATAGTGATAAATCATTAATTTCATTAATAATATATTGATTATAAAAATATAATTTTTAAAAAATATTTAATGATTAGAAAATTTATCACAGGACAAAAACTACATATTGATTTGTGAAATATAGGAATTGACGCCACATCAATCTGATTTACAGTTTTCCTATGATGCCCCTAAATACATTTTTAATGTTTTAAAACACTAAAATGCACGTTTAATGATCAAAACAATAAAAAATGGTCTTGTACTGAAATGAAATCATGGGGAAACCACAATTGAATTATTGTTGACATGTAAACATAAGCAACACATCCATTCAACATGCGGTGTGCTCTGAATGACTCAATAAGAAATTTTAAAAGATATTAAAGTTTTAGAAACATGTGAAAGGGGGTTAAAACTAAGAAAATGATGTTGAGTTTCCCTAAAATCATGGGAAAATGATCATAGATTTAATTATGAAATGTAGGAACCAATGACACATCATTCCAAAATACGATTTTCCTGTTATTTTCATAAATACTTTATTAGTGTTTTAAAACATTAAAATGTGCGTGGAATGGTAAAAACCATAGAAAACAACCTCATATTGATGTAAAATCATAGGAAAACCACCATTGAGTTTTTTATGCGTACATGTAGAAAACACGTCAATCCGACATGCGTTGTGGTCAGAATTACTTGGCATACACTTTTGAATGGTATAAAAGCCTTTAAAAACAAGCGTCAGAGGGTTAAAACTAGGAATAAGATGTCATATTTCTAGAAAATCATGGGAAAATGACTGTGTATTTAATTGTTAAATATATGAACTGATGGTACTTCATTTCGAATTACAGTTTTCCCATTATGGTCGTAAAGATGTTTTTAGTGTTTTAAAATACTAAAATGTGAATGGAATGATTAAAACCATAGAAAAAAACCTCATATTGATGTGTAATCATGGTAAAAACACTTATGAGTTTTTTTGACATGTACTCAGAAAACACATCAATCTGACATGTTATGTGGTCAAAATTACTCGGTATACACTTTTTAAAGGTATAAAAGCCTTTAAAAACAAGTTTTTTTTTGTGGGGGGGGGGGGTCAAAACTAGGAAAATGAAATTATATTTCCTTGATAACGTGGTAAAATGATTATATATTTAATTGTGAAATTTAAGAACCTAGAACACATCATTTCGAAATACAGTTTTCCAGTTATGGATATAAACATGTTTTTAGTGTTTTAAAACACTAAAACGTACGTGGAATAGTCAAAACTATAGAAAATGGCCTCAAATTGATTTGAAATCATTATAAAACAACCTATGAGTTTTTTTGGACATGTAAACATGGAAAATACATCAATTCGACATGTGGTGTGGTTAGAATTACTCAGTATACACTTTTGAAAGCTACAAAAGCCTTTAAAAATAAGTATTGGGGAGTAAAAACTAGAAAAAATACATCAGATTGCCCTAAAATCATGGAACCATGTCTTTATATTTAATTTTGAAATTTATAAACTGACGAAATGTCATTCTGAATTACATTTTTCCTGTTATGGATGTTAACGCATTTTTCGTGTTTTAAAACACTAAAACGTGTGTGGAAAATTCAAAACCATAGAAAATGACCTTAGATTATTGTTAAATCATGGGACAACCATTGAAAAGTTTTTTTTGACATGTACACAGATAAAAAAAGTCAATTCGATGTGTGGTATGGTCAAAATTACTCAGTACACACTTCTGAAAGGTACAAAAGCCTTTAAAAACAAGTGTCAGGGGATCAAAATTCGGAAACAAATGTCAGATTTCCCTGATGTCATAGGAAAATAATAGTATATTTAGTTTTGAAATGTAGGAACAGATGGCGTGTCATTTTGAATTACGGTTTGTCCATTGTGTCCATAAATTCATTTTCAGTGTTTTAAAGCACTAAAACATGAATGGAATGATTAAAACCAGAGAAAACGATCACATATTGAAGTAAAATAATGGTAAAACCACCAATAAGTTTTTTTTGATGTGTAAGTGAAGAAAACATGTCAATATGACGTGCGGTGTGGTCAAAATTACTCGATATACACTTCTGAAGGGTACAAATGCCTTTAAAACATGTGTTGGGGGTTCAAAACCAAGAAAACAATGTCAGATTTTCCTAAAATCATGGGACAATGACCATATATTCAATTATCAAATTTAGGAACTGATGACATATCATTCCAAATTTTGGTTTTCCTGTTATGACCATAAACGCATTTTTAGTGTTTTAAAACACTAAAACGTGTATGGAAAAGTCAAAACCATATAAAACGAACTCAGATTTATGTTAAATTATGGAAAAACCACCGATGAGTTGTTTTTAATCTGTACACAAAGAAAAAATATCAATCTAACATGCATTGTGGTCGGAATTACTTGGTATACACTTCTGAAAGGTACAAAAGCCTTTAAAAACAACTATCGGGGCATCAAAACCAAGAAAACGACATCCAATTTCCCTAAAATCATGAAAAAATGACCATATATTTAATATTAAAATTTAGGAACTGATGACATGTCATTATGAATTATGTTTTTCCCATTATGACTGTAAAAATGTTTTTAGTGTTTTAAAACACTAAAATGTGTGTGGAACGGTCAAAACCATATCAAACGACCTCAGATTGATTTAGAATCATGGGACAACCACCAATAATCTATTTTTTATGTTTATTAATAGAAAACACATCAATATGATGTGTGGTGTAGTTATAATTACTCAGTATACACTTTTGAAAGTTACAAAAGCCTTTACAAATAAGTATCGGGGGTCAAAACTAGCAAAACAATGTCGGATTGCCCTGAAATCACCAGAAAAAAGATGCACATTTAATTTTGAAATGTAGGAATCAACAACATGTCATTCTAAATTATGATTTTCCTATTATATCCATTAATAATTTTTTATTGTTTTAAAACACTAAAACACGCGTGAAACGGTCAAAACCATAGAAAACAACCTTAAATTGATGTGAAATCACAAGACAACCACGACTGAGTTGTTTTTGAAATATAGGACATGTTGTGATATCAAAATTTTTAATATTTGTTTATTAAGTAAATTTCAAGTACATCGCATGTCGCTTTAAAAATAAATTATAATTTTTACTCATCCTTTTTTAGTTTAAAGTGTTGAATCTTATCTTAAATAGGCATGTTTATGTTTTCAAAGTGTTTTTCATTATATATTATTTTTTATGTTAAAATGTATTTTTTTATTGATAAAATAACAAATTTTATGTGCAAAATTATGAATATATTTTGTATCTTTTTTTCTTTCACATTTCTTTTCTTAAATGTTCTGGTTTTCATTATAGGTGACAGATAGCAGTAGTAGGCAAGAGGTTGACCATTTTGATCCATGACATTCTTCAGAAGGTAGTCATGAGGGTTCTTAGTTTCCATGGTAGGTTAAAATTTTATCAATTATTCTATTATAATTCTAATTTATTATGTGTAGTTTTATATATTTTTTTACTTTTTTGTTACTATTGGTGAGAGGAAATGGTCGGTTTTAGCTGATGACATGATGTGGAGGTAGACAGATGTAGTGAAGGTCATGACATGGATGTATATTGGGAATTGTTTTTTTTTTGACATATTGTATTTTTATATTGGGTTGACTTAGATTTAGGTTATTATGATCGGATGTTTGTACGTTTGATATATGTATGATGTGTTTATCATATATTTACTTTTTAGTTTATTATGTGTTATTTTTTTATATTTATAGTTTTTTATTTTTATTTTTTATAAGGAATATAATTTAGTGATGGTTTTATGTAACCATCGATAAATACATTGAATAAAAAATGTTTAGTGGTGGTTCTGATTAAGCACTGCTAAAAGGAATAATCGCAAATATGTTCCATGATGGTTTCTTTTATTTATTTTTTATATTTCCCCAGATATTTTTTTAAATAAAAAAACAACCACTAAATAAATAAATAACCGCCACTATATTCTCAAAAAATGACACTTAACAAAACTTCCATGAAATTAATAGTGACCATGAAATATACAATGGTTTTAATAACCATATCTAAATTATGAGCCAATCGGTTAAACCACCACTAGTTCACAAAATAACCACCGCTACTTACCCTTTTTTGCAGTGTATTTTTCTATTTCTTCTTATTTATCCGCTTCTTTTTCTTATTTTTTATTTTTAATTCTTATTATCTTCTTATTCTACTACTTCTTCAAGTTCTCTTTCTAATTATCTTGCATCTTGGAGAACTTCCTTTCCAACACTCTTTGAGACCGATTCTTTTTTCCTTCTCAAAAAAATTCTGATCATTTTCTAATACGAAAAATTCAGTTTGTGCAACAAATATTTTTTATTTTTGATTATCTGTCATAGATGAAAAAACTATTGGAATATCTAAATTTTCTTCAAAAACTTGTTCGAAATCGGTAATGATTTGATTAGTATGAGAAGTTGCAAGGATAGGATTCTCAGAAGCCTTCTCAATATACATTAACAAACTTTAAAAAACTTTAACAGATATTTGATTCTCTCAACCTCTTCTTCTATTTCTTTTTCTTCTCTAATTTTTTCAATTCTTCATCAACATTAACTTTCAAGGTTAATATTTCATTTTTATCTAACTTGAATTCGGCATCTCTAGGTTTCTTTTGATCCTTATGTTCCATGAGTTTTTCAAACTCATTATCTGTCATTGTCTTTTCCTTATTTTGTTTCATCTTCAGAGGGGATGAATTAGATTTTATTTTCTTCTTTACTTCCTCTACCTTCTTAGGTGTTTGTGCCTATAATACAACTCCATCAACCTTATCAACAAATTTATTTAAAATAGAATCAAATATCAATTCCATTCTTTTCACTTCAGTGGTGGTGCAATGGTGAAGTTGCAGGGCCTAAATTGGTCATTCTTTAGTAGGTTTAGGGTTCGAATATTGGGAATCCACTTTCAGGGTGAGCCTCTCCCACAAGATCCAACCATCTTTCCAGGTCACCTGTTCTCATGCTGGGTGGAAAAAATTGGGCGCAAACCACACGTGCTGACTGATTACTTGTGAACTATTATTTCTTGGGCTGTTACCCTCTGGGATACTCTGCCATCTTGGATGGAAATAACTCCATCTAGTCTAGGTCTCTCCCTCCGGGGACTGACCACTTCGTGGGGTAGGGGGTTCCTTGTGTGTAGGGTTTGAAAATTCCATACATGGGAGTTCCACTTTTAGAAAATAAATATCAATTTCATTCTTGAAATCATATCTTCACCAATAAAGTAAATCTTCTCTCTCACCAGGTAAATTTGGTTCTGAACATTGAAAAGTTTCACAACTTTCACAAGCAGCTTATTGATGAAATATTGAAACATAAAAATATTTGACTTAATTGAGTCATTCTTGAGGTATTATTTTGTAATGACCAAAAAATTTACAAGGTTTATTTTCCTTATATTGATCAAGATATCCAACATGAAAATATCTGATACCTTTAGGGTGTCCCTATCACCCTTCCTAGGTATTAAATACCCTTGCATCCATAAATCCACAACTCCATTTTTTTATGAAATATGTGATACATTCCTTACTTTCTCATGAGAAGGAAACAAAAAATTATATGCTTTCGATTTTTCAAAAGAACCAAGACTATCTGATAAACTATAAGAGGGTAAGAAGGATTCTTTTTAGTAGGTACTTCAACAAAATCTGTAACTCTTTTAAAATAAATTTTATATTTCTTTCTAAACAAAGATAAAGAAATAATAACCTTATCACCTTGCTTAACAAACTTAATAGAGTCATAAAAATCACTCACAAATTCAGGATAATATAGATCAAAATCATTATCTGATTTCTGTACACATACTTTCTCCTATCCTTGGAAATTGATGATCTTTTTAAGATAAGAATCATATTTATCAAACTAATAACTTTCGACAAATCATTATCTGAACACAAACCTTTTTCATAATACTATTTCATTTTCATCATAATGAGACTAGATCTGGGGATCTGAAGAACGCCAAAAAAACAGAACTAATGGTTTTAAGGAGGGGGAGAGATCGAGAGAAAAAACTCTGGAAACTGATGTGGGACAGGGGTTGTTCCACCCTTATACAGGCATGGGAAATTTTTAATTCATATTAAAAAACACTTTCAATGGTTGTGATTAAACCATAACTGGAATGATGTCTGATATTTAATTGAATAAAGTTTTAAATATAAATTTTAACTCTCAAAGTTTTAAAAGCTTTTATTGGAGTGAGAATCATTCCAATTAGGAAAACTTTAAACTTTTTGAAAAAAAAATCAAAATTTTTATAAAAACTAAAATGATAATAACAATAAAAAATATACACTAAATTAATGACTTAGTGAAAAAACTAATAGAATATAAGAGTATCTTTTAGGGTAGAAATTTTCATCATTATTAGTAACCCGTTCTTCTTGATTTTTGTGAAAAATTATAATTATGATAGTTTTTTACAAATATTAATTATGAAATTTTTGTAAAGAAAATATAATTATTATAGTTTTGAAATGGAAAACTAATTATAATAGTTTTGAAATGAAAAATTAATTATGATAGTTTTTTAAACTAAAGAATTGTCTGGAAAATTTTATAACAAAATTTGAGTCCATAAATTTTATAATAATTTATAAGTCCATAGAGTTTTATAAAACATTTTGAGTCCAAAAAGGTCATTACAATAAAAATGTTTTAGAAAACTAAAAACTTTTTGAAAAACAAAAGTTTTTAAAGACTAAAAACATAGGTAATACCCTAATGAAAAGGAGTATATTAATGTAAGGATATTGGTAAAAAAGAAGTATATTTGAATAATCACTTAACATTGAGCATTCCTAGCTTCTATTTGATATTTTCAAATCTATTAGAACTAAGGGGTTTAGTAAATGTATCATAAATTTATTCTTGACTTCCGATGAATTATAAAATTACATCTCCATTAAGTGTGTGATATAAAAGGAAGTGGTGTCTTATATATATTTGTTTAGAATACGAGTGATGTGATTAGTTTTTTACTTAAAGAAATGGCGCATGTATTCTCAAAAAGTATCCAGATTTTAGTAAAACTCCTGACATAGTCAGTGAGAATGTGCTACATTCATGACACTTGAGCACAAAAAATTCCAACTTCCACATATTTGGCTTCAGTAGTGGAAAGTTCTACTGAGTGTTTTTTCTTACATGACCAAGAAACTAAATAATTTCCTAAAAAACTACCTGTTCCAAATGTACTTTTTCTATCCATTCTACATCCAAAAAAGTTAACATCCAGAATTTTTTTAGTTCAAAATAATTTCTAGAAGAATAAAATAAGCCTAAATTCATAGTTCCCTTAAAATACAAAAAAAATTTAGAGCTTTAAGATGTGATTATTTTGTATTGACATTATATCTAGAACCTAAGCATATTAAAAACATTAAATATAGATGGCTATCTATTAAGTAAAGTAAACTTCCATTCATATCTCTAAAATTTTTCTGATCAACTATTTTCTCAACCTCATCAGGATCTAAAGTATTAGTGGTACCAATGGGAGTACTAATAGTTTTATTATTGTCATATCCAAATTTCTTAAAGTAAGTATTTTATATACTTATATAGAGATATAAAAGTTCCTTCTGGTTTTTGTGAAATTTGAAAACCAAGAAAGTATGTTAATTCACCCATCATACTCATTTTAAACTCAAATTTATAAGATCTGCAAAGGAATTTTTTAAAGGTTTTTTAGTTGGAGTAAATATAATTTCATTAAAAAATATTTTTATAATCATAATGTTTTTATCTACTTATTTTATAAAAAGAGTTGGATTTGAAGCTCCCTTGAAAAAAATTTTGTAACAAAAACCTAGTTAACCTATCATACCAGGATCTAGGGGTATGTTTAAGAACAAAAAGTTCCTTGGTAAGTTTATAAAAATGTTTTAGATGTTTTTTATTTTCAAAACTAGGTGGTTGTTGTACATAAACTTAATACTAAAAATATACATTAAGAAATAAACACTTCGTATCCATTTGAAATAGTTTTATATTTAAGAATGATGAATAAGCTAGAAGTATATGAATAGCTTCAAGTCTTATTACCACAACACAAGTTTCTTCATAATCTATTGTCTCTTGTTGGTTATATCCTCTAAAAAGTCTATATTTATTTTTTGACTATTATTCCATTTTCATCACATTTGTTCTAAAAGAACCATTTTACTCCAATTATAGAAGTATCCTTAGGTCAATCCACTAAATTCCAAACATTATTCCTTTCAAACTCACTGAGTTCATATTGAATTTATTTAATCTAACATTCATCACCTAGAGCCTCATCAGGATTATTTAGTTCAAATTGGGATGAGAAATATAGATGTTCAATTTCATTTCTTAAGAAACATCTAGTCCTAACCAGTTGATCTACATCACCAATGATATTATCACTAGGTAGATTCCTTAACATCTGATTTCTTGGGTTTTCAAAAGTATGTTTTTTCAAAAATAGGTTGAAAAATTTCCTAAATAAAAACTTTAGAAATATATTTTTGAGTAGTTTTCTTATGATAAGAATTTTCTACTATAGGTTGAAAATCAATTTTAGAAATAACATCTAAGGATGTAAGTTGGGGTTGTTTGAAAACAAAGGGATCAATTTCATTGAACTTAACATGCACTGTTTCTTCAATAATACTCGTATTTTTATTAAAAACTCTATAAGAATTAGAATTAGTGGAATAACCTAAAAATATCCCTTCACCATATTTTGGTGCAAATTTATGTAAATTATCTTTAGTATTGAACAATACTTTGAAACCAAAAACTTTGATGTAAGAAACTTTTAATTTTCTTCCTATCTCTAACTCATAAGGATTTTTATTAACAAAATGTCTAATTAAAACTCAATTTATAGTATAACATTAATTAATAATATCTTTATCTCAAAAAAATTTAGCAACTAAGTATTCACTCAGTATGGTTCTAGTAATATATTGAAGAAATATATTTCTTCTTTTAACTATACCATTTTTCTGGGGAGTTCAAGGTGTTAAAAAGTTTTGTTTAATACCTTTATTACTACAAAAAGTTTCATAATAAGAATTTACAAATTCCCCACCACGATCACTATGAATAACAATCAAGGATGGGGTTTTATTATTTTTTACTCTGGCTATAAAAGTTTTAAAATAACTAAAGGCTCCAGTTTTTTTATTAGAAAATATACCCATGTGTATCTAGTGTAATCATCAACTAGGAAATACAAAAAGTATTTTCAACCAATACTCCCAGTTTGTGTAGAACCAAATAAGTCCATGTGCACTAACTCTAAAGCACCAGAAGTTGATAATTTAATAATATATTTAAAACTTGACTTATGTTACTTATTATATTTAAAAGGATCACAGACTTTTGAAGTATCAAACTTAAGTTCTGGTAGATACTTAACAAATCCTTTACTAGTAGAATTAGATAAATTTCTAAGGTTACAATGTCATAACCTTCTCTGCCATAACCAAGATTTATCTTCCATTGTACTAAGGAAAGGTAAGTCTTGGATCCAAAGGTCTTCTATGTTTAGTGTGTAAACATTCTCATGCTGATTGGAAGAAAGAATAAACTCATATTTTGAACCATGTATAATATATTTATCATTCCTGAAGTTCATAAGATAAACTTAATCGAATAATTGACTTATGATTATAAGGTTTTTCTTAATGTTGAGTAAAAATTTATACTTATGACTTTTCTATTCCTTTAGTTTAATAAATAGAAAAAACTTTCTTAAATACTTGATTATTAACTTTTTTTTTGTCCAAAGTATTTTAGAATTTTTTTGTAGAAAACATAATCTTTTACCATACTTATAATTAGTTCTAAGTTATTCATGAATATAAACTAACAATTTTCATTGTGATTATCGTAATGAGTATGGATCCAATAAACATTGGATTCATTGTTATTAGAATAGATGTAAGAATTTTTGTCTTGTATTTCATACTAAAAAAGTATTAATAATCATATTGATACTAGAACTGATAATATCATACTGATAATCATAAGGTTTATCGTAGTGATAATCATAAGTAAGTCCATAAAATTAAATAAGTTTAAATTCTGAATACAGAAAACTGATTTCTAATGCAAGGAACATATTTTATATTGTGATGGTATAAACCAATACAACGTTATAAAATTAGTTATTCTAGATTTTTATGACATGTCAAAGTGCCAGGTTTCCAATTCATTGCAACAGACTTGGATAAAATATGACTATTGGGATACCAAGATGACCATTTTAGGGATACCTATAAATAATCATCCATTTAAAGAGTTTGGATCTTTTGATTACATTTTCACTCTCAAATTTTTTATGAAGATTACTTAGCATGAACAACTTGTTATTAGTCTCTTGTAATTATTTATAGAGAGTCATTCTAAGTAAACCTTTCTAGGTTGTCTCCTTAAGAACATATTTTTAATTTTGACTATGTCTGATTATTGTGAATACGATTGATAGATTTTGGGGATAGGAATATAGAGAATCTAATCAACTTGATTGAGGGATTACAGGGATAGTGAGACAGAGAATCTTATCCATCAGATTGAGGGATGATGGGGATAGGTAGATAGTGAAAAGCTAATCATCTAATTGAGGGATTTTTTTGGCTAGGAAGAAAAATCCAATCTTTATATCGATAGGTTTCCTTAATGTGGAAAGACAAGATTTCATGTAATTATAAAACAAGGTATACCTTTAGTTTAGGTTATAAACTACATTACTCTTAAGGTTAAAAGAGATTATTCTTTTAATATCTAAAGTCATTATTATTTTTTTATTTCTATTTTATTACTTATTAATTATAAGTTTATATTGATCTGTATATAATAGTAAAGTTGATAATCGTATTCAACTTTCTATATTGTATCTATTTTATCAAAACATTTTTGAATATGATAAATATAAATATGTAAATCAGATCTACTATGAATCTGATATGTTTACTATGATATAAATGAATCCTTTTTCATTATGATTCTATAATTATGATATATCAAAATCAATCTTGATTACGATTCTCTGATATAATTGGACTGAGGGCCAAGTATGAATCCAATAGTATTACTTAAATAAGCTTTTAGGTTAATCAGTTTAATTCTTTTAAACTATGTTTTTTAAAACTATAATTCACCACCTACTTGTAAGAATAAATTTCAAAATCTATAGAGAATTTCATACGATCCAACAATTGATATCAAAGTCGGATTCTACTTCTCATATACTTGTTGTGTTTTTATTTCTTTAATCGATTAAAAGTTTTTTTAAGTTTTTTAATAAACTTTTTCTTTATAAAACTATGTGAAACTAACTTATTTGGAAAATAAATTTTTTTTGTTATATTAAGATGGAATTTTTTAATGTTATATCAATAGACAATCTCAATTCAAATAGAACACTGATCTTCGATGGTGCTGAATATGAATATTGGGGAGATATAATGAAGACTTTTGTTATCAACACTGAGGCTGATAACTTTTTAATGATCACTGGAAATTATAAGATTCATGATAAGGATATCCTTGAGATATATGATGACAAATAAGTTGGTGAGATTCAAGTTTCTAAGAAATTTATAAAGGCTGATAAAGGAAAGTGAAAATCTAATACCGAACCAAGAAAAATAAATCCTCCTAAAACTCAAAAAGATCTATCGGATTCAGTTGATACAATTGATGTGCAAGGATTCGACTACATTGTCCATGATTTTAAAAGACTTAAAGGAATAATTACATTTTTTCCAATACTAGAGGCAAGGGGAAATCTTATCCTTGAAAAAATTTGATCATAAATCAGAATTAATAAATACCTTAACTGAGAAATTTATCGGCATTAAATCTAAGTCGAGTAATTTACAAGAAATCTATCTGACTCATATAAAGGCATGCAATCAGATGGTGAAGTGGTCTCACAAAATTTATGCTGATGTTAAGTTGCATGAATAAAATTATGATGATGTGAAGAATTTTATTATTGAGTCCTCTGAATCCGACAATAAATTTACAAAAGATATGGAAGAAAGAGTAAAGTTTTTGGAAACTTTTAGAGATACTTCTAACAATCATAATGAGAAAATAAATAATTTGAAAGGGAAGATTTGATATATTCAGTTAGAGATAACCATACTAAAATCTCATTAAGAGGAGTTAAATATATTGAGTAATTAGAACCAAGAATTATCTGAGAAGTTTCAAATTCAAGAAGAAAATATTGAGAAGCTAGAGCAAGATCGAAAGGAGTTAAAGAAAATGAAGTCTTTCATGAAGTCTCTAATGAAGAAAGATTGAACACTCTTCTTTTGAACTCTTAATGATTTTTTTTAAATTGAATTATTATCAATGAACTATATATTTCATCCAAATACAATTTGTGAATGTTTTCCCAATTATTATTGGTTTAATATTATTTTATAATTTTTGTGGATGATTAGTTAGTTCATTATATTATTTTGTATAGTTTCATATCTAACCCTTTTCAAGAAACTTTAGATTCGAACCCATTCATTTTTGAAAATAACAAAGGGGGATAATTCTATAGAAATAAAGGGGGAGAAGTTTTCTTAATAAGGAGAATATTTTATAAAGGGGAGTTATATAATTAAGGGGGTGAATATGATCCCTAGGGTGAGTTTTTATCCGAAGGGGGGGGGGGGGGTTAATCCTATTCATCATCATGTTTAGATGATTTATAAACTTAGGGGGATTTAAGGATTAAAGAATAATTCCTAATAGGAAGTACTTAAAATAAATGGGATATAAATTTTGTATAGTTATCCTTTCATTTAAGTTTTGGGTTTGTGATTTTCAAAAAGGGAGATATTGTTGAGTCAAAATTTATACTTATGAATTTTCCATTCCTTTAGTTTTGGAAATCATAAACTCTTTCTTAAATACTTGATTACTAAATTTTTTTGTACAATTTATTTTAGAATGTTTTTTAGAAAAATAATCTTTTACAATACTTAGAATTAGTAATAAAGTATTCATGAATATAATCTACCATTTTTCATTATGATAATCGTAATGAGTATGGATCTGAAAAACATTGGATTCAACCTTATCAGAATAGATGTAAGACTTTATGTCTTGTCTTTCGTACTGAAAAAGTTTTAATAATCAGGATGATATTAGAACTGATAAGATCAGAATGATACTCATAAGGTTTATCATAATAAAATTCATAGGAAAATCAATCAGACTGAATAAGTTTAAATTCTGAATATGGAAAACTTATTTCTAATGTAAGGAACATATTTTACAATATGATTTTTTAAACCAATATGATGTTAAACAATTAGTTATGCCAGATCATTATGATCTGTCAAAGTACCAAGTTTCCAATTCATTGAGACAAACATAGTGAAAATACGATCTTTGGGACACCAAGATGACCATTGGAGGGATGCCTATAAATAATGGTCATTTGAAGAGTTTGGTGATGTAGATTACATTTTCACTCTAGAATTTTGTTTAAAGATTACTTAGAATGAATAAATTGTTTTTAGTCACTTGTAATTATTTAGAGAGGTTCATTCTAAGGAAACCTTGTTAGGTTGTCTCCTTAAGAACATATTTGTAATTGTGACCGCATCTGATTGTTGTGATTATGATCGAGGGATTTTAGTGATAGGAAGACAGAGAATCTGATCAGCTTGATCAAGGGATCACTGGGATAATGAGACAGAGAATTTGATCCATCAAATCAAGGGATACCATGGATAGGCAGACAAAGAAAATCCGATAATCCTATTGAGTACTTTTGTGGATTGGAAGACAGATCTGATCTTTGTATCGAGGGATTTCCTTATTTAGGAAAGATATAATTTCTTATAAGTATAAAACAAGTGATACCTTTAGTCTGGGTTATAAACTACCTTACTGTTAAGGTTAATTGAGATTATTCTTTCAATAGTTGTAATTAATTTTTAATTTTTATAGATATTGTATTACTTGTTACTTACAAGTTTATATTATGATGCATATAATATTAAAGAATATCATCGTATTCAACTTATAATATTTCATTTATTTTATCGTAATATATCTGAATATGATAAATATAAATATGTAAATTGGATCTACTTTGAATCTAATTTGTTTAATCTGATATAAACGAATCCTATGTAATTATGATTTTATAACTATGATATATCAAAATCAATATTGACTACAATACTCTGATATAATCAGACTGAGATCCAAGTCTGAATCTGATATTATTACATAAATAGGCTTTTGGGTTAATTAGTTTAATTTTTTTAAACTAATTTGTTTAAAACTACAATTCACCCTCTTTTATAAGAATAGATTTCACAAGTTATAGAGTAGATCATACAATCCAACAATTAAGTCCTATAATAAATAAAACATTTTAAATTAAATATTTTATAAGAAATACAATGTTACATATACCAATGATCTCTCTTTGAGAATTATCTCTGAAAGTTACTCTTCCACCTTTTATCTTGATAATATTATTAAACAATTCTTTTTTGTCAGTCATATGTTTGGAAAAACCACCATCCATGCACCGAATATTTTTTTTGTCGGTACTCTCTCTTTTTTCCTGAAAACAAAGAAATTAGTTTTCCGGAACCCAAAACTTCTTGAGTCTAGTATTATCAGCAAATGATATTTTTGGTAACCACATTTTTCTAATTTTATTATTTTGTGAAATTTCTATTTCCTTATAAAAATAAGCCTAATGAAATCCTAATGATTATACTCTATTCAAAGAATAATTTTTCTTCTAGTGGCCACCACTTGGAAGTTAGTGCAAAATGGTTCACTTTTAGGAACAAGTAATTGTTACTAAAAACATGTTTGTTATTAGTAAAACCCATTCTAGTATAATCACTATAAGGTTTAAATTTCTTATACATCTTATCAAAGTTTTCCTTTCTAGAGGTGAAATTGGATATAATTTTCTTTAATCTACAAATCTCAGAATTTATTTTTACAGCTAAATTATTATCCTCATGAGTAATAGTATTTGAACTAAGTTTCTAAAAATTAATTTTTAATGTTTTTTTCTCAAAAAAAATATTTTCAAGATATTTTGAAATTGTATATTTTTCAAAATTTGTTTCATCAAGACCCTTAGAATGATTTGATATTTTATTAGTTAAAATAGATATTCTTGAATCTTCCTTAGCTAGTTTTTATTTTACATTATCAAGTTTATTGAAAACTTTAGTATTTTCATTTTCTAAAAATTTAGCAAGCCTAGAAACTTCTTCATAACCAGGAAAAGTATTATCTTCATTTTTTGAGGAATATTCTTCATCAAAAGATGTAGAATTTTTCTCATAATATTTCTAGATAATTACAACTTAAAGATAAATTAGTAAGGGATTCAGAAGTGTGTACCTTAATTGTTAGACATTTATTTAGTATAGGTACTTTTGCAAATAGAAAAATGTTCCTCTATTCGGAACATTCATTTTTAGAAGAATCTTCTAAATAATATCCACCAACAGCACTCCATGTGTCAAAATCTTTCAAACTTTTCTTGCCTTTAGACTTATAATATTTCTTGGAACTTTTGTCTAAATTTATTTCCTTCTTATATTTCCTTTTGATCTTAGGACAATAAGGTTAATTATTTTCTGCCTTTTTTCATTCATATCAAGTAACTTCAGAATCTTTCTCATCATTTTTTCCTCATGACTTTTTTTATATCTATATTGAAAATCATTTTTTCCTATGATTTTTTCATCTTTCTAGAAATATTTTCTAATTAATTATTAGAAGGATATGATGAACTAGAATCTAATTCAATAAAAAATTCCTTTTTCTTTGTAGACTTCAAAAATTTCTCTACTGACTGAACTTTAGTATGTATAGTAGAAATAGTAGCAAAAGAAATGCCACCATTTTTCTTTTTATCATTTTAGGAATCACTCTTTAATATCCCTTTGTATTGAAAGAGGGTAACAATAAGATCATCAAGAGTAATATTCTTAAGCTTTCTTGGGTCATACACAATAGTTCTTTTAGATTTCTAGTCATTGGGAATTATATCAATAATCATTTCAACCAAAATATTATCTTCAAGACCTTTCTAACAAAGATATGTTAAATTATTGACAGTCATAATAAACCTTTAGTACATCTTGGAAACTTTTTATACAAATAGAAAATCAAAGACTTGATAATCAGAAAAAATCATAGCTATTCTTATTTCAATAACTTTGGAAGTACCAAAATGCATGATTTTTTACTTCTTCCGGATACAGTTAGCAGCTTCACAAGATGAAATTTGACTGTATATACTTATGGTCATGGAACACAATAGAGTATTACTTACTCTATAATTAAGTTGATATTTCAACTTCTCTTGATTTGTAAAGGTCGTAACATCCTTATCAGGAATATCGTAGTCTCCAGTTAATATAAAAAAATTATCAACTCTAATTTTGATTACGAATGTCTTCAATATATATCTCTAATACTCATAATCATCACTATAAAAAATAGGTGGCCGATAAGGATTGAGATTTTAAAGGGTTCCAACATTTAACTGTACCGTATTAAAAACAATACAAACTATTTTATACACAAACATGTTAGTGTAAAAAAGTTTATAAATAGGTAGTTTATATCAAAGCTTAAGTTACATGAAATTGATAAAGAAAGAAAAAACTGAACTAGTAAAAGTAGTAGAACCTGATATTATACCAATTTTTGGATCATAAGAGTCTATGATGGATTACAAGAGGGGTTTAATTGTAGTTTAAATTATTTAAACTAAACAAAACACAATACCTCTTAAAGTTAAATGATTGGAATCACATATCGTTCGATGATCAGTTTAAGAATCAAAATTATAGAGATATTAATAGTAAGAATGACTTACAAGCTATATTAAAATAATTCACTCTTTTAACCTTAAGAGTAAAGGTAGTCACCAACCTTGACTAAAGGTATCCACAATTTTATACTTACTGTAAACATGTATTTCTTTACCAAAAAATCCCTTGATATGATGATCAGAACATATTTATATTCCTATCCTCAGAAGCCCTCAATACAATGATTGACGTCTGTCTTCTTAGCCCCAAAAGACCTCAATTTGATGGATCAGATTCACCATCTTCCTATCGCCAAATTCCATTGATCATAAAAATGATCGAATGGAAAGTACAAAAGAAAATGTTCTAAATTAAAAAACTGTGACAAGGATTTCTTTGAATGACAACACTCTAAATATGTACAAAGACTAAGAATAAGCAGTTCATGGTAAGCAATCTTCATAAGACTTGAGTAGTGAAAATGCATCATCTCCCAAATCTTTGAATGACCAGCTATTTGTAGGAAAATTTTAAAAAATAATATTTCAAAGTTAGTTGTAATGGCCTTGGATAGCTGGATCTTGAAAGATTATCTGTAACAGAATGTCTGATGTCATTTTGTTTTAGTACCATTACAATGCTAAAAAGTATTCCATCTGATAGAAACAAATCTATTATACCTTGATTATAAACTTAGGATGGTTTGATGGATATCCTTATTGTTTTTTATTATGATAAACCTTATAAGGATCAATATGATGTATCAGTACCAGTATCTTTCTGATGGTCATGACTTTTGTCAGTATAATAGATAATTCAAAAGTCTAACCATTGGTTGGAACAAAGTTAAGTATGATTAATCGAACACATCCTCAGTCCGAAGAATGATAATTTTATATTCATAATATATTAGAAATATTTCTATATACAGTAAAAATTAATGTTTTCTACAAAAATATACTAAAATACTTGGGACATAAAAAGTTAGTAAACATAGTTTTAAGAAGGTGTTTGTGATTTTCAAAACTAAAGGAATAGAAAAGTAAGAAGTAAGACTTATGACTCAATAGCCAAAACCATTTTCTTTCTTCAAGTCCCATTATCAAGAAATCACTATCACAAATCGGTGCAAGAGATGCACCTTCTTTTATCAGCGTTAAATAGAAAGCGCTGATAAAGGTAACTATTATCAGCACTGAACAAAGCACTGAAAAAGGTTAGCTTTATCAGTGCTATTCTTAGCGCTGATAAAAGGTTTTAATAAAAAATATTATTAAAATATTTAAAATTATTATATTTATATTCAAAAATAATGTTTACTTACATAAATTAATTAAAAAACAAATGTTTATAATTAATATAAATATGATATATTAATATTTTTTGATAATTCAAATATATATATAATGTTTAAAAAAATTATTTATAAGATTATAAATAAATAAATATATATATATATATTTAAATAATTATAAAATTATAATAATTTTTAAAAATAATAAATATATTTATTGTATTTATAATTATATATTTATAATTATATACATTAATACTTTTAGAATATATTTATTTATAATTATAATTATAAATAAATATTTAAATATTTAAATAAATATTTTTCTCTAATTAATTGTCTTAATAAATAAATAAATAAATATATATATATATAATGAGATAATGATGATATTCATGAACATGTTTATGTTCATATATTGATATGCATGAGTATAATTGATACTAGCTATGATCATAAGTTTATTTGTGGACATGACTCGGTTGCTATATATGTTTTAAATGTTAGATTACCTATTCTTATGATAAAACATGAATATGTTATGTATTCATGATTCATAAAATGTTCATTTATATATTGAAACCTTTATTATTCATGCTTCCATGTATGTGATGACTCATTTTTTATGATCTATAATTTTCATTCATATTATACCCATGAACTTATTTATGTTATCATAAATAATTATAATATTACGATAAATATATTTATTATATTTATAATTATAAAATTTTAATTATATATAAATATTTTTAATATATTTATTTATGATTATAATTATAAATATATATATATTTAAATAATTATAAAATTACAATAAATACATTTATTATAATTTTATAATTATATATATATAATTATATTCAAATATTTATAAATATATGTATATGTATGTATGTACATATATATATATTAACACCTTAGTCATGGATTTGGTGACTAAATTCATGACTCTAACTTTATTAGTAAAAAAGAAACATACAAAGAGGAGAACATGTAAAACAAGGCACAACCAGCCCACACAAAAAACAAGAAGTCACTTCCTGCAATTCCATATAGTATCTAAATTATTAGGATACCTTCCTATTCCCTTTAGGCATCGTCCTCTCTGCCATGTCTTGGCCTCTTGAGGGGGCACATAATCCTCTTCCAGTTACGATTTAGAGGATTCTTCCAGGATAGAACAGATCATGAACTTCCAAGAGAGATCTCGAAAGTCCATCTCCAGGATAGATTGAAATCCATACTTTATGTTAATTGCCAACAAATTCTATAAAATTAGGTTTTAATTGAAACAAAAAACATATGGTTTCATCATGGAGCAGGTGGATTCAAGTTGTAAGAAGAACCAATTCACAGCATCTTTACTGTGGCCTTCAATACGCCTTTCACCTTATATATCATATGGAGGAATGATATGAGAATTTTTTTCATGTGCAGTGACACATTCCTCATTCGATTCCATACCAAAAAATTCATATGTATTTTTTATAATATCATAAAAATTGAATGGGTAACTCCAATCCACATTCTTATTGCCTTCCAAGAGACCAATAGCTGGAAGTTCCACCTGTAGGGGAAGTTCCTAAGCAGGAGATGTATGTACCTACTCAGGTGTAGACACACACACCTTATATTTCCAAGGGAGGACCATTCATAATCCCTCATCATCCACCAAGATTTTCTTACCTTTAAGCATAGAAACCTAGTTATCCACACGTACATGATCAAGAGATTCATGTGATGGAAAAAGACTCCTCATATATTTCTCTTATATGCATAGGATCAAGAGACTATTCGTGAGCAGTACCTGCATGCCTAACTTCAAGATACTAATCACCCTGTGTCTGGTCTGTTGGTGAGAGCACATTGGAATATGAACCACCTTTAGTAGCAAGTATTATATTTAATGGTCCAACCACCTGAGATGCATGGACCACCTCCATGATTCTTCCTTTCACGGGCTTTGAAGATGATACAAGTTCATGCAATTTACTTTTCCCTTTAGTATGCCCTGTAATAAGAAATTTCATTTGATGCAAAATTTGGGCATCAATTTTAGCTTGCGCATAAACCTCACAGTTAGATTCAGACCCTCCAAGCACCTGATAAGAATATATATCCCCTCCAAGAAATAGTTCAATAGCTCTAGCCCCTCCAACTTCATCCTCACCACTCACCTAGATAGTGGCTCCCATGACTTCAAATAGAGCATCTGATCCTGCCCCTTCATGCACCTGTTTAGCAACCACATTCCCACCACAAGGGTCCATTCCACTTGAAACAGGATTCTTTGAGATCAATACCACAACCGCTTACTGGACCACAATGGAAAAGGAAGAGGATCCAGTAGCATGATAATTAATAGGATCTGCTACCTCTTTGGATACTTGCTTGAAAATATTTTTTTCTTGCCTTGCAGGAATTATGCCCCATCATCCTATCCTCATTCTACTGCAACTTGAGCTTACATTGGTCCATTAAGTGTCTTGATTTCTTATAGATATAACAAATTAGATTGTTATAAAATCTCATCAAAGAGTGGCCAATGTAGGAGAAGCTTCCATAGAATTCATGAAGCCACTAAATTTCAATTGTGAGTTCAAGATTGAAGTTACCAGAAATCAGAAAAATAGTTTCAATAAGATCATGGTATAGATCAATCTCAATAAAAATTATGGAAAAGTGACCATATAGAGCACACTCAGCCTCTTTATCAATTTTAATCAGATTCCCCACTGCATAGGTGACATCCTAGAGGATTCATGAATTCCAAAAAAACCAGCTCAGACCCCAAACTTGGATCCAATCTTGAGTAGGTGAGCTTCTGGAGGGAAAATATATCAAATAGGGGATCCCATTCTTGAAAGACGACGAGGGCCAATTTGAGAGATATGGGGCCGAATCTCAAGGAAAAAAAATTGTGCTCCTTTGAAGGGAAAATAAAGTGACAGAAACCCTTACCTATTGAAATCAATCACCAGTCATCGGATGGCATCACCGAGTTCATTAAATCGTCCTTCACAACACCATCCCGACTTGAACAAGCTTGATTTTCCTAAACCACACAACCTTCTATGGCCTCAACCTTTGGAGGAATGAAAACATCCTTTGGCTCAAAGTAGCGGTCAAGAGGATTCACCATGAATCAACAACTTAGAATCACCGATGAATCGCCACAGAGAGCTCTTGGCCTATTCTCCATCTATCATTTTATAATAGTCTTCATAAATATATTTATTTATAATTATATATATATATATATATAATTATAAAATTACAATAAATACATTTATTATATTTATATTTATATTTATATCTTAATATATATATATATATATTTATAATTATATACAAATATTTATAATTATATTATTTATAATTATAATTATATATATATATATATATATATTTAAATAATTCTAAAATCATAATAATTATATTTAAAATTTTATAAATATATATATTTATAACTATATTTATTATATATATAATTTTAAATAATTAAATATATATCTAAATAATTATAAAATTAAAATAAATAAATTTATTATTTATATATATATATATTTATAATTATAAGCAAATATTTATAAATATGTTTATTTATAATTATAATTATATATATATTTAAATAATATAAAATTATAATAAATATATTTATTATATTTATAATTTTATAAATATAAATAATTATATACAAAAGTTTATAAATATATATATAAATTTATAAATATATAAAAATATGTATATATATATTGAAATATTTATAAATATAAACAAATATAAATATATATAAATAAATATTTATAAATATATTTATTATATATATAATTAAAATATATATATATATTTATATTTATAATTATAATTATAAATATTTATTTATTTATTTATAATTATATATATATTAGGTATTGGGGGTAAAACTACACCAAAACACACACATCATAACTTAGTGGGCAGGTCATAGACCCCCCCCAGGGTTGACCCATCCATTCAATGGATCGTAGAACCATACGCATAAAGCCCTACAAGACCCGTAATAACAACCCTTGTGTATGGCCAGATCATAAGTCTGCAACACTTTTGTCACTATTTGAATGGGCCTCCCCTTCACACCAATAATGGAGGCATCCTTCTTGCCATTGTCTAGCTAGAACATCATGGTGGTGCCACCAATGGTCATCGGACCCCCCCCCCACCGTCGAGTGAGGGTTCACCGATCCCACTCAGTCAAGATGCAACACTTACCACCAATAGCCAAGTCGCATCCGCCTTCCATCACCGGCCTACTATCGGGGCCCCTCCATCCACACTACTTCCATCTGTCATGAATCCTTAATTCCTCCGGAACCAACCTCTATCTAACACACTGATTCCACCTGCTCCCATGCTAGGCACTGTCACTACTTCTACTGTTTCCACTGTTCTACATTCTCAATGAATTGATCTAAGGTATGTGCAGATTTTTCTTGTTAGTACCTACAACAATATTTTCTTTCAATAACCACCCTAAATGTATCACATTAGCACCATCCTCCATCCCTCTGCATATCATCGCCCTCTATTCATTACTGCAACACCATCCTTTAAGATCTCAACAATTTGAACCCCTATGTTGTGTCACTCATACTTTTCACACCATCCATCTACACATTTAAATCCACTTGGTGTGACCTCCTTTTGTATTCAATGGTTCCTGTCAATTTCTTAGTTGTGGAGGGTTTTCTTTTTCATCTCAGAGACCGATGGGTGATTATTTTCTTCTTACAGTGAGAGCTTAAGGTTTTAAATAGTGGTGTGCGGAACCATCTCCACTTCAAATCTAGTTTTGTTTTTCTTAAAACAAGACCTTTTGATTTTTTCTCTTATGTGGCCTATGGCGTGTGAGGATACGCTTTTCTTTGAGACTTGATTTTTTCATAGCATTTGAAAGAACAACTAGTTTTATATTAATGTATTTTATATGATCTTAATAAGGAAAAAAATTAATAATTAGTCTATGGACCCTCTATCAGATATTTTTTTAAAATAATTACAGGAAGCACTAAAAATGCATGACATGAAAATTTCTTTTTGACATATTCAAAGTGTTTCAAGTTTATAATTTTATAGTTTTATACATTTTTAAATTTATATACTTTTATAAATTTTATAGTATAACCCATTATACTAACATGATTTCATAATAATTTTTTATTAAATATTTATAGTTTTAAAGTTTTATTTATTTATAAATTTTGTACTTTTATAAATTTTATAGTATATCATATTTTATGTATATAGTTTAAATATAAAAATATATTAATTATCTATACTTTTATAGTTTTTTAGATTTATAAATTAATATACAACTATAGTTTTATTCTTTATAAATTATTATATATTTATACTTCCATAAATTTACTTTTTATATTATAATTTTATACTTTTATAAATTTGTAAAACTATCTACGTCTATAAATTATGTATAATTTTATGTAGTTTTATAAATTTATATACATTTATAAATTATTTATATTTATTTAAAATATATATAAATTTATTAATTATTTATATTTCTTCTCATCGTGTTCTCAAAAATGATTTTTGAAAGTTACTCATAACATTGTCTTTTTATGAAAATGTTCAAAATGTTTTATGAAATTTTTTATGATTTAAATTTGGTTTTCCCCTCAATATCTAAAGTATATATTAATTAAGGAGTTTTGATTCACGATTTATCCATATAAATTATAATGTGATACAATTCTTCTAGGAAATTTTTATTTTGGTATCAAATGATCTCATTCTTAATGTCATTGTAAAATGTTGTGTATCCCATTTTTTCTATGGGTTATTTTAATAATGTGATATATAATTAATTTAATATGGGACAAATATATGTGTTTTATCATTATACGGTGAGTGGGACCTATATATCCCTAAAATTTATTGATTAAATTATAATATCTCATGATATTACTATGGGAAACAAGTTGTGATGATCGATCCACAATGGGAAATGAGTTTTGATTCTTGTTTGACTATGGGAAAGGAGTTGTAATGGACAATGTTGTGACTGTCCCAATAGGAAACCAAATGGAAAGAGAGTTGAACTGAAAAATATCATGATAATACTTACTCAACATTATCAATAAATAAATAATAATATAAACCATTTCAAACTCCCAAACATGCTAAGGATGAAACAACACACCATGGATTCATTCATGTGGCAATTAACTATAACCTTTTGGGTTCCTCTAATGAATTATTTTTGAAGAAATGGATATCCATTTAGAATTTGGAAAGTGAAGTATATAGATGGTGGGTTCTAATTATGAATATAAGGGAAAATGAAGAAGTCTATAGTATTAAATGGGAGGTTTTTAAGGAATATTTTCATTCCTATTGTCAAAAAGTTGAGAAATACTCAAGGTATTGTGCCTCAATCCATCAACAAAGAGAACATCATTTGAACCAAAATTCTTTACTATAATTTTAGTGCTTCCTACACCATTAAATTGTAGTAAAAAATATTTTTTCAAAAGTGAAATATCCTACATTATATTTATAAATTTCCTTCAATATGTTTTTTCTTTTGATCATGTGGGATGATAAACTATTTTCCAATCTTTCCATTTTATTTCAAGAAATTCATAATATCCATATTTAATTGAACATATATTGTGTATTTATTTTGTTAAATATTAATATTATAGAATCAAATAGGATGGATATTAATAGAGAATGGATGGATGTCAATCGTATGACAAAAGAGTATGAATATGGGGTGAAATAGTTCATCATGTCTGTAAAATATCACGCGTATGACCCTTTTCAAATCCTTTGTCTATGTTTACACTATTTTTATTTAAGAAAAATTAGTCCAAAGGAGTTGGAAGAACATTTGACCTATCACATAATTGATCAAAGTTATAAATGTTTGAATAAACATGGAAAAAAGAAAATGTAGCTAGTGACTGGGATAACACTTATGGATCATATGATATGATTACAAGTATTGAAAATGAAGAAGGTCATATCAAGGATATTATTACTGGTGTGAATGATGATTTAGATCATAATGAGGATATGACGATGATAGTTGAAGTTTTACTTCGTGATTATCCAAAATTATTTGAGAAGTTAAAGAGCTGTGCAAAGACAACATTGTATACTGGTTCCACTAAATATACAACATTTTAATCCATACTATACCTGTATAATTTAAAAGTAGAAAACAAATAGACTGACACCAATTTTACTGAATTACTTTCTCTCTTGAAAGATATGCTCCCATAAGATAATGGGCTCCCTATCTGGACATATGATTCTAAAATAATGCTACATTCGATGGTATGATCTCTGAAAAATACATTCTTTTCCAAATGACTTTATAATGTTTCACAGGGACCACAAATCACTTAAATAATGACCAAATTTTGGTGCTTCTCTATATAAGAAAGATGAATTAGGTCCTATAAAAGTTCTATGGTACTTTCCAATCATTCCAAGATTTAGGCACCTATATGGAAGTGAGGTGACTGCAAGGCAATTGATGTGGCACACAGATACAAGAAATAAATATGGTAAACTTCATCACTTAACATCCTCTCCTCAGTGGAAGGGAATTGATCATGAGTATCATGAATTTGGAAACGTGATGAGAAACCTTTACCTTGTGTTATCTGTAGATAGAGTGAATCCTTTTGGTTTTCAAAGCATCAATCATAGTAAATGTTTGGTTATGTTGGAAAATTATAATTATCCACCATGGTTATACATGACATGAAAATAAATTTTGTTATCTATGCTTATATCAAGACCAAAACAACTGGGTGATGATATTGATGTTTATTTTCCTCCATTAATCAATGATTTGAAATTATTGTATGATTTTGTTGTTATATTGTATGATGCCTATAGAAATGATGATATCACATTGAGAGACATGTTTTAAAGAAAAATAAATGACTTTAATACTTATGATTTTTTTTAAGATATAGAAATAAGGAACTCAGGGGTGTCCCATTTGTGAATATGGTACATAGTCAATTAGGTTGAAACATTCATCAAAGACTGTGTTTCTTGGTCATATGAAATTTCTACCATGATGACATAAGTACCAATATTATATGAAATCATTCTATATAATCTTATAAGAATATACAACATTGTCTCTACTAATAGGTGATAAACTATTTGAGAAAGTAAAATATGTGGGCAATGCTTTTGGTAGACCTTTTTTGAAAAAACTTACAAAAACCAGTTGGAAAAAGGGATCAGTTTTTTTTGAATCACCATACTATAATTTTCTGTAAGTTATAAATTTTATTTATGTTATTCATGTTGAAAAAAATATATGTGATAGTGTAATTGAGACATTACTAAATGCACCTAAAAAATAAAGGATGGAATTAAGGCTAGGCTGGACATGATTGACATGGGAATATGAGAATAGTTGGCACCAATGAAGGGTGAAAAATGAAATTTTCTTCCTCCAGCTACATACACCCTTTCTAGGTTGGATAGATATTAGTTTTACAACTTATTTAATGATCTAAAGGTTACATAGGCGTATTCCTTGAATATCAATAATATTGTGTTAATGACAGATTTAAATTTTAAGGGTCTAAAATAACATGAATGTACTGTTTTGATGCAAGATATAATTCATGTAGCTTTACATTGAATTTTGACCAAGAATGTCCATCATATATTAACCAAGATCCATTAATTTTTCAAATCTATATGCAGCAAAGTTATATACCAGACGAAATTTCCAACTACAGAAAAGAAAATTTCCATCATATTATGTGAATTGGAAATGTTCTTCCTGCAAGTGTTTTTTGATATGATGTTTCACTTGATGGTTCACTTTGTCAGAGAGATTTCACTATGTAGTCCTACATATTATAGATCGTTGTACCCCATTGAATAATATATGAAGATTTTTAAAGGGTATGTAAAAAATCGAAGTCATCTAGAGAGTTTTATTTTTGAGAAATATATTATTGAGGAAGCGATTAAATTATGTACCAACTACCTATCTGGTGTGGAAAACATTGGTCTACTGAAATCTTGTCACATTGGGCAGCTTTTGGGTGAATGAATTTTTGAAAGTCATGTTGTCACAATCAATATTACAGATTGGGATCATGACCACCTTTTCATTTTTCAAAACAGCTTATAGGTTTTCCCATATGTTAAAACCCGCAAATAAATTATTAGCAATTTGAATCCATCAAGTATGAAAATTGTATATAAAATACACATAATCAACATTTTATAGGATGGTTTTGAAACCATATTTTTAAGTATTCAAATGAAAATCTATATTCAATTTTTGAATGAATTCAATGGATAGCTAGAGGGCTAAGTGTGTATGTATTATCTTACAATGATTATGTAATTAATGGTTATACGTTTAATAAAAATGAACATGATGAAGGAGGTACCATGGAAAAAGGTGGAGTTACACTTGTGGCTGTAGTGATGCATGTTTCTAGTACTAATGAAATAAATCCAATTTATGAGAATATGTAAAACTTTGGAATCACCAAACAAATATGGGGGTTTGATTATACAACATTACAAGTGATGGTTTTTCAATGTAAGTGGGTTGATAATAGAAGTTCTATTAAAATAGATGAATTGGGATACATGAAAGTGGATTTTAGTAAAGAAGGGTATAGAGATGAACCATTTATAATGGCATCACATGCAGTAAAAATATTCTATATTCTGGATCCCACAAACTAAAAGTCGTTAATTGTTCTATTATCGACCAAAACCACCAAAGGGTCAGATGAAATTCAACTGAGGATAACCCTTTCATTGCGATGTTGCAATTATTTCACATTAGTACCAATATAGACTGGACTTTTTTGTTAGAGGAGACCATAATTAAAGGATTTGGATACTCGATAGAGGGGTCAAATCCCTTAAAACTTTTAAAAAATGGGAGTTCAATAATCTGATTATATATTTTTTGTAATATACATTGTGTTACTACATGTTATTATATGTTTGTTGCTGCATTTATATAATCTAAATTAAATGTTAAATCACTTCAACAGATAATGACTTTTTCACGTTTTGATGCTTCCAATCCTGAGGAACAACAAGTTTCTCAACCTTTTGCTACTCCCAGTGTAGAGGAACAATGACCTTCTATACATGCTGATGATACCAATCCATAAGAACAACATATTGACAATTTTGAATCTAAGGAAATGGTAGATGATGAAGAATCGATGTTGTAGGAAAAAACAAGAGCGGCATATCATGATGGTGCTAGAAAAAAATATTAATGTGAAAAGAAAAGGGATCAAATTCAAGTTCAGTTGGAATGTGTGTGGCCAACTTATTAACCCCAACAAGCCCATGTTCAGTAGTTACATTGGGCTCATCACTCGGCAACATGTGTCAATTGAATTAGATTCGTGGAACCATGTTGTGCCCACACTTAAGGTATTTATTTGGGAAGATATTACAGTAAAATTATGATATCCTTTATTATTTTGATAAAAAATAAAATAATGAATCACTGAATTACTCTTCATCATCCCTTGTAGAGTGCATTTATAGTAGATGAATACCACAAGAAATGTGTATTAATGATTTATAAAAGGATCCATTGAGGCTTTCTCAGAATTCTAATGATATTTAATCTTAAAGATGCTGAAGGAAAAACCTACTGTTTATGTATGAACATCTGATAAGTCAAGAAGCATGGGATGCATTTACTAGCTGTCATGAAGATATATCTTTTCAGGTACACTATGTATGGTAATAAATTGTTTGAAAATATGTTTATTCATCACTTTGATTGAAAATTTTTTATTTATGAAACAAAAAATGAGTACTAAAATTAAGGAATGGGTAGAAAAACCAACATATCCCTACCATAAAGCAAGTATGGGGTACACTTCACTTGAAAAAAAATTGGTAGGTATTTTAAATCTATCGTAACACTTTTATGTGACATGAAACAACAACATTATGTTCCTCTACCTATATGCATATTGATGAATCCAAATCCAAAGCCATTTCTATCCCATGGCATGTTATATGGAAGGAGTAACATATAAATAAATATGGAATACTAACAGATGAAAACAAAAAAAAAAGTGTGGGAAACATGTGTAAGTATTACATAATAAAAAAAATCTTAAAATCACTAATACATTACAATTATTACATATTTTCTTATATTTTCTATCTAAATTAAACACATGAATCATAAACACATGCATCAGATGAACACCTGCTATCGGTGGTCTTGAAGCGGTTAGAATAGTAGGGCCACATCATAGTTTTGGGTTTTGGGGTGACACCCCAAACATATTTTCAGAAAAAAAAACATGAGGATAAAGATAAAGAAATGGAAGAGATGAAAGAAAGATTATCTTCCCTTGAAGAAAAATTTCATTGGTAGGATGAGTTGCTGGAAAATGTTATGGGGGGATAAAAGAGAAGAAACAACTCAAGAAAAACCATTACCTAAAGATCCACCCCCAGCCCCACTATCTTTGAGACAAGTCATTCCCATCAAAGAGATGTCTTAGATGTGGTAATCAATATTCTAAAAATTATTTCTGTGAAATGTGAATCAGATAGGAATGAATACATTTCCTGTAATAATATTATAAAATGTGAAAATGACTATAATTTCTATATATCAATACCCACTCATCACCTTGTTGTGAGGTCTACCATGTTCAATATCCAAGAAGACATTCTACATAACATATCACTTCCAACAGGTCATGTGAGAGTGGAGATTATCATAGCTCATGAGCTAAGTGTCGAGCTACCTATTCCACTTGATGATGTATATATTAATATCATCAACCAAGCTATTTGAACATTCATAGAATGTCTTTCATATCTTGTAAAAAACCACATTGATAAGGAGGTATTTATTTCCAATTTATTTTTCATGCTAAACCTTTAACAATTAATAAAAGAAGGTATGAACTGATGAATGTTATTAGAGAAAGAAAAGGGGAAGGGTTGAAATGAAAAGTTGAATAAAAACCATATGAAGTATCAACCAAACAATTGAAAATATCTTCAGAAATAACCTTTACCCCACCCATTCAATATACGCATTTACTAACATTAAAGGTTCATGTGAATACAAAGTTACAAAGTGGTAGTAATCACATAGATGATTTTGAAGAAAAAAATGTATGGAGAGGATGTTACAGAATAAATTTCTCTTGAGAATGTAAATTAAATCCTTAACTATGAATGTCTAGGAGTCTTAGTTGAAAATGTATAGACGAGGTGTGTTTCCATGATTTTTTTTCCAATACCTGGTTTACTATGTTAATTATGAATAAATACATTTTTTATTTTTTATAGGCATATATATCAATAAAAATTGAAGGGATTACCCCATGAACATAAATTTGGACTCATTAGTCCCCACATCACTTCTACAGAATAAAAATAAATAGATTAAAAAAAATGAATGAAATAGTGTAAAAATCGACAAAATCATTCGAAAAAAAACTTGTGGATGATAAAATATTATTAATACCAATGATGCATAGGTAAAAGTATAAAATTTAATCATATAAAATATATTTTCATTTCTGTTATTGCATATTCTTTTTTATGTTTTTAAGAAATATTGGATGCTCATTGCGGTCAATTTATATGCTCTAAAGATTTATTTCTTGGATACAATCCATAGATACCCAATAAAATGACCACAGATGATGACATTTATCAATTTGTAATACACTAAATCCAATATTTTAGAACTAAAATTCAAGATATATATTTTATTTTATTTTTTAATGAGAATTATATTATGATAGAGTGGTGTATAAATATCATGAAAATCATGGCATGTAGATATCCCATGCGCACAAGGAGCTTGGAAAGTTCTATAAGTGGATAAGTATTAGGGTATATACAATAATATTTCACTATCTAAACACATATCAATACAAAATAGTTATTTTTATCAATGTTTTTACAATGTTCGAAAAAAATATATGGAAAATATTGGGTTTGTTATGTTTGTAAATTTATGAGAGAGATCATATTCCATCAACAAACTAGCATCCACAAAGAGGTATTTTCAATGATAATTACTATTTTATTTAAAATATTTATTAATAAATTGTGTATTTATATTTTTTCAGTACTGCTATGACTGTTGAAAATTCTTGTATTCACAAGATGACATAGATTTATTTAGAAATGAATGGGAAGAATAAATTATGGAAAATGTACACATATATCATGAATACATGACTTACATAGAATTACTGGATTGTTTCATATTTATTTTTAATTTATATTTTTTAGTATTACACACATAAGAATTTTTTTCTTATACAGGTGGATTATTTTGTTCGATTTGGGTGGCTTGTTCAAAGCTACTCATGCTCATGAGAGATTGTAATTTGAGGCTACAATTGAAATAATTAAAATAAGGAAATGTGTCAAGAATTTATACAAGCATCATGAAAAAGTAAATTCCTACAACTTATTTAATTAATTTTTTCATCATTTAATCTAATATTTTCAAGTTAATTTTCTTATTAATTTTATCTAATACTTATTTGGTTTTTTTTCACAGATATTTTGGGAAGTCATATTTTGATTTCAACTTTCTACAAAAAGCCAAAAATGAGATAACATGTTCTTTTATACCAATATTACCATGATTTACATTTCCTTTTTTTATTGAACTATCAACACTACATATTGATTTGATGCTCTTAGCCAAAAAACCTTTCTCTTTGTTGAAAACCAGAAGAGTATAGAAAGGTTTTCTAGCTATGAACATTGACTCAATATGCAGTGTTGAAAGTTTGACAAATAAAGGTAATGGTACGGTGTGACTGGTATGACTCTAGGTGTGTCTTTTTATTTAAAATTTAATTTAATTTTAGTAAAAAAGACAAGTGACATACTCAAAACCGATAAAACACATTTAAATTGTTTTTATATGTTAAGGAAATGATCTATAATTCATTTGTGATATATAAAAATTAGTCTCACATCAATCTGATGCACGGTGTGGCCGATATAATTCCAAGTGTGTCTATCTATTTAAAGTTGACATTAATTTTAGTAAAAAGAACAAGTGACATATTGAAAACTAAAAAAACACATTCAGATTGTTTTGAAACTTTAGGAAAATGATCCATAAGTCATTTTTGATGTTTAGGAATCAATCATACCTCAATATGATGCACGGTACCACTAGTATGACTCCAAGTGAGTCTTTTTATTTAAATTTGACATTAATTTTAGTAAAAAGAATAAGTGACATAATAAAAATAGATCAAACATATTCATATTATATTGATAATTTATTATAAAAATCTATAGGTAATTTATTATGTGTAGGAATCAACCACACATCAATCCAATACACAGTGTGGCCGATATAACTCAAATGTTGTATTTTTATTTAAAATTTACATTAGTTTTAGTAAAAAGAACAAGTAACGTGATGAAAAACAGGAAAAATAATTCGTTTTTGATTTTTTTACTTTTGGACAATGAACCATGAATCATTTGTGATATTTAAGAATCAACTTCACCTCAATACAATTCACGGTGTGACTGGTAGGACTCAAAGTATCTGTTATGAATTTAAAACTGAATTTTTAGTTCAAAACATGTTTCACTCACTAAAAACCAAGAAAATACATTCTTATTATCTTTATAATTTTAGAAAATAATTCATAAGTCATTTTTGACATGTAGGAAGTAGTCACACATCAAACTGACACACGATATGACCGGTTTGACCCAAAGTGCATGTTTTCAGTTTCAAATAATATTTTAATAAAAAAACACAAGTGACATACTCAAAACCAATTAATTTCATTTGTATTGTTTTCATACTTTAGGAAAATGAACCTTAATTAATATTTGATGTGTAGGAATCATATGAACCTCAATAAAATCCATAATATGATCGATATAATTCCAAGTGTGTCTATTTATTTAAAATTGACTTTAATTTTAGTAAAAAGAACACGTGGAAAACTGAAAACCAATCAATTACATTTTTATTTTTTTGATAATTTTGTAAAATGATTAATAAGTCATATATAACTTGTAAGAATCAACTGAACCGCAATCTAATGCATGGTGTGACCTGTATAACTCTAAGTGTTTGTTTTTATTTAAAATCAACATTAATTTTAGTAAAAAGAACAAGTGACATACAAAAAACCAAGAAAACATATTATGGTTATTTTAATAATTTATTAAAATGATTCATAAGTCATTTTTGATGTGCATTAATCAACCGCACCTCAATCAGACGCATAGTGTGACTGGCATGACAAAAAATGTCTCTTATTAGTTTAAAATTGTTATTTTAGTTAAAAATGTTTCATCCATTAGAAACTAAGAAAATATTATTTGATTGTATTGATAATTTATGAAAATAATTCATAAGTCAGTTGTGATGTATAGGAAGTATTCTCATGTCAAACCGATATGCGACGCGGCCGATATAACTTAAAGTGTGTGTTTCTAGTTTCAAATGACATTTTAATAAAAAAACACAAGTGACATACTCAAAACTAAGAAAACACATTTGGATTATTTTTATACTTTTATAAACTAATCAAAAAGTCATTTTTGATGGGTAGGATTTATCCACACCTCAATATAATGCACGGTGTGACTGGTATAATTCCAAGTGTGTCTATTTATTTAAAATTGGAATTAATTTTAGTGAAAAGAAAACGTGACATACTGAAAACTGATGAAAATAATTCAGATTATTTTGATACATTATTACAATGATCCATAAGTCATTTTTTGATGTGTAGGAATCAACTGCACCTCAATTCGATACATTATGTCACCACTATAACTCCAAGTGTGTATTTTTATTTAAAATTGACATTAATTTTAGTAAAAAGAACAAGTGGCATTCTAAAAACCAAGAAAATGTGTTCAAATTAGTATGATAATTTAGAAAAATGATCTATAAGTCATTTATGATATGGAGGAATTAACCTCACCTCAATCCAATGCAATTTGTGACCGATATGACTCCAAGTGTGTATTTTTATTTAAAATTGCCATTAATTTTAGTAAAAGGAACAAGTGACATACTAAAAACTAAGAAAAAACATTCATATTGATTTGATACTTTAGGAAAACGACCCACGAGTTATTTTTGATGTGTAGGTTTCAACCTCACCTAAATATAACACACGACATGACCTATAAGACTCAAAGTGTTCATTATCAGTTTAAAATGGACATTTTAGTTCAAAATGTATATAACACACTGAAAACCAAGTAAGCACACTTTGATTTCCTTGATAATTTAGGTCAATAATTCATAAGTCATTTTTGATGTATAGAAAGTAGTCTCACATCAAGACAACATATGATGTGATCAGTATGACTCAAAAATGTGTGTTTCTAGTTTGAAATTATATTTTAGTAAAAAATACGAGTGACATATTAAAAACTAAGAAAATACATTTATATTGTTTTGATACTTTAGGAAAATTATCCTAAGTAATTTGTGACATGTAGGAATCATCCTCACCTTAACCCGATGCATGGTTTGACTGGTATAACTTCAAGTGTGTGTTTATTTAAAATTGAAATTAATTTTGTAAAAAGAATAAGTGACATACTCAAAACTGAGAAAACATATTTGGATTATTTTGATACTTTAAGACAAAGATCTGTAACTCATTTTTGATGTGTAGGTTTCAACCCCACCTCAATATGACACATGGTGTGGCCGATATAACTCCAAGTGTTTCTTTTTTATTTAAAATTGACATTTTATTAATTTATTCTTTCATATCAATGTTTAATTTATTTATTTATAATAATACTAACATAATAATTGTTTTCTTATATAGGTGGACTATTTTTCTCAGGTTGAGGTGATTTTTTTGACAATTGATACCATGGGCGGAATTTTTTGAGAGGGGATTGCGGACACTAAAGATGATGAAACATTAATGTTTTTAAATTTTTGTTGATAGCAATTATAAATATGATTATGCAAAATGTTGTTTTAAATTTATATAGTAGTATTTTTTTATTCATGATGTAAAATTTATTTCAATTAAATTATATATTTTGCATACAGGTTATAGGTATCTTATTGCAGTGTGCTGTTATATAAAAGCACACTTTAGCAGGATGGGCCTTTATCAGTGCTAATAAAAGAACTGATAAATTGTATTTTTTATTAGCAATAAACTAGCACTGATAAAGGGTTGTCTTTATTAGTGATTTTTTGTGCTGATAAAGGGGACTCCCCTTTAACGGCCCTAAGGACAACAATGCTTTTTTAATGCTTTTAAAGACCATTTTCATGTTGTTAAAGGGTATATATGTAGTAGTGAATGGTTCAACACTGGACCATGACACAATAACCTCATGAAAGCCTCTAGTACTTTTTATGCACACACTCATGCATTTTTATCACCTAGGTCATGACATAGGATCCTTTTGTGCAAATTTTTTCTTCAAGGTGATACAGTGAAATCTATAGGTGGTGGCAAAGATGGTTCCCTTTGAGAACCAAGTTAGCTCGAGCTTCTCTAACATCCATGACAGCTTATGGTGTAAGGAAAATATCTAGGATAGAAGGTGGGGTGAATATTTGGGACATAACTACTAAAAACCAATTCATTATTTTGATAAAATTATCCAACCCTTGAATGTTATTCTATCATAAGATCATACACAAGAGACTCTGTATAGTAGAAAACCTATCTCCGAAACCTCACTTCCCCACGAATGAGTGTACTGAAATTAAATAGAATAAGAACCCTACTCAATACACAAAGTCACCTTCACACACACAATAAGGATCACAAATATAAAAGTACTGAAAATACATTCAATAGTTGAACATGAAATTGAAAAACATAAATCAAGAGATGGACACAAAGTTTAATGTGCTTCAGACTATGTCCTACGAGTATGTGGGAAGCAAATTAAACATTTTCCATTCTCCAGAAATAAAATAGAGTAGAAGAGTTAAAAATTATTAAGTACAAGTAATTACTCAAGCTCTTCACCTTGAAGTCTTGATTACTCTTTTGAATCAATTATTCCTATCTTTTCATTACTACAGTTTTGGGTTTATCCAACACTATCCCTTATCAATGCTATAAAAAACTATGATAAAGGGTACATTTTATCAACAGTAAAAAAAGTGCTAATAAAATTCCCCCTTTATCAGTGATTTTTCTTTAGTGCTGATAAAGAGTACCCTTTATGAGTGCTAGAAAAATCACTGATAAAACCCAATTTTATTTGCGTTTTTTTCTAGAACCGATAAAAGTGTTTTTTATCGACACTAAAATAGTATTGATAAAGGTTACTTTTATCAGTGATAGAAAAAAGTACTGATAAAGGGTACCTTTTATCTGTGCAAAAAAGGCACTAGTAAAAGTTACCCTTTATCAACGCTTTTATTTTTGTGCTGATAAAAGACACCTTTTATCGGTGCTTCTTTTTCTAGCACTGATAAAAAATATATTTCATAAAAAATTATATATAATTAAAAATCATATATTAATATAGAAATATATTTATATTGATATAAATATAATATATTTTATTAAATATGATTTATAGAACACTAAATATGAATTTACATTTAATATATAAGATATTTAGTAAAAAATGGCATATAAAATAATTAAAAAATAATATTAATTAATAATTTACTAATTATTATTGAGTAATAGTCATTTAATAACAATATAATGACATGAAAATTCAATAAATGAATGAAAAATCTAAGATAAGTTAAAAATGTGACTTGAAATTCAAACGGTTGTGACTTTTGATCAAGGTGTCCGTTTGAGCTCTACCACATATCAAATATAAGACTATGAAGAGATCTTCACTATGTTGACTATTTGAGCTCTACCTAATCATGTGGCTAGTTTTTCCTAAAGCTATAATCCAAATATACTTGAAGAGTTGATTCGAAGAGTCTCTTTTCAGTGGGGATTTTCCAATTAGACATGTGTTTCCCTTGGAAAAGATTTTTTCATTATCTCTTTCCTTAAGATGATCAGAATCTATGAGTATGGAGCATTGGATCTTTTTCCTTAAATCCTGGATGGCTTCATTTTCATGAGTGGTCATTGGACTTCAACGTATCATGAGCTTGGAAGTCATTTTCTAATGTGTGGATTCGACTTCACAGACTCAACTGGGTATTGTGGAATCAGAGGATTCCGCATGACATCGCTAGTGCAATTAGGTCCCCCATTCATATGGACAAAGAAATAAATCATTTACGATTTGGGAACTTTTACAGGATGTTAGTGGAGATAGATTTGAGTGTCACCATTGTTGAAAAGGTAAATCTCTCTACTCCCACAAATTAAATTTTCATTGATGTGGAATATGAGAAGAAATATATCTTTTGTGACATTTGTATGGTTGTTATTCACCTGCTGGACTCATGTTGGAAGAAACTCTCTTGTGAGAAGTGTGGTATGAAGGGACACCTAGTTGATCATTATCAGAGGAAGGTTGATTTAAAGGGTGCTACCATGGAAAATACCACCGATCATGTTAGAGATACACATCTGAGGCATGTGTCAAGTGATGCTACAATAAATGCCTCTAATAAAGTCATTTATCTAACGTCTAAAGGTAAGGGAGTGATGTCAAATGAGAAGCCTTTGGGTGGAATAGATAGTGACCCATATAATTGGATGGACCTTGTAGAAAAGGATGAATTTATGGTATAGAAGCATGCTACTCTAGAATCAGTGGAAACTCATAAGTCCCTGTCCTTTAGAGATGTCTTTGTTACCAACGTGGGAAATGTTGAGGTAGGCAATTCGATGAATCGACCAGGGTATGGAATAGTGGGCATTGCAACATAAATGAGTGGAAATGTTGAAGATTGATAGGTTGTACTAAGTGCGAAAACCCCTAATCTGGTATCTAGAGGTGATGATTCAAATTGTGAGGTCTATGTGCAAGCTCAAGTTGATGCTCAACTCAGGCAGGAGAGTACTTTGCTCATTGTAGGAGATAACAGAGGGTAAAATGGAATGTATGAATCTATATTAGCTTCAAATAAATTGATAGATAAAGAGGGATCTTAGATAGTTCTATGAAAAAAAAGAACTAATTATTGACAGTTGGAATGAAGTTGATGTCCCTTCTATAGACACTGAGAATCTTAATGTTAAATAGAATACCCTCATTGAGAAAGACATGTCTAGTTTGGAGAGAGAAGAGATGGTAGGGTCTTGGAAATAAGCAAAGACTTGGTAACGGTGTCTACATCAAAAAAATTATGGTCAAGGATGTGGCTATGATGATTGGGCTAGTGCACGAGGGTGTGGCTAAAATGCATCTACCAGGTCTTCTTCCAAGGGGATCACTCTAGAACAGAAAAAGCTCAAGAAGAAGTACTTTTTTCTCTTCAAGAAAAGGAAATCATAGTCAGAGAGAGAAACTATTGATGATGTTGATGACTCTGATCATGATTATGGGAATTATCTTGTTCTTAATTGGTAGGTTTCTTTTATTGGATGAGGGCATGCCTCTTTGTTTTACCTCATCCATCCTCTTTCAACTGTCGTCTTTATTTTTCTAATAATTTTTTTGGAGTGGGATCACCTCTCTCCTAAACCTTTTGAGTATATATATAAGTAATTTTTATAAATAAATATGTGTGTGTCAATTAAAAATATATATTTCTATATATATTCTAATATATGTAAATAAATACATGTATGTAATTAGTTCTATGTGTATGTGAAAAATATAAATGTCTACATGTGTGTGTGTGTGTAAATATGTGTGTATGTGTGTATGTGTGTATATCAGTATTTTGTAAATACATAATATATAAATGTATTTTTATAAATAAATCATTATCATTGTCATTAAATATGTTATATAAATGTATTTATGAAAAATATTTGTAAATACATTATAAAAAATTTATATCTAAATATACAATTATATGTGAATGCATTTAAATATATATATATATGTAAATATATATACATATAAATATATGTGTAATGTATAAAATTTATATCTAAATATACAATATATAGACATATTTTAAAATTTTATTTAAAAATAATTACAAAAAAATATGAAAATATATATATACTTATAAAAATGTATATATAATGTTTATATATGCATATATGTGTGTGTATTAACAAACTGATATATATATATATATTAATATATGTAAATGAATATTAATATATAATATATTTAAATAAATATAAGTATATATATCACAAACACACATTTATTTTATTAATTTATTTAAAACTAATTATATAAATAAATGGATAAAAAATGCATGTAAATATATATATATATATAGAAATATTAGAAAAGATAAAATAAAAAAATCTTGGTGAAGAGATAAAGGCATTCAAATTGAAAAAGGGATGTCCAAGGATCAAATCCAGGCACACACGGGGGTCAACTTGAGGCTGGGAAGTGAAAACGCACTGATAAAGGGAGGAAAAGGTGCTAAAAAGGGGGGTGTAGAAGCATGGGTTCCAGGTGGGTGTGGTGTGGGTGCTGAAAAGAATTGAAAAAGGCAGGGAAAAGTGTTTACAATGGGGGTAGGTAGAACTAAAAAAATTAAAATTTTATCAACACAAAAAAAAGCACTGATAAAGGGGCCCTTTAACAGCACTTTTTTAGCACTGATAAAATTCATCTTTTAATGGCGCTTAGATTAACAATGTTTTTTAGCACTGTTAAATCCAATTTATAGCACTTTTAAAAGATCTATTTGTAGTAGTGTTTCACCGAAGGCCCTATGCATTTATATACCATGTTCCAGCTAATCAACCTATAATACCTACTCCCTTGAAATCATATATCATAAGGCATGAATTTCTGATCTTGATTACTAACTCGGTCACCCTCTAGTATTGTTAAACTTATAGTCCTTTATTTATTCATTATAGAACCATCATTTGATGTGAGTTTCTTATGGTCCTACTTTCATTGGAGAAGTTCTACTGTCATTGTATTCACCTCACGTTTAACCCATCATTCGATGTACCAACTTATGATGAACATATGCCTGATGGATGAAATTTCAGTGAACTGAAACAGACTTCACTTCCCAACAATATCCCACTTGAAGAATTGTCTCTAGGAACCTCAGAAACCCTCCAACACTTAGCATGAAATTGCATTCTCCTTATTCATTATTTCTGTCATTCACCCAAGTTTCACTAAGGTTCGATATTACCTAAGACTTTATTGAACTACCACCTTAGTGAATATGTGAGCCAAATTTTAGATTCTGGCTATCTTTTTTATCTCTAGATCCTTTCCCTCCAATAAATTTTTGATGAAATGATACTTTAGGTCGATATTATTTATCCTGTAATGGAACACTATATTTTTATCCAAGTGGATAGCACTTTGGTTGTCATAGTAAAGCATTTCACCTTTTTGAATCCTTCTGAGATCCTTCAACAATCTCTTAAACCACACCATTTCTTTCTGAGATTCCATTGTAGCTATATACAATGATTCTTTTGAACATAGAGTAACAAGATTTTGTAACTTTGATGACAAGATAATCTTCGTTTCTCCAAAAGAAAACACAAATATGGTTATAATTTTTCTTTTATTCATGTCACCCACAAATTCTAAGTCCAAAAACCCTTACAATGTATCATTCATTCTATAGAAAAGAGATTTATTTTCCAATACTTTCAAATACTGAAGAATCTACTTCAAAACCTCACAATGTACTTTCCCAGGATTCACCATGTACTAACTCACAACTCCCAATATATGTGTAATGTTTGGATAAGTGTAAATTTATGCATATATAAAACTTCTAACCACTGATTCATATAGTACTTTCTCCACATAATAAGCCTTAACTTCTATTGTTGGTGCCTGTGAAGTAGATAATTTGAAGTGATCAACAAGAAGGGAAGTAACTATATTGCTACCGAGTATCCCAAACCTTTCCATGATTTTATGGATATAATACTTTAGAGACAACACCAATGTCCCTAATTTCCAATATCTTTCAATATTAATCCCCAAAATCTTCTTTTTCTATCCAACGTCATTCATTTTGAATATTCTAGACACATCACACTACAACTTTTTTATTTTTTGAGCATTTGGTCCAGCTATCAATATGTCATCCACACATAAAATAAGTATGATTAATGTCCCATATACCCATTGATTTTGATAATAATAATGATTTTTATTTCACCTGCTAAACCCTTCTTTTAAAAAAATGAATTTATGATTCCATTATCATGATGCTTTCTTATAGCCATACAGACTATTCTTCAACATTCAAACCAAATTATGGTTCCCTTATGCTAGTAAACTTATCGATTATTGCATGTAGACTTCATACTTCTTCTCACCATGAAGGAAATAGGTTTTGACATCCATAGAATCCTAATACAGATCTTCTGATGAAATTATTCTTAGCACAGATTAGATAGTATAATGTTTAACTAATGCTGAGAAGATTTATGAAAAAATATTCCCTAATTTTTTTGAAACCCTTTCACTCTCACCTATTCTTTATATATTATATTTACATTAACCACTTTCTTAATCTGGTAAACCCACTTATATTCAAGTTCCCTCTTAACCTCTGGTAGTTCAACAATCACCTAAGTTCTGTTGAAATTTAATAAAATCATCTCCTCTTTTATGGATGACTCCCACTACTTATAGTCATTAATAAAAGATTATTCCTATATATTTTTAGGTTCTCCTATGTCCATTATGAGTAAAAAATCATATCATCCTCATACATTTCAATTGGTCTTTTGATTATGGTTGATCTCCTTAATTGAATTAGCTCTATTGAACTACTCAACTTATATCTCCTTATTGGTTCCTAAACTTATAGTACCTAAACCTTTGAGGCCCTTAATTCAGGTGATCCCACTCAAGATTCATCCACCCTAAAATTTTTTGGTTAATCCAATTATCTTACATCTAGACTTCTGGTTCTTTGAGAACCTACATCTGAGTTCTTCTATTTTTTATATTCTCTATTACTCTGATCAACCTGAACTTTGATAGTTGATTCTCCTTTAACTTTCTCCCCATAAAAATTATGTTCCTTTAATAGAACCTTCTCATCAAATACAAAATCCCTACTTCTATTGATTTGTTTCATTTTACCATCCCATAAATGATATCCAAAATCTTCATCTTAATATCCAAGAAAAAAGAACATTGTTGGATTTTGATTCATGTTTGTCCCTATCCTTAAAATTTATATGTATATATGATAAAAAACTAGACTATTATATGATGAAATTCTAGTTATTTTCTAGAATATATCTCCTCTAAAATTTCCTTCCCAACTATCACTATTGGACTTATGTTGGTGAGATAAGTTGTCATGTTGAGTGCCTTTTCCCAAATAGCCTTAGCCATTCCTGAGTGCGACCTCATACTACTAAATTTCTTTATTATAGTAATATTCATTTTTTCAACTAATACATTATGTTGTGGAGTTATGAGCACCATCTTCTCGTGTATTATTAATTCCTTCTTATAGAAATTTCTAAAGTCATGTTTGGTGTACTTATAAACATTGTCTGATAGGATGCATTTTAGATTCTGGTTTCACTCCCTTTCCACCATATATTTTCATTGAACAAACACCTAAACTAAATTAGACTTATACTTTAAGAAGTAAAACCATACTTGTAGCATCATCAATTTGATTAATAAAGTAAAGACAACCACTATAAGATTGAATAGGGGCAGATGTAAGATCTCGACCTTTCATGGGGGTAAGTACTTGTTTAATTTTTGGTTTAAAATCACATTTTTTGGTTAATGTAATGGTTCCTAAACCGTGTGGGTACCCCTAGGAGACCGTGTGACCGACCACTCTTAGACAGAGGGAGACATACAGTTAGTGCATGGTTTTTCCAACCATGTGGCCCTAAAAACGTAGGAATTTTTAATTTTTCCCTCTCAATATTAAATGATTTTCTCCTAAATTTCTTCCCAATTCAACCCCCTCCAGCTTGGGTTATGAACCGGCATACCCCTTCTCCTCCATGGGTGATTCTACTTCGATTCTTAGGCATTTAGATCACCATTTAGTGTGAATCAAATCTTCAGGTAAGTCTTAGACTCCATTTAATTATATTTTCTAGAAGTGGTTAGGTATGTGGTTTCCTCCCATTACGAATCTCTAAACCTTTATTTTACAGGGTATTCTTGGCTATGGTGATTGTGGCCATTTTAGTTCAAATCAAGGGTTTATTTTGGACAAGCAGTTTCCTATGAACATGAGGTAGGTGGTCTTAAATATTTTTCTCATATTATTGATGTTATATATGTGTATGTAGTTGTTCCAAGTTTCTTCCTTGCTTTACTTTCATGTATTTGGATAAAGAAAATGATTTGGGAATTAATGTGAGGTATGATACCCTTCACGGACCCGGTTGGGTCCGTTGATGATTTGATACCGGTCTTAGGGCTACCCATGGGGTATGCCAAGCCCTTGTGTGTGGTGAAATACTTTGGTAAACATTTAGATAGGGTAATTGTAAAAGGGAATGGGTTGTGAATTGTGATTTGGATGTAGGCATGGTTAACGGGATAATTGGAATTTTTATTGGTTAGACTTTATGAAATGCCTAAGAAGATTTTTAAATGGTTTAAATTATGTGTTTTTGGTTTTTACCCAACCCTAGTTTTTCAATAAAGTAAAATGGTGTTTTGTAATTGGGTAATGTTTTAGAAAGAGGGTGTTTACCTCAAGGTGATTAAACGGGGTTATTATTAGATTTCAAATGATGATTTGAAAGAGGGAATGTCCCCCTTTTTTGAAGATGCATTAACAGTTATTTTAAATGGATGTAAATGGAAATGAAATCCTTGGGTAAAGTTTATTTTTTTAAGTGGAAAACCCATGTTTTAAATGGGTGGATTCAATATGATTTTAAATGAGTAATTATTTTGGTGTTCTAGGCCATGATTTGATTTGAAAGGTCTATTGGGACCCTGGTAATTGAAATGATAAAGTGGGAAAATGTGGTGAATGGTTTATAAATAATGTTCACGTGAATAATTAGAATATGTGGGGTATCAAACTGAGGATTTTCTACCACAGGTCGGGCTAGACTGAGGCTATAGGCCCAACCATTGTATTGCTTGAGTTGGGATGTCATACTGAGGCTCTATGCTCCTAACTTAGGGACTGAGGTTCCTTGTTGGGTTGGGCTGGACTAATGCCCTTGACCCCACCTATGTATTGTTTTGGTTAGGATGGTAGATTTAATATATATACTCCTAACATATGGACATGGATTGATTATTGGACCAAGGCTCCAAGGTAAGTTGATAAATTGTTTTACTAATGAATTCCCCTTATGAATGAAAGTGTGTAACCCCTTGTGATATGACTTAGGCTCTCTGTGCAATCGGAGCTAGTTTAGTTGGTTAGTTGACCCTAAAGAACATAAAGTATAAAATGATTATTTAAAATTTGATTTAATGTGAGACATATTTCTTTTTTTTTCTTGTTTATTTATTTCACATTGATTACTTGCATACATTGTTCTATGGACTGGTTATTTATTTAGAAACCGTTGATGGTGGCCTACTGATTTGTACTCACACCCTACTTGGGATGTCATGGCACTTGGGTACCCAAGTAGATGCTACTTGTTTTCTAGTACAAATTCAGGATAGGGACCTAGTGTTTGGTTTGTGTATGGGTTAATGGTTTGGATCTTTGGAGGTCAGGACCGGGTTGGGGCTCAAGTCCATGTCTAGGATCTTTTAGTAGTTTTGGTTTTGGACTTTATTTGTATGGATTCATAACATATATTGCATTCACCATATTGTTATAGCATGTGCTACTTGGTTACTTATTGAATGTTGATGTATGTTGTCCATTTATGGTTCATATTGGTTCTTTTATCTATTGATTTTATTTTGTTGTGGTGTTACTCTGATAAGAGGGTATAGTCTCTCCAACGTATCTCTATAGACCCGTGCTGCTAGTCGGTAGCCTCTATAGTACGGGGAGGTATGCCTAAGGTCATGTGGTGTTCCGGCTCGGGGAACCAGATATAGTGGCTACTGGGCAGGGAACACTATAGTGGGTCCCTAAACATCTGAGTGTATAAGCTCCATCTTTTGGCCCTTAGGCTTCTGACCATCCAAGTTGAAAGACACTCCTTTCTACTTTTCCAGAACACAACTTTCACACTTTCTAATTTCCATGTGATAAAGTTTTAGTATGCTCTTAGCTTTAAAAACTCATGAAATGTTCATTTATACATTGATGCCCTTATTATTCATGATTCCATGTATGTGATGACTCATTTTTTTTATGATTTATAATTTTCATTCATATTATACCCATGAGCTTATTTATGTTCTCATAAATAATTATAAAATTAAAAAAAAATATTTAAATAATAAATATATTTATTATATTTATAATTATAAATTTTTATTTATATATAAATTCTTTTTAAATATATTTATTTATAATTATAATTATGAATAAATATATATATTTAAATAATTATAAAATTATAATAAATATATTGAAATAATAAATATAGTTATTATATTTATAATTATATATTTTCATATATTGACATAAATATATATAATTATATAAATATTCCAAAAGCGGTGCAAACCATGAGGTATAATTATAAAAATATATTTATAATTATATTGAAATATTTTATATATATATATATAATTATAACTATAAATAAATAAATAATTATAAAAATAATTATAAAATTACAATAAATACATTTATTATAATTTTATATATATACAAATATTTATAATTATATATATATATATATTTAAATAATTATAAAATTACAACAAATACATTTATTATAATTTTATAAATATATATATTTATATATTAATATATATATATATTTATTTATTTATTTATTTATAATTACATACAAATAATTATAAATATATTTATTTATAACTATAATTATAAATAAATATATTTATTTAAATAATTATAAAATTATAATAAATATATTTATTATATTTATAATTTTATAAATATATATAATTATATAAATATATTTATAAATATATTTATTATATATATAATTATATAAATATATTTATAAATATATTTATTATATATATAATTATAAATATATATATATATATATTTAAATAACTATAAAATTACAATAAATACATTTATTATAATTTTAGACATATATATAGATATAAAGGAAAATGATGGGGATTTCGAGGAGAGCTCTCCTATAGCGATTCAGCGGTGATCTCTCGCTGAATGCAATCTAGGGCTGGTTGGCGAGGAAGAAGGACATCAGATGCTTAAGACCTAGTCATGGGACCCCTGCTCAGGGTGTGTCGATTGCGATTTGGGTCGTTCATCAAATCTGGTAATGAGATCTGCGTCGTTCGCTTGATCTACGGTATAGGAAACCCACAACGTTATTCAACAAGACCACCATAGGAGGCGTTGATCTCGTCTGGATTTGAAGCATCATTGATTTTCATAGATTTATGGTTCTCAATGATGAGGCTTGGTGTTGAGTGATGGCTGACGCCTTGAACTACTGTATGGTGTTTGATCAGGTGTCTATAGCTGCCGATGCAACATCTTCAAGGGCTTCGGGGAAAGGCATATCATTTGGGGAGGTCCTATGTTTGAAGTGTCCTGAAAACGATGGACCAGAGGTGTGAGATTCGACTGCACCACAAATTTTATTTGATGAAGGTAAGATCATTGTCTTCATTAATCAAAGAGCCTTCAATGAATGGTTGGATTCCTGTCGGTTTTCACTGATTAGAAGGATGATTTTGGAAAAGGGTGATAAACCCCCAACAGTGGAAGACTTAAAAGGTAAGATGAGTTGAATATGGGGTTTTGATTACTGAAAAATCATCCCCATTGGTAAAGGATACTTCCATTTAATCTTTCAATCAAAAAATCAGAGGTCTAGAGTCTGGGATTATAGTTTTTATAACCCAAATCCAGGTATTTTTAGAATTTCATAATGGAATTTCAGTTTTAATCCACTTTATCGGAAATATATCAATGCTCAGGTTTGGGTCAGATTTCACATCCACAGCTAGGTTTTCTGGCACCCAAAGATTTTGAAGGACATTGCCTCTTGCATCGGTGTGCCTCTCAAGCTTGATGACAACACCATCGAATGCAAGTTTGTTTTTTTACACTAGGGTTTTAGTTGATATTGACTTTTTGACTAGTAGGTCGGATTTTGTTTTTCTCATTGCGAATGGTGAAAAAATTAAAATTGATATTGAATATAAATTCATTCTAGAATTTTGTAATTTTTGTAAGCTTTTTGGGCACGATATTTCACAATGCAAACATGTTCAGAAGATCAAGTCATTTCCACCCAAAGTTATAGTGTGGGGATTGAAGTGAGGGGAGGCATCACCCAAGGATATTACTAAATATGATAAAGTAAGGGACTCCTTTGACCCTCGCATCCCAACAGGCATGGGAAAGGTTTGTGAGTCTGCTCTAAATGAGGCTGCTTTGAATGGTAGTGTTAATTTTAAGCATGAGTCGGTGAATACAGTGAGTGATATTGCTACCCATCACTGCTCTATTTTAGAGGCTGATTCACATGCTACAACAGTTCATCAAGGACCCTCCCCCAATGACTCTATCGTAGGGCCTAGTAATAAATATTTCTTACTGGTTACTCGTGAAGGGAATGTTCAGGGACATGTTACTTGAGTGCAACATGAAGATGACCATGTGGTTTCTGATAAGGAATGTGATTCTCAAGTTATAGCTAATATATAATTAGATCATGAGGCATTATTGATCACATATTTTGATTGTAAAGGAAAGAAAAAACGTTTTGTTGAATTTGGTGTGCAGGTTAAACCGTCTAAAGCAGCTAAGGAAAAGAGGTGGGACACTCTTGTTGAGGATTTCCTGGATGGATAGGGGAGGGTTGGTGATGTGGTGCAAGAGGATTCTCGTGTCCAAATTCCTAGTCTAAGGAATTATGGTAAAAACACTATTAGCCTGTCTGATATATTAAACAGGTCCAAAAGTAAGGAGCTCTTCAGTGAGGAATTAGAAAGTGTACATGGTGATCTCCTGACTGATGGAAGGTCTTTAGGCACAGAGACTATTAAGCCGGTCTTTGAGGGCTCAGGCCTAGCAGAAGATCTAATCCTATCAAATGAAAATGATAGTGAATGGCAGCAGCCTAAAACATGGAGGAGGGGCCATCATCCGAGGGGGAGGGGCAGTGGTCATTCTCATAGATGACTCCCTATTTATTTTTAGGTGTTTCTTCACATGTTCTTAATTATCATCTCCTTTTTACTTTGTACTTTTGGTTTTTTATTTTCAATAAATTTCAGAATCATGGGTTCATAACCCATGGTTTGTGTCGTTCTGGGTATATATATATAAATATATTTATAATTATATATATATATATAGTTATAAAATTATAATAAATATATTTATTATATTTATAATTTTGTAAATATATATAATTATATAAATATATTTATAAAATATATAGATAATTATAAATATATTAAAATATTTATATATATAGAAATATTTATAAATATATTTATTATATATATAATTATAAATAAATACAAATATATTTATTATATATATAATTTTATAAAAATATATAATAATATAAATACATTTTTTAAGATTATACCTTTATCATCACTTTTTAGAATGCGCTGGTATAAGCCTTAAAGGTTCTTATAAATTGAAACCTAATAAAACCCTTTCGTTGCTCACCACTCAAGTTTTCACAAAACTAGAACTTTGTCGTCGATGTTGCCACCACCATCGGACCCTACTGCTCTTTCCAATATAGTTTCTCATTGAATCTCCAAATCTAAGGTATATGTGGATTTATCTTGTTTGTACCTTAGAAAACACTATTTTTTTAGTCACACGTGCATCTTCACTTCTTCTTAATTAACCAAAATCTCCCATCCTTGTTTCCATGGGATGTTGTTACATCATGGATGTATGGGTTTTTTTAGTTTCTCAATAATTATGTTTCGAGGGTTCCTTGCACCACATAATTTTTCCATTCCATTACCTACAGATACAAATTAGATTTTAAGTGTGAATATTTCTCTCCATGAACATGTTTTGATATTTTAATTAAGAAATATAAATTACATATCCTATATGATTTTGTGTGCCTTTATTTGAGGATTTCGAATACAAATCATGGTAGTAATATGAGGCCAAAGATACAAAGGAGGATAATACATAGATATATATTTTGGTTGTATATCTATCATGGATTATTAAAGGTTTATCTTATAGGGGAGATATTAGATTTATAATTGGAGATATAATAACTATATTCTCTCTATAAATATAGTGCTAATTTGTACTATGAAGGTATTTTTGGTGACTGGTTCAATTGGAGCCCAGATTTGGGAGACTTTTTTACTATGTTGGAGTGTTTCTACCTAGGTTATTATTTTATTTTAGTCTCCCCATTGAATATTATTTCATATATATTTTTAAGGATGGAAATTTGATATATATAATATTGTTATTTTATAATTTTTTATTAACAATATGGTTTTTGATTATAATGAATATATTTCCACTATCCATAATTCATAGAAAAATCATTTTATATTAAATGAAGTAATTTTTCAAAACAAATAGTTTTCTATTAAAGTATTTTATATGTATTTAATAAGGAAAAATATTAATAATTAGTCTATGGACCTTCTATAATATTTTTTTTAAAGAATTTATTGGAAGCACTAAAAATGCATGGCATTCAAATATCTTTTGACATATTCAAAGTGTTTCAAGTTTATAATTTTATTATTTTATATGATTTTAAATTTATATACTTCTATAAATTTTATAGCATATCATATTATACTAATATAATTTAATATTAGTTTTTTATTAAATATTTATACTATTTTATTCATTTATAAATTTATATACTTTTATAAATTTTATTTTATATCATATTTACATATATAGTTTAAATATAAAATTTAATTAATTATTTATAGTTTTATAGTTTTCTAGATTTATAAATTAATATACAATTATAGTTTTATTTGTTATAAATTATTATACTTTTATACTTTCATAAATTTTACTTTTTTATATTATAATTTTGTAATTATATGAATTTGTAAAACTATATACTTTCTATAAATTATGTATACTTCTATACATTATGAATAATTTTCTTCCCACCAGTATTATTTGATATGATGGTTCACTTGGTGAGAGAAATTTTACTATGTGGTCCTGTACATTATATATGGATGTACTCCATTGAACGGTATAAGAAGATTTTGAAAGGGTATCTCAAAAAAAAAGTTAGCTAGAGGGTTGTATTGTAGAGTGATATATTGTTGAGTAAGCCATTGAATTCTATACTGACTACCTATCCAATTTGGAAAGCATTGGTCTACCAAAATCTCATCACACTAGGTGGATTGTGGGTGAAGGAGTTTTTGGAAGAGATGTTTTCATAATCAATATTACAGATCAGGAGGAATCCCACCTTCATGTTTTTTATAATAGTTTAGAGTTTTCCCCATATGTTCAAACCCATAAATAAACTCTTAGGCATTTGAATCCACCAAGGGATGAAAGATGGATATCAAATACACATAATAAATAGTCTATAGGATGGTTATGTAATTAATGGTTATATGTTCTATACAAATGAACATGATAAAAGCAGTACTATACAAAATAGTTTATTTACAATTATGGCTGAAGAGATGCATGTTTCTGGTACTAATAAAAAAATCCAATTTATTTGAATATGTTATACTTCGTCATTATCAAACAAATATGGGAGTTGGATTATACAAAATTTCAAGTGTTTATTTTTCAATGAAATTAGGTTGATAATAGGATTATTATTAAAATAAATGAATTGGGATTCATGAAAGTGTATTTTAGTAAGGAAGGATACAAAGAAAAACCATTTATAAGGGTATCATAGTTGGTACAAATATTTTATCTTCCAGATCCCACAAACCAAAAGTGTTCAATTGTTCTGTTATCAACCAAAACCACTGAAGGTTCAGCTAAGGATGACGCTTTCATTAGTATGTCACAATAATTTCATAGTAGTACCAATGTATATGGGGGTTTTTCCTCATAGGAGACCACAATGAAGGGATTTAGATACTTGATAGAGGGGTAAAATCCCTTCAACCTTTAAACAAAGATAGAGTTCAATAATTAGGTTATATTTTTTTGTAACCTCGTGTTATTGTATTTTCACTACCACATTTATATAATCTAAATTAAATATTAAACTACTTCTATAGATAATAAATTTTGCGCATCCTGATGCTCCCAATCCTAAGGAACAATAGGTTTCTCAACCTGTTGTCACTCCTAGTGTAGAGAAACAAAGACCTTATGCACATTCCAATGATACCAATACATATGAAAACATATTGATGATGTTGAATCTGAATAAATAGTAGATGATGAATAACCAATGTTTCAAAAAAACAGAAGCATCATAGCATGATGGTGTAAGCAAAAAATATTTAAAAGAAAAGAAAAGGCATTAAATTTGAGGTTAGATGGAATGTACATGACTAGCCTGTTAACCCTAACATGGCAATGTTCAATAGTTACATTGGTCTAATCACTTAGTAACACATGACGATTGATGTAGATTCATGGCACCAAGTTGTGTCCAGGGTTGAGGCACTAATTTGGGAAGAAATCACGATAACATTATGATATCATTTCTTTATTTTACTAAAAAATAAAATAATGAAACATTGAATTACTCTTCATCATACCTTACAGAGTGAATTTATATTAGATGAAACCCATAAGAAATATGTATTAATATTTTTTGTAAGGATTCATAGAGAATTTTTTACAATTCTAACAATATTTCATCTTAAAGATGCTGAAGGGAAAATAAACTCACACCCACTACTTATGTATTCAAAGTTGATAAGCCAAGAATCATGGGATGAATTTATTGTTTGTCATGTAGAGATGTATTTTTAGGTACATTGTGGTTGGTAATACGTTGTTTGACAATACATGTATTCATCACTTTGATTGATAATTTTTTATTTTTGAAACAACAACTGAGTGCTGAAAATAAGGAATAGTTAGTTAAACAAACATACTCCTAACATAAATAAAGGATGGAGTACATTTCACTTGAAAAAAATTAGTACATATTTTAAATCTACCATAATACTTTTATGTGACATGAAACAAAAAAATAATTATGTTCATATTTTTATATGTAGATTGATGAATCCTAATCAATAGACACTTCCATCCAACATCATGTGCTATAGAAGGAGGTACATGTAAATAAATATTGGATATTAATAGATTAAAACACACAACAATTATGGGAAACATGTGTAAGTATGACATAATAAAAAGTTGTTTTCCTTTAAATAACTATTAAATAACATTGATTACTTATTTTACTATATTTTCTGTCTGATTTAGATACATGAATTATAAACACCCATACTGTATGAACACCTACTATCAGTGGCATTGAATTGGAAAGAACAGTATAAGAACATTAGAAATGTGGGTTTTGGGGTGACAACCCAAAAATATTTTGAAAATAACAACAACACATGGATAAAGAAAATGAAATGGAAGAGTTGAAATCAAGATTATCTACCCTTGAAGAAAAATTACATTGAGAAACTGAGTTGCTAGAAACTATTATGGGGGGGAGAAAAGATAATGAACAACTCAAGAATAACCATTGCGTGAAGACCCCCCCCCCCCCACCAGCCTTGAGGCAAGCCATTACCTTCAAAGAGTTTTCTAAGTTGAGTTAATTAATATTCTAATAATTCTTTATATGAAATGTGAATCATACCAACATTGATATCTTTCCTGAACTGATATTCTATAGGGTGAAAATGACTATGATTTATATCTATTAACACCTACCCATCACCTTATTGTGAAGGCTACCATGTTAAATATCCAAGATGATAATCTACACAGAAGACCACTTCCAATAGGTCATGTGAGAGTGAGGATTACCATATCTCATGAGTCGAGCTCTAATATACCTATTCAACTTGATGACACAAATATTCATAGGATCGACCAAGATGTTGTAACATTCATATCATGGTTGTCATATCTTGTAAAAAACATGTTGATAAGGAGGTATTCATTTCCAATTTATTTTTCATGCTAAACCTTTAACAATTAATATAACAAGGTCTAAACCGATAAATGTTATTATAGAAAGACAAAGGGAAGGAGGTGAAATTAAAGGTCGACTCAAAACCATATAAAGGATCAACCAACTGATCAAAAATTTCTTCCGAGAGCACGTTTCCCCCACCCATTCAATATCCACATTTACTAACATTAAAGGTTGATGCAGATAAAAAGTTTCAAAATGGTAGTAATAACATAGTTTATTTTGAAGAAAAAATGTACAGAGAGGCCATTACAGACTTTATTTCTCTTGAGAATGTAAATTAAATCCTCAAGTATGAATGGCTAAGAGTATCAGTTATAAATTTATACATGAGATGTGTTTTCATGATTTGTTTTTTCAATAGATGATATAATATGTTAATTATAACTAAATACATTTCATATTTTTTAGGTGTATATATGAATAAAAATTGAATGGATTACCCCATGAACATAAATTTTGACTCATTAGTCCTCATGTCACTTATACACAACAAATAGAAATAGAATAAAAAATGGATGAAATAGTAGAAAAACTATCCAAATCATTTGAAAGAAAACATATGGATAACATACTCTTCTTAATACGAAAAATTAAGGGGTAAAAAATACAATTTAATAATATCAAATATATTTTCATTTCTTTCATACTTATTCTTTTTTGTATTTTTAGGCACCATTAGATACTCATTGTGGTCAATTTAGATACTCCAAATAATTATTTCCTAGATTCACCGTATTGATACCCAACAAACCAACCACACATGATGGTGTTTGTCAATTTGTAATAAAATACATACAACATTTTAGAACTAAACTTTGAGTTATATAGTGTATATTATATTTTAATGAGAATTATGTTATGATAGGGCGGTGTTTAAATATCGTGAAATTCATGGAATGAGGACATCCCATGAGCACAAGTATCCTACCAAGTTCTATAAGTGGACAAGTATCAGTGTATATATAATAATATTTCACTATCCAAACACATATCATGAAAAATTACTTATTTTTTCAATGTTTCTACTATGTTTGAAACAAAAAATAGAAAAGATTTTGGTTACTATGTTTGTAAATTTATGATAGAGATCATATTCCATCAACAAACTAGCATCCTCGAAGAGGTATTTTCGAAGATAATTACTATTTCATTTAAAATGTTTATTAATCCTTTGTGTATTTATATTTTTCTAGTACTACTATGAGTATAAAAAATAATCATATTTACAATATGATATAGAATTATTTAGAAATGAATGGGAAACATACTTGATGTAAGAATGTACACAAATAACATGAATATATGGCTTCTATGGAAGTAATGGACTATTTCATATTTATGTTTAACTTATTTCTTTTTAGTTTTACTCGTATAAGAATTATTTTCTCATATAGGTGTATTCCTTTTCTTGAGTTGTGGTAGTTTGTTTGAAGCTTCCCATGCTCATGAGATATTAGACTTTGAGGCTGAAATTGAGAGTTCAATGAGAAGGAAAAAGTTTTTTTTAATATACAATTTTTTTTCCTCATAATATTGTCTATTATATACTACATTAACATAATATAAATTAAATGTTTAACTAATCATGTATACAATGTATTTTGCACGTGATGATGTAACTAATCTCATGGAAGAACATACTATAATGAAGGAAACCCTTTGGGAAGATGTAAAGGTAATGTTATGATATAATTTTTCAATTTTTTTTGAAAGATTATATAATTAAATATTGATTTAATTTTAATTATTCCTTGTAAAGTTTGTTTATTTTAAAATATTTTTGTCCATATTTCATACCTCTATGCACCAAAACTTCCACAACCTTATTCTCCCTCAAAACCTTTTCATCCCTATAGTGTTGGAATTTATCACTTTCCTTCAAGTTCCCTCCACTATCTTTTCAGAAAGAGCAATGAATATACCTATTCTCAATCACAGAGGTAACATTGATGTTTTCACAGTAAAATAATTTTCCATATAATTAATTTATTATTTCATATTTAAGTTTAATTTATTTCTTTTTAGTATTACTCACATAAGAATTGTTTTCTTATATAGGTGTATTCTATTGTTCGAGTTGGGGTGGCTTGTTAAAAGTTGCTCATGCTCATTAAATACTGCAAATGTGGTAATGAAAACAAGGAAATGGGTCAATAATTTATACAACCATCAGGAAAAGGTGAGCTCCTACTACTTATTTAATTGATTTTTTCATCATTTTATCTACTATTTGTAAGTTAATTTATTTATCATTTCAATCTAATACTTATTTTTTTCACAGATCTTTGGGGAAGTCATATTTTGATTTCAACTATATTCAACAAGCCACAAAACAAATAACATGTTCATTTCTGACAATTTTACCACCCTTTCTGTTGGATTTATTTCTCGAACTGCAACACTACATATTAAGTTAATGTTCTTAGCTGAATTTTTTTAGCTAATAACATCAACTCTATATGAAGTATTGGTATTTGAGATTTTTTTGGAACTTTGGGATGTGTAGGTATCATACACACCTCAATCTAACACACAATTTGACTGGTATGACTCCAAGTGCTTCTTTTTATTTAAAATTGACATTAATTTTAGTAAAAAAGAAAACTAGCATACTTAAAACCAATAAAACAAATTAATATTGTTTTGATACTTTATTATAATGATCCATAAGCAATTTTTGAAATATAGAAATTAGTTTCACCTCAATATGATACACAATAGGCTCAAAATTACCTAAAGTATCCATCATCAGTTTAAAATTGACATTTTAATTTAAAAAGTGTCACGAACTAAAAACCTAAAAAACACACTCAAACTGTCTTGATAATTTAGGAAATTATTTATAAGTCAGTTTTAACATGTGAGAATCAATATCACATTAAACTAATACACAATATGACCGCTATGACTTAAAGTGTATGTTTCCAGTTTAAAATGACATTTTAGTAAAAAAGACAAGTGCCATACTCAAAACCAAGAAAAAATTTTGGATTATTTTGATACTTTAGGAAAATGATACATAAGTCATTTGGGATGTTTAGTAATTAGCCTCACCTCAATCTGACTCACAGTATGACCGGTATGACTCTAAGTGCATCTTTTTATTTAAAGTTGACATTAATTTTGTAAAAAGAAAAATTGACATACTCAAAACTGAGAAAACACATTCAGATTATTTTGATACTTTAGTAAAATGATCCATAAATCATTTTTTATGTGTAGGAATTAGCCGCATCTCAATATGATACATGATGTGCCCATTATTACTCAAAGTATATGTTAATAGTTTAAGATGGACATTTTAGTATGAAAAGTGTCACTCACTAATAACCAATCAAACACGTTCATATTGTCTTGATAATTTATGAAAATGATTCATAAATAATTTTTGATGTGTTTAAATCAGTATCACATCAATCCAACACACGATGTGACTGGTAGGACTCAAAGTGTGTGTTTTCATTTTAAAATGACATTTTAGTAAAAAAGACAAGCGACATTATAGCGACCCAACATTTTCTTACATTAATATTAAATCATTTTAAGATAAACAACATAATATTATTACAAATAGAGAATCCAAAGGTTTAGTGTATTGGGAAAACTAGGACCATACATAAAAATTACAACATCAAGCATAAACATTTATTTAATTTCTTCTTCTCTAGATTCTTATTGGCACTTGTCCTCTCCTTAGTACATGTAACCACCTGAGGATATACATCAAAAGGGGTGAGATATAATCCTAGTAAGAGGATAGATAAGAACAATATATCATGGGGTGAGCATAATAATAACATGGGAAAAAGATCATGAACATGAGAGGAAGCAAAAATATAAGACTTGAAATGTGGCAATGCATAAAAATGAAACATCATGTCTTAGTGGTTAACTACCACAAAAACTTGTTAACCAAGCTAGAATCTTTTTAACATGTCATTTCACATTCACTCATGATATTCATCACTTTAACCAATGCATTGGAGCACTGTATAATTCCGGGCACACCTGTCACATTCAAACATTCATATTGCGCTATATAATTTCGGGTGCACCCATCACATCATAATATTATCATTATAATGCATGCCACATAGAACATATATCAATAATGAAAATAACTAACCCATGGAAGGGAATGGGTAAAATATCATAATAACTCATTCATAAACTTTGGGTTCCCAAAAGAAAGAGGGAATAACATACATGTTACAAGAACCGTCCACTTTGAGAGAGAAGTAAAAGGAGTGTTCTTAAAAGAAGAGTTCTTTTGGAAAGAATTTTTTTTGAATAAAAACCAGTGACAAACATTTATATCCTAGAAAATAAAATACAATGATGAAAAAATGATCTTTAAAGAGTAACCATGTCAAAAAGGGAGTGAAAGAGGGAGAACCCGAAGGATGAAAGTTGGGTTCGAGAATTTCCCCTCACCTTGTATTTGAATGCTTCCTTCTCTTTAATGTATTTTATAATGAAATTATATTCATTAATTATAAATAAAAAGCCTTGTGTACATTAATATGGTTTATTATGGTTTCATTAAGTGATTTAATGTGCCTTTGTATGAGTTATAGAGTTTTAAAACATTATTCGAGAATGTTTGTTTTTATGGTTTTCTTGAGTGGTTCACTTGTATTCTTAAATTGAAGTTCGGGTAGAACATGGGTAAACATCCAGAAATAATATTACATGATATTATAGGAGTTTTAATGATATTATAATGAATCATATTATATCCATGTGGATGAATCATTAGATAAGAATTAAATGATGATTGTTTGGGTTAATTTGGACGGTTTTTCGATCACAACGAACTTGTTTTATTTTATCACTTAGTAATATGTACATAAGTTAGTTTCAGAACTTTAAATAGGCCATAATACATATAAATTATTCTGTTTCAACCATAAAAATGGTTTCATGACCAGATCTGAAGGTAGAAATGGAAGAAGAAAACATGTCGTTCTTGAAGGTGATAAATTAACACCTCACGAGCAATGTTCTCTTTAGTAAAATAAAAGGAAGAGGGAAATGGGGTTGGATGATATAATATACCATTATCATCATAACATTATAGTACATGTATAATAATAGAGTTAAAATACCATTTTGAATGAAGATAGGTGGGGAGAGAATAAGAAAAGAACTTGAAATTGAAAGGGAATTAAAGGAGAAGAGGGAGAGAAATTACCTCTTGAATCCTCCTCTTGAGATTCTCCTTAAGAAAGCTGGGCTTGGTCTTTTGATGAGACCAACAGCTCTTGAACGTGGGAGAGGGTCTAGTGAAGATTTTTGGGCAGATTTTAGAGAAGGCTTGGAGCTTGAGAGGTGTGAGGAAATGAGGGTGTGAAGGGTGGTTTTTATAGTGGAGGGGAGAGGGGTTTCCTTAATATAAAATTCATTAGTTTATTAATTTACCCTAAGACAATGAATAGTGAGTCTTGAATGACCAAGAATAGTAATTTTATCATGTGATCCCGAACCAAGTGGTCTTACATCATCATAACATAACACATGACTCTATAATTAGCTTATTTAGCTTATTTGTGTAAATTACGGTATTTCACTATTCATCAAAAATTCAAGTATTTCAGAAAAATCCTAAAAATTTACCCCTACCATTTTTCGACATGTAGAATCCAAAAATGAAGTCCATTTTTCAAAACTAATTTTATAAATATGATTAATTTAATATTTATTTAAAATCATGGTTTATTACTAAAAATGGTTTTAAAACATACATTTACTTATTCTAAAATATTGGTACATCATACTTTCACTTGAATATTATTTTTATACTATCATAGGTAAGGTTACTATTAATTAGGGTATATCACTATTCATAAGGGTATGCAACTATTCATAAGGGTAGGTTACTATTCACCAAAAAAATTATTTTTGTTTTATTAGACTCCAAAAATCATCTTGAACACAACCGTGTATGTCATATTTTTAAAATTCCAAACACAGAAGTGACAAACTTATGTTTAAAGGTCACTTATCACTTAGTAGTTCATTATGTTGTGTTTTCATTGTTATTTTATGACAAAATTATAAGAAGGGAATTTCCATTGAAAAACTTTGGATCGTTACATTCTTCCCCCCTAAAGAAATTTCACCCCCAAAATTTCACTTTACACAAACAGGTGAGGGTGTTTATCCTTCATTGCCTCTTCTGGTTCCCAAGTTGCTTCCTCAAACTTATGGTTCCTCCACAAAACTTTGAAAATATGGGTTGTCTTGTTGTGTAGAACCTTATCTCTCCAATCCAAAATCTTTATTGGATGCTCCTCATAGGAGAGGTCATCTTCCAGCTGCACCACCTCTGAGTTTAGTACATGTGAGGAGTCTGGTATGTACTTCCTGAAGAATGATACATGAAAAACATCATGAACTCGAGCCATATTCGGTGGAAGTGAAAGTCGATAGTCCATCGCTCCTATGCGGTCAAGGATCTGAAAGGGGCCAATATACCTTGGGCTTAGCTTCCATTTCATCCTGAATCGCATGACTCTCTTCCATGGAGATATTTGAAGGAAGAATTTATCTCCAACGTCGAACTCCAATTCCCTTCGACAGTTGTCAGCATAGCTCTTTTGCCAAATTTGAGCAGATTTGATGTGTTTCTAGATGACTTGAACCTTCTCTGTCATCTCTTGAACAAGATCAGGTCCAAGTAGCTTTCTTTCTCCAACTTCATCCCAACAGGTTGGAGTTCTACATCACTTTCCATACAGAGCTTCATATGGAGCCATCTGAATACTCGAGTGGAAGCTATTGTTGTATGAGAATTCAACCAATGGGTGATGTTGACCACAACCACCTTTGAATTCAAGAGAGCAGGCTCTTATCATATCTTCAAGTGTCTGAATAGTCCTTTCAGATTGGCCATCAGTTTGGGGGTGATAGGTCATGCTGAAATTTAATTCAGTACTCAAAGCATGTTGAAGGCTCCTCCAGAATTTAGATGTGAACCTTCAATCACGATCAGAGACAATCGAGAGTGGAACTCCATGCAGTCTCACCACTTCCTTCACATATATCTTTGAAAGTTTTTCAAGTGAGAGATCTTCTCGGATAGAGATAAAATGAGAAGTCTTGGTGAGTCGGTCAACCACAACCCATATCGCATTATATCCCTTCAACGTCTTCGGGAGACCCATGACAAAGTCCATAGTAACATTTTCCCATTTCCACATGGGTATAGGCAATGGCTGCATCATACCTTCAGACTTTTTTCGCTCAGATTTAACTTACTGACATACCAAGCACCTTGATATATATTCTGCAATCTCCTTCTTCATGTTATCCCACCAGAAGTGTTCTTAGAGATCACGGTACATCTTGGTACTCCTAGGATGGATAGAGAAAGTTGAGCTATGTGCATTATCCAATAGCTCCTTCTTTATCCCAAGCGATGAAGGCACACAAAGTCGCGTTCCAAACTGAATCACACCATCATCGTCGATATAGAACTCTTGTAGATTCTCTTCCTTTACCGCATTCACCCTCTTTTTTATCTCCGTATCATCCCTTTGTGCTTCCTTAATCTTCTCCTGGATAGATGGTTTCACAATCATTTGGGTAAGGTAGGATGTATCCCCTACCCTTATTATTTCCAAATCCATTATTTGCATATACAAGAAGATAGGGTCTTTCTCAATCCACAACATGGATAGAGTAGCAAGTTCTTTTCTTCTTAGAGCATCATCTACCTTGTTCGCCTTTCTAGGATGATAGTGAATAGAGAAATTGTGATCCTTGATTAGCTCTAACCATATCCTTTGACGCATGTTGAGATCATTTTGTGTGAATATATACTTTAGGCTCTTATGGTCAGTGTATATGTCACACTTCTCACCATAAAGGTAGTGTCTCCATATTTTCAAGGCAAAAATCATGGCTTCCAGCTCTAGATCATCTATCAGGTAGTTCTTCTCATGGATCTTCAACTGTCGTGAGGTGTAGGCTATCACGTTATCATTTTGCATGAGTACGCAACCCAATCCTTTCTTTAAAGCATCACTGTATACAACAAAAATTTCTCCACTTTTCGGTAGTGTGAGTACAGGTGCAGTGATCAACCTTCTCTTTAGCTCCTTAAAGATTCCCTCACATTATTCCATCCATACATACTTTACCCCTTTCCTTGTTAACTTAGTTGGCGGGCTTGACAATCGTGAGAAGTTTCTCACAAAACGTCAATGATACCCAGCTAATCCAAGAAAACTATGGATTTCTGTGACACTGGAGGGCCTGGGCCATTCCTCAATCGCCTTTTTTTAATGACCCATAGAAATTCCCTCACTTGTGATCACATGTCCCAAGAATGTGACTTGCTTCGTCCAAAATTCACACTTGCTGAACTTGGCGTACAAATTCTCCTTTATCGATGTCACCAACACAAGTTTTAGATGTTCTTCATGTCCCTCCTTGATCTTGGAGTAGATGAGAATATCATCGATAAACACTACCACAAATTTGTCAAGGTAATGTCTAAAGACTCTATTAATCAAATCCATGAAGATTGCAGGGGCATTAGTAAGTCCAAAGGGCGTCACCAAAAACTCATAGTTCCCATACCTTTTTCGGAAGACAGTATTCTGAATATCTTCCTTCTTCACCTTTACTTGAAGATATCCAGAATGAAGACCCATATTTGAGAAGTATTGAGCTCCTCTTAACTGGTTGAACAAGTCATCAATCCTTGGGAGAGGATACTTGTTCTTTATGGTGATCTTGTTGAGTTCCCGATAATCGATACACAGCCGCATTGTTCCATCCTTCTTCTTCACAAAGATCACTGGTGCACCCCAAGGTGATTCACTAAGGCGTATGAACCCTTTTTCCAGATGCTCTTGAAGCTAATTCTTTAAATACTCCAGTTTAATAGGATCCATCCTATAGGGACACTTCGAGATAGGAGTATCTCCGGGTATGAGTTCAATTGAGAACTCTACCTCATGATCTGGGGGAATTCCGAGTAACTCTTCAGGAAATACATCGTCTTATTCCCTCACGATGGGCATTTCCTCAAGGTTAGCACTTTCCTTCATCTCAACCATTTGGGCGAGGTATGCTTCTTTATATGGAATCAACACCCACACCATTGAAGGATTTTTCAAAGGAGATTCATGATCTTCCTTGAATTTGTAGAGGAGCATGGCATGGTTCAGAATATGAAAAAATATTTCTTTTTCTCGAAAGTTGATATGTGTTCTATATAACGAGAGCCAATCCATTATCATTATAGTGTCAAATTCCACCAAAGGAAGTATTACAAGATTCGCTGGAAGAATCTTCCCGCATACTCCAACAGAAGAAGAGTCAAACACTTGGGTTGCAATGATTGAACCACTTGGTGTTTTTACAGATATCTCTACTTCAAGTTTTTGGGGCTTCGATTCTATAGTTCTAGAAAACTTACAAGATATAAAGAAATGCGTAGAACCATAATCAAATAAGAATTTTTCCATTATTGAGTGAATAGGAACTGTACCTTGTATGACTTCATTGTCATGCTCCACCTCCACAGTAGTGATGGCATAAGACTTCCCTTGTTCCTTTGGCTTTGGTGGCTGTTGACGCTGATTACCCTCGAGAACTCGAGGTTTTGTGCACTGGTTTTCATAGTGCCCTAGCTCCCTACAGTTGTACCATTGAACCATGAGTGGTTCTCTCCTTTCATCGGCTAAATTCTCCTTCCTTTTCGTGTCTTTTCGACACTCTTGAGCATGGTGTCCTTATTTCCCACACTTGAAGCATTTCCCCATCCCTTTGAGGCAGTTCCCATGGTGCAATTTCCCACATTTTTGGCATGTGGGTCGTTGAGTTTTCTTCCCACTTTTGTCATTAGATCCTCCAGCTTGAAACTCCATCTTCCATTTCTTATCCCCATATCCATGTGACCACTCTCCGAGGGCACATCAAACAAATTCTTCATAACTCCCAAAGTCTCAAATTGCAAGAGCCTTTCGAAGGTGTGGTTTAATCCACTAAAGAATCTATCAAATTTTCTATCATTGTTGATAAAAAAACCTGAAGTATAACTTTCAAGCCTTTTGAAATTCGCTTCATAGGTTTTGACAGATTCTACTTATTTTTGCTTGAGCTCTATGAATTCTCTCTCCATCTTCGTGTGAAGAGTTATTGGGAAATACTTGTTAAGAAACATTATCTCAAAGTCTTCCCATTCAATTTCTTTAATTTCCTCCATTAGCTTGGTGTTTTTAATCAAATCCCACCATTGATTGGATTATCCATCTAGACGATAAACGGATAGGGTCACCTTCTCCATCTTAGAACAGTGAAGCACATAAAAGATCTTCTCCATGGATTTGACCCACTGTTCCGCAACTAGTGAATCAAAAGATCCACTAAACGTCGGTGGTTGTTGCCACATAAAACATTCGATAGCCAGTTGCTCCCTCTTTGGTGAAGGAGGATGTTCCCCATTATTATGATTATTGTTCATAACATGAGATAATTGGGTAATCATCTCCATGAAGTTCTGAACTCCACCTTCCAAATCATTGGGGATGTCATTCGGGAAATCGTTGCAGTGGCCCTCGCACGAGTTGTCGGCCTGATTTCTCTTGGTTCCCACCATTATATAAAATAGAAAAGGTTAGAACAAAACAAAACTAAACAAGTCATGAATACATAACTTATTCATTTGAACAATTTATACTAAAAGCATATCAAATGGGATCTCTATTTAAATATTCTTAGGTGCATATTTGTACTTAGTCTCATGCTATAGGTTTTCTCTAGGGTTCACTAATCCTAATTCCCAAATTAACTAAACCTTTCCTCTGATACCAACTATAGCGACCCAAACTTTTATTACATTAATATTAAATCATTTTAAGATAAACAGCATAATAGTATTACAAATAGAGGATCCAAAGGTTTAGTGTCTTGAGAAAACTAGGACCATACATAACAATTACAACATCAAGCATAAACATTTATTTAATTTCTTCTTCTCTAGCTTCTTATTGGCACTTGTCCTCTCTATAGTACATGTATCCACCTGAGGATATACATCAAAAGGGGTGATATAGAAGCCCAGTAAGAGGATATATAAGAACAATATAGCATGGGGTGAGCATAATAATAACATGGGAAAAAGATCATGAACATGAGAGGAAGCATAAATATAAGACTTGAAATGTGGTAATGCATAAAAATAAAACATCATGTCTTGGTGGTTAACTACCACAAAAAATTGTGAACCAAGCTAGAATATTTTTCACACATCATTTAACATTCACTCATGAGATTAATCACTTTACCCAATGCATTAGAGCACTGTATAATTCCGAGCGCACCCGTCACATTCAAACATTCATATTACGTTATATAATTATGGGCGCACCCGTCACCTCATAATATTATCATTATCATGCATTACACATAGAATATATATTAATAATGAACATAACTAACCCATGGAAGGTAATGGGTTAAATCTCATAATAATACATTCATAAACTTTGGGTTCCCAAAATAAAGAGGGAATAACATACATGATACAAGAACCGTCCACTTTGAGAGAGAAGTAAAAGGTGTGTTCTTAAAAGAAGAGTTCTTTTGGAAAGAATTTGTTTGACATAAAAACCAGTGAAAAACATGTATATCCTAGAAAAGGAAAGAAAATTATGAACAAATGATCTTTAAGGAGTAACCATATCAAAAATGGAGTGAAAGAGGGAGAACCCGAAGGATGAAAGTTGGGTTCAATAATTTCCCCTTACCTTGTATCCGAATGCTTCCTTCTCTTTAATGTCTTGTATAATGATATTATATTCATTAATTAGAAATCCATAAACTTGTTTATATTAATATGGTTTATTATGGTTTCATTAAGTTATTTTATGTGCCTTTGGATGAGTTATAGAGTTTTAAAACATTGTTCAAGAATGTTTGTTTTTATGGTTTTCTTGAGTGGTTCACTTGTATTCTTAAATTGAAGTTAGGGTAGAACATGGGTAAACATCCAGAAATAATATTACATGATATTACAGGAGTTTGAATGATATTATAATGAATCATATTGTATTCATGTGGATGAATCATTAGATAAGAATTAAATGATGATTGTTTGGGTTAATTTGGGCGGTTTTTCGATCAAAACAAACTTGTTTTATTTTATTACTTAGTAATATGTACATAAGTTAGTTTCAGAAATTTAAATAGGACATAATAAATATAACATATTATGGTTAAACCATAAAAATGGTTTCATGAACAGATCTGAAGGTAGAAATGGAAGAGGAAAACATGTCTTTCTTGAAGGTGATAAATTAATACCTCACGAGCAAAGTTCTCTTTAATAAAATAAAAGGAAGAGGGAAATGTGGTTGGATGATATAATATCCCATTATCATCATAAAATTCCATTACATGTATAATAATGGAATTAAAATACCATTTGTATGGATATATGTGGGGAGAGAATAAGAAAATAACTTGAAATTGAAAGGGAATTAAAGGAGAAGAGGGAGAGAAATTACCTCTTGAATCCTCCTCTTGAGATTCTCCTTAAGGAAGCTATGATTGGTCTTTTGATGAGACCAACATCTCTTGAACAAGGTAGGGGGTCTAGAGAAGATGTTTTTGCAGAGTTTATAGATGTCTTGGAGCTTGAGAGGTGTGAGGAAATGAGGGTGTGAAGGGTGGTTTTTATAATGGAGGGGAGAGGGGTTTCCTTAATATAAAATTTATTAGTTTATTAATTTCCCATAAGACAAGGAATAGTGAGTCTTGAATGACCAAGAATAGTAATTTTATCATTTGATACCGAAAAAAGTGGGCTTACATCAGCATAACATCACACATGACTCTGTAATTAGCTTATTTAGCTTATTTTTGTAAATTACGGTATTTCACTATTCATCAAAAATTCAAGTATTTCATAAAAATCCCAAAAATTTACCCCAAACATTTTTAGACATGTAGAATCCAAAAATAAAGTCCATTTTTCAAAAAAAAATTCTAAATATGATTAATTTAATATTTAATTGAAATCATGGTTTATTACTAAAAATAGTTTTAAAACATTCATTTACTTATTCTAAAATATCAGTACATCATACTTTCACTTGAATATTATTTTTATACTATCATAGGTAAGGTTACTATTAATTAGGGTATATCACTATTCATAACGTTATGTTACTATTCATAAGGGTAGGTTACTATTCACCAAAAATTATTTTTGTTTTATTAGACTCCAAAAATCATCTTGAACACAACCGTGTATGTCTGATTTTTAAAATTCCAAACACAAAAGTGATAAACTTATGTTTAAAGGTCACTTATCACTTAGTAGTTTATTATTATGTGTTTTCATTGTTATTTTATGAAATAATTATAATAAGATAATTTCCATTGAAAAACTTTGGGTTGTTACAGACATATTCAAAACCGATTAGAAAAGTTCAGTTTGCTTTGATAATTTAGGAAAATTATAAATAAGTCATTTGAGATGTGTATCAATCATCCGTACCTTAATCCGATGCATGGTGTGTTGGATTTTGTGTCCTAGGAGAAACTATTTATACTTTGATTACATGTATATTCAATGTATTGAATATTAATAAAACTACTTATTGTGTATCGTTTGTTGTTATACATGACTCTAATGTAATAATGTTCTAGAGTATACATCGCATTGATAAGGTCATAATTGTTCCCCAATATGATGAGAACCTTGATGTGCTATAAATATATTCTTAAATAATGTTTAGCGGTTGGATAACGTGTTATGATGAGATGCATAATACATAAACTATCAGGTGAGAGTACTTGTAAGAAGATGAAGATTCTTCTCATGAAGTTTACACTTGGTGATCTCCAAGACAGTAGATTATGAAAATAGACCCACTAGTAATTCCTCATGTTTTAGTGTCATCAGATATTATTATCTACGATTGTTTGTGATGATCCTTAAACTTTAAGATTATTATTAATGCATGTTACAACTCGCGTACTTGGATGTATTTCATAAACCATGATGATAAAAATTCATAGTGAATTTGGATATGTTGGGTGCATCACGAGTGAAATTTCATTAATGAATAATTTGAGGAAGGATTTTTCCATTTCATCTTTATGAAAGTTGATATCTCATCCCTTTGATTGGAATAGAACCATCACATTAATTTCCATGGCCATGGTATAACAATGTGTTTATTTAAGATAGTCAAAGAAAGACATATGAAGAATATCGGTTGTTGAAATAGATGTGTAACCTACATAATGAGATATTATAATAAAGGGATTATATTACACGGTGATCATTCATATGTGGTTGTTAACATTGCGAAATTAATTTCTTTCTCTTGGGTGCCTTGACCTGTTGCTCAACAGTAATCTTAGACTTTAGGCAAACCCGCCTAATTCCAATGAGAGAATCCTAGAGGGTCACATACTAAGTGTTTCCATTGATTCCAATGAAATTATATTTGAGTTTAATTAATGGAATAAATATTATTCACAAGTCTGAGGAATAATTTTATTCATGTTATATTGATCGCATAAATTAAATAAATATTTATTCATCGACCTGTGAATAAAATATTTATTTTATTTATTGAATATTTTAATAAATATTTATTCTCTATAATGTGAATAAAATATTTATTCAGTTGTTTAATAAATGCTAGAGGATTTCGAACGGACAAAGACCAAGTCTGGTGGAAAATATTAATTAAAAATATCATTATATAATATTTTTTATTGCGCAAGTTGGCGCGCAACACAAAATAATAATTATATAATTACTATTATATCGAATGGGATTTATTGAAGGTAATAAATGTTATTTAATGGCTGTGATTCAATTAAATAATATTTTAACTTAAATCCCAACTCTATAAGTAGGCAACTATGTCTATTGTGCAGAGCATCCAAAATTGAGAATAGAGAATTTTTGTGCACAATGAATTCTCTCTCAACTCCTCTATCTCTTCCCCTCTCAAGAATGATAAGTATAAGAGATATTTCTTAGAAACCAAAGAATGGGCGATCAAGAATGAACAACACATGACATTCGACTTGTTATGCTAGTAGTCAGAGATTGAGTGGTGTTTCTCGGAGATCATAGGAGCACATGTGGATCTTCACTTGATGGATTCTATCCTTAGATACTCACAGCACAACAAAGGTAATATAAAAGGGTCTTTTTAGATTATCAACATTCACCAATGAAGAAATTTCCTAATCCCTGGTATTTATTTCTTTAAATATTAGATAAATTAATTATAACTTTGACATGTAAGATCTTCACTCTTTCTTTCAAGCAATGATTATTAAAATAAATTTTAATATTTCACCCACCTCCACATGCTTCCACTATGATCATAACCAACAAGTGGTATCTGAGTGGTCACATTTAAATTTATAATTATTTATTTAACTGTTGATCTATGCGCAATTGTGGTTAGATTTTTCATTTTAAGTTATTCATTCTATAATCCGATTTGAATTAACATGTTATCGACATATTAATCATATTAATTCAGTGTTTCATTTTTTTAAAGGTTTAAGAAAAAATAAATAATAGTCAGATATGCCATTGGGAAGTACCAAATCTTTGGCCGGTAAAACTAGGTTACATGACACGTTGTTAGAGCACACGCCGTATACCCATGTGTATTGTATCTAGATGTGCCGAGAAAATAATTACACACAATGATTTTATTTCACACAGTGTGTTGTTCGGGACAACTTGGCACATGAAAAGTAGATTTAGGGTGTGTAGCTGGCATGTACACATTGTGTAGTCTGGCCGAGTTAACACGCTGAAGCCCCATGAATGTGAATTTGATATATGGAAACTGAGGTAGTTAAAGAACAAAATTAAAATTAAAATTTTAGTATTAAAATCTTATTTTATTGATTGGAAAACCATTGTGTGTTTGATAATTTAATAATGCTTTTAAAGAATTTTAGGTTCTCAATTAATTTATTATAATTAATATGTCATTATTGGTTTTTCTATTTATTTTCCATGAATGTGATTAATTATGGGTATCTTCAAATAAGATAATATTATCATTAAGATGAAATTCAATTAATTAATTGATGTAATTGTTTTTATCTTAAATAATAAAAGAATGAATAAATAAATGAATGCTAGCTATTTACTTTTGTGTATTTGTTGCATGTATGACCATTCATGATCTTGACCAAGACTTGTGTACGTTTTGGATGTTTTAATTTAATTTATTGCATGAGTTTTCAATTATTTTATATCAAATTAAATGATGGTTGGAAATTCATTCATCCCTCAATTATTATTTAGGACCTATGTGTCCAAGTATATTTATGTAATCCCCTTTAACCAATCTTTTGGTTCTCCTCACCTGTGTGTGAGTAATAAATATTTTTAATTAATGGAGCATCCCAAGGAATGTGGAGGCGGTTTAAGATGGAACCATAATGATGTCAACCAAGGTGATACATAGGTGGACATGGGGAATATTGTAACTCATGCTAAGACTGAAAATAAGAGTTATTTTCCCTAGGTCAAATGTTGATTTAATGTCCACTCATTAAATAAATTGTTAGATAAAGATCATGACTGATTCATTTAATTAATTATTTATTTTATCTATATAATTATTTATTTTATGGATGCAAGGTTTTGATCACATAAATAAATGAATTAATGTGAAAATATAGAAATTGAATAAATGAATTATTTGTAAATGTCATATCCAACATGGTTATTTAATTAAGTAACATACACTTAATATTAACGAGCCGTGTAAAGAATAAAATAAGATAAAAAGTATGCATAATAAATTAAAATACCCGAATTAAATATTAAGTCAGACTCAGCCCTCCATTACTTTATGGAGAATGAAACCATAGAACTAAGTGTGGTACATGGCCAAATTCTGGACACTTACTTTTATTGGAGAGTTCTCATGAGAGTTTTGGGTTGACTTAACCAAAATTGTATTGAGTTTAGCGGCTAAAGTCTATTCAATACAATTTTGGAGGCAAGTGTTGAGGAAATCCAAGTCAGGATTTTTTAGGATAGGGGAATCTAATTAATGGATCAAGGGGTTGCAAGTCTGTAGTTGGAAATATTGCCTACCTAATTACTTTATTATGTTTTTCTTGGCCAAAGTCTAGATCATTAATAAAAGTAATGGGGATCCTTGCCACTATAATGTTAAAGAAACTAGAAATTCCAAGTTCAATGGTGAGGGATATTAAGAATAGATAAAATAGTGGGAGATCTAATAAATAAAAACATTTAATTTATTATATATCACTTATTTTTTTAATCAAGAAAAACACTAATAATTTTATCCTTTTAATTATAGAATAAAATAACAAGTTCATCATCTACACTATCCCTATGATCAATATTGGAGAAAAATAACATCCTAACTGGAAGTAACTTCTAGGATTGTTTTAGATGCCTTCTGGTTATGTTGTGCTATGAAAGGAAATCTTACATGCTAGAATCCTCAATGCTTGATCTTCCTGCTAAAGAGGTGAGTGATGAAGAGTTCCTTATATATGAAAAACATTTGAGCAACACGGTTGATGTTCAATGTTTGATGATTTCATAGATGTTTACTGAACTAATGAAGTATCATGAAAACTTATATGTGTATAGAAATCTTGAGAACATATGTGGTCTTTACCAGGAGATATATAGATAGAAACAATTTGAGATTTACAAGGCACTCTTTCTGAGAAATATTAGAGAGGGTGCCCTAGCTAGGCCTTATAGATTCAATATCATTGGTTACATTGAGTGATTAGAGGTTCTAGGGTTTAAACTCCCAAAAGAACCGCGAACCTAACTCATTCTAGCATCACCCCCTTATAGCTTATCCAACTTTATTGTGAATTTTAATATGAAAAACATTGAGAAGTCTATGATAGATCTTCTTGCTCTTCTTCACTAAGTAAACAAGGATACGAAGTGTGAAAAACCATCTATCCTTATAGTGAACAAATGGAAAGGGAAAGCGAAGAGCTTTAAGCCTAAAGATTCTTCATTCCCTTCCAAGAAGAGGAAGATAGAGGGTAAAGCAAGGTAACATGATTTTGTCTATTTTTTATGTGGTAAGAAGGGACACTAGAAGAAAAACAATACCTAGAAAAATAAGCAAGGGGAAGCTTTAGGTGAATTTTTTATTGAGTGTAATTTATCTATTTCTAAAAATTGGGTATTAGATACAGCTTGTGGTGGTCACATATGTATTAAAATACAGGAACCAAGTAGATTCAGAAAAATTGAATGAGAAGAGGTAGATTTTCAAGCATCCAATATAGATAAACTTTCTTTTGTAGCTATCGGGAACTACCAACTCACATTTCCAACCAGAATTATCTTGGTTTTAAAGGGTATTTATTATATGCCTTAAGTAACCAAAAACATTATTTATGTATTCAGACTTGATATAGATTGATTTATTTTAAAATTTGGGAATAAATGTTCCTTCTTTTATAAAGATAGAATTTTTTTATGGTAAGGAACATTTAAATAATTATCTTTATGTGTTAGATTACATGAAGCAAATAATGGAAATCGAAAATGAAGTAACTTCACATGACTCGTATAATTCCCAAATTTGGCATCACTAGCTAGGTCATAAAAATTAAAATCAATTGAATAAATAACATCAAGATGCATATTTAGATTATTTTGAACTAAAACCACTTTGTGTATGTCACACATATTTATATGAAAAAATGACAAAAACTCCATTTAGTGGGAATGGTGAAAAGGCTAAATAGCTTCATGAATTAGTTCATACTGATGTGTGTGGACCATTTCATATTGAAGCAAGGGGCGGGTACTCATACTTCATAACTTTTTTGATGATTTTAGTAGATATGGGTATCTCTACTAAATGAGGTATAAGTTAGATTATTTTTAAAAAATCAAGGAATACGAGAATGAAGTTGAGAACCAGCTTGGTAACAAGATTAAGAAACTTTTCTTAGACCATGGTAGATAATATGTTAATCAATACTTCATTCATTATCTACGAGACTTGAGGATTTTATCTCAACTTAATTATCCTTATACACCTCATTGGAATGGTGTAAGTGAAAGGCGGAACCACGTATAAACAACAATATACGAGTCTTTCATTAACATTTTTGGGATATGCGTTACAAATAGTAGTATACATAGTAAACTAAGTGCTAAATAAAGTAACAGACGGTATACCATACCAATTATAGAATGAAAATAAATCCATGTTATCTTATTTACATGTTTCGGGTTTCAAATCATTTGTTAAGGCCTCTTTGGGTAATAAGCTTGAACCTTGAAGCACAAAGTGTTTCTTTATAGGATATCCAAAAGAAAAAAAGGATACTACCTATAAAATTATTTAGTCAAAAAGGTTTTGGCTAATAGACGTACCATGTTTCTTGATGATGATCTTATCTCTAAAAGAGATGGTGGGAGTGAGATAGATTTCGATGAAGTCCAAGATCAAGATACACAAGAGCTGTCACAAGAACAAATTCCACAAATCCCCATAAAAGAAGAAATTGTTCCAGAGACAAAATTACTAAATAAAAGTACTGGAGTGGTTAAAGAAGCAAAAAAATATGATTTTCTAGTCACCAAGGATAGTGACTGATTATTAGTTGATAATAGTGATCATATAACCTACAAGGAAGAAATAAGTGGCAGAGATGTTAACAAGTGGCAAGAAGCCATGAATTCTAAAATGGATTCCATATACCAAAACCAAGTGTATATTTTGGTAGATCCTCTAGTATATGTAAATATCATTTGTTGAAAATTGGAATTCAAGAAGAAACTGGACCTGGAAGGACAATTCAGTATCTATAAGGCACGATTGGTTGTAAAAGAGTTTAAACAGCATTAAGGCATTGACTAAAATGATACATTTTCACTAGTTTCAATTTTTAAATCCATCAAAATTCTAATTTCCATTACATCTTTCCATGATTATGATATTTGTAAAATGGATGTCAAAAAAACCTTTCTTAACATAAACTTTCAAGAATATTTCCATTTGACACATCCAGAATAGTTTGTGACTCCAAAGGATGCCAACATGGTATAAAAGTTGTAAAGATCCATTTATGGATTAAAGAAAACATGCAGGTCATAGAAAATTCATTTTGAGGAGTCCATAAAGTAATTTGGTTTCATAAAGAATGAATGTGATCCATGTTTCTATAAATGTTTTAGTGAGAGTGTAGTCATTTTCTTAATAGTATATATTGATGACATATTACTCATTGGAAATGAAATACTAGTCTTACAGTATGTTAAGGTGTGGTTGAATAAATGCTTCTCTATGAAGGACTTGGGTGAGGCAACATATATTCTTGGGATCAATATCCATCGTGATAGATCCAATAGGTTTCTTAGCCTAAGTCAAAGTACATACATTGACAAGATACCAATGATATTCAGTATGGGACAATCCAAGAGGGGATTGTTGTCAGTGTCACATGACATCCATCTTTCTAGAAAAATGTGTCCTCATACACATGAGGAAAGAAATAGAATGACAAGGATTCCGTACACATCAGTGATTGGGTCAGTCATGTATGTTATTCTATGTACTTTTCTTTATGTCGCATATACATTAAGTGTGGTGGGAATATATAAAGATGATCCAAGTGACCTCCATTGGATGGAAGTCAAAACTATCCTTAAGTATCTAATACATACTAAGGATATGTTCTTGGTTTATGGAGGATATTAGGAACTAGTCATCAGAGGATATGTAGATGCTAGTTTCCAAACTAATCGAGATTATATAAAGTCGTGAATGGGATATATCTTCACTTTGAATAGAGGTGTTGTGAGATGTAAGAGCTCAAAGAAGGCTATGGTTTCAAATTCTATAGTAGAGTCCAAGTATATTGTGGCTTCTAAGGTAGCTAAAGAAGCATTATGGATGTGAAACTTCATCCAATATCTTGATGTGGTACCAAATAATAAATATCACATCACACTATATTGTGATAATACTATAGTGGTGGATCTTGCAAAAGAGTTTAGTTCACATTAGAGGACAAAGCACATACTTTAGAAGTATCATCTCTTGATGGATTTTTCTCAATGAGGTGAAGTTACAGTGGGTATTATTTCTATAGAAGACAATGTGGAACACCCCTTGACTAAAGTCTTGACTCAGCAGAAACATGACTATCATGTGAGGTCCAGAGGACTGAAGGTCACTGGCAATTGGATCTAGTCCAAATGGGATTTTTTAGAGTTGGTTTCTTAGGACCAACTATTTTGAATTTGATTAAATTTATATTAAATGTATTGAATATTAATAAAACTACTTATTACATATTTTTATTTCTTCTGTATGACTCTAATTTAATAATGTCCTAGAGTATACATCACATTGATAAGGTTGTAGTAGTTTTCTACTATGATGAGAACATTGATGTGCTATGACGACATTCTTAAAAAATATTCTATGGATGGATAATGTACTATGATGGGACACATAGTGCATAAAATATCAGGTGAAATTACTCATAAGAAGATGAGGCTTCTTCTTATGAATTTCGCATTTAGTAATCTCCAAGATGGGAGATTATGATAATAGACCCGCCAATAGGAATTATGCATGTTTTGGTGTCATCAAATATTCCTATCTATAATCATGTGTGATGGTCCTTAGACTTTAAGATTATTATTAATGCATGCTACAACTCATGTACTTAGATGTATTTTGTAAACCATAACGATAACAATTCATGGAGAAGTTGGATATGTTGGGTGTGTCATGAGTGATATGTCATTAATGAATAATTCAAGGAAGGATTTGTCCCTCCCGTCTATGTAGAAGTTTATATCTCAGTCCTTTGATTGGAATAGAACTTTCGCATTAAATTTCATGGTCATGGTGTAATGACATTTTTATTTTAGATAATCAAAGAAAGACTTGTAGAGAATATAGGTTGGTGACACATATGTGAAACCTTCTTGATAAGATATTGTGACAAAGGGATTATATTACATAGTGATAATTCATATATGTTTGTCGATGTTGTGACATTAAGTTCTTTATCTTGGGTGCCTTAACCTATTTCTATACATTAATCTTAGACTTTAGGCCAGTGTTCCTAATTCCAATGAGAAAGAATCCTAGAGGGTCACACACTAAGTGTTTTTCCTTTTATCTCAATGAAATTCTATTTGAGTTTAATTAATGGAATAAATATTATTCACAAGTCCAAGGAATAATTTTATTCAAGTTATACTGATCGCATATATTAAAAAAATATTTATTCATTGGCTTGTGAATAAAATATATATTTTATTTATTAAATATTTTAAAAATATATTTATTTTCTAGATTGTGAATAAAATATTTATTTATGAATAAAATATTTATTTGGTTGTTCAATAAATGCTAGAGGAGTTTGAACAGACCATGACCGAGTCTGACGAAAAATATTAATTAACAAGACCATTATATAATATTTTTTATTGTGCAAGTTGGTGTGCACCAAAAAATAATAATTATATAATTATTATTATTTGACATGATATTTATTGAAAGTAATAAATGTTATTTAATGGTCGGAATGCTGTTAAATAATATTTTAACTTAAATATCAACTCTGTAAATAGAAGGCTATATCTATTGTGTATAGCATTCAAAATTGAGACTAGAGAATTATTGTGCACAATTAATTCTCTCTTAACTCATCCATCTCTCTTCCTCTCAAGAACAACAAGTGAAAGAGAGATTTCTTCAAGACTAAATAACAAAAAATTCAATACATTCGACTCGTCGTGCTAGCACCCAGAGATCGAGTAGTGTTTCTTGGAGATCATAACAGCACATGTGTATCTTCACTAGAGGTATTATATCCTTGTATCCTTATGGTGTAATAAAGATAATCCAAAAGGGTCTTTTCAGATGGTCAACATTCACAAACAAAGAAATTTCATAAGCCTAGGTATTCATTTCTTCAAATATTAAATAAATTAATTATAAATATGACATGCAAGATCCTTGCTCTTGGTTTTTGGAAATAATTTTTAAAAGAAATTTTAATATTTCTCCCACCTACACATGATTTTTTTGTGCCCAAAACCAACACGGTGTGACTGGTATGACTCCAAGTGTATCTTTTTATTTAAATTATTGATTTTAGTGGAGATTGCTACTAGGGCAATGTTATCTGAGCCTCCCTCAGATTCTCTCACCATAGCACACCTTACACTTAGGTCTTATGCCAGTGTTATAAGGGGCTATGTGATGAGACCCTAGTTTCCTTGTGTAATCCTTTCGGGTGAATAAATTGAGATTTCTTCCTTTAGTGATGTTGTGAAATTTCAAATGTCTAGATAATTTTAGAATGTATTTTATTGATGAATTTTGAAAAAGGGATATTTTAAAATATTTGTGTAAACCCTAAATAACTAATGATGTGTAATGATTTTCAAAAAATGGTCTTCTACAAAAGTGTTCAATAAGGAATTTGGAGTCTAATAAGATCAACATAATTTTTGATGAATAGTAAATTATGAATAGTGATTTTACGCTTAGGATTAGTAATGTGACCAAATGGATTAGTAATTTCACTCAAAGAAAGTTTTAATATAATTTAGACACCTAGGTTAAGTAATGTGATTCAATAAAATGGGTAAATAACGGTTTCATAAATTATTATTCAAGTATTAGTTTTTTTGGATGAATAGTGTTTTTTAATTAAAAATTTAATTAAAAATAATTAGAAAATTATTTTTATAAAAATGACTTCATTTTTGAACTCAGAGCATCGATATTATGTTATGGTAATTTTTGGGGTTTTTTCTGAAAAAAATGAATTTTCGGTGAATAGTGTATTTATTTAAAAATATAATTAAAAATATTTAGAAAATTATTTTTATAAAATGGAGTTAATTTTTGAAATCATAGCATTGATATTTGGATAATGTGAAATTTTGGGATTTATCTGAGAAAGTTGAATTTTCAGTGAATAGTAAAATTACAGTTTTAGGGTTTCGGTATGTTTAATGACATCATAATGGTGTAATGATGATGTCATGAGATCTTTTGAGGGTTGTCTGGCCAAGGGTGATGAATTATTGTTTTGGGGGCCCCATGTGGCCTAACTCCATGATAAATGCCAAGGGAGATCACATGGGTTTGAGAAAAGCACATGTGAGGTGTCCCTTGGCCATTAATGCTTTGTCCCCTCACTTTCCCTATAAATACCCACCCTTTCCTCCCTTAGTTTTCACTCCCAACTCTCCCCCAACGAAGTTCTGGTCTTCTTACCTTCCAAGGAGTCCTCCCAAGGTGCCCCCAAGCCCTCAAGGTCCAATCCTTTGAGTTTCAAGAGTCACGTTTTAAGGTAAGGGATCCGACCCCTCTCTTTCTTTTCATGTAATCTCTTTTATGTCATTCCTATTATGCTCCTTGTTTTTATGTGAGAGGATGTTCTTTTATATTCCTCTTACTGCCCTTTCATGTTTATATGATGAGAGATCCCCTCTTACTCTCATCATTTCGTTTTATGAAAGTTTAAGTGACGCCGTTAGGCTGCCGAATGTTTAAGTGATTCTTTCACCCTTCTCATTTTTCAAGCTCGATTTTCATGTCAAATCTTTCAAGTTACTTTTTATTATGTTGGGGTATGATCTCTATATCTATCATACTGGTCTCTTATGATCATATGATGAGAGACCCTATTTTATTTGTTCAATTCATTTTTGTTGAAGTTTAAGTGACGCCGTTAGGCTGCCGAATTTTCATAAGAGAAATCAAATTTTTGTCTTTCTTCCATGTTTTTCATTTCAATTGTTATGTCCTTGAAATTGCATCCCCATGTCCATATATCCTTCTTACTCTGCCCCTCTACCTTTTTATGGGTCAATTATGATTGTTCAACCCATGTCCCCTCTCTTTTCAAAGTTTCTAAAACCTTGTAACATAGCTGTTATGCTGCAGAATTTTCGTCTCAAAATGCCTCTCTTTTCTCAAAATTATTTTATGTTATAAAGTGAATACTCAAAGCTCATATTTCTAAAGGGGTATTCACATATATATAAAAATGTTCTATTTTAAATTCTGGGATTTACATACATGATACCCGCTTTCCCTTTTCGTGGGTTTAAAGTAACGTAAAGATCATGTCTTTAAAGCAGTTTTTAAAACGTTATGATTATGAAATGAAACCCATTTATTTTATGCTATATGGGTTATTTATGAAATGTTTGATGATGATATTTGTGGCTCACATGAAAATAAAGACAAATTTAAGGGTGCGCCCTGATAGCGCTCCAATGCATTGGGTAAAGACTTAATCTCTAGAGATGACCATTTTAACGACGCCTTGGTGAATAACCTTGGTAATTTTTAACGACACCTTGGGGATGGACCTTGGTGAAATGAAACGATTGTCAATATTAAATGTTGTAGCCACATCTTCAAGTTATGAAAAATGATTATTTTTATTATGATGTATCTCATGATTTCTTTCTCATGCCTTAAAGTTCTTTTCATGTCCTTATTGAAGTATCTCAAGTTCACTTGTAAAATGTTTCTCTTGTTTCCCTTACTGGGCCTTCTGCTCACCCTTTCTTTTGATGTATGTCCCCAGGTTATGAGATGCATAATGAATATAGGATGAACTAAAGGAGAAGCCTTTCAAGTGTTTAAGAAGAATGTTTTATGTTTTTTTTTTGTATTATGATCCTTGTTTCCAAGACACTAAACCTTAACGATCCTCAGTTTCGTGTAATGAAATGAAAGTTATGTTATAAAAAGACGGGATGTTATAGTTGGTATCAAAGGATGGTTTAGTTATTTGTGGAAATTAGGATATAAAAACTTTAGGAAGAACCCTATAGAAAAGTTTAAATATAGGAAAACTTCCTGGTATTTTGGTAAGTATTGAGTAAGTGGTTTATCAAACAAATACATCCCTGTCTGGATACGCGCAGGTAGAGGCGGCTCTGGCACAGATGTATATAGGGGTAAAACCCGAAAACACCGCTTTGAGCTAGACTCGAACGGGAACTGGTGCACGATAACGGGCCTTGCTGTACTCTTGGTTACGACACTCCCGGTGGATATGTTTGGTTAATCACAAGCTTTTTATGAATCATTATGAAGGAATTATAGAAAAGTGTAATTGTCTAAGCATTAAGTCTTAGTTAAAAGATTCATAAATGAAATAAGTTTCTTACTAAAGTTTTATTCTTTTAGAAAATGGCGGGCAATAGGAGGAACTGTGCTGATGGTGACCGCAATGCACCATGTGCTGACGGCCCTCCGATGGAAGCCGGAATAGAAACATTCATGCGAATGATGAATCAACTGACTCAAGTTATGAGTAATAACTTGAATCAAGCTGAGAGGCTGACCTCACCACGAAGGGAACAACACTCTGTTGAGTCCTTCATGCGTCAACGTCCGCCAACATTCAGTGGATCTACTGACCCGTTGGTTGCGGAACAATGGATAAGCTCCATTGAAAAGATCTTTTCTGTACTTCATTGTTAGGAACAAGAAAAGGTCACCCTTGCTGTTTACCGCCTGGAGGGATAAGCTGATCAGTGGTGGTCACTGATCAAAAACACGAAGCCACGAGGAGAGATAGAAGCTATGGAGTGGGAAGAATTTCGGGGAATTTTCCTTAACAAGTATTTCCCTCGTTCCATGAGAACGAGAATGGAGAAAGAGTTTCTCGAGCTGAAGCAGAAAGAGAACGAATCTGTCGGAAGCTACGAGATGAACTTCACAAGGCTTTCCCGTTATACCTCAAGCTTTGTCATGGACCCTAATGGGAAGGTTGATAGATTCTTTGGCGGACTACGACCTCATCTGCGGAAGAATCTAGCCAACAGGGACTATGATAGCTATGAAGAAATAGTTCGAAGTGCTATGAAAGTCGAGCTGGAGTTTGGTGAGACACAGTGGTCTCATAAGACAAATGAAAAGAAGAGATCGTTGGAGCCCAGTTTAGGGAAGTCTTTTGATCAGGGAAGAGGTGGAAATCAAATGCAACTTACCACATGCAATAAATGTGGGAAGAATCATCTGGGGAACTGCTTGAACGGAAGTGGCAAGTGCTACAAGTGTGGAAGAGGAGGCCATATTGCTCGGAATTGTCATAGTGAGGTGAAGCCTCAGCTTCCCAACACTAACGACAGAGGAAAGATGGTGTTAGCCCTACCCGAAGTCACATGCTTCAAGTGTGGACAGCTTGGGCACTTTGCTAACCAATGTCCCAATCCGAGGGCGGTGGAGGGGAATCACCACCAACCTCAACAGAGGCCAAGAGAGAAAGGTCGTGATTTCGCTATCACAACAGCTGAAGTTGAAGTCCCGAACGATGTGGTAGCAGGTACTCTTGTTGTCCTCTCAAAACTAGCAAGTACTTTATTTGATTCTGGTTCTACGCATTCCTTTATTTCCTCCAAGTTTGCAAGGAATATAGAATCAATCCCCGAACTGCTAGAGGTAGAGTTGTCTGTCAAGACTCCGAGTGGGATTATCCTTGCATCAACAGTATTTAGAGACTCTAGTGTTTACTTTGGTGAGCACAATCTTATCGCAAATCTAGTAGTCATTCCCATGATGGAATTCGACATTATACTAGGGATGGACTAGCTCTCAAAGTATAATGCTAAGATCAAATGCAGAAGTAAGGAAATCTCAGTAGTCTTGAATGAACGACCTACAGTTATCTTCCAAGGAGAGATATCCCGAACTGATCCCTATCTAGAATCACCTCCTATAGCATTCTTTATGGAGTTAATCGGTGATGATGAAGAAGGAAAAGGGAGCATACAAATAGAAGATGTTCCGATTGTTCAGGAATACATGGATGTATTTCCTGAGGAGTTACCTGGACCTCCCCCAGAAAGAGAGGTAGAGTTCTCCATTGAACTCGTACCTGGGTCCCAACCGATATCAAAGACTCCGTATAGAATGGCAAATGTGGAGCTAGAAGAGTTAAAGAAACAACTCCAAGACTTGTTGGAGAAGGGGTTTATCCGACCGAGTGTGTCTCCTTGGGGAGCACCAGTTCTATTTGTGAAGAAGAAGGATGGATCAATGCGGCTATGCATCGATTATAGAGAACTGAACGGGATCACAGTGAAGAACAGATATCCTCTTCCAAGAATTGATGATTTATTTGACCAACTTCGTGGGGCTCAATTCTTCTCTAAGATTGACCTTCGATCTGGTTATCATCAACTGAGGGTGAAGAAGGAAGATATTCCAAAGACTGCCTTCCGATCAAGATATGGGCATTATGAGTTTACTGTTATGCCCTTAGGCTTGACTAATGCTCCTGCTATTTTCATGGATTTGATGAATAGAGTCTTTAAGGACTACCTTGATAACTTTGTGGTAGTTTTTATTGATGATATTTTGATATATTCAAAAAGTCGTGAGGAGCATGAAGATCATCTAAGGGTTATATTGAAAACTCTGCGGAAGGAGAGGCTCTTTGGGAAGTTCAGCAAGTGTGAGTTTTGGTTACAACAGGTGGCTTTCTTGGGGCACATCGTAACCAATGAAGGAATCTCGGTTGACCCTGCAAAGACAATGGTTGTGGAGGAGTGGCCTCAACCCACAACAGTAACTGAGATTCGTAGTTTCCTTGGTTTAGCAGGATATTATAGGAGGTTTGTGAAAAACTTTTCACGGCTTTCTAATCCACTAACCAAGTTGACTCGAAAAGGGGTTAAGTTCATCTGGACAAAGGAATGTGAGGAAAGTTTCCAAGAGTTGAAGAAGAGATTGGTTACTGCACCTGTGTTAACACTACCCTCTATCGGAGAAGGATTCGTTATTTTTAGCGATGCATCTCTGAAAGGGCTTGGGTGCGTCCTCATGCAAAATGACAAGGTAATTGCTTATGCATCTCGACAGTTGAAGATTCATGAGCAGAATTATCCTACGCATGATCTAGAGCTGGCGGCAGTTGTTTTTGCTCTAAAGATATGGAGGCACTATCTTTATGGGGAGAAATGTGATATATACACTGACCACCAAAGTCTAAAGTATATTTTCACACAGAAAGAATTGAACATGAGACAAAGGAGATGGTTGGAGCTTATTAAAGACTATGATTGTTCAATTCATTATCACCCGGGAAGAGCAAACAAAGTTGCGGATGCATTAAGCAGGAAAGATCCTGTTGTTTTGGCAACAATGAGGATCTTAGGAGATCCCTTGATTAAAGATCTAGTAAAACTGGACATGGGAATTATAAGGAAAGGGACATCATCAACCCTATTCCAAATGATTTCTCAACCTTCATTACTAGAGAGGATCAAGAAGGCTAAAAAAGAAGATCCTTTGCTGCAGGAGAAGTTTGAGGCTGTAAAGGATGGGAAGTTCCCTGATTTCAATATTGATCAAGAAGGTGTATTGAAATTTCGTACAAGACTATGTGTCCCATCTATTCCGGAGATAAAGAAAGAACTGATGGATGAAGCTCATAGCTCTACATTCTCTATACACCCGGGAAGCACTAAGATGTATAGAGACCTTCGTGATCATTATTGGTGGGATAACATGAAGAGGGAGATTGCTGATTACACTACAAGGTGCCTGGTGTGTCAGCAAGTAAAGGCAGAAAGACAACTTCCTAAGGGGGTATTACAACCACTACCCATACCAGTATGGAAGTGGGATAATATCACAATGGACTTTGTAACTGGTCTCCCAAAAACATCCAAAGGAAACAATGTGATATGGGTTATTGTGGACCGTCTCACCAAGACAGCCCATTTTATCTCTATTCAGGAAGATTTCTCTCTGGATCAGCTTGCCAAGATATACGTGAAGGAAGTGGTAAGGCTGCATGGGGTACCACTATCCATCGTATCTGATCGTGACCCAAGATTCACATCAAAATTCTGGAGAAGTCTTCAACATGCTCTGAATACTGAATTGAATTTTAGTACGGCCTATCATCCTCAAACTGATGGCCAATCTGAAAGGACTATTCAGACACTCGAAGACATGTTGAGATTATGCTCAATGTAATTTAAAGGTGGATGGGATCAACACCTCCCATTAGTTGAATTCTCCTATAACAACAGCTTCCATTCGAGTATTCAGATGGCACCCTATGAAGCTCTATATGGAAAGTGGTGTAGAACTCCTACTTGTTGGGATGAAACTGGTGAGAGGAAGCTTCTTGGGCCTGATCTCGTGCAAGAGATGACGGAACAGGTTCATGCCATACAACAACACATAAGGGCTGCTCAGAGTCGGCAGAAGAGCTATGCTGACAATCGTCGAAGGGACTTGGAGTTTGGTGTTGGTGACAAAGTCTTCCTTCGAATTTCTCCATGGAAGAGAGTCATGCGGTTTGGGAAGAAAGGGAAGCTCAGCCCTAGGTACATTGGCCCCTATGAAATCCTTGATCGCATAGGAGCAGTGTCCTATCGTCTAGCACTTCCACCGAACCTAGCTCAAGTTCATGATGTCTTCCATGTATCTCTCTTGAGGAAGTACATACCCGACCCTTCGCATGTACTGAACCCAGAGGTGGTACAACTGGAACATGACCTCTCTTACGAGGAGCATCCAGTGGAGATCTTGGACCGTAGAGACAAGGTCCTACGAAACAAGACTACCCACCTTGTGAAAGTGTTGTGGAGGAATCATAAATATGAAGAAGCGACTTGGGAGCCTGAGGAAACAATGAAGCAAAAGTACCCTCACCTTTTCGACTAGGCCTCAAGTGTAAATTTCGGGGACGAAATTTCTAAAGGGGGGAAGAATGTAACGACCCAATCTTTTTGAGTAGTATATTAACTTACTCTTATTGATTTAATAAGATGTTAATGGTTAATGCAGAAAGAGGAGTCGATGGCTTCATCCAGTAGACTCAACCCTTATGAAGCCCACTTATCAGAGCTTGGGAAGGAGGTAGCATTTGTGGGCTTCGCTTTGGACCAAGCCCAAGACGAGCTTCAGCGTGTCAAACTTGAACGAAAACGCTTGCAGGAGAAGTTCAAGTTAGTGGAGATTGCTACTAGGGCAATGTTATCTGAGCCTCCCTCAGATTCTCTCACCATAGCACACCTTACACTTAGGTCTTATGCCAGTGTTATAAGGGGCTATGTGATGAGACCCTAGTTTCCTTGTGTAATCCTTTCGGGTGAATAAATTGAGATTTCTTCCTTTAGTGATGTTGTGAAATTTCAAATGTCTAGATAATTTTAGAATGTATTTTATTGATGAATTTTGAAAAAGGGATATTTTAAAATATTTGTGTAAACCCTAAATAACTAATGATGTGTAATGATTTTCAAAAAATGGTCTTCTACAAAAGTGTTCAATAAGGAATTTGGAGTCTAATAAGATCAACATAATTTTTGATGAATAGTAAATTATGAATAGTGATTTTACGCTTAGGATTAGTAATGTGACCAAATGGATTAGTAATTTCACTCAAAGAAAGTTTTAATATAATTTAGACACCTAGGTTAAGTAATGTGATTCAATAAAATGGGTAAATAACGGTTTCATAAATTATTATTCAAGTATTAGTTTTTTTTGGATGAATAGTGTTTTTTAATTAAAAATTTAATTAAAAATAATTAGAAAATTATTTTTATAAAAATGACTTCATTTTTGAACTCAGAGCATCGATATTATGTTATGGTAATTTTTGGGGTTTTTTCTGAAAAAAATGAATTTTCGGTGAATAGTGTATTTATTTAAAAATATAATTAAAAATATTTAGAAAATTATTTTTATAAAATGGAGTTCATTTTTGAAATCATAGCATTGATATTTGGTTAATGTGAAATTTTGGGATTTATCTGAGAAAGTTGAATTTTCAGTGAATAGTAAAATTACAGTTTTAGGGTTTCGGTATGTTTAATGACATCATAATGGTGTAATGATGATGTCATGAGATCTTTTGAGGGTTGGCCGGCCAAGGGTGATGAATTATTGTTTTGGGGGGCCCATGTGGCCTAACTCCATGATAAATGCCAAGGGAGATCACATGGGTTTGAGAAAAGCACATGTGAGGTGTCCCTTGGCCATTAATGCTTTGTCCCCTCACTTTCCCTATAAATACCCACCCTTTCCTCCCTTAGTTTTCACTCCCAACTCTCCCCCAACGAAGTTCTGGTCTTCTTACCTTCCAAGGAGTCCTCCCAAGGTGCCCCCAAGCCCTCAAGGTCCAATCCTTTGAGTTTCAAGAGTCACGTTTTAAGGTAAGGGATCTGACCCCTCTCTTTCTTTTCATGTAATCTCTTTTATGTCATTCCTATTATGCTCCTTGTTTTTATGTGAGAGGATGTTCTTTTATATTCCTCTTAATGCCCTTTAATGTTTATATGATGAGAGATCCCCTCTTACTCTCATCATTTCGTTTTATGAAAGTTTAAGTGATGCCGTTAGGCTGCCGAATGTTTAAGTGATTCTTTCACCCTTCTCATTTTTCAAGCTCGATTTTCATGTCAAATCTTTCAAGTTCCTTTTTATTATGTTGGGGTATGATATCTATATCTATCATACTGGTCTCTTATGATCATATGATGAGAGACCCTATTTTATTTGTTCAATTCATTTTTGTTGAAGTTTAAGTGACGCCGTTAGGCTGCCGAATTTTCATAAGAGAAATCAAATTTTTGTCTTCCTTCCATGTTTTTCATTTCAATTGTTATGTCCTTGAAATTGCATCCCCATGTCCATATATCCTTCTTACTCTTCCCCTCTACCTTTTTATGGGTCAATTATGATTGTTCAACCCATGTCCCCTCTCTTTTCAAAGTTTCTAAAACCTTGTAACATAGCTGTTATGCTGCAGAATTTTCGTCTCAAAATGCCTCTCTTTTCTCAAAATTATTTTATGTTATAAAGTGAATACTCAAAGCTCCTATTTCTAAAGGGGTATTCACATATATATAAAAATGTTCTATTTTAAATTCTGGGATTTACATACATGATACCCGCTTTCCCTTTTCGTGGGTTTAAAGTAACGTAAAGATCATGTCTTTAAAGTAGTTTTTAAAACGTTATGATTATGAAATGAAACCCATTTATTTTATGCTATATGGGTTATTTATGAAATGTTTGATGATGATATTTGTGGCTCACATGAAAATAAAGACAAATTTAAGGGTGCTCCCTGATAGCGCTCCAATGCATTGGGTAAAGACTTAATCTCTAGAGATGACCATTTTAACCACGCCTTGGTGAATAACCTTGGTAATTTTTAACGACACCTTGGGGATGGACCTTGGTGAAACGAAACGATTGTCAATATTAAATGTTGTAGCCACATCTTCAAGTTATGAAAAATGATTATTTTTATTATGATGTATCTCATGATTTCTTTCTCATGCCTTAAAGTTCTTTTCATGTCCTTATTGAAGTATCTCAAGTTCACTTGTAAAATGTTTCTCTTGTTTCCCTTACTGGGCCTTCTGCTCACCCTTTCTTTTGATGTATGTCCCCAGGTTATGAGATGCATAATGAACATAGGATGAACTAAAGGAGAAGCCTTTCAAGTGTTTAAGAAGAATGTTTTATGTTTTTTTTTGTATTATGATCCTTGTTTCCAAGACACTAAACCTTAACGATCCTCAGTTCCGTGTAATGAAATGAAAGTTATGTTATAAAAAGACGGGATGTTATATTCATATTGGCCAAAAACTAAAGGGTACTATTCACTAAATTTGGATATTATGAATCCAAATTTTTCATCTACTTTTCATAATTCAAAACACATAAGTTTCCAAATTTAATTTAAAATAAAATCGGTAAAACGCCATGAAAAATAGTTTTTCAGAAAAATGTCCTTTTAAAACATAAAATGTTTTTATAATAAATTCATGTATAAAATCCTTTTAAAAACACATAATTATATTATTTTAAATTAAATTAAATAATTAAAATTAAAAATTAATCTAAAACATAATTTGACCTTGTAAATACTTTAAATGAAAATACATTTTTCAATAAAAATTAGTATTTTCACTATTCATAAAAACCAGAAACGTCTCAAAAAATACCAAAAGTTCACCCAAAGTAAATTTTGATATCCAAATTTCAAATAATAATTTATTTTTTTCAAATAGAATTTATAAAAGTTTCAAAAACTCGATTTAAAATAAGTGTGTCATCAAAAGGCGGAAAAATTATCTTTATAGAAAAATACATCTTTTATGTGTAAAATTATATTTATTTTTATATCATGCCTAGAAAACAAATAGGATGAATGTTAAATTTTAGATTTAATATATAATATATATATATTATTATTATTAATATAATCCAAAAATAGTGATTTATTTATTTATTAGTATAAAACAAACTTTTGCACAATTAAATTGTTTTGAGAAAAAAGATTTACTTTTTATATTCAGAAGGGTTTTTATTTTCATTTTTAATCTATTGGTCACCAAAGAATAAATTATATAAAAAATTGTAAATCATATTTTTATAATTCAATTAATCTTGTTCATACCCTTCATTCTAGCAGCTATAGGTTATAATTTTCTTTTTTAAATGATTACAATAATAAAAAGATATTTCGTAGAAATTCAGTGTTGTGTTTAACACAATTTAATATGGTGTTTCGTGTAATGAAATACATCAAAGAAATTAAATTATTTAAAAAAATATCTCATAAAAATCTTAGTGTGTTACATTATACCCCCCTTGAAATGAATTTATCCCTCAAAATTCATCTGGGTTATCAAATGTTACCCAAATTAACTCATCACTTGGTTTCCGCATAGGAGAACATATGTGGAAAGTGAAAACATGGACATAGAAGAGAAATCTAACTATCAAGTTCTAACGGGGAGTGATGGAGAACTTGGTCAAAAGAAAGTTTACAATCACAAAACCATGAATATGCTATGATCTAAGGGATCATTTGATTCATCGGAAAAGAGGGTACTACAATAGAATTTTTGGTTTCAAGATACTTTCCCTATAGTTGAAGAATTTTCATGAGAAGAAATACTTACTTGATTTCATTAAATTTCATAAGCATATCTCATACTTTTGTTTTGACTCAATCAATTTACACTACATCTCTTATTCCAATAAATGGACGTGAATTTTTCATTCCTGAAGCATTAGCAGATCATGAGATCCATAGAATGATAGGTTATTCCATCTGTCTTAACATCACAACAAAAATTTTGACATAGGTTATCCAATATGCATAAATCCTCATATAGAGAGATAATACTTTAATCATTAAAACCTCATCCAAATTTTAATGTAAACAATTTCATAAATGGATACCTTTATGATCCTTCCAAAAGATTAAAATCTAAAACTTTTGAAAGAAGGTCACTAAATTTCCAAAAATCAACATATCATTAATCCCCCAAACAACATGACATAGCTCTTAATTGTCACACACCAAACACGTGAAGACTATTATCATGTATTCTCTTAAAACATGGTAATAACCTAAATTACAATTAAACTATAGTGAAAACATGTATGCTTTCAAAAAATAACTCTTTCCTCATCCAAAAATTATATAAACTCAATCCATGATATCATAAACCACCTTGTCATATTATCACTCTCAAGTTCATCAATACTATCCCATTTATTTTATCATCATCAAATATTTATGTATTTCATTATCCCAACATCATGCATGTAAGGGTTGGTGTCCTCAGAACTAACTGTTTTGTACTTTGGTTACATAAATGTTCACTTATTATATATTGTTCATTGTTCTGCATGACTATAATATAATAATGTCCTGGAATATTTGTTGCATTAATAAGGTCATAGCAGATCCCCGCTATGATGAGAACCTTGAAATGCTATAACAATATTCTTAAATAAAGTTATGCGTTTGGATGACATACTATGATAGGACACATAGTATACAGACCGTCATGTGTGAGTACTCGTAAGAAGACGAGACTCTCTCTCATGGAGTTCGCACTTGGTAATCTCCAAGATGGGATATTATGAGAACAGACCCGCCAGTAGTAATTCCGCATGTCTTGGTGTCATCAGATATTGCTATCTACGAGCGTGTGTAATGGTCCTTAGACTGAAAGATTATCATTAACTCATGTCATGACTCGCGCACTTAGATTTACTGACGAAAACCGTCACGCAGACAGTTGGCGGGAAGTAGGGTACGTTGGGTGCGTCATGAGTGACATGTTGTTAATGGATAAGTCGAGGAAGGATTTTTCCCTTCCATTTATGGAATTTGATATCTCGACCCTTTGATTGAAATAGAACTGTCACATTAAATTCCATGGCCATGGTGTAAACGACGAATTTATTTCAGGTAGTCAAAGAACGACATATCAAGCATATAGGTTTATGACACTGCCATGAAACCTTCTTGATGAGATATTGAGACAAAGGGATTAAATTACAGAGTAAACGTTCGTATGAGGTGATACGTCAATGCGGCGTCAACTTCTTTCTCTTGGGTGCCTTGACCCGTTGCTAGACAGTAATCTTGGACTTTAGGCAAGACTGCCTAATGCCAACGAGAAAGAGGCGTAGAGGGTCACACACTAAGTGTATCCAAGTATCTCAAGTTGAATAAATATTATTATCGTACGTGGTTTAATAATTATTCAAGGAAGCCTAAGTTGTTTTTAATGATGGAGGAAAAATAAAATAAAACAAGTACACGCCGTGTATTATTATTACACGCCGTGTAGTTTTATTTTGTAAAGGAAATGAATAAATGAAAAACAAGATATACACGTTGTGTACATTTAATGTACACGCCGTGTAGTTTTCAATGAAAAAAAAGTACACGCCGTGTATTTATTATTACACGCCGTGTAGTTTTTCCACTCGGGATTTTGAGGATATAATATTGTTTTAAATGATATTTATTATAATCAGCGTGGGCGCATGTCAAGGAATTATTTATTCGACATGGGGGTTTTAAATAAAGAGTCAATGAAATAAATAAAACACGTAACGCATTTATTTATTGTCATAACTCTATAACCCCACACACCCGATTATAAATATCCTCAAAACCCCAACTCTTTTCTGACACACAAGAGAATCATTGTGCACAACGTCTCTGAAGAATTCTTTCAAGACCGAAAGAACCTCTTCCTCCAAGAACGCTCTCAAGACCGAGAGAGATCCTCTTCCATCAGATCAAGACGATCTAAGGCGGACAACACAAGCAAAGGATTCTCCACGCTAGCACCCGGAGAATCCTTTGGCGACGTCCAGAGATACGAGGTACACGTGTGGATCACCGCTAGAGGGAGTCTACACTTGACTTCTGCGACGCAACGACGGATCACATCGACAACGTGATCGAGAACATCAACGAAGAAAGAATGCCCAAAAGGTATTTCTTTATAATTAATTAAAGTAATTATAATCAACCTGTAACGATCCTTGTTTGTGGTTCCGGGACAAACCATCTTCTTTTTCTTTTTCTGTGATTCGATCCGTGGAGACCGGCATTTATCGTCGTATTGATCCTGGATTGATCATTGCTAATGACAAAAAGCCAAGTGGGCACATCCACCCACGCGCTTCCGCTGCGCCCGGAACCTTTAAATGGTATCAGAGCGAGGTTACAACTTTGATTATAGTTATTTAATTTTCGTTGATAATTTACGCATTCATATTTGATTCAATTCGAAATAAATCGTTCTATAAATCTGAATTAACGAGATCTATTCTTCCTCCTTCGTTTATCGATTCATATCACATAAATGACCTTTTAATTTTAATTTTGATTAAAATAAAAACGAGGAACTCATCCGGAGGAGCCTCTCTTTCTGTCTGTACAACACGGGATTACACGGCGTGTAATTAAAACTACATGTCGTGTACTTAGGTTCAACGAACTGAAACTGGTCCGCCAAACCACGCCGTGTGAATTGATTATGCCTAAGTTTTAATCACGCCGTGTTGACCAGAATTGAACGGTGCGTGGAAACTGGAATACACGGCGTGTATGTTGGAGCAACACGTCGTGTAGTCCGTTCCGACCCAGGTGAAACTGTGTGCAAAGATAAGCCGCGTACCGCGTACACGGGATCGCCAGGCCAGTTACCACGTAACAAGGAAGTACACGCCGTGTATGATTCATCTACACGTCGTGTACTCTAAAATTTCCAAAGTACAGAAAACATGCCAAATCCCCAGCGTGTACTTTGGATAAAGGGTGAAAAGAAAAATACACACCGTGTAATTATAAACTACACGCCGTGTACTTTCCAGAAATGGAATTTCACCAGGTTTCCTCCAATGTACAAAGACCCGTACAAGGAATATGGATGAGAAGAATCTCAAGGAAATTCAGAAAGGAATTTAAGATAAATAATTGATTAATTATAAGATCATAATTAATTGAATTTGAGCGCATATTATCTTAAATAAAAGAACAATTCAAAGAATTTGAATTCTAAATATGCGTAAATGTCATTACATAATATGGATGATCATGAGCTAGACCAAAGACCCTTTGTATGTGTATGGTTTCATTTAAATTTATTTAATTTAAATTTGTTGGCCTGCGAGCCTTCTTCCAATAAAATGTAGGGCCTGCGTGCCCATGGTTTCTTTAATGTAAACCCATATAATGGAGGATCTCCCAAGCCAGAGGAGACGGTTCAAATCCCGAAGCCGAGGCGAAACCGACACAAGAAGATACAAAGGTGGATAGGTGGGAGCTGCAAAACACGAACCATCAGGTTCAAGGTGTTTTCCCTAGGTCAGGGTTAGCTTATCAAAACCGCTAGATAAGCTAACCAAATAGAAGCTCATGATCATGCCATCTTATTTTATTTCTGTCTGATTGCATGGTTTATTTATTATGCATGTGTTGTCGCGATCACATAATTAATAAAATGAACAAGCATGCAAAGATGGAATAAAAAAACCAGACTATGCGTAAACATTATCGAAACATGGTTAATCACTTAAGCAAGCATCACTTAATATTAACAAGAATGTGATAATGCAAAGATACGCATAAAGAATAAAATCCCTCAAATACCATATTAAGTCAGACCAAGCCTTCCGTTACTTGATTAAGGGCAAGACTCAATAAAACTATGTGTTTGACCAACCCTTGTTGGGACACTTACTTTTATAAAGGAATCCCTTATGAAAGGTTTCGGGTTGACTTAACAATATTACATCAAGAGAAGTAGCCCTTGCTAGACTTGATGTAATATTAGAGGCAAGAGTTGAGGAAATCCAAGTCAGGATTTCAGGATTGGGGAGTCCACACAATAGATCAAGGAACTGTAAGCTCACAGTTGGCAAAGACCTGCCTACCTAAATACCTTCAAATATCTTGACCAACCCTTGTTGGGTTTATGCGAAGGGGAATATGGATCCTTGCCACTAGAATGTCAAAGCAACTGGACATTTCGAGTTCAATGGTGAGGGCCATTGGGACTTGATAAAATAGTGGGAGACTTAATAAAATTTATTATTTCTCATAAAAAGTAATCAAGAAAGTACTAATAAATCTACTCTTTTAAATTGTAGAATCAATATGACAAACACATCAACCACATTTTCTCTGCGATCAATTCTGGATAAAGACAACATCATCACCGGTAGTAACTTTCAGGAATGTTTTAGGCGCCTTCGGGTTATCCTACGCCATGAATGGAAGTTTTACGTGCTGGAGTCCTCACTTCCTGATTCTCCTGCCCCAGGGGCAAGTGATGAAGATTTCCTAGTCTATGATCAACATTTGAACGATGCTCTCGACTTTCAATGTTTGATGCTGTCATCCATGTCTAGTGAGCTCATGAAGTCTCATGAAGACATGGATGCCTACAGCATGCTCGAGCACCTCCGTGGTTTATACCAGGAGAGAGAAAGACAGGAAAGGTTTGAGATCTCCAAGGCTCTGTTTCAGAGCAATCTTGGAGAGGGTGCCTCATCTGGGCCTCATGTAGTCAAGATTATTGGCTACATTGAGCGCTTGGAGGTTCTAGGGTTTAAACTCCCTGAAGAACTGGGTACCGATCTCATTCTCGCATCACTCCCCCGTAGCTTCTCAAACTTTGTTGTTAATTTCAACATGAACAATATTGAGAAGTCTCTATCTGATCTTCTTATCCTTATTCGCCAAGTGGACAATGACATGAAGCATGAAAAGCCTTCTGTCCTTATGGCTAATAAAAGGAAAGGGAAGGTGAAGATCTTTAAGTCCAAAGCTTCTTCAAGGCCTTCCAAGAAAAGGAAGATCAAAGGGGAGGCAAAGGAACAGGATGATGTTTGTTTCGCATGTGGCAAGAAGGGCCACTGGAAGAAAAACTACACCCAGCCAAGGAAGCAAGGGGAAGCTTCAGGTGCGTTTGTTATCGAATGCAATCTATCTGTTTCTACTAATTGGGTATTAGATACTGCTTGTGGTGCTCACATCTATATCCAAATACAGGAACCAAGTAGATTCAGGAAGATTGATTGAGGGGAGGTAGATCTACGAGCAGCCAACGGAGCCAGACTCGTTGTTGTAGCTGTCGGAGACTACCACCTCACATTGCCTACCGGGATGGTCTTGGTTTTGAAAGGTTGTTATTATGTGTCTTATGTTACTAAAAACATTATTTCAGTATCCAAATTAGATACTGATGGATTCATATTCAAGTTTGGAAATGAATGTTGCTAATTTTATAAAGATAGCATTTGTTTTGGTAGGGCACATTTATATAATGGCCTTTATGTGTTAGACTACACAAACCAAGTAATGGAAATCGATAAAAAAGTTAATTCACATGACTCATACCACACCCAACTTTGGCATCACCGGCTAGGTCATGTCAATGAGAAACGTTTGACAAAATTACATCAAGATGGGTATTTAGATTCTTTCAAACTAAAACCACTTGGTGTATGTCATGCGTGTCTACAAGGCAAAATGACCAAAGCCCCATTTAGTGGGAAAGGTGAAAGAGCTAAAGAGCTTCTAGAATTAGTTCACACAGATGTGTGTGGACCATTTTCAGTTGAAGCAAGGGGTGGGTTCTCATACTTCATAACTTTTACTGATGATTTTAGTAGATATGGATATATCTATTTAATGAGGTATAAGTCAGATTCTTTTGATCGGTTCAAAGAGTACAAGAATGAAGTTGAGAACCAGCTTGGTAAGAAGATTAAGAAACTCCTCTCAGACAGAGGAGGATAATATCTTAATCAAGACTTCATTGATTTCTTATGGGAGTTTGGGATTCTATCTCAACTCACTCCTCCTTACACACCGCAGTGGAATGGTGTAAGTGAAAGGAGGAACCGCACCCTGTTGGACATGGTGAGATCAATGATGAGTCATGCGAGTCTTCCATTATCCTTTTGGGGATATGCATTACAAACAGTAGCACACATACTAAACCAAGTACCAACTAAATCGATAAATGGTATTCCATACGAATTATGGAGTGGACGCAAAGCCATGTTATCGAATTTACATGTGTGGGGTAGTGAAGCATTTGTTAAGGCCTCTTCAGGTAACAAACTTGCACCCCGAGGCACAAAGTGTATCTTTATAGGATATCCCAAGGAAACAAAGGGATATTACCTATACAACCCCTCAGACAAAAAGGTTACAGTGGCAAGACACGCCATATTCCTTGAGAGGGAGCACATCTCCAAAAGAGATAGTGGGAGCGAGATAGACTTCGATGAAGTCGAGGCTCAAGATACACATGAGTTGGTACAAGAACAGATTCCACAAAGCCTCGTGGAAGAACAATCTGTTCCAGAGACACAAGAACTACGTAGGAGCACGAGAGAGGTGAGAGAACCAGAACGATATGGTTTTCTTGTCACCGAGGATGGTGACTCATTATTGGTTGACAATGATGATCCTCTTACCTACAAGGAAGTTGTTGAAGGCACAGACGTTGCCAAGTGGCAAGAAGCCATGAATTCTGAAATGGATTCCATGTACCAAAACTAAGTCTGGATTTTGGTAGATCCTCCAGTTGATGTAAATCCTATTGGTAATAAATGGGTATTCAAGAAGAAACTGGACATGGAGGGGCAAGTCAGCACCTACAAGGCACGACTGGTTGCAAAAGGTTTTAGACAGCGTCAAGGAATTGACTATGATGAAACCTTTTCACCGGTTGCAATGCTGAAGTCCATCAGAATCCTATTGGCCATTGTTGCTTACCATGACTATGAAATTTGGCAAATGGATGTCAAAACAGCTTTCCTTAACGGGAACCTCCAGGAAGATGTCTACATGACACAACCTGAAGGGTTTGTGACTCCAAAGGATGCCAACAAGGTATGCAAGTTGCAGAAATCCATTTATGGATTAAAGCAAGCATCAAGGTCATGGAACATTCGTTTTGATGAAGCTATTACGGAATTTGGCTTTGTTAAGAACGAATGTGAGCCTTGTGTCTACAAAAGGTTTAGTGGAAGTGCAGCCGTTTTCCTAATAGTATATGTTGATGACATATTGCTAATTGGAAACGAAGTACCTGTCTTACAGTCAGTTAAGGCATGGTTGCATAAATGCTTCTCCATGAAAGACTTGGGAGAGGCGGCATATATTCTTGGGATCAAGATCCATCGTGATAGATCCAAGAGAATTCTGGGCCTAATTCAAAGTACATACATTGACAAGATACTGAATAGATTCAGTATGGAACAGTCCAAGAGGGGATTGTTTCCAGTGTCACATGGCATTCATCTTTCCAAGAAAATGTGTCCTCAGACACATGAGGAAAGAAAGAGGATGGCAAGGATCCCTTACGCATCCGCGATTGGGTCAGTCATGTATGTTATGCTATGTACGAGGCTAGATGTTGCTTACGCATTAAGTGCGGTAGGCAAATATCAAGCTGATCCAGGAGACCGCCATTGGATGGCAGTCAAGACTATCCTTAAGTATCTGAGGCGTACTAAGGATATGTTCCTGGTTTATGGAGGAGATGAGGAACTAGTCATCATAGGACATGTAGATGCTAGTTTCCAGACTGATCAAGATGACATGAAGTCGTAGACTGGATACATCTTCAGTTTGAATGGAGGTGCAGTGAGCTGGAAGAGCTCAAAACAAAGTGTGGTGGCAGATTCTACAGCAGAGTCCGAGTATATCGCAACTTCTGAGGCAGCTAAAGAAGCAGTATGGATGCGAAGCTTCGTCCAAGAGCTGGATGTTGTACCGAGCAGTAAAGATCCTATCACACTCTATTGTGATAATACTACAGCGGTGGCACTTGCAAAAGAGCCAAGGTCACATCAGCAGACAAAGCACATACTTCGGAAGTATCATCTCTTGGGGGATTTTTCTCAAAGAGGTGAAGTTGCAGTGAGCAGTATTTCCACGGAAGACAACGTGGCGGACCCATTGACTAAAGCCTTGACTCAGCAGAAACATGATCATCATGTGAGGTCTAGCGGACTAAAAGTCGTAGGTAGTTGGCTCTAGTCCAAGTGGGAGTTTGTAAGGGTTGGTGTCCTCAGAACCAACTGTTTTGTACTTTGGTTACATAAATGTTCACTTATTATATATTGTTCATTGTTCTGCATGACTATAATATAATAATGTCCTGGAATATTTGTTGCATTAATAAGGTCATAGCAGATCCCCGCTATGATGAGAACCTTGAAATGCTATAACAATATTCTTAAATAAAGTTCTATGATTGGATGACATACTATGATAGGACACATAGTATACAGACCGTCATGTGTGAGTACTCGTAAGAAGACGAGACTCTCTCTCATGGAGTTCGCACTTGGTAATCTCCAAGATGGGAGATTATGATAACATACCCGCCAGTAGTAATTCCGCATGTCTTGGTGTCATCAGATATTGCTATCTACGAGCGTGTGTAATGGTCCTTAGACTGAAAGATTATCATCAACTCATGTCATGACTCGCGCACTTAGATTTACTGACGAAAACCGTCACGCAGACAGTTGGCGAGAAGTAGGGTACGTTGGGTGCGTCACGAGTGACATGTTGTTAATGGATAAGTCGAGGAGGATTTGTCCCTTCCATTTATGGAAGTTGATATCTCGGCCCTTTGATTGAAATAGAACCGTCACATTAAATTCCATGGCCATGGTGTAAACGACGAGTTTATTTCAGGTAGTCAAAGAACGACATATCAAGAATATAGGTTTATGACACTGCTATGAAACCTACTTGATGAGATATTGAGACAAAGGGATTAAATTACACAGTAAACGTTCGTATGAGGTGATACATCAATGCGGCGTCAACTTCTTTCTCTTGGGTGCCTTGACCCGTTGCTAGACAGTAATCTTGGACTTTAGGCAAGACTGCCTAATGCTAACGGGAAAGAGGCCTAGAGGGTCACACACTAAGTGTATCCAAGTATCTCAAGTTGAATAAAGTTTATTCTCGTATGTGGTTTAATAATTATTCAAGGAATCCTAAGTTGTTTTTAATGATGGAGGAAAAATAAAATAAAACAAGTACACGCCGTGTATTATTATTACACGCCGTGTAGTTTTATTTTGGAAAGGAAATGAATAAATGAAAAACAAGATATACACGCCATGTACATTTAATGTACACGCCGTGTAGTTTTCAATGAAAAACAAGTACACGCCGTGTATTTATTATTACACGCCGTGTAGTTTTTCCACTCGGGATTTTGAGGATATAATATTGTTTTAAATGATATTTATTATAATCAGCGTGGGCGCATGTCAAGGAATTATTTATTCGACATGGGGGTTTTAAATAAAGAGTCAATGAAATAAATAAAACACGTAACGCGTTTATTTATTGTCATAACTCTATAACCCCACACACCCGATTATAAATATCCTCACAACCCCAACTCTTTTCCGACACACAAGAGAATCGTTGTGCACAACGTCTCTGAAGAATTCTTTCAAGACCGAAAGAACCTCTTCCTCCAAGAATGCTCTCAAGACCGAGAGAGATCCTCTTCCATCAGATCAAGACGATCTAAGGCGGACAACGCAAGCAAAGGCTTCTCCACGCTAGCACCCGGAGAATCCTTTGGCGGCGTCCAGAGATACGAGGTACACATGTGGATCACCGCTAGAGGGAGTCTACACTTGGCTTCTGCGACACAACGACAGATCACATCGACAACGTGATCGAGAACATCAACGAAGAAAGAACGCCCAAAAGGTATTTCTTTATAATTAATTAAAGTAATTATAATCAACCTATAACGATCCTTGTTTGTGGTTCCGGGACAAACCATCTTCTTTGTATTTTTCTGTGATTCGATCCGCGGAGACTGGCGTTTATCGTTGTATTGATCCCGGATTGATCATTGATAATGACAAAAATCCAAGTGGGAACATCTACCCACGCGCTTCCGCTACGCCCGGAACCTTCAATGCACATATTAAGGGTTATCCTTCCCTTAATCATGTGTTCTCCAAAAATATCACCCTACCACCAAAATCAATTTTCATGGTTATCAATACCATTCAACATATAATTTCAAATACTTATGGAAAAACTATAGTGGAACAATCCTTAGATGTTTCATTATTCCATAATACCGTAAAATTACTTCTACAATATTATTCTTGATAAACACACAATCATTCCACTATCTTCTTAAAACATTAACCAAGCTTCATATTTTTATTCCTTAATACTTCTATCATCTCATATGTCATTTGTAGTCTCTTCATCATTGTTAATATAACCATTACTCATAAAACCTTGTTGATTGTCTTCATGAGATTTCCCCCCGGGGCATCAATTTTCATAATGCCCATACATTCCACATTTAAAACATTTAACTATCATTGATGCCTTAAGAATACCATTATCCTTGTCCATTATGTCAACTAAACATTTTCATTTTGAATTACTTTCTTTATGTCCTTTTCCACACCCAAAGAATATTCCAGTTCCTTTGAAACATTTTCCTTGATGCCTATTCCCACATGATTTACAAGTGAAAAATTGAACTTTGTTTCCTCTGTGGTCACCATGAAACTCTATTTTTCTATTATTAGATAGATCAGGAAACCCACCAAAGTTGAGATTATTGATCATATTATGATATTAATGATTAGGCGTAATAAAAAGTTTTCTCCTTCCAACTCCCATTTAATTTGGTTGCTCATGTGGTAGATCATTCCATTGTCCATTATATTCACCATTAAAATGAATCCTCATAGTTTCATCCATTGTCTAAAACCCAAAAAGAATAGTGTGAGCAACAATAATCATACTTGGAAAACCTCGTAATCAAGGGTAACTACATATAAATTTTCAATTTATGACACCATAGGTTTAACTTAGGTAATTCATGATCGTTACAAAAAATCTAGGATTACAACCTATACTTATAATTATCCTTAGAGACACCCCTAGACATATCCTTAGAAATATGTCTAAGGATCTCACTGAATTTTTTTTATCCTAGTTTCCAAAGGTTGACTAAACCTTTGCTCTTATACCAACTATAATGACCCAAGATTAACATACATTGACATTACATCATTTTTTGTGGGATATTTCATATATTACACAGACACACGCCCAAATACCGTATTGGTTTAGTGCATTTGGAAACTTGGAACAAATTCTTCTAATTTGGTGAAAGATATTCAATATCTCCCACAAAGATCTTCCCCATTAGTACTCCTACTTAAAACCATTCTTTATAACCCGGGGAAAGGAAATGATAGCCCTGCGGGCATCGTTAATTTCTGCTGGGTTACTGAAATTAGAAATTTAAAACACGAAACAAACAGACCACTAAACTATAGGGTAGTATAGGATATAAAAGTCCGAGGTCGAACCCACAGATATATGGTTTGAGAAAATATTAATTAAATAACTAAGACCTAAACAAATTTCAATTTAAATCTAAACTATCAAGCATATGATTTGTTGAAGAATGGGGGAGATGACAATAAAATGGGTGTCGGGCAGCAAGGATTCTATGTTCATGAGATGACAAGGTATAAAATAATTAATTAACAATTATGTAGGTGTGGGAATCAGGTCTTCACGAATTCAATGGCCATGATAAATGATCTTCGTCCTAATTTATCCTTTTCTCATGGTCAGTTACTTTAGATTATAAATAATGGGTAACCTGAAACCTTATTTAAACATAGGGAAAGGACAAACTCAATGGTCATGGTGGAAGTCAATACCCTAGACCTCACATTAAACAATGGTATTTATTCTACTCAGGAAATGGTCATGCTCAAAGAAAGAATAAAATTAAACCCAATTCCTAACCCCGCTCACAATGGTCATGCAAGAAGAAATCAGGAAAAGGATAGAGACGAAGAACAAATATGAAATCCCAGCATCAATTGAATTAAAATATAAAATACCTCATACATTCAATTCTCCTTCATCATGCACACCATGACACGAATAAATCACCCGCTCGTGCTAGCCAGGAGCGGGTGTAGAAAAATAAAGAAATTAAAATCCTAGATAAAGTGGTGAAGTGGGTGGGCACATCCTCCGTAGGCGCCCCTTTGTGTTGCTCCATCTGGAATGCTCAAAATGGTGCATCATGGGTCTCCTTTTATAGGCATTTTTTCCATCAAAACTCGTGGCCCTGCATCCCTAAATTTTCTTTGTGTGTCACCCTATTCACATCGTGTACTTGTGGTACACGTTATGTACCTCAGATCTGGTTTTTCCTCCACCGCATCGAATTCGCAGACACTGCTTTGACTGTTTGACTTTCATCATGATGTGTACTGAAGTTACATGTCGTGTAATCATGGTCTGCATTCTCCTCCGCGACTGCGTGACTCTTGCACAAATCTCATTCATTAATTTGGAACTTTGACTTATGTCGTATCGTGTACTAAAGGTACTCAATGTGTATTGGTCACTCACATCATGTATGCTCTTCATGACTTATTCTACGCAGTCTGCAACATGTCACGATATGAAACTACATGTCATGTAGTTTTACTAAAGGTACACAACATGTCACATCATGACTTTCATCATGATGTGTACTGACGGGCTCGTCGTAAAAAATAGTATTCACGACGCCGTTTTCTGCAATGGGCTATTTGCGACGGGGCCTCGTCGCTAAAGCCTATTTGCGACGGGATCTCGTCGCAAATAGCCCGTCACAAATACCTCTAATTCTAGTAGTGATACTTATCCCGAAAGAATTAAATATAAATGCACATTTTATTTATCCTTGAAGGATATACATGTACATGTGCATATGTACCTTGCAAATAACAATAAATCATATTATGATGCAAGGTAATGTTCTTCCTCATTCATTGAAATTTAAAGGGTATAAGTTATTATTATTCCAAAATTTAAAACTGAATGTTTTGATTATGAATTGATCATGCACATTCTATGAGTTAAATGATGATCATTATGAATGAGAGATGTAACTGTTGTACTCTTTTTCTCTTAGTCAAGTTTTTCCCATTGGGTTTTCTTGATAAGGTTTTTAACGAGGCAACACTCTGAGGACTTGGGGTTATTGTACTCTTTCTCTCTAATCAAGTGTTTTCTCCTGAAGAGTTTTTCCTTGATGAAGTTTTTAATGAGGCAATCATACATCATAACAGATATCCAAGAGAATGTTATAAATTATTATGGATATCTATAATTAATGGAAATTGTTAGGCTTTCCCATGAGTTGTAATTTTTTTAATGAGACTATTCATTATTACCTATGGTCTTCCTCCCATATCTTGAAGACATAATTAAATAATAATATTAATTGATGTCCTGAAGACATAACTAAATGATATAATCAGGGGGAGTTGGGAACGCTGCACTCTTTTTCCCTTCATCAGGTTTTTCCCACTGAGTTTTCCTGATAAGGTTTTTAATGAGGTAGCATGACATGAAATTCATTTATTTTGGCTTCACTTATTTTTCTCACAGGGTTTTTTTAAGTGAAGATTAAATAAGATTCCATGAAATTATGACAACCAAGGGGGAGTGTATAGAATAAATAAGGTTTGATGGGCGGACTACCCCTTGGGGGGCTATGATCTGCGTTTCCGACCAATGTGTGTGTTTAATGTTATTGTACATCCAAGTACTAAATATATATAAATTTTGATATCCTGATTTCCAATAAAAATGTTATTTTGTCAAATAGAATTTATAAAAATGTCAAAAACTAGATTTAAAACAATTGTGTCATCAAAAGGCGAAAAAACAGACTTTTTAGAAAAATACATCTTTTATGTGTAAAAATAGATTTATTTTTATACCATGTTTAGAAAACATATAGAATGAATGTTAAACATTGGATTGAATATATCACACATATATTTTATTAATATAATCCAACAATATTGATTTGTTTATTTTCTGGTATAAAACAAACTTGTTCACAATTAAATAGTTTTTCAGAAAAAAATATTTTATTTTTATATTCAAAAGGGTTTTTATTTTCATTTATAATCTATTGGTCATCAAAAATTAATTATATATACATGTGTAAACCATATTTTCATAATTCAGTTAATCTTGTTCATACTCGTCATTTTAATGACTAGGTTATAATTGTCTTGTTTAAATAATTACAATAACAAAAAATTGTTTTGTAGAATTTCAGTGTTGTGTTTAACGCAATAAATCAAAGAAATCAAATTATTTAAAAAAAAATCTATCTCATAAAAATTTCGGGATACTCCCCCATAACTAGTCGATTTTCCTAGACTCTTCTCCCGTTGTTTTTCCGTCGATGACTTCTTCTGATAGACCCGCTTCTGATGGAGTGAACATCCTCATCCATCAATATTGAGAGCATTACTGTGAAGTGTTTGAACTTCCTTTTGCTAGAGTCCTACATTTCAAATAACAAGTCTTTTTTTTTTATACTGGAGTTACTAAATGCAATAACCATTGCATCTCAGCTCTTAAGAAGTGAAGATAATAGTAGCAATGGCCACATATCTTCCACCGTCTTCCATTCAACAACCATAAGCCAAACAACCTTCGCAATAAGAAAACTTAAGCGCCGACTCCTTCATTGACTCATTCCGGGTTTGTCTGGGTTACAGCGTTCCCTTTATCATTATTATTTATATATATCAAAATCACATTTAGTCTTATTATCCAATCACAAGCATGCACGGCATCCGTCATATCAGTTCCCGACATGCTCCAAATTTACAGAAGAATCATCCTTCAACCACAAGAAAATAAAATACATTTTTGATTTAATCAAAAATATTCTAGGTATTTTTTCCAACTTTTAAAAAACTAAGAATCAATCAAAATCTGTACCATTAATTTCACCATAATAACGAAAATACCCCCTTTCATTTTTCTTCTAAAAAAAAATGCTATTTCTATTTTTTTTAGCGTGCGCTATAAAATCGGGCGGGAGCGCGGCAGCAGAATCTCACAGAGCGGAGCGATGGGCAACCTCGGGGTTCTGTGTGCCGTCGCGGCAGCGCTCCTCCTTCACTGGGGCGGCGCGTACCTCACCGCCTCCGCCTCCGCCTCCGCCTGCGACCATTGCCCGAAGCCACCGCCCCGGAACTGCCCGCCGACTCCCAGACCTCCCAAGAAACTCAAGCCCCCCGTCCACAAACCGCGGAAAGGGACCCCTCCTGCGACGCCGTCCCCTCCAAAATCCAGACCCCCCACCCCCAAACCCCCAAAACATCCCAAACCCGCCCCACCCGCTGTGAAGCCGCCACCGGTGGTTCTGCCACCGAAGCCCACCACGCCGCCGCCCACGCCTACAAAGCCGCCGCATCATCCGTATCTATCTCCGCCGCCGGTGGTTCTGCCACCGAAGCCCCGCACGCCGCCGAAGCCCAAAACGCCACCGACGTATCCGTCCCCCGTCCCACCAATCCCCAAACAGCCGCCGGTTAATCCACCCCCGACGCCCGTCATTCCTGTTCCGCCGGTTAATCCACCCCCGACGCCCGTCATTCCTGTTCCGCCGGTTAATCCACCCCCGACGCCCGCCATTCCTACCCCTACTCCTCCCACCCCGTTACCTCCAGTTTTTCCAACTCCACCAGTTAACCCGCTCCCGCCTCCCACGCCGTCACCGCCTTCCAATAAGCCGTCTCCGGCGCCGTCTCCGCCGGCTGGAACCTGTCCCATCGACGCGCTGAAGCTTGGCGCGTGCGCGGACGTGCTGAGCGGACTCGTCAACGTCGTGATCGGGGGCACGGCGAAGAGCACCTGCTGCTCGGTGCTGGAAGGTCTGGTGGGGCTGGACGCCGGCGTGTGCCTCTGCACCACCATCAAGGCCAAGCTACTGAACATCAACCTCGCCATCCCCATCGCGCTGCAGCTCCTCCTGGACTGCGGGAAGACGCCGCCGGAGGGGTTCAAGTGCCCGGCGTAGGATGCTGGAAGGGAGATATCGACGTGTCGTGAGTGTTGTCGTTGCAAGAATAACAGGGACTGTACGGTAGCTAGTTTGGCGCCATGCAAAAGTGGCAAGGTCTGTAATGTGAGCGCGTCCAGCACCCAAAGTAGGTTTTTTTTTTGGGATCATTGTTTCGGCGGCTCCCCCTGCCACCAGATAAATCACATATGTTTTTCTTTTACTTTACTTACTCCTTATCTGTGATTGGTAGACAGCGCATCGTGATCTTCATCTCGTGGACAAAAAAGTCTAGGCCTTTCACCAATTTCAGCAGGTTGAGACATGTCGGCGAGTGTCGCTTTCTTACTGTTAATCAGCACGAACTTTTTATTATAGTGATCAAAGAACGTTTGTTTTGATGTGTAATTGAAAGTTGACTATTATTTAGTTAGACAAAAGAAAACAAGGGTGGGGAAAATAAAATGAGCAACAGATGGATAGAAACTTTTTTCAATCAATATCCCCCATCCACTAAGGTGTTTTGAGTGTGTGCATGTTAAGTTATTAAAAACTTGTTTAAAAAAAATGAAGTGGGATAAAAATTGGATTAAAGAAGAGTGAATTAACTCTTGTAGAAGGTTTGTTGTACTCCCAAAACCATTGCAAGTTATTGGAAATGTTTTTTAGTTGTTTTGATTAGTTTAGAATTGAGTTTTGAAATACTAATGACTAGTAGTGATTCGGTCCAATGTTTTTGGGTAGTTAGATGAAGACCATGTCGTGAGACGAAGCATTACACCACAAGGGTCTTGTGCATGTGATCACGCGCACGTCAAAGAGAAGGTTACGAGTTTCTGTATAATCCATGCGTACCGTTCACATCCGAACCACTACAGCCTTCAGATGCGTTTGATGATGATCACCAAAGCGGCAAACGAAGACCTCCCACCTCCATAGGCGTGTTTGATGGTGATCACCCAAGGGGCAAACGAAGACCTCCTACCTCCATGGGTATATCTATCACATGTTATACATGCGGAATTCTCCCCTCACTAGCACAAAACTGGGCAAGGTCAGCACCAGCCTTTATCAGCTAAATGAAAAAGCGATGATAAAGGGGGTATCTTTATCAGCGCTAAAAAAAACGTTGATAAAGAGTACCTTTATCAGCGCTAAAAAAAGCGCTGATAAAAGTAGCCCTTTATCGGCGCTTTTTTTAGCGCTGTTAAAGGGTACCCCTTTATCAGCGCTTTTTTAGTAGCGCTGATAAATGGTCTACTCCCAAAAAAAAATTAATTAAAAAAATATCTTAATATATTAATATATAGATATAGTTATATTGATATAAATATAATATATATATTTTAAATATAATTTTAAATATATTTTATATAAGTATAAATATACAATTACACTTAATATATAAGATATTTAGTGAAAATGACTTATAAAATAATTTAAAAAATATTTTTAATAAATAATTTGCTAATTATTATGGAGTAATAGTCATTTAATAACAATTTGAAGACTAAAAAAATAAAAAAATAAAAAAAGATCCAAAATATGTTGAAAACGCAACTCGAAATTTAAACGGCCATCCAGGTGTCCGTTTGAGATTTACAACATATCAAATCGAAGTCTGCGACAAGCTCTACGCGCTGGTGACCTAAACAAAGCCTTTGTCACATTTTTTGAGGCCAAAAAAGGTCCAGAAGGCCTCCAAAACTACATTTTTAGTCGGGATACCCTGCTTTTTTATCATTTTGTGGATTTTTAGTCTCGTTTAATGAGGTATTATTGCTTTTTTTGGTGGGGACTGAATTTATTCCAAGGTATTACATTCATATAGATATTATGTATTTGAAATTTTATCGTTTTTTATAATGCACTGCTATTTATAATCAAATATATAACAATATATACATATTTTATATATATTCACACATAAAAATTTAATTATAAATATAAATAATAAAATATATTTACATATAAAATATATTAGCTTTATCTAAATAATAACTAATATCCATTTTATTTGAAATACAAATATATGAATATTTATATACCTATATGTTAATCTAACTATATATATATATATATTAATATCACTATAAATATATATATTAATATAACTATATATATATATATATATATATATATATATCATGAACTGGAAAACAAATCAAAATATAGGAGTGGTAAGGGTTTAGGCGCGCAGGAGGGAGGTCTCGAGTTCAAAACCTGGTGGAGGCAGGGGCGCGCGCATGAGGGTGGATTTGGGGGGCTAGCGCTGATAAAGGGTGGAGGGGGTGCGTGCAGGTGCTGGAGGGGCTGGAAAAGCGCTGTTAAAAGGGGGGCTCAAGCGCTATAAAAGCCCCCCCGATTGGCATGATTTTTTTATTTTTTTATTTTTTTTTTATTTTTTTACTTTTATCAGCGTTAAAAAGAAATCGCTGATAAATGACCCTTTTATCAGTGCTAAAAAGAAAGCGCTGATAAAAGACCCTTTTATCAGCGCTTCTTTTTAACGCTGATAAAAGACTCCTTTTATCAGCGCTTTTTGGAGCGGTGATAAAGGGGACCCCTCTTTATCTTCGCTGACTTTAACAGCGCTGTTAAAGGCCATTTTTAGCGCTGATAAAAGGCGTATTTGTAGTAGTGTCTGTAGATATAACAATATGCTTTACAATTACCTATCAATCATAGAGTGATTGAGCCATGCATACCATGAAATCACATCTCAAGCTCCACTTATGACATACCCGATCATACTCTACGATTGCGTCTGGCGGTGTCGTAGCATGAAAACTCATTCCCTACGATATCGCCCTATCATACCCCATAATCAAACTAAATGCATCACATGGAAAAAGATTAAGTCTTTAAGGCACATATCCAACTCCTTTGATCTCTCACTTGAACTAATAAAGCTTACATGACTTTGTACTATTTCACCTCATATATCATATCATATATGATAACCCATGAAATCATATCCAAAATTCGTTTGGATATCTTCCAAAACACATTTAAAAAGGTGTCATCAAATTTCATCTAGTATCATATCATATGAAATACTTTGTGAATACCCATAAAAAAACTCTTTTGGATTAATTTTAACACCTTTAGAGAATCTCTCTGAGTCATACTCAATCCTCATTCAGTCAACCACATAGTGTGGTCTCACAGACCTTTATATATATAAGATTGATTGCATCCACCACCACGAAACACTACAAAAAGGAAAAAAAGTGCAATAAACACGCTGGTTTGAGAACTTGACCCCACAACCTGCTCCTCACCCCCAAACCTGTACCACCACACTACCAAAAGTGGGGAACCCAAAAAACTTCATAGCGTTGATAAAAAATATAAATTACTGGATCCATAAATGTAAGAAAATAGCTACCACTAGGAAAATGTCAATACTACTCAAGTTATAAAAGGGTCTCACATGATCTCCATCAAACAAATGTATCTTTATACCTATGTCCACCAGCTACATCTCATGCTAGCATGCATTCTCATATATTACCTTTGTTCAAGATATCAAGTGACCCTAGGACACGTATGTCAATCCCATATAACTGGATCATGCGTTCTTGACTCTACAAGTATAAATTGACCTAATTGATGAACATATCACATGTCATTCATTTTTTATGGATGAACACATCATATGCCCCTCATCGAAATAGATAAATGACCACCTGCGGGGCATTTTCAATCCCCACGGGTAATCAAGTTTATAAATTTAAAGCTAAAACTAACTATTAACTAAAAGGGTGTAACATGTGGCAAGTTCATGCACTAGTGACGTAAAAGAATAATAACTGATCAAAATGTCACCATAATCAAGTTTAAACAAATCCCTTGGTTGGGGCACTTTCTCTTCATCCCACTAATGCTCTTTTTCTTCTCTCCAGAACTTTAGTTAGGGAATGTAACCCCAACCCGCCAATGGTTTTACATGAGAATGAGTACATAGTTAATGCATTAAAAGCACACTAACCTAAACCTTTAATATCCATTCATGGAAGAGGAAGAATAATATTTAGAAGAATGAAATAAATGCAAAAAAATCAACTTGTACTAGTCATAAAAAAAATACTCCACTCAGAACAATCCCCTATCATTACATGCTTGGAACTAAAACGACTCACCCCCTCATGCTAGTCATAAGGAAGTGCAAAAATAAAAGTAAAAGAAAAGAAAACCTAACACCAGCAACACTCCAGCTAAAAGTAATCCTAGTGCAGGTATGATCGTCCAAAATTTGATACCCAACTACCGCACCTTCCTCCACCTTAAATAGAAAACATCACCCACTATTATCTTAGTGTATCTCCTCCTTGTATATATTTATATTTTGATATGTATTTTATCTTTCTCCACTTCAAATCCTACTTAGATAAGATGTAGAACACACGTGGAACATCACTTATATCTCCATAAAATATATCTCTAACTTCGTGCATGTAAAGGGCTGGCCGAACTAACATATCTATCGCAGATATAAATATCACAGTGCAAACCATTCTTATGGTTCTATCCAAACCCTTTGACACTAGGCCAAAACATGGTGTTGATGTTGTGGTGTAAGCTCCTCCACCAAAAACTCAAGCCGTTGCTTTCTCACGACCCTCCACAATGCAAGGCAACACTTACGTCACAACCTCTAACTTCATGCAGATCATTGAACCTCCACCTTTCTACCCACGACACAAGCAAAAACATTATGTCACAACCATTTTCTTCCTTCAAGTCTCATTCTCATGCAATGGTTCAACACTCAACCACAACACAACAACTTCATGCAAGCCTCAAACACTTTTCATGCACACACTAATGCATTGCGATCACTAAGGTCATGACATAGGCTCATTTTGTGCAAATCTTCTCTTCAGGGTGCTACAGTGCAATCTAAAGATTCTGGAGAAGCTGGTTCCCTTTGAGAAGCAAGCTGGTTTGAGCTTCCCTAACATCCATGTCAACTTACGATGAAAGGAAACTGGCAATGACACAAGGCATGGTGAATATTTGGGACATACCCATGAAAAACTAATTCATGCATTTGATAAAACCACCATATCCTTGGATGTTGGTCCATCAGAAGATTGCATGCAAGAGACTCTGTATAGTGGAAAACCGATCTCTAAAACTTCACTTCCCCTCGACCGAGTGTATCAGAAGTAATTAGAATACACACCTTGCTCACTGCACAAAGTCTCCTGCACACACACAAGAAGGCTCACAAACATACAACGTACCAGAAATACATTCAGCGGTAGAACATGCAATGGAAAAACATAAAGAGATGGACACATAGTTTAATGTTCTTTGGACTATGTCCTACGTGCATGGGGGACGAAACTGCAACCTTTTCCATTCACTAGAAATACAAGAGAGTACAAGAGTTACAAATTATTAAGTACAAGTAATTACTCAAGCTGTTCACCTTACAACCTTGATCATCCTTTCAAATAACTTATTCATTTCTTTTTATTACTATAGATCCGGGTTTATCCAGTGCTAGCCTTTATCAACACTGGATAAAAGCCACATTTATCAACGCTAGAAAAAGTGTTGATAAAGGGTACCTTTTATCAGTGCTAAAAAAGGAATTGATAAAAGAACCCCTTTATCAACACTTTTTTCTTTAGCGTTGATAAATGATACCCTTTATTAGTGCTAAAAAAGCATGCTGATAAAATCCACTTTTATAAGCATTTTTTGCTAGGACTGATAAAAGTGGTATTTATCAGTGCTAAAAAAGAACTGATAAAGAGTACTTTTATCAGTGCTAGAAAAAAGTGATGATAAAGGGTACTTTATATCAGTGCTAAAAAAACACTAATAAAAGTTACCCTGTATTAGTGCTTTTATTTTAGCACTGATAAAGATACCCTTTATCAATGATTTTTATAAGTTTAAATGCATATTTAGTCTTCTATAAATCATATTTTTTTAAATATATTATATTTATATGAAAAATGGATTATAAAAAAATTAAAAAATAATATTAATTAATAATTTAATAATTATTATTATGTAATAGTCATTTAATAACAATTGGATGACATAAAAATTCAATCAATGAATGAACGATCTAAGATTAGTTGAAAACATGACTTATACTTCAAATGACCATAGCTTTTGATCTGGGTGTCCATTTGAGCTCTACCACATATCAAATTGAAGTCTGTAAAGACATCTATGCCGTGTTGATCAAGGAACCCGAGTCACTATATTTTTGAGGTCAAAAAGGTTCAAAAGGCCTCTAAAACCGTGTTTTTATATAATATATTTAATGATAATGCTACTCTAATTTTTTCATCTTCGATGAGATTTCAACTTCATTTAAGAGGGTCTTTTAGTTCCTTTTCAGTGGAGAATGAATTTATTCTCAAGTCTTACATTTATATTGATATTAAGGTTTGGAAATTTTATCATTTTTCAAATTGTAGTTTTATTTATAATTAAATATATGCATATTTTCTTATATTTACATATAATAAATCAATTGTATAAATAAATAGTTAAACATATTTACATAAAAATATATTTTTAAATATATAATCCATATGGAAATAAATATTTATTATTCATTTTATTTAAAATAAAAAAATTAACCATTTTATTTACCTTATAAAAATGCGCGCGCACACACACACATCTATCTATACAAGTAATGTTTATAAATAAATATGTGCATGTCAATAAAAAATATATATTTCTGTGTGTATTCTAATATATGTAAATAAACACATATGTAATTATTTGTGCGTTTATGGGAAAAATATAAATGTGTATGCGTGTGTTCAAATATGTGCCTATGTGTGTAGTAGTATTGTGTAAATACATCATATATAAATGTATTTACAATAAACATTTATAAACACATTTTAAAAAATTTATATCTAAATATACAATTATATGTGAATATGTATAAATATATATACATATAAATATTTATGTAATTTATAAAATTTATATCTCAATATAAAATTTATAGACATATTTTAAAAATGTATTTAAAAATAATTATATAAATTATATTGAATTAATTATTATCCATTTTATTTAAAACAATATCTAACCATTCTTTTACAATATAAAACTATGTGAAGACACACACACACACACACAAATATATATATAATGTTTATATATGCATATGTGTGTGTATTAATAAACACACACACACACACATATATATTAATATATGTCAATGAATATTAATATATAATATATTTCAATAAATATAAGTGTATATATATCACAAACACACATATATCTTATAAATGTATTTAAAAATAGTTATATAAATATATGAATAAAAAAATTCATGTAAATAAATATATAAATAAATAGAAATATCAGAAAAGATAAAATAAAACAAGCTTGGTACAATGATAAAGACATTCAAATTGCAAAAGGGAGGTCCAAAGATCGAATCCAGACATGCGCGAGGGTGAACATGAGGTTGGGAAATGAAAAATAACCGATAAAGGGGGGGGGGGGCACTGATGGGGGGGGGGGGTGTAGAAGCACGAGTTCCAGGTGGGGTGTGGGGCGGGTGCTGAAAAATACTGAAAAAGGTGGAGAAAAGCGCTAACAATGGGGATGGGGAGTGCTAAAAAACAATATATATATATATATATATAATTTTATCAATGCTAAAAAAGTGTTGATAAATGGGGCATTTAACAATTCTTTTTTAGCACTGATAAAGGAGGCCTTTATCAGCGTTTTTTTAATACTGATAAAATTCATCTTTTAACAGCTCTTATATTAACAATGCTTTTTTAGCTTTGTTAAATCCAATTTCTATCTCTTTTAAAATCACTATATATAGTAGGGTTTCATTGAAGGCCCTATGTATTTATATACTACGTGCTAACCGATCAACCTGTAATACCTGCTCCCCTGAAATAACATATCATAAGGCTTGGCCACCTGATCATGATTACCAACCCAATCACCCTCTTGTCTTGATAAACTTCTGTTCCTTCAGTGATTCATTGTAGAAAAATCAGTTGATGTGAGCTTCTGATGGACCTACTTCCGTTGGAGAAGTTTTTTTGTCGCTGTCTGCACCTCACATTCAACCCATCATTCAATGTACCGACATATGATGAACATAATTCCGATGGATGAAATTCTAGTGAACTGAAACAGACTTCACTTCCCAACAATCTCCCACTTGAAGAATTATTTCAAGAAACCTAGACAACCCTCCAACACTTAGCATGAAACAATGTTCTCCTTATTCATTCTTCATGTTATTCAACCAAGTTCCACTAAGGCTCGATGTTTCCTCAATATTTCTTGAACTACCGCCTTAGTGAATGTATCTGCTGAATTTTGGAGTCTTGATTTATTTTGTAGCTCTAGCTCCTTTTCATCTAATAAATTTTTGATGAAATGATACTTCAGGTCGATATTCTTCATCCTAGTATAGAACATTGGATATTTATCTAAGTGGGTAGCACTTTGGTTGTCACAGTAAAGCACCACTCCTTCCCGAATCCTTCCAAGCTCCTTCACCAATCTATTAAACCACAATGTTTCTTTCCCATATTCCATTGCATATATATACTTTACTTCTGTTGAATATAGAGTAACAAGATTTTGAAACTTTGATGACTAGATAAGAGTCGTTTCACCAAAAGAAAACACAAAGCTGGTTCTACTTTTCCTTGTATCCATGTCACCCATAAAGTTTATGTCTACAAACAATTGTAATGGATCATCCTTTCTATAGAAAATGTCTTGATTTTATGATCCTTTCGAATATTGAAGAATCCACTCCATAACATCACAATATACTTTCCCAAGATTCACCATGTACCGACTCACAACTCCCACTGTATGGGAAATGTTTGTCCAAGGGTAAACCGTTGCATATATAAAACTTCCAACCACTAATGCATATAACAATTTCTCCATACACTTAGCCTCAACTTATGTTGTTGGTGCCTATGACATAGATAATTTGAAGTGAGCTTCAAGAGGGGTAGACACCGACTTGCTACTGACCATCTAAAACCTTTCCATGATTTTCTAGATGTAATCATTCCAAGAAATCACCAATGTCCTGAATTTTTAATATCTTTAAATATTCACCCCCAAAATCTTCCTTGTCCATCCAAGATCATTCATTTTGAATCTTCTAGACAAATAACACTTCAACTTTTGAATTTTCCAAGCATTCGGTCTAACTATCAATATGTCATCCACACATAAAAAAAGTATGATGAATGTACCATCTACCCATTGATTTTGATAATAGTAATGATTTGTATTTCACCAGCTAAACCCTTATTCTAACACAAATAAATCAAATTTCTGATTCCATTGTCACGGTGCTTGCTTCTAGCCATAAAATATCTTCTTTAACATATAAACCAAATTCTGGCTCCCTTATACTAGTAAACCTATCAATTGTCTCATGTAGACTTCACACTCCAACTCAAAATGAAGGAAAGTGGTTTTGACATCCATCGAATCTAGATACAAATATTTTGATGATTCCATGCTTAACACTGTTCAGATAGTAGAATGTTTAACTGCTAGTGAGAAGATTTCTGAAAAATCTACTCCCTCATTTTATTGAAACTCTTTTACTATCACCTATGATTTATATTTCATATTTCCATTATCCACTTCCTTAATATGGTAAACCCACTTATATTCAAGTACCTTTTTAACCTTTGGTAGTTCATCAATCTCCCAAGTTCATTTTAACTTCAATAAAGTTATCTCCTCATTCATGGATGACTCCCACTGCTTAGAGTCACTAATAAAAGCAACTTCCTATAGATTTTTAGGTTATCCTATATCCATTATTAGTAAAACATTCATATCATCCCCATACATTTGAACTGGTCTTCTGATTCTTTTCGATCACCTCAATTGAATCGACTATGCTGAACTACTCGAATCATCTCACCCTATTGGTTCATAAACTTCTAGTACCTAAACTTTCTAGGCCCATAATTTAGATGATCCCACTCGAGCTTCATCCACCCTAAAACTTTTTGGTTGATCCTAATATCTTACATCTTGACTTATAGTTCTTTGAGAACCTACATTTGAGTTCTTCATTTTTTGAGATTTTATGGTACTCTGATCAACTTGAACTTTGATAGTTGATTCTCCTTCAACTTTTTACCCAACCAAGTTCTAGTCCTTCCATAGAACTTTCCCATCAAATATAAAATCCCTACTTCTGATGATTTGTTTCCTTTCACCATCCCACAAATTATATCTAAAATGTTCATCTCCATATCCAAGAAAAAAAAACACATTTTGGATTTTGATTCAAGTTTGTCTCTATCCTTAGCATTTACATATACATATGATAAACTACCAAAGAATCTTAGACGATGAACTTATAGCCATTTTCTAGAACAGAACTCCTCTGAAAGTTCCCTCCCAACTGTCAATGTCAGACTTATGTTGGTGAGATAAGTTGTCATGTTGAGTTCCTTTTCCCAAAGCGCCTTAGGCATTCCTGAGTGCGACCTCATACTATTAACTTTATTTACTATTGTTTTATTAATTCTTTTAACTAATACATTATGATGTGGAGTTCCAAGCACCATATTCTCATGTATTATTCATTCCTTATTACAGAAATCCCCGAATTCATGTTTGGTGTACTCATCAACATTGTCCGATAGGATGCATTTCAGATTTTGGCCACACTTCCTTTCCACCATAGTTTTCATTGAATAAACACCCAAAATACACCAGAATTATCTTTAAGAAGTAAATCAATAATTTCCTTGTATCATCATCAATGAAATTAAGAAATTAAAGACAACCATCATAATATTGAATAAGGTTAGGTCCCTAAACATCTAAGTGTACAAGCTACAACATTTGGTACCTAGGCTTTAGACTATACAAGTTGAAAGAAACTCTTTTATGCTTTCCTAGAACACAAATTTCACACTTTTTAATTTCCATGTGATAAAGTTTCAGTATGCTATTGAATTTAAGAAATTTCATGTTCTTCTCACTAAGGTGATTGAACCTATAATGCCATACTTCTGGATCATTGGAAGTTAAACTTCCAATCATTTCAATTTTATTTGAATTTTTGATCAAGTAAAGAGTCCCATACTTTAATCATTTTCAACCACCATGGAACTCCAAGTAAGTTTTCATACCCCATTTAAAAATCTAGTTCCATAGCCTATATCATCCTATTGTACAACAAAAATAATATTTTTTCGTAGACTAGGAATGTGGCTAACTTCCGATAGATTCAAGAATCCTCCATTCTTCATCTGAATGTTGTCCTATCCTTTCCAATAAATCTCCAGGGCTTCACCACCCTCTAGATGAACTTTATAGAACTTACCTAATATATAGTTGACTAACAATATTTTATCATCTGTTGAATGGAAAGATACTCCATAGTTAATTACCTATGCTTCTAACAAAGTGTTCACATTTAATAAATAGTTTCTACTTCAATTAAACTAATGGAATTTGAATAACTATATTTTGATTCCTTTCTAGTTTTATCATTGTACCTTTTCTAATCCTTCTTGACGCGTCTTTTCTTTACACACTTCTAGCAGGTTGGACAAGGACTAATTGATTTTCCTTGACTCTTCTCTTGTTGTGTTTCCTTTGATGACTACTTCCGATAGACCTGCTTATGATGGGGTGAACATCCCCATCCATCAATATTGAGAGAATTAATGGATAATGCTTGATCTTCCTTTCTCTAGAGTTATATATTTAATATCATATTCATGATATCTTTAAATAACAAATATATTTTTCTGTTGGATTTACTAACCGTAGTAACCATTGCATCTCATCTCTTAATAAGTAAAGATAACTATAGAAATTACCACAAATCATTAGAAAAAGTAACCTTTATTGATTGGATCTATCCACATATCATGTTGAAGTCATTCATATGATTTTTCACTGGTCTTCCTTCTAAAAACCTTAATCCAAAAAACCTTCGTAATAAGAAAACTTTGCTAAGCATCATCAGGTTTTCATACATATCTACCAACTCCTACATAGAATCACCTATATTTTTCTTCTATCGAATGTTGAAGGAAACATTAATTTCTAGAAACATTATTATAAGAGCCAATGCTTTTCTATCCAAGTGCTCCGATTCGTCTTTCCCTCTTAACACTGGATTCACTCTAGAAAATGAAGCTTCCAAGTCCTTTTAAATTAGACAATATCCAATTTTCATTCTCCAAAAGACAAAATTCGATCCATCAAATTTATCAATTCAGATATTACCTTTATCTAAAGCCATGCCCGAGTTGATATTAATGTGCTAACCATGAGTTTTGAACTTCCCTTTGATACCACTTGTTAGGGATAGACCCATGAAAAACTGATTTATACTTCTGATAAAACCACTAGATCCTTGGATGTCGGTCCACTGGAAGATCACACACTATGGGAAAACTGATCTCTAGAACTTCAATTCCCCTTAACTGATTATATCAAAAGTAGTAGACTAAGCACCATACTCACCGCAAAAATTTTCCTTCACACACACAATCAGGCTCATAAACATAGAAAGTACATAAAATACATTTAGTGATAGAACATGGAATGTAAAAATAGATAGAAAAATATGGACAAAAGTTTAACATATTTCATAACATGTCCTACGTGCATAGGGGAACCAATCCGTAACCTTTTCTATTCATAATAAATATAATAGAGTACAAGAGTTGAAAATTAATAAGTATAATTAATTACTCAAGATCTTCACCTTGTAACCTTGATCACCCTTTTGAATAACTTATTACTAAATTTAAACTAAAGGACCATTTACTTATATATTAAGTGCTAGATAGTTAACCTATAACACCTTCTTCCCTAAAATCATAGATCACCCTCCAGTCTTACTGAACTTCTGATCCTTCAGTGCTTCACCATTGAACCATTGGTAGATGTGATATTCTGATGGACCTACTACTATTGGAGAAGTTCTACAATCACTTTCTACACATCATGGTTATCCCATCATCTAGTTCACAAACTTCCACTGAACATAATTCTAGTGGATGAAATTCTTATGAACTGAAATAGACTTCATCTCCCAATAGGGAAACCCTAGTTCATGGATGAAACATACTGTCGAGATGGTGTCATCTTTGTTATGATGAACATTAACCACATGAAACTCATCCCACATCAAAAATGTGTTTAACCACACTTTACTTTATTACCCCAGATGCTGGGCACACTTATTAATTAGTAACACTGATATCACCCCACACTGGTACTCTTTCCCAGCGCTGATACAAGGTGAGCGCTCCTCTGCCCCTCTCTCGCCAGCACCGACACATGCTGGCCCACTACTCCTCTATGCTCCCAAATATGCCATCTGTTCGACTAAAATTGATGATCAACTGGATGATCCTCTATGGCCAGCTTGATCTCATGTGGCTATTTGGCTTGGCACCTATTTTTTTGGTAACTCATCATTTACTTTTGTTAAATTCTTACACTTATTATATCATTATACTCTTCCCATTTTCCTTTTCTATCTCATCTATTTTGCATCGATGATCATTAAAGATAAATCCTTATAAAACCATTTTAAATTAAATTAAATTAAATTAGGTATAAATATTCAAATAAACCTAAAAATTAAAGAATTTATAATTTTAAAAATTATGTATTAACTTATAGCTGTCAAATCCCTCAAATTTAGACCATACTTGTTCATAAGGACAAATCTCCATTCAAAAAAAAAAATGAAACCCATCATACCAATTATCAAATTCCATTATCAATAGGATAAAATAATTATCAATGGAGAACAAGCATCCAAGTCTTACAAAGAAGATATCTTATCAACTTCTTAATTTTTAAAGAATCCAAATCAATTATATATTTTAATTTACCCTCTTAAAATTGATTTTATTCTCATAATTTCCATTCAAATTTATTAATATATTATTAATAGGCATACTAATTTATGATCTACCTCATTTTTAATTCTTTTCAATCACCACTCAAGGTAACAATAAAAGCAGATCTATGATCATGCCTCAAGTATACACTCCTTATCCATAATCTTTCAAAGCATCTCAAATCTACACCCTATAATAAAAAATATCACAATTAATCAAGTAGGATTTTAAATTAGGTTCAAATGAATATACGGATTTGGGTGGGTAGGTAATAAGGTGATAAACAATATAAGCTCAAAAAGGAGGTTTAAATATAAGCACATTTCCTGATATACAAAAGTAAAAATTGATGAAAAATTATTCCTCTTCAAAGAATGAAATTATCCCACACTTCCCAAACTCAAATAATAGGACAATGAATATTAAAATTGGATACAATGAATGAAATACCCTCTTTTCAATATTTTTTTACAAATCATTCTTTTTTTTATCATTTTTTCAATAATGATTTTTCTTTCTCTTTTTTTCCATACATGATTTTTCATTTCTAGAGGGGAAAAAATGAAACATAAACAAATAAAATCATGAATATTTTGAAAACATCCCATGGAAAAACCACACTTATTCTCCCCAATACATAACATCTATTTTTATTATGGAAAACTTATCCCCCACACTTGTTAAATTGAATATCATAGAAAAATTTAAGAGCATGAAAAGAATGAAATAACATGCTTGTAATGTGGATCTTCCTAATAAGTCCATTCATGGTTTCCATGGGATTAAAAAGAAAGATAAATGTCATGATGGGTATCAAGGATGAAGGGATCAATAAAAAATTCCTCAATCATATTAATGTGACTTTGTACAATCATAGATTTCACAAGATTCAATGCAAGTTCTAGTTGGTGTATATGCACCAAGTATTTCTCAATAAATGGGTATAAGAAAGATATGAAAAAATTGTTTTAGAAACCTCTTGGGAATGGGAAACATATAAATTTTGGACAATCAATCCTAACATACATAACAATAAAAAATCAATCTAGATGAATTTCAGAAATTCTAATCATGAAAAATATGAAAGGGAAATTTCATTTACATAAATCATCTAGCCCCACCAAAAATCATGATCCATCAATGTTACACCCTCATAATTATCTCTAATCATACACCCCCATATTAATCATTCAACCTTATTATTAATGAAATCTAAAACATGGCATCATGGGATTACTAAGTAAATTTTTATATCATTGTTCAAAAATATAGTAAAAATCTAAGTGGGGCATGAATATATTTACATAAAATATATTTTAAATGTAAATAATATTGGGGAGTAAAAAAAGGTAATGAATGAAAAATAGTACTCCCCTTTAATAATGAAGCTTCTCTTCCTCATTTTACTTTTATGAATTTATCACAACAAACCTATAAAAGAAACCATTTAATTAAAATTAAAAGGCATATTCTCAATTAATATCTAAAATGAATAAGGGGATTTAACTACTTCTTAAATTCCCTAATCCAAGTTTAAAAATTAATTACCAAGGAAAAATAAAATTGGGTTGCCTCCCACAAAACACTTTTGTTTAAGGTCATTGGCTTGACCATACCTCTTCTTTGTTAGGTGATAGAGGGTTGGAAGGCTATTACCTGATTTGGATCAATGAATGGAAAAATATGTGATTCATCCACATAAATAGATCCTATACATTATTTTGAGATTAGTTTCACTCTTTCTTGAGTTAGTACCTTATCCAGATCAATAGGGATGATCCACTGGTGTTTAGTTGGTCTTGAAATATCAAACTCTAAGTCATAGACTACCCAAACCTTCTAGACTTCTATGATTTTTTTTGGTTCAATATTACCTCTACTATCCTCTATTTATAGATTCATTTCCTTTTTCTCATTTTCACCTCTTTATTTCTTCTCCATAACAGCTGGGTATGTCCTCAGCTAAATGGTAGCAACATACTCAACTTATAACCTACTATCCTCACTCAAATCCTCTTCTTTTTCATCCAATTTTTTATATCCCAGTGAATGTTGAATTTCACTTTCTCATCATCAACCCTTAAATACAACTATCCACTTTGAAAAACATTTAAGGTTATCCTCATAGCTAATAATTACCTTCCCAAAATAATGGGGATCTTCTATTCATACTTATAAAGCATAAGAAAGTCTATTAGAAAATAAAATTTATCCACTTTAACCAAAATTTCTTCAATCATACCTCATATATATTTTAGTGAAAAACACACTAATTAAAGAGAAAATATTATGGGATTCATCTCCTCTATTCCAAATATTTTGAAATTAGTGTTTAACATGATGTTCACACTCACTCTTAGATCATAAAAATATTTTTTGGTATCATAAGATTCAATGTTAACTAGATGGAAAAACTACCTATGTCTGGTTGATTATTTGGTAAACTACTTGACACCATGACTGAAAACTCTCTCATGAGTGGTATTATGTCTATATCCTCAAGATTACACTCTTTAGTGACAAAATTTTTCAAAAACTTAGCATATGTGGGAATGTTCTCTTTGGATTCAGTGAAGGGGATGTTAACTTACCATTTCTTAAAAATTTCCAAAAATTTACCATGATTTTATTCCATCTTCTCTTTCTGCATCATTCTTAAAAAAGGTCATGGTGATTAGTAGGGTGGTGGGGCTTGCTCTCTAGATTTTTCTTCATCCTTTTTGTATTTTTTTCTTTATATCTTTATTTTCCTTTATTTTTCTGATTTATGTTCTTGTTGTTTTCTAAATTTCTCAGTATTGTCTTCCACATTCTTACCACTACATAAGGTGATAAATTTCAATTCTTCATGCGTAGGGGCCTCCATGTCACCCAATAATCTTCCTCTTGAACTATCCTTGAGTTGGTTGGAAATTTTAACTACTTAAAATTCATGATTCAACATTTCAATCCTCTAATATTTTGAATCATACTTTATCTCATTGTTAGTATCCCCATTTGTAATAGACCAACCCCAGTCAACTAGAAAAGACACATGATTCGGCCCGTTATGGTGGTGAGGTACACGAGGATAACAGAAAAATATTCTTGAATATAACCCAAACAAGACATATAACCATAGTATAAAGAGGAAGCAAAGGATATGAAACTATAACCATACAATCAAACTCCAAAAAAGGATAAACCAAAAAGCATGTCAAGTCTCCATGTGACCAAAAGTCACCTCCAAGCCAACCTAAACCAAAGGAAGCAACAACATGAAAAACCAACATTCTACAAGATTACCTTCCCTTTACTTGGATCCTATAAAAAGACATCTAAAACCACCCAAAGGTAAAAGTAGGGTGTGAGCACAAAGCATAGTAGGATACAAACATAAAGTCTATATAAGTTCTAATATCATGAATGCAACAATTCTTGATTAAAAAAAATAGTTTTACAAATCATTTTTCATAAATAAAATCCATTTGCAAATCATTTTACCTTTAGTTTTTATAAAAGAATTTCATATTTACAAACATAAATATGTAAAGTATAAGTGATAAAAAAAGGACTCCATCAAGAGGTAATCAGGTAAACACATATCCATAAAATAACCTATCATGTAGAGCTCTATAATATAATCTCATATAAAAACTTATGAGAAAAAGTTCATAATAAAAAAATCATGCAATAAATAAACGATAAATGATAAATCACATCTTATTGGTCCCTACCCTATAATAATACATACTATACACTAAAGATCCCAAAATTTAATAACATTGGATCCAACCAATATCGAGTCCTACCACAGTCCATCAATATCCAAAAGGTTACATTCTAGTGGTGCCACACACACTAAGCCTACCCATGTCCATTTTACGATGCACCCAAGGTTCCCAATGTGCTAATTTTGTCAAAAATCCATTTCAAAACCATGATCATAATTTTATAAAACATTTTCAAAGCTAAACCAATAAACTTCTATGTTCGAAAACCCATTCCAAATCAAGAAAATCTATTTTTAAAGAAAACCCTTTAAAAACATTTTTCTTTTCAAGAAATCCTTTAAAAAAACATATCACTTAAAATCAATGGAAAAACCAAAATAATTTATCAATAATGATAAGAAATTAATATATTTAACCCATTTTATTGAAACACCTACCTCAAAATCGGCTGAACCTATCCGCCTTTGACAATGGTGATTGGAAACCAAGAAATTGACCTTTGAAAAACAAGACACGAAAAGAGATTGTAAAGGATCAATAAAAAATACTAGAAAATCATGAATCCTAACACAAACACAACCAAAAGAATAGATGAAACCAAATCCATAGAATAAATAGAAGGAATGGTTACCTGAATAGGTTCACCACAACAACCTTGATGACCGATCATTGAACGAACAATCTGGAAGGAATGAAGATCTTTAAAACCACCTAGGGTGAGCTATGGGTTGAGAGAGGGAGGTTGCATGATTGAATGAAATGAAAATAATTCGTACAATGCTCTAAAATCCACATCTTGTGAGATTTACATGGTGTTTAATCCCATTACACATCTTGTATTCTAAGAAGGTTGAAAATGCTGAAAAACGCCTTACCTTTTTAATAAAAACCTGATTTTTACCATTAAACAACATGAACTGAATAAATGATGTGTAATCCTTTCACACCCTAAACCTATTTCATGGAATTTTCCTAGAGACCATTATAGGGTGTATAATCCCTTTAAAGGGTGTGTAATCTCCCAAAAAATATCAATCAACCCAGTTTCCAGCACAAAAACAACAAATAACCCATGACGTTTTCCAAACTTGGGGAGAACCCCTCAAAGATTATTAACACATTTATATCTGAAATCTAGTAATTCAAACAAACATACATCCCTAAACATTAGATCATTTTTCCCAACAAAGGATCTATATCCCTGAGAATCCCACAAACGGACCCAAATAAGGATGATAAACAAAGCATGGATAAAGGAGTACCTAAAAAGCCTAACGGGGTGTTATAATCTCCCCACCATAAATGATATATTACCCCAAAAATCCCTCAAGATCCTGGATCCACAGAAAGTAAAGGCCAATTCTTCCTCACCAATGATTCTCAATCCCACATATCATGGCTATCCAATCCACACTACCACCGTACCTGGACCAAAGAAATCATTTTACCTCATATTACCTTATCCTGGTGATCCATAATCTGAATTAGCTGCTCAACCAAAGTGGTGCCAATCTCAAGATCAATATCCTCCCATATAATCACATAGGAAGGATTTGGTATATACTTCCTTAATTGGGAAACATGAAACACATCATGGATATAAATCAAACTAGATGGAAATTCCAAACAATAGGCCACCTTCCCCAGTCATCGAACAATCTCAAAGGGTTCCACAAACCTCGATGCCAACTTACCCCGATTACCCAACTGATAATGTACCAAGCAAGGTGAAACTTTGAGAAAGAACCAATCATCAATCTCAAACTCCAGTGGATGATAATTATGGTCCGTATAAAATTTTTGAGGACTTTATGCTGTAATCAATCTCCTCCAGATCAATTGAACCATCTCTATCGTCTCCTGAATAAGACTTGGCCCAACCAAGTAATGCACTCCCAACTCTTCCCAGCATAATGGAGATCAACATGGCCACCCATACAAAGCCTCAGAGGGAACCATCTTAATCGAGGCATGATAACTATTTTTAAAGAAAAAATAAACCAGAGGCAAATGATTTTCCCAAGATCCTCTAAAATCAAGAACACAATCCCAGAGCATATCCTCGAGAACCTAGATAACCCTATCTGTTTTTCCATATGTCTACGGATGATAAACCATGCTCAATCTAATCTGGAAACCCATAGCCTCATGAAAACCTTTCCAAAACCTGGATGTGAACCTTGGGTCCTTGTTAGATACAACTATAAAGGGAACCCCATGAATTATCACAATCTCTTGGACATACAAGTCCCCAAGCTGTTCCACCTTTATCTATTTGATAGGGAATAAATGCAAAAATTTCATGAGTCGATCAATGATCACCCAAATCACATTCTTCCCACTAGGAGTCTGTTGTAAACCAATAATAAAATCCATATATATCATCAAATTTCCACATCGGAATAGTTAAGGTTTGTAATAAACCCGTAAGTCTTCGGTGTTCCTCCTTAATTCTCTGATAAGTAAGACACTGTGAAATAAAATTTGTAACCGACTGAATCATCCCTGTTCACTAATACCAATGTATCAAGTCATGATACATATTTGTATCCCTAGGGTGCATAGAACAATAAGAGTGGTATCCACTATCTATCAACTTCTACCTCATGGAAGACATAACAAAAAACCTATTATGGAAGAAAAAAGCACCACTAGGAGACCAAGACCACTCACCTAAGGTATCTCCACCATAAAGGCTTTTACTAAAGCATTGGCCCTTTACGTTTTTCACCCGATCGACCTGAAATATCTAATCAAAAGTCAATTTGTCTTTCATTAAATCCAAGAACACCAATCCACTGACCTATTCTACTCCCAATCTCATCTCAATAAAAAAATTCATCATAGAACACTCCTCAAATGATTCCTTCATGACTTGTGTCGATAGTTTTTTGCTCAATGCATCAACAACCAAATTTAATCTCCCAGGAGTGTATGCAATATCAAAATTAAAAGTCTAAAGATAATCAACCTATAATCTCCACCGCAAGTTCAGATCCCTATGAGTAAAAATATATTTCAGGCACTTATGATTAGAATAAACTGTAAACTACTCCCTAAAGAGATAGTGATGCCACATTTTGAGTGCCTACATAAGTGATGCTAACTCAAGATCATGGGTAGATAAGTTATTCTCATGAGGGCATAACTGGAAAGATCCATAGGCCACCATCTATTTCCCCTATATTAAGACACATCCCAAACCCATACCAGAAGTATCGTAGAAAACATCAAAACCCAGACCCAGTTCTGGAAGAATCCAAACTAGTTTTAAAGTTAACCTCACCTTTAGATCCTCAAAATATCTCTAAAATTTTTCATTCCATTCAAACTTCACACCCTTATGGGTTAAAGCTATCATCAAAGATGCTATCTTGGAGAAATCCTGAACAAACCATCTATAGTAACTAACCAAGAAACTCTGGATCTCAAACACATTTATAGGCTGATCCTAGGACATAACAACCTATATATTTTTAGAATCCACTAATATTACCCTCTCATATATCATATTCCCCATAAATTTCACTTCCTAGATCCAAAACTCACATTTAGAAATATCACCATATGAACGATGTTCTTTCATGGTTCGAAGAATGATATCCAAATGGTCTCTATGCTCTTACCCTAACTTGGAGTACACCAATATATCATATAAAAATAGAATAATAAAATACTCCAAGAACCAATGAAATATTTGGTTCATCAAAGCAATAAAAACCATATGATCATTATTCATACCAAATGGAATAACCAGAAACTCAAAATGTTCAAACCAGCTCCTAAATGATATATGAGGTATATCCTCTTTCCAAACTCTCAACTGGTGGTGCCCTAACTGAATACTAATCTTTGAAAACTAACATGCCCCTAAAAGTTGGTCAAAAATATAATCAATCATAGGAAAATGATTTTTGTTCTTAAAATTCACCCAATTCAACTTATGATAGTCAATATAATGTTTTAGGCTACCATCTACCTTTTTAGGAAAGAGGAAAGTAAAATCCCACAGTGACACACTAGGATAAAAAAATCATTTAGCATCTAAGACATCAAGCTGGACCTTAAGTTCCACCAACTCAGTAGGTTCCATATGGTAAGATTTCAGAGAAATGAGCATCGTACCAGTGAAGAGGTCAATAGTAAAATCTACATCTCTCTGGAGCGGTAAACCAGAAGAATCATTCGGAAATACCTCAGGATACACAAACACACCACTATCGGAATTTGACCAATAAAATAAGGGACAAATGTATCAAGAAACATCTTTGAAAATTGTCATGAGATTGCCCTAGAATAAGGAACAACATGTCCTACCATTCCCAACCGAGATTCTTACTCACCATGAAAAACATGAGTGAACCCATCTTCATATTAAAACTATACCCAGTGGTGATTATAGTCTATCTGGGCCTTAACACCGATCATCCAATTCATGATAATAATCAAGTCCAATATGTCAATATTGAGCACTAATAAGTTCTACTCTACCTCAAAGTCAACTATCATCACCCAACACGTAGGACATCTGAAACCTTGTTCAGAACACTTTCCCAAAGGTATGCAAAGATACAACAAGTATGAGATAAGCTAAAAACATAAAAACAACATGTCAACTAAATTTGATGATATAAAATAATGATTAGAACCTTTATTAAATAAATATATCACCATAGAAAATGAAATAAACACCGTACCTCTAACAGTAGCTGGCCTTGCTTCAGATTCCTCTCATGCATGCTCCACTGTATAAAGACATATGGTCTCATCTCCTCCATGACATTTCTTAGCCATATTAACATACCTATTCAATTGAGGATAGGAATAACCACCCTTAAAATAATATACATGAACCTACAAACCCTTGGTGAATGTGGATTATGCCTTACTTCCCTAGGATATCCTACCACAAAAACATTTTAGATAACTATATCATCCCCAAAGATGACAAGTATCATGAGACTCCACACAATTAGACTTGGTATGGCCTATACTTCCACACTAGTAGTAGAAAACCTTCTACGACCCTGTTGAAGCCCCTAAAACTAGTCCTAAAGAAAACTGAACACCCTTGCGCTTCTTTTTTTGGATAGAAGATATACCCTGGATAACAAATTCACCAGTTGAAGCTCCACCCAAACAAGTATTTCCAACTATGTCTACCTAAAAAAAATGTTTTTTAAAATACCTATACAAAGGTCATAAGGTACATGAGAATTATCATCGACCAAATATCAGGACTTAGTCCCAAATCAAACAATTGATCTTTTAGGTACTCATTAGTGACAATCTCCAATTCTAGATGCACCGACTCAACAAAATGGGTAGAGTGCTCTAGAACAGTATGATCTCCTTGATCTAAGGTCAGAAAATACCAGGTCATAAAAATACACAACTTATCAAGGTAAAAATTATGATTAAATATTTTCTTGAAGAAATCCCAAGTAATATCCTTATGAAACTTAGCTTGCACAATAGATTCCCACCATCTCCTTCCCAGTCCCTCAAGAATGTATGTGAAAATCCCACCTTAGAGTTTTCAGGAGTCTTCAAGAAGTTAAAGACTCTCTCAATACACTCAAGTCATTCCTCAGATTCCCGCTGCCCCTTGTCACTGTGAAAGAAGGGTGGATGCTTCTTGGTAAACTCAGGGCCATGATCCACTATAAATCCTGGGTTCCTAATACCCACTTGACACAGAGTCTAAATGATTTAGATTACCGCCTCTACCAAAGAAGGACCCACTGGAGGATTCTCATGAATATACTACTTCAAAACTTCCTCTCTTAGTTTTGGAAGATATCTTCTTAGAGTAATTTTCTAATAAACACAATACAATAATACAATTATATCATGAACACATTCCAAAATCATAGTACCACTCTAAGAATTCAAACCGAGGCTTTAAAATAATAAGAATTTAAATAAATTAGGATTTATCTAAATGAAATAAATTAATCATAAAAGAATAGGTCAATTTAAATAAACTTACCATATATTTTATTCAAATAAACTCAATCCCAAAGTCTCAAACCTGGTAAAAATTCCTGACCACCCATGGTAACTTGAGTTCAGTCACAGAGGTGAGATTTCTAGGACCATTTTCCAAACTTACTATCGGAATTAGAATGGTCATAACTCTTGTCTACCCAAGACACAAAACCAAATTTAGGTAGTGTTGTCACACTTTAGGCTGATTCCTCCTCTAATACCAATTAGTAATAGACCAACTCATGTTAACTAGACAAGCCTCCCGAGCCAGCCTATTACAATGGTGATGTACAATAGGATAACAAAAAAAGTCTTGAATATAACCCTATAATGCCCCAAACCTAGTTAACTAGAGTCAGTGAATTATTACATAACATTTTCATGATCACAAGAGGCCAAGTATCGAAATACCGATTAGTTTTGTAGCCTTGGAAGTACTAGAAATATACATAAGTTTTACATTACATCATGAAATAAAAACAACAACATTATGTACCCTTTGAACACACTCATATAATTTAGCCTATACCTATATATTAATCATAATATACTTCTTCACATCCTAGAAAAAATAAAACATAGAAAGGGGTGAGCTCAGATGCTCAGTAAGGAAAGCACTATAGCAAAAACTATCATAAATAAACATAAATATTTAAGGCAATGTATAAGACTAAAACAAAAGCCTTTTAAACATAAAATTCAGCATTATATGGAAAAGATAAATCAAATAATTTCATTTACTTATTCACATGGATATTCTACTAGTCTAATAATCACATTCAATATCAATATCCAATATCATAATGATGGATTGCATAATGCCGAACATCATAACCACATAGTCAAGGCCTTGTGCCAAGACTAAAAATAAGATTTTGTCAAGGCCTTGTGGCAAGACACTAGTTTGTCTCATGAGACCTACCAATGCATCGAGTTGCTATAGAGGGATACACCCATCACTTACTAAGTCCAATGCATTCCTCATATGAAAAGGTTTAAACATAACATAAACATTCGTATTAAAAATAGCATAAAAAATGTCAATACTTTAACTATAAACCATGAATGGTATAAAAATAACACATCGAAGTCAAACATATCAAAAAAACTTCAATGAAATATGGAATATTTTATCATAATAAATCAACTTCAAACAAGTGTAAAATCTATAACGCCCTGACCCCAGTTACCCAGAGTCGGTGCATTATTACATAACATTGGCATGATCACAAGAAAGATCAAATCTCGAAAGACCGATTGGTTTAGTAGCCTTGGAAATACTAGATATATTCATAAAGTTTTACATTACATCATAAATTGAAAAACTACTACAACAACATAGTCTCCATATCCCACACTCATATCCCCACATACTATCCCTGTAGGTCATTCATAAATTACTTCTTCACATCCTGGGAAAAATAAAACATAGAAAAGGGGTGAGATCAAATGCCCAGTAAGGATAACAATATAGCGGAAACTTTCATAAATAAGAATAAACATTTAAGGCAGTGTATAACTAAAACAAAAGCTTTTAAACTTGAACTTCAACATAGTATGGAAAAAATAAAATGAAATAATTCCATTTACTTATTCACATGGATATTCTACTAATCGAATAATCACATGCAATATCAATAACCACATTCATAATGATGGAATGCATAATGCCAGACTATCATAACCACATAGCCAAGGCCTCGTGCCTAGACTACAAAAAAGATTTTGCCAAGGCCTAGTGGAAAGACACTAGTTTGTCTCATGAGACCTACCGATGCATCGAGGAGCTATAGCGGGCTCCACCCGTCACATATTAAGTCCAATGCATTCCCATATGAAAAGGTTTAAACATAACATAAACATTCGTATTAAAACTAGCATACGAAATGTCAATACTTTCACCATAAACTATGAACGGTATAAAAATAGCACATCCATAGTCAAACATATCACAAAACCTTCAATACAATATAGAAGTTTTGTATCATAATAAATCAACTTCAAATAAGCGTAAAATACATCAAAGGATGTTGACATAGATGAAATCGAAACTCTTTTTAGAGAAATATCTCTTTCTATTTTGAAATCATTTAAGAGTCATATATTTATGAAATAAAACATTTTCTTTGAAAATATTCTTATAAGCTTGTAAGGAAAGCTTCGACGATTTTATAACGGCGGAAAATAACCGCACCCGCCATATAAGTTAAAAAAAAAATTCTTACCTTAATTCTGTCGAAAAGGTTAAAAAGCACCTTGTTTGGAAAACGACAAAAAGATTCCTTTATAAACCACTTATAAAAAGTCAAACAAGGGTATAAATGACTTTAACCCATATTCTTGTAAATAGTAAAAATGTTTTGAAATACATTTTTAAGAAACATGGATGTGGATGATAAAGAGATCCCCGTAGATTATTACGTATAAACAACCTCGGATAATGAAGAGATTGTGAAATAAACCCTTACCTTGTAATTTTCCTTGGTTGGGGTAGGTTAACCTCATGTATAATGGTGAAATAATTGTTATTAAATTATACAAGAATCATATACATTAATATTATATCATATATGATCTTTTAACATTGATTTGTTAATAATATCTTAGTATTATCGTTGTTTCGGGTGTTAACTTACTCGTTTCCTTTTATATGTTTTGTTACGTAAGCCATGTTTGTAATGGATAGGTTGTATCTTAATCATATCCAGAATGATATCAAGTCCTTAGATACTATTATTAATCATAAAATGAAAATTATACTTGAATGGATACGATAGAGAATGAATCTCATCGCGTTCGTGGAGACGGTAGTCCGTACGTACGCACGAGCGACAATATCATTATTTTGATATTAAAATAATATATAATTGGATATTATATAATATATACAGAATCATTATAATGTTATATTTATTATTTACATGAGTTACACATCATTATTATACCCATCCAAATAATAATATATTGAATAACAATTACACCACGACGTGGAGACGGTAAGCCGTACGTACACACGTATGGTGACATGTTATTCAAAGGGTGGATAGAATACTGAATATGGTTGTACCATATTTACAATAAAATCACATTATATATAATATACTGGAGTTATTATTTTAGAATGGTAATAACAAATAAAGAAGAAGTGGAAGAAGAAATGAATTTGAAAAAGGGTGGTGAAAACATTACCTCTTCTTCGGGTTCTTCCTTTTGATTTGATCAAAAGGGCTCCTTAGGTTGGCTTTCTGATCAAACTAAGGCCTCTAGGTTTTAGTGAGGGAAGTTTAGAGAGTATTTGGGTAGAGTTTTTCCGAACCAAAAGGCTTTGAATGTGTGAAGTAATGAGAAGGGGGAGTTCCCTTTTATAAGAGGGGTGAGGGGCGTCTTTGGAAAAGCTAGAAATATTAATTTATAATAAATTCATATTCAGTTTCTAATGGCTCCAAAGTTGATTATTCAAAGTTTAATGTGGGGATAGGTCTAAAACCATTCAACCAATAGAATTTAGACAGGTTTGGGTTACTATATTAACCTTATCTTTTAGTTTTAACACTTAGTTAATTAGTTTGACATTACCATGTCACTTTGTATTTTTATATTATATAGTTAATAAACTTACTATATACATCCAAGAGACCCCCAAATGGTCCATTAATGATACACCTATCATTATATAAGTCTTTTGGTCGAAACTTAGATTTTTAGGAATTTAATATCAATTAATAATATAATATTGTTTTTAAAAACTCTTTTATGTCAATTTTGACACTATTCAATAGTTGATTTTTGTGAAACTTATAACAGAATGATTAATTTGAAAAAGGTCAATTAAATCAATCCTAATATGTCATATTATCCTATAAAATTAGTTTAATTCATTAAAAGTCTCAAATTTTATTTATTTGGGTATTTATAATATCAATTATTTTAATTTTTCACTATTATGGTAATTACTGCATCATCATTGTGTCATAAATAAATTAAATTATTTAATGTCTAAAAATTATAAATAAAATATAATTATGTATTAAATCTTTTTTATCTTTCTAATGAATATTTATAGTTGAAAATCTAACATATATGACCCTATGTAAAAATTGTTTTTCTAAAAGATATATGCCTGTGTCATTTTTGTATTCATTTTAACTTAATTAAAATAAAGTCTCTCTATCACTTACAAGTGGAACCATGGGGTCCCAAAATCAAACCAAAGATGCCTATGGTCGAACTTGTATTATACAATAAGTTTAGAACACGTTTTAGGGTAATTTTTTATTATTATAATATTATTTTTAACCATTATTTACCGGATTTACCCTTTAACCATGGTAAATAAAATATTTACCGAAGTAATTATTCAAAATGACTAAAAATAAAAGTTACCTATTTACACAATTTGAAAATCCTGATTCCAACTATGGAATCCATTTTTCCAAATTCAAAACACAGAAGTGGCAGAAATTAATTTAAAATTAATTCCCGCTGTCAAAACAAAAAGCGTGTTTTTAAGATATAATAACTATCAAAAGATTGATACTTGTTTATGTTCGGTTTAATTGTGAAATTATGTACAATGACCAACATTGTATTAAATGGTAAAAATATATTCTAAATATACTTTAAAACCACTCAAATTCATAATTTATCAATATAAATTATTTCGATTAAAAAAGTTTTTTTTAATTAAAATTTAGTAATTTTCACTATTCATCAAAATATTAAAGTTATCCGAAAAGTACCAAAATTTCACCTTAGGCTAAATTAGATATTCCGAATCCAAAAATGAATTCCATTTTGAAATATAAAATATATATAATTTCAAAAAGTAGGTATTACTATTCATAACGGCTAGTTTGATTAGTTATGGTGTGTTAGAACTCGGTGTTGCGTACAACACATGCTATCACATTATTCAAAGAGAAGCGTACCATAGAAGATTGGGGTGTTACATTATCCCCTCCTTCAAATAATTTCATCCTCGAAATTTCTAGAATATTATCGCATGAAAAGACTCGGGTGGTTCTTCATCATAAGTTCCTCGAGTTCCCACGTTGCCTCTTCCATCTTATGGTTTCTCCACAAAACTTTTACCAGACGCATCGTCCGGTTTCTCAGTACTTGTTCTATCGTATCAAGAATCCTGAAGGGCTCTTCGCAATAAGATAGATCGGGTTCCAGTTCTAATTCCTCGTAGGTGAGTACATGCGTTGGGTCAGGCATGTATTTCCTCAATAGAGATACGTGGAACACATCGTGAACTTTGGAGAGACTTGGCAGCATTGCCAATCGGTAAGCTACAACCCCAATTCGTTCTAGAATTTCGAATGGTCCGATGTACCTGGGACTTAATTTACCTTTCTTACCAAAACTTATGACTCCCTTCCATGGAGATACCTTCAGGAAAACATGATCACCGACTTGAAATTCCAAATCCTTCCTTCGATTATCGGCATAGCTCTTTTGCCTACTTTGAGCTGCTTTGATGTGATTTTGGATTACCTTCACCTTTTCCATCGTTTCCTCCACCAGTTCTAGACCTACAAGTTTTCTTTCACCAACGTCATCCCAACAGGTTGGTGTGCGACATCTCTTTCCATATAACGCTTCATATGGTGCCATCTGAATACTCGAATGGAAGCTATTGTTATAGGAAAATTATACCAAAGGTAAATATTGATCCCACATACCCTGAAAGTCAAGTGATCAAGATCGCAACATGTCTTCTAAGGTTTGAATAGTCCGTTCTGATTGTCCGTCTGTCTGAGGGTGGTAGGCAGTGCTCAAATGAAGTTCAGTATCCAGGGATTTCTGAAGACTTTTCCAGAATCTTGAGGTAAAACAGGGATCACGATCAGAAACAATCGATAGGGGTACTCCATGAAGTCTCAAAACTTCATTAATATATAGTCTTGCTAGACGTTCCAGTGGTAGATATTCTCTTATAGCAAGAAAATGTGCTGACTTGGTAATACGATCAACAATAACCCATATTGCATCGTTCCTTCTAGGATTCTTTGGTAGTCTGATAAAACACTATTTTATTGAATATTTTATTGATAATAAATGATATAATTTCCTCACATTGTGTTAAATATGTTTATTTATAAAATATTTGGGATTTGATCATTCATTTAAAAATTTGGTGAAAATTCCAGTTTTACCCTTAATAGTGCACTGTAGTATTTCGAATATATATATTTTTATATTTATTATTTGAATTTGAAATTTTGTAACAGGGTTCCTAACTTAATTATATACAACTTTTATTTAGGACACTAGATCAAAAGAATGCATTTTAATGGAGTAATTGGGCCATAAAGTCAAAGCTAGGATGGACTCTCCAGAATGGATAAGCTTATGTATTTCGTCCATAACTCCTACATATGGGATTTTATTGAGCCCAAATTTGTAGAGGAGATAGAGGACCCATATACGCACATTTGATCCTTCAGGAAGGCCGGAAAATTCACGCGTTTTGGTGGTCAAATGGGCAGTAAAAGTTGAATTAAAATATTTGGCCGAATTTCCACATTCACACTTGAAACCACTTGTAACCTCTCCTCCCCTCCCCTATATAAATTGGATTTTTTCTCATTTGGAGGGGTTGGGACGTGCATTAGGATATTGGAGGTAGAGGAGAATTTGTTTCACCCAAATTCTCCAACCATTGTAAGAGGGGTAGCTCTTGAAGCAAGGATCCCCTCATCGAAGCCTCCTTCTCTTCTTCATTTTGTAATGTTTTCATTTTTGTAATAAACTTCATTGTTCTTCTTTTATTTATTATATTTTCTTCTGTTTTGTTTAAATTTATTCTTCTCTTAATCTTCCTCTTTGGTCTGGAATTCTTGAGTAGAAGCGTTATTGGGTTATACCCATTATAAACCTTTGCACATGCAAAACGCTTCTACGATGATTACGCCACCCATGGAAGAGTAGTCTTTTAGTAATCGATCTATCTTCTACCTTCTTAATTTAATTATTTTGAATAAATTAGCTACTGTAATTCACATAATATGATCCATGAATTGTGTTTTTAAATTACAAGAAACTAAGCAAGCAATTGAACAATTAACACAAAACACGCGAGGTCAGGAATTGTGTAAATTGTGAGAGCGCAATCTTAATCGGTAATACAAGACCATACGGGATAAATTTGTAGAGTTCAAATATAATCCCTAAACACAATTCATCTACATTTCCAGAATGGATATGTGCTCTAATTAACCACTGACCATAAGCTATCCTTAGAACAACAATCAAAGCAGGGTGTTGCGATTGCGTATTCCGAAGCTAGCCTAGGGTTTAAGTAATTTCATCTTTGTGGTTAAGTTAACTCTCGTAGGGTTCGAGGGATAACAAATTAGGGGATCATAATTGAGTGGATATTGATTTAAATGATAATGATTAATAAGTTAATGAAGAGGTAGAGTTATATCGATTACGCCTTTTAAATAGATTTCTAAAAAAAACATCTTCTTGTTGTGTCATTTTAATCAAAATTCATTTCAAAACTAAAAACAAAAAAAATTATACAATATTCTTCCAGCAAACTTCTTCTAGATTAATAAACTACAAAAAACCCCAATCCTTTAAAGTAGTGTTTTTATTCTATTCTATTTTATTTTATTTTTTAGAATACCTCTAATAAGTTGTTAAATTCACTTCCTCCTTTGAGAGACGACCTTGGTCAGCCACTCTGCTGCACCTAAGTACCCCAAATTACACTAATCATTTGAGGGCGCCCACGACAGCGCTCTTTCAAATTGGTGCCGTTTCCAGGGAGGCAAGTAATTATTTCAACCAATTAGAGGTATTTATTTTATTTTACATTTTATTCTCTTCCTCTCTTCTTTCTTCCTTCTGTACCCAATCTGATTTTTCTTCTTCTTCTTTTATTTTCTTATACTTCTTTTTGGACCATCAACTCAAACTTCTCATTTTTATTTTACTATGGTCCACTGTCTTTCTTTTCATTTTTATTTAATCTATGACACGAACTAATCCCGAAGATCTCTTAGATCTTGACCCTGAGATTGAACGTAGCCTTAGGGCATGAATCAGACATTCTCAATCTACGGGAAGTTTCAATATTCAACCAGTTGGTGAATTCCTCTCTTCTGGAAACATTGAAATTGGAAGCAATTCAAATTCAAACATAAAAGAGGAACCGATGGCTGGAAATAATTGAAATGAACTTAATAGAACCATTCGAGAATTGGCTGTACCTGATATTAACTGTCAACCAAATTGTATTGCATACCCAAATCTCGAATTAGACTTTGAATTGAAATCTGGATTAATTCACCTTCTTCCAAAGTTTCATGGCTTATCTGGTGAGGATCCCAACAAACACCTTAAGGAATTTAATGTGGTTTGCTCAACTTTAAAACCAAGAAATGTTTCTGAAGATCAAATTAAATTAAGAGCATTCCCATTCTCACTTGATGGAGCTGCAAAAGATTGGATGTATTATTTGCAACCTGAAGATGTAACATGTTGGAATGATTTGAAACGTCTTTTCTTGCAAAGATTTTTTCCAGCATCAAGGACAAAATCCATTCGAAAGGAGATATTGGGGATCAAGCAAGCCCAAGGGGAGTCAATGTATGAGTACTGGGAGTGATTCAAGAAGTTGTGTGCAAGCTTCCCACATCACCAAATCAGTGAGCAATTACTCATCCAGTACTTCTATAAAGGACTCACACCTATGGAGAGAAGCATGGTAGATGCTGCGGATGGAGGAGCATTGGTGGAAAAGACACCAGTAGCTGCACGTGCGTTGATCGACAAGATGGCCCAAAACTCCCAACAATTTGGTGATAGAGGTACACCACATGTCAGGGGAGTACATTAGGTAAAACCTTCTTCTCTTGAAAGTCATTTGATTGATACTAAGTTGGAATAATTGGCCACTATGGTGAGGCAAATTGCTTTGGTACAAAAGACATCTCTACCCCCTCCTTTAAGGCCTTGTGGTATTTGCACTGAGACAAGCCACCCAACTGACTGTTGCCCACAACTCCAAGAAACAGAAGATTGTGCAGCAGTGTTCCCTGGGAGACCATTTCAGCAGCAACAACAAAAACCATATCCCCAAAAGAAGTTTGATCCAACATACAACCAAGGGTGTAAAGATCAGTCGGACATGAGGTATGGCTCTGGACAACAACAAAGACCACCCTTTCAACAAAACATCCAGCAGTCTCCGCCTTACCAGCAGGGTTTCCAAAAACCCCAAAGGAGATTTGAAGCTCAAACATCAACAAGTCAGCAACAAGGGAATCATCCACCAAAGGTAGATTCTAATACTGATGATCTTTTGAAGCAAATTGTTCTTAATCAACAGAATGAGCTGAAGAGTCAAAGTTCGGAGCTGAGGGAGTTAAAGACTCAAATGAGCCAGATTGCCACCGCCCTCCATGAACTTGTGAGTAAGAATTCTGGAAATCTACCTTCCCAACCCACTCCAAATCCAAAGGGGAATGTTAGTGCCATCACATTGAGAAGTGGGAAGCAAATGAATGATACATATGGACCTACCATTCCACTGGGATTCACCTCTACTCTAGAGAAGCCTCATTCCATACCAACTGATGAGAAATCCAAGGAGAAAGATAAAGGTAAGAAAAAGATTGATGATGTACCCCCTAAATCCCTTCCTTTTCCAAACAGGGTTGTTCAAACCAAGAAGATGGCTGAAGAAGAAATGCAAAAGGAGGTTTTGGACACATTCAAGCGTGTGGAGATCAACATTCCTCTACTTGAAGCCATTAAGAAAATTCCAAGTTATGCGAAATTCTTAAAAGAACTTTGTACCAATCGAAGAGGGCTAAAGGGAAATGAGAGGATCAACCTTGTAAGGAATGTCTCGGCACTCATTACACCAACTCTAGAAATGCCAACAAAGTGCAAGGATCCAGGGACATTCACCATCCCATGTACCATAGGGGAGTTGCACTTCTCTGATGCTCTTTGTGATTTAGGAGCTTCAATAAATGTGATGCCTCACTCTGTATTCTCTTCCTTTCAGGTTGGCGAGTTGAAGCCAACAAGAGTAGTGGTGCAATTGGAGAATAGAGCTACAACATATCCAGCGGGAGTTCTTGAGGATGTACTTGTTCGGGTAAGAGACATGATCTTTCCAGCAGACTTCTATGTGCTTAACATGGAGGATGATCAGGTAAGTTCTCATGACCCCATTATCTTAGGTAGGCCCTTCCTCAAGACTACAAAAACTATCATAAATGTCAATGAGGGTACACTTTCCATGGAGTTTGGAGATGAAGTTGTGATATTTAATGTTATGGATTCCATGAAGTACCCCTCAAAGGACCATTCTGCTTTTGTTATCTCCCATTTTGAACCACCAAATAAAAACTCCATAGAATTTTATTATCCTATGATTAGGGAGATTATGAGTATTGGTTTGAGTTTGATGTCTAAGAGCACTTCCGCACATGTTGCTGATACACAATCCTATCTTGGATTTGATTTTGATGTGGATTCATATTCTGATTTTGATCATGTTCACTCTAATTATGAAATGGCTGTTGAGTATTCTGATGGATTTGATGCTTTATTCTATGATTTTGATGATGTCTATTCTGATACTGATGCTCTTTGTGCACATATTTCAGTTCCTTCAATGTCTCCATCCATACTACACCCTCCTTCATTAGAACTCAAGCCATTTCCACCAAATCTGAAATACTCATACTTGTTGAATGGTGAGAGATTACCTGTTATCATTGCTAACAATATCCCTTTTGAACATGAAGAAAATATTTTGAATATTTTGTGGGAGAACATCAGGGCGATTGGGTGGACCTTGGCTGACATATCAGGTATTAGCCCCTCCATTTTCATGCATAGGATTCTCTTGGAGGATGGGGCTAAACCGGTGAGACAACCACAAAGGAGACTCAATCCCACCCTCCTGGAAGTTGTTAAAAAGGAAGTTGAGAAATTGCTCGAGGCAGGTATAATATTTCCCATTTCAGATTCTCAGGGGGTAAGTCCTATTCAGTTTGTGCCTAAGAAAAGTGGTGTTACTGTTGTTAAAAATGAGAAAGATGAGTTAGTTCCAATGAGGGTGAAAAATAGTTGGTGTGTGTGTATTGATTATAGGAAACTAAATCAGTCCACTCGCAATGACCATTTCCCCCTCCCATTTATTGATCAGATGCTTGAGAGACTAGCTGGGAAGACACACTATTGTTTCTTGGATGGATTTTCTGGATATTTTCAGGTTCCTATAGCTCCGGAGGACCAGGAGAAGACGACATTCACCTTCCCATTTGGTACCTTTGCCTACCGAAGGATGCCATTTGGACTTTGCAACGCCCCAGGTACCTTCCAGAGATGCATGGTGAGTATTTTTTCTGATTTTATTGAGACCTGCATGGAGGTATTTATGGATGATTTTACAGTGTATGGATCCTCATTTGATGAATGTCTAAAGAGTTTGGTAAAGGTGTTGAATCGTTGTATTGAGAAGAATCTGGTCCTGAACTTTGAAAAGTGTCATTTCATGGTAGAGCATGGCATTGTCTTAGGGCATGTAGTGTCAAAACATGGGATAGAGGTTGATAGATCTAAGATAGACATTATTTCATCCTTACCATATCATTCATGTGTGCGTGATGTTAGATCTTTCCTAGGGCATGCAGGATTTTATTGGCGCTTCATCAAAGATTTTAGTAAGATTTCTCATCCTATGTCAATATTACTTCAAAAGGATTCTGCTTTTGTGTTTGATGTTTCTTGCAGGAATTCATTTGATGAGCTAAAACAATGTCTGACCACTCCACCTATCATACAGCCCCCACGGTGGGACCTTCCATTTGATCTTATGTGTGACGCCTCCAACTTCGCGGTTGGAGCTGTCTTATCTCAGAGGGTGAAAGGATGTTCACATGTGATTGCCTATGCATCAAGGACATTGGATTCAGCCCAATCAAACTACACAACCACGGAAAAGGAGTTTCTTGCTATCATATTTTCTTTAGATAAATTCCGTTCATATTTATTGGGCTCTAAATTAGTTGTTTTTTCTGACCATGCAGCTTTGAGGTACCTCCTGAAGAAGCCAGATGCAAAGCCACGACTTATCCGTTGGATGATCCTTCTTCAAGAGTTTTACATCGAGATAAAGGAAAAAAAGGGGTCAGAAAACATGGTGGCGGACCACATGAGTAGGCTTACTCACACACTAGAGGATGACACCTTGGATCAGGTACCACTTCAGGACACTTTCCCTGATGAGCATCTCTATACCATCTCAGGTACACATCCTTGATATGCTGATTTAGTTAACTACCTTGTTGCTTCTGAAATCCCTACAAATTTAAAGAAACATCAGGTCCAAAAATTAAATAGTGAGTCAAGATTTTATGTTTGGGATGATCCATACTTATGGCGCATGTGTAGTGACCAAATCATTAGGAGGTGTGTTCCCGATCATGAGTTTGAGTCTGTTTTGAATTTCTGTCATACACTTGCTTGTGGTGGACACTTTGGACCCCAACGGACAGCTAGGAAGGTTTTGGACTCTGGATTATATTGGCCTAGATTATTCCGTGATGCCCATGTGTTTTGTAAGTCATGCTCTCATTGCCAACACACTGGGAACATTTCTAAGAGACCTAAGATGCCCCAACAACCCATACTGTTCTGTGAGATTTTTGATGTATGGGGCATTGATTTTATGGGTCCTTTTCCTATTTCATTTGGATTTTTTTATATTTTGGTTGCTGTTGATTATGTGAGTAAATGGGTGGAGGCCAAGGCCACCAGGACTGACGATTCTCATGTTGTTGTGGACTTTGTCAAAGCACAGATTTTTTGCAGGTTTGGAGTACCAAAGGCCATCATCAGTGACCAAGGGACACACTTTTGCAATAGGAATTTTTCTTCCCTCCTTCGAAATTATGGGGTGACACACAAAACATCAACACCATACCACCCCCAAACAAATGGCCAGGCTGAGGTTTCAAATCGTGAGTTGAAACAAATCTTGGAGAAAACCGTGCAGCCAAATAGGAAGGATTGGAGCAAGCGCTTGTGTAGAGACCCGTATCTTGACATACATTGACATTACATTACATTTGCGGAATACTTAGTACATAACAAAAACACACACACAAGGATCGTAATAGTTTAGTGTCTTTGGAAACTCGGAACGTAATCTTCTAATCCTGGTGAAAGATCTTCAACATCTCCCATAAAGATCTTCCCTTTTTTTTATACCTAAAACCTTTCTTTATATCCTGGGGAAAAGTAAACATAAAAGGGTGAGCTCAAATGCTCAGTAAGGGTAAAAAAAAGAAATATCAATCACATCATATTCATAAGAACATAACATTTTGGAAATCTTAACCTGCAAAAGAGAGCATAATTTCATAACATGAGATAAATCATAGTGGTGAAATGAAATCCCAATAATCATAACTTAAAACATGAAACATTGTGGCATACACAAATAATCATAGAGAATCATTTCTTGTTAGTCAAGAATCATTTCCAAGACTATCTTAGTGGACAAAGTCCCTTTCTGAACCGAGTCACCCTCGTTTCAGTCCTGTTTCACTGAACCGGTATAACCTACCATTCCAGCCATGTCTATCTCATGAGATATAAAATCTTTACCCAATGCATTGGAGGGAGATATAGGTCCCACCTATCTCATAATGATACCATTCTTATGTGTGCCACAAAATCATAAACCATACATCATAGCATAACCCATGTAATAAAAATGGGAATCTTAAACATCATGACATCATAAAACAATTCATATACGATAAAGGAATTCATAAAAATAATTCCATCACAACATAATCAAATCAATGTAATAATAGGGATAAAAAAAGAACCCTTTATTATCTTAGATGGAAAATAATTTTGATAAAACACTTGAACTTCATTCTTGAGGAAAATATCCATTCTACTTCAAAAACACTTTTCCTTTCTTAACATGTCATACAATTTTAAACTAAAAGAAGTTGATTAAAAATAAACTTGAAAACTTGTAAAGGAATATTTTTGGAAATAATGTTTTAAAAATACATTCATGCCGTATAAGTTAAAAAAAACATTCTTCTCGTACTTTTGTCGGAAAAGTCAAAAAGTACCTCGTACAAAAAACGACAAAAGATTCCTTTCATATCCTTTACTAAAAACTCACCTAAGGGTAAAATTGGATTTAAACAATTGTATATGGATGGAAATAACGTTACATATTGAGTAAACATGGATGTGGATGATAAAATACACCCCAGTAAATACCAAAGTATAAACAATCTCGGATAAAAATGAGATTGTGATATTTCCTTTACCTTAGGTCCGATTTGCTTTGTAAGTGTCCGAACCTCCTGTATAATGATTTAAATAATGTCATTTACTTATTACAGAATCATATTCATTGTTATGATATCATATATGGTTCACTTATGACTTTATATTACCCGTTCTTTTGTAAATTCCATGTTAAAGAGCGTTTTGGGTAAAATTGTTTCATTTGTCGTTCGTGTTTTGACTTGTAATTATTCATATGATTACTTAAATAATGATTACTTAATTCCAGAATATAAAACATGATTTATATATATATATATTCAGAATATACATATATATAATAAATCAGTAAATGGAAATAAATACACCGTTCATGGAGACGGTAGGCCGTACGTACGCATGAACGCTGTTTTCGTTTCCTTATTGAGTTGAATGGAATTAAGTAGATGTAATACATATATACATAAATCCAGTAGCTTTATAATGTCATATATTTCATTATTATTGCTTATATATACTTTATAATCATTCTTAAATGGTTAACATGGAGAATGAATCTCATCGCGTCGTGGAGACGGTAGTCCGTACGTACGCACGAGCGATGATATCATTTCCATAATTATTGAATTGAATTGGAGTGGATGATAAAATATATCAGAATCATTATGATGTTATAATAACTATGTATAGTTATTATTTACACCATAATACCCATCCATGTAAGGTGTTGGTGGAAAAACAGATTACACCACGACGTGGAGACGACATTCCATACGTACGCACGGGCGGTGATTTCGTTTTCCGTAGGATGGATAGACGGTGAATTAGGATTGTTTCATACTTATAATAACATATCAGTATATGAGTGATACTGATGTTATTACTTCATAATGAAACAACCTAAGAAGAAGAAGTGGAAGAAGAAATAAAGGTGAAAGAATTGGTAACGGAAATTACCTCTTCTTTGAAGCGCCTCTTTGAGACCTCCTCTTAGGGCACTAAAATTGGTCTTTTAGGAAGACCATAACCTCTAGGATGTTTCTAGAGAAGTGGAGAAGAGATTTTGGTAGTGGGTGGCCGAGCTTGAAGGCTCAAATTTGTGTGAGGAAGAGAGGGAGGAGGTGTCCTTTTATAAGGGAGGAGAGGGGCACCTTTGGAATAACTAAAAATATTATTTTATTATAAAGTCAAGTCCGGTTTTAAATATCTCCAAATTGATTTATTTCGAGGCTAAGGTGGGGATGGGTATAAATCCTCTCATCCAATAGAATTTAGACAAGTTTAGGTTCCTATTTTAACCTTATCATTTAGATTTAACATTAAGTTAAATAATTTTACTTTTACCGTGTCTTCTTGTGTTCTTATACTATAAGGTTAATAAACTTACTATATCAAGCCAAACGAACCCCAAGTTGTTTATTATTAATATATATAACCTTATCTAAGTCATTTGGCCGAACCTTAGATTTTTAAGAATAAAATAACAATTAATAATATAATATTTGTTTTAAAAACTATTTTATGTCAATTTTGACACTATTTAGTAATTGATTTTTGTGAAAATAATAACAGAATGATAAGTTCGAAAAAAGTTAAGTAAATCAATACTAACATGTCATATTAACCTATAAAATTAGTGGAATTCATAAAAAGTCTCAAATTATATTTATTTGGGTATTTATAACATCAATTATGTCAATATTTCATTAATAAGATAATTACTGCATCATCGTTGTGTCATAAATAAATTAAATTATTTAATGACTAAAAATTATAAATAAAATACCATTATGTAGTAAATATTTTTAGCTTTCTAATGAATATTTATAATCGAATGTATCTTATGTATAACCCTATATTAAAAATGTTTTAGTAAATAAACTTTGATTTTAACTCTTTTAACTCTTCTTTGAATTAAATAATAATAAATGTCCTAATCTAATCCAAGTGGGCCTAAATGGTCATATTTTATTCCTAAGCTTGTTTTTGGTCGAATTACACATATCCAATAGAATTTTTACATGTGTTAGGGTAATAATAATATCATTTTTACCCTTAATTACCCTATTTACTTTTAACCGTGGTAAAAAAAAAATAAAAAGTTACTATTCACCAAAAAATTATTTTCATCTCATTGAACCACATTTTACTTACTGACATCAACCGTGTCTTTTGGATTTTTGAAATTCCACTCACAGAATCGGTAAAATTAAGTTTTATGAACAATTCAGTTTTTTTAACTACCACTTAGTGGTTTCACTATTCATCAAAAATTGAAAGTTTTCAGAAAAATACCAAAAATTAGGCCTAAGCTATATTTGATATTATGAACTCAAAAATGATTTCTATTTTACCAAATTAAAAACATATCAGTTGCATTAATTAATTTAAAAATTAATTCCCGTCGTCAAAATAAAAGGCGTGTTTTTAAGAGATAATAACTATCAAAAGATTGACACTTGTTTATAACTAGTTTAAATGTGAAATTACATCCAATGACCAACATTATATTAAATTGTAAAAATATATTCTAAATATACTTTAAAACCACTCAAATTAATAATTTATCACTATTAATTATTTCGATTGAAAAAATTGTTTTTAATTAAAATTTAGTAATTTTCACTATTCATCAAAATATGAAAGTTATCCGAAAATCACCAAAATTTCACCCTAAGCTAATTTCGATATTCCGAATCCATAAATGAAGTCCATTTTGAAGAATAAAATTTACAAAATTTCAAAAAGTGGTTATTACTATTCATAACGGCTAGTTTTAATAATATCTTAATAGCATATCGTTGTTTAGCGAAACTTGGTGTTGCGTACAACACACGCTATCGTGGAAGGTCGCGATTGCGTGTAATTCAAGCCAGGTCAGAGATGTGTGTTGTGAAAGCTCCTTTTGGTGTAACGTATAACACAAGACATCAATGAAATTAAAAAGAATATTTTTCATAAAATCTCAGGGTGTTACAGCTTGGATGATGTATTGTGGGCTTATAAGATAGCATACAAGACCCCCATTGGTATGTCCCCATTTCGGATTGTTTTTGGGAAAGCGTGTCATCTCCCCGTGAAAGTTGAGCATCGGGCATATTGGGCTATAAAGAAATGCAACATGGATTTGGCCCAAGCTGGAATTCAAAGGAAGTTGCAAATTCAAGAGCTTGAGGAGATTCGACTGTCATCATATGAGAACTCAAGGATCTACAAGGAAAGATCAAAAGCAGCTCATGACAAAATGATCCAACAAAGGGAGTTTCATGTTGGAGAGAAAGTCCTTCTCTATAGTTCACGACTGAAGTTGATGCCTGGTAAGTTGCGTTCCAGATGGTTAGGTCCTTATATTGTGTCTAATGTTTTTCCTTATGGTGCAGTGGAGATCACACAAGAGGACACTGGAAGGAGCTTTACAGTCAATGGGCAACGTTTGAAGAGATACATTGAGGGACATCCTACTGATGCAGTGGATTTTATCACACTGCATGACCCCATCATCACTTGATCACATCAGGCTGTTCCTAACCCTTTCACTTTTATATTATTTGTCATATTTAAAAATTCTGCATTTCATGTGCATATATCATCTCATGGGTTCACATTGAGGAAAATGCAATATTTTAAGTGTGGGGGAGGTAACCTTTTAGTTTAGTAATTTCAATTGTTTTCCTGTTTAAAAAAAAACAAAAAAAAAATTGCATGTTTTTCAAAAAAAAAATTGTGTTTTTCAAATTTTATTTGTTTATTTTACAATTTTCTATGTTTTTTGAAAATTTTTGAGCCAAAATGATTCTCATCGCCATTTTTAAATCCATATCAATAAGTGAAACAATTTACCCCTTGAAACTAAGCTTAAATGAATGCTGAAATGACTTTGTTTCAAGTTCAAATATTTAGTAATTTCATGAAAAGTACGCTGAATTTTGAATCCCATGCCAATCTCACTGTCTTTATATTTGAAATCACTTTCTTGTGAGGCTTCTAAACCATTATTTTCATATTCTTTACATTCACCTCACTTCTTGAGAGAACCAAACCATACTTGATTTAACCAGAATTTGATCTATTCCTGTCAAAACTTGAGGGTTTGAGGTACTTATGTTTAAATGATTGAGGAATTTGTTTGGTATTAAAGACCCTATTTCAAAGAATCATTTTTTATAATGGAATACCTTGAATATTTAATCCTTTTAGCCCTTAGAAGCCATGCAAAGCCTGTTAGGTTAGCCACATTACAAGCCAATTTTCCCTATCCAACCAACTCTTGAAGTGAAATTGCATAATCTAGTTGAGCTTAAGTGTAGGGGAAGTTGTCTTGGGTTTTGCCACCACATTCTGTGATACTTTGGGTGGAAAATTAAATTCTGAAGAGATGTGTTTGCTGCTAAAGAAAGTCATTATATTGAAAGCTGTGCCTTTTCTGGAGCTTTCATGACAAGTGAAGCTGTGCCTTTTCTGGAGCTTCTAATTGAGGTGGAAAGCTGTGCCCATCTGGAGCTTTCAAGAAAATCATGTTTGAGAAGATTGACATTTTTTATGCTGAAATGATGAATGGTGTAAACCGTTCATGACTTTTCATGATGATGGAGCTGAATTGATACTATGGGGATTGAAGAGAAGACCATATTTAAGTGAAAATTAGATTAATGCAATTTTGCTTCAAAAGAGTCAAGCCCTCCTCATTCAGCCTCAGAGTTTTTCACATCTCAATCCTACCAACCTAAAGCCACAGAACAACCCTGAAAAGTCCTCATGATAAACATATGTCCTTGACTCACATCGGGTAGCGATGTAGGAATCTATCAAGCCTATGGTGACCCTTGTATGAGTTTGGATGAGAAAGACATTGCAAAAAAATTGATATTTGAGTGATGAGAGAAAATTCAAGCAAGGTAAGTGTTTTGTGCATGGGCGGATAAATGAAGTGGAAATATATTGAATGATATAAATGGAGAACTTGAAATAAGGTTTTTTATGAGGCATGATATCTTTTTATTCTTGGTGTGAAATTGATTGATCTTAAGGATATGTGTTTTAAAATTGGTTTTGATTTGATATTGATGTTTACTTGATATGAGGTTTTTCCCAGGTGTGCAAAAGGGTAAGTGTGGGGGAGTTGATAAAACACTATTTTATTGAATATTTTATTTATAATAAATGATATAATTTCCTCACATTGTTTTAAATATGTTTATTTATAAAATATTTGGGATTTGATCATTCATTTGAAAATTTGGTGAAAATTCCAGTTTTACCCTTAATAGTGCACTGTAGTATTTCGAATATATATATTTTCATATTTATTATTTGAATTTGAAATTTTGTAACAGTGTTCCTAACTTAATTATATACAACTTTTATTCAGGACACTAGATCAAAAGAATGAATTTTAATGGAGTAATTGGGCCATAAAGTCAAAGATGGACTGGACTCTCCAGAATGGATAAGCTTCTGTATTTCGGCCATAACTCCTACATATGGGATTTTATTGAGCCCAAATTTGGATAGGAGATAGAGGACCCATATCCTCACATTGGAACCTTCTGGAAGGCCGGCCAATTCACGCGTTTTGGTGGTCAAATGGGCGGTGAAATTTGCATTAAAATATTTGGCCGAATTTCCACATTCACACTTGAAACCACTTGTAACCTCTCCTCCACTCCCCTCTATAAATTGGATTTTTTCTCATTTTAAGGGATAGGGACGTGCATTAGGAGATTGGAGGCAGAGGAGAATTTGTTTCACCCAAATTCTCCAACCATTGTAAGAGGGGTATCTCTTGAAGCAAGGATCCCCTCATCGAAGCCTCCTTCTCTTCTTCATTTTGTAATGTTTTCATTTGTGTAATAAACTTCATTGTTCTTCTTTTATTTCTTCTATTTTCTTCTGTTTTGTTTAAATTTATTCTTCTATTAATATTTATATTTGGTCTGGAATTCTTGAGTAGAAGCGTTATTGGGTTGTACCCATTATAAACCTTTGCACATGCAAAACGCTTCTACGATGATTACGCCACCCATGGAAGAGTAGTCTTTTAGTAATCGATCTATCTTCTACCTTCTTCATTGAATTATTTTGAATAAATGAGCTACTGTAATTTACATAATATGATCCATGAATTTTGTTTTTAAATTACAATAAACTAATCAAGCAATTGAACAATTAACACAAAACACGCGAGGTCGGGAATTGTGTAAATTGTGAGAGCGCAATCTTAATCGGTAATACAAGACCATACGGGATAAATTTGTAGAGTTCAAATATAATCCCTAAACACAATTCATACTCATTTCCAGAATGGATATGTTCTCTAATTAACCACTGACCATAAGCTATCCTTAGAACAAAAATCAAAGCAGGGTGCTGCGATTGCGTGTTCCGAAGCTAGCCTAGGGTTTAAGTAATTTCATCTTTGTGGATAAGTTAACTCTCGTAGGGTTCGAGGGATAACAAATTAAGGGATCATAATTGAGTGGATATTGATTTAAATGATAATGATTAATAAGTTAATGAATAGGTAGAGTTAGATTTATTATGCCTTTTAAATAGATTTCTAAAAAAAACATCTTCTTGTTGTGTCATTTTAATCGAAATTCATTTCAAAACTAAAAACAAAAAAAATTATACAATCTTATTCCAGAAAACTTATTCTAGATTAATAAACAACAACAAACCCCAATCATTTAAAGTAGTGTTTTTATTCTATTTTATTCTATTTTATTTTTTAGAATACCTCTAATAAGTTGTTAAATTCACTTCCTCCTTTGAGAGACGACCTTGGTCAGCCACTCTGCTGCACCTAAGTACCCCAAATTACACTAATCATTTGAGGGCGCCCACGACAGTGCTCTTTCATAGTCCCATGACAAAGTCCATCGTAATATTTTCCCATTTCCACTCCGGTATGGGAAGAGGTTGCATGACTCCTCCAGGGTGTTGCCTTCCAGCTTTCACTTGTTGACAAACCATACATCTTGACACAAAATCGGCAATCTCCCTCTTCATGTTGTCCCACCAAAAATGTTCCTTCAAATCTCTATACATTTTGGTTCTCCCAGGGTGTATAGAGAAATTGGAACTATGAGCATCATCCAGCAATTCACTTTTTAGATCAGGTATATCGGGAACACAAAGCCTCTTCCCGAATTTCAAAATTCCATCTTCATACAAAAAGTCTCTCAATCTCCCATCATTCACAGCTTTAATCTTCTTTTGAAATTCTTCATCATCGGTCTGAGAACTCTTAATTCTTTCTAGTAAAGATGTTTTGGAAACCATTTGAAAAAGAATTGATGTTTCACCTTCCCTGGTTATTCCCATGTCCATCTTCACTAGATCCATGAAAATTGGATCCCTTTCAATTCTCATATTGTTCAAAATTCCATGGTATTTTCTGCTCAAAGCATCTGCCACCTTGTTTGCCTTCCCCGGGTGGTAGTGTATCGTACAATCATAATCCTTGAGTAATTCAATCCATCTCCTTTGCCTCATGTTGAGTTCTTTTTGTGAGAAAATATACTTCAAACTCTTGTGATCAGTATAAATCTCACATTTTCACCATAGAGGTAGTGCCTCCATATCTTCAAAGAAAAGATCACAGATGCTAACTCGAGATCATGAGTAGGATAGTTTTGTTCATGAATTTTCAACTGTCGTGATGCATAGGCAATAACCCTATCATTCTGCATAAGGACACAACCAAGTCCTTTCTTCGATGCATCACTATAAATAACAAACCCATCATTCCCCGATGGTAGAGTCAATATAGGAGAATTGACTAATATTCTCTTCAGTTCTTCGAAACATTCTTCACACTATTTTGTCCAAACAAATTTAACCCCTTTATGTGTGAGCTTCGTTAATGGGTTAGCCAATCGGGAAAAATTCTGGACAAAACGTTGATAATAACCTGCCAAACCAATAAAACTACGTACCTTAGTTATATTCATTGGTGCTGGCCATTCTTGGATTGCCTTGGTCTTAGAAGGATCAACAGAGATTCCATCTTTAGAGACAATATGTCCAAGAAAAGAAATCTCATGAAGCCATAATTCACACTTGCTAAACTTTCCATACAATTCATGTCTTCTCAGAGTCTTCAGGATAATGCGCAAGTGATTTTCATGATCTTCGTAGCTTCTGGAGTATACCAAGATATCATCAATAAATACCACCACAAATTCATCTAGATAATCCTTGAAAACTCTATTCATCAGATCCATGAATACAGAGGGTGCATTAGTCAATCCAAAAGGCATTACAGTAAACTCGTAATGCCCATACCTGGTTCGAAATGCTGTCTTCGGAATGTCTTCCTTCTTCACACACAACTGATGGTATCCGGATCGAAGTTCAATCTTTGAAAAGTATTGAGCTCCATGCAGTTGGTCAAATAAATCATCAATGAGAGGTAGGGGATACTTTTTCTTTATTGTTATAGCATTGATCTCCCTGTAGTCGATACATAACACCATGGATCCATCTTTCTTTTTAACAAAAAGAACAGGGGCTCCCCATGGAGAAACACTAGGGCGAATAAATCCTTTATTACTCAATTATTCTAGTTGTTTCTTTAGTTCGACTAATTCTACAATGGCCATTCTATAAGGGGTCTTCGATATAGGCCTTGATCCAGGAATTAAATCAATGGAAAAATCAACTTCTTGTTCTGGAGGATGTCCAGGTAAATCATCTGGAAACACATCTACATATTCTTTAACAACGGGTACATCCTCTATTTGAACATTCCTTTCCTCACCCATAGTCATTTCATTCTCTTCCTCCCCAATAATTGAATTTAGTTGAGCTACTGGGGGTGGATCTAGATAAGAATTATGTGGTGACGATTCTGCTCTAAAGATAAGGTGTTCCTTATCATCATCATCAAGAATCGTAACCTCTTTATTCTTACAATAAATCTTCACATCATAGTCTGAAAGCCAGTCCATACCGAGGATTATATCAAACTCAATCATAGGTATGACGATGAGATCAGCAGATAAAGAACATTTATGTGCTCTAATGGGGACTGATTCACAAAACTTTATTGCAATGATACTTCCCTTAGGAGTTTTAACTGATAACTCACTTGTTAAATAAAATTGGAAATATCTAATTTTCTTACCAAACTGGGAAGATATGAAACAATGCGATGATCTAGAATCAAATAATGCATTTGCTAAACTTGAGGAAACCATTAAATTACCTACCACCACATCTTTCGGAGCTTCTACCTCAGCAGTAGTGATAGCATAAGCTTGGCCTTGATCCCTTGGAATTTTCTGAGGTAAGTTCCCCTGACGCTTAGGAAATTCATTTGAATAATGCCCCATCTCCCTGCAATTATAGCACTGAACATTGGTATCTTCCTTATTCCCTTTGCAATCACGAGCTTGGTGGACTTTTTCACCACACTTGTAACAGACTCCCGCTACCTTCAACCAAGTACCGAGGTGTTTCTTCCCACATTTAACATAGGATGGATATTCAACATTTCCCTTCTTCTTCTTATTTTCATTCCCAGATTGATCAGCAGATCTCTTCTTCTCTTTCTTTTCTTTAAAGTCACAAGACTTAGAGAATTCCTTTTCGGTCTTGATAGCACATGAGACAATGTCTTCGTACGATGAGAAGGATTGTGATACTAATGCTCGATGGAGAAATAGTTTTAACCCATCAAATAAATGATTAATATTACTTCTTGGGTTACATATATAATCTCCAGCATACCTTGATAACCTTGTAAAGTTAGCCTCATACTTTGTGACATTCTCATCCTCCTTTTGTCTCAGACTTAGAAACTGCCTTTCCATATCAGCTCGATGGTCACGAGGAAAGTATTTTTCTAAAAACAGATCTTTGAACTCCCTCCATTCCATATTTGATACTTCATCATCTTCCTTCGTATTTTGAATCAATGACCACCATTGATCAGCATCTCCAGTGAGGCGGTAAACTACCATGATAACTTCTTCCCTTTCACTACTCCCCAAAGCCTGAAATATTTTCTCTAGGGAAAATATCCATTGCTCAGCTACTAAGGGATCTGTACTCCCATTGAACGTTGGTGGTTGTTTCCTCATGAAGCTATCTAACATTGATCCTCCACGATGTGGATCAGGGTGCTCCATACGGGTAAGGTTATTATTCATAACCTGAGTAAGTTGTCCCAGTATGATGATTAGTTGATCGGCACCAGTTGCATCACCAGCTCCACTATAATTATCTTGAGAAGGAGGGAAATCCCTACATGGAGTGCGTGCATTGATACGGTTTCCATTTCTTCCACTAGGCGCCATTTCTAAACAATGGCATAAACTAGATCAGTTTATGAATCAAAATACATAATCCCATACTTATAAAAAACTTAACATAAATTGAACTATTTATGGATATAATCCATAATCATAAAAATGTTTTCTTTGAGGAAGTATATACTCATAAACCCTTCATAATGATTTGTAAAGAAAATGAGAGTTATCCTAAGCATATCCCCTGGGAGTGTCATAACCAAGAGTGCAGTAAGGCCCATTGTCGTGCACCAGTTCCCATTCGAGTCTAGCTCAAAGCGGTGTTTTCAGGTTTTTCCCCTAGGTACATCTGTGCCAGAGCCGCCTCTACCTGCTCATATCCAGACAGGGATGTATTGCTCGGAAAACTCACAAAATCTCTACAATACCAAAATTCTAGGAAGTTCTTCTATACTAATCCTCAAAGTTCATCTTAGGTCTACGTGCTCTAATCAGAGTTTATCTAAATCTAGCTTCCAAGGTTTGTACTAAACTTCCTCTGATACCAACTGTAATGCCCCGAACCTAGTTACCCAGAGTCAGTGCATTATTACATAACATTGGCATGATCACAAGACATATCAAATCTCGAAAGACCTATTAGTTTAGTAGCCTTGGAAACAATAGATATATTCATAAAGTTTTACATTACATCATAAAGTGAAAACTACTACAACAACATAGTATCCATATCCCACACTAATATCCCCACATACTATCCCTGAAGGTCATTCATAAATTAATTCTTTATATCCTGGGAAAAATAAAACATAGAAAAGGGGTGAGCTCAAATGCCCAGTAAGGATAACAATATAGTGGAAACTTTCATAAATAAAAATAAACATTTAAGGCAGTGTATAACTAAAACAAAAGCCTTTTAAACTTAAACTTCAACATAGTATGGAAAAAATAAAATGAAATAATGCCATTTACTTATTCACATGGATATTCTACTAATCGAATAATCAGATGCAATATCAATAACCACTTTCATAATGATGGAATGCATAATGCCAGACTATCATAACCACATAGCCAAGGCCTCGTGCCAAGACTACAAATAATATTTTTCCAAGGCCTTGTGCCAAGACACTAGTTTGTCTCATGAGACCTACCGATGCATCGAGGAGCTATAGAGGGCTCCACCCGTCACATATTAAGTCCAATGCATTCCCATATGAAAAGGTTTAAACATAACATAAACATTCATATTAAAACTAGCATACGAAATGTCAATACTTTCACTATAAACTATGAACGATATAAAAATAGCACATCCACAGTCAAACATATCACAAAACCTTCAATACAATATAGAAGTTTTGTATCATAATAAATCAACTTCAAATAAGCGTAAAATCCATCAAAGGATGTTGACATAGATGAAATCAAAACTCTTTTTAGAGAAATATCTCTTTCTATTTTGAAATCATTTAAGAGTCATATATTTATGAAATAAAACATTTTATTTGAAAATATTCTTATAATATTGTAAGGGAAGCTTCGACGATTTTATAACGGCAGAAAATAACCGCACCCGCCGTATAAGTTAAAAAAAACATTCTTACCTTAATTCTGTCGAAAAGGTTAAAAAGCACCTTGTTTGGAAAACGACGGAAAGATTCCTTTATAAACCACTTATAAAAAGTCAAACAAGGGTATAAATGACTTTAACCCATATTCTTGTAAATAGTAAAAATGTTTTGAAATACATTTTTAAGAAACATGGATGTGGATGATAAAGAGATCCCAGTAGATTATTACGTATAAACAACCTCGGATAATGAAGAGATTGTGAAATAAACCCTTACCTTGTACTTTTCATTGGTTGGGGTAGGTTAACCTCCTGTATAATGGTGAAATAATTGTTATTAAATTATACAAGAATCATATACATTAATATGATATCATATATGATCTTTTAACATTGATTTGTTAATAATATCTTAGTATTATCGTTGTTTTGGGTGTTAACTTACTCGTTTAATTTTATATGTTTTGTTACGTAAGCCATGTTTGTAATGGATAGGTTATATATTAATCATATACAGAATGATATCAAGTCCTTAGAAACTATTATTAATCATAAAATGAGAATTATACTTGAATGGATACTATAGAGAATGAATCTCATCACGTTCGTGGAGACGGTAGTCCGTACGTACGCACGAGCGACAATATCATTCTTTTGATATTAAAATAATATATAATTGGATAGTATATAATATATAAAGAATAATTATAATGTTATATTTATTATTTACATGAGTTACACATCATTATTATACCCATCCAAATAATAATATATTGAATAACAATTACACCACGACGTGGAGACGGTAAGCCGTACGTACGCACGTATGGTGACATGTTATTCAAAGAGTGGATAGAATACTGAATATGGTTGTACCATATTTATAATAACATCACAGTATATATAAGATAATGGAGTTATTATTTTAGAATGGTAATAACAAAGAAAGAATAAGTGGAAGAAGAAATGAATTTGAAAAAGGGCGGTGAAAACATTACCTCTTCTTCGGGTTCTTCCTTTTGATTTGAACAAAAGGGCTCCTTAGGTTGGATTTCTGATCAAAATAAGGACTCTAGGTTTTAGTGAGGAAAGTTGAGAGAGTATTTGGTCAGAGTTTGGCCGAACCAAATGGCTTTGAAGGTGTGAAGTAATGATAAGGGGGAGTTCCCTTTTAAAAGAGGGGTGAGGGACACCTTTGGAAAAGCTAGAAATATTAATTTATAATAAATTCATATTAGGTTTATAATGGCTCCAAAGTTTATTATTCAAATTTTAAGGTGGGGATAGTTATAAAAACATTCAACCAATATAATTTAGACAGGTTTGAGTTACTATATTAACCTTATCTTTTAGTTTTAACTCTTAGTTAATTAGTTTGACATTTACCATGTCACTTTTTATTTTTATATTATATAGTTAATAAACTTATTATATACATCAAAGAGACCCCAAATGGTCCATTAATGATACACCTATCATGATACAAGTCTATTTTCCTAACCTTAGATTTTTAGGAATTTAATATCAATTAATAATATAATATTTGTTTTAAAAACTCTTTTATGTCAATTTTGACACTATTCAATAGTTGATTTTTGTGAAACTTATAACAGAATTATTACTTTGAAAAAGGTCAATTAAATCAATCCTAATATGTCATATTATCCTAGAAAATTAGTTTAATTCATTAAAAGTCTCAAATTATATTTATTTGGGTATTTATAATATAAATTATTTTAATTTTTCACTATTATGGTAATTACCACATCATCATTTTGTCATAAATAAATTAAATTATTTAATGTATAAAAATTATAAATAAAATATAATTATGTATAAAATCGTTTTATCTTTCTAATGAATATTTATAGTCGAAAATCCAACATATATAGCCTTATGTAAAAATTGTTTTTCTAAAAGATATATGCCTGTGTCATTTTTGTATTCATTTTAACTTAATTAAAATAAAGTGTCCCTATCACTTACAAGTGGCACCATGGGGTCCCAAAATCGACCCAAATATTCCTATGGTCAAACTTGTATCAGACAATAAGGTTAGGACACGTTTTAGGGTAATTTTTTATTATTATAATATTATTTTTTAACCCTTATTTACCGGATTTACCCTTTAACCATGGTAAATAAAATATTTACCGAAGTAATTATTCAAAATGTCTAAAAATAAAAGTTACCTATTTACACAATTTGAACATCTTGATTCCAACTATGGAATCCATTTTTCCAAATTCAAAACATAGAAGTAGCATAAATTAATTTAAAATTAATTCCTGCTGTCAAAACAAAAAGCGTGTTTTTAAGATATAATAACTATCAAAAGATTGATACTTGTTTATGTTCGGTTTAATTGTGAAATTATGTCCAATGACCAAAATTTTATTAAATGGTAAAAATATATTCTAAATATACTTTAAAACCACTCAAATTCATAATTTATCAATATAAATTATTTCGATTAAAAAGTTGTTTTTAATTAAAATTTAGTAATTTTCACTATTCATCAAAATATTAAAGTTATCCGAAAAGTTCCAAAATTTCACCTTAGGATAAATTCAATATTCCGAATCCAAAAATGAATTTCATTTTGAAATATAAAATATATATAATTTGAAAAAATAGGTATTATTATTCATAACGGCTAGTTTGATTAGTTATGGTGTGTTAGAACTCGGTGTTGCGTACAACACACGCTATCACATTATTCAAAGAGAAGTGTACCGTAGAAGCTTGGGGTGTTACAAAATTCATTAAAGGATGTTGACATAGATGAAATCAAAACTATTTGAGAGAAATATCTCTTTCTATTTTGAAATAATTTAAAAGTAATGTAATTATAAAAGAAAAACTTTATTTTGAAAATATTATTATAAGATTTTAAGAGAATCTTTGAAGGTTTTATAATGGCGAAAAATAGACGCACCCACCGTATAAATTAAAAAAAACATTCTTACGTTAATTTGTCGAAAATGTCATAAAGTACCTTGTTTGAAAAACGACTGAAAGATTCCTTTCAAAACATTTTATAAAAATTCAAAAAAGGGTATAAATGACTTTAATCAATATTCTAGGAAATATTAAAAATGTTTTGAAATATATTATTAAGAAACACAGATGTGGATGATAAATAAGTCCCAGCAGATACTTACATATAAACAACCTCAGATAAATAAAGAGATTGTAAAATTAACCCTTACCTTGTACTTTTCCATGGTTGAGGGTACATTAAACTCCAGTATAACAGTCAAATTATTGTTACTAAATTATAAAATAACCACATACATAAATATGATATCATATATGATCTTTTAATATTTCTTTGTTAATAATATTTTAGTAGTATCATGGTTTCAGGTGTTGACTGATTCATTTTCCTTTATATGTTTTGTTACGTAAGTCATGTTTGTTATGGATAGGATGTATTTGATTCACATCCAGAATTATATTAAGTTCTTAAACATTATTTTTTAATCTTAAAATGAAAATTATTCTTGAATGGTTACAATGAGGAATGAATCTTATCGCGTTCAGGGAGACAGTAATCCGTACATACGCACGAGCGACAATACCATTCTATTGATGGTGGAATCATATGTAATTGAATGGTATATCATATATAAAGAATCATTAACGTGTTATATTTATTATTTAAATCCATTATACTCATTATTATACCCATCCAAATAATAAAGTGTTGAATAACAAACTACACCATGACGTGGAGATGGTAAGCTGTACATACGCACGTATGGTGACTTTGTCATTCATAGGATGGATAGAATAATGAATATTATTATACCATATTTATAATAATATCACAGTATGTATAAGGTAATGAATTTATTATTTTGGTATGGAAACAACAAAGAAAGTGGAAGTGGAAGAAGAAAAGAACTTTGAAAGAGGTGATGAAATAATTACCTCTTCTTCAGGTGATTCCTTTTGATTTGATCAAAAGGGCTGCTTAGGTTGGTTTTGTGATCAAATTAAGGCCTCTAAGATGAAGTGAGGGTATTTGGGAAGATATTTGAGTAGGTTTTGGCTGATCCAAATGGCTATGGAGGTGTGATTTTGAGAGAAGGTAAAGTACCCTTTTATAAGAGAGATGGGGGCCACTTTTGGAAAATCTTGAAATATTATTTTATTATAAAATAATTTTCAGTTTATGATGGATCTAAATGGATTTATTTCAAGGATAAGGTGGGTATGGGTAGAAATAATCTCAACCAATAGGTTTTAGACAAGTTTAGGTCACCATATTAACCTTGTCTTTTAGATTTAACTCTTAGTTAAATAGTTTAACTTTTACAATGTCTTCTTGTATTTTTATATTACATGGTTAATAAACTTATAATAAAATGCCAAGAGAACCAAAAGTGGTTCATTAATGACATATATATCATTATATAATTCATTTTTACAAACCTTATATTTTTATTAATATTACATCATTTAATAATATGGTATTTGTTTTGAAAACTCATTTATGTCAATTTGGACACTATTTAGTATTTTGTTTTTGTGAAAGTCAGAAAAACTTGATTACTTCTAAAAAATACATTAAATCAATCCTAAAATGTCATATCAACCTATAAAATTCGTGTAATTCATCGTAATAATCAATTTACATTTATTTTTATATTTATAATATCAATTATTTTAATCTTTCATTAATAAGGTAATTACTGCATCATCATTGTGTCAGAAATAAATTTAATTATTTAATGTCTAAAAATTATAAATAAAATACCATTATGTAGGAAATATTTTTATATTTTTAATGAATATTTATAGTCTAATTTATCTTATGTATAACGCTATATTAAAAATGTTTTAGTTATTAAAATTTGAATTTAACACTTTTAACTCTTCTTTAAATAAAATAATAATAAATGTACTAATCTAATCCAAGTGGATAAAATAGGATAATATTTTATTCCTAAGGTTGATTTTGGTCAAAATAAACTTATCTAATATAACCAGGACATGTGTTAGGGTAATTATAACATCATTTTTACCTTTAATTACCATATTTACTTTTAACTGTGGTAAATAAAATCCAAAAGTTACGATTCACCAAAAATTATTTTCACCCTATTGAACCAAATTTTACTTACTGATTTCAACCGTGTCTCTTGTATTTTTGAAATTTAATTTACATAAGTGGTAAAATTATGTTTTATGCAAATTTGTAAATGTTCCTAGAAGGTGGGTAAAAGGCGTTAAAAAGTTCAATAAAATTGTATACATATAATCTTATTGTAAAATGAATCCAATTAATTAAATTGAACTAATATAAATATTATGTATCTATTTTGACTTAAAATAAATTTAAATAAAATAAATAATTATTTAAATAAAAAGTCGGTTTTAAACAATAACACAATGTTTTTCACTATTCATCAAAAATTAAAAGTTTTCAGAAAAATACCAAAAATTCACCCTAAGATAATTTTGTTATTTAGAATCCAAAAATGAATTCCATTTTGAAAATAAAATTTATAAAATTTTAAAAAGTGGGTATTAATATTCATAACGGATAGTTTGATTGGTCATGGTGTGCTAGAACTCGAAGTTGCATACAACACAAGCTATTGTATTATTCAAAGTGAATCGTACCGTGGAAGCTTGGGGTGTTGTATTCTTCCCTCCTTCAAATAATTTCATCCTCAAAATTTCTAGAATATTAATTCATAAAAATATTTGGGTGGTTCTTCATCACAAGTTCCTCGGGTTCCCATGTTGCCTCTTCCAACTTATGGTTTCTCCATAGAACTTTTACCAGACGAGTCATCCAGTTTCTCAACACTTGTTCTCTGGTATCAAGAATCTTGACAGGCTCTTCACAATAAGACAGATCAAGTTCTAGTTCTATTTCTTCATATGTGAGTATAAGAATTGGGTCAGGCATGGATTTTCTCAATAGTGATATGTGGAACACATCATAAACTTTGTAGAGACTTGGTGGCATTTACAAACGGTAATATAAAACTCCAATTCATTCTAGAATTTCGAAAGGCCCGATGTACCTGGGACTTAATTTACCCTTCTTACTGAATTGTATAACACCCTTCCATAGAGATACCTTCAAGAAAATATAATATCCTACTTGAAATTCCAAATCTTTCCTTCAGTTATCGACATAGATCTTTTTCCTACTTTGAGCTGCTTTGATGTGGGTTTGGATAATCTTCACAATTTCCATTGTTTCCTCAACAAGTTCCAGGCCTACAAGTTTTCTTTCACCAAAATCATCCTAACAAGTTGGTGTGCGACATCTCTTTCCATATAACGCTTCATATGGTGCCATCTGAATACTTGAATGGAAGCTATTTTTATAAGAAAATTATACCAGAGGTAAATACTGATCCCATATACCTTTAAAGTCAAGTGAGAAAAATCTCAACATGTCTTCCAAGGTTTGAATAGTACATTCTGATTGTCCATCAGTTTGAGGGTGGCAGGCAGTGCTCAAATAAAGTATAGTATCCAGGGCTTTCTGAAGACTTTTCTAGAATCTTGATGTAAAATGGGGATCATGATCAGAAAAAATCGATAGGGGTACACCATGAAGTATTACAACTTCATTAATATATAGTCTTTCTAATCGTTCAAGTGGTAAATCTTCTCTTATAGAAAGAAAATGTGCTGACTTGGTAAGACGATCAACAATGACCCATATTGCATCATTCCTTCTAGGATTCTTTGGTAGACCCATGACAAAGTCCATCGTAATATCATCCCATTTTTACTCAGGTATGGGAAGAGGTTGCATGACTCCTCCAGGATTTTGTCTTCCATCCTTAACTTGTTAACAAACCATACATCTTGAAACATAATCAACAATATTTCTTTTCATGTTGTCCCACCGAAAATGTTCCTTCAAATATCTATACATCTTAGTGCTATGATGGTTTATAGAGAAATTGGATCTATGAGTATTATCCAACAATTCCCTTTTTAGATCAGGTATATCAGGAACACAAAGTCTCTTCCCAAATTTCAAAATTCCATCTTCATATATGAAGTCAATCATTCTCCCATCATTCACAGCTTTAATTTTCTTTGGAAACTTCTCATCATCAGTTTGAGAACTTTTTATCCTTTCTAGTAAAGATGGATTGGCAACCATTTGAAAATGTATTGATGTTTCACCTTCCATGATTATTCCCATATTCATTTTTACTAGATCCATGTACATAGGATCCCTTTCAACTCTCATCTTGTTCAGAACTCCATGATCATTTCTGCTCAAAGCATCTGCTACCTTATTTTCATTCCTCGGGTGGTAGTGTATAGTTCAATCATAATATTTGAGTAGTTCAAGCCATCACCTTTGCTTCATGTTGAGTTCTTTATGTGAGAAAATATACTTCAAACTCTTGTGATCGGTATATATATCACATTTTTAACCATAGAGATAGTGTCTCTATATCTTCAAAGAAAATATTATAGTTACTAAGTCAATATCATGAGTAGGATAGTTTTATTCATGGATTTTTAGCTGTCATGATGCATAGGCAATAACTCTATCATTCTACATAAGGACACAACTAAGACCTTTCTTTGAAGCATCACTATAAATAAAAAACCCGTCATTCTCTGATGGTAGAGTCAATATAGGAGCATTGACTAATATTTTCTTCAATTATTCAAAAAATTCTTAACACTCTTTTGTCCAAACAAATTTAACCCCTTTACGTGTGCGCTTGGTTAATGGGTTAGCCAATCGGGAAAAATTCTGGACGAAGCGTCGATAATAACCTTCTAAACCAATAAAAATGCATACCTCGGTTATACTTGTCGGTGCTAGCCATTCTTGGTTTACCTTGGTCTTTGAAGGATCAACAAAGATTCCATACTTAGAGACAATATGGTCAAGAAAAGAAATTTCCTAAATCCAGAATTCACACTTTCTAAACTTCCCATTTAATTCATTTCTTCTGAGGGTTTTCAGAATAGTGCGCAAGTGATTTTCATGATCTTTGTAGATTTTTGAGTATACTATGATATCATCAATAAATACCACTAAAAAGTCATCAATATATTCCTCGAAAACTATATTCATTAGATCCATGAAAACATAGGGTGCATTAGTCAGTCCAAAAGGCATTACTATTAACTCGTAATGCTCGTACTTGGTTTGAAATGCTGTCTTTGGAATGTATTCCTTCTTCATACACAACTGATGATATCTAGATTGAAGGTCAATATTTGAAAAATATTGACCTCCATGAAGTTGATCAAATAAATCATCAATGAAAGGTAGGGGATACGTGTTCTTTATTGTTATAACATTGATCTCTATGTAGTCAATGCACAACCTCATAGATCTATCTTTCTTCTTAACAAAAAGGACAGGGGTTCCCCATGGAGAAACACTAGGGAAAATAAATCATTTATTACTCGATTACTCTAGTTGTTTCTTTACTTCCACTAATTCCAAAGTGGCCATTCTATAAGGGGTCTTTGATACGGGCCTTAAACCAGGAATTAAATCAATGGAAAACTCAATTTCTCGTTCTGGAGGATGTCTAGGTAAATCCTCTATAAACGCATCAACACATTCTTTTACAATAGGTATGTCCTCTATTTGAACATTCCTTTCCTCACCCATAGTTATTTCACTCTCTTCCTCCCTAATAATTGAATTTAGAAGAGCTACTAGGGGTGGATCTATATAAGAATCAGATGGTGATGTTTCTGCTCTAATGATAACATACTCTTTATCACCATCGAAAATTGTAACCTCCTCCTTCTTACAATAAATTTTCGCATCATTGTTCGAAAGCCAATCCATACCAAGGATTATATCAAATTAAATCATAGGTATGAAGAGGAGATTAGCAGATAAATCATGTTTATATACCCTAATGGGAACTAATTCACAAAACTTTGTTGCAATGATACTTCCCTTAAGAGTTTTGAGTGACAAATATCTTGTTAAATCAAACTGGAAATATCTAATTTTCTTAGAAAAATGGGAAGATATGAAACAATGAGATGATCCAGAATCAAATAAAGCATTGGCTAAATTTTAGGAAACCATTAAATTACCTGCCATTATGTCATTCAGAGCTTCAACCTCAGCAGTAGTGATCACATAAACTTGGCCTTGCTTCCTTGGCCTTTTCTGAGGTAAGTTTCCTTGGCACTTAGGACATTAACTTGCATAATGCCCCGTTTCTCTACAATTTTATCATTAAACATTGACAACCTCTTTCTTCCCTTTGCAATCATGAGTTTGGTGGAATTTTTCTCCACACTTATAGCAGAATAAAATTCCCTTCAGGAAAGTACTGGGGTGTTTCTTCCGACATTTACTATAGGATGAAAATTCAACTTTTCTCTTATTCCCTTTATTTCCATTTACATAGTGTTCAGTAGATCTCTTATTCTCTTACTTTGATTTAAAGTCGTAATACTTAGAGAATTCTTTTTCTGTCTAGATATCACATGGGACAATATCTTCATACGATGAGAAGGATTGTGAGACTAATGCTTGATGGAAAAATGATTTTAACCCATAAAAGAATCGACCAATCTTACTCCTTGGGTTACATATATAATCTGTTGCATGCCTTTCTAACCTTGTAAAGTTTTCCTCATACTTTGCGACATTCTTATCCTCCTTTTGCCTTAGACTCAAAAATTGTCTTTCCATATACACTTGATGGTCACGAGGAAAGTATTTTTCTAAGAAAAGATCTTTAAACTCCCTTCATTCCATATTTGATACCTTTTCATCCTCCTTTTTGTTTTGAATTAATGACCACCATTGATCTGCATCTCCTATGAGGTGATAAAATTCCATGAAAACTTTTTCCCTTTCACTACTCCCCAAATCATGAAATATTTTCTCTAAGTAACTTATCGATTGCTCAACTACAAATGGATTTGTAGTCCCATTGAATGTTGGTGGTTGTTTCCTGATGAAGCTGTCTAACATCGATCCTCCATGTTGTGGATCAGGGTGCTCCATATGGGTAAGGTTATTATTCATAACCTGAGTGAGTTATCCCAGTATGATTATAAGTTTTTTAGCCCCAGTTGCATCATCAGATATACTATAATTATCTTGAGTAGGAGGGAAATCCCTACATGGATTATGTACATTGATACAGTTTCCATTCCTTCCACTAGGTGACATTTCTAAATAATGGAATACATTAGATTGGTTTATAAATCGAAATACATAATTCCAAACTACCTAACATAAATTGAACAATTTATGCATATAATCCATAATCATAAAAAAATGTTTTCTTTGAGGAATTATTTACTCATAAATCCTTTATAATGGTTTGTAAAGAAAATGTGAATTATCCTAAGCATATCCCTCACGAGTGTCATAACCAAGAGTGAATCATGGCCTGTTGTTGTGTGCCAGGATACCCCAGGTCAAACTCGAAACTCCTTGTTGGAGTTTTCACTCCTAGGTACATTTGTTCCAGAGCCGCCTCCACCTGATCGTATCGAGATCAGGATGTATTATTTGAAAAACTCACAAAATCTCTACATTACCAAAATTCTAGGAAGTTCTTCTATACTAATCCTCAAAGTATATCCTTTGGTAACATTAATAAGGCTGAGGCGTAAAGTCCCCTATTATTAAAATAGAAAGTTATACAAGAAGAAAAGATAGAGGAGAAAACACAACAATGCAGATCAACAAAAATGACATCAGCGCACTTGCGAGCGAGTGTTCATAATATGATGAGATATCTAAGCACCCCTGCCACATGGATATATCCCCCTACACTCAGCCTTTTCCTATATCTAGGGACCTCCACCATCATCCGAGATCTCAGAAATTACATCAATGTTTGCACACTTAAATCCATCCTGATCTTCCATTGTTTTTCTGTCTTCATCACTACTGGAAGATGCAAGCAATTCAAATGAATTATAGGTACTCACATTTTTCATAACTTTCTGAATTTGAGAATGAGGGGTTACACATCTTGGTGGAGTATGGGTTGATCCTGCCACTTTTTCATTTTTATTCCCTCCAAACTGTGAAAGTCTGCATGCACTTCAGGAGAGGAGGCTGGGACAGGTTCCTTCAAGGAACCTTTTTGTTCATGCTTCCCAGTTGGAGTGGGTTTATAGCGCATCATAACATCCTGTGCATTAGCCTCTTTAAGAGTGAAAGAGGTTGGAATAGAGATGATTGTATCCCTATAGTACTTAGCATGCATAATTTAAGTATTTCTAGCACTAACCTTAGCTGGAAAACCATGAAATAAATTGGACTTAACATGTGCTCTAGGAGTACCTTTCAGAGGGGATACCTCCTTGTTAGGGTAATGTTCTCTAATCAGAGTTTTTATAAATCTAGTTTACAAGGTTTGTACTAAACTTATTCTGATACCAAGTATAATTCCCCTACCCTAGTTACCTAGATTCAGTGCATTATTACATAACATTGGCATGATCACACAAGATCAAGTCTCAAAAGACCGATTAGTTTAGTAGCCTTGAAAGTACTAGATACATACATAAGTTTTACATTACATCATGAAATAAAAACAACAACATTGTGTACCCTTTGAACACACTCATATCCTTTATCCTATCCTTACAGGTTAATCATAATATACTTCTTCACATCCTGGGAAAAATAAACATAAAAAAGGGTGAGCTCAGATGCTCAGTAAGGATAACAATATAGCAGAAACTATCATAAATAAGCATAAACATTTAAGGAAATAAATAAGACTAAAACAAAATCCTTTTAAACATAAACTTTATTATAATATCGCAATGATAAATCAAAAAATTCCATTTACTTATTCACATGGATATTCTACTAGTTGAATAATCACATGAAATATCAATAGCCAATTTAAAAATGATGGAATGCATTATGATAGACATCATAACCACATATTCAAGGCCTCATGCTAGGACTAAAAATAATATTTTTTCAAGGCCTTGTGCCAAGACACTAGTTGGTCTCATGAGACCTACCGATTCATTTAGAAGCTATAGTGGGTTCCACCCGTAACTTACTAAGTCCAATGAATTCCTCATATGAAAAGGTTGAAATATAACATAAACATTCGTATTAAAACTAGAATACGAAATGTTACTACTTTAACCATAAACCATGAATGGTATAAAAATAACACACCCATGGTCAAAAATATCACAAAACCTTCAATAAAATATAGCATATTATATCATAATAAATCAACTTTAAACAAGTGTAAAATCCATTAAAGGATGTTGACATAGATGGAATCAAAACTATTTGAGAGAAATATCTTTCTATTTTGAAATAATTTAAAAGTCATGTAATTATAAAAGAAAACATTTATTTTTAAAATATTATTATAAGCTTATAATAAAAGATTTTAAGGTTTTATAATGGCGGAAAATAGCCGCACCCGCCGTATAAGTTAAAAAAATCATTCTTACCTAAATTTGTCAAAAATGTCATAAAGAACCTAGTTTGAAAATGTCATAAAGAACCATTCTATTGATGATGAAATCGTATGTAATTGGATAGTATATCATATATACATAATCATTAACGTGTTATATTTATTATTTACATCAATTATGCTCATTATTATACCCATACAAATAATTAAGTGTTGAATAACAAACTACACCATGACGTGGAGACAATAAGCCGTACGTATGCACGTATGGTGACTTTTTCATTCAATGGATAGATAGAATAATGAATATGGTTGTACCATATTTATAATAACATCATAGTATGTATAAGTTACTAGAGTTATTATTTTGGTATGGAAACAACAAGTAAATAAGAAGTGGAAGAAGAAAAGAACTTTGAAAGAGGTGATGAAATAATTACCTCTTCTTTGGGTGCTTCCTTTTGATTTGATCAAAAGGGATCCTTAGGCTGATTTTTTATCAAATTAAGGCCTCTAGGATAAAGTGAGGGTAGTTGTAAAGATATTTGATCAGGTTTTGGATATGAAAAATGGCTTTGGAGGTGTAATTTTTAGATAATGGGAAGTACCCTTTTATAAGAGAGGTGAGCGTCACTGTAGGAAAATATTGAAATATTATTTTATTATAAAATCATTTTCGGTTTCTAAGGGATTCAAATGGATTTATTTAGAGGATAATGTGGGTATGGGTCTAAATACTCTCAAATAATAGGTTTTAGATAAGTTTATGTCACCATATTAACCTTATCTTTTAGATTTAACTCTTAGTTAAATAGTTTAACTTTTACAATATCTTCTTGTATTTTTATATTACATGGTTAATAAACTTACTATAAAATGAAAAGTGAACACCAAGTGGTCCATTAATGAAATATATATCATTATATAAGTCCTTCTTCCAAACCTTATATTTTTAGTAATATTATATCATTTAATAATATAGTATTGTTTTTTAAAAACTCATTTATGTCAATTTTGACACTATTTAGTATTTGGTTTTTGTGAAAGCCAAAAAAACTTTATTACTTAGAAACAATACATTAAATAAATCCTAACATGTCATATTAACCTATAAAATTCGTGGAATGAATCATAAGTCTCAATTTACATTTATTATTATATTTATAATATCAATTATTTTAATCTTTCATTAATAAGGTAATTATTTCATCATCATTGTGTCATAAATAAATTTAATTATTTAATGTCTAAAAATTATAAATAAAATACCATTATGTAGGAAATATTTTTATATTTCTAATGAATATTTATAGTCGAATTTATCTTATGAATAAACCTATATTAAAAATGTTTTAGTTATTAAAATTTGAATTTAACACTTTTAACTCTTCTTTAAATAAAATAATAATAAATGTCCTAATCTAATCCTAGTGGATCAAAGAGGATCATATATTATTCATAAGACTGATTTTGGTCGAAATAAACTTATCCAATAGAATTAGGACATGTGTTAGGGTAATTATAATATCATTTTCACCTTTAATTACCCTATTTACTTTTAACCATGGTAAATAAAATCCAAAAGTTACTATTCACCAAATTTTTTTTTCGTCCTATTGAAACACATTTTACTTATTGATGTCAACCGTTTCTCTTGGATTTTTGAAATTCAATTCACCTAAGTAGTAAAATTATGTTTTATGCAAATTTGCAAATGTGCCTAGAAGGTGGGTAAAAGATGTTAAAAAGTTCAATAAAATTTTATACATATAATATTATTATAAAATGACTTCATTGAACTACATTGAACTAATATAGGTATTATGTATCAATTTTTACATAAAGTAAATTTAAATAAAATAAATAATTATTTAAATAAAAAGTTGATTTTAAACAATAACGTAGTGTTTTTCACTATTCATCAAAAATTGAAAGTTTTCAGAAAAATACCAAAAATTCACCTTAAGATAATTTTAATATTATGAATCCAAAAATGAAGTCCATTTTGTAAGATAAAATTTATAAAATTTCAAAAAGTGGGTATTACTATTCATAACGGCTAGTTTGATTGTTTGTGGTGTGCTAGAACTCGAAGTTGTGTACAACACAAGCTATTGTATTATTCAAAGAGAAGTGTACCGTGGAAGCTTGATGTGTTAAAAACACAAACAATAAATACAACAAGAGTAAAAAGTATAAAAAAGGAGATACAAATAAAACCATATAATCAAAGCATAAATAGGATAAACTAGAAAGTATGTCAAGTCTCCATGTGACCAAATGTCACCTCTAAACCAATCTGAATCGAAGGCAGCAACAATAAGAGAATCCAACATGCTACAAGATTCCTATCCCTTTACATGGATCATGAAATACAACATTTACAACCACCCAAAGAAAAAATTAAGGTGTGAGCACAAATCCCACTAGGATACCGCCACCAAGTTTATAAAAGGTCTAATATCAAGAATGAAATGGTTCTAGCATTTAAAACAAAAGTATTTTTACAAATTATTTTTTTATTAATCCAATCCATTTTCAAATCATTTTCTATTTGGTTTTCATAAAATCCTTTCATATTTTTAAAAAGAAATATGATAAGTAGATGTGATTAAATAAGGATTCCAATCCATACATAAAGAGGTAAGTTAGTAAAAACATATCCAATAAATAAAATATCATGTGAAGCTATGTGATAAAAACTCACATAAAAACCTATGAGAAAAAATCCATGATAAAACAATCATCTGATAAATAACCCATATTAATATCCAAAAGGTTACCTCCCTGTGGTTCCACACTCACTACGGCTACCCATGTATATTTCCTGATGCACCCAAGGTTTCTAATGTGCCAAGTTTGTCAAAAATTATAAGAACCTAGCCTTAAAACATTACTTAATCTTTAATTTTAGTCAAGAACATACATTATTACACATTGAGGACCTTTTCAAGTTTAGAGTTTTAAATAATTAGGATATATTACATACATAACATACCACATTCATACAAAGAGGATACTACTAAAAACAATATCCATTTTTTTTCAAAATATAAAACATTAAAACTTAAAACATGATTTCTTTTATAACAATTCATATCAAACATCATGAATCCATTATTTATCTTACCCATCCTTATATCTTGTGAAACACATTTTAAAAACTTAGGATGAGTATAAAACTCAGTAAGGGATACAAAGAAAGTAATCATTAGTCAAGTGATAACATAAAAACCAATAAAACCCATAATTATAAAAACTCATATGCATAGAAACATCATGTAGTTAACTTGGGACATATTTACCATATTACTCTTACATTAACCCTTACACATGGAATAACCTTTTGGTCAACTTCTATCTCTGGAGCACCCAATTAATTGGAGAGCTATAATGGGGATCACCCGTCATATATTGAGCTATAATGGGATCAACCCAACATATCTTGAGCTATAATGGGATCAACCCAACATATTTTGAGATATAATGGGTCTCACCCATCATATATTGATCTATAATGGTATCAAACCAACATAAATAATTTACAAGGAACATATCATGAATAAAAAACTTCATAACTCATTTACACCCTTGAGCAAAACACATTCACATTTCAGAATACCCTTTTTCATAAAAATCACTCTTAGAACATAAACACTGAACACACACAATAATGAAAAATTATTATTAAAAAATAAATATAAAACATATAATGGAGACACTATAGTATTAAAAAATCATTAAATCAAAATATAACACTCATGAGATAAAAAAAGAAACAATCTCTTTGGATTTCATAAAGGAGTCATCTAAAAGGATTTTAAGAGGAAAGTCCTTTTCAAATACCATAAAATTTAAGATATAATTGATTAAATCAAGGTAATATGTATATATAATGTAAATACACATAATATAACAAAATTACATTTCCAAAATCCTCTTATCATGATAAAAACCATTGAAGTTGAAGGTTGAACCAAAGAATGGAAATTGGGTTTAGAATTCACTTACGAAATTTCGGCATGGTAACAGGTGTACATGGAAGGGACTAATGAGAGAGAAATGGGTCTATAATCATTAATAAATCATAAGGGAAGTATGTGGGTGGTGAAAAAACATACACCATCATTAGGAATTAAAAATTAAAGAGCATACGATAGGGGTGATTCTTGAATAAAATTGAGAAAGAGAGCACCCCTTACCTCTGGTTTGACCCCTTAAAACATGTTTAAACCTCCTGTATGAAGGTTTAAATAGTGCTATTAATATTTTACAGAAACACATTAATATTTATAGAACCTTTCATAATCATTTTATAACATCATTACACCAATTAATTAATAATATTTTGTTAATTCCATTGTTTTCAGGTGCATTCTTTTCATGGTTTCCATGATCTGTTCATGATGGATATTCTTGTCGATTGGAAGTGAAACTCCAGAATTGGAATGAAAAGGTATTTAAATATTTCCATAACCATAAATTATACCATTTATCATTTTTTATTCTTACATAAGGATTATACATAAGTTAAAACATTATCAATATTTGTTTAGGTCATTTTGGCGATTCTTCGATCATAATGAACTCATTTTGTTTTATAAATTAATAACATGTGTAAAAAATGAGTCTATAACCTTATATAATATATAATACATAAATTATAATCTGGTTCAAATATAAAAATGGTTTCATTACCATTATTAAAGGAAGTAAAAGGAATTGAAATCACATTGTCCACAATGTCGGTATATCGACACATCACAGACGATGTTTTAATTTCTTGAATAAGTAGAAGAGGAGAAAAAGTATAATGGTGGATATTCCATAAACATGATGAAATAAATAATATGTAAGATACTGGATCATTCATGACTCTTGAATAAGGGGAGGTTAGGAAAGAAGAATAATAGAAATGAAAATGAATAGGAAAGAAAGAAAACAAAAGTGGATGTTTACCACTTGATCTCTTATCCTTGAGATCCTTCTTAAGGCCCTTGGTTTTGGCATCTTAGTGAGACCAATAGGTCTTTTACATGGAGAAGGGTCTTGAGAGAATTATTGGGCAGAACTTAGTCAAGGATAAAGGATTGAGAGGTGTGAGAGGAAGAGGGGGGAGTGGGTGGTATTTATAGTGGATGAGATAATGAGTTTTACATTATTTTAATCATTATTTTATTATTTTTCCACAAGACAAGAAATAATTATGATTCTAAGACCAAAAATAGTAATAAGTTCTTGTTATTTTGAACCAAGTGGTCTTACATCAGCCTTGCATGACCTATGATTCAATAAAAAAATCATTTAGTATTTATTGTAAATTATCGTATTTTACTATTCATAAAAAATTCAAGTATTTCAGAAAATTATCAAAAATTAACCCCAACAATTTTCAATGTTTAGAATTGAAAAATGAACTCCATTTTATCAAAATAATTTTCCAAAAATAAGAAATTTAGTTTTTAAATAAAATAATATTTTATTTGAAAAATAACAATTTTAAAACATTTATTTACTTATCCCAAGATATGGGTATATCATACTTTTAATCAAATATTATATATATACTATCATTAGTGAGGTTACTATTCATAAGGGTAACATTAATATTCATAAGGGTATGTTACTATTCACCAAAAATTAAGTTGGTCTTATCAGACTGTAAATAACTTACTGATTGCAACCACATATGTCTGTTTTTCGAAATTCAAAACACAGAAGTGGGAAAATTAAGTTTAGTGCTAATTATAACAATATACTTAAAACGATGTTTCATGCATTTAAATTTACTTTTAAAACCTTGGGTTGTTACATTATCCCACCTTCTAGAAATTTGGTCCTCGCAATTTTATTTACTTTTTAAACAAGTGAGGGTACCTTTCCCACATAGCATTTTCAGATTCCCATGATGCCTCTTATACCATGTGGTTTATCCACAAAACCTTTACCTGGTGGATTACCTTATTCCGAAATACTTTCTATCTATGATAAAGAATTTGAAATGGTCTCTCTTCATAAGTAAGGTTCTCTTCTAGCTGAACTTCTTTTGGGATCAAAACATGAGATGAATCTCACACATACTTTCTCAACATCAAAATATGAAAAACATTGTGGTGTACCTGAGACAAATTCAAAGGCAATGATACTTGATATGAAACTAGTCCAACATAAATATTTAAAAAGGACCAATGAACCATGGACTTAGATTTTCTTTCTTAACAAAACACATCACACTTTTCCAAGGAGAGATTTTATGGAAAGAACGGTCACCTACCTCGAAAGAGAAGTCTTTCCTTCTGTTATTTGTATAACTTTTTTGCCTTTTCTGAGCTGTCCTCATGTGCTTATAGATCATCTTCACTTTTTTATACACTTACTCAACTAATTATGTCCCCATAAAATTTCTTTCACTGACTTCATACCAAAACACTGGAGTCCGACACCTCATCCCATACAATGCCTCAAAAGGTTCCATATGTATACTAGAATGAAAAATGTTATTATAAGAAAACTCAACTTAAGAAAGATGTTGATCCCAACTTCCCTGGTAATCCATTAAACAAGCTCAAAGAATATTCTCCAAAGTTTGAATCATTTTTTCTTACTACCCATCTAATTGAGGATGGAAAACTGTACTGAAATTTAATTATGTTCCCAACAACTTCTGAAGGATCTTCCAAAAGTTAGAAGTGAACCTGGGATTCCAGTCAGATATAATGGAGAGGCACTCTGTGTAACCTGAAAATATCTTTGAGGTACAAATGAGAAAGATGATCCAAAGAAATTATATCTAGAACAAGGATAAAATATGCAGATTTAGTCATCCAATCAATAATAACCCAAATCACATTGTTACCTTGATTAGTCTTTGGTAGTCCCACAATGAAGTCCATGGATATATTATTCCATTTTGACTCTGGCACTGGAAAAGGCTGAAGCATCCCCTTTGGTAATTGCCACTCTTCCTTAACCTATTGACTTGTCAAACATTTCATGGTAAAATCAAAAATGTCCCTTTTCATTCCATCCCACTAGTAATACTCTCAAAGATCTCTATACATCTTAGTGCTTCCAGGATGAACTAAAAATAGAGAACTGTGAGCTTCAAATAACAATTCTTTATTCAATTGAGAATCACAAGTCACACATAACCATTTACCAAATCTTAAAACACAATATTTATCAAGGTTAAATTCTGGAAAATTACCCATTTTAACCCATTATACCTTTCTCTGTAGCTCACAGTCTTCCTTCTGTGCTTTATTAATTCTGTCTGACAAAGATGATTGCACTGAAACCTAAAACAAAAAAAATGTATTTCCTACACCAAAAACATATAATCCAAAATTCATCAAATAATTTTCCAAAGGATCACATTCCAAATGTATCATGGTTAATGTAGAATTACTTTTCCAACTCAATGTATCAGCCACTCTGTTTTCTTTCCCAGGATGGTAATGAATCGTGCAATAATAATCCTTGATTAGTTCTAGCCATCTTCTCTGTCTCATATTTAATTCCTTCTAAGTGAATATATAATTCAAACTTTTATGGTCAATATATATTTAAAATTTGGCTCCATATAAATGATTCCTCCAAAATTTTAAAGCAAAGACCACAAATGCAAATTCCAAATCATGTGTATGATAATTTAACTCATGGGGTTTAAATTGACATGAAGCATAAGCAATTAACTGATCATTCTGCATCAGAACACAACCAAGTCCCTTCAAATAAACATCACTATAGATGAAAAATTCACCATTTCTAGAAGGTAGATTCAGAACTAGAGCATTCACCAATCTTCTTTTCAAAACCTGAAAACAAATATCACATTCTCCTATCCAAACAAATTTAACCCCTTTTCGTGTTAACTTAGTTAGCGGGATAGTTAACCATGAAAAGTTTTTAATAAACCATCAGTAATAAACTATTAATCTAAGAAAATTGTGAATCTCTATAACATTTTTAAGTCTTGTACATTCATCAACAACTTTTGTTTTTTCAAGATCAACTCTTATTCCATCCTTATTTACAATGTTCCTAAGAAAAGAAATATGTTGCAACCAAAAATCACACTTGATGAATTTTCCATACAGTTTCATTTCTTTTAAGGTTTGTAAAACAAACTTTAGATGTTTTTCATGCTCCTACTTACTTATATAATATACCATAATTTCATCAATAAACACAACCAAAAACTTATCAAAGAAGTCATGAAATATTCTATTCATAAGATCCATGAATACATTGGGTGAATTATTTAACCCAAAAGTCATAACTACAAATTCATAATAACCATATCTAGTATGGAACACATTCTTTGAGATGTCTTCATCCCTTACTTTCAACTGATGGTACCCCAACCTCAGGTCATCCTTCGAAAAATACTGTGTTCCCTAGAGCTAATCAAACAAATAATCAATATGAGGAAAATGATTCTTGTTTTTAATAGTAATGTTATTAAAGGCTCTATAATTAATTCAATGTCTCATTGAACCATATTTCTTTTTAACAAATAAGACAGGAGCACCCCATGGTGAAGTGTTAGTTCGGATAAAGCCTTTATCTAATAATTCCTGCAACTGTTTTTTTAATTCCAGAAGTTCCATTTGAGCCATTAGATAAGGGGGTTTAGAAATTGGATTATCATCAGGAACTAATTCAATAGTAAACTCAACCTCTCGACCAGGAATAACACCAGGAAAATCATCAAGGAAAACATCCAGGTATTCATTTACCACTAGTATATCATTAATCTAGATAGTTCCCTTATCTTCAAAAATATGAGCAAGGTAACTTTCATTTCCATATTTCATAAATATCTTAGCTTCCTGATATCTTATCAATGGTATGAGTTTATTCTTGTATAGAAACTAAAACTCATTCTGAAAAACAAATTTTTTTCTCTCAAATCTATCTTAGCATGATAAAAAGAAATCCAGTCCATACCCATAATAACATCAAACTCTACTAGAGGAAAAACAACAAGGTTTGTAGGTAAATTATTTCCACAGACATAGATAGGTTTATTATTATAATTTATTTTTTTCACAATATTTCCTCCAGGTGTTTTTACAATGAGTTTTCATTTCATTTCATGAGGTTAAGTTCCCAATGTTTTTGAAATTTTTTCAAAAATGAAGGAATGTGTAGACCCTAAATCAAACAACACATTTTCAAAATCTATAAAAATAAGAAATGTACCTGATACCACCTCATTTTATGGTTCAAAATCTATTGAAGTGGTTGAAAATGATTTTTCCACACCCTTTTTCTTCCAATCTTGCTGATTTCCTGCCTGAGTGACTAGCTTCGAACAAACATTAGCAAAATGACCCAATTTCTTATAGTTAAAGCATCTCACCATCAACTTCTCATTAATTTTTGGACCATTTTCCTTGCACTCACGAGACATGTGTCCAAAATTTCAGCATCAGTATCATTTCCTAGAATTTACAATACATTCACTAGGAAGCCATTTACAACACTTTTCACAAGAAGGGAAATTCATTTTCTTACCTTCAAAATTATTTGACAAGTTCTTCCCCATTGCCTGCCAACCTGAATACTTATTATTCTTGTCATCACAAGGGACATATGCGTTAGCATACTCCATATAAACTTTTTAATCACAATGAACATGCTTCTCATATCTTTTAAACTCTCGTGAATCCAAAGCTCTTCGCAAAAATGTTTTCAAACTAGAGTAAAATCTATTAATTTTAATATCAAAATCCCGAGTAAAATATGGTATGTACCTGGATAGTCTTATAAAATTAGCTTCATATGATTCCAAATAATAATCATCTTACTTCTTTAGTTCCAAGAATTTTTTCTCCATTCTGAGTTGAATAGGAAAATATTTTTCCAGAAAAAACTCTTAAAATCATCCCATTCCAAACTGTCAAGATCATCTCTTTCTCTTTTATTCTTAACCATATACCACCATTGATCGGATTCACCTTCCAAATGATAAATGGATAGTATTACCTTTTGATGTTCTGAACATCCCATGACATCAAATATCTTTTCTAGAGCGTTGATCCATCCTTCGAATATCATTGGATCTGTGGTTCCACTGAAAGCTGAAGGATGTTTCCTCATAAAATTCTCCACAAAAGACATGTTTCTTCATATTATATCATGTTCCACTCTAGCACGGATACCACCATAATTTATTTCTTGATTAAACTAATCCATTTCCATTACAAAATACTTGGTTCTAATTCCCACCATTCCAGGGTGCAGTTTTGGACAGACATCAACCACTTGGTGCCTTCCTACTTCAGCATCCCTGTTTCTTCTGTGGAAAACCATTCTAAACAGAAATATCTTAGATGAATCAACATGGTAATATTTAAATTATATAACATTTAAATTTAAACATAGAGTAAAAATCATTTATGGTATTCTCTTAACATCATCCTAACCCCTAAAGTTTTCTAAACCATCCTTTGATACCAACTATAAGGACCCAGCCTTAAAACATTACTTAATCTTGAATTTTAGTCAAGAACATACATTATTACACATTGAGGATATTTTTGGGTTTAGAGTTTTATAGAATTTGGATATCATACATACATAACATACCACATTCATACAAAGAGTGTACTACTAAAAAAATATCTGTTTTTTTCAAAATATTAAACATTAAAAATTAAAACATGATTTCTTTGACAACACTCCATATAAAACATCACGACTCCCTTATTTATCTTAACCATACTTATATCTTGTGATATTTTTAAAAACATGGGATGAGTATAAAACCTAGTAAGGGATATAAAGAAATAAATTGTTAGTCAAGTGATAACATAAAAACCAATAAAACCCATAATCATAATAACTCATATACATAGAAACATAATGCAGTTTACTTGGGAAATATTTACCATATCACTCTTACATTCACCCTTACACATATAATAAAATTTGGTCAAATTATATCTTCAGAGTACCCAATGCATTGGAGAGCTATAATGGGTCTCCCCCGTCATATCTTGAGCTATAATGGGCTCAACCCAACATATCTCGAGCTATAATGGGATCAACCCAACATATCTTGAGATATAATGGGGACCACCTATCATATATTTATATATAATGGGCTCAAACCAACATAAATAATTTCCAAGGAACATATCATGAATAAAACACTTCATAACTCATTTACACCCTTGAGAAAAACACATTCACATTTCAAAATACCATTTTTTGTAAAAATCACTCTTAGAACATAAACACTCCACACACAAAATAATGAAAACTTATTATTCAAAAATAAAAATAAAACATATAATGGAGAAACTATATTATTAAAACATCATGAAATCATAAGAGAACACTCATGACATAAAAAAAAGAAACAATCTCTTTGGATTTCATAAAGGAGACATCTAAAAGGATTTTAAGAGGAAAGTCCTTTACAAATACCATAACATTTAAGAGAGAATTGATTAAATTAAAGGAATATGTATATATAATAAAAATACATATAATTTAACTAAATTAAATTTAACAAATCCTCTTATCATGATAAAAACCATTGAAGTTGAAGGTTTACCCAAATAATAGAAATTGGGTTTAGAATTCACTTACAAAATTTCGACATGGTAACGGGTGTACATTGATTGGATTAATGAGAGAAAAATGGGTCTCTCATCATTAATTCATAATAAGGGAAGTATGGGTGAGGTGTTAAAACATACAACATCATTAGGAATTAAAAATTAAAGAGCATAACATAGGGGTGATTCTTGAATAAAATTAACAAAGAGAGGATCCCTTACCTCAGGTTCAACTTCCCTCAAATGAATTTAAACCTCATGTATGAAGATTGAAATAGTGTTATTAATATTTTATAGAAACATATTAATATTTATAACACGTTTTATGATCATTTTATAACATCATTCCACCAATTCATTAATAATATTTTGTTAATTCCATTGTTTTCTCGTGCGTTCTTTACATGGTTTCCATGATCGGTTCATAATGGATATTCTTATTGATTGGAAGTGAAACTCCAGAATTGGAATGGAAATGTATTTACATATTTCCAAAACCATAAATTATACTATTTATCATTTTGAATTTTGACATGGGGATGATTCATACGTTAAAACATTATTGATATTTGTTTAGTTCATTTTGGCGATTCTTCGATCATAATAAACTCATTTTGTTTTATAAATTAATAACATGTATACAAAATGAGTCCATAACCTTATATAAGATATAATAAATAAATTATAATCTGGTTCAACCATAAAAATGGTTTCATGACCCGTATTTAAGGAAGTAAAATAAATTGAAATCGCATCATCCAAGATGTTGGTAAATCGACACATCACGGACAATGTTTTAATTTATAGGATAAGTGAGAGAGGAGAAGAAGTATAATGGAGAATATTCAATAAACATGATTAAATATATAATATGTAATATACTGGATCATTCATGCCTCTTGGATAAGGGGAGGTGGGAAAATAATAATATTAGAAAAAGAAATGAAAAGAAAAGAAAGAAAACAAAAGAGGATGTTTACCTCTCAATATCTTCTCCTTGAGATCCTTCTCAAGGCCCTTAGTTTTGGCCTCTTGGTGAGACCGATAGGTATTATAAGTGGGGAAGGTTCTTGGGAGGATTATTGGTTAGAACTTAGGCAAGGCTTAAGGCTTTAGAGTTGTGGGAGGAAGAGGGGGGAGTGAGTGGTATTTATAGTGGAGGAGAAGAGGAGTTTTACATTATTTTAATCATTATTTTATTATTTTTCCACAAGACAAGTAATAGTTATTATTCTGAGACCAAAAATAGTAATAAGTGCATGTGTGTTTGAACCAAGTGGGCTTATATCATCCTTACATCACCTATGATGTAGTAAAATAAGTATTTAGCAGTTATTGTAAATTATCATATTTTACTATTCATAAAAATTTTAAGTATTTCCGAAAATTACCGAAAATTCATCCCAACCATTTTTCGATGTGTAGAACCCAAAAAATGAAATCCATTTTATCAAAATATTTTTTCTAAATGTAATAAATTTAGTTTTTAAATAAAATAATATTTTATTCGAAAAACAACAATTTTAAAACATTTATCTACTTATCCCAAGATATGGGTATATCATACTTTTAATCAAATATTATATATATACTATCATCAGTAAGTTTACTATTCATAAGGGTATGTTACTATTCATTATGGTAACATTACTATTCATAAGGGTATGTTACTATTCACAAAAAAAATAAGTTGGTCTTATTGGACTCTAAATAACTTAGTGATTGCAACCGCGTATGTCCATTTTTCAAAATTCAAAGCAAAGAAGTGGGAAAATTAAGTTTAGTGATAATTATAACTATCTACTTAAAACAACGTTTCATTAATTTCAATTTACTTTTAAAACCTCTCGGTGTTATAAAAATACATTTCAAAACCATTCTCAAAATATTATAAAACATTTTTAAGCCAATCCAATCTACTTCATTGTTTGAATACACACTTCTAAATCAAGAAAATCCATTTCAAAAAATAAACCCTTTAAAAACATTTGTCTTTACAAGAAATCCTTTCAAACCACATATCACTTCAAATCAATGAACAACCCAAATGAATTTACCAATAATGATAATAAATTCATATATTTAACCCATTGTATAGAAACATCTACCTCAAAGCTATATAAACCTAGCCGCCTTCAATAATAGTGGATGGAAACTAATTAACCAACCTTCAAATGTCATGTCATTATAGGAGAATACAATGGATAGATAGAAAACACTATTCAATCACGAATCTGAATAGAACCACAACCAAAACCATAGCCACAACCAAATCCAAAGAAGAAATAGATGGAACACTTTCCCAGATAGGCACACCACAACAACCCTAATGACCGATCATTTAAAAAACAATCCATAAGGAACAAAGATCGCCAAAATTGACTAGGGTGAGATCTGGGTCAAGAGAGGGAGGCTGCATGGTTGAATGAAATGAAAGTAATTCATAAAACACCCTAAAAACAACATCTTGTGATATTTACATTTTCTGTAATCCCATTACACATCATTTATTCCACAAAGTCTAAAAATTCCAAAATATGTGTCACCGTTTTAATAAAAAACTAATTTTTCCATTACATGATGTGAACCAAATACAGGGCATGTAATCCTTTCATGCCCAGAACCTTTTGATGATATATTCTTGGAAACCATTACATGATGAGTAATCGCTTGACACAATGTGTAATCTACCAGTAGATACAAAACATCCCAATTTCTAGCACAAAAACATCAAAGCATCCAAGACATTCTTCAAACTTATGGAGAACCACTTAAATACTATTAACACATTTATACTCAGACTCTAGTAATTCAAACAAACATATATCCCTGAATTTTAGGTCATTTTTTCTAGAAAAGTATCTCTATACCCAATAATCCCACAAACACACCCAAATAAAGATGATAAACAACACATGGATAAAGGGGTACCTAAAAAGAATAATAGCATGTTACACTAGTGGTTTTCAAGAATGTTAACACGGTCTCCTCTAATTATGTGATTTAGATTTGGAGAGAAGGACCTTGTTTTTATTGGAACCCCAATACTCTTTATTATTAATGTTGAATCGGTTATTGTTTACTCCACCATTAAAAGTTATGTTAATTATTATAATCCATATAATTTTCATCTTCTACATATATAGCTTGGGGTTGGTGCATGGAATCATGACATCCATATTCTTCATTAAGGCCTCTATTTGAGTATCCATCCATTCATTTTTATGCACCATGCATACTCTTTTCTTTTTCACTCCTTACTTTTTTCATTAGAAACTATTACTATCCATTTTATCCAAGAGTTGATAACTTTCCTCTGGTTACTTTTTCATTAGTGAACCTCTAGTGGCTATATCTATGATTGATCCATTTCCTTGAGATAAAACTTTATATTTTTTTAATTAGCAACAACATCTTAATACCATAATGAGGAAACTTCCTTAACAAGTCTTTAAGCCTCACCCATGCATTATACAATGATTCTTTATCAAATTGATTTAAATCTAAAATATTTACATGAATGTATATATATTTTAATGGATAAAAGAAGCAAGTTAGTAAATTTTCTACCAAATCATCCCTGGTGATTATATAATGTGGGGTTGGACTTTGGATCCACACTTGTGCTATGTATTTTAATGATAATCTGAATAAACCTATCCTTACTGTATCTTTGGAGATAATGTTGAATAATAATTTGTCACAAATCTCAAGAAAACTTCCCAAGTGATTGTTCGGGTGTTCATGTGGTATCCTGATGAATTAAATTAAATTTTAGATCATTTGAATGATTCCCAAATTTATCTAAAAGTTATTAGTAGCCACTAGAGGATCTAAAATTATTTTTTGGATCTCCACACTTAAATTTCAACCATAATCTATCAACATTCATATCCCCAAGTCTCTTCCTTGCACTAGTTGGTTAACTTATTGACCTCTTTCAACTATTGGATCAACTCCAGCTGTCACGACCCATCCCAGTGGGGCCCGCGCCGTGACTCCCCAAGCCCGCCTCCAATAGGCCAGGGGCTGGTGACTAGCACTGAATAAGCATATTACTAACATGGGAGGCATTGCCTAAGTACCTGTACACACACACACACACACATCTGCAAGCCCACAAATGATAAAATTTAAAACCATAAGGAACAAAATGCATGCATACAACTAAACCCCAACCAACAGAGTACAAAGAAAGGTAGAGTACTGTAAAAGTAAACTGGGCCAAAATACAAGCCCACCAAAAACAAACAAATAAGAGTCTGAAAACTGCAAAGTCCAACCTGTAAACACAAAAGGTACTGGGACTGCTGCTCGTAGCTGTAGGAACACATCAGCCTGTAGGGAACTTAGAAATATTGGTCCTGTCCTGGTCCGCCCTGGACTCTATCAAAAGGATGCTCGTCTCCACAAGACACCAGATGTGCGGGCAAATCCCTTGCAGGGGTGAGTATGACAATACTCAGTAGAGGACCCCAAAAACCACAAAGCAGTATACAAATTAAAGGTACAGTCAGCTATTCACAGTATACTTCTATAGAACATATAGAACAAACCATATATACTCAAAACCCATACTCGTAGTCAAGGGACAAGTCACACAACTGCATACCCCTGTTAGGGATTCTGTTTTAAGATTCTGTGATGCACTCGTTCCGGGAGAACACACTCCACGAGTCTTATAGCTCTGATGACGTCTGTCCAAGAAGTACTGTTTGTCGGGAACTGTCACGAGAAGTAGCTGCACTCATTACGGGAGACACACTCCTGAGTGGTAAGGTTACGGTAGATAGAAGGCACTCATTACGGTAGACACACTCCTGAGTGGGAAAGATCACGATACACAAATGAGGATCACTGCCAGGGCCATGGCGGATACCTTGACTCATCCAGATTCACCAGTTAGGTGATACACCAGCTAGGTAGAGGATCAATGCCTGGTAAAGTTTGTCACGTCGATGCCTGAATCTACCTAGGGTTAGGAATGGATAGAGGATCTCACTCCGAGCCTCTCGGAGGGATGCCGAATCTATCACAAAAAGTCCGGCTGAAGGGATCACACTCCTGTAGAAGGAAACGATGCCTGAACTTTAGGGGAATGAGAAGAAGGGGCACTAACCCAAACAAAAGATGTCCAGGATATGGTGAACAAGAGGACCATGCTTTTCCCAAAAAGTACACGTTGTGTAGAAAATATACACGCCGTGTTGTCTGACCCTGGGTACTGCCCGTGTACAACGACCCGTGTCTTAGTCTGGTCGTGCAGGAAAAACTTAGCACACAGTGTGTAGTATGATGTACACACCGTTTCCGAGTGACTGGGGTTGGCCCTGTGTACGCTGGCCAAGTGTCCGCACACGGTCATCAACTCGTGTACAACCAACCCGTGTAACTGCCACATGGGGTGACCTGCGTTACTGGCCTCGCCTGTCCGTGTGATGGAGTACACGGTTGTGTACTCCATCCCATGTCCGCGTATCCCTGGGATACACGTCGAGTCCTGCGTAGCCGCTTCTGTCACGCTGTACACGCCGTGCCGCCTGAAGCCGTGTAGGTCATCCCGTGCCCGTGTACTACCCAAAGTACACGCCGAGTCTTCGGGGAAGGCCCAAGACGCCGTGTGACCAAGTTCACATTCCATGTGACACCTCTCTGACCCCCGAAACCCTAGCCACTGCCAGTACTACACGTCGTGTTCTTCATAAGTACACGCCGTGTGTTCTAGAAATTTTCAGAAACGACGCTCCTCGCCGGCGCGCCTCCCGTGCTACTCCGATCGTCGATCCAGCCGTCTGATTGCCACGAAACCTTCAGGTTATGGCCGCCCCGACACCATGAAGCCGCTTCCAGTGTTTTCGATCCCCCAATCGGCTGAGAAAACATGATTTGATTCTCCCACGTGAAGAACGCTCAAAGAACTCCCTTTACCGATCCAGTCTGATTCGTCATCCGCCATCATCATCTCACCTCCACAAGGTTGTTGTGGTGTCGAACCTTTGATTTGGGATCATTGAATCATGGAACGGATGTGCAACGATCCGTTGTTCGTCGCCCCGCGAAGAACGCGTGAGAAAATAATGGGGGAGGAAATCCAATAAACAAATCGAGGAACGAACCTCCGCCGTCATTCGTCACGGAATTGATCCACTCCCGTTAATAGGTTTAAACAGAGTAGAGATCAACATAAATAAAATCATGGATTATTTCCCCAAAATCATCCCAAAGAAAACCCTCCCACAAGAACGTATGAATCCGCGGATCAACTTGTTTGTGGTTGATCCGCGTTCGTCGTTTAAACTCAAAAACGGGGAAAATAAATTGAAACAACAAACCCCTACCTCAAACTGGTTGAGGAGAGATCTTTGCGACGCGTCTGCCGAAGGGATTCGTCAAAATCCGAGGGGCGTCGATTGCTTATGTTGTCGTCGTCCGCCAACACGTCCTCCTCCGCCCAAGATTCAAGAGAAATCTATCTATCTCTATCAACTCGCAGGGTTATGAGGCTAATCGTGTGAATTTTCCATAAGCATGAATTTATAGGGGAGGATTAGGTCACTACTCAAAAAAGGAAAAGTTTTAAAATAATAAAATAAATCATTAATTTATTTTATTCCTTCTAAAGTGCTTCCATTTTTAAAATGCTCAAAAATTAAACTTCGCATCCGACCTGCGCCGATCGAGGTTAGAACCGTTAATAGGTAATGTCATCGTCCCAGATGAAATGGTGCCCTAAGATTTTTAATCTGGGCACCCGTTTGGGAACTTCCATGACCGCACGCGAGTGCCGACTTACTTAACTAAAAAAAGTTCAAACCACCATTCCAGGCTTATTGGACCTCGGAATGATGTGCCGTCTTCGTGCCCGGTCTCGAAAAAAGATTCCATATAATATTTAAAAATAATACACGGAAAACCCGAGGCATTAAATTCTCCCCACCTTGGGGCTTTACATCCCTGAAAAGCCAAAACAAAGGCTACTAAAAAATATGAGGGTATTGGGCACGGATCTGAGCCTCCCGCTCCCACGTGATCTCCTGAAGATTTTTGTGTTTCCACCAGACGCACACCAAGGGAATCGATTTCCCACGAAGGATCCTCTCTTGCCAATCCTCGATCTCCATCGGGTACTCAGCGAAGGCCACTCCATCCTCGATGTCCAGCTCGCCCCAGTTAATGACGTGCGACGGATCGTGCACGTACCTCCTGAGATGCGACACATGGAAGACATCATGTACCCGATGCAATTGTGGCGGTAGATCTAGATGGTACGCCACCTCGCCAACTCTACACAGAATCTGGAAAGGTCCGATGATCCTCGGAGATAGCTTGACACCTCGGCCAAATCTCCGTAACCCTCGTCGAGGTGAGACCCGAAGAAAGACATGGTCTCCATCTTCGAACTCCAGAGGTCTCCGTCGTCTGTCAGCATAAGACTTCTGCCGGCTTTGTGCAGTCTTCATCCGCTCCCGGATGATCTGCACCTTCTCTTTGGTGGCTCGCACTAACTCTAGACCCATGAGTGCTGACTCTCCGGGGTCGGTCCAGCAAAGAGGTGACTGACAGGGTCTCCCGTACAAGGCCTCAAATGGCGCCATACCAATGGTGGAGTGGTAGGTGTTGTTGTACGCAAACTCCCCCAGTGGTAGGTGGTCCTCCCAAATACAACCAAAGTCCAAGATACAATCTCGCAACATATCCTCCAGAACCTGAATGGTCCTCTCAGTCTGACCATCAGTTTGGGGATGAAACGTTGTGATCAAGCATAGCTGAGTCCCAAAAGCCTCCTGCAATCCCTTACACAACCCGGATGTGAAGCAGGCATATCGATCCAAGACTATAGTCGAGGGGATGCCATGAAGCCGAACTATCTCCTGCACATAGAGGAGCTCCAAGCTCTCTACGGAACTCTACTCCCTGATGGCTAGGAAGTGGGCCGACTTGGTGAGTCGGTCAATGATCACCCAAATGGAATCATGCCCCTTGGACGTCCGTGGTAAGCCTGTCATGAAGTCAATTGATATTCCATCCCACTTCCACTATGGAACTTCCAGGGGGTGAACTAACCCTACTGGAACCTGGTGCTCAGCCTTCACCTGCTGGCATGCGAGGCATCGAGAAACGAACCCTGCTACTGCCTTCTTCATGCCTGACCACCGGAACTATCATCGGAGATCCTGGTACATATTTTTCACCCTGGTATGTACCTCCAAAGGTTATGTATGAAACTCCCTTAGGACCTCCTCCTAGAATGCCACCGGCACAACAATGCATCCTTTAAAAAGAAGTACGTGCTCCCCACCTTGTGAATATCCATCAGGAGCATGTCCTGTGGATATATGAGCACGTAAAGCCACACAGTCGACATCCCCAAGCTGTGCCTCCCTAACTCGCTGTAAGAGTGGAGGGGTGACAACCATCGACTGTAGGTAAGCTGTATCCTCTCCATCCACAAAGGATAACTGTAACGTGGATAACTGTTGTGTCGCCTCAATCAACAGTTGTGAGCTCGACTTCCTGCTAAGGGCATCTGCCACCTTTTCCCCCTTTCTAGGAGTATAGATGATCTCAAAATCATAGTCCTGGAGAAACTCTAGCCAATTCCTCTGCCTCAGATTCAGATCCTTCTGTGAGAAGATGTACTTGAGGCTCTTGTGGTCAGAGTAGACAATAAACCTCTCTCCCATAAGGTAGTGTCACCACATCTTCAATACGAAGACTACCACTGCCAACTCGAGATCATGGGTTACATAGTTCTGCTCATGTGGCCTAAGTTAGCACAAAACATAACCAATCACTGCATGATGCTGCATCAGGACACAGCCGAGCTCGGTCCCTGATGCGTTGCAGAAAACTACGTACTCGACACCCTCCTCTGGCAATCTCAAGACTGGGGCGCTCGTCAAACTCTGCCTCAACTGCTCAAAATCCTACTGGCACTTCTCTGTCCACACGAAGGGTTGCCCCTTCCTGGTCAAGGCCGTCATCAGTGCTGATATCCAGGAGAAATAAGGAATGAATCTCTGGTAATATCCTACCAACCCAAGGAATCTCCGCACCTCCATCACGCTCCGAGGTGGCTCCCATGCTAACACAGCCTCCACCTTGGATGGGTCTACAACTACTCCATATGCTGAGATGACATGTCCCAGAAAGTGGACCTCTTGAATCCAGAACTGGCACTTCGAGAGCTTCTTATAAAGATGGTTCTCTCGGAGTATGTCCAGAACCATCCGAAGGTGTCTCGTGTGCTCCTCCTCTGATGCTGAGTACACAAGGATGTCATCGATGAAGACCACTACGAACCAGTACAAGTATGGCTGGAAGATCAGGTTCATCAGCCCCATGAACATTGCGGGGGCATTTTTCATGCCAAAAGGCATCACCAAGTACTCATAGTGACCGTAACAGCATCTGAAAGCCGTCTTCGGTATATCCTCATCCCACACTCGTAGCTGGTGATAGCCTGATTGAAGGTCAACCTTCAAGAACCACTGTGCCCTTCTCAGCTGATCAAATAGGTCATCGATTCTCGGCAGCAGATACTTTTTTTTCACCGTCACCTGGTTCAGGTGCCGGTAATCCATGCACAACCTCAGACTTCTGTCTGCCTTCTTGGAAAACAAGACTGGGGCCGCCCAGGGTGAAACACTGGGTCTCACGAAACTTTTGCTCTGCAAATCCTCCAACTACACCCTCAGCTCACAAAGCTCTGCGGGAGCCATCCGATATGCTGATGAGGAAATCGGTTTCGTCCCGGGGTGTAAGTCGATGCAAAAGTCAATTTCCCAGTGGGGGGTAATCTTGGAACATCTTCGGGAAAGACGTCCTCATACTCCACCACCACTGCTGGGAACTGAGATCTCACAACATTTACTGCTCCGAGGGTAAGGCTATCCAACTCATGAGTGATTGGATGGACCCTACTATGAATGAGCCCATTTTTTGCTACCTGGGTTTCCTTTTCTCTAACAAAGGAAAACCTCGTTCCATCACGGAGGAAACACCACACTCTTCGCCTAAAAAAGTCAATCTGGGCATGGACCGAAGATAACCAATCCATACCAAGAATGAAGTCGTAAGGCCTCGAAGATACCACCAAGAGGTTCCAACCGAAACTCTCACCTACATGGGTAAGATCACACTATCTGCAAAGGTGTGTGATCATCGGGTCTCCTCCTGTAGGTGTCTCCAAGCGTAAGGATCGAGTCAACGGTTCTACTGGAATCTCGAGGTTTTGTACAAGACATGTGGCTATAAGGGAATGACTGGCACCTGTGTCTATGAGTACGACATCTATGGTATAAAAGACATAGATCATACCTCAAATCATCCCTGGAGCCCCTGGGTCGTATGCCTCGACCGCATGCAGCTGTCCCTGCCCCGGTCCCCTAGCTCCCTGATCCTGGTGCGGACCTCCTGGGGGTGGTGGTGGAAGTAAGTTGAAGCGTCTGCCACCACCCATAGCTCTCCCTACTCCTCTGCCACATCCACCGCCTGGTGGGTCTGCCTGCTCTATCCTTTGCCTCTGCCTCAGTGGTCCATCCACCGCTTCCCTGTCAACAGCTCGACGGGTTGGGAAATCCATAGTGAGATGTCCCCTACCGTCGCATGAATAACATCGCTTCTCCCTAGCCTGACTGGATCTAGCTTGAGAGCCCTGGACTGTCGATCCCCTATCCTGGGTCCTCCTCTGATGTCTCTCACGTCCTGATCCCTGCGTCTGACGCCGACTCCCTGCTGCCGAGGTCTCCACATCTATCTGCCTATTGCTGACTATCGGCGACTGTCTCTACTCCGCCAAGAAGCTCTCAACCAACAAATCTCACTTGAGCACTCTAGTATAAGTCGACATGCATAGAGGCATGAAACTAGCTCGGATATCTCATCGTAAACCCCGATCGAATGTACGAGCTCTGAAGTACTGATCCCTGACCATATCCATCGAGTACCTGGAGAGGTTGGTAAACCGCGATGAATAGTCAGCCACTGTCATACTGCCCTGCTGGAGCTGAAGAAGCTCCTGGATGCGTATAGCTCTCAGCGTAACCGGAGATAAGTCCTCCCTGAAGAGTCTCTCAAACTCCTTCCACAAAAGGGTCTCCTCGTCGTGAGTCTATGTGGCCAGACTCCACCATCGACCCGCCGAACCCTGAAGAAGGCTCGCTCCTAGGATCACCATCTAGTCTGCTGGTGTCCTCACTAGACGAAAAACTCTCGTCACCACCTCAATCCAGTCCTCAGCCGCCAGAGGGTCGGGCTCGCCTCGGAACCTGAGGGGTCTCTGTCTCTAAAACTCATGGAGCGCGCTAAGCCTGCGCTCTTCGCCAGTCGGTACTACAGGTACCACTGGCTGCTCCACTGGTGGTGGCATAGAAGGTGCACCACCTGGTGGTAACGCATGGGGAACTGGTCCCTGTATCGAAGCCTCGTCACTGAGGGGGTCATCCTCATGATCGTGTTGCTGAATCCTAGATGGTATGCATCGCGGATGCATCCTGTAAGGAAACAAGATGTACCATGGTCAAAGAGTATATCTGGATAGCTGACACAAAGGACATGGAAACCAAAAACCATTACTATATGATGCATGCACCTTTTTATTTCCCCGCAACCAGTGTTTTCGTGTACCGAGTCGGAAAGAAGGTTATTAGAGACCTGGTGTAAGGATATTTCGGCCGCTGCACCAACACTAGAGTCTCTGTCCTGAAAGATGAACTCGAAACACTTAACACTGTTGCCCCAAAACAAACTCATAGACTCTTGGTCCCAAGGTAGAACCGACCACCTCTGATACCACTCTATCACGACCCGTCCCAATGGGGCCCACGCTGTGATGCCCCAAGCCCGCCTCCAATAGGCCAGGGGCTGGTGACTAGAACCGAATAGGCATATTACTAACATGGGAGGAATTTCCTAAGTACCTATACACACACACACATCTCCAAGCCCACAAATGCTGAAATGTAAAACACTAAGGAACAAAATGCATGCATACAACTAAACCCCAACCAAAAGAGTACGACGAAAGGTAGAGTACTGTAAAAGTAAACTGGGCCAAAATACAATCCCACCAAAAACAAACAAACAAGAGTCTAAAAACTGAAAAGTCCGACCTGTAAACACAAAAGGTACTGGGACTGCTGCTCTTAGCCGTAGGAACACCTCGGCCTGTAGGGAACTCAGAAAGCTTGGTCCTGTCCTGGTCTGCCCTAGACTCTGTCAAAAGGCTGCTCGTCTGCACAAGACACCAGATGTTCGGGCAAAGCCCGTGCAGGGGTGAGTATGACAATACTTAGTAGAGGACCCCGAAAACCACAAATCAGTATACAAAGTAAAGGTACAGTCAGCTATGCACAGTATAAGTCTACAGAACATATAGAACAAACTAGATATACTCAAAACCCAGACCCATAGTCAAGGGACAAGTCACACAACCGCATACCCTGTTAGGGATTCTGTTCGAAGATTCTGTGATGCACTCGTTCCGGGAGAACACACTCCACGAGTATTATAGCTCTGATGACGTCCGTCCGAGAAGTTCTGTTCGTCGGGAACCGTCACGAGAGGTAGCTGTACTCATTACGGGAGACACACTTCTGAGTGGGAAGGTTATGGTAGATAGAAGGCACTCATTACAGGAGATACAATCCTGAGCGGGAAAGATAACGATACACAGATGAGGGTCACTGCCAGGGCCATGGAGGATACCGCGACTCATCCGGATTCACCGGTTTGGTGATACACCAGCTAGGTAGAGGATCAAATCCCAGTAGAGTTGGTCAGATCGATGCCTGACTCTACCTAGGGTCCGGAATGGATAGAGGATCTCGCTCCGGGCCTCTCGGAGGGATGCCGACTCTATCACAGAAAGTCCTTCTGAAGGGATCGGGATCCTGTAGAAGGAAACGATGCCTGACCTTCAGGGGAATGAGAAGAAGGGGCACTAACCCAAATGAAAGATTTCCAGGATACGGTGAATAAGAGGACCATGCTGTTTCCCAAAAAGTATGCGGCGTGTAGAAAATATACACGCCGTGTTGTCTGACCCCGGGTACTGCCCGTGTACAATGACCCATGTCTTAGGCTGGTCGTGCAGGAGAAACTTAGTACACGACGTGCAGTATGATGTACACACTGTGTCCGAGTGATTGGGGTTGTCCCCGTGTACGCTGTCCAGGTGACCGCACACGGTCATCAACTCGTGTAATGCCAACCCGTGTAACTGCCACACGAGGTGACCCGCGTTATTGGCCTCGCCTGGCCGTGTGATGGAGTACACAGTCATGTACTCCATCCCGTGTCTGCGTATCCCCGGGATACGTGCCGAGTCCCGCGTAGCCGCTTCTATCACGCTGTACATGCCGTGCCGCCTGAAGCCGTGTAGGTCGTCCCATGCCCGTGTACTACCCAAAGTACACACCAAGTCTTCGGGGAAGGCCCAACACGCTGTGTGACGAAGTTCACTCACCGTGTGACACCTATATGACCCTCGAAACCCTAGCCGCCGCCAGTACTACACGACATGTTCTTCGGAAGTACACGCCGTGTGTTCTGGGAATTTCCAGAAACGACGCTCCTCACCGGCGCGCCTCCCGTGCTGCTCCGATCGTCGATCCAGCCGTCCGATCACCACGAAAACTTCAGGTTATGGTTTCACCGACACCACGAAGCCGCTTCCAGTGTTTTCGGGCCCCCGATCGGCTCTGAAAACATGATTTGATTCTCCCGTGGAAGAACGCTTGAAGAACGCCCTTTACCGATCCGGTCCGATTGGTCGTCCGCCATCGTCACCGCACCTCCACAAGGTCATTGCAGTGTCAAACCTTCAATTTTGGATCGTTTCTTCGCAGAACGGATGCGCAACGATCCGTTGTTCGTCACCCCATGAAGAATGCATGAGAAAAGAATGGGGGAGGAAATCCAATAAACAAATCGAGGAACGAACCTCCGCCGTTGTTCTTCATGGCGTTGATCCGCTCCTGTTAATAGGTTTAAACGGAGAAGAGATTAATATAAAGAAAATCATGGATTATTTCCCCAAAATCATCCCATAGAAAACCCTCCTGCAAGAACATACGAATCCACGGATCAACTTGTTCATGGTTGATCTGCGTTCGTCATTTAAACTCAAAAACGGGGAAAAGAAATTGAAACAACAAACCCCTACCTCAAACCGGTTGAAGAGCGATCGTCATGATGCATCTGCTGAAGGGATTTGTCAAAGTCCAAGGGGCGTCGATTGCTCACGTCATCGTCGTCTGCCAATGTGTCTTCCTCCGCCCAAGCTCCAAGAGAAATCTCTCTCTCTCTCTCTCAACTCGCAGGGTTATGAGGATAACTCTGCGAATTTTCCATAAGCATGAATTTATAGGGGAGGATTATGTCGCTGCTCAAAAAGAAGGAAACCTTTTAAAATAATAAAATAAATCATCAATTTATTTTATTCCTTCTAAAGTGCTTCCATTTTTAAAATTCTCAAAATTAAACTTTGCAGCCGACCTGTGCCGGTCGAGTTTAGAACCGTTCTTAGGTAAAGTCGTTGTCCTGGATGCAAAGGTGCCCTCAGATTTTTAATCCGGGCACCCGTTTGGGAACTGCCATGACCGCACGCGAGTGTTGACTTACTTAACTAAAAAAAAGTTCAAACCACCATTCCAGGCTTACTGGACCTTGGAATGATGTGCCGTCTTCGTGCCCGGTCTCAAAAAAAGATTCCATATAATATTTAAAAATAATACACGGAAAACTCGATACATTACACCAGCCATGTCTTCCTTCTTAACATTAGTTAATATCTTCTATTACTTGGTATTATACTCAATAATTTATTTTCTGTTTCCCCGAGTTGAGTAATTATGCATTAATATTTTGTTTTGGAAATCAAAACATGAAATAACCAAATATAATAAAGAAAATAAAATCTATATAAAAAAGAAAAACACACAATTATCCTATGTTTCCTAAACATCATACCCAAAAATGTCGGCAAAAACTTGACCACCCATGGGTAGCTGAGTTTAGAAATTTAAATCTCAAACAATAACTAAATAAAAATGGTGTAACATGTGGTAAATTTGAGGTTGAAACCATATAGACAAGTTATAAAATGGTTAGAATACTTAGGATGAGTAGGGTAAAAAGTTATTTGGTTTTTAGAAAACTCAATCAATGAAGGTGTACCAAGAATTAGTAAATATAGGTTCATGAACTAGTGAAGTGAAAGAATAATTAATAATCAAGATGTTATAAGAGTTAAGTCTAAACAAATCCCTTGGTTGGGGAACTTGCTCTCCATCCCACTAACAGTCATTTTCTTCTCACACCTACTTTAGTTAATTAATAAGGAAAGTAACTCAAAACCATATTTAAACAAGATTACCCTAAAAAACCAATGGTTATGAATGAGAATATGTATCTCTTTAATGAATTAAAATAATACCAACCTTAACCCATAATGGTCATACAAGAAATAGGAAGAATAAAATTTATAAGAATGACATAAATATTAAAACCCAAATTTTACTAGTCATAAAAGAAATTCTATAGTAGGAACAATAATTTGTCATTACATGGTTAGAATTAAAACATATCACCCCTCCTGATAGTCATAAGGGAGTGAAAAAATAAAAGTAAAGGAAAAGAAAACTCAACCACATCAACACTCCAGCTGAAAGCATTCCAAATGTAGGTTTGATCCTCCAAAATTAAATACCCAACTGCAACACCATCCTCCACCTCAAACAAAATACATCTCCCACTATTATCCCATTGTAGATAATCCTTGTATCTATTCATATATTGATATATATTTTATCATTATACAATTAATATCCCACATAGATAAGCTATAGAACCCACACGTAACATCACTTATATCTCTATAAAATATATCTCTAACTTTGTACATAAAATGTCCCGACCGAATTGATATATTTTTAATAGATATAAATATTATGATACAAATAATTCTTGTGTCACAATATGAAACCTTCAACATTAGGCTGTAATGTAGTATGGATGCTCCATTGCAAAGCTCTATAAACAAAAAATCAAGATACTTCCTTATTACAACCCTAAAAAATGCAAGGAAAAACTTACATCATGACCTTTAAATTCATAAAAATCATCCAACCTTCATATTTTACCCATGATGAAATAAAAAACATCATTCTATAAACATTTTCTTCTTTCAAGTATTCTTCTCAAGCCATAATGTAACACTGGACCATGAAAAAACAACCTCATAAAAGACTTGGGAACATTTTATGCACATGATTCTACATCATAATATCCTAGGCTACGACACCATATCCTTCCATTCAAATATTATCTCCAAGGTTCTAGATATTTAGATTTAGATTGAGATGAAGATAGTTCCTTTTGAGTAGTGAGTTGGATCAAGCTCCCCAAACATCAATAGAGTAAGGGTTTCTTAGTCTCAATTTCAATTCATTGAGTCATGTTTTATTTTTAACACCATGTCTTATCTTAATTTATTTAATGGTATTTAAAAATCCAAATAAAGTTCTTTATTTCAATATCATTTTATTAAATTTTTATGAAAACTATAAGGGTTTCCTTGTCTAAATTTTCCTTCCTTGTGACATATTTCAATTTATAGAACTATTTTCTTTTATATGGTGAATACAATAATTATTTTAGATATTATAACCTAATTAAATATTTAATAATGGAATTTAAAGTTACATTTCAAGTTCTCTCTTTCAATAGGTTTTGATTCAATTTTTATAAAAGTCGTAAGGGGTTTCCCATCTCAATTCCCCTTCATTGAAATATGCTTCATATTAACCACTTATTTTATTTTATGTGATGTATATAATTTCCATGAATTTATTTATAATAGTTTTCATTAAAATTAAATTATTTTAAAAATATATCTAAGGTTCTCTCTTTCATAATGTTTTAATTTAATAGTTATCAATGCCGTAAGGGTTACTCATCTCAAATTTCCTTATTTGATAATTGTTTTGTATTATGTACCTATTTTCATTTATGTGATGTATATAATAACCATTTTACATATTATATCATGAATATATTTATACTCATGGTATTTTAAGTTCCTTATTTCAAGGGGGTTTTGATTTTTAAAGGTGTAAGAGGTTTTATTTTAATTCATTGTTTTAAAAGTTTTGAAGTTTTTACCCAAATCTAATCCCCCCATATCCATATTCTTCATATTGATTAAATAATGTTCTTATATATACTTCAATATTGGTTTATGTAAAATTTCAACTATCTTTTAGTTTCTTTACAATTATATTAAAAGTAATCCTTTAAACATTTTACACATGGGACATTTTTGACTTTCTTTATAAAGGTGTGAAAATAATGTTTTTTAAAGTTTACCACTTAAACATAATTTTCTATTTTTATTTACATTATATGGTATTAATATAACTTTCTAAGTTTCCATGTGTTTTCAAAGAAAATCATATTCCCATTGTTCTTTGAATTTTTCATTTTTAAATGTTATTAAAAGAAAAAGATATTATTTTTCTTACTTTTTTTTGAAAAGGGATATCATTTCACTTATGTATATTTTTAGATTACAATAAAAATTTCCCTAAATAATCATAGTTTCATTTCAATAATTCAGTATTTTAAATTATTTTAAAAATAATGATTTAAAATTCTCCTTGACACATTATAAAAGAGTTTCGAAAGTGATTTATAACTTCATTTTTGCAAAGAAGTTACAAAGGTTTTAAGGAAATCATTTTATAGTTTAACTTAAATTTTAATCTCTATATTTATAGAATATATATTTTAGGAAGTAATTTTTAAAATAAACCAGTAATTCTATTATGATTTAAGTATTTGGATAATTGAGTCTTTGATATCAACCGATCAAATTATTGATTTCATCTTATTAGATACCATATAAAAATATTATGTAACCCATTTTATTTCCATGGGTTTCTCATCTATGTCAAAATTGTTTAATTTTTATTATTATTCACTGGGTATATAATCTTATAACACCCTAAAAATTTTAAAAATAACATTATGTTCGATAGTGTATACAACATGCAACACTGAACTTAAATGAACCATGACATATTATTATTGAAATATGGCCGTTATAACCTATCCATTGAATTGATGGGTATTAATAAGAATAAAAAAATTATTAAATATATATAAAGGTCCTAATAAATAAAAATTTATTAATTAATTCTAAGGAAATAATCACTCAATTTTTAATAAAGTCATTTTTTTCTTCAAAAATACATTCTCATCAAATATGATTTTATTTATTTTTGTGAGAAAATATTATAATAAAATTTTGGAAATTTTAGAAAATTTATTGAGTAAAAAAATTAGTTTTTTAAATAATCACATCAAAATTATTTTAGGGTGAAATTTTTATAACTTTCTAAAAAGTTTTATTTTTCAATGAACAGTTGAAAACACTAATTTTTATTGAAAAATTATTTTCTTTTAAAGTATATACAAAGTAAAATTATATTTTGGATTAGTTTTAAAATATTAATGGTTAATTATTTTTAAAAATAATACAATTATAGTATTTGGAATAAATTTTATACTTGAATTTGATATACAAATATTTTTACACTTAAAAGGCATTTTTATTAAAAACCACCTTTTGGCACATTTTACAGGATTAATTTTAAATTAAATTCTACCAATTATGAAAATTGAATCTTAAAAAATAAATTTCATATTTAGAATCATGTAGTTAAAATTTGATAAATAAGTACCTATAATTTTTGGTCATTATGAATAGCAATCTTAGTAAATTTTTGTCACCACACTAAAGGAAAATCAGGTAATTAAGGTTAAAAATAATATGATAAGGACATAGAAATGAATCTAAAACTTACCTTTATCATATTTTATAAGTATATATTGTACATTTCCATCTAATTTTAGAAAAAATGGAAACATGGTGCCATTTTACTTTGATTTTGTCCTTTATAATATTTATGTAAAAGATAATGTAAAAAATTTCACTTTCTTACTTTTAATATATATACTATTTTTTAACATGGATAAAAACAAATTAGGTTTAGTTATAAATATTCATTTTAAATATAAATTATTTTTTTATCAGGGTAATTTATTTATAATTTTTAATGATGAAATAATTATCATAAATGCTTATGCAACATTGATACCATATTTATTAAATTAATAGAAAAATAAAATAAATGATTTTAAAAATATTAAAAGTAATATATTTTGAATGAATTATTGTGTTCCAAAACTTTTATAGATAAATATAACATGTTAGTGATGTGTGATAGTATTATATTCAAATTTATTTTCTTTTATGATGTTTTCAAAGTCCAATTTATTTAATAGTTCCAAAATTGACATTAATGATATTAAATAATAAATAATGTTTTATTAAATGATTTAAAATTCATAAAAATATTATATTTGGAAAATTAAATGGTATATTGTTGATAATATCAACCATTATCCATTTTGGTTCCATTTTTTCCTTTTATAGCAACTTTTTGGGCTCCTTTAGTTTAAAAAACTTTGTTACTACGGTAAGTGTCAAAAGAATTAATAGGGGGTTAAAATCAAAAGATAAGAATGGAAACATCATCTAAACTTATCCAAATTTTATTATATGATAAGAAATTGAATCATAATAATATTATATTATAATTTTATCAATTTATATTCATATAAATATTAAGATTAATATATATTAATTTTATACTTTAATTAATTCCAAGAATTCCCCTCCCCACTCTAATAAAATGGAACCACCTCTCCTCCTTTATTCACTCTTAAAAAGCCTTTGGTTAGACCAATAAATACCTAAATACCTTCCTAGAATACCTACCATTATTATATAGTTCTTTTTTTAGGTATAATACCAACCTTATAGGGATAAGGTGTAAAGCAAAGGAGATTGTCTGAAGACGAGGTATAACTTTTAACCAAATATTTTAGTTTTTTTATTTCTACAATTCATTAAAATATTATTCAAATATAATGATATAGTAAAATAAATATATACCATATATTTATATTTTATTATGTTAATGTTTTAACCAATATCCATATCCTTCTTCCATCAAATGGGGAACAAAACCATCGTTCACGTGTACGACCGACCACCGCCTCACGAACAGATGTAATTTGTCTTCCATCACCACCTCACAGGGTTGGTTATAATGATATATTTAATATATATATATATATATATTTTATTAATTATATATTTATAATTTTATAAATATAATATATAATCCACTTTATTACCTTTCAATAAATTGAAAAATGATAACATCGTTCATGCGTACGTGTGAACTACCACCTCCATGAAGTGATGTGATTTGGTTTTCTTCACCAAGTCATATGGATGATATATATGAGTTTATATAAATATATAATATTATATATATGATATAATTATCATTATATAAATAGAAAATAACACTTACCTTTTATCCATAATGATCGATGGAAAATAGAAACGTTACTCATGCGTATGTACGAACAACTATCTCTTCGATTATAACACAGTTCATTTTTAATAATAATATTTCATGATTGGTTTTAGAAGTATAATTTTTATATAAAAATTATAGTTATTTAATGATTATTATTATTAATATGATAGAATAATGAGAAATTTGACCATAGTCAACCTACCAAATTCATTTTCGACACATGAGTTGAATATCACCAAAACGTCTGGCATGAAATTAATTGAGTAAGTAATTGATTATAACATGGTAAAAGGAATAATAAAACTGAAAAAAGTTCTTAATAAAGTAAATAATTAACATAAGTTTATTATTCAGGAAGATATGGAATATACGTGATGTAAGAACCCAAGTTTTTAGAACGGGTCAAAATCCTGACCCTGTTTGAATTTTTGACTTGTCCCTGAGAAAACTGAAAAATTTGGGCAGTTTCTGGAAATTTCTAGACTACACGCCGTGTACTTTAAGTACACGCCGTGTATGTGTAGGTGAGTGACCGGCTGTGTGCTCGCCGAGTACATGCCGTGTGATTACCATGTAGAAGTTTCTTACTACACAACGTGTAGTTTTAGACACGCCGTGTACCTGTGACCATATGGAGGCCATACATGGAGTGTAGGCTTAATGGCTGGGTAGAATTGTTTGAACCAAGTACACACCGTGTCCTCCTTGGAAATGCTGTGTAGTCGGGCCATGTATGAGGAATATACATGGCGTGTAGGCCTGTTGGCTGGGTAGTTTTGTTTAACCAAGTACACACTGTGTTCCTCCTGGACACGCCGTGTAGTCTAGCTATGTGTGAGAGAAATACATGGTGTGTGGGTAAGACGGCGAGGAAGGAAATAAAAAAAAAAGTACACACCGTGTACCCCTAGGTACATGCCGTGTACTCATGTCGGCAGGTTTTGGAAAGTAAGTTGGCAGAATTTCAGCTGCCAAATGAGCATTTAAATGATATACACGGCGTTTAGTCAAAAGTACACGCCGTGTACTTTATTTTTTTTCGCTAAAATGGAAAGTAGCCACATTTTTGAGGAAGAACCCCCTTTCTTTCGTCAAGTTGAGTGAGGAGAGCCGGCCGAAGCTCAATCTTGCTCCCATTCCTTCATACGAGATCCGTTTCGATTGCTGATTGATCCGTTGGAACCCCCTCGGTAGGGCCTTGATTCCTCTTGAGCCGTTTTGTTTGATTTTTGTTCTAGAATGAGTTATAGTGGTTTGAGCGGTTTTGATTCTTTTGTAGATCTACCGCATTTTAGACCTAATTTGAGGCTTTTACCATTAGAGTAGCATCGTACGAGTCTTAGGTAGGTGGTTCATACCTCTTTTTGTTTTTTCCTGGTCATTTTGGTGATGCGGCCTTCGGCGCGTTTTCGGGTATTTTGAGTGGGACCCACTTTTATCTAATATTGCATATTATATTGTTCATTGACATATGGGATACCTTTGGGTATGATCTGTTACCAGTTTTTCTTGAGCGGGGCCGGGTGAGGGGCCGTTGCTCATCAGGGAATTTTGGCCGGGGGATGACAAAATGGTTAAATTTGAATTATATTGTTATAAACTGTTGAGTTTAATTTATTAAGCATGATATAAATTGTTAGAGGAATTAAAGACCTTAGTGTTGGTATGGGACAACACCTTGCATAGTGAAATTCAACTATTTAGATTATTTTTCCCGTCATGTGTTCTATTTAAATATGTTATATATGCAATTGCTGAATTGCATATGCTGGACCTTTGGGTTATGTTGGACATTGCCCGGATATTCTTGAGTGATGTTGATCACAGGTTGGGCTTGACCTGGGTTTACATTGGGTGGTCCTAACCACAGGATTGGGCGTCATCGACGTCGGTTTGAGGCAGGATGATTGTCAGGTTGGGCATGGATCAGGTTACTGGGATGGCGATGCCATCAAACTTGAGTGACATGGTCACAGGGACACGAGGTGTCAGAGACGTTGTTGCTTGTGTACTATTTTGGTGATTAACGCTCACCCAGACTTTGAGTAGTGTGCACATAGAGGTACTCTGTGATGAGGTGGTTTTGACCACTCCTGTGGGTAGAGGCCCCCATTAGTTTCGGTTTAGGACCTTTGGTTGGGGGTGCTTGCCATAGGAAGCCACGTGAGAGGTGAGGAGCCTTCAGGGGATAACATTGAGGCTATCGGGTTAGGGGTAGAGGCTCACCATTATTTGAGGGTAGATATCGTTGTCCCTCTAGATAATTTTTATTTGAGGGCATATATCGCCGTCCCTCCAGGTACTTTTTATTTGAGGGAAGACATCGCTATCCATCCGGTTATGTTATTTGAGGGCAGACATCACTGTCCCTCCGACTACTTATTTGAGGGAAGACATCGCTGTTCCTCCGGGTTACTGCTGTTGGGCATGCCTTCAGGATGTCGGTACTTGAGACACGTGGTGTTAGGGGGCACATGGTGCCGGGTTACATGATTGAGATTCCGGCATTGGCCGAAGCAGGTGACACTCCATAGTGGCTGCTGAGCACCAGTGGAGTTTGTGTTTATTTGTGCATCGTTCTGTTTACTGATTTCCTTATAAATTCATGCCTACTTAAACACATATATTAGGTATACACCATTGGGTGGTATCCTACTGAACTTCGTCTCACACCCTGCACAGGCCCTTCGGGATGCGTTCAGAATTTATGGATTTGCGTGCAGGAAAGAGGTTAGCTTCATGAGCTAGGTTGTATTAGCTCTTTCTTAGAGATACTATGGACCTTGAGGTCTTGCCTAGCTGGAGTTTACTTTGTTTTCTTTATTTCCTGTATCAGCATGCTTATAATTTTTGTAGCTACAGTTGGTTAGTCATTGGCTCCATTTTATATTCAGATATGTATGACCTGCTTTGGATGCATGACTTATAGTTCAGTAGTAGTTACATGTGATCAGCATGTTGTTGTGTTTATTTTTGCTGCTGTTGTTTATATTTATTACTTCCATTGTTTATTAATATTGAATGTGCTACCGCTCTGCGGGTCTGGTTTGAGTCTGCTGAGTCATTGATTCCACTGCATCTTTATTGTTATACTTGAACCAATACTGTTATTATTATCCTCCAAGAGGGTATATCCTCCCCACCATATCTATAAGACCCTCACTGCTAGTTGATAACCTTTGGCATTTAGGGAGGTGCGCCTAAGGTAGTATAAATCGACCCGTTTAGCACTATTCGGGTGGCTGTTCAGGTCTGGGTCGTTACACGTGATGAGTTAGACTCGAGGTAAGGGATACTTTACTTTAAAAACCTCATTTTAAATGTTTTAAAGATTTATTTTCTAAATATTTTAATTCCATGTCCATATTATTATAATTATTTTATGTATTTATTTATATAAACATAAAATAATTATAAAGGAAATTTTATGTCACTTTTTACTTTATTTAAATGGTTTTAAAAATGAATATTTTACATATTTTATACGAAACATTTTGATATAAGGATAAATAGGAATATTCTATTTTTAACATATATGATGTCAAAGGTTTTTACCATCATGATAAGTGTTATTTTATGTTTTTATTACTTTAAAATATTTCATTTTTTCTTTAAATAAAAACCACATTTTACTTTGTTCTGAGTATTTTCAAAAAGTGTTTTAGTTGGAATTGATATTTCAATATCTGAATTTTTTTTATCATTGGTGAAAAGAATATTTTTTATGAGTGTAATGTTGAAAACTATAATATTTTATGTGTTATAGTTCTTGGGAATTACTTATGATGATGGGTGGTTTTTTATAGACCAAGGATGGGTGGACCCAGGATAGATCTATAATTTATTGGGTTAAATTAATGTTGAAAGTTGACTATGATGGTTATTCCATTTGTAACTGTGAAGGTTATTCCTATGTTAACTATGAAGGTTATTCCAGTTGTAATTGTGAAGGTTATTCCATTTTCCACCATGAATTTTATTCCGTTTTTTAAAGTGATATGAAAATGATGCCTCAAGTTACTTAGATGATTTATTTATTATTTATATGGGTTTTATGGATATCTTATAACTTTATAAGGTAATCTAATGAACTTAATTTTAAAGAAAATTATTTGTTACTTCTTAATGGTAAAAAGTATAACTTTGTGAAAAAGTTTTCAGGAGTTTATCATGTTTTAAAGGAAACCTTTATGAGTTTATTTTTCCTTTAATATTTGAATTTTTTTTATAAACGTATTTGGGAAGAGAAGTTGATTTCTTTAGTAATAAAATGCTTATTTTGAGTCCAAATTTATTTTAAAAAAGGAAAATTTTTATGAGTGTGCCTTGAATAACATGTTTCTTTCTTTCTATTTATGTCTCTTACTAATATTTTTAAACTAATCCCACATTTTTAAAATTTTTATGGGGTTTTATGGATTATTTGGGACAAGGATAAGGTTAAGATAAAAATTGTGAATATATGTCATTAGAAGGAAAACATTATATCCTAAAACTTTTGTTTTGTGGAAAGAATGGATACTAAGTGGAAGTTTACACTTTGTGCTGTAATATTTATTTATATAATGGTGATGAAATAATTCTATAAAAATATAAACTATAAAGATCCTCAAATGAAATATAATCAATTCTTGACTAAGAACTCAATATTATGTAATGTTTAAGGCTTGGTCCTTATAGACCTTATGACACTATCCAATTTTTTTTTCTATGGATGGTGTATGGAGATTTTTTAAGGGAATTTCCATGAAACCCATTTCTTCTCCATAGGTTAATTAAAATATATATAGTAACGATGAATGATATTATGTTCTTGTGGCATACGTTTGTATGGTTTATCATTATGTGATGGGTGGGTCCATTATATCCCTCTAATGAATTATGTAATATTTTTTTATATCACATGACCTCAAAAGGGTACATGGGTGGTCAGCTCAAGAAGAAGGGTACAAGGGAGGTTATTCCAAGTCTAAGGGTGCATGGTTAGTTATCCCAAGTCCAAGAGGTATACGAGTGGTTAACCTAGGACTACTATACTTTCGGAAGTAGGTTATCCTATACCATCAGGTTATGAATGTCTTGGTAGTTATCCTTGAAATGTGTGATGATTCTTATGATTATGTGTATGATACACTCTTATACCACATCTTGATGCCTATGTTATGTTCTCTTAGCTCAATATTACTGAATTATGACTCATTTTTTATGCCAAAAGGCTTATGTAATTATTTATGATTTGTGATTCATGTATTGTTAGGTATGATTTATTTATGCTTTTCTCATGTACTTTTTTATGTTCTCAAACTCATTTTATCATCTTATTATCACTTATGATCTTTAATTTTTGATTCCTATGTTTACCTTTACTGAGAATTAGGTCTCAGGTTTCTTATATTTCCATTTCATCAAGTTATAAATAATGGTATTTTGTATGATTTTTCAAGAAGGGTATCATGTGTGAAGAAGTTTTTTGGGAGATGTTGAAGACTTATTGTGAAATAAAAAATTACTGGTTTAGTGGAAAAAAATTTCATTGGATGAAAAAATTATGGGTTTTGGTTTTTTCACCATAATTATATAAAAGTCTAAACCTAGAATGACTTAGTTATGTAAGAGATTCAATATTTTTTATTAATTTTTTATTTATATATTGTTAAGATTTTATTTCTTTAGTTGGAATCAAATATAGTACTTGCAGAGTATGTTTTTAGCACCAAATTCAGGTGTACGAGTTTGGAGAATCTTTGTTGGAATCAGATAAGGGTTTAGATAAATTTAGAGGTTAGGATGTTATGAGATGATAATAATTTAAGAGTCATGGATACCATTATGGGTTAATATGTTTATGGTTGAAAATAAGTTTGAATGCATAAATATCACATGTGAAGTATTATGTGATTTTATTAAGGCTATTACTGATATTTTTTAGTGATGTTCATTGGATTTTAGAAAAAATATACGATTTTAGTTTAGATAACCCATTTGGTTGGTATGTTATTTGATATCGGGGTAAATATTTTTAATTAGAACAATGGAATAATTTATTTTGAAAATATAATTTAATCAGTGTAGATAACCTTTTGGGTTTAAAAGTGATTTGGTGACAAATTGATTCATGTTATTTTAAGAAAATGTTAATATATTTTTGGAAGTATTTATGATTAATGTAATATTGATTGACATGTGATTTTATGTCATATGAGGATAAAAGGGTAAATTTATTTTTAGAAGTATAAGTTTCTAGGATTTTTGGGTTAAGAAGGTGGTAAGAAAGATCATGATAATTTTGGTTTAGTTATTTTTGGGATTAGGTTAATTATTAATGGGAACCTAACTTAAAACAAACTATATTGAACTAAAAGTGAACAATAAGTATCCAAGTTTAAGAGTATGGTGTCTTAGAGTAAGATATTCATAATATGGAATTTTTAAAGTTATATGATTGTTCACTTTGATTCTCTTAAGTTATTTATTGGCTTGTAATTTCTTTAATAGAGTAAAATTCATCCTCAAGAGTGATGGGTGGAAGTCAAACAAAACCTAATTTATATTATAGAGAATTTTATTGCAATAATAATTGAACAATATAGCTCAAATGATTTGAAAACCTTTTATAACATTCATATTTCATGTAAAGAACTTTACAACATATACCAATCCTCTTATATAATTATATATCATGAAGGATAATGGGATAATTTTGACTATGTTTTGAGAAATAATCTATCCAATATTTCTCATTTTGGATAATAAAAAATGGAATTTATCATGTTTTCATAATGGGTGAATCAAAAAAGGAATTCCTATACTCTATTTATCTTTAAAGGAGGGTGACTTTATAACAACATATATCTTTATCTTATTGTTTGATTTTTTTTGAATATCATTAATGCCAACCCTTATTTGAACAAATAAAGTCAAAATGTATCCTAAATTGTTTTAGAAAAAAAGTTTGCAATAATGTTTCAACAATATATATATATATTATAAATACAGTATTATTTATAAATTTCAATCTTAGTCAACATCCATTTTAATCGAGTCATAATAAATTCACATGCCTAAAGGAATAAAAAGAACTTGGAAAGGTTTTTAGGCACTCTGATAACACATAGACATAACCTGGTGTATCATGAGGCATCAAACTTTAGAATTAGTGTTGAAAATATTGGTGATTAACCTTTCAAATCTATATATAAAATATTTCCATATCCACAGTGAAGAAAAGAAAATTACGAGGACACATTTTATTTAAGGGGGTAGAACATAAAAATCAATTATTTAACTACATATTTATCTTTTATAAAATATTATTTAATAACTTATATGAAGGTCATGAGGGGTTTTTAAGTATAAATTAGTTTTATATAAACATGTAATTATTAACATGATAAATTATGTTTTCATTATCATGTGTATTTTTATTTGGTATTTTTATAAAATATGAATTTTAGTAATTTTGAAGAATGGTATCAACAAAATTTATTGATTAAATTATAGGGATGATAAATTAATAACATCCAAGAAATAGGTAAGCAACTATAAGTAATGTTAAATTAATTATCCATGGCTAAACAACAATATTTTGATTAAAAATATTATTTTTATTTTATTTTATATATGTTTTATTTAAAAGATAAATTTGTTAATATTAGGATTCAATTTTGTTAAAATTAAATTAATTATTAAATTAATCATGTAAAAATAATATTTTGGTGAATTTTTTGGATTTTTATAAAAATATTTATTTTTAGGTGAATAGTGAAAAATACAATTTTTACGAATCCCGTAACTTTTATGACACCGTTATGATATAATAATTACTTAATTATATATGAAATATTTTTATTGAAAAAAACTAATTTAAAGAGTAAAATAATGAATTTAAAAATATTATGTTGAATTTTAAATCCCATTCTTTACTTCCTGGAACCAAAGTTATATTTTATTCTAATAAAAAACAATTTGGATATTTTTAATTTAATTAATTATTTATAAATATCCATTTGGTTTTTTTTTAAAATACCTAAAAATTTTATTTTTATAATAATAAACCAATAAATTTTATGGTAATAAATACTATACATTGTTTTTTGTGAATTTATTTTATTCTTAAAAGGACATTTTTCTAAAACCTATTTTTATTGCATTTTGCATACTTAAATTAAAATTAATTTTTACCTCCTATAGAAATTTGAATATTTTAAATTGGATTTCATATTTGGAATCATAATTTTAAAATTGTTAAATAATTTCCATTTCATTTTTTAGTAATAATGAATAGCTACCATGATAAAATTTGGTCACCATGATAAAGGTTAAAAGGGTTGAGGGGGGGGGGGGGTTAAAAAAGGTAAAAGTGAAAAAATATCAAATAAAAATGTATAAATTTTATTTTATGAGTATATTATAAACCTCCACTATAATTTATTATAAATTTAGCTAATTTGGAGAAAATTTCTTTGAGAATGACCCCCTTTTATTTTACTAAAAAATGCATTTACAAAAGTGCCACTAATATAACTTATAAAAGGATATATACTCCTACCATTAAAATAAACACAAAAAATTATAAATATCCACTATAATATACCATATTTAATTCCCTAAAAAAATCCTTTCCCATGTTCTTGAGCTTCTAGTACCAAGAAAAATCCCTAAACCTCTCATTTCCAAGAGGCCCTTTAAAAGGAGATTCCAACTCTCAATGTAATCATTATCTTATTATTGATTTTTATTATATATATTGTTCATATAAATTTTATTAAGTATGATTTATAACATTCATAATTTTTTTAAGTCATTAATATTTATTAAAAGTGATATTATCATTATGATATAGCATGTTCTTACTCATTCAGTCATTATAACACACTCTTGTTTGGGTCGATTTTACCACGTATATGAATGATGTTATAATGTTTTTATAATGAATTATTAATGAATATTATATGATAGTAATATTATTTAAAATTAATTAATTTAATATGTTTTATTGATTATGGAATGTTTATATATAGATTTTTATCCACTAATAAATTCAACTCTTTTTATGGAATCAAAATGTCTAAAAAACAATATTTTTAAGATTTACATAGAAATCGGCACCATAAGTTACATGAAATGAACAAGAGACTCCAAAAATAAACTAGAAACATACTATAAAACTTTATTAAAATTCTGTATAATATGAATCCATGACCAAGGTGCATGAACCGAAACCTCAGAATGAAAACATGTGTGGAAAACTGAATAGTTTACATGAAAACATTGATTTTGAAAAATAATTATTACAACATTGGTAATAAGAAATTATAAGAGAATGATATATAGTAAAATAAAAATAAATATGGTTTTTTATATATGTATTATAAATCTAAATTTATTATGCATGGAAGTCATATCATGTCTAACTAAGCAAATATACGAGGTAAGGATATTCTTAACTCAATTTCCTTTCATCATGTTATATCCTTTCTTCATTAACTATGTTATGCTAATATTTGTTTCATTATGAAATATTATTGATTTATGTTTTATTTAAACTTGCTTCATGTGAAATTACATTTCATTTAGATAATCTATACCTTGAAACATTCTTACTTCACATGTTATGATCTTTGTAAGGGTTTATTTTATGAATTTCCCTTCATTAAGATATTATTATTATTCACTTATTTTTTTTGTTTTATCTGGTGTGTATACTACCAATAAATGTGTTTTATAATGATTTAAATGAATGTAAATATATTTAAAAATTCATATAAGTTTATCTTCGATGGGTTTTGATTCAAAAGTTACCAAGACAATAAGGGTTTCTTACTGTCAATTTCAATTACCCAAGGCACGTTTTATTTTGAGAACCATGTTTGATTTAATATGGTTTTATTTTGATTAAATTATATATGAATGTATTATAAAATATTTTAAATTTAATTCATGGTATTTACATATAAAAATAAAGTTCTTTCTTTTAATGGATTTTGATTCAATTTTTATAAAAACCGTAAGGGTTTTATTTTCTAAATTTTATTTCCTTGAGATATTATCATTATTATGAACCTATTTTATTTTATATAGTGAATATTATCCCTATTTGATATATTATATCATGATTAAATATTTAATCATGGTACTTAAATTTCCATTTCATATTATCTCTTTTAATAGGTTTTGACTCAAATGTTATAAAAGTCGTAAGGGTTTTATCATTTAAATTTCCCTTCATTGAGATATTCTTAATATTCCCCAATTTGTTTTTTCATTTGTGTGGGGTATATACTTACATGCATGTATTTTATGATATTTTTCTTGAAAATTAAATTATTTTAAATATCCATATAAGGTTATGTATTTCATGAAGTTTTTATTCAAAGGTTACCATATTCATATGGGTTTCCTGCCTTAAATTTCCTTTCATGAAACATGTTATGTATTATGTGCCTATTTTCATTTATATGGTTTATATAATACCTATTTTACATATTATATCATAAACCTCTTTATAATTATGGTATTTTAAGACCAGTTTTAATTTCTTTCTTTCAAGGGGGGTTTATTTCAAGATTCAAATGGGGTTTTATTTTAAATCAATGCTTTAAATGTTTTTATGTCTTTTACCCAAATCTTCCCCGTATATCTATATTATTTATTTTGATTAAAACATGTTATTATATATACCTAAATGATGATTTAAGGCCATTTTAAACTACATCTTATTTTCTTTACAATTGTTTTAAATTAAATATTTTTAATATTTTTTGTACAAGTCATTTTTGACTTTCTTTATAAAGATTTCAAAAGAATGTTTTTTTAAAAATTACTGCATGACTACATTTTTATGACTTTATATCCATTATTAATTATCAATATTTCTTTTTCAAGGTTACATGGTTTTTCAAAGATAATACTATTACCATTGTTTTTTTAAATTTTCATTTTTTAAAATTTATCAAAATAATATGATATTATATTTTTTAAAAGTTTTAAAATGATATTTGATTTGACTTATGTATATTTTTAGATTCCACTTTGAATTTTACTATATAAGAATTAATTAATTTTAAATATTCTATTATTTTAAATTCTATTTCAAATAATGTTTTAAAATTATCCTTAACACCTCATGAAAATAATTCTGGAAATGATTTATAACTTAATTTTTTCAATAAATATACACATGTTTTAAGGAAATTATTTTATAGTATTGCCTATATTTTACTCTCTATATCTAAAGGATCTATCTTTTATGAATTAATTTTCAAAATAAACCTATAATTATATTATTATTTAAATTTTTTGATGATTGAATCTTTGGTATCAATCGATCATATTCTTGATTTCATTTTATGTGATTCCATATGAAAATATTATGTAAATTCCTTTCTTTTCATGAGTTTATCATATATTTAATCATCATAGAATGTCTCTTATGATTCAATAGGGATATTATCCAATTATACTATCCATATTCTTCCTTTGGATAGCCTATGATTATTTTTTTAAGTATATTTTAATGAAACCCATTTCTTTTCCATGGGTTAATTATGCTATAAAGGAATGATGAATGCCCTTATGTTCATATGGAATAAATATGTATGAATTATCATTATGTGATGATTGAGTCTATTATAGACCTATAATGGATTGGATAATGTTTTTATATCTCATAGATTAAAATGGTACAAATGTAGTGTCACACCCCGACCAGTGTGTTTAATTTATTTAATTATTTTCTGCCTTAAATAATTTTTGCTCGGGTTCATGGTGAGTCTCAGATCAATTTTTTTTGAGTTCATGTTAAAATGTGTTCCATTTTAGTTGACATCGTTGGGAGCACGATCGAAGCGTATTTTGGAAACCTCGTGCAGGTCTGCTTGGGTAACTGTTCATCCTATTCCTCTTTGGAAAATTTAAAATAAAAAGATTTTGTAATTAAAATGCACATTAATTATTGTGTCATTTAAATTTTTATTGTGTTAATAATTTTATTATTATTAAAATAATATGATTACTTTTTATTTTTTATTTTTATCATTATAAATTATTATTATTATTATTATTATGATATTATAATTTTTAGTTATAATTTTTTTATTTATATTTTTCCTCTTTTTTTAGGGTTTTACCATTTTTTTGGTTCCTTCCCTCTCCAATTAAGAATCTCCTTTTTTTTGATGTGTGTGTGTGCAACGCCACCCAGGCCCCGACCCTCAACTTCCCTTGCAACGCGCTCCAACCCGACCTTCTCCTGGGAATTGCACTTCTAGCCTGCCCGCCTCGGAACCATCATCCGACCAGCCTCCCCCTATTTCTCCCGTCGCAGCAGCCGATGCTGCTTCCCCCGTCCTATCTCCTCCTACCCAACCTCCATCGAGACCCACGAGCCCTATTCTCTTTAACTGGTAATCCCTGTCCCAGCGCCCTCTGACCTGTCACCCCAACTAGCCCAACCTTCTGGCCAGCCACCACCACTTGTGGCATGACCCCCATCTCCCTTCCTACTCAGCAGCGTAGCCGACATACCCCTTTCTAGTGACTGGTCAAACCAGCTTGCCTTCCATGCTTGAGATTTTCTAAACTAGCGTACCTCCTTTACTGATGAATTGACTGGCCAACACACCTCCCCCCTCTTCCAGTGAGTCCAGTCAGCACCGCGATCTTCTCGCTCGGCACGCGTAGCCCCTACGACCCTCCATTGGTTCTTTATCTCCCCACTGTTTGGTTTTTCATATTCTAATTGAGTATCTTATTGTGTTTTGAGTCCATAGTGTTAGTTTGTAGGGAGTTGGACCATGTCATGTGGTTTCAGACGCACGTTGTTCCGTTTTATCTTGGTTCTGAGGTAGGTCCCCCCTTACACATACCTTTTTAATTTAAGATTCACCATTTCCTGATATTTGAACCTTATATAGATTCTTAATTTTATTGTTTGATCCCTAAAATAATTATATGGTGTGTAAAATTATAGTATATACCATGCTTTGTCTTGTAACAAGTGTACACATTTCTTGTCTAATAAATTGTTCATTAACAATTCACACATGAATTGTGATATTTTAAACATGGTTAAACAAATGGAATAAAGTTAAGGAATGGAGTTGATTTTTATACTTTATTTTGTATTAAATATAAATTGTTTTGATAAATATTTAAGTCCTTGTGCTTTTTTTTAATATATATAAAATCTTAGTTGGATTTTATGGGTTAAGTGTGATTTAACAAATGGTGGATTTGGATTTATTATTGTGTCGACATCATGAGAAATGTTTTTTGTGGATTACTTATATGGTTTCCAAAATGGTTTTAGATTTATAAAGAAATGTGTTTTAGTTTTCAAGGTGTTTTGGTGTGTTTACATGTCTTTATAAAAAGTGCACGTGCATATTGATAAATGTTTTTTATAGTGTTTTCAAATGGTTTTAAATTAAAAGGAAGAGTATTTGTGGCTTTAAACCGGATTGATGTGAAATGGTGATATTTTGTTTCTTGAAAGTGTTCCAGGTAGTTTTATGTTTAAAAGAAGTGTGTAATTATCTTTTAAAGTGGTTTGACATGTGATGATTGATTGTACCCATTTGGCGTTTACATGCTAAGTGTAATGAAAAATGTTTTGTTTGAATTTATCAAAGTATTTTAAGTGTTAGAAATGATATTTATAGGGTCCTTTTTTTGTATTTTCAAATGGGTTTTGGTTTTATAAATAAATGGGTGTTGAGTTTTAGGGTTTTTTGAAATGTGTTGTCGATAAATGGCCATTTAACACTTTTATAAACATGTTTGTGCCATGGGAAATGTAATATGAATATTTTTAGAGAATTTATCAATGTTTTAGTGTAGAGATGATGTGTTTCCATCTGTAGAAAATGTTGATTTTGTGTTAATAATAAATGTTGGTTTATGAAAAAGAAATGGTTTAAGGCCGGTTTAGAAACCTTGTGAAAAATGGTGAAATTGTTTAATATGAAAACCTCCAGTGAATGTTTCTCATGCCATTATTGTATGTATATAATGGATGGGATGTACTTACTAAGGAATCCTTGTGTTCCATTATAAGGGTTCCTCAGATTGGACTCTTTCTGTTCTTTTGATTAATGGCCTAAGATCGGTCCCTAGAGTGACTCGGTGTGATGCCTATTGTGCTTTATTATTATATATACTGTGATTGGATGCTCTAATGGAATCAGTTGGCCCACCCCATTTTTAAATACCCAAGACATCGGAACATGGCATATTGAGAGGATATTCTAGGAATTATTTCCACACTTGTAGGTTATGGTACAGACCAGTAGCCCATAATAGGTGGATATATTTGGGTTCATTTCTATGGGATTTTGCCTCAGCCTACCTGAGAAAAGATAGAAAAGAATTTGGAGCATTTTTATTTCTTCGTGTGTGACATTTCAATGAGGATGAGGTCTCATGTATTAGTGTCTTCTAGATTATTCTTGATCTCTTGGGTTTACCTATGTCTACTCGTTTTTAATGCTTGTAGTGTTGAATATGTTACTTGTATGTATATTTTCTTTTCATTGTCCTTTTTGTGTAACTATTTTTTCGCTTTTAGGTGTAGCGTTTTACTGGAAAGTGATGTGTGGTTTTAATGTGGATTATGAAAACTATTTTCAAAGAATGGTGTTTTATTCTTTTTGTGTAAATTGAAAATGTAAACATCCCTTTCCCTTTGAAAATTCTAACGTCTCAGTAAAATAACAACTTAGGTTTTTAAGAAATGAATGAGGGAAATGACTCGTACTTTTTTATTGAGTAACATATAGAAAACCTTAATTTTATACATTGTAGTTCAAACTTGAAAATAGATGTTTCTTTTATTTTAAAGGTAGTGTATTGGGAATAGATTATCGGGCTAGCCTAATGAGTATGAATACTCACGCCTATAGTTCTTTTCTATTTTTAGTTCTTGTGCAGGTTCTATCTTGGGTGCATTCAACTTGGGATACGCTTGATTGTTGAGTTGGGGAGGGACCCGTGGGGTCACACGGAGATAGTGTTTTCCCATTCGGTTAGTTTTTATTTTCTTTAGTCTTTGTTTAGTCATTTTATTTGGATTATTTATTCTATGCTTATCTTTATTATATCCTCTGCTCTTATTTATTTGTATTGGGAGAAATCATTCCCATTATCTCTGTTGATTCCCTGTCACTTGTCTCTAGACTAGGAGGTTCGAGAACACCTCTCAAACCTTGCCGCGGATCGGATCGGGTGACTAGTTCAGGTTCAACCTGGGTTGGTTCGTGACAAAATGGTATCAGAGCCAGGTTGGCTCTTAGCAGACCTCACTTTTTAGAGCACCATTTGTTATTTGGGATGCCAAGGTAGATGTAGTAAGATTGTCGGGACTCGAGGGGTAGGTGCTGTAAGAGCGTCGCGAACTCTTTCTCGTTCTGATCCTCGGGTTCCCATGAGATGTCCAGTTTAATTAGTTTCTTTGGGATTTTTTCAGTAATTTTTAGCGATTGGGATATGAAAAAGGGACTTGGACCAATAATCCTCATGAGATGCAGGGCCTGGAAAGCCATGTGGAGATAGGGTCATGGTCTTAGAAGGCTCTTCGTGATAGTGGCATGTTTGGAATATGGCCACTAACTATATGGTCAAGTCACCCACCAACACTAGCTCCCTGTTTGAGTTCCTTTGGGTCTCCTCTAACTTTCGAAAGTTATTTGAATCCGAAAATTGGTTTTGAAAAAAAAATGGTTGTTTGAAATGACATGTTTAATTTGTGTACTATTTTATAGGAAATGGGAGGAATGATTTGTTTTTCAAAAATAAAGTTGTTTTGTTTTGGTCTTGGTGTTCCTAGGGGTTCTCACATGCATAGTGGTATGTTGGAATATGAATGGATGTCTGGTATGGTAGATGGATGCCCGGGGTGGCACGAAAACATGCATGTGAGTGAGACTCTAAAGAATACCAGTGGTGAGGGTTTGACTCACCAAACTCATTTTAAATTAAAGATGTTTTCAAAAGGAAAGTTTTGATGTTATGATATCTTGTTTTCTTATATTTAGAGCTTGTAACCTATGCAGTGTTTGGTCTTGAGGATTTTATTTATTGAGTTGGTCTTGATTGAGTTCTTGACTTTTTCTGTCCAGTGGTTGTCCCATTGAAGCTTCAATGGGTGATCGTAGTGTAGTTTATCAACCTAATAATTTTATTCTTGTGTTTAAAAAGCTATATCCATCTCCCTTTTATAGTCAAGTAGAACCTTCCGTAGTGGAGGAGTGGATGAAAAAGATCGAGAGGTACTTTAACCTAGTTGAGTTTCCTGAGTCGTTGAAGGTCAAGTTTGAAAAATTTATGCTTGAAGGTTCACTGTGGATGTGGTGGAAGTCAGATTCTCCAAACAAGCCCCGTCAAGAGCTTACTTGTGAGTTCTTGAAGGCTTTGTTCATTCATGAGTATTTATATGAGGAAGAAAGGGTGAGAAAGGGGATGAAGATGTGTTGTTTGCAGCAGGGTGATGGATTCGTGTAGGAGTATTTCCAGCACTTTGTGGAGATAGTCCCTTATGATTCAGGGTATGCCACAGAAGACTCCATGAAGGCTTGGCGTTTCGAGGTGGGCCACCGTCCCGATCTATAATCAAAGGTGTCAGCGTCTAACCTAACTTCATTTTCTGATGTGGTGAGACAATATTTTCATGTCGAAGCCGTGATGGTAGGAGTGCTTGAAGTATTCCTCCCTCCTTTAATCACTATGAGCAGTGGTGAAGATTCTAGAAAGGATATGAGGAAGTGATTGAAAGTGGATGGAGAAAGTCATAGAATAAAAAGGCCTCAGGATCTGTCATCAACCTCTTCAGAGTGAGAGATCCTTGTGTGTTATCAGTGTGAACTATCAGGTCATAAATATCTATCATGTACAAATGCTCCAAATCCCTAATAAGCATGTGGATGCCTAGGTCACTTGCGGTGATTTTTTCGGGGTGCTTCTTGAAAGCGTCATGGAGGAAGTTCTCGGAAGTGATGTTTTTAGGGTTTTTGTTTAAAGTTTCTTGTGTAAGTTTCCTTTCAGTGTAAGGTATCTTTTTTCATGGAGGTTGTACTGATGGTGTTTTGGGTTTTGAAATGCATGGGAATGTCATGGGTCTTTTGATGAACTCCGGTTTTCAATGCCAGTGTGGCTTTCATTTAGAAATATTTTCCTTTCTTTTGTCAAATCAAAAGATTTATGTTTCTTATTGGGATGATTAAAACCCGAATACAAGGAATGAGATGCTTCATCCATCAGATCTCCATCCAAAAGGCCTCAGAGTGAAGATGACGCGTAGTTAGGAACCCTAGATTATTTTAAGGAGCTTCGTTAAGGTTTCACCTCTGTCGTGTGATGAGACAGTTTTAGAATTTCTGTTGTAGTTTCTCTGCCGTTGTAAATTTCCTCTCATCCAAAAGAGTGATATGTACTTATCCCTCACGCAATGTCAGTAATTGTGACTTTTGGATGAAAGTTTCTGATCAGTGGCATTGTGTGGACCACACATGTGAATCAGTTGTGGATTTGGTTTGTGTCCATCAAGAAGTGGTGAGTTTTGAGTAGTTGTCTGTCATAGTTTCATTGATCTAATCCTTGGGACCTCCCTCCTTGCCCATGGGGTGAGTTTTTTTTATTTGTGTGGAGTTTTCAGTTAATCTCTTATCCCTTTTGGATGAGAGTGAGTGGTTTAAATTTTCTTGCTATACTTATTTTAGCTTGAGTAAGGCCCGATTCAGGTCTAAGTTGGATTTTTGTTTGGTTGTGTATAGGTTGGTTCTTTATGGTGGGGAGACCCACCATCTCTTTGTTTTTTCTCTTAATTCGTTATCAGATTCTAGTTGAGTTCTTATGGTGGGGAGTCCGTTCAGGCCTCCCCTCTATCGGTGATCTATTTCGGGCAATGAGGCCGAGTCTCATTGGTGGTCGATGGAATGCCCTTGGATTAAGAGGTTGGATCGTGTTTATGTTGAATCCTTATGTGTTGATCAATCAAATGGATATGGTTGTGGCTTTCCGAGGGAGAAAAGCATTATGGTGGGGAGAATTGTCATACCCTGACCCGTGTATTTAATTTATTTAATTATTTTATTCCTTATATTTTTTACTGGGCTTCAGGTTGAGTCCCAGATGATTTTTTTGATTTTATGTTAAAAAGTGAGCCTTTTGATTTGATGTCATTGGGTGCACGAGCGGAGAGCATTTTGGAAACCTAGCGTGGATCTTCCCAAGTAACTGTGCATCCCATTTGTCTTCAAAAAATTTAAAATAAAAATATTTTGTAATTAAAACGCACATTAATTGTTGTGTCATTTAAATTTTTATTGTGTCAAGAATTTTATTATTATTTAAACAATATGAGTACTTTTATTATTTTTATTTTTATCATTATGCATTAGTATAATAATAATAATAATAATAATTATCATTATGATATTATAATTTTAAGTTATTATTTTTTTATTACTATTTTATTTCTCTTTTTTTAGGGTTTCACCATTTTTTGGGTTCCTTCTCTCTATAATTAAGTGCCTCCCATTTTTTTGCTATGTGTGTGTGCGGCGCGACCCAGACCCCAACCCTCGACCACCCTTGTAGCATGCTCCAGCCCGAACTTCTCCTTGACACCACGCTTCCAGCCTACCCGCCTCGCAGCCTCTGTCTGAACAACTTCCCCTATTTCTCCCATCGCAGTAGCCGGTGCCACTTCCCCCGTTCGACCTCCTCCTACCCAACCTTTGTCGAGACCCCTGGGCCCCCTCCTCTTTAACCAGTGATCCTCATTATAGCGCCCTCCGACTCGTCACCCTGACCAGTCCAACATCCCGGCCACCACCACCACCACCAGCGTCACCCCCGCCTCTCCTCCTACTCAGCGGCGTAGCCACCCTCCCCCTTGCTAGAGACCGATCTGACCATCTCGCCTTCACTGCTTGTGATTTTCCCGGCTATTGTGACTCCTTTACTAATGAATTGTCTAGCCAGCACGCCTCCCCCCTATTTCAGCGAGTCCAGCCGATGCTGCGACCTTCCTGCTTTTCACTCACAACCCCTACAACCCTCTTCCGGTGTGTTATCTCCCTGCCACTTGAGGTTTCATATTCTAATTGAGGATATTATTTTGTTTTGAGTCTATAGTGTTAGTTTGTAGTGAGTTGGGCCTTACCACATGGTTTCGAATGCGCGTCATTCCATTTCATCTTGGTTCTAAGGTAAGTTCCCCCTTTCACTTACCGTTTTAATTTAATATTCATCGTTTCATGATATTTTCACCTTCTATACATTCGTAATTTTATTGTTTGATCCCTCTAATAATTATATGGTGTGTAAAATTATAGTATATACCATGTTTTGTATTTAATTTCTTTGTCTTGTTAAAAGTGTATACATTTATTGTCTAATAAATTGCTCATTAACAATTTTCACATGAATCGTGATATTTTAAACATGGTTCAACAACTGGAATAAAGTTAAGGCATTCAGTTTATGTTTATATTTTATTTTTGTATTAAATATAAACTGTTTTGATAAATATTTAATGCCTTGTGATTTCTTTTTTTATATATATATAAAATTCCCAGTTGGATTTTATGGATTATGTGTGATTTAACAAATGGTGTATTTGGGTTTATTAATGTGTCGACATCATGTGAAATGTTGTTTTGGGGATTCCTTATATGGTTTTTGAAATGGTTTAATATTTATAAAGAAACGTGTTTCATTTTTCAAGGTGTTTTGGTGTGTTTACACCCCTTTATAAAAAGTGCACATGTATGTTGATAAATGTTTTTTATAGTGTTTTAAATGGTTTCAAATTGAAAGGAAGAGTATTTGTGGCTTTAAACTTCATTGATGTTAAATGGGGATCTTGGGTTTCTTGAAAGTCTTCCAAGTAGTTTTATGTTTAAAAGAAGAGTGTAATTGAATTTTAATGTGATTTGACATGTGATGATGGATTGTGACCATTTGGCGTTTACGTGCTAAGTGTAATGAAATATGTTTTGTTTGAATTTATCAAAGTATTGGAAGTGTTCAAAATGATATTTTGGGGGTCTTTTTTTGGATTTTCAAAGCGGGTTTTGGTTTTATAAATAAATGGGTGTTGAGTTTTAGGGTGATTTGAAATGTGTTATCGATAAATGGCCATTTGACACTTTTATAAACATTTTTGTGCCTTGGGAGATGTAATCTGGATATTTTGAGAGAATTTATCAATTTTTTGGTGTGGAGATGATGTGTTTTCCTTTTGTAGAAAATGTGGATTTTGTGTTAATGATAAATGTTGGTTTATGAAAAAGAAATGGTTTAAGGTCCATTTGGAAACCTTGTGAAAAATGGTGAAATTTTTTATTATGAAAACCTCCTCTAGATGTTTCTCATTCCATGATTGTATGTATATAATGGATGGGATTTCATTACTAAGGAATCCTTGTAATCCATTATAAGGGTGCCTCAGATTGGACTCAATCTATTCTTTTGATTAATGGAATGAGATCAGTCCCTGGAGTGACTCGGGGTGATGCCTGTTGTGCTTTATTGTTATATATATTTTTGATTTGATGCTCGGATGGAATTGGTTGGCCCACCCCCTTTTTAAACACATGATACATAAGAACCTGAAATATTGAGGAAATATTGTGAGAATGATTGCCGTACTGGTAGGTTATGGACTATCCAATGGCCCATAGTATGTAGATGTGTTTGAGTTTATTACTATGGGATTTTCCCTCATCCTGCCTGATAAAAGATGGCTGAGCATTTTGATTTCACCATGTGTGTTATGTCAATGGGGAATGAGGTCTCATGTATTGGTGTCTTCTGAATTATTCTTGATCTCCTGGTTTCACCTTTGTCTACTCATTATTAGTTCTTTCAGTGTTTAATGTGTTAGTTTTATGTATATTTTCTTTTCATTTCCCATGTTGTGTAACTACTGTAGTGCTTTCAGGTGTAGTGTTTTACTGGAAAGTGATGCGTGGTTTTAATGTGGTTTATGAAAATTGTTTTCAAAGAATGGTGTTTTATTATTTTTATGAAAATTGAAAATGTAAACATCACTTTCCCTTTGAAAATGCTAATGTATCACTAAAAGAATGACTTGGGTTTTTGAGAAATGAATGAGGGTAATGACTCGTACTTTGTTTTTTGAATAATATGTAGAAAACATTACTTTTATACGTTTTAGTTCATACTTGAAAATGGATGTTTCTTTTATTTTAAAGGTATTACATTGGGAATAGACTATCGGGCTGGCCTTCTGAGTTTGAATACTCAGGCCTATAGTTTTGTTTTATTTTTTTTTTATTTTTTAGGTTCTATCTTTGGTGTGGTGGATTTGGGTGATGCTTGATCATTGAGTTGGGGAGTGACCCATGGGGTCACACGGAGATTATGTTTTCTCGTTTGATTAGTTTTTATTTTCTTTAGTGTAACATTCCAGGTAAATAAAGGATATGATATTTTTATTTTTATAAATATTTGTGGATTAAATATTAATTTTACTTTAAATAGGATGCTATATTTGATGGTTTACCCTACACACAACAATGGGTTTCTTCGAAATCTCATGTTGCACACAAGGCTGATTCATACTGAAAAATAATAATACAATATTATTTTAAATGTTAGTTAAGGCCTAGCTGTTGTATTGGTGGGAATGAATAGAACTAACTAGAATATGATTACACATGTTTATTAAATTTTTTTACATTTATCCAATAAAATTTCGAGGCTTAAAATGAGAATGAATCCAAGTTTACGTAGAAACACTCTAATATTCTTTAAAAGGTCGATTTATCGTCTTTTGATGGAGAACCCTTTCTAATTTTTTTTCCACTTTTATATGTAATATTTGAAAAAAATAATATTATTCTTTAGAATAGAGGCATCGAAATTAAATTTGGATGAAATTTTGGTATTAATATGATAATGGTCATTTTTTAATGAATAGTGAAAAATACTACTTTTTAATTGAAAACCACCTTTTAATCTAATTTATTTATATAGTTATATTATCTTTTTAATTGGTTTTAAAGTAAAATTAGGTTATAGTTTTACCATTTGATCCAATTTTGGTCATTGGAAGTAATTTCACTTTGAAATTGGACATAAGAAAATGTTAATCTTTTTATAGCTATTATTTCTTAAAATCACGCTTTTTGGTTTTGACAACACAAATTAATTTTAAATTAATTTCTGAAACTTCTGTGTTTCAAATCTGGAAAAATGGATTCCATATTTGGAATGAGTAGATTCAAATTGTGTAAATAGGTAACTTTTTTTAGACATTATGTATAGTAACTTCAGTAAATATTTTATTTACCATGATTAAATGGAAAATCTAGTAAATATGGGTAAAAAATAATATTATAATAACATTAAATTACACTAACCCATGTTATAATACTATTTTATAATAAATTTCTAACCATGGACATCCTTGGGTCGATTTTGGGACCCCATGGATCCACTTGTAATTAAAAATGACACTTTATAAAAATTAATTTAAAGTTAAGAAAAATATAACATAAACATATATATCCTTTTATTTTTTTATAATAGGTTATATAAGTGATATTTTAGACTATAAATAATCATTATAAAAATAAAAATATTTCCTAAATCATGATATTTTATTTATAATTTTTATACATCATATAAATACATTTATTTATGATACAGTGATGATGTAATGGGTACCTCATTAATGAATATTTTAAATAAATGATATTATAAATATTAAAATAAAATTATTTTGAAACTTTTTATGCCATGAACTAATTTTAGGGATGATTATAACTTTTTATCTTTTAACTAATTTAGTTTTTTTTGAAAGAATCAAGTTTTTATAGATTTTTTAAATCTCTTGATAGGAATAGTTCATAAATTGACATAAATGAGTTTTTAAATAAATCAATATTTTATTAAATGATAAAATAGTTATAAAAATATAATATTCAGCCAAATGAAATATATTATGTTACTAATGTAATTAATGATCTATTTTTTGGTCTCTTAGAATTTTATAGTAAATATATTAACCATATAATATGAACATACAAGAGGATATGATAAAAGTTAAATTAGTTAACTAAAGGTTAAAGCTAATAGATACGGTTAATTTTATGACCTAAACTTGTCCAAAACCCATTGTATGATAGTATTTAGAAAAATAATAATCTTATATTCAAATTTAATAAGTTGGGGACCTTTTTAAATTGAAATTAAGTTTACAGTAAAATAATATTTTTAAACTTTCCTAAAGAGCCCCTCCCCCCCTTATAAAAATCCATCACCTCTAACCCTTAACCACACCTCTCAAGCCCTATTGGATCATCCAAAATCTTTACAGATAAGATAAAAATATCTATATATTACACCTATAAGCCTTAACTTAGGCATAATACACTTCAAGAAAGCCTTTTGGTTCAAACCAAAGGGAGTTACCCAATTTAAAGGTAACATATTCTCTCAAGTTCTTTTCTTTTATTTTCCTTCTCCATCCCCATAAACTCTCTTTATTCCATTATTTTATTAAAAACCAATTATATTCAATATACTAGGATGTTTTTATGAGGAGTATTATAACTACACTTCCACACACCTTTATTTAATGGATACAAACACACTGTTTTTGTGGATGGTGAACTACTGCCTCACGAAACGATGATTGTTCAATTATCTTCTACCGCCTCTCATAGTGGCCATTATGATGAAAATTTATTTATATGTGATATATATTATATTTATATTATCTATATAATTCTTTATTTTTAATTTATATCATACCATTATGGTTTCCATAATGGGTAAATACGATAATTTCATTTGAGGAAGTGCGGACTACCGCCCCCTCAAAGTGATATGACTCGTTCATGCCATATGTGGAATGTATAAAGGATGGTGTTACAGAAATTATATATGATATTATAATGGAATTATAATATACCAATGTATAATTAAGTTTTCATTCCATTAAATATGAAATAGAAATGAAATTAGTGTTCATGCGTACGTACGACTTACCGTCTCCATGAACGGTGCATTTCATTTCTTATCTCTAAATGTTATGTACTATTATAAATACTTATATATAATGTATATATATGATATATATGATATCTAAATCAGGAATATAATTTTTTAGATAATTGAATTTTGAACACATGGACAACTTGTAATTATAAGAAGTTCATTTTTGACTCAAGTACCAAATATCGACAAAATGACCGTTATTAACTTAAATGATTATGTAATGTTAATAACATGATAATAAGTAAAATAAAAGGAGAAATAAACTTTAAAAAGGTTCTTAAGAAAGTAGAAATTAACTTTAATTTATTATTCAGGAGATTAAAGAATGAACAAGTCAATTCAGACATGAGGTAAAGGATTTCATCTTAGTTTCCTTTCATTGAGGCGTATTTTGATTTATACATGAATTTATTTTATATAGTGTATAAACTCATTTGACTTGTATTTTCATTCAAATGGGATATTTTTTCTACATAATGTTTTAGTAAAATAAAAATGGGATGTTTCTTTTTAACGCATGCGGTGACAATGACCTTTCCGCCATCATGATTGTTATTTTATATTTGGATTCCTTAATAAGCTATATTGTTTTTAAAAGGAAAATAAATACCATATAATATTTTTACATATTTTGGTATTGAAAATTGTTTTTAGAATGGATTGATTATTTAAATATATTGAAATGTTATTTCAATGTGGAAATGTTATCTTTCCTTTATGCTTGTTCATGTGTTATGATTATGTTATGGTTCTTTGGCATTGTTTACGCATACAGGTGTTTCCTTGATAAAACATGGGTGGGTGAGACTGAGATAACTATCCAATGAATTAGGTAACGTGATGGAGGTAAACGTTAATGTTTCTCCTAAGAGATTTAGGTAATATACCATGATGGGTATTCCAATGTAACTCCCTACATAGCTATGAAAGCTACAATGTAAGTATGTTATGGATGCCACAAGTTACCTTTATGATTTACATGTGTTATTCATAAATCTTATGATTTTGTGTGGTATTTTAAGGATTTAAAAGTATTATTTCATTGATTTGTATGTATTGATGGACTAATGTTTTCTTTCTTTGTTTTATAACCCTTACTGATCTTTTTATGCTCATCCCAAGTTTTTGAAATGTTTTTCTAGGATATAAGGAAGGGTAAGAGAAATGAATAATTCAAGAATATTTTTATCAATAAAAGAAATATTGTTTTATTTTAATATTTTTTATTTTATGAAAAAATGTATACTTAGTAGAAGTGTATACTTTATAACAATTGATATGTAATGTTATAGTTATGGACAAATTCTCTAAAACTCTAAACCTAAAAATATCCTCAATGTGAATTATTAACTTCATTCAAGATTGCGTAATGTTTAAGGTAGGGTACTTATATTTAGTTCTTGTTAAGTAATTTTATTTGGCTTATTTATTCTACAATTCTCTTTATTATATCCTCTACTCTTATTTATTTGTATTGGGAAAAATCATTCCCATAGTCTCTATCGATTCCCTAGCACTTGTCGCCAGCCTAGGAGAATTGGGAATGCCTCTTGGGCATTACCGCAGATTGACTCAGGTGACTGGTTTAGGGTCGACCCAGGTTGGTTCATGACATGTGGTTAGCCCAAGACCATGGGTACACAAGTGGTTATCCCAATCCTGAGGGTACACAGGTGGTTAGCCTTAGCCCAATAGGTACATGGATGGTTAATCCAAGCCATATATACTTTTTAAGGACAGTATTCTATTCCATTATACAATTACTATCTTGGTATCTATACTTTAAATGTGTTATGATTCCTATGTTTTTGTTTTTGACACACTCTTATACCATATCTTGATTCCTATGTTATGTTCTCAGGGCACATGATTATTGACTTATGACTCATGTTTTATGATCAAAGCCTTATTAAATGATTTATGATTTAAGATTCATGTATTATCAGGTATGTTTTTATGACATTCTTATGAACTTTGATTATGTTCTCATACCCAAATTCCCATCTTATGCTCACTTATGATCTTAGATTATTGATTCATATATTTACTCATACTGAGAATTTGAGCTCACCCTTCTTATGTTTCATTTCCTTAGGATATAAAGAATGATATTATATATTATTTTTCTAGAAGGGTATCATGTGTGATGAATTTTGTAGGAGATATTGAAGACTAATTCTAAAGTAATAAATTATTGGTATAATTAGAAAAATATTTATTAGATGATAAATTTATGTGTTTTTTTTGATAATTCTATAAAACTATAAACTTAAAAGGTCCTGAGTTTGTAGGAAATTTAATATTGGTTATTGATTTTGTAGTAATGGATGGTTATTTTTTGGTCATTTAGTTGGTATCAAAGTTAGTATGTAAATAGTATGTTTTTAGCACCGGATCTTGATGTAAATCTCTGGGGAATCTCACAATCGAGATGAAATCATTTTTGTTATATTGAATAGTGACTATGTAAAACTCATCCCACATTGAAAATGAGATCAACCGTACTTTGCTTCATTTCTCCACATGCAAGGAACACTACTCAATTAACAAGACTAGTGCTGCCCCGTGTTGGTACTCTTAACCAATGGTGACAAATTCTAGACACTCCTCTTCTCACCTCTTATTAGAATCGAATCATGTTGTGTAAGAAACCACATCTAAATCGGTCTAAAATTCAGTAGGTATATTAATTTTCTCCATTGGTGGATGGGTTGTTTTAAAATAAATATATGAAAACAAGGTGTCAGGTGTTTTAATATAAAAGCATGTTATTTTTAGATAGTTTTTATGTTATGGTGGAAGTCCCAGGGGGTTTGAGAAAACACAATAAGAGGAAAAAAGATGCCAGAATACTAAAAATAGATCAATATGGTCATTCACATCATGAATATGATTCATGATGTGAAATTTTTTCAAGGGATATGTCTTGGGGGATCAAAGCATGTGAAAATGGGGTCCGAGAGGCACAACCAAAATTTAATGGTGTGAACCATTGGTTCATTCCATGAAAGTGTATTGGTTTTCTCTCTCTCTCTCTCTCTCACACACTTTTTCATTTTAAACAAGGTATTTCCCCCTTGTTTCATATGGGAAGTGGGGTGTGCATGAAAGGGGTTTAGCTGAACCTCCTCTCCCTCATATCTCTATCGATTATGGAATTATTGGGTGTGATTTTATGGAATTGGTAAGTAAGAGATTCCTACACTATCCTTACACGTATTTTCTCTCCCATTATCTCTAAATCTGGATATGTTCATTTTAGGTCAACATGATGATTTATTCAAAGGATGGTGAAATCACCCATTTCCTTGGGGTATTTCACTCAGCCTAGAAAGTGGTAATCCTGAGACATAGTCCTCCTAAATTCATGCATAAATCCATTGAGGTATGAATCTATTTTGATTTTCTGAAGGGTTTTTCCATAGATTAATTTTATCAGGCTGTTGAATCAGAATAATTGATTGGGGATTTTTCACAGCCTAAATCTGATGATGTGTCTGGAGTAGAATACACTATGTTTCCGATGGTTCTGACATGGAGAAGTGACCCAATGAGTTAACCTAAAATATGTGGAGATTAAATTTAATTAATAATTTAATTATAAATTTATATAATTAATTAATTATGATTGCTCGACACGAGTTAGGGGTTCAGGGATCCAAGATGGGTTTATTTGGGAAAAGATGAGGCTAGAAGAGCATATAAGACTTTAATAACTATCATTAACCCTTGGAATCAAAGTGTAAATGCTTTTTTTGAGGTATGTGTTCTATGAAAAATCCATTTTTTTCTATTAAAATATCTTAGTATGTGTGATATGTGGGATTACGCCGACATGTTGTGTGTTTGACCTAAGTAACTGGATAAATTGTTGTGTTATACATGTATAGACCTCCTTTTGGATACCACCCAAGGGGTGTACCAATACTTGACCCTTGGTTGGGAACTTATGCAGAATAAACCTAGAGCCCTATCGAATAAAATGGTTATTATTATACTTGGGTTTTACCATGGGAATTAGTTTGGTATAAAAATTGAGAACATGACTTATTATGGATTTAGAAAACTTGGTAATTGTGATGATTGATAACTTGGTTTAGATTGATTTTGGCCTTATTATTTGATAACTAGATAAAACCACTACGCTATCATAAATTTTAAATTGAGGTGATTTATTTAAATAGAATCACATGGGCTATAAATGGTTAAATGATTTGAGATCGGATTAGTGTGTTTACTTGGTGAGTTGAGGATATACTAGCATTAAAATTACCTTAGAGTTAGAATTATAAATGAAATGGGATTGATATAACTGTGATGGTAAGTTGGATCTCGACCTTATGTAATGAAAATGGATAAGATTAATGGTAAATGGATGAATTAGCCTTTATGGATTATGATGACATGCTTAATATATTAGGTGCTTATTCATGTTTCTTTTTTGTTATCTTGTCTTGGATTGACTCGGATATCATTGATGACTAAGAGATAGTTTTTAAATTCTTATTGGAGGTTTCTGTCTAATATGACATGTAATTGTGATGAGTGCTTAAGAGCACCATATGTGATGCCTGAGGGAATGGGGAACGATTATAAATCACCTGAGGGTAATTTGTGCAGTCACTAGATTCCTACGTGTGATATTCTTGTATGTTATTATGTTTGGTTGTAGAGATAACACTGTGTGATGCATGAAGACAAGTTTCATGGATATTTTTTCACCCGAGGGAAAGTTTCATGGGATAAGAACTGCCTGAGGGAAAGATGCATGGGATACAAATTGCCAAAGGGTAAACTGTACAATCATAGGATTCCTGATAGTAAGAAGTATGATTATATTGGATGCCTTAGGGTGAGGAGTATGATTATACTATATTATTGAGGGAAATATTATTGATAGACTAATGGTAGAAACTACTTGTTCATGATAAGTTTGTGTGATTCATCATGGTCAGAAGAATATTCCACCAACAAGGGGTGGTGCGACCTAACGCAAGAGAACACACCACTTAGTAGAGATACCTGAAATCATTCCAATGTAGGTGATTATGATTATGGTTTAATTTGACCTAAGTTGTGATCAGAGATATCCAAAAATGTGCGGAAGTAGGTTTGGATAACCTTAGGTGAAAACTCGAGACTCGAGGGTTAGATGATTTTTTATGTTAAATTTTAATTTTATTAAATTAATACCACTATCTAGCATGTATTTTATGTATTATATACTTAGAATGATTTTTTTATACACCATCAGTGGTGGCCTAATATTTTTTACTCACACCTTGATCAGGACTCTATTTCACCAGGGTACCTAATAATATCTTTTATATTTATTACAGGCAAAGGTTGGGTTGAAGCAGGGGATATCATGGTCAAGCAGGATAGCAGGGATGGTATCAAGAGACTGGATGAGGTCTATATTAAAGATGTGGATGAGAATTATTTTGTTTTATTCTTTTATTTTAGCATGTATCTATGATCGCCCCAGTGGGAATTTTTTTGTATGTTCCAAAATGGATATTTGGGCCCTTTTCACATTCCATGTATTGTTACTAGATATTATTAATTTATGCATACTATGATTATTTAATTCCATGGACAATGTTTTTTTATTTATTTATGATTTGCGCACTCTGATATCGGGGGTATAGTCTCACTACTATACCATATTACACCCCCTCTACTAGTCAGAAACTTCTGGAATATGGGGAGGCTTTCCTGAGGTCATGTGGTGAACTGGTCCAACCACTGGTTTTTTAACACCATGATATTTTATGATTTTTTTCTAATTAATTTAATATTTTTCATATTTTTAATTTCACACAACACTGAATATAGATTTTTTTATGAAAGCACTAGGTTTGGATTCCATTATATGCAACACTAAGTAAAAATTACAATAAAAAAAACACTTAGATTAGTTTTTGGTACATGAAACATTATGTTTGGATTGTGTTACACACAATTTCAAGTTCATTCTATATCTTGAGTTACAACCAAGGCTGAGTATTACCAAACTGTAATATACTATTAACATTGTTATTAAAATATCAATATAGTTCCCACCTAGTTGTTGGAAAATGAGTTATAAATATGATAAATTTAATTATGGAAATATGGTTTACACATGTATATAAAATGAATCCATTGGTTATCTATTAGTTAGAAATGAAAGTAAGAACTATTTGAAAATAATGAAATTCCTTTTCTAAGAAAACTATACACAAAAACCATTTTATCTCAATAAATTAAAAAAACACTTTTGATGAATGTTTTCAATAAAATTTATATATTATACATTCAATAATTTTTTTTGACACTCATCCAATAGTTTTTATAGGCATAAGATAATAATTATTCCAAATTTATAAATAAAAAGATGTATATTTTTAAAAAGTAATTTTACAATCTTTTATTGATGAACCCATTTTAAATATATATTTTTGACACTTTTATAATTTTTATTTTAAAAAATAAAATTAATTTTTTAAATAGGAATTCTAAATTTTCTTTGGGTATTTTTTTGTTATTTTTCAGAGAATTTTCATATTCTGATGAATAGTGAAAAACACTGAATTTTTATCCAAAATTTCTTTTTCATATAAATAATTTATTGGGTTAAATTATATTATAAATTGATTTTAAGGTTTCATTAGATAAATTTTAAATAAATTAATTCAATTTAGTTCATTGGGACTAATTTTACATTGAAATTGGATATAAAAACATCCCAAACTTTTAGACACTTTTTTATAAAAATCCTATTGTCGCGACATGTCTGCAGGATTAATTTTAAATTAATTTATTCTGATTATATGATTATAATTTGGAAAAATGGATTCCATATTTGGAATAAAAATAATTTATAATTTATCATATGGTAAATTTATTTTTTTACTAAAAAAATTAGTGAAATTAATTAAAATTAATTACAACGATTAAGGTAAAAATTAGTTTACTTAATGGTTAAAATTTTATCTTAAGGGTCCAAATGACTTAGAAACATGCTCAAAATCCATTTTCTAGACATATTTAGACAAATTAATCTATTTTATCTTTTTTTTAAAATTATTTGTTGTCCATGATGTAATGGATACCTCTCAATAGTGTTTACCTTTTTGTATTTATAAGAATTCCACTCCTCCTCCACTATAATAAAACCCTTATACCCTCACTTATTCACACCTTTCAAGAAATTTGTCTCATATAAACCTGGGAAATAATCTCCAAAAATATCTCCACTCAACTTTTAAGCCTCACTTTTGGCCTAAATCCAACCTAGGAACCCATTTGGTTCAAACCAAAAGGAGTTACACAAAGAAGAGGTAACATCCTTCCACAAGTTCTTTTATTTTATTTTCCTTCTCCAACACATAAAATATTCTTATTACATGATTATATAATAAAATAAGTATCCTAAATATACTTATATGTTGTTATTCTAAGGTTTAAACCTATAATTACACACACTTTCATCTAATGGGTAACAAACATACCGTTCATGTGTACGGTGAACTACCACATCACAAAATGATGTTGTTCATTTTTACTTTACCACCTCTCAAGGTTGATAATTATGATTGAAACTATATTATTATATAATATATATGATATTTATGATATATTTATACTTTTGTAATTATTATATAACACATAACTTCATGCTTTCCATTTTTTGTAAATACGATAACTTTATTGGTGGAAGTGTGGACTACCGCCTCCTCAAAGTGATGTGATCCATTCACACATTACATGGAATGTATTAAGGATGTATTTAATAGAATTATATGATATATATGAAATAATAATTCTACTATAATTTTATGTATACATTTCATTTACTTTTGTTTCAATATTACAATAAAATAGAAATAGCATTCATTCATACGTACAACCTACTGTCTCCTCGAACGATGTATTCTATTTCATATATATATATACATATATTTTATAAATAATTATGAATATTAATATAATTAATATTTATTATATATAATTCATTTTTTACATTATGAAAATAAGTAAATCATTTTCTAAGTAAGTGGATCAAGAATAACGTCAAAACATGTATAATATACAGAGTAGTTATTACCCGAAACATTTCTTTAACAAGAAATTGTTAATAAATAATTATTATAAAGTCATAAGTGAATCATATATGGTTTTATATATAGTAATATAGTTCTTTGTTAGATTTATAATAAAATTATATTTATTATATAGTAGTTTTGAACATGTATAAAAAAATTAAAGATTTAAGGTAAGGGTTTTCTCATCTCACTTTTTATATCCATGAGATACGTGCATTATTAATCACTAATTTATTTTTTGTGATTTATATATTTCCCATGATAGTATTATATTATTATTATACTTAAATTTATGGGTATTTATATATCCATTTTATGATTTTTCTTTCATAGGGTTTATGGTTTAAAAGTTACCAAATTGGTAAAGTAATTTTTGTCTCAAGTTACCTTCTTTGTGATACATTCCATGTTATGAACCTATATTTTTCAATGGGGTGTATATAATACACTTTTAAATTTTATATCATAAATATAAGTATTTCATGATATTTTAATTTTCATGTAATGTTATTATCTCATATGGAGTATGAATCAAAGTTACCAAAGTGGTAATAATTTATTTCTATAATCTCATCGTTTATCAGTATTATTTATGATTATGATTCCATTGATGAAATATTATGATTAATCTCTCAAGAATACTAATTAATTTTATTATCATATGTTTATTGATGACATATTCATGTATTAGTACAATTTTCCCACTCTTTGGTACTTAAGATAATTAAGAAAGTGTTTTTAAGAAAATATTACATTATCTATATCTTCGGTCAGAAATTTGTGTCCTTTGAAAACCATGTTTTATAAAAAAATGGTTTTCAAAAAGGTTTTATGTTTAAAAAGTGTTTTAAAAGTTTTCCAGGAAAATGGTTTTCAAAAATATTTCAATATTTTTTTATAAGTTTAATAGAAAATGGTTTTCAAAATGATTTCAAGACTTCTTTTTATGTTTTAAAACTATTTTAAAATAAAGAGGTTTTTAAAATGTTTCCAAGATTTATATATTATTTTTCAAGGTGTTTTCAAAGAAAAATGTTTTTAAAATATTTTCAAGCATCCTTTATAAGTTTTTAGAGATATTTTAAAGAAATAGGGTTTCAAAATTCTTGATGTTTTAAAAATTGTTTTTCATTGTGTAAATGATATTTTCCGTAAGAAATGTTTTCAAAGAAATTATAAATATTTCATTATAAGAAAAGGATTTTTGAAATGGTTTTATTAAAATGATTTTAAAAGAATTTTTATTTCCTTAATAAATTCTCTATGCGATCCTTAAAAATCCTTCTCTAACTAAGATGTTATACTTTATTATAGTTTATGATTTATTAGGGATATGATAAAAGAATAAAATTCATATTATTTATTTAATAGTTTATGTTTTGATATCATGATGTTTACAACACCCATTTCTCTTCAAAAAGTTATATTCTTTTGGAACGAGCTTCTTTTCATGGGTTATACTGTAATGAAATGATTATGAAACATATCTATTTTACATAGGTTATTATGTGATGAAATGTTTATGATACCCATTTAATTTCATGGGTTATGATTTGATGTTTATAAAACCCATCCCTTTTTATGGGTTATGTTACGATGAATGTTTTTTATCTTATGTCACATGAATGTATGATTTAATTATGAAATGGGTGGGACCCATATCTCCTTATAATACATTGAGTGATGATAAATGTTTTATGAGCTCAAAGGGTATATGAGAGGTCATCCCAAGCTTGAAACAAGAGGGAAACCTAAGCCCAAAACAAGAGGGTACATAGAAGGTCATCCCAAGACCGAAACAAGTGGGCATCCTAATCCTGAAACAAGAGGTTACATGGGAGTACATCCCAAGACTAAAACAAGAGGGTACATTGGAGGACATACCACGAATAAAATAATAGGGTATATGGGAGGGAATATCAAGCTCAAAATAATAGGGTATATAGGAGGGAATCCCAATCCCAAAACAAGAAGGTACACTGGAGGGCATCCCAAGCCCAAAACAAGAGGGTACACGGGAGTGCATCCCAAGACTGAAACAAGAGGGTACATAAGAGTTCATCCCATGACTAAAATAATAGGGTACATGGGAGGGAATCCCAATCCCAAAGAAGGTACACATGATTTTATCCCTAGACCAACATGTTATTAAGGTCTTTATAGGTAGCCTTGACATAGCATTTTCTATGCTTATGTGTATTCCAAAAATTCCATATCTTATTACTATGTTATGATTTCATGGATTATTATACCTATTCCCTTATGATTCTTGTCTTATGAACTTCCAATATTTATTCCATGGTTTATGTTTATGATCTTTGATATGCAGGGTATGGTCTTATAATGTTATAATCACGTTTTCATACCCTTATTCTCATGTTTATCTCAGTTATTTACCCTTACTGAGCATCTGATCTCATACCTTTCTTATGTTTTATTTACCTAGGTTATGAAGAATTTTTTTTAAGCAGAAGTATTAAAGGGGAATATTTTTTTTGGGAAACATTTTAGATCTTTCACCAAGTTATAATATTTCATTTAAATTTTCTAAAGACACTAAACTATTATGATACACAAGCATGTAATTTTTTAATGTGATGAATATTCACATAAAATGATGTAATATCCATGTATATTAAGCTTGGGTCACTGTAGTTGGTATCAAAGGAAAGGTTTACTTAACTTTCAGAAACTAGGATGAGAAAACATTAATGAGATCCATAAGGATATTTCTAAGGATAATTCTTGGTATGTCTTTAATTATAAGCCTAAGGTGTATTATATTTAAAGGAAGATGTCATAGTTTAAACATCCTATAAGTTATTTTTCACGATCATGTAGTTTTACTCTTTGATAAGTTCTTCTCACACTATAATTTCTAGTTTTGGTCAATGGTGAGAACCCGAAGGAACTGGGTAAACGTTGAATTTGATATAAAATTTTCTAATGAGCAGTAAAATGGGATGATCACTAGAGTGAAGGATATTGTAATCATTACTAATCAGTTTTCATTGTACATGATTAAAAATTTGTACCTTAACCAACTCTTGGACCCACAAAAGAATATAAGGAAACATTTTTATGAGAGTTTGAGTAATAGATACCATCAAAGAAAGAAGATTCAATTTCCATTATATTGATAATGCAGAAAGAATCACACAAGTGAATGTCTTATAGGAACATGAATATGTTATAAATGTGGAAAAGAAGGACACAAACCAAGTAATTACAAAGGGAAAATGAAAATTTCAGTTAACGCAATGGATAGTAATATTAGCCTCCCTAAGGCATTATCAATTGATAAATGCTTTAAATTTGTGAAGTATTAGCATTATGAAAATTGATGTCCTATGTGGAAGGATCATGAAGAAGATCAACAAGGTGGTAAAATTAATGGTTTTTCTGCTGATGATGAAGATACCACGAATGACATTTAAAGGTATGTGCTGTTATAATAGTATTTTTTATAATCATGATTAAATTTAGTTTGATAAATGTTAATACATGATTATTATTTCATATTTTAGGAATGTGGTATTAATGAATAAGATAATTAAACCTTGTTAATCTATTAAGGGTGAGGTGTAATTTTTGAAGTGTTTTTGTTATTGGAATATATAAGTATTATTCCATTTATGTTTTTTTCTAAGTATTTTCAATATTACATTAAATGGTTTTGATGGACTAGAAAAGTGATTTAATAGAAAGGTGATATTCATGGGAAACACATCATTAAGGGAAAGATAACCCTTAATATGTTATTAATGTTGAGATAAATATGTTTGGATAAAATATATATTGGATATGAATAAGTAAATTAGACCGTAATGATAACCTTGGAACTGATTAAGGATTTTTTGAAAAAGTAGTCTATTCTATCATGGATACAGTTTACAACATTTTTGGATTTAAGGAATATATCCAATAAACTTTGGAATAATTAAACATTCATGTTTTAAATAAGTATGTATGGTAATTCAGGTTATTTCCATGTTTCAAGATAATACATGATAAAGGTATTCACATGTTTAGAATGTGATAACCAAGATCTACCATATGATATATGGGGGATCAATGTTAAGTAAATTTAGTGAAATTATTTATAAATTTTTAGATTTTCATCTTTAAGAAGGGTTATAAAGTTAAATATTTTGGAATGGTTAATGTTAAACTTTAGACGAGGTTTTAGAGATTAAAGTATTATCTCACTATATAAGTATTTATGCATGGTGGAAAACTTTTAATTATTATTTTATTGTGAATATGACTGAAGACAAATGGAATGACTTATCATTATAACTCATGATATATTAATACATTAAGAATGAAAAATTCACCTTTATTTCTTGGAATAATAGATGAAGTGGAAATTGATCATTGTACAACAAAGGCTGAGACTGTGATGAAATCAAGTAATTATATCTTCTCATGAAATATTTTTAAATCTAGGAAAAGAGTCTTGAAATAAAATTTTGTCCTATTATCATCATTTTTATGATATCAATGACCTCTTTCAAACTTCTTCAGTTTATGGTTTTGGGATTGTTAACTTTATATAGATCACCCACTTCCTTACGATCAGTGATCTTTATCAATCTCTTTGATTATTTAAACTTTTCTTCCATTTTCATGTTTTTCACTTCCCACCTATGTTCCACTATTTGGAAACCTAGTTAAGTGTTACTTTGGGTAACCATTATGTTTCTAACTTTCCCTTTTTAAAGCAATTTTTAGTATTCATTTTTATGATATGGGTTTCTATGAATGGATATTTTAAGTATTAAACCTTTAACAACCCAAATAAATTTCGAGGTTGAAATTAATTTTAATGGGAGTATAATGTAACACCCTAATATTTTGTGATTTTTTTGAATCAATTTAATCTTTTTGATATTTTTAATTTCACACAGCACTGAATATAGCTTTTTTTATATGAAAGCACTAAGTTTGGATTGCATTATACACAACACCAAGTTAATATTTCACTACACATAACACTTATATGAGATTTTGGTACATAAAAAAATTATGTTTGGCTTGTGTTACACACAATGCTGAGTTTCTTTGATAGTTTGCGTGACACGCAAGGTCGAGTATTAACAAACTGTAATGTAGTATTTATAATATTATTAAAATATCCTTATAGTTCCCACCTATATGTTGGAATAGGGGTTATGAATAGGATTAATTTAATTATGAAAATAGTCTTTACACATGTATATAAAATAAATCCATTGATTATCAATTAGTTATAATTTAAAGTAAAATCTATTTGAAACTAATGAAATTCCTTTTCTAAGAAAACTATGTATAAAAATCATTTTATCTCAATAAATTAGACAAACCACTATTGATGTAGGTTTTTAATAATTTTTTTATATTATACATTTAATCAAATTTTTTTGACATTCATCCAATATTTTTTATAGGAATTAGATAAGAATAAATAAAATTTTATGAATGAAAAGATGTATATTTCTAAAAGGTAATTTTACCACCTTTTAATGGATACCCCATTTTAAGTATATTTTTTTGAAATTTTATAATTTTTATTTGAAAAAATAAAATTAATTTTTAAAATATGAATATCAAAATTTAATTTGGGTAAATTTTTGGTATTTTTGAGAGAAGTTTCATGAATGATGAATAGTAAAAAACACTATTTTTTAATAAAAAAATTCATTTTCATATAAATAATTTATCTGGTTAAATTATATGTTGAACTAGTTTTAAAGTTTCATTAGATCTATTTTAAATAAATTAATTCAATTTAGGGAATTTAAAGCAATTTCACTTTAAAATTGGATATAAAAACATCAAAAACTTTTAAACATTTTTTCTTAAAAAACTCATTGTCAAAACTTGCCTTTTAAATTAACTTTTTCCACTTATGTGGTTATAATTTGGAAAAATGGATTCCATATTTATAATCATCATAATATATAATGATTAATATGGTCATCTTTGTTTTTTTATCAGAAATATTATTTGAATTAATTAAAATTAATTACAATGATTAAGGTAAATATTAATTTACTTAATGGTTAAACTTTAATCTTAAGGGGTCAAATGACCAAGAAACATGACCAAAATCCATTTTATGGACATATTTCTACCAAGTCACCTATTGGATCAATATTTTACAATTATTGGATACCCATCATATAAGGGAGACCTCTCAATAGTGTTTAATATTTTATATTTACAAGAATGCCACTCCTCCTCCACTATAAAAGGGAACTCACCCCCTAATTTTTTCAAACCTATAAAACCCTTTTAATCATACAAACCATACCCAAATAAGATCAAAAAATCACTAATATAAAACTATAAGCCTTAATTTTGGCATAAATCCTTCCAAGGAATCTATTTGGTGCAAATCAAAAGGAGTTACTCAAAGAATAGGCAACATCCTTCCATAAGCTCTTTTATTTTATTTTTATTATCCAACACCTCAAATATTATTATTACATGATTATAACATAAAATAATTATAATAAATATACTTATATTTTTTTTATTATAATTTTTCTAACTACAATTACACACACTTCCATCTATTGGGTAACAAACTTATTGTTCTTGTGTACGGTGAATTACCGCCTCACAAAATGAAGTTGTTCATTTTTCCTTCACCACACATCATGGTTGGGAATAATGATTAAAACTATGTTTTTATATGATATATATATATATATATTATATTTATGATCTATTTATTCTTATGTAATTATTATATAACACATAAATTTATGCTTTCTATTTTTTTAAATACGATAACTTCGTTAGTGGAAGTGTGGACTACCGCTTCCTCAAAGCGATGTGATTCATTCACACTTTACATGAAATGTATTAAGAATGGGTTTTGTGAAATTATATGATATATATGACATAATAATACTACTATAATGATATGATATATATATATATATATATATTTCATTTAGTTTTCTTTCAATATGATAAGAAAATAGAAACAATGTTCATTCGTACGTACGACCTGCCATCTCCATGAATGCTGTATTCTATTTCATATATCAATATTTTATATATAATTATAAATATTTATATACTTAATATATATGATATATAAATATTTTTTTACATTATTTAAATAATTAAATCGTGATATAATAAGGAAGATCAAGAATAATAAGTCAAAACACGTACGATAAACCAAGTGGTTATTACCTGATTTTTTTAACATGGAATTGTTAATAAATGGGTAATATAAAGTCATAAGTGAATAATATATGGTATAATATATAAGAATATATTTATTTGGTATATTTATAATAAAATTATATTTATTATATAGGAGGTTTGAACATGTATAAAGAAAGTTGATACTTAAGGTAAGGGTTTTGTCATCTAACTTTTTATATTCGTGAGATACTTTCCTCATTCACCACTCATTTATTTTATGTGGTGTATATAATACCCATTAATATATTATATTATTATAATTAAATTTATGGATATTTACATATCTATTTTATGATATTTATTTCTTGGGTTTTATGGTTCAAAAGTTACCAAATCCGTAAAGTAATTTTTGTCTTAAGTTTCCTTCCTTGAGATACATGCCATGTTATGAAACTATATTTTTCTATGGGGGTATATAATTCCATTTTAAATTTTATATAATGAATCCCCTTATTCCATTATATTTTAAGATTAATTTAATGTTATTATCTCATGTAGAGTAAGATTTTAAGTTACCGAAGTGGTAGTATTTTATTGCTACAATATCATCATTTATCAGGATTGTTTATAATTATAATTTGATGAAATTTTATGTTCCATATATCAATAATATTAATAAATTTTATTCTTATATGTTTATTAATTATATCTTCATGTATTGATACAATTTTTTCACTCTTTGGTACTTAAGATAATTAGGAAATCATTTTAAATAAAATATGACATTATCTCTATCTTCAGTCAGAAATTTATGTTCTTTAAAAACCATGTTTAAAAAAAAGGTTTTCAATTTTTTTTACGTTTAAAAATTGTTTTAAATATTTTCAATCCATTTTATAAGTTTTCAAGGAATTTATTTTCATATTATATTAAAGCTTCTTCTATAAGTTTTCTAGAAAAAGGTTTTCAAAATGATTTCAAACCTTATTTTTATGTTTTAAAATTATTTTCAAAGAAAATGGTTTTGAAATTTTTTTCAAGATTTATTTATGAGTTTTCTTGTTTTTTTCAAAGAATAATGTTTTAAAAGTATTTTCAAGCTTCATTTATAAGTTTTCAATGCTATTTTAAAATAAAAATGTTTTTAAAATGCTTTATGTTTTAAAAGGAGTTTTTTTATAACAAAAATGATATTTTACTCAAGAAATGTTTTAAAGGAAATTGTGAATATTTCATTATAAGAAAAGGTTTTGAATTTTTTTATGAAAATTATTTTCAAAGAAAGGATATTTTCCTTAAAAAATTCCCCATGTGATATTTCAAAATCCTTCTCCATATAAATATGACATACTTTGTTATAGTTTATGATTTATTGGGGATATGATCTAAAAATACCATTTATATTATTAATTTAATGGTCTTTTTGGATGAAATGATATTTACGACACCTGTTTCTAGTCCAGAGGTTATATAATCTTGGAGCCCACTTGTTTTCACAGGCTATGCTTTTGATAAATGATTTATAAACCAATCTATTTTCCATAGGTTATGATGTGATGAAATGTTAATGATACCCATTTCATTTCACGACTTATGATATGATGTTTATAAAACCCATATATTTTCATGGTTCATTATATGATGAATGTTTTGTTATCTTGTGGAACATGCATGTATGATTTCTTTATGTGAGGGGTGGGACCCATATCTACCTCTAATACATTTGGTAATGATAAAATTTTTATGATCTCAAAGGGTACATGGGGGGGAATTCCAATCCTAAAAAAAGAGGGTATCCTAAGCCCAAAATAGGAGGGTACATGGGAGGGAATCCAAATCTCAAAACAATAGGGAATCCTATGCCTAAAACAAGAGGGTACATTGGAGGGAATCCCAAGATTAAAATAAGAGGGTACATGGGAGGGCATCCCAAGTCCAAAAAAAGAGGGCACACAATAGGGAAACCCATTCATAGAACAAGAGGGTACATGGGAGGTCATCCCAAGCCCAAAACCAGAGGGTACACATGAGGGAATCCCAAGATCAAAAAAAGAGGGTACATAAGAGGGCATACAGAACCCAAAACAAGAGCATGCATGGGAGGTAATCCTGAGCCCAAAGAAGGTACATAGGGTATTAGTCCAACCTTACATGTTATGAAGGTCTTGGTAAGTATCCCCGACATAGGACTTTCTTTGCTTATGTGTATGTTACAAATTCCATTTCTTATTCCTATGTTATTATTTCATTTCTTATACTCCCAATTCCCTTATGATTCATGTATTATGAACTTCCAATATTTATTCCATGGTTCATATTTATGATCTTTGATATGCAGGGTATGATTTTATAATGTTATGATCATGTTATAATACCCTTATTCTTATGTCTAAATCCATTTTTACCCTTACTAAGTTTCTGAGCTAACCCCTTTATTATGTTTACTTTCCCTAGGTTATGGAGAAATGTTTTAAGTATAAATACTAAAGGGTAAGTTATTTGTGGGGAGTATTGAATATATTTTACCAAGTTAGAATAATTCATTACAAGTCTCCAAAGACACTAAAATATTATGATCCTCAGGCATGTAATTTTTTAATGTGACGAGTAATCATCTAAAATGATTTAATATCCATGTATGTTAAGTCTGGGTTTCTATAGGTTTTATATTGAGTTGGGTTGGGAAGTTAAAAAGTGGTATCCAACCCTTATTTTATTTTATCTTATGATTTTGGAATCTATTTTTCTAGAGATTTAGGATTGTGTTAGAGCCAATGATGGATACCGAGCCAGTGCATCGTGAACACCTATTCTGATAGGATGTCTGGTTTACCAGGGTTTGGGGATGCTGTTCTGATTTACATTTTTATAGTTGTATTTTATTTTTCCCCTGTGAAATGCACATGTGGTTTTTTATATTTTGGTTTATGATGGATATATGTCTCTTTGCCCATTGTCCATAGGCCAATGATTTGATTTTGACTCTTGGCCTTTAAAATAAATAGGCATATCATGCATCATATCAGGCACATAGGATTAACATGAATACTAATGCGTGATTTTACTGAATTCAAAGGAACAATTTATTAAAGTGTCAATAAATTATCATATGGAGTTTTTACATATTAGTTTTTGGTGGCATTCTACTCAGCTGAGCTGACTTGTATATGGATTCTATAATATATGGTCTTGTGAATAAATGTAGAGATATTATATAAGGAGGAAGATGATGGTAAAATCCTTATAAACACTAGGTGTAGTGTCCCAATGGGTAATTTTGGCATTGGTTACAAACCTTTGGACCCCTTGGGGGTGGTTTTTGTTCAGTTTCAGTTGCACGATATAGTTCTAGGGAGAAGTTTGATGTGTTGGTTTTTGGAGAGGATGGGTACCCTATATTTGGGTGCTTAGTTGGGATTTTAATTCCTTTCATTTGAGAAACAAAAGATATACCCTTTTTAACATGTTGATGTCAAGTGATGTTGTGAAGGAATCATGATTGATATCCCATGAGTTGTGAACTTATTATTGGTTGACCTATGTATTAGGTGGTCATACCTAGTTAATTTCATGAGTTTTTATTGGTAGGGATTGGTTGGCGACCTAGAGGCCCTTATTTGCAACTTGGACCCAAGAGGGTACATGTTTTTAGTTTGTTTGACGGTGACCCATTATTGGGGTTATGCTGATGTTGTGGATGTATTGGATTTCAAAATCGATGCACATGAAGTGATCCGTGGGTTTTGGTGATGAGAACTTTTCATGTTTGTGCTTTAGGAATCAAAGTGTGACCATAAGGATAAGACTGGGGTGATGTCTGGTGGTGTGTGCTTTCACAGACTTCAGTAGTGTATTCATAGAATGGGTGGATGCTTGTGACTGGAGCAATGTCAGGTGACAGTCATGCGTGTGGATGATATTGTCATGTCGTTATATAAGGATGGGAACTTGTGGTGCTAGAATGATTATGTGATGAATCCATTCATGTGAGTAGTCACAACATGAATAAGATGTCATGTTTTTAAGAGGAGTTCCAAGGTATATTCTGACATGTTGAGGCTAGCGGACTAGGAGGCATGGGAAGCTGCTAGAATGGACGTCCATACCCAATTCTAGTGATGAAATACACATGGGATTTTGATTCAGGTTTAGTGAATGGTCATTGGAAGGTATACAAACCAATAACTTATGGTGAGAATAGGATTTTTGGCATGCATTGGGGATACGTGATGCCATTTTGGATTTGTGAATTGGTGGATCCAGAGTAAGCAAATGTAGTTTTCAGAGAATTTAGTGTGGCATAGCAGAAGCATGGTGAGAAATTTTGGTTGTGAACTAGTATGTTGGATCATTAGCCTTTACTTTACGAATCATTCAAGTTATGGTGGAGGAACCTGAGTAGTATAGTGGCGGAATTTCCATAGGAGACTATCCTTTAAACTTTCTTGGTAGAGAGTCACGAAATGTTTGTGAGTTTAGGCTAATGATTCCCTCTTGAATCATGGTATCTAGGTGTTAGTGAAATTATTAAAATTAGGGAGGCCTAGGACCCTCAAATGAGTTTTACATGTCCATAAAGTAATAGGTGACATAAAAAATGGATGAGTTTTTGATGAAAATCATCAATGAAATCTTAGTGTACTCCAAATTTAAAGACAATCATGACCAATACCTTGACATCACCTTGAGTAAACTAAGAGGGATTTGGCTATACACCTAGCTACCTAAATGTATTTCTGGTTGGAATAATGGCCTCACTTGGTTTATGATCACGTAGTTGTGTAAGGAAAGACTTATGGTGGGAATACCACCATAGACTGTTGGAAGATGATCCTTTTGTGAGAAGGGTCCTTGGTTCAGTTACATCAGTTGTTAGATGGTATAACTAGTGTTTATATTCTAGTGAGATTAAATTATGATTTATCGGGTTTTATGGAAACACCATATTTGAAGTTTGACTGATAAAATAGATGTAATCGGTGTGTATACATCAATATCGAGATGTTTTGGTGTAGTCAGAAGGTGATTCATGGGGCGATCCAATATTCATGACATGTTTTTTGGCCTGTTCCAAGATTCATGGCTTGGTTTAGGTGGTAAAATAGTTTTATCTCTTACTTAATGAAGTGAATCCTTGTTTTGTGACATGTTTCATGATGTGAAAAATGTGGGGAAGTATTCTATTACATGTTTCAGGGGGTGAAACATGTGATGATAGTGATGAAGGTGTTATTTGGGTAGAAATGATTAGAAAATATTAGGAAGTTGGTTCCATGGCTTGGGAACATCATTCTCGGTATGAATGAAGTATTCTAAGGTTTTTCTAGGACCTTTAGAGGAGAGGTCGACATATGTGGTCCATATGCGTGAGAAATGAATAATCATACGATCATCTTATAATTGGAGATAGGAGACACTAACAACTCTGGTAGGTGTTTTTTCCATGTTTAGTCATGGTGGGATGGAAACCATGATGAGCGGGTCATTGGACCATGGAATTTGGGTTTTGATATGAAACCTAAATGGTGGGAATGTGGTGGTATGGAAGTGGTCATGGTAAGTTGGGTTCTATGGTGGGGAGAACCTTGAACCAAATGATGTCATGGTTCATGAAACAAAAGTGTTTCATAAGTAGACCAGTTTTAGGAAGGACCATCTAGAAGTTCAGATATGACTATCAGTGGTGTTTGGGGCTCATCTGGTAAATGCTGACGAGGGTCCTTGGGGATTAAAAGTTTTATGATGGGGAGATTGTAAGAACCTGCATCTGAACTGGTTAAAAATTCAGTGGGAATTTGAATTTTCTCCATTGGTGGATGGGTCATTTTGAAATCTAGATATTGGAACAAGGTTACAAGTTTTTAAATATTCAAACATGTTTTTTGGACATGTTTTATGTTCTGGTGGAAGTATCAGGGTTTTAGGAGAACATTGGAGGAGGAACAAACATACCGCGCTACTAAAAATAGATCCAATATGTCATTCATGTTATGAATAGGATTCATGAAAAGAAATGGTTTCATTATGAGTATCATGGGGGATTATAGGATGTGTAAATGGGGAACAATAGGAATAAAAATAAAATTCATAGCATGAACTCTTGGTTCACATCCTAAAAGTGTCCAGGTTATCTCTTTTTTTCTTAAATAGGGGCTTATCCCCTTATTTCATCGGGGAATCAGGGCACACATAAGAGGGGTATGACCAAACCTTCTCTAACTTTGTTCTCCACTAATTGAGGCATTCTTGGGTGTAATTTGATGGTATCGACATGTAATATCTTCCTCTACCATCCTTCCACATTATTTCTCCCTTGTTGTCACTAAATATGGAGATGTTTGTTTTAGGTCAACATGCCAATTTCATCAAAGGATAGTGAAATTTTAGGCTTCATTTGGGGATTTCACTTATCCTAGAAAGAGGGGATCCCAAGACAAATTCATCCTTTATGTGAAAGCAAATATTTTGAGTTATGAATTCATTTTTATTTTCTGAAGGGTTTTCCTTAGATTAATTTTATCAAGTTGTTGAATCAGAATAATGATTAGGGTTTTTGCATAGCCTAAATCTGATGATGTGTCTAGAGCAGAACACACCCTATTGCTAATGGTTCTAGCATGGAGGAGTGACCCTGTAACACCCCAAGGTTTTAAAAAAAATAAATGAAATTCGTGAAACTTTGTTTTAAGTAGATATTTATAACTAGCCTTTAAACATAATTTTGTAGCTTCTATGTTTTGAATTTTGATAAAATAGTCCTCTGAAATTGTGTTCAGTTAGTTGTTTGGAGTTTGATGGTACCAAATTGTTTTTTTAGTGAATAGTAACATACCCTTATGAACAGTAGTATGAATAGTAATATGACCCTAATGAATAGTAAATTGTATTATTGTTTTATTTTCTTAAGACTTTAAGATAATGAAATCTTGGTTAATTTTTCAATGTGATATAAAAGCAGTTATAGTTTTAAAATTGTTAATTTTTGAATTAAGTATGAATTTAATTAAAAATTAAATTAATAATATTTAGAAAATTATTTTCAAAAAATGGATTTCATTTTTTAATTCTACGTGACGAAAAATGGTTTGGGTGAAGTTCTAGGATTTTTCTGAAACAGTTGATTTTTCAGTGAATTGTAAAAATACAGTTTTGAGTTTCGGTGTGTTAATGACATCAATAATGATGTAATAATTATTTAATAAGTCTAGTATACTTTTTTATAGTAAAATAATATTTTATTTTTACCAATTGGATAATACCTTGGGCAAATACCATGGGCAAGCCCATGGTTTTGAAAATACCACTAATGAGGTGTCCCTTGGAAATTATTAAAATATTCCCTCACTTTTGCTATAAATACCAAACCATTATTTCATTAACATCATTAAAATTCCTCATAAACAAAGATCTGGCTTCCTTACCTCCCTAGTAGTCCTCCCAAGGATTCATCAAGCCCCCAAGGTCCCCACCTTCAAGTTCTAGGAGTTACTCTACAAGGTAAAAAAATTCTCAATTTCATTGTTTTTTTCCATTCAAGTTTACTTTTATGTGGTATAACTTTCAAGTTTCCATACCATGTTATTATTTCCTTATTATTATTAATATATTATGTATTATGATTAATTTTTGTATGGGTGACCCTTTTCCCCTCTCTTTTTAATATTTTCTAAAACCATGTTGCATAGCCGTTTGGCTGCCGAATTTTTGTAAGGGATTTTTCAATTATTCTTTTATTTTGAGTTCCTTTATTTTATTATTATTTCCTCACATCATATTACCCAAGATCAATGAAATATCCCAAAATCATGTATATTCTGGATGTTCTCATGTTCATGGAAAATTCATCATCATTCTTCTTATACTCTCCCACTTATTCAAGGAATAAAAACATTGTCTGTGATGTGTCGAATTACCGACATCGTGGTTGATGTGATTTCAATTTGAATCAATTATTTCATGTGTGATCATGAAACAATATTTATGGTTGAAACAGGTTATAATATATTTATTATATCTCATCCATATTTCTGTAATTTTTTTTGTAATCATGGTTTTAATTTATAAGACAAAATGAGGTCATTGTTATCAAAGAACCACTAAAATGATCTAAACGAACATCAATAATGTTTTAAATTATGAATCATCCTCATATAAAACTTCAAAATGATAAATGGTATAAATTATTGTACTATAATTATTTAAATACCTTTCTATTCCAATTCTATAGTCTCACTTCCAATCGACAAGAATATACATCATGAACCAATCATGGAAAACATGTAAAGAAAACACCCCAAAACAATGCAAGGAACAAAATATTAACAAATAAAGGGTGAAATGATGTAATGAAATGATCATATAAGATATTTTAAAGATGGATATGTTTCTTTAAAATATTAATAACACTATTTTAACCATTATACAGGAGGTTAAGACACCTTTGATGTAATAAGAACCTGAGGTAAAGGAATTCTTAACCCAATTTCCATTCTTTGGGTTAACCTTCTTCTTTATTCATTATATGGTATTAAGATTTTTGGTGTAATAAATTTTTGTATATATTATGTTTCACTATCTTTATTTACATTGTATACACATATCCATTCAATTATATTAATTCTCACTCTAATTATATTTTAAAGGATTTCCCTTTTAAAGTACTTTTAAAACTCTCTTTAATAAATTTCAAAAGGATTGTTTTTTATGTGTATGGAATAAGTAGTTTATCCTGATTTCAAGATACTTTATTACCATGATATGTTCCTTGGACATTATTTATTTTGGTTTGAGCCCATTATAGATCAATATATTATGGGTTGATCCCCTTTATAGCTCAAGATATGTTGGGTTAAGCACATTATAGCTCAAGATATGATGGGTGAGCCCCATTATAGCTCTCCAATGAATTGGGTACTCTGGATATGGAAGTTAACCAAAGGGTTATTCCATGTGTAAGGGTGAATGTAATAGTGATATGGTAAACCTTGTAGTATTTCCTCTAGTAGAGTTTGATGTTATTTTGGGTATGAATTGAATTTATTTTTATCATGCTAAGATAGATTACAGAGAAAAAGAAGTTGTTTTTTAGAAATAATTTCTGTTTGTGTACAAGAATGAAATCACAACATTAATAAAATATCGGTAATCTAAGAAAATTATAAAGGATGAAAATGAAAGTTTTCTTGCTCTTATTTTTGAAGATAAGGGAACTATCCAGATTAATGATGTACCAGTGGTAAATGAATACCTGGATGTTTTTTACCAATGATTTTCCTGGTGTTATTCCTAATCGAGAGGTTGAGTTTACTATTGACTTATTTCCTAATGCTAAGCTAATTCCTAAACCTCCTTATCGAATGAACCAAATAGAACTTTTGGAATTAAAAAATTAGTTGCAGGAATTACTATATAAAGGCTTCATCCGACCCAACACTTCACTATGGGGATCTCCTGTCTTGTTTGTTAAGAAAAAAGATGGTTCAATGAGACTTTTCATTGATTATAGAGCCTTTAATAACATTACTATTAAAAACAAGTATTTTTTGCCTTATATATATGATTTTTTTGATCATCTCTAGGGAGCACAATATTTTTCGAAGGTGGACCTGAGGTCGGGGTACCATCATTTGAAAGTAAAGGATGAAGACATCCCGAAGACTGAGTTATGTACTAGATATGGTCATTATGAATTTATAGTTATGCCTTTTGGGTTAACTAATGCACCTTATGTATTCATGGATCTTATTAATAGAATATTTCATGAGTTCTTGGATAAGTTTGTGGTTGTGTTTATTGATGACATTGTAGTATATTATAGAAGTAAATAGGAGCATGAAAAACATCTAAGGGTTGTTTTGAAAACCTTAAAAGAAAAGAAACTATATGGAAAATTTAGCAAGTGTGATTTTTGGATGCAATGGATTTCTTTTCTTGGGAACTTTATAAATAAGTATGGAATAATATTTGATCATACAAAAAAAAAGTGGTTGATGAATGACCAAGACCTATAAATGTTACAGATATTCATAGTTTTCTTGGATTAGCAGGTTATTACTGAAATTTTGTTAAAAAATTTGCATGGTTATCTAGCCTGCTAACTAAGTTAACACTAAAAGGGGTTAAATTTATTTGGATAGTAGAATGTGTTGTTTTTTTCTAGGAACTGAAGAAGAGATTGGTGAATGCTCCAGTTTTGGCCTTGCCTTTCCAAAGTGGTGAGTTTGTCATCTATAACAATGCTTCATTGAAGGGACATGGTTGTGTTCTAATGTAGAATGATCGGGTAATTTATTATGCTTTAAGAAAACTAAAACCTCATGAGTTAAATTATCCCACACATGATTTGGAATTGGCAGCTATGGTTTTTACTTTGAAAATTTGGAGGCACCATTTATATGGAGTCAAATATCAAATATATACTGACGATAAAAGTCTGAAGTATATATTCACTCAGAAGGAATTAAACAAGAGGTAGAGAAGATGGATTGAACTGATAAAGGATTATAATGGAACTATCAATTACCATCCACGAAAAGCAAACAAAGTTGTTGATTCCTTGAGTCGAAAACATCATGCATTATTAACCATGTTATCTTTAGAACATGATCCCTTGATTAATGATTTGATGAATTTTGGATTAGAAGTTGTTGTTGTAGGGAATACATCTATTTTGTTTTAGGTTTTAGTGCAGTCATCATTATCAAACAGAATTAAGCAAGCACAGAAGGAAGACCGTGAGCTATTGAAAAAGGCATAATTGGTTAAAATGGTTTAGCTTCTAGAATTTAACCTTGATAAATATTGTGTTTTAAGATTTGAAAAAAGGGTGTGGGTGAATTGTGATTACCAGTTGAAGAAAGATTTGTTGTGTGAAGTTCATAGTTCTCCATTTTCAGTTCATCTTGGAAGTACAAAGATGTACAAATAAATTCGTGAATATTACTGTTAGGATGGAATGAAAAGGCATATTGCAGAATTTATTGTGAAATGTTTAACATGTCAATAGGTTAAAGAAGAGTGGAAGTTATCGAAGGGGATGATTCTGCCTTTTATTGTGTCAGACTGGAAATGGGAGAATATATCCATGGACTTCCTGGTGGGACTACCTAAGACTTATCGAGGTAATAATGTGATTTGGGTTATTGCTGATTGGCTGACAAAATCTGCACGTTTCTTTTCTATTTGAGATACAATGTCATTGAATCATCTTTATCAATTGTACCTCCAAGAGATTTTCATTTTAACCACCGCTACGGTCTTAAATTTAGCAGCGGTTCTAACTTCCACTACAGTGGACCATCTTCTGCACTTTTTTTGCGGTGGTTATATTGTTTTTTACGGCGGTTTGTTCCGGGAGGCCATTACTTTTTTTAGCAGCGGTTTTAACCACTGCTAAAAAAAGTAATCCCTTGACCGAAAAAACCGCTGTGACAAACAATATTACCACCATGAAAGAATTTCAGAATATTGGCCACTGTAGTGGTGGTTAGAACCGCCGCTAAATTTAAAACCGTAGTGGTGGTTAAAACTACCTCTAATAGAAAAATATCGATATTTAGAGGTGGTTAAAACTGCCACTAAATATACCTGTTACAGTTAGAGGTGGTTAAAATCACTGCTAACGAGCATATTTATAAAAAAAAGAACCAGTTTCTAGAGCTTCTGTACTGGTGCCCTGAAAAAAACCATTCCAAGAATACCAAAACACCAACACAATACATACTACAGTCAATGTGAAAAGATATGATTAACTAAGAACAACAAAATGCATCGTTTAGTGAGTAAAGGAATGCAGATAAACATATCACATGGACATTAAACCTTTAAAAAAAATCATAAACAATCATATATGTCATATTTCATGAAAACAGTGCCAAGCCTAGGTTCAACCTATTCCATCTATACCAGTTCCAACCCTGACATAACCATTCATATCAGCATAAATTCCACTATCATTGGTGATAACTATACCAAAAACCCATGCCTCCCTACCCATACCTAATCAACCGATGGCCATCCCAATATCACATAACATTATATATAGAGGCCTACATCCAGAGAAATAAAAATACAAAAAAACATAAAATAGAGTCAATATGTAATCTAGTCCCTAAAATAACAATCCATCCATTATACCCTTCTTTAATTATTTATGAGATATTATTTTACTGGGTGAATTCTTAGGTTGTTTGTTTTTGGGTTTTAAGCTTTATAGAAGCCTCTAAATGGTTGCATGATAGGAACATGGTCATGGGAAACCATGTGGTTCTCCCATGAAAACAATGTGGCTTGGTTGAAGAAGGATACTAGGTGGGTCATGGTTAGAACATAGTTAGAGATGATCATGAATCATTTACCTTGCAATATATGTGTCTCGGAATAGAGGAAAAAATAATTGTTAGCACATAATTTACCAAATGAGAATATTTATTCATTGACAATGTGCTAGAATTGCATATTCAAGTAAGGAAGAATGGAGAGAAATGAGTCTCAGGAAAAGTAGAAAAGACCAAGAGTGTCATGAATACCAGGGAAAGTAGAAAATCTTGATGTTCAATATTTTTAAATGTTAGAAATATAAATATAGTGGTAAATGTGTTGTGCTAGAAAATATAGGATAAGTTATTATAATGAAAAAAATGAATTTAGGAAAAATGAATCATAAAAAATGAATCATGACAATAAATATTTGATATATATGGTGCATACCACACTTGATAAATCAAGACATAAAAGGAAACATCAGAAATCCATAAAATACATAAAAAGAAACATGAGAAATAAAGAAAATGTTAGGTCATGAAAATGTTTAGAGGAAACTATTTTCCACACATGATACATATACAAACTGACTGTTACAATATTTTTCCACATATCAACAGTAATACTAATCACTGTCTGATGATGAAAAAATATCATCACCCTCTCCAACTCCATCTCCACTTCCTACTACCACCTGTAAGAACATTATATTGAAAATTAAATAGTGTTGCATATTTATATTTAAACTTAAAACGAATAAAAGTTTGTAAAATAAATGATTTTGATTTTTTTTGATTTAACTACTCACCACCAGTTGATGAAATACCTACAGGGGGATATCTGCTCATCTGCTAATATATATCAGTCAACACTTTCTGCAAAGTGTATATCTAAGCCCCTGATCTTGAACTGTGTTTTGTAGAGAAGCAATATCTCTCTGAGCATCTCCGGGTATGGGCTGACTACAACAATGAGTAGATGAATCTACAATCCCTAATTTCCTGCCAAAGACCTCAGATGGTACAGATCCCAAACCCATCCCGCACACTCTACCAGGATGCTCCTTTCTTAGGACTTTAGCAATAGGGTCATCCTGGGAGACTTAGTAGGACTGCCCAGGATTGGCATCCCATATTTCTTTAATTTTTACCTATAAATCAAATTTCAATATATATTAACATAGTTAAAACAGATAATAAGTTATTATAATGAAAAAACGAGTTCAAACCCCAACTTCTTTGGTAGGCTCATTAACAAAACTTCCATCAGATTTTTTGTGAGTATCCAACCACACTTCTAATAATGGCTAGAAAATTTAAAAAAATTCCCCTCCCTTGAAAGCTTTAACAAAAAAAATCAAAGTATGTAAGGAAACTAGGATAACTATGAAGAAAAATTCCATATATAAAGTCTTAAAGTATGCCAATAAATAAGTGGAATAACACTAATCAATATCAGTTCTAAATCATTGGAGGATCAATGCTTCGATGAAATTCTATCCAGGTTAAAAAGCAATACACAAGCTAATAAATAATTAAAGGCATAACACCTGATAAATATCATGAGGAAACACATTAGGAACTAATTGGACAAGTATATTACATGAAAAGGTGGACCTAATTCAATATGGTTAACTGTCACATATCCACAAAAAAAATCATTCTAAACCCAATCTCATCCGTGACACCCCACTAGCTCGGTATTTTGTACAACTAGTGTTAACTAGAAAGTGTGTAATATCAATGTGCCTAGAAACATCCCATGACTTCCCACTTAGTATCCTAGGGATTCGTATAAAATTACTAAATAAGGTGATACACTTTAAAAGTGAATGTCATAAAATGAAAATAATAATAGCCAAAGGCTAGCATAATAATGAAATCCTTCCCATATCCCACATTTACCTTATAATGAGACCCCACCCATAAGAAAATTATGAATCACATCAGAGAAACACCATCACATGGATAAAATTTACATCATAAATAAATTAAAAGAGGCTCAACAAGGGAAAAATGAACCAATAAACTCAAATATCACATCACAAAGTGTCATCCAAGACATTCAATTATCACATATAATATATACATTTGTAAATCCCTTTTTAAAACGTTTTGGAATCCAAACACCAATATAAGGGAAATCATAATCATTTCCAAAACGAAACCAACATAACCCAAATGAATCACAATTCCATTTAATAAAACAACATGTCCCTTTGAAACATGGAAACCATTTAACCCCCAAAGGGTAACCCACTTTAAAAAACCAATTTCCCTTAAAATCAAATGACCATGTGTTTTTCTTAAGTAAAACCATTATTTTAATTTTATCAAACATGTCTAATGTATAAAATAAAAATTTACATAAAAATTTCATTTGAACATGAAATTAAAACCTTTAAGCCACATGAAAACCAAGCTAAGTTATATAAAACCATTATAAACAAAACCTAGATAACCCAAACCCTCATTATATGGATTGGAAATTAATTTATAAATCCAATCACAGATAAATCTCTTAAGTAAAATTCAATGAAATGGAAACACTGACCTAATGTGGTTAAATGATGCCCCTTCAAAGAAAACCACTAGTTTAGGCCATAGTAAATGAATCAAAAACTTTTGGAGACCAAAAAACCCAATCTAAAACTACTATAATAAAGAAAATATGCCATCCATGGCCATTTGGTTAGATAAGAAAGGGTAAAAAGAGATGAAACAAGAGTGGGAGAGAGGGTAAGATCATACCTCTTAATCTGAATGATGAACCACCCAAAAATCACTTCAAATACACTTAGAGGACCTTAAGGAAGGAAAAAGAACCCATGGATAAGCACTGATGATGTGAGGGTATAAGGGGGTGGCTTAGTGTGGAATCCCCAATTAAAAATGAGGTGAAAAGAATATATATATACTTGATTAGGCCACATTTTTGTATGACATGGTTTACCAAACCATGTATCGACTATGTATTTTCCATCGCCTCATCCCCCATAAGCAGAATGGTTGCCTCGCATAGTTTCCCTAACCATGTAGAGATCATATAATCCCCTATTTCTATTATCACATAGGGATTATTGTTTTGACTACACAATTTCCCAAAATGTATACCAAACTATATAACCCTAGAAAAACCTCTAAAACTAAAATTAATAACCATAAGACACCTCAATCATAGGGGAGGAAACAAACAGATGATCAAGATTAAGAAAATGAAATCTTATGGTGTAAAAAACTCCCCACCATGCCACTTTCCTCCCTGAGAAAGTTTACAAGAACATAGGATAAGCAGGAATTCCAAGGCTACCTTCCCTCTAATGAGGTCTCAACCACTATCTAACTTTCAAAACATCAAAACAAAGGACACATGGCATAATAAAACCATTCCTTGAGATAGAGAATTCTGAAAAAATAAGAATTATCTGAAAAAATTCACTAGTAGCCTTAAGAAGTAGGTGCCTCACTAAATTAATTTGAAGATACAACAAATATGTTGTTAGGATAACCACTCATATGATATTATTTGAAATTAGTAATATAAAAATTTACAATACTACTCTTAAGAGCCTCATGAATTCCAAACTAAACCAAATAAAAAAACATAAAAACTAACTCTAGATTAACTAAGGTCACTATAGCCAAACTATAGCACATCCCAACCAAAGGAATCCAAAGTAATCACCCCATAATAGTGGGAATAAAACACACAAAGACTGATCATGGGTATCCCAACCATTTATAATTTCTCTATAATGGTGAAACATTAGATAAGAATAACCAAGAGGAAAATCTTCAGCAAAGTGACATGATTCCACTAACCATGAAAGCCACATTAAATCAATAAAAGAGAACACATCCTAAAGAAAAATTTATACTTAATTAGACCCGATCACTAAAAATAGGAACTCCATGAAATACAATAAACACCCTTATATGCATGTTCCTCAACATGGAATGTAATGGCTCCAAAACCGGGTCACCAAACTACATGAATGTTAATTTAAGGCTGAACACATGTAACACCACTCATGGAAATACTGAAGAAAACATTTAGCCTATAACTCTCACAAAATCATACCACAAACGCACTATAATGGTTTAAAAACCTTTTTGGAGGGGCGAAAAAGGTAGTCAACAATGACGATGGGTGGTGAGGTGCACTGATGGGCGGTGAGAACCATCACCAGTGACAGGGAGGCGAGCTAAGGTTCGGGTCTTGTGGGGGTCGGGGGAAGAAGGTGGGGTCGCGGGGGTCTGGGGGAGAAGGGGGTTCAGAGTCTGATGTTGGGGGGAAGTGGCACTGATGGCTGGTGAGAAACGTCACCAGCAGTAGGGATGCGAGCTGGGGTTTAGGGATCGCGAGGATCAGGGGAAGAAGGTAGGGTCGTATGGGTCTGAGGGAAAAGGGGGGTCAGGGTCAGTGGGAAGTGTCTCCACTAAAAAAACTGGGTTTAGCGGTGGCTTTTAATAAACCGCCGCTAAAATACTGCCGCTAAAGGTGATTTATGTTGTAGTGAAATACTAAAGCGGCCCATAACTTAGTGAAATATAGATCTTGGATCACTAAATTAATATGATGTCTGGGGTAATAATTTTTAATATGAGTGATTTACTTTAAATCCATTAATAAAAAGATATAATACATGATACTCACCTACTGATATGTTTTTGTTTTAGATTATGAAATACTTCATACTAATCATATTAAGATCATCAATACATGTGAACTATAAAATATCTAAAGATTGGTATATATGATTGAGAAGCATTATCAAGGAGAAACAATCAGAGCACCCAAATGTGAATATTATAGAAATAAATTTCTATAACTCTGACTCATGGGTATTAAATACCAGGTGTGTGTCACACATTTGTGCTGACAAACACAGACTTAGATATAGGAGGAAATTAATAAAGGGTGATTTAGATATTTATATCGGCAATAGAAGAAGAGTTGTTGCATTAGAAGTCGACATTTATGATCTAATTTTACTAAGTGAATTGATCTTAGAATTAAAAAACTTTTATTATATTCCTGTTATGAATAGTAATTTGATTTCTATATCTTGTTTAGAAAATATGGGATTTTCATTAATTATCAAGAACAAGATGATTTCTATATATCACAATGAAATGTTTTATAGAATTGTGATTATAATGAAATTTTTGTATATTTTGGATATCAATAATACTATTTAAAACATTCAGAATAAGAAGGTTAGAATTGATTCTAATCCCACCTACCTTTGGAATTATCACCTTGGACATGTAAACCTAAAACGCATTAAAATAATTCATATAAATGGTCTATTATATTCACTTTATTTTGAATCATTTGATACATGTGAATCTTGTTTATTGAAAAAAACGACAATGTCACCTTTTAGAAGAAAGGGTGAGCGGGATAGTGGAATGTTGGATCTTACACGTAGTGATGAATGTAGACCAATGAGTATACAAGAAAATAGTAGTTTTAGGTACTGTGTTACTTTTACCAATGACTTTAGTTGGTATGGGAGTATGTTTTTGATGAAACAAAAGTATAAAACTTTTAAATTTTTTAAATATTTTCAAAACAAAGTACATAATAAACTAGAAAATTTATTAGGGTCCTCCAATCAAATTAGGGTGGTGAATACTTGAGATAAAAATTAATAGATCATATGAGATATTGTGGAATTTTTTCACAACTCAATCCTCCTATAACAACAAAATGGAATAGTATATATAAAAGGAGGAATCATTCCTAGTTAGACATGGTTTGATTTATGATGAGTCTATGTGACCTTCCTATTTCATTTTAGGATTATAATCTGGATACAGATACATTATTTCTAAGATTTATTCCATATAAATTATAAATGAAGATACCATATGAGATATAGATTGAGAAACACACAAAAATTCCTTTCAAGAAAAGTTAGGGTTGTGAAACACTCATGCGATTATTGTATTCTAATAATATTATCTCCAAATCAAATAAGTGGTTATTTTTTAGTTATCCCAAAGAAACTATGGGATATTATTTATACCACCCTACTAAATACAAAGTGTTTTTGAAACTAATTTATATATTTTCTGATAAGGAATATCTAATCCAAGGAGTATGTGAGAATAAAATTGAACTCATAGAAGTTCAAGGAAAACAAACGGGAAGTCTTCTTGAGATAGAGGTTGAGCAAGTTCCACCAACAGTTGTGGAAGAAGAACCAAATCAAGTTACACAAGAACTTTTAAGGTCTATTAGGATTTATCCGAAAGCTGATAGATATGGATTTATCATGGTTAATGACGATGAAGTAATGTTCATAGGAGATGAAGTAAGTTCCTAATGAGATCCCATAAAGAGGTTTGATTCCAATAAATGGTTAAAATCCACAGAATCTAAGATATACTCCATGTACACTAACCAAGTTTGGAACATGGTGGATACACCTGAAGGGGTGAGACCCATATGGTGCAAGTGGGTTTTCTAAAAAAACTATAATATATGGAAGAGTATCTATCTATAAAGCATTCATAGTGGAAAAAGTTTACGATAAAGTTCACAGTATTGACTATAAAGTTACCTTTTCACCTGTTTCAATGATAAAGTCCATTTAGATTTTTATATCCATAATATGTCACTTTGATTATGTGATATATCAAATGGAGTTGAAACCAAATTACGTAATGAGAATTTATCCAAGTACATGTATATGATATGAATCAAGGTTTTTGAAGTTCTAAATGAGAATGGTAATATTTTCAAGTTGAAATGGTCTATTTATAGACTAAAGTAATATTCTCAGAGCTGAAATATGTAGTTTGATGATGCAATCAAATAGTTTAGTTTCCTCAAGAACACAAATGATTCCTTTGTATATAAATGTCTTGGTGGTAGTATAATAGTATTTCTAATATTTTATGTAGAATACATATTGTTTATTGGAAATTAAATCTTAGCACTTCACTCTATGAATATGTATCTAAGAAAATGTTTCTTAATGGAAGGCATGGGTGAAGAAGCTTACATACTCTGTATGAGGATCTATAGAGATAGATCTAAGAAATTTCTTGGACTGATTTAGAATACATATATTGGTAAAGTGATAAAGAGGTTTAGCATAGAGAAATTTAATAATGGATCTTTACCAGTGTCATATAACAGACTCAACAAAAAAGAAAAAATACATCACTTCATCAGATGATGTAAATGAATATATCTAGATCAATAAATTCATTTCGAAACATAGAGTGGGATAAATTGAGATATATTTTTATAACAATGGTTTTATTTATCAGGATAACGAACCTTGATCTTATCCAAAGACCAAACAAATCCTTTTAAAATACCATCTCATGTAGAAGACCATTGATAGGGGTGATGTAAAGTTCAATTATTTGGATACTCCGGAGAATGTAGCAGATCCATTAACAAACAATTACTACAACAACAACATGAGTGTCATATATAATATTTTTGTGTTAGACACATGATATATTGGTTAGAATTTATGTAAATGTGTCATGTTATTATAATAAAGGAAATCTAAAATTATCATTCACTCATATGTGTTGTAATTTATTTTTCATAAATAGTCGAATGGTAATAACCCCTGATAGTGAAACTTTGACTATTCCCTAACCAATGATCATTATAGAGCATTATGGGTTGTAATGATATGATAAAGTTAGGATTAATAGAATCTTATATCCATTGAAAATATTTTTATATGAGATACGAAATACATTCATGAGGTAATAAGGAGAGATTTATTACTTGGATTGATCCACTAAAGTATATCTTATGGAATGTCATAAAATCATCAATATATTTACAGGTTTATGCTTATTATAAATCATTTTTACCCAAGGTTGGTGATATACCTATCATGATAACCTTCATAAATTGTTACCTTACTTATGCAAGTCTACATGTTGACCTAGCTAATACTGGGGGGGGGGGGGGGGTTGGGTATGTTGCTAATCATTTTGTGGGTTAGAGTATAGAAAAGATTATATTTTTCTACTTGTATGAAAAGTAAATACATCTAGACCTTATTTGAAATAGACTATAGAAAATGATTGGACATGCTTATTTTTTTCCCATATGACATGTTCAACTAATTGGATAAGTGACATATGAATTACTTATCTAATAAATGAATGACATGTGATTTATTCATTGACATAGTTAGTATTTTTTGAATATTCAAGAAGTAATGAGAGTCCAATACTAGATTTATATGTTCCATGTCTAGTGGTTACTCAATGTCATGAAAAAATGGATTATATAGTTATAAATATGAATAATATGACACATCTTATGGTGGAAATGTTCATATAGAGATATGAGTATGTTTGATAGAGATCACACTCTATCCCTTAGTAGTTTCAGTTGCACTAACACTTTTCTAGAGTCATATATCTACTTAAATCTATAAAATATGAATTTTATAGTTTTTTTCAATGGTTCTAAGGCCCATAGGGTCACACATTTGTCCATTAGAAAAGATACAATTTTGGTTAAATTTTTTGTTCAAAATGAGGAGAGTTTGATGAAATCTGTATCCAAAGGAGTTTGGATGGATTCAAAAAGAGTTGTGAAGTTTTACATAAAGTCCGTATGGGATTTTAGTGAAATTTGGAGATTATTGGATGTGCACTAAAATGTACACAAATGAGATGCATGTATACACAAATTTGATTCATAGAGTATATATATAATATATGATATTATATATATTGTGTATATTTAATACATGAATATGATGTATGAATTTTTAATTCATATGATGATTGGATATTATATATATATTATTCATCTATAACCCTAAATGGGTTTCATTTTTTTAAAACCAAATGTTTGTTATTTTAATGATTGACCATTATTCTGAAACCATTTCATAAGATGTAACATAAAAGAGGTTGTTCATTCATAAAATTAATGCATATATTAACTATAACATTTATTCATACCCTGAAACATATGAATAAATGTTACAATAATTAAGGGTAATCCTTGATTGCCTATATAAACTACTTCCATGTGATGTGAAAATGTGCTATAGTGTTATAAATATGAGCCTTTTCCAAAACTATCTTCTTCCCAAGAATTTTTCATATCACTAGAGAAGGTGATAACACCCCTTCAATTTATTGGGTATCCTCATAAATCATTCATGGATCCATTGTATGGTTTATTATCTTGGTGGTAGGGAGTATTCATTCAAAACTCCTCATGATCTCCGCCAACCATTCTCCTTTAAATGATGAAGATGGTTTCTACTTATCACATTTACTAGGTACCCTATTTTATGATATTATTTACAAATTGAATGATTGAGGATAAATCTACCTCTGTTTTGGGTTGTCTTATGCTATATATGATCATTATATGTTCAAATTAAAACCATCAAATAGACCCAATAGAATCCCATAAATGGTATCAGAGAATCCTATGGATTAATATTTATGAAATCATGCTTGGATTGAAGAAAATATAACCCGTATTTCATGTTGTAAATAAAATCATAAAATATGTCTAATTAAGTGTTACATGGGTTTCATATTGCAGTATATGATATAAGATATTATAAGATGTGAAAAAGATAAAAACCTTGTATTTCTTCTATTTGTATCATACGATATCCATGTATCATTTCATATGACTATTGTGTCACATTTTACAAAATAGAGCTTTATATCATTAAAATGATATGATGCATATCTTTAAACATGATGAACAACATCACAACTAATGATATTTAATTTCAGTCAAAAAATATTATTGATATCATATTTGTGAGTTTATGTTATTCAATCATACCTTAATCCGTCATAAGGTATTACTGATAATAGTTAGTCCACAACTTATTAGTTTTATTATATGATTCTAGCCTAATCATAGATTACAATTAAAAATAAAATATAATTTTTCTTAAAATTCAATTATGAATTGATTTTAATTCTCTATAAATTGTTTATAAATAATGGAAACTGATATTTCTATGTTTTTTATTTATTTATAGAAGTGTTTTATAAATTAATTAATTACCAAGTGTTTATCATAAATTAATTAAATGTTTTAAAAATACTTATTATAAATATTCCATTAATATTAAGCATTAAAATTAAGAATATATTTTTATACCATAAAATATAAATATAAAGTGTTTAAATGAAAAAATTATAAGTGTTATTCATAAAATATTTATAAATTAAAATATAAGAAAAATTATAAAGTGTATATTTATGATTATTATGAAATATTTTTAATAATTAATTTGAAACGTTAAAATTAAATGAGCCTTGTTTGGTTTATTATTTAAACCACATCCAATGTGTTTTTATGATTGATATGATCAATGTTTTAAATAATGTTCAGATATGTGATATTTAAGATTAAAAAATTAATTTACATATGTGAATTATAAAATATTTATAATTCATAAAAATATCATATAATTAAAATGATATGCTATAGAATGAATAATATGAAAATTTCATATCTTGAATATAGAGTGTTTATATTAAAAATTATGGAATGTCCATAATAAAATAGATAAAATCATAGTTTGTTTATGATTAATCTTTATTTTATAATTTTTTCATAAATTATTATCATATGTTCAAATATGAAAAGTGTTCATTTATTTAAAGGTTATTCCCTACTTTATTCATAGTGGTAAATTGTTTATATTATGAATAGATGTTTCTTTAGTTTATGTTGTTAAACTACTTCTTATAAACTATAAATCCTTGTATCAGAATCTTGGTATGTCAATATAATATTTAGTTTTCATCTACCTTGACCTCATTTTATAATTATAGTTGTTATCTTAAATTTAGTTTTTAAAAATAATTTATAGGTATTAAGTGTTAGAGTTATGATGAATTAGATTATCACTTGAGTAAAGTCTATCTAGGGAGACATATTTGGGCCCATAATTCCCACTGTCCTAGAGGTTTATTCTATATTATATAAAGGTGTGGGTTAGCTATATTTTTATCTATGATTACTCACATAGAGTTTTTCAATATTATATAATTCTAAACCTTAAAAAGAATAGTTCATGCATGTGAATAATTTGGATATGTGTAAATATGCTTGTATTATATCTTTGGATGAGTAAAAAAACTACGAATTATGTAAATAGTTACATATCAATATGGTTTGAACATATTAGATTAGTTGATGGAATATTATTCCAAAAAATAAATTGTTAGAAGCATGCATACATTAAGTAAATGACATGAGACAAGATGGTGAGATTAAACCCCGTTAAAATACTAAGTGTCACATTCCTTCCATAGTGACAATTTTAAATACCTCAGTCATCCAAATGGATTGGTTCTTCTAAATCAGGTTTCCCTATACTATCATGTGTAAGATAATCTCGTAATAGGTAACCCTGGTTCATCCTTGGGTAGGTTCTTCCAAAGTAGTGTTCCCCTATATTATCTTATGTTATCCAATTATTAGTGTTTACTTTAGATAACACTTTCTTGGGAAACCCTAAAAGTATGGATACCCAAGGAATAAATTTGATTATATATATATGATGTTTTGGATAAATAGTTCTCCACTTTAATATCCAAGATTCATATATGATAAGATTATAATGATTCCATACCAAAATAAATATGTGGTGAGAGTAATGTTAAAGCAAAATCATTTTTTTTGTGAAATATGGATTCTAACTTACTAAAAGATATGAATAGTTTAAAAGGGTTAACCCTTTTAGTGGGATCCCATTTAATAAAATTATTTATTAAATTGTAATAAAATAGGGCACTCATATGATGAAATATTCTATTATAGATGAATAACATCATTATCATCATCATCAAAATTAACTTTGAGATCAATCATTCATAAGGATAATATTAATATAATAAACTCTTTAGATTGGATGCATAAGAAATGTTCTTAAGTATAAGGGGAAATTCTATGTGTTAGAGAAACCTTCTCCCAAGTAACCAAGTGTTGAGGTTTTCAAGGGGTTAATCGAGATGATTATGAGGAATAAAATTATTACTTAAAGGTTTCAAAGGAATTATATACTAAATTAATTAAATAATGTTTTTCACATATATCCAATGTGACCAGATATGTAAAAAATACTCAATATGATTGAGTATTCTAATGATTCATAGAGACCATGAGTTCCCTTAAGGATTTTTTGGTTAATAAGTACATACTTCTTCCAAATATGTAAATATTCTGAAAAAATGAATGAATTAAAGATAAGTTTATATAATATTATCTAGGGTTGATAATAGATAAGTTAAAATTGTGATTTTGAATTTTTGGTGTTATGTAGATAGCACAAGTGTGTAAAAGTGCAATCTAAAAGAAGAAAAATTAATTATAGATTCCAATAATGCCACTTAAAGTAACTAGTTAAAGTCATTGAAAGTTGAGGGTGTTATCAAGAAATAGTATTACTAATTTCATAGAATGAAATTGTTTGAAATACATGAAGGATTTTCTGAGAATCTATTGAATGACCATATCCAGTATCGATGTTATAGAAATTAATTATTTAGTTTTAAAGGGTTTGAGTTACTAATTTATTTTACAAGAATTTTAAATATATAGAAATTAAAAATCAAGGTAATAATAAATAGAGGTTATAATTTTCAATTGAATTATGAATCAAGAGTTTCTATATCATGAATTTAAATGTAAATGGATATATCAGGATTAGGTGAATTTAAGCATAGGTTGTTTTTATTTATACCATTTCTCTAATATGACAAGAGAAGTTGATTTTCAATAAAGAGTTATTGTGATTAGAAAGATATGGTTAATTTTATGCATGTGGTTTGTGATTGATCTAATTTTATAACATGTTTATAGAAGAAGACAAGGATAATTTTTTTATTTAAGATAAATTTCTTATCCATATTTTTTTAAAATATAATGGAATATGTTCTCTCTACCCATTAGTGTCATATTTTAATAAAGTATTATTTTCAATGGAAAATACTCCAAATACATAGAATACGACATATGATATAGAAACAAAATTTATTTGTTAAAAGTTCCCACTGAAAGAAAATAATAGTTAGTTTCTAAACAAAAAGATGTTTTTATATCATAGTATGATGTTATAAGAAGAATATAATGTCTAAGATGATAGTGGGATTATAGTTTGACTTAATAAAGTTAAACATTGAAAAATAAAATTTTATATATATCTATTGTTAAAGTGATTACCACTCAGTATCCTAAGGAGTTTTGGATATATGGTTGTAAAGAAAATATAAGGGTTACATTTAGTTACCGTGAAAAGTGAGTATCACCATTTTATAAAATAATATGAAATTCAAAGTGAATGTAAATTTTTCTAGAGGAGTTTAGGATGTTATGATAAAAAATAATGTAAATGGTTACATTATTTAAAAAAAAATGTTTGATGGAATATTGTTCTAAGGATGATTATGTTGAAATTAGAAATAATTATAAGTAGAAATAAGAAGGTAACATCTTAAAATATGATGTTTTGAAGTTAAGTAGTTTGAATATGATCAAGGAGTTGAACACTATGAATATGATTCCTCCATATCACTGTTATTAAAACTTTCTTACTTTATTGATGTTACCTACTAAATATTTTAGTGGGATGGTTTTATCATATTCTCACATAGAGATGTTATAGGAATTATATATATATGTAATGAGTTAACATTACCCCAAAATTAAAACAAACACAAGGCTAATATAGCATTCAATCATATATGATATTGTAGTCATGTGATTTTTTTTCATTTTTGTTAGGTATTATTAAAAGAGTTTTAATAATATAAAATGTATTATATTAAAGTCAATATATATTTTATTATTCTTTCAGGTTGGATATATAAATGTATATATAGATATATGTTTTATGAAATGTAATGATAATTGAACTTTCATAGTATGGACTGGAATTATCCATAACTGATGTTCATCATAGAGTATTATAAGTTATGAATAAATGTAAAAGTTAGTGTGTGGAATATTATTCTTTGAGATACAAAATATGCTCAAAAGGCATAAAAAGTGTTTTTATGTAATGTATGACTCACTATGTACACCACATGGATTATCGTACACTATGTATTTGGTATAATATGTATGTATGTATCATATTTGGCCCTCATTACCTAATGTTGGTGAGATACCTAACATTATAACATTCGTACTTTGATACATTTCTTACACAAGCCATCACAAATTAGTTAATCAGGGGTGGTTGTGTATTTTGTTGTTAATGTCATCGGTTAGAGCTCAACCAAGATGACATTTTTACTCTCTTATGACATAAAGGCCCTCAATTGAGATAGAATAGGGAGTTTGAGACCACACATATATGGTAAATATGATGAGAATATCTATTTAGATAAGGGGCATGTGATGTTCTCATACATAAAGATGAATGAACTATGATGTATTCATCTACCAGGTTAGTTTATACTAGGATAGTTGAGAATATAGGAGTTGGATATATGGGGTTTAAATACTATATGTCCCATGGGCAGTCGATGTCTTAGAAAAAAGGGAATGTATGAGAATGAACGCTTACATGAGATGTTGCTGGTGGACACAAGTATAAAGATACATGTGTCTGATGGAGATCAAAAATATATTCCTTTATATCTTGATTTACATTTACATTTTTCCATAGTCAACTCTTTAATAAAATTTATAGATCCAGTGATTTATATTTATTTTCAACACTATAAGGGTCCATGGTGTCACATTGTCGTTGACTGAATTGGGATTGATTATGACTCAAAGAGATTATCTAGAAGTATTTTAGAGTAAATTATTAAGAGTTTCGGATGGAAATTCACATAACATTACTTATTATGTGATACAAGGAGAAGTTTTTATGATAAAATTCCAAAAGTGATTTAGGAGTTATCGAAAAGATTCTTGGAAATTATTGCATGAGTTATTGTATGTGATAAAATATAATGTGAATTTACTTGTATTGTTTTAGGTTTAGTGCAAGTGGGATATTTAAGGAGATGATATATTCCCTAAATCCCATATATTTATATGTGATATATTTGGTATATCTTATGATACGATATACCGAAAACATAAAAACTATCCATATGATGGAAACTAGTTATTTATATATATATATATGAAGTGAATCATATTATATTATTAAAATGAAATTGTAATGCATGGAAATTATTTATATAACACTACCCATGGGAAATTGTAGTGTACGATTGAAGGGGAATCATATTACTTGGTTTGTAGAAACCATGCCACAACTCATTCACACACCACATAATAATTTTATAAGATTATGGTGTTTTATAGAGCATGTAATGTGAATACATACCACTTCCTTTTTCACGAGTCATATTCTATGATTCTTTTAGAAAGTATATGATATAAATTTTCCAACCAAATGTTAGGAGTTATTGTTTGAATCAATATTCTCACATTAGATTCCATTCATTGAATCATTACATGAGATTTCATGTGAGGGAGTTTTTATAAATATATTACGTGAATTTACTAAATCTTTAACTCATGAGTTATGACACATGAGTCAATTATTTCTTATATCATCAAGGATTTTCCTTGGAGATATTTTGAAAATATTTCCTTGTGATGGCAGTGGTGAGTGATGTTAGATTAATGCATTATTGAGACCTCCCATACCCTAATCACTATTCATTATACTCTTTTGAGCATAAGAAACTAGTATTCCAGGGGGGATGGGTAAATTCTATCTATATGAAGAATGATTAAAGGTGAATCATGACTACATATTAAGAGGGAATTCATTTATTATTCCCTTTGTGATAATCATCATACACTAAAAAATATGTTAAAGATGTTTCAATGGATCGATGGTGAAAGGTACATGTTTTAAAGTATTTATTTGTTTTCAGTTTGTATGTGATTTATATTTATTTCATGGGTGATCTTGGGAATTTTATTTGATCACTTAATCATGCTATATTAAGTGTTAATAAAACATTTAAAATTATATCATAAAGGTCTTGCAGAGGCATCATTGGAATATGTAAAGGTCACAATGACAATACATATGAGTAATACAAGATCATATGCAAAGGATGATTTCCTGGAATAGGGGTATGAAAATTTAACGTGGTTGTACTGTTAGATAAATGAAAGTGGTATGAGGTTTCCTTGTATATATATGTGTAGTTTGGGAAGAAAGTATGAAATGTGGGTAAGTGTTTGGATACACCAGAATACATGAAATTATGGTTTGAAAGATTAGGTCATCCATGGATAATGATAGTAGTATATCATAAGGAATGATTTTTGAAATAGGCCATGCCATGCAAGAAGTGTTCATAGCTATGATTGGTGTTGAGGGTCACTAAGAAAATGGTGAACTCCCATAGATTCAGGTGGATTCCTAATATATTTGGGATCTTGAAAATGTTTTTATGGAATGTAATGTTTTACAGTTAGTGTAAAATATGGTTCGTAGTGGTTGTGTTAACACCATGGATGGTTGTTCATTGTTGTGAAGGATATTGAGAATGTTTCAGTGGTTCTTCTAAATAAGAGCTGGCCATTCTGTGGGAATATTGTCCATTGCATGAAGCACTGAAATTTAATGGTTTATCAATTGTAAAATTTGATTGATATTTCAGATAATAAGTATCGAGGAAGAATCAGAGATGTTGAAATGTCATGAAAGTTGTTTCTTTAGGCATGGTGAAGTTGCAGTGGAATTGAAATGGGGAAATGATGAGAACTATTCCATGGAAGAAGATATATTAGGATTATAAAACCCTTGTGTAAAATGGGGAGGCCCATAATGGTTTTTTAGAAGTTGTGAGGGTTCTTACGTGAAGTTTATATATTCTTCAATTTTGAAAGTATCCACACTACAGTAATAATTTTACCATTATGGTGTGATAGTAAAATAATAATTTTGAATATTTCATAATGTTTTGTTTTGTGGATGGAATCCATGGGAATTTTAGGATACTGGTTTCACACCATTAATTAATATGACACACCTTTGAGGTACTCATGGAGGTAGTATCTTGGAATTGGAAGCTAAAAATCGCTATTATTATGGTGGCCACACAGGGAATATGTCGAGTCATTAGAATTTTTACATGTATACTTTCTATATTTTATGAGGGAAATAAATGAATTAAATATATGGGTTTAACTTGGATTTGAAGAATGAAGTTGGAAAATTTTTTCCCATCAGAACTGTGAATAATTAATTATCTCGATGAAGGGAAACAAGGAGAATCTATCTTTAGAATTTCAGGAAATATTTATGGAAGGTGATAATTTTAGAGATATCTATATCTATAAATATGGAATTTCTCTATGATGAAAAAGGATAGGAAGATTTATATATCCAAAAATTTTAGGGAGGTGCTTAAGAAAATAATAAGAGAGAATAGAAGGAATATTGTAACTCCTTTAAGATTTTTCCAAAGAAGAAGAATAAAGTGTTTCTGTGATGACCGTTGGAAAGAAGATGTTACTTTTCATGGTAATGTTCACAACAAGCCTATGAAGTACAAGCTTGAGGGTATCAAAATGATCCAACTTATATCTAGTGCAACAATATCAATGTAAATACTATTTTGTGTTTTCCTATATGTAAAAAATATTTTTTCCTTTATTTGAGAAGTGAGCAAAGGTAGATGAGTTAAGGGAGAGACCATTAGGAAGTAGTATGTTGTCCCTAAACCATGTAAGGGGAGTAATCCAAGGAAAAAAAGCTACCTAGCCAAAACCCACCACAAAATAGTGTGTTTAGTGTATTTTTTCATATTAAAACATTTATAATTTCAATCTCCTTTGATTATCGCAATACAAGTGAACCAATTAAAAAATCAATATTTTTTTGTCCTTGCTTGTTTGTATTATTTGTGACATAATTTGTGAGTAAGTGTTAAGTAATAATTGGAATAATATATTTAATGAATAAAGAGTATAAATTTAATAATTTAATAATCATTTAAATAAGATCAATTGGGTGATCCAATTAATAATGAGGAACCGACATGTTAGGGAAGATAGAGTTTAAGAAGAAAATGATTAAGTTGGATTGAGTTCTATACCATGATTCACCCCCTTTCACAATATCCATCACTTGTATCCCCTGTGGGGATAATAATTATTATCTAATCATAGGTTCCTTTTATTTTATTTATTATGTTATGAATTGATCTGATTTATATTTGGAGTTGAATTTTATTTTTTCCTTACATTTTTCTCATGACATGGAAAAAGGAATGAATTTGAAGAAACAGAACTCTAAATGAATTCCATATTATGGATTTTTTATAAAGGTGAGATTAAAATGAAGAATCCAGAAATTATCAAAATAATGGTATAATTTAGCATGTTTGTAAATTTATTAATTCATTAGATGATGATGTAGGATTTTCTGAGGAGCCATATATCCCAAGTGATATTGGACATACTAATGACAAAGAGATATCTAGTAGTCTATATGCGTAAGATATCAACTTATCAGAAGAGGTTAAACAAAATATGTAAGAATAAAACATAATGTTACGATTGGAGAATAAGAGTCAAGATACCCATTTAAAAGTGTAAAAAAATTATGCTGAAAAATTGAAAATCTTGAACAAGAGACTAATTAAAGTGGATACTGATATAAACTAATTTAATTATTTATTGACAAAAGAATTAGAAGAGAGGTATTCCAATTTGATAATTATAAAATATATATTCAAGGATAAGGGATTGAACTCAAAATAAATTCACAAATTGAATTAAAAGAAGGATGAAACTATTGTACACATGGTAGAAGTAGTCTAAAAGAATCAATGGCTGAAGCAAGAGATTATATGCCTTAAAGATTCCATTACTCATAAGAACACCAAGATGTATGAGAAATCTGAAAAAATTGAAAAAAATTCCAATAAATTAGAGGATAAGAAGTCTAGTGGTAATATACTCAAGGAATATATGAATTCTTATTTTGAGATAAAAATAAAAAATATTTTAGAATTGAAAGAGGATTTAATTTCAATCATGAAACAAGTGACATAATCAATTTCCATGGGTAAGATAACTATAAAAGATAATTTACACTTGTTATTAATTATCCTTTGTCAGACCATATTGATATGAAAAAGTATTCCATATTAGTGGATAAACATGAAATAATTTTTATATCATAAAGACCATATTACATGATAAAATATATCCTTGGAAATGATGGAACCACTTGTAAAAAAACCATTGTTTACGTTGATTTCTTTTTCTTTTTAACGTTGGTTTTTTGGCAACGTTATTATGAGAAACATTAAAAATATGATTTTTTTCATCTGTTATTTAATAACCGACCTAAAAAATGGGGTTTTATGGGTTTTAATGTCAGTTTTTAAAAAACCGATGAGAAATACACTCTGGAAATAGCGTTAAGAAGCTTGATATTTTTTTGAGGAAAGATTGAATGAGGCAACCGTAGATTCATCTTAGAAATAATTTTTGAATCCGTAGGGGGATTTGTAGTTTTACTATGATATAAAGAATCATCCATAATTATAATAAATTAATAATCATTAAATGGTATATCAATTAAGAAAATTACTCATAGAAAATATAAATCATGGGAAAATAATTATAAAAACCATGACGAGGTCGCGAAAATAAGAAATTGTTGATTCAAGTGGAAGATCAAACAAGTTGATTCAGTGGAACGATTATGGTTGAATGAAATGATCATAAAATGGTATATCAATTAAGAAAAAAAATCATAAAAACCCTAAATCATGGATATATGATTAAACAAACTTTGACGAGATCGCGGAAAGATGAAATAATTGATTCAAGGTGAAGATCAAAAGAGTTGATTTGGGGGAATGATAATGGTTGAAATAAATGATCATTGAATTATGATATGTGTATAATCGAAACATATAATTTTGATGCTAAGAGAAAACGCGGTATTAAAAATTTTAGGCGGCAATTCAAAATTTCGATGCCACGTGGTAAAAGAATTGAAATTTCACGTTCGTGGGGTATTAAAATTATCTTTCACGTCGGTTTTATGATAACTGACGTGAAAAGATATTAAAATTTTCACTTATTTTTCACTTCAATTATTATAAAACTGACGTGAAAAATCAATATTCATCACCTTTTCACGTCGGTTATTATAAAACCGAAGTGAAAAATTGATTTTCATCACTTTTTCACGTCAGTTATTTAATAACCGACGTTAAAAGGTATTTTTCACATCATTTATTTAATAAATTACATGAAAAAAGTTTACAAAAATGTATTTCATTTCCAAAGATTTAATTTGACAGGTCATGGAGCTCAAACAGAGTTACGCATTAAAAGTTATGCCTTCAGAAGTTGATCATCTCTAAATAATGTCTTAGGGAAGTTCAACTTCTAAAGGCCATAACTTTTAATTTGTAACTCTGTTTGAGCTTTGTGACATTCCAAATTAATGCTTGGTAAATTAACTACATTTTGTAAACTTTTTTTACATTGGTTATTAAATAAACTACGTGAAAAAGTCATAAAAATCTCTTTTTCATGTCTTTTTTATAATATCCGATATGAAAAAGAAAATTTTAATATATTTTCATGAAAATGGATTTTTCACGTCAGTTATTAAATAACCAATGTGGAAAATTGATGGACATTTATTTTTCACGTTGGTTATTATATAAACGACATGAAAAATCAGATAAAATGGATTTTTCACGTCGGATCTTATATAACCGACGTGAAAAATCAGCGAAAATGTATTTTTACGTGGGTTATATAATAACCGACCTGAAAAATCGATTTTCAGATATTTTCATGTCGGTTCTAAAAAATTGATGTGAAGAAGGGCGACATAAAAATAGGTTTTTATACTAGTGAACCTGTCCAAGGTAAGAGATGAATAGAACCATGGGAATTATAAATAAAAATAAAAGTTGTGGAAGTTTTGAAAACACAATAAAGTATATCCCTACAATAAGTAAGGACAAAAAATAAGTTTTATAAGATAGAATAAAGATATGTTTTTTTATTTTGGTATATATGGATATATTTTCCGCCTTTTATATAAAGTATTCAAATATATATATTGATATTAATTTTAAATAATGGTTAAAAAAGTTACCAATTTAAAAAAAACGTATGAATTTAATTCAAATAAATACTACCATGGTAACAATTTATTTAATAGTCATTTCAAGAGAATTTCAGCTAAAATTAAATGAGAAAAATTGCTTTAATTTAATAAAAAATATATTCATTTTAGAAATATATTTTAGGGGTTGGAGGAAGAAAATAAAAATGCTAAAAGTAGTGAGAAAAAGTTTTATAAATATTCCATTCAACAAAATATGTATTTGAAGGATTAAAAGAATATTTTCAAAAGAGATAAAGGTTCATATGTTGATAAATACCATGTAAAGAAGGTATCCCAAGGCAATATTTGTGTTAGAAATACCAATTATTCTTGAATGGATAGACAAGATATGAATAAATTTTTAAATAATAGTAGTTTGATCTGTGATATATAATCAGATACTTGATGGTAGGAGTATATAAGAAAGTGCAGTTTGTGATTTTGGCCATGAATAATAGATCAAGCCTAAATAATTTAAAAAAAGTTGTATTATATCAAAACTATTTCAGATATTAATATAGATTCTAAATTTAAGGATAAAGATAAATCAATTGTCCATAATGACTCACCATCTTCTACAAAGTAAGTTTAGTGAAAACCACCCTCTCACCATGTATTTAAATTATATAATTATTATTTTAGTGTTTTTATTTTAGTGAAAAGTTGATCCATTGGAAAGTTTCATCAAAATATTTAAGTGGTATTGAGACATACTATGAATCTATAATTAATTATTGGTGTAGTAAAAGTTTTATCCTATTGAAGTTGGAACTAAAAACATGTGTGAAATGGGAACCATAAGAGTAGTAACTATTGGTATTAAAATTAGAATCATGGTCTAATTGAGGTTTTGGTGTCAAGATAACATATTATCATCTAATATCGGACCTTGAATATGGAAGATGATACCTTTATGGAGGGAAAAAAGGATTTTATGATTTATTTATTTGATACAAACTTTTGATATCATTTGATTGTTTTTAGGGTATCAAAAGATTCTAGAGGTGGGTGAATTTCTCGCTTAATGTTACTTCTATGTTAAATGGTAAAGATGAATAATTTAATTGGAGTTTAGAGTTGAATATCCAAAGGTGGTATCTATATCAACCAAGGAATGACACCATGTGAATAAAAGAATAAATTTGTGTTAATAGTAGGTATCAACTTTGACAATTGATATTAAAATGGGTGTCTATAGTTTATTTTTAAAGATAAAATATGGTATGGCTCAAACATTTTTTAATGAATGTTTATTTTTTTAGTGTTTTTGTGAATGTGTGGTCATGTTAACAGGTTGTGTTCCTTGGTAGAAGCTAAAAATTGTGATTGCATGTATCTTATGAAAGTAGGTGAGTACAATATACAATAGTGGTGTTATTAGATTAATATACTGTTTCCTACACAGATTTCAAACTCAATAGAATTATTGGTTTTGTTGATGTATCATTTATAAGTGGTAATATCAATCATTTAAATTTTTTCAATATTTATCCATAGTAAAAGGAGTTTCTTAAACTAGAAAATAAAATATGAATTTTTTGTTGATAAGTGAAGAATAGAGCTAGAAATAATAGGTATCTTGAATTTTATTTCAACAGGGCAAGCATAATCTCTCAAATATGATGAATGGACTACGTTTAAAGTGGCATAATATTATTGATGTCCCTAATAATTTATTAATATAAATAAAGGGAATACTTCTATGAAAATATTGGTTTTCACAAGTGATGTTTCCTTTAAAATTATGAAAATATATATCAAGTGTTCAAGTTGACCAAGTTTTAAGTAATATCCCCAAAAATATTATAAGACACATCAAAATAATAAGATCTTGTGGTATTTGGAATCAATAATATAGGGGGGAGAGTGATAATAGAGTTGAATGCGACACCCTTGTCTACCAAGGTAAATGTGTTTCAATGATTCTACATCAGTTGATTTTGGAGGACGTTTTTTTTACTTTAGATTTGATTTAAAAGAAGAATTATAAATAACCACGAATCCATGAATCTTACCAAACCTCAAAGGGAAATTTATAAGTGGGGGAGTAGTAAACATCATGATTATTATGTGAAGAAATTTTCAATACAAGATGGGTGTTTTAAACAAATCCAAATAGGGGGATTGCTAGCATCCAATTGAGAATTGGTGATTGGATGGAATGGGATTTGTTATAAATAGGTTTTTTATATTTTTCATTGGATTTATTGTAAACAAAAGTTTATTTTTTTGTGTGTTTAAATTACCCTAGAGAAATAACTATATATGTTTTAGAAATTATGAGGAAGCTAGAGTTCCAAAAATTAGTTTAGAAATAAAGTTTTTTTAGCTGTGGAATATTTGAAATATTATTATGAAGATAGATAAGAAGTTATCTATGTGGGGAGTTTAGGTTTCTATAAGAAGTTATATTAAAGGTTTTACAGTTTTTGAAAGTATAATTATTAAATTTATGAGTTATATTCTAGATGTTTGATAGAGTTATATAAAAAATGGATAATTAATTACATACTTAAAGGTTACTAAAAAAATACGAAGAATTGAATAAGTCTTATAGAGGATTTATTGGAATATATAAAGGAAAAAATTAAAATACATAAGAGTAGTCTAGGATCATGAATAAAGTTTAGTTTCACGAGAGAGTGGTATGTAAAGGTCACTAAAAAAATATATAAGAGAAACCTTATTTCACTTTTAGAGAAATTTCAGTGGTATGATATTTCCACATATAGTTAAGATTAGTTTGGGTGTAAGAGTATGAGATATTGTGATGTTTTGGGAGAAAACATAATTTTTAAAAATTAAGTTTTTGAATATTTGATCGTTCATGGTTTATGATCGAAACATGTCATGAGGAATGATTGATAAAATAGTCCAAAAAGTGCAGGATATGGTCATGGACATGAGTGGAGTTATAAGTCACTAAAAAAATGTTAAAGTACCTGAGGTTTATCTTGATACATAATATGTTTGGGATCCTAGTTATATTTTTTGTGGAATGTAGGGTTTTACAATTTGAGTTATATATGGCTTGCAGTGGATGTGTTCATTAAATGGAATCTATTTCCATGTTTTGAAGGTGACTGGGGTGGTTTCAATGGTTCTAATGTATATAGCTCAGACACACCATGGAAATATTGGTCACACCACAAATAACTAAAATGTAAAGTTATATCAATCATAAAATATAATTGATATTTTATGCTATAATCATCAGAGAAGTACTTGAGACATTCAGATGAAATGAAAACTATTTCACTGCATGTGGTGAAGCTGTATAGGTGGTGAAATAATTAGATAATGATAATCTTGTTGTTGAGGAAGGAATATTGGGATTAGAATATTCTTATGTACAATGGGGAGTCCCATCATGGTCATGGTAGAAGTTGCGGGGTGTACCTAGGTGTAGTTTGGTGGTTCTTCCATTCGAAGGTGTCCATTCTATTGTAAGGAGTGTCACACCATAGAGTGGCAGTTAAAGAATAATCTTGATTTTTTTTCACTACATGTTTTGAGGTGTGCATCATGAAAATAAGAGGATACTAGTTACACACCATGATGATATTCTATGGAGGTATCTATAGAGGCAATAGATTAGAATTTGAATATGTGGAACATGTCATAATAGTGGTGGTCATGCCATGAAGATGGCGAGTCATTATAATTTCCATATTCATGTTTTCTATATTTTAGGAGGGAACCCAGAAAATTAAATAGATTGGTTTGAATTGTATTTAAATAAGTATTTTTGATATATTTTCCATCATACTCATAAATACTTAAATATATTGAAGATTGGAAATGAGTACAATCTCTCTTTGAATAGAGATATGTATTTCTTGAAGTTGAGAATTATAGAAATATATATCTCCATAAATATGGAATAACCCTATGATACATAGGGAGAGGAATATTGATATATCTAAACCTGTGAGATAGGTATTATAGAAAATAAGTAGAGATAATAGAAGGAATCTTTACACTCTGTGAACATATTTCCAAAAAAGAAGAAGGATTTTACATGAAGACTCATGGAATGGGGATGATACTGTTCATGGTGATTTTCTTATAAATACTATAAAAAAGTAACATGTGAAGATAAAATTGTACAAACAGACACTAATTGAAACAATAATTATGAAGATACTATTTTGTGTCATCCTATGTTCCAAAATAAGTTTTCTTTTTTTAGAGAAGTGAAAAAAGATACAGGAGTGAATAGAGTAACCCTTGAGAAGTTGTGAGTTATAACTAAACCTTGTAAGTGGAGTAACCCTTGAAATAAGTGTGACCTATCCAAAATGCACCACTAAATAGCACATTTAATGGATTTTAGTGCATCGACACAATACCGATTTCATAGTCCTTGTATTTTTCTATTATTGGTGAACTAAGTAAAAATCCTTATATACTATGTGTTTTTTATTTATATTCTACATGAAATAATTTGTTATTAAAGGTTAAGTGATCATTGGAACAATCTGATTTAATAGAAAAATAATAAAAAGGTAAACATCAAATAATTATTTAAATAAGAGAAAAATTGAGACTCTAATAAGTAAGAGGTTGAGGCCGATTAGTGAAGTTAGAATTTAATAAAAAAGTGACTAAGTTTGATCAAGATCCATTCCTTAATTCCACCCCTTCTTATGGTATCTCTCACTTGTATCCCTTTAGGAACCAAACACACAAATATGTTAATTTTTTTTATTGAAAGTTCAGATTCTAAAAGTTTTTTTGGGAAAGTTTGGGTTGATAAAAATAATGAGAAATATGATTCTATTTCAAAGGTATTTGAAAATTAAGGGAGAAAAAATATTCCCCAAGGAAATGAAATAAAGTGCTCAAGTTTAATTTAGAAAAAACCCACAATTTTATCTACAGAAATCATTCAATCATGAAAAATCATGATTTAAAGGCTATTTTTGGTGTTTTTGAGTTCATGGGAATACATCCTTTGTCTACTAGTACAAAATGTAATTTCTTTAGAGAAAAATATTAGATGAATGTAGGGGGATAAATATTGAGAAGATGAGAACAATGTTCAGAATAATCAAGCTATGAAAACCGGTTCATCAAGTTTATCTAACCTAAATTGATTTGATTATATGTATTTTTTTAAAGATGTGATTGAAAAATTCTTTGTGCTGAAGAATTTATGAAAAAATTTCCTAAAAAAAATCTAAAATATGATCTAGTTGAGTAGTTTCATAAAAGAGAAATTGTTTAGATACCACTTTTTATTGATGTGGATTTAAAATCCTACAAAATGATCAAGTCATAGATTTTGGATAGTGGCTATTTACCCCACTGAACTAGATACACAAAGATCTTGAAGAATATATATGATAATGAAGTAGTATCTGGTACTTTTGGTAGTTCTTTGAAAATTAAAGTAGTTTTACAACTAATATTTAGGATAAAAAATTTATATATAACTATGAATTACTTGTTGATTGACACAATAAAAATTTGATGAGTGTTAGAAAAACATGTGATGAAGTAAATTAAGTAATTTTAAAACAGAACTCTTGAATCATAATAATATTAAAGGTTGGAAGAGTTATCTCTAAGTTAGATATTACTAGTGGTAATCAATTCAAAATTATGAATTCAAGCAACTCTTTCTATTGGAGTTCAAAATATTTGAACAATATTTGAAATAAAATACATGGAATTATTGATAAAATTATTTTGATTAATATTTCATGTTTAGATTTGGTAAAAGTATTTCCCCAACTAAATAGGTAAATAGAGGATTATTTTTGAAACATGTTAATTTTTTTAATTATTATAAGAGAGATACAAAAAAGTAGAGGTTTAGCTCATTAGGCCTCTTGAATTAATACATTCCGATTTATATGGTCTAATGAGACATCAATCAACTAAATGTGATATCTATTTAATTAAATCCATTTATTAATTTACTATAATTACTAATTATATGCTTATCAAGTATAAATATAAAGTAATGTATTTTTAAAACATTTATAAGAGAAGTTAAGAAATATTTGGGGGTTTATATTATGAAGCCGAGAATAGATTACAAAAGGAAGTTCACTAGGAATTCATTTGAATCTTATCTTTATAAACATGATATATGGAATCAAAATAGTAATACTTATACATCCAAAAACATAGAGTCGTAGAAATGAAAAATGAAATCTTGGTTTAAATAGGGAGAACCATTCTTTTTGAGTTCAAGATCTCAATTTTTTTTGGGGGGGGAGATTGTAAGTATATTTGTGTGAGTTCAAAATGGATTCTTATTGAGACCTAAATATAACATGAATTCTTATAAAATGTGATACAAGAATAATACCATAGTAAAGTACTTAAAATTTTATCAGTCCATGCTTAATAAAAGTTAAGAATTCATTTTTGGGAAATCTTGATGAAAAGGATAAATGGAGAATTTTCAGGGGATACCTATACAATGGTAGAGGCTATGAATAATATAATAAAATGATACACAAGTTTATATAATACTATTAAGGTAATAATATTTAATATAAACCAAATACAAGTGAGTTGAATGATGTATATTTTGAAATTTATAAAGAAAATAACCTAAAAAATTCTAGAAAAGTTAGTGAAAAAGATGCTAGAAATGAAGAAAATAGTAGTTATTTTGATTTAAATTAGACCAGTGATGATGAGGGTGATATAAGAAATGATAAAATAAAGTATATGAGATTTAAAAAATAATTTTGAACCTAGATATATAATTGTAAATCATAATTAATTGGATCAGAACAAAATTAGATTGAGATAAAATAACCATACAACTATTATTTCTCAAATTGAATGATAATTTTTTACTGAGTCTATTAATAATTAATATTTGATAAATTATATCACTAAGGAGATAGATTATATTGAAAATAATTACACTTGGGATCTTGTTTCATGGAAAAACGTTAAACATTTCATTGAATCCAAGTGGGTTTTCAAAAACAATCTCAATAATAAAGGTGTGATTTCAAGAAAAAAAATGCAATATTGGTTTTAGAATTATATTCAAAGGATGAAGTATTTGATTATGAAGAAACATTATCCTTAATTTAAATGTTTTAACAAGTAAGGATATTCTTTTATGTTATAGATCAGAAGCAATAAAATATTTACTAAATGGATTTGAAGTATAATTTTATGTATAATCATATTAAAGAAGAGGTATTTATTAAGAAACCAAAAGGATTTATTCTTGACAATTATTTATTAATGATTTTAATTTAGAATAAATACTTTTATGGGTTTAAAAAACACTTAAATCCTGGTATATTAAGCTATATAATTTCTTTAAAGAATTATTTTTCACCAAAGGGAAGGTGGTAAATTATCTACATGAGAAATAAAGGAGAATACTTACCCTCATTGTTGTTGTCTACATTGATGATATTATTTTTATAGATGACATGGAGTATTTTTATGAATAAATTTCCAAAATTTAAGAAGATGTTTTTTAAAATTTTTATTCTTGGAAAGATGAGTTTATTTTTGGGTTTATAAGTAATACATGAAAAGAAATATATTATCTTATCTCAAGAGAAATATTCTAATGATTTTTTACTGTATTTGGTATGGAATAATATTTAGAAGTATCCATACACATTATAATCGTGTGAAGCTAAGAAATATTGGTGCATTGAAAACTATGAATCAAGAAGAATACAAGCATCAAATTGGAAGTCTGCATTATATCTCTGTATCATAGCCTGACATTGATTATACAGTAACCTCGTGTGTTAGGTATCAAGATGATCCAAAATAATAACACATGATGTTTGGTAATAGATTTCCAATATAAATCAATGGAACCTTGATTTATAGATATATTTATAGTAAAGGTGAATAAGTGAATTTATATGGGTATACTGATGCTGATCGAGTGGGAGTTTATTTTAAAAATAAATCAGAACTAGAAGGTGAATTTTTATTATGAGAAATTCATGTGAGTTGGTATTGAAAGAATTATAATTCAATGAATTTGATCAATGTTTAAAATAAGTATGTGGCTACTACAAATAAATGAACATTCATGGTTTAGATGAGAGATAAATTTGAAGACTTGAAGGTAGGAGTTGAAAAACAATTGATAATTTCACGTGATAACCAAAGTGAAATTGACTTATCTATGAATTCCATGTAACACTCTAGATCAAATAATATTGATATAAAATATAATTTCATTAAAGATAAGGAATATCATAGAGAAGCGAGGGTTTAATATATCCTAAAAAATTATTATATTTTTTGTATTTATAGAAAGGTCATGTTAAGATACATATTTGAATAAAAAAGGCTACAAAATAATGTTCAACCTTTCACTCTTAGTTGAGGAATTTTTTCATTTCCCACATTCCTTTAGATTCTCTAGTTAAATGGGGGTAAAGGTACACAACACTTACTTAACATCTAGTTAAGTAATCCAAAGCTATTATTATTTTTAAAAGGGGAAGAAATGAGTGATTTCATTAATGGGGAGATATTTAAAATCAAAATTCACCAATTTTTTATCATTGAGTGATGGGATTATATAAATATAATTTATTTATCTATTAGTGATGTTAGGATTTTTATCTTTGATAAATAATATAATTTGATTATAATTTTAGAGTTTTTTTAGTTAAAAAAAATACAAAGGGGAGATTGAATAATACTTGTAATTGTTTAAGGTTTATTGTATTTTTTAAAACTTGTACATCATAAGCATTGAGATCCATTAAATGTTGTTGAAAATGTTTTTGAATTGTTTTTATAAGTTTTTAAATGAGTTCTATATATTCTTTATTATTTTAAATAATTCTTAAAGAAATATATAATATCTATTAGTTTCTATAAGAGTGGAAAAGGCATATATAAGACCTATCAGATAGAATTATTAACTATGTACCAATAGGTTTACCTTGTGATACATATGATTTACCTGAAGATACATAATATTCATTTAAGTTCTCATAAAGGTATGTAAGAATCAATTTGTAGCATATATAGGATTAATTTGATGAATACATATTAATCATTATGAGAATATGTAAGATTAAATGTTTTAGTTCTAAGGAGAAAGAAGAACTAAATATGGTGATTATTTTTCTATTATTCATGGAATAATAATCATGATGCTAAAAGGTTATCCATTATTAAATATAATTTTTTTAGATACTAATATTTTAATATAAAGGTTGATCTATGGTATGAAGTCTTACACAACAAGGGTTGATACATGTGATCATGCATATGTGGAATAGAAAGTTATGAGTTTTATATAAATTTAAAGAAAAAAATAATATGAGATTTATGGAGAACTAAATGAAGAATTATTTTGAATAATTAGATGATGATAGATTAAAAGATAATTAAATCAATATTTTTTATAATATTTTCTATGCGTTAATTATGGTTTTTTAAATTCAAATATTTCAAAACCAATTATGAATATTAAAGTAAAGAAATATTTTTTTAAAATATATTTAATTAAATTTCAAAAGAGTGATTATGAATAATTAATTTTTATGAGGAGTTTATAATTTAAAATATTGGAAATACTATTCCATTGGTATATTAAAAATGTTTTGATGAGTTGTTGAAAATGTGATAATAATTATCAAATAAAGGACGAATAAAAATATTGAGTGTAAGACTGATGATATTTTGTATCAAAAAGAATCATATGGATATCAGAGTTCTTGAAGTCGGGATATTATCTTCATTATAAATATTTAGAAGGTTTATGAGAAGTTAATTTATTTGGTATTGAAGTATCTTAGAGAATATATAAGATCTTTTTCATTTCAGTTGAAACAATTTTGTAAAGTAGATAAATTTGGTATAAATAACTACCAAGAGAATAAGTTTTTTTGGGAAATAGACTTAGGTTAATGATGATAAAAAACCATTTGTAATCAATTTATTATATTACTGATATATCTATCTGAAAAAATCAAAGAAAATAAAGCATGGATATAGAAACCCAGACTAAGATTGAACCTCATAAAAATCTTGTTTTCTCTTGCATTTATGCTTATATTCATTGAATAATAGTTTGGATAAGTTTTAGATATTGAGTGGATCTTTAAAATAAAAATACATAGAGGTTAATTTAAATTATAATTATATATTTTTGTTGAAATATATTCAAACCCTTTTATTAGTGTCAACCCAACAGTCACGTGAGCTCTTCAAAGAGTAAAACCTTATTATACACACTAAAAATTACATTATAAGAAAAATTACAATTTTTCTTATCTATGTGTGTTTAAATGGTTTAGAATATTTTTAAAAATAATATCTGATAGTGAATTTGCGAATAGATTTACTAAATTGTATCTAGATTAAACATATCATATGTCAATGTATTTTTTATCAACTCTTGAGTGAAATTGAAAAAATTTAGCAGGATGTGTTTTTCTTGACCACTTTTGGTGTATATTTCGTTTATTTGTGTGGTTCATGCAACATTATTTTAAAATAATATTGTTAAAACTATTTTTATAGTCAATAAATTCGTTTTTTAATGTTTTGAGTTGTGAATATTAGTTATACACATTCTCTATATGTCTTATTTAGTGATATAACGTATATATGATTAGAGGATTCTATGAAAATCATATTCTTCTGTGATCTATATGATAATAAAATACATCTAGTCATGAACATATATAGAGTCTATAATTTCAAGTTATATAGATCTAATGTCTATAAATCCAACTATATTTTAATTTAATTTGTAAGAAAAGAATAAATCCAATAGTTCCTAAAAAATAATAAAAAATATGTTCAATCCAATTCCAATGCCTCTGTGTTGGATTTAAACTAAATGTTTTAAATATATTATTGGAAAATGAGATATATATTTGATTATAATTAAAAATATATATATGTGATCCAATTGCATTGATGTGTGGTACTCTTGGACTAGTTAACTCTTCATTTGCTTCATAGGGTTTAATTTTTTTATATTTAGTATTCTAATGGATATTAGTGTATTTAAAGGATTTATTTTATCTATATTAAAGTATTTTATAACTCTTTTGTATAAATTAATTGATGAAAAAATAGGATACTTGGCATAAGATAAATTTTAAAACTTAGGAAACCATGAATCTCTCCAATTTCATTCATTTCGAATTATTTATTTAAGTACTTTATTATTTTATTAATCTTTAAAGGGGTCCTATGTTATAATCAACTTTAGATTTTAAGTGATACAATCCATGAATCGATACTCATTTTTAATTATGTTTAAAAATATTATTTAAATTAAAAATCATTATTATTAAAAATGTTAAATAATAAACATGTAATAGTCCTCAGAAAAATTTTAATGTGTACATATATTCATCAAAAATTTATAAAAACATATCAGTTTTTTATAAAAATGTTACATTAAATTTAGAATAAAATTAAAGAAAAAAAAAATATTTTGGGCATGTGGGTTGGCCCACACATGGTGAAATGATTTGGATTAATCTTGTAGAATATTTTACCCAATATTTTAAAGTGTGTTTAAAATACAGGTCAAATTTTTGTTTTTATAGTTTAACCTTTAAATGAGGGATAACCCAACAGACCATACAACCCTAGTTTTATTAATAAAAACATATGGGCATATATGACCATTGAGATATCCTTTTTGTAATAAATATTTTTTTAATAGATTATACCATATACACTAAAATTTCAATAATTTATTATAGGTTATTGGAATTTTATTTTATTGATTAAGGAATTTTGAAACCATTATGGATTTATATAGACACACACACACACACATATACACTACTATCACGAGACTCATAGAAATATGATGGAATAACATCCATAAGATGAATTTCAACCTTTTTAGATACTATAAGGTGAATTAAACAATAAAATATAATTATGTTAGTAATATAATATAAATATACTTATAATTAATTCTAGTAATTTGGAAAAAACATTGTACGATGAGATTATATTTTTATTTAACCATATATTTTTAAAGTGAATACCCCGACCTTTTAAACTGGGTAGTTTTTCTTAACTTAGGGACATTATAATTTACTTTTGATCTATTTTGAGTTTGGTTTGGAGGTTATAAGAGGTTTCAAGTGAAGTTAGAGGAAAAAGGGGAATGAGATGTGCTATAACAAGCATTGGGTGCCTGGTGGGGAACTTAGGGATTTAAGTGGCCTTGTTTGAGCCACCGTGTGCCTGGTGTCTTAGTATTGGTTTCTTGGTAGCGTCCTGGAAGAAATTACATTAATAAGGGTCATTTATTCCTTTTTTACATCCTTTATTAAATCCCCTCAACCCTACCCTTTCATTCCATTTGTCCCTTTTCTATGATGAACCGAACTTAGATACCCTCAGAAACTGGTATCCAACCCAAACTGCCACATACCCAAAGGGAATGTCCAATCCCCACAGGCTGGTGACCAGCACTGAGGCATAAAAAAACCTAGAGGGAATGATTTTTCCCAACCTGAAGAAGAAAAAATGACACACACACACACACTCACATGATTTGAATAAACAATGAAAGAGTAAAACAAGAAATATATGTCATAGAAAAAGGAAAAAACATAAGTGATAAAACTCAAAAGTATCTAAACAACATATAAGGTATAATTCAAACATTAAGGGAATAATAAAACCAAAACAACTACACAATGTGATGGCATTGGAAAAATCCCACGATATCACCACCAGATAGCTATACATAGGTGATAAAAAACTGATAGCCTCACTATGATGCCTTTCTATTCCATGAATCAAAGGACTTAACAGGGTCTATACACCACTGAAGGGGTGTGAAGAGTGTAAGATAAAAAGGCTTAATAGGATCCCACCCAATTATTCCATAACAAGTTTCTATTCAAAAAATATGAACATATGATCGACTTTAAAGAAAACTAGGCATGATAATCAGTTAAATATTTTTTTATATCAAAATCACTGTAAAATATTTTCCCCGTTTTACACAGTTCTAAATAATCCAGGTAAAAAAATTTCATAGAATATCATATATATCAAGGTAGTTTAAACCAAAGCATTAGAAAATCATACCAAGGATCACAATAGGATAGGATGGATAGAACAATCATACATACACATAGAAAATCACACACATCGAGTATCAAGATATATGCATAAAATGTAGAGAGAAGAGGAACACCCTAGCAAGTGAACCTCCCAACAAGTCTAACAATTACCTTGAATTATGGGCCTAGGGAGTAGAGAAACACCCTATGAGTGAACCCCCCCGACAATTTCAACTGAAAATTCCTATTACCACACCTTTCACTTAAGTACCCAAGGCTAACCAAGTGCTACATTTTCTAAACTAATTCATTAAAACCATTATTTGAAAACCATTTCATAAATCCATTTCATAATGATTTGAAAATACCTTTGGTTTATAAAAACATGTGGAAAAACGTTTCTCAAAAAACCTGTTTCCACACACACAATTAAATTATGCTTATTCACATATTAAACAACATATAAAACTGAAGAAATATATTTAATTAAACATAAGATAGAGATAGAATAATCTACCTCAAACTTGGATTTCACATTCCTATAATGGGATCCATCAATATAGAATATTTAAAAGAAGAAAATAGATTCCCTATAATCAATCATTACATAAAATTATCAATTCAACAAGAAAAATGGCTAGTGAAGAATAAAAAACAACACATACTTCAAGAAAATCACACATTTCACCACAACCAACACAAATATAAGCCTCTGTATGAAGATTTCACAATTTATCTAGAAAAGATAAGAAAGGATCAATACCACAAGTCCAACATATTTGAAAATGTAGAGAAATGACACTAATGTGACCAAAAAATTTAAAAAAGTAGGAGCATCACTTGCATGAATACACAAAGTTCAACTAAAATAAATATCAATCACTAAAAATATGATTCTAAATGAGCATATATTTTAAAATTATTTTATGAGATCTCTATGGTTTTGAGAGATGAAAAAGCAATCAAACTAAAAAACCCATACGTGCAGTGAATTTTTTTTTTCAGGCCATGAAAATATCATGAAATGAATATTGAGTTCATGATATGAAATCCATAAAAGGAATATACACCTAAAAATTTATTACCTAAGTTAAAAAAACTCTGATTGAACTTTTTACGTTGTTAAAATGATTCACGGGATATAAATTTTTCATGCTTATACCAATTCACTGAATCAGCCCAGTGAAGGTTTCATGTCATGTAAATAGTTTAGTATATTAAAATTACCATCAGAAATATTCCATAAAAATATTCAGAAATAATTTCCTGTGTTAACTCAGAACCCAAAGAACATCATCTTAAAACTTTTTCACATTTATTCTTGGACTCTATTAATTACAACAAATATACATCCCCAAAATTTAGGTTATTTTCCACAAAAAATTATCTCCATCATCTGACGTCCCAAAACAAATCCAATAAAATATTTAAATAAAAATAGTGATGATAAATACTTGAAGGAAGGCAATGGGATGTTAAAAACTCCCCACTATAAGAAATTTTATTCCTGGGAAGTCATGTAGAAGAATGATTTCCATAAATAGGTGAGACCACTACTACCTCATCAATGACTCATGCCTCAAGTCCCATAATAATATGATCCATGTCTACATAATACTCTGAACAATATTATCAACTTCCTATTCAAGACTTTCACTTGAGATTCAATGATCCCCACTAGTTTCTATACAATAGAAATGTTTGGATAAAACTTGATTTGTTTCAAACACAGAACGTGAGAGGGACTAGGATGGTAATTATTGAGTTGATATTTGTGGAAAACATTATGAATACCCATCAGCTAAAATAGATATGTGAACCGACAAGAAACCCACCCAAGATGTTTTGTAATCTCAAATGGTCCAACATATCTTGGAGACAACTTTTCCTTTTTTACATGATGAAGTTGATCCAACTGAGGATTTTTTAAGAATACTTGATCACCAAAAGGAAACTCTAAAGGATGATTCTGACGATCCACATATGATTTCTGATAACTCTAAGCTATAACAATACACTGACGTATACCTTAAATCCTCATCGACATCTCCTAAATGAGGTTTAATCCTATAAGAGAGGCCTATCCCACCTCTGCCTAAAAAATAAGTTACATACACGAGAGACCATACAAAGCCTAAAAAGGAGCTATTCTAATTGAAAACTTACAATTTTTTTTATAAGAAAACTCGACCATTCCAAGATGGTTATCCTATAATTCACCAATATCTAAGATACAAGAATGGAGTATATCCTCTTAGTTATAAATATCGTGCTCTGTATGACCATATTTATTTGGATCATAAGTTGTACTACACCTAACCTGAGTCCCCATCACCTCAAAGGGACTCTTCCAAAACCATGATGGAAACCTAATAACCCTATCTGAAATAGTGATAGAGGGAACCCTATATAACCTCAAAACCTACTCTACATAAATCTTTTCCAGGTCTTCAAATTTAGTAGTTTCCCTAATAAGAATGAAGTGAGAAGACTTGTTCAACCCATAAATCACTACACAAATATAATTCATCCCTTAGGGTGTCCCTGTTAACCCAACAAAAAATTCCATAGAAACCTCTTCCCATTTACAAATTGGCAATAAAAAAGGCCAAAGAAACCCAAAAGGTTTTAGATGATCTTCCTTTACTTGTTGGTAGGTGTAATAGTGAGATATGTAATCTGTAATGCCACACTTAAAAACTGACCACTATAATCAACATCTCATTCCATAATACATCGTTATAGTACCCATATAAATGACCCATGAGGGACAATGATAGTAAAAAACTAAGATCCTCATAGATATTAGGATGAAAAAATGGTCCCCAAAATAGGAAATACCATCTTAAGGGAGAGACAAACCAGAAACTGTATCCCCATCATATAACGTGTATCTAATTTCCTTAAATTCACCATCATTATAAATATATTTAAGGAGATATCATAATAATTGAAAACTATTAAAAACAATACCATAAATTTCCTCACAATAATTTAGGTGAAACTGAGAAAATATCCCCATAAGGTTCCACTCATTGGATTCTAGAATAGCCTATGATGGTACTTTCCTATTGAGAGATATTAAAATGACATTCCCCTTCCCAAGGGTGTAGGTGCTATTGAATTCAAATGTATGAAGGTATTACACCTCACTTCTATCTAATATTAAAGTATTTTTGAGAAAATATATAGATCAAGCTATTATGGTTATAAAAGACCATGAACTTCTTCACAAAATTATAGTGTCAACAATCTTAAAGAACATACATAATCATGGAAAGATCTAAATCATGATTAGGTTAATTATTCTCTTGTGGTAAAATCTGTAGAGAGCTTTAAGACACCACATGATCATACTGTATAAGCACGAACCCCAGAACATCAACAGAAGCATCACATAAAACCGCATACCCCTTACTATGCTTAGGGAAGATCAAAATAAGTGATAATGTCATAAGGAGTTTCATCTCGTTGAAATAAGACTAACACTTTTAATCCCAAATGAATTCCACCCACTTCATGGTAAGATAAATTAAATATGATTCCAACTTCGATAAATCCTTGAAGAACCATCATTAGTACCCAACATGACAAAGGAATCTTTGAATATCAAATACATTCCATGGATCTTCCCATGACAAGAAAGCCATCACCTTCTTAGGATCAACTAATAATCCATTCTCAAAAATTATTTTCTCCAAGAACTTCACTTCATGGGTTTAGAAATTTCATTTTGATATATTTTCAAACAAATGGAGACTCCTTAGGATTTCTAGAACCAAACTTAAATAGTACTTTTAGTTGTGCTCAAATCTCAAATAAATCAGAATATCATCCACTAACACTACCAAAAAAGTTTCAAGGTACTCATGGAATATCTGATTCATCAAAGACATAAAAACTACAGGAGAATTAGTCAAAGAATACCACATCATAAGATATTTGTAATTTCTATACCTACTCCTGAAATCAATCTTTGGTATATTGTACTCCCGAAATGTGGGACAATGATAAATCGACCGAAGATTGATCTTTGAAAACCACTTTTCCCAATTTAACTAGTCAAAAAAATCATTTACAAAAGGAAAATGATACTTATTCTTAACCATTACCTGATTCAACTTCGGATATAAAAAAAATAATTAGAGTAAACCATCTGAATTATTAGGAATTTTTTTAGGGGAAACCCAAGGAGAAAACCAAGGGTGAACAAAACCTTTCACTATTATATTATCCAACTGAATATTGAGATCTTTCAGCTCTATTGGTACCATATGATAAGGGGGTATCATGATCATCTTCGTATCTAGAAACATATCAATCATAAACTCTAAATCCCTCTATGGAGGATGTCTGGAGAAATAATCTGGGAAAGCATAGATAAAATCCATGAAAACCAAGGGAATATTACCCACAAAAAATATCATCGGGCTCAAATGCAATGACATATAAAAAACTCTTGAGCTCTGGGTGGAAAGGTCCTATGTAACCAAACCTTAGATACCACTCTCTCTGAAATACCTAAGATATCTCATCAACTGTAAGAAATGAGTCATGTTGATGATAAAAATAAACCTCATCAAGGTGATAGATAATCCAATATATCCCAATGATAACGTTAAATATATCCATACCAAGAATAATGAAATAATAGACTAACTCTGTATCAGTTATCGATAAAAAATAAGAACAATAAGACCCCTACCCTCACCTCTTTCCAAGTGGTGTCACTAAATCCATAATAAAGGATATGAGTTCCATTTTAATTTTAAGCATATCCAAAAAATGGAAGATATAAATGGGTCATAGTAACCTATATCAAATAAATAAGCCTCTACTGAGGATGCAATAAATATGGTATATCTCACTATTTTGGGATCTACGTCTACCTCCACCAGAAAATCATCCACTACATGAAGGTGCCTCTCTCCTAAGGTCTATAGATGGATCCATATAGAATTTGAATCATTTGACTCTGCCGTAGTAGCCTTTGGAGTCGAAGATCCTTGACTATAACATGGTGTAGACATCTCCTGATAGAAACACTATAGCTGACCATAGTTCCAACAACTGTTACACATCTTCATAGGTGTAGAAAAAGAATTATTAGTGTTCAAAACCTTTCCACACTGATAGAAAGTTAGGGGAACACTATTGGCTATAATTTATGGTGAAAAGAGACCTACTACTGAGAACCACCCCCACCACTCCTAAAATTATCATGCCACTTCCTATTTCTCCCCTATGAAGCACCAAAGCTTCTACTAGGTGGAATGTAAGGGAAAAAATAACTAATCTTTCCTACCATATATAAATATTATATCCTTTAACAATCTATTATCTCTATATAGGTAGTAAAATTCAAAATAAATACACGTGTTTTGATATCTAGTCAAAAACACTGCAGGTACTTATGAACCTTCAACTGATCATTATTTACTACCTGAGGGAAAAAACAAACTAGCTCCACAAACTATGGTGTACGAAGATACCGAACTCTCTCACTACTATAAGGAGAGGAGCCCCAGATACTTATCCATCATTATATACTCTATAAAATCCTACTAAAATAAGTGGGTCTTGAAACCCTTAAAATCCATGTGCACATATCTATCCTCATGTACAATGGAATCCCACTATTCCTTTCTAGGATCCTTGAGTGTGAGTGTTGTACACTTAACCTTGATATCCTCTAGTGTATACAGGAATTTGCAGATTTGATTAATCTTTTTTAGAAATTCCTTTTCCTCTTGAAGTTCATTCATACCCTTAAAGGATGGTGGATTCTCACATAATAAATCTAATGATTTCTCCCTTTCAACTACAACTCATGGTCGTAACTCAACAAATATATTTTGAATTTGTGGAACATTTTATTCTATATCACGAACTACCAATATAATAGCCTCAATAATATTTTGATCTAGAGGAATATTACTTTGAGGACCATCCACTACACCCTCTTAAGGAACCTAGGGAAGATGTCTTAGAGGCATACTGATGCACACTAAAATAGAAGAAACAATTAGAAAAAAAGAAAATCTCAGTTAAAACTAGAAAACCATAAGCAAAAACAGAGATCAATATCAATAAATCAAAATAGTATAAACTCATCCCAATATCTCATGGTAACTTGAGTCTCTTCAGAGTAAGAGTTGGGCAATAACTAAATCAAACCTATATCTCAAGTCCTAAAAATCCTATCTCTAGTCTACTAACTTCCCAAAATGTGAACAACCATTCATTTGATACCAAACTATGACAAACCCATCCAAGATAACCTCACAAAAAGATACCTAAATTGAATTGTCACATACTCGAAGGGAATTCCCGTTCCTCACAGGCTGGAAACTAGCACCTCGTCATCAACAAAAACTAGAAAGAATTATTTCTCCCAACCTGAAGTGGAAAACCTAGTATATATATACACACACTCAACAATAATAAATAGTGGAAGAGTAAAACATAAAATATATGTAATAGAAAAATGGAAATAGTAGAAGTGATATAACTCAAAAGTATATAAACAATATCCCAAGTATAAGTAAAACAACAAGGGATAACTAAGAAAAAATAGGTACTCCATGTGAAATCATTGAAAAACTCCCACCATCTCATCACAAGATACACAAAAATATCTAATAGAAACCTTGATGATCACTGCATCCCCATGCCTTTCCATATATAAAAAGTCACAATAGGGTCTACACATGCTGAAGGGGTGCATAGGGTTTGAGCTAAAAATGATAGGTAGGATCCCACCTAGATGTTTCATGACAAGTCTCAATACAAAAAATCTGAACATGCTAAAACTTAAAGAAAACAAGGTGTAACGTCCTGGACCCGGGTGCCACACAACGGGTGCCCCGAGCCCGGTTCGCCACGTGAACTCAAGCGCATTTCCCCAAACGCCAGAGGCTGCCGACTAGCAGCGAGGGCCCAGGTCTGATAGTGGGGAAACTATGCCCTTATTTGTCAAAGTGTAGTGCAGCGGAATACAAAAGAAAACATACAACGATAGCGGAAGCAGTAATCCATACAACTACTGAAATAAAAAACTGCAATGGATATAACCAACAGTATATAAAAGATGATGCTACATGTTTCAAGTTCTAAGAAAATATCCAAAACATGTTATACATCAATACAGTACAGCAGAAGCGGAGTACAGCAAAGCAAAGAAAACAGCTGGCAGCGGCATCGCGAGCCTAGGCTCGGTCCCATGCCCTCATACTCCTCTGCAACAGTCAAGTACCTGTATATGAACTCTTTCCCCTATCTACACCTGCAGCAACGTAATCTGTTTGGGCCGAAAAGCATGACCCAAACAGGGTGTGAGAAATATATCTCAGTAGGCACCCACCAAAGGCCCGTGCCCAACTGCGTGTAAGCATGCAACAATAGTGTGTAGTAGAAAAATGCAAATAAGTAAGCAGTACTCAAAAGTAACTCATTACCAGTTATACTGCCATTTTATTATCCATTTAATCCATTTAATATAATAAATCACCACAATGCATTTCTAGTAAACAACTAATGTACTCAGACATTTAAACTCCTACCCTCGGGTAACGAGTATCCAAAACAAGAATCCGCCCTCATGTATAACAGAATTTTACCTCAGGAGTAGGCAGTGTTGCCCTCAGGCACAGAATCAGCTGCTCGCAGGCATGGAAGAAGTTTCCCTCAGGCCGAAAATAACTACAGCCCATAGGCTAAATAGTGCGGTGCCCACAGGCTAATCACAACAACGCCCTCAGGCTAAACAGGTAATCGGGCCATGCCCAACATATCAAAATGCAGTAAACAAGAAATTCCTCTCAAGGCAATTCTAAAATTACTACATTTAAGGCATACCCTCGGTATCCTGGCCAAATGGATGAATAGTGGAACACACCCCCGGGGTGGTTCCAGATCCAAGCAACGATCCCAACCAGCATTTTATTATCACAATTAAATACCTAATCAATTATAGGTATTAAATATAGCAACGAACTCATCCACACGACACCCCAACATGGGTTCGTGGTATGAAAACGCACAAAAACGCATGACAGTTGGAAAATAAACACTAATCCACCTACCTTATATGTCAACGAGCATTATACCCAAACTCCGACTCCTGAAATGCCCAAGAATGGTGTAGATCGTCCGAAGCTGAATCGGATTCCAGACAAACGCCTGGTGGATCTTCAAAGATCAGGTCTCCTTCTTTTGCTCCAAAATGGATTAAGTGCCCCCTCTACCAAATGAGGAGGCTACTGCCTGTTTTAATCCGAAAAAACAAAGTACACAGCATGTACTTCTGAGTACACGACGTGTAATCCCTTCATTTAACTGCTCATTTGGCGGCACCACCACACTATTCATCCGTCGATATGAGTACACGACATGTACTCCCAAGTACACGGCATGTACTGTCGCCCAGCTAGAGGCGACTCCACCGCCTTACTATTCAAGCATGCCGACTGACTACACGATGTGTAAGGTACCACTACACAACGTGTAGTCGGTTCCTACACCCTTCGTTACCAGCATGGCTATACGCCCCGTGTACTCATCCCAACATGGCCAAAAGTACACAGCGTGTAGTTCCAAAATATAGGAATTTTACCCATTTTCTATATTTTCTCAAAAACACTTAAGGAAAAGGAAAAGAAGAAGCCCGTACCTCTAAAATAAGAACCAGGTTCTTACAAACTCCCCCCTTATAGAAATTTGTCCCCGAGTTTCCCTTCCAAGGGTGGCAAAGATAAAGCTTAGAAAAAATCTAGTCATTGAGCATATACGTCGGCCTCCCGCTCCCAAGTCTCTTCCTACACTCGGCCATGCTGCCATAGCACCCGTACGAGAGGAACTGACCGGCCTCAGAGTCCCTTCGTGCTCCTGTCAACGATATAGATCAGATGCTCCTCAAAGGACGCATCATGCTGAAGCTCAACCTCCTTAGGCTGAAAGGTGTGAGATGGGTCTGAATGGTAGCGACACAACTGAGACACATGGAAGACGTCGTGCATGGCTCGGTACCGTTGCGGTAACTAAAACCGATAGGCAACCAGCCTGACTCTCTCCAGAATCTCGAATGACCCCACATACCTCGGTGAAAGCTTAACCTGTCTCCTGATCCATTTGTGTCCCAACCTCGGTGAAACACGTAAGAAAACCTGATCCCTGACCACGAACTCCGAAGTTCATATACGGCGATCATCATAAGACTTCTGACGAGACTGTGTGGTAGCCATCCGCTTCCGAATCAACTGGACCCGCTCAGATGTCTCCTGCACGAGCTGTGGCCCCAGTAAAACTACCTCACCTACCTCTAACCAGCACAAGGGTGATCGGAATGGCCTACCATATAAATCCTCGTATGGTGCCATCTCAATATTTGCCTAAAAACTATTGTTATAGGCATACTCGACTAAGGGTATATGCTTCTCCCAAGAGCCCCCAAAGTCTAGGACGCATGCGCGTAGCATGTCCTCTAGAACCTATATCATCTTCTCTGACTGCCCATCTGTCTGAGGGTGGTATGCTGTGCTCAGAAGCACCTGTGTACCCAGCGCCCTCTGAAAACTCTACCAGAAATGAGACGTAAAGCGGGTGTCCCTATCTGAAATGATAGAACGAGGGACCCCATGAAGACGTACGATCTATCAGATATACAACCTTCTAATCTCGTCCACACCGAAGGTCTTCTGGATCGGAAATAAGTGAGCTACCTTTGTGAGTCTGTCTACAACAACCCACACAGCGTCATTGCCTCGAGGTGACCTGGGCAAACCCGTCATGAAATCCATCACGACAACATCCCATTTCCACTCTGGAATGGGCAACTGCTGTAATAGCCTAGCTGGTCTCTGATGCTCTTCCTTCAACTACTGACAGGTGGAACATCTCGTAACAAACCCAGCTATCTCCCTCTTCATACCTGGCCACTAGTACTGAAATCTCAAGTCTCGGTACATCTTGGTAACCCCGGGATGAAGTTCCTAAGCTGAAGCATGAAACTCCTGCATCATCTCCTCGCGTATACCTCCTGAAACCCATACACGTTCATGTAAACGCAAAACCTCATCATAACCTATCGTCCAATCGAGAGGAGGGTCCTCAATTGCCACCGACTCATGTGGAACTAGGCCTTCTGAATCCGATAGATGCCTCACCCTCACTCTGTCCAGGAGGGTAGAAGTCACAGCTAACGAGGAAAGATAAGTCTGCCCCTGACTGTCATGCAACTCTAGATGCATCTCAGAGAAAAAATCCATAAGCTTCCACTCGCCACTGGCCTCCTGCACTGCCTGTATCTGAGTCTTCCTGCTCAGTGCATCGACTACTACATTACCTTTACCAAGCATATAGGCAAGCTCAAAATCGAAGGATTTTAGGTACTCAACCCACCTTCTCTGCCTTAGATTCAGGTCACGCTGAGTAAAGATATACTTGAGACTTTTGTGGTTGGTGAAAACCACAAAATTCTCCCCTAATATATAATGTCTCCAACAGCGCAATGCATGTACAACTACTGCCAACTCGAGATCATGCATTGGGTAATTCCTCTCATGTGGCCTCAACTGCTGAGACCCGTACGCAACAACTCGGTCGCCCTGCATCAAAACGGATCCCAGCCCAATCCCTGATGCATCACAGTAAACTGTATAGCTCTTCCCCTGCTCTGGGAGTATCAGGATCGGTTCTGATGTCAACCTTCCTTTCGGGTCCTGAAAAGCTGTCTCGCAAGTTTCTGACCAAACGAACTTCACACCCTTCTTAGTCAGACCCATCAATGGTTCTGGTAAGCGGGATAAGTCCTGTATGAAGCACCTGTAGTTACCATCCATCCCTAAGAAACTCCATATCTCAAACACGTTCTTAGGCTGCTCCCTAGAAACTACTGCTCTCACCTTCTCTGGGTCTACTGCAACTCCTACCTCTGAGATAATGTGACCCAGGAAGTGAATCTGGTCCATACAAAAGTGGCACTTTGAGAGCATAACATGTAGCCAATTCTCTCTCAGTGTACTCAATACGATCTCAAGATGGGTGGCATGGTCGTGTCGAGTGTGAGAGTACACCAAGATGTCGTCCACAAATACTTCCACAAAAAAATCAAGATACGGATGGAACACACGATTCATTAGAGCCATGAAATCTGCTGGCACGTTCGTCAGTCCGAACGGAATAACCGTATACTCATATAGACCATACCTACTCCTGAAAGATGTGAGAGGTATATCAGATGGTCTAACGCGCAACTGATGATATCCAGGTCTCAAATAAATCTTCGAGAACACTCGTTCTCCACGAAGATGATCAAACAGATCATCTATCCTTGGCAAGGGATATCAGTTCTTAACCGTCAACTGGTTCAGCTTCCGATAATCCACGCAAAGTATGAGGGTACCATCCGCCTTCTTCGCAAAAAGGACTGGAGAACCCCAAGGAGAATTACTTTATTGGATAAAACCCTTTGTATGTAACTCCTCTAACTGCCTCTTGAGCTCCTGCAACTCAGGAGTGGCCATCCTTTAAGGAGGAATGGAAACAAGTGCTTCTCCTAGCACTAGCTAAATAGAGAAATCCACCTCCCGCACCGGAGGTAGACCCGAAAAGTCATCCAGGAAGACATCCCTGAAACGATCAACAACTGGAGGGAAATCCATCTAACAAGTCCCCTGATCATCTAGATATAAACTCGCAATCTGGGTTGTGACTGCACCTCTCCCATGATGCTCTGGTCCAGCTCGACTCGCCTGAACATCCCACTCACCCTTGTATAGAAACTCTTCGCCCTCTGGTGACGTGAAACTCACCCTATGACGATAGCAGTCTACAAAGGCTCGGAAGGGAACCAACCAGTCCATCCCGAGAATGATGTCATAGCTCGTCATCTCCAAGACATAGAGGTCCCAAAGGAAGTGACCCAGTCCAACCTCAAGGGGGCACTCCTTGCACTGACGCACACCAGCCGTCCTAGTCCCCAACGGAGTGTCTAGAGTCATGATATCAGAAGAAGTAGAAACACAGAGCCCAAGGATCTCCACTATGGGTACAGATATGAAACTATACGTAGCACCCATATCAAAAAGTACTTAAGACAAGACAGAAGCTACTAGAATAGTACCTCTGACTGTAGAAGGTCCGAGATCCTGCTCCTGCTGGGTCTGTCGCACTGCATATTCCTGCCCAGTGCCGCGACCCTATGACATAGCCTGGCTACCCTGAGCTGTCCCGCCCTGCTGCCTCTGAGATCCTTGTGTCTGGATACCATGGCCACAACCACCATCTCTGCCTGCACGCCCTGACGTATTCCAGTTTCCCGACTGGTAAGAAGCCACTGGTCCTGCTCCTGCATGCGGAGTCTGCACAGATCCCCTCTCATTAGCAGGTGGAAACGCCCTGCAAAAGCGTTGCAGATGAACCATCTTGCCGCAAGCTCGACACTCCACTGGGTCTCGTGGACACTGCGGTCTCTTGTGCCCCTCTCTACCACACTGGTAGCACATAACCTGGCCACCTGAAGCATTCTTCTGACTGGTACTGCTGCCCTGAGTGAAGTCCATCTGTCTCTTACTCTTGCCAGCCTAAATAACACCAGTAACTGGTGCTGAATCGCCCTGGCACACACCACTTGATTCCCGCAGGTTCCTCTCTATAATCAACGCCTGGTTCACAATCGCGTGTACAGTAGGAAACCTGAAAACATTCACCAGTGCTCAGATGTCATACAGAAGACCATCCTCAAAACGTCTGGCTCTCAACGTCTCATCACCCACTAGCACGGGTGTAAAACGCTGAAGCTCTGTAAAATGAGTAGAATAGTCCATCACCGACATGGCGCCCTGCTGCAGATTCATGGACTCTCGTGCTCTATCTTCCCTCAGTGTCTCGGGAAAGAAGAAGTCATAGAATACTGCCTGAAAATCTTCCCACGCCATGTCTCTGTGATGCTCTGACTGGGTGGTAACATCCCACCACCTCTTGGCGGAATCACGCAGCATGTAAGTCGCAAGCTTGACCCTCCTCCCTAGAGGCGTCTCAAGATGCTCGAAAATAGTCTGCATGGATCCCAACCAAGACTCCACAACTTGTGGTCCACCATCCCCTGAAAACGTAGGCGGATGATGCTGCTGAAAGATACGCGTTAGCTTGGCCATAGATTTGGCAGCCAACAATGCCCCCTGAAAGGTCTGCATGAACTGAAATAAGCCTTCACAGAACTACACCTCTGCGCCTGTGTCTGGTATAGCAGATGGCGCCGCATCTGGCTCTGCTGGTGGATCAACTGGTAGCCCATGGCCCCCCATCTCCAGAGTATAATCGTCGCCTCTCTCCTGGAGAACAACTCGCGGTCGTCTAGGCGACATGACACTACAAGGTCAAAAGCACGCCTCAGATTCAAGATTATTAAGACTGAAAGAGAAGGAACCACAAAAGAACAAGATGAAGAAAGCATTACAAAATTTTCAAGACAAGACTACACGGCGTGTACAATGACTACACGACATGTACTTGACTTCCCTTCCCCTGCCCGGGTCCTTCTACACGGCTACGCCACATGGCTTCCGTTCAAAAAAACTAAACGGCATGTATAATATCTACACGACGTGTATGGTGTTATTTTCCAACTGCTCGTGTCGTCTGTGACACGACCGACTACTTGGTCTTTACACCACACGGTGTGTTACACCCACACACGGCGTGTACACCATCACATTTCCCAGCCACACGGATAAATCCACATGGTCTGTCCATGGAAAAGACTACACGACATGTCCCACAGGTACACAGAATGTCCAGGGAGAGGTGACACCAGCCCGTGTTGTTAGCTACACGACCGAGTCCCCAGGTCACACTACACGGCGTGTATATTATTGACACGACATGTTCTGTCAAGGAGTTCACCGAACCATGTTGTTAGTTACACGGCCAGACTCCGGGTCACACTACACGGCGTGTCCATTCGGTACACGGCGTGTTTTACCCAAGCCCTTCCCTACCCCGTGTCGCCGCCCACACGGTTTGTGACATGGGAAGAGACTACACGGCGTGTACTCGGGGTACATGGCGTGTACTCAAAAAGTTCATTTTTCTTCCCGAACAGAAGAACACACACGACATGTATGAGGTCCTACACGGTGTGTATTCTAGGTTTTCCGGACAGTATTCCTTAGAAAACTTCCCCGGAACCCAGAAAATACTAAAAACCAACACCTAAGTGTCAAATTCCGATCCGTGAGGGCCCATACTCCCCACGAATCAAAGTTTGACATCTTATCTGTGTTATAACCAATAAACAGTCAATGATCCACCAAATTCAGGTCAATGGGGGCCCATACTCCCCAAAAACCAAAGTTTGGCGTCCATCCTATAAATAAGCTCAAACAAACATACCATATCACAAGGCAGGTATTTATCAAATAGCTATCACAACAACATTCTTTATTAGCACAAAAACTATCACAACAACATGCAAATTTCTAATGCACCTACATGGCATGGAAACTATGCATGGAATGTGATATATAGCATGTTCCTATATGATGCATGAGACGACATACCCTCATCTCATCAGGTTGCAACTAAATAGAACCCATAGATAAAATATAAACTGCACAATCTCAAAGTGCGTCACCCAACAGTGGAAACATATCAACTGTAAAATTTGCAAAATCAGTAAAATTGAAATACGAGGTAGACTGGATTTTCCCTGTACACGGGTTAGCTACGCCCGGGCACAGATTATTACCAACTACCATTCTTCCTATCCCTGACTACGGCTCCAAATAGTAAGTCAAAGAAAAGAACCCCTATGATACCACTTTGTAACGCCCCGGACCTGGGTGCCACGCATCGGGTGCCCCGAGCCCGGTTCTCCACCTGACCTCAAGCGCATTTCCCCAAATGCCAGAGGCTGCCGATTAGCAGCGAGGGCCCAGGTCTGATAGTGGGGAAACTATGCCCTCATTTGTCAAAGTGTAGCGCAACAAAATACAAAAGAAATCATACAACGAAAGCGGAAGGAGTAATCTATACAACTACTGAAATAAAAATTGAAATGGATATAACCAACAGTATATAAAAGATGATGCTACATGTTTCAAGTTCTAAGAAAACAGCCAAAACATGTTATACATCAATACAGTACAGCAGAAGCAGAGTACAGCAAAGCAAAGAAAACAGCTGGCAGCGGCATCGCGAGCCTAGGCTCGGTCCCATGCCCTCCTACTCCTCTGCAATAGTCAAGTACCTGTATAGGAACTGTTGCCCCTATCTACACCTGCAGCAACGTAATCTGTTTGGGCCGAAAAGCGTGACCCAAACAGGGTGTGAGAAATATATCTCAGTAGGCACCCACCAAAGGCCCGTGCCCAACCGCATGTAAGCATGCAACAATAGTTTGCAGTAGAAAAATGCAAATAAGTAAGCATTACTCAAAAGTAACTAATTACCAGTTATATTTCCATTTTATTATCCATTTAATCCATTTAATATAAGAAATCACCAAAGTGCATTTCTAGTAAACAACTAATGTCATCAGACACGTAAACTCCTACCCTCGGGTAACAAGTATCCAAAACAAGAATCTGCCCTCAGGCATAACAGAATTTTCCCTCAGGCGTAGGTAGTGTCGCCCTCAGGCACAGAATCAGCTACCCACAGGCATGGAAGAAGTTTCCCTCAGGCCAAAAATAACTACAGCCCACAGGCTAAATAGTGCGGTGCCCACAGGCTAATCACAACAACGACCTCAGGCTAAATAGGTAATTGGGCCATGCTCAACATATCAAAATGTAGTAAACAAGCAATTCCTCTCAAGGAAATTCTACAATTACTGCATTTAAGGCATACCCTCAGTATCCTGGGCAAACGGCTAAACACTGGAACACACCCCCGGGGTGGTTCTGGATCCATGCAATGATCCCAACCAGCATTTTATTATCACAATTAAATACCTAATCAATTATAGGTATTAAATATAGCAACAGACTCAGCCACACGACACCCCAACATGGGTTTGTGGCACAAAAATGCACAAAAACACACGACAGTTGGAAAATAACCACTAAGCCACCTACCTTATACGTCAACGAGCGTTATACCCGAACACCGACTCTTGAAACTCCCAAGAACAACGTAGATCCGAAGAAGAACAAAACACATTCAAACGTAAATAACTTACGTTTGGAGAAGAATTGGTAAGAACGGTACCAGGAGAGAAGAGGGCATACCCGTGCGGTTCCAACGAGATCGTCCGAAGCCGAATCAGATTCCAGACGAACGCCCAGTGGATATTCAAAAATCCGGCCTCCTCCTTTGGCTCCAAAATGGCTCAAGTGCCTGATCTTCCATATGAGGAGGCTACTGCCTATTTTAAGCCGAAAAAACAAAGTACACGACGTGTACTCCCTTCATTTAACTGCTCATTTGGTGGCACCGCCACACTGTTCATCCGTCGACATGAGTACACGACATGTACTCCCAAGTTCACGACGTGTACTATCGCCCACCTGGAGGCGACTCCACCACTTTACTATTCAAGCATGCCGACTGACTACACGGTGTGTAAGGTACCACTACACGGTTTGTAGTCGGTTCCTACACCCTTCTTCGCCAGCATGGCTACATGCCCCGTGTACTCATCCCAACATGGCCAAAAGTACACGGCGTGTAGATAAAGTACACGACATGTAGTTTCAAAATTCAGGATTTTTTCCCATTTTCCATATTTTCTCAAAAACACTTAAGGAAAAGGAAAAGAAGGAGCCCGTACCTATAAAATAAGAACCAGGTTCTTACACAAGGCCTGATAACCAGTTAGATAGTTTTTATATCAAAACAATGGTAAAATATTTCACCCTTTTTCCGCAGTTCTGAATAATCCATGTAAAAAAGTTTCAAAGCATATCACATATATAAAAACAATTCAAAATAATGCATAGGTAAACCTTGGAAAAGATAAAAATAGTTCAAGAGAGTTACAATACTCATACCCATATATATAGAATTGTGCACATCATGTATCTAGATATATGCATTGAATCTAGAGATTATAGAAACCCCCAACAAGTGAACCTTTGAAAAGGTACAATAATTCCCTAGAAAAATGGGCCTTAGGAGAAGAGGAACACCCCATGAGACAACCCCTTGATAGTATCAATAGATCATACTTATTACCACACCTTCCATGTAAGTACCGAAGGCTTCCCATGTATGAAATTTTCTAAACCAATTCATCAAAATCATCATTTGAAAACAATTTTATAACTCCATTTCACAATGCTTTGAAAATAAATTTTATTTTACCAAAACAAGGGGAAAACCCCATTTCCTCAAAAACCCATTTTTATGCACACAATTAAATCATGCTAATTCATTTATAAAATAATTTATAAAACCATAAAAATTTAGTCAATCTAACATAGACTAGTTACGAGACCACATACCTCAAACTTGGGATGCACATTCCTACCTCAGGATCCACCAACATGGAAGAATTAAAACAAAACAATAGAGGCCAAATAATCAATCCTTTAATCTCAAAAAATCAATTCAATAAGAAAAATAGTATGCATAAAAGAGAAAAAAACTTGTACCTCAAAAACTTGCACACTGCACCATAAATAATCTAATGGTCAACCTTAAGAAGAATATCACACAACAGATCTATGATGGATCAAGGAAAATAAACACCAAAAGACCAAAGTATCTAGAAATGTACCTCAAGGGAACATTTTTGACCAAATACAACAAATAAGTAGAAAGATAACTTACCTGTATAGATTCAGTGAAACCACAACAAAGATAAATTACCAAACAAAAAGATTCAAAAAGAGCATATATCCCCAAAACCCTTGAGAGATCTCTAAGGATTCAAGATATGATCTTGAAATAGAATGAAAAGGAATAAAATGTGAAACATATAACAACCTAAATGTCACACACATTTCATTACATGATTACCAACTTCATGACATGAAATCCATGAAAGGAATGTATGCCAAAAAAGGAATCACCATGGTTAAAAAAACACCAATAAATTTTTTCATATTTAACTAGTTCATGACATGAAAATACCCAATAATAATATTCTGAAGAAATGTTTAGAAAGAGCCCCCCCTGGGTCAACTTAGACCCCAAATGACATCCTCTTAAGCATTTTTCATATTTATAACTGGATTCCATTAATCCCAATAAACATACATCCCTAATTTTTTTGAAATTTTCCCTATAAAATGATCTCCTCCCTCTGAAGTCCCAAAATGCACCCAAAAAAAGAGGGGATTGAAAAGGGAGAAGATAAATACCTGAATGATGGTAATAAGATGTTACAGTTTTAGATACCTTGAATATCCTCCTTCCATATTAATGTTTCCAAGTGGATCCACCCATTCCTCTTGATCCATGTTACTTCATTGGGTTGTAGAAGAACTTCCTCATCCATCTTTGTCTTTTATTTTTACAATATTGAGTGAATCTTTTTCTCTAAATTCTATAGGCTTCTTGAGTCATTATAATTCTTCAATATTATTTAAATTCGGAATATATGGATGGTTATATTGGATAATACTATTATATTTCTATATTTTTATTTCTCGATTCAAGATTTCATGTTACGTTAAACCCTATAAATAATATTATTTTAGATTTAGGTGGATCAAAAAATTCAATGTGTGAATAAATCATCTTCCCTAGACTCAAAGGAATACCTTGCAATTGATTTGGTAATAAAAAACCTTTCACTTCTCATATTTCGAAAGGGTTGTGTTAAAAATTACTTAGTTATTAGAATATATAATAAAAACCAAAGGGTTTTCATATAATATTTTTTTTTCAAATGGTTTTATGAATAAATGTTTATCGGTTTGGGTTGTTTTGGATGTATCTATAATTTGAAATGATCTATCTATATTTTCTACCTATTCCATTTTTAATAAATGAGAATAGTGTTTTGAAAATAATTGAGGGATTATTTTTTATACTAATAATTCTAATTTATTTTATCGATAACTATTTATATTGAACTATACAATCTGGTTATATACAAATATTATTATAGAGTTATCTTATAATTTTTTGAGATGGATATGTTTGATTTTTTATATTATTGAATTATGCATGAAGTAGGTTTATTATGATTGAATAAAGGGTGCCCATGTATGACCAAATCTAATGTATAAGTTGATGGAATTATATGGTCTTGAGGTTCCCAATACTAATATACCCCTTTTACCTATTCTTTAATGTGAAGGTTATCTTGACTGAATCAACTATATTATACCCAATTATATTTTCCCCATACCAGATGGCCATGAAACCATGACTTCAAAATAACTAGATGGATGTTAAACCAATACTTGAATCTTTAGTACTTCTCAAATTCTAGGTTAATCCCAAATCATAAATTTCATGTAAAAAATATCCAAGTATATGGATTTTTAATTTATGGTTATAAATTCTATGATTCATAATATGTTAGGTATGCTAATTAATTTTTTTTTCTATTCCTCTGAATTTTATCTATTAATACATACACTTGATTCTATGACAGGTGGTTTGGGGTATACAGTGACCATCTATTGAGAATACCATACTCACACCATGCACGTTCCCCTTTTATATAAAACCTTGATAATTTTTATGAAATATTTCCTTTTTAAATAGTTTTATTTCTTCAATAGCTTACATTACACACAATACCCATTTTAAATGAACTATGATATACTATTAAAATATTATCATTTAAAATTATAGTTATCACATAAATGTTGGATTGGTGAGTACGAATAACACTAAATAAATTATGAAAAATTTATTTTTATATTTTTACAATATTAATTAATTGGTTATAAATTATTATTAATGAAAATAAAAATCATTTGAAAGGAAAATAAATATTTTTTATGAAAAATAGTTTTCATGCATGCAATGTATTTTTATATTAATAAATAAATAAATCCCTAATAGAGATTGATTTTAATGAAAATTATTTATTCTTTACTTGATCAAATGTTCTAAACATTCAGAAAATATTTTTCTAAGCATAATATAACAATAAATATAGTTTTATGCTTAAACATGTTTTTTTTATAAAAATATGTTTGTGTCACATTTTTAGCACATACATTAAAACTAATTTATTTAATTTATATGTATTGAAATAGGTAAAATGAATTAAATATTTAGAATCAGTAGGTTAAAATTTTGTAAATATAACCCTTTTATTTTCGGTTAATATGTATAGTAATCATGGAAAAATATATCCCCTCAGTAAAGGATAAATCGAGTTAATTTAGGATAAAAAAATTGAATATGCCATAATTATTCATCATAATTATTATTTTATTAATTTAATTCTACCCTTATCACCCTAAAATTAAAATTTACTAGTTTAATGGGAAATTTTTCTATTGAAATAACTTATATATTATTTAAATAAAAAAAGTTATAAAATGCCACTCTCTTAGTTTTAAATAATCTATTTGTGTCCACATATGGGAAACAACTTTTTACGAATGAATATAAATATTAATTTTGTAAATAGTAAAATTATATTCATGATGGTAATTTATCTATAATTTTTAGTTATTATATAATTACCTTAAATTCTTACACAATGCCAAAACAATATTTAATTAATTAATTGAAAAATAAAATAAATGATTTTGAAAATATTAAAAGTGATATAATTTGAGTATGTTATATTGTTAAAATAATTTTATAGGTGAATATGAAATATTATTTTTATGTTAAAATATTATATTTTAATTCAAATTTTTTCTTTATGACTTTTAATTCAAATTAAATAACTATTGTCAAAATTGAAAATAATGAAATTTTATCAAAATACTATTTTATTAAATTATTTTTAAATCATAAATATCTTTAAATAAGATAATATGGATATGATATGGTCTAAAATGTTATAAATTTTCCATTTAAAGTCCCATTTTTTACCTTATAATTAAAAATTACAACCCTTTAATATTGAAAATATTGTCACCGTAGTTAAAACTAACATTGGTTAACTAAGGTTTAATAAAAAATGATAATGTTTAAAATGAAAACAAAACTTGTATAAATCCTATTGGTCGATGGTATTACAACCCTATACAGACTTATCTTCAAATGCATATCCCTCTAGAGGCATTTTATTGAGAATTAATTTATTATAATTTAATCTTTTGAGAATTTTCAAAAGTTCCCCTCACCTCAATTATAAAATATAACCTCCTCCCTCACTTATTTAAACCAAATTGAGCCTTATAGATCAAAATAATTCTTCAAATTATTTATATAAACATCCTTATTAAAATCATATAGGTTTTTTCCTTCCAAAAATACCAACGCTAGAGCCCTTTAGAGGAGATCTAAAGGAATCATTTCACAGAAGAGGTAATCACATTAATCAATCACTTTCTTTTCTACTATTCCTTACCTTCTATAAATATATTTTATTTATAATAAAATAATAACTCATTTATCCTAAATATTATTAAATTTTATTATTATTATTAAAACACCATTATACACCCCGTCAAATGAGAAGTGAAAGTATCACCCTTGTGTATGTATGACTTATCGTCTCTACATAGCGATACAATTCATTTTTCTTCCCCATATTTTATGGATGGGAATTATAATGGGTTTAACTGTACATATAATATTTATAACATAATTTTAATTGTTTAATTATACTATCATGTCTATATTCTTACCATCCAATCCTTTGGGAAACAATAACATCGCTCATGTGTACGTGTGGACAACCGCCACCACGAAGCGATATGATTTATTTTTCATTTTTATTTTAATTGTATGGTAATTAGGAATAATTGGTGAATATATAGGATAAATATGATCTATTAATAATCATATAAATTTTAATTAATATTTACCTTTATTTCATTCTATTCGTTGAAAAATGAAAACAACGTTCGTGCGTACGTACGACCTACAGTCTCTATGAATGGTGTAATTCATTTATATATATATAAATTTTATGGATGGATATAAATATTTATATAATGAATATATATTTTATTTATATCATGATTAATATTCTAGATATTATGTAACCAAAATAAATATAAAAGGACCAGAACTACTGAGCTGAAATAGTCATAATAAACGAAACATTTAGCCCTTGAAAATGATGATTTTAATAAGGAATTATTGATAAATGAGGGCATTGTAATGTTATAAAGGGATAATACATGATATTATATGTATTAAAATGTCTATATTAAATAATTATAATATATTTAAATTTATTATTTAATAGGTTAGAGTTCATTTGAACCAAGTCAAACACAAGTTATGAGTTTTTTTGTCACAATCTATCTGTTTACTGAGACTGATTATGACCATGCCTATGATAATAAAATATTATGATATAACTCTATAAAAACTTATAAATATTATTATAATCCATTTATTTCTTAATAATATGTATTTTTTTATCACTTTTCTCATATCAAGTGTTCAAGATACTGAAAATATTATTTTTAAGGAAAATCAACTTTATTTATCTCTTTGGTTGAAAAATCTTTTCATTCGATATCAATGTTTTATAAAAAAAAAATTGAATAATATTTTTACTATTATCATATTATTTTTATAATAATTTTTACTCATGTTTTAATTTTTAAATTTTTTTTGAAAGGAATATTTTTGTTATTTTTCAAAGGATGTGCTTTTAAATTTTTTTAATAGTATAAAAGGAATGTTTTTATACGGAATTAACTAATTTTCCATCTATCATGACTACTAATTGTTTTAAATATTTCTTTACATCTTTACATTTTTTTCATAGTATATGTTTTCCTTTATATTTGTGATTTTTTATATAAGTCATATCAAAATAGAAAGTTTATTTTCTTCAAGAATATTTTAATGATCTTTTTATTGTATTTATATTCATCAAAGGAAAAAACCCTTGATTTCACATATGATTTTCTGGGGATATGATCCAATGATAACATCATTATTTTTTTTATTTATGTTTTACGTTTATGATGATAATATGTTGATAAACCCATTTATTTTCCATGGTTCATGCTATGATGAAATGATAAAATGTTTGTGAAACCCATTTATTTTCCATAGATTATGCTATGATGAAATATTTATGAAACCCATTTTTTTCATGATTTCTGATATATGCATTCTTTATGAATTGTGTGACATATATGTATGATTTTCCTTATGTGATGGGTGGAACTGATATCTCCCTCAAATGAATTGGGTAAATATTGATATCTGATGAGTTAAACAGGACTAGAATAGGGTGGGAACTCAGTTTAGTAAGAGCTATTTCCATTATGATTGTCTTGAGAGTAAACCTTAACTTCTATGATAGTTTAGAGAGTGAACCCATTCTACTATGACAGCCTTTTCAATTTTCATTGAATACTAATGAACTAATTTCTATGCTTATGTTTATACCACAAATCAATATCTTATGCCTATGTCAAGATTTCATGGTTCATGTTTTTAGATTCACTTTTGAATCATGTTTTATGGACTACCAATATTTATTCCATGACTTATGATTATGATCTTTCATATTAAGGGTATGGTTTTCAAATTTTAAGACCATGTTCATATACCCTTATGATCATATTATGCTTATGTGATCATTGATATCTCTTTTCTTACCATACTGAGCATTTGAGATCTCCCTTTTCTTATGTTTCCTAACCCAAGGTTATGAAGAAATATATTAAGTAATATTTGTCTAAGAAGGGTGATATTTATAAAGATCTTAGTGGGAGATAATATTGAACTATTATAAACAACATTTTATGTTTCTATGTTTCCAAATATACTAGACCTATATGATATTGGTGTGGATTTTTATGTAATGTAAATAATATTAATCTATTTAGACGTAGTATCTATGTATGAAAAGTATGGGTCACTATATTTGGTATCATAGTTTGGATTAGTTAACCTTTGGAAACTAGGATGAGAAAATTTTATTAATAACCCTAGGGATAATTCTAAGTATAGGATAAAATCCTAAAGTTTAGGTGATGATCATGAATATCCTAGGTTAAACCTAAGGTGTCATGGAAGTATAATGTAATTATTTATACATTCTATAAATGATTTTGTATGATTATTTGGTTTCCCAACATGATTATTGTTTCTCAAACTATGATTTTTCGGTTTAGTCAATGGATGAAACTGATGGAATCATGTTAAAGGTAAATGTGAATGAAAATTAAATGATTGTACTCATAATAAACTAAATGTTATTAGAGTGATAATGGAAAATATTATTACTATTGTTACACAACTTTCTCAATATAGAAATCATACCGAGCTTCCAAACTATAAAAATAGGGAACAATTTTTTTGTTGATCCCTTAATGAGACAACATGAACCTTCTTTTAGTGGTTCCATTGATCCATTAGTAGGTGAGAAATGGATCAGTACCATTGAAAATATATTTTTATTTCTTTAGTATTGGAAACATTAAAAAGTTATTATTGGATTTTTATCATTTGAAGATGAATCAGATCAGTAGTGAAATGGTATCAAGAAAATATTTGAATAAGAAGAAATTGACTCTATGGAGTGGGATGAGTTTAAGAACTTATTTCTGAATAAGTAATTTCCTCATAGTATTTTTATGAAAATAGAGAAGGATTTCCTTTATACGAAAACAAAATGATTTTGAATCCATTAGTACATGTGAGGAAAATTTTATAAGACTTGTGAGGTACGCATATGGTATTATCATTCCAACTTGAAAGTAAGGTTAATGATTATTCAGTGGATTAAAACTAAGTATTTTAATACTATTATCCATAAGAGACATCAGTTTCTTTGAATAAATAATTTTATGTTCTATAAAGGTGGATATTGAGATTTCAATAAACCATCAATCTCATGGTTTTGATAGGAAATGAAAAATGGAATTCAAAGGTAAATCTAAAAAGCATATAGAGAAGAATAATATCTTTATTATGCTCTATGTATGGAAGGAAACATGGGGGAAATTAAATTAAGGGAATTCATAAATGTTTCATGTATGGAAAGGAAGGTCATCAAATAATGTAATTACAAAATTATGGGAAGAAGTTAGCTAATGATGCAAATATAGAGAAAGCTCCCAAAAATGAACCAACCACACTCCAGTGTTTTAAATTCACTAAGTATGGATGTTATGTTAATTAGGTCCCAAATATGAAGGTTAATGATGATAATCAATGTCAAAAACCTCTCAATCCCATAGATAAAGTAAATTATCATGTGATCACTATTTTTGATGATGGGTACAATAAACATATAGTGAAATGTACCCTTACTATCCACTCTAGAACTTCTAATGTCTTATTTGATTCTGGATCTACCCACTCTTTTATATATAAATAATTTTTAAATATATCATAGTACCCCCCCTCAAAAATTTTATGTTGAGTTAGCATTAAAAAACCTTAATGGTACAATAATCGAATCCCTAGTATATTATTATTATCTAGTTAAATTTTGTGGGAATGTGTTCCCTATGAATCTTATAATTCTTCCTCTACTTGAATTCAATGTTATTTTAGAATGGATTTTATTTATTCACATAAATCCCACATCAATTTTTAAGGAAGGAAAGTCATGTTTGATATTCTGAACTAACCTCTGACCACCTAGCTGTGTGATAAAAAAATAAACCTCTAAAAGAAATTACACCCATTGTATAGGTCATGATTTCTATTAAATAGTGGTGTTTATATGAGATAGATAGGGAGAAAGTCAAGATAAAATATATTCCTATTATTTAGTATTTTAATGGTGTCTTTCTGAAAAATATTCTTGATCTTCTTCCTATTTTTATGTTGAGTTTTCAATAGAACTCATACCTGGTGATACACCTATTTCCAAGACTCTATATAGAGTAACCCAAATCGAGTTCTAAGAATTAAAGAAGAAACTCCAGGGGAATATTAATGAGGGATTCATTCAGCCCAGTGGGTCACCTTGGGGTGCACATGTTTATTTTGTTAAGTATAAAGATAAATCAGTGAAACTGTGCATTGATTAATGAGAACTTAAAAATATCACTATCAAGAAAAATTATCCTCTACCCCATATTGATGATTTGTTTCATCAACTATGTGAATCTAAATACTTTTCCAAGATTGATCTTAAATCTAAATGTCATAATTTGAGGGTAAATAAGGATAATATACCCAATAAAACATTCCATACAAGTTATAGACACTATAAATTTATAGTGATTCAATTTTGTCTTACCAATTCCCCTACTATCTTCACAGATTTAATGAAAATAGTCTTTAAAGATTACCTTTATAAGTTTTTTGCAGTATTTATAGATGATATTCTAATATATTTAAAGAAAAGTAAGAGCATGAAGATCACTTGATGATTGTGATGTAGTCCATCAGGAAAGAGAATATTTTTGAGAAATTTACCAAGTGTAAATTTTAGATTTGGAAAGTTTCATTCTTTGGTCACATAAAACAATAAAAAAATCACTTGATAGTGGTGGGTTTTTTACTTGGTGGTGGTTTAAACCATCTCCATATGTTTTTGTGATGGTTCTTAAAAACTGCCGCTTGATTTTTCATCAACATCTAACTCACATTAGTTCTATCTATTTAGATGAGGTTTCTAGGAACCATCCCATAATGTTTGTTTAGCAGTGGTTTAAACTAAAACTATTTCCTTTGCATATTTTTTGAAGGGAAACTGATACTAAAAAGAAAAAAACGCCACTAAAAAATGTTAACTTCAAATATAGGTGGTTTGAATAATCATCAAACAACATTTTGATATATATAGAGTCAGTGTAAATTACTAATATATATTTATTTTAAAAGAAAAAAATATGATTTCAGAATATGTAGGCCTAGAACAACAAATAAAAATTCAATAAATATATTTAAATAACATCCATGTTTACCACAAAAAATTATGATATAATATAATCATGAAGGTAACCAAAATGGTTTACTAGAATGTAAAAATTAAAATACTAGTCCATGAGTACATTACAACATGTTATCAAAAGAAAAACATTAAAGTGGATATTAAATTTCTAAGATATCCTATGAAGAAATATATAAAGGCAGTAGTAAACTCATTAAAAAAATTCCAATATGGTGTACACAAAAAAACATGGTAGTAAACTAAGACATACTATTGGTAATTCTCAAAACCACTTGGTTTTGACATAAATTATTATAGAGGCACATGTTTGTGAAAGGTTACTAATTACCACCATAGTTTCAAAGTCTCAGAACAAAATGTATATAAGTAAAACTTGATATGAGTTAAATTTTATTTAATAAATTATGTTTTAAAGGGGTAAAAGTGATTTACAATAAAAACATATTTTTGTTAATGTAAGATCCAGACGCAATAGAAGCACATCATTGGATGGGGACCAACTTTAATTTTTCCATGATCGATGACCAATCCGGGAGCAATATAATGATAAATTCTAGTATCCATGGATTAAGATCAAATATCTAGACAAAATATGAAGGCTCCATATCCAAGAGATAAAGGATGTTGCACGTCATGTTTATAATTAATTTAATTAATTTCATAAAGAAAAGAATACCTGGATCTTTGGTACTTTCTTCACTAATGATGTTGATTGTTTGGAATGAACCTTCTATATTTTCTCGTTTTTATTATAAGGATCCAAACTAGAATCCCTCTAGCAGTGATCCACACATGCTTTAATGGCCTCTGATCGACACCACTCATTATCCAGGTGCTGGCGAGGCAAAGCGAGTGTCTTGTGTCAGTCATTTTTGATCATATTTTCTTTAGTCTTGAAGAGAATCTCTCATTGTTGATAGGAGAGAGAAGATGATTCGAGAGAGAAATTATTTGGCTCAAGAATTCTCAATTCACTAGGCATGTGGTTTGGTACATGACACAATAGGCGTACTTGTCTGTTTATCGACATGGAGATCCTGTTACATTATTTAGTTACGTAATAACCATTAAATACATTCATAACCTTAGGGAAAATAAATGCTCTTAATAATAATACCATGTCATTATTTATGGTGTTCCAACTTATGAAAAATGGAATTATAAAGAAAATCCATGTCACAAAATAACAGAAGAATTATTATTATTTTAACTTGGGTCAACTAGGTAAACAATTATTTACCATCTTGAAAATAATTATTTTACTACTGGACCAGCTTTGGTTTGATCGAACTCCACTTACATTTGTTGAACAACCCAAAAAATAAATAAATAATTTATTATCTTAAATAAATATTTTATTTACAAATTACTAAATAAATATTTATTAAATGTTCAATTAAATAAATAAAAATATTTTACTAAAAATCCAGTGAATAAATATTTATTTGATTTACGAGATAAGTTTAACTTGAATAAAATTATTCCACGGTGTTGAGAATAATATTTATTTAATTAATTAAATTAAAATAAAATTTAACCGAGACTACCAAAAACACTTAGTGTGTGACCCTATAGTATTCTTTCTCGTTGAAATTAGGCGGGCTTGCCTAAAGTCCAAGAGTAATGTCTAGAAATGGGCCCAGGAACCTAAGAGAAAGAACTTAAAGTTGATAAAACAAAATCCACATATGATTGCTCACTGTGGAATATAATCACTTTGTATCAATATCTCATCAAGAAGGTTTAATGATAGTTTCATATTCTTTTATGCTTGATACAACATTATTTTACTACCTAAAATAAACTCATCATTGCTCCCTGGACATAGAATTTCATGCTACGGTTCTATTTCAATCAAATGGATGAGATATCAACTTTCATAAATGGAAGGGACAAATCCTTCCTCAACTTATCCATTAATAACATGTCACTCTTGACACACCCAACTTACCCTACTTCCCGCCCACATATGGAATGAAATTTTTCATCAGTAAATAAAAGTTTGAAAGTTGGAAAATGTATTAATGATAATCTTAAAGTCTAAGGACCATTACACATGCTCGAAGATAGGAATATTTGATGACAAAAAACATGCAAAATTCCTACTGGTGGGTCTATTATCATAATCTCCCATCTTAGAGATTACCAAGTGAGAACTTCATGAGAGAAAGTCTCGTCTTCTAATGAGTAATCACACCTGAAATTTTGTATACTATGTGTCCCATCATAGTATGTAATCCATCCACAAAACAATATTTAAGAATATTTTTATAGCATTTCAAGGTTCCCATCATAGCAGAGAATTGTCATAACCTTATCAATGCAACAAATACTCTAGGACATTATTACATCATAGTCATGCAGAACAATGAATAATATGCAATAATATGTTTAATATATAAATACATTAAATATCAATTCAATCAAATTACAAACAATTGGTTCAAGGAAATCAACTCTAACAAACTCCCACTTAATCTAGAGACAAATTCCTATGAGGTTCAGTCTTCTAGACCCCAAATGATGATCATGTTTCTGCTAAGTCAAGGCTTTAGTCAAAGGTTCCACCATGTTGTCTTCTATGGAAATACTGCTCACTACAACTTCACCTCTCTGAGAAAAATCCCTCAAGATATGATACTTCCAATGTATGTGCTTCGTTCATTGATGTGACCTTGTATCTTTTGCAAGAGCCACCACTGTAGTATTATCACAATATTTTGTGATGGGATCTTTACTGCTAGGTACCACATCGAGTTCCTGGATGAAGCTTAACATCCAAACTACTTATTTAGCTACCTCAGAATCTGTGATATACTCAGAATCCACTGTAGAATGTACGACCTCACTCTACTTTGAAGTATTACAGCTCAAAACACCTCCATTCAAAGTGATTATGTATCCTGTCTGCGACATCATGTCACTTTGATGAGTCTAGAAACTGAAATCTACATATCCTCTAATGACTAGTTCCTCATATCCTCCATAAACTAGGAACATATCCTTAGTACGCCCCAGATAATTAAGGATAATCTTGACTACCATCCAATAGCAGTCACCTGGGTTGGCTTTATATCTACCTACCACACTCAATACGTAGGCATAATCTATCCTAGTACATAGCATGGAATATATGACATATCCAATCACTGATGTGCATGGATTAATTTCTATTCTCTCTATTTACTCATGCATCCGAGGACACATTTTATTGGAAAGATTAATGCCCTGTGACACTGGCAACAATCCCCTCTTGGATTGTTCCATACTGAATCACTTCAGTATCTTGTCAATGTATGGACTTTGACTTAGGTCCAGCAATCTATTGGATATTTCATGATGGATCTTGATCCCAAGAATATATTCTTCCTCACCCAAGTCATTCACAGAGAAGAATTGATTCATCCATGCCTTAACAGACTATAAGACTGGTATTTCATTTCTTATAAGTAATACGTCATCAACATATACTGTTAGGAAAACGAACTCACTCCCAATGAACTGTTTGTAGACACAAGGATCAAATCCCACTACTAAAAAATAAGTCTATATCCACAGTTTGGAACTGTGGAAACATGCCCAAAAACCATGGCTATAGGATATAGCCACAGTTTCATAAATTGTGGCTTGTATTGGCGTGGTTATTGGCAGAAACCTATAGTCATGATTTGAACTGTGGAAACACCCTCTAACCATGATTTTCAAACCATGGTAGAATCCAAATTCATGAAATACATATATCCACGGTTGAAAACTATGGATCTATGCCTTTTTACCTGGCTTTAAACTATAGATATAGGTCTATAGCCACAGTTTAAAACCAGGGCTATATATCTGCCCCTTTCCATAAAAAATATCACCATTTAGTAGTGTTGGATTTTGAGTTATACCTTGCCCTATGCTTTTTCCTAGGTAAAGTTTGATGATTTTAAATCTAGAAGAAAATGAGATATAAAAATTCAAATACATCCCCACACATGGGAAGAATTACTGGCCCATCCTACACATGGATTCTTGGTGGACACACCCCATACCCCTTTCACCCCTCCACCCCTCCCCCTACCCCTTTCACCCCTCCCCCCAACACACCTCCTCCCACCTACACAACCCAAGCACAAACCCCCCTGCACACACCCCCTGCCCACCCCCTGCACACCCCCTGCACACCCCCTGCCCCCAGCACACCCCTTTCCCCCATCCCCAGCACACACCCCCTTCCCCCGTTGCACACCCCCTAACCACCCCCTACCCACCCCCTACACACCCCTGTGCACATTGACCACCCCCAACACACCCCCTTCCCACCCCTACACCCTCCCCCTTGCACCCCCATACCCCTCCCCCTAGAACACCTCCTTGCCCCTCAACCTGCCCCCTGCCCAACCCCTTCCCCCTTCCCTAGTACACCCCCTTCCCACCCCCTGTACAAACTCCTTTCCCACTACACACCCCCAGCCTACTGCACCCCCCCATCAACCCCCCTGCTCCCTAGTACACCCCCTGCCCACCCTTGCACCCTACCCGTGCCCCTTGAAAAAGAACCCAGCACACCCCGCTGCCCCTTACCCCTCCCCCTTGCACCCCTTCCCCTTCCACCACCCCTACCCCTCCCCCAGCACACCCCCTACCCCCAACACACCCCCTTCCCCCTTCCCCAACACACCCCCTACCCACTCCTACCCACCCCCCCTGCACACTGCACACTCCCCCATCACACCCCCCTGTACCGTACCCCTTGTAAAAGAACCCAACACACCCCCTCCACAACCCCCCCCCCCCAACACACCCCTTGGAGCCCCCTACAACCCTCCCACTACCCCCTCCCCCAACACACCCCCTACCTCCTCACCCTACCCCTTGAACACCCCTGGCCCCCTTCCCCAACACACCCTCTACCCCCGTGCACATAACCCCTGCCCACCCCCCCTGCACACTGCACCCCCACCCCCCAGTACACCCCCATGACCACCCCTTGCACCCTACCCCCGCCCCTTGAAAAAGAACCCAACACCCCCCAACACCCCCTTGGACCACCCACCCCCTTGCCCCTTTCAACAAATCCCAACACACTACCCACTCCCCTGCACACCCCTTGCACCCCCTACCCCCATCACACCCCCTACAAAACCCATGCACCCCTCCACCCCCGTCCCTTGCAACAAAACCCAAATCCCCCTGATAGCCTGATTTTTTGGTCCTTGGAAGGGGTATTGTCAATTAGGTTTGCTGACAGGACTCGTTTGGATCAGTGATTGAGTAGTGGTGTATAGGAATACATAAGTACCATATATGGGAATCCATAGGGTGGGTAGTGCACTATTGACTATCATTGGCAAGAATGTATGATCTATGCTGATATGAGAGTCAGTGGAAATAGATATTTCATATAGGAATTTAGGGATAAGCATGTCGGCCACATCTAGTCATTGAATTTATTGATGGATAGAACATAGGCTACATAGACCAGGTGTTTGGTTTGATAGTTTAATGATAATGGTACTCCTATGGTGGGGGGAATCATATAAGTTGTGGGTGACTAAACCTTACGTTATATGGGTTGTTGTTGCAGTGAGGCCGATCATTGAACGATTGAGGTGGAAAAGTGATACTATCATGTTGGAAGATCATGTATTTTTTGGTTCCTTAGGTAATACTAGATTTCAATTTCAGATGTGGGGTTGAGTGGAGTTAGTGAATTGGAATCGAGTTCAGGATGGTTTTTGAGTGATATGAGGGTGAATCACATTAGAGGTTATTCAATGCTTAGAGTGGGAGCATGATGGAGGAAGATAATAGTTGGTGACACAACCATGAAATTACACTTGGATTCAGACTTCGGTGTAGGCATTATATGATCTCATGATGCCTTAAGAGGTGAATTCATCTTGATTGAGATATGCGATAACACACCAGAGAGTGAAACCAAATTTTTTTAGGAAAAATCCATCCAGAGGAGAACAAGATGGTGTTTTTCATGGGGTTGGATGTAGTGAGATGAAAACGACATTGAGATCATTTTTCAAAATTCAGTTACCAGGTTGATAGATCATTGGAAGATCATTCATAATTGGAAATTCATATGGTTAGGAGAACCATGTTGTTTAGTCAACCTTCATGAGAAGATTAGTATAGAGGGGATAATCATAATCTTTAGGATGAATTAGTTATATACACTGATGAGTGTCTATATATATGAGTGTAGTCGGAGACTTCTGGGTGTTAGCATTTTTAGTGAGTGAGTGGCTCGACTTTTGGTGAAAAACGCACCTTGATGTTTGGTTTTTTGTAACAGAAACATGTTTAGAATTCAGATATGGAGAATAGTGAGTTCTCAGGGAATTGACAACTGTAGTAGTTTGTGAGACATGTTTTGACAAATACCATGGCTTCTCGGGGATGAAAAGTGTTAAGCTGGGGAGTTTTTAATTCCTCATAGGTTTCTGATTCATTATTTTTGGAGGAAATTTGTGGTTTTAATACGAAGCATGGGTTGTTGTTTAAATTAGAATTTGGATCAGAAATTTGAAGACTAGATGTTCCTAAATGGTATTTTGGATTTGGTTTGAGTCCCTTTTTGGAACCTATAGGGTTTTGGTGGAAGTTGATGGAGGTTTAGGGTGAAAAATAAATGAAATTAAAGATACCATATCCTTTCATACTGTGACCCATCGAGTTTATTCCTTGAATGGAGTTGGTTGAGGGGTGAACCCCCTATCTCGAACATTTATGATTGTGAACCTCAGTTCAAGAAATGAAATTAGTTGGGGTAGGGATTTATGGTGTGCAACCCCTGGTCATACCGTAAATCATGCCTAGGTGGATTTATTTTAATAGGTTGAATTCTGTCTTTTTATGGGTCATGTGTTTCACAATGATGTTACTAAAGGAAGTGTCAAGTTTTCAAGTTCGGTTCTTTGTGTTTGATGAAATGAAAAAAAATATTTTTTTTATGTTTTATATTTTTATGAGAATGATCAGTTCACATTTTCTCAAAATTAGGACACTATAATCTCTAAAGTGAAGGAAATTTAATTTTCTACTATTGAGTTGGATGAAACTTTCCATTAGTCCACATTGAAGGATTTTGGAAATTGTGTAAAATAGGTGAAAATTTCATTTAGAAGAGACACAACCAATTTTAATAGCATATACACATTATATAATTATGAAAAGAAGTTTTTGAAATACTCAAGAAATTTTAGAATTCAAATTAAAGGGTTAGGAAGAGGGAACTTACCTCAACCTCAAGGCACACTTATTTTGACGATAAAAACTCAAATATTCCTTTTTTTCCACTTGCACGCATATGAAAATTCAAATATATATAATGAAACCTAGCCCCTATGTATATATTTTCATGGAAGAATATGCACAAGGGTGTCCTTAGATATATGTTTATACTTGAATATACTCCTTTACACTTACACATGTATGCATTTTTCATATCTATATATAAGCACACCTAGCCCCAATATATATATATATATATATTCAAAATTCCATGAATGAATATATATAAAGGGGGAACTTATATATGTATATGCCTACCTATGCATACACATGTACGCCTTATTCAATGGAAACTCTAATCCACCTCAACAGGATCCAGAAAGCACTACAAAAATATTAAGAACTCAAAAATCACAAAAATCCCTAATTAAAATTTGGCCAAAGAATAAAAATAGAATAAATCTGACCCAAATTTGTTTTTGAATTCACTATCATCGATGGTGGTTTATAGAAATTACCTCATCCTAAGAATCCACCTGTAAAGAAATAGTGGGAAAATAAATGAGATATAACGACCTCTTATATATATGTGATCAGTGATGATAAATGATACATGAATCCATTACCATTATAGATTCTATAATTCCTTTCTATTATTACTAAAATATCATCATTAAGTAACTCCCATTGGACTGATAATTTATGGTGGTCATGTCAACACAAAACGGCTACAAACACATACATTGTTCATCATAATATCAATAATCATTTTATCAATACATGCATAAACAATAGAAATAAAAAATCCATGAAGAATACCTTGTTCTTCCATATTATCATTTCCATTCCATATTCTCTTCATACCATTTATTTCTAATATATATCACAATTATAATATGAAATCATATAAAACAAGTTGTGCATGGTCAATATATAATTGACAAATAGAATATAAAAGAACTCATATTCATCTTTTATATCTCATTCCCTTCCATTTTCCCTATTCTGTTCATTTCCAAAAACCCTTCCAAAATTTTATTTCCAGCCCCCCTGCACCACTCCCCCCTGCCCCTGCCCTACCCCTCCCCCCAGCCCCTAGCCCCTACCCCCACCTGCACCCCCACTACCCCAACCCCCCAGCACCAGCCCCCCAGAACCAGTCCCCCCTACACCAGTCCCCCTACACCACTCCTCCTAGACCCAGCACGACTCCCCCTAGCCCCCAACACTGTCCCCCAACACCCCACCCCAGCCCCTCCCCCAGCCCTCATCCCCCAGCCCCCAGACCCTAGCCCCCACCTACACCCCCACTACCCCTAGCCCCCCATCACTGCCCCCAACACTAGTCCCCCTACACCACCCCCCTACACCCCCATCCCCCAGCACCCCACTCCTGCACCAGCCCCCATCACCCCAACCCCTCCCCCAGCCCACAGTCCCTCCCACCTACACCCCCACTTCCCCCTGCACACCCCACTACCCCCATCCCTCATCACCCCCATCCCCCACCTACACCCCCAACCGACCTCCCCTAACACATCCTAGACTCTTGGAATTCTTTCCAAGAGTCTTCATCAGGGATATTTATTTTCAAAGGTAAATTCAATTCTTAACCATTGGATTTTTTGGGTATTTTTATGAGATAGTTATAATAGTTTGAATGAACCATGATGGATAAAACCCAGAATTGTGTAATGATAATAACTTCCTAGTAGTTATAACCTTTTTTTCATTAGCACCTTTAATTCCCAACCAAAAGTGGAACAAATAATTAATGTAATAAGGTTCTGAATTATATCCCAAGAGAGAAAATATTTTTTTTTCTACATATTAAATATTGATATATATTCATTCTATATTCATCCTTGATTTTAAAAATATATAAATCATTGGAAAATAGTATTTTCTACTCTTTTTGTCATTCATTAAATATGAAACTTGCAACCTTACTTTAGAAAATAGATCACTTCTATACTTTTCTACTAGATCCATCTTCTTAGGCTCTACCAATTACTTTGGCCATATAATCACACATCCTTTAGGAATATGATCTAACTAATTAATGTGTGTGGAAACTTTTTATACATCAAATTTCTTGATATTTAAAGCCACTAATGTTTTAGATTTTCACATCAATAGTTCATCTTTTTTTGGAAGAGAAGTTAAGAATTTGTTTGTTGTATAACTTGGAATTTTGTATCTTCCATGTATCTCTTTGGTATTATTTAGAATACCATTATTTAGAAGTTAGTATTACTCTTCTTCTTTTAGGATATCTTTAATTAAATGAATTCTACGATTCCTTTCATGAATTGATTCCATTTGTTACTTTATGTCACTTCCATCAGTCATGACATTAATGGAAACTTTTCAATGGTCCCTGATTTGGAAAATTTTCAATGGTCCATTATTTGGACTATTCTTCGATAATGTAGGCATTTTATCTCTATTTCAACATCCTATTAAATCCCCTTCATTGAATTATTGATATTACATGATATAATATCCTTATTCTTTTTTCTCCCCAAGGTAGATTCATTTACTTATCTTACCTACTTCAATTTTTATTGTTTTCTTATTCTAAAATTATTATGTAATTTGTGTTTAGTTGGTTTATGTTAACAAGAATCTTAACTATGATAACTTTTTTCATATTTGAGAAATATATTCAAAATATTTAAATCTGTTTCTTGTAGATAGATTACTCTTATTTGGTGAATTATTCATTTTTCCCGCAGGTCTTATTTCAAAATATGGTATGCTCCCCCAGAATATAGACCTTATATATCCAACATAGGTTGACATATTATGCCAGCATTCACTATACTTCTATCCAAATGTCCATTATCAATATTATTAACAAATAAATCACCTTCTCTTTGTATTTTATATAGTATATCTAGTTTTTTTATTTCTATTTTTGGACAAAAACAATATTATATTGAGAATTATTTAGACATCCAAGTATTTTATTCATAATCATATCCAAATTAGATGATATGAATAAATTATCATTATTTAATCACACCCATATTTGTACATAATTTGTTTCTATACCGTGGGTAATAGATAAATATGCATTAGTACCAATTGATTTATCATGATAGTCTGTCACATTGCTCCATGATCTTATAGTGAAAAAATTAGTGGATCAATTAAAGTAATTTTGACACAATTCTGAGTCTTTTTATTAGTAATATTATCATCATTAGTTTGTGTGGTAGCTATTCTTATTTTCCTAAAACATATAATGATTCAACTTGGGTGACTTCTTGATTTATCAATTTCACCTCTTATTCCAATAATTATAGATTTAGATAATACATATCATATTCAAGAGATTTTAACATTTCCTCATATCCCTTTTGTAAATTAAGAATCAGATCTCTATACACTTTACTATCCTTTATAAGAGAACTATCTCGTTCTTTAATACTATTATCTTTAACATCTAGCTATAAATCTTAGACGTCCATAGAGGTCCAATATAGTTTTTTCTAGTTCAAAGACCAATTCTATAATAAAAACCTCCTAAAACACTCTCCTTTTCAATTCTTATTCATTTACAGACAACTTCCCATTGAAAAGTTATAGAAATGTCTCCTTAGCTTCAATAAACATTATGATGGTGATACATTTACTTACCTTTTTAGTGTCTTTATATTTAATTGACTTAAAATCTACATATAACTACGATTTCTTATATTTTATCCCCTTGTTGTATTCACATTTGTATACAATAACTTCAATAGGGTCCATTTTAGGACAATCCTTGACTTCATAATTGATATCACTGAATTATTCAATTGATACAACTTCATCACAACCTGAACTTAATTCATTACATGAATAATTATCATTATATTTAATAGAAGTAAAATGACTTTGATTACCTTTAAATAGTGGTGCAATCACCTTCTCCTAAGAATTATTTATTTAAATTATAGCCTCTTATTTATTTATGTTCCTTAAAGTCTTAGCCAAGACCTTAAATTCAAATTTAATAAGAATGAAAATTAAGTTTTCAATCCAAGAAACTTCAATAAAACTTCTTATTTTTTAGTTCATATATTTCAAAAAAACTAGTAGGACTTGTGAAAATATAAATCCAATCAGAGGAATTTTTTCATCATAGTAATTATAGATCCCACTAGATCAGTGCAGACACCTGATGGTGGGTGGGTGGGGGGGGGGGGTCCATAAATTTTGATCAAACAACCAAGGTTTGAAGGAGCATTCAATAGTCTCTTATGGATATGGAAAGAAATATCAATCCAAGTCACCTTTCTAATAGATTTTATAATAGATTTATCATCCCACACACTTCCAGTAGGTAAATAAAAACTCTCAACTTTCAACAGGTTACCAAATTTAAGGAAAAATGAAGATCTATCCCTGAAGGACCTATAGAGATAGATGGATTACCTATGTAATCAATAATCTACTTTGAAACCCCATGGTTCTAAGCCTAAGGAGTTAAAAATCCAATATGAAAAAATCCTTATTATTTTAAATACATTGATAAATCAAGGTTTCAGTAAAAAGTTATCTTAACCAATTCTTAACACAAAGTTTTATTTCTATAAAAATTTGTAGGGAGGTATAGGGTAGTGTTTATTGACCTCTAGAAGCAAAACCTAAGAATAAACACCCAATGGGAAATGAATAAGACCCTATGGGGAAACAATCTCTTATGTGTCTATCACATTATCGTTTTGGAACATACATGTTCTATGTGACTCATCATAATCATTTTGGATTTTATTTATACAGGAAAATTATTTTCTTTAAAAAAATTTCATATGTCAACATAAAATTTAGTAAATCCTCCAAACATTAATTCTAATCAACAACTACAACAATATCGTGATATTTCATATATCCATCACTATGAAACATAGGTTTACATTGACCAAAGTAATAATAATAAATGAATACTATATATTTATGAAATTTTCATTTATAAATCACCATAAACCATTCATCCATCTTAAAATCATATCATCATAACTTTTTATTTCCAGCATTTTCATATTTAAACTCTATAATAAAATTAAACCCAATAAAAATCATACAAAAAATCAAATAAATCATACCCGATGCAATAAGTGAAAACAAATAAACCCATTAAAAGACAAATTTTACAATTAAAAAGACAATAAATAGAAATAAATAAATCTCACCCAATGGAAATTGAAGAGGCTGTTGATCTGAAATCAAAGAAACCCTTATTCATGGAAGAAATCAGAGAGCATGTGAGGAATTAGAACTGACCTGGTTCATATGTATGCGGGTATGTATTGGAGAAAATTAGAGTTTATTGAAACCCCAACAACATAAATAGAATAGAGATTTGATGAAATATAAAACAAACCCTAACACACCCTACCACATGCCACTCAAAAGATGTGAGTCAAGGACCACCCATAGATGAGATGTGGAGTGGAACCTGGAATGTGTGAAGACTAAAAAAACATGTTAGTCGAGAAGGTGGGTTGCCCGAAGGTGGATTCGGAGGTGGAGCCATGTTAGAAGAATAGGATTGGAGGGAGGTTTGGTGGTCTAATCTTTATCGAAGGATCGTCTTGAGGTTGGGTGGTCGTGTCGTCAGAGGAGGATTGAGGTTGGGTGGCCGCATCATTGTCAAAGGATAGAGGGATGTTGGGTGGAAGCATTGGGTGAGGAGGTTCACCGAATTTCAGGGAGGATACATCAACCAGGTAAAAATCATTGGTGGAATTGCATGGGTTTTGGGTGTAGTGCCAAGGGTAACTTAAGACCAGTGGGTTTATCTTTTCCTATAGCCACCATTTTTTTTAAACTATGGCAATATAAGTGTGTCTATATAATTAATTTCTAGTAGTGTTCATTTTTAATAAAACCAAATTCCATTACGGCTTCATCAAAATGAATATTCCATTACCTAGATTGTTTCTTGAATCCATAAATGTATTTTTGCAACATTAATACATTATTAACATCCTTTGGGGTCACAAACGCTTCAGGATGTATCTTGTAGACATCTTCCAAAAGGTTCCTGTTAAGGAAGGATATTTTAAGATAGATTTTCCAAATCTCATATTCATGGTAGGTAGTAATGGACAATAGAATTCTGATGGATTTTAGCATCACAACTGGTGAAAAGGTTTCATGATAGTCAATTATTTGATGTTATTTAAACCTTTTTGCAACTAGTCGTGACTTAAAGGTGTTGAATTGTCCTTCCATGTCCAGTTTCTTCTTGAATACCGATTTAAAACCAATAGTCTTTACATCAACTAGAGGATCTACTAAAATCCAGACTTGGTTTTGGTACACGGAATTCATTTTAGAATTTATGGCTTTCTACCACTTGGTAATGTCTGTGCCACTTACTTCTTCCTTTTAGGTTAGAGGATCATTGTTATTAACCAATAATGAGTCACCATCCTTGGTAATTATAAAACGGTACCATTCCATTTCTCCGACCTCTTTTGTACTCCTACACAGTACTTGTGTCTCTGGAATAGATTCTTCTTCCATGGGGCAGTGTTGAATTTTTTCCTATACCAACTCTTTTGTACCTTAATCCTTAAATTTATCGAAGTCTATCTCGCTACCACTATCTCTTTTGGAGATGTGTTCCCTCTCAAGGAATACGTCGTGTCTTGCAACTATAAACTTTTTGTCTGAGGGATTGTATAGGTAATATCCCTGTGTTTCCTTGGGGTTTCTTATAAAGGTAAACCTTTTTCCTGGTGGTAAATTTTTTTAACTGAATGGGCCTTAACAATCGCTTCGATACCCAACACATGTAAATTTGATAACCTGGATTTTATTCCACTCCAAAGCTTGTATGGAATACCATTTATCGATTTAGTTGGTACTTGGTTTAGTATGTTTTCTGCTGTTTGTAATGTATATTCCCAAAAGTACAATGGAAGAATTTCATGACTCATCATTGATCCCACCTTGTCCAACAAGGTTCGGTTCCTCCTTTAAATTAAACCATTCCACTGAGGTGTGTAAGGAGGAGTGAGTTGGGATAAGATCCCAAAATCCTGTAAGCAATCAATAAAGTATTGATTAACATAATCTCCACCATGTTCTGAGTGGAGATTTTTAATTTTCTTACCAAGCTGGTTCTCAACTTCATTATTGTATTCTTTGAAATTATCAAAATAATCTTACTTATACCTCATTAAGTAGATATAACCATATCCACTAAAATCATCAGTAAAAGTTATGAAGTATGTGCACCCACCCATTACTTCAATTTTAAATGGTCTACACACATCGGTATGAACCAATTCAAGAATATATTTGGAACTTTCACCTTTCCTACTAAATGGGGCTTTTGTCATTTTGCCTTATAAAAATGTGTGACATATGCCAAGTGGTTTTAGTTCAAAACATTCTAAATATCCATCTTGATGTAACATTGTCAAGTGTTTCTCATTTACATGACCTAGCCGGTGATTCCAAAGTTTGGTGTGGTATGATTCATGTGAATTTTATTTGTTGTCGATTATCATTACTTGGTTTGTTTAATCTAACACTTAAAGATCATTGAATAAATGTTCCCTACCAAAAAAAAATCTATCTTTGTAAAATAAGTAACATTCATTTCAAAACTTGAACAAAAATCTATCTGTATCTAGTTTGTATAGAAAAATAATGTTTTTGGTTATATAAGGCACATAAAAACAATCCTTTAACACCAAGATCATCCCAGTTGACAACATGTGGTTGTAGTACCTGACAGCTACAAAATCAAGTTTGGATCTGTTGGATGCTCGTAGATCTACCCCCCCTTGACCAATCTTCTTGAATCTACTTGGTTCCTATATTTGGATATATTTATATGTGAGCACCAAAATCTGTATCTAATACCAAATTTTTAGAAACAGATATAAAACATTCGATAACAAACTAACCTGAAACTTCCCCTTGCTTCTTAGGCTGTTGCAGTTCTTCTTCCCGTGGTACATCTTGCCACATACAAAACAAACAACTCCCTGTTCCCTTGCATCCCCTTTTATCTTCATTTTCTTGGAAGTCCATGAAGAACATTTTGGCTTAAAGCTATTCACGTTCCCTTTCTTTTTATTCTCCATAAGGAAAGAAGGATTTTTGTGTTCATATCTTTTTCCACATGAAAAATGTGTATAAGGAGATTAAATAGGGTCTTCTCAACGTTTTTCATTTTGAAATTAATAACAAAGATTGAGAATCTATGAGGGAGTGATGCAAGAATGAGATCGGTGCCCAGTTCTTTAGAAAGTTTAAACCCTAGAACCTCTAGGATCTCAATGTAGCTAATGAGTTTGACAACATGAGGCCCATCTAGGACACCCTCTCCTAGCTTACACTGAAAGTGTGCCTTGGAGATCTAAAAAATTTCTAATCTTTCTCTCTCCTAGTAAAGACCAAAAAGGTTATCAAGCATGGTATAAGCATCCATGTTTTTATGAGAATTCATGAGATCACTAAACATTGATGATAACATCAAACATTGAACATCGACCACATCATTCATATGTTTCTTGTAAAATAGGAAATCCTCATCACTCACCTCTTTGGTAGGTGGATTAGGTAATGATGAATCTAGCACGTAAGACTTCTGTTCATGGAATAGGACAACTTGAAGGCATCTAAACCGTTCTAAGAAGTTACTACTGATGAGTATCTTTTATTTTTCTAGAATTGATCGTAGGGATACTGTGGTTGATGAGCTTTTCATTTTTATTCTACAATTAAAAGATCAGTTCATTAGTACTTTCTTAATTACATTTTATGATACATAATAAAATAATTTTATTAATTCTCCTACTATTTTATCTAGTCCCAATGGGCCTCACCATTGAACTCAGAATGTCTAGTTTCCAGAACATTATAATGGAAACGATCCATATTCCCCTTTGCATGACCCCAAAAAGGGTTGGTAAATCTATTTGAAGGTATTTTGGTTGGAAGTTCTTTGCCAACTGCGGGCTTGAAACTTATTGATCTGTTGAGTGGACTCCCCAATCCTAAAATCCTAACTTGGATTTCCTCAACTCTTTCTTCCAATATTACACCATGTCTTGCAAGGGATACTCCTCTTCATGAAATATGGTTAATTAAACTCGAAACCTTTCATAAGGGATTCCTGTATAAAAGTAAGTGTCCCAACAAGGTTTGGTCAAACACATAGTTTTATTGAGTTTTTTCCATAATCAAGTAATAGAAGGATTTTCATGACTTAATATTTTATTAATGTATTTTTATCTCTTATGCATAAATTGATTATTATATTTATCACATTCTTGTTAATATTAAGTGGAACTTACTTAAGTGATTAACCATGTCTTGATAATATTTACGCAAATGCATGGTTTATTCTAGTTCCATCTTGCATGATTGTTTAATTCATTAATTATGTGATCGCAACAAATCATCCATAATGATAAACCATGAAACTGGAAAAAATAAAATAAAGGAAATGATCATGAGCTTTTTTATGGAAAGTTTATCTAGCATCAGATAAACTAATGCTGACTATGGGGAGAAACACCCTGAACCATATGGGTTCATGTTTATAGCTTTCCACCTATCCACCTTTGTATCTCCTTGGATTGGTTTCACCTCAAATCCTTCTTGAACCACCTCCACTATATTGGGAGATCCTTCCATTACATATGCTTTTTTAACTCACACGCAGGTGAGGGGTAAAAAGGGGGTTTACATTAAAGAAACCCTGGCCATTCAAACCCTACATATTGATGAGGAGATATGGTGTGCATTCCAACAATTAATTTAACAAATAAATTAAAAGGGAAACCAATCACATACATGGTCTAGTCTAGCTCATGATAATCCACATACATGCAACAAATTATGCATTTTGTAAAACTAGAATTTAATTCTTTAATCATTCTTATTAAGATAAATCGTTCTTGAATCGATTAATTATTACCTTTTATTAATCAATCCTTTTATCTTAATTCATTTTTTGAATTTCCTTGAGATTCTCATCCTTATACATAAATACACCTTGGAGGTAACCTAGGGAATACCTGTTCGAATATACCCAACATTTATTCTATTCGTATACTCTTTTACTCTTCTAACATTTGGAATACATGATGCTTCAATGCATATATTAACAACATGTAGTATGATTTATACATGATAAGTAGTTCTGAACATTACACAAATATTAAAGTTTTTATTTTTTAAAGTACATGAAGTTTATTTCTGAATACACGACGTGTACTACCTTCATCATATTTCCTAAAGTAGACGCCTAGGGACTCAGTATGTGAGGCGTACATTGGAAATTTCGGAGTACATGACGTGTATAGTGGGCTACACATTGTGTTATATCCACAATACATGGTTACCAGTTAGCTCAATCCATTTATGGGATACACAGCTTAGCCCCTGACCCTAAGGGACTACACACCAAGTTCAGTGGGACAGAAAACATGTAATCAAGTAAGCGTGTTCCTATTTGTCCTAGTTAACACATGGTGTAAAATTAATTACACCACGTGTAATAAATGCACACAACTTGAGTAATTTTTGAATTAATCCCGGTGTGCTGAACACGACTACACAATGTGTAGTCCAAATTACACAGGGTGTATAGCAGAGAACACAATATGGAAGTCCGAACACACGTTTTTTACTTCTGTGTCACCTGGGCAGAATCATCGGCACCTCCTGATGAGTTCCTCGTTTTAATTTTAATCCAATTTTTTTTTTGTTTTTGTGAAATACGTGAGAAATTAAATAGGAAGAATATATTTCAAAATTAGGATTAATATAATGATTAAACCTTGAATTGACAAAGTAAATTATTAAATCTTAAATCATCAATGATAATTAAATAATTATAAACAATGAGGACCTCGCTCTGGTACGACTTGTAGGATCCAGACACAGTTGAATCACATCACTGGATGGGGCCCAAATTTGATTTTTCCATGATTGATGAACAATATGGGATCAATATGATGATAAACACTAGTATCCATGGATTAAGATCAAAGATCTTGACAAAAGATGAAGGCTCTAGATCCAATAGAGAAAAGATCTTCCACATTATGATTATAATTAATTTAATTAATTTCATAAAGAAAAGAATACTTGGATCTTCGGTACATTCTTCATTGATGATATCAATCATCTCAAATTACCCTTCTGGATTGTCTCTTTGTGATTGCGATGATCCAAACCAGAATCCCTCTAACGGTGATCCACACATGCTCCGATGGCCTCTAATCAACACCACTCGTACTATGGGTTCTAGCGCGGTGAAGCGAGTGTCTTGCGTTAGTCATTCTTGATCATCTGTTTTCCAGTCTTGAAAAATGCCTCTCATTTTTAGAGGAGAGAGGAGAGTATTCAAGAGAGAAATTGTTTGGCTCAAATATTCTCAATTCATCAGGCATTCGGTTCAGTACATGGAACAATATACGTACTTGTCTATTTATAGACATGGGGCTTTAGTTACAATATTTAATTTCATAATAGTAATTAAATACATTCACAACCTTAGAGAAAATCTATGATATTAATAATAATACCACATAATTATTTATATTTCACCAACTTGTGTAAAATAGAATTATAAATAAAATTCCATGTCACAAAATAACAACAACGTTACTATTATTTTACCTTTTTCCAACTATTCAAATAATTATTTACCATCTTGAAAATATTTATTTTATCACTGGACCGACCTTGGTCCACTCGAACTCCAATTCCATTTATTGAACTCCCAAATAAATAAATAAATAATTTATTCTCTTAAATAAATATTTTATTTACAAACTAGTAAATAAATATTTATTAAATATTCAATAAAAGATATAAACATATTTTACTCACAATCTGGTGAATAAATATTTATTTAATTTATGAGATCATTTTAACTAGAATAATATTTTTTCATAGTCTTGAGAGTAATATTCATTTAATTAATTAAATTCAAATAGAATTTAACCGATACCACCAAAAACACTTACCGTATGACCCTCTAGGATTCTTTCTCATTGGCATTAGGTGAGATCTTCTAAAGGCCAGGAGTACTGTCTAGCAACAGGTCAAGGAACCCAAGAGAATTAACTTAATGTCTCAACAAAGACATCCACATATGAACAATCAATATGATATATAATCCCTTTTTATCAATATCTCATCCAGTAGGTTTTAGTATAGTGTCATCATCCCTTGTGCTTGGTATTTCATTTTTTAACTACCTGAAAAAACTCATCGTTACACAATGGCCATGGAATTTTTCATGACTGTTATATTTCAATCAAAGGTATGAGATATCAACTTCCATAAATGGAAAGGAAAAATAATTCCTCGACTTATCCATTAATAAAATGTCACTCCTGATGCACCCAACATACCCTAATTCCCACCAACATATGGCGTGAGGGTTTTTGTCCGTAAATCAAAGTTTGTGAGCCATGACACGTATTAATGATAATCTTAAAGTCTAAGGACCATTACACATTCTTGAAGATAGGAATATCTAATAACACCAAAAAATACGGAATTCTTACTGGCGAGCCTATTCTCATAATCTCCCGTCTTAGATATTACCAAGTGCGAACTTCATGAGAGGAAGTCACGTCTGCTTATGAGTACTCGCACCTAACAATCTGTTTACTATGTGTCCCATCATATTATTTCATCCAACCACAGATTTATATTTAAGAATATTGTTATATCATTTCATGGGTCTCATCATAGCGAGGAACTACCATGACCTTATCAGTGAAAAAATACTCTATGACATTATTACATCATATTCATATAGAACAATGAATAATATGTAATAAGATGTTCAATGTTTAAATACATTAAGTATCCATGAAATCAAAGTACAAACAGTTGGTTCTAGGACACCAACTCTAATAGTTAAAACATTTTTGAAATTAAAGAGAAGAAGGAAGGGAAGAATCTAATCAATATAGTATATTCAAAATAGAGTTTTCTATAAAAATTTCCAAAATTTGAACTTCTATAAACACCATACAGTTTATCAAGTTTCTGGTTTAGGTGAATTATTAAAACCATTACGATCATTATGTTGAATCACTTCTTCCCACCTTGTAAACCCATACACTACATCACCTGTTGACTTATTGGTTATTTATGTTTACTTAGAATAAGTGATTTAAAATATTTAATATAGTTGGGACTCGTATAAATATTCTTGAGTTTAGCATTGAAAACCCAACTAGGTTTAGGCTAAGGAAATACATCAAGGTTAAAAGCTATCCCGAATTCAATTTAAGACTAATGGTATTTCAAGGATTCCCATTTCATCTCATAATAACACCAAGGAAACATTTCCATCCAATAAAATTATTGGAATTAGTGTTATGGATTAAGATTGAACTGATTAACTCACATGTCAAGGGATACTCACCAACATGGATCAAAAAATGAAAAGTCTTAACTAAGATTAAATCTGTTTAATGAGATTCTAAAATACAATAAAAAGGGGATGCATTTTTGTACATATTTATAAACAATACAATTAGAAAATGTTTAAACCATTTTATAAAAATATATTTAAAAAACATTCATTTATATCTTTAAAATATAAATAGGTTTCATTACTACTTTAGGAAAACTAAAGGTTGGCATCATATGGGTATAACCAAATAATCACTTAGTGAGTCGACACCACCTACGAAAAATTTATGAAAGCTTTATCAATCCAACAATATCTAAGAAGTAATAACTCAACCAAAATTCATGACCAATGGAATCCAATACATAATAATTATAAAAAAAAATAAAAAAAAAATAAAATCCATTAAAAACTGACACTATAAACTCTATAAATTAACTTAAGAACATTAGAGAGATTTGTTCTATATATTCTCTAAGAAATCAACAATATATTTCATCAAAAGAAATAGAGATCCCTAAAGTAAACCCACCTTAATAGAATTCAATAAAAACCATAATGAATGGTGATAAATCATCACATACGAGACTCCATAGAAAAAAAGAAGAGGAATACACAAGATCTTGAGTGAATTCCACCATGCTCAGTTGGAGTCACCATATTAGTATTATTCTATCACAAGTTTAGTTACACATCATATTTGAATAAAAAGTGAACCCTAATCACTACCCAAAAAATGTTTACTGACATCCCCTCTATCTCCATCTCCACTTCCTTCTACCAGAAGCTTCATGAAAATTATGTTGAAAATTAAAAATATTTTTACATTTAAGAATTAAACATAAAACCAATAAAACTTTGTGTACTAAATGATTTTTGAAGTTGTGTGATTAACTTCTCATTACCACCCATCAATGCAATATCATCGAAGACAGATCCAGTCATCTTATGATATAATTCGACCAAAATATTTTATAGAATGATTAACTTTTCATCTTTCATCTTTATATGACCCCCCTACAACTTTATATTATCCCCCTATTCATGAATTTTTCGTCTCATTGCAACAAAATCCCTCTAAAAATATCATGGTATGAAGTAAGTACAACTAGGAGTATATGCTTTTTTAATCCCCAATGTATTTCCAAAGTCATCAGATGATAATGGTCCTAAACCAATCTTGTGAACTCAACTAGGATGGCCCTTCCCAAGGACTTGACCAACTAGATCATACTGGGAGATCGAGAAGGATTGTATGAGATTGGAATCCCATAGTTATTTTATTTTTACCTATAAATCAAATATCAGTCATATTTTAAGCAATAAATATTAAGATAATAAAAAATGACAATATGTTAATACAATGAAAATGGAATTCATACCCCAACTTATTTGGCAGGCTTATTAAAATAACTCCCATCAGATTTTTTTTGTGAACACCCAACTACAGTTCTGTTCTAAAGACTTAGTGCCCTAAATTATTTTACTACATTAAAAAATATATATCAATAATTTAATATATGAAATAGATAATTTTATCTTATAAATATTTAAACTAATTAAAATATTACCAAAATTGATCTGTTTCTGGAAAAACTCTTTGACCAAGAAATGTGAAGGATAATTTTTTTAGCTTGACTTGAAGCCTTTTTTCTTGAAACATATGAAAATAAATAACATGTAATTTAATAGTAATGTATGAAATGTCATCTTATTTTCATTTTTATGTATATATATAAAATGAAATTTATATAATAATATATATTTCAATACCACGTGCTTCTAATATTGATGATTATAAAAAAAACCTACCATTATTCTCTAGGTACCCCTTAAGGTAACTTATCATACAGATTTTGAGTGCTCAATGAAGTATTGCTGAATTCATTCCATAATCTCTATTTAAAATCCTTGCATTTATTACCCTAAATTTTCAATTTCCACTTTCTGGATGTAAAATTAGCTATGGTAATGTGGAATAACATATGTACAAAGAGATTCATTTTTAAAATATTATAATTTAATAACATAATGAAATTCAATTACTCTATAATGCATTAAAATTACCTGTATCTATGAATGAAAGACTTAATTTTTCCAAGATTCAGACACATGCCTTGAATCATTATTGGTAATTGAAAGGGTAACCGGCTCCACCACCATCTGTCCTAGAATCTAGCCAAATAATCCCAATATATCATATGTAGGGACCCCATAATAATCAAATGGGACAACTATCTTCAATCCATTTAGATTCCAGACATCTGAATTGTTCATATTTCTCACCATAATAACATTGTTTTAATATTTTATAGAAAACCCGTTAGTTTTTTTTAAAAAAGTGAAATAAATTTATTCATATTAAATTTTTTACATACAACTATCACCCTCCAAAATACTCATGAATAAATAAAAGTGAAAACCCACTCCCTCACTTCTAAAGAGGCTGAATGGGGAGGCGCTGTATCAGATGTTGATGGTATGATGACGAAGTGTCTTCTAGATACTGAAGGAATGGAGGTTGTGATAGATAGTGTTGGGGAAGATAGAGGGTTTCATGGATTCTGTAGGAAGGGAGACTGGTGGATCTTCATCTGTTTGTGTGGTCAAGGGAACATCGACTGATAGTTAATTGAGATTAGTGAAATACATCCTCCTTGACATTCCTATATTTTAATCAAATAAAATTAACTTTAGATAAATTACTACCCCACATGTAGTATTAATTACATTTATCCTTGGGACAACTAAGGATAATAGCCAATGCATAATCTTAACTGGTGTCACATCGATCTCTAAATTTCCCACTATGTTACCCAAGAGTAGAAATGAGAATTTCTAAAGAATATTAAGAAAAAAATTACAAAATCATGATATGGTATCTAATAAACACACCATATAGATCACATATCTCACTTCATTCACTTATTACAATATATCCCATTTAATAAAATATATTAAATAGTAACTCATTTGAATTTCATAATATCCAAAATTAAAAATTTCAAAACCAAATGGGAAACTAACTAATGGTTGTTGATTTACTTGATGAAAGCACCATATTTTTTTTTTATAAAATGGTATTTTGGATTTATAAAATGACTTAAATTAACCAAAAATTATTTTATAGATATGTATAGAACTATCACATCACTGAAATCCATATTTAAAATAATATAAAATCTAATGAACATATTAGGGACTTAAAATCATAATCACAATCAAGAAATAGAATATCTATTATGAAAACTTACACCTAGAAAACCCTTATATTAGGAAGTAAAATTGACAAAATATAGGAAACCTAACTTTATAAATCATGTTTAGTGAATTTTTTTTTATAAGTGTCATTTATTTTAGAGAAAACTCCTATAGAAATTTTATAAAACATATTATGTGTGAAAATTTATTTTTGATGTGCAAATGTAATTAAATTATGAAATTCCCCTTTTAAGTAAAAAGTAAAATCAGGGAAAATATTGAATTAAAATGATAAAATAATCATAGATACAATATAATAACTTTATTTAGCTAATAAAATTGTTTTAAATTACAAGATAATAAGTAAATAGAATGGGTTAGTAAAACGAAGTACACAAACTCTTTATTTTGAAGATTGGGGTAGTAACTTTTCATGGTTGGGTGTATAGTTTTCAAATACTGTACCTTATTTATTTATGTTATAAAATATACTAGATAAAAAAATATATCATAAAGACTAATTGGAAGCCTAGTTAAGCAAGGCAACCTAAAAATAATTTGAAAATGTAAATTGAACTTCACAGATAAATATATTTATTTTTATGTATCCATTTAATATCTTCCAAATATAAAATAAATGTTATGAAATGTCATAGAACTCTATATTTGGGTTAAACACATATTAGTTGTTTTTAAAATTAAAAATATATAAAAACAGAATTGAATTTGATTGAATTTAATGCATCTAGCCAAATGTAAAATTATCTAAACACCATTAAAAAAATATTATACTCATAGATGCTGTATGATGTTAGCTAAAACAATGAAAACCTTATAAAATTATAATAAATTGAGAAGAATAAAACCAATAAAATACTTAATTAAATGGATAGAGACTAGATATAATAATATAATAAAAATCCAAAATACACTACCCTATAATAGAAATATCAAAAGATAACAAAATTTAATTGAAGGAAACAAAATTTATCCAAATTTGACATGATCGAGGCCACCACTACTCCACTTGAATCACACAAAAAATAAAAAAAATGTAATTTCACCAATCAAAACCTGTCTAAATTGAATGAAATCAAATTATACCAAACTAAATCAAACTTGGTTGAATAAATATTAATTAAATACCACAAAACCCTACTAACAAGAACTAAATAAAAAAAATAAAATTTAACCAACATGAACAAAACAAAACTGATTTGATGGAATTAAAACTGAACTACATTAATAAAAATGAACCAAGTAGAATAGAATGAAACTAACATTAATTGAAATAGTTTTCTTAAATTGACCAAAATACGTAGGGCTTACCACTAGGGGAGTCGGGGGAGAAGGGGGAGAAGTGGGGTTGGAATGGATGGATCACTAGAGAAGGCTAGAATAATATATCGGGGGGATAATGGGTGACCATAGCTCATGGGAGGGATTGAGTGAGGGTGATGGATTGAGGGAGATAGAGGTAAAGGGTGAGGGTGACGACTTGAGTGAGGGTGAGGGTGGGGGCAATGGCTCAGGGGGCTCACAGGTGACCACAATGCGAGAGAAGGATTGGAGGGATCGAGGTCGAAGGCCTTGGGGGATACCAAAGATCATGTGGTTAGGGATTAGGGTTGGGGGGGACTTAGGGTATAAGGGCATGGATCAGGGGAGAAAATCCTATTTTTAATAAGCATTTAATATTTAACAAGATTTTTTATAAAACTACTGCTAAATCATTTATATTTTTGTAGTGGTTGTTTAGTAATATGCCACTAAAAAACCACCGATAAACAAAACATTTGGTGTAGTGTAATCTCATGTGAGGGTATATTAGTAGACCCATGAAATAAATAAGCAAATGAGAATTTCCCCATACTAACCTCTATGACTCAGATCCTTAGTTTTCTTGGTTTGGCTGGATATTATCAGTGATTTGTAGAAAAATTTTCATAGACATTGAATCCAATAACCATGTTAATTAAGAATGGATCCAAGTTCCTTTGAATGGTTGAATGTGTTGAATGTTTTAAGTAAAAAATAGTAGTTTAGTCCGTGAACTTGTGCTTATACTACCCTGGAATGGAGAAGGGTTTGTAATCTATAATGATGCACCCAAGAAGGGACTGGGATGCATCCTCATGAAGAATGATTTGGTTATAGCTTATGCATCATGATAATTCAAGGATTGAGCATATTGTGATTATGGGTTAGATTATCTCGGATTGGTGTATTTTAATTGCTGATTATATTATAGGAAATTACTTTGTCCAACAGTTTGATGAAATACTTGGTATTCAATCGTTGTGTGACTGTTCTTTAGCACAACATATTAATATCATGAGTATGGATCAAGATCAAGGATGTGATTGATATGTGGTGAATATAGAGGATGATTAGAGTTGGATCAAAATAGATTAATGAATTATGTTCATTCCAATTTGATGGAGACACTATGGACTTCATACAAGGTCATTTCCTAAGTGGTTTTAAAGGCAAGATATCAACAATTAGTGATAGCTGGGATTGAATAACCCCAGATCCTTGTTTTTTGGAAAGGTTTTCAATAGAGGCAGTGCGAAGGAAAATTCATAGATTAACCCCTATGTTTTGTGAAATATTTGGTGACACAGTGTGTATTTAGGCATTACGTTCTATATGGGACCCTCTGAATAGGGGACAAGGTTTCAATGTAGAGATAAATATCACATGCCGTGTGGTCCCTACCACATGATGTGTGGTCCATAGTTGGATTGTTCAGTGTGTACAGGAGGTACATGATAAGGAGTCCAAGTGGCATTACATGCCTTGTGAGAGACTCTACACACAATGTACACCTTGATTGATAGATCAAAATGTATATGGAGTACACACCCAGGAGTTCATGTGGTATTCTATTCCATGTACTCAGACACAGACATGGTCATGATCCAGGATACACATGTAGAACCCAGTGCTGAATTGAAACACCATGTAATCATAGTATACACCATGTACCCTATCAAAAAAGGCTTGGATCCACTGTTCTCTTTAGCTTAAACAAGTTTCACTAGGGTACGTTCCCTTAATCCTTTCCTTGTGGGTTATCATAGAGTCATGTCCTGATCTTAGGATGGTGATCCCCTATGAGGAACTTCACTCTCAAATAGGTTTACTGTAATCCCTCCATGAGTCCAAGAGTGAGATCCTCTATCATCATTTTTTCTGAGGTAGAGTTCTTGGTATCTCCATGACCAAAATTACGTGGTCATTGCTACCCTACTTATATGGTTAATACAAATTTGGTTGTTGGTATACCCCATAGACCCAGGTGTAATCCCCATATATGTATCGATCTCTTCAGGCATACTTTGTGTATTTATTATGGAGAAACCTAATGACCATGACATATCTGATGGACACCATCAGTGCTATCTAACTCATGGAGTGTGTTCTCCTAGAAGAAATCTATATGGAACTTTTGAGAGAGGTCCTAGGATGTATTTATTACTATAACATTATATTTAGTATTTTTTGTATACAATGAGTATATATAGATGTTCTTGTTATATATGCTAGTGAAAAATCCCCATGATGATCTGACTATTATTCTTGATTCTATCTACTTAGTGATTTTGAGGTTTCTAAAATGGTATTTTTATACTCACCTGCATGGAATTTTCTATCACATATCACGTCTTATTTAGATGATTGGCGTTTTTGATAGAGTCCTAGAGGTACTAGAACTAGGTAGAGCTTAGTAATCCATATAGACCAAGGCATGTTCTGGTCGTTACATTTATAGCAGTCCTCTCCCACTTTACAGGTTGAATTTGTTTTTAGTTTATTTTGGTGGTCTTGTATTAGGCCCCTTTTCTTTCCACTACTTTTTGTCTTACTCTAATGGTGGTATTTTAGATGCATTCATTCATTGTTATCAATTGTTTTATATTTCATCATTGTTTATGCTTGGATATGTGTGCTTGTGCATAGGTAATTTAGGATAAGTCCTCCTATCTGTGTGATATTCCCTCTCAGTACTAGTTTCCCACCCTTGGCCTATTGGAGGTCGACTTTGGGTAGTCGCAGTAGGGGACCTATTGGGCCAGGTCATGAACAAGTATTACCAGAGGAGTTAGCTTAACCTTGAGACTCGAGTATGTGAGATTGTTTTGGGTTTAGGAAATAAAATTTAAGTGTTTCAAGTTCAGATCTCAGGCTAGGGACTCCAGTGTTGGTGTAGTGACCGACATATCCATTCACCAGGACTCTAACACCATTTTTTTGAGTTGGTACATACAGGAACTAGCTTCATAGAAAATCATTGGTACATGCATCATATAGGAATGTTTTTTTGTTTATATGTCATTCTTGAGTCTTTTCTTGAGATATAATCAATTATCATGGTGCATCTTGTCTATTTTATGATACCTCCTTGTTGTTTTCCAGATAGGATTCATCAATTGGATCATGAGTATGACCCATTTAGTGATGAATCTATGATACAAGGAACTATTCAGGAGGTGTTACCTTCTTGTGGTGCACCAGTATTAGCACCACCTGTTGAGAAACAGATGGTGCCGACAATAATAGTAGATGAGGTGTGCATAATGTGCATGATTCATGCATTTCAGCAACATTGACCAATCAAGTTCCAAGGTGAGACAAACCTCCAAGTGGTTTAGGACTATCTTGAGGTGATCAAATAAGTATTTCTTATTTTTAGAAAACCTACTGAATAGATGGTGGTCATGGAAGAGTGTCTTCTTTATGGTTCTATGGGTCAATGGTGGGGATTATTGACCTCTTCATATGATGATGTGACTCTTTTATAGTTAGAGTTTGATAATGTTTTTATGGATGAGTATACTATAACTATGTTTAGGGATGTGCACATCTGGGAGATTCTATAGCTTTAGTAGGGAAGTGAGACTGTGGCTGAGTATTCTTTGAGATTCACTAACCTCAATCGATACTCAATGGATATAGTGAGTGATCAGTTCTTTTAAGATCAAAAATTTTAGTGAGGAATACATATAGAATTATGATCCAATGTGATATCTCCATACATTCCTACCTTTTATGGTAGAGTTGGAGCATGCCTTGGTGGTTGAGAGTTTCTAGGATGGGAAGGCATAGAATGTTGTTAACTGTAGTGGCCACACAAGAGTAATGAATTTAGTGATAGTGAGACGATGATAGGCACTAGGACCTGGACGTATGATTTTTTTTAGGAGGTGGTCTTAGGATTGAAGGTATGTGGTTCATGTCTCATAGGAAGAATTTAGTTAGCCTAAATAGAGGTTGTGTTACTATTTTGATGGACGGGGACATCTTCCATGAGATTGGCTGACCCAACGTATAGATGATAGAGAGATAGTGGATGGTCCACCTAGGAAAAGTTAGATAAAGGAGACAAAAGGTATATAGGGTGGTAGAAATGGAAGAGGACACTACTGGAAATGCAGGATTTCACAACGGTTCTGAACCGTTGGGAAAGGCTGCAGAACCATTGGTATATATTATACCAATGGTTCTGCAAACCGTATGGAAGTAAGCCATTGGGAAAGATTTTCCCAACAGTTTACATTGAACCTTTGGGATAGTTTAGAAAACATTAACCTATCCCAACGGTTGTGACAAACCGTTGGGATATTTTTTCCCAACAGTTTGGCTTGAACCGTTGGGGAAACCCAGCAGACGGCTTCTTTCCCAACAGTTTCTAAACTGTTGGGAAAGGATTTTTACCAACGGTTCATAGAAACATTGGTAAAAAAAATACTTATAGAGGCTATGCCAATGGTTTCAAACCATTGGCATATCCTATGCTGTGCAAATTGCACAGCATCCTGAAATTTGCACAGTAGAGAACCTCTCATTTTTGTGCTATTTGCACAACAACCCATCCATTCCCTCTCATTTTCAATCATTTCCAATTACTGTACCTGAAATAAACTAACACATATATATAAAATTATTGTACATGAAATAACCAACTAACACATAAATATATAGAACAAATTCATACACATTTAACATATAATTCATCCTGGAACTATACACATCCAGAATTAAATCAGAATTCATAACATAATTATAAAATACATAATTCATTTAGAATTCAATTTAAAATTTAGATGACAATTATATGTGGAATCCGGAATTCAATTCATAATTTTTTCGATTTTTCATATACCATATGTTTTTACTAGAAATGATGTCCATTGAAAACAAAATACATAAACCTGGAGTGATACTGGCCACACCGTGCCTCGGATTTAGGAGAGGTTAACTCGTACATTTCAAAAATGACCCATGGATCATTGTCTTAAAGTATCAACATATTCTGAAAGTGTTTGGTCAGTTTTGCGTTTGTCAGTTGTTGTTTTCACTTACAATGAAGTTATTTTTAAATAAAAGAGAGACACTTTTAGTGGTTCCGGCCACACCACACCTCAGATTGAGGCAGGGTTGACTTTTACATGTCACAAATAAACCATGGATCAATGTTCTAAAATATCAACATAATCAGAATCCGTTTGGTTGGTTTTCCATATGTACTTAAAATGTTGTCCATTTTAAACTTCTGAGAGACACTTTGGGTGGTCTTGGCCACACCGTGACTTGGATTGAGGCACAGTTGACTCGTACACGTAACATATGACCCATGGATCGTTGTCCTAAAGTTTCAACATATTCCGAATGCGTTTGGTCGGTTTTTCGTATGCCAGTTGTTCTTTTCACATATAATTCTTTCCATTTTAAACAAAAGAGACACACTTAGAGTGGTATCAGCCACATCACATCTCATATTTAGATGGGGTTGACTAGTACATGTCTCAAATGACCCATGGATCATTGTCCTAAAGTATCAACACTATCCGAATGCGTTTGGTCGGTTTTCCGTATGTCAGTTGTTGTTTTCACTTAAAATGATGTCCTTTTGAAATAAAAGACAAACACTTTTAGTGGTGCCGGCCACACCGCGTCTCATATTGAGGTGGGGTTGATTCGTACACGTCACATATGATCCATGGATCGTTGTACTAAAGTATCAACACAATCAGAATCCATTTGGTCAGTTTTCTGTATGTACTTAAAATGTTGTCCATTTTAAACAAAAGAGAGACACTTAGAGTGATCCCAGCCACACCATGCCTTGAATTGAGGCGGGGTTGACTCGTACACGTCACATATTAACCGTGGATCGTTTTCCTAAAGCATCAACACATTTCAAATGCGTTTGGTCAGTTTTTCGTATGTCAGTTGTTGTTTTCACTTAAAATGATGTCCATTTTAAACAAAAGAGAGACACTATGAATGGTGCTGGCCACACCGCACCTTGTATTGAGGTGGGGTTGACTCGTACACATCATATGACCCATGGATCGTTCTTCTAATGTTTTAGCAGAAACCGAATGCGTTTGGTCGGTTTTCCGTATGTACTTAAAATGTTGTCCATTTTAAACAAAAGAGAGACACTTAGAGTGATCTTGGCCACACCACAACTCAGATTGAGACCGGGTAGGCTCTTACACGTCACATATGACCCATGGACCGTTGTAAAAAATTATCAATAGAATCTGAATGCGTTTGGTTGGTTTTCTGTATGCCAGTTGTTCTTTTCACTTATAATCCTGTCCATTTTAAACAAAAGAGACAGAGTTAGAGTGGTACCGACCACACTGTGCCTCGTATTTAGATGGTGTTGACTTGTAAACATATCAAATGACCCATGGATCATTTTCCTAAAGTATCAACACAATCCGAATGCGTTTGGTCGGTTTTCCGTATGCCAGTTGATGTTTTCACTTAAAATGATATCCTTTTGAAACAAAAGAGAGACACTTAGAGTGGTGCCTGCCACACCGCACCTTAGATTGAGGTGATGTTGACTCGTACACATCACATATGACCCATGAATAGTTGTACTAAATCATCAACACATTAAGAATGTGTTTGGTCAGTTTTTCATATGTCAGTTGTTGTTTTCACTTAAAATGATGTCCATTTTAATCAAAAGAGAGACACTATGAATGGTGTCGGCCACACCATGCCCCGGATTGAGGCGGGGTTGACTCATACACATCACATATTACCCATAGATTGTTGTGACAAAGTATCGACACAATTAGAATCCATTTGGTTGGTTTTCCGTATGCTAGTTGTTGTTTTCACGTAAAATGAAGTCCATTTTAAACAAAAGAGAGACACTTTGAGTGGTGCTGGCCACACCATGCCTTGGATTGAGGCGAGGTTGACTCGTACATGTCACATATAACCCATGGAACGTTCTACTAAAGTTTCAATGGAAACTGAATGCGTTTGGTAATTTTTCTGTATGTACTTAAAATGTAGTCCATTTTAAACAAAAGAGAGACACTTAGAGTGATACTGTCCACACCGCGACTCGGATTGTGGTCGGGTTGGCTCGTACATGTCACATATGACCCATGGATCGTTTTGATAAATTATCAATAGAATCCTAATGTGTTGGGTTGGTTTTCCGTATGCCAGTTGTTCTTTTCACTTATAATCCTGTCCATTTTAAACAAAAGAGACAGAGTTAGAGTGGTACCCGGCCACACCACACCATGGATTTAGACGGGGTTGACTCATACACCTCTCAAATGACCCATGGATAATTTTCCTAAAGTATTAACACAATCCGAATGCGTTTGGTCAGTTTTCCGTATGCCAGTTGATGTTTTCACTTAAAATGATTTCCTTTTGAAACAAAAGAGAGACACTTAGAGTGGTTCCGGCCACACCGCGCCTAATATTGAGGCGGGGTTGACTCGTAAACGTCACATATGAGCCATGGATCATTTTCCTAAAGCATACACACATTTTGAATGTGTTTGGTAAGTTTTTCGTATGTCAGTTGCTGTTTTCACTTAAAATTATGTTCATTTTAAACAAAAGAGAGACACTATGAATGGTGTCTGCCACACCATGCCTTGGATTGAGGAGGGGTTGACTTGTACATGTCACATATGACCCATGGATTGTTTTTCTAAAGTATCGACACAATCCTAATCCGTTTGGTCAATTTTCCTTATGCTAGTTGTTGTTTTCACTTAAAATGAAGTCCATTTTAAACAAAAGAGAGAGAATTTGAGTGGTGGTGGCCACACCGCACCTCAGAATGAGGAGAGGTTGACTTGTAAACGTCTTATATGACCCATGGATCGTTCTCCTAATGTTTCAATGGAAGCTGAATGCGTTTGGTCAGTTTTCCATATGTACTTAAAATGTTGTCCATTTAAAAAAAAGAGACACTTAGAGTGATCCCAGCCACACCATGACTCGGATTGAGCCTGGGTTGACTCGTACACATCACATATGACCCATGGATAATTTTGATAAATTATAAATAGAATCCGAATGCGTTTGGTCTTTTTTCCGTATGCCAGTTGTTCTTTTCACTTATAATCTCATCCATTTTAAACAAAAGAGACAGAGTTAGAGTGGTACCGGCTACACTGCGCCTCTGATTTAGATGAGGTTGACTCGTACACATCTTAAATGACCCATGGATACTTTTTCTAATGTATCAACACAATCCGAATGCGTTTGGTCAGTTTTCCGTATGCCAGTTGATGTTTTCACTTAAAATGACATCCTTTTGAAACGAAACAGAGACACTTAGAGTGGTGCCGGCCACACCGTGCCTCGGATTGAGGCGGGGTTGACTCGTACACGTCACATATGACCCATGGATTGTTTTACTAAAGCATAAACACATTTCAAATGTGTTTGGTTAGTTTTTCGTATGTCACTTGTTGTTTTCACTTAAAATAATGTACATTTTAAACAAAAGAGAGACACTATGAATGGTATCGGCCACACCGCGCCTTGGATTGAGGCGGGGTTGACTCGTACACGTCACATATGACCCATGGTTCGTTGTTATAAAGTATTGACACAATCAGAATTCATTTGGTTGGTTTTCCTTATGCTTGTTGTTGTTTTCACTTAAAATGAAGTCCATTTTAAACAAAAGAGAGACACATTGAGTGGTGTCGGCCACACCGAGCCTCAGATTGAGGCGGTTTTCCATATTCTAGATGTTGTTTTCACTTAAAAAGCTTACCAAGACATTCATATAATTCAAGACATACAGAATTGGAATAATCCTAAATAACATTGCATGATCAGAGAAATAAAAAAAAGAATGTGAAATCAAGGAGGGTGGGGGGGGGGGATATCTGGGGGTCTAGGGAGTAGGGTGGGGGGGCTGTCCGGGGTCCAGGGAGGAGGGTGGAGGGGATGTCCAGGGGGCTGTCTGGGGGCTTTCTGGGGGGCTGTCTGGGGACCAAGGAGGTGGGAGGGGGGGGTGTGCGGGGGGCTGTGCGGGGGGGTGTTCGGGGGGCTGTCCGGGGTCTAAGGAGAAGGGTGGGGGGCTATCCGGGGGGCTGTCCAGGGGCTATTTGGGGACCAAGGAGGATGGTGGAAGGGGGGGGGGGTGTCCGGGGGGCTATCCGGGTGGCTGTCCGAGGGGTTGTCTAGGATCCAAGGAAGATGGTGGGGGGTTTTCCAGGGTCCAGGAAGGAGGGGGGCTGTCCAGGGAGTTCCCAAACACACAAAGCTCTATAAATATGCTCAAGATACACCACAACCACTAAAATACAACAACATCCATGAAAAGAGACAATATATAAAAATAACTCAACTCCAATACTATACTACGGGTTTATGTAAAACCAACAACTAGAATAGATTAAACATCAAATCTCAGTAATATTATTAAAAAATGTAACGGATCAATTTGTCCCACATCACCATCACCATCATCACCATCATCATCACCCTCATCCTCATCCCCATCATCATCCTCTCCCTCCTCAGCGCCCTCCTCCTCGCCCTCGCCCTCCTCCTCACCCTCCTACTCTCCCTCCTATTCCACATCAGACTCCTCTCCATCATCATCGTCAGGCTGGACATCATCTTGACCACCACTAGAACTGCCACCTGGTGAGCCATATATAGAACGTATCGATGAAATATATTCATCAAAAGATGGGCTGGCCTCTGGTTGAAGTGTTGGATGTAGAACATCAATAAATTTCATAAATGCACTATTTGCCCTACTAGACTATTCTTCCGTCTCTATGACCCTTTTCTCAGCCTGTTCTACCTGTTCCCTAACTTGATGAAGCTCGATGGAACTACAACTCGTACCTGAGGAGGGACAATACCTCGTCGAGGCTATCCTAGGTCGGCAACGTACTCTGCTAGGATGGTCCTCTCCCAACACCTGATGTAAAGAAGCCTGTTACAAATATAAATATATTATTAAGTTACAAAATAGATATTAAAATATAAAATCTATAGTTTAAAACTTACAATCTGCTGCTGAGTCGCTTCGTTGATGGCACTTTCATCCTTTTTCTGTCTACTCGAGAAAAATAGTTTTGCTCAAGGCACACGTCCTTCAATATTCTGTATTTTCCTCTACAATGACATTGAAAACATAAGTTATATGAAAACTTTAGCAAAAAATTAAATAATTTTTGAAACAAAATAAAGTGTAAGTCATAAAGAAAACTTATAAACAATTGTCATACCTGCTTCCACTCATGATCTGGCATCGTAGTATGTTCTAGTGTGTGGAGGTATTTTTTTGCATCAATGTTTTTATTATTATTTACAGATGATTCCTAAATAAAATTTTATAAGGATAATATTAATGCAAAACATGAAAGTTATTAGTTAAATACCTCAAATGTAATTCATACCTTAAACTGGGTAGTCGTCCAATGAGTAATCATCTGGTGATACTACTCTATAGGACAATCATCCACGACTGGTACCGCCTCTAACTCAGTGCCAACTCTAGCACTCCAGCCAATATACAAATCATTCTTGTAGGCTATCCAAAGCTCACCTAAATCTTCAAGACGTTCCGGTCGTGCACCCTCACCATCAGGAAAATTAAATCAAAGCTGACATCAAAATATTAATTCATATAAATACAAAAATAATTCATGGAATTAAATACAACATATTTTTTTACCCATATCTCTGCCCAAGCTCTATCCTTGACCTCATGTGGCAAATATCTCCATGATAGCCTGCTGACGGGAATGATGTCGGAGTACTTGGAAAGCGTCGCCAAAAAACTCCGATATTGCTGCCCTATTTTCTCAACAATTTGGTTGTCTTCATTGTAATACACCATAACCTGTGTGCAGTGGTTTCACACCGAACGCATGCATATACGCCCCTGCCCCCGCCTCCTGTCAGTAGATGTATCTGCCATGAAAGAAAAACAAATATTTTATCAAAAAATGTTATAATGAAAATAAAAATTGCTATAAAAATTTGTTAGGGTTATATAAATATACCTGCGCCAGTCTGATCATTGAGCACCGCTTGATCCATAGAAACTGATGGAACACCCTGTGGTGGAACAGGAGTCGAAGATGATGAAATATAGAAGCTCGGAGAGACAGAAGTATAAGGAAAAGAAGATGGGAAAGCTGTATGACCGGATTCTGATTGGGGAGTGGGAATCATCATGGGATATGAAAATGATGGGCCATAAGATGCAAAAGGTGGTGAAAAAATGGGATGCCTAAATATCCCGTGTGTCCCTAACGACACACCGAGATCAGAATGTGGGAAGGATGACATGTCAGTGGGAGGGGCAGGGTCTAGTCGGGTACGCGAAGCTACTCGTCCACCTATGGTACAAACCCTCCTCGTACCACCGGCCTGAGCACTAGGACCAGTACTAGGCTCCTCGTCGAATAACTGTCGACATATAGATGGATCCTACAAAAATGTTTACAAAAAAATTAATAACATGACATTATATATTCTTTAAATATATATACTTGAAATAAAGTACTTATTATATGAACTAATTGTGGAACGCCCATCTCCTCCATTCGACGATTGTTCTCCATCATTTTTTTTCCTTCGTCTCTCTTTAATTGGCTACATTTCTTACTTTTGAAAACAAATATGTAATTAATTAGAAAAAGGAAACTAATGTGTAACCCAAAAAACTAAATATATGAGGGAATATGGGGATTCATTGGTAATTTAGCTATCAATTTTTTTAGAAGATCTTGAATGGATTTAATAAATCATACAAGTTGTAATGTTCACCAAGTTAGAAATATTGGTTGATTAGGTTTGAATACAGTTCAATTCCAAATTATAAAATGCAATTCAAATAAAACTGCAACCAATAAACATTGAAAATTCACATAATAGTCAAGTCAGCTAAAACATATTTGTGATCAATACTAAATCAATTTGAATATTACCAACCTTAACAACCCAACTCGAGGTAAACCAAAATAATTGAGAACATGGATGAATGATTCTATATATTTTCAACCACAACATGAGGTTAACAATCAAATCTGAAAATTGAGCTATTAGAGTCATCAAAAGAAATAAATGGATTGGTTCGAATGGAACTAGGGATAGTTTCAATTCCATCATTCCCATCATCAAAAATATGTCTTGGAATTACTTCAACTATGACACCAAATTCAGGTCGAAGTTGGTCTTTGACATAAAAAACTTGTTTAGCCATTTATTCCAACACATATGGTTCTTCGGTAGAAAGAGTGAGAGTCATATTAATTACTCTAAATCCAAAATCATCAATAAATGTGCCCTGTTTCGTCATCGAATCAAACCAATGGAATTTCATCATTGTGACTCGTCCATGAGAGTAATAATCCAATATTATTATTTTCTCAACGAATCTATAATAAACCACATTTTCAAATAGCGGTCTACTATCTGAAGCACTGGCATAACAATCTGTTGTGGCAGTAACCATAACACCATCATGTTGTGTTCTCATGTTTTTTTCTCATTCATTGAAAATAAATTTGTACCCATTGATAACAATTGATTTATAGTCACGAAACACTGTATTAGGATCAAAATACAAAGATCTTATTTCCTCAGAGATAGAGTCATCACAAAAACTCAATACCTTCTATATAAATGACTATTAAACTTAATTAAATATTGATATAATTATTTTAAACAGTAATATTTTTACCTTCAATTTTAACCAAGCAGAAAACTCTTTGCTATGAAAATTCTCTATCCTTCTCAAAGATAAAGAACGATGCTTCCTATTTATCATTGTTTTATGTTCCCCATAGATAAAAAATATGAATATTTTAACAAATATATATGTAAGATATACATATTCAATTTAGTTACCTGATATAGTCATCGAACAAATCATAGTTGAACAAAACTGTGCGATGTGCCATCTCCTGCTCTTTATGGCTTAATTTCTTCAATGTATATGATCCAGAAATTCCACCTGTTTGAGGAAGTGATAGAAAACTGGGTTCAATTTTCTCATACTGTTTATCTTCAATTCTCATTGGTATGTTCATTCTTGTAGTAAGATCAGAAAAATACATTGAGAAGAAATCCATACATTCTTGAGCCAAGTAACCGTTCACGATAGAACCTTCGGGATGATTCCTGTTTCAGACATAAGACTTTAATGTGTACATATTTCTTTTAGTTGAATACATCCAAAAAAAAAGAAACAGGTCCTCCAAGATGTATTTCAGTGGGAATATAGACAGTCAGATGCAGCATGCATGTGAAAAATGATAGAGGAAATATTTTCTCCAACTCACACGAAATTAATGGGGCATCTGTCAACATTTTTTGCAAGAAAGACTTGGAAAACATCTTAGCACAAATATCTCTAAAAAAATGGAACAACTGAATAACAGTCACCCTTAAATTATTGGATAAAATATGACAGATTTCTATTTGAAGCAACTCATGCAGTAGAACATGATAATCACGAGTATTCAAATATTTTAGCTTCAACTCTCTTCTGTTGACCCATTTAGATATGTTGCTTGAATAGCCATCGTGAACTCTAATAGTCTCTAAAACTTCCAGAAATTGTTTTTTTCTGTAGGTGTCATCACATAAGAAGCACATGGAAGTTGCCATTTATTTTGACTAATACGCACAAAATGCAATTTTGGTCTGATGCCCCAATCCACCAAGTCACGCTGAGATCGAAAATCATCTTTTGTCTTCCCCTAGACATTTAAGAGAACCGAAATCAACATTTATCGTAGATTATTTTCAATATGCATTACGTCTAAGCAATGACATAACAAATTGGTTGACCAATAAGGAAAATCAAAAAAGATAATCCTCTTCCTCCAATAATAACAGGTTTCAGTGTAAATATTCTTTCTCTTTCCAGATTTCATTTGACCCTTCCCAAATGGAAAAATGAAATCTTTCAATTCATTAAGCACATCATTTCCAGATATTCACTGAGGTGGATCATCGGTCTCTATGGTATTATCAAATCTTCGACGATTCATTCTATATGGATGATCATTTGGAAAGAATCGTCGATGTCCAATAAAACTGAAACTACAACTATGTTTCAGTCTTCTAGATTGTGTATTCTTCATAAAAACTAGGCATGACAGTTTTCCCTTCATTCTCTATCCAGAAATCATTGCATAAGCCGGAAAATTGTTGATCGTCCACATAAGCACAACACGCATCTGAAATATGTCTTTCAAACATGCATCGTATGTGCGCACACCCACATCCCAAAGAAGTTTCAACTCTTTTATTAAAGGTTGAATGTATACATCAATATCAATTCCAGGATCAGAAGGACCATATATGAGTATAATAATGAAAGTGAAAGGTTTTTTCATACACAACCATGGGGGAAGATTATAAATGTGTATAAAAACTGGCCATGTGTTGTGCGAAGTAAGCATCTACCCAAACGGATTAAAACCACCACATAAAAGACCTAGCCTCACATTACACACATCAGCTGCAAAATCATGATGTCGAGCATCAAATCTCTACCTTTAAAATCCATCTGTAGGATGAACCAACTCATCATTAGTCTTCTTTCTCTCGGTATCATGCCATCTCATTTTTATTGATATGTCACCAGACATAAAAATATTCTGGAGTCTGGGGATCAATGGAAAGTGCCACATTACTTTCTGTAGAACATGGGATGGTGTTCCATCAGATTTTGACATCCAGCAGGATGTACCACAATTTATACAATCATTTCGTTCATCGGTTTCCTCCCAGAATAAACTCCAATCTTTCATGCAAGCATGAATTTGTTTTCTTGAAAATCCAAGTTCCTCAACTAACTTCCATTCCATATAGTGGTTTGAGGGAATATCTGCATCATCTGAAAGTAAATCCTTTAAGAGGGTAATAATGTAATCGATTTCTTTATTAGAAATCCCATACATAGTTTTCCCACGAACAAACGGATTAAAAATTCCAGCGTTTTCATTTTATCGCATTGTCTATATACTAGAGCCGTGGAAGTATCATTCAATTTTTTCACCCTATCAATATCATTATTTTCACTAGATGCATTTTATGTCCTCATATCAAAGTCTTCTTGAGTCTAAATCCTTTATTTTTCATGATGGAGAATAAATGGAAACCGATCATCTAACAAATTCTCCATTCCAGTCCTTTCATTTTGATCATCACCAATTTGAGATTTCATTTTCTCCCCATTGTGATACCACTAAAAGTAGTTTTCTTTAAAACCATTTTTGGTTATGTGGTAGCTGACTTCTTCACAGCTCAACCAAGGTCTACCAACACAATTGGAACACGAGCAGTGTATGTAGCCACTATCTGAAGCATTGTTAAATGAAAAATCTATAAAGATCTCCAAATTGTTTTGAAAATCGCTTGAGATCTGACCGGTTTCATAAATCCAACTTCTGTCCATTTTGTAAAAAGAATTTATATAAGTCATTTTGTCATAAAAAATTTAATACGATTGAAATTTAATGGAAAATACATTTAAGTAAATGATAAAGGAAGAAGTTTCTACTCAATGTAGTGAACTATTAAAATAATGTAAAGAACAAGTACTCATAAATTAAATTAAAATTTATTTATATTCATTTTCATTAGGTCTATAAGAGGCACATGCCTCAGGTCCCATTATGTGTTATAGGCATCCCAAATCATTCACTCATGTTCAATAACTCATTATTGGCACCTTTATGGCCATACCTTTCACTACCCAATTACTTCCCCAAGTCAAGCGCACCCCATGGGTGAATAAATTTTAGGCTTCTACACTAATAGTTTATTCCTGGCTTGTAAAAAGATTTAATTTCATTAAGTATAGACAAAAAAATTTATTTTTAAATTTGAGATTAATAATAAAGTATGTCAATGATAACAACATTACTGAATTAGACTTGTGACTTATCTAACATTTTTACGGATGTCTACACATGCCAGCATGGGTAGTGAAAAGCTCCCCAACCTCATAAAAGTGAGTATTGGCCAAGAAGGACACATAATATACAACTTACAATGAGAACCATATTTAATTGACCCTAAAGTTATATTAGTACCATCATCTTGGGGGAAATGGAATATATGATCTTGGTTAACTGATGAATTCAAAATCTTTTATTCCATATGTTGGACACTATCTAAGGTAAGAAATCATGTGAGGATGTGTTTACATCATTCAATTTCTTACATGCTAGTGAGAATGAAGGCTTGAATTAATGACTTGAGTTCACTGATTAAATGAGGGTATAGGTTTCATAGGCTGTGTAAATATAATGAATAAATAAGGGTAGAGGTTGCATACACTATGCATGGTGGGGGAGTCTTAGCCGATTTAGAAACTAAAATAAATTCCCATCATAGGTATCAATAAGAAACATCAGCATCAAAAGAAACTCCAAATAAAAAAGGACTAAAAACATCAAACATTTTCAATAATTCACTACTATGCATGGTTTATCCACATGTTTAATAGTAATTATATGTCTTAATCATGAACCACCTCTATAGATCCCTGTTTTCACCAATAAACATAAGTTAAATATCTCAAAATATCTCAAAAAAAACTCATTAATAGGCTCAAAATGTAAATATAATCTTGAACTAACCATGGAATCTATTTCACAACACATTCTCACACACCAGTTATCTGATGTGTTACTAAATACCAAACATAGTCACATAGTGTACTATAAAAAATTACATTACACAATCCTTATTAAAAAAAATTTCATTTTAATAAAACACTTTCCTCAAGGAATTTTAAGGAAAACATTCATAAAAACTTTTCTAAAAATTAATAAACACATATCAATAAATCTCCAAGTAACAATTAATTACAAGATGTAGAAAAAGCCTAAAAACACATACTTAGAAAATCTAGAATCCAACCGCATTGAATTTGAGATGTTTCTTCTTCGATGGAGGGTTAAAGATTTATTTAATTAAATGGATTGGAATGGAGAAACTCTATATTAAATCAAAACACAAAAAATGATATACACATTAAAATCAAAACTTAAAACTAAAATATGAGATGAATAACAAGAAAAACAAGGTATCGATTAAATATTTTATGTGTATAAAGAATAAAATACCTGATTTGAGATTATTCAGATGGATTTTCAGCGGTTCGGATGGGGGAAGTCGCGAGAGGAGCCGATCCCTTGAGAGATTTAGGGTTCTGTCGTGAATGGGGGAGAGGAGCGACGACCAACTGTATTTGGGGTAAAACTTTACCAACGGTTTTTATAAACCGTTGGTAAAGGGGTGTCCAAGGAACCCTTTCAAAATCGTTCAGTAGAACCGTTGGTAAAGGGGAACCCTTTCCCAATGGTTTACGGGAACCATTGGGAAAGGGTGCCTTGGACACCCCTTTACCAACAGTTTCTTAAAATCGTTGGGAAAGGGTGTCCTGACCCTTCTTTACCAACGATTTAAGCAAACCGTTGGTAAAGAATCATTGGGAAATCCTCCATTAAAAGTAGTGGGAGATGGTAGAGTAGCTAGAGGTGGTAGACATTTTGACTTGTTACCCCCACCACCACCCCCAGGTGGTCCCCTCTGGGCTTATGGACCAGGTGGTCAGGGGCCAGGGCAGCTGCAGGTGATTGATTATTATGACCCAGAGGGTATTGGGATGATTCTAGGTTTGATATGTTTCTTATATACATATTTTTAGTTTTTATATAAATAAGTGTGATATACTCCTTTCTTTTCAATACCCTGTCTAGAGACTTAGAGATTCCGATTGAGCCATTGGCTGAACCCTTATGCTTGTAGAATCCTACTGGAGGAAACTCAATGATCGCATATTAATGGAAATTGTGTGACCAAAATATTGATGTTAAGAGGTTTTTTGGGATCTATTTGTCGCATAAATTAGGAATTATTAAGTCATCTTAGGTATGGAATGGTTATCTATAGTTCATTCCTAGATAGAGTATTTCATGTGGAGGATGCGGTGTGTCCACAGTGATAGGACAAGGCTTTCAATTGTGGGTAAAAAAGAGACTCAAGAAGATCAATATGGGCTCTTCCAAAGGGGGTTACAACCTATTACTCACTATTTAGAGATCATGACTCATGGTGCAGTGGATGATATGAGCCTTCAGTTTCCTATAGTGGTGGCGAAGTATGAGGAAATATTTCTTAAGTATGTTCCAGGATTACCTTCCCACCAATAGAAAGAATTATGTATTGATCTACCACCCAAATGGCCTCAATATCTATTACAACTTATAAGTTATCTCCTATAAAGCTTTGTGATTTGATGGTGCAGTTGGTGGGCTTGTAGAGGAAGTAATTTATCAGGACTAGTGTTTTACCCTAGGTATACCCAGTGCTGTTCACCAAGAATAAAAATGGGATATTGAGGTTGTGTGTAGATTAAAATCTCCTAAATTAAGTTACTGTAAATAACAAGTATCCACTTCTAAGGATCGATGACCTCCTTGATCATTTGGGAGGGGCATGATGGTTCTCTAAGATTGACCTTATATAAGGCTATCACCATCTATGAGTATGAGGTGATGATATACCAAAGACGAATTTCTAATGTTGTTATGGTCACTATAAGTATATGATAATTCCATTTAGCATGATTAATTCCCATTATTATTCACGATACTTATAATCTAGACATTTCAATCTTTTTTAGACCAATTTGTGGTAGTATTCACTGATGATATCCTAGTGTACTCAAGATATGGGAAGAAGTATGTGAGACCCTTGAAGATGGTCCTAAACATACTCTAATTGAACTAGATTTATGATAATATCTCAAATTACTAGTTATTTATTAAGTAGGTATACTTACTAGGACATGTTATCTAAGAAGATGGTGTAGTATTGGAACTAACGTAGGTTAAGGCAGTGTTAACTTGGGAGCCACCCAAGAACATGATAGAGGTTAAAAGCTTCCTTAGGTTGGAATGATAATATTGGATATTTATACCTGATTTATCTAGGATATCATATCCCTTTACAACTTTTAACCTAAAGGGGAATCCTTTCTTGTGGATAGAGAGGTTCTAGGAATTTTTTTTGGAGTTGAGGTTGATATTGACGAGCACTCCCACCTTGAGATTCTTGGAGGAGGGTGTTGAGCATGTAGTGTTCTATGATGCATTAGGGACTGGGCTTGGTTGTGTTAAGATGCAGAGTTAGGTTGTGATTTACTATTGTTCATGTTAGTTGAGACCACATTAACCAAACTATTCAACCCACTATTTGTAGCCATATGTGGTAGTCTTCCCACTGAATATTTGGTGACACTACCTTTTGGGTGATCAATTTATCATTTATTCTGACCACAAGAGTCTCAAGTATATATTTTACTAGAAGGATATTATCTTGAGATAGAGGTGATGGATAGAGTTCTGTTAGGATTATGAATTAAAGATTTTATATACTCATGGTAAGGGGAACATGGTATCAAATTATCTCTGAATAATATCTTATTCACAACTACTAAGAAAGGAATCATAATAGTTAGCCACATTATAGTTATCCTTTGTCAATGAAGATGGATCAAATTAAGTTTAGTCAAAATTTGTTACCCCTCCACTTATACGGTGAGTTAGGGAGGAATAAATTGGGGACATCGATTGTGAGACCCTATATACTCACATATCCACTGGACAAGCTCCCAATTAATTTTATTAATGTGGGGATCAGGTCATTCTTTTTATAGGATGAATGATGGTATCAGTTGCACTGAGAGAGGAGGTGATAAGGAAGTTTCATACTTCACCCTTATAGGTACATCCAGGTGTGGAGAATATGCACCACGATCTTTAGTGGAAGTTATGATGGCAAGGGATGAATATGTGTATTGTATAGTTTTTCTCTCAATGTCTTACTTGTTAGAAAATGTAGGATGAGCACCAGGTTCTAGTGGGTTTAGCTCAACCCCTTGAATAACCAGAGTGGAAGTGAGATGATATATCTATAGTCTTTGTGATGGGGTTAGCACCGAAATTTATAGCACATGATTCTATATGGGGTATCATAGACCAACTCACCATGTTGGTCCACATACTAGCTATCAGAGAGTATAGTTCAGTAGAGAGGTTGGAACACTTGTATGTGTAGGAGACAATATGGCTCCATGAAGTTCCCTCGACGATCATTTCTAAGAATGATTATTGCTTCACATCTTGGTTATGGAGAGGATTAGAAGAATCCTCTGGGAACCATTTTCATTTTAGAAATGGATTTTACTCTAAAATTATGTCCATAAAGAGCGAACCATTCAGGTCATGGAGGAAATTTTATTGGCTTTCATGTTATACTTTGTCTATAGTTAGTAAGATCAACTACCATTAGTGGTGTTTCTGTAAAACTACAACTACCATTCCATTATTAATATTTCAACATTCAAGACCATGTACGGGTGACCCAAAAGGTCACCACTATGACAGATTGTGATTGGAGAATAGAAACTTATGGGTCCTGATATTGTATGATCCACTTCAGATAAGGTGAAGATCATCCAAGAGAGGATGAGGATTGCACATATCCATCAGGAGTCTTTTGAGGACTGGTGAGGGAGGCCTTTGTAGTTTTAGGATGGAGACTATGTGTCCCTAACTATCTCACCTCAATGTAGGTTATAGAGACTTGGATGGGGTATCAAGATATCTCTAAGATTTATTGGACCTTTCTAGATACTATATGGAGTTGGAGAGGTATTGTACCACTTACCTCTACCACTACAGTTAGAATGAGTACATGGAGTCTTCCACGTGTCGCAACTGAGGATGTATGTTCATGAATCATCACATGTTATTGATAGGGGCGATATTGACATTGAGGATAGAGCTACATTATCTGACTACTAGGTTGAGATTAAGGGTTGTAAAGAGGGGATCTTTCATGGGTGATCGATTCCTCTAGCTCATGTTCAATGGAAACATGATAATCTTCAGGAGAGTACCTAGGATTGGGAGACCTAGATGCATGCTCATTACCCACATATCTTTGTGTAGTATTTTTCTTTGTTTCCGAGGAAATAAATCACCAAGGTGGGGAGAATGTCATAATTCTATTTTTTAAGTATTAATTTAGAATATTATATGGATTATTTTTAGAGATAATCATTGAGACAGTGTGTGATTTCAAGAATCGTTGATTCTGGTATTAATTTTTGAAATATATTAAATATATTTAATTTCATGGATGTATAGTTTTCTCTAAAAAGTGTAATAACTCCTAAATTGAGGATTTATCAGAAATATGAGGCGTTCATTGAGCTTAGAGCATGGGATTTACCCAAGGCATGCCATAATCCTTGTCAGTGTCCAACGTTTTTATAAAGTGCATTCGTGGGAGAATTAATATAATTAATAAAATAAATAAAATAAATAAAATAAATAAATTATTTTATTTATTTTGATGGAGTGATGTGAAATCATCTAAAATATATGATTGTGATGCAATATTAGGGTTTTCTGCTTAACCTAAGAGATCATGAAGACCATTGGAGGAGATCATTCTTATTAAACGATATCAGATCTGATTGAGATCATGGGCCATTGCATCATCAGAGTTTGAGGATCTCACTATTGATAATAATGCAGATTCATTATTCATCAGTGATCAATGCATCTCAAGATATGATGTTTGTTTTAAGTAGATTTTCCTTGTTTGATTATCCCTATGATGAATGTGAATTAATCAACTAACTAATTGATTCGCAGATCAATCATATTGTGAGTACAAGTTAGATTATGTGGGATTGGGGGATTTCAATTGTTCATTATATTATATCTCTTAATTCATCATTATAACTATAATGAATTGAGGTCAACACGAACATTGAATGAGGTCTATTCCTTATGTTTGTTTTTGTTCATTTCTTCTCTCATTATTTGCATGTTCATCATGTGAAATTCCTTTGGTCAGCAGTTCGATGAAATACCTAGTACTCAATAATTTCTTGACTATTATTTGGCACAACAGATCGATACCAAGAGTATGGATCATGATTGAGGATATGATTGAGATGTGGTGAAAATGGCGGATGATCATAGATAGATCGAAAAAGATAAAAAAATTATATTCATATTAGTTCTATGGTGTGGATAAGGACAAATCACAAGGGCGCTTCCCGAGCAGTTTAGATGGGCACATCCTAGCGATTAGTGACAACATGGATCAGTCAACCCCAGATCCTTTTTTTCGATGAGGTTTGTAGAAAAATTTTCACAAAGTATGATTTGGAGAAGAAACTATGGGTTATGTGAAATCCTATGTTACATTATGTGTATTCCATCATGAAACGCCATGTGGGACCCTCAAAATGGCAACTAGGCTTTTCATGAAGTGACAAAGATCACATGTAGTGTGGTCCCAAGCTGGTCAACTTAGTGTGTAAAGGAGGTACATTACTTGGAGGCTGAGTGGTGTTACTTGCTGTGTGGGACACACCACATTCCATGTACACAATGGAAAACAGATCAGTATGTACAAGGAGTACACACCTATTGCCCCAAATTCCATGTGTGGCAGGATACACACCCTGTACTTCGACAAAGACATAGGAATGGTCCGTGATGCATGGGTAGAAATCAATGCTGAAGGGAAACACATTTTACTCATAGTACATGCTATGTGCTCTCTCAAATAAGGCTTGGATACCTTGTCCTCTTTAGATTCGATAAGTTTCATTATAGTATGTTCCATTGATCCTTTCCCAGAGGTCCATTATGGAACCAAATCCTAAGATTAGGATAGTGGTCCCCTATTAGAAAATTTAGTCTAATATAGGGTTTTTTAAATTCGTCCATGAGGCCTAGAGTGAGATCCTTTATCATCAACATTTCCCTTGGTGGGGTTTTTGGAATTGTTGTGACGAACAGTATATAGGCATTGATACCCTAATTAGAAAGTTAATCTAGATTGGGTTGTTGGTATACCCATACGGCCCTTTGTGTGATCTCCATATTTGTATCAATCTCTCTATACTTCCAGCATGTACTTCTTATGGCAAGACCCTAAGATAAATACATATCAGGTGGATGTCATTAGTCTTATTTGACTTGAAGAGTGTGTTCTCCCGAATGAGTGTTATATGTAACATTTGAGAAATAATCCTAGGATGGCTTTATGGTTTTTATCTCACCTTGAAATTGTATGTATACTATGAGTATATATAAATGTTCTTATTATATATTATTTTGATATATCCCTATGATGAGATAACTATTATAATTGATGCTATATGCATAGTGATTTTGGGGTGTCTTACTGGGGATTGTTATACTAACCCCTATATAGGATTTTCCCACATGTAGAATGCCTTATGTAGATGAATGACCTTTTGATCGAGTCCTAGATTGTCTAGGACTTGGTTGATCTTAGTGAGACTAAAAGATCGAGTTGTGTTTCGATGGTTATATTTACAACAATCCTGTCCTATTTCACAGGTCTACCTTGTTTTTCATTTGTTTTGGTGATATTGTATTCATCATATTCGATTTGTTATACTTGTTATCATACTATAATGGTGGGATTAAAGATGTTTTCATGCATGGTTATCAATTGTAACATTTCATCATTGTTTTCACTAGGAGATGTGTGTGTGTTTACCGATACATTAGGCTAAGGCCTCTCATGTGTGTGACATGCTTACTTAGTGCTGGTCACTATCCCTTGACCTATTGGGGTTGAGCATGGGAATTAACAACATAGGCCCCATTGTTCTGGGTCACGATAAAATCAGTTTAACATGAATCATAAATTATGGTTGAAGTTGATTAAAGATTATGACTTTTCAATACATTACAACCTCATGAAAGTGAATAGGGTGGAAGATTCTCTCAGTAGAATGAATCATACTAGCATGTCTCTGATGAGGATAAAATAATCCAATATTTTTAGACATGAAAAAGTTTCATTGTGAAATATTTAAGGAATGTGATAATTCTTATTTTCTGAAATGAGTGTTCATCCATCTCTTCAAGTGAATATTAAAGAGGAATAGAAGGAAAATGTATAACTACAAAAGAAGGTGAAAAATGTTTCTGATTTCAACATTAACTATGATGGAATGATAAGATTTAGGAAATGTGTATGGATTTCATATATACCAGATTTTAAGAATTATATGATGGATGAAGCTCATAGTTCTTCATTCTCTATTCATCATAAAAGTGAAAACATTTATAGATATTTGAATGAGTATTCTAGGTGGGATGATTTGAAGAAATATATTTCATAGTTTTTATCCCAGTTCTTGGAATGTCAACAAGTTAAGGATATGTGACATAAGTATAAGGTAATATTACATCCATTACCCATAACAGAATGGAAATGGAAAAACATCACCATGCATTTTTTATTGGAATCCCCAAATTTTTTAAAGGGAATAATACAATATGGGGTGTATTTAATCACCTTAAGAAGTCAAAAAAATTCATTTTCATTATAGAATATTTATATCTTGATGAAATTACTCAATTATACATTAAGTAAGTGGTAATATTGCATGGTGTAGATATATTAATTACATCTAATTGGGATCTGAGGTTTACCTGAATGTTTTGGAGAGGTCTTCAATGGGAGTTGGATATAGAGTTAAGTTTTAGTATTTCCTATCATTCTTAGATAGACGATCATTATGAGAGGATATTTAGAAATCTAGAAGATATATTGAGATCTTTATATATGTATTTAAAAGGTTTTTTTGGATTAACACCTTATTTTTGTTGAATTTTCTTACAACAATATCTTTCACTCCAGTATACATATTGATTGTTATGAAGCCCTCTATGGTAGGAAGTGTAGAGATCCAACATGTTCTAATGAAGTTGGATAAAGAAATATATTGGTACCAAATCTATCTGAAAAATGGAATATACTTTTATATCCATTTAACAACACATAAGAGAAGGTCAAAGTTGACAAAAAAATTATGCTGACAATCATTAGAAACATCTATAGTCCAAAGTTGGTGACAAGGAATTACTAAAAACATCATCCTGAAAGAGGGTGATGAGATTAGGAGTGACGGGAGAGCTATGAAATTTTTATATTATTATTTTTTAAATTCTGGATCTTATCATGATGGAATCTTATCGATTTATGCTCCAACTGAATCTCTCTCAAGTTTATGATGTGTTCTATGTATATCTATTTAGGAAATACATTCTTAATCATTCAGTAGTACTGAACTCAGAGTTCATACCACTGGAGTAATATATTTCATATGAATAATAACTAGTAGATATTTTAAATCATATAAATAATGTTCTGTGAAACAAGAACACTGGCCTAGTAAAAGATTTTTGGTGAAACACAAATTTAAGGAAACTATGTGGGAACCTTAGGATGCGATGAGGTATTAGTATCCTCATCTATTTGTATTAGAGTAATGAATTTTAAGGAAAAAATTCATTTTAATGGGTGGGTAGAAAATAACACCTTGATAATTTTTATGAAATATTTTTCTCTGAATAATTTTATTTCTTTGATAGCATGCATTACACATAACACCGATTTTTAACGAACCACGATTTATTATTAATATATTATTATTTAAAATGAAAGTTATTTCCAATAATTTTGATTGGAGGGCATGAATATGATTAAATAAACTATAAAAAATAAATGGTTTTTATGTATAAAATAAATTAATTGGTTATTAGTTGATTATAAATGAAAATAAAAATCATTTTAAAGAAAAAGAAATATTTTTCCAAAAAATAGTTTGTATGCACACAATGTATTTTTATCTTAATAAATTAAATTAATATATATTGGTGAATAATTTTAGTGAATTTTTATTATTATTTAATTGATAATTTTTTTTAAACATTAATAAAATATTTTTCTATGCATATTATTTGGATAAATTTAGTTTTATGTTTAAAAATATTTTTTTTCTAAAAAGAATTTGTTTTTCAAATTTTACGCAGTTAATTTAAAATTAATGTAATAAATTTATAGGTATTTAATTTAATACAATTTATTAAATATTTAAAATATGGAGGTTTATATTTGGTATATAGGTCCATTTTATTTTTGGTCAATATGAATAGTAACTGTGGTAAAATATATCACCTCGGTAAAGAGTAAACTGGGTTAATCTAGGTTAAAAATAAGTTATAAGGCCATAATTATTTATATTAATTATTATAGGATGAATATAATTATACCCTTATAAATTTAGGATCTAAATTTATTTGTTTAATATAAAATTTTCTACAAAAATGACTTATATATTATGTAAATAAAAAATGTTAAAAAATGTCACTCTCTTAGTTTTAAATATCTTTTTTTGTTCATATAGGAAAAAAAGTTATGAATGAAGATTAATAGTAATTTTTTGCATAGTGAAATTATATTCATTATGGTAATTTATTTATAATTTTTAGGTATTGTATAATTACCTAAATTTCTCACACAACGCTAATATAATCTTTATTCAATTAGTGAAAAAATAAAATATAAATGATTTTGAAAATATTAAAAGTGATATAATTTGAGTAATTTATAGTGTTACACGAATTTATAGGTTAATATGACATATTAATATTCTTTTAAACAGCTAATTTAAAATTCTTACTTTGTCTTTATGTATTTTAAGTCAAATTAAATGAATAGTGATAAAATTGACAATAATGATGTTTTATCAAAATAATATGTAATTAAATTATTTAAAAATCATAAAAATATTATAATAATATAAGGTGGATATTATTTGGTCATATATTTCATAATATATTAAATTAAAGACCAATTTTCACCTTATAAGTAAAAATTAAAACCTTTTAATATTGAAAACATTGTTACCGTAGCTAAAGGGTTAATCAAAATGATATGGCTTAAAATGAAATAAGAAGTTATCTAAATTATATTTATAATGGAATTAAAACTCTTTCCTACCTTATATTATAATACCTAACCATTTTATGCATTTTTATTGAGAATTAATTTATTATAATTTAATATTTTGAGAAATTCCAACAGTTCCCCTCACCTTAATTATAAAAGGGAACCTCCCCCTCACTTATTTACAACAAATTGATCCTTATATCTCAACAAAAATATTCCAATTTATCTTATAAAATTATATATCCCCATTATAAAGGTTTTTTTCTTCCTAGAATACCAACCCTAGATCTCTTTAGAGGTTATCTGAAGGAATTGTTTCGAAGAAGAGTTAATCACCTTAACATATCACTTTCTTTTCTACCTTTATTTACCATATCTAGATCTATTATTTTATCATAAAATAGTAAATAAAGTTTCCTAAATATTCTGAAATGTTATTATTATTATGGAAAACCCATTATAAACTCTATTTGACATCAAACATGAAGTGAAACTATAACTCATACATACGTACGACTTACTGCCTCCACATAGCGATACAATTCATTTTTTGTCACCATTTTTTATGGATGGGTATTATGAAGTCTTTAATGTTTATATATGATATTTATGACATAATTATACATATTTAAGCATAATATCATGTTTACCTTCTTAACATACAATCCTTTGTGAAGCAATAACGTCGCTCGTGCGTACGTGTGGACTACCACCTCCATAAAGCGACGTGATTCGTTTTTCATTTAAATTTTACATGGACGGTAATGAATATTTATTAATATATATTTTATATATGATATAATAATTATACTTTAAAGGTGAATTAATATTTACCTTTATTTTGTTCCATTCTTCGAAAAATGAAAACAGCGTTCATGCATATATACGACCTACCTTTTCTTTGAATGGTGTAATCAATTTTGCTATTTATAAATTTTATGGATGACTATAAATATGTATATAATTAATTTATATTATATTTATATAATTATTAATATTATATAGGTTATGTAAAAAATATAAATAAAAAGGTACTCGAACTACTGAACTGAAATACCCTTGATAAACAAAACTGTTAACACCCAAAAATAACTATTTTAATAAGGAATTATTGATAAAAGGTGGTGTTGGAATGTTATAAATAGATCATACATGATATTATAAGTATGTAAATGTATATGGTAAATAATTATAATAAATTTAAATTTATTCTATAGTAGTTTAGAGTGATTTCAAAGTAAGGAGAACATGAGGTAACCGTTTCATATCCCAATCTCTTTGTTTATCGGGTTTGATTATAACCATGCCTATGATGATGAAATATTATGAAATTACTTTCAAGAAACTTATGAATTTTATTTTCTTATAGTTAATTTTTTAAAAAAAATGTTTTCATTTTATTTTACTCAACTTATTTTCTCAAGATACAACAAATATTTTTTTTAAGAATGTCAACTTTATTTTTCACTTTAGTCAAAAAAAAACCTTTTTCTTCCATATACATGTTTTCTAAAAATGTTTTAAGGAATGTTTTTAATTTTATTCTATGATTTTTTAGATTCATTTTTAACAATGTATGAATTTTTATAAAATGTATTAAAATAAATATTCTTATCATTTTTCAATTGAGGAACTTTTTAACTTTTTTTAATAGTGTAAAAGAAATGATTTTTTATACTGAATGAATGACTTTTTTTCCGTTATGACTAATTTTTTATTTAAATATTATTTTACAAGTTTACATGATTATTTTCAATAAAAAAATTTTCCTTTATATTTGTCTAGTTTTTTATAAGTTATTTCAAAATGTAAAAATTATTTTACTTAATAATGTTTTAATTATATTTTAATGGTATTTATATATATCAAATACAACAAACCTTGATTTTACTAATGATTTTATAGGGATATGATTCAATGATACTATCCTTATTCGTTTACTGGATGTTTTATGTTTATGACGAAAATATTTTTATGAAACCTATTTATTTTCCATGGGTTATGATTTCATAAAATGATGAAATGTTTATGAAACCCATTTCTTTTCCATGGGTTATGATATGACAAAATATTTATGAAATTAATTTATTTTAGGGGTCCTGATATTATTAACGACTTATGATCATCTGGAACACATATATATGATTTTACTTTTGTTATATGTGTGACCTATATCTCCCTCCAATTTATTAGGTAAATATTGACATCCCATGAGATAAACCTGAATAGAACGTGGAGTGAACCTAGTTCAGTAAGAAAATATATCCACTCTAATAGTATTGAGAGTGAACCTTGACCACTACGATGGTTTTGGGGGTGATCCCATTCCACTACGATATCCTTTGACATGACTATTGAATACCAATTAAATGATTTTATATACTTATGTGTATTCTAAAAATCTATGTCTTATACCGACGTTAATCTTTCAGGGTTCATGTTATTTGATTCACTTATGATTAATGTCTAATTAATAGCCAAGATTTTTGACATGACTTAATATTAAGGTCTTTGATATGCATATTTTGGTTTTTAAATATTAAGATCATGTTCTTATACCATTATTATCATGTTATGATTATATGAGCATTGATATCTCCCATGTTTACTGTTACTGACCATATAATATCACCCTTTTATTAAGTTACATTTCCCCAAGTTGTGAAGAGAGGGATTAAGTATGATATGTTTAAGAATGGTGATAGTTATGAAGTTCTAAGTTGGAGATGATGTAGAACTATAATGATCCAGTTGTTTATGTTCCCAAATTTCCCAAGATACTAGACCTATATGATTCTGACATGTATAGTTATGTTATGATAATAATATTCATCTATTTAGTTATAATATCTATGTATGAAAAGAATGGGTATATATATCACGAGACACATGAAAACCCTTTTGTATATCCCAAGGTAGGGGAAATATATATGATCATGGAACATAATCACATAGAGAGTGTTATATTTAGATAGATTTACTTTTTGTACTTAAAGGGAAACCCAATTGGTATCATGAGGGCTATCCATGACACTTAATCTAGTCATTTCCACACTTAGGCCTATAAATTTTGTCATCATGTGTTTTATGGTCAACAAATTGTGTATATAACTACTTTTCTCCTTTTTATTCTCATTTTTATCATGGTAGGGTTATTTTTGAACCTTTGCGATGTGTTTCTTTAATGATCATGAAATGTCCTATATTATTCTTATCTATTTTGTCCTAATTTATACTATTGGATTTGTTTATATATTTTTTGAATCTAAGACCTATTTGGTTAGTTTACATTATTCATGGAATCGTTATATATGAATGTTTGTACCAAGGATAAAACCTTCTCCCATACTTACTAACTTAATCCCCTAGCATTTATGCCAACTAATAGTGATCTAGAGGTTCACCTAAGGTGTTTTGATGATCTAAGTTGATATCGTTCAGGTCATTAAGATAAAATCATTAAAAAATGTCATCAAATTTAACTTGAAGGGATTTTATAGAATAAAAGTTGAGATTAACTTGGAATTAGGACCATCGAGACTCAGGAAGTAACCCAAAATTATTTTTGTAGATAATAATTATGACAAGAACCTGAGTTATTTGGAGTAGTATAATATTACTATTTCTCTATTTATTTTGTGCCTTGAGTCTATCCTATTTACTTGAGTATTAGTCATTATTTAGGGTGTTATTATGTAGGCACAAATTGGGGTACATGTCATTCCACATGCTTACCCATTATTGATTATATTATAGGTGGGATTAATGAAATGTTTATATTAAACAAAATAACATAAATGAATAAATAGTATTTTCCTATATATTTATTGTAAAAAAGTATTTAAATATGAACTGATGATTAATTACTTGAGTGTAAAGTTTTATAAATTACATGAATAAACCAATTTGTTATTTATTTTTTATAGGGTTCAAAGAACGTTATTCATGTATTTAAATTATATCCTAAGAATGTTTTAAATGTTCTTATAGTATGTTTAGAGAAAGTTTATTATGTATTTAAAAATATTTTTAAAGCATGTTTTATTTGATTTTATTATATTCCATAAGAATTCATAATAAAAATGTAGGTTTAAGGAACATGTTTTGAATAAATAAAAGTGTTTTGACTAATGGAAGGAAGTGTGAGGGGAATGCGGTTAGAAGAGCGTGATCCACCGAGAATGTCATCTTCTAGTTTCTAATATTTAAGAAATCATTCTATAATGTTGTATACCAATGGATAAGGTTTATATCAATGGGAACTAAATGATATTGAGTCTTCACCATGCTTTTATGTTGGTATTAATTAGAAAGATGTAGATGAATGTATTCAACACATCCACTTTATTTTGGAACATGTCAAATTCCCCAAAATACACCAAGAGAAAGTGGCCATATTTATTCTTGAAAGGGTCACTTAACTATAATGGGATATTATGAAGGGATTGATAGTTTTTAATTAACAATAGTGGAAGTGTATAAATCCCATCCCAATATCACAATGTATATAATATAAGAAATCTAAGAAAAAATGAAAATGAAGATCCTATAAACTATGTATACCTAATAACATGAGGCCACTATAACATCTGGATCACCTTTTTATGGGATTGATGAATACAACTTCAGTATAAAAAATGTCTCCCACCTCTATAGGTATATCCATTGGCTGACTGGATCACTTAAAATTCATGTATGACTCTCCATCCTCCACTGAGTTCTAGAACCTTAGTGTTCCAATGAAGAAAAATATTGTAGATTAGGGATAAGGATTTTTGCCAAACATCTTATGGCATCACACAACCACCACAATGACAAGAATATGGTTTATATATCCTTGATGACACTACTTGAATAATTCATACATTAAATAATGTGTTATATCACATGGGTTAATACTTCATTCTTAACATAAATCATATGGATGTATTTAATGAATTCTATCATGTTACATATTTTATAATACATTTATAGAAGATATCCTTTATAGAAGATCATATTTTGAATATTATCTCTTAATATAAAAGTTTCATATGTATCATATCCTTTGTTAAATGAATCATAGGATACGATTCATGGAAAATATAGTGGTTTTTAATCTCACTACATACTTAATATAATTCCCCAATCATAGGGTACAACTGCATGGGTTTAGCTATGGTAGTGGATTTTTTAATCAAAATATGCTATACAATTCCATATAATTGTATGGTATGATTTCCTATAATAATTAAATAAAAAATGGACTAAATCCATGCATTATTAAAGTCTATATCATAAATTCTGATATACCTTATTCACTTATATATATTTATATCATATATATAAGACCTTTAGGAATTATTACTTTAAATATTTCAATTTAACTAAAGCTAAAAAGACTTTATACCATTAAAACTTATATTGTATCACATATAATAACTTCTGAAACCATATGTAAAGTTCTTTTTTTCACATGAGCCTCATCCCAGTTGGTGAGGACTCCTTAAGTGCATTCAGGAGACCCAGGATCAAATCCAGGCAGAGGCTAATTTTCGGGTTACTGTAGTAGGTATTGTAGCAGACTGTAGTAAGAACTGTTTGGCATTGTAGTATCCGAGAATATTCCCCCATTTGGGCCTTCAGGCCACCAATTTGGTCCCTGAGTCCTTTTAGGCCATCGGGCCACCGAGGCCTTCGGGTCAGTAAGGCCTTGGGGCCACCTCAAGGCCTTCGGGCCACCTTAAATGCAGATGCAAACCAGGTAACCTATAAGGAAAAAGATTCAGAAATAGGAGGAGAAAGGAAAATTCACCATAGAAGAATCTAAATGGATTGCAAGAATGAGAGGGTATGGAACCTTCCATCAGGATAAGCCTCTGCATTCATGGGAAAGCCAAGCCAAATAGCCATGCGAAGGTAGAGAGCTGATTTCACAATGAAGATGTTGGGGAGGAGCAGTTCCAAGTAGTTAGTCTGGGTTATATGTAATGTTTGAAGCCTATGAGAAATGAATTCCTCTAAGGCCTACAGTCCATGTAATACTTATTCCTATGGGCCTTGTAAGGGTTCCACCTCACCCTTTGAAAGGTAGATTATCAAAATCAATAAAAAAAATTAAGGCCTTCTGGTAGTTGGAGGAATTGAATTTTTTTTTTGTATCAATCATTTAAAAAGTTATTTTATTATAATGATTTAAAACTAAAATTAATTATAATATATTATTAATAATACAATTAAGTTCATTAGATTTAATTTCATGATTGAATTAATTATAAAGACATATTTATACATAAATGACATTTTCTGAAAAACTGTTTTTTGTCACATTTTTCATATTAATTTTAAAATTTTTCTCCACCACTTATAGAAATTGAATTTAATAAAATTTATTCCACATTCGGATTCAGTACATTAAAATGTGGTAAATAGAACACTTTTATTTTTGGTCAATATGAATAACAACCTTGGTAAAATTTATCATCTTAATAAAGGGTACATCTAGTTAATCTGGGTTAAATATAAGTGATAAGGTCATAAATTTTCATCTTTATTTTGAAGAGATGAATATAATATTACAATTATTACCTTATAAACTAATTTTATTTGTTTAATGTGCACTTTTCCTTGAAAATGATGAATATAATATTTAAATAGTAGAAAGTTACGAAATGACACTCTCTAAGTTTAAAATATATCTTATGTGTTCACATAGGAACAAAAAATAGTGGTAAATTAATATTAATAGATATATTTAGAATGATAAAATTATTTTCATTATGGTATTTTTTAATAATTCTTATGTATTAAATAATTACCTTAAATTCTTACACAACGCTGAAATAATATTTATTCAATTAATAAAAAATGAAATAAATAATTTTAAAACATTAAATGTGATATAATTTGAAGAATTAATGGTGTTTAAAGAATTTTATAGATGAATATGAAATATTAGTTTTGTTTTATATGATTATATTATAATTAGAACTTTCTATTTATGTATTTTAAGTTAAATTAAATGGAAAATGTCAAAATAGATATTCCTGATATTTTATCAAAATATTATTTTATTAAATCATTTAGACAAAATAAAAAAGTTAAAAAAGGAAAGTGTGAATAATTTATTGTCTAAAATTTTATCCCTTTTCCATTTATGATACAATTTAATCCTTATAAGTAAATTTATAACCTCTTAAAAGTGAGAAAGATGTTACCACGAGCAAGGTTAAGATTGGTTAACTAAGAGGTTAAACCAAAAATAAGGTTTAAAATACCACTAAAACTTGTCAATTTTTTTGAAAATATTTCAATAATTTACTAAAATAGGTTCAAATATATTTCCATGTGGTTGGATTTGGATTCATAATTACTTAGTTATATTTTATTGCTTTTAAAAATTCCAAGTGTATCATTTCCCCCCTATAAAAGACTCCACTTTCTATTACTTATTCGCACCTGTTTAAAAATTATATATAAAAAACATGAAAATTTATCTTAAAATCTCCCCTAGAAACATTATAGTGGTTATGTTATTCACAAAATACCAACCCTATGGATCCTAAGATAAGATCTAGAGGAGTTGTTTTAAAGAAGAGGCAATCACTTTAAGTGATCACTTTATTTTTAATTATTTTATTACCTTCATAAATATTCTATATTATTCATTAAATTATAAATTAGGTATCATAATTATTCTAAAATATAATTATTATTTTTAAATCACAATTCTCCACCAAATTTACCATAAAATGGGATGTGGAAGTATTTCTCATGCATACGTACAACTTGTCATCTCCATGTAGCGTTAAAAATTATTTTACACCACCATATTTCATAGATAGTTATTATGATGGGATTAATATTTATATATAATAATTATGACATAATTATACTTCTTTAATGATAATATCACATCTACATACATACCTTATAATCTATTGGGAAATAATAACATCACTCGTGCATACCTGCGGACTACCACCTCCATGAAGTGATGTGATTTCTTATTTATTTCTATTTTACTTGGATAGTGATAAGTATATTTTTAATAAATATATATGATATATATGATATAATAATGATTCTTAAAATTTGAATTATTATTTACCTTCCATTCATCAAAAATGAAAATAACGTTCCTGCATACATACGACCTACCATCACCATGAATGGTGCAATTCACTTTTCTATCTATATATTTTATTGATGTATATTAATATGTATATAATAAATATATATAATATTTATTTCATTATTAATATTCTAGATATTATTTTACCATGGTCAATGTATAAGGACCAAAACTACCAAATCAAAACACACACGAAAAACTAAGCAGTTATTAGTCAGAACAATGATTTTAACAAGGAATTGTTAACAAATTGGTGATAAAAGATTATAAGTAAATAATATATTGTATAATATATAATACTATAGTTATATAATATATTTATAATAAATATATAATTATTATATAGGAGGTTTGATCACATATTAATGAATTCCAACATGAGGTATGTGTTTATCATCATAAATTATCTTCTTTGGGACATATTCTATGACATGAATCTATTTTTTTGAGCTGTATTATAGAAACCCAAGATTGATGTACATGGAAATTACACTTATTTTGTGTAATAATTAATAAATTACACAAATATACACCCATATACCATATTATTTTAGTGTATTTCGAAACTTAGAACATAATCTTTTAATTTGGTGAAAGATCTTCAACATCTCCCATAATGATCTTCCCGTTTAGTTTTCCTACCTAAAACCTTTATTTATATCCTAAGGAAAAGAAAACATAAAAAGGGTGAGATCAAATTCTAATTAAGGGTAAACATTAAGAACATGAAAAGAAACATAAACATAATAATGTGAAAACATGAACATAAATTTTGAATATCAAAATCACAAGACATTAAATAAATCTTGGTAGTACATTAGGCATATATTATAAAGGAACATTAACCGTACTAAAATTCCATTAGAATAAAACATGGTATTGGGGAAAATAAATAATCACATAATATGATTTATATATTATCCAAGGCATTTCTTCCAAAACCATCAGAGCGGACAGAGTCCAAAACTGAACCGGGTTAACTTGTAGTTCCAGCCATGTATTACTAAACCAGATTTATTTGCTGTTCTAGCCCTGTATTACTAGACCAAATTTACTTTCCCTTCCATTCATTTCTATCTCCTGAGATATGAATATTTACCCAGTGCATTATAGGGAGATATATGACCCACACATTTCATAATGAAACCATTCTTACATGTTCCACATATACATAAATCATTCATCATAGTATAACCCATGAAATAAAATTGGTTTCTTAAGCATCATTCCATCATAACATAATACATATTAATGATAATTACATAATTAACAAAATTAAATAATAGTGATAATAGTGACATATACATATCCATATTAAATATAGTAATCGTAGATGGAAAATAATTTTGATAAAACACTTGAACTTAATTCTCGGGGAAAATATATTTTCTTCTTTAAAAATGTTTTCTTTTCTCAAAATTCCATGAAATTTTAAAAGAAAATATTTTAGTTTAAAATAAACTTGAAATATTTTCCAAGAAGCTTCATGTAAGTAAGGAAACATGAAAATATAAAAATCCATTCATTTTGTGTAAGTTATAAAACAATCTTCTCATACTTTTTCCAGAAAAGTCAAAAAGTACATCGTACTGAAAACAAAAAAAGATTAAATACATAAAATTTATTAAAAATTCAACAATGGGTAAAATTGAATTTAAAAAATTATATAAGTATATAAATAATATTTTTGAATAAAAATTTAGGAAACATGAACGTGGATGATAAATATACCCCAATAAATACTTACAAATAAACTATCTCAGATAAAAATGAGTTTTGAAAAGTTATCCTTTACCAATTTATAATCAGTAGAATCACATGAATCATAAAATAAATAAACTTATATTCATATTTAAATATCATAAACTTTATAATAATAATAATAAAAACATTCATTGGCAATATAAACACCCCACAAAAGAATTAGATGGGGTACAAGGCATATGTCCCACAAAAATAAAAGTGAGACAAGATAATCCCTTACCTTTGGTCCGATATGCTTTAAATGTGTATGAACCTCCTATATAATGATTTATATAATGTTATTAACTTATTATATAATCATGGTCATCATATACGGTCATAATCGCCTTTATGTTTTTGTAACAATTCACTGTTACTCATTATTTGGGTTTTAACTGCTTTATGATCGTATGCATGTTTTATCGAATAAATTACTGTTCTCCATATTAGGACATATTTATATCATTATAAAATTATATTGACATAATAAATATCTTATTTATTCATTATTTACATTTATATAATCATTCTTGGGTGGTTATCATGTGGAACAAATCACATCGCATTGTTGAGACGGTAGGCCATACGTACGCATGAGCGACGATATCCTTCCCATAATTGTTGAATGGTATTGATTTACATGGTGTAATATATTTAGGAATAAATATAATTTTATAATAATCATATATAGTTATTAAATCCATTTTTATACCCATCCATTTAAGGTGGTGGTGAAAAACAGATTACACCGCGACGTCGAGACGGTAAGTTGTACGTACACACGCGTAGTGATTTAGTCTTTCATAGTATGGATAAAATGTTTAACATGTTTGTTTCATAATTATAATAAAATATCAGTATATAATTTCTAATGGATTTATTATTATATAATTAAAAAAACTCATGAAGTAGAAGTAGATGTAGAAAGAAATATGAAAGAATCTCTAGAGGAGATTACCTCTTCTTTGATGTTATCTCTTTAGATCTTCTCTTAACAGAACTATAGTTGGTATTTTGAGAACACAAGAACCTATAGAATGTTACTTGAAAAGTTGAGTATGTAAATGGGCAGTGTATGGACGATCTTGAAGTCTTAATGAGTTGTGGAGAAATGAGAGAGGAGGCGCCCTTTTATAATTGAGGTGAGGGGCATTTTTGGAAACCTCAAAAATATTAATTTAAAATAAAATCAATCCCCACTAAAAAACCTCCAAAAATTAAATATTTAGAATATTAGATGATATATGGTTTTAATAAAATCAACAAATTAATTTTAGACTAGTTTCTATATCCATTAAAACCTTATCTTTTCAATTTAATACTTAGTTATTCTATTCCATTTTAACTAGGGTAACAAATATTTCAATATTGAATGGGTAAAATATTTCCGTATTTTATTTAAATTAGATCATAAATAAATAATTTTGAACATTTTAGAATATATAATAAATATTATATATTTTAAAAAATGTTTTCTAATTTTTAAATAATTTAATAAAACACTATTTTGATAAACAATCAATAGTGTCAATTTTGACACTATTCAATTTATTGAATTTTAAAAATATAAAGATAATAAGTTAACTTCAAACCAACTTTTTTATTATATTTTTATGAGGTCAAGGTTATCTAAAAAATCATTGTATATATTAATTATCAAAAAATATAATTATTTTAATGTTTTTAATTACATTCATTTGATATCTCCATTAATAGATTTACTAGATTTACCTTTAACCGTGGTAAATAAAAACTACCATAGTTATTATTCATAATATCAAAAAAAGTAACCTATTAAAATAATTTGGACCCACTGATTCTAAATATGGAATCAATTTTTCAAAATTCAAAATGAAAAAGTTGAGTTAATTAATTTAAAATTTATTCCTATTATGAAAACCAGAAAGTAAGTTTCTAAGAAGTAAAAACTATCAAAAGATTGACGTGTGTTTATATCCAATTTAAATGTGAAATTGCATAAAATGATAAAAACTGGATTAAATAATAAAAACATAATCAAATTACACTTTAAGAACAATTAAAAATATAATCTAACTATATAAATAAATTATATGAAAAGATAATTTTGAATTAAAATGCATTATTTTTCACTATTCATTAAAATATGGAATTCATTATAAAAATTCCAAAATTTCAACCAAGGAAATTTTTTATGTCCCACATTCAAGTAAGATGTTTAATTTTTCAAATATTATATAAAAAATTGTAAAAATTAGATTTAAAATTGGTGTTCCATCAAAAAGAAACAAAACTACATTGTTTGTAAAATAATTCTTTTATCAGAAAAATTTAATTTTTTATTATATCATTTTATAGAAAATATATAAGATGAATGTTAATGTTATAAAATTTAAAATGTGGTTAATAATATTCTTAACAGCTAGTTTATATCCAATAAAATAATAATATTTTAATAATATATCATTGTTTAGTGAAAATATGTATTAAGTACAATGCAAGCTATCAAGGAAGGGAACTCTTGCGTGAAAGGCAAGCCAAGTAAGTGTTTCATTTAGTGCAAGGTACTTTTTTGGTTGCGTATCAAATAATACAAACATAGTTCTTTTATACATTGAACAAAATCTATACTCATTGTTGCGTGAAATGAATTATATCCAAAGAAAATGTAATTGTGTGTAACTGAAGCCAAGAATAGTATTGTGTATACTGCATGCTTATACAGTGTTTCATATAATGCAATTTAATCATGGTGTAGCGTTTAATACAAGACATATAAAAATCTATCTCATAAAATATTGGGGTGTTACATTCTACCCCCCTTAAAATGAATTTTTACCTCAAAATTCCGTGTTATAAATGGTTTACTACATGAAAGTTTCTTTCATAGAAAACCACATCATAAAAAGGAATAATAAAACATCATTTAAAAAATTGAAATTTAAAAACATAACGGTTAACCAAAGTAACTCATCACGGGGTTTCCACATAGGATAACATAGATGGGAAGTGAAAACACGGATGTGGAAGAAAAATCTAACCATCAAGTTCTAATGGACAATGATAGAGAATAAGGTTTGGAGAATGTTACCTTCCAAATGGCCATAAATCTTTGATTATTTAAAGAACCATCCGATTCAACAAAAAAGAAGGTACTAGGATAACATTTTTGGTTTCAACATCCTTTTCCGAAAGTTTATGATTTTTTTTGATGAGTAGAAATACATACTTGATTTTAGCATTATCTCACCACTGGTCATTCCCTAAAAAATTTCTACTTCATCTCTTATTTAATGAATTAAAGTAGAAAGTTTCATTCTTTAAGTGTTAGTAGATTATGAAATAGAATAATATGTCATTCCATATGTCTCAATAAAAAATTTTACACAGGTAATCAAATATTCCTAAGTCCACCTATAGTGAGATAATATATTCAACTGAAGTATATCTCATACTATCCATAAATGGATAACCTTACAATCTTCTATATACTAAAAACTTTAGAAAGTGGTTAACTAAATTGAATTTACATTTATCTCCAATATCTCATAAGGTAGTTCTTGGTTGTCACATTCCAAACATGTGAATACCTTAATCATGTATTCTCTTGAAACATTGTAATAATATGAAATACCATTGAAACTTAGTGAAAACATGAATTATGTCAAAATTAACTCTTTAAACATTATAAAAATGACAAAAATTATATATATTCAAAATATGATATCACTTGGTCTTTATATGTCATGACCCGTCCTCATGGCCCGTGCCGTGACTACCCTAAGCCCGCCTTCCATAGGCCAGAGGCTGGCGACTAGCACCAAAGGCGAATCCCTGATAAAAAGAGAAGGCATTGCTTTTAAACCTATAACACACACAGTCTGAACACAAGAAGTATAAGAAACAATTACTAATATAGAAACGAAAGTTGTGCTGAAAGTAAGTGGGCTAGTATAAAAACCCAACTGAACAACAAGTACAAGTACAAGTAAAAATGGAAAACAACTCATGGATCATCCAACAGAGAATCCTACCTGAAGGGTTGGTACAGATATCGAACAAATCATCCCTGAGGTACGTCCCATCTACTCCAGCTCCGAGCAGCCTCCCGTCCGTCACCCTAATCCTTGATCACTGCTGACTGTCATCTGCATAGAACACAACAAGGTGCGGGCGAAGCCTGTGAAGGCGTGAGTATAACAATACTCAGTAGGGGACCCCGAGACCCCCGAAGGTCTCCTAGAATACACTAAGGATAAAACAAAATAGTAATATACAATCAAAAAGTATCAACCAACCCTACATAGGTATATTACCATACATATAACTAACTTACCAATCACAATCCGGCTCCAACACTCAAGCCCAAGAACAACCCATTCCACAAAGGAAGTAAATTCCATCATCTCAATGATAACAACTGAAAGACAAGAATCATCTCACACAGGTATACCAATCATGAAGAGGGGGTATAGATGATTAGATGTAGCCTCTGAATCATCTCCTCTGTCGAACCCACATAGGATCCTGAAATAATATCAGCGTTGTCTAACCCACGGAGGATCCCGGTACAGAAGTCATCGTTGTCGAACCCACAGAGGATCCAAGTCCAGTACTGCCACTGTTGAACCTACGGAGGATCCTGGTACAGTATCATCGCTGTCAAACCCACGGAGGATCCTGGTACAGTATCATTGCTGTCGAACCCACGGAGGATCCTGATACAGTAGTAAGCCCACGTAGGATCCTATGATTTCATTCGCAGCCAGCCATAGGGTTATCGCACACAACACACTCGATTATAGGAGGGTTCGCTCCTCAAGACAAGTTTCGATACATAAACTACCACAAAGTATCATGTTTATGTATCCTTTAGTTCCATCTCATCATAAGGAACCCAACGTGACAAACAGTGCGTCAATTGGACACCTGGTCTGTGAGTTATTGGCATTTCCGTTCCAGGGGCCCGATTGGTTTTTAGGTTCAAACCAAACCGGCTGTACCCCAACTGCATCCAAACCTGAAGTGGGGTATTACAAAACAACCGTATTTCTCTAAGCTTTCCATAGTTGCATACGGTTCATCGATCAGACACCCGTAGCTCATGATATGGGTGAAAATATGATTTTGGGTTAAACGGGTCCAGACAGGCGTTCGACCCGGTCCGTGGGTCCGACCCGGCCTGATGGGTGGCCCGACCCAGACCTAAAGGGCAGCCCAGCCCAGTGGTGGCCCATACCGTGGCAGCCCGGCCAAGGGAAGCCCGACTGAAGGCGGCCCGACCCTAGGCGGCCCGTCCGAGGGCGACCCGGACAAGGGCGACCCGACTGAAGGCAGCCCGACCCATGGCGGCCCGACTGAGGGCGGCTCGACGGCTGGCCCGCGTGGCCTAGCTGGCTGGCCCAATGGCGGGCGCCCGTGGCCGGGCTGGCCGGCCAGCGTGGCCTGGTGGGCCGGCCCGCGTGCCTGGCTGGGCGGCCCGCGTGGCAAGGTTGGCCAAGCGTCGGAGGGGTGCCGCACCCCCCAGATTCTGAGGGAATCAGCGCTAGGCGCCGGATCAGTGTACCGCATGACCCAAAGGGTCCCGCCTTCTGGAGCGCCCGCCAGCGGTCAGCTCTTCTGGCCGCCCTCCCCCGTCCACCACGACCTTTGGCCACGGTTCCTCTCCAGCGCAGCATGACGGCGCTGCGAACATCCCGTCCGACCGCCGCGACATTCATGGCCACGACTTCTTCCTTTAGCATGGTGTGATGGCTCTACGCCCATAAAACACCACCATGGCCCGCTTGGCCATGGCCTGATCCTCCACGCAGCGCGACGGTACCACGTTCCTCTAGCGACCCGGTGGTCCATGCGCTGCCGGTTCTTCTCGCAGCTAGCTCGTTGACGGTCGCCATGAGTATCACCACATCCCATTTTTACGGCGCACCATTACGTCACCACCGTCACCATCAAGAGAATATAATCGGAGGGGGGGGGGGGGGGTCGGGCCGTGTTCATGCGGCCCGCACCCTCTGTATTATGATGATAAACAAAAGGCAATTCTCAATCCGCAATTTGAACAATGAATAATGGAGAGTAAAACTCAAACCCCTACCCCGAGTTCGGTGATCGATGATGGAGTCACGGAAGGAGGACGTCATTCCGTTAATGTCAGAAGAGGAAGATCTTGGAGAAGATGAGTCGAGATGACATCGTCGGCGTACTTCATGGGCGGCGATGCTTCCCTTTCTTGCCGCATCGAAGAAGGAGGAAGACGGTGTTCGTCATTCTTCGGTGGCAGAAGAGACGTTCTTCATGTTCTTTGTGGGGAGAATGATGTTCTCCCAAGTTTCTCCAAGGATCCACCAAAATAGAGAGTTTTTAACCCAAAATAAAATAAAATCTTTGTCTATTATTTTATTATTTACATAAATTCAAAAGAATTCAAAAGATTTAAAAAATTAATTAATTGAATCCATTAATTAATTTTTAGGTGAATTAGCACCATTATGGGGAAGTTCAGGAGTTCCCCTATTTATGGGGAGTTCAAGGGGTTTAAAGGGGTGTTAGAGGAGTTAAAGGGATTAGGTGGGACCCACCCAATAACATCCTCCCAAGGGAGGTTAGGGTGTGGTGGGCCCTACCTCTAACTCCCACTTGGAGGTTTTAACCACCAAACAAATAAAAATAAGTTATACTCATTTTTATTTAATTTTATTTAGAAACCCAAAAAAAATAACTTCCATTCTCGTTAAAACACAACTACGGTGAAGGTATCACTAAGAAATCATCAACGCTGTGAGTTCAACGGTGCTCTCGGATTTCAATTCCGAGAACTAGTTCAAAAGTTATAAAGTCCCGTAAGTAGGTTTACTGAATGTACCTGAACAAAACTTCAGATATTGATTCCACGCACACCGGGCTTCGAAATCAAGCGCCATCAGAAACTGCAGACTCGTAAAATTCCCATGTATTTAAAAAAAATCCACGGAAATTTTGGGTCTTTACATTCTCTCCACCTCAGGTATTTACATCCCCGTAAGCTACAACTCAAACTAAGGGAACAAATGGGGGGGTACTGAGCACATATCTGAGCCTCCTGCTCCCATGTGCTCTCTTGGAGGTTCCCTTGCTGCCAACGAACACACACTGGAGGTATCGACCGTCCACATAGGTCATGATCCTGTCAATCCTCAATCCCCATTGGAACCTCTGTGAAAGTCACCCCGTCATCGATGTCCAGCTCCCCATGGATGATGATGTGGGGCAGGTTGTGCACGTATCTCCTCAGCTGAGATACGTGGAAGATGTCGTGCACCCAGTGAAACTGAGGTGCAAGAGACAGGTGGTAAGCCACCTATCCCACTCTGCTGAGGACCTAGAAAGGTCCGATAAATCACGGAGATAACTTTCCTCGTCGGACAAATATCCATAGACCTCGTTGAGGTGAGACCCGTAGAAAGATGTTGTCGCCATCCTCAGACTACCGTGGTTTCTGTCTCTTATCATCATAGGAATTATTCCTGCTCTATGAAGTCTTCATCTGCTCCTAGATGATCTGCACCTTCTCTGTCGTATCCTGCACCATCTCTAGTCCCACAAGTGCTGACTCCTCTAGGTTAGTCCAGCACAGAGGTGATCTGTAAGGTCAGCCATATAGTGCCTCGAAAGGTTCCATCCCGATGTTTGAGTAATTACTGTTGATGTAGACAAACTCTACCAATGGTAAGTGATCCTCCCAGCTATGACTGAAGTTGAGGACACATGCACAGAGCATTTCCTCGAGGGTCTGAATGGTCCTTTCAGTCTGACCATCTGTCTGAGGACGGAAGGCGGTGCTCAAGCGAAGCTATGTACTGAAAGCCTCCTGCAACCCCTTCCATAGATGAGAAGTGAAACGGGCATCTCGATCGGAGATGATCGTCGATGGAACACCATGAAGCCACACGATCTCCTGCACGTAGATGCGTCCCAAGCTCTCTACTGAACCCTGCTCTCTGATCGGTAGGAAGTGAGGTGACTTGGTGAGTCGGTCAACAATTACCCAGATAGAGTCGTGTCTTCTGGATGTACTTGAAAGTCCTAACACAAAATCCATGGATATCCCATCCCACTTCCACTCTAAGACCTCTAAGGGCTGAACCAAGCCTGCTGAAACATGGTGCTTTACCTTCACTTGCTGACAAGTGAGGAATCGAGAGACAAACTATGCCACTGCCTTCTTTATACCAGGCCACCAGTGCTTTCGTCGGAGGTCCTGATACATCTTTTCCACACCTGGTTGTACCACTAGAGGAGATGTGTTTAATTACCTCAAAACTTCCTCCTAAAGTGCTACTGGTACCATGGTACGTCCTCTGAAGAGATTGATGTGCTCCCCAACTACAAAAAATCCATCAGGTGTCTGCCCTGTGGATATCTGTGTACGTCGAGCCTCGCAGTCAACATCCCCACACTGCGCCTCCCTAACTCTCCGAAGAAGTGGAGGTGTGACTGTAAGAGACTGAAGAAAGGCTGCTCTATCCCAATCTACAAAGGATAACTACAACACGGCCAAATGCTCCGTCGCCTCTCCTAGCATCTGAATGCCTGATCTCCTACTGAGAGCATCTGCTACAACATTCCCCTTCTCGGGAGTATAGACTATCTCGAAGTCATAGTCCTAGAGGAACTCAAGCCAATTCCACTGTCTCAAGTTCAAGTCCTTCTGCGAGAAGATGTACCTAAGACTTTGGTGGTCAGAGTAGACTCTAAAATTCTATCCCATCAGATTGTTTGGCCACATATTCAAGGCTAAGAACATTGCTGCTAAATCCAGGTCATGGGTAGCGTAGTTCTGTTTGTGCTGTCTCAACTGCCGAGAACCATAAGCGATCACTGCTCTCTCCTGCATCAGGACACACCCAAGTCCGGTCCCTAATTCATCACTGTAAACTACGTACCTAATTCCCTCCTCTAGTATCCTCAAGATGGGAGCACTAGTCAACCTCTACCTCAGCTCCTGAAAGATCTGCTGGCATCTCTCTGACCACACGCAGGGTTGCCCCTTCTTTGTCAATGCTGAAAGCGGTGATGCAACTCTGGAGATTTATGGAACAAATCACCAATAGTACCCAGTCAGTCCTAGAAAACTTTGTACCTCCGTCACACTGCTGGGTGACTCCCAAGAAAGTACTGCCTCGATCTTTGCTGGATCCACTGCAACTCCAGCCTCTGAGATGACATGTGCCAAAAAGTGCACCTCTTGGACCCAGAACTGGCACTTCGAGAGCTTACCATAAAGCTGGTTCTCTCAGAGTGTGTTCGGTACTACCCGTAGATGGTAGGCATGTTCCTTCTCAGTAGTCGAGTAAATCAAAATGTTGTCATTGGAGAGTACGACAAAGCGACCGAGGTATGGCTAGAATATCCTGTTCATGAGACTCATGAACACTGCTGGAGCGTTGGTTACGCCAATGGGCATAACCAAGGACTCGTAGTGGACGTATCGACACCTGAAGGCCGACTTCTGCACATCCTCGTCTCGAACTCTGAGCTGGTGATAGCCTGATATGAGGTCTATCTTCGAGAACCACCGTGCTCTATTAAACTGATCAAAGAGGTCGTCAATCCTCGGGAGTGGGTACTTGTTTTTCACGATCACCTGGTTCAGGTGACGGTAATCAACACACAGTCACAAGATCCCATCCGCCTTCTTGGAAAAAAAAATCGGGGATGCCCAGGGTGAAACACTGGGTCGAATAAATCCCTTCCCCTGTAAGTCCTCTAGCTATACCCGCAACTCACGAAGCTTGACGGGAGCCATCTGATATGCTGGAGTAGATATTGGTGCCGTCCTGGGGTACATGTTAATGTAGAAGTCCACCTCTTTGCAAGGAGGTAATCTTGGAACATCATCAGTGAAAAAATACACATACTGATCCACCACAATAGAAAAACTCGGACTCCGCACATCAACCACTCCGATGATGAGACTAGCCAACTGATGTGTGATCGGCTTCCCCCTCTTCTGTGTAAGTCCATCCCATGCTGAAAAGGCTCCCTTCTCACCGGTGAAGGTGAACTTGGTCCCATCCATGCGGACACACCATGCTTTGAACCTAATGCAGTCAATCTGAGCATGAACTGTGGATAACCTGTCCATACCCAAGATGTTGTCGTAAGGCCTCGATGCTGCTACGAGGAGATCCCAGCCAAAGATCTCACCTCCTAGAGTTATCTCACACTGCCGACACCAGTACAAAATTGTCATGTCTACTCCCGTAAGAGTCTCTAGATGTAAGGATCGAGCCAACAACTCTGTTGGAATCTCCGAGCTCCGAACGAGGGCAGCGACAATAAAATAATGACTTGCACCTGTGTCTATAAGTACTATAGAAATTGTGGAGTAGACACAAATAGTACCTTGAATCATCTTAGGTGCGCCTTGGTCATAATCCTCGACTGCCTGGAGCTGATCCCGCCCCTGTCTGCCAGCTCCCTATGGTCAGGGTGGACCTCCTGGTTGTGTTGGTGGTAGGGCCTTGAAACTTAATCCACCACCTGCTACTCGGCCATCTCCTCTGCCACGTCCTCCTGCTCCAAGTGGACCACCACGGTCAAACCTATGCCTCTGCCTGGGAGGTCGCTCTACTGTCTGCTGCTCATCTGCAAGGTGGGTTGGGTAGTCATGAGCCTTGTGACCCTGCCCACCGCATGCATAGCACTGCCTGCTCCTCGTATGACTGACTCTGCCTCGTATGCCCTGCAAAACTGAACCTATATCCTAGGGTTGCTCACCTGATGGCCTGGTCCGCTTGGACCTCTACGACATCTGTCTAGTACCGGCTGCAGAGGACTCTGCTAAGTGTCACCCTATGGTGGGCTCTCGCTGTTGGTGACTGCTCAGCATGAAATCTCTCCACAAGAAGGGCTCGCTCCAGCACCCCCACCTGTGTCAGGATGTTGAGGGAGATTATTGAAGCCCTGATATCATGTATGAGTCCCTACTCGAAGGTCCAAGCCCTAATGAATGGGTCCCGTACCATATCCATGGAGTAGCGCGAGTGGTAGGTGAACCTCACTGAGTAATGAGCTATAGTCATGCTACCCTGCTGTAGATGCAGTAAATCCTGTATCCACACCGCACAAAGGGTGGCTAGAACAAACTCTGATCGAAAGAGACTCTCAAAATCTTCCAAGAGTAGTGATGCCTCGTTATGCACCTCGAGCATCAGGCTCCACCATCTGCCTGCTACTGAATGCAATAGAATCACGGAAAGGATCACCATGAGGTCGGCTGATGTCCCTACCAATATGAAAACTCTTACAACAACCTCCAGCCAATCCTTAGCTGCCTGTGGGTCCATCTATCCCCTAAAACAGGGCGGCCTCTAGCGCTAGAACTCATGCAATGCACTCAGAAGGCATTCACTCTCTGCTGCTGGAGTTGGTGGGATCGGTGGCCCAGTGGGTAGTGGTACCACTGGTACCTCTGCTGTGATGGGGCCCTGCACCGAGGCCTCCTCACTCGGTGGGCTACCATCTCGTACAAAACTCATAACCCTGGCTGGTTGCCTATTTGGGGCCATCCTGAAAAAAATAGGTGCACCACGGTCAAAAAAATATACCTAGTGAGCTAACACAAAGTTTTCAAAAAGAATTTTTTTTAAAGGAAACACACACACAATCAGTGTTTTCGTGCACTGAGTCGGAAGTCAGAAGGCAGAGTCCTAGTGTATGGATACATCGGCCGCCGCACCAGCACCAGTTTCCCTAAACTGATAACCACCCCCAAAACACATAAAACTATTGCCATTAAAAGAGTCATAGTCCATGTTATACGGTAGAACCGACTCCTCTAATACCAATTTGTCACGACCCGTCCTCGGGGCCCGTGTTGTTGTTGGTCGGAGAGTGATGGCAAGAGGGGGGTGAATTGCCTTTTAAAAATAAATAACAATTTAAAATCAAAGTTAAAGGTGCAACGGAAATAAAATAGGCAAGACACAAAATTGATAACGGAGTTCGGCTTAAACCAACGCCTACGTCTCCGCTCCCAACTCAACCGTTGAGAGATTTACTACCGCTTGCTTTTTAATGGTTTTAGCAAGAAACCCACTAGACTTTAAGGTTAGTCTAGAACCTATTACAGCTTTCTTTTAATGGTTGAGCAAGAACCCACTAGCCTTCTTACAGGTGAAGGCTAGATCACCTATTACACAAGCCTTTTAAAGGGAAGGCTTGACTAACCTCTTCACACCTTGAAGGTGGTGTGAAAACCCAAACAAAGAGAGGATGAGAGAAAGAGGGGTTTGTAGGCACAAACCCAAATTGATGCTCAAAATGATAAAAAAATAAAAACCGTAATGGGAAGAAGCCTTGGGTGCCAAAGGATTGATGGAGTTGATGAAGAGTGCTCCCAAGCTTCTTTGGTGGTGCTCCTTGGATGTGGAAGTGAGTTGGAGCAATTGGGGGTTCCTTGGAGGAATGCGCCGGAGGTTCGCCAAATGATCAAAAATGTTCCCGTGGGATTCCGTACGTTACCGGGGATTCCTAGTCCTTTATTTATAGAGGGGGAACCCTCAAATGGCCTTTGGGGGGCTTCGGAGCCGTTGGAGAGGCCTTTGGAGCCATTGGGAGTCAAGTGGACAAGTCTGGTCAAAGCCCAACGGCTAGTTTGACTGGCTCCACCGGCTGACCGGTGCTTGGCCACCGGTTGGCCGGTGCTTTGAAAAAGGGAGAGGGATCGGGCTCAGGAACCACCGGCTGGCCGGTGAGGAGGCCACCTGTTGGCCGGTGCTGAGGTAGTAGCTGACCCATTCTGTCTGGGTTCCACCGGCTGGCCGGTGGTGGGACACCGGTTGGCCAGTGGTCTGGACAGAGGGATGCCTTCTGTCCAGGATCCATCGGCTGGCCAGTGGTCTTCCACCGGTTGGCCGGTGGACTGAAAATCAGTCCACATTGGGTCCTTCTTGGCTAAATTCCTTGGAAACCTTTTGCCTATCAACAAAAACACTTAAAACAAGATTAGATAAATAAGAGAGTGATTGTGATCATGAAAATTAAACCACGAGGGGTACAAGAGGTACAACAGTTGTGACTACCCCAAGCCCGCCTTTCATAGTCCAGGGGCTGACGAATAACACCAAAGGAGAATGACTGATAAAAAGGGAAGGCATTGCCTTTAAATCTGTAACACACACAGTCTGAACAAAAGCAATAGAAGAAAAAAGTACTAATATAGAAAAGAAAGGTGTGCTGAAAGTAAGTGGGCCAGTATACAAACCCAACTGAACAACATGTACAAGTACAAATAAAAAGGGAAAATAGATCATGGATCATCCACTGGGGAATCCTACCTGAATGGTAGGTACAAATCTCGAACAAATCATCCCTGAGGTACGTACCGTCTAGTCCATCTCTGAGAAGCCTCCCGTTCATCACCCTCAGCCTCAATCACTGCTGAACTTAATCTACACAGAACACAACAAGGTGCGGGCGAAGCCCATGCAGGGGTGAGTATAACAATACTCAATAGGGGACCCTGAGACCCCAAAAGGTCTCCTAGAATACACTAAGGATAAACCAAAATAGTAAGATACAATCACAAAGTATCAACCAAACCTACTTAGGTATATTCCCATACATATAACTAAGTTAGCAATCACAGTCCGACTCCAACACTCGAGCCCAAGCACAACCCATTACACAAAGGAAGTAAAGTCAATCATCTCAATGATAACAACTTAAAGACAAGACTCAGCTCACACATGTATACAACTCATGAAGATGGGTAGAGATGATTAGATATAGACTCTGAATCATCTCCTCTATTGAACCCATGTAGGATCTGGGAACAGTATCAGCACTGTCGAACCCACGGAGGATCCCAGTACAGAAGTCATCATTGTCGAACCCACGGAGGATCCTGGTCCAGTACCATCACTGCTGATCCCATGGAGGACCTAGTACAATATAGTCGCTATCGAACCGAGGGCCGATCCTGGTACAATATCGTCGCTGTCAAACCCATTGAGGATCATGGTACAGTGGTAAGTCCACGTAGGATCCTATCATTTCAGTCGCAACTAGCCATAAGGTTACCACACACAGCACGCTTGATTCCAAGAGGGTCTGCTCCTCGATCCAAGTTTCGATACATCAACTACCATTAAGTCTCTAGTTGATGTATCCCGTAGTTCCGTCTTATCATAATGAACCCAATGCGATAGACGGCACGTCAATCAGACGCCTGGTCTGTGAGTGATTGGCATTTCCGTTCTAGGGGACCGGTTGGTTTTTAGTTTCAAACCAACCCGGTCATACCCCAAATGCATCCAAACCTCAAGTGGGGTATGCCTAAAGAACCATCTTGCTCTAATATTTCTGTCGTTGTAGACGGTTCGTCGATCGGACACCTTTAGCTCAAGATATGGGTGAAAATATGATTTCTGGTTAAATGGGTTCAGACAGAGGTCCGACTCGGTCCGTGGGTCTGACCCGGTCTGTGGGTCCATCCTGGATCGATGGGTGGCCCGACCCGGTGGTGGCCCGACCTGCAAGGGTGGCCTGGCCCAGGGGCGTCCTAGCCCGCAGGCGGCCCGGTTGAGGGCGGCCCGGCCAGCTGGCCGGCGTGGCCTGGTCAGCCCGCCCGCGTGGCTAGGCGGGCCACACGTGGGAGGGGTGCCGCGCCCCCCGGCTTCCGAAGGAACTGACACAAGGTGCCGGTTCGGTTTACCGCGGGACCCGAAGGGTCCCACCTTGTGGTGGGACCAACAAATCATTCAACCTCCTTCATCTATCCACCGTGGCCTTTGGCCGCGGTTCCACTCCAGTGTGGCGTGACGACGCTGTGCCCATCCCGTCCGACCGCCACAACCTTTGTGGCCGCGACTTATTTCTCCAGTGCGGTGCGACGACACCGCGCCCCTCTGGCACTGTCGCGGCCCGATCCTCCATGTGGCGTGACTGCGCCGTGTTCCTCCAGCGACCTGATGGCCCTTGAGCCGCCGGTTCTTTTTGCGGCCAGCTCGTTTTCGATCTCCTTGCGTATCGTCGCAGCCCGTTTCCCCGGCGCACCATTGCGCCACCACCGTCGCCATCGTGAGAAGATAAATGGAGGGGGAGGGGGGGTGTTCGTGCGGTCCGCACCCTCTACGTTATGATGATAAACAAAAGGAAATTCTTAATCCGTAATTTGAACAATGAAGAACAGAGAGTAAAACTCAAACCCCTACCCCGAGTTTGGTGATCGATGGCAGAGTCGCAGATGGCGGACATCGTTCCGTTAATGTTGGAGGAGGAATAGCTCGGAGAAGAAGATTCGTGATGACATCGTCGACATAATTAGTGGGTGGCGGTTTTTCCCTTTCTTTCCCCGTCGAAGAAAGAAGAAGATCATGTTCATCGTTCTTCGGTGGCATAGGATATGTTCTCCGTGTTCTTCGTGGGGAGAATGAAGTTCTCCCAAGTTTCTCAAAGGATCCACAAAAAGAGAGAGTTTCCAACCCAAAATAAAATAATAGCTTTGTCTATTATTTTTTTATTGACATACATTTCAAAAGAATTCAAAAGATTTAAAAAATTAATTAATTTAATCCATTAATTAATTTTTAGGTGAATTGGCACCATTATGGGGAAGTTCAAGTGTACCCCCATTTATGGGGAGTTCAAGGGTTTTAAAGGGGGTTAGAGGAGTTAAAGGGATTGGGTGGTCCCCACATAATAACATCCTCCCAAGGGAGGTTAGTGTGTGGTGGGCCACACCTCTAACCTCCACTTGGAGGTTTTAACCACCAAACAAATAAAAATAAGTTACACTCATTTTTATTTAATTTTATTTAGAAACCCCAAAAAAATTAACTTCCAATCTCATTAAAATGAAACTGCGGTGAATGTCTCACTAAGCAATCACCGATGTTGCATGTTCAACGGTGCCCTCATATTTCAATTCTGAGCACCAGTTCAGAAGTTATAAAATCCCGCACGTACATTTACTGAACGTACCGGAACAAAATTTCAGAAATTTATTCCGGGCACACCGGGATTCGGAATCAAGCGCCATCAGAAACTGCGGACTCGTAAAATTCCCATGTATTTAAAAAAAATTCCCCGGAAAATTCCAGGAATTTGAATTATATCTATCCTAAGGTCACTAATACTATCAAACAACTCATTATCTCCTTATCCCATCATTATGCACATATCATGTGTTTTCCAAAAAATATCTGAATAACTTTTCATGATTACCAATACCATTCAAAATATACTTTCAAATACTTAATGAAAAAAAATAGTGTAACAATCATTTTATATTTATTTATTCCATAATATCATAAAATTACTTATACAACATTATTCTTGATAAACATGCAATAATTACACTATCTTCTTAAACCATTGACTGAGCTTCATTATTTTATCCCTCAATGCTTCTCTCATCTCATATGTCATTTTTAGTCTCTTCAACATCATCAACATAAATAATACCCATATGACCATGCTGATTCTCTTCAAGAGATTTTACCTTAGGGAATCTATTTTCATAATGCCCGTACAATCCACATTTAAAACATTTAACTATTACTGATGCCTTAGAAATACCATTATCATTGTCCATTGTGTTAACTGAACCATTTCCTTTGCAATTACTGGCTTTGTGTATTTATTTTCCACACCAAAATCATCTTCTAGTTCCATTGAAACATTTTCTTTTATGCCTCTTCCCATATAATTTACATGAGGAAAATTGAACATTCTTTCTTCTATGATCACTTTGAAACTCCATCTTTCTCTTATTAACTGGGTCAGAAAACTCACCAAAGTTGAGATTAGTGATCATATTATGAGATTTATGATTAGGAATAATAATAATGTTTCATATTAAAACTCCCATTTCATTTTGTTTCTAATAAAGAATAACATTCAATTTTCCATCATATTCTCAATTAACATGAATCCTCATATTTCCATCCATTTCCTAAAACCCAAAAAGAATAGTGTGAGAGGAAAAAATAATGCTAGGAAGACAACATAATAAAGGGGGATTACTTTCAATCTCTAACATCATAGGTTTAATGCTAGGTTATTCATGATCATTACCATAATTCTGGGACTGTAACCTATAGTTAGACATACCCTTAGGGAAATCCCTAGACATACCATAGAAATATATCTAGGGATATCACAAAAGTTTTCATATCCTAGTTTCAAAGGTTAACTAAACCTTCTCTCTGATACCAAATATAGTGACCAAAGTTTGACGTACGTGGAAGTTTCAATTTTTCTCAAAATACTTAATACATTATACAAATATATGCCCAAAGACTGTATTAGTTTAGTGTCTTTGAAAACTTGGTACATAATATTCTAACTTGGTGAAAGATCTTCAACATCTCTCATAATGATCTCCCCCTTTAATTTTCCTACCTAAAACCTTTATTTATATCCCGGGGAAAAGAAAACATAAAAAGGGTGATCCCAAATTCTCAGTAAGGGTAAACATGAAGAACATAAAACAAAACATAAACATAAGAATGTGAAAACATGAACATAAATTTTGAATATCAAAATCATGAGTCAGAAAATAAATATTTGTAGTACATAAGGGATAGATCACAAAGGATCATTAACCATGATATAATAACATTGGCATAAAACATGGGATTGTGGAAAGTAAATAAGAAAATAATATGATTTCCCTAGTATCCAAGACATTACTGATAAGACTATCATAGTGGACAATTTCCATTACTAAATCGAGTTTACTTATCGTTTAAGACATGTATTTCTGAACTAGATTTCTTTTCGATTCCAGCCCTATATTACTAAATCAGATTTAATTTCTATTCCAATAATTTCTATATCATAAGATATAAATCTTTACATAATTCATTGGAGTGAGATATAGGTCCCACCCATCTTATTATGAAATCATTCTTACATGTTCCACAAAAACATAAATTATTCATCATAGTATAACCCCTAAAATGAAATGGGTTTCTTAAACATCATTCCATCATAAGATAATCCATATAAAAGATCATTCCATAATTAACAACATAAAATAATAGTAATAATAGGAATAAAAACATAATTCTATTTAAGAGCATCATATTATATGGAAAATAATTTTGATAAAACACTTGAACTTAATTCTTGAGGAAAATATTATTTATTCTTGAAAAAATGTTTTCTTTTCTCAAAATGTTATAAAATTATAGAAGAAAAGAATTTAGTTGAAAATAAACTTGAAATAGTTTTGGGGAATTTTCATTGAAATAAGGTGTCAAAAAACTCTAAAAATCCATTCATGTCGTATAAGTTAAAAAAACATTCTTCTCATACTTTTTTTGGAAAAGTCAAAAAGTACCTCGTACCTAAAACAAAAAAATATTCCATTCATACCATTTAGTAAAAATTCCCTAATGGGTAAAATTGGATTTAGAAAATTATATAATTATATTAAGAATATTTTTAAATACAAATTTTGGAAATGTTGATGTGGATGATAAATATACCCCAGTAAATACTTATGAATAAACAATCTCAGATAAAAACAAGATTTTCAAAGTTATCCCTTACCAATTTATAATCAGTAAAATCACATGACACATAAAATAAAGAAAATTATATGAATATTTAAGTATCATAACCTTCATAATAATAATAATAAAAACATTCATGGGCACTATAAAAACCACACCAAAGAATTGGATGGTGTATAAGGCACGTGTCCCATAGAAATAAATGTGAGACAAGATAATCCCTTACATTAGGTGTGATATGATTCATAAGAGTATGAACCTACTTTATAATGATTTAGATAATGTTATTAAATTATTATAGAATCTTGGTCATCATATATGGTCATATTCTCCTTCATTTTTTTGTAATAATTCATTGCTACTAATTATTTGGGTTTTAACTGATTTATGATCGTATGCATGTTTCATAGAATAAGTTTTGATTATATTTCTTAGTTCATATTTATATAATTATAAAATTATATTATCATAATAAATACCATATTTATTCATTAGGTAAATTTATATAATCATTCTTTAGTGGTTATCATGTAGAATTAATCACATTACATCATGGAGATGGTAGGCCATATGTACGAATGAGCGACAATATCATTCATGTAATTATTGAATGGTACTAATTTTCATGGTGTAATCTATTTAAAGAATCAAGATCATTTAATAATAATAATATATAGTTATTACATCCATTTTTATACCCATAAAAGTAAGGTGGTGGTGAAAAATATATTACACTACGATGTGGAGACGGTACGCCGTACGTACACATGCGTGCAGATTTCGTCTTTCCTAGGAAGGATATAAAGTTGAATATATTTGTTTCATAATTATAATAACATATAAGTATAAAAGTGATACCATAGTTATTATTATATATTGAAGAAAATCATGAGGTATAAGTAGAAGTAGAAAGAAATATGAAAAAATCGGTAGAGGGAATTAACTCTTCTTTGATGTGCTCTCTTTCGATCTTCTTTTAATGGAACTAGAGTTGGTCTTTTGAGAGAAAAAAACCTCTTGAATGTAACTATGGAAGTTTAGAAGAGAAATTATCAGGGTATGGACGATCTTTAAGGCTTAATGAGTTGTTGAGAAATGAGGTAAGAGGTTCTCTTTTATAATTGAGGTGAGTGGCACTTCTAGAAACCTCAAAAATATTAATTTATAATAAAATAAAACCCCACTAAAAACAATTTTTTTCCCAATTTATAATATTAAATGATATAGAGTTGTAATATCATCAACCAATTAATTTTATTCAAGTTTATAGGTTTATTAAAACCTTATCTTTTCAATTTAACACTTAGTTATTCTATTTCATTTTAACTTGGGTAACAAATATTTCAATATTAAAAGGGTACACTATTTACTTATTTGATGTTAATTAGATCATAAATAAATAATTTAGAACCTTTTGACCATATAATAATTATTATATCTTTTTAAAAATGTTTTATGATTTTTACATAATTTAATAAAACACTATTTTGATAAACAATCAATAGTGTCAATTTTGACACTATTCAATTTATTGAATTTTAAAAATATAAATATAAAAAGGTAACTTCAAAAAAAACTATTTTATTATATTACTATAAGTTTAAGGTTATCGATAAAATTAGTTGGATATATTACTTATCCAAAAATATATTTATTTTAATATTGTTAATAACATTTATTTGATATCTCCATTAACAAAATAATTACTAAAATAATTTTCTGTATTTATTTAATATAATTATTGGTTGAATAAAAATAAAAAATAAAATACTATAATGAGGATAAATTTAATATATTTCATGATGATATATTTAGCAGAATTTATCTACTATAAAATTAGTCATTAAAAATGTTATACTTAATAAAGTATGTATGTGACAACTTTAACATTACTTTAAATAAAATAATATAAAGGTCATAATCTATTCTATAAGGATCCAAATGTTCACTGTCTTAACATTTTGATGATTATGGTCGAGATATACTCAACAAATAATAATTGGTCATGTTTTTGGACCTTTTTATGGTTATTAGGATATTAATAAATATTCATTCATTGATTTCTATTTAATTAATTATTTTTTACATCATCAAAGAATAAAACATTAAGGTAGTTATTTATTTCCTAAAAATTATAAATAAATTAACACGATTTAGGTAATTATTTTATACTTACATGTATTATTTATTTTTGAAGGTATCACCTAGTTATTTCTATATTAAAATTATTATACTTATAAGAAACGTGGGTTTGACATTTTGTCACTTTCATTGGTTTTATTAATATTTATGTCATTTTCATTATCAAGTGGATATTAAATGACTAATTTTAGAAAATAATATGTTAAAGTTATAATTTTATTCATCAGATATGATTTTTTTCAGGTGTTAAGGTAATTTTACTATCTTTATAATATTGGTTGTTACCCTAATTTACCCAATTTACCTTTAACCGTGGTAAATAAAAATTGTCATAGTTACTATTCATAATATCAAAAAACGTAACCTATTAACATGATTTGGAAACAATGATTCCAAATATGAAACATATTTTTTAAACTTCAAAATAAAAAAGTTACAATATTTAATTTAAACTTATTTCCTATTGTCAAAATCAGAAAGGAGGTTTTTTAGAAGTAAAAACTATAAAACATTGGCATGTGTTTATGTCTAATTTAAATGTAAAATTTCATAAAATGATCAAAATTGGATTAAATAATAAAAAATTAGTCTAATTATATTTTAAAACCAATTAAAAAGATAATCTAACCCTATAAATAAATTATATGAAAATGCAGTTTTGAAATAAAATGCTGTATTTTTCACTATTCATTAAAATATGAATTTTATTAGAAAAATACCAAAATTTCAAAAAAGGTAAATTTTTAGGTCCCTATTTCAAATAAGATGTTTATTTTTCAAATATAACATATAAATGTATTATAAAATAGATTTAAAATTGGTGCGCCATCAAAAGACAGCAAAATTGTATTGTTTAAAAAATACTTCTTTTATCAAAAAAATAGAATTTGTTATTATATGATGTTATAGAAAATAAAGAAGTTTAATTTTAATGTTATAAAATTAAAAATGCGGTTTATACTACTCATAATTCCTAGTTTATATTACATTAAATAATAATATTTTAATAATATATCTCTGTTTAGTGAAACTTATTATTGCGTACAATGTAAACTATCAAGGAATGTCCCTCTTGCATGTTAAACAATCCAAGTAAGTGTTTAGTTTATTGCAAGCTTCCATTGGTGCTGCATATAAAATAATCCAACCATATTTATTTTATAAATTGAATAAAATCTATACTCAGTGTTTTGTGAAAGGAATTTTATCAAAAAAACTTGGAATTTTATATAACACAAGCCAAGAATAGTGTTGTGTATACTTAATGTCATATGGTGTTTCATATAGCACAGGATAATCATGGGGTAGTGTACTACACAAGACATCAAATAAAAAAATATATCTTATAAAATCTCTATGTGTTACATGTATAGACTACCTTTGACATGTTATATCAAGATTATTATTAATTTAATGATATTTAAAGTTTATTTGGAATTTATTATTTCATGCAACATATAATTAAATTGATACCATAGAAGTTAGGATTTATTTATCAAAATCATCATTATTTCAGATTGTTTATTTTTAAGTCTTTTCTCTAGAAATTATTTTAAATTTATATCTTAAACCATATATAATTTATTACACTATGTTTATTTATAGAAATTTTATATTTTTGTTTCATTTTACACTCTTTAATTACACAAGAAACAAAAATAATGTTTTTAAGGAAAACATACTTTATTTTTCTACTCCACCAAAAATCGTTTTCTTCTATGTTCATATTTTTCTTAAAATGTTTTAAAAAATATTTTTTACTATTATCCTATGATTTTTAATGTCATTTTTACACATGTTTTAATTTTTATTAAATTATTTTAAATTAATATTTTAGACATTTTTTCAATGATGTACTTTTTGAACTTTTTATAAAAGTTTGAAAGGAATATTATTTAACTTATAGGACATGAAAATAATTTCTCTCTATCATAACCAATGAATACTTTGTAACTTCCTTTAAATGTTTTTAAGGTTAATATTAAGTAAAAAATTTCCTTAATATTTGAGAAATTTCTAAATAAGTATTTTCAAAGTGAAAAATTGTATTTTCCTTAAGAAATTTTCTATTGATCTTTTGAAGGTATTTTTATATTTGTCTACATCCTTTATTAAAAATTATATTTTATTGAGGTTATACTTTTATGATACCATCCAATATATTTATATGGATGTTTTATGATTATATTGAACAGGGAGTGTAGTGATATTATGTATGCTAGTTCATCCAATACGAACAATTGTTTATTTTTATTGCATATTGATTAAGTTAAGTTATTTATTCATATAATGAATTAATTATAAATATTAAGTGACAAGTGAGGATATAAATTTCTTACTCCCTCGATGCATCGATTGGTCTCATGAGATAAAATAACTTGGTTATTTGGTTGAGGCATCATGCATTTTTATAAGTTGTCTTGGCATGAGTCTTTGATGGTATCTTTTTTATTTCTTGGTATAAGGACTCTAGAGTGAGATTAAGATGTATGAAATTATTAATTCTATCATTATGAAATCATTTATTGTTTCACATGTGGTTATTTGAATAATTTTTATATGCATTGATAAATTTTTTGCTCATGTGTGTTTTATAAGGAATTTTTTGGTTATAATTTATTTTATTCCCTAATATTCATGCCTTGTTTAGCTTTCAATATACACATAAACTTACTAAGAATATGACCTCACCCATTTGTTTTTTTTCTTTTCCCCAAGATACTAGGAAGTGTTTTATTATTGATATGTAGGGTTATTCTAAGAGGGAGTTGGTGTTTTGAGAGAAAATACAATATTTATTTTAAGTTTTCAAATGTAATGTGAAAATCATTTATGGATTTATTCTTCCAAGACTATATAAAAATTATGTACTTAGGTATGTTATAGCTCGTATATTATTCCATTGTAATAAAGTAACCATCAAATATAGGTTACTGGAGTCAGGGTCATTACAGTTGGTATCAGAGTGAGCTTTAGTAGAAACCTTGGGAGTTGGATTTAGGAAAACATAGATTAGAGAATATATCCATATGGATGAATTTGAGAATAATATATTGAGTTTTTTAATAATTAAATTTTCATTGTATGGTAAGTATTTCAATAGTCTTTGAAGTATACATTAAGATTCATAATTTTATAATATAGTGTATGGTATTGTTTAGAAATGGACCATAGTGGAAGGAATGGAAATCGTATCAATGCACATAATCTATGTATGGATTTGCATCATGGGAAATAAAATTAATCTTGATATGGAGTTAATTTATTTACTCAGTAGTTAAAAATGATATTTCTTCTTGAAATAAATGTGTATTATATTTTACGATATAGTATTATACACATAAATCCAATAGAGAAACCAATAAAAACTTTATTTAATTAATTAAAGTCATTATATTAGTCAATCACTAGACCCATTGAAAATCCATATATTATATGGGAAAAAATAAAAAATATAAATACTATAATGGGAAACTATGTATCACCCCGGCTAGCTAGAATCATCCTCCCTCGAACAACACTGTAGAAAAGAAACAAAATATTAGTAAACCAATCAACTATATAGAAAGTGGAAGTAAAGAATCTTTAGAGTAATTGAGTTAAATAATTAATAAAGGAATATGGAGTTATTTATAGTAGTAATGCGACCATTGGAAGAGTAATGTGACCATTGGAATAATAACATGACTGTTGGGAAAATTAACATGACCATTGGAATAGTAACTTAATCTCAAAATTATAATTTTTGATATAACTAATATTTATCACGATTAATTTAATTAAATATAAATATAATAATTTCAAAAAATAAATATCATGATTAAAAACCTCAAAGAAAATATAAGAACGTTTTTTATAAATTGTATTTTAAAGTATTTCATAAAAATTATATTTTTTATATTGAAAATTATAATTACCTATGTAATAAATTTATTTTGATAAAATTAATATAATTTTTTAAATCATCACATAAAATTTTTATAAGGGTTATTTTTTAGTATTTTTTGGAAATACTTTGATTTTCAGGTGAATTGTAAAAATATGGGATTTATTATATCCGATGTATCATAAATTACATCATTAATGATGTAATAATGAGCCAATAATTTATATAACCTTAGGTTCCATCAAAATATATTTAATTTTATAGATTATTTATTATTATAAAATAAACATAATTTCCAAACCTAAAAGGTATTTTCCAAAGTCTAAAGTCAAAATATTCCCCTTAAAAGCTGGAGGAGTGCGGAAGGGAAAAGGATGCGAACCCTAAATTGGGTTATTATGATACTAAACTTGATGATTCATGAATCAAATAAATTTGTGGATTGGTGGATGTTGATTTCTTTGGTCACAAAGAATTTTTTAGTCTTTGTGAAAAGAATCCTTCTGGGGATCTTTGGGGTGATGGATCTAAGAGGAGATTCTTTAATGCTATCAAAAGTATAGGTAATTAATCATTCTTTTATTGTGAATTGGCATTTGCTAGAAAAATTATTCTAAAGGTCCAGATTGCACATGTCTCAGTGAATTCTACTTTAGTGGAGGAAGTGGTGTTAACAAGAAATGATGAAAACCTCACTCATGGAATTATCTATGAAAGAAATCCCAAATTATGCCTGAATTGTCATTTCTATGGGCACATTGCCTCAAAATGAAAACAGAATAAACTGTACAACTTCTGCAAGGTCCTTGGGCATGATGACGAGAAATGAAAAAGACGTAGGGACAAGATTGAAGCTCCAACTTCTGATCCCAAGCCTTATCACTCTATGGAAGCTCCTATTATGTATTCCCCTAATAAGGAAGGGTTTAATGGTGGGATATCTCTTATTATTGAAGAGGTTGCTCAATCTTCTAAAGAGGATGCTATTAATTCTGATGCTCACATTGATGAGTCTACCGTACTAGTCCCCACTTTAGAGGCCAGTGAGGGGAACCATGCTCATGATACAAATCTTGGTTATCCTTTTTATTTTATTACAACTCCTGATTTAGATTTTGATCTCCATGATGAAGTCCCTATGCAAGATCCGTGTTTAGTTCCTATTCAATTCTTGGTCACAGACTCTATTGATGTTTCAGTCCCTGTGCAAGAACCGATTAAAGATATTTTGGGCACTATACCCGATTCTGATCAAAGTCTTCTTGAAGCTATTGATGTAGGTTATAGAGGAAAACTTATTGTAGACCCCGGTCATGGTGCAGATACATGTGCGGCCCCTGATCATCGAGGTGATTTCTTGCAGGTTCTTGCGACTAATATTGGAAAAAGGGTACAACCTGTGAGTCTACAATCTTCTCCAATTGAATATGTCAATAGGTTCTCTTTGCTTAATATTGAGGATGCTAGTGGAGAGGATGACGACCATTCATTTGATGATCTTGTGCTAGGTGCTTACGTTGGCACTAATACTATCTCTTCTGATAAGAATGTGGTAGAAAGTAATGATGTACCTAGTACTAGGCTCAGATCAAAAAATTAAAATCCTCCTTTGAAATTGTCAAGGGATTAGGAAACCTCCCATGGCCAGGCCCGTTATAAATTTTATTATGACCAAAAATCCCTTATTAGTTAGTATTACTGAACCAAGGATGAATTTTTAAAAATATAGGGCTTTCAAATGTGTTTCTCTATGTTATTCTTTTATTTAAAATAATCAATTTGATACGAAATCTGAATCTTTGTGGGTGCTCAAGAATGATAGTGTTTTAATTAGTTCTGTTCTTACTGATTTTTAATCTGTTACTCTTTCATACTGTTCTGGTAATACCTCACTTTCCATGAGTTTTGTTTATTATTTCACTATCTACACAAGAGGATGTGCACTATGGAGAAACATAGTTTATATTTTTAAGAGCATGTCAAATTGCTAGGTTTTACTTGGTGAATTTAGTACTGTCTTAAGGCCTGAAGAAAAAATTGGTGATAACTTTTTTCGTTTCTCAGCTTCTGACCTTAAATATTGTATTGATAAGTGTGGTATTATTGAGGTACCAATTTATGGGGATATCTTTACATGGAGTTGATACACGATTAATGAGTGGTAGACAAGTAAATTAGAGATACTCTTTGTGCAAGTGGATGAAAGGAATGCGATGATTGATGTTTCTAGATTAACTCTTACGAGATTAAATTTTGATCACAATCCTATTATTGTTGATGTTTGTTTTCAAATATTGATGTTAGTACCTCTTCCCTTTAAGTTCAACAATGATTGGATTGTTATTATGGACTATTGAGAAATTCTCATGGATTCCATGGAAAATGACTACTTGGGTAGCCCTTCTCACATTATTTTCTACAAATTAAAGATAGTTAAATAAAGGATGAATAAATTAAGAAAATAAACCTTTGTATCCATTTATAATGACATTAGGGAGGCTAAAACAAAACTATCAAACTATCAACAAACTAATATACCTAAGGACTTTCCAACTCAGGATGAGGTTCAGGCTGCAGCAAATATGAACAAGCTTTTGGACCTAAAATAAAAATTGGCACAAAACCAGTTTAACATTAGTTGGTTGAAGGATGGAGAAAAAACTCAATGCTGTTTCATTGCATGAATAGTGAGAAAAAGTCCAAGAGAAATATTCAAGCCCATAATATTGAGGGTAATCTCTTATACACTAAGAATGATCTTGCAAATACTACCATAAATTACTTTGAGAATCTTTACTCAGATCATGCTGAGGATAACTCTAATAAAACTATTCAGTGTTTTGATCCTTCAATTGAGGATGATCAAAATAAAAAGCTTGTTGACATCCCCAAGGAAAAAGAGATACATGATTATCAATTATCTTTGAATATCGACAGTGTGGATGGCCCTGACTGCTTTAGGAATAAATTATTCATGTTATATTGGGATATTTTCCATATCGAGGTAAAAAATGATGTGAATGATTTTTTAGATCATCATATATTACCTTTGGAATGAATTCTAACTTGGTTGCTTTAATCCCTAATAAAGATAATGCCTTTGGTATTAAGGATTTCATACTTCTTGCTATTGGTAACACTATACCAAAGGTTATTAGCTAGATCATGAACCATCACATGATTGGTATTGAAAAGGAACTTATCTCCAAAAATCAATATGGATTAGTTCCAAGATGGAATATTCAGAACCGTCTCTTTACTTCTTCTGAGTGTGTCAATGACATGAAAAGAGAGGAACAAGATGGAAACATGGAATGGAAGCTTGATATCTACATAGCTTTTGACACCATCAGATGGAGATTTATTTTCACCATTCTCAAAATGAATCAGTTCTCAAATAATTTCATTTACCTTATTGGCTCCATCCTTATAAGTGACAGACTCTCCATTCTTGTCAATGGATCTCCTAGGGGCTTCTTTCAATGCTCAATAGGGGTTAGGCAAGGTGAGCCTCTCTCTGGTATGATTTTTTCTATTGCAAAAGATTACTTAAGTTGGTGCATTACCGATCTTGATAATTTTGGATGGTATCAAAGGATAAAAATAGGGTGAGAATTGTGTGCCCCTCACACCTTTTTTATGCTGATGATATTATTCTTTTCGAGATAGAGGATAAAAGAACCATCTCTTGTCTTAAGGGAATTTTAACACACTATGAGGAGGTTTAATGTTAGGTCATTAATTGGGGTAAATCATCTGTTATGTTTGTTGGATGAATTATTAAATCGAGGAAAAATAGAGTTTCCTTGAATCTTGGTGTTAAGAGGGGAGTACATCCATTCACTTACCTTGGTGTGCCACTATTCTGGGTTAGAGTGAAAAGGTGACATTTTGAAAATGTTTCTTTAAAAATCACAAACTAGTTTGAAAATTGGAAGGGGAAAAACATGTCTCAGGCAGGGATGATTTGTTTGGCCAATTCAGTGACCACATTGATGTTTGTGTATTCCTTTTCTCTATATAGATGGCTCAGAACCCTTATTAAGGAGCTAAGTAGAAAAATCAGAAACTTCATTTGGACTAGACCAATTCATGAGAGGAAGTTGGTCACCACTATATGGAAAGAGTGCATTAAACTAATCCACATGGGTAGACTAGGTGTCAAAGATTTTCTATTATTCAATGAAATATTGATCAACTAGTTCACTTGGAGTATAATTTCAAAATATTACGACTCTATGGAATTACTTAGAATCATGTTTTTTGGGAAACTCCATAAAGGGTATTCTAACTATTTTTATCATCTTTTTGGACTACCTTAAAGTAGGTCTTTGATGATATTATGGCTTGATCAAAATGGATTGTGTGAAATCATTCCCCTATGAACTTTTGGACTAGTACCTAGTGGTCTCGGACCATTTATGATGATACTGTAATCCCTCTACTCCTAAAAAAACATCCATCACAGAATTTCAATGTAATCCACTAATTAACATCATGCTTCCTAGTCATATCGACTAGAAAATCTCTAGGTACTCATATATTGATTGTGACACACTAGTTTGGATTAAAAATTTGAATTCCATGTTCAATATGAAGGACTACTACAGGTCACGTTGAGGTGTTTCTTTGGATCCTTCATCATGGGTTAAAAAATTTTATAAACACTTAATCCCCCCAAACTCTTTGTTGCTTATTTGAAAAATCTGGAAAAAGAGGATCCCATTTTAGGCCATGTTGCAGCAATCTAGAATAAACCTGGCTACAGTCTACATGTTCTTCCTGGAGGTAGATGAAACTCTTTCTCATGTTTTTGTTTCTTGAATTTTTTTGAAGGCTATGATCTTATGTGTAGGAGTTTTTTCACTTATGTCTCTCCTATAGACATGTTAAGAGATGCTAAAATGCACTATAAAGACTGACTGTAGTGATCAGGTCTATTCTCTTCTATTGACAACTGCATCCACATTGCTTTCGTTCATATGGAAGGCATGAAATACCTTGATTTCTAACAAAACTATAACGTCATTTCATGATGGTTTACTGGCTATGCATTTTTCAATTCGAACTACATCCAAAATTCAAACTAAAACCATGAGTAATCGTGTTTCTGATCCTATACTGTTGAGGTACCTTGGTGTTAATGGCAGGGCAAAGAAACCACTAATGATAAAACATTTTCTATGGATTCCACCTATCTCTTTATGGTTGAGGGTAAATGTTTATAGGGCAGATTCTGGTGCACCAGGTCCATATAGATGTGGTGGATTCTTCTACACTCATAGGGGTATTATAAAATAATATTTATTCCACTTAATTGGCAATGGGTTTCCAATTGACATGGAGATTTGGGCTATGATAAAGGCAATCATGTATTCTGTCCATTATGGCAGGCATGGCGTACGGATTGAGTTAGAGTCATCTTTTTCAATTTAAATTCTTAGAGACTGGTCAAAGAATGTACAATGGAATATGTTTCCAGTTTGTCTTGAATGCCTCCAGCTTGAATAATTTCTCTCACTTGAAGTTTTACATGTTTATTGCGAATCCCATCAAGTTGCAGATGCTCTCTAGAAGGGGGAAATTTTTGAGGTCAGTTCTAGTTGGTATTTTTTTACGTGAGTATTTTAATAAATTTTTTTAGTGCGATTACCATGGTGAGGTTTATACTCATCTTTTTAGAATGCCTATTTGATACCACACAATATAATTTATTATTTTTTAAAATATTTTCTTAGGAGCACGCTTTTTTGCCTCATGATCTTCTTGGTATTCCCCTTAAAATAACAATTTTTAATTTTTTTCCACTTTAATTTTTAATAAACCATTGAATTAAAATAATAAAGGTGCTTAAAATATTTAAAACATTATATTATATTTTATATGAAATATATTTTAAATAATTCACTATTAAATTTTTTACCTTTGATATATAATTTTATTCATTATTTTATTCTAAAAATACCTATTTCCTCAACTATAAATAACCCCTCCCCTCCCCTTGGAAAACCACTCCTCCCACCCTTGAAAAAGACAGATATCTACCTATATCCTCTCTCTTAAGGCTCTTATAATCCATAAGGGTATTCTATAGTAATCCAAATCTAATCATCAAGGGATTCTAGTTCCTTACAAGGGAAGGAACACCAAGAAGATGGTATTTTTAATCAACCCATCACTATGTTTTCCTTTTATATTCCACTCTTTCTCTATCAATTACAAAAGAAAACAATTTAATATTAATTATGAAATTTTTTAAAATCATATTAATGATGATAAACTACAAAGAAAATATATTTTTATGTTTTTATATTTTTAAAATCTATTTCCACTCCTTTAGACAACGTTCTTGACAACAACCAGTTTACAGCCAATAAAGATGTTTCCAATTTATTTCCTTATCACCAACCTTATGGATGAATAAAATTAATTGTTAATTAAATATAAAATTATAAATATATGTATTTTAATCTTCAAGATTTTATTCTAATTTTTATAAATTACCTTCAACAAAATAGAGAAATCAATGCAAAATTAGAAATTTCAAGAAAAAATGATATCAAAATGCTAAAACTTAATCAATGAAAATTATGAAATATAATAAAATGATTATAATTGATAAATAGAGAAATAAATTTACATATGTAATTCCCCTGATCCCGATACCACACAACGGGTGCCCTGAACCCGGTTGTTCACATGACCTCAAGCGCATTTACCAAAATGACAGAGGCTGCCGACTAGTAGTGAGGGCCCCATGTCTGATAGTGGGGAAACTATGCCCTCTTTTTTTAAAGTGTAGCACAGTGGAAAAGATAAATAATATACAACAGTGGAAGCAGTAAACCATATACAACTGAAATGGACAACTGAACTAAAAGAGTACCAGCAGTCATATATATAAATATACAGCAAGTCACTAATTCTATGGAAGCCTCTAGAACATGATAAACTATAATACAATACAATACAATTCGAAGTACAAGGTATAACCAAACAAAACAAAGAAGAGTAAACAGAACGGATCAGCATCGCAAGCCTATGCTCAGTCCCATGCTCTCCTACTCCTTTACTACAATTATGTAACTATATAGGGACTCTTACCCCTATCGACACATGAAAAAATATATTCTGTTTGGGCCAAAGACATGACCCAAACAGGGTGTGAGAATAAATCCCAGTTGGCACCCACCAAAGGCCCGTTCCCAATTGTCATTGAAAAATGTGCAACACCAGTGTGCAAAAGTAAATTCAATAAACTAAGCAGTACTCAAAAGAAACTAACTCTGTAAGTTATATTGACATTTTAATATTTATTTAACCATGTCAAGCTTGTGCTTTAACTTGGCAGGTATAACATATGAAAATCACCACAGTGAATACTCATGATAACACTGTCCTCAGACATACAATCCTTACCCTCAGGTGTTCAGGATCGAAACTTACAGGTGTCTGTCCACAGACATAGTGAATATTACCCACAGGCGTATGAGGTGTCGCCCAAAAGCACAGAAACTACTGCCCATGAGCACAAAAACTACTGCCAACAGGCATGAGAAAGGTTACCCGTAGGATAAACGAACACTGCCCTTAGGCTATACGAGTAACCTGGCCGAGCCCAACACATAATCAAGCAATTATATACAATTACTATCAAGGAAATTTCAAAGTATGATAAAATTCACGGTATACCCACAACTATTCTGGCCAAATGTCTAAACAGAGGAAGGCACCATAGGGGTGGTCCTGGATCCATGTAGTGATCCTAAACAGCAGGTGTAACTTATCAAAAGTTTATCTATGAAATTATAGATAAATTTCAGCCATGGCCACAACCATATGACACCCCAAACATGGGTTCATATCACAACCATACACAAATTCAACTCAACAGTTGGAAATAAACACCATACCACCTACCTCGATCGTCTCTGATCGGTATACGTGAATGACGCCTCCCAAATCGTTCAAGAACGACGTAGAGTTGAGATAAAAGAATTCCCGTTCAAACATAAATAACTTCCCTTAGAGAAATAATTGGTAAGAACAATGAAAAAATATAGGAGGTCTTACCCATACAGTCCCAAAGTGATCGAAAGAGGAAGAATCAGATTCCCGGTGCGCGATTGGGTGATCCTCCAAGGTTCGGTCGTCCTCTTGAGCTCCAAATGGCGGTTCAGACTCCTCACTCGAATGAAGAGGCTACTACATGTTTTAAGCAAAAAACCAAACCACACGACGGGTACTCTCAAGTATATGGCATGTACTCTTCATTTTTTTTAACTGTTCCTTTGGCGGTTACTTTCCACCGTGACACTATTCATCCATCGACATGAGTACATGACGTGTTTTCCTGATTACAGGGCGTGTACTATCGCTATGCTGGCGGCTGCCTCCACCACCTTACTATTCACCTAATGACTAATTACATGACATGTAAATACAAAATACATGGCGTGTAGTCAGTTTTTACACCCTTCATTGCTGACAGGCCTACACGCCCTGTGTACTCATCCCACACAGCCAAAGTACACGCCATGTGGAAAAGCACATGGCGTGTACCCACAAAATTTGGGTTGTTTCCCCATTTTCCTTATTTTCACCAAAACACTTAAGGAAAAGGTAAAAAAAGAGACATGTACCTCAAAAAGAAGAACCAGGTTCTTACAAACTTCCCCCTTAAAGAAATTCATCCCTGATATTCCCTTCCAAGGGTGGTGAAGATAAAGCTTAGAGAAGTTCTGGCCACTGAGCATGTACGTCAGTCTCCTACTCCCAGGTTTCGTCCTACACTCGGCCATGCTTCCATAGAACCTGAACGAGAGGAACTAATCGGCCTTGTAGAACCTTCATGCTCCTATCAACAATACGAATCGGATGCTCCTCAAAGGATGAATCAACTTGAAACTGAACTTCCTTGGGCGGAAAAATGTGAGATGAGTCTGAATGATAGCGGTGCTACTGATATACATGGAAGACGTCGTGCATGGCCTGGTACCTCTGTGGTAACTGCAAACTGTAGGAAACCGACCTGAATCTCTCTAGAATCTCAAACGGTTCTACATACCTCGGTGAAAGTTTACCCTGTCTCCTTATCCTCTTGTGTCCCAACCTCAGAAAAACACACAAGAGAACCTGATCCCCAACCATGAACTACAAGGGTCATCTGCGATGATCAACATAAAATTTATGACAAGACTTTGCGGTATCTATTCGCTTCTGAATCAACTGGACCTGCCATGAAGTCTCCTCCATGAGACGGGGCCCCATTAACGCTGCCTCACCTACCTCCAACAAGCACAGAGGTGATTGAAATGGCCTACCATATAAAGCCTCATAAGGTTACATCTCAATAGTTTCCTGAAAACTATTATTATTGGAAAAATAGACTAGGGGTATATGCTTCTTTCAATAGACCCCAAAGCCTCGGACACATGCACGCAGCATGTCCTCAACACTTGTATCGTACGATCTGACTAGCCATCGGTCTGAGGGTGGTATGTTCTGCTCAGAAACACCTGTGTACCCAGTACCCTCGACTCTTCCAGAAATGTGATGTAAAGCGGGCGTACCTATCGGAAATGATAGAATGTGGGACCAGATGAAGTCGTACCACCTCTCAGATATAAAAATTCTCGAGCTTGTCAACACTGAAGGTATCCTTGATCGGAAAAAATTGAGCTACCTTTGTAAGTCTGCCTACAATAACCCACATGACATCAATTCCCTGAGGTGACATGGGAAACCCAGTCACAAAGTCCATTGCGACATCATCCCATTTACACTCTAGAATGGGTAGATATGGTAATAGTCCAGCTGGCCTCTGATGCTCCACCTTCACCTGCTGATAGGTGAACCATCTCATAATAAAACCAACTACTTATCTTTTCATACCCGACCACCAATACTGACGTCTTAAGTCATGGTACATCTTGGTAACTCTGGGATGAACTGCCCAAGATGAAGCATGAAACTCCTACATCAGCTCCTCGTGTATATCTCCTGGAACCCACACTCGTCCATGGAAACACATTTCCTCATCACCGCCTATCGTCCAACCCGGAGGAGGGTCCTCACTTTCCACTAACTCCCGTAGAAGTAGGCCTTCTGAATCTGATAGCTGCCTCACCCTTACTCTATCTAAGAGGGTAGAAGTCACAACTAAGGAGGAAATATAGGTTTTCCCCTGATTATCGTGCACATCTAAATTCATCTTAGAGAAAAAATCCATAAGCTGCCACTAACCACTGGCCTCCTGCCCTGCCTGTGTTTGAGTCTTCCTACTCAGTGCATCAGCTACTGAATTACCCTTACCAGGTGTATAGGCAAGATCAATGTCAAAAGACTGAAGGTATTCGACCCACCTTTGCTATCTTAGATTTAGGTCATGCTAGGTAAAGATATATTTGAGACTTTTTTGGTTAGTGAAAAGCAAAAAATGTTCTCCCAAGAGATAATGTCTCCAACAGTGAAACACATGAACAAATACGGACAAATATAGATCATGCGTCGGTTAATTCCTCTCATGTGACCTCAAGTGCTGGGACTCGTATGCAACAACTCGCTCACCCTCCATCAACACTACACCCATCCCAATACCTGATGCATCACAGTAAACTGTATAGCTCTTCCCTTGCTATGGAAGTATCAGGACTGGTGTTGATTCAAACTTCCCTTCAGCTCCTGAAAGGTTGTCTCGAAAGCTTCTTACCATATGAACTTCACACACTTCTTTTTCGAACCCCTCAATAACACTGCTAAGTGGGAGAAGTCCTGTATAAAGCGCCTATTGTAACCATCTAGACCTAATAAACTCCTTATCTCAAACATGTTCTTAGGCTTCTCCTAGGAAACTACTAATCTCACCTTCTCTGGGTATACCACGACTCCTGTCTCTTTGATAATATGACCCAGGAAGTGTATCTGGTCCATCCAGAAGTGGCAATTTTTGAGCTTAGTATATAAATGATGCTCTCTCAGTGTACTCAAAACGATCTCAAGATGGGTGGAATGGTCGTGTCGAGTGTGAGAGTACACCAAGATATCGTCCATGAAGACTACCATAAAAGAATCAAGATAAGGTTGGAACACATGATTCATCAAATCCATGAAAATTGCTAGCACGTTCGAGAGTCCAAAAAGCATAACCAAGTACTCGTATAGACCATATCTGCTCCAAAAAGCTGTAAGCTGTATTTCTGACGGTCTAACGCGTAACTGATTATATATGGATCTTAGGTAAATCTTCATAAACGCTCATGTTCCCCAAGTTTATCAAAAATATCATCAATCCTTGGCAAGGGATATCAGTTCTTAACTATTAGCTGGTTTAACTTCGGGTAATTCACACAAAGTCTGAGGGTACCATCCGCCTTCTTTGCAAAAAGGATGGGCGAACCCCAAGGGGAAGTACTGGGTCGAATAAAACCCTTTTCCTACAACTCCTCTAACTACCTCTTGAGCTCCTACAACTCTAGTGTTTCTATCCTATTAGGAGGAATGGACACCGGTGCTGCTCCAGGCACTAGCTCAATAGATAAATCTACCTCTCACTACGGAGGAAGACATGAGAAGTCGTCTGGGAATATATCCCTGAAACAATCAACCACTGGTGGGAAATACTTCTGAAAAGTTCCCTGGTCATCCAGATACAAACTCGCAATCTGGTCTGTCGCTCCACCTCTCCCACAATGCTCGGGTCCAGCTCGGCTTGCCTGGACATCCCATTCACCTTTGTATAGAAACTCTCTTCCCTCTGGTGATGTGAAATTCACCCTGTGACGATAGAAATCCACAAAGGCTCGAAAGGGTACCAACCCGTCCCTCCCAAGAATGACATCATAAGCTGCCATCTCTAAGACATAGAGGGCCCACAAAATGTGACACCCACCAACCTCTAGTGTCACTCCATGCACTGAATCACACCATCCATTCTAGTTCCCAATGGCGTGTATAGCATCATAACATCAAAAGAAGAAGAAACAAAGAGCCCAAGGCTCTCCACAACGGGCACAAATATAAAGCTATGTGTAGCACCTATATTGAAATGTGCAGAAGACAAAACAGAAGCTACTAGAATAGTACCTATGACAGTAGAAGTTCAGGGATCCTTCTCCTATTGGGTCTGTTTCAGTACATATGCCTACCCAGTGTTGTGGCCCTATGATACAGCCTTGTTACCCTGAGCTGACCCACCCTACTACCTCTGAGATCCTGGTGTCCGACTACCACAACCACGACCACCGTCTCTGCCTGTACGCCCTAACGTATCCCAATTTCCCGACTGGTAAGAAGTTGTTGGTCCTTCTCCCGCATGTGGAGTCTACATAGAACCCCCCTCACTATCCACTGGTGGAAACCCCCTGCAAAAATACTGGAGATGAATCATCCTGCCGCAAACTCGGCACTCCACTGGGTCACGTGGACACCGCGCTCTCTTGTGCCCCTCTTTACCACACTGGTAACACATGAACTGGCCACCTAAAGTATTCTTTTGACTAGTACTACCACCATGAGAGAAGTCTATCTACCTCTTCCTCTTTCCATTATAAATTGTACCAGAAACTGGTGTCGAACCGCCCTATCCCACACCACTAGCTTCCCGTAGGTTATGCCTAGTAATCAGTGCCTGGTTCACAATAGCATGCACTGTAGGCAACCTGAAAACATTCACCAGTTCTCAGATGTCACATCTAAGACCATCCTCAAAGCGTCTAGCCCTCAACGTCTCATAACCCACTAGAACAGGTGCAAAAACTGAATCTAGGTGAAGCAGGAAGAATAATCCATCACTGACATGGAACCCTACTGCAGATTCATGAACTCTCGAGCTCGATCTGGCCTCAGCATCTCTAGGAAGAAGAAGTCATAGAAGGCTGTCTGAAAATCTTTCCATGCCATGTCATTGTAGTGCTCAGACTGGGTGGTAACATCCCACCACCTCTTGATGGAATCACACAACATGTATTTAGCGAGCTTGTCCTTCCTCCCAGGAGGCATCTCCAGATGCTCGAATATCGTCTGCAACGAATCCAACCATGACTCCGCAGCCTGTGGTCCTCCATCCCTTGAAAACGTAGCCAGATGCTGCTGCTGGAAGATACGCATCAGCTCTGCCATAGATGTGGTGGCTTGCGGTGCTCCCTGGAAGGTCTTAATGAACCACATAAAGCCTTCACGGAACTGTGCCTCCGCGCCTGTGTCTGGTATAACGGCTGGTGCCACATCTAGCACTGCTGGAGGATTTACTGGTAGCACATGACCCACCATCTCTGGAGTATAATTGTCGCCGCTCTCCTGGTGAACAACCATTGGTCGTCTTGGTGGAATGACTCTACAAGGTCAAATGCACACCTTAGATCCATATTTATCGAAGATTGAAAATGAGGAGACCAAGAAGGGAATAAGAGAAAGAAGGCATTCAAGATTTACAATACTTGACTACACGGTGTGTATAAATACTACACGGCGTGTTCTCACAGGCCATCCACATGGGTGTGTAATCTAGCTAAAACTGGTCGTGTAACACCCCAAACACACGACGTGTCTTCTGAATACAAAGCATGTACGTGAAACCTCCTTCCTGGCCCTAGTAAATCAAATGGCTAAGCCACACAGATATCCTAAAAACAAAATGACATGGCGTGTCCCATGGGAGCATGGCGTGTACGCGAAAGGCTCCTCACCGGGCCGTGTTGTTCGTGACACGGCCTATGTACCTAGTTCACTCTACACAGCTTGTTCCAAAAGGACACGATGTGTACAAAAAAGTCCTATATCGACCCGTGTTGCTTGCTACACGACCGACTTACATGAATGGAACTACACGGCATGTCCCATAGGCACAAGGCATGTACAAGGTAGGGTAACACTAAATCATGTTGTTAGTGACATGGTCGGGTACTAGGGTCAGACTACATGGTGTGTTCTAGGTCGACACAACGTGTATGTATTAAGGTTCTTCCGTCCATTTTGTTCGTTAAACGGGTGGATACTGGGAAAATACTACAAGGCGTGTACAACCAGTACACAACGTGTTTCCCCCAAAACTTCCCTATCCCGTGTCTCTGCCCACATAGCCTAGGACACGGTAAGAGACTGAACGACATGTACTTAGGGTACATGACGTGTGCTTAAAAAGTTTTCAATTTCTTCCCGAACAGAAGAACACATGGCATGTGTCCATAGAACTACACGGTGTGTATGCCGTGTTTTTCTGGACAGTAAGCCTCAGAAACTACTCCAGAACCCAGAAAAACACTGAAACCAACACCAAAGTACCAAATTCTGATCCGTGAGGGCCCATACTCCCCGCGAATCAAAGCTTGCCATCTTATGTATGTTATAACAAGGAAAACACGTTAATGATCCACCAAATTCTGGTCATTGAGGGACTATACTCCTCAAGAACCAATGTTTGGCACTCATTCTATCAAAACCTCACACCAAAATACCCTAACAAATACTAGGTATTTATCAAAGCAGCTATCACAACAACATGCTCTTCTAGAACATCCCCTATCACAACATCATGAAATTTATAAATCACCTACATGGCATGGAAACTATGCATGGAATGTGATTATAACATGTTCTTAAAGGATGCATGAGATGGCATAACCTCATCACATCAGGATGAAAGTAAATAGAACGCATGTATAACAGATAAACATCACAATCACAAGTGCGTCACCCAACGATGAAAATCAAATTAACTATAAAATTGCAACCAGTAATAATTACAATAACGAGGTAGACTAACTTTTCCCTGTACATGAATTAGCTACTTCCGTGCACAGCTTATTACCAACTACCATGTCCATCCTATCCCTGACTAAGGATCCAAACAGTAAGTCAAATAAAATAACCCCTTTGATACCACTTTGTAACGGCACAGATCCGTAAGCCACACAACGGGTGCCCCGAACCCGGTTGGTCACATGACCTCAAGCGCATTTCCCCAAATGCGAGAGGCTGCTGACTAGCAGTGAGGGCCCATGTCTGATAGTGGGGAAACTATTCCCTCATTTGTCAAAGTGTTGCTTAGCGGAAAAGATAAATAACATACAACATTAGAAGTAGTAAACCATATACAACTAAAATGGACAACTGAAGTAAAAGAGAACGAGAAGTCATATATATAAAGATGCAGCATGTCACTAATTATATGAAAGAAACTAGAACAAGATACACTTCAATACAATACAATACAACTCAAAGTACAAGGTACAACCACACAAAACAAAGCAGAGTAAATAGAACACAGTAGCATCGCAAGCCTAAGCTCGGTCCCATGCTCTCCTACACCTCTGCTACAATCATGTACCTATATAGGGTCTCTTTCCCCTGTCGACACCTACAACAATATAGTCTGTTTCGACTGAAGACATAACCCAAATAGGGTGTGAGAATTAATCCCAGTAGGCACCCACCAAAGGCCCGTGCCCAACTGTTAGTGAAAAATGTGCAACAACAGTGTGCAAAAGTAAATGTAATAAACTAAGCTATACTAAAAAGTAACTAACTCTACTAGTTATATTGCCATTTTAATAATCATTTAACCATGACAAGCTTTCACTTTAACTTGGTAGATATAAAATATGCAAATCACCACGGTGAATACTAATGATTACACTGTCCTCAGACATACAATCCTTATCCTCAGGTGTTCAGGATCGACACTCACAGGTGTCTGCCCACAGGCATAGAGAATATTACCCACATGCATACGCGTAAACATGCCGATCCCAACACATAATCAAGAAATTATATACAATTCCTCTTAAGGAGATTTCAAATAATGCTAAAATTCACGGTATACCCACAGGTATTTTGGCCAAACAGCTAATCAGAGGAAGGCACCCTCAGGGTGGTTCTAGATCCAAGCAGTGATCCCAATAGCAGTTTTAACTTATCAAAAGTTTATCTATGAAATTCTAGAAAATTTTCAGCAAAGGCCAAAACCATAAAACACCCCAAACATGGGTTCGCATCACAAAGGTACACAAATTCAACTCAACAGTTGGAAATAAACACCAAACCACCTACCTTGATTATCTATGATCGATATACGTGAACGACACCTCTCGAATCATTCAAGAATGACATAAATCTAGGATAAAAGAATTAAAATTCAAACATAAATAACTTCCCTTAGATGAAGAATTGGTAAGAAAACCACAAGGAGAGGGGAGGGATTACCCGTACGGTCCCAACGTGATCGACGGAGGCGGAATCAGATTCCTGGTATGCGATCAGGTGATCCTCCAAGGTTCAGCCATCCTACCGAGATCCAAATGGTTATTCAGACTCCACCCTTGAATGAGGAGGATAATACCTATTTTAAGCGAAAAAACAAACTACACATTGTGTACTCTCAAGTACACAGTGTGTACTCTTCATTTTTTAACTGTTCCTCTTGCGGCTACTTTCCACCGCAGCACTGTTCATCCGTCAACATGTGTACACAGTGTGTTTTCTTGATTACATGGCATGTACTATCGCTTCGCTGGTGGCTCCCTCCACCGCCTTACTATTCACCTGCCAACTAATTACACGACGTGTAAATGCAAAATACATGGTGTGTAGTCAGTTTTTACACCCTTTATTGCCGACAGGACTACACGCCATGTGTACTCATCTCACACAACCAAAGCACACACCCTGTGGAAAAGTACATGGTGTGTACCCACAAAATTTTGGATGGTTCCCCATTTTCCTTATTTTCAAAAAAACACTTAAGGAAAAGGTAAAAGAAGAGACCCGTACCTCAAAAATAAGAACTGGGTTCTTACAACATAATTAACTTCTATTTAATTTTTTTAATAAATATAATTTTATTAATTAGGAGGAGTGAAAGTGACGAAATAAAGTTGGATTTAAGGTAAGGGGATTCTTGAGCCAACTCTCTTTCTTTTGGTTATCCTTATTTCATTTCATTTTCAATATTTATATTCCTATAACGTTTCTTAAATATAATTTAACTACTGTTAAATTTTATTTTTGGGGATATAGATGTTTCCACCTTAATTTATATATTAAATACAATGATTTTCCAAAAATAATTTTCTTTCCAAAACACATATTTTACTCCCCTTGAGTTGTTTCTATTTCATTCAATAATGATGAAGTTAATGTAAAATATATTTTATCTTTTTCATTTGGGAACCCCGAGTCTATTCATAAAATCAATATTTATAAAATCCTTATGAAACCCATTCCTTACCATGGATTTTTTCATGACTATGATTTTTATACATTCCATGGGGCATACATGATTATGTAAATATTATGATGTGACGGGTGGTCCTAAAATTATATATCCCTCTAATGAATTGGGTAATGTGATGTATCTCGTGATATTTTGTGCTCTATGTGTGAACATGATTCTATATTTTTTCACAATGATGATTTTTTGATTTATGCATATATGTTATATGTGAACATGATGCTAGTTTTTTTCACCACTATGTGTGAAATTTTACCCCAATGACATGATGTTTCATTTTTATGCATGTGACACATTCTATACCTTTATCAAATTCTTCTATCATGATTATGACAATAATCCTATGATTATGATATGATGGTGATGATTATTCTCACCCATGTTATATTGATTTGTGTCCCCTATTCATCCTCTTACTAGGATTCTAGCTCAACCCATTATTTGATGTATATCCTTATGTGATTATATGTACTATGAATAATGAGAGATTTTATAAGGAAAAGGAAAAAGGATTTAAATAAATTATTTTGTTTTATTATGTACAATTTATGTATGTGTCTAATTTTTCCAAGATAGTAATCAGTTGAATCTTGGAATTGTATCTCTATTATGTTGTTTATCTTAAAAATAATGTAATAGTAATTTACTAAAAATTAGGGTGATCATAGTTGGTTTGATAGAAATGGTTTAGTTATTTTGGGAATTAGGATTAGAAAAAAATAGTAAAAAATATAAGTATAATTCAATATATAGGTAAAACATCATAAAATATCATTTTAAAAAGGATAACTGTAGGAATCACATAATATATGACTTTAGTGTTTATTTTGAAAAAGAATAATTTATTTATTCATGTTTTTTTGGATTATATTTGTTTTACACCAATTTTATTTTAGAAAACTGTGGGAACCAGGAGAAACAAGATGAACAAACCATGTGAGGGATAATGAAAAGATTTCTCAAATGACATCCCCAATTCCTTTAGAGGTGGAGTTCAAAATTTATGGGAATTCTTACCAAACTTTCTTAGGATATGAATAATAACATAAATCACATGGAACATCTGGATTTAACCAAGAAAGAACAACTAGCTATTGAGTACTTTATGAAGAAATGAACATCAATATTTAGTGGATCTTATGATCCAATTATTGTGGAATAGTTGGTTAACTTAATAGAGAAGATCTTTTTTATTCTACCATATTCTGATATGGATAAGGTGGCTCTGGTAGTCTATCATTTATATGGAGTGGCTGATCAATGATAGGCATTGATAAAGAACACCAAGAAGAATGATAAAATGAAAGAGATGGTTTGAGAATACATCAAGAAAATATTTCTTAACAATTGTTTACCTTTAAATATTCCAATAAATATGAAGAGATAATTAATAGATATAAATTAAAAAAAGTTGAATATATAATTTATTACAAGGAAAAATTCATACGTATTTCAAGAAATTCCTCCATATTTGTTACCCACAATGATAGAAAAATAGATTGATTATTTGGTGGATTAAAACTACACATTTGGAAGGATTTTTCTATCTGAGACATTATGAGTTATGATGTAGTGGTTTTATTTTCCCTTAAAGTGGATATGGAGTTTGGATATTTATCTTTTGGGAATGAGGATACGAAGATAAGAATGTAGTTTCAAGCTGGTAGGTGATATGAAAAAGGTGGAAAAGGGATCCAACCACCCATATGTATAAAATGTGGGAAGAATCATCCTGGTAATTATATCAATTGGTAGGGGGAAATTCTACAAGTGTGGGAGAGAAGGACACCAAGCTCCTGGATGTCAAAGAGACATAAATAATCTAGCCAACATGATGGGGGAAAGGAATGAACCTCCCAATGCAACACCCATGGTTTAATGCTTCAACAGCTGGGATAAAGGAAACTATGCATGACAGTACACTAAACCATTGGTCCTTGGGGGAAATTAGCATCAGCTACCACCAAACCCAAAGGATCAAGGGAAAAATTATTCCATCAATGCTGTTAAAGTGCATAATGAAAATTAATTTATACAAGGTACAACTCATATTCACTAAATAATGGAAAAATATTTATTTTATTATAGTTCTACACATTACTTTATATCCGACATGTTTACTTGAATTTTTGAATTGAATCCCCGCTACCTTGAAGTATAGATATCAGTAAAAAAACTTAGTGTTTAAATCATTGAAACCCAAGTGTTGGACTCTTATTCTATTAGTTTATGTGGTAATATTCTTATAGTGGATATTATAATCCATATCTTAGCGGAATTTGACACTATAATGGGCATGGATTGTCTCTTGTTATATAGACCACACATCAACTATTGAGAGAAGTAAATCTATTTTTAAATTTTGAACCATCTCATTCTCTTCAACAAATGAAAGGAAGATCATGAATCTAATTTAAAATATCCTTCAATAGTATGAATTTTGATACCCTCTAAATAAATATACCATCCCAAATGTTTCATTATAAAGAAGGGTTAAACTTGGATGGAATTCCTATTATTGGGGAGTACACTGATGTATTTCACAAAGAGTTACCCAAACTTCCCCCAAATCATGAGGTGGAGTTATCAATTGATATTATACCGAGAATCATTCTTATCTCAAAATTACCATACAATATGGACCATATCAAACTAGAAGAGTTAAAAAATAAGTTTCAATAGAATTTGGACAATGTCTTCATACAACCTAGTGCATCTTCTTTGGGTGTGCCAATGCACTTTATTTAGAAAAAGGATGGATCAATATAGCTTTGTAGAAATTAATGGGAGCTTATTAAGATCACCATAAAGAAAAAGTATCCCATGCCAATGGTTTATGCCTTGTTTGATCGTCTATGAGGATCATATTACTTATCAAAGATATATATTTATTATATATGTCATCAGCTAAAGGTAAAAAATAATGTTATTAAAAATTATGTTTTCCATTAAAGATATAGGCACTATGAGTTTATAGTGATTTCATTCATACTTACTAATTCCCCTGAAATCTTTATCTATTTGAGGAATATAGTCTTTAGAGGCAACCTCAATAAATGTGTGGTAGTTTTTATTGATGATATTCTCATTTACTGTAAGGGAATGGAGGAACATTAAGAGAATCCAAGGAATGTGCTGGAAATATTAGTGAAGGAGAAAATGAATGTTAAGTTAAGTATGTGTGGATTTTAAATTAACAAAGTCACATTCTTGGGGAATTTAATCACATGTGAGGGAATTTTTATAGACCATTCAAATAAAAATAAAATTTTGGAATGGCATAGACCCACTAGTGTCATGGAAATCCACAGTTTTCTTAGTTTAGATTGGTTCTATTGAAGGATTATGAGAAATTTATCATGATTGTATTGCCTAATAATTATTATAACATGGAAAGGGGTAATGTATTTCTAGATAGAATATTATGAGGATAGATTTTAGTAACTCAACCAGAGTCTAGTCACTACACCTATACTCACACTACTAATAAATGGATAAGTTTTTTTGATATACAAAGATTTATTAAATAATGGATTGGTCTTTTTAATCAAGTACAATGATAAATTGATATCCTATGACTGATGATTGATGAAGATCCATGAGAAAAACAATGTGATGTATGATATAGAGTTAGAATTTGTGATCTTTTCCTTGTAGATTTCATGGTACAACCTCTATGGTAAGAAGCGTGACATATGTATCAATCATAAGAGTCTATAGTATATATTCACATATAATGACCTGAAAATGAATATGAAAATATGGTTAGTGATAATATAGGGCTATTATTTCTCTATTTACTACCATCCAAGAAAGGACAATAAGGAAGTTGATGCTCTTAGAAGAAAGAACCTGTTACTTTTTCCATGATGTTGATTGAGAAAGACCGTATATTCATGGATATGAAAAGGATGGATCTGGAAATCATAATGTAAAGGAATAAATCATACCTTTGCAAAATTATTTCCCAATAATATATCCAAGAGAAGAGTGAGGAGACAAAAAGAATGATCTATATCTTAAAAAGATGGAAAAAGTAGTAAAGAATGGGAAGATATATGAGTTCTACATCAACGAGGACAGTTTGATTCAGTTTGAAACCTGAATTTTTTTTCCTACATAACTTGAAATAAAAGATACGTTGGATAAAGAACATAGCTCATATTTATTTACCCATATTGGAAGTGCCGATATGTACTGTGATCTTTGAGAGAAATTATGGTGGAAAAGCATGAGGAAGAAGATTGCCTAATATATCTCAAGGTGGTCGGTATGCCAATAAGTTAAACAAGAGAGACAGAATTACAATATAATGATGAAACAATTTCCTATACTGATTTTGAAGTGGGAGAAAATCACAATGGTCTTTGTCACTAATCTCTCGAAGAAATCTAAATGAAATAATGAAATATGGGTAGTGGTTATAACACCCTGTGTTTTTATGAACATTTATTGAATAAATTAAATTTATTTGATTTCTTTCATTGCACACTATAAAAATTTAAGCTTTAATTATATGCTACACTAAGTTAATCTAGCACTATATGCAACACCGACTTAGTTTGTGTTACACACAACATCTAGTTTCTACAAAGAAACATATTTTTATTATAATTATTTAAATTAGATAGTTATAACTTAGATGTTAAACTTAGTAATATGAATAGTAATGAATAATTTTTAAATATAATTTATAATTGTTATAAATAAATAAAACATACTGATAATAAAATGCATACTTTTTGGTAAATTTTTTATATGTTTTGACAATACTATTTTCTATAAAAATTACATTTTATGTCTTTTGTGAAAAATAATCAAATTAAATTTTGAAATTTTTTTAAATTTAATTTGATAAAATAAACATCATTTTTAAATTCTTAATTTTAAAATTATATTAGGGTAATGTTATTTTATTTTTTCTCAGAAGATTCATTTTTTATGAATAGTGAAAGATAATGAATTTTAAATGAAAAAAGAATTTTCATCAAATTTATTTATATAGATATATTATGTTTTAAATTTTTTTTAAAGTATAAATATTTCAATTATAAATAAATATATCCTATCTAAGTTATTGGAATTAATTTCAAATTTTAATTGGATATAAAAACATTTCAAACTTTTGGACATTTTCACTTTAAAAACTCGTTGTTTCATACCGTGTGTCAGATTTATTTTAAATTAATTTCTATCACATATGTGATTATAACATTGAAGAATGGATTATATATTTGGAATAATCATAATATATATATTTTTAATAATTTAAACTTAAATTTTACCAAAATTATTAGTGAAAACTGTTAAAAATAGTTACAATGATTACGAGAAAAATGAGTGTAATAAGGGACTAATGTTTAACTTAAGAGAAAAAATGAACTAAAAAAACGTCCAAAACAAATTTTAAGGAAATATTTAGATCATAAAACCTATTTATCTAATTTTTTTGGTGAATATTATGTATGGGAAAGCTCCCAATAGTGTTTTCCTTTTTGGTATTTACAAATTTTCCTCTCACCTCCTTTATTAATGGCCACCAACTCTCCCCCTATCATCACACCTCTCAAGACATTTGGATCATCCAAAACCCATACAAATAAACCAAAAACATCACTACCTTAATGCTAGAATCCTAATATTTTCATGAAATCAAACCAAGGAAGTTTTTTGGAGCAAATAAAAAGGAGATACCAGAAGAAGAGGTAACGTTCATCAAAAAATGTTTTTGTTTTATTTATTTATAAAACAAATTTATTTATTTTTATATCATAATAATATAATAACTTAATTATACTAAATATAATTATATTTTATTATTTTAATGAAATAAACAAAAAATTCACACACTTACGTCAAATAGGATACACAATCATTGTTGCTTTGTACAACGAACTATCGCCTCACAAACCGATGTTGTTCTTTCTTCCATTACCACATTTAAAGGTAGATAATAATTATGGATTTATATTTATATAATATTTATTTTTTATTGTTTTGACGTTATTATGATTCTTAACTTCTATATTACACATAACTTCATGCTTTCTATTTTTTTGGGGATATGATAACATCATTCGTTTGTACAGTGGACAACCGCCTCGCAGAGCGATGTGATTCATCCATGATTTACATTGAATGTATTAAAGATTATATTAATAAAAATATGTGATATATATATGAGTTTTTTAATAATTATATATCATATACTTTTCTTTCTTTCAAATATGATAACAAAATGAAAACAAGGTTCATGTGCACATACAACCTACCATCTCTATGAACATCGTATTTCATTTCCTACTTATATATTTTTATTGATTATTTTAAATACTTATATGATGAATATATATATATATATATATATTATTTATATCAAGGTTATCATTTTAGAGATTATGAATTTATGATCTGTGTAAGAGGGCCCAAAATAATAAGTCAAAACATGTACGAAAAACACTTCTGTTATAACTCGAAACATAACTTTAACAAAAAAATGTTAATAAGTAAGCAATATAAAGTTAATAGTTTATATATATTATTATATATATGAATATGGTTCTCTATTAAATTTATAATAAAGTTATTCTTATTATACTGGAGGTTTTAACGAGTACGACCACAACCAATACTTAAGGTAAGAGATTTATGTCTCACTTTTTACTTTTGTGAGACACATGATATATTCACAAACTATTTATTATATGTGGTGTATATTATTACCAGTGATTTAATTTATGATTGTTAATATTAATTTTTTCAATTTACACATCCATTTGAGGATCTCTGTTTCATGGGTTTATGGTTTCAATGTCATCAAAGTGATAAGTTATTTTTTTCTCAATTTGCCTTATTTGGACACATGTTATGTTATACACTTATATTAATTTACTTGGTGTATATAATTCAAATTTAATATGTTATATCATGAATATATTTCTATTAATTATATTTTATTCTTCATGTGATGTTATTATTTCATGGGTATTTGGATTCAAAGTTACCAAAGTGGTAAGAGTTTACTACGAAAATCTCATCGTTTATTAGGATTTTTTGTTACTATGATTCCATTAATGAAATATTATAATCCATATCTCAATAATTATAAATAATTTTATTCTACTAGGGTTATTCATGATATCTTCAAGTAATGGTTCCATTTCCCCACTCTTTCATACTTAATATGACTAAAAAGTGTTTTAAAGAAAATCAGACCTTATTTCTCTATCCGGTTGGAAATATGTTTTATTAAAAAACCAAGTTTTCTAGGAATTTTTTCAAAAATGTTTTTATTGAAATTTTAAGCTATTTTTTTTGAATAAATGGATTTTATAAATATTTTTATGTTTTAAGAAGTTTTTAAAATGGTTTTAAAATATTCTACTATATGTTTTCAAGGAAAATTTCATAGAAAAATATTTTTAGAAATTTTAAAATATTAAATTATAAAATTTCAATGTTATTTTCAAATAAATGTGCTTTAAAATATTATTATGTTTAAAAAATAAATTTTTAATGTATAATGGATATTTTGATGAATATGGTTTTTTAAAGGATATTTCAAAATTAGTTTCCATCTAATATGACATATGTTGGTGTTATTCATTTCTTAAGGAAGTGGTAAGGTTTTATGCTGTACCACATTATATTGTATCTAACTGGTATATGAGGTTTACATGAAAGTTTTTGAAAAGTATTCAGCAAGGCCTTGATATAGAGACGAGTTTCTACACTTCTTATCATCATTAGATGGACAATATGTCTGAAAGATAAATTCCAACCATAGATGATATGTTGTGCCTTATTCTCTATATTTCAAAGGTGGTTGGGATCAACACCTTCCATGAGTTGAGTTTTATTACAAAAAAAACTTTCAATGAAGAATTTAGATGGATCCTTATGAATACATCTATTGAAGGAAATTTAGAACACAAACATACTATAATTAATTTTTAGTAATAAATTTATTAGGGCCTAAGATTACTGAAGAAATAGAGGACAAGGTTAGAGAAATTCAGTAGCATGTCAAGGAAACTCAAAGTCGGTAGAAAAGTTATAATGACAACCATCAACGTGATCTAGAATTTGAATTCGGTGAGAAGGTTTTTCTATAAATTTCTCACTAGAATAAAGTTATATGATTAGTAAATAAAGGGATGTTTTTCCCTTGGTATATTGGGACTTTAAAGATCCTTGATCGAGTAGGGAAAATTTCTTATATCATGTCACTTCAAAAAAAACCTCTCACACGTCCACGATGTGTTTCATGTATCTCTTAGGAGAAAGTAAATACCCGACCCTTCACATGTGCTAAAATTAGTGGTCATACAAATAGATTAAAATATTTTTTATAAGGAAGAACCAATTGAAATTATTTATCAAACATATAATGTTCTAAAAAATAATACCACTTACCTAGTCAATGTTTTGTGGAGAAAAAACAAGTTAGAGGTAGCCACGTGGGAAATTGAAAATATGATGAGCTAGAAGTACCCACTTTTTTTATCATACTGATAAATTTATAGGGAGATATTTATTTTAAGGGGGTATAATTTAATACCCCTACTTTTTATGAACCTTTTTTTAGTTTTATTTTTGATAAAGTATTTATACGTTTTGAAAATACAATTTTCTCCAAAAATATATTTTCATATATTTTTAAGAACAGTAAGAAAATTAATTTTTTATACTTTTAGAAAGAAAATTTTATAAAATAAAATTTATTTTTAAAATAATAATGTCAAGATTATCCAAGTGTTTATTTTTGGTATTTTTATGAGAAGTTTCATTTTTTTGGGAAGAATGGTGAATAACACTAAATTATAATTGAAAAATAAATTTTCATGTAATTTATTTATATAGAAAAATTATATTTCAAATTGGTATTAAATTATAATTAGTTCAATTAAACATCAATAAATAAAATTTATTTCATTGGAATCAATTTTAAATTGAAAATGGATTTAAAAACATTTCAAACTTTGAAATATTTTCACTTTAAAAACCCATTATTTCTTTCCATCTACCATATTAATTTTAAATTAATTCCTTTAACTGTTGTGATTTAAATTTTAAAAAATGGATTCCATATTTTGAATAACCATAATTTTTATTTTCTAATAGTCTGGACTTAATTTTTTTTGAAAAAATTTTTAGTGCAAATTTTAAAATTAATTACAACAATTAAAAGAAAAATGAGTTTACCAAGGGACTAAATTTTAACTAGAGCATCCAAATGACCTGTACACATGTCCAAAAACCATTTTATGGACATATTTATACCATAAAACATCCTTTATCAAACATTTTATTATTATTGGAGGCACATGTTTTAAGTGATACCTCCCAATAGTGTTTACCTTTTGGGTATTTAAAAGTTTTCCACTCACTTCCTTTATAAAAGGAAAACAACTATCCCCCTATATTCACACCTCTCAAGACATTTTGGATCTTAAAAAACCTAATTAAATCAACCCAAAAAATTAACTCCCTTAATCTTATAAGACTCACTATGGGAATAAATTCAATCAAGCATGTCCGTTGGTGAAAACCAAAATGAGATACCCAAAGAAGAGGTAACATTCATCAACAAATTTTTTTGTTTTATTTCATCCTCAACAATGCTAATTTACTTTTATATTATGTTTATATAATAACCTAAATATCTTAAATAAACTAATATTTTATTATTTTAAGGGCATGACCTTCAAATTCCCATATTTTCATTAAATGGGATACATAATCATCATTGGTGTGTATGATGAACTTTCGCCTTACGAACCGATGTATTTCATTATTCCATAACCAAATTTAATTGTTGGAAATAATGATGGATTTATCATTTATATATATTATTTATTATTTTTATTAGGTTATTATTATTTTTGAATTTTTATATCACACATACCTTTATACATTCAATTTTGTGGGAATATGATAACGTTATTCATTTGTACAGTGGACTATCGCCTCACAAAGAAATGTGATTCATTAATCCTTTACATGGAATTTATTAAGGATGATATTAATAAATATTTGTGATATATATATATATATATATATAAATATATGACATAAAAATTATTCTATAATGATAATATATCATATTATTTTATTTCATTCAAATTTGAAAATAAAATGAAAACAATGTCCATGCATACGTAAGACCTACCTTCTCCATGAACTGTGTATTTAATTTTGTACATATATATTTTATAGATTTATATAAATATATATAATTAATATATATATATATATATAATATTTATTTCATGATTATCATTCTGAAGATGATTAAATCATTTTCTAACTTAAGGTAAGGTATTTACGTATCACTTTTTACTTTTGTGAGACACATGATATATTCAACACCTCTTTCTTCTATGAGGTGTATGTAATTACCCTGAAAGTACTTTATGACTCTTATGATTAATTTTTTTGGTATTTACACTTCAATTTTAGGATCTCGCTTTCATGGGGTTACGATTTCAAAGTTTCCAAAGCAGTAAGAGAATTTGGTCTTAATTTTCCTTATTTGAGACAAATGTTATGTTATGAATATATTTTATTTTACTATGTGTATATAATGCCCCTTTTAAATGTTATATTTTGAATAAAATTCTATTCATTACATTTTACACTTCATGTAATGTTATTTTTTCAAGGGTATTTTTAATCAAATTTAACAAAGTGGTAAGAGTTTATTACTACAGTCACATTGTTTATCGAGATTGTCTAGGATCATGCTTCCATTGATAAAATATTAGGATCCATAACTCAATAATTATCATGAATTTTTTTATCCTCTGGTTATTCATTATATCTTCAAATAATGGTACCATTTGTCTACTCTTTGTTTCTTAAGATAACTATGAAAGTGTTTTTATGAAAATACGACCTTATTCCTCTCTTCGGTCGGAAATCTATTTTATTCAAAAAATATGTCTTCTAAGAATGTTTTTTAATTTTTTTAAATTAAATTTTAAGATCATTTTAAATAAAATGGATTTTAATTTTATTTCATTTTTTAAATACCTTTTAAAATTATTTTCAAGTCATATTTTATAAAATTTCAATGATATTTTCATTGAAAAATATTTTCAAAATGGTTTCAAGCTTCGTTCAAATGTTTTCAAATTTATTTTCAAATAAAAGTATTTTAAAAATTTATTATGTTTTGAAAATGTTTTTTCAAAGAAGAAAGGATATTTTACTCATGAAATGCTTTTAAAGGATCATTCCAAATTATTTTATATCTAATATGAAATTCATTGGTGTTACCTATAACTTAATAAGGATATTATCCAATAATACCATTCATATTCCTTATTTAATGGCTTATGTTTTAGTGGAATGATGTTTATGAGATGTGTTTCTATTTCACGGTTTATACCATGATAAAATAATTTTGAAACCCACTTATTTTCATGGGTTATTATTTGATGAAATTATTATAAAACCTATCTCTTTTCCACAAGTTATGATATGATGACATATTTATGATACCCATTTAATTTAAGGGGTTATGATATAATTATTATTTTATGATCTTGTGGAACATATATGTATGATTTCATTATGGGAGGGGTGTGACCTATATCTCCCTTCAATGCATTGGGTAATTATTTTATTGCATGAGATAGACATCAATGGAGTAGGGAGTGAACAAAGTTCAATAAAGGACTTTTTCAACTAAGATAGTCTTGGAAATTAACATTGACTACTTATATAGTTTATAGAGTGAAACCATCCCACAATAATAGCTTTTTAAGAGAGCCCTGACTGCTATGGAAATCATTTTATATGTTTATGTGTATTTCAAAATTCCAAGACTTATTCCTATGTTTTTATTTTATGGATTATGATCTTGATTACCTTATGATTCATGTCTTATGAACTACCAATATTTATTCCATTACTATTGATTATGATCTTTGATATACAGAGTATGATATTAAAATTTTATGATCATATTATCATACCCTTATGCTCCAGATTATGCTGACATATCTGCCTTTTTTTACCTTTACTGAGAATTTGATCACACCATTTCTTATGTTTCCCTTCCCCATGTTATAAAGATATTAATTATGTATAATGTGACTAAGAAGGGTTCTAGTCACAGAGAACCAAGTTGGAGATAATTTATCTTACTTACAGACTAGTGTTTATTTTTTGATGTTTCCCAAGGCACTAAACTAATATGGTCATTAGAATGAGTTTGTCTAATGAATTAAATGATTCAAAAAAATAATGTAATGTCTACGTATGGGAAGCCTTGGTTGTTGTTGTTAGTATCAAAGTGAACTTTTAGTTACCCTTTAAACACTAGGATGAAAAAACCGTAGTGAGATCGCTAAGGACATGTCTCTAAGGATATGTCTAAGGATGAGCTGAAGTATAGGAAAATGGTATGGAATTTTTGTAAAAGATAGAATGAGTAGTTCCCTAGTAATACATATATGTTTGGATAATATAGGTGGATGTGGTTATGGAACAAATTTACATAGGTTTAATAACCCAAGAAACACCACATTGATGTAGACTCGATTGGGAATTGGTGCACAAAAATGTTCCTTATTGCACTCCTGGTTTAACACTCCTGTGGGATATGCTTTGGAAATTAAAATTCTTCATGAACCGTCTTGAAGGTTTTAAATAGAATTTCACTATGAATAATATAGGATAAACAGAAGGTGTTATAGTTTAAAATATTTTTCCTTACTTAGACATCATATAAGTGTTTTTCATGATTATGTAGTTTCCAACTATGATTATTGTTTATTACTCTAATATTTTTTGGTTATAGTAAATGGATGGAACCTAAAGAAACAACATTAATGATGAGTGTTATGGGAAATGAAATTATTGTCATCATGGGAATACAAATGTTATGGGAGTTGGAATGAAAAATCATGTTTCTATGATCACATAAATTTCTCAATCTATGAATCATGTAGAACTTACAAAAAATAAAAAGTGGGAACAAATTTATATTGAGTCAGTCATGAGGAAACATCCTCCTTTATTAAGTGGTTCTTCTTATCCACCTGTAGCTAAATAGTGGATTTGTACAACTGAAAATATAGTTTCTATTCTTCAGTGGTCAAAATAAGAAAAAGTCATTTTGGATGCTTATCATTTAGATTGTGAAGTGGACAAGTAGGAGACCCTAATAAAAAATAATAGGCCTAAATGTGAAATTGAATCCACAGATTGGTATGATTTCAATAACTTATTCTTTAATATGTACTTTCCTCATGTTCTTCATACAAAAATGGAGAATGGGTTCCTTGAGTTAAAAAAAGGGAATGATGAATCCATTGGTACCTATTATGCTAATTTTACAATACATTAAAGGTATTATTTTAGTATTATCATCCAACATAAAAGTAAGGTTTATATATTCTTAATTTTCTATGAAGTGATTGTTTTTATATCAAGGAAGAAATAGAGGTTGGATTTATAAATCAATCACATGGTTTTGACAAGAAAATGAGGATCAAGTTCAAATAAAAATCTAAAAATCCTAGAGAGAAGAATACAATCTTTCCTTTATTTTATATGTATGGGAAGAAGTATAGATTAAATTTTCTTTGGGTGTCTAATAAATGTTTGAGGTTTATAAAGTAAAGAAATTGGGAAATTTATTTCCCTATTGTTGGGAATATATTGGCTAACAATGCGAATAGAGCAAAATATCCATAGATTTCACCACCTACACTTCAATGCTTCAAGTGTAAGGAGAATGAGATTTTTTCTAAATGGTTCCCAAACTTGAGGTTTAATGATTTATATTGAAATCAACAACCACTTAATCTGGGTGATAAGGGGAAATCTCATGATTTCACTATTTCTGATGAGGGGTGCGATAAAAACTTGTTGAATGGTATACCTACCATTCACTCTAAAACTAAAAATGTATTATTTGAATTTAGATCTACCCATTATTTTATATATAATTAATTTTACAAGGGTATTAATATCCCACCCAAAATATTATATGTAGAATTAATAGTGAAAACCCCTAATGGTATGATGATCGCATATCAAGTATATGATTCCTCTCTAGTTGATGTTTTTTTGGAATGTTCTTCCTAAAAATATTTTCATTCTTCCTTTTATTGAATTTGATGCCATATTAAGCATGTATTTTATTTCTATACATAAATCCCACATAAATTATTTAGGAAGGTAAGTTACATTTTATATTTCAAATAATCATAAGAACTTCTATCAATGTGGTGATAAGTATGAACTTCCTACAAAGATTACATCTAGTGTTTGGGTGTTAATTCCCATTCAAAAGGCATGTTTATCTCAAACGGTTGGGGGGAAACATGACATCGATGATATGCCTATTGTTTAGGAATTTTTGGATATATTTACAGAATATTTTCCATGTATTCTACTAAAATATGAATTTGGGTTCTCAATAGAACTCATTATCGGTACCAAAACAATTTCATTGAATCCCTATAGAATGGATCTAATTGATTTGAATGAATTGAAGAAGAAACTACAAGAAAACCTTTATAATGGATTCATTCAACCATGTGCGTCACCTTAGGGTGAACCTGTTATTTTTGTTAAAAAAAGATGGATTGATGCGACAATGCATTGATTATCAGGAGTTGGACAAGATCATGATCAAGAATAAGTATCCTATTCCCTATATTAATGACTTTCTTTATCAATTGTGTGGAGGTCAATACTTTTATAAGATTAACCTTTGTTCTAGATATCATAAATAGAGGTTTAGGAAGTATGATATACCCAAGATGGATTTTTATAGAAGGCATAGACACTATAAATATACAGTGGTGCCTTTTGATCTTACTAATTCTCATATTATCTTTATGTAATTTTATGAATAGATTTTTTAGTGATTATATTGACCCATTTTTTGTAGTATTTATAGATGATTTTATCATCAATTAAAAGTGAAAGTTATAGCAAGAATACCACTAGATAATTGTACTAAATAACCTAAGGAAGGATAAACTCAAATAAAACTTTAAAAGTGTGAATTTTTTCAAGAAAAGGATTAATTTTTGGGTCACATAATCTCAAGAGTGGGTATATCAGTAGATATATCAAATATAGAGGCTATTGAATGTCAGACTAGACCAAAACTGGTGACTGATATCCATAGTTTTCTTGGTCTATCCAGATATTATTGATCAGTTTTGGAGAATTTATCTTGGTTATCTAATCCTTTGAACAATATTACTTGGATGAGCACCAATTTCCTCTAGATAAATAAATTTGAGGAAAATTTCAAGGAACTAAATAGAAAGTTAGTCAGTGAACCTATCCTTACATTACCCTATAGTGGATATGGGTTTATAATCCGTAATAATGCATCCAAGAATGGATTGGGATGTATTATTTTTTAGAATTAAATTGTTATAGACTATTCCTCACGACAATTGAAGATTCATGAGGAAAATTACCCAACTCTTGATTTTGAGTCTTAAGTTTTTTTTTCATTAAAGGTATGGAGGCATTATATTTATTACGAAATGTGTGATATATATACTGATCATAAATTTTTTAAGTATATATTTACACAGAAGGAGTTTATCATGCACCATAGAAGATGGTTAGTGCTGATAATGGATTATAAATGCTCAATACATTACTACCCTGGGAAAATGAACATGGGGGCCAATGGTTTGAGTTGAAAGGATCATGCTTTCTTATCCTTGATGAGGATTTAAAAAGAACCAATATTTATGGATTTTTAAAAGATGAACATGGAAATCCTGAAGGAAGGGGAAAGATCTTATATTGATAAATTGAATGTTCAACTATCTATCCAAGTGAAGACTAAAGAGGTACATAAATAAGCTGTAGTGCTGTAAATGAAGGTTAGAAATTTTCTTGAGTTTAACCTTGACCATAATGGAATGATAAAGCCCATGATTAATGTATGTGTTTCTTTTATACCATATTTTAAGTTGGAGTTATTAGAGTAATATCATAGTTCTTTATTATCTATTCATCATAGAAGTACAAAGATATACATAAATATGAAAGAATACTTGTGGTGGGATTTCCTGAAGATATATATCACAGAGTTTGTATCTTGGTTCTTGGTATGCCAGTAAGTTAAGGCTGAAGAAAAATGTCTAAGGGGATGTTACATCCATTACCTATACAAGAATGGAAGTGGGATAAAATAACTATATATTTTTTATTGTACTTACTGAAACCTCTAAAGGGAATAATAAAATACGGATGGTTGTCGATCACCTTAGTAATTAAGCACACTTTGTCACTATTAGAGAATTCTTCTCTCTCTATGAGATTTACATGATATACATTAAGTGGTAAGGTTTCATGGAATACCACATTACATTGTATTTGATCGAGATCCTAGGTTAACATCAAATTTTTAACGAAGTCTTCAGTAATACATTGATACAAAATTGAGTTTTAAAACTGCTTATCGTCATCAGACAGACAGTCAGTCTGAAAAAAATTAAAAACCTAGATGATATGTTGAGATCTTTTTCTCTATATTTCAAAGGTGGTGGGATCAACACCTTCCACTATTTTAATTTTCCTACGATAGTAGATTTCACTAAATCATTCAGATTTACCCTTATAAATCCCAATATAGAAAGAAATGTAGAACTCCAAGGTGCTGTAATTAAGTTAGATAAATAAATCTATTGGGACCTAAGATAGATGAATAAATGGATGATAATGTTAGATACATTCAGTAGCATATCAATAAATCTCAAATTCAAAAGAAAATTTATGTTGATAACCATTGTTATGATCTATAATTTAATGTCAATGAGAAGTTTTTTCTACAAATATCTTCCTGGAGAAAATTTATGAGATTTGGAAAGAAAGGGAAACTGATCCCTAGTTATATTTTCCATTTTGAGATCCTTGATTGAGTAGGGATGTTTAATTATTTCTTGAAACTTTCACAAAACTTGTCTCAATTCCAAAATGTGCTCCACATATTTCTCCTAAGTAATTACATACCAAACCCTTCACATGTATTGAAATCAGAGTTCATACCTCTGGAGCAAGATCTTTCTTATGAGTAAAACCTAGTTTAAATTTTGGATCATTTATAAAAAGTCATATGAAATAATAAAAATTATTTGATCAAAGTTTTTTGAAGAAACCAACAGTTGGAGGAAGATATATAGGAAATTGGGGATTTGATGGGGTAGAAGTATCCTCCTCTGTTTGTATTATATTAACTGATTTTGAAGGGATTTTTAAGAGGTTTAGAATGTACACCGCAAGATTTTGTGATTTTTTCCAGAATAAATTAAATTTCTTTCATTTATTTCATTTTGCACTACATCAAGTTAATTTTTCATTATATAAACCATAAATTTAATCTTTCACTACACAAAATACTGACTGAACTTGGCTAACACATACCACTGAGTTTTTACAAAACAAAATTTTTGTTATTATAATTATTTAAAAAATATGGTTATAACCTAGACATTAAAATTATTATTATGAATAGTAATAACTAATTTTTAAATATTATTTATAATGGTTTCATTTAAATAAAAAATATTGATAATAAAATACGTTATTTTCAGTAAATTTGTTATATATTTTTAAAATACTATTTTCTCAAAATATTTCTTTTTATATATTTTTGTGACCAATAATAAAATTAACTTGAAATAATTTTGGAAATTGAATTTTAGAAAATGAAAACAATTTTTAAATTCATATTGCAAAAATTAGTTTAGGATGAATTTTTGGTATTTTTTTGAGAAGTTTCATTTTTTGATGGATAATAAAAAATATTGAATTATAATTGAAAAATGATTTTTCATATGATTTAATTATATAGATAAATTATATTTTAAATTGTTTTAAAGTATATTTTTTCAATTATACACCAATAAATTCAATTTATTCTATTTTAATCAATTTAACATTGAAATTGGATATAAAAACAATTCAAAGTTTTGAAAATGTTCACTTTAAAAACCCATTATTTCATCCTATCTATCTGGTTAATTTTAAATTAATTTCTATTAATTATGAGATTGAAATTTGGATAAATTTATTCCATATTATGATTCATAATAATTTATATTTTACAAATAGTTCAACTTAAATTTTGACCAAAATTATTAGTGAAAATAGTATAAATTAATTATAATGATTAAGAGAAAAACATGTTTACCAAGGGACTAATCTTTAACTTAAGGAGAAAAATAAGACAAAACCATGTCCAAAACCCATTTTATAGAAATATTTAGACCATAAACCCTATTTAATAGTTTTTTTCAATATTGGAGGCACATTATCTAAGGGATAATTCCCAATAGTGTTTACATTTTTGGTATTTACAAGTTTTCCACTCACCTCCCTTATAAAATTCCACCAACTCTCCCCCTCACTTCAAATGTACCAAGACCTTTGTATTATAAAAAATTTACAAAAATAAAACCTCAAAATACCTCCATTAGTCCTATAATCCAAAATTTGGGCTGAAATCTTACCAAGGAAGTCCTTTGGTGCAAATAAAAATGAGATACCCGAACAAGAGACAATGCTTATACAAAAACGTATTTGCTTTATTTATTCCTGAAAACTATTAATTTATTTATATATTATGGTTATATAATAAAATATATATATTTAATATATTTATATGTTTTTAAATTAATTTTACTACCTAAAACATCACAAAATTTCATAAAATGGGATACACAATCATCTTTCTTGTGTTCGGCGGACTACCGCCTTGTGAACCGATGCTGTTCATTCTTACATTACTACCTTATATTTTTTGTAATAATGATAGACTTATATTTATATATTATATTTATTATGTTTATGATGTTATTATTATTATTCAATTTTTATATCACACATACCTTCATGCATTCCATTTTGTGGGAATATGATAACGTCGTTCGTGTTTATGACATACTACCTCCTCATGAAGAGACATGTTTAATTCATGATTTAAATTAAATGTATTAAGTATGGTATCAAAAAAAATATGTGATATATATATACATATATATAATAAAAATTAATCTAGATTTATAATATATAATATATTTATCTTTATTTAAAATCTGATAAGAAAATAAAAACAATGTTCATGCGTATGTATGACCTACCATCTCCATGAATGGTGTATTTAATTTTCTACTTTTATATTTTATAGATTATTATAAATAAATATATAATGAATATATATATATATATGATATTTAAATCATGGTTATAATTTGGGAGATTATGAAATCATGATCCAATTAAGAGGACGAAGGATAACAAGTCAAGCCATGTATGAAAATCAATGTAGTTATTACCCAAAATGTAACTTTAACATGAAATTATTAATAGAAAAATAATATAAACTCATAATTAAATTTTAGTGACCCAAACTTTAATTAATGAAAATTACTCTTTTTCTAATGTCTTATTATGTAAAATGGTTACATAAAATGTGCACTTATTTGATTTTATGTTTTTGGATTTTAAAATACTGTTAAAAATTGTGACCATTGCGAATATAGCTATTGAACAGTGGTCACCTGACTAGTATAAATATAGGGATTTAACGAATCCAATTTAGTCAAACAAAGGAAGTGATGGCCTCATATAGTAGACGAGCCCCATATGAAGACAATTTTTCAGAGCTCGGAAAGGAGGTGGCTTCATTGGCCTTCACTCTTGACCAAGCCCATGCCGAGCTTCAATATGTGATTCTTGAATAGAACTGCCTACGAGAGAAGTGGAAGTTGATAAAGATTAACACCTGAGCAATGTTATCCTAGCCACCCCAAGAGTCTGTCACCATCACACACCTTACCCTTCCCTCATATTCGGTTGTTATAAGGGGTTATGTAACAATACCCAAGTACTAATATTATTTACATTATTATTGTATAGATAATATACATTCATTTTATTATTGTTACTTTGTAAATAGTTTTTAAAGCGCAAATAATTTTTTTAGTTAATATTCATCTAAGAAATATATTATGATGAATTAATATATTTTTGAAGTAAATAATATTTTCATAAATTATTATTATTATTATTACATTATTTTTTATAAAATTTAATTGATCGTATAGTTTTATGAATGCAATTGTAATTTTTATTAAGGTTTGAAACCTATTTTTGTCAAAACCCATGAAGTTTAGATAAATATCAGTTTTTATTTTAAAAATAAAAGATCAAATATATAGAAAATTATTTAGATAAAATAAATATTATTTTTGTAATTATAATATCAAAATTATCCAACGGTTAATTTTTCATATTTTCCAAGACATTCAAATTTTTGGGTAAAAATTAAATACCTTTTAAATATATAATGTGTTTTATGACATCATAATGACCTAATAGTGATGTAATAAAATACTATAAACATTATGTTCAGAAAATAGTTTTTTTACCATTAAAATAATGTGATTTTGGGTTTGTTTTATTTATTTTACAACGCTTTAGTAGACCCTTCAAGAATTATAAAACATTATAGATTTTTAAATTGTTTTCCTTGAGAGGGTGACTCACCTCCACATAAGTTACCCTATTATTTTAATAAGTTAGGCCATTGGAATTATAAAATTTTGTTTTCCAATACCCTTTGGAAAAACCGTGGGAAAAAACCATTGGCTGGTTTGTGGTTTTGATTAGTTTAATGTGTGGTTCTTGAAACATAAATAATAAAGAATTCCCTCTCATTTCCTTTATAAACCCACCCAAGCTCTCAATTACTCTTTACTAAAAGATTTTGGAGTTCATCCAACGTATTCCCTATTATCTCTAGAATCCTACAAAGTCTACCCAAGCTCCCAATAATCCTCTCTCATGCCTCTCCCAAGCTTTTGGGATCACACATCAATGTTAGGGATTCCTACCTTTCTCTTTTTATCCGAGATTTTTAATATTGTTATTCCCTTTTATTTTCTATTATAAATGTTCTGGTTTTATTTCTCACCTCCCCCATAATTCTCTATTTATGTTTTGATGATGAGATACTCCTTTATCTCTCATTAAATGCCTCCCATGTACACCCGTTACTATGTCGAAATTCTGAAAGGAATTTCTCTCTCCTCATTTACATTCAAGAAATTATTTTGTATCTTGAATCTAAATTTCATTAAAATTGTTGGTACATATATCTATATGACCCCATTAATGTCCATTTCATGTACATATTATGAGACACCCCTTTATCTCTCATCAACCATTTTTTTGAATTCTTATGGCATGTCGTTATGCTGCCGAAATTGCACCATGTTTTTCCAAGACAAAGTCATTGTGTAGTGAATATAGTGCCCATTTATATATAAAGGATATTCACATTTATGTACATTTACTTATTGATTATAGAGTTTCATGTATGAAATCCACATTACATTATCATGGAATAAATGATGATGTTTAATGAATCCATATTTTATGATCCTTGTGACACACTGATGCATACAATGAAATGATTAAGAAGGGTGCACCCTGATAGCACTCCAATTCACTGGGTAAAGTATTGTATCATGACACTTTATGTGAAATGAGTGTTGAATCATGCTAATTCAAGTGCAATGAGGTTATTCTTGTGCTTCATGTGTAATGAGGGTTTAATTAGGCTCCATGTGAAATGAGGCCTGGCACATGCTAATTCCATGTTAAGTGTTGTTGGAACATTTCCATGTTATGATAATCTTTCTATATCATGAATTCACTTTCATGTTTCTCTTGTTCTTCATTGATATTCTTATTGTCTAACATGTATTGTATTCCTCATGTTATTCCAAGTTTATTCCCTTATTGGGCTTTATAGATCACCCCTTTCTCTTGTATGTCCTCAAGTTATCCCATGCTATGCTAAGTATGAGGGAATATAGTGGTTATGTTAAAGAATTTTTCAATAAAGATGTTGTGTTTCATGTTTTAAATTTTTATTTAGTGTTCCTAGGCCCCAAAGACACTCGACCTATCGATCATCCATGTTGTATCAAGTGAAGAGTTTATGTAATAAATCATGTTTAAGTATGTAATAAAGATCAGGGTTTTTATATAAATAATCTATGGTATTATACATATGAATATGGTACTGTCTTATTTTTTTAAAAACTTATATTTATTATATAGTAGGTTTTAATGTGTATGATGAGAGTCAAGACTTAAGGTAAGGGATTTACCTCTCACATTTTAATTTTGTGATACATATGATATATTTACCAGATATTTCTTTTATGTGGTGTATACAATTACCATGGATATACTTTAATATTATTATACATAAATTTTAAGGTGTTTACAAATCTATTTTAGGATCTCACTTTTATGGGGTTATGGTTTCTTTGTTACCAAATCAGAAATAGAATTTTGTCTCAATCCACCTCCATTGAGAAACATGATATGTTATAAACCTATATACTTTCATGAGGCATATATAATACACATTTTACATGTTATATTAGGATTATCCTTCTCTTAATGATTTTTTAGGCTTCATGGTAAGTTGTTATTTCATAGTTATTTTTATTCATGGTTAGCAAATTGGAAAGAGTTTATTTCTAAAATCTCATCGTTTACTAAGATTATTTATGATTATGAATACATTGATAAAATTTTATAATATATATGTCTAAAATTATCCTTAAATTTCTTATCCTGTATTTATTCATAACATATTCATGTAATGGTACCATTTTCCCACTCTTTGGTTCTTAATATAACTAAAAAATTGTTTTTAATAAAATCTGACCTTATTTTTCTATTCAGTTAGAAATATGTCTGATTCAAAAACCATGTTTTATAATATTATTTTAAAAAATGTTTTTAAATGATCTTTTAAGATCCTTTTCAAGGAAATTTATTTTAATTATTTTATTTTTTAAAAAGGATTTAAAAATATTTTTAAAATCATCCTCTATATGTTTTCACAGATATTTTCATAGTAACATATTTTCATGCTTCCTCTATTCATTTTCAAAGTGATTTTCAAAGAAAAATATTTTTAAAATATATTATGTTTTAAAAATATTTTTTGAAAGAAGAAAGGATATTTTCCTCATGAAATGTTTTTAAAGGATCCTTCAAAATTATTTTCCTTCAAATATGTCATCTATTGTTGTTACCTTTTCCTTACTAGGGATATGATCAAAGAATACCGTTCATATTTTTTATTTAATGGTTTATGCTTGGATGAAATGATGTTTCTAACAACCATTTCCTTTTAAATGTTTATACCATGATAAAACTTTTATGAAACTCACTTATTTCAGTGGTTATGCTTTGATGAAACAATTTTGAAACCGATCTATTTTCTATAGGTTATGATACAATGACATGTTTTTTATACCCATTTCATTTCATAGGTTATGATATGATTATTTTTTATGATTGTGTTGCACAAATATGTATGATTTCATTATGTGATTAGTGGAAACTATATATCCCTCTAATGAATTGGGTAAATATTTATGTATCATGAGATAGAAATGGACAAAATGGGGAGTGAACCTAGTCCCATAATGAACTTTTTTGATTAAGATAGTCTGTGGAGTGAACCTTCATTAATATAATGGTTTAGGGAGTGAATCCATTCGACTAATATTATCTTGGAAGATATCCTTAACTAATATAAAATTCAATTTATATGTTTACGTGTCTTCCAAAATTCTGGGACTTATTCATTTGTTATCATTTCATGGATTATGCTCTTGATTCCTTTATGATTGATTTGAGCTCACCATTTCTTATGTATCCTTTCCCCAAGTTATGATGAAATTTATTTAGTATGATGTGTCTAATATTGGTGCTATTCATGGTGAACCTACTATGAGATAATGTAGCTTAATTATAGACAAGTGTTTGTGCTTCCATGTTTCCAAAGGCACTAAACTAATACGGTATTTGGGTATGTGTTTGTGTAATGTGTTAAATGTTCTAAAAAAATGAATATAATATCTATGTTGAGAACCATGGGTCACTGAAGTGGTGGTTTGACTCACCAAGACTGCCCACTTCACTTCCATTCAAGAATATTTCTCATAGGAACAATTTTCCAAGAAATACATCAAGGAAGTGGTGAGGCTTCATGGGGTACCACTTTTTATCATATCTAATCATGTTACAAGGTTCACATTTAAATTATGGATAAGTATTCAACATTATTTGAGGGATTAATTTAATTTTAGTAGGACCCATATCCCGTAAACTCATGTCTAATATAAAAAGAAAATTTAGACTCTCAAGGATATACTAATAGCTTAATAAATGGAATATATTGGAGGATGGGATCAAAAACTACCATTTATTGAGTTTTCATACAATAACAAATTCCACTTAAGTATTAAAATGACTTCATATGAAGCTCTATATGGGAATCTATGAAGAAATACAACTTGTTGGGATGAAGTTAGTGAATGAAAGCTTCTTAGACTTGATCATATCCAAGAGATGACGAAGAAGGTTCAAATGATTCGACAACATATAAAAGTGACTTAAATATGTCAAAAGATCAATGTTGAACATCTTTAAATAGATATGGAGTTTGAATTTGGGGAAAACGATTTCCTTAGAATATTACCACGGTGGCCTATCATCTTGAACAACCACCACCAATATAAAATAGGCCTTTAATAGTGCTAAAAATTGACTTTATCAATGCTAGAGAATAGCAGATTGCTGGAGAGAGGTTAAAAGCCCTAATTTTTTATGAGCACTTATAAAAGTTCTGATAAAGGACCATTTATCAGCACGTATATAAGCAATGATAAAGGGGATGCTGCCATGTGCTATTACAGTACACTACCCCACCAGTGAAGTGTGATGTAACAACACAACAACTCACCAAAAACACCAAAAAATAAATAAAATAAAGTATGAATATATAATTTAAATGAAGATAAAAACAATCTAGGCTTGTTAGCTCTATTTTGGAGATATGGTGTGTGTTTTAAACTAAAAAGATACTTATATATTGAAAAAATTCACTTGGAGTCATATCGGTCACACTGTGCATGACATTTAGGTACGAATAATTGTCATACATATCAAATGATTTATGGATCATTTTATTAAATTATCAAAATAATTCTAATGGGTTTTCCCAGTTTTGAATGCGTCACTTGTCTATTTTACTAAAATGTAATTTTAAACTAGAAATACACACTTTGAATCATATCAGTCAAATAGTATGTTGGTTGATGTGATACTGATTCCTTCATGTCACAAATTACTTTTGAATTTTTTTTTAAATTATAAGGAAATTCTGAGTGCATTTTCTCAGTTTTGAGTGATTCACACTTTTGAACTAAAATGTTGATTTTAAACTAATAAGGGACACATTGAGTCATATTGAACTTATAGTGTATTGGATTGAGGTACCAATTAATCCTACATGTCAAAAATGACTTATTTATTGTTGTAATTAAGTATCGAAACAATATGAATGTGTTTGTAGCGTTTTGAGTAGGTGAGTTGTCCTTTTTACTAAAATTGATGTCAATTTTAAATAAAAAGATGTAATTTGAGTCATATCTGTCACACCGTACATCATATTGAAGTGATGATAATTATTAAATGTCCCAAATCACTTATGGATAAATTTTATAAAGGATCAAAATAATATGAACGTGGTTACTCAATTTTGAGTACATCACATGTCTTTTTTTACAAAAAATTAATTTTAAACTGGAAACACACACTTTTAATCCTAATGATAAAATAGCGTGTTGTTTTGATGTGATAATGGTTAATACACATCAAAAATGAATTATAAATTAATTTAAAAAATTATCTAGAAAATATGAGTGCATTTTCTTGGTTTTTTTGTGAGGGACATTTTTTGAACGAAACTATCTAATTTAAACTGATAACAAACACATTGAGTCATACTGAGTACACTGTGAATTAGACCAAGGTTACATTTATTAATACAAATCAAAAATAACATATGTATCATTCCCTAATGTATCAAAATAGTTTGATTGCATTTTCTTGGTTTTGAGTAGGTCAGTTAGGTTTTATAGAAAAATTGATATCATTTTTAAATAAAAATATGCACATAGAGTCATTCTGGTCACAACGTGCATCAGATTGATGTTTGACTGAATTATACACATCTCAAATGAATTATAGATAATTTTAATATTGTATCAAATCAATATAAATGTATTTTCTTATTTCTGAGTAAGTCACTTATTTTATGTTATTAAAATGTCATTTTAAACTGGAAACATGACCTTTGACCCATATCGATAACATCTTGTGTTAGTTTGAAATGAAACTAAATAAAAAATATCAAAAAATTATTACTAATAGATTTCAAAAATTATTAATATAATCCTAGTGCATTTTCTTTATTTTCAGGGAGTGACATTTTTTGAACTAAGCTGTTGATTTTGAACTGATAACAGACACATTGAGTCTCACTGGAAACACCGTGCATCATATTGATACGTGGATAACTCCTAAACATCAAAAATTACTAATGATTCATTAAAATAAAGTTTCAAACAATATGAATGAGTTTTATCTATTTTGAGTAGGTCATTTGTCCTTTTTTATTAAAATTGATGTCATTTTAACTAAAAAGATGCACTTGAAGTCATACTGGTCACACTGTATGTCTGTTTGAGGTACTAATTATTCCTAAATGTATCAAATGACATGTGTATAGTTTAAAAAGAGTTTCAAAACAATATGAATTCATTTTATTAGTTTTGAGTATGTCACTTTTTTTACTAAAAGGCCATTTTAAACGGGATACAAACACTTTCACCTATACCGATCACATCGTGTATTAGTTTGACATGAAACCAGTTACTACATGTCACAATTGACTTATCAATATATTTACTAAATTATCATGAAAATAAAAGTGTGTTTCAGTTTTTTTAGTGCATGACATTTTTTGTACTTAATTGTCAATTTTAAATTGATAATAGACTCTTTGAGTCATAGTGGTCACACTATCTGTCAAATTGAGGAGTGGCTGATTACTATACTTCTAAAATTACTTATGTTTCATTTCTCTAAGTTTGAAAAAAGTACACACCTCCATTGACCTATTTTTCTAATCATATAAAACCCTATCATGTTTTAATAAAATAAATCCTGTTAAAAAACATGTTTTTTTGAAAAAACAATAAAAAATACTCAACCAATTATTTTATTATAGTTTTATTCAGATACTTGTGGATAATTTCAAGGATAAAAATGAAATTAATTAATCATTAAATCTTCTTCCACATAAAAAAATACATTAATTTTAGTAACTTACACTCATCAGAAAAAATTACGTTATAGCAACCTAAGACCCATGGGCTGTATAGTACTGCAGTTGCGTATTCTGATTTTCCCATTTCCACCCTCTCCATTGCTTTCCCACCCTTAACTTTATCATTTATCTGGTTGTGTGGATATTTGATCTGGAATAAGTTGGTGAAAATGGAGGTTTTGAGTTAATTACTAGTTTTAATGGTGTAATTCTCAAAAATGGGAGACATTGAACCTTTTAGAGAACACAAGGAAGTACAATTGTCATCCTTATAAGCTTATACCCCAGACAGTTATCATTGTATTTTTTTGTTTGACACATTTTCTCTATGTCTTGGGGACATTCACCTATGTTTATTGAAATACTCTAAGCAGTAGTCATCCATGGGATGACTAATTCTTAGATTAGTACAAGCAACATAAAAGAGATGGGGGATGAGTCTCAAGGAAACAAAATCCAATAATAATTATTCTGAAGATAAAACTGAAGAGGATGGAAATTTTACGTCAATATGTTCTCTAAAAGGAGAAATGCATCCCATTTATGAGAATTACACCATTGATACTAGTTATTAACTCGACACCTCTATTTACACTAACTCATTCTAGAGAAAAGCTCCGCACAACTATAGAAATGATAGAGTGAAAGGTGGGAAAAATGGGGAGGGTGGAGACAAAAGAATCAGAATACACAACTGCAGTGTTGCATAGCCTGAGGGTCTTGGGTTTCTATAGTGCAATTTCAGCTGACGAGTATATTTTACTGAAATTAATTAATTTGATTTGATTTGGAGGTAGAGTTAATGATGAATTACTTTAGTTTTTATTCATAGAATTATCCACACATATCTGAATAAAACTTTAATAAAATAATTGGTTTAGGATTTTTATATAATGCTTTTTTTGATAAAAAATGGGTTTTTAATAGGTTTTATTTTGTTAAAAAAATGATAGGGGTCTATATGATTGGAAAAAGAGGTCGATCGAGGCATGTACCAGATTCACACAAACCTCGATATGCAATAAACCTGAAAAGGTTCCACACCTTCCATCATTAAAAACTATAAAAGGGAGGTCACTCCTAATTTGATACATAGATAAATAAAATGAATCTACCTAAATATTATATATATATGTTATATATATTTATTATGTTAGTAACTTTATTTGAATATAATTCTATATATATGTATATTATTTATCATATTTAATTTTATTCAAATATTCAATATATTATTCGATATATTTATAATACTATTTTTTATAATGAAACTAAAATAATAATAATAATAATAATTTTTGAATTACATTAATTATAAATAATTATTTTTTTAGTAAATGTGTATAAAATATAATTTTTAATATTTTTCAAAGTTTATTTATTTCTAAAAAATGTATATATAGTTTCTTAATTTTATTATTTTTAAAGTAAAAAGTTTATAATATTTTATTGGTTATTAAATTATAAATTTTATTACTATTATTTAGATGTATATATAGACCTAAAAAATATATAAAGACCTAAAATGATGAATACCTAAAAAATAATTTCTAATATATAGAATTTGATAACCTCCATCGTATTTTTAGAATAAATGATGAAGACACCTACAGATCCTAGAGAGAACATATAATACATATTGACCCATCCTTGAGATTATAATGAATTCCATAAATAAGTTGGAATAAATAAATAATACACATCAATAAGATACATCACAAACAAAGTAGGAAAACACTCCAACCCTTGTAACATTTATCTGATACACATCTAAATCAATTTTCTTGTTCGTTTAAGGTTTTTATATCCCAAACTGTAAAGACCCATAAAATTCAAGGGAATTTTTTTTTAATTTTCTTTGTAATTTTACAAGATTGCAGTTTCTGACGGCACCTGATTCCGAGGCCCGGTGTGCCCGGAATCAATTTCCGAAGTTTGGCTCGGGTACGTTCAGTGAACGAACGAGCGAGTTTTCCTATCTTTTGAACCGGTGCTCATAATTGAAATCCGATGGCACCGATGAACTCGCAGCGCCGATATTCTCATAAGGAGACCTTTTTCGAGGTTGTGTTTTATGCGGGATGAGAGTTAGTTTTGGGGGGAATTAGAAGAAGTTAAATAAATTGTGGAACACAATTTATTTTTAACTTTGTTGGTTATTTCCTCCCAAAGGGAGTTAAATGTGGGGCCCACATCCACATAACCTCCCTTGAGAGTATAAAGTGTGGTGGGGCCCACACGAGCCCTAACTCATCAACTTCCCTTAAAATCCCCAATAACTCCACTCTTTTTATTTTGACAACTTATGTAATTAATTTGGTGAGTTACATGTAAGTTTTTGAAATTCAAACAATTGAATTTCAAATGCTTTGTTGTGTTAATAAAATCAGTTTAGAACTTATTTTATTAGGGGTTGGTGTTGTGTTGTTTGAGAGGTTTTTGGAGAAAAATCTAAGGAACACCTTCTTCCTCGGCGAAGAACACGAAGAACATCGTTCTTCAACGAAGAACTTCTCCGTCGAAGAACACGGTTCTTCCGCGACGCCGTATCCGCAACGTGACGTTCTTCTTCCGCGTCGTCTCTTCCGTGACGGTTTTCCGTGATGGAATCGCTGTCAATGACTTCGAATCCTCGCTTCGCGACGTCGACGTTCTTTCCCCGCGACGCCCGACCTCCGCGACGCTTGTCTTCCGCGGGTCGTTGACAAACACTGTTCCTGAACCGAGGTAGGGGTTTTATTTTTAAATGATTCCGTTCATGATTTTCTAGTTTGTCAATCTTTGTGGTTTTCGTTTGGTTTTTATTGAATAATGCGAGGGGGCCGGTCCGCACAAACATGGCCGACCCTCCTCCTTATTTTCATGAATGATTTCTTTGTGGTTGGTTCGAGGAAGCGTGGTGTCATCGCACCACGTGGTTTCATGCGGAAGATATGCGCGGTGCCGTCGCGCCGCGCCGTGGAAAGAAATTGAAGGACGCGATGCCGTCTCGCCATGTCAAAGAAAACCGAAGGTGCCGCGGCCGGAGCGGGGCCGCGGCGGAGGGGCGCGGTGCCGTCGCACCGCGCCGGACGAATCGTGTCGCAGCCGGTTCCGGGCCGCGGCGGAGCAGGATGACCGGAATCGGGCCACCGACGTCGGTGCTGGAAGGGTATCGGCCGTCGCTAGTCCCATGGTGAAGGAACTGGACGGCCATGGCGCGACGGACGGATGTGCAGAACCCGGGGAATTAAATTCCCCCGGCAGGCAGCAGCAAGCGGCCCCATTAAGGGGACGCGGTTTTGAACGAACCGAGGGGGCAGTGCCCCCCCCGTGTGCGAGCCACCAAAACGGATCAACCGTTTTGGCCGGGCAGCCGGCCAGCGCGCAGGTCGTCAGGCCGACCAGGGGGTCTCGGGCCGGGTCAGTCCGGGCCCAAAACCCCCGTTATCGGACTGTTTGGGTTCAAATGACCATAACTCGGGCTACAGACTTCCAAACGACACGCCGTCAGTGGCGATGCTATCCTTGGATCGAGACGGTTGTTTCGGTATATCACACTCAAGGTTTAGGAATACTTTGTGTTCATCCGGGTTGGTTCGTACACGAAACCAACCGGGCCCTTGGAGCAGAAACACTCATATCTTGAGCTACGGACGTCCGATTGACGTGCCGTTGACTTTATTGGTTTCCTCTTAGTGAGACAGATATTTTGGAATACTCCGCCCGAGGTTTGGACGCATGTGGAGTACGGTTGGGTTGGTTTTGCCTTAAAAACCAACCGGTCCCCTAGGATGAAAAAGCCAATAACTCTCAGACCGGGCGTCCGATTGACGCGCCGTCTGCGACGTTAGGTTCCTGTTGACGATAAGGAACTTTTGGATACATCAACTATGTGCTATGTGACCGTTGATGTATCAGCCTCTCGGCTCGTGGAGCGGACCCTCCCGAACGAGCTTGCTGTGTGCGGGAACCCTAGAGCTGGTTGCGACTGCTACTGTGACTGCGACGACGACTGTGCAGAGATCCTTAGTAGATTTGACGACGACGACTATAGCACTCATCGATCCTATGTGGATCAGTGCTACCGATCCTGTGTGGGTCTGATCCTTTGTGGGTCAGCGCTCAACGGTTCTGTGTGTGCCAGCGCCTACAGATCCCGTGTGGGTCCGATCCTGTGTGGGTCTTTGCGGGGGTTAGTTTCCTACCGATCATGTGTGGGTCTTTGCGGGGGTTAGTACCTATAGATCCTTTGTGGGTCCGACGACTTAGATGGATCAGTGATCATCTCTATCGTCTTCGAAGAAGTATACCTGTGTGAGTTGAATCCTGTTTTCTTTCCTGTGTGGATTGTGTTGTGCTAACCTGTGTGGATTACGTTTTGATTTCCTGTGTGGAATACGTATACTTTCTTGTGTGGACTGGGTTGTTTTTGGGCGCGGAGGTTGGAGCGTATTGGAATTGATGACTTAGGTATATGTATGGGCATATACCTAAGCAGTGTCGGTTGTTAATTCGTGATTGTATCTTTCCTTTGTGGTTTATCCTTTGTGGATTTTGGGAGACCTTCGAGGGTCTTAGGGTCCCTACTGAGTAGCTTATACTTAACCCTGCACGGGCTATGCCCGCACTACATTGTGTTGGTTGCAGACGACGGACAGCTTTGATCGTGGTTGAGGCTTGCAGAGCAGGACGGTACCTGGAGGTGGACCACTGGGCGGAACGTGCTCGGAGCGGATGGCGGGACCTGAGGAGCAGTGGAGCTATCTGTACCCACCCTTCAGGAGGGATTTCCAGTGGACAGCTCGGCGTAGCAGCTTTTACTTTTCAGTTGCTGTTTTCCCCTTTCGAGTTGTACTTTACTTTTAGTTTGGGTTTGTATACTGGCCTATTTACTTTTCCGCACTTACAGTTGTACTCTGTTTTTACTTAGTGTTTACTTTTCCACTTGCTTACTCTGTGGTGATTTTTTTACTTTACAAAGGCAATGCCTTCCCTTTTTACTGGGATTTACGCCTTGGTGCTAGTCGCCAGCCCCTGGCCTATGGAAGGCGGGCTTGGGGTAGTCACGGCACGGGCCCCGAGGACGGGCCGTGACAAATTGGTATCAAAGGAGTTCGGTTCTACCGCGAAATCTGATCTTTTCTATGTGAAGTAATAGTGTTTAGCGTATTGAGTGTGGTTATCAGTCTAGGGAGTCCAGTGTTGGTGCGGCGGCCAACGTATCCGTACACCAGGACCCTGACTTCTGATTTCCGACTTAATGCACGAAAACATTGATTGCCCGTGTGTTTCAAGTTTTCCTTGTGATTACTTTGTATCATCTCACCAGGTATACTGTTCTGACTGTGGCGCACCAGTTTCCTTTCAGGATGACCCCACGATGGCAGCCAGCTAGGGTTCCGAGAGTCGATCGTGACGACAACCCACCGAGCGACGAGGACTCGGTGCAGGGCCCTTTGTCAGTAGTGGCACCGACGGTAGCTCTACCCACCGAGCCCCCGATACTTCCAGCACTAGCCACTGACGATGCACGTCGCCTCAGCGCACTGCATGAGTTCCAGCGCTAGAAACCACCCAGGTTCCGTGGGGAGACGGACCCCCAAGCAGCCGAGGACTGGCTGGAGGCAATCGTACGAGTTTTCAGGCTAGTGAGGACACCAACAAACCTCATGGTGATCCTCGCTGTGAGCCTACTGCACGCAGCAGCGGGCCGATGGTGGAGCTTTATGCTCCAGGTGCATGATGAGGCATCTATACTCTGGATAGAATTTGAGAGCCTCTTTCGCTCAGAGTTTTTCCCAGCCACCCTCCGTGCGGTGCGCATTCAGGAGCTTCTTCAGCTGCAGCAGGGCAACATGACGGTCGCTCAGTACTCAGCGAGATTTACCGACCTCTCGCGCTACTCGACCGACATGGTACGAGACCCATTCTTCCAGGCCCGGACCTTTGAGCAGGGATTGAGACACGATATCAGGGCATCACTGATCTCCCTCAGCATTCCGACTCAGACAGGAGTACTGGAGCGTGCCCTTTTGATCGAGAGCTTTCTTGCTGAGTCTACACCAGCGCCGAGACCCACCGCAGGGCGGCACATAGCAGAGTCTTCTGCAGCAGGCAGTCGACGGATGACTCAGGGGACCAGGCAGACTAGACCCTCAGGCAGACGACCTCAGGACACTGGCTCAGTAGTGCGGGGCACACAGCGCGGAGCCAGTCTTTCGAGAGGCAGACAGTGCTACTCGTGCAGCGGGCAGGGCCACATGGCTCGTGATTGCCCGACTCGCCATGCCGAGGAGCAGCAGATGGTTGAGGGACCACCGAGGGAGAGGCAGAGGGTCGACCATGGCGGTCCGCAGGGAGGAGGCGGACGAGCCAGAGGAGCTGGCCGAGCAGTAGGTGGTGGACGACGCTTTGAGGCTCTACCACCACCACCACCAGTAGGTCCACCCCGACCACAGGGAGTTGGCGGGCAAAGACAGGAACAGCTCCAGGCAGTAGAGGCCTACGACCACGGCGCGCCCGAGATGATTCGAGTTACTATCTGTGTCTATTACACCCTTGCTGCAGTACTTATAGACACAGGAGCGAGTCATTATTTCATAGCTGCTGCCCTTGTTCGGAGCTCGGAGATTCCAACAGAGCCGTTGGCTCGATCCTTATGGCTAGAGACTCCTAAGGGAGCAGACTCGATGATTACGCACTGGTGCCGGCAGTGTGAGCTTACTCTAGGAGGTGAGAGCTTCGGCTGGGATCTTCTTGTAGCGGCGTCGAGGCCTTACGACGTCATCTTGGGCATGGATTGGTTATCTATGGTCCATGCACATATTGACTGTTTTAGGCGCAAGGTGTGATGTGTACGCACCGACGGGAGCAGGTTCACCTTCACCGGTGAGAAGGGAGCCTTTGCAGCACGAGATGGAATTCCGCGGAGGAGAGGACAACCCATCACTCATCAGTTGGCTAGCCTCATCCTAGGAGTAGTTGACGCGCGGAGTCCTAGTTTTCCTGCAGTGGTGGATCAGTTTGCAGACGTTTTTCCCGGCGACGTTCCAGGGTTACCTCCTCACATAGAGGTAGACTTTTATATTGACCTGTACCCCGGGACAACTCCGATATCGACTCCATCATATCGGATGGCCCCTGCTGAGCTTCGAGAGCTACAGGTACAGTTGGAGGACTTGCAGGGCAAGGGGTTCATCCGACCCAGTGTTTCACCCTAGGCTTCCCCGATATTGTTTACCAAGAAGGTGGACGGGAGATTGCGACTTTGTGTCGACTATCGTCGCCTGAACTAGGTGACAGTGAGGAAAAAGTATCCCCTACCAAGAATTTATGACCTCTTTGATCAAATCAAGGGAGCACAGTGGTTCTCGAAGATAGACCTCAGGTCAGGCTATCATCAGCTCAGAGTTCGAGACGAGGACGTGTAGAAGACGACCTTCAGATGTCGGTATGGCCACTATGAGTTCTTGGTTATGCCTTTCGGCGTAACCAATGCTCCAGTAGTGTTCATGGACCTCATGAATAGGATATTTCAGCCATACCTCGATCGATTTGTCGTGGTCTTCATCGACGACATTTTGATTTACTCGACGACTGAGGAGGAGCACGCCTACCACTTGCGGGTTGTACTAGACACACTCCGAGAGCACCAGCTTTATGGTAAGATCTTGAAGTGCCAGTTCTGGATACGTGAGGTCCACATCTTGGGGCACGTCATCTCTGAGGCGGGAGTTGCAGTGGATCCTGCAAAGATCGAGGCAGTGTTAGCTTGGGAGCCACCCAAGGGCGTGACAGAGGTGCAGAGTTTCTTGGGACTAGCTGGATACTACCGGAGATTTGTGCCAAACTTCTCCAGAGTTGCGGCACCAATCTCAGCTTTGATGAAGAAGGGGAAACCCTTCATATGGTCTGAAAGTTGTCAGCAGAGCTTTCAGGAGCTGAGACAGAGATTGACCAACGCACCTATCTTGAGGTTTCCTGAGGAGGGAGTAGGGTACGTAGTATACTGCGATGCATCAGGGACCGGACTCGGATGTGTCCTGATGTAGGAGCGGGCAGTGATTGCCTATGGATCACATTAGTTGAGGCCGCATGAGCAGAACTACGCTACCCATGACCTGGAGTTAGCAGCAGTGGTCTTCGCTCTGAAGACATGGCGACACTATCTGATGGGCGAGCGCTTTACAGTCTTTTCTGACCATCAGAGTCTCAGGTACATCTTCTCGCAGAAGGACCTGAACCTGAGACAACGGCGATGGCTTGAGTTCCTCCAGGACTATGACTTTGAGATAGTCTATACTCCTGGGAAGGGGAATGTGGTAGCCAATGCCCTAAGCAGGAGGACGGGCATCCAGCTACTTGAGGAGGCGATAGAGAAACTAACCTCTTTGAAGATATCCTTTGTGGATAGAGATGGAGCAGCCTTCCTTCAGTCTCTCACAGTCACTCCTCCACTACTGCAGCAGGTTAGAGAGGCACCACATGGGGACGCCGACTGTGAGATGCGGCGTGCACAGATATCCTCAGGACATGCACCTGATGGTTTCTCCTTTGGAGCAGAGCACACCATCCTTTTCAGAGGACGTACAATGGTACCAGTCGCTTTACGGGAGGAGGTGCTGAGAGAGTTTCACCCTTCTACTTTGACGGTACATCCTGGAGTGGAGAAGATGTACCAGGATCTCAGACGACAGCACTGGTAGCTAGGCATGAAGAAGTCTGTGGCAGAGTTCGTTTCCCGATGCCTCACCTACCAGCAGGTGAATGCTGAGCACCAGGTACCAGCAGGCTTGGTACAGCCCTTGGAGGTTCCGGAGTGGAAGTGGGATGGAATATCTATGGACTTTGTGACTGGACTTCCACACACTTCAAGAGGTCACGACTCCATTTGGGTGATTGTCGACTGACTCACCAAGTCGGCTCACTTCTTACCCATTAGAGAGCAGGGCTCAGTGGAGAGCTTGGGACGACTTTACGTTCAGGAGATTGTACGACTTCACAGTGTTCCATATTCTATCGTCTCCGATCGAGATGCTTGTTTTAATTCCCGGCTATGGAAGGGATTGCATGAGGCGTTCGGGATGCAGCTACGTCTGAGCACAGCCTTTCACCCTCAGACAGATGGTCAGACGGAGAGGACCATTCAGACTCTTGAGGACATGCTCCGCGCATGTGTCCTTGACTTTGGTCGTAGCTGGGAGGACCACCTACCCTTGGTGGAGTTCGCGTACAAAAATAGCTACCACTCCACCATCGGGATGGCACCATAAGAGGCATTGTACGGCCGAACTTGTAGATCTCCTTTGTGCTGGACAGACTCTGGGGAGTCAGCACTTGTGGGACCGAAGATGGTCCAGGCCACGACAGAGAAGGTCCAAGTCATCCAGGAGTGGATGAGGACAGCTCAGAGCTGGCAGAAGTCATACGCTGACTGGTGGCGGAGGCCACTAGAGTTCGAGGATGGTGACCACGTATTTCTGCGTGTCTCACCTCTACGTGGATTACGGAGATTTGGCCGAGGCGGAAAGTTATCTCCGTGCTTCATCGGACCCTTCCAGGTCCTCAGCAGGATTGGTGAGGTGGCTTATCGTCTAGATCTACCACCTCAGTTGCACCGGGTGCACGACGTCTTCCACGTATCTCAGCTGAGGAGATACGTGCACGACCCGACACACATCATTGACCATGGGGAGCTTGACGTTGACGATGAGGCGACTTTTGCGGAGGTCCCAGTGGAGATCGAGGATCGACAGGAAAGGGTCCTACGTGGATGGTCAATTCCTCTAGTGCGCATCAGATGGCAGCACGAGAACCTCCAGGAGAGCACTTGGGAGCGGGATGCTCAGATGCGTGCTCAGTACCCTCTTTTGTTTCCCTAGTTTTGATGTATCTTTACGGGGACGTACATCCCTAAGGTGGGAGTAATGTAAAGAACCATAAAATTCAAGGGAAATTTTTTCTTAATTTTTTTTGGAATTTTACAAGAGCGTGGTTTCTGACGGCACCTGATTCCGAGGCCCGGTGTGCCCGGAATCAATTTCCGAAGTTTGGCTCGGGTACGTTCAGTGAACGAACGAGCGGGTTTTCCTATCTTTTGAACCGGTGCTCGGAATTGAAATCCGATGAAACCGATGAACTCGCAGCGCCGATATTCGCAAAAGGAGACCTTTTTCGAGGTTGTGTTTTATGCAGGATGAGAGTTAGTTTTGGGGGGAATTAGAAGAAGTTAAATAAATTGTGGAACACAATTTATTTTTAACTTTGTTGGTTATTTCCTCCCAAAGAGAGTTAGAGGTGGGGCCCACATCCACATAACCTCCCTTGAGAGGATAAAGTGTGGTGGGGCCCACACGAGCCCTAACTCATCAACTTCCCTTAACCTCCCCAATAACTCCACTCTTTTTATTTTGACAACTTATGTAATTAATTTGGTGAGTTACATGTAAGTTTTTGAAATTCAAACAATTGAATTTCAAATGCTTTGTTGTGTTAATACAATAAGTTTAGAACTTATTTTATTAGGGGTTGGTGTTGGGTTGTTTGAGAGATTTTTGGAGAAAAATCTAAGGAACACCTTCTTCCTCGGCGAAGAACGCGAAGAACATCGTTCTTCAACGAAGAACTTCTCCTCCGAAGAACACGGTTCTTCCGCGACGCCGTATCCACAACGCGGCGTTCCTCTTCCGCGTCGTCTCTTCCGCCACAGTTTTCCGCAACAGAATCACCGTCAACGACTTCGAATCCTCGCTTCGTGACGTCAAAGTTCTTTCCCCGCGACACCCGACCTCCGCGACGCTTGTCTTCTGCGGGTCGTTGACAAACACCGTTCCTGAACCGAGGTAGGGGTTTTATTTTTAATTAATTCCGTTCATGATTTTCTAGTTTGTCGATCTTCGTGGTTTTCTTTTGATTGTTATCGAATAATGCGAGGGGGCCGGTCCGCACAAACACGGCCGACCCTCCTCTTTATTTTCATGAATGATTTATTTGTGGTTGGTTCGAGGAAGCGTGGTGTTGTCGCACCATGTGGTTTCATGCGGAAGATATGCACGGCGCCGTCGCGCCGCGCCGTGGAAAGAAATTCAAGGATGCGACGCCGTCGCCCCACGTCGAAGAAAACCGAAGGCACCGCGGCCGGAGCGGGGCCACGGCGGAGGGGCGCGGTGCCATCACACCGCGCCGGACGAATCGAGCCGCGGCCGGTTCCGGGCCGCGGCGGAGCAGGGTGACCGGCGGCCGACATCGGGCCATCGACGTCGGTGCAGGAAGGTGACCGGCCGTCGCCGGTCCCGTGGTGTAGGAACCGGCCGGCCGTGGCGGGCCAACCGGACGTGGAGAACCGGGGGAATTAAATTCCCCCGGCCGACAGCAGCAAGCAGCCCCATTAAGGGGCCGCGGTTTTGAACGAACCGAGGGGGCAGCGCCCCCCCGTGCGCGAGCCGCCAAAACGGCTCAGCCGTTTTGGCCGGGCAGCCGGCTAGCGCGTGGGTCGTCAGGCCGCGGGCCGGGCCGCGCCGGGCCGGGTTGACCTGGACCCGGGTCGGGTCGACCCGGTTCGGGCCAACCAGGGGGTCTCAGGCCGGGTCGGTCCGGGCCCGAAACCCCCGTTATCGGACTATTTGGGTTCAAATGCCCATAACTCGGGCTACGGACATCCAAACGACGCGCCGTCAGTAGAGATGCAATCCTTGGATCGAGACGGTCGTTTCGGTATATGACACTCAAGGTTTCGGAATACTTTGAGTTCGGCCGGGTTGGTTCGTACACGAAACCAACCGGGCCCTCGGAGCGGAAACACTCATATCTTGAGCTACGGAGATCCGATTGACGTGCCGTCGACTTTATTGGTTTCCTCTTAGTGAGACGGATCTTTTGGAATACTACCCCCGAGGTTTGGACGCAGGTGGAGTATGGTCGGGTTGGTTTTGCCTTAAAAACCAACCGGGCCCCTGGGACGAAAAAGCCAATAACTCTCAGACCGGGCTTCCGATTGACACACCGTATGCGACGTTGAGTTCCTGTTGACGACACATAACTTTTTGATACATCAACTCTGGGCTATGTGACAGTTGATGTATCATCCTCTCGGCTCGTGGAGCGGACCCTCCCGAACGAGCTTGCTGTGTGCGGGAACCCTAGAGCTGGCTGCGACTGCTACTGTGACTGCGGCGACGACTGTGCAGAGATCCTCAGTGGATTCGATGACGACGACTACATCACTCAGCGATCCTATGTGGATCAGTGCTACCGATCCTGTGTGGGTCCGATCCTGTGTGGGTCATTGCGGGGGTTAGTTTCCTACCGATCCTGTGTGGGTCTTTGCGGGGGTTAGTACCTATCGATCCTTTGTGGGTCCGACGACTTAGATGGATCAGTGATCATCTCTATCGTCTTCGAAGAAGTATACTTGTGTGAGTTGAATCCTGTTTGCTTTCCTGTGTGGATTGTGTTGTGCTAACCTGTGTGGATTACGTTTTGCTTTCCTGTGTGGAATACGTATACTTTCCTGTGTGGACTGGGTTGTTCTTGGGCTCGGAGGTTGGAGCGTATTGGAATTGATGACTTAGGTATATGTATGGGCATAACCTAAGCAGTGTCAGTTGTTACTTCGTGATTGTATATTTCCTTTGTGGTTTATCCTTTGTGGATTTTGGGAGACCTTCAGGGGTCTCGGGGTCCCTACTGAGTAGCTTATACTCACCCCTGCATAGGCTATGCCCGCACTACGTTGTGTTGGTTGCAGACGACGGACATCGTTGATTGTGGTTGAGGCTTGCAGAGCAGGACGGTACCTGGAGGTGGACCACTGGGCGGAACGTGCTCGGAGCGGACGGCGGGACCCAAGGGGCAATGGAGCTATCTGTACCCACCCTTCAGGTGGGATTTTCAGTGGACAACTCAGCGTAGCAGGTTTTACTTTTCAGTTGCTGTTTTCCCCATTTGAGTTGTACTTTACTTTCAGTTTGGGTTTGTATACTGACCCATTTAATTTTCCGCACTTACAGTTGTACTCTGTTTTTACTTAGTATTTACTTTTCCGCTTTCTTACTCTGTGGTTCTTGTTTACTTTACAAAGATAATGCCTTCCCTTTTTACCGGGATTTACGCCTTGGTGCTAGTCGCCAGCCCCTGGCCTATGGAAGGCGGGCTTGGGGTAGTCACGGCATGGGCCCCGAGGACGGGTTGTGACACAAACTTCCACTATTTATATAGTGGAATAAATATTTATTTAATTGGTTTATTTCTGGAATATAGGTGATTTACTATGATTTCAATACAATAAAAAAATAATGCTATCATAGCAAGATGGGGTATAAATGTACATAAATAATTAAATTGATTAAGAAAACAATTTAAAATGTCCAAAATTGGATATCCATAATAGTAGTCAACCAAAAAATAGATCATAAAAAAAATCAAAATAGTATACAACAACGGGAACACAAATACAAAAATAAAATCAGAACCTACAAAAGAAAATCTAAAACTCTTATATTCAGATCTCGATACGACAAATATAGAACAAAAATATGAACCTAAAAAAGAAAACACATGCCTACCGCACTAAGTCGAATAAAATATGAGAGCCTCAAATCTATATCTCAATGTTTTCTTTGAAAACCCTAACTACAATAGGATTCCAGATTCCAAATGTTGTTTGAGAAACTGGAGGGAGTGGGTTTGTGTGATTCGATTGGGTTTGTGTGATGAAAGTGGGTTTGTGTGATTCAAGTTTTGATTCAATTAGGAGATGTGCCACCCTAAGACTCACATTGAATATCATTTTAGATTCATGGGTCTATAGAAATGTCCATCTAAATCTACCCATTGGCCCTTCCCCAACCCCAGGCTTGAATCCCATGCTGTTATTTCTAGAAACTACATCCTCGTGTTGTTTTCTGTTATTGGTACCTAACCAACATGTTGGTATTGAATAACCGAATTTCTTACAGGTATCGTAGAAATCGACGCATGATTTAAACCACAAAACTTTCATGCATCAAGATTATTCCCCCAATGTATTCTAAATATTATCCATAGGAACTCCTGAGACATCAACTTCCATGAAAATGTGAGGAGAAATCGGGTGAGAAATTGACCAGGTTCTACTATCAAAACCAAAATATCTACCAATGAGATTCCCTAGCATGTGTATAATTGCTAGATTCTGTAAATTTAAAGGGAGATTCGGGAAACTAACCCAAATTTCTGTTGTTGGAATGTCGAGCTTCATATGGAAGTCATATGACCACCTGGAGAGATTGAACCGGAAGACATTACAACTACGGGGAGGGGGGGGGGGGGTAGTGGACCAAGCCCTGACTAGATCATCCTCCGAAGAAAACCAATTCATGATGTTCCTTTTGTTGAGCATGCCTAGAATTGCTCAGTCTTTCAACCCCAAAGAATATAAGATTAACTTATCAAAGGTGTCCACCGAAGGCTGACACTACTTAAAATGAAAAATCAAGGTGCGATTAAAAAAAGCCGATGTCGCATTGTACTCCAAGGTTAAGATCAAAATATTCATAACAACATTGAATAGATCTAGGACCTTTGGGTGAAGTGATAGAGGGAAAGGTGGGAGAAAATTGGGGTTGGAGAAAGGGGAGAATGAACGAGAAGCCCCCTCGAAGGGTTCATAACAATTTGTTTTTCTAATATCACAATGGGTTCACTACAAGTTAGGTTTTCTAATTAGATAGTGACACTTTTATCAGTGCTACAGTTTTAGTGCTGATAAATATTACTTTTATCAATACTAAAAAGCAATGATAAAGATTTCTTTTATTAGTTCTTATTTCTTAAGCACTAATAAAAGATTTATAATTATAATTATAAATAATTTTTTTGTATATATATATATACTCAATCAATATATATAAATATAAATATAGTAAATATATTTCTTATTTAAATATATTTATTATAATTTTATATTTATTTAAATATATAATTATTTATTTATAATTATATAAATATTTTTAAAAAAGAATATTAATATTTTTTTAAAAGGTTGGGGCCGAAGCCTCATTTTCATTATTAAAGCAAAGAAAAGACCTCTTTAACTGGGTGGAGGGAGACCCATTACATAGCGTGTAGGCCCAGGGGGCATTTAGCCCATTACATAGCCCGTAGGCCCAAATTTTAGGCCCAAGACCCATTTTGTGAATAGTACTGCTACAGTACCCGCGCTGCTACAGTACCGCATAGTACCCGCCGCCGCAACAGTTCCCCTACCGCCGCTACAGTACTCCTACCGCCGCTGCAGTGCCGCCATTGCAACAATATCTTGAATGCTACAGTAGCGCTACAGTGCTGCTACAGTACCCTACGCCCCATTGGTTTTGAACCCCTATTTTTCATGTAGAATTAAGGGGTGCTTACCACTAAGCCAAACCCCAACTACAAAAAAAGGAATATTAATATCATTATATATATATTCAATATATATATATAAATATAGTAAATATATTTATTATTTATGTAAATTTATTATAAATTTAATAATTATTTAAATATATATAATTATTTATTTCTAATTTTTTAAATATATATAATAATTTATTTATAATTTTATAAATACTTTAAAAAATATTTATTTATTTATAGTTATAAATATATAATTTTATAAATATTGTATGTACATTTTTAAATATATTTATTTATAAATATTTATTTATAAATATTTATTATATATTTTTTAACATTATTAATGAATATCTAATTTTTAGTGCATGCGTGTTGAAAATGAGTGAAATTGAATAAATTAAAAATAACACACTTTAATAATATTGAAAAAATGGATAAGTTTTGTTTGTGTACATTGTATATAAAAATGCATTGATTACATATATGTGAAATCAAAATAATACACATTTGATCTATGTTAAATTGAAAAATCAAATAAAATTCATTTATATGTGCATTACTCAATGAAATTAGTCGATATTTTTAATTAATATTAATTTTTATTTATAAACCATTATTCACTAAATATAGCCTATAAATAATTTGTAATATATAAATCATATTTATGTACATTAATATATATCAATATATTTAATATATACTATTTATTAATATTATCAATAATCATCTAATTATTAAAATGTTTAATATTGTTCTCAATTTACTTTTTTCATTTTAATTTTTTTTAATTTTTATTTTTCATATCTATATATTTAATATATAATATTTATTAGTATTTATAATTTATATATATTATAATGAATTTATCCATTTGTATAAATAATTATTTATTTAATAAACATTTTCATATTTTTTTTAAAAACTCATTTTTTATTTTTATTTATTTAATTATTTATTTTATTTATTTTATTTATTCAGATCTTTATTAGCGCAAAAAAAGTGCTGACAAAGGACTCATTTTGAGTGTTAAAAATATAGCACTGATAAAGGGTATCTTTTAATAGTGCTAAAAATAAAGTGCTGATAAAATTTAGCTTTTATCAATGCTAAAAATAAAGAGTTGATAAATGAGACCTTTATCAGTGCTAAAAAAAGTGTCGATGAAGTGTAAAATTTATCACCGCTTTCTTTTGAACTAATAAAGATGCCTTATATCAACACTTTTTTTTAGTGCTGAAAAATACCAGCGCTGTTAAATGTTAGTTTCGTAGTAGTGAACCAAATATGGATCAAGTTCGTAATGTGTTCCACCTATCTCTCTCGAGGAAGTAAATACCTAAACCCTCACATGTAATAAATCAATAAGTACTACAACTAGAGAATTCCCCCTCATATGAGGAGCATCCATTGAGGATCTTGGATCATAGAGACAAAGTTCTACATAATAAGACCATATATCTTTTCAAAGTACTGTGGTAGGACTATAAATATGAAGAGGGGACGTAGGAACCAGAGGAACCAACAAAACAAAAGTACCCTCATCTATTCTCAACTGATAATACGATTTTAAATTTTAGGGATTAAATTTCTAAAGTGGGTAAGAATTTAACAACCCATAATTTATAAATGATATTTGTTTCTTGAAATAAATAAGTATCATATTATATTACACAATATTATACACTTTCAACACAAAGAGAAACCATAAAATTTGGTTTCATTAATGAAAATAATTACATTATTTCTTGACTAAACCCATTAAAATTCCAAATAATATAAGGATATAAAAAATATAAAACAGAAACACTTCAATGGGAAAATATAAATAACCTAAATTGGCAAGAATCATCCCTCCCATGAACAATACTATGGAAATGAAACAAAATGTTAGTAAACCAATCCACATTATTGAAAGTATAAATTAAGATCCTTGATAGTAATTGATTTTAATAATTAATTAGGTAATTTATTGGTATTTATAGGAGGTAATGTGACATTTGGAATAGTAAGGTGACTATTGGAATAGTAACCTGACCATTGGGAATAGTAACCTAACCGCTGAAATAGTATATTAACCTCAAAATAATAAATTATGATCTACATAATATTTATAAAGATTAATTTAAGTAAATATAAATATTATAATTCTAAAAAATAAATTTCATGATTAAAAACTCAAAGAAAATATAAGCACATTTTTTATAAATTGTATTTTAATGTGTTTTGTAAAAATCATCATTTTTATTTTTAAATTTAAAATAAAATAATTTAAATTTTTTTATGAAAAATTAATAAATTTTTTGAAATAATTATGCTTAAATTTTCCAAGTTTATTTTTTGGTAATTTTCTAAAATGCTTCAATTTTTAGGCTAATAGAAAAATATGGTTTTTCTCGTAACTAGTGTATCTTAAATTACATCATTCATGATATAATAATTGACTAATAATTTATATATATTGATATTAGTAAAAACATATTTAATTTCATAAATTATCCATGAAAATAAAATTTACTTAATTTCCAAACCTAAAATTTATTTTATAGAGTAAACATAAAAAATGTCCCCTTAAAATAACAATTTTTCTTTTTTTTCAACATTTTTTTTAATAAAGTAATGAATTAGAATTATAAATAGGTTTAAAATATTAAAGCCATTATATTATATTTATATACGATTTATATTGTAAAAATTTCACTATTACAAGGTTTACCTTGGATATAGAATTTCATTCATTATTTTATTCTAAAAATATGCCTCTCATCAAGTATAAAAAACCCCTCTCCCTCCCCTTAGAAAAACACTCCTCCCACCCTTTACAAAGATAAATATCTAAAAAAATAATCTTTATTAAGAATCTTAAAATATATAGGGTTATTTTAGAGTAATCATTCTCCAATCATCAAGGGATTCTAGTGCCTTATAAAGGAAGTAACACCAAGAAGATGGTATGTTTTCGTCAACTCGTCTTCACATTTTACCCTTCTCTTACTCTATTTAACTGGCCCTTTCAAAACAAATATATCATAATATTAATTATTTATTATTATAAAATCATATTATTTATGATAAAAAATTATAAAAATTATATTTTGAAGTATTTATATTTTATAAATCTCTTTCCCCTCCTTTGAGAAACGTTTCTGAGAATGGTCAGTTGACAACCAATGATGAAGTTTACAACTTATATTATCATAAAAAACCTTGGGGATGGTTAAGATAAATTATTTATTATATATAAATTTATAAATATATTTATTTTAATATTCTCTAATTTATTCAACTTATGAGTAAATTTCCTTTAAAAAATAGAGAAATTGAAGAGAAATCGAATTTTTAAAGTAAAAAATGATATCAAAATGTTAAAACATCAACAATTTTTTTTGAAATATAATACAATTATTATAATTGATAATTAATAACATAAATTAACACAAGTAACTTATGCTTTAATGTTTTAATAAATCTAGTTTTGTTATTTTGGAGGTGTAAAAGAGATTATATAAAGTCGAATTAAAGGTAAGGGGATTCTTAAACCCAACTCCCTTTCATTGGGTTGTCCATATTTCACTTCATTTTTTTATTTATATTCCTATAATATTTCTTAAAAATAATTTCACTATTATTACTGTTTCTGTTAGGTTAATTCATGTTTCCACCATGATTTATAATCCAAATACAAAGAATTTCCATAAATAATTTTTTTTAAAAACACATATTTTACTCCTCTTGAGTTGTTTTTTTACTCAAGAATGATTATGTTTATGCCAAAAATGTTTTTACTTTTTAATTTTGGAACCCCAAGTATATTAATTAAATTTTTCTTTATGAAATTCTTGTTAAACCCCTTCCTTTACATATTTTATTTCATCACTACAATTATTATACGTTCTATGTTTCATGCATGATTATGTAAATATTATTATGTGACAAGTTTTCTCAGAATTATATAACCCAAAAATTAATTGGGTAATATGATTAATCTTCTGATATTATGTGGAGTATTTATGAACATGATGCTATATGTTTTCACAATGATGATGTTATGATTTATACACATATGTTATGCGTGAACATGATGCTAGATTTGTTCACAATTGTGTGTACCCTATAACTGTATGTTTCATTTTTATGAATGTGACACATTACATGCCTTTATAAATTGTTTCACTCATTATTATAATACTGATACTATGATTATGATATTATGGTTATGATTATGCTCATCTATGTTATATTGATTTATGTACCTTATTCATCATATTACTAGTATTAATGCTCACCCCCTTATCTGATGTATATCTATAGGTTATTACATGTAATAAAGAGAATGAAATATTTTAAAAGGATAAATAAGTATTTATATAATTTTTTTATTAACTACATGTTAGGTATTAGACAAATTTTCCAAAGACACTAAACCTTTGGATCATGGACTTGTATATTTATTATGTCGTTTATCTTAAAAATGGTGTAATAGTCATTTAATAAAATGTAGGGTCTCTATAGATGTAGCTGGAGTTAGATATATAGATAAATTTGAACAAATTATAACTATACTGTGTTAGCTGTCTCTGGTTATTACTAATAACCTTGACTATATTGAGCACCCTGATGATCCGAAATGCAGTTTAAAAGTGATATACTACTTCATGCATCATCAACCTATATCATTCAATTGTGACACAAATAAATTTGAAGTGAATCAATTGATAAGTTATCTGGTGAATTTATTTATTACTTTATGAAGTGATGAAATGGAGAAGGTTTTCATTATAGTATTTTATCTCTTAGGGGATACATATAAATGGTGGTCATTGATTCGAAACACTAATAATGAAAATAAAATAATAAACATTTAATGGAATAATTTTAAGGAAATTTTCTTGGAAAAATATTTTCCTCATGAATAATTAGTGTATATGGAGAGAAAATTCTTGATTTTGAGACAAAAGGAAGAGAGAAAATTTTCTAAGTATGAATCCAACTCTAAATGGTTAGAAAATTATGCTGCAAACTATATATATAATACAAATAATAATATTGACCATTTATTTGATGGGATAAATATAATTCTTCAAAGAGAACTATTCTCTCAAACATTATAATCATATGAAGCTATAGTATCATATGATATAAAGATAGAGAAATAATTCTACATGTCTTATGGATTTGAAGGAACTAAAGAGAATAAGACGATGTAAGATAAAAAATGGATAAGTGAAAGAAGAAAAATAATGTATTTCCCATATGTGATAATTGTGGAAAGAAACACCCTGGTAATTTATTGAAGGGAATGAGAGTTTACTTAAAGTGTGAGGATAATGGCCATCATGAACATGAATGTAAGGTTAAGAAATAAACCTCTAACATTTAGTGTTTTAATTGGTAGGAGATGGGAAGCTACACAACTGAATGCCCTAATCATCAAAGAAATATACCTTAGAATAGGATAAGGGATAAAGTTAATGATTATTCAATTATTACTAATAAAGTGGAATAATTAAAGTGTTTGTGTATTTGGACCCATGAATTTTGTTATAGAATAATTTTATCAATTTTATTCTTGTTATAAGAATCATGAAACATATAAGGATGGTACTGTAATAGTTTTCCTTAAGGATTTAAATGTATATGGTGAATGGTAAAGAGAACCAAGAAAAGTGATTTAATGGTAAGGTGATATTTTTTAGAATACATGAATAATGTCAATATGACCCTTAATATGTTATTGATATTGAGATAATTTTTTTATTTGAGATAAAGAAAATATTTAAATTGTAAAATTAAATGGGATTATTTTAGTGACCTCGAAAATGGTTATTGATTTGATGATAAAGAAATTTATAATGAAGTTTACGAATTTATAGAATTTATTAAATATACTTGATATGATGAGATTTTTTAAGGAGTTAATAGAGAGTTAATTTATAGAGGAATGCATGTTTGTATTTTGGATTTATGGTAATTATCATGTTTCGTGAGAATATGTGATAAAGTTATTCTCATATTTGGAATGTGAAAAAATAAGATCTACTTTATGGATTATTATTAAGTTTATTTTTAAATTTGGTTAGAAATATTTTGGAAGGGTCTTAAGGTTAACTATTTTTGAAACATAGGAAGTTAAAAATTGGGTGTTATTATTGAGGTTTTAGAGATTACAGTATTATTGGATAAATTGTGGTAACTATTTTGGTTTTAAAAAATATCTAAAGATAAGGGTATTTACTTGAAATTATTCTAAGGAAATTACAATTAATTAAATGTTTATTATAGCATGTTAGGAATAAAAAGATCATCTTGAATATTTATTTTTTAAAGTAATAGATGATTTGTAAAATGATCAAAGGAAAACCAAAGGTTGTAATTTCACTCAAGTAAGTATATTTATTTATGTTCCTACTCTATATCTTAAATGAATCCCTCAAATCTAGGAAAAGGATCCTGAAATAAAAATGTTGTCTTATTACTTTTAATTCCAATGAATTTATGGTGTTTTCCCACCTCATCGATTTATGGTTTTTTGGTCATCAACATTCTCATAATCATTCAATTTATTGTGATCAATGTTCCCTATCACTCTCTATCATTATATGGACATTATATTTTTATCCATATCCATATATTTACTTCCCACTAATTTTATACTATATGAAACCCCAGGTATGTGTTATTCTAGATGACCTTCATATTTCTCTTATCCACTTTCCAAGAGGAATTTTTGTTAACCCTTTTATGATGTTGGGTTTCATTAAAAAATGTTCAAATATAAAACCATTGATTACTAAGAAAAAATTAAAATTTGAAGGATGAAATTTATTAAGGTGGGGAGGGTATTTAACAACCTAAGATTTTTAAAGAGTAAATTTTTTTTGATAGTGTACACAACATGAAACAAAAAGTTTAAATGAACCAAAAAATATTATTATTTAAATTTGATAATTATAACCTTGCTATTGAATTGGAACGTGCGAGAAGTATCAATTAAATTATGAAATATATATAAAGGCCCCAATCAATAAAAATTTGTTGGTTAATTCTTTAGAAATAAGTACTCAATTTTTAGTAAAGTTATTTTATGCTTTTAAAATAAGTTTCTTCCAAAATGTTTTTTACTGATTTTTGTGAAAAAATATTATAAGAAATTTATTAAACAAATTTAAATTTTACTTTAAAATAATATCATTTATTAAATAATAAAATAAAAATTATCTTAGGATCAAATTTTCAAATTTTTTGTAGAAATTTATTTTCTAGTGAATCATGAAAAATAATAATATTTATAGAAAAATATTTTTTTTATTTCAATAATTTATAAAGTTACATTTTATTTTAAAAAAAATTAAATCTAAAATTTGATATATTATATTTTTATAATTCAATTAAATTCATTGGAGTTAATTTCATGATTCAATTTAGTATAAAATTATTTTTATAGATAAAAGAAATTTTTCTAAAAAACAGTTTTTCATCATGTTTTGATTGTTTGTTTTAAAATTAATTTATACTAATTGAATAAATTGAATTTGATAAAATGAATTCCATATTTTTAATTAGGAGGTTGAAATTTGTTAAATGGAACCCTTTTATTTTTGGTCAATATGAATAGTAACCTTGGTAAAATTTATCAACTCAGTAATGGGTAAATCGGGTTAATCTGGGTTAAGACTAAGTGATAATCCGTAAAGTTTCTTCATTTTTTAATGGATGAAGGGTATTAAACCATCATAACCATAAGATAAAATTTTAATTATTTAATATACACATTTCCATGAAAATGACATATATAATATTTTAATCATATAAAGTTAAAAAATGTCACTATCTTAGTTGTAAATATCTCTAATGTGTTCACATAGGGACAAAAATAAGAGGTGAATGAATATTAGTGGTTAGTTCGAGCATAATAAACCAATTTTGATGTAACAAACCATCCCAGGAAAACCAAATTAGTAGCCCCAGCTATCCCATGATGGGGTGAGTTAAATGAAGATGAAAAATAGGTCTTGAATAAAAGTAAACAAGATATAAAACTAGAGTATAAAGAGAGAACAATAGGTAGATACAACTAAGTCAATCAGGCTAAAACAGGAAGTATGACTAGTCTAGACCAACAAGTATCCATGTGACCAACCTTATCCCCCACAAAACAACCCAAACTAAAAATGGTGATTTAAAGAGAAGCCAATATGTTTCCAAATTCCCTTCCATTTACTGATGTCCTACAAAACAAGGTCTAATGCCACCCAAAAGAAGAATTAGGGTGTGAGAAACTGATCCTAGTAGTAAACCACCAAATAATCTATAAAAGTTTTAATATCAAGAATGAACAAGATCTAGCCTTATAAAAAAATATTTTTGAAATCATTTTTATAATAAAACCATTTGAAAACATTTCTCGAAAATTCAGAGAGTTCTACATAATTATAATATCACATTTTCCAAAACTTGAAGCATGCTATTTAGGAAAAAAGTCAATTAAACATACCAAAATATAAGTATACATGTGAGCCAACATCCATGAAATAATCTATCATGCAATAAAAAACAAGGAACTAGAATACATATATGAGTAAAATCAAGCCTATGGGACAATACGTACTAGAAACTCATGATCCTAAGTTGGAATAAGTTTGGATATAATTAATGTAAAGTCTTTCCACAGTCAGTAAATATATAAGAGGTTACCTCCTAGTGATGTAACACACACTAAGGACACCCTTGCCGTTTTCTAAATGCACCCAAGGTTTTCACTGTGTAATGTTTGACAGTTTTTGTTTTAATGACAAGATCAAATTATTTTAAAAATCATTTCAATGATAAGACAATATACTTCAGGGTTTGAAAATATATTTTTTCCAAATCAAGGAAATTCCATTTTCAAAGAGAAAACTACTTTAAAACATCAACACATTCCTTTTTCAAATTCAATACATTCAATTAAATTTAAAATTTCAAGGAAACAATAAGAATAATAGTGAATTCAATAATTGAGAACACTTTAATAGATCCACATACCCCAAGAATGTAGAAAACCTAACCATATTTGACAATAGGGATTGGAAACCACAAGGTCAACTTTCAAAAGGAAAGGCATGACAAGTGATTGAAAAGGATTGATTGAAAGATCAATCAAATCAAAAACCACAACCAAACCAAAGTTAAAATCTAAATCCAAGAAGAACGAGAAAGAATACTTAACTTTAGAGAAGAAACCCAACCACAACCGTCAATACAGGATGACCGCAAAGACACTACTACAAAATAGATCTTTAACAACACTAGAATTCATCCACAATACAAAAAGTGCTAATAAATGTGCCCTTTTTCATTACTACAAAAAAGAAACGATAAAGGGTACCTTTTATCAGCACTTAAAAAAGGTGCTAATAAAATTCACCCTTTATGATTAGTTTTTTAGAGCTGATAAAGGGTAACCTTTATCAACAATTTTATTTAGTGCTGATAAATGCTACCCTTTATCAGCGGTTTATTTTTAGCACTGATAAAGGTTGAACTTGATCAACACTTTCATTTCAAAGTAGATAAACATCCAAAATAAAATGAAACAATTTAACAAATAAAAATTTGAAAAAAAATTAACAATTTTTTTAATTAAATAATTATTGATAAAAATTAAAAAATTGAATATATATACATATAAATTATAAATATTTATAAATATTATATATTAAATATATAGATTTGAAAAATTAATAAAATGAAATAATTAAACAAATATAAATTTAAAATGATTAAATTAGTAAAAATATTAAAAATATTATTAATTATATAATTATTGATAAAAATGAATCAATTTAATAAACATATAGATATATATTATAAATATTAATAAATTTTCTATATTAAATATAGATAGATAAAATGAATGAATTATAATAATTAAATAAAAAATGAATAAATTTTAGAAATTAAACAAAAAATTAAAAATGAATAAATTTCAAAATCATTAAAAAATTTACTAATGAAATAATTATTAATAATAATTAATAATTTTAATATATATATATGTATATATATGTTAATTATAAATAGTAATAAATAATATATATTAAATAAAAATATATAGAAAATGAATAAAAGGTAATGATTAAAAACATATTAACGTCTTATTAATTTTTAATTTTGTTTGATATTTCAATTTAACATATATAAAACGTGTTTTAATTTTTTTTAAAAGGGTGATGCCTCGTTAAAAAAGACTAAGGAAAAAATATATAAAAGTAAAAGTTACATAGTTACAAAAATATGACAGTGGGAATTTTCTTACAATATTTTCAATGCAAAGGTGTTAGATTTGTTGGGAGGTTTTACAGCCACGTGATGTCGTTGTTTAGTGATTGGTTGGAAAGACCATTTACCACCACGTTCACTTAATATTAAGAATGGGTTATTATAAGGTTGATCTTATAAATGTGTTGGAGGCAGTCTATCCATCTAACTATGAGGGGCCATGAAACGTGCACCATGCCATTCTAGCGGGCTTTTATGATGATGGTGGAGTCAGTTTCAAACCGTATGTTATTGAATCCTCTTTTCTTGATAAGATGAACCGAAATAATGAGTCTATGAATCTATGATTCTAAGGAGGAGGCAATACTACAAGTATCGTAGAGGCATCCAAGAATTTGACCATTGTGATATCTGTACACTGATCTGCAACTTGTAGGACTTGGGTTGCCTTTGGTGGATCCATCAACATTAATTTTGATCCAGTTGTGAATAGGGTATTTCTAGAAAACATAAAAAATGCCCTTGGCAGGCCGAACCTTCCTTTTATTCCTAACTGATGAAGAACAATGAAACCTTGATGGAGTTGTGATAGGTACTCGTTTTCATAATTCCGGTTTCCTTGATCGTAGTGAAGAACTTAACTTGAGATGAACATAAATTTAAAGGTCTATTATGGTGAATAATCTAGTAAATATCATAACAAATGACATGAAACATCTCAACTGTATCATCTAGGAAGATTTTTCCGATTTGTTGAGAAAAATCCACAGTATTACATCTTTGTAGATGTAGTTGAATGGAGTCCCAATGTTTCCATATAAGATCAAAAAATTCAAAAATGTTATTCCATGAAATATGTGGTACATAATAAGATACAGATAGATGGTCTGTATTTCTATGCGTTAGTTGCACATTTGACATTTGAATCAAAGTTGAATCCCAAATAATTGAAGGCATTTATTGGTGGTGATTCAATTATGGTCAATTTTACAGATAAGGGTAATCCTAGAGAGTCTGAACCATGGATTTTCAAAGTTATTTATCAAGAAAATGTCTTGATTTGGATTAGTGAAATTATGATTTTAGTATAGTTTAGAGTCCAAAATTCCATTTTTAGCAAGGTTCTAAACTAAGAAGTCATATGAATTAACAAAAGTATAACTGTTAATTATTATGTTAAGATCATTATGAAGATTTAACTTTTTAGAGTTAAAATAATTAGATATATAGATACTAGTGTTAACAGGTAAGAGAAAAGGGTTATCCATAGAGATAAGATGACATCCATTCCAGTTATTCACCAAAAACTTCGAAGAAGATTCTCTATTAACTATCCACCTGGTGTGATACATAATATTTTTGAAGGATTTCTTGATAGATGGTTATATTGAGGTGTCCATATAGAGAATTTTTTTACGTTTTTTAAGAAATATACCTCTAACGATATCAAAATCCATGGATTTGTTATTTAAAAGGTTCCAAGTGATCCTAGCATGAATGGAATCATAAAAAAATTATGTTTCTTAATACCCAGCCAACCATTGGCTAGTGGATTACAATAATTAGTCCCTGTTACCCTGAATAAGATTATTTCAAGTGTGTTTCCACTCCAAAAAATCTTTTTTATACATAAATTATTCTTTTTAATAAAACTACTCGGCTATTTATAAACCATCACAGAATAAAACATTTTAGAAACAATAGTGTATTTAGCAGGAAAAATTATTCCTGTTATAAATAGATTTTTTCCATTACAAGTGGAGATATGATTTTTTATTTGATCAAATATATTGTAAAATTAGGTACTTTTAGGATTTCCACAAAATATAGGGACCCCAAGCTATGTAAATGGGAAGGATCCCTCTTTAATGACTTTTCCATTCACAATGCTAATTTTTATAGCTACATTAAATATTTTTTTCAAAGAAAATGAAATATTTGTTCCAGCTTATGGATTGGCCATAAATATCTTCATAGCGAGAGAGGGAATATTTTACATTTGGAATATTTATATTTTGACCTTGTAATAATAAAATTATGTCATCTACATACAAGAGGTGAGAGAGAATAATTAGGTATATTTAGGTAAAAATGAGAATTATTTTACCTTGATTTACCATTTGAGTGAGAAGTTTTCTTAGGTAATCCTCTGAAATAGAAAAGTGGATTGTAGATACTAGGTCACCATTCCTAACTACTTCAGTAAATTGAATTTTTTTTGGTGAGACATTAATCAAAATAGAAATGTGTACAAATCTAAATAGTGTTTTGATTTTTTTCAAAAAAGTGTCATTGAAACTGAAGTTGGTGAGGACCTTATAAATAAAACTCTTATACATTGCATCACAATATTTTCTAATACCAAGTTCAATAACTATGCTTCCTCACATACTATATTTCCTTAATATATTTGTATATTCAAGGGAAAGAAAGATGCAAACTTGGATGATTATTCCTTTGAGGGAACCAAATTGGTCCCAAGAGACGATTTTATTAGAAATAAGAGAAAGTATATTTTCTTGGAGTATGTAGATGATTAAATAGAGAGTGTTTATATGTGAAAGAGGTTCAAAGAGTTGAATTTTAGTTCCATTTTCCACTTTCGGAATTAGATAGATTAATTTTGTATTAATTCCATGGGGAAGGATACCATTAGAAAAGAATGATTTAACCAATTTATAGACATCCATTTGAACCGTATCCCAATAGTGATGAAAAAAAATGTTTTTGTAAAGCTATGAGGCCCATGGGAAATATCAGGTTTCAGGATATAGAAAATGTCTTTTATTTCATAGTTGAGGGGGATACTTTCTATGGGGAAGTTATCATTGCTGCTAACCATGTTAGGAATGAGATGAGGTAATAAGTCTCTGTTAATGTTGGGACCATTAAAAATATTATCAAAATAGGAGACAATATGGTTTACTAGACCCACCTCATTTTTTATTGTACTTTCCCAATCTCTAATAAATGTGAGGGGTCTAGAGGATTTCCTAGTTCTTTGAAGAGTATTTTAGAATTTTGTGTTTCTGTCACCATATTTAAGACACTTTATTTTTAAGATCTATTTTTGAATATTATCTCTTATAGTGAGAATAGAATTTATTTTGGTTCATAGATCAATTTTATGTTGAGGATCAGTAGTAAAATCATTATTAGTGGGGGAAACCTAAATTTGAATGTGTTTATCCTCCAGAGAAGTGATGTTTCTATCAATTTGGTTGGTTTTTATTTGTACCATACTTTAGGTTTTTATTTTAATAATTTTAATTTCATGATATAGGTGAAGGTATCATTGCCAACATTCATGGAGTTCGAAGTGTCTTTGGAAATGTTATCACAATCATTGACTAGGTACCATGCATTATTAAATATAAATGGTAGGATAGGTCTGAAATTATGGTAATGATAATTAATAAAATATGATGATGTTATAAATTAAATATAGTAAGGGTAATACTAGAAATAAGATCCCATTTATCAAGACTTTATTATTGGAGAAATATATTTCATGTTAACTAGTCAATAACCTATTTGAATGCCTTATATACCAAGTATATTTGGCCACTAATTGGTTTATCTTAATAATATCATTATCATTAACAAAATATCTAAAATACCTTGATGATATATTGAAGTGCGTAGGACCTGTAACGCCCCGACCCTAGTTACCCAGAGTCGGTGCATTATTACATAACATTGGCATGACCACAAGAAAGATCAAATCTCGAAAGACTGACTGGTTTAGTAGCCTTGGAAACACTAGATATATTCATAAGTTTTACATTACATCATAAAGTGAAAAACTACTACAACAACATAATGTCTCCATAGTCCACACTATTATCCCCTCATAATATCCTGCAGGTCATTCATAACTTACATCTTCACATCCTGGGAAAAATAAAACATAGAAAAGGGGTGAGCTCAAATGCCCAGTAAGGATAACAATACAGCGGAACATTCAAAAATAAGCATAAACATTTAAGGCAATTCATTACTAAAACAAAAGCCTTTTACACTTGAACTTCAACATACTATGGAAAAAGTAAAATGAAATAATGCCATTTACTTATTCACATGGATATTTTACTAATCGAATAATCACATGCAATATCAATAACCACTTTCATAATGTCGGAATGCATAATTCTGAACTTTAATTTCTTTGTCAAGGCCTCGTCCCAAGACCTAGGGGCTAACTGTAACCGGAACCCAACCCGGAGTTCCTCCAATAACCGGACACCAACCCGGAGTGCCTCTAATAACCGGAGACCAAACCGGAGTTCCTCTAATAACCGGAGACCAAACCGGAGTTCCTCTAATAACCGGAGACCAAACCGGAGGGCTTACTTTTACCGGTCCCCAACTCGGAACATACTTGTCTAACACATTCATCTGAATGAAAGGTTGAAATATAACATAAACATTCAGATTACAAATAACTTATGAAATGTCAATACTCTAAACAAAAACCATGAATGACATAAGAATAACTTATCCACAGTCAAAAATATCACAAAACCTTCAATAAATTATGGATGTTTTGTATCAAAATAAATCAACTTCAAATAAGCTTAAAATCCATCAAAGGATGTTGACATAGATGAAATAAAGACTATTTTAGAAAAATATCTCTTTCTATTTTGAAATCATTTAATAGTCTTATATTTATGAAATAAAACATTTTTTTTGAAAATATTCTTATTATCTTTTAAAGGAAGCTTCGATGATTTTATAATAGCAGAAAATAGCCACACCCGCCGTATAAGTTAAAAAAAACATTCTTACCTTAATTTTGTCGAAAAGGTTAAAAAGAACCTTGTTTGGAAAACGACGAAAATATTCCTTTATAAAACTCTTATAAAAAGTCAAACAAGGGTATAAATGACTTTAACCCATATTCTAGTAAATAGTAAAAATGTTTTGAAATTCATTTTTAAGAAACATGGATGTGGATGATAAATAGATCCCAGTAGATTATTACGTATAAACAACCTCGGATAATGAAGAGATTGCAAAATAACCCTTACTAATTTGGTAAATTATGAAACATACAACCCATGAAAGAGGTATCATACAATGAATATGTAAATACACATAAATTAGAGTGTATTACACAAAGAATATAATTATGGGCAGTACATACACCACACAAAAGGTGATGGTGGCAATATGGCATGAATCTCACGGGAATAAGGAGTGAGATGAAAACCCCTTACCTTGTACTTTTCCTTGGTTGGGGTAGGTTAACCTCCTGTATAATGGTGAAATAATTGTTATTAAATTATACAAGAATCATATACATTAATATGATATCATATATGATCTTTTAATATTGATTTGATAATAATATCTTAGTATTATCGTTGTTTCGGGTGTAAACTTACTTGTTTTCTTTTATATGTTTTGTTACATAAGCCATGTTTGTAATGGATAGGTTGTATATTATTAATATCCAGAATGATATCAAGTCCTTAAACATCATTTTTAAATCATCAAATGATAATTATACTTGAATGGATACGATGGAGAATGAATCTCATCGCGTTCGTGGAGACGGTAGTCCGTACGTACGCACGAGCGACAATATCATTCTTTTGAAATAATATATAAATGGTTGTTATATCATATATACATAATCATTAACATGTTATATTTATTATTTACATGAGTTACATATCATTATTATACCCATCAAAATAATAATATATTGAATAACAATTACACCACGACGTGGAGACGGTAAGCCGTACGTACGCACGTATGATGACATGTTATTCAAAGGGTGGATAGAATACTGAATATGGTTGTAACATATTTATAATAACATCACAGTATATATATGATACTGGAGTTATTATTTTAGAATGGTAATAACAAAGGAAGAAGAAGTTGAAGAAGAAAGGAACTTGGAAAAGGGTGGTGAAATCATTACCTCTTCTTCGGGTTCTTCCTTTTGATTTGATCAAAAGGGTTCCTTAGGTTGGCTTTCTGATCAAACTAAGGCCTCTAGGTTGTATTGAGGGATGTTGGGAGAGTATTTGGGCAGAGTTTTTCCGAACCAAAAGGTTTTGAAGGTGTGAAGAAATGATAAGGAGGAGTGCCCTTTTATAAGAGGGGTGAGGGGCACCTTTGGAAAAGCTAGAAATATTAGTTTATAATAAATTCATATTCGGTTTCTAATGGCTCCAGAGTTGATTATTTAAATGTTAAGGTGGGGATGGGTTGAAAACAACTCAACCAATATAATTTATATAGGTTTGGGTACTTATATTAACCTTATCTTTAAGTATTAACTCTAAGTTAATTAGTTTCAATTTTACAATGTCTCTTTGTATTTTTATATAATATGGTTATAAAATTACTATATAAATCCAAGCGACCCCCAAGTGGTCAATTAATGATGAACCTATCATGATATAAGTCTCTTGGCCGAACCTTAGATTTTTAGGAATTTAATATCAATTAATAATATAATATTTTTTTTAAGAACTCCTTTATGTCAATTTTGACACTATTCAATAGTTGATTTTTGTGAAACTCATAAAAGATTTATTACTTCGAAAAAATTAAATTAAATCAATCCTAATATATCATATTATCCTAGAAATTTAGTTTAATTCATTAAAAGTTTCATATTATATTTATTTGGGTATTTATAATATCAATTATTTTGATTTTTCACTATTATAGTAATTACTGCATCATCATTGTGTCATACATAAATTAAATTATTTAATGTCTAAAAATTATAAATAAAATTTAATTATGTAGGAAATCTTTTTATATTTATAATTAATATTTATAATCTAAAATCCAACATATATAACACTATGTAAAAATTGTTTTTCTAAAAGATATATGCTTGTGTCATTTTTGTATTCATTTTAACTTAATTAAAATAAAGTGTCCCTATCACCTAAAAGTGGCACCATGGGGTCCTAAAATCGACCCAAATATGACTATGTACGAACATGTATCAACCAATAATGCTAGTACTCGTTTTAGGGTAATTTAGTATTATTATAATATTATTTTTTAACCCTTATTTACCGGATTACCCTTAACCATGGTAAATAAAATATTTACCGCTGTAATTATTCAAAATGTCTAAAAATAAAAGTTACCTATTTACACAATTTAAACATCCTGATTCCAAATATGGAATCCATTTTTCTAAATTCAAAACACAGAAGTGTCAGAAATTAATTTAAAATTAATTCCCACTGTCAAAACAAAAAGCATGTTTTTAAGAGATAATAACTATCAAATGATTGACACTTGTTTATGTTCGGTTTAATTGTAAAATTATGTCCAATGACCAACATTATATTAAATGGTAAAAATATATTCTAAATATACTTTAAAACCACTCAAATTCATAATTGATCACTATTAATTATTTGATTAAAAAAGTTGTTTTTAATTAAAATTTAGTAATTTTCACTATTCATCAAAATATGAAAGTTATACGAAAAGTACCAAAATTTCACCTTAGGCTAAATTATATATTCCGAATCGAAAAATGAAGTCCATTTTGAAATATAAAATATATATAATTTCAAAAAGTAGGTATTACTATTCATAACAGCTAGTTTGATTGGTTGTGGTGTGTGTTAAAACTCAAAGTTGCGTACAACACACACTACTGTATTATTCAATGAAAGCATACCGTGGAAGCTTGGGATGTTTCATTTTAAATTTTTAATGTCCCCATTTAGTCAAAAAGTTTAAAATATTGTATTTAAAAAGGGTTCACTATTAAAAGTTGATAAAAGTGCAATACTAAAAATGAATTTGTTCTTGCATTATGTCTAAGATACTCATAATATGGATTCTAAAATTATAAGGATTATATAAAGTTTAAAATTTTGTTAATACTATTCATAACCTCTTTTGAATGGCTTTTTGGTAAGTCATGGTGCAATTGAACTCGGTGTTTCATGTAGTGCAAGTTATTGAATTATTTTGAAGAAATAACACACTGTGAATTCTTGGGGTGTTACATTCTCCCCTCCTTCAATAAATTGCGTCCTCGCAATTTGAAACTGTTCCTCGAAAATAAAAGGTTGAAAATAGAAAATATATTTGTGGGAAAACCTACATCAGAAATTGGGTTACTAAAATTTCGTCTTAATATGAGGAAAAGGGAAATCAAAGGGTCACCACCAAATTATGATCTCGATTAGGAGAACATTGGTGGCAATTAGATACATATAATTGGAGGAAAAACGTAAATACTTATAGGTAGTGATTGAGGTCATCAATCACAAAAAAGTGTAAAATTTAGGTCCTTAAATTCATCAATCTATGATGATTTGAAATACCATCGGTTCAACAAAACATAGGGTATTAGGATAACACATTTTTGACGTTTCAAAATATCTTAGTTGAAATCCCACATCGAAAAATGAATTAATGAGGCCTCTATTTAAAATAATGATTGGAAAGTATGAAGATTACCGAAAATAACACATACTAGGGTTCCATGTAGGAAAATATGGATATGGAAGAAAAATCTAACCATCAATTATCTGCTGGAGAGTGGTAGAGAACATGGCTATGAAAAGGACAACAATACCAAAGACATAAATTAGTGATGATTTAAGGTACCATCTAGGAAAACATTTTTGTTCTAAGTTCCTTTTCTTAATGTTGAGGAATTTATTTATGAGATTGGATAAGATCATAAGGAGATATACTTACTTTATAATTAGAGTTTTATCCATTAATAAATTTCTACCACAAACTCATCGTTCACTCTAAAAGATAATAGAACGTAAAAAATTCTATTTACACTATTCGTATAGGGTTCCAAAATAAATGAATTTATAAGTCATCTACAAGATCTTTTAATAAAAACTACATTATTTAATCCAGGACATCTCGTGGGCCAGTGGTAGGTGATACACCCTTGTCGCCATTTAGTTGTGGGTTCAAGTCTCGCGGCCTTGCCGGATGCGACGGGTTGCCGCCCGACCTCCGGGATGTCCTTTTATGGAAATCCAAAATAATCCAAACTAGAACTATCCAAAATACTTTAGTCCAAAATTTATAAGGAAGGTAAACATAATAAAGATCCTTTTTCCATGTAATAACATGTGAACACCTTTATGATGTATTCTTTTAAAACACTGCAACATCCTAAATTACCATAAAACCTTATTGATTACATTCATGATCCCTTATTACTTAAAGAATAATAGATATACTCCTTCAATACAAAAATGTTTTAAACCCCAACAATGATGGAATATACAAATCATTAATCAGTTTCAAGGTAGTCAAGAATATCCAATATAATTTATCCAAATCAATCATGTATTATTCCAAAATCACTACCTCGGTATCAGAACTATATTATGGTTTATCATTCTCTCAACCATATATTTTCCAAAAAATTATCTTGCTATTGAGTCACTTTTCATTGTTCCACACAATCTCAAGTCCTTAATGAAATAGTACTGCAGTACAATCCTTATATACTCCATAATTATTATAACAAGTACATTGTTGATACAACACTCAATTGACATAATCAACATAAGAACTCTAATCATTCCTCTTCATCTGTGGTAGTATCATAACTTGATAATTATCCAATAACATCATTTGCGGCATAGTCTGATGACTGGGACATAGGTTCGCATAGTGTCCAAACTCCTTGCAAATGAAGCATTGTACATTTGAAACCATTTTCTTACCCTTGCAGTCACATACTTTGTGCCCTTTTCCTCCACACTTATAACAAACTCCCATTCCTTTCAGGTAAGTTCCAGGGTGTTTCTTTCCACAGTTATCACATATGGGAAAATTCTTCTTTTCCCTCATCCCTTTATCCATCTTTATCTCTTCCATCCTTTTCTTCTCTTGCTTCCCTTCAAAGCCATAGGACTCAGTAAACTCTTTATTTATCTTATCAACACATGATATTATTTCTTCATATTATGATAATACAAGCGAGACTATTTCTCGTGTAACTTCTGTATTAAGACCATAAAATATATGATCCTTCTTTCTCTTTGTATCATGTGCATTGCTAGAGTTCTCATTCCTTCTACTGGGCGCCATTTCTAAACAATGGCATACATCAGATTAGTTTATGAATAACAATACCTAATCCCAAACTTGTAAAACACATAACAAAAATTAAATAGTTTATAGATATAATCCATAATCATAAAAATGTCTCCTTTTAGGAAGTATATACTCATAAACCCTTCATAATGATTTGTAAAGAAAATGATAGTTATCCTAAGCATATCCCTCGGGAGTGTCGTAACCAAGAGTGCAACAAGGACCGTTGTCGTGCACCAGTTCCCGTTCGAGTCTAGCTCAAAGCGGTGTTTTCGGGTTTTACCCCTAGGTACATCTGTGCCAGAGCCGCCTCTACCTGCTCGTATCCAGACAGGGATGTATTGCTCGGAAAACTCACAAAATCTCTACAATACCAAAATTATAGGAAGTTCTTCTATACTAATACTCAAAATTCATCTTAAATCTATGTGCTCTAATCAGAGTTTATCTAAATCTAGCTTCCAAGGTTTGTACTAAACTTCCTCTGATACCAACTATAACACCCCAACCCTAGTTACCCAGAGTCGGTGCATTATTACATAACATTGGCATGATCACAAGAAAGATCAAATCTTGAAAGACCGATTGGTTTAGTAGCCTTGGAAACACTAGATATATTCATAAGTTTTACATTACATCATAAAGTGAAAAACTACTATGACAACATAATGTCTCCATAGTCCACACTATTATCCCCTCATAATATCCTACAGGTTATTCATAACTTACTTCTTCACATCCTGGGAAAAATAAAACATAGAAAAGGGGTGAGCTCAAATGCCCAGTAAGGATAACAATATAGCGGAACATTCAAAAATAAGCATAAACATTTAAGACAATGCATTACTAAAACAAAAGCCTTTTAAACTTGAACTTCAACATAGTATGGCAAAAGTAAAATGAAATAATGCCATTTACTTATTCACATGGATATTCTACTAATCGAATAACCACATGCAATATCAATAACCACTTTCATAATGTCGGAATGCACAATGCTGAACTTTAATTTCTTTGTCAAGGCCTTGTCCCAAGACCTAGGGGATAACTGTAACCGGAACCCAACCCGGAGTGCCTCCAATAACCGGACACCAACCCGGAGTGCCTCTAATAACCGGAGACCAAACCGGAGTTCCTCTAATAACTGGAGACCAAACTGGAGTTCCTCTAATAATCGGAGACTAAACCGGAGGGCTTACTTTTACCGGTCCCCAACCCGGAACATACTTGTCTAACACATTCATCTGAATGAAAGGTTGAAATATAACATAAACATTTAGATTACAAATAACTTATGAAATGTCAATACTCTAAACAAAAACCATGAGTGACATAAGAATCACTTATCCACAGTCAAAAATATCACAAAACTTTCAATAAATTATGGATGTTTTTTATCATAATAAATCAACTTCAAATAAGCTTAAAATCCATCAAAGGATGTTGACATAGATGAAATAAAGACTATTTTAGAAAAATATCTCTTTCTATTTTGAAATAATTTAAGAGTCTTATATTTATGAAATAAAACATTTTTTTTGAAAATATTCTTATTATCTTGTAAGGGAAGCTTCGATGATTTTATAATGGCGGAAGATAGACACACCCGCCGTATAAGTTAAAAAAAACATTCTTACCTTAATTTTGTCGAAAAGGTTAAAAAGAACCTTATTTGGAAAATGAGGGAAAGATTCCTTTATAAACCTCTTATAAAAAGTCAAAAAAGGGTATAAATGACTTTAACCCATATTCTAGTAAATAGTAAAAATGTTTTGAAATTCATTTTTAAGAAACATGGATGTGGATGATAAAGAGATCCCTGTAGATTATTACGTATAAACAACCTCGGATAATGAAGAGATTGCGAAATAACCCTTACCAATTTGGTAACTTATGAAACATACAACCCATGAAAGAGGTATCATACAATGAATATGTAAATACACATAAATTAGAGTGTATTACACAAAGAATATAATTATGGGCAGTACATAGACCACACAAAAGGTGATGGTGGCAATATGGAATGAATCTCACAGGAATAAGGAGTGAGATGAAAACCCCTTACCTTGTACTTTTCCTTGGTTGGGGTAGGTTAACCTCCAGTATAATGGTTAAATAATTTTTATTAAATTATACAAGAATCATATACATTAATATGATATCATATATGATCTTTTAATATTGATTTGATAATAATATCTTAGTATTATCGTTGTTTCGGGTGTTAACTTACTTGTTTTATTTTATATGTTTTGTTACATAAGCCATGTTGGTAATGGATTGGTTGTATATTATTTATATCCAGAATGATATCAAGTCCTTAAACATAATTTTTAAATCATCAAATGATAATTATACTTTAATGGATATGATGGAGAATGAATCTCATCGCGTTCGTGGAGACGGTAGTCCGTACGTACGCACGAGCGACAATATCATTCTTTTGAAATAATATATAAATGGTTGTTATATAATATATACAGAATCATTAACATGTTATATTTATTATTTACATGAGTTACATATCATTATTATACCCATCCAAATAATAATATATTGAATAACAATTACACCACGACGTGGAGACGGTAAGCCGTACGTACGCACCTATGGTGACATGTTATTCAAAGGGTGGATAGAATACTGAATATGGTTGTACCATATTTATAATAACATCACAGTATATATATTATACTGGAGTTATTATTTTAGAATGGTAATAACAAAGGAAGAAGAAGTGGAAGAAGAAAGGAACTTGGAAAAGGGTGGTGAAATCATTACCTCTTCTTCGGGTTCTTCCTTTTGATTTGATCAAAAGGGCTCCTTAGGTTGGCTTTCTGATCAAACTAAGGCCTCTAGGTTGTAGTGAGGGAAGTTGGGAGAGTATTTGGGTAGAGTTTTGCCGAACCAAAAGGTTTTTAAGGTGTGAAGAAATGAGAAGGAGGAGTGCCCTTTTATAAGAGGGGTGAGGGGCACCTTTGGAAAAGCTAGAAATATTAGTTTATAATAAATTCATATTCGGTTTCTAATGGATCTAAAGTTGATTATTTAAATGTTAAGGTGGGGATGGGTCGAAAAAAACTCAAAAAATAGAATTTAGACAGGTTTGGGTACTTATATTAACCTTATCTTTAAGTATTAACTATAAGTTAATTAGTTTCACTTTTACAATGTCTCTTTGTATTTTTATATAATATGGTTATAAACTTACTATATACATACAAGAGACCCCCAAGTGGTCCATTAATGATGAAACTATCATTATATAAGTCTCTTGGCCGAACCTTAGATTTTTAGGAATTTAATATCAATTAATAATATAATATTTGTTTTAAGAACTCTTTTATGTCAATTTTGACACTATTCAATAGTTGATTTTTGTGAAACTCATAACAGATTTATTACTTCAAAAAAAGTCAATTAAATAAATCCTAATATATCATATTATCCTAGAAAATTAGTTTAATTCAATAAAAGTTTCATATTATATTTATTTGGGTATTTATAATATCAATTATTTTGATTTTTCACTATTATAGTAATTACTGCATCATCATTGTGTCATACATAAATTAAATTATTTAATGTCTAAAAATTATAAATAAAATATAATTATGTATGAAATATTTTTATATTTCTAAGGAATATTTATAATATAAAATCCAACATATATAACACTATGTAAAAATTGTTTTTCTAAAAGATATATGCTTGTGTCGTTTTTGTATTCATTTTAACTTAATTAAAATAAAGTGTCCCTATCACCTACAAGTGGCACCATGGGGTCCCAAAATTGACCCAAATATGCCTATGTCCGAACATGTATCAACAAATAAGTCTAGTACACGTTTTAGGGTAATTTAGTATTATTATAATATTATTTTTAACCCTTATTTACCGGATTACCCTTAACCATGGTAAATAAAATATTTACCGCAGTAATTATTCAAAATGTCTAAAAATAAAAGTTACCTATTTACACAATTTTAACATACTGATTCCAAATATGGAATCCATTTTTCTAAATTCAAAACACAGAAGTGGCAGAAATTAATTTAAAATTAATTCCCACTGTCAAAACAAAAAGCATGTTTTTAAGAGATAATAACTATCAAAAGATTGACACTTGTTTATGTTCGGTTTAATTGTAAAATTATGTCCAATTACCAACATTATATTAAATGGTAAAAATATATTCTAAATATACTTTAAAACCACTCAAATTCATAATTTATCACTATTAATTATTTGATTAAAAAAGTTGTTTTTAATTAAGATTTAGTAATTTTCACAATTCATCAAAATATGAAAGTTATTCGAAAAGTACCAAAATTTCACCTTAGGCTAAATTCGATATTCCAAATCCAAAAATTAAGTCCATTTTTTAATATAAAATATATATAATTTCAAAAAGTAGGTATTACTATTCATAACAGCTAGTTTGATTGGTTGTGGTGTGTGTTAAAACTCAAAGTTGCGTACAACACACGCTACTGTATTATTCTAAGAAAGCGTACCGTGGAAGCTTGGGATGTTTCATTTTAAATTTTTGATGTCCCCATTTAGTCAAAAAGTTTAAAATATTGTATTTAAAAAGGGTTCACTATTAAAAGATGATAAAAGTGCAATACTGAAAATGAATTTGTTCTTGCATTATGTCTAAGATACTCATAATATGGATTCTAAAATTATAAGGATTATATAAAGTTTAAAATTTAGTTAATACTATTCATAAACTCTTTTGAATGGATTTTTGGTATGTCATGGTGCAATTGAACTCGGTGTTGTGTGTAGTGCAAGTTATTGATTTATTTTGAAGAAATAACACACTATGAATTCTTGGGGTGTTACAGGACCTATCTTTTCACTAGGCCCAAGGATGGAATTAAAGACTCTAGTGATGATCCAAGGATCATGGATTCTATTATTTAAAGAAGAGAAGTTCTTTCAAATGTTTACTTATCCTAATACCTATTTTTAGAATAAATTAATCTAAAACAACTACGAGAGTTTTGATAGGTCATTTCACAAGTGGAAGCTTGATCATCCTTGTTATATAAACTTACATTTTTTATAGAAGAGTGATAAAAAATCCTTAGAGGCTCTATTGAAGATTTATTTGTAACAAAAACAATAAACACATAAGCAGAATGATCTAAACCATCAAAATTAGAAGAAAAATTAATTTTAGGTGTATTAGTTGAAAAAATGTTGGGTTTACGGTGTAAATAAATCTTTTTAAAGTGTTGATGGCATTCGGGTTTGTAATACCTTTACAATTCCAATAGAGGATATTTATTTGAAACTGTGTTTGGGATTGGAGCCCCATTTTTTTTACCTCCATAGGTCTTCCTCCATACTTAATTATTGATTGTATTGACAGTATTTTCACTATAAACATAGGATTCATTTAACTAGTTATTCAAAAAAAAGTTAGGAGAAATAATGGTGTTAGATATACTTGTCTTGTAGTCTATGGGAGTCCTTTTTTATTCACCTATGTTCTGTTGGATGTTGATAACTCCTTCATTGGGTTTAAGAGTGTTACTAGTTAAAACATTGAAACTAGTACACAACTTATCATACCCATGCATACTTCTTTCTTTAATATCATTAGAGGTATTGGAGTCAACCACATTGACAATGTTCTCTTTTGTAGTCTGTAAGTGCTCGAGGATACCTTCATTAGTGCACCTGAATTACGCGTTGCATTTTTGAGGTGTACATTAAATGTACATATCTTTATCCTTGTATTCATAGGGTAGTATATCCCCATATATAGAGTCTATAATCTCCTTACTGATTTTGAGTCTTTAACTGAGATGGAATTATGCATTGTTGAAGTCTTTAAATTATCACAACTTCCTTTTGTGGTGAACCTACCATCAACATTACATTGTTGAGGTAGAAATTCAATTTCCACCTCTTTAGTATTGTCTTCACATCGTAGTTTATCCCTATATCCAGCCTCCTAGGTAAAGGTATTGAGCATTGAGATTGGGTGAAGACTTCTAATATTGGTGTCTTTCACAGTACTAGGATCCAAAACTATAATCTGTTTTCGGATTTTTGAACCTTCAACTGAGAGTTCATGCTATTTTCGATTTATAATTTCCTTTAAAAATTAAGTAATTTCATCAAAAATATCTTGATCTTCAAAGTCATTTTCTTCCACTTCAACCAAGTAAATCTAGGATTTTCTAGAGGCATCATTTAAGGAATTCAGGTCACCTTACTTTTTCAGATATCTTCCATTTTCCTCCTTGGATGGCTTGAGTTTCTCCAATATAGGGAACTTACCTTTTCAATTCTATTTGAACTCATTAAATTCCTTTTATTTGGGTGTTAGAAATTGTTTTTAGCCACTCTATAGTTTGAAATGGAGTGACCAATTATCTCATATAATTCACAATAGGGAGTATTGTGTAAATATTCGACCTTGAAATCCATTCGCTAGCCCTTAGCATTGAAAATAATTACATCCAGTAAATTTTCTTCTAAATTAGAATCTACAATGACCCTTGAATACAATCCTAGTTCCCCATTTAGGGTGCATTGATCGATCTTCAAGGGAACACTAATACAAGATTTAATATCGTTTAGGACCTTGAGATGTCAAAATATCTAGTCTAACCCATGTAATCTGATCCAAATTTTCCATATAATCCCTATATGTAAGAGGGTTAAATGAAATGTCCCACTTAGATATTCAGCGGAAACCAAACTGAAGTAAGAGGTTATCCATTTTTCACATGAAATTTAAACCATCATGGGAGTTATGTATAATATAGTAATATCCCTTTTTGATTGGCACTTGTTTCCAATTATATTTTCCCCAATAGTGATAAATTCAAGGTTTAAGATCAGGTATAGACCATAACTTTCCATCTTTAAGATAAATTATGGGCCCCAAAATAGAGAACTTACACTTATTTAGTCATTGTTGTAGGGATTCAGGATCAACATGAATTGAGATGCCATCATTTGTATGGTAGGGGGGATGGGGTCTTCGATGTGGTCTCTTTGTGTTGATCTGGTCCTTTAAGTGCATTTATGAATGATATACCCTTAGTTTTTGAGTGAAGATATCGATTTAAATCACCATTGGGGAGATATTTTAACTCTGGTGCTACAGGAACAGTCCTTTCAAAGTATCTTTCTTATTCTAGATCAAAGGAGACCATGACATATACCCAGTTTTAGTGAACCAAATGCATGTCATCTCTGATGTCCAGTGGAGTTAGTGTTATTGAGGTTATCGTTCGTAGAATTTCTCAGGGATCTACATCCATCCTTAATCATAAAACATGTGTTACAATGATTTCACATACATATACACAATTAATTCACTTTTATATATAACACACACACACACAAATATTTACACTATTAATGAAATCTTATATAGAAACACATACACTTAAAATTAATGTAATTTATTTAAATTTTATTATATTTTAGTATTACATTATAACATGATACATTTAATATATTATGTTTTAATCAGTAAATTTTATTTATTTCTTTTTATTATTATTGTCTTTAGGTATTATTTATCATATTTAATATTTAATATTTAATATTTAATATTTTTTTTGAATTTCAGGATTTTCTATCATATAGTTTTATATATTTATTTATATGTTTTATTATTTTCAATATATATTCATCTTTACTTCAATATATATCCATATTTTTTTAATAATTTACTTCTAATTAATAAAACTTATATATTTTTTCAATTTTTTTAAAGTGTAATCATTTTTAATTATTCAATTTCACTCATTTTTAGAATGCATGTTTTTAAGATTATACATTCATTAATAACATTAAAAATAAATTTGTAAATAAATATTTATAAATAAATATATTTATAAATGTATATATACTAAATTTATAGACATATATATTTATAATTATTATAAATAAATTAATTTTATTATTTAAAAAATTATTAATATAATAATGAATAAAAAACTATATATATATATATTTAAATAATTATAAAATTATAATAAATTTATTTAAAAAATTAATATACTATATTTATATTTATATTTATTAATTATTATATATATAATTATATAAATATATATAATGATATAAATATATAAATATTATTATTTAAAAGTACTCATATATTTAAAAATAAATAATTATATATTTAAATAATTATAAAATCCTTATAAATATATTTAAATAATGAGTATATTTACTATATTTATATTTATATTTATATATATTTATTAAATATATATAATGATATAAATATATTTTAAATTATAAAATTATAATAAATATACTAAAATAAGGAATATATTATATATACATTTATTAAATATATATAATTATATAAATATATATAATGATATAAATATATTTATATATTTATATTTTATATATTTATAAAATTACAAAATTATAATTATAAATAATAAAATATATAATTATTTTAAAACATATTTATGAAATTATAAATAAATAATTATATATTTAAGTAGTCATAAAATTACAAAAAATAAATATATATTTTTATAAATATATATTTTATTTATAATTAAAATTATAAATTATTTATCAGTGCTAAAGTTTTAGCACCGATAAAGATAGAGTTTTATCAACAAAAAAAGTTGATAAAATGCATCTTTGTTAGCACAAAAACATTAGCGCTAATAAAGATGGGTTTTATCTGTAATTTTTTAGGTATGAAAAAGCTCGATATTTATCCGCGCTAAACAAGCACTAATAAAGTAGATTTTTTTATCATTGCTTATCAATTTAGAATCGATAAAAAAGATCTTTATCATAGTTTTTTTACAAGTGTGGATAAAAGTGTCCCTAATCTATTCCAAATAACCCTAACTTTGACAGATTCATTCATGATTCTCAAGCAATTATGGAACACCCCTACTTCTGGTACTCCTCTTCCAAATTCTCTTAAATGAATCAAGGATAGAATCCATGGTATATAATTTTCTACTTTTCCTCTCTTGTTGATTTCTTGTTTGGGTTCCATGGATTTCCTTTTTTCATTATTCTCAACCATGATGAACCCTACTTCTCTTTTCCTATGGAGAACCAAGGACATTTTTTAACTACTAAAACCATATTTTTATATGAATAAAATAATATAATTTGATTTTTTTCATTGTCAAAACCCTAAATTTCAAGTGAATCCCTGCACATCCTAGGTGTTGTGAGCATCACATCTCTATTTCTCTCTTTGACTTACCTACACCAACATAGTGCCACCCCTACTCTATAAACTCATTCAAACTTCATACCAAACCACCATGAAATGCATCTCCTTCCACTGTTGCCACTTAAGATATCCAGGTTGGGAATGTGATCCATAATCTCTCTCTATTTTAGGTGTTGTGTAAAATTATCATACATGGGTCTTCACTATATAAATAGAAGTAACCAATATATAAAGATAAAAACCACAAAATTTACAGAAAGAAAGTGGGAAGTGTGATCTCTTACAAATAATGGTGTTTTTATTGATGTTTCTATTATTATTTATTGTTACATTTTAGATAGTGTCGATTGTGATGGTTTGAATATTGTTTCCACAATATGACATGCACTGTTTAAGACAATGAGAAGAATTATGCATACATGTGTGTCTAGTGAGAAAATTATATTCACAATATTTCATAGAATGACTGCTGTGGATTTTTTCATAATTAATATTAGATGATTAGTGTCGCATACATGATATAGTTGAATGAATAAATGGAGTTTGTTACTATGTCATAAAATTATATAATTTTACGCTGGTGCCTGTATATATTTTTTGATTTGATTATGTGTTGTTGTTCATACACAGTTTGAATGTAACTATGAATATAATTTCACATGCTCAATAAATAATTGAATAATGAGATGATGATATACCATATGAAATAATTATTAAAGGCGTTATGTTGAACTTGTTTGGAATATTATAAAATTTATTTCTAATTAGCATTATTATATTATATTTATGATTGTAGTGATTTTTACTATAAATGAATTGATAAATTCAAGACGGTCAAATAGAAAAGTGTTTGCTGGGATTACCTAACTCAAGTATGAATGCATTAAGAAAATTTATTTATTTTCATATACAGTGATTTCATGTTAAATTATTATTGTCTTATTTCATAAAATTTTTTTTGATTACCTTTCTGACCTTCATCAGAACCTTATATGGTTGATGCAATGAGGGTGAAAAATGTACTAGTATTATATTGTGGTTGGTGGTATATTGTGATGTAAAGTGAATTATATTTTTGAAATGTAATATGTTAGAATCCATATTTAAAATTGCTTTAGGTTATTTTTGAATATGATTGGGTTTAGAGTATACATGGAATAAACATATTTTTCAAAAATAATAAGTGCTAGTTTTTTAAAATAACTTTATCTGTAGTTTTTTGTTCTAATTAGTTGTAACAAATAGTTTTTCATTAAATATATATATTAATTCACGATTTACTTTAATGGTGAGTTTACGTATATTAATTTCACAATATTTAAATGATATAGGATATAAAAGAGTTTATAATATTAGTATTTTTGTGTAGTTATTTAAAATATTTAATTTATTGTTTATAATCATTGAAATATCTTATTCATTATTTAAATAATTCAATACTAATTAAATAACTCCATTTATAATGGTTTTGGATTGTTTATGAACATAAACAATGATAGTGAATGGTTTTAATTATGTTATATTTGAGAAAACATGGGTTATATAGAATTTTGATCAATTATTTGGTATTACACATGCTATAATATAAATACTTAATTGATTATCATGTTTTATTATTTGATTAAGGAATTTTATTTTTATGGTGCCATATTAGTTATATTTTTTATACATTTATTTGATGTTTTATTTTTCATATGAAATGGTTTATAATAAATATATTTGTAGATAGGATAAATATATTCTTAAAATAATTTTACTATAATTATACAAAAATATGGTTTTAATAATATTTATATTTTTAAATAAACCAATGAACATTTATAAGAATTGTTTTCTAGACATTAGAATTATTGTAAATGGAAACATTATGTGACTTTTTTTAGTAAGTCCTAATTGTTTCTTTGTATACATTTTTTACTAATTGTTTAACTAATTTCTTTTGTCTACTTTTATAATAATTTGTTCTCTTGAGTTTTTTAAAATTATTCTATTAAATGTAATAAATGACTTGTTTTTTATTAAATTTTGATAAATATTTCCTTATAATATTTTATTTTAATAATAGCATGATATTATTTGAAATTATTTTTAATATACCCCTCAATGTATGATTACAATATTTTTCTAAAATAAATTCAAGTGTGGATGTGATAAAATTTTTTATTATGTATTTGAATATGATGGGTTTTATGTGAGGGCTACATATGGTAAATTAGAATGTGAGTTACTATAGACATGTTAGTTATTCATCATGGTCTGGAGTGAGGGTGTTCTAAAATTTTTGTTGTTGTTTGTTATTCTTTACGGTTTTTTAAAAGTTAGGTTTAACTAATGTATTGTGTTACCCATTGTGTGGTTATTTCTTAAGGGAATAAATTATGTTAATACTTCCCAATATTTCAAATGCACTTCCTAAGAAAAATGGATATGTTATACCCATTTCATTATTTGGATGAAATATATAAATGTGATGGTTATCCCTAAGGCATAGTCTTGGATGCTAGGGGTTTGGGGTCGAATCTCATGGTACCTATGATGTGGTTATTTCCAGAGGGAGATAAATAATTTTTTCTCCTCTAGTGATTCAAATTTTAACCTCTTATTTGTGAAATGATTTAAATGTTATGTAATAACCATGGTATAAACTTATGGTATGATTAATATATTTTACTCTTATGAAATGATGTTGGTACATTTGACTATCATGGTGTCCTTTTTATCCCACATTTACTTGACTTTGATATGTATTTTGAGTCTTACTACTTGGAACATATCCTCAAATATATGAATTGTTGTATATTTTAGGGGCCATATTAGTATTTACTTGTTTATTTTTATACTCACACCCTACAAATGAATCCTAATAGATATAAATCTATTATATTTGAGATACAGGTGAAGGAGAAGGACTAGTAAATTGGATTAGAGGTAGTGAAGGTTTGTGGGGATGAGTTATTGTTATCATGGTTGTTTTAGGGACATTTATCATTTTGAGTAGAGATTTGAATATTTAAATTAAGATGTGATAATATAAAAAGTTTTATGGAGAGAACTATCATCATCACCAGATTTAAATCCCAAATTTTTCTTATTACATTTTCTTTCTTGATACTCATCCCAAATCTCTACAATGTTTCTGGAACTACTATAAGAAGTATTCATCCAAAATGATCACCTAGACTGGGTATGGTATTACTACTATTCAGAGTAGTTTGAACAACATTGGTTCATGTCCAGAAGAGATAGAATATTTGTGTTAATCAATAAAATTTAATAATAACTCTTCAAGAAAATAAGACGATGAGGATGACCTTTCTCTATAACTTTTACCTTTGGATTAATTTAGAGGATAAAACTTACCATAGTGAAGTAATCATTTTCATTAATTCAATTACCCATTTCCTTCAAAATCGTTGGACACTAATCATTTGACAAAAGATTATGAAGTTAGAGTTAAAGAGGACATTAAGTTTTCAATAGAGCATGAATATAGCCCTTCTCAAATCCTTGGGTTGTGTTTATGATTTTTTATTCAAGACAAATTAAATTGTCGACTACATGTAGACAATGTCTTCTGCACATGATGATGTCACCAGTCTGGAAGAAGAATAGATAATTGATGATGATAACACAAAATTATTAGGGGATCCAAAACATGCTGATGAAAGAAAAATAATGATACATCCTCATAGTGTTTCATAAAATTTTCAAGGCAAGAAGTAATGGCAAAAAAATTAACGTTGGTTGGAATCAATGTGGCCAACCTATTAACCTCAATAAGTTAACATTCATTAGTTATTTTGAGGTAACAATAAGGAAGAATGTTCTTATTGATATTGATTTGCGGCTCCACATCTAACATATAAATGAGGAAACCATTTGGAAATATAGAATGGTAATTTTATAATATAATTTCTCTATTTTATCAAAAAAATATATAATTAAAATTTGATTTAATTTTCATTATTCCTTGCAGAGTTTGTTTATTTTAGAATATTTCTATAATAAATTTGTCTAAATGGATAATGTAAAAGACCATAGAGGCTTGTGGACTATTATTATGAAGTTAAATATCAGGGATTTTGAGGGTAAAGTAAATCCTCACCCACCAGATAGTTATGCACACATTATAAAGTAGAAAACCTAGGCTGATTAAATTAATCATCATAATGAGAAATTATTTTAGGTGAATTTCATTCGATAAAATATTTTTTGAAATTATTTATTTTATCCAATTTTATAGAAAAAATTTAATTCTGAAACATTGAAAGAGTTTTGAAAATAAAGAACGTGTATCAAAACCAATATACCATTATCGTAAAGAAAGGATTATATATGCATTACTAGAGAAAATATTTGAATGTATTTTAAATGAAAAATAAAATTTTTATGTGATATGAAACATAAAATTTTCCTTTGTTTATATGAATATTGATAAATAAAAATTCAAAGCCAGTTCCATCACATTCCATGTGATATATAAGGAGGATCACCTAAATAAGGAGGGTAAACTAGTTGATAAAAACATAAAAATAGTATGGGAAACATGTGTATGTATTAAATTATAGTAATTCATTATCATTTATAATAATATTACATAAAAATATCTATTTATGTTAATATTTTTTTATACACTTTAGAAAGAAAGATTGACATCAACTGTACCAGATGAAAAACTACTTTGAATAGCATTGAAGCGACTAGAATAGTATGGATGCATTTGGGGATTAGGTTTTGGAGTGTCTCCTAAAACAAATTTCAAGAATATAAAACCAAATTAATATTCTTATGATATGGTGAAATGATTTCAGACATAAATAGAATCACTGTAAGTTATTATTTTCTAGACTGATTTGGCAATCCTATATATGAGAAATGATCAAAGAAAACTGATGGTAAAACAAAGGTCCTCACATAAACTAAATGAACCAAATTTATCTGTGGATATTCATTCCCATAAACCACATAACATACCCAAGGTAATTAATTTTTTCATTAAACTTTCTCTAGAATGTGAATAAAACAACTTCTGTTAACTTTAGATTACTAAAATTATATATGGTATAGTTTTATGTGTTTTCTATTTGTCACTACCCATGCACTGCCATGTTGTGAGGGTTATAGAGTATTCTATCCTAGAAGATAGGATACACCATAAAGAACTCCCAAAATATCACATTATATTGGGAATTGAGGTATATTATGAGTCTACTATTGAGTTTCCTATTCCACTTGATGATTATGATACTACAACAGTCAATGATGCTCTTAGAACTTTCATAAAATTGTGGTATAATCCTATAAAGATACATTAGGTATGTATTTAGGTATTTTCTTTCATAAGAAAAACTTTTAACATTTGATGAAAAATGTCCCGAAGTGAGTTATGATTTTACAGATAGAGAAAGCACTAGGTAAAAATAATTTCAGATCAAGTATATCTAGTGAATTGACAAGGAGATCAAGATAACCTTTCAAGAGTACTTTATCCCTGCCAATTGTAGAGAAAAATTTATTATCATTACAACTTCATGAATAAATCCCATTTAAAGATGCAAATATGTCTTACATTCTATATGAAAATAAATATATAGGAATTTTTTGATAGAATTAATTGTTCTTGAGACTATAAATTTGATTCCCAGACATGATTGTCCATGCATCTCAATTATGAATACATACATAAGATATATTTTCATAATACGTCTGTCCAAATTTTGAGATAATATGTTTATTAAGGTTAATAACTATTCATATTTTCTAGAATAATTTATATTACTACTATATAAATGGAAAACAGTGCGAAGAAAGTTTTGGATTCATTAATCCATATATCAGTTATATAGAGAAACGTACTCTAGATAAAGAAGATATTGAAAAGAAAATAGATGAGATACTCGAAGTGTTTGAGTGAAACATATTAGATTAAAGACACCTTTTGATTCATAAATTTCGAAAGTAAAACTCTAAAATATATGTAAATAAAATATGTTTTTAAATTTTTCATTACTTATTTGTTTTTTAGGTGACACTGGATTCTGATTGATGTAAACCTGGATACCCCAAATATTTATTTTTTTGAATCCAATGCTTGTATATCCATAAAAACGACCACACATGATGTGTTTTGTGAAATTTGAATACACTAAAATCAAAATTTTATAAATAAACTTGGAATTATCTGTTTCGGTCTGTGTTTTAAAAATAATTTTGTTATGATAGAGTGGTCCTTAAATATAAACTAAATCCTAGAATGATGTCAGTGTCTGAACAGATAAATCCTATGTATTATTTCAAATGGAAATATATTATTGTATATATATATAAATATTTATCTATAAAAACACATTTAAAAAACATTTACTTATTTTGGTCAATATTTCTATAGTTTCGGGAGAAAGATAATGGAAATGATTTTTAATATTATCTTTGAAAATTTATGTGAGAGATCATAATGTCTGAAAAGAGAAGTATACCCCGACAAGTAATTTCCAAAGAAAATTTTCTATTTCAGATAATATATTTCTTAATCATTTATTTGTCAATATTTTCTCAGTACTATCAAGATTTACCATTACCTTTATACTCAAAATAAGAAGTAAATTTTATTAGAGATGAGTGAGAAATGTACATGTTTTCATAATATTTGAAAACAAAAAAATTTAGGTGATTAAATGATAACCATGACCTTATAAATATATTTGGTGTGTGAAGGATAAGATAAAAAAGAATATATATTATTTTTTATCCGTTTCTCACGGATAATTAAATTGGAGGAAATCATTTTGTTTATAATTAATAACCTACAAAAAATAAAATTGTTGGGAAATGGATGAGGTGGAGGTAGAGGCTAAGGCTAAGTTAGAGTATGAGACAATTGTGGAGGAGGTGTAAGAGGCGGAGAAGGATATGAAGTGTTGTCTTGGAAAAAATAAAATTGTGTTTAAATGGAGAAGAATGAGGATAATACCAAGGTTGTGTTTGAGAATTTGTTTTGAAAAGTGCACTTAACACTTTCCACATAAGATAAGATCCATTGTGAATATTTTTCAGGTGGATTATTGAAAAATATTTTTCACCATTTGTTTAAGTGATTTTATAAGGGAATTTAAGTGGAAGAATTTTTTACCGAAACAAAAAAAAACACCAATGTAATCTTTAAAACATTATATAATAAAAATCAATTGTTTGAGTAAATATGTGTGAAATAAACCATTGAATATAGTATGTGTATAAGAGAACAATTGGAGGAAAACTGGCAATGATAGATCACAGTCAATGAATAGGGATGGTGTCAAAGTAAACATGACATAAAATGAAAATAAACCACCCTATAAAGAAATACTTGAAAATGAAAAAACCGCTTGAAATGAAATCATTAAGCACTGAAAATACAAATGACTATCCCTGTGAAAATGAAGATTGTATCTTGATCCAAAGCCTCTAAAATATAATGAAATAAAAATTTTCATCGACTGAATCGTGAATTTTTTAAAAAGAACAATATAGTGGGTTTACTTTGATTAGTGGTGGAATTATTTGAGCTATTAGATCATAAATTACATGTATGATATAATATAAAAAATTCTTGTGGAAGCAATGTAATTTATAATCATTATTCATGTTCATATTCATTATCTAAAACTATCCATGTCCATAATCTCATTAACAAAAAACTCATCATCATTCTCAATTAAAAATACATGAGAGTAGGGATATTCTCATTTTGATGAACAAATGAATAAGATTTTATGTTAGTGTTTATCATCACCTAGAATATTGAAAAGGATATACTAATATATTTCACAATATAATAATTCTTAGTGGATTAATATTTAATTTTTGTTGTGTAGGAATTAGCCTCACTCCAATCCGACTCACGATATGGCCGGTATGACTACAAGTGTGACTTTTTTATTAAAAATTGTTTTTTATTTTAGTAAAAAAGACAAGTGACAAACTCAAAATCGAGAAAATTCATTAATATTATTATTATACTTTTAGGAAATGATCCATAAGTCATTTTTATGTGTATAAATCATCCACACCTCTATGAGAAACATAATGATTCGAGTGCAAAATAAAGTGTCTATTATCAGTTTAAAATTTATATTTTATTAAAACAAGTTTCATTCACTAAAAACTGAGAAAAATTATATTATTTTCTTGATAATTTTGGAAAATTATTCATAAGTCATTTGTGATTTTTCGGAATAAGTCTCATATCCAACCCAAAAAAGATGTGACCACTATAACTCAAAATGTGTGTTTCTAGTTTAAAATTAAATTTTAGTAAAAAACATAAGTTATATACTCAAAATAGTGGGAAAACATTTGTATTATTTTTATACTTTAAGAAAATGATCCAAAACTCATTTGGGATGTGTAGGAATTATAATCACCACAATCTGACACACAGTGTGACTGGTATGACTCGATGCATTTTTTAAATTGATATTAATTTTAGAAAAAAAGAAAGCTGGAATACTTAAAACCAAGAAAAAATAGTCATATTATTTTGATATTTCAAAAAAATATCCACAAGTCATTTTTGATTAGTATAGATCATCCACACCACAATCTGATATATGATGTGCTTGGTATGAATCAAAGTGTGCATTATCAATTTAAAATCAACATTTTAGTTCAAAAAGTTTCACTCAATTAAAAATAAGGAAAAAATGGTTTGTGTTGATAATTTAGGGGAATTATCCATAATTCATTTGCGACATCTAGGAATTAGTCTCAATTCAAACCCACACATGATGTGATATGTATGACTCAAAGTGTATGTTTCTAGTTTAAAATGACATTTTAGTAAAAACAAGTGACATACTCAAAAATAATTTAACACATTTGTATTATTTTTATACTTTAGAAAAAATGTTCTATAATTCATTTTGGATATATAGGAATCATCTTTATCACAATCTGACGTACAATTTGACCGATATGACTCAAAGTGAAACCTTTATTTAAATTTGAAATTAATTTTACTAAAAAAGACAACTGATATAGTAAAAACCCTGAAGAAATGTTTGGATTATTTTGATACATTAGTAAAGTGATCAATAAGTAAATTTTGACATTTATCAATTATCCACAACTCAATCTGATACACGATGTTCCCGATATGACTCAATGTGTCTATTATGAATTTTAAACTGATATTTTAGTTAAAAAATCCTGACTCATTGAAAACCAAGAAAATAAACTAATATTTTATCCATAATTTATGAAAATTATTCATAATTAATTTATGGTATGCAAGAATTAGTCTCACATAAAAACCACACACGATGTGACCAATAAGACTCAAAGTGTGTGTTTCTAGTTTAAAATAACATTTTAGTAAAAAATGATATGTAATCAAAATATGGGAAAACATTTGTATTGTTTTTATACTTTATAAAAACAATAAAAAAGTCATTTTTTATGTTTAGGAATTAGCCACACCTCATTCCGATGCACGGTGTGACCGATATGACTCTACGTGTATTTTATTTATTTAAAATAGGCATTAATTTTTTGTATAAATGAAAACTCACATACTCAAAACCATGTAAACGAATTTGAATTGTTTTGATACATTTTAAAAATGATACATAATTAATTTTTGACATGTAGTAATTTTAATGACCTTAATCTGATACACGATGTTCCTGATATGATTCAAAGTGTCTGTTATCCATTTAAAATTGACATTTTAGTTCAAAAAGTGCCACTCACTAAAAATAGAGAAAATGAAATCAGATTGTCTTGATAATTTAGGAAAAATATTCAAAATTTATTTTTTGTGTGTCTAATTTAGTCTCACATAAAACCCACACATGATGTGACTGATATGACTCAAAGTGCATGTTTCCAATTTAAAATGATATTTTAGTAAAAGACTTAAGTAACATAATTAAGACTATGGAAACTCATTCGTATTTTTTTGATACTTTATGAAAATGATTCATAAGTAATTTGGGACATGTAGGAATTATTCTCACCTCCATATAACATATGGTGTGACCAATATGATTCATAGTGTGTCTTTTTATTTAAAATTGACATTAATTTTAATAAAAAATCAACTAAAAAACTCAAAACAAAGAAAAAAAATTCGTAATATATTTATACTTCATTAATATGATCCATATGTGTTTTTTGACATGTAGAAATCAGACACACCTCAATCTTATACACGATGTTCCCAGTATGTATAAAAGTTTCCATTATTAATTTAAAATTGACATTTTAGTTAAGAAAGTATGACTCAATGAAAACTGAGAAAAAAAGATTACATTGTCTTGATAATTTAGAAAAATGATTCATAATTCATTTGTTATGTATAGGATTTGGTCCCACATAAAACCCACACATGATGTGACTTATATGACTCAAAGTGTATATTTCTAGTTTAAAATGACATTTTAGTAAAAAACAAAAGTACAATACTTAAAACATTGGAAACACATTCAGATTGTTTGGATACTATAAGAAAATGATCCATATGTCATTTTGAATGTGTAGGAATTAGTCTCACCTCAATCCGATATACATCATGATGGGTATGACTGCCAATGTGTCTTTTTGATATATAAGTTTCATTTTATTTAAAAACGCCCATCACATCTTTAAAACTGAGAAAATAAACCTATATTTTTTTATCATAATTCTATCAAAAATAATTTATTAATTTCAAAATAATTTTTTATTGTAACTAATTAGTTAATTTTAATAGATATAATTCTTGAAGATGAATAATAAATGGTGTGACGTGTAAGAATCCTCTATAACTCAATCCAATACATAGTGTTCCTAATGTTACTCAAATATTAGTTTAAAATTAACACTTTCTGTTTAATTTATTTCATTATATTATTACTAGCATTATTTTTTATATAGGTGTGTTCTTTTTTGAAAGCGTAGGTGGATTGTTCTTTTATACAAGTGCATTATTTTTTATCTAAAATAGTGTTTTTATCTTGTATTTGTGTTGTAAATTTTATTTCATTTAAATTTTATATTTTTATATGATTTTAATAAATTGTGGTTCTGCTTTTACTTATATATTCTGCGGTTATAACACAATATAGTATGCCCTATTCATGGTGCTGCATTATGCCATGTTTCTGTTACACCACCCTTTATTAGCGCTACTAGTGTGCTGATAAAGGCATCTTTTATCAATGATACTACAAGGTCTGATAAAGAGACACTTTATCAACACTTCTAAAAGCACTGATAATTATTATCTTTAATCAACTCTTCTAAAAGTGATGATAATAGGGTGATTCTTAGTGCTTTTTTAAGGATTATAAAGGACCCATTTTCAGTTCTTTTTTAACACTAATCAAAGCATAGATCTTTTAACAACAATACAATTTTCAGTACTTTTTATCACTGATAAAGGCCTATTTTATCACTATTAAACGCCTATTTTGTATTAGTGAGAGAAATAATGGATTATATCACTTTTACAGTGACCTAAAAACCAAATCCTTGTAATTTACATGGCATGCATTCCATTTTTACATCCTTTAATCCTCAGGGTCTGTATAATCTAAAAAACAATCCGCCTTTTTAATTAAGACCATATATATATATAGCTTGTACATATTGAACAACCTGTAATCTATCCATTCCATGTACCTAGTTTAAAGCTTCTTTCCATAAGTCATTAAATGGTGTATACTTCATTTACACAGTATATAAGTGACTAGCATGAAGTAGAAACAATAGTTTTTTATATTTAAAATTTTAATAAATCATTGACTTCACCATTACTGGTATCCTCCTAGTTCATGGCCAACAATTCCCACCTGATGAAAAAGGAAACCATAAAAAATTAGAACATACCTGATAGAAAGGTAACAAGGTGTCACAATCTCCCCACCATAAAAGATTTCTACACCCAAAAAGTAATCAAGAACCTTGATCTACAAAAAAGAGAAGGCCAGTACTACCTCATCAATTAATCCCACTCCTATGCCTTGTGGAAATATCGTTCGCACTTCCACAGTACCTGGACTAGGGGTATCATTTTACCATATAATACCTTACCTTGGTAATCCATAATCTGAACTGGATGCTCATCCAAAGTGGTATTAGGTTCAAGATCTATATCCTCTCACCTAATCACATGGTAAAGATATTGTATATACCACCTCAACTAGGAAAAATGAAACACATCATGGATGAAAGTAAAACTAGGTGAAAAGTAAAATTGGTTGGCCACCCTCCCAAGTTTATCAACAATCTCAAATGGTACCTAAAACCTTAGTTTCAACTTACCCTTCTTAACTAACTGATGACGTCCAAAGAGATATGAAACTTTGAGAAAAACTAAATCACCAACCACAAACTCCAATAGTAGTTGATGATGGCCCAAAAAAGATTTCAGATTTCTCTATTCTATGATCAAATTCCTCTAGATCAATTGTAAAAGGTTCACCATCTCTATAAACAAACTCATCCCAACAAAGTAACACACTCCCAACTCTTCCTAATAAAAGGGATATTGAAATGGACACCCATAAAAAAACCTCAAAGGGAACCATCTTGATTGAATTTTTATAACTATTGTTATAGGAGAACTTAACCAAAGGAAATTCATATCCTAATATCTACCAAAATCAAGAACAGAAGCCCAAAAAATACCTTGATGAACTTGGATAGCCCTCTCCATCTTTCTATCTGTCTACGAATGATAATCTATGCTCATCTTCAATTGGGAACCCGTTTCCTCATTTAAATATCTCTAGAATCTGGATGTAAAACTCGAGTATCTATTAAAAACAACCATAGAGGTAACCCCATGAATTATCAGAACCTCCTAGATATATAATCCTTCAATATGCTTCACTTTTATCATTACCCTTATTGGTAATAAATTTTCCAATTTAGTGAGTCTATTGATAATAACTGAAATCACAACCTTCTTACTAGGAGTCCATTGTAAACTAATGATGAAATATATGTAAATTTCATCCCAATTCCATACAAAATTGAGTAATGGATGTAAAAAACCTATAGGTATCTATTGTTCCATCTTAACTCTATGACAAGTGAGACACCGTGATATAAAATATACAACTGATTGCCTCATCCTCATCCACCAATATCGACATCTCAAATCATTGTACATATTTATTTCCCCAGGGTGCACTGATCGAAATGGAAATTTTCTACTTTATAATATCTTATATCAATAGGAAAAAAGAATAAGAAAAATTCCATGAATGCACATCGATCCACTGGGAGACTGAGACCACTCGCTCGAGGTCTCTCCACCATTTAGGATTTCACCTAAGCATTGACTCTCGGTGTCTGTCATCTAATAAATTCAAACTCACTCATCAAAAGAAGAGATAAAATTTATCAAATCCAAGAACACCTATCCAATAAACTCCACTAATTCCAATATCATATTAGAAAACAAACTCATCATAAGCCACTCTTCAATTGATTCCTTCACTGCCTGGATCAGTTCTCTCTTACTTAGCTCATCAAAAACCATGTTTCTTTTCCCAGGGGGTGTATATGATATCAAAATAAAAGGTATAATGATACTCAAACCTGTGTATTTTTTTTCAAGATCATACGCATCCCTGTTAAAAATATACTTCAGGATTTTATGATTAGAATACACTGTAAAGTGATCCCCAAAAAGATTGTGATTCTACATCTTGATTTCATGCATAAGTGCTACCAACTTAAGATCATGGTTAGGGTATTTCTTCTCATGAGGGTGTTACTGGTGAGATCCATAAGCCACAACCTATTTTACCTACACTGAGACACATCAAAAACCCATTCCAAAAGCATCATAGAAATCATTATTACTCAAAATTGGTTATGGGATAACTGACATTGGTGATAAAGTCAACCACACATTCATCTCTTCAAAATTTCTTCAACGTTTTTCATCCCACTCATACTTTACACCATTACTAGTCAAAGCTATCATCAGAGATTCAATGTTTTAGAAGTCCTTAAAAAAGATCCTATAATGACTAGCTGACCCTAATAATATTTGGATCTCAAATACATTTATGGGGTTTTCCCATGAAATAAATCTAGTTTCATTTGTGGATCTATTGAGGCACCCCTCTCAGATATCACATACCTGAGAAACATCACCTCTCAGATGAAAAATTCACACTTGGAAAGTTTACCATATATAAAATGATCTTTGAAGGTTTAGGGAATGATATCTAAATGGTCCACATGTTCCTCCTCTAACTTAATGTACACCAATATATCCTTTATGAACATAATAATTAAAGTGTCAATGAACTGATGAAATATACACTTCATCCAAACCATAAATACCACTAGAAAGTTAGTGATCCCAAATTGCATAATCAAAAACTTGAAATATTCATGTCAAATCTGAAACACTATCTTAGGCATGTTCTCCCCTCAGACTCTCAAATGATGGTACCCTAAAAACAAGTCAATTTTATAAAACCAATGACCCCCATAAGATGATCAAATAGATCATGAATTTTTGATAAAGTTTAATTGTTCTTAATGGTCACCCAATTCAACTTTTGAAAGTCATTAAAAATCTTGAGACTTATATCTTCCTTATTAGAAAATATTTCATTCAAATCCCATGGTGACACACTACGATGAATATATCATTTTTCCTCTGGGTTCTCATTATGTAATTTAAGTTCCAATAAATCATTAGGTTTCATTGGACGTGATGGCATATAAATAGACAACGTTTTTGGGACTGAGACAATATTAAACTCAACCTCCCTATGTGGGGGGTAAAATAGAAATGTTATCCAGAAAGAATTTAGGGTACGTACACAAAACAACATGTAATTGACCACCCAATAAAGGGTCAACCACGAAAAGAAAATTTTATCACAACTATCTTGAGATTATACTAATATAGGGAATAACCAGCCCCACCCTTCTTGATCTAGAGTTAAACTCACCCTTGAAAACACGATTGACCCCATCATTAGATAAAAACTATACTCAATGATGGTAACTTTATATTTGGGCCTTAACACTGATCATACAATCCATGATGATAATAAATTCAAATTTATCAAGATCCTTCACTAAGAAGTCTCAAACCACCTCATAGTCAGTTATCATCACCCAACATGCAAGGAACTTGAAACCTCTTTCAGACCTCTTTACTAAAGGCATAGAAAGATCCAAAAAATAATGACATAAGATTTAAGAAAAAATACAACTTGTAAATGAACTTTTACAATATAAAAAAATGAGTAGCACCTGTATAAAATTAATATAGAACCATAGAAGATGAAATATAACACCGTACCTCTAACAGTAGATGGACATGATTCAGATACCTCTGGAGAAAACTCTTCCATATAAAGTGATCCAAAATATCCACTGGATATCTTTTTTTGGACAAACAATTAAACCCACTACCCTTTGGAACATCAAACTAAAACTTTGATCCCTTGGTAAAAGTGGATCCCACCTTACTACCTTGGTACATCTTATCGTAAAAATTCTTTTGATGGACATATTTCCCACAAAGAAGAAAAGTTCAAGGATATTTAGTATACTTAGTCTTGGTTTGTCCACACCTCCCATAATAGTAGAAGATAAACTGTTACTATCCAAGAGAATCCCCTGAAATCGTTCTTGCAGAAAAATAACCACTATTGTGCTTCCTTTTCTAACCAGAAGAAGTACCAGACTAATAGCTTAACCAACTGATGCTCTGCCCAAACCCATACCCTTAACTCTGCCTGCCTTTTACAAAGCCACTTTGTACACTACCTACACAGTGTTCGTAAGGGAAAAAATAAATATCATTGAACCAATATCATCCCTCATCCCAGTCTTGATCCTCTGAGCTTTCATCCAATCATTGGTGACAAGATTTGGTGCTTGATGTACCAAATGAACAAAATATGTGGAGTAACCTAGAATGGTTCTCTCTGGTTTCTCCAAGGTAAGAAACTCCAAGGTATTTTCTACACATAAATTCATAGTATAAAACTAATGGTTAAATATTTTTGTTCCTGAAACCTTTATAATAACCTCATGCAACTTAGATTTCATTATTGAGTCCCACCGTCTTCTTCCTATCCCCTCAAGCATATATGTGGAAAAACCCACCTTAGAATCTTCATGATTCATCGAAAGTTGAAGATCCTCTCAATCTATTTAATAGGATTCTCCTCTGTATCTTGTGGCCCCTTCCACCCTAGAATATAGGCGGTTAATTTTTGGTAAATTTTGAGCCATGGTCTTCTACCCATCCCAAGTTCATGGTGCCAAGTGACCCTAGATTCAAAATGGTACATATAACTTCTTAAAAAAAATAAGGTTCCACCGTAGGATCTTCTTGCAGAACACGCCTCATGGATCCCCCCTTGTATTTGTATGGTCTATTCCAAGAAACAATATATTTAAAAATTAATACAATGACCAATCAATCATGAGAAAAATCCAAAAGAATGGAACTAATTTCTAGAATTCAAAACAATGATTTAAAACAATCAGAATTTAAACAAAATCTATGAATTCTATCATAAAAGGAAAACACCATTTGAATCGAATAGATCCATTTAAATAAACTCACCACATAGTTCATTACAATTATCTCACACACACCAAGTCCCAAAACATAGTAGATTGGCAAATTTATGTAGATTTCCCATATAATTAATTCCAATTAACCTATATAACAGATATCAGACATAGTAACAATTTTACAACCACCCATGGAAACTTAGATTTATTCACAAGAGTGAGTTGAACATGAACCGTTCTACACCTATTATTTAAATTCTGAAAATCCTTCTCCTACCAATGAAATACACTAAAAAAAGGAAGTGATGACACACTTCAGGCTGAGTAAGGATCAAAAACTAAAATGCAACTGATCAACCTAGTCCAACCAGACCCGACACCCAAGCTCACCCATTACTGGGTGAGATATAATAAAGATAAAAAATAGTTTCTATATAAAAACAAAAACAAGACATAAAACTAGATTAAAAATTTGAAACAACAAGGAGATAAAATTAAGCCAAATAGTCTAAACCAGGAAGTATGAAAGTTCTATAACAATAAGTCTCCATGTGTATAACCTTTACCACCACAAAGTAACCCAAACCAAAAATAATGATATAAATAGAAGACAACATGACACATAATTCCCTTCCACTTACATATTTCCTACAAAACATAGTCTATATATTTCTATAGGAAAAATTAAGGTGTGTGAAACAAATCCCAGTAGGAAACCACAAAAGATTCTATATAATTAGTATATCGGTAATGAACAAGTTCTATCTTTAAAATAACATATTTTATAAGAATTTTTATAATAAAACCATTTCATAACATTCTTAAAACATTGTTTGAGTTTTCTATAAATTTCATATCAACTTTTACAAAACCAAAAACATTTTAGCTGTGAAACAAAGTAGGTAAGTATACTAATATATAAATATACATGTGAGGTTACAAACATGAAACAATATATCATGAAATAAAAAATCATAAATAATAATTCACCCAAAAGTCGATATTGGGCCTATGGGACAATATGCCCTAGTCACTCATGATCCTAAACATGAATAAGGCTGGATATAACTAATATTGAGTCCTACCACAGTCCATTAATATATAAGAGGTGAACTCCTAGTGGTGTCACACACACTGAGGCTACCCATATCTTATTCCTGACATGCTTGAGCTTTTATTTATGAATTTTTTTCTATTTATATTTTAAAAACCATCTAATTTTTTCAAATCAAAGTTAATATTATTTAGGGTTAGAAAATTCATTTCTTTCTAAATAAAGGAAATTTTGATATGAAACAGAGAACACCATTAATACATGAACCCAAATGTTTTTCAAATTAAACTCATGAAATTACATTTAAATTCTCAAGGAAACAATAATTAAAATAATATATTAAATAAATTAGAACACATGAATAGATCCACCTACCTCATTAATGTAGAAAACATAACCACCTTTAACAACAAGGATTTTCAACAACCAGATATACCTTAAGAAGACAAGGCATGATAGGTGACTGAAAAGGATTGATTGAAAACCCTATCAAATCGAAAAAATCACAACCAAACCAAATCCGAAACTAAAACCCATGAAGAACCAGAAGGAACACTTGCCCAAAAAGAATAAATCTAACTACAATGGTGATAAATTCCTAATGATGAAATACATATGGAAAGAAGTCACCCAAAATCACTTAGGGATAATTGTGGGTCGAGAGAGGAGGGATGCACAGAGAATTAATGAAACATATCACTCATAAGATTCCCTAAAAATAGACACCATGAAATTTACATGATGTGTAATCCATTTTCACGTCATTTAATCCTCAGGGTCCATATACACTATAAACCCATCATTTTTTATATAAAACCATATATTTTATACATACACAACATGTACCTATTACCTAGTGTGTAAAATATTCACACCATGTACCTAGTTCATAACTTCTACTGAAAAGTCATTACGAAATGTGTACTACAGTTACACGACGTGTAACTACCCAACACCCAACATAAACTATAGGTTTTTATGTTGAATATTCCAAAAAATCTATGACTTCACTATTATTTTGTATTTTCCCAATTCATGGTGGAAATACTTTTCTAAAAAAAAAATAAAACCAAATAAAAAAATTAGTACATCCATTATAGGTAAGTAATGGAGAGTTACATTTCATGATTGTAATTTATTTCTTATTTTTAGGTATTAAATAATTATCTTAAATGATTACTCCATGCTGAACAATATTTATTAAATTATTAAAAAATAAAATGAATGATTTTAAAAATATTAAAAGTGATATAATTTATGGTATTTGTTGTGTTCCATGAATTTTATAGATTAATATGACATATTAGTGTTGTGTTAAATAATTATATTATAATTCAAACTTGTTCTTTATGAATTATAATTAAAATTAAATGAGTAGTTTCATTTTTAAAATTAATGATATTATGTCAAAATAAAATTTTGTTAAATTATTTTAAATCTAAAATTATTGAAAGAGGACAAGGTGGATGACATGTGCTTAAACGTTTCATCTATTGTCCATTTATCATCCAATTTTCACCTTATTAGTAAAACTATAATATCTTCTTACTAAAAAAGATATTACTACAGTTAATAATAAATAGGGTTAACTAAGGGGATAAACCAAGAGATAAGTTTTAAAAATGCAATTAAAATTATAAAACTTTTATTGGTTGATAACATTTAAACTATGTCCTACCCTAATTCTAAATATCTTTCCATTTAAATTAATTTTTCTTTGAAATGACTTAGTTATATTTTATTTTGCTTAAAAATTCCAAGTGTGTACTTTTCCTCACTTATAAAAGGACACCCAACTACCTCACTTATAAACTACCATATTAACATTATGTATTTGTTGGTATTTCTATAATACCAACCCTAGGGCCCTTAAGTTAATATCTAAAAGTGTTTTTTCAGTGAAGCAGTAATAGCTTTAACTAATCACCTTTTTTAATCATTATTTTACAACATATACATCTAATATATTATTCATAAAATAACTCCTAAATATACTAAAATTTTATTATGATTATTAAATCACCATTATCTACCCTCTTTCCTATCAACTGTGAAGTGAAAGTATCACTCGTGCGTACATACAACTTACTATGTCCACATAGTAATACAATTAATTTTACCGCATAATATTTCAGGGATGGTTATTATGATGGGTTTAATATTTATATATGATACTTATGACATAATTATACATTTTAATTATAATATCACATATCCCTTTTTACCTTCCAATCCATTGAAAAACAATAATGTCACTCTTTTGTATGTGTGGTCTTCCACCTCAATGAAGTGTTGTGATTTGCATATTATTTATATTTTACATGGATAGTTATAAGGATAGTTTTAATAAATTTATATGATATAGATTTTTTAAAATTTATTTTAGGTAGGTTAATTATTATTTAATTTTTTTATTCCGTTCGTCAAATAATGAGAATAACGTTCTTGTGTACGTACGACCTACCATCTATGTGAATGATGTAATTCATTTTTTTCTATAAATTTTATGGATGACTATAAATTTGTATATAATGAATATATATGATACATATATCCTTACAAAAATTATTTTTATGATTTTACCATGATCAAAGTATAAAAAATAAAACTACCAATCAAAATAATATATGAAAAACGAAGCTGTTATTTCCCAATATAATGATTTTAAAAAACAATTGTTCATAAATGGGAGATAAAAGATTATAAGTAAATAATATATGGTCTAAAATATATAAGTATTGTATTTAAATATATTTTTAAAAAATATATATTTATTTTATAGGAGGTTTAGACACACATGAAAGAAGTCGAACCTGAGGATAGGGTTTATCATCCCAAATTATCTTTTTGGGACATATTTTAGGTCATGACCTTATTTTTTATGAGGTGAATATATCAAATTTGAAATATTATATCATGATTATCCTTATTTTTTTTATATTTAATGTTTAATGTTTAATATATTAATTCCTGGGGTTCACAATCAAAATGTTACCAAGATAGTAAGAGTTTATTTCACAATATTATCATTATTTGGGATTGTTTATATTTAAGTCTCCACTAGGGATTTATTTGATATTAAAATTTTAAAAACTATATAATTTATTGTACTATTTTTATTTTTTTGAAATTATAAGTCCTTTTATTTTACTCTCTTTATGTACTCAACATACTGAAATCATATTTTTAGGAAAAACTGATACTGTTTTTCTACTCTATCGGGAATCATTTTATTCCATATCCATATTTTAATTAAAAATTTTTTGTAATTTTTTTACTATTATCCTATGATTTCTTAAAGTCAATTTTACCCAAATTTTACTTTTTATAAAATTTTTAAATTAAATATTTTTTTCATTTTTCAGATGAGGTACTTTTAACCTTTTGAAAAAAGTGTAAAAGTAATGTTTTTTTCCTTTTATGGAACGAATGAAATTTACCACCATCATGAATGGACATTACATTGATTTTTTTTTAAATTTTAGAATTTTACTTTTAAAGAAAATATTTTCCTTAATATTCTGGAAATTATTAAATAAGTGTTTCCAAAGTGAAAAGGCTATTTTCCTTAAGAAAATTTCCAGAGATCTTTTGAAAATAATTTTGTTTATACTGACATCATTTGTTGAATATTATTTTTTACTAATAATAAACTCTAATTATACCATCCTAAATATTTTGATGTATGGTTTATGATAATTTTTACTGAGGAAAGTATTTTTTTTGGTGATCTAGTTCTTCCAATATAGAAATTTATTTATTTTCAAGGCATGTTGATTAAATATGGGTTTTTATTCATATGATAAATGTATTGGACTTAGTAAGTAGTGGGTGTGGCTAAGAATTATATATACCATTGATAAATCGGTATGTCTCATGAGACAAAATAGCATGGGTATATGGTCAAGTCCTTATCCATTTATGTAAGATGTCTTAGCATGAGGACTTGACAATATGTATTAGATATCTTGGTATGTGACCTAGATAATAAGTTTAAGATGTATGACATTACCCATTACATCATTAAAAAATCATTTATTAATTTCTATGAGATTATTTGAAAAGTTATTATATCCATGGACAATTTTTTATATGATGTGATTATTTATGTGGAATTTTTTAATTATTATTTATTTCCTTTCATATTATTCATGCCTTATTTAGATTCTTCCGCATGTATACCATTACTGATCATATGGGATCTACCCTCTCTTTGGTTTTCTTTCCATAAGATACTAGGAAGTGTTTTATGAATTCTATATAGGGATATAATAAAGAAGACTATGAATTTCACAAAGAAAACACTATATTGTATTTTAAGTTTTCATATATAATGTTGAACCCAAGTATTTGTCTATTTTTCAATGACTAATAAACTATTTCATTATTTGGGATGTGATTGCTTGAATATTTTGACATTCTAATAGAGAAACAAATTGAACTCTATTAATGGAGTAATGGCCTTTAAAAATACTAATTTATTCCGTTTGTCTAAGACATTGAGTTACCATGAGACCCTATTTTTGTCAATACCATATAGCTAACTTGTATGTTATCGATTATCCTTATATAGATATACCTAGTTAATGAATACATCATATGTCATTCACCTCTATGGTGGATACCCACACATATCCCATATTCATGTATATAAGAATATAATATTTTCTATCTAGGTGTGGACACCAACTTCCCAGTCTATCTCAATCGAGGTTTTGAATGTAATACTTTTTATAAGAGAGAAAAAATTCCATCATGGTTTATCTTCTTCCGACGAATCAATAAAAAACATACCCTGCCAACCCATGACTAGATAAGACACAATAGATTTTATAAGAAAGGTATCATTGTATGAATGTTTTTATTGTAGGTATATCACCAACCTTAGGTAATTGGGACTCCAATATGATCCATGAATACTTACTATACAAAATACATGGTGTTTGAAACTCCATGTGGTATACATGGTGGGTCATCTATGATGAACACTGGTTAGGGATAACCCAATGTCATACTTTGATAGGTCAATTATTATTACATTTCACAAAATGTATATCTATATATAAATTTATATAACAAATGTGAAATAATTATAAAATATAGATTACTTATTATATAATACCTTTTATATTCTAAATAATATTCTAAAAAAAATTGACAAAAACAAACATAATCCCTCGACTATTAAATCATAAATGTTCGATTTTCAGATCAGTCTTTTGTTTGTTGTAATTTATATGGTAATATTAACTTATTATGACAATATGTAATTATATCCACATATCAATGAGACTAAATAATTAAAATATCCCACTAATTTTTTTTGAATAAAATCTATGATGAAAAAAAGTTTGAATAATGGTGATATTTAGTAATAATATTTCAAATGTTCAAATCCTTGAATATATTCAAACTCCTTGACATAATAATGTTACATGTTTAGGATATGGTCTTCTATTGTTTACTTATTTTTTTTGAATTTTAATATCATCATCTTTGGAGCCCTATTCCCTAAAAAAACATTTTAAAAAATTTAACTATTTACATTAATGTTTTCCAGTACATCTTAAAATCCTTTAGGATAAAGTAACATTCAATTTAACTAGCATGAAAAATTATGAACTAATGATATTATTTTATTATAGAAACTAAATATAAATCTTTAATTTTTTTACTATCACATATCTAGAAGTATTTAAGATATTAAGTTAGAATAACATAATTTATAATATTATAATATTTTAATTCTTAACATTGAACTTCTCTTAGTTTAAATAATTTCTTACTAGACTCTTATACATTATATTCTAATTAGAATATCATGATAAATTACAAAAACTCTTTTTATAGAAATTAATAAGTATGTCCTTTTTCAATTAATATTTACTTAATATTTCTGTATGATATGTGGTTTTTTATGTATTCATAGAATTATACAAAGAAAATAAAACTAATTATCAAAATATATCACTGATGGGTAGAAAAAATATCTACCCTCATGTTTTAACAAATATATGCATAAAAACATCATCATAGAATTTTTTTATCATTGTATTCTTTTCAAAATATATATAATCTGAAGAATATTCAACCCCATGTATACAATTAATAATATCTCTTTTTTATTAATAACACTTTGTTAATGAAAAAATTCATCTTATTATATAATATAAATAGGATGAAGATACACATCCTCTATAGATATTCATTTGAGCTTGATATATTTCATTATATTAAAATCCTTGATATAGTAACTCTTGATTTATCACTTTAATGAAAACAATAAGCTCAAAAAAATTGCTGTTGATTTTTAACTCTTTTATATTTATAACACTTGTAAAACGTACATTTGGTATAAAATAACCTTTAAAATTATAGAATCAAATTCAATAACCCTAATACCTGTCATAGACATTATTTGGAGTTTTTCAAACTTTTTCAGGTATCCAAAACAATTCAATATTATGGAATAATTACACTTCTTGATTAGAACATTAGGTTTTAGTGACCTTTATTGGATACTATATGTTTTTATTGGACATTTGGATAGAATATTATTCTTATGGTTAGAACATTTACCCACTTGTATTATCTATACAACATCAGAAATCAAACATCATTTCATTGATCATCTTTTATCAACACTTGGTATAATATTTGGTAAACATTTCTTGAATTCAATCATATTTTCAAAAAATTTCCTTTTATAATAATAGTAATAATTCATTAACTATAATAATCCTTAAATAAACCTTTAGTCTTACCTAGTCATAATCATATTCAATCATATTGAATATATGAGTGAAGACTAAAAACCTTAGGTTATTTTTCATCCAATTCCTTTGAAACCCCAAGTGAATCATTATATTCTATATACGTATCTAGATTCACTTTTTTAACTACTTAAAAAATTTGTCACTTAAGAGGGTATTACTATAAAAAATCCATGACTATATGAATTAGGCAAACCATTTCAATCATATCATATATGATTCATTGAAAGTCTAGAGGATAACTGATTATCCCATCCTTCAAGTAGAGAAAACCAAATATATTCCTTTAGTATACTAAATACTCGGATTCCTGGGGAAATATAACCCAAAGAAAACTTCAAGAATAAGGTACCAAATAGTTTGGGTATATTTCTGATAGAAACTCCTATAAACTTCTATCCAAGACCATTTAGAGTCATTGTGGATCTAATTTCCAAAGGTAAGTAGTTGCTGGGACTATAATAGTGATACCATTGGATGTATGTTTGTTTATAATATGAGATATTGGGATCATCATACCATTTATTGTAGAATTATTGTATAAACTAAGACTCACATATAGATTAAATATATGTTTTAAAATCTTTCCCATGACTCTGTACAAGTTTGGTTACCACTGTGTTAGCAACTGGTTGTTGAAATGCATCAATGTGAACATATTTACGTATTATAGGTTCTCTATATTTCTTTTCTTAATTATAAATACCTTAGTCTAAATCTATATAACTGGCTCTCTAGTGTTTATATCCATCTAGGGAGGCATTAGGTGTTATGGAGTTGGTATCGAGCACATGATTGGGTTTTCCTACATATCCCTATTAAAGGAATCAAAACCCATGTATTTTGGTACCAATTAATGAGAACCATTTTACCATTTAGGATCATGTGAAAAGGACCAATTTTCTTCCTTTTCAGGTCATGCATCCATGAACAAGTGAATTAACTTTTAATGCTATGTGTCTAAGACCCATGGACCACTAGGTGACATATGCCTTGTAATAGGTGGTGTGGGACTTAAACCTGAGAGGCCCTTTCTAGTTATTTTGGGAGTGAATATGTCACTTTTAGAATGGATTATATAGATCATCTGGAATATAGATTAGTGAGGAGTTGTGTGGATTACAATTAATATACCATGGTGTGAATGGGTTAAGTGAGGTATATAGCTCAACAAGGGTAGATATCATAGGCAATTTGGACTAGTGAGAATATGGTTTTGGAATGATGGGATTGAATGTAAAAGAGACACATTATGTTTCATGATTAATATTAATCAAAGTCCATATAGTTAAATTTTTATTGTTTAAGGTCATGTGGAAGGACCATACCTTGCCGTTAACATCATTTTATAAGGATGTTTCTATGCAGTTTTACAACACGCATCTAGGATTCTGTGTTGTGAAAGAATCGAAAATATACATTTAAGTGGGGGATTACGCATAGTAATCCCCCATAATTTTCAATCTATAACCCATTGATTGTAAAGTAGTGAGTGATAGCCATAATCATGAAAAATATAGCCGAACGTGGGGTGATTGGATCTTAGGGAATATAACAAATTCAAAGGACATCCAATAACTTAAATAACCCATAATTATGAGTTTCATATAATTTTTTGAATTTTATTACATTACATGTTCCTTTTTTTATATTTTTATAGAATTGAGGGAACCATTGTATGATAAAGAGTATACTTCCACACAATGCATGTTTTTTGTAAAAATATGTTCTTTTTTTAAACTCCCAATTGATTCAAGAAATTTTTTAGTCATTCCAGATAAATCAATAATACTAAATGATGCACCTTATTATAGTTCTTACATATACTTGGGACCTATAATTTGTTTGTTTAAAATGTAGTATGATGTTGAAAATTTGAGTAAGTGATAAAAAAGGAAACCCATTAGTCCATTGAAAAACATGAAAATCTATAAGGAACCATGCCTTTTACATAATGAAAATTGATATAAAATAACCATTTACTTACTCATGAAATAAAATTCATTTCACAAAGATTTATATAAAACAATCTGTAAGAAACCATAATGTAAAAATCATAATGATTAAAAAAACTTGTAAAATAATAATAACTCTTGGAAACTTTTCCTTTAAAAGAGAAACTTTCATCTTTGAAAGACATAATTTTTTTTAATCATAATATTATTTCCTTACATTATGAAATCAAGATATTTCTATTAATAATCATATAAATCATATAAAAACCATGTATGAATCTTGATACATTTTTCTTATATCACCTTTAAAGGAACCCCTATAATAGAATAAATTCACCGGTTAATTCCAAAATCATTTCTCTTGAGAATATATCATTACCCATTATAATAAATGAAGATATGAGATCCACCCATTATTATGTATAAATACAAAGAACTATAACATTAAAAAAACACATAGTGCCTCGACTTTTACAATAAATTATTTAAATAGTTCATTTGAACCCAAAATCATTTGAACTAATAGTTACCCCATAAAAATAAATAGAAATATCCATTTCATTGATAACATTTTAGAATAAAAATTCATTGGATGAATGTAAATGAATTTAATTTTGAAAACAACGAAAAAATAAAGGGTAATATTTATAATTAAGAATTTACATGATGTTAGGAAAATGAATTCATATTGTAAAAGTTAAAAACATTCTTTTTAAACTATTTTAAGAAGTTTCAAAAATGATATGTGACAAAATAAAAAATTTTATATAGAAAATAAAGGAAAATAGTGAGTGACCTTAAATAAATTTTGTAGTATAAATAAAAATATTCTTGAAATATTTAAATAAATTTTATATATTAGGGAAATATTTGGAAGAAATAATTTAAAACATTCTTTTAAAGGATTTAAACAAAAATCCCTTTCCTTTGACTTCCACTTTGTCGGAGGCATACTAAATTACTTATATAATAAATGTAGAATTATTATAAACCTATATCAAAAAACATATTTATTTTTTTTTCTAAATAAAATTTAATTATAATTTAATATTATCCATTTATTATTGAATCTTTATTAAAAATTATTATTTATGTATTAAACCGGTTTCCCATCCATGTTTTGATTCAGCGGTTTTAGGCCTTTCACCTTAGAAATGGTTTAATTATATAAAAAATGTTAATAATTTTATAAATATCATATTTATTAATCAAATAAAAATTTACAATAGATATTTAATGTGTTTATAAAAAATAAACTACACCCTACATAGAGGTAGTAGTCTACACGTACTCACTGGTGGCGTTATCTTTTTTCTAACAGTAGAATGAAAATGAATGTAGATAATTTGTATCTTCATAGAATCATAATTCTTTTATAAATATTATTTTTATTCGTTAAATCCATCTTGACAACCATCCATGTGAGTAAGTGATGAAAAATAAAACATGTTCTTCATGGATTCGTTAGTCCGTACGTACAAACGAGTGAAATTTTAATTTTTCAATGGATCAAAATGAGGTAGATAATGGTTGTTATATCAATATAATAATTTTTTGCTATTAATTATACTTATTTCATTATATGTATATTTTTATAATATATATGTATAATTTAGAAGAATAAATTAACTTGAATGATCTTGGATATAACAAATGCCTCTTCCATGGATTACCTCCTTTGAAAACACCTTAATCCTTCTCAAATTGATATTTTGTGAGTAAAAAAATAATCCCAGTGATGTATAAGGGTGTTTGAATTGTTGTAAAAAAACTTGGTCAATCTAAGGTGATAAAATTTTGTGGATAGTTGGGGGGGGTGAGGATACCCTTTTTTTAGTAAGAGGAGTTGAATCCTTATAAACACTCTAAACATTAAAATAGTATAAATGTATTTTCAGGGTTATGTGGTATAAAATAAAACCAAATTACTCGATCAGATTTTATACTTCCAAATATTCCCATAAAATAAATTTATAGACTATATTCTTGGATATTTGTAGCCTTATCCTTTAGTTCCATCCCTTTAGACCCATTTTGACATTTATCATGGTGACTGACTTTTATCACAGTAAAATAACTTTATAAATTAAAAAATGGAACGTATTTTATAATTTGAAAATTATGATTCAAAATATTAAAACCATTTTAAAATATTTAATTTAAAGATGAGGTAAACCTTACTTCTAATATAAATCCACAAAATGCGAGGGATAATAAGTTTTTAAAAAATTCCTTTTTAAGCATAAAATAAAATTTACACTAAAATAATATGTATTATTATCTCCCATAACATTTATTGGTTAATAATTAATTAAAGGAGAGATAAAATCCTTTAAAACTAATCAACAACTGAAAGTAACAATTTAATTACTTAAAAAACGATAAAAATAGTTATTTTATTAGAATAAAACTTCACTTGGGTACTAAAATGTCAAACATAGGATTCTAAATTCAAAATAATATTTTTGAATGATATATTAATATTATTAAATATATATTATAGTATAAAAAATGTTTTTAAATCTTTCAGGGCCTTATTATATCATGTTAATGTCGTAAAAGTAACCATATATGTCAAAATAGAATTTTCAACATTCACCTAAAAATCACGATTTTCATAAAATACCAGAAATTTAACCTTAGATAATTTTAAAATGATGAATTAAAAATTTAATTCCATTTAATAAAATTCAAATTATAAATTTTAGAATTTTATCTTTTAAATAAAACTATATAATTCATTAAAAACAATATAGATAGAATAAAACTACTTTTTCAATAGAAACATTATATAAAATTAATATATAGAATATGAATCCATAAAATCTAATATGAACATTAATAAGAAATTACATTTATTTATTATTAACATTACCCAGGTTTTCACATTCTTCATTCCTTAACAAAATTTCATCCTCATAATTTTATTCGTTAATAAATTGGTGAGGTTATTTTTTCCATAAACTTTTCAGATTCCCATGTCAATTATTCAATCATATGATTCTTCCACAAAACTTCAGCTGGTATAGTCACCTTATTCCATAAATCCTATTACCTGAAATCATGAATCAAAACTATCATTTCCGTATAATAAATATTCTCCTCTAAATTAACTACTGTAGGGATTAAAACCTCAGAGGCATCAAGTATATATTTCCTTAAAAATAACACATGAAACAAAAATATACCTTAGATAAATTTAGAGGTAATGATACTCAGTAAGAAACCGATCCAAATTTATCTATAAATTATTTTGTAAAAATAATCCACAAACTTAATTTTTTATTTATTACAAAATGTACTACACAATTCCTGTGTGATATAAAAAAACATAACCTTCCACCTCAAACAAAAGATATATTATATGGTTATATAAACAAATTTTGTACCTACACTAAGATCCCTTTACATGGTTTTGAATAAGTTTTACCTTTTTTACCATCTATTCTACCAATTGAGGACCCAAAAATAATTTCTCCCCAACTTAATCCCAACATGCTGGACTCTGACACCAATTTCCATATAATTCTTCAAATTATTATGTCTTTTTTCTGGAATAAAATTGTTATTAAAATAAAATTACACAAAGAAAAATATTAATCCCAACTTCCTTGATAATTTAATGAGGATTACCAAGGAATATCCTCCAAATCATGAAGTTTACACTCAAAGTATCCATTATATTGAGGGTGAAAAGCTATACTATTACAAAAATCAACTTAGTGAAGTTCTTTGAACCCAAAGAGAACCCTCTAAAGATCTTTGAACCCAAAGAGAACCCTCTAAATCCATTGAAACATTTATTCCAATACTCCATTAATTTAAACAAACATATATCCCCTATCTTTAGTTCATTTTTGCTCTCAAACACCATCCATCCTTGAAAGGCCCAAAATGCACCTAGACTAAAAGGGAAACAAAAATGAGAGCAAGAAGTACATGAAAGAAGTTAATGAGATGTTACAATCTCCCCACCACAAGAATTTTCATGCTCTATATGTCATGTGGATTAAGGGTGCTCTAGAAATAGGTGAGTCCATTGCTACCTCGTTGACATTTCATGGTCCCTAGACTCGTGAGAGTGAAATCCATGTCACCAGAAAACTCTGAGAAATGGAATGGACTCCCCATGCCATAATTACACATGTTAATTTATGATCTCCACTGGATACTCTAAAATTGAAACATCTAGTTCCAACTTGATCTATTCTAAATAAAGTACATTAGAGGGATCAGGATTCAATATCTTGAGTCAGATACATAGAAAACACCCGAAATACTTTCCAACTGATTTGGTAATTCCAACCGATAAGAAACTTACCCAATATGCTTAGTGACCTCGAACAATAAAACATATCTCAAAGTCATCTTTCCCTATTTTTGAAGCCGATAGTGACCTAATGGAGGAGAAACCTTCAAGAAAAACCGTCAAAAACTGGAAAACCCCAAAGGAATATGTTAAAAATATGAATATAGATTCTACTAACCCTAAAATGTAACCAGATACTGATTTATATCCTAAATCCTTGTAGAGATCTTCTAAATAAGGCTCAGTACTATAAGAGATACCTCACCCAACTCTTCCCAACAATGAGGTTACCTTCAAAAGTGACCATATAAGGCCTCTAAGGGAGAAATTACAATTGATTAATGATAATTTTTGTTATAGGAAAAATCCAATAGTCCCAGATGGATATAAAAAAAATCTATAAAATCTATATGCATGCATAGAGTTTATCCTCTAGGATATGAATGTCATGATCTATTTGATTATTTGTCGGTGGTTGGTAAGTTTTTCTCAAAATAACCTTAGTTACCATCTCTTCCTAGAGACTCATATAAAATTTGAAAGTAAACCTAATAAAAATATCTAAAATAATGGCATTTTAAACCCCAAACAACCTCACAACCTTCTTCACATACAGTTTACCTAGATATTTAACTTTAGTGGTATCCCTGATTGGAATGAAATTAGTTGATTTCCTCAACTGATCAATCACCACCTAGAGTGATCTCTCCCCTCGTTGTGTCAATGCTAATAGAACAACAATGTACATGGACACCACGTCCCATTTTCAAACCATCATCAAAAGGGGATGGAGAAAACTAGAAGGCGTTAGAGGATTTAACTTTATATATTGGTAGGTATAATAGTGGGACATATAATCTTTAATTTCATCCTTGATACATGGCCAATATAATTGTCATCTCATGTCATTATTCATCTTTATAGTTCCCAAATGAATTTACCATGAAGAACTATGTTAATAAAAAAATTGATATCCTCTTAGATTATAGTTTTACAAACTGATCCCTAAAGTATAGAATACCATATAAGGATAGATACCGACTAGAAATTGTCTCCACGTCATACAAGGTTTCTTGAATTCCTCCGAACTCATCATCCTACTACGAACCCCCCTAAATAGACTCAAGGAGAGATGATGATAATAGAACACTAGTCAGAACCATACCTGAAACATCCATATGAGTGTCAATATGAAAGTGAAAAAATATTCCCATAAGGTTATACTCTTCATTAAATTCGAAAACTAGCATGAGATGAAAATTTTCTAATAAAGAGTTTCTTCAACGACATTCCCCTTCCTTGAAGTGTAGGCGATGTAAAATTCAAACTTATGAAGGTATTACAACCTCCATATCTATTTAATATTAAATTATTTATATTGAAATATATATCTCAAACTATTATAATCATAGAATATTTCAGACCTGTACCTAAAGAGAGAGTTCAACCAATATTTATGTTCATGCCTAACTAGAATAAGCTCTAAATAATTAGTGGGAAATTTTTTATCTTACCTCTAAATATGATGAGAGTCATATGACACAACATGATAAAAAAATATATGTTAACAACCCATACCATCACCAAAAGGATCATACTATACCAAATATATCTTTTTGGGTTTTGGTAAGATTAGAAATGAAGCTGATGTTATAATCTATTTTAGTTTTTTGAATGAAGAATGACATTTTTATTACAATTTTAACTTAACCCATTTCTTGGTGAGATTGTTTAAAAGCGATTCTAACTTCAATAAATCCTTTAAAAACTGTTGATAATATCTAGAAAGACCAAGGAAGCTCTAAATCTAAAATATGTTCTATGGACCATCCTTGGAAAAGATAAGATTCAACTTCTCAGGATCAACTGATAGGCCATGTTCGTAAATAACATTCTATAATATTTTCACTTCTTGGATGCAAAAACTACATTATGATAGATTTAAATAAAAACAGTGACTCATCAAGATTTCTAAAACCAGACTTATATGGTTCTCATTCTCATTATCGTATCTCAAATAAAATAAAATATCATAAAAAAACCACAAGTGTTTTTTTGATGTTGATGGAATATTGGGTTCATCAAATCCATGAAAATTATAGATGTTTTAGTAACACTAAAATGCATCCCAATATAATCATAATGACCATACTTTATGTTAAAATTCATCTTCAGAATATCAGAATCTTGAACCCTGAGCTGATGATAACATGACCAATGATTGATTTTTGAAAACCAAAATTTCCCATTTGAATGATCTAACAAATAATATACATGGGGAAGATGATACTTATTCTTAATTGTAGAGCAGTTTATATTTTAATAGTCTATTCACTTTGGAGGTGGACCATTATCCTTCTTGGAAAAGAACACTAGGGCTACCCATGGTGAAGAACTGGGGTGAATGAAACCTTTTGATATTAGATCATCCAATTGAATCTTGAGATATTTTAGCTATACTTGTTCTATATGATAAGGGGGTACTGAGATCAACTATGTACCAAACTCTAGATTAATCATGAAATCCACCTACCTGTCTAGAAGAAGACTAAATAAGTTTCCTGAAAAAATAATTGGAAAATTCATAATAACCAATTGAAGATATCCAATAGAGAAAACAAAATAAGTCTCAACTAAAACAATAGATAATAAATCATGTGATCTAGGTTGAAAGGTTCTCCATGACTACACCATGGATCCCACATTCCCTAAAACACATGAAACTCTCATCATCTCCTAGGAACAAAACAAACCAATGATAATAATGAAACTTTGAGAGATGACAGACAAGAAAATTCATCCCAATGATTATTTAAAATAGATCTATATTAACTACAATTAAATCCTAGACTTACTCTCAACCAGTTGTCAATAGTAAACAATAAATAAACCAAAACCCATTCTATTTACTCCTCCCAATAAATGTTTCAAAATCCACAAAAAAGGACATGATATTTGTTAGAGGTTACAACATATCAAAAAAAATTTCATAAATAATTGAGAAGGAGGAACTGATATCAAATAAATCAGTCACTACATAAGATGAAATAAATATGATACCTCTCATTATCATTGAACCTACATCAACCTCAATCAGCAACTCATCCACTACATGAAGGTGCTTCAATTATGATTCTTGTTGACGAATCCCTATAGTCTTTGAAGCATATGATGTGGTTGTAGTGGAATTTAGAGACAATGTCCCCTCTTCATAAGGAGGCATTGGTATAACCTATAAGAACCACTTCGAGTGAATATATCATTCACAACCATTACACATCTTCCCATGAACCAAAAAAGAACATCGAGAGTATCAAAACTTCCCACACTATTAGCAAGTCAAGGGAACACTACTAGCTATAACTGAGGGTGCATAGGAGGACCACTACTAAGAACCACCTTTTCCACCCCAGGGAGGATCATGAAATTTTATATTATTTCCCCACAAGCTGCTAAAGTTTCCACTGGGTAGAAGAGAAGGGGAATAATGACCAATATTTCTAGACGTATCCAAATTTTATGTCATATCCCTATTTACTATCTTCACATAGGTAGACATATTTAGCATGAATACCTATGATTTCATATCTCATTGAAAACCTTATAGCTACTTCTAAGCTTTCAACTGATAATTATTCACTACCTCTAGAGAAAAATGAACTATCTCTACGAATCGATTGGTGTACACTGATATTGATCACTCTCATTGATACAAAGATAGGGAATCCATATAATTTTTCATCATCAAATACTCTGTATATAACTGAAAGAAGAATAGGGTATTGAAAACCTTTAAGTCAAATACCATGTTCCTATCATCCTATACGATAGAATCCCACAATCATTTTCTAGGACCCTAAAGTCTAAGAGCTGCTTACTTCACCTTGATATTGTTAGATGTATCAAATAAGTTGATGATCTGATCAATATTGTCCAGATAGTCCTCTAACCCTTTTTCCTCTCATTTACTGTTAAAGGATGTTGATTTATCTCATAATAACTCTTGATATCGATCCATTTCTCCCAAATATTATGGTTGTACCAAAACCACTATGTTCTAGTCTTTTAGTAAATTTTGGTCTATAAGATGAATTTATTTCGATAGATTCTATAATATTATTATCCAATGGAAGATTTCCTAGTGGCTCATCAATTTCACTCTCCTATGGAACTCCTGAATGTTGTCTCAGAGTCATATCACAACACATTAATAATAGTATAAATGATTATATAACTAGAAAATATCAGCTCAAATAAGAAACCCATAAGAAAAAACTAAGATAAAGATAACAAACTCAATATATGAGATACATATCCCAATATCCCATGGTAACTTGAGTCTCGTTATGGTAATAGATAGCTAGGAACTCCCCGAACCATACCTCTCAAGTCCTGACAATCCTATTTCCTATCTACCAACTTCCCAATACGGAGCATAACCATTATCTAATACTAATATATCATTAATAAAACAAGAATACCCTCCCAAATTTGTATCCAACCTGGTCAACGATATACCAGAAGTGTGATTCCAATCCCCAAATGACGAAGACTAGTAATTGGGAATTCAAAAACTAGAGGGAATGATATTACCCAACCGAAATCATAAAAAATTGAATATCTGTAAATATTAGAGAGAACCAATGTAATATAAAGTCATAAAGTATATTTTTCGTAACTAAAATAAGGCAATATATATTATATAACTCAAAAAATCAGAACAACCCAAAGTAAGAACCCACCAAAAAAGGTCTACTAAAATAGAACCCAACGAATCTATGTGATTTCATGGGCAAACTCCCACCATATCACCACTAGGTACCCAAACATATCTAACAAGACCTCACTTCTTCACTATGATGTCTTTCCTTTCCCTACATCAAAATATATAACCAGGTCTAAAAGCTGTTAAAGGGTTGTGTATGGTGTGAGATTAATGGATCAATGTTATACCAACCAAGTATTACATAACATGTATATGTATAAAAATTCAAACATTATCAACTTTAAAGAAAATAAGGCATGATAATTTGGTCAACTGTTCTTATATCAAAATCATATTAAAACATTTCAACTTTTCACAAAAACCGATTTCCATGCACAAAGATCAATAAATCATACCAATTTAATTTTAAAAAATTTGTGAAGTTAGAGAATTCAAGGTTCTTCTATCATAGGATAATGATGAAACGACTTACCTAAATGTTTGGACACACATCAAAAGTAACAGGATCGATAAGCATCAGAAGGAATGATGAGACAAAATTGGAGGCCCTATGATTTATTCCCACATTTTAGAACCAATTCAATAAGAAAATCAGTCAGGGAAGTAGATGAAAAAACACATACCTCAAAGAACTTACACATTTCACTATAAAAAATAAAAGACCGTACCTCAAAATAAGGTAACACATTAGATCTCAAAATTATCAAGAATAGAATCAACAAAAGATCAATGTATCTAAAAATTTTGTGATATGACACTACTGTGACTAAGGGAAATAAAGAAAAAGAAATATCACTTACTCCAAGAGACATAGAAAAACCTCTATGAAGATCAAACAATGAAAGATGTGATTTGGAAGTAGCGAAGATACCTGAAATGAGTAGCGAGCTCACTTTGGTTTATATTGAGAGACCTACACATCTAATGGGAATAGAATCTTACATTTATCATGATGAAAAATGATGGTCCTGATAAATTCACATCATGAACCCCTTTCATGACATGAATTCCATGATTTTCGAAATATGTTGAAAAAGAATCATCTTAGTTTGAATTAATCCTAATCTACCTTCTCATGACTTCAAACGGTTTTATAGATTGTAAAATTTACACTTTGAACTATTACATGGAATCTTCTTGACAAAGGATTCACTTCGCATAATGAGTTCATGATGTGAAATGGTTTAGCAGGCAGTTCACAGTTTAGATTTTATATAAAAAAATCCTAATCCATCTATGAAGACTCCCGAACCCAAATAGAACCATATAAAACATTTGAAACATTTATACCTAGAATTTGTTAATTCCAATAAACAAACTTACCTGAATTGTTGGTCATCTTTCTTAAAAAACATTCTTCATCATTGAAATGACTGAAACCCACCCAAAAAATGGAAAAATAAAAGGAGATACAATAAATACCCAAAATATGGTAACAAGATGTTACAATTCCCTTTTGATAGTTGTTTTTTATATTTAACCTATTCCAAAGTCAAACATTTCATGATAAAATTATAAATATGATTATTTATTCCTTCCCACCAATAATATGCATGGAGGTACATATACATCTTAGTGTCATGAAGATGAATTAGAAATATATACCTATGATATTTACTCAAAAATTAAATTTTCAAATGAAAATAAATCACTACATATAGCCTCTTTCTAAATATTATAGCACATTATTTTTTAATATAAAACTATGAAAACTTTATTTCTTAAATAATTATATTCTTTCTATGAAACCATGGTATTATTTATATGAATGATCAATTATTCATTTACCACTATCAGATAACTAATTTGAATAACATCTTTGTTTTCAATGAATCAAGCAAGATAAAATTCACTTATATCTTTATTAAACTTACCATATTATTGATATGTTATCAAACCTATGATATTATTCTTATATAAAAGTTTAAAATCATTCTAGAAATTGAATATAACTTACTTTAATCTACAATAAATCTTATAAAAATAAATAGGAATCCTATCTATTCCCAAAATTACATCAAACACTAAAACAATTCCCCATATGATAATAAAAATATTTCTATTAATATATGTTTCTTTAATACTTATCTGATGAGTTTTTATCAAATGTTATATCTATAATTCTAAATGTTATATTTCAATTTTAGAATAAAATTTCTGAAAAATAAAATAATTTTTAGATCGTAAATTAATAAAATCATTGGAATAATTTGGGTCAACAAGTCGTATTCCTATAAATACTTTAGTTGATGATCTATCATTTTCCAAAGATGTAGAAAATGATTTTTACTCACTAATTTTTATGGTCATGAGGATTTAAATCATTCATACACATCTTCATAATTTTTTTTATAATGGCCCATCCCATTATAATTAACCCTTCAATGAAAAATTTTCATTATTGGTATAACTATTACCATTTCTCTTTTCCTTACAGTCACATGTGAGATGTACCAACTTAACATACCAGAAACAATTTCTAGATCCTATAATACATTCCTAATATGATTCTTACCGAAATTATAACTAGAGGGAAATTTAATTTTATTACCTTCATGTTTCTTTGATAGATTCTCCCCCATTACCTTATTCCTAGAATAATTTTTATTCTTCTTTTTTAAAATTTAAAAAATCTCAATATCAACCTTTTTAAAACATTAAATAACTTCCTAATAACTAATAAAATCATGAGTAACCAAATACCTTCAATTTTTTTTAAATCCTAAGTAAAATCTATCAATTTTATTATTATACTCTAGAATGAAATTTAGTTCATACCTAAAATATTGGGTAAAATTTTATTCATAGGTGACAACTGATTCCTCCCCCCTTTTCTATAAATTTAATAATTTCCATTCCATTATTATTCAAAACGTTTTGTGAAAATATTTCTCAAGAAAAAAATAAATCAATATTTCCCATTCAATAGTATCAGTCCCATCCTTTCTGGGGTATTATTAAAATAATAAATTGAAAGAGTTTCCTTATGAGGATCTAAACATCCCAAAACATCAAATATATTTTCTAAATAATAAATACAATATTTATATTCTATTAGATATGAGATTCCCAAAAATGTAGAAGGGTCATATTTCATGAAATACTTAATCATTAACATGTTCCTATATGGATAATATGGCCATAACCTTGATTTGTTACCTCCATTAATTCCCACATCAATTGAGTTAACATAGACATAAATTAATCATCTCAAACTCCAATCATTATAGGTCACTGGATCAAAATGATATTATCCTTTTATTTATTTCCAACCTATTTCAACCCATTACCTCTATGGATAACCATTCTAAAACAGACATAAATTAGACAAATAAACATGGAAACCCTAAAAGACTATATCATGATAATATAACCATAGATTAACATCCCCAAAGTGTGTTTTCTAAATAATATACCAACTTCTAAAGTTATATAAACCTTTCTATGATACGAACTATAAAAACTGATAATGTAAATCAACCATAATCATAGATTTAATAAAAAGTATTGAATTTTATTACATTCCTATTATCTTTTAGGTTTAGAGTTTTAGATAATTAGTAAAATAAGTACATAAAAAAGTGTAAACTTTAATAATGTTTTTTCCCCAAAAAGGTTATTATGTTTAAACTCATATTTCATTTGTAACCACCTTTTTTCATTAAATACGAGTCACCAATACTGAATGATTGACCTTGATATAGTTCTTACACATCCTTAGTACATTGGAAAGATATTTGAATGTGTATAATGAGCAAAAAAAGTTATAGTACAATATATAAAAAGTGATAAAACCCTTTATTAATTAAAAAACCATAAAATCCATAAAAAATTTTCCTTCATAAAAATATTTGTGTTCATATAATCATTTACTTTGTTATAAAATCCAGTTAATTTTCTAAAATTTTACACAATTTTTTTATATGAAATCCCAGAGGAAAAATAATAATCATGAAAGATACTTGGAAGAACATAAGTACTCCTGAAACCTATTTCTTGAAAAATAAACCTTTCACCTTTAAAATATCATAAGTATTCCTTTTATTATAAGATTATTTTCTTACCTTAGCAAGTCATAATTTTTAAATAAAACTCATAGAATTCATTGAAAACCCATGAATACATCTTGATACATTATTCTATTATCAGTCTTACAATATCCATTACAAGAACCCTTATAATGGAATAACTTAAATAGTTAATTCAAAAAAAATTATCATTATATAATTTATTGGAAGGATATTTGGGACCCACAAGTCATCATATATAATTTAAAAGTACCATATCAGAAATAAAATACATAAGGACTTTCACTTTCATCATAAAACACTTAAAAACATTAATTTTAATCCATACACATAAACAATTATAGTTATCCCATTAAAATAAAATAATTATTCTTTTATTAAATAACTATTTAAAATGTAAATGTCACCAGTCAAAAGGAATTGCATTTACTTAGAAAAACCATTAAAAATTCAATATTAATATTCATAATTGAGAATTTATATATCCACATGAAAATGTAGTAATGCAACAAATGTTAAAATAACATTCTTGGAACACTTTTGTAATGATAGTTAAAAGTAACCCGTACAAAAAACATTATTAAATATTTTATAAAAAATGTCTTGGAAAATTGAGAATAAAAATAATGAAAATTGTAATTATAAATAAAAATATTCATAAAATAATTAAAATAACATGAATATGCTAGAGAATAATTTGGATGAAATACATTAAAACATTGAAAGAAACATTTTCCAGAAAAATATCGTACCAGTGACTTCTAGTTAGTGGGACACACTTTAAATTTTATGTATATAAATTTAGATTAATTATAACCCTATATAAGAACTGTATTTATGTTTTTATTACTATATATAATTTAATTATAATTTCTCATTACCCATTTATTGATAATTATGTGTTAAATATAAGTATTTATGTGATAATTGTCCCATTTCCCAAGCATGTTTCACTTCAGCAATTATGGTCCTTGCACCTTGGTCCTAGTTTCATAATTTTTATAATTTTAATAATTTTATTAATATTATATTTATTCAATAAATATTTTTGTATAACCAACCATATATGTTGGTAATTATAAATTAAATATATTGTACATGGAGGTAGTTGTTTACAAGTACACATGAGAGATATTTTCATTTTTCTAATGAATGGAGTGGAAATAAAATAAATAATGGTTTGAAATTTATGGTTTATATTTTTCTCGTAAATATAATTTTTATTCCTTAAATATATTTTTATAACCAACCATGTGAGAAAGTTATTAAAAATGAAATATGTAATCCATCTAGATGGTAGTCTACACGTACACACATATTAAATTTTCATTTTTTAGTGGATATAGAGGATGTATTTAATGGTTGTTAGATCAAAAAAATAAAAATTAAATATAAAAATGATACTGATTTAATTATATTTTCATATTTATAATATATTTTCATAATGTAGAAGAAGAAAAAATCATGAAAGAACATTGTTAGTATAAATACCTCCTTCGATGATAACTTCTTTTGAAAAAAATACTTATTTATCATTAGTTTTTTTATTTGGGTAAAAACCACTAGGGAATAGATAAGGGTGTTGAGAAGTTATTTGAGTACATATTTTTCAATATAATGTCCTAAAATTGTGTGGATAAGTGAGGGGATGTGGGGATCCTTTTATAGGTGATTAGAGTGGCACCCATATAAATACTTCAAACTTTAAAATAATATAAATGAATTTTCATGATAAAATGGAATAAAATAAACCCAGTTTAAATATATGATAATATAGTTATAAATTTAATCATTTAAGAAAATTATATATAGAATTTCTAGATATTTTTGGCATTATCCTTTAATTTTATCCCATTTTAACCTTAATCATAGTGACACATTTTATCGTGGTAACTTAATTTTATGAATAAAAATAAAATGGAACTTGGTACCTAATTTGAAACATATGATTCAAAATATGAAAAATGTTTTACACGATTCGATATCTATAGGTGGTAAGAATTAATTTTAATATAAATATTCAAAACGCAATATAAAACAGTTTAAACAATTATTTCTATGAAAAAATTACTCTACACTAAAATCATATATAATATTGATTTCCATAATGTTTATTGGTTTATGATTAAATAAAGATATTTTTTTGAATTAAAAACCAACCCAAAAAAATTTAACCTTTTAATTAAATACTTAATTAAAAAGATAAAAATAGTTCTTTTATTATAATCAAACTTCACTTAGGTTATAAAATGTCAAACTTAGGTTTCTAAATTCCAAAAAATGTTTTTAAAAGGTTCATGTTACTTATTAAATATATATTTTATTGAAAATTTTTATAAACTTTAAATTCATTCATATATTATCAGGATGCCATAAAATTTATAGTATTCATAAAAATTGTACTTTTCACTATTTAGATAAAATTCATCATTATAGAAAAATCCCAAAAAACCCCCTAAAAATAATTTTAACATGATTAATTCAAAAATTAAGTCTATTTAGTAAAATTTAAATTATAACTTTTAGAAATTTAAATTTTAAATTTACTTATATAATTAATGGAGTATAATTTATCTAGAACAAAACTATTTCCTTTTCACTTTCAATTTTATATAAAATTATTATATAGAATATAAATATATAAAATATAATTATAAAAATTAATAATACAAGAAATATTTTCATTATTATAATTACCTTGGTTTCCACAATTGATGATTGTTTTACAAGGGTAAAAGGCCTTGTGAGAATGTGTTGGGGCTTATACATGGGCTACCCATATATGTTTCTCCAAGAATATGTCCCTTTAAAGGAGTATCTCATAGAGAATATAGACCGTCAAGAAGGATGATTTGGTACTTATGAATAGGCTTCCTAGAGATTCACAACCCAGTCGATGACTCAAGTTATAGTACGCTTTATCAGTTTACAATCAGATGGATTCCCTTTATGGATGGGTTGGGTCTTACACCTAATAGGAGGCCCATGTAAGCATTTATCTCTTTCTAATTTAAGGTTGAACAAAAGAATGAATAGACACAAAGGGGATGTGGACCCATGTAGAGTGAATTAGAGCCTATGTAGATACTAATCAACCAATTATCAGGTATAATTGGAATTAATTCTACCTAATAATGTTCCTCTCTTCCTAGGTTATTTAGAGGAAAAAAGGCATCCACCAAGTGGATAATCTGATCAGATGTTAGATATAGGGTAGAAAAGTTGAATAGATTTTACTAGGGAAAGATTTATGAGCATCCCCATGATGTGTAGCCTCATTATTAAGGGGATAGATAGTTATAAACCCTACGAGGGGCCTATTATTTAGAGAGGACATGTTGGAAACACATTTTATCATGTAAAAATATGATCAATGAGATACATGATGGTGTAAAAAATTTGATCATCATATACTTTAAGAGTCTATCATAGATTCTAAGTATAATTCCACCTGGTAAAGAATCAAGTTGAGTCAATGAGTGTTTGAAAGGTCTTTTGGGTAACCATATAATCCAGTTTATCGCAAGGGTTGATCACTTTAGTAGGGATACATAGGTGCATTGGCACCCTAAGAGAAGACTATGCAAATGTGTCTCCTAAGTAGAAATCTTGGGAGGGTGGGTTTCCCTAATATATACTCTGGAAAAAGTTTTTTACCTAATGTTAAGTTAAGAAAAATATAGTTCCCTAGTGAAGCACTAAGTTGAAGTACCACCCAAGTGATGGGTTAGGATGAATATGGTTCCTTAGTTTTGGACTTAGGGGTTGTGACTCCCATTTGACTGGTTATGGAGAATATGAAACCCTATCAAAGGACTATGGTAATCTTTTTCCCTTATTGAATATTTTGGTGAGGTGTCACCCAAAAACGAAGCTTAGGGAGAAGTATCTGCCTACTATGGACCTTAGGGGACCAGGGCACAGAGATATTTGAGGAATTCATTCGTCTTACAAAGGTTATAAGAGGTATGAAATGGGAACCCATGGGGGGTATATTTTTAGGAATGAATAAATGTCTAGGAATATAAATTCTGGGTACATGAGGTGGTTCTTGCATGTTCCAAGGTGATAGATACAGGTGTGTAGGTGTGCTCAAGAAAGTTGGTTTCGAGAAGGGGGTGGGTGATCTAGTTCTTTGAGGCAAGTGAAGATATGTAAACATAAAATATAACCTTGGGAAAAATTAATGGGATCTAGGTAATGCGTCATTCATTCATGAAAAATGCATTGGGAGAATTTATATTCCCATTCATGGGGATATTTTCATCATTATATCTTAGTTTCCACCCTTGGAAAAAAATGAGTGCCAATGAATTTCCCCCTTATAATTTGATCAGATTAGAACACGTTTAATATTTATAAAAGGTAGATATGAATCTATTGAAAATATTTATTTAATGGTAGAGTATTGGTTTCTTAATACAAACTATGGTGTAGCTAGTGCATGGTTAACCTCCTCTTTGCGTTATGAACACTAGTCTTTGCATGATAACACTGGAAAAAATTGAATGAGTTTTCACTAGAGTGAATAATGTATAATTTGTTATAAATAGAGACCTACCAAATTTTTCATAAACACTCCTAACATAAGAGATCCTTATAGATCTATACTCTCTGGTCTCCCAAGTCGTTCATGCTACCCAATCAACGCATTTTTTCTTTTCTAATTTTACCTGGAATAAGCACTAATGTATTGAGAACATGTGAATCATAAATGCATCTAAAAAACGATTTATTGGTTGAAACCATATGGGTGAAGTTCCCAAGATAAATAACCCTTGTAAAACACACATGGGAGAAATAAAATTAACATTTTCAAATTTCTTCCCAGTTATTTTCATGATCCTCTTGCCTTAACCTTCAGGTGTTTTATGTATTTATGAATTATATTATTGAACAAAAAATGGAAAGTATTTATTTGTACTAGATGTATTGTATGTCATAAAACATTTAAAATATATCAATTAATAATATTGTTTAAGAAATAGTTGAGGATATTGAGCTTAACTTTCAAAATATGATCAACTAATGCCATCCAACCCTGAAAATCCTTCTTAAAGCATATTTACTCAACTATCCACTATCGAAAAACCTTCATATATAAAACTTTAGGCTTATAATTTATATAATGTGACCCATTAATATCATACATAGATTTTAAATCACATTTACAAACATTTATTACATTACAAAACCTCAATCCAGATGATCGTAAAGGTATAATTCATTTATAAATTTGGAAACATAAAGAAATGGTTCATAGGTCAACTACATAATCACCCACTAATTCATTCATATATAGAACCATTCTTTTACATGTCATATATAATAAATTTCATAATAACCAAGTTAATGTAAACATAAGTTAGCGTGATCTCAGATTCTTAGTAAGGGAAAACAAGGGAGATATGTGAGAATAACTTGAATATAAGTGTATGAGAGCATTATCATAACTTTTGAAAACCATACCCTCCAAATCAAAGATCATAATATTGAGTAATTAAATAAATTTCATAAGTTAATAAGTCTTGAATTATAGGATAATCAAAGAGCAAGATTCATGAAAGTATATTATTTACATAATTCATTGAATTTTGACATACACAAAATCATAGAAAATCATTTCCAAAGTAGTCAAAGCTCACTACCAATGCTTTGACAGTGGAATGGGTTGAACCCTATCCCTATCCTGTCTATATCATGAGATATAAATACTTATCCAATGCATTGGGGGGAGACATAGGTCCCCCATGACACAAAATAAAAATCATATTTATGTGTGCCAAAATATCATAAAAACATCATTATATCATATCCCATGAAATGAAATAGCTTTCAGAAACATTGACTCATATTATAACCAGTGGAAAATATATATGTTTTAGGATCATTTCATCATTTCTTCATATCATAACCCTTGTATAGAGCAGGATTCATTATAATTATTTCATTGTATAACCCATGGAAGAGAAAGTAGTTTCATTAATATATTTTCATCTTAAAAATAAACCATATAGAGAAAGAATAAGAATGATATCCTTGGATAATATCTCTAGTAAAGAATAAGTAGTATCAAAGTTTGTCATATTGTATGTTAAATGATTTTGGGAGATCATTTAAAAATCTTCTTTAGGAAAATATCATTTCAACTTTGAGAAAACACTTTTTAAACATAACACATTTTGAAAAACCTTTTATTTGAAAATAACTTGAAAAATTATAAAGTAATGTTCAAATAAAATAATGATCATGATGATGGGAATACTTTTTTCATGTCATAAATGTTAAAAAATATATTCCTTTTTGATTTTTGATAAAATCAAAATGAGAAATGTTTGAAAAAATGACAGGAATATTTCACTCAATATATTTTTTGTAAAAAGTTAAACCTGGGTAAAAATGTCTTTTAAAAATTATAGGTGAATAGTAATTTTTTTTTTATTTTTCTAGAAAGACGGTTTTTGAGGAAAATGAATTTTCGACCAAAGGGTTAAATAAAGATGGATTTTTATAAAATAACTTTCTCTTTTATTTTATCTACCAATGATTTGAGGAATGGTGAAATTAATATCATGAATCACCATATGAGAATAAAATTCATTAGTTTTATAATATATAGATAATATTATTTTATCATCAGAAAAAAATCATTAACAATCCAAACAAATGATGATATTGTAACATTAAATCATCACCACTTTGGAAATAGTGAAACGTAAGAAAAATGAAGGAGAATAATTAAATAAAGCTTAAAAATATCATGAGGATAAATATATTCATGATATTAAATATTAAAATGGTTGTATATAGACCTTGTCAAGAAAGGTAGGTGAATAAAATATCATATGTCTCATAGAAGGAAAAATGTGATAAAAAATCCTCACCTTAAGTCTCGAGTTACTTTGAATACATTTGTACCTCTGATATAAAAAATATAATTTTATTATAAATCAATTATATAACCATATTTTATATATGAAAATATATTTTATTTGTAAGTACGTAGTTTTTCTATGATGTAAGGATCCTTTAATTTTCTATCTAATTATTTATATTTGACTTATTATGGATTCCTAATGAGGTCATTAACGTTTCAGTGGTGTTTGGGGTTTGTTAAAATTTCATAAGCCCTGCTGGGGATGAAACCACTAGGACACACGGTTAGTATAAACCTTTCCACCCAACCTAAATAGTTTCTCCTTATTATGTGGGGGGAGTTTAAAAGGTAAAATTAGGGCACACAATCATCCCAAAATGTGTTCCCAGGGCAACACTCATAGTAAATAATTCTGAAGTTTTTAGGAGAGGAAAGTAGCACGGTTGGCACACGATTTCTCAGACCCGCGGGCAAACCATTCAAGTTTTTTCTAGAGGTTATGAGGAGAATTTTTTGGTGTAAGGTATGTGAAACCATGGAATTGAACCATAAAACCCATAATTTTATTGTCAATTTACTATTTTACCTTGAATTTCAATATCTTTACCCCTCCTCATTTTTTCATTCCAATGGGTATGAGGCCCTCATTTCACCTGGATGATCTCCCAAGCCTCATCATCTTGGATTTGATCCCATTTAATCATCCATATTCAAGTTTGAGATATAATAATCATGTTGTATTCCTCTTAGAAATCGTTTCAGTCCTTAGGCTTAGTTCATCATTTTTTATCCCTTAATGATGTTTTTTTCATAGAGGCTCATATAGCCTATTTTTTGGATGTAAATTTGTTCTTCTATTTCCTTCCAAACCAAGAGAAAATAAGGGATGATACTGGAAAATGAGAGTGCTACATGCCTAATGTATATGGTTAATGAAATTTCCCTAAAAGTCCTGTTATTTATAAATTTCCATCATTTGTTTCAAGCTAGTTTCATCGGGTATTGCACCTAAATTCGTATTCCTTAATTATAATCATTGTTCTCATATCCTAGAGCCCATTTTATGCATATTATTTATGATTTTGAAGGTTGATACCTCAACACCATCCTCACAATTAAGGTGAATATCATGTTATTACTTTCCCCCCATTGTGGTAATTAAATAAGACATTGTTTGGGTGTGATAAAACATAATCTTATTTAGGTAAGTGTTCCTTATTAAACTATAGAAAAAACCACTTTTAATAACACTGGAATTGGCCTTTATCCGCACTAGAAAAATGTTTTCTACCATAGCATGGTTAAAAAGTCAAGGATTTTATCTCTATGAGAAAAGCGGTGATAAAGAATATATTTATCAGTGCAAATAAAATTGCTGTTTAATGGGATTTTTACCAGCAATTTTATTTAGCACTGATTAATATTCCTTTATTGGCGCTTCTACAAGCATTGATAACAGATATTTTTATAAGAACTTTTTAAAGCACCAATAATTGGATCTGTATCAGCGCTTTTAGAAGTTCTAATAAATAATCCCTTTATCAGCACATTTAGTAGTGCTTACATATGGTAAAAATGCAGTGCGATGCTAAAACACACTGTATCACTAGAAAAATGGTAGAAATTGTGTTGTAAGAACACACAACATCACTATAAAAAATAATAAAATTACCAAAATAAGGTAAAAATATTTAATTTAAATTCAATAAAATTTAAAACAAAAATAAAAGAAAGACACTATTTTAGAGTATGTAAATTGTTTTTTTGACTCAAATTAATGCAAACTTTGAATAAAAAGGTGAAATTTGATTTATAACAGTCACATCGTGAGTCTAATTTAGGTGTAAGTAATTTCTACACATAAAAAATTACTCATGGATAATTTTCCTAAAGTAAAAAAATAATCCAAATTCATTTTATCAGTTTGGAGTATGTGAGTTGTTTTTTTGATTAAAATTAATGTTAGGTTTGAATAATAAGTCACACTTGGAGTCATAACAGTCACACCATGCATCATATTGATGTTCGTCTGATTCCTAAACTTTGAAAATGACTTATGGATTGTTTTATTAAAGTATAAAAACAATCAGAATGTGTTTTTTCTGTTTTGAGTATGCCACTTGTGTTTTTTACTAAAATGTCATTTTAAACTGGAAACAAGCACTTTGAGCTATATTGGCGGCATCGTGTGTGGAGTTGAAATGATATTGATTCATACAAATCAAAAATTAAGTAGGAATATACATACCATATTATCAAGATAATATGATCTTAATTTATTGGTTTTTAGTGAGTGACACTTTTTTGTATTAAAAAGTCAATTTTAAACTGTTAAGGGACACTTGGAGGCATTCCAGTCACACCGTGCATCATATTGTGGTGTAGATGATTACTACACATCAAAAAATGACTTATGTGGAATTTTCCTAAACCACCCAAACACCATGAATGCATTTACGCAGTTTTGATTATGTTAGTTGTTTTTTGAGTAAAATTAATGAAAATTTTGAATCAAAATATGCACTTGGAGTTATACCGGTCACACTGTGTGTTTTATTAAGGTGAGACTGATTTATAAACATTAAAAAATAATTTTGAATCATTTTAATAAATTAAGAAAATAATCAGAATTCATTTCCTCTATTTTGTATATGACACTTATGTATTTTACTAAAATGTTTGTTTAAACTGGAAACACGCACTTTGAGCCACACTGGTTGCATCATTTGTGTGTTTGACATGAGACTGATTTATACACAAAAAAAAATAAATAACCAATGGTTTACCAAAATTATCAATACAATCTGAGAAAATTTTCTCAGTTTTCAGTGAGTGACACTTTATTATTAAAATGTCAATTTTAAAATGATAATGGACACTTCAAGGAATACCATTCACACTGTGCATTAGATTGAGGTGAGGATAATTCTTACACATAAAAAATGGCATATGAATATTTTTATTAAAAAAATAAATCAATCTGAATGTTTTTTTCTCAACTTTCAGTACGTTAGTTGTTTATTCACTAAAATAAATGTTAAATTTGAATAAAAATATGCACTTAGAGTCATACCAGTCACACTGTGTGTCAGATTGAGGTGAGGTTGATTCCTACTTATCACAAATGAATTATGGATACATTTCCAAACGTTTCAAAATAATCAGAATCCATTTCCTTATTTTTGTGTATGCCTCTTGTGTTTTTTACTAAAATGTTATTTTAAAGAGAAAACATGCACTATGGGGATACTAGTGGCATCATGTGTGGTTTTGACATGATAATGATTCATACACATAAAAAATGAATTATTAATGGTTTTCCCTAATTATCAAGACAATCTGAGTACGTTTTCTTGATTTTCTGTGAGTGACACTTTTTTGTATTAAAATGCCAAATTTAAATAGATAAGAGACACTTGGAGTCATACCGGTCATACCATGCATAATATTGAGGTGAGGATAGTTCCAACATGTAAAAAAATGAATTATGGATCATTTTTATAAATCAACAAAAAAATATGATTTCATTTTTTAGGGTTGAGTATGTCAGTTGTTTCAGTAAAATTAATGTAAATTTTGAATTAAAAGACTCACTTGGAGGAATACTGGTTACACCATGCATCATACTTAGGTTTAAATGATTCCTATATGTCACAAATGACTTATGGATTATTTTCCTAAATCACTAAAAAAATCCTAATGTGTTTGACTAGTTTAGAGTATGACAATTGTTTTTTCACTAAAATTGATGTCAATTTTGATTAAAAAAATGTACTTGGTGTCATACTGGTCAGACCGTGTGTTAGATTGTGGTACGAATGATTCATTAAAATAAAAAGTAACTTATAGACCATTTTTTTGAAGAAACTAAAAAATCAAAATGTTTTTTCTCAGTTTTTTAGTTTGGGATTTGTTTCTTTGATTAAAATTATTGATTATTTTGAATAAAAAGACCCACTTGGAGTCATACCGGTCACACCATGAATCATATTGAGGTGCGGATTATTCCTACATTTAAAAAATGACTTAGGAATCATTTTTCTAAAGTATCAAAATAATTAGAATGTGTTTCCTCAATTTTGAGTACAAAACGTTTTTTTCACTAAAATATCATTTTAAACTGAAAACATGCACTTTTGAGTGTGCCACCTATTTGATGATTGGGATTTGTACAAATGTTGTTTAAATAAGACTAGTTGAGAAATTTAATCTTCCCTCAAATAATGAGCTTACAAGTGGATTACTACTCTGTATAAAATCACGTAAACAAGTGGTGTAAAACATTATTTCAATAAGTCACCTAAAACACTTTCAAAATAACCCTTATCTTAAGTGAAAAGTGATGTGGAAAATTTTAAATGATTTTTATTAAAAAAATCATGTTATGATCTTTATTATACTTCATTTCCCAACAATTTTATTATTTTTAAGACAATACTTCTTATCCTCCTCTGCCTCGGTCTCCACCTTGTCTTCATCTCTGCCTCCTCCTCCACATCTGTCTCTGACTTTGACTATACCTAAAACTCTACCTATACTTCTTCCTCTGCCTTCACTTCTATATCTTTATCTAACTTCCCCTCCATATCCACCTCCACCTCTGTGATTTCCCAACAATTTTTTGTTTGCAGGTCAGTACTTCTAAAAAAATTTATTTCTTCCTTTATACTTCTCTTTAAAAAAGAGATCAAAAATAATATATAAGAATTTTGAAACTAATTTTCACACCCCAAATATATTTATAATTTAATAAATTGTAATATATCATAAAAATAGCAGGTAATCAACTAAATTTGTTGTCAGCATACATTCTGACCAAAATTACGCTGCCTAGTCATCTCTAAACAAATTGATTTTATCTTTTGAGTAAGTAGGTTGTCATAAATCTTGATAGTACTGAAAAAATTTAAAAAAATAAATTATTATGAAATATATTTAATGAAATTGTAATTATCTTCAGAAATTACCGATTGGGGCATGATGGTTTTTCATTATTATTGACTTATCTCATAAATTTTGAAATAAAACATCCATAATCGATGTCATTATCTTGTTTCAGAAACTACATAAATATTGATCAAAATAAGTGAATTGTTTTGTAATGTTTTTATTGTTAAATATTTCTATATGTAACTTAATTTTTTTTCCATTTGTTGTAATTCACATGACTTATCCCTTCAGACACCGACTTCATCCCATGATCTCGCATGTATTGAGCATCCGCTCTATGATAAAACAATTTTATTAAAACACATACTGAACATATAATTATAAGTTTATTTATTAAATTTAGATTTAAGTGTATTACATATTCACAATAAACATCATGTGTGGTATTTTGGTTACATATCCATGCATTAGATCCAAAAAATAAATAACTAGGTTGTCTAGATTTTCTACTATCAGTATCCAGTGCGCCCTAAAAAACAAAAAAAAAATAATTAATGAAAAAATTAAAAATATATTTTATGTAATTAGATTTTATATTTTGACTATTTCATTATAGGTATCAAAAAGAGTATTTCGTGTGATTATTTTTTTAAATTCTTTGAGTAATTGAGTTTTCTTCTTCTCAAATTCATTGTTTTCCAAAGTAAGTTCTAGCGTAGAAATAACACAGGGATTAATGAATGAAAATCATGCTTCACATGATATTATTTTTATATAATTTCAATATAAATTCCATTACAAAATGTTAAGAGTTATTAAATTTAATTAACTTATTATATCAATATTTGGACAAAATTATTATAAAAATGCAACTTATATATGTATTCACGACTAAGATGCCCAGCCATTCTTGATTGAGAATGGCTTCTAGAGTCTAAAAACCAATTAAGTATTTTATGGAAAATCTATATATTTTTTATTCATATTCAATGTAAGATAAAATTATCATTAAATGCAGTCTACTAATGATGTTTTAATGATAATAAATGTTTCCCAATAAATGGTGGGGATAAGGTACTCTCAGAAGTTCATTTTTCTTATTGATCGATTCAGTAGATTTTTCTTGATTATACCTTCTATCTCTCCACTATTTTAACCATCTGTAAAGTCATACCTCACTTTTGACCTTTTATCATCAAATGTTACAAGTTTTTAATATGAAAAAATTTGTTAATAATGCACCTCAAGTATGTTTATAAGATTAGGCGACCATGCTATGAAAGCTCCAATAGCATCTTCAACCATTGTAATATTTGGAATATCAAGGGGAATAGGAAAGTCAGCATTCGACTCATTAGCTACCCCAATCCCCACCCCCATGTGATCTTTTGGATAGATTGATTATGTAGCTGATCTCTTAGTATATTATATATTATACCCATCACAACACAATGGCACATGGGTATTGACAATTAAAAATCACATATAACTCTACCCTGTATAATTTTATTGATATAAGGTTTTCAAAAGTTGTTAGATTCACATTTAGAAGAAAGAGTAATGAAAAAATTGATTACCCTAGGTACGAAATACTATAATTTCCTGGATTTTCCATATATTGTTTTATGAAAATTATATGGGATTATTACGTGATCAGGAGGTGAGATGACATTTGATTCTGAGGCCTAGGGTGCCTATAATAAATGTTCAAACTATTTTGAATTTTATTAAAAATAGAGTACATGTGCGGTTTTAGTAACATCTAAATGGTTCCTCAGATCGAAAATCAAAAGACACCATTGAGCTCTGAACAATGAGTTTACCTTAGGTGGGTCCTAACATTGGCCGACACAGCTTGGCTGTAAAAGTTAATCAATGGAGTTTTAAGGGAAAAATAAAATATACTTAATGAAGTTATTTTATTTTTTTCTTCAACGTTACACTGCGACTCAGTAGCACTACAATGCAGTGACTCAGCGGCTCTAAAATGCTGCATTTTGGAAATGATGAAACACATTTAAAAGTTTTAAAAACATTAAGTAGTTTCCTTCATTAATCAAGGATGTTTGTGGACGGCTCACCATTAATGATGAATTCTCTCATATAACAGATCCTCTTTCCATTTAGTGGTTTTATTTCAATTCATTCCCTCTCCATTCTTGGAATTAACGATGAATGTAAATCCTCCCATGAATAGGTTGACCCACAGGTCGCTCATTCTTGAGGGATGGTTTCTTTTACCGGAATTATTTTAGGGATGATCATTCTTATTTGTATTATTGTGTATTTTCATTTTATTATATCCTTTCTTGATCCTTCTAACAGAATGGATCAAGGCCGGAATGAATAATGACTAAGGTCCGTTCATTGGGATGTTACTTGTGATTTACCCGTTATTGTTCTATACATTATTTACATTATTCATGGGAATATGAATGAATGATTGTTGCACAACTATTTCTTGGTCCAATGAGTTGGAATCAAATATCCAACCTCTTGATGAACTTGCAGAGGTATGACAAAGACCACCACAAACTAACCAAAGTGACATGAGAGATACTATCACTCAAGTATTTATTAGATGAATGGTTCATCACATGGATTCAATTCCATGGTGAGGAATAATGAGACCCGAGGGTAGCATTAATGCTTATGTTATAAAAAATGGAGCACCATAGTGCGACCAGTGACCCGCAAACGGAGAGCCGCTGGTGGTGGGGCACGACGGTGTGACCGCGAGTGGATACATTGGCCGTGACTAGTGCAGGACATGACAGAGCGGAACAGTGATGTAGTAGAATTCCACATTGGACTGGGATGCATGTAGTCTCACAGTCCACGCATAGAAGAAGCGGCCTGCTTGATGGCCGACAGCGTGGAGCTGGAGCAGACGCGACAGGCACCGTGTCTAGGTAGACCGTACCAGCTCACATCCTAGCAGGATAGGTTGGATCTAGTTTTACAGACTAGAAGTGGTCTAGGGAGACCAAGAAGGTTGGGTAAGGAGGGACCCAGGTCAGTCCGAACGGGTCGGACCGAACCTGGACCCAACTATCCCCTTTTTACTTAAGTGCCAATAACTCTCAAACCATGTGTTCTTTTGACGATCTCTTTCCAATGATGGGACCCATCATGATGAGGTAGTCCTTTTAAGATACTCTATATTACCATTAATTGATATTGGTGTAGGACCTATTGGCTCTAGGAGTAGGTACTTGTGGAATGAGCACGGTAAAGAGGAAATCCTATGGCTACTTATGACTTGTATGGAGTGTGTCTCCAGCAACTACACGGAGGGTGTCTCTTATTCCCATATGGAGTGTTTCTCCTATAAAATGGGTCTCCTGCACCATACATAGTGTCTCTCCTACGGATTGCATCTCCTAGGCCAATATAAATTGTGTCTCCTTCTCCCATACAGAGTGTGTCTCCTACAGAGTGCATCTCTTGCACATACACAGAGTGTGTCTCTTATAGAGTGCGCCTCTTTCACCTACATGGATTGTGTCTCCATGGATTTGGATATTCATGGACTTTCTTATTATATATATCCTGGTTTGATATGACTTTACTAAATCTTTTTACCGTACTTCTATGAGGCTACACATACTATATATCTTTAGTAGTATGAATTTTGTTTTACCTTTGTGTTTTGGTGTCCCCACTGAGTATTATTTTACTCACCCATGCTCGAGCTTCACCCACACATGTCATGGCTTATGCTGATGATCAAAATATTTGACAGAGTTATTGGTAGGCTAGATACAGGTGGTGCTTCATGGTGATAAAATAGACATGGAATTCTACAATGAAATTTAGAAAGCATACCGTACCTATCCTTTAGGTAGGATTTTCTGCGGACGAGACCCAAAGCTTGTACTTTTCTATTTCAGTTGGGCTTTTATTCAGGTCCATTTACCTCTTAGTTTGTAATATTACTCTCAATGGTTGTCTTAGTTGGATGAATATCTTTTTACTCAGTGTTTTTGGTTTTAATACATTTTCATGGGGACGGGTGCGTGTGTGCAGGTTCATAGGAAAATTTCTCCCCTTTTTGGAAAATGCCTAATCGACACTAGTTTCCAAGCACAAGACTTTAGAAGGTGGGATTGGGATAGTCATGACATGGGTCCTGGGGGATAGGTCATGAAATATATGGTTGGTGGAATGAATGGCCTCAATGTTAGTGGGATTATTCAGTTCATGTTCGGATCTTTTCTCCACCATTAAATTTCTTTGATCCTTTCTTATACATTGATCTTCCAAACTAGACCACAAAATAATATATTTCAGTGAATTTATTTGTGTGTGAAATCATCTTAGTATATTTTATGTAACTTCTTTTGGTTTTGTTTCTCAAAATATGTTCAAGGAGAGACTCCAAAACCAAATCCTATAACACGACCATATTGTTTAGGCCTCTATAATTCTACTGAAAGTAACTTTTCATTTGGTATGGTCATTACAGATTGTTGTGTCTAAAACATATAAAAAATATGAACATAAATAGTAATGTTTATGTAATATTTTTATAAATCAAAATTAATTACAATTATTTCATACTTAGACATTCATACCATATTGTTTTTGTGTTTTCATCAACTAATTTACCCTCTTTATTTACACGAGCCTCCTTCCATATCCCACAAAGTGGGATGGAAGTGGCGTTAGATTTTGATTCATCAATGTGCATATAAAAAAGGAACATATGTTGTTTCATATCAAATAATTAAAATTTTATTGTTGATTTACAATACATATCAATTTATTCTAAAATGAAGCGTACCCCATCCTTTCTTTGCAATATGGGTACATTGGTTTTGTTGCACGTTCTTTATTTTCAGTATGCTTTTGATATTTCATAAATTAACAATTTTGAATCAAGTTGAATAAAATATATAATTTAAAAAGTATATTATGAACTACAATATACCGGAAATGATTTCTAATTACGGTGATTGATGAAATCTTTCCATGTTTCCTGCTTTATAGTGAATGCATAACTAAATGGTGGTTGGGTCTTTATTTTCTCTTTATAATCCCTAAGATGTAACTTCATAATAATAGTCCAAAAACCACTATGGGATTTTCCCGTGGATATTAAGAGAAATTTACGATGGAAATATTCTAAAATAAATGACATATTCAAGGAATAATGAAAATTAAATCAATGTTTCATTATATAATTTCTCAATAAAATAAAAAAAGTATATTCTAACTTCACCGTAATATATTTACAAAAGAATTATTTTGTTACAGGTTGGATGCATCCCTATGAATTAATATCAATTGGAATATTCATCCTCATTGTGACCCCAAGATAACTAATGAACATTGAATTGTTTGGGTGAATAGTTTGTTCATGTTGATTCCAACCAACCCTATATTGTATACCATAACTTCTTGCCTTGATAATTTTATTCGCCACTGTGATACTGTGTCATTGTTGTTTTTTTCTTCAACATGTTGTTGATCCCATAATAATTCCATAGTTTCATCATCAATGTTCTTTTGTTCCTTGGGATTGGTAACATCATCTTGTGTAGAGTACATTGTCTGCATGGGTTGTCAATAGTTAATTTGTCTTGAATAATAACAACACAATACAATTCATTCATAAAAGTCAACAATTGCTTGTATGTTGCATGAAAATTGTTACTATCTTTGATCAGAGATATAATACTTCAGTACTCCAGTACAACTAACCTTATCTACCCTTATTTAATCTGTCATCATATTTTGATGACCCTCCATATCTTGATGATGTATTGGACTCCCTCTTTGAAACTATCATTCCTCCCATCACTGTGGTTCCAAGGTTCCTTGATGACATTCAACCTGAACAGTTATTATTTCATTTTTTTGATATTTATCTATCATATTTTGAGAAAATCCACCTATGTTACATAAGATACTCCAAAAAAGTCATCCCTTACCATATAATTGTGATAATTTTGGTTAAATACTACTTATATTAGTTTTAAAAACATAGAAGAGATGGGTGATGAGTCTAAATCAACAAAATGAAATAATAATTGTTCAGGATATGAAAGTAAAGTTTCCACTGAGGTTTATAAATAACGTAAATGAAATTTTAATTATGTATTTTAATATATTACATTTCTGAAATAAAGGAATTAAAATTGTAATCCACATGAACACCATTTGTAGTAATTTAATTATACTAAAAAACATTTACTATTTTCTACTTCCTCTAAAATGTTTCTTTTTTTTGGTAGGTATTAGAGGTTATATAATATTGTGGTGGTATTGGTGTGAGGAGGATGGGAGAGGGTGAAAACAATCCATTTATCCAAGTATCCAAGACATTATACTAAAGATAAAGCCAAAAATAGGGCTAGAGATATCTTCTCATTGTTGGAGCAATAACTCCAAGAGTTAGATTGACACCATTTTAAATTTATCATGGTTTAATGGGAATAAAATAAAAAAATATGTTTGGTGTGTTTTTTTCGAAATAAAAACGAGAAAAACAAGTATTTTCAGAAGGTCACTCATCGTAGTAGTATTTTCATCCATGTATGCTTACCTATGGAGTTTTAATAGTATCCAATATGAACACACTCAAAATAAATCTAATTTTTGACGAAGTTTTGTCAAAAGTAACTAAGTGAGTCATATAAGAAAATTAATATCAAGAAATCACAAAAATTAATTCATTATGTTTTGATTAAATTTTCAGTATCATTTTTGGTGTTCTTAGGATGTAGTAATCAAGGAAGATGAAAGTTTTAAAGAGTTGAAAAATGAGTTGGGAGATGTGGTATTCCAATCCATGGAAGTGGCTTTAACAGAGATTAATAAACACGATCTAAGATGGAGGTATGTCATCAAGAAAATTTGGAACCACAATGTTGGGAGGATTACTAGTTTGAAAGAGGGAGTCCAATCGATATTTAAGATATAGATGGAAATTAAGCATTTGAGGATAGATTTAAAAAATGAAGTGAAGGTTAATTTTACATGAGTATTGAAGTATTATACCTCTATTCTAGATAGGAAAAAATTTCATTAAATATGAATGAAACAGTAGAATTTTATTCCCAGAGTGTATTGTATTTTATATCTATATTTTGAAAATGAAATGTTATTTAGAAAACCTTATTTGTGAAACTGATGATCCGTTTTTTTGAAAATTTATTTATGTTGCTTGTGACTATTATGTGTTGTATTCTTATTTTATAACAACAGATGAAGATGTAGTTTTCACTGGTCTCGTATGAAGCTAGAATGAGTTTAAATAGTAGGGGTGAAATTTTGTAGGTATATGTAAGTGAGAGAGAGATAAATATTGTGGATCCTATGATGTTCAGAGATATCGGTACTGTAACTAACCACATGAATATAAATGTTTCACATCAAAGTTTAAATAAGTATTAATGTTTTCTAGGAACCTACCCTAATGGAATCACTCTAAAAGTATACTCAATTGAAGAGAAATTAGAATACCTCCACTCTAATGGTCTTGAAGAATTGAATCTCACCCCAAATAAATTCTACATCACTTATGTCTATTCCAGGATTCCTCACCTTCCAATTTTTGATTTTTTTAATCCACCATAAGATCCCTCGAATAAAATTCATCCATTGAAAGGGTGAATATTTCAACTTCTGATCAGTATTGATCTAGAATTTTTTTACTCTTATAAATGAAATTAATCTAGTCAATGTAATGATAAATTTATTATTATGATATATTACCATACAATCTTAGAGGAACCGTAGATACTATTTGTTCCCTTCATTTAAAATTATTCCACATAGCTTAAAGTGGATCCACAAATACCTCTAGGACATGAGGACCAATATAAGTTATTGAATTTAGAGGATTTTCATTAGCTCCTTCCTATGGATATCTAGGGGTCAGAGTGGTGAAATATTCTATATTAATATAGATATTTACATAATTTTCCCCTTCTAAAAAATAATAATCTTTTATAAATAGGCACAAAATATTTATATTAAACGTAAACCACATACCCCAATCTCTCATTAATTTCCTTTTTTAATAAGTCTTTTCATACTTGAAATATAATTGCAAAGATGTTAGAATAATTACTTTAAATATAACTATGAAACTACTAACTAATAGTATTGATAAAGGGGTTTACTAAATAAATGAAATCAATTAATAAGTTATATAAACCTTATCATCACTAATAAGTAAAAAACAATACATTATTCATTTATTATTCATGTTTCTATTGATATAAATTTATAATAAATTCTAGAAAAAATGTTAAACAAGGACACATAAAAAAATGACATTTTAAATATTCTTACCGATTACTACCAATCAACTCATAAATAAGAGGCATGAGACTCATGAAGATAGGTCACAGAAAAAATAAACAGAAAACAACCTAGAATTCATATGTTAACTCAATTATCCAATATAATTATTCTATCTAGACATAATTATAGATTAATTATTATGTTTGGAAAGTTTTTTTTATTTTGTATATAATCAATACCAATATCCATAGTTTCACTTTGATTCCATTTTCTAACATTTTTGACCTTGTATACCCAAATAGTTCCCAATTTTGGTCAAAACATCACCTTAAAAACACTTTTTAATCACTAAAGTCTCGTGTTAATGATAAGGGATATAGATAAAATGTATTTGTAAAGGATTAAACTTTTAAATGTTTAGATAAACTAAATTTGATCATTCTATAAATCCAACATTACCTCTATAGTAGCATGTGGTGAAAAGTATATTTTATTTATCCATACAGGCCTATAATCATATGTTGACTGACCTTACCATATGAAACCATCATTATATTGCTTTGAAACCATTGTCTATAGAGGAAAAAGATGAAATAGAACTACTTATTGAAATTCAGTGGTGAGAAAATGAGATATAGGGTTCATCATGGTCAAGAACAACTGAAAAATGAAAAACATAGAACCCAAAGAAGAAACAAATGATAGAGGAAAAGTAGAAAATAACATAGTTTGGATTACAGATATGATTCTTTTGAAGGAACGTAGAAAAGTTGCACCGACATCAAAGGAGTTCCGCAAGAGATCAAGAATCGCGAGTGACTGATTTGCGATTAGGGTTCTTTTAAATAGATTGAGGACACTTTTAACAGCTCTTTAGAAAAAGAATTGATAATGATCCCTTTAACCAGTGCTAATTTGATAAGTTATAATAAATTGAATATTTATCATTACATTTTTAGCACTGATAATGATCGATCATTATCAAGGATAAAACACACTTATAAATATTACTTTTTTCAGGGTTATCAATAGAGCGTTGATAAAGGGTTTATAATTATACTTATTTGAATAAAATTATTATAAAATTATTATTATTTAAATATATATAATTATTTATTTATAAATATATAACTACTTATTTAAAAAAAATATTTATTCATAATAATTATTTATTTATAATATTTATAAATATATACATTTATAAATATAGTATATATATATATATAATTATAAATATTTATATATTAATATATTTTTACATTATTAGTTGATATATAATATTAAATACATGCATTTTAAAAATGAGGGAAATTGAACAATTCAAAATGTGTACCATAACTGTAATAGTATTAAAAATAAATAAATAAATTGTTTGATTAAAAACATAATATATTAAATGTATCATTTTATAATAAAATTCTAAAATATATTAAAATTTGAATAAATTACATAAATTTTAGGAGTATGGGTTTCTATATATTTGTGTGTGCATTTTTATATAAAAATGCATTAATTACACACACACACAGACATATATATATATATGTGTATGTATGTCAAATCAATGTAATACAAAACATTTGATATATTTTACATTGAAAAATCGAACAACATTAAAAATTAGTGAGACATTAATATGTTTTTAATTAAATAAATATATATATATTTAATAAATATTATTTATTTATATTTATAATATATATATATATATATTATACTTATTCATTTTTATTAATTATTGTATCATTAATAAATTTTTAAATACTTTTTTAGTTTATTCATTTTTAATTTTTTTGATTAGTTATTAAAATTTATTCATTTATATATACTATATTTAATATTAATTATTTATTAATATTTATAATCTATATATATGTATATCAAATTTATTCATTTTTATCAATAATCGTTTAATTAATAAAATGTTTAATATTTTTCTTAATTTACTCATTTTAAATTTTTATTTGTTTAATTATTTCGCTTTATTCGTTTTACATATCAATATATTTAATATATACTAGTTATTAATTTTTAAAATTTATATATATGTATATTCGATTTATTCAATTTTAATAATAATTATTTAATTAATGAAATAGTTAATTTTAATTGATTTTTATTGGATTAATTATTTCATTTTATTCTAGACCGTTATCATTTCTAAAAATAAAGTGCTGATAAAGACTTCCCATTATCATCCCATTTTTTGTACTCATAAGGGGCTCCCTTTATCAGCTCTTATTTAGCACTGATAAAGATGGACTATATCAATAGATTTTTTTGGCACTGATAAATGCCATCACTATTAAAGGTGGGTTTTGTAGTTATGGTAATTAATTATTTTTTCAAATCATGTTATGGAATCTATATATATGTATATCACTTGGCCTAGTTAAATATAGTTGAATGGTAATTGGTTTCATTCCCACATTCACCTCGTCACGATTATTGAAATGGAATGGAATGAACCTAATAAATGACTATGTAATTAAAGTGATTAAAGGTTGTATGTCCTTGATTAACCTTATCACATTGATGAAAGGTAACAGAATGAACCAAATTATTTATTAAATGGAAATGTTATTACAAGGCCTAATTAAATAATGATATATGCATAAGGTTCCTATTTCATATGAACTATTTTATCTTTATAGGAATGGTCAGACTTGATCCATCCTTCAATTCTTGCGGGAATTCCTTGATCACTAAGAGGAGGCCATTCATATTACAAGAGCTAGTTTCCAATTGTGATACCCACCTTGGAACATGGTTCAATTCTACTAGCGGATGTCCAAAATGATATCATAGGATCCCTTCACTATTTCCTAGGATATTAAGATTCCTTGGATAGACTCATTGGATTCAAATTGATGTACTAAAACACACGACACCATGATTTCACTCTCTTGGGATCAGTCATGCATAGCCAAATATTACTATATATGAGCTCCATGGAATCATTTAAAATCTTTTACAATAAAATTCCTTGGGAAATATCCTTCTATTATACTCAGAACCTCTTATTTCTAGACTGAATGAGTTACTTTCATGAGTTGGATGACATTGGAGGTCTAGAATGCCTTGGAATCACCTTGGATTCTCTTAAATTATTAATATGATATATTATAGTACCACCGACACTTCAAATTATTTATCATATAATCTAAACATAAATAAATTAATTAAATGATCTCATGTTCAGATATATCACCAGCTGAGGCTGAAGCTTGTAATAGTTATTAATTTAGAATTGATTCACATTAATATATACCTTCACATTGATAGTTTGTATTCAAAGAGAATGTTTGTATAGATTCCATTGGTGGTGGCCTAATCACACTCTATCCGAGCCACTGTTGGTACCCAAGAATATTATACGATCGCAGGTATGGACAAGGGGAAGTGTCTAGCCTTGATCACCCAACTTACTTTCTTATTTAGGATGGAGCATAGTAGCATATGGTTAGGCTAGTGATCAGGATGCTTGGATAGATTTCAGTGTTTTTCCCTTTTTTACAACATATATTGTACGATCTTTCTACTTCCATGTGTGCCAATTTCCCAGTTTTTTAGAGACATGAAATTAAATAATCATCTATTGTATATGATATCATTCAACTTTTTATTTGATTATTATTAATGGATGATTATTATTACTTCTACCTCCAGACTTGTTTATTCATTATTATTTTTCACTATTGATTATCTATATTTTTTTATATCTTCACTATGATCCACTCCGACCAGAGGAAATATTCTATCAATGGACACACCCTAGGCCCTCACTACTAGTTAGCAGCCTCTTGCATATAGGGAGGCATTCTTGAGGCCTTGTGGCCCACCGGCTTGAGGTACCCATTTTTTTCTTCTGGTTTAGGACATTACAAAGTGGTATGAGAGTGGGTTTTTCTTTTCTTTTGTATTATTGTTTGGGAAATATAGATAGGATATTTGGAACATGTTGGAACAAGGTTATAAGCCGTTATCGGGTGTATCTAACCCTTATTCATGAAAAATATAGAGTTTCTTAGGGATGGGAAATTGTTGTTATGTTTTTTATTATTATAGTTGATATACTTTCACTATTGGGCGACATACATGAGTGTGGTATTTTGATATTCTTTATAGATATTTACTTTGGTAGGGTATGGTAAGGGTAATTGTTACATGAATCATTATAGGCACCTAAAATTAACATTTAATTCATATATCATGCCACAAATTTGAAATTCAATACTTATATTACCTATGTAGCTTATGATTAATGAGTGATCCATGGTTGTTATAAATGTTTGTGCTTCCAACTTCTTCTGTAGGGTAAGGGGATTTTTTATTTAATGTTTCATCATTATTCTTAATAGTATTTTCCTATATAGGTTGATGGTGGAATCTTATTTAGCTAGTTTCTACTCATGTCAGCTATATACCTCTGGTAACATGATATGATCTTTGGCTGTGATAGAGAGACTACCAGTTTCAATTTACGAGGTGTATGGGCCCTTGTGAATTGTAGGGGGTAATTAACTGAATTTATCCATTATATATTACCCATTATATTCTGAGACCTAATGTAGAAGGAGTGGATGAAATTAAATGGGAGTCTCTTTTAGTTACAAAGTGTATGGTGCTTTGTTACTTGGGAATAGAGACCTATTTAATCTACCCTCGATATATGTATATAAGAAAATAAAAAATTCAAATGAAAATACTAACTTTATAAGATAAATAGTTTACACTAAATAAATAGGGAAAGTGCAATTAACCCTTCACTAACTAGAACCCCAATAAATTAAACATGATCACCAATCAATACTCTAGCCTTCTAAGTGGGTAGTTGGGTTAGTACCTTGGGTAGTGAGCCCTTATTATTATGTTCTTATTCTTATATTTCTTCTATTTCTTTTATACATTTTTATGATGTGTGTTCTTGGAATTTGTAGAGCTATTCCACCATGATTTCCTCTAGACATTTTCTAGGATGGTGGCGACGACCACACTCAAAAGGTGGTGGGTCTTGAGCCACCGGTGATACCTTTAGTAGTGACACCTGAGGCACCACCTTCTATCCCTAAAATAGAATATGATGCTCAGTTTTTAGAGGGTTACTTATGTCTAATATTGTCTATGTAGAGTTCTCCTTGAACTATACCTACTCTGGATTATTTGAATAGTGAGTTACAACAACAGTATCCTCCCATTTTCTTAGGAGATGGGGGTCCTTAGGATTTTGAGTCTTTGATAGAGGCCACCTTTTCTATCTTCAAACATATGGATATTCCTTAAAAGAGGTGGATTATGATTTCCACCTATATGTTGCGTAATAACATGAAGTTATGGTGGGATGTGACTACCCATATAAGTCATCATTAGGGATGGCTTGGGATAACTTTCAGACCACTTTCCATGATTAAATTTTCCATCAGACACTAAGAGATGACTGAGCCAAAGATGTCATGCATCTAGAGAATGTTTTTATGTATTTAATGGATTATTAAACATCTTTTACTAGATTAAAATTCATTGAACTATTTTTAGTTGGTTCTGAGCTATTATGGGAGTGATTTTTTGAGGATAAGATCAAGTATTCCATATGATCCTAGGAGAATTTATTTCACATACCTACTTTTTCTAAGATTATTAATCAATATCTTACCCCCGAGTGCAATCTAAGAGAATATGATAGTACATGGTATAGAGGTTCAGTGCTGAGATAGGGTAGTAGTTATTCTCATAATAAGAAGCTTAACCTTGAGGTTTCTCGTCAGAGTATTGGCAGCCGGAGTATCTGCACTAGTAGCTCTATTATATACCATCTGTGTGGATGGTAGGGGAATATGAATACTAAATGTGATAGATACCCACTTGAGTGTCGTGACTATAGAATTATGGGGAACCTTTATATATTCTATGAACCTTTCCACTTGATTATGATTATCATCACAATTAGAGAGGACCTATCCAGGGTAGTGCAGTTGTAGCACATGGCAGCAGATCAGTCCAGTTGCATGATTTATAGCCGATACCCAAGGATCAAAGTGCATGACCATCAACTATATATGGTACTAATATAGAATCCAATACTATCATATCTTTTTTATTTATGTTAAACTCACTACATTATCTTTTTGTAGAATATGGAAGGTATCAGGATATTTATTAAGTACTTCTATTGCGTGATTATGCTAGACACACTATTGGGTGAAAGGTCTGAGAACATAAAATAATGCAGGGACTGAACCCTTGAGGTTGGTAGTTATTCCATCTTATGATACATATTTTTACATGAGAAGATGAGTTATAATTTCATTATTTTAATGGATTTCTTGGTTTTATATCCCACCTATGTGGACTACTATTTTCGTAAGGTGTCATTGTCATCACAAGAGGGAAACCATTATCTTCACAGGGGTGAGTGAGATATCCAGTTTAGTAGTGATGGACTAGAGCATCAAGTTCTATGTGGAGTGACCACTCAGATTGCAATTATTTTCATGGAGGATAAGGGAATATATCTAATAGATTTTACATACATAGTGGAACACTCCGGGGATGTCTTCCATCAAGATTATTCTTTCTTAACTCCTAGGATAATGGTAGAGTTTATGATTGAGCTTATTCCCTGATCATCTCTAGTGCATATTCTTCAGTATTAGATGACACCAATTGATCTCCAAGATCTCAAGATATAGTTGGAGGATTTAGAATCAAAGGGTTTTATCTTACCCAATACTTCGTCTTGGGGTTCACATGTACTTTTCTCCAAGAAGGAAGACGATACCTTAAGAAATGTATGTAATATTGAAGTTTGTACCGGATTAGGGTTAAAAACCAATATCCATTTCCTTGAATAGATGATATCTTTGAAAATATCTGAGGATCTATGGTATTTTCTAAGATTGATATGAGATTTGGATATCATTTGGTGTGATTCAGGCCTTTAGATATACCATATACAACTTTATAAAGTTATTACTATTTATATGAGTATCTCGTTATGCTCTTAAGTCCTATGAATGAACTTGAAATGTTTATGTTCTTGATGGACGTGGTTTTTACATCTATTTGGATTCCTTTTTCATGTTTTTTTGGACAACATCTTAGTGTATTCACACACCTAAAGTGACCATGATAAACATCATTAGGTCATTTTGAATACACTGCTAGAGTATAAAATATATACTAATCTTGGTAAGTACCACTTCCAGATCAACAAAGTTTACTTCTTGGTTCAATTTAACATGGAATTAGAAGTATTAGGGGTCCCATAGATGTTGAGTGCTATTGTTTCCTAGGAGTAACCCAAGAATGTGTTTGATAAATGAAGTTTCTTGGGGATTGATGGATATTATAATAATTTCATATAAGACTTCTCACAACGTGATTCACATCTTATTGGTCTTATAAACATGGGGGTAGAGTTCTTATTGTCAGACGCATGTGAGAAGGACTTTCATGAGATGAATGTAAGGCTTAATTCAGTGCCAATTATAATTAATATAAATCTTGGTAGAGGCTAAATAGTTTTTTGTGATGCATTATACACCATCCTGGGTGGATTTATAATGTAGGAGGATAGAGTTATTACATATAGGTCTCTCTAGCTGAGAATTTATGAGCATAATTACCTGCTGCATGACCTTTGTCTTGCATCATTTGTCTGTGATTTTATTTTCTAGAGACACTATCTTATGGGAGAGTTCTTTGTGGTGTATATTGACCACAATATCATCAAATAAATCTTTTCACAATGTGACATGAATCTCAGAAAGAAAATATGGGTTGAATACCTTCGGTATTTCAACATTGAGATTACCTATATGATTAGAAAGGGAAATGTGGAAGTTGATGCTTTGAGCCAGAAAACGTAGGTAAAGGCCATTAAAAAAGCCAGTGATGAGTGGAAATTGATATCCATATATTTTATTTGCATCTGGAATTTCATGAGGTTCGCATGAGGCTTTTCTATATGGTCTTAGTTTTTAGCTATTTTACTCCTTGATGGGGTGAAGAGAAGATAGTTCTCAGAACTCAAAGGATTGATTCTCAGGGAGAGTATTTCTAGAGAGAACCAGCCTCTAGATTGGTATGTTGATGGATATGACATCTAAAAACATATGTGGGTGGGTCTGGGTTCCTAAAAAAATTAGAGACGAACTTATGAGATTTCCCTACGCTACTTAATGGGCAGTTCATCTTGGAATCTCAAAGATTTATCATGATATGCATTTCCAGTATTGGTGGACTAGGATGAAACATCAAATAGAAGGTTTTACCACTAGATGTTCCACCTTTCAATTTATGATGGTAGAGAACCAAATTTTTTTTTCATGTTATATTCATTTCCATTTCCTAAAGGGAAATGGAAAGATGTTATGATATATTTTGTGGTTGGGTTACTGAGGTCACCCAGAGGTAGTGACGTGGTTTGGATAGTTGTGGATCAATTGAAAACATAGTCTACTTCTTTCTTATCTAATATAAAGATATAGGTGATGACTTAGGAAGAGTATATGTCCATGAGACGATACAACTACTCGAGGTCACTCATATAATAATTTTCTATAGGGACTCCTATTTCACATCAAGGTTTTGGATGGTGCTACAGAGAGGTTTGGGTATTCAGGTGATCCTGAGAATGGATTTTCACCCTAAGACTAATGGTCAGTCAGAATGGATGATACAGGTGTTGGAGGACATGATACAAGATGGAATCCTTGATTTCGATGGTTATTAGGAGAAGAATATACCTGTCATCTAGTTCCCCTACAAAAAAATATCTCAGGATACGATTCAGATGGATTCTTGTAAAGCCTAATATGGTAGGCCATTCCATTCAACTCAATTCTAGTTAAAGATTGGATATGTAGTTATACTAGGTCATTATGTTGTGTAGGATACTTTGGAGCATTTATAACTAATTAGAAAGTGTATGTATACTTCATAGTCTAGATACAAATAGTATTATAATCACAATCAATGAAATATGGAGTTCAAGGTCATGGTTTTTTTCATTCAGGTATCACACATGATTGGGTATAAATGAATACAGAGGTAAGGAAAGCAATCAACTCATTCTGTTTGTACATTCAATATCTTGGATAGAGTCAGGCTAATAGCCTTCCAATTTTTATTACCCTAGAGGTATTGATCCATTCACAATTTATTCCAAGTATCACAACTTCAACATTATCATAAAAACCCATCTCATACTTTTGACCAATAAGATGTTGAGATAGATGTTTATGATTTGTTTAAGAAGTATATCATACACATTGTTGATTGGAGCATGAAGGATCTCTAAGGCCGGTCTGTATGTTTGGTTTTGGTACTTTGGTAGAACGGATGTGTGAAGGACAATACTTGGGAATATGACACTTCCATACATGATAAGTGGCCATGGTTTTACTCAAATTATTTTTTCTACCCCCAGTGAGAACTCTAGGATGAGTTATTTAAGGGGGGAAGAATTTAAGAACTAGATTTTTCTATGAGGTATGTATCCTTTAATTTTAATTGGGATTCATTATCCTATAATAATTATGGAATCCAAATGAGTCCATTGAAGTTTTAGGGGGTTTATGAAGCTTCTTCAGATCTCAAAACCTCAGATGTTTGATGAAACCGCTGGGCTTGACAGTTTATAGAAACTGTGCATCCTAGCCTGCACTATTTCTCTTAATCACATGGGGAATTTCAGAGGTAAGAGTAGGGAACAATATCTATGATAACTATGTGCCTCGGGTTGAAAGACCTTGCCCAAAGTCAACAGTTCTTAGTAGAGTAAAATAACATTTTTGGAGAATGGTTTCCCAGACTGTGCAGCCAAACCATTCAGGTTCCCTCTAGAGGTAGTGACAAGTGAATGGTTGACGCATTATTTGGACAACCATGTAACCGAACCTTATGACCCAAATTTTTTTTAGTAAATTTAAAATTTTCTATTAAATTATAATATTCTTACCCCTCCTCCTTTCTTCATTTGAATAGACATGAGGCCCTCTTTTCACCCGAATGAGCTCCGAGGCCTTTTCTTCTAGGATTTCATCATGTTTCATTATCTGACTTCCGATTCAAGATCTGATCTAGATGTTAGATTCCTCAACATAAGTTCTTCACTTCGTAGGTTCAATTTTTCATTTTTATTTCCCCTGATGTTGTTGTTTTGATGAAGGATCATATGACCAATTTTCTGGGCATTCACCCATTATTTTATTTTCATCCGATCTAGTCCAAAATAAGGCTCTATACTAGATGAGGAGAATAATATAGGCTTAAGGTAGGTTTTATATGACTTTTAACTAAAACTCTCGTCACTTATAAATTTTCTTCATTTTGTGCACACTAGTTTCACCGAGAGTTTACCATAAAATTTATATTAATTAATTATAATCATTGTGCTCGTATTCTAGATCCCTTTTTATACATGCCATCCATGCCGTTGGAGGTCGATACCTCCAAACCATCCCCCAAATTAGTGTGCATACAATGTTATAACTTTTTCTAAAATGTGGGAATTATCTGAGACACCATTTAGGTGTGATTAAACTGGCCTTGTTTGTAACACCCGAGATTTTTATGAGTAATATTTTGTTTTTATGTTATATATATATATCATCAAAGGAATCTTTCACTACACACTTGCTTGGCTTGTTTTACACAAAATCGCGACCTTCCTCGATAGCTTGCGTCGTACGCAATACCGAGTTTCACTAAACAACGATATGCTATTAAAATATTATTAAAACTACCCGTTATGAATAGTAATAACCACTTTTTTGAAATTTTGTGAATTTTATTTTTCAAAATGGAATTCATTTTTGGATTCGGAATATCAAAATTATCCTAGGGTGAAATTTTGGTATTTTTCTGAAAACTTTCAATTTTTGATGAATAGTGAAACCACTAAGTGGTAGGTTAAAAACTAAATTTTGCATAAAACATAATTTTACCGCTTCTGTGAATGGAATTTCAAAAATCTGACAGACACGGTTGATATCAGTAAGTAAAATGTGGTTCAATGAGATAAAAATAATTTTTTGGTGAATAGTAACTTTTTACTTTTTTTTACCGCGGTTAATAGTAAATAGGGTAACTAAGGGTAAATATGATATTACTATTACCCTAACACATGTCCTAATTCTATTGGATAAGTGTAATTCGACCAAAAACAACCTTATGAATATAATATGACCATTTAGGTCCACTTGGATTGGATTATGACATTTAATATTATTTTATTTAATGAATAGTTAAAATAGTTAAAATAGTTAAAATCAAAGTTTAATAACTAAAACATTTTTAATATGAGTTTATACATAAGATAAATTCGATTATAAATATTCATTATAAAGATAAACAGATTTCCTACATAATGATATTTTATTTATAATTTTTAGACTTTAAATAAATTAATTTATTTATGACACAACGATGATGCAGTAATTACCCTTTTAAGGAAATGTTAACATAATTGATGTTATAAATGCTCAAATAAATGTAATTTGAGACTTTTTATGAATTACAAAAATTTTCTAGGTTACTATGATATATTAGTGTTGATTTAATCAACTTTTTTATAACATATAATTCTTTTATGAATTTCACAAAAATCATATATCAAATAGTGAAAAAATTGACACAAAATAGTTTTTAAATCAAATATTATATTATTAATTGTTATTTTATTCCTAAAAATCTAAGTTTCAGCCAAATGACTTAGATAAGGATATATATATTAATACTAAACAACTTGGGGTTCGTTTGTCATGTTATAGTAAGTGTATTAACCATTTAGTGTAAGAAAACAAAAAGACATGGTAAAAGTTAAATTATTTAACTTAGAGTTAAATCTAATTGATAAGGTTACAATAATAACCTAAACTTGTCTAAATCCTATTGGTTGATAGAATTTCGACCCCTCCCCACTTTACCTTCGAAATAAGACCCTTTGGAACCATTATAAACCGATTTTGAATTTAATATAAAATAATATTTTGAGATATTCCTAAGGTGCCCCTCTCCTCCCTTATAAAAGGGCACCTCCTCCCCCTCATCCTCACACCAATTTGAGCACTCAAGCTCGGCCAAACCCTACCAAAATCCCTTCTCCACTTCCCTAGAATAATCCTAGAGGTACTGGTCTTCTTCAAAGACCACTCCTAGTTCCCTAAGTAGAGGATTCAAAGAGGCGTTTCAAAGAAGAGGTAATATCCATTACCGATCTTTTCAATTTCATTCTTCTTCAACTTATTCTTCTTTAGTTGTTTCATGATAAAGTAAAAACATCAGTATTAATTACATACTGATATGTTATTATAAATATGAAACAACCCTAATTCACCTTCTATCCATCCTACGGAAAAATGAAATCACCGCGCGTGCGTACGTACGGAATACCGTCTCCATGCCGTGGTGTACTCTATTTTCCACCATCACCTTACAAGGATGGGTATAATGGTGTAATGAGTAACTATATATGATTATTATAAATTGATATTGATACTTAAATAGTATAAATACACTTAAATACAATTCCACGATCATGGGAACAATATCATCGCTCATGCGTACGTACGGAATACCGTCTCCACAATGTGATGCGACTCGTTATACATGATCATCATTACATAGTAATTATATAAATGAATTGTATGAATAAATATGATATATGTTACACTAATACCATTCTGGATATAAGGTAACTATAAACTTAAAATAAGAATAAGAATTTATTCGGCAAAACACGCATAAGAACAAAAGGCAATAAAGACCTGAGTAACAAGTAACAATGAAATATTACTAATAAGAAGCTATGAATATGACCATATATGATATTATATCAATATTTATGATTCTGGAATAATTAAATAACATTATTTAAACCATTATACCGGAGCTTCAGACACGTACAAAGCAAATCGGACCTAAGGTAAGGGAAATATCACAATCTCATTTTTATCTGAGATTGTTTATACTTTGGTATTTACTAGGGTGTATTTTATCATCCACATCCATGTTTACTCAATATGTAATATTATTTCTATCCACCTACAATTTTTTAAATCCAATTTTACCCTTCGGTGAGTTTTTAGTAAAGGATATGAAAGGAATCTTTTGTCGTTTTTCGTACGAGGTCCTTTTTGACTTTTCCGACAAAAGTACGGGAAGGATGTTTTTTTAACTTATACGGCAAGAATGGATTTTTAAAACATTATTTCCAAGAATATTCCTTTATAAGTTTTCAAGTTTATTTTTAATCAACTTCGTTTAGTTTATAATTGTATGACATGTTAAGAAAAGAAAAGTGTTTTTGAAATAGAAAGGATATTTTCATCAAGAATGGAGTTCAAATGTTTTATTAAAATTATTTTCCATCTAAGATAATATAGGGTTATATTTTTATCCCTATTATTACATTGATTTGATTATGTTTTGAGGAAATTTTTTTTATCAAGTCATTTACCTTATATGATTTGTTTTATGATGTCATGATGTTTCAAGAATCCCATTTTTGTTACATGTGTTATGCGATGATGTATGATTTATGATTATGTGGAACACATAATAAAGGATTCATTATAAGATGGGTGGGACCTATATCTCCCTCCAATGCATTGGGTAAAGATTTATATCTCATGAGATAGACATGGCTGGAACGGAAGGTTATTTCGGTTCAGTGATATAGGACTGAAACGAGGAGTGAACTCGGTTCAGAAATGGACTTTGTCTACTAAGATAGTCTTGGAAGTGAGTCATGACTAATAAGAAATGATTTTCCATGATTATGTGTGCATGCCACAAAGTTTCATGTTTTATGTTATGATTATGGGGATCTCATTTTCACTTCTATGATTTATTCCATGTTAAGATATTATGATCTCTTTTGCAGGTTATGATTTTCAAAAAGATATGATATGATTTTTATTTCCTTTATTTTCCCTTACTGAGCATTTGAGCTCACCCTTTTTTGTATGTTTTCTTTTCCCCGGGTCAGGAAGATGGATATTAAGTAGAATATGCTAAAAGGGACCCTAGATATGATGAAATAAATGGGAGACGCTGTAGAAGATTTATGAACCAGTTGTTTATGTTTCCCAGTTTCTAAATACACTATACCTATACGGTCCTTTGTGGTTTTGTCATATGTTGTAATAAGTGTGCTTCAATTTTGAAGTATTAACAATGTATGTAAAGTATGGGTCGTTATAGTTGGTATCATAGGAAAGGTATAGTCAAACTTTGGAAACTAGGATGTGAAAGCCTTAGTAAGAACCCTATGGATAAGTCTAAGCATAGAACACAATATTAGTGTTTTATAAATGGCCATGAATAACCTAGGATAAGACCTTAAGCGTGAAAATTTTATTCTTGAATTATGTGGTTTTCCTATTATAATTAGTGTTGCTCACACTTTTCTTCTTGGTTTTAGTCAATGGCTGGAACCCGAAGGAACCGTGTTAATGCGGAATGTGATGGGCAATGCAATGATTGTCCCCCTAAGCAACCAAACGATATGGGAGCTGGAATGAAAAATCTTGTAGCCATGCTCATACAACTTTCTCAAGCTATGAATCATACAGGACTTCCAAACGAGCAAAGGAAGGAGCAACATTCTGTTGAATCCTTCATGAGGCAGCGTCCACCTTCTTTCAGCGGGTCTACTGATCCATTAGTTGCTGAACAATGGATTAGTACTACTGAAAAGATATTTTCAGTTCTTCAATGTTCTGAACATGATAAAGTTATCCTAGCAGTGTATCGTTTGGAAGGAGATGCTGATCAATGGTGGAATCTTATTAAGAATACGAGGCAAAGGGATGAAATTGAGTCCATGGAATGGGACAAGTTGAAGAACTTATTTTTCAATAAGTACTTCCATCGTATTCTCCGAACAAAGATGGAGAAAGAGTTTCTTGAACTGAAGAAAAGGGATGATGAATCTGTTGGTACCTATGAAGAAAATTTTACAAGACTTGCAAGGTACGCTTCTGGTATTATTATCCAACCTGAGAGTAAGATCGATCGATTCTTTAGTGGCTTAAAACCAAGTCTTCGAAGGGTGTTAGCCATAAGGGACTTCAATAGCTACAAGGAAATCGTTTGATGTGCTCTCAAAGTCGAGATGGAGATTGGAGTAACCCATCAGTCATATGGGTTTGATAAGAAGAGGAAAATTTAATTCAAAGGAAAATCTAAAGAGCACACTGAAAAGAAGATGAGATTTCCCTTATGCTCAAAGTGTGGAAAGAAACATGGAGGGAGTTGTCTTAAAGGGACAAGTAAATGTTTCAAATGTGGAAAGGAAGGTCATCGGGCATTTGAATGCCGCGATAATGGGAAGAAGATGTCTAATGATGAAAATAAAGGAAGGGATACACAGAATGAACCTACTACACTTCAATGTTTCAAGTGCAAGGAGATGGGGCATTATGCCAATCAATGCCCAAATCCAAGGGTTGATGATGATGGTCGACGTCAACAAAATCTTAAGGCTAAAGACAAAGGAAAGTCACATGCAATTTCTATCAGCGATGTGGAGTACGATAACGAAGTGGTGAAAGGTACACTTACCATCCACTCTAAAGTAGCAAATGTTTTATTTGATTCTGGATCCACCCTCTCTTTTATTTCTGAAGAATTTTCTAAGGGTGTCACCGTATTACCTCAACAATTAGATGTTGAGTTAGCTGTGACAACACCTAATGGCACATCAATCGCATCAAAAGTTTATAATTCTTCTCCAATTGACGTTTGTGGGAAAATACTTCCTGCAAATCTTGTAATCCTTCCTTTAGTGGAATTCGATGTGATTCTTGGCATGGATTGGCTTTCTTTATACGGAGCTCATATCAATTGCCAAAGAAGGGAAGTCACATTTCATATTCCAGATCAATCTATGATCGTCTATCAATGCAAGGATGAACATAACCTTCCAGTGGAAATTTCTTCCATTTTATGGGTATTGATTCCACTAAATGAAGGTTAATTATCTCAAATAGTTGGTGAGAAACTCATGGTTTAGAATATGCCCATCGTACGACAGTTTTATGATGTCTTTCCGGAGGAATTACCGGGTCTTCCACCAAATCGTGAAGTTGAGTTTTCAAAAGAACTCGTACCGGGTGCTTTGCCTATTTCAAAGACACCTTATAGAATGACCCCAATTGAGTTGCAGGAATTGAAGAAGCAAATCCAAGAGAATCTTGATAAGGGATTCATACTATCTAGTGCGTCACCTTGGGGAGCACCTGTTCTATTTGTTAAGAAGAAATATGGATCAATGAGACTCTGCATTTATTATCGAGAACTTAACAAGATCACTATCAAGAACAAATATCCTCTCCCACGCATTGATGACTTATTTGACCAACTACGCGGAGCTCAACACTTTTCCAAGATTGATCTTCATTCATGGTATTATCAATTAAGGGTCAAAAGGGAGGATATACCAAAGATGGCTTTCCGTACAGTGTATGGACACTATGAATTTATAGTGATGCCATTTGGTCTTGCTAATGCCCCTGCTATCTTCATGGATCTAATGAATAGATTCTTTAGAGACTATCTTGATCAATTTGTGGTAGTCTTTATAGACGATATTCTTTTCTATTCAAAGAGAAAGGAAGAGCATGAAGATCACTTGAGAATTATATTGAAGACCCTGAGAAAGGAGAAGCTTTATGCCAAATTTACCAAGTGTGAATTTTGGCTTCAAAAAGTTTCATTTTTGGGTCACATAATCTCAAAAGAGGGGATATCTGTGGATCCAGCAAAAACAGAGGTTATCGAAAGATGGTCGAGACCAACAACAGTAACTGAGATCCGAAGTTTTCTTGGTTTGGCTGGATATTATCGACTTTTTGTGAAAGATTTTTCACGATTATCTAATCCACTCACCAAGTTGACTCGGAAAGGAGTTAAGTTTGTTTGGACAGAGGAATGTGAAGAGAATTTCAAGGAGTTGAAAAGAAGGTTATCCAGTGCACCTGTGCTCACACTACCTTGTAGTGGAGAAAGGTTTGTGATCTATAGTGATGCATCCAAGAAGGGATTGGGGTGTGTTCTTATGCAAAATGATATGGTGATATCTTATGCCTCACGACAGTTGAAAATCCATGAGCAAAATTACCCAACACATGATTTGGAGTTAGCTGCAGTAATCTTTGCATTATAGATTTGGAGGCATTACCTTTATGGTGAAAGGTGTGATATTAATACTGATCATAAAAGTTTAAAGTATATTTTCACACAAAAGGAGCTGAATATGCGTCAAAGAAGATGGTTGGAGCAGATTAAGGATTATGACTGCTCAATCCATTACCACCCTGGAAAAGCAAACAAGGTGGTAGATGCATTAAGTCGACAAGACCATGCTAGTTTATCCACGATGAGGATCACAAAAGATCCAATATTTATGGATTTACAAAGGATGGATCTTGGAATTATAATGGAAGGGGAAAAATCTTATCTTTCTTAAATGAATGTTCAACCATCTATACATGTGAAGATTAAAGAGGCACAGAAAGAAGATGTCGAGTTACAAAAGAAGGTGAGAAATGTTCCTGAATTCAACCTTGATTGTGACGGGATAATAAAGTTTAGGAATCAGGTTTTTGTTCCTCCCATCCCCGAATTAAAGAAGGAGCTGCTGGATGAGGCTCATAGTTCTTCATTCTCTATTCATCCTGGAAGCACGAAGATGTATAGGGACCTGAAAGAGTACTTCTGGTGGGATGGCATGAAAAGAGATGTTGCTGAATATGTCTCTCGATGCTTGGTTTGTCAACAAGTTAAAGCTGAGAGACAGAAGTCGAAGGGGATGTTACAACCATTACCCATACCCGAATGGAAATGGGAAAATATCACTATGGACTTTGTCACAGGACTTCCTAAAACATCCAAAGGCAATAATTCTATCTGGGTCATAGTTGATCGTCTTACAAAGTCTGCACACTTCATTGCTATTAGAGAGGATTTCTCTCTAGATCAGCTTGCCAGGATATATGTAAAGGAAGTGGTAAGATTGCATGGAGTACCACTTTCTATTATCTCTGATCGGGATCCGAGATTTACCTCGAAGTTCTGGCGAAGTCTTCAGCATACTCTGGATACAGAGTTGAGTTTCAGCACTGCTTATCATCCTCAGACAGACCATCAGTCTAAGAGAACAATTCAAACCCTAGAAGATATGTTGAGAGCTTGATCTATGGATTTCAAAGGAGGTTGGGATCAACACCTACCTTTGGTGGAATTTTCTTATAATAATAGCTTTCACTCCAGTATTCAGATGGCTCCTTATGAAGCTCTCTATGGAAAGAAATGCAGGACTCCAACTTGCTGGGATGATGTTGGGGAAAGAAAGCTATTAGGACCTGATCTCGTTGATGAAATGGCAGAAAAGGTCAGATCTATTCAACAACACATAAGAGAAGCTCAGAGTCGACAGAAAAGTTATCCTGACAACCGAAGAAAAGACCAAGAGTTTGAAGTGGGTGATAAAGTGTTCTTACGAATATCTCCCTGGAAGAGGGTTATGAGATTTGGAAAGAAGGGGAAGTTGAGCCCTAGATATATCAGTCATTTCGAAATACTGGATCGTGTTGGAAAGGTAGCTTACCGATTGGCGCTTCCACCGAATATCTCTCAAGTTCACGATGTGTTCCATGTATCTCTCCTGAGAAAGTACATACCTGATCCTTCACATGTACTCAGCTCAGAAGTTGTACCGCTGGAGCAAGATCTTTCTTATGACGAACAACCGATAGAGATTCTGGATCGTAGCGAAAAAGTCCTACAAAACAAGACCACTCTATTGGTGAAAGTTTTATGGATGAACCACCAACTTGAAGAAGCTACATGGGAGCTTGAGGATATGATTAGGGAGAAGTATCCTCATCTGTTTGTTACAAAGTGACGAATTTCGAGGGAGAAATTCTTTTTAAGGGGGGTAGAATGTAACAACCGAGATTTTTATGATTAATATTTTGTTTTTATGTTATATATATATATCATCAAAGGAATCTTTCACTACACACTTTCTTGGCTTGTTTTACACGAAATCGCGACCTTCCTCGATAGCTTGCGTCGTACGCAATACCGAGTTTCACTAAACAACGATATGCTATTAAAATATTATTAAAACTAGCCGTTATGAATAGTAATAACCACTTTTTGAAATTTTGTGAATTTTATTTTTCAAAATGGAATTCATTTTTGGATTCGGAATATCGAAATTAGCCTAGGGTGAAATTTTGGTATTTTTCTGAAAACTTTCAATTTTTGATGAATAGTGAAACCACTAAGTGGTAGGTTAAAAACTGAATTTTTCATAAAACTTAATTTTACCGCTTCTGTGAATGGAATTTCAAAAATCCAACAGACATGGTTGATATCAATATGTAAAATGTGGTTCAATGAGATAAAAATATTTTTTTGGTGAATAGTAACTTTTTACTTTTTTTTTACCGCGGTTAATAGTAAATAGGGTAACTAAGGGTAAATATGATATTACTATTACCCTAATACATGTCATAATTCTATTGGATAAGTATAATTCGACCAGAAACAACCTTATTAATATAATATGACCATTTAGGTCCACTTGGATTAGATTATGACATTTAATATTATTTTATTTAATGAATAGTTAAAATAGTTAAAATCAATGTTTAATAACTAAAACATTTTTAATATGGGTTTATACATAAGATAAATTCGATTATAAATACTCATTATAAATCTAAAAAGATTTCCTACATAGTTATATTTTATTTATAATTTTTAGACTTTAAATAAATTAATTTATTTATGACACAACGATGATGCAGTAATTACCCTTTTAAGGAAATGTTAACATAATTGATGTTATAAATGCTCAAATAAATGTAATTTGAGACTTTTTATGAATTCCAATAATTTTCTAGGTTAATATGATATATTAGTGTCGATTTAATCAACTTGGTTCGAACATATAATTCTGTTATAACTTTCACAAAAATCATATATCAAATAGTGACAAAATTGACACAAAATAGTTTTTAAATTAAATATTATATTATTAATTGTTATTTTATTCCTAAAAATCTAAGGTTCGGCCAAATGACTTATATAAGGACATATATATTAATAATAAACAACTTGGGGTTCGTTTGGCATGTTATAGTAAGTGTATTAACCATATAGTGTAAGAAAACAAAAAGACACGGTAAAAGTTAAATTATTTAACTTAGAGTTAAATCTAATTGATAAGGTTAAAATAATAACATAAACTTGTCTAAATCCTATTGGTTGATAGGAGTTCGACCCATCCCCACTTTACCTTCGAAATAAGACCCTTTGGAACCATTATAAACCGATTTTGACTTTAATATAAAATAATATTTTGAGATATTCCTATGGTGCCCCTCTCCTCCCTTATAAAAGGGCACCTCCTCCCCCTCCTCCTCACACCAATTTTAGCACTCAAGCTCGGCCAACCCCTACCAAAATCCCTTATCCACTTCCCTAGAATAATCCTAGAGGTCCTGTTCTTCTTCAAAGACCAATCTTAGTTCCCTAAGTGGAGGATTCAAAGAAGCGTTTCAAAGAAGAGGTAATATCCATTACCGATCTTTTCAATTTCTTTCTTCTTCAACTTCTTCTTCTTTAGTTGTCTCATGATAAAGTAATAACATCAGTATTACTTAAATACTGATATATTATTATAAATATGAAACAACCCTAATTCACCTTCTATCCATCCTACGGAAAAATGAAATCACCGCGCGTGCGTACGTACGGAATACCGTCTCCACGCCGTGGTGTACTCTATTTTCCACCATCAACTTACAAGGATGGGTATAATGGTGAAATGAGTAACTATATATGATTATTATAAAGTGATATTGATACTTAAATAGTATAAATACACTTAAATACAATTCCACGATCATGGGAACAATATCATCGCTCATGCGTACGTACGGAATACCGTCTCCACGATGTGATGCGACTCATTCTACATGATCATCATTACATAGTAATTATATAAATGAATTGAATGAATAAATATGATATATGTTACACTAATACCATTCTGGATATAAGGTATCTATAACCTTAAAAGAAGAATAAGAATTTATTCGGCAAAACACGCATAAGAACAAAAGGCAATAAAGACCCGAGTAACAAGTAACAATGAAATATTACTAATAAGAAGCTAAGAATATGACCATATATGATATCATATCAATATGTATGATTCTGGAATAAGTCAATAACATTATTTAAACCATTATACAGGAGATTCGTACACGTACAAAGCAAATCGGACCTAAGGTAAGGGAAATATCACAATCTCATTTTTATCCGAGATTGTTTATACTTTGGTATTTACTGGGGTGTATTTTATCACCCACATACATGTTTACTCAATATGTAATATTATTTCCATCCAACTACAATTTTTTAAATCCAATTTTACCCTTCGGTGAGTTTTTAGTAAAGGATATGAAAGGAATCTTTTGTCGTTTTTCGTACGAGGTACTTTTTGACTTTTCCGAAAAAAGTTCGGGAGGGATGTTTTTTTAACTTATATGGAAAGAATGGATTTTTAAAACATTATTTCCAAGAATCTTCCTTTATAAGTTTTCAAGTTTATTTTTAGTCAACTTCTTTTAGTTTATAATTGTATGACATGTTAAGAAAAGAAAAGTGTTTTTGAAGTAGAAAGGATATTTTCCTCAAGAATGGAGTTCAAATGTTTTATCAAAATTATTTTCCATCTAAGATAATATAGGGTTCTGTTTTTATCCCTATTATTACATTGATTTGATTATATTTTGAGGAAATTATTTTTATGAAGTCATTTACCTTATATGATTTGTTTTATGATGTCATGATGTTTCAAGAATCCCATTTTTGTTACATATGTTATGCGATGATGTATGATTTATGATTATGTGGCACACATAAAAAAGGATTCATTATAAGATGGGTGGGACCTATATCTCCCTCAAATGCATTGGGTAAAGATTTATATCTCATGAGATAGACAAGGCTGGAACGGAAGGTTATTTCGGTTCAGTGATACAAGACTGAAATGAGGAGTGAACTCGGTTCAGAAATGGACTTTGTCCGCTAAGATAGTCTTGGAAATGAGTCATGACTAACAAGAAATGATTTTCCATGATTATGTGTGCATGCCACAAAGTTTCAAGTTTTATGTTATGATTATGGGAATCTCATTTTCACTTCTATGATTTATTCCATGTTAAGATATTATGATCTCTTTTGCAGGATATGATTTTCAAAAAGATATGATATGATTTTTATTTCCTTTATTTGCCCTTGCTGAGCATTTGAGCTCACCCTTTTTTGTATGTTTTCTTTTCCCCAGGTCAGGAAGATGGATATTAAGTAGAATATGCTTAAAGGGACCCTAGATATGATGAAATAAATGGGAGACACTGTAGAAGATTTATGAATCAGTTGTTTATGTTTCCCAGTTTCTAAAGACACTATACCTATACGGTCCTTTGTGGTTTTCTCATATGTTGTAATAAGTGTGCTTCAATTTTGAAGTATTAACAATGTATGTAAAGTATGGGTCGTTATATTGTTAATGGACATGTTCATTCTTAATTAATATTTTTTTCAAATCATGTTATGGATATATATATATATATTTATTTATATCACTTATCCAAGTTATATATAATTGAATTGTAATTGGTTTTATGTCCATATTCATAGTATCATGATTATTAAAAGGGAATATAATGAACCAAATAAATGTATGAGTAATTACAGTGATTAAGGGTTTAATGTCCTTTATTAACCTTTTCACATTAATGAAAGGTAAATAAAGGAACTGAATTATTTATTAAATGGTATGAGTATTAAATTTAATAATTAAATAATAATATATGTATAATGTTCTTATTTTATATGAACCTTTTTATCTTTATTATAATGGTCAGACTTGATCCATCCTTGGATTCATAAAGTAATTCCATGAGCATTTAGGGGATGCCATTCCAAATCAAGGAGACAGTTGGAATGGTTTATACCCACCTTAAAACATGGTCCTTGTCTAATAGGGGAGGCACAACATGATTTTTTAGGACCCCTTCACTATATTTTAGTATACTAGGATGCCTTAGATACACTCCCTAGATCTAGATTGATGTCTTAGGACATGCAGTGTCATTGATTCACCCCATTGATACCAATCATGCTTAACCTGATATTTCTACAGATGAGATCCATGGACTCAATTATACTCTTTTGTAGTTTGATGACTTAAGAAATCCCCATGAATTATACACAAACCCTTTTATTTCTAGACTGAATGTGTTACTACAATGAGTTGTCCAACTCCTAAGGTCACAGATGCCTTGATTTCACCTTGGACAGACTTTTATTATTATTATTATGATCTATTATAGTATTTTCGATAGTACATATGATTTATCTCTATAAACAGAACATAAATGAATTAATTAAATGATATCATGTTCAGAGACATCACCAGTTGAGGCTGAAGTAGGCATGTATTATTTATTTGTAATTTCTTCACATTTATATATACCCACACATTTTCAGTTTATATTCATAAACTAGATTTGTATAGAAGCTGTTGGTGGTGGAATAATGAGATTTATCTCACCCCTATCTGATCCATCTTTGATACACAATAAGATTATATGATCATAGGTATGGACAAGGAGAAGTGTACCGCCATAGACACCTATCTTTCTTGCTTATTTTGGATCGAGTTTGGTTGAAAAATACATAGATAGTTCTTATGATAATTGGATAGTTTTCTTTTATTTTTTTTATTTTGTAAAACATATATTGATATTTCTACCTGCTGCCAAGGGTACCTATTTTCAAGATTTGTAGATACATAAAATTATATCATCATATATTGTATACAATGCTGTTCAATTTTTTAGGTGATTATTATTGGTGGATGATTATGATCAATTATGTTTCTATACTTGTTTATTCATTATTATTATTATGGTATTTTTTAAACATGTATTTTTATATCTCTATTGTGGTCCACTTTGACTAGATGACATTGTCTCCCTAAAGACACATCCTTAGCCCTCACTGCTAGTCGGCAGCCTATGACATATTGGGTGGTGATATTAAGGCCATGAGGCCCATAGGATCATGGAATCCATTTAGTGGATCCCAGGTCAGAATTTTAGATTATATACTTGTGACCCTTTATTACCATTTTATTAGTAATTCCATGTAATAGTCATGTTTCTGGTAATAAAAGCTTTATTTTTCATATATGTTTTGTTTTTTATTTTTATTCCTCTTACTTTGATCTTGGTTCCATCATATCCATTATTTTAACCTAGATATAAATAACATATATATTTATATATATGTATTTATAGTGATCTATAAAAGTTAGATATATAAAATGAAATACAACATTCATAGAGACCGTAGGTTATACATATGCTTGAATGCTATTTTTATTTTAATGATGGAAAGAAAGAAATAATTATAAATACTTTATAGAAATTATATAATTTTTTTATGTCATATATATATATATATATATCATATTTTCATTAAAACCATCCATTTTATCTTTCTTGTAAATCATGAATGAATCACAAAGCTTCGCGATGCAGTAGTCCATCGTACACGAATGGCGTTATCATATTCACATGGAATAGAAAGTAAAAAAAAGAACATGTGATATTATTATTCCAAAAGTACAATAATATCAAAAATATAATATCTAAACATTTAATTATTTTTTAAACTTTTCCTAAGAGGTGGTAATGAATAAATGAATGACATTGGTTCGCGAGATGGTAGTCCTCTATACACACAAATGATAATTTTGAATCCTTTTCTTGGAAGATGATTTATTTTAGGTCATTCCCTTAACATAAAAAATATATGTATGTATAAGATAATAATTTTATTAAATTATAATGGTTCAATATTAAATGAAGGATGTGAAGTAATAATTAATATAAAAAATCTCGATGAGGAATTTTACCTCTTCCCTGGGTAACCTCCTTAGGCTTTCACCAAATCCTTCACAGGTTTATTTTTTTAACAAAGTAAGTCTTATAGAAAGATATAATGGAATTTTTAGAGTTATTTGGGTAGGTTTTGGATGAAAATTTTTTTCTGACAGTTTTAAAAATTGAGGACTGTTGGTGGCCTTTTATAAATGAGGTGAGTGGTACACGTGTAATTATTTGGAATAAAAATATGTACCCATGTTTTTCACCTGAAAAAGGATAGGAAATGGACCATTATCAATAAATATAAATTATAATGTCTAAATATGGATAAAAAATATATTATTGACAATTTTTAGGTGATTATAAACCCTTATAATTTATGTTTAACCCCCTCGTAAACCCATTTTTACTTTAACTATGAAAAAAAATTATATTTTTTGTTTTTTAATTTTCATCATGTTAAATTATTAAGATGATATTATTGGATAATATAATTCTGACTCAAAATATGAAATCCATTTTCAAATTCCATTCACATAAGTGACAAAACTTAATTTAAATTTAATTCCACCAATGATATGAGAAAGCGAGTTTTCAATGAGAAAAAATGCTCAAAAGATTGAAATGTTATCATATATAAATTCAATACAAAATTTATTGAATTGACCTAAATTGGATTAGTTGAAATATAATTGAGCTAATTTAACTTTAATTTTTTTTTAAAATTTATTCAAAAATTATAAATAATTTGAAAGAAAAGGCGGTTTTAAATTAAAATTCATTATTTTTCACTGTTTATAAATAAATGAAACATTTCAGAAAAATCCCAAATACTAAACCTAAACTAATTTTTACATTTTTATTTAAAAATTAAAGACTATTTTATGAAATTAATTTCCTATAATTTTCAAAAATTAATTTTATTATTATTCATAATAAAACATAAACACATTGTTTTTGAGAAAGCAGTGTTTTTGAAACAAATAAATACTTTATTGAAAATTATGTATTTTATTATCAACATGTTAATTATATAAAACTATTATAATGAATATTTAAAAATTATTTTTTACTATTCAAATTACTATGTTTTATGACTAGGTAATAATAGTTTCATTTAAATAATTATATTAATGATATATCTTTGCCTTGTTAAAACTCAGTGTTGTGTGTAACACAAGCTAAACTCCATGTTTATTGTAACACAAGCTATCAAAAAAATTTAATTTATTTGAACAACATAATTTACAAAAACATTGGGTGTTACATTCTACCACCTTTAAAATTAATTTCTCTTTCCAAATTCATCACTCTATTACAAAAAATGAGGTTACTTCTGCCTCATGATATCCTCAAGTTATCATGTAGCTTCATCAAAACAGTGGTTTCACTAGAAAAAGTTATCTATAAGAGTGGTCCTATTTCATATAACTTTCTCTATATGATCTAGAATCTCTATAGTTTTTTCTTCATAAGAATTATCAAGCTCATGTGGTACTAACTCTCAATTCAGTCCATGTGAAGGTTCAAGTATATAATTCCTCATGAGATATGCAAGGAACACATCATAAAAATTTGAGATGTTTGGTGGAAGCACCAAGAAATATACTAATATAACGATACAATCAATAATTTAAAAGGGACTGTTATAACTTGGACTTAGTTTCTATTCCTTTCTGAATCTCATAGCCTCCCTCCACCGAGAAATTCTTAGAAACAGCTTTTCACCAACTTCAAATTCTAAATCACACTGGTAATTGCCTCTACAACTTTTCTTTCCAATATAATCTACCTTAATGTATTTCTAAATGGGTATAAAATACTCTACCATTTTCTCAAATATTATAGGTCCCTATAGATTTATTCCTCTAACTTCATTCCATCACGTTAGAGTTCTACACTACTTTCCATCAAGTGCTTCGCAATGTTTCACCTGAATTCTGGTGTGAAATATATTGTTGTATATAAACTCAACTAAAGGACTTTGTTGATACCAACAACCATTGAAATATAAATAAAAGTATCTCAAAATATCAAATAGGATTTTAATTACTCTATTAGACTAACCGTCTATTTTAGGATGATATACAGTGCTAAAACTCAACTCCATAACAAGGTATTGCTGAAGACTTCTCTAAAACTTTGAGGTAAACCTTAGATCCCAAATGAACATAATGGAATGTTGTTATCCATGAAACATAACCACTTCCTTAATGTATATCCCAAAAAGATTAACTAGATAAAATTATTATCTAATATTGAATAATTATGTTGACTTAGTAAGGTGATCAACTACAAACCATATAAAATTATTCCCTTTAGATGTTTTGGGGGAGTCTAATGACAAAATCCATGGTTTTTTTCACATTTCCTTTCTGGTATGTGAAATGCATGTAAAATCCCCTTGTAATTTTTACTCCCATCCTTAAATTTGGGACATACCAATAACCGAGATACAAACTCTATGATATCTCTCTTTATTTTTTCCCACCAGAAGCTCTCTCTAGAATCTATATATTATAGGATCGAAATATGAATGTAGATTCTCAATTATAAGAGGGGGGGGGGGGTGAATTGTAAGTTTAAAAACTGTCGTTTTTAGCCTTATAGAAAACTATGTTTAACAAAGTTAAACAATGTAAATTCACAAGACCTCTTAGTTATACAAAATTTCTAGTTTCTGGAAATATGGTTTCAAAAATGAAACTTAATAAAAGTTTAAAAGGAAAAGATTCTACCTTAAACCATATAGAACATTATTAATCAGAGTATAAAAAAGAATAAGAAAGTTTAAAAATATTATACTTTCTTCCTTTATCAAAACACAGTATAATATAAACATGAAACAAAACAAGTAACAAGTATGAAATATTTTAACCCAAAGAGAAGGGTATCTAACAACCTTGGATAAACGCCCCTTGATTTATACATTCAAAACATTATGTCTTACCCACACAAGGGTATTCCCCTGATAGGAATATTAGAATATTTTTTGATATCCCCGCAAGCCCTTGAACTTTAAAGTAGTCAGAACCACAGTCTTCCTATCCATAGAAGTCCTCGAACTTTAAGGTAGTTGGAACCTATTTCTTCTTATCTTCGGAAGTCCTCAATTGTACACATAAGCAATCGGAGTCTCACAAAGCAAGCATAACAAGATGTTCAGTACGCACAATGGATGAGAGTCTCTCTCTCTAGAAATTACTTTAGCAGCATGCAATATCTAGTGATCAACATTGTCTCGGTTGTTGTTGAGCTCAATTAAAAGAGCTTCTATTTATAGAAATTTCTCCAATGGTCGGCTCCTTCCTCCAACGGTCATATTTTCCATGAATCAAAGAAGGAACTGTACACATGTCACTCAAACAAAGGTTAAATAGAAACATATTGCACGACATCATTTCATAACAATAACAGGGGTAAGTAAAACGTGATTGCTTAACCAAATCCAATTTTTCAGAGTCTAAGGAAAAATAAGGTTCGAAGTCTAAGAAAATAAACACTTGGAGACGATAAATCATAAATATCAACATTATTTTTTTCAAGGAATTTGGAACCTGAATTATATAGATTTCAAAATTACTATTCTAATGAATTTTAAATCTGAATTCTTAGGAATTCAGAGTGTGAATTCTGAGGAATTCAGAGTCTGAATTCTGGGGAATTCGGAGTCTGAAGTCTGGGGAATTTGGAGTCTAAATTCTAAGGAATTCAGAGTCTAAATTATGAGGAATTCAGAGTCTAAATTATGAGAAATTATGATTTTTAATTCTAAGGAATTCAGAATCTAAATTCTAAAGAATTTAGAGATTTAATTATAAGGAATTATAAGACCAAATTTCTGAGAATTTGGAATCTAAAGTAAAGAGAATTAGGAGTCTCCATTCCAGAGAATTTGGAATTTGAATTTCATAGAATTAAAAATCTAGATTTCAGAGAATTCAGAATCTAATCTTCATCGAATTCAGAATCTAAATTAGGATCCTGGCATCAGAATCTGAAAATATAATACTCTAAAATAATGTATTTATAGGATTATGAGGTTTTAGATGTGAAATTTATTTTTAGACATTAGAGATGAAAGGAGTTAGGGTGAGAGAAACTATAAAATGAACAATGAAAACTAAGGTAACGAGAACATTTCTTTGGGGAAAGAAAAATTTCCTTAATAAAATAAATCTTAGAGGAAATAAAATTTTCCTTGAGATAGAGTGTTTGTTTTTTTCAAAACATAAATGAATGGAAAAGTCATAAGGAAACCTTATTGACTCATCACATATATCTTATTAGTTACTAAATAAATAGATAATGATGAACTATGAGATTACTAGAACAAATTACTCTTTTAATATACAATAGAAGGAACACATACATAGTTTATGAACCTTATAATCATTCCATCATGATTGAGGTTAAACAACATAATATTTCTAACCTTCTTTTTTAGATATACATCTTCCTTTTTTTCCTCTTTAGTCTTCACTTGGATAAATGTTTGAACATTCAATTGTGAAATGTAAGATTTGTTTTGTTAATTTTGAATTTCTAGATATTTCCATTACAAATCCAAGAATATTTAATCTTTTGTGACCCTTTTCATGGATAATCTATCATGATCCTTTATACTACAAGCATAAACTACCTTGTTACCTTTCCCTGGGTGGTAATTTATTGAGCAGCCATAATCATTAATTAGATATAACCATCTTATCATGAACATATTGAACTCTATATATTTAAATATATACTTCAAAATATTATCATTGGTATATATATCACTCTTTTCTCCATAAAGATAATTCCTCTATATCTATAATGAAAAAATATTATAAATGAATCCAAATCATGTGTTGGGTAATTTTTCTCATGAACCTTCATCTTTTATGAGGCATATGTTATAATCATGTCATTATTTTTGAGAACACATCCTGATAACTTCTTGGATTCATCAACAAAGATTACAAACCCCTATACACTATAGGGCAATGTAATCATAGGCGAACTGACTAATATTCTATTCAGTTCCTTGAAATTTTCCTCAAACTCACTTGTCAATAAGAACTTGTCTCCCTTATGAGTTAACTTGGTGTGTGGATTGGATATTATTTATAAATTATTCAAAAACAATTTATAATATCCAGCTAAAACAATCAAATTATGGATCTTAGTCACCATGGATGTTCTGGTTCAAAACATAATATCTTCAATCTATGATGGATCAAATGATATATCCTCTATTTAGATAATATTACCCAAAAATGAAATCTAATATAGAAAAAAAATCACCATTTTAAAAATTTTCATATATTTTATCTTTCATTAGGGCCTTTAGAACACATCTCAAGTGATATTTATGATCTTAATTTCACTTTTAATAGACAATAGTATCATTTATATACTCTAGCACATACAGATCTAGGTAATCTCTAAAGACCCAATTCATTAAATCGATGAAGATAACAGGGGAATTAGTAAGAAAAACTGACATCCCTATATATTCATAGTATCCATACCTTGTACAGAATGATGTCTTGGGTATATGAACCTTCTTGAAATTTAGTATATGATATCTATAATGAAGGTTAATCTTGGAAAAGTATTTATCTTCCTGAATTTTATCAAAAACTTCATCAATATATAATATAAGACACTTGTTCTTGATCATGATCTTGCTTTGATTTTGATAATCAATTAAGAGACACATATATCAATATTTATTTTTGAAAAAGATAATATTTTTACCCTAATGTGGAACACTTGGACAAATGAATCTTTTGTTATGGTCCTCCTAGTGCTGCTTCATCAATTTCTGCAACTCAATCAAGGAAATTCTATATAAATCATTTGAAATTGGCCTGTCACCAGGTATGAGTTCTATTGAAAACTCAATTTCACTAATTTGTGGAAGACTAATAACCTCTTCATGAATGATATCAACATGTTTCTATAAAATAGGTATACTATCAATTTTGAGTTTCTTCCCATGAATATGAGATAAACACCCCTTCATAATGGGAATTGAGATCCATCTAATGGATAAGACATCCATCATAAGTCCATATGTATTATCACATTTATGGAAAATCATAGGGTGGTTTGGAATATCAAAAAAGACACCACTTCCTCAAAATTTATATAGTATTTATGTTGAGAAATATAATCTGTTCCTATGATGACATCAAATTCAACTAGAGGAATAATGATAATATTTTTTTGATATATATTCCCACCAACATCAACAAGAGAGGAATCATATACCATTATGGGGTTTCACTACTTATTCTATATATAATTATTTGCGAGGAACCTTGATATCCTTATAAAATTCTTTAGATAAGAAAAAATGGGTCGTTCTAGAGTCAAATAAGGCATTATTTGTTCTTGAGTGGCCAATTAGAGTACCTTTCACCAAATCATTATCTCACCCCTTATAAAAACATTGATCACATGAGATTTCCATTTTTCTATAATATAAATAGGTTTCTAACAACGATTATTGTCATTAAGATTTAGATTTCAGCACAGGTTAGAATTGTTCTCCTACTCATTACATTTGGAACATAGGATTTTGGGTATTGTATTCTTTGAAGAATTCTCTCTTTTCACATGATTAGATAATTTATTACCATCACTTCACTAATCAATTTCCCAATCACCCTCCCTTATACACATAAAATAATTTCTAGTACCATGAATAAAATTACTTCTATTACTAATACCATACATTGAGGATAAATAAAAGCTCATCTTCTTCTCTACACGGTTCTTATGTTTTCACTTGAATTATATTTTTCTATTTTTATCAAAAATATGATATTAAAATGTCAGTCCAACATCCATTTTCACCTTAATAGCACATAAAGAAATCTATTCATAGTTACTTATGTCTCTTATGAATAATTACCTTTGGAGACGTGGTTTTAAGCTACTGAATAATCTATCCACATTACTTTTAGGTTGGATGATAATACCAAAAGTGTCCTTCAGAAGCCCTATAAAATTTTCCTTGTAGGTACCAACAGATCCATAATCCTTTTCTTTATCTCAAGGAACTCCTCATCTATCTTTATATAAATAATATAAGGAAAGTAATTATTGAAAATTAATTTCTTGAACTTGTCACAATACATGGATTTAATATCATCTGGTTGTCTCATATACTTTATAGGAGTCCACTATTGATCTATTTCACCTTACAAATAGTAAACAACCAAAATGAATTTTCATGTTCCAAACAATTAAAAAAATAAAATATATTTTTAATGATACTGGTCCATTTCTCAAAAACTAGTGGATTATAATCCCCACTAAAATAAGTTGTATTTCTCTTCTTTAATGACTCAATAAATTTTTTCCCTCCTTTGTTCATTAGGAAGTGCAATATGATTCACAGCTTAAGAATGTTGTTTCAGTATAGCAATGAGATTTTTCATTGAAACTCCTATAACATTTTTATGATCAAGAGTACAATCATTTCACTTTCTGTCACACTCATCATTAATATGATTTCTTCGAGTTCCATAAATGTACTAAAACCAAAAAAAATGTGTAAGAAACAATACCCATAGTTGGGAACCACATAATCATAAAAAATAACTTATAATAAGTCTAAATAATGATTTTTTTTAATTTATTAAAACATAGGTTTATACTGGGTCATTAATAGTTATCTTTTATTTATATCCTTTGTGATGGTTAGTAAGTTTTTTTGAATTTCCTTAGAATATACCTCAGGAGTTTCAAAACAAGTGTTCTATAAGGCCCATTTTCATGACCGAGGTAATGATAGAGTCTAGCTAAATTTTATCTTTTTTCTTTTGTTACCACTAGGTACCTTTGTTCCATAGCCACATCCACTCATAGTATGAAATTAGGGATGTAATTTCTTAGAAACCACTCACTATATCCTTTACCAAAATTACAAGACATTTTATTATACTTTATCTTATCCTAAGATGTATCTTTAGACACACATCTTTAGGGACCTCACTAATGTTATCTCGTCCTAGTTTTCAAAGTTTTTCTAAAACTATCCTTTGATACCAACTTTAGTGAGATATTATTATCATAAAAAGATATTACATGATTTTTGGTGAACATTTATTAAATTTAAAAACACACTTTGGAGGATTGTAAAGCCATAATGCCTTTGGAAACATGAAAACATAGAAAAATTGGTTCATTAGTGAAATTCAACATATACTACTTTGTACTTCATATATAACACCATTCTTAGAAATATCATACATAATAAATTTCTTTTTTACCTAGGGAAAGGAAACAAAAAAAAATGGGTGATCTTAGAAGTTCAATAAGTGTAAAAAAGTGAGATATGTTATAATGATGTGAAAATAAGGGCATGAGATCTTGAGAATAACATTTAAAAACAACACCCTTTACATAAAATATCATAATATCATGTCATGCAAAAATTATTGGATGTTAATAATATATGAATCATAAGATAATCAAAGAATATGGGCCATGAGAGAATAACATTGGCATAAGACATGGAATTGTGACATACACATAAGTATTAAAAATCATTTCCATAGTAGTCAAGGATAAATTCCCAGGATATCATAGTGGAATGGGTTCCCTCCCTAAACAATAATATTATTCAAGGTTCACTCTGAACACTATCATAGAAAACAAAGTCCCTTTCAAAACTCGGTACACCATCCGTTATAGTGTTGCCGATCTCATGAGATAAAAATCATTACCCAATATATTGGATGGAGATATTGGTAACACCTATAACATAAAGAAAATCATAAGTATATATGACACAAGATCATAAAATTTTCATCCTATAATAACCCATGAAATTAAATGGGTTTCATAAAAATTTAATCATATCATAACATATGGAAAAGAGATAGGATTCATAATCATTTCATTATTTCATCATAGTATAACCCATAAAAAGAATCAGGTTTCATAATAGTTATATCATATTATAGCCGTGGATGAGAAATGGGATTCATAAAAATCATGTCATTATAAACATAAAATATTCAATGAAATAATAAGAATGGTATCCTTAATTCAAATACCCTTTAAAGAATAGGTAACATCAAAAAATGTCATCTTATTTGGAAAATTATTTTGAAAGATTTGTTAAAACATTTCTTGTGGAAAATATCCTTCCTCCTTTTAAAAATATTTTTTTAAAATATAAATAAATTTTAAAATCCTTTTAGTTGAAAATAAACATGATAAATTATAAATGAATCTTCAATGAAAATTCTTTTCATGATGAGGATAAGTTTTTGTATTTCAATGCATGTTAAATCAAAGATTTCACTAACATTTTTTTAGTAAAATACAAACAAGAATTGTTTTCAAAAAATACATGAGTATTCCTATATTTTTTAAGAAATGAAAAAAATAAAAAAAAACTATTTTAAAAATAATTAAAACATAGTAAATCATTTTGGAAAATATTTTTGGAAAACATTATTTTGGAAGAAAATAAATTTCTTGACCGTAGAGAGAAATAAATTTGGATTTTAAGAAAACAATATGTAATTTATTTTAATTACCAGATATTTGAAAAAACAGTATTATTAATATAATGACTAATCAAATGATAATAAAATTAATGATTTTTTTGAGATATAGATCATGTGATTTTATCATCAGAAACATAATTATCGATAATCCCCAAAAATGATGTGGTTCTAACATAAAATATTCAAAACTTTGGAAAATTTAAAACTTAATAACCATGAATAATTATCATTAAATGAGACTTAAAATATCACAAGGATAAATAAATTAATTATATTAAATATAAAATGAGTTTTATATACTCTTCATAATGGAATATAGGTGGAAAAAATATCATATGTCTCAAAGAAAGAAAATTGAGATAAAACCTCATTACCTCACATCTCAAATTCCTTCAGACGCATTAGAGGCAACTGTATGATAAATACATGTTTATTATAAATCATTTAAAGAACCAAAATTTTATATATCTTACAATATATTTTTAACTTATGAACTTTTATTACCCATTTATTTATAATTCAAAGTTAATGTCACGTTTTGAGTAATATTTACTTTGTTTTTCACATATGTTTTGATTTTTTATTTTTGGTCCTCTTAATTTTATAAATGTTCCATAATTTACATAATGTTAAAAATAATATAAATAATATAAATAATATAAATATTATATATATTCATAATATATGTATATATAGTGATCTATAACTGTTAGTGATTGAAAATGAAATACGCCGTTAATGGAGACGGTAGGCCACACCTATGCATGAATGTTGTTTCCATTTTCTCGATGAAAAAAAGGTAAATAATATATTAAAATTATAAAATAATTTTATATCATATATATAATTATTTTCATTTAATCCATACAATTTATGTAAATCGTGAACAAATCACATTAGTTCACGAGGCGCTAGTCTGCCGTACACATAAACATTGTTAACGTATTCCCATGGAATGGAAAAGTAAAAATGGACCATGTGATATTATGATTAATAAATAATAATTTCATAAATATCATATATAAACAATTAATACATAATTATAACCATCCATGAGAGGTTGTAATGAAATAATTAATGACATCAGTTTGTGAGGTGGTAGTATGTCGTACACACGAATGATGATTTCATAACACATTTTATGGAAGAGAAGATAGAGTAGGTCATAAAATTAATATAAACACATATCACTATATTTATTATAATTAGTTTATTATATCATTATGTATTAATAAAAACTTAATTATATGGAATAAGAGATAAAATAAAAAATATCGATGAAGAATGTTTTCCCATCCTTAGGTAACCTCCTTACGTATGAAACAAATGACTTTAAAGGTTGGTTTTATGCCAAAAATGAGGATTCTAGGAAAAGAGGAGAGAATTTGGGGAGTTATTTTTATATGTATTGGTTGAAACAAAATGGTTTCACGTTTTTAATTAGAGTGTATATGGGGTGACATTTTATAAGTGAGGTGAGCGGTAAACTTGAAATTTCATGAATGAAAAATGTGTACCCACATTTTTCTCATTCTAAAAGGATAAAAAATGGAACCTTATCAAGAATTATAGATTATATGGTATAAATATTTCCATAAAATATATTTTATAAAAGTTTTTTGGTCATTTTAACCCTTATCACTTTCGGTTAACTATAGGTAAACCCATTTTTACCTTAACCATGGTAAATATTTTTTTTCTTCTACTTTTACTATTCATTATGGTGAAAAAATAAGTTGAACTTATTGAATAATATAAATTATTATTACTAAAAGTAATTAATTAATTAATTATAATTAAATTCACAGAATTGGAAAATTTTAATTTAAAATTAATCATGTAGACAAGATGAGAAAGAAGGTTTTCAAAGAAAAATATTCAAAAGTTAGAAGTGTTTATACAAAAAATAAATTTTAAATTAAGTAAATTGACCTAAATTGGATTAATAGATATATAATTGAACTAATTATACTTAAAATATATAAAATATAGTAAAAAATTATATATAATTTAAATGAAAATGTAGTTTTTAATTAAAATTCAGTTTTTTCACTATTCATCAAAAAATAAAACTTTTTTGAAAAATCACCAAAGATCACTCTAATATAATCTTTACAGTATTATTCAAAAAATAAATTTTATTTTATAAAATTCATTATCTAATGTTTCCAAAAAATTAATTTTATTACTGTTCAAAAAATACGAGAAAACATTTGTTTGAGAATATAATACTTTCAAATCAAATAAGAAATTTTATGAAAATTATATATTTTATTATCAATATATATTTTATATATAAAACACTATAATTATTATTTAACTATTATTTATTACTATTCATATATATATTTTTAATGGCTAGTAAATAATGGCCACATTTAAAAAACCATATTAATAATAAATACTAATTTTGTTAAAAATCAGTGATAGGTGTAACATAAGTTAAAATAAGTGTTTCATGGAAATAAATACATTAAATCAATTGAATTTAATTGAAAAAAATAAGGTAAAATAATTTAAGGTGTTACGAGACATGCTGATACTTGACCCAAATCCATCTTCTATCTAAATTTTGTCATTAATTGTTTGAACAAACATATCTTTTAATAAGAATATCATCCTCATATCAATTAGTCAAGTTTCACAATTCCTATTTTCTACTTATGAATAATCTTGTAATGTACCTTAGACATATTATACTATTAAATAATACTCATTTTTAGGTTGAACACTGAACAACATTCTAATTATGAGTTCAACTACAATATTGTTATATGCCTGTAAATATTTGGGGACTTTCTCCTCAGTAAAAATATACCTCTGGTTAGTGGGGATAAATATGGAAGAAATTATTATAATTACCAAACAATAATGTCCCTTGGAGTCATATTAATTAATTATAGAATGTAATCAGAGGTTTATGGTAACTCAAGTATTTAAGGCATGAAGTGATGTTGGTTGAAAAGAGACATTGAAAAAGTGAAAGAGACATTTTAGTCCTGAACCATGTTGGGTCATAATGATACTTTAAATGGGAGTTTAAATGGTTTGAAATTTGTGATTGGAGCCACAATATGTGGTTCATAAGTCACAACTTATTTTTAAAAGGTGGTAATCAAGAAACTCATAGTTTTTATAAAGGATGACCGCAGTTCTCATCTAGATCAGACCCAATGGAGGATCATTCTCATATCCTGGTATGGGAATTATAGAAAAAAAATAATATTAATTCCTTTTCCTATGTAACAACAATGTTTCATTACCAAACTCTAATATTGAGATCCCAAACACTAAGGGTTTTTGGGAATAATGTGGCATTTTATCTGAGTGTAGAGTCCTTTACACCATGAAACCTTACATGAATCTGGATCTCATATAAGAAAACCAATCCTTGTGGAATGGATAATTTTATGTAGTTTAATCTATTAGATAATGGACCATAGGACATTAAATTTATCATAATTTGATAAAGAGTATGTGCTAAAAAGTTTATATTCATGTATATAGGAATTAAATATCATACAAATTAAGATCATATAGATAGAAAATTTTTAATTGAGGAATTTTTTATATGATTGGGTTTGTAGATACAAAACCACATGATAAGGATATTGAGAATGTCTGGATCACTTTTAGAACAAGATTTATTCATCTTAATGTTGTACTCTTTGAGGTAAACCTATAAGGAATGATGATATTATACCCAAAATGGCATTGAAATACATTGGTCTTTTTTTACTGGGCCAAGGATGAGAGATCTAGGCATCACTACACAAATTATGATTATAAGAATCAAGAAACACATAGTTTTTATTAAAATTCCCCCATACATATCAGTTTATTACTCAAGGGGAGTTTTCTATGCTCACTACAAGTTTATGCACAAAGAGTTCTACGTTGGAGATATCCTATGTAGAATTTATTTGAATGTAAGAGAGTAGGTATTACCCAATAGAACCCTCTAGAATTTTTATAATCTTGTATGGTATACCATGGTGGGAGATTTTATATTTATGTGGTTGGAATGAAACAATAATATATCTTCTCCATATAACTTAATCCATGGATTAATACCAAACATGAACACCAGTTACAACACTAGGATGAAACTCTCTAATGTGTGTTGGGGGATTTCTTAGTATAGTTTCATGGAAGGAGAACCATATGATCTAGGGTATATTACATTGATATAACTCATATTAATGAAATTGAGGTCTCTCATAATGGACCTCTTCAATAAATTTAAGGTAATGTTGGGTGGACAATATATTTTTCATTCTAACATCTTATAAAAAGGGATCAATCATTATTTAGTTTAAGGTCATGTGATGTGGACCTATATAGATAATATTTTTTATCGATTCATTGTGTGCATTAGCGAAATAATGTTTTTGACTGGGTCTAGTGGTTTGGATGTCAATATATAACCTGTGATAATATGAATCAAGCCACATATATTTCTTATTATATGGTGGGGGTATATTATATTAGTTAAAACAGAGAAATTTAAAAATATCCTGGTTTGAGGACTCTTACATGGATCTTAAACTCTTTTAAGGATAAAAAGTATAAAAAACAAGACACCATGAACAAATTGATAGGTAATGTATGGTGGAATTTATGTTGCATAGTTTAACATCATGTGATTGGGATTTTTTTTTTAATTTTTGGACATGTAATGAGGAATTATACACAAAGTGTTTTATATAGTTATGATTTATGCATAATATAAAATAAAATCATCAGATTTATAGACCTTTGAAGGAACACCCAATGTGAATGAAGTATTATGATCCATGGGAACAAGTAGGGGATTTGGTTTGAATTTGTAGCTAGGCTTAAGAAATGAGATCCATAAATTATTACATATCCTATATTAATAGGAATGAATCAAAATAAATTTTATATTAAAGGGAATATCATTTTTGTTTCAAAAAATAGATGGAGGAAGGAAACATGTACTGATAACTCTAACATGAATCTATATCTCATATTAAAAATGTATTTTAATACCATATATTGTATATGAATATGATATTGGGTAATTTTTATCTCACTAAAAACTGATGGTTATAGAAAAATCAGAAAGTGGGAACTCCTAAATGGATTTGGTTCTTGTGTTGGGGGATTGATAGTGATGGGGATTTATCATTAGGCCATGGATAAGATATCCAAACATTGATGCATATGGTGAAACATCATAAATCCATCCACAAATAGTTTTTATAAATTTCATCCCAATACAAGTAAATCTATTACATAAGGAGGAGAATTAAGCTTTGATTCAATTTAATAAAAGGAGGAAACTTTATACCAATAACTTCTACATTGATTAATATATCATGGATAAGGATGATCCTAGAGAATGTATACCAATCATTATAGTTTAGAGTCAGTAGGATGGACATTACCCTATTCTATTTGTAATCAAGAACATATAATTGGGTTCCCCACATTTATTTGAATGGTATATTAATTGTGATAATAATAGAAACCAACTAGAAACTCTAAGATGAATTGATCCATTCCCAATGAAAGAAACAACAGGTCATTGTAAGATTACCCATATCACATAAGACCACATTCGATGGGTAAGTATTAAACCTTAATATTATCATCATATGGAGGGTCCATATTATGTTGTTTAAGATTATATAGGTATGACCTACTCTAAGAAGTTTAATATCATGCTGATTGGATGTAATGATACACAATTTAATATCATGATTATAACAAACCTACTCATTATTTAACATTAATACATAATTTATTAAATAATATTTCACCTAATAGTACCCAAAAGATTGATAAGTAAAGTTTCTTTGGGTATTAGGTACGTTACATAACAACTTAAAATAGAAAATACATTAGCTTTATTGAGAACTTAATTATCTTGATCATAATTTTTCGTGGCTTTTAAAACTACATCGGGTAACCTGGGGACATACATAAGAAAGGGGTGAGATGTAAATCCCAGTAAGGGAATAAACATGTCATTGCATGAAGAAAGTAATACATGTTAGATAATTGTCATAACAATGGGTAATAAAAGGAATTATAATCATAAACATTATTGATAATACATGATATAACATGATAAAAAAAATGAATCATGGAAAATATGGAAACAACTTATAACACATCATCATAAACATAAGTCAAGGATAACTGCCAAGACATCCTGATGGACAAAGAGACATATAGTAAAAAGGTTCACTATCTATCCCAACATGACATATTATGTGACTAAACATCAGACAATGAATTGTAGTGCTATATAATTATGTGTGCACCCATCACTTTCATTTCGTTATCATTCTTAAGTGTGCCACATTGATCATATGACATGGATTCATTTATCATCATATTTTATTCAATGATAAAGTAGTTTGGAATAAATAAATTTAACTCCCAATTCAAATAAGTATAAGTGTATAAAGGTGAAAACCCTTTAGAGTAAATGGGTAAGTTATTCACTACACAATAATTTTGGAATGGAATATCATAGTGAAATTTTTGAAGCACAACAACGTCCTTTAGAAATTCATAAAAATGGTTTATGAGGGATAAAGGGTTATATAATCATTTTTAAATCAAATGGGTATTAATAGGGAAATGGGAATACATGTCCAAAAATTAGGAATTGTAAATGGAATACATAAGATAGTAAATAAACTCGAATAAATAAGAGAAGGTGAGGATCCCTTACAAGAGTGTGTGACTTAAAATGATTGGGAGGAGCTTCTTGAGAGTTTGAGGGAACCTTGGGAGGACTCTAGAGAGAGGAGTTATGAGTACAGACATGGTCCACGGAATATTAGTAATGTTAAATGTGATCTTGGTTGGGTTTATATATGAAATAGTGGGGATTTCTTTATTATTTCTCAAACTTATGTTTTAGACACTATATAATAAAATAACCAAAAAAACCATACAATGGTTTTTCCCATGGTTTCTATAAAATGGGAGTGGTTTTCATTATTTTATAACTAAAAGTGATGAAATTATTAAAATAAATCCCTTTCTTATGTGGAGGTGAGTCGTTCTCTTAAAGAAATGATTTTAAAATCTTAAAATATATTAATATTTTGGAGGATTCAAAAAGGATTTATAAAATTAAAAAAATTAAAATAAATGAACATTATTTTAAGTTTAAAACATATATTGGGTCATGTATACCTTTTATAGTATTTGTTAATTCACTTCTGGGTCATTATGATGTCATAATACACACCAAATATTTTTACCTTATTTAATTTTTACCCAAAAAATCAACTGTATCAGAAAATTATGAGAAATTAACTGCTGGATAATTTTGACATTAAAATTAAACAAATAATATTCATTTTATCAAAATAATTTTCTAAATATATTAATTTTTACTCTTAAAATAATAATGGACATTTATAGATAAATGTTGAGTTTTTTTGACAATAACAAATTTTAAACCCATACTAAAATTACTTAAGACTTAGTACAACTTATATGATATTTTATATTGAGAAAAAATTATTTAATAATAAAAATTTATTAAAAATTTATTTATTTCAAAAATAAATAAATAAATTAAAATAATTGAATTTTAAAATTACCCAAAAATACACTTTGTGTTTTATTAAATCAAAATAAAAATTATTTATAAAGTAACAACAAGAAGTAAATATAAACATTATTCTATTGTAAATAGGATATAAATATAAATATTATTGAGTTTTTGATACATATATCTCAAATACACCAGAAATTTCCCTAAGAATAATGTGCATGACTATAAGACTTTTTTGTGGTGGTTCGACATACACGGTTTGGGATGTGATCTTGATGAGCCAAAAAATATCCCACAAATGGTTTTTTTCATGATTAAGTTGTTGGATATAATCTTTTTCTTGGTCATTAAAAAAACCTATATGTTATATCTCCGTCAAAATCTCTGATAAATGGGATTAATAGGGTACAATCGTACTAGTTTGAGCCATCAATTCCTTTTTCTATTTGAATTGTATTTATTAAAACCCTATATTTAAACTAATCAAGGAATCACTGTTCAAAGGTGATATTATAAGTGGTAATGATACTTAAAGTTTTTTTAAATATGATTTGATATTATAAAATCAAAGAATTTCTTTTGTTTTATATAACCATGTTACATAATAATAAATTTAATTAAATCACAAGGTAAATTTTATTTATAACATTTAGGGTCATTACAATATCACCCCCTTAAGAAATTTTAGCTTCAAAATTTTCTTTTACCACACTAAAAAAGATGAGGTTATCTTTTTATCATCCCTTCCCCCAGTTCCCACATTTCTTATTCAAGCTTGTGGATTATCCAAATCACTTTGACAAGGTGCGTTTTCTTATTCTGTTGAACATGGTCTCTATGATCTATGATCTTCACAGGATGCACCTAATAGGAAGGATCATTCACCAATGGTAACACTTCTTGATTGAGTACTTGTTAGGGGTTTTTAATATAATTTCTCAATAGGGACACATGGAATACATCATGTACATGAGATAGGGAATGTGGGAGTGCAAGTTGGTAGGCCACCACTCCGATGCGATCATTGATCTCAAAGGGGTCGATGTATATTGGACTATGATTTCCCTTATTACCTAATCTCATCACTTTCTTCCATAGATATATGAAGAGGAATACCATGTTTCCAACATCAAATTTCTGGTCCCTCCTATGATTTACAACATAGATATTCTATCAACTTTGAGCAGCCTTGATGTGTTGCAGAATGGTCTTAACCTCTTCAACAATTTCCAAAACCATTTTTTGACCTAGTAGTTTTAATCCCCCAACTTCATCCCAGCATGAAAGTGTTTTTCACCTATTCCCATAAAGGTATTTATAGGGTTCAAATTGGATTCTTGAGTGAAGACCATTTTTTAAGAGGACTCAACTAGAGGTAGATTCTAATCCCATCCTCTTTTGAATTCTATAGAATATACCCATAACATGTCTTCCACTATCTGAATAATCTACAAATATTATCCATAAATTTGAGTTTGATTCATTTGACTAAAGATTATCTCAGTGTTTAGATAATTTTTGAGAATTTTCTAGTACTTATAGGTGACACTCAGATCTCAATTGGATACAATTGATAGTGGTATTAAAGGAATCCTTACCACTTCTTTGATGTACATGTGTGCATATTTATCCAATGGGAAGTCCTCTCAAATAATGATAAAGTGAGATATCTTTGTAAGATAAAAAATAATGACCCATATATAATTTTTAACCTATATGTATTTAGGAGTGTAGTGAAAAAGTCCATGGTGATGTTTTCCCATTTCTATATTGGTATGGGTAATGGATACATCACCCCCTTATAATTCTGCTGTTCAACCATTATTGGCTGATATATCAAACACTTTGATGTGTATTTAAGGATATCATTCTTCATATTGTCTCACCAATAGTGATATCAAATATCTTGATACATATTTGTGCTTTCTGGATGAATGTAGATAGTCAAACCATATGAATCATCCAATTGTTCCTTCTTTAACTAGGGATTTGATGACAAAAATAGTCATGACCCATCTCAAAAATCCATATTCATTAAAATTAAACATTGAGGATTTCATTTTTTCTATAGTTTACACTTTCTTTTGAATTCCCAAATAATCACTTTAAGCATCTTTTAACCTATTTTAAAGTGAATGTTGAGAAATAATTTATGAGAGTATTGATGATGTTCCTTTCATTATGATTCCCACGTCCATACTTTTTAAATATAAAAAGTTTGGATCCCTCTAAATTCTCACCAATTAGAGAATTTCTATATCCTTTCAACTTAAACCATCTTCAAATTTATTCATTTTCCTCGGATGTTAGTGGATTGATCCATCATAGTCCATGATCGCCTCTTAACATCTTCTTTGGGACATATTCTGCTCTTTCTATGTGAATATATATATTAGAATATTTGTTGATCCATATATATATCAAAATTCTCCCCACAGAGATAATGATTCCATATTTTTTAATAAAATATCATTTCTTCCCACTCTAGATCATGTTTTAGGTATTTATATTCATAAACTTTCAACTGCCTTGAAGGATATGCTCTAATTTTTTTTATTATTCATTAAAACACAAACCAAGCCCATTTTCAAAGTATCATTAAACACCATTAAAAGCTATCCACTTTTGGGTAGTGTGAGCACAAGTATAGTGATATGACTCCTTTTATCTCCTTGAGGATCTATTCACATTCATCATTCTAGGTAAACTTGACTCCCTTCCATGTTAGCATGGTTTAAGGGTTTGTCAGTCACGAGAAATTTCTAAAAAATTAAAGATAATCCTCAGATAACCCAAGTAAATTGCTGATATATATATATAAAATGTTGTCCTCAACCATCCATTACTTTCTTTTGTCTTTTAAGGGTCCATAAATATTCCATTTCTTGTAATTATTTTACACAAAAAGGATACTTCTTTTAACCAGAACTTACATTTTTTTTACTTTTTAGAATGATTATCCTTCTGCAAGGTCTTTAACATTGTGAACAAATGATCCTCATGATCCTCCTTGATTTTGGATAATATTAGAAAATAATCAATAAATACAACCATAATTATTTTGAGGTTATATCAAAAGACTTTATTCATCAAGTCGTTGAAGATTTCTAGATCATTACTGAGTTTGAAAGGCGTTACTATGAACTCCTAGTGCCTAAACATTGTATGAAAAGATGTGTTGGGGGATATTATCCTTCTTCACCCTAACTTTATTAAATCTAGAAATTAGATCCACCTTGGTGAAGTATTATGATCAATGTATCTAATCAAATAAGTATTCAATCCGGGGAAGGTGATAGCTATTGTTAATCATGTTGTTTTCGAGTTCATGATAATCAATGCAAAGATGCATTGACCCATCCGTCTTCTTGATGAAGAGGATTGATGAACCCCATGGTGAATCAGATGGGTGTATTAATCTCTTATCTATATTGTACTATAGTTTTTTCTCCATCTCCTCAAGTTCTACAATAGACATCCTATACAGAGTCATAGAAAATAGTAACATCCCAGGTATAATATCAATTGAAAAATAAACCTCTCATTCATGAGGAAGAACAATAAATTCCTCAGGAAACATATTAATGTATTCCATCACAATAGGCATGTATTCAATGGTGATTATTTTCTCAGACTCAATAATTTGAGTTAGATAGGCTTACTCGTAGGGAAATAATATCCATTCTTGTGATTTTGGTGATAAAGAAGATTCATCATCCACCATGTACTTGTACATAATAAGGGGTTGATTCATAATATAGAGAGTTATTTCCTTCTCATGGAAATTTACGTTGGCCTTATATAGGTAATTCCAACCTATACCCAAAATTACATCAAATTCCACCGAAGAGAATATGAAAGTTTTTTATGGGATGTTCAACTCCTAAAATTTGATAGGGGAGGAGTTATATAGATGGGAAGAATGAATTTCCTGATTTTCTTTTTTCACTGAATGGTTTACTTTCATGCTTTGGTGTATTGTTTGAATTGTTTACTAAAAATTCATTATATGAAGAATGCGTAGAACCATAATCAAAAAGTACATTCACTATTCTTTAATGAATAACTAGCGTAATTTCCCCCACTTCCTTGTTGGGATCCACCTCAATGGTTGTGATAAAAAAAAGATCACCCTTTCTACATTTTAGGTTTTTGGTCGTCTCTAAAAATTCTTTTCTTAGTGAATTTTCTTGCAAAGTGCCCTAGTTCCTTATAGTTGAAGCAATGAACAATGAATTGAGGGTTGAGCAGAGCATTGATTTCCTCAATCACATTAGTTGGGTTCTCATTTCAGCAATAAATTATGAGTAATCCTTTCATTATACAGCTAAATAATTTTATCTCACTCCTTAGGAAATTTTCGGGTTGTTTCTTTCTGCACCTTTCACTACATAATTATTTTGGCATGGAAAATTGCCATGAAATTTTAGGAGTCTTACAATGTAAAAAAAATAAAAATAAAGTGGGTTGATGAGAGAAAAAATGCATCTCAACATTTTTACATAAAATGAGAAGTAAAAGGTACATGTTAATACATGTCCCAACATTTGTAATTAGAAATTTATGGCATAAGAAAGTTCATAAACATGAATAACGAAGATAATGAGAGGATCCCTTACATGAGTGTGTCATGACAAATACATGGAAGGAGCTTCTTGAGATCTTGGGGTGAACCTTAGGATGACTATAGATAGAGGATTTATGGGTAAGGATATGCTTCCAGGATTTTGGGTGAAGAGAAATGGGAGCTCTAGTGATTTTATGTAGGAAAATTGTGGGGATTTCTTTATTATTTCTCAAACATAGGTTTTAGACTCTATATAATAAAATGACCAAAACCAAAACCCTTCCCATTGTTTTTTCTGATGTTTTTTGAAATATGGGAGTGGTTTTCATTATTTTATAAGGGTAAGGGTTGAAAATAATAAAATAATTCCGCCTATTAAGTGGAAGAAAGTCATACAGTTAAAGAAATGATTTTAAAAATGTGAAAATATATTAATGTTTTTAGTGGTTTAATAAAGGATTTATAAAATAAATAAAATGGAATTAAAATCATATTATTTTAAAGGGAAAACATATATTTTTCTTTTATGTATTTTATAGTTTTTATTACAACACCTTTTGGTCATTATGATTTTATAATACACACCATATATTTATACCGTGTTTAATTTTTACCTGAAAATCCGAATGTATCAGAAAATTATTGAAAATTAAAAATTGGGTAATTTTGACCTTCAGATTCCAAAAATAATATTCCTTTTATCAAAATAGTTTTCTAAATATTTGTTTTTTAACTTTTAAAATAGTAATCGATATTTTTTAAGGAATACATATTTTATTACAATATCAGTTTTCAAATCTTAAAAATTACATTTGACATTAAAAAATATTTGTTTATTTATATTTAGTAAATATTATTTAATAATATTATTTTATTAAAATATTATTTATTTAAAAAATACATTAATTCTTTAAAATAATTGAATTTGAATATTACCCAAAAATACACTTTATGATTTATTGAATCCAAATAAAAATAATTTATAAGGTGAAAATTATAAGTAAATAGAAACATTATTCTATTTAAAATATAATATACATACTCATATTATTATTTTCATTATACATATTTTTTTAATACACCTTCAAACACTCTAAGGTTAAGGTGTGCGACTAAGAGACTTTTATTGGGTGGTTCAGTATACATGTTTGGGGTAGTGATCTCGATGATCTTGAACTTATCCCATAAATGGTTTCAATCTTGCTAAAGTTGTGGTATATAATATTGGGATTGATAAAGAGAAAATTCCAAATATTTCATCTCCCTCGAAAGCTCCGATAAATGGGCTTCATAGTGTGCGATCCTACTAATCGCGACCATCACATATGATTTTTGTTTCAATTGGACTTTTTAAAACACTATATTTATACTAATCATGTTATCACTATTCCAAGATGATATTATCAATGGTAATGATTCTTAAAAATCATTTAAATCTAATAGGATATAATAAAACCAAATAATTGCTTGTGTTTTGTATAACCATATTACATAATAAGACATTTAATTAAATCACAAGGGAAATTTTTCTTATAATAGTTCAGGTCAGTAAAATTATTCTGGGATGTTAAAACATACTCTTTAACATCACCCTAGATGGAGTAAATAATTTATTTTAACATCATGGGACTAGGATGTTACACCATACAATTCGACTTCATGCTGTTAGAATGATTTTGTACAATTTTTCATCATGCGAAAATGAAATTTGTGGACGTAATATGAAATTATGAAAATTATTTATTAAAAATACTTTCATTAGTGGCTCAAGTAACATGATCACTATCCATTATGATAAATAAAAAATCTCTTCTAGAGTAGACTGTGTCTATTCCATAAGGTTCTTCCCACTTTGGCTCAATCCTAGAGGTTTATTCCCAAGTATCTTGGGGGTTCTCAAAGACATAACCAATTATCTTTATTAGAAGATTATAGGTGAATTCTCTTACTGATTTCACACATGATATGGTTTTGATGGGTTTTTAGGTTGTGCAGTTTTCAGAACCTCCTCTCTTCAAGTCATTCCAAATCATACATCAATATCTAATTGTACTCGTCTTCAGATAAATGGTTTCAAATAGAAGTGTGGAGTGATTACAATTTCACCTCAGTAGTAAGGACTTCCTATATCACATATACAAGAGAATATGGAGTCTATTATATTATATTACGGGTTTTAGTGTGATAATAACACAAAGAAATATGGAATTTATGTGGTCTGGTTTTCTTGTCTTTTCCACCAAATTATGAAGGATGTTAGATATAGCCATTTTAAAGAATTATATCTATCTATTGGCTATTGCGTGACAGGAGGATGGATAGTTGCATGAGACATGACCCTCATGATACAAAATTTTCAACTCAAAAGAGCATAAATTGGTTCAATTTTCTATTAATATTATATATGGGATGATAAATTTGGTGATGATATTGGTCTTCATGAAGTTTATGATTTATTTCATCCTAGAATCCGGAAGGGATGTACCCTCGACCCACTCAGAGAAGATGTTTGTGGTAGTAAGGATGTACTAGAACTATTAGGATGTAGCTGGGGGATATGGACCCATGAAATTAATCCTCTATATAACAAACAACCAAGATTATTTAGTAGTACATAATAGCGCTAGGTTCTAATGAATGAAAGTAGCATGTATCTGACAAGCATGGTATTTTATAGTTAAATCCTTATAACGTTGCATCATTGAAGGTGATAAATATTCAATCATCTTAATTTGAATAGAGTTCTTAAATTTTTATTGATAAGCACCACATACACCATAATATACTTCCTACATAACTTCCCATAGTATATCCTTCTTCAATTCGTCTTTGTTGGACTCCATGAAATCCTCCTTTGTAGGGAATTTTTTGGAATTCCATCTATCATAGAAGAAATATTCCATTGCCTGCGAGTATGTTTTATATTTATTATCTTGGTCCAATTGAGGAATTATACTATAGAGGTAGTCCATTGTGTGGTAAATCCATCCAATTATTTAATTTGTTAGAAAATATATAGGTTTTCTTGTATTTTCGGAGGTGTTTATCTAATTGATTTATTATCTGTCATTACAGATAAATAGAGAGACTAGTTTATAGTACATAATGCATATGTATATATATTCCTTGTCTAAACCAACCAGGGTTATGGCTATATTGGCTGACACATTAGTGAAATAATTCTATTAATTTAGGATGTGAGATAGTATTGGATCTAATAAAAATTCTTCCATCAGGCATTATGCTTAATCAAGAAAAAGGGATCAATTCTTCATTCTTAATGGAATATCCACCATTGTATTTATTGATTACCAACTCTAAGTTACCCTTGATATTTAGTTAGATGAATGTTATAGACAAACCTAGATCCAATTTTATAACAAGGACTTAGTATTTTTCCTCATTGTTGGTGTATATTTTTGATAGAAGGATGGAATTGGGAAAAACTGATTTGACTAGGGAGACAAGTACATTCCAAAGGATGACCATGTTATCCTTATAGTTTATATTGATACTCTCTTTATGATTTTGGAAGAACCAAAAATGAATATATCCCATATCCAAAGAGTTTCATGGATGGATAAAACCAAATTTTAGTGATCTTCATGTTTAGTGGTATCTTATTTTGGATAGCATGCACTATGAGTAAATAGGGAAAAAAACCCCTTAGTCACATTCTGAGATAGAAACTGGATGTAAACATGTTGTAGAATGACCACCTATCATTCTAGATTCCTAATTAACATTGGGTGGCTGGAGATGAATTTGATTGGGTCCATATACAAGACAGTATGAACCCTATGTTTCTGCAAGTAATGCCTCAAAAGTTTATATGTAAATATTAATTCCAGAAAACTATTATTGACATCTGAGTTTGGAGTTTCGATAACTATAATTTTCTTGATAAGATATTAAAAAATATTTTCATTTCCCACATCATTATTATTTGTAACCAGTATATCAAGATATTTCTCCAGGGTTTCCACAAAGAAAATAAGATTCTTTCCTCCTATGGGTAGAATCAAAACTAGTGGGGGATGAAGATACAACTTGTGATTATAAAATGTTTTTTTGATAATACTAACCTCATTGATAGGTTCACATTTTACAAAATTTGTGAAGGGTAGGTATTTTCTTATGAGTGTAGAAATTAATTATCTAAAATATATAACGCACACCTTTTATTTCCCTATTCTATTTGAGATTCTAAGTTGGAGGAATATTAAGTATTTTCTTTGTCTCCTCATGATGAACCACAATACTATGATGGTATACCAGGAAGCCAAGAAATTTTCCAAAGTATACATAGAAAATTAATTTCAAGGGGTTCATCTCTAGGAAGTGGTTCCATAGTTTGTTGAAAACCATTTCAATATTAAAAATATGACCATGACACTATCAATAATTTATCACCAGATCATCAACATATAATTCTTTTACTTTAATCACAAGGGGCTTGAATATACTAATCATGGTGAATTGGTATATAACATGAGCATTATTCATTCCAAATGGAATTATGTTGTAGTAAAACAAACCTTGGTGTGCATTGAAGGTGATGACTTATTCATCATTAGTATCGACTTATATTTCGTTATTGTATGAATTTACATCCATGAAATGCGGGACTATAAATTAGTGGTTTCACCAATCAATAACTTCAAATTTTGGATAGGAAAATAATCCTTTTTAGTTACTATTGTGACCCCTAAAATCAATGAAAACTATGATATTATTGTTCTTATTATTTATGGATAAAATATTGATTATCAATTTTAGGTAATAGACTTCCAAAACTTAGTTTTCTTAGACAAGATTATAAAAGTAGACTTCCACCTTAGTTTCATGTGTTAGATATATTCTCCAGGTAATTTTTAAAGCTAATATGATCATTTGTATGACCCAAATGATGTAAAACCACATTGGGATCTAACCTAAGAATTTTTATTTCGTTATATGACAATACATATTAGTGATATTCAAGGAAGTAGATATACATATATTATTCCTCAATGGACATTTTTTATTGATTAATGTAGGCTATAGACCCCCCTATGTGCCAAAATTATCCTATCTTAATCCATCAACAATGGTTAAGATTCCTTCCTCAAATGTTGGAGGAGCATATCTATGGTCCACATATTCTTCTTTTTCACTATTAGAGGTAGAGTATGGTTCATAATTTTAAGTCCTTTAATATGATAAAGAGTAATATTTATATCTTACTGATATCAATGCAATGGTATCCTAGATATTTTAACCTTTCGCTTCATTCTCATCTGGAGATAATGATGTGTCAACATCTTCAGTCTTAGAGGATGATTTGGGGACATTATCTTCTCATTTTGACGAAGAGGAGGCATCTATGGACACTAACAATGATGATATAGTGGAATATTATGTTCCAAAATACAATAAAGGAATATTTTTTGATGTGATTTTTATCTCTACCAAGGACACATTCCTTCGCTAAAAAACTAGTTTTATCTATTGTAGATGATATCATAAGTATGGGAGAAACCATTCATAATCACTATGCTTTTATATTTTTCTGATGGTGGAGATCTATTTGATTAAGGATATTTGGAGGTGTGGTCTTAATATTGGTCATACCAAACCTAGAGTAGTGGAGTTTAACAAAAAGATTGATACAAATAGAATGCATTATTGCCTTCTCCTATATTGGTGGAAACTGTTCTGTGAGGGAATGAACTTGACATTCATATTATAAGAAGGTTATAAAATGTTTTTTTACTTTCAAATAAGATTCAAATTACCCTTCCTAGATCTTAATAATGGGAGACACATAGTCCTCACCCAGTTCAATGAAAAAGTTGATAGGATCCATTTCAAGGCCGTTGGGGGTATAGATTCAGATGATGTTATCTATCACCAATTTCTTCCCCTCCCTCATATAGAATTATTTATCTTTATATTGATATTTTTAAGAATGGAATGGGGGAAATATCCATATATTTCACTCCATATTTTCCAATAATAAACTAAATAAGGAACTAATGGTATTATTTACGAACTTTCATAAGAAAATGAACCAACTATCTTCCCAAAAGATTATTGTAAGAAATATCATTGTAGAAGTCTATGAATTTGGATAAAGGGAAGTGGTAACAAAACTATTCAATGATATTGATTCGTATAAGAGGAGTCCACCTAATATTTTTATACATTTTTATTGTTATATTGAAATGAGACATATTGGTTTCTTTGTATCTCAAGTATTGGAGAGTTTGAATAAGAATGAGTTTTATTTGAGAGCCATTATCAATTAGGCCATGATGAATGTCGACATCAACCAAATTTATCAATATATATAATGTGGTAATTTTCCTTTGAATGACTAATTAATTCTAATTATTCATAAATGGAATGGATAAATGATATTTATTTGTATCCGTTTCTATATGACAGGCCTCAGCTGCATCAACCACTACCTCAAAATCTTTAGGGATCAAAAGTGACTTAATGTGGGATTCCTTGAGTTTTGTAGAGAGGTTAAGAGAATATTGAATAGTGATATTGGATGAAATTATGGTGAGAGGATTAAAGATTTCATAATTTTAGACTGGGGTCCTACACCTCATTACATTGGGGCAGTTCCTTGGTCTAAGGCCTAAAACTTGTTTTGGCTATGCTGGAAGATCTTCCCTTCATTTTCCTGTATTTGGGGAGATCTTGGTTGTATGAAGGGTTGGATGGGCCAAATTTCATATGTGTTGATGTTTACTAGAAAAAATAAAATTTCTTAGTCATTCCATAAATATTATTGTGTTTGAATTAGCATTGGACGATTCAAAAGTATATTTGTGATCCTGTTTTGCCTTCCAAAGTTCATGTCTCCATGTTTTTGTTGAATATATTGATTCAAGAGATATTTTTAATTAATTTTGGTGTCATGATCCCACTTTGGGCCACCCATGAATTGGGTTCCTGATCCGGTCCATGATATACTCGAGGGACATTTCTAATCTCGTCAGACTGAAAAATAGTGCAAAGGCATCAAATTATTACAAAAAAGAATGGTTTTTAAAAAAGAAAAGCAATTGAGTAAGTTTTATAACTTCAACAATTTTTTTGCAGGAAATGTATGTAAGTTAGACATCTATACCAAGATAAATAGTATAAAATAAAAGATATAAAAAATTTAAAGAAAAATAAATCACACAACTTACCTCTCCTCTCATCACATGAAATTACTATTTTTAATTCAGCATCCAAAACTCCCAATATATAATGCACCAAATATTAAAGAAAATGAAATCATAAATGATTTATTTTTATGATACAAAAAGGTAAACTAAATTAAAAAATTGAGCAATATAATTCCATGAGACTCTATGATTCACCATCCATACACAAAAAAAACATACTCCATGAGAAATTAAGAGATAAACCAGAACATAAATTGTTAATAAATGTGAGAAAATATTCTTAGTAAGAGTTCCAAAGAAAATGAAACCCTATTCATATTCATTAAATAAATTATTCATTTCATATTATTTTGTAATAAATTATTGAAAATTGGGTTTTCATGTATGATCACATAAATCCCAATATCATTTCCATGATTATTTTATAAACTTTTATTTTTTTATTTAACTGAAATAAATTACTTTTAAAGAAATATAAGTGGTCAAACCCCCTTTTTTAAAATACTAATTTATGAACTTCCTTTATTTTTTAAGAGAAAAAGTTGATTAAACTTTATAAAATCCATTTTACTAATGTTAATTAATACTCTAGAACAAATAAAATAAAACAATAAATAAATGTATGGATCATGATAATTAGGATAGTCTAGAAACACATATTTTTTATACACTTCATTTTATGATTTATTATATAAAGGTACACATAAAACAATTACAAAAGATCTTGATGCTTATTTTCTTTGGTTAATTAGATATATAATATAATAACTTGAAAATGGATATAATTAAATTATTTAAATATCTATAACATGTCCTTCAATTCCATTGATCCTCTAAAACATTATGGGTTTACTAGGTTAAATAGATAATAAAGCGGTAAGATATAAAGATCAGTTAGGGAATAATCAATATTATAGTACAAAAAAAGTAGTGCATGTGAGTCAAGAGGTATAACATGAGGACATATAAATATGGGAACCATAATCATGATCATAAAATAATGATATAAGATGATTACATCAGTATATCATAGGAATTTTGTAACAGCATAAAACATGACATCATAAGAATAACTCAAGTATAACCACTTAGAAATCATAACTGAGTGTTCTAAGTCTAACCACCCACCGACCATACATGGTAATTAATAAGATAAAAGAATTACCCTATTCATTAGTGGGATATATAATTCTAGGCCCACCCATCACATTCATATTATATACATGAATTTTTGATCCACATAAATTATGTAACATATGGAATTATTTTGTCATATTTAATCCCATTGTTAATATAAGTCTCCAGCCTTAAACATTACATAATCTTGATTTAATTCCTGAATTCACATTGAGGATATTTTCAGGTTTATAGTTTTAGACAATTAAGACATAAATATTACATTACATCTCAAATATTAAAAATTAGATCCTTCTACTCTATCAATTTTCGCCACAATAATAAAAATAATTCAATAAAACAAGATTTTTTTTCTTAATATAAATATTATTGAATTATTCAGTTCTATTACCCTTCCTTATACCCTGTAAAAATAATTTCATAAACTTGAGATGAGTATAAAAAGATCAATAAGGGATATAAAATAAGGAAAGAAAACATTAGTCCATTAATACATAAATATCAAATAAATCATGATTTCCAATCATAAAACATAAGCTCTTTAACATACCTCATAAAATCATAATATTTATGAATAACATATAGAAATCATAAATCATAAAGGTAACTTGTGGCATCTATAACATACTTACACTATAGCTTTCACAACTACATAGGGAGTTACATTTGGAATACCCATCACAGTATATTCCATAAATCTCTTTGGAGAAACATTAATGTTTACCTCTGTCAGGTTACTTAATTCATTGGAGAGATATCTTAGGCTCACCCACCCTCAATTTATCACAGAACCATCATATACATAAATAATGGCCAAGAACCATAACATAACCATAACACATAAAAAACTATAAAGGAAAGATAACATTTCCATATTGAAATCCCAAGATATCTGTTCAAGATATTGAAAAAGTAAATCCATTCTAAAAAACCATTTCAAATACCAAAATAAATAAAATGGTTATATGGTATTTCTTCTCCTTTTAAAAACATTACAGATTGTAAAGGAATCCAAATATCACATAATGCTCGTGGCGGAGGAAAGTTCATTGTCACCGCATAATTTAAAAAGAAACATCCCCTTTGTAATTTAGTAAAATGATTCATAAAACCAAATATTCCATTTAAAAACCATTGAATGAAATTAAAAGAAAAATTAAATAATTATATACTGTACAAAATAAGGTCATGTATAAACCAAAATATGCCTCAATGAAGGACGATTGAGATGAAGTCCCTTACATTGAGTATGAATTATCTCGTATGTTCTTTATATTACTGAATAATAAATTTGGTTAATTTATAACTTATTAATAAAAATTTTAAAGTTTATTATTAATTTTATATCACTTATTTCCATGTAATAAAAATTACATAATTATTTAGGTTAATAATGGTTATTGTGTCGATATTCGGTACTTGAGTCGAAAATGAAGTTGTTTTTCTATAAATTGTTCATATAGTCAAAAGTAAATCATCTAAATAATGATATTCCAGATTTAAATATCATATTTATCCAGTTTATATATATATATATATATATATTTATAATAGTCCATAACATTTTGAGATAAGAAATGAAATGCACCGTTCATGGAGACTGTAAGCCATATGTAGGCATTAATGAAACTTTCATTTATTTTTTTAAATATGAAGGAATGAAAACTAAATGATACATAGGTATATAATAATTATTGTATAATATTATTTTTTATATATGTTACATAAGTTCAATAACTCTATCATTTATATGTTCCATGTATGGCATGGATAAGTCATATCACTTTGAGGGGGCGGTAGTCCGCACTTCCTCAACTGAAATTATTGTATTTACACATTATGGAAAGAATAAAGGTATGCTGTAAATGAAAATTAAATAAGAATAGATAAAATATAAATATAATATATATCATATATAAATATTGTTCCATTATAATGTCCACCATGAGAGATCGTAGGAAAAAATTGAACAATCATCGTTTCCGGAGGCAGTAGTTCGCCGTACACAGAAACAATATAGTCGTATCCATTAGATGAAGGTGTGTATAAGTGTAATTAGAATCCTTATCACAAAAAATCCTAGTATCCTAAGTATAATTGTGTTGTTATTTAATCAAATAATTAATAGAGCATATGTAGTAGAGAAGGAAAATAAAATAAAATAACTTGAGAGAAAATGTTACCTCTAAATCGGGTAACTTTTTTGGATTTTAGCCAAAATGGTTTCTTTAATTGCCTTATAACCAAGGTAAGGCTTCTAGTAGGAATTCATGGATGTTGGGAGATTATTTTAGCCGAATTTTTATCAGACAAGAGGCTTCATAGGTGTGAGTATGTGGGTAGAGGTGGTTTCCTTTTATAAGAGGGAGGAGAGGCACTTTTGGGAGGTCTATAAATATTAATATATTATAGATAAATTTCAATTTAAAATGTTAAAAACATCATTTAATTAGAATATAGGATGATTTTGGTTATAATACCCATAATACAATAATTTGTAGACATTTTTTGAATATTTTTCTATTATTATCTTTTTGGTTTATCCCTTTATTTTACCCATTTTAATCTTACAATGATAACATATTATTTACACATTATATGATAATGTAATTACCATATCATGTAAAACGACCCAAAAAACGTTTTTGGGACATATTTTGACTTATATTAACCATTTGGATTATTATTATATTTTTTTAATTTAATATCATTTAATAAACTATTTCACGTTTTAAGTTATGAATTATGTCAATTTTGGACACTATTCATACAAGACTTATTTACAAATTGATAACAACATGATTCCTTCAATAAAAAGGAATTAAATCATATATAATATGTATCTATCGACCATAAAAGTATTTTATGGTATCAAAATAAACAAATTAAATTTATTTTAATATTTATATTATCATTTATTTGAATCATTCATTAATATGGTAATCACTGCATCATCATTGTTTCATAAATAAATTTATTTAATTAACTTCTAAAATTTATAAATAAAATAATATAATGTAGGAAATATTATGATATTTACAATTAATATTTATTGTCCAATATATCAGTTATATAACCCCATATAAAAATTGGTTTAATAAAATATACATGTTTATGTTATATTTCTTTTTTACATTAAATTAATTCTTATAAAATGTAATTTTCACACCCAAATGGCTCCATGGGGTCCCAAAATCAACCCAAGAATACCCAGGGTCATAAATTACTCATCCAATAGTATTAGGACATGTTTTGAGGTATTTTAATATTATTATAATATAATTTCTTACTCTCATTTACCAGATTTACCCTTTAATCTTGGTAAATAAAATTATTACTAAAGTAGCTATTCATAATGTCCAAAAATAAAGGCTAACTTTTCACCAAATTTTGAACTTCTGATTCCAAATATGGAATAAATTTTTACAAATTAAAAACATTGGATTATCATTAATTAATTTAAAATTAATTCCCATTGTGAAAACCAAAAAGTTGGATTTTAACAAGTAATAACTATCAAAATATTGACAAGTTTTTTTGTCCAATTTCAATGGGAAATAACTTCAAATGAAAAAATTGGATTAAATAATAAGAATATATTCTATCTATACTTTAATGCCATTATAATATTATATAAACATGTAAATTATCTTGATGGAAAATGTTGTTTTCAATTTAAATTTATCATATTTTTATTATTTATCAAAACATGATAGTTATTAGAAAAACATAAAAAATTAATCCATAGTAAATTATGATCTGCCTATTCTGAAGAGTAATTTTAATTTTTAAAATAAAACATATAAAGGTTTCAAAAAATAAATTTAAAAATGGTTCACCATCAAAAGGCGATAAAACTTCATTTTAAGAAAAATACATCTTTTATCCAAAAAATTGAACTTGTTCTTGTATCATATCTAGAAAACGTATATAATGAATTTAAAACATTACATTGAATATATAATATAAAATTTTTATTGAAAAATACAAAAATATTGTATGACATTTATGAACACAATTATTCTCTTTTAAATAGGTTTTCATAAAAACACATCCTTTATATTCAGTTGATTTTTATTTCAATTTCTAAAAAAATTGGTAACCAATGAATCACTATTTAAACATGTGTAAACCATATTTAAAAATTTAGTTAATACTATTCATTACTTCCTTCCCAATGATTAGGCATTAACTACCATTTAAAATTCTAATATTCTTATTGTATTATATTTCTGTATAACTAAATGTTGTGTGCAATGTAAGATTTCGAAGAAACCCGTTGTTTTGTGTCATGTATGCTATCAGAAAAAGTGACCCCTTTAACATAAAAGTAATATTTTATTCATACATATCAATTGAAATGAAGAGGTACTATTCTATAAATACCTGAGTTGTAATAGTTTAAGAGTTTGGGTTATATACATGTAAATACCCAATCAATTAGGAATAGGTAAATTTAAGTTAATACCCTTGATTTTAAATGGGGATGGGTATTCAAAGTACAAACATTTGGCATGGAAAATAATAGAATAATTTTGAAAAACTAATGGGTGTATATGAAGGTTCATGGAATTTTTTAATGAGATTTACCAGTGGTATATAATTACATGGTATCATAAGGAAAATTAATGTATGTGTAAAAACACATTGAAAATGAAAAAATGGGAAATAAAAGTCTTAATACAATTAAAGTAATCGAATAAGAAGGAACATGAGAGAATTCATTTCATTGAGAGGGTTCTTCTAAAAGAGTAGGTGGTGCTTCTAAAGAGAATATTAATACAATAGTATTAATTTATAAAGGTATTGGGAGATGAAATTAATACTTATTGGGTTTTTAGTGAAGTGGAATTAGAGTTTGGGTTGGTATTTATAGTGAATGATAGGGTAATTCTTTACTAATTTCTAAAATTTGGTTTTGGGCCCTATTTGATGAAATAATAAAAACCACAAACCTTACTACGGATTTTGACCATGGGTTCAACCAAATAATATTTTTTAGGTATTTTATTAGGATAAAAACCTAACTCATTAAAATAATAATATTCTTGATGTGGAGGTGAGTGATGTTCATAAATAATTGTTTTCAAGACCTTAAAATATAAAATAGGTTTTGGGGGATTCATTATAGGTTTTTTTTAATTAATAAAATGGCTTCAAAAACACAATATTTTAAAGAGAAATATATTTTTGTGACAGATATCTTTTTAATTATTTATTAGATAACTTTTTGGATATTAAGATTTCATAATACTCACAATATATTTGTTCTATATTTATTTTTTACCCAAAAATTCAACTATCTCAGAAAAATATGAAAAAATAATATTCGAGTAATTTTGATGTGATGATTTAAAAAATAATATTCATTATACAGAATTTATTTTCCAAATATGAATGATAAAATTTTAAATAAAAATCCCCATTTATTTTAAAATATTAGTTTATATGACAGAAAAATTTACGACCATTAATTTTATTTGTAATTAATTATATTAAATTATCATTTATATTTAAATAAATATTACTTAATTAGAAACATTCATGAAAAAAATATGTATTTCAAAATTATTGAATTTTTCAAAAAGTATGTTTTAATTGAAATTAAATATTTCCCAAAAATATAATTGTATTTTCTTCATACTAAAATATTGTTTTTTTTAATCTCTATATGATCGTGTATATATGTAATGTAATAATGAATAGAGATAAATGTAATCATTATTTTATTGAAAGTCAAAATATCTTAATTTAGATAATTCAGGTCTAGATATATAGCCTCATATTACACCATTGTATGCCCTAAGGGTAAGGCGTGTGATGGTGGTACTTTATTAGGGAGGTATAGTGTATATGGTTAGGGGGTGATATGGATATGTTTGAACTTTTATCATAAATATTTTTTCTCAAGTTTCAGTTTTTGAATCTTGGGTTGGGATTGGGGAGGGTAAATCCCCTTGATTTTATGTTCCTTATAATTTTTAAAGAATGATATTTATGGGATATGATCCTTCCAGATATGGTCATCACTTCCTACTTATGTATCAATTAGATCTTCTCATAACCCTTAATATATAGTAATTTTAATGGTTATAATAGAATGATTATATTATCAATGGTTATTATGGTTAAAATTTTTTAGTCAAATAGGCTAATTATGGAAATATTTTATAATAGTCCAAAATAAAAAATGAAATGTAGTCTATTTGTTTTGTTTATGAAATTTATTCATTCATAAGGGAATTTTATTTATAAAAGTTTGAGTCATTATGTTTCCCTATTCAAAAATTTCTCCCTAAAAATTTCATTTTATACATAAAAATAGATGTGGGTACATTTATTTCACTCCCTATTTTGGTTCCCATGTTTCCTCATAAAACCTATGGTTCTTCCACAATACATTGAATTGGTGAGTTGGTTTGTTTTTTAGAACTTTTTATCTACTATTTAAGAACATCACTGGAAGCTCCTCATATGAAAGATCATTATCCAGGGGTACCATTTCTAGATTGTTTACATGTGAGTGGTTTGGTATGTACCTCTTTAAGAGTGATACATGGAAGACATCAGGTACTTGAGATATATTAGGTATGATTTCTCATCTATAGGCTATATTTTTGATGTGGTCAAGATTATCAAAGGGGAAAATGTATCTAGGACTATGCTTTCCCTTCTTACCAAAAATCATAACTTTATTCCACATTGATATATGAAGGAATACCTAAACACTGACCACAAACTATAGGTATCATTTATGGTTATCTTTATCGATTTCCTATCTAATTTTCATGGATTTCATAATACATTGAATTTTTTGAACCTTATCTATCATCTCTTGGATATAATCTGGTCCCATCAGCTTTTGTTCTCCGACATCATCCATGTATATTGAATTCTGAAAGACATTCCAATAAAAATCCTAATAAGGTTCCATTTAAATGATAGAATAAAGAATGCGGTAATATGTAAACTCTACTAGGGGAAGGTGATGATCCAAATTTTTTTGTAAATCTATTGAATATGATTTCAATATATCCATTATAGTTTTATTTTTCTCTTATATTTATAATCTATCTGAGGGTGATAAGAATTGTTGGAACTTTAGCCTAAATCCGTCACTTTCTGAAGGATTATCTCATATCTCAAGGTAAACCTAAAATCCTAATTAGATATAATGGAGACTGGTACTCCATGAACTCTTACCAATTCTCTTATGTATATCGTGGTGAGTTGGTCAGGTGAAAAATCTTACTTGGTAGAAATGAAACACAACGACTTTGTAAGGTGATCAACAACCACCCAAATAGAGTTATTTAAATTAGATATACTAAGTTTCCTTTGATTAAATCAAGGGATATATTATCAGATTTACATAATATTATGGGAAATGATTGTACCATATTATCAGACTTCAATCCTTCATTCTTGATTTATTTACATACCAAGCATTGAGATACAAATTCTATAATCTCCCTCTTTACGTTATCCCACGAGAATTTTTCTTTAAATATCTATACATATTCATGATTCCTGGATCTATATTTAAGGATGGGTTATGAACATAACCTCAATATTTGTTATAAAGTTATGTTTTTTATCGGAAACTTATTTGGGTTCTGAGACTTATAACTCAATATTTAGAAATTTTGAACTCCAAAATATTTACTACCTTTATCTACATCTCCTCATCATCTTTTTGGGCCTCTTTGATCCTCTCTTGAATGGATGGTTGATACATTACATGATAAATGTGGGTTGATAATCATTTTATTATTCCCAGGCACATCCTTTGCATATCCATGAAAATTGGATCCCTTCCAATCCTTATCTAGCATAGGGTTGTATGATCCTTTCTATTAAGAGAATCAACCACTTTACCTTTCTTCCCAAGATGGTAATATATTGACCTATTATAGCCCTTTATCTGCTTGAACCACCACCATTGGGAAATATTGATCCCCTTTAATGTTAATATATACTTGGGGATTTTATGATATATATGTAAAACTTCTCACTTTATAGATAAGGTTACCAAATATTCAATACGAAGATCACTACATCCAATTCTAAATCATGTTTTGGGTATCTTTACTTCTGTATCCTTAATTATAAGGAGGTAGAAAATATCACTTTTCATTATTATGAGTAAATAACCCATGAATTTATTTTATGAATCTATTTAGATAAAAAATCCTTCCCCATTGGTGGTTAATGTGAGAATGGGTGTAATGATAAGCCTCTTGTTTAGCTTCTTAAGGATATCCTCTCATTTACTAGTCTAGAAAAAAATCACTACCTTCTGAGTTATATAGTCAGTTGGTTTTATAATCATGATAATTTTCTCACAAATCGATGATAGTACCCTACTAATCCAATGAAACTGTGGATCTCCATCATAGATGTTGGTATACGACAACCTTTAATATCCTGTATCATAAATAGATCCACACATATCCCATTACGTGTGATAATATTGTCCAAGATATTTTCCTACTCCATCAAAAAAATTCATTTACTATAATTCACATATATTTTATCCTTTAACAAGGGATTTAATATACTAATAAAATCATCTTAATGTTCCTATATACTTTTCATGAATAAAATAATATAGTCTACAAGTAATACATTAAAATTTTCAAGGTAGTCCTAAATACTTTATTCCTTAATCCTATCAAGATATTTGGAGAATTTGTGAGTCCAAATGGAATCATTAGGAACTCATAATAACTATACCTTATATGAAAATCTGTTTTTGGTATGTCCTCCCCCTTCACCTCAACTTGATAACATCCAGACCAAGGATCCACCTTAGAAAGGATTGGGATCCTAGTGGCTAATCGAAAAACCCATCCTTCAATGAAAGAACATACATGTTCATTATTTTGTTCATTTTGAGCTCACTATAATAAATGTATAGACACATTTACCCATCCTTTTACTTGATGAAATAGATTATCACATCCCATTATGAAACATTTTGGAGTTTTAACCCTTCATCTAGATTCTCTTGTAGTTTCATATTCAGATCGTTATGTTCAAATGTTTATATTCAATATAGAGCCTTGGATATTGGAAAATATATATGTATAATTTTGATTCAGAACTCCTCTTATCAACTTGAACTATGATAAAAAAATTCATTGAGAAATACATCATTACATTAGCATAAAATAGTTATGTCATAAAGGATAATATTTTCCTTAGTCTCAATCATTTTGTATAGATATGCTTTTTTATAAGGAAATAATATCTATTATTGATATGATTATTACAATGGATATCCATCCTCTTCCTTAAAATTATACTTACTATCATGAATCACCATCTTCCTTACACATGTATAGAATGAGAGTGTGATTCAGGATACTAAAAATTATTTTATTCCCTTATATTTTTTACTCTATATAAGTAAATTATATCCGAACCCCGAATAACATCAAATTCCACTTTATGGAGTATAATAATGTTCTCTAAGAAATTTATCCTAGTAATATTAAGTGGGGGAAGTTATATACTTAGGTTGTAACAATAGACCAATTTTATGGATTCACTGAAACTTTTTTCCTTGTTTTGAGGTTGTGTTTAAATAGTTCTAATAAACTTGTGCGATATGAAAGAATGCATAAAACCAAAATCAAATAGTATAGTTTCTATTCTTGAATAAATAAATATCATACATATCACCATATTATTATCACAATTCACCTCAACAGTTATGATAGAAACTTCTCATCCTTTCACTCTATGCCTTAGTGGTTGTTTTTGTTGGTTATCTTTGAAAACCGTTATCTTAATGAAATGGTTCACATATTTTCTTTGTTCCTTATTACTAAAATATGGGAAAAAGGTTTAAGGTTGACTAGATCATTTTTTGATCATATTGATGGGTTTCTACTATCAATATTCACTAACTTGGCTCCCCTCATTACCACACCAAAATAATTACCATGTCCCATTTAATAAATTTCACAGATGCTTCTTACTGTACATTATAAATGTATGATTTTGAATTTTTTTATAATCATAATATATTTCCATTACTGCACTAAAATTATACTCCATTATTCTCTTCTAATATCTATACCCATGAGACCAATAAGGTTATCCAATACCTTTTTCAAATTTGGGAGCATATAAGGAATTTTTTTCATTGCTATCAAAGTCTTGAATTTCTATTTATTTTTGTGAATTCTTCTTTGTTCCACTAAAAATATAGTCAAAGTTACTTCTGTGGTTATGGATAAAGTTAGATACATATCATGAAAGTATTATGATTTTTTCCTTGTACACTCTAATGGATTCAACATCCTTTTGAAGTCTAAGTAAATCTATCTCTATTTTAATTTAGAATGTGTGTGGAAAATATTTTCTAAAAAACTTTTTCCTAAATCATTTCCCCTCCATCGCTTCGATATCCTCTTTATGCTTTGTATTGTTGATCAACATCCACCATTGATTAAATTATCCCTCAATGTGATCAATATCTAACACAACCTTGTCTTACTCAATGAATTAAAATATATAGAAAACATTTTCAATGCATTAGATCTATTGTTTCATTATTAATATATCATAAGATCCACTAAAATCGGGATTCATTTTTCATGAAGTGGAACTTTCTTTTTCATAGGGGAATGAGGATTTTCCCCGTAGTTCAATTTTATATTAAAAACAAGAGTTAATTTATTAAATATTGTTATTAATTTCTAGACTCCTTCTCCTTTTGGGCTGGGTGTCTCTTTTGTGTAGTAATCAACCTTCCCATCACATAGGTCATTGAATTTGTTCCACCTATTTCAATCCATTAACTAAAATAATGGAAAATTTGTGATGATAATTTTCAAACTATTAAAATACATAAAAGGCAAACTATTATCATTGAAAGGATAAATAATAATTGATATATTCCTTAATAAATTAATTTCATGGTTTAAATATGATCTAACCATGTTCTATTTCATAACATTATATTTCATAGGCATTTTCTATTCCATTAATATTGTTTTGTAAAGAGCTTGGGAATTTACCAATATATTTCCAATGGGGGTGTCAAACATGCTGTAAAACAGGACCTCTTTGACATGGACCATGTGATGATTAGGTTAATACCCAATATTCCATTTCACGGTCATTACCCACATGTAAATATTTTATAGGTCCACATACAATTGTATAACTTGATAGGTATTCTTTTTCTTAGAGACCACCCACTCTATAAATTACCAAAATTTGGGGTTGTTTTTTAATTTTCAGTATTAACTTTATGGTCTTCACTATGTTTTATTATCCTATTCCCCAAAATAACTAGAACTTCTTCTAATACCAACTATGGAAACTCAAAACTTTAAGACAATTTATTTCCAAATTTATTACACAAAGATACAAATAAGAAATCCTAAACAATCGCGAGGACTTGTGTCATTGGGTAATTAGATACATATCATAATAACTCTAAATAATGACATAATGATATTATTTAAAACTACATAACATGACCTAAAATTCCATTAATATTCAAATACTTCATGGGATAACATGGGGATGTAGATTAGAAAGGGATTAATTATAAATATGAGAAAGGTTATGCTCAAAATCATAGTATATAATAAAGTAATGAATGTATTTCAATAGGCATATCATAATGACATAGAAAGGTGAGAATCAAATCATGGACATTGAATGTGGTAACATCATAAAACATGTAATTAAACATATAAGTGATGGATAACCAATGATACATCATAACATAGTTTTATTGTGTTAACATATCAAATACAATACATGGTATATCATGAGATAAAAACATTACTCACTAAATTAGAGGGCTGTATAATTTTGGTCTGAGCCATCACATTTATATTATGTGGGTTAATTTGTGTGCCACATTGATCATTAAACCAATGAAAGAATTTTATCATATTGAATCTCGCTATTAAGGTGTGTGAGTAACATACATGGGTGTCCCACTTAAATGAAGGATAGGTAATACTAGGTGAATACCATTGAGTGTTAATGATAATGGGTATTTACAACAAATAAATTTTGTTTGGAAAATCATAGAATAATGTTGGCAGCATGATAGGTGTACATAATGTTCCATCAAAGGGTTTAATGAATGTGAAAGGTGGTATCCCATTATATGGAAATGAAAAGTATAGTAAATGGTTGTGTAAAAACACCTTATGACATGAAAAAATAAAAAATAAAATGTCTTAATATAAAGAATATACTGCAATAAAAAGGAAGATGAGAGAATCTCTTACCTTGAGAGGGTGATTATAAAAGTTTTAGATGAGCCTCTTATGATATTGGACACACCATTAGAGGGATTTATATATATATATATATATATATATATTAATTTCTAGATCAATGGTTTTTGGGTGTGGAGGAATGATATGTTAGGTGGGTTTGTGACACCATCTAGTTTGGGGTGTAGCAAAAGATAATCACATCCCCCTAAGGTTGTAGTAGTTGTAGTAGTGAACTAAGTAATCTCCCAAGAGTAGTGTTTTTATTAAATATGTACAGAATGATATAGTATACTATATAATAATAAGTAAATGACTATGAAATAAGGAGCTTGGTTTGTGAAGATTAGATAAGATAAGAGTTACTGGGTTTTTAGTTTTGGATTCTATTTTGTAATCCTATCGTGCCACTTTTTATATTTAATATTTTTTGAATTAATTAGTTCAATTAATGGATTTAAAATAATTTATCCTTGTCCAAATTTTTTTATAATCAATAAATTGTGATAATAATCTACCCAATTTCCTTAGTTGGACTATTTTCCTTCCAAAGTGTGAAAGGAACAGTGGGTCTCTTCTAGATCACCTATGAAATTCAAAATAAGGAATCGAATACCCTATGTGCTTAGATTTTTCCACTATTTCTTTTGAACATGTTTAGTAATCACTAAACACTTCTCTTCCAAACACTAGATCACTTAATCAGTGTGATCCAGTACTATGAATATGGAGAATATTTTTATTAATCAATAGAAATTTTAGATTGTTCAGAATTTAAATAAGAATACAATCATATCCCATAACAATTCCGAAATAATAAAATGAAAACCACTTAATATCCCTAATTAATAGAATAATTTGATTAAATTATAATCCCAATATTACAATAGGTGACCTACCATACACCCTATCACAAAAGGGTCTACCCATTCCTTGAAAAGAAATCAATGGGAATAGAAGAGGTAGAAGACACAATAAACTTATAAATAAATTGAATATTTGAAAATATAGTGTCAATAAGTAGCATGTATTCTATTATAAGTCCTAAAATTATATACACCCCTGTGAGTAGTGTTTGAGGGTCTTTATTTATAGAAAATTAAGAATATCCTCAACCTCCTAATTCAAGGATTAACCAAATATCTCTTTAAAATCATACCCAAAAGGCTCTTGGGATCTTAAAATATACACTCGAGGTTATAGAGTATTTAAATCTTTCTATTTGGAAGAAATACACATGGGCCACCAAATAGACTAGGGGTAGCCTCGGGTGTATGGAGTGTGTGAAGGGACATGGGACCAATGGTGTATCATGGAAAATATGCTTTTTGAAGGCTCGAGAAATCAAGAGGACCTGTAAGGTTTCTGAGATGGTGATCCTCCAACTAGTTATAGTGGCATAAGATGGCAGCGTGTATTATTGGAAACCACTTCACTAGTGGCTCTTGATTCACTATTTTCTCAATGGTGGCTCATGAGCCCCCATTGGATCAATAGTGGTACATGAGTAACCATTGTATCAATAGTGTCTCATGACTCACCATTGAATCAAAAGTGGATCAAGAGTCACCATTGGATATAATATTGATGGTGACTCTACATATAATTAGTGGAGTCAAGTGGTTTTTCATTACCATTGGTGTGATGGTTGATGTGATGTAGCGGAGGTGAGCATGCATAGGAGTGGACGATGGTGGTCCCTCAACCCCTCAAACCTTCGTAGTGATTGAAGGATGATCATAATGATCTTTATAGAGTCCTCAAAGGCTATATTAGATTATCCCTGAGGATCATAGGACTTGACATTGAAATTGAGCACAAGATTTTTGGACATCAGCCATGGTGTTTCCTAAGATTTATAGTAGTGGTTATTGATAGATGTGTGACTGGGGTCGAAAGAGTTGAGGTAAGGTAGTGCGTGTTGAGTGTCCCCCCACAGGGAACATAATTTTAAATGGGGATGAAAAATAACTAGGACTCTTCGTTACACATCATATGAAAGATACAATGAACTAGAATTTACAATAAAATGCCTCCCATTCGTGGCACATATTCCTGCTCTAAGGATGGGAACCTGATACACATGCACACTCCCAAATGGGACAAGTCACACCACTCATCCCACACAGTCCTTCAATCACACTATTATCCCTATGAGATTGATCCCCTATAAGAAAAATTTGAATGATCCTGATTCCCCCATGTAGTATCCATGTATGGCCTCTCTTGTAGCCCTGCTTGGCCACCTAGCCCTTATGGGAGGGCTAAGTGGAAGTGGTGGTTTTTCTTGAGGGATTTCAGGGTTTGAACCTATTATAAAGACCCCAACCCCAATTTCTTGGATCCAATGACTTATTTTTATTATATTGGAATATAAACATGTAATTAGTATCCTGAAGGAACAAATAGTTTAGAAGAATTGGAAAACCATATTTATATATAATAGTTTCATTACAACTTTAAATGATGTAAAATACAATAACTATATGGGAAACCCCAATAAACTTCTATATTATCCTCAAAATTCATTCATAATATACATATTTTCACCTTGGGGAAAATAAAACATAAGAAATGTGTTATCTTAGATGCTCATTAAGGGTGGGTAAAACAACAGAATCCTAAATAATAAGGCCTAATTAATAACTAAAGTTATACATGCCATTAAAACATAATCTTGAGTATAATATAGTAGGTATAAAAGCTCATTAAATAATTCCTTAACAAAACAGAACCCTACATATTATAATATTAAAATAATCACATGGACTATCAGTTACTAATTTTATAAAGATGCAATGCATATTAATAGACATCATAATCATACCTTCAATCCCTTAACCAAGACACCATACATAATGGGTAAAAACCCATTCTAGTTTTTATCATGAGACATACCGATGCATCAAGGGAATATAGGCCCCCCACAAATCATTTAATAAGTCTAATTAATTACTTATATGAAAGGGAATAAACATAATCAACTTATACATTCATATTTAAACTGACATATGAAATATAAATAAATTTCCCCAATCAGTGAAATAAACACTAACACTTCAGAGTAATACGGTGAATGACATAAAAATAGCACACACACAGTAAAAATAATAATAAAAAATTAAATAAAATACGTTATATGATATCATAAAATATTATCCCCAATAGTACATAAGAATAAAAAAGAGTGTTTAAATAGATGGAAATACTTTTACAAAATAATCGATTAATACTTGAGAGAAATACTCTTTTACTTTGTAACGAATATTTCTTTTAGAAAAATATTTTATAAAACAAGAAGTGAACTAATATATTTCTTTCATAATAAAATCAGATATTTCATAAAAAAATGTGGCTTAAAATATGTTATATAGTGCCCTTGAAAATAGGTAAGAATTCTTGAAGTTTCATTGAATCGGTTTTGTTTATTAGAAAGAATTTGAGAAAGATCCATTTAAAACATGTAACTTCCCATAAAAGAAACAAATATTGTGATTGGTACCAACATATATAACATTAAAATACAATTTATGAGTAGTACATAAGAATAATTATTAATTTAATTCGGTTAAAGAGAGGTAAAGAATAACCCATAAGAAAATAGAGGTTCGGGTAGAAAACCCTTACCATATTCTGAATGTTTTCTGCACTTGACCTTAACATCCTAGATAATAAAATTAAATCATTTAATTAATTAATTTATAAACTCATATTCATGGATTTATTTTATTATAATTTTATTAACTTCATTTATGTACTTTTTAGTGAGTTATAAGATACAATTTTGGTTACTTGGGAGCCTTAGTTTCCTTGGTTTTCATGATTGAGATACTTTTATATGAGTAATGATGTTCTTATAAAATGTGTATAATTCTACAAAATTAGAATTAAATGTTATTAATTAACAACCATAACTTTAATTGGTATTATTAATTATAATTTTTTCATATATGATGATGAATCATTAGATAACATGTTAATGATAACCATTTAGCTTAATTTTAGATGGTTTTCGATCACAATGAAATAGTTTTGTTCTATTATCTAATATTTTGTATATAAAATGGTTCTAGAAAATTAAATAAGATATAATAAAATTTTATAATCTGGTTAAACCATAAAAATATTTTTATGAGTATCCTTTAAGGAGAAATTGAAGAATGAAAGTCCATCGTCCACAAAAGTTGTTAACTGGCACCTCACGGATGATGATTTCATTTTTCAAATAAAAAAGAGAGAGAAAGGAGTATGATGGAGGATATTTCATCAAAATGATATCATTATATTATATATATGATACTAAATATATCATTCTCATTTGGATAGAGGCGGTAAGGATAAAATAATAAATGAAAATGGAAATTGATAGGAAATTAAAAGAAAAGAAAGGGGATTTACCTTTTGTATTATCCTCTTTGAGAACCTCCTTAATGGGATAAATTTTGGTATTTTGGAAAGATCAAGAGCACCTAGAAGTTGGTGAGGTACTAGGGAATACAATTTGGGAATAATTTTGGTAGTGTTCAAGGCTTAGAGGTGTGAGGAGAGGAGGGAGTAAGGGGTGATTTTTATAGTGTAGGAGTTGGGTGATTCCTCATTATTTTATCCATTAATTTATTATTTTTCTCATGGAAGTAAATAGTGTTTATTCTTGAGAATAATTACATTAATAAGTGCATTTGAGTTCAAAACAAGTTTTCTCAAATCATCAATGACTCAAGGAATAGTGTATTTTTCTTATAATGTATTTATACTATAAATTATCATATTTTACTATTCATTGAAAATTCAAGTATTTTAGAAAGAAAATCAGTCTATACATTTTTCAATGTGTAGAATTAGAAAATGAATTCCATTTTAAGAAAATAATTTAAAAATATGAGGTATTTATTTTTTAATTAAAATCATTATTTACATGAAAAATACATTTTTAAATTTATAACTGATTTTATAACACTTTCAAAATTAACGAAGGACTCCTAAAATTATATTAAAAAAATATGACAAAAAAATATTAATTTATGAATAAATTTTAAGAAAATGAATTTTATTTTAAATAATTTTATTAATTATAATATTTTAATTTAATATTTATGACTTACAAAAATACCAACTCTAAAATATTAATTTTAAAAATATTCATTTAATTATAATATTATATAATTATATCATAATTTCATTAATGAGATGGCCAAATTTTATATAAAATTTTATTGGGAAGGTTACTATTCTGTTTTCCAGGTTACTATTCATAAATATCACATTACTATTCCTAAGGGAATGTTATTATTTCAACAGTATACTTTTCTTAAGATCTAGAAATACCTCTTATTTAATAAATTCTTCATTTATGATGTTTTTATTGTGTTATATACGTGATTTTATATGGTCTATACTATATGAAATAAACATAATAATGGAAATCTCATTGATAGAGTTTTGGGCCATTACATTCTCCCCTCCTATAAAAATTTCATCCTTGCAATTCTAATCTTGTGACCCCATAAAATGATTTGGGTAGCTCTTCATCATTAACTCCTCGATATCCCACATCACCACTTCAATTTTATTTTATTTCCAAAGTACATTTACCATCCGAGTCTTCCAATTACTCAACACATATTCATTAGTGTCTAGAATCCGGATGGGCTCTTCAAATTAAGATAAATCAGGTTCCAATTCCAATTCTTCAGAATTGAGAACATGCATTGGGTCTGGATTGTACTTCCTTAACAAAGAGATGTGGAACACATTGTGACGTTTTAAAATGCTAAGAGGAATTTCTAAATCATAATCCATAGTTCCAGATATTTCCAGAATTTATAAATGACCAATATACTTAGGGCTCAATTACCATTTCTTCCCAAATATTATAACACCCTTCCATGAAGATAATTTCAAGAATACATGATCTACCACTTCAAATTCAGATCCTTTAGATTATCGACATAAATATTTTTCCTCCTCTGAGAGTTTTGGATATGGGTTTGAATATTTTTTTACCTTCGTTGTTTTTTCCACCATAAGCTATGGGCCTATAAGCTTCATTTCATCAACTTCATCCCAACATGTTGGTGCATGGAATCTCTTTCCATACAACAATTCATATAGTTCCATTTTATTACTTGAATGGAAACTATTTTTGTATGAAAATTATACTGAAGGTGAATGTTGATCCCATATACCTTGAAAGTTGAGGTATCCTGACCATAACATGTCTTCTAATGTATGAATGGTCCTTTTAATCTGTCCATCAGTTTGAGGGTGATAAGTAGTACTCAAATGAAGCCCATTATCCAATTATTTCTAAATACTTTTCTAGAATTTGGATGTAAATTGTGGATTATGATCAGACACACTAGAAATAGGTTCTCCATTAATTCTTACAACTTCTTTAATATAGATTCATGCATGGCGATCTAGTGAAAAGTCTTCCCTTATAGTGATAAAATGAGCATATTTGGTAAGTCTGTCCAAAATCACCCATATTGCATCATTATTTCTTGGATTTGTTTTGGTAATATAGTGATAAAATCCATAATTATTTCATCCCATTTCCATGTAATAATAGGTAGGGGATTCATGAACATTATAGGATGTTTCCTTTCAGCCTTCACCTATTGAAAGACTAAACATCATGATACATAATCAGAAATTTTTTTCTTTATATTATCCCACCCAAAATGTTCCATTATATCTCTATACATCGTGGTTCTACCAAGGTGAATAGAGAAATTCACACTATGAGAATCATCCCAAAACTTAGTTTTTTTCTCAAGTATAGAGGGAACACAAAGCCTCCTACCAAATATCAGAATTCCATCCTCACACATGATGTCTGGAAACTTCCCATCATTCATAGCTTTAATTTTATTTTGAATATTCTCATCATCACATTGAGATATTTTAATTATTTCCAATAAATATGGTTGGAAACCAGTTGAAAAATTAATGATTTTTTACTTTCCATGATAATTTCCATATCTATCTTTTATTGATCCATATACACAAGGTCCTTGTCAATCCTCATATTGTTTAGAACTCGAAGATCCTTTATAATCAAAGTATTTTCTACCTTATTTTTAAATACTTAGGTAGTAGTGTGTTGAAAAATCATAATCCATGAGTAGTTTGAGCATTCACCTTTTCCTCATGTTGATTTCTTTAGGTGAGAAGATATATTTCAAGCCCTTGTGATCTATATATATCTCACATCTTTCACCATAATGATATCGTCACCATATCTTCAGAGTTAAAATTACAACTTCTAACTGAAGATAATGAGATGGATAGTTATATTAATGAGTTTTAACTACCATGATGCATAGGAAATAACTCTTTCATTCTGTATAAATACACATCAAAGTATTTTCTTTGATGCATCACTATAAATCAAAATCCCACCATTTCCCAATAGTAGAGTCAGGATCAGAGCATTCACCAGTGTCATCTTTAATTCTTCAAAACATTATTCACATTATTTTGTCCCTACGAACTTAACCCCATTACATGTAATCTTAGTTAAAAGGTTATATAAATAGGAAAGGTTCATAACGATGAACTGATAATAATCGGCTAATGCAATAAAACAAAATACCTCAGTTATGTTCATTGGTTTAGGCCAAACCTGAAATTCATCTTTCTTCATAGGATCGAAAAATATTTCATCATTAGAAGCAATTTGGACATGAAATGAAACTATTTAAAGTGAAAATTCCCCTATTTTAACTTCCCATATAGCTTTTCCTTTTACGAGTTTTTGAAACAAATTTTAAGTGTTTCTCATGATGTTCGTAGCTTTTAGAGTATACCAAGATATGATCAATAAATACCACAAAAATATATTCAAGATATTACATTAAAAATTTATTCATTAGATCCAAGAAAATAAAGGGTTAATTAGTTAGTCCAAACGACATTACTTTAAACATTTAATGCCCATACCTAGTTCAAAATGTTGTCTTTGGGGATATTTTCTTTCCTCACATGCAATTGATGATATCCAGATTGAAGGTAAATCTTTGAAAAATATTATACTCCATGAATTTTATTGAATAAATCAACAATACAAGGTATAGGATACTTGATCTTTATTGTAATACCATTGATTTCTCTATAGTCAATGAACACCATCATAGATCCATATTTCTTCTTGATAAAGAAAAAAGTGGATACCCATAGAGAAAAACTAGGGCAGATTAATCCTTTATCACTCAATTCCTCTAGTAGTTTATTCAACTCCAATAATTAAACTAGTTCCATTATAAATAGAGACTTTTATATAGCCATTTCGTTAAGAATTACATCAATAAAAAACTCAACTTCCAACTTTAGATGTTGTATAGGTAAACCCTTAGAAATATATCAATGTATTTATTAACAGTTGTTACATCCTCAAATTGAATATTTCATTCCTTACTCATAGAAATTTCATTCTCTTCCTCCCTAATAATGGAATTCAGTAGAGATTATAGGGGTTTATCAACAAAATAATTATATGGTGAGGTTTCTCCTTTAAAGATAAGGGAATCTATATTATTCTCAAAAATTGTAACGTCCTTCTTTTTAAAATATATGTTCGCATCATAATTTAAAATATAATCAAATTTCAATATTATATCAAAATCAATCATGGGTTTGATGATAAGTTTAATGAATAAAACTTGTTTATGTATGATAAAGGGAGAATAATGACACATCATTGTTGCAATGAGACTTCCCTTAATAGTTTTGACGGAAACTACTTTATTAAATCAAAAGAAAAATGTCTAACTTTTGTGGAAAATTGGGAAGATATAAAATAATGTGATGATCCACAATTAGATAAAGCATTGGAAGAGTTTGAGGAAATTATTAATATACCTTCCACCACATCATTAGGAACTTCTACCTTAGCAGTTATAACCATATAATCTTAAATTTTCTCCCTTTTCCTTTTATGGGGGATGTTTTCTTGGTGCTTAGGACATTAATTTTCATAATGTTACATCTATTTGAAATTGTAGCTTTGAACATTGGTAGCTTCTTTATTTCCATTACAGTCATGAGATTGGTGGCCTTTTTCTCCACACTGGTAAAAAACACCCATACCCTTCAAGAAAGTGTTTAAGCGTTTCTTTCCACAATTATACTAGGATAGAAAATAAACTCTTCCCTTATTCCCCTTTTCCTTATTTCCTTTTACAGAGTGTTCGACATCCCTCTTCTTCTCTTACTTCACTTTAAATGAAGATGACTTAGACAATTGTTTTTCTATCTTTATAGCACAGTAGACTATATCTTTGTCTGATGAGAAATTTTTGGAGATAAGTTACCTTAAGAGGAATAGGTTTAAACCATCAATGAATAGATTGATATTACTCCCTATATTATGTATTTAGTCCGTGGCATTACATTATAACATTTTAAGGTTGGATTCATATGTGGAAACATTATCATCCTCATTTTCCCCCAGATTCCATAATTTCTTTTCCCTATCCGCTTTTTGTTCATGTGGAAAATATTTCTCTATGAAAATTTCCTTAAAATTACCCAATTACATACATTTAATTTCTTCCTACACCTTCATGTTTTGGATTAGTGAACACCATTGATCTGAATATCCTGAGATACGATAAATTTCCATAAAAACCTTCAACCTTTCTTTACTTCCCAAAGTGAAAAATACATTCTCTAAGGAACTTATCCATTGCTTAGATAAAAATGGGGTTTTAGTACAATTGAATGATGGTGGTTGTTGTTTCATAAATTAGTCTAAAATTTCTCCTCCAAATTGTGGATTAGGATGCTCCATATGGGTAATATTATTATTTATAACTTGATTTAACTTTCATAGTATAATTATATGTTTTTCATCACTAGTCGCACTTCCAATTCCAGCATTATTATCTTTCATAGGAGGGAAAACTCATCATGGGATGCATGTATTGATTCATTTTCCATTCCTTCCTCTATGATAAATTTTTAAATAATGGAATACACTAGATTAGGTTATGAATCATAATGTATAATCTCAAAATATCAAAAAACCTAACATAAATTGATTTTTTTTGCATATATAATCTCATAATCATAAACATAGTTTCTTTGAGCAAATTTTTACTTTTAAATCCATCATAGTGGTTTGTAAAGAAAATGTGAATTATCTAAAGAATATTCACTGGGAGTGTCAAACTAAGTGAACTATAAGTCCCATTTTCATTTACCAGGTTTCCCCGAGTTAGGCTCGGGACACCTTGTCAAAGTTTTTAACCCTTGGTACATCAGTTCCAAAACCACATGCACTTGTAGTATCTAGACATGGATGTATTTCTAAGAAACTCACATAATTTTAAATTAACCAACACTTGAGGATGTACTTATATGCATATACTCAAAATCTATTTGAGAGATATGTTCCCTAATCTATGTCTTCAAAATCTAGTATTCATGGATTCCATTAAACTTCCACTCGTACCAACTATAAATACCCCGACCCCTGTTTCCCAATGCTGGTGCCTTATTTTATTACAATGGCATATAAAAATGGAAGTCATATTCCAAAGGAAAAAATAGTTTAGTAGAATTAGAAAACCAGATAACTATATAATAATTTCACTAAAACTTAAAATGATGTAAAATAAAGTTACTATATGGGAAACACCAATAAAGTTCCAGAATATCCTCAAAATTCATTCATAATATACATATTCACATTTTGGGGGAAAATAAAACATAATAAATTGTTGAGATTAGATTCCTAGTAAGGTTATGTAATATATTATAAGAATAAATATTGAGGCATGGTGAATTACTAAAAGTATACACATCATTAAAACACAATCTTGATCATAATATGAAAGGAAGAAAAACAGATTAAAAAATCCATAACAAAACATAACCATGGATATTATACTAGTTGAATAATCACATGGAATATCACTTACTAGTTTCATAATGATGTAATTCATAATTACTGACCTCATAATCATACTTTAAAGGCCTCATACAAGACACCATACAAAAATGGTAAAACCCAGGCTAGTTTTTCTCATGATACCTACCGATCCATTGAGTGGCTATAACATGACATACATATCACTTACTAAGTTTAGTGCATTCCTAAAATGAATGGGGAGAAACATAATCCATATATAAATTTATTTTGAAACTAACATATGAAATGTAAATAACTTTCCCCAATCAGTAAACATAAACACTAACCATTAAGGGTAATATGGTGAATGGTGTCAAGATAAAAAATCCACAGTCAAACTAAGGATAAACCATTCAATAAAATATGGTAGATGATATCAAAAAATTTTAATACCAATTAAACAGAATAATCAACAATAGTTTTTAAATATATGGAAATACTCTTATAAAATCATTGAGTGATACTTGAGAGAAATACTCTTTTACTTTGAAAAGAAGATTTTTTTTAGAAAAATATTTGTAGAAAACTAGATGTGAACTAATATAGTGTTTTCAAAATAAAATGAGTTATTTTATAAAATTATTGATAAATTAAAATAGTTTACACAGTTCACTTAAAAATAGGAATGAATTTGAGAAGTTCCCTTGAATCAGACTTGTTTATCAGGAAGAATTAGGGAAATATCGTTTTAAAACATGTTACTACCCATAAAAGAAAGAAGGATTATGATTGGTACATATATATAGAACATTCAAACATAATTTTTTAGGAGTACATAATAATAATTAAGAATTTAATTAGGGTAAATAGAGAAAAAGATTAACTCAAAAAAATTTGAGGTTTGGGTAGAAAACCCTTACCTTATGTTCGAATGTGTTCTACAATTGACCTTAATGTCATAGAAAATCAAATTAAATCCATTAATTATTTAATTTAGAACCTATATATACATATATACTATTTGTTATAATTCTATTATGTTTATATATAGTCGTTTTTATGAGTTATAAGATACAATTTTTATTGCTCGAGAGTGTTCATTTCCCAGGTTTTCACGATTGGTATACTTGTATACGAGTAATGATGTTCATATAAAATGGGTATAATTTACCAGGATTAAAATTAAATGTTTTTAATGAACAAATAGAGCTATAATTGGTATTATTTATTAATTTTTATCCATATATGAGGTTGAATCATTATAATACATGGTAATGATAATCAGTTGGCTTAATTTTAGCATTTTTTCGATCACAATGAACTATTTTTTTTCTATTATTTAATTTTATGTATATAAAATGGATATAGAAAGTAAAATAAGATATAATAAATATTTTATATTTTTTTCAACCATAAAAATGGTTTCATGACCAACCTTGAAGGATAAATTGAAGAAATAAAGTCTTTCATCCACAAAATTTGTAAATTGACATCTCATAGACGATGATTCCATTTTTAAATTAAAATAAAGAGGGAAATGATTTTGAGGAATAATATTCCATTGACCTGATATAATTACAGTATATAGATGATACTAGATTTATTGTAACACCCAAATAATTTACAAATAGATTTATTATATAATTCATGGATCACTGAGTCTCTATATGCACCACTTTGTTATAACCAAGCCATGTAAACATAAGTTTTTCGCTTCTATAATACGAATTTCAAAAATATGACATACACTATTGTGATTAGAAAGTTATTTGGAGTCTGATAAGAAAAACATAATTTTTGGTGAATAGTAACCTACTCTTATGATTAGTAACTTACCCTTATGAATAGTGATCTACCCTAATGAATAGTAACCTTACCTATGATTGTATATAAATAATATTAAAGTGGAAGTTTGATATACCAATGTTTTGGAACAAGTAAATAAATATTTTCATACTGTTTTTAGAGTAAATTTTAATTTTAATTATTTATTAAATTAATCATATTTAGAAAATTATTTTAGAAAAATGGAATTAATTTTTGGATTCTACACGTCAAAAAATGGTTTTGGTGAATTTATGGTATTTTTCTGAAATACTCAATTTTTTATGGATAGTGAAATACCGTAAAATACCCTATATAAATATTATCAGTTAAAACACTATTCATGACATCATAAGTGATTTAAGATCACTTGGTTTGAAATCACATGATTTTATTACGATTCATGGTCCTAGAATCATCACTATTTTGGGTCTTTAGGGAAATTAATAAACTAATGGTTAAAAAATTATAAAAACACTCCTCTCCTTCACTATACCCCCCTCACTCCCTATTCTCTTCACTCATCTAAGCCTTGAACCTCAAAAATGTTCTACCCAAATACCCTTCCTCAGTCACTCCTCACGTCTAAGATGCTCTAGGTCTTTCCAAAAGACTAAAATCCCTTCCCTTAAGGAGGTTCTCAAAGAGGTTATTTCAAGAGGTAAACATCCTTTTTTCTATTTAGTTTCATTTCAATTTATCTTCTTTTTTTATTATATTCCCAACTCCTCTATCCAAAGGACCATGATAATAAAAGTATCATTGATATACTAGAATTATATCATGTTAATAGAATAACCATCAACAATATTCTTACTATCTCTCTTTTATTTTATAAACGAAATTAATATCCATGAGGTTCAAATTTATAACTTTCGTGGACGACGAAGTTTCATTCCACAATTTCTACTTCATTACTAGTCATGAAACAATTTTTATGGCCGAACCAAACTATAATATATGTATTATAACCTAATTAATATTCAATAACCAGTATACATACATATTATTAAATCTTATTACCAAACTAATTCCTAATAATCAAAATACCGCTTATATAATCTAAGTGAATATCATAAATATTCCATCTAATGATTCATCCTATTTCCATGTAACCAAATGATAGAAATGACTAATAACACTTCTGGATGTTCATAAAAAATATTTAATTTAAATTCTATAGATTTACATCCATTTCACTTGAACTCCATTACATAAGAACAAGTGAACTGATTAAGAAAATAAAGAAAACGAACACCCTAGAATGACAGAATTCAATATAACAACTTATAAATAAGAACATAAATGAACTATACAGAATTATGATAAAATAAATACATGTAACATATATTGTGAGATAAGTTATTAATAAGCCTAATTTCATATTCCAAGCCTTAAGTTCAAGAGCGGAAGACATCCAGAATTAAGGTATGGGTTTCTTCATCTCAATTCCATTTTTGTGAGATTTTCCATATTCACTACTAATACTATTATATGGTATATTTATTCTTCCCATTGATGTAACATATCATTAATATCTTTACTTTAATTTTATTCAATATATCATTTTAATATTATTAATTTTTGGGAATACAGATCGATTGATTACAAAGTGGTAAGGGTTTTCCACCCGAAATTCCATTTTCATTCATATTGCTTTCATTGTCTAATTACCTCAATGAAATTATTATGTATTATTATTTAATCCTCATAAATTCTATATTATTAGTCTATATATGTACTCTCACCAGAATATTTCCTTATTTTATAGATATTTACATGTTTTAAAGGTAACTTTTCAAAATTGTTTCCAAGATACAATCTCGGTCCAAGGGAAGTTGTCAAATTTTTACATATTTTAAAGGGAACTCTATAATCTCTTTTTAAAAACCATTATTTTTATAAAATCACTCAATTTATTATGAAAATACTAACCTAATTAACTTCTGGTATTATAAAAATATTTTTCCAAAAGAACTCATCTTTTCAAAGTAAAAGAGTATTTATCTCAAGAAATACTCAAATATTTTATAAGAGTATCTTTATATATTTCAACATACTTGTTGATTATTATGTATTATCGAGGCTAATATTTCATGGAATCATCTAACATATTTAATTTAATGGTTTATGATTATTTTTTATGTGGATGTGAGATCTTAAAACCATTCACCAATTTACATTGAATGGTTCGTGTTTATGCTTAATGTTCGGGGAAAGCTATTTACCTTTAATATATTAGTTTCAATATGAATTTTTTTGATGTTTATGTTTATCCCAATTAATATGTGGAATCCATTTTATATATTATGTGTCAGTTGGGGCCCTCTATAGCCCCTCAGTGTATCGGTAGGTCTCATGACACAAACTGCAGTTTTGGCATAAGGCATTGAAAAAATGATTATTTATCGTCTTGGAACGAGGCCTTGGTGGTACAATTATGATGTCCCTCATTATGGATTCACTAATTATGAACATATTATTGATGTTTCATGTGGTTATTCAACTATTAGTACACCCATGATTAAGTTTTATTGTGGAATTATTTACTCAGCTCATATTCATGCCATAATGTGTACAATTTTATTATTTTTAAAGGATTGTGTTTTAAATTATTCACCATAACTAATGTTTATGTTAGGATATATTATGTTTTATTGCTTACCCTTGATGTGGATTTGAGATCACCCATTTCTTATGTTTCATTTTCTCAAGGCATGTAGAGTTTTAGTATGAATGACATGTTGTAATAACTTAGGAGTTATGGATGTTGTCAAAAGATATTTTATATTGTTTTTCTTTCCAAGTATTAATGTTGAAATTATGTATGTATCTTTTACCCAATACTAATAAACTACTCGGTCCTTCTGAATGCATATTCCCTGTTTATATTTCAATTTAATCAAATAAGGGACTAGATCTGGACAACTAGGATCATGTCCTTACAGTTGGTATCAAAGGAAGTTTCATGGAAAACAAAGAAACTATATTAGAAAAAGTAGATTAGGTAACAAAACCCTAAGATAGTATTTTAAGACAAGAATACAAAAACATCCTGGTATTTTGGTAAGGAATAGATTATGTAGATATTTCTCAAAAATACATCTTTTTCTGGATACAAACAGGTAGAGGTGGCTCTAGAACAAATGTACCAAGGAACGAAATCTCTTATTAGGAGTTTAGGCCATGACATGAGGTATCCTGGTATATGAAAATGGGCTTTTCTTCACTCTTGGTATTGAAACTCCAGAGGTATATGCTTAGGATAATTCACATTTTCTTTACAAATAATTATGAAGGACTTTTTCCCCAAATTAAGTAAAGTATATGATTTTAGGATTTATGACGCATAAATTTATGTTATGTGTTATACAATGTCTATAGATATAGATAGTTCATAGTTGTATAAGGTAATTTATAATATTGATTGGATTCTAAATGGTTCTTGAAGTATTGATAACTTCACTAATGAACATGATGAGAAGAATAAGAATGATCATATCTCTAATGGTGTTAAGCTATCATTTCAAAAGATGATTTTCACCCATGTATCCTAATCATATGAGAAAATAGCATCATGTGTTGACAAGGTATGTAGGTACTTCTCTGAGTACAATGGATTTAAAAAGAAGAAAAAGAAGAAGAGGATGGAAGGAAAAAACAAGGATAAAGGAAATAAGGGAAATATGTATTTTCCCACATGTGATAGTTGTGGAAGGAAAACCCATGGTATATAGTTAAGGGGAAATGGAGTTTGCTTAAATTGTGAAGAAAAATTACACCATGCTCATAATTGCAAGACAAGGAAATAATTTTTCTATATTCAGTGCTTCAACTGCAAGGAGATGGAACAATATGAAAATCAATGTCCCAATAGTCAAATTAATATACCCAAAATAATGATTTTGGATAATGATAAAGTTATGATTCCACCAGAAATAAAGTAGGATGATAAATATTCCTAGTCAGGAATCATGTCATTTGAATATTTTTTTAGTAATGTACTGGTTGTAAGAATTAAGAGACAAATAAGGATTGTACTACACTACTATTAAATTAAGGATTTGAGTTTGTATGATAAATGGTATAAAGGAAATGTGATTCAGTAGAAAGATAAAATATTTAGGGAAAACATGATTGAGGGAAATACAACCTTTAATATATATCCAATGTTGAAATACTGATGATGAAATGATTGTTTCGGATAAGTACTCTCTACCTTAGAATTGATTATTGACTTGTCGAGAAGTGACCTATACTATCATCGATATAGTTTACAATACCTTTTGATTTAAGGAATATATCCAATAACATGTATCTTACTCAAAGAATATAGAAGAATGCATGTTTCCAATATAGTATTTACTGTATTTCATGTTATTACCATATTTTAGGAGGATACATGATGAAGTTATTCACATGTTTGGAATGTGAAATTTAGAGATTCTTCATTTTGATTAAGGGTTAATGATAAGTTCATCTTGGAAGTTTATAGGACTTCATTATAATGTGTGGAATCATTATATTTTAGAAATTTTAACTGTTTTTGAAATGGTAAAAGTTTATCATTTGATGATATTTTAGAGGATAATGTATTGATCCACCAAATGGAATAACCCATTCTAAGTGATGAGGTATAGATTTTTTAAGTTCAATAAAATTATGAGTTTAAAAGTAGAAATGTATACTTATACTCTTATAGAGTGGAATAATTCCTCTACTCAATGAAAATAGTCTTAAATAATTCTGTTTTCTATTATCATAATCATTGATAATATCGATGATTTTTTTAGTTTATAGTTTTATAGTAATCAACATTCATCTGAACATGTCCTATATCATGTTCCATAAGAACTTCATAGTTAGATTTTTCTTCCATGTCTAGGGTTTTACTTCCAATTAATGCCCCCTCATTTGAAAGCATAATTTTTGTGGGGACCACCTCATCTCCATTAACCCTTTTATAGGAGGATATTTTATTAACCCTATTTCTGATGTGGGGTTCCATAAGGGAATTTTCAAGTATCAACCATTAACTTTCGAAGGACAATTTCAAATTTTGATGATGAATGTTTTGTTAGAAGAGGATAATGTAACACCCCAATAATTTACAAATAGAATTATTATAGAATTCATGGATCACTGAGTCTCTACAAACACCACTTTTTTTGTAGCTTATCCAAGTAAACATAAGTTTGTCACTTCTATGATGTGAATTTTAAAAATCTGACATACAAAATTGCGATCAGTATGTTATTTTGAGTCCGATAAGAAAAACATAATTTTAGGTGAACAGTAACCTACCATTATGAATAGTAACATACCCTTATCAATAGTGATATACCCTAATGAATAGTGACCTTACCTATGATATTATATAAATAATATTCAAGTGGAAGTATGATATACCTATGTTGTAGAATAAGTAAATAAATGTTTTAATTTTTTTTAGAATAAATTATGATTTTAATTAAATATTAAATTAATCATATTTTGAATATTATTTTTGAAAAATGGACTTCATTTTTGGATTCTACACGTCAAAAAATAGTTATAGTGAATTTTGGTATTTTTCTGAAATACATGAATTTTTGATGAATTGGGAAATACTGTAAAATACCATATATACAAATTCTCAATTAAATACACTATTAATATGTTCATGTTTATTATTTGTAAAGGAATGTGTTTTAAATTATTCACCATGCCTAATGTTTATGTTATGATATCTTCCACTGTATTGCTTACCCTTACTCAGGGTTTGACGTCACCCCTTTCTTATGTTTCATTTTCTCATGGCATGAAACTTTTTTTATGAATGACATGCTGAAATAACCTAAGAGTTATGGATATTGTGAAATTAGATTCTATGTTGTTTTTATTTTCAATTTTTAATGATGAACTTATGTATGAATCTTGTTTCTAATACTACAAAACTACTCAATCCTTTGGGATGCATATTCCTTGTTTATATGTCAATGTAATCAAATAAGGCACTGGATCCTGGAAATTAGGGTTGGGTACATACATTTATCATTATCATTTGGATAGAGGAGGTGAGGAGAGGATAAGAAATGAAAAAGGAAATTGAAAGTAAATTAAAAGAAAAGAAAGGGGACTTAACTATTGAATTATCCTCTCTCAGAACCTCCTTATGAGGATTGGTTTTGGTCTTTGGGACAGACCAAGAGATAATATATTTGGATGAGAGAATTGGGAATAAAATTTGGTAAGAATTTAGACAAGCTTCAACGCATATATATGTGAGGAGAAGAGGGGGCGAGGGCTGGGTTTTATAGTGGAGGAGATGGTTGATTTCTCTTTATTTTCCATTATTTTATTATTTTTCTCAAGATAAGAAATAATGTTGATATTTGTGAATAAATATAGCAATAAGTTCGTGTGAGTTCTAAATAGGGTTTCTTACATTGTCCATGACTGAAGGAATAGTATATTTAGCTTATAATGTATTTATACTGTAAATTACAATATTTAACTATTCACTAAAAAGTAAAGTATTTTTAAAAAATCAAGAACGTTCAGCCTATCAGTTTTTCGAAACAAAGAATTCAAAAATGAACTTTAATTTTTGAAAATAATTTTCTAAATATGTAAAATTTATTTTTTTAATTAAAATCATTATTTACTCAAAAATTATAGTTTTAAATTTATAACTGATTTCATATCACTTTCAAAAATTAACTAAGGTCTCATAAAATTATCCTAAAATTATAAGACAAAAAAATTGGTTTATGAATAATTTATTTTAAAATGAATTTTATTTTCAATTATTTTATTATTTATTCTATTATAATTAAATATTATGTCTTACAAAAATACCAACACATGTATAATGATTTTTAAAGTATTCATTTACTTAAACTATTCTATAATTATATAATTATTTAATTTATGAGATGGAAAAATATTATTTGTACTTTTATTGGTTAGGTCACTATTCTATTCCCTGGTTTACTATTAATATAGGTCACATCACTAATCCTAATCGAATGATACTATTTAATCGGTATTTGTTCCTTAACATCTAGAAATTCTTGTTATTTTATAAATTATTCAATTATGATATTTTTATTATGTTCTATAAGTGATTTTATATGGTCTATAGTATATGAAATGAACATAAGAAGGTAAAATTCATTGATAGAGTTTTAGGTCGTTACACCTATTTTTTAGTTAACATGAGAAAAATTATGGACATAAAAAAATTCAAACTCACTTATAAAAAAATACCAATCAACGAAATAAAAAATTAGATTAAATTCAAAAATAAAATTCCTTTCATTAACTTTTTACCATTTTCATTCCTTTAACTATTAATTTCAAAATTTGAATAAATCATTGAAATATGTGTAATTATTCATTACAAACCATACAGAACAATTGAAAATTGATTAAAAATATTCATTGAAAATAAGTGTTCCAAATAGACGCACACTTAAACTATGATATCAATCAAAAATAAAAACAAAACATTTAAAATTATAGGGCACCAATTTTACCACTATTCAGATTCCAAAATAAAAAATTTGAATAATTATCAATGTTAAATAAAACTATTCAAATATCCACATAAAATGTTAATTTAATTTTCAAAATTTATAAGAAATAATAAATTCTATAATTTTTACTTTCTTTATTTTTAAAATGATGAAACTTATTCTATTAACTAATCATTATCCTTAATTCATTAGTATTAATCCCTCCAAATTAGGATTTACGTCTCCTATGAATATTTTCACTCATCACTCTTGATTTCATTAAAATATTGTTACAATTATATCATGAGAAAATAATTCTTATCCACAAGATTTTAAAGGAACTCTTTCTATACTTTATAAAGAAAAAATATTTATGAAGTCATGGGAACCTTCAATCAAGGTTCAATTGTTTCTAAGGATTAAGGTTGATAGGAATTCAAGTTAGAAATTTAGGATCAAGGAGGAGGGTTATCTCTAAATTACAATTTATGATATCAAAAAGTATAATAACATTATAAATTTTAAAATAACAACTCCCATTATTAAAAAATTCAGATTAAATATCATGATCAAAATAAAGCATATGGATTGAGTTTTTCACCATCTTGAATTTTTTCCTACTTTAATAATTTTATAAAAAGTTTTTTACCATTTTTTTTCTTTTTCAAAATTTATGCTTCTAAGAAAACCCACATACACCACCTAACCACATATGATAAAAATCATATATCCAATAATGGTGTTTTTTTATTCATCTATGTCACAAACTATTTACATGTTTATCAATACAACCGTATGACATTAGCCTTGTTATATATTAGTCGTAATCGATGCAAGAATTTATGGACTTATTCAAGAGACAGGTTTGGTTCTATGATGATGATGTAGATCCTGCAATGTTTATATGTGAGAGTAACCCATGTAAAGTCTTGAGGCATGTTTCTTCCATGTCTTCCTTGATGGTTGAGAAGTTACTATGTTCATTAGAGGTAAATTTGATAGTTTTTCCTATAGTTTTATAAAAGTACCCCAATGTATTTCCTGAAGAGGTTGTAGCATCTCCCCCTAAACCAGATATTGATTTTGGAATAGTTCTATAACTAGTAATGTCTCCTATCTTAATATCTCTATATAGGATAGGGACTTAAGAGATTCAAGAAGTCGACAATTTTTCATTTTTTTCAAGAAGGGAAAATAGTGAAATATCATGAATGAATCAAAAAAAATTCTTTATTGCCATAATTAGAACTCCCACACTTCTTTCATAAAATTTATTTTAATCCTTCCACTATGAATCCCTTAACCCACACACTTTTATTGAAAAATATCAGGAAAATAATAAGTGGACGGTAAGAATTGTTGAAAATGGATTGAGACATGGATCATCCCTAATAGGGTTATTTATGGATCTATGGTTTATACAAGTATTGATGTAAAGGTGTTATTTTGAGGATAATTTATTTTTAAAAGTATCTTTTATCATTTTAAATGTAATTTTTCATAGTTATTTTTTTGAAATGTTCAAATGCATGTTATGGAAGGTGACATATTCCAATATCGTTGAAGAAATATGATCATGAAATAAATATGAAGTACTTGGTCTAGAAATACTCTCATGAATAAAAAATTTTATATGGGTTAATCACTAAATTCATGACTAATAACAAAAAAATATTTCACATGAATTTCAGAATTTAAATGCATGAAAAATGATTAGGAAATTTCATTAAACGAGCCAATTAGTTCCCTCAAATCATGAGTCCTCATTTCAATATCCATGCTTCAATTTAATCTACCAATTATCCATTTTACTCCTTCAATATCATTAAATTTTAAAATATGAAACATGGAATCATAAGATTCCTAATAAACTCATGTACTCTAGATAAGTCAAGTGATTTATAAATTCATGTGAGGTTATGAAATTTTCCAATTAAAGATCAAAACATGTGTCATGAAATTTTCCCGGAGTTTAAAAAATAATTAATAATAGAATAAACTACCTATTACCATGCCTATTTTCTCTATATCACTCTTAGTTCATGGGGTTTTCTATTGACTTCCTTCATGGTGGTAAAATAAAAAAATCATACCATTGTAAGAATCATTCCATTAAATATAAAGGGTAGAAGTAAAAAAGGTTACCAAATCCTAAATCCTAGGAAAATAGAATAACTCTGGTTTCAACCAAAAATAAAATTTGGTTAATGTTTTTTTTCTTGAACTAACCTCATTGGAAGAAATTAGTAGATGGATTTTTTATGTCTAAGATCCTCCACTGATTCCTAAGGTATTTCCCATCGAACTTTTTCAACATAAGACCATTGAAAGTTAATTGTTTTCCTTCAACTTCCCTCATAATATGAAATTCACCAAAGGGATTGAAATTAGTAACTATAAATGGTCCTTCTCACCTGTAATAAAACCTATATGGAATTAAAATTAGCATAGAATTGTAGAATAGGAGTTAGTGTCCATTTTTAACGGACTTTTGCTGGATAATTTTTTCATGTGGAGATTTGGTTTTATTATTGTAAATATGTTTGTTTTTGAAATACTCTATTCTAATTTCATCCAGATCTTTTTTCTAGAGGTTTCTATCTTTCACAGGATGCCCCAAATCCAAATTTACCTATTTTAAAGACCAATATTCTTGGTAATCCAACTCCATCGAAAGATGATAACTATTTCCATTCACCATCTTACAGGGGATCATACCTGTAAGTGTCATGTAATATTATTGGTATGACCATAAGGTATCATCAATCCTTATACTGAAATCATTCCTGTTAGGTTTAACTATTTTATCCAAAATACATTTGATCTTTCGATTGGACACTTTAGCATGGCCATTTTTTTTGGAAGATCTTGTGTAGATGTTCTCTGGGGAACCCCAAATTTTTTAACCATAGCCTCAATATTTATGTTCCAAAATTGAGTCCCTTGGTCACTAATAATAGATCATGGTACTCCAAACCTAAAAAATATTTTAGTATTAACATAATCAAAAGAAACATTTGAATCATCAGTCATGGTGGCCATATCTTCCACCCATTTAGAAACATAATCTACAACAAGTAAAATCTAAGAATTCCCAAAAGTTATGGGAAAGGGTCTCATAAAATCAATGCCTTATACATCAAATATTTCAAATATATATATATGTTTTTAGGTATCTTCTATCTCTTCAAAATATTTCCAGAATATTTGCAATTTTTATATTTTTTACAAAATATATCAGGAACATTAAATACGTTATTCCAACAACTTCTAGATTCCAAAAAATTTATGGATTTTGTTTGAGGTCCAAAGTATTCTACATAAGAAAATTTTAAAAAATCAAATAGAGATTCTATGTCACTTTCTAGGAATCAACTTCATATGTCTTTATCATTACATATTTTCCATAGAAAAGAATCTTCAAAAATATGGAATCCAGATTTGGACTTAAGTTTGTAATTTTTAAGATAGATATGGTGAGACAGTACCTGATAGGTGGAAAAATAATTCTCTAAATCAGTTTAACATGGTATGTAACATTCTAATGAGTAGAGTTTCTCTCCAGGTATGTGATCAATGGAAAGGATCCGTTTTGGAATGTTTGTTTCTACAGTGTTTGGGAGTCTAATAAGGTGATCTACAATATATTTTCAGCTCAATTCTATTCCTCTATATCATGGTTTAATTATTTCAAGATTAATATCCATATCACTATCATCGGTTTTCCATCAAACTTATTTATCATTTACCTAAGTGTTTTATGATTAGAAAATAAAATTACTTTAGTTCTTGGTCAATAAGATGTAATTTTTTTGAATAAAAATACAACAGAAAGGAATTCATTTTCAGTAGCTGTATAATTGATCTTAGTCACATCCATTGTTATCAAGACATATGTTATGACTTGTGGTATTCCTTAATTTCTTTGGGGGTGTAATTCTCTTTTAGATTGGTTTGATGCATCATAAAAATACTCAAATGGGTCCTCTTAGTCTGTTGGTTTAATAATTAGTGGGGTAATTAAATTTTCCATATGTTCACCAAATACCTCTCAATAATCATCATTATAAACAAAGTGGGTTTCATTTAATAGTAACATTTAAAGGGTTATGAAAATAAGACTGAACTTATTGAATAATCTTCTATAAAACCCCACATGGACCAAAAATGATCAAATATGTCTAACATCAGTGGGATATAAAAAATAATTTATTAGTTAAACTTTTTGAATTATCCACCTCTATTCATGTTAACAAAATGATACAACCCCACTCTATCCATTTTTTCAACCATGAAGTTACACTTCTCAAAGTTAAATAAAATATTTTTCTCTATTCATGTTTTCAAAACTTTTTCTTGGTTACCAAAGAAATGATCAAAAGAGTTTCAAAAAATTGTAATTTTTTCCACGAATACCTCCATGTAGTCTTCCATGTGATTTGATAAAACACTCACAACTGATAACTAAAATGTACCTGGATCATTGCATAATATGAAAGGAATCCTCTTGTAATAAAATCTCTTGAAATATATGGTGAATGTTGTTTTATTTTGGTTATATAGAGAAATGGGTATTAGAAAATAACCAGAGAATATATCCTAGAAATAGTAATGTTTCTTTCATACCAAATTTTATTGCATGTATTCTATAAATTGGATAGGTAAGTGATCTTTTTAGGTGGTGTGATTCAGTTTTCGGAAGTAAATTCTTTCCCTCCAACATTGTTTTCCTCTCATAGGGATTGATTTATTATTCTCATTTGTCAGTATGGTCAAACCAGTTTTTTATAAAACACAAGAATGGGGATAACCCATTGTGAGATATAAATTGGGTACATTATGTTGGCTGCAAACCAATTTTTAATATCTTTTTAATAAATTCCATAATGGTGGGGTTATGTCTTCTATGGGATTTCCTACCAGGTCTAGAGTATCCCCTATAAAAATTCAATGGGAATAAGACTTGGGGTTAATTCCAAGGAAGTCTCCAAGGCTCTACCCAATTACTTAAATTTTTCTTTTAAAAAGGCCAATAGAAAGTTTCTCTTGGTGTTGGGATAGGTTATTAGCTATGATAACTAATTTTTTTATCCTTCTATGAGATCAACATTCATTAATTTAAAACATATTGGTTTTAATTCCTATATTAGTGGTTGTTCTAGATATGAGATTTAATTTCAATTCCCTACATCAAAATATTGAATTTCATTAGTAATGGGTATCACATTAGGCTCCAGTAGAAAATTATCAAAAAATTAGATATTATTTCTTCTTGATCAGAACTTCTAGATTTTATAGTATTTAATTTTTCATTTTGTTTTTTTAGAAGGATATCTCCAAAGGCTAAAAATTGTCTAATAATACATAATAATTTCATGGTATAAATAACATCATTGAATATAATTTCAAAGAGTGACAGATTTTTTGAAGGGTTCCACTTGGAGTCAAGAACATTGAAGTATACATTATTATCTATCAGATCTGTTGTGAGGGTTCTTTCAAGCACATTAATTATTTTATTTTTCATTTTTAGATAAGGTATTACCAAATTTATGGTTGAATTCCCTGATTCTTTATCTTTCTCTATTTTCTTATTGGAAATCCAATGTAGTGGGATTAATTTTATATATTTTTTATGGATGAAAATTAAGAGTTATAAATGACATTAATGGAATCACCAAAGGAAAAAAGGATTATTTTATTAAAAAACAATAGTTCATCAAATAAAAAATTCCCCCAAATATTGAAAATTTTTAGGTAATGGTGGTGTGATCATAGATGAAACACTTTTACTGAGGTTTATTATTTAATATTAATTCAACCTATTTCCATGGGTAAAATTAACTTTGATGAATTTTTCATATTTTGGAATTTTCCATATAGCTTCCAGGGGTGGTATACTAATTTCAACCTTTTGAAATGTCTCTTGGATTTGATTTTAAAGTATCTCTACCTCAATATTCTTGGATTCAGTAAATATAGAAGGGAATAGAAGGGGGATGATTTTATTCTCCCATTACTATATCTTAAATGGAGATTTTTATTTCCTTTATGAATATTGTCTTGTGATCTTCTTCCATCCTTTTGTCTTATTTTGTAGGGGGATTTGTTTCCTCTTCTTGAATCTATCTAGAATTTTCATTATTTAAAGATTCAACATATTCCCTGAAAACTTGGTCTTCCTTAGTTTCTGGTTCCCATGTCTTCTTTCCACTCTTTATTATGATTATGCATACACATTCCTTAGGGTTTTCGATTTTCAGATTTGGTAGTTTTCCTAGGGTTTTGGGCAACATGTCCTTGAGATTATTAAATTTGTTTGAAAATTCATTTACTAAATTTTTCAACTCCTCCATATCTTCTCCTTTCCTTTTTTCGAATAGAGGTTTACTAAATAAAGGATTTCCATTATATTTTATTTGAATAGGTTGTGGTTGGTAGGATTGTCTTTGGTACTACTACTTGAATATCTTTTAGAAAGGGGGTAGATTATAGAATTATTGCTGGAAAGGGGGTCTCATATAACTTTTTCGGCCTCCATATCCCTATTGGGGATACACATCTCTCCATAGTTTGTTATATTGAAACTATATTTTTTGGAATGTAGATACACGTCACTCAATAACGTATACCTATGCACACTTATATGTGAAGTGATGTGGTGATGAATATAAACCTCCTACCTAAGGCATGAAAGGTTTCTCTTTAAATTTTTTTAATTCGATCTGTCTTATGAGGATTGAAAATTCACCTAGTTTGGTTTTGATCAACACAGATGAGTTAGAATATTTTACCTCATAGATGAATTTTCTTCTCATGCCTCTTGTTCTAAATTTTTGTGAATTATTAGCAATCTTCTCAATTAGGATCTTAGCTTCCTTGGGTGATTTATCAATAAGGTCATCTTTAGATGATGTATCCAATAGGTTTCTCACATTTTCTATGAGCCCTTAGTAGAATAAGACTAGGAACTGATGATATTCCATATCTTGGTGAAGAAATATTTTAGAAAACTTTTTTAATCCTTCCCAATATTCACAGAGGGTCTCTCGAGTATCTTTTCTGATGGAATATATCTCCTTTCTTATTATAGTGATTCGATGGGTTGGGAAGAATATCTACATGAAAATTATTTGGAGATCATCCTAGTAATGTATCTATCTAGGTTTTATTTTGGATAAAATTATTTAGTTTCTCTATCTATTGAAAAGAGGAATACCATCCAATTTACTTTTTCCTCCTCCACTCCCCTTTGCATGAATCTCAAAAAAACATCTTTGAACTTTTGGATGTGCCGGTTCAAGAATTCTTCTATGAGGACATGAAACTTGGGTTACACTAGAATCATATTGACTCACAAGTAATTATCATTTGGTTGTATAGGAATGGTAAATTGATTATTCTGTTTAGAAAATTATGGGGCCTAATGGCCCCTTAGGGTTTGTTTAGGGTTAATTTTCTTGACTTTTGGCTTAGAGTGAGAATTGACGTATCAATTAAGTCTTCTAGCATGATTTGTTTTTATTAAATTTTAAGGTTATGTTTTCTAATATTGGACATAAAAGTCTTATCTATCTTAAAGACAAGATATAAGATTTCTCCATTAGATGTTCTATTCATGAAAGTTATGGGTTTAATTTACCACATACCCTCCACAAAAACACCTTTTCTTGACACCACATAGTAATTGGGTGTATAAAAAGATAATTGTCCCCCCAAAGGGATTGGTAGTAGTAGTGACCTAATTAGTTTCCTAAGAATATCATTTTGGATCAAGATTTCAGGAATTTGAAATTAAATTAATGAATAATAATTAAATGACTAAGAGACAATGAAGATGGTTTGTGAAGTTCAAGGGTTATAATAATCAAATTATAGAGAAGTGACTAGGTTTTTAGGTCTTAAATTCCCTAGTGTAATTATATCATGGACATTTTAAAATTTAATATATATTTTTGATTAACTAATTTACTTAACAAATAAAAAATAATTTATCCTTGTCCACCCTTGATTGAAATAGATTGATAGTGTGAATAATCAACCAAATTTCCTTTGTTGGACTATTCTCATTCCAAAATGTGAAAGGCATTTTGGGTCACCCCTAGATAACCTAAGAAAATCCAAATCTGGAATTGAGTACCCAAAGTTCTTAGATTAGCCTACTATGTCTTCCCCACATGTTTTTAAATCACTAAACACTTCTCTTCCAGACCCTATACCAGTTAATCAGTGTGATAAAATACATATAAGAGGGATAATAATTTTATTAAACAATAAAAATTTTAGAATTTTCAAAATTAAAATAAAAATATGATAATAACCTATTAAAATTCTAAAATCATAAATCAAAAACCATATAATAAAACAAAAGAGATAGAATAATTCGATAAAAAAGGACTATGATATTACCATGGGTCACCTCCCCTTTGACCAATAATAAAAAGGGTATAGAACAACATTAAAAAGGAAAAAATGGGGGTATAAGAGGCAGAAGAGATAATAAAAGAATAATGAAATTAAATTAGTGATAACAGAGTGTCTAATAATAGTGGGTATTCTCTTCTAGATCCTTTTATTCTATGCACCCCTCTCAGAAGTGTCTAAGGTTATTTATTTATTGTAAAATGGGAATAACCTTATCATTATACTTCATGGATTCCCCAAATATCCATTTGAAATCAAATATGGGAGACCCATGGTATCTTCAATGATACACCTAAGGTTCTTGAGTTTTAAATATTTTGGAATGGAAGAAATCCATACAAGACACAAAATGGGATGAGGGTATATTCAGGTGCATGGAGATCCATGATGGACATGGAAGCCATGGTGAATACTTGACCATGGAATTTTTGATGGCTCAAGAGATCAAGAAGAGTAGCAGGGTGCTGGAGATCATGACTCTTCAGTCATTATCAACTGTGGTAGATAGTGACATCCAGGAGTGTAAACCACTTAAACGGTGGAACACAAGTCAGTTTCATCAAAAAATGGACAAAGTGTAACCATTGGCTCAATGGTGGATCACTAGGAAACATTGTATTAGTTGTGGATCATAAGTCACCATTTTATCGATGGTGTTTCATGAGTCAGCTTTGGGTCAACAGTGGATCATGAGTTACTGCCATCTCAATAGTGTCTCACATGGAACCTTTGTATTAATAGTGGATCATGAGACACTATAGGATCAGTAGTGGATCAGAATTCGCCATTTTTTTGGAAAATTACGGTATATATGAATGAAATCCGTGGAGTCAAGCGGTGGCCTCCTACCATTGCTACATCGGTTAAAGTGCCAGAACATAAATGAGAATGCATGATAGTAGAGGAAAATTGTCCCTATACCCCTCCAACCTTCAAAATCGATGGAGGGGGAATGAAATTATATTCTAGGATTTGTATGAGAGTGAAAGAGATGTTCTATAGTGATCACTGGCCTCGACATTTAAATTTTTCTCGAGCTCAAGATTTGCGGTTATCGTCCATGGTGTATCTCAGGAGTTGTTATAGCGGTCAGTGAGAGCAGTGCAGTAGAGAGTGGCATAGTCGGGCATAAATTAAAGTGCTCAAGTGTCAGAGTGCGGAGAAACAGAATATTAATTGGGGATGAATTTTATCTAAAAATCTTAAACAAACATTGGAAGGAAATCTGGGATGTCCGAGAGAGGAATACAAGGGGGTACAAGTGATGGAACACTCGACCACTGCCCCACCTCCATGGGAAGTCTATAGAGATCTTGACCCCTCTGTGCCTTTATCGCTCTCCTCAATAATATTCCCGATCATTTGTCCCTTCTGCTGTTAGACCCGCTGGAACACAAGGCCAACTCTTCCCACTTCCCTGTATTGATGAGGCTGCTCAAGCAGTTCAGTCAACTGAGGCGGTGTTAGGAATTCTTTCACCTATCACTGACAAAGACCCCTCCATGGTCAGAATGTTACACCATACGGTTTACAATTAAATGCCTCCCATCCTCGGTTCAGAAGCTTGCATTCAGAATAGGCTATCGACACACACACACAGAGAGACAGACACACACCCATATGGGTTGAACCAAAACTCTTGGCCCACGTAGGCCTTTGGGTCCACAATTATCCCAATGGTATTCATCCCCCATGGGAATCCTCTACACGAGCCAGATGCTCCCTTGCATCCATATTGTGCGGGCTCTCCCGAGGTCTAGCTTGAGCGACAGACCCTTAGGGGCATTCTATGGGGATGTGGTGGCTATGGTTGTGAGATTTTCATGGTTAAAAACTATTTTTTAGTTAATCCTTGAAAACGTATGTACATATAAAAATTTAAAACTCACTTATAAAAAAGATACAAATCAATGAATTTATAAAAAAGATTAAATTCAAGAAATAAAATTTCTTTCATTCATTTGTAACCATTTTTATTCCTCTAATTATAAATTCCAACATTTGAATAATTCATTGAAAACCATAGAATTATTTATTACAAACCATTAAAAATTATTTAAAGTTAATTAAAAATATGCATGGAAAGTTAGTTTGTTAGTATTTACGGAAAAAGTTAGGGGATTTAAAGATTAGATTAAAAACATAGGTTTAGGAATCTATGTGATACAAAAATAAATCTAGAGAACATCCCATGATTTTTTCAAATGGTTTCAACTATAGAGGAGTGGTTTTCAATATTTAATTATTCTAATAACTAAAGTCATCAAAAGAACACCACTCGTGATGTGAAGGTGAGTCATGTTCATAAAGATTTATTTTTTAAATCTTAAAAAATAATATTGTTTTTGGAGGATTAAATATTTGTTTCTAAAATTGATAATATAATTAAAGAAGAAAATTATTTTAATTTTTATATATAGTTTTGTTTATGTGTTCCTTTTCATTAATTTATTACATTAGTATTGGGATATTATGATTTCATAATACATACTATATATGTTTTTTATCTAAAACTTCAACTATCTCAGAAAATTTTGAAAAATTTACCATTAATTAATTTAAACATTCTAATTTTAAAAATAATATTTATTTTAACAAAATATATATATAAATATGATAATTTTAAATTTTAAATAAAAATCCTTTCTTATTGAAAAATATTTGGTTTTACAGTAAAAAAACTTTATGAACCTTTTGAAAATTATATAATAATTCAATAAGTTATACTATCATTTATATTTAATTAAATATTATAAATATGACTCTTTCATGATAATAAAAATTATATCCAAATTATTGAATTTATCAAAGCTTTTTTTTAATTAGATATAAATATTTCCCCAAAATACAATTTTGGTTTCTATATATAAAAATTTTGTTTTCTTTAAACACATTAAATAATCATGTTTATATATAATTTAATAATTAATGGGATAAAATTAATCATTATTTTATTAAAAATAAAATAAAAAAATTCTTATTACCAGGGTCTAGACCCATAACGCATTATTACACTAGTGTCTTTTCAAAAGGTAAGGTGAGTGACAATGGTACTTTTAAGGGTGGTTCAATAAATATAGTTTGGGTGATGATCTCAATATACTTGAACCTATCCCATAAACCATTTCACTCAAGTTTTATTTTTTGAGTCCCATTTTAGTCGTGATCAAAAGAAAAGGCCAGTAATACCATCTCCTTTACAAACTCTGATAAATTGGAATCATATGGTACGATCCTACATGTCAAGGATATTTCTTCATCCTTATGCATCAATCAAATATTATCATAAGAATTAATATTAAATAATCTTAACAATTAGTGTAAAACAACTATATTATCAATGTTTATGATGTTTAAAAGTAATTTAAGATAGAAATACCTATTATACAAATATATTTTATAATTTTCTAAAATAAAAAATGTAATATAGTGAATATGTTATATATAAGGAATTTATTAATTGATTAGGTAATTACATTTATAAAAGTTTGTTTCATTAAAAATAGAGTATTATTAAACATAAATAAAAGTGGTTAGAAGTACCATAATTAATCAGGTTTATAATAAACCATATAAATAGAATTTCAAAATATGAAACCAGGGGAAAATACCCTATAGAAACCTAGGGTAGGGGATCGTAAAAATTTTACATCACTAATTTAAGGGACCATAAATCCGTGTAATGGAACTAAAATTACTTCACTATCTAGAAGGGTTTCCAGATTTACTTCACTATCATAGATGGTGGTGGGAGTGCCTTATCCCAATATTGGATTTCCAACCAAAATACATGATATTATCATATGTTTTGAATGATAACAACTATGAAATGATGATGTGAAAAATTATTGATGGATTCGACAAACACCACAAACATATAAAATCAATAAAAAACTAAGAGAAAGATCAAACTACATGATAAAATACTTTAAGAGTGAAATTATAAGAAAAGACCATGGAACATCTATTTAATTCCAATTTAAGGTTTAAAACCTTGTTTTAAAGGTTCGTATTGTGTGTTTTAGTCATTATTTATAATTTTAAATTATAAAAATAGATTGAAATAAAATTTCAAGGATTTATAAAATATATAAACCATTTGGGATGTTTTAAAGAACCACTTTTAAAATGCCTAGAACAACTTTATAAATTTAGGAAAACAATTTGAAATTAATTTTAATCCACGAAAACCTCTTAAAATCTTCAAAACACATTTATAATTTCCATTTGTAAATTTTAACAAACACAAGGTTTTCACAATTGAGTAAAACCAATTTGAACCATATTTCTAAATAAAAAAATCATTTGTGATGAAATGAAAATCATGTGAACTATCAGAAAATAGTAAAGGCATAAATTTAACCACATAAGAAATATTTAGTCTAGAATTTATTTGTCTAATGAAAGGGAAACATACCTCAAATTGAGTGTAAATGGACCAAATCCTTTAATTATGAGGAAAAAAGACCAACATGACCTTTATGAACCCCAATATCAAGATGTTTGAGAATAAAATTTTAACTGAAACCCCACCTATGGTTTTGTGTAGGGTGATACATGGTGAAGGGGGTAGGATTAGTGAAATAAGAAGAGGTGAGGAAGTGGAATCTCGACCTGAAGAGATTAAACACTAAATTAGTGGAAGAGAGTTCAAAATATCAATAGTGATTGAAGAGGGGAATGTGACGTCACATGTGGGGATAAGGGGGGGGGGGCACATGAAGGGACCTACTTCAACCTAATGTAAAATTTTAATGAGAGGTGTGGAGGATAACCAAGTACTAAATAAAAATCATAAGGGAATTTCATGAATTCAATAATAAATTCATGCATGAGTCATGTGGTTTGGAAGCATGGTTGAAAAAACAACATACCAAACATGCTAGCCTCACTGGAGGACTCTTATTGAGGAGAATGTACTATCCTCATAACTTGACTAACCATACGCAAACATTGAAATTTAATCTTGTAAAAGCTGAATGATTGTTATATGGAGACTATATGGTTAGTACTAACAATATACCAAACTATGAAATATGCAAAATAATCCCAATAACTCAAAAAATCCATGTAATTCATCCCATATGGAGATAAAAACAATATATATTCAAAATAAAATAAAATAAATATAATAATATAGAGAACTGAGGTCAAGGTGTGATAGTTCTCCTAAACATAATACTTTATACACTGAGAAATCTTTTCATGAAAAAGTTGGTTCAAAATGAAATAGTATTTAACCTCATTATAATGAAATGAACGAAGAAACATTATGATAGAAGAGAATTAATGTGAAAATTGATGATTCTATTATCAATGTAGAAATGGAACACACGACACACTACTAAAAAATATTCCTTTAATAATGCTATAATAGGCCTTTATCAGTGCTAAAAAATCACTAATAATCGGAGCATAGTTAAAATCCAGAAACTTTTATCCATTCTAAAAAATCACTATTAAAGGACCCCTTTTACAGAACTTTTTATCACCATTAAAGGCCCCTTTTAACACCACTTTTTTAGTGCTGTTAAAGGGGGTATATTTTTTTCAACATCCATGTGCCCGACTCCCTTTATTGATTCTTCCACAATACCTTTAAAAGTGATCCACCACCTTTATCAGGACTTTTCACCCCCAAAACCCTTTTATCAGTGCTTTGTGAATTTCTAGTCTTACACATGCCCGCCTGGAATCAAACCCTGCACCTCTCCTTCGAATATCAAACACCTTTACTACTACACCTTCTTTCTTTTTTATTTGTTTAATGATATTTCTGTTTATATATATATATAGATATAAAGTTTTTATTCATATATTTATATAATCATTTTTAAATACATTGACATAATATGTGTGTTTGATATATATTGTTATATTTATTTAAATATGGTATATATTATACTCATTTGTATATACTGAAATATAATATAAATATATATTTGTTTATTAATACGCACATATATGTATAGATAAACATTATAAATAAATTTACATGTTGAAAAAAAGTTATATATTGTTTGAAATACATTTTAAAATTATTCAACAATTTACATATATTAAAATATATATTTTTATGTAGATATGTTGATATATGTATTTATATAAGTGATTTATTATAATTGAATATAATAAAACATTCATATATTTAATTTAAATAAAATTACACTATACAAATGATAAATTTGAAAACCATAATATCAATATGAATGTATGCTCTTTGAATAAATTAATTCTCCACAAAGGGAAATAATACCCCCTTAAACAAGGCTGAAAATCAATCAAAATTTAAACAATTGGGGTACCTCGACAAAAAACATAGTTTTGGACTCCTTCTGTGACTTATTTGGCCTCTAAAAGTGTAAAATAGTTTTATCAATGTAACTAAGGTCTTAGAGCACATCATAAGATCCAATTTTATATGTGGTATAGCCCAAACAGACACACCGATAAAAAATTATGGTCGTTGGAAGTTCGGGTTACATTTTCAACTAATTTTAGATATCTTATTAATTTTTTTTATTTAAAAATAAATATTAATGACTATTACTTAGGAATAATAAATATATTATTAATTAGAGATATTTTTGTATTTATTTGATAATTAATTTTCACTAAGGATCTTAAATATTAAGCGTAAATGCCAATTTACCTAAACAAAAACATATTTTAAAAAATATATAATATATTTCTATTAATATAAATATATTTATATATTTATATATTATTTTTAATAAAATTTATTTGTTTAAGTATACCCGTATTAGCGCTACTAAAAAAGAACTGATAAAGGGGTATTTATCCACAGTTCTAAAAAGCACTAATAATCCCCCACTATCAGCACTTTTTTACAAGTGCTAATAAAAGACACAAATTATCAGCACTTTCTTGAAAGAACTGATAAAGGGAGGGCCTTTATCATTTCTTTTAAAAAAACACTAGTTAAGGTCCCCATCTGGCAGCACTTCTTTTAGTGATGTTAAACACCCCCTTTAAGAGTGCATTTTTAGCATTGAAAAAGGGGGTCTTTAAAAACATTTTAGATATCTCTATTAATGCCCTAGTGATGGATATACCCAGTTTTTTTTTGTGAAAAATTTTCAACTTCCCTCATATCATAAAACCATAATAGAACCCAAATAATTCATTGAAATCAGTCTAGGAAAATAATACCTAAAAGAATAGAAGTATGACTCCATAAAATACACCCTCAAAACCAAGGAACACATTGACCAAATGCGTTATATTAAAATAACCAAAAAAAATAATGATCACTAATCTTAAAGAAACATCACACAACACAAATGAAAAAAAATATTAACACTTTTCTTTTAGTTTGGGATGGTTGGTCATTAATCCCAAAATAGTCCCCAACCAAAAGAAACAAATATCTCAGTAGATTAAAGTCACACTCTTTGACAAATAAAAATAAAACCCAAAAAATGAATCATTTCTATAAAAGGATCACATATGGTGGTCACCCAACTATATTATAATTCCACTAATACACTATCTCTCTAAGAAAATCACTTACTCTGGGAAAAAATCATCATCAAAATTCTTATTAGGGAATGTGGTTAGTAAGGGATACAAAAAAAAGATGAAAAAATGATATAACAAAATCCCATTTAAAATTGATTTATAACATTCCATGAAGAATAATGGATGAAGATATAAAAAACTCAAACATGGGTAACCTAGACAAACCAAATGAGAAAATACAAGAAAAAACTAGAATTATTTCAAACTATATGTTCTCAGATAAGAACAATCAATGCTATCCAATGAAAAAAAGGAAAAAAGGAAAAATTTGGGGAATGAAACCCAAAACACTGATACCCCAGTGAATGAATCTAAATAAAAAGTGTTACTTACAGGATATAACTTATGTAAGAAAACTCATCCATAGTACCCTAAGACACACTTAAGGATTACCATACACAACACCTCATAAATTAGACCAACAACAATTCTAGCATCCCTTTAGGATAAAAGAGAACCATTGATCACCAATTTAAGAACATATCGCTGAAAAATAACATTTTATTAAGATAATTCAAGGTAAAAACCCAAGATACACACTAATTAAGAGAAAATTTAGAAACTAATACCACTATAGGTTTGATAAGAGCAATTCTACAAAATAGATAACCATCACTATTAATGAATTGGATTACACTTATAGAATGAAATAATATACTCTAATGATAAATCCAAAAGTAATTCTCCAACCCTTTTCATCGGGACCTTTCTCGGTGGAAAAATAAAAATAACATATGATAGAGGCCCAAAAAAGTCATATTTCACAACTCAAATCAAACAAATATTAATTTAAAAAAAACTCATAACCAGAAACACAATTAAACAAATTAAAAAACATTCAAAAAATACACCTTTCCTTCAAAAACCTGCAAAATCAAATCGATGGATAAAAAGTTATTTCTAAAAGAAAAAAACATAATAAAAACTACCCCCTCTTTAAACATAAAATATTTTCCCCCCACTTAGAAAATAATATAAAATCACATTTCTAAAACTAGATGGAAATAATTCCCATTTTCCTACTAAAAATAGTATGTAATTTCCTAAATTATTTATTAATATTATCACCAAAACCTTAAAATATGATCTTTATTTCAAAACATTTTAAAAATTATATTTACCAACTTTGAAATATACCTTTATTACTTTATACTAAATTTATTACTCATAATTCTAATAGGTTCTCATTAAAAAGCCTTGAATCATCAATAAAATATCACTTTATTAGTTTTCAAAACAAACTTCCACCACTTAAAATAAAATCACTATTGGTTTAGGAAAAGAAATTACAAAAACTACCACCTAATTTTCAGAACCAACCAAAATAAATTACCATGAAAACCCTTTATATATTCCAAAAAAAATATAACCTTTTACAATTTAAAACAATTTTATTATAAATCCAAAAAATAAGTTTATTTTTAAATTAATTTAATATAAAATCATTGATTAATATCATAACTAAAAACCTATCCATTTAAAACCCAATATTTTAAATAATATAAAATCATGTTTCACTCAAAGGAGATGGACATGACTAGATTAGAAATGAATTAAAAAGGGGAAGTCTTATAAATTATTAAAGGTGGAACTATAGTCTGTGTTCATCCTTGCCAAATGGCTTGAATTACCTTGTCCCAACCATAAAAATTCCTCTAGGATTTATTTTGAACCATGTACTCAAGATCCGCATGATTTTTCAGGCACCATGATCTCACTGAGTATGAAAATTTCACTCTATCTTTCATCCCCGAAAATTAAAACAAAAAAATATATTACAAATAATAAGTAAATAGTATTAATAAAAAACCTAGTAATCAAAGCCCATAATCCCATGAAAAATTGAGACTTCAAATATGAAATAGTAAGCTAGACCCATCCCTTATATACCTCTTATGTTTTGATAGTCCTATATCTGATCTACCATTACATCCAAAATAGAAAGGCTTGTTGTGATACCTAAGACCTCAAAATAACCTATAATATGATTCAAATTTGTTACAAACCAAGTATAATCAACCCAAGAAATGGGTTCCTAAGCTTGGCCATGACATACCTAAGGGCATTCCAAATTTCATTGGGCTAATGACCAGTTTCATGGAATCAAAGTATATCCTATGGGAAAACTTTTACTAAAATAATAAATTAAATAAGTTGAGAAAATTCACCATAAATTATGATATTAATAAACTATAAGTTTTATTTTTATACTAAGAAAAATAACCCAAAAATAAACTATATAAAAACTTAATGCTATTTAAAGGAAAATTATTCCCACAAATCACCTCTATATCCTTTTAATGAAACAAAAAATTTAACACCACATTCATAAATATTTATCTATGAATCACCACTGATTAAATAATTGGAAATCCTAAATGGTTTATTTGGATGATGTGATATGGTAAAACAAATAAAATAAAATAATTAAAATACCTGAATTTGACTCCATGACTCACCATATGACCCCAAACCAAACATGATTCAATAGAAATCAAGAGTTTAACTAAAACATGAAATGTTAATAGGCATGGGAATAAAGTCTTAATAGGAATTCCTTGGAAAACCAAACCCCATGAATATGTTGTAAATAAAAGATTTATTATATACGAGTTTTAAATATATTATTAAAAATAGTTTTTCACACATAAGAACAAAAAAACCAACATAATTTCCATTATCCTTTAATAATATTTACTTTTATATTTTTAATGGAAAATAATCACTTTGAAATCAATTTATAGTGTCTAAGCATCCATTATTAAAGCACTCATTCGGAAACTACCATTAAATAATTTTTAAAAATATTAACTTCAGTACACATTTGAACAACCATTTTACTAAAAATAATTAATACTAAAAAAATATAATTTTAAATTTTGAATTATAGGAGTAGTCGAAAAAAATATCATAGAGTAATCTAAAACAAAAATAAAATATGATAAAAAATAAAATAATAAATTTCGTACATAATGTACCATATAAAGAGAATTTTAAAACAAAAAAACATGGGGAAAACACCGTGAGGTCACCGAGGATTGGGGATCCTTGAATATTTATGTCACTAATTAGAGATAACCTAAATTATGGGAATGAAACTATAATTACTTCATTAGACATTGGTAGAATAGTTTTTACTTCACCATCATAGATAGGGGTGGGAGAATCTCGTCCAAATATAAGTTGTCTTACCCAAATATCTAGGTTTCACATGAGTTTTCAATAAAAAAATAAAATAATTTAATTTAAATCATCAATAAGATATAAAAAACATCACAATCATTTAAAATAAATAAAAAAATATGATCAAGTTAAACCAAATGCCCTAATCTTTTAAAGATTATGTTTCAAGAAGAAGCGTTCGATCATCCATTAAATGTCCATTAAAGGTTTAAACAACTATATTAAATGTTCCTACTAGTAATTATATTTATTCTTTAAAATTATGAATTATAAAACTGTCATGAACACCACATTCATGTATTTATAAAATTTCTTAAACATTTTGGTAGCTTTAAAAACCCCCTTTTAAACAAACAATCACACCTTTCGATATTTAGTAACACAGATTGAAAAAAAAACATCCTAAAATTATAAAATATATTTACAAAGGTCATTTTGGAATTTTAAAAATTACTAAGTATGTGAAATTGAGTAAATAAAATTTGAACCATATTACTAAATTAAAAATTCCTTTATATTCAAATGAAAGTAAATTAAAACTTTTTTTATTTTAAATAATCTATAGTCATGCTTAATATTATCATTTAATTATTAAGGGATAAATTTAAATGGACAAGAAATCACGATTCTAAAATTTATAGAGATAATGAAAGGGGAACCAACATCTGACTGAGTTCATATGGTTAAAATCCATCGAATATGAGGTAAAATTTCCAAGAATACCTATTCACAGCCAAACACTAAAATGTGTGAAGTCATAAATAAAATCCAATAGAACAATAATAATAGAGCATGGAGAAACCCTAACTGATGAGATTCAACTCGATATTAAAAGTAGGAAGGGATAAAGATCTATCGTGAATGAAGGGGATAAATTATGGTCATGTGTGGGGAAAAGGGGAGTCACTGGAAGGTGCTTCTCTATTTCCTAACTTGAATCATAAATGAGAGGGTGATAAGAGACCAAAATAGGGTGAATCACATGATTTAGCCACATGGTTATCCAAACTATGCAACAACAGTGTGAGAATACTAGGAGGACATGGAGCAAGGTGAATTGGTAGGACACAAAGTTAGAATAACCATGAACCAACTATGCAATTGTATATGTTAAAAGATATATGCATGTTTCATGGTTTATGGATGGTTAACACTAACTATGAGTTAAACCACAAAATATGAATTTCCCATAAAAAACTATAAAAAATAAAGGGAATTCATCATATAGGGAGAAAAAAAAATAAAGACAAAAAAATAAGTAAAATTAATAATACAATAAAAGAAGACTAAGTCAAGAGTTTGACATCATGGAATATGGGAACCCCTTCTCTCCAGACCACTTCTGTCTCTCTAAGAATCTAACCAATTATAAGTGGATATTTATTGTTAATATATGTGTTATTCATCATATATGGGGTCTATTAAGTGAATCAAAATAAAAGTTCCATATTGAGGCTCTTTATTTGATCATAATTCTATGTGGTCATTTGGTGAGTTTTTTTTGATTCTCCAAGTGATGGGGGTTAGAAGTCTGAAAGGGTCTATATCAGAATGGGTATTGGTGACCTCTCCTCCTCTAATGTCTTTTCTTTCCATTGATGGTTTCACCACTTCTTTGGGGAATGTCAAAATGATGGTTTCATCTATTTTATTGTAAGGTTAGATATTTTCACAATTGGATATTTTATTTCTTCCCTAAACAAGGTGTGTGCCTCATTAACTAATTTTCCAGTCATCTAGTCAGTGAATTTTTGTACACACCAACTAAATATTTTTTTATAACTACACTACTTCTTCTGCTTCTTCCATTGGATCCATAGAAATATGAGTAAACTGTGTTTGGGGTTTTACCAACTTAACCTTCCTAGAATAAACTATATTATAGAGTGTATATTTAAAGAAAAAGAAATATTGGGTGTTTTGCCTCATCATCTATTAGAAGGGGAAGTAATCAGAGTGGTTTTTTTGACTAACTTCATCAGGATGATTAACCTCCAGTATTTTTATGAAATTATTTTTTAGACATAATTATGTACCCAAGAACCTAATCCCTCTAAAAGTAGTAAAAATTATTCTTCTAATATTCATATGAAAAGTGAATATTCTCCCCCTTCCTTTTCTGATTAGGGTGTTTATACTATAGTTTTCACTTGAGGAGAGGTATCAAATTATGTTGTATAGTCTTAGGCACATGAAATAGTATTATTTTGACATTAAGTGTGTTGTTCATGGCCTATACTATGCCAAGATTCTTCCCTTATGCTGATGACATTAGATAATAATTATCCTTGGAAACTCAGATTGCATCTGCAAGTTTTTTCACTACAATAAACTCCCAAAATCCAGTAGGGTAACTTGATGTAAGTTTGTGATTTTTGTAGAACATCAAAGATATTGTCTATGAAAACATACTACAGCTACAATTGAGTAAGTTTCATGTTTTCAAGGAGTCATTCATTCTCTTCCAAAAAAATGATAAATCCCACAAACCTCTCATTTTCATGTTTTTTGATGTTTTAGAGGTTGAAGTTGGTCTCATTCATCATTTTTGAGTTGAATTGGCAAAGGAACTATCTTCACTGTATTCCTAACTTGAAGAAGCTTGTATTTGGGAGAATTAAAGTATCAAATGAGGTTTGAGTATTCTTTATAATCTAACATACCCATTATTAGACTAAATCTATATATATAAAGTGTTTTAGGGGATGCACTATGTCACCCATGCCATTGAAAATAGGGAAGTTAAAATTACAAAAATTGGGATGTGGAAGATTATTTTCCACCAAGTTAGGATATATTTTCCATTATATATATATATATATATTAACATATTTCACTCGTCTATAACATATATTCGACCAAGGAGGGACTCAATGGTGTTAAGGAGATCTGGAAGTGTTGTTTCTTAGGTTTATTCCCAAGTAGGATCCTTAAGTGTAGCTTAATATGGTTTGATTACATGAGTCAGATGTCAATATTCATTTTAATCCAGCCAAGGGAAGATTTCCTAAATGGTGTTGTCCATCCTAATATTGGAAATTCATAATATTTTTTGGCCACTTGGTTTTGATAAATTGATGGTCTGGAATCAGACTTAGTAGGGTGATTAGACAATACTCTTATTAGTTGAGAATTTCCTTCCATTTTAACATGTAATATTAGAGAGAAATTTTCCTATGACTTATAATTATACTATCTATGAATATTACATCTGAGAATTTTGAAATTGTACCACTTTTAATATTATATTTTAGTTTCATATTGGGCATCACATTACTTAAAGGAAAGGGATTGTACTTTTTTGTGTGGTGGGTGGTGTATAAATATTTATAAAACTTTCCGTTTTTCTTTGACTGAGGAATTTTTAGCAAGTGTTATTTTAACATTCAAAATAGATCCTAGATTCTAATACTTTCATTTGTTCCCAGTGCACACACATTCTTCATCAATGCATAACACTTTTTATGTGGATGTATCTTTATCATGACCCTCCACATCGAGGACATACTCAGAAATATTCATGATGCCAATTAGGATGATGTTAACTGTGTATATCTCATAATATGAATCATTTAATTAGCCTCCTTAGTGTAAAAAGTGGATTCATTTACAATTTAATATTTTCCATGGGGTGAATTGAGATCTTCTCTAATATATTGATTCTTAGGGTGATATTTTGGGTCAAAAACTCTAATTGGATTAAGTTGACCTAATTTATGGATGATTACTTTAAGATAGTTTCCTATGAATTTAATAGAGTTCTCACATGATTAATTAGATGGATTGTATAATGGGAGGAACGAGGAGGGATTCAGTTTTCTTGGAACATCTCCCATATTGGTGAAGACTAATTTCTTGGGTGGAGAATGGGGAGGTAATATAAATTCCCCCAAACTTGTGGTATGGGTTTTCCTTATTTCTCCACTATCATATTATGGTTTCACTATGGAATTGATGATCCAATAGGTGGTGGTGGTGGTAAAACTACCCTTATCCCTATAAGATGGGATTACGCTTGTAATACTGTGGAGGTGGTGACTATCATATATTTTTTGATTTTTAGGCATTTACTTCAGAATGATAAGGATGTAGTTCCTTTTATGGATGCGGTATGCTTCACACTACTGTTTAATCTATAACTGTAAGATTTTATTTCCTCACATGGGATGCCTACTTAATTTGATTAACTCTCTTAGATTCCTGATGCAAGATCCTACCGACCACCTACTTCCATCAAGTTTGTAACAACCTATAGTTTATAAATGATAATTTTCTCTTAAAATAAATGCGTCTTATAATATACATTATAGTATTATACATATAAATAAATCAAAAATAATTTATTTCATTAATAAATACTATTACATTAATTCAAAATAAAACCAATTAAAATTAAAAACATTTTGACTTGACAAAAAATAAAAAATATTGAAGCTAAAATGGGAACATATAGATCACCCCAATCTACTAGAATCAACACCCCCGCTACCAACACTATAGATAAGAAAAAATATTAATAAAATAAGTACAAACCTAGAAAATAGAAACATATACCCTTGATTAGAACTGAGTTGAATATTTAGTGGAATAATGAAGTGGTATTTATTAGAGTTAATGGGATTGTTAGAATAGTAATGTGACCATAAGAGTAGTAACCTAACCATTGGGAATAGTAACATAACCTTTAGAATAGTAACCTAATTGTGGAAATATTAATTTGACACCAAAATAATAAATTTTATTATGAATAATAATTATCATGATTAATATAAGTAAATAAAAATATTATAATTCCTAAAAATAAATACCATTATTTAGAAACATGAAGAAACTTTTTGCACATTTTTAATAAATAGTATTTTAAGGTATTTTATGAAAATAAAAATTTATATATTAAAAATTAAAATTAAAATTTATAGAAATTTATTTTTATAAATTTAATATTATTTTTTAAAATTATCACAATGAAATTTTCAAAGATTTATTTTTTCACAATTCTCTGAAATAGATTAATTTTAGGGTAAATAATAAAAATAAAATTGTTCACATAACTGGTTTATCTAAAATTACATCATTAATTTTGCAATAATTAATTAATCATTTATAGAACTTTATGGTTGGAAAATATATAATTAATTTCATAATTTATTCATTAAAATACAATAAAATTAATTTCCAAACCTAAAAGTACTTTCTAAAACCTAAAGTCAAAGTGATCGTTTAAAATAACATTTTTTATTTTTTTCCACTTTCATTTTTAATAAACTAATGATTTTGAATTATGTAGTGGTTTAAATTAATAAAAACCCTTATTTATACTCATAAATGATTTATTAGTTTCTAAATTCACTATTAATAATTGTACCTTTGATATATTATTTTTTTTAATATTTTATTCTAAAAATAAACGCTCTTCAAATATAAATAACCCCTCTCCCTCCCCTTGGAAAAGCAATCATCCCTGACATTATATATAATAAAATTTTCCAAAATCCTTCCTATAGATCCCTTTAAAATCCTTAGGGATATTTTTGAGTAATCCAAATCCATGCATTAAGAGAATTTTCGTGTCTTAGAAGAGAAGCTACACCAAGGGTTAAGTAAGTATCAATCAAATCCTCTTTTTTTATTACTATTCTATTTCCTTTTCTTCACCACAAATTTATAAAATAAACCTTTTATTATTAATAATGTAATAATTTAAAATTATATCAATGATGTTAACCTAATACAATTATTAGATTTATGATATATATATAAATTAAAAAATTTCATTTCCCAGACTTTCAACAATGTCTCGTCAATGGTCAGATAACCTCTTATGGATACATTGCCTATTCAACACCTATAATTATAATAATGAATTATATATATTATATAAACATGTAATTACATGTATTATAATATTATAGAATTAATTCTACTCATGTATAATGAGTTTGAACAAAATTAGCAAAGACAAAACAAAATGAGAAATTTTAATGAAAAAAATATTCCAAAACAAATATAATTTATCAAAGAGTCTTATAAAATAGAATAAAAAAATTATAATTGATTAATAGTTTTACAAATGAACATAATTTAAAAATATAACTATTCTTTAATACTCCTAAATTTTTTATTCAGGAGGCGAAAAAGTGAAAAAATAAATCAGGACTTAACGTAAGGGGATTCTTGAACTCAATTACATTATTTTTGTTATATTATCTTCTATGGTATAAATGTTAATATTATTTACTTAAAATTTAAATTTCATTTTAGTTTAGGGATATACATGTTCCTAAAATGTCATAATGTTTTCTAAGAAATTATTTTTCAATGTGACTTCAATTTCCAAAACATTATATTTTACTCTTCTTGAAATGCTTAATGTCTATTCAAGAATAATAAGGTTTTATATCTGAGTATGATTTAACTTATTCATTTGGGAACCATAATATTTATTTAATAAAGTATGATTTATTAAATCTTTACAAAATACATTCTTTTACTTGGGATTATTTCTTAACTATGACTACTATTCATTCTATGTGGCATGCATGATTACTTAAATATTATAGTGTGATGGATGAGATTAGAATTATACAGCCCTATAATTAATTGTTCAATGTGATTTATATCATGATATAATTTTAATTTTATTTGAATATGTTGATATATTTTTTTCACAAAGATGAGGTTATAATTATTCACATATGTTATGCGTGAACATGATGCAAACATTATTCAAAACTATGTGTGGTATTTGACCACCATGACATGGTGTTTCATTTTTATGAATTTTTACATTATATTCCTTTATCAAATGTTTACCTCATGAATATTATGATTATCATATGATAATGATATGATGATTAGGATTATGATCACCCATAATATATTGATTCATTTCCCTTACTCATCCTCTTATTGGTATTTTCTCTCTCTCATTTCATTGATGTATTTTTTCAGGTGGCTATATGTACTAAAAATCACATGACATTCTTGAATGATAAAAAATAAGGCTTTAAATAAATATTTATGTTTTATTATGTATAAGTTATTCCTAATCATAGTCTTTCAAAGACACTAAAATTTTGGATCCTAGATTCTAATGATTTTATATTGTTTATATTAAAAATGATATAATAGTCATGTAAGAAAAAGATAGGTCATTATAGTTGGTATAAGAGCTATGGTTTAATTAATTTGTGAATTAGTATTAGAGAATGATTGTGAAGAACCTCAGGATAATTTTAAGTATATTTAAATTTTCAATAAACATTGTTTTAGAAAAATTTTGAACATCAGGATCCCATAAGATATGCCTTTAGTGTTAATTTCAAAAAATAATAAATTATTTATTCGTGATTCTTTTAATTTTGTTTTGTTCAAACATTTTTTATGTTAGAAAATGGCAAGAACTATGAGAAACTAGACCAACAACCCTTGTCAAGGACAATGAAATGATTGCCTGAACAACATCCCAGTTCCATGGAATGTTGAGTTTGATACTTCATGGTGATGCTTACCAAGTTGTCTCAGACTATGAATAATATCTTAAACTATGTGAAAAATCCACCTTCAATAAATAAGGATCAACTAGACATTGAGTCTTTTATTCTGTAATGGCCAACAGCATTTTGGGGACCTTCAGATCCACTTGACACAAAAGAGTGGGTTAACTCAAGGGAAAAAATATTCTTTCTGATCCACTATTAAGAGAGGGAGAAGGCTACTCTATCTGTCTACCCGTTTGATAGAGAGGTATATCAATGGGAGGAATTGATAACGAACATAAATATGGAGAATGAAATGGAAGATATATAGTGGGAATATTTTATGAATTTATTTCTTAACTGGTATTTTAATCAAATTTCTCGAATAAACATGGAGCAGGAATTCATAAGGATAATGAAAAATGAAGATGAATATTTCATGTCTTATGAAACAAATCTCACCAGACTTTCAGGATATGAGTTGGGTTTTGTTATCAATAATGATAGAAAATTTTTTATATTATTTGGTGTTTTAATACCATACCTCTGAAATGATCTATCTATCTGAGACTTCAGGAATTATAAATAAGTCATTAGATTCTTTCTCAATGTAGTGATGGTGTTTAGAGATTAGACATTCTGACATGGAGATTAGAAGAGAAGAATGGTGTTTCATGTTAGTGGGTCAAATGAGAAAGGTGGAAAGAGGACCCAACTACCCAGATATAAAAAAAGATGAAAGTAAAAAATCATTATAATTGCCTAAAAGGAGAAGGGAAATGCTTCTTGTACTAGAGATAAGGCCACAAATCTCATGAATTTTTAAGAGACATGAATAATCCATCCAACATGATTGATTAATGGAAGGAACATCCTTATGGACCACCAATGGATCAATGCCTCAACTTTAAAGAGAAAGAGCACTGTGCAAGCTAGATAACTATACCAAGGGTCCTTGAGGGTAATTAACATCAAAAAACCAAATAGATAAAAAAGAAAGAGAAGGATTATGGAATCACTACTGCTGATGTGGAGCATGAAAATGAAGTTATACAAGGTACACTTACTATTGACTCAAGAAATAATTTTTTTATTTGAAAATGGTTCTATGAATTCTTTTATACCCTTCATGTTTTATAAAATTGTTAAATTGAATCTATAGTTCCTTGAAGTACAAATATCTATAAAAACACCTAACGGTGTAATAATTACAACCCAAGTGTTGTAATCTTCTCATGTTTGCATATGTGGAAATATTCTTCCAGTGAATCTCACATTTCTTCCCTTTCTGGAATATGAAACTATATTGAGCATGTATTTTCTCTCGTTATATAGATCACACATCAACTATTTCGAAAATAAAATCTATTTTCATATTCTATACCATCCAATACTCATATAAAAAGGAAGTAAATATCAAGAATCTCATTTATAAAATCCATCAATAGTGTGAGTGTTTATACCGTTTAAATAAAAATATCTTTCCTAAATGGTTTAGTCAAGGGAAGGTATCAAGCTTGAGGAAATTCCCATTGTTAGGGAATACAATAATGTAATTACCAAAGAGTTACCTAGAATTACTCTAGATCTTGATGTATATTTCTCAATATATCTCATACTTAGAGACATTACTATCTCCAAATTACCCTACAAGATAACACTGATTGAATTGGATGAGTTAAAGAAGCAGATACAAGTTCATTCAGACAATGATTTCATATTACCTTGTGAATCTTCTTAGGGTGCACCAGTTCTCCTTGTAAAGAAAAATGATGGATCAATGAGTATGTGCATCGATTACCAAGATCTCAACAAGATGACCATGAGGAAAAAGTATCTCTTTCCAAGGTTTAATGATCTGTTCAGTCAACTATGAGGAGTTCAGTTCTTCTCAAATGTAGATCATCATTCTAGATAACATCAAATAAAGGTGAGTAAGGAAGATATTCAGAAGAATACCTTCTGTACAGGGTATGGGCACTGTGAGTTCATAATTATTCCCTTCATACTTATTAATTCCCATTAAATCTTTATAGACTTGATGAATAGTTTCTTTATTGACTACCTCAACAAATTTATGGTTGTCTTTATTAATGATATTCTCATTTACTCCTTGAGAAAAGACAAACATAAATAGAATCTAAAGATTGTCCATTATACATTAAGAATGAAGAAAATGTATGATAAGTTCATCTAGTGTGACTTTTAGATGATTCAATCACATTTTTTGGGCACTTGACCACAAGTGTGGGTATATTTGTGGACCCCTTCAAGAAAAAGGAAATTGAAGAATGGCCCAGACATACTAGTTTCATGGAAATATATTGTTTGGTTTGCTAATAATGGTACTACCGACGTTTTTTGAGAAATATTTCAGGATTATAGAGACCATTTACTAACTTAACATAAAAATGGTTAAATTATTTCTATACAGAAGTATTTGAGGAAAGATTTAAGGAGCTCCAGAAGAGGCTAATAACTACACCAGTACTCATACTACCAGTAAGTGAAGAAATTTTTTTTGATACAAAGTGATGACTCAATGAAATTATTAGGATGCAGATTTAAAGTCTGTTTCTCCTGAAAGTTGTAAAAAATGATTAAAAAACCCCAATGAATGATCTAGAGTTAGAAACTGTGATCCTGACCATGAATATTTGGTGGAACTATCTCTATGATTAGAAATGTGACATATATACTAGTCATAAGGGTCTAATGTATATATTCACACATAAAAATCACAACATGCATCAAAGAATATGGTTAGTGATAATCATATACTATAATTAATAAATTCACTACCATTTAGGAAAGGAAAACAAGGTAGCTTATCCACAGAGCATAAAATAACCTTTTACTTTATAAATGATGTGGATCAAGAAATACCCTATCTTTATGGATATGAAAAATACAAATCCATAAATAAAAATGGTAGGGAATACATCCTACCTTTTCCAAATTATTTCTTATCCTATATCAAAGAGAATATCAAGTAGGTTCAAAGGGATGATCTAGAGATACAAAAGAAGGTTAAATCAGTAATGGAACAGAAACTATAATAGTTCCACATCAATTATAACAATGTAATTCTATTTGGAATGAGTCTTTTTTTCGACTTCATCACCTAATATAAATAAGGATATATTAGATAATTTTGATAGTTTATCTTTCTCTATCCATCCTATAAGTACAAAGATGAACCATGATCCCCAAGATCACTTCCAATGGGACTTCATGAAGAAGGATATTGTGTAGTATATCTCATGTTTTTTGGTATGTCAGTTTGTTAAAGTAGAGTGATAAAATTCTAAAGGGATTATACAACCATTTCCTATATCAATGTGGAAATGAGAAAATGTCACTATTGAATATGTCATTGTCCTCTTGATGAAATTAAAAGGAAACAATATGATATGGTTTTGGGGGGATTAAGTCACTAATAATTACTATTTTATTTCCTATTGGGGATATTTCTCACTGGAAAAAATTTCCCAGATAAACATCAAACAAGTAATGAGGATACCTGGGGTTCCACTTTTGATCCACTCTGATCATGATCCAAGGATCACATTTAAATTTTGGAAAAGTATTAAACATGATTTGTGTACTAAATTGAATATTATCATGACCTATCACCCCCAAATGATGGCCAATCTTAAAGGACTATTCAAATAATTTGAGAAAATTATACGAGCCAACTCAGTATAATTCACTGGTGGATGGGATCAACATATCCCATTGATTGAGTTATCATATATCAATAGCATTCAATCAATTATTAAAATGAATCCATATGAATCTCTATATGGTAAGAGATATTGAACTCCAACTTTTTGGAGTGAAGTTGGTGAATGAAATCTACTTATACTATTCCTTGTATAAGAGATGAAAGATAAGGTTCAATCCATCCAACAACTTATAAAAGCTTCACAGATTCAGAAAAAGATCTATACTAATAACGGTATAAGGGACATGGAGTTTGAAATGGGAGACACTATTTTCCTTTGAATATCACCGTATAAGAGAGTCATGAAGTTTAGAAAGAAAGTGAGTCTTTTTCCAAGGCTTATTGGACCTTTTGAGATCCTTTCTCTCTACGGAGTAGTGTAAGATGAACATGCACATCCCCTAAATGTGAGTCATGTTCATTATATTTTACAAGTACCTATATTGAGGATGTACATACGTGACCACTCACATTTACTAATTCTAGAGGTGGTACAATGAAAAATGAACTCCCATATGAATAATAGTAGGTGAAGATCTTGGATCGTAGAGACAAAGTTATACACAACCAGACAATTCATATTGTCAAAGTGTGATAGAAGAACCATATGTATAAAGAGGTGACTTAGGAACTAGTGGAAACAATGAAATATAAGTACCCTCACCTATTCTCATATTAAAATATAAGTGTAAATTTCTAGGACCAAATTTCTAAAGAGAGGGATAATGTAACATCTCAGATTTTATAAATTACATTTTTCTCTTGAAATAATTTTTTTTGTACTATACTATACAGTATTATTCATATAAATAAAGGGAAAATAATTAATATCATTGTAAAATAATGTTACATTAATTTTCAATGAAACCAATTAGAACTCCAAAAATTACAACTAGATAAAAAAATATCAAATGGAAAAATATGGACCATCGTAACATGCTAGAATCACCACATCCACTACCAAAACTATAAAAAAGAAAAAAATTGTTGTAAACAAATAAAAATAGTAGAAAATAGAAATATATATCCCTCGGAAGAATTGAGTTGAATATTGAGTGAATGAATTAAGTGGTATTTATAAGCAGTATGGTGACCGTTGGAATAGTAATGTGACTATTGTAATGGTAACCAGACCATGGGAATAGTAACATTACCGTTTTGAATAATAACCTAAATGATGGAAAAGTAATATAAACTTGAAATAATAAATTATAATATACATAATTTTTATAATTATTAATATAGGATAATATAAATTTTATAATTATGAAAAATAAATTCTACCATTAAAAAAATGAAAGAAAATATTTTTATGTCATTGATACACTGTATTTTAAAGTACTTATTATAAAATATAATTTTTTTATTAAAAATTAAAATTACCTTTGTAAGAAATTTATTTTTATAAAATTAATATCATTTTAGAAATAATTACTTTTAAATATTCTATTGGTTATTTTTTGGTAATTTTCTAAAATACTTTGTGTTTCGTATGAATAGTCAAAATATAGTTTTTCTCATAACCGAGGTATCTTAAATTACATCATTCACGATGTAATAATGATATAATAATTTATATAACTTGAGGTTTGTCCATGATAAATTTATTTTCATAAATTATTTATTAAAATACAATAAAACTAATTTCATAACCCTAAAAGAACTTTATAAAACCAAAATTCAAAAAGTGATCCCTTAAAATAACAATTTTTCTTTTTTCATTTTCATTTTTAATAAAATAATGAAGTATAATTATAAATAGGTTTGAAGTCATAAAGGCCGATATATTATACTGATATATGATTTATAATGTAAAAAATTCACTATTTCATGTTTTACCTTTGATATATTAGTTTATTTTATATTTTTTTTTAAAAATACCCCTCTCCTCATGCATAAATAACCCCTCACCCTTAATTTGGAAAACTACTCATCCCCCAATTCTCAAAGAATAACCTCTACCAATATACTTCATATAAATAACCTTTTAATACTTAGGGACATTCTGGAATAATTCAAATCCAAACATCAAGGGATTTTGGTGTCGTACAACAGAAGCTACACCAAGGATTAAGTACGCATAGATCAACTTTTCCTTTTTTTATTCTTCTCTATTTTTTCATCTTATGTTTATTTTCCACCCCTTTTAAAAAATACCTTATAATATTAATTTATAATTTATTTAAAATTATATAATGATGTTATCCTATTGTAATTATCATATTTATGATATATGTAAATTTGAAAATTTTCATTTCTCCCTTTTTAGATAATTTCTAATCAAAGGTCACTTGACTACTTAAAAATACATTTATTTGTAAAAACCTAAAAAAATAATCCTTAATGTATATAAGTAATTATATATAATATATAAATAAGTAATTAAATGAAATTTAATATTATGGAATTAATTATACTCATGTATAATGACACTAAACAAAATTTTTGAAATTAAAAAAAATAGAAATTTTAATGAAAACATGATATCAAAACAATTATAAATTAACAATTAGTGTTATAAAATATACTAAAATAATTATTATGGATAAATAGTGGATAAAATCAACATAATTAACCTCTATAACATTATTTTAATAATCCTATATTTATTATTCAGGTGGTGGGAAAGTGAAAAAATTAAGCAGTACTTAATGTATGGGGATTCTCAAATCAAATTTCATTATTTAGGTTATCTTATCTTTGATAGAATGAATGTTTATATTATGTACTTAAAATTTAATTTCCCTTTTATTTTGGGGGTATATATTCTCCTACCATGTCATAGTGTTTTCTAGGATTTTTTTCCAAGTGACTTTAATTTCCAACACATCATATTTTGCTCCACTTGAAATACTTCTTATCCACTAAAGAATAACATGGTTTTATGTCCAAGTAAATTTTACCTTATTTATTTGAGATCAAAAATTTTATTCATGAATGTATTAGTTGAGAAATTTTTATGAAACTCATTATGATACTTGGTTTTATTTTATGACTATTATTGTTATATGTCCTATGTGTCATGCATGATTATTTAAATATTATGATGTGATGAATGTGCCCAGATTTATATAGACCTCCAATATATTGGGTGATATGGTGTATATTAGGATATAATTTGGATTATGTATTAATATTATACAATGTGTTTTTCAAATATGATGTTATGATTATGAACATATGATATGCATGAACATTATTCTAGCTTTGTTCACATGTATGTGTGGTATTTAACAAATATGACATGATTTTTTATTTTTATACATTACAACATTCCAAGAATTTATCATATATTTCCCTCATGATTATGATGATGATTATATTATTGTGATAGAATAATGATGTTTATGCTCAACCATATTAAAAGGATTCATTTATCTTATTCATCCTATTACTAGGATTTTATATTACCCCATTCCTTGATGTATATCCTCAGGTGACTATAAGTACTAGGGAGAAATTGAGATTTTCTAGGGTCAAAGAAGAAGAATTTAGAATAATGTTTATGTGTTATCATGTATAAGTGATGTTGTATTCTAATTTCTGCAAGACACTAAACCTTTTGATCTTTGGTTGTAACACCTTTATAGTTTTTATCATAAAAATAATGTAACATCATTGTAAGAAAAAATTTAATTCTCTATTGAGTTTTCTTATTCTAGGAATTAGTAGTGGTATAGGAACAACTATAAAATAATCTTATACCAATGGTTACAAACTGTTGGTAAAAGTTGGGAAACTATTGGGATACTCTATCACAACGTTTCACCAAACACTTGGGCTATGAGGCATTGGGATAGTTATACCCTAACAGTTCCAACATGAACATTTGGAATAGTTTCTTGGATTTTCAAAATACCAACGGTTCAATACAACCATTGGTAATTTATTCCCAATTGTTAATAACCGTGGGTTTATAGTGTTTATACAACTAGACCAACGGTTTAAAGAACCGTTGGTATAAACCTATTTCAATGGTTCTATGAACCATTTCCATAGGTCGGGTGGTATGGATATACAAAAAAATAGCAACCCTCTCTTCCAACTAGCTACTTCCAGCCAACCAGAACCTATAAAAACATGGATTCAACCTGCAATCAAATTCAGGGTTTCAACCTGGAACCTATAATCAAAAAACATAGAAAAATTTAGGAAACATGGAATCACTCACAACCACACTAGGATTCAGAAGAAAACTCAATGCAAAAAAAACTCCCAAAACTCAAGGAAAACACAAAGAAAACACACAAAACCAACAACCTACAATCACAAAAAAATTGCAACCTACAATCACATAGAAAACACACAGAAAATAGAAAACACGCAGTCAACCTGAAATCACACAAAACCACACTACAAGCTTAGAAAACACACACCAAACCTGTAATCACAAAGAAAACACAAAAAAACTCACTTCAAACACACAGAAAACTCACTGTAATCACAAAAAAAAAGACTACAAAAAACTCACTGCAATCACCTATAATCACATAGAAAACACACAAAAATTCACTAAAATCAAACAAAAAAACTCACTACAATAAAACACAAATACTTTAAGGATGTAGGGATTAAACCTTGATCCTAATGAGTGTGAAATTGTTAGGATAAAAAGATTCAACTTTGACCCCCATGAGTGTATAATTCTTAGGATACTGAGATTCATCCTTCATGTTTATATAATTCCTTATGTAATCCCCCTAGATTTGATGATGTGACTACATACGTGGTAATTCCCAATATGTCTTGGAATCGACTCCATGGAAATTGAAACTATTTTTTCCTAGGATCATGGAAATTGGCCGATAGTAGATGATGTTTCACTTCCCAGGATGTTCAGTAATATACCATTGTGGCTGATATTATTTCATTTCTTAGGGGGAATTGGTTGTGGGCTTTCTGCAATTAGATTTCCTAAGTCCATTCACCTATGAAACAATGCTTTAACATAGTACTTTGATATTGGATTTCCCCAATCGGATGGGAATTTATTTTAAATGATATACTAGTTGGAACATTTTAATGACATGCTCAGAGACACTTCAGCACAAGATGAGGTAGGTGTGGTCAATCAAAAGTGTCACATTAGAACCTGAGGATCAATAGTGATTTATTTATTTATATTAAATATTTTATAAATTTATTTATTGGGTATAGTCTTCCAATGGAACGACCATAGAACCTCATTGTTAATCGATAACCTCTAGTGTATGGGAAGGCATACGTAAGGTCCCGTGGTGACTCCTTAATTTAGGAACCACCCAGTACATATTGAAAAGGGAACTATACATTTCAATAAAATAAATTAATCGAAAAGTGTGGGGAGAGATATGAATAACGGTCTTATAGGGGCCCTTTAAAGATCTCAAGGACCACTTGGACTACTTCTAGTACATGTTCAAAATCCTCAACTCTAGTGGGTTTGAATATCAAGTACTACATGATAGGGTGCAGGAGGCTGTCCCCATTAGTTATAATAATAGGAACTTTTAATTGAATCTATTAGTAGTGGATGTTTCATGTTTGGATATACAACATCAAAATAATTCCCTATAAAAATTATCTAAGCATGAAATGGAATTAGTGACTCACCAAAAATCATTCAATGATGTGAGTGTTGAAATTGATAGGATTCAATAAGAGTTTTCCCACCTATGCTATATGTTTAATATTGAGAATTAGATAATAGTAGAACAATATAGGCTCCAAGATATGGTAGAGAAGGCCAAACATTATGTTGCCACAAAGGTAAAGGCACTATAATAGGATGCAGAGGCGGGGACTGCATCAATTTATTAATTACACCAATCTGTGTCTTCTCTAGGGTAAAAGATAAAATATCTCATGGAGTCTTATGAGAACATAATATCGTTATTTTGTATTAAAATGAAATCACTTTTATCTATGTAATCATGGGAAATATTTGAAGATGTGGACATTTATCCCTTATTTTGAATTATCAACCTAAAAACATTTGATTTCCATGTGTATAAAGAATGTATTAAGAGCCTCTATATACTCTTAAACACTAACAAGATTATTCAGTAATAGATTTACAAGGGATTGATTATTACTATGGTCCATGGGAGTCATGGACTCTAAGGACAGTAAATGAAAGGAAATAGATTAACATAGTAGACATATAGATATGGTGTCCATAAGCCACCTTGGTTTAGATAAGGTTCTTTAGTGATTTTATGGAAATGAAACCACCCCATCACTAAGTCTCCAAGGGGATATGATATTTGTTGGGATATGAGTGGTCTAACATATGACTTATTATAGTTAGTGAGTGGTGACTAGGACGGGTCCAAGGGACTCGATAAAATTCCCATGTTGATGAGATAAGAATGTAGATGGGTTTGACATGGTGTGCTTTTTTTAATAGGAAAATCATGAGGTGAATAAACCTATTTTTCTAGTTGGATGATGAGATATGCATCGAGGCCTGGGATAATCATCAAGACATGAGTCAAGACTATGTGACATAGAGGGTAGACTAGTGTGGTGGTGAGGACTTGTAAGCATAGGCAGACTGGGATTCAAGGAAAGTTCCAAGAATATCATATAATATTTGAGGTCATAAGGAGGTAATTATTTATTTTTTGGGTTTGAGACTAATTTTAGTCTCATGTTCTCTAGTGGATTCCCTGGTGTAAGATATATGAGTACCAACAAGACTGAAATTTTGCACTTGGATGGTGAGACATTTTTTAGATGGGGTTGTAGGTATCGAGTGACTAGAACCCTGTACCTATCTGGTGAGCTATGATATGGACAAAATTCCCTTGTTTTTATTTCATACACATTTTGGGTGACAAATTCTAACAATTATAGTGATATATCTTAAGGAATGACAACACCTTGAGTAATAAGGTGTTTGACGAACCCATACTTGAGTGATAATGAAGTTATCATATTATAACATGATTTATAACCCAACCATGATTGATAAGGTAGTGTTCAAGATAATGGACTCACCTTGAATGATAGGGTTCTAGATGAACCCATCCAAGAGTGATAATGGAGTGTTTGGAATCTGATATTAGTCCTACAATGGTTAATATGGTATTATTTTAGAAAATGGATTTACATTGATCATAATGTATTAACATGGATGTCTGTGGAATGTGAAGGTTGGTATGTGATATATAGTGGTATGAGACACTACATTTAGTAGTATGGTAGATGTTGGGAGTTGGGTGATGACCAATATTGAGTGATAAGTATTAGTTTATGTCTTGGATACATGAATCTATCTTACACATTAAGAAAATATTATGTTCTGGATTAGGATGTAGTATCTCAACAGGGATTAAAGGTGATGATATTAGGTGGTGATCGAGGTTGGAGATAGAGCCTATTGTGTTTTTTTAATTTTTATATTTGGGTCATATTGGTGAGAAATTAGTTTATGTATGACTGTATGCATCTACATGGTTTATTAATATAAAATTAGATTTTTCTCAGATGAGAATACCAATAAAAGTGAGATATATATATATATATATGTGTGTCTGTAATCTATTTTAATGCACAACTATAAATGGTGTGGATCAAAATAAGATTATATATCAAAGTAGAATAACTATATGTTTCAATGTTTATTAGGTATATTCACTAAACATGATACAAATACCCATCACAGTTCATTGGTTTAGAAGACAACACACCTTCATTGGAGGGGTTATATTATAAAATCACCACATTGCTTTATCACAAAATTCATTTAGTTATATTTAACATTTATTCTAAAACTAATTCCACACAAATGAAATGAAATAAGTAAAGAAACTAGATCAACATAACTATCATTGTGAGTTTTCACAAATAGCACACCTCCGTTGGATGGATTTTATTATAAAAAATGACTTTATTTATCAAATGAAACAATTATATTAAAGAACATTTATTCAAGATATGCAATTCAGTATAATTAAAAATAATTAAGATAGAAGGTAAATTTAATTTAAAGCATTCTTGAATTAAAGAGGCTAGTATAGGGACCCTACCTCAAGGTGGAATCAAGCCATCCGCTTCCACTCTTGGAGATTTCTAACTAAAAGCTACTACTCACCCACTGGTTATACACAGCTTCACACAAATGCAAGGAAACCTAGCCCCTATGCACACACCCACATGGCCATGAGCATGTGAAAGGGGATCCTTGCAGAAATTCTTATATGAATATACGAGTCTCCACTCACCTGCGTATTCATTAATGTATATATATATATATACATGGGAAAACCTAGCCCCATACGTGCATAATCAGTGCCATGGGTGACTATACATGTAATAGGGGAACCCACAAACAAATACTTACTTACCTATGCACACGCATGTGAGTCTCCCTTGACATGGTGAGTTGAAACCAACAAGAAGGGATCAACGCACTACAAAAAAGATATTAGAAACTGTAAATCACATAAAGGATGCTACATAACCTGTGAGAAACCAACCAACGACATTAAATCCTTACCTAGATTGGAAATGGAGAACCAAAACCACCCAAACCAACATGAAATGATCAAATTCCCTACCAAAAACATAATGTGGAGTCAAAAATACCGAAATCCCTAAATACATGAGGTGCGAGACAAGTAGTAACCGTAACATCTTACATCAAATAAAAATTGGCAGACTAAATATAGATAAATCCCTTACGGCCCCTTCGCATAATATAACTACCCTCCGTCCATAGAAAGCAGTAAAAGACCTAAGTGGTCAATGCGATAAAGAAAATAAAATAAAAACTAAACTGAAATGTACCAGTCTCCTGTGACTATACACATCACTGCCCAACATATAAGAACCACAACACCCCATGTGTCAAATCATGTTCTTGCAAGCAAGGGGAAAATAGATCCATGTTTCAAAATGATAATATCAAATATTACATTCCTATTAATTAAAAATTACTCTTCCTATTAATGGTATATAATCATTTTGCTCGAGTTTCAATATATTTTGATTTTGGTCGATAAATGTTTGTTTGGGACATTTCTATTAGGTTTAGTTCATTTTGTTTTTTATATTATCTTATCCAATTTCATTCATTTGGGTTCTAGTCGATCGTGAAATTAATAATAATCACTCAATCCATATTAATAATTATATCATTTGGTTCCAAATCTAGAGTAAAAACTACATATAAATGAATGATATCATATAAGGAAAATAATAAGAGGGGCAGGATGTAAAGTAGTCTTCTTCATGCAATTCATACCAAATATAGATTTTTCATGGGCACATATATAACCAAAATCCCCAAATTAAATTGGACCAAACAAAGAGTGCAGAATAAACCAACATCTAATGGTTTCAAATGATGGAAAATGAACAATGATGACCCAAAATACTTTGCCTTCAGTAGTGTATTCCAAATCACATCTGAGGTGGACACAAAAAAACCATGATATGCCCACGAAATGAGGATGAAAGATAGATAAGTAGAAATTATAGAATATTAGAAGAGTAGTATAAATTCATTATGAAGATCAAGGATTTTCGACTACAACCCCCTGGACACCCCAACCCTCCTGGACACCCCACACCCCCAGGACAGCCCCCAATCCACTAGATATCCCCCACCATTGGACATCACCCCACCACTCGGACACCCCACCCCTGGACACACCACCCCCTAAAAACACCCTACATCCTTGGATAGTCCCCAACCCCCTTGGATATCCCCCAATAACCTGGACACCACCCCACCACCTGGACACTGCCCCCACCCCCCATGGACACCACCCCACAACCCGGATATCCCCACCCCCTAGACACCCCCACCCCCCTGGACAACCCCCACCCCCCTGGACAGGCCCCCACCCCCTGGACACCCCCCCTCGACACCCCTACCCACTTGGACACCCCAAACCCCCTTGGATAGCCCCCCAAACCCCCTGGACAGCCCCCACTCCCTAAATAAACCCCACCCCTGGCACCACCCCACCTCCGTAAAACCTGCCACCTCTTGGACACCCCCACCCCCATGGATAGCCCCCCTAGACAACCCCCACCCCCTGGGTAGCCCCCCCACTGGACACCCCCTAACCCCTTGGACAGCCCCCAACCCCCTGAGCACCTGCACCCCCAGGACACCCCCACCCCCATGGAAAATCCGTCAAAATGAGGCCTATTTTAATGGAAATAGGAGTCCATGATTGAATAAGAAAGAAAAAAAGAAAAAAAGTATACCTTGAGGTGTATACTGAAGAAAAAGGTAGAAAGACACTCCCAAGTGGTCATTGAAGAGAGATGATCATAATTTGGTTTTAGTATAAAGAATATGCTTTTTTTTGTTTGTATAGGCTGCATCAATGACTATTTAAAAATTTAGGAGGGTGTGAATTGATGCTAAAGGATGTTTTTGTTGGTTCCCAGTTACCCTTAAAGTGTATTTTCAATAAAACAAAAAATGGATTGTGGATAGACTATTTAAAAATAGAAATAAAGATCAACAAACTTTTTGATAGAAAATTTGAACTGTAAATGGAAAACATCCAAGATAGAGAGAGTAAAATTATATTATTTGTTGATATTTCGGAAGAAGATCATAAGATATTTTATTAGAAAAATTAAAAAATGTTGATGATGTTTTTTTGAAGGTGTAATTATGTGGGTCATGGAGATATCATATGTATGACTTTGATTCCTAGTCAAAATCATTTGATTAGTCGTAAGGGAAAATAACCAATGTTATCATGTTCTAAATAAGTTTCTAAAAATGTATCCACACCTATGAAATAGGTTGAAAATTATAAGAAATAATGTTTTGATCATATAGTATGATGATTTATAAAAATATAAACCAAAAAGATAGAAAACATTAGGAGTTCTCTAATTGCTCAAGTGAATATGCAGTTTTCAATCAATAATAAACATGTGAAAGAATAGAAAACCATGTTTCCTCAATATAAAAATGTTTAAAAAGTGAGAAATAAGAAATTAAAAATAAAATCAAATAGTTTTGAGCTACAAAAAAAGTGCTCCAGTACAAAAAAACCTCAATCAATGTTATAACTTAGAAGATTATAAACCGACCTTATTACCATACTTGTTGATATAAAACTACAATCAAATGGAAATGTCACATAACATGCACTTCACACACACACACATATATATATATATATATATATATATATATATTTTCAAGGTATATAATTTTGTAAAATGAATCCTTCATATAGTGTTGTTATTCCATTGAAAAAAATCAACAAGGATAAAATACCAAAATACATTCTTGTTAATCACATCTCTAAAAAAGTTTCAACGCATTTCACATGAGTTAATTTCATATTTATAAAGAAATTTTCATCTAGATAACACATTATAATTTAATAAAATATGGTTACCCATTCAACTATATTTGAATCCAAAAATAACAACATATTTATCCACAAACAAATTTCCCTTCAATTGCATCATGTACATATTAAAACAGTTTGCATTAGCTAACATTTTCATTTTAAAATTATAACACTCAATTCACATGACAATGACATCCACAAATTATAAATGGTATTAATAATTCTACACATAAAATATTCTTAAAATTTTTATGAGATACAGTGGATTTCACATAGAATATTATATTCTTTATAAAACTAGAAACACATCATATATTGTTCACATAAATCCCAATGAAATAATGTTCTTGTGGTATCTTTCATGTGAACTTCCATTTATTTATATCTATAGACACTATAATTATAACTATTTTTTTGTTTTGATAAAACAAAAATCAACCTTATATCACATATAAATGAAATAATATGAAATGATACAAATTGAATAAACAAAACACAAACTAAACAATGAATCAAATAACCATACCAAAAGAAGATTTTGGACTCACTGCCAAAGAATACTAGAAGGGGAATGCTCGACCAGAGGGGATCCTTGACCTTGGTGGGATGACCAACCGCCAGAGGGGATTCTTGAACTTCTGGACCTAGGGTGGATTAATGTTGGGTGGGGGAAATCTTGACCTCAGGTGGATTCGCATCGGGTTAGGGAAAGCTCGACCTCGGGCATATTCGCATCGGGTGTGGGAAAGATCGACCTAGGGGGGATGAGAGACCTAGGAAGGGATGCTAGACTAGATGATGATGATGAGGGGGATGCATGAGAGATGACGAGTGGCCAGCGGTGAGTAGAGAGGGTGAGTTAAAATTAGAGGATGGGAGTGCAAGGGGTGTGAGAGTGGCGGCGAGGGGGAGTCGGGATGGGAGAAGTGGCACGGGGGACTTGAGATGGAGAGGAGCAGTTCGCGATTGAGAAGTGGGGCGCGACTCGAGGTGAAGTCGAGATGAGAGGAGGGACAATAGTTGGGATTTTAGGCTGGTTTATCCCAACGGTTTATAAGAACCATTGGATATTGAGGTGGTTTTTTTCAATGGTTCACTGAAACTGTTGGTAAAACCAACTTATATTAATGTATACCAATGGTTTCACAGAACCGTTGATGTAGCCTCTTTATTCCAATGGGTTTTCCAAACGTTTGGGAAGGAAATGTTGGTATAGGTGGTATTTCCACAAGTGAGGGAATGAAATTCCAACAAGGATATTCAGAGACTAGGCCTCAAATATTTTTGTAGGTAATTAATTTCTACATTGTAATCATTCATGAAATGGATTTCAAAGTAAGTGGGGAAAAGTGTAAGGATTTTTATTCTACCAATACTATGATGTGGTCATTATTTAGAGAATCCAAAACTATCTAGTGGAGTGGATTCATGATGTAGAGGAAATACTATTAGTTGTTATTGGACCACTTAACTTCCTTAGGATTTTTGGGCCACTGATAAGCCATTAATGTATACCTGATAGAAGATCTCACTCATCACCTTGATGTGCTTAGCATATTCCCCATAATATTGATAATTTTATTTACATATTGGATAATATCCCATATGTTTTGGTTTGTATGGGGTATGCAATCCTATTTCAACAACTATAGAATTTCATACTTGGGAGTGTCCATGGTCAAGAACATTACCATTTTATTACATTAAAAAATCACTTTCCACATGACAATGGTATTCTCCTCCTCCTCATATGGGGACTACTAAACTTAATTTGACCCTAAAATTGTCATCTTAGTTCTTTATCAAGTGGATATGAATCAATAGGAACATTTTTGATTGAATCGAAGAATAATTTATCTAGGGGAGTTGCAAATAATGACTATTTCCCTAGACTATTCTTGGGTGGGGATGTGATGTCTTCTGTTAGTGTTGAAGTACTTAGTGTAGTTGCTGTTGAACTCCTGAGTTCCCATCAATACGAGGTAAAAATTAAAATGGTATCAAAATAGGGGGGAAATTATTATTTATATTGGATTTCATTTAAAGGAGGATCTCTATGATGATCACTAAGGGGATGACCTCTAATATTTCATATAGTTGATGGGTTGAAAATGGGTGAGCTTTATTTCCTGATGATTATCATGTTGTGTGGAGGATCTCCACAGATTATACCATGGGGATAAACTCCATGGTTGATTAGTATATTACCATGGATCGGACATTTATTTCTAGTATTATGGGGGGTTCCTCAAGATTTTCTCATGTATGAGTCACAAGGAAGAGATCCATTACAATTGCTACATTATCCCATTAATGAGTAGCCGATAATTTCTTGATATGCTACTGAGATACACTAAATAGCCTTTCGAACATCATCACTAATTGGGGTAGAAATATGAATCAGCTCCTATGTTTCATGATTCCTTTTAATGTACTTCAAGTATATTCATGGTTAGGAAGATTGGGTTTCAACCTCAATCATGATTGGTTTTGAGAAATTTGGGAAATATCCTTCATGCATAGGAATCTTTCCTAGAGATCCCCACCCGTCATCTGAATATGCTGACAGATATCTTTGGTGTCTACCCAAATATGTTACCATGCCATGAATATATAAGGACATAGCCTTAAACATTACATAATATTGAGTTATATAAATAATTTGACCTTATTTCACATTAAAGATGTTTTCAAGTTTAGAGATTAAGATAATTAGGCCATAACTATACTATAATAGACCCAAACATTACATGTGGATAGTTACACTCAGTATGCACTTTTTCCATTAAAGTAAACCCTTTAAAAAAAATATGAATTATTTTCTTAATAAAAATAATCTTGAATTATTACTTTATCTTACTCATCCTTTTAACCTATGAAAATCATTTCAAAAACTTGGGATGAGCATAAAAAATCCCAGTAAAGAATATAAAATAAGCAATTAATCGTTAGTCTATGAATATTTAAAACCCATGAAAACATTTTCACAAAATCTTACTTTTCACCGATAAAACCAAAACTATTTTTCTTACATCATGTAATAATAATATTCCTACAAAACTTCATTTTAATCATAAAACATATAGGTAACTTGTGGAATCTATATTATACTTACACTGTAGCTTTCATAGCTACATAGGGAGTAATATTCATGGTTACATTTGGAATACCCATCACCATATATTACCTAAATCTATTAGGAGAGACCTCAATGTTAAACTCCATCACATTACCCAATTTATTGGAGATCTATCATAGAATCTCCCACCCACTGTTTATCAAGGAACCACCCGTATATGTAAACAATTCCCAAAGACCATAACATAACACATAAAACAAGCATAAAAAAATAACATTTCCATATTGCAATTATAAGGGATCACTTCAAGATACTGACATAATAAATCATTTATCAAAACCATTTTCAATACCAAAATACATATAAATGGTATATGGTATTTATTTTTCATTTAAAAACCTTACATCTTGTAGAGGAATCCAAATATCAAATATAGCTAGTAGCGGCAGAAAGGTCATTGTCGCCACATACGTTAAAAACACTTTTTTATCATTTAGTAAAATTATTCATGTAAAAATATTCCTTTTGAAAACCATTTAATGAAATTAAAATTAAAAGGGGTTTATTATATACCGTATAAATGAAAGTCATGTATAAATCAAAATATTATATAATGAAATGAGATTGAGACGAAGTCCCTTACTGGTATCATATCAATAGATTAAGAATAAATCTACGACATAATTATGTGTGAAAAATACAAATACACCCAATATATGTGGATATTCAGTTTTAAAAAATAATATTTCATTCACACATATTCTTAGAAATACAAAACTAATGACATGGATATTTAACTCAGTGAATGGAGATTGAGTTACAATTTCTGTTACCTTGAGTTTGATTTTTCTCGTTCATTCTTTATATTCATGAATAATAAACTTAGGTTAATTTATAATTGATTTATAACCTTTTTCAAGTTTATTATTCGTTTTATATTACTTATTACCATGTTAAATAAATTAGTTAATTATTTGAGTTCATATCTAATGTTTTGTTGATGTTCGATTCGTGAGCCAAAAATGAACTTCTTATAATTAAAAAATTGTCCATGTTGTAAAAATTACATTATATAAAGAATAGTATTAATGATTTAAATTTCATATATATCAATTATATATGAATTTATAACAATCCATAATATTTGGATATATTAAATGAAATTCACAGTTCATGGATACATTAGATCGTGTATACGCATGAACACTACTTTAATTTCATTATCATATTAAAGGAATGAAAAATAAATGATACATAGGTATATTAAAATTATAGTATAATATCTATGTGTTATATGTTACATAATTTAATTAATTCCACCCTTTATATGTTTCATGTATGACATGAATGAGTCATATCACTTTGATGGGGTGGTAGTCCACATTTCAACAAATTAAATTATCGTATTTACAAATTATGGAAAGAATAAAGGTATATTGTAAATAAAACATACAGATGCATAGAGAAAATATAAATATAATATATATCATATATAAATATAGTTCCATAATTATGTCCACAATGATAAGTGGTATGAGAAAATTGAACAATCATCATTTCATGAGGTAGTAGTTCGCCATACATAGAAAAAATATGTGCTATATCTACTAGAAGGAGGTGTGGGTAAGTGTAAGTAGAACACTTATAAAAACATACTATATTATTTAGGATAATATTTTTGTTATGTAGTCATATAATAAGAATATAATAGGGATTAGAGAAGGAAAATAAAGTAAATGAGTTTGAGAGAAGACGTTACCTCTAAATCAGGTAACCCTTTTTGATTTGAGCCAAAAGGCTTTCTCAAGTTACCTTATTCCACTGATAAGGATTATAGGAGGAATGGTGGGATTTTGAGATAATATTTTATGTGTAATTTGGATAATCCAATGGGTTTGAAAGGTGTGATTATGTGGGTAGAGGTGGTGGCCTTTTATAAGAGGGGGGAGGGGCACTTTAGGAAAATCCTGAAATGTTATTTTATTATATATTTATTTTCAAATTATAATATCTCCAAATTGATATTTTTATTGGATAATATGAGGATGATTAGAAATACTCTCAACCAATAGATTTTGGACAATTTTAGCTCACAAAGTTTCAGTTTATCTTTTGGATTTAACCCTTAGTTAAATAAATTAACTCTTTCCTGGTCTTCTTGAATTTTTAAACTATACGGATAATATAGTTATTATAAAATTCCAAAAGAACATCAAGTGGATAATTAATGAAATTTTTAACATTTTTAAAGTTAGTTTGATGAATCTAAGATATTTTTGACAATTATATCATTTAATAAAATAGTGTTTTATTTAACAACTCGTTTATGTCATTTTAGACTGTATTAAGTAATTTATATTTGTTAAAGTCATAACTACATGATTCGTTCAAAAAAAACTACATTAACTCAAATATAACATGTCATGAACATCTAAAAAAATTGTGGGTGGAATAAAAATTTTCAATTTGTTTTTATTTAAATATTTATAATATCATTTATTTGAATCTTTCATTATTAATATAATCATTGCATCATCATTGTGTCATAAATAAATTTACTTATTTAATGTCTAAAAATTACAAATAAAATAATGTGATTTGGGAAATTATTATTGGTTTCTAATTACTATTTATAGTTCAAGATATCAGCTATATAACCCTATATTAAAATTGTTTTTTTAAGAAGATACATGTTTATGTAATATTTCTCTTTTCATTAAATTAATTATTATAACATGTCATTGTCACACCCAAGTGGATTTTAAATGAAAAAAGTTTAGAAAAATGATTTTTAGTCACCCATGACTCATAAAATTAGATTTAAATGCATGTTAGGGTAGTTTTATGTTATTATAATGTTATTTTTACCCTTATTTACCAAATTTTTCCTTTAACCGTAGTAAATAAAAATAATTACTGATGTTATTACTCACAATGTTAAAAAAATAAAAGGTACCTATTTACACAATTTAGAATTTATAATTCCAAATATGAAATACATTTTTTCAAATTGAAAACATAGAATCTACAGTAATTAATTTGAAATCAAATCATGTTGTTAGAACAAGAAAGAGAGTTTTTTAAAATTAAAAACCCTTAAAATATTGACACACGTTTAAATCGTATTTAAATGTTAAATTACTTATAATGAAAATAATTTGACTAAATGATAAAAAAAATATAATTACACTTTAAATACAATTAAAAAGATAATATAACTAAATAAATAATTGAGACAAAAATGTAGTTTTGAATTAAAATGTAGTATTTTCACTATTCGTTAAAAAATGAATTTTATAATAAAAAAACCAAAATTAAACCAAATTAAATTTTGATGTACCACTTCTAAAGAATAATTTTATTTTTCCAAATAGAACATATAAAAGTGACAAAAATATTATTTAAAAATGGTTCTCCATCAAAAGGTGATAAAACAACGTTTTATATATATTAGCATATTTTATGCTTAAAATCAGATTAATTGTCAATTAAAGACTCTATAATTTAGTGGATAATTTTGAAAACATTTAACAAATATTTTTAATCATATTTTAGTTAATTTTATTCATTCTATTTAATTCAATTTCTAGGCAGAAACTACCATTTAAAATAATAATAATATTATTGTATTATTTTTCAGTATAACTCAGTGTTGTGTGCAACATAAGATTTCAGGGAAACCTATTGTTGCGTGTTGAGTACATTATCATAGATATCATCCCTTATAATTTAAAACCACTATCTAATTCATAATTATTAATAGATAAGAAAAATAATTATTTTATAATTACCTTTGATGTTACATCTTTCCCCACTTTTGAAAATTACATCCTTGAAATTTTAAAATTGGGCTAGGTAACTTCAATAAAATGCCACACCCTATAAAAGTTCAAAAAACTATCCCATTAAAAGAAATAAAGAGAAGTACAAATTGTCATCTGAGATATCACATACCAGGATTCCATGTAAAAAAAATGGATATGGAAGAAAAACTGACTATCTTGTTCTGACGGAGAGTTATAGAAAACATGTTCAGGAGAAAGTTAATAATAAGAAAAACACAAAGTTGTGATGGGATAAATGGTATTTTATTTTCCATTTGGAAAAGTAAATTGAAAACATTTTTTAAGGACCATTTCATAAAGCTGAGAAATTATTTTACTACTTAGAATAGGAACATAAGGAAATTTACTTACTTTATAAGTAGAGTTTTATCCTTTAATCAAATTCCACCACAAACACATATTTTTCTCCAGATGATGAGCATTCAGGATGAATCTACTTATTAGTACACAAATATTAAATATCTATATCTCATATCTTGAAAAATTTACCAAAACCTAAATGGTTAGTAAAAGATCTGATAATCCACCAAATGAATAATCCTTTATAAGGATAAGGAATATTTTTAATCTCCAATGTTCAACAACAATACCCAAAGTTCAACATAGACCAGTTAGTAAAAAATATCCTGAAAAATTCATAAAAAAATTCTAACTAATATTGAATCCCAAAATTCTGAAGAATTTGATAACATAATAATCCGTGATAAATTTTAAAATTTATCTCCAAATAAAATTGATCACTATTAAATTCTCATACTGAAAAGTAATTAACCTAATCACATATTCTCCATGATAGGATAACCATTTCCAAAAATAACCAAACTACCATAAATCTAAAATTAAAATCATAAATTCTTCCAAAATATAATTCAACCATTACTTTATTAAAATCTCATAGTGTTCTATTTACTTTAATCATATAAAGTTCCAAAAATATTGAATGACTTCTAAAATACCTTTCATCACATTATCAACAAATCATTCTCCATTACTAAAGATATCCATTCGATAAAATATACGTCTCCCAAATCAACTTATTCTTATTCTATAAATAAATTTAACTAAAAATAATAAGTCATACTAACTAGGGACATCACATAGTCCAATGGTAGTCAATAAAGGCATTTCGCACTCCGGTGGTGGGCTTGATTCCCACAGCCTTGTCTGAAGTGATGGGTTTTCACACAGTCTACTTGTTGTCCTTTTTAAAAAACGGTTTAATTCTTATAATATTAATTTTTTTTGATAAAATCCTAGAAAATATCCATAACATGTTTTAGCCTCAAAGTTTATTCTATACCTTTCATTTTTCATCCCCAAAAGTACTGACCCATAACTACCTCAAAAATAAATGTATTCAGAAATACCGTAAATTACCTTGAAATTTCATAACCTAAGTCTCAAAATGGGTTTCTAAGAAATTGAATTTATGATCATAATTAAAATTATAAACCCATTATGATATCCATAACTTTTAAGAAAACATTATAATTTCTAAAGTTGTCTAAACCATCCTATGATACCAACTATAAGGACACAACCTTAAAAATTACATAATCTTGAGTTAAATCAATAATTTGACCTTATTTTAAATTTATAATCTTTTTGAGTTTATATTTGTAGATAATTATTCCATAAATATTACATAATTTACCCCAAAATTACATATTGATAGTTACATTTAGTATCCACTTTTTTACCATAGGAAACACTTTAAACAAAACATGAATTATTTTCTTGATAAAAATATTATTAAATTATTCCTTTCTCTTACCAATCCTTATACCCTATAAAAAAACATTTCAAAAACATGGGATTAGAATAAAAATCCCACTAATGAATATAACATAAGTAATAAATCCATTAATCCCTGAATATTTAAAACCCATGAAATCTTATTTAGAAAATCACACTTTTCACCCATGAAATAAAAACTATTTTTCTTTTATGATGAAATCCTAAGATTCATTCATAACATCATATAAATCATAAAACATAAAGGTAAAATTTGGTATCCATATCATTCTTACATTTTATCTTTCAAGACTACATTGAGAGTAACCTTCAAGGGAATGTTTGGAAAACCCATCAGAGTATATTCCATAAATCTCATAAGAGAAACCTTAATGTTTACCTCTGTCACATTTCCCAATACATTGGAGAGCTATCATAGGCTCACCCGCCCTCCGTTTATTAGGGAACCACCTATATATATATATATAATTCCCATGGACTATAACATAACACATAAAGAAATCATAAAAGAAAAATAACAATCCCACATTGCAATCATAAGAGATCACTTCAAGATATTGACATAATCAATACTTTATCAAAACCATTTTCAATACCAAGATACTAATAAAGCGTATATAATATCTTTTTTCTTTTAAAAACATTATGGATTTTAGATTAATCCAAATATAAACTAACTGTCATGGCAGCAGAGAGCTCATTGTCACCGTGTACGTTAAAAAGAAACATTCCTTTGGTCATTTAGTAAAATTAGTTGTGGAGAAAGATTCATTTTGAAAACAATTGAATGAAATTAAAAGTTAAATGGTTGATTATATACCGTATAAAAGAAAGACATTTATAAATCAAAGTAAGCCTCAATGAAAGGATATTGATACGAAATTCCTTAAAAATATCATATCATTAGATTAAGGATTAATCAATGACATAATTATGTGTGACAAATATAAATACACCTAATATAAGTGGTTTCTAAGTGTAAAACAATCTGAGTTCATTCACACATATTCATGGAAAAACTAAAACAATGACCTGGATATTTAACTCAATGAATGGAGATTGATTTAAGATTTCACTTACCCCGAGTCTGACTTGTCTTGTTGGTTCTTTATATTCCTTAATAATAAACTTTGGTTGATTTCTACTTGATTTAGAACCTTTTTCAAGTTTATTATTCATTTTATATTACTTATTACCATGTTAAAGCAATTATTTAATTATTTTAGTTCATAATGGTCAAAATTCCATTTTCTATAGAATACTATTCATGTCTTAAATATGATATATATATCAAGTATATATGTATTTATAGTAATATATAATACTTGGAGATAATAAATGAAATGCACCATTCATGGAGAACATAGGCTGTACGTAGGCATAAACACTACATTCATTTATTCATCACATTGAAGGAATAAAAACTATATGATATATATGTATATTATAATTATAGTATAATATATATTTTATATATGTTACATATGTTCATTTATGTCATCATTTATTCATTCCATGTATGGGAAGAATGAGTCATATCACTTTGAGGGGACAGTAGTCCACACATCCTCTAATGAAATTAGCGTATTTACACAATATGGAATGCATAAAGGTGTGTCATAAATAAAAATTACAGAAGAATATAGACAATATAAATATGATATATATCATATATAAATAAATTTCCATCAATATTTCCACCATGATTGGTGGTATGAGAAAATTGAACAATCATCGTTTTGTGAGGCAGTAGTTCACCGTACATAGAAATAGTAGGTTCTATATCCTTTATATGGAGGTGTGTATAACTGTAGGTCAAAACCTTAGAATAAAAACATATTACAATATTTATGATATTAGTGTGGTTATATAATCATATAATAATAATTGAATTGGGAGTGGACAAAGAAAATAAATGATTTGAGTTTGAGAGAAGATGTTATATCTAAATCGAGTAACTCTATTTGATTTGAGCCAAAATGATTTCTTAAATTACCTTATTTCCATGGTAATGATTATAAGAAGAAATGAGGGTTTTTGGGAGATTATTTTAGAATAATTTATATGGTCCACGGGGCTTGAGAGGTGTGATTATGTGGGTAGAGGTGGTGACCTTTTTTAAAAGGGAGGAGGGGCACTTTATGAAAGTCTAGAAATATTATTTTATTATAAATTTATTTTCGAATTATAATAGCTCCAAAGTGATATATTTAGAGGATAATATGAGGATGGGTCTAAATAATCTCAACCAATAGGTTTTATACATGTTTAAGTCACAAATTTAACCTTATCTTCTAGATTAAAAACTTAGTTTAATAAATTAACTCTTACCACGTCTTCTTGTATTTTTACACTATATGGTTAATATTGTTACTATAAAATTACAAGATAATCTCAATTGGATAATTAATGAAAATTTTAAAATTATATAACGAAATTTTACAAATATTATATTTTCTTACTATCATATCATTTAATAAAATAGTATTTGTTTTGAAAACACATTTATGATATTTCTGACACTATTTAGTAATTGATTTTTGTTAAAGTCAAAAAAAGATGATTCATTTGAAAAAAAAACATTAACTCAAACATAACATTTAATTCTCATACAAAAAATTCTTTTATGGAATCAAAATCTTTAAATTGTATTTATTTTAATATCTATAATATCATTTTTTTGAATCATTCATTAATAAGGTAATCACTCCATCACCATTGTATCAAAAATAAATAAATTTATTTAATGTCTAAAAATTATAAATAAAATACCATGATGTGTGGAATATTTTTATACTTCTAATTAATATTTATACTCAAATATATAAATTATATAACCCCATATTAAAATTGTTTTATTATAAAGATACATTTATATGTTATATTTCTCATTACTTTAAATTAATTATTATTACATGATATTATCTCACCAAACTGGCTCAAAAATTCCAAAGGTTAGGACTAATGATTTTTTGGGTCATCCATGACTCATCAATTAATATGAAGAAACATGTTAGGGTAGTTTTATATTAATATAATATTATTTTTATCCTTATTTACCTAATTTACCCTTTAACTGTGGTAAATAAAAATAATTACTAATGTTACTATTCATAATGAAAAAAATAAAAGGTACCTATTTAAAAAATTTAGACCTTATTATTAAAAATATGGAATCCATTTTTACAAATCCAAAACACAGAAGTTGAATTAATTAATTTAAAATTAAATCTCATTGTCCAAATGAGAAAGCGAGTTTTTAAAAAGTAAAAAACCATCAAAAGTTTGACACGTGTTTATAAGAAATTTCAATGTAAAATTAATTCCAATGACCATAATTTGATTAAATGATGAAAAAATAATCCAATAAAACTTTAAAACCAATTAAAAATATAATCTTACTGTATAAATAAATGAGATGAAAATACAATTTTGAATTAAGATGTAGTATTTTCACTATTCATTAAAAATAAATTTTATCACAAAAATACCAAAATTAAAATAAAAATTTAAATTTTTATGTCATAATTCATAATAATAATTTTATTTTGTCAAATAGAACATATAAAATTGAAAAAAATTATATTTAGAAATGTTCTCCATAAAAGGAGGTAAGATAAGATTTTAAAAAAATTAGCATTTTTTATGCTTAAAATTTGATTGATTCTAATTTTAACCCTCTAAAATTTATTGGATAAATGTAAAAACATTTATAAAAAATTTCTAATCATATTTTTTTTGTAATATTCATTCTCTCTAACATAGTGGCTAGGCGTTAACTACCATTTAAAATAATAATAATAATATTGTATTGTTTTTTGGTATAACTCAGTGTTGTGTTGAATGTAATATTTAAGAGAAACCTATTGTTACATCTTTAGTACGATATCAGAGATAAAATCCATACTATGGTAAAACAACTATCTAATTGATAATTATTAATCGATATGAAAAAATATTATTCTATAAATACTAGGGATTTTACAGAATGTGTTTGTAGGAATAAGGATATGACTTTAACTTTGAGTTTTAGTCGCTATTTTAAAATGTCCATATAATTCCTTGGTAAGGATATAAATATGAGAATTCTACTAAATTGGTTACATAAGGATATGGTGATGGGATTCATATACTTGTGTAGGGATATAAAACATACCTTGTATCACTTCTAAATCATGTTTTTGATATCCTATGTTTGGAGAAAGAATATAATCCTTCTCCAAAGTGACTACCAGAATAAATCAGTGAGTTATTTTTGTATTGACTAGGATATGATTAGTCTCTGAAGTGACTATCTGGGCATTCCATAGAAATCAAATTGGAAGATGGATTTGAGCATAATCCCTTTCTACACTCATCACTAGGGTGCGATGATGATCATCCTAAATGATATAATAAATATGGTCCCACCATTGTATGAATTATGAGATATTCCAATGAGCCACATCAATATTGGTGGATGTATGAACACATTCCTAAACCCTAATGGTTTCTGAAATATTCTGATGATCATACTCAATTGTTGATAGAATACACTTGAAGCTTCGTATGATGTGGGTAGGGATATATTTGTTGGATCGAATATGTAGATGAATATGTATATTAGACGGAACAATACAAGAGGAGGGGTGAATTTTATGTTTAAAAACATTTTTTTTATACACTTAAGAAATTATTTTAAATGATCTTAAACTAATACAATTCACAAAAAATACAATTAACCACAATAGTCTCAGATATAAGGGTATGATACAATGTAATACTATTAAGAAAACTAAATCAATTGTATTTAAAATGAATACAATAATCAGAGTAATACAAAAGTAAAATATTCTACCATAAAGCATATAGAATCTATCGATAAAATATGTAATAGTATACTTGTAATTGAAACAATTACAAATGAATATGAAATGAATAAAATAAACAAAACAATTCCCTTTCTAATACAATCAGCAACAGAAATGTTAAAGTATTACAATTATTTTATACCAAAAATAAGGGTATCCTTTCACCTAGGATAAAAGGTCTGTCTTTCTATCCCCAAAATCCCTCGATATGATGATCAATACGTGTGTCTTGCTATCCACACAAGCCCTCGATTTTTCAGGTAATCAGCACGTCTGCCTATCCTTAGCAGCCCTTGATCGTTATCACCTAATTGATCACAAAAAGAAAAACAAATCACTTATTGAAATACAAAAACTAAGAATGAGCCATTCATGTTTTTTAATTTCAAGGATTTTGCACGAAGCAAGAGAAAAGTAACATCGTCTCTCTCTAGAACTTGATAGAAGCATAGAATGATCAAAGTCTCTCAATTTCTGTTCTCAGCTTCAAATTACCTCCTATTTATAGGCCTTAGGTTCCAATGATCATATTTCCCCCAATGGTCATATTTCTCTGGAAAACTTGGAAGGACTTGCACACCTTGCATTATAATGATAATGTTGAAATAGAGAACATGACATCATTTTGATTAGTTTATAACTAACTCCACAACATATTTTTGGTTAAACAAAAGATATATGAAAATGATAATCATGAGTACGATTGATACAAAACATATGTTTTGATAAACAATAAAAACAAGCATGTGATAAAAGTAAAATATGATTATTATTAGTATTACTTAGTGTAATGTACTGATATGATGCAATGTGAGTATGATGCACAAAAGTCAGTATGATTGACAGGGTTAGTACAATTAACAGAGTTAGTAGGATTGACAGGGTCAGTACGATTTACAGAGTTAGTACGATTGACAGGGTTAGTACGACTGACTGAGTCAGTACTATTGAGTTAGTCTGTACGATAGACATAGTTAGTATGATAAATATAGTCAGTACGATAAACATAGTCAGTATGATAAACATAGTCAGTACGATAAACATATTCAGTACAATAAACATAGTCAGTACGATAAACATAGTCAGTACGATAAACATAGTTAGTAAGATAAAGATAGTCAGTATCGATTTGTGATTTCCAAAAAAATACATAAAATTTAAAAGAGAAATTTTGACTCGAAAATATTACCACACATCCGTTGATGTTATTATATGATTAAAAGTTCATCTAACCAGAAAAAGAATATAATCCCATTCTTCAATGGGAATGAGAATAAGGGTCCACATTAATGGTTTATTTACTATATAAATATAATGATAAATTTATATGTGGGAGTTAGAATATGGTCTTAATTCCAATGTGTCATCAGAGTATTCTATTGTTCTTTTTATGATACTTCTAGAATAGGCATATAGGCTTGTTGGGGTTAATTAGAAATATGATCATACTATTTGGTTACCACCAAGGAATGAAGATAAAATTCTTTAGTTAAAACAAGGATAACATTCCTCTCCATTTTTTAGGTTTTTGGATAGTATCTATGAACCCCCTTTGTGAGAAATATGGTATGAGAGATCAAATCTATTTCCCCATGAATAGTCCCTTGAGTTAGTTTGTCAGGGGATGAAGCTTTGTGACATTTGTGGTGATCAAGGATAGATATAGGAGACCTTATGGGTGACTCCATAACAGAAGTAGATATATTGATGATACACTCCTACCCCTACTGGAGGTAAATAAGATCGACACTATTGCACTTCAAGGAAAGAATCCTGAAGTGTTTGGATATGGTCATAGGTTTTATGTGCTTCTACAAAAACCATTATTGACTGGAACGTTGTGGAGGATTTTCCATATGTATTTTTTCACATACTACCTTCTACATTAGGATGCAGTTGTTGATATGGTACTCCCCAATCATCTCATTCATCAACTAATATTAGAGATGTTGAGTTGATGATTCTGTTTTCCCATGTGGTGAAGAAATATTTCTCATTAACACTAAGGAATATATCAGATTCTTTGACTTATGTGTAGAAAAACCTAAAGATATTGATGGTGGACACAATTTTGGGTTGGTATACTAGTTCCTGTTGAGGTGCTACGATATGTTTCTATTTTTATTGAAAGGAAATATACAAGATTCATTGAAGATCTATAGAGTCTTTAGATTGCCAAAAGAATCAATGAATATAAATTAAAAACTTATTAATGCATCATCACTAAAAATTAATTTTCAATCGAGTATTTTCATGGTTAAAGTATTTACATCAACTTCAACATTCAGATTCGAAAAAAAATTCCAATACACTTTTGTCCATGGCCATTTTGAATCTTTGAAGATCAGTTTTCTAAAGGATATTGTCCAATGGGAATTTACTAATGACACCATAATATATTCATTGGTTGAGATGAATTTAGATCAGGATCAATACTAAAAAATTTCCCAAAACCCATAATTTTATAGCCACATGCATTAAAATTGTTGATGTTGGTATTCTTGTGCTGGGTTATAGCCACGATTCATGTTTCCCATGGCTATATATTCACTTATGATCATGGTAAAATAGGTATGTGGAAATAGCTGTATGTTATAAGTACCACAATTTCATGGGAAATTCATGGGAAGATAATAAAAAGTATGACGACTATAATATATGTGGATCATGGTTATAGATAATATTATAGGCACAATCCATGTGGAACATGCATATATATAGGGGATATAGACATAGTCCATGTGGATCATGACTATAGGAGTTTTTCTAAAGTCCTTTAGACATAGTCTATATGGGCCTTGGTTTTAGTCATTTATACTTACTCCTATTTCCATTATTCATATAGACCGTGGCAATTGGTCCTACTCCCCAATTATTTTTTTCATTTTAAAAAAAACATTAATAATTATTATTACATATATTATTATATCATTATATATATAATTATATAAATATATATTTGTGTATATATATATATATAAATACCAATAATCTATCATGGGTTAGTTGTAAAGTCTTATAAATAATGGAGAGGAGGTCTAGTGATTAAACATCATCTGTTGTCTTTAAATTTTCAAAGGCTAGGGCCTATGTTTCTAACCATGATTGTAGAATGAAATTAGGGCCATAGTCTATGTAGATCATGACCATATGTATCATTTCTATAGGGTGATACCTATGACCATGATAAAAAACCATCACATTATACTGGACCATATGCCAATGAAACTAGGGCCCATAGTCTACATGTACTATGGTCATATCTTATGAAAATATGTTAATTGAATGACCACATGACCTATTACCATAGTGATAGACTTAAATTATTAAAATTCATTGATGTGAACATCTATATATATCATGGTTTCTCTTTATTTCTCATGTTATTTAGTGATTCCTTGGTTTAAATCCAAATATTGTGGAACTCTATATACTAGCACTACATAAAGAGGTAGTATATGTTATGGAGTTGGGATTCAAACTATGATAGGGGCTTCAAACATATACTTTTGAGGGGAATCAAAACCCACATAGTTTGGATCCACTTAATAAGAATCGTTTTACCTTTTAAGTATGCATGACATGAAATAATTTGATTCATTTTAAGGTCATGCATCCATAGACAGATGAATTTCCTATAAAGGTTGAACATTAAGGACCTATGGGATACTATGTGAATTATTTCTAGAAATGGGTGGGCTGGGAATTATGAATTTTTGATCTTTTCTTGTTCTTCTCACTGAGAATATGAATATTTTAAGAAGACATTAATGAATCCTTGGGGATATGGTTCTGTGTGGAGAAATATGGATAATAAAGAATATACCTTGGAAAGAATTGATATCATGAGGACTATAGGTCAATGAGGGAATATTTCCTTACAAATATGGACCAGTGAGGGTATGGTGTAGAATTCTAGAATTAAACCTTAGAGAGGCATCCAATGTATCTTGGTTAAAGAGAATCAAATCCCATATAGTTTATTTTTTATAGTTTTAGGTCATATGGTAGGATCAAATCATGTATTATAACATCATATTTCGAGGATATTACATCAATATTTATGATGTATGATTAAGATGTTATGTTGTGAAAGAGTAAAAAATATAGGATTGTGTAGGGCTTACACACGGGTGACCCAAAGAAATGCGTTCATATCATATCCACTGATGATCAAATAGAATGTGATGATTAGAATCATACGGAATATAGACCAATAAGGTGTGATTTGATTAAGGGGAATATGGTCCAATAAAGATAGTTTCATAGGGGTTTTGGGCTCATGAGAACGAGTTAGGGATTATTAATGGGTTTTCAATGTGTGTTTTGAGGGGAATATATCCCTTCAACATAGTGTCTCAGAGGGAATATTGACCTTTTAGAAGATTGTGTTGCAGCTTATTTATATGAGCTGGAAGCTTCACTATTTTTATCTGATATTAATTGAAAATACCCCTACTTTTAATTTAATTCTGGAGTAAAAATTTATTTTTTGACGGGATTTATTAAATTGGGACTTATTTGGAAATTAGATTTAAATATATTTTTATTGATACATTCATCTTTTTATATAAATTTTGAATCCTTGATGGGGAATGGAATTATGTCATAGTGATTTATAGAGTGAATTTATTGATGCATAAAGAAAAAATGTTAATCCATTTGTTCTACAGGTTGAATATTCATATAGGATGGAAATGACCATTCCATGGTCACTATTCTTACCATGAGAAGCACTGATAGCCATCTATCCATCTTACTAAACCCCATTTTCATGGTAGATATACTTACTGTGCATGCCTTCAACTCACCGTTTGTAATCAAAATATCGAAAAGTAAAATATAGTCAACCACAAAAAAAGAATATATTGACCATGCCACAAATATCATGGTAAGAATACCAACATGGATCCCCCTCTTCATCCACCATATCATGGTCATCACACTAACCATGAATTCTTCACTACAATATTTTTCACCTTACCTTGAGCGACGCCCATATGAACACCTCCAACCTGTGGTGCCTTTCCACTTCCCTTACAATATGCCCACATCCACTTCACTATGAACCAGTTCCAACCAAGACTCTTGAACCACCAAGAGCAACCCTTTCTTGTGAATACTAATTGAGTCATTCACTTTCATTGAGCATAATCTCATAACACCATCTAAGAAGAATACCATGCTTCAATGAATAAAGTTGAACCACTAAAGCCCTATCACATTACCTTATTGGAGAAGAATCCACCACATAATCCACCCTTTTCTGCAAGCCCAATTACCTTACCAAATGTTGATTATTAAGGCTCAAGCCCACTTCTAAGGATAAGTGTTCAATCCCAATTTAAATCATATGGGGAAAACATTTTTCCACTACTCCACAAAGCAGTGTATCAATTATTATCTTTCATAATCACATAGAATTGAGTTTCAGATAATATAAATGATCAAATTCATCAAATCTACACACATGGAACTCATCGATCTGAATTAAAATCTCACCTCAACCCTCATTACAATGATGAATAAGCTTCTAACTCACCTTCTCATTATAAATATCTTTACCCCTCTCTTTGTAAATAAAAAGGGCTCTATCAACTAGGTTCTCCTTCCATTATAGTTTTTTTCTGTTATTTCATTCAACATGTTAATATTAATTTTCTTTATATTGTTTATTGTATTATTTTTTTTCACTTACCCTCTATTTATTTATATTCTTACCAATTATCTATGATATCTTGTGATATCTAAAATCAAAGTCACCGAAAACTAACCCGAGGTCTAGGACTCTGGAGCATAACCCATAAGAACGTTATTCATTAAAATAATATAAATTTCATTCTTGACAAACTGAAAAAATAGAGAGAATCATATCGATGATATCCATATTCTCCCTTCGATGAGCTGTGTAACGTCTCGGAACCGGGTGCCACGCAATGGGTGCCCCGAGCCCGGTTATCCACGTGACCTCAAGCGCATTTCCCCAAACTCCAGAGGCTGTCGACTAGCAGCGAGGTCCCTGGTCTGATAGTGGGGAAACTATGCCCTCGTTTTTCAAAGTGTAGCGCAGCGGAATACAAAAGAAAACATAAACGACAATGCAAGCAGTAATCCATAAAACTACTGAAATAAACAACTGCAATGGATATAACCAACAATATATAAAAGATGATTCTACATGTTTCAAGTTCTAATAAAATATACAGAACATGTTATAAATCAATACAGTATAGAAGAAGCAGAGTACAACAATGAAAAGCAAACAGCTGGCAACGACATCATGAGCCTAGGCTCGGTCCCATGCCCTCCTACTCTTCTGCAATAGTCAAGTACCTGTATAGGAACTCTTTCCCCTATCTACACCTTCAGCAATGTAATCTGTTTGGGCCGAAAAGCGTGACCCAAACAGGGCGTGAGAAATATATCTCAGTAGGCACCCACCAAAGGCCCGTACCCAACTGCGTGTATGCATGCAACAATAGTGTGCAGTAGAAAAATGCAAATAAGTAATCAGTACTCAAAAGTAACTCATTACCAGTTATATTTCCATTTTATTATCCATTTAATCCATTTAATATAAGAAATCACCACAGTGCATTTCTAGTAAACAACTAATGTCCTCAGACATGTAAACTCCTACCCTCGGGTAATGAGTATCCAAAACAAGAATCCGCCCTCACGCATAACATAATTTGCCCTTAGGCGTAGGTAGTGTCGCCCTCAGGCACAGAATTAGCTGCCCACAGGCACGGAAGAAGTTTCCCTCAGGCCGAAAATAACTACAACCCACAAGCTAAATAGTGCGGTGCCCACAGGCTAATCACAACAACGCCCTCAGGCTAAACAGGTAATTGGGACATGCCCAACATATCAAAATGCAGTAAACAAACAATTCCTCTCAAGGCAATTCTACAATTACTACATTTAAGGCATACCCTCGGTATCCTGGCCAAACATCTAAAGAGTGGAACACACCCCCGGGGTGGTTCCGGATCCAAGAAACGATCCCAACTAGCATTTTATTATCACAATTAAATACCTAATCAATTATAAGTATTAAATATAGCAACGACCTCAGCCACACGACACCCCAACATGGGTTCGTGGCACAAAAACGCACAAAAACGCACGACAGTTGGAAAATAAACACTAATCCACATACCTTATACGTCAATGAGCGTTATACCCGAACGCCGACTCCTGAAACGCCCAATAATGTCGTAGATATGACGAATAAAAAAACCCATTGAAACGTAAATAACTTACGTTAGGAGAAGAATTGGTAAGAATGGTACCAGGAGAGGAGAGGTCTTACCCATGCGGTTCCAACGAGATCATCCAAAGAAGAATTGGATTCCAGACGAACACCCAGTGGATCTTCAAAGATCCGGCCTCCTCCTTTGGCTTCAAAATGGCTCAAGTGCCTCCTCTGCCAAAAAAAGAGGCTACAACCTGTTTTAAGCCGAAAAAACAAAGTACAGGACATGTACTTCTGAGTACACGGAGTGTACTCCCTTCATTTAACTGCTCATTTGGCGGCACCGCCACACTGTTCATCCATCGACATGAGTACACTGCATGTAATCCCAAGTACACGGAATGTACTGTCGCCCAGCTGGCAGCGACTCCACCACCTTACTATTCAAGCCTACCGACTGACTACATGGTGTGTAAGGTACCACTACACGACGTGTAGTCAGTTCTTACACCCTTCGTCGCCCGCATGGAAACACGCCCCGTGTACTCATCCCAACACGGCCAAAAGTACACGGCGTGTGGATAAAGTACACGGCGTGTAGTTCCAAAATTCAGGATTTTCCCCCATTTTCTATTTTTTCTCAAAAACACTTACGGAAATGGAAAAGAAGAAGCCCGTACGTCTAAAATAAGAACCGGGTTCTTACAAACTCCCCCCCTTATAGCAATTCGTCCCTGAATTTCCCTTCCAAGGGTGGCGAAGATAAAGCTCAGAACAACTCTGGCCACTGAGCATGTACGTCGGCCTCCCGCTCCCAGGTCTCGTCCTGCACTCGGCCATGCTGCCATAGCACCCATACGAGAGGAACTGACCGGCCTTGGAGAACCTTCGTGCTCCTGTCAACGATACAGATCAGATGCTCCTCAAAGGACACATCATGATGAAGCTCGACCTCCTCATGCTGAAAGGTGTGAGATGGGTCTGAATGGTAGCGACGCAACTGAGACACATGTAAGACTTCGTGCATGGCTTGATACCATTACGGTAACTCCAACCGATAGGCAACCAGCCTGAATCTCTCCAGAATCTCGAATGGACCCACATACCTCGGTGAAAGCTTACCCTGTCTCCTGATCCGTTTGTGTGCCAGCCTCGGCGAAACATGTAAGAAAACCTGATCCCCGACCACGAACTCCAAAGGTCGTCTGCGGCGATCAACATAAGACTTCTGACGAGACTGTGCGGTAGCCATCCGCTTCTGAATCAACTGGACCTTCTCAGATGTCTCTTGCACGAGCTGTGGCCCCAGTAAAGCTGCCTCACCTGCCTCTAACCAGCACAAGGGTGATCGGCATGGCCTACAATATAAAGCCTCATATGGTGCCATATCAATAGTTTCCTAAAAACTATTGTTATAGGAAAACTCGACTAAGGGTATATGATTCTCCTAAGAGCCCCCAAAGTCTAGGATGCATGCGCGCAGCATGTCCTCTAGCAGCTGTATCATCTGCTCTGACTAGCCATCTGTCTGAGGGTGGTATGTTGTGCTCAGAAGCACCTGTCTACCCAGCGCCCTCTAAAAACTCTGCCAGAAACGAGACGTAAAGTGGGTGTCCCTATCTTAAACGATAGAACGAGGGACCCCATGAAGACGTAGGATCTCTCGGATATACATCCTTCTGAGCTCGTCCACACCGAAGGTCTCCTTGATTGGCAAGAAGTGAGCTACCTTCGTGAGTCTGTCTACAACAACCCACATGGCGACATTGCCTCGAGGTGACCTCGGAAAACCCATCATGAATTCCATCACGACATCATCCCATTTCCACTCTAGAATGGGCAACTGCTATAACAACCCAGCTGGTCTTTGATGCTCTGCCTTCACCTACTGACAGGTAGAACAACTCATAACAAGCCCAGCAATCTCCCTCTTCATACCTGGCCACCAGTACTGACATCTCAAGTATCGGTACATCTTGGTAACCCCGGGATGAACTGCCCAAGATGAGGAATGAAACTCCCGCATCAGCTCCTTGCGTATATCCCCTAGAACCCATACACGTCCATGGAAACGCAAAACCTCATCATCACCTATTGTCCAACCGGGAGGAGGGTCCTCACTTACCACCGACTCCTATAGAACTAGGCCTTCTGAATCCAGTAGCTGCCTCACCCTCACTCTGTCCAAGAGGGTAGAAGTCACAGCTAACGAGGAAAGATAAGTCTGCCCCTGACTGTCATGCACCTCTAGATGCATCTCAGAGAACAAATCCATAAGCTGTCACTCGCCACTGTCCTCCTGCACTTCCTATATCTGAGCCTTCCTGACCACTGCATCGGCTACTGCATTACCTTTACCAGGCATATAGGCAAGCTCAAAATTGAAGGATTGTAGGTACTCAAACCACCTTCTCTGCCTCAGATTCAGGTCATGCTGAGTAAAGATATACTTGAGACTTTTGTGGTCGGTGAAAACCACAAAATGCTCCCCTAATAGATAATGTCTCCAATAGAGCAACTTATGTACAACTGCTGCCAACTCAAGATCATGCATCGGGTAATTCCTCTCATGTGACCTCAAATGCCGAGACCCGTATGCAACAACTCGGTCGCCCTGCATCAAAACAGCTCCCAGCCCAATCCCTGATGCATCACAGTAAACTGTATAGCTCTTCCCCTGCTCTGGGAGTATCAGGATCGGTGTCGATGTCAACCTTCCCTTCAGGTCCTGAAAAGCTGTCTCGCAAGTTTCTGACCAAACGAACTTCACACCCTTCTTAGTCAGACCCTTCAATAGTACTTCTAAGCGGGAGAAGTCCTATATGAAGCACCTGTAGTAACCATCTAGCTCTAAGAATCTCTGTATCTCAAACATGTTCTTAGGATGCTCCCAGGAAACTACTTCTCTAACCTTCTCTAGGTCTACTGCAACTCCTTCCTCTGAGATAATGTGACCCAGGAAGTGAATCCGGTCCATCCAAAAGTGGCACTTTGAGAGCTTAGCATATAGCCGATGCTCGCTCAGTGTACTCAATACGATCTCTAGATGGGTGTCAAGGTCGTGTCGAGTGTGAGAGTACACCAAGATTTCTTCCATGAATACTACCACAAAATAATCAAGATACGGATGGAACACACGATCCATCAGAGCCAAGAAAACTGCTGGCGCGTTCGTCAGTCCGAACGGCATAACCGTATACTCATATAGACCATACCTACAATTGAAAGCTGTGAGAGGTATATCAGATGGTCTAACGCGCAACTGATGATATCCGGATCTCAAATCAATCTTTGTGAACAATCGTGCTTCATGAAGCTGATCAAACAGATCATCTATCCTTGGCAAGGGATATCGGTTCTTAACCGTCAACTGGTTCAGCTTTCGATAATCCACACAATGTATGAGGGTACCATCCTCCTTCTTCGCAAAAAGGACCGGAGAACCCCAAGGAGAAGTATTGGGTCGGATAAAACCCTTTTCATGTAACTCCTCTAACTGCCTCTTGAGCTCCTACAACTTAGGCGTGGCCATCCTATAAGGAGGAATGGACACTGGTGCTGCTCCTAGCACTAGCTGAATAGAGAAATCCACCTCTCGCACTGGAGGTAGAATTGAAAAGTCATCCGGGAAGACATCCCTGAAATGATCAACAACTTGAGGGAAATCCGTCTGACAAGTCCCCTAATCATCCAGATATAAACTCGCAATCTGGGCTGTGACTCCACCTCGCCCATGATGCTCTGATCCATCTCGACACGCCTGAACATCCCACTCTCCCTTGTATAGAAACTCTCTGCCCTCTGGTGATGTGAAGCACATCCTGCGACGATAGTAGTCTACAAAGGCTCGGAAGGGAACCAACCAGTCCATCCCAAGAATGACGTCATAGCTCGTCATCTCCAAGACATAGATGTACCAAAGAACGTGACACCCTCCAACCTCAAGGGGGAACTCCTTGAACTGATGAACACCAGCCGTCCTAGTCCCCAACGGAGTGTCTAGCGTCATGATATCAGAAGAAGTAGAAACAAAAATCCCAAGGATCTCCACTACGGGTACAGATATGAAACTATACGTAGCACCCATATCAAAAAGTACTGAAGACAAGACAGAAGCTACTAGAATAGTACCTCTGACTGTAGAAGGTCCGGGATCCTGCTCGTGCTGGGTCTGTCGCACTGCATATGCCTGCCTAGTGCCGCGGCCCTACGACATAGCCTGGCTACCCTGAGTTGTCCTGCCCTGCTTCCTCTGAGATCCTGGTGTCTGGCTACCACGACCACGACCACCATCTCTGCTTGCACGCCCTGACGTATTCCAGTTTCCCGACTGCTAAGAATCCACTGGTCCTACTCCTGAATGCAGAGTCTGCATAGAACCCATCTCACTAGCTGGTGGGAACACCCTGCAAAAGCGCTGCAGATGACCCATCTTTCCGCAAGCTCGACACTCCACTGGGTCTCTTCGACACTGCGGTCTCTTGTTCCCCTCTCTACCACACTAGTAGCACATAACCTGGCCACGTGAAGCATTCTTCTGACTGGTACTGCTGCCCTGAGTGAAGTCCATCTGTCTCTTCCTCTTGCCAGCAGAAATTACAACAGTAACTAGTGATGAACCACCCTGGCACACACCACTCGATTCCCGCAGGTTCCTCTATGTAATCAACGCCTGGTTCACAATCGCGTGTATAGTAGGCAACCTGAAAACATTCACCAGCGCTCAGATGTCATACCGAAGATTATCCTCAAAACTTCTGGCTCTAAACGTCTCATCACCCACTAGCACGGGTGAAAAATGATAAAGCTCCGTAAAACGAGTAGAATAGTCCATCACTGACATGGAGCCCTGCTGTAGATTCATGAACTCTCATGCTCTATCTACCCTCAGCATCTCGGGAAAGAAGAAGTCATAGAAGACTGCCAGAAAAGCTTCCCATGCCATGTTTCTGTGATGCTCTGACTGGGTGGTAACATCCCACCACCTCTTGGAGGAATCATGTAGCATGTAAGTTGCGAGCTTGATGCTCTTCCCTGGAGGCGTCTCAAGATGCTCAAAAATAGTCTGAATCAACCCCAACCAAGGCTCCACAGCTTTTGGTCCTCCATCCCCTTAAAACGTAGGTGGATGCTGCTGCTGAAAGATATGCGTCAACTCGGCCATAGATGTGGCAGCCTGCGGTGCCCCCTGAATGGTCTTCATGAACCGCAATAATCCTTCACGGAACTGCGCCTCCATGCCTGTGTCCGGTATAGCAGTTGGTGCCGCATCTGGCTTTGATGGTGGATCAACTGGTAGCCCATGGCCCACCATCTCCGGAGTATAATCGTCGCTGCTCTCCTGGTGAACAACTCACGATCGTCTAGGCGGCATGACACTACAAGGTCAAAATCACACCTTAGATTCAAGATTATTAGGACTGAAAGAGAAGGAACCAAAAAGGAACAAGAAGAATAAAGCATTACAAAATTTTCAAGACAAGACTACACGACGTGTACAATGACTACATGGCATGTACTTGACTTCCCTTCCTCTGCCCGGGTCCGTCTACATGGCTAAGCCACACGACTTCCGTTCAACAAAACTACACGGCGTGTATAATATCTACACGGTGTGTATGGTGTTATTTTCCAACTGCTCGTGTCGTCTGTGACACAGCCGACTACTCGGTCTTTACACCACACGGTGTGTTACACCCGCACACGGCGTGTACACCGTCCCGTTTCCCAGCCACACAGCTAACTCCACACGGTCTGTCCTTGGACAAGACTACATGGCATGTCCCACAGGTACACGACGTGTCCAGGGAGAGGTGACACCGACCCGTGTTGTTAGATACACGGTCGAGTCCCCAGGTCACACTACACGGCATTTCTATTATTGACACGGCGTGTTCTGTCAAGGAGTTCACCGACCCGTGTTGTTAGTTACACGTCTGGACTCTGGGTCACACTACACGGCATGTCCATTCGATACACGGAGTGTTTTACCCAAGCCCTTCCCTACCCCGTGTCGCCGCCCACACAGTTTGTGACACGGGAAGAGTCTACAAGGCATGTGCTCGGGGTACACAGTGTGTACTCAAAAAGATCATTTTTCTTCCCGAACAGAAGCGCACACACGGCATGTATGAGGTCCTACACGGCGTGTATTCTGGGATTCCCGGACAGTATGCCTCATAAAACATCCCCGGAACCCAGAAAATACTAAAAACCAACACCTATGTGTCAAATTCCGATTTGTGAGGGCCCATACTCCCCACGAATCAAAGTTTGACATCTTACCCGTGTTATAACGAATAAACAGTCAATGATCCACCAAATTCCGGTAAATGGGGGCCCATACTCCCCAAAAACCAAAGTTTGGCGTCCATCCTATAAACAAGCTCAAACAAACATACCACATCACAAGGCAGGTATTTATCAAACAACGATCACAACATCATGATTTATTAGCACAACAACTATCACAACAACATGAGAATTTCTAATGCACCTACATGGAATGGAAACTATGCATGGCATGTGATATCTAGCATGTGCCTATATGATGCATGAGACGACATACCCTCATCTCATCCGGTTGCAACTAAATAGAACCCATAGATAAAATATAAACTGCACAATCTCAAAGTGCGTCACCCAACGGTGGAAACATATCAACTGTAAAATTTGAAAAATCTGTAAAATTGCAATACGTGGTAGACTGGATTTTCCCTGTACACGGGTTAGCTACGCCCGAGCACAGCTTATTACCAACTACCATTCATCCTATCCCTGACTACGGCTCCAAATAGTAAGTCAAAGAAAAGAACCCCTTTGATACCACTTTGTAACGTCCCGGACCCGGGTGCCACGCAACAGGTTCCCTGAGCCTGGTTCACCACGTGACCTCAAAGGAATTTCCCCAAATGCCAGAGGTTGCCGACTTGTAGCGAGGGCGCACGTCTGATAGTGGGGAAACTATGCCCTCATTTTTCAAAGTGTAGCGCAACAGAATACAAAAGAAAACATAAAACAACAGCGGAATAAGTCATCCATACAACTACTGAAATAAATAACTACAATGGATATAACCAACAATATATAAAAGATGATGCTACATGTTTCAAGTTCTAAGAAAACAGCCAAAACATGTTATACATCAATACAGTACAGCAGAAGCAGAGTACATCAAAGCAAAGCAAACAGCTGGTAGCGGCATTGCGAGCCTAGGCTCGGTCCCATTCCCTCCTACTCCTCCACAACAGTCAAGTACCTGTATAGGAACTCTTTCCCCTATCTACACCTGCAGCAACGTAATCTGTTTGGGCCGAAAAGCATAACCGAAATAGGGTGTGAGAAATATATATCAGTAGGCACCCACCAAAGGCCCGTGCCCAACTGCGTGTAAGAATGCAACAATAGTGTGCAGTAGAAAAATGAAAATAAGTAAGAAGTACTGAAAAGTAACTCATTACTAGTTATATTTCCATTTTATAATCCATTTAATCCATTTAACATAAGAAATCAACACAGTGCATTTCTAGTAAACAACTAATGCCCTCAAACATGTAAACTCCTACCCTCGTGTCACGAGTATCCAAAACAAGAATCTGCCCTCAGGCATAATAGAATTTTCCCTCAGGCGTCGGTAGTGTCTCCCTCAGGCACATAATCGGCTGCCCACAGGCACAGAAGAAGTTGCCCTCAGGACGAAAATAACTACTGCCCACAGGCTAAATAGTGCGGTGCCCACAGGCTAATCACAACAACACCCTCAGGCTAAATAGGTAATCGGGCCATACCCAACATATCAAAATGCAATAAACAAGTAATTCCTCTCAAGGAAATTCTACAATTACTACATTTAAGGCATACACTCGGTATCCTAGCCAAATGGATAAACAGTGGAACACACCCCTGGGGTGGTTCCGGATCCAAGCAACAATCCCAACAAGCATTTTATTATCACAATTAAATACCAAATCAATTCATGGTATTAAATATAGCAACAACCTCATCCACACGACACCCCAACATGGGTTCGTGGCACGAAAACGCACGACAGTCGGAAAATAAACACTTAGCCACCTACCTTATACGTCAATGAGCGTTATACCCGAACTCTGACTCCTGAAACGCCCAAGAACGGAATAGATGCGACGAAGAACAAAACCCATTCAAACGTAAATAACTTACGTTTGGAGAATAATTGGTAAGAACAGTACCAGGAGAGGAGAGGGAATACTCGGGCGGTTCCAACGAGATCGTCCGAAGCCGAATCGGATTCCAGAGGAATTCCGGGTGGATCTTCAAAGATCTGGCCTCCTCCTTTAGCTCCAAAATGGCTCAAGTGCCTCCTCTGCCAAATGAAATGGCTACTGCCTGTTTTAAGCCGAAAAATTAAAGTACACGGCATGTAATTCTGAGTACATGACGTGTACTCCCTTCATTTAACTGTTACTTTGGCCGCACTGGCACACTGTTCATCTGTTGACATGAGTACACGGCATGTACTCCCAAGTACACGGCGTGTACTGTCGCCCAGTTCGCGGTGACTCCACCGCCTTACTATTCAAGCCTACCGATTGACTACATAGCGTATAAGGTACCACTACACGGCATGTAGTCAGTTCCTACACCCTTCATCGCCGGCATGGCTATATGCCCCGTGTACTCATCCCAACACGGCCAAAAGTACACGGCGTGTGGATAAAGTACACGGCGTGTAGTTCCAAAAGTCAGGATTTTTCCCCATTTTCCATATTTTCTCAAAAACACTTAAGGAAAAGAAAAAGAAGAAGCCCGTACCTCTAAAAAAAGAACCAGGTTCTTACAAGCTGTTACAGCCTCAAATCTATAAGATCATATTTCACTCCCTCTCCTTGTTTAAATTACCACTAATAGAGAATCGTTAATTGAGGGATGAACAGTATATGATGGAGCTATGTGTTGAGATAATGAATGCAACCATCGTGCATGTTTATTTCCTCTTCACTATGGTGGATGTGGACATGATGTATCAGATGATATTTCTCTTATTTATGTTTGAATCCAAAATTTTGATAGAATATTGAAATTGAAGAATGATATGATGAAATGTTTATATGAAAACTAGATAATAATGAAGAATCTATGTGTTCAACCCTAGATCCAATCACTTTCTGCCATTATTGTGTTTGACTTTTCTTTACTTTGTTTTCAATTAATATATCCAAAAATATACTGGCAAAAACTATCAGACTATTTTAAAATTGATAAAAGAGCATAAATATACATAAGTTTTATGATAATGAGACTTCCAACCCTTTCTCCTTGAGAGAGGACCTTGGTCATCCCCTTCAATTTATTGGGATTAATATTGAAATTCTGTTTGAACATGGTCCATGAATACTACATGATCAACTTTTCACCATTATTGAAAATAAAGATTGATTTCCTAGTATATATAACACTTATGTTAATAGTTTTTTATTATTTTTCCTATTTTTCTAGGTTTTTGTTTTGTACTTTATATTTTTATTAAACTCGAATAATCATTCTAGTGAGACCATTTTTTATGTTTTATCACCCATATGACCATTTTTCATTCCCCTTGGCATCTTAGGAGATTAAATTTTAATTGAAAAAACAATATAAACTATTGGTATAAACCTAAGGATGGGAAAGTGGAATATTCTACATGAATAAACTCTAATTCCATAAAAACTATTTGCCCACACACTATCAAACTATTGAATATCATACACTAGAGGAAATTTAGACCAACTCATCATTACTAAAGGGCTTTTAAATAAAAGAGAACCAAAATCAAGAGTAATATATTGAAATGATTAAGGAGTTAAAATGTATCAAAGTTGTAATAGCCACTGCCCTCCCAGAACTCATTGAGAAATGGAAGAAAAAATAATATGAAATGTTAGAGCCCTTGGTATTTTCTAAAGTAGGTATTCAAGAATAAATTAATAATTTTTTAGAATCAATGGTCTCCCCATGTTCACCCTTGAACATATTTTACTAGAGCTTATGTACTGAGAAAAGAAAAAAAAATTGAAACAATTAAGGGAGTCTTATTTAAAAATTTAATTATTCTGATTATATTAAAATCCAAATGTCTATTTTTCTCAATTTTAGAAGTAAATAATGGCAGCTCAACAATAGAAGTAAATAAAAATTTTCCAAATAATATAACCAATAACCAACCAAAAAAATTTTACATGACGAACAAAATAGGAATACAATATCTAAAATTAAACAATATACATTTTATGCCAAATACGCGTTTAGTTTCAATATGAAAGACCCAAAAAAAGTCACTGAAAAAACCCAAGAGGGTCATAACACCATGTTTTCTAAAACAATACCCAGTCATTAAAAATATATGAAGTTTTATAAAGAATAATATAGAAGAAAAAAAATTAAATAGTTTTAAAATATTCAATTATTCTTTATTTAACAACATAAGCCCTGGGTTGTTGAGGACACCCTCAAAATAAATACATGCTTCATCCCATGCCAGAATCTGAACTATCCCCAAGTGATATCATATATCACATTTCCAGGGTTATCATTTATCATTATATTTCAATTCATACCACCTCTAATTGGAACCATAGTCTAATTCCAACATTTTAGGCCTAGAAATCCATGTCTAGGACATATGGGTATTTGAGGCATCAGTTAGTGTCCCATTACCCATTTATCACACAATTGAAAAAGTGAACTTTTTAAGTAGTAGTCAATGTTAGACACTCATTTATCAATCAATCACACGAGTGGGATTTCGATGCAACAGTCGGTGTCCCACACTCATTTATCAATCAATCGCAGAAGTGGTATTTGGAAGTAGTGGTTTTCATTCCACAGTCATTTATCACATTGGTATTATGAAGCAGTAATACATGTCTCACACATTTTTATCAATTCAATCACATAAGTAGGATTTTGAAGCAACAACTTATTTCCCACAATCATTTATCATTCATTTCACACAAGTGGTATTTTGAATCAACATTCTAAGTCCCACAATCATATATCAATTAAACACATATATCACATAAATAACATTTTTTCTTGTTAATCATCATTAACCCATTCACCAACATTTGACATCATGCTATACCATTATAATTTAATACAACAAATCATAATTCAATAATTTAATCACATTAAATAATATTTTCAATTCACCATTAAACTATGTTGCAATATTCAATTCATATAACACATTATCCCATTATGGTCATGTAAACTATATCAAAATCTCTATTTTTGATTAATTCATATCACATTAATTGACCAACAAAACTACCATTAATTAACCAAATCAAAATTTTATTAATCAATCAATTCCACAATCACAAAATTCAATTAATTAAGTAATTTAACAATTAATAAATCCTATCCCAAAATCCAAATTACCCATTAATTAATTCACTAATTAATTAATCCAATTCCATAATTCAATTTACCCATTTTAACCCAAATCATTAACACATGGAAATTAAATTAAATCAATTCAACTTCTAATGAAATTTACCAATCATGGAAATTTATTTTTTAGAATTACTCACCTGTAATTAAATCAATACTATGTGATTTTGAATTTATTCCATGTACCTCAAAATTGACAACAAATGCTCATTAACAGAAATCCTGAATTGAAGCGAAATAGTCAAGAACACGATGAAGAAAACTTTCTAGATTCAAAACCTAGATCAAAGATAAAATGGATTAGATCAATCAAAACCTGGATATAGAATTACTTCCAATGTAATAATAAACCTTTAAAGGATGATATAATGGTGAGATAGAGGGAGGAAACCTTGCGAGATGTGAATCTCTTACCGATAGAGGTTAATGTCTTCAATTCATGCTTCAATTCAACAAGAATAAGTGTTGGAATGCCTTAGAAATAATCACGGAACTTACAAAAATGATATAAATAGGTTTTGGGTCTAGTTAAGGGGTTTAGGGGTATAATATTGGGGGTTGAGATATTTTAATGAATTTTTAATGGATTAAAAATCCACATTCATAGTTTCCTACTCAAGGCTCACAATTTCACCTAACTATGCAAATAAACATCCACCTCCTCATAGAGGGATACACAGTTACTACTTAGTGGGTTAATGGTTTTTCAAACCTTGTTCCAAACATGAAATTCCCCTCTGCTAGAGGTTTCATGGTTTTTTGGGGAAGAGTGCAGGGTTTGGTAAAACCATGCACTGCCAATACCTTTCCAATGTTTTTCCAATTACACTAAAATACTCTCCATGTTAAAAACAAAATAGGATGTAATCAAAATAAGGAAAAAAGTGTACCTTAAAATGATCTCTACACATCTCTAGAATAGATCGAGATCTTACACTCTCCCCACATTATAACGGCTTGTCCGCAAGATATATTTTAAATTTTCACTATGATTCTAAGGTAAAATGATCTTAACACTGACCCCACATATTCACTTATCTCTCCCTTTTTTCATCCTAAACATGCTCATGTTTCCACAATATATGAGAAGTCAACATGTACTTTCCCCACAACACTTTCCCACAGTGATCCACAACACATATTTGAATCTTTGTAAAGGATGCATCAGTCTCAAGATCAATATAATCCACATAGATCACCTGAGAAGGGTTAGGGTGATACCTCCGAAGTTGTGACCCCTGAAAAATGTCATGCATAATACTGGACCTCTTTAGAAGAGAGAATCAGTATGCCACCGGCCTAATTTTCTCAAAAAACTCAAATGGTCCAACAAACATGAGTGACAACTTTCCCTACTTCTGAATCATTTGGTGACCCAAACAAGGAGGCACCCAAAGGAAAACACAATCACCATCTATAAACTCTATGGGTCGTCAAATTCTATCAGTATACAACTTTTACCTACACTAAAATGCAGCATTATGTTTTCGTATCAACTGAACCTACTTCGTTCCACAGCCTTTGTCCTAACAACTTTATTCCAACTAAAATGCCTCTGACACAACAATGGAATAACCTTCAGTTCAAGGCCCTCTATAAAACAGAACCCAACTAACTTCCCTTATCCCAACTATAAGACCCAATTCCTCCCCACTACACTCAGAGTTAACAACCAATAACTTTAAAATATTGGAACCTCCAACATTATAGGAGACCACTAGAATCTCAAATCATACTTCCACAATACACCCAACCCATTTACCAACTCAGGATACCCAAAGATCATTGAGAACACCATCTAACATTATCATTAAACATTTTTATAGGAACAACCCAGAATGGCACACATCTTCCATTATTTCATGAACCAAGGAACAATTGACTTCCTTTTACAGCTCGTTTCCAACCCCATAAAATACTTATCATTTAAGAACTATCCAAATGTGTAATATAATTCCCCAAATCTATTTACTTCACCAAATGTGCTGATCCATCCCCATCCAACCAATTCTATAAATTCCCATGTTCCAATATTGATATGTTGCTCTATCACCAACCCAAAATGAACTCTCATTTATGAACTCCTACCTCATTATAGTGAATGTATTGATGTCTATCATAAACTTCTGTTGAAATTTCACCATCAAAGCATCTAATTCTCCCTAATCCATCATGAGGCTATACTCCATTCACTAAAATTTTTGAAACTACTACTCAATGTTTTTAAGAAACAACCCTAGACCGATTAAAATTCTTGGATTAAACAAACACCACATCCAAGAACCAATTTTATATTACAAAAGAATCCCAAAATGAAGATCATCTGGGACTTATTGGCATCCCAATTCCACAACAGTCAACTCCTTGATAATTCCACACACCATCAAACCCACCAGCATGAGGGTTATACTCTTCTGACTAACACATCACCTCCCACATTTAGAGTTTCATTATCACAACTTTGTGAATAAATTCCAACCACCACAACTCACCCTTGAAAAATAAGTTAAACAGTAAAACTTTGGACATGTCCATCTAGATTTTCATTGGACAACAAAGCAACCTCAACCACTACTTTTTCCCAGCTTCTGAGAATGGAACCCATGGAATTCATCGACCTTGAGTCCATCCTGAGAACTGAATCTGTTAACTTTCAATAGTGTGCCTCCCACCATTTAGCTTCACATATACTACTCTAGGAGAGTAACCTTCAAGGGGCCCCATATCAACGAAGAAAACATTTATGTAGCTACGTGTAATGACCAAGATCTATCATCATACCCTAGAAAAGGAAAGGTATTGGAAATGATAATCACTTTCTAAAAGTATGCTAAGAAGTAATTGACAATAACAACCGAAACCCAAGTGGGATTTCGGACCAAGATAACCACCACTAAAAGGATCATTAATAGAAAGTTGTGAACCAATGCTTCTTGTGGCGATTCACTTGCACACCTCTTGAGTTCTTCCAGCACAATCCTGTATACTCACAATAGGAATACAATGTCTCATTGAACCAATCCATAACCAAATGGTCTTTCACACAACTAGTAATTGTACATCCCAAGGAAATTCCCAACACCCAGTCATCTTAAGAACCCGTGAGGTCATGCACCCTCCTAAGATTATTCATTTATCTCAACTCAATATTCCATGAATTAAAAAACCCCAAAGCTAGTCCCAAAAGCCTTCTCACAAAACCAACTTGCAACCTGGTCCACCAGCCACATCAGACTAAAAGTATTTTCTAAAACCAAATACTTTTCACAAACAAGACCAACCCCATTACAAACCCTCACCCCACCTATCCCTTAAATAAAAGAATCATCAATCCAGGAATTGATAACTTTTACCGAAATGATGGAACCTACCATGCATTAATTCCACCTCTGAAGAAACCACCAATGATTCATGTTAATAGGAACATGAAATGCTAGGCTAACCTACCTTGAGGATACCATCGATTTCCTGATAATTTTGACTTATAGTCACAACATGAGTCACCTCTACAAAACAATTAACTTTCCTAACTAGTCATGTAGGCCATACCTTTACCTGTATGCACTCTCTAGGTGATGCTATTGAAAATGAAATGTTCACCTATACCACAAAAAACAAAACGTTCTCTCAATATAACCGATCCTTCTTATGGGTCTACCTCATTGGTAAAAAGGAACCAAATATCTAAACTATATTAACTTCTAATAAGGGCCATTGCGTCTTTCTCTAAGCCATACTCATCAAATTTTAAAATCTCACTACTCATGACAGCAATCCTACCCCTATTCCAAAAACATTAAGTCCAATGTAGAAAGATACTATATACTCCAGGTCTCCCACCAGGTGTAATTTTCCATAAATATCATTACTCCAAGCCCAAAACCCACTATAGGGTGAAAAACACAACTCGTGAGATCCCACTCACAAAGGTTACCATATTCAAATTTTTGGACAATATCTCACAACCCAAAGGCTTCACAACCTAAAACCGAGTTCTCGAAATAGGAAACTATCAGTTCCCATACCACCCATAACAAGAGAAAAATAAACAACACAAATGGTAGTCATTTCCCACACCTCATGGTTCCATCATCTGTATAAAATGTGCAAGGTTATCATGGAACTTCTCGATCCATTTAATACTCAAAACCAATAGAAGATCTTCTTCCACAACTGAAGCCTCATTTCCATCTATGTACTCCTATTTTTTTTATGAAAACAACACTCTGGAATCATAAATGTATAATGACCAACCCGTGTATTTTGGAATATTCACAGAATTAAAAAATTTATAGGGATTCACATAAATCCAAAAAAAAATCAACCACTACAACCCTCCACACGATCAAAACTGAGGTGCCATAAAATAACCTTAACCATATTACATAAGGTTCACGGTTAAAAAATATTAAACTCATTCCCATATTCATATTTCTCATTAAGAACCCATTTTTTCAAACATATCATTATTTTGTAACTTTAAATTTATATTTGGTACCTTTTTCATCTCAATTTATCAAAGCAAATAAAACTTTTCAATTTCGAAAACATACCAAAAACCCATTTTCCTTTTCATGCCTAAAATGAAGCATGTCACAATAAATCCTGAAAGCCTATAATGATGCATTCTCACTCAAATATCATGCCATACCGGTCCATTATTCAAATCATAGAAAATATCATAAAAAATAATCATATCACAAAACAAGGGCATCAATCAAGTTGAAATAATATCAACTATAATAACACACAACAATGACAAAAATCCCCCTGGGTACTTGGATTGTAACCTTTTACATGGGTTAGATAATCTCATGTGTGAGCTCTTAACAAAGGCTTGACTCCTCTTATTATCATATATACCTTTCCCAAATATTAATACAAAACAAAAGAAAATAAAAAACATTCCATTGGATTTATCTTTGTAACATCTTGACTGAGGTACCACACACTAGTGAACCAAGCCAGTCAGTCACATGACCTCAGGTGTGCTTCCCCATATGCCAGAGGCTACTAACTAGCAGTGGGAGTCTAATATCGATCATGGGGAGGCTATACCCTCTTTATCAAATTATATCAGAAGACAACGTTAATAAAAAATATCCAAATAATATAACAAATAACCAACCCAACCATTATCACATGATGGCCAAAAAGTAAAATAATATACAAAACTAAATAGTAGATATGTCATGAAAAATTCATGTTAAGTATAAATATATAGAAACCAAAAAATAGACACTGATAACTTTTATGTGGGTCCCAAAAACTACTCTAATTACCTCACCCATTCTCCATCCCGACTCGGCCAGCTAACATAGGTACTTTTCCCTAATCATGTATTGTAAACATGAATTCTATTCCGGTACTGATAATTTATCTTGAGTAGGGTGTGAGTAAAACACAATAGCCTACCACCAATGTTATCTAAATTAATATCTAGACAATAACATTGTATGTCGTTGTATAAATAATAAAATAAAATAAATGACGTAAAGTGTTTATAAATATTCAATTATTCTTTATTTAACCACATAAGCCCCTAGGTTCGCAAGGAAAGCCTCACAATCAATACCCACTTTTACCCATTCTAGAGTGTGAACTATCTACATGGGATATCATATATCCCATTACCATGTTTATCATTTATCATTAAAGTTAAATTTATATCTCATACAATTATTACCATAGTTTAATGAAAACATTTTAGGCCTAGAGTTCCAAGGCTTGGGACCCATGGGTTTTTGAAGCATCAGTCTGTGTCCCACAACCCGTTTATCAAATAATCACAAAAATGGTATTTTGAAACATCTTTCAATGTCCCATGCCCATTTATCAATCAATCACACAAGTGGTCTTTTGAAGTAGTAGTTCGTGTCCCAGACTCATTTGTAAATCAATCACACAAGTGCGATTTTTAAGTTTTAGTCTGTGTCCCACACTCAGTTATCACTATAGTATTTTGAAGCGGCAGTCCATGTCCAACAGCAATTTATCAATTCAGTCACACAAGTGGTATTTTGAAGTAGCAGTTTTTATCCCACACACATTTGTCAAAAAAACCACACATGTGGGATTTTGAAGCAGCTTTCCATATCCCACATACATATATCAATTGAAAACAAATATCACATATATCAAATTTATTATAGTTAACCATCATTAACCCATTAACCAATACTTCACATCATGGTATACCATTACAATTTATGGTAACAAATTATTTTTCAAAATTTTAATCACATGAAATAATATTTAAAATTCACCATTATATTATTTTTCAAAATTCAATTCATATAACCCATTATCACATTAATTTCAAGTAAACCATCTCATAGTCCCCATTTTTATATAATTTAGGTAATATTAATTGACTAATTACACAACCATTAATTAACAAAATCAACGTTCAATTAATCAATCAATTTCACAATCACAACATTACATTAATTAATTTACCAATAAATAATCCAATTAAAAAAATGCCTATTTATAATTAATTAATTAACAATTAATTAATCTAATTCCACAATCCCAATATCTCATTAAATAATTGACCGATTTACTAGTCCAATTCCACAAATTAATTGCCTCAATTTAACCCAATCATTTACACATGGCCATTAAATTAAATCAATTCAATTTATAATGAAATTAACCATTCAAGAAAATTGAAATTTCACAATTACTCACATTTAACTACATAAAAACTATGATATTTTAAATTTATACCACCTACCTAAAAATTGATGATGAGTCCTCACCAAGACAAACCCCTAATTGATGTCAAATGATCAAGAACACTATGAAGAGCAAGATCTATATCTGAAACCTCGATCCAAAATCAAATGAATTAGATCTAAAAAAACCAATATCAAGATACACTTTCAATAGAGGAAAATAACCCTTTAAATTATTTGAGAAAGACATGAGAGAGGGTAGAAACTATACGAAGTGATAATCTATTCTTAGAAGATGGGCATATCTTCATTAGGGGTTAGATTCATCATGAACAGAGGTTAGAATACATTAGAATTCATATAATAACCACAAAAAAATGAGAGAAATAGTTTTAGGGTATAGATATGGGGTAGGTATATAAGACTACGTTGAGGAAAGTTTTAAGGAATTTTCATGGGATTTAAAATCCACATGCATTGTTTTCTAAATGGGGAGCATGGTTTCCCCTAACCATGCACCTAACCATGCGCCTAATCCCAAGGGATGCATGGTTACTAATAAGAGTGTGAAAAATATTAAAAACCAGGTTCCAAAAATTTGATTATCCTCTTCTTGTGTTTGCATGATTTTTTGGGATAGGGCACACAATTTTCCCAAACCACACACCAACAGTGAACTGCCAAAAATTCTTCCAACATATTTATAATTTCACCCAAAAACTGTCCAAGGTAAAACCCAAAAAATATGAACTAAAAAAGAAAAAAAGTGCCAGAAAATAAGCTTGATAAATCTCTAAAAAATTTCATGATCTTATATCTACATGATAAAACTGATGAGGGAGTTTCCAATGAACAGAACTCATTTTTTTCTATGTGTTTATACGATGAATTGTATATTAATCTTGATAATTTTAATTTTTTGGATTTATACCAATTGATTTATAACCTTGATTATGAAGATAAATAAACATACACACCCACCATTTAAGAAATATTAGATATATAAATGGTAGAAGAGAAACCAGAGCTGTAGAAAATTGATGACGAAGGTGCCCAAGATGACAAGTAAGAGGAGTTGGATGAAGATTACTTTGATAGAATGCTTTCATGTACACCGGAAAAACATGAAGATCATGAAAAATAATAATTCCCTGGACCAATATAGAATATACTTCTCCCTAAACCTAAATCTTAACACAAACTAGAAGGAGGGACTAAAAAAATTGAAGTATTCCCAATAGTTGCTGCTCATGAAGATATAGATCAATCTACTGTATATAAAGGTAGATATTATAATTTTTTATTTCCTTATTTTGATCCTTTTCATTTTGAATTAATCATTTACCCCTTTATTTTAATTTGTCAAAAAATCATAGGTTGAGGATCCACTAAATGATGAAGAGTTCACATAAGTTATGGGAGAACCCAAGGAGACCCTATTTATTATCATTCCAACCCAACCATTGAATATGATCTACACTACTAAGGGGACGGAGATAAAATACCTTGTTTATGTGGACCTCCAAGGGGGAAATCTAGGAATATATTGTTAAACACACATGTAGGGGTTCTTACCACTTAAACCTCACCCACCTGCTGATTGGGGAAAACCACAATATTGTACAACTATGGACTATCTAACAACAACCCATCATAGGTGGAATAACCCAAGGCTTCCCTCTATTATTTTTCCTTTTATTTATCTATATAATAATTTTAAAAAATAATCAAATATTTTAGTCTATTGTTCTATAGTTTTCCCAAATTTAATATAATCTAAGAGGCTGGATCAATGAAATCCTCTGAACACCCATGAGAGAGAGTACCTTGAACATGATGGAAAACAATAAACACTAGGTTGTGTCTATCCCTTTTCACTAATTACACACTATAATTTTGATTCATTATACCGAAATATAAAATGGACAGTTCCATGAAATAGTGTGGGGATAAATCTATACATGTACAAAATTTGTCTAATTTTAGAATTGTCTTAGAATATTTACATTCAATTAATTTACTATTTTATTATATATCTACATAATCTGTAAAATTATTTTTACTATTTTATTTATGATTTAATTAAATAAATAAATTAAATAGAAATGTTTAAAAACTCTAAATTTTTTTCTATAAATATAAACTTTTATACAGTCTTAGATTTTTATTTTCACCCCTTTTATTTACTAAAATGTTGTCCTTCTTTATTAGAAAATATTATTCTAGAGTTGTGTAATTCATTAGTTCAAAAATTGTGTTACTTAGGTGATTTTTGAGTGAGTTAATCCCTACCTTCATTTTGGTTTGGTATTATAACTAGGATATGGAGTGTGAGTGAAAATAATAATGTGGAATCACTTTTATAACATTAAGTCATTGGAAAGTCAATATAAATCCAAGGTAACCTAACCTTTATGGCACAAAAACATAAATAAGCCAACTTAAATGAAAATTATATAAGTCCTTTGAACTTGAAATAAAAATTGGAAATGAGGAACCCACAATGGATCTCTGAGACAAGGGCACTATGTTTGTTTCCATAATTAAGTAAAGCAATATCAATAAGTATTATGAACAAAATTATGTCTAGGAAAAATAAAATAAAATCACGGGCCTTGTAAAAAATGAACCCATTTAGGTGAGGGGAATATTAAACCAATAGGAAGAGTTAAAATTGACATATAACACATTCAATTGAGTTTTTTAAATTAGTTGGAAAATAAAACTCTGGTTTGATGAAAATTAGGTAACCGTGATAAATATAGGTGATTTTTGTTAAAACATTGATTCCACTTAAATATAATTTGATCCACTATTGAAGTTGAACATTAATTGAAATAAACTAGCATAGAGTCTTGGTTCACATATGAGGCAAGAAAATATTTCATAGTGGATATGCTCGTTTTTACTTTTTCTCAGGTTTGTATATGTATATATATGGTGGATGACCCTATTTTTTTAATAAATCTAAGTTCAATGATAAAAATTTCCAAATAGTGCATTATCTCAAGTGTAGGGGAGTGATGTGAGATAAAAAATTCTATATTTTTATCTACTATTCAGTGGAAATACCCCTAATTTAAATTCAATTCTTATGCAAACAACGATTTTTTGATTTACTTTCTAAAATTGGGAATTATTTAGAAATTGGATTCAAACATGTTATTTATTGATAAATTCATCTTTCGATATAAATTTTGAAGCCACGCTAGGGAAGGGAATTTTCTCATACTGAATTATAATGTGAATTAAATAATACACTAAAAAATGTGAATCCATTTGTTTTATAGGTTGAAGATATAAAAACGATGGAAGAGAGCATGCCACCATCACTATGCTTAACGCGAACACTCCTCATAGTCACCTATCAACCTTACAAAAACCCATTTTCATAGTTGGTATACTTACGATTCATTCCTTTATATTAGTGTGTGTACTCAAAAATTATATAGATAAAAAAATAGTTGATCGTATGAATAAAATATATTGACCATGAAAAAATATCAATGTAGGCACACCGACCATTACCTCCCCTCTTCATCCAACATCTCATAGTCCAACCACTAATTGTGACCTTCTTACCACAAGATTTATCCACCTTATCATGCAATGCACCCATATTAACACATACATCATGTAATTCCTTTCCACTTCCCTTACTATATGACCACTCCCACTTCACCATGAACTCGTTCCGTCTGAGACTCCTGAACCACCAAGTGCCTCCAAAACCTTTGAAGACTGGGGGAGTCATGGAACACTTTTAAGCTCCACCACCATTGAGGGATAACACCACACCTCCATGGATGAAGCCGAATTGTTGATGTATCGCTGTACCACATTACTGGAGAATATTCCCCTGCATGATCTCCTATCTACTAAAATAATGACTTCCACCCTGATGTTTGATGATTGGAGTCCAAGACCACTCTGAAGGACCAATTTTAAAGCCCAATATTCATCACACTAGGAACCAAAAATTTTACACTACTCTTTGAAGAAACATACCAATGCTTCTTTAACAAAATATCATAGAACTAGAAAATCTTAATAAAATTGATCCCAATATCAAATCTAGACATGTGGAACTCATTTAGTTGAATTCAAATCTCATATTAACACTTAATGTATGGTGGAATAATCTACTACCTGAATTTATATATATAAATATATTTCACCCTCTCCTAGAAAATACATTCAACCTCATCTAACTAGGTTTTTATTCAGTTGTAATTTTCATTTGGAAATTTTCTTCTTCATGTTAATATTAATGGTAATATATTTTCTTCATTATACTATTTTTTCTTCTCCCCCTTGTTTTTTAATGTTCTTCCCCATTATCCATTCTGTAATGTGATCTCTTAAACTCCGAATCTCAGAGAACTAGCCTAAGGGATAGGACCCTTGGGGATATCACACAGGCACTCAGTTCTTTATAATAATCTAAATTACATCCTAGATAAAGTGAAAAAATAGAGAGAATCATACTAATGGTATTAATCTACTCTCCCTGATGAATTATTGTGCCCTCAAATATATCAAATCATCTTTACTCCATCTCTTGATTCACAATACATACCAAGGGAGCACTATGGACTGAGGGATAAACAACATACAATGGAGTAGAGTGTCAAGATAGTGAATACCTTGATCACATGTGTTCATTGCCTCTTTATTATGGATGAGGTTATGCTCATTTTATCAAGGTATTTTCTTATCCATGTTCAAATCAAGAAATTAGATATATGAGAGTAATGAAATAACAATATTGAAGATATTTTCTGATGAAAACTAGAGAATAATGAACAATCTATGTGCTGGAACATGGATCCAACCCCTTCCCCCATTATTGTTTTTGACTTATGTTTATTTTTTTCTATTCATAAATCCAAAAAAAATTCTTGGATATTTTAAAACTTAGAAAACATAATAAACATAACTAATTTTTGGGATAGTGAGACTCTCAACCCTTTCTCCTTGAGTGACAACCCTAGTCCTTCACTAGGCTACATTTTTTGTAAAATTGAAATTCTATTTCACCATGGAACAGAATAGCCACACAATCAACTTAGTAATCTGTGTAGGAAATTTCAATATTTTTTTTCTATTCATAGAAAATTACCTTAATCTTAATTCAATTCCTAGGTAACCAAATATTTTTTGACCAGATTTATGAAATTGGGACTTATTTGAAAATTGGTTTTAAATACGGTGTTTATTGATACATTATTCTTTTAATATAAACTATTAATCCTTTTTAGGGAAGGGAATTTCCTCACGCTGAATTATAGATTGAATTAAATACTAGACTATAAAAAAATGTAAATCCTTTTTTTCTGTAGGTTGAATATTTTCAAAGGATAGATGAAACCATGAAATGGTCATTATTCATACCATGATCATAGATCATGGCCACCTATTCACCTTACCTGAACTAATTTTCATGTTAGGTATACATATCATGTGTATCGTTAACTGATTGTGTGTATTTAAAAATCATGCAAAGGCAAGAAAAGATGACAACATGAACTAAATATTGTGACAGTGTGTTGAAGGCTCCAAATGAGAATTGAAAAATCCACAAAAGAAGAAATACTAGAACATTGGTATTATTTTACCTAAAAAGTAAAATGGAAGATTAAGGTGACCATGATCTCATAGATTGTGTGAACCCCTAGGAGATCTGAAATCACCTGACCAGTAGTGGGTCATTTGGATGAGAATGCACAATTTATATCCTCTATAAGATCTTAGAAATCCACTTTTAAGAATACCTTCTTCTCCCATATAGGTTCCCCAAACAATCACTATCATGAGGTGACATCTAGATAAACTTCCCGAGGTCAAGCAATTTTTTCATCGCTAGGCACCTGACAACCCATCAGAAAATCCTTCAAAAATAGGAGGAAAATGTCAAAAATATGGATTCCTCTTGCGGTCCTAAAATGCACACTATGGATCACCAATTGTAAGAATTATTGTCCTTGAAAACATTTAAGGAAAGTCATGAGATCATGATCCTTTATAAAATAAATAAAGGAAAGTAAAGGGGGACTAGGTCGGAGCCTCTCATGGTCATAAAAATCATGAGATATGCCCTTGGTGATGCATAAGACACTGTGAGCCCTTGGTGACATGTCCACCTCATCTCATGAAATCCTGCCAACATGTCATCCTCATCACATAAAGATCCTCGGGTATGTGCATGAGAAATTTCACGCCCCCATTGGATCCCTAATAAAAAATTAATTGAAATGTCCATAAAATTATCAGGAATATCCATATAACTTTTATTAGTCATGAAATGCTTCGCTGATGTGTAGAATGGTTATCCTTAACAACATTCAAGAAAACTCATCAGCTCCCAAAATTTTTAAAATAAATAATGGAAATAAAAATGGGAGGAGGCATGATCTAGTTTCGATTGTAAAACTCTTGTAACAAAATAAGGCTATATATATTGTAGTATTGCAAGAATCCATGAAAATTTAGTCAAATTGTGAAAAGGATCCATGACAAGCCATCCTTGTCTCTTAGAAAATCCCAAACTAGTCACTTGAGATCATGTGAAGACCATTTGGTAGGTGCCCTGATCTCACAAAGGTCATTGGTCATGTCAATAAAAAAAATGGATGTCCTTAGGCTTGATCATATGATTAAAAAGGTCCCATTAATTGGAAATAATCTAGTAAATGAGTTGTTGACGGGATGGTGTCATGGTCACTGAAAATCAGGAAATACCCTTAGGGTGACCCATTCTAGGGACTTGTGAAGACACGTGACATTAAGACCCTTCACAAACTTCAACCTGGATTTACATGATATGCACTGTGCAAGGAGGCATACAAACCGGTGAAAATCCCTATAAATTACCCACCCGTGCATGAAAAACACATCACAACTCTCTAGATGACTACTGCACAATTAGAAAGGCTAGCCTATTTTCATCCAAAAGCACCAGTGGACCCAAGAACTAGAGAATATTTCTTGGAGACACTAATATCCTAACAAAAAAGTGTCTTATTAGGTAAGATAATAGTGAGAAACCAAGGTGATCATGAAACATGCATACGTGTGACATTTAATAACTCATAGATCACTCAGGAATCTAGTAATACACGTGAAGGACATATTGCACACCTTCTATCTCATGAGAGGCTTTAAACAATATAAAATTAAAAAAATACAATTCATTCCAAATATAAAGGCCATAAAAAAGACTAAAATATGAGATACTTAAGAAAAGAACATATATGATGATCCTCATGTGCTTTGCACGAACAACCTGGGTCATGTGAAAACAATAGGCCATGTTTCCCAAATCATGTGAAACTCCTTTAGAATACTATTTGGATCATGTGAAGTCTCCCAGACATGTCAAACCAAGTCACATAGTCCCCGCAAGCATGTTTCCCTGGTATCATGAAGCCCTCTAAGATCACAATCCTAGCCTTTAGGCACACTTCATATATGTCTCCTGACCCATATGACAACACCATTTCATGTCAACTAAGTCTAATGGTAGAATCTAGGAATGTCAACTAGCTCACATGACGCCCTTCGAGCATGATATATAGGTCTCACGATAAACATAGGAAATGTTGGCCAAAACATGTGACACCCTCTGAGACATGTCACACTGACTCTCGTGACACACTACAAGTGTTTAATCCATAATTCATGATAAATATAGGTAAAGTTACCTAGATCATGTATGACACTCTGAGCAGGATAGTTGAGATCATGTGATGGCTTATAGGATTATCTAGTTGGGTATTGCAAGGTCCTCTAGAAAAGTCAGCCTTTATCATTAGACAACCATAATGCATTCCATCCAGATTATGTGAAATCCACCAAAAAAGTCAAAATGGATCATACAATTTTCTATGTAAAAATTAGAAAGATACTCTCTGACATGTTGAAAATGAAATCTGGGCATATTAGGAAGAAAATCAATGCATTCCAGGAATCGAAGTAAATTAGATCATACTATGGAATCTTCAGATTTGATGACCATGTTTGTCCTTGGTGTATAATCCCCGAATATATTGGTATACAAGGATTTGATGACCTTGTTCATCATCAGTTTTTAAGCCCTGAATACAATGGAAACCTCATAGTGTAATTTTAGATAAAGGGTACTATATGATATGTCTCACATATAAGGTAATTCATAGTGTGTAATCCCTGGTAAATGACATAATATGTTATTTCTCATATATAATTGAAGCCTTAGAGTGTAATCCTTGATCTATGACATAATATGGTAGGTCTCACATAAAAGGGAATCCCTTGATTTGATGATGTTGTCCATCTTCAGTGTATAAGCTTTTAATATATGGGAATAATCAAAGTATAATCCCATATCAACAGTATAATATGATATGTATCGCATATAAGGGAATATCGGTATTTGTTGATCTTTTCCATACCCACAAAATAAGCCCCAAACATAAGGGAAACCTTAAAATGTAAGCCCTGATCAGGGGAATAATATGACATGTCTCACATTTTGGGGAAACCATAGAGTGTAATCTATGATCAATGACATAATGTGATATGTCTCATATATAAGGGTAACCACATAGTGTAAGCCCTCGTAAAGTAAAATACCATGACTCCAATTCCTTCCATATCTTGGATATGTTAGAAACCTCTCTGAATCCTAAGATATATATAAAGCACTCAAATTGAATTCCCAACACATAAGTCTCACATCAATAATAAATGAAATTGATTATTTGATATCCCTTGTTTCTCACAAAGAACATGGAACATGTGTGATTAGGGAGTTGAAATAATCATATCATTCATAAGTAAAATCTCAAATTGTAAGCCCCGATCAGTGGAATAATATGATATGTCTCACATATAAGGGAAACCTTATATTTTAATCCCCAATCAATGACATAATATTATATTTCATGCATAAAAGGGAAACCTTAGAGTTTCATCCTTTATCAAGTAAACTAGGTTGACACTAATTCCTACCACAACCAGGATAAATAAGACGCCTGTCTATTTTACGATCTCTATATCAAGCACCCAAGGGGTAGTCCCATCACATAATCACTACAACAACAAAAAATGAAATTGATTATTTTCAGTCCCTTTTTTCTCACAATGATCATGGATCATGTGGGATTAAGGAGTTTAAATCCCCACATCATCCATAATGGGAACATCAATGTGTAATCTTGATCCAATTAAAATATTAGGACTCCGGTTTATCTATAACCTGGATACATATGATTCCTTCGTAATGACTGAGACCTCAATAAAATAGGCATCCACCCTAATGTAGGTCCCACCAAGACTCTAAAAATACAACAATCAGAACTTAATCATTTCCATGGAAATATCATTATTCCTCATCCGTCAATTGGATTAAGAAATCATCAAAACTATGATGAATCTGATTCCTTTCCGAACTAAAATATTTATGATTCATCTATGAGGGTTTCTCTCTATGTTAAACATCCTAAGGGTTATTTCGGTATATAAGTCTTGCATCTGTATGTATTGAGACTGATAATTTCTTATCACTTGTTTCTCACATCAATCATAGATCACATTGTCTTAGAGAGTTATAATAGTCATATCATTCACATCACAAATCTCTAGTAGATAGGGAAATTACGGTATGTAATCCTTGATGAGTGGAATGATATATTTTCATCCATCTAACTGCATCAAATTTGGGACCATTACCAAGGGTGTGACTGAACTATTAGAACTCTAATTCCTATAATAACTAGGATACCTAGGATGCCTCTCTAAGGACCGATCTAAAATAAGGCACCCACTTCAGTGTGTGTCCCCTCCTTTCTCTAACATCTCAACCATCGAGGCCTAATAATTCCCATGGAATGATCATTCTAACTCATCTTCCAGTGGAATGATAAATCAAATGAACCAAGAAAACTATGATTATTTCAATAATCAGGATATGTAGGATATCTCCCTGAGACTCGATCATGAATACCCAGGGGCTAAGTGAAATCATATATGTCATTTCCATGTGACATTAAATTACATGGGTTTAACAAACTACATGAATTTATTTCTTGCAACATCCATGATATGTATGACACCTCATAATGGATCAATCCCCTCCTTGGAATATTAAATGCCTAAAAACGTGGAAAAAAATTCCAAAGAACATGGTTGTATGGATCTAAAACATAAGAATCTACCCAATACCGGGAAAACGATGAAGAACCTCATATACATATATATGGATTAATTAATGTGATCCCTTATTCTATTCACAAAGATAGGCTTAATTAACTACAATTTTGTTAGGGTAACTCGTCCCATATTGGGATAAGGAAGAGATTCATGAACATATATTAAATCTATAAAAGAGACCCTGAGTAGGAAACAGTTCCCCCAAAATGGCCTGATGAGCTCAAACTCACATCCTCTTAACCATTGTGAGTCCCTTATTGTCATCGAGCCTAAAACCCTAGGTGACCACATTCCTTTGAAAATAAGGTACACGCATAGCTACAGGTGGGGTAACCATTGGTATTTTCTATTAAGGGAGAAAATTGTAACCTATTGTTAATGATTATGCAAAAAATAAACCCCCCAAAATCAACTATTGGTCCAAACCAAAACCACCTTGATGAGGGTTCTGGGTTACCTATTTCCCAATGAACCAAAAATGGTGAACCCTATGTGAATATCTCAAAAAATAAATTGATTAGTTTATTATTGTTTGATCTGTTTTGATTGCACACTATACGAAAATGAAAATGGTGAAACTTATGTGAGAAATCAAAAATAACATAATGATTTATTAATCATATGTCAAGACACTTAATTTTTTATATCTACACAAAAAATATAATAATCCTGACATAAATTCTATAGCTAATCCTCTATAACTGGGGTTTCCATGAAATAAGTCCATCCTTTCTTTGAAAAGCTCATGTGAGAGGAATGTCCGGATCATGAATAAAAGGAAAATTTTTCTAACCATGCATATTTGATTGATCATATCATGACTAAGATATTGAACTAATTGGTAACCTTTTTCTTTATAATCTACATGACAATAGATACTTCTCTCACCAATATAATCTTGATGTGAGACAATTTCTTCATGACCCAATGACCATTTTCATAAATCACCTATATCTTCAACCCCCAAAGGTTGCAAAAATATCTCACCTAACCGATGACTTCAATGTTAGGTTGAGCAGATAATGGTCAAAGAATTCCACTGATGTGGTATGATCCCAACCCATGATGTTTCTCACGAGGGTATCCACATATATAAACCACATATTCCCCTCCACCAAGAGAAAACTAAAGAAAAGATAATGGTCCTCATTGACACAACCAAGAACTTAGAGAGATTATACTCAGAGCATGACAACTACCATATTTAGTCTCTAATTTTACATGTACCAGTGATTCAAATATGACTCCCTTACTATTTAGGTTCCGCCAAGGAGGGAATCTGTCAACCACCATCACCAGCATCATCCCATCGGTACCCACTAGTTATTTGATGAGGGTACCACCCAACACACTACCACCTCTGATGCCCATGAATGGGAAATAAGGAAGACAAATTAGTAAAGGAAGAATAATGATACCTAGGAGTTGGATCATACCCCCACTCCCGATGAAGATGTATGCTAACATATTTTTTTAGACATCAAGGAGCATGCTCATATTCATGATCACTCTGAAAATTTTTGTGGGAATATTCCTAAAGAAGAAATTTGGTTGGGGGTGGTTCATCTCCCTACCCACATGAAAGAATCCCATTAACATACTCTAGTGGAACAAGGAGGAAAAAAATTAGGCGCATACCCCACTTAAATCGATGATATATTTATGTAAAAAGTAGAGAAAAAAATTATACCTGATTATATACCTATATAAACTTTTCTAAAATTAAAATATATGTATCCACAATTAAATAAATATAATGGAATATTCCAAAACTGGTAGATATAAAGAGACAAGATCATACTCTAGTCTCTATTTCCAATAAAACTCAACACACTAATCATTATGAACAGGTGGATAATCTATAGCAAGAACACATTCTTTCTCCCATCTAAGAATATTATTGAAATATTTTGATAAATGAAGCGACATTGAACTAGGATCATAATCCCATTCCAATTGAGGCTCATCAGGTCAAATCAGCACATGCCTTGGGATATGAGAGCATTCCAATCAAAAAAATTATGGTGGAATTTTCCAAAGGCTCAGGATCAGGAAAATATCCACATTTAGGATGGGGCTCACTAGGTGAGAGTGGAACATCCTTTCTGACATGGGAACATGCATGTAGAAAAAGTATGACGACATATTCCAAAGGCCTAGGATTGGGCTAATTTCCCCATTCTATCCAGGTATCACCATGTAAGAGGGGAAAATGCCTCATGATATTGTCATATTCCTTCAAATAAGCCCAATGAAATATTCCAAAGGCCTAGGATCTGCCTCATATCTCCATTATGGATGGGGATGACCAAGTCATAATGGAACAAACCTCAGGATAGGCTATATTCCAATTAGTAAATCTTACTCGCATATTCTTTTAGGTCCCAAAAGATAGGTGCATATTCTTACTTCTGCAGATGAACAATTGCACCAACATCATTCCAAAGTAATACTAGAGGAGACCCATATCCCTTCTCCCATTCTAGAGTTCCATCAATATATTTCAGTGGGGAATGCATATTTAGACCAAGCTGAAATTCTTGTTAAAATAAGGGCTCACTAGGTGAGAGCATTACATGCCTCGAGAGAGGATCATATCCCTTGCAAGAAACACTAGCGGCATATTCCAAAGGCTAAGGATTAGGATCATATTCCTAACCAATCGATTCTCATGAAGTAAAAATGAAATAGACCTTAGGATAGGCGCACATTCCTAGAAATAATGAGAAATCTCATTGGATTTTTCCAGTAGCTTCTCAGCGATGGGAACATATTTTTTTGCACCATATGATTATCAGTATGTTCCAACAACTTTCATATAGAAATCTCATCTACTTACCCAATTCCAAAAGGAAGGTCATGATATCTTGACCACGACATAGAACATGATCCATCTCTCTAATAAGATTAATTCTAGTGTCCTTGAGGTAGTTCAAGACACATTCGCAACACCAAATGGGTCTTTTAACTCTTCAACTGATTCATTAGATGATCACTACCATGATAGCCTTCCTCATGGTAGTGTGTAGATGGATCACAAGGAATCTTCTCCTGACATCCACCATGGTCAACCTCCCCACTCTGATATCTTCCATGGATAAGAAAATAATCCCTTTTCCCATACACCTCTGAATAGAGAGGGGTTCAAAACTCTAACATCTTCGTATAGAGAGGTGACCAAAATATCACAGTAAACCACATATAGTTACTCAAAAACTTCCAGAACCACTCCACTCTAATCAGTAGGTGATCCTCAGAAGAATCTTATATGTTATATCTAGATGGTAAAGTCTATGTTAGATAAAGAGGGGTCCAACATTGAAATATGGATAGATTAATCCGAAAAAAACCTCTCAATCTTGATTTATCCCCTATCCACTTATGACTATGAGACCCCAGATGATCTAGAAAAGGAGATCATGGATTATCTACACCAAAATATGTGGTCTAGTAATTAGTGATTAAAGTATATACATCTCCATTTTTGGAATATGAGGTTCACCTTCTAAATATAAAGATAATATGTTGTCATCTCGACCTAGTTGCTATCACCATGGCCCGAGTTCCAAAATTTGATAACCACAGTGCAAATCTGCAGTACGCTTGTTTCCCTTACATCACAACCCTTCTATAGCTAATCTATAAATCCACATCATGCATTTGTATTTTAGGGTTAGGAAGGTACAAAGAATTACCCTTTTTTCACCCTTGGAATAATAAAACCACTCTGATTTAGAATCATGTGATGTAATAGACTTCAACAAAATTAGGGGATCGTGTAATGCTTGGGAAAGTTGATCACTAAAAGAAAATTTCCCCTATTTAATGATGCACATAAATCCAAAAAATATGGAGATGATATCCAAAAGGACTTCAAACTAGTACCCTCTAAGAAATTAAAACTCATTTCAGACATGGAGATCAAAGTTACGATCACACTGACAACATTCCATAAAGAATGGTTCTCATCATGGGCTTCCATCACACCCAGATGATATAAAAGACCATATTAACCACATTAAATGGTCATAGTAGAAGATTCCATAGCATCCATCAAGAATCAGACCCATCCCACTAGGATGTGTCAATATCTACCACTACCTCCACCCGTTAGATCATCTATTTCCATGAGGATTTATGACATACCGACAACAACTATGAACAAACCCCAACCAACAAGATTGGGGGAATTTATATCTCAATCATCATCACGATATTCATCATCTCATGAGAGGGTCTTAATGACATCAATGGTGATTCTATATCACCCCCATGCTACTATGATAATGGCATTTTTATATCAATGTCCTTTCTGGGAATCACAAAATCCCCATCTAGAATCATTGTATACTCAACAATAGGATTTATCAATGCCAATTTTATCCCTAAATAATCCCAAGACAACACAGCTGGTGAATGTTTCATCCTCATTATCACTATAGAGAGAATCAATCTTATCTTGGTTGGGAGGGAAAAATCAAAGGTCAACATACCACATATTCCTCCCACCACAAGACAATCCTTTTCTGGTGGGGGAATGTTCAGAAAACATGACCAAAAACTCCCTCAAGGTCAAAATTCATAGAACAAGATGGGAGGAGTGTACAAAATGGTGATCAGTCCCTGCTGGGGTTGCATGAAAAAATATCCTAATACGGTCAAGTGTTCGAATAACGACCTTGATGAAGGTAGTGTAGAATCATTCTATTGTGTCAAAAGAAATGACACAACCAACATTTCCTAATATGCCTCTCTAAATGTTGTTACTAAAAACATGATAAAAAATTAGGATCAAGATGAAAATTCCAAAGGTCACAACATGTAAAGCATTCCACGAGAGGAGGGTGATTTGGATACACCAAATGAGGCTTCACAAACCTAGTACCAAAGAAGGATATAAAAATCGGTGCCTCTAAATAATGAGTTTCCACCTTTATGGTGGAACACTGCTAAATAAAAAATAAATGTGTGAAGACATCTCAATCACCACCAAAAATAGTTGAAGTTCGTTCCATGGAATAACAATAGTTTTAATTTGAGAGTGAGATTCAAACTCTCATACAACTCAACAAGTAGCTATTCCAGGGAAATATTCCTTCCGGGTATCATCTCTAGGATGAGGTGAATATCCATCCTCCCATAAGAGTCCATATTCCATAAAATGCGGAATATATGAATCAGGCATGCTCTGGATGATGGTATTCAGTGTATAATCATGAGGAATTCAGATATTTTTCAGAATTTCTACTATTTTTGTGAAAACATTTCCCTTTCTAGGGAAATAAATTATTCTCAAGAAGAATTAATACTCAATGGTATATAAAGGAGGGGACACTTCATAAACCCCATCCACTCCCTTCAGATTGTAGGCATCTCAAACAATTTTACCTTCAGAGATACTTAACACCATCAATCCCCTAGTTACTTGAATAGAAGTCATGGAAGGGAAAATATCACCTATACAGCTTGAGAGGAAGTCATATCTCAAATGGTTGGATGACACTTTGACTCCACCAAATTTTGGAAATCATACCTTCTCTACCTTTGAAGATATATGTGACCCTATGTTAATATCCCACACTTCATATCTTGATGTGGTCTAATTATGGGCCCTCGAGATCCACATGAGGAAACAAAGATGAGGTGTTTTGTACAGAATCTGACAAGGATAGCATTTTTTTGTCATATTATTATGACAGAATGTTCTAATATTGGACGGGAAGTTTATTATCATTATTTCCTTTATCATTTCATCTCTATGATGAGTAATTACCTAAAGAACTATAAACAATGTGAAAATGATAGGTTTTTTGACTTCATAGTGAGATAGGAAGGTTTATCCTATTCACTCATAATCCCTCTCTCATGGGTGAAACTACTAGAACTCTATGCTAAAAATACCTAAAATGAGTTGGAGACACCTCTAATCCAAATGAATTATCCTAGTGGGTTTTTTGAGTCAGTAGAAATAACACAAAATCTTGAGTACATCATTCAGTGAACCTGATCTAATTCTCAACTCAATCCTTAGTACATGGGAAAAGGCTATGAAAAGAATAATCTTCAAATATCAGTCTCAATATAGTTTTGATTCCCATTCATGAACATAGGTTGAACCTGAACCACCCTTCACCTCCTATCGAGTGAAAACAGTCACAAAATCACCATCGTCTACAAGCATAGAGAAATCATTGTCACCCAGTATTCAAGGAAAAAATGAATAAATCATATTGATTCTAAAATGAACAAGTCCCTTGTTTTTTTAGAATCTATTGATAATAAAATACTTAGGATTCCATATTTTTGTAATCTCGATGAGGTCAACCCCACTAACCATCCCAAATACTTCTATTTATATAGAATGTTAGGTCATAACACCCAGTATTACTACATCTTCAAATAAATCCTTCAAGGAATGGCCAATTCAGGATAGGTGGTGTTGGATAGATCTTTACAGTATGGGTAATTCATAATCATTTCCCAGTTATAATAATATTATGGTTGGTAGAAAGTCTAAACTAGGCATGTGTAAAAGTTTAACAACTGGATGACTTAAAAAATAGTTGATCCAGATTATTCCACTCTGAAAGCACATATGAATAGTCCTATAGTATGTCCAACTCATAAGAAGAATAAATAATATATTCCTCTTAATAGTGGGAATGAACCCCAAAATCTGGAAGAAACAAAAGAGGAAGAGTTGCATTATACTCTAATTCGTGCTCTAACACTTGTAGATTTATTCCCCGCAACATCTGAAACATGAGAATCTCCCCACCAAACAGAACCCTCATCGTATGAAGATCTGATATTTGGTTTTTTCAACATGATACACATATTAAATCCATTCTTAGATGATTAATATTCCTAAAATTTTTATTTTCACTCACATAACTAGGTAATGGGAGGTCACATGCACAAGAATCGAGTAGAAAATGGAAAACATGGGTGTGGTTGGATCCAATATTTCAGTCACATCCCCAAAGAGGACATATGTATAGTTGAGACCCATGGGTAGGAACTCTAGAAATTTTTGAAAATACATGTATGTTTTTTATAACCTTTCAATGGCCATCCTTACCGAATTTTACCGCATGACCACTTAGGGGGTATGATTATCCAATCAGCCAAGAAATTAGGAAAGTTTGGAATAGCTGGTGCCACTGGTAGAAGATGTTCCCATGATATCTAGATAAGCACTAGGACCATTTACCTAAATATTTTGAGTTCCTATGACACATATCTAAGAGAATACTCACCTTGGTAATCACTAAATTCTAGCACAAAAGTATAACATTATGAAGCAGTTGGAAGTTTTCTAGGCCAAGATCAAAATCTTTGATGCACTCTATATTTCAAAAGATCTCATAGATACACTCATTAATGAACTCAAAATCCCATATGAATTTAAGATAAAATTCACTATAGGTGATGTCTATCAAATGGAAAACATTTAAAAAAAAATCCCATGTCACCATTTCATTAAGAGTGTATAACCAGGAAGAGAAAATCTATGGTAACATTAGACCTCTATATGTTTTGAAAAGATTCAATAATGTCAACATCTGAAGGGAACTGATTGAAAATATATATGGGATTAATCTCATCATAATTTTAACACTATGATTTTTGGGATATAGTGAAGGGGATTTCCCCCTCAAAGGTGAATATTCAAGGGTATGATAAACATGAGAAAATACCCCCTGGGAAGATCAAAATCAGAATTCAATTTAGTTTGATCACATCTGAAGTTGAGTTTATGGTTATCTAGAAGGACACCGCATACAATGTCATTCTTAGAAGGACCTGAACCAATAGCCTCATGGCACTACTTTAAACATTCCATCAATGTCTAAAATACCACATTGATGGAACGTTCGGCATAATACATGGTGATAATTCCCCATTTGAAACTAGATAAGCCACATATGATGAGGAAATTTTCTATAAAAAGGGGGAAGGAAACCAATTATGGATGATGATACATAGTTTTAAGCTCTTAATGGCTTGAGGATAGCCCCTACAAGCCCTTAGAGTATGTTCGATAACGACTATGTTCTCCCCATAAACATAGTTGAGGTGATAGACCTAGCCTTAGAGATTTAAGCTCCTCCTTTACCTAGAGATACTATAAAATATCCATCTCTATCAACTCTATACAATGACTCTGGTGGTAGGGGATGATAATGTATCTTCTAATGGACTCCCTCACCCTGACAGTGAAGAAGAATCCACTAGATTACCATCTTCATTGAAAATATTCCAAAATTCATAAGTTGAAAGAGATAAAAATGAAATCAGGAATTCTCCTCCTACATTTCAGGAAGGTGTCTCCACCACCATCGATGATATTAGGCATATAAATTTTCAAATTAAAGATGACCCATGGCTTACTCTGATCAGTGCCTCCATTCCCCTCAAAGAGAAAGATATATCTATTTCATTTGTAAACAAAAGTCGATATTTGTAACATGAAACTATACATAAATGATTGGACTAAATCCATAGGTGGTTACGCACCATCTCGGCCTACCCAATGAGCATCAAGGCTTCAAGAAGGAATCATGGAGGATGTAGCCCTCTCAAACCACCAATGTAGAAGAAAAAGATGAAAAAAAATTCAAAGAAATTTTTTACGAGAAGTTTATTACCCAAGATGGATCGACATAATTTTCCAAGTCAAGAAGAATACAGGGCAGATTAGGGTCTATATTGATTTTAGAGACCATAATCTGCACTTCCCAAAGGATGATTTCTCATTACTGATCATATAACTCTTGATCGATAAAACATATGGCTTCCAATCCTTTTCCATCATGGATGACTATTTAGGGAAAAATCAAATAAATATGGCCCCTGAAGATAAGGAAGGCACTATCATTAGAGAACCTCAAAGGATCTTTTTCTATTAGGTATTGCCATTTGGGCTAAAGAATGTTGATACTACCTATAAACACACCATGAATCATATATTTAAGACATTACTAGGAAGGAAAGCTAAATTTTATATTGAAAACCCAGTTGTTAAATCCTGAGAGAGATGTTGTCACTTAAAGGATCTTTAAAAAATCTTCTATAAGCTGTAATATCAAAGTCTAAAGATGAATCCATTGAAATTCATCTTCGAGGTAACATCAAAAAATTTCTTTGGATTTCTGGAATGCCACCATGAAATAAATGCCAACCCAAATAATAATAGTTCTTTTTTAGTGATTCCCATCCACAAATCTCAATGAACTAAGGGGTTTCAAAGGTCACCACTCCTACATTCAGGGTTTCATAGCCATATTTTTCGGTAATACTCTCCCCTTCACGAGACTAATTAAGAAGGGGGTTTCCTATAAATGCGATGATGACTACCAAGAAGCCTTAGAAAGTCTCAATAACTATTAGTGCGTTTGAATATTATGATTTTAAATTCAAAAAGGTTAGATGCATAATTCAATATATATATATATATATATATTACTCCATGTTTAGAAATGCTTTCGACTACACACCCATAAGAACAAAGTCTCACTCAAGTTGAATTAAATTCTCAAAATAAATACTATTAACACCTTTCAAATTTTCATCCAAATAAAATCAGTATTGAATAAGTTATTTTACAATTTGTATGGTGGTTTCCATTTTATCAAATTCACCCCATCTCTTCATTAATTTTTTTTGGCCCACATATTATGCAATGTACGCTCCACAATCTAAATAGAAAATTTATAAAAATTAGTTTGTAATAGAGAAATATAATTTCAAATCCTAACTCAATACATAAAAGAGTTTGTGAAAAAAATTACTAAGGTAATATAAAATGGGGAAAAATTGAATTTTGATGGAATTATCAATTTCAAGTACAAAACAGAAATTTCTATTAAATCATAGAATAAATCTTACTTTGGTGAAATTGTATCAATTATTTTCAATATGATATTCAACAAAAAATATCTTATTAATGGTATTTTTCATATTATACATAATATTGATTATGGAAAACAAATTTAATTTTTAGTTTACAAATCCCATATATACACAATCTGTCATTATTATGTGTTGTGAGATAATAAATTAGGGAAAATATGAATCATACAGTTTTTACACGTAGGGTAATCAATGTCTATAGTTGAACAATTCATGAAATTCAATTAGATATCATGGATGGATCAAGAGTATCATGAGACCTATATAATGTGGCAGTCACAAAGAGAATGATGGATGTGATCCTTAAGATATATTATTTCGATCTCATACCTCCATTAAATATCTCTTTTTTATACTTCCTTAAATAATGAGATGTACTATAATATATTGGATTTGAGTTAGATTCTACCCATGAAATGGGTGATAAGGTTGATATACAGATACAACCTAGATGGAATATTCCTAACTATATTCCTTAGTGATTTTAATCAATTATTGTTTTTGAAGATAAGGTTATGACTACTATTGGTGAAATCCACCGAATGTTAATTATTTGTAGATTATATGGACTTAGTTTTAATGTAATATGATCTTTGGATTTGGGGTTTCTTTTTTCCTTTCACATCCTTTAACTAGTTTTGTTGAATCCTTAAAAATCCATCTGTGGTATAAAAGCATCAACATGGTATTTTTTTCTTGAAATCATATTAAAAAATGAAATAATGTGTGTATCTTATTATTCTTTTATTTAAAATAATAATAAATGATGTATTTTTTTATTATGGATGACAATAATATTTGAGTTGGTATCTTGGGACCAACAGTTTGTATTTTTCTTGCATATATATTTGATGATTTGAATATTAATAAAACAGCTTATTATATATTATTCATTATTATTCCCGAATCTATGTAATAATGTCATAGAGTATCTATCGCATTGATAAGGCTATAGAAGTTCCACACTAGGATGAGAACCTTGAAATTCTATAATGATATTCTTAAACATTTTTCTATGGTTTGATAATGTTTTCTAACGGGACATATAGAACATTAATGTTAGGTGTAAGTACTCATGAGTGAATGATACTTCATCTCTTGATATTCAAACTTGTTAATCACCATGATAGGTGATTATGAGGACATCCCCACAAGTAAAAAGTCTCATTTTTTGATGTCATTGGATCACCATACTGGTGAGCATGTCTAATGGTCCTTAGAATTTAATATTAAAATTAACTCATATTATGACTTGTGCACTTGGATATAATTTTGAAACTATGATGATATAGTTCGTGATGAATATGGATATGTTGGGTGCATCATGAGTTTTTGTTATCAATGAATAATTCTATGAAGAAATTTTCCATTCCATATTAATAGAACATGGAATATTGGCCATTTGATTGGAATAGAACTAGCACATTAAATTTCAAGCTCATGGTGTAACAACGTGCTTATTTTAGATTGTCAACGAAATCCATATAGAGCATATTAATTAATGACATAGAAAGTGAGATATTCTTGATGTTATACTGTGATAAAGACATTATATTATACAACGATCACTCTTATTTGGTTTTTGAAATTATTACATTAAGTTATTTTCCTTGGGTTCCTTAACCCGTTTCTAGAAATAAATCGTAGACATTAATCAATCCTGCCTAATGCTAACGATAAAGAATCCTTGAAGTTCATAAACTATGTGTTTTCATTGATCTCGGTTAAATATTATTTTAATTTAATTAAGGGATCAATAATTATTCTCAAGACCAATGAATTATTTTATTCAATTTATATTGATCTCATAAAATAAATAAATATTTTTTCTCCAGATTGAGCATATAATATATTTATTTATTTTATTTAATATTTTATAAAAAATTGTTCACTGGTTTGGTTATAAAAAAGTTGTTTTTTATATTCATGTATTCAATAAATGGTGAGGAGGATGAATGGATCAATACTAAATCCATTGATAAATATTAATTTTCCAGTCAATAAAATTATATTTATCATTTCACTAGTTACTGCATGCCATATAATAATAAAAATAATAATGTCATTATATAATATGGGGTTTGTCAAAGATTATTATATTATTTAAGGAATGATTTGCAATTAAATAATATATTATACCAAACTCTATCTCTATAAATTGATGGTTATATCAAGTGACTATGGTTAATCAAAAATTGAGAATTGAGAATGGTTGGGAACAATGAACATCTCTCTCAAAATTTCCTCTTCTCTTAATCTCATGAATGAGAAGAACTGCTTCATGATCTAACGATCTTAAGTGATCATGACAAACAACACAAGATGGAAGATTCTACGAACTAGCACCCATAAATAATTTGATGTCATTAGAAGATAATAGGAGCTCCAATGGATCCCTGATAGAGGTATTCTAAAATTGGTTCCTTGAAGAGAAATAAAGAAAATAAAGAAAAGGTTTTGAATGATAAACATCTTCAATGAATAATATAACTTTGATCAGGTCCTCAATTCATCTGATCTAAATGAATAAATTATAAATTTAATGTTCCAAGATCTTATATTGGGTTTTTTTGAAAATATAGGTTTAAATAAATTTTAATATCACACACACCAAAGGAACTTCTACAAAACACAAAACCATAATGTCGTATCCGAGAGAGGTTAAATTAAAATTTATAATTATTTATTGATTTTTTGATCATTGTACATTTAAAAGTTAAGATTCATTTGATGTTTTAATTTTGTCATGATCTATCATCAATATATATTCTCCCCTATATTAATTTCATGATAATATTACCAAGGTTGATTAATGATTGAACAAGTTTACAAGTGAAGACATCATTCAAAATTTCTAAGGATCCTAGTTGGATAATAAAAGACACTAAAACATGTACTCCTTTGTAACACATCGCATATCATTATTCATTAGACAAGGATTCTAGTTTGGATTCATAGTTATCATGTAATTAATACATATATTGGGAAATAAATGCACCATGTTTAGACCAACAAAGTTGGAAAATGGATTTTCTAGATTACACACCATGTAGTTTGACTAAATGTAATGTAGTTCACATGATTCTGTGACCGAGAACACATGGTTAAAACTTGTCATGTAATTAATACATGATGTGTAAAGATTGGAAGCTGTATAACTTTAAGTACACATTGTGTATCTTTTATACGAACCATGTACATCATAAATTATCATGATAAGTACATTCCATGTCCATAGGAATCTAATATGGAAATATGATGAAGAGATGTACATATCAATTTGATGGACTGAACATATAGTGTACTTTACCTATTTACTTAGAAATATCATATTTGATTTATTATTCCATTAATCCTTATGAGACTAAATTTCATTTTTTTCATTAAGTAGATAGTACATTCCATTAATTAGGTATTTTATTATGTTAAATATTAAATTAATTCTATGTAATATTTGATGAAATGAATCATGTATTGTTATTTTACACCAAAGATTCAACACATTAAATTTTATAGGCCATCTAATTTTCATCCATTCAATGTGGCATTACATGGTACACTTTTTTCATGAAATTATGATACATGTAATGTACACAACATGTCATTTGAGTTTTTTGTCTACAATTTATTGCCATATTGAGTATTTTAGACACGTAATTTCTATGTTTCTTACAAGTACAAAGCAATGTACTATTTTTCTGATTTATAAAATAAAACAATTTATTTTATTTTATGTCACATTGGATGGGAATTTAAAAATTGATGGAAAAAATAAAATAAATCAGAATTTTTTTTCTTTTTTACTAACATCTGTGAGCTTGAAAAAGACTTCTGTATGTGTTGGAATTATATAATTTAATTTATTTCAAGTGTTTTCTATTGTTTAATATTAAATTAAATTTTAATGGCTTCTATGTCATTCCTCCATCGATTATTATATAGTACTTTAATGTTGAAGAATATTTATGTAACTCTCCCTAACTAATCCTTTGGTTCCCCTCACCATCATCTAAGTTATAAATACTTTTAACAAATAGAGTATCCAAAGGTACGTGTAGGCAGTTCTAGATGGAAGCAAGATTATACCAACCCTGGGGATATGCTGGTTGAGAGGTAGAATACATTAAATCATGCCAAGAATAGGTTAAGGTGATTTTTCATAGGTAATATGTTGATTTATTATCTTCTAAATAAATCAACCATTAGATAATCTATTGATCAGTTCATTTATTTATTAAGATATTATCCACAATTTATTTTATTGTTCAAAGACCACATTCATAAAAATAAATGAATTAATGTAATATGATGGAAATTAAATAAATGGATTGTGAATAATTTTTTATCAAACATGGATAATCATTTAAGTAAAATACACTTAATATTAACAAGGCCAATAAAATATTATATAAGAAACCTTTACAAAAAAAACTAAAATCACTCAAGTTAATATTAAGTCATTAACCCATCCATTATCCGAATTAAGACGGAACCATCATTAAAGTGTTGGCTCAGACTAACTCAGGGGAACTTTTAATTGTCTAAAATTCTTAACTAATATAGCTGGTTGACTTAACAAAACTTTTATAAAATTTAATGAACAAATTTTTTCAATTAAAATTTTGAGGAAATTATTGAGGAATAAAAGTAAGGATTTCAGGATTAGGGAATCCACAAAATGGATTAACTAGATCCAAGCTTACAGTTGGAAATACCACCTACCTAAATACATTCTTATGGATTTCATAAATAAATATTGGATCATAAAGAGGAAAAATACGGATCCTTTCTACTAAAATGTCTTGTGTGATGGGAAATTCCAGTGATATTAGGGAGGTCCAATGGGATTTGATAAAATATTGTAATATTTAATTAAACTAATTATTATTGTTTCTTAAATAATTTTTAATCAAGATAATTAATAATAACCTACTCCTTTTAAATTGTAGAATAAAATGGAATTTTCTTCATCTACATAATACCTATGATCCATATTTGAAAAAGTATATAGCCTCATCTGTATTAACTTATAGGAATGGTTCATATGCCATTGGGTTCTATTTCACCATGTATGAAAACCTCACATGAAATAATCCTCAATTCCCGATCTACCTACTAAGTAGGTGAGTGATGTAGAGTTATCTATCTATAAAAATCACTTGAGTGACATGGTCAGCCTTCAATGTTTGATGAATTCATTTATATTTATTAAACTCGTGAAGTCACATGAAAACATGGATTCAAATGAAAACATGGTTTCTTATAGCATGATCAAGAATCTCTATGGTTTCTATCATGATAGGGAAATAAAATAATGGTTTGATATCACCAAGGAACTATTTTAGAGTTATTTTAGATAAGTACACCATTTGGACCTCATATAGTTATGCTCATTGGGTAAATTTAATGCCCAGAGGTTCCATGGTTTAAACTCCCTGATAAATTATACACCGGTATCATTCTTGCATCACTTCCTCATATATTCTCCAGTTTTTTGTTAATGTTAATATGAAAAACATTGAAAAGTCTCTCACAGATCCTCTTAATATTCTTCACCATGTAGATAAAGAGATGAAGCCTGAAATATTTCCATCCTTATGGTGAACCAATGTAAATCCCAAAAGAAGATCTATAAAACCAAATCTTCTTCAAAAAACCCTTATAAGAAAATAAATATCAATGGGAATGAAAGGGCAAAATATGCTATCTACTTTTCATGTGGCAAGATCTACCACTATAAGAAAAACCGCACCCATACAAATAAGTAAGACAAAGATTTAGGCCCATTTTTTATAGAGTGTAGTGTTTTTACCTAAAAATTAGTTATTGTATAGATCTCTAGGTTCTCACATAAGTATTAAAATATAGGTGAAAATTAGATTCATAAATATTTACTGAGGGGATGTATTCCTATAAGTAACCAACCGGGCTAAACTTGTTATTGTGGCTATCCGTGACTATCACGTCATGTTTCTAAGGGGAATGATATTGGTTTTAAAATTATGCTATTATGTGTCTTATATTACCAAAATAATTATTTATACAGATGATTTATCTTCATGTTTTGGAATAAAGGTTTTTATTTTATAAATATTTTATTTATTATAGTATTCCATATCTAAATAATGATCTTTATGTGTTGGATTGCACAAACCAGGTGATAGAAATTGATAACAAAACTACATCACATGAGTCACACCACACTCAAATATGTAATCACTACCTAGGTCATTTAAATGAAATTTTATGAAAAAATTCCACCCAGATGGATATTTATATTCCTTTTAACAAAAAACACATGGTGTATGTCATACACATTTACAAGGAAAACAACCAATTCCCTCTTTAGTGGAAAGTATGAAAGGACTAAGAAGATTATTGAATTATTTCATCCTATTGGGTTTGGACCTATTATAGTTGCAGAAAGGGGTGGGTATTCATTTATCATAACTTTTATCAATGATTTTAATGGTTATGGATATTTCATATTGATGGGGTATAAGCTAGATTCCATTGAAAAATCAAACGAATACAATAATGAATTTGAGAACCATATTTATAAGAATATTAGGAAACTCCACTCAAAATGTGGTGGAGAATATCTTAATCAAGACATCATTGATTACTTATGGGAGTTTGGGATCCTGTCCCAATACACTCTTCCAAACATACCTTAGTGTAATGGTGTAAGAGAAAATGAGGAACTACACCTTTTTGGATGTGGTGAGGTCATTGTGGAATCAAGTGAGTCTTCCATTATCCTTTTGGGGATATACATTTCAATCAACATCATGCATACTAAAAAAAATTCCAAATAAAGTCAAAAAATATTCTATACCTATTGTGAATTGGGAAAAAATCCTTATTATCATACTTATTAAGGTGGGGATGTGAAGCATTTTTTAGGCCTCTTCATGTACCATGCTTGTAGCCTAAGGCTCAATGTGCATATTTATAGGATTTCCCATTTAAAAAAAGGGATACTATATATACAATCCAATTGAATAAAAGGTTTTTGATGGTATTAATTATATATTTCTTGATAAGGATCATATCTCTAAAAGAGATAGCAGGATTGAGATGGGTTTTTAGGAAGTCTAGGATCAAGATACACAATAGTTGGTATAGGATAATATTCTAATAATCCATATGGAATAAGTTTTCCCAATGAAAAAAATACTATATAGTAGTATGAGAGTGGTTTGGGAATCAGAACAATTTGATTTTCTTGTCACTAAGGATGGTGACTCATTAATAGTTGATATTAATGATCCTCTAACATACAAGTAATCATTAAGTGGAATAGATGTTTCTATTTTGAATGTAACCATGAATTATAAAATGGATTCCATGTACTAAAACCATGTTTAGATTTTTGTAGATATTATAGTGGATGTAAAGAGTGTAAGATGTGAGTAGATATTCAAGAAGAAACTAGACATGGTTGGGAAAGTAAGTACCTATAAAGAATGGATAGTACAAAAATGGTTTCATCAACATCATAGAATTGATTTCAATGAAACCTTTCACTAGTTACAATTCTATAATCCATTAGAATTAGAATTTCAATTATGGATTTCCATGATTACGATATTTCAAAAAGGGATTTCAAAACATCTTTCCTTAAAGGAAACCCTTTGTTAGATGTCTATATAAAAAAACCTAAAGGTATTGTGACTCAAGTTGATTCCAATATGAAATGAAAATTTAAAAAAATCCATTTATGGATTAAATAATGTATCTAGGTCTTGGAATAGTAAATTTGATGAATCCATAACATAATTTGGTTTTATAAAAAAATGAATGTGATCCTTATTTCTATATATGGTTTAGTGGGAATGAATTCATTTTCATAATATTACATATTGACGGGATATTACGAAGTAGAAATGAAATACTAGTCTTATAGTATGTTATGGTAAGGTGAAATAAATTCTTCTCTATAAAAGACATATGTGGGACATCATATATTCTTGTGATCAAGATACTTTTCAATAGATCCAATAGAATTCTCAGTCCAATTGAAGGTACATATATTGACAATATTATGAAGAAATTCATTATGGAACAATCTAAGTGGGATTTATTCCCAATCTCACATGGCATTCATCGATCCAGGAAAAGTTTTCCTCAGACACGTGTGAAAGGTTAAAGGTTTGAATGTATTCTTTATGTGTTAGTGATTGGTTCAGTCATTTATATTTTGCTATGTGCTAGTCTAGATGTCCCAACACCTTAAGTGTGGTAGGAAAATATCAAACTGACCTAAATGACCACAATAGAATGACAATCCAAACTATCCTTTAGTATCTAAGGTAAATTAACGAAATGTTCTTGGTATGTAGAGAAGATAAGGATTTATTCATTAGAGGATATGAAAATCATAGTTTCCAAATAGATCAAAATGATCTGGATTCATAAAAAGGATAAATATTTATTTTGAATAGAGAAGTTGTGATCTAGAAGACCTCAAAGTAGGTGGTAGTCATAATATCTATAATATAGCATGACTATATTAATGATTTTGAGGTAGATAAATAATTTTTTGAGATACGAAACTCTATATAAGACCTCGAATTGATACCTAGAAGTAAAAATCTGATCACACTGTTATAATAATAATATAGTGGTGGCTCCCACAAAAGTTCCAAGATCACATAAATTAATGAAGCATTCAATTTGAAAGTGTCATATATTGATGTATTTTTCTAAAAGATGTAAAGTAAATGTGAGTAGTATTTCCATAGAAGAATGTGTGGTGGTCCCCAGGAATAAATTCTTGACTAATCAAATATATGATTATCATATGAGGACTAGTGGAGTAAAATTTTTATTCATTTATCTCTTGTATATGTGTTAGTTTTTTTGGAGTTAGTTTCCAAGGACCAACAATTTGTTTTTTGATTAAATATATACTTGATTAGTTTAATATTAATAAAATATCTTATTACATATTTTTCATTATTTTTCATGAATATAATGTAATAATTCTTTATAGTATCCTTCACATAGATAAGTTAATATAAATTCCATACTATGATTTTAAACTTGAAATTATATAATGATATTCTTATACTTATTTTCTGTGGTCAGATAAATTTTTATGATAAGACACATAGAGCATGGTTTTCAAGTGAGAGTACCTGTACGTGGATGATACATCTTCTAGTGTAGTTCAGACTTAGTAATATCCAAATAGGAGATTATGATGATAGACCTACTAGTAGAAATTCTATATGCTTTGGTGTCATCAGATATGTCTGTTGTCGTGCGTGTGTAATGGTCCTTAGACTTTAAGATTATTATTAATTCATATTATCAGCCCCACACTTATATATATTTCATAAAGCATGGTGATATAATTTTTGGAAATGTTGGATACATTGGGTGCATTATGAGTTATGTGTAATCACGAGCTGCCCCCTAGGCCCCGTACTGTGACTACCCCAAGCCCACCTTAAATAGGCCAGAGGTTGGAGACTAGTACCGGATAGGCATATCATTAAAAGGAAATGAATTTCCTCAAAACCTATAAACACATAGACAAGGCACACTGCACTGAAGTATCAAACAATGGAAGAAGAAAGGTACAACCACAACCAAAAACCCGAACTGAGTGTAAAAGTAAGTACTGAAAGTAAATGTTTCTAGAATACAGGCCCAACAAAAATGGAAGTATATGAAAAAGGAAAAATAGCTTCTCAGGTCACCCGCCAAGGATCCTACCTAAAGGGTAGGTACATCTCATCGCTGCCGCTCTCCACCTCAACCGGTCACCTCCATATGTCGTTAAGTCCCAGCTCACCAAGTCTTAGTCAAAGCTGCCCATCGTCTACACAAGACACAGCAAGGTGTGGGTGAAGCCGTTCATGGGTGAGTATAATAATACTATGTTGGGACCCTGAGACCCCTGAAGGCCCCACATAATTCCACAATGAAATAACCACAAAGAATTATCTCAATCACAAAGCACAAAGAAAAAGACAACTCACACCAGGTATAACTTAAGTACCAAAGTACAAATGATTAGTCACAAAAGCTAGGTCATATTATTCGTTCAAGAGGCTCTGTGGCTGACCCACAAAGGATTGATAGATGCTAACCCATAGAGGATCGCTAGGTTCATACCCACACAGGATCACTGAGTGCTGACCCACACATGATCGATAGGGGATGACTAACATAGGATTGCTGAGCACTGACTCATATAGGATTGATAGGTACTGAACCAAAGAGGATACCTAAGTGCTGACCCACTAAAGATCTCTAGGGACTGACACATAGAGGATCGCTAAGTGATGAACCACGGAGGATCACTGAGTGTTGAGCCATGGAGGATCACTAAGTGCTAACCCAGTCAGACCAAACCGACCCGGCCCATACTGGCTGGTCCTCGTGCGAACCTGCTGGGCCCAGCGTGGACCGGTTGGGCATAGTCCAACCCAATGGGCTGGGAGCAGCCTGCTGGCTAGGCGTGGGGGTCTGCAAACCTTTTGAATGGACCATAGTCCATTCGGTTCATCAAACAGACGATGCCACTCTGGCACTGCCTCCCTCCAGTTGATCGGTCTATTGGATTGGTCAGGGGTGGGACCCACAGTCTGAGTCCTCCTCTACCACGGTCGGAGCTGCGGTACTTCCTCTGTGGCGGCCCTTTGGCTTCTGTCGCTTCCACTGTTTCACACCACCGCGGTGTTCCATTCACTGTCAATGTGGCATGCATTGGCCGGTTTCCAGCACTGTCGCAACAGAAGGGCTTCCGCGAGCCTCCTGTGAATCTCACGAGGTCCATTTTCTTTTCTGACTGTGCTTATGGGTCTCTCAAGACGCTTTTATCATCAGGTGGCCACCAGTTTCATCTTTCCACTTTATTAGTCGGTCACTCAAGAATAACTCAATCATTACCGAGATCGATGGTGGGTATTGGCCTTGTTCGATTCACCATGCACCCTCCACATTAGCATTATAATATGGGAAGGATTATTTAATCATAAAAATCCCATAAAGTAACCCCGCATTATCCTCCTGTATTAAATAACAAAACGTGGATAAACCCATTGGAAGGTTGATCTGTGTTCTTTATAGTATTCACAAACAGGAATAAAGGAGGAATTAATCAGTAACCCCCTACCTAGAAATGGTGGAAAATGATGCAGATTTTGGAAAACAAACTACATTCATCGATGTTCGTCATCGCTCATCGTTTTCTGGTTCAAATCCTCCAATGGTCTTCGAAGCTCTATTCTACGTTGGTGGAAGACGTCGCCAGAACTTTGTCAAAGGTTCCTCTCATGATTCACCAGAACCCATTCCCAATCTTTGTTTAAATAGAGATTAATTTCTCACATTGTGTTTTACATTATGATTCATTAATTAACTGTAATTAATGAGTTAATTAAACACATAATCATTGTAGTTACAAAACTAGAGAAGCGAGAGGTTTAAGATATTAAAAGTATCTCATTAAAATTCTGACGTTGCAATGTGGTCCCACCATCGTGGCTCAACGGTTACAAGGAAAGGATAAAATATCTTTGGTGTTATTTTATTATTATTTTTGTAAGGTACAAAAATTAACTTTTATGTCTGACCTTGATGGTCGAAGATAAGATTTAATTTAGTGAATCTTGGTGATATGGATCCAATAGTGACTTCACATTTTTAATCTGAGCACCTGTTTAAAAGTTAGAAATCGTTGCTCGCACATTTGCTGAACGTACATTAAAAAAGTTCAAAAATTATTAAAAATAACCCTAACCCACATAGTTCAAGGTTAGGATCTTCCTAAGGGGAAAAATCCCTCATGAGATCAACGACACTCTTGGATTTCCAATCCGAGTTGTCGTTGGGATTTATAAAAATAAACAATAAAATAATTATTACGTAATTATTTTAGTTATGGCAAAAAACTATCACCCATTATTGGCCCGCACCAACCAATGTTAGGATCTACCTAAGGAAATGATACCCTCATGAGTTCAACAGTGGTATCCGTTTCTAATCTGAGTCACCATTCATGAGTTATAATTATTTTAAAAATAAAATAATTTTATTTAATAATTTTATTTATGGTTATGTCATTTTTGGGTTTTCACACTAGAGTCATGGACTGACTATAATTAAGTAGCACATAGGGTAAACCCACCATCCTTAACAATAATGTTCTATCAATTTTCACAGTCTCATAATAATTCCATATAATTAAAAAAATTACAGAATTTCGACGTCTTTACATTCTCCTCACCTTATGGCTTAATGTCCTTGAAATCCAAAACAAAGTCAACTCAAACTAGTGGTGTACTGAGCATGAATGTGAGCCTCCTGCTCCCATGTGCTCTTTTGGGAACTCCAGTAGATCCTCAATCTCTACTAGTAATTCCACAAAAGTTTCCCCATAATCAAATTCCAGCTCACCCCAGTCGATGACGTGTGATGAGTCATGCATTTATCTCCTCATCTATGAAACATGGAAAATATTATACACCTGGTGCATCTATGAGAGAAGATCTAGGCGGTATGCCACCTTTCCAACTCTACATAGAAACTGAAAAGTTTTGATGAACCTTGGAGATTGCTTTCCACTCAATGCCAAATATCAGTAACTCTCATCGGGGTGAAACTGAAAGGAAAACATGATCTCCCTCTTCAAAATCCAAGGGTCTATATATCTTTTCATCATAAGACTTATACCTACTTTTTGTAGGCCTCTTCTAATCCAAGATGATCTACACCTTCTTGGTGATAGTCGTACCAACTTTGGACCCATGAGTGCTGACTCCCCTTAGTCTATTCAGCATATAGGTGATTTGTGTGGTTTCCCATACAAGTCCTCAAATAGCGCCATGACAATGGTGGAGTGATAAATGTTGTTTTATGTGAACTCTTGCAGTGGAAGGTGGTCCTTCTAACTCCGGCCAAAATCAAGGACACAAGTATGAAGCATTTTCTCAAGTGTTTGTATAGTTTGCTCCGACTGACTATCTCTATGGGAGTAAAAGATGTGCTCAATCATGTCAGAACCTGATTCTCAGCTTTCACTTGCGAACAAGTGAGGCATCGTGAAATGAACTCTACCACTACATTATTTATACCTAACAACTAGTACTGACATCAGAAGTCTTGGTATATCTTTTACAAACTAGGATGTACGACTAAAGGGGATGTATGGAATTCCCTGAACATCTCCTCCTGTAACGTCACTGGTACCATGGTGTGTCCTATGAAAAGGGTGACATTCTCCCCACATTAAGAACATCCTTCAAGAGAATTTTCTGAGGATATCTGTACACATCGAGTATCGTAGTCAACGTCCCCATGTTGTGCCTCCCTGACTCGATGAAGGAGTGGGGAAGTGACTTTCATAGACTGGAGGTATGCTTCTTTATCACTATCCACAAAGGATAACTACAATGTGGCTGGCTATTCTATCACCTCACTTAGAAACTATAAACTAGACCTCCGGCTGAGTGCATCTGTCACCACGTTACCTTTTCTAGGAGTATATACTATCTCAAAGTCATGGTCTTGGAGTAACGCCAACCATCACCACTATTTCAACTGATGAAAATTCTACAGGTACCTTTCCATCCATGCGAAAGGATACACCCTTTAATTTATTGATGATTCCATCGATCCTTTGGTAGTTGGAACTCACTATTCACTGCCACTAGGCTATGGTGTTGGTGATCCACACATAACCTCAAACACTGGGTCTTTCTAATCCCTTCCTCTTTAAGTCCTCCACCAATGCCCACTGCATGCGAATCTCTACGAAATCCCTCTGATATACTGATGATGATATCTATGCCATCTCAGAGTGTATAATTATTCATAAGTCCCTCCCACATGTGGGGAGGTAACTCTTAAAGCATCTTGTGAAAGGATGTTCCCGCACTCTACCACTGGGATTGGGAAAGAAAATTGAAAACATCTGCTTCCATGAGGGTAAGGCTGGCCGACTCATGAGTGATTGGTTGTACCATCATATCAATTAGTTTATCCTGTGTTTCATGGGTTTTATTTTTCATCGACCTAGGAAGACCCCATTATAATGCTTCGTATATACTGAATCCTTTTTCCTAAAATAATCAATTTGAGCATGAATGGTGGATGACCATTCCATACCCAAACTAATGTCTTAAGGCCTCGATGCCTCCACAAAGGTGTTTAAACTGAAACTCTTTCCTTAAGGGTCATATCACATCGCTAGTGTAAGTGTGACTATTAAGTATCCTATCAAAGGTATATCTAGACGTAAGGGTCAAGTCAACGGTTTAACCAAAAAACATAGGTCTTGGGCATGATTTGTGATAAGAAGAAATGATTGGTACCCATGTATACTAATATGAATTCTAGTAGTAGACACATACTATAGCTTGAGTCTTTCCTGGAGCCCTTGGGTCACACTCCTTGACCGCATGCAGGTACTCCCATACCCTATTCTCCAGCTCCCTCATCCTAGTGTGGACCACATTGGGGTTCTAGTTGTATCATGTCAAAATGTATACCACCTCTTGTTGCTCTCATAGACCCTCTTACAGGTCGGTTGCCCTGCAAATTCATCTGTCCCTATCTCTTTCTCTTCTCGAAGCATCTACACATCCAAGTCACTTAAATTGACTTCAGTTTCCTACTTTCTCACTGTCATCATTCACTATTTGTATCAGCTCATCCAAACAATTTTCAACTGAAAATGTTTTCTCTAGAACCCTAAAATAAGTAGGAATGCACAAAGGAATAGTGTTATCTCATATGTCCCTAAGCACATCTCGCTCAAAGGTCCAAGCCCTGAATCACTGGTCCTATCATATTCATCAGGTACCTATAATGGTTGGTACGCCTCGATGAATACTTAGTTGTCGATATGTCATCCCGCTGAAGCTGTAGAAGCTCTTGGGAACACATACCATTTAGATTTTTTTGGAAAGGTACCCCCTTCACTGAAGAAGGTTCTCAGGATCTATCCACAAAAAAATAAACTTCATCATAATATAGGTTTAATCTAAACGCATCTATCGCCCTGTTGGGCCACAAAAAATGATCACTTCTAGGACCACCATCTGATCTAATGGAGCCCTGGTTAGATGGAAACTCAGTCACCACCTCAAACCATTCTTTACCCTTCTACGAGTCAGGCTCACCTTAAAACCTGAGGGGTATATATCACTTAAACACATGTATGACACTGAGCCTACATTTTTCCTCTACCAATAGCACCAATAGTAAATGTTGACCATCGTATATTGGTATCGTTGGGACACTGCCCGAAGGTACTATCTTGGGAAACATTCCTTATATTGAAGCCTATCACATTGTGGACCATCCTCATGGTCACGTATTGGAATCCAGTCTGGTTTTGTGTGTGGAGGAATCTTGAAATAGAATCAAGATGAACCATGATCAATTAGTAAAATATGGTGAGTTAAATTAAAAGAGATCAACTGAAAAAAAAATCAAAAACACAAGAAATCGGTGTTTTCATGTATCGAGTCGAAAATCAGAACTCAAGGTCCCTGTATATTGATACATAGGTCATCGTACCAACACTGGAATACCCAAAACTGAAAACCATACTCAAAATACTTAACATTGTTTCCCCATTGAAAATATCAGTGTCTTAGTTCTTTGGTTGTACTGACTCCGCTGATACCACATTGTCACGACCTGTCCCACGGGGCCTATGTCGTGACTACCCCAAGCCCACCTTCCATAGGACAAGGGTTGGAGACTAACACCGGAATGTAATTTCCTCAAAACCTATACACACACAGATAGGGAACACTACGCACAAGTATAACAAAATGGAAGAATAAAGGTACAACCACAACCAAAAACCACAACTATGTGTAAAAGTATGTTCTAAATGTAGAAGGGGGAGAATACAATCCAAACAAAAATGTAAGTACAGGAAAATGGAAATACAGTTCCTGAGGTCACCTAACAAGGCTCTTACCTGAAGGGTAGTTACAGCTCATCACTATGGATCTCCACATCTATCGGTCACCTTCATTCAGCATCAAGTCCTCACACCCTGAGTCTTAGTCAAAGGTGCCCATCATCTGTACAAGACACAATAAGGTGCGAGCGAATACCATGTAGTGTTGAGTATAATAGTACTTAGTTTGAACCTCGAGACCCCTGATGGTCTCTCCGAATTTTAAAAATGAATAACCACAGAGCACAAAGAAAAAGACATCTCACACTAGGTATAACATAAGTACAGAAGTAGAAATGATTAGTCGTAAAGCTAGACCATCTTATTCTATTAAGAGGATCTATTTCTAACCCACACAGGATCGATAGATGCTAACACACATAGGATCGCTAGGTTCTAACCCACACCAGATCACTGAGATCTGACCCACACAAGATCGATAGATGCTGACCCATAGAGGATCACTGAGCGCTGACCCACCCAGGATCAATAGGTACTGACCCACATAGGATTTCTAAGTGATGACCCACTGAGGATCGCTATGTGTTGACCCACGAAAGATTACTACATGCTGACCCATGTAGGATCACTGAGTGATGACCCCTAGAGGATTTCAGAGTGTTAACCCACTGAGGATCATTAGACCTTCATCAAGTCACAGTCGGCCATTGGATTTCGGCACTAAGAACGCTTGATTCTAGGAGGATCCTCTCCTCAAGACATTGGTCATACCTAAACCTCCATGAGGTCCCATGAAGAAGTATCCCAATGAACCACCATATCATAAGGGTTCCAATGCAATAGAGAACACATTAATCGGACATTTGGTATGTTAGTTATAGAGATTTTAGTGCTGGGGCCCAGTTTAATTTAAGTCTGATCCATCCCGGCCATACTCAGACATTCTAAAAAACTCAGGTGGAGTATCACAAAAGGACCACCTCATCCTAAAGGCTTCGGTTTCGTAGAAGGTTCGTAAAAGAGACTTCCGGTTTAGGAGAAATGGTTTAATCAAAATAGGGTATTAAGTGGGTCCGGGTCTGGTCTGAGCCGGTCAGACCAAGTCGTCCCAACCTGCTATGCCCGAACTGAACTAGTTGGGCCTGGCTGGGTCTGGATAGACCTGGTGCAGCCCACCGGGCTAGGGGATCAATCCTTTGGTCGTGGGCTCTGGTCGGCCCACCCGGCTGGGTTCCACACGCCAGCTTGGCGCGAAGGTCTGCACCCCTTTCAAACAGACCACAATCCGTTCAGTTCTTCAAATAGGTGGTGCTAGGCTAGCACCGCCCCCACTCTATTTGACTAGTCCATTGGATTGATCTAGGGTTGGACCCGCGGTCCAGGTTCACCAACACCGCGATAGAATCCACGACAGTTCCTCTACGTCAACCCTTTGGTTGTCCTCACTTCCACCATGGCGCGCCATTCACTATCAATGCGTCTGGTGTTAGAAGACTAACCCCTATCCACTGAGGCGCCTTCGGGTGCCGCCACCACTTCTCAGATTGCAAGAGTCGATGCCGCCACACTAGACGGGATTCAGTAGGCCTCCAGTGAAGCTCTGGAGGTATGTTTTCTCTTTCAACTGCTCCTATGAGCATCCAAGGATGAGGCCATCACCACGTGGATCTCAGTTACATCATGTCGCTGTATTGTTTGGTCACCCATGAAGAACTCAATTAATACTAAGATTGGCGGAGGGTTTGGGCCTTGTACTATTCGGCCTGCACCCTCTGTATTAGCATTATAATATGAGAAGGTTTATTTAATCCTAAAAACTCCCATAATGTAACCCTGCATTATCCTCCCACAATAAATAATGAAACACGTATCAACCCATTGGACGGTTGATCTGTTTTCTTCATAATATTCAAGAATGGTAAAAAAGAAAGAGTTAAGGACATAACCCCAACCAAGAAATTGTGGAAGATGCTTCAGATGTGGAATAAGAAACCGTGTTCATTGGCGCTCATCATCTCCCATTGTTGTCCGGTTTGAATCCTACAATGGTATTCGAAGCTATATTCTACATTGGTGGAAGACATCATCGACACTTCGTCAGAGGTTCCTCTCATGAGTCACCAGAACCCCTGCCCATGCTTTATTTCAATAGAGATTTATCTCTCACATTGTGTTTAACATTATGATACATTAATTAACCATAATTAATGAGTCAATTAAACAAAAAATTGATTTCATTACAAAACCGATGAAACAAAAGGTTTAATACATTAAAACTCTCTCATTAAAAGTCTGACGTTCCACTGTGGTCCCACCACCATCTCTCAACAGTTTCAAGGAAAAAATAAAATTACTTTGGAGTTATTTTATTATTATTATTGTAAGGTCCAAAAATTAACTTTTTTGTCCAAACCTTTCCAATCGATGTTAAGCTTCCCTTAAGAGAATCTCAGCACTGCAGATCCAACAGTGCGATTGGATTTCTAATCTGAGCACTGGTTCAAAAGATAGAGATCGCTGCTCACATGTTTTCTGAATGTACCTTAAAAAAATTCAAAAATTATTAAAAGTCACCCTCGACCTGTGCCTGTCAAGGTTAGGCTCTACCTAAGGGAAAAACTCTTTCACAAGCTCAAAGGTACTCTTGGATTTCCAATCTGAGTTACCGTTTAGGAGTTGATGAATTTAACAAAAAAATAATTGTTACATAATTATTTTATTTACGGCCAAAAACTAACTTCCACTTTTGTCCTGCATTAGCCAGTGTTAGGATCTTCCAAAGGAATGAATAACCTCATGAGTTTAGAGGTGATTTGTGTTTTTAATTAGAGTCACCATTCGGGAGTTATAAGCATTAGAAAAATAATATAATATTGTTTAATTATTTTATTTACGGTTATTCCATTTTTTTGGTTTTCCCAATAGAGGCATGTGCCGACAAAACATAAATTGCGCCTAGGGTAAACCTGCCATCCTAAATGGAATAGTACCCTCAGATTTCTGATTCGGGCATCCATTTAAGTGTTATTCCACTTTTTGAGGAAAACTACTAATGCGTGCTATTTAAACCTTAACATTTTTTGACGGATCATTATGGGCACTTTGGGCCTCAGAATCACGTGTCGTCAATTTTCATAGTCTTGTAATATTGACTTATAAAAAAACATTATACGGTATTTTTGGGTCTTTACATGTGTTATTAATGAATAATTTTTAGAATTATTTTCCCCTTCTATCTTCATGGAAGTTGATATTTAAACCCTTTGATTGTAATAGAACTATTTCATTAAATTCCATGTCCATTGTGTAATGATGTGTGTATTTCATATAATCAAAGAAATTTATATAGATCATATAGGTTAATAACAATTATGTGAAACCATATTGATGAGATATTGTGATAAAAGGGATTATATTACACAATGATCATGCTTATATGGTTTTGGACGTTGAATCATTAAGTTATTTCTCTCTTATGATTTGACCTGTTACTATATAGTAATTTTGCACATTAGGCATGTCTGCCTAATGCTAATGATAAATAATCCTAAAAGGTCGCACGCTATGTGTTTCCATTGATCTTAATTAAATTCAATTTGAATTTAATTAATGGAATAAATATTATTCATAAGACTGAGGAAGAATTTTATTCTAGTTTTAATAATCACATAAATTAAATATATATTTATTAATCAGGTTTTGAATAAGATATATTTACTTATTTTATTAAATATTTTGTTAACATTTATTCCCTTGATTGTAGATAAAAATATATATTTTTCTATTTGGGTATTCAATAAATCATGATGAAGATGAACTGACCATGACCATATCCATTGATATATATAAATTTTCTATCTAGTAAAATTATATTTCTTATTGCAGAATTTAGCACACAAAAATAAACAATAATAATATTGTAATTATTTTATGGAGTGGGGTTTTTAATGATTATTATATTATTTAAGGGTCATTATACAATTAAATAATATTTTAACATGAACTCTATCTCTATAAATAAATGGGCATGTCTATAATGAATCATTAATCAAAACTTTATAATTGAGAATCCTTACTTGTAGGAAACCTCTTTATTGAAATTTCTCCTCTCTTCATCTGAAGAATGTGAATAAATCCTTCATTCTAAAAGAATCTTGAGTGATTAATATGAACAATATAAAATAGTTTTCTATCTATGAAAAAACCAAGAAGTTAATTGGTTTCATTTGGAGATCATAGGAGCACGTATAGATCACTACTGTAGGGATTCCACACTTCAATCTTACATGCATGATAAATTTTATATAAGAAGGGTTTTGGATGAATATTATCTTCAATGAAGAAAGTTACCCATATTAGTTATTTATTTCATCCAATATAAATAAACTCATTATAAATTTTACAAGAAAAGACCCACTATTTTGCTTTCAGGAAAATATATGATAAAAGAAATTTTAATTGAACTCCCACCAAAGGTGTTTTTGCTACTTCCAAAACCTTCACCTATAAAATAATATATTATATAAAAAAATTCATATTTATTATTGTTACTTGGTTTATGATATAATACATCATAATCTATGAGATTACCTCAACTCATGATATATGAAATCATAGGTGTTGACATATATATATCATATCATTTGATATATCCTATTATAAGGTATGCTGGTGACATTTTAAGGATTAAAATACAGTTTCATATTTCTTAAGCATGATATTCCCTTGGATGAGTATAAATATAGATGTATTTTTAATTTAGGTTAGTACTAAAAGGTTTGGGTTTTGTAAATAGTTACACGTCAATATGTTTTTAACATATTGATCTGGTGGAAGGAATATGATTCTAAACTAAATAATTAGAGTAATTCATCCATAATGGGAATACTATAAGATAAGATAATGAGATTAAAATCCACTTTAAAAATATCATCTGTCAGATTCCATCCAAAGAAAAAAAAATCAAGATGTCGATCATCCAACCGAGTATGTCATAATAAATAATGGAACCACTGGATTATCTTGTGAAAGGAAAGTATGTAATTGGTGACCATAATAGGATTTTGTTCCCAGATTTAAAATTCTATTTGGGTTACAATTAACTCGATGGACTTTATTGGAATGTGTTACCATATGAATACTGTTGTGTAAATTTATATGATGGATTATGAAAAAGAGTTATCTTCTCTACTATCCAATAGTCATATCTAATATGATTAGCATGAAGGAATACCTAAATTTCCATGTAATAAGGTAAATTATTAGGTGATCCAATTCTTCATTAAATAGGGATATTTTTTTACTAATTTTAATGATTAAATTTAAAAGGGGACAAATTTTTAGTAAGAGAACATTTAATAAAATGTTGTATTAAGTAAATGTAAAATATGATACTCTTCTGAAAGAATCATCATTGTAGATTATTGGAATCATCTTAATCGAATGTGAATTTTCAATAAATTCTTTTAAAGGATAGTATTATTGTAAGAAACTTCTTACACTGGTATGAAAACTTAAGAACTATTCTTAAGAGGAAAAATTATATGTGTTAGGGTAACACCCTCTCGGGTAACCAATTGTTGCAACTATTAAACACTTGAATATAGATGATTATGAGAAGAATAAAATTATTAAATTGTGTTTTAAAATTAAATAGGTTAAATATAACTGTATAAAATTTATTCCTTACTCATATAATCAATATATTTGAGTATTTCAATTAATTGTAGAGGCTAAAGATATACTCTCAAGTTTTCTATGGTTATGGAATTTATTATAGAATCATTTTTAAAACATTTATGATAATTTGAATTTATTTATGAAATGTCTAAACTACTTTCTAAAAAAATTGGGAATATATGAACTAGTAATGATATGTCAAGCTTATATAACTATATTGATGGAACAGATTGGTAAAAGTGAAAACCAGGGGAATAAAACTCAATTGGACTGTCCAATAAATTTAGAATTGATTTCCTTTTTTCCTTTAATCCTCAATGATGTTTTCTGATAAAATGAAATCTTTTCTCTCATATAAAATAGTTCATCAAACCTAAAGGGTTTTAATAAACCCTATGGAAAGTCCTTATTTGGAATCAATATAAATTATTATATTTTAAAAGGATATATGTTATTGAATATATTTCTTAAAAGTGTTATAAATATATTGGGTTTGATGATCTTGGAAATATTTAATGAAAATTTTATTTTTATATCAAATAATGAATAAAATGGTTAGTGAATAATAATTTTGAATGAAGAATAATAATAAACACTGATGAAGCTATATAAAGCATGTGTATTTTCATATTATTTCTTGTATATGATTTTATATATTGTTTGTTAATAAAGAGTTGTTATGAACAATGTGATATGAAAAATGATATAAAAATTAGTTATAATTCATCAGAATCTAGAACATGTTTGAAAAAAATAAGGATAAATTTTTTTATCAGGATTTTTGGTAAATATGAGGGATTTTATCCTACCACTCATCAGTGAAATATGTTTTTGAGAATAAAATATTTTTTTGTACACTTATCTAAACATAAAAAATTCCACATATGATAGAAAAATTCATTAATTTTTAAATATTCCCACTAATATGAAATAACCATTTTTCTAAACATAAAGGAGATTGTGTATAATATCATGATATTATGATATGAATATATTTTTTAATATATTTTTGGGTGTATAATTTGATTTATAGAAGTTTAAATTATAAAAAATAAAAGATTAAACTAGCCAAAATCAAAGTGAATATTACATTATATCTTAAAATATTTTTATCATATACTGATAATGATAAATTTAATGATTTTCATTTAGTTTTCTTTATTAAGTGAATAACACTTTATATATGAAAGGAATATATGCTGTTTTGGTAAACAAATAATGTAATGAGTTGAATTTTGTAACGCAAATGATCTCAACCGATGATGATGATGTACTTTGAATTAGTTCGATTTATAAAATAGAAATTATTAAAATCATTACATTAGTTGTTGTGATGTTAAAGAGTTTAAATTTCATGGTCAAGGTGCTAAACATTAGAAATACGGTTTCTAAATCTCCAAAATATTAAAACAACATTTCTTCAATGAAGTTTTATGATTATGTTATTAGTGGTATTTTTTCAGATAGTCACATATAGATGTGGGAGCAATTACATAGAGATGTAATGAGTTTAACATAACCTCAGAAGTATAATAGGCATAAAGGGTTGTATGTAGGTCTATTATATGTGATATGATTAGAGAGTCACTTATATATGTTTCTATTAATATTCTTAAAAAAATTATAATATAAAAATATATGATGATATATAGAAGTTAGTCTACACTTCATCATTATTTAAGGTTGGTTTCTTATATGACAGGATGTTAAATGATATTTTAACTCTTGAAAAATTAATTTATGTTATCCCAAACTAATGTAAATCATGGATTATTGAAGTTTTTGATTAAATTTTATGATTACTGTGAGAAACATTTCCTCTAGATATTCAAAATATGAAATTAGGTATAAAATATGCTTAGTGTGTTATGTGAACCACCAAGTAAACTATATGGAGTGTTACACATTGTGTTTTCAATTTACTAGGGGTGGTTTTCTCAGATTTGGATTTCAGTAATTTATAAGACTGTAAATATACATATCATAAAAACCTTCATTCCATGATATATTTATTATGAAAACCTTGATTTGTAGATAATCAAAGGTTGTTGGGTACGTTTCTAATCACTTCATTGGTTAAGGTTTATCCAATATGGTATTTATCATCTCATATAATGATTATTGAACTTGATTCCATGATTGATATAGACTGAAGGAGTTTATCATTAAAATTAGATAAATCATGTGTTATTATTATCTATTGGAAGAGTGTTATGTGATGTTATCATGCATAAAGTTGAATGAAATGTGATATATTCATTGACTGAGTTTGTATATACTTAAAAATAGAGAATGTGAGTAATTATATGATATTATCAAACTCCATGTTTTATGATATATGGATGTATAAGAAAAAAGGATCATATAAAAATAAATTCATATATATAATAATATAGTTGGGAATATATATAGAGATACATATGTTTTACAGAGATCACACCAGATGAATTTGTATGTTTTTTATCATTTATGCTTTTTAGGGGCCACCCTTTCCTATAATCATAAATTTTGGAATTAATCATTTTTTCAATTCTATAAAGGACCATGAGGTCATATTTTTTTGTTTGATACATGGGTATTATGTTTTATGAACCTTAGAGAGATGCTCAATTTTTTATAGTTTATCCAAAAGGAGGTTTGGAAGGATATTCACAAGGTGTTGCATATGTTGTGATACATAGTGAAATTAATGATAACATTCCAAATGTGTTTTTGAAGATGTCTAAAAGTAGATAAGGATAAAGTTTAGTAATTTATAATATATGATATAATAATAGTTTAAATGGAACAAAATCTATAAGTCTTTAGTATATGTGTGATATTTATGAAGATATTCCCTAAAACCCATGTCTAAATAATGTGTTTTAGATTATATGGTATTGTAAAATATAAATATATTTTGTATTTAATGACATATTAAATTAAAAAAAATATAATATACCATTTTTTTTATATCATAATTGAATGGTATATTATATCATGGCACTTACTCGGCCAGTTACATTCAACGAAACTACCATTATATTGGACATTTCATCCGTATTTGCTTCTTCCAATATTGTTTTCTTCACATCAATTGGTTTTTGTTAAGTATTTTCCTCTTATGTATATGATGGGTCCTCTTTATAATACAATGTTATAAACTTATTTTAATTTTTTATCTTACTCAATGACTCTTCAGCATATTTTCCACTATGACCTTGAGTTTCCTATGGAATATTTCTCCGTATCCTTAATGAGAAATACATATATTTTAGTCCATATATATTACACTAAAAAGTATTATCCATTGAAGACATACAAATAATATTTATTTCAACAAAATTTTCTCCTCTTATCTTATTCCATGAAGTGTTTTTCTATGGAACAAGCATTTTGTATAGACCCCATCTTTCCACAATTATAACATTTTATTCATGGTGTATTCTTATTTATCTCTTGTGATTCTCTATTGTGATTATCGGTTTATCCTAAATCAATCATCCTTTAAGGAGTGGTTGTTATTGATTAGTCTTAATCATGATTGTATTTTTCATATGATAAATCCCCCACTTATTTTTTATTCTGGAAAATACCTTTGTTTCTATAGAAAATAATAAAACTTTTTTTTGTTCTCATCCATCACCTTTTCATTCTCTACAACCTTCCTAATAAAAATTACTAATTTAATTATAGAAGTCTATACTATTTCTTTAACCTCAATCATTTTCATCTTTTCATTGACTTTTCCTTAATTCTCTTTGATCTTTTAAACTGTATCCATAATTATATTGTTCAATACATCAATGATCCTAGCCTACTCTTATAATGAAAATGGTGTTTTTTGATTTTATTTAGCTACTCCAGATACTCAGATTTAAGATTTTTTATCTCATCTATTGACTAAACATTATAGTTTTCATACAGCTACATATAGAGTCTTAAATATCATACCAAACCATTAGATTTTTTGGCCACCAAATATCTAATTCCTAATGAGTATCTTCTAAGACCACCTTGATATAGAAAATTCCCTCAGGCTCAGCATCATCACTATCACTTCACCACTCAGCATGATGTTTGTTTATGAATGCTACAATAATATCCATTTTGAAGGATTTTCAATCCACAACCTCCTCCACTTTTATTCTCATGAGATGTTATATTATTGTGAAATAATGTTTTTTATAAATAAATAATACTTGGTACTCATATTTACTTTTACCTCCTAAGAAAATTTCTTCATGGGTGCATTATGAAGTGACATAAGAACAACAGATATATATATTTCATAATTTTACATGAATATTCAATAAATTTGACAATAATACATGATTTAGGACCCTAATGGTTAAGTTTCTTTAGATACTAGAAACACAATCTTTTTATTTCATGAAATATATCCATCATATACCAAAAATATCTTCCCAAATGGTACTCTTTTAAGACATACCATACTTAGAACCTTTCTTCATAACCTAGGAAGAGGAAACATAAGAAATATTGATCTCTAATGCCCATTAAGGGTAAACACATGAGATATCAATCATTTAAGTATAAGATGATCATAAGGGAATGATAAAATATTCTAGTGTATGTCATCAACATAAAACATTCATACCATAAAAAACATATATCATAAGTTCAAAATCAATTCATATATAGAATAATTATCAATAAGGGTGTCAAATCGGTGATAAATATCCTAGAGTTTTTATATAAGGATGTGAAATCATAAAAATAATAAATAATAATATTGTGAACTTAGATAAATGAAATCATTTCCACACATAATATTTTGAATATTTCCTGAAACTTATCATACTCATCCATCAAAATTTTATAAAATCTATTCACCTTCATGTCTACACATTTTCATATGATCATAGATATAAATCTACCATAATCATGCATCAATATGTGCACAAATATATTCTCTATCATGTTATTTCTTATCATCATAATCTCAAAATATATCCATATCACTTTACCCAATGAATTTGTGGGCTATAAAATACCCAACTGCCTCATAATCACAATTCATTCATATAAATGACACAGTATCAAAAACAATATTCATATCACCATAAAATTACCATGGAAAATAAAAAAATTTCATAAAAATCTCATCAATATATTCATAGATCATCTATAGAAATATTATGGATGTAATAATTGGATTATAGTACCATTAAATCATAATTAACATCAATAGATTAAAATTTTCTTTAAAATATATCCAGAATAATTTTTTTCGGAAAATTTCCTTTTCCTTTTGAAATAACTTATTTCAAATTGAAGAGTTTACTAAATATTAAGGAAAATAATTTATTTGATAAGAACATTGGAAACATATAATTGGATATTCAAGTCATTGAGTGGTCATGATGGATGAAAATTCTGTTAATGCTATATAAGTTAAAAGAAAACATTCCTTGAAAACTTTTGTAAAAACAGGAAAAAAGAACCTCATTTAGTAAATGAAAAGAAGTTTCATTTAAAAAAAATTCATAAAAATTAAATCCTATTTAAAATTTAATTTAAATAATCATTTAAGAATATTTAATACATTCTTTATAACATTTTAAAAAAAATTGTTATTGAATAAAATGTTTTTTGACCAAAGAATTAAATAAAGTAATATTTCATTAAAAAATATTTCGCTAGTCTCTTGTGTTATTAAAGAGTGGAAAATTAAATTAGATCATGTACTCTAAATATTTAATTGTATGAGAAGAAGTTTCTTGAGAGGTATATAATAATATTTTTTCATCAAAAACATAATCCTAAATAGTCTCAACAAACCATGAGATTATAACATAAAACCTTTACCACTTTAGTAAATTTTAAATCCTAATCCCTAGAATGAATAAAATAAAATGAAATGTTAAATATCATGAAAAGAATGATATTAATTATATAATATATCAAGGGGTTGTTATGTACACCTCATAAAATAAATGAGTGGTGAATATGTTATATGTTCTACCTTCCCAGGATTTTGGGCCAGTTCAATTATTGAAAGAATTTTAAATTTTTAGGTGGTAAAAGTGATGATTCTTTAAATGAGACATAAATTTTAAATATGAGTGTTTTAACACCTAATGTTTTTATGTGTTTTATGTACTTGGAGGTTTTATAGAAGTTTGGAAGAGTTTTTAGAGCATCAAGCTTTGAAATCTCACTCTCTAGGAGAAATAAAAAGGGTGTGTGGTATATTTAAACCATGTTCCCCCTCAAGAGAAATCTTGCAGATTTTTAAGGGTATCACATAGTTTTTTAAACTTTGAAATGTGGGGTAGATAGCCTTGTCTAAAGTATGTAGAAAACTATATAGGTGGGTGCATAGGATGTATGTGTTTTTTCAAACTATGCACCTAGTCACATTATTAGTGACACTGAACCAACAACATCACATGGTTGGTAGAAAGTTACACTAAACCATGTGGAAAAACACTATGGGGTATGAAACTTGGATAGTTTGATCTATATAGTTGGAAAAAGAATATAAAAACCATTTAGACTAACCATGAACTTCTATAAAGAGTAGTTAAACAACTATTTTCCCCATTAAAAATTATTTCATTTTTCCTCACCAATCTTACTAATTTCCCATTATTCCCTAACAAATTGATCTCCCCTATTTGACCTCCACTAAAAATCCAATGATCTATGTCAGATGATATCTAGTTCAAGAACCCTTGGGTTCCTCAGAATAAAATAAATAAGATCTCGAATCCTCATGCTTCTTTTCATTATTTATCACACCATAGGGAATACTAAATATATACGAGCTCTTTTCCCCTATTTTCACATTGTATTATGAATAATTTGGATTCTCACGTTCAAGATCGAATAAAATCTTAATATTTTATGAGTGGACCATCTTCATTATAAGTTAGGTGTTCATGTTTCTTTTACTTAAATTTTGTTTTCTTAATAAATTATTACCATTGTTCTGCTTTCCATACCTTGTGCGTGTATCTTTTAAATAATGAAATTAATAAAATAATTTTAATTGGACCATAATTAGTCATGGTATAAGAATTTTATGTGATTTTGGGTTGAATAAATCAACCAAAAAAACCACCTAAGGTGATTTATTTTCATGTTAATTGTTATTTACCTTTCCTTATGATTATTTGACTTTTGGATTTGCTACTTAAATAGACCTTGAGATGTGATGATTCATTACACAAGAAAGAGATTAATAATCTAAATTGAACAAATTATTTTGACAGCCAAACATCCATTTTATTATAAAACCACATTTGAGAAACACTGTATTATAAATTAAACAAATTAGATATGTAAAATGTGTTTGAATACTATTAAGTCATGAGTGTTTCTCATGGAAATTACTTTTGATTTTAAATAACATTATAATATAATAAATAATGTTATGACAACTCATTTCAACCATTTATTATTATAAAAGGGAAAAAATGAATTAAATTTAATGCAAGTGTTATGTTGGTGTGATATTTTCGTGGTTTTCCAAATTGATTATAAAGAAAATGGATTAATTTTTTTTTATCATTTCTTGGATAATTTCTTGACAATGGATAATGGAGATATAAATTTAAATAAATGGAATGTTAAATTTAATTAAAGTAATCAAATGAAAAATGGAATTGATGTTTTCCATGTCCATTTATGATCTATTATATGTAAGGTTTCATGTGATTTGGAGCCTTTTCATTTTAGGAGTGGTCAAAATTCATCCATACTTGGATTTTCGTAGGAATATATTAAGAACTCCGAGGACACCATCCCAAATCCTTGGGATAGTTTCCAAGGTAGAAACACACCTTGTAACTTTTTTTCAATGTATTACATGTGAATTCTTTGGTGTGTCCCTGAGGATTAAATAGATCTCTCTCTACTCTAGAAACTATAATTCCTCTTATTCACTTCTTAGATTCATCTTGATTTCCTCAAACACAAGATGGAAAGGTTTAACTTCATGGGATCAAAATCATTCTATGACTAGGATTACTTTGGATATGACTCCATGAATTTTGTTATAACTTTTTATGGTGGAATAAAAAGGTTTTATCTTATGGATTACACTTAGACACCTATATCCAAACTTCATGAGTTATTACTGTGAGTTGTATTGACCCGATGTGGTCAAGGATTCCTTGATTACACCCTATATCCATCCCTATTATTATTATTTTATAATATGATCCCATATATTGTGATTACGGGTTTGAAACCCTAGGCATGATGTCCCTTATCGGATATATAATCCTGTCAGGTGGATGCCATTCTAACTAAACCTTGGGTCCATTCCAATGCATATATATCTATGAAAATTATTTTCATACATGTGAATATATATACATGATGTCAAGTGTGCAGAGACATTTTAACTTAGGCCAAATTAGGTATGGTCAACAAATTTTATTTAAGGAAACTAAGCATGAAATGTTATTATTTAATTATTACCATGTAATTTTCATAAACCTAAACACTGGTAATTTTATCTCCACGAACTAGATATAGTAATACATCATTGGCGGTGTCTACTAAGTATATATCAAGACCTTTTTGGGTATCCATTTCACTATGTTATCCAAACAGACCTCATGGTTGCAGGAGCAGGATTATAGATTATGCTTATACTATTACGCCTGTACGTGGGAGGTTAGGAGCAAAGGACTGAAACAGAGATTACAATTCTAGTAGTGATGAACCTTGGTGATTTTTTATTTACCTTTTCTATTATTTATCTATATTTAATGTTTTATTTTTACTATACATAATGAAATATTCATGGATGATTTCTCATCATTTATTATTGTCAGTTTTTTCATTATGTTGAATTTATTTATTATTACTTATATTGTATTTACTACTAATCCCAAGGGTATAGTCTCTCCACTGAACCTCAATTATACCCTCACTAGTAGTCCGGAACCTCACGATATCAATGGTTTTTTTCCTTTGGTCTTACTATTTTGGGATTGTGTATATGAGACTAGGAATTTTTTGACACTTGGTAAATAGTTTTTTTTCAGTTATAACAACTCAAGAAAGGGTGATATATCCATTTTATAGGGATTAAACTATTGTTTCTATTTTTCTATTTTATGGTTAGTTATTATTTCAACTTAAGTGATTTTTGTACTTTCATTGGTCATTGGTTTCTTATTTATGGAATTTACCCATAGACTAGTATGGTAAGTAATTATTGTTTTATCCCTCATTATAGGCATTAAGGATTAAAATTACATGCATATGTCATTCCATATAGGTTTCATCATCAATTTTCTGGTGCAGGATGATTTTTATGCACTAATTATGTAATTATTTAGCATGCTTACCTTTGTATCTTGATTAGGTGATTTGTTAAAAATGACTGCATATACACCATGATGTGTGATTCATCAGGATGTTTATCTGTATTTCATTCTTGGTTGATTACCTATATTTATTTCCCTCTAATGGCATGCCAAGTCATAATTATGAAATATTTCTGGTTAAATAATGTGTTTCAATAAAACTAAATGATGTTTTCTAGCATAAATTGATAGTGTAATTCTATGTAACTGACCAATTTGGATATGTTTGATCTATAACTATTAGTATCATAGGTGAAAATATAAATGGTTTAGATTAAATGGGTTCCATATTTTTACTTTATAATGTGTATGGTTGATTTATAAATTGAAAAATGGTGACCCATATTGTTGAACCATCTCTTAAAGACTTTATATATTTGGAAATAAAATGTAGTAAATAGGTTTAAATTAAATTGGAACCAATGGTACAATTATAAAGTGTATGGGACTCCATAAATAAGAGAATGGTGACCTATATTATTGAACCATCGTATTTGTACTGTTCTAATATGAGACCAAAGATAAAACCTGGTTGCAGTTACAAGAATTCTGTTTGTGACTTATAAAGGAAAGCATATTTATAAATGGGAATGGTAATTCATCTAACTGAACCATGATAATTGTATTTATATTATAAACTAAATTAATTTTAGAAAATGGATTCCTTTATAAAGGATAGTACATATTATTTGTGTATGAAAACCCATATAACTAGAATATTAAATTCAAAATTGGACCCAAGTAGGGCAGTTGGGACATGCTTCTTATGAGATAAACCTTCTAAGGGTGTTTAAAAAAATTATTAATAACATGATGGGACACTCAAAGATTTCATTATTCCTTTTATTCCTTAGTACTTAAACCCCATGGGTTTATGTTATTGCTAATGGATATGTCATTTAATGTGTTTTTACATGCTTATATGGTGTTACATATAAACTTATGGTGGTATCTTACTTGACTAGTTACCTTAATTCAGAAAATCCTTGTAATGTAATTTTGAGCTTATTTATTTTGTTGTGTTAGTTAGTTAAAATTTCAATTTTAACTAAAGAGTTTTTCCCTCTATATATTTTAGTAGATATTTTATTTAAAAAAGAAATTTTTTAAGACTCTTAAATTAAATAAAAGGTTAAATTAGATATTATAATCGAACTTTCTTAAAATTATATGTGATATACGATAAATAAATTGATTAGGAAATTTGTTTTTAAAACCAGTACTTGAGATCCCTTATATATTAGCTATTTAAATGTTAAAATAAATCAGTTTAAATTACTTAAAATTAAACCTTATATCAGTGTTTATAGTGTGTACCCCCATGTAACGGTTAGATAGAGAATTTATTTGAGAAGAAACATGAGTGTTTCTCAAAGGAAAAAGTTACCATATGACCGTTTTTACATAAAAATAAATGATAGGTGGTACAGCATAGTTATCCTTTTTAAGTGTGACTATTGTTTAAAAATTTTACCCCTTCTGTTAAAATGAAGGGTAAGCTATGAATTGACTCCATTGTAGAGGGTAAAATGTTGTATCCTTGATATTTTTCTCTAAGAATAGTATATGCTACATGTTTGTTCTAGTCGAGTTAGGTTTGACTCTAAAATAATGAAAGGACACCCCATGATAGATTTATGGTTTTCTGTTATGTTGAAAATTTAGGAGTTATTATAATATATGTATACCACTAAGAACCATAGCATTACCCTTTATTTTAGTGTTCTAACTATTAAAAAATAACTCCTATATTCATATGCTAGTTGATTAATAGGACCTTGTATCTTGATGTTGGTAGGTGAAGCAATTGTGCCTATGATGATAGATTCTGAGACTTGTAGGTTGATTCTTCCATAACCGATTCCGTTTAATGTATTCTAATATATTGTTTATTATCTCATTATATTCCATGTAACTAATTACCATAAATGGTATGTGGTTCTTATGATATAGAACTTAGGTCTAGGTGGACAGACCCATATTCCCTCTCTTTGAATCATACCCTAGTAGTTGAATGAAATTTTTCTATTAATGATAGCCTATGGAAAAGGTTGTTTCGGTATTAAATTGTATTGTTTTCAGATATCCTCATTTTAAACACTTTTTTAGACTAATTTTTAATAAGTACTTGATTCTTTTGACTCCAAAAAAGTAGTGATGCATTTGATTCTGTAAATCACCCTAAGTGCCTGTTTATCGAGACTAGTTTTAATGGGAATGACTATTATCCTTCCCTAATGAAAAAACAGTGTTTGTAAAATTAGTGGCTACTTTTATAAAGTCACTCTCTAAGGATAGAGGCCATTTGGTTAATCATGGAATAGGTAAGATACTTGATTTTGAATAGGGGTTCAATGGAAACTCTTGTCATGACGGAAAATATTGTGTCATGTTTAACGGTCACACTGAAATTTTTTGGATGAAGAATCTCAAAAGAATGAGTCATTTTTTTTGATCTTGGTGGTATGAGATACAACAAATACCTTATATTATAAGTCTTTTGGAGTTTATTGTGCATAAATGTGTTTTATATTTGATCATCAGTGAGCAGCTGAGTATGGGTCAAGGATAAGAGATTTATTAATCTAATTCTTTTGGGAATAGAGACCAAATTATTACAGTAAATTTAAAGGAAGTTACCTAGATGATGGATAAAATAGAATATACCTTTACATGCATTTTATAGAGATGCAGATTCAATCCTTGAAAATGGTAGGTGTGTCCTAGTTTATACGAGCATGGATAAAAGGAATCTATACATGACTATCAATAGTGTGCTCCCTGTAAAGAGGTGATCATGCCCCAAATATTAAAACTTACCTGAGTATGATGTGATATAATCATCTATGCATCAATATAAAAATTTAAATATATGTTGTCGTATGATAAAAAAGAATCCATAGGAGTTGCGCACAAGAATCAGTTTTAAGATAAGAAAAATGGTGTATAGTATACCACTTACCATTAGAAGGTCATAACCCTTGAGGTGTCTATTTTTACGTAAATTTTATAAGTTCATTTCTCAGAAATCTAGAATGTGTGATGGAATATGTTACTTATTACTCATGTATGAGTGGACTCTAGTCCATGTCAGGAATCTGCACAAGATGGAAGGTACATGCACTGAGGTAATTAGTTTTCTATTCATTTAAATGGAAAAAGAGTATCCTAATGTTGGGAGAGAAATTTTAGTCCCCATTTGGAAACCTTCATGGGAGAGTGGTCATGGGACCTTGATAATGGTCATGTTAATGTCATTTTGACAATCATATTCCAATTAATCATTGTAGAAATGTATGAATAGAATCCATGATAAATTTAATGTATGATATGATGATTGTTTTCTATGAAATTCATTTGATAGATTTAATCCAAAAGTACCTTATGAAGTCCCAGGTATGCTAGATCATGCTAGTTTTAGTGATGGAGTTATATCATGACAGTTTGGAGTAGAATATTGTTTGATCATGAGACATCAGTTGATGTTAGGTACGGGCTTTGATGAAAGTTCTCTAAACAATATCTACATTCCTTTAGATAAGGATTTAAAATTGTTTTTAGTAACTCTTTGGGAATTCAATTCAATCATTTTTTAAAATAGTCATCTGGAATTTAGTATGTATTTGGATGTAGTATGTTATTAAATCACCTTAGGCAAGAACTAGGTATAATAGGGATATATTTTAAAAGGGCATCTGAATCCTGTCAGGAAAAAGCTAGTGTGATAGGTTGATCTTGGTTGATTGGAGTATGATCTTTATGACCAGATCAAGAAATGAGGGTTGTGTCATCATGTATGATTTGAAAAATGTGTCTTGAGTGTCTCTATAATACTATGAACATGTTTTAGTTTTCAATTTTGATGGTGGGCACGCCATGACTCAGAATTAGTTGTTAAAAACTATAACCTATAGTGGAGAGCTCTGTAGTCCGAATGATGTAAAAGAAAATGATGTGATTTTTTTCGTGGGTTATATGGGCTTGGATAAGCATTGTATAAAGGTTTATGTTTTGAGTATAGGAATTGTATCATGCTTAATATTACAAGGCACAATATTCTTAAAATAGAACATGAAGGTGTGTTGGGAATTATCAGATTGAATGAAAATGTTTGAATATAAGGTTAAATCCTGAGTAGGTCATGCGTTGTTCCATTATCCCTAAAGGATTCAAAGGTATGAGATTTTTCAAGGTGGGGAGGTAGTAACATCGCTTGTTTTTAGACCTGTTGAATTCTCAAAATAATTTTAACTTTTCAATTGGTTTATTTTTCAAATATTTAACTAAGCCTCGGAATGTAAATATGATTTTTGGAACACATAAAAGTGATGTTTTAGGAAGTGGTTTATGTCTTGAGATGTGTCTCATATTTTTTTATGAGTTTTTTGACTGTCGGGCTCTGAAATATCACTTTCCAATATAAATAGATAGGGAACACTGTTTGTTTAAACCATGGATCCCATTAGAAGAAACTATGTGACCCTGTAAGGGCTATTGCACAGTTTTCTAAACCATTCAAGGTGGGGAATATGAATGTACATAAATTATAAAATAAACATTAAAGTAGAGTGTTGAGGCTATTAATGGTTTTCTAAATGGTTTTACTAGTTTTATGGTTAGTTCCACTTAACCAATGGAACCACACGGTTGGTGCATGGTTATCCCTAACTATGTTGTCAAACTATTCAGGGTATGGGTCTTTGACATTGTGAGCTACATAGTTGGTGCACGGTTAGCCAAATCATATGGAATAATCATGTTCTTTAATATATAGGGGTGAAATTAGGGTTTTTACACTTCATACATATTTCTTTTCTTCCTCGCCTTTCTCCATTATTTATCCTGCAGTCAAGCCACTCGAGTTACCCCTTTTGGCCTCCTCTATGAATCCAAGGTTTTACCTTATATGAGCTCCAATTTAGGAATTATCAGGTGAATTGGAACCTAATATATAATATATCAAATTCACATGCTTATTTTCTTGTTTTATCTCACCGTACAGAATATTAAATTTGTGTGAACTCATTTTACCGCTTTTCAAAGAATTTGGTGATTATTCTAATTTTTTCAATTATATCATGAATAATAACATAATATTGGATGATGAGACCATAAAAATTATGTTTTAGGTGTTCTAGTTTCTTTTCCATTAAATATCATTCATTTATAAATGATTTTTGTTTTTTTTCAACTACGAAACTTTTCGCATGATTCCCCTAAATTATGCAATTTATCTAATTAAATTACGTAAACCATATTTAGACATTTTATACCATTTTTATATGGTTTCAGGTCAATGGACTCAACCCAAATCACATTTTAATTTTGGTTTCTTTCTTGTATGTTGGTATTTTTCTTTCCATTTTATTGTTTCACCTTTGGGTGTGCTCCTCAAATCACCCTTGTGGTGCAATGACTCATTCCACATGAAGGAGATGAATAATATGGATTGAATAAATTTTTTTGATAGCCAAACTTCAATTTTCTAACAAAATTATTTTTTAGGTTCAATTTATTATAAGTTAAACTAATGAGATAACATAAATTAAATTGACTACTATTATGGAATGAGTGGTTATCGTGGCCTTTACATTTGATTTCAAATGTGAATGTAATATAATGAATAATGGTATGTAACCTCATTTGTACCTTTTACAATTATAGATGGAAAATAAATGACTGAAATTGAATTTAGGTGGTATTTTTTCCTGGTTTTCCCATGGCCTTTATGTTTTATTATTAACGAAATGTCTTAATTCTTATTTATGATTCCTCAGATACATTATTTCCACTTGTTAATGGGAGTAGAAATTTAAATACATGAAAAAACTAAATGGAGTCACTATAATCAACTATGGAAATGGAATGGATATTTTACATGGTCATTTATGATCAATCATATGTGTGGTTTCATTTTTTTTGGACCTTTTCCCTTTTACAAGTGGTCAAACTTGAGATATCCTTGGATTTGTGAGGTAATTACATGACTACTCATCAGATTCCATGTAACAACCCAAAGTTTCACTAATGGAAATCCCTATTGATCAAGTTAAATGTCTCTTTATGTAAAACATTTATATAAAATGTCAACTTCTTTGGTTTTATGTTATGAATTGTGACTGATACTTTTATAGTCGTTGAACAGTGATCACATGATTAGTATAAATATAGGGCTTTAACAAATCCAATTTACTCAGACAAAAGAAGTGATGGCCTCATCCAGTATCATTGCTACATAAGAAGACCATTTTTCAGAGCTCTGAAAAGAGGTGGCATCCTTGGGCTTCACTCTTGACCAAGCCCAAGCTGAGCTTCATCATGTCAACCTCGAACAGGACCATCTACAGGAAAAGTGGAAATTGATAGAGATTACCACTCGACCGATGTTATCTGAGCCACCCCAAGAGTCTGTCACCATCGCACACCTTACTCTTAGGTCTTATGCGGCTGTTTAGATTGGTTATGTATCAAATCTCTAGTAATATGTTCATTTATATTATTTTTTATTGTATATAATAATGAATATACCTTCTTGTCATTACTGATACATTGTAAATAGTTTTTAAAGTACAAATAGTGTTTTTAGTTATTATTTAATTAAGAAATATATTTTATTAAATTAATGGATTTTTGAATTAAATAATATTTTAATAAAATATTATTATTATTATTAAATTAATTTTGTTATATATAAATTATCATATAATTTTTTGAATGCAATTATAATTTTTATTAAGGTTTGAAATCCATTTCTGTCTAAACCCGAGAATTTTCTATAAATGTCAGATTTTATTTTAAAGGTAAAAATTAACATATTTAGAAAATTATTTAGATAAAATAAATTATATTTATGGAATCAGGACATCTAAATTATCCAACGGCGAATTTTTCATAATTTTCTGAGACAGTCAAATTTTTGGGTAAAAATTAAATACCGTTTAAATATGTAATGTGTTTATGACATCATAATGATGCAATAGTGATGTAATAAAATACTATAATCTGTATGCTCATCCAATATATGTTTTTCCATTAAAATAATGTAATTTTGGGTCTGTTTGACTTACTTTTCAAAGCATTAATGGACCCCTCAAGACTTATTAAACATCTTGTCCTTTTAAATTATTTTTCGTGGGAGTGTGACCCACCTCCGCATAAGCAACCCCATTATTTTAAGAATTTATGACTTTTTAATTATAAAATATTGTTTTCCTCTTCCCTTTTCCAAAAACCATGGGCAAAAAACATGATCTGATTGGTGGATGGATTAGTTTAATGTAAGGGGTCCCAAACCTAAATAATAAAGAATTCACTCACCTTTCGTATATAACCCCACCCAAGCTCCCACTTCCTCCTCACTCAAAGACTTTGGAGTTCATACAAACTCTATCTTAATCTCTCTATAATCCTCCCAAGGTGTCCCAAGCTCCCAATAATCCTCTCTCAAGACTCTCTCAATCCTTTGGAATCACACTTCCAAGTATGGGTTTTTTCTTCCTTTCTCATTTTTGTCCAATTTTCTTTAAGTTGTTTTGCCCATTTAATTTCTATTATGAATGTTGGGGTATGGTTTTAAACCTCCATAATACTTACCTCTTTATGTTTTAATTATGGGAGACCCCTTTATCTCTCATTAGATGCCTCCCATGTACACCCGTTACTATACCGAGATTTTGAAAGGAACTTCTCTCTCCTCATTTACATTCAAGTAGTACTTTTGTATCATGAATATAAATTCAATTACAATTATTGGGACATGTATATATATGACCTCATTAATTTAAATTACATTTAAATATTATGAGGAACCCCTTTCTCTCTCATAAACCATTTTTATAAATTCTTATGTCACGCCGTTACGCTGCCGAAATCGCACTGATTTTCTAAGCCAATACCATTGTGTAGTGAATACCATGCCCATTTCTCCATCAAGGGTATTAACATTTATGCACATTTACTTATTGATTATAAATATTAATTTTTGAATTCCACATTCCTATATCATGGAATAAATGATTAGGTTTTATGAATCCATGTTTTATGATCCATATGGAACACTTATGCATGAAATGAAATTTTTAAGAAGGGTGCGCCCTTATAGCGCTCCAATGCATTGGGTAAAGTATAGTATCATGATACGTCATGTGCAATGAGTGTTGACTCATTATAATTCAAGTGAAACAATGGATTACTCGTTCTTCATGTGCAATGAGAATTTACTCATGCTCCATGTGCAATGAGCCTTGGATCATTCTAATTCCATGTTAAGCGTTGTTGCCACATTTCTGTGTTATGATTATCATGATTTATCATGCCTTTATGTTTGTGTTTCTATTGTGCTCTATTGATATGCCTATTGTCTAACTTTTATTTTACTCCTCATGTATTCCATGTTTATTCCCTTATTGGGCTTTATAGCTCACCCATTTTCTTATTCATGTCCTCAGGTTATCCCATGCAATGCTAAGTACGAGGGAATGTAGTGGTCATGTAAAGGAAGTTTTCAATAAAGATGTTTTATTTCATGTTTTAAGTTGTTATTTAATGATCCTAAGCCCCAAAGACACTAGACCTCTCAATCTTCCATGTTGTATCAAGTGGATAGTTTATGTAATAAATCATGTTTAAGTTTGTAATAAAAGCAGGGTTGTCATAGTTGGTATCAAAGGATAGGTTTAGTTATTTTTGGGATTAGGATTAGAAAACACTAGTATATCCTTAGAGACAAGACTATGTATAATAAAAACATCCCTAAGTTTTGTTAAGTACTGAGTAAGTGGTTTATCAAGCAAATACATCTCTGTCTGGATACGAGCAGGTAGAGGTGGCTCTGGCACAGATATATCCTAGGGGTAAAACCTGAAAACACCGATTTGAGCTAGACTCGAATGGGAACTGGTGTATGAAAACGGGCCTTGCTGTACTCTTGGTTATGAAACTCCTGGAAGATATGTCTTCATAAATTCACAAGCATAGTATGAACCCTTATTAAGGGAATTAAAAAATTCCCCTAAGAATACATGTTAGGAAGTAGATCATGAAAAGCCTAGATTGAAGCCTATAGACTCATGAGTTAAGAAGATAAAAGTTTATTTATAAGTCATCAACTTTTGTCTTTGGATTACCCTTTATGTGTTACCCCCCTAACTTTACTTTTATTCCATCTAATGGCTGGTAATAGGAGGACTCGTGCTAACAACCGATGTGATGATCATTGTGAGGACTGTACTAATGAGATTCCAAATCCAATGGGAGAGAGAATCGCGAACTTTTTCACGCTTCTCTCTCAGATAACTCATGATTTGAATAGAAACACGGGTCAAGAAGAACGTTCAACCCCCCCTAAGAAAGAACAAGTCACTATCGAGGTCTTCATGATACAAAGGACTCCAACTTTTAATGGATTATCTGATCCCATGATCACAGAACAATGGATCAACTCCATTGAAAAGATCTTCTCCATCCTTAATTTTTCTAAACAAGAGAAAGTTCTCCTGGCGGCTTATCATATGGAGGGTGAAGCTGATCAATGGTCGAAGTTGATCAAAAATACGAAGCCTAAGGAGGATATCGAGGTGTTGGAATGGAATGATTTCCGGAAGATTTTTTTCAATAAATATTTTCCGCGCACCCTCTAGATTAAGATGGAAAGGGACTTCCTTTCCCTAAAGAAAAAAGGAAAATAATCTATTGGAGCGTATGAGGAAAAAATCACAATTCTTGCACGATATGCTTCCGTCTTTGTTGCTACCCCCCGAATGCAAGGTTGACCGCTTCTTTGGTGGGATGAAGCCTAGCCTACGGAAAGCATTAGTGATCTGTGACTTCGAAAGCTATGAGGAAATTTTCCAATGTACCCTCAATGTTGAAATGGAGATCAGGGAATCACAGGGGTATCATGGGGACAAGAAGCGTAAGGTGGACTTCAATGTTGGTGGTCCGATGGATAAATCCAACGGTGCTAAGAAGATCCAACACCCCACTTTCCAAAAGTGCAGAAAGAAACCCCCTGGAAATTGCCTCAAGGGGACGAGGAAATGATTTAGGTGTGGAAGAGAATGGCACCTAGCTCTTAACTATTGGAAAGAAAGACCCACAGATGCGACAGAGGAGAGTAATGCTCAGTTCTAAACTCAACGTTTTGTTCATTGCTACAACTGCAAAGAACCCGGGTATTTTGCAAATCAGTTCCCTAATCTAGGGGTTTTTGGAGGCAACCAACAACCTCCAAGGCAGCAAGGAAGAGCTTTTTCCATCACTTATACTGAAGTGAACCCCGACAACGAAGTGGTGATAGGTACGCTAGTTATTCATTCAAGAATAGCGAACGTACTTTTTGATTCAGGTTCTACGCATTATTTTATATCTCAAAAGTTTAGTAGAACAATCCCAACACCACCACAAATCATGGAAGTGAAGATTTTGGAGAGTACGACAAATGGGGAAATCATTGCATCCCGTGAATATAAGTCCTCCCCTATTATAATCTGTGGATTGAATTTCCCAGCGAACATTGTCATACTCCCTCTGGTGGAATTTTATGCAATTCTTGGCATGGATTGGATTTCCTTATATAGAGCCAACATAAATTTTCAGGAGAGGGAAATCACACTCCATATGAAGAATCGACCCCCGATTCTTTACAAGTGTAAGGAGGAAGATGAATCTCCTTTAGCTCCATCATCTCAAGCATGGATATTACTGCCCTATGAGCATGCGTATCTGGCTTAGATGATTGAGTCCAAGGAAGAAACCATCCTTGAAGAAATGCCTATTGTGAGGGAATTCGCTAAAGTGTTTCCCGAGGAACTGTCTGGTCTTCCTCCTAGAAGAGATGTTGAATTATCAATTGAACTTATACCAGGGGTGCTACCAATATCCGAGACACCATATAGAATGGCTGTCATGGAGCTTTAAGAGGTGAAGAAACAATTATAGGAGAATCTGGATGAAGGTTTTATATGCCCAAGTGCTTCACCATGGGGTGCCCCAGTCCACTTCGTCAAGAATAAGGATGGGTCAATGCGGCTTTGCATCGATTATCGTGAACTTAACAAAATCACGATAAAGAACAAGTATCATCTGCCATGGATCGATGAATTGTTTGATCAGCTATGTGGAGCACAATAATTCTCCAAGGTAGATTTGCGGTTGGGATATTATCAAGTAAGGGTGAAGGAGGAAGATGTCCCCAAGACTGCTTTTCTTATAAGATACACGCACCATGAATTCATATTAATTCCATTCGGACTCACTAATTATCTAGAAATCTTCATGGACTTGATGAATAGAGTCTATAGAGATTACCTTGGCAAATTTTTGGTAGTCTTTATAAATGATATTATAATATAATCCAAAACCATGTAGGATCATTAGGAGTATTTAAGAACGGTACTAGAGACTTTGCGCAAGGAGAAGCTCTATGAAAAGTACAACAAGTGTGAGTTCTGGTTGAATGAGGTCTCATTCATGGGCCATATCATCACAGGCAATGGGATATCTATGGATCCCTCCAAAATAGATGAAATTGAGGGATGGTCGAGGCCAACATCAATAACGGATATCCGTAGCTTCTTGGGGTTATCTAGATATTATCGACTATTTTTGAGAAATTTCTCACTATTGTCCGACCCTCTTACCAAGACAACTCGAAAGGGAGTAATGTTTTCTTGGAGTGATCAATGCGAAGAAAGCTTCAAGGAGTTGAAAAAAAAGGCGTATCATTGTGTCTGTGCTCACTTTACCCACAAGTGGGGAAATTTTTGTGGTATTAAATGATGCTTCAAATAAGGGCTTAGGCTATTTGCTGATGCAGAATGATAAAGTGATATCCTATGCCTCAAGGCAGTTGAAAATCCATGAGCGAAACTATCCAACGCAGGATCTGGAGTTGGCGGCGGTGATCTTTTCCTTGAAAATCTAGTGGAATTATCTCTATGGGGAGAAATGTAAGATATATACTGACCACAAGAGTCTTAAATATATATTCACACAGAAAGAGATTAATATGCGCCAGAGAAGATGGATAGATCTCATCAAGGATTATGACTGTTCAATACATTACCACCCTGGGAAAGCGAACAAGGTGGCAGATGACCTAAGTATAAAGGACCCAGCGATTCAATCAATGATGAGAATTGAGAGGGATCCAATCTTCTTAGACTTGATGAAGAAGTACATGGGAATCATAAAGAAGGGGATATCATCAATCCCTTCACAAATGATTGCTCAACCGTCTCTTTTGGAAAGTTTAAAGAATGCTAAAAAGGATGATGTGGGAATTTAGGAAAAAGTGGAAGCTATCAAAAAGGGGAAATCCTTGGAGTTTAATGTTAATGGTGAAGGAATTGTATGATTTGGGAAAAGACTATGTGTTCCATCATGTCCAGAGATGAAGAAGGAACTTTTGGATGATGCACATAGATCAAATTTCTCTATTCACCCTGGGAGCACAAAGATGTATCAAGATCTCCGAGAAAACTTTTGGTGGGATAATATGAAAAAAGAAGATCGCTGAATATACATCAAAGTGCCTGGTGTGCCAGCAAGTGAAGACAGAGAGGCAGAAGTCTAAGGGGATGATGAAAACATTGCCCATACCAGAATGGAAATGGGATAAAATCGCCATGGAATTTGTCACAAGACATTCAAGGACATCCAAAGGCAACAATGCAGTATGGGTTGTTGTGGATCGTCTTACAAATACTGCACACTTCATTGCTATTCGGGAGGATTTCTCATTGTATCAACTGGCACAGATATATATCAGAAAAGTGGTAAGGCTACATGGAGTGCCACTATCTATTGTGTCTGATCGAGATCCAATATTCACCTCTAAGTTTTGGAAGAGTCTTTAACATGCTCAGAATACTGAACTGAACTTCAGTACGGCCTATCATCCTCAAACTGATGGCCAATCCGAGCGGACTATCAAAACAATTTAGGATATGTTGAGAGCGTGCTCAATAGACATTAAAGGAGGATGGGATCCACATATTCCTTTGGTTGAGTTCTCTTATAATAACAGTTTCCACTCGAGCATCCAAATGGCACACTATGAAACCCTTTATGGGAAAAGGTGTAGAACACAGGCGTGTTGGGATGAGGTTGGTGAACGTAAGCTGCTTGGACTGGAAATGGTCGAGGAAATGTTGGAGAAGGTAAAAACCATTCAGCAGCATATCAAGGCAGCTGAGAGTCTACAGAAGAGTTATTCAGATAATCATCGACGAGACCTTGAGTTTAAAGTTGGAGACATGGTTTTTCTACGCATATCTCCATGGAATAAGGTCATGAGGTTTGGAAAGAAAGGTAATTTATGTCCAAGGTACATCGGCCCCTTCGAGATTCTTGATCGTGTCGGGGATGTGGCCTATCGACTAGCACTTCCACCTACTATGGCCAAAGTACATGATGTCTTTCATGTATCCCTCTTAAGGAAGTACATACCGGACCCTTCACATGTACTCTCTTCTGAGTTGGTACAGTTGGAGGATGATATTTGTTATGAGGAGAAACCAATGAAGATCTTAGATCATAGAGAAAAAGTTCTACGAAATAAGACAATGACCCTTGTCAAGGTGTTCTGGCGAAACCACAAGTTTGAAGAAGCGACTTGGGAATCAGAGGAAATGATGTAGCTGAGTTACTGACATCTTTTTTAGTGTGGGAAAAGGAAATTTTGAGGGATAAATTTCTTAAGGGGGAATATTGTGACAACCCAAAGTTTCACTAATGGAAATCTCTCTTGATCTAATTAAATGTCTCTATATGTAAAACGTTTATATAAAATGTCAAATTCTTTGGTTTTATGTTAAGAATTGTGACCGTTACTTTTATATCCATTGAACAGTGATCAAATGATTAGTATAAATATAGGGCTTTGACAAATCGAATTTACTCATAAAAAATAAGTGATGGCCTCATCTAGTAGAATTTCTCCATAAGAAGCTCATTTGTCGGAGCTCAGAAAAGAGGTGGCATCCTTGGGATTTTCTCTTGACCAAGCGCAAGCTGATCTTCATCATGTCAAGCTCGAACGGGACCGTCCACAGGAAAAGTGTAAATTGATAGAGATTACCACTCGAGCGATGTTATCTGAGCATCCCCAAGAGTATGTCACCATCGCACACCTTACCCTTAAGTCTTATGCGGTTGTTTTAAGGGGTTATGTAACAAATCTCTAGTAATATGTTCATGTATATTATTTTTTATTGTATATAATAATGAATATACCTTCTTGTCATTATTGATACAATGTAAATAGTTTTTAAAGTACAAATAGTGTTTTTAGTTATTATTTAATTAAGAAATATATTGTATTAAATTAAGGGATTTTTTAATTAAATAATATTTTAATAAATTATTATTATTATTATTATTAAATTAATTTATATATATATAAATGATCATATAATTTTATGAATGCAATTATAATTTTTATTAAGGTTTGAAAGCCATTGCTGTCAAAACCCGAAAATTTTCGATAAATGTCGATTTTAATTTTAAAAGTAAAAATTAACATATTTAGAAATTATTTAGATAAAATAAATGATATTTCTGGAATCAGGACATCAAAATTATCCAATGGTGAATTTTTCATAATTTTCTGAGACAGTCAGATTTTTGGGTAAAAATTAAATACCGTTTAAATATATAATGTGTTTTATGACATCATAATGACCCAATAGTGATGTAATAAAATACTATAATACTTATGTTCTGACAATATATGTTTTACCATAGAAAATAATGTGATTTTGGGTTTGTTTTACTTACTTTTCAAAGCATTAATGGACCCCTCAATACTTATTAAACATCTTGTCTTTTTAATTATTTTCCATGGGAGTGTGACTCACCTCCACATAAGCAACCCCATTATTTTAAGAAGTTAAGACTTTGTCCTTATAAAATATTGTTTTCCTCTTCCATTTTCCAAAAACCATGGGAAAAAACATGAGCTTATTTTTTGTTTGGATTAGTTTAATGTAAGGGGTCCCAAACCTAAATAATAAAAATTCACTCACCTTTCCTATATAAACCCACCCATTCTCCCACTTCGTCCTCACTAAAAGCCTTTGGAGTTCGTCCAACCTCTACCCTACTCTCTTTAAAATTCTCCCAAGGTGCCCCAAGCTACCAAGAAGCCTCTCTCAAGCCTCTCTCAAGCCTTTGGAAGCACACTTCAAGTAAGGGTTTTTTCGTCCTTTCTCATTTTTGTCCAATTTTCATTAAGTTGTTTTTCCCATTTAATTTAAATTATGAATGTTGGGTTATGGTTTCTCACCTCTCTCATACTTCCCTATTTATGTTTTAATTATTGGATACCCCGCTCTCTCATTAGTTTCCTCCCATGTACACCCGTTACTATGCCGAAATTCTGAAAGGAACTTCTCTCTCATCATTTACATTCAAGAAATACTTTTTTATCATGAATCTAAATTCCATTAAAATTGTTGGGACATGTGTCTATATGACATCCCTACTTTCCATTACATGTAAATATTATTAGGAACCCCTTTCTCTCTCATCAACTGTTTTTATGAATTCTTATGTCACGCCGTTACGCTGCTGAAATCGCACCGATTTTCTAACCAATTCCACAGTGTAGTGAATACCATGCCCATTTCTCCATCAAGGGTATTCACCTTTATGAACATTTACTTAATTATTATAAAGTTTCATGTATGAATTCCACATTCCTTTTTCATGGAATAAATGATTTTGTTTTATGAATCCATGTTTTATGATCCATATGGCACACTTATGTATGAAATGAAATGTTTAAGAAGGGTGTTCCCTTATAGCGCTCCAATGCATTAGGTAAAGTATAGTATCATGATACGTCATGTTCAATGAGTGTTGAATCATGCTAATTAAAGTGCAATGAGGAGTTTCTCGTGCTTCATGTGAAATGATAATTTACTCATGCTCTATGTCGAATGAGCCTTGGCTCATGCAAATTCCATGTTAAGTGTTGTTGCCACATTTCCATGTTATGATTATCATGTTTTATCAAGCATTTATGTTCATGTTTCTATGGTTCTCTATTGATATGCCTATTTTCTAACATGTATTGTACTCCTCATGTATTCCATGCTTATTCCCTTACAGGGCTTTATAGCTCACCCCTTTTCTTATGCATGTCCTCAGGCAATCCCATGCGATGCTAAGTACGAGGGAATGTAGTGGTCATGTAAAGAATGTTTTCAATAAAGATGTTGTATTTCATGTTTTAAGTTGTTATTTAATGATCCTATGCCCCAAATACACTAGTCCTCTCGATCTTCCATGTTTTATCAAGTCAATTGTTTATTTAATAAATCATGTTTAAGTTTGTAATAAAAGCATGGTTTTCATACTCCACCTTGATTCATTAGGCTGGTTTGAAAGGGATATAACCACCTTAGAAAATGGTGATTTTCTCATATGTTAATTTCATGTCATTTACTAGATAATTTAATAGACCTCTCTACAATCCTGATGTTAGTATTTCTCAAATACACTCCTTAGATTCATGTTGATGTCCTCAGATGCTTGATGGAAATGGTTGACTCTTTGACCTCCAAATCATTATTAGATTGACATTACATGGGATATGATTCTTGATACTTGGTTTGAAATTTTTATGATGGATTTTGGAAAAACAATCCCTCAACGTGTCCTCTGGGTATGTTTTTTGTGTGATTGTGTTTGTTGACAAAGCTAGATGACTGCAAATAAGTATGGTTGGTGTTTGACGAAGATTGGTTATTAAGGTGGTGAAGTTTCCTAGAATTTTAAAAAAAATTGGGCCTCCATATCAGGTGTTTGATGTTTTAAAAGGAAGGTATTCCTCATAAGAGTGAATAGTATGAAGAACTGCGAAGAAATTTGACAAAATAAGAGAACCTTGTATCTCAGAACATGATTCGTGTACCATTTCTGGGAACGGTTCTCAGTCACATACTAGAAAGAGGGAATGGTATGTGGAGTAGAGAAAATGGTATGTGGAATGGTTTTTAGTGAAGTCATGTAGGTTCAGGGAATGGGCCTCTACGTAAAATGTGATGCAAAACGTAGACCATGGTGGAAAAATGGTACGTGAAACGATTATGGTTCACTGTAGGAGGATCAATGTGCGGTGGAGGCTGTACCAAATCAATGATTTAGTAATTCTTAGATTAGAAGATTTTTCATATATGTTTGAATATATAAGGAGTGCTAATCCCACTAATTTGAATGGAGAAAGAATATCATTAGAGAAAATCTCTTTGCTCCGGGAATTTGTCAAATTCCAAAAGTGGTTTGCAAGAAGCTATTTTGTAAAGGATAATGCAGTTCACAGAAGGAATTCCACTGAAGGTTTTTTCGGGGCATTGTAGGATTCAATGGAAGAATGTTTTTGGATGAAGAATGTAGTATGAGTAGGGGGAGCTTCGGTACACGGAATCAAAGGCAGTCCACGAACAGAGAACAATTCCTGGACAGGAGGTGATTCACAGAAGCCAGGCTAGTACCCGGACATGATAAAAAGATGAGATATGTGGATTTAGTACGTAGAGGTGGTTCATAGAGGCTGAACATGAAGGTAGTAGGTAGACGAAGGTGGTTCACAGAATAGGTATAGGTACGTGGAAGAGTTGGCCCATATAGGGAACCCACTACATAATATACGGGAGGAGTAGGTTGTTCGTGAAATATTCAACAAATCTTGAGAAAAACTTCAATTCAGTTTGAGAAAGTATTTTACCATTTTTAAAAGTACCTGGGAAGATGAAAATTATCTGAGTGTGGAAATGGGATATCAACAGAGCATCTACCTAAAGTTTAGAATGCAAGAATTCTTGCAAATGAAGGGACCCGCATGTCTATAAACTGTGTTTGACCCACAAGGCTTTAAACTATGAGTGGATTCCTTTCCAAGTACAGTGAAAGAATGAAGAGGAAGATGGTGAAACTTTCCACCAAAAGTGAGCTAGAGAAATAGGCATAGGGAGTGACCATTGGGAATGTTGTGAGTTGACCCTAAAATTTGTAATGGATATGAGTCTGGGCATAGAAGATCAAGCCTAAACCTTGTAATCATTCTAGGAAGTGATCCATAGTGAATTTTGTACATAAGCACATTTTTATTGTATTCTCCTTAGACATAGCCCAATGAGGGTAAACCAAATAAAAATTTATGTTCCATTGTGCATTCTTTACTACTTTTCTTTCAATTAATCATCATTAGATAAAATTGGAAAGGACATTAATAATAGAGATCATAACAAGTGACGCATATAATAATGATGTCAATATCCAATGGGGAAAAATGTTTTTTGAAAAGAATATAAATACCCTGATTCACCCCCTTGTCGAGGTATATAGTCCCCTTTTGGACCTTATAGTGGAATTCCAATAATTTATCCTATAGATTAAACTTAGACACCTTTATCTAGACTCCATGATCTTATACTATGATTCGGATCGACCCATTGTGGTCAATGATTCCTAAGTTACATCTTGGATACATCCCTATTATTATATTTATATCATATGGTCCCATATATTGTGATTGTTGGTATGATACCCTGGTCATGAATTCTTTTATCTAATCTGTAATCCTCTCATATAGGTTCCATGGATACTAAAACTAGGGTCCACATCGATACATATATATCTATGAAAATTACTTTGCAATGTATGCATATATAACCATGATGAAAGGTTTCCAGTGAGATTTTGTCTTAGGCTGAAGTAGGTATTGTCATCCAGGGGTCTTCAAGGAATCATATCCCAGCTTGTTATTATTTATTGCTTACCAATTCATTTTGATAAACCCACACAATAATTATGTTATATTAATGGATTAGATAGATTTAGAAACCACTGATGATGGGTTGCAGAGTATATATCACATAATTTATAGGCTTCCTTTTGATTGGGGTAATCAAACTGACCTAAGAGTTTTAGGTCATGTTTAACAGTTCACACATGTGTTATTATTCTTGTACGTGGGAGATTATGAGCACTAGATTGAGCCAGATCTTGGGATACTCATAGAGATAACCCTTAGGTATTTTTTTCATTCAATATATATTATTTATATGTAAATACTATATGTTTTATATTAAACATTATGAAATATTCATGAATTATTATTATTCATTTTTTATTGTTTTTTTTATTCCATTTTCTTAATTTATTATTTTTTTGGATGTATTTATTACTAATATAGAAGTAATAGTATTCTAAATAAACTTCAATTATAACCTAACTACTAGTTTGAAGCCTTTGGTGTATGGGGAATTGTTCTTGATGCATAGGGACCACTATATCAGAGAACTATTTTGGTATCTCTTGGGTTGAGATGCAACATATCTCTCCCAAAAATAAAAGTGTGATGAGGTATCTCTTACCTCGGGTATCATATTTATTCATATTCATTCCAAACTCCTGTATAATAAAAATTGATTTATTATATATGTATTATAGAATTAAGTGAATTTATATCATGTGATATATGATTTTTTTATAACATCTTATCAACTATCTATTAAAAATTATTTATGAAAATCACTCTCTCAGGTGATAAATGCTTTGTTTTACATTCATGTTATGATTCAGTAGCCTCATTCATTATAATTTGATCATGGTTCCATCATCTATATAATTTTAACCATGATATTAGTATAATATATATTCATTATATATATATTTATATTTATATTTATATTCATCCATAAAATTTTGATGCAAAAATTTTAATTACACCATTCATGGAGACTGCAGGTGGTGCATAGGCATGATTGTTATTTCCATTTTTCGTTAGATGGAACAAAATAAAGATAAATAATAATTCACCATTATATAATTAGTATTATATCATATATTTCATATATTTTTATTAAATATACACTTATTAAAATCCTTGTAAATCAGAAATAGAAAAAGAATCACATCACTTCATGGAGGTGGTAGTCCACATGTACGCAAGCCCATTGTAATTGTTTTCCAATAGTTTGGAAGTTAAGTAGATAAATATGATATTATAATTTAATAATAATAATTATATCCAATTTATCATATATAAACATTAAAACCATCATAATAACCATCCATTCAATGATAGCGATGAAAAAATAAATTGTATTCCTTTATGGAGACAGTAAGCCATATGTACACACGAGCGATACTTTCAATCCCCATTTAAGGAAAAATAGTCTGAAAAAGGTGGTTTCATAATCATAATAATATTTTTATTATATTTAGGATAATTTAGTTATTATTTTATTTAGAATGTCACAAATTTATAGGAAATATAAATAGAAACAAATTGATAGAGGTCAGGTAAGATGATTCCATGTTCTTCACTAAACCTGTTTTAAATGCCATCTTAAGGAACCTTATAATGGAATTTAAAAATAAAATAACATATAATTCATGGATATTAAAGTTTTTATGATAATTTGGTAGGTTTTAGTTGATCTGGAAGGCTCAATGTTTTGTAAATAAGATAATGTAGTGGTACCATTTTATAGGTGAGGGGAGGTCACTCTTAGAATTTCCTAAAATATTAAAACATATTAAAGTAATTCTCTATCCAAATAATTCCAAATGGAAAGATATTAAAATATATTTCTTTATGTAGTAAAATTAAAATCACAAAATGAAATTTTGACAGGTTTATGTCGTTTTTGAAATAGAATCTTTTTGTTTAAACCTTTAGTTAACCAATTTTAACCGTAACTAAAGAAAATATTTTTCACTCTTAAAGAGTTATAATTTTGATTATAACATGAAATATGTCTCATAAATGGGAAATTTATCATTTTTTATACAATACATTATCCACATTTTTCACTTTAATTTTTCTTATTATTTTTAAATAAATTAATAAAATACTAGTTTCCTAAAATACCTTTAATTTAATTTTTAACACTACTCATTTTATTTGAATTTAAATAAAACAATACAATAATGAAATTAAAATAAAAACATTTCACATATATTTAATATGATATATTTATAAAATAAATTTATGGAACACAATAACTCACTAAAATTGAATCACTTCAAATATATTTTAAATCGTTGCTTTTATTTTACTATTAATTTAAATTATATGTTGTCAACATTGCATTAACATTTAGGGTAATTATTCAATAAATAAAACTTTATAGTAATTTAAAATGATAACTAAAATTAATTTATCTTTGAAATATTAATTTATAACTAAAAATAACCACTTTTTACCCTTGTGATAAAATCATAGAGATATTAATGTCCGGTGAGTCACATTTTGTATTTATTTGTTTCTTAAATTAATATAAATGTCATAATCAAATAAATATGGAAAAAATTGAAAAACGTTTTTGGATATGATTTAAAGGGATGAAATATATCCATTCATTATGATAAAAGAATGTTTAGGGAAATTTTAAAGTCTTATCCCAAAGTATAAACACTATTGTACCAATTTTTCCCATACCTAGGTGACAAAAATTTATTATGCTTACTATTTTAATTTAAAAAAATAAAATGGAACTATTAACTAAATGTTAACCACATTATTAAAAATATAGTATAAATTTTAAAGGATATTATTTTCATGTCTAGAAAAAAATTAATTTAAGATAAAAACAAAAAATGAAACCAAAATAGTTTTTTAGAAAACACTTTTTTAAGTATAAAATATTTTTATTCAAAATTAAACCATAAATTTGATTCCAATAGACATAATTGTATTATTCATATTATAAAGATACTAATTTTACTTTTAAACCATTTTAAAACAAAACTAAACTTTCTAACTTGATCAAAAAAATATAGTTTTCAATAAACATTAGTATTTTTCACTATTCACTGGAAAATCAATCTTCACAAAAATAACCAAAACATTCACCATGATCCAATTTTAATATAATTTTTTTTGAAATTAAATTAATTTTATAAAATAAATCTTCTATAAGTGTAAAAAAATGCATATAATATTTTCTCAAAAAAATAAATAAAATTTATGTTTGAAGGAAATGTATTTTTGAAGCATAATATGAGTTTAAATAAATGAATGTTTATTTCTTAATAATTAATTAGCACATTTTTACTGAGTTGGTACTTTATATATATATATATATATATATCATAATGTGGTTATTTCTATTCATACCCAAAAATTCAAAAACTAATCCATAATGTTCATATTTGAATTATAATATTTTATGGTTCGTTTAAGCTCAATGGTTCATTTTGTATATGCTATAAAACATTTTGTTCTTTTAAAATATTTGGGTGTTACATTCTTCCAATATTTATTTAATTGAGAAATCTCAATTTGAAATTGTTCTTTGTAATTAATGGTTTGATATTTGAAAATAATTTGTTTAAAACCCACATCTTAAAAAGGGTTAATTATACTTCCTCTTGAAAAGAGGGAAAGAGAATTATGAAGGAAATCTAGAATAACACGTAACTAGGTTTACAAATAGTAGAACATCCAGGGACATTGGGGAAATTTTAATGATAGAATAATAATGGATAATGATATATAACTTTGTTCACAATATAGTTATTCATAATGACAAATTTAATATCCAAAAAATCTTAAATCAAAGAGGTGTGAAAAAGACCGTCATTTCATCAGAAAATATTGAAATATGATAAAAAAATTCAAGATCCTTTAACCTTGTTAAGGAATTTATTTACCACCAAGATAAATAAAATATTAAAATATAATTACTTTATTTATTTATATATCATAAGAACAATTTCATCCTTTGGTTTTTCTTGGATCAATTTCCAATTTATCTCTTACTCCAAGAAATGAATATTCAAAAAACAATTTTCATTCATAAAGCACTAAAATTAACTTTTAAAATATTGTAAGAACTATAAAATAATCACAATACATTAATCTTATATATTCAAATTTAATTAAACCAAAATTATTAGCACATATTATCCAATTTGATAAATTTCATTTTAACTTCAAATAATAAAACACAAAGTTCATCTCAAACCATTTCATAAGTAGTTAACCTTAAGAACCACCCAAAAATATGCCAGATCTAATTGAAAATCAAAAAAATCAGAATTAATTCCACTAGATTTAAAAAATCAACTTAACATTAATCCCCCATACAATATAAAGTAGCTCACATACCAATTATGTTAATACCATTATCAATTATACTCATGAAACATGATAAAACATGAATTACCATAAACCCTCAATGAAAACATATATGATTCACAAAATTAAGTCCTTCCACATTCCTTAAATAAAATCATAGATTATCAAATGTATTCTATAAATCCAAAAATGTTTTAAACTCCATCAAATATAACATATTCCACCTTGTTATCAAATTATTAATCAATTCTAATGTCATAAATACTATCCCAAATAATATATCATTAATCTCTTTATATCAACTAAAACTTATTATTTAATCCTTGGGAACATATTATGTTTTATATTTACATCAATTAAGTTTTTTTCAATAAAATATCACCTTAGCATTAAATCAATTTTCTAGGTCCTCACTACCAGTTAAAATATTCGTCCAAATCCTTAAATAAAAACTACTGGAAAATAACCCTTAAATGTTACATGATTAGTATATCCAGAAAACCATTGAAAAAAATAATACTACCACATAATTAAAAAATTCAAACACATAAAAATTTCAATCATTCCTTATACTTATTAAATGATTAACTAAGATTTTTCATAGTATTTCTTATTACCACATTCCTTTTATTTTTCACTTATATTATCTTAATCATCAATAGTAAAACCTTTACTCCTAAAATTTTATAATATTATTTTTCATGTTTCCTATTTGGAAATTTATTTTTATAATTGCCATATTTACCACATTTAAAACATCTAAGCATTGATGATACATAATGGAAAATATTATTCTCAACCATTGAATATAACATACTATTAAATTTCCTAGATAATTACTTTCTCTGTATACTTTTTGTCAAAGCCAAAGAATCCTTTTGTTCCTTGAGACATTTCCTTAATGATTCTTCAATCAAACCTATAATATAATATAGATAATATCCCTCCCTTAATTGCCATCATGAAAGTACATTTTTCTATTGTTACATGTGTTTGGAAACTCACCCATGTTGATATTGTAAATCATAAAATGAGATAGATGATTAGGAATAATCACAATGTTTCTCATTCTAGGTATTGAATAAAACCAAAAACCATAGTGTGAGAGACAATAATCATAGTTGGAAACCATATAATCATGAAAAAAATTTATAAAATATCTAAATTGGGACACTTTTTTCAATATATGAAACCTTATTTTTATCCTTGGTCATTTATAATAATCATCTATTCATTTACTTCATAATTTTTTATAAATAAAAATTAAATTAACCTAATAAAATACCTAAGAGTGTCAAACCAATTTTGCATTAAGGTAACACTGACTATACTCTAAAATAATTGTTGATAAATACTATACAAGATCATTTTTGGGTTATTACCCATAAATGAATCTAAGAGAATACCACTTAAACTTATAGTATCTAGATAGGGATGTATTTATAGGGAAACCAAACAATATATACCATACCAAAACTATCGGAGTTTATCTTATAATTTAACTAATACCAAGGGTTTTCCCTAAATTTTTCAAATCCTAATATGAAAATATTAACTAAGCATGTCCTCTAATACCAAATTAAGTGACCCATGCAAAACATATATAAATATGAATCATTTTATATTAATAGTAAATACATTTATTAATGATACAAGTGTGAGGACCATAAAGGTATGATTTATTTGGATACTAGATATATAATCATGTCATTTCATGAAACATAATAGAAATTTGTCCTGAAGATCTTCCCACATAGTAATATTCTTAGAAATAACCTACATTGAAATGTTCTTCATAACCCGGGGAAAGGAAACATAAGAAATGGTGAGATCATATAATCAAAATGGGTAATCATAAGAGATATCAACCATTAATGGATTATCTGATCATATGGGTATGATAACAAATTCATGTTCATGCGCTCATTTTAAAATATTAATACCAAAAATCATAGATCAGAAGCTTCAGAATTAATTCATATACTTAAGCATGATCAATAAGGGTATTAGAGAATTAATCAATATCTAAGAGTCATAATATATGCATGTGGAATAATAATCATAATAAATAATAATCTTGTGAAAGTATCTAAATAAATTATTGTTCATACATAATCTTGTGAGCATAGATAAAATAAGATCATACTCACACATCAGAATGTGAACAAATCTATTTGCAATCATATCAATTCATTTTATGTGAGCATATCTAGAAACAAATCATATTCCATAATAAATATGTGAATAAAACAATTCTCAAAAAAGTTGGTGCTTATCATCATAATCTCATAAGAAATAAATATAACTTTACCCAATGAATTGATAGTTATAACTTTCTTAACCACCTCATAATCAGAATTCATTCATATAAATGTAACATGATATTAATACATTATAAATATCCTCATAGCATTACCCATGAAAAATAAATTATTTTCCTAAACATCACATCGTCAAATTCATAGAATATCCATTTAAATATAAAGGGTGGTATCATTGGATAATAACCCCAGTAAATAATAATTAACATCAATTTATGAAAAATGACTATAAAGATCTTCGAAAAAGTTCTTGATACAAATAAACTTTTCACTATGAAATAACTTCTAAAAAATAAAAAAATAAATATTAATGTAAAAATATTCTTTACAAATAACCTTTGAAACTTTTAATTAATATTCAAGTCATTGAGTGGCCATGATTATAGGAAATTTCATTCATGCTGTATAAGATAAAATAAAATAGTATTTTCATAGTTTTAAAAAAATTGAAAAAGTACCTATTTTATAAAACATTAAGAAGATTAATTTTAAACAATTTTATAAAAATTAAATAATTTGTTGAAATAAATTTAAAAATTAATATAATCATTTTTAAAATATTATTGAAAATATTTTTGGAAACATGTATATGAAGGAAAAATATTTCTTAGTGAAGAATGAAATAATGCGAGATTAACATAAAAATATTCTTTTTATCTCATGAAATTTAAAATAGAGGAAAATAAAAATAAAACATGTATTATCAACAAATAAACATTTTATATGACTATTGAAGAGTTTATTTAGTGGTATATCACAATATTTTATCATTCAAAACATAATCATAAACAATCTCAATAAACAATGAGATTACTGCAAAAAACCCTTACCATAGTGGTATCTTTCGAATCATAATACCATGAAAGAAAAAACTAAAATGAATCTTTAAATATCATGAAAATAATTATATTCATTATATAAAATGACAAAGTGGAATTATATACACCAAAAAGAGAAAAAAATGGTTAATATGATTTATGTCTCCCAAAAATAAATGGGAGACTCGAAATCCCTTACCTCGGGTCTCATATTTATTCATATGATTTAAACCATAGTGTACAATAAATAAAGATTTATTATATATGAATAATAATAATAATTTATATCATACCATATAAATTTTTTATAAAATATTTTCACCTTTTAATTAATAATTCTTTATAAAATTCAATGTTCTAGGTTATGACTACTTCATTTTTCATGTATGTTCTTGTCTGATAATATTTATAATTATAATTTTATCAGGGTTCCGTAATCTCCATAATTTTATTCATGATATTAATGTCATATATATTTATTATATATATTTATATGTTTATATATTTATATTCATACAAAGTAGTTAGAGATAGAAAAATTAATTATGTCATTCATGGAGATGGTGGGTCATACGTACAAAAGAACGTTGTTTCCATTTTTTGATGGATGAAATAAAATAAAATAGAATATAAATTCACCATTAAAAAATTATTAAAATATCATATTTTTCATCACTATTCATTAAATAGATCCTTATTACTATCCCTGTAAAATATAAATGAAAAATGAATCACGTAATTTTGGGGTGGTGGTAGGCCTTACACATTCAAGGGAGACAATATAATTTTTCAACAGATTGGAAGGTAAGATGGTAGATATGACATTATAATTAAATAATAACAATAATGTCATAAATACCAAATATAAAAATTAAAAACATCATAATAACCATCCATGAAATATGGTTATGGAAAATTAATTGTAACGCTATGTTGAGACGGTATGTTGTATGTATGAATGAGCGACACTTTCACTTAACATTTGATGAAAATAGGGTTATTAAAAGTGGATTCATAATAATAATAATAAAATTTGTGTCGATTTATGATAATTAATTTTTCGTTTATTAAATAATACAACAAATTTATAGGAATTATAAGATGAAATGAATTGAAAGATGTCTGGTTAAACAATTACATTTTCTTTAGTTATCCTCCCTTAGATCCCTTATTAAGGACCCCTGGAATGGTATTTTAAGAAAAAAAATCCCCTAATTCATGCATTGGTGTTTTTGTAAGATAATATTATAGGTTTTCGTTAAGATATAATAATCCCATTTTTGTAAAGAAGAGTAATAAGGGGTTCTCTTTTATAAGGGAGACGAGGGGAACTTCTAGAATTCATTAAAAATATTAAAATACTTTGAATTAATTCCCTAGGAAAATTATTCCAAATGGATATATATTTGATTATAATGTTGTATTTGGTTTAAATATTATCAACTAGTTGAATTTTTGATGTTTAATGTGATTTTTAAACCACATATATTGGTTTAACAAATTATTTAACATATTTTATCCACAACCGCAATAATATATTTTTCACTATTAAAAGGTTATAATTTTACTTATAAGAATAAAATTTGATCATAAATGTATAAGGGGTGAAATTTTAGACCATATATAATTCTACCTTTCTTATTCCAATATTTGTTTACTTATAAATAATTTAATAAAATATTATTTTCCTAAAAAATCATTAATGTTATTTTTGACAATATATAATTCATTTGAATTTAATGACAATAATAAAAAATTTATTTTGAATAAAAACGTTTAACTCATATATAATTTTTGATATTTATCTAAAATATTCATATAAGAAATAATTCAGTAAAATTATGTTACATTAAATATTTTTAAAATCCTTTATTTTTTTTATTAATTAAATAAATATTGTATCAACGTTGTGTAAGAATTTGGGGTAATTATTCAATTGCGAAAAATTTAAAATATATTAATATGATAAATAAACATATTTTATATTTTAAATAAAAATTTATAACTCAACATAACCTTTTTTTACCCTTATGATAAAATATTACAAATATTAATGTTAAGAGAGTGGTATTTTGTATGTATTGTTTTCTTAAAGTAATATATAGGTCATAATCAAGGAAATATGAAACCAAGTGGATATATATTATTTTTTTGGATGTAAAGTTATAAAATAAACCCATTTAATAACACAAATTAATGTTTTCAAGAAATTTTAAATCTGTATCCAAATTTTTTCACCCTATTTTACTGGTTTTACCCTTATCGAGGTGAAATTTTTTTATGTTTGATAATTATATTAAATTAAAAATAAAATGGAACTATTTAAAAAATGTGAACTTACTAATTGAAAATATATTATCCATTTTTTATGATTAAATAACTTTAATTAATATAACATAATATAATTTAAAAACAAAAAAAAAGTAATGGAATACCACTTTTCAGAAAAACACATTTTTAAGTGAAAAATATTTTTATTCTAAATGTGACCATAAAATTGATCCTAATTATATTATTTAGATTTTTAATTATAAAATATAAATAATTTTACATTTAATTATTTTTTAAACTAAATGTATCTTTTTACATTCCTGAAAAAAAAAATAATTAAAATCAATATTTTTCTCTATTCACTGGAAAATATATCTATTCAAAAAAATCCCTAATATTATCCTTAAGATAATTTTTATATGATGAATTGTAAAATTAATGTTATTTTATAAAATTTTAGAAAATTAAATAAATTATTTTCTTATCAAAGGAAATAAAAATAATGTTTGAAGGAAACTTATTTTTGAAGAATAATATGACTTTAAAAAATTTAATGCATATTTCCTATGTGTTAATCCGCATATTTTTATTAATTTGGACCTATATATATTATAATTTTTTTTTCTAATTCATATCTTCCAATTCAATAACGTGGTTTTATCAGTCATATTTAAATAATAATGTTACATGGTGTGTTTAATCTCGAAGTTGCGTCTTGTACACTCTTTAAAATATAGTGTCATTTTAAAATCTAAATGTGTTTTACTCAACATATGAAAAACTATTTTTACATGTCCTAAGAATGTTTGCAACATATCAACATCAAAATAAATAAATTATATGTTTATCTTTAAGTTTTCCTTTCAACCATTTTAAATTTTTGGAAAGGAATGATATGAATTCATCAACCACCTATTATTTAGGATCATATTTTATTGAATGATTTTTTATTTAATTTAATAATGCTTTATGATATTTTTATCCTTTCCACCAGATCAATATAATAACTGAACAACTCATACGTAATAAGATTACTATAAAAATTATTAATTTTAATTCCTTTTTACACATGTCCTTAGTCAAAAAAACATTCAATTTTTAACGGGGTGGAATTATTAAGAAGGTATAATTCACAATCCTGATATTATCACCGGTTTATCTAAGCCCATGTGTATCCTCCATGCCTATATTTACACAGTTAAATAATTATTGAATCAATTAATTAAGATACATCATCAAATCCTTGTACTTTTTAAATATAACTTGATACTTTTCTTCCCATATCATCATGTCATATTTATATATATTAGGAAACTTCTCCCATATGGAATTTTTGGATTAAACAATGACAAAAACATATATATTTCCTTAAAAAAATATCCCCTTAACATAATAATTCCTTTGTAATCAAAATCCAATCCCAAATGATCACTTTATAATAGATCTCCAATTTTTATATTGACCGTGAATCAAAAAAGATATTTTTGTACTCATCTACACCTTATGGTCATAAACAATGTTTTATCTGATTCTTAAAATGTTTAAATTTATGATCATTGATTATTATAATTCCCTTATAATTTTTTATTACAATCATGACATCCAAATATAAAAAAACTCTATAAAATTGAACCTTCCACTCTGATTGTAAAACCCAAAGATTTCATAGTATGTTATCTCATTAAAGTAAATCTATAGCTTGTGGTACATGCAACACCGAGTTCGACCGCACCACAAATTACTAAAATAATCGTTCAAAAAGAGGTTATGAATATTATTAACTTCATTTTTAATATTATATACTCTATATAATTTTAACATCCACATTATGTGTTTCTTAGACATAATATAAGAACAAATTCATTTTTTCGGATAAAATAAGTATTTTTCAAAAAATGCATTTTTGCCACTTTTGAATGGAGAACCCTTTTTAAAACCAATATTTGATACTTTTATATATTGAATTTAAGGAAATTAAATTCTTATTTAGAATAGGGATATAAAAATTTAGTTTGGATAAATTTTTGGTACTTTTTTGATAACTTTCATATTTTGATGAATATTGAGAAATACTGTGTTTAATTGAAAACAAATTTTTTTAATTGAAATAATTTATAGTGATAAATTTTGAATTTGAATGGTTTATAAGTATAATTAGATTATATTTTATTCATTTAATACAATTTAGGTCATTATTAGTAATTTCACATTTAAATTTGACATAAGCACATGTCAATCTGTTGATAGTTTTTACATTTTAAAAACTCACCTTTTTGGTTTTGACAACCAGAATTAATTTTAAATTAATAAATGTATCTTCTATGTTTTAAATTTGGTAAAATAGACTTAATTTTTGAATTTATAATATCAAAATTAGCTTAGGGTGAATTTTTGGTATTTTTCTGAAAACTTTCAATTTTTGATTAATAGTGAAAAACACTACGTTATTATTTAAAACCGACTTTTTATTTAAATAATTATTTATTTTATTGAAATTTTGTTTAAGTAAAAATAGATATATAATACCTATATAAGTTTAATATAATTCATTGGAATCATTTTATAATAAAATTAGATGTATAATATTCTATTGAACTTTTTAACCTCTTTTACCAAACTTTTTGGCACCATAGCAAATTTGCATAAAACATAATTTTACCACTTTTGTGATTTGAATTTCAAAAATCCGATAGAAACAATTTTAATCAGTATATAAAATGTGGTTCAATAAGATTAAATTAATTTTTGATGAATAGTAACTTTTGACATTTATTTACCACTGTTAAAAGTAAATAGGGTAATTAAGGGAAAATGATATTATAATTACCATAACACATATCATAATTCTATTGTAAAGGTATAATTCGAGAAAAAAACAACCATAGGAATAAAATATGACCTCATTTTTCCCACTTGGATAAGATTAGGACATTTATTATTATTTTATTTAAAGAAGAGTTAAAAGAGTTAAATTCAAAGTTTAATAACTAATCCATTTTTAAAGTAGGGTTATACATAAGATAAATTCGACTATAAATATTAATTAGAAAGATAAAAATATTTTATACATAATGGTATTTTATTTTTAATATTTAGACATTAAATAATTTAATTTATTTATGATACAATGATGATACAGCAATTACCTTATTAATGAAAGATTAAAATAATTAATATTATAAATATCCAAATAAATGTAATTTGAGACTTTTGATGAATTCCACAAATTTTCTAGGTTAATATGAAATTTTAAGAGTATATTAAGTAATTTTTTTGAGTAATAATGTTTTTATTATTTTCACAAAAACCAAATACTAAATCATGTCAAAATTGACATAATTGAGTTTTTAAAAAATATATTATATTATTAATTGATATAATATTCCTAAAAATATAATGTTCAGCCAAAGAACTTACATAAGCTTATATATATTAATAATGAACCACATTGGGTTCTATTGGCTTTTTATAGTATGATTATTATCCATATAATATAAAAAAAAAGAGACATGGTAAATGATAAACTATTTAACTAAGAGTTAAATCTAAAAGATAAGGTTAATATGATGACCTAAATCTATATAAACCCTATTGGTTGGGAGTTTTTAGACCCATCCCCACCTTATAATCTAGATAATTATTTTTGGAGCCATTAGAAACCGAAAATGATTTTTTTATAAAATAATATTTCAAACCTTTCCTAAAGTGACCCTCACCTCTCTTATAAAAGGGAACTTCCCCTTATCATAATTTCACACCTCCAAAGCCTTTTGTCTCGTCCAACACCTGCCCAAATATCCTCCCAACATTACTAAATTCATCCTAGAGGCCTTCCTTTTGTCAGAAAGCCTTCCTAAGGAGCCCTTTTGACCAAATCAAATGAAGAACCTGAAGAAGAGGTAAATATTTCATCACCTCTTTCAAGTTCTTTTCTTTTTTCACTTCCTCTTTCTTTGATGTTTACATTATAAGATAATAACTCCATTATCTTCAATATACTGTGATGTTATTATAAAAATTTTACAACAATTTTCATTACTCTATCCATCCTATAAATGACAAAGTCACTATACGTGCGTACATACGTATTAACGTCTCCACGTCGTGGTGTATTTTGTTATTCAAACACTTCATTATTTGGATAGATATAATAATGAGTAATACTAATGTAAATAATAAATATAACATGTTAATGATTCTATATATATAATATAACATCCAATTACATATTATTTCACTATCAATATAATGATATTGACGCTCGTGCGTACGTATTGATTACCGTCTCCACGACGCAATGAGATTCATTTCAACGTTCACCATTCAACGATGATTATAAAAATATATATCATTAATAAGTATGTAATATATTAAATAATAATGCTACTAAATATATATATATATATGTATGTACTTACATATATCATATTCACTTACTTCTGTTCAATACGATATGAAAATGGAAACAACGTTAATGCGTACGTATGGTCTACCGTCTCCATAAACGGTATTTCCCATTTCATATATATGTCTATAATACATATTTATATTATAAATATAAATCATATATAAATCATGTTTTATATTCTAAAATTATTTAAATCATTATCTAAGTGATTCAATCAAGAGTAAAAAACTTAAAACACGTACGATAAAGAAAACGATTATTACTAGAAATGTTAATTTAACATTAAAATTTTTATTAAATGGGAATTATAAAGCCATAAATGAAAATTGTAGGATATAATAAATATGAATATGGTTCTGGTATAATTTAATAACATACTATAGTAATTATAAACGAGGTTAAATGTACCCTTAACCAAAGGAAAGAGAAAGGTAAGGGTTAATTTCACAACCTCTTTATTATCCTAGGTTTTTTTACATACGTATCTACTGGGACATATTTATTATCCATGTCCATGTTTCATAAAAGTGTGTTAGAGGGATTTTTTTAATGTAATTTTTATGAAAAAATTATTTTAAATGTTTTAAATATTTATTCTTCTAAACCTTTATCATTATTGTCCATGTTTTCAAAATGGTTTTAAGGATTTATTTATATAGACATGAATGTTTTAAAATGTTAATTACATTCAAAAAATTTAAATTTTTATGGGACAAATTGATTCAAAACTATCTTTTAAGTGAATTCATTTATAAATTATGTGAATTTTATATTATTTCATGAAAAAGGGATATCTCTCTCAAAGAGTTTTACAAATAATTTTCATCTATGTCAACATCCTTTGATGGATTTTAAACTTGTTTGAAGTTGATTTATTATGATGAAAATCTTCTATATTGTATTGAAGGATTAGTGAAATGTATGACTATGCATGTGTTATTTTTATACCATTTATTGTTTATGTTTAAAGTATTGACATTTATTATTCTATTTCTAATACGAATATGTATGTTGTAGTTCAACCTTTTCATATGAGGAATGTATTGGACATAGTAAGTGACGGGTGGAGCCCGCTATAGTTCATCGACGCATCGGTAGATCTCATGAGACAATTAGATGTGGAATTGGCAGAGGAATTTCATAATTTTATATACGGTTTTGACCGAGTCCTTAATCTTTTTTAGACGTCTTGGATAAGGCCTTGACAAAATGTTTCATAATGTCTAGCATTATAAATTCCCTCATTATGAAAATAATATTGATGGTTTATGTGGTTATTTGACTAGTAGAATACCCCAGACTATGTTTCATTATGGCATTGTTTACTCAACTCAAATTTTTGCCATAAAGTGTTCATGTTTATAATTTTAAAGGCATGTGTTTTCAATTATTCCCCATTCCTATTGTTTACCTTATCTTCTGCTAAAATTTTTACCCTTACTGAGCATCTAAGATCACCCCTTTATTATGTTTTATTTTCCTAGGATTCCAAGAAGTGTATTATGATTGACATGCAGGGTTAAGAGAAATGGAATAATGGAATTCACAAATAACTATCTATGTTGTGTTTTATGTTTAAAATTGTAATGTAAAGTTAATGTCTGTAATCTATTTTCCAAGACTGCTAAATAAAACGGTCCTTTGAAACATGATTCCTTGTAATCATGCCAATTTATTAAAATAATGCACTGAATCTGGGCTTCTGGGGTTGAGGCATTACAGTTGGTATCAAAGGATGTTTAGTACAAACCTTGGAAGCTAGATTTAGAAAAACTCTGATTAGTGAAAATTACTCTAAGATAGATTTTGAGGATTAGTATTGAAGAACTTACAAGAATTTTGGTACTATAGAGATCTTATGAGTTTTCCAAGCAATACATCCTTGTTTGGATACAAAAAAGTAGAGGCGACTCTGTTATAGATGTACCTAGAGGTAAAACCCGAAAACACCACTTTGAGCTAGACTCGATAAGGAACTGGTTCATGACAAAGGACATTGCTATACTTTTGGTTAAGACACTCCTAGGGGATATTCTTAGAATAATTCATATTTTCATTACAACCCATTATAAAAGAATTATGAGTATATACCTCTTCAAAGAAAACATTTTTATGATTATGGATTATATCCATAAAATGTCCAATTTATGTTAAGTGTTTTATAAGTTTTTAATTATGTATTGAGATTCATAAACTAACCTAGTGTATGCCATTTTTTAGAAATGGTACCTAGTAGAAGGAATGAGAACTCCAGAAATACGCATGATCCAAAGATTAAGAAGGATCATATCTTTCATTGTATTAATCCAACATTTATAATGGAAATAATATCCCACATGTTATCACTATATAAAGAAATAGTATCATGTGTTAATAAGATAAGTAAATAATTCTCTGAGTCCTATGGCTTTGAAGGGAAGCAAGAGAAGAAACGGATGGAAGAGAGAATGATTGAGAAAGGGAAGAGGGGAAATAAGGATTTTCCCATATGTGCTAATTATGGAAAGAATCACCTTGGTAAATTATTAAAGGGAATGATAGTTTGTTATAAGTCTGGAGAATAATGACACCAAGTACGTGATTTAAAGGGTAAGAAAAATGTGGAAAAGGTACAATGCTTCATCTATAAGGAGTAGGTACCATACGCGAATCAATGTTCAAATCATCATAGTATGCCCCAAATAATGCTATTTAATAATAATAATGTTCTGATACTACCAAAAATGAAGAGGAATGACTAGTATTCTTATGTTTTTATTAAATAATTATTTCATTTCAGCGTTGTATCAACGATGTACTAGTTATATGAATTTTCGAAATAAATAAGGATTGCACTGTAGTACTATTTCATTAAGGATTTGAGATTATATTGTTCTATGAAAAGTTACTGAATAGCAAGATGAAAGTTTTTGGAAAATACATGGTTGAAGGAAAGATAATCCTTAATATGGTTCTGATACTCAGGTAGTGATTTTGGAATAAGATATGATTGATTTGGATAAATTATATTGGATATTCCATAATACCTTGGAACTGATTAATGGTTTGTTTATTCTATCATCGTGGGAGCATTCAAAATTTTTGGATATAAGGAATATATCAAGTATTCTATAAGTAATAAGGGAGCATGAATGTAATAAATAATGTTTTGTGATAATTCTGGGTGTTATCGTGTTTTAAAATAATACATGATGAATGTTTTCAAATGTTATTACGTGGAAAAAAAGATCCTCATTGTGTTTACCTTCCTTATAAATTTTGGATTGTAAGTTTGGACAGAAGTATTTTGGATAAGTCTAAAGGATGTAGTATATTAAGTTTGAAAATGAATACTATTGTTTAGGATAAATAATTTCTTGAGATTATTTTTATATTGCCATAAAAAAGACCACCCGGACGTCCGGTGACAACCCGTCACATCTGGAAAGGTTGCGAGACTTGAACCCCCAACTGAAGGGTGACAAAGGTGCATCACTGACTACTAGCCAAAATGATTTCCTAGATTGAATAATGTATTTTTTTTAATAGTCTGACTAATGAATTATAAATTCTTTATTTTTGGAACCATATATGATTAGGAGAAATAGAATACTTTTGAATTATATTATCTTTTGGAGTGAAATACGATTTTGTGGTAGAATTTGTTGAAGGATGAAACTCTACTTGTAACGTATATATTCTTTACTCTTATTCTATGAATAAATTAATTCTTAAACATTATGGAATGGATATTTAAACAAAAAATGTGGTATCCAAACACCTTATGTTTGGTTTAACCGATGCTATTTTATATCATCTTAGATTGATGGTCTTGAGGCCCTCAATTTTACAATTTTTTGTGATTGATGACCTCAATCGCTCCCTATAAATATTTATTTTTTTCCTCTGATTATGTGTCTCTAATTCCCACCAATGTTCTTTTAATTGAGAGAATAATTTGGTGGTGATATTTTAATTACCCTTTCTATCTTATTAAGAGTAAATTTTATTAAACCAATTTCTGATGTGGGATTTCCACAATGATATTTTTCTATTTTTAACCATTTATTTTCAAAGAACAATTTCAAATTGAGAGAACTCAATTTATTGAAGTAGGGGAGAATATAACACCCTAAGATTTAATAGTACGTTATCTCATTAAAGTAATTTAAAATCTTGTGCTACATGCAACACCGAGTTCGAGCACACCACTACTTACTAAACTAACCGTTCAAAAAGCAGTTATGAATAGTATTAACTGCATTTTTAATCTTATATACTCTATATAATTTAAAATCTCTATTACGTGTTTCTTAGACATAATATAAGAACAAATTCATTTTTTTCAGATAAAATAAATATGTTTTAAAAAATGTTATTTTACCGCTTTTTAATAGAGAACCCTTTTAAAACAAATATTTGACACTTTTATATATTCAATTTAATTAAATTAAATTCTTATTTAGAATAGGGTCATAAAAAATTATTTTGGATAAATTTTTGGTACTCTTCTAAAAACATTCATATTTTGATGGATAGTAAAAAATGCTATGTTTTAATTAAAAACATCTTTTTTAATTGAAATAATTTATAGCAATGATTTATGAATTTTAATGGTTTGAAAATATAATTAGATTATATTATTGTCATTTAATACAATTTAGGTCATTATAAGTAATTTCACACTTAAATTTGATATAAACACATGTCAATCTTTTGATAGTTTTTACTTTATAAAAACCCATTTTTTGGTTTTGACAAAGGGAATTAATTTTAAATTAACAAATAAAACTTTTATGTTTTTAATTTGGTAAAATAGACTTCATTTTTGAATTCATAATATCAAAATTATCTTAGGGTTACTTTTTGGTATTTTTCTTAAAACATTCAATTTTTGATGAATAGTGAAAAATGCTACGTTATTATTTAAAACTGACTTTTTATTTAAATAATTATTTATTTTATTTAAATTTTTTTAAGTAAAAATAGATATATAATACCTATATAATTTCAATTTAATTAATTGGATTCATTTTATAATAAAATTCGGTGTATAAAATTCTATCGAACTTTTTAACCTCTTTTACCAACCTTCTAGGCATGTTTGCAAATTTGCATAAAACTAAATTTTACTGCTTATGTGAGTTAAATTTAAAAATTCCAAGAGACACAGTTGACATTAGTAAGTAAAATGTAGTTCAATAAGATGAAAATAATTTTTGGTGAATAGTAACTTTTGACTTTTATTTACCATAGTTAAAATTATATAGGGTAATTATGGTTAAAAATGATATTATAATTACCCTAACACATGTCATAATTCAATTGGATAAGTATAATTTGTCCAAAAACAGCCTTAGGAATAAAATATAACCCCCTTTGGTCCACTTGGATAAGATTAGGACGTTTTTTTATTATTTTATATAAAGAAGATTTAAAAAAGTTAAATTCAAAGATTAATAACTAAACCTTTTTTAATGTAGGGTTATAAATAATATAAATTAGACTACAAATATTCATTATAAATATAATCAAATTTCATACATAATTGTATTTTATTTATAATATTTTTACATTAAATAATTTAATTTCATTATGACACAATGATTATGCAGTAATTACTTTATTAATGAAAGATTAAAGTAATTGATATTATAGATATCCAAAGAAATGTAATTTGAGACTTTTGATGAAGTCCAATAATTTTATAGGTTAATATGACATGTTATTCTTGATTAAATAATTTTTTTCGATGTAATAATGCTGTTATGATTTTCAAGAAAACCAAATACTAAATAGTGTCAAAATTGACATAATTGAGTTTTTAAAACAAATATTATATTATTAATTGATATAATATTCCTAAAAAATAATGTTCGGAAAAATGACATAGATAAGGTTATATATATTAATAATGAACCACATGGGGTTTTATTGGCTTGTTATAGTAAGATTACTAACCATATAATATAAAAATACAAAGAGACGTGATTAATGTCAAACTTTTTAACTAAGAGTTAAATCTAAAAATAATGTTAATATGATGACCTAAACATATCTAAAACCTATTGGTTAAGAATTTTTCAACCCATCCTTGCCATATACTCTAAATAATTCATTTTTGATCCATTATAACCTGAAAATGATTTTATTATAAAATAATATTTCAAGCTTTTCCAAAAGTGACCCTCACCTCTCTTATAAAAGGGAACTTCCCCTTCTCTAAATTTCATGCCTCCAAAGCCTTTTGGCTCGGCCAACCCCTACCAAAATATCCTCAAAACTTTCCTACCTTCATTATATAGGCCTTCCTTTGGTCATAAATCCATCCTAAGGAGCACTTTTGATCAAATCAAAAGGAAGAACCCGAAAAAGAGGTAAATATTTCATCACCTCTTTCGAGTTCTTTTTTTCTTAAACTTCCTCTTTTTTTGTTGTTCCATTCTAATATAATAACTCCAGTATATTCTATATACTATGATGTTATTATAAAAATGGTACATCCTTTTTCATTACTCTATCCATCCAATAAATGAAAAAGTCACCATACGTGCGTACGTACAGATTACCGTCTCCACATCATGGTGTAGTTTTTTATTCAAACAATTGATTATTTAGATGGGTATAATAATGAGTATAAATGATGTAAATAATAAATATAACATGTTAATGATTTTGTATATATGATATAACATCCAATTACATACTATTTCACTATCAATATAATGATATAGTCGCTCGTGTGTACATATGGATTATCGTCTCCATGACGCAATGAGATTCATTTCCACGTTCACCATTCAACGATGATTATAAAAATATGTATCATTAATAAGTATGTAATATATGACATTATATTTCTACTGGATATATATATATATATATATGTTTTTGTGTGTGTCTGTGTGTGTGTACTTACATATATCTTATTCACTTTGTTCCGTTCAATACGATATGAAAACGGAAACAACGTTTATGCGTATGTATGGCCTACCGTCTCCACAAACGGTGTTTTCCATTTCATATATATGTCTATTATACATATTTATATTCTAAATATATATGATATATAAATCATGTTTTATATTCTTGATGTATTTAAATCATGATCTAAGTGATACAATCAAGAGTAACAGGTTAAAACATGTATGATAAAAAAAGTGATTATTACCCTAAATATTTATTTAACATGAAAAAAATTATAAAATGGTTATTATAAAGTCATAATGAGTCATGTATTATATTATAAATATGAATATGGATCTGGAATAATTTAATTACAAACAGTGGTCATTATACAGGAGGTTAAAGGTACCCTCAACCAAAAGAAAGTTAAAGGTAAGGGTTAATTTCACAGTCTCTTTATTATCCAAGGTTGTTTTTACATAAGTATTTACAGGGTATTATTTATTATCCATGTCCATGTTTCACAAAAGTGTGTTCAAAGGGATTCTTTTTAAGGGAATTTTTACTAAAACATTATTTTAAATATTTTAAAGATTTATTCATCTAAGACTCTCTCATTAATTTTAATGTATTCAAAATGGTTTTAAAGATTTATTTATATATAAATGACTGTTTTAAAATGTTAATTCCTTTCAAATGTTTCAAAGTGGTATGGGACACTTTTATTCAAAACGATCATTTAAAGTAATTCCATTATCAATTACGTTACTTTTAAATGATTCCATGAAAAATGGATATCTCTCTCAAAGATTTTTTTAAATCATTTTCATCTATGTCAACATCCTTTGATGGATTTTAAAATTGTTTGAAGTTGATTTATTTTGATAAAAATCGTTCTTATTGTATTTAAGGTTTTTTTATAAATTTGAATATGGATGTGTTATTTTTATACCATTTAAAGTTTATGGTTAAAGTATTGACATTACGTATGCTAGTTCTAATATGAATGTTTATGTTATATTTCAACTGTTTCATATGTGGAATGTATTTGACATAGTAACTGATGGGTGGAGCCCTCTATAGCTCCTTGATGCATCGGTAGGTCTCTTAAGACAATTAGACGTGGAATTGGTTGAGTCCTTTCTTAATTGGATATATGGTTTTTTTCGAGGCCATAATAATTTTTAGACATCTTGGTCAAGGCCTTTACAAAATGTTTCAAAATTTCTGGCATTATACATTCCCTCATTATGAAAATAATATTGATGGTTTATGTGGTTATTCGACTAGTAGAATACCCATGACTATGTTTCATTATGGAATTATTTACTCAACTCATATTTCTGCCATAAAGTTTTCATGTTTATTATTTGTAAAGGCGTGTGTTTTCAATTATTCACCATGATTACTGTTTATGTTATCTTCCGCTAAATTGATTACCCTTAATGAGCATCTGAGATCACCCCTTTCTTATGTTTTATTTTCCCAGGATTCCAATAAGTGTATTATTGTAGATATGAAGGGTTAAGAAAAATGTAATAATGGAGTCCACAAAGAACTATCTATGCAGTGTTTTATGTTTCAAATTGTAATGTAAAGTTAATTTATGTAATCTATTTTCCAAGAATGCTAAATTGATCGGTCCTACGGGACTTGATTCCTTGTAATCATGCCAATGTATTAAAATAATTCATCAACTCTGGGCTTCTAGGGTTGGGGAATTATACTAATATCACTTGTTGGTCCCATATAGAGGATACCTTGGGCAGGGATAAGGAATTAGGGTATGAAAATTAATGCATCACTTCATTGTGAAATTGGTTTTTCAATTAGTTGAAACTAAATTCTATCCCTCAAATTGAATTAAAGTAATAAATCAAAGTGATACATAAAAATTTTTACTTGGTTCAACTGCACATGGTTGTGTCCAAGGAGAATATACTAACCAATGTAATGGTGTAGTAAATTTCACTCTAAGTGTACTTCTTTTTAATTTTAGAATGGAATCAATGTCCCTCTTAGTCTACAACCCTCACAAATATTGAGAATACACTATATTATTCACTCAAAAAAGATCACTTATATTCCATGTGAATATCTTGATCTTTTGAAAACTAATAATATGATATTACACTATAAAGGTGTTTAAATAACCTATATCAACATAAAAATGATGAACTCCATGAATTTTATATAAGAAGATCTTTTTGAATACTTAATAATCTTACCAAAAAAACTCTATAATTATTTTCTCTCTATCTCCTAGAAATTCACTATCCACTTCATCAATAATATCTATTATTTACAAAATAGTATATTTCTCTAATCTATGTAATGAAATTTCCTAGTCCCCCTTCATTAAAACATTAAAATTTCATTGAATATTATTGGAAAAAATTTCCATTAATTTTATCCAAATTCGAGTAAAATAAATCTTATTTGGTTTATAGGATATCTTCTAAAATATTGGAATTTTTTATTTAATGTTTTATTAAAACTCCATCCTCCATTACGCATTCATACCTTTACCATTGTAGGGTAATTATATTTCCACCCTTGACCTCCACATACCATATCTTCAGACACTTATACTTTTTATGATTCATGGTCATTTTTATGTTCAAATATTTTTATGAAGAAAAAATATAACGTGTTACTATTTTACCATGACATAATAAACCTCCAGGTAAAATCACCACTGAAATTAATGGAACACTATGAATGTGAAACCCTGAGATTTTATGAGAAATATTTTTTTTGATGTCTTGTGTTGTATGATACACTATGATTATCTTGTGTTATATGCAACACTGTATTAGCTTGTGTTATACACAACACTATTCTTGGATTGTGTTAATAAGAATTTAAAGTTCTTTTGATAGAATACATTTCATGAAACCATGAGTATGGATTTTGTTTAATTTATAAAAACAATATCTTTGGATTATGTAATATGCAGAACCCAAGTAATCTTTCACTAAACACAACATTCACTTGGCTTGCGTTACATGCTAGAGTGACCTTCCTCGACATCTTGCATTGTATGTAATACCAGGTTTTACTAAACAATGATATATTATTAAAATATTATTATTTAATGGTATATAAACAAGTTATTATGAATAATATTAACCAAATTTTTAATTTATAACACTATCATTCATCTTATGTATTTTATATAACATTATATAATAACAAATTCAATTTTTCTGATAAAATAAGTAATTTTCAAATAGTGTAGTTTTGCAACCTTTTGATGAAACCCCAATTTTTAATCTTGTTTTAACAGTTTTATATATTATATTGGAAAAAATAAGCATATTCTTCTAATGTAGGTCTTAAAAATTTACCTTGGTTGAAATTTTCATATTTTTATAACAAAATTCATATTTTACTAAACAGTGAAATATACTGCATTTTAATTCAAAACTGCCTTTTTATCTAATTTATTTATATAGTTCAATTTTCTTTTTAGTTGGTTTTAAAGTTTAGTGGCATTATTTTTTTATTATTTAATCTAATTTTGATCGTTGGAGGCAAATTTCACATTTAAATTTGACATAAACACATGTCAATCTTCTCATAGTTATTACTTCTTAAAAACCCGCTTTCAGGTTTTGACAATGAGAATTAATTTAAAATTAGTTATAGAAACTTTTGTATTTATAATTTTTAAAAATGGATTCTATATTTGGATTCACTTGGTCAAAATTATCTTAATAGGTTAATTTATATTGATATTATGAATAGTTACAACTGTAATTTTTTATTTATCATAGTTAAAGGTAAATAGGGTAAATTAGGGTAACAAACAATATGAGAAAGATAATAAAATTACACGAACACCATTAAAAATACGTTTTGATGAATAAAATTATACCATTAACATTTTAGATTCAAAACTTATTCATTTAATGTCCACTTGATAATGAAAATGACATAAATATTAATAAAACCAATGAAAGTGACAAAATGTCAAACTCGCATTTCATATAAGTATAATAATTTTAATGTAAAGATAACCATGTGATATGTTTGAAAACATAAAAGTACATGGAAATATAAAAAAATAACTATATAATGTTAATTTATTCATAATTTTTAGAAAATAAATAATAAAATTAAATCCTTATTCTTTTATGATGTAAAAAATTAATTAATTAATGAGAAATCAATGAAACATTTTTTATTAAAATATTAATAACCATAAAAATGTCCAAACACAAGAAAAAAATATTATCGGTCGATTATATCTTTACCATAAACAAATAAAGGTCAGTATAGTGACCATTTGGAGCTTTATAGAATATATTATAACCTTTATATTATTTTATTCAAAGTAATATTAAATTTTTCACATTCATACTTTAATAAATATAACATTTTTAATGATTTATTTTATAAAAGAAAAATTATAAAAAAAATTATACTCATAAAATATAATGTATATATTCAAATTAAGTTATTTTATTTTTCATTTTTACTCAAAAAATAAGTATATTAAATAATTACACATAATTATTGTCGAAATTATTTTATCAATAGAGATATCAAATAAATGTTATTAATAATATAAAAATAAATATATTTTGGGAAAATTAATATTTCCAATGAATTTTATTGATAATATTTACCTCATATAAATATAATAAAATAGTTGGTTTGAAATTAACTTGTAATATTTATATTTTTAAAATTCAATAAATTGAATAGTGTCATAATTGACACTATTGATTTTTTATCAAAATAGTGTTTTATTAAATTACATAAAAATCATAAAACATTTATAAAAATATATAATTATTATTATATGGTCTAAAATGTTCTAAATTATTTATTTATGATCTAATTAACATCAAATAAGTAAATATTTTACCCTTTTAATATTGGAAAATTTGTTTCCCCTATTAAAATGAAATAGAATAACTAAATTTTAAATTGAAAAGATAAGGTTTAAATGGACATATAAACTTGTATAAAATTTATTTTTTCATTATATTACAACCCTATATCACATCAAATTTGAAATTGGGAAATTTTGGAATTTTTTAGTGGGGTTTGATTTTATAATATATTAATATTTTTGAGGTTTTCAAAATTTCCCCTCACCTCAATTACAAAAGGACACCTCCTCCCTCATTTCTCCGCAACTAATTAAGCCTTAAATTTAGTCCTTTACCTGAAAATTTCTCTTCTAAACATCCCTATTTACATTATATTTTTTTCATCTTAAAATACCAACTCTATTTCCATTAAGAGGATATCTAACGAGATCAAGTCAAAGAAGTGGTAATCTCCTCTACTGATTCTATCATATTTCTCTCTACTTATACTTATCCTTCATGAGTTTTTTAATTATATAATAATAACTATAGTATAAATTATACAATTATATGTTATTATAATTATGAAAAAATCATATTCAACATTCTATCTATCCTATGAAAGAATAAATCCCCACGCGTGCGTACTTACGGCTTACCATCTCCACATCATGGTGTAATGTGTTTTTCACCACCACCTTACTTGCATGAGTATAAATATATATGTAATAACTATATATGATTATTGTAAAATTCTATTGGTTCTAAAAAAGATTCAACTATGAAAATCAATACCATTCAACAATTATGGTAATGATATCGTCGATATTGTGTTTGTACGGCTTACTATCTCCATGATGCGATTTGATTCTTTCTACATGATAACCACTCATAAATGATTATGTAAATTTAAATAAAGAACCAATATGGTATTTATTATGTTAATATAATTTTATAATGATATAAATATAACCTAATAAGGAGAACCGATACTTATTCGACCAAATATGCATACGATTCTAAAGCAGTCAAAACCCAAATAATGAGTAACAATGAATTGTTACAAAAAAACAAAAGAGAATATGACAATATATGATGACCATAACTCCAAAATAAGTTGATAAAATTATATAAATCATTATACAGGAGGTTTGGACACATAGGAATCATATTAGTGCTAAGGTAAGGGATTATCTTGTCTCACTTTTAATTCTGTGGGACATATACCTTATACACCATATAATTCTTTTGTGCGGTGTTTATATAACCCATGATTTTTATAATTATTATTATAATGAAGGATAATATATTTACATATTCATATACTTTTATTTACTTTATCATTCATGTGATTCGAATGATTATAAATTGGTAAGGGATAACTTTCCAAATGTTGTTTTTATTGGAGATTGTTTATTAATATGTATTTACAGGGGTATATTTATCATCCAAGTCCATGTTTCCTAAATTTTTACATAAAAATATTCTTTATATAATTATATAATTTTTAAAATTCAATATTACCCATGGGATATTTTTTACTAAATGGTATGAAAGGAATATTTTTTCATTTTTTAGTATGAGGTACTTTTTGACTTTTCCAAAAAAAAGTATGAGAAGAATGTTTTTTTACTTATACAGCATGAATGGATTTTTATGATTTCATGACACCTTATTTAAATTAATTTTCCTCTACCCTATTTCAAGTTTATTTTCAACTAATTCTTTTATTTTAAATTTTTGTGGCATTTTGAGAAATGAAAACATTTTTTGAAGAAGAAAGGATATTTTCCTCAAAAATTAAGGTCATGTGTTTTATCGAACTTATTTTCCATATAAAATGACGCTATTAAATAGGGTTATGTTTCTATTACTATTATTACTATTATTTTATGGTGTTTATGATGGAACTATATTTTATATATATTATGTTATTATTTAATGATGTTTAGGAAACCCATTTTATTTCATGGGTTATACTATGATGAATGATTTATGTTTTTGTGGAACATGAAAGAATGATTTCATTATGACATATATGAGACATATATCTCCCTCCAATTAATTGGGTAAAGATTTATATTTCATTATATACACATTAATGGAATGTTATGTAAATATGGTTCCGTAATACAAGACTGGAATGAAAAATAAATCTTGTTTAGTAATACACGGCTAGAATGGAGGGTAATCCCAATTCAGTAATGGACTTTATCCACTATGATGGTCTTTCCAGAAAACCCTTGGATACTATAGAAATCATATTATGTAATTATTTATTTTCCACAATCCCATGATTTATGTTGATGATATTTTTTCACGTTCAATGTTCCTTTATGATTTTTTCCTTATTTACTACCAGGATTTATTTCAGGACTCGCGATTTTGATATTAAAAATTTATTTTCATGTTTTCACATTCTTATATTTATGTTTTGTTTGATGTTCTTCATTGTTACCCTTACTGAGAATTACAGATCACCCCTTTTATGTATTCATTTCCCCATAATATAAATAATGGTTTTAGGTTGGAAAAATAAAGTGGAAGATCATTATGGGAGATATTAAAGATCCTTCACCAAGTTAGAAGAAAATTTTCCAAGTTTCCAAAGACAATAAAAAAATATGGTCTTTGGGAGAATATTTGTGTAATGTATTAATTATTCTATAAAAGATCTATAATATCCATGTATGTCAAGATTGGGTCTCTATAGTTGGTATCAGAATGAACGTTTTACTAAACATTGGAAACTATGGTACAAAAACTTTAGTGATATCCCTCGAGATATTTCTATGGTATGTATAGGGATGTCCCTAAGGGTATGTATAACTATAGGCTACAATACTAGAATAATGGTAATGATCATGAATAACCTAGGATTAGAACTATCATGTTTGATATTGAAAGTACTCACACTTGATTATGTTTTTTACTAGGATGATTTTTTCCTCTCACAGTATCCTTTTTGGGTTTTAGAAAATGATTGGAAATAGGAGGATTTATATTAATAGAGAATATAATGGACAATGGAATGATATTATTCATGATAAATCAAATGAAACGGGAGTTAGAGGGTGAAATATCGTTATTATTCCTAATCAGTAATCCTATAATATGATCAATAATCTCATCATTGGTGAGTTTCCTGACCTAGCTAATAAAAGAAAGATGGAGTCTCATGGTGATCATAGAAGGCATAAAGTTAAATTTTCCTCATGTAAATCATGTGAGAAGAGGAATAAAGAAGAATGTTTCAATGGAACTGGAAGACACTTTGGGTGTGTAAAATAAGGACACAAATTTAGTAATTGCAAAGGAAAAGGTTCAGCTAACACAATGGTTAAGGATAATTGTATTGCTAAGATATCAACAATAGTTAGATGTTTTAAATGTGGAATATACATGCATTATGAAAATTGATTCCCTCGGGGATAATCTCATGAATAAAATCAATATGGTCCTATGGGTAGTATTTATTTTGATGACGATGAAGAGAATACCAATGATATATTAGATGAATGAAGTGTTGAGGAATAAAATGATGAAGCTCGGTCAATGGTTTAATAAGATAGTGCAACAATTGCATGTTTATCAATAATAATATTGTATAAGTAATTTTATGGTTCAATAGAATAAATAAACATCTAAGTATTGTTACGCTATTGTTTTTCCTTAAGTATTTGAGAGTATATGTTGAAGGGTACTTGTAACTAGGAAATTTTATATAAGTATCTTTACAAAACACATGAAATATGAATAATGATGGGATAAAGAGATAATGAGTTATTTGATAGTATTAATGACCTCGATATTGATATAAGAACAAATTTATATCATAGTTTGAGTATATAAAATATTTGGCATTTTTTGTTCATGGAAATAGTTAATTTTGATAGTGTGAATGTTTCCACTAAGGTTCTATGGTAATTCATATTATTATAATGTTTTAAGAGAATACATGATAAATTAATTCACATGTTTAGAATGTGACAACCAAGTACTACCTTATGAGATATGGGAGATAAGAGTTAAGTCAATTTAGTTCACCACTTTCTAAGTTTTTCAGTTTTTGGAAGATTATAAGGTTTTCCATTTATGGATAGTAAGAGTTATACTCTAGTTGAATATATTATCTCACTATAGGTGGACTTAGGCATATTTGATTACCTCTGCTAACTTTCTTTTTGAGACGGATTGAATGACCTATAATTATATCGCATGATATTCTAACATTACAAGAATGAAAATTTTGACTTCATTTCATTAAATAAGATATCAAGTGGAAATTGTTCATGGAACGACTAATGGTGAGATTGTCCTAAAATCAAGTAAGGATTTTTCCTCATGTAAAAATTAATCAACATTAGGAAAATGATCTTGAAAAAAAATGTTCTCCTCATACCTTCTTATCTAATGAATCATATGGTCCCTTAAATAATTGTTTATTTATGGCCTTCTGGTATTTAACTTTCTTCAAACCTCATTCTCTATCACTATCCATCAAAACTTTATGGTTAGATTTTTCTTCCATACCCATGTTTTTACTTCCCATATATGTTCTCCATTATGGACATCAGTGATGAGTTACGTTTTTTAACCATTATGTTTCTAACTATCCTTTTCTAAAATAAAGTTTTAGTATTCCTTTTTACTATGTGGGTTTCTATGAAAGAAAATTTCATGTAGTAAATAATTTATAACCCTGATAAATTTTCAGGGATAAATTCATTTCAAGGGGGTAGATTGTAACACCCTGAGATTTTGTGAGATATTTTTTTTCTTTGATGTCTTATGTTTTACGCTACAACATGATTGTCTTGTTCCATACACAACATTGTATTATCTTGCAGTATACACAACACTATTCTTGGCTTTTGTTACACATAATTTCAAGTTCTTTTGATAGAATTCATTTCACACAACACTGAGTATAGATTTTATTCAATGTATAAAAGAACAATGTTTGGATTATGTTATATATAGCACAAAATGAATATTTCTCTAAACGCAACACTGACTTGGCTTGTGTTACATACCAGAGTGGCCTTCCTCGGTAGCCTGCGTTATAAGCAATATCGAGTTTCACTAAAGAACGATATACTATTAAATTATTATTATTTAATGGGATATAAACTAGATTTTATGAATAGTATTAACCACATTTTTTATTTTATATCATTAACATTCATCTTATGTTTTTTCAAGAACATTATATGACAACAAATTCAATTTTTTTGATAAAAGAATTATTTTTCAAACAATGCATTTTTGCCTCCTTTTGATAGAGCACCAATTTTAAATCTAATTTTTAATACTTTTATATATTATATTTAAAAGAATAAAAATATCCTTTGAATATGGGACATAAAAAATTACCTTTTCTGAAGTTTTGGTATTTTTATAACGAAATTCATATTTTATAGAATAGTTAAAAATATAGCATTTTAATTCAAAACTGCCTTTTCATATAATTTATTTATAGAGTCGGATTATATTTTTAATTGATATTAAAGTTTAATTGGATTCTTTTTTTATTTTATAATCCAATTTTTATCATTGGATGCAATTTCACATTTAAATTGGACATAAACACATGCCAATCTTTTGATAGTTTTTACTTCTTAAAACCCCGCTTTCTGATTTTGACAACTGGAATTAATTTTAATCTAATTACTGCAAATTTTCAGTTTTGAATTTCAAAAAATGGATTCCAAATCTGGAATCATTTTTTCCAAATTATGTTAATAGGTTACTTTTTTATATTTTGAATAGTAACAACAGAAATTTTTATTTACCACAGTTAAAGGTATATCGGGTAAATTTGGGAAACAAATAATATGATAAAGATATTAAAATTACGCCAACACTAGATAAAATCCAATTTTATGAATAAAATTATACCCTTAAAATATTAGGTTCAAAATATAGTCATTTACTATCCACTTGACAATGAAAATGGCATAAATATTAATAAAACCAATGAAAGTGAGAAAATGTCAAACTCACATTTCTTATATGTATAACAATTTCAACATAGAGATAACCATGTGATATATTAGAAAATAAATAGTCAATGGAAATATAATATAATTACCTAAATTATGGTTATTTATTAATATTTTTTAGGAAATAATTAATTACCTTAAATTCTTATTCTTTGAAGATGTAAAAATTAACTAATTGATGAGAAATCAATGAAACAATCTTAATTTACACCCTAATAACCATAAGAAGGTCCAAACACTTGAAAAAATCTTATTGGTCCAGTATATCTCGACTATAATCATCAAAAGTTCAAGTTAGTGACAATTTTGATCCTTATAGAAAATATTATGATGTTTATAATATTTTATTTAAAGTAATGTTAAAGTTGACACGTTCATAATTTAATAAGTATACCATATTTAATGATTGATTTTATAGTAGATAAATTCAACTAAATATATCATAATTAAATTTATTAAATTTATTCTCATTAAAATATTTTATTTTTAATTTTTACTCAACAAATAATTATATAAAATAATTACACAAAATCATTGTATTATTTATTTTATTAATGGAGATATCAAATAAATGATATTAACAATAATAAAATAAATATATTTTTTGATAATTAATTTGTTCAATGAATTTTCTAGATAACCTTGACCAAATAGGAATATAATAAAATATTCGGGTCAATGTTAACTTGTTATATTTATATTTCTAAATTTCAATAAATTAAATAGTTTCAAATTGACACTATTGATTGTTTATCAAAGTAGTGTTTTATTAAATTATTTAAAATAATCAAATATTTTAAAAAATATATTATAATTATTTTATTGTAAAAAAGATTCTAAATTATTTATTTATGATCTAATTTACATCCAATAAGTAAATATTTTACCATTTTAATATTGAAATATTTGTTACCCAAGTTAAAATGAAATAAAATAACTAAGTGTTTAATTGAAAAGATAAGTTTTGAATGGAGATAAAAACTTATCAAAAATTGGTTTTTATGATATTACAACCCTATATAATCTCATATTATAAATGGGGATATTTTGGAGGTCTTTGAGTGAGGTTTTCTTATATTAAAAATTTGTATTTTTGAGGATTCTAAAAGTTCCCCTCACCTCAATTATAAAAAGGAACCTCCACCCTAATTTTTATACAACTCATTAAGACTTAAATTTTATCCATACTCTGAATATTTCTCTTCTAAACATCACTAGTTTCATTATAGAGGTACTAATATTCTCAAAACACCAACTCTAGTTCAATTAAGTGGAGATCTAAAGAGAGCACGTCAAAGAAGAGGTAATCTCCTCTACTGATTCATTCATATATCTTTCTAATTATACTTTTACATCATTAGTTGTTTCATTATAGAATAATAACTCCAATAGAAATTATATACTGAGATGTTATTATAATTAAAAAACAACCATATTCAAATTTCTATTTATTCTAAGAATCACAAAATCATCATACGTGTGTACGTACGGCTTACCATCTCCACGTCGTGGTGTAATCTATTTTCACCACAAAAGTACTGGGATGGGTATAAAAATGGATGTAATAACTATATATGATTATTATAATTAAATTATATTTATTCTTAAATGTATTACACCACGAAAATCTATACCATTCAACAATTGTGGGAATGATATCGTCATTATTGTGTATGTATGACCTACCGTCTCTACGATGGGATGTGATACGTTCTACATGATAACCAACCAATACTGATAATATAAATGTAAATAATGAATAAATATGGTATTTATTATGTTAATATAATTTTATACTGATATAAATACGACCTAATAAATAGAACTGTAACTTATCTGACAAAACATGAAAACATTCACAAAGCTGTTAAAACCAAAATAAAGAGTATTAATGAATTTTTACAAACAAACGATGCAGAATATGACCATATATGAATACCATGAATCTAGAAAAAGATAATAACATTATCTAAATCATTATACATGATGTTTTTACATGTAGAAATCATATCATACCTTTGGTAAGGGATTATATTTCCTTACTCTTATTTCTGTGGGACATATGATTTATACACAATCTAATTATTTTGTGTGGTGTTTATATTTCCCATGAATGTTTTAATTATTCTTATTATTAAGTTCATGATATTTACATACTCATATAAGTTTATTTATTTTATTATTCATGAAATTATACTGATTATAAATTGGTAAACGGTAACTTTGAAAATCTTATTTTTATCTAAGCTTGTTTATTCGTAAGTATTTACTAGGGTATATTTATCATCAACATCCATGTTTCCTAAATTTTTATTTAAAAATATTTTTTATATCCTTATATAATTTTTTAATGTCAATTTTACCCATTGGTTAATTTTTACTAAATGGTATGAATGGAATCTTTTGTCATTTTTGGTACGAGGTACTTTTTGACTTTTCCAGAAAAAGTATGAGAATAATGTTTTTTAACTTATACGGCATAAATGGATTTTTACAGTTTCCTGAAACCTTATTTCCATGAATCCTCCTCTATAATATTTCAAGTTTATTTTCAACTAAATTATTTTCTTTTAAAATTGTGTGGAATTTTAATAAAAAAACATTTTTGAAGAAGAAATGATATTTTCCTCAAGAATTAAGTTCAACTGTTTTATCAAAATTATTTTTCATATAAGATGACACTCTTAAATATGGTTGTGTTTTTATCCATACTATTAATATGATTTTATGGTTTTAATAATGTAATGATATTTTATATGGATTATATTATGATGGAATGTTGTTCAAGAAACCCATTTTAATTCCCAGGTTATACTATGATGAATGATTTATGTTGTTATGGCACATGTAAGAATGATTTCATTATGAGATGGGTTGGAACTATATCTCCCTCCAATGCATTGGGAAAATATTTATATCTCATGATATAGACATGACTATAATGAAAAATAAATTAGGTTCAGTAATATAGGGCTAGAACTTCCAATAATTCTGGTTCAGTAACACATGGCTGGAATGGCAAGTAAACCCAGTTCAAACACATCCTAAACAATACTGCAACAATTTTGACATACCATTAATGCAGTCGACACTACAAGATGGAATAAATTTGGTAATAATTACAATATTAAAAAACCATTTCAAAAAATCCTTTAGGAATCAAAACAATTCAATGGATGAACATGAATTGACTTTATGGGTTTTTAGAGGATTTTATAATATATTTTATAACAAACACATCCTAAAATTGAACTTAATAATTTTTTCTAATAGTTATCTGATTTTTGAAATATAAGTCTTAGAAGAATAGATATATTTTTTGGGATGTATATAGTTTATTTTATTTCTATGGATTAAAAGTTTAAAGTTGTGGATACTGTAAAAATATGGATTTTCCTCTTTCTATAACATTTATAATACTTTTATTTTGAAACTTGTTTTAGTTATATTAGATCAATTAGCCATGATTTTAATTAAATGAGTTCTTTTACGTGGTTTGGTTGAATTCCATGAAAAGTTTTGAAGGGTAAATTAAAATTTTTATAAAAGTTTAAAAGTTTATTTCTTAATATAAAAAGTTATTGGATTGAAAAAGAAATATTTTAATTGATTAAATATTGTTGTGTTTCCTTTTTCTTAACATTTTGGTAATTTTATGGTGAAATATAAAATTTTTGGTTGCGGTGATGAGATTTTAAATAAATAAATTTGAATATTTATTACCCTAAATCCTTTATAAATTTATAAATTAGAGCATTTGACTTGAAGATACAACATTATATAATTTACTCATTAAAGAAGATGCCATCAAAGTTATAGAGTTTACTAAATAACATGAAATTGTGGGAAACATGTATGGTTCTTTGATTTTGATGTTTCGATGTGATAATCTAAAGCCTTCAAATTTAGTTCTTATTATATTTTTATTATTATTATAAATTTAATTTTAAATTAATATATAATAAAGGATAAATTATTATTAATATAATGGAATTGGAATTGAATCAATTTGAGCTATGGATTGTGGTTTTTCATAGAGAGAAGTTCATTAATATTAAACCTCTCTCTTAGATTTATCGGATGAAAATTGAAATTCACAATGATATATATATATATTGATTCTTTGTTTTACTATAAATAATTTATTATATAGTCTATTTCATTTTTACTTGTGGTTTTATTGACAGTTTAGATAAAAAAATTAAACTTTTTTTAATAATTTTAATAATTAAATAAACCCATGAGGAATATTCATACAAATATCTAATACTATTTATATATTTTTAAAAATAATATAATGATACCATGAACACGTAAAGTTGACATAAATAATAAAAGTTATTAAGAAGAGACTTTTTTAATTCTCTTTGACTTTTAGTGGTCTCATCCTTTTTTATTTTCAATTTGAAAATTAAATTCATGGGATATATATTACTAGATGAACCCAAAAATATATGGTTTACAACAGTTGATATAATGGATTTTTGTGAAGTTGTGATCAAATTTATAAATAATTTAATATTAATCATGAATATCTTTAAAATAGACAATAATTTTGATTTGGTACACAAGAGATATTATCCAATCAACTTATGTGGAGATTATTATTATATTTTATTATTTTTATTTGTTAGTTTTAATTTTAGGTGTTTATTAAATTAATTTTAAAAATAAAAAAAAATGAAAATATAAATCACATAGACTATTTTTGAAAGATGGTCCATATATATTGGAAGAAGAAGAAGAAGTAAAAAAATTAGTAATTTTTTTTAAAAAAAATCTAAAAATGTATTGTAAATTTTTTAAAAATGTAATGAATATTGTAACCATTTAAATATTTATAATAATAATTATATATATTTTTAATTTTTTATTAATTTATATAAAAATAACAATAACAACAATAAAAAACAACACATTTTTATTAATATTATTATTAATCAGTTATCTTCCCTCATTAATAATCCTTTGTATAAATATCATATTGAAGATATTTCTACGACATAATGTTCATGAAATTAAGAAAAAAATTAAATACAACTATGTGATAGGTAGTTCTAAATCATGATATTGTCCCCATGTAGAATCCTTAATTTGGTCTGCCTAAATAATGTTAATCTATAAATTCACATGTCTTTAGGCACACCTTTGTTTATTATTAAGGTTTCCAAAGAGTGGTGAGGGTATATCAATAGCTTATAGAAACTATATTGCCTATTAGATGATAATAAATGGCAATAAAAATAACACAAACCCATCATCGATAAGGTAATCACATGACATTGATATTGCAATGATTAACCAACTATAATAATATATCGCATGATATAACAATATATGAACTTATTTCAATTTCACATAAGTCATACATCAAGAAGTTGGATTTAATAAGGGGATGATCATATACACATGTTGTGTTGTATGTAGTTTTTTACCTAAAAAATAATATGTGACATGCCTTTAATAAGACTCCTGTAAAAATCTTGGGGTGTGCACTACCTATAGATTTTAAGTCACACATCTAGAATGAGAGGTCCTTTAAATCACCTTTTAATAAGTATGAGTTACATTTCTTTTTAGCAGGACTTTTCCAAATAGGTTAAGTGATCCTATAAATAAAATGATGTGGCTTATGAAACAACCAATGTGAACAGTTATGTATTGAGCACTGGTGGGTGGGAACATTTTCCCTATAACTAGTATTTGAGCTGGATGCGAGATTAGATTAAATTAGACCATGGATATAGAGGATATTATTATTCCGTATGAAAATGTTTCCATAAAAATTGATCTATGAAATGGATTTAAAAAACTTATTGTGAATATCTCAGGGTTTGCACTGCCTAAAATTCATGAGTCCTGCATGGGGCATTGGAGGCTCAATTAAGAAAGTGATTAAAATAGTGAGGGAATTTACCAATTATGAGGAATTTTCCAGATTGTGTTGGGTTAAATAGGAATAAAAATTTGTGGCTTATGAAATAGTAAAAGTTGACTATTTTAGATCGAGAACTTGTGGGTGGGATCATCATCCCTGTGACTATTGGGAACATTTTTTTCACTCCATAGTTCATAGTTTTCTATTATAGTGCATTATCACTCTCTTTGTCCGTATATTATATAATTTTCAATCACTAAAGATTATAAAAAAACAAACATAAATTATTTCAAAATGAATTCCTATGATGATTACTAGGTTATATTGTGAGAAAACAATCACATCCAGTGAATGTATTCAACAAAATAGAACAACAAAATAATAATTAATGAAAAAAATAAATCTTTCTTAACACCAAAACACTCCTTCAATATCATTATAATGATTCTATACTTTAACACCATGCCACTCAATAACTATACTCATTTATTCATAAAAACATGAATAGATATATAAATAAGAGATGTGAACATAAAGGGTTTGATAAATACATCTCAATAGGATACCACTAAGGACCCTAAACATATTGGGGTTCCTAAAGTACTGATATATGTATAATGAATAGTATACTAGAATTTGAAGTAAGTATTAAGCTTATTACAAATCCACTACTGAATAATAGGACATTTATGTCGATTTTTTGTTTTAACATTGATTTTTAAGATGAAATATATTTAAACTGAATTCCAAATAAATTGTTGACATCTGTTTTTATAACCAAGGTTAAAAATAATTACAATGATAATTAGTTTTTTTGTGAAAAAGTGTAATATTTTATAAATTATTTTTAAAAAGGATTATTTGAAAAACTGTTGTTAAAAATGAATTTTCATATTGGTTATTCTAATAAGAAATGTGAAAGGCCATTTTTTCAACTGTTACTTTAATAATTGATATGATAATATATTTTTATGTTGTTTTTATAATAATAAAAATTTAAAGTTTAATCTTTTTTTAAAAAAAAATGAGGAAGAATACAGAATACTAATTCTTTGTTTGAGAGAATCAATTATAACAAATATTATGATTCATAAAAGTATTAATTATCATATTTTTTCAAAAATGATTATTCCATTAAATCAAGATAACAATCCAAATATATTATAAAAAATGAAAGGGAAAAATCAATTTATAAAAAAATATATCATGTTTTCCCTAATTACCACGATATGTAAACTATAATAGTGGTGAATTATAACCAAAATATGACATATAATTTTCCATCCATCTCAAGTATTAAAAGAAAGAAAATATGAACCTCTATTCAACTCAAAAAATATAAATCCATGATATATAAAAGTGAAGAAATATGCATTATAAAAATTAAAATTGTCATAATTTATGTAATTTCAATAAAAATAAATACGCATTGACAGTTAAAATAATAAATAAATGTATAGGCTCATCACCAATAAATAACATAGAGTATTGATTCCAAAATCAAGTACCCCTTTAAGGATATTATAAATTGTACTTTTATCAAAATTACAAAGAGAAAATTTAAATTTTATATAACATATATGTGACTTTAACTTTTCAAAAGGAACATTTTTTAATACCTTATAAGATCTCAACTTAATCCATTAGAAGCTAACAATTTCCAAACCCAGACACTCTATCTTCCTCCAAAGAGGACCCTGATCCCACTTCAATAAACTAGAATATTGAATCTATCTTACTATTGTGATCCATCAATCAAGAAGATCCATAGTACCATTTATTCCTCACCCTAAAGCATCATATTCCAATAGAAAACCAATGATCTAAAAGGATCAAAAAATCAATGATAGTAAAATAAATACATGTAGATTTATAATGAAAACGTCATAAATGAGAAATTAGTAGAAAATATCAAAAAAATACAATTAGAATTTCATTCACAATAATAAGCTATTTTTGGATTCAATAAGATAAACAATCACAAAGTGTGATGCCTTTTTTATACCATTTTTCTTTCCATATAAAATCTACAATACTATTTATAATAAATACTTTAACTGTTATATTTTTCAATCTTCATCATCTGTTGTAAATGCATCAGAATAAGATTTTTCATCTTCTAATGAACTTATAAGCACTCCATTTATTCCAATTAAGTTAGTCTAGCAATTCTACGATGACTTTGAATATGGTAAATATAATCTAAAAAAACACAAATCTCAAGATTTTTATCCTTCATAAATAATGTGTGTAGAAAAAAAATTGTTAAAAAAACACTTAAAATAAAAACCTTCAAGTTAGGATAAATTAAAACATGAGTGTGATGTGATTTTATAAACTTAATATAAATTTATTCTATGAATAAAAATATGTCTTATTTTTAAATTCATAAAAAATATATAAAAAAATAAACTACTCATTAATTAAACCTATCCCCTTATGGAAAAGATATTCCCCTAATTTGAAGTAAATAAATTTATTTTTTAAACTAATTATGAGATGATTTATTTAAATTTATCAAAATATCTATAATCTTTGGTTATATCAAAATTTTCCAAAATTTCACCCTTATGGGATAAAAGTTACTACATAGTTTTTCAAAAAATATTTGATTGTATCAAATTTTCATAATCCACCCCCTAGTGATCTTAAAAAGAAACATAAAAATAATAACATCAAAAATAGTTTTTAAAATTTTAAAATGCGATCTCCCAAAAATAGTAAAAGAATTATGGCTTGAAAAAGTGACTCCCATTAGGAATAGATATATACATTGAAAAAAATCCCCCATTAGAGTTTTGATATGAGGTACTAAAAAAGAAACCTTCTTTCCCTTTAGTTCATCTACACTAAAGACTAAAAATAATGATACATTGGTAAAAGATATTTGAGTAACATAATTTCAAATATTAGATAAATAGATGAAAAAAATATTTGAGAAATTAAAATTAGAAACAATAATGTGATTTAAAATGAGATCGTATTAGAGTATTTTCCAAAAAATAGTTAGAGTTAAGTGTACAACATTGACAAAGTCTTTGAAGTTCAATATTTTTTAGTAATTTTAAAGATTAACTTTTTGAATCCTATGGTGTATTCCTTCAAGATTTTCCATGATTGTATCCAAAAAAATATTACTTTTGATACTTATTTTCTATGAAACCATCTAAATCTAAAATCTATTTTTCATGATCTTCTAACTTCTACTCAATTTAACTTAACTATTGTTCAAGTGATTTTACTTTTTGACTTCGATGAGCAATAGAAATATTCATTTCATGAAAATATTTTTTTTATTATCATTTCAATACATTAGGTATTTTATTTCTTTATCATAGATTTTATGATTCTTAATAACTTTCTAAAGATATCATAAATTAATTTTTTTACCTTAATTAGAGATTTTATGATCATATTTTAATTCAGTTTTTTTATAAATAACTTGTATTAACGTCTCAAATAATTAAATTTTGGTAATACTGTCATCCATATGATTCATCTTAGAATCAAGATTTTGAAGAATATAAATAATATTATATATCTTTTCAAATTTTTTGACTATAAATTCTTGATACTTTTCATTTCTATCACGCATAGTGATCAATTATATATAAATATTCTTTCAAAATTCATTTTTCCTTCAACATAGTTTTCAAGAATAATTCTATCATGTGAGGTGTAAACATTTTCAACTTCAACTAGTTTACAAGATTAAAATTCCTCAATCCTTTCACTTTTAGAAACATATCTGTATGATTTTTTTAGTGACTTATTATTTCTTACATCTGGATAAATTACTTTTGATGATTTTTTAAATATTTCAAAAATAAATGTTTCATCATCTAATAAACTACTTATCACTAAAAAAATAAAAGTGTGTTGATAATAAATTTTTGAGGAAGTTTTATTTTAAACATTGTAAAATATAGTGGAATTATAAATAAGTTCGATCTTAACCTCAAATTATCTAGGGTTAATGGTTCTTATAATTAATGGATGTATAACATAATTTGGTAAAGATGAGATAACATCTAGTGTTTATTTATTTTTCAAAGAAATATATATATTCTTTAATATAAAATGAACAGGTGATGCCACAACCATAAACTATTTATACATATACCTGAACTATTCATCAAATATCTTCATTTCTTGAGCTTAAGAAATATTTATAGCTATATATTCCAATAATGTTATTTCTTATATAACTATTTCTTATTTTATATCCATTCATTTGAAGAAAAACGCCTCAAAATATTTTTATAAATTTCCATTATTTTGGAAAAAATACTTTATTCATTATAAAAACTATCTTTATGTTCAAGGGATTTCATTTACCTACTCTTTAATGGTACATTTGAAACTCCTTCCATAAAATTAAAATTAATGAGAATATTGTTTAAAATTTTCACATGTGATAAAATATTTAACTTTACTAAGTTGGAGTATATAACCTTAATATAATTCCATAAAAAATAACCATATTAAAATATATCATATTATAGAGAAAATATAAGAGATAAAAATATTATATAATCACTATATATTTATCTCTTATACTTAGATAAAGAAATAAATAAATCCACTAAAACACAATCCTACCTTCAGGATACAAATTGTTCATTTTGTGAACTTTTTCCTTAACATAAAAAAATTATCTTATATTTTTTTTAAGAAATGATCCTAAATTATTTGAAATTTTTTGTGAACCAAAATGGGACTAAATTTACGAAGGTAATCCACTAATATCGGGTAATTAATTCATAGAAATACATAACATAATTACAAAAAATTTAAAACATGATTTTTTAGCATTACTAATTTAATTAAAAATACAGGTACTGTAGAATTATTATAAAATACATGGATATAAATATTAATGAGACTCACTAGTTAATATAGTATTATCCCATAATTGATAATATAAAAAATTATTTTAACAAATATTCTTTTATTTGATACCAAACACAAAAACTAACCATTCTCTAAAGGTTTTTCTTGATGATATTTCACTAGAATATTCCATTAAAAGAATAGAAAACAGATAGTTCTCTATAATTAAATTATTAGGAAAATATAGTTCTTCATAAATAATAATGAAAAATTAATTTTTTGGGAAATATGGGTATTTATAAAACATTAATAAATCACTAATCCCAACACAATATAACTTATCAATTAGCCTATCATAATTTGTGTAAGATAAGATAATATCAACATCTCCAAAATATTATATGTTTAAAAATTAGAGCCTAAATTAAAATTTTAATATTATAAGGTTTTTCAAAGTGTAATCTTACAATAAATTGTATGAAAAATAATACTTTTTGAAAATAAAATAAAGTACATATATAATTATACCATCACATAAAGAAAAACTATAAATGATAATATTAAATGAAAAAAACATCATTGAATTTATCTTCCATGTTAATTTATTGATCAAATTATTATAATGATAGTTATATAAAATTTATTTTAAAATGTTCATATCATCGATTAAAAGTCTTAAAAATTTAGAAAAACTAAAATATATTGAAAATTTAGACAATTGAAAATAAAACTCACCACCAAAATGAGAGTTTAATAAATAAATAAAAACTCTTAAATTTAAAAACATACAAAAAAATATTCATATCAAAAGTATTTCAGTAAAAATAATGACATAGTTATTATTTAACAATATTAATTATTCAATTGATGGTACTCAGAGAATTTATTTTTCTCAGTATTTGTGCCTTTGGAAAGTATTTTTTCTTTGGTGTTGAAGTATTTTCAAAAGGAACTTATAGAACCCAGATTCAGTTAAATTTGATATTCTGATAAGTGGTTAGTTTAGTTGAGACGAAGGACCATGTTCTTCCAAAAGATTAAATATTTTTCTATTAGTATTTTTTTCCTCTTGTTTCCTCATCTTTAATAGATATTTCATATGGGTGGATCACTTGACGCTGAGTAATTCTTCTAACAAGCTAATTATATAGTGGGTTTTCTACCAATAAAAAATGTAGATATTTTTACTCTTATTATGAAATATATATATTCAAATTATTTTCATCATTTGGTAAATTTGGTAAAAATTGTCATTAAAAATTTCAAATTTTTTATTTATCTTGATGAAATTATTTTTATATTTATTGAAATTAACTTATTTCTTAGAAAATTTTACCTTTTGGTCAACAGAAAAATAAAATTTTTAGGTTTCAATAATTCCCATTTCTTTCAAATTAGAATTTATTTTTAATACATTTTCTTATTATATTTTCATCGCTAAAACAAGTTTTATATTATCATTTTTATCATTTATGATGTATTATTATATTGAATTTAAAAAAATCAATTCTTTATTTCAACTCATAATGGATTTTTCAAACATCAATTTTAGATTTTCATTACATAGAATTATTAGAATTAATATGGAAAGTTAACTTCAAATTATCACTCTTAGATATAAAAAACATTTTTTATTATCAAAAACCACATCATTAAGTCTAACATAAGTTATATATATAGTTATAACATTATTCAACATTAGTAATAAAATTATATAATTTTTCATGAGTTAATAATCTCTTATCATTATCTGAATAATTAAAACTTTCTTTAATGGGTGATAAATATTCTAAATTATTTTATGATGAGTACTGTGATAAAATGTTATCATTATTTGTTTTACCCATGATTCACTTTACATTTTACAACATTTTTATGTTTGAAAAATACCTTAAATATTTCATAAATCATCACTATTATTTATAGAACTTTTATAATTAGTTTCTCCTCCACTGTCACTCCACATATAAAAATATTTCAAAATTTTCTTATCTTTCCATTTATAAGGCTTCTCACAATATCTTCTTTCTCTTCTACTTAAATAAATTTAATCAGGTGAAATGTACCCTAGATTTTTTTCATTCATAAAAAATGGTTTCTTAAGAGTCATTATTTATTTTCTCTCTTTTTTTCCTTCCAAAAATATCTATTGAAATTAGAACTTATAAACATTTTACATTCCTTATATGAAAATTAATCCTCATTCGACATTAGGAAATTGTCATCTAATAACCTTTTAATTTCTATAATGGATATATTTTATCTATAATTTAAATCGTTGAAAGCTATAGAAATATAAAATCTATTTTTATTTATATCTTTCTTGGAATATCCCATCAAATGAATCTCACGTTGCATTTAATTTGTAATCATTTCATCAAGACTCAACTTGGTAATATGATTAGTATCATCAATCATAGTAGTCTAAAAATCACATTCCTTAGGTAGAGTATGAATAAACATTTTAAGAATTTATTCATCTAATAAATCTTTCCCTCTGTGATATTATAGAATTTTTATAATTTCCATCAACCTTTGACGAATTTGTATCACACTCTCATGTGATATGAAATCAAAATCTTATTAATTATCCTCGAGTAAGGACCACTTAGTCTCCAAAACATATTATGTTATGAACTGTGTAATTTATATTTTCTTCTAAATTATATTGGATGCTCGAAAATATGAAACTTGAGTATATATGTTTCTTATTATATAACTTGAAAAGTATTATTCACATGGAAATTCACAAGAATTCATCCTTTTATTCTCTAGTGAAAGTACCAGCTTGTTTTTTGGGAATCTTATAAGTACCAACCAACATAAAATAAAAATTTAACCCCATTATTAATATTAAAAGTATCTATAAAATAAATTTAATATTCATAATAATTCACATAAAAAATAAGAGGTTGGTTAGGATAAATATTTTAAATACAAGAAACATGAATTCAACCCATCATAAAAAACATGCATTTATAACACAATTCAGTGTAAGGAAAATGAGATTTTGAATTTCAATAAATAAACTAATAGAGAAAATAAAAATATTGTTTGGTCTTAAATATAGAGAACTTTTTGGATTCCAAATATTGTCCCAGAATACCATTATAGGAAAAATTCAAGATATGGGTGGTTGTTGTATTCAAAATTTTACATATAATTTTTCAACTATCACAGGTTTTAAAACCAACAGAATATTTAAACTACCACTCAACCTAAAAAATATAAACCATTGATATATCTGAGTAAATAAAGTATGCCTGATAATAATTAAAGTGGTCCAAATTTTTGTAATTCCAAAAAAATCAATGTGTAAATAAAAATAAGTAATAAAATTAGGGGCGAAATGGAAATGGAAAATATAGAGTACTGATTAAAAATTAAAGTACCCCTTAATAGATATTATAAAAAATATTTTTATTTAAAGTAAAAGGATAATCAATACACCTGATTTAGGGAATCCATGACTTTAAAATATTTAAAGGTATATATTCAAATCACCTATAATCCCAAAAATTAACCCATCAGAAGGTATCAGGGTCTTAAAAACACATTTCCTTTTATCTAAAAATCCCCTCATCAACCCAATAAGATTTAAACCACACTTTTACAAACTTGAAGCTTTGATTTGTCTTCTGATCAGAAGCTCTCGATCAACACGGTCAGCATCATTTATTCTTACTAACACAAAATATTTGTCTTAAAATTCGAATCCATTGACATTAAAGGATCAAAATATCTATGATAACAAAGTAAATACAAAAATCTTTAAAATGAAAACCTAAAAATGGGAACTTAGTAAAAAACTGCAAAAGAAAATATAATCAGAAACACACCCACAATAAAAAATATATTTTAGGATTAAAGCACTGAAATATCACATGTATATAACCACCCAATATCATTGTTCTTTAAGACTTCAAGATTTGGTTCTCTTTAAAGGATATCCTTCAACGTCTGCAATCTAAAATATTTAGGATCAGTTTTACCTACATCAAAATAATCTTTTTCATCTTATGATAAACTATATAACACTCTATATATTCTGATGAAGTTTTTCCTACACCTCTATAGTACTAATAAAACCAGTAAATATAATATGAATAGAAAAATTAAGTCTCCAGATTTTTATCCTATAGAATTATTGTTATTATAAATTTATTTTTTCAATAAAAACACATAATCAAAAACATAAAAGTTTGGATGAATTAATGCATTAGTGTGATGTGATTTTTAACACTAAAGATAAAGTGATTTTATAAATCAAAATATACTTTCTCATGGATTTTACATTTATCTAATGATCATTAGTAAACATCATTTCTTTTATCAATAAATCCACTCTCTCCCTAACAAATTTCATGATTTAAAATTTATTAACGAGGAATAGTATGAGAAAAGAAATTTTTGTATAGAAATATAATAGGATCGATATATTGGTAGATAGAGTGAGAAATGAATTATTGGGAGGATAATGAAAAAAAGGGTTTAAGGGGGGTTTTATTTGTATATGGGAACTAAATAAATTATTAGTGCAATAGGAAAATATTCAAATTCCATGTGCGATAAAATTAATTTAAATTCAATAACTAATAAAATGGTGGGCTTGGTGTGAGATTATTAAAATTTTGTGTACAACATGATAAATTTATAATGGGAAAGTAAACTCATACAAATATGATGAAAACGATATAGGTTCTATATTAAGGATACATTTTTAACGTTAGCTATTAAAATAACTAGTGTGACAAAATTCAAATTTTTTTCTGTTTATGGAATGTTTGACAAAAAAAATGTGGGTTTTAATGTTGATTAATTCAATAAATTATGTGAAAATCCATAAATATTTGGTTTTTAAATTATTTATTGAAATAATTAATAACAAAACCCTCTATAACAAGGGTATTGATTTCATCTATTGTAATAAATGATCTTTAAACCACTGGTGGAAAGAGTTTTCACATTGATTATTGTAATAAAAGATGAAAAACTTCTTTATGATAAGGGTTTTAAAATCATTAATTATAATAATCAACATTAAAAATATCCATAATAGAGGATATAATATTGGTAATTTCAATTATGAATTGTAAAACCCTATTTAGTGGATGTTTTAATGAGAGTTTTTTAAGAACAAATTTTAAAATTATTTTTTAGATCAGTTAATAAAAAAATTATTCAAACCCCTAATGAAAATTTTATTTTTTCTATTAGTGATAACAACAAATACTTATCAGTCTAAATTTGTTTATAATATATCTTCTTTCGCTAGAACTGGTAAAAATATGGAATCCAATTAGATTAGATCATATCCAAACACAATGATCAAAGATAAACCCTACTAAATACATGGAATAGTCCACCTATTAAAAAAATAAAGACATTTAAAAATGAATTTATGATCTCCACATAGCATAACACAATTCTTATCATGCATCACAACCAAAATCATAGTCATTACATAGCCTAACATAAGTTTTTCGCTATAAAATATATCAACAACAATATTTTCCCAGAACAATATGGATATATCACATTATTAAAAAATAACCTCTTTAATTTCAGTATAATATGGATTTTTACATGTAATTAATCATTAAATTATACTAATTCAGGAAATAAATTATCACTAAACACTCAATTAATCAACTTAATATAGTAAAAAACTCAATTCACTCCTATAATCTCATTTCACATTAACACCATGTAATTCCATGACTAATGACTTATTTAAATTTCCATTTTTCTATCATAAAACATAATTAATTCTTTTTATTATATATCATAATCATGATATTATTTCTAATACTTATTTAATTTTATATACATAAATTTCATCATATAAATTTCTATAAAACAACCCATTTTTTATTAAATATTTTCCTTACTTTTTATTTCCTAAGAAAAATAATTAAAAACATAACTACCCAATATTAAAAATTATATAAAATTTTTCAGTAAATTAAAATCCCCATATACATACTTAAACCATATGATTCCTTCTTTTAAATAATGATTTTTCACATTATTATTAGTTTACCTCACTTCATGTATCATAAACATGATTATTATACATTAAAAAATATATCACATCATATGATTTCCAATTTTATTCCCTTTTTATCATTAACTTAATTATCAAAATTGTTATATTAGATATATTTAGTCAATATAAACTCACTTAATTTAATACCCAATCAAAAAATCTAATATATGAAATTCAATTAATACATTATAATTCTTCCCTAAACGCCTTTTAAATTCATCTTATGACTCATTCCCATGACTTCTTCATTCACTAATTTTCATTAAAATTTGAAACCAAATTCAACCCTTAATTTTCATTAATTTCAATCAATCCCCTCCCCATTTAAATCCTTAAACAGGCATATGAGTTAAAAACACCTTCAAAATAGGTAGGTTTTTTAAGAATCATAAAGAATATTATAATATATCTATCCCTAATTTTGGGCACATAAAATTTTATAAATTCTTATATAAAACCCATATATAAATATCCATTTATATAACCTTAGTAATTAAGATCCTATATTTTAATATATTTAAATATTTCATCATTTCAAATTCACTTAACTAATATGAATTAATATAATTTAGTGGTATTAGATAAATCATTGATCCTAAAAACGAAACTTATCAAAGAAAATACTATAAAAATATCACCAAATAATATTATTATTTTAAGAAACCAACATAAAAAAATATTAATTATTCAAAAAATAACAACTTCATGGTGTAATTACAACACAATTATTAATTTTAAATTTTTTTAATTCAACAATTGGATCATTCTTTAGATCTTGATTTTATTTCACCATTTATTATCATCTTAAAAAAGAATTATTATTAAACACATAATAATCATGTATTTATAGTAACATTTAAATAAAATGAATGTCATATTAACATTCTATTTAACTTGTAAAATTAATTATCATCAAATCTATTTTTAATCCAAGTTATACACAATGAATAATCATTAAAAAAGTACACAATATAATTTCTCATGAAATTTACTTCAGAAATAAATAATAAATCATATCATTAATTTCCAATTTAATTAATAACTAATTTCACTTCAAACAATCACAATATTATTAAATTATACAAATATGTCAATAACAATACATTTGATAAGTGTATTAAAACATTAGAGAAAGTTGAGACTACCAACCCAAGTAATTTCAATAATTTGTATAAGGATGGGAATGTTAATTCATCTACTAACCATTGGATATCTAAAATCTATCCAAAATACATGAAAAAGTGAATTATATCATAAAAAACAATCTTTTGTGCCTTTTAATAAACCATGGTTAAAATTCTCTACTCACCATCTTTATTCCAATACAAAAAATTTAGCGACAAAGATTTTTTCTTTATTGAGAAATAGCTCATTCTTTGAACATCAATTCTCAAGTTCCTTGAAAAGGATGAAATATTAATTTCATTATATTAAATTAAAGTGACTAAATGTCTTGATTTTTCAATTATACTTTGTATATGTTTTTCCCTTAAGATAATTTTTTTTAAAACTTTAACGATAGATGGATTTTATAGGATAATTAATATTTATTAACAAATAAAAATGTATTCTAAAAACATAAAAATATATATCTAAAAATAGAATATTAGATGGAAATTTCATCATTGTGGATGTGTCTAGAATGGGGTTTTCCTCTTAATATGGGTAAAAATTATTTTCTCAAGTGTAGATCTAGGGACCAAGAATTTGTGGGTATCCTTTTAAATAAATAAAATCAATTAATATTAATTTATTATTTAAAGAATTTAGGAGGTGTAATTATCATGGAAGGGTAGCACTGATGTGGAATACTAGTGGATTATGTTGGGTAGATATTTTAATAGTTTTATTATCATATCATAGAAATTAAACAAGGAATTAAAGGGAGGTTGTATTGGAAAATCAAAAAAATGTTTAATTGGAGGTTACACATGGAATTAATGTGAAGCTATTAAAGGATTATATAATTGTTGAGAGGGGGTTCTTTATTATAACATAGGCATTTTTTCATGGGGATATTTTTATTTTATCTTAGGGTACCCTTAGTGATTATTCTTTAATATAGGACCATTATTTTAATGGTGAAGAGGATAAAAAATTTGTCAACAACAACCTAATTATTAATGTGTCAGTAATTTTATTATGAGGTTTAAATTAAAATATTTTATTTCCCTAAATTTTCCTGAATTTGATCATTTAGTATATGATCAAATTTTCTAAATTCCCATTGATGTATAAATGGAAGAAAATTAACCAAACAAATATGAATCAGATATTTATTAAATATCAATTGTGTTAAAAATAATGATTTATATAAATAATTATATCATTTCATTTGTGTTTTTTAATTAATTCAAAAATAATTTGAGATATAATAATGAATAATTCTGGAGTAAATTAATTTATTTATATAATTATTTGATTGTAATTTGTTTATGGGATATTTTTAAATAGTTTTTGTTTTGATTTTATCATGTGGAATTTTTTATTATTTAGAAAATGATTTTTTTTGTTATTAGATCCATTCTTGATATTATTATTGCTTTTAGTTAATGGGTTTTATTTATTGATGTTGGGTCATTCATGAGTCATATCAGTTGACTAGTAATAATTAAATTATATTTATTGTTTCTGTCCTCACTATATTGTGATCATGTCACAATAAATGACAATGTTAAATGATTAATAAAGGTTAATAGTGAAGTAAATATATGTAATTAAATATTTAGTAATTATTTGAAATTTCGTCTGTCCTCATGTTCTTAGATGAATATGAACGTGGAATTATTTTTTAGGTGTCCATACCTCATACCGATCACTTTTTTTCAATATATCTTTCCCATATGCTATTTTTTTAGTTCGACAATGAAACAATGGAAAAACAATGATAGATAGTGGAGGGATTTTTGTTCATGTGAGGGTGGAATGGGTGGTGTAGTGATATTCTAAGCTTGAATTCGGCTATGAGATAATAACTATATTGTCTATTGAGTCATGTCTGGTGAGTAGTGGGGGAAATGAACATATCACATGACACATATCACTATGATGATAGTGGATTTAGTTGACCCAATAGCTAAAAAGGTTAAACAAACAGTTCTTAGAATTTTCTCTTATGCATAGTGTATTGTCTTAAGAACACACACCATGAAGTACCTATCCTATGATGTTAGGGTTAATTTATAGTTGAAATATAATACTTCATAGTACTCTCATTCACACATCATGTAAATCGAGAAATATAACTTGAGCATGTATTAGTTGTACAAGCCATGAAACCATCCGGCCATACACACCATGTGAAATATCATAAACAATGTGTATATTATGCTCCTAAAATTGATACTTACCCAAAACTGACATTGACCAGACTTTGTAACATCACAGATAGTGTAATTTTTAGTATATTCTGTCTAATTATAACTAACTTGACACTATGTGCACATAGTACATTTTGAGTTGATTAGTGAGTCTGATGTGTCATGCACAACTCTAGACACGCTCTATTAGTAAAATCCAAATGAATTAGACTATGTTGGATTTTTTGTTTCTACTTATGGGTCCCATACATCTTGTATCCATAAAAGGACATGACCTTTACCTTAAAACATAATATTTTTTCCAAATCTCCCCAACATGGTAGAAAAATTAGGCATATTTGTAATGAATTTTATGTATTTTTTCATGTAGATAATTATATAATGCATATCATTATCAACTGATATTTTTTTCTCTATACATGTTGATATGGTTTTCTGGTTTTTTGGGGTAAGAACAGAATAGAGGGTGTATTATTTAGAGTATATATGATTCCAGTAACCCCAACTGGTATAGTATATCTAGGGTGTGCTTTATTAATATACTTAGTGAAGTAGGTAACCCCTTATTGAGATGTGGAAAAGTTCCACCATTTATGGATTAGGTGAACCCCTAGACCAATGAATATCCCACGAGATAAGGAATCAGTCCTCCATAGGGTTGTTAACCCCATCATCTAGAAAACAAATAATATCAGGGAATGGGTTCTCCACTATAGATGGGGAGAATAATGGAATATGTGGTTGTTTTATAGTTATTAGGGATATGTTACTCCCTAATGTTAGGGATAGGGTCCCATATCCTAATAGGTAATTCATTCTCATACTTTGGGGAAATGAATCCTTTAAGATAAACCATTTCCTTGATCAATATAAATTATTATCAGGATTCACAGTTCCACTCCGTAGTTTTAAATTCTTGATGTAAGAATTATAAGCTATTGGATTATTAATATGATGATCACTACTGGAAAATGGACATATCCCCACGGTTTTCTTCAAAACCCTGGGGTTAGGTACCCCTATACCCACTGTTTTTGAAAAACATGGGTATAGGAAACTTTTTAAGACCTATACCCATGGTTTTCCAAAACGGTGGGTATAGGGGGGTCTATCCCCACGGTTTTCCAAAACCATGGGGATAGGTCATGAAAAGTCACTTATACCCACGGGTTTCAAAAACTGTGGGTATAGGGGTACCTATCCCCAAGTTTTTAGGGAAAACCATGGGCATAGGTCTGGGCTAAAATATGTATACCCACGGCTATGAAAAAGCATGGGTATAGGTTTCCCGTGTGTGCAGGGGAAATTTTTTTCCCCCGCAGGAAGGAATTTTTTTTGGCGGGAGTCCTATACCCACAATTCTTCCCTTTATACCCACAATTTATATCACTATATTTAACTAAATATATTTATATACACATATGTGATTTTAGGGTAGTGGTTAGACACAATGTTTGCAATGAAGAGGTTGTGGGATCAAAACCCGCCGCCTATATTATTTCAGGATTCATACCCATGGTTTTTAAACCATGGGTAAAAGACTTTGACACCGTGGAAATTGGGTATGTTTTGTTGACACGGTGGGAGAACAGTTATACCCTTGGTTTTAGAAAACCGTGGGTATAGGCTGGCGACCTATACCGATGCCTTTCCAGCCCACAGTTCCCAAAACCATGGGTGTATGCTATACCCACAGTTTTGGGGGCTATACCCACGATTTTTAACTGTGGGTATAGGCAATTTTTAAAGTAGTGGATGATTCTATGATATTATTAGGTTCTTTCAGTACATGGGCTATGTAGAGTTGAAATCTATTGGTTTGAGAAAAATCATTAAACACTTGATGACCACCAAGGTATAAGTTATAGCTGGGGTATATAATATGGTTACTCTAAGTGTTATATAGTCCGATGTTTTATTAGATTATTATAAATTATGAATATTTTTAGATATGAGATTTAGTGATTTGTGACTTACCCTTGTTTTTATTTTTCTTCCCTATAAACCATATCTTGGTTTTCTTTCCTTTTTTTCCTATTACATTCAAGTTTATAAGAGTATATATAACTTATCTATTCATATTATGTTGTTTTGTTTCATATCATTTGAGAAGGTATATTTGTACTCATGCATGTAAGGGCCTCATTCCCACCTGTGTTGTTTTTTTAGACATATCACAATTCATAGATATAATTGGTGGATAGGGAGATGGAGTTGTTTGTGTAAACCAGATAAATGGTGGGGTATGTTTGTTTTTTATAGTGGTAGTTGTTATTATTGATCTCTTATAAGGATCCTTTACAATAGGGATATTATAGTCCATTATATATGTCTATTTTTTAGTATAGTATCATTATTTTTATTGATTATCTATTAGGGTTTCCCATAGGGCATTGTATTTTATTTCTAGTATCCATTCAACAATTATTATATAGTTTATTTTATTTATATAGATGGATGTTAGTAGTTATTAATTGAACATTCTATTGAATATGTCTTGCAGGTTGTTATATGATATGTACTTATGTGTATATTTTTTTATTTTTTTGTTTCCTATAGCCTATATAAGGTGGGATAGGGTAGGAACACATGTCTCAATACTAAACTAAAAGGGGCACGATGTTTTAGGTCAGGTTACAATGGAATTAGACTATTTTAAGTCTACTAATGGAGTATGGTTAGTAGTTATTTCCAGATTGGTTTCAAAATTTAGGGAAATAGTGTTAAATTAGTTTTTACACTAATTATTAAACCATATAACCAAGTGTTCTTGAGTCATCCATTATATCCATTAACTGTAACTCTGATAATATTTTGATTTGCATGGAACCCTTTTATGTCACTTCATATTAATGCTCAATCATATATTCTTTAATCATTATGGGTTTATCCTATCGAATGAAGGAAACCAATCGTAGATAGACATCTTGTATTTTGAGGTAGGTTAATCAAGGGAATGTGATAGAGATTGATAATATAATCATTTATAAATTTAATGAAATAGAATTAATATATATAATTGGATGTGATACATTATTTACTTATGATTATAGGAAGATAATTTTCAAATTCACTATTAAAAAACCGGTTTTATCCGGTGCTAGGGATTTAGTAGTGCTGGCTAAAAGAACTGTTAAAATATCACTTTTTCAAAGCTATAAAAACACTATTAAAGGGGCCTTCGATAGTGATTTTTTAAAAATATTAAAGGGGGTCTTTAACAGCACTAAAAAACTATTAAAGGGGTCCCTTTTTTAGTGCTTGTAAACAATTACTGATAATTACCCCCCCCCCCCCCCACTTTCTGCACTATAAAAAATGTGTCGGTAAAGGGTATATGCATAAAAATATATATTTCATTAAAAAAAATATTTATATATTTATATATTTATATTGATGTAAATATAATATAAAATTTTTAAATATGTTTTAGATAAGGAAAATTAGGAATTTACACTTAATATATAAGATATTTAGTGGAAATGAATTATAAAATAAATAAACAATATTATCAATTAATAATTTTATAAATATTATCAAGTAATATTAATTTATTATCAATTAGATTACATAAAAATTAAATGAATTAATGAATAATATAAGATACGTCAAAAAAATACTTGATCTTCAAATAGCCATAACTTTTGATCTGGGGGTCTGTTTGGCTTCTACCACAAATTAAATCAAAGCATGCGACAATATCTACACACAATTGACTCGGGGGAATCCCTAAACACATTTTTTAATGCCAAAAATTCCTAGAGTTCCTCCAAAAACGTGATTTTAGTCAAGATAACTGAATATTTTAATATTCAATGGAATTTTAGCCTTGTTTAACTGGGTATGTTTTCCCATTTTCAGTGGGGAATTAATTTATTTAAAATATATGCATTCATATTGATATTATGGTTTTGAAATTTTATCATTTTTCATAATGTAGTTTTTTTTATAATTAAATATATGCATATTTTATTATATTGACATATAATAAATCACATGTATAAATACACATTTAAACATAAATACATAAAACTATATTTTAAAATATATAAAATATATATTTATTTATAATTCTATTTAATGTTAAAAATTATCCATATAATTTACCTTTTAAAAATGAATAAATATGTATATATATTTACCTATACAATTAATGTTTATATATATAAAGTGTGTTTCAATAATTAACAAATATATATATGAATATGTTTATTCTAATATATTTAAATAAATATGTATTCTAAAAATGTATTTAAACCAATATCTAACCATTTTCTACATTATAGAAATATATATATAATGTTTAGATATACATATATGTGTGTGTTGATAAATGGATATATAATTATATTATTTTCTAGAATATGTAATTAAATATAATATATGATATATTTAAATAAATATAAGTTGATATATATCACAAATACACATATATTTTATAAATTCATTTAAAAATAATTATATAAATATATGAATTAAAAAAATATATGTAAATATATATATATATAAATAGAAATATCATTAAAGAGATTAAAAAACAACATGGTGAAGTGGTAAAGGAATTCCTTCTTCAAAGGAGAGCTGTAGGGTTTGAATCCAGGCATGTATAGGAGTCCGAATATTCACAAAGCGCTACTAAAGGGGTGGTGTAGTGAAAAGTACTAATAATGTGGTAGATGGAGTGTTGTTAAAGGGGTCATAGATTCACTGATAAAGGCTTTGGTCTCATATAGGTCTAAAAATATAATTTTACACCCTTTAACAGTGATTTTTTGGCACTAATAAAGGGTAATAAATGAGCACTAAAAATCACTAATAAAGACCCTTTTAAAAGAAAAAAAAGATTTGTTAAAGGGGACTTTAATAGTGATTTTTTGGAGTTGTTAAAGTCCACCTTTGACAGTACTTTTTGTGAATGCTATTAAATATTTTACCTTAACATCTCTTGTGTATATAGATATTTATAAGTGTTATTAATAGACCTTTACTAGAGAATTTAAAACCCAGTTTTGTAGAAATGATTGTTCTTAGTGTGGGCCTTCTCTAAGAGTGGATGGTAGTTGCCACTATTTTATGAGATTACTAATAAATAGTGTATACTGATGGAGTTCCAGTAGATAAAGATTACTATATATCAAAATGAACCTAATTTTATTATGAATAATGTTTTTACAGACTTAGTAACATTTTTTTTCTTCTGTTTGAAAAACCCTTTGACCAGATGGTCATTCTTTCTTGAGTCACATATACAATTATTTGAGCTTTTGGAGGATAATATTTCTATCAAAATCATGATGAGAATACTCTAATATTATTAGATTTTATGTCTTATATCAGTATATGGTTCCATCCAAATACGTTGATGAAGATTTAAGCACTAAATATGTTGGACCCACCACAGGTAAACATCAAAATTTATGACATTTTGTGGGGATCACCGACCACATGAGGTACTCCCCAAGAATGGTTTAGAGTGGTATAATAGTTTGTGATGGGTTTTTAGAGAAATTATTCATGATAGTGTTTTAATAATCAAATAACCCACATCTACTCACTTTCTTGGTGATCATTGGTAGCAAAGAACCTCATGTAAGTGATTATACCCATTAGTGTCATCCATGATATGAATTAGTTAATTTTTTTGGCATTAAAAAGTATAAATAGTAGAGTATTTAAGGTTTTTTCCACCATATGATGTGAGTAGGACACTCTAATTATGGAAACAATACCTAAATATCATATTGTGGTAGCTGAAAACCCACCAAAGTGTGAGGTTATATCATTTTTTTGAAAATTTATATCAAAGGATCTACTTCTTGTGATTATTTAGAATTTTGTCAATGACTTCCAAATAGTGAATTTGGGTTTTCCCTTGTTATGAATTGATATATATATATATATAATCTCTTGAATTTTATGGTTAGATACTATACTTAGTAAATAATGGGGAAATGATTGTTAGTATAATCAGATTGATGTAACATTGAAATAATCCTTGATTCCATTTAGAGGGGATTCAATTTTTAGTTGATGAAAGCGGTGCCTAAAAAACTAGTCTCAAAGTGGTGGATTCTAAATGGGATATGAATACATTTCTAACCATTAATTGATGGTTTTGGAATAAAATCATTTATGTGAGATTGACCCATAAAGGTTATGTAGATTTAGAATTTGGGTGTGACTGGATATCCCTAGGTGATGGACACAATGTTTCTTCAAAATGTGGGTAGAAAATTATCCAATTAAAAAATAAGGTAGTTGTTCTACCAAGATTTCATATTATATATATTGATGTATGTTTTCATTAAGGGTCACCAAGAGTGTGTAACAATCCTAAATGAAGTATATTTGGTGTACTGTTTATTAATCACTAGTTTATACCAATTTTAGATATAGGGTGGATGGTGTTTTCTGTGTTTTTGTGGTCTTTATCACAAGAGTTTGGTTGATATTATCCAATGTTATAAATATGACATAATAGGGTCATATAAGAAGCCATGACCATTTGTTTTAGATTTTAGGGGAATGGATCAAAGACAAGTGGTGGTGTACTACAATCCAATTTAGGAGGCTAGTGGCATTTCTTGACGAGCACAATAATAGCTTTCACAAAGGTGGGACAACACAATTAGGTTTATTTTGGAGTTAACTATAATCTTATTCAAAGATTGAGTTTCGGATATAATATAACTATTAACGATTAAGACAACATTATTAATGAAATTACATGTTCTTCTTATACCTTATGATAGAGATATTATTCAATGCTCCTCGATGAAAATAGGTGAAAAAAGTTCAAGCAAACAATTATGAACATACTACTATGAAACTCTTTAGGATTCAGTGTAGAATATTTTTATTGGATTTAGTTTATGTTCTAGATGTTGAATAATTATCCCCATGTGATAGAAATTTGGAACACATATTAAAATTGTGAATTCAAATGGCCTCAAATTAGTTTTTTCTTAGTAAAAAATCAATTAAAGGTATATATTAGTGGTTTGATGTATCATTTCATTACCCAAAGTGACATGTAAATTTGGTGAGAAAAAGACTTATATAATTCAATATTATTCTTCTTCTAGGATTATGCTTCATAACAAGATTGATGCAATAACTCTTTTATTGTGGTGGAAGATCAGGAATGAATTTCAACATTTCTGAGTTGAAAGAGAATGTACCAATTCAATATTGTTGAGTCCCAAGTTTTTCTTGATCTGGATCATATGAATTTGATCATGTGTGTATAAGGATGTGATGTTTTCATTGTGTTTTATATTCATATTAAAAGGTGAATCTCGTCCAGTTATACAAATTGAATCATGAAAAATTTATCTTGTATTGGGATTTAGGAGATCTAAATTTGTAAAATATGTACCTTTAATTTTTTTTCATTATGTAAAGTAACCGTGGTAAATGTTTTTCACCTCAGTCAGTGTCAAATGGGTAAAGAAGGGTTAAAATTTTGGGTAAATGTGTTAAAATTACTCTAAAACTCACCATTAACCTATTTTATGAGTTCACTTCAACCATTCTAATCCAATTATTGAAAAATGGCCACTTTTTACATTTTATTTTATCACTTCCTTTTTATTATCTCAAGAAAATGATAATTACAAAATGTGGTTCTCTTGACACTAAAAACTCTAAATTTATATTATAAGGATAAAAATAGGATAATTTTGGTTCTAAATTTATATTTAAAATATGATTATTTTAATGTAATAATTTATTTCTAATTTTAAGTGACTGAATAGTTACCATTAATTATTAAATAATGATGATATATTATGTATTCAATTAATATACTAATAAAATAAATGGTTTTAATATTTTAAAAAGTAATAAAATTTGTATGAATTATTGTGTTCTGTGGTTTTTATAGACAAATCTAATATATTATAAATATTTAAGAGGTTTATATTAATTTTTATTTGATTTCATGTTACTTTCACAATCAAATTATGTGAATAGTTCTTAAAATGAAATTTATATAGTTTTATAATAAAAATATTTTATTAAATTCTTTAAAAATTGTAAAAACATTTCAATAGTACAAGGAGGATGATAAATGGTCAAATATTTAATCATTATACCATTTATTATCTAATTATTACCTTATAAGAAAAATTATAACCTTTTAATATTAAAAAATTCATTACCATGATTATGATTAAAATTGGTTAACTAAAGAATTAAACCAAAATATTATGTTTAAATTACATCAAAACCAATCTAAATTTAATTTTATGATGATATTTCGATAATATCCACATTTTATCTGAATATCTATCCATTTGTAATCATTTTTCTTGAGAATAAATTGATTATCCTGTAATCTTTTTTTTAATTACAAGTATATCCTTTCCCTCCCTTATAAATGGACACACATTATCTCTTTTCATTGCACAAATTCGATCCATTTATCTCACAAAACCCTATCCAATTTTCTTCTCAAATTCTTTAAAAAAATTATAGGTACTATTATTCTTAAAATATCATTCCAATGGTCATTAATAAAGGATCTAAATGACATCTCTTGAAGAAGAGAAAATTTTCTTACCCAATATCTTTCAATTTATTTCTTCTTTTGCCTCCAAAAAAATCTATAATGTCCATCATAAAAAAATAAATTCAATATCCTAAATATAATCAAATGTAATTTATATCATGAAACCACCATTAATCAAACTCATTTCGATCAAATGGGATATGATATTATCGGTCATGTGTACATGTGGACTACCACCTCCATGCTGTGAAACAATTAATTTTCATCACCATATTTAGTGAATTGATATTTTTATGAGATTAATTTTTATATATATTGTTTTTATATCATTTTTATTATATAATTATAATATCATTTCTTCATTCTTCCCTTTCAATATGTTAGCAATTGATATTGTTTCTCATCCATAAGTGTGGACAACCACTTCCACAAAACGATGTGATTCATTTTTCATGGTTGCCTTAAATGGATGGTAATAAGTATGGATATAGTGAATATATATTATATATATTATATATTAATTATCTTATAGTGTTGAATTATTATTTACCATTCTTTTGTTCTATCTATTGAAAAGTGAAAACATCATCCATGAGTATATATGGCCTACAATTTCCATGAATGGTGTAATTCATTTTTCTACATCCGCCTTTTTTGGATGATTATATATATATATAATATATATATATATATATGATATTTATTTCATGAATAAAATTATATAGATTATGGAACCAAGATCAAATTACAAGGACCAGAACTATCGAATAGAATTTCTGAGGAAAAATAAAATAGTTAACACCCTGAAATAATGATTTTGATAATGAATTTTAATAAATAGGTTTTAAAATGTTATAATTACACCAGATATGATATTATGATCATGTAAATGAATATATTATATTATTATGATAAATTTAAATTTATTATATAGGATTTTAATGTGATTTCAAATCTATTTTAACTCAAGGTAAGTGATATATGTTTCAATCTCATTTTAATCAAGATTGTTTATACTAAAATTTACATTGAAGGAACTTATATGATCATTTACTGATAAAACTATTTAATTTTATTATACACTATTTATTTCTTGAGAACATAGTTTTTACCTTCATTATCTTCTATTTGAGTACTCATGATACCGAAAGACAATTGTTAAATAAAACCGACTTTATTTCTCTATTAATTCAAAAAAAATTATTATATATACATGATTTCTAAAAAAAATCATGATTTTTTTTAAAATTCATTAATATTTCTTAAATTTATTTTAAGAAACATTTTAATTTTTTAATTTTTTTTTAAAATGAATCATCTTTCCTTTTTCTAAATGTGGTACTTTTAAATTTTTACAAAAAATATGAAATGAATATTTATTTTAATATACTTGATATTAATAGAATTTACCACCATCATGATTGTACAATTTGTTTAATCTTATTTAAAAGTTTATAATGTTATACTCAAATAAAAAAATCCCTTAATTATTGGTCAACTATATATTTTAAGATATGATGTACAAATTAAAAGGTTATTTTACTCAAGAAATATTATACGGATCTTTTTAATGAATTTTTCAAATATGATGAAATACTTTGATGTTACGTACAATTTATTAGGTATATTATCCAATCATACCATATTTATTCTTTCTATATATGGTTTATGGTTATGAATATGAAACATTTATGATACCGAGTTTCTTTTCTGCAAGCTACATTGTGATTAATGTTTTTATCATATTATGGAATACATATGAATGGACTTATGATTATTTGATAAGTGGGATGAAAATTGTATATCTCTTCAATGAATTGGGTAAATATTAATGATCTATGACCTAAAATGGTACATGGGAGGTTATCCCAATCTCAATTAAATAGGGTATATGATAGGTAATCCCAAGCCTGGAAGAGGGTACAAGGGAAGTTAACCTAAGTCTGGAAGAGGTACATGGGAGGTTATCAAAAGATTAACATGTTATGAATATCATTTCAGGTATCCTTGACATAATATTTTTATGATTATGATTATGAAACACTTTATACCTTTCTTTATGAAATGATCTTAAGTCATTGGTATGTTCTCAAGGCTCATATTCTTTTTTCCATTTAGGATTCATGTCTTATGACCTACCAATATTTATTTTATGACTCACTTTAATTATATAAAAATTGATAGGTATGGTTTTAAAAGGTAATTATCATCCTCTAATACCCACTATTATATTGTTATGTTTTAATTATAAATGATATATCCCTTTTTGACCCCTTTCCAAGCATTTTTTATCACCCTTTATTTTGTTTTCGCTCGGGATATGAAGAAAAGTTTTATGTGTGATGTGTCTAAGAAGAGTTCTAGTTATGAAGAACTAAGTGGGTGATAATTTAGATATATTTTGAACTGTTATTTTATGTATCCATGTTTAAAAATACACTAAACATTTAAGTTTCTCTCATGGATTATAATTTTATACATTGAATATCCATATAATATAATGTGATATATATGTATGAAAGGAATCAGTCATAATAGTTAGTATCAGACAAGGTTTTAGTTACCATTGGAATTTTTTATGAGAAACCTTTTTGTTTGAACTATTTGGATAATCATATGTATATGAGAAAATTCTATGTTATTGTAAAGAAAGGGTTTTAATTTCTCCAAAAAAAACATCCTTGTAAATATAATATATGTGGACATGATTTTGAGATAGATTCATCCATGGGAAATAAATCCAAAAAGAATTTTTCAATTATATCTTTACTGTCATTCTATTGTGTGGTGATTAATCTCTTACTATGAACCTATTTTGATACTTCTAAGGGGATATTCTTGGGAAAATTCACATTTATTTATAGACCACAGTGATGGATTTGAATAGATGATGATAATGGATGACCTTACTTAATCCAATTGATTCATTGATTGTAAAAATGTGCCATAATTTATAAATAGTAAAAAAAATTCATGATTACGTGGTTTCTCACTGTGATTAATGTTCCTCACACTATGATTTTTTGTTTTATTAAATGGATAGAAAATGAAGAAACTATGTTAATACTGAATGTGATAGAGAATGAAATGATTATCCTCCTCATCAACCAAATGTTATGGGATATGGAATGAAAAATATCATTACTATACTTTTGTAACATTCTCAGTCCATAAATCATGTTGAGCTTCCAAATGATCAATGGAAGGAACAATGTTTTGTTGAATCCTTCATGAGGTAACATCCACCTTTTTTGGATCTACTAATCCACTAGTTTTTGGAGGTATGGATTGGTACCATTGAAAATATATTTTTCATTCTCTAGTTTTCTGAGTTTGAGACATTTTTTCATCTATTATTTGGATGCAAAAATTGATTAATAATGTCCTCCATTAAAGAACACAAGTCAACATGAATAAATTGACTCCATATAGTGGGTTGAGTTTTGAAGTTTATTTTTCAATAAGTACTCTCCTTGTATTCTTCAGATTAAAATGGATAAGAAATTCTTTTCGATAAGGTATAAGGATTATGAATCAATTAGTTCTTATGAGTTAATTTTTTAAAATACATGAGAATTTTGTTTTTTCTATTATGATTAATGTGAAATTAAGATTAATCAATTCTCTAGTGGCCTAAAACAAAATCTCTAAATTGAATTATCTATAAGGGATTTTAGTAGTTATAAATAAATCCTTTGATGTGATACCAAGTTATAAATTGAGAATATATTTACCAATAAATATCATTGAATTTATAAGTCAAGAAAGATAAAACACAAAGGAAAATATAATAAAAAACCATGGATTGAAGGATATGAGCCATTCATTATTATTGAAGTGTTGAAGGAAACATAGAGAAAATTGTTATAAAAGGAGTAGTAAATGACTTAAGTGTGTAAATGATGTTCTTCGGGAAATAAATTACCAATTTTATGGGAATAATTTAACCAATGATGGATAAAAAACCACTAAACACACCATCCGCACACTAGTGTTTCAAATGCAAGGAGTATGGAAATCATGATAACTGATGCTCAAATATGAAGGTTAATAATGATGATCAACATCAGAAACCTCTAAATCTATAAGACAAGGGGAAATTTAATGTGATCACTATTTATGATGAGGGGTACAGTTACAACATTGTTATAGGTGCACTGACCATCTACTCTAGAACTGTTAATGTCTTATTTGATTTTGGATCCACCAAATCTTTTATATCTGATGAATTTACAAAGGTTACCAAAATACCACATAAATTATTATATGATAAATTTAAATTGAAAATCCTAAATGGTATGATGATCACATCTCAAGTATATGATTATTCTATGGTTGATGTTTATGGGAATTTATTTCCTATAAATCTCTTCGTTATCCTTCTGGTTGGATTTGATGTTATCTTAGGAATGAGTTAGATGTTTTTACATAAATCCAAAATCATATTCCAGGAAAGGGAAGTCATATTTGATATTCAGAACCAACCAATGGTATTTTATTAGTGTCATGATAACTACGAACATCTAATGTAAAAAAAATCCATTATGCGGGTCTATATTTCTACTCAAAGGTGTTCTTTTCATAGATAGTTAAAGAGAAACTCAACATAGATAATATGGAAATTATGTGGGAGTTTTTTATTACTTTTTGAAATATTTTTTTATCTTACACTAAATTGTGAAATTGAGTTTTCATTATAATTCATATTTTGTACTACACCAATTTCAAAGGCTCCATATAGAATATCCCAAATCGAGTTATAGAAATTTATGAATCAACAACTGATGAATATTTAAAAGGGATTAATTCAAACAAGTGTATCACGTTGGGGGTGAACCTATTCTTTTTTTAATAATAAATATGGATCAATGCATATCTACATTGATTATCAAGAACTTAACAAGATCACTATTAAGAACAGGTGTCCTCTACCCAATTTTCATGACTTATTTAATCAACTGCATGGAGCTAAATACATTACCAAGATTAACCTTTATATTGGATAACATGAATTGATGTCCAAAAGGAATTATATACCCAAAAAAACATACTATATGAGTTATGGACACTATAGATTTCTAGTAATGTAATTCTATGTTATAAATTCCCCCAAAATCTTCATGGATTTGATTAATAGAGTCTATAAGGATTACCTAATTGGTTTGTGGTGGTATTTATAGGTTATATTCTTATATATTCAATGAGAAAGTAAAAATACAAAGATCGAATGAGGATTGTACTAATTACCCTAAAGAATTATAGTTTTTATTGAAAATTTAAAAATTGTTAATGTTTAATTTTTTATATAATCTCAAGTGAGGGTATATTGGTGGATCAATCAAAGAAAAAAGTTATTAAACATTGGACCATGCCAACCACTATGACTGAGATCTATAGTTTTCTTAGCTTATATGTATATTATCATATCTTTTTTGGATAATTTATCATTACTATCCATTAAAATCTCCAAGTAAACATATAATAGAACTATGGTCCTTTTGGACAGATGATTGTGAATAAAAAATCAAGGAACTAAAGCAAAGGTTAGTCAGTGAACCTATCATTACTTTACCCTATAGTGGAAAAAGGTTTGTTATCTATAGTGATGTATTGAAGAAGGTGTAATGATGATTCCTCATGTATAATAATATGGTGATAGACTATTATTCATCCCTATTGAAGGTTCTCGAGAAAAATTACCCAACTCAAGATTTGTTGTTTGCTTCAGTAATTTTTTAATTAAATATATAGTGGAATTATATTTATAAAAAAAGTGTGTTATATATATATATATATATATATATATATATATATATATTGATATATTATTGTGTTTATCTTTTATTGTGATGGAATTATATGTTTTAGAAAATATTTATGAGTTCTTTCAATGAAATATTTTAATAACAAGTTGTTGGGTAAAACTCATATTTCATCATTCTTTATTCATCATGGAAGTTGGAATATGTATTATGTTCTAAAAGAATATTTATGGTGGGAAAATATAAATAGAGATATTTTATATTATGTATCTCTTTTCTTGGTATATCAACAAGTTAAAGAAGAGATACATAATTCTAATGTAATATTAGAAATATTACCCATACTAAAATGGAAATGGGAAAACATCAACAAGGATTTTTCCATCAGACTCCACAAATTGTATATTGGAAAAAATACTATTTTAGTTTTAGTCAATCACCTTAGGAATTCATTATAATTCATTACTATTTGATAATATTTCTATATTGATCATATTTCAAGAATATACATTAAATAACTTTTAAGAATTCATAGAGTACCACAATCTATTATATCTGATCAAGATCTAAGGTTTACCTTGATATTTTGGAAAAGTATAAAACAGTCTATGGATCCAAAGTTGAATTTAAATACAATTTATCATCCTCAGATATATGTTTAGTCTAAAATAACATTTCAAACTCTAGAAGATATACTAACATCTTTCTCTATGGGTTTCAAAGGTGGTTGGTATCAACACCTTCTTGTAGCCAGGTTTTCTTAAAAAAATATATTTCACTCTATAATGTTTGTAATACCCTAAGATTTTAAAATAAACATTGTTCGATAGCATATATAACACGCAAAACCGATCCTAAATGGCCCCAAATTATTATTATTTAAATATATCTGTAAATAATATAACTGTGGAAATTAGAAGGTATAAATATTATTAAATAAAAAATAAAAAATATATATTTATGTAAATGAATTTATAAATGAAAAAGTATTGATTAATTACTAGTAAATAAGTACTCAATTTTCAGTAAAGTTATTTTATCCTTCAATAATATGTTTTTGTTAAAAATGATTTTATTAATTTTTTGGATAAAGTATTATATTTAATATATAGAACTTAAATAATAATTATTTTATATGAATAATATCATTTTTAAATCAACATATAAATATTAACATTAATTTCAAGGGGTTGATATGCTCGATGGCGTACCTTATACGCAACAATGGGTTTCTTTGAAATCTTACGTTGCACATTAATAATATAATAATATTATTTTAAATGTAGTTAACACCTAGTCGTTGTCTTGGCGAGAATGGATATAACTAACTACAATATTATTATACATATTTGTTAAATGTTTTTAAATTTTTTCAATAAATTTTAGAGGCTTAAAATGTGAATTAATCTAATTTTAAGCATAAATACTCTAATATTCATTAAAAGGTCGATTTACCGCCTTTTGATGAAGAAACCTCTTTAAATATAGTTTTGTTCACATTTATATGTTATTTTTGACAAAAATAAAATTCTTCTTTAGAATCCGGACATCAAGATTTACTTTGGGTAAGAATTTGGTATTTTTCTGATAAAATTCATTTTTTTATTAATAGTGATAAATAATTTATTTTAATTCAAATCTTCCTTTTAGTATAATTTATTTATATAGTTCCATTATCTTTTTGATTGGGTTTAAAGTTTAATTAGATTAAATTTTTATCATTTAATCCAATTTTGGTCATTTGAATTAATTTTACTTTGAAATTGGACATAAACAAGTGTTAATATTTTGATAGTTGATATTTCTTAAAAACACACTTTTGGTTTTGACAATGAGAATTTATTTTAAATGAATTAATCTAACTTATATGTTTTGAATTGGGTAAAATAGACATCATTTTTCAATTCATAATATCAAATATAGCTTAGGCTGAAGTTTTGGTAGTTTTTTGAAAAACATCAATTTTTAATGAATGGTGAAGCCACTAAGTAGTGGGTAATAACTGACTTTTTCATTTAAATGAAATTTTACCGCTTCTGTGAATGGAATTTCGAAAATTCGACATACATGGTTGTTATTAGTAAGTAAAATGTGGTTTAATAAAATGAAGATAATTTTTGGGGAAAAGTAACTTGTGACTTTTATTTACTACGGTTAAAGGTAAATAAGGTAATTCAAGATGAAAAAATATCATTATAATACAAAATTACCTTAATACTTGTCCTAACCTTATTGGATGAGTCATGGCTGACCATGGGCATCCTTGGGTCTACTTTGGGACACCATGGAGCGACTTAAGAATGATAATGAAACTTTTTTTAAGTAAGGGAAATTTTAATTTTAATACATGAATTTATTTTATACAGATTATAAATGCCTTTTAATTTTCATTTAATTCAAATGGAATCTTTTTCTATGAAGTCTTTTACTAAACAACAAAAAAGGAATGTTTCTTTTCAACGTAAGCAGTGACAATGACCTTTTCTCCGCTGCGAGTATTATTTGATAATTGGCTTCCTTAACAAGTCGTGGTGTTTTTAAAAGGAAAATAAATACTATATAATCTTTTACGTATTTTGGTATTGAAAATAGTGTTTATAGTGGATTTATTATTTCAATATATTTAAATTATATATTGTTATTGAAATGTGGAAATGTTATCTTCCCTTTATGTTTGATTAATGTGTTATGAATATGTTATGGTTCTTGGGAATTGTTACGTATATGGGTGGATCTATGATAAACCTAATGTGGGTGAGCCCGAGATAGTTCTCCAATGCATTGGGTTATTTGATAGAGGTAAACGGAATGTTTCTCCAAATATATTTAGGGAATATACTGTGATGGGTATTCCAAATGTAACTCCCAACATAGGTGTGATAGATACAATGTAAGTATGATATGGATACCCCAAGTTACCTTTATAATTTATGTTTTTTATGTGTTATTCATAAATCTTTTTATTTCATGAGTTATGTTAAAGAGATTATGTTATGTATTCAATGATAAACTAATGTTTTATTTATTTGTTTTATAACCCTTACTGAGCATTTTATGCTCATCCCATGTTTTGAAATGTCTTTCACAGGAGCTAAAGATGAATAGGGTCAATGATGGGATCAATGAAAATTAATGTTATCTAAAACAAGGGAATATGCATGACACTTTTTTACAAGAATTTTTATTTTATGAAAAAAATGGAAACTGAATATAAGTTTTTACCTTGTAATTTTTGAGATGTAATGTAATAGTTATGTCCTAATTCTATAAAACTCCAAACAAGAAAAGATCCACAATGTGAATTATTCATTTAATTCAAGATTATGTAATGTTTAAGTCCTGGTCTTTATAGATATTTTTTGATTTTTCTAAGAATGTGTGTTTCATGTGAATACTAAAAAATTATGATTTTTTTCAAAAATTGTATTTTTTTAAAATTTGTATAGTTCCATTTTATTTTAAAATGGTTTAAAATTAAAATTATTTATATTATATTATTAATATAATATTAGGTTCATTATAATAAGTTTTATTATATAATTTTCTATAATAAATTTATACATAAAAAATAATTTTTTTAAAAACTGCATGTTTCTAAAAAAAATATTAAAAGAGATACAATTACCTTAAATTCTTGTGCAACACTAATATAGTATATTTCAATTAACACAAAAAATAAATGATATTAAAAATATTAAAAGAGATATATTTTAATTGATTTATAGTTTCTGTGAATTTTATAGATTTACATATAATATTAATATTATGAAAATTAATTATATTCTAAATATAACTTTTTCATGATGTATTTGAAGTCAAATTAAATTAATAGTAAAAAAAATTACATTATTGATAATTTAATAAAAGAATATTTAATTTATTTATATAAAAAAATTAAAATCTTAAAATATGAATTTTTTGATAATATATGGTCTAACATTTTATCACTTTTCCATTTAGGATTCATTTTTCCCTTTTATGTAAAATTATATACTTTTAAGAGTGAAAATGATGTTATCGTGGTTAATGTTAAAATAGGCTAACCAAAATGTTAAACTAAAAGATAAGGTTTAAAACACAACAAAAAATTAACCAAATTTTATTTTTTGATGATATTTCAACCATATCATACAATATTATTAAACATATATCCTTTTGGATACATTTTTCTTGAGAATTGATTTATTATAATTCAGTCTTTTAAGAAATTACAAGATGTGTCCATCACCTAATTTATAAAATGGAACCACATCTGTCACTTATTTACACCACATTAACCCTTTTATATTTTCCAAACTCTTCAAAAATCCATTATAAAATTCCTTATCCACATTCCAGATATTTTTTCATCAAAAAATTCCAACTATAAGACCCTTAAGAGTATATTTAAAGGAGTTCTTTTAAATGAGAGGTAATAACCTTAATCGATCCCTTTATTTTTACTTCTTTAAATAAAATAAATCTATGGTATTTATCATAAAATAATAAATTAATTATATTATATATACTGAAATCATATCATTATTATGAAATGACAATTATCCACCCTATTTTCCATAAAATGGTAAGTGATAGTATCACCCATGTGTACATATGACTTACCCTCTCCCCATAGAGATACAATTAATTTTTCATTACCATATTTTATGGGTCATAATTATGATGGGTTTAATTTTTATATAAGATATATATAACATAAATATAATTATATGATTATAATATTATATCTATCGTTTTACCTTCCAAACAATTGGGAAATGATATTGTCGCTCGTGCGTATGTGTGGACTACCACCTCAACGAATCGATGTAATTAATTTTTTATTTCTATTTTATTTGGATGGTAATGAGGATGGATTTAATGAATATATACGATTTAAATGATATATAAATTATTATTTAAAGTTGAACAATTATCTACTTCACTTTAATATTGTCCATCAAAAAATGAAAATAATGTTCATGTGGATATACAACATATCGTCTCCCTTAACGGTGTAATTCATTTTTCTATCTATAACTTTTGAGAATAACCATGAATATGTATATAATGAATATATATAGTAATTATACCATTTTTAATATTATTATTATGATATAACCATGGTAAAAATACAAGAAACAAAACTACTGAACTGAAATATACATAAAAAATGAAACAGTTATCACCTAGAACAATAATTTTAATAAATAATTATTAATAAATTGGTGATAAATTGTAATACATAAATAATTTATGATATTATATATATATATATGATTATTTATTTTTTATATATTTATAATAAATATATATTTATTATATATAAGGTTTGAACATATATGAAGTAAGTCATACTTGATGTAAGGGTTTATTTCAAATTTTCTCTAATATTCAAAATTGTTTACATCAAAGTATCTAGTAGAAGAATTATTTTATCTTTCTATTAAATATAAATATTTTATAAATATTTTTTTAATAATGTTCTTATTATTTTTTAATTATTTTTAAATTCATTTTTACCCATTTCTGACTTTTTATAAAATGTTTTAAAATGAATCTTTTGTCATTTTCCGAATGAGGTACATTTTGACTTTAGGAAAGTAATGTTTTTTAAATTATATGTATTGAATAGATTTTTACACCATAATTACTGATAAATTATTTGAATCTTACCTTATAAGTTTACAATGTTATTTTCAATGAAAATATTTTTATTAATATTTTGTAAATTTTTAGTTTTTAAAATTAAAAAATATCCTCAAAATTGTTTTAAGGATAATTATATGGAATTACTATACATAAATGAAATCAAATATATATTTTAAAAATAATAAAATGATGATATTTTATATCGGTAATATCCTTATTCATAGTTTGGGTTTTTTTGTCAATTTGACTGGGGAAATTTTTGATATTATGTACGCTAGTTCATTCAATATAGAAAATATTTCATTTTTAAAGCATGTTGATTATGTTATTTCATTTATTAATTTGAATAATGAATTGTACTTATTAAGTTATGGGAAGGGATTAGAATTAAATATTCCCTTTTATGCATTAGTAGGTCTCATGTGAATTACTATTTTCGGTTTGTGGCCAAGGATTTACACATTTATGAAGTTGTTTTGGAATGATGAATAAAAATAATATTTAAGGTGTCATGGAAGGATGCTTAAAAGGTATGTTTTACATTTTATGAATTATTTATTCCATCATTATGAGATATTTTAATGAGTTTTGTGGGATTATTTTTTTTATGATATATATGTATACGTTTCTAGAACATGTAATTATTTATAGGGAATTAATTAGTCATCAGTTATTATTTCCATATTATTTATGACTTATTTAGATTACAATATATGAATACCCTTAATAAAAATCTTTGATCACCCCTTTATAATGTTTCTTTTCCTATGATTCCAGGAAATTTTTTATCATTAATATGCATGGATATGCTAAACCAGAATATGTTATTCTCAAATAAAATAATAAGTTTTATTTTTTGTTTTCATATGTAATATGAAACACAATTATGTATCTAGTTTTCAAAGACTACTAAAATATACATACCTTTAGGATGTTATCACTTGTGTCTAGTGCCAATGTAATACTGTACTCATTGGATCTAGGCTTCTAAGGTTGGTTTCTTTATAGTTGGTATCAAATCAATTTTAGTAAAAACCATGAGAGTTAGATTTTGGAAAATTTATATTAGGGAACGGAACCCTTTAAAATTGTTTTGAAATGATGCCTAGAAGAAGGAATGAAAACTGTATCAATTCATATAATCCATGGAGGGATGGAACTTCTAAGAGAGATAATGTAGTTAGTGGTAGAGTTTCATATGGTATTGAAAAAATTACTACTATATCGGGGTTGCAAATTCATGTTATGGGAAATAACCTTTCCTGTATTGAGCATCCTACTAATCTATAAAACGATTAAATATTGTTTGACTACTTAATTCATCAGAAAGATCTATCATTTAATGGGACTAAAAATACATTTTTATTATATAAATGGATAAGTTACATAAAGAATATATATCTCTATTTGGGAAGTAATGGATGAGAGAAGGGTTTCATGACTGTATATCTTCTATTTGGGAACTAAGATCAATGCTGGACCTTGATTCAAAACCCTATGTAGTGTGGGGAAATAGTGAGTATAGAATGGAAGGATTTTAATTATCAATTTTTGGAAAAATATCTTCCTCGTGAAAAATGAGAAAATATGGAGAGAAAATTATTGAGTCTAAGCCAGAAGGAAGATTAAAATATCTCTTGTTATGAAGATAAAATTACAATGTTATCCAGACATATTTCAGATTATTTATGTAATCCAAATAGCATGATTGACCATTTATCTGATGTGATTAATCCAATACTTCAAAAAAGAACTAGTTTCCAAAACTTTCCCATCATTTGAGGATATAGTATCTTGTTCTATCAAGATATATAAAGAACTCTCAACAACTAATAGACATAAGGGAAAGAATGTGAAGAAAAGGATAAAATATAAAAAAATCGATAAAGGGAAAAGGGGGAAAATATTTTACCAAATTTTAGATTTTATGAAAGAAAATCTTATTTCTATCATGAAGTGAATGGGAGTTTTCTATAAGTGTAGAGAGAAATTCCACTAGGCTCGTGATTCAAAAGGAAAGAAAGTGTTGGAGTTGGTACCCTTGAACAAACTTTTGTGTATATTATTATTAAATATATACATATTTTTTAAAATGAATAAACTCCTAATCACATCCTGATTTTTCTTATGTGTAACATAGTATGTGATAAAGTCATAAGAGTAACTATTACACTAAAAGGTCATAGCAGATCTCCACTATCTTGAGAACCCATAAGTGCCATAAAAGTGTTCTTAAAAATATGTTCTATAGAAGATGATATTATTTGAAGTACACGAATGATATAGGCTATCAGGTGGCAAACTCATAGGACATTGAGGCCTCTTATTATTGTGTACACCCTTAGTAATATCTAGAGTGTGATATTATGATAATGATACTCGTTAGTATTATGTACAAATTTATATGTTCCATTATATTTTCCTACCTTAGTATGTGTGTATTGATCCTTAGGCTTTAAGATTATTAATAATGAGTATTATGAGTCTCATATTTTGATGTATTGACAAAAATTGTAATGACATATGTTCACGGTGAGGTAGGATACGTTGGGTGCATCACGAGTAATATTTCATTAAGTAATAATGTGAGAAAGGATTTTTCCATTATGTTCTTTAATGGAATTTGATATCTCAAGACCTTTTATATAAATGATATAGCATAAATAAATCCTTTTCCATAGTGTTCTATTGGATAGTTCAATTTCTAGAAAGTCAAAGAAAGAGATATTGAAAACATAGGTTGATGGCACTATCATGAAACCTGTTTGATTAGAGATATGGTGATAAATGTATTGTATTACACATTGAGAATATATATTATGTATTATGTATTTGAGGCATTAATGTATTCCTATATGGGTGCATTTACATGTAGCTAGATGCTAACCTTGTACATTAGGCTGCTTTACCTGATCCCACTTATAAATAGGCTTATAGGGTCACACGATAAGTGTATCCATTATTTAAAATAAATAATATAATGCTATTTATTATTTAACAACTCAAATAAATATTATTCCTGCACAAGGTGTAATTATTATTCATGTTTTATTGATATCATATATTCTTTCACTAGTTATTCGAGTGAATATTATGTGAGTATAATATATAATAAATATTTATTTATTATTTAGTGAATATAATATTTTTTTTATTTATTGGTGAATAATGGAATGATGTTTATTTATTAATAAATAAAAATTATTCAAGTCTTGATAAAAAATGTAGAGGAATGGAGGCCCAAATTTAATAGTCTTGTGAGAAATAATATATATTGAATATTATTTAAATAAATAATATTTAATTTTAATTCATAAGTTTATTGTATGTTGATAAATAATAATAATAATAATATTAGATATAGAATTCCATAAGGGACTAAATAAATAATAAAGGGAAATTTTTCAATTATTTATTTCAAACCCTAGTGATATATAAACCCAATTACATTATTTTCAAATGGAGCTAATTATTTTTTTGTACACAATGAATCTATAGAATCTTATCGAATCCCTAGAGTGGTAACTTCTCAGAGAATAAACCAAATAAGATAGATTTATCTTCCTCCCCATACCACTCTTGAGTCTTGAGTGATCAAGGAGAACTCTATGGAATCAATTCTCATAGAGATAAAAGGAAACAACATAAGTGATCAGATATGTTGTGCTGGCACTCAGAAATTACAATGGATACATTTAGAGATTTGTGGAACATGTGTATATAACTTTTATAAGGAATCTACTCTTGATTTCTTCAATGCAATGATGTTAAAATGTAGATTTATTTTCAGATCCATCAATGAAGAAAGAATTATCACAAGGTAATTCTTAATTAATTATAAATAATATGTGATCATCATGCACTTGGTTATGAAATTATTTCCCTTCTCTATTTTTATTTTATTCAATTTCATTGATCATGATGTTTATCATTGTGCAAATCTTGTATTGATCATTGATCATGACAAAAATAAAATTTTGAAATACCCATCACATTCTTCCACTATGCCCGAAACCTACAACTGGTATTATAGTGGTCACATAATTATTTATAATTATTTAAAATATAATTTATTAATTTACTCAATTTACATTTAGTATTCAATTCATGTTAAATCTTTCTTTAATCCAAATTTATAGATTTACTTATTCCTATTTCATTTCTCATAAATATAATAAAATTAGTTAATTTTATGAATGAAATAAAATCATGATATCATATAAATGTGATGGGGTTTTTGATTGAAAACACAAGAGTACATGTCGTGTACCTAGAGGTAAAAATTGGGTACTAGTGTTTAATGCACCAAGAATTAATTTGGAATTAATTCTAGGCGTGTGCATTGAATACCGGCGGTGCATTTAATTTTACATCGCATGTTGACTGAGCTATCCTAGTGCACAGTCCACTAGATTACATGTTGTGTAGACTACATACACGACATGTAGTCCTTTAGTCACAGATGGGTTGTGTATATTCTTACATGACCTACCTGATGGGTGACCAAGTAACTCGAAAACCACACATCATATATTCATTTTACAATCCATGTGCTCCAATTTTTCTGAGGTATGGATACACACAATGTCCCTAGGAGCGTGTCTCGAGTAGATGGTGATAAAAGTACAAACCTTGTAGTTGGAATATACATATCATGTACTTCTACAAATTTTATAGAATTAATATTGATTTATTATACTTTTTAAACCTTATCAATTTGTCCTCGTTTGTGGTCATTAAGTTTCTAGGACACGCCATGTGATGGGTTTTAATAATAATAAATATTTATTTAATTTCTGTATAATGTTTGAATTTTCATATCATGTATGAGTTTTATTACAGTTATTAATAAATTTAAATTGAATAAAAATACATGACCGAAAAATCATTTAATCCATATAATTATTAAGTTGATTGTACACATCATGAACCTGTATGATAAATCACATATGCCACGTGTTTTGATAGTAAATAGTAAATAAGTATAATATATGTTTGGTAGTTCAGATGGGTACTCACCATGTTGAATCCAAGGTGAATTTATGTACATAGTTAATTTTAAATAAATTTAATTAGTTTTCCTCAAATTATTATGCATGATAATCTCACGTAAATTTATATGATAATTAAGATAAAAGAATTTATTAATTAAAAGAATATAATTAATTGATTCAGTCATGATTTATCTTAAATAAGAATGATTCGAAGTGAATGCTAATTTTATTAAATGAGTAATTAATTGAATGAAAATGGATGATCATGGGCATAGACCAAGACCATTATATTTGATTTATTTCATTTTAATTGAATTAAATTATTTACATCCATACCAACTCTCATTTTATTATTTATGGGAATGTGTTCCCATGGCTTCTTTTATGTAAACCCCTTGTTTCCCTCGCCTAAATGTTGCTAAAATAATATGTAAAGGATAGAGATCCTAGGTTATTTTATGAGGATAAAGTTTGGAGTTGAGGAGAAACCAATCAAAGAAAGATACATAGGTGGATAGGTGGAAATCTGTAACATGGACATTAATTGGTTCAAGGTGTTTTTCCACTTGTTTGATGGTTATTTTATCATCTTCTAGATAAACTAACCATTAGTAAAAGATCATGATCATAGTGATTTATTATTATTTCTGTCGATTTGACTAGTTATTTCATTATGTATTTTTTTCTTGATCACATGAATTAATGAATTAACAATCATGCATTATAGAGCTAAAATAAATTTGATTATGTGTAAATTTTATCTAAGATTTGGTAAATCACTAATGTAAATCAAATTTATATTAAAAATAATGTAATAAATATAATAGTTGTAAATTTAAGTATAAAAGGATGAAATCCCTCAATAATATATATTAATTTGATATATCCTTCCACTAATTCAATTAAAATTGAACCATAATTCAAATTTCTTAACCATCCTAAGTTTGGATGCTTTCAATTATCAGGAAATTCTAATATGATGTTTTGGGTTGACTTAACTTACTTAACATAATGGGTTGATTTCCAAACTAGTAATTCATTTAACTAAGAGACAAAAGTTCAGTAAAACAAATTTAAGGATTTCAAGACAAGTGAGTCCACTAAATAGATCAAGGAACTATGATTTAATACATTTGGAATTTGAAATTCCTACCTAAAACCATTCAATTTTTTTGACGAAACAATTTTGGGTTAATAAGAATGGGAATATGGATCCTTGCCTCTATAATTTCCATTAAATATGATATTTTGAACCCAATGGAAAAGGGTATTGGGTTTTGATAAAATAAAAGAATATTAATAAATATATTATTTATTTATTTTTCCAAATTTTATTAGATAAGATACTAAAATTATTCTTCATCTTATTTTTAGAAATATCAATAAATATGACTTCAAACATATCATTATGATCTGTACTTGATAACGATAACCTTCTCACTGGTGTAAATTTCCAATACTGGTAAAGGTGCTTATGCGTTATCCTATTCCATGAAAGGAAATTATATGTGTTGGAAGAACCTATTTTTGATTCACATAGAAATGAGGATAGTGATGAAGATTTAACTATCTATGATAAAAATTCAAATGATTCCATATATTTTTAGTGTTTCATGCTATCAATGATGACCTATAATCTTTTGAAGTAACATGAGGACATGGATTCATATAGCATGATGTATCACCTTCACGTTCTCTATCAAGAGAAGGTGATACAAGGGAGATGGGATATCTACAATGATTTGTCTACAACTAAGATTAGAGATTCTTCACCAGTTAGGCCTCATGTAGTCAAGATTATTTTCTATATTGAATGACTATACATATTAAGGATTAAATTCCAAGATGATTTTTCTGATGTCATACTATCATCACTGCACACGTCCTTCTCTAGTTTTATTGTTAATTAGAATATGATAAATAATGAGAATAGTCTTTATAAACTTATTAAATTAATTTACTAAGTGGTTTTGGATATGGGGAATCATAAACACATGGTCCTTAGAGGGAATAAGAAAAGGAATAATAATGTGAAGGGGGTAAAGACTCATAACATGTCTAAAGCTCCCAACAACTGTCATTCCAAGAAGAGAGAGAACAAGACTTAGGGAAAGGAAAAGAGGGAAGTATGTTTTTTATGTCAAAAGCATTTCCAATTGAAGAATAACTACACCCAGAAGGAATGGGAAGCTAAATGTGTGTTCATTATCATGAGTAATCCTTCAATGTCTATACATTGTGTATTAGATACAGCTTGTGGTTCTCACATATGCATCCAAATTATGGAACAAACTGGATGCTGAAGGATTACAAGAGGATAGGTGGATTTGAGAGATGCTAATGATGTGAGGCTGGCTGATCTACCTATTGTGACTACCACCTTTTATTTCCAAAAATACTGATTTTAGTTTTAAAATATTTCTATTATGTTTTATTTGTTACCAAGAACATAATTTATGTGTCTTCCCTAGATGTTGTTGGGTTTATTTCCATGTTTGGAAATAAAAGTTGTTTCTTTAATAAAGAAAATATATGTTATGATATGACACATTTAAATAATGTTATTTATTTATTAAATTTTGAAAACAAAGTATTAGAAATTGATAAAAAAATCATGTTCATATGACTCATATATCATCCAACCATAGCATCACCATCTTTGTCATGTAAGTGAGAATATTTTGGAAAAACAATTTCAAGATGGTTATTTATCATCTATCGAGATAAAACTACTTGAAAGATGTCCTGATTGTTTAAAGGTAAAATTAACAAACCACCATTTGATGGATAGGGTGAAAGGGTCTCACAGCTTCTAGTATTGGTACACATTAATGTTTTTGGACCATTTTTCGGTTAAATCTAGAGGTGGGTATTCTTACTTCATAACTTTGATAGATGACTTAAGTAGATATGGTTATGTCTACTTATTGAGGTATAAGTCTGGGTCCTTTGATAAATTCAGGTAATTAAATAATTAGGTAGAGAATCAATTTGGAATGAAGATAAAGAATAATTGATCGGATCGAGGTGGTGAATATCTTAACCAAGAGTTTATTGACATTATATCAATATTTGGAATTCTCTCTCAACTCACTCCACCTTACACACCATAATGGAATGGTTTTAGTGAAATTAGGAATTGTACCTTGCTATACATGGTAAGGTTGATGATGATTCCAACATATCTTTCATTATAATTTATAGAATATTTATTAAAAACAAAGATATAAACATTAAACTGAGTACCAACTAAATCAAAAAATGGAATTCCCTTTGAGTTATGGTGTGGGAAAAATTCATTTTTTTCATACACATGTATAGGGTTGTGAGAAATTTGTTAAGGCCTTCTCCTAAAACAAACATGCACCCTAGGTAAAAAAAATTATATTTATAGGGTATTCTAAAGAAACAAAAGGATACTACCAACAAAAAACCCTCAGAAAAAAAAAGAGAGATTATTTCCAAACAAGTCATATTAATTTAGAGGGACCACATACTCAAAAAGGATAGTGGTAACAGGATTGATATTCATGAAGTATATGATCAATATATACAGGATTTGGTAAAACAACAAATTCCATATGTCCATGTGGATGAAGTAGTTCCTGAAACACAAGTATTGCATAGGATCACAAGATAGGTAAAATAACTAGAGAGATATGATTCTATATTCATTGAATACAGTGACTTATTATTGATTGACAATGATGAACCTATCTCCTAGAGAGAGGATGTAAAGGTATCAAAAGCTTAATGATGCAACAAGCCATTATTTCTGAAATAATTTCTATATATCATTATTGTGTTTGGGTTCTGTTTGATGTTCCATTTGATGTAAAGCCTCTAGGTTGAGAATGACTATTCAATATAAAACTAGACATGGAAGGTAAAGTAAATAACTATAAATCAGTGCTAGTGTATAAAGCTATTAAAAAGAATTAAGGAATTGAATACGATGAAACTTTTTCACCAGTTTCCATGTTTAATTCCATCATAATTACACCTACTATTTCATCTTACAATTACTATTAAATTATAAAGAGGGATGTAAAATTTTCATTCCTTAATTGGAAGCTTTATAATGATTTATATATGATACAACAAGAAGGTTTTGTGACTCTAGGTGATGCCAAAAATATTTTCAAGTTTTATAGATCCATTTATAGATTGAAGTAGGCATCGAGGACATGGAACATTTGATTTGATAAAGCTATAAAGGAATTTGGTTTCATTAATAATGACTGTGATCCATTTTTTTACCAGAGCTTTAGTGTAAATTCAGTCGTTAACCTATTAGTATAATTTCATGACATATTACTTCTTTAAAATGACATGCCAATCTTATAGTCTGATAAGGATTGGTTAAACAAATGTTTCTCTATGAAATACTTATTTGAAGAAACATATACTCTAGGTATCAAGATCATTCATGATATATCTAAGAGGATTCTTTCACAAATTCAAAGTACATACATTGTTTATATATTAATGAGATTTTGTATGGAAAATCCAAGATGGGGTTATTTCCAGTGTCACATGGTATACATCTTTCTAAAAAAATGTGTCCTCACACACCACATGAGAAACATAGAAAAATTAATATACAATATAATTTAGAATTAGGATAAATTATTTCTGATATGTTATATACTATACATGATGTTTCAAATGCATTGATCATTGTAGGAGGATATCAAGAAGATTCTAGAGAACAATATTCATCTACTATTAAAGTTATCCTAAAGTATATAAGAAGAATTAAGGATAATTTCTAGGTGTATGATGTTTATGAGGCATTGGTTATCAGGTTTTATACTAATGATAGTTTTCAAAAATATTAGAATGATCTGAACTTTAATTCAGGATATGTTTCTTATCTCAACGGAGAAGCTGTGGGCTGGAAGAGTTCAAAGAAGCTATTTTTCACTGATTCTACAATGGATTCTAAGTATATAGTAGCTTCTCATGTAGAAAAGAAATCAATTTGTATATGTAAATTTGTCCACAATCTTTATGTGATAGCTAACATTAATTATCCTATCGCATTTTATTTTTATAAGAATGCAGTGGTGTCTATTTCAAAAGATATAGAGTCACACTAATGGAAAAATCATATACTTTGAAAGTATCAAAAATTGATGAATTGTTATCAAATGGGTGAAGCTGAGGTAATTAGAGTTCCCATAGAAGAAAACATAGTATACCCCCTTTATAAATGGTTTGTCTCATCAGAATCATGATCATCATGTGATATTTAACACACTAAAGGTTGTTAGTAGTTACCTCTATTGAAAGTTGGGGTCTATTGGAGTTGGTTCCCAAGAAAAACATTTTGTGTACTTTATTATAACATGTATTCATAGTTTTTAATATTAAGAAACACTTTATCACATAATGATTGTTCTTCAGTGTAACATATTATGTGATAATTTTTTAAGAGTAGTTGTCACACTAAAAGGTCATAGAAACTTCTTACTATGGTGAGAACCTATAAGTGCAAAGACATTATATTTTAATATACATTATATAGATGGATAATATCATTTTAGGGGTAAAATGATACAAAATATCATGGGTAGAGACTCATAGGCCTTTGTGTCACCTTTTCATGTTCTATTCCATTTGTAATATCTTGTATAGTATATTATGTGAACGAGACCCTCTAGTTAGAAATGCACATTTAAATGTGTCATTGGATGTTCCAATCTATGTATGTGTTTATTGATCCTTAAACTTTAAGATTTTTATTAATTATTATTATGAGTCACGTACTTTTATGTATTGATGAAAAATGGGATAAGATATGTTCACAGTGAGGTAGGATGTGTTGGGTGCATCATGAGTAATACTGTATTAGTGAATAATATGAGAAATTTTTTTCACTTTTTTTCTTTAAGGGAAGGTGAAATTTTAGGACCATTTATGGAAATTATATATCCAAAATCAATCCATGTATATGGTGTTTTATATACAAGTTCGATTTCCAGAAATTCAAAGAAGGAGACATTTAGAACATTGGTTGATGGTACCTGTATGGAACTTTTTTTGATCTGAAATATCATGATAAAGGGGTTATATTACACAGTGAGCATCTGTGGGAGGTATTATGTTGTTTCAACATTAATTTCTTTCTTTATGGGTTCCTTGGAATGTTTCTAAATTTTACCCATGGAATTTTGGTTGATTCTCCTAATTCACTAAGAAAGATACCTAGAGGTCCACACAATAAGTGTAACCAGAATATCAGTTAAATAATACATTATTATTTATCATTTAAAAAGTTAAATAAATGTTATTCAGGAACATGGTTTAATAATTATTCATGTTTTCTTCGTCACATTTATTTTGTCACTAGTTATTTTAGATAATAGTATGTGAGTTTAATATTTAATAAATATTTATTTTTTATTTAGTGAATATAATATTTATTTATTTATTAGTGAATATTTTAGTGACATTTTTTAATAAATAAATATACATTATTATACGCCAGATAAATATTTTATAGGAATGGAAAATTGAGTTTAATAGTCCAGTGATAAATAATATATATTTAATGTTATTTGAATAAATAATATTTAATTTTAATTCATAATTTATCACATGTCGATAAATAATAATAATATTACTAGTATAGATATGGGGTTCGGAAAGTGATTAAATAAATAAAATAGGACACTTTTGCAATTATTTATTTCTAAACCTAGTAATACATAAAACCAATTATATTTATTCGAAAGAGAACCAGTTTATTTGTTTTGTTGTGAACAATGAATCCAAATAATCCTCTTGAATACCTAGAGAGCTCCATTCCTCAAGAATGATCTCAAGGACAGAGAGAGATCTTCTTCCACCTCTTACTCTTGATTCTAGAGAGGTCAAGGATAAATATTTGGAGCTAATTATCAAGTAAATAAAAGTAGAATAATTTAAGTGACAAGATCTATCATTATATCACTAATAGATTACTACAACGATATATGGAGATTTTTGGAACATGTCTGGTTCAATGCTAGATGGAATATGTTATTGATTTCTTTAATGTAAGGATGGTATAATGTTGATCTATAGTCAGATCCATCAATGAATGAACAATTATCATAAGGAATGTATTAATTAACTAAATTAATTTTAAGTAATATGGTATGATCATACACTTGATTCCAACATTCTACCACTTATCAGTTTTTCTCTTATTCAATTCCATTGATCATGAAATTTATCATTCAGTAAATCCTGGGTTTATCATCGATGATGAAAAAAAAAAGAAATGTTGGGAATAAACCATCAGACACTTCCACAACACCTTGAACCTACATAAAGAATACACCAGTGTACAATGTTTCAATAGTAAGGTGATAGCATAGTATGAAAAAAATTGTGACATCCAAAACCTGGCTACCCCTCAACACGAACCCCGAGCCCAGTTGGCCACATGACCACTGGATCATCTCCCCATAGGCCAGGGGCTACCGACTAGAAGTGGGGGTGTAATGGTAACTCAGTTGGGGAGACTGTACCCCCATGTCAGAGTACACGGTGGTATAGCAGTACGTGATTAAATAGAGGAAGCACAACTAATGGATAAACAGGAGAAAAGGGAAACATACAAGCCAAACAACAGAAGTAAGGAAAACCCTAATAAATATACAAAAGCCACATAGGCAGTGTCTGATACAAAATGGATGCATGGCATGCTGATACAGTAGAAATAGATGGAATGCAAGCTATACAGTAATAAAAAAAGAGAACAAAGAACAAAATTAGTCCACGGGCATCTGTAGCCAAGCTCGGTCCTCTGCTATGGATCTCCAGTTACAACGTACACGTATCAACAACCTGAACCTGGGCCTTTTCCCCTACAAGTACCTACAGCAGTAAAGTCTACACGGGTGCCATAGAGGCTTCCCAGGTATGGTGTTAGACAATTCTTAGTATGCTACCACCAACAGGGTCTACATGTAATCCAAATAGTTGTTCACAAAATAAAACAGTGTGTGGTAAACTACAAGTAAGTAAAGCAAAGTAATAAACAACCCTCATGCTCAGGTTCCAGATGGACACCTGGCGAGTCTACCTGCTTCAGCTCATGGTTGGTATTCTGAACAATCACAAGGGTTATAAGTACATAGATAAAGGTTATCACTGGCACGAGGTAAGCATGTCTCTCATCCATAAGCACTATAGCTGGAGTGGGGAATAATTCCTCCCACCCATAAAGGATATTTAGGCACTGGGTAAGAATGTCTCCCACCCTCACATAGATATTCATCTAGAACGTGGTAAGAATGACTCCCTCCCATACACAAAGATTCATCTGGAACAGGGTAAGAATGCATCTTGCCCACACATGTAGATTCATCTGGCACAGGGTAAGAATGCCTCCCACCCACACACGGGTTATCACAGGCATGTCAACATAGTAAAGGATAACCATTCACATAACAATATATAAGTCAATACATCTTATATCATATCACATTAACAAATCATAGAAATTCCATCTTATAATATCACATAATCACATCTCAAGGCAACATACATTTCAATTCATTCAAGGGGTTAGGCTATCTCATCCTAGCCAACCTCTAACCAGGTCATCTCATTTTCCTAACATGGTAAATCTTGTTTAAGACATAGCACTAAGGTCTAAAGGTGAGAAAGGGACAAATCTAAAGGCATACCACCTATGGTTGACCACTCTTAGTCCACACCTCATCTAAACACCCTAACAAGGTAAGATTCATCAATATCATACCACACGGGTCATCTAGACATGAAGAAGTCAATATAAATACGGGGTTTGACGAAATACAAACCACGACACGATGATAATAACTCAAAAATGAAAAAACCCAAAATAGAAACCACGTGACCACCAACCTTAGGGTTGTAGGCATAGACTAGCTTGATATCGACCTCAGATTCTCCGTAGGTTAGAAGAGATCTGATTTTCAGTCCAACGCCATGGAAATAGGGCATATGAGCCTATGGCAAAATAACTATATGGAAGGAAAGATTCACTGTGGAAAGAAACCTAGGTGTGGTAATCATTACCTTGGCCTTTTCAATGCCTTCGAAGGATCGAATAATGGTTGTCGGATGAAGAATCCACAATGAAAAGAGAGGGAGGAGGGTTTTGGAGCTCAAAAGAGGGCTCCCCTCTGTTCTGTCTATGGGAAGGAAGAAGAAGAAGAGGATTAGGCTTAAAAGAATTTAAGGGAAAATGGTAATTTTTACCCAGGACAGGGTTGCACAGTTTAGGCACACGGTTTAACAAACCGTGCGCAAACCGTGTGCACCTCACTGCCTTTCGACCAAGGGCCTCACGGTTTAGGCACACAGTTTACCCAAACCATGCACAATCTGTGTGCACCTCCCTACCTCTAGACCAAAGGCTGCACGGTTTGTCTGAAACCATGCACAGGTCGTGCGCAGGCCATGCACCATTGTCTGCAAGCCCATTTCTCAAACTACCAGCTCCGAACCAACCCTGGACACTCCCCGAACCACCTTTAGGATGTTACACACATTAAACAAACTTAAAGGAAAGATTTTAGAGAAAAACTAACGATCCGTAAATTTTCCAAAGAGTCGGGTCATTACAACCTCCCCTCATTAAAGAAAATCGTCCCCAAGTTGGCCATCTGAGGGTACTGACGTGTCATCAAAGAAAAGCTCTGGCCATTGAGAAATTATATCAGCCTCTCGCTCCCAGGTCTCATCCTGTACCCGGCTGTGCTACCATAGCACCTGTATAAGAGTAACAGACCTGCAAATGAGTGTCTTCACACTCCGGTCAACAATTCACATCAGATACTCCTCGAAGGAAACATCCATATCCAGTTCATCCTCATCATTCTAAAAAACATGAGTCAGATCTGAAAAGTATCGGTGTAGCTGAGATACATGAAAAACGTAGTGCATGGCCTGATATCTCTACAGAAGTGTGAGCTAGTAAGCTACTGGTCTGATCCACTTCATCACCTAAAATGGTCCTACGAACCTCAGTGAAATCTTAACCTGCTTCCGTATACATCTTTGCCCTAACCTGGGTGTGACCTTTAAGAAAACCCAATTCCCAACCTCGAACTCAAGAGGTCACCAGTGCTTGTTAGCATAGGACTGCTGTCTAGACTGAGCTGTCTGCATACGCTTCCTAATAAGCTGTATCTTCTCTATTGTATCCTGCACAAGACATGGTCCTAGATCAGATCCATCCCTTAATTCGTGCCAACACAAAGGTGACCGAGAAGGCCTACCATATAAGGCTTCATAGTGATCCATCGCAATGGTATCCTGTAAGCTATTTTTATAACTGAACTTGATAAGTGGAATTTGTTTCTCCCATGAACCTCCAAAATCAAGAACACATGCACGTAAAATATCCTCTAGTACTTGTATAGTCCGCTCGATCTGTCTGACAGTCTGCGGGTGATAGGCCATGCTCAAAAGTACCTGCGTACCCAAGGCATTATTTAAACCATGCCATAACCGAGATGTAAAACGAGGATCTCTGTCCGAGACAACAGAACGAGGTGATCTATGAAGGCGCATTATTTCCTTGACATATAGTCTTCCCAAGTCATCAACCGTGAAGGTCTCCTGCACAGGTAAGAAATGTGTGGCTATAAGGCCCCAGCCTTAAACTTTACTTAAAATTGAATTAAATGAATAATTCACATTGAGTATCTTTTCAGGTTTAGAGTTTTAGATAATTAGTACATAACTATTACATCTCAAAAGATTACAAAGTAGTCTCTTCTACTAAATTTCCATAAAAAAACTCTTAAAAAGAAACATGTCTAGTTCCATGTTTTATATAGCATGACATTCCCTTGATCCCATCCTTGACCTTATTCCACATTAATTCCTGTGAAAAACATTTCAAAAAAACTTGGGGTGAGCATAAAAAGCTCAGTAAGGGATACACAAAGAATAAAAACTGTTAGTTTATCAAAACAAAAAGTAAACCATGTATACTTTATCAAAGTAATACTTTTCACCTTTATGAAGTAGTAAAAACTCTTCACTGAATAAAATATCATTACTTACCTTTTTTTAACCAAAGGATTACCATAAAACCCATATAAAGAACACATAACATATATAAAGGTAACTTGGGACATAAACATACTTAAGTGGAATAACCATACGGTCGACTCCCACACATATCACTTAATGGAATAGCCATACGACCAATTTCCATACATACTTAATGGAATAGCCATACGGCCGACTTCCATACCCAATGCATTGGAGGTTATAACGTAACCACCCGCCCTGGTATTCACGGCACCACCCGTCATATGGTTTATCACGTAACCACCCGTCAAATTTCTAAGTACCAATATAAAATCATAAAACATAAAACCAATATAAAGGAATGATAACATTTCCACATTTCAATCACAATATATCATAATAGAATCCTTTATCAAAACCATTTTCAATACCAAAATAAATAAAAGAGTATATGGTATTTATTTTATTTTAAAAACATTACGGCTTGTTGAGGAAGCCAAAGACCAAATAATACTTGCGGCGGTGGAAAAGGGTCATTGTCACCGCGTACGTTAAAAAAAACATTCCTTTTTGTCGTTTAGTAAAACGCTTCATAGAAAAAGATTCCATTTGTATAAAAGTAAAAGTCAAAGGGGTTTATACACCGTATAAAATAAAGTTGTGTACAAAACGAAATATGCCTCAATGAAAGGATATTGAGACGAAGTCCCTTACCTCGGGTCCGACTTGACTCGATCGTTCTTTAATGTCCTGAATAATAAACTTGAGTTAATTTCTACTTGATTAAGAACCTTTTTCAAGATCATTATTCCTTTTATATCACTTATTTCCATGTTTTAAATATTATGTAACCATTTAAGTTAATAATGTTTGTTTTGTCGATATTTGGTTCTTAAGTCGAAAGTGGACTTCTTACAATTACATGTTGTTTGTGTGGTCAAAGGTTCTTTATATCCAGAATGAAATTGCTGATTTGGATAGAATTTATATCATATATATACATCATATACATGTATTTATAATATTACATAATCATTTAGAGATAATAAATGAAATGCACCGTTCATGGAGACGGTAAGCCGTACGTACGCATGAACGCTACTTTCATTTCTTTGTCATATTAATGGAATTAAAACTAAATGAGAGGTATATATATTTTAATTCCAGAATTATATTCATCATTTAGATGTATCATTCATTATATATATCCATTATATACATGTACTATTAATAGTACATTACATTTGGGGATAAGAAATGAAATACACCGTTCATGGAGACGGTAAGCCGTACGTACGCATGAACGCTACTTTCATTTCTATCTCATACTTTAATGGAAATAAATAATAATTATATAGAGTTATATTATAATTCAAGTATAAAATCATATATAATAACATTAAATCCATCCTTTATACGTCCCACGAATGGCATTAACGAATCACATCACTTTGAGGGGGCGGTAGTACGCACTTCCTAAAATGAAGATATCGCGTATACCCATAATGGAAGCCATAAAGGTAAGCCACAAATGAAAAATACAGAAGCTTAAGTAAAACATAAACATTTCATATATCATATATAAATATAGTGACACCTTAATGGTTACCTTTGAAGGTGTTATATGAGTGTTGAACAATCATCGTTTCATGAGGCAGAAATTCACCATCCACGGAAACAGTATGTTCTCTAACCATTAGATGTAGGTATGTGTAAGTGAAGCTCGAATACTTATCATAACAACATACTAGTATATTGAGGATACTGGAATTGTTACAAAAGAAAAGAATAAAAATATTTTAGGGGGTTGGAGAGGCAAAATAAAACAAAAGGACTCAAAAGAAGACATTACCTTAAAATCGGGTAACTCCCTTTGGTTTGAGCTCAAAGGCTTCCTTGGGAAGACTTATGACCAAAGTGAGTCTTCAAGTAGTAAGAGAGGTAAGTGTAGAGACACAATGGGCAGGGTTTGGCCGAGCCAAAGGCTTTGGGAGTGTGGGTAAAGAGGTAGAGGTGGGGGCCTTTTATAAGAGGAGAGGAGGGGCACTCTTGTAATGTTACAAAATGTTACTTTATTTTCAAAATAGTTTCGGATTTTAAAGGTCCCACATTGATGTGTTTCTATGATAAGGTGATAAGGGTTTGAAATCCACTCATCCAATAGGTTTTGTACATGTGTAGGTCTTATATATTACATTATCTTTCCATTTTATTTAAATCGTTAAATAATGAGGTCATCGCTGCATCATTATGATGTCATAAATACTTTAATTTATTTAATGTATAAAAATTATAAAAAAAATACTATGATGTAGGAAATCTTTTTATCTTTCTAATTAATATTTATAGTCAAAATTATGACTTGTATAACCCCATGTAAAAATTGTTTTAGTAAAATAACTCATGTTTGTGTCATTTTTACTTTAACATTAAATAAAAAGTTATTTATGTCATTTCCCAACCAAAGTGGCTCCATGGGGTCCCCAAGTTGACTCATGGCTTTTCTTGGTCGGCCATGACACATCCAATAAGGGTAGGACATGTTTCAAGGTATTTTCATTTTATTATAATATCATTTTTGCCTTAAATTGCACTAATTACCTCTAATCGTGATTAAAAACCTAATAAGTTACTATTCACCAAAAAAATATTTTAATCTCATTGAACCACATTTTACTTCTTAATGACAACCATTTATGTCGGATTTTTGAAATTCATAACACAGAAGTGGTAAAATTTCATTTAAACGAAAAATCAGTTTTTATAAGTACCACTTAGTGCTTTCACTATTCATTAAAAATTGAAGTTTTTCAGAAAAATCCAAAAAATTCACCCTAAGCTATATTTGATATTCCAAATTCAAAAATGAAGTCCATTTTAAAAAATTCACAACATATAATTTGCATTAATTAATTTAATAATTAATTCCCGCTGTCAGATCAAATAGCGTGTTTTTATGAAACAATAAGTATCAAAAAATTGACACTAGTTTAAGTTCGATTTCAAAGTGAAATTAATTCCAAAGACCACTATTGGATTTAATGGTAAAAATATTTTCTAATTTCACTTTAAAACCAATTCAAAAGATAATATAATCATATAAATAAATTATATTAAAAAGAGGTTTTGAATTAAAATAATACATTTTACACTATTCATTAAAAATGAACTTTATCGGAAAGATACCAAAAATTTACACAAAGTATATTTTGATGTCCCGATTCTAAATAAGAGTTATATTTGGTCCAATAGAATTTATAAGATTGATCAAAACTATATCTAATGACGGTTCGCCGTCAAAAGGTGATAAGTGAACCCTTAGTGAAAATTAGGGTATAAATGCCTAAAATTGAATTCTTTCCGTATTTTAAGCCTTTATCCTTTATTAGGTAAATTTAAAAACATTTAAAAACATATATAATCATATTTTAGTTATTTCTATCCATTCCCGCCAGTACAACGTCTATTTGTTAACTAACATTTAAAATAATATTATTTTATTACTTGTGTGCAACATAAGTTTTCAATGAAACTCATCGTTGAGTATCGAGTACGCTATCGATCGTAGAAACCCCTTTTAATTAAAATTAATATTTAATTCGTAAATATTAATAAATATCAAAATTCTTTATTCTTTAATTACCTGGGATGTTACATCCTTCCCCCTTTTGGGAATTGCATCCTCGCAATTTTATTCACTTATCAAAATAAGTGGGGGTATTTATCCCTCATAGCATTTTCAGATTCCCACGTTGCCTCTTCAATCACATGGTTTTTCCACAAAACCTTTACCTGATGAATCACCTTATTCCATAACACCTGCTTCCAGTCGTCAAGAATCTGGACTGGTTGTTCTTCATAAGATAGGTTCTCCTCCAGCTGAACTACCTCTGGACTCAAAACATGAGATGGATCTGGCATATACTTCCTCAACATCGAAACATGAAAAACATTGTGTACCTGAGATAAACTCGGAGGTAAAGCCACTCGGTAAGCAACTGATCCAAATTTCTCCAGAATTTCATATGGTCCAATAAACCTTGGACTCAGCTTTCCTTTCTTACCAAATCTCATCACACTTTTCCAAGGAGAAACCTTGAGAAAAACATGATCACCTACCTCGAAAGATTGATCCTTCCTCCGGTTAACCGCATAACTCTTCTACCTGCTCTGAGCTGTTCTCATGTGCTTCTGAATCAACTGAACTTTTTCTGCCATCTCTTCTACCAATTCTGGTCCCATCAGCTTCCTTTCACCCACTTCATCCCAAAATGCTGGAGTTCGACACCGCTTCCCATATAATGCCTCAAATGGTGCCATCTGTATACTGGAATGAAAACTGCTATTATAAGAAATCTCAACCAAAGAAATATGTTGGTCCCAACTTCCCTGATAATCCATCGAACAAGCTCGTAGCATATCCTCCAAGGTATGAATTGTTCGTTCTGACTGCCCATCTGATTGAGGATGAAAAGCTGTACTAAAATTTAATTCAGTACCCAATGACTTCTGAAGGCCTTTCCAAAAGTTAGATGTGAACCTGGGATCACGATCAGATACAATGGAGAGGGGAACTCCATGTAACCTGACTATCTCTTTAATATACAAACGGGAAAGTTGATCTAGGGAAAAAGTATCTCGTATAGCAAGGAAATGAGCAGATTTAGTCAAGCGATCAATAATAACCCAGATTGCATTATTACCTTGAAATGTTCTCGGTAATCCCACAACGAAGTCCATGGATATGTTTTCTCATTTCCACTCTGGCACTAGTAAAGGCTGAAGCATCCCTTTTGGTAACTTCCTCTCTGCTTTAACCTGCTGACAAGTCCGACACTTCACAGTAAAATCAGCAATATCTCTTTTCATTCCATCCCACCAGTAATACTCCCGCAGATCTCTGTACATCTTAGTACTGCTAGGATGAGCTGAAAACGGGGAACTATGAGCCTCACATAACAACTCATTCTTCAACTGTGAATCACAAGGCACACATAATCTCTTCCCAAACCTCAAAACATAATCATTATCAATATTGAATTCAGGCAACTTACCTTTCTGAACCAGCTCCACCTTTTTCTACAACTCACTGTCTCACTTCTGTGCTTGCTTGATTCTGTCTGATAGATAAGATCTCACTGATACCTGAAACAAAACAGAAGAACATCCTGTACAAACAACTTCTATGCCAAAGTTCATCAAATCTTTAACCAAAGGATCACGTTCCAAACGCAACATTGCTAATGAAGAATTACTTTTTCGACTCAAAACATCATCCACTTTATTTACTTTTCCCGGATGGTAATGAATTGTACAATCATAATCCTTGATTAATTCCAGCCATCTACTCTGTCTCATGTTCAATTCTTTATGAGTTAATATATACTTTAAACTTTTGTGATCAGTATATATTTCATACTTTACTCCATACAAATGATGCCTCCAAATTTTTTAAAGCAAATACAACAGCAGCTAATTACAAATCATGTGTAGGGTAATTCACCTCATGAGTATTCAACTATCGTGAAACATAAACAATTACCTGATCATTCGGCATAAGGACACAACCAAGTCCCTTCAACGAAGCATCACTGTATATAAAAAACTCACCATTCCTGGAAGGAAGTGCCAAACTGGATCATTCACCAATCTTCTCTTCAAATCTTGAAAACAATCATCACATTCTTTTGTCCAGATGAACTTAACACCCTTACGAGTTAGCTTAGTCCTTGGACTAGATAACCGTGAAAAATTTTCAACAAACCTTCGGTAGTAACCTGCCAAACCAAGAAAACTACGGATCTCGGTTACATTTGTGGGTCTTGTCCATTCCTCAACAACTTTTGTTTTATAGGATCAACAGTTATGCCATCTTTTGAAACAATGTGACCCAGGAAAGAAATTTGTTGTAACCAAAACTCACACTTGCTAAATTTTCCATATAGTTTATTTTCTTTTAAGGTTTGAAAGATAACCCTTAAATGACTTTCATGCTCCTATTTAATTTTATAAAACACCAAAATATCATCAATAAATATAACCAACATTTTTCACCTGAGTCAACTGAGTCATCACTGCAACAAACTGCTTAGTTCTGATTCCAGCCATCTCAGGATACTAATTTGAAAGGTCATTTCCCTCTGTATGCCTTCCCAGAAAAGTTGTTCTCTTTCCTCTATGAAAAACCATTCTTAGCACAGAAATATCTTAGGCGAAGCAACATGGTAATCCGTAAATGCTATATCATTTCAATCATATTATAATTTAACACTTTCCTAACTCCTAAAGTTGTCTAAACCGACCTTTGATACTAACTATAAGGCCCCAGCCTTAAACCTTACTTAAAATTGAATTAAATGAATAATTCACATTGAGGATCTTTTCAGGTTTAGAGTTTTAGAGAATTAGGACATAACTATTATATCTCAAAAGATTACAAAGTAGTCTCTTCTACTAAATTTCCATAAAAATAAAAAATAACTCTTAAAAAGAAACATGTCTAGTTCCATGTTTTATATAGCATGACATTCCCTTGATCCCATCCTTGACCTTATTCCACATTAAGTCCTGTGAAAAACATTTCAAAAAAACTTGGGGTGAGCATAAAAAGCTCAGTAAGGGATACACAAAGAATAAAAACTGTTAGTTTATCAAAACAAAAAGTAAACCATGTATACTTTATCAAAGTAATACTTTTCACCTTTATGAAGTAGTAAAAACTCTTCACTGAATAAAATATCATTACTTAACTTTATGTAACCAAAGGATTACCATAAAACCCATATAAAGAACACATAACATATATAAAGGTAACTTGGGACATAAACATACTTAAGTGGAATAACCATACTGTCGACTCCCACACATATCACTTAATGGAATAGCCATACGGCCAATTTCCATACATACTTAATGGAATAGCCATACGGCCGACTTCCATACCCAATGCATTGGAGGTTATAACATAACCACCCATCCTGGTATTCACGGCACCACCCGTCATATGGTTTATCACGTAACCACCCGTCAAATGTCCAAGTACCAATATAAAATCATAAAACATAAAACCAATATAAAGGAATGATAACATTTCCACATTTCAATCACAATATATCATAATAGAATCTTTTATCAAAACCATTTTCAATACCAAAATAAATAAAAGCGTATATGGTATTTATTTTATTTTAAAAACATTACGGCTTGTTGAGGAATCCAAAGACCAAATAATGCTCGTGGCGGCGGAAAAGGGTCGTTGTCACCGCGTACGTTAAATAAAACATTCCTTTTTGTCATTTAGTAAAACGCTTCTTAGAAAAAGATTCCTTTTGTATAAAATTAAAAGTCAAAGGGGTTTATACACCGTATAAAATAAAGTTGTGTACAAAACGAAATACGCCTCAATGAAAGGATATTGAGACGAAGTCCCTTACCTTGGGTCCGACTTGACTCGATCGTTCTTTAATGTCCTGAATAATAAACTTGAGTTAATTTCTACTTGCTTAAGAACATTTTTCAAGTTCATTATTCCTTTTATATCACTTATTTCCATGTTATAAACATTATGTAACCATTTAAGTTAATAATGTTTGTTTTGTCGATATTTGGTTCTTAAGTCGAAAGTGGACTTCTTACAATTACATGTTGTTCGTGTGGTCAAAGGTTCTTTATATCCAGAATGACATTACTGATTTGGATAGCATGTATATAATATATATCCAGCATATAAATGTATTTATAATATTACATAATCATTTAGAGGTAAGAAATGAAATGCACCGTTCAGGGAGACGGTAAGCCGTACGTACGCATGAACGCTACTTTCATTTCTTTGTCATATTAATGCAATTAAAACTAAATGAGAGGTATGTATATTTTAATTCCAGAATTATATTCATCATTTAGATGTATCATTCATTATATATATCCATTATATACATGTACTATTAATAGTACATTACATTTGGGGATAAGAAATGAAATGCACCGTTCATGGAGACGGTAAGCCGTACGTACGCATGAACGCTACTTTCATTTCTATCTCATAATTTAATGGAAAGAAATAATAATTATATAGAGTTATATTATAATTACAGTATAAAATCATATATAATAACATTAAATCCATCCTTTATATGTCCCACGTATGGCATTAACGAATCACATCACTTTGAGGGGGCGGTAGTCCGCACTTCCTAAAATGAAGATATCGTGTATGCCCATAATGGAAGCCATAAAGGTAAGCCACAACTGAAAAATAAAGAAGCATAAGTAAAACATAAACATATTATATATCATATATAAATATAGTGACACCTTAATGGCCACCTTTTAAGGTGTTATATGAGTGTTGAACAATCATCGTTTCGTGAGGTAGAAATTTGCCATCCACGGAAACACTATGTTCTTTAACCATTAGATGTAGGTGTGTGTAAGTGCAGCTCGAATACTTCTCATAAAAACATCCTACTATATTTAGGATACTGTAGTTGTTACAAAAGAAAAGAATAAAAAGAGTTTAGGGGGTTGGAGAGGCAAAATAAAACAAAAGGACTCAAAAGAATACATTACCTTAAAATTGGGTAACTCCCTTTGGTTTGAGCTCAAAGGATTCCTTGGGAAGACTTCTGCCCAAAGTGAGGCTTCAAGGAGTAATAGAGGTAAGTGGAGAGACAAAATGGGCAGTGTTTGTCCTATCCAAAGGCTTTGGGAGTGTGGGTAAGGAGGTAGAGGTGGGGGCCTTTTATAAGAGGAGAGGAGGGGCACTCTTGTAATGTTACAAAATGTGACTTTATTTTCGAAATAGTTTCGGATTTTAAAGGTCCCACATTGATGTGTTTCTAGGATAAGGTGATAAGGGTTCGAAATCCACTCATCCAATAGGTTTTTTACATGTGTAGGTCTTAAATATTACATTATCTTTCCATTTTATTTAAATCGTTAAATAATGAGGTCATCGTTGCATCATCATGATGTCATAAATAATTTAATTTATTTAATGTCTAAAAATTATAAAAAAAAATACTATGATATAGGAAATCTTTTTACCTTTCTAATTAATATTTATAGTCAAAAATATGACTTGTATAACTCCATGTAAAAATAGTTTTAGTAAAATAACTCATGTTTGTGTCATTTTTACTTTAACATTAAATAAAAGGTTATTTATGTCATTTCCCAACAAAAGTGGCTCCATGGGGTCCCCAAGTTGACCCATGGATTGTATTGGTCGGCCATGACACATCCAATAAGGGTAGGACATGTGTCAAGGTATTTCCATTTTATTATAATATAATGTTTTCCTTAAATTGCACTAATTACCTCGAATCGCGATTAAAAACTTAATAAGTTACTATTCACCAAAAAATATTTTAATCTCATTGAACCACATTTTACTTCTTAATGACAACCATGTATGTCGGATTTTTAAAATTCATAACACAGAAGTTGTAAAATTTCATTTAAACGAAAAATCAGTTTTTATAAGTACCACTTAGTGGTTTCACTATTCATCAAAAATTGAAGTTTTTCAGAAAAATCCCAAAAACTCACCCTAAGATATATTTGATATTCCGAATTCAAAAATGAAGTCCATTTTACAAAATTCACAACATATAAGTTGCATTAATTAATTTAATAATTAATTCCCGCTGTCAGAGCAAATAGCGTGTTTTTATGAAACAATAAGTATCAAAAGATTGACACTAGTTTAAGTCTGATTTCAAAGTGAAATTAATTCCAACGACCACTATTGGATTTAATGGTAAAAATATTTTCTAATTTCACTTTAAAACCAATTCAAAAGATAATCTAATCATATAAATAAATTAGATTAAAAAGAGGTTTTGAATTAAAATACAACATTTTACACTATTCATTAAAAAATGAACATTATCAGAAAGATACCAAAAATTTACACAAAGTAAATTTTGATGTCCTGATTCTAAAGAAGAGTTATATTTGGTCCAATAGAATTTATAAGATTGATCAAAACTATATTTAATGACGGTTCGCCATCAAAAGGTGATAAGTGAACCCTTAGTGAAAATTAGGGTATAAATGCCTAAAATTGAATTCTTTCCATATTTTAAGCCTTTATCTTTTATTGGGTAAATGTAAAAATATTTAAAAACATATATAATAATATTTTAGTTATTTCTATCCATTCCCGCCAGTACAACGACTATTTGTTAACTAACATTTAAAATAATATTATTTTATTACTTGTGTGCAACGTAAGTTTTCAATGAAACTCATCGTTGTGTATCGAGTACGCTATCGAACGTAGAAACCCCTTTTAATTAAAATTAATATTTAATTCATAAATATTAATAAATATGAAAATTCTTTATTCTTTAATTACCTAGGATGTTACAGTGGCCTTCATCAGACGGTTGCAATAACCCATACTACATCATTGCCACGAGGTGACCTGGGTAAACTGGTTACAAATTCCATCAAAACATCATCCCATTTCCACTCTGGAATGGACAACGGCTGCAAAAGCCCTGCTGAATACTGATATCCCACCTTCACCTACTAACAGGTGGAACAACACATGATAAAACTGGATATCTCCCACTTCATGTTAGACCACCAGTACTGTCATCGCAAATCACGATACATTTTGGGGATGCCTGGGTGACCTGCCCATGCTGGGGTGTGGAAATCCCTCATCAGCTCCTCTCTGATGTCTGTTGGGACCCATACACGCCCACAGAACAATAAAGTATCACCTTCATCCACAGTCCAATCTGTAGAGGCATCATCAGTGACACTTTCTCATAGAACAAGGCCTTCTGGATCTGATAACATTCTTTCCCTGGCCCGTTTTTAAAGGGTAGATGTCACCGCTAAGGCTGAGAGAACAGTTTGACCCTGATCCTTCTGAACCTCAACATGCATCTCCGAAAGTAGGTCCATCAGCTTCCAGTCCTCATTAGATTCCAGAACCACTTCTGATTGGGTTTTCCAACTCAGCACATCGGCTACTGAATTCCCTTTTCCAGGAGTGTAGGCCAGTTCGAAATCAGAGGAATTCAGGTACTCGACCCACCTGCATTGCCTTAGATTTAGATCCCATTGAGTGAAGATATATTTTAGGATTTTTTGGTCAGTGAATACCAAAAAAATCTCTCCCAAAAAATAGTGTCTCCAATAGTGTAAGGCATGTAAAACTACTGCGATCTCGAGGTCATGTGTCGGATAATTCCGTTCATGAACCTTTAACGGACAAGAACCATAAGCAACAACTCGCTCGTCCTGCATCAAGATAGCTCCAAGCCCGACACCTGATGCTTCATAATAGACCGTGTAATCTCTTCCTGGATCTGGAAAGATCAGTATCGGGGCGGAAGTTATTCTTCCCTTCAGTTCCTGAAAATCTATTTCACAAGGTTCTGACCAATCAAATCTCACCCCGTTTTTGGTCAAAGTTGTAAGCGGTTCTGCTAGGCGTGAAAAGTCCTGAATGAACTGCCTATAATACCCAGCAAGCCCCAAAAACCTCCTGATATCAGAAATGTTCTTGGGATGCTCCCAAGAAATTATAGCACTCACCTTCTCAGGGTCAACTGAAACTCCAGACTCAGAAATAATGTGACCCAGGAAGTTAACCTTATTTATCCAAAAGTGGCATTTACTGAGCTTTGACTAAAGATGATGCTCTCTTAGTGTATTCAGCACGATCTCAAGATGGGTTTCATGGTTGTGTCTCGAGCATGAATAGACTAAGATATCATCCACAAATACAACAACAAAAGAATCTAGGTGAGGGTGAAAAATCTGATTCATGAGATCCACAAACACTGCAGGTGCATTCGTAAGCCCAAAAGGCTTGACTAGGTACTCATAGAGACCATACCTACTCCTGAATGTCGTGCAAGGTATGTCTGAAGTCCTAACGCGTACCTGGTGATAGCCCGAACTCAAATCTATCTTTGAAAACACCTTCGCCCCTTGGAACTGATCGAAGAGGTCATCAATCTGAGGTAAAGGATACCGATTCTTAATAGTCAGCTGATTTAACTTACGATAATCTATGCAAAGATGAAGGGTACCATCTGCCTTCTTGACAAAGTGAACCGGTGATCCCCAAGTATAAGTATTGGGACGTATAAATCCTTTTCCTTCCAATCCTCCATATGACTCTTGAGATCCAGAAGTTCCTTAGGTGACATCCTATAAGGAGGAATGGTCACTGGTGCTGCTCCTGGTATAGCTCAATGGTAAACTCCAACTCTCGCACTGGAGGTAGACCAGAGAAATCATCAGGAATGACATCACTGAAATTCTTCACCACTGAGGGATAAACGGAGGGTTGTAACCCTTGGTCATCGAGATAAATACTGGCAACCTATGTCATGACACCACCTAAGATCTGGTGTTCCGGTCCTACTCATGTCACACAGAGATCCCATTCTCCTTTATTCATGTATGTGTCACCCTCTGGTGATGTAAACACCACCCTCCGACGACAGCAGTCAATCCAGGAACTATAGAGAACTAACCAGTCCATCCCGATTATTACATCAAAACATGTCATATCCAGAACATACAGGTTCCACACAAAAAGGTAACTGCCCACCTCGAGGGGAAAATTCTGACAATGATGAACGCCCTCTGAACGGACACCTAATGGGGTATCTAATGTGATCATGCCATGATATGACTCAACGTAAAGGCACAAACATCCAATAATCACCTCACATATAAGCGAGTGATAAGAACCTATGTCAAAAAAAGAGATACTAACGTAGAGTCAACTAGAATCGTACCTCGTATAGTAGATTGTCCGACGTACTGCTCATGTGGCGTAGGCTCGACTGCATACAACTGGCCAGTACCACAGCCCTCGGTCACAGCCTCGCTACCCTAAGCAGACCACCCCTGGTGGTGCTGAGAGTCATACGCCTGATTACCTCTGCCTCAACTGCCGCCACGGCCTGATCGACCAGCGGTATTCCAGCCGCCTGACTGACGTGATCCTGTCGATCCAGCACCAGATCGTGGAGTAGGTACAGATCCCTGGTCACTAGGACCTGGGGGAAAATTCCTGCCGAAATGGTGGAGATGACCCAACTTACCACAGCCTCTGAAATCCACTGGATTTTGTGTACACTGCCTCCTCATATGTCCTGGCACCCCACATTGGTGACAGATAGGAGTTCCCCCTGAAAAAAAGTATGACCCCCACTAACACCACGAGAGTCTTCAAAACACTGCTTCTTCCCAGAAGCAGATCCTTTAGAACCCTTAGGTGTCGAACCGCCTTGGTTCACACTGTCTTATTCTCTCAAATTCCTCTCTGTGATCAAAGCCTGATTGACGATCTCTGAAACGGTCGTCAACCAGAACACATTAATCTACGACGGGATGGCGTAACACAGCCCATCCTCAAAACGCCTAGCGGTCGTGAGATCATCAGCAGCTAGTGTAGGAGAAAAATGTTGTAACTCAGTGAAACAGGATGAATATTCCATGATTTTCATCTTCCCTTGGGGCATATTCATAAACTTTCTAGTTCTGTCAGCCATCAAAGTCTGGGGAAAGAAATGATCCTAGAAGACGGTCTGGAAGTCGGTCCAGATCATATCTCTCTACTGTCCTGACTGGGTGATGACATCCCACCACCTCCTGGATGAACCACATAGCATATAGGCTGATATATTGACCCTCTTCTCTAGAGGCATCTCAAGGTGCTCGAAGATGTTCAGAATAGTTTCCAACCAGGACTCCGCAGCAAGTGGTCTGCCATCTCTCGTAAATGTAGGAGGATGTTGCGATTGAAACTCACGGGTCAACTATGCCATACTCAAGGTAGGTCGCACTCCACCTTTCATACACTAAATCATATGCAAGAATCTCCCACGAAACTGGGCATCGGTGCCCATCTCAGGAATAACAATATGAGCCATGCGTGGCTCGACAGGAAGATCAACTGGCATCTTAGGGCGCGCCACCTCAGGAACGTGATCGTCGCCGCCTTTAGCGCGCATGACTCGAGGATGTCTCGTAGGCATAGTGCTCAAATGACAAAAAAACATCTCAAAATACCAACCCAACATATTTAAAGGTTGAACTCTATAAGCTAGGATAGGTACTAAGCAAGACTAACCCTAAGATCACCTATCCACACCCATAGGAATTCTTAGTAAAACCTGTAACTGTTTAAATTTATCTTAATCCAGTGATATGGAATTTCTCATCCCATAATGGCCCATACTCCTCATGAACTGGAAGATGACAAACACTTGGATGTCAATCCTCATTTACTTGTGCTAATTTAGTATTTGAATTTCCTTTTCAGAAAATGATTGGTTTAGTTGGAATGTAATTTTATAATCCATAAGGGATCATACACCTTATAAACCAAAGAGTGACACCCACTAAAACCACATCATTCCTCAATTCACAACCTGTAAGATGGGTTAGCACAGCTGCACACATATTAACAAGGCATGGAAATATACAACAAGCAATGCTTGCTGAAAATTTAAACATGGCATGGAAAGATGCATGGCCTAATCATATTGTGCCTATCATGATGCATGTTCTAATTCATAACCCTCATTTCTTCGGGTCGAACCCTGAAATCCAAATTCCAACATTAAAAATCTCAATAACATCACAAAACATGTGAAGCACCCAACGGTGAAATGGTATCAACAGTAAATAGCTGAATCAATAACAGCATAAAAAGGAAACTTGGTCTATACCCCGTACATGGGTTCGCGATGCCCAAGAATGGCTCATGGCTAAGTCCCTACGCATTTCTAGTCTCGAAGTCTATAGTCTCCAAATAGTAAAGTAAGAAAGAAAGAAACCCTTTGATACCACTTTGTGACATCCCGGACTCAGCTGCCCCTCAACCCGAGCCCCGAGCCCGGTTGGCCACATGACCCCCAGTGGGGGTGTAATGGTAAGTCATTTGAGGAGACTATACCCCCATGTCAGATTACACAGTGGTATAGCAGCAAGTGATTAAATAGCGGAAACACAACTAATGGATAAACAGGAGAAAAGGGAAACATACAATTCAAATAATAGAAGTAATGAAAACCCTGATAAATATACCAAATCCATATAGGCAGTGTCTGATACAAAATGGATGCATGGAATGCTGATATAGTAGAAATAGATGGCATACATGCTATACAGTAATACAAAAAGTGAACAAAGAACAAAAGTAGTCCATGAGAATATCTATCCAAGATCGGTCCTCTGATCTGGATCTCCTTCTAGAACATACATGTATCAAAAACCTAAAGCTGGGACTTTTCCCCTACTAGTACCTGCAGCAGTAAAGTCTACACGGGTGCCAAGGAGGCCGGCCGGGTAGGGTGTGAGACAAGCCTCAATAGGCCACCACCAACAGGGTCTATATGTAATCCAAATAGGTGTTCGCAAAATAAAATACTGTGTGGTAAACAGCAAGTAAGTAAAGCAAAGTAATAAACAACCCTCCCGCTCAGGTTCTAGAAGAACACCTGGTGGGTCTACCTACTTCAGCTCATGGCTTGTATTCTAAACAATCATTAGGGGTATAAGTACATAGATATAGGTTTACCCTGGCATTAGGTAAGCATGCCTCTCATCCATAAGCATTGTAGCTGTCCTGGGGAAGAATGCCTCCCACCCATAAAGGATATTTAGGCACGGGGTAAGAATGCATCCCGCCCTCACACGGAGATTCATCTAGCACGGGGTAAGAATGCTTCCCGCCCATACACAAAGATTCATTTGGAACGGGGTAAGAATGCCCCACGCCCACACATGGAGATTCATCTGGCACAGGGTAAGAATGCCTCCCCCCCCCCACATGGGTTATCACAAGCATGTCAACATAGTAAATCATAACCATTCACATCACAATATATAAGGTAATACATCTTATTCATATCACATTAACAAATCATGGAAATTCCATCTTATAATATCACATAATCACATCTCAAGGCAACATACATTTCAATTCATTCAAGGGGTTCATGCTATCTCATCCTAGCTAACCTCTAACCAAGTCATCTCATTTTCCCAACATGGGAAATCCCGTTCAAGACATATCACTAAGGTCCAAAGGTGAGAAAGGGACAAATCTCAAGGCATACCACCTATGGTTGACCACTCCCAGTCCACACCTCATCTAAACACCCTAACAAGATTAGATTCATCAATCTCATACCACATGGGTCATCTAGACTTGAAGAAGCTAATATAAATACTGGGTTTGACGAAAGACAAACCACGGCACGATGATAATAACTCAAAAAGGAAAAAAACCAAAATGGAAACCACGTGACCACCTACCTTAAGGCTATAGGTGTTGGCTATCTTGATATTGACCTTAGATTCGCAGTAGGTTGGAAGAGATATGAGTTTCATTCCAACGCCCTCGAAATAGGGCATATGAGCCTGCGGCAAAATAAATAGACGAAAGGCAAGATTTACTGAGGAAAGAAGCCTAGGTGTGTTAAGCCTTACCTTGGCCTTTCCAATGCCTCCGACGGATCAAAGAATGATCGTTGGATGAAGAATCCACAATGAAAAGAGAGGGAGGAGGGTTTTGGAGATCAAAAGAGGGCTCCCCTTGGTTATTTCCATGGGAAGGAAGAAGAAGAAGAGGATTTGGCTTACAATAATTTAAGGGAAAATGGTAATTTTTACCCAGGACAGCGTCGCACGGTTTAGGTTCATGGTTTAACAAACCGTGCGCAAACTGTGCGCACCTCACTACCTCCCAACCAAGGGTCGCACGGTTTAGGCACACGGTTTACCCAAACCATGCGCAACCCATGCGCACCTCCCTGCCTCCAGACCAAAGGCCGCCCGATTTGTCTGAAACCATGCGCAGGTCGTGCGCAGGCCCTACGACATTGTCTGCAAGCCCATTTCTCAAACTCCCTGCTCCAAACTAACCCCGAACACTCCCCGTACCTTCCTAAGGATGTTACACAGATTAAACAAACTTAAAGTATTGATTTGAAATATAAACTAATGATCTTTTCCTTTTCCAAAAAGTTGGGTTGTTACAAAAATTTCCCATGCATCAAGTAAATATAACTCAGAATAATAAATTTGGTCAAGTACAATCTTATGATATTACTATATCCTAAGTGTAAGGATTAAAGTAACTATGTTTTGGATTCAATAATTATGTTGTGGAAATATTTTAACAATGATATTCTGGTTATAAGAGTAATGAAACATATAAGGATTGTACTATAAAAGTTTTTATTTAATGATTTGAAAGTATATGATGAATGTTACTGACAACCAAGAAAATTAATTAGTGGTAAGGTGATATTTTTAGAGAATCCATTATTAAGGGAAAGATAACCCATAAAGTGTTTTTATGTTGATTTAATAATATTTAGTTGGTATAAAGAGAATATTGATATTGAAAACGTTAATGGGGTGGTATTGGTTACATTGAAAATGATTATAGATTTGATGAAAATTTAATTTATGATGGATTTTAATGAATTTTTGGATTAATAAGATATATGGAATTAAAATAATATTAATGTTGATTCATATTATTATAATATGTGATCAAGGTATTAACATGATTGGAATTTGATATTATAAACTAAATTATGTTTCCTATTTATAAATTTTTGACCAAATTTTTGGGTTTTGAATCTGGTCAGTAATATTTTGGAGGAGTTTTAAGGTGAACTGATAATGGAATAGATTAACTTAAACATGGTATAATATTTTCTAAAGTTAATGTAAGATTTATAATATTGAAAATCTTGTTCTAACCATTATTTTTAATATTTAGAGCAAAAAAGAATGACTTATGGATCTTCTTATTTGTTAAAAGTCCTCCGGGCATAAAACAATTCATCTCAAATACCCATTTTTATGTGTAAGATCTGAAGATGAAATTGAACAAAGAAAACAAAAATATGATAATGTGATTATGAAATGGAAAAGATTCAATTAGGTTTGTTTTCCTGACTTCTTTATCTAGAGAGTAAAATAATCCCACAAATTTAGAAAAACATCCCTAAAATAAAAATGTATTCCATTTTCTTTTATTACTGAGAAATCAAAGGTGTTTTAACCCATAAAAAAATTATAATTTTATGATGGTTAAATTTCTCATGAACATGTTCTCAATCAATCAATATAAATCCATTCACATAATTTTTCTCTTCCTTGTCCATATATTTACTTTCCACTGAAATTATCCTATTCAGAAACATAATTTTATGAAAAACCTCACATTTCAATTTTCCACTTTCTTTGAGGAAATTTTATTAAAAAAAATTGATGTGGTTTTTTCAAAAGGTATTTTGAAGTATCAAAGAATTCATTAAAAAAACTTCAAATTGTGAGGGGGAAAATTATATTATGGAGGAGAATGAAACACCCTGATATTTTACAATACAAATATGCTTAATATTGTATATGAAATGCAACACCGAGCCTAAAAAACCCAAAATATTATAATTTAAATATGACACCTATAACCTACAAGTTATAATTGGAGGGTATGAATAGTATTAATTGAATTATGAAATATATATATAATGTAACTATTCAATGTAGAAGCATTGATTAATTCTTAGGAAATAAGGAAACAATTTATAATAGAATTATTTTATGCATTACTAATATATTTTCTTCACAAATTATTTTTATTTCATTTTATTATAAAGTTTTATAATTAAATTTTTTAACCATAATAATTTTTATTTTTTAAAAAACATTTTTATACATAAAAATTCATTATTAGAAAAACTATATTTTGCTAAAAAGTGGTTCATCACATTTTGCATTATTATTTTAAAACTAATTTCTTACACTTAAGGATATTGAATGGGATAAAATGGATTATATTTTAGAATTATGAGTATCAATTTTATTAATTATATACCTTTTAATTTTTTCAATATGAATACTAGTCATGGTAAAATTTATCACCTCAGTAAAGGGTAAATCAAGTTAATCTATGTTAAAACTAATTGATCAGGATGTAATTTTTCATATAGTTCTTCTTAGATTAAAACAATTATTACTTTATCCTCATAAGATATAAATATACTTTTTTAGTGGACATTTGTTCATAAAATTGACATATTTATTATTTAAAGTATATAAAGGTACAAAATGTCACTCTCTTAGTTTAAAATATCTTTTACGTATTCCCAAAGGGGAAAAATTAAATTGTGAATGAATATTAATTGAATTTTTTTGTATAATGAAATAGTATTTATGTTTATAATTTATTTATAATTTTTAGTGACTATATATTTTCCTTAAAATCTTATTCATAACTAATACAGTATTTATACTATTAAAGAAAAATAAAACAAATAATATCAAAATATTAAAAGTGATATAATTGGATTGATTTATAGTGTTCAAGAATTTTTTAATATATATAACCTATTATTAATGTGTGAATGTATTATATTATAAATCCATATTTTTAATGTATTTGAAGTTAAATTTAATGAATAGTGTCAAATTTGACATTAATGGCCTTTTATAAAAATAAATTTTTTTAAATTTTTTTAAAAATCATTAAAAATTTGGAAGGGGAAAAAATTTATAAAATATGGTCAAAAATATTATATATTTTCCATTTAAGATCCATTTTTCACCTTATACATAAAACTATATACTTTTAAGAGTGAAAAATATGTTACCACGGTTATTCTTAAAATAAGTTAACTAAGGGGTTAAACCAAAAGAAAAGGTTTAAAACCCCACAAAAACCAGTAAAAATTTTATTAGTTGATGATATTTCAACAATATCATACCTTAGTTTTGAATCCATATCCATTTGGATACATTTTACATGATAATGGATTTATTATAATTTAATCTTTTTAAAATATTCTAAAAGTTCACATCACCTCAATTATAAAAGAGAACATCCTCCCTCTCTTATTTACATCATATTGAGCCTTCTATATCTGAAAAACCATACCAAAATCCGTTCTAAAATTAAATATACAAATTATATACATTTTTTCATCCCAAAATATCAACCCTAGTACATTTAAAAGTATATTTATAGACGTTTTCTCAAAGGATAGGTAACTACCTTAACTGATCACATTCTATTTACTTCTTATTTACCTCATATAAATATATGGTATTTAACATAAAATACTAAATTTCTAATAAACAATATAATGAAATTTTTAAATATTATTAAACCACAATTATCCACCCTCTTTTCCATCAAAATAAAAGTGAACGTATCTCTCGTGTGTATGTACAACTTATCGTCTCCATGAAGAGATACAATTAATTTTTATCACCTTATTTTATGGATAGTAATTATGAAATGTTTAATATTTAAATATTATATTTATAAAAAATTTATACTTATTTAAGGATAATATCATATCTACCTTCTGAACTTCTGAGTCATTGGGAAATGATAACATCGCTCGGACGTATGTGTAGACTACCACCTCTATAAAGTGATGTGATTCGTTTTTCATTTCAATTTTACATTGATGGTAATAAGTTTGGATTTGATTAAGTTATTTGATTTAAATTATATAATAATAATTCTATAAAGGTGGATAATTATCTATCGTTCATTCATTTAATCAATTAAGAATGAAAATAGTGTTCATGCGCATTTACGACCTACCGCCTCCATGAATGTGGTAATTAATTTTTCAATCAATAAATTTTACGAATAACCTGAAATATGTATATAATTTATATAAATGATAATTATATCATGATTAAAATTATGGATATGAGATCACCATGACGAAATTATATTAATGAAAACTATTGAACCAAAATATACATTAAAAACAATGTGTTTATCCCCTGAAATAGAGATTTTAATACAGAATTATTAATAACTTGATGGAAAAAGTTTATAAGTAAATCATATATAGTGTTATATATATGAATATTATTATTTAATAGATTTATAATAATTATATATTTATTATATAGGACGTTTTACCACATAGGATGGCTTTTGGTTCTAGGGGACACAATTTCATCAATATGAAAGATTGTTTATATTAATGTATCCATTAGAAGAATTATTTGATCTTACTCTTCTAAATCCTTTTTTTAAAATACATTTTAAATAACTTTTTAAATTTTGATTATTTATTTTCTAAAAGTCATTTTTCCCATTTTTTATTTTATAAAAAATGTTTTTAGAGGAATCTTTTTGTCGTTTTCCAAACACGGTACGTTTTAACATTGTGAATGATTTTTTTTACTTATAAAAAATGAATATAATTTCCTATTTCTAAGACCAAAAAAATCTTGGAAGCTTCTTTTACAAATTTTTACAAGTTTATTTTCAAAAAATATGTTTTCATTTATATTTTGGAAATAATTTTCTTTTTAACAATGATTTTTAAAAATTAAAAAAATCATATAAAATGTTTTTAAGAATAATTTGATGGTATTTATATTCATCGGAGATGTAAAACCTTTATTTTAGTTTTGATAAACTAAGGGTATTTGGTATTTATATCATTCTTATTATTTATTTTAATGGTTTATGATCATTTCAACCGAAGAATTTGTTGATATTTCATATATCAATTCATTCAATATAGATAGTATTTTATTTTTATGGCATGTTAAATAACTTATGATATTTATTCATATTAAGAATGTATTGGACTTATTAATTGAAAAGTGGAGACCAAAATTATATAGACCCTCGATGCATTAGTCGGTCTCATGTAAAAAACTACTTTGGATTTTTGGCTGAGGCTATACCCATTTATGTAAGATATATTGGAATAGGGCTTGACTGTATATTTACTATGTCTTAGAATAATGCCAAAATGGCAAGTTTTAGACATCCAGCATTATACATTATATCATTATGAACTCATTTATTGATTTCTATGTGAATATCAAATTTTTTATGATATCCATGTGTTATTCTATAGCTCCTGAGATTATATATATAACATTAATTGATTATAATTTATTCTCTCTATATTAGTTATGCCTTATTTAGATTATTTTGTATGCATAACTTTACTGAATATCTGAGATCACCCCTTTATTACGTTTTTTCCCTAGGATACCATTAAATATTTTATGATTTATTTTCAAGTATATTATATAGTGAAATATAGTGTTCTCAAAAAAATTAATAAGTTGTATTTTATATTTCCATATGTAATGTGAAACTAAAGTATTCATTTAGTTTTATAAGACTACAAATCTATTAAGTCCTTTCAAATGTGATCACTTATATCTATTTCCAATGTAATAAATTAACCACAAGCTATGGGATACTAGGATCTGGGTCTTTATATTTGGTATCGAATCATGTTTAGTAGAACCCTTGGGAACTAGAATTAAGAAAAATAGATTAAGGAACTTAACCCTATGATGAACCATGAGAATATTCCCAATTAAACCATGATTATGATTCAGAGATTAGTTAAGAATAACCTTTTCAATTTACATTTATATTTTTCTTAGTTTAGAAATTATACATTGTGGTTCATAATGTTATGATATAATCTATTGTATACCATTGTTTAGTAGTGTAGAATATAAGAAAGAATGGAAATCATATCAATGAGTATAATCCATGTAGTTATTTCCCTTATTGTAAAGATAATAAAGTTATATCTTTCACTGTACCTAGATCAATAGAAGTATCTAAAAAACTTATAACTATATTTGGGAAGTTGAATTGAGTTTTGAGCAATAAACTTGCTTGTATGGAGTAACCTAATAATTCATAATTCATAATAAAAATGTTATACCGCTCCATTATCAGAAACCTCACTCTTTTAATAGGACTAAAAATACATTTATAGCCGAGAAATGAATAAGTTCCTTAGATAATATATTTCTCACTTTGGGATATAAGGAAAGAGATAATGTTTTCATGGAATTTTAATATCTTTCATGGAATGTGAATCAATGGTGGTCCTTGATTCAAAACACTAAGGAATATGAGGAAATAGCAACTATAGAATAAATTTATTTTAAGGATCCTTTCATGGAAAAATATTTTCTTAGAAAATAATGTATATATATTAGGAAAAAATTCTTAAGTCTAATACAAAAAGTATAAGAAAATGTTACTAATTATAAACATAACATTACAAGGTTATCCATACATTTTTTAGACTACAAACATAATCCAAAGATCAATATTGACTATTTATTTAAATGGATTATTAAAATACATCAAATGAAACTATTCCTCTGACCATTCTCATCATATGAAGATATAGAATCATGTATTATCAAGATAGAGAAATAATCATCAAATTCTTATAGCCTCAAAGAAAATTAAGAGAAGAAACTGATGGAAAGAAAAAATTTGATAAAGGGAATAAGGGAAAGAAGTATTTTCCGACATGTGATAGTTATGTAAAGAAACACCCTAGTGAATTCATTAAGGGAATGGAATTATGCTTCAAGTGTATAGAGAAAATCCACATGGCATATATTTTCAAGTCTAAGAATGAAGCATCCAATTTTCAATGATTTAACTATATGGAGATGGGGTACTACACAAATGACTTCCCCAAGAATCAAGGTAATATAGCTTAGAATGAGAAAAGGGATCAAGGTCAAACTTATATAAATACTATAGTTGAAGTGGAATGATTAAAGTACTTGTGTATTGGGATTAAAGAATTATTTTGCAGAAATAATTTACCAATGATATATTGGTTATAAGAATCATTAATTTTATAGGGATTATACTATAGTTGTTTTTTTATTTAATTAATTGAAATCATGCGATGAATAGTATTGATAACCATGAAACGTGATTAATGTTAAGATGGTTTTTTTTAATAATACATGAATAAGGGAAAGATAACCCTTAATGTGTTCTGATGTTTAGTTAATAATTTTTTGTTGAGATAAAGAGAATATTATAATTGAAAATTTTAATGGGGTGGTATTGGTTACCTTGAAAATGGGTAGTAATTTGACAGTAAAGTAACTTATGATGGATTTAAGAACCTTTTTGGATTTAAAGGGATTTATTGAATAAATATAATTTTAATAGTGATTCATGTTATTAGTATATGTTATCAAGGTATTTACATGATTGGAATGTGACATTATAAACTTCAATCTATTATCTACGTATAAATATTTGATTAAATTTTTGGGTTTCAAATATGATCGGTAATATTTTGGAGGAGTCTTAAGGTTAACTACTTATTAAATGGATTAAGTTAATATTTGGATATTATTATTTGAGGGTAATGTATGATTTTTTATATTTGATAACTTAGGATAACCATTTTAGTCTTAGTAAATATTTAGAGGCCAAAAAAATGAATTATAAATCTTATGATTCATTAACAGTGAATTATGCATAAAAAATCAACTTAAAAATCAATTTCATGTCATAAGATTTGAAGTGGAAATTGATTGAAGCACAACAAAAGGATTATATTCTGATTATTACATGTAATGAAATAATGTAATTTTATTGTATTGAGTAGTTCAATTGGATAGTAAAAGTATCGCCCAACTTTAGAAAAAGAACCATGAAATAGAAATGTTATCCATTTATTTCTATTACATAGAAATAAATAGCTTCTTAACACATCATAGATTTATAGATTTTTTATGATTAAAATTTTTATAAACATGTTCTTTATCATAATATATTAATCCTTAGGAGTATGTTTTCTGTTCTATGTCCATATTTTAACGTACCACTATTTTTCTGTTATGAAAAACAATTTGTGATGACCTTAATATTTACCTAACTAATATTATTATAAACATTATTATCCTCAGATTTAATGTGATATTTTTCTTATAATACCTTTCTGAGGGACATTAACAAATGATCTAAATTCGGTGTCTCTAAGGATAGGTAATCATCTTACCCGACCTATTTCAATTTATTTCTTCTTCTAACTCATCTAAATATATAAAATTATTCTTAAAATAATAAATATTGTATACTCAATATACTAAAATTTTATTTTAATAATTAAATCATGATTCAAATGTATAATGGGGAATTAAAAATGTATTTTTTAATTACTTAGGTGTGATATAGTTAGTTAACCCTAAGTATTCTCTCGAATAAGAGTGCACGCAAAACATTTTTCCACTTTTGATTGGACTATGAGAATTAATTTGATTTCATTTTGAGAAAATAAAAACAATAGCTAGTTTAAAATAATTGATTATAAATCATATGATGAAATGGTTCATTGAAGCTGGTATTGTTAAACCTTGTGTTATACAATCATTTTTTCAAAATTTTATTAATTCATCTTCTACTGGCGGGTAAGAGAGAGAGATCTCTATTGATTAATCTCTCCCCCTTGCCCATATGGTGATGGTAATGTAATCCCTAATAATGTCTCAATTGATCAACCCTCCTTCCAATGTGTGTGAAATATTAACTGGTCCTTTTATTCAATTAAGGTAATACCCAATTGGGCATTGTTATTCCCTAATTTATAATATTGTTTTCCACAATTCCCCAAAAATCCTGGTGATCAATGAATACTCACCACCCAACCCTTGTATGTTTGGTAGAAAATAGATTATAATTGGGGGTAGGGGATATATATCAAAAACCAACGCAATTTAAGTAAATATAATCTAGCCCTAGTGTAAATTCATTCATAATTAAAAACATAATCATAAATTGAAAATAGTTTCCAAAAGAAAGAGAAATTTTTTTATTCCATTAAATGTATAAACTCAAAAATTGTACCTAGTAAAGCCACAACCTTTCATGATAAATCTTATAAACTTCCCACCATGTATGTGAAACTTTAGTAGATTTTGTGGAGGGTAGACATTTCTAAATGAAGAAAATAAAAGAAAATGAAATTTAAAAAAATCTACAACAGGTCGATATCCAGTGCTTTGATCACTAATTAATCCTTTTCAATAAACCCCTAACCTATTATTTATAAGAATATAAGAAACTTCTATCCATAATAAATGGTTAATCATAAAACCTAGTTCATCCCATGGTCAAAAATATATTCTTCTTTAATTCTCGTTGAATCTACAAATTTTGAGTCTATCAATTGTTTTCATGTTGTGTGAGTATTACACAATGTGTAATGTGCGAGATAAAATTATAATTTCTAAAATATTTCACATTTTTAATAGTATATTCACAATGTATAATGTATAAGTTATAATTTTCCATGGATTTTCTCATGGATATTTTTCCTTTAATTTAAATGTTGTGAATAACTTACACAAAGTGTAAATTTTTTTAACACTTTTCACTTTGAATCATCTTTGTTATTATTTTTTTGATCTTTTTAATCGGTCCATGATTTTTTCCTTTAATTTGCTACATCTCTGATCTACCTTTAAAAATCTGGATTTGTTCCATCCAACAAACTGGTATGGTGAAAAAAAAATTTAGCTTACTAAATTTTTCTTTTTTTCTTATTTTTTGTTCAAATTCCATATCCTGTCAAAAACATAAAAAATAAAATGTAAAAATTTTTAATTAATTAATTTATCGAAAAAGTTAATTTTATAACCAAAAATAAATTCACAAAATGTTACTACCAAATAAAAATTATCTACCATATTTTCTATCAAATTTGAATTGAAAGTATCTCTGATGCATATGTGTGGAAAACCACCTCCATTTAAGGATAAAATTAAATTTTCATAACCGCCTTTCATGGATCAGTATTATGATGGGTTTAGTGTTTATTATTATATTTATTTATGAAATTATTATGATTCTATAATTATATTTTTATATCAACCACATTACCTTTGGATTCATTGGAAAACCATAACGTCAACCATGCTTTCATGTGGAATACCACCTCCACAAAGCAATGCGATTTTTATTCATTTTCTATTTAAATGAACTGTAATGAAGATGGATTTAAAGAATATGTGTTATATATATATAATAATAATGATTTAATAAAGGGGAGTTATTATTTATATTTATTTTGTTCATTTTTTTTTAAAGTGGAGACAACACCCATGCATACGTACAGTCTACCATCTTCATGAACATTTTACATCATTTTAATATCACTTCCTTTTTGGATGATTATAAATATGTATATAGTGAATATATATGATATTTTTATAAAAAAATAAAAAAAATTAGAGGATAAGACCATGATTAATGTATAAGGACTGGAACTAATGAACATAAATTCTCATGAAAAACAAAATAGTTAACCCCTGGAAATGATGATTTTAATATGGAATTAGTAATAAATGGGTTTCGAAATATTATAAGTGGATAATATTTGATTTTATTAGTTTTTTAAAAAATATAGTATGGATTTATAATAAAATTTAAGTTTATTATACAGGAGTTTAAATCAATTTCGAAGTAAATCCAACTCAAGGTAAGGGAATATGTTTCAATCTCATTTTAATCCGAATTATTTATGCTTGAATTTCCATGGAATGAAATTGTTTGAATTTTTTTTGATAAAACACTTTAATTTTATTTTCCCCTAGTTATTTCTTGATAATAGATGTTTTCCTTTCATTATCCTTTCTATATGTACTCAAGAGGCTAAAAGAATATTTTTAAGGAAAACTGGTTTTATTTCTCTCTTCGGTCAAAAATATATTTTCTTCCATATACATTTTCTAAAAAAAACGTTTTCAAGAATTTTTTTACTATTATCATATTATTTTTTAAATTTATATTTAAAAATTTATTAATTTTTATAAAATTAATTAAAAGTAATCTTATTTTTTCTAAATGATTTATGTTTTACTTTTTACTGACAATGTAAAAGAAATATGTTTCTTAATGTACTTGACATGAACTGAATTTACAACCTTTATAACCACACAATAAATTGAATATTACTTTATAATTTTCTAATGTTATTTTTAAATAAAATTATTTATTTAATATTTGGGGAATCATTAGATTTTAATATGTAATTTAAAAATGAGAATGGTATTTTCCTCAAAAAAATATTGCAGTGATATTTTAAGGGAATTTTCCATATATAATGACATAATTTAATGTAACTTATACTTCATTGGGTAAATGATTGAATGATACTATAATTATTCATTATCATGAAGTTTTATGGATATTATAATGAAATATCTATGAATACTTTTTTATTTTCCATGGGTTATGTTATGAAGATTATTTTTATGATCGAGTGGTATAAATATGACTATAATTGTGATTATGTAATAGGTGGACCCAAAATTATATTTCCTTATAATGCCTTGGGTAAATATTAAGGTTCTATGATCTCAAAGGGTACACAAGAGGTTATCCAAATATTAATGAATGAGGGTATATGATATGTTAACCCAATACCAAAAGGGGGTATTTGGGAAGTAATCCTAAACCCAAAGTAGGTACACCAGAAGTTAGTCCATGCCTCACCTTTTATGAATATCGTAGTGATTATCCTTGATATAATATTTCTATGATAATTGTTATGCCCCCATTTTATGAAATGATCTTAATCCAATTTAATTTATTCATGGATCATGTTCTTTTATCCCTTTAGGATTAATTTTTATGAACTGTAAAGATTTATTTCAAGACTCATGTTTATAATCTGAGAACTACTATGTATGATTTTCAAAGGTTAATTTAATATTCTCATACCCATTATGCTCATTTTATGTTTAAATGATAATTTATGTCTCCCTTTTTTACCCCATTACTAAGCATCTAATCTCTTCCTTTATTATTTTTTCTTATGCATATGATATAATAAAATATAAGTTTGATATGTTTGAGAAGGGTTTCAGTTATGAATAACTAAGTATAATATGATGTTGATTTTTTATGAACCGGTTTTTTTATGTATGCATGTCCCAAAAAATATAATCCTTTATAGCTCTATATTTCTTCATAATGGTAAGCGTTGAATACTAACAAAATAATATATGATATTTAAGTATGAAAAGTATTCATCTCTATATAGAATAGGATATTTTCCTTAGAATATTTATAAATTATGTACTTAGGTGTTTGGACACAAACTGAATATCTTAATTTATTTATTTAAACCCCAATATTATACACTTAAAAATAAATTATTATTTGAAAAATTGGAGATGGTTTATAGTCATGGATGGGTGGTTTTATAAAATGTCTATAGATTTTTTTCTCATATATTACACATTGAATTAATAAGGGGACATTAAAGGATTGGGGAATTAATGGGATGAAGATTGTACATTCTAACTGATGAATTTATTCTTAGGGTCCTATTTAATTTATGTCAAGGAACCCTTGGTGACAGTTCCTTAACAAACAATCATTATTATCATAGATAAACAATTAAAATAAGGTGACATTAATTTTATAATTATTAAAGCATTATAAAATTCACAACAAGTTAAAATAACTAATTATTTAGATTCATCTCATTATTCATGAATCAAATAATTCCCATTATGATTTAATCATCTAAATTTTATACCTCTCTCTATCATGATGTTTACATGATCATAAACACTTATATATGTATCTAATGTTTTCATTTGATTTTTTTCAGACTCTTTAATTTTTTTGAAGTGTTTTCATTATTATACTTTATGAAGTTTCTAAATTCAATTTAAAGATATGTTTTTTATTCACTCAAACATTAATAACAATATCTTATCTTGTTTCAAGACTTCATAAACATCTTATAAGATCTCAATAAATCTTTAGTTATAAGTGGAGGTTCAATATCTTGAATATGGTCAAATTTAAATAGAATTGGATGGTTGTTGTAGGGCTGGTACCACCTAGTGTTGTGGTTACAGAAGAAAATTTTGTCTAGAATCCCTACAAGCCAACTGATAGCTCATGTAGTGATGATTATTGTAGTTTTAATTCCACTAACCTGTCATCGGCCAATATCACCACACTATTTGCGTAGGAAGTAGCTCTAGATTATCTAGGTTTCCATTGTCTAGTTTGTGGTGGTGTATAGTCTAGCTTGTGGATGTAGTCCTGAAGTTGGATGCCTCTATTTAGGCCACTTGCTACCTGATGGTAGTTGTGAGGTAACTGATTCTGTCAAAGTAACAGTTTTGGGAAAGTATTAATGAAGGTCAAAATTACCATAACTATAATCTTCCATAGATTCATGACCCCTGATGAATTACCAAATATTATTGATCCTTTTTAATTTTATAAAAGGAATCCCTTATACACTTATAATCTTACACTAATTACTAGAAATGAACTTAATCTGAATCAACATCAAAGTGATAGAATTTGGAATCCTCTCAAAGATCCAACAATAAATTTAACATTCCTTGAAATTCCATCATTATTCCTCCAAAATCTCTCATCTCACATTGTATTTTTCTATCCAATATATTTTTGATAATCTTTGTAACAAATTTGAATAAATAAATCCTCTCTCTTATCTTCCACCTTTGTCCAATGGTTCTCAGTCCACAAAATTGAGTGATAGGTTCCTTGTCTTCTAGTGTAGATCAAGAGGGTTCTATCAAACCACAATTGTGAGGGATAAGTTTCTTAATCACACAAATTTAAAATTAGCCTATTGTTAGGGTTAAAAAAACATAGAAATAGGGTCCAAAACCATGGTCGTAACCTATGACCACAGTTTTTGAAATAGTGTAGTTATAGGCTATTACAATTAGAATTCAACCTTTGGACATATTTATAAACCATTTCTTTAGGCTTGCTATAGATAAAATCCTCATGGACCATGGCGGTAGGCTATTACAACAAGACCTATTTCCATTTTTTAATAAATCATGACAATAAGTGGTTTATCACTACCTTCCACAAGTATCATGGCCATAGGCTAAAAAAATACACCATAAACCATAGTTTAGTAAAATGAAGTTGTATCATTTAAAATATAATATTTAACCATCATTTGTTGATCTAGAGACTTATTATGAATACTCTTAACACTTTAAAATTATTTTTCTATGTTTTGGATACATAAGAATGGCCATATATCCAATTTTCTAGTTTTTTCACTACTAAGATCAAGGGATATATACAATAGTCATGTCGGGTTAAGGGGAGGAGATGTAGAGGCTCACATAAACATTTAGATAAGCTCATTTTATATTGTTTTTTACATCTATTAAAAAAATTTATTGAAATGTTTTACATAGATTAACATACATACATAAATTAGATTTGATCCTTTCCATGCTTAATTTACTTAGATATTAATTTATATTATATTAAGAATAATAATTTTAATAAATAATGATAATACTTGAATTTTAGATTTAAAATAATTTTAAATAATTTTAAATAAAATTAATCATAATTCATATCGAATAAAATATACTTAAATTATTAATTGATCATAATTTTTATATAGGATTCCATATAATGGAATTTTTGTTCTGGTTTTAACATGAGATATTTTATGATTACTTGGCTAATAAAGTTTATGGTGGTATAAAATTCATTCATGAAATGTTATTTGTTGTTAGTTATTATTTATTTTTTATTGATAGTGGTTTTTTCATTAGTTATAGGAGTTGATAGATAATTATAAAATTAATTTTATTATTATTTTCCTTGCAAGATTCTGACCATATCATGATGAATGAAAATGAGCAATGATGAATGAAGTCAAGTGTTAAAGGGTGTATTAATAATTATAAATTTACTAATTCTTTCAAATTTTTCATTCCCCTCACATTCTTATATGGATGTGAACTTGAATCCATTTTTTTGAAGTTTAGACTTCACACTAACCACTATTCATCAATATCTCCTTCCAGGACTTTATCATTTTAGTTTGATCATAATACCATGAATCAAAAATAACCAATGGTATAAGAATTCAGCTTTCCATTATAGTGTAAGTGTCTACGTGGTAGGTTTCAATGGGATTTTGGGTGTGAATTTGACCATAAAACAATATTTATGGTGATTAATGAGTCATTATTGGTGAGAAATGATGGGAATATTTGCATCAAATAATGTGTCTCAAAATGGTTAAGGTAGATTTGATCTATAAAATATATGGAAGAACAAAATAATGAGTTTCTTTAATTTCCTAACTAGATTATGTGTAGTCTCATGAACATATACTAGGTAGTTTGTCTCCTATAGGAAAAGTGTTAAAAAAATCTTTAAATATCACATTTTGAGTGAATATGGGTAAAAAAACTCTATAAACTAATCCATCAAAATTGATTCGGTACTAGTTATACTCACTAAGTAACCTGTTCAATATACATGTCAAGTGAAACATCATAAAAATGTCCCCTCAAATTTTTTTATAGTCCCAGACTATCCCATGTAATATCAAACACCATCTAATGTTTTTGAACATGTTTTTCACTTCTTGACAAAATGAACTCTTAGTAGAGTAGTGAGTATCACACATCATGTACCATATGGGTTATGCCATTTAGTTTGATGCTACATGAATATATCTACCATAACTTCTTCTTGGGTAACGGTGAGTCCTACATTCCTCATACCCTTTAATTAAACATCATGTACTAGGAAACTTATACTTTTTCTATATCCCCTCTCTAAGGTGTTAGAATTTATAAAATTAGACCATTCTGATAATTTTTTCTTATATAATGTGATGATACATATCTCTTCACCACCTGAGGTATTTTTCAAAGTAATATTAGAATATTTGGTTTTTTTATATTTTTGGGGTTGGTAATGAAGATTGAGAAAGGAAGTTGGAGTAGACACGAGGTTAATATCCCCCAAACAGCACACCAGTTCAATGACATGGTACATATGTATACTTAGTGGAGTAGTTAATCCCCCTATAGAGATGTGGTGTATGTCCCACAATTATTGAGTAGATAACACTCAATATATACACACCCCATGTAACAATTAATGAGAGTTTAATAGGTTCATTCACCCCCTAAAATAGAAAAAAGTACAATGTGGCATGTTTTTACCATTATAGATTAAAATAGTGATGATATAGGAGGTTTGTGTCATAGTTGATGGGGTTTTGGTACTCCCTTATTCTAGTGGTAGGGTCCCCCATCCCTAAAGTTAGTTCTTTAACATGTATTGGGTAATAGTATCTAGTAAGATACAACATGACCTTGATCAAAATGCATTCCTCTGATGAGGCACATTTCTACTTATTAATTCTAAAGTAATGATTCAAGTATTATTAGGTACTATATTTTTTATATGATGTTGATATTTTTTATATTAATGGGTTCCTTCATCACATGATCTATGAGGTTTTTAACTTTTATGGTTTTATAATTCTCTTAACACACCTTATCATCATCAAAGTATAAATTGAATTTTTCTTGTAGACATTACATAATCTAGGCCTTACACTTACTTGTGTGTTAATGGATTATTTTATGATATGAATATTTATAGAGATAGTATTTAATAATAGGACAGTTAACTTTGTTCTTGTGTCTCTTAATTTTAAATTATATCTAGTTTTTCTTCTATGTTTCTCAGTTACATTTCAGTGTTAACCAAGATTGTTGTTTTATTTGACAGATTTTATATCCCCGAATTGTAATAGAAATATTTATACTCACCCTTTTATGGGACTTTTTCCCACAATTATTATTTCTATACTGATATCACATAGTTTAGATGTGGGGTTTATTGACAGGGAGCTAGATTTGTCGATGTGGAGTTGATTCTTGGTGGTATACAGTGGTATTTTATGGTGGAAGTTATTGTTAATGAGATCTAATAAGGAGTATGTTTAGTGAGGATATTTTATTAAATATCACATTTATATTATACATTTTAGTTATATCATGTGTATTGATCAGTTATCTTGGTTTCCTATGGGATATTTTGTTTTGTAGTTTTTTCCATGCAACTACTAGTATATAGTTCAGTTGTTTCGTTGTATTGATAACATTTTTTGGTTATTATACATTCATTTTATTATATATATTGTAATTTTTTATATTATAAGGAATATAATATATATTTATAACTTTTCTGTTCTATTTTATAGACCTTAGAATACTATAGGTGGGCTTGAGGTCACACACTCCGCTCATCACTAACCCTGGAGAATTACTAGGGGTCAGGTCTTGCCTACAAAAATATCAATCACTAAGAAATGATTTAGAAATTGTCAAATGAAGTTTTATAGATCTTGATAGATAATTAGAAAAATAATTACCAAACTAAAGCTTTCCATGAATGTAAATATAAACCTAAATACTAAATCAATGATAATAAATTTTCCAAATTATCCCTATTAAAATTGCATCTTGGTAGCACACTAGGTACCTAGTACCTAGCCACCGACTACTTAATCTATCCTGAATAGGTTCTCTACAGTCAGACCTAGGAAACCCAATCCATTTCCTTGGTTAATGGGTACCCAATGACTATATACATGGTACATTGTGTTTTCCTTTTTTGGTTCTATAAAACACCAACTCTTCCTCATCCATCAACTCACTTCATTCTCCAAAATCTTAAAATTTGATAGTAAAAATAATCCAATAATTGTAAAAATACAAAATAAAATTTACAATTAAACCGAGATAAATATATTCATTAAAAACTCCCAACCAAAATTATTTGTTCCCTAATAAGTGTCTATGATAACCTCAAGTGAGTGAATTTTATCACTAATATCACATTTCTATTCTCATTACCAGACACCCACACAAACATCCCCATACATACCCAAACATCAACTATATAAGAATCCCTGTCATATAAATCTTAATAGCCTAGAGGAATAATATGACATATTCACTACTTAAAAATGAAAAATAGATAGTTTCCCCCCATGAATCCACTTAATAAATACAAATTAGAAAATAAATATTCTTTGAGAAAGTTTAATTCATAAACAAAATCACAAAACTCAGCATATATCCACTCATTATAATGGTTTGAGAAATAATACCCAAAACACACAATCAATTAAGACTCATAATTTCATTATTATGACTCTTGTTTCAATACAACAACAATCCATAAAATATAATACCAAAATCCAACCTATATGGATGAAAATAAACTAATCATTTAACCCATGTTAAATAATCCTTGAAAAATCCTCAAATAAAAAAAAATATATTTCTTTCTTGATTTCATGCTCAAATGAAAACACGGTCTAAAAATCAATCACAATTGTCAAAATAGATTTTATTCCACTAATTAAATCACTTACTTCAGAATGATTTAACAATAAAATAACTATTTTTAAACATGCTTTACAAATAGCTCATCCTTTGAAAAAAACAATAAATACTTAATAGGTTCATCAAATAACACACTTTATTTAATTTCCTCAAAAATATCATAATTCCATTATCAAACCAAATTTTTATATATTTTTACTTTCCCACCATAATAATTCATTAAATTTAACAACAAGCTAATTTGAAATCTTATATTTTTCAATTACATACTATTTCACAAGATAGTACAACAACAAAATAGTACATTAGGGGGGGATATGCACAACCCCCTCCAAATTCATTTTCATTATAATTAGAGGGTTTTATACACAGCCCCCTCAAATATTTGAATTTAGAGTGGGTGAGGAACCCCCTCTAAATTCATTTTCAATAAAAATAGATGGTTTGTCTACAACCCTCACTAATCATAAAAATTATAGGGGGTTTTGAACCCCCTCAAAAAATAACAATATTTTGTTAATGTCTATTTTTATTTTAGAGGGGGTTCAAAACCCCTCTAATGTTTTAAATTTGAGGGGGTGGAAACCCCAATCTAATGTCTTAAAAAAGAGAGGGTTCAAAACCCCCCTATACTTTATTAAATTAGAGGGGGTCCAAAACCCCCTCTGATGTCTTTAAAATAGAGGGGGTTCAAAACACCCTCTAATGTATTAAAATAGAGGGGATTCCAAAATCCTCTCTACTTTCTTAAATTAGAGTGGGTCTGAAACCCCCAATAATGTCTTTAACGTGGAGGGGTTTTAAACCCCCTCCCCCCCCCCCTCTAATTTAAAAGATTAAAAGTGGTTGTGAACCCCCATTGTTAAAAAATAAATAAACTTCCATAATATATTTATATATAATTAAAACACAATATATAAATGTATTTAAATACATTATATGAATATATTATATAAAATATTTATATGATTTTATTTAATTGTATATATATGTATACATAAATATAATTGTATAATAATATGTAAATTAATATATATATATATATATATTTGTATAAACTTTATTTCATATAATATTAAATATTTATAATATAAAAGCATAGACAAATTATATAAATATAATTTATTTAAGAAAATAATTTTTATAAAAACACAAGCTTGTAGTTTTTATACATTATATTATAATAAAAATTATAATATTTTCATATAACAGGTTTATTTCTTTATATTATATATAACTAATATTATATGAAATAGAATGTATGAAAATAAATTTATACTATATTCACACAATATTATAGAATTATATTTATTGAGATACAAATATATATTAATATGCATATTAATAAATATATGTTTTGAAATACATTATATAAATATTTTTCCTAATTCTATTTCATATAATATTAAGTATATTTTAATATAAATTGTATTTTATATAATATTGATTATATATAAATTACATATTAATTATATATAATATAATATTAATTATATATAATATTAATATTTGTATAAATTATATTTCATATAATAATAATAATATATTAATTTTATATAATATTATACAGTTTATAAATATATATATATATATATATTAATATAAATAATAATAAATATATGTATTGAACGACATTATATAAATATATTTTTAAAGACCTTATATAAAAATATTAAGTAAACACTTATATATATATATATATATTATTTAAATAAATATATATATATATATATATAATATAAATATGTATTTAAGTATATAAATAATTTATATAAATATATGATACAAATGTATTTAATATAAGAAATGTTTTATATAAATCATAAAATAATTGTATAGAATTTATAAAACAAATATATATTTTGATGGAAAAAAATAGAAGTAATATGAATAATAATAATCAATATAATTATTAATATCACACAAACAGACACACATTTAAATATATATAAGTACAATATATACATATATACTTGTGTAGTATACTTAGGTGATATATAAATATATAATATATAATAGATATGATTGCATATACATATAAATATAGTAAATAATATAAATATTATTATTTAGATGTATTTAAATATATTATGATAATAATATTTATTATAATAAACAGTCAGATATATATAAATACAATCATGTTTATTTTATAGATAAAGATTGATTTTCCATAGTGGTTTGCAGTTTTGGATTCAGCGGTGTGTGTGTGTTCGGTCCATGGTTTGATTCTGGGGGGAATATATTTTTCTAAAATGGCATGGGGAGAAGAGAGAAGGCATGGGGGAGGAGGGATTTGAAGAGGGAATGGGAGAGAGGGTATGCGGGTAGGGTACTGGGAATGGGAGGGATGGTTAGGGAGGGAAGGGGAGGGAATGTGAGTGAGGCGCTGGGGTGGGGAACTGGGATTGGGAGGGAGGTGCTGGGGGCGGGGAATGGGTGAACTGGGAGGGAGGAGCAAGGAGGGAGGGTGGGGTAGGGTGGGGTAGCGGTGAAACATGATCAAATGGCAAGGGGGGCATGGGGTCCTAAAAAAATGAGAATCTTTGTGGGTTATTTTCACAACATTCCCTAAAGTACCCCTTATTATAGACGGTTCAAACTACCCCTAAATCTTTCAATTAGTGGCAGTTCCACATATAAACTCTTCAAAAACACACATTTTTGGTGAATTAAATTCATCATTAGAGGGGGTATAAACCCCCTATAATATAACATCCTCTAAAGTCACCATGACTTTACCAGCGCTTACTCAAAACTACCCCCAACAATTGTAGGAGGCCACATTAGCGGCAGTTCCTTACACCTATTTCTAATGTATATAGAAGGGGTTATAACCCATTCTGAAGTGTCATTTTTTGTAGTGTAGTCATATGATGATAATAAAATTATCATTAACAAATATCATTAAGAAAAATCATTCTAAAATAAAACATTTAAATTTAATATGATTTCTTGAAAATTAAACATTAATATGATTTAACCCATTGAAAATAAAATACATTTACTTAATTATTTTAGAAAAATTAAATAGTCATACAATTTTTTATCATGATTAAACAAAAATTGAAATTTTAATAATCTTAATTAAACATTTATCACTATTCATAACATCCCATTATGCCGCTTCCATATTATGAATACAAATTTGGATTTCCAATTAACATTATTCAATCACTTAAGCCTATATTTATAACTGTTTTGATCATTGAATAATATTTTTAACTATACATTAATCATCTAATAATCACCATAATATTAAAATAGTACTTTAACACTTTATTAAATTCATAATATAAAATTAATGAAAATAAATTTATTCAACCTAATGTACACACATCAAATCCATATTGATTATATTCTTTTATTGTTTATAATTAATGAAAAATCCGGTATATTTTCTTCCATTATAAACACTTTATGATAAAATTATAGAAATAAAAAACAAATCAATGAAATAAATATTCAATATATATAACATATTTCAAATTATCCCAATTATACATGAAAAATGTATGAAAACATATTTAAAATTCAATTTAAGTTTCTTTATAAAATGTTAATTAAATATCATTATTAATTTACCAATTCAACACATGACATTTATAATTTAACCATATAGTAATTTTATAAAAGCTAATTGTGGTCAATTACTAAAAAGCCATTACACTAAAACATCAAACACATAAATTTGGTTTTAGATAAATAATTAATTATCCACCCACAATTTGAATAAATTTAATTTCACAAAAAAGAAATAATTCATTTGGGTATCACAAAATAATAACTTGTAAAACTTTTCAAACTCAATCTCATACTTCTCTAGTCACTTGAACTTCAACTATGGTTATGTTGGCTAGGCACACAAACATCTATTTCATTTCAAATCTGGTACTATAATCTCTTTTCTTCTAATCTGTAAATATCAATACCCTAGAAAAGAAACCACTCTAATACCATTTCATAACATATCTCCCCAAAATGACAATATCACTAAAAAAACACCTCATAGCCTCAGGTGGGGTCCTCAATAATCAGAGGTTGGATACTAGAACAATGGAGACCCAACACTTTTACACATATAATTACAAGATTATAAAATGTAAATATTTAATAATTGCAACACAGTGATAATAAAGGCTTTGTGTATTTGAAATATTAGATTCTTAATATATAAAACATTTCATACTTATTTTATTTTCCATAGTGATATCCTAAAATCCATTCTAGCTCCTAAATTTTCATGGTATAACTGGGGGAATACATAAAGAAATGGGTGAGATAAAAATCTTGGTAAGGTAATAAGCATGATAAGTAATAATAACATATGCGTCAAAGGTATGACATGGTATAATAAAAGAGAAGCAACATGATTAATCACATGGATACATAACATAAATAACATGGTATCAAGAGATTATGGCATCATAGGAAATGTTTCATCTATATAAAACATTACATAAGAACAAGTCAATGATAACATCCCAGAAAACATCACAAGGTGGATAGAGTCCCATAATTAATTAGGTTCACTCCCTAATAGCATAAAATATGTCTCATAAGACTAAAACATTACCCAATGAATTGGTGGGATAAATAATTATGTTCCCACCCATCACATTCATTTCATGTACTTAAATATGTGTGATACATAAATATATCAATCATAAGGAATAAATTATTGTAACCAAGGATGTCACTTTCTTGAAATGGAGTATGGGTTGTGTTTGTTGTCAATCCTCAAATGGAAGATATATTAATTTTCAAGGAAATGGATCTTACATTTCATGCAGACAATAGTATTAAAGGTGGCGTCATTTACTAGTGTTTTTCAAATAAGGGCTACATGGGTTGTGTTTTTCGAAGGATTTATTAATTTTGATGGTGTGCACAGTGATTTTGATGAACATTGCGAAAGGTACTTATTTGGATTAAAAATTTCATAATTATGATAATGGGATAGATTTATCAAATCCTAGGATTATGTTCATGAATATTGGGGACATCATGAATAGAGATGGTGTTTCTATGATTTTAGGAAAAGTGGAGCATTGTGACTGCACAATATGCTGACAGAGGGCTCTCCGACTACATAAAATTTCATTGGAGCATTGTGAAGATAGGATCATCATGAAGTTGTTTTCTAAATATCTAAAAAACATGTTGGAGGTGATGGAGCATTGTGAATAGTTGATCCTATAAATATATGAATACCCCAACTTCATTTCATAAGAATATTTCAGAGAAAATCGAGAATTTCTTTGATTTCATGAAGCTTAGGCATCTTTGGGAATCTGGTTTTCTATGCGAGCTTGATATTCATAAAAATACTACTCAAGTCTATAGAGATTCCAATTCTTTTACATAATGGGTTCTTCAGAATGATGGGGTATTCTGCATTGACATAGTGAGCTTCGTAAAGGAGTTTTTTCTGCGAAGGTGAGGGCGCTTCACGAAGGAGTCAGTTTCATGAAAATTAGTTTGGAACATTTGGTTTTTAGTGAATAGATATTTCAGAGTTCATCAAATAAGCTCATTAATGCATGCATAGTCTTGTGTAAGTCAGGGAAAAAATCTTTAATGCTAATCCAATGAAGCGACCATTATGTCAAGAAACTAAGTTTGACTTGTATAACACCCCATGTTTTTACAAATAAATTTATTATAGAATGAATTCAACACTGATTCTATAGAAAAAAACACTTTTATATTTTAAGTATATATTTATAACCTAACTGTTATATATAATTCTTCCACATTTGTGATTTGAATTTTCGAAAACTGACATAAACGGTTGCGATCAATAAGATATTTAGAGTCTAATAGGATCAACTTTCATTTTTGGTGAATAGTAACATACCCTTATGAATAGTAATTTACCCTTATAAATATAAAATAAAATTACTATTTTATTTTCTTAAGGTTATAATATAATGATATCTTGATTAATTTTTCAAGGTGATATAAAATGAATTAAAGTTTAAAAATTGTTATTTTTTGAATAAATTTGGTTTTATACAAAAATTAAATTAATAATATTTAGAAAATTATTTTCAATAAATGGAGTTTATTTTTGAATTTAGAACATAAAAATTAGGTTACACTGAATTTATGAGAATTTTATAAAATGTGTTAGTTTTTTGTGAATAGTGAAAATACAGTTTTGAGTTTTTAGTGTGTTTAATGACATCGTAATGATGTAATAATTAATATAATATTCTTATATAATTATTTAAATTAAAATATTATATGAGTTTCCCCATGTGTCCAATACTAGGGAAAATTACCATGGGAAAGCCTATAGTATTTCAAATACTACTAATGAGGTGTCCTTTGAAATTAATAAGAAAACTCCTTCTCTTTTAATATAATTACCCACTCATTCCTTCGTTTACTTTTATTAAAAATTCTTTATCTTAAAATACCTGGTATTTTACCTCCATAGGAGTCATCCCAAGGTGTTCTCAAGACCCCAAGGTCCCAACCATCATGTTTTAGGAGTTACTCTAAAAGGTAAGGGAATATACCACCCTTCTCTTTTTCAAGCATTCCTTTCATGTTATTCCTTTTTAATTTCCATTATATTATGTTGGTATATGTAATTCCATATCCAAAATATTATCCATATTATTTAAAAATTATTATAGATCCTATTTTCCTCTCATTAACATATTTTATTAATTTTTAAGTGACGTTGTTATGCTGTCGAGTTTTCGTAAGGGATTTCTCAACTTCTCTTTTTATTTCAAGTTCTTTTATTTTATTTTTCTCAATCAAATCCCATCATAACAAAGTTATAATAACTATAGTACCTTAAATATAATTTAATTTTTTTATTCAAATGGTATAATTCATCATAATATATCTTTTCCCTTCCTTTTATTCAAAAAATTAAAAAACCATCTGATATGTGTTACTTTATCACATTCAAGAATGACTGGTTTTCAATTCCCATTACCATATTCATGGATGGTCAGAAAACCATTTATATTGTTGAACCAAACTATAATATTTGTATTATAAATTACTCAATGTTAAGTAACTAGTATATATACATAATACTAATTTATATGACAAAGTAGTTTGTAACAATCGAGATATCACCAAAATAATCAAAATAGTCATCACTAGTGTTCTATCTTATAAATCATCCTCATACCATGTAAAAAAGTTTTATATATAACCATTTACACTTATATATTTTCATAAATAATATATAATTTCAATTCTAGATAATTATATCCATTCTACATGAACTCCATTACTTATAATCAAGTGGGTCGAACATGAAATAATGGAAAACGAATACTCTAGGACGATGGAATTCAATCCTATGACTTATCAATAAGAACATAAATAAACTTAATAAAACTATAATTAATAAAATATATATATATGAGGTTATTAATTAGTTTATTTATGGATTTAATCTTATTATCCAGGACATTAAGGACATGTTCATAATACATTCGAACATAATGTGGGGATTTTCTACCAGAACCTCCATTTTCAATCGGGTTACTCTTATCCTCTAATTACAATAATGAAATTATTATTTACTCATGTGTAATGATCATAAATTCTATGTGAATTTTCTATATATTTATACCAACCATAATCCTTCTTTATTTTATGTTCAGTTACATGCTTTTAAAATGATCTTTCAAAAATTCTTCCCAAAATACAAGCCTGTTTCAAGGGAACTTCTCGAATTCTTACCTATGTTCAAGTACACTCTATAATCTGGTTTTAACCACTATTATTTTTATAAAATCACTTATTTTACTATGATAATAATATATTATTTAAATACTAGGTTTATACAAATTTCATTCCAAAATAACTCTTCTTTTCAAAGTAAAAGAGTATGTATCTCAAGAATTACTCAATGATTTTATCGGAGTAATTTTATCTATTTCAACACTATTGTAGAATATTATTGGGACTAATATTTTATTATTTCATATACCATATTTTATTGAATGGTTTTTTATTAGTTTTAATATGGATGTGCTATCTTGAAACCATTCTCCATATTACTTAGAATGGTTAGTGCTTATATGTACTTATTGGGGAAAGTTATTTCATACATTCATGTTGTTTATTTTTATCCCCTTCCATATGAGTAATACATTGGAATTAGAAAGTAACACATGGGGCCCACTATATCCCCTTGATGAATCGGTAGGTCTCATGAGAGAAAATAGATATGGACTTGGCTAAGGTCCTGCCCATTTTCAAATACGGTTTCGGCTGAGGCATTAATCATTTTCACATGCCTTGGTCATGGCCTTGATGGTATATTTCATAATGTCCAGTATTAAGCATTTCCCTCATTATTAAACAAGTAATTGATATTTAATGAGCTTATTTGACTAGTAAAATTCCCATGATTATAGTTTATACTAGAATTAGTTATTTTTCCCTTATTCCTACAATTATATGTTCAAGTTAATTTTTAATGGCTTATTTTTTTAGTTATTCATCATGCCTAGTGTTTGTGTTTTTGATAACTTTTATTGTATAACATACCCTTATTGAGCATCTGAGCTCACCCCTTTATTATGATTTATTTTTCCCTTGGTGGTGAACATGAATATTACGAATGACATGAAAGGATAATCTAGGAGTTTCTGTGTGATTCAAAGAAAGTTGATATGTTGAATTTCATTTCAAGTTGTAATTTGGAACTTATGTATGTATATGGTTTTCCAAAACTACTAAACTAATTCCTTTCTTTAGGATACTACTTTCTTATAATCCTTCCAATGTTATAAATAATGCACCAACTCTGGAAAACTAGGGTTTGGGCATTACAGTTGGTATTAGAGGGATTTTAGTAGAAAACTGGGAAACTAGTTTTAGAAAACATAGATTTGGGAACAAAACCATGAGATATTATTTAAGTATTAACATACAATAACATCCTAGAATTTTGGTGAGGAATAGATTATATAGATATTTATAAAAAATACATCCCTATCTGGATACTATAAGTGGACATGGTTGTGACACATATGTACCTAGGAGTAACAACTCTGACAAGGATTTTTGGGATTGACCTTGGGTATCTTGGTACCTGACAACAGGTCTTACTATGCACCTAGTTTGACACTCTTGGGGGGATATTCTTAGGATAATTTAAATTTTGTTTACAACCCATTATGAATTAATTAAATGTTAATTTTTCAAAAAGAAACTATGTTTATTATTAAGATATTAGCTATGAAAATGATATCGATTTATTTTAAGTATTTTTATAAGTTGATATTACAAATTTTGATTCATAACCTAATCTTATGTATGCAATTATTTAGAAATGGAGCCGAGTGGAAGGAATAGAAACTACATAAATGTGTATATACCATGTAGGGATTTCCTTATGATGTAGGATAATTATGTTAGATTTAGTGTTGTGACTGATGTTGAGAAACTTATAACTATACTGGGATAGTTGAATCAGGTTATAAACAATAACCTTACTAGTATGGAGCATCCATAACCACAAAGTGTAGAAGCAATGTTAGACCTCATTATGTGATAACAGCCTCCATCATTCAATGGGACTATGAATCCATTTTTAGCTAAGCAATGGATAATTTCCCTAGAGATGATATTTCTTGCTTTAGGATGTAATGAAAGGGATAAGGTTTTGATTTAAGTTTATTGTTATTGGGAGATGCGGATCAGTGGTGATATTTTATTCAAAACACATGGGAGGAGGAATAAATAGAAGAAATTGAATGGAGGGATTTTAAGGAAATTTTCCTTGAAAAATATTTTATTCATGAACAATGACTAGATATGGAGAGGAAATTAATGTCTTAGGAAGAAAGAGGATGAAAATGTTTCAATGTATGAAGTCATCTTTACAAGGTTATCAAGGAATGCTTTGGACTATATACGTAATCTATTGAGAAATATTGAATGATTCTTTGATGGTTTAGAAAAATTCCTCCGAAGGGAACAAGTCTCCCAAAGTTTCTCATCATACAAATACATTAACTCGTGTGCTATCAAGACATGGAAATAATTCTATAATTCTTATGAATTTAAGGAAAAACAAGTGAACAATAGGGTAACATATGTTATAATTGATAAATTGAAGAATAAAAAGGTGAATTTTCCAATATGCGATACTTGTGGAAGGAAACACCCAGGTGGTTTCATAAAAGGAAATGGTATATGCTACAAGTGTGGACAGAAAGGCCATAATGTTGGTGATTGAAAGGTAAAGAAAGAATATATAAATGTTTAATGTCGTAATTGTATGGATATGGGGAACTTTACTAATGATTGTCGAAAGTTCCAAGGAAACGGGTATCAGAAAAGGCCAAGGGATAAAGGCCAAGATTATGTTGTCTTAACTACAGAGGTTGAAGTTACTAATGATGTGGTCAAAGGTAATTTAATCATTTCATCAATCCCATCAAATGATTTATTTGATTCTGGATCATCGCATTCTTTTATATCTTCTAATTTTTCCATGAAAATTAGACATTTTCAATTTGATTTAATAAAGGATTTGTAAGTCAAAAATCACAAGTGAAGTATCATTGCAACAAAGATATGTTAGTTAATCCCCTTTATGTCACATAAATGTGTTTTATTTTCTAACCTTATTGTAATACCCATGATTGAATTTGATATAATTTTTTGTATGAATAGGATTTCAAATTATGATGTGAAAATCTATTGTAAGAAAAGGGATGTTACAATTTTTGTGAGTGGTGTAGAATAACTTATATTAATAGCATAAACCTCGCCATTTTATTATCATCAAGATCTACCCCTAGTAGATCTAATAAATTAAATTATTGGGGAGGAATATAATTCAATATCTATGGGTGAGGAAAAGAATATTCAAATAAAGGACGCACCTATTATGCAAGAATATGTTGGTGTGTTTCCATAAGATTTACATAGACATCATCCAGAGCGGGAAGTTGATTTCTCTGTTGATTTAATTCCTCGTTCAAGGCCTCTATCAAAGAATCCTTATATAATATCTACTATAGAGTTAGTATAACTAAATAATAAATTAGGGTAATTGAGTAATAAAGCATTTATCCACCCCAATGTTTCTCTATGGGGAGCCCTTTTTCTTTTCGTCAAGAAGAAGGATGTATCTATGCGTTTGTGCATTAACTATAGGGAATTCAATGATATTAAAATAAATAATAAGTATCCCCAAACTCACATTGATGATTTATTTTATCAAATTTATAGAGCCTAATATTTTTCAAATATTGACCTTTGATTCAGATATCATCAGTTGCATGTGAGGAAGGAAGATATTCCAAAGACAACATTTCGAACCAGGTATGGGCATTATGAGTTTATAGTAATGCCTTTTGGACTAACTAATACACCCTATATTTTCATGAATCTAATGAATATAGTTTTAAAGGAATATCTTTATGAATCTATTGTTTCATTTATTGATGATATCTTGGTATACTCAAAAAGTTTTGTAGATCATGAGAATCACTTGCACATTATTATAAGGACTCTTAAAAGAAATTAATTATATGGGAAGTTTAGCCACTTTGAATTTTGGCTTCATTTGATTTCTTTTCTCAGCTATATTTTCTATAAGGATGGAATATTATTTGATCCAGTGAAGACAATGGTTTTCCAAGAATGGCCTACTCCAACAAATATAATTGTGGTACGTAGTTTTATTGGTTTAGCAGGTTATTATCATCATTTCATTCAGAAATTCACTCAATTATCCAACATGTTAACTAAGTTTACTTTTAAAGGGGATATGTTCATATGTACAATATAATGTGAAGAATTTTTTGAATAATTGAAGAGGATATTAGTGAATGCTCTGATCCTGACTCTACCATCAGGGAATGGTGGATTTTTGATCTATAGTGATGCATCGATGAAAATAATTGGTTGTTTCCTAATGAATAATGATATAGCTATTTCATATGCATAAAGTTAATTAAAAATTCATGAATAGAACTATCCAAATCATGATATTTTTTAGAATCTATAATCATTACTCGGAAGATATACTGACATTATCCCTATGGCGGAATGTGTGACATATATACTGATCACCAGAGCTTGAAATACATCTTCTCAAAAAAAGAACTCAACATGAGGCCAAGGATATAGCTCGAGATACTCAAGGACTAAAATTTTTCTATACACTACAACCCAGGAAAGGAAAATAAGGAAGTTTATGCTTTGAGTAGGAAGAATAATGGAGTTCTAAACAAAATGACAATTGACAAGGATCCTATATACATGGGTCTAGAAATGATGGATTTGGGAATCACCAAAGAAGGTGAAACATCATTACTTTTTTAATTGGTTTCCCAATATTCTTTATTATAAAGGATTAAAAGTTATTATCCAGATGATGAGAATATTCAAAATTAAATTAATGTTGTGAATGATGGGAATTTGGTCGAATTCTTATATGAAGATGGAATTTTTAAGTTTGGGAAGAGGCTTTGTGTTCCCTCTATACCCAAGCTAGAAATGGAGTTATTTGATGATGCACATAGTTTTAATTTTTCTATAAATTCTAGTATCACTAAGATGTATAGGGATTTGATAGAACATTTCTGGTTTGATAACAAGAAGAGAGAAATTATTTATTATGTATCAAGATGTTTAGTTTTTCAATAGGTGGTGGTTGAAAGACAACATCCTAGAGGAGTCATGCAACCTATACCCATTTCTTCATGAAAAAATGAGATGACATCACCTTGTATATTTTCACTGTATTACCCAAAACTCCAAGAAAAAACGATGTAATATGGTTAATTTTTGATCGACTTATGAAATATGAACATTTCCTCACTATAGGTGATGATTTTCCACTGGAGTTCCTTGAATGACTCTATATCAATGAAGTTATAAGACTTAATAGAGAACCTATTTCAATAGTTTCTGATCATTATCCTCGATTTACATTGAAATTTTATAATAGTCTTCAAAAAAATTGGACACCGAGCTTTGTTTGGGTATTTATTATCACCCCCAAACTGACGGGTAGTTAGAATGGACAATTTAAACTTTAGAGTACTTGTTGAGATCATGATCTCTTGACATTAAAGGTATGTGGTATCAGTATTTACCCTTGGTGGAATTTACCTACAATAATATTTTCCATTACAGAATTCAAATGGCACTATAAGAAGTATTGTATGGAAAGTGATGTCGTACACTAACATTTTGGAATGAAGTTGTTGAAAGGAAGCTTGTGGACCCAGAGCTTGTGGAGGAAACAACGATAAAGGTAAAGACTATTCAAACCCATATCAAAGTAGCTCAATGATAGAAAAATATATATGCTGATAATCTAAGTAAGTATTTGGAATCTCTAGAAGAAGATCACATTTTCTTGAAGGTATCTCCATGGAATGGGGTTATAAGATTCAGAAAGAAAGGGAAACTAAGCCCCAGGTACATATGCACTTTTGAAATTATGGAGAGAATTGTAGATGTGGATTATTGTTTGGAAAATCCTTCTAGTTATTCTAAGGTACACAATGTGTTCCATGTCTCATTATTGAGATTGTACAAGCCATACCCCACACGTGTCATCACTTCTGAAGGTATAGAATTAGAATTAGACATATCTTTTTGTGAATAGTCTATCTAGATTCTAGACACTAAATAATAGGTGTTAAGGAATCAGATGACATGGTTGGAAAAGTAATTCAAAATAATCCTAAAATTGAAGAGGAAATATGGGATCCTGAGGAGCTTATGATGAACACCCACCCAAATCTTTTTATGACATGACATTCTAGTAATTTCGAGGATGAAATTTTTGTATGGGGGATTGTAACAACCCAACGTTTTACAAATAAATTTATTATAAAATTCATTAAAAACTGATTATATGTAAAAATTACACTTTGATATTTAAATGAGATAGTTATAACCTGGTCATTAGATATAATTTTTCAACTTCTGTGATTTGAATTTCAAAACATTGACATACACAGTTGAGATCAGTAAGATATTTTGAGTCTGATAAGATCAACTGACATTTTTGGTGAATAGTAACATACCCATGTGAATAGTAATATGAATTTTAATATAACACTGATGAATAGTAAATCAAATTATTATTATTATTTTTTAAGGTTATTAGATAATGATATCTTGATTAATTTTTCAACATGATACAAAATTCATTATAATTTTAAAATTATTATTTTTTGAATAAATTAAGAGTTTATTTAAAAAATAAATTAATCATATTTTGAAAATTATATTCAAATAATGCAGTTCATTTTTGAATTAATAATGTAGAAATTAGGTTATACTGAATTTATGAGAATTTTAGAAAATAATTATGTTTTTTATGAATATTAAAAATGCAGTTTCGAGTTCTTGGTATATTTAATGACATTATAATGATGTAATAATTAATATAACATTATGGTAGACTTTTTTCCATTAAAATATTATATAATGTGTCCCAAGTGGCTAATTTGATGAGAAATCCCATGTTTTTCAAATACCACTAAGGAGGTGTCCTTTGAAATTAATTAAAAACACCCTCTCTTTTTCTATAAATACCCATCCATTAGTTCATTTTATTTAATTAAAAATTAATTATCCTAGAATCTGTAGTAGTTTTACCACCCTAATATTCCTCCCAAGGTGTTCTGAGTCCCCTAAGTTCCCAACCTTCATGTTTTAGGAGTTACTCTACAAGGTAATGGAATCTATCACCCTTCTCTTTTTGAAGCACTCCTTTTATGTCATTCCCTTTTAATTTTCATTGGATTATATTGGTATCTATCATTAAATTTCCCCCCTTAATATAAATATTATATAAAAAATATTAGATACCCCTTTTTTCTCTCATCATCATATTTTATGAATTTTTAAATGACGTCGTTAGGATGTCGAATTCTTGTAAGGGATTTCTCAACTTCTCTTTTTCTCACTAGTTCCTTTATTTTATTTTTCTCTCTAAAATCCCCTCATACAAAAGGTATTATTACACCAGTACCTTAAATATAATGTAATTTTGTTATGATATTTAAATAATTCACAATCATCTCTCTCTTACCCTCCTTTTATACAAAAAATGAAAACACTATCCGAGATGTGTTTATTTATCACATTCATGGACGACGGGTTTTCAATTTCTCTTACAATCTTGATGGATTATCATGAAACCATTTTATGGTTTAAATAGACTATAATATGTGTATTATAACTTATTGAATTCTTTTTAACTAGTATATATAAATAATACTAATTCATAAGAAAAACTAGTTTGTAACAATCAAGATATCGCCAAAATAATCTAAATGGTTATCACTAATGTTCTATCTAATAAATCATCCTCATATCATGTAAAAAAAGTGATATATATAACCATTTACACATATTTATTTTCATAAATAATATATAAGTTAAATTTTTGAGATTTAAATAAATTACATATAAACTCCATTAATTATAATCAAGCAGGCCGAACATGAAATCAAGGAAAAAGGACCCACCGGGATGATGGAATTCAATCCTATGACTTATCAATAAAAAAATAAATGAACTTAATAAAACTATAAAAAATAAAATATATATATATGAGGTTCTTAATTTGTTAATTTATGGATTTAATTTAGTTATCCTAGACATCAAGGAAAATTTCATAATACATTCGGACATAAGGTAAGGATTTTCTACCAGAACCTCCATTTTCATTCGGGTTACTCTTATCCTCTAATTACCTCAATGAAATTATTATTTCTTCTTATTTAATCCTCATAAATTATGTTTGAATATTCTATATATTTTGACCAACTAGAATCCTTGTTTATTTTATGGGGAGTTGCATACTTTAAAATGATCTTTCAAAATTTCTTCCTGAAATACAAGCCCATTTCAAGGGAACTTCACAAATTCTTACATATGATCAAGTACGCTCTATAATATTTTTTTATCCACCATTTTTTTTATAAAATTTCTATTTTTATTATGATAAAACTATATTATTTCAATTCTGATTTTGAAAAAATATTTTTTCAAAATAAATCTACTTTTCAAAGTAAAAGAGTATTTGTCTCAAGAATTACTCAATGATTTTAGAAGAGTAATTTCATCTATTTCAACACTCATGTTGAATATTATTGCGTATAATATTTTATTATATCAGATAACATATTTTATTTAATGGTTTATTATTATTTTGACTATGTATGTGCTATCTTGAAACCATTCTCTATATTACTTGAAATGGTTTGTGTTTACACGTAAAGATTGGGGAAAGTTATTTCATATGGTCATGTTGTTTATGTTTATCCTCGTTCATATGATGAATTCATTGGACATAGACAGTGATAGGTGCGGCCCATTATATCCCCTTTATTCATCAATAGATCTCATGAGGCAAATGAGATATGGACTTGGCCGAGGACTTACCCATTTTCAAATATGGTTTTGTTCGAGGCCTTAATCATTTTTAGATGTCTTGGGAGAGGCCTTGACGGTATATTTTAGAATGTCTGGCATTATGAATTTCACTCATTATGAAACAAGTAATTGAAAATCCATTAGTTTATTTTACTATTAAAATACCAATGATTATGCTTTATTTTGGCATTAGTTATTAATCCTTTATAACTACCACAGTATTTTTAAGTTCATTTTTAAAGGCATGCGTTTTTAGTTATCTTACATGCCTAGTTTTTATGTTTTTGATAACTTCCACTGTGTTGATTTCCCTTTCTGAGAATATGAGCTCACCCATTTATTATGTTTTATTTTTTCCCAGGTGGTGAAGATTAATACTATGAATGAATTTCAAGGATAATAAAATAGTTTATGTGTGATTCATAAGAAGTTGATATGTTGAATTTTTATTCAAGTTGTAATGTTGAACTTATGTATGTATCTAGTTTTCCAAAACTATTAAAATAATCTTTTCCTTTGGGATAAAACTTTTTTTATCTTTCTAATTTTACAAATAATGAACTGGCTCCATGTAACTAGGGTTAGGGAATAACAACTTCCCTCAAACCAGTGAGCTAGGGGGAGTTAACAGAAGTGTTTCGAGGGACACAGTGTGCTATCCCTAAAATTTTATAAATGTAGTGTACTTAGAATAAAGTGACTTTTCCTAAAACTCTATATTTCATTACTAGTGAGGATTAGTAGACGTTGGTACGATCAAAACACTATCGGTGTATGGTCCTTGGTCATTCCATTTATGAAAAACCAAGTGATATTGATGTGTCCTCTCTTTGTATTTTATTGTTTATTTACTGCATGTTCTACTAAGATAGGTCTAATAAATTCCTACCAATGTCGGAACTAGATCCATCACTTAAGAAGAAAAATTCAACACCTTGATTCACCCCTCCCCTCTCTGGGTGTTATGGGGTCCTTAAGAAACATTATAATTACCCATAGAGAGAAATGGGTTTCATAATCTTATCTTGTAAAATAATACCAATAGGTTACCTAAATAAGGCATTTAATAATTGATAATAAGGTATGTATTACCCCATAAAATTAAGGGAGAATTAACTAGGATTATATACGAGTGGTAGATATACATAATTTAGAATCAATCCATAATATCAAAGGATTATGTATTTAATGAAAATAATTATAAAAATATTAGAAACATTCTTGAGTAAAAAAATATTTTCACTTTGATTTACATAAAATGATGTCATCATATATGTAAAATTATTTTTAAATATAAATTTCAACAATTAAAAAAATAAATATCATTTCCATTTTGAAAAAATGTATTTAAAATATTAAATTTTATCAATTAATAATGAAAAAAAATTAAACAACCTTGATGATTAAAAAATAATATTTAAAAAATTGTGTGGTAATGAAAACAGAATAGCTTCTATAATTTTAAATATTTTAAAAAACAAATATTTATTTCACATATTTATTTAAAAGTCAAAAATTACCATGTTCAAAAAACACCAGAATGGTTATTTTTAACAAATTTTTTAAAAATACAGTATATTTTAAAAATTAAATTAAACAATTATATTAAAAAAATTAGAAAACATTTTTAGAAAACATGTCTTTGGAAAAAATTAATTTTTACCACAGATAAAAATGAAGTTGGATTTTTTCAAAAAAAAATATAAATAATTTTAAGTTTTATTTAGATGAAAATGGAACTATTACTTCAATAAATAATGAATAAACAAAATATAATAAAAATAAAGGGGTTTATTATAAAATTATCAAATAATTTCCTTTAATGTAAATTGAATCATAAGAAATCCCGATTAAAATGAGACTGAAATATAAACTCTTACCACTTCGGTAACTTTTGAATCATAAATTCCCATGAATGAAGTAGAAGAATTTAAAAATTAAATTTCATGATGCTGAAATGATTCATGATATATTATGTAATGATTCTATATATACACCATTCAAAATAAATTATGTTCATAAGATAATATGTGTCTCAAAGAAGGAATTTTGAGATGAAACCCCTACAAAGTTAGTATCAATGAGTTGAGGGTTGATTAATGGGTTGATTATGTTTAAAAAATGTATATCCACACAATAAAAATACAAAATAAAGTATAAATATATCAAAAATAATTTTACATATAAACTTGTAATAATAAAATCAATGAAGTATACATATAACCCAATGAATAAAAATTGATGTAAGAAGCCCCTTGCATCATGATTACCTTTAGTTAAGAACTATTTAAACTCATATATAGTGGTTTTATGTATATTATTAAATTATAACATAACTATATTAACATTTATAATATAATATTTGATCCTTTTTTAATATCTTATTACTCGTTCGTTCATAATCATTCATTATCACTACTGCCTTGGGTGTTAATTGTTGTGTTTTCTCACGTTAGTTTTGTCATGAAATTTAAAAAAATTGAAAATATGATATTGTTACAAAATATCCAAAACATTATTAATTTTATAGATATATGTTTTCATTACATTAATCTTTATAATAATTGTTTAATTTTGAACATGGGAAATGAATCACATCGCTTCATGGAGACGGTAGATTGTACATTCACACGAGTGACATTATCATTTACCTAACGGGTGAAAGGGTAATGAATTGTATGGTATGTTAATTTTAAAAAATAAATATCATATCATTTATATCACATATATTCATTAAATTTTCCTTTTATTACCTTCCATGTAAAGTGTCAATAAAAAATTAATCACATCACTTCACAGGGTGATAGTCTGCCATACACAAGAATGATGTTATCAATAATTCAACGGGTGGAATGGTAAGAAATTAAATGATATATTTATTTTCCAAAATTATTAATATTTTATTAATATCATATGCCAACATCATATTAATCATTATCAACTTCCTTGTAAAGTGTAATAGAAAAGTGAATTACATCACTTCATGAGATCGTAGTCCACCATACACAAAAGTGACGTTATCAAATCCTCTATGGAATAAAAAGTAAGAAGTTGTATATGATATTATAATTAAAGAAGTTTAATTATATAAAAAATATAATATATACACATTGGATACATCATTACATCCATCTGTAAGAATTGGTGATGGAAAACGAATTATGTCGGTTCAAAAGGTAGTAGTCCACCATACACATGATCAATGGTTTCATTTTCTATTTGAGGTTGGAGTAGATGGTAATGGGTAATTACCTTAATATATCAACATCTATGTAAATTTAATATAAATATTTTATTATATAATCATGTTTTAATCAGTTTTGAAGGATTTAGAGCAATAAATAAAATAAAATGATCCATTAAAAATGTTACCACTTCTTCGGACAACTTATTTTAGTTTAAACCAAAAGCCAACCTTAGTTGGTTTTTTAGAAAAAAAAGGCTAATCAGATGAGGGTTAAGAAGTATAGAAGTTATTTTTCCACGTATTTGTTGAAAAAATTTGTTTTCGAATATTTTAAATGATAGGGGAGTAGGTGGTCTTTTATAAGTGGGGCAGATGACACACTTGGAATTTTTGAAAAGAAAGAACTCCACCCACATTTTTATCTTGGAAAAATTATAAAAAATGGACCATTTCATAACTTCATAAGATAAAAGGTATATATATGACCATAAAATAGAAATTATACATGTTTTGGGTCATTTGTATCACTTATCATTTTTGTTTAACCCCCAATAACATCATTTTTACCCTTACCGTGGTAATTTGTTTTTACTATTTTCACTATTCATTATTGTAAAAACATAAGTTGACTATATTAGATAATATATATTTAGATAATTAGAAATTTAGAATCCAGTTTTATAAATTTACCTTGTAGAATTAGAAAATTTTAATTTCAAATTAAACCTGCAGACGTGTCGAAAAAAGTATTTTTCAAGAAATGCATTTTTTAAGGAAAAAATGATATCAAATTGAACATATTACAAGTAATCATACGTAGATAAATTTATATATATGTTTATAGAGAAATAATATATATATATATATAATTTAGAAAATTCATCTTTAGGGTTTATTTTAATTATTTGAAATTGATAAACATTGCACATTTTAAAATTATTTTCAGAAAAAACGGTTTTAAAGCCTTACAATAAACTTATACTAAAATATAGAAAAAAGATGATTTAAATATAATTAATTATATTTCATATAAAAAATTAATACTTATTTTAATTTTAAATCAAATCAAAAAATAATGTGACCTAATTTATAAAATTGAAATGACAATTTTATAAAAATTGGTTTTTTCACTATTCACTGAAAAATTAATATTTTCTAAAAATCCCAAAAATTTCCTCGTAATTTAATATCGATATGATAATTAGAAAAATGATCATTTTATTAAATTATATTTTCAAAAATTTCTTATAATTAATTTTAAATTATGTTCCCAATGCATAAATAAACTAAATTTTAGAAATATATTTTATAAAAATCAGTGTATTTCACTATTCACTAAAAAATTAATATTTTTGAAGAAAACCATAAAATTAATTATAATTTAATATTGATATTATGATTAGAAAAATGATAATTTTTAAAATATATATTATAAAATTATTATAAATTAATTTTAAATTATGTTCTCAATGTGTGACCAAACTACCTTCTAGAAAAATAATGTTTTTCAGAAAACATTTCTTTTTCTTTCAAATGGTTTTAAATTTATTTCTAATCAGTTGATAACCCTTTATTTTAAAATATAATTTTCATAATTTATCTATTAATATTCATTTCCACCAACTTAATGGATATTTTGTAATGTTTATGCTTAAATTATATTATTTTAATGGTGTATCATGTTTCTTTTAAACCAGGTTTTGTGTGTAACAACTGGCTCCCAATGATAGCACAGAAACCCTACCATAAGATGGTCATGGAGTCCTAGCCATCCAGGTACCACCAATTGCCACGCAAATATGTGGTTCCCAATGTGTCTCTCACCCACATGCTTGAATGGGTCATCTGACTAATGAAAGTCCACACATGCCAACACGTGTCTTTTCCAGTGTGTTTTTTCCTCACTCACACACACCCTAGGTAGCATCCTTGAAGGTTACCCATATAAATTACCACTCCAGGCCAAGCACACTAAACTGTGGACTTCTTATTTAAAAGGATCTCAAAAATAAAGGTTCACCTTTTTATAAGAGTCATATCATTTAGTAATTTAACCCATTATCATTCAGAATTTAGCTATTAATATTCATTCCCACCAACATAATGGATATGTTATAATGTTTGTGCCTAAATTATAATATTTTAATTGTGTATCATGTTTTGTTTAAACCAGTTGTTCTGTGTAACAACTAGGTCCTGATGACAGCACAGACACCCTGTCTTAACATAGCCATCAAGTCCTGACCCTCCAGGTACCACCAGTTGCCATGAAAACACATGTTCCCCACCATGGGGCCCACCCACATGCCTGAATGGGTTTGCTGACTATGGAAGTCCCCACAGGACAAACCATGTCCTTTCTAGTATGCTTTTCCTCACTCAAACACACCCTAGAAAACTTCTCAGAAGGTCACTCATCCTGATCACTACTCCAGGACAAGCACGCTTAACTGTAGGGTCCCAGCCTACCAAGTACTATAACGCCATGACCCTAGTTACCCAGATTTGGTATATTATTATATAACATTGGCATGATTACAAGGAATCAAGTCCTAAAGGACCGATCAGTTTAGCAGTCTTGGAAACAAGATTCATACATAAGTTCAACTTTACAACTTTAAAAGAAATACAACACGGATTTATTCCATTAAAAACATCCAAGACTTCTAAATTATTTCTGAAAGTCACTCATAACTAACTTCTTCATATCCTGGGAAAATGAAACATAAGAAAGGGGTGAGCTCAAACGCTTAGTAAGGGTAAGAAATATAGTAGAAGATAACATAAATATTAACCATGGTGAATAATTGAAACCACATTCCTTTACCAATAATAAACATGAAAACTTTTATGGAAGGAATATGAGCTGAGTAAATAATGTCGTAATAAAACATAATCATGGTTATTCTACTAGTCGAATAACCACATGAACCATCAATATTATTTTCATAATGAGGGAATTTATAATACCAGATTTTAATTTCTATGTCAAGGCCCCGTGCGAGGACCTAGGGGATAACTGTAACTGAACCCCAACCCGGAGAGCCTCTCTAACCGAACTCCAACCCAGAGAGCCTCTGTTAGCGGACTCCAACCAGTAGAGCCTCTGTAACTAGTCCCCAACCCGGAGGGTCTGTTTTAACTGAACCCCAACCCAGAGGGATTACTTTTACTGGTCCCCAACCCGGAACATACTATTCCAATACATTAATCATAAGAAAAGGTTGAAATATAACATAAACATTCGTATTAAAACTAGCATGAAAAATATCAATAATTTATCCATAAACCATGAATGGTATAAAAATAACACATCCATAGTCAAAAATATCACAAAACCTTCAATGAAATATGGAATATTTTGTATCATAATAAATAAACTTCATACAACTTTTAAATCCATCAAAGGATGTTGACATAGATGAAAATGATCAGAAAAATGCTTAGAGAGAAATACCCCTTTTTCATGAAATCATTTAAAATTCTCAAAAAATTTAAAGGAATTCATTTAAAAGATATTTTTGAATCAAAGTTTCCCATAACACTTTGAGGATTTTGAAAATAATTATCATTTCAAAATATTCATGTCCATATAAATAAATCCTTAAAATCATTTTGAAAACATGGACATTAATTAAAAGGGTTTAGAAAGATAAATATTTAAAACATTTAAAATGATGATCTAGTTAAATAGACCCTCCCATTAAACCTTAAAATATTCATTTTGAAAACATTTATATGAAATATGAGTATCTATGATAATTATTTCCCAGAAAATACTTACACATGAACAATCTCGGGTAAATAATGAGATTGAAGAAATAACCCTTACCAATTTGGTAACTTACGAAACATACACCCCATGAAAGAAGAATCATAAATTGAATATTTAAATTCACATTAATTAAAGTGTATTACACAAAGAATAAAATTATGTTCAGTACATACACCACCCAAAAGGAAATAGTGTCAATATAGCATTAATCTCACGAGAATAAGGAGTGAGATGAAAACCCCTTACCTTGCACTTTCTTTTGGTTGAGGGTATCTTTAAACTCTGGTATAATGACCATTGTATGTTATTATATTATACCATAACCATATTCATACTTATAATATCATACATATTCATTTATGACTTTATACTACCCATTTAATAATTATTTTCATGTTAAATTAACATTTCAGGTAATAATCGCTTTCTTTATTCTATGTATTTTAACTTGTTATTCTTGACCTTATCTTTTAGATCACAATTTAAATACATCTAGAATAAAAACCTTGATTCATATATCATATATATTTAGAATATAAATATTTATAATATATAGATATATTAAATGGAAAACACTGTTTATGGAGATGGTAGGTCATGCGTACGCATAAACGTTGTTTCTGTTTTCATATCGTATTGAACATAAGTAAGTGAATAAGATATATGTAAGTAAATAAATACATATATATATATATATATATCCATTAGAATTATTATTTCATATATTACATACTTATTATTAATATATATTTTTATAATCATCGATGAATGGTGAACTTGGAAATGAATCTCATCGTGTCGAGGAGACGGTAATCTGTACGTACGTACGAGCGACAATATCATTTTATTAAAGGTGTGGAATTGGATGGTATATCATATATACAGAATATATATCAAGTTATATTTATTATTTACATCAATTACACATCATTATTATAACCATCCAAATAATAATGTAATGAATAACAATTACACCACGACGTGGAGACGATAAGTCATACGTATGCACGTATGGTGACAGGTCATTCAAAGGATGGATAGAATAATGAATATGTTTTTGCTATATTTATAATAACATCACAATATATAGAAGATAATATATTTAATATTTTATAATGGAAACAACAAAGAAAGAGGAAGTGTAAGAAGAAAAAGAACTTGAAAGAGGTGATGAAATGTTTACCTTTTCTTCGGGTTCTTCCGTTTGATTTGATCAAAAGGGCTCTTTAGGTTGGATTTATAACCAAAATGAGGCCTCTAGAATTAATGGAGGATAGTTGGGTGGATATATTTTCATGGGTTGGCCGATCCATTTGGCTTTGGAGGTGTGAATTTGAGAGAAGAGGAAGTTCCCTTTTATAAGAGGGGTGAGGGGGACCGTAGGAAAAGCTAGATATATTATTTTATAATAAAATAATTTTCGGTTTATAATGGATCTGAAATGGATTATTTAAAAGATAAGGTGTGTATGGGTCTTAAAACACTCAACCAATAGGTTTTAGATAGGTTTGTTTCACTATATTAACCTTATCTTTTAGATTTAACTCTTAGTTCAATAATTTTACATTTACTATGTCTCTTTGTATTTTTATAATATATGGTTAATAAACTTACTATATATTACCAAGAGAACCCAAAGTGGTTAATTAATGATAAATATAAAATTATATAAGTATTTTGGTTAAACCTTAGATTTTTTGGAATAGAATATCAATTAATAATATAATATTTGTTTTAAAAACTCTTTTATGTCAATTTTGACAATATTTGGTATTTAGTTTTTTCTAAATTCATAATAGCATTATTACATAACAAATAATTCATATAATAAATAATATCATGTAAAATTAACCTATAAAATGGTTTTATGGCATCAAAACTTTCAAATTATATTTATTTTAACATCTATAATACCATTTATTTGATTTTCTCATTAATAAGAAAAATACTTCCTCATCATTGTGTCATAAATAAATATATTTATTTTATGTCTAAAAATTATAAATAAAATATCCTGAGGTATTAAATCTTTTTTTATTTCTAATTAATATTTGTAGTCTAATAGATCAATTATATAACCTCATATAAAAATTATTTATTAAAAGATACTTTACTTTTTTTATTTTTGTCTCTACTTTAAATTATTTAATATATAATGTCATTATCACATCCAAGTGGCTCCATGGTGTCCTAAAATCGACCCAAAGATTCTCATGGTCATAAATGTATCATAAAATAGTGTTAGGACACATGTTAGTGTAATTTAATATTATTATAATATTATTTGTTAACCTTATTTACTGGATTTACCCTTTTAACCATGGTAAATAAAATATTTACTGAAGTAAATATTCCTAATGTCTAAAAATAAAAGTTTTCTATTTACAAAATTTGGAACTCATGATTCAAAATATTTAATTCATTTTTCCAAATTCAAAACACATAAGTGGGAGAAATTAATTTAAAATCAATTCCCTCTGTCATAAAAAAAGCGTGTTTTTAAGAAATAATAACTATCAAAATATTGATACTTGTTTATCTCCAATTTCAAAGCCAAATTACTTACAATGACCATCATTGTATTAAAATGTAAAAATATAATCTCTTTATACTTCCAAACCATTAAAATATATAATTTAACACTATAAATTATTTTGATTAAAAAAGTTGTTTTTTTTAAAATATATTATTTTTCACTATTCATGAAAATATGAAAGTTATCAGAAAAACACCAAAATAAATTTGAAACTAAACTATTATGTCCCAATTCTAAAGAATAAGTTTATTTTTTCAAATTGAATATATAAAAGCTTCAAATATTGGATTTAAAAAGGGTTCACCATTAAAATGTGGTAAAATTTCATTTTTTAAAAAATACTTCTTTTATCTGAAAAATGAATTTGTTCATACATTATGTCTAAGAAACCCATAATATGGATTCTAAGATTTTAAAGATTATATAAAGTTCAAAATTCAGTTAATACTATTCATAACTACTTTTTAACGGCTAGTTTAGTAAGTTGTGGTGCACTAGAACCCGGTGTTGCGTGTAGTGCAAGTTATTAGATTACATTGAATAAAATAACGTATTATGAAATATTAGGGTGTTAAATTATTCCCTCCTTAAATAAATTATTTCCTCTCAATTTAAAATTATTTTTCGAGAATAAAAGGTTTAAGATAGAAAATACCTTTGTGGGAAAACCCACATCGGAAATTTGGTTAATAAAATTTAGTCTTAATAAGAGGAAAAGGTAAATGAAAGGGTCACCACAAAATTATGATCTCAGTTAGGGGAACATTGGTGGAAATTAGAGACACGTAATTGGGGGAAAAACTTAAATATTTATAGGGAGTGATTGAGGTCACTAATCATAAACAAATGTAAAATTGAGGGCCTCAAATCCATCAATCTATAATGATTTGAAATACCATCGGTTCAACAAAACATAAGGTATTAGGATAACACATTTTAGTTTTAAGATCCCTTCCCTAAAGTTTAAGAATTAATTTCCCCATATAATAAGATGGAAAAAAATTATATATATATATATATATATATACTTGACAATTAGAGTTTAATCCTTCAACTAATTCCTACCACAAACTCATCTTTTAATCCAAATTTTTTCAAAAAAAATATTTTCTTTATACTAATCGTATCGGGTTCCAAAAATAATGAATTTATAATTCACCTATCAGACCCTTTAAAAACTATATTATACAATCCAATTACTTCACGTAGTCCAGTGGTAGGCGTTAAATCCCAATCGCACTATGGTTGTGGGTTCGATTCTCGCAGCTTTGTCCGATGCGATGGATTGTCACACGGTCTGTGTTTTGTACTTTCTATAACAATCTAAAAATAACCTTAACAATAATATCCAATTTCAGACTTAATCCATTCCAAGCTTTTGATGTATCCAAAATATTTCTATCCAAACTCGTAGTCCAAAATTTATAAGGAAGTTAAACACAATGAATATCCTTTTGGCCACGTAATAATATGTGACACCTTCGTCATATATTCTTTTAAAAAATTGCAACATCTTGAATTAACATAAAAAATTATTTATTACATTCATGCTCCCTTATTCCTTATAGAATACAGGATATACTCCTTCTATCCAAAAATGTTGTAAACTCCAACAATGATGGAATATACAAATCATTAATCAGTTTCAAGGTAGTCAAGAGTATCCAATATAATTTATCGAAATATACCATCTCTTATTCCAAAATCACTACCTCATTATCGGGACAATATTAAGGATTACCTTTCTTTCAACCATGTATTTTAAAAAAGTTTAGCTTATTGTTAAGTCACACTTCTTAGAACCATATATTCTCAAATCCTCAATAAAATAGTACTGCAGTAAAATCCTTATTTATCTACATAATTCATGTAACCAGTATATTGCTGATACAACACTCAAATGAAATAATTCTATATTAACAACATAAGAACACTAGTCATTCCTCTTCATCTGAGATAGTATCATAACTTGGTTTTTATCCAATAGCATCATTTGTGGTACACTCTGATGACTGGGACATTGATTCGCGTAGTGTCCCAATTCCTTGCAGATGAAGAATTTTACATTTGAAGCCTTTTTCTTACCCTTGCAATCACGTACTTGGTGTCCTTTTTTACCACACTTATAAGAAACTCTCATTCCTTTTAATAATTTACCAAGGTTATTATTTCCACATTTATCACATATGGGAAAATCCATTTTTCCCTCTTCCCTTTATCAATATTTTTCTCTTCCATCCTTCTCTTATCTTGCTTCCTTTCAAAGCCATAGGATTCAGAAAATTATTTACTTATCTTATTAACACATGATACTATTTTAATGTATGTTAAGAATACATGGGAGACTATTTCCATTCAAAATTTTGGCTTAATACCATGAAATATATGATCTTTCTTACTCTTTGTATCATACGTATTGCTGGAGTTCACATTCCTTTTACTCGACGCCATTTCTATACAATGGCATACACTAGTTCAGTTTATGAATTGCAACGAATAATTCCAAACTTTTAAAATACCTAATGTAAGTTGAACATTTTATGGATATAATCCATAATCATAAAAATATTTTCTTTTAGGAGGTATATACTCATAAATCTTTCATAATTATTTGTATAGAAAATGAGGATTATGCTAAGCATATCCCCCAGGAGTATCGTAACCAAGAGTGCAGCATGGCCCGTTGTCATGCACCAGTTACCATTCGAGTCTAGCTCAAAGTGGTGTTTTTGGATTTTACCCCTAGGTAAATCTGTGCCAGATCCACCTCTACCTGCTCGTATCTATATAGGGATGTATTGTTTGGAAACTCACAAAATATCTACAATACCAAAATTCTTCGAAGTTCTTCTATACTAATACTCAATGTCTATCTTAGGGCTATGTTCTCTAATCAGAGTTTATCTAAATCTAGTTTCCAAGGTTTTTACTAAACTTCCTCTGATACCAACTGTAACGCACTGACCCTAGTTACCCAAAGTCAGTGCATTATTACAAAACATTGGCATGATTAAAAGGAATCAGGCCTCGAAAGATCGATCAGTTTAGCAGTCTTAGAAACAAGATTCATACATAAGTTCAACTTTACAACTTGAAAAGAAATACAACATGGATTTATTTTATTAGAAACATCCAAGCCTCCTAGATTATTTCTGCAAGTCACTCATAACTAACTTCTTCATATCCTGGGAAATGAAACATAAGAAAGGGGTGAGCTCAAAAGCTCAGTAAGGGTAAGCAATACAGCAGAAGATAACACAAATATTAACCATGGTGAATAATTGAAACCACATGCCTTTACCAATAATAAACATGAATAATTTTATGGAAGGAATATGAGCTGAGTAAATAATTCCTTAATAAAACATAATCATGGGTATTGTACTAGTCGAATGACCACATAAACCATCAATATTATTTTCATAATGAGGGAATGTATAATACCAGATTTTAATTTCTGTGTCTAGGCCTCGTGCCAGGACCTAGGGGCTAAATGTAACTGGAACCCAACCCAAAGAGCCTCTGTAACCAGACTCCAACCCGGAGAGCCTCTCTAACCGGACTCCAACCCGGGGAGCCTCTATAACTGTACTCCAACCCAGAGAGCCTCTGTAATCAGACTCCAACCCGAAGAGCCTCTATAACCGGACCCCAACCCAGAGGGTCTGCTGTAATCGGACCCCAACCTAGAGGGCTTACATTTACCGGTTCCCAACCCGGAACATACTAGTCGAATACATTCATCATAAGAAATGGTTGAAATATAACATAAACATTCATATTAAAACTAGCATACAAAATATCAATAATTTATCCATAAACCATGAATGGTATAAAAATAAGACATCCACAATCAAAAATACCACAAAACCTTCAATGAAATGTGAAATATTTGTATCATAATAAATAAACTTCAAACAAGTTTTAAATACATCAAAGGATGTTGACATAAATGAAAATGATCAGTAAAAATCTTAGATAGAAATACCATTTTTTCATGAAATCGTTTAAAATTCTCAAAAATTTTAAAGGAAGTCATTTAAAAGATATTTTTGAATCAAAGTGTCCCATAAATATTTGAAGCTTTTTAAAATAATTATCATTTCAAAACATTCATGTCCAAATAAATAAATCCTTAAAATCATTTTAAAAACATGGACATTAATTAAAAGGGTTTAGAAAGATAAATATTTAAAACATTTAAAATGATGATATAGTTAAATAGACCCTCCCATAAAAACATAAAATATTCATTTTGAAAACATTTTTTATGAAATATTGGTATTGATGATAATTATGTTCCATAAAATACTTACACATGAACAATCTCAGGTAAATAATGAGATTAAAGAAATAACCCTTACCAATTTGGTAACTTACGAAACATATGCACCATGAAAGAAGTATCATAAATTAAATATGTAAATACACATAAATTAAAGTGTATTACAAAAAGAATACAATTATGGGCAGTAATTACACTACCCAAAAGGTAATAGTGGCAATATAGCATGAATCTCGTGAGAATAAGGAGTGAGATGAAAACCCCTTACCTTGCACTTTCCTTTGGTCTAGGGTATGTTTAACCTCTTGTATAATGACCATTTTATGTCATTAGATTATTCCAGAACAATACTAATACTTATTATATCATACATTTTTCATTTATGACTTTATACTACCCATTTAATAATTATTTTTATGTTAAATTAACATTTCGGGTAATAATCGTTTTCTTTATCGTATGTATTTTAACATTTTATTCTTGACCTTATCATTTAGATAAAGATTTAAATACCTATAGAATACAAACCTTGATTCATATATCATATATATTTAGAATATAAATATTTATAATATATAGTTATATGAAATGGAAAACACCATTTATGGAGATGGTAGGTCGTACGTACGCATAAACGTTGTTCCTGTTTTGATATCATATTGAACGGAAGTAAGTGAATAAGATATATGTAAGTACATAAATACATATATAAATATATAAATATATATATATATATATATATATCCAGTATAATTATTATGTCCTATAGTACATACTTATTAGTAATATATATTTTTATAATCGTCGATGAATGGTGAACTTGGAAATTAATCTCATCGCGTCGTGAAGACGGTAATTCATACGCATGCACGAGCGACAATATCATTTCCATAAAGGTGTGAAATTGGATGGTATATCATATATAAATAATCATTATCATGTTATATTTATTATTTACATCAATTACACATCATTATTATAACCATCTAAATAATAAGGTATTGAATAACAATTACACCACGACGTGGAGACGGTAAGCCATACGTACGCACGTATGGTGACATGTCATTCAAAGGATGGATAGAATAATGAATATGGTTGTGACATATTTATAATAACATCAATGTATATATAAGATAATGTAGTTATGATTTTAGAATGGAAATAACAAATAAAGAGGAAATGGAAGAAGAAAAGAACATGAAAGAGGTGATGAAATATTTACCTTTTCTTCAGGTTCTTCCTTTTGGTTTGATAAAAAGGGCTCTTTTGGATGGCTTTGTGACCAAATAAGGCCTCTAGGATGAATTTATGATAGTTGGGAGGATATTTGGGCAGGGTTTGGCCAATACAAATGTCTTTGGAGGTGTGAATTTGAGAGAAGGGGAAGTTCCCTTTTATAATAGGGGTGAGGGGCACCTTAGGAAAAGCAGGACATATTATTTTATAATAAAGTCATTTTAGGTTTCTAATGTATCCAAAATGTATTATTTATTGTCTAAGGTGGGGATGGGTACAAACCATTCATTTAATAGGTTTAGACATGTTTGGGTCACTATATTATCCTTATCTTTTAGATTTAACTCTTAGTTAAATTATTTGACATTTACCATGTATCTTTGTATTTTTATATTATAGGATTAATAAATGTACTATATACTTCCAAGAGAACCCCAAGTGGTTCATTAATGATACACCTACCATTATATAATTATTTTGTCTGAACCTTATATTTTTAAAAATATAATATCAATTAATAATATAATATTTGTTTTGAAAACTCTTTTATATCAATTTTGACACAATTTGGTATTTTGTTTTTTTAAAATACATAATAACATTATTACTTACAAAAAAATTCATCTAATATATCATATCATGTAAAATTAACCTATAAAATTCATGTATGGCATCTAAACTTTCAAATTATATTTATTTTAACATCTATAATACCATTTATTTGATTTTTTCATTAATAAGGAAAATACTACATCATCATTGTGTCATAAATAAATATATTTATTTTATGTCTAAAAGTTATAAATAAAATATCCTGAGGTGGGAAATATTTTTATCTTTCTAATGATTATTTATAGTCTAATATATCAATTATATAACCTCATATAAAAATTGTTTTACTAAAAGATATTGTCTTTTGTTATTTTTGCCTCTACTTTAAATTATTTAATATATAATGCCATTATCACTTCCAAGTGGCTCTATGGGGTCCCAAAATCGACCCAAAGATGCCAATGGACGGACATGTATCCGAAAACAGGGTTATGACATGTGTTAGGGTAATTTAATATTATTATAATATTATTTTTTAACCTTATTTACTGGATTTACCCTTTTAACCATGGTAAATAAAATATTTACTGAAGTAAATATTCATAATGTCTAAAACTAAAAGTTTTCTATTTACACAATTTGGACCTCCTGATTCCAAATATGGAATTCATTTTTTTAAATTCAAAACAGAGAAGTGGAAGAAATTAATTTAATTTCAATTCCCTCTGTCAAAACAAAAACTGTGTTTTTGAGAAATAATAACTATCAAAAGATTGACTTTTGTTTATGTCCAATTTCAAAGTGAAATTACTTACAATGACCATAATCAGATTAAATGGTAAAGATATAATTTATTTATACTTGAAAACCATAAAAATGTATAATTTAACACTATAAATTATTTTTATTAAAAAAAGTTGTTTTCCGTTAAAATATAGTATTTTCACTATTCACGAAAATATGAAAGTTATCCGAAAAACTCCAAAAAACTTTGAAACTAAAATATTATGTACCAATTCTATAGAAAAAGTTTATTTTTTCAAATTGAATATATAAAAGTTTCAAATATTGTATTTAAAAAGGGTTCACCATTAAAAGGCTGTAAAATTGCATTTTTTGAAAAATACTTCTTTTATCTAAAAAATGAATTTGTTCTTACATTATGTATAAGAAACTCATAATATGGATTCTAAAATTATAAGTATTATTTAAAGTTAAAAATTCAGTTAATATTATTCATAACCTCTTTTGAACAACTAGTTTGGTAATTTGTGGTGTGCTAGAACTCGGTGTTGCGTGTAGTGAAAGTTATTGGATTACTTTTAAAAAATAACGTACTATGAAATATTAGGGTGTTACATTATTCCATCCTTTAATAAATTTCATCCTCTAAATTTGAAATTATTTTTTGATAATAAAAGATTTAATATAGAAAATACCTTTGTGGGAAAACCCACATCGAAAATTGGGTTAATAAATTTTAGCCTTAATAAGAGGAAAAGGGAAATGAAAGGGTCATCACCAAATTATGATCTCGATTAGGAGAAAATTGGTGTCAATTAGAGACATATAATTTGAGTAAAAACGTAAATATTTATAGGGAGTGATTGATTTCATTAATCACAAACAAGTGTAAAATTGAGGGCCTCAAATCCATCAATCTATAATGACTTGAAATACCATCAGTTCAACAAAACATAAGGTATTAGGATAACACATCTTTGGTTTTAAAATCCCTTCCCTAAAGTTTAAGAATTAATTTACCCATATAATAAGAATAAAAAAATTATATATATATATATATATACATACTTGACAAATAGAGTTTAATACTTCAATTAATTCCTACCACAAACTCATCTTTCAATCCAAAAGATTTCAAAATAAATATTCTATTTATCCTAATAGTATAAAGTTCCAAAAATAATGAATTTATAATTCACCTATAAGACCTTTTAAAAACTATATTATACAATCCAAGGAATTCACGTAGTCCAGTGGTAGGTGATAAATCTCAATCTCACTATGGTTGTGGGTTCGATTCCAACAGCTTTGTCCAACGCGATGGATTGTCACACGGTCTGCATGTTGTTCTTTTTATAACAATCCAAAAATAACCTTAACAATAAAATCCAATTTCAAACATAATCCATTCCAACATTTAGACATATCCAAAATACTTCTATCCAAACTCACAGTCTAAAATTTATAAGGAAGTTAAACACAATGAAGATCCTTTTTGCCACGCAATAACATGTGATCACCTTCATCATGTATTCTTTTAAAACACCGCAACATCCCAAATTACCATAAAACCTTATTAATTACATTCATTCTCCCTTATTCCTTATAGAATACTGGATATACTCCTTATATCCAAAAATTCTTTAAACTCCAAAAATGATGGAATATACAAATCATTAATCAGTTTCAAGGTAGTCAAGAATATCCAATATAATTTATCCAAATCTACCATCTCTTATACCAAAATCACTACCTCATTATCAGGACTATATTAAGGATTAACTTTCCTTCAACCATGTATTTTCCAAAAAATTGTAGCTTACTATTAATTCACTTTTCTTAGAACCATTTAATCTCAAATCCTCAATAAAATTGTACTATCGTACAATCCTTATTTATCTCCATAATTCATATAACCATTATATTACAGATAGAACACTCGAATGAAATAATTCTAAAATAACAGCATAAGAACACTTGTCATTCATCTTCATCTGAGGCAGTATCATAACTTGATTATTATCCAATAGCATCATTTGTGGTATACTCTAATGACTGGTATATTGATTCACATAGTGTCCCAATACCTTGTAGATTAAGCATTTTACATTTGAAACCTTTTTCTTACCCTTGCAATCACGTACTTGGTGACCTTTTTTTCCACACTTATAACAAACTCTCATTCCCTTCAAGCATTTATCAAGGTGATTCTTTCCAAAGTTATCACATATGGTAAGATCCTTTTTTCCCTCTTCCCTTTATCAATATTTTTCTCTTCCATTTTTTTCTTCTCTTGCTTCCCTTCAAAGCCATAGGATTCAGAGAATTATTTACATATCTTATTAACAAATGATACTATTTATTCATATGTTGAGAATACATGGGAGATTATTTCCCTTCTAAATGTTTGCTTAATACCGTCAAAGATATGATCCTTATTACCCTTTCAATCATAGTTATTTCTGAATTTCACATTCCTATTACTGGGTGCCATTTCTATACAATGGCATACACTAGGTCAGTTTTTTAATTGTAATAAATGATTAAAAACTTGTAAAATACCTCACGTAAATTGAAAAATTTATTGATATAATCCACAATCATAAAAATATTTTCTTTGAGAATTTATATACTCGTAAATCCTTCATAATTATTTGTAAAGAAAATGATAATTATCCTAAGCATATCCCCTTGGAGTGTCGTAACCAAGAGTGTATTAAGGCCCGTTGTCGTGCACCAGTTCCCATTCGAGTCTATCTCAAAGCGGTGTTTATGGGTTTTACCCCAAGGTACATCTGTGACAAATCCACCTCTACCTGCTCATATCTAGACAGGGATTTATTGCTTGGAAAACTCATAAAAACTCTACATTACCAAAATTCTTAGAAGTTATTCTATACTAATCCTCAAAGTCTATCTTAGGGCTATGTGCTCAAATCAGAGTTTATATAAATCTATTTTCCAAGGTTTTTACTAAACTTCCTATGATACCAACTATAATTCCCCGACCCTAGTTACCCAGTGTCAGTGTATTATTAAAAAACATTGGCATGATCAAAAGGAATCAAGTCTCGAAGGACCGATCAGTTTAGCAGTTTTTGAAACAAGATTCATACATAAGTTCAACTTTAAAACTTTAAAATAAATACAACATGTATTTATTCCATTAGAAACTTCTAAGACTCCTAGATTATTCCTACAAGTCACTCATAACTAACTTCTTCATATCTTGAAAAAATGAAACATAAGAAAGGGGTGAGCTCAAATTCTCGGTAAGGGTAAGAAATACAACAGAAGATAACATAAATATTAACAATGGTGAATAATTGAAACCACATTCCTTTACCAATAATAAACAAAAATTATTTTATGGCTGTAATATGAGATGAGTAAATAATGTCATAATAAAACATAATCATGGGTATTCTATTAGTAGAATGACCACATGAACCATCAATATTATTTTCATAATGAGGGAATGTATAGTATAGGATTTTAATTTTTGTTTCAAGTCCTCGTGCTAGGAACTAGGGGCTAACTATTACTACACCCCAACCCTGAGAGCCTCTATAACCAGACTCCAACCCAGAGAGCCTCTATAACTGAACTCCAACCCAGAGAGCCTCTGTAACTAGACTCCAACCCAGAGAGCCTCTGTAACCAGACTCCAACCTGGAGAGCCTCTATAACCAGACTCCAACCCGGAGGGTCTACTGTAACTGGACCCCACCCTGGAGGGCTTAATTTTACCGGTCCCCAACCCAGAACATACTAGTCCAATACATTCATCATAAGAAAAGGTTGAAATATAACATAAACATTCGTATTAAAACTAGCATTCTAAATGTCAATAATTTATTCATAAACCATGAATGGTAAAAAAAATAACACATCCAGAGTCAAAAATATCAAAAAAACTTCAATAAAATATTGAATATTTGTATCATAATAAATCAACTTCAAACAAGTTTTAAATCCATCAAAGGATGTTGACCTAGATGAAAATGATCAGTAAAATTCTTAGAGAGAAATATCCCTTTTTCATGAAATCGTTTAAAGTTCTCACAATTTTTAAAGGAAGTAGTTTAAAATATATTTTTTGATCAAAGTGTCACATACCACTTTGAAGATTTTGAATAGAATTATCTTTTCAAAACATTCATGTCCATATAAATAAATCCTTAAAATCATTTTGAAAACATGGACATTAATTAAAAGAGTTTAGAAAGATAAATATTTAAAACATTTAAAATGATGATCGAGTTAAATAGAACATCCCATAAAACCATAAAATATTCATTTTAAAAACATTTTTATGAAATATTGGTATTGATGATAAGTATGTACTAGAAAATACTTACACATGAACAATATCGGGTAAATAATGAGATTAAAGAAATAACCCTTACCAATTTGGTAACTTGCGAAATATACACCCCATGAAAGAAGTGTCATACATTGAATATGTAAATACACATAAATTAAAGTGTATTACACAAATAATACAATTATGGGAAGTAAATACACCAAAAAAAGGTAATGGTGTTAATATAGCATGAATATCATGGGAATAAGGAGTGAGATGAAAACCCAATACCTTGCACTTTTCTTTGGTCAAGGGTATGTTTAACCTCCTGTATAATGACCATTGTATGTTATTAGATTATAAAAGAACCATATTCATACTTATTATATCATAAATGATTCATTTAGGACTTTATACTACCCATTTAATAATGATTTTCATGTTAAATTAACATTTCGGGTAATAATAGCTTTCTTTATCATACATATTTTAACTTGTTATTATTGACCTTATAATTTAGATCACGATTTGAATACTTCTAGAATAAAAAACTTGATTCATATATCATATATATTTAGAATATAAATATTTATAATAGATAGGTATATGAAATGAAAAACACCGTTTATGGAGACGATAAGTCGTACGTACGCATAAACGTTGTTTCTGTTTTCATATCGTATTGAACGGAAGTAAGTGAATAATATATATGTAAGTACATAAATACATGCATACATATATATATATATATATATATATATATATATCCAGTAGAATTATTATGTCATATATTACATACTTATTATTAATATATATTTTTATAATCATTGATGAATGGTGAACTTGGAAATGAATCTCATCGCGTCGTGGAGATGGTAATTCGTACGTACACACGAGAGACAATATCATTTCCTTAATGGTGTGGAATTGGATGGTATATAATATATACATAATCATTATCATGTTATATTTATTACTTACATCAATTACACATTATTATTATAACCATTCAAATAATAATATATCGAATAACAATTACACCACGACGTGGAGACGGTAAGCCATACGTACGCACGTATGGTGACATGTCATTCAAAGGATAGATAGAATAATGAATATGGTTGGTCCATATTTATAATAAAATCACAGTATATAGAAGATACTGTAGTTATTATTTTATAATGGAAACAACAAATAATGAGGAAGTGGAAGAAGAAAAGAACTTGAAAGAGGTGATGAAATATTTACATTTTATTCGGGTCCTTCCTTTTGATTTGATCAAAAGGGCTCCTTAGGTTGGATTTATGACCAAACTAAGGACTCTAGGATTATAGGAGGATAGTTGGGAGGATATTTGGTCAGGTTGTAGATGAGATAAATGGCTTTGGAGGTGTGAATTTGAGATAATGGGAAGTTCCATTTTATAAGAGGGGTGAGGGGCACCATAGGAAAAGCTAGAAATATTATTTAATAATAAAATAATTTTCGGTTTCTAATAGATTGAAAATGAATTATTTAAAGTATAATGTGGGTATGGGTCTAAAACCACTCAACCAATAGGTTTTATATAGGTTTGGGTCACTATATTAACCTTATCTTTTAGATTTAACTTTTAGTTAAATAATTTGACATTTACCATGTCTCTTTGTATTTTTATACTATATGGTTAATAAACATACTATATAATCCTGAGAGATACCCAAGTGGTTCATTAATGATACAAATACTATTATATAATTTTTTTGGCCGAACCTTATATTTTTATACATATAATATAAATTAATAATATAATATTTTTTTAAAAAACTCTTTTATGTCAATTTTGACACTATTTGGTATTTGGTTTTTTCTAAATTTATAAAAACATTATTACTTTGAAAAAAATTCATATAATAAATCATATCATGTCAAATTAACCTTGAAAATTCGTGTATGGCATCATAACTTTAAAATTATATTTATGTTAACATTGATAATATCATTTATTTGATTCTTTCACTAATAAGGAAAATACTGCATCATCATTGTGTCATAAATAAATATATTTATTTTATGTCTAAAATTTATAAATAAAATATAATGAGGTATGAAATCTTTTTATATTTTTAATGACTATTTATATTCGAATAGATCAATTATATTACCTCAAATAAAAATTGTTTTACTAAAAGATATTTCCTTTTTTTATTTTTGTCTCTACTTTAAATTATTTAATATATGATGTCATTATCACATCCAAGTGGCTCCATGGGGTCCCAAAATCGACCCAAAGATTTCCATGGTCGAACATGTATTATCAAATAGGGTTAGGACATGTGTTAGGGTAATTTAATATTATTATAATATTATTTTTAACCTTATTTGCTGGATTTAGCCTTTTAACAATGGTAAATAAAATATTTACTGAAGTAAATATTCATAATGTCTAAAAATAAAAGTTTTCTATTTAAAAAATTTGGAACTCCTGATTCCAAATATGGAATTCATTTTTCCAAATTCAAAACACAGAAGTGGCAGAAATTAATTTAAAATCAATTCTCGCTATCAAAACAAAAAGCGTGTTTTTAAGAAATAATAACTATCAAAAGATTGATACTTGTTTATGTCCAATTTCAAAGTGAAATTACTTAAAATGACCGGAATTAGATTTTATTGTAAAAATATAATCTATTTATACTTCAAAACATTAAAATGTATAATTTAACACAATAATTTATTTTTATCAAAAAAGTTGTTTTCCGTTAAAATATAGTATTTTTCACTATTCACCCAAATATGAAAGTTATCAGAAAAACACCAAATTTTTTTTGAAACTTTAATATTATGTCCCGATTCTAAAGAATATGTCTATTTTTTCAAATTGAACTTATAAAAGTTTCAAATATTGGATTTAAAAAGGGTTCACCATTAAAACACGATAAAATTTCATTTTTTGAAAAATACTTCTTTTATCTAAAAAATGAATTTGTTCTTACATTATGTCTAAGAAACTCGTAATATGGATTTTAAAATTATAAGGATTATATAAAGTTTAAAACTCAGTTAATACTATTCATAACCGCTTTTTAATGGCTAGTTTGGTAAGTTGTGGTGCGCTAGAACTCGGTGTTTCGTGTAGTGAAAGTTATTGGATTACTTTGAAAAAATAACATACTTTGAAATCTTGGGGTGTTACAAGTACCACCATTGTTCATGAAGACATGTGGTCCCCACCATGGGGTCCACCCACATGCCTGAATAGATCATCTAAGATGGCCATCAGGTCCTGGCCCTCCAGGTACCAACAGTTGCCATGCAGACACGTGGTCCCCACTGTAGGGCCCACCCACATACCTGAATGGGTCATCTGACTAATGAAAGTCCCCATAGAACAACCCATGTTGTTTCCAGTATGATTTTTCCTCACTCACACACACCCTAGAAAACTTCCCAGAAGGTCACTCATCTTGATCAGTACTCCAGTTCAAGCATGCTTAACTATAGAGTTCTAATCAGGCAGAATCATGAAAAGGAAGGTGCAACTTATATCATTTAGTCATTTAACCATTTATCATTATAGCGTGTTAAATTTACCCCCCCCCCCCCCCATAGCACAATGTCCTCATTGTGTAACCTACATCTCAAACTAGGCAGGGCACCGCACTTAAGCCTTGGTTTAAGATTTGATGCCAAATGTGACAATTGGGTCCTGATGACAGCACAGACACCCTCTCTTAACATGTCTGTAGGGTCCTGGCCTGCCAGGTACCACAATTTTCCATGCAGTCATATGGTCTCCACCGTGGGGTCCACCCACATACCTAAACGGATCATCATACTAATGACAGTCCCCACAGGATAACCCATATCCTTTCCAATATGCTTTGTTGTCACTCACACACACCCTAGGAAACTTTCCAGAAGGTCACTCATCCTAATCACTACTCCAGGTCAAGCACGCTTAACTGTCGAGTTTTAATCAGGCACAATCAAGAAAATGAAGGCGAACCTTATATCATTTATTCAATTAACCCTTTATCATTCGGGTGTGTTACACCCCCCCCCCTAGATCACAAAGTCCTCATTGTGGAACCTACATCTCAACCTAGGCAGGGCACCATACTTATGGCTTGGTTCAAGCTTTGATACCAAATGCCTAAACGGATCATCTGACTAATGATAGTACCCACAGGATAACCCATGTCCTTTCCAATATGCTTTGTTCTCACTCACACACACCCTAGGAAACTTTCCAGAAGGTCACTCATCCTAATCACTACTCCAGGTTAAGCACGCTTAACTGTAGAGTTCTAATCAGACAGAATCAAGAAAATGAAGATGCACCTTATATCATTTATTCAATTAACCCTTTATGATTTGGGTGTGTTACATCCCCCCCCCCCCTAGATCACAATGTCCTCATTGTGGAACCTACATCTCAACCTAGGCAGGACACCACACTTATGGCTTGGTTCAAGCTTTGATACCAAATGTGACAATCGGGTCCCGATGACAGCACAAACACCATGTCCTAACATGTCTGTAGGATCCTGGCCTGCCTGGTACCACCATTTTCCATGCAGACACGTGGTCCCCATCATGGGGTCACCCACATGCCTGAACAGATCATCTGACTAATGATAATACCCATAGTCCAATACATGTAATTTTCATTATGTTTTTTCTTCACTCACACACACCCTATGAAACTTCCTAGAAGGTCACCCATCCTGATCACTACACCAGGTCATGCACGCTTAACTGTGGAGTTCTAATCAGACATGCTCCCGAAAAGGAAGATGCACCTTGTTGATATGAGTCATATCATTTAGTCATTTAACACTTTATCATTTATAATTTAGCTATTAATATTCATTCCCACCAACTTAATGGATATGTTATAATGTTCATGTGTAAATTATATTATTTTAATGGTTTATCATGTTTCGTTTAAACCAGTTGTTGCATTTAACAAATGTGTCTCGATGACAGCACAGACACCCTGCCTTAACAAGGTTGTAGGGTCCTATCCCGCCAGGTACCACTATTTTCTACGCATGCACATGGTCTCCACTGTGGGTCCCACCCACATGACTGGATGGGTCATCTAACTAATTTCATTCCCCACATTCCAATACATGTACTTTTTAGTATGATTTTTCCCCACTCACACACACCCTAGAAAACTTTCTAGAAGGTCACCGATCCTGATCACTACTCCAGGCCAAGCACGCTTAACTGTGGCATTCTAATCAGGTAGGCTCCTGAAAATAAAGGTTCACCTTGTTGATATGAGTCATATCATTTAGTTATTTAACCCTTTATCATTCATAATTTAGATATTAATATTTAGTCCCACCAACTTAATGGATATGTTATAATGTTCATGCTTAAATTATATTATTTTAATGGTTTATCATGTTTCATTTAAACCAGTTGTTACCTGTAACAACTGGGTCCCGATGATAGGACAGACACCCAACCTTTACATGGCTATCAGTTCCTAGCCCACCAGGTACCACCTGTTGCTACACAGACATGTGGTCCCCACTGTGGGGCCCACCCACATACCTGAATGGGTCATCTAACTAATGAAAGTCCCCACAGGCCAACACATGTCTTTTCCAGTGTGCTTTTCCCTCAATCACACACCCTTGGAAACCTCCCAAAAGGTCACTCATCCTGATCACTACTCCAGGACATGCACGCTTAATTGTAGAGATCTAATCATGCAGACTCCCAAAAAGGGAGGTACACCTTATTGACATGAGTCATATCATTTAGTCATTTAACCCATTATTATTCTAGGGTGTTACATTCACCCCCCCCCCTCCATAGAGCATAACTTCTTCATTGTGGACCATACATCTCAACCTAGGCAATGCACCGCACTTAACACTGGGTTCAGGCTCTGATACCAGATGTAACAACTCGGTCCCAATGACAGCACAGACAGCCTATCTTAACATGGCTTTCAGGTCCTGGCTCTTCCAATACCACCAGTTTTCACAAAGGCACGTGGTCTCCAAAGGGGGGGCACCCACATTTCCGAATGGGTCGTCTAATTAATGATAGTTCTCAAAGGCCAACACATGTTTTTTTCAGTGTGCTTTGTCCTCACTCACACACACCTTAGAAAACTTCTTAGAAGGTCACCCATCCTGGTCACTACTCTAGTCCAAGCACGCATAACTGTGGAGTTATAATCAGGAAAACTCTTTAGAAGGAAGGTGCATCTTGTTTACATGAGTCGTATCATTTAGTCATTTAAACCTTTATCATTCTAGGGTGTTACTATAATGACTATTCTCTTTATTACACAATTAAACATTATTTGTTACATAAAATTGCACTTAAAAAATCCTTGACGGTCAATATGTCTATTTTCTATGGGTCTTAGAAATATTACATGACAACTTAAGACATAAAATACAACATCTTTATTGAAAACTTCTTTTACATGACCACAATATTCCTTCGTACTTATTATTGCATGGGATAACCTAAGGACAAACATAAGAAAAGAGTGGGCTAAAAATATCAGTAAGGAAGTAAACAAGTCATAACATGAAGAACACAATACATGTTAGGAAATATACATATCCATGAATCATAAGAGAAACAAAAACATAAAGGCATGATATAGCATGAATATCATAACATGGAAATGTGGTGACAACATACAACATGATATTAGCATGATCCAAGGATCATTGCACATGGATTAACCTGGGTAAACCCTCATTTCACATGAATTAGTATGATTAAAATCTAATTAGATATGGTGTATCATGATACTAAACATTACTTAATGCGTTGGAGTACTATCAGGGCCCATCCTTTATAATAATTTTAATCTCATGCTTAAGTGTGCCACATAGATCATATAACATGGATTCTTTCATCATCATAATTTATTCCACGATAAAGTAATTCGGTATAAATAAATAAATTTATATGTAATAAATAAGTACATGATCATAATGTTAAATTACCTTGATAGATAATTGGGTATGATATTCACTACAAGAAGATTTTGGCTTGGAAAATCTCAGTGCAATTTCGGCAGCATAATGGCGTCATATGGAAATTCATAAATTGGTTTGATGAGAGAGAAAGTGGTACCTCGTAAATTATAAATAAAATATATAGTAAATTTATGACATAAAATAATATCCCAACAAATGAAATTGAATTTAGATACATAATATAGAAGAAATGCATTAATGGAAATAAAAAAGAGAGAAATCCCTTACAGAATTTTGGCATGGTAACGAGTGTACATGAAAGGAATTAATGAGAGATAAAAGGTTATCACATCATTATAACATATTAAGGAAAGTGTGGGGGAGGTTAGAAATCACACCACAAAAATTTTAATTGAAAATAAAAGGGTATGACAATATAAGGAAACTTTTATAAAAATGAGAAAGGAAGGAAAGTAAGGATCCCTTACTTGAGTGTGTGACTTCAAAATCTTGAAGAGAGGATTATTGAGAGCTTGGAGTGACTTAAGAGGTTTCTAGAGAGGGAATAGAAGAGTAGGGATGTCATACAAGTATTTTAAGTGAATAGAAGTGGGATCATGGATGTGTTTATATAGGAAATGAGGGGAGAATTCTTTAATATTTCACAAACATAGGTTTTGGGATCTATATAATTAAATATTCAAAAACACAAACCTTCCCATGGTTTTTGCCCTTTTTTTTACAATGAAGAGTGGAAAATATAATTTTATAAGTAAAATTTCCAAACATATTAAATTTTTTCCCTTGATTATGTGGAGGTGAGTCACACTCTCAGGGAAATGAATTTAAAATCATAAAATATATTATATATTTTATAGGATTCACTAAGGATTTATAAAATAAGTAAAAAATTATAAAATCAGATTATTTTAATGGAAAAATATATATTGGGTCGATAATACCCTTTATTGTATTTATTACATCATTTTGGGGTCATTATGATAATATAAAACACATATTTTATTTATATGGTACTTAATTTTTAACCAAATATTTGATTATCTGAGAAAATTATGAAAAATTCACCGTTCGATAATTTCGATGTCCTGATTCCCAAAATAATATTAATTTTATCTAAAAAAATTCTAAATAGGTAAATTTTCACTTTTAAAATGAAAACTGTTATTTATTGAAAATTCATAGGTTTTGAAAAGAACAGTTTTTGAACCTTAATAAAAAATTTATTTGACTTCATAAAAATTACATACTCATTTATTATTCATAAAATTAATTTGATAAAAATATTTTATTAAAATATATATTAATTCAAAAATCCATTAATTCCTTAAAATATACAATTTTTGTTTTATATTATAAAAAATATTACTCTTATCAAAGTGATTAACTAATCATTTATAGATGAGGAACTGATATATTAATAATTTATAACAATTTGTTTTATAATATTATTAATAAAAACATTAATTTTATATAAAAATGTTTATAATTCTCAAAAGTATCATTTTTACTTGAAAAAATCAATTTATCATAATCATCTTTTTTAAGAAATATTATTCCTATAAAAGAATTGATTGAAGCATAATACCTAAGGGTAGGGTTTTCGATGGTGATAGACTCTTAGGGTGGCTTGGATAACATCGCTTGAGTGGTAATATCTATTAACATGAACTTCTCCTATATTAGATTCCATTCAAGCTTAATGTGTTGAAGCTCAACTTGTGATTGGTCATGAGAGAAGCCCAGTGATGATACCTCATTTCCCAGCTCCAAGAATTGAGATTTGTATGGCCCTTGTCTACTGGATGAGGTCATCCTCTCCTTTTTTGTGTCAAAAATATTTTTTTAAACCTTATATTTATATTAGTAATTTAATTACTGTTCAACGGATATATTATCAATGATAATGATATTTAATGGTTATTTAAGCCAAATAATAAAAAAAATTGTGCATGTGTTTTTTTATCCATAAGAAATTAAAGAAAAAAAGAATTTTATTCATAAATGATCGATTCATTACAACATACCCTCTGATTAGACAATAAAAACACATTTTATAATTACATTTTATTGGGATTAAAAGTTCATTTTTGATCATATGGGCCTGAGTTAGTACATTTTAATTTTAAACATCCACTCTCATCAATTGTGCACTTCATGCCTAATGTACACCAATTTAGGCCCAATGACTCATCTGATTTTATTGAATGTAATTATTCATGTTTTAATATTATATTTTTTAAATGTATCTTCACTTCAAATTTAAATGTTTCTCATTCAGGGAGCAAGGAAAGATTCATAAAGGATGATGAAGATATTTGGTGATGAAAGGAGACAATTCTGGTGAAGGCAGATTGGACATCACCCACTGTTGAGGATGTGGGTCCCACAATACTGGACCAATGAAGCCCAAATTTCTTTTGATGATAGAAGACATACAGGGGAACAAATAATTATTCAGTCCAAAGTGCTAATTCGGTCTCCATGATGGTGATCAAGGCAGCCCAAATGGAAGATCAGAATCTGCGGTAGAATCTGCGGCTCAGAATGTCAGCCCAATATATCTTCCATATCTCCCGAACCACAAATTAAATTGGGATGATATTTTACAGGCGGTTAGAAGACATCCGGGGCTTCATAATTTTAGTCTATGGCCCACTCCAAATCGGCCATATAGAAGGACTTTGAAGTGGATCTGTCAAGTGGATGCAAGCTGGATGCCATCTCGGGTCAAGGGTGGAGAAGTCTCCTCTCCACCTACTTTCCACCACCTATGCCTACCCTCATTGATTGGGATGACTTGGACTGTTGGATCTCGGCCTAAGGATCCAAATTTTCCTATTTAAGGCAGTTGTGGTGAGGATTAACTCATACCTTCTTTCATGTAATGTTATTATGCTCAATTTTCGGTGTAATGCTTTCATTTTCCCCATGTAAGTTTCTTTTTGTATTTCTAAGTTCTTAATCCAATTCCTTCTCTTCTCTTCTTCCAATTTCTATAATTAAATCTATAAAATCACAAAATAACAGTGATAACTCTGTGTGTTGGTGATATAGTTCACACATAGGTGTGAATTCCATTCACACACACGGAGGAGTGCTCGTTATTTCCGCGGTTTTAATCTCTTCAATTCAATTCTTGTAAGCCGTCTTCCGCCCACCATTGATAGTATATCATCAATGGAGGGCTAACCCTTTAATGGTTTGATATTAGGAAGATGCAAAGGCTGGATTTAATGTTATTTAATGCACAAATTGTTGTTAATTGGTTAAATAATTCAATACTTCCATTCTTCAATTATTTTCGCTCCTCATCTTCACTGTGTTTGAGAAAGCTAATTCCAATTACTAAATTGACCATATACCTTGGAGAGATCATGATTATGGTTCTCTAAGTGTGTTGGTGACTAGTAATTGAGTTTAGTTAGTATCTAACCAGAAAATGATGAAGGTAGTGTTATTTTGAATAATGGTTTCATCAAAAATTAATAAAACCAAAAATTTGTCTAAAGAAATAAAATGCATTCAATCCACCCAAGTGTAACCCTAATATCAACCCATTTAATTATAAATGAACTCAACTAAGCTTATTAGTATTCTCCCAAAACACTTAAAAACAAATCCAAGTTGGCCAATTCATAGCCAAAAATCCATCCCTTAGGTTTTGTATCTTAGGTATCATCTTAGGTCTCTATGGAATCAACAACCCAAGCTACACTACAAGGACCGTTCTACCCTTCTTCTCTTGGGTAAATTTGGGCGTGAACCAAATTTTGGCGCCGTTGCCGGGGAACGCATGCCGTTCGGGTTATGCAATGCCCCTGGAACCTTCCAGCGGTGCATGATGGGAATCTTCTTAGATATGGTAGGGGATTTTCTAGAGGTCTTAATGGATGACTTCTCTGTCTTTGGGGATACATTTGAGGAATGTCTTAGGAATGTGGAGAGAGTTTTGTCAAGATGTGAAGAAAATAATATTTTCCTAAACTGGGAAAAATGTCATTTCATGGTAAAAGAGGGGTTAGTCCTTGGCCATATAGTCTTGGGTAGGGGAATTGATGTTGATAAGGCAAAGGTTGACATCATTCGTCACCTTCCATCACCCAGAACTGTTAAGGAAGTGAGGTCCTTCTTAGGAAATGCTGGTTTCTATAGAAGATTCATTAAGGACTTTAGTTCAATCTCTCGCCCTCTTTGTGCTCTCCTAGTAAAGGATGCTCCATTTGTTTGGACAGAAAGATGTGAGGGTTCATTTTCAACCCTTAAATCTGCTCTCACCTCTCCTCCCATTATGAAATCTCCAAACTGGGACCTTCCTTTCGAACTCATGTGTGATGCCAGTGACTTTGTTGTAGGATCTGTGTTAGGACAACGGTGTGATAAAACTCCATATGTCATTTCTTATGCAAGCAAATCCTTAAATGATGCCCAAATCAATTACACCACCACTGAAAAAGAGTTACTTGCTACTGTGTTTTCCTAAGAGAAATTCAGGTCCTACCTCTTAGGATCACCCATCATTGTATTCACCGACTATTCAGCTCTAAAATATCTCTTCCAAAAACAAGATGCCAAGGCTAGATTGATTAGGTGGGTCCTTCTTCTTCAAGAGTTCGATTTAACCATTAAGGATAAAAAAGGTGTTGAGAATGTTGTAGCTGATCACCTCTCTAGGTTGGAATTCAAAGACAACTCACATCACCTTTTTGTGTCTGATTCATTTCCCGATGAGAACCTCTATTCTGTGAGTGATTGCCCTTGTTATGCTGCCATAGCCAACTTCTTAGTTTCAGGGGTCATTCCTAAATTCTTAGGGACCCAAGCTAGAAGAAAATTTCTTTCTGATGTCGAGAATTATGTGTTTGATGATCCATACCTCTATAAGTTATGTCCTGACCAAATCATTAGGAGGTGTGTGCCAGAATCCGAACAAGAGTCCATCCTAATGTTCTGTCATAGTGAGGCTTGTGGAGGTCACTTTTCCTCTAAGAAAACTTCTACCAAGGTTCTTCAATGTGGTCTCTTTTGGCCCAACCTCTCAAGGGACTCCTACAAATTTTTTCAAAGCTGTCCTAGGTGTCAACAAGTAGGGTCCATCACAAAAAGGAATCAAATTCCTCTCACTCCAATATTAGTGGTTGAAATCTTTGACTGTTGGGGAATTGATTTCATGGGTCCCTTCCCAAACTCTAGGGGATATCTTTACATTCTCTTGGCTGTCAATTATGTCTCAAAATGGGTTGAGTCCATTCATACAAAATCAAATGACCATCAAACTGTGATTAGATTCCTTAAAGAAAACATCTTCTCTAGATTTGGGATTCCTAGGGCTATCATTAGTTATCGTGGAACTCATTTCTGCAATCGCCCATTCTCATCACTCATGGAGAAGAATGGAATTTCTCACAAAGTGTCCACCACTTACCACCCACAAACCAATGGTCAAGCTGAGTTATCCAATCGAGAAATCAAACAAATTCTTGAGAAAACTGTTAATCCATCTAGGAAATATTGGTCAAGCAAACTCTTAGATGCTCTTTGGGCATATCGAACAACATTTAAAACTATCCTAGGAATGTCCCCATATAGGTTGGTTTATGGTAAAGCATGACATTTGCCAGTGGATATTGATCATAAGGCCTTTTGGGAAATCAAAAAAATGAACTTTGACATTTCTTTGGCCGGAATAAAGAGGAAATTGGATCTAAACGAGCTTGAGGAACTTAGGATCGAGGCTTATGAAAATTCAAGGATCAATAAAGCTAGAGTTCAAGCCTACCAGTCAAGGAATCTTAAAACTAAACACATTGAACCATGGAAACCTGTGCTTTTGTATAGTTCTAAACTTCATTTTCACCCGGGAAAGTTGAGGTCTAGATGGTCTGGTCCATACATAGTGCATAAGGTGTACCCCCATGGGGATGTTGAAATTCAAGATCCCACCAATGGTCAAATATTTAAAGTTAATGGTAATAGAGTCAAACCATTCATAGAACCATTCCAAAAACATGAAGTTGATGAAGACCTGAGTGAACCTACCTTTGATGAAAAAAAACAACAATTAATCAATAAGGGGTTTAAGTCGAGCTAATGACGTTAAAAAAAACGTTGAATTGGAGGCAACTCATGATTTTTAAATTTACAATCACTTTATTGTTTTAATCAATTTTTTTTTAGCAAAACAATTTGATATAATTTTACCTCATATTGTTGACCTGTTCTTCTCTTATAAGTATGGATGGGTATGAAAGGGGAGTGTCGTATTCATATGTGTCACGTGGTGTGATCCCTAAGTATTATCTTACCCAGAAATTAAAAAGAATACAATGTATCAACAATATAGGTGTTTGTAAGTTTTTATTTTTATTTTTTTTTATTAAAAAAAACAAAACAACAACAACAACAACAAAAAAGTGACACACCGTAGGACGTGGGTCAAACCCCGTCACAGCCGGCGAAGCCGCAGGACTCGAACCCGGGACCAAAGGGAGACAGGGGCGCACGCCTACCACTGAACTACGGTGGTTGGTGCTTCCTTATTCTATCTTCTATATATATATATACTTATATTTTAAATTTTTGTATATATACATAATTTTTTTTAAAAAAAATTATTACTTGTTATGAGTGTCGATCGTTGGAGTTTCAAAATTAACAATTATGTTTTGTCTTTATTTTTATTTTATTTTTTATTTTTTTTATTTTATTGTTGTTTATTTTTAGAAAAGGGAACCTCAAGGGGTTTCCATTGTGTCTAACTATGTTGGTTTTTGGGATTCAGGGGCTGCCAAGTTTGATGGATTTTCAGGGAAATCATAAGAGTACAAGCGTACACTACCGTGAGGATTATTCAAGTGACATGGAGACCAAGGGATTAAATGAGAGCATCACAAACTTCAACATCAAATATCAGGTGAAATTGTTCTATGCTCCAATTCTCTGCCTCTACCCCTTCTAAATTATATTTTCTTTAAACACTAGGGACAGTGTTATATTATGTTGGGGGGAGGTGAAAATAAAAATCAATCACATAGAGCAATAAAATGTGCATGTTAATTGAATGAAAATTTTCCTTAACCTTGAACATTTTATTACACATTGAAAACCTTGAAAACTGAATATTAAATAATTTTGTATTCCTTGATTCTGATTTTAATACATGTTTAAGTTCATGAGCATAAAATTTTGGAAAGTGTGGCTGTCTAATGTGATTTTTCACTGTTACATTTTCATCCAATTTTTATAAAAAAATTCACAATGCACGTCCGTTGGATTTTGGGGTATTAATTTGAATTCTTGGGGTCCCATAATAAATAGCATAGTTTTGGTGATCATTTTAAATTTAATATGAGTATTTTAAAAAATATATATATATAAAAAGAGGTGTAAAAAAAACACAAAAAAAACAAAAAAAAACTACAATAAATTTGTGCATATAGCAATGAAATGACTTAATATGTGGCTTTCGGTACTTGGGGATCATGACTCCATAGTTTTTTGGCCCAGATTTGGGAATTTTATCTCTATTTGTGGAAATTCGAATTTGTTTTTGAATGAGTTAACTCGAGATGATGCCCGAGTATGTGGGCTTCACTTGGTGCCCTAAGGCCTTTGAGCCTGGGAGTCATCGGCAAAGTCTCGCTACAAGGGTTGACTCATTTGAATTCAATTTCAATAACCATGGAAACATTGCAAAAAAAAATGAATACTCATATTAATATTAAAATGTGATTCCACCTAGCGCTTTCATCTTATCCCCCTTGAATAAAAATGAACCCCCATGTCTATTGTGACACACAACACATCATCATGATTAATGGTAATTGGATGAAATGTGGCATTGAATTTGATCAGAAGAATGGGCTTGGGCTTGGGTTATGCTTTAGAACCTACATTGTATTAAATTATTTTGATGGGATGCATAATTTTTTTGGTATGAGGTATTTTGGTGAGCATTGTTTATTAAATTTTTTTTGGAAAAGGGAATTTGATTTTCATAATCTTTGAGTTATTTGCTTGGGACTAGAAAATCTCAAGTTGGGGGGTGTGATTAGACAATAAAAACACATTTTATAATTACATTTTATTGGGATTAAAAGTTCATTTTTGATCATATGGGCCTGAGTTAGTACATTTTAATTTTAAACATCCACTCTCATCAATTGTGCACTTCATGCCTAATGTACACCAATTTAGGCCCAATGACTCATCTGATTTTATTGAATGTAATTATTCATGTTTTAATATTATATTTTTTGTAAATGTATCTTCACTTCAAATTTAAATGTTTCTCATTCAGGGTGCAAGGAAAGATTCATAAAGGATTATGAAGATATTTGGTGATGAAAGGAGACAATTCTGGTGAAGGCAGATTGGACATCAACCCACTGTTGAGGATGTGGGTCCCACAATACTGGACCAATGAAGCCCAAATTTCTTTTGATTATATAAGACATACAGGGGAACAAATAATTATTCATGCCAAAGTTCTAATTCGGTCTCCATGATGGTGATCAAGGCAGCCCAAATGGAAGATCAGAATCTGGGCCAGAATCTGCGGCCCAGAATGTCAGCCCAATGAATCTTCCATATCTCCCGAACCAGAAATTAAATTGGGCTTATATTTTACAGGAGGTTAGAAGACATCCGGTGATTTATTGTTGTCTTATATGGCCCACTCTAAATCGGCCATCTAGAAGGAATTTTAATCGAATCTGTCAAGTAGATGCAAGCTGGATGCCATCTCGGGTCAAGGGTGGAGAAGTCTCCTCTCCACCTACTTTCCAACACCTATGACTACCCTCATTGATTGGGATGACTTGGACTATTGGAGTTCGGCATAAGGATCCAACTTTTCGTATTTAAGGCAGTGGTGGTGAGGAGTAACTCATACCTTCTTTCATGTAATGTTATTATGCTCAATTTTCGTTGTAATACTTTCATTTTCCCCATGTAAGTTTCTCTTTGTATTTCTAAGTTCTTAATCCAATTCCTTCTCTTATATTCTTCCAATTTCTATACTTAAATCTCTAAAATCACAAAAGCACAGTGATAACTCTGTGTGTTGGTGATATAGTTCACACATAGGTGTGAATTCCATTCACACACACGGAGGAGTGCTCGTTATTTCCACGGTTTTAATCTCTTCAATTCAATTCTTGTAAGCCGTCTTCCGCCCACCATTGATAGTATATCATAAATGGAGGGCTAACCCTTTAATGGGTTGATCTTAGGAAGATTCAAAGGCTGGATTGAATGTTATTTAATGCACAAATTGTTGTAAATTGGTTAAATAATTCAAGACTTCCATTCTTCAATTATTTTTGCTCCTCATCTTCACTGTGTTTGAGAAAGCTAATTCCAATTACTAAATTGACCATATACCTTGGAGAGATCATGAATATGGTTCTCTAAGTGTTTAGGTGACTATTAATTGAGTTTAGTTAGTATCTAACCAGAAAATGATGAAGGTAGTGTTATTTTGAAGAATGGTTTCATCAAGAATTAATAAAACCAAAAATTTGTCTAAAGAAATAAAATGCATTCAATCCACCCAAGCGTAACCCTAACATCAACCCATTTCATTATAATTTAACTCAACTAAGATTATTAGCCTTCTCCCAAAACACTTAAAAACATATCCAAGTTGGCCACTTCATAGCCAAAAATCCATCCCTTAGGTTGTGTATCTTAGGTATCTTCTTAGGTCTCTGTGGAATCGACAACCCAAGCTACACTACAAGGACCGTCCTACCCTTCTTCTCTTGGGTAAATTTGGGCGTGAACCACACTCATTAAGAAATTTGAAAGTTTAAATTTACTTTTCCCACACTAAAATAGACATGTGTAACTTTTCCTCATCACTTCTTTAGGTTTCCATGTTACTTATTCAAACTTTTGGTTTCACAACAACACATTGATGAGGGAAATCATCTCATTTCATACAACTTTTTCACTATGATCTAATATCTTCATTATCTTCTCTTTATAGGATTTGTTTTTCTCCAATGGTACCACCTATGGATTCAGTAAATGAGATGGTTCAGGTATGTACATCCTTAAGAGTGATAAATGGAATACATTATGTACTTGAGACAGGTTTTATGGGAGTTCAAGTTGATAGGACACTCCTCTGATGCGATCAATGATCTCAAAAAGGTTGATATACCTTGGACTAAGATTTACCTTCTTCCCAAATCTCCTAAATCTCTTCCATGGTGATATTCAAAGGAATAATATGTCTCCAACAAAAAATTCTAGGACATGTCGATGATTGTTAGCACAGCTCTTTTGTTTAATCTGAGAAACTTTAACATGCTATTGGATGGTCTTCACCATCTCCGCCATTTATTCGACCATTCTTTGGACCTATAAGTTTTCATTCCCCAACTTCATACCAACATGTTGGTGTTCTGCACCGCTTCCCAAAAAGGGATTCATAAAGAACCATTTGGATAATTGAGTGGAAACTGTTTTTTGTAAAAGTACTCAACCAGAGGAAGATGTTGATCCCATCCTTCTTTGAAGTCCATTGACAATTCTCTCAACATGTCCTCAAGTGTTTGGATAGTCTGGTAAGATTTTCCATCAGTTTGAGGATGATAAGTCATACTGAATTTCAGTTCATTATTCAGAGTGTGTTGGATACTCTTCCAGAACATAGAGGTATATCTTGAATCTCGATCAGATACAATCGATATTTGTACTCTATGCATCCTTACAACTTCTATGATGTGTATATGTTTTATTTGATCCAATGAGAAATTCTATCAAACTACAGTGAAGTGTGCAGTATTTTTAAGATGATCCACAACAATCCAGATACCATTGTTTCCTTTGGATGTATTTAGAATTCTAGTGACAAAGACCATGGTGATGTTCTCTCATTTTTATGGTGGTATTGGTAATGGTTTCATCATCCACTTAGACTTCTTCCTCTTAGACTTCACTTGCTGACATACCAAGAACTTTGATGTATACTCATCTATCTCCTTATTCATGTTATCCCACCAATAAAGGAATCGTAGATATTGATACATATTTTTGTTTCCTGGGGGAATAGAAAAATTTGAACTATGTGCACCATCTAAAAGTTCTTTCTTTATATTCGGATTTTATATAACACAAATTCTTGACCCAAATATCATAATTCCTTATTCATTAACATTGAACACGAATTATTTCCCTTTTTTTATAGATTCCACTTTCTTCTAAATTTCTACATCATTCTTTTGAGCATCCTTTAACCTTTCTAAAAGAGATGTTTGAACAATATTTTGTGAAAGGATTGATGATTTTCCCTTATTTATGATTCTCATTTATGTCTTTATCAAATCAAATAAGATTGTATCCTCTTCTATTCTCATCAATGATAGAATTTCTAGGTCCTTTATACATATATCATCCTCCACCTTGTTCACTTTCCCTGGATGATAATGGATTGATCATTCATAGTCTTTGATCAACTCTAACCATCTTCGCTGAAACATATTCAATTATTTCTATGTGAATATATACTAGAGTCTTTTTTGATCTTTATATATTTCACACTTCTCCCCAAAGAGGTAATATCACCAAATTTTCAAAGTGAAGATTACTAAAACTAACCCCATATCATGTGTTGGATAATTCTTCTCATGAACATTCAATTGCCTTAAAACATAAGTATTGACTTTTTTAATTATCGTCAACACACAACTGAGGCCCTTATTCGAAGCATCACTGAATATAATGAAAAGTTCTCCACTTGTGGGTAGTGTGATCATGGGTGCAGTGATAAGCCTCCTTTTCAACTCCTTGAATCTCTCTTCACATTTATCATTCCAAAAAAAACTTGACTCAATTCTGGGTTAGCTTTGTAAGTGAGTTTGAAAATTGTGAAAATTTTCTCACAAATCGGTGATAATATCCAGCTAACCCAAGGAAGTTATGGATATCCATCATAAATGTTGGCCTCATCCATCCCTAAATTGAATTTGTCTTGGAGGGACCCACATATATCTCATTTCTTGTGATGATATGACCCATGAATGAGACTTCCTTTTTTCAGAACTCGCACTTGTTGTACTTTTCATAGAGATTATCCATTCACAAGGTTTCTAATACAGTTCTTAGATACTCCTCATGCTCCTTCATGGTTTTGGAATATATTATAATATCTTCTATAAAGACTACCACAAATTTTTCATGGTAATATATAAAGACTTTATTCATCAAGTCCCTGAAGATTATTAGAGAATTAGTGAGTCCTAAAGGAATTTCTATGATTTCATAGTTCTTGTACCTTGTACGAAAAGTATTCATGGGTATATCCTCTTTCTACACCCTTACTTGGTAATATCCTAACCACAGATCCACCTTGGATAAGTATTGTGCTCCATGTAGCTGATTAAACAAGTCATCTATTCTTGGGAAAGGATACTTGTTCTTTATTTTGATTTTTTAAGCTCTCAATAATCAACGCAAAGGAGAATTGACCCATCCTTCGTCTTGATGAAGAGGACTAGTGAACCCCATGGTGAACACTTGGGCATATAAACCATTTATCCAAATTCTCCTTTAGTTGTTTTTTTATCTCCTCAATCTCCACAACATCAATTCTATACGGAGTCATAGATATTTTCAATTCCCCAGATATAAGATCAATCGAGAATTCAATGTATCTTCTAAGAGTTAGACCAAGAAATTCCTTGGGAAACACGTTATTGAATTCCCTCACAGTAGGAATGTCTTAGAGGATTGTTCCTTCCTTAGACTCAATCATCTGAGAAAGATACACATTCTCATAGGGAAGTAATATCCATGCTTGAGATGATGGTGCTAAAGAAGATTCATCCTCCTCCTTTAACTTGTACAGAATTTGGAGTCAATTCATATATAAAGATTTATTTCCCTCTCATGGTAATTTATGTAGGCTCTATATAGGGAAATCCAATCCATCTCAATAATTGCATCAAATTACACTAGAGGGAGTATGAATAGGTTCTATGGTAATTTAAATCCACAAATTTTGTCAGGGGATGAGTTATATTCATGGGATGTAATAATTTCTCTATTTTTTTGTTCTCACTAACATCTCTACTTCCATGATTTGTGGTGGTGTTTGGATTTTTCTACTATACTTTATGGATATAAAATAATGCATAGAACCAGAATCGAAAATTATATTTTCTATTATTGAATGAATAAATATTGTACCTATACCACTTCATTTTTGGTATTCATTTCATTAGTAGCGATAGAAATAGAACATCATTAATGCCTTTTATGTTGTTGGTTTCCTCATAAAACCTTTTTCTTAACGCACTGGCTCAAAAATTTCTTGGGTTCTTTGCAGTTCTAGTAATGAACAATGTGTTGAGGGTCGAACCCAACATTACTATCCTCTATCACAACAGCAGTTTTTTGTTCTCAGTAACTATTGTCTGGGTTCCCCACTCTTCCACACCTAAATCATTTCCTCATCCCTTCAGAAAATTTATGGGGTGCTTCTTTCCACACCTTTTTCAAGTCAGGTGCTATAATTTCTTAGCACCGTTCAATTTATCTATCAGAACTCCAGAATTAAAGTCCACTTCCCACTTATTATCCCCATGATACCCCTAAGATTATCTGATCTCTTTTTCATATTTGAGGAAACATTATAAAATTCCCTCATATCTATCAAAGTTACAGATCGGTAGGGAATTCTGTAGGCTAGGTTTTATCCCACTAAAGAAGTAGTCAACCTTGTATTCGTGGGTAACTACAAAGTCAGAGGTGTATCATCAAGCCTTGTGAATTTTTCCTCATACAATCTAATGGATTCATTGTATTTTTTCTTGAGTTCAAGTAATTACCTTTCCATATTAATTTAGGGGGTGTGAGGAAAATATTTATCAAGAAACATTTTCCATAAATACTTTAATTCCAATGCCTCGATCTCTTCCTCGGGATTTGTATATTTTATCAATGTCCACTATTGATCTGCTTCACCCTCCATAAGATAAGCAACCAGAATAACCTTATCTTGTTCATAACATTGAAGTATGGAGAATATCTTCTCAATGGATTTGATCCAGTGTTCAGTGATTGAGGGATCAGATGATCCACTGAAAGTGGGAGGCATTTGTCTCATGTAGCTCTTGATTGCAGTTTGTTCTTTATTAGGGGGATTGGAAGTTCTTCTTGACCCATGTTTCTATTCAAAACATGAGTTAACTAAGAGATTATCATGCAAATTTTTTTATTCCCACTCCCCTCGGATTGGGAATCTATTTAGAATAGTCATCACATTGATCTTCACATCAGTTGTTATCCTGAGTCCTCCTATTACCGACAATTGGCTAGAAAAAAAAGAAAGTTAGGGGTAAGTATTTTAAACTATTAAAAACATAAAGAGTAATACTATAAAAAAGGGAAATCTTATAAATTAAATTTATTTCATTAACTTATGAAATTTTAGGATTTAATCTAAGTTATCCATGATCTACTTCCCAAAAAAATATTCTTAGGGGCATTTTTCTATTCCCTTAATATTGGTTCATACTAAGCTTATGAATTTATTAATGAATATCCCCTAGGATTGTAGAACCAATAGTGTAGTAAGTCATGTTTTTGTGCACTAGTTCCTGTTCAATTCTAGCTCCAAGCTGTGTTTTTGGGTTTTAACCCAAAATACATCTGTGCCAGAGCCACCTCTACTTGTTCGTATCCAGATAGGGATATATTTTCTCGACAACCCTGCTCGTTATTACCACTTAAGACATAAAATACAACATCTTTATTGAAAACTCAAATTATATGACCACGACATTCCTTCATACTTATCATTGCAAGGGATAACCAGAGGATATACATAAGAAAAGGGTGATCTATAAAGCCCCTAAAGGGAGTAAACAAGGCATAAAATGAAAAATAAAATATATTTTAGGTAATATACATATCAATGGAGAAAAAGTGATACATGAACATAAAGGAATGATATAGCATGATTAACATAACATGGAAATGTTTCAATAACATACAACATGATATTAGCATTAAACAAGGCTCATTGCACATGGATTAGCATGAGTAAAACCTAATTTCACATGAATTAGAATGATTAAACCCTCATTTCACATAGATTATCATGATACTAAAAAATACTTAATTCATTAGAGAGCTATCTGGGTGCACCCTTCATAATCATTTTAATCTCATGCTTAAGTGTTCCACATAGATCATATAACATGGACTCTTTCATCATCATCATCATTTATTCCATGAAAAAGGAATGTGGAATACATACATGAATGTATATAATCAATAAGTACATGGGAAGAAAGGTGAATAATATTGATAGAGAAATGGGTATGATATTTACAACATCATGATTTTGGCTTGGAAAATCACGGTGTAATTTCGGCAGCATAACAGTGTCATATGGAAATTCATAAATTTGGTGGAATAGAAAGAAAGGGGTAACTCATCATTAGTAAATGAAATAGGTAGTAAGGGGATCACATAACATAATATCTCAACATATGAAATTTAATTTAGACACATAATATAGACTAAATTCTTGAATAGAAATAAGAAGAGTGAAATCTCTTACGGAATTTCAGCATGGTAATGGGTGTACATGGAAGGCATTAATTAGAGTTAAATGGGTCTATAATCATTCAAACATAAGGAGGGAATTATGGGGGAGGTGAAAAATAATACCCCAACATTTTTAATTGAAAATAAAATGGTATAAAAACATAAGGAAACTTGGATAAAAATTTGAAAGGAAGGAAAGTAAGGATCCCTTACATGAGTGTGTGACTTCAAAAGCTTGAAGAGGGGCTTATTGAGATCTTGGGGCACCTTGGGAGGATTATAGAGAGAGAGAAAAAAATTAGGTATGTTCTCCATGGATTTTTAGTGAAGATAATTGGGAGCCTGGGTAGGTTTATTTAGAAAATGAGATGGGAATTCTTTAATATTTTAGAAACATAGGTTTTTGAATCTGTATAATTAAATATTCAAAACCACAAAAAATACAATGGATTTTTCCCATTTTTTTCCAAAGAGGAGTGGGAAAAATTATTTCATAAGTAAAGTGGCTTAACATATTAATTTATTTTTATTTATTATGTGTAGGAGAGTCACACTCTTAAAAAAATGAATTTAAAATAATAAAATATATTATACATTATGGAGGATTCACTGAGGCTTTATAAAATAAGTAAAACAAATCTAAAATAATATTATTTTAATGGGAAAAATATATATGGCCTAGAATACCCATTATATTATTTATTACATCATTTTGGTGTCATTATGATGTCATAAAACACATATTTTATTAATACGAAATTTAATTTTTACCCCAAAATTTGACTGCCTCGTAAAATTATAAAAAATTCACCATTGGATAATTTGTACATCATGATTTTAAAAAAAAATATTAATTTTATCTAAATAGTTTTCTAAATATTTTAATTTTAACTTTTCAAATGAAAACCATCATTTATTGAAAATTCATGGGTTTTGACAAAAATAGTTTTCAAATCATAATAAAAATTACATTTGACTTTATAAAAATTATATACTCATTTATTATTCAGAAATTATTTTGATGGTGATATTTTATTAAAATATTAATTATTTTAAAAATTCATTAATTTCTTAAAATATACACATTCTTTTTTATCGTATAAATAATATATCTCTTATTAATCTAATTACCTAATCATTTACAAATAAGGAACTAATTTAATAATAATTTATAAGAATTTTACTTATAATATTATTAATAAAAACCTTATTTTAATATAATAAGGTATATATTTCTCAGAATTACCATTTTTCCCAAAAAATCAATTTTTCAAATTAATCATTTTTTAAGAAATACTATTCCTATAAAGGAATTTATGGAATATGACTTCTATTTATAAAAAATTGATTACACAATAAGTAACTAATACCATATTACATAACCCATTATAACACATGCATAATACCTAAGGGTAAGCTGTTCGATGGTGACTGACTCTTAGGGTGGCTCGAATTACATTATTCATGTGGTAATCTCTATTAACTTGAACTTATCTCATAGAATATTCCATTCAAGCTTAATGGGTTGAATATTGGCTCGGTATTGGTCAAGAGAGAAGCTCAGTGATGCTACCTCTTTTCGTAGCTCCAAAAAATGATCTTTGTATAGCCCTAGTCTACTAGATGAGGTTATCCTCTCCTTTTTCTATGTCGAAAAGATTTTTTTAAGAAACCTTATATTTATATTAGTCACGTGATCACTATTTAATGCCTATATTATCAACAGTAATGATACTTAACGGTAATTTAAACCCAATAATAAAAAATTATTTTATGTGTTTTCTATATCTATAAGACCTTAAAATAAGAAATTTTATTCATAAATGAATGATTCATTACAAAATTCCCCCATAAGAAATTTCACTGTTGAAATTTCCTTTTCCCACACTAAAATAGATGAGGGTAAATCTTCCTCCTCACTTCTATAGGTTCCCACATTGCTTCGTCAAACTTGTGGTTTCTACACAACACCTTGATGAGGGGCATCATCTTATTTTGTAAAACTTTTTCTATATGATCTATGATCTTCACTGACATTTTTTCATATGAGAGATCATTTTCCAATGGTTCCACATCTGGATTCAGTACATGCGATGGGTTAGGTATGTACTGTCTCAAGAGTGATATATGGAATACATCATGTACTTGAGAAAGGTTTGGTGGGAGTTATAGTCAGTAGGCCACTACTTTGATGAGATCAAGGATCTCAAAAGGTTAGATGTACTTTGGAATAAGCTTTCCCTTCTTCCCAAATCTCATAAATCTCTTCCATGGTGATATTCAGAAGAATACCATGTCTCCAACATCAAACTCTTGGTCTCATTGATGATTGTATGCATAGCTCTTTTGTCAACTGTGAGAAGATTTAATGTGTTGTTGGATGGTCTTCACCTTCCCTGCCATTTCTTTAACCATTTCTAGACCTAGAAGTTTTTTATCCCCAATATCATCCCAACATGATGATATTTTGAACCTCTTCCCATAAAGGTATTCATAAGGAGCCATTAGGATACTTGAGTGGAAACTTTTGTCGTAAGAGAACTCAACCAGAGGAAGATTTTGGTCCCATCCTCCTTTGAATTCAATTTATCATGATCTAAACATGTCCTCAAGTGTTTTCATAGTTTTCGTAGATTGTACATCAATTTGACAATGATAAACCACAATGATGTTCAAATCAGTATTAATAGTGTGTTTGAGACACTTCTTGAATTTAAAGGTGAATCTTGGATCTCGATTAAATACAATTGATAGTGGTACTTCATGCATCCTTACCACTTCTCTGATATCTATCCTTTCCAGTTTATCCAATGAAAAATCATCTCTATTTGTAATGAAGTGTGCAGTCTTTTTAAGACAATCCATAACAACCCATATAGAGTTGTTTCTTTTGGATTTCTCCAAAAGTCTAGTGACAAAGTACATAGTGGTGTTCTCCCATTTCAATGTTGGTATGGGTAATGTTGCATCATCCCCTTAGACTTTTTCCTCTCAAACTTCACTTGTTGACATACCAGGCACTTTGATGTATACTCAATGATCTCCTTCTTCACGTTATCCCAACAGTAAATCTCTTTGAGATCTTAGTACATCTTTGTTTTTCTTGGGTGAATGGAGAAATTATAACTATTTGCATCATCCAAGACTTGTTTCTTTAACTCTGGATTTTATGGAACACATTGTCTTGATCCAAATATCACAATTCTTTATTCATTAACATTGAACTCTACGGATTTCCCTTTTCTGATAGTTTCCACTTTCTTCTGAATTTTCACATCATCCTTTTCAGAATCCTTTAACCTTTCCAAAAGAGACAGTTGAGAAATAATTTGTGAAAGGATTGATAATGTTCTCTTATTTATGATTCACATGTCTGTCTTCATCAAATATAATAATATTGGATCCTTTTCAATTCTAATTAGTGATATAATCATTGGTTATATTCTACATAGAGAATCTGACACCGTGTTCGCTTTCCTATGGTAGTAATTGATTTATAAGTCATAGGCCATGATCAGATCTAACCATCTTCGTTGGTGCATATTCAACTCTTTTTATGTGAATATATACTTTAGGTTTTTTTGATCTGTATATATTTCACACTTCTCTACAAATAGTTAATGTCGCCAAATCTTCAAAGAAAAAATTACTGCAACCAACTCTTGATCATGTTTTAGAGAGTTATTCCCATGAACTTCCAATTTCCATAAAGCATAGGAAATTAATTTTTCATTTTTCATCAACACACAACAAAGGACATTCATTTAATCATCAATAAATACCATGAAAAGTTCTCCACTTCTGGGTAGTGTGAGCATGGGTGCAGTGATAATCCTTCTTTTCTACTCCTTGAATCTCTCTTTATCTTAATTATTCCAAAAAACTTGACTCCCATCAGAGTTATCTTGGTAAGAGAGTTTAACAATCATGATAAATTTATCAAAAATTGGTGATAATATACAACTAACCCAAGGAAGCTACAAATATCCATCATTGATGTTGGCATCATTCATCCCTCAATTTCAATTGTCTTAGAGGGATCCAAATATAACCCATTACTTGTGAGGATATGACCCAATAATGAGACTTAATTCAACCATAACTCACACTTTTTGTACTTTTCATAGATCCTCTCCTTTTTCAAGATCTCTAGTATAGTTCTTTGATTCTCCTTGTGTTCCTCCTTGGTTTTGAAGTATATTACAATATAATCTATGAAGACTACCAAAAAATTTTCAAGATAATCTCTAAAGACTCTATTCATAAAGTCCATGAAGATTTCTAGAGCTTTATTGAGTCCGAAAGGCATTACTATGAATTCATGGTTCCCATACCGTATACAAAAAGTAGTCTAGGGGATATCCCCCTTCTTCACCCTTACTTGGTAATATTCTGACTACAGATCCACCTTGGATAAGTATTATACTCCACGTAGCTGATAAAACAGGTCATAAATTCGTGGAAAAGGATACTTGTTCATTATTGTGATTTTGTTTAGATCATGATAATCAGTGAAAATTCACATTGAATCATCCTTCTTCTTGATGAAGAGGAATAGTGAACCCAAAGGTGAAGCACTTGGGCATATAAACCCTTTATATGAATTCTCTTGTAGTTGTTTATTTAGCTCCTCAAGCTCCATAACAGCCATTCCTTATGGATTCTTGGATATTGGAAACACCCCAGGTATAAGATCAATTGAGAATTAAACATCTCTTCTAGGAGGAAGACCTGTAAATTTTTCATGAAACATGTCTACGAATTACCTCACAATATTCATGCCTTCGAGGATGGTTCCTTCCTTAGAATCAATCATATGAGAAAGATACGATTGCTCATAGGGCAGTAATATCCATGCTTAAGATGATGTTGTTAAAGAAGATTCATCCTCTTCCTTGCACTTATATAGAATCTGGGGTTGATTCACCATATGTAAAGTGATTTCTCTCTCATGGAATTTTATATTGGCTCTATATAGGGAAATACAATCCATGATAGGAATTGCATCATACTCTACAATAGGAAGTATGACGAGGTTCACTGGGAAGTTCAATCCAAAAATTAGGATAGGGGAGGAGTTATATTCATGGGATGCAATAATTTCTCCATTTCCATTATCACCAACATCTCTACTTCCATGATTTGTGGTGGTGTTTGGATTGTTCTACAAAACATCTAGGATATAAAAGAATTAGTAGAACCAGAATCAAAAAAGTATGTTCGTTATTCATGAATGGATAACTAGTGTACCTTTCACCACTTCATTTTTGGGATTCACCTCAGCAATAGTGATGGAAAACGATCGCCCTTGCTACCTTGGAGGTTATTGGTTGCCTCAAAAAACCCTTGTCTTAGGGAATGGGTTCGCAAATTGCTCTGATTCTTTGCATTTGTAGAAATGAACAATGCATTGACGGTTGAATAAATAATTCCTCTCCTCTATCACAACAGTGGGTTTTTGGATAGTCCATTCAGATTGTCAATCAGTTTGATGATGATAAACTGTACTAATGTTCAGCTCAGTATTTAGACAGTGTTAGATCTAGAGACTCTTCCAGAACATAGAGGTGAATCTTTGATCTCGATCAGATACAATCGATAGTGGAACTCCATGCAGCCTTACAACTTCTCTGATGTATATTTGTTTCAGTTGATCCAATGATTAATCCTCTCGAAATGAAATGAAATGTGTAGTCTTTGTAAGATGATCGACAACAACCCATATAGCATAGTTTTCTTTGGATGTCTTCAGAGGTCCGGTGACAAATTCCATGGTGATGATTTACCATTTCCATGTTGGTTTGGGTAATGGTTATATAATCATCTTATACATCTTCCTCTCAGCCTTCACTTGCTAATATACCAGGTACATTGATGTATATTATGTGACCTCCTTCATCATGTTATCCTACAAATAATTCTCTCATAGGTCTGGATGCATCTTTGTGTTTCCAAGGTGAATACAGAAATTCAAACTATATGAATCATCCAAAAGTTCTTTCTTTAACACTTTATTTTATGGAACACATATTCTTGAACCAAAATCTCACAATTCCTTCTCCATTAACATTGAACTCTAAGGATTTCCCTCTTCTTATAGTCTCCACTTTTTTCTGAATTCCCGCATCAACTTTTTGAGCATCCTCTATCCTTTCCAAAAGAGATAGTTGATCAATTTTTTGTGAAATTATTGTTGATGTTCCCTTATTTATGATTACCATGTCCATCTTCATCAAATATAAAAAATTGTATCCTTCTCAATTCTCATCAATGATAGAATCTATGGGTCCTTTCTACTTAGGACATTCACCACCATGTTCGCTTTCCTATGGTGGTAATGGATTGAGTGGTCATAATCCTTGATGAGATCTAACTATATTTTTTGGAACATATTAAACTCTTTCTTCATAAATATAAAATTGAGGATTTTATGATCCGTATATAGTTCACTCTTCTCCCCAGAGTGGAAATGTCACCAAATTTTCAAAGTGAAGATTACTGCAGCTAACTCCAGTTCATGTGTTGGATAGTTCTTCTCATTAACTTTAAATTGCATTTAAGCATAGTAAATGACTTTTTAATTTTTCATTAACACACATCCCATTCCCATATTTTAAGCATTGCTGAATACCATGAAAATTTATCCACTTTTTGATAGTGTGAGCATAGGTGCACTGATAAGCCTCTTTCTCAACTCCTTCAAGATCTCTTTGAATTCGCCATTCAAAGAAAAATTTACTCCATTCTGAGTTAGCTTGGTAACATGGTTTGATAATTGTGAGAAATTTCTCACAAATCAGAGATAGTATCTAGATAACCCATTGATGCTATGAATATTTGTCATATATGTTAGCCTTGTCCATCACTAAATTGAATTTCTCATGGAGGGATCCATAGATATCCCATTTCTTGTGATGATATGACCCAATAATGAGACTTCCTTCAACCAGAACTCACACTTATTGTACTTTTCATAGATATTATCCTTTTCCTATGTCTCTAGTATAGTTTATAGATACTCCTCATGCTCCTCCTTGGTTTTGTAGTATATTAGAATATAGTCTATAAAGAATATCAAAAATTTGTCAAGTTAATCCCTAAATACTCTATTCATCAAGTCCACGAATATTTATGGAGAATTACTAAATATGAAATTAATTAATACGAATTCATAGTACCCATACCTTGTACGAAAAAAATTCTTTGGGATATCCTCCTTCTTCACCCTTACTTGGTAATATCCTGACCGCAGATCCACCTTGGAGAAGTACTGTTCTCCATGTAGTTGATCGAACAAGTCATAAATTCATGGAAAAGGATAATTGTTCTTTATCTTGATTTTTTGAGCTCACAATAATCAATAAAAATGTGAATTGACCCATCCTTATTCTTGATGAAGAGGACTTGTGCACCCCATGGTGATGCACTTGGGCATATAAAACCTTTATCCATATTATCGTGTATTTGTTTCTTTAGTTCCTCAAGCTTCAAAAAAACCATTATACATGTAGTATTGGATATTGAAAATTTCATAAGTATAATTTAAATCAATAATTAAACATGTCTTCTAAGAGAAAGACCAGGCAATTCCTTGGGAAACACATCAGTGAATTCCCTCACAAAAGGCATGTCTTCGAGGATGGTTCCTTCTATAGTCTCAATCATCTGAGAAAGATATGTGTGATCATAGAAAAGTAATATCCTTTCTTGAGATGATGGTTCTAATGAATATTTATCCTTATCCATTCACTTGTACAAAATTGGGGGTCGATTCACCATTTGGAGAGTGATTTCCCTCTCATAGCAATTTATGTTGGCTTTATATAGGGAAAGTTGATCCATGTCGAGAATTACATCAAATCCTACTAGAGGGAGTATGAAAAGGTTCATCGGGATGTTCAATCCACAAATTGTGACATGGGAGGATTTATATTCATGGGATTAAATAATTTCCCCAATTGTCATTCTCACAAACATCTCTACTTCCATGTGGTGTTTTGATTATTCTACTAATCTTTTGGGATATAAAAGAATGTGTATAACTATATATGATAACCCTACCTTTCACTTTTTGATTCTGGTTCTAAAATATCCAATACAGAATTAGTAATGAGTTCTTTTTAAATAATAAACACATAAATGGGAATCCAATGACAAAAACGGATAACTATGATATTAAATTTATTTTTTAACTTATGAATTTCTAAGCTTCGATCCAAGTTATCCATTATTTATTTTCCAGCATGTATTCTTAGAAGAATTTTTTTATTAACTTAATAATGGTTCGTACTATGCTCATGAATTTACCAAATCATATTCCCTAGGAGTGTCGAACTTATAGTGTAGCAAGGCCCATTATTGTGCACATGTTCCCATTTGAGTCTAGCTCAAACCGGTATCTTTGGGTTGTACCCCTAGATACATTTGTGCCAAAGCAATCTCTACTTGTTCGTATCAAGATCTATATGTGTTTACATGATAAACCACATACTATATACCTTCCAAATTTAGGGATTGTTTTAGTATACTTAGTCTTATCCCTAAGGCTTTCAGTAGGGTTTTGTAATCCTAATCCCAAAAATAACTAAACCTATCCTCTAATACCAACTATAACAACCCTGATCTTTATTAAACACTTAAACATGATTTATTACATAAACATGCTATTAAGAAAACTCGAAGGATTAATAGGCCTAGTTTCTTTGGAAATAATCAACATTACATAACAACTTAAAACATGAAATACAACATCTCTATTTCAATCTTTTTTCACATGACTAACTCATTCCTTTGTAGTTAACACTACATGGGATAACCAAAGGAGATACGTAAGAAATGTTGTACCCCACACTCTTTGATTTTCATGATCACAATCACTTTTATATGTGTCTAACATTGTTTGAAGTGTTTTTGATTGAAAGGCACGAGGTTGCCAAGAAGTTGGCCCAAGAATGAACATCAAATGGACTGAAATTCAGTCCACCGGCCAACCGGTGTGATAGCACCGGTCAGCCGGTGGAACTGGCAGAGGGATTTCCCACTGCCAGGTCCCACCGGTCGACCGGTGGCTCTGTCACCGGTCGACCTGTGGCACCCAGCCCAAATAGTGTTTGCTACTGTCTTGCCACCGGCCAGCCGGTGGCTCCTCCACCGGTCGACCGGTAGAGCCTGGATCAAGACTCTTCTTCTCTACGAAGGCACCGGCCAGCCGGTGGAGCTGTACCGGCCAGCCGGTAGCCCAGTCAAACTAGCCGTTGGGCTGTTGACCAGCCTGTCCACTTGGATCCCAACGGCTCTTTAAGCCTCTCCAACGGCTCCGAAGACTCTCCAAGGGTTCCATGCCTATAAATAAAGGCCAAGGAAGCCCCGGACACTAACCGGAACTATACGGAAGCCCACGGACACGTTGTTCATCATTTGGCGTACCTCCGGCGACTTCCTTCAAAGGAACCTCAATAGCTCCAACAACTTCCACATCCAAGGAGCTCCACTCAAGAAGCTTGGGAGTGCACGTCTTCAACTCCATTCAACCTTTGGCGCCCAAGTCTTCCTCAATTACGGTTTTTATTGTTTTATCCTTTTTGAGCTTAAAATTGGGTTTGTGCCTACAAACCCCAAACTCTTTTCTCATCCCTCTTTCTTTTGGGTTCTCACACCACCACTAAGGTGTGAAGAGGTTGTCAAGCTTTCCTTTAAATAGCTTGAGTTAGGTGAGCTAGCCTTCACCCGTTAAAAAGGCTAGTGGGTTCTTACTTAACCATTAAAAGTAAGTGGGTTCTTGCTCAACCCTAAAAAGCAAGCTGTAATAGGTCCTAGTGCTACCTCAAAGCCTAGTGGGTTTCTTGCTAAAACCATTGAAAAGCAAGCGGTAGGAATCTCTCAACGGTTGAGTTGGGAGCGGAGACGTAGGCCGGGTTTTGGCCGAACTCCGTTATCAATTTCGTGTGTCTTGCCTCCTTTATTTCCGCTGCATTCAACTTTGATTTTTAATTTGTTAATCATTTTTTAAAAAGGCAATTCACCCCCCTCTTGCCATCTTTTCCCCGTCTCGTTTATTCCGACCCAACAATTGGTATCAGGGGGAGTATTTGAATAATTCCCTAACCGGTTTCAAATTAAAGATCCTACCTTTTTTGATGGCTTCTACCGCTTCAACCTCTTACGCCCCCGAAGGACATTCTTTGGATCGTGCTCCATTCTTTGATGGAGCCGATTATAGTTTTTGGAAAACCCGCATGACCACTTTTCTTAAAAGCATTGGCTATCCTATTTTTAAAATTGTCATGCATGGTTATTCATTTTCTTCTCCCGATGAATCCAAATGGACCCCCGCCGACATTGCAAATTTCGAGCTTGATGGCAAAGCCATGAATGCTCTTCATTGCGGGTTAGATAGAAATGTTTTTTATCATATTTCTTCTTGCACATCTTCTCATGATATTTGGATGTTTTTAGAACTAACCTATGAAGGTACTAGCGAGGCTCCAAAGCAAGAACCCGCTCAAAAGCAGGTACCCGATGCAAAATCCGTACCCGCTTGCCCACTCCACAAGAAAAGGGCTAAGAAGAAGAAAAAGAAGAAGGCTTCAAAGGCAACATGGAGTGATAGCTCCTCCTTCTCCTCCTTCTCCTCAAGCGACCAAGGTAAAAAATGCCTAATGGCAAAACATGAGGTATCATCTTCCGACTCTTCTTCCTCTTCCTCTAGTTCTTCAAATTCTTTTAATCATTTATCATATGAAGAACTCCAACATGCTAGAGATCAATTAGAAAATGGTTTTCATGAACTCTCGTCAAAATTTGTTGCTTTAAAAAAGTCTTTCAAAAAACTCTCCTCCGAAAAAGACCAACTTCTCAAAGAGAAGGAGGAACTCTCCCTCAAAATCCAAAATTTTCCAAATGTTGATTCTATGGAATCAACCATCAAGGACCTTAGAGAATCCTTGGCTAAGTTCACCCAAGGGGAACAAAATCTGACCAAACTCTTAGGTTCCCAACGCATTTCCCGAACCACTCAAGGACTTGGCTATACCAACCAAGCCTCCTCCTCCCATGCACCCACTGTTTTTGTAAGGGGGAGCTCCGCTTACAAATTTTGTAATTATTGCAAGAAAACCGGGCACCTCATTTATGAATGTAATTGTAAAAACGCCCGGTATGGGCAACCCAAAAGTTTTTTCTTTTCGGACGAATTTTATAGGAGAAGACCTTCTATGAGACAAGTTTGGATTGAAAAATCCCTTCTTGTGAGTCTCTCCGGGCCAAAATTTATTTCCTTTCCCCGGTGATTTGTTGTTTTTATTTAGGGGGAGTTAGGATCTTTTTAGCCCTTTTCAATTTCAAAATTTTTCGATTCAAACTTCCAATTTCAACTCTTGGTTTCAAATTTTTCAATTCAAAATTTTCAAATCAATCTTCATTTCAAAACTTTCAATTCAAACTGTTATTCAAATTTTCATTTCAATTTCAAAAATTTCAATTGATTTAAAATTCTCATATCTAGTTTTTCAAACCCTTTCCCTCAATCAAGTTTTATGCCCCATTCTATTTTGATAATCACAAAGGGGGAGAAATTTCTTGATTGATTGGGGGAGAATCTTTTCTCTCATGCTTAGTATTTATTTTCAATTTATCATTTAAAGCATGCCTTTCATTTAAGTTTTTACATTGCTTTGATAAGTGATTGTGATCATCAAAATAGGGGGAGATTGTTGTACCCCACACTCTTTGATTTTCATGATCACAATCACTTTTATATGTGTCTAACATTGTTTGAAGTGTTTTTGATTGAAAGGCACAAGGTTGCCAAGAAGTTGGCCCAAGAATGAACATCAAATGGACTGAAATTCAGTCCACCGGCCAACCGGTGTGATAGCACCGGTCAGCCGGTGGAACTGGCAGAGGGATTGCCCACTGCCAGGTCCCACCGGTCGACCGGTGGCTCTGTCACCGGTCGACCTGTGGCACCCAGCCCAAATAGTGTTTGCTACTGTCTTGCCACCGGCCAGCCGGTGGCTCCTCCACCGGTCGACCGGTAGAGCCTGGATCAAGACTCTTCTTCTCTACCAAGGCACCGGCCAGCCGGTAGCCCAGTCAAACTAGTCGTTGGGCTGTTGACCAGCCTGTCCACTTGGCTCCCAACGGCTCTTTAAGCCTCTCCAACGACTCCGAAGACTCTCCAAGGGTTCCATGCCTATAAATAAAGGCCAAGGAATCCCCGGACACTAACCGGAACTATACGGAAGCCCACGGACACGTTGTTCATCATTTGGCGTACCTCCGGCGACTTCCTTCAAAGGAACCTCAATAGCTCCAACAACTTCCACATCCAAGGAGCTCCACTCAAGAAGCTTGGGAGTGCACGTCTTCAACTCCATTCAACCTTTGGCGCCCAAGTCTTCCTCAATTACGGTTTTTATTGTTTTATCCTTTTTGAGCTTAAAATTGGGTTTGTGCCTACAAACCCCAAACTCTTTTCTCATCCCTCTTTCTTTTGGGTTCTCACACCACCACTAAGGTGTGAAGAGGTTGTCAAGCTTTCCTTTAAATAGCTTGAGTTAGGTGAGCTAGCCTTCACCCGTTAAAAAGGCTAGTGGGTTCTTACTTAACCATTAAAAAGTAAGTGGGTTCTTGCTCAACCTTAAAAAGCAAGCTGTAATAGGTCCTAGTGCTACCTCAAAGCCTAGTGGGTTTCTTGCTAAAACCATTGAAAAGCAAGCGGTAGGAATCTCTCAACGGTTGAGTTGGGAGCGGAGACGTAGGCCGGGTTTTGGCCGAACTCCGTTATCAATTTCGTGTGTCTTGCCTCCTTTATTTCCGCTGCATTCAACTTTGATTTTTAATTTGTTAATCATTTTTTAAAAAGGCAATTCACCCCCCTCTTGCCATCTTTTCCCCGTCTCGTTTATTCCGACCCAACAAGAAAGGGGTGTGTTATAAACCTCAGTAAAGGAGTAAACAAGGGATAACATGAATGATAAAATAAATATTAGGTAATAGGCATATTAATGGAGCACAAGAGAAAAATATACATAAAGTCATTATATAGCATGGTTATCATAACAAGGAAATTTGGAAACAACGTACAACATAATATTAGTATTAGAAAAGGCTCACTGAACATGGATTAGCATGAGTAAATCCTCATTTCATGTGAGTAATAATGAGTAAAACCTCATTTCACATGGAATATAATGATATTAAACATCACCCAATGCATTGAAGTGCTATTACGGCGCACCCATCATAAACATTTCAATCTCATGATTAAGTGTGTCATATAGATCATATAACATGGATTCATTCAAAATAATCATTTATTCCACAATCCAAGAATGTGTAACTAATAAATGAAATTATATAATCCAAAATTATGTGTTCATAAAGGTGAATACGCTTAATAGATAAATGGGCATGGTATTCACTACATAATGATTTTGGCATAGAAAATCATGGTGAAATTTTGGGAGCCTAACGGTGTGACATAAAATTCATAAAAATGGTTGTTAAAATATAAAGGGTTATACCATAATATATACATGAAATGGAAATTAAAGGGTTCATATAAATACATTTTCTAACACAAGTAATTTGGAAATAGAAGTCATAACATAATAGAGAAACTTGAAGAAAGAGGAGAAATGGAATAACTCATACAAACTTTTGGCTTGGTAATGGCTATGCATGGGAGCGATTAATGAGTTATAAAGAGGTATCCCATCATATAAACATAATAAGGTCAGTATGGGGAGGTTCTAAAACATACACCATCATTTGAAATTGAAAATAAAATGGTGTAACGATATAAAGAAACATGGATAAAAATGGGAAAGGAAGCGAAATGAGGATCCCTTAAAGAAATTCGGCATGGGAACATGTGCACATAAGGGTTAATAAGAGGATTAAATGAGATTTAAAGTGAATATAATCATTTATAACTAAAATAGGAAGTAATTATGATGTTTAATATAATATCCCAACATATGAATAAAAGATATTAAAGGAAATAACATGAAAAAATTCTTGATAAAAGAGGAGGGTGAAGGATCCCTTACTTGAGTGTGTGAATTCAAAAGCTTGAAGAGGGTATTCTTGAGAAATATTGTCACCTTGGGAGGATTATTGATAATGGAGGACTAATTATGGAATTTATCAAAGTATTTTTAGTTAAGAGAAGTAGGATCTTGGGTGGGTTTATATAGGAAATGATAGGGGAATTCTTTAATATTTCACAAACTTAGGTTTTGGAATAAATATAATTAAATATTCAAAACCACAAACCTTCCCAAGGTTTTTTCCAAAGAGGAGTAGAAAACATTATTTTATAAGCACAATTTCTGAATATATTAAAATATTTTCCTTGATTATGTGGAGGTGAGTACACCGTCAAGGAAATGAATTTAAAATTATAAAATATATTATACACTTTGGATGATTCACTAAGGCATTATAAAATAAGTAAAATAAATCTAAAATTGAATAATTTTAACGGGAAAACACATATTGGGCTGACAATACACATTATAGTATTTATTACATCAATTTGGGGTCATTATGATGTCATAAAATGCATATTTTAATTATACGGTATTTAATTTTTACCAAAAAAATTTGATTGTCTTAGAAAATTAGGAAAAATTCACCATTTTATAATTTCAAAATCCTGATTCTAAAATTAATATTCATTTTATCAAAATAATATTCTAAATATGTGAATTTTTACTTTAAAAATGAAAACTAGCATTTATTGAAAATTCACGGGTTTTGACAAAAACATTTTTCAAACCTTAATAAAAATCACATTTGACTTCATAAAAATTATATAATAATTTATTATTCATCATAGTAATTTGATAATAATATTTTATTAAAATATTAATTATTTCAAAAAAATCATTAATTCCTTAATATAAATTCTTTAATTAAAAAAATACACTTTCTGTTTCATCGTATAAAAATATAACTCTTGTCAAACTAATTTCCTAATCATTTATAGATATGGAATTGAAATAATAATCATTTATAATAATTTTTTAATATTATTATTAATAAAAACCATAGTATATTTTAATAATATATATTTCTCAAAAGTAAAATTTTTACCTGAAGAATCAATTTATCAAAATCATCATTTTTTAACGAGATACTATTCTCATAAAGGAATTTATGGATTAATACTTTTATTTATAAAATTGTATTACACAATAAGTAACTAATACCTTATTACATAACCACTTATAACACTCATATAAGACCTATGGGTATGGTCTTTTATGGGATATACTCTTGGGTGGCTTGGATAACATCGCTCCTATGGTAATCTATATTAAATGTAACTTCTCCCATATGTGAATTCATTCAAGATTAACACGTTGAAGCTCAGCTTGAGCTTGGTCAAGAGCAAATCCTAGTGACACTACCTCCTTTATGAGCTATAAAAAATGTGCTTCGTACAGCCATAGTCTAATGGATGAGGTCTTCCTCTCCTTTTTCTGTGTCAAAATAATTTTTTTTAAAACCTTATATTTATATCAGTCATGTGATCATTGTTCAATAGCTATATTATCAATGGTAATGATGCTTAACAATTATTTAAAAATAAAAAAAAAGTGCTTGTGTTTTCTATATATATAAGACATTAAATGAGAGGTAATTTTATTCGTAAATGATTGGTTCGTTACACGGACTATCACATTACCCATACTCATATAAATAAAGTACCTATTTAACACAATTTATATCACTAAAACATAAGATAAACACATAAAAACTAATTTTTAATATAATTATATAAAAATTTAGAAAAATAATTATTTAAAAATAATTTAAACATGTAATAGGAAAAAAAATTAAAATTTATTTCAAAAACTTATATTAAATCGCTTTCCCATTTGAAAAATATTAGGATTTCTCTCAAAAATATTTATTAAAAACCTCTTAAAATATTTATCAGTTATGATAAAAATTTTGAAAAGATTTTTTTTGTATCGAGAAATAAAATTTGAAATATGTTTGGGATAAAGAAAACTCAATTAAATAATAATTTTTTTTAATTTTTAATAAATTATCTAAAATAGTCAGATGAATGCACTGTTATAGTTGAGAATTTTCAAAATTAAAATTTTAATTAATCCTTTTAAAAATACTCTTATAACACTTATCTCTTTTAATATTCAGTTTGAAAAAATATTCAAATTTATTTAGAATTCCACTTATATAAGTACCTAAAAATAATTTTTTAATATGAAATTTGAGAACCCTTATATATATGAATAGTAATCATAATTGGTATTTATCATAAGAACATTAACAACTTGAACTAACATGACCACTCAAACATGCCCCCCAATTGAATCATAATGTTACTCTACCATTGACATCATCTCCCGACCATAAAAGTCTCATTATTAATACTCAAACTCTAATAAAAACCAAGGGGAATTGTGTATCAAAACAGAAATCAGGGAATCCTCCTTATTAAACATACAGTTCTGAATTGATTCATGAATTAAAATTTAGTTACATACCATAATAATACAAATACAGACTACTATACAACCCCCACTACTCTATTCAATATTATAATGTAACTTGAACAACAATGTATGTCCCAATCCAAATATCATTTAAAAGTGCACCAAGATGCATATATAGGGGATGAATACAACGATATAATTATATATTTTTTATTACATCTCATGTACCCCATAAATGTGAAAACCAAGTAGCTTATTTTCAATTTATAAAAATATTCCCTACCCATGATAATAGATATAATCATATCACACATACCAATTATAAATAAATTAATTTTTACTTTATAAAATTTTCTACCAAGAATGAAATGTCGTCAATATTTCTATTAAATTCCTCTAAACTTCACATTTATCCAAAAAAACCCTTCACACACTAATAAAATAAAACTATTATTACCATTAAATTCAAACATGCTGAAAAAATATAATATAGAAAAAATAAGTCTTTAGAAAAAAATAACTAATTTAAATTTTTATATTATAATCTAACTTATAACACACAATAACTATTCATATAATATAATTTATTATAATCCTCCTACATCAATTGTAATGATGGGTTGAAATCAACCTTAATCGACCAAGATCTACCCTTCCTCCACAAATAATCTAATACTTAATGAAAAATCACAATTTTATCAACCACATTTACCTATATTCTACCAAAACCCAAAAGGTTTGGGTTCTTAAAAGAGTTAATAAGAGAAATTATGAGGAACTAGAGAACATATTACCATAAATTTGACACTCTATTGAACAACAATAGAATAAATACACTTGCAAAATGAGGTAATCGTATAAAACCCCTAAAAATATCATGATAATATCCTCTTCTGAGTTTGGGATAAAATTAGGCTGAGGGAGTGTTTTAGGGTAAAAATCATATTTATAGAAAACTTTAAAAACATTTGTAGTTAATATAATTATCTTCCTACACAATTAAACTGACACTATATTTTCCAAAACCTAAAAATAGAACAGAAAAGTCATTATCTTCATGAGCATGTAGTTATCCACTCATTTTATACCACCTCTAATTTCACCTAAATTAACTTTCAAGGTCCACCAAATAATTCCCCACATATTGGGACCTCATTAAGATGATATATAAGACCTTCCTAACCATATCCATATGAAAATAATACCAAAACACCTTTTAACCTCATTTTCCACATTAACCCTCCTTAAGACCCAATGTATCCTAATAATTTCACATAAAACCCAATAATTTAACACTATACTTTCACTTATAGAACCATAAACCCTTTTCAACCATATATTCCATCCCACAATATTTGAACCTAACTAAACCTAAATATTTCAATTCAACCAAAAATACTATTGTATTAAAATACTACACCACGGTATATTTTTCATCCTCGAAGAAACTGGATACAAGTTAATAAAATGAGAAGATATCATGCATAGTGATTTTATAATTATCATACATATGGATCCACAACCAGCTACATTATTTCTGATATCAATAGATGTCATTCACTAAGTAGGAATATTAAAGGTTTTTACCCACAATTTTATTCTAATTCCATGTCGTTGGTTGCTTAAACATTTGTACAAATGAACAATGAAACAAAATCCCCCTAAAGGTAATATTTAATTGATACTGAGAAATTTACTATAAAATTATTTTCAATATTATCATTTATAACAAAAAAATGCGATATTTAATTCATGATATCCCTTTCCATTAGATAATGTCTATATAAAACCATCAAGTCATCCTAACTTAGTTTCCAAAGAACATTGTAATACTAATATAAAAAATGTATACCTAATAACTCCCTTACTATGTGAGTTTATAATGTATTAATCATGAAAAAATTTATCTCCTTGAAATCCCTTAAAAATAACATCTTTTTCTCTAATCATTCAATATTGAAGTGTAAAATTGGAATTGTAACCACCAGGTTTTTCACCCAAATTCCAATGAAATGAATAATCTTCATAATTACATCATTAAACTATTCTAAAAATCTTATGAATCTTAAACATACATAATTAGAGTATAATATATGATTTGGGAAAATCAATTTCCTACTTCTATAATCTTATAAAAATTCTTTACCTTTTATATTGGGGACTCTCCAAAAGTGATTAAGAATATACACAAATGGATAAATATATATATTAATAATCCATAAATTAATATTAAATGTTTAAATAACCAAAATAAATCTCAATTTATACATGTAACTAACCAAAACCACACAGACTCTCAATTCACATCGCACCACTAAGGCCTTCTATAAGAACCTGGGTTTTTAGAACGGGTAAAAATCCCAACCCTGTTTGAATTTTTGACTTGTCCATGAGAAAACTGAAGAATTTGGGCAGTTTCTGAAAATATCCAGACTACACACCATGTACTTTAAGTACACGCCTTGTATGTGTTAGGCGAGTTTCATCCATGTGCTCGCCGATTACATGCCATGTGATGACCATGTAGAAATTTCTTACTACACGGTGTGTAGTTTTGGACACGACGTGTACCTGTGACCGTGTGGAGGTCATACATGGCATGTAGGCCTGATGGCCAGGTAGAATTGTTGAAACCAAGTACACATCGTGTCCTTGGACACTCCGTGTAGTCTGGCCGTGTATGAGGGATATACATGGTGTGCAGGCCTTTTTTCCAGGTATATTTGTTTAACCAAGTACATGTTGTGTCCCTTATAGACACGCCATGTAGTCTAGATTTGTATGTGAGAAATACATGACGTGTGGGTGAGCCGGTGGGGAAGGGAAGAAAAACAAAGTACACGCCATGTACCCCTAGGTACACGCCTTGTACTCATGTGGGAAGGTTCTGGAAAGTAAGTTGGCGGAATTCTAGCCACCAAATGAACAGTTAAATGATATACATGGCATGTGGTCCTAAAGTACACGCCGTGTACTTTCTTTTTTCACTAAAATGGGCAGTAGCATCATTTTTTAGGTAGAACCCCATTCTTTCGTCGAGTTGAGTGGGGAGAGTCATCCAGAGCTCATTCTTTTTGTCGTTCCTTCATCAAAGATATGTTTCTATCACCGATTGATCCATTGGAACTCCCTCGGTAAGGCCTCGATTCCACTTGATCCATTTATCTTGATTTCTGTACTAGAACAAGTTATACGGGTTTGATCAGTTTTGATTCTTTTATAGATCTACTGCATTTTAGACCTAATTGGAGGATTTTATCGGAGGATTAGCATCGTACGAGTCTCAGGTTGGTGGTGTATACCTCTTTTTGTGTTTTCATGGTCATTTGGGTGACACGGCTTTCGGCGTGTTTCTGGGTATTTTGAGCAGGACCCATTGTTTATCTAATATTGCATAGTATATTGTTCATTGACCTATGGGATGCCTTTGGGTATACCCTGTTATGAGTTTTCTTGAGCGGGGTCGGGTGAGGGTTTGTTTCTCATTGAGGTATTTTGTTCGGGGGATGCAAAATGCTTATATTTGAATTATAATGTTTAAAACTGTTGAGTTTAGTTTACTGAACTTGATATAAATTTTCAAGACCTTCGTGCTAGTATAGGAGAGCACCTTGCATAGTGAAATTCAACTGTTTAGATTGTTTTTCCTGTTTATGTGTTCTGTTTAAATATATTATATATGCAACTACTGAATTACATATGTTGGACCCCTTTGGGTTGAGTTAGGCATGGCCCAGATATTATTGAGTGATACAGATCATAGGTTGGGCTTGGCCCGGGTTAGGTTGGGTGGTTCTGACTACGGGATTGGGTTTCATGGGCATCGGTCTAAGGAAGGAATACTGTTAGTTTGGGCATGGCCCGTGTTACTGGGATGACAAGGCCATCAAACTTGAGCTTCATGGTCGTAGGGACACGAGGTGTCAGAGGTATTGTGGCTTGGGTACTATTTTGGTGATTACTGCTCACCCGAAAACATTGAGTAGTGTGCACAGAGAGATACTTCGTGATGAGGTGGTTTTGACCACTCATGTGGGTAGTGGCCCTCATTAGTTTCGGTTTAGGTACTATTGGTTGGGGTGCTTTCCATAGAAACCCACATGGGAGGTGATGAGCCTTCAGGGTATAGCATTGAGGCTATCGGGTTGGGGGCAGAGGCACGCCGTTATTTGAGGGCAGTATCGTTTTCCCTCCGGGTACTTTATTTGAGGGAATACATCGTTTTCCCTCTAGTTCCACCGGGTTAATACTATTGGGCGTGCCTTTTGGACGTCGGTACTTGAGACACGCGGTGTCAGGGGGCACATAGTTCTGGGTTACATGACAGAGATTACGGTGTTGGCTGAAGTAGGTGACACTTCATGGTGGCTTCTGAGCACCAGTGGAGTTTTTTATTGGTGCATCGTTTTGTTTAATACTTTCCTTATAAATGAATGCATGCTTAAACACTTATATTAGGTACGCACCATTGGGTGTCATCCTATTGAGCTTCGTCTCACACCCCGCATGGGCCCTTCGGGACGCGTGCATACATTATGGATTTGCGTACATGAAAGAGGCCAGCTTCAGAATCAGGGCTGCATTAGTTATTTCATGAAGATGGTAGGGACCTTGAGGTCCTCCATGCTAGAGTTTACCTTATTTTTCTTATTTCCTATATCAGCATGCTTACCTGTTTTTTAGCTATAGTTGTTTATCCATTGGCGCCCTTTTTATATTCAGATATGTATGACCTGCTTTGGATGCATGTTTTGTTGTTCAGTGGTAGTTACAAGTGATCAGCATGTTGTTGTGTTTATTTTTGCTATTTTTATTTATATTTATTGCTTCCTCTATTTATTTATATTGAATGTGCTTCCTCTCTGTGGGTCTGGTTCGAGTCTACTGAGTCATTTATTTCACTGCATCTTTATTTTATACTTGGAAGAGTACCATTATTATAATCCTCCAAGAGGGTATAGCCTCCCCACTATAACTATAAGACCATTGCTACTAGTCTTCAGCCTTTGGTCTTCGGGGAGGTGTGCCTATGGTAGTAGCACCCAACCCGTTTAGCACCGTTCGGGTGGTTTTTTGGGTTCGGGTCATTACAAAGTGGTATCAGAGGAGTTCTTGACAGGGATTTACTAGCAGCGTTTTACTAGCTACTAATGAGATTGAGACTTCTCTTTTATTTTTGGTGGTTTTACTATTTGTGATATGGTAGAATAGAGAGAGGTTATTACTGGAACTGGGTTTCTAGCTTATTCTTGGGAGCCTACAGCCCCAGGTATGAGGGATGTACCAAGTTTCCATGGGTGGGAATTATTGTTTGCTTCTTTCTCAAATTAATGTTTATATGATTTCCACCGCGGTGGCTCACTTGTTGTGTGATGTTATTGATTGTGATATGTAACGCTTGACCCAGTGCGGTAAGGGAGAATTGAACCTTGGCCCATTATGGCAAGTTTTGTTTGCTTGGCTCTTGATAGGCATATTTTTAGGGTATTTCAATTTCATAACTGCACGTATTCTTTGTGAAGTGATAATACCATGTGAATAAAAATAAAATTTCATGATTTTTATTCAGGAAATGTGAATAAGTGAAATTATTGATATAATTTCTTTTTGTTTCAATGTGTATTCCATGATTTATATATTTGTATAATTGCATGTGATAGGGTATTTGGGTATGGATCTTGTACGTGCATGCAGGTACTATCGGTTGAGGTGATTTTGATCACCAGGATTGGGTGACTTGGTCGTCGGTTAGAGGCAATGTGGGTTGTCAGGATGGGCAAGGCCCGAGGTACTTTTGATACTTGTCTCTGTTAGGGGTGGGTAAAGAGTCCATGAGGCCGGGATGCCGTGGCGCATGGGTTGCGGTGGGGGAGAGTAAGGGTAGTAGTTATGCATTGCTTTTTACTGCTTTCCTTATCTTCATTGAATATATGCTGTTATATATATGTGTGTGTGTGTGTGTGTTGTCTAACCATTTATGGTATTCAGAGGGTTCCTTTTTGGGAAACTTAGATGGAGCGTCAAACAGGAGATGGTACAGTTCCACAGGTACAGGATCAAGTTCAGGATCCGGTGCAGGAAGAGTAGGATCCGCAGGTATAGGCTCAGGGATAGGATCAGTTTTAGGATCCAGTGTAGGCAGGACAACAGCAGGGTTTGGCAACGTTCGGACCATGGCTCGATGAGCAGCTCTGAGCTAGCCTAGTGCGTGTCTTGCAGGGTATCGACAGAGGCATGCAGGGTACAGATCCATCTATGGAATATCTGACGTGGGAGTTCCAGTCGCAGAACCTGCCACTTTTTCAGGGTGAGGGTGGTCCATAATTTGTTGAGAACTGAATATAGAGAATGTAGATGATCTTTGAGCATCTTGAGATGCCTCCAGGGTGGAGGGTCAAGCTGGAGACATACATGTTGTGGGGACCGATAAAGCATTGGTGGGATGTGCAGTTTCAGGCTCACAGGCACGAGGGACTGGCATGGAAGGACTTCGAGGACAAGTTCATTGAGCACTTTTACCCTGAGACACTGAGAGCAGAGAGAGATCGGGAGTTCTTGAGTCTTCAGCAGAGAGAAATGTCTGTCATGGAATATGCAGCTACTTTCACAGAGTTGTCTCGCTTTGCACCTGGTATGGTAAGCGATGAAATGGCTAGGGTGAAGCACTTCGAGGATGGCTAACAATACACAATTCGGATCCTGGTGAGTATCTTTAGTCCGGGTTCTTTCTCAGAGGCGGTGAATTAGGTGCTCATAGTAGAGGGAAACCAGTGGGATAAGCCTCAGGTTGGTCGGACGACGGCTTCAAGTGATGGTTTGGATAGTAGGAAGTGAGGACGGGATGAGTTATAGTAGGTCAGATAGGAAAGGGACTCAACTAGACCACCTAGTAGTAGTTATTCAGTGGTTTTCATTCAGTGTGGATAGCCAGGGCATGTTCGGACTCAGTGTGATAGGCCTCCAAAGGAGTTTCGGGAATGTGGATAGGTCTGGCATCTGGAGAGGTTTTGTAGGAGACTTCTCAAATAGCCGCCAGACAGGGACCATGACAGATGGTGGCATCTAGAGTTGGTTCAGGTTTGGTAGTGGGAGAGGGTAGACGAGGTCTAGCTGCATGTGGAAGATGTGACAGAGACAATGAGATCCAGTTGAGAGGTTAGTGGCTAGCGGCTGGAGCAGCACCACAAGGCGGTCATGCATCAGGCAGTTGTACTTCAGGCCAGGTGCACGTTGTGGAGCTTCCAGAGGCTGGGCAGGGTGGTGAGATGACGATGGTCATAGGTACACAACGGGTGTGGCCATGATTTCCATGTTTTCTATTTTGGCATGACCTGTAGAGGCATGTCCGTTTTGAGTGCATGTGGTGCACATGATATATGTGGATTGACTATATGTTAGTCAGTGGTATTGGAACCATATCGGGTGCGTGATATATATATATATATATATATATATATATGAGATCCGTAGCATCGGGGCATCGAGGATGAGGGTTACTTGAGGTGTCTAGGCATCGGGGCATCGAGGATGCAGGTTACTTGAGGTGTCGTGGGCATCAGGGCATTGAGGATGCCAGTTACTTGAGGTGACTTGGGCATCGGGGCATCGAGTATGCAGGTTACTTGAGGTGCTAGGTACTAGGACCTCATGGAGGCGGACACCGATGCGGTGCGGGATACATTGGGTGTCAGGAATGACACAGGAGCACCAATGAGGCGTAGGGGTGATGATGCGTCACGAAAAGACTATGCATCCGGAAAATAGGTTAGTGAACCTTGTTTAATTTGATTTTTATCCTATTGATACTGAGTTAGGTGATTCTTAAGGAGGGGATCCCCTTGAAGAATTTATCCAGGACCTTTGAGATTGGGGGGGTCTGTGTTACTTTGATCGGGGTGGTATGTTCGGAACCATCTCTGGGTTTCGTTGGGTAGCTTGGGGACGAGATATATTAAGGTGGGGAGATTTTAAGAACCCAGGTTTTTAGAATGGGTCAAAATCCGAACTCTTTTGGAATTTTTGAATTTTCCCTGAGAAAATTGGAGAATTTGGGCAGTTTCTAGAAATTTATAGACTACACATCGTGTAATTTAAGTACACGTCGTGTATGTGTTAGGCGAGTTTCGGTCATGTTCTCTCCTAGTACATGTCGTGTGATGACCGTGTGGAAATTTCTTACACCACGGTGTGTAGTTTTTGACACGTCGTGTACCTGTGACCGTGTGGACGCCATACATGGTGTGTAGCCATGATGGTCAGGTAGAATTGTTGAAACCAAGTACATGTCGTGTCCTCCCTGGATATGCCGTGTAGTCTGGCTGTGTATGAGGGATATAAATGGTGTGTAAGCCTGTTGGCAAGGTAGATTTGTTTAACCAAGTACACATCGTGTCCTTTTTGGACACGCCGTGTAGTCTGGCTGTGTATGTAAGAAATACACGGCATGTGGGTAAGCTGGAGAGGAAGGGAAGAAAAACAAAGTACACGCTATGTACACCTAGGTAAAAACCGTATACTCATGTCGGTAGGTTCGGGAAAGTAATTCAATGGAATTCCAGCCGTCAAATTAATAGTTAAATGATATACATGGCGTGTATTCCTAAAGTACATGTTGTGTACTTTCTTTTTTTCTCTAAAACGGGCAGTAACCTTGTTTTTTAGGCAGAACCCCATTCTTTCTTCGAGTTGAGCGAGGAGAGCCATTTGGAGCTCATTCTTGCTCTCATTCCTTCATACAAGATCCGTCCATATCACCTATTGATCCGTTGGAACCCCCTCGATAAGGCCTCGATTCCACTTGAGCCGTTTTGCTTGATTTTTGTTATAGAATGAGTTATAGCGGTTTGAGCGGTTTTGATTCTTTTGTAGATCTACTGCATTTTAAAACTAATTAGAGGTTGTTATCAGAGGAGTATCATCGTATGAGTCTCAGGTAGGTGGTTCATACCTCTTTTTGTGTTTTTGTGATCATTTGGGTGACGCAACCTTCGGCACGTTTTCGGGTATTTTGAGCGGGACCCATTTTTTATCTGATATTGCATAGTATATTGTTCATTGGACTATAGGATGCTTTAGGTATGCCCTGTTACCAGTTTTTCTTGAACGGGGTCGGGTGAGGGGTCATTTCTCATCGCGGAATTTTGGCTGGGGGATGCCAAAATGGTTATATTTGGAATATAATGTATTAAACTATTGAGTTTAGTTTATTGAACTTGATATACATTTGTTAGAGGCATTCAAGACCTTAGTTCTCGTATGGGACAACACCTTGCATAGTGAATTTCAAATGTTTAGATTTTTTTCCTATTTATTTGTTCTTTTTAAGTATGTTATATATGCAACTACTAAATTACATATTTTGGACCCCTTTCGGTCGTGTTGGGAATGGCTTGGATATTCTTGAGTGATGTTGATCACAGGTTGCGCTTGGCCTGGGTTAGGTTGGGTGGTTCTAACCACGGGATTGGGCGTCATGGGCATTGGTTTGAGGCAAGATGACTGTCAGGTTGGGCATGGCCAGGGGTACGAGGATGGAAAGGCCATGAGACTTGAGTGGCATGGTTGTAGGGACACGAGGTGTCAGAGTTGTTGTGGCTTGGGTACTATTTTGGTGATTACCGCTCACCTGAAAACTTTGAGTAGTGTGAACATAGAGATACTCCATTATGAGGTGGGTTTGACCACTCGTGTGGGTAGAGACTCCTATTAGTTTCCGTTTAGGTACTATTGGTTAGGGGTGCTTGCTGTAGGAAGCCATGTGGGAGGTGAGGAGCCTTCAGGGGATAGCACTGAGGCTATTGGGTTAGTGACAGAGGCTCACCTTTATTTGAGGGCAGATATCATTGTCCCTCCAGGTACTTTATTTGAGGGAAGACATCATTGTCCCTCTGGTTACAATATTTGAGGGAAGATATCAATGTCTCTCTGGTACTTATTTGAGGACAGACATCGATGTTCCTCCGGGTTACTACTGTTGTGCGTGCCTTCGGAATGTCAGTACTTGAGACACACAGTTTCAGTGGGAACATGGTGTCATGTTACATGATAGAGATTTCGGCGTTGGCCCAATAAGGTGACACTCCATGGTGGATGATGAGCACCAATGGAGTTGGTGTTTATTTGTGCATCATTTTGTTTACTGTATTCCTTATAAATGAATTCCTGCTTAAAAACTTATATTAGGTATGCACCGTTGGGGGGTATCCTACTAAGCTCTGTCTCACACCCTGCACAGGCCCTTCGGGACTCGTGCGGACTTTATGGATTTGCGTGCAGGAAAGAGGCCAGCTTCAGGAGATGGGTTGCGTTAGTTGTTTCATGGAGATGGTACGGACCTTGAGTTCTTGCCTATATGGAGTTTACCTTATTTTCTTATTTCTTGTATCAGCATGCTTACTTTTTTTGTAGCTACAGTTGGTTAGCCATTGGTTCCCTTTTTATATTCAGATATGTATTCCCTTATTTGGATGAATGTTTTATTGTTCAGTGGAAGTTACAAGTGATCATCATGATGTTGTGTTTATTTTTGCTTTTGTTTTTTATATATATTCCTTCCGCTGTTTATTGATATTGAATCTTCTTCCACTCTATGGGTCTGGTTTGAGTCTACTGAGTCATTTATTCTACTACATATTTATTTTATACTTGGACCAGTACCATTATTATTATCCTATGAGAGGGTATAGCCTCCCCATTATACCTATAAGACCCTCACTGCTAGTCGGTAGCCTTTTTCGTTCGAGGAGGTGCACCTAATTTTTTAGCACCCGACCAGTTTAGCACTGTTCGGGTGGCTGTTTGGGTCTAGGTTATTAAACCTTCAAACCCCAAACCTGAAACAGAGCTATGGAATATTGGTTCTCAACCTATTATAATTATTACATAAATTCATTGATACACTAGTTATAAGAACAACCCACCATCTATATCTAGATTCTATCTCAAAAATAGTCAAAGCACCCATGATCCATTTTTAACACCCCATGATTTTAGTATGTATTTACCTTTAAATAAATATTATGTGTTTACTAGCTTGTAGTACAAGAAAAATTAAACTAAAATGAACTATGATAAAAAATTTTGAGATATAATATTAAAATACATGATAAAAATTAATACATTATGAGAATTTAATATAAAACAACATGAAGAAAAATATAAGGGGAATAAAACCACAAGTAAATAAAAAGATCAGATACATGAAATCCTAATCTTTATAGTTTCCCATGAAGACCTTAACTCTGGTTATAACAGTGAAAAGAAGGAAATACATTAAGAAATTAATAGAAATTTTGATAAACAAGTAAATGAATCAGGATAACTGATTCTATAGATTTCTATAAGGTAATATATAAGAATATAATATAGTCATTGGATATATACTGGTTGTATATATAGTCATTGGGCATATAGCCATCAGATATATAGACATTGAATATAATTTAATCCAATAGGTATATTAAATTTTTGTAATTGTTATTAAATTAAAAAATATATAATACCCACATAATAAATGACCCTAGAATGAAATAAAAAGATAATAATTAATTAAAATAATTAATTAAAAAACTCTGTTTTTTTATTCATTATGTATTATTATATTAGAATAAGGATATTATGTGTTAATAAAATTCATAAAATGATTCAAATACATTAATATTTATAAAATTTAATGGTTAAAATATAAACAATGGTATGTGATTAAAATCATTTAAAAAGGGGTAGTTTATAAAGAATTTCTTTTCATTATTTTCGATATTTTTTCTTTAGTAAATTAAATTAATCACTATTAAAGAATTATTTAAATGAAATATATTGTTTATTTATATAATAATATAAATTATTATTCATATAATTATTATTATTTCATAGAGAATAATAATAATTCTATTTTGGGGCTTAGAAATATATTTATTTATAACTTATTTTTATAAATTATTCATTAATTATTTTAAAATTATTTTTTATTACTTATAGAAAATGAATCTGATAAAATGGATCTGATATTTTGAATCATAATATCTAGATTAGTTAATAAGTTTATTTTCATTTTGGCATAAAAATATGTTATCAATGAAAAATATATTTACAACGATAAAGCTAAAATAGTTAATAGGGTTAAAAAATAGGTAAATAACTCAAAATTCACAAAATATTGTCTATAATTAGTTTTATGATGTTATTATCAACCTATAATTGTCTTCTATTAATTATTTTTCAACTCTGGATCCACTTTTCATGAGAAATTTCATTATTTATTCATTAAGGAATGCATATTTATTACAATGTCACACAAGTGCACTTATAAAAGGACCCTTCCTCTACCCAACTCAAACCACACCTATTTATTGATTTTATATTGAATACCTACCTAAATTATTTCCCTAAGAATAAAATCTCACATTTTGTTACTTATATTCATAATAAGGAGTCCCAAATCCCTCATTTCCAAGAGGCTCTCTTTTAGGAAATTCTAGTCTTCAGTAAAAGTGTAACTCTTTCCTTATTATTTTTCTTATTAATCCAAATATTCTTAAATATTATTAAAATATTTAATAAAATTCTTTCTTAAATTCATAAATCTTCTATAAAAGTGATATTATTACTTTATAATAACATGTCCTTACTCATTCAGTCATTACAATGTGATCTTATTTGGGTTTGTATTAACACCTTCATAAATAATGTTATAATGTTTACATAAAGAATGAATAATATAACTTAAATACCCATAATGATAATAATTATTAATTTAATATTATTTCATAATTATAAATTTTTAATTTTCCAAAGTATATTTGTTATCAATTTAATTATTTTGTAAATTCAATAATTGATAAAAACAAAATGTTTATGAATTCAATACAAACTGTCACCATAATTTCCATAAAATAACCATGGGACTCAATAAATATATAAAAAATATATATGAAATCATCATGAACACTATGGAGGTGATCAAACCATGATCAAGTATATAGTACTTGAACCTCCATACTAAGGATTTCACAATACAAATGGGACAATTAACATCTGAATATGAATTTTGACAAAGAATGATTAATAAATGGGTAATAACAAATTATAAATGAATGGGATCAAGTAAAATAAATATAAATATTTTTATTATATATTTTAAAAATATACATAAACTTATTATATGAATATTTAGAGCAGTTTTGACCAAAAAATATGTTTGACTTAAAGGTTTCTCATCTCAATTTCCCTTCACTGAGATATGATTCATATTCACATATTGTTTTCTTTTTTTGGGTGTATATATATACCATTTATATATTTTATAATATGTTTAATGAATCTAAATATATTTACAAATCCATTTAAGTTTTACTCTATCAGGATGGTTTCACTCAAATGTTACCAAAGTCGTAATGGTTCTTTTCTAATCTCACTTGGAATTTGATATCGTATATGAATAAATTTACATTGAGGGAAAATTGTACATTATTTCTCTCTAAAAGACTTATTTGTTGGATCAAAATTATACTGATTGTAGTATCAAAATAATGATGTAGATGCTCAATATACAAGAGGGTGTGAATTGTATACTTTAAATATTCCTTTGGAACTTTTAAAGTTGGTTAAAACCTTCTATGTTTAACAAAGTTAAACAAGGTAAATTCACAAGACCTCTAAGTTCTACAAACTTGCTTGATTTCTAAAATGTGGTTCTGGAAGTGAAACTAGTTCTATAAACTTACTAGTTCCGAAAATGTGGTTCCGGAAATGAAAATTAACAAAAGTTCACAAGAATAGAGATTCTACCTTAAAGCGTATAAAATCTCACTAATCATAGTACAATAATAAGAAAATATAAGACAGTTATACTTTCCTTATCAATCAAAATAAATTGAAAAAAAAACTTGAAACAATACAAGTAACAAGTATGAAATCTTTTAACCCAAAGAGTAGGGTATCCAACAACTTTGGATAAAGGTCACTTGATTTATACTTTCAAGAAATTATGTCTTACCCACACCAAGGTAAGCCCTCAATATGAATATCGGAGTCTATCTTGCTATCCCCACAATCCCTCGAACTTCATGTTAGTCATCACCTATGTCTTATTATCCCCAGAAGCCCTCGAATGTACTCAGCAACATTCGAAGTTACACAAATCAATTTTGAACAACATGTTCAGTATGCACAATGCATGAAAGTCTATCTCTCTAAAAATCACTTCAACAGCATGTAATCTCTAGATTTATCAACCCCACATCAAAGTTTTGAGCTCTTTAAAATGAGCTCCTATTTATAGGTACATCTTCAAAAGTCAGCTCCCTCATCCAATGGTCATATTTTTCTTTAAATTTCATAGGGACCTATATACGTGTCACTCAAAAAAAAGTTAGTAAATAATAGAATGCACAAAATTGTTTTATACTTAAAACAAAGGTAAGTAAAAATATGGTTTCTCAAACAAATTCATTTTTTGGATTCTAAGGAAAAATAGAATTCAAAGTCTAGGAAAGTTAAACTTCGGAGTCTATATTACAAGGACATTCGGATTCTATTTCTTAGGAATTTGGAATCAGAATCCTATAGACTTCAGAGTCTAGATTCTGGGGAATTCGGATTTTTAGTTCTAAGGAATTTGGAGTCAGAATTCTGAGGAATTCAGAATCTGAATTCAAAGGAATTAGGTACCTGAATTTCATATAATTTAGATTCTTAATTTCAGTAAATTTGGATTCTGAATTTCATAAGAATTCGGAGTCTGAATTCATAAGAATTTGGAGTCTAAATGTTCCGAGTCTGAATTTAGAATAATTCGGAGTCTGAATAAGAATTCAGAACCAGAATTTGGATCCTGAAAACAGAATGTTCTATATCTAAGTATTTAGATAATTATGAGGTTTTTAGATGTGAAACCGAATTTTACACTCAGAAATAAAATGAGTTAGATTATGATATTAACAATGAAAACATGGTAAGGATAAATTTTCTTTGGGGAAGGAAAATTTTCCTTGTTAAAGGAAATCTTAGGGAAAATGAAGTTTTCCTTAAGATAGGGTGTTTGTGATTTTCAAAACATGAAGGAATGGAAAAGTCATAAGGAAACCTTATTGACTCAATAATCTCCCCCAAACATGAAGGAATGGAAAATTCATAAGGAAATCTTATTGACTCAACAATCTCCCCCTTTTTGGAAAGCACAAACATACTTACAAAAAAGAATATAAGGACTTTAGAAATTTTATTGGCTTTTAAATAAAAACTTATCTTCATTTACTTATGGATCAGAGTGAATATGACTAACTCCCTCTTAGGTCTTGGAAACCCTAAGGATCGTATGATGAATTTCTTGAATGAGATTTTCCATTTTCTTGCATACAAAAATCATTATGATGGAAACCCTCCCTTAGATTAACTCCCCCTTACTTAGGGAAATTTTTTCTTTTCTTAATATTCTTTTTGACATTCCTTTCTCCACCTTTGTGATTTTTAAAAAGAAATACATGGAATGGAAAAAGAAATATGGTACCTGAAATATTAGTACGAGAAAACCAAAAATAAATAACATCCAAAAAATTTCTTAATATTGGAAGAATATGTAAAATAAGGAAAATTCAACAAAAGTTCAGATTTAGAATGAAATTATCCTTCCTTATCCTTTGGCATCATCTTCTTCACAATAGTATTTATCTTTTTGAGTTCCTTTTGATTCTCTTATGCATGTTTGGGTAGCTGGTCCTGATCTAATGATTTCTTTTCTAAGGCTTTGATTTTTTTCTTCTTGGGCATTAAGAACCTCTTCATGAGCCTTCAAGACTTCCTCCTACCTAGAAAGATTCTCTTTTATCTCAATCGTGAGATCCCTTTCTTTTTTCTAACCCTGATCAACTGAAAAGAATTTCCCATTCAGGTCTTTCACTTCTTGCTTTCGAGTATTTTCTTCAAGAGATAGATTTTCTTCAAAAGAATTGGTGAGATCTTTGAAGTTACTATCTTCGGTTTCAAATGCATAATTGACATTTTCTTGAAACTCATCAAGTATTATCATGTCTTCCATAGTTTCCTTTGACCATCTAGTCATCTTTTTGAAAGATATTTAATGGGATTCGTAGTTTATGAAAAGTGTTTTGAAATCAGCCTCAAGTTCAACACACTTGTCAATCACCATGGATACTGAATCTGATTTTTGATTTAAGGTATGTTGAAGCATCTAGAATTTGTAGTTTATCTTAGAAATAGAGGGATAGTTCCAACAGGATTTTTTAAATACTGGACTACAAAATAATTTCCAAGAGAGGATGATTCTGAATCAGAGATTTTTCTTGGTGAGGATTATTTTTCTATATCAGCATTTTTCCTCTTCGATGAAGCACCCACTTCTTTTTTCTTCACCACTGCTCTACTAGGTGTATCAACAACCACCTGTTTTCCCTTATCAGCTTTAGAATGACTTCTTCTTGATTGGGTGATTCGTTCTCGCTATCAAATAGTTGCACAATTTTATCTTCATCTACCTCTTCCTTCTGAGATCTTGCCTCAGTATCCTTTGGCTGAATGAAATCATGGTTGGAACTTTCTTTTTTAGTGACCTTGTTCACTTCTTCTCCACTCTTCTCATCTTTCCCTGGGGTAGTAAGTTTTGAAGACTCAGCATCAGAGGTTCGTAATGATAATTTTTTCATATGGGATTTACTTCTCATGAAAATACTCAACTTACTTTAACAAATCTTCAATATGAACACTCTCTTATTTTTCTTCATCATCCACTTCCTTTTGTTGAAATTTTTCCAAAGTAACAAATTTATTTCCTGAAGTCTCTGGTAAAGGTTCTATCAGAAAGGATTCGGGTACAAGAATATTTTCGGATCCTTTCTCAGTATCCTTCAAAAGTTATTAAACAATCTCTACCTCAGACAACTTTTTCTTCTAATTCATCTCTTTCTCTTGCTTCTCAAGCTCTTCATCTGCCTTTTACTTTAAAGATTTTTCCTCAGTAGGGTCCAAACCAAACTTGGGATCCCCTTCTTTATGATTTTCCTTGTCTTCTCTCCAATTTTCTACTACCTCTTCAGGATAATATTTTTGTTTCTTTGGCTTCAGGGGTGCTGACAAAATTTCCTTTTCCAGTGGATTTTTTCCTTCTCTTCCACTTCTTTCACCTTCCTCTTACTTCCACCCTTCCTAAAGGTTTTAGCTACCTCCTATTTCATTGAAATAATTTCAACTTCCTCTTATAAAAAATCATATAGTTCTTCAGATTCTTTGGAAAAACCAATTTGCATCCTTCTCAAAGTATCATCACTCAACAATATAACTTTACAATTCCTCGACTTAGAACTGTAAGTAATTTTGAAGGATTCTAAACACCGAACAATCATCTTTGACAGAATGGCTAGATACATAATAATTTGAGATTTTAAATTCCCATTCTTGATATTATCAAATTTAATAATAATGTACTTAACCAAATTTATTTTCCTTAGATTCACCAAGAAATCCAAAATATAGATGTCACTCTTCTTTAGAATATCCTTATTACCTTTTCTCAGAATGATGAATCCTTGAACCCACAATTCAAGAATTTGAAAGTTTATAGATATGTGAAGAATCTTTGGATTCTTTACTTCTGAAATTCCAAGGCAAGCCATGGATTTTTCCTTAATAAAACTTTCTTGAACCTCAGGTAGCTTGTGAGTACAGAACTCAGCTTCCCCTTCGTAAGGAATACCAACCAAGCATGCAGTCTTGGTGTAAGAAAGTGAATATGTATTTCCATAACACTTGAAAGAAAACTTACTTCTGCCTTCTTCCTTGAAGAAAGTTACTGACTCATAAAACTCTACTGACAAATCCGGATATACCAAATCTTGATCTTTTGGTTTTAAAATATATACACTCTCCCAGCCATTGAGTTTTATATTCTTGGAAATGATAGAGTCATATTTGGCATAAAATTTCAGATCAACTAACCTTTTCTCTATATATATTCCATTCAGAGATTGTCTTCACAGTCGACCTTTTTTTCTGGGAAGAGACTTCAGCAGACATTCGAAAGTAAAGAAGTTTTGAGAAGTTCGGAATGGGCTTATGTAGGAAGGGCAGAGCTTCAGCAAGTGAAGGCTTGAGTTCGATGTGGGACAACCATCAGGGGGTTCCTTTATATAGAAAATTAGTGCGGTGAATCATCTCCCATGATTGATCCAACGGTTGAAAGATTCTTAAGAAGATCTTACAGTTGAGATGATAGCCGAAGAATAATTTTTATTGAATCGAATCTTTTGAGGTTTTTTTAAAAAAAAAAATTGATTTAAGGAAAAGTGAATCTGAAAAATTTAAAAAAAAATACCAACAGGTAAAAGATGATTATGAAAATTTAATAAAGGAAACATACCTTCTGGATTTCTAGGAAGATTATTCGTGATGAGGAAAATTCTTCTTGAAGAACTTTAGATTCCGAAAATATTGATTATGAAAACTTTGTCTACAAAAATCATTATTAGGAAAATTTTAGATACGAAAAACTCCATTATGAATATTTTTAGTATGAAAATCTTCATTATAAAAATTTTTAGTACAAAAATATTTATTACGAAAATTTTAAGTACAAAAAACTTCATTATGAAACTTTTTAGACTATAAAAAATTTAGACTATGAAAAAAATTAGACTAATAAAAGATTTTAAACTACAAAAAAAAATTAGATTACGAAAAAAAATTAGACTGATTTTTTTTTAAGAACTAACAAACAAATGTACTCCCCCTATGAAAAGGAGTTCTTTACTATATGGAGATTGGTTTCAATATGAAGTAAACATGGAATATTACCTTATGGTTATCATTCCTAACTTATATTTAATGTATTCAAATCTATTGGATGGTAAAGATTTTGTGAAAATATCATCATGTTGATCTTGTGTTCCCATAAATTGAAGAATGATATCTCATTTTTGTGCGTGATCCCTAAAAATATGATGCCTGATATCTATGTTTTTTACACGAGAGTGATGAATAGAGTTTTTACTTAAGGAAATGACATTAGTATTATCACAAAATATTTGTGTTTTAGTAAAACTCATACCATAGTCTGTGAGTGTGTGTTGAATGCACAACACCTAAGCACAACAACTTCCAGCTGCTAAATATTCAACTTCAGTAGTGGAAAGTGCTACTGAGTGTTTCTTTTTTCATGACCAAGAAACTAATGAATCTTCTAATAAATGAAAAGTTTCATATGTACTTTTCCTATCCATTCTACATCCACCAAATTCAGCATCCAAAAAACTTTTTAAAACAAAATAATTTCCAGAAGTGTAAAAGAGTCATAGATCCATGGTTCCCTTTAAGTAGTGAAAAATCCTTTTCAATGCCTTTAAATGATATTCCTTAGGATTGGATTGATATCTTGCACATAATAATACTATAAACATTAATTCTAGATGAATGGATGTCAAGTAAAGTAGACTTCCTATCATACCTCTAAAATATGTTTGATCTACTGGTTTCTTAGATTCATCAAGATCAAGTGAATTTGAGGTACCAATAGAAGTACTTATACTCTTAGTGTTTTCATATCCATAATTTTTAAGAATATATTTAATATACTTATGTTGGGATATATAGATTCTTTCTGGTTTTTGAGAAATTTGAAAACCTTGAAAAAATTTTAACTCTCCCATCATACTCATTTCAAAAACATATTTCATTAGATCCATAAAGGAACCAGTTAAAGATTTCTGAGTTGAACCAAATATAATGTCATCAACATAAATTTGAACAGTCAAAACATTTTTATTATCTTTCATTATAAAAAGGGTTGGATTCGCATTTCCCTTAACATTATTATTTTGAAGAAAAAATCATGTAATTCTATCATACCAGGCTCGAGGGGCCTGTTTGAGTCCATACAATGATTTGGTGAGATTGAAAACATGTTCATTATGTTTTGTATTCTCAAAACTAGGAGGTTGTTCAAACAAACTTCCTCTTGAACATAACCATTAAAGAAATCACATTTAACATCCATTTGAAAAGTTAGAAATTGAAAAATGCAACAAAGGCAAGTCGAATATGAATTGATTCAAGTATAGCTACTAGAGCATAGGTTTCTTCATAGTCTATTCCTGCTTGTTGATTATATCCTTTAGAAACTAATCTAGATTTATTTCTTACAATGATTCCATTTTCATCACATTTATTTTTGAAGACCCATTTTACTCCAATAACAGAAGATTCCTTAGGTCTTTCAACTAGGGTCCAGAATTTATTCCTTTCAAATTCAATTAGCTCATCTTACATAACTTTTATCCAATAATCATCACCCAAAGCTTCATCAATGCTTTTTAGTTCTAATTGGGAAAGGAATGATAGATGTTCTACTTCATTTCTTAATGAACTTCTAGTCCTTACAGGTTGATTTACATCACCAATGATATTATCACTGGGATGATTCTTAAGAAACAACTGATTTGAGTTTTTTAGAACATGTTCATCAACATAGGGTAAGAAATCTTCAGGGGTAAATTTTTTAGAAATACCTTCTTGAATATTTTCCTTATCAGAAGGATCTTCTATCAAGGGTTGATATACAGTTTTTGAAATCACATCTGAAGATGTAGGTTGAGGTTGTTTAAAAACAAAAGGATTAGTTTCATCAAATTTAACATGTACTATTTCTCCAATAGTACAAGTATTTTTATTAAAAACTCTATAAGCCTTAGAAGTTGTGGAGTATCATAAGAAAATTCATTCATCATATTTTGGTGAAAATTTGTGTAGATTTTATTTAGTATTCAGAATGAATACCTTGAAACCAAAAACCTTGAAGTAGGAAAGTCTAGGTTTTTTACCATTCCATAACTCATAATGTGTTTTATTAATAAAATGTCTAATCAAAACATGATTTATAGTATAACAAGTAGTACTTACAGCTTTAGCCCAAAAATATTTGGCTACCGAATATTCACTCAACATGGTTATTGTTATCTCTTGAAGAATTTTATTTCTTATTTCAACAACAATGTATTGTTAAGGTGTTTTGGGTACTAAGAAGTTATGATTAATGACTTTTTTACTACAAAAGGTTTTAAAATCAGAGTTTTTAAATTCTCTTCCATAATCACTATGAATAGTTTTCAAAGGAATGTTTTTCTCATTTTTTACTTGGGCTCTAAAAGTTTTGAAATAAGAAAAGGCTTCATATATCTGTGATGGAAAATATACCCATGAAAATCTAGTGTAATCATCAACTATAAAAAATACATAATATTTACTTCCAATGTTTCTAGTTTATGTTGGACCAAATAGATCCATATGTACTAACTGTAATGCATCAGTAGTTGATACTTCACCGATTGATTTAAAACTTTATTTATGTTTCTTTCCATATTGACAAGGATCAAAAACATTTGAATAATCAAATATAATCTCTATAAGATCCTTATCTAGTATTTTCTTAGAGAGTTGGAATTGGTTCCTAAGGTTATATTGTCCTAAACTTCTATTCCATAACCAAGAATGATCTTCCATTGCACTAAGGCATGGTAGATCTTGGCTTCTAAGGTCTTCTAAGTTTAGTGTGTAAACATTTTTGTGCCTATTGGCAGAAAGAATAAACTCTTCCTTGGAATTGTGTACTAAGCACTTTTAATTCTAAAAATTCACAAGTTAACCTTCATCACATAATTGAAATATGCTAATGAATTTGCGCTTAATACCCTTAACAAATAAAACAATTGAAATCAAAGTTTTTCCAAGAAGAACAACGTTATCTATACCAATAATTTATCCCATAGAATTATCTCCAAAAGTTACTTTTCCCCCTTTCATTTTGATAATATTTTAAAAGAATTTTTTATTACCAGTAATATTTCAAGAACATTCACTATCCATGTACCATGTATTGTTGTTGGTACTATCTTTATTTCCTGGTAAACAGGAGAGTTAGAATTTCAGAACCCAAAATTTCTTGGATCTGGAATTGTTAGATAATAAACTATTTGGTATCCACATTTATTTAGAAAAGTAATATTTATAAAACCTAGGATATTGAAAAATATTTAATCAAAATTTCATCTTCCAATACCCACCACTTTGACATTTAGTAAAAAAAGGGGCTCTAGGAGGAACAAAATAATTATTTCTAAAAACAGGTTTTTCATGAGAATAACCTAATCCTTGATTATTACCATGAGGTCAGATCTGAGAATACATCTTGTTAAAATTTTCTTTACTAGAAGTAAAATTGGAAAGAAGTTTCTTCAAAGAAAAAATTTCATACTTTAGTCTAAGGACTAAATTCCTATCCTCTGGAATTATAGAATTAAAGTTAAGTTTATCCCCCAAAACATCTTTTTCAAAAAATAGTTTTTTAAGATCCTTAAAAAGCTTATCCTTATCAGAATTAGCTTCCTCAAGTTTCTTATAAAGAATTTCTAAAACACCTTTTTTCTTATCAAGATCTTTGGTAAGATCTGAAATTTATTTTGTTAAAAATAAATTCTATATAATTTCTATTGAATTTTCTTTTTCAGGTTTCTTAGAAAATTTACAATTTCTTTTCTCTAGCAACTTAGAAAACCTAGAAACTACCTTATAGGAAGGAAAATAATTATCATTATCTAATGAAGAAGATTCTTCATCTGAAGAAATTTCTTTATCAGGAAAATTTTCACTCAAAGACATATTGGTTAAGGATTGAGCAGTTCGTACCATAGCCATACGAAATTGATTTTGAAATGGATCTTGGGCTATTAAACCAATATTCTTTTTCTCGGAAGATTCATATTTTGAAGAATTGTCAGAATAATATCCACCACTAGCACTCCAAGTGTAATTTGATTTTAAGACTTTCTTATGTTTTGATCTGTAGAACTACTTCTTGTTTCTCTCAGAATTCTTTTCCTTCTTGTATCTTTTCTTAAGTAAGGGACAATCTGGTCTGATATGACCAGTTATTCTACATTCATAGCATGTCACTTATCCAACTTTCTTATATTTTCCATATTTATTATTGTATCTATATTTAAAGTTCCTCTTCCCAACTATCTTGTTCATCCTTTGAAAAATATTAGCTAGTTCATTCTCAGAATGTTCACTTTCACTTGATTCAGATAAAATAGTGACTTTCTTCAATTTGGGTCTCGTAACTCTCTTAGGAGTCTTGGATTTCATATGATTAGAAGTTGTTGGAAAATCAACACTTAATTTCCCATTCTTCCTCTTAATATTTTCAGCATCTCACTTAATTCTAGTCTCATGTTGAAGAAGAGTTCCAAAAAGCACATAAAGAGTAATCTGTGAGACTTTCCTATTCTCATCAACAGTTGTTCTCTTTGATTCTCACTCATTTGGCATGATTTCTATAATATTTTCTAAAAGTGCCTCATCATCCAAACCTTTTTCACCCATGGATTTTAAGCTGTTGACAATATCCATGAATCTCGGTTGTACCTTATATATAGGTTCTCCATAAGGAAATAAAAAACCATTGTACTCAGTTATAAGCATAGCTCTTCTAGTTTCAATAACTTTGGAAGTTAAAAAATGAGTTACTTCAATTTTCTTCCAAATAAAATTTGCAACTTCACATGAAAAAATATGGCTATATATATTCCTGGTCATGGAACACTACAAAGTATTGCGTACCTTATAGTTTAGTTGATATTCTGACTTCTCTTGGCTAGTAAAAGTTCTAACTTCCTTATCAGGAATCTTTTAATCTTCAGTAATCATAAAAAATTTGTCCACTAAAGTATTAATGACAAAATTATTCATACTATCTCTCCAACATTTATAATCATTCCCATCAAAAATAGGTGGTCTAATTGGATTAATATAGTCAATTGAACCAACATTCATTTCTGACATCTTAAAAAAATTCTTTCCACACAAACTAGTTAGTAATAAAAGTTTGTAAAAAAGGATAAAAATATCCTAAGGAAGGAAAATATATAAAAATGAAAATTTTGGGAAAGAAAACTTATATGTGAATATAATTATTTCAGAGACCTCCTCTGATACCAATTGTAGGATCAAAATGATACTGATTGTAGTATCGAAATAATGATGTAGATGCTCAATATACAAGTTGGGGGTGAATTGTATACTTTAAAATTTCCTTTGGAACTTTTAAAGTTGGTTAAAAACTTTTATGTTTATCAAATTTAAACAAGGTAAATTCAAAAGACCTCTAAGTTCTACAAACTTTCTTCATTCCATAAATGTGGTTCCAAAAGTGAAACTAGTTCTACAAACTTACTAGTTCTGGAAATGTGGTTCTGGAAATGAAACTTAACAAAAGTTCACAAGAACAGAGATTCTACCTTAAATCATATAGAATCTCACTAATCATATTATAAGAATAAGAAATTATAAGATAGTTAATGATTCCTTATCAATAAAAATACAGTGGAAAACAAACTTGAAACAATACAAGTAACAAGTATGAAATCTTTTAACCCAAAGAGTAGTTTATCCAAAAACCTTGGATAAAGGTCCCTTGATTTATACTTTCAAGAAAGTTTGTCTTACCCACACCAATTTAATCCCTCAATATGAATATAAGAGTCTGTCTTTCTATCCAACACAAGACCTCAAACTTCAATTTAGTCATCACCTCTATCATCATATCCTCAGAAGCCCTTGAATGTACTCATCAACATTCGAAGTCGCATGAAGCAATTCTGAACAAGATGTTCAGTACGCATAAAGCATGAAAGTATCTCTCTATAAATCACTTCAACAACATGTAATCTCTAGATTGATCAACCAAACATCAATGTTTTGATATCTTTCAAATGAGCTCCTATTTATAGGTACATCTTCAATGGTCGGCTCCCTCATCCAACGGTCATATTTTTCCATGAATTTCAGAGGGACCTGTATACGTTTCACTCAAACAACAATTACTAAATAAAAAAATTCACAACATCAATTTATACTTATAAAAAAGGTAAGTAAAAATATTTTTTCTCAAACAAATTCATTTTTAGGAGTCTAAAGAAAAATAGAATTAGGGGTCTAAGCAAGTTAACATTCAGAGTCTATATTACAAGGATATTTGGATTCTGTTTCTTATAAATTAAGAATCATAATTCTATAGACTTTGGAGTATGAATTCGGAGGAATTAGGATTCTAAATTATAAGGAATTTGGAGTCTGAATTCTGAAGAATTTGAAATCTGAATGCAAAGGAATTCGGAACCAGAATTTCTAAGAATTCAGATTTTGAATTTCAGTGAATTCAGAGTCTAAATTTCATAAGAATTTAGATTCTGAATTCATAAGAATTTGGAGTCTTAACATAGAATGTTCATAGTCTCAATTCAAAATAATTTGGAGTCTGAATAAGAATTCAAAAGCTGAATTTAGATCTTGAAAACAGATTGTTCTATATCTAAGTATTTATAGTATTTTGAGGTTTTTAGATGTGAAACTGAATTTTACACTCAGAAATAAAATGAAATATATTATGATATGAACAATGAAAACATGGTAAGGATAAATTTTCCTTGGAGAAGGAAAATTTTCTTTTTTAAGGGAAATCTTAGGTAAAATGATGTTTGCCTTAAGATAGTGTGTTTGTGATTTTCAAAACATGAAGGAATGGAAAAGTCATAAGGAAATCTTATTGACTCAACAATCTACCCCAAACATGAAGGAATGGAAAATTCATAAGGAAACCTTATTGAATCAATATTATTATTTTCTTATATGTTTATTTCTAGTTTTTATAGTTCTTATTACCAATTTACTAACCATTGACTCAAAATTCAACAAAAATATTTTTTGTAAGTAGAGTTAGAATATTCTCATTTTTTATGTTAAGAATATGTCTCCTCCATATTCATATTCATTATTTTTCATTATAAATTTTATTCTCTATACTTATATTATTTTTTGGGTCATTTTATATTTTTTATGAATTTATTTTAATTGAATGAAATGAGTTGATTTTTAAGGTTTTCTATATAGTTTATTTTTAATTATCTTTGAATTTATTTACAAAAGCATGAAAGGAATCCCATTTTTCAAAAAACTATCTCATGATCGTGAAAAGTATTTTTTTTATCTACATTAAAATCCTATAATGGTTCTTAATATTTACTTTGTATATTCTCTTAAAATATGATCCACCTCATTTCACTTTATGGATTATAATCATGTATTATTGAATTTTTCATGAAGCATGTTTCTTCCCCATGGGTTAATTAATATATAATGTAATTATGATTGTTTTCATGTTCATGTAGCAAAAATTAGTATAGTTTTTCATTATGTGACAGGTGGGACCGAAATTTTATATCCCTCTAATTGATTAGGTAAATCTTTTAAACTCATGATATTATATGTAATTGATTGAGAAATGAAATCAATCCACTATTTTTATATGAAAGATGCATCCAAAAGTATATATCCCTCCATTGAAGTTGGTAAAACCTTATATCACATAACCTAACATGTAAGGTACTAAGGTGTAAATCCAATACACTCTTGGAATCTTTCCACTATAAAAAAGTGTTTTGGTAATGAGCCTCAATATAAAGAATGATTATCAATAATTATGTAAATGTCGCATTATTATACCACATTTATATGTTATTCAATAATCCTATATTATTTTTTCATGGATCATGATTATTTTTACATGTATACACACTCTTGAAGATCATTTATTATGTTATACCTAATGCCTTATACCATGAATCATTATTTTTTATCTATGTTCTATTGGGTATGATTCTCTTATTTTATGCTTATACACCTTAATTATGTTCTCATACCCATATGCTTCTCTTATTCCCGTTTATGATCTTTTATAGTTATATCCTATGTACACTACCTACTGATCATTAGAGATCACCAATTATTATATTTCCATTTCTATAGTTATGAATAATAGTATTATGTATGATATTTCTAAAAGTTCATAACATGTGAATAATATTTATAAGAGATATTTAATAATTTTTTCGAAATGTGTTACTTAATTATTTAATCTCTAAATATAGTAAACCTATATTTTTTTTTGGTGTGATTTATTGTGATGTGTAATGAATATTTCTATAAAATATTATAATATGTATATATGTTATTATTGGGTTGTCTCAGTTGGTATTAGAGTTGGGTTTAAATAATTTTATGGATTAGGTTATGAAGATTAAGGGGATAAAATTTAATAAGTTGAAATGAAGGTATCATAATTTAGGACATTTTCAGATTGATTTTTCTTATAGTTGAATAAATTACTCTGGTTATTATTACTTCATACTCTCACTAACCTTTTTGGAGTTAAATAATTGTTGGAACCATAAGTAATTGAGTTGACAATGACTACAATGGAAAATGTATTGATTTTCCTAAATATCTACTCCATGGGATACGATCTAGAGTGAAAAATTCAATTTATATGATACCACAAATATCTCATGATAAGAACAATAACACAAACCATTCTAAACATAAAAACACACCAAATAGGGTAAAACTCTCAATTGTGTCCTTTATGGTGCAATTCCCATCCTCCTTCAATGGGTCTTATAATCCACTAATTTCTAAGAAATAGATCAATAAATAGAACTGATTTTTTCTATTCTCTAATGTTCATACCATGAAAGGTTTGTTTTATTCGTATATTATTTTGAAGGTGAGTCAAATAAATGGTGGAATCCCATTAATAATATAAGGTAGGAGGAAGAAATAAACTCCATGAAATGGATGGAGTTTAAGAATATATTTTTCGTTAAATATTATCCTTATCTCTTCATAGTAAAATGGAGAGATAATTCCTTGAGTTGAAGAAAAATATGGATAAATATATTTGTGCCTATGATTGTCACGACCCTCCCTCGGGGCCCGTGCCGTGACTACCCCAAGCCCGCCTTCCATAGGCCAGGGGCTGGCGACTAGCACCAAGGCGTAAATCCCGATAACTGTGAAGGCATTGCCTTTATAAAAGTAAACAAAAAGAACCACAGAGCACAAGCGGAAGTAAAACACTAAGTACAAAATAAAGTGCTGAAAAGTAAATGGGCCAGAATACAAACCCAAAAGAAAGTACAACTACAACTGTAAAGTACAACTCGAAAGGGAAAACAGCAACTGAAAAGTAAAGCTGATACGCCGAGCTGTCCACTGGAAATCCCACCTGAAGGGTGGGTACAGATAGCTCCTCTGCTCCTCAGGTCCCACCGTCCGCTCCGAGTATGTCTCGCCCAGTGGTCCACCTCCGGGTACCGCCTCGTCGTCACGTCCACCTCTGGGTACCGCCTCGTCGTGAGGTCCTCCTCTGGGTACCATCTCTTCGTATAGTCCACCTCCAGGTACTGACCAGTCCTCGAACACTCGGCTTCTGTCAACACTGCTCGTCGTCTACAACCAACACAATGAGGTGCGGGCATAGCCCGTGCAGGGGTGAGTATAACGATACTCAGTAGGGACCCCGAGACCCTCAAGGTCTCACTAAACCAACAAGGATAACCACAAATAAGATCTCAACAGATAACCTCTACTTAGATATATGCTCATACATATACCTAAGTTATCAAGTAACTCATCTCAATCATGAGGAAACACAAGGCTTGTGAAATCAACGGATAACCACTACCCGGGTATATGCCCATACATATACCTAAGTTAGCAAGTGACCCATCTCAATCATGAGGTAAACACAAGGTCAAAAGTCTCAGCTCAAACCAGGATTTTCATTATCGAAACCGTAACTGCTGAAGAGCTCCGTCTCTGGAGTGTACAGTGGTCCTGTCACGACTCCGAGGTACTGCTCACTAACCTAAGACTGCTGAGGTACTCCTCCTGTCGAGTACTGCGAGTTTGCGGCCAACTACCGGGCGCTCCGTCCGCTGAGGGTCTGTCGCCAAATACCGGGCGCTCCCACTAATAGCCTACAGAGGTACTCCTCCTGTCGAGTACCGCGGGTTTGCATCCAACTACCGGGTGCTTCGTCCGCCGTGTGTCTGTCGCCAAATACCGGGCGCTCCTTCCACTGGGCTAGTCGACTCACTCCAAGTCGAGTCGGTCAAGCAGTCGTCAGGTCTCAGCCGGCTACACGGTCTCCGTACTCCGCACGCTCGTCTCCGGGAGGGTCCGCTCCACGAGCTACTGGTCGATACTCCAAGTATCACAAAGTCCCGCAAAGAAGTATCTCAAAGGACCGCCTCGTCATAGGGGTCTCAACGCAACAGACGGCGCGTCAATCAGATGCCCGGTCTGTGAGTTATTAGCCTTTTCGTCCCAGGGGCCCGGTTGGTTTCGTGAGCGAACCATACCCGGCCGTATCTCAACTATACCCTAAACTCTCATAGGGTAAACTCATAGGAACCGTTTCTCAACGCGATCACCAACGCCGCTGACGGTTCGTCAAACGGACGTTCTGTCAGTAAGATATCAGCTTTTCCGTTCCAGGGGCCCGGTTGGATTTCGGTGCGATCCAACCCGGCCACTATCCATCTGCATCCAAAACTCGGGCGGAGGATGCCAAAAGTTCCGTATCGTCAACAGGAACTCAACGCAACAGACGGCGCGTCAATCTGACGCCCGGTCTGAGAGTTATTGGCTTTTTCGTTCCAGGGGCCCGGTTGGATTTCGGTGCGATCCAACTCGACCGCACTCCGTCGGCATCCAAACCACGAGCGGAGTAAGCCGAAAGATCCATCTCACTTAGAGGAATTCAACAAAACAGACGGTGCGTCAATCGGACGCCTGGTCTGTTATTTATTGGCCTTTCCGTCTCACACCCACCCTGGGAAACTTCCCAGGAGGTCACCCATCCTGATCACTACTCTAGGCCAAGCACGCTTAACTACGGAGTTTTAACCATGTAGGCTCCCGAAAAGGAAGGTGCACCTTGAGTATAGTATACCGAAACGACCGTCTCGATCCAAGGATCGCGTTGCCGCTGACGACGAGTCGTTTGGAGGCCTGTAGCCCAAGATACGGGCATTTGACCAAACCGCTCAGTAACGGGGGTTTCGGGCCCGGGCCATCCCGGCCCGAGACCCCCCGGATGGCCCGAACTGGGTCGACCCGCCCCGGACGGGGTCGAACCGGCCCGGCCCGGCGCGGCGCGGCCCGGCCCGGCGTGGCCCGGCGCGGCGAACCGGCCAGGAGTGCCGGTTCGGCACAAGGCAGCGCGCTGGGCGCGCTGCCAGCTTGGCCGAAGGCCGAGCTTGCTGGAAACGGGGGGCCGCCTGCCCCCCCTTTGTGAAACCGGCCCCCCTCTTAATGGGGGGCCAAATAACTGCCCGGGGGAATTAAATTCCCCCGGTTTCCACCAACCCGGCCGGCCCGACCTGGCCGGTCGGCTTCTTGTCAACAGGACCGGCAAGGGCCGGTCCTCTTCCGTCTTCCGGCACCGGCGGGCCGGCTGGCCGCCGGTCATCACGATCCGCCGCGGCCCGGAACCGGCTTCGGCCTTCGTCATCCGGCGCGGTGCGACGGCACCGCGCCCCTCCGCCGCGGCCCCGCTCCGGTCGCGGCGTCTTCGGTTTCCTTCGACGCGGCGCGACGGCGTCGTGTTCATGATAATTCTTTCCACGGCGCGGCGCGACGGCGCCACGCAATAATTTCCGTGTGATTCCCACGTGGTGTGACGGCACCACGCTATCTCGTTTCATCCGCAAGAAACATTCAAGAACAAAGGGGGGGGGGTTCGGCCGTGTTTGTGCGGTCCGGTCCCCCTCTCGTTAGACGATAACACTTAAACGTTCATCCTCAAGTTTGTCATGCTAGATCCAAGAACGGAAAATAATTAAATAAAGCAACAACAAACCCCTACCTCGCTTTTCGTTATGTGTTGACGAAGTCACGGAAAGGCGGCGGCGATTCGTCCACATCAGAAAAGAGAAACCGTTGACAACGTCGGCGTTCTTCGTGAAAGGCGCTCCCTTCTTTATTCCGGAAGGAGTGGGAAGGAGGCATCCAAGAAGGGATCGACGTTGGAAACTTCACGTTCTTCTTTGGAAAAGGCATTCTTCGTCGAGAAGACGTTGTTCCATGTTTGGAGATGTCCTTCGTGTTCTTCGTCGAGGGTGGAATTCTCTTCAATCCTTCCATGACTCTATCACAAAGATTTAACCAACCCCAAACAATAAAACAACACACCTTATTATAGTGTTAGCTTAATGAATTCAAAATAATTCAAATTCATTAAGTTACATCCTTCATTAATGGGTGGAGAGACTCCAAAATTAATGAAGGTGGACGTGAAGAGTCACATTTAATTGGGGGGGTTCAAGGGAGTTAAGGAGTTTAAGGAGTTAGGAATTTGAGGGGTTTTGGCACATTAAGTGCAAGGGATTTTAAGGGGGGTAGAAGAGAGTTAAGGGGAAGGTGAAGGGTTGGGGCTCGTGTGGGCCCCACCTCACCTTAATCCTCACTTGGTTAGTTAGGAACTTGTGATTCCACCCCAACTTCCACACTTAGGATATAACCACTTAAGAAGATAAATAAAATTTGTAACACAAATTTTATTTTTCTTTACACTTAAACCACAACCTTATTAAACAACTGCTCCCAAGCAAACGCAACTCCAAGAAAGGCATTCCTAAGCAAAAAACGGCGCTACGGTTCCATCGGTGCCCTCGGAATTTGATTCCGGGCACCGGTTCAAAAGTTAGAAATTCCCGCTCGTTCGTTCACTGAACGTACCCGAGCCAAACTTCGGAAATTGATTCTGGGCACACCAGGCCTCGGAATCAGGCGCCGTCAGAAACTGCGTTCTTGTAAAATTCGAAAGAAAATTAAGAAAAAAATTTCCTTGAAATTTCCGGGTCTTTACATTACTCCCACCTCAGGGCTTTACGTCCCCGTAAAGCTTCATCACAAACTAGGGTCACAAAAGAGGTACAGAGCACGCATCTGAGTCTTCCGCTCCCATGTGCTCACCTGGAGGTTCCCGTACTATCAAAGGAAGTGCACCCAAGGAATCGATCATCCTCGTAGGATCTGCTCCTGTCTATCCTTGATCCCCACTGGAACCTCCGTGCATGTCCCTCTATCATCGACGTCCAACTCCCTGAGGTCGATGATGTGTGAAGGATCAAGCACGTATCTCCTCAATTGAGTTACGTGTAAGTCATCGTGCACCTGGTGCAACTGAGGTGGATGGGTCAAGTGATAAACCACCTCGCCTACCCTGCTGGGGACCTAGAAAGGTCTATTGAACCTCTGAGATCTCTTGCCGCCTCGGCTACATCTCTGTAAACCTCGTCGAGGTGAGACCTGTATAAGAACGTGGTCGCCATCCTCGAACTCTAAAGGTATCCCTTTTTAGGTTAGAACTGAAACTCAAAACTCCTGCTGCCATGAGGGTAAGGTTGGCCGACCCAAGAATGATCGGCTACATCTTCCCATGCACGAGTTTATCTTGTGCTGCCCAGGGTTTCCTTTTCGCCGACCAAGGAAAACCCATCCCAACGTTTGCCTAATACCGTCAATTTGAGTATGAATAGTGATTGCCAAATACATACTTAAACTAACGTCGTAAGGCCTCGACGCTGCCACCAAGAGGTCCTAACCGATACTCTCGCCTCAAGGGTCAGATCACACCGTCGGCGTAAGTGTGACTATTGAGTCTCCTCCCAAAGGTATCTCCAGACGTGAGGGTCAAGTCAATGGCTTAACCGGAATCTCTAGGTCTGGGACTAGATTCATGGAAGGAAGGGATGATTCATTTCGATGCCTGTGGCTACGGCAGCTAGTAGAAGATAAATTCTGCACTTCGAATCATCCTTAGAGACCCTTTTTGGTTGCACTCCATGACCGCAAGCAGCTACCCTCTTTCCCTGCTCTCCAACTCCCTGAGTCTAGCGGGGACTACAAAGGCGGGTGATGGTAACATGTTGAAATGTACACCACCACGAGCTGCTCTCCAAGATATGCCTCCATGTCTGCTGCTCTGCAGATTCATCTGTCCTTAACATTTCCTCTTCTTGAAACATTTTACATGCCCAAGTCTCCGAGACTGGTGTCAGTTTCCTGCTTTCCAAACTTATAACATTCTCTGGTTGTATTCGATCAGCAAAGAATTCTCAACCACAAAGGTTCCTTCTAGCACTCTAGCCTAAGTAGAAATGCATAGAGAAAAGGTGCTGGCTCGGAAGCCCTTAAACATACCATGCTCAGAGGTCCGACCTCTATTGCACTGATCGAAACGCTTCCATCGAGTACCTGATATGTTCGGTACGCCTCAATGAATTCTCAGCTATCAACACGTCGTCCCGCCGAAACTATAAAAGTTCTAGAAAATTCTTGGCCACCTCCTCAAGCCAGTCCTCAGCCGCCTATGAGTCAGGTTCACCTCGGAACATGAGGGTATCTGAAGTTAGAACACATGTAAGGTAGTAAACTTACATGTGTCACCTACCGGTACCGCCGATTGTAACTGCTGACCAACAGGTAGTGATGTATAGCTGACACACTACCCAAAGGCACTATCTCAGGCATCGGTTCACGTACCGAAGCCTCATCACTATGCGGACCATCCTCATGGTCATTCACTGGAAAACACTAGTGGCCAAGTCCACCATCCACTCTACTGATGTCTCAGCTAGGTGGAAAACTCTAGCAATCGCCTCCAGCCACTGTTCTGCTGTCTGGAAATCTTCCTCGCCTCGTAACTTCTGAGGCCTCTACTACTGGAACTCGTGCAACGCGCTCTGCCAGCGTGCACAGTTTGCTAGTATAGCCGTTGGCATCTGCTGCTCAACAGGTGGTGATGTACTGGTACACCACCCGAGGGTGCCAACATAGTAAAAAGGGCCCTGCACCAGAGCCTCGTCGCTCGGTGAGCCGTCATCGAGTACTCTCTCGGAACTCCAACTGACTGTCTGCGTGGAGACATCCTAACCAGATGCGACACGGTCAACGTCTTATACCTGGTGAGCTGACCTGGTTTGAGATGACTTTAAAACATTGGAAACACACACGCAATCAGTGTTTTTGTGTACAAAGTCGGAAATCAGTAGTCAGGGTCCTGGTGTACGGATACGTCGGCCGCCGCACCAACACTGGACTCCCTGAACTGAAGACCACACTCGGTACCCTTAACACTATTGCTTCACGTAGAAAAAGATCAGAGTCCTGAGTTCTGCGGTAGAACTGAACTCCTCTGATACCAATTTGTCACGACCCGCCCTCGGGGCCCGTGCCGTGACTACCCCAAGCCCGCCTTCCATAGGCCAGGGGCTGGCGACTAGCACCAAGGCGTAAATCCCGATAACTGTGAAGGCGTTTCCTTTATAAAAGTAAACAAAAAGAACCACAGAGCACAAGCGAAAGTAAAACACTAAGTACAAAAGAAAGTGCTGAAAAGTAAATGGGCCAGAATACAAACCCAAAAGAATGTACAACTACAACTGTAAAGTACAACTCGAAAGGGAAAACAGCAACTGAAAAGTAAAGCTGCTACGCCGAGCTGTCCACTAGAAATCCCACCTGAAGGGTGGGTACAGATAGCTCCTCTGCTCCTCAGGTCCCACCGTCCGCTCCGAGTATATCTCGCCCAGTGGTCCACCTCCGGGTACCACCTCATCGTCACGTCCACCTCTGGGTACCGCCTCGTCGTGAGGTCCTCCTCTGGGTACCATCTCTTCGTATAGTCCACCTCCAGGTACTGACCAGTCCTCGAACACTCGACTTCTGTCAACACTGCCCGTCGTCTGCAACCAACACAATGAGGTGCGGGCATAGCCCGTGCAGGGGTGAGTATAACGATACTCAGTAGGGACCCCGAGACCCTCAAGGTCTCACTAAACCAACAAGGATAACCACAAATAAGATCTCAACAGATAACCTCTACTTAGATATATGCCCATACATATACCTAAGTTATCAAGTAACCCATCTCAATCATGAGGAAACACAAGGCTTGTGAAATCAACGGATAACCACTACCCGGGTATATGCCCATACATATACCTAAGTTAGCAAGTGACCCATCTCAATCATGAGGTAAACACAAGGTCAAAAGTCTCAGCACAAACCAGGATTTTCACTATCGAAACCGTAACTGCTGAAGAGCTCTGTCTCTGGAGTGTACAGTGGTCCTGTCACGACTCTGAGGTACTGCTCACTAACCTAAGACTGCTGAGGTACTCCTCCTGTCGAGTACTGCGGGTTTGCGGCCAACTACCGGGCGCTCCGTCCGCTGAGGGTCTGTCGCCAAATACCGGGCGCTCCCACTAATAGCCTACAGAGGTACTCCTCCTGTCGAGTACCGCGGGTTTGCAGCCAACTACCGGGCGCTCCGTCCGCCGTGGGTCTGTCGCCAAATACCGGGCGCTCCTTCCACTGGGCTAGTCGACTCACTCCAAGTCGAGTCGGTCAAGCAGTCGTCAGGTCTCAGCCGGCTACACGGTCTTCGTACTCCGCACGCTCGTCTCCGGGAGGGTCCGCTCCACGAGCTACTGGTCGATACTCCAAGTATCACAAAGTCCCACAAAGAAGTATCTCAAAGGACCGCCTCGTCATAGGGGTCTCAACGCAACAGACGGCGCGTCAATCAGATGCCCGGTCTGTGAGTTATTATCCTTTTCGTCCCAGGGGCCCGGTTGGTTTCGTGAGCGAACCAAACCCGGCCGTATCTCAACTATACCCTGAACTCTCATAGGGTAAACTCATAGGAACCGTTTCTCAACGCGATCACCAACGCCGCTGACTGTTCGTCAAACGGACGTTCTGTCAGGAAGATATCAGCTTTTCCGTTCCAGGGGCCCGGTTGGATTTCGGTGCGATCCAACCCGGCCACTATCCATCTGCATCCAAAACTCGGGCGGAGGATGCCAAAAGTTCCGTATCGTCAACAGGAACTCAACGCAACAGACGGCGCGTCAATCTGACGCCCGGTCTGAGAGTTATTGGCTTTTTCGTTCCAGGGGCCCGGTTGGATTTCGGTGCGATCCAACTCGACCGCACTCCGTCGGCATCCAAACCACGAGCGGAGTAAGCCGAAAGATCCATCTCACTTAGAGGAATTCAACAAAACAGACGGTGCGTCAATCGGACGCCTGGTCTGTTAGTTATTGGCCTTTCCGTCTCACACCCACCCTGGGAAACTTCCCAGGAGGTCACCCATCCTGATCACTACTCTAGGCCAAGCACGCTTAACTACGGAGTTTTAACCACGTAGGCTCCCGAAAAGGAAGGTGCACCTTGAGTATAGTATACCGAAACGACCGTCTCGATCCAAGGATCGCGTTGCCGCTGACGACGAGTCGTTTGGAGGCCTGTAGCCCAAGATACGGGCATTTGACCAAACCGCTCAGTAACGGGGGTTTCGGGCCCGGGCCATCCCGGCCCGAGACCCCCCGGATGGCCCGAACTGGGTCGACCCGCCCCGGACGGGGTCGAACCGGCCCGGCACGGCGCGGCGCGGCCCGGCCCGGCGTGGCCCGGCGCGGCGAACCGGCCAGGAGTGCCGGTTCGGCACAAGGCAGCGCGCTGGGCGCGCTGCCAGCTTGGCCGAAGGCCGAGCTTGCTGGAAACGGGGGGCCGCCTGCCCCCCCTTTGTGAAACCGGCCCCCCTCTTAATGGGGGGCCAAATAACTGCCCGGGGGAATTAAATTCCCCCGGTTTCCACCAACCCGGCCGGCCCGACCTGGCCGGTCGGCTTCTTGTCAACAGGACCGGCAAGGGCCGGTCCTCTTCCGTCTTCCGGCACCGGCGGGCCGGCTGGCCGCCGGTCATCACGATCCGCCGCGGCCCGGAACCGGCTTCGGCCTTCGTCATCCGGCGCGGTGCGACGGCACCGCGCCCCTCCGCCGCGGCCCCGCTCCGGTCGCGGCGTCTTCGGTTTCCTTCGACGCGGCGCGACGGCGTCGTGTTCATGATAATTCTTTCCACGGCGCGGCGCGACGGCGCCACGCAATAATTTCCGTGTGATTCCCACGTGGTGTGACGGCACCACGCTATCTCGTTTCATCCGCAAGAAACATTCAAGAACAAAGGGGGGGGGGGGTTCGGCCGTGTTTGTGCGGTCCGGTCCCCCTCTCGTTAGACGATAACACTTAAACGTTCATCCTCAAGTTTGTCATGCTAGATCCAAGAACGGAAAATAATTAAATAAAGCAACAACAAACCCCTACCTCGCTTTTCGTTATGTGTTGACGAAGTCACGGAAAGGCGGCGGCGATTCGTCCACATCAGAAAAGAGAAACCGTTGACAACGTCGGCGTTCTTCGTGAAAGGCGCTCCCTTCTTTATTCCGGAAGGAGTGGGAAGGAGGCATCCAAGAAGGGATCGACGTTGGAAACTTCACGTTCTTCTTTGGAAAAGGCATTCTTCGTCGAGAAGACGTTGTTCCATGTTTGGAGATGTCCTTCGTGTTCTTCGTCGAGGGTGGAATTCTCTTCAATCCTTCCATGACTCTATCACAAAGATTTAACCAACCCCAAACAATAAAACAACACACCTTATTATAGTGTTAGCTTAATGAATTCAAAATAATTCAAATTCATTAAGTTACATCCTTCATTAATGGGTGGAGAGACTCCAAAATTAATGAAGGTGGACGTGAAGAGTCACATTTAATTGGGGGGGTTCAAGGGAGTTAAGGAGTTTAAGGAGTTAGGAATTTGAGGGGTTTTGGCACATTAAGTGCAAGGGATTTTAAGGGGGGTAGATGAGAGTTAAGGGGAAGGTGAAGGGTTGGGGCTCGTGTGGGCCCCACCTCACCTTAATCCTCACTTGGTTAGTTAGGAACTTGTGATTCCACCCCAACTTCCACACTTAGGATATAACCACTTAAGAAGATAAATAAAATTTGTAACACAAATTTTATTTTTCTTTACACTTAAACCACAACCTTATTAAACAACTGCTCCCAAGCAAACGCAACTCCAAGAAAGGAATTCCTAAGCAAAAAACGGCGCTACGGTTCCATCGGTGCCCTCGGAATTTGATTCCGGGCACCGGTTCAAAAGTTAGAAATTCCCGCTCGTTCGTTCACTGAACGTACCCGAGCCAAACTTCGGAAATTGATTCTGGGCACACCAGGCCTCGGAATCAGGCGCCGTCAGAAACTGCGTTCTTGTAAAATTCGAAAGAAAATTAAGAAAAAAATTTCCTTGAAATTTCCGGGTCTTTACATTACTCCCACCTCAGGGCTTTACGTCCCCGTAAAGCTTCATCACAAACTAGGGTCACAAAAGAGGTACAGAGCACGCATCTGAGCCTTCCGCTCCCATGTGCTCACCTGGAGGTTCCCGTACTATCAAAGGAAGTGCACCCAAGGAATCGATCATCCTCGTAGGATCTGCTCCTGTCTATCCTTGATCCCCACTGGAACCTCCGTGCATGTCCCTCTATCATCGACGTCCAACTCCCTGAGGTCGATGATGTGTGAAGGATCAAGCACGTATCTCCTCAATTGAGTTACGTGTAAGTCATCGTGCACCTGGTGCAACTGAGGTGGATGGGTCAAGTGATAAACCACCTCGCCTACCCTGCTGGGGACCTAGAAAGGTCTATTGAACCTCTGAGATCTCTTGCCGCCTCGGCTACATCTCTGTAAACCTCGTCGAGGTGAGACCTGTATAAGAACGTGGTCGCCATCCTCGAACTCTAAAGGTATCCCTTTTTAGGTTAGAACTGAAACTCAAAACTCCTGCTGCCATGAGGGTAAGGTTGGCCGACCCAAGAATGATCGGCTACATATTCCCATGCACGAGTTTATCTTGTGCTGCCCAGGGTTTCCTTTTCGCCGACCAAGGAAAACCCATCCCAACGTTTGCCTAATACCGTCAATTTGAGTATGAATAGTGATTGCCAAATACATACTTAAACTAACGTCGTAAGGCCTCGACGCTGCCACCAAGAGGTCCTAACCGAGACTCTCGCCTCAAGGGTCAGATCACACCGTCGGCGTAAGTGTGACTATTGAGTCTCCTCCCAAAGGTATCTCCAGACGTGAGGGTCAAGTCAATGGCTTAACCGGAATCTCTAGGTCTGGGACTAGATTCATGGAAGGAAGGGATGATTCATTTCGATGCCTGTGGCTACGGAAGCTAGTAGAAGATAAATTCTGCACTTCGAATCATCCTTAGAGACCCTTTTTGGTCGCACTCCATGACCGCAAGCAGCTACCCTCTTTCCCTGCTCTCCAACTCCCTGAGTCTAGCGGGGACTACAAAGGCGGGTGATGGTAACATGTTGAAATGTACACCACCACGAGCTGCTCTCCAAGATATGCCTCCATGTCTGCTGCTCTGCAGATTCATCTGTCCTTAACATTTCCTCTTCTTGAAACATTTTACATGCCCAAGTCTCCGAGACTGGTGTCAGTTTCCTGCTTTCCAAACTTATAACATTCTCTGGTTGTATTCGATCAGCAAAGAATTCTCAACCACAAAGGTTCCTTCTAGCACTCTAGCCTAAGTAGAAATGCATAGAGAAAAGGTGCTGGCTCGGAAGCCCTTAAACATACCATGCTCAGAGGTCCGACCTCTATTGCACTGATCGAAACGCTTCCATCGAGTACCTGATATGTTCGGTACGCCTCAATGAATTCTCAGCTATCAACACGTCGTCCCGCCGAAACTATAAAAGTTCTAGAAAATTCTTGGCCACCTCCTCAAGCCAGTCCTCAGCCGCCTATGAGTCAGGTTCACCTCGGAACATGAGGGTATCTGAAGTTAGAACACATGTAAGGTAGTAAACTTACATGTGTCACCTACCGGTACCGCCGATTGTAACTGCTGACCAACAGGTAGTGATGTATAGCTGACACACTACCCAAAGGCACTATCTCAGGCATCGGTTCACGTACCGAAGCCTCATCACTATGCGGACCATCCTCATGGTCATTCACTGGAAAACACTAGTGGCCAAGTCCACCATCCACTCTACTGATGTCTCAGCTAGGTGGAAAACTCTAGCAATCGCCTCCAGCCACTGTTCTGCTGTCTGGAAATCTTCCTCGCCTCGTAACTTCTGAGGCCTCTACTACTGGAACTCGTGCAACGCGCTCCGCCAGCGTGCACAGTTTGCTAGTATAGCCGTTGGCATCTACTGCTCAACAGGTGGTGATGTACTGGTACACCACCCGAGGGTGCCAACATAGTAAAAAGGGCCCTGCACCAGAGCCTCGTCGCTCGGTGAGCCGTCATCGAGTACTCTCTCGGAACTCCAACTGACTGTCTGCGTGGAGACATCCTAACCAGATGCGACACGGTCAACGTCTTATACCTGGTGAGCTGACCTGGTTTGAGATGACTTTAAAACATTGGAAACACACACGCAATCAGTGTTTTTGTGTACAAAGTCGGAAATCAGTAGTCAGGGTCCTGGTGTACGGATACGTCGGCCGCCGCACCAACACTGGACTCCCTGAACTGAAGACCACACTCGGTACCCTTAACACTATTGCTTCACGTAGAAAAAGATCAGAGTCCTGAGTTCTGCGGTAGAACTGAACTCCTCTGATACCAATTTGTCACGACCCGCCCTCGGGGCCCGTGCCGTGACTACCCCAAGCCCGCCTTCCATAGGCCAGGGGCTGGCGACTAGCACCAAGGCGTAAATCCCGATAACTGTGAAGGCGTTTCCTTTATAAAAGTAAACAAAAAGAACCACAGAGCACAAGCGAAAGTAAAACACTAAGTACAAAAGAAAGTGCTGAAAAGTAAATGGGCCAGAATACAAACCCAAAAGAATGTACAACTACAACTGTAAAGTACAACTCGAAAGGGAAAACAGCAACTGAAAAGTAAAGCTGCTACGCCGAGCTGTCCACTGGAAATCCCACCTGAAGGGTGGGTACAGATAGCTCCTCTGCTCCTCAGGTCCCACCGTCCGCTCCGAGTATATCTCGCCCAGTGGTCCACCTCCGGGTACCACCTCATCGTCACGTCCACCTCTGGGTACCGCCTCGTCGTGAGGTCCTCCTCTGGGTACCATCTCTTCGTATAGTCCACCTCCAGGTACTGACCAGTCCTCGAACACTCGACTTCTGTCAACACTGCCCGTCGTCTGCAACCAACACAATGAGGTGCGGGCATAGCCCGTGCAGGGGTGAGTATAACGATACTCAGTAGGGACCCCGAGACCCTCAAGGTCTCACTAAACCAACAAGGATAACCACAAATAAGATCTCAACAGATAACCTCTACTTAGATATATGCCCATACATATACCTAAGTTATCAAGTAACCCATCTCAATCATGAGGAAACACAAGGCTTGTGAAATCAACGGATAACCACTACCCGGGTATATGCCCATACATATACCTAAGTTAGCAAGTGACCCATCTCAATCATGAGGTAAACACAAGGTCAAAAGTCTCAGCACAAACCAGGATTTTCACTATCGAAACCGTAACTGCTGAAGAGCTCTGTCTCTGGAGTGTACAGTGGTCCTGTCACGACTCTGAGGTACTGCTCACTAACCTAAGACTGCTGAGGTACTCCTCCTGTCGAGTACTGCGGGTTTGCGGCCAACTACCGGGCGCTCCGTCCGCTGAGGGTTTGTCGCCAAATACCGGGCGCTCCCACTAATAGCCTACAGAGGTACTCCTCCTGTCGAGTACCGCGGGTTTGCAGCCAACTACCGGGCGCTCCGTCCGCCGTGGGTCTGTCGCCAAATACCGGGCGCTCCTTCCACTGGGCTAGTCGACTCACTCCAAGTCGAGTCGGTCAAGCAGTCGTCAGGTCTCAGCCGGCTACACGGTCTTCGTACTCCGCACGCTCGTCTCCGGGAGGGTCCGCTCCACGAGCTACTGGTCGATACTCCAAGTATCACAAAGTCCCACAAAGAAGTATCTCAAAGGACCGCCTCGTCATAGGGGTCTCAACGCAACAGACGGCGCGTCAATCAGATGCCCGGTCTGTGAGTTATTATCCTTTTCGTCCCAGGGGCCCGGTTGGTTTCGTGAGCGAACCAAACCCGGCCGTATCTCAACTATACCCTGAACTCTCATAGGGTAAACTCATAGGAACCGTTTCTCAACGCGATCACCAACGCCGCTGACTGTTCGTCAAACGGACGTTCTGTCAGGAAGATATCAGCTTTTCCGTTCCAGGGGCCCGGTTGGATTTCGGTGCGATCCAACCCGGCCACTATCCATCTGCATCCAAAACTCGGGCAGAGGATGCCAAAAGTTCCGTATCGTCAACAGGAACTCAACGCAACAGACGGCGCGTCAATCGGACGCCCGGTCTGAGAGTTATTGGCTTTTTCGTTCCAGGGGCCCGGTTGGATTTCGGTGGGATCCAACCTGACGGCACTCCGTCGGCATCCAAACCACGAGCGGAGTAAGCTGAAAGATCCATCTCACTTAGAGGAATTCAACAAAACAGACGGTGCGTCAATCGGACGCCTGGTCTGTTATTTATTGGCCTTTCTGTCTCACACCCACCCTGGGAAACTTCCCAGGAGGTCACCCATCCTGATCACTACTCTAGGCCAAGCACGCTTAACTACGGAGTTTTAACCACGTAGGCTCCTGAAAAGGAAGGTGCACCTTGAGTATAGTATACCGAAACGACCGTCTCGATCCAAGGATCGCGTTGCCGCTGACGACGAGTCGTTTGGAGGCATGTAACCCAAGATACGGGCATTTGACCAAACCGCTCGGTAACGGGGGTTTCGGACCCGGGCCGTCCCGCCCCGAGACCCCCCGGATGGCCCGAACCGGGTCGACCCGCCCCGGACGGGGTCGACCCGGCCCGGCCCAGCGCGGCGCGGCCCGGCCCGGCGTGGCCCGGCGCGGCGAACCGGCCAGGCGTGCCGGTTCGGCGCAAGGCAGCGCGCTGGGCGCGCTGCCAGCTTGGCCGAAGGCCGAGCTTGCTGGAAACGGGGGGCCGCCTGCCCCCCCCCCCCCCCCCCTTTGTGAAACCGGCCACCCTCTTAATGGGGGGCCAAATAACTGCCCAGGGGAATTAAATTCCCCCGTTTTCCACCAACCCGGTCGGCCCGACCTGGCCGGCCGGCTTCTTGTCAACAGGACCGGCAAGGGCCGGTCCTCTTCCGTCTTCCGGCACCGGCGGCCCGGCTGGCCGCCGGTCATCACGATCCGCCGCGGCCCGGAACCGGCTGCGGCCTTCGTCATCCGGCGCGGTGCGACGGCACCGCGCCCCTCCGCCGCGGCCCCGCTCCGGCCGCGGCGTCTTCGGTTTCCTTCGACGCGGCGCGACGGCGTCGTGTTCATGATAATTCTTTCCACGGCGTGGCGCGACGGCGCCACGCAATAATTTCCGTGTGATTCCCGCGTGGTGTGACGACACCACGCTATCTCGTTTCATCCGCAAGAAACAGTCAAGAACAAAGGAGGGGGGTTCGGCCGTGTTTGTGCGGTCCGGTCCCCCTCTCGTTAGACGATAACACTTAAACGTTCATCCTCAAGTTTGTCATGCTAGATCCAAGAACGGAAAATAATTAAATAAAGCAACAACAAACCCCTACCTCGCTTTTCGTTATGTGTTGACGAAGTCACGGAAAGGCGGCGGCGATTCGTCGACATCAGAAAAGAGAAGTCGTTGACGACGTCGGCGTTCTTCGTGAAAGGCGCTCCCTTCTTTATTCCGGAAGGAGTGGGAAGGAGGCATCCAAGAAGGGATCGACATTGGAAACTTCACGTTCTTCTTTGGAAAAGGTATTCTTCGTCGAGAAGACGTTGTTCCAAGTTTGGAGATGTCCTTCATGTTCTTCGTCGAGGGTGGAATTCTCTTCAATCCTTCCATGACTCTATCACAAAGATTTAGCCAACCCCAAACAATAAAACAACACACCTTATTATAGTGTTAGCTTAATGAATTCAAAATAATTCAAATTCATTAAGTTACATCCTTCATTAATGGGTGGAGAGACTCCAAAATTAATGAAGGTGGAAGTGAAGAGTCACATTTAATTGGGGGGGGTTCAAGGGAGTTAAGGAGTTTAAGGAGTTAGGAATTTGAGGGGTTTTGGCACATTAAGTGCAAGGGAGTTTAAGGGGGGTAGAAGAGAGTTAAGGGGAAGGTGAAGGGTTGGGGCTCGTGTGGGCCCCACCTCCCCTTAATCCTCACTTGGTTAGTTAGGAACTTGTGATTCCACCCCAACTTCCACACTTAGGATATAACCACTTAAGAAGATAAATAAAATTTGTAACACAAATTTTATTTTTCTTTACACTTAAACCACAAACTTATTAAACAACTGCTCCCAAGCAAACGCAACTCCAAGAAAGGCATTCCTAAGCAAAAACCGGCGCTACGGTTCCATCGGTGCCCTCGGAATTTGATTCCGGGCACCGGTTCAAAAGTTAGAAATTCCCGCTCGTTCGTTCACTGAACGTACCCGAGCCAAACTTCAGAAATTGATTCTGGGCACACCGGGCCTCGGAATCAGGCGCCGTCAGAAACTGCGTTCTTGTAAAATTCCAAAGAAAATTAAGAAAAAAATTTCCTTGAAATTTCCGGGTCTTTACAATGAAGTTAACTTCCCAAGACTTAAAAGTTATGCTTTTAGTTTTATCATTGTACCTAAAAGAAAAGTTTACCATTTCTTTAGTGTCTTAAAACCATGTCTCTAAAATGAATTATCTATGATATACTTTTTTAGCTATGAAGAACGTGTTTGATGTGATATCAAGGTGGAAATAGAAATTAGAGACTCCAATTATTATCACAGATTATGGGATAAGAAGTAAAAAAATGTAATATCTTGGAAATTCAAATAATAAAACCTATAAAGGAATGAAATTTTATCTTTCTATATACAGAAAATGTGGAATGAGGCATGGAGGAAATTTAATTAAAGGGATAGGTAAATCACTCCAGTGTATAATAGAATTACATCAATTACATGAATTCTAAAGATATATAAATACACCAAAAGATGAAATGGATGAAAGCAATTCTCATCCAAATGATCCAACTATAATCTAATGATGTAATTATAAATAGTATGAAAATTATGAAAACCAGTGCACTAATACAAGGGTTATTAATTACAATAGATTTTAGAAACCTCTTAATTAAAGGGATAAAGGGAAACCCTATTCAATATCAACTAATGATGTGAGTTATTAAAAAAAGTTATAAAATGTACACTCACTTGCCACTCAATAACTGAATATTTCTTATTTAATTCTGGTTCTACCCAATACATTATATCTTCATAATGGAATCAAATCCCCACCCTAAAGATTAGATAATGAATTATAGGTATAAAATCATAGTGGTATGATGATTACATCCCAAGTTTATGACTTCTTTTTTATATAAGATTTTGGGAATGTGCCTCTTGAAAATATTATTATTCTCCTTTTGGTATAATTTAATGTGATTTTGGACACGAATCGGATCTACCTACATTGACTCCATTTTAAATTTTCAGGTGGGGGTATCAAATTTCAAATCCCAAATAAATCTATGATCATATATCAGTGCAAGGTTGAAAATGAACTTCATATAATAATTATGTCTGTTATATGGGTCTTAATACCCAAAAATGAGGGGTATTTAACTTCATTGGTTTGAGAGAAACTCAATATTGATGTCAGGTTGATTTTAAATGAATAAATTTATTTTTTTTTCTATATATTTTCCTAGTATTACCCTAGATGATGAGGTTAATTTTTTCATATAACTCATACATGGTTTTATTCTTATATCAATGATTCTTAATAAAATTACACTGATTAAATTATATGAATTGAAGAAGAAACTCCAAGAGAAACTAGATAATGGTTTTATATGAGAAATTTATTCACCAAGGGGTGCACCTATTATCTTTATTAATAAGAAAAATTGACCAATTCACTTATACATTGATTACCATGAACTTAACAAGATCACAATCAATAAAAAGTATCCACCGCCCTGTATAGATGACTTGTTTGATGAATTATAATGAGATAAATATTTGTATAAGATTGAATTTGATCAAGATGTAATCAATTATGGGATACAAGATATGTTCGACCCAAGATATCCTTACAAATAGGATATGGAAACTATGAATTCCAACATAAATTACAAATGACCCCACTTTCTTTATAAATGTGACGAATAGAGACTTTAGAAATGACTTCAATCAATTTGTGGTAGTTTTTATAGATGATATTATCATAATTTAAAAGAGTAAGGAAGAACATGATGATAATTTGGTAATTTTAAATTACATAAACCAAGTGAACTGAAAATTGATTCAAGTTCTTTTCGATGGATGAATGTGAAAAAAAGGAAGTCAAGTTACTTTAGATAGATAAATTTTAATAAAATTTAAGGATATTAAGAGTAGGTTGGTTACTAGACCTGTAATCACTATACCATAAAATTGAGAGGGGTTTTTGATAATCAAGGATCCGTAAAAACGATTGGGAAGTATCCCCATGAAAAATGAAATTTTTGTAGAATATGCTTAATATTAAATGACATTTCGTGAGAAAAATTATCTGATGTTAAATTTAGAGAAACCAGCAGTAATATTTTTTTTAATGATATGTAGTTATTATATTTATAGTGAAAATTATAATTTATATACAAATAATAAGTTAATAAATCATATATTCAAACATAAAGAGTTAAACAAGTACAAAATTATATTGTTTGAGTTGATCACGTACTATGGATTTTAAATACATCACCACTCTAGAAAGGAAAAAAGGTTTTTGATGCTCTAAGTTAAAATAATTGTGGAACCTTATTCATGTTGAGGATTTGAAGAAACTAAATACTCATGTATTTTCAAGGGGTAGACCTTGAAATCATAAATTAAAGGTATAAATCCTATCTTTTTGAAGTTATTTCTCAGGCATCCATCTATATGAAGATCAAGGAGGAATAGAATGAGGTTACAAAGAAAGGTATATAAAATTACAAATATTAACACTGAAAATGATGGAGTTATAATATTTATGAAATAAATATTTTTCCAATGAATAACAAAATTGAGGAAGGAGTTTTTGTATGATGCACATATCTCATAATTATCTATCCATCCTTGAAGAACAAAGTTTTATAGAGATATATAGAATCATTTCTAGTGGGAAAACATGAAGAGTTAGACTTAAAAGTATGTATCGTAATGCATAGTTTTCCAAAAATTTAAGGGGGAACTACATAATCATAATGAGATGATGTAAATGTTACTTATACCTGTATGTAAATGAGAGAAAATCACCATGGATTTATTCATTGTACTTCCCAGAACATCTAAAGGCTATAATTCCATCTCGGTAAAATTTTATTGAATTCAAAAAAATATTATTTCATTACTATTCTAGAATATTTATCACTTAATAAACTTGAAAATATATACATAAAGGAATCGGTAAGTCTTCATAGAGTAACATTATTAATTTTATCTAATTAAAATATGAGGTTTACCTTGAAATTTTAGAAAATTATCCAACAACCATTGAATATATAGTTGATATTTATAATAAATTATCATCATCATACTAAAATAAAATCTAGAAGTACCATTAAAACTATAAAGAATATGTTGAGATCATATTCAAAGGATTTAAAAGGAGTTTTATATCAACACATGTCCCTAGTAGAGTTCTAATATAACAACAATTTCCATTATATCATAAACATGTCACCATATGAAGTTCTATATATGAATATGTAGAAAACTCCAACATGTTGAAATGAATATGGAGAGAATAATTTAGTAATACTAGATATCTCTTCAGATATTTCATTGAAAATTTAAACCATTCAGTATCAAATTAAGTATAAAAAAAGTAGACATAAGTGTTATACTGACAATCATTAGTGAGGTTTGGAATTTGAAGTTAGAGATAAGGAATTTATTTAAATATAAATATGTAATAGGTTTATTAGATTCCACATGAAGATAAAGTTAATACCTAAATTTATTATCCTTTTTTAAATCCATGATCAAGTGTCTTATCATCTTGAGATTCCATCGAGCCACTCACAACAGCATAATGTGTTCCATGTAGTACTTCTGACAATGTGCATACCTAATCCATCACATATACTGAAAAAAAGGTTATGCAACTATAATATGATCTCTCTTATGCGGAATAACCTATAGAACTATTGGATCATAGAGATAAATTACTATGAAAGAATAAAACTCACTTATTTAAAGTTCATTAGAGAAATCATAAGTTTAAACTAGAAATGTGGGAACTTTAAGATGTAATATAGAGAAGTACCCTCATTTTTTAATGATAATATTAAAATATTGAGGGAAATTTTTTTAATGGGGGTATAATTTAACACACCATGATTTTAGTATTTATTTCCATTTATAAAAATATTGTGTGTGTAATAGATTTTAATACGCATAAAATTGAGCTAAAATAGATAATAACAAATTTTATTAAGATAAAATAATATAATACAAGATAAACATTAATGCATTTTGAGAATTTAATAGGAAAAATTATTATCAAAACTATAAAAGAAATAAAATCACAAGTAAATAAAAATACCATGAACATGAAATCCTCATCCTCAGGGTTTGTTTGGATGATCATACCTATGATTATAAATATATAAATAAGTGAAAACATTATAAATATAATATAATTTTTGGGAAATATGTAAATGAATTTTATAAATGATTTTAGAGATATATATAAGGATATATAGAGAAATATGATATGTTCATTGTCCATATATTGGATATATATCCATTGGATCTATGGTCATTTTATATACATATATCCTATAGTAAAATTACAGTTTTTTATTTTTTATAAAATTAAAAATAATTTAATTCATGTATAATAAAAAAATATTTGAATGAAATTAAAACATAATAATTAATTAGAATATTTTATTATAAAAATGTTCATTTTTATTCATTGAGTATTATTATTTTTTAAAAAATATTTCGATTCTTTTATGAAATTCTAATATGTATTCTAACAATAATGAATTGATAAAATTTAATGGTTCAATGATAAATAATGGGATTGGATATAATTTATATTAAATGGTTAATTTTTATAAAATTGATTTTAATTATTTTTGGTATTTTTTATTAAGAAATTAAATTGATAACCATTTAAGTATGATTTTAATGAAAAATTAAGTTGATATATATATATAATCAAATAAATTATCAGTCATCTAATAATTATTTTTTAGTAGAGAATATGAATAAATCCTTTTCCTGGCTCAAAAATATATTTTTATGAAAACTATTTTTATAAATTATACATTTATTAATTTAAAATAAGTTTTTATCACTTTCTAAAATTGAATCCAGTGAAATGTATTTAATATTTGGAAGCAGCATACGAAAATTTGAAAAAAAGGTCAATTTTATTTTTAGGCATAAATATATGCCACAAACGTAAAAATTGAGTTGCCATTGTAAAAGTAAAAGGTTTTAACTAAGGGATAAAGAAATAAAATATGACCACATATTTTTTAAAATGATTTTATAAGGGAATAATAGACCTAAAATTATTCAATTTTAATCATTTTCCCAATTTTGATCCACTTTATAGGATAAATTTCAATCCTTTATTATTATGGAATTAGTATTTTAAAAAGTGCGACACAATATCACTTATAAATAACCCTTACTCTAACCAACTCAACCCACACATTTCATAAAAAATAATATTAAATACCAACCTAAATTCTATATGTAACAATATTATCTCATTTTTAGGAACTTTTAGTCATAAGGAGTCCCTAATCACTCACTTCCAAGAGGCTCTTTTAGAGATGATTCAAGCCTACAATGTAAGTGTTATACTTTCTTTAATAATCATTCATTACATAATTTATCTATATATTATTAAATATTTTTTATCACTTTAATAACATGTTTTTAAATCCTTTTTATTTTATAAAATTGATACTATTACTCTACAATAATATTTTATTACTCATTCAGTCATAACAATGAGTTCTTGTTTGTGTTAGTTTTATAACCTACATGAATGATATTATAATGTTCACAAAATAAATGAAAAATTTAACTTAAATACTATTAATATTATGTAATAAATTTTAATTTAATATGTTTTAATAATTCTTGAGTTCCAATATGGCCATGTATATACACCAATATTGAATTATTTTATTAATTCAATAATCCCCAAAAAGGATTTTTAAGTGTTCGATGCAAACCATCACGATAAGTTATATGAAATGATCATAGGACTATAGAAATATATCAAATACATATACTAAATCTCCATGAACATTAAATAGGTGATTAATCCATGATGAAGGATAAATTAGTGGAACCTCCATACTAAGGATAGTACATAACAAACATGAAACTTAACACCTGAATGTTAATTTTAAAAAAAATTATTAAAAAATGGATGATAAAAAATTAAAAATGAAAAGAATATTGTAAATTAAATATAAATATAGTCTTTTTATAGAATAATAATAAACTTAAATTTATTATACAGGTATTTAAATCATGTTTGACCAAGTATAAGTTCATGGTAAGGATTTATAATCACAATATTCACTACCTTTTATTTTTTATTTACATATATAATACCCATGAATGTATTTTATAATAATTGTTTTGAAATTTAAAGTATTTAAAAATACAGATATGGTCATATCCTTCAAGTTGTTTTCATTAAAATGTTACTAAATTTGTAGGATTTATTTCCTAATTTCACTTTGAATTCAAGATTATAAATGAATAAATTTCAATTAAGGAAACATTGAATATTATTTATCTGTAAAACCTAATTTATTTTCATATATTATAATTATATCTAAGTTTTACATATATTCTTACCATTTAACCTCCCATTGGATCACAATTCAACACAATTATTTCCTTTAATTTCAACCAATGTTATATAATGTTTTCTTTTGGTAATATTTCTTATCGATGTTCATTTTCTTTATTTTGATTTATAAATTAACTTCTCCATAATTACATAACTTATTGATGTCATTTTCCTTTAACCTTAGATTTATTTACAAAAATAATTAATGTAATGTATTTTTATCATTTTTTTAAGGGTCATTTTTTTTATTTGACTTTTCATTACCAAAGTAATAAAGGATTATATTCTTTAAACACTTTCTAGATGAATATATTTTCTCACAGTATAATTAAATTTTATTTAAAAATATTCATTTCCTATTTTTCCTGTTTTTATAAATTAATTTTTATTCACATTCATTAATAAATTAATTCCTTTTAAAAGTAATTTATAGATATTTTTCTAATAAATTTTCTAATGGTCTTAAAATGTATTTTCCATATTTGTAGATTTTCTTTAGTGATTTGTATACTTTTCTAGGTATATTCTCTAAAGATATCATCCAACTTCTTTATCTGGTTTTCTTATGATCATGTTTTATACATGTTTTCTTGAAACCCATTTCTTTGCAATGGGTTAATTAATCTATTATGAGATTATGAATGTTTTTATGTTTATATGGAATGAATATGTGTATATTTTCATCATATTATGGGTGGGAATAAAATTATATAGCCTTATAATGTAGTGGGTAAATATTTATACCTCATGATATTACATTAATGTGACTTGGGAGTGAACCAAATATAATATGTTTATGTGAATGATGAACCTAAAATTATATAGCCCAATAATACATTGGGAAAATATTAATATCTCGGGAGATAACATGTCAGTGGCTGGAGAGTAAACCAAGTCAACTATGGGTCTTTTTCTACTCTATGATGATGGTGTTAACATAAATCCATGAAAAAACATAAATATTTAATATTCTTATTTATATACCCAATTCTTATTATATATTTATATATTACATAGTATTCCTATGTTATGTTTTTATTAATCATTTTTATTGATTAATATATCCACACTCCTATGAATCATGTATTATGTTCCAAATTCTTTATGCCTAAATCAGGATTTTTGATCTATATTTAATTGGTCTGGATGGTCTTATATTATTTCCAGAAACCAAAATTTTTTTCTCAAAACCATATGATCATATAATTCTCTCTTATAATCTATTATTATTATATCTTTTTTCACCCCTTACAGATCATATTATCTCCCTCGTTCTTATGATTCCATTCCCAATGTTATGAAGAAGAGTTTTATGTATTATATTTCTAGAAGTGTATCGTATGTGAATAATATTTTTGGAATATGTTGAAGAATATTTTTGAAACAATTTGGATATTCACTTAATATCTAAATATGATAAACCCATAAGTTTTTTAGTGTGATTTATTTTGAGATATAATGATTATTCATGTAAAATATTATTATATATATGTATTTTATATATAGATCCCCAAACCCATGCATCCAGAATCTGGTGATAATAAAAACATACTTTAAAAATAATTTTTAAAATGAACCAGAGCGACTAAATTTAAACCATCAATAATTATAATCTCACAAAAAATATTGACTTAATTACCTTAAAAGAACCTTTCTGGATTATAGATTTTGAGAGTTAGAAAAAAATTAACTAGAAAAACACATAGTCAAAAGGTTCATGAAATAGGTGACCATGTTCATTGAAAATTTTATTAAAAATAAGAGATACTAGAATCATAGGGGGGGTTTACAATGGTGATTGTGCAATTCACCATGCGAATATGCCTTAATAAAAAGGGAGAAAATTTTTGGGGTCACAAAGGACCACATTGAGATAGCCATCACAATTTCCCTCTTTGAGATGGAATCAACAACTAGGTTAGATTCTTTATAGACATGTGAAATATACAGGATGATATGTCAACAAGATGAAGGCATTTGATCTAGAAAGGTAACATTCTCCATCGGACATTCTTGGACAAGGCCTTCAAAAATTCACATATCCAATGTTGAATTATATTTCATCCAAAGGGGCATATATACATGATTCATAGCATATTTTATTTCCCTGATCATTTCCCACAATTCAACTTCAATCACACATCTATTACCAATGAAATGGTTGAATCTACCTTTAATAAATCCCTTATGGATACGGAAGACACCACCATAACCTGAGGGTCCAGGTGAACCTGATACTTCCCTATATATATTCACTTTAATCCAATTTTGGATTTCAGGTAGCTATCCAATTTCATTCACCATCCTCGGTTTCTTGACCCCTCCAGGCACACCAAATGTTCTTAGAATAGAAAGGCTAGAAAAGTCATTATCCATTATCCATATTTTAATCTTGGAAGTATCCTCCTAATGTACTTACTTCATACCCTCTTGAAAGGATCACTAGTACAATAATGACCTTTAGCGGCCGCCAAAAGCCATCGCTAAAGGCCTATAGCGGCCGCCTAGCGTCCGCCAAATGGCGGCCGCTTTTGCCCCGTCGCTGTTGCTATCAGTGACCGCCATTTGGCGGACGCTATAGGCAAGCCGGGATAGGCTTGAGCGGCCGCCAATTAGCGGGTGCTGTAGCCCAGACCTTTAGCAGCCGCCAAATGGCGGCCGCTAGAGGTCCCATCGAAAAACCTATAGCGGCCGCCATTTGGCGGCCGCTATAAAATTTTAATTTTTTTTTAAAAAAATTCAATTATACATTAATATATACCCAAATAAATTTCGGCATTCATCTTCCAAGCTCGCATCCATCATCACATATAACTGCATAACAAAATTTAATAACAAAATTAGTACCAAATAAAACCTAGAAAACAAATTAACATATTTAACTTCAAACTTACTGTAACAGATCTAAAGTATTTGATTTTCAAAATATATTCATAATTTTGATTACCATTCTAAAATTATAAAATTATTAATTCTATTGTTCTAGTTAGACTTTTGTCCTATGATTTCAGGTCAATCTGATGTCGTCCGCTATGAGTTTGACCGTTACACTCCCGTTTTGGCCGTTTATGACACCAGAACGGCGTTCCCGGTCACCGCGGGCACACGGAATGTCCGATTGATGTGTCATCTACTCGACCACATCAAAATTCAATCACCCTTTGATGTCGTCTGATTTCAGGTCATTCGGACTTCGTTTGACTCGTTTGGACCCCCCACACGCGCGTTTATCAAGCGCGCACAACACTTAAAGAACACATAATAAGCTCTACGGCGCATACCGCACATCCGATTGACGTTCCGTCTGTGCGTACACGTCGCGAATAATAATTAAACTGTTTTCCTATGATTTCAGGTCAATCCGATGTCGTTTGCTATGATTTTGACTGTTAGACGCCCATTTTGGACGTTTATGACACCAGAATGGCGTTCCCGGTCACCGCGGGCACACAGCACGTCCGATTGATGTGTCGTCTGCTCGACCAAATCACAATTCACTCACCCTTTGATGTCGTCTGATTTCAGGCCATTCGGACTTCGTTCGGCTTGTTTGGACCCCCCACACACGCGTTTATCAAGCGCACGCAACATTTAAAGAACTCATAATGAGCCCTACAGCGCAGACCGCACGTCTGATTCACGTGCCGTCTACGCATACATGTCGAGAATAATAATTAGACTGTTGTCCTGTGATTTCAGGTCTATCTGATGTCATCCACTATAATTTTGACCGTTACACGGCCGTTTTGGTCGTTTATGACACTAGAACGGTGTTCCCGGTCATCGCGGGCACAAGGCACGTCCGATTGACATGTCGTCTGCTCGACCACATCAAAATTCACTCACCCTTTGATGTCGTCTGATTTCAGGCCATTCGGAATTTTTTTGGACCCCCCACACGTGCGTTTATCAAGCGCGCGCAACACTTAACGAACGCATAGTGAGCCCTACGGCGCAGACCGCACGTCCGATTGATGTGCCGTCTGCGCGTACACATCGCGAATAATAATTAGATTGTTGTCCTGTGATTTCAGGTCAATCCATTGTCATCCGCTATGAGTTTGACCGTTAGACGCCTGTTTTGGCCATTTGTGACACCAGAACGGTGTTCCCGGTCACCGCAGGCACACGACACGTCCGATTGATGTGGAGTCTACTTGACCACATCACAATTCACTAACCCTTTGATGTCTTCCGATTTCAGGCCATTCGGACTTCATTCGGCACGTTTGGACCCCCACACGCGCGTTTATCAAACGCGCGCAACACTTAAAGAACGCATACTGAGCCTTACGGAGCAGACCGCGCGTCCGATTTACATGTCGTTTGTGCATACATGTCGCGAATAATAATTAGACTGTTGTCCTATGATTTTAGGTCAATCCGATGTCGTTCGCTATGAGTTTGACCGTTAAACGCCCGTTTTGGCCGTTTATGACACCAGAACGGCGTTCTCGATCACCACGGGCACACGGCACGTCCGATTGATGTGAAGTCTGCTCGACCACATCACAATTCACTCACCCTTTGATTTCTTCTGATTTCAGGCCATTCGGACTTCGTTCGGCCCATTTGGACCCCCACACGCGCGTTTATCAAGCGCGCGCTACACTTAAAGAACGCATACTGAGCACTACCGCGCAGTCCGCATGTCCGATTGATGTTCCGTCTACGCTTACACGTCACGAATAATAATTAGACTGTTGTCATGTGATTTCAGGTCAATCAGATGTTGTCCGCTATGAGTTTGACCGTTACATGCCCGTTTTGGCCGTTTATGACACCAGAACGGCGTTCCCGGTCACCGCGGGCACACAGCATGTTCGATTGACGTGTCGTCTACTCGACCACATCAAAATTCACTCACCCTTTGATGTCGTCTGATTTCAAGACATTTGGACTTCGTTTGGCCCGTTTGGACCCCCACACGCGTGTTTATCATGCACGCGCAACACTTAAAGAACGCATACTGAGCAGTACCGTGCAGACCGCACATCCGATTGACATGCCGTCTGCGCGTACACGTCTCGAATAATAGTTAGACTGTTGTCATGTGATTTCAGGTCAATCAGATGTCGTCTGCTATGGGTTTGACCGTTACAAGCCCGTTTTGGCCGTTTATGACACCAGAATGGTGTTCCCAGTAACCACGGGCACACGACACATCTGATTGACGTTCTGTCTACTCAACCACATCATAATTCACTTAACCTTTGATTTCATCTGATTTCAGGCCATTCGGACTTCGTTCGGCCCATTTGGACCCCTCACACGCGCGTTTAACAAGCGCGCGCAACACTTAAAGAACGCATAATGAGGCCTACGGCGCTGACCGCACGTCTGATTGATGTGAAGTCTGCGCGTACACATCGACAATAATAATTAGATTTTTGTCCTGTGATTTCAGGTCAATCCGATGTCGTCTGCTATGAGTTTGACCGTTACACGCCCATTTTGGCCGTTTATGACACCAGAATGGCGTTCCCGGTCACCGCGGGCACACAGCACATCCGATTGATGTGACGTCTACTCGAACACATCACAATTCACTCACCCTTCGATGTCGTATGATTTCAGGTCATTCGTACTTCGTTCAGCCCATTTGGACCCCCCACACGCGCGTTTATCAAGCACACGCAGCACATAAATAACGCATAATGAGCCCTACGGTGCAGACCGCACGTCCGATTGACGTGTCGTCTGTGCGTACACATCGAGAATAATAATTAGACTGTTTTCCTGTGATTTCAGGTCAATACGATGTCGTCCGCTATGAGTTTGACCGTTAGACGCCCGTTTTGGCCGTTTATTGCACCAGAACGGCGTTCCCGGTCACCGCGGGCACACGGCACGTCCGATTGACATTCCGTCTGCTCGAACAAATCACAATTCACTTACCCATTGATGTCGTTTGATTTCAGGTCATTTGGACTTCGTTGGGCCCGTTTGGACCCCACACACACGCGTTTATCAAGCGCGCACAACACTTAAAGAACGCATATTGATCCCTACGGCGCAGACCGCACATCCGATTGATGTTCCCTCTGCGCTTACATGTCAGGAATAATTATTATACTGTTTGCCTATGATTTTAGGTCAATCTGATGTCGTCTGCTATGAGTTTGACCGTTACACGCCCGTTTTGGCCGTTTATGACACCAGAACGGCGTTCCTGGTCACCACGGGCACACGGAATGTCCGATTGACGTGTCGTCTGCTCGACCACATCAAAATTCACTCACCCTTTGATGTCGTCTGATTTCAGGACATTCGGACTTCGTTCGGCCCGTTTGGACCCCCCACACGCGCGTTTATCAAGCGCGCGCAACACTTAAAGAATGCATAATGAGCCCTACGACGCAGACCGCACGTCCGATTGATGTGTCGTCTACGCGTACATGTTGAGAATAATAATTAGACTATTTTCCTGTGATTTCAGGTCAATCCGATATTATCCGCTATGATTTTGACCGTTACACGCTCGTTTTGGCCATTTATGACACCATAAGGGCGTTCTCGGTCACCGCGGGCACACGGCACATCCGATTGATGTGTCATCTAGTCGACCATATCACAATTCACTCACCCTTTGATGTCGTCTGATTTCAGGCCATTTGGACTTTGTTCGGCCCGTTTGGACCCCCACACGCATGTTTATCAAGCGCGCGCAACACTTAAAGAACGTATAATGAGCCCTACGGCGCAAACCGCACGTCCGATTGACGTTTCGTTTGCGCGTACATGTCGCGAATAATAATTAGACTGTTTTCCTATGATTTCAAGTCCATCTGATGTCGTCCTCTATGAGTTTGACTGTTAGATGCCCGTTTTGGCCGTTTTTGACACCAGAACGGCATTCCCGGTCACCGCGGGCACACGGCACATCCGATTGACGTGCCGTCTGTGCGACCACATCACAATTCACTCACCCTTTGATTTCGTCTGATTTCAGGCCATTCGGACTTCGTTCGGCCCCTTTGGACCCCCACACGCGCGTTTATCAAGCGCGCGCAACACTTAAAGAACGCATAATGAGCCTTACAGCGCAGACCGCACGTCCGATTGACATGCCATCTACGCGTACACATCTAGAATAATAATTAGACTGTTGTCCTGTGATTTTAGGTCAATCCGATGTCATCCGCTATGAGTTTGACCGTTACACGCCCGTTTTGGCCGTTTATGACACCAGAACGGCGTTCCCGGTCACCGCAGGCACACGGCATGTCCGATTGATGTGTTGTCTACTTGACCACATCACAATTCACTCACCATTTTATGTCGTCTGATTTCAGGCCATTCGGACTTCGTTAGGCCCATTTGGACCCCCCACACATGGGTTTATCAAGTGCGCGCAACACTTAAAGAACGCATAATGAGACCTACGGCGCAGACCGCACATCCGATTGACGTTCCGTCTACGCGTACACGTCGTGAATAATAATTAGACTATTGCCATGTGATTTCAGGTCAATTTATTGTCGTCCTCTATGAGTTTGACCGTTACACGCCCGTTTTGGCCGTTTATGACACCAGAACGGCGTTCCCGGTCACCGCGGGCACACGGCTCGTCCAATTGATGTGTCGTATGCTCTACCACATCAAAATTCACTCACCCTTTGATTTTGTCTGATTTCAAGCCATTCAGACTTCGTTCGGCCCATTTGGACCCCCCACACGTGCGTTTATCAGGCGCGTGCAACACTTAAAGAACGCATAATGAGCCCTACAGCGCAGACCACACGTCCGATTGACATTCCATCTACGCGTAAACGTCGCGAATAATAATTAGATTATTGTCCTGTGATTTCAGGTCAATCCGATGTCGTCCTCTATGAGTTTGACCGTTAGACGCCCGTTTTGGCCGTTTATGACACCAGAACGGTGTTCCATGTCACCGCGGGCACATGGCACGTCCGATTGACGTGGCGTCTACTCAAACACATCACAATTCACTCAACCTTTGATGGAGTCTGATTTCAGGCCATTTGGACTTCGTTCGGCCCGTTTGGACCCCCACACGCGCGTTTATCAAGCGCGTGCAACACTTAAAGAACGCATACTGAGCCCTACGGCGCAGACCGCACGTCCGATTGACATTCCGTCTAGGAGTACACGTCGAGAATAATAATTAGACTCTTGTCCTGTGATTTCAGGTCAATCCGATGTTGTCCGCTGTGAGTTTGACCGTTAGACGCCCGTTTTGGCCGTTTATGACACTAGAACGTTGTTCCCGGTCACCGCGGGCACACGGCACATCCGATTGACATGGCGTCTACTCGACCACATCACAATTCACTCACCCTTTTATTTCGTCTGATTTCAGGCCATTCGAACTTCGTTTGGCCTGTTTGGACCCCAACACGCGCGTTTATCAAGCGCATGCAACACTTAAAGAACGCATACTAAGCCCTATGGCGCAGACCGCACGTCCGATTGACGTTCCGTGTACGCGTACACGTCGCGAATAATAATTAGACTGTTGTCCTATGATTTCAAGTCAATCCGATGTCGTCCTCTATGAGTTTGACCGTTAGATGCCTGTTTTGGCTGTTTATGACACCAGAACGGCGTTCCCGGTCACCGCGGGCACACGGCACATCCGATTGAAGTGTCGTCTACTCGACCACATCAAAATTCACTCACCCTTTGATGTAGTCTGATTTCAGGCCATTCGGACTTTTTTCGGCTCGTTTGGACCCCCACACGCGCGTTTATCAAGCGCGCAAAACACTTAATGAACGCATAATGAGCACTATCGCGCAGACCGCACGTCCGATTGACGTGACGTCTACGCGTACACGTCACGAATAATAATTAAACTGTTGTCCTGTGATTTCAGGTCAATCATATGTTGTCCGCTATGAGTTTGACCGTTACACGCCCGTTTTGGCCGTTTGTGACACCAGAACGGCATTCCCGGTCACCGCGGGCACACGGCACGTCCGATTGACGTGCCGTCTGCTCAACCACATCAAAATTCACTCACCCTTTGATGTCGTCTGATTTCAGGTCATTCGGACTTCGTTCTGCCCGTTTGGACCCCCACACGCTCGTTTATCAAGCGCGTGCAACACTTAAAGAACGCATACTGAGCACTAACATGCAGACCGCACGTCCGATTGACGTGTCATCTGTGCGTACACGTCGAGAATAATAATTAGACTATTGTCATATGATTTCAGGTCAATCAGATGTCATCCGCTATGAGTTTGACCGTTACACGCCCGTTTTGGCCGTTTATGAAACCAGAACGGCGTTCCCCGTCACCGCGGGCACACGGCATGTCTTATTGACGTGTCATCTGATCGACCACATCAAAATTCTCTCACCCTTTGATTTCGTCTGATTTCAGGCCATTCGGACTTCGTTCGGCCCATTTGGACCCCCCACACGCGCGTTTATCGAGCGCGCGCAACACTTAAAGAACGCATAATGAGCCCTACGGCGCAGACCGCACGTCCGATTGATGTTCGGTATGCGTGTACACGTCGCGAATAATAATTAGACTGTTGTCCTGTGATTTCAGGTCAATCTGATGTCGTCCACTATGAGTTTGACCGTTACACGCCCGTTTTGGCCGTTTATGACACCAGAACGGCGTTCCCGGTCACCACGGGAACACGGCACGTCCGATTGATGTGTCATCTGCTCGACCACTTCACAATTCACTCACCCTTTTATGTATTCTGATTTCAGGCCATTCGGACTTTGTTCGGCCCATTTGGACCCCCCACACGCGCGTTTATCAAGTGCGTGTAACACTTAAAGAACGCATAATGAGCCCTACGATGCAGACCGCACGTCCGATTGACGTGTCGTCTGCGCATACATGTCGCGAATAATAATTAGATTGGTGTCCTGTGATTTTAGGTCAATCTGATGTCTTCCGCTATGAGTTTGACCGTTACACACCCGTTTTGGCCGTTTATGACACCAGAACGGCGTTCCCGGTCACCGCGGGCACACGGCACGTCCGATTGACGTGTCGTCTGCTCGACCACATCATAATTCAATCACCCTTTGATTTCGTCTGATTTCAGGCCATTCAGACTTCGTTCGGCCAATTTGGACCCCCCACACGCGTGTTTATCAAGCGCGTGCAACACTTAAAGAACACATAATGAGCCCTACAGCGCAGACCGCACGTCCGATTGATGTGCCGTTTGCACGTAAACGTCACAATTCACTCACCCTAAAAAGATACAAATATCGAAAAAGTCTGGGTGTCTTTGATCAAACTATTTCCATGCCAAATAATCTGTCGGGTGAGTTAATTTATCAACCTCTTTCTTTCTCTCTGAATGCCAAGTCATCAATTTAGCAATTTTAGTGGATAAGAAGAATCTCTTTAGTCTCGGTTTCAGTGGGAAATAACGCATCTGTTTAGTGGAAACTTGTTTCCCTTGATTCAAGACTCTCCCAGGAGGAATTTGACTACCTTGCTTAATCTCATTGGTCTTCCACCTAGATGTATAGAAAACAGTACAATTATTTAATTGCGCATTCTCTTTTCTGAACAACATACAATTATTGCGACATGCATCAATTGTATCATATGTAAAACCAATATCATCGATTAACTTGCTAGCTTGATAGAATGACTCCAAAATCTTTGCTCCAGTAGGGAGTACCTTCTTCAATAATACCAACAACATGTCAAATGAGGTGTCTGACCACTGGTTCAAGGCCTTCAGGTGTAACAATTCAACTATGAACGACAGTTTACTAAATCTAGTGCATCCATGATATAATTCAGTACGCGCATCGTCAAGAATTTAAAAGAATTTCAATGCTTCTCCATCTGCAGAAGAACGAGGATTACTCAATCCAATGTCGTCATTTACGACATTACTGTCTTCAGATTGAAACCGACGCATCATATCATTGAGAATTATGTTCATCGGATCAACTGTTCTCGAATCAACATTCATATTAATATTTTCTGAGTGATGACATGAAACATAATCTTCTCCATGATGCGTCCATGTCTTATAGTTTTTCAAAAACCCATTCAAAAACAAATGTTCTGTAACACTATCTCGTTTGAAGAGATATCTATTTTCACATTTTCTACATGGACAACTAATCATATCGCTTGGAAATTTGTTGGTGAAATCCATAAATTGCTTTATCCCCTCATAATATTCAGCTGAAAATCTATCTTCCATATCAATCCAACTCCTATCCATATCTGTATTTAATAGAAATCAAAAGTGAAATATCTTTTTTAAATTATAGAAAAACACATATCATTAAAATTTAAAAACCAAATTTGGATAAAAAAACATCACATGTGGAGGACTCGACCGCGGGTAGCAGGGTGTGACTCGATTGTGGATCCATGACGGTGTAGTGACTTGATGACATAGGTTCGACGACCGGACTCGAAAGGAGCAGAACCGTTGGACGAAGCGTGGAGGGTTCTACACGGCGGGGCACAATGGACCGGAAGGGTCCAACGGAGGTAGGAGGACTTGCCGGAGGGATGCAACGAGGCTGGGAGGGGACGAAGGCAGTGGGACTATCCGAAGGTGCAGCGCGGGCAGGGGTGGGGGTTTCTGGGTCGCGGGGGTGTCGGGCTCACGGGGGCGCAGCGCGGAGGCTAGGCGGTGGGGGTCGCTGGGGTGCAGCGTGGGAAGGGGGTGTCGGGGTCACGGGGGCGCAGCGTGGAGGCAAGGCAGTGGAGGTTTCCGGGGTTGCCGGTGGCGCAGCACGGAGGCAAGGGGGTGGGGATCGCCGGGGGTCGGGTTCGCCGGGGGTCGGGGTCGCCGGAGGTTTCCGAGGTCACTAGGAGGTCGGGGGTCGAATGTCGGGGTCGCTGGCGGGGTCGGGGTCGCCGGGGTTCAGGGAGGGGTCACCGGGGGTCGGGGAGGGTCGCCGGGGGTCGGGCTCGCCGGGGGTCGGGATCGCCGGGTCGAGGGGTCGGGGTCGCGGGGGTCGGGGTTGTGGGGTCAGGGAAGGGGGGGTCGCGGGGTCGGGGAGGGGAGGGAGGTGAAAATAGGGTTTTAGGAATAAAAGTGCACCGGTCGCCATTTGGCGGCCGCTGTTGATAGTATTAGCGGCCGCCAAATGGCGGCCGCTATAAGTAACCCGCCTCAAAAACAAGAAATTATAGTATTGGATATAATATTGTTCTCAAAATCAAGATAATTTCTTTATTTCAAGGTATATTAAATAACAGAATTTGTTGTAGTGAGCATCATTACATGGACCTGGTTACTACAGACTTCCTTGGAAATAGAATTAATAAATTCATAAAAGTAGTTAAGAACTAACCAGATACCACACATATCCTAGAAGTAATCCCATAACATGCTTGTAAAATTTCAAGAAACAAATATGTGATTGATATTTTCATCCACATTTAGAAATAGGTAATCGGCAGGTGCTATATGAATCCTTGTTCTTTGAATTGGGATTTGAATTTTCATCCATCTTCTCCTAATTTTCCATAAAAGAAGTATGGAAGATAGTGTAATGAAATTATTTCTAAAATTCATCAGACATGAGAGAATCATTGTGGAACTACCACATGTGTTCCAATAATACCTACTAATAGTGAGCTGACCAATCATTCTTAGAGCTAAGATAAGAGGGTAACTATCAATATACATATAATTCTGGACCTCCACACTAATGTGAGGAGAAAACAATACATGTGAAGTTGTATATTCACAAAGATATGTAATTTATTTATCCTTCATAGCCTAAATAATAGTGATATTTTTAATAATTATCATATATAGCCATCTTATGCTCTGTCAGTTCAGATTTGATGTTTTCGCATAATCCAATTTGAAAATCTCTCGACTTCATGATAATTATTCTTGATAGCTTGTCAAATAGATGAGGGAATGTAAAGAGAGTACCCATTATGCTATTTTTTAATAAACGTTTTGGAAATAAATGTCAATGATAAATCCTTGGTCGAGAGAAGATACCATGTAAATGATTTGAGAAGAGACTCATTAAAATGTTTGAGAACCTTTAAGTCCAAGAATAAAATATCAATGGGATTGATTCATTCCTTCGAGGCCAAAATAACTAGCATATTTTCAATAATGGAACAAGTCGTGAAAAATTTTCTAATAAATGATTGAAGCTATTTAATTAAAGTTCTAGGCCACATGTATATTGAAATGGCAGAAATGAACATTGAGGTTACCACATAATTGACCAAATAGAATCTCCACACTTAACTCATGATTTTCCTTTTCTAGGTTTCTATATGAGAAATAATGATAGATATTTTTTTCCAAATTGAACCTTATGAAGTTTACCTAGAATAGGGTTACCCCAATATAAGTAAAGGGTAGAGTTTCTCTCGAAACTCTAAGGTATCTAGCCACCTTGTTTTTCCTAGTGAGAAAGACACCCCCCCAAAGTCCACAAAATATTTTTTCTACATAATTATCTAGACAAAAACCTCTTCATAATTCTCAAAAATAATTTTAAATTAAGATAGTGTTCTTATTTTAGATCTCCCAAAGAGATGGATATGATCAGTATACAAGATAATTGAGGGATCAATGATTCCACTTTCTACCTTAATTTGGTTTTAAATACCAGCATGAATAAAATCAATTAGAAAACATCTTATATAATCTTAAGCTGTGAAAAAAATAGGCTATAGAGGGGTCCCCATTTTTTACCCCCTGGGAAAATTGAAAAAAAAACCTCTAAGAGTATCATTTATAAGAATAAAGTGTCAGATACTCCAGAGAATGGCACTCACCAAATTGATGGAAATGTTGGAGAAACTATGAAATCTGAGTATTTCAAACACAAAGTTCCACTTGATCATATCAAAGTCCTCTGAGATATCAATTTTAAAGGTAAGATTCCCATATTTCACCTTCTTCTTCATGATGTTGATGCATTTAGAGGTAGTGTAAAGGAACTTTTTAATTCTTCTTTTAAAGAAAATTCCAAATTGATTTAGAGTAATGAGGCCATTGGAAATATCTCTCAATAAGAGAGCCATAATTTTTTAGATAAATTTTGGAATTGGGTTCCCAATGGAAACCGACATGAAATCCTTAATATCATGGAATTTCCCTTTTTTGGAATCGGGTAAATGAAGTAGGAATTCACATCATAAGGAATAGATGTAGCATCCAAACCCAATTTTCTACCCATACAGTGCTCTACGATGGTTGGCCACTATGACTTAGTCACACCACCCCGTATGAAAAAGGTAGTCGAGTAGTATATAGGATCTTATTTGGTGATATTGGGGGCACTATACCCTCAGGTGGTGATAATAATAATGGTCTATAGATAAATATAGCAGTGAAAGAATTACCATAAACAAAATAAGTAACTAATAGAACTCAGTAGAATCCTAATAAAACAACAGAATAACCCATTTACAGATCATAAACATGTTATAATAGGTCATACAAAATAGTAGATAGTAGGGTCGCCCATGGACAACCTTATCGGTACATACATATATAATGCATGAAAGCGCCCAAAAGGAAATTCTAGCTAGATGCAAAAACTAACATGTTCCACTTCCATTTGTACCATGAAAAAGGTACAAATATTATCACTAAGGTATATCTCTTGATCCTAAATCCATACCTAATCTCAAAAGAATAAATTCTACACGTGTCCCAAAGGTCTCGTGTAGGGTTTGTGTAGGAACTCAGTCAGCCAACACTGATGTGTTCCTATCTTATATCCATAATTTTGTAGGTGTATCTAGAATATAAATAAAATATTAAAGAACGAATATTTATTAACTAAAACACTTACCTTGTGCTCAATACCCATAAATAAGTGTTTTCTACTTCATCCATCACTAGTAAAACTCTAAATATGTTCCCAAAAATATATAGATGGCCTAAAACGTGTCTATATATATGTGTGTGTGTGTGTGTGTGTAAAATCATTGGCAATGACACATGTATTAGTGCCCATGGTATCCCCTGATCAAAGATCAAATATGATGAACCCTAAACTTCCTCCCATAACATGTAATTGGAGCCTTGTTCCATCAGTCAAGTATTTGGAATCCTAATGAAATTCTTAACCTATAAGTCCTGGTCCCTTAGACCTCAACTCAAAAATTCCCCATCACTTCATAGCCAGACATCCCAAGACAAGACAGTATCCAACCTCCAATATAAATCATTGTTCTCTCAACAAAAGATAACCTAAGGCTTGGTGATATTTTTACCCCCATAACATAGGCCCATCTACCTCAATCATAATGAGATCCTCATCCCCCAACTGATGGCCCCGACACCATCAACTGATGGTCCATCACCTTATATGTTTCTTTCTATAGTGATCACCCCCAACATATATGATGGTTAAAACCCTCCCCTATATTTCATAATCTAAGGTTGCATCCACCCACAATGAGTGGTCAAAACCACCTCAACTGAGTCATATCTATTTCCACAAGACTCCAACAACACATCGACCAATCACAATGTTCGGAAATCACCAAACAATATCTAATCCACATCATATGTTACCTCATGCCCCAAAGACCATTTTGCTAAATCTAAATTTTAAATACCTTCTAAAATCACAAGGGCCATTCCCTCATCTTGACGACCTCATCATCTCAATCTAATGATCAAGTTACCTCAACCTAGTTATCATCATCACCCCATATATCTTTGGCTATGACCTCAATTGAACAACTATGTTTTCTCAATCCAGGTGATCAAAATCACCTCAACCCTCGGTCCATTCCTATCACATTCACACAAAACCAATATTATCAATATAAACAACATAATTAATTAAAATCACCCAACCAGCCTAACCTTCCCTAGCTTGTTGAAGCCCCTTACCTAGCTTAGAACTTATGAAATAGCTATGGCATACCAAACAGAATCCCATGATATCAAATAATCAATTAAAATCAAGAATTAATTAATTTATGTTCTCTCTTAGACTACCCATATGGATGTATTTTGGTACACATCCCAAAAAAACCTCTATATTTAAATATTGGCACTAATTACCCTATACTTATAGGCACTCACTCATCTGATATCAGCCTATAACTTGAGCCAAAATGAGACAAATTAGAGATTTAAATGAACGTACTAAAAATAAGGGAAATCTATTGAACATATTAAGCACTTTGTATAGTAATATAATAGAATAAAAGAATAAAGAGGACCATATTTCTAACAAATACACTTCCAATAAGATTTTTTGCATCCGAATCGGATCTCGAATGAGGAGAAGAATCCAGATCCTTGAGATGAAAAAAAATGGGTGATCTGCCCTGTGTTGGGTGAGAAATCATAAAGAATATATAAATATGGAAATAGTAGTGAGGGGATAATACATAATTTACCAATTTTAAAAACACACATGGTTTTGTTGTATCATTTAGATAAATGTGCACCAACCATGTAGTGCTCACTGCCCATGCACCATACCCGCACGGTCTAAATGCATGGTTTTCCAAATCGTGCATAGACATTGTGATTCCCTTTTATAAAAAACAGTTGAACTCTCTCAATTCCATGAACCCCCACTATAATAGTTTGACAAAACATGTCCAATGCATAAGGTGGGTCTAACGGTTTCTCCTAACAGGCTTCATGGTTAAATATAGCAGTGTGCCTCTATCTTCACTTTCCCAGAAATTGTTTTTAGGACCCAAACACACCCAAAACCCATATGAACCCCCAAGGAACTTTTCATTCCCTAAAAATCTTCTAAAAATTTTTCCTTGGTTCAATAAAACTCTTGTAATTAGGTTCTGAAAATAAAAAACAGTTGTTCTAACCACCAAACACAAAAAAAATCAAATAGGTTGAGGAATTTCGACCAACTCAAAAACTAGAGATGTTATAATCTCCTCACCTTATAATATTTCATCCATGAGATATTAATATTTACTTGTAAATGGTTCTAAATATAACCATATAAATTAAATAAACCTGGTCTACCTAGTTTATTCAAACATATGTCAACTCCCCTTAAGGCTCTCCCCACACTTAGGAGTTACCAACCCAGTCACTTCCCAACACAAAATTAAAATACCCTGATGGTTCCACTAACCATACCCAAACTCAAAATTCCTCAAATGATTCATTATCATTTTTGAAACTCATCAGGTTCTTAATTATGCTGATTTCATATGTCACACCCATCAAGTCCTGCATCTCATTAGATGACCATAAGTACCTGTTCCATACACAAAAATCATCAAAACCTACAAATCATCATATTCTAATAGTTCTTGCATCTTAATAGATGACCAAAAATAATATTTCATCATATATATACATAGGTGTGGCCATAAAAATCTATATGCCTATTCACCTCAAACAAATATTGCATCACATTGATTCCCAGATTTCTACACTTCTCATGCATACATATCATGAATCATAACTTATGTAAACCTACTAACTAGAACATGATTATTCCAAATATTATACATGTGAACCTCATGCACCAAAACCATCCACACCAAAATAAAAGGAAACTTGGTCACACCCACAATGTACCTCTAAATATCATCGGATCCCCCACCTTCACTTCACTTAGAAGTAAAACTACATGCACCTGGACTAAATCCCTATTGCCTGAGGCCTGGACACTTTGTAGAGATTCACCAACTACTGTCCACTAAACCCACTACTGGGTCCCTCTATCTCTACCATGACGGTCATCTGCAGCTTAATCCTAGCTACTAGCTCTTAGTAGCACTCTCGGTCCAACCTCAGATACTTGAGTCTGATATTATCTGTAGTTCCCAGCTATTTTATAAGGTATACTTAAAACTCTTTTAGATGACCCCTCTAGCCGCACACCTGACACTCCTTTGAAACCTGATCACCCTAGGTCTCAAAATTTCCCGACTACCCGCACTAGAAGCACATTATCGAAGAAACACTCCTCAATGGCCTACCCAAGTCTCTATCTTAGATTCCCTACTGAGACTCCTCACAATATTGCTTTCTAAAAATTAAAGCATCACCAATTAAATCACCTGATGTTTTCACCTAGCTCGTATATTATAGGTCCATCAAATTTTCCTTAGCTATTAGTTCTGGATTCACCTCCTCAGAAAAGGAAATAATCTTGAAGGTGTTCACTTAAACTCTAGTGGTGTTATGAAACCCATCCTCAAAATGTTTCACCCTGGTGATTTTGTTACCCACCATAGCAGGTGAAAATATAAAATATTTTTTAAATTGGTTTCATATCCCATTATAAATGTATTCTCTTGTTATAGATTCATGAAATTTTTAGCTTGGTCTATCATAATTATATTCATGAAGAAGTTATCAAATAACATATCTTTGAAATCATTCTAAGACAGTCCCTCATGTATACCCACCTGAACATGTATGTCCCACTTGTGCTTTACTGGTCCTCTAAGAATGTATGTCTCTAACTTCACCCTAAATCTTGGGGGCATCTCAAGATAGTCATAGATATTCTACACCAACTTGATCCAGTTATCTTCTACCTGTGGTCCACCCTCACACTAAAATAAATAATGGTGCTGATACTAGAACACAAAAGTTAGATATTATATGGATGGCTCAGCACCCTGATTTCCCATGTCAATACTATGTATGGCATGAACTAAGCTCTCAATGAGTTTTTCATCCAACCATGGCTCAAAGTGTGCCATATGTTATGGTTTAATGCCTATACCAGAGCATGTACCTATATTTTATGATCATCCTGACCCTCTAGAGCATCATCCAAACCCTAAGGGTCCTCGTCTCATGCATGCTCATTCGACACCATGTCTCATCCCTCCAAATGATCCTCTAGAATCCATCAATGTTTCATCACACTGAGACCAAAAACTATTTAAAATAGACATTATAGTATATACAAATATCACGAACAGGGAAATATATAACAACGAATACGTCACAACACCCTTACAATCCCATACTGCATCATGTCACATGGCATCTGGCCTCTTGTCCACTTACCCACTCATATTAGGTTTAGGTATCACATATCATCTGGCTTTATGGCCACTCACTACTAATACCATTTCAGAATTAACATATAATCAAGCCTCATTTCTCCATTCCTATGTATAACATATTCAGGTTTCAAATATCATATATATCTATCTGGGTTGGTTGATTAGAATCCCACTAAAGAGAATATACAGAAAAAAAATATTTAACTTCTTTATTGACACTTTAAATAACTCAACCCATTTTATCATTTGTGCCTACTCAAAATAGATTCAAGACCATATATCACAAACATATAGAATCACATATCAATATCACTGGGAACCAAATTCATGGGCTAGAAGAGTACAATTTCACCAAAATGTCTAATCAAGAAAACACTATTTATATTTATTTATTGAATCATTAAATATTCCAAACCCTATTAGTGAATTCCATGTACAAAAAATATTTATAGGCACATACATATTTCAAATCACTCTTTTTTCCTATCATTATGCATAAAAAATCCTCCATTTCTATACCATACCAAGGGTTAAATCAAAAAAAAGATAATATCACACCCAATTTTGCAAATAATGGTGGAAATCAATCAAATTGAAAAGTTAAAATCATTACATCAATTTCACACCCCTGGAAACGTGGTTTTTCCCCCATGCATGGGGATTCAGGCACCCAGAAATGAGATATTTACCCAGTTCTGACTACATCCAAGTCTCTGATCTGCTATAACCCAAGTAATAAGACCCAAAAAAGAAAAATAAAACTGATCTGATACCATTTGTAGTGTCCCAAACCAAATTTAAACCTAAATAGTGCTTCAGGCTAGTTGGTCACTAGGCCTTAGGCATGCCTCCCTGTACCCCAAATGATTCATATTAGCAGTACGAGTAATATTAGGTGATAATGGGGAGACTTTAACCTCAATTGGTGATAATAATAATGGTTCATAGTTAATTATATTATTGGAATAAGGGATATAAAGATAAGAAGTAACAAATAGAACTCAGTGGAAGCATAATCAAACATAAACGGTAATAAACAATCCCAAATGCATAATTCCTATTAGATATCATAGAAATTATATAACAAGTCATAAAAATAGTAGATATCAGGGATGCTCATGGACAACCATATTGGTACATACATATATAAGGCATGAAAAATCCCAAAAGGAAATACCAGCTCAATTAAAGATCCACTATGATCTAATTCCATCCATCCCATGAAAAAGGTATAACTCTAATCACTACATTTTAGCTCCCAAACCTAAATCATTGCATAATATAAAAAACATAAAGTATGCACGCGTCCCGAAGGGCCTATTTAGGGTTTGATTATGAACTCAATAGGCCACCACCAATGTTTTCTTATCTTACATCTATAATTATTAAAGATTATTCTAAATATAAATAAAATGTTAAATCACACAAATTTATTAATTAAAACACTTCCCTTTTTATCCATATCCATAAGGATGTGTTACCTATTTTTTCCATCGTCAGTATAACTCTGAATATATTCCTCCAAATATATATATATATATATATATATATATATAGATACACATATATATATGGAATATAGCATGTGTTTTCATGTATATATATTCAGTGTTGAGGAACCATGGATTAGTTCCTAAGTTTTACCTGAAAAAAGATCATATCTGGTGAACCCTTAGATTCCACCCATAACATGTCATAGATACCTCATGCCATCAGTAAAGTATCTGACTTCCAAATGGAATGCCCAAGAAATAAGTCATGGTCCATTGGACCTCAACTCAAAAAAACCTCATAGGCTTACATAACGAATTTTGAGGCATGGAGATGTCCATTCTCCAATATAAATAACTATAAAGTCAACTGTTTAATTCTCAATGCATGTTGTTTTCCTTCATCCCAAAATACTAGCCCACTAGCCTCAAGTATAATAGTTTACCTCAGCCCCCAACTGATGGACACAACACCATCAAATGATGGTCCATCACCATCCGCATGAATTTCTATGTTGAACACCCCCAATGTATATGATGGTCACATAGATACCTGGTTTTTTACATGTAATTCTTTAAAATATTTCTAGATATATTTTCAGAGCCAAGTACTTAGATGGAATGTGATTCTGACGCCTGATGTGCTTGGAATTAATTTTATAAAATTATAAAGTATATTTTATATTATGTGCGTATTATTTCTTAAATAAAATTGGATAAATATTAAACAGAATATCATATCTGAAATCCCAAACCATAGTTGAATATGGAATGCTAAGTTTACCCTAGGTGTGACCTAAAATTGGTCAGCACAGGGCATTGGGATAAAGGAGGTCATGGACAGGTGCGTTCAGTTAAAATAAATAATAAAATTTATTTATTTTAATTAATTTTCCTAATTACTTTTTTCTAATTAATAATCTTTATGTATATTTTTCTTTGGTTATCCAGATAAACCCTGAGATAATCGAGAGGTGTTCTTCCTCCTTCTGTTGGTGAATCGAATCACACTATGACAAACCTCCAGATTGAAGCAGATCGAAGCGCATCAAATGAAACAACCCCTCCCAATTGATAGAGATAATTTTCTTCAATGATTAATGATGAAATATCTATTTATAACTATTTAATTCATATATTATTCTCTTATTGATTAAATTTATTCAGTAGTATCATCCATTTCTTTGATATGTGCCAAATTTGGACTATTGCATGCACCCACGTACTAACATTCAATTGTTTATTCCGTTTTCTCACCCTAGATATCCCTAATTGTGTTTGTTGTTCATGAAAAATTGATCAATGATCATTGAATTTTTTTTATTACTTTCTAAATTTATTTTTCACATTATTAACAATTGGGAAATGGGTCCATTTCTAGATGTTGTCAGGTGGTACAGAGCCTGATTGGCCTCCCGGATTCATGGCGGAATCTCATACAATGAACAGATCAGAAAACTAAGGAAGGTTTGGATTTATTTGTGGATTGTGGGATATCAATTATATTATTGTAATCCAAATAAATGAATGAAAAATTGAAGGAGAGGCGTGGGTCATACGATGCTTTTCCATGGATCAATGGGTTCCATTTTCCGGCCATCGGATGGCTGAAAACAAAAAACAAGGATCTTCCCATCTAATTTCTAGGGAAGATGATGCATGATTATAAGGTAGAATAGATGCATATAGATCATGGATTTTAGATCTGAGAATCTCTAAAAAAAATCACTACATGTTTTATAGTCCAAAAAACACACAGTGTGTAGGGTCTTGGTTGTGGTGGCTAGGGTTTCATGGAATTATAAGTATCACACACTGTGTGGGACCCCCACACTACATGTGACCTTTTTCTAGATACTTGGTGTGTACTATTAGAGTGGGAAAGAGTGGGAATGGACAAGTACATTTCATGTGGTGAAAAAGTACTTAGGCATGGGTAGGATACATTGACACAGCCAAGGAACATGGGAAGGACCCTGGGTGGCTCGAACAAGTCATGTAAAACCTATAATCATTGTGTATCCCTACAAGGGTAGTGATCTATGTATTGGTAGGGACACAACCATGCAATGGAGTGGAAACAAATTTCACACAGTTCCCCTTACATGTTTTGTACCCCTTCTTTCCTCTTGAGGAATGTTGAACCTCTCACATATTCTTTGTTTAGACTCAAATTTTGGATTGAGGGTAGCCTATCTTGAGTGTTTTCCCTTATAAAAAATGAAGGTGGCATCCATAGTGGATTTTGGAATATGATGTAAGATTTTATAATGATAATTCTTATTTAGGTGACACATGAAGATGGTAGTGATCAGGTGGGATCACTATGGAATTTTGAGTGACACCCTTCTACTAGGATGTGGAATGGGTCTTCTATTTGTCCACTGAATGGCACCCTTCTGTAGAGATAAGTCATTGGTCCTCGACTATGAGAGTAGAACCCTCCAGATGGGTTGGGTATGGGTCCTATATCTAATATTCAAGGGGAACATTTCTATTGTATTAGGGAATGGTGAATCAACTTCTATAGTGGCACCCTCTAATTGGGCTAGACATGGGTCTTCTACATACTACCAGAGTAGAGACCTCCATCTGAGCTGGGCATGGAACCTATATAGACTATTGAGTGGAACCCTTTATCTGGGATGGGAATGGATCCTCTAAATACTATTAGAGTGGAACCCCCATGCAGAGGTTGACTATCATAGTGGCAACCTAGTAATGGGTAGGGTATGGGTCCTCTAGCTATCTACTGAGTAAAACCATCTTACTATACCAGGTCATGGGTACTCTACCTATATATTGTGCCCCTCGACTATGACACACAATGGCGAGGTGTGTATTGACTCAGATGTTTTTTGTTTGAAAGACGCATGAGATGATAGGCATCGTTGATGGACTTCTAAATCCGATGACTCTATTTTTCAAGATTAGGCTATGAGATGGAGATTCCTTTTTCTCTCTATCTTGTATTTATTTTGTTTGGGAATATATATATTTGTATCCATGTTGTTGGATTTTATACTCTCATACTTTGGGTTGAATTTTATTTTTTCTATATATTCCTATCACATGTCTTACTTCTTCCCTTATAGACTTCAGGGAATCGTATTGGGTATGTATATACTCAACCCAACATGGGATTTTCCCACACATTTTCTTTATTATTCATATAAATTAAAAGCCAGTGGTGACTACAAAAGAGCATAGGGATAACAGGTTCATTAGACCACATACAGTGGTTTGATATTAGAGATCAGGTGTTGAGTTATCTCAACTCTTTTATTTTACAATTTTTTCAGGTTGGGAAGTCATTCTGGTTGGGTTTGTATTTTTTACCTTTACTTTTTTAATTTTCACTATTTTACTCTTGTACACCCTAGAGGTTTTCATGCTTGGTTTATATTCCAACTGTTGAATATTTTTATTATTATTTTTCTACACATCAACATTGAGATGTTTGGGTGTGTGAACATAGGTACATTAGTAAAAGTCCACACATTTAGGTAATTTATTTTGGCCCTTTTTCCACCCCCAAGCCTATGGAGGTGGGGTTTAGGTAGTTGTGGCACATGCCCCTTTGGTTCAGTTCATGATAGATTGGTATCATAGCTATTAATTCCTTAGGACGGTGTTTGAAGTCATATATTTATGAGTATTTGGTTGGGATTTATAGTAACATTTTTAAAGTTTCTTGAGTGTGGATCTTGGTCTAGGGAGTCTAGTGATGGTATGGATGGATGACATAACCATTCACCATTACTCTGACTACATGTTTGTGGAATCGGCATGCCGAGACATTGGTTTCATGGATAAATGGTACACACATCCTATAAGATTTAGTATTTGAAGTTTCTTATTGATTCAGCTCCCCATTTTATATATATATATATATGCTCATCTGATTTTGGTGCATCTTAATTAAATTTTCAAGATGCCTCCATGAAGACAGCCATCCAGTTTACCAGTTCTAGATCATGATGATGATATAATGAGTGGTGAGTCCTCAGTTTAGGGTTTATCCCATGAGATACTTCCTCGAAGTGTAAAAGAAGTATAACCAAACCTATTGAGGAGTAGATCATACCAGTAGATTAGGTTGAGGATGTGCATAGTCTTAGAATACTTCAGAAGTTCTAATGCTAGAGGCTACTAAGGTTCCATGGCAAGAAAGGTCACTATGAATAAGAGGATTGGAGAGTCATTGGTTCATGTTTTCCTGATTATCTGTACATTGATATATTATATGGTTTCTCTAGAAGATAACCTTTTCCATATAGTAGTTGGAAGCTAGTGGATTCTTGTTAACCGGATGCATGATAATTTGACACCCCCATGTCCCTAATTTCGGCAGTTGTTTCATGAGGATTACTACCTCTATTTTTTGTTTTCGGTTTGGATTCAAGATCTGATGGAGATAAAATAGGGCGGATGATAGTGGTTGATTATGTGGTGAGGTTTATAGACCATATGTGTTACTCTCTTAACATGATTCATGATGGCTATATCCGACCACAAAAGTTTAATAAGTGACTTTGTATTGATATATATTCTATTGTGGTATCCATGTGAATTCCCATATATATAGGGGTGATGTATCGGACACTGGTTATAGAGATATTACTATCATAGGGATTCCAGGAGGCTAGATCTAGTAGTGGGAACCATAGGGATGAGTCATTTGTAGTATCTATTAGATTCGAGCAGATAGGATCTTGGTTCATGAGGTCTTCCCCGGATAAGGATCAAGCATGTGGTGTGTGTAATAATAGAGGACCAAGGAAGCTTAGAGAGGGGTGTTTCTATGTTTTGATGGGTGAGTACACATGGTGCATGATGGATCGACTAGAAGTGCTTAGGAGTGCATGCAGATAGCAGATGGACCATCAAAGAAGAGGTAACGCCCTGATCAGGGATCTCTTATGAGAGGTAAGGGTGGCCCCTAGGGAGTACAAGCTTCAAAAAACCATGTGGGGTTCTAGAATGATGATATATGTGTAGTGTATTATGCTATGAGACATTCCCCCACCACCACCAGGAAACCCACATCAAACTCAAGGAGCAGGAGCTCGAGTCCACGAACAGCTTTAGGCGATGGATCCATGAGACCCAGTGGTACAAGAGATGATTAGATGTACAATTTGGGTTTATTATACTCTTAAGTAAATATTATTAAACGTAGGTTTTAATTATTACTTCATCACATTACTCCTACTGTGAGATCTGGAGCTCCCAGTTGAGGCATTGGCCTTGAGGTTCCTTTGGGGAACGCTTCTTATATATCATTTATCTGCTAGTAGTGTGAGCTATAGCTTGGTGTATAAAGGTTCATGTGTCACATTTTTTTAATCATGATGGAACCCTATGATTTCATCTTTGGTATATATATTTTTTTATGGTATAATGTCAGATTGACTATCACCGCATATGAGTAAAATGCCTTTATATCGATGGGATGAGGTTCTCCTTTATGGGTGAGAGAGATATCAGGGTGAGATTAGAAAGATATTTTATCAGGAGACTGAAACCCATAACTACTCAATTAGTTATTGTATCCTTTGGTGTATTAGTCTCTTCATGCATCTCAATTCCTTTAGTCATGGAGGATTTTATGGATGTATTCCCTAGGAATGTTAGAAGGATACCTTCAAGGAAGGATATGGAATTTTGTATTTATTTTCAACCTAAGACCACTCCAATATCTTCTTCCATATATCATATATCCCCTAACAATCTCTAAGAGCTGAAATTTTAGTTCAAGAACCTTTGAGAGAAGGGTTTTGTTAATCCCAGTTTATCCCAATGGGTAGATCTTGTGTTTTTCATGAAAAAGGCTGATGGGAGATTCCATATTTTTCTATATTATCATCTCCTAAGTCAGACCATGAAATAAAAAAAATTAACCATTTATGAGGATTGATGACCATTTAAATAGGTTTTAAGGAGTGATATGGTTTTCAAAGATTGATCTATGGTCTGGCTACCACCTTTTGAGATATCATAGGGCTGATATTCCAAAGATGGCATTCTAATGTCTCTATGGACATTTTGAGTACCTAGTAATTCCCTTTGGCATGATAAATTATTCCATAATGTTTATGTTTTTGGTGAACTAGATATTACATCTGTACTTGGGCCAGTTATTGGTTGTCTTCATCGATGACATGCTCATATACTCTGTGTCAGAGGAGGTGCATGCAGAGCACTTAAGGATGGTTTTTTATTTTACTTGAGAGCACCATATTTATGGTAAGATCTTAAATTTATAATTTCGGATTCACGAGGTTTACATTCTGGGGAATATCATTTATAATCCTGGTTTATCTATAAATCTAGTGAAGAATGAAGTAGTGATTTCTTGGGATCCACCAAAGAGCATGTCAGATGTGTGGAATTTTCTTGGATTGATGGGATACTGCAAAAGATTTGAGGAATAATTCTCTAGGATTTCATCCCCTTTGACCTTTTTGAAATAAAAATGGAATCATTTTACATAGATTGAGTACTATCATAGGGCCTTCAAGTAGTTGAGGATAAGGCTACTAATTTCTCCTTTGTTGAGACTACCAGAGGAGGTTGGGGAGTATGTGGTGTATTTTTATGCATTATAAGATGGGGTTAGCTATGATTTGATGAAGCGACAGGAATTTATCACATACAAGTCGAGGAAGTTGCGACCCCAAGAGAATAACTATGTAACTCATGACCTAAATATGTAAGTGGTAGTACTCAACCTTAGGATGTGGAGAAACATTATTCTTGGAGAGATATTTATAGTTCACTAAGACTAGCAGAGTCTTAGGTACATCTTCACATAGAGAGACATAAACCATAAATAGGGAACTAGTTAGAGTTTCTACAAGACTATGACTTCAAGAGAGTCTATACCTTGTGGAAGGGTAACATGGTAGAATATGACCATAGAAGTATGTCCCATGATCATATTTTGTAGGGGGAATCTGAGCAGTTGGATTCCTTACAGATGACCCTGGTAGAGTAGGGGGTCCAGATTTTCTTCAATTGATGACATTGACTCCTCTACTTCATCAGCATGTGAGAGAGTCCCATATAGGAGACATCTACTGTGAGGAATTTTTTACCAGATTTACTTAGTATATTCACCCATTTTATTTTCTAAATGAGGGAATCACTTCATCCTTTTCTAGGTATGGACAGTGGTCCCAGTCATGATATGGGAGGAGGTGATGAAAGAGTTCCACGCATCTCATTTAGTTGTACATCCCATTGTGGGAAATATGTATAGAGACCTTCAGTGGAATTATTGGTGGTCTGGAAGCAGGTGAAACATGAGCACTATGTTATAGAAGTTTTATAATAGCCCCTTGAGATCTCAGAGTGTAAATGGGATGGCATATATGTGGACTTTGTAATGGCACTTCCACGTATAGTAAAGGGTTATGAAACCATCTAGGTGATAGTTTATAGAGTCCAAAATTCATTACACTTCCTTAATTTTAGGGATAATAGATTAGTGGAGAGTTTCAGGTAGATTTATATATGGGATATTGTTTGCCTTCATGGCGTTCCCTTGACTACTATCTCTGATCGTGATGTATGGTTCACATTATGGTTTTGGAGAGTAATTTTTGGAGGAATTTGGGATCCATATGAGGATGAGTACTATTTTTCACCCTAGAAAAATGGGAAGACAGAGTACTCTATCCATGTGTTGGAGGATATACCGGGATATTTCATGTTAGACATTATATAGATATGGGAGGATAAATTTACTTTAGTACAGTTTTCATACAATAATATCTATCACTCTACTATCAGTATGGAGCCTTTCAAGTCCTTGTATAGGAGACTCAAAAGGTCACCCTTGTGTGGAAAATATATTGGTGAGGCATCTCTTATAGATCTAGAGATAGTTAATGTGATGGTGGAGAATGTCCAAGTCATATATAAGAGGATTTTGATAGCCCATAGTATGAATAAATATTACAAAGATCTATGTTGTAGGCACTTGGAGTTAGAGAAGGGCGACCGATTTCTTCTAAGACCCTCCCCATGATGAGGATTTCGGAGGTTTGGACAAGGAGGAAAGCTATACCTGAGTTTTATAGGGCCATTAAATATCTTATAGAGGGTTAGAGAGGTTGATTACCACCTCAACCTGCCCCTAAAATTGGAGAGAGTGCACATCATCTTCCACATGTCGCAGCTGAGGAGATACTTGTACAACCCCATGAACATTAATTACTAGGGATAAATAGACATAAAGTATGGATCCACTTTCTTGGAGCACCCAGTGGTGATCAGTGATCATAAAGATAGAACCATGTGTGGATGGACCATCCCCTTGGCTCGTGTGTTGTGGTAGCATAGGAACCTACAGGAGATCTATTGGGAGCAGGATAGCTAGATGCAGGATCAATATATCGTTATTTTTTCTTAGTTTTTACTTTTTATATATGAAAATCATAAAGAATAGAATGATATATATACTATAGTTTTTTCTTATAAGACTTTAAAATATTTCTAGATTCTTTTTCGGAGTTAGGTGCTCAGAATGTGCGCTATTCTGAGGCCCAGTTCTCCCAGAATTAATTTTATAAAATTATTAAAAATAATTTATATTACATTCACACTATTTTAATCCTTCTCATTCATTTACAGTGGTAAAAATGTCCATGTATCAGTTTTTCCGAGAGGTACCGAGCTTGATTGGACTGCCAAATTCAAAGAGGAATCATGTGCAATGAACAGATCATAGAAAAAGAACATTTTGGGATTATTTGAGAGTTTTGGGTGATAAATATGATGATTGTAATCAAAATAAATTAATGGAAAATATAGGGAGACATTTGGGTCTTGTGAAACATTTTCATGGATCAACAGGTACCATTTTTCAGCCAACAGATGGCTAGAAATAATGGAAAAGAATCTTCCCATCCAATTTTAGGAGAAACTGGTTCCTCATTCGAAGAAGGAATGGCTGAATATAGAGAATCAAGTTTGGTTATGAGAATATATGAAAAACATGACTACACATTGTGTAGTTATAAAAACGCATGGCATGTAGGGCCTTAGATGCGGCAGTTAGGGTTTCATGGAATTATAAGAATCACATGCCAATGGGACCCCCACACATCATTTCACTTTATGCTAGAGACCTGAAGTGTACTCTAAGAGTATATGGGAATTATAATGGTCAGGAACACTTGTGTGAGAAAACTACATGGACACGAGTAGGATACACAGACATGACTAAGGAACACAGGAAGGACCTTGAGTGGCTTGGGGACACTATGTAGATCCTTTACATGACATGTATCAATACATGGGTAGAAATCCTTGTACCAGTAGGTAAATTTCCAGGAAATGGTGTGGGCCCATAGGTTTTTTAGGTCCCCTTACACACTGTGTACCCCTTCTTTCCATTTTAGTAAACTAGTACCTATCATATCTCCTTTGTTTGGACTTGAATTTGTGACTGTCAGTATCCAATCCTATGTTTTTTCTATGTTGATCCCAATGGTGGCCTCTATAGTAAATTTTAGGATACGATTATAGTTTTTCTAGGTTTTACACTTATTTTTTTGATGCTCATAAACAAAAGTGATCAGGATGGATCACCGAGGAGTTTATAGTGGCACCCTTCTACTAGGATATAGAATGGTTCCATTATCTATCCATAGAGTGGTACCATCCTATGGAGATAAGAAATGAGGCCTTAACTATGAGATTGGAATCCTACAGCTGGTCTATGTATGGATCATATGTAAAATACTAGAGTGTCACCCTCCATCTGGGTTAGGAATTTGTCTTCTACATTTTATTTAGTGGCACCCTCTAGCTAAGAAAGGCATGGGTGCTCTATAGACTATCAGAGTGGCACCCTCCTACAAAGTCATGTCATGAGTCCTTGACTACCATATTAGTATCCTATTACTAAGAATATTATGGATATTTTAGATTTATACTGATTGGAACCCTCCTATTATACCAGGGCATGGTTCCTCTACCTAGAGATTGTTCCCCTCGACTGTGTGGCACAGTGGCAAGGTGTGTCCAAACTTGGATATTTTCTTCTGGTCAGATGTGTGAGATGTTGGGAATCGTTGATGGACTTATGAAACTAATGGAACTATTTACCTATACTAGGATGTTATATAGAGTTACCCTTTTCTCTCTCCTTTTTTTTCTTCCATTGGATAATATATATATATATATATATATCCTTGTCATTGGATTTTTTTACTCTCTTACTTTGGGTTGAGCTATCTATTTTTCTATATATTCCTATCGTGTCTCTAACTTCTCCCCCTTCAACGTCGGGGTATCATACTAGGTATTTATATACTCAGCCATGATTGGTATTTTCCTACATGTGTCATGTCTTATGAAAACTATGGATAAGTTTTATGTTACTACAAATGAGTATTGGGATACCTATTACATTAGACCACGCATAGTGGTCGATGTTTGGAGATCAGGAACTCGTCTCTCTCAATACTTTTACTTTCCAATTTTTTCAGGTTGGTACATCTTTCTAGTTGTCCATGTATTTTTCTTCTTTAGTTTTTATTTTTCATTTTCATACTCTGGTACACTAAAGAGATTTTTTATTCTTGGTTTATATTCTATCTATTTCATATTTTTATTCTTATTCCTCTGCACTTTTCAATTAAGATTCTTGGGTGTGTGAATACATGTACATTATCTAAATTCCTTCCATTTAGGTTATTCCTTTTGGTGCTTGTTTCCACCCCCAAGCCTGTAGAGGAAGACTTGAGGTAGTTTTGGCTCATAACCCTTCTGTTCGGGTCATGATAGGCCAACACCATCCCTGAATCCTCATAATCTATGAGGGCCTCCACCCACAATGAGTGTTCAATACAACATTTATTTATTCCTATAAATGTTCACATAAATCCAATATCATTTCATCCAATAATGGTGAGTGGAAATCAATAAAAAATACCTTAGAAACATCATCCAGTGCATCATGTCCTTATGAACAAGTCTTTAGAAACATATGGTCAACACCATCTCAAATCATAAGGGCCATTCCCCCATCCTGATGACCTCATCTCTTCAATATGATTACCAAGTTTCTTCGACATGATGATCATCATCACCCCATATATCTTGGGCCACACCATTATCCTGACGACCATGTCACCTCAATCTAGGTGATCAACATCACATCAATCCTCAATACATTCACATCATATTCCCATGGAACCAATCATATCAATATAAATAATTTAATTAATTATAATCACCCAACCAGTCTCACCTATCTAGGTTGGTTGAATCCCCTTACACAGATTTGAACATATTTAATGATTGGGGAATACCCAACCACATCCCACGATATCAGATAATAAATTTAAAAGTAATAATTAATTTATTTAGGGTTTCTCTCAGACTACACATATGGTCGCATTTATTTAAGTAACCCAAAACTTCCATAGAATTAAGAAGAAATCTATGCACCACCTATATTATACTCATAAGTGCTCGCTCATCTAATATCAGACTCTAACTTGAGTCGAAATGAGAGAAATCATAGATTTAAATGAATATCATGAAAATAGGGGAAAATTGTGTCCACAAATTTATCACTCTATATGATGGGATAAAATTATAATATAAGCAAGACAAATATAGTTCTTACCAATATGCTTCCAATGAGACTGGAAGCATCTAAATCTGAGATTGAATGAGGAGAGGAGGCCAAATCCTATATGATATAAATAATAGGAGAACCCCATGTGCTGCATGATAAATGGTAGAGAAAGGAGGAGTAATTAAGGAAATATTAGGGATGGGAAAATATGTAATTTTGTACTATTTAATGAATCACATAGTTTGACTACACGGTTTGGCTAATCGTGTGCCAACTGTTTAGTGCTCACTACTCTAGAAGTACACTCACACAACCTAGTTGTAAGGTTTTCCAAACCATTCATAGACCATAGGATTACCCTATTTTAAAAAATATGTATGTCTTGTATAGTCATACACCCCTACCTATATGGTTTGAAAAATTATGTCTAGTCTATAAGGTGGGTTGTGTTGTTTCTCTTGGGAGGTCACATGGTTAAATTTAACCGTGTGCCTCTATCTACTCTTTCCCAAAAATTTGGTTTTTGGACTCTGACACACCTAAACCCCATCTAAACCCATGATTCACTATCTAGGCCTTAAAACCCATCCAAAAATAACTCCTTAGTTCAATAAAACTCTTAAAATTAGGTTCCAAAGATAAATAAAAATTTTGTTCTAAATATCAAACACAAAAATTCAGATAGGTTAACAAATTATGACCTTCTTAAAAAAACATAATGTTATAAAGGGTGCATGCATAAATAATTCTACCACATTTTTAGTGACCTCACTATTCATAATTTCCATGTTAAAAATAAATAACTCATTGTTAAATTCATCATGTCCTGCCATAATATCAATGTTTAGGGAGAAGAGGGATGCCTTGATTTCCTTCTCATAATGTGGTTAAGATCACCATTTTTTTAAACACCATAAATACTATGATTAATATTAGAAACCATTTTATAGGTTTTATCATCCCCTTAATCCATGTAAATCTCTTTAAAGTTACCTATCACACCATTAGAGATCTCATTTTCTAAGGTGAGTAATTTCCCATTGATCTTTTGGGCACTAGCCCCTTTCTTGGACTTCTTTTCATTACACATACAATTGAATAATTTTGAATTTAAATATCTTGCCTTTAGAAATATAAAATTTTACTAGCTTCATTCTATATTCTCCTTAAGATCCAACAAATGAAAAAGCTTAGAGATATCTTGCATATCCTCTAGAGTGGGCACATCCTGATTCTAATTTCTACATTAATATAGTGACAAATTTTGTTCATAATACTTTATGTCATCATAAATTTTTTAAAAGGATCTCCTAATCCATTATATGATCATCTTTTTTTATTTTTCATCTTAGTTTCTATAATTTTTAGGGTTTTTCAGGTGTTTCTATATTCTAAGCACTCAAAATTATTTCACTGAAAATAGGAACAAAAATCCAGGAATTGTTGAAGTTGAAAGGGAGGGGTGATGAACTTCTTTTGTTAAAAAAATAAAATAGTAGAGGGTTATGGTTAGAGTGGATCTTGGGGAGATTTATTTAAGATACATATATAGCATAATTACTATCATCTACTTGAACCAAGAATCTATGAAATTTTTTGGCTTGTCGCCCATCAAGGGTGCATCTACTCTATGTGAAATCATCTCCAACCATAGGGAATTCAACCAGGTTGCATTTATCAATAAAATAGGGGAACTCATGAGATACCAATCTAATGAAGTTTTTTCCATTCTTCTCCATATGCTTCAATACAGTGTTTAAATCTCCCAAGGTGACCCGTATTTGAGACATTTATTTGGATAAACTCTCAAGATACCTCCAAAGTTATCTTCTCTCTATGTAATAATTGAAGGCATAAAAAATGAAAAACATATGTAATTAACTTTCATTACAATAGATACAATGATATATTTTTTTCACTAATTTGTAAGTGAAAAAAAATATTGTCATGTTAGAGAATTCATAGGGCTTTTACATCACTTTCATTCTTGTTTTTTGAAACAAAATAATAGCCAAGGGAATCCAATTTGAATTCTTTCCATTTATGAAACCACATTTTTGTTTCAAAAAGACTAATTACTATGGGTTTTTTTATCATAATGAATTGTCTCATGGATGTGACCATGTGGTTGTTCCCTATACCTTGATAATTAAAAAGGAGTATATTAATTTATTAAGGGATAATTGGATCCCATCCTCATTTTTCAATTCAATTTTTGATTTATTTCCCTTACTTATAATTTTTGTATTTATATAACAGTGCCCCAAACCCTCCTCATTATTTCTATAAGGATCATTGTTACCACCAAGGGGAGTGAAATTATCTATATATTTTTCAATTCCCATGGTAGGATCCTTATTTAGTCTTCTCTTGGCAGATTTCCCTAGGGGTACTTGTGTGAAATCTTCATCCACCTCCTGAGGAGTGATTTTATCATCTTGAGGACCCTTTGCAATTACCTAATGTTGTTGATGGATCTCCTATTTTTCTTTTTTATATAACTTGAACAAATTACAGTCCCATAGTGAGGGGGACATCAAATTCCTCATTTGAAATCCCATCCAAGAATAAATTTGTTTCTGGACCAAATTTAGACTCCAAAAGTTTCTATATTGAAACTTCCTACATGAATTTATCCATAGCCTCCATCCCCTATGAATAGTTTCAGAAAGGGGTAACCTTTTTTAACCTGTAATCCTAATTGGGTGTCATTATATTCCTTATAATTCTCCTGAATTACACCATATAGAGTCACCAATTTCCTAGTTTGAGAGTTAATTACAGTGGAATTCTACTTCAGAAGAAGTTCCCAGATTCCTCCATGTGAGTTATTACTAGAATCCACTCCCAGATTAATAGGAATAGAATCCTCCTCATATGTATCACCAACCAAAACCAAAACATCCTTTGCTTGTTGATGTTTCTCCAGAAATTCATCCTGTGTACCTTCATCTGCAAAATCAATTACTTGTTTTAAGAGAAGTTTTTTGGATTCCATCTTCACCTCTACAATTCCAAAGAGGGAAACCAAATCATTGTGTGATCCAATCTCCAAATCCCAACACTCATACTTTTAAGTGTGGTGGTCCTTTGGATCCACTCCAGTGCATATGAAATTAGACATGGAGGTTTTTCCAACATTCTTCTTCCCTTTTTCATTAACACTCCTGTAACAGGATTCATCATTCCTATTCATAATACATAAGTTAAAAAAATATGGATCTATTACATTCAGAATCAATATGTCCAAAAAAAATACATTCCTTATAAAATTTTGGATTTAGTTCATAAAGTATTTCCAAAGTGATGATATCTTCCTTAGTGGTGAGCACCACTTCTTCTACTAGGGTGGCATCCATGTCAACCTCAACCAAGAATCCTACAAAGTTCCCAAATATCATATTATCAATTTACCAATCCCTCCTGATTAGTTTTCTAACGGAAGAGGAAATACCCCAAAAAATATGGGAATAATAGTATATATAATTAAGCTTTAATATTCAAATCCAAACTTGAGTGTGGGTATTCCTTACATTATTAGAGTCAATTTTATGATCCCACACTTGTATCCTAGGAATTCCATGCTTCAATGGAATATATCCAAATCTCTAAGCCTTCCACTTTTTTCCAGAGAGGGAAATACTATGTAAAAGTAACCCCTTCCCATAGTGTTTATCCTCTATTCATAAAATCCCTAGATCATCATGATTCTACTGGTAATATCATTGAATATATATGTTTTCTCCCCCATTGGTGTTAGGTCATGTAAAATAATATAGTATTTTCACAATTTAATCCTCTCTTCTATAGTATCATGGTGGAACACAATGTGTGAAACTCATCCTTTATTAACATCTCTCCCATTAGATGGAATTCCAATGTTGTAGAAATAAATATTCATGGAGACCTTAAAATAATTTTCAACATTAAACTTTGAGCTAAGACACCCCATGATTTGAGTAATCTAGTTTTTTTGGATCACAGAGATAAAATAAATCCTTGTGTCCAAAAAGATCTTATTGATTCATGGCCATGTTTGATCTCCAACACATTGATTCATCCAAAGGTTAATCCTGCATGAAATCTCCATTATCTCCTTCCTTCCACCACTGATCCACTATTCTAAAATACCTTCAATATATTTTTCACTAACAAAGCACATATATGTCTCATAAAATGGATAGGTTTTTCATAATATAATAAACTACTTAATCCATAACAATTTTTGAATATCTCTCACAAAAATTATTCCCAAAATCTATTCTATTAGACAAATAATGTGTAATGCATTGCTTCATAAACCATATAAGTGGAAACATTAGAAGGGTGTGGTAAAAAACTCATTAAGGTTAAATGAAATTGATATAAATTAAAGATCACAACTGATCATAATATGGGAATAAATACTATAGTAGGAATAGATAAATAAAAATAATTCCATAATAGAATGAAACTTAAATCATAATATATCCTTACATAATAATGGAAATAAAAAAGATCACATAGATAAAAATAATTGGTTCCCTAATGATAAAGTTCATAATGTATAACAATTAATTCTATACCCTAATTCAATTCATCATGGTCTTATATATCATGACCTTTTTGTCAAGTCCCTGTGTCTAGGAAATATTTTTTCTAGGAATGAACACACCAAAATACCCAATCTAGATTCTCTTATGAGACCCATTGATGCATCGATGAGATATATAATATTAGGCCCCACCCATCACTAATTAATTATAATTTATTCATCTTATGAATGAATAGATAAACCATACAATATTTGTCCAACATTCCTTGGTAATCAATAAAAACTATATTAAAATAAAAAGAAAATGAATTTTTAATATTTACTCTAGTCAACAAATAGAATAGATTTCAATGTAAGAATCTCCAAACAGATGTGGTATAGAGTAATAGTATATTTTTAAGTCAATAATTTCAAAAATAAATAAAAATATGTAATCTATGATAACATTCATTAATCAAAGTAAGAAAATATATATTTTTATAGAAGAAAGTCATTTGAATAGAAAAAAATCCTTTTTTAGAGAATGATTTAGAAAGAAAAATGTAGTTATGGATATCCATGAGTTTAATACCCCAAATGAAAATGGTATGAGAATATTTAAAAGGTAATCCATATCCAATATATAAAGCAGAAGAAGAAGAAGAAAATATGCAGTGAATATGAATCATATCTCAAAAAACAAAATTGATATGAAAAAACTCTTACAGTAATGGTCAAGTAAAAAATAAAAAGGATGTGAGAGGGATACCATGAAATTAAAAAATTATTAAATTAAATAAATTAATTAAACTTGAAATAAATTAGGATGTTAATTCACCATATAAAATTAAATAAGGTAAGAAATATCAATCATGTCTCATGGAATGGAAAATAGAGACAAATAAAACTTACAGATTTAGAAACATTAGAATCCAAACCCCTTGAAAGATTGAATTTAAAATGACCCATTAAATACCACTAATAATGATAGAATAATGATATGAAATATCAATGTTTTAGTAATTACACAATTAAATAGAAAGAATGGTGTATAACATAAACATGTCTCAAGGAATTTAAATTTTGAGATAAATAAATCTCGTACAACTTTCATAATTTTTGATTCAAAACCCCATTAGAGAAAGAAATTGGAAAAGAAAATTAAATATCATGAAATGAAATTTTAACTTGATAATAAATATAAAATAGAAATTAGATAAACCATTTCAAATAAAACATTTTGTACAATAAGAAATATGTCTCAATGGTTGAAAAGTTGATATGAAATTCCCCTCCATATAACATAATCATTGAGGTAAGAATACTTTGAGAATAAGGATATAAAAAATAATTGTAGATATAATGTTATATTCTTTACCATCCCATTAAATATCCATTATTTTAGTTATAGGTGTTCAAAGGAGGTTGGAGGATAGATATATGCAGTTGGTGTTGTATGTGTGCAGAAACTGGTGTTTCACAACATGAATGGGGTTAAATACATAAGTTTATGATTCGAGACATGTAAAGATGGTGAATTAATAAGTTGTATGTGGTGGTGGATTAGTGTTTGAAATGGATTCAAAATGTGAAATTATAATTCATAAAGTGAATTTATTTCAATCTGAGGAACTATAAACTCTAGAGGAAGTTGGAAAATGTTGGAATTAATGGATTTCATGTGATTCATGGCCTATAATCTATAAACCCCATGGAATTCACAACATGAATATTTCATTAATTCAATGAATAACGGGACTTATAACCTATTTATATGTTTCAATTCATAAAAACACTCTCTTTGGGATTTTTTTCTCTATGTTTTATGTGATCCCAAGGTGGTTTTGGGAGATCTTCCAGTCCCTTTCTCTATGCGTTGATCAACAAGTTCTAATGCTTGGTTGTTAGTAATAAATGGGAATTTATTCTCCCTTTTCCCTTTTTATCCCCCATTCTTATTTTATTAAACTGTTTTGGTTTTGTTTTTTTTTTGGTGATTTTGTGTTGTGTTTTGATGACCCTTCCATGTGGTTCAGGGTGATCTAGTGTTTCCTTGCACAATTGTGATTTTTGGGTTTTTTCTTCTTCACCCAATGGTGTGCAACAAATAGAAAAATGTTTATATAGGTAGGTGATCCTTATTCTCACGATTTTAATGTAAAATGTGTTGGGATTGCTTGATTTTTATTCTTATAGGTGGATTGGTATGGTTGGATTAATGAATAATAAGAATTGGTAAGTATGAAATTGATGGGGATGGGGAGTTATCAAATTATTTTACTACTTTGATATTATTGTTGATGATATTATGCATTATTTTTGAAAATGATAAAAATCAAATTAGTTGTTAGCCTTTTTTTCTATATTTTATGTGTTATGAGACCATTTAGTGTTTTCATTTGATCAAAAGATGAATAAAAGCTTAAAGAACATATATATGGTTAATAAATTAGTTTCCTATGTAAATATGTTTTGTGTGATAATATTTATGATAAATTGGGATGTAATATAATACCTTGAATAAATTTTGGAAGTATAGATTTTTTGTGGTGGTTTGTGTTTGTTCTAGTTGTATTAACTTCTATTATGAGGGATGTTTTGTGGTGGAAGTGGTGAGCATATAGGTTATGAAATAAGCGTGGTAGTGATGTTATGGTGTGCACATGGGATGCAACATTGAAGTTGTGTTGTTTTGTGTTTCATAAGGTATTTTATGTGGTATGTAATCATGGGATGTGTTTTCGGTAGTTGTGTGATGGTTATGTTGCTTGATGGAGGTGATGCATGGTGGTTCTGACATATGGTTGTTTACGTAAGATGATTTTACTAGTGTGGGGAGACAATGATGATTTATGTGGTTGTTATGGAAATATGGATTGTTTGATGGGGTGTGGTAGTTATGGATGTGGTTTTTTAGTGATGGTTGTGGTTTTTTAGTGATGGTTATTGTTAGTTTCCTGATTTTCAATGGAATAAATTATAATCCAAAAATAATTTTGAATGGACTGGTTTTGATCTATGGTAAATGGCATAAAATTAAATAAATGGGCTATGTAAATATGAATGGAATGTATTAGTAAATAAAATTTAGTAGAATATTGTTAAATCTGGAAAGTGGTGAAACCTATAAATGAAAGTGGCAATGTGTGTCCTGGTGAAGTGGTTGTGTGGTGTATTTCATATAGTGGTGGAAGAAGTTGTAAGCTTTGATGTGTGGTATGATAGTGGTGTTGTGGTGTGTTCTGGTATAGTTATTTTGGACCTAGAGGTTTGGAATTTTGTGTTATCAATATATAATGTATTTATATGTTATTTATATATGAACTCACCCAATTTGGATAACCTTACCAATTCCCAAATGTTTTGGATTTAAGATTTTTTTCCCCATTATCTTGAATGGTGGTGATATAAATGGTTGGCTACCCCTTATTCCATGATCTTCCTTCCTCAATGATGTCCCAGGTGTCTTCGAGAGAGATGTGATGTGATAAGGTTGTGATGTGATGTGATATGCGGTGGGGGATATGCCTGGTGGTAGGAGGGTATGAGGTTGATGTCCTTCACTTTATTGATACCCTACTTCTTTGGTTATGTGGTTAGTGATGATGTGATGATTGACGTGTATTCAGTATAGATGGGATTTAATGATGAATGATTCTATAATCAGATTCTAGAACTTGAAATGGTGGGGTAGGGAGGGATTTTTTCCACCTAATGTGAGATATTACTAGTTGTGATGTGATATATAAGGAAGGGATGAGAGTACAGGATGTCGAACATTAGGGTGTGAGAACAGAAGATAAATGGGGAAGAAGTACTGGAGAAACTTTTTATATTTTTGATACTATGTTACTATATTGTATGTTTATTTGATAAGAGATCCATAGTAAGGCTGAGGTTAGTTAGTTTACCTATTTAGTTGATTTTTGGTTCTACATTTTGTTCACTTCTGCATTAGTTTATTGTTTTCATGTGTGAACTTTATACACTGTATATTCCTAATGATTATAGATGTATTGTACCCTAAGTATATAAACTAATTTTTAGGTTTACCTGAGTACTTTGGGGACCAATTTGGATATTACTATCTTGGGGTTTTTCTCTTTTGGTGAGTTGTTGTTGTAGGACTTTTCTTTTTGGTACATTACTTGCAAACTTTTATTTTTATCTGTTGACATTGTTCATGCATTGTGGTATAGATTTAGTTTTATTTTTATATTATATTCTAGAGTTACTTTGTGTTTTTTATCCTATGTTCTGATCCTATATTTTATATAGGTAAATTCTTCCAATTTATGATGTTTTTATACCCTCGGTGGTTCTTGACAACCTGGGGCCAACAGGAGTTGGGACTCATAGGTATTTATCTCTCTTCTTTCATTACTAGCCTAGGAGGGGTGACTTTAGAGGGATATGGGTCATGAAAATATAATTGTAAAAAATAATGATTAAATAAAATAATTATAATTCATTAGGTAGAATAATTAATTCTTGATATAATTTAGTTTTAATAAGAAAGTTTCTAACATAATGGAAGAAAATTGATTTGACACAAACCCATACATTAATTCTTGACTTACACTAAAGTTATTGAATAATTGGTGTAACAAAAATAAATATATGAATAGTCTATTTCATAACCATATCCATATCTAAAAAATTTTATAAACTTTACTTATAATTATTCTCTATATGTATATTAGTTAGTTGTTTATTTTCAATATCAGGTGTGAGTTATCTTTATTGTTTTGTACTTGTTTCATAATAGTGGTGTTTTTATTTATTATTCTCCAAAAAATTATCAATAAAATATAATTTAAGATACTATAATTGATAAATTATATTTATTTATAAATATATAACCTCATTTTATTAGTGTTTTAGTTGTATGAAAATGGAATCAGTGTCTACTTGTTTCAGTAATTTTAATAATCAAATATGATATTTAATAATAATTTAATTAATTAATATAACCCTTTAAGAGCCATAAAAACATTATTTTTTATTAAATTATAATAATAATATTATTTATGTTCTTATAGTCATCCATGATATATTTTTAGATCATTATTAATGTAGGTGGTTAAACCGACCCAAACATGAGCATACCATAATTTGATAGGCGAGCATGGTTAAGAAATATTTTATTTTGATATAATATAATTATAATAGAATAATAATTAAATTTATTAGATTTTGTTTATCTTTAAAATCATATTTTATGTTTTTTGGATAAATAATGAAAATCTAGATGAAAAACATTACTTCGTAGAGGTAGAAGTCCGCACAACGCACAATTAACGTTTTCATTTCTTGAAGAATGAGCGGGAAAGAAGGTAGATTAAAAAATTTATATTCATAATAATAATAATATTATAAATTTTATATGTATTATTAATTTTCAAACTTATAACTGTCTAAAAGATATGGTGGTGAAAACGGAATATGAGGCTTCATGGAAGCAGTAATCCATAAAACGCATGGTTGACATTCTTTTTTTCCTAAGTGAACAGAATGGTATAAATAACAGTTTATAAATTGATATAATAATACATCACTATAAAAATTATACTTATTTTGATTATATAAATATTGTTATGATAGGTTCGGAAGGAAAATTATAAGAAGAAAATTATAAGGATTAAGTAATACTTACTTAGGTACCTTAAACATTCTTTTGGAAGTCTCCTTGGAAATGAAAGACTATGATAGCTAATTGAGACTAGAGACTTATGAAAATGAGATAGTTTTCTAGTATGAAAAAAAATCCTATTTTCATGAATAATTTATAATTTATGTGTGTGGAATTAAGAGGTGGAATTTCCCCCTTTTTCAACTAAAGAAAAACGCGCTTTTTTTTAACACCCATTTTTTTGAAATAATTAAATGACATTATTCAAGGGTAAACTATTAAAAAAGTAATAAATAAATTATTTTTGAGTAATATTGGATCTATAAATACTAAATTGTGTTTTTATAGATCTTTTTAAACATTTTTAAAGTCATTTGTTCCTATATTTTTGCTTTTACTTTTTTTGTTTTTACCAGGGTAACTAGTTTTAACCAAAATAACTTATGTTTTACTAAAAAAATAAAACCCATCTTAAAAAATAAAATTTTCATGAACCTAAATTTAATATCCATTTAATGCAATTAAATTTATAATTAATATAAAATTAACTTCCAATTTAAAACATTTAATATATAGAAAAAATATTTTGTAGAGATGTTGTTTTCACCATTAAGTGTTTTTAACATTATTTAGTTTTGATTATAATTAATTTAAATATAGGATTAAAGATTAAATTAAATTTAGTTTTTAGAATATATCAATATATTTTATTAGATAAAAATTACACAATTTTAATAGGACAATTATTTTAAAATAATAGTTTTATAATTATCATGGTCATTAACTTTAATCTTGGTAATCGTACTTTTATTACCAAAAGTGAAATTTAACTTTCTAAATAATGTGATCATTGTGATATAAAATTTAAAATCCATTTTTTATTTAATTTATAAAATTTATGAAAACTATGTTTTTAATATAAGTGAATAAATCAGTTTTTAGAGTAAAATATTACTTATGTTTCCAAAATGATGCACATGAGTTTTATAAATACAACATAATAATTTTAAATGGTTTATTTTACTTAAAAATATATATTTTTTCATATAGTAATGTTTCCAAAATATTTAATTCATTCTTTTGTTATGATAATTTCATTAAATTGACAGTTCTACCAATATCAATATTTTTTCACTATTCACCTAAAATCCAATGTTTTCAAACAAATACTAAAAATTCAAACAAACCTATTTTTGATATTATAAATCCAAAAATGAAATTATTTTTACCCAATTCCGATTTTATAATTTATAATTTTATTTTTAAAATGATAAATAAAAATAAAAACTATTTTTATACAAAAATAAAAATTATTTTTTAAGTCAGAATGAGAAATATATAAAATAAATGTTATAAATAAATTATTAAATTAATAAATACCTATTTATCTTATAAGGACCCAGCCTTAAACACTACTTAATCTTGAGTTATTTCAAGAATACAAGTTGAGGATCTTTTCAGGTTTAGAGTTTTAGAGAATTAGATAATAAATCATGCATTACATTCCACATTTAAACAAAGTGGTTACATAAAAGATAGTATTCATTTTTACCATAAACGGAAACATATTTAAAATAAAACATAGATTCTTTCTTGACACTATAATCACATCATGTACCTTTCCCTTGACCTGTGAAAAACATTTCAAAAACTTGGGATGAGCATAAAAAGCTCAGTAAGGGGTATAAAAGTACGAAATGAAAACATTAGTCTATGTAAGAAATCATAATTTACTCAAAAAACATAAGCATTTTAACATACCTCATCAAATCATGAATAAATCATTGAAATCATAATACATAAAGGTAACTTGAGTCATTCATAACATTCTTACATTGGGAGTAACCCTCATGGTTATGTTTGGAATACACATCACAGTATATTCCTGAAATCTCTTCGGATAAACCTTATCGTTTAACCCCTTCGCGTTACCCAATGAATTAGAGAGCTATATCGGGCTCACCTGCCCTTATTTTATCACAGAACCACCCGTCTTCATAACAATTCCCAAGAACCATAACATAATCATATCACATAAAACATGCATAAAAGAAAACATAACATTTCTAGATTTCAATCACAAGATATCAATACAACACATTGATATAATAAAAACAATATGAAAACCATTTTCAATACCAAAATAAAATAAAATTAAAACATGGTATTTATTTTTCATTTTAAAAAAAAATATGGCTTGTAGAGGAAGCCGAAACTCAAATAATGGTCACGGCGGCAGAGAAGTCGTTATCGCTGCATACGTATGACAAAAAAACATTCCCTTTTGTCGTTTAGTAAAACGCTTCGTATAAAAAAGATTCCTTTTGAATAAACGTAAAATTAAAAAGGTTTTATACATCATATAAAAGAATGTTGTGTATAAAACAAAATATGCCTCAATGAAAGGAGATTGAGACGAAGTCCCTTACCTCATGTCCGACTTGACTCGATCTTTCTTTAATCTCCTGAATAATAAACTTGAGTCAATTTCACTTTCTTAAGAATATTTTTCAAGTTCATTATTTCTTATATATCACTTATTACCATGTTATGAACACTATGTAATTATTTAAGTTAATAATGGTCGTTTTGTCAATCATTCGTACTTGAGACAAAAATAAACTCTTTATAATTACAAGTTGTTCATGTGGTAAAATATCCATTATATCCAGAATTATATTAATGATTTAGATATAATATATATCATATATATCCATTATATACATGCATTTATAATATTACATAACATTTAGAGGTAAGAAATGAAATGCACCGTTCATGGAGACGGTAAGTCGTACGTACGCATGAACGCTACTTTCATTTATATTTCATCTTTTATGGAATGGAATCATAATGATATAAAGGTATATTATAATTCCAGTATAATATCATATATAATATCATTAACTCCATCCTTTATACGTCCCACATATGGCATTAACAAATCACATCACTTTGAGGGGGCGGTAGTCCGCACTTCCTAAAATGAAGATATCACATTTACCCATAATGGGAACCATTAAGGTCTGCCATAAATGAAAAATAAAGAAGATTAAGGAAAACATAAACATATTATATATCATATATAAATATATTTACATCTTAATGGCCACCTTTTAAGGTGTTATAAGAATATTAAACAATCATCGTTTTGTGAGGCAGAAATTCGTCATCCATGGAAATAGTATGCTCTTTAACCATTAGATGTAGGTGTGTGTAATTTTAGCTAAAATAATTATTATAAAAACATCCTAGTATATTTAAGATACTGGTGTTGTTACAAAATAAATTAATAATAAGAGTTTAGGGGGGTTTGAGAAGCAAAATAAAACAAAAAAACATTAGAGAAGACTTTACCTTTAAATCGGGTAACTCCTCTTGGTTTGAACCAAAAGGGTTTCTTGAAGAGATTTCTCCCTAAGTTAAGGCTTAATGGATGAATATAGGGATTTGGAGAGACAAAATGATCAGATATTGGCGGATCCAATGGCTTGAGAGGTGTGGGTAAGGAGGTAGAGGTGGGGGCCTTTTATAAGAGGGAGGAAGGGCACTCTTGGAAGGTCAAGAAATGTTACATTATTTTAAAATGAGTTTAGGATTTAAAAGGTCCCACATTGATATATTTCTAGGATAAGGTGATAAGGGTTATAAATATACTCATCCAATAGTTTGGTGACAAGTTTAAGTCTTAGATTTTACATTACCTTTTCATTTTATTTCATTTGTTCATTAATGAGATAATCGTTGCATCATCATGATGTCATTAATAAATTAATTTATTTAATGTATAAAAATTATAAAACAAATAATATGATGTAGGAAATATTTTTATCTTTACAATTAATATTTATAGTCTAATAGATCATTTACACAGAAAAAACTAAAAATGTTTTACTCGGGTGATACATTCTTTAGTGATATTCTCCTTTCTTTGAAAATAAAATGATAAAGTGTCACTTTCACCCAAAAGTGATTCCATGGGGTCCCAAAGTTTGGTACAAGACATCCCATGGTTGTATATGACACAACTAGTAGCATTATGACACATTTTGGGGTCATTTTATATTATCATGTTATTATTTTATTACCCTTAACTACACAATTATAAATTAAGCACAATAATTAAAGATAATTACCGTCGTTACTATTCATAATGTCCAAAAACAAACGAGTCTAAATTACATAATTTGGACCTTCTGATTCCAAATATGGAATCCATTTTACCAAATTTCAAACACAGAAATTTCAATAATTAATTTAAAAAATAATTCTCGTTGTCAAAACAAATAGCGGGTTTTTTTGAAACAATATCTATGAAAAGTTTGGCACTTGTTTATGCCCAATTCCAAAGTGAAATTAATTATAATGACCAAAATTGTATTAAGTGGTAAAAATATATTCTAATTACACTTTAAAACCAATTTAAAATATAATATAACCATATAATTAAATTAGATGAAAAGGCAGTTTTGATGTAAAATGCAGTATTTTTCACTATTCATTAAAAAAATAAACATTGTCAGAAAAATACAAAAAATTTATCCAAAGTAAATATCAATATCCCAATAATAAAGAATAAGTTTATTTTGAAAAATATTTCTTATAAAATTGTCAAAAGTTTGATTTAAAAATGTTTTTCCATCAAAAGGCAGTAAAACAATCTTTTAAAAATATTAGTGTATTCCATGCTTAAGATTGGATTTATTCTCATTTTAAGCCTCTAAAACACTATATAATTCATAAATAGACATAGATAAGAATGTCTATTATTCATTACTTAATTGTGATGTTACATCCTACCCCCCTTTATAAAATTGCGTCCCCACAATTTATTTACTTATTGAATAATTGGGGGTATTTATCCCTCATTGCATTTTCAGATTCCCATGTTGCCTCTTCAATCATGTGGTTTTTCTACAAAACCTTTACTTGATGAATCACCTTATTCTACAACACTTGCTCCCTGTGGTCAAGAATCTGGACTGGTTGTTCCTCATAAGATATATTCTCTTCCAGTTGGACTACCTCTAGACTCAAAACATGAGATGCATCTGGCATGTACTTCCTTAAGATTGAAACATGAAAAACATTGTATACCTGAGATAAACTCTGAGGTAAATCCACTCGGTATGCAACTAATCCAACTCTCTCTAGTATTTTGTATGGTCTAATGAACCTTGGACTCAGATTTCCTTTCTTACCTAATCGCATCACACTTTTCCATGGTGATACTTTGAGAAAAACATGATCTCCTACCTCAAAAGAGAGATCCTTCCTCCTATTGTCCGCATAACGTTTCTGCCTACTCTGAGCTATTCTCATGTGTTTCTATATCATCTGAACTTTTTCTGCCAACTCTTCTACCAATTCTAGTCCCATAAACTTCCTTTCACCTATTTCATCCCAAAAAGATAGAGTTCGACATCGCTTCCCATATAATGACTCAAATGGTGCCATATGTATACTGGAATGAAAATTGTTATTATAAGAAAACTCAACCAAAGAAAGATGTTGGTCCCAACTTCCCTGATAATCCATAGAACAAGCACTTATCATATCCTCCAAATTATGAATTTTTCATTCTGACTATCCATCTGATTGAGGAAGAAAAGCTGTACTAAAATTTAATTCAGTACCCAATGACTTCTGAAGGCCTTTTCAAAAGTTAGAAGTAAACCTGGGATCACGATCAGATACAATGGAGAGGGGAAATCCCTGTAACATGACTATATCTTTAAGATAAAAATGAGAAAGTTGATCTAGGGAAAAATTATCTCGTATAGCAAGGAAATGAGCAGATTTAGTCAAGAGATCAACAATAACCCAGATTTCATTATTACCTTGAGGTGTCTTCAGGAATCCCACAACGTAGTCCACGGATATATTTTCCCATTTCCACTTTGGCACTGGTAAAGGCTGAAGCATCCCTTTCGGTAACTGCCACTCTGCTTTAACCTGTTGACAAGTCAAACACTTCATAGTAAAATCAGCAATATCTCTTTTCATTCCATACCACCAGTAATACTCCCAAAGATCTCTATACATCTTAGTACTGTCTAGATGAACTGAAAACGGAGAACTATGAGCTTCACATAACAACTCTATCTTCAATTGTGAATCACATGGCACACACAATCTCTTCCCAAATCTCAAAACACAATAATTATCAATTTTGAATTCAGGCAACTTACCTTTCTAAACCAGCTCTACCCTTTTCTACAACTCACTGTCTTTCTTTTGTGCTTGCTTAATTCTATCTGATAGAGAAGATTTTACTGATACTTAAAACAAAACAGAAGGACATCCTGCACCAACGACTTCTATGCCAAAGTTCATCAAATCCTTAACCAAAGGATCATGTTCCAAATGCAAAATTGTTAATGAAGCATTACTTTTTTGACTCAAAGAATCAGCCACTTTATTTTCTTTTCCCAGATGGTAATGAATTGTACAATCATAATCATTGATTAATTCTAGCCATCTCCTCTATTTAATGTTTAATTATTTCTGATTTAATACATTCTTTAAACTTTTGTGATTGGTATATATTTCACACTTTACTCCATACAAATAATGCCTCCATATTTTTAAAGCAAAAACAACATCAGCTAATTCCAAATCATGTGTAGGGTAATTTACCTCATGAGTTTTCAACTGACGTGAAGCATAAGAAATTACCTGATCATTCTGCATTAGGATGCAACCAAGTCCTTTCAATGAAGCATCACTATAGATAACAAACTCCCCATTCCTGGAAGGTAGTGCCAAAACTGGAGCATTCACCAATATTCTTTTCAGTTCCTAAAAACAATCATCGCATTCTTTTCTCCAGATAAACTTAACACCCTTCCGAGTTAGCTTTGTAATTGGACTAGATAACTGTGAAAAAAATTTAACAAACCTTCGGTAATATCCTTCCAAACCAACAAAACTACGAATCTAGGTTACATTTTTGGGTCTTGGCCATTCTTCCACAACCTTTGTTTTTGCAGGATCAACAGTTATCCCATATTTAGAAACAATGTGACCAAGGAAAGAAATTTGTTGAAACAAAAACTCACACTTTCTGAATTTACCATACAATTTCTTTTATTTAAAGGTTTGAAAAATAAACCTTAAATGTCTTTCATGCTCCTCTTTACTTTTAGAAAACCCCAAAATATCATCAATGAAAACAACCACAAAATTATCCAAGAACTCATGGAAAATTCTATTCATAAGGTCCATGAATACAGCAGGTGAGTTGGTTAGCCCAAAAGTCATAACTACAAATTCATAATGGCCATATATTGTACGAAACGCGGTCTTCGGAATATCTACTTCCTTTACCTTCAACTGATAGTACCCCAATCTCAGGTCAATCTTTGAAAAATACTAAGCTCCCTGGAGCTGATCAAACAAATCATCGATATGAGGGAAATGATATTCATTCTTAACAGTGATGTTATTCAAGGCTCTATAATCAATGAAAAGTCTCATTAAACCATCTTTATTTTTAACAAATAAAACAGGTGCACCCCATGGTGATGTGCTAGGTCAAATGAAACCTTTTTCTAATAAATCATGCAATTGCTCCTTCAACTATAAAAGTTCAATTTGAGCCATTTGATAAGGGGGTTTTGAAATTGTCTTAACATCAAGAACAAAGTCAACAGTAAATTCAACTTCCCGGTCTGGTATTATTCCAGACAACTCATCAGGAAAAACATCAGGATACTCATTTACCACTGGCACATCATTAATCTGAACAGTTCCTTTGTTTTCAACAATATTTGCAAGGTAACATTCATTTCCATATTTTACAAGTTTCTCAGTCTCTTGATATGTTATCAATAGTAAGGGTTCATTCTTGTACACAAACTGAAAGTCTGAAAAGAAACTTCTTTAGCTCTATAGTCAATCTTGGCATGGTAAATAGAGAGCCAATCCATACCCAGGATAACATCAAACTCAACAAGAGGTAAAACAATAAGGTTTTCAAGTAGGTTATTTCCACAGATAAGGATAGGAATATTCTTATAAATTATTTTTGCCTCAACATTTCCCCAAGGTCTTTTTACCACAAGTTCAGGAGTCATTTCTTGAGATGGTATTCCGATTTTACTAGAAAAGTTTTCAGAGATGAAGGAATGTGTAGACCCTGAATCAAACAACACACTGGCATAATCTGAAAAAACAAACAAAGTACCTGATACCACTTCATTTGATGGCCCAACATCTGCTGAAGTAGTTGCAAAGGATTTCACCACCCCTTTCTTATTGTAGTATAACTTCTTCCCATCACTCGAGCTCTTTGTCAGACACTCGTTTGCATAGTGACCCATCTCATTGCACTTGAAATATTTCACAAACTGTAAATCAAATTTGGTCTTACCATCACCTTGATCATTTTCAGTGCAATCACGAGCCCTATGTCCCATCTTACCACATCGGTAGCACTTTCCAGAATTCAGAAGACATTCCCCAGCATGCCTTTTACCAAATTTATCACAAACTGGAAACTTAGTCTTCTTACCATCAGACCTTTTTGAAGAATTCTTCCCTTTCTCCTGCCACCTCGGTCTCTTATTCTGTTGGTTTTTATAGAACACTTGATCATTGGAAAACTCAATTTCCACCTTCTCAACACATCGAACAAGATTTTCATAACTTTTAAACTCACGAGAAGCTAATGCCCTTTAATATTTTGGCTTTAATCCTGAGTAAAAACGATTGATTTTACTATCAAGGTCTCGGATAAAATTTAGAGCATACCTTGCTAATAGAGTGAACCTTTCTTCACAAGCATCCACTGAGTCTTCCTCTTGCATCAATTCCAAGAATTTTTTTTCCATCCTAAGTCGAATAGCCTTAGGAAAATACTTCTCAAGAAACATATCTTTGAATTCATCCCAATCGAGAGCATCAATCTCATCAGCGTCCCTGATATTTTTAACCATCGACCACCACTGATCTTCTTCACCCTCCAAAAGGTAAATTTCAAGACTAACCTTTTGATTGTATAAACAACCCATAACATAGAAAATCTTCTCCAGTGCTTTAATCCACCCTTCAGCTAGAACAGGGTCAGATGATCCTCTAAATGATGGGGGATGTTGCCTCATGAAATGTTCCACTACTGACATGTTCCTCTACGGTTTATCTGGCTGATCTCGTGCATGGATACCACCACCATTTATCGCTTGAGTCAACTACGACATTACTACAACAAATTGTTCAATTCCAATTCTGACCATCTCAGGATGCTGATTCAAAAGGTCATTTCCTTCTGTATGCCTTCCTAGCACTACTTCCCTGTTTCCTCTTTGGAAAACCATTCTGAACAAACATTTCTTAGATGAAGTAACATGGTAATCTTCAAATGCTATATCATTTCAATTTGACCATAAGAAAATATTTTTGGACAATTATTTAATAGAATTATAACTCCTAAATTTATCTAAACTGACCTCTGATACCAACTATAAGTCCCCAGCCTTAAACACTACTTAATCTTGAGTTATTTCAAGAATACACGTTGAGGATCTTTTCAGGTTTAAAGTTTTAGAGAATTAGATCATAAATCATGCATTACATTCCACATTTAAACAAAGTGGTTACATAAAAGATAGTACTCATTTTTCCCATCAATGGAAATATATTTAAAATAAAACATGGATTCTTTCTTGACACTTCCTTGACACTATCATCACATCATGTACATTTTCGTTGACCTGTGAAAAACATTTCAAAAACATGGGATGAGCATAAAAAGCTCAGTAAGGGGTATAAAAGTACGAAATGAAAATATTAGTACATGTATGAAATCATACTTTACTCATAAAAAATAAGCATTTTAACATACCTCATCAAATCATGAATAAATCATAGAAATCATAATACATAAAGGTAACTTGAGGCATTCATAACATTCTTACGTAGGGAGTAACCCTCATGGTTACGTTTGGAATACCCATCACAGTATATTCCCTAAATCTCTTATGAGAAACCTTAACGTTTAACCCCTTCGCGTTACCCAATGCATTGGAGAGATATATCGGTCTCACTAGACCTTAGTTTATCACGGAACCACCCGTCTTTATAACAATTCCCAAGAACCATAACATAATTGTATCACATAAAACATGCATAAAGGAAACATAACATTTCCACATTTCAATCACAAGATATCAATACAACACATTGACATAATAAAAACATTATGAAAACCATTTTCAATACCAAAATAAAAGAAAAGTAAAACATGGTATTTATTTTTCATTTTAAAAAAAATTATGGCTTGTAGATGAAGCTCAAAACTCAAATAATGGTCATGGCGGCGGAGAAGTCGTTGTCGCCTTATACGTACGACAAAAAAACATTCCCTTTTTTCATTTAGTAAAGCGCTTTGTATAAAAAAAAATTCATTTTGAATAAATTTAAAAGTCAAAAGGGTTTATACACCGTATAAAAGAAATTTGTGTATAAAACAAAATATTCCTCAATGAAAGGAGATTGAGACGAAGTCCCTTACCTCGGGTCCGACTTGACTCGATCTTTCTTTAATCTCCTAAATAAAAAACTTGAGTTAATTTATACTTGCTTAAGAACCTTTTTCAAGTTAATTATTTCTTTTATATCACTTATTACCATGTTATTAACACTATGTAATTACTTAAGTTAATAATGGTCGTTTTGTCGATCATTAGTACTTGAGTCAAAAATAAACTCTCTATAATTACATGTTGTTCATGTGGTAAAATATACATTATATCCAGAATTATATTCATGATTTATATATCATATATATATAATATATATCCAGTATATACATGCATTTATAATATTACATAACATTTAGAGGTATGAAATGAAATGCACCGTTCATGGAGACGGTAAGTTGTACGTACGCATGAACGCTACTTTCATTTCTATTTCATATTTTATGGAATGGAATCATAATTATATAAAGGTATATTATAATTTCAGTATAATATCATATATAATATCATTAACTTAATCCTTTATACGTCCCACAAATGGCATTAACGAATCACATCACTTTGAGGGGCGGTAGTCCGCACTTCCTAAAATGAAGATATCGCGTTTACCCATAATGGAAACCATAATGGTATGCCATAAATGAAAAATACATAAGCTTAAGAAAAACATAAACATATTATATGTCATATATAAATATATTGACATCTTAATGTCCACCTTTGAAGGTGTTATAAGAATATTGAACAATCATCATTTTGTGAGGCAGAAATTCGCCATCCACGGAAATAGTATGATCTTTAACCATTAGATGTAGGTTTGAGTAAGTGTGGATAAAATAATTCTTATATAAACATCCTATTATATTGAATATACTGGTTTTGTTACAAAATAAATGAATAAAAAGAGTTTATGGGGGTTGGAGAAGCAAAATAAAACAAAAGAACATTAGAGAAGACTTTACCATTAAATCGGGTAACTCCTCTTGGTTTGAACCAAAAGGGTTTCTTTAAGAGCTTTTTGAATAAGGTAAGGCTTCTAGGATGAATAGAGGGATGTGGAGAGACAAAATTAGCAGATCTTGGCCGAGAAAATGGCTTGAGAGGTGTGGGTAAGGAGGTAGAGGTGGGGGCCTTTTATAAGAGGGAGGAGGGGAACTCTTGGAAAGTCAAGAAATGTTACTTTATTTTAAAATGATTTTTGGATTTAAAAGGTCCCAAATTGATATATTTAGAGGATAAGGTGATAATGGTTCGAAATATACTCATAAAATAGGTTTTTGACAAGTTTAAGTCTTATAGTTTACATTATATTTTCATTCTATTTAATTCGTTCATTAATGAGATAATCGTTGAATCATCATGATGTCATAAATAAATTAATTTATTAAATGTCTAAAATTTATAAAAAAACTACTATGATGTAGAAAATCTTCTTATATTTCCAATGAATATTTATAGTCTAAGAGATCATTTACACAGACAAAACTAAAAATGTTTTACTCAGGTGATACATTCTTTAGTGATATTCTCCTTTCTTTAAAAATAAAATGATAAAGTGTCACTACCACCCAAAAGTGAATCCATGGGGTCCAAAAGTTTGGAAAAAGGCATCCCATGGTCGTACATGACACCACCAGTAGCATTAGGACACATTTTGGTGTCACTTTATATTATCATGTTATTATTTTATTACCCTTAACTACCCGATTACAAATTAAGCACGATAATTAAAGATAATTTCCGTCGTTACTATTCATAATGTCCAAAAACAAAAGATTCTTAATTACATAATTTGGACCATATGATTCCAAATATGGAATCAATTTTACCAAATTCCAAACACAGAAATTTCAATAATTAATTTAAAAAATAATTCCTGTTGTCAAAACAAATAGCGGGTTTTTTTTGAAACAATATCTATGAAAAGTTTGGCACTTGTTTATGCCAAATTCCAAAGTTAAATTAATTATAATTACCACAATTGGATTAAATGGTAAAAATATATTCTAATTACACTTTAAAACAAATTTAAAAGATAATCTAACCATATAATTAAATTAGATGAAAAGGCATTTTTGATGTAAAATGCAGTATTTTCACTATTCATTAAAAAATGAACTTTGTCAGAAAAATACCAAAAATTTATCCAAAGTAAATTTCAATGTCCCAATAATAAAGAATAAGTTTATTTTGAAAAATAGAGCTTATAAAATTGTCAAAAATTTGATTTAAAAATGGTTTTCCAACAAAAGGCAGTAAAACAATCTTTTAAAAATATTAGTGTATTCCATGCTTAAGATTGGATTTATTCTCATTTTAAGCCTCTAAAACACTATATAATTCATAAATAGACATAGATAATAATATCTATTATTAATTACTTACTTGGGATGTTATATATTTAGTGCCTAAATATCTCTTTGTAAGATCTAATAATAATGTATTCTATGGTGGAAATCGAGATCGGTGATTTCACTAGCATAGATATCATGGAAATTTCTATGAGTTTGAATTTATATCGAATATGATTTCACTCATATAGTAATTGTTTGAGTTAATATTTCACTTTTTTTAAATCAAAACCTAGAAAAAAACATTCCCAAAATTTTATAAAAGATATTCACAACGAATACTTCCACTGTCAGATGTAATTTCTTTCCTTTTTGTTCATAGATTTTGTAATATGGTTACTTTATTTTATATCTGATAATTTAAAAGCTTATTATAATGGTAAAAAATTATTTTAATATATTATAGTTTAATTATAATTATTTGTTTCATGTAGAATAATCTATTGACATAATATTTTTTTTAAAAATACAATGTTAAGTTTTATGGTGTTACATTCTCCCCTTAAATAAATTCCTACAAAACAATTTTAATTATTCCTAACTAATGAAAAAGGTAAAGGTGTCCCTAAGATAGACATGACTCCAGATTTAATTTCAAATGAGGTTAAACACCTAGTATTTTTATTATGAATAGTGAACTCATAATTTCCCTCATAATAGTAATATATCTAACATTGAGTTAAATACCCCAATATAATGGGAATAATTTTTCATAGGGAGTTAATAGACAGACATTTATTAATAGGTGATCATGGTTCAAATTTGATTTTCCTATATTTTATATTATTATTAACTTTATGTCAAGTGGTCCAATACATTCATAAAATCAACTAAAATTTGACTAAAGGAAGGATAATAGTGTTTTATAAGAAGAGTATTCCTATAAACATCTATTTTAGAGTAGTTATATACTTGGATAATAATAATTTTACTAACAAAAGTTATTATTAACCGATAAAAATCTTGTCATCAAAGTGGAAATTTTATGTTATTAGAAAATATTCTAAGAATATAAGAGTAGTTTGATCATGATATGAAAAAAAATACTCATAGTTCTTGAGGGGGTGATGATTATTATTCACTCTACATTATCTTCAGAACATAATTCCATGGTTATGGTTACATATTTATTTTCTTATCTTAAAATATGTTAGTGCCTATAATCATCATTAGCCTTTGGTTTGGTCATTAAGTTGGATAATTCCAAACTTCCACGTATTTATGAAAATTAATTTTTAGTGGTACTTTAAGATAAACTCTTTTTCCTTTCACTATGTCCACTAGGCTCTTTGTTTTTCCTTGATAAATAATTAATCTATACCTTCATTTACAAAAGAAAAAATATCTTCCAGTTTCATTGAGACAATTTCCTTGGTGCCTATTCTTACATTTTTGACATGAAGGAAATTTAATCTTCTTTCCTTTAACATCTTCATCACCAAAACTTTCTTAAGACTCCATCCTTGTCTTATCTGGATAGTTTGTAAACTCAAATAAGTTCACATAATTTATAATAATTATTGATAGCTAGTTGGGAGTAATCAAAACATCTCTTACTTCATTTCATATCCAATTAGTTTTCTCATTGGAAAAATATCTGCATTTTCAAAGGCATTAATTGTTAACTTGATTCATTTATTCTTCAGACATTTATAAAACCTAAATGATTTAACATGTGTAATGAAAACAACAATATAATTATTATAAGATGATTAATTTCAACCTCAAAATGTATTACTATTCAAAATTATTACATTATCTTTCATTTCAACCTAAATCACTCTCTGACCAATATAATTTTCTTTAGGGTGGGTTCTCTTGTATTCCTTAGACTAATTCCATAACATAGTAAATCCTTCAAAATTTCATGTTATGAGAATGTGATTAACCAAATAATATACTCTAGGATTTTCAAACTGAGTGTGCAATTGTGCCTCTCTTTTTTTGAAGTAGTTGATGATCATGTTGATACATAATATACCCTTTTAGGGCTATTACCAATAGGTATATCTATACCAGATCCAACATCCATTTGTATTTTTTATACAGGGATGTAATTTCTAGGATAATTACACAATATCCACATTACCAAAACATTGGGATGTTATCCTATACAAAGACTTATCCCTTATACTTATCCCTAGGATTTTCACTAAAGTTCTTTTATCTTAATCCCTAAATATAAAAAAAATCTCAATATTACTTCAATAAACATAAAGGGCCATCTACAACTTTGAAATTATTATAAAACTTAAATTATTAACCCTTAAAACATCCTTAACCAATATCCCAACATCTAATGTTTTCTAAACCCTATTTTGATACCACTTGTAGCTCCCTAGAGTGTTAAACTCCCATAATATGGAGAAAATAAACTCATAATTTTCATACCATTTTTAAATTTAACTAGAGAGACCCTATTTTTACCTTCAATAATTAAAATATCACAAAAAAATATTTCTTCACTTATATCTTAAGGAGCTTTTAGGTTTATAGTTTTATAGAGTAATGAAAAAAAATATAATAAATCCCATGTATATCTCATCAAATGTAAATTTTCCATTATATAAGAGAAAACATAATCTATAATAAGTCTTTAACATTTCCCTCAAAATTCTCTACCCAAACTATTCTATTAGACATATCATGAGTAATACATTTCTTTGTAAACATGGGAAATAGAAACAAAATAATGGCGAGATAAAAATCTCAAAAAGGGTAAAAATAAGTGATAGAAATAAAAGATCACAACAAAGCATAAGATGAGAATAAATAATATGGTAAGAATATATAACCAAAAATGAAAATATAATAGAATGAAAATGAAATAATAATATATCCATGTATAAAAATAGAAATGAAAAGATCCCAGGGATAATAAAAACTAGTTCCTTAATGTTTAAATTTGAAATTTCAGAGAGCTAATTATATTCCCTAAATCAAGAAATTGTGATATTTGGAATCATGATCATATTGTTGATTCCCTATGTCTAGTAAATATTTTTTTCTGTACATGCATGAACCAAAAGTCCCAAGATAGTTTGTCTCATGAGTCCAATCGATTCATAAAGGGGAGATATAATATCAGGCTTCACCCATTAGTAATTAAGTCCAATGTATTCGTCATATGATGGAATGAATAAACTATACATTATATAACCAACATTCCTTAGTAATCAATAAAAATTTGTATTGAAATAACAAGTATATAAATTGTTAAAATTTCACCTATTAATAAATGGAATAGATTTCAATGTAAGAATCCCTAAAACTGACATCATATGGATTAATTCCATTTATTTAATTCAATAATTTCCAAATTAAATAAAATAATGGAATCTAGGTGAATATCATTCAATCAATGGAATAAAATATAGTTTTTTTGTAGAGGGAAGGAATTGGAAGAAAAACTAAGCCAATAAGAAGGAATTAATTTGAAAGAAAAATGTAGTGATGGATACATATGAGTTTAATATAAAAAACTAAAATAGTATGATATGATTTAGAAAGTAATCCATAGCCAACATATACACCAAAAAATAAAACAATTGGTGAATACTATGAATATCTCAACGAAACAAAATTGTGATGTTAAAACCCTTATAATAATGGTAATGTAAGAATTAAAAGTACAATTGAGGGATAAATTGAAATTAAAATATAATAAAATGAAAGATATTAATTATAATATAAGTAAATAATTAATTGAATACACCATAAAAAATAAAATATTATGCATTCAATATCAAACAGATCTTATTGAATTATAAATAAAGACAAATAGCACTTATGACTTTACAAACACTCAAATCAAAACCCCTTGAAGGATATAATATCAAATAGAACATTAAATACCTTGAATAATAATTTAGTCATGATATAAAATATATTTGGGGTATTAATTATACCATTCAATATAAAACATGTTGTATAATATAATCATTTCTCTTGTAATTTAAATTTGAGACAAAGAAATCGCTTACAGATTTCATAATTTATGAGTCAAATACCCGTGAGTGAAAGAACTGGGAATAAAAAATTTAATATCATGAAATATGTCTTAATGGGAGAAAATTTGAGACAAGAAACCCTTACAAGTAAGATAATTATTGAATTAAGAATCATTTGATATTGATATTATTTGGAATAATTTCGAAACATATAAAGTTATGGGTAGATAAAATACAAACTATTAATTAGTTAGATTAAATCATGCTTGCAATAAGAGTTTTCAATTATAACTTTTGTAACTCAATGGATGAAAATTGAGTTAGCATGAACCCTTACTTTAATTCTCAACATCCACTAAAGTGAATGAATCTTCTATATAAAAAATTGTTATATTAATCACCAATTTAAAATAATTATTCATATATATAACTATAACATCTGGATATTTTAAAAGGAAATACTATGCAATATATCATCCAAGATATGCCACATCAAACTTAAACAAATGACTAAACATTGTTATTTAAATGTGATAGTTATCAACTAGAAATTGGAATTATGGTAATGAATTAGATTAATAAAATTATGAAAATATAGTCTAAACATGTTTATGAAATTAATTAATTGGTTTTCAATTAATTATAAATGAAAATAAAAAACTAATTGAATATAAAGGATGTGTTTTTATTAAAAACTATTTTTTATGTACATAATGAAATTTTATCATAATAAATTAAATTAATCACTCTTAGTAAAATATAGTAATTATATTTATTTGTTTCAGATCCAATATTTTTTTATAAATTAATTAAATAAGTTTTATAGGCTTAATATAAAAAATAATCTTGTTCTAAGTATAAAAAGTCTATATTTTTATAAAATGAAATTTTATCGCCTTTTGATGGAGAACCTATTTAAAATATAAATTATTTCAATTTTAAAAAATTATTTTGAAAAAATAAAATTTATTTATTAAATAAAAATATCAAAATTACCTTAGTTTGAGTTTTTTGTATTTTTTCAATAAGTTTCATTTTTTGATGAACAGTGCAAAATATTTTATTTTGATTAAAAAATTATTTTTCATCTAATTTAATTGTATAGTTAAATTATATTTTAAATTGGTTAGACAGTATAATTATTTTATTTATATATAAATAAATCCAATTTAGTTCATTGTAATCAATTTCACATTGAAATTGGATATAAAAACATTTCAAAATTTTGAACTTTTCACTTTAATAATACATTTTTCCTTCTGTCTATGGGGTTAATTTTAAATAAATTTTTTTTTGATTATATGAATTTAATTAGGTAAAATGAATTTTAAATTTGGAATAATAAGTTTTAAATTATTTTTTAAGGTCAATTTAATTTTCACTAATAAAAAGTTACCCTCGTAAAAAATTATTTACCACGGTATAGGTAAAATAATGTCAAAGGTTAAAGTTAAAAGGTAAATGATTAACATACCTAAAATTAAAAAATATAATGTTTTTTTGAGGTATTTATAAACCCCAATAATCCTATTAAATTTAAATTATCATAAAATTCGTTTAATTTAATTCCAACTCAATGTGGTTGGCTTTAAATATAAAGTAATCATTATTTTAATCAATTAAATAAACATCTCCTCAAGTGTAAATATAACCCCATAGCAACCCATTTAGAATCACATGACTTCTAGAGTATAAATTATCTTCCCAAACCTGTCCTACTAACTCTCTCTACCTCCTAGTGCTGATAGTATCACTAAAATACCAAATACAAGTTCCTCTAGGTTCTCTCGAGGGGGTGATATTCGAGAGGTAATTTTCTCAAGTACCTCTCTTAATTTTTTTTCTTCTTATAATTTCCCTCACCTATTTCATTCATCAATTCATGATTACTCCAGAATAATGTATATAACCTAATTTTATGTTTATAATTTAATATATCATATCCTTTTCATTTCTTATCTCCTCTTATTAAAATAATTGAAACTCTTTTCCAATTCATGTCGGTTAAACACCTCCATGAATAATGATTTTTTATATTCTCGATTACCGCTTTAATGGACGGTAATAAAATAATAATTCTAGATGAATCATATTTTAACAGGTATATTATAACCTATTCCATGTTATTTAAATAATATATTCACAAAACATTATATAAAACAAAAATAGTTCATGATGTTCAGAAAAACCGCCAAAATAAACTAAACATTTATCATTAACATTTTATCTAATGAATCAGCCTCATGTAATAAATAAAAATAATATATGGGACCATTAGTACTTATAAAAGTTCCTTAATACTCTTTCATTCAACTTATAGAATTATAATCTCACTTTATAATAATATCCATAATTTTATATTAATTAACTGATCATGAAACCATGAAACAGACGCACCCAAAACCATGAAAATAATGAAATATTAATTATGAATGGGTCATAAGAATTTATAAAAAAATAAAATAAGGTATTATAAATATTAATATATTTATTTAATGAGTTAAAAATATTCTTAAAACCATTATACATGAATTTTGAACATGTTTGAAGGAATTATAATATTGGGTAAAGGATTTCTTAACCCAATTTCTATTCTTTGGGTCAAACTTCTACTCCTTGATTTTTTCATGATAAGATTATGTGTGAAATGACTTTTCAATAACTTATTATGTATTAAAACTTTTTTTGTGGATTTATAATGGATACACATATTTTATTCTTTTTATTAATTCTCACTTCAATGATAATAAATTTATATAGGAATTTGTTTTAAAAGTTATATTTTTAAAATTACTCTTAAAACTCTATTTTTCTTCAATGTTAATTTTTTCTAAATTATTTCCAAAAAACTTACTATTTAAATAAGATTTTTTAAACACATTTTTACTCATGTGTGACTTTTAAAAAATTAAAATATTCTTCTGGACGTTTTCAAGAAGTCGTTCTTTGTGAATATTATCACAATAACAGGGAAGGAATGTTTTTTTAACATATACAACATGAATGGAATTTCTCACTTTTATAATAATTTAATGTTTTGAAGATTAATTTAAAAGTTCACAAATATATTTTCAAATAAAATATTTTCATTAATGAGTGTGAGTATTTGTAAAAAATGAAAATTTATTTCAAAATGGAAAAGTTATTTTTCTCAAGAATGTTTCTTTTATGTAAGGTTTATATGTTATTCTTATGTTTTGGTTCTTGGGAATTTTTTATGAGTATGGTTAGATCCATGATAAAATAATGGTGTGTGTGGATATTTCATCTCTTTAATGCATTGGGTAATGAGATAGAGTTAACTTTTAGGGTTTCTCCTAAGAGATTTTGGGAATATACTACATTGGGTATTACAAATTTAATAATGAAGGTTACTCCCTTTATTGTTGTGAGAGTTATTGTACAATTTAAGAGTGATATGAAAGTGATACCATAAGTTAAATTTATGGTTTATGTATTCATTTAATTTTTATTAGAAACTTGTGATTTCATGAGGTAAGATAAAGATCTTATGTTTTATGAGTGTAAAGTATAACATTGTGAAAATGTTTTCATGTGTGTATAATTATTTATAGACTAAAGGTTTCTTTATTTACTTTTATGTACCTTATTGAACTTTTTTGTTCATCCCATGTTTTCAAATGTTTTTTACAAGGTAAATAATAATTATGTATGAGGATGAGGACAATATTGAAATTGTGAATATTTTCCACAAAAAGAAAACATGTCTTGTTTTGAAAGAGTTTACATTATAGATACTTCGAATAAGTTACCTGTTTTATTTTTAGAGGTTTAATTTGTAAGATTTTTTCCTAATTCTATAAAACTATAAACCAAAAATTTCTTTGGTAATAAAATAAAACCAATTCTAGTCAAAATTCATTAAAATGTGTAATATTTAATGTCATGTCCTTACATCTAGTATCAGATCAGGGTTTCGATAATTTTATAGATTAAGATGGTTTCTTAAGAGTTATGGATTTTATCATAGGGTTTACAAGTTTAAAAATTATTATAAGTTCAAAGTATTAGGCACCCCTTTTTTGTTTAAAGTGATGAATTACTAGTATTTTAATGATATTTTTGGTGATTGGATAATTGATTTAGGTATAAATGATTAGAAAGTTAAAATATTATATTTTTTATATGGGTATAATATTTAAAAGGAATATTTTAATTTTAAAATGTAAAAATTCATTTCATGATTGAATGGTATAATTTTCTACATATTAAATATGATTTATCAAGAAAGAATAAAAGTAATCTTTCACAAGCTTCTTATCCCTTCAGGATGATTTGAATATCTCTATTTTTGAAAAATATCACTCAAAGGATTTTGAAATATTTTAAGTGTTCAAATCACCTAAAATAAACCATTTAACTTATTTAATAAAAAAAATTCTCCAATAAAATTATGAGACATGGTGTATTTATATTTTTATTTAAAAGTCACAGCTTTACCATCTCTCTTGAAAAGTGAAATATCCTTCAAATGGCATGACCGTTTACTTTATAGAAGTTGAACATAAAGGGTATTTCAAATAGATCTGTATTTCTATAATTAAGGTATGATTTATATTCTTATTTTTATAGTATGAAACATTTTTTGATTGATATTGATGAATCCTAAGGATATGATTCACATTTTTTATTATAGAAATAAATAATTAAGGAATAGGATGATAAAGCATGGTAAGTGGTTTAAGAAGGAAGTTCAATGATGGATTAGTTTATTTGTTGTGTTTTAACATTTATGATGTACTGGTATTTTAGAAATATTATGGGAATCAATGACAAACAAAGGGTTTTTCTATAGTGGGTTATGTTTTCATAAATTTGGAAACATATGTTAGATGGAATTGATACCTCTGAAAAGTGGTAAAAATGTGATAATTTTTAAAGAACATGTAACCCTTAATTTTATGATATGAAAAAGTTTATTTGACTAAAAATGAGTTTAATCTTTTTCAAAATATATTCAAACACATTGGCAATATTTTTGGTTTATATGATCGTAGAGTTTGGGACAATTATGGTTTCTTAATTTTTTTGGATGAAAAATAATATATATGTGAGATATAATTTGAGGTTAAAATACATTAAGATTATTTTTTATGATTATTATAACATTTATATAATTTTATAAGTATTTTATTAATATATTTTTAGAAAAAAGGACAACACAAGGGATGAGTAACAACCCTTCACATCTGAAAAGGCCTTGGGGATTGAACCCACAACCGAAGCGTGACAAGGGTGTGAGACAAACCACTAGCTTAAGTGATGTTCTAGTTATGATGAAATTTTTCTCCTTTATTAAAATATCTAATATATAAAGGTTAAGTTAAGTTTGGGAACTTATGTTGATCATACTGATAACTATGGGATTAGGAAAAAAAATTAGTGATTTGGTGATTAATGTTATTTTGGAATATGTTCTCTATTTTGGGAACTATATACGATTAAGGTAAACATAATTCTATGGGATTTTATTGGATTAATATAGGTTTAATTATATTTTAGAGAAAAAATATGATTTTATGGTTATTCTGGTTGTTTACTGAAATGGATAGCATACCGAGAGATTATGTTATTAGTTTAATTATTTTTTGGTATGAGACATTAATTTTGATAGATATTATTTAGAGATAAAATTTAAATTTATCTTAGAAGATTATGTGATCAAAATAATTTTTGTGTTTTATTCATAGTCTGTAATATTTTGAAGAATTTTTATGATAGTTATTTGAGGAATAAACTGTGTTAAACTTTGGTTATTACTATTGAATTTTGGAGATTAAAGTGGTTTTTCATTATATAAATGATTAAAATTTTTAGATAATTAAAATATATTATACAAACCGTTTTAATTTTGGTTTACGACTAAAGATAAGAAAAATATATAATTATAATTTTTTGGATTTTTTGATCTGTAGAATTTGATTCTAACACATTAGGTATCAAAAATTCATCTTAAATACACATTATTTGGAGAAAAAGATGGGTTTGTGGTGGAATTTGATTAATGGATGCAACTCTACTTTTCAATTAAGTACATTTCCTTAATTTTCTAGTCCAAGTATTAAAATAGTTTAGCTACTCTATTAAAAGTATCTTAAAACAAAAATTTTATCCATTAACTTTTCTTACTAAGAAATCAGTGACCTTTTAACCCATCATAGACTAATGGTATTGTGATTGTTAACTTTCTCATTAAAATTTTCTCTATCTATCTCCATCAGAACATGATAGTTATTTTTCTTTTCCATGTACATGATTTTCTATATGGAACCCTAGTATGTATTATCTTAAGTGACCTTCATACTTCCCTATCTTTATTTTAAAGTGTCAGTTTCATTAATATTTTTTCAATGTGGGATTTTAAAAAAGTGTTTTCAAAATTCAAAAACCTATTATTTTGATTCCAAGTTCAAATTGAAAGTATGAAATTTATAAAATGTGGAGAATGTAACACTCAAATATTTTAAAAGGAAACATTGTGCTTGATATCATAAAAGATATTCCATATCAATCTTAAACAAAAAAACTAAATATTATTATTTAATTGTGATATTTATCACCTATATGGTGCAATAGAGGGAATGAATTAGATTGATTAAATTACTAAAATATAGTTTACATATATTTATTAAATGAATTAATTGGTTACCATTTAATTAGAAACGAAAATAGAAACCAATTGAATATAAAGGATGTGTTCTTATTAAAAATTATTTTTTATGTCCATAATGACATTTTATCTTAACAAATTAAATTAATAAATTTTAGTGAGATATATTAATTAAATTTATATGTTTTATATCCAATAAAAAAATTAATTCATCAGACATGTTTGATAGAATTAAGATAAAAATTATTCATATTTTAAGTATAAAAAATCTATATTTTTATAAAAAGAAATTTTTTTACCTTTAAATGGCACACCTATTTTAATTATAAATTTTCTCACTTTTGTAAATTTATTTTAAAATAATAAACTTAATTTATGAAATTTTAATATAAAAATTACCTTAGAGTGAGTTTTTTTATCTTTCTAATAAGTTTCATTTTAGATGAATAGAGAAAAATAATTCATTTTAATTAAGAAATGTTTTCATTTAATTTATTCATATGCTTAAATTATATTTTAAATTGGTTTTAAAGTATAATTATTTCAATGATACATCAATAAATCCAATTTAGGTCATTTTAATATATTTAATAATTAAATTTTATATAAAAACATTTCAAAATTTTGAACTTTACACTTTAAAAACCCGCTTTATTATTTTGTCTACAGGATTAATATTAAATCTATTTTTTGAGTCTCTGACTTTAATTAGGTAAAATGGATTAAATATTTTGAATCATAAGGTAAAATTTAGGTTTTAAGTTCAATTTAATTTTTATTTATTAAAAATTAACATGTTATGAAATATTATTTACCAAGGTATAGGTAAAATAACGTCGAGGGTTAAAGTTCAAAGGTAAAAGCTTAACATACCTAAAAATTAAAAAATTTAATGATTGGTTGAGATATTTCTTGAAACTCTCCGAATATAAAATATTAATTATCATAAAAATTTGTGTAATTTAATTCCACCTCAATGTTTTTTCTTCAAATATAAATTAAACAATATTATAATCACTTAAACCTGCCTTTTCCCAAGGATAAATTTAAACCCTTACCACCCCATTTTGAATAAAAAGATTTTTATCAAATAAAATATCTGTCAAAACCTATATTACTCACTCTACCTACATTCTAGTGATTCTAGTATCACCAAAAAACCTAATTCAAGGTCCTCAATGGTCTCTCAAGGAGGTGATATTCAAGAGTTAATTTTCTTAAGTACCTCTCTTAATTTCTTTTTTTTTCTTCTACTTCCTCCCCCACCAAGATCATCCATAAATTCATGATAACTCCAAAATCACATATATAAGGTAGTTTTATGTTTATAATGTAATATCTTATATCCTTTTTCATTTCTTATATCCTCTTATTAAATGAAACAAAACTATTGTCCAAGTTATGTCGGTTAATAACCTCCGAGAATAATGATTTTGTTCTTTTTCTACTACCACCTTCATGGATAGTCATAAAAGTATAATTCTTGTTAAATAATTTTGTAATAGGTTTATTATAACCTATTTCATATTTTTTAACTAACATATAAACATAAAATTAAATAAAATAAAATTCGTTTGTGATGTTTAGAAAACCCCACCAAAATAAACTAAACATTTATCATTGATGTTTTATCTAATGAATCATCATAATATAAGAAATAAAAATGATATATCAAACCATTAATACAAATATAATTTCATTAATAGTATTTATTTTCACTTCTTTATTTTTAATCCTATTTTACAAGAACATCCATAATTTTATATAAATGAAATTATCATGAAACAATGAAATGAACACACCTGAAACTGTGAAAATAATGAAATATTGATAATTAATGGGTCATAATATGTTATAAAATCATTACATAAGGTAATATAAATATTAATATATTTTTTTAATGAGTTAATAAAATAATTTAAACCATTATATAGTATATTTGAACATATTTTAAGGAAGTATAGCATGAGGTAAGGGGTTCCTTTACCCTAATTTCAATTCATTGGGTTAAATTTATACTTCTTGAGTTTTTTCATGATAAGATTATGTGTGAAATGACTATTGAATATATTATGATTTATTCCCACTTTTTTATGTTTATATATAGTCTATACACATATTATATTCATTTGATTAATTCCCACTTCAACGATATGATATTTATAAGGGACTTTCTTTTGAAAATTATCTTTTTAAAATTACCCTTAGAACTCTATTTTTATTCCATAATAATGTTTTTTAAATTATTTCAAAAAAAAAATTTACCATTATAATATTATTTATTAATTTCATTTTTACTAATCTATCAGTTTTTACAAAAAAAATAAAATATTCTTTTTGATGTTTTTGAAAAGTGGTTCTTTGTGACGTTTTTGATAAAAATAACAAAGGAATGTTTTTTAACATATATGTCATGATTGGAATTTTTTTCGTTCATGAAACTTTGATGTTTTAAATCCTAATTTTAAATCTTAAAATTCTATTTTCTAATAAAATATTTTTATTTTTGAGTGCGCATCTTTTTAAAAAATAAAAATTATTTCAAAATAGAAAAGTTATTTTCCTCAAGAATGTTTATTTTATTCAAGATTTATATGTTATGTTGTGGTTTTGGTTTTTTGGAATTATTTATGAGTATGGGTGGTTCCATGATAAATTGAGGGAGGGTGAGACCATTTTTTCTCTCCACTGCTTTGGGTAATGATATGGTGTTAACCAGTAGAGTTTCTTTTAAGATATTTAGAGAATATAATGCGGTGGGTATTCTAAATATAACCAAGAAGTTTACTCCCAATGTAGTCATGAGATCTATATTAAATGTAAGAGTGATATGAAAATGATGCCACAGATTACCTTTATTATTTAGGTTTTGTACTGAGTATTATAGGAAACTTATGATTTAATGAGGTGAGCTAAAGAGATTATGTTTTATGGGTAAAATTTATATATTTATGAAAATATTTTCATGGGTTTATAAGTATTCATGGACTACCAGTTTCTTTATTTATTATTATGTCCCTTAAAAATATTTTATGATCATCCCATGTTATTAAATGTTTTTCACTATGTAAAGAATGAGTAAAGATGATGATAATGACAAGATGAAAATTGTGAAGATTTTTTATGAAAAGAAAACATGTTTTGTTTTAAAATATTTTCCTTTATAGATAATGAGAATAAGTTTCCATTTGTATTGTATGGATTTACTTTGTATGAGTTTTTTCTAATTCTCTAAAAATCTAAACCTAAAATATCATTGGTATTAAAGAAAAAACGTCTAGTCAAAATTCACTAGAATATGTAATGTTTACAGTCAGGTCCTTCAAATAACCATTTATAAACAATATTATAATTATTATTTACATGTATATTAGTTAGTTATTATCTATTCTCAATATCAGGTGTGGGTTATCTTGATCGTCTTGAAGTAGTTTCATAATAGAGTAATTTTTCTTTATTATTCTCCAAAATTTCATCATTCAAGATTATTTAAGTTCCTAATATAGATAGCTTATACTTATTTTTAAACCTCTTATATAATTTCATTATTTTTTTAGTTATGTTTCATAAAAATTATATCGGTTATGACATTTTTTGAAAATTTTAGCACTCTAAGATGATATATTAATAATATGTTAAATACATAATAAGACCTTTATAGAACTATAAAACAATAATTATTTTATAATTAAATTATAATAATATTAATATTTAACTTTTCGTTGTCAACTAGTATAAAATCTAATATTATTCTTTAATTAGGTGGTAAGACGTAACCAAACTTGGACTTACCATAGATCTATGGGTGAGCATGGTTAATAAAGTGTTTATTGCTATAATTATCATTATAATTTAAGTATAATGTTATTATTAATATTTTTATGGTATTGAATCATATTTTATGTGGTTTAGATAAATAATTAAAATAAAGAAGAAAATTTTACCTTATGGAGGAGTTAGTTCGCACAATTCACAATAGATGTTTTCATTTCTTAAACAATCAGTGTGAAAGAAGATGGATTATAATTTTTCTCATAATAATAATTATTATGACAACCCTTATCTTTAATACAGATTAATTCATGATTTATTATATAAGATTACAAATAATAAAATTACAATATCAAGAAGACTAATGTCTTTTGGAATTAGGTACATTACATAAAAACTTAAAATGGGAAATACATCATCTTTATTGAAAACTTTGTTAACTGGGTCATACTTAAAACTTCATGGGATAACCTAGGGGAATACATAAGAAAAGGGTGGGATATAAATCCTAGTAAGGGAGTAAACATGAAATAACATAAAGAAAGTAATAAATGTTAGAGAATTGTCTTATTAATGGGGAATAAAAAGAGTTAGAATCATAAACATGAACAATGAGTCATGATATAGCATGATAATCATAAAGAAAACATAGAAAATGTGGAAACAACTTAAAACACTGCATCATAAAAATAAGTCAATAAAAACTCCCAATACATCATAATGGAAAAAAAGTACCACGATGTTTTAGTTTCACTACCAAATCCATTTCATGACATCTCATGAGACTAAAATATTTCCCAATGAATTGTAGATCTATATAATTTTAAGCACACCTGTCGCTTTCATTTCATTCTCAATCATAAATATGCCACAAATATCATACAATATGGATTCAATCATAGTCATAATTTTATTTCATGATAAATTAGTTTAGAATAAATACTTTTAAGTAACCAATAAATAACTTTAGGTTCATAAAAGTGAACACCCTTGATTGTAAGTGGGTACAGGTATTCATTGTACAATTGTTTGGAATTGAAAATCATGGTTAAATTTCTGCAGCATAAAGGGGGAGTATAATTGTTCATGGAAGGGATTAATGAAATTGAAAGGGGTCTGTAATCTTTTAGAGATAAAATTTATAGTAAGGGGGTATATGTAAGGACATAATATTAATTAGAGATAAAAGACATAAGATAATGAAGAATTGTGAATAAGAAGGAGAATGAGAGGATCCCTTGCCATGAGAGTGTGATTGAAAATGATTCAGAGTATCTTCATTAGATCTTGGGGGAACCTTGGTAAGAATATATAGGAGGGAGATAATATTAAATACTTTATCTAGGTATTTTTAAAGAAGATAAATGGGAGATTTTTTGGTTTTATATAGAAAATGAGTGGGGTATTCTTTATTATTTCCCAAACATTGGTTTTGAACTCTATATAATAAAATAACCAAAACCAAGAACCTTCCCATGGTTTCTAAAAAATAGGAGTGGTTTTCATTATTTCATAATTACAAGGTTCAAACAAATTAAAATATTACCCTTGTTAATGTGGAGGTGATTCAAACTCTTAAAGAAATGATTTTAAACATGTTAAATATAATATAGGTTTTATATGATTCATAAAGGCTTTATAAAATTATTCAAATAAACTTAAAATCCCATTATTTTAAAGGGAAAACATATATTTGTTCATGGATACCCTTTATAATATTTTTTATATCATTTTTTTGTTATTACGAGGTCATAATACCCACTGTATAATTGTACCGTATTTATTTTTTACCTGATAATTCAAATATCTCAAAATATTATAAAAATTTAAGTATGGGATAATTTCAAAATTATTATTTCAAAATAATTTTAATTTTATCAAATTAATTTTCTAAATATTTTTATTTTCACTTTTAAAATAAAAATCAATAGATATTAAGAAATGTTGGGTTTTTTTTACAATAAAATTTCTTGAACCATTATAAAAATTAAATTTGACTTCATAAAAATTATTTTATAATATAATTAATATTATTTAGTGATAATATTTTATTAAAAATAATAATTATTTCAAAATTCTTTTAATTCTGAAAAATAATTGACTTAATTGAAAATGAATACTAAATAAAAATACAATTTGTATTTTATTGTAAAAAAATAACGATAGTTTAAAAAGTAATGATAAGAAGTGAATATAAACATTATTATATTGAAACTAAAATATAAATTTTCATATTATTATGGCATTGGTACATATACCTTTAATACACAATGAAACACTCTAAGGGTGTGGTGCGTGATAGTGAGACTTTCATGGGGTGGTTCGGCATACATGGTTTGGGTTGTGATCTAGATGAACTTTAACTTATCATTTAAATATGTTTTCTTATGCTCAAGTTGTAGTATCTCATCTTGGGCTTTGTCAAGATTAAATCCTAAAGATACTATCTCCCCTGAAGGCACCAATAAATGGAATTCATAGTGTTTAATTCTAGTAGTTAAGTTTATCACTTCCTTTATCTATGTCAATTGGATTTGTTAAAATAATATATTTATAATAATCAATATATCACTTTTCAATATCTATATTATCAATAGTAATTATTCTTAATAGTATTTTAAATCTAATAGGATATAATAAAACCAAAGAAGAGAATTTTTTTATATAAACATATTATATAATAAGAAATTTAATTAAATCATTAGGAAATTTTTACATATAAAATTTTGGGTCATTGAAATAATTATATTAAATATTTCAGATTTTTTACTTCAATTTGACCCTTATATTTTTTTTAAGAGAGGTTATGGTGAAAAATGAAAGGCGTCACTTTATAGAGGCGGTAGTCCACATAATGCACGATTGGTGTTCTTTTTTTCTATGTGGATGGAAATTAATAAATAAGGGTTGATACATTAATATAATTACCCTTAATTACATTAATTATTATTATTTAATTTTATAACTATGGTTAGTATATGTTTATATCAGAATGAATAATAAGAAAAATATTAGGATTAAATAATACTTACTTTGTGAACTTGAAATTTCTCTTGGAAGTAACCCTATAAATTAAGGGATTAGGATAACTAATTAAGAAAAGATAATTATGAAAATGATATATGTTTCTAGGAGGATAAAAATGGAAGATCTTCCTAAATAAATTCAAACAAATGTGTGTGGCATGAAGTGGTGGAAGTCTCTGCTTTTATAAGTGAATAAAAATAAAATTTTATGAAAAAACATTATTTTTCTATAATAGAATGAAATTATTCAATGATAAATGGTTCAAAAGTAAAAAAAAAATTGAGTGAATAGTGATATTGGATTGAGTATCCCCCAACAAATAAGTCATTTGTTTTTATATTTTTAATTTTACACTTTTTTTGTTTTTTCCATGGAAACTATTTTTTACCAGAGTAACTTATGTTTTACTAAACATATCAAATAAAACCTTTTAAAAAATTGATTTTTTTAAACCTAAATTTAATCTCTAATTAATATTATTAAATTTTTATTAATTGAAAATTAACACATTTTATATATAAAAAATGTTTAATAAAAAAATGTTGTTTTCACCCTTTAGTGTTCCTAATCTTATTTATTACTGACCAAAAATTGAATAATTGATAATTTAATTAAATATATTCCTAAAACTTATATTAAATTCAGTTTTTATAAGGGATTAATTTATCTTACTAGATAGACAGTACACAATATTAATAAAATAATACTTTGAAAATAGAAATTTTACCATTATCAAAGTCATTAACTTTAATCTTAGCAATCATAATTTTATAACCAAAAATTAAAATGAAATTATTACATAATATGATCATTTTTATCTTAAATATTTATTTTATTTTATTTTTTTATTTTTTTAAATTTTTATAAGTGGAAAAAACTAATATTTTAATATAAGTGAATAAAGTTTCTTTTAGAGTAAAATACTACTTATATTTCAAAAAATAATATATGTAGATTTTATAAATAAAAACAGTATTTTAAAATGATTTTTTCCTTATAAATATATTTATAGTTTATATAAAAATGTTTCAAAAACATTTAAGTCATTATTATGTTATGATAGTGTCATAAAATTGATGGTTTTAGTAATATTGGTATTTTTTAACTATCCAACTAAAAATAAATGTTTTCAAAAAAAAATCATAACAAACTATTTTTTATATTATTAATCAAAAAATTAAATTTGTTTTATATAATTAAGATACTAACTTTTATATATTTTGTTTTTAAAATGAAAAATAATGAAAAAAATATTTTAATAGAAAAATAAACTTCTTTTTTTAAGTCCAAATGAGAATTATGTAAAATACATGTGATAGATAACAAATTATATTAATAAATACATAATTATAACATCTTAATTTATAGTTACATATCACTTTAATAACTTCATATAAGATTTAAACATAAGCTACTCTCTGGTAGCAGTCAAGTGTGGTGATTCCAGTAGCATAAATCTCTTGGAAATTCCCACAAGCTTGGATTTATCTCACATAAAATTTCAATAATACCGTAATTGTTCATGTTTGGCTTGGTCTTGGTCTTAAAAAACCAATAAAAATAACTCCTACCTAATATTAGGTAAATTATCTTTACAGGGAAGAGTTCTACTACCTGATGACATTTCATTCCTTTTTGTTCATAGATTTCATAATATGGTTACTTCCTTTTAGGTCCACTTTTATAACAGAAATATTATAATGGTAAAATTTTATTTAGAAATATCATATATATTTTTTGTTTTGTGTTGCATTTAGAATAATTTATTAACATAATATTTACTTACAGAAAAAATATTTAGGGAAGTATTAGGTCATTACATTCTCCCCCTTAAAATAAATTGTTTCCTCATAATTTTAATTATTCTTAACTAATGAAAAGGTTAAGGGTGTCCATAATATATAAATGACTTTGTATTTAATTTATAATGATTTTTCATCCTCAAAATTGTTATTATGGTTAGTTAGCTCATCATTTACTTTATAATAGTTCTATAACAAATTTGAGTTAAATACCCCAATATAATGATAGAAATTCTTTATAATGATTTTATAGTCATACTTATATTAACAGGTGATCAAGGGTTGATTTTCAGTTGTAATTTTCATATATTGTACATTTTCAGAGGATCTATGTCAAGATCCCCAATACATTCCAAATATCACATTATATTTAACTAAATGATAGATTGTAGAATTTTATAAGCAGCACATTCATATAAACAACTATTAGAGAGGAGTTATATTCATGGGGTAAAATAATCATACCACTAAAAAAATTTATTAATAATTCAACATCTAGTCATCAGAGTGGGTATTTTCCATTCTTAGAAATCATACTTGGAATATAGGTGCAAGCTAAAGAAGATATGAATACAATACTCATAATTATTTATTGGGTGATTAGTATTCCTCACTCCACATTATCTTTATAACTCAGTTCCATAGTTTTGGTTACATAGGCGTTCCCTTATCTTGAGATCTTTTGGTTCCGATCATCCTTGTTAGCCCTTGGATTAGGGTATTAACTTAGATAATTTTCAATTTACTAAAATTTAAGACAATAAATATTTAGTGGTACTCTAGGATGAACTCTTTTTCCTTTCACTATGTTCTATGATCTTTTCACTTTTCCTCATAAAATAGTCATTTTATACCCATCTTTTGCAAAGATAAAATATCTCATTGTTCTTTTGAGAAATTTTCCTTGCTTCATATTTCCAAATTTTTGACAGGATGGAAATTTAAACTTCTTTCCTTCATCGCCTTTATCTCTTGAAATTTCCTGATACTCCATCTTTATCTTATTTGGTGTGTTTTTAAACTCAACTAATTTCACATAATTAGTCATAATTATTGATATATGTATTGGAATAATCATAATTTTCTTACTTCAGTTCTTATCATGTTAGGTTTATTTTTGGTAGAGTCATCATATTGTCCTTGGAATCAATTTTTGACTTGATTCCATTGGTATTTACCCATTTACAAACCCAAAAAAAGTTAATTTGAGTGATTAAAACCATAATATAATTATTATAAGTTAATTAAATTCAGCCTCATAATTTCTTAATATTTGAAATTAAAACATTACATATCAATTTAATTTAAATCACTCTAGGTTCAATCTGGTTAACTTTAGGTTGAGTTCTCTTATATTACTTAACCTAATTCTATAATATATTAAATTCTTCCTAATTTAATGTAAATATAATGTGATCAACTCAAGCATTCACTTGGGAGTGTCAAACCATGTCTGTATTTTGATATATATTTTTAAACTAGGTGGTGATCAAGTTAATACCCAATCCACCCTTTTGGGGTTATTCTCCCTAGGTATATTTGTGCAATAGCCTTTATCTACTTGTAATATTCGAAAAGGTGTGTTACTACTAAGAGAACCACATAATCTCTACATTACCAAAACATCAAGATGTTATCCTATACATAGAATTAACCCTAAGGTTTTAAATAAAGTTATCTTGTCATAATCTATAAACATCCTAAAACATATAATAGTTCTTAAACTAAACTAAAGGGTTATATATACCATTTAAATTATTATTGACTTTAATTTATCAACAATTATATTATCCTCAAACAACATCTTAACCTATAAAGTTTTCAAAACCTTCCCTTGATACCAAATGTAGTGTCCCAAACCCACGATACTGGAATACAGTGTGAATTGCCATATACATTATATACCATCTTTGAAATGAACTGAAGCGAACAAGTTTTATACATCAATAACTATAATATCACTAGAAACTATTGAGTCACTTACATCTAAATTTTCATGCAGGTTTTTATTTTTTAAGATTTTTGAAAAAAAATCAACTAACAAATCCCACGTATATCTCATCAAATAGACATTTTTTACTGTATAAGAAACTACTTATTCCATAATAAGTTTTTATCATCTCCATAAAAATTCTCCACACAATATATTCTATTAGACATATCATGTGGAATACATTACTTCATAACTTTGAGTAATGGAAACAAGTGTGAAATCAAATGATCAGTAAGGGTAAGTGTAACTAATAATAATAAAAGATCATAATTGAGCATAAGATGAGAAAAAATAGTATGTAAGGAATAAATAATGAAAAATAATTCCATAATATAATGAAACTAAAATCATAATATATCTCTAGATAATAATGGAATTAAAAATATCACATGGATAAAAATAACTTGTTCCTTAGTGATGAAATTCATAATGTTAGGCAGCTAATTCCATTCTCTATGCCAGGACATTATGATTTTAGTAATCAAGATCTTCTCATCAAGGCCCATTGTCTAAGTAGTATTTTGTTTAGGGAAGTCATATATCAAAAGAACCGTGATAGTTTGTATCATTAGATCTATGGATATATCTATGGGATATATAATTCTAAGATATAACCATTAGTAATTAATCCAAATGATTTCATTATTTAAATGAAATAATAAAAAATAAAATACATTACACATATTTCTCGATAATAAAAAAACATTCATACTGAAATAACATGTCTATGAATTGTTAATATCTCCCCAATCAGTAAATGGAATAACTTTAAATATAATAATTCTTTAAAATAACACAATATGGAATAATAGTATATATTTAAGTCAATAATTTACACAATTAATTGATGAGTATAATCTTTGTGAACACCCTTCAGTCAAAGGAATATAATATAGACCGTTCACAATCGAAATACATTTGAAGTAAATCCTTGCTTATAAAAGTGGATGATTTGGAAAGAAAATGTAGGGATGGATCTTTAGGAATTTAATACCACAAAGGAAAATAGTATGAGAGGATTTAGAATATAATCCATGTATAATATATATACTATAAAAATAAGGCAAGTGGTGAATACATATCATATCCTAATGAAGAAAAATTGAGATATAAAAACCCTTTTGGTAATGGTAACATGAGAATATAAAGGAAATAATAGGGATACCCTTAAATTAAAATATAATGAAATGAAAGATATTAACTATAATTAAAGGAAATATAGAAGTGAATAAACTATATAAAATAAAATATATTACATAATATTAAACATGTCTCATGGAATTGAAAATAGAGACAAATAAAACATATGAATTTAAAAACATTCAAATCAAATCCCCTTGAAGGATATAATTTAAAATGGAACATTAAATGACATGAATAATAAGGGATTCATGATATAAAATATCAAATGGGTAGTAATTATTAAATTAAATAGAAAATATGGTTTACAATATAAACATGTCTAAAGGACTTGAAACTTGAGAAAAATAAATCCCATATAAATTTTAAATATTTTGATCCAAACCCCAACAAGAGAAAGAATGTGGGAAATAACATTTAATATCATAAAATATAAGAGAATAATTATAAAAATAAAATTGTTATTATATTCACCATTCCAAATAAAACATGTTGTATAATAATAATTATGTATCAAGGGGTGGAAATTTGAAACAAGAAACTCTTACAACTAACATAATCATTGAGGTAAGAATAATTTGATAATGAGGTAATAAGGAAGAATCATTATACCCTATAAAATAAGTCTTAAATAAAATACCCTATATTAATTAGGTATAATTAATCATTATTTTAACAATAGAGTTCAAATAATAAATTTTATAACTTAATAGAAGAAAATTGAGTTAACACAAACCCTAACCATAATTCCTAACTTTCACTATAGAAGTTGAATATCCTTTGTAAAAAATAACTATCTTAATAAAATATTTTATAAAATTTTTCATATATTTAAGCAATTTATAAAATTTATTTATATTTATTCTATATATTTATATTATATAATTATGATCTAATTTCAATATCAGGTTTGAGTTATCTTGATCATTTTGAACTAGTTTTGTAATAATGTCGCTGTTATTTATTCATATATAAAAGTTTATAATTACTAAATTAAATTAAGGTACTATAATATATAACTTATATTAATTTTTAAATCTACTATCTCATTTCAATACTATTTTAGTTATATTGTGTGAAAATGTAATCGGTGTCGGCTTATTTCTGTAATTTTAGAGATCAAAGGTGATATTTTAATAATAAGTTAAAAACTTAACATAACCTTTAAATAACAATAAAAATATTCCTTATTTTCTTATTAAATTTTAATAATATTATTATTTGAGTTCTCATAGTCAAAAATGATAGAGTTTTATATAATTATTCATGTTGGGGGTTAGACCAACCCAAACATGAACATACTATAATTCGATGGGTGAACATGGTCAATAATTTTTTATTTTGACATAATATGAATAAAATATAAGAATAATGATATTATTAATATTTTTTAAAGTTTTTTTTTCATATTTTAGTTATTTTTTATAATTAATGAAAATCAAGATGAAAAACATTACTTCTTAGGAGAAGTAGTCCGCACGAAACATGATTAGCATTTTTATTTCTCAAACAATGAGGGGAAAAAAAGTTGTATTATAATTTGTAAATTTTTATCCATAATTATTTTATATTTTTAACATTTATTCTTTAATTTCACCCATATAACTATATAAGAGTTGTAGTGGTCAAAAACGGAAGACGTCACTTTGTGGAGGCAGTAGTTCACACAACACACAATCGACAATCTTTTGTTTTTCTAAGTGGATGTAAAGGGATAAATAGCAGTTCTTCCATTAATATAGAAATATTTAAAAATAATAATTATACAAAGTTAATTATATAACTATGGTTATTATAGGTTTGTAAAATAAATCATAATAATAAAAAGATAAGGATTAAGTATTACTCACTTTGGGACCTTGTACATTCTCTTGGAAGTCTCCTTGGAAATGAAGGGATTATACTAAATAATAAAGAATAGAGGATTATAAAGTAGATATAGTTTTATAGTAGGATAAAAATGAATAGTTTTTGGGATAAATATAACGGAATTATTTTTTCATTAAGGGGTGGTGTCCCCCCTTTTATAAGTGAATAAAAGGGAACTTTTGTAAACATTGATTATTTTTCAATAATAGAATGACACTATTCAATGGTAAATTGTTCCAAAAGTGATAAATGATGGATTTTGGGGTTATATGGGGCCAATATATCCACAAAAAAATATTTTAGAAAAAATTAAACATGTTGGAATTTATTTTTTATTATATTTTTACTTTTATATTTTTTAGTTTTTATTATGGTGGAAAGTTTTTACCTAAGTAACTTTTGTTTTAATAAAAATATAAAATAACCCCTCCTAAAAAATTTAGTTTTGATGAACATAAATTTATTCTCTATTTAATATAATAAAATTTCTAATTAATAGAAAATATTTTTCAAATTAAACTAGTTTATATAAAGAAGAAAGTGTTTTGTTTAAAAATGTCGTTTCCACCATTAAGTGTTATAAATATTATTTAATATTGATTAACAATTTAATGAGTGATAAATTATTTTATAGTATTTAAATTTCATAAAATTAACTTTTTATAACAGATTAATTTATCATAATAAATAAAAACAACACAATATTCATATGAAAATACTTTGAAAATAACATTTTTATAATTATTAGGGTCATTAACTTTAATCTTCATAATCATAAATTTATTTAAAAAAATGAAATTGTTATTATTGAATAATATGATAATTATTATATAAAATATGAATTCCATTTTCTAATTTAATTTCTATAAGTGATGTAAAGTAATTTTTTAATATTAGCGATTAAATTAGTTTCTAGAGAAAAATATTGTGTATGTTTTCAAAAAGATATAAATAGGTTTTATAAATATAAAATATTAATTTTTAATAATTTATATTTATTATAAATATATAGAAAAACTATTAAAAAGGTTTCAATTTTGTTTAAGTTTTTATTTTATTATCATAATGTCATAAAACTGATGTTTTTATCAGTATCGATATTTTTCATTATTCACCAAAAAACAAGTGTTTTCAAAAAATATGAAAAATTAATACTAAGATACATTTGAATTTATAAATCCAAAAATGAAATTAGTTTTCACTAATTTGGATTCTAATATATCTAAAATTATTTTTTAAATATTAAATATAAAGAAAAACTATTTTATATAAAAAATAATATTTTTTCTTTTCTTTAACTATCTAAATGTGAAATGTGTAAAATACCTGGGATAAAAAAATTATTAAATTAATAAAAACATAATTATATCATACTAATTTCTATTTAAATATACCCTAAATATATATTCATAAGATATAATCATAATGTATAATCTAGTGGCAGTCGATGGTGGTTATTCCGCTAGTATAAATGTCGTTGCAATTTTCACAAGATTTAATTTATCTGAGATAAGATTTTAATATTACCATAATTATTCAAGTTTAGCTTGGGGATAGTCTATAAAAACCCTATTGAAGCTACTTCCTTCCCAATATTGACTAAATAATCATGATAAAGAAGAATTTTTCCACCTTATTCTATTTCATTCCATTTTTTTCATAGATTTCATGATATTTTTACTTCCTTTTATATCCTCTAGTTTAACTACTATATTATAATGTTAAAATTTTATTTTAACATATCCTAGTTTAATTTTAGTTTTATATTTAATATATAATAATATATTAAGATAATATTTTCTGAGGAAAATATAAAATGTTGTTTTACATCATTACATTTTGGTTGGGTTGTGTCACTGTTATACGACCATGGGGTCAAAAATAATTCATTCACATACCAACAGTTATCTATACCATAAAACCAATAAAATTATGATAAAATTATCATTTATATTATGAAAACATCACACTAATCTATTCATATTAATTATAAGTATCAATTTTCTATTTATAATATATATCCTTATATAAATAACAAATTCACCAGGTTTACATGTCCCTTTAATTATGTATTAAATAACTAATCAATTTCCATGATTTATTCCAAAAAATAAAACAAAATCACATTATAAAAAATAAAATTCATAGAAAACAAACTTATAAGAAAATTATTTCAAACAAAAGAAATAAAATAAAAAACAATAATAAGGAATCTAAATTAGTTTCTCCAATAGTTAATTGATGCAATGAAACATTCCATTCATACAACCCCACTTGAATAGATCTATAAAATTAAAATCAAATTCCACTAATAATTAAAAATTAGATTTTTCCAAAACATACAAAATCTAATATAGGGTTTCACATACTAAAACCTACCAAATAACCTATCCATCTAGAATAGAGTACCTATACACACCCAAATACCTTGTATTCGCATAACTGTAATATATGACGGCTTTATCTTTCTTATTCCCTCTATCAATCCTATTTCTAGAGTGTACGATAATATACTAAAATTGAACAAAGGTAAACTCATAGATTATGATCCCCATATATCGAACTTTACTATTTAGTCATCACCTATGTTATATATGACCACCTATCCCCCACCCATTGACTAAAAAGGTTGTTATAATGATTGGAGTACAAAATCAAGTACCTAGCACCCCCATCTATACATAGTTTCAATCAACAAAATTAAATTTCTTGGTATAGATATCATATATATTTACATTTAGTTAAACCTTTTAATAATTGAATCAATATGGTTCATATATATGATTTAATATCCACCACCCCCCATTAAAAAAATGATGCAGCATGAAAAAATGAAACAAACTAATCTCGGGTGAAAACCCAATCCACCGTTGTTTTTATTCCCATACTCATTCTATAAAATCATTACAACCATGCCATTACAACTAAAACAATTACTACTACTCATGAATCATTTATTAACACTCATGTTAATATCAATTGAAAAACTACATTCAATCTAACAATTTGTTTTCAAAATAGTCTCACAACAATTCCAAAAAAAATTATTATTCCATAAAAACTAATTATAAAACAACAGCACCAATTTCAAAATATTTAAAAATAAACCTATTTTAAATTTCATACTTTTTTGAATATTTTTTTGTTAAAAATAATCCATTACTTGTTTTTTTTAAAACAAATTGTTTAACATCATGGTACTTCACCAAAAATATATTAGTTTCATTAAATGAACTAAACAAATCCAATTCTAATAAAAAAATTAAACATAAATCTAATAAATTTTATTTGTTTTGTTTTTCAATAATTTAACCCAAAATTTTTAATTTCAAAACTTTCACATCGATCAAAAAATTAAATAACCTTATAAAAAAATTAAATTACCAAAAAATATTCATTCCCAATAAAATTAAACGTAGAAGAATAAATATCCTTAAAAAAAATTCATTTTAATTATTTGAAAATAATTTGAAAAAACTAAAAATAAAAAATACCTTTTTCTCTTTCTATGGAAAAAATATCCAAAACATTAAAAATAACATTTTTGTGGCAATAATTCCAAGTGTAATTCAAAACTATTAAAAGTAGCATAGACTAAAAATATCTTTAACCAAAAACAAATTCATATCCATTCAAAAATAAAGTTAAACCAATGTGAATTTTGTGGAATAAAATATTTAAACTCATAATGAATATCCAAATCCAATGTTTATTTGAGAAACCCATCTCATTTTATTTTTCAAATAGATTCTACTAAATATAATTTCAACACAAAATTTTTATTTTCATACAAAATTAATAAACAGGGCTAAAAATTTATTTCCACAAAAAAAAACACATTTTTCATATAAGCTGTAATACCCTGAAATTATAAAATAATAAAATTTTATTTGATATTATATGTGACACACAACATTAATATTAAACAACACATAAAATATATTTCTTTAAATTAAATCTCTTTGATAGCATACGGAATACGCAACCCTAAGTTTAAATGAACTATAACATTATACACTTTTATATCCTAGCTGCTAAATTTGTGGCTATTAATATTACTAAATAAATTATTAAGATTATGGTTATCTATTTGTTTGATATAAAATAAAAATAATTTAAAAGAAAAAGAAATGTATTCTGAAAAAGTTGTATTTTTCTAATATATGGATTAATCACTCTTTTCACGCATAATTTATAATTAATTTTTACCAATTTTAGAAAATTTATTTGATAAAATTAAATTCATTTCTTAAATCATAATTTCAAAATTATATTACGGTGAAGTTTTTGTATTTTTTGGAAATATTTTATTTTTCAATGAATAGTGAAGAATACTGAATTTTAATAGAAAACTGCTATTTTGTTTAAATTATTTATAAAGTTAAATTACATTTTAATTGTTTATATAGGAATATTAGTTAAATAATATATCAATTAATCCAATTTATGTTATTTTAATCATATTAATATTTAATTTTGATGTAAAAACATTTTAATATTTTGAACATTTTCCCTTTGAAACTCTCTTTTCTCATCATGTCAGTGGGACTAATTTTATATTAAATTTATACAATTATGTGAATTTAATTTAAAAATATATATTATATATTTTAAATAATAATTAATAAATAATTTTAAATAAGGAAAAATTAATTTTTGTTCATAAAATTATTAAAAAGAATAAAAATTAACTACCATAGTTAAAGTTAAAAGCGATATTTTTGCACGTAACAAGCGCTTGTGTTAAAATTAATTTTCAATACACATTGGATTTTTATTTGATAAATTGGATTTAATATATATAATAACAATGTCCAAATTATTTTTTAATAGTTATTTTTTTTATTCTTAAATATTTAATTACCTATATTAAGAAAATTAATTATTGTGGTGGAAGATAAAGTGGTAAAAAAGAACTAAATATAAAGAATAGTGAATGAAATGTTTAAAAAATGTGTTTTTTAGGTTTTTATAGGCCATATAATACCTAAAATACATTATTTATCAATTTTTTGGCCACATTAGATGATATTAACATCAAATAATTTAAAACTTTTGGTTATTTATAAAAATGTCACTCCCCAATTATAAAATCTTACTCACTCCCCTCACTTATTCACACCTACCAAGAAATTTGAATTTATAAAACCCTAAAAAATCACCTCAAAAATTTCATATCATCATAATAAAATCCTTATATTCGAAATATAGACCACCTGGTAAGTTTTTTGGTGGAAACCTAGGGATTTTACCTGAAGAAGAGGTAATGTTCACCAACTAGAGTTTTTATTTTACTTCTTCTTATACCAACCTAATTTCATATTAAACAATGATGATATAAGAGACTCATTATATTACATATAATGAGTGGTTTTTAGGATCGAAATAACGATGTAGATGCTCAATATACAAGAGGGGGGTGAATTGTACACTTTAAAAATTCCTTTGGAACCTTTAAAGTTGGTTACTGATAACTATGTTTTCCTTATATAAGGAAAATTCTAAGTTTAACAAAGTTAAACTAAGAAAATTCACAACACCTCTAACACCAATTGGAGAATTGGAACTAGGGTTTACAATATGAGATTCTACCTTAAAGCGTATAGAATCTAAACTTATCAAGGTACAAGTGTAAGGAAATATAAGAAGTTTATACTTTCCTTACAATACAATATGCAGTGGAAAAACTAGTAGTAAAACTACAAGTAACAAGATATAAGTCTTTTAACCCAAAGAGAATGGTATCCAACAACCTTGGATAAAGTTCCCTTGATTTATACTTTCAAGAAAGTCTGTCTTACCCACACCAGGGTAAGACCTAGATATGAAGATCGGATTCTCTGTCTTGCTATCCTCACAAGCCCTCGACTTCAAGGTAGTTGGAACCTCTGTCTTCCTCAGCAAGGAAGCCCTCGAACGTCAAGGTATTCAGCACCTCTATCTTTCTATCCCCGGAATTCCTCGAATGTAATCACCAACATTTGGAGTTTCACAAAGAAATCTGAACGAGCGGTACATTACGCACAAGGAATGAAAAGCTTCTCTCTCTAGAAATCACCTTAACAGCGTGTGGTCTCTAGATCAATCAACATATTTCATCTTTTGAGATCTTTCAAATGAGCTCCTATTTATAGGCAAAAAAATTCCAATGGTCGGCTCCCTCTTCAAATGGTCATATTTTCCATGAAATTCAGAGGGACCTGTACACGTTTAACTCAACCAACGGTTAATTAGAAACAGAATAGACGACATCGTTTTATAACAAACCATGTATAACTGAATTCACTACATCGTTTTGAAATGAAGAATATGTAAGTAAAAGCTAATCAATATTTTTTCGTGTAAGCAAGTCAAAAGTTCGGAGTCTAACTAAAATGAAATTCGGAGTCTATGTTAAGAAATGTTCGGATTCTGTTTTATAGGAATTAGGAGTCTGGTTTCACTAGAGATCAGAATCTGGACTTGCAGAGATCGGATTCAAACGGTTTAAGAGTTCGGAGTCGAACTGCTTAGGAGTTCGGAGCCAAAATTCATAAGAGTTCATGTTGTACCTCTCGTATCCCCTCGTGGTTTAATTTTCATGATCACAATCACTTTCATGTTTATCTAATTGTGTTTTAAGTGTTTTTGTTGATAGGCAATTGATTGCCAAAGGAAATGGGCCATGAAGCACATCATGTGGACTGAAATTCAGTCCACCGGCCAACTGGTGTGATAGCACCGGCCAGCCGGTGGACCTGGCAGAGGCATTGCCCACTGCCAGGCTCCACCGGTTAGCCGGTGGCTTGACCACCGGCCAGCCGGTGGCATCCAGTCAACAGTGGCAGCTACTCCCTCACCACCGGCCAGCCGGTGGCTCTGGCACCGGTCAGCCGGTGGTGCCTGGAAAAGAAGAATCAGCTACTGCCAATACACCGGCCAACCGGTGGCCCATCCACCGGTCAGCCGGTGGATCCAAGACTCGAAATCTCCCAATTTCCTAAAGCACCGGCCAGCCGGTGGGACTGTACCGGCCAGCCGGTGGAGCCAGTCAAACTAGCCGTTGCAGTTTGACCAGGCTGGCCCACTTGGCTCCCAATGGCTCTTTAAGCCTATCCAACGGCTCCGAAGACTCCAAAAGGGTTCCATGCCTATAAATAAAGGCCAAGGAAGCCCCGGACACCTACCAGAACTATACGGAAGCCCACGGACACCTTGTTGATCATTTGGCGTACCTCCGGCGCATTCCTCCAAGGGAACCCCAAGTGCTCCATCCAATTCCACATCCAAGAGCACCACCAAAGAAGCTTGGAAGTGGCCTTCAACATCTCTAATCAATCAAAGGCGCCCAAGACTTCCTTAAATACGGTTTTTCTTGTTTATCTATTTTGAGCTTAATTTGGGTTTGTGTCTACAAACCACTCTATTTCTCATCCCCTCTTTCTTTTGGGTTTCACATCACCATTAAGGTGTGAAGAGGTTGTCAAGCTTTCCTTTAAATAGCTTGAGACATAGGTGAGCTATCCTTCACCTGTAAGAAGGATAGTGGGTTCTTGCTAAACCATTCAAAGCAAGTGGGTTCTTGCTCAACCATCAAAATCAAGTTGTAATAGGTCCTAGTGCTACCTCAAAGCCTAGTGGGTTTCTTGCTAAAACCATTGAAAAGCAAGCGGTAGGAATCTCTCAACGGTTGAGTTGGGAGCGGAGACGTAGTCCGGGTTTTTGGCCGAACTCCGTTATCAATTTCTTGTGTCTTGCCTCTTTATTTCCGCTGCATTTTTAACTTTGATTTTAATTTGTTAATCTTTTTTTTAAAAGACAATTCACCCCCCCTCTTGCCATCACTTCCCGTTTTGTTCCGACCCAACAATTTGTATCAGAGGGAGTATTTGAGTAATACCCTAACCGATTTCAAATTAAAGATCCTTTTTTGATGGCATCTACCTCTTTCGCCCCCGAGGGCTACTCATTGGGTCGGGCTCCATTTTTTGATGGGTCCGACTATAATTATTGGAAAACCCGCATGACCACTTTTTTAAGAAGCATAGGATATCCTATTTACAAAATTGTCATGCAAGTTTATACTTTGTCTACCCACGACGAATCCAAATGGACCCCCGCCGATATTAGAAACTTTGAGCTTGATGGCAAAGCCATGAACGCTCTACATTGCGGCCTTGACCGAAATGAGTTCAACCGAGTTTCCACTTGCACCTCATCTCATGAAATTTGGAAACTATTGGAAGTGACCCATGAGGGAACTAACAAAGTTAATGATACTCGGTTAGACATGTATAGACAAGATTTTGAAAGATTTTCCATGCATCCAAATGAGTCTATTTCTGAAATGTTTACACGCTTCACTGACGTTTGCAATGGTAGAAAATCTCTTGGTGATGATGTTTCAGCTGAAGCAATGGTCAAGAAGATTCTATGGGTCCTTCCGAGCTCATGGGCACCTAAGGTGACGGCTATCCAAGAAGCTAAGGATGTAAAGAACATGCCGGTCGAAGAGCTCATCGGATCCCTAATGACGTACGAGATCACGATGAGGAGGCAAGCTCAAAAGGAGGGCACACCAATCAAGACACCAAAGAACATCACCCTCAAGGTACAAAAAGAAGTAAGCTCCTCCTCATCATCATCTTCATCTCCTTCATCATCAAGCGGCGACTCGGAAATGGAGAATCTCGCTCGCCAAATGCACAAGTTTATGAAGAAGCACAAGAAGAAGAAATCCCGCAAGCACCGAAAACAAGAACCCACCGAAAAATCCGATCCCAAGGTGAAATGCTACGGGTGCGGCGAAAAGGGCCATTACAAGCCCGATTGCCCACTCAACAAGAAACGGGCTAAGGAAAAAGGAAAGAAAAAAGTCCTCAAGGCGACATGGAGTGACACCTCCTCATCATCCTCCTCCTCCTCCTCCTCGAGTGACCAAGGTACAAAATGCCTAATGGCATTTCACGAGGTAACTTCTTCTGATTCCTCATCCTCGTCCTCATCTTCAAATTCTTTCAATCATTTGTCATACGAAGAACTCCAACATGTGCGAGACCAATAAAAATGGTTTTCACGAACTTTCTTCAAAATTCGTTGCTTTGAAAAAGAATTTCAAAAAACTCTCTTCCGAAAAGGAACAACTTCTCAAAGAGAAAGAGGAGTTGTCCCTCAAATTACAAAACATTCCCAATGTTGATTCCTTGGAATCAACAATCAAAGATCTAAGGGAATCTCTTGCTAAATTCACCAACGGAGAACAAAACCTTTCAAAATTTCTTGGTTCCCAACGAATTTCAAGAACCACCCAAGGGCTAGGATACACCAACCAAGCTTCCTCCTCCCATGCTCCAACTGTTTTTGTAAGGGGGAGCTCTAGTTATAAATTTTGCAATTATTGTAAAAAACCCGGGCACCTCATTTATGAGTGTGATTGCAAAAATGCCCGGTACGGCCAACCCAAATATATTTTTTATTCGGACGAGTTTTATAGGAGAAGACCCGCTATGAGACAAGTTTGGATTGAAAAATCCCTTCTTGCGAGTCTCTCCGGGCCAAAATTTATTTCCTTTCCCCGGTGATTATTTGTTTTTATTTAGGGGGAGAACTTTCTAAATTGTTTTCAAACCTTGTTTCAAAACTCTCAAATTCAAAAATTTCATTTGGTTTCAAATTTCAAAATTCAATTGGTTTTTGATTCAAAACTTTCAATTCAAACTGTTATTCAAATTTTCATTTCAATTTCAAAAATCTCAATTGATTTTTCAAATCTCCATCTTGTTTTTCAACTCTTTCCCTCAATCAAGTTTTATGCCCCATGCTATTTTGATAATCACAAAGGGGGAGAAATTTCTTGATTGATTGGGGGAGAATCCTTTTCATCATGCTTAGCATTTCCTTTCAATTTCAGTATTTTACATTAATTGTTTTGGTGATTGTGATCATCAAAATAGGGGGAGATTGTTGTACCTCTCATATCCCCTCATGGTTTAATTTTCATGATCACAATCACTTTCATGTTTATCTAATTGTGTTTTAAGTGTTTTTGTTGATAGGCAATTGATTGCCAAAGGAAATGGGCCATGAAGCACATCATGTGGACTGAAATTCAGTCCACCGGCCAACCGGTGTGATAGCACCGGCCAGCCGGTGGACCTGGCAGAGGCATTGCCCACTGCCAGGCTCCACCGGTCAGCCGGTGGCTTGACCACCGGCCAGCCGGTGGCATCCAGTCAACAGTGGCAGCTACTGCCTCACCACCGGCCAGCCGGTGGCTCTGGCACCGGTCAGCCGGTGGTGCCTGGAAAAGAAGAATCAGCTACTGCCAATCCACCAGCCAACCGGTGGCCCATCCACCGGTCAGCCGGTGGATCCAAGACTCGAAATCTCCCAATTTCCTCAAGCACCGGCCAGCCGGTGGGACTGTACCGGCCAGCCGGTGGAGCCAGTCAAACTAGTCGTTGCAGTTTGACCAGGCTGGCCCACTTGGCTCCCAACGGCTCTTTAAGCCTCTCCAACGGCTCCGAAGACTCCAAAAGTGTTCCATGCCTATAAATAAAGGCCAAGGAAGCCCCGGACACCTACCAGAACTATACGGAAGCCCACGGACACCTTGTTGATCATTTGGCGTACCTCCGGCGCATTCCTCCAAGGGAACCCCAAGTGCTCCATCCAATTCCACATCCAAGAGCACCACCAAAGAAGCTTGGAAGCGGCCTTCAACATCTCCAATCAATCAAAGGCGCCCAAGACTTCCTTAAATACGGTTTTTCTTGTTTATCTATTTTGAGCTTAATTTGGGTTTGTGTCTACAAACCACTCTATTTCTCATCCCCTCTTTCTTTTGGGTTTCACATCACCATTAAGGTGTGAAGAGGTTGTCAAGATTTCCTTTAAATAGCTTGAGACATAGGTGAGCTATCCTTCACCTGTAAGAAGGATAGTGGGTTCTTGCTAAACCATTAAAAGCAAGTGGGTTCTTGCTCAACCATCAAAAGCAAGCTGTAATAGGTCCTAGTGCTACCTCAAAGTCTAGTGGGTTTCTTGCTAAAACCATTGAAAAGCAAGCGGTAGGAATCTCTCAACGGTTGAGTTGGGAGCGGAGACGTAGGCCGGGTTTTTGGCCGAACTCCGTTATCAATTTCTTGTGTCTTGCCTCTTTATTTCCGTTGTATTTTTAACTTTGATTTTAATTTGTTAATCTTTTTTTTAAAAGGCAATTCACCCCCCCTCTTGCCATCACTTCCCGTTTTGTTCCGACCCAACAGTTCAGAGTCGAACGGTTTAAGAGTTCGGATTCAAACTGCTTAAGAGTTCATAGTTGAACTTCATAAGAGTTCATAGTTGAACTTCATAAGAGTTCGGAGTTGAACTTCTTAAGAGTTCGGAGTCGAACTGCTTAAGAGTTCGGATCCTAAAAACAGAATGCTCCAAATCTTTACATTATATGTTTTCGGGATTTTGGTTAAGAATCCGGTTTTTGAACTTAAGAATAATATTGCTATGTATAAGAAAATTTAGGTTAGGGTAAATTTCCCTAAAGAAGTAAATTTTCCTTATGGAGGTAAAACATACATTTTCTTAAGTATAAGGTGTTTGTGATTTTTAAAACAAGAAGGAATGGAAAAGTCATAAGAAAATCCTTATTGAATCAAAAATCTCCCCCTTTTTGGAAAGCACAAACATCCTTACGAAAAAGAAAATAAGGACTTTGAAAATTTTCATTAGACTTTGAAATTAAACACTTATCTCCCTTTTTTCATGGATGAAAGTGAATACAACTAACTCCCCCTTAGGCATTGAAACACTAAGGATTGTATTCTGAATTTTCGGAGTGAAGTTTTCATTATTGTAAGAATAAAGAACTTCGTAGTGGGAAACTCCCCCTTTCTTTAAGGATATTTATCTTTGAAATTTTCTTTTCTCATCCTTAGGAGTAGTTATTTTTCCTTCTCCCCCTTTGTGATTTTCAAAAAGAATTGAAGGGAATGGAAAACAGAATATGGTACCTGTAACATTAGTATATTACAATATACAACCAACCAAATAATCATTTCATTAGAGTTAGAAAATTTTACAAAGAAAGACAATTACAACAAAAGATCGGAGTGGGTTCATTTGTCTTCCTTTTCCTTCGGAATGAGCTTCTTTAACAAGGTTTTGAGTTTCTTCAAGTCTCTTTGATCTTCCTCATGCTGCCACTCCAAGGTTTTTACCTTTTCTTCTTGAACTTTTAAAGCTTCTGCCTGAGCCTCCAAGGCTTCTTTCTACAACTTTATTATATCATCTTGATTTTCCATCTTCTGCTGAAACTCAATCCGGAAATCTCTTTCAGTTTTCCAATTCTGAGATACTGGGTTAATCTTCCCATTCAGATCCCTGACCTATTGATTCCGAGAATTTTTCTCCTGGGTCAACTTCTCATAAATCTCATTAACCTTTTTATCCTCCATTTCAAAATCATTTTGAACTTCAACCTCAAAATTCTCAAAGTGAACTAAATCTTCATCAACTCTCCTAGACCACTTGGTTACCTTACTGTAGGTCTTTCTATGCACATCATAATCGATAAGAAAACTTTTCTGTTCAGCTTCCATCTTCACAAACTTATCCATTACCATGGGTAAAGAATCCGATTTCTGATTCATAGTTTGTTGCAGCATCTGGAATCTGGAATCTATTGTTGGAAGAATCAGAATTGTGTCCACCAACTTCCTCAGAGACTGAACCACAAAATCATGCCCATGAGATGATGATTCCGAATCAGAAACTTCTCTTTGAGACTGCTCTTCTTCAACTTGCACCAGCTTTCTTCTAGAGGTACCACCAACCTCTTTCCTTCTGATGAAATCTTTTATAGGTGTCTTCATGAGAGTTTTATTTCCCTTATCAGCTCTTGGAGTAGGTTCTTTATTAAGGGATACTTCCTCAGATTCAGATACTTGAACGATCTGGTCTTCATCTGGTTTCTGTTTTTCTTGACCTTCCTCAAGGAAATTCCTCTCATAGGATTCTTCCTCATCATACAATACATTCTCTTCTTCTTCTTCTTGCTATTGCTTTCTAGCTTCCTCATATCCCTTTCCTAGAGTAACTAACTTTGCGGATTCAGTATTATCTTTATAGTCCTGTACTTGTATGATCAGGTTATCAAAATCTTCACTCTCCTCTTCTTCTTCTTCTTCTTCTTCCTCAACTTCTTCAGAAACTTCTTTAGAAACTTCTTCAACTATTTCTTTACCCTTGGATCTATCCAGAGAGACATAGTTCTTGGATGGAGTTTCTGGTAAAGAAGGTTCAAGTTCAAATGTTTCGGGAATGGGAATCATTTCGAAAGCTAACTCTAAATCTTTCAGCAAAGATCGCACCACTTCAGCTTCAGACATTTTCTTTTTCATTTTCTTTTCCTTCGCTTGGTTCTATAGCTCCTCAGCAGCTTTTTCCTTTAAGGCTTTAGCCTCTGCAGGGTCCAATCCGAATTGTGGATCCCCTTCCTTCCTCATTTCTTTATCTTCCCTCCACTTGGCTGCCACTTCATCCGTATATGTTTTCTGCTTCTTCGGCTTGGGGGGAGCAGATTGAGTTTCCTTAGCCTGAGGAATTTCTTCATCAGCAACCACTTCCTTGGCCTTTCTCTTCCTCTTTTTCTTTTTGGATGATTCTGGATTCTGTGATTCTTTATGAGCTTCTTCAAACTCTTCCATGGATATAGGGTACAATTCTCCGGTTTCACTAGAAAAACCCATCTTCATCCTCTTGAGAGTATCATCACTGACTAGCATGAGCTTACAATTCTGGATCTTTGATTTGTAGGCAACCTTGAAGGATTCTAAGCACTGAACTATCAGCTTAGATAGTAAGGCAGGAAACATGATAATCTGAGCTCTCAAATTTCCTTCTTTGATATTCTTGATCGTAACCAAGACATGCCTCATCATATTTATCTTTCTTAGATTTACCAAAAACTCTAAGACATATATATCACTTTTCTTCATATTGTCTTTATCACCTCTTCTTGGGACCAGAAAGCCTTGCACCCAAAGCTAAATAATTCTATTGTTTAGAGTGAGACAAGAAATCTTGATAGTTGAATCATCCTTAAGCCCAAGACACTTCAGTGCCTTCTCCTTATTGAAACTTCCTTGCACATCAGGAAGTTTGTGTGAGAAGAACTCAGCTTCTTCTTCGTATGACAAACCAACCAAGCTCGCGGACTTGGTGTAGTAAATCTTATAATTCTTCCCATAATACTTGAAAGAAAACCACTCTCTGCCATCTTCCATCATGAAGGAAACAGACTCGTAGAACTCGGTCAGCAAATCAGTATAAACCGGATCCTGTTTTTCGGAATTTGCTACGCAGACATCTTCCCATCCATTCAGCTTTATATTCTTGGAAATGAGGGAATCAAGCTTATAGAAACCCGGATGAACTAACCTTTCCCTAAAGACTAACCACTTAGAGATCAGTTTCAAAGTAGAAATATCTTGAGATTTTTCTTCAACAGACATTTAGAGTGAAGAAATATGAAAGATTCAGATCGGCTTTGCAAAGTTCGGAACTGGCCTTAAAAAGAGCAGCAGGGCTTCGAGACGCAAAAGCTTGAAAAACCGATGTGGGATGAGTCTCGTGGTGCCCTTTATATAGGAAATTGTTTTGACCATTGGTCTTCCAAAATCCATCTGACGGTTGAAAAGGTTTTGATCTGATCTGACAGTTGAAAACAATCCCGCAAGAAGAACTTGACTCTGATATTTTGAGGTTTTTTAAAGAAAACATTCGTATTTGAAGAAAACTAGAATCCTATCTTTTAAAAACCTAGGAAAATACCAGAAAGAAAAATATGATTACGAAACTATAAGTAAGGAAAGCACAACTCTCGGATTGGTTAGAAATATTGTTCGTAATTGGTAATATTCTTCTTGAGGAAATGAATTTTAAAAAAAACTCATTACGAACGTTCCATTACGAAAATTTCATTACGAAAACACCAGTACGAAAAATTTCCATTCCGGAAGTTCCAGTACGAAAATATCCATTTCAGAAAATTTTAGTACGAAAATTTTAGATCCGGAAATTCTCATTCCGGAAATTTTAGATTCAAAAATTTCCATTCCGAAAACTTTAGTTCCAAAAGGTTTGAAAAACTAACTACAAAAAAATATAATAATTTTTAAAAATAGATTCCGAAAAAAAAATTAGTTACACTAACATTCAAATGTACTCCCCCTATGAGAAGGAGTTTATTACTGTTAGGAGAATTGTTCAACAAGAAGTTAATGAAGAATGATTACCTTACAGTTATCATTCATAACTTTTGTTTAATGTATTCAAATCTATCGGAGGGTAAAGATTTTGTGAAAATATCAGCAAGTTGATCTTGCGTTCCGATAAACTGAAGAATGGTATCTCCTTTAAGTGTGTGATCCCTAAGAAAGTGGTGCCTAATGTCTATGTGTTTTGCACGAGAGTGATGTGCAGGGTTCTTACTTAGGGCAATGGCACTTGTGTTATCACACAAAATTTGAGTCTTAGTAAAACTCAAGCCATAATCTGTGACTGTGTGTTGCATCCACAACACTTGAGCACAACAACTTCCAGCTGCTATATATTTAGCTTCAGCAGTGGAAAGTGCTACAGAATTTTGCTTCTTGCACAACCAATAAACTAACGAATCTCCAAAGAAATGACAAGTTCCAGATGTACTCTTTCTATCTATCCTACATCCACCGAAGTCAGCATCAGAAAATCTTTTTAGAACAAAATCATTTCCATAAGTATAAAATAATCCTAGATCCATGGTTCCCTTTAGGTAGAAAAAAATTATTTTTACTGCCTTTAAGTGAGATTCCTTAGGATTGGATTGATATATTGCACATAAGCATACTGAGAACATTAAGTCTGGTCAACTAGCTGTTAAGTAAAGTAGACTTCCTATCATACCTCTAAAAGATGTTTGATCTACTGGTTTCCCAGCTTCATTAAGATCTAAATAGTTTGAGGTACCAATGGGAGTACTTATACTTTTATTATTGTCATAACCATACTTTTTGAGAAGATATTTAATTTAATTATGTTGATATATATAGGTTCCTTATGGTTTTTGAGAAATTTGAAAAACAAGAAAAAAAGTTAACTCACCCATCATACTCATTTCAAACTCAGATTTCATTAGACTTGCAAAAGAGTTAGTTAAAGATTGCTAAGTTGAACTAAATATGATTTTATCAACATAAATTTGAACAATCAAAACATTTTTCTTATCTTTCTTTATAAAAAGGGTTGGATTTGCATTTCCCTTAACATAGTTATTTTGAAGCAAAAATCCCGTGAGTCTATCATACCAAGCTCGTGGGGCTTGATTAAGACCATACAAAGCTTTGGTAAGTCTAAAAACATGATCAGGATGTTTTTGTATCTTCAAATCTAGGAGGTTGTTCAACAAAAACTTCCTATTGAACATAGCCATTAAGAAAATCACATTTCACATCCATTTGAAAAATTTTAAAATTGAAGAATGTTGCAAAGGAAAGTAGAATACGAATAGATTCAAGTCTAGCTATTGGAGCATAGGTTTCTTCATAGTCTATTGCCTCTTGCTGATTATAGCCTTTAGCAACGAGTCTAGATTTATTCCTTACAATGACTCCATTTTCATCACACTTGTTTCTGAAAACCCATTTTACTCCAATAACAGAAGTTTACTTAGGACTTTCAACCAAAGTCCAGACTTTATTCCTTTCAAATTCATTTAGTTCATCTTGCATGGATTTGATCCAATCATCATCACCTAAAGCTTCATCAGTGCTTTTTGGTTCTAATTGGAAAAGAAATGCTAGATGTTCTACTTCATTTCTTAAGGAACTTCTAGTCCTTACAGGTTGATTTACATCACCAATGATGCTACCACTGGGATGATTCTTAAGAAACACCCGATTTGGGTTTCGTAAAACCTGTTCATCAACATAAGGTAGAAATTCTTCTGTGGTAAATGTTTCAGAAGTATCTTCTTGAACATTTTCCTTATCAGAAGGATCCTCTATCAAAGGCTAACAATCAGTTTTTGAAAAAACATCTGAGGATATAGATTGGGATATTGTGAAAACAAACGGGTCTGACTCATCAAATTTTACATGCACTGTTTCTTCAACAGTACAAGTACTTTTATTGAAAACTCTATATGCCTTAGAAGTTGTGGAGTATCCTAAGAAAATTCCTTCATCGGATTTTGGTGCGAATTTATGTAGATTATATTTAGTATTCAGAATGAATACTTTGCAACCAAAAACCTTGAAATAAGAAAGTCTTGGTTTTCTACCATTCCATAATTCATAAAGAGTTTTATTAAGAAAAGGTCTAATCAAAACTCGATTTATAGTATAACAAGCAGTACATACAGCTTCATCCCAGAAATGTCTAGCTTTAGAATATTCACTCAACATGGTTCTAGTTATCCCTTGAAAAATTCTATTTCTTCTTTCAACTACCCCATTTTGTTGAGGAGTTCTAGGTTCTGAAAAATTGTGAGTAATACCTTTTCTACTACAAAAATTTTCAAAATCATAATTTTGAAATTCTTTTCCATGATCACTATGAATAGTTTTCAATGGAATATTTTTCTCATTTTTAACTTGTGCTATAAAACTTTTGAAATAAGAAAAAGCTTCAGACTTCTTTGCTAGAAAATAGACCCAAGTAAATCTAGTGTAATCATCAACTAAAAAAACACATAGTATTTGCCTCCAATACTCCCAGTTTATGTTAGACCAAAAAGATCCATGTGCACTAACTATAATGCATCAGTTGTTGAGACTTCACCGACTGATTTAAAACTAGATTTATGTTGCTTTCCATATTGACAAGGATCACAAAATTCAGAAGAATCAAATCTAAGCTCTGGTATATCCTTAACTAGTTTTGTAAAGACCCGTAAAATTCAAGGGAAATTTTTTCTTAATTTTCTTTAGAATTTTACAAGAGCGCGGTTTCAGACAGCACCTGATTCCGAGGCCCGGAGTGCCCGGAATTAATTTCCGAAGTTTGGCTCGGGTACGTTCAGTGAACGAACGAGCGGGAATTCCTAACTTTTGATCCGGTGCTCGGAATTGAAATCCGAGGGCACCGATGAACTCGCAGCGCCAATATTCGCTTAAAGAGACCTTTTCGGGAGTTGCGTTTGTTGCGGGTTGAAAGTTAATTTTTGAGGTTTTTAGTTGAGTTAAATAAAATTTGTGTAGAACAAATTTTATTATAACTTCTTAAAACCTATCAAAGTAGGTTGGAAGTGGGACCCACACCCACTTAACCTCCCTTGGGAGGATTAAGTGTGGTGGGGCCCACACGAACCCCCACCTTTTCAACTCCCCACTCTCCCTCTTAATGGCTTGACAAGTTAACTTACATTTAATTATACAATTCATGTATATTAAATAAGTGAGTTAATTTTGGAGTTATCCATTTTGAATTTCAAACCTTTGAAATTCTTGTGGTTAAGTTATGAAATAATATAAGTTAAAGCTTATATTATTCTAGGAGTTTCTTTTACCCTTGGGAGGATTTCTTGAGAGCTTTGGAAGCTTTTCTTCTTCTTCTTCAACTCAACGAAGAACGCGAAGAACGTCGTTCTTCAACGAAGAACTTCTCCGCCGAAGAACACGATCCATCCGCGACGTCGTGTCCGCGACGCGACGTACTTCTTCCGCGTCATCTCTTCCGCGACGGTTTTCCGCGACGAACGCCTTCGATAACGACTCTTCCTCCGACGTCAAAGGAATCGACACCGATATTCCACGACTCCGTCACCGTGCGACTATCGAGGTAGAGATTCTTGAGTTCGTTGTTCTCTTTATAATTTTACTTTCCTCAAGACTTGACGAGGAACACCCTTTTTCCGACGAAGAACGCCGCACCGCTCTTCTTCGTCTTCGGTGTCAACGAGAGAGAACACCGCACCTTCCTCGGACAACCTTCGTCGGCGTACAAGGATTCGCCAACGACGTGTCTCTTCGGGCATAACACTTCGTCAACGGATTTGACGAACGACGACCGCGACGCCCGACCTCCGCGACACCGTATTCCGCGGACATACTTGGAGCGGATAGCGGGACCCGAGGAGCAGAGGAGTACTTCAGCAGTCCTAGGTTAGTGAGCGGCAGCCTCGGAGTCGTGACAGGACCACTGTACACTCTAGAGACGGAGCTCTTCAGCAGTTACGGTTTCGATAATGAAAATCCTGGTTTGAGCTGAGACTTTTGACCTTGTGTTTACCTCATGATTGAGATGGGTCACTTGCTAACTTTGGTATATGTATGGGCATATACCCGAGTAGTGGTTATCCGTCGTTTTCACAATCCTTGTGTTTCCTCATGATTGAGATGGGTTATTTGATAACTTAGGTATATGTATGGGCATATACCTAAGTAGGGTTTATCTGTTGAGATCTTCTTGAGTTTATCCTTGTTGGTTTAGTGAGACCATGAGGGTCTCGGGGTCCCTACTGAGTATCGTTATACTCACCCCTGCACGGGCTATGCCCGCACCTCGTTGTGTTGGTTGCAGACGACGGACAGTGCTGACAGAAGCCGAAGGTTCGAGGACTGGACGGTACCTGGAGGTGGACTATACGACGAGGCGGTACCCGGAGGTGGACCACTGGGCGGGACATACTCGGAGCGGATGGCGGGACCCGAGGAGCAGAGGAGCTATCTGTACCCACCCTTCAGGTGGGATTTCCAGTGGACATCTCAGCGTAGCAGCTTTACTTTTCAGTTGCTGTTTTCCTTTTCGAGTTGTACTTTACAGTTGGGCTTGTATTTCCGGCCCCTTTTACTTTTCAGCTCTCCTTTTTGTACTTAGTGTTTTACTTCCGCTTGTACTCTGTGGTGCTTGTTTTCTTTTATAAAGGCAATGCCTTCCCAGTTAACGGGATTTTACGCCTTTGGTGCTAGTCGCCAGCCCCTGGCCTATGGAAGGCGGGCTTGGGGTAGTCACGGCACGGGCCCCGAGGACGGGTCGTGACAAATTGGTATCAGAGGTGGTCGGTTCTACCGCAGACTCTGATCTTTCTTTCTGTGAAGCAATAGTGTTAAGGGTACCGAGTGTGGTTTTCAGTTCAGGGAGTCCAGTGTTGGTGCGGGCGGCCGATGTATCCATACACCAGGACCCTGACAACTGATTTCCGACTTGTGCACGAAAACACTGATTGCGTGTGTGTTTTCAAAAGTTTTTCCCCTTAAAACAGCTCAAACCAGGTCAGCTCACCAGGTATAATCGTTTGATCGTGTTACGTTGTTTCTTTCAGGATGGCCCCACGACGACAGCCATCTAGGGTTCCGAGAATCGAACGTGACGACGGCCCACCGAGCGACGAGGCCTCGGTGCAGGGCCCTTTGTCAGCAGTGGCACCGGCGGTAGCTCTACCCGCCGAGCCCCCGATGCTTCCAGCAGCAGCCGCTGACGATGCACGTCGCCTCAGCGCACTGCATGATTTTCAGCGCCAGCGACCACCCATGTTTCGCGGGGAGACGGATCCCCAGGCTGCAGAGGACTGGCTGGAGGCAGTGGTACGAGTGTTTAGGCTAGTGAGGACACCAGCTGACCTCATGGTGATCCTCGCTGCGAGCCTACTACACGCAGCAGCAGGTAGGTGGTGGAGCCACTTGTTTCAGTTTTGTGATGAGATGAACTTCGCATGGGAAGACTTCGAGACCTTCTTCAGGGTGGAGTTTGTGCCAGTATCTCTACACCCCGAGCGTGTACAGGAGAAACTGCCTTTACCGCGTGTTTTTCGATCAGAAGCCGAGTCATCTGTGGGCAGTAGACAGATGATGCAGAGGTCCAGGAGGACCAGACCAGCAGTTGGGCGATCTCGGGTTTTAGGACCAGTGGTGCAGGGCACCCGGAGTGGGAACAGAGCTAGCCGTGCAAGGATCAGGTTGTGTTACTCATGCCGCGGAAAGGGTCACCTGGCACGTGACTGTCCGACTCCTCGATCCGCAGGCTTGGAGGGAGCCACCGAGGTTGAGGCAGCGACAAATGCTTGAGCAACAGTAAAGCAGGTGGACAGGAGCGGAACTAGTGGATACGTCTCTTGTACTTCTAGTTCCATGTTGATGTTGCTTTTGTGTAGCGTCTTGTATTATGAGCTGCAATAATAAAAGACGCATCCTTTGTGATGTTTTCATTCCTGTCCTCTTTTGTGATGTTACTAAGAGGTTCCAGTTGACTGTTGACTTGACCCTCACTTGTGAGACATCTACTGGAGGAGACCAGTTACCACACACTGATGCCGACAGTGTGACTCAACCCTTAGAGGCGAGAGTAACGGTTGGATCTCTTAGTAGTAGCGTCGAGGCCTTACGACGTCATCCTTGGTATGGATTAGTATCATCCAAGTTAGGATTGACTATTTTAGGCAAAGAATGTGGTTCATCCAGGGGATGAGACCAGGTTTCTCTTATCGGCAAAGAAGAAATCTCGCAGCTCTTGTGGAACCAGAGAAGGTCCAGGTCATCCAGGAGCGGATGAGGACAGCACAGAGCCGGCAGAAGTCATACGCTGACAGGAGGCGGAGGCCACTAGAGTTCGAGGATGGTGACCACGTCTTCTTGCGGGTCTCACCTCGACGTGGTATTCGGAGATTTGGCCGAGGCGACAAGTTATCTCCGCGCTTCATCGGACCCTTCCAAGTCCTCAGCAGGGTTGGCGAGGTGGCTTATCGCCTGGCTCTACCGCCTCAGTTGCACCGGGTGCACGACGTCTTCCACGTGTCTCAGCTGAGGAGATACGTGCACGACCCGACGCACATCGTTGACAATGGGGCGACTTTTACGGAGGTCCCGGTGGAGATAGAGGATCGACAGGAGCGGGTCCTACATGGACGATCGATTCCTCTTGTGCGCAACAGATGGCGGCACGGGAATCTCCAGGAGAGCACATGGGAGCGGAAGGCTCAGATGCGTGCTCAGTATCCTCTTTTGTTTCCCTAGTTTTTGATGTATCTTTACGGGGACGTAAAGCCCTGAGGTGGGAGTAATGTAAAGACCCGTAAAATTCAAGGGAAATTTTTTCTTAATTTTCTTTAGAATTTTACAAGAGCGCGGTTTCAGACGGCACCTGATTCTGAGGCCCGGAGTGCCCGGAATTAATTTCCGAAGTTTGGCTCGGGTACGTTCAGTGAACGAACGAGCGGGAATTCCTAACTTTTGATCCGGTGCTCGGAATTGAAATCCGAGGGCACCGATGAACTCGCAGCGCCAATATTCGCTTAAAGAGACCTTTTCGGGAGTTGCGTTTGTTGCGGGTTGAAAGTTAATTTTTGAGGTTTTTAGTTGAGTTAAATAAAATTTGTGTAGAACAAATTTTATTATAACTTCTTAAAACCTATCAAAGGAGGTTGGAAGTGGGACCCACACCCACTTAACCTCCCTTGGGAGGATTAAGTGTGGTGGGGCCCACACGAACCCCCACCTTTTCAACTCCCCACTCTCCCTCTTAATGGATTGACAAGTTAACTTACATTTAATTATACAATTCATGTATATTAAATAAGTGAGTTAATTTTGGAGTTATCCATTTTGAATTTCAAACCTTTGAAATTCTTGTGGTTAAGTTATGAAATAATATAAGTTAAAGCTTATATTATTCTAGGAGTTTCTTTTACCCTTGGGAGGATTTCTTGAGAGCTTTGGAAGCTTTTCTTCTTCTTCTTCAACTCAACGAAGAACGCGAAGAACGTCGTTCTTCAACGAAGAACTTCTCCGCCGAAGAACACGATCCATCCGCGACGCCGTGTCCGCGACGCGACGTACTTCTTCCGCGTCATCTCTTCCGCGACGGTTTTCCGCGACGAACGCCTTCGATAACGACTCTTCCTCCGACGTCAAAGGAATCGACACCGATATTCCACGACTCCGTCACCGTGCGACTATCGAGGTAGAGATTCTTGAGTTCGTTGTTCTCTTTATAATTTGACTTTCCTCAAGACTTGACGAGGAACACCCTTTTTCCGACGAAGAACGCCGCACCGCTCTTCTTCGTCTTCGGTGTCAACGAGAGAGAACACCGCACCTTCCTCGGACAACCTTCGTCGGCGTACAAGGATTCGCCAACGACGTGTCTCTTCGGGCATAACACTTCGTCAACGGATTTGACGAACGACGACCGCGACGCCCGACCTCCGCGACACCGTCTTCCGTGGACATACTCGGAGCGGATGGCGGGACCCGAGGAGCAGAGGAGTACTTCAGCAGTCCTAGGTTAGTGAGCGGCAGCCTCGGAGTCGTGACAGGACCACTGTACACTCTAGAGACGGAGCTCTTCAGCAGTTACGGTTTCGATAATGAAAATCCTGGTTTGAGCTGAGACTTTTGACCTTGTGTTTACCTCATGATTGAGATGGGTCACTTGCTAACTTTGGTATATGTATGGGCATATACCCGAGTAGTGGTTATCCGTCGTTTTCACAATCCTTGTGTTTCCTCATGATTGAGATGGGTTATTTGATAACTTAGGTATATGTATGGGCATATACCTAAGTAGGGTTTATCTGTTGAGATCTTCTTGAGTTTATCCTTGTTGGTTTAGTGAGACCATGAGGGTCTCGGGGTCCCTACTGAGTATCGTTATACTCACCCCTGCACGGGCTATGCCCGCACCTCGTTGTGTTGGTTGCAGACGACGGACAGTGCTGACAGAAGCCGAAGGTTCGAGGACTGGACGGTACCTGGAGGTGGACTATACGACGAGGCGGTACCCGGAGGTGGACCACTGGGCGGGACATACTCGGAGCGGATGGCGGGACCCGAGGAGCAGAGGAGCTATCTGTACCCACCCTTCAGGTGGGATTTCCAGTGGACATCTCAGCGTAGCAGCTTTACTTTTCAGTTGCTGTTTTCCTTTTCGAGTTGTACTTTACAGTTGGGCTTGTATTTCCGGCCCCTTTTACTTTTCAGCTCTCCTTTTTGTACTTAGTGTTTTACTTCCGCTTGTACTCTGTGGTGCTTGTTTTCTTTTATAAAGGCAATGCCTTCCCAGTTAATGGGATTTTACGCCTTTGGTGCTAGTCGCCAGCCCCTGGCCTATGGAAGGCGGGCTTGGGGTAGTCACGGCACGGGCCCCGAGGACGGGTCGTGACAAGTTTCTTCTTAGAAAGTTTACATAACTTTATAAGATTACATTGACCTAGTCTTCTATGCCATAACCAGGAATGATCTTCCATTGCACTTAGGAAAGGTATGTCTTGACTCCTAAGGTCTTCTAAGTTCAAAGTGTAAACATTCTCTTGCCTATTGGCTGAGAGAATAAATTCTTCCTGGGAATTGTGTACTAAGCACTTATCATTCCTAAAATTCAAAAGGTACCCTTCATCACATAACTGACTTATGCTGATGAGGTTGTTCTTAAGACCCTTAACAAATAAAACATTTGAAATCAAAGTTTTACCTAGAAGAACAATATTACAAATACCAACAATTTCTCCCTGTGCATTATCTCTGAAAGTTACCTTTCCTCCTTTCGTTTTGATAATCTTTTAAAAATAGCTTTTGTTACCAGTAATGTGCCGGTAACATCCACTATCCATGTACCATGTATTTTTGTTGGTACTTCCACTTTTTTCCTAATAAAAAAATAATAATTAGACTTTCAGAATCCAAACTTGCTTGGATCCGAGATTTCTAGACAACAAAATTTTCGGAACCCACACTTTCTTAGAAAAATAGGCTTTATGAAAACCTAGATATTAGGTTTTATTTAAAGAACAATTCTTCACCCAATGACCACCACATTGACACTTGGTACAAAATGGGGCACTTTGTGGAACAAAGTAGTTGTTACTAAAAGTTGGTTTTGCATGGGTATAACCAAATCCGGATTTGTTCCTCAAAGGTCGTATTTGAGAATACATTTTATCAAAATTTTCTTTACCATGGGTAAAGTTTGATAAACACTTATTTAAGGAAAAAAATTTGTACTTGAGTTTTATAACCAAGTTTTTATCTTCAAAATCATTAGATTTAGAACTAGAGCTTGGCTCGAAGAAACTTTTCTTAGAAATTACTTTTTCTAACTCTTTAGAAAGTTTGTTCTTCTCAGAACTTACTTCCTCAAGATTTGTTGAAATATTTATAAAATTAGCATTTTTCTTATCAAGATCTTTGGTAAGATCTGATATTTCTTTTGTAAGAATAGAATTTCTAGAGTTTTCTTTATCAAGTTTTTTATTGAGTTTAGAATTCTCAATTTCAAGAAGTTCAGCAAACCTAAAAACTTATTCATAGGTAGGTAAAGTATTTTCTTCATAAGAAGAGTTATAATATTCTCTATCATTAGAATTTAAAGAAACATTGGTCAATGATTCATCATTTCATACCTTATCCATAAAACAATGATTGTTTATAGGTAATCTGGCTATAAGACCAAGATTCTTTTGTCATGAAGATTCATAATCAGAAGATTCATCTGAAGAGTCACCACCACTGGCACTCCAAGTGTCATTTGCTTTCAGAACATTCTTAGCTTTGGTTTTGTAATACTTCTTTCTATTCCTCTCAGAATTCCTTTCTTTCCTTTCTTTCTTTTTGAGCAAAGGGAAATCTGGTCTAATATGTCCAGCTCTCTTGCATTCATAACAAGTGACTTCTCCATCTTTCCTATCTTTCCTTTCCTTTTTCTTATACTTGGATTGAAAATTTCTCTAGCCAGATATCTTGTTCATTCTTCGAGAAAGATTTGCTAACTCAATTTCTGAGGCTTCAATTTCACTAGAATGTGATTGAATAATAACTTTCTTAGACATGGATCTGGTTACTCTCTCAGGAGTCTTAGCTTTCATATGATTTGATGTTGTTGTAAAAGCGACAGTACCATTCCCAATCTTCTTCTTGATGTTGCTAGCATCTCTCTTCATTCTTGTATCATGTTGGAGAAGAGTTCTGAATAGCTCATCAAGAGAAATTTGAGTGACCTTCCTGTTCTTATCTATAGCTGTTCTCTTTGATTCCCACTCATTAGGCATAATATCAATTATCGTATCTACAAGGGCTTCATCATCTAACCCTTTTTCTCCCATAGACTATAAGCTATTGACTATAGTCATAAACCTCTATTGAAATTTACAGATTGGTTCTCCATACTGAAAATTGAATCCATGTTATTCATCTCTAAGCATAGATCTCCTAGTCTCAATCACTTTAGAAGTGACAAAGTGTGTAACTTCTAACTTCTTCCATATACAATTAGATACTTCACAAAAAGAAATTTGGCTATATATATTTCTAGTCATTGAACATAGTAAAGTATTCCATACCTTATAATTGAGTTGATACTCTTGCTTTTCCTGGTTAGTGAAAGTTCTAACATCCTTATCTGAAATTTTATAATCACCAGTAAGAATAACTAAGTTGTCCACTCTAGTGTTGATAAGAAAAGTCAGTCTTCATTAGATCTCTACAGTACTCATAGTCGTTACCATCAAAGATTGGTGGTATTGTAGGATTTAGATTGTCAATAGAACCAACATTGACTCCTTCCATTCTTAAAGAAAACTTAGCAACAGAACTTGTTAGTAGAAAAAGTTCTTAACCACAAAGTTTGGAATGACAATGTTCAAAACCACAAAGTTCGGAATAACAAAGTTCAAAATAAAAAAGTTTGGAATGAAAAAGTTTGGAATGAAAATGTTCGGAATGAAAAAGTTTGGAATGAAAAAATTCGGAATGAAAAAGTTCGTAATGACAAAGTTCAGAATGAGAAAGTTCGGAATCAAGGAATAAGAACAATGGAAAAATAAGCAAGAAAAACTTATACGTGAGTACGAGTATTTAATATACCTTCCTCTAATACCAATTGTAGGATCGAAATAAAGATATAGATGCTCAATATAAAAGAGGGGGGTGAATTGTACACTTTAAAAATTCCTTTGTAACATTTAAAGTTGGTTACTGATAACTATGTTTTCCTTAGATAAGGAAAATTCTAAGTTTAACAAAGTTAAACTAAGTAAATTCACAACACCTCTAACACCAATTGGAGAATTGGAACTAAGGTTTACAATATGAGATTCTACCTTAATGTGTATAGAATCTAAACTTATCAGGGTACAAGTGTAAGGAAATATAAGAAGTTTATACTTTCCTTACAATACAATATGCAGTAGAAAAACTAGTAGTAAAACTACAAGTAACAAGATATAAGTCTTTTAACCCAAAGAGAAGGGTATCCAACAACCTTGGATAAAGGTACCTTGATTTATACTTTCAAGAAATTCTGTCTTACCCACACCAGGGTAATCCCTCGATATGAAGATCGGATTCTCTGTCTTGCTATCCCCACAAGCCCTCAACTTCTAGGTAGTTGGAACCTTTGTCTTCCTCAGCAAGGAAGCCCTTGAACTTCAAGGTAGTCGGCACCTCTGTCTTCTTATCCCCAGAAGTCCTCGAATGTAATCACCAACATTCGGAGTCGCACAAAGCAATCTGAACGAGTGGTTCAGTACGCACAAGGCATGAAAAGCTTCTCTCTCTATAAATCACATTAACAGTATGTGGTCTCTAGATCAATCAACTTCTTTCATCTTTTGATCTCTTTCAAATGAGCTCCTATTTATAGGCAAAAAAATTCCAACGGTCGGCTCCCTCTTCCAACAGTCATATTTTCCATGAAATTCAGAGGGACCTGTACATGTGTAACTCAACCAATGGTTAATTAGAAATAGAATAGCCGACATTGTTTTATAACAAACCATGTATAACTGAATTCACGACATCGTTTTGAAATGAAGAATATGTAAGTAAAAGCTAATCAATATTTTGAAGTGTAAGAAATTCAAAAGTTCGGAGTCTAACTAAAATGAAATTCAGAGTCTATGTTAAGAAATGATCGGATTCTGTTTTATAGGAATTCGGAGTCTGGTTTCACCAAAGATCGGAATCTAGACTTGCAGAGTTCTGAGTCGAACGGTTTAAGAGTTCGGAGTTGAATTGCTTAAGAGTTCGGAGTCAAACTTCGTAAGAGTTCGGAGTCAAACGATTTAAGAGTTCGGAGTCGAACTGCTTAAGAGTTCGGAGTCGAACTTCATAAGATTTCGGAGTCGAACTTCATAAGAGTTCAGAGTCGAACTTCATAAGAGTTCGGAGTCGAACTTCATAAGAATTTGGAGTTGAACTGCTTAAGAGTTCGGAGTCGAACTCCTTAAGAGTTCGGAGTCGAACTGCTTAAGAGTTCAGATCCTAAAAACAGAATGCTCCAAATATTTACATTATATGATTCCGGAATTTTGGTTAAGATTCCGGTTTTTGAACTGAAGAATAATATTACTATGTATAAGAAAATTTAGGTTAGGGTAAATTTCCCTAAAGAAGTAAATTCTTTTTATGGAGGTAAAATATACATTTGCTTAAGTATAAGGTGTTTGTGATTTTCAAAACAAGAAGGAATGGAAAAGTCATAAGGAAAACATTATTGACTCACCATGGTTTTTATAATTTTTTCATTACCTACAACCATCCCAAACTTCATCTAGTTGGTTATGGAATCATCATTCGTGTATACATCAAACTGCCACCTTGCAAACTAATGTCATTGATTTTTTTGTTACCACCATTCACGATTGGGTGTCATGATTGCTATAAAGTATCTATATTATATTTATAAAATAATTATTCCTATTGATTAATCATATATATATATATATATATTCGATTCTGTAAAGGATACAATAACCTCGCTCGTGTGTATGGTGGACTATTGCCTCACGAAGCGAAGTGATTTGTCTTTTACTAGTTCTTTAAATGGAATGTAATAAGAATATTAATAAATATATGTGATATAAATGAAATAATTATTATATTCATGAAATATTTTTCATTCAAAAAAGATAATATTATTTCTTACCTTTTCACTCACTTAAATATGGTCACATCATTTGTGTACATGTAGACTACCACCTTCACAAAATGATGTGACACTCTTTTCATCACTACACCACATGGATGATATATATAAGTATATTTAAAAAAATATCATTGTAATTATTATATTATTATATTTATTTAAGGATAAAAAAATTACTTACAACCTTTCCATAATGATCATTGAATAAATGGAAATGTTACTCATGTGTATGTTCGACCAACCGTCTCCATGATTATAATAAAGTCCATTTTTCATTACCATTTTCATGATTGGTTTTAAAATTATAATTAATATAAAATTATTAAAATTATTTAATTATTATTATTGTGGATATTATGGAACTATATAATATGTAGAATAACCAGAGCCTTCATAACAAATTATGAAATATAAAACAAGGCAATTAACACCCAAAACAATGAAAATAACTAAAGATTATTAACAAATAGATAATAAGATGTTATAAAATGATCATATATGATATTATAAATATTAATATGGTTTTTTAATAAGATAATAACAAGTTTATAACCACTATGCAAGTATTTAAATCATGTATGACCAAAAGTAAGCATGAGGTAAGGGATTTTGTGACAATTTTCTTTCATTGAGGCACATTTGTATGTTATGCAGCAGTTTATTTTATATGGTGTGTATACTGCCAATTTGACATTTAATATCATGTATTATACATTATTCATGGTATTTTAAGTTTTAATTTGAATTATTTCATCTAAAAATATTTGAATTAAAAGTTACCAAGTGGTAAAGAATTTCATAACCCAATTTGTTTTCATTGGGTTATATTACTCATTCGTTGTATTTGATTTTCTAAGATTATGTGTGCAATGAATTTTTACTATCTATTTTTTAATTTACAATTCTCTTATGTAGATTTATAATTTATACACATAATTTATTCATTAACTAATTCTCAATTCAATGTTATGATCATTCTAAGGGTTTATTTCACAATCACATTCTTATTGATATTGTTTATTCTTTAATTTTGGTTAAAGTAAATTATTAAATTACTCTCTTATAAAACCATTTAATTTTATAATCCATTGGTAATTAATTATTATTTTAAGTAATATTATCTTTCTTACACTCTTTGGTACTTAAAGTATTTTTGATAATGTTTTTTATAAAATTTGACTTTGTTTCCCTCTTCCTCCAGAAATCTGTTTTCTTACAAAACAATGTTTTCTAAAAATTATTTAATTTTTTTTAACATTTTAAAAAGTATTTATTAAATAATTTTTTACACATTTTTACTTTTTATAGTAAAATTTTAAAACAATATTCATGTCATTTTCAAAACAATGTTTGTTTGGATTTTACCTAAAAAGTGAAAAGAATCTTTATTTTAACATGTACGGTATGAATGGAATTTATAACCATCATGACCTCTCTTATGTTTTAAAGATTAATTTAAAATATTAAAATGTTATTTTCAAAGAAAATTATTTTCAATTTTTTTTTAAATTTAGTCTTAAAAATTAATTTTCAAATTGGAAAGGATATTTTCCACAAGAATATTTTTTTTAAATATCTTTTTATGGTGATTATATTCATTATTGACAAAAAATATTTATTCTTAATAAAATTATTATATATTGAATTGATACCATCCTAATTATTCCTCTATATGGTTTATAATAATTTTTACCAAGGAAAGTATTCACATTCACATTATTGATTCATTTTTGAAATCATCAACATTCTATTGAAATATTCACTTACCTATGATCATTGTACATCAAACTTCCCCTAGATATCCATATTATTTACCATGAATATTCTTATTGCATAAACCTTATCTAATTTATGAATATGGTGTTTCACTTTGGGATTAATGTGATTTACCAAGGAAATATTTGTAAATATATATCCTTTATTTAATATAGATTCTTGATGGTAAGACATATTGATACATGAAAAAAAAAATCGATTATTTGATATAAGGAATGATTTTGGAACAAGAGTGATTGGTGGGTACATTATTATATATCCCCTAGATTCATTTGTAGGTATCATGAGACAAATAAGTAAGCTATCATTAAATGGGTTTCTACCTGTAGTTTAAAACCATCTTGTGAAAGGTCTTAGAGGTAGAGGTATCATGATACCTAATATCATGGACTCCAAAAACTAAAAATTTTCTTCATTAAGAATTTAGTTATTATTATCCATGATATTTTCACAATAATATTATCTCTGTATACATATCATTCTTTGATTATTGATTAAATGTAATATGTGTTTATTTATTTACCTTGCAATATTTATTATGCCTTATCCATTAATGATAGTCATGTTATTGTTTAAATAGAATATTTTTTTAGTTATTTACCTTTCTATATTTTCTATACCTTATCTCATTATTATATCCAATTTATTGATTAAATGGAATCTATGTTTAGTTTTTCAACTTTCTATATTGATTATTCATTACTAGATCATGATTGCTTCTGTTGTACGTAAACCTTACTGAGAATTTGAGCATACCCTTATTTTGTTTCCTTTACCGGGAATCCATGAAGTTTAATATGAATGATATGTAAGGATATTCAAGGGTAATAATTATATTCTCAAACAAATTATGTTTTAATATTTATAGTCAAATGTAATGCAAGACTCAAGTATGTATCTAGTTTACTAAGACTACTAAACTATCCGGCCCTTCAGTATTTGATTCCTTTTATCTTATGTAAATGTAATAAAATAGACACTGGTTGTGGGATACTAGGGTCATGGTCACTAAAGTTGGTATCAATGATAGTCCGGTTGAAACCATTTGGACAATATTTGGGAAAACATAGGTTATAAAATATATCCTTGTGATATAATTTGAGGATAAGTATAGAACAACATCCTAATGTTTTGTAACGGTAAATATTATGTGCTTTTTCCTAGAAATATATCTCTACATGGATAATAAAACTATATGAGGTTCTAGAATAGATATACCTAGGGGTAGTAAATATGAAATGGGTGCATTGGGGTTGACTCGATCATCACCTGGTTCAGGAAAATAGGCCTTACTACACACCTAGTTTGACACTTTCTAGGGATATTCTTAAGTTAATTCACATTTTATTTGCAAACCAATATGAATTATTTGAATAAATTATGATATTGAATGACCTATGTTAAACCTAAGTTGTATTATATTGAAAATAAGGTGTCTCAAAGGAATAGTAAAATGTTTTGTGCTTGGAAAATAAGAGCATAAAGTAATGAATTGTCACGGAAAAATTAATTGTATAATGGAAGGAAATAAATTTCAACCTAGGGATCCTTTGTAGTTAGTTTTATTAAATTTAGGGAGCCAAGGAAATATCTGAGTCAATAACCTATTTTAAAATTTAAACCCTAGACTATGTAAGGACTTATATTGAAATAAAATTGAGGAAGTATTTTTATAAAGGTGTTCAAGAATTAAATTGCAGTAGTATTTTTTTCCAAGGGTAATTTGTTGATTAGAATTATGAATCATCTAAGTATTCTGTTAAAGAATATGTTTCTTTATTTACTTAAGTGATATAGATACCATCATTGGTTTATGATTTTAGGATTGATCATATGTTTAACATCTTAAACACCTCTTTTTAGGTTTTATGTGATAGGATTCTTCCAAGATTAAGGATATTTTGGGAGAAATTTATAGAAATACAACCCATTGATTTAGTATATGTTTTAATGAAAAAGAAAATTATGGATTATTACCTTTACATTTTATAGAAATCATTATAAATATATTTATAACCTTTAGGGTTAATATGATCATTAGTGAAATTTTAATAATAGTCGAATAAGATTATTAGGATTTGTGGAAAAGGGTCTTATTGAGTACCATAGAAACAATTTTATTTAATGATTATTTTTATTTTAAGGATGTCCATCATTTTATTTGGAAATTTTATAGTAACTATATTAATATTGTTTTGTAAAAAAGAAAACTCACATGATGTATGAAAACCTATTGCATTTGGTAAGACCATAGAGATTGAACCCATGGCTGAAGGATGATAAGGTTTTAGCGCCTACCACTGGTCTACATGATGTCTTAGTTAATATGACATTATTTTTAGTTAAATTATTTGAAAAATAAATATTAATGATGAACCAATGTTGTTACTTTTGAGGTTTAGAGATTGATTTATTGTATTGGATAACTTGTGCTAATCGTATTGGTTTTAGAGAATAGTTAGAGTCAAAAGAAAATACTTTTCACTCTTTTATAGATCTTTTGATACATTAAAAGTGAACTTTAGTGCTTTAGGCACTAAAAGAATTTATAAAAAATCATTTCTTATAGTAAGGTATGAATTTTAAATTGATAGAAGCACAATAAAAAGATGAAATTGTGCTTATGAAATAAAAATTTATCAAGTAAGTATATTTACTTATATTATTAAACAGTATAATAATTCCTTAATTTTAGGAAAAATATATTGAAACAAACAATTTGTCTTAGTATATTCATATTTGATGAATCAAATTATAATTTAAATCATCAAATATTTATGGTATTTAGGTCCTTAACTTTCCATTGATCATTTACTTTCTTGTGATTAATGATCTCAATCACCCTATAATTATTTACATTTTTCTTCCATTCCTATATCTTCAATTCCCACCACTATTATCCTAATTAGATACATAGTAATGATTTAGTCCATAATTCATTATCACTTCCATTTATCTCTTAATAAGAGGATGGTTTATTAACTCTTTTTATTATATGGGGTTTAAAAAAAGAATTTTCAATTATCAAACCCTTGATTAAGGAGATCAAGTATAAATTATAAGGAAACAATTAATTTAAGGTGGAGAGAATTTATCACCCTAAAATTATAAAATAATAACACTGTATTTCATATAATATTCGACATGAAACATCAATCTTAAACAACCCCTAAAATATATTTCTTTAAATTTAATATCTTTGATAGCTTATAGAACACACAACCCTAAGTCTAAATGAGCCATAATAAGTTACATAGTTATAACATAGCTATTAAATTATAATGTATGAATATTACTAACTAAATTATGAAAATTATGGTTATCTATTTATTTTAAATAAAATATTATTCATTTAAAATAAAAAACAAATGTTTTCTAAAAAACTATATTTTTTAAAAAGATGGATTAGTCGCGCTTTGCATGCATAATTTAAAATTAATTTTTACCACTTTTAGAAAATTTATTTGATAAAATTTAATTCATTTTTTAAATAATAATATCAAAATTATCTTAGGGTGAATTTTTTGTATTTTTATGAAAAAAATCAGTTTTTGATGAACAATGAAAACTAATGAATTTTAATTGAAAACCGAGTTTTCATTTAAATTGTTTTTAATGTTAAGTTTTATTTTGAATTGGTTTTAAAGTAAAATTACTTCTATTTTATATCAATTAATGTAATTTAGTTTATTTTAATTATTTTAATATTGAATTTTGATATAAAAACTTTATAAACTTTTGAACATTTTCTCTTCGAAAACATGCTTTCACGTCGTGTCTACAGAACTAATTTTAAATCAAATTATGTCACTTATAAGAATTTAATTTGATATAATTGGTTAAATATATATAATAATAATATTTAATATTGTGTAGTAAGTTCAACATAATATTTTTTCATAATAATTTTTAAAGTCAACAAAAATTAATTATCACAGTTAAGGTGAAAAAAAGTACTTTTCATATTATATGAGTTTGAGTTAAAATTATTTTTTAATAGACATCAGATTTTTATTGGATAAATTTTATTTCATATTTAAAATTAATAGTTCCAAATTATCTTATAATTTTCATTTTATTTTATGGTTAAATATTTAATTACCTTGGTAAAAAAAAGTAATTACTATAGGAAACTAAAGTGGAAAAAAGGGTGTAAACTTAAATATCAAGGAATAAAAAAAGAATTTATGTGTTTTATAGGTGTTTATCAACCATATAATCCCTATACTATATTATTTATCAATTTTGGAGCCACATGAAGAAAGAGTGACTTCCCATTATTGAATAATTTTGGGTATTTAAAAAATTGGAACTCCTACAGAATTATAAAAGGGCACTCACTCCCCTAACTTATTCACACTTTTAAATCCATTTGGATTGAAAAAATACTACCAGAACCACCTCCAAACTTCTATCCCTTAATCCTATAATCCTTATTTTTAGACAAAAAACAACCTAGTAAGGCTTTTGGTGAAAACCTAAGGAGTTTACCCAAAGATGAGGCAGTGCTCTTCAATGAGTGTTTTTATTTAATTTCTTTCTCCAACTACAAAAATTATTATTAAACTGTGCTAATATAATAACCTCTCTATCTTCCCTATAATTGGGTTTTTTTTACAATGATTTCATGACCTACAACCATCCCCACATCCTTCAAATGGGTTATAAAATCATCATTCCTTTGTGCAACGGACTATCACCTCACAAAACGAAGTCATTATTTTTTCCATTACCACCTTTCATGGTTGGGTATGATGATGGATACAAAGTTTATATGTGATATTTATAGAATAATTATACCTTTTTATTCAATATATAATATATATATTTTTACTTTCTTTTTTTGTAAGGGGTACGAAAATGGTTATCGTGTGTAAAAAGGACTACAGCCTCGCGAAGCAATGTGATTCGTATTTCACTAATGCTTTAAATGGAATGTAATATGGATAAAGTTAATAAATATATCTGATATACATGAAATAATTATTATATTCAGGAAATATTTATAATTTTTAAAATATAATATTTTTCTTACCTTTTCACTCACTTAAAGATGGTAACATCGTTTGTGTACATGTGGACTACCCCCTTCACGATTCGATGTGACTCTCCCCTCATCACCATACTAAATGGATGATATATATAAATAAGTATATTTAGATCAATAAAATTATAATTATGATATTATTATCATTATATAAGTATAAAAATATTTCTTACCACCTTTCTATAAAGATCATTGAAAAAATAGAAACATTACTTATGCATACATACGGCTTACTGTCTCTATGATTATAACATAGACCATTTTTTATAACCATGTTTCATTATTGGTTATAAAATAATAAATGATGAAAAATATGATAATTATGTCATAATTATTATTTTGTTGATGATGGAACTATATAATAAGCACAAGAACGAGAACTTTCAAAATAAATCATGAATGAGAAAACGAGGCAATTAACACCCAAAAAAATGAAAATAATGAAATGTTATTAAAAAACAGGTGATAATATGTCATAAAAGGATCATATATGATATTATAAATATTAATATGATTATATAATAAGTTAATAACGTGATAAAAGTCACTTTATTCTCGGTTAAATTATGTTAAACCAAAAGAAAGCATGTGGTAAGGGATTCTTTATCAATTTCTTTTCATTGAGGAACATTTGTATGTTATACACTAACTTATTTTTTATAGTATATATACTACCCATTTGATGTGTAATATCATGAAAAATAAATTTTTCATGGTATTTTAAGTTTTAATTTGAATTATTTCATCTAATGGAATTTGAATTAAAAGTTACTTAGTGGTGCATAATTTCATAACTCAATTTCCTTTCATTGGGTTATATTACCCCTTAGTTGACCTTGATATTCTAATATTCTGTATGTAAATAATTTTTACTATATATTTTAGGATTTTAACTTTTTTATGTAGATTTATAGTTTACAGACATAATCGATTCATATACTAAATATTACTTCAATTTTATGACCATTGTAAGGGTTTATTTGATAATAAAATTACCATTGAGATTATTTATTCTTGAATTTTAGTTAGAAGAAATTATTTTATCATTATCTAAAAAGTTCATATCATTTTACCCTCCTCTATTTATTCATGATATTTTTATGTAATAATAGTTTTCCCCACAATTTATTACTTAATGTAACTAAAAAAATAGTTTTTAAAAAATCTGACATAATTTCTCTCTTTGATCAAAAATCCATTTTCTTCCAAAACCATGTTTTCTATAAAAAATCTGAACATTTTTTCAATTTTTTTAACCTTTTAAAAATTATTTATCAAAAAATACCCATTTTTACTTTTAAAAAAATTAAAATAATATTTATATCATTTTCAAAATAATTCATGTTTGGATTTTACTTAAAAAGTAAAAGGAATCATTGTTTTAATGTGTATAATGTTAATAGAATTTATTTCCATCATGACCAATAAATTTTTTAAAATATTCCTCTATAATATTAAAATAAATTTTCCAATAAAATTGTTTTTAACATTTTTTGTCAACATTTAGTTTTAAAAAGTTTTTTTGAAAATGAAAATTAAATATTTCTCAAGAATATTTTTAATGATATTTTTATGGTATTTCTAATTCCTCAATGACAAACCCCATTTATTCTTACTCCAAAGTATATATGTTGTATTAATATCATCCTTAGTATTCCTTTTGATGGTTTATAATAACTTTTACCAAGAAATGTACTCACATTCACATTCTTGATTTATTTATGTATTCATCAACCTTCCTTTGAAATATTCACTTTCCCACGATCATTGGTCATTAAACTTCACCTATATATCGATATTATTTATAATTGATATTATAATTTCTTAAAAAATATCTCATTTCTATATATGGTGTTTTAATTTTTATGTTATTTTAATTATTGTGGAAAAATTGATAAATCGATATCCTTTACTCCATATGGATATTTAATGATAAGGCATATTAATTTAGGAATTAAATCAATTATTAAACATATGAGGATTTATTTGGGCCTACAATGATGAGTGTGGAATAGTATTTTATATCCCCTTGATGTATCCTAAGGTCACATTACACAAATGAGTAAGCTAGCATTAAATCAGTTTTTATGTGTAGTTTTAAACTGTCTTTTGAAAGGCTTAGATGGTAAAGGTATCATGATGCCTGAGATCATAGCATCCAATAATTAATAATTTATTTAATTAATAATTTAGTTATTATTATCCTTGATATTTTCATAATTATTCTATCTCTATTGGCATTTCATCCTCATATTATTGATTAAATGAAATGTGTGTTCATTTATTTACCTTTCCATATTGATTATGCCTTATATAGTTATGATAGTCAATTATTGATTAAATGGAATGTGTTTTTAGTTATTTAACTTTCCATATTTATTATTCCTTATATAATTATGATAGAAAATTTATTGATTAAATGACATGTGTGTTTAGTTTTTTAAATTTCCATATTGATTATTCTTTATTGATTCATGATAGCTTTCATTGTACTTAACCCTTATTGAGAATTTGAGATCACCCTTGTTTTTTTCATTTCTCGAAAATGTAGGAAGTGACCTATGAATTATATGAAATAGTGATATTTTTGGAAACAAAATATATTCTATTTTTTTATTCAAATATAATGCAATAATCAGTATGGATCTAGTTTACTAAGACTATTAAACTATTTGGTCCATTGGGATGTGATTACGTATATCTTATTCCAATATAATAAATCTAACACAATCTTTGAGATACAAGGTTTAGGGTTTCTACATGATCATAATTAACTAATTGGTATTTTTTAATATAATTAAATGGGAAACATCTCTAAAATGAGTGTTATGGGCGGTCTGAAATGGTGGGTACTATAACACCTCAATATTTTAAAAGATGAACATCATGTTTGATAGTGTGTATGAAATGAAACACAAATATTATAATATAATTTAACACCAAAATAATTTATGATATATTTCTTTCTAAATAAATTCAATATCTTTGATAGCTTGTGGAACACGCAACCCCGAATCTAAATGAACCGTAATATAATATAACCTTATAAACTTTCTATTAATTTGGAAGAAATGAATATGAATAATTAAATTTTAAAAATTATATGGTTTAAAAATGTATAAAATAAATTCAATGGGTATCTATTGATTATAAATAAAATAAGAACAATTTTATGGAAAAAGAAATGTTTTCTGAAAAAACTATATTTTTCTAAAAAGGCGATTTAGTCACGCTTTGAGTACATAATTAAAAAAATTATTATCACTTTTAGAAAATATATTTTATAAAATGAAAATATTTTTTTAAATAAAAAAATCAATATTAACAAAGGTTGAAATATTGGGAGTTTCTATAAAATATAAATTTTTCAATGAATAGTGAAAAATAACAACTTTTATAAAATTGAAATTTATTTTTAATAAATTAAGTCTCATTATAATTTTAATATTATTTAAAATTAAAATAATTATTATATTTTTATATTAATTAAAATTAAGTAAATTTCACTCATATTTATACAAGATTTTAATATAAGTTTATTTTTAGTCTTTAAAACATCTTTTTTCTAAAAACTATTTTAAACTGTATAATATTTATAAATTTTAAATAATTAAAATAACCTCCAATGAGTAATGATATAAATAAAATTTATATATTATATAACTAAAAATATGAATTTAAATTCATATAATTATGATTACTTTTCATATATTTAATATGAGACCATTCTTTTCTTAAAAAATGCATTTCTTGAAAAACCATTTTTTCGACCAGTCTACAGGTTTAATTTCAAATTAAAATTTTTCAAATTATGTTATTTGAATTTTTAAAAATTTATTAATTATTTTGAATCAAAATAATTTATATTATATTATAAGGTGAACTTAATTTTTTTCCGTAATGAATAGATAAAACAGTAAAAATTATTTACCACAGTTTAGGTAAAAATGAGTTTATCGAGGGTTAAACTAAAAATATAAGAGATAAAAATAACCCAAAACTTATCTAATTACAATTTTATGGTCATATTTATAACTTATATATTCTATTTTTTTAACATGGTTCATTTTTTTATCCTTTTGGGATGAGAAAAACATGGTTGGAAATCTTTGTTTTCAAAAATTAAAAGTGTGTCCTCTCTCCCACTTATAAAAGTTCAACCCCCTATCCTATCATTTAAACACTTAAAAACAAATTTTATTAGAAAACAACAACCCAAATAAAATATTTAATTCTTTATCCAAATCATATAAGCCTTTTTTTGTTCCAAAATCAAACATAGGAAGTATTTTGATGCAAACCAAAAGAAGTTGTTTGAATAAGAGGTAACGTCCTTAACCAAATATTTTATTATATTTATTATTCTAACTCGTTAAAAAAATTATTAAACCATGATTATATAGTAATATTAGTATATTAAATATTTTTAGGTATTTTTTATTAATTTATTGACCTAAAACCATCTCCTCCCCCCTCAAATGAGAAATGAAATTGTTTATCATGTGTACGGCAGACTACCACCTCGTGAACCGACATAATTGGTTTTCCATCACCATTTCCCAATGATGGATATAATGATGTATATAATGTTTATATATTATATTTTTGATATAATTATAAATCTGTAATTCTATAATTATAATATCATATATAACTTATTACTTTATATTCCATGGAGAACTACCACCTCGCAAAGTGATGTGATTCATTTTTCACTTACTCTTTAAATTGAAGGTAGTGCGGATTAATTTTATGTTTATATATGATATTAATTAAATTTTAATCATTATATAAAATAAATATTTCATATAATTTACCTTATCATATATTTAATAAATTAAAATTTCATTCATGTGTGTGGAAGAATATCGCCTCGTGAAGTGATGTGATACATTTTTCACTAACACATTACATAGAAGGTAAAAAAGAATAAATTTAATGAATATATATTATATATATGACCTGATATTGATTATAGAAAATTAATATAAAATAAACTTCTATACCCTTTCACCCATTAAATAAATGATAACATCACTCATGCATACATACAGCCTACCATCACCACGAAGTGATGTGATTCACACTCCATGTTCAAAATTCAATAATGATTGTAAATATGTATATAATGAAAAAAAATGATATTTATAAAATTAATATCAATATTTAGAGTATTTGACTATAACCTATGTTAAAAATCTTAAAATTTCATGATGAAACTTGCAGGAGAAAAAAATGCAATTATCACCCGAAACAATAGTGATAATAAAACATTATTAATAGATAGGTAATAAGATGTTATAAAAAGATCATATATGATATTATAAATAGTAATATAATTCTAGTATAACTTAATTACATGTTCAAACTGACTATATAAGAGTTTTCAGGATCTCTCAACTAAAGTGAAGGGTGATGTAAGGGTTTTCCTAACTCAATTTTTATAATACGAACTTTTTAAGGGTTTAATACATGATTTAAGATTATTTATCAAATTCATTCATTATGAAATTTACTTTGAATATTATATGAAGTAAGATTATAAAACCCAATTTCCTTCAATGGTTAATTTTTATGTTATTCCTTATGATTGATTTCCTTTATGTGGAACATATAGATCATGAATATGTTATGATGGGTGCACTTAGGTAGTGATCCAATGCATTGGTTAGAATTATAGTCTCATGACACCTCATGTATGGTATTAGAGATCAAACCTAATACATTATGTGAATTTATCCACCATGTTATGTTGTCTTGGTATTTATCCTTGACTTATTATTATTTTATGTTTTATGTTTCTTTCACATTTCCTATGATGTCATGATCTTATGATACCTTATTATTTACATTATTCTTCCATGTGATTACTCATGTGCCTTCTATTTTTTTATATCATTTTATACGTTTTAATCGCATGTTTTTCTTATTTATCTTTTTTACTACCTTAATTATATTTTTGACTCACCTCTCTCTTTATGTATTCCTTAGGTTATCCCATATATTTTTAGGATCTCAAAAAGATTTTAGGAGCTCACTATGGAAATTTAATTAAAGATTCCATGTTTTAATTTCATTTAATGTAATATGAACACTTCATTCTAAAAAAACTAGTACTTTACAATTATTATGGTGTAATTATTGGATATTTATGTTTAATAATCGTGTAATATTTTATGTAAAAGAATTGGTTAACTATAATTGGTATTAGAGGAAATGTTTATTTAAACTTAGAAAATGGTATGAGAAAAAATTAGTGAGAAACCTAGGGATATGTATAACGGTAAGTATAAGGATAATTCTATTTATAGGAAAATTTCATGGAATTTTGGTGAATTTTAGAGTGAGTGGTTTTTGAGATATTACATCCTTATCTGGATACTACAAGAGGAAATAGTTTTAGAAAAAATGTAACTAGGGTAAATAACTTTGAAAGAATAATTTTGTTCTTGAATCGATCATTACCTGGTACTCAACAATGGTCCTTACTACACACCTGATTTGACACTCCTAGGGGATATCTTTTGTAAATTAAAAAACTCATTATGATACATCATGATGGATTATAATAGATGATGATCATGGATTAATTAGGTTAAACCTAAGTTGTCTTATATTAAAATTTATGTGTCATGATTTAGAAATATTATAAATAATTTTTCGTGATTATATTGATTCCCATAATGAATATTATTTCTCACGCTATGTTTTATGGTTTTAGTCAATGGTGGGTACCAAAAGGATATGGGTTAAAGTTGAATGTGATATAAAATGTGTTAATGATAAACCAAATGGTTTGATGACTGGAGTAAAGGATAATATGATTATTACTAATACGTTATCATGATATATGATTAACAACTCTCAACTTAACCAACTCTAGGACTCACCAAAGAATTGAAAATTTCATTTCTCTAAGTGTTTGGGTAGTGAAGACCATAGAGAAAATAATATTATTTTTTCTATATGTTAAGAATGTGGGAAGAATTACCCAAGGGAATGTCTCAAAGTAATTATAAGAAGTTTTACATGTGCAGAATATGGAGAAAAAGAAAGTAATTATCGAGGAAAAATGAAAATTTTAGTTAATTAAATGGATGAGAATATTTTTTTACCTTAGGAATAATCAATGTTTTAATGTTTTAAATGTGGAGATAAATAGAATTATTAAAATTGATGTCATAGGGGGAAATATCAAGAAGATGATCAGAAAGGTTGTATGAGTAAAGGTTTTTATATTGATGATGAAGAGACTACAAATTAAAAATGAATGTATGGAGGTATTAAGGAATAATATAATGAATCCTAGTTAGTTATTTAAGAATATAGTGGAATTATTGAAATTTTTATGTACTATAATTCAAGAATTATGTGAATCATGAAATATATATATATATATATAAGGATTGATCTATAGAAGTTTTTCATTATTAATTCTCAAGAATATGTTGAATGGTACTAATGAACTAGAAAGTTTATTTAATGGTAAGGTGATACTCTATGAAAAACCTCATAAATTAGGTAAAGATAATCTTGGATATGTGCCTGAGGTTGAGGTAATTAGTTTATTTTTTAGAAAATAATGGGTTGTAAAAAAACCTTAGTGGTTAAAAAAATTGATTAATAATGGTATTTTTTAAGATGATCATCATATTATTGATAATTTTATAGGATCATGTAAAATTATGAATATTATTATCACATAAGTTTCTCCAAATATTTATAAAAATGAAAACTCACATGTCAAGTTGCAACCCATCGCATCCGACAAGGTCGTTCGGTTTGAACCCACAAACGAAGGGAGATAAGGGAGAAACTCCTTCCAATAGCCCATGTGATATAGTGGTTAGTATGACATTGTTTATTATTAAATTAATTGATAAATAAATATTAAGCTAATAAAATCTTTTTTAGGTTATGAATAATATTTCAAGAGATGTTTTATTATGTAGAAGTATATATAACCTTGATGTTTAATGTAAAGGATTATTTAGGATGAATTATAATATTTTATTAGAGATATAAGTTGTAGGTTTTTAAGGAGATATATTTTTTGAAATAAATTAATTTAAACATTGAGAGATACTATTGATGTATTAGATATTAATTTTTTGGAAAACTACTACTAACCATTTTTGTTTTATTAAATTTTATAAGAATATCTTATTTTTATTTTTTAGAATATATGATCTGTTAGAAGTTTATTTTAGTGATTTAGTCATGAAAAATTCCTCTTTAATACTAATAATTTGGAGAAAAGGATGATATTTTGGTATAAATTGGCTTATGGATGAAATTCTACTTATCATGTAAGTATATTTTCTTTGTTCTTAGTCTAGATTAAAAATAATCTATCAACTCTAGAAAAAGGATTTTGAAAGAAAAAAAATATTCTATTACCTTAATGTACAGTGAATAAAATGTCTTTTAACTCATCCTATATTTATGGTTTTTTGGTTCTTAACATTCCCTTGATCATTTTCTTTATTTGGATCAATGATCTATACCACTCTCCATAATTATTTATGCTTTTTTTATGTCTATATCTACACTAGGAACTAGTGTTCCATAAAGTGGAAACCTAGTTACGTGATGGATTTTTAATTTAAATTTACCTTATTTGAAAAGAATATTTTATTAACCCCTTTTATGAGGTTGTTTTTTTCAATAATGAAATTTTCAAATATCAAACCACTGATTTTATATATCAAGATTAAATTGCAAGGAAACAATTTATCTGAGGGGGTATAATTGGACACCATGAGATTTTAAAAGAGCATCATCATATTAAAAGTGTATATGACATGAGACACCAAAATTATAAGATAATGTAACACCCTGACACTTGTGATATATTTATTTTTAAATAAATTTAATCTCTTTAATATCTTGCAGAACACGCAATCTTGAATCTAAAAGAATCGTAATATAATATATCGTTATAACCTAGCTGTTAATTTGGTGGGTACAAAGATGGATAAATAAATTATGAAAAATATATGTTTTAAACATATATAAAATTAATTCAATATTTATCTATAAATTATAATTAAAATAACAACCATTTGAAACAAAAATAAATGGTTTCTAAAAAAATATTTATCACAAGATTCATCACTATTGTTTTTTAGATAAAATGATAAACAAATGAATATTATATTCAAAATCTCTACTCACTAAAAATACATAACTCCCTATTATATTCATCACTATTGTTACATAACTCCCTAAGTGTAATTAAATGTTTTTAATGTAATTATAGTAGTTTTAAATGGTTTTAAATGTCTAATAGTATTAAAATACACATGGTCTAAATATTTCTGCACATTTTATTATTTGTTTATCATTTTATCTAAAAACAATAGTGATGAATCTTGTGATAAATATTTCTGCACATTTTTCTTACCAATCATCTACCACACATCCTTATAGTTATGGTCTCCCCAAGAGGTGATCTAAAGGGGATTTAATGTGTTCTAAAAGAGAGGACTCCAAAGAGGCAACATTATCAACTTATCTCATTCAATAATTTTCATCTTATACCTCCTCCAAATATATTACACCTAATATAGTGATAAATACTTTAATTTTTCATATTTCGCTACTCACTAAAAATTCAACTCCTTTAGAAAAATACCAAAAACTCACCCAAACCATTTTTATACATATAAATTCTAAAAATGAAATAAATTTTATGAAAATAATATTCTAAATATGAGAATATTAATTTGTAAATAAAAATCATATTTAGTTTTAAAATAATAATTTTAATATTATGATCAATTTTCTAATCCTTTGAAAAAATAATTATAACATCATAAAATTATAACACAACATAGTACTTTTTTCTAAAACTATTTTTTAAAAATAAGTATCCCATCCTATTTTTATAATTATTTTAAAAAAACAAATAAAAAATATATGTTTTATTAAAATACAAACACATATTTTATCATTTTAAAAAAAATATTTATCTAAAAGATGATATAAGTTTTCTATATTTTCATTTTATAAGATAATATTATTTTACAATTCCATAGGGGAGGGTACTGTTCTAATAATCAAGTTATGTTCCTAATAATCGTATTACAATTCTAACAATCTAATTAATATTCCAACAATATTATTTTAAATAGATATATGGGTTCGCCAAATTCTATAAATAGCTCATTTTTCATTCATTTTTCAATCACTTATAATTTCTATCAAGGTTATATTTTCATTTTCAAAATCTATATTGTCTAAAAAATATTTTTTTCTATTTCTAACGTGTTCTTCATGAGTGTGATCATTCTAGGGGATCAAGCATATCCAAATTTTCATATTATAGTTATCTTATTTTTTTTTATCCCATTATTATGTTCTACATTTTTTTACAGTATTTATACTGTAAATGTAATGCTCAAGTCAATATAATAAAATATTGTTGGTTCTATAATTTGGTCCATGTGATTTATATAATAATACATAACTAAATATGACACGTTTATTTAAACATAAGAGAAATTACATTTCTTTTTTTTGGTTTATTATATTCTTCCCCATTAGGAAATTTCACCCTTGAAATTTCATTTTTCCCACTAAGATGAAAACAGATGACAGTACTTCTACTTCATTTCTTCCATTGGTTACCATGTCACCACACCTTACTTATGGTTCTTCCATAACACATTGACTAGGTATGTTTTCTTTTTGTGTAGAACTTTTTCCCTATGGTCCAAGATCATCATTGCCTACTCCTCATAAGAGAGATCATGAACTAGCTATACCACCTTCAGATTTAGTATATATGATGGATATAGTATATAATCTTTCAAGTGTTATATATAAAAAATGTAATATAATTAAGAATGTGTTGTTTATAGTGCTAGTCTATAAGCTAATACTCAATTGTGATCAAAAATAATAAAGGGGTGATGTATTTGGGACTGAAATTTACCTTCTTCCTAAATATCATGAATCACTTCCATGGAAATATCTGAAAGAAAACTTTATCTTCAACCTCAAAATCCAATTCTCTGTGTTGGTTATATGAATATCTCTTTTTTCAACTGTAAACTTCCTGGAAGTTTTTTAATGGTATTAACCTTTTATACTATTTCTTCAACCATTTCAGGTCCCTACGACTTATGTTTGTTGAATTCATCCCAATGATCAGGTGTACTTATTCTCCTCCCATAGAGGACTTCATAGTAGTCAAAGGGTGATGGAACATAATGAACTACAACTAAATATGTATATCATATTGGAGGATTTCCCAAAACATAGAGTTAAACATCGAATATTGTTCATATATAATAGATATTGGTGTTTCATGCTTCCCTGATGTATATCCTTGAAAGTTGATCAAGTGAGAAGTCCTTTCAAATTTCAATGAAGTGATCAATATTTATAAGAAGATCCACTAAAACCCATTTGTTATTATTTCCTATAGATTCCTATATAAGACCTGTGAAAAAGTCTAAGGTGATTTTTTCCTATTTATATGTAGGTTTGGTCAATGGTTGCATTATTACCTCATAATTTTTCCTCTCTTCCTTCATTTATTCACACACAGGACACTTTTGCGTATATTCTACAATCTCCTTCTCTATATTTTCCCACCATTAGCTATCTAAGAGATCAAGATACATCTCTATGCTCCCATGGTAGTTGGATAATGTAGAAATATGTGCATCATTAAATAAATCCTTCTTTATATCAAGCTTTAATGCTACATTTATTATTTACCCAAATCTTACAGATCCTTTTTCATTAATATTGAATTATGAGGATTTACATTTTCTTATAGTTTACAACTTCTTCAAAATTTAAAAATCATCCTTTTGATCATCCAGTATATTATTTATAATGGATGATTTAGAAATAATTTGATGTAGTTAAAATGTTGTTCTATCCTTTATGATTTTCATATCCATCTTTTGTAGGTCTAAGAAGAATAGATCCTTATTAATTATCATCATTGATAAGCTTGGAGGATACTTTATACTTAGGATCTACCAATTTATTATCATTCCTAGGATGATAATTTAATGATCAGTCATTGTCCTCAATTATCTAAAATCAACTTCAAGAGCACATATTGAGATCCTACTATGTGAATGTAAACATGAGGCTCTTATGATTCATATATATTCCACACTACTCCTCGTATAGATAATACTTCCAAATATTCAATTTGAGTTCACTACAACCAACTCCAAATCATGTGTTAGAAACTTTTCTCATATACATCCAACTATATTGAGGCATAGGCTATTAATTTATCATTTTTTATGAGTATTAATCCTATTTATTTCTTTTAAATACCACTATATACCACAAAACTCTCCCAACTTGAGGTTAGTGTGAGTATTGGGGAAGTGATAAGCCTATTTTTTAATTCCTTGATACTCACTTCACATTAATTGGTTCAAATAAACTTCACTACCTCTTGATTTAGCTTGGTTAGTGGGTTTTACATTTGTGATAAGTTCCTTATCATTCATTGATAGTACCCAGCTAATCCAAGGAAACTATGGATATCCATTATAAATTTTAAAATGGGACACTACCAAATCACCATTATCATTAAATAATCTATATATATCCCTTTTTGGTGAAAATCACTAAGAATGATACTTCCTCCATCAGAAACTCTCATTTACCAAACATTTCATGCAGATTTTCCTTTCATAATTTCTTTACCATAATACCCAAATGCTCCTTATGTTACTTTTTTAGAGTATATCAAAATATAATTAATATATACTTTCAAAAATATTCAAGGTAATCTCTAAAAAATCTATTCATTAAGTCAATGAAGATTGATAGAGAAATATTTGGTCTTAATAACATCACTATGAACTCATAATGATCATACCTTGTATAGAAGGCAGTCTTATGAATATCCTCCCTCCTTAAAATTATTGGATGATACCCTAACTGATAGTTTGCCTTTGAGAAGTACTGGGGACCATTTAGCTTTTTGAGTAGGTAATTATTCCACGGTTGGGGATACGTCTTATTAATCATGTTTTTTTGGAGTTCATAGTAATCAATGCAGAGGCCCATTGACCATTCCTTCTTCTTGATAAAGATGACTAGTTCACCACATGGTAAAGCACTCGAGCATATATAAACCTTGTCCAAAATCTATAATAAATATTTTTTTGGTGCTTATAATTCTATAGTGGCCACTCTATAGAGATTCTTGGATATGGGTAGTGATCTTGGTATATTTTTAATTGAGAATTCAACCTCTTGGTCATGATGAATACCAGGTGACTCTTTACATAATAAATCAGTATAGTACTTCATAATGGGCATGTATTCAAGAATGATTCTATACATTTTATCAATCATTTGAGCTACATATTATTCCTTTTGATTAAATAGTATCAATTCTCAAGAATAATACTTCAAAATAGATTCATCATCCTCATTAAACTTGTACAAATTAGGAGGATGATTCAATATATGGAGAGTGGTTTTCCTCCCACATAAATTGATGTTTTATTTATATAAGAACCAATCCATTACCACTATAGCATCAAATTATACGAAATTAAGTATGTATATATTTTTTGGTTGGTAAAGTCCAAAAAAATTTATTTTGGAGGAGTTATATACATGGGATGAAATAATTTCCTCATTTTCTGTTATAACAAATAACTCAACCTCTATGTTTTGAGATGGTGTTTAAATAGTTATACCAAACTTTCATGATATAGATAAATTTATAGAACTATAATCATATAGTACATTTGAAGTTCATGAATGGATAATGAGAGAACAATTCACTATTTTATTCTTGTTCTATAAATTTACTATATCCAAAAAATATTTAGGGATAAGAATACTCTAAATAATAAGCACACAAAATGGAGATTGTGAACATAGATATAATAACTTATAAATGACATTTATATCCTAACTTATGAGTCTATATGTTATCCATGCTAATTTTCCTATTAGGTTTTATAACCTGGAAACTTATTCAAGTCCTTCATAATGGTTTGTAAAGAGCTTATGAAATTAATAAATCATATCCTTCGGGAGTGTCAAACCAATTTTATAGCAAGGCCAATTTATCGTGCACTAGGTACGGTGTTAGTTAATTCTCAATGTACACTTTCGAGGTTATTACCCTAAGTTAAATATGTATCATATTAGTACCCATTTTATAGACCCAGACATGGATTTCATCACTTGGAAACCACTTTCTCGATACTTTACCAAAATTCAAGGATGATTTGTTATAGTTAGACTTATCCTTGTTTTTTCACTAATGTGATATTTTTATAATGGAGAAAAACTAATTATTTCACTGATAACAAGTATAGAGACCCAAGACTATTACCCATATCATTACCTGATTTTTAACAAAAATTTCAAATAAACACAACCCAGGGATCCAGGAACCTAGTGTATATAAAATATTTGGTCTATAAAACATCAACATGAAACTAAAATAAAAGAAAATATTTATTTTAATCTTTATAATGAGATCCTAAATCACATTTATCATCTAAAACAATATAGTTTAACGTGGGGAATACATAAAAAAATGGGAGAGCTTTAAATCCTAGAAAGGGAATTGGTATGATAACAAAGAAAATCATATGAGTCCAATAGAATAAAATGATATCATAAAAATAAAGGCTGATAAATTATCATATGGAATCATGAAATAAAGAATATAGAATCATAAGATCATGGTATCATATAAATTTAGAAACATTATAATAAATGACATTATAAGTATAAGACAAGGAATAAAGTTGAGAAATCATAATATGGTTGGTAGAGTCCCATAATGGATTTGGTTTCCTTCCTAATCCCCTACATATCATCTAATAAGATATAAACATTACCCAATTCATTGAAGAAATTTTTTGGCATACACATCATAATATGTATATGAATATGTGTGCCACATAAGATAATCAGACATAAGGAAGAAGTATAGATAACCTGACCCCAACATCCTAGAGTCAGTGCTTACTACTATTAAATTGAAATATATAAAAGATTCATATCCCAAAGGATCGATCGGTTTATTAGTCTTAGTGAACTAGATACATACATGATTCATGTATTAAAAACGAATAAAAAACTAAAATATAAATTTTTTTCTTTTATTTTTTTAGAATAACTTTATTCAATCTAGTATATCCTTGCATATCTTTCTTTTTATACTTCATGGATTCCTTTAAAAAGAAAAAAATAAGGGTGATCTCAAATGATTAGTAAGGGTTGAGTCAAATTAAATAAATAATGAAATAATAACAATATTCAATTTTTCAAGATAAATAAATGATCACATGTTTCATTTAAATAACTAGATAAAGAAAAATAAATATCGTAAGGAAAATAACTGAGTATCCATGCCATTTAAATAACTGGATAATGAATAATTAATATAGCAGGGTGAATAACTTAAAACCATACCATTAATTCAATGAATTGAGAATGAAATTTATCCATATATTATGTCATAGTGAAAATATCATAGATAATAATAATAGAATATGATTAAAGCTAATGCATAATTATTGGATGTCATGTTTGAGGAATATTGAAATTTATACCATAAAGCCCTTTCACAAGATGGTTTAAAACTACAAGTAAAAACCCATTTAATTTATCCAAATGATTTGTTTCATGAGACCTGTCATTACAATGAGGGGATATATAAAGTTAGGAAGCCACCCATCCATGCCAGTCCAAAACATTATTCAAATATCAAATAATCATTTAATTAATGAAAAATTTTCCTTATCTTCAAATATCTGTATTGAGTAAAAGATATATATTTATCAATATTCCCCCAATTAATCACATAACTATTAAAGTAAAAACTATATGTAAAAATGGTATATGTTTTATGAAATAAACATATCCAAGATAAATAATTTCGATATTTAGTGGGAATTTAATGTTTAATGGTCACTAGAAAGTGAATAACTCAAGTGGAAATTAACGACTACAAATATGATTCATGTAAGTAAATTTAAATATTATCTATAGTAAAAATAATCATAAGTAATCTAAAGGAAGAATAAGGATGGTTTCAATATGATGTATACCCATTGGAGTAAGAATAAGGTTTTTTGTCATTTATTAATAAAAATATAATAAAAAAATCTTTAAAAATAGTATTAAGGAAAATATTCATTTTATTTTGAAATAAATTTTAAAACTAAAATTTCAGAAAAAAAATTCAAAAAAAGTTTTCTTTTTAAATCACCTTTGAAACTTATAAAATAATATTTAAAACATTCCATTGTCCATGAAGGCTATAAATTTTTTTCATGTTGTATATGTTAAAACAAAGTCTCATTTCACTTTTTTGTCAAATACAAACGGACATTGTTTTAAAAAATACATTAATATTCCTTTGAAAACATTTTTTAAAAGGTAAAAATTGGTTAAAATTACTCTAATAAATCATTTTGAAAATTATAAAACATTTTTAGAAAAAATTCTTTTGGAAGAAAACATATTTCCAACTAAAGAGTGAAATGAATTCATATTTTCTTATAAGCATTTTACGTACCAAAGAGTGAAAAATGGTAATATTAATTTAAAATAATAATTAATAACCAATGTATAATAAAATTAAAGTGTTTATTTAATAATTATCATAGAATTTTCTTTAATTTAAATTCAAGAATAAACAATCTCAATTAAAATTATATTGTGAAATAAACCCTTAAAATGATCATAATTTGAAGTGAGAATTAAAAAATGAATTGATTATGTGCATCAAATTCAAATTCACATAAAACAAGTTTAAATACATCAATATAAATTCAAAATTAATTATACATGTAATCATAAATTATTAACAACAATGAGGAAGTAATATAATCCAATGAAAATAAATTAAGTTATAAAATTTCTTTACCACTTGGTAACTTTAAGTTCAATGACACTTAGATGAGATAATTCAAATTGAAACTAAAAATACCATTAATAAATAATTATTCATCATATTAAATGTAAAATGGTAAGTATATGCACCATATAAAAGAAACTATATTCATAACATTGCAATATGCCTTAATGAAATGAAATTGATACAGAATCCCTTACCTCATGCTTTCCTTTTGGTCGTACTTTCTTTAACCTAATTTATAGTGGTCTTAAAAATGTTATTAACTTATTAAAAAACCATATTAATATTTTTTATATCATATATGATTATTTTATCACATATTATTACATTTTCATTAGTAATCATTCATTATTTTCATAATTTTAGGTAATAACTGCTTTCTTTTTTGAGTATTTTTTGTCCTGTTATTTTCTGTTTATATTACTTAGATCATTATTTAACCATTTAAATAATTTAAATAATGATATAAATATAATTTATATTTAATATATATATATTAATTCATAAAATTTAGTGATAGTAAATGAAATTTATCATTCATGGAGAGGGTAGGTTGTATGTACACACAAACGTTGTTTCCATTTTCTTATTGTATTGAAGGAAAGAAAATTTAACGATATATATGTATATTGTAATTAAATTCTAACATATTTTTAATATATATCACATATATTTATTAAATACATCTTTAATACATTCCATTTAATTTTTGAACTAATCACATCGCTTCACGAGTCGGTAGTCTGTGGTACACAGGAACAACATTATTGTATTCCCAAAAAATATAAAGCTTGAATTTATCTATTATATAATAATTAAAGAAGCATAAATACATAATAAATATCATAAATAAAATATATTAATAATATTTAAATCATTATTCTCAACCTTAAAAGGTGTTAACGTAAAACTAAGTGAAGTCGGTTCGCGTGGCGGTAGTCCTCCATAAACATGAATGATGATTTCATAACCCATTTGATGGAAGTTTGTGTGGGTGTAGGAAATAACTTTAAAATAAAAAAATATAATAATATTTGGTATAATTAAGTTATTATATAATCATTATACAATTATACTTTAAAGGGGTGGAGAAAAAAATAAAATAAAGACGCATTTTGATGAACATTACATATTCTTTGGGCAACTTCTATTGGTTTGCACCAAAGGCATTCCTTGGATGAATTAATTCCCAAATTAATTATTATAGGAATATGGGGGGGAATTTTTTAAGGAAATTTTATATTTTTTTTAATATTAAAATTTATTTGGAGGTGTGAATAAGTGAGAGGAGTGAGTGACCTTCTATAGTTGATGAAGAGTGGCATTCTTGTCAATATCAATCACTAAAAACTATTGGGAGTTCTACCTTAACCCGTGTGCCTAAAATAATTAAACATGATTTATAAAATAGGTTATATGGTCTATATATGGCCATAAAATGGGTTTTTTACAAGTTTTGGGTCATTTTTATACCTTATATTTTAAGATTAACCACTAAGAAAACTCAATTTTACCATAATTGTTGTGAATAATAAAAACTAGTTTTGATAATCATTTTTGTAAAAAATTAAATTATACTTGTTAGAAATTATTAACTATTATTATTAAAAAAATTAAAACATTTTTCCAAATTAATATCATATAAGTAATATAATTTAATATAAATTTTATCCCATTCACATGATAATGAACCGGGTTTTTCAAGTGAAAATGTTTAAATGTTTTAAATGTTTTTTTATCAAAATTTACTATTAAATTATTTAAAATGGAATAAATTTTATAAATATATGTATAATTGATCTAATTTAACTTTAAGACCAATTTGAAATATAATTTAACATTATAAATTATTTAGATGAAAAATTCATTTTCAATTAAATTGAGTGTTTTTTTATATTCATCACAAAATGAAAATTCTTAGAAAAATACTAAAAAATCACACTATTCTATTTTAAAATTATTATTTCAAAAATTAATTTATTTTTTCAAATAATTTTTATAAAAAATTTAAAATTTATTTTAAAAAAAGTGTTACATTGAAAGGCTGTAAAACTGCCTTTAGTAAAATACTATTTTTTAGGCATAAAATTGAATTTGTTTTTATCTTATTCCTATAAAATATATTAAAAAAATTTCAAAAAAATATTTAATATGTAATATATATAAATTTCATTAATATATTTCAATAACTATTTAAATTTATTAAGATTATTCTCTTTCAGTGCATAAAAATATTTTTTATAAAAACATTGTTTTAAAATTTAATTGGTATTTATATTCATTTATAAGTAATTGGAAACCAATGAATTCAACCTTATATTTTCATAAGTTATTAAATCACATTCATAACCTATAATATAATGTCTAAGAATTAATTTTCATTTTAAATAATAATATTTCAGTAAAACCCAGTCTTGCGTGTAAAGAAAGTTTTAGAAGGAACTCAATGCATGAAACACAAGCTAACTTAGAATTGTGTGTATTGAAAGATATAAAATATATTTAATTTATTTAAAATAGTAAATATATCATACATTCTAGGTATGTTATATTTCCTTATACACTTGGTTTTTCATGTCATACATGCTATCAAATATGATATTCATATTTTAAAATTTTAGGGTGTTACATTCTCCCTACCTTAAATAAATTTCATCCTCACAATTTAAAATCGATCTTCGAAATTAATGGTTTGAAATTTTAAAATTACTTTACTAAAAATACTATATCATGAGAATGTCTAGTAAAACATCCTCTTAATAAGTGAGAATAGGAATTGTGATGGTCATATGGAATAACACATATCTAGGTTTTTAAGTAAGAGATAACTAGAGGAAAGTGAAGATATGGACTTGGTGGAAAATTTAAATAATTATAGAGAATTTTTGAGTTCATTGATCGCAAGAAATTGAATGATTAATGGAAATTTGAGGGCCTAAAATCAATAAATATAATATGTTTCAAAATGTTATAGATATCCTAAGAGATGATGGTAATAGGATAACATTTTATTATAATATAATTTTCTTAATATTGAGGAATTATTATACTATATAAGAATATGATTAAATATACTTACTTGATACATTTATATTTCATAAGAAATATTTCATCATTTGTTTGTGCTTCAATAAATTTCCATTTCATTGCTTATTCCAAGAAAAAAATATCCATAAATGAACTTTTATGCCTAAATCACTAAAAATAACTTTTAACAAAACATAATATCTATAAAAGAGTGAAAATTCTTTTCGTTTTTCTCTAAATATTTTCCAAAACAAATATATTCAATACATTAATCTATAAACCATAAAATTTACACTATTAGTCTATCATTGTTATTTATTCATAAAATTTTTTAACTAAAAATAATGACATATTAATCAGGACATTTCATAGTTCAATTATTATCATTAGACTCTTATCGTCCTTCATTTGTGGGTTCAAGTCCTATAGTCTTATCATATACTATAATGACTCAATCTTTTATAAATAAAATTCCCCTTTTGTTTTAATTAAATTTATTATTAAGTAATATGGTTATATAAAACACATGTACTTTTTTTGTTTTATTATATCCAATTGAATTTAAAATATCATTAAGTATCATTATCATTAATAATATAGTCATTGAAAAGTGATCACATGATTAGTATAAATATTGGGTTTTAGAAAATCTAATTAATAGAGACAAAGGAAGTGATGGCTTCATATAGTAGGATAATATTCTATGAAGCCCATTTATTGGATCTTCTATGGGAGATATAATTTCAGGTATTTTCTCTTGACCAATCCCAAATTTAGATCCAACAACTTAATCATGATCAAAACTATTTACAGAATAATTTCATGCTTGTCGAGATCACAGCCCAAACCATATTCATCAAACCACCTAATTAAAGTCCTATCATAATGCACATTACTCTTAGGGAATTTTCCAATTAATAAAAGGTATGTTTATCAAGACCACAACAATATGAATATGTAAATTTATATATATTAATTAATATATTTTCATCCTATTATTGTTACTTTGTAAAGGATTTTAATTTTGATATAATTAAGCGTGAATTGTATTTTTGGTTAATATTAAAAATAAATTAATGAATTAATTAATTAGTGATTTAATGTATTTTTGAAATAAATAATACTTAAATATTAGTATTAAATAATTTTTATCAAATAAAAATAACCATATAATTTTTATGAAGTCAAATGTAATTTTTATAAGTTTTCGAAAATTGTTACTGTTAAAAACATAAAATTTCTTAATAAATGTATATTTTATTTTAAAAGTAAAAATTCACATATTTATAAAATTATTTATATAATATTAATATTATTTTCTCAATCATGATTCCAAAATTATCCAATGGTGAATTTTTTGTAATTTTCTAAGATAGTCAAATTTTTGGGTAAAAATTAAATATCGTATAAATATACTTTGTGTTTTATGACATCATAATGAAAAAACTTGATGTAATAATTACTATAAATGGGATCCATGACCAAATAAATTTTTTTACTTTAAAATAATGTAATTTTAAGATTATTTTATTTATTTTGTAAAGAAATTCGGAATCCTATAAAACTTATACTATATTTTAAGGTTTTAAAATCATTTCTTTAAGAGTTTAACTCACCTCCACATAAGGAAGGTAATTATTTTAATAATTTAGGCCCTATTTCTTATTAAAATAATAAAAACCAATCCCATTTAGAAAAAATTGTCAAATAACCATGGGATGGTTTTTTGTTTTGGAAATTTTATTGTGTAGAGTCCAAAACCAAAGTAGTAAAGAAATCCCCCTCATTTCCTATATAAACCCAACCAAGCTACCATTTTTATTCACTTAAACTTCTTTAATCACATAAATACACTTCCCTCCACTCTCTAGAGTCCTTAAAATGTGCCCCTAAGCTCTTAATAATCCCGTCTCAAGATATTTTAGTCACACGCTCAAGTAAGGGATCCCCACCTTCCTCTCCTCCTTTCAATTCAAGCGCCATCTTTGAGATTTGTCTTCTTAATTGAAATTTTTTATGATGTATTTTATTTATATACATCCTATAATTTTGTATTTATATTATTTTAGTGATATATAATTTATTCTCTCTCAATTTGACCTTTACCTAATCTTTTACTATGCTGAAATTCCGTAAGGGATTTCTCTCTTCTCATTTCCATTCAAGTACTTCTTTTATGATATGATCATTAGTTTCAATTTGTTTAGGTTGGGATATTTTATTCCATATTCACCTTACTTTCCATTTTATTTATTAATTATTATATCCCCCTTCCACTCTAATTAATCCTCCCATGACCCTTTACAAACACCCATTACCATGCCGAAATTTGGTAAGGGTTCTTCTCATTATTAAAGTTTATTTATGATATTACGACTTCTATTTCCAATTATTACTTTTGGAACATATATTTTCATGTTCTCATTACTTCCCATTTTATTTAAAAATTATTATATAACCCTTTCTCTCTCATCAAACCATTTTATTAATTTTTATGTAACTCTGTTATGCTACGGAAATTTCACTGCGATTTTCCATGCCAAACCAATTGTATAGTGAATACCGTACACATTTATTATCAATGGTGTTAACCTTTATGAACATATAATTTCTGATTAGGGACCTAAATTTATTTATTTCACAATACTTGATTTTTAAATAAATTATGATGATGAATGAATCCATGTTGAATGATCTATGTGGCACACTTAAGCCTGAGAATGAAATGAATGTGATGGGTGCGCTTGGAATTATATATCACTCCAATGTATTGGGTAATGTTTAGTATGATGATACATCATTTTTGGAAAGGGATTTATCCTAATTCTTTTTATGGTACTTTTTACACTATTATTTCATGGTGGTTTAGCCTTGAACTATGTTATGATGTAGTGTTTTAATATGTTTCCACTTTTCCCATGTTTCCTTTATGATTATCATGTTATATCAAGCCTTATTATTCATGTTACTTGTATTCCCCCATTGATATTACTATTTTCTAACATGTATTATCTTATTCATTTCATTCCTTGTATATTCCTTTATTGGGCTTTATATATCACGCCTTTCTTATATTTTTCCCCAGGTTATCTCGTGTAATTTTAAAAGCCATGGAATTTTAGAATCATGTTAAGAATGTTTTCAATAATTCTATTGTATCTTATATTAAAGATATTATGATATTTAACTAATCCCCAAAGAAACTATACTTCTTAATATTTTGGGTTATATTATGTGTACTTTTATTTAATAAATCATGTATTAATGTGAAATAAAGAATGGGGTCATTATAGTTGGTATTAGAGGAAAGTTTAGATATTTTGGGATTATGATTAGAAAACTCTAACGAAAGACTTAATGATAAGACTAAGTATAATAAAGAATCCCTAAATTTTGGTATGTATGGATTAAGTGTTTTATCAAGAAAATATATCCATGTATGGATACTAAAAGTGGACATGGTTCTAGAAGAGATTTACCTAGGGTAAAAACACTGACACGGTATCCCGAGCCTGACTCAGGGTAACTTGGTATAAGAAAATGGGCCATAATACACACCTAATTTGAAACTGTCAAGGGATATGATTTGTTAAATTCATAAACTCGTTAATAATAATTATTAATGGAATAAAAAAAATCCCATGAGAATATATGTTAGTAAATAGATCATGGATAACATAGATTAAAGCCTAGAAATTCATAAGTTATAGAAATAATTTTATATTAAAATTTATCCCTTAAATTTAATTGAATTACCCTTTATATGTTTAATAGTTTAAAATTCTCATCCCAAATTTTCCCTTTATTCTATCCAATGGCCAGAAATATGAGAAATCGAGTAAAAATAAATGCGATGGGAAATGGGATGACTGGCCTAACGAGGTGCCCCTTCAGATGGGAGCAGGAATCATGAACTTTATGATGATACTCTCTTAGTTGGATCAGGGTCTGAATAGAACCATGGATTAAGAGGAGAACCTAAACCCCCTTGAGATATAATAAGGTGAAATCGAGATCTTCATGTGATAATGGCCTCCTAATTTAAATAGATCATATGATCCCTTAATTATAGAGAAATAGATCAAATCCATTGAGAATATATTCTCCATCCTTAAATGTTTTGAGCAAGAGAATATTCTAATGGTTATTTATTGTATAGAGGGATAATATGATCATTTGTGGGAATTGATCAAAAATATGAATCCTGAGGAAGAGATCGAAGTGATGGAGTGGAAGGAATTTCATAAAATGTTTTTTAATAAATATTTTCTTTGCACTCTCTGGCTAAAAATGGAAATTTATTTCCTCTCCCTCAATAAAAAAGTTTGATGAATCTATAGGGTAATATGAGGAAAACTTCATAAGACTTGTATGATATGCCTACGGCATTGTCATTACCCCCAAATGTATGGTTGTCTTCTTCTTTTGTGGGATAAAATCTAGTCTACAAAAATCCTTATCGATCTATGACTTTGATAGCTATAAGAATATTTTCAAATGTTCCCTCAAAGTTGAAATGGATATCGAAGAATCTCAATGGTATCATAAGGATAATAACTTGAAATTGGTGTTTAATTATGGTGGTCTGATGAAGAAATCTAATTATGCCATGAAATTTCAACATCCCACTTGTCAAAGGTGTGGAAATAAGCAACCCAAAAATTTCCTAACAAGGACGAAGAAATGATTTAGGTGTGGGAAGAAAGGGAACCCAGATAAAATTTTCCAACAATAGAAACACACTAATGTGATAGAAGATAGTATTGATCTAGTTAACCCTCTGTGCATTGTTCATTGCTACAACTATAAGGAACCATGGAACTTTTCAAACCAATGCACTAAGGTAAGGGTTTTGGAGACAAATAATAACCTCCAAGGTAGAAAGGATGACCTTTTTCTATCACAACTGCTAAGTTGAATCCAAAAAATGAATTGGTGGTAGGTACGCTAGTTATTCATTCAATGATAGTGAATGTACATTTTGATTCTGATTCTACGCATTCCTTCATATCATGAATGTTTAGTATAACTATTAAAACGCCACCAAAAATATTATAAGTGGAGTTATTAGTGAAAAGGGAAAATTGTACAATTATTAAATCCCAAGTATATAACTCCTCCCCTATCACAATTTGTGGGATAAACTATACATCAAACCTTTTCATACTCCCTTTGTTGGAATTTTATACAATTCCACGTATGGATTTTCTTTCCCTATATAAAGACAACATAAATATCCATAATAATTAAATAACTCTTCATGTTGTGAATCGACCCCCGATTCAGTATAAGTGAAAGGAGAAAGACAAATCTTATTTATCACCAATATATCAATCATGGATATTAAAGCCCTATTATCAAGTGTATCTGACTCAAATTATTGATTCTAAGTAAATAATAATCCTTGAATACATGTCTATTATGAGGTAATATGTTGATGTGTTTCCCAAGGAATTGTGTGGTCTTCCTCCTAACCAAGAGGTTTAATTTTCAATAAAACTTATACCTAGATATTTAACAATATATAGGGATATGTATAGAATATTTGTTGTGGAACTTAAGGAGATAAAGAAACAACTATAGGAAAATATAGATAAAGGTCCTGAGTGCTTCAACATAGGGTGCACCAGTCCTATTCATCAAGAAGAAGTATGGTTCAATGCGCCTTTGAATTGATAATCGTGAGCTCAAAAATATCAAGAAAACGAACAAGTATACTCTTCCACATATTGATGACTTGTTTGATGAGCTATGTACAACACAATACTTATCCAAGGTGGATATATGGTCAGGATATTACCAAGTTAGGGTGAAGAGGGATGATATCCCCAAGATTGATTTTTGTAAAAGTTACGAGCACTATGAGTTAATAGTGATGTCTTTAAGGCTCACTAATTCTCTATAAATATTCATGTACTTAATGAATAGAGACTCTAGATATTACCTTGACAAATTTGTGGTAGCCTTTATAGATTATATTCTAATATACTCCAAAACCAAGGAGGAGCCTGAGGGGATTTTAAAAACTGTGCTAAAGACTTTATAAAAGGAAAATCTATTTGAAAAGTACAGAAAATGTGAGTTATGGTTTAAGGAATTCTCATTATTAGTTAATATCATAATAAGAAATGGGTTATCTATAGACCCTTTAAAAACTGAAGCAATTAAAGGATTTATGAAGCCAACATCTATCACATATATTCATAGTTTCCTTGGGTTTTCGGTGTATTATCTCTGATTTGTGATAAATTTCTCATGATTGTCAAACCCTCTTTACAATCTCACTCAGAAGGGAGTAAAGTTTGATTAGAATGGTGAATGTAAATAGATATTTAAGGAAATGAAAAGACGGTTTACCATTTCCCATATTCTCACACTACCCAAAAGTGGATAACTTTTCATAGTATTCAATGATGCTTTAAATAATGTACTGGGTTTTCTGTTAATACATATTGAGAAATTGATGGCCTATGTTTCATGGAAGTTGAAATTTCATGAATAGAACTACCCAACGCATGATCAAACGTTGGTTGTATTAATCGTTACTTTGCAAATATAGAGTCATTGTGTCTTTAGGGAGAAGTTTGAAATATATATATATCACAAAATCATCAAGTATATATTCACAAAGAAAGATATTAATATGCACTAATGAAGATGGTTAGAGTTGATCAAGGACTATGACTGCTCAATCCGCTACCATCCTAGTAAAGAGAATAAAGTAGCAGATGCTCTAAGTAGATGGGATCTATAAATTATATCATTAATGAGAATTTATAGGGATCTGGTCTTCTTGCATTTGAAAAAGATGGAAATTAAAATTATAAATAAATAAACATCATCAATCTTTCAAAAATAAATCATCAACCATCTCTTTTAAAGAGGTTAAAGGATCCTCAAAGAAATGATTTTGGAATTCAGAAGAAATCAAAAACTATAAGAAAAGGTAAATCCTTAGATTTCAATGTTAATGAATAAGGAATTTTTAGATATGGATCAAGACAATGTGTTCCATAAAATTCTTATTTAAAGAAAGAACTATTGAATATTGCACATAGTTCAACTTTCTCCATTCACCCAAGAAGCACAAAGATGTATTCAGATCTCTGAGAGCATTATTGGTGGGACCACAGGAATAGTGGGATCACTAAATATATATAAAAGTTCATGGTATGTCAAAAAATGAAGGCTAAAATAAAATATTCTAAGGGGATGATGAAACCATTATTCATACCAACATGGAAATGGGAAAAAATTACCATGGAGTTTTTCACCATAATTTCAAAGACATCTGGAAGAAACAATGTTATTTAGGTTTTTTTGGATCATCTTAAAAATACTTCACACTTCATTGTGATTTGAGAGGAATTATCACTGTATAATCATAGAAGTATATACATCAGAGAAGTTGTAAGGATGCATGAATTACCACTATCGATTGTATCTAATCAAGATATAAGATTCACCTCCAAGTTCTAGAAAATTATCCAACATGATCTAAACATTGATTTGAAATTTAGTGTGACCCATCATCTTCAAACTAATAGCCAATCTTAGTGGGCTATTCAGACACTTGAAGACATGTTGATATCATGTTTTATGGACTTAAAATGAGAATGGGACTAACAACTTCTTTTGGTCAAGTGATGTTACAAAAAAAGCTTCCACTTGATAATACAAATGGGTCCCTATGAATCCATTTATATGAAGAGGTGAAAAACACCTACATTTTGGGATGAATTTTTGGAATGAAAACTGCTAGGTCCTAAAATGGTTGAGGAAAAGGTGGAAAAGGTTAAGATCATTTAGAAGAACATTAAGGCTTCTCAATGTTGAAAGAAGAGTTATACTAACAATAATCAACAAAACCTAGAGTATGATGTGGGAGACATGGTATTAATACACATATCTCCATGGAGGAAATTAATTTGATTTGAGAAAAAGAGAAATTTTATTCCAAGATTCATCAACCCCTTTTAGATTCTTGAACGCATCGGATTAGTGGCCTACTGACTAGTACTCCCACCAAACCTATCTCAAGTACAAGATATATTTCATGTATCTATCTGTATAAATTACATACCAAGTTCCTCACATGTACTCAAACCATTGGTAGTACCATTGGATAATTACCTTTCCTATGTGGATCAGTCGATGAAGACCTTAGATTATATGGAAACATTTCTAGGAAATAAGACAATGCACATTGTCAAATTGTTATAGAGGAACCAAAAGTTTAAAGAAGCAATATGGAAACCGAAGGATCTGATTAAGAAGAGTTACCCTCATCTACTTTAGTGTGAGAAATGAAAATTTTGAGGGAGAAATTTATGAAGGGGGGAATATTGTAATGACCCTAACTTTTATAAATAAAATTTCCCTTTTGGTTTTAATTAAATGTCTTATTAAGTAATGCAGTTATAGAAAACACAAGTGCTTATTTTATTTTATAATATACAATTTTATTTAAAATACCATTAATTATCATTAACATTGATAATATAATCATTTAATAGTGATCACATGATTAATATAAATATAGGGTTTTGACAAATCCAATTGACATAGACAAAATAAGTGATGGCCTCAAATAGAAGGATTGTACCCTATGAATACCATTTATCAGAGCCTCCAAGGGAGATATAATTTCTCAGTTGTTCCCTTTACCAATCCTAAGATAATATCAAACAACTTAATTATGAGTGAAAAAGTTAATGAGATAAGTTCAAGCTCCTCGAGAACACGGCCAAAACCATGTTTGCCGAACCACCACATGAAATTCCCATCATGACAGACCTTAATCTTAAAGAGTTTGATATTGTATTAAGGGTATATGTATCAATACCATAGAAATATTAATATGTACATTATTTTTTATAGAATAATTAATATATTTTCATCTTATTATTGTTACTTTGTAAATGATTTTTATTTTGATACAATTAAGCACCAATTGTATTTTTAGTTAATATTCAAATTCAATTAATGAATTAATGTGTTAATGGATTTTTAAATAAATAATATTTTAATATTATTATTAAATAATTTTTATCAAATATAAATAATCATATATTTTTTATGAAGTCAAATGTAATTTTTATAACAATTTGAAAACTATTATTGTCAAAAACCCATCATTTATTAATAAATGTTGATTTTATATTAAAAGTAAAAAATAAAAAAAATATGAAATGATTTATATAAAATGAATATTATTTTTGGAATCATAACATCAAAATTATCCAATGGTGAATTTTTCATAATTTTCTAAGACAATCAAATTTTCTGGTAAAAATTAAATATTATAAATATACTTTGTGTTTTATGAAATCATAATTACCCAAAACTGATATAATAATTAATATAAATGAGATAAATTAACAAATAAATTTCTTAAATTTAAAATAATTTTATTTTAAGTTTATTTGATTTATTTTTTAATTCCATTTTGAATCCTCCAAAACCTATAATATATTTTAAGGTTTTAAAATCATTTCTTTAAGAGTGTAACTCACCTCCATAAAAGAAAGGGAATTATTTTAATAATTTTGGATATTGGACTTATCAATTAATAAAAACCACTTCCATTTTGAAAAACCATGGGAAAACCCATGGGATGGTTTGTGGTTTTGGATATTTTTTTATGTAGAGTCCAAAACATAAATAATAAAGAAACCCCTCTCATTTCTTATATAACCCCAACCAAGATCGAATTTATATTTACTCAAACTCCTTGGAGAACATACATAATCTTTAATACACTCTCTATATTCCTCCCAAGGTATCCCCAAGCTCTCAAAAATCCCCTCCCAAGATTTTAGAGTCACACACTCAAGTAAGGGATCCTCACCTTCCTCTCCACTTTCAATTCAAGCACCTTCTTTGAGATTTTCCTTCTTAATTGCAATTTTATGAAGTAATTTATTTGTTAAAATACCCAAGTATAAAATTGATTTTTTTAATGACATAACATTTATTATCTATCATTTTGACTTTTACCTAATCCATTACTATGCCAAAATTATGAAGGGATTTCTCTCTTCCCATTTCCATTTAAGCACTTCCTTTATGATATGCTACTTAGTTTCAATTTTTTCATATTGGGATATATTCTTAAATATTTTCCTTACTATCCATTTTATTTATAAATGATTATATCCCTATTACACTCTCATTATTCCTTACATTATCTTTTACATACACATGTTACCATGCTGAAATTTAGTAAGAGTTGTTATCTTTATTAAAGTTTATTTATGATATTTTTTCATATATTTTCAATTCTTAATGTTGGAACATGTATATCCATATCCATATTAATGACAATTTGATTTCAAAATTATTAGAGACCCATTTCTATCCCATCTACCAATTTTATTAATTTTTATGTAACACTGTTATAATATCGAAATATCATCACGATTTCGCATGCCAGCCCAATTGTGTAGTGAATACCATAACCATTTCCTATCAGGGTTGTTCACCTTTATACATTTATACTTTTTAATTTTGGACTTACATGTAATTATTCCATACTTCTTGATCTTGGAATAAATTATGATGATGAATGAATCCACGTTGTATGATCGATATAAAACACTTAATCCTGAGAATGAAATGAATGTGATGGGTGCACCCATATTTATATAGAGCTCCAATGAATTGGGTAATGTTTAGTATCATGATACTTAATGATGGTACAAGGAGTGAAACTAATTAATTTTATATTACTTTTTACACCATGATGTCTTGGCGGTATATACTTGACCTATGTAATGATGTGGGGTTTATGATGTTGCCGCATTTCCCATGTTTATTTTATGATTATCATGCTATATCAATCCTTATTGTTCATGTTCCTTTTATTCCCCATTGATATTCATATTTTATAACATGTATTATATTATTCATTTCATACCTTGTTTATTCCGTTACTAAGATTTATATCTCACCCATTTCCTAGGTTTTTTTCCAGGTTATCCCGTGCAGCTTTAAATCCATTGAATTTTATAAGCATGTTAAGAAAGTTTTCAATAATGTTATTGTATCCCATGTTCAAGATATTATGTTATTTAACTAATTTATAAATAAAATATACTTATCGATATTTTGAGTTGTATTATGTGTAATTTTATTTAATAAATCATGTATTAATGTGAAATATATAACAGGTTTGTTATAAATAAGATAGATTGCCACCTGGTATGCAGGTTGTCCTTTTTCTAAAATATATTCTTATAATGATCTCCAAAATATAATTGACATAATTGAAATAAAATTAATTATTAAATATCCTTTTTACAAAGGTTTTCAATGCATATTTTTTCCACAAAGTCTAATAATCTTATTTGTTTATCAACCCTATATTTTATCAATACCTTTATACTAATTTCTATAAAATATAAATTCATTATTCCTCAAATGAATTTTCCACTAAATCATAAACTTTCTATAAATTATCTTAAATATTCATAACCTTGGTAGATTCTAATTATATAAAACCTAAATTAGGTTTTTAAGACTTTGAACTTATGATCAATCTTAAACTCAAAACCCATTATGGTATCCATATCTATTATGTAAATGAAAACACATGAGATTCTAAAATTTAACATAATACTTAGATGTTTCATAATTCTTATAACAAAAATAATATTGGTAAAATAATTCTAAAACATATTTTTTGGGTATAAATGAAAAAACACTTCTTCCATTTTATTTCCACATAGGTCCTTCCTTGATATAGGTTTTAACCTTGGACATTCATTGTCAATATCTATTAAAATACTTTATAATTTTTTGTAAATAAAATGTGAATTATCCTAAGCATATACCTAGGGAGTTTCAAATTAGGTGTGCAGTAAGGCCCATTTTTGTGTACCAAGTTAGGCTTGAGTAAATCCCAGTGTTCCCTTTTCAAGGGTACATCTGTTGCCGAACCACCTACACTTTTAGTATCTAGATAGGGATTTATTTCATGGAAAAACCACATAATATCTACCTTAATAAAATTTTAGGATGTTTTTCTATACTTATACTCAATGTCTACCTTCAGGTTATGTTACCTAATCTATGTTTTCTTAAATCTAGTTTCCAATATTGATACAAAACTTTCTCTGATTCCAACTATAGAAACATTAACCCCATCAGATCGGCACTGGTTCCTACTACCATTACATTGGAATAGATCAATATTTGGATCAAAAAAGGAATGATTAGTTTAATAGTATTGGTAAACTAGATACATACATGTGTATTCTATTGCAAATGAATACACAAAGTACAAAATATTTTTTCTTCTATTTTTTGAGAATAACTTTATTCCATCTAGAATACCATTGCATATATTTATTATTACACTTGATGGAATCCTAGGAAAATGAAAAAAATAAGGGTGAGATCAAATGATAATTAGGGTTTAAATATAATGGAAAAAATAATGAGTTAATAATCATACTCAATAGGAAAGGTAAATAACTTAGCACACGTTATATTTAAATAATTGGAAAAATAAAACTCAATATGAAAAGGTAAATAACTAATCACACATTCCATTTAAATAACTAGATAAGGAATAATCAATATGGAAAGGAAAATAACTGAAACTGGACCATTTAATCAATAAACTATGAATTAAATACATCTATATTTTTTATAGTGAAAATCTCATGGATAATAATAACTGAATCTGAATGATGGAAATGTAAAACTACTGTATGTCATGTATGAGGCACATGAAAACCTATAATGTCAAGACCTTTCATAATACAATTTAAAACCGTAGGTAAAACCCATTTAATTTGTCTAACTTATTTGTCTTATGAGATCTGTTGATGCATCGAGGGTTGTATAAATTTTGGTCACCACCCATCACTTCTAGTCCAAAGCATTAATAATATATCAAATAATCAATTTAATTAATAAATAATGTTTCTTGTAATTAAATATCTGTATTGAGTAAAAGATATGGATTTATCAATATTCCCCCAATTAACCAAATAACTATCAAAGTAAGAACCATATGAAAAAATGTTATATGATTTAGGACATAAATATATCCATGAAAAATAATATGGATATTTAGGGGAATTTAATGCTCAATGGAAATTGTAAATTTAATAACTCATGGGGAAGTTAATGACTAAAAATATGATTTAAGGAAGTGAATTTCAATACTATCAATGGTAAAAATAATCATTATCCATCTAGAGGAATGAAGTCAGATTTTATTGAAAACATTTTCTAAATTATTTTAATTACCAAAGAGTGGAAAATAGAGAAATCACTTAAAAATAATAATGAATAATCATTTTATAATAAAATTATAGTTTTTATTAAATAATTATAATATAATTTCCTTTAATGTAAATTCAATAATAAATAATATCAATTATAATGATATTGTAGAATAAACCCTTAAAATGGTCATAGTATTGAAGTGATAATTAATTAATGAACTGATTATGTGTATCAATAGTAAATACACATAAATAAGTTTAAATACATAAATATATATTCAAAATTAATTATACACATAATCATATAATATTAAAGATAATGAATAAGTAATTTAACCAAATTAAAATAAATTTAATTCATAAATATCTTTAACTCTTGGTAACTTTAAGTTAAAACATGATTAGATGAAATAATTTAAATTGAAACCCAAAATACAATGAATAATGAAATATTAATGATATTAAATGTATAATGGGTGGTATATACACCATATAAAATAAACTATGTGCATAAAATTACAATATTCCTTAATGAAATGAAATTGAGAAGGAATCCATTACTTCATGCTTTCCTTTTGGTTGTACTTTATTTAATATACTATATAGTGGTTTTAAACATTTTATTTACTTATTATAGAACCATATTATTATTTATTATATCATATATGATACTATTATAACATATTATCTTCTTTTGGTTAATAATATTTCAATATTTTCATCATTTCGAGTAATAACTGCTTTGTTTTTTAGTATGTTTTGAATTGTAACTTTTTGATTCTATTACTTCGATCGTGATTTAATAATATATAGAATTTAAATCATGATATAAATATCATTTATATTCAGTATATATTTATTTATAGTAATCCATAAAATTTAGTGATAGGAAATTAATGGCATTGTTCATTGAAATGGTAGGTCATTCGTACGTATTAACATTGTTTCCATTTTCTTATTGTATCGAAGGAAAGAAAAGTAAATTGTATATATTTATATAATAATTAAATTATAATATTTATTTTATATATATCACATATTTTTATTAAAATAATCGTTAATACATTCAATGTAAAGCATGAACGAATCGCATTGCTTCGTGAGGCGGCAATCCACCGTACACACGAACGACATTATCGTATTCCCAAAAAATAGAAAGCATGAAGGAATATTTTATATGATAATTACAGAAGAATAAATTAATAATTAATATCATAAATATAATATATAAAATTTATTTCTATCATTATTCCCATCCTTGAAAGGTGGTGATGGAAAAATGAATGACATCAGTTTGCGATGCAGTTGCCCACCGTACATACGAACGATGATTTCATAACTTATTTGATAGAAGTGTGTATGGGTATAGGTCATTCCCATAACATAAAAAAAATCTTATAATATTTAGGATAATTAAGTTTTTATACAATAATGGTATAAGAATAATTTAAGGGTGTGGAGAAAGAAATAAAAAAAGATGCATGTTGATGAACGTTACCTCTTCTTCGAGTAACTCCTATTAGTTTTCACCAAAGGCCTTCCTTGGATGGATTTATTCCCAAATTAATGTTTCTAGGATTATGTTATGGGTTTGGTTAAATCAATATTTCTAGTTTGGTATTATCAAAATGGCTTGGAAGGTGTGAAAAAGTGAATAGAGTGAGTTCCCTTTTATAGTGGAGGAGTAGCATTCTTGTATATATGAAAAAATAAACACTATTGGGAGGTATCCCTTACCTCATGTGCCACCAAAAATGAACCATTTTCTATAAAGAAGTGTATATGGTCAAAATATCACCATAAAATGGGTTTTTAACTAGTTTCGAGTCATTTAGACACCATTTCTTTTAAGATTAAACACTCAGTGAACTTATTTTTACCTTAATCGTTGTGATTAAGAATAACTATTTTTGCTAATAACTTATATAAAAAAATAATTTAACCTTATTATATTTTATAAATTATTATTATTATTCAAAATATTTAATCAATTTTTACAAATTAAATTCAAGAGTAGAAGAATTTAATTTAAAATTTATCCCACAAACATGACGACAAATCGGGTTTTTAAAGTGAAAATGTTCTAAAGTTTACAATGTTTTTATATAAAAATTAACTATAAAATTGATTTTAATAAACTAAATTGTATAAATAGATGTAAAATTTATATAATTTAACTTTAAAATCAATTTAAAATATAATTTATTCTTATAAATTATTTAGATGAAAAGTCTTCTTTCAAATAAATTCAGTATTTTTTACTATTTATCAAAAAAATAAAACTTCTCAAAAAAATACCCAATATTCAGCCTAATATAATTTTGAAATTCATATTTTAAAAATAAAGTTTATTTTTCAAAATAATGTTTATAAAAGTTTTAAATTTTAGTTTTAAAATAATTTTTCCATTAAAAGGTGGAAAACCTGCCTTTAGAAAAATATAGTTTATTGTGTGTAAATTGTATTTTTTTCTTATCTTATGCCTATAAAATCTATTGGATAATTTTAAATATATATATATATATATGGTATATAATATATAAATTTCATTAATATCTTTAAATAATTAATTTAATTTACTAATATTATACTCCTTTGGAACATAAAAATATTTTTTTATAAAAAATTTTCCTTTATATTCAACTAATCTTTATATTCATTTCTAATTAATTGGTAACTGAAGAATTCAATCATATATTTTCATAGGTTAGATAATACTATTAATAACCACCAATTTAATTTCTAGAAACTAATTTTCATTTTAAATAATATTATTAATATTATATATTTGTTTTTCAAAACTTGGTCTTGCATGTAATGCAAGCTTTTGAAGGAACTCGTTGTTGTGTGCAACACAAGATAACTCAGTATTGGGGGAATTTCAGGCTATAGAATTGATTGAATTTATTTAAACTAGTAAACATATCATGTAAAGTATCATGTTTTTATATTCCCTTCTAATCTTGGTGTTTCATTTTATACACACTATCAGATATGATATTCATATTTTAAAATTTTGTGGTGTTGTAATTAGAATAAGAAATACCCATAGAAATTAATGGGTTACTTAATATTTCCTCAAATAATAATCATAAGATACTTCATAAAGCTACCCAATAGAAGAAGAAATTAAATATTTTTGACATTAATAATTGAATCAATAATCATAGATCTCAAATATAGAGTTCATTTAAAAATAATTCATGAGAAAGGGTAGATAATTTGGTATAGAAATAAACATTTAAAATAGTGTTTTAAGGAATCAGTAATAGAAATTTAAGAAGGATAAAAATATATAATTTTATCTGAAACCATAGTTCAAACAAAATAGATAACCAAAAATTAGTTCTTATTCTATGAAATCTTGAATGGGTAGAATACTTTAAGTGATTGTTATATAAATGTATTAAGTGATACAAAATTTCACATTAACTAGGTTTGATTATAAATAAGGTACTGAGAAATAAATCTAAGGAATGTATAACCCTAGAAAATAAAGGGAGAATAATATAGGTTTATATTTTAGATCCATATATCTAGAATTTAGAATCATTATATAATGTTAAATAAAGATAAAAATGAGGTAGAGAGATAAAATGCATAACCTTAAGAAAAAATGGTGGTTCGAAGAGTTCCCTTACATCATGTCCAAATTCATTCTGCACTTTAACTTAACATCATAAATAATAAAATTATTTTTTTAACATCTGTGAGAACCCAATTAAACTATATTTAATTTATTATTAAGAATTTATGCTAGTTTATAGTCATTTAATTGAGATGTAGTGTCTATATTCACTATCCCAAGGTCATTCGTTTCAAGGTTCTAAGATCAAATAAAATTTTAGATAGTCCTGAGAGTTCTTATGATGTTGTTCCATTACTCTATAATTGGGATGAATTTTTTTTTAGGAAATTCTGAGAGTTTTAAATTGTTTTAAATGTAAAATATTATTAAAATACACATGGTTCATACAGTACAAATATTATCGTTTTACAGTTAATTTAGATTGGTGATTTTTATGACCACAATGAACATACTTGGTTTTATTTAACCATATAAAACTTTATTAACTCCAAAATATGAAAAAAAAATATACAGATTTAGATATTTTTCACGCTAAAAATTTTATTAAAACCACCCCTACGTCATGTCTAGATTCATTCTTCACTTTAACTTAACATCATACATACTAAAATTAATTTTTTTAAACATATGGGAGAACCTAATGAAACTATATTTGATTTATTATTAATAATTTATGATATTTTGTAGTCATTTAATTGAGATAAAGTGTCTATATTCATTGTCCTAAGGTTATTCGTTTCAATTTTCCAAGATCGGATAAAAATTTAGATAATCATGAGAATTCTTATGGTGTGGTTCCATTACTCTATAAGTGTGATGACATGTTTTTCATGAAAATTAAATGGTTTTAAATGGTTTTAAATGTAAAATGGTATTAAAATACGCATGGTTCATATAGTAAAAATATTATTGTTTTATGGTTGATTTTGTTTGGTAGTTTTTCTGACCACAATGAACGTACTTGGTTTTATTTGACCATAGGACCCTTTATCAATTCCAAAATATGAAAAATATATAATAAACTAATTTAGATAGTTTTTAACCATGATAAATTTATTAAAACCACCCTTTAATGAGGTGTTGAAAAACAAAGTATGTCATTCATAGAGATAGTGAACCGACCATATTGTGAATAATGTTTTTGTTTTATAATGAAATTAAAAGAGGTTGGATAATGGATATTCCATTAACATAATAACATTTCAGTGTATTTATAATATTGGATTCATTATGTCATGTTTTATAGAACAAATTTGGAAAAGGTAGGATAGGAAAATTATTGAAAGAGATAAGTTAGGAATATTACCAATTTGGATTTCCTCTCTTAGAAAACACTTAAAAGTGCCTTGAGATGGTACTTTGGTGGGATCGTCACACTGAGTAAAATGTGGATAGGGTTAATAATAGAATTGTGAAGATATTTGAAAATCTATAATTAATATAATGTGTGAGGATAATGGGTGGTATGTATAAAGGTGGGTGAAGGGGGTTCTGAATATAATATTCTTTTATTTATTATTTTAGTTCAAGACTATAAATAGTGATGAATCTTATGATTATATACAGTAATTTATTCATTTTAGTTTGATATGATGGATAATTATATTACTAATGAATCAATTATTTATGTATTTTACTTATAATTTAAAATACTTTATTTTTTCATGTTTCACTATTCTCCAAAAAATCAATTTTTTCAAAAAATAAAAAAAACACATTTACCAATTTTAATATTATCATCAAGTTTCTAACCCTTTGAAAAAATAATTATGGTATCATAAAATTATATTATCATTATAATAAAATTTATTATAAAACCATTTTATGAATATAAGTATCCTTTAAAATTATTATATTTATTATAATAATAAAAATAAAATATACAAGTTTTTTTAAATAAAAAAAACTTATTTTATAATTTTTGAAACATTTATTTATTTCAAATATGATATAAATTTAAAATATTTTAATGATATAAGATATCTAAATATTATTTTACGCATCCATAGTTGAGGATATTAATCTAATGGTTAGGTCACTATTATTAGCACACATATTACTATTCTAAAGATCATATTACTATTTTAACGGTCAGATTTGTAATAATCATATAGGTTCCCTAAATTTTATAAATACCATATATTTCATTTATTATTTATTCACTTTAGTTTTCTATAAATATTATATCATTATTTTCAAAATATATATTGCATTACTAATATTCTATTTCATTTCTATAATATTGTTTGTGAGTACGATCATTCTAGGGGATCAAGCATATCCAAATTTTCAAATTATAGTTATCTTATTTTATATTTTTTATCAAATTGTAATTTTTATTATTTTATTTTGTATATTTATACTCTAAATTTAACGTTCAAGTTAATATAATAAAAAAAATTGGTTCTATCTTGTGGTGCATGTGATTTATATAACACTACATTACTAAAAATGGCACATTTATTTAATTAGAAGGAAAATTACTTTAAAAAATATGGTTCATTATATTCTACACCCTTAAGAAATTTAACCCACTAAGATGAAAACATATTTTTGTAATTATGTTTCACTACTTCCTTTGATCCCCATATAGACTCCTCATACTTATGGTTCTGCCATAACACATTCACAAGGTGAGTTTTCTTATTGTGTAGAAATTTTTCTATACCATCCAAGATCTTCTTCGACTACTCCTCATAAGATAGATCATTATAAAAATTTATAACCTTTGTATTTAGTAAATTTGTTAGATCTATTATGTACTTACTTAAGAGAGATGCATGGAATATTTCATATAATTGATACAAGGTTGGTGTTGGTTCTAGTTGATAAGACACAACTCTGATGGATCAAGAATATCAAAGGGTATGATGTATCGAGAAAATAACTTTCCCTTATCATAAAACCTGATGACTATCTTCTATGGAGATGTATAGAGGAAAAATTTATCTCAAACCTCAAACTCCACGTATTTACGATATTTATTAGTATATATTTTTTGGATTTAATCATTACTGATCTGTTTCTGAATGGTATTTACATTTTCTACCATTTATTGAACTGTTTCATGTCCCAACACCTTGAATTTGCCAACTTCATCCCAACACACAAGTTTCCTACATCTCCTAATATATAGTAATTTATATGGATCCATTTGGATTCTTTGGAAGAATATATTATTATATATGAACTCAACTAGATGAAGTTGTTTATCCCATCCTCCTTGGAATTCTATCGACCATGCTCTATACATTCCCTAAAGTGGTAGCATTGTCAACTCATATTATCCAATAGTATTAGGGTGATAAGTTGTATTAGACCTTAAATTAGTGTTTAGAGTATTTTGGAGACTTTTCCAAAACTCAGAGGAAACCCCTGGATCTTCATTGGATATAATCAATAGTGGTGTTTCATATAGTCCCACCAGTTACCCAATGTACATACTTGCAATTTGATCAAGTAAGAAGTATTATAAAATTTAAATGAAATGAGTGGTATTTATAAGATGATCCAATAAAAACAATATTGAATTATTTCCTATGGATTTCTTTGAAAGACCCATGAAAAATTATATGGTAAAATTTTCTCATTTTCATATGGGTATGGGTAATGGTTGCATCATTCCCTTGTAATTTTTTCTCTCCACCTTCACTTTTGACATACAAGGCACTTTTTTGTATATTATGAAATATATTTCTTATTATTGTCCCACCAATAGTGTCATATTACATCTCAATACATCTTTATGTTCCCTAGGTGGATAGAAAATGTTGAGATATGTGAATCATTCAACATATCCTTCTTTATATTATGAATTAATGGTATACAATGTCATGATACAAATATTACAACTCTTTTATAAATTTTGAATAATAAGGATTTCCCTTCTCTTATAGATTCGACCTTCTTCTGTATTTCCAAATCACCCCTTTGATCATCCTTTATCCACTCTAGAATGGATAGTTGAGTAATCATTTGGTCTTGGTATGATTTTGTTCCTTCTTTTATGACTTCAATATCCATCATTATCAAGTCTAAGTAGATTTAATCCCTCTCAATTCTCATCATTGATAAGGTTATAGGATAATATCTACTTATAACATCTTCCTCTTTTTCCTCCTTATTAGGATAATAATGGATTAAGCAATCATTATCTCTGATCAACTATAACCATCTTCACTAGAACATATTAAGCTCTATATATGTGAATATATACTTAAGGATATTATAATTCATGTATATTTCAAAATTCTACCTATAACAATATTTCTTACAAACCTTCAATACAAGATCACTGAATTCAAAACTACATCATACATTGGATATTTTTTTAGGGAATTTCAATTCTCAAGATGCATAGGCTATCACATTATCATTTTGTATTAGTACACAAAAAATTCATTCTTTGAAGAATTAATAAATACCATGAAATGTTCCCCACTTGAGGGTAATTTGTGGATTGGTGTAGTGATAATACTCTTTTTCAATTTTTTAAAGCTCAATTATTATTCATTGGTCCAGATTAACTTCACTCTCTTTTGAGTTATCTTGGTCAATAGGACTAAAAATCTTGATAATTTCCTCACAAATCTTTAGTAATACTCGGTTAGTCAAAGTAAACTATGTATCTTCATCATAGATATTGGTATGGGAAACTCCACAATTTATTTTGTCTTTGAAGGGTCTACAAATATCCATTTTATAGTGATAAAAAATTTTAGTAATGATACTTTCTCCATCCAAAAATCCCTCTTACTATACTTTTCATATAACTTCTCGCTTCATAATTTCTTATCATTGTACTTAAATTCTCATCATGAACCTAAATTCTTTTAGTGTATATCAAAATATCATATATAAAGACGGCCATAAATTTTTCATGGTAATATCTTAATAATATATTTATTAAGTCTATAAAGTTTTTTGGAGAATTAGTGAGTTTAAATGGAGTACCTTGTATAGTAGGTGGTCTTTGGAATATACATCTTTTTAGCCTTTATTTGATTATACCTTGATAGAAGGTCCACCTCAGAGAAATATTTTTCCCCATGTAGCAGATCAAATAAGTTATCAATCTATGGTTGGGGATACATTACTAGAAAAAAGGTTATTTGAGATGGGTTATTTTTTATGGGTAAAGAGATCATCACAAATAATCCAGAGAAAGGATGTATTTGCAATAAAACAATTTTTCATCAAAAATTATTACTTTTTGAGATGGAAAAAATTTTCCATCAAAAATACATTTCGCATGAAATCGTGTCACCCAACAGGAAATTTTGTTATGATGGCTAATAACAATAGATGTAAAATTCCATCGCTATTACTCATCACATGCAAACTTTTGGCAGTGGGAAATGATGTCATTCACAAAAATATTTCATGAAAAAATTAATTATGATGAAATAAATTCCATTCCAATTAATTTTAAATTAAAAATAGTGACCTCCCTTCTTCCTCTCCATCCTCATTTCTTCTCCCAATTATTCTATAGCGCACATGACAACTGGCCTTCCCCCTCTAAAAAACTCCATTGTGGTCGATTTTTTACATATCCAGATTTGAAACATCTTGGTAAGTATTCCAATTGTCTCCTCTTTTGTTATTTTTACGCTTTTTCATTTAATCATGCATGAATTAGTTTGGGAAAATCCAAGGTTAATAAATTTACCCAATTTTTATGTTTTATTTGGTATTTAGGGTTACTGTAAATTTGTTATTCTCTATTTGGGTGTTCATCAAGTCTGTATGAGTTATTTTAATTGATTTAAATTATTTTTCTCATTATTTAATCTTTATATTTAATTGATTTTTATGTTTGGTATTTTAGGTTACTTTAAATATATTATTTTATGTTATTATTAGAAATATCTTAATTATGGGTTACTGCAATTATATTATGTATGTATATATGTATGTTTGTATGTTGGTACATATTATAGGTTATAGCAATTATATTATCATTTACTGTAATTATATTATTCATTACTGCAATTATATTGGAAATATGTTTATTTTAGGTTACTATAATTATATTATGTATGTATGTTTGTATGTGGGTATATATAGATTTAATATGTATATATTTTTAAAAAAAGTGTCAAAATACATTTTTTTGTATTTATATTATTTAAAAAATCATGTAATAAATATAAATAATACCTTGTGACTATTCATATATAAACGTTTTAAAAACATGTAAGGTTTTAAATATATATATTTATATTAAAAAATGTGTAAGGTTTATATATATATATATATATATATTTATATATGTGTGTGTGTTTGTTAACATGTGAATATATATATATATGAACATTTTAAAAAGACGTGTAAAGTTTTGTGTGTGTGTGTGTGGGTATTGAAAAGTGAATATATATATATAAACTTTTTTAAAAAATGTATAAGGTTTTATATATATATATATATATATATATTTGTGTGTGTGTGTGTTTTAATAGATTTTATAATTTTATTTGTTTAAAAATTAATAAAATATATTTGATTAAGAAATCTTGTAATATAGATACATAAACATTTTAATATTCATATATAAACGTTTAAAAAAACATGTAAGGTTTTTGATAAATATAAATATATGTGTATGTATGTATGTATATGTAGATTTGATATCTATATTTTTTTTAAAGTGTAAAAAATAAATTTGATGTAAATATATTTGATTAAGAAAGTATGTAATATATATGATATATGAAATAAATAGGAAATTATTGTTTTATAAAAATTAGGAGAAAATTAATTTTAAGAAAATGTTTTAACAAAATGTTATTTATGAAAAATTTCTCAATAAAAAACATTATAAAAATTGTTTTAATGAAAAAAAATAACAATTAAAAAGAAGTGTTAAAAACTTGGGTAATAATAATTAGTAAAAATTTGTAAAAATTTGTAAAAATTTATAAAAATACTAACAGATATTAAAAATTCAAAAAAAATATTAATTATTAAAAATGCATTAATAATTTAAATAATTAGTAAAAAAATAATAATTTATAATATTTATTAAATAATTAGTCAGTATTATTAATAAATAGTAAATATTAATGATAATTTTAAAATATTATTAATAATCTGTGAAAAATTATAAAAAAATAATAAGAACTATTAAAAATTAATATAATTCATATAAATATTGGATTAATTAAAATTATTAATATTTATAATTCATATAAATGTTTCAAAATATATATGTAAGATTACTAAAATATTAAAAATATTACCCTCATGTGTGATATTACCAAACACCCAATGTGTACAAATTTTATTTCACATAAAGAGTAAACCCTGCATCCGTGAACTAATAGTGGTCCTAGATTTCTGACATGATACACCTTTATAGAGATACTTAAATTTTTTGTAAAAAATTATAATAAAAATATTAAATGAAGTACCATCATACATGATGTTACTAAAATCTTGATGCACACAAATTTTATGTCAAGTCTAGGGTAAACAAAGCATCCTAGACCTAAAGGTGGTCTCCCATTTTTTTTATATGATACATAGTTTAAGAGATTACTTAATTTTTTTATAAAAATTTACAATAAAAATATTAAATGATCTACCCCCTCATTCAATGTTACCAAACACCCGACACACATAATTATTATGTCATGCATAGGGTAAACCCTATGTCCCATACCTAAACGGTGGTCTGAGATTTCCTATATGAGGCACTATTATGGATATATTCCATTATTTTCAAAAAACATTATGTGTGTAGTATAATATATTTAATATCTTATTCTATTTGTATTGAGCCTCTATGGGCCCCAAAATCTGGTGTAAACTCATCACCTCACTCTAATTATATTTCATAAAATATTCAAAGGTGATAAAATATAATAATAATTTTCATTTATTCACAATGAGTAAAAATTATTCTTATTTTTGTTATTTTTTAGATAACTATGAGCTCTGAAAGTAAACATTAGTTTCTATTATGTTATTGTGACTATATAATTCATCAAAACAATTCCAATGGATCTAGTATGAATTATGTCTACATTGAGAGTGTTCAGACATTTATATCATTTGCATCATCAAGTTCACAATTTGTTTCTAAAAGAACAATTAAATTCTCATTTAAGAAATGTCATCTTAGTAGATTTGAAACATTTGACAATCTTGTACTTCATCTACTGCATTTTGGTTTTTGAAAAGATTGTATTTTTTGGTATCAACATGGTGTATACAAAAATTTGGGTTCCGAATCTATCATTTCAGAATTTAGTATTTGGGTAGTTGGTCTATATATTCATGAAACAAAAACTCAGAATGATATTCTAAATATTGAATCAGAACCATAAAAATTTTATAATTTGTCAAAATCTACTAAGGAGGCCTTATATGTGAGATACCATATGAGAAAATTTGAATCTTTTATAGAATTTATGGCTCTTAAATCATATTTTGGAATGTGAAATAGTTGTTGGGGCCAGATTTTATCTTTGTTTAAATCGTTCTTCCCTTATGGAAATACATTGCCTGCAAGTTTCTATAAAAGTAAGTGGTTGGTCCATAATTTGGGTCTTATTTATCAGAATATTAATTCATGTTCAGATGACTACATCTTATATTATGGTAATTATAAAGAATTATTTAACTATAGAACATGAGGATAATCGAGGTATAAAGAGACATAATAAGGAAAATATAGATTTCATATGAAATATTTGAGGTATTTTCCAACTACGTCCCATTTACAATATTTATTTATGTCTTGCAACACAACTGCATTGATGGCATGACATAAATAAAATATTTCCATCATTAAAATATTAGATCATTCATGTGATGGTGATTCATGGAAACACTTTGATTATCTTCATCCTTATTTTTTTCAAAACCTTGTAAGATATGATTGGGTCTTTTAATGATAGTTTTTATCCCTTTGGTTTTTATAGCAGTCAATATTTTTGTTAGCCTATTTTCATTACTCCGTACGACTTAACTCCTTGGATGTGGATGAAGGGACCATATATATATTTGATACTATTAATTCCATGAAATCAAAATAATAATAATATCGATGTTTATTTGAAGTCGCTAATTAATGATTGAATTTCATTATAGAACAATAGTTTGACTACATTTGATATAGATTCATATAAGAATTTTACATTTAAGTTTGCATTACTGTGGATGATTAGTGACTTTACAACATATCCTATGTTATCTGGATGGAGTACACATGGTTTAAAATCAATTTTGTATTTCATGTCTGAGAGAAAAATCTTTATGCATGGAAATGGGAGAAAGACTGGTTATTTTTATTATCATCGAAGATTTATTCCTACAGATCACCCATTTAGAAGGAACAAAAATAATTTTACAAAAGGTGGAATTGAAAGAGATGAACCTCCAACAGTGATCTTAGGTATTCATGTAAAATCTTTCGTCTTTTCATTACATCCTATTACTTTTAGAAAACCCATAAATGAAATAAAAATAAATGGTTTTGATAGAGATCATAATTGGATAGAGTGGAGTATTTTTTGGGACCTTTCATATTGGTCTAATTTGTTGGTTTGTCACATATTATATGTAATTCATGTGGAGAAAAAAATGCTAACATATTTTATACGATGTTGGACACTCTTGGTAAGACCAATGATAATGTAAAGGCACTGTTAGGTCTTTCCTAGATTTTCAAACATCTTAAACATGAATTAATTGAAGGTGAATGATAAAAAATTTACTGAATCCAAAAGCATATTATAAAATTTCTAAAGAAATCCATTTATTATTCTATCATTGGATTATATATTTGAGGTTGTCAAATGGTTATAATTCTAATTTTTCTCATTGTGTAAGAAATTGGAATATTTTCAGGTTAAAAAATCATGGATTCCATGTCATAATGGAAAGATCACTACATGTTGTTCTTATAGGGATATTTAATTATTCAATCTCGGACATGTTTACTGAAATATCATATTTCTACTGATATATTTATGTGGAAATATCAGATTATGATGCACTGAGTATGCTTTAAAAAGATTTGGTTTTAAATTTTTGTAAATTGGATAAAATATTATCGTTGGCCATTTTTGACTCAATGTGACATTTAATATTTCATTTTCTATATGAAGATAAGTGCGGAGGGTTAGTATAATTCTAATAGATGTGACCATTTGAGAAATGTATAAAAATATTAAAGAAGAATGTATGTAAAAAAGTATCAATTGAAGAGTGGATTTTACAAGAATACTTGTAGGAGTAAATTTAAAATTTATGCTTTGTTTATTTTTAATCAAAATATCCTTCAAAATAAAATAGTATGGGTCATAGTGAATAAATTTTGATGATTTCACAGACCATCAGTTGTCAGTTTTTAATCATCCCAAGCTTAGTTTTGGTGGTTATCATGAATGATGTATTTCAGATGAATAACTTCACAGATATCATACATATGTTCTACTAAATTGTGGAAAAAATAAACAATTGGTGATGTAATAACGTAATTTTCTTCTATAAAAGACTTTGGAATATGCTTTTTGTTATTTCAGAGCAGCGCCTTCAGACGGCGTGTGATTCCGAGCCCCGGTGTGGCCGGAATAAAATTTTCAGTGTGTTCACACTGGGCACGCCAAATAAATGGGATAACTCCAAAACGGTGCTTCGGATCCTAAATCTAAGTGTACTTATGGGTCCGTAATGGGGTTCTCACCCTAGGAACGACATAAAACATGTCGGCGCAAGGCGTTTGGACCCCTCGCTCTCTTCCGAAACGTTAAACGGATAAATAAAATAATTAATTTATTTGTTTAATGGTTAAACTCAATTATATCTTAAAAGGTGGCTCATATTGGAAAAACGAGGGCACCGTTGAGTCTGGAGCATGCCTTTTACCCTAGGAGGGGTGTAACTTTCATGGGCGCGGGCCTTCTGTGAAAAATGCCACCGAGGGCATTTTCGTAATTTGGTGGCTTGGGGCGTTCAGTTTTATAACTTTTGAATGGGGCCTCGGATTAAAATTATGAGACCTTCGTTGTGATTGGGATGTGGTGTTTACCCTTGGGGATGCTTAACCTCGACCCCGTCGAGAGTTTCGGGTGATGGTCTTTTCGGGGGTGTTTAAGTTAATTAATTTTTATTATTATTATTTAACTCTCTATTTAAACACCTCACCCTCTCTCCCTTTCTTGGTTGATACTCTGGTAGAATAACCCTCAAGGCATCTCCCTCAATCTCCTCCTCCCTCTTTCAAGCTTTGGCGGTTGCGGATCCGGCTGGTGGATCCTTTGCGAAGCATCGGGCAATGCTTACGAGGTAGGAGATCGTCGCTTTGTTTTTAATTTCATATATCCTACTTTGAGCTAAATTTTCATTGTCAATTCTCTATCAAAACTTTTATCAAAGCCCATAATTGTGTAGCACATATTATGGACTTTCCAATGAACATTTCAGTTTCGAATTTGGAGTCCTGAGGCCTCCGCAATCACCCACCGAAGATTGCGGGTTTTAGAGTGTTTCCGGCGGTTTTTTGGGCGTTCCGGTGAGAACAGGGCGGCGGTCCGGCGAGCCAGCGCGGCAGCGCGGAAGGCGGTCCTGGCGGAGGCGGCGGCTCGGCGTCTTGGTCCAAGCGGCGGTCTTCAGCGGAGCAGTCGGCTCCGGCCAGTCAGAGGTGAGCGGAGGCGAGCGGTAGGGAGGAGCCGCGGGGAGCGGGGTTGCGGCGCTGTTCCGCTGGGGCTGCAGGCGAGCGGCCAGGGCGAGTCGGTCGCTCGGGAGGAAGACCCACGATCTGCAGGTCTGGTCGAAGGAGACGACCTAGATCAGAGGAAAAAAATAAAATAAATAAAAATTAAAATAGAATTTTAAATTAAGTTTATAATAATAATAATAATAATATTATTATTATTATTATTATTATTATTATGAAAATGGTTTATATTTAATAAATCATAAACTGGGGGTCGTTCTGCATCCTATCAGTGGTGATGCGTTTCTTAATTTGGGAGGAATTTTTGAGATGGTTCCGGGAATTTTTAATTCCCGAGAAGAGGGGCTCGGTGCCACGACGCGTACTTTAAGTGGTTTGGTGTTTTTCTCGGGGGTTCTTGTTTTGGACGACGCGGACACATCTGATGTCCGTTTTGAGCGCTATCAGTGGCGTTGAGACCCTGGTGTTGAGCCGGAGGTTTCCAGTGTGGTTTCAGGTGTTGAAACTGGAGTTGAGGTGTGGGCCCCATGGCCCGTCTTTCGAGCTACGTGCAGCATTTTGTAACTTTTCCATCAGACATCCGTTCAGGGCATGAAAGTAGTTGATCCTGGGTTTTTTTCCGAGGGCATTGCAATGGTGCAATCCGCCCGCTTTAATTCAGCACGCTGGTGCAGGCCCCACGAGTGTCGTCTTGGGAGTTGGTGGGGATTTCCAGCTTTATCACCGGGTGTCTGTTTTGGACAAGTGAATAGTCAATCTTGTGTACTTTTTTGAGAGGATCACAACGGTGCGATCTGTTCGTTGTGATTTGGGACTGGGATGCGGGTCCCACATAGCACCGCTCGTGTGCGGTGCGCCGGAATGCATATTTTTCTCTGGATATCCATTCCACTCAAGTGAGCAGTCCTTTTGACATGTTCTCCCGAGGGGATCGAAACGGTGCGATGCGCCCGACTGTTTTCGGGGTCGAGGCTTGGGACCACGGGACGTCGTTCGGGCGTAAAGCGGTGTTGGACGGCTTTTCCATCAGATATCCGTTTGAGGTGAGTAAGTAGTCTATCTTGCATGTTTTTTCGCGAGGATTACAACGGTGTAATTTTTTTAGGTGAGCGGAGCCTCTTACGTGATCTTATTAAATGTGGAAATATAAAAGGTGCTCTGGGGGCGGTTCTTCTACTGTGTTTGTAGAGAACCCTTGGCGTGAGATCGCGTTCACTCCCGTGTGGATGAAGTTGATGCTTGAAGAGATGTAGTTGGTCTTGCCTGGGCCGATGAGGTGGAATGTTGGAGTTGTTACATTTACGTCTTCGCGTTGACATTGGGTGTCGTGTGCACATTAGCCTTTGGGATGGAAACATGGTATACTCTGGGAGTATACGGGAATGCTTGGAGGTACATGTGGTTGTTTTTACCTAAGAACGTTAGTGCGCTTGGTTGGAGTTGACTTGGGGCCACACATCGTGTGGCCCCATGTGTGTGTCGTGTTCTGCTTTGCATACCCTTGACCTCTCGCGACATATAGGGTCATTCTTTTCTCGGTTGTTTGAACAGCGGGGTTGTGTTTTCCCCTAGTTCCGTTCTCGGTTGTTTGATGAGCGGGGTTGTGTTTTCCCCTAGTTCTATTCTCGGTTGTTTGACCAACGGGGTTGAGTTTTCCCCTGGTTCTGTTCTCGGTTGTTTGACCAGTGGGGTTGAGTTTCCCCCTGGTTCTGTTCTCGTTTTTTTTTGACCAGTGGGGTTGAGTTTCCCCTGGTCTTGTTCACGATGGTTTCGACCAGTAGGGTTGAGTGGTTTTCCCCTGGTTCTTTTCTGGATGGTTTGGCCGGCAGATTTGCTTCGTGTTCCCTGATAGAGTTCTTGTGGATTCGGTGTGACCAACACATTACGCGGGCACCGATCCTCTACCCAGGAGGTTGTTTCCAGCAGGGCTGGCCAATGGGTTATCATCCAGCAGAGATGGCCCGAGTGGTACCATCCAGCAGGGATGGCCAGTGGGTTACCATCCAGCAAGGATGGCTAGTACAGTGGTGTTCACCGAGCAGTACCATCCAGCAGGGATGGCCAGAGCAGTTCCAGGTTTACCTCCAGCGGGGCAGGGAAGTGGTCCCCGATGCTGGGTTTATCTCTAGCTGGGCTGGGAAGTGGTCCCCAATGACAGTTATGAGCCTCCATCCAATGGAGTACCCTTTTACGGTACTGGGATTTGGGACTCGTCGACGACTTTAGCCGGGTCGCCCTCTAGTGGACTACCCTTTTGCGGGACTAGGTAGTGTGGCACCCATCGATTCTTGTCGGGTCTCCCTCTAGTGGGAAATCGTCAACTTCCAGGGATAGACCTCCAGTGGGGCTGACCAGGGGGTCGCCTATCGACTTTGAGGAGACTTCTTGACTTTGGGGCAGTGACGAGGTGTGGTTTAATGTTCCCCCAGAACTCTCAAGTATGAGGGGCGCTTTCCCCACTTAGATGCATCCTTGTGACGAGACCTAAAACCATGCGGGTGAGTCAGTTCTACCTAAACCGGATAGTGTCAAGGTGTGGTGATTTGATCCCCTTGACTTGTAGTTCAGGGAAGACGGGCGGAATGCTGGGCATTGATGGTGTTTACTTCTGGGACTGTTGGCTACTCACTTTCTTGGGATGAGCTACGGGACGGAGATCCCCTTACGATCTTGTTCAGGTTTCTTGACAGAGCGAATATATATGTGTACCTTGTTCCAGTACTCACTCCTTGGGTTTTGGTTACTCTCCTTCTAGGAGAGGTGAAGACGCACGGGGTATGCCACGTACTTTCTGTGTCTAGCTTCTCGTGGTTGGACAAGTCTACTCTCCTGCTATAGGTAGCGAAGACTCGACAGGAAGTTCATCTTCTCACTGTTTCCATCTCCTTGTGTCTGGACGAGTCTACCTCCTTTCTCTTGTTGGGTTGAGCTGGACTCTCTATTGTTACTCTACTACACTCCTTGTTGTACTCTTTACTGCACTCTCGGTTTTACTCCTTTACTTTCCCATGTTCTATCTACTACTCACCCTTCGATACCTCTTTTTTTATCCCTCAAGACTTCGGGGTATCCTACTGAGTATTTTTATACTCACCCCTACTTGGGATTTTCCCGCACTTGGTGTGCCCTTGCAGACGACGGACAGGTTGGTCGTGACTTCAGTGGAGCTTAGGAGTTCAGGAGCTTGGACCTCGTGCGGTGGTTGTAGTCGAGCTCTAGGTGTGGGACCCTCCCAGTTGTTTTCTTTTGTTTACATGTTGCCGGGTTGTGACACTTTTCTGGTTGGGCACGTGTTTTTCCCTTTTTCCTTTTTAGTTTACCTTCAACTCTAGATTTGTACTTATTAGAGGTCGATGCACTTTTGGTGGTTTGTATATAGCATTTTCCCTTTACTTTACTTGTCTTTTCTTTTACTCTTCACTTCTGGATTGAGTGGGTTGCGTGTGTGTGTACAGGTACTTAGGAAAAGGCCTCCCCGAGTTGTTTAGCCTTCGACGCTGGTCGCCAACCCCTGGCCTATGGAGGCGGGCTTGGGGTAGTTGCGGCTCGAGCCCGAGTAGGGTCGGGTCGTGACAGGTGTAGTAACTACTCATTATTATTTTCATAAATTTTTATAATAGATACATTTATTTTTAGTGTTTTTTTATAGATTGATGATGACCATATCAAAAAATAGTTTATACAAATTAAATCTACTGGCCTTGAAGAATTTATTCCACTAAATTTTTCATATTGGTTTTAAAGAAAAGTAATTTATTTTGTTTTCAATTTAATAGTAAATCAATTTTGTAATGATATCTATTATTAATATTTTTTATTTTTTTCCAAGTAACAAAACATAAAAGTAAAATTGATAGTCGATTATCTGTGCTAAAAAACCCTACATTAAAATTGGTAAAATCTTATAATGGGTATCTGGTTAATGGATTTTGACTATATACACTCATATATGGTGAATCAAAGAAATAAATGAATAGTGGTCTTTGTTTGAAAGGATATAATTATAAAGAAAGTGAAGTTATATTTTATGGAATGCTAGATGAAATAATTGAGTTGTGTCATCTGGTACCAAATTATGTATCAATATTTAAATTCCTTTGGTTTGAAACTGATTGAGAGTTGTGATTTCATCCACAACATGGAGTCATTAACATTAAATATAATAGTCTTCTTATATCAAATGAACCATTTAAGTTAGAACATCACTCGCATCAAATTTATTATGAAAATTACTATGATATTTCAATATATTTGAATTATTGGAGGAGTGTAATAAAAATTAAATCTCATGACAATCCATTTATTAAAAATTAAAATGGTTTTATTGAAGTGAAACATATTTAATTTTTTTAGGAAACAACCTCAGATATATATCTTACCTAAAGAGGTATAAATATCAATAATTAAACCCCCCCACCCAGTTAAGGGATAATGATAATGATAATGTTGAGGAATTAATAAGGGGTGATGAAACTTAAATTTGTATGGAAATTAACGATGATTAAAATGAATATGAAGACATTTTCCTTGATAAAGATGATGAAGAAGATGACGAATGATGTATTATATTTTGGTATTTATTATTTTTTTATATTTTATGATTGCACCAATAATTATTTATAGGAAATATTTTTGGTTTTAGATGGGTAGTTCTAATGATCTATTTTGTTCCTTCACTGATCCTAGTAATTATTAGTTTTTTATATTTGATATATTAATTAAAAATTATTTACATGTGATAATATTATATTATTCATGGTATTTGTTAGATTTTTATATTTGATATCTATATTAACAAATATTTACATATTGGATTATTATATTTTGGTATTTATTAACAGGTAATTATTATATTACGGTATTCATTAGTTTTTTATATTTGATATATGTATTGAAAATTTGTTACATGTAATATTATTATATTATGGTATTTATTGGTTTTTTATATTTGATATTTGTATTAAAAATTTCTTGCTGGTAATATTATTTGTTTTGGATGGCTGGAGATACTACTGATGATCTATTTCTTTCTCTCACTGATGATACACTTCCTACTGATGAGCCTGATTCATTTGATCTGCAGGATGTTTCACCTATCAGGAGGGGGTATGGTATTGCATGATTGATAATTCTAGACCCTATTCTAGAGATAATCTTGTCTCTTGATTTTTATCTTTATTTAAAGAGGTATGTTTAATTGTTTAATATATTTATTTTATATTAATTTTTTTTATTAAATTTAGTAATAATATTATGATTATTTGTTTTTCTTTACACATATTTTTCATTTAGCAGTTGGGAAGGCTAGTGTGATTCTTATAATTTATTTTTCTTAAGCTATTGGTATCATGGGATCATGTTCCCATTATCATTTTTCATTAAATGTTCGGCCACTAGATTCTACATTATCAATTAATATGTATTTTTTAAAATTTAGTTATTTACTGACAAATAGTTTTTAATTATCATGCTAAATTTATGGCCTCTGATTACTTATAGCCTAAGAGATCCTATCTAAGAAGAATGGGAGATTTGTATACGTGATCATTTTAGTTAGTTTTTACACAACCTCAGAAAGTGAGCTATGGATAAAGATTCTGCTACTATTTTGGACCAGTCTTGTATATCCCATTGACCTAACTATACCTATTCTTGGGTATGGGTTAGATTTTTATCCTACTGTCTAGGAGATAATTTTAAGAAGAGGTTATCATTTTGACGTCAAAGCTAGGGGAGGAAGGTGATCACACATAGGTCCATAAGTTGTACATTTGGCATACATCAAAAACATATGCTAAGTAATATTATTTATTAATATATATATATATATATAAATGTAAACTTTAATTTTATATTTTTGCTACTCACCCCTCTATTACAGAGTTTGAAGTTTATAATAAGATTTACAGTGATCCCCGTATAGGACAACTTGTTGGAGACCAATAGAGCCATATTATGGTTAGTAATTTTTAAAAAATATCACTAATATTAATTTTATTGTTATTATCATTTTTAATTATATTTATAGGAAATGTATGAGGTTGTGACTTCTCATTCATGAGAGATTCAAGGTGATAGAGAAGAAGATTACATGGGTGAGTCAGGTTTTGATGAGGGGTCTTGGATATAGGTGACTTTTCATGTTGTCGATAAAGGTTGGGTTATTGTTATTGTTTCTCGAATGACACCTATGAGTTATTATGGTACTTTTGTGTTTTCATTAGAGACCTTAAAGGGATCTCATGGTGAGTCATCATCATTTTCTAATGCATGGTATAAGGAGAGGTTGAGAGCTAAGGATGAGAAAATATAGTGGATGGAGAGATAGAGGTAGGAGGAACATGAGCAGAAGCATCGGATAGAAGAGAAGATATTAGAGTACATGTGATGTCTTGTGTGTGGTGTTCTTATATAGTTTCCTCCCATTGATCCATTTAGTGACCCTCCTCCACCTAATTCAAGTTGATGTTGTGTGAATTTTTATGATTGTTCTATATTTTTGGGTGATAAACATATTATGTGTGATATAATGTATTAATGTTATCTTTGTTTTTATTCTTTATAAATATTTTTAAATTTTTAAATTTTTTATTTTATTGTTTTCAATTTTTAAATTTTTTCAAAATTAATAATTATGACAGATCATTATATCCACTACAATTGAATATTTGCAATGGGTTCATCATAATTACTTATTTAACATATTTTCCCAAATTATTTGTGATGAATGTATTAAAAAATATGAATAATAAATATTTATGAAATCCTATCGTAAAAATCCCCAATTATGATGTCATTTTTTGTGATGGATCAATAGCGATAGACTCTCATCGCAAATAAATTTTTGTGACAGGATTATCTCGCTAAAGATCCATCATAAAAAATGAAAAATACATTTGTAATGATAATTCTTTATCATGATTTTTTTTAGTTCATGATAGTTAATACAGAGGCATATTGACCCATCCTTCTTTTGATGAAGAGGACCAGCATGCCCCATAGTGAAGCACTCAGGAAAACAAACCTCTTTTCAATATTCTCATGTAACTACCACTCCAGTTCTTCCAATTCTTCCAATTCATTAGTGTCAATCATATAGGGAGTCATGGATATAGTTAGAGATCTAGGTATAAGTTTAATTGATAACTAAACCACTCAGTTAGAAGGAAGATTGGGAAACTCTTCAAAGAATACAAGAGTATAATCCCTTACAATGGTCATGACTTCATGTATGATTCTATTATTTGTATAAATTATTTGATCTAGATATTCTTTCTCATATAGAAATAATTTACATTCTTAAGGATAATATTCCAAAGGAGATTCATTCTTCTTATTACAATTTTATTAAATAAGAGGATGATTCAGGATATGAAGAGTGATTTCCCTCTCATGGAAGTTGATATTGAATTTATATAAGTATAACCAATACATTCTGAGTATAGAATTAAATTACACTAAAGGAAGTATAATAATATATTCATGGAGGTAAACTCCAAAAAAATGAATAGGGATGATTTGTACATTTGGAATTTAATAATTTCCCTATTTTTTCACACATATAACTCAACCATCATGTTTTTAGGTGGTGTTTGAATCATTATACTAAAATTTCATGATATTAAATAATGTGCAGAACTATAATCATGTAATAACTTTATATTTCATGAATGGATAAGGAGACCACCTTTCACTATTGGATTCTAGATCAATTCATTTAATATATCCAAAATAAACTTAGAGATGAGAATACTAAAACTAATAAGAATATAAAAGAGAAACTATAAACATAGAAGTAAAAAAATATAATTAAAATGTATATATTCCAACTTATGAGTATATAGATTTCAATATATATTATCCATTTTAATTTTCTTATTAGTTTTTCTCACCTAAAAATCTATTCATGTCCTTTATAATTGTTCATAAAGAGCTTTTAAATTTAACAAATCATATCCTCTAGGAGTGTTAAACCGGATGTACAACAATAAATCTTTCTCATACACTAGGTATAGGCCAAGTTAATAGCCAAAAATCCATTTTGTGGTTATTACCCATAGGTAAATCTATGCTAGAGACACATCTACTTTTAATGTCCAAACAGGTATTTCATTTCTTGGAAACCAATCACTCTATACTCTACCAAAATTTCTGGATGATTTTATATACTTAGACTTATACCAAGAGTTTGTACTAATATACACATTTTCTAATCCCAAAAAATAATTTTCTATTTCTATAATACCAACTATAGAGATCCTATACTCCTACACATATTGTTACACTTTATTAAACATAAGTATCAAATAAATACAACCCAAGGATCCAGAGACCTAGTGTATTTGGAAGACTAGGTCCGTAAAACATCAACATGAAACTAAAATACAAAATAATTATTTTAATATCCATAATTAGATACTAAATCAATTTGATCTTCTAAAATATCATAGGATAAACTCAAGAATATATAAAATAGGGTGATCTATAAATCCTCGTAGGGTAATGATCATGATAATGAAGCAAATCAAATGAGTCAAATGAAACAACATGATATCATAAAAATAAAGGATCATGAATCATCATATATAGGCTTGACATAATTAAGATGGCATCGTAATATCATAGCATCATATGAATATGGAAATATCCTAACACACAACATCATAAGAAAAAGACAGTACACACTGTCGAGACATTGTAACTTGGTGCACAAAGTCCCATAATAGATTAGGTTTACTCTCTAATATCCTACATATCATCTCATGATATATAAACAATACCCAATTCATTTAAGAACTATATTGGTTCACTAATCATAACATGAACATGCATATTTTTTCCAGATAAGGGAATCAAACATAAGGCATATGCATAAGAAATGCCCATAGAAGGTAATGGGTTGTATAATCTTGCCTCAAATCATAATCAAAGGATACTTCATAAAGATTACAATGGTAATAATGAATTAAATATTTTTTAAATAAATATTTGAATCAGTAAGAATAGGTATAAAATATGGAGTTCATTTGAAAATAATTCATGATAAAAGGTAGAGAATTAGGTATATAAATGAACCTTTTTAATGGTGTTTTAAGGAATCAGTAAAATAAATTTCAAGTATGCATGAGTATGAAATTTTATTTGAAGCTAGAGGTAAATAAAAATGGGTAACCCTAAAGTAGTTCTTATTTTATGAAATAATGAATGGATAAAATAAATTAAAAGAGTGTTTCATGAAAGTATTAAGGGATATAAAATTCCCCTTAATTGAGTTTGATTTTGAATATATGGTATCGATAAATGAATGTAAGGTATGATAACCCCAAAAAATAGTGTGATAATAAGATAGGTATATATCAAATACACATATATAAATAATTTATAATAATTAAATTTCATTAAATAAATAGAAAATGTGAAGAGACAGAAAAAAGGAGTAAATCAATGAAAATAAGGTGGTTTAGAGAGTACCCTTACCTCATGTCTAGATTCATTATGTACCTTCACTCAATGTCCTAAATAAGAAAATAAAATTCATTAAGCACTTATTTTCAAACCTAATTTAAATATATTTTATTTATTATTAATATTTTATTTTATTTTAGAGTCACTTAATTGAGATACGATATCTATAATCAATGTCCCAAGGTCATTCATTTCTTGGTTCTAAGGTCCGATAAATTTGTAGGTAATTATAAGAGTTCTTACGGTGTGGCTCTATATATATAGTGGTTTGATGATAGGTTTTTAATTTCATTTTGGGATTTTTAAATGGTTTTAAATTTCAAATAGTATTAAAATGAACATGTTTCATAGATCACATATATCATCGTTTTACAGTTCATTCACATAAGTGGTGTTTCTGACCCTGGTGAAATTACTTAGATTTATTTAACCATATGACTAATTATCTATCCCAGAATATGAGTAAATATATAATATAATAATTTAGATAATTTTTCACCCGAATAAATTTGTTAAAACCACCCTTTAAGGCATTGGTGAAAAATGAAGTATGTTGTTCATAATGGTGGAGAACTGATCATATTTTGAACAATATTTTCTTTTTAGAATGAAATGAGAAGAGGTTGGATAATAGATATTACATTAAAAAAATAAAAATATAGTATATATGTTTTAATGGAGTCATTATGTCATGTTTTATGTAATATATGTAGAATAAGTAGAGGAGTAAAAATATTGAAAGATATAAGTTAGGAATATTACTTATTTGGATGTCCTCTCTTGGAAACACCTAAAAGCACCTTGGGAAGTTTTTTTGGTGATACAAGAACTATGAAGAAGTTAGGATAAGTTTGTTAAGATAATTGGGTAGAAATTTTTCAAGTTAAATTATTATAATGTTTAAGGAGAAGGGATGGTGATGGAAGATATTTATAAGGGGAGGAGAGGAATATTTTTTAATATAATATTCATTTTTTTGTTGTTTTAGCTCACGGTTGCCAATAGTGATGAATCTTATAACTATATATAGTAATTTATTCATTTGATTTTTAGATAATATATGATTACATCATCCATGACTTGGTTATTCATGTATTTAACTTATAATGTTAAATACCTTATTTTGTCATATTTCAGTATTCACAAAAAATATAACTATTTTAGAAAAATACCAACAATTCACCCTAAAATTTTTTCAACATGTAGAATAAAAAATTGAAATCCATTTTATGGAAATAATTTTTTGAATATATTAAAATTAATTTTTAAATAAAATACTTATTTAACTGAAAAATACTGATTTTAATATTATGATCAATTTTCTAAACTTTTGAAAAATTACTTATTTTCTCATAAAATTATGTTGTCATTATAATACAATATTGTTTTGTCTAATATAACCATTTTATGAAAACAAGTATCCTTATTATTTTTTAATATTTATTATAAAAATATAAATAAAACATAGTTTATAAAATACAAACATTCATTTAATCCTTTTAAAAGAATTTATTTATTTATAATATTATATAAATTTTACATAATTTAATTTTATAAGATACCTATATATTATTTTACACTTCCATAGATGGGGATAATATTCTAAATATCATGTTCCTATTTCTAATTGTTATATTATTATTCATATGATCAAATTACTACAATAGTAATCATATTACTATTCCAACAGTGAGGTTTATAACTATTATATAGGTTCCCAACCATCTATAAATACCTCATATTTCATTAATTATTCATTTACTTATATTTTCTCTCAAGGTTATATATTTTAATTTTCAAAATTAATATTTTGTTACTAATATTCTGTTTCATTTCTATAGTGTTTTTAGTTAGTGTGATCACTCTAGGGGATCAAGTAGATCCAAATTTTCATATTATAGTTATATTATTCTATATTTTTTATTCCAATTTAATGGTCAACATTGTATTGATTGTATTTATTATCTAAATTTAATGTTCTAGACAATATAATATAATGTTTTTGTTTTATCATGTGGTGTATCTGATTTATATAATACTACATTTCTAAATATAACACATTTATATAAATAGAATTGAAATTCAACTTTAAAAAAATATGGCTCGTTACAATATATTGGCCATTTTAGATTTAAATGTATAATATCTCATGTAACGATCCGAAATTTTGAATAAATCTTGTTTCCTAATTTTATGTGTTATTTTATTTTGTTTTTTATACTCAAAAAAATGTTTCATTTGATAACATGAGTATAATTAAAATGAGACCATTATGTTTTGACTGTTATATGAGCATTGGTCAATATGAACCCCGGAAACTAAACGTTTTGATTATTGTCTCTAAATACAAGCAATCTTGGTTAATTAATATAGAAAGAAGATTCGATGGCCTCACCCAGTAGTCTTGGACCGATCGAAGCCCATCTAACAGAACTTGGGAAGGAGGTAGCATCACTGGGCTTTGCTCTGGACCAAACCCAAGCTGAACTTCATCGTGTGAAGCTAGAACGGGATCGCCTTCGCGAGAAGTTCAAACTGATAGAAATTACTACTCGTGCGATGTTGGTCGAGCCTCCCTCGGATTCTCTCGCCTTAGCACACCTTACACTTAGGTCCTATGCTGGTGTGATAAGGGGCTATGTAAGGAGACCGTAACTGCCTTGTGTAATCCTTTGTTTTAAATAAAAATTGGGATTTCTTCTTATGATGAAGTTTATGAATTTTCAAATGTCCGGATAAATATAGTATGCATATTTTTGATGAATTTTAGAGAAAGGATATTTTAAAAATGTTTATGTAAACCTTAAATATATAAAAATGTGTAATGATTTTCAAAAAATGGTCTTCTACAATTATGTTCAGTACGAAATTTCGAGTCTAATAAGATTAACTTGATTTTTGATGAATAGTAAATTATGAATAGTGATTTTACGCTTTGGATTAGTAATGTGACCAAATGGATTAGTAATTTCACTCAAAGAAAGTTTTAATATAATTTAGACACCTAGATTAAGTAATGAGATTCAATAAAATGGGTAAATAACAGTTTCATAAATTGTTATTCAAGTATTAGTTTTTTCGGGTGAATATTGTTTTTTAATTAAAAATTAAATTAAAATTATTTAGAAAATTATTTTTATAAAAATGACTTTATTTTTGAACTCAGAGCATTGATATTATGTTATGGTAATTTTTGGGGATTTTTCTGAAAAAATGAATTCTCGATGAATAGTGTTTTTATTTAAAAACTAAATTAAAAATATTTAGAAAATTATTTTTATAAAATGGAGTTCATTTTTGAAATCAGAGCATTGATATTTGGTCAAGGTGAAATTTTGGGATTTTTCTGAGAAAGTTGAATTTTCAGTGAATAGTAAAAATACAGTTTTAGGGTTTCGGTATGTTTAATGATCTCATAACTGTGTCATGATGATGTCATGAGATATTTTAAGGGTTGGCCGGACAAGGGTGATGAATTATTGTTTTGGGGGCCCCATGTGGCCTAACTCCATGGTAAATGCTAAGGGAGAGCACATGGTTTTGACAAAAGCACTTGTGAGGTGTCCTTTGGCCACTAATGCCTTGTCCCCTCACTTTCCCTATAAATACCCACCCTTTCCTCCTTTAGTTTTCACTCCCAACTCTCCCCCAAAGAATTTCTGGTCTCCTTACCTCCCAAGGAGTCCTCCCAAGGTGCCCCCAATCCCTCAAGGTCCAAACCTTTGAGTTTTAAGAGTTACGTTTTAAGGTAAGGGATCCGACCTCTCTCTTTCTTTTCAAGGGATCTCTTTTATGTCATTTCTTTTATGCTCCATGTTCTTATGTTGGAGGATGTTATTTTATATTCATCATACTGTCCTTTTTATGTTCATATGATGAGATACCCCCTCTTACTCTCATCATTTCGTTTTAAGAATGTTTTTGTGGCGCCGTTAGGCTGCCGAATTTTCAAGGGATCCGTTCACCTTTCTCATTTTTTCAAAGTTCTACTTTCATGTCAAGTATTTCAAGTTCCTTTTTATTATGTTGGGGTATGATCTCTATATTTATCATACTGATCTTTCATGATCATATTATGAGATACCCCATTTTATCTCTTCAATTCAGTATTTTGAAGTTTTAAGTGGCGCCGTTAGGCTGCCGAATTTTTAAGTGGTTCTTTCACCCTTCTCATTTTTTCAAAGTTCTAATTCCATGTCAAGTCTTGAAATTTCCTTTTTATTATTTTAGGGTATGATCTATATATCTATCATACTAAACTTTTATGTTCTTATGATGAGAGACCCTATTTGATCTCATCAATTCATTTTTGTTGAAGTTTAAGTGGCGCCGCTAGGCTGTCGAATTTTTATAAGAGAAATCTTATTTTTTTGTCTTCCTTTCAAGTTCTTCATTTCATATTGTATATCATTCAGATTTCATTACCATGCTCTTAAATAATTTATATTCTGTCCCTCTACTGTTTTATGGATCATTTATGAGTGGGTGACCCATGTCCCCTCTCTTTTCAATGTTCTCTAAAACCCCGAAACATAGCTGTTATACTGCAGAATTTTCGTCTCAAAATGCCTCTCTCTTTTCTCAAAAAAAATTTTATGCTATAAAGTGAATACTAAAAGCTCTTATTTCTACAGGGGTATTCACATATATATCAAAATGTTCTATTTTAAATTCTGGGATTTACATACATGATACCCGCTCTCCCCTTCCGTGGGTTTTAAAGTGACAATAAAGATCATGTCTTTAAAGCAGATTTTAAAACGTTATGATTATGAAATGAAACCCATTTATTTTATTCTATATGGGTTATTTATGAAATATTTTATGATGATATATGTGGATCACATGATAATAAAGGCAAATTTAAGGGTGCGCCCTGATAGCGCTCCAATGCATTGGGTAATGATGTAACCACTAGAGATTACAATTTTCACGATACCTTGGTGAATAACCTTGGTAATTTTCAAATGACACCTTGGGGATAGACCTTGGTGATATGTTCATGATTGTCTATGTTAAATGATGTAGCCACATCTTCAAGTTATGAAAAAATTTATTTTTATTATGATATGCCTCATAATTTCTTTCTCATGCCTTAATGTTCTTTTCATGACCTTATTGAAGTATCTCAAGTTCACATGTAAAATGTTTCTCTTGTTTCCCTTACTGGGCCTTCTGCTCACCCTTTCTTTTGATGTATGTCCCCAGGTTATGAGATGCAGTAATGAACCTAGGATGAACATGAGGAGAAGCCTTTCAAGTGTTTAAGAAGAATCTTTTATGTTTTCATGTTTAAAGTTCCTGGTTTCCAAGACACTAAACCTTAAAGATCCTCGGTTTTGTAAAATGTAATGAAAGTTTATGTGATAAAAAGGCAGGATGTTATAGTTGGTATCAAAGGATGGTTTAGTTATTTGTGGAAATTAGGATATTAAAACTTTAGGAAGAAGCCTATAGAAATGTTTATATATAGGAAATCTTCCTGGTATTTTGGTGAGTATTGAGTAAGGGGTTGCCAAGCAAATACATCCCTGTCTGGATACGAGCAGGTAGAGGTGGCTCTGGCACAGATGTACATAGGGGTAAAACCCGAAAATACTTCTTTGAGCTAGACTCGAACGGGAACTGGTACACGACAACGGGCCTTGCTTCACTCTTGGTTACGACACTCCCAGGGGATATGCTTTGGTAAATTCATAAGCTTAGTATGAACCATTGTTAAAGGAGAAAAGACAAAATAAAATAAAGATTCACATAAGGATATATGATCATGGATAACCTAGTTTGAAACCTAGGGGATCACAAGTTAGGGTATACTTTTCTTCTACAAGTTATCCTTATATGCTTTCAGTTCCTTTTCATGATTATTGGCTAAGTACTTAAGTACCTAATTATGCTTTATCTTCTTAGTTAATGGTGGAAAATGGAAGAACATGTCCTAACAACCAATGTGATAGGAAAATGTGACGATTGTTGTATTATTATGACAGGGATGATTAGAGGATTAAAATATGATTATTATTTTGGAAGACGTTCACTATTTTGGGGACCCTATATGATCGAGGTAAATATATTACTACGGTATTTTTATTGAGGAGTAAGGTTGACTTGTATTTTGAAGAATCGATGAATTTAAGGTGTACTTATAGTAATTTAGGTTACTTATGGAAATTATTAACCTATCTTGGGGTAAATATGTTTAGGTTAGTTACTTTTTTTATAAGATGTTAGGAGTGGTTGATGTTGTTTGGAGATGAATGATAAAGTTTACCTTGGAAGACTATGTTATCAAATCCTTCTTGTATTTGGGTTTCAATCTTAGTTTGGTTTATTTTGAGGATTTTTAAGGACAGTTATTTACGGAATGGTCTATGATGAACTCTGGGTAGTACCATGGAACTTTGAAGATTTAAAAGTAGTTTCCATTTCTATGGGATTATTTCTTTTTGAAGATTTGTTTTACCTTACCCTTTCTGTTTTTGGGATAATGTTTAAAGATAGATGAAATAGATGGTTAATCTTTTGTGGATTATGTGATTCTCTAGAAGATGATTCTTGTGTTTCATGAGACAAAGTGTTTTTGAATGCTCATTGTTTGGAGAAAAGATTATTTTTGGGTAGAAACTTATTAAAGGATGAAACTCTACATGAAGGTTGGTATATTTTCTTATGTTTTTGTTCTATGTAGTAAATGAATTCCTCAAAATTATGAAAAGGAACGTAAAACAAAAATGTTGTTGGTTTACGTTTCCTACTAGGTAATCAAATACCATTTACACACATAATAAGTTTGGGATTTTCTTATGGTTAACTTTCTCCTAATCATGTTTTCTATCACTCTCCCTCAGAACTTGACCCTTTGTTTTCTCCTCCATGTCCATGTTTTCCTACATGGAATCCTAGTGTGGGCTAACTCGGGTGACCTTTGTACTTACCTTTTTTTTCTCTTAAAGTATTTTTTTTCTCTTAAAGTAATAGTTTTACTGACTCCTTTTCCGATGTGGGACTTTCAATGAAATTTCAAAACCCAATTTTAAAAATTGCGAGGACGCAATTTCTTAAGGGGGGAAGATTGTAACGACCCGAAATTTTGAATAAATCTTATTTCCTAATTTTATGTGTTATTTTATTTTGTTTTTTATACTCAACAAAAATGTTTCATTTGATAACATGAGTATAATTAAAATGAGACCATTAGGTTTTGACTGTTATATGACCATTGGTCAATATGACCCCTGGAAACTAAACGTTTTGATTATTGTCTCTAAATACAAGAAATCTTGGTTAATTAATATAGAAAGAAGATTCGATGGCCTCACCCAGTAGTCTTGAACCGATCGAAGCCCATCTAACAGAACTTGGGAAGGAGGTAGCACCACTGGGCTTTTCTCTGGATCAAAACCAAGCTGAACTTCATCGTGTGAAGCTATAATGGGATCGCCTTCGCGAGAAGTTCAAACTGATAGAAATTACTACTCGTGCGATGTTGGTCGAGCCTCCCTCGGATTCTCTCACCTTAGCACACCTTACACTTAGGTCCTATGCTGGTGTGATAAGGGGCTATGTAAGGAGACCGTAACTACCTTGTGTAATCCTTTGTTTTAAATAAAAATTTGGATTTCTTCTTATGATGAAGTTTATGAATTTTCAAATGTCCGGATAAATATAGTATGCATATTTTTGATGAATTTTAGAGAAAGGATATTTTAAAAATGTTAATGTAAACCTTAAATAAATAAAAATGTGTAATGATTTTCAAAAAATGGTCTTCTACAATTATGTTCAGTACGAAATTTCGAGTCTAATAAGATTAACTTGATTTTTGATGAATAGTAAATTATGAATAGTGATTTTACGCTTAGGATTAGTAATGTGACCAAATGGATTAGTAATTTCACTCAAAGAAAGTTTTAATATAATTTAGACACCTAGATTAAGTAATGAGATTCAATAAAATGGGTAAATAACAGTTTCATAAATTGTTATTCAAGTATTAGTTTTTTCGGGTGAATAGTGTTTTTTAATTAAAAATTAAATTAAAAATATTTAGAAAATTATTTTTATAAAAATGACTTTATTTTTTAACTCAGAGCATTGATATTATGTTATGGTAATTTTTGGGGATTTTTCTGAAAAAAAATGAATTCTCGATGAATAGTGTTTTTATTTAAAAACTAAATTAAAAATATTTAGAAAATTATATTTATAAAATGGAGTTCATTTTTGAAATCAGAGCATTGATATTTGGTGAAGGTGAAATTTTGGGATTTTTCTGAGAAAGTTGAATTTTCAGTGAATAGTAAAAATACAGTTTTAGGGTTTCGGTATGTTTAATGATCTCATAACTGTGTCATGATGATGTCATGATATATTTTAAGGGTTGGCCGGCCAAGGGTGATTAATTATTGTTTTGGGGGCCCCATGTGTCCTAACTCTATGGTAAATGCCAAGGGAGAGAACATGGTTTTGAGAAAAGCACTTGTGAGGTGTCCCTTGGCCATTAATGCCATGTCCCCTCACTTTCCCTATAAATACCCACCCTTTCCTCCTTTAGTTTTCACTCCCAACTCTCCCCCAACGAATTTCTGGTCTCCTTATCTCCCAAGGAGTCCTCCCAAGGTTCCCTCAAGCCCTCAAGGTCCAAACCTTTGAGTTTTAAGAGTTACGTTTTAAGGTAAGGGATCCGACCTCTCTCTTTCTTTTCAAGTGATCTCTTTTATGTCATTTCTTTTATGCTCCATGATCTTATGTTGGAGGATGTTATTTTATATTCATTATACTTTCCTTTTTATGTTCATATGATGAGATACCCCCTCTTACTCTCATCATTTCGTTTTAAGAATGTTTAAGTGGCGCCGTTAGGCTGCCGAATTTTCAAGGGATTCGTTCACCTTTCTCATTTTTTCAAAGTTCTACTTTCATGTCAAGTATTTCAAGTTCCTTTTATTATGTTGGGTTATGATCTCTATATTTATCATACTGATCTTTTATGATAATATGATGAGAGACCCCATTTGATCTCTGCAATTCAGTATTTTGAAGTTTTAAGTGGCGTCGTTAGGCTGCCGAATTTTTAAGTGGTTCTTTCACCCTTCTCATTTTTTCAAAGTTATAATTCCATGTCAAGTATTGAAAGTTCCTTTTTATTATGTTGGGGTATGATCTCTATATCTATCATACTGAACTTTTATGTTCTTATGATGAGAGACCCTATTTGATCTCATCAATTCATTTTTGTTGAAGTTTAAGTGGCGCCGCTAGGCTGTCGAATTTTTATAAGAGAAATCTTATTTTTTTGTCTTCCTTTCAAGTTATTCATTTCATATGGCATATCATTAATATTTCATTACCATGCTCTTAAATACTTTATATTCTGTCCCTCTACTGTTTTATGGATCATTTATGAGTGGGTGACCCTTGTCCCCTCTCTTTTCAATGTTCTCTAAAACCCCGAAACATAGCTGTTATGCTGCAGAATTTTCGTCTCAAAATGCCTCTCTCTTTTCTCAAAATTTTTTTATGCTATAAAGTGAATACTCAAAGCTCTTATTTCTACAGGGGTATTCACATATATATCAAAATGTTCTATTTTAAATTCTTGGATTTACATACATGAGACCCACTCTCCCCTTCCGTGGGTTTTAAAGTGACAATAAAGATCATGTCTTTAAAGCAGTTTTTAAAAAGCTATGATTATGAAATGAAACCCATTTATTTTATGCTATATGGGTTATTTATGAAATATTTTATGATGATATATGTGTCTCACATGATAATAAAGGCAAATTTAAGGGTGCGCCCTGATAGCGCTCCAATGCATTGGGTAATGATGTAACCACTAGAGATTACAATTTTCACGATACCTTGGTGAATAACCTTGGTAATTTTCAAATGACACCTTGGGGATGGACCTTGGTGATATGTTCATGATTGTATATGTTAAATGATGTATCCACATCTTCAAGTTATGAAAAATGTTATTTTTATTATGATATGACTCATAATTTCTTTCTCATGCCTTAATGTTCTTTTCATGACCTTATTGAAGTATCTCAAGTTCACATGTAAAATGTTTCTCTTGTTTCCCTTACTGGGCCTTCTGCTCACCCTTTCTTTTGATGTATGTCCCCAGGTTATGAGATGCAGTAATGAACCTAGGATGAACATGAGGAGAAGCCTTTCAAGTGTTTAAGAAGAATCTTTTATGTTTTCATGTTTAAAGTTCCTGGTTTCCAAGACACTAAACCTTAAAGATCCTCGGTTTTGTAAAATGTAATGAAAGTTTATGTGATAAAAATGTGGGATGTTATATCTCATGATTTTATTTATACAAGTTAAACCCTAGTGGTTTAAAAAAAATTCATAAAACCATTGGATTGGATCCATTGATTGGATAAAGAAAACAATGTGAGTCACCAATGTATTCTTCAAGTTTAAGATAACGAGGTGAGTGATCCTATAACAAACATCCCAAATTTTTTCACTACAGTATACATAGAACTATAGATCAATTGGATATTGGAGAGATTCCAGTTGAGGTGGCTCTAAAACCTCATATTTATTTATTTATTGTTACACCAGGTGAATTTGTCACCTAAGAATCCCTATTCTTAGTGGTTGTTATCAAACGTAAAATCTTTGATATGATGCAAGGATTTTATAGAATATTAGTGTCTATATTTATTATTATAATATGATAGGATGGTGTTGAAATCCACTAAAATTAACCAATAATATGGAACATGTTAAATGGATAAATATTTATTTATAGTGACACTCATTACCTCACAACACATTTTTCATAAACAAATTAGAGGGAAATTGTTTAAGAGAGGTGAGTTAACTTGATATACATATGCTTATGTGATGAGATGATGAGATCCACCATCATATTACCCTTCTAAAAGACTAAAATATATTCATTAGTTGTATTTTCATGATTAAAGTTTCTAATATGTGATTTGGTTAAAAACTATTGGATGGATCTCACATCATGCTTCAGTTTTAGTATTTCTAGTATAGATAGCTTGGATCAATTAGCTACAGTTCAAGTATTAACCTATTTAATGGCACATAATTACTTTGTAATATCCTAAGTAAAATATTCTATGTTTGTATAAAACATGAATAAAATATAGTACACTAATATTGTAAATTTAACAGAAAATATTAAACTAATTATGTCACCATTAAATGAAACATTTATCCATAAATATACAGTCCATTAGTGACTTTTAAACTACTATGATGAAGCACTTTTTTATAAAATCTTTAAATTAGTTAGTTATACTTAATATTATTGATTAGATAAAATATGGTGAAATATAATATAGTTTTAAAAAATCTTGTAAAAATAAAAATTCAAAATATTGTGACTCATATAAAAAATACTAATTACATTTTTATATATATGAACATAAATAAAAAATCATTTTTATCTCTTTATGACAACATAAGAATAATTAGTGTCCAAATAAGAACCATTTTTCTCAAAATCCTAAAATAAAGAGGTAAATTATTTATTTTACGTTTTTTTAGTTCATTTATTACCAAAAAAATAAATAAAAACATGAATTAAAATAATTTCTATGAAATCATTTTCATTGTTCTATATGATACATATGAGGCACAAATCCCACCTCAGTGTACTATATCAAATAAAACTCACCTATGAAAAAAAAATATTGGCTCTTTCTAATTCATATAACATTTCATATTTTAGTACTACCCTTGAAATTTATATCTCACTATAAATATATTAATGTATAATTTTTTATACCACCTTATGACTCCCAAATCATCTTATCTTCATGTCTACAAATTCCTAATCAAAAAACCTAACACAATTTGTAACATCCTAAGTAGCTAGACCACTAAAACCCAATGTTGAGAAAACATAGAATGTTACTTGATACTTGGTAACATCAATTCACTACCAAAGGCTTAATAATAATACACATTTACTTAAACATACAATATGAAATGGTGTATCAAGTAAACACACTTGACTGTTATTATAAAAATTCCCCTATGCATTTTGGGTTTAGTTTAACTATAAAACTAGTGAAATTTCATGTAAATGACTAGTGGAATCATTAATAAGTGTTGTTAGGGAGTATATAGAAGTCTGTATTAAGTTTTAGATATTTTGTCTTGGTGGATATAAATTAGACTATATCTTACTTAGGATCATTCAATGACTATTTATTATAGGTTCATTTAGATTTGGAGGGATACTTTCACTGAGAATAGAAGTTATTATAACAAGATTATATTGTATTATTATTTAAATTTATAAGTATGAATTAAAATCATAGTATCACATCATATTGATAAGTTTTTCACTGTGATGGGAAAAATTTCATCAAAAGGAGGACCCCATGAGAAATTTGGTTTGTGATGTTTTTTCTGTTTTAGGTATCACGTAATAAATTGTTAATTCATATCATGATGATGTTTTAGTATGATAGGAGGTAAAATTAGAGGAGAGAAAATGATGTGAAAACCAAAGTCTAAATCGATTGAATCTATAAAATTTTTATGGTTGAAGACATTACACTAGGATTTTCATGGTCATCCTATGATTTTATCAACAAGGAAAAAATTTCAATATTTTAATTTTCTATCATTTAAGAAATATATTGTGATATAAAAGTGCATTTTTTGTATCATATGTAAAGATAATTGATGGATTAATTTGACCAATCTACTTTAGGTAGTTTGAATTCTATAATAAAGACAAAATTAGAGAATTTATGAAAAACATTTAAGAGATATTTTCATATACGAAGTAGAAGAGTAAAATGAAGAATTGAGATATCATATTAATAAGAGATTTCTGGAATTGAGGGTGAAAGAAATATTGAGAGATCAATAGGAATCTAAGATATAATTATTAAAAGTTTAATGAGTTTATATTATTGATGAATATAAAGAATATTGTTATACTTATCTGTGTATAAACACTTATTATTGGTTCCTTTAAGATAAAGGTATTCATATGGATAACAATAAAATTTTTGAGGAGAGTAATGTGTCCTCAAATGATTATGAGGGTTATAAACCTAGAAGTAAAATAAGTCTACTATGAAATTTTATGAAAAAGTGGTGAAGTTATATTGAATTTTGATACACAATCTCATCACAGAGTGCATTAACCTTATACATATCCAAATGTTGGAGATATAAGTAAAATATATGTTTGTGTCTCTATTATTCATTATCACTTCTATTTTATATATGGGGGGATAAGTGAGTTTTGACTAACTATGAAACACGATCATTGGTAAGGGTTGTTTAAAATTGGAATACCTTGATTCACCCCTTATGGTATCATCTATATGTGGGTAAAACAAGTGAAATCAAAATAAAGGGTTATATTTGAAGGATTTTTCTTCCTTTTGAATCCATTATAGTAATTTTGAATCATAAAGTAATTTTAATGTTCGATGGTCACAACTCTTAACATTAACATAATCATATGAATAAAATATTCTAATATATTTCTATAAGGTATACATGGTTATTATACATGTAATTATGGAAAACATGGAAAGTGTATCACTATCAAAAAGTGGTCATAATTATTAGGTATCGATGAAAATGTATTGAATGCATTAGGGCATATTTAACCAATGAAATTCACACAAATGTGATGGAATTTAAATCCTTACATTACATGTTAAAAAAAGTTATAAAGTCTTTGAATGTGAATAAATATGCATGGGAAAATTAAAATGTTAATAGAAAAAAGGTTTGAGAATTTATAGATACACCCAAATGAATAATTTTGTGTATTATTTGATCAATTTAATTTAATTATGGGTGATATGTGTAGACCCAATGAAACCATAGATAATATAAATATTATAAATCATATCATGAAATTATTTTCACCTCAATTTAATATAGTGGTTTTGGTGCTTGAGGGTAAGGATCAAAAGGTTATTATATTAGATAATATTTATATTACTCTTATTTTATATGAGATAAGGACTAAATGTCATAATCTAGTAGTAAAGGATAAATATTATGAAGTGGTGTTTAAGTAAATAGAGAAGTTTTTGGGATAATTTCACCTCAAATAAAAATATAATATAGTGGTATATGATTCCAAACTCTATATATTGAGATAAGAAGACAAGGTTGAGTTGATGAATTATATTGAAAAGATTAAATATTAAAAATAGTAAAACTCGGATAAATTCATTGATATCAAGATTAAAATGGATGATTAGTCCTAGATCAATGATAAATTAATAAACATAGTGAAATATTGGTTCAAAATTATTATGGATCATGGAGGTGAAGTCATCAAAATGAGGTGATAAATTGAAGATCAAGAGATATCTATGACTCCAAAAATGAAATCAAGAAGTTAGACAATACAGGCTATAGAGAAGGTGAAGAATAATCATGGAGGTCCAAGATATATGTTGATGGATTTTATATAGCAACAAAAGTCATATTAAAATAAAAAATCTATTATGGGGCTTGATTAAAATAAAAAAAAAGATTTTATGATTATGTCTCGCACATAACTACCTTCTCCTTGAAGGATAATAGATTTAGGATAACCCCAAAATTTCATCTGAGAATAAGTTAAGGAACATAATAATAATCTAAAAATCATGTTTTGAAAAAGTTATTCTTCAATTAATAAGATAAATAGAGTTGAAAAATCAATATTATATATATGTTTTTATGGATACTATTTTTTTTATAAAGGATATGGGCATAAGGCCTTGAATTTATCATTAATGATGTAAATAAATGATCTAAATGAGAATAAAAGTGGTAAATAAAAATAACTCAAGGATTCATCAAGCAAGATAAATACATAAAATAGGTTTATAAATATATGATATAAGAATAACCCATCATATTTAATGAAGGATCAAGAATATCAACCATAAACAATGAGAAGAAAAAATATTATATCTAGAAGAAAAGGGATAGGAAGGATGTTATATTGAATATTTTATTGAAATAAATAGACTAAGTTGTATTATGAATTCTAGACAATAGATTAAATTTCTATATAAATAGAAACAATGATCTTGTCACCAAAATTAAATACAAAAATGTTGGTCTCGTATGGTTTGGAAACAGTGAATACCTTTACCATATGAAGAAAAAACATATATATATAATTTTTTTCATGGATGAAGGATAACAAATTTATTAAAACATAATTATTTTTCCATAAGAAGATGAATTAAGAAGGAAAATTTGTTCAAAATACACATATTGTGTACAATTATCACTAATAAATTGAAGGGACTAGTATTAATGAGACATTTCCTCTTGTGGGTATATTGGAAACAATTTGATTGTTATTAGAAATAATGGAGAAAATAAAATTCAAGGTATTCCAAATGAATGTTAAATAAACATTTCTCAACAAATTCCTAAAATATAATGTATAAATTTAACAATTAGATAAATAAATTATACATGAAGATGACAAAAAACTGTACCAGTTGAAGAAAGATCTTTATGAGAAAAATTAATCACTAAGATCATGCTATTTGAGTCTTAAACAATACTTGATAAATCTTGTTTTTAAGCATATATGAGTTGGTAATAATATAAATGTTTTACTAGAAAATTATAAAATGATAATTGTGCTTATATATATTGATTATATAATATTTAGATAATTGAACGTGGCATAAAGAAATGAATTATTTTAATTTATTATGAGTGAGGATGAAATTCCAATGATTGGCGAGTTGGTTTTTTAACTTGGTTTATAGAGGATATAAGAAGATATTACACCATTATTTATCAACAAAAATATGATAAAGTGGTATTGATAAGATTTTTAATGGATGATTTTATGGTTATAAAAACATTGGTAGCTGTTAAAATAAATTTTTCAATAGATGATAATGGAAAATAATTATATGTAATGGAGTATAGGAAGGTTATAAGGATCCTATTATATTTGATAGTTATAAGACCTGATGTTTATTTTTATAATTTTTATGTTATAATATATAAAAGTTTTCCAAATAGAGACTGTATAAAATTTGTGATTATAATACTTAATAATATCAAATTCATGGCGAATTTTTTTTTTCTATAGTGTAGCATTGTAAAAAAGAGTTGTTGGGATATATATATGTGGATTCAGTCATTTCAGTGGATGATAAGAATTCAACATTAGGTGGTTCAATTTTTCATTAAGATTTTATATTTCTTATATTGGTAATAATTAAGAATGTATCTCATTGAGAAATGAATAATTTGAGTATATATTTATTTCTCCAAATTTCAAAAAAACACTTATTAATGAATTAAAAATTGAGTCTATTTTATTTAAAGTGAATTACCATATTCTGATCAAGTGTGATAACTTGAGTTTTATTAATATAATAAAAATTATTTCCATAATAAAAGGATAAATAATATTTAGATCAATGATTATTTTATAAAGGAGAAAGTTGATAAAGGTTTGGTGAGATTAGAGTATGTGTTTTCTCCAAGTCAAATTTTGGGCATCATGATGAGGGAACTATATAAGGAAGTGTATGGGAAGAATTAGTTTGAACATGGATTTTATCCAATTCCATTAACTTAAAATATTTTTAGAAGGAACCACCACTCCCCTGAGGTGATTTTATTTTCACATTTAGTGTTTATTATGGGATACCCAAGAAGTAGTTTTCTTAATTAGAAATTTATGGAAAGGTATGGTTTCTCTAATGTTTTATTCAAATGAGTTTAATGTTTCTTCCATATAACATTCAAAGAAGTTATATTTAGGTTCACTAATAAAATAAGGGAGATATAATATCAAATTTTTTTCCTAAGAAGAGATATTTAAGGAATATATATGCTCAATAAAGGATGAGTGGATTTTTTCTCCTGTGTTGGGAAGGGGGAGTTTTCAAAAACATGATTTGTTTAATAACAAAAATAGTAAAAATTAATTGAGAAGGTTTATTATATAGTATAAAATTGAATAATTAGTCACATTTTTTGTATTTATATTCAAAAGTATCAATTTGTTTCCATATTTTTTTGTATTAGTTTATAAAAAAAATTGATGAACAGAGTAACAAGTGTTTCATTTTTTTAGTTTAAGGTAGTGTCTAGATAAATCTATGATGTTTAATGAGGTGTATAATTGATGATATGTTAATTTAAATAATATTTCCCACATTGAACATGAATCATGTGGGACTATATTTAATTTTAATTAAATCATTTATCACACTATTAGGAATTTTTTGGTAGTTGTTGAGGGTTGGTGTTTCAATATATGTCTTAAGTTTGTGGATTATTATCAACAATAACAAATGAGAATATTATTAGAAAAAATCCTCACAAGAAATTTTAGGTTATGTTTGTTTAAGAAGATAGTAAAATAACTTATAAAGACTCACGGAATCACCAATAATTGGTGTTATGGTATTTGGATAAGTTTATTTAAAATTAATGAAGTTTTGTCCTAGAGGATAGAAATCACTTCATGGCGTACTATGAATTGTGCTATGATTTTTTGGTATAGGGATGACTGGAGATATTTGAATAATTTCAATATGAAGAAATTAGATTACACAAAAAAAATTATAATATTAAATACTTTGAGAGGATTGAATTATGAGAAATGTTTCACTCTATATTGATATCTACTGTTCTATGAGGGGAATAATTTTCATCATAATGAGGATCTCATGAGAAATTTTATTCATGTTGTTTTATCTAAGGTTTATAAGTAACTCTATAATATTTTATTTCATGCCACATTAATGTATCAATCTAGATATGAGTAATTCAATATCAAAATATAGTATATGAGCATAAATTTCTAGTTTTTTTCTTAGAAGGGGCTATTACACTATGAGTAATTTTTTGTGTCGGGATATGTTAATATGAGTTATTTTTAGATGATCCATGGTGATGTTAAAATTAAATTATGAGTTATCTAAGGCCATGTTTTTTAGAGTTTGAAGATATTTTTTCATGATGTTCATGGTCATGTTTTTATATTATTAAGTAGAGGGTTTTTTCAAATTATAATTTCTTATCTTTAAGGAAATATATTTTGGAACCAAAGTTGATTTTTTAACTCAGATTTATAGAACATGGATAAAATAATTTTTATAATATATGTGAATAAAATTGAAGTCACGGATAAATTCAAAATTCAAGAATTTAGAGTTAGATATATATCTTCATATATAATGGATAAAAGGAATTGGTAGAACTATACAATAAAATTTAGAAGATATTTATAGAATTGAAAGTTTTTTAAATAGGTGGAGATCAAGGGGGTTCTAGGAGATCATTATTGGAAGTTCATGGATTTAATTTTATTGATAACAAGGAGCATACTTATACACCTATCTTAGTATAAAATTTCCTTTAAATACTAAAGGTTTCACTCAGAGAGAAATGATATTTTTTAGTGAGGGAATAAATGAGATGTCAAGTCATTATAAGGTTTGTAAACCCAGATTGACCATGATACTTATCTAAAATTATATGAACAATAATGTATTTACAGTATATTTTAGTATACTTTCACATCATTGAGCTCTTAATCATTGTATATAACCTATTATGGGTGAACCAATTTAAAATTTATTGTGTCTCTTTTTTATGTTTTGTCAATTCTATTTACTATGAAAGAGATAATTGACTTTTAAATAACAAATAAATAAGATCATTTAGAAGGAATGTTTGAATTTTTTATGCCTAGATTCACCCCCTCTATATTGTGTTATCTTTCTTTTGTATGATAAATAAAAACTATACCCTTGTATATCTAATTTATAGTGGAATAATTCATGTATTTTTAATTACATAGAATAATATTTCAAATATTCATCAAAAACCAAATACAAAATCTTGAAACCCCAAAATTCTATAAATAACTCAACCTTACTTAATCTTCATAAGTCGACCTATAATACTCCATCCAATCTAATGAATAAAAATTTCAAAACAACTTTTACCTCAATCCAAGCATCATATGGATGTTAACTAAGATATACATATTGAGGTGAGAATAAAAAACTAAAGGACTTACCCCAAAGACATCCCATGTACCCTATTTATGTTAAAACCAATTAGATTGTGTGTATTTTATGAAAATATTCCCCAAGATTTAAAATTGATATAATAACACAAGTTAATTATGAAAAAAAATCCCTTCATATAACCTACACCCAAATATTACCTAGAATCACATTTTATATATAATAAACTCTCATGATCATTTCATTATATAACTTGAGATAACTCGAATCTGGTACGATAACAATTGGGATAACCACTGCCTAATTATCATCATTGTATTATCAAGAAACCTCAACACTATAATATGAATTATAGGACATCATTGTATAACTCAAATAGGACTCTATACTTAAGTGGGATCTATAAAAACATTTTTAAACTAAAACAAAACCCTGTCAAATGTCTAAAATATTCTATAAAAATTAAATCAAGGAAACTATATATAAAGTTACAAGAAAAAAATAATAAAAAATCACAATTTATTTCCCCAAATTTTCAAATTTTTCTAGAAAATAGTCACATTTCAAGAAAATAATCCTTTTATTTATTTATATTAACATTCCAAAAATCAAACACTAAAATTCATAAATTAACCTTTATAAATCATTTAAAATAGATACAAATGTTTTATTTTAAAATCTAAAAAAATGAAACAATTATTTTCAACATAATAGTGACTTGGTGAAGCCACCTACAACAATCACAATGATATAGTTAAATCAACCTTTCATAACTAAGATCTATCCTTCCTCTCATCTTAATCTAAAACTAAAAACAAAACTACTAAAACATTAGCCACATTTATATATATTCTACTAAACACACCCAATATTAGTGTTCCAAAAATAGAGTGGATGAAAATGGATGATAAATTGGATTATTTAATACCTTAAATCTAAGTATTCACTTACCAGTGACAATAGAAATCTATTTTTTGGGGGATGGAATAAAAAAATATCTCCGCAAATTTTCTTAAGAAGTCTATCTCCTTTGTTTGGGTTTAAGTGAGTGAGGTTGGAGCATGTTTGAAGAAAAAAATAATATTTTAAGACAATTTAAATAAATTATACAATTAAAAATCGTAGGAACACTAATAATGAAACTAAACCATTATATCTTACTATATTAAAAAAATCACAACCAAAATGAAAATTCTTTGAGACTATGCAACTACCCCAACAGTTTTTATTACTTTCTATTCCACGCTAAATTACATAAACAAAATCTCTAAACACCTCTACACTTCCTAAAAAATAATTCTTACACACTATAATGCCTTCCAAAACTCTTCCACACTCTCATAATAACCCCCCCCCCCCCCCATTCTAACACATTTTCTACATTAATTATCTTTTACATACAATATACTATCTAAAATTCACTAAATACTCACTAAATCCCTTTAACACCTTCCCTCAAATTACAATGAACCGTTCTTAACCAAAAATTCCATCTATAAATATTTAACCCAACCAAAAAAAATCATTCCCTTTATCCAAAAAAACTAAGGTCTAAAAAAACTAATAAGTTTTTTTAATCAGAGACCAGTTATAATTGGGATTTTTAGTTAGATACTATTTAAAAATCCTTAAAATAATTTTTCATTATCTTACTTAAGTTCTATCATTTTAATTTCTTATATAATTTTTTTCTTATATTCTAACAAAAAATACAACCTATTTCTATAAAAAAAATTATCATAGGTGATAAAGAGAAATAACAAATTTTTATTAAGTATAATCAAATGGAGCCCTAGATAAAGTATGAAAAAATAAAATAATATTTTTATAATAAAAAATTTAAATATTACTGATGTAAGAACCTGAGTTTTGAGCCTTTAAGACTTTGAAATTTTATTGATGTTATTCCAGAGCAGGTCGTTCAGACGGCGTGTGATTCCGAGCCCCAGAGTGGCCGGAATTAAACTTTAAGTGCGTTCACACAAGACACGCCAAACAAATAGAATAACTCCTAAACGGTTGCTGAGATGGAAAAACTGAGGGCACTGTTGAGTCTGGAACATGCCGTTTACCCTAGGAGGGGTGTAACTTTCGCGGGCGCGGCCCTTCTGTAGAAAACGCCACCAGGGGCATTTTCGTAATTTAGCGGCCTTGGGAGTGAACTTTATTACATCTGAACGAAGGCTTGGATTAAAATTTTGTGACCTCCGTTGCACTCAGAACGTGGTTTTTACCCTATAGACAGCTTAAACCCGACCCCACTGAAAGTTTGGGTACGGGGCCTACAGGCGGGGGGGGTTAAGTGTCTTTCTATTTAAACACACCACCCCCACCCTCTTCTCCCCCTTGGTTTTTCTTCTTGGAACAAGTTATTCCCAACAAGGGAGAACCTCCTTCAAGTTTCCCTCTCCCTCTCCAATGCGGATGGCGGCTCTAGCGGACCTTTCATGAAGCTCCGGGCTACGCCCAACGAGGTAGGAGGTTTCGTTTTTCGTTTTTGATTTCCGCATCGTCCATAAATTAAATTTATTGCATCAAATTGTTGTCCAATCGTCGATCGAAGACCATAGATGTGTAGGGCTCTATCCGAGCTCTCCAACTCCAATTTTGAATTAAATTTTGGAGTCTCAGGGTGTTCGGGGTGACCCTGGGAAGTTTTCCGGTTGTTTTCTCCTTTTTCTGGCGGTTCCAGGGACGGTCCGGCGGTCGGCGCGGTGGTCCGGTGGGCTTCCAGTGGAAACGGAGGTTTATGGGATGGCGACGTGGCGGCGGGCTTCTCAGCACTGTGGTGGGCTCCTCAGCAGCAGCGGCTTAGTGTGGCACGGCAGGCTCCTGGTGGCGGCGGCTTCGGGCGGAGCGGCGGGCTCCAGGCAGCAGCGGGCAGAAGTCGTCGGCCGGGTGGACCGGGGGTCGTGGCACGCGACCCCGTGAAGGAGACCGAGACCCGCCTTCGGTGGGTCTCCATGCGGACCAGCGACTCGCCACGAGGGCTGGTCGGAATTGTGGACCGCAGGTCCACACCCGGGCCACACGGGAGGGCCGCAAGCCGGCGCTGCAGACCGGGCCGGCCCAGGCCGGGTGGACCGGGCCGGTCCGGCCCAAAGGGGTTCGTCCCCTTAACTTCGGACACCCGTAACTTTCACTATGGGTGTCTGTTTTGCATTCCATCCACGGTAGTGCAATCATGGCGTCGAGAAAAAGATTTTGAGATGGTATCGGGGATTTTTAATTCCCGAGACGAGGGCTCGGTGTCATGACATGCTCGTTAAGTTTTTCACCGGGATTCTTCCTTCGGATGGCGCAAACACATCTGGAGTCTGTTTAAGGATCTTTCAGCGGTGTTGTGACCCTGTCATCAAAACGAAGTGGTCCAGGGTGGTTTCAGACATTTAAGTCATAGCTGAGGCATGGGCCCCATGGGCCGTCATTTAAGCTGCAAGCAGCATTTTACGACTTTTTCATCAGGCGTCCGTTCGGGGTAAATGAGTAGTCATTTTGGCATGTTTTTCTAATATCATTTCAATGGCGTAGTTTTCCCGACCTCTTTCAGGATCGAGGTGTGGGCCCCATGACACGTTGTATGGGCATAAAGTGGTGTTGAATAACTTTTTCGTCGGGAGTCCGTTTCCAGTGAGTAAGTAGTCTATCTCACGTGTTTTTTCACGAGGATTACAATGGTGTAATGTGTTTGGGCGTGCAGAGCCTCTTTCAAGATCTCATTAAATGTATAAACATGAAAGGACATTGGTCGGAAGTTTCTTTAATGCACTCCGACCCAACGCACGGTCATGATGTTAGCGACACCCAGTGATGGAACGAGCAGTGCAGAGTTATCAGGCCAGTTCTGGGTTTACCCTCTACCGGGGCTGGGTAGTGGGTTACCCATCGGCGTATTAGAGTATACCCTCCAACGAGGCTGGCCAGTGGTTCACCCCTTAACTTTAGGGTTTACCCTTCAGCAGGGCTGTGCAGTGGGTTACTCGACGACCTTTTAGGGTTTACCCTCCAATAGGGCTGGGCAGTGGGTTACCCGACGACCTTTTAGGGTTTACCCTCCAGCAGGGCTGGGCAGTTGTTCACCCGGTGACCTTTTGGGGGTTCACTCTCCAGTTGGGCTAGGCAGTGGGTTACCCTAATACTTCTTTCAGACTCAGCCCCTTTCGATGAGGCTAGTTAGTGAATTTTCACTATGGTTACCGGAGGAGGACCTTTGGGGGTATGGTTTAGTGATGAGGCAGTTTTGACGTGCAGGACTATTGGGCATTACTGATGGCTACCCTTAGAACTGTCGGTGACTTATCATGGGCTGAACTTGGAGATGGAGATCCCTTTATGCACTCGTTTGGGTTTCTTGTTGAGCATATATATATATACACCCTACTTTTTTTCCCACTCCTTGGTTCCAGTTACTCTCCTTCTAAGAGGGGAAAAGACACGCAAGGTATGCCACGTTCTTTCCGTGTCTATCTCCTCTTGGTTGGGACGAGTCTACTTCCTTTATTTTGTTGGGTTGAGCTATAATCTCTCTATTGTACTCTTACTTTGTTCTGCCTATCGTTTACCGTTTAGTGCCTCCTTTGTTTCTCCCTCAAGATTTCGGGGCATCCTACTGAGTATATTATACTCACCCCTACTTGGGATTTTCCTGCACTTGGTGTGCCCTTGCAGACAACGAACAGGTCGATCGAGACTATGGAGGAGCGTAGAGGACACAGGAGTTCGGGTTGCATTCAATGGACATAGTAGGACATTCAGGTGTGAGACTCACTATCTGTTTACTTTTGTTTACCTGTTGCCGAGTTGTGGCACCTTTCAGGTTGGGCACGTGTTTTGAACCTTTTTTTTTCATTATCTGTCAGTACTTTTCAGCACTTTACCTTTTCCTATTTAGAGTTTGATGCATGAATGTGGTTGGGTTATGGTTGTTTGTCCTTTTGTTTTTTTTACTCTATACTTCTGCTTGAGTGGGTTGTGTGTGTGTGTACAGGTACTTAGGCAAAGGCCTCCCCGAGATTATTACACCTTCGGCACTTGTCGCCAGCCCCTGGCCTATGGAGGCGGGCCTGGGGTAGTTGCGGATCAAGACCATTGGGGTGGGGTTATGAAAAAGTGGTATCAGAGGTGTTTCATTCCTTGGGGCGTTTTCCGGACGTCCCTAGAAAGGAATTGGTTGGTATTTAGGAAAATAGTGTTGACGTGTCTCAAGAGTGGCTCTCAGGCCAGGGAGTCCAGTGATGGTACGGGCGGCCAACATATCCATTCACCAGGACCCTGATAACCTGCTTGTTGACTCGGCATGCTGAGACATTTGTTGTAGGGATCTTTGGAGCATGCATCCGGTAGGATTGAGTCTTTGATTTCCCTTGTTGAGTCAGCTCCACTTTGTGATTAATGTTATATATATACATGCTCATCTGATCGCGGTAGTCCTTGATAAATTTTAGGATTCCCCCACGACAGCAGCCAGCCAGGTTACCCTCTCCATTTCATGATGATGACTTGGCGAGCGACAAGGCATCAGTTCAAGGACCCTCATGTGATCCCCTTCTTCCAAATGCTTTAGCAGTATCCCCTCCACTTGAGGAGAGGTAGTTAGTACCAATGGCATAGGCCGAGGTTGAGCGCAGGATGAGTGCACTCCGAGACTTTCAGCGTCAGCGACCGCAAAAGTTCCACGGAGACCTAGATCCCCAAGCAGCGGAAGACTGTCTAGAGTCCATGGACCGATTTTTTAGGCTGGTACGAACACCAGCAGACTAGATGGTAGCTCTAGCTACCAGCCTTTTCCATGGGAAGGCCAGGCGTTGGTGGGGGTTGGTTACGCAGACCCACGATGAGTCATCCCTCACGTGGGATAGCTTCCATCAGCTCTTCCAAGAGGAGTACTCCCCCTCTTGTTTATGCTCCGTTCGGATTTAGAAGCTTCTGGAGCTGAAGCAGGGGGGATGACTATGGCATAGTACTTATCCTGGTTTACTGATCTGACACACTACTTGCGGGATATGATCCACGACAGTTACTTTCGGGCACGAATGTTTGAGAAGGGTCTTCGCAGAGAGATATGTGCTAGTGAAGTACCTCTGTGCATCCCTACTTATGTTAGGGTGCTAAAGCGGTCGCTCGGGATAGAGATCTTCTTGGATGAGGGATTCCAGGTGACAGGTCCTAGCAGTGACCACTTCACAGGAGAGTCTTCAGTGACAGGCAGGCAGTAGAGAGCAAAGCCTCAGTCGAGGAGGCCCTTCCGTGAGCAGACTCAGGGGAATGGTCATACGCCGTAGTGGCGTCGTGGAGCACTGTGGCAAGCAGGAGAGAGCTGGTGATATGCCTGTGACGGATGGGGCCACCTAGCATGGGACTCCCCGACCAGGCGTACTGAGTAGCCATGGCAGGCAGGGGGTGCACCGTAGTGTCATAGGTAGCGCCGTGACCAGGGATCCCCCAGGTGAGGACAGGATGGTCCTCATGGAGGAGGTGCAAGCAGAGCAGTAGGACCTGGAGGTCTAGGATGGAATTCTGAGGTCCTTCCACCGCCACCACTGGGCGGCCCACGCCAGGCTCAGGTAGCTAGCGGTAGGGGTCGCGGGCTGCTTTAGGTTATGGGTGTCCGTGACCCCCCAGCATGATATGGTTTGAGGTACGATTTTTGTTTACTCTACGCTTTCTTTGGTACTAATAGACACAAGCTCCAGCCACTCCTTTATATTGCTTCTTTTGGTAAGAGAGTTGGAGCTTCCTGTAGAGGTGCTGACACCTGCACTTAGCCTCGAGGTTCCTACAGGAAGTGCCTCGTCAGTGACCTTTATCTGCAGAGAATTCGAACTGTCATTCGGAGTAGGGAGTTTAACGTGGGACCTACTCGTCATCACGATAAAACCATACAATGTCATCCTGGGCATGGATTGGCTTTTTATGGTTCATACCCAGATCGAACTTTTTTGCACTAGTTAGAGAGCATGGATCTTGGAGTATTAGATGCTACAGGCACTTGGATCTATACCATTGTAGAGGACTACATGGACTTCTTTCCGGAGGATGTCCCGAGACTACCTCTGAGGCGAGAGATGGAGTTTTGCATTGACTTGCAGCTGGGGACTGCCCTGATATCTTGTGTGTCTTATCAGATGGCACCCAGAGAGCTTCTGGAGCTACGAATTCAGCTGGATGATCTTCGTGAGAAGGGATTCATCAGGCACAGTGTGTCCCCCTGGGCAGCTCTAGTTTTGTTTATGAAAAAGGCAGATGGGATTATGCGTCTATGTGTGGATTATCGTATCCTGAATCCGACCATGATAAAGAAAAAGTAACCTGTGTCGAGGATCGATGACCTCTTCGACCAGTTGATAGGTGTGAAGTGGATCTCCAAGATTTATCTTTGATCTAGCTACCACCGTTTGCGGGTTTGTGAGGCTGACATCCAGAAGTTGGCTTTCCATTGTTGATATGAACATTACGAGTTTCTGGTGATTCCCTTTGGAATGACGAATCCCCCCACCATTTTCATGGCTTTGATGAACCAGATCTTCCATCCGTACTTGGACCGATTTGTGGTTGTCTTTATTAACGACATACTCATCTACTCTGCGACGGAGGAGGAGCACACGGAGCATTTGAGGATGGTCCTAGACTTACTCCGAGAGCACCATCTGTATGGGAAGCTCTCAAAGTTTCAGTTATGGATTCATGAGGTTCACTTTCTAGTTCATGTCATTACAGAGAAGGGATTGGTCGTAGATCCTACAAAGGCAGAGGCAGTGCTTTCTTGGGAGCCACCCAAGAATGTGTCAAAGGTGCAGAGCTTCCTTGGTTTGGTAGGGCACTACAGGAGGTTTGTGGAATATTTCTCCAGGATTTCTGCCCCTTTGACCATGTTGACGCTGAAGGGAAGACCGTTCACCTAGACTGATCAGTGCCAGAAGGCCTTTGAGGAGTTGAGATAGAGGCTAACTAGTGCTCTAGTGTTGAGGCTTCTAGAGGAGGGTGTTGAGTTTGTAGTGTACTGCAACGCTTCAAGAGCTGGGCTCGGGTGCGTGCTAATGCAGCAGTGGGCAGTGATTGCATATGGGTCGAGCCATTTGAAGCCCCATGAGTAGAATTATGCGACTCACTATTTGGATCTAGCAGTAGTGGTCTTCGCCTTGAGTTTATGGAGACACTACCTTCTGAGTGAGCATTTTGTGGTCTACTCAGACCACCAGAGCCTCAAGTACATCTTCACTCAAAGGGATTTGAATCTGAGGCAGAGGCTTTGCCTGGAGTTTCTGCAGGACTATGATTTCGAGATAGTCTACACTCTAGGGAAGGGAAACGTAGTAGCAGATGCCCTGAGTAGGAAGTCCCAGGACCATTTAGTACAGGAAGCTTCAGAGAAGTTGGCTTCCTAATGGATGACCTTGGTGGAGCAGGAGGGTACGGATTTTCTGCAGTGGATGGTGTTGACTCCTTCACTCCTTGAGTGTGTGATAGAGTCACGGCTGGGGGATGTTGACAGTGAGGTACTGCGTGATCATATATCCACGGGTGACGCACCCGATGGATATTCTGAAGGAGGGAATCACGAGATCCTATTCCAGGGATGAGCTGTAGTACTAGTGTAGATGTGGTAGGAGGTGATGTGGTAGTTCCACACTTCTCCCTTGGTTGTACATCCCGGTGTGGGGAAGATGTACAGAGACCTACAGCGGCAGTTTTGGTGGTCTGGCATGAAGCAGAGTGTAGCTGAGTTCGTTTCTCGGTGTCTTACCTATCAGAAGGTGAAGGCATGGCATCATGTTCCGATAGGGTTGTTGTAGCCCCTTGATATCCTGGAGTGAAAGTGGGGTGGAATATCTATGTACTTCGTCAAAGGACTTCTGTGCATAGAGAAGGGCCATGATTCCATTTGGGCGATAGTGGACCTGCTCACGAAGTCGGCGCACTTCCTTGTCATCAGGGAGCAGAGCTCGGTGGAGAGTCTTGGGTAGTTGTACGTTCGGGAGATTGTCCGCCTCCATGCAGTACCCCCGATGATCGTCTCCAACTGTGATGCACGGTTTACATCGTGATTGTGGTGAGGCCTGCAGGAGGTATTTGGGACTCAACTGTGGATGAGTATAGCTTTTCACCCCCAAACGGATAGGCAGACCAAGAAAACTATCCAGGTGTTTGAGTATATGCTCAGGACGTGTGTGTTAGACTTTGGCCTAAGCTGGGAGGATCACCTACCCTTGGTGGAGTTCGCATACAACAATATTTACCACTCTACTATCAGCATGGCACCTTTTGAGGCCCTCTATGGGAGACCCTACAGGTCACCGTTGTGTTGGATGGAGGTTGGGGAGACCTTCCTCGTGGGCCTACAGTTAGTGCAGGCAATGACGGAGAAGGTGCAGATCATTCGTGAGCAGATGAGGACGGCTCAGAGCAGATAGAAGTCCTATGCAGATCGTCTTCGCGGGCCTTTAGAGTTCGAGTAGGGGGGCCATGTATTCTTGAGAGTCTCTCTACGGTGTGGTACACGGAGGTTCGGCCGGGTTGTAAAGCTATCCCCAAGGTTCATTGGGCCCTTTGAGATCATGCGCAGAGTCGGTGAGGTTGTCTATCGTCTTTCTCTACTCTCAAAGTTGGAGAGGGTGCATGATGTCTTCCACGTGTCGTAGTTGAGGAAATACATGCACGACCCCATGTACATTATCAACGGGGGAGAGCAGGACATCAAGCATGGATCCACCTTTGCAGATCACCCAGTGGCAATTGAGGACCGGCAGGAGTGGACACTATGTGGATGGACCATTCCTTTGGTTTGTGTGTTGTGGCAGCACGAGAGGGTGCATGAGAGCACCTGGGAACGGGAGATCCAGATGTGGGCTCAGTATCCCAAGTTGTTTTTGTAGTTTTGTTTTTTGGGGATGAAAAACATGAAGGATGGAATTATTTAAGAACCCAAGTTTTGAGCCTGTAAGACTTTGAAATTTTCTTGATGTTATTCTAGAGCAGAGAGTTCAGACGGCATGTGATTCCGAGCCCCGGTGTGGCCAGAATTAAACTTTAAGTGCGTTCACACAGGACACACCAAATAAACATAATAACTCCTAAACGGTTTCTCAGATGGGAAAACTGAGGGCACCGTTGAGTCCAGAACGTGACGTTTACCCTAGGAGGGGTGTAACTTTCGTGAGCGCGGCCCTTCGGTGTAAACGCCACCAAGGGCATTTTTATAATTTATCAACCTCAGATGTGAACTTTATAACATCTGAAAGGAGGCTTGGATTAAAATTTTGAGACCGTCATTACGCTCATAACATGGTTTTTACCCTAGAGGCGACTTAACCCTGACCCCGCTGAAAGTTCAAGTACAGGGCCTATGGGCAGGGGGTTTGAGTGTTTTTCTCTTTAAACACAACACCCCAACCCTCTTCTCCCCCTTTGTTTTCTCCTTGGAAAAAGTTCTTCCCAAAAATTTATAACCTCCTTCAAGCTTCCCTCTCCCTCTCAAAGGCGGGTGGCGGCTCCGACGCACCTTTTGTGAAGCTTCGGGCTACGCCCACCAAGGTATGAGGTTTCATTTTTCATTTTTGATTTCCGCATCATCCATAAATTAAATTTCTTGCATCAAATTTTTGTACAATCATTGAGAGAAGACCATAGATGTGTAGGTCTAGATCTGAGCTTTCCAACTCCCTTTTTGGAATGAATTTTCGAGTCTCAGGGTGTTCGCGGTGACCCTGGGATGTTTTCCAGCCGTTTTCTCCTTTTTCCAGCGGTTCCAGGGGCGGTCCGGCGATCGGCGCGGTGGTCCGGCGGGTTTCCAGCGGCGATGGCGATTTCCAAGATGGCAGCTCGGTGGTGGGATCCTCAGTGCGGTGGAAGGTTCCTCAGCGGCGATGGCTTCGTGCAGCACGGCGGGCTCCAGGCGGCGGCGGCTTCGCACAGCGCGGCGGGCTCCAGGCAGCGGCAGGTAGAGGTCGTCGGCCGGGTGGACCGGGGGTCGCGGCGCGCAACCCCGTGAAGGAGACCGAGACCCGCCTTCAGCAGGTATCCGCGCGGACCAGTGACCGGCCATGAAGGCTGATCGGTGGTGTGGACCACGGGCCCGCAGCCGGGCCATGTGGCAGGGTCGCGTGCCGGCTCTGCGGACCGGGTCGGTCCAGCCCAAAGGGGTTCGTCCCCTTGACTTTGGACACCCGTAAATTTCACTATGGGTGTCAGTTTTGCATTTCATATGCAGAAGTGTAATCCTAGCATAGAGACAAATATTTTGAGATTGTCTCGGGGATTTTTAATTCCCATGATGAGGGCTCGGTGGCGTGACACGCTCGTTAAGTTTTTCGTCGGGATTCTTCCTTCGGATGGAGCGGACACAACCGGAGTCCGTTTAAGGCACCGTCAGTTGAATTGTGACCCTGGAATCAAAACTAAGTGGTCCAGGGTGATTTCAAGCATTGAAGCTGGAGTTGAGGCATGGGCCCCACGGGCCGTCATTTAAGCTGCGAGCAGCGTTTTACGACTTTTTCATCAGACGTCCGTTCAGGGCGAATGAGTAGTCTTTTTGGCGTGTTTTTTCGAGAGCATCTCAATGGCACAATTCACCTGACCTCTTTCGGGACTGAGGTGTGGGACCCATGAGAAGCTGTATGGGCGTAAAGTGGTGTTGAATAACTTTTTCGTCGGGAGTCCGTTTCCAGCGAGTAAGTAATCTTGTGTGTTTTTCTACGAGGATTACAACGGTGTAATATGTTTGGGTGTGCTGAGCCTCTTTCGAGATCTCATTAAATGTGGAAATATTAAAGGACGTTTTTTGGAGTTTTATTTGATGCACTCCGACCCAACGCATGGTCGTGATGTTAGCAACACCCAGTGATGGCATGAGAAGTGCGGAGTTATTGGACCAGTTCCGGGTTTACCCTCCAGTGGGGTTGGGCAGTGGGTTACCCATCGGCGTATCAGGGTATACCCTCCAGTGTGGCTAGGTAGTGGGTCACCCCTTAACTATAGGGTTTACCCTCCAGTAGGGCTGGTCAGGGGGTTACCTGAAGACCTTTTAGGGTTTACCCTCCAGCAGGGCTCGGCAGTGGGTTACCCGATGACCTTTTAGGGTTTACCCTCCAGCGGGGCTGGGCAGTGGGTCACCCGACGACCTTTTTGGGGTTTACCCTCCAGTTGGGCTAGGCAGTGGGTTACCTGATGACTTCTTTCAGACTCATCCCCTTTCGATAAGTCTAGTCAATGACTTTTCTCTGTGGTTACCGAATCAGGACCTTTGGTGGTACGGTTTAACGATGAGGCAGCTTTGACGTGCGGGACTTTTGGGCATCAGTGATGGCTACCCTTAGAACTTTCGGTGACTTATCCTGGGCTGATCTTGGAGATAGATATCCCCTTACACACTTGTTCAGGTTTCATGTTGAGCATATATATATATACACCCTACTTTTGTTCCCACTCCTTGGTTCCAGTTACTCTCCTTCTAGGAGGGGCAAAGACACGTGGGGTATGCCACGTTCTTTCCATGTCTAACTCCTATTGGTTGGGACAAGTCTACTTCCTTTATTTTGTTGGTTTGAGCTTCACTCTCTCTATTGTACTCTTACTTTGTTCTATCTATCATTTACCATTTAGTACCTCCTTTGTTTCTCCCTTGAGCTCTCAGGGAATCCTACTGAGTATCCTATAGTCACCCCTGCTTGGGATTTTCCCGTACTTGGTGTGCCCTTGCAGATGACGGATAGGTCGATCGAGACTACAGAGGAGTGTAGAGGACACAGGTGCTCGGGTTGTGTTCAGTGGACGTAGTAGGAATTTCAGTTGTGAGACTCACCAACTGTTTACTTTCATTTACCTGTTGCTGGGTTGTGGCACCTTTCGGGTTGGACGCGTGTTTTGCCCCTTTTTCTGTTCAGTATCTGTCAGTAATTTTCATCACTTTACCTTTTCCTATTTAGAGTTTGATGCATGACTGTGGTTGGGTTATGGTTGTTTTTCCTTTGGTTTCCTTTTTACTCTACACTTCTGCTTGAGTGGGCTGTGTGTGTGTGTGTATAGGTACTTAGTGAAACGCCTCCCTGATATTGTTCGCCTTCGGCGCTTATCGCCAGCCCTTGGCCTATGGAGGCGAGCTTGGGGTAGTTGCGGCTCGAGACCAGTAGGTTCGGGTCGTGACAACTAACTTCCATATAACTATATAATAATTTTTTTGTATATGTTAACATCTCAAAACTAATGTTGAAAAAAAAATTAGAAAATAAATTTAAACTCGAGATGTATTTTAGACAGTGACACATGCCCACTACTTCAAATAAAATATCCCTTTCTTTTTATATGATCTTATAAAGAAAATCAAGACACAATAATAGTAATAAAATTGATTCCAAAAATAATATTTATATATCTATAAAAACTCAAGATAAAAAAATTAATGAATATATAATCAGTAATCATGGTAGAATAAATGATATAAAGAGTATAAATATTTGTTATTCTGACTCTTTTTTTTAATTTTGAGAAATAAAAGACACTATATAGTTTATTGGGAATCCAAACAAAGTCCTAGTTCAAATCATTATTTACCATTCAAAAATCCATGACCATACAAAAAACCACAAATGAGTAAAACTCACATACTAAAAAAAACATAAAGTAGAAGCCCATTGAAAACAATGAAATAGGTAATTATTAAGAATGTTTATCCTTTGTTAAATAACATGTATCATGACTAAAAATGATCTTTTCAATCATGAAAAATAACTTTTACAAGTGATAAGTATTATGATTTTATTTTATATAACTTATTAAAAATATCTTAGAGTATTAATCACTTATGATGTGCTATTAAAAAAATAATTAAGTTTTTTATGTATTTTGAAAAACATTTACACTAAAATTAATTAATAAAACAGCATAAATAAGTGGTGAAATATTTTGTTCTATTATAATAACACTCAAATAAATTAACTTGTTACATGTGATAAGTATTGTAATTTTATTTCATTAAACATAGAAAAATATTATTACAGTATTTTTCACTCATGAAAAGGCAGTTTATAAAAGTATTTAGTGTTTTTTTATCTAGATAAACATTTATACTAAAATTATGGAATAAATCCACTTAAATAAGTGGAAAACAAAAAAATCAACAAAAAAACTAATTTTTAAGTAATAATCACAAATGATAAGATTTTTGAGTTTATTAAATAATATGTATTAAAAAATTATTATAATATTCATCACTTATGAAAAATAGTTTAAAAAATGGAAACTAAAATTCATTTTCACTAAAATTAATGAAGGAACCACTTAAATAGGTGGATAAAACTATATTTTATTGATTAAAATTTAAAAAAAATTATCTAGTAGCACATATCATTGGGGGTAAAAGATAGAATAAATTTTTAAAAAGTGATTTCAAATGGTCCTATATTGTAATTACATCCTAGAAGGTATAATTTGATAAAAAAATAAGTAAATTTAAATATAAAAACACTTAATTAATAAAAAATAATTATTCATTAATTAATTTGGAATTATTTACTCAAGAAAATTTTTCATTATTCATAAGCGGCACAATGATATTTCAATAGGTATTTTTAACTTAAAAAAAATATGTTTATGTCACTTTTTAAAATGATTTTATTTCAAAATTTATATAGAAGTGTTTTTCTATAAATATAAAAATAAACAATTATTTTTTCATATTATTTATCATTATTAAAAGGTATTATAAGTTATTTTCAATAATTCTAATAAAAAATACTTATATAAAAAGTTTAAAAAATTGATAACCATATTATTTTAGAAAACATTTATGTGTAAATAGAATCTTTCATTAGAGAGAGGTGATCAAAAGAATAAAATAATAACTTATTCTTAAATGTATAGGGTTATCCATGAGTATATAAAATTTTTCTTTTAATTTGAATATTAATTCATAAAATATCACTCTGGAAAAATTTCCATGCCATGTTTTTTTAAAATGATTTAATAATAAGAAATAAACGTGAAATTTTTTTATAAATTTTAAATTTAATAGTATAGAATTACATAAAAACTGAGTGAATAATTGGGCCAATTAAAAACTATACCATTAAATAATATCCAAAAAATTATCATTATAATATATATAGTATAAAAAATAACAATAATTGTTGAATAACAATATAATAAAAATTTATCAATCTATTGTGAAATTAATTTTTCATCAAAATAATTAATTTTCATTCCAAATAAAAAAATTAAAAACCAAAACCAGGGTACAGTGATTTTAAAAAAATAAAAAAAATAAAAAATATACACACAAAATGATGTATAAAGTGAATTTTTAATGTATATAAGTTACTATAGTAAATAAAAAATTCATATACTCTAATTTTATATCTAATGACCCACCAAACTTTTTTTACTAGTTGAGAAGACAATAAGAAAGAAACCTTCCTATGAATGGTATTAAAAAATAGCAACAATAATGAAATCATATGAGATTTTTAGAAATATAAATTTAAAAAAAATTATCATGAGTTCATAATTTGAAAAACATTTATAATTAAACATAAGAATAAATAATTTAAATAATTAATTTTTCAAAATTAATACGTGAAAATAATAGAATAACCTATATTATAATGATACATACCTTGTCTATAGTTTTTTCACAAAAAATAGGACATTAAATATTCTATAATAATTTGAAAAAAAATGATCTATTTATTGTTCCTATATAATTATAACTTTTTAAAAAAACCTTAAAAAATAAAAAAATTAATTTAAAATGTTGAAACCCAAAAATTACAATCATGCAATTACCAAAATTGATACATATAAGAACTATATAATTATCTTAAACAAAAATTTCCTTTGAAACATAATTATATCTTCGAGATAGTTAGTATTTATTGTCAAAATAGTAAAATATGTGTATTACTTGGATAGAAAAAATATCACATAGTACTTTAATACCATTATTCAAATAATATAAATTTATATAATAATGGATATTTTAAATCATTAAATAATTATTTATAAAAAGTGAGATGAGTTTTTCAGATTTCTTGTTGGTTTTGATGTATTTTAAACCACTCCTTTATATGTTCCATATTTTTACATCCTAACTCATAGGTAAGTAAACACCCCAATCCCATCACTACTAGGCCAGGGTATAGTGACAAACATAGAGGTATTTACATGTCCATGGAGGTATTACCTATAATAAACCTACCACATGATATCATACATCCAACATCCACCATAAATTCATGAAATATAAATCTGGATAAAATAAAAAAAGTACATTTATAAAATTATAAATGTTACAAGGAAAATGGATACAAATGAAATCCATGAATACAATACACACATCTTGAATTGATGCAATCCCATGATAGTGGTCACCATAATGAGATATATTCTCCACCAGATATCCATATAAATTTTCCATATCCTAGATCCATGATCATTCATCTACTACAACAACTAATCCACATGGAAACGAGTTGAACAACATGAATGTGCACACACATGGGTGACCATAACAATACCCTAGTTGGTTATCGTAACCAATGAGAAGACCCCATAAAAATCTATTGTGTATTTGTATCAATATAAAATATAATATAGATAATTTATTGGTATATTATATCAAAAACATACATATCCATGGTCATTCCTGATAAATTTTTCCATATATTTGGCATCCCACCTTTTTATTACATAACTTTTAATTACATTTTACAAACAGAGGATCTTTAAAGTCTAGTGTCTTGGAAATCAGGAACAAAAATACATGAAAGCATAAAACATTATTATAATACACTTATAAGGATTCATCATAAGTTATTCCTAAGTAAAAATTATGTAATCTCATAACCTAAAGACATACATCAAATAAAAGGGTGATCATAAGGCTCAATAAGAAAAACAAGTGCAACAATTGCCATGTGATCTTGAGCAATATTAATAAGAACATGATAAAAATCATAAAGACATGAGCAATGGAAGAATATGAATATAATGATAAAAAACCATGAATCGTAACTTGAATATGTGGCTAAAACATTTCATTTAGACATTCATGAACATATCACCAAGGTTCACCTCCAAGGTGCAGTAAAAATTACCAAGGTTATTCACCAAGGTATCGTGAAACTTGTCATCTCTAGAGATTAATTATTTACCCAATAAATTAGATCGATATCAGGGTGAACCCTTAATATGTATTTAATTTCATGTGATCCACATATATCATAATCTAACATTTCATAAATAACCCAAATAGAATCAAAGAAATGGGTTTCATGTCAAAATCGTGACATTTAAAAAGAGCTTAAAAATAAGATCATTATGTCATTTCTAAACCATGGAAAGGAAGTGAGGGTTAAATGTATTTCAATTACAGAATAAAATATATAATTTTTGTGTATTTATGAACACCCATTGAAATTAAAGGGGTCTGGTTACTCACAAGATAATTTCATGATAGAAAGAGAGAGGAATTTTGATATGAAAATTCTACAGCATAACGGCTACAAAACATCTTTTTAGAAAACATTAAAAAGAGAGGGGACAAGGGTAACCCACTCATAAATAACTCATAATAAAGTATGGGTACATAATAAAAATAAATAAGATCATGGTATGGATATTTGAAGGAAATACCATATGAAAATGAAACTCGAAGGAAAAGAGAAGATGTGATTTATTTTACGAAAATTTGGCAGCCTAACAGCGTCACTTAAAGATTTAGAAAATCATTCGATGACAGAGGAAAGGGTATATAATCATTTTAAAATTAAATGGACAGTATTAAAGATATATAATAACAATCCCCCACATAATAAAATGGAACTATAAGACATAACATAATGGAAGTCATGACTTAAAAGAGGGTGAAAGGACCCCTTACCTTGAAGAGTAACTTTCAAATATTGAAGTTCGGGATATGGGGAGGCTTTAGGGCACCTTGAGAGGACTCCTTGGGAGGTAAAAAGATCATATCTTCGTTTAGGAGGATTTTGGAATGAAAATAATGAGGTAATGGATTGGTATTTATAGGAAAAGTGATGGAATAAATTATTAATTTCCAAGAGACACCTCATCGGTGGTATTTGAAAAACCATGGGCTTTCCCATGGTATTTTCCCATGGTATTGGCCACTTGGGACACCTCAAAGCATATATTACTATTCATAAGTCTAAAAAAATTATTACATCATTATTACATTATTAATGATGTCATTAAACACCCGAAACTCAAAACTGTATATTTACTATTCACCAAAAATTCAACTATTTCAGAAAAATCTCAAAAATTCACCCTAACCTAATATCTATTATCTGAATTCAAAAATGAACTACATTTTATGAACATAATTTTATAAATATTTTTAATTTAATTTTAAAATAAAATCATTATTTATTCCAAAAATAAAACTTTAAAACTATAACTCATTTTGTAACACCTTAAGAAAGTAATCAAGGTCCCATAAAATTATTGTATAACCATAAGACAATAAAGTAAAAATATATGACTAAATTTTATGAAAATAAATTTCCATTTTAAATTATTAAATTAATTATAAAATTTTAAATAAAATATTTATGACATACAAAAATATCAAAACTTAAACTATGATCGTTTTTTCATTTTTAAGATGTCTAAAATGTATTTATACATTGATGGGTTAAGTTTCTAGTTTTTTTGGTCGTTTACTTTTCATTGCTATTCATTACTATTCATACGGGTATGTTACTATTCATACTTTACTATTCACTAAAAATTAAATTTATCTTATTAGACTCTAAATTTCCTACTAAACACAACTGTAGAAGACCATTTTTTGAAAACCAATTCACATTATTAATTATTTAAAGAATACAAAAATATTTTAAAATACCCCCTTTTTCAAAAATTCATCAATAATATAGAACTTTTATAAATTTATCCTATATTAATCCGAACATTTGAAATTTAAAAATTTTACCATAATAAGAAGTAAAAATTTTATTTATACAAAAGGATTACATAAATTAACTAAGGTTTCATTACATTGCCCCTTATAACACCTATATAGGACCTAAGTGTAAGGTGTGCTATAATGATAGAATCTTGGGGTGGATTGGTCAACATTGCCCAAGTGGTGATTTCTATTAGCTTGAACTTATCCCTTAGGCGATTACGTTCAAACTTCACATGTTGAAGTTTTGCTTAGGCTTGGTCCAGAGCAAAGCCTAGTGATGCTACCTCCTTCCCAAGCTTCGAGATATGGGCTTCATATGGCCCGAGTCTACTGGATGAAGCCATTGACGCTTATTTCTATATTAATTAACCAAGATCATTTGAATTTATAAACAATAATAGTAACATTAAGAATTTAGTTTCCAACGGTTATACTGACCAATGGCCATATAACAGTCGAAACCCAACAGTCTCATTTAATTATACTCACTTCATTAATTAAAGGATATAGTTTTGTTGAGTATAAAATAAAATAACACACAAATTTAGGAAATAAATATTATTCAAAAGTTCGGGTCGTTACATTCTTCCCCCCCTTAAGAAATTTCATCCCCGAAATTTTAACTCGTACCCTAATAAGAGAAAAGGTGTGGGTACTTCTTCCTCATAGACTCCTCTGGTTCCCACGTGGCTTCCTCACATTTGTGGTTCATCCACAACAGCTTAACAAGGTGAGTAGTTTTGTTGCATAAAATCTTGTCTCTACGATCCAAGATCTCCACCGGTTGCTCTTGAAAAGAGAGTTCATGTTCTAGTTGTACCACCTCTGGGTTTAGTACATGTGAAGAGTCAGGTATGTACTTCCTCAAGAGGGATATGTGGAAGAAATCATGAACATGTTATAGATTTGGAGAAAGTGAAAGTCTATAGGCCATTGCTCCCACGCGATCAAAGATTTCATAGGGGACAATGTACCATGGGATGAGCTTCCCTTTCTTCCCAAACCTCATGACTCTCTTCCAAGGTGAAATTTTAAGAAGGACCTTGTCACCAACATCAAACTCTGAGTCCCTTTGATGGTTGTCGTCATAGCTATTTTTCCGACTCTGAGTAGCCTTAATGTGTTGCTGGATGGCATGAACTTTTTCTATCATCTCTTGCAAAATATTAGGCCCAAGAAGCTTTCTCTCACCAAATTCATCCCAACAAGTAGGAGTTCTACATCGATTCCCATATAGAGCTTCATAGGGTTCTATTTGAATTCTCGAGTAGAAGCTGTTGTTGTAAGAGAACTCAACTAAAGGGAGATGTTGATCCCATCAACCTTTAAATTCCATTGAGTATGTTCTCATTATTTCCTCGAGTGTTTGAATGGTTCTTTCAGATTTTACATCAGTTTGGGAGTGATAGGCCATACTAAAATTCAATTCAGTGTTCATAGCATGTTGAATAATTCTTCTAAATTTTTATGTGAACCTTGGATCATGATCATATATGATAGAAAGTGGAACTCCAAGCAGCATTACCACTTCCTTCACATAAATCCTGGAAATTTGATCAAGAGATAAATCTTCCCAAATAGAGATAAAATGGGCAGTCTTGGTGAGATGGTCCACAATAAACCATATCGCATTATTTCCTTTGGAAGTTCTTGGGAGACCAGTGATAAAGTCTATAGTGATATTTTCCCACTTCCATGCAGGTATGGGTAGTGGTTGCAACCCCCTTTAGCAAGTTTTCACTCTACCTTCACTTGCTGACATACCAGGCACCTTTAAGTGTAGTCTTCAATCTCCCTTTTCATATTATCCCACTAATAATGATCACTAAGGTCGCTATAAATTTTTGTGATTCCAAGATGTATATATAAAGTAGAACTATGAGCTTCATCCATCAGATCCTTCTTTATTTCTTGAATAGATGGAACACATAGTCTTGTAATAAATTTCAGTACACATTCTTGATCAATATTGAACTCAAGAAACTTCCCATCCTTCATAGCCTCAAACTTATTCTGTAAAAAATAATCTTCTTTATGATCTTTCTTGATCTTCTCTAGTAATTAATTTTGAGAAATTATATGGGTTAGGGTTGATGATATCCTTTACCTTATAATTCCCATGTATAGCTTTACTAGGTCATTGATCAAAGGATCTTTTTGAATCCTCATCATGGAAAGAACAACTGGGTATTTCCTGCTTAATGCATCAGCAACTTTGTTTTCTCTTTCGGGATGATGATGAATTAAAAAATCATAGTCTTTAAGAAGTTCCAACCATATCTTTTGTCTCATGTTCAATTCCATTTGTGTGAAAATATAATTCAATCTTTGATGGTCTATGTATATATCACATTTCTCCCCATAAAGATAGTGTCTTCATATCTTCAGAGCAAAAATGACCACAGATATTTCCAAATCATGTGTAGGATTGTTCTCCTCATGAGTCTTAAAATGTTTAGATTCATAATCAATGACTTTGTCATTTTTCATGAGGACGCACCCAATCCCTTTTATAGATGTGTCACTAAAAATAAGGAATCTTTCTCCACTTGAGGGTAGAGTTAAAACGGGTGCAGTAACCAATCTCTTCTTCAGCTCTTGGAAACTTTCCTCACACTAATTTTTCCATATGAACTTGACCCATTTTCTAGTTAACTTGGTTAATGGATTAGAAATTCATGAAAGGTTTTTTAAAAACCTCCTATAATATCCTTATAAACCAAGGAAATTATAAATCTCAGTTATTGTTGTAGGCTGAGGCCACTCCTCTACAACTTTTGTCTTTGCAGGTTCAACTGTGATTTCTTCATTTGTAACAATGTTCCCCAAGAAAGAAACTTGTTGTAACCATAATTCACATTTGATGAACTTTCCAAAAAGCCTCCCCTTCCATAGAGTTTTCAAAATAACCCATAGATGATCCTCATGCTTCTCACAAATTTTGGAATATATCAGAATATCATCAATAAAAACTACCACAAAGTTATCAAGGTAGTCCTTAAAGACTATTCATCAAATCCATAAAAATTGTAGGTGCATTAGTCAGTACTAAGGGAATAAAAATAAACTCATAATTCCCTTATCTTGATCAAAAGGTAGTTTTTGGAATATATTCTTTCTTCACCCTCAATTGATGATAACCAGAATGAGGGTCAGTTTTAGATAAGAATTGAGCCCCATGAAGTTGTTCAAATAAATCATCAATTATTGGAAGAGGGTATTTTTTCTTTATTGTGATCCCATTTAGTTCTCTATAATCAATGAATAGTCGTATCGATCCATCCTTATTCTTTACAAAGAGAACTAGTTCTCCCCAAGGAGACACACTCGGTCGGATAAACCCCTTCTCCAAAAGCTCTTGGACTTGTTTCTTTGATTCCTCTAGCTCCACATTTTCCATCCTATAAGGGGTCTTTGATATTGTATGAGATCCAGGTATGAGTTCAATAGATAACTCTAGCTCTCTTTCTAGGGGAGGTCGCGGAAACTCCTCCGGAAATACATCAACGTATTCCTGGATGATGGGGACATTTTCTTTCCTTAAACTCTCATCTCCTTCTTCTTCTTAACCGATCAACTCCATAAAGAATGATATAGGGGGTTCTTCTGGAAAAAGATCAGGTTTAGATATATATATATATATCCTTTTAAGATAACTATAGGTTTTCCATTCAAGACTATTGAGATTTCCTTACTTCTGTCTTTGATATTAGTATTATAATTTGAGATCCGGTACATCCCCAGTATAATGTCGAATTCCAGCATGGGAATTACTACTAGATTTTTGATAAGATTGTTCTCTCCAAAGTAAATACTAGAGTTTCTAAACACTGATGATTCTTGGATAATCCCACCAGGAGTCTTGACTGATAACTCTACTTTTATCAAGTCGTGGGTTGATTCTAAATTCATTTCAAACTTGGAGGAAATAAAGAAATTCATAGAACAAGAATCAAACAAAGTAATTTCTAGCTTTGAGAGGACAATAACAGTACCTTCTACCACATCATTTGGAGCTTCAACTTCGGCTATCAGGATAGCAAAAGATTGACCTTTCTCCCTTGGCCTTTGCTGAGGCTAATGGTGATTCCCCTCCACTGTCCTCGGATTTGAATAGTGATTGGCAAAGAGCCCCAGTTGTCCACACTTAATGAACTGGACATCGGGTAGGGCCTGCACCATCTTCCCCTTGTCGTTAGTGTTTGGAAGTTGAGGTTTCACCTCAATACAACATTTCCTTGAAATATGGCCTTCTCTTCCACACTTTCAGAATTTATCGCTCCTGAGTATGCATTTCCCCAAATTCTTCTTCCCACATTTATTACACATGGGACGTTTCACTTGCTTGCCACCTCTTCCCTGATCAAAGGTCCTCCCTAAGCTGGGCTCCATCGATCTCTTCTCTTTGATTATTTTATGAGACCAATGCATCTCACCAAACTCCATCTTGACTTTCATCGCACTCTACACGATCTCCTCATAGCTATCATAGTCTCGGTTGGATAGATTCTTCTGCAAATGAGGTCTTAGTCCACCGAAGAATATATCAACCTTCTCATTTGGATTCATCACGAAGATAGAGTTGTAACGTGAAATCCTTGTGAAGTTTATCTCGAAGATTCCCATAGATTCATTTTCCTTCTTATTCAGCTCAAGCAACTCCTTCTCCATTCTTGTCCTCATGGAACGTGGGAAATAATTTATGAAGAAGATCCCTCTGAACTCTTCCCACTTCATAGCTTAAACCTCCACTCTTTGCCTCGTGTTTTTAATCAACTCCCACCATTGATCAGCTTCTCCTTCTAAGAGATAGACAGCCAGGGTGACCTTCTCTTTCTCTGAACAGCGGATCATAGAAAATATCTTCTCAATAGAGATGATCCACTGCTCAGCAATCAATGGGTCAGTCGATCCACTGAAGGTTGGTGGTCGTTGACGTATAAAAGACTCAATATAATGTTGTTCCCTTCGCAGTGAGATAGGTCTCTCTTCATGATTCAATTTATTTCCCATAACTTGAGTTAGTTGGTTCATCATTCGTATGAATGTTTCCATTCCAGCTCCCATCAAAGGGTCGTCAGCGCATGGTCCATTGTGGTCAGTATTTACATGGTTCCTCTTATTTTCCACCATTTTCTAAAATAATAAAACCTTAGTGAGAAACTTATTTGATTTAAAAATCCTATAACTATAAAGGATTTTAGGTCTTAAAACTTCATGCTTTAAACAATTACATTTCTCTATAAATCCTTCATAATGATTCATAAAAAGCTTATGATTAACCAAACATATCCCTTGGGAGTTTCGTAACCAATAGAGCATCAATTTCTGTTGTCGTGTATCAGGATACCCCAATTCAAGCCCGAAAATCCTTTTAGGAGATTTCACTCCTAGGTACATCTGTGCTAGAGCCGCTTCTATCTGCTCGTATCCAGATAGGGATATATTTGCTTGATAAACCACTTACTCAATACTCACCAAAATACGAAGAAGTTTTCCGATATATAAACTTTTCTATAGGGATCTTTTTAAAGTTTTGATATCCTAATTTCCATAAATAACTAAACTATCCTCTGATACCAACTATGGCATCCCGCATTTTTATTACATAACTTTTCATTACATTTTAAAAACAGAGGATCTTTAAAGTCTAGTGTCTTGGAAATCAGGAACAAAAATACATGAAAACGTAAAAACATTATTCTAATCCACTTGTAAGGCTTCATCATAAGTTCTTCCTAAGTAAAAATTATTTCATCTCATAACTTGGAGACATACATCAAAGAAAAGGGTGAGCAGAAGGCTCAGTAAGTAAAACAAGTGCAATAGTTGACATGTGATTTTGAGCAATATTAATAAGAACATGATAAAAATCATAATTACATGAGAAACATAATAATAGTAATATCATGATAAAAAAACATGAATCATAACTTGAATATGTGTATACAACATTTCATTTAGACATTCATGAATATATCACCAAGGTTCATCCCCAAGGTGTCATAAAATTTACCAAGGTTATTCACCAAGGTATCGTGAAACTTTTTATCTATAGAGATTAATTATTTACCCAATGCATTAGAGATATATCAGGGAAAAACCTTAATATGTATTTAATTTCATGTGATCCACATATATAATAATAAAACATTTCATAAATAACCCAAATAGAATCAAAGAAATGGGTTTCATGTCAAAATCGTGACGTTTAAAAAGAGCTTAAAAATAAGATAATTATGTCATTTATAACCAATGGAAAGGGGGTGGGGGTTATATGTATGTCAATTACTAAATAAAATATATCATTTTTTTGAATTTATGAAAACCAAGAGAAATTAAATAGTTCTGGGTATTAATAATATAATTTCATGAGAGAGAGAGGAATTTTGAGATGAAAATCCTGCAGCATAACAGCTACATAACATCTTTTTTGAAAACATTAAAAAGAGAGCGTACAGGGGTCACCCACTCATAAATAACTCATAATATATTATGGGTAAAGAATAAAAAGAAATAAGATCATGGTATGGATATTTTAAGTAAATACCATATGAAAATGAAACTCAAAGGAAAAGAGAAGACGCAGTTTCTTTTACAAAAATTCGGCAGCCTAACAGCGTCACTTAAAGATTCAGAAAATCATTCAGTGAAACTGGAAAGGGTCTCTCATAATTTTTACATGACATGGAAATTATTAAATATATAGAATAAAAATACCCCACATAATAAAATGGAACTATAAGATATAACATAAAGGAAGTCATGACTTAAAAGAGGAGGGTGAAAGGACCCCTTACCTTGAAGAGTAACTTCGAAAGCTTGAAGGTCTGGACATTGGGAGGCTTTAGGGAACCTTGGGAGGACACCTTGGGAGGTAAAAATACCATATCTTTGTTGAGGAGGATTTTGTAATGAAAAGAATGAGGTAATGGCTTGGAATTTATAGGAAAAGTGGGGGAATAAATTATTAATTTCCAAGGGACACCTCATCGGTGCTATTTGAAAAACCATGGGCTTTCCCAGGGTATTTTTCCATGGTATTGGCCACTTGGGACACCTCATAGCATATATTACTATTCATAAGTCTACTAGAATGATTATATCATTATTACATCATTAATGATGTCATTAAACACTTGAAACTCAAAACTGTGTTTTTACTATTCACCGAAAATTCAACTATTTCAGAAAAATACCAAAAATCCACCCTAACCTAATATCGATGCTCTGAATTCAAAAATGAAATCCATTTTATGAATAAAAATTCTAAATATTTTTAATCTAATTTCTAAATAAATTCGTTATTTATTCCAAAAATACAACTTTAAAACTATAACTCATTTCGGAACACCTTAAGAAAGTAATCAAGGTCCTATAAAATTATCGTATAACCACAAGACAATAAAGTATAAATTTATGATTAAATTTTATAAAAATAAATTTCCATTTTAAATTATTAAATTAATTATAAAATTTTAAATAAAATATTTATGACATACAAAAATACCAAAACTTAAACTATGATTGTTTTTTCACTTTTAAGATGTCTAAAATATATTTATACATTCATGGGTGAAGTTTCTATTTTTTTGGTCGATTTACTATTCAGTACTATTCATTACTATTCATACTGGTATGTTACTATTCATACTTTACTATTCACTAAAAATTAAGTTGATCTTATTAGACTCTAAATTTTCTACTGAAAAAACTGTAGAAGACCATTTTTTGAAAATCATTTAACATTATTAATTATTTAAAGAATACAAAAATATTTTAAAATACCCCCTTTTTCCAAAATTCATCGAAAATATAGAACTTCTATAAATTCATCCTATATTTATCCTGACATTTGAAATTCACAAATTTTACCATAATAAGAAATAAAAATTTTATTTATACAAAAGGATTACAGAAAGTAACTAAGGCTTTGTTACATAGCCCCTCATAACACCTGAATAGGACCTAAGTGTAAAGTGTGCTATGGAGATAGAATCTTGGGGTGGGTTGGACAACATTCCCCGAGTGGTGTTTTCTATCTTCTTGAACTTCTTCCTTGGGCGATTATGTTCAAGATTCACATGTTGAAGTTGGGCTTGAGCTTGGTCCAGAGCAAAGCCTAGTGATGCTACCTCCTTCCCAAGCTCCGACAGATGGGCTTCATATGGCCCGAGTCTACTGGATGAAGCCATCAACTCTTCTTTTTGTATTAATTAACCAACATCATTTGAATTTATAAATAATAATTTTAACATTAAGAATTTAGTTTCCAACAGTAATATTGACCAATGGCCATATAACAGTCGAAACCCAAGAGTCTCATTTAATAATACTCACTTCATTAATTAAAGGATATAGTTTTGTTGAGTATAAAATAAAATAACACAAAAATTTAGGAAATAAATATTATTCAAAAGTGTGGGTCGTTACATTCTTCCCCACTTAAGAAATTTTGTCCCTGATATTTTAACGCGTACCCTAAGAAGAGAAAAGGTGTGGGTAATTATACCTCATATACTTCTCTGGTTCCTACGTGGCTTTCTCACATTTGTGGTTCCTCCACAACACCTTAACAAGGTGAGTAGTCTTGTTGCATAGAACCTTGTCTCTATGATTCAAGATCTCCACCAGCTGCTCCTCATAAGAGAGGTCATGTTCCAGTTGTACCACCTTTTGGTTCAGTACATGTGAAGGGTTAGGTATGTACTTCCTCAAGAGGGATACGTGGAAGACATCATGAACTTGTGATAGATTTGGAGGAAGTGCAATCTGATAGGCCACTGATCCCACGCGATCAAAGATTTCATAGGGGCCAATGTACCTAGGTATGAGCTTCCCATTCTTCCCAAACATCATGACTCTCTTCCCAGGTGAAATTAAAAGAAATACCATGTCACAAAAATCAAACTCCAAGTCCCTTCGATGGTTGTCTGCATGTCTATTTTTCCAACTCTAAGAAGCCTTAATGTGTTGTTGGATGGCGTGGACTTTTTCTGTCATATCTTACACAAGATCAGGCCCAAGAAGCATTCCATCACTAGCTTTATCCCAACAAGTAGGATTTCTACATCGCTTCCCATATAGAGCTTCATAGGGTGCCATTTGAATGTTCGAGTTAAAGTTTTTGTTGTCAGAGAACTCAATTAAAGGGAGATGTTGATACCATCCACCTTTAAATTCTAGTGAGCATGTTCTCAGTATTTCCTCAAGTGTTTTAATGGTCCTTTCAGATTGTACATCATTTTGGGGGTGATAGGCCATACTGAAAATCAACTCAATACTCAGAGCATGTTGAATACTTCTCTAGAATTTTGATGTGAACCTTGGATCACAATCAGATACGATAGAATGTGGAACTCCATGAAGCCTTACCACTTCCTTCACTTAAATCCTGGAAAGTTGATCAAGAGAGAAATCTTCCCGAATAGAAATAAAATGGACTTGGTAAGATGGTCCACAATAACCCATATCTCATTATTTCCTTTGGAAGTTCTCGGGAGACTAGTGACGAAGTCCATAGTGATATTATCCCACTTCCATGATCATGTGGATAGTGGTTGTAACACCCCTTTAGGAATTTGTCGCTCTGCATTCACTTGCTAACATACTAGACACCTTGAAGTGTAGTCATCAATCTCCCTTTTCATATTATCCCACCAATAATGATCACGAAGGTCCCTATATATTTTTGTGCTTCTAGGATGTATAGAAAAAGTAGAACTATGAGCTTCATCCAACAGATCCTTCTTTATTTATGGAATAGATGGAACACATAGTCTTGTATGAAATTTCAGTACACCTTCTTGATCAATATTGAACTCAGGAAACTTCTCATCCTTTATAGCCTCAAACTTTCTCTATAACAAAAGATCTTCTTTCTGAGCTTTCTTGATCTTCTCTAGTAATAACGGTTGAGAAAAAATTTGGGTTAGGGTTGATGATGTCTCTTACCTTATAATTCCCATGTCCAGATTTACTAGTTCATTGATCAAAGGATCTTTTAGAATCTTCATCTTGTAAAGAACAACTGGGTCTTTCCTAGTTAAGGCATCAGTAACTTTTTTTGCTCTTCCGGGATGATAATGAATTAAAAAATCATAGTATTTAAGAAGTTCCAACCATATCCTTTGTCTCATGTTCAATTCCTTTTGTGTGAAAATATACTTCAAACTTTGATGGTTTGTGTATATATGACATTTTCCCCATAAAGATAGTTCCTCCATATATTCAGAAAAAAACGACTGCAACTAGTTCCAGATCATGCGTAGGATAGTTCTGCTCATGAGTCTTCAACTGTCTAGATGCATGAGAAATGACTTTGTCATTTTGCATGAGGAGGTACCCAATTCCTTTCAGAGATGCATCGCTAAAAATAACAAATCCTTCTCCACTTGAGGGTAGAGTTAACATGGGTGCAGTAACCAATCTCTTCTTCCTCTCTTGGAAACTTTCCTCATACTCCTTTGTCCAGATAAACTTGACCCCTTTTAGATTTAACTTGGTTAATGGATTAGAAAGTCATGAATTTTTTTTCATAAACCTCTTATAATATCCCGCTAAACCAAAGAAACTACAAATCTCAGTTATTTTTGTAGGTTGAGGCCACTCCTCTACAACTTTTGTCTTTGTAGGGTCAATTGTGATTCCTTCATTGGTAACAATGTGCCCCAAGAAAGCAACTTGTTGTGACTAGAATTCACATTTGATGAACTTTCAAAAAAGCCTCTCCTTCCGTAGAGTTTGCAAAATAACCCTTAGATGATCCTCCTGCTCCTTGTGACTTTTGGAATATATCATAATATCATCAATAAAAACTACAATAAAGTTATTAATGTAGTCCTTAAATAATCTATTCATCAAATCCATAAAAATTGCAGGTGCATTAGTCAGTCTGAAGGGCATAACAACAAAATCATAATGGCCATATTTTGATCAGAAGGTAGTTTTTTGGAATATCTTCTTTCTTCACCCTCAATTGATGATAACCAGAATGAAGATAAATTTTAGGGAAGAATTGAGCCCCATGAAGTTGGTCAAATAAGTCATCAATTCTTGGAAGAGGGTATTTGTTCTTTACTGTGATCCCATTTAGTTATCTATAATCAATGCATAGCCACATCGATCCATCCTTCTTCTTCACAAAAAGAACTGGTGCTCCCTAAGGAGACACACTCAGTTGGATAAACCCATTATCCAAAAGATCTTGGAGTTGTTTCTTTAATTCCTCCAGCTCCACATTTTCTATCTTATATGGGGTCTTTGATATTGGATGAGATCCAGGTACGAGTTCAATAGAGAACTCTACCTCTCATTCTGGGGGAGGTCCAAGCAACTCTTTAGGAAATATGTCAATGTATTCCTGGATGATGGGGACATTTTCTATCCTTAAACTCTCATATCCTTCTTTTTCTTCACCGATCAACTCCATAAAGAAGGATATAGGGGGTTCTTCTAGACAAATATCCAGTTGAGATATCTCTCCTATGAAGATAACTGTAGGTTTTCCATTCAAGACTACTTATATTTCCCTACTTCTGCATTTGATCTTAGAATTATACTTTGAGAGTCAGTCCATCCTCAGTATAATGTCGAATTATAGCATGGGAATGATAACTATAATTTTGATAAAATTGTTCTCACCAAAGTAAATACTAGAGTTTCTAAACACAGATGGTGCTTGGATAATCCCACCAGGAGTCTTGACTGATAACTCTACTTTTAACAAGTCGGGGGTTTATTATAAATTCATTACAAACTTGGAGGAAATAAAGGAATTCGTAAAACTAGAATCAAACAAAGTACTTGAAAGTTTTTAGAGGACAACAAGAGTACCTTCTACCACATCATTCGGAGCTTCAACTTCGGCTGTGGTGATAGAAAAAGCATAAAATTCCTCCCTTGGCCTTTTCTGAGGCAGATGGTGATTCCCCTCCAGTGTCCTCGAATTTGGACAATGGTTGGAAAAGTGCCCCAATTGTCCACACTTAAAGCACTAGATATCAGGTAGGGCCTGCACCATCTTCCCCTTGTCATTAGTGTTTGGAAGTTGAGTTTTCACCTCACTACAACAATTCCTCGCAATATGGCCTTCTCTTCCACACTTGTAGCATTTCCCACTCCCGAGCAGGCAATTCCCTGAATGCTTCTTCCCATATTTATTACACGTGGGATGTTGAACTTTATTGCCTACTCTTCCATGGTCATAGGTCCTCCCTAAGCTGAGATCCATCGATCTCTTCTTGTTGTTTGATTTATGAGACCACTGCGTCTCACCAAACTCCAGCTCGACTTTCATCGCACTCTGCACAATCTCTTTATAGCTATCATAATCTCGGTTGGTGAGATTCTTACACAGATGACGTCTCAGTCCACCGAAGAATCTATCAACCTTCCCATTTGGATCCATGACAAAGCTATAGGTGTAACATGAAATCCTTATGAAGTTCATCTCGTAGATTCCCATAGATTCATTCTCCTTCTTCTTCAGCTCGAGAAACTCCTTCTCCATTCTTGTCCTCATGGAATGAGGGAAATTCTTACTGAAGAAGATCCCTATGAACTCTTACCACTCCATAGCTTCAACCTCCACTATTTTCCTAGTGTTTTTAATCAACTCCCACCATTGATCAGCTTCTCATTCTAAGAGATAGACAGCTAGGGTGACCTTCTCTTGCTCTGAACAGCGGATCATAGAAAAGATCATCTCGATAGAGATGATCCACTGCTCAGCAATCAATGGGTCAGTCGATCCATTGAAGGTTGGTGGTTTTTGACACATAAAGTACTCAACATAATGTTTTCCCCTTTGTGGTGAGATCGATCGCTCTTCTTCATTCAATTTATTTCCCATAACTTGAGTCTGTTGGTTCATCATTTGTATGAATGTTTCCATTCCGGCTTCCATCAACGTGCCATCAGCACAAGGTCCATTGTGGTCACTATTGGCACGGTTCTTCCTATTTCCCTCCATTTTCTAAAATAAGAAAACCTTAGTGAGAAACTTATTTGATTTACAAATCTTTTAACTATAAAGGATTTTATGTCTCAAAACTTTATTCTTTAAACAATTACATTTATCTATAAATCCTTCATAATGATTCATAAAAAGCATATGATTAACCAAACATATCCCCTGGGATTGTCATAATAAAGAGTGCGTCCAGGCCCATTGTCATGTACCAGGATACCCCAGGTCAAGCCCGAAACTCCTTGTTGGAGTTTTTACTCCTAGATACATCTTTGCCAGAGCCGCCTCTACCTGCTCATATCTAGACAGGGATGTCTTTGCTTGATAAACCACTTACTCAATACTCAACAAAATACCAGGAAGTTTTAATATATTTAAACTTTTCTATATAGTTATTACTAAAGTTTTCATATCCTAATTTCCATAAATAACTAAACTATCCTTTGATACCAACTATGGCATCCTGCCTTTTTATTACATAACTTTTCATTACATTTTACAAATATAGGATCTTTAAATTCTAGTGTCTTGGAGATCAAGAACAAAAATACATGAAAACATAAAACATTATTCTAATTCACTTGTAAGGATTCATCATAAGTTCTTCCTAAGTAAAAATCACTATATCTCATAACCTAGAGAAATACATCAAAGAAAATGGTGAGCAGAAGGCTCCGTAAGGAAAACAAGTTCAACTGTTGACATGTGATCTTGAGCAATATTAATAAGAACATGATAAAAATCATAAATACATGAGAAATGGAAGAATAGGAATATCATGATAAAAAAACATGAATCATAACTTAAATATATGGCTAAAAAATTTCATTTAGACATTCATGAACATATCCCCAAGGTTCATCCCCAAGGTGTCATAAACATTACCAAGGTTATTCACTAAGGTATCGTGAAACTTGTCATATTTAGAGATTAATTATTTACCCAATGAATTAGAGAACTATCAGGTATCACCCTTAATATGTATTTACTTTCATGTGATCCACATATATCATAATAAAATATTTCATAAATAACCCAAATAGAATCAAAGAAATGGGTTTCATGTCAAAATCGTGACGTTTAAAAAGAGCTTAAAAATAAGATCATTATGTCATTTATAACCCATGGAAAGGGAGTGAGGATTATATGTATGTCAATTAAAGAATAAAATATATCATTTTCTTTTATTTATTAACACCCATAGAAATTAAATAGGTCTGGGTATTCACAAGATAATTTCATGAGAGAAAGAGAGAGGAATTTTGAGATGAAAATTCTACAGCATAACGGCTACATAACATCTTTCGAGAAAACATTAAAAAGAGAGGGGAAAAGATTCACCCACTCATAAATAACTCATAATATAGTATGGGTACAAAATAAAAATAAATAATTTCATGTTATGGATATTTTAAATAAATACCATATGAAAATGAAACTCAAAGGAAAAGAGAAGACGTGATTTCTTTTACGAAAATTCGGCAGCCTAACGGCATCAATTAAAGATTCAAAAAAATCATTTGATGAGAGCGGAAAGGGTATCTCATAATTTGGAAATGAAATAGATAGTGGTAAAGATATATAATAAAAATCCCCCACATAATAAAATGGAACTATAAGACATAACATAAATAAAGTCATGACTTAAAAGAGGAGGGTAAAAGGATCCCTTACCTTGAAGAGTAACTTTTAAAGCTTGAAGGTCGGGACCTTGGGAGGCTTGAGGGAACCTTGGGAGGACTATTTGGGAGGTAAAAAGACCATAGTTCCATTTAAGAGGATTTTGGAATGAAAATAATGAGGGAATGGCTTGGTATTTATAGGAAAAGTGAGGGAATAAATTATTAATTTCCAAGGGACACCTCATCGGTGGTATTTGCAAAACCATGAGCTTACCCGTGGTATTTGCCCATGGTATTGTCCACTTGGGATACCTCATAGAATATATTACTATTCATAAGTCAACCAGAATTATTAAATCATTATTACATCATTAATGATGTCATTAAACACCCAAAACTCAAAACTGTGTTTTTACTATTCACTGAAAATTCAACTATTTCAGAAAAATACCAAAAATTCACCCTAACCTAATATTAATGCTCTGAATTCAAAAATGAACTCCATTTTATGAAAATAATTTTCTAAATATTTTTAATTTAATTTTTAAGTAAAATAATTATTTATTCCAAAAATACAACTTTAAAACTATAACTCATTTTGTAACACCTTAAGAAAGTAATCAAGGTCCCATAAAATTATCATATAACCATAAGAAAATAAAGTAAAAATTTATGATTAAATTTTATGAAAATACATTTCCATTTTAAATTATTAAATTTAATATAAAATTGTAAATAAAATATTTATGACATACAAAAATACCAAAACTTAAACTATGATCATTTTTTCACTTTTAAGATGTCAAAAATGTATTTATACATTCATGGTTTAAGTTTCTATTTTTTGGTTGATTTACAATTCATTAATATTCATTACTATTCATACGGGTATGTTACTATTCATACTTTACTATTCACTAAAAATTAAGTTGATCTTATTAGACTCTAAATTTCCTACTGAACACAACTGTTGAAGACCATTTTTTGAAAATCTATACACATTATTAATTATTTAAAAATAAAAAAAATATTTTAAAATACCTCCTTTTTCCAAAATTCTTCAATAATATGAAACTTCTATAAATTTATCCTATATTTATCCAAACATTTGAAATTCAAAAATTTTACCTTAATAAGAAGTAAAAATTTTATTTATACAAAATGATTACATAAAGTAGTTGAGGCTTCATTACATAGCCCCTTATAACACCTGCATAGAACCTAAGTGTAAGGTGTGCTATAGTGGTAGAATATTGGGGTAGCTCGAACAACATTGCCTAAGTGGTGATTTCTATCAGCTTGAACTTCTCCCTTAGGCGATTCGGATCAAGCTTCACATGTTGAAGTTCGGCTTGGGCTTGGTCCAGAGCAAAGACCAGTGATGTTACCTCCTTCCCAAGCTCCGACAGATGGGCTTTAAATGGCCCGAGTCTACTGGATGAAGTCATCGACTCTTGTTTTTGTATTAATTAACCAATATCATTTGAATTTATAAACAATAATTGTAACATTAAGAATTTATTTTCCAAAGGTCATATTGAACAATGGCCATATAACAGTCGAAACCCAACAATATCATTTAATTATACTCACTTAATTAATTAAAGGATATAGTTTTGTTGAGTATAAAATAAAATAACACACAAATTTAGGAAATAAATATTATTCAAAATTTCATGTCATTAAAATATATCACTTCTCTCTCACTCCCCAAATATCATTGATTCTCAATAAAGAAAAATAATCATATCTCACAAACCATCATGGATTTCCTTATTGGTAGTTCATCCTAGATGCACTAGTCATGGGATGATGGATGAAATATATGTCACCACCAATCTCGAAAAAAAATCGGAGGAAATATACTTCTCTAACTATCTCAGTTTTACTAAAGGAAATACACATATTCATATGATGAAATAAAAATCTCCTCATCTAGCAGTGCATACATGTTTAGACACCATAGAAAATACATATACATTGGGATAAACCTGCATACAAGTATACCAAATTAAATAAACACCTTTGGGGTTTCTATTTAATATTCGATACTCCCAATCCCATAATAGGGGTAGGGATTATAGATAACAAACGGTGCATCATAATCAACCTTAATCCATGTAATATAGAAAATAAGTAGTGTCACTACTAATGTGAATTATCATTACTCTATTAACATACTGAGTATGTTGGAGGAATTTCACATATCAACCCATCCCATATATTGTGTTCTTGTATTGAGGACATAGGAGGAAATACCAATATCCGTTTATCCTATAATGGAGATGCTACAAGAATTACTCATCCACCATTATAATTTAGAAGTATCCAACCTATATAATCAAAGAGCAGTGGGTGATTAGTCTTATATAAACATGTAAGTCATCATAAATCATTACCCAAATCCATGGAAAAAATAATGTATAGTTACTAACATCCCCCTCAAACCCTAGACATAGGGCACTACTAAAAATACGGCATTTATCAGTGCTAGAAAAGGGAATTAATAGTGCTAGAAAAGTGTTGTCCATCGAGGTGAAGATAGGGGTTCCCTTTTATCAGTGCTAAAAAAAGTGTTGATAAAGGCCCCTTTTATCAGCGCTCAAAAAAGCGTAGATAAAAATGTCCTTTATCAGCACTTTTTTTAGCACTGATAAATACTCCTTTTATCAACGCTTTTTTTAAGCACTGATAAAAGTCAAAATAAATTAAAAAAAAGTTAAAGAGAATATTTAATGCGGGGGGATTTTAACAGATCTTGACCCCCCCCCCAGCAGCGCTAGGCGGAGCCCAATCCCTCTCATCGCACACTTCCCTTGCCTGCGTAACCCCCTCCCACTTGCCCGCGCGCCCTTGCTTCCACCAGAACTCAAACCCGCGACCTCCCCCCTTGCACGCCTGAACCATTACCACAAATCCATTTAGTTTTTTTCTTCATTTAATGATATATATATATATATATATATATATATATATAAATATATATTTATTTATTTATTTATTCGTATATTAATAAATATTTATATTTATTTATATATATATATAGTTATATTTATTCGTATATTAATATAGATTCATATTAATATAAATATATTTAGTTATATTAATACACATATATTTATTCATATATTAATATATATATATATAATTATTTATTTATTTATTTATTTATTTATTTATTCATATATTAATATATATTTATATATATATATATAGTTATATTTATTTGTATATTAATATAGATTCATATTAATATAAATATATTTAGTTATATTAATACATATATATTTATTCATATATTAGTATATATATATTTATTCTTATATTAATATATATTTATATTTATTTATATATATTTTTTTAGTTATAATTTTTTAACCGTATATTTATTTGTATATTAATAAATATTTATAAGATTAGTTTTAAATACATTTATAAAATATGTTTGTTTGTATGTTTTTATAAATAAATTCATATATACATATATAAAACACACACACAGACACACACACACACACACACACACATATATATATATGAATAAATACATATATGTGTATCTGAAAAGCCATAGAATGTTAAAATGACCATAACTTCAAATCCAGAAGTCCGTTTCAAATCCACAACTAGTCAAATCGAAGAAAATGAAACAATATTTAATATGATATGTGGTATAGGCCTATCAGACAACTGGATCAGAAGTTATGCATGTTTTAATGTTAAAAAATTGGGGTATCCTGACTAAAAACTCAATTTTAGAGTCCTTATGGGACTTTTTGGGCCTCCAAAAATGTAACAAAAGGTTCCCTTGGGTTACTAACACATACATATCATCACTATCTTCGATTTGATATTTTGTAGAGCTCAAACGGACACCCAGATCAAAATATTTGTCTGTTTGAAGTTTGAGTTACATTTTCAACTTATTTTCGATCTTTTATTATTATTATTTTGATTTTTTGTGTCTTAAATTTGTTATTAAATGATTATTAATCAATAATAATTATCAAATTATTAATTTATAATATTTTTTAAAATATTTTAAATCTATTTTCACTAAATTTATTATATATTAAATGTAATAGTCTATTTATACTTATCTAAAACATATTTAAAAATTATATATTATATTTATATCAATATAAATATACTTATATAACAATATATTATTTTTCATGATTTTTTTTTTAAAATTTATTAGCGATAGGAAAAAGTGCTGATAAAGACCCCCCTTTATCAGCACAACTAAAAAAAGCGTTGATAAAGGGGTCCCCTTTAACAGCGCTAAAAAAAGCGCTGATAAAGGGTCACTTTTAAGAGTGCTTTTTTAGCACTGTTAAAAGTTCCCTTTATGAGCACTTTTTTTAGCATTGATAAAGTCCTCCCCCCTATCGGAACTTTTTTTAGCGTTGTTAAATGGTGGCGCTGTAGAAACCTAGTTTTGTGGTAGTGGGGTGAGAGTAAAGGAAATACATCATTGTAACCCATCACCATCGGTACCAAACTACTAAAGGCTACATCACTTCTCAATATGAGTAATCATGCATAAAATAAAAAACTCACCACAAATATATCATATCTAAACAATCCCATATAAAAATCCAAAGTTGCTACATCATCTTCTTTGGATTCCCACTAACAAATACCAAAGAATTAAAATGATAAATCAACAAAATATTAATGATAGTTATGGAATTATCTAACTAGCCACATAAAATAATAGTCGATGTCACATTCCATTAGTTCATCACTAGATTCCATATTATCCCTCATGGATTTTGAAGTTCTCAAATTATCACATTATATAGATTATTACTAAAAAATGATAAATTTTATTATTTATTTTTTCTATTAAAATATCAAACTAGACATTAATACATCTTTCTTCGCTTGGTGATTCATGTGCAGCATCTCAAGAAACTAAAGCTACCCCACTACCTTACCCAGCCAATATCATTGATTAGCCAAATCCTTATCACAAATATTTTTTTCCTCAGACCCTAAGGTTCAAGTTTCTATTCATTATTATATTTCATCAATTTCAAGTTATTCATTAATTATCCTCTATTTCATTTGTAAATTTTCCACACCACTTAAGGGAAACCCCATCATTCATGATATATCATTATTTCATTTCCATATTTGGATTACATCATTATCCACCACTATCACTCTAATTCAGTTCAATTATTTTGTTCATACTTTATCTTTCAGTCCAATTTCATTACCATAATTCATTTAATTCCATTATTTCATTATCATCCATCTCAAACGTAAAATATCAATATATTTTATTCATTATTTAATAATGAATTCATAGTATCTCCATGATTTTTCAACGCATTTCAAGAGAATTGTTATTAAATTAAATGATTCTCTTTCCATTTACCCGAAGTCCAGTCACATCCACTCACCACCAGTAAGGACCATTCACCACCTCTCTTAGTTTAATAACATATCAAAGTAAATAATTCAATTTATTTATTCATATTGATAAATTTTCATTTAAATATTATTATTTCATGAAATAATAATATTTTAAGTGGTTGTCTCTTGCATCTATGACATTCCAATCCTATGATTCACTAACCATTTAGTTAGAAACAAGAAATCATTCAACAATTATTATGGTTAAGAAGCATATCCATTTTGGGGATTTAAGATTATTAACCAAGACTCTACATTATTTCCTAAAATATTTTTATTATTCAATAATAATATTATTAATATAATCAACTCAGGTAAATTATAACATCCTAGCCAATCATTTCATACTTTATTGTGTTTTTTCAAATAAATAATTTCTATCTAATGATATAATGTGTCAAATTGAACTTTCACATAATTTTAGTGAATTTAATTTATTATTATGCTTATAAAAATAATTTTTAAACTTATTGAAATGGAAAATACATATTTCTAAAATTAAATAGTCTCAAAATGGCCCAAAATTGGTTCCAATATTTCTAGTATGTCACAAGGACTCTGATAGAATTTTTAGTAATAGATTCAGACACAAGACACACCCTCATGCACTATTTTATTTTTGGCCAATTTGGGGGTTCCATGAGGAAATCGAATATTCTTTAACATGATACCTATGACCCTCCCTCACTCAGATCAAATGCTTACCATAAGATCTATGTATTTCAGGGATCAAAAGGTACATGATAGACCATATCGAGCCTAATGAGATCTACCTCCATAGGTGTTGGCATATTTTCGATTAATAGATTGGATTTTTATGGTATCACCGTGTCTTCCCTTTATGAAACATGATCCCCAATCATGATGGACCGTCATATCATCTAATCATAATGTCAAAAATAATCACACAACTAAAAAAAGGCTAGCCAAACTAATTTTTTATTAGGGCTACATGGATCTATTTAAGCCATACATTCAAATATTGGATGGTTATTAATGCCTAAAATTATTCATTGATAATTATTTTTCAATTAATCTATTAACCACTACTAGTGGTGGTGTGTATGTAATCCCACATTTCATTACATAAACTTTTCATTACATTGTACAAAATAGTGAATATTTTAAAGTTTAGTTTCTTGGAAAAAACGTACATAATACATGAAAACATAAAAAATTATTATATCCAACTTGGAAGGATTCATCAAAGGTTCATCTTAAGTAAAATTATTTCATCTTATAACCTAGGGACATACATCAAAGTAAAATGTGAGCATAAGGCCTAGTAAGAAAAAACAAGAGAAAGAGTTTACATGTGATCTTAGAAATATTGAAAATAACTTGAGGAATCTCATAAAGGAATGATAAATAGAAAAATAATAATAATAATAACATAAATCATAACTTTAAAATTTTTATAAATCATTTATTTTATACATTAATAATAATATCACCGAGGTTTTTCACTAAGCTATCATAAACATTACCATGGTTATTCACCAAGGTATCATAAAACATGTTATCTATAGAGATTAAATTCTTTACCAAATTAATTAGATATATATTAGGGGAAACCCCTAATATATGTTAATTAATTTTATCCAATTATATCATAATAAAAAAAATCATAAATAACCCATGGAAAATAAAAGAAGCGGGTTTCATACCAAAATCATGGTGTTTTTTAAAAAAATGCCTAAAGACAAGATCTCTATGTCATTATTCACCAACGAAAAAAGAAGGTAGTTTTCATTACCAAAATAAAATAGATCATTTTTAAATATATTTGAATACCCTTGGAAAAGAAATATGTTTAGGTATTCACAAAATAAAATAATATAATTTCATGATAAAAATAGAGAAAATTTGAGAAGAAAATTCGACAGCATAACGGGTATGAAATGTGGTTTTTGAAAACCTTAAAAATATAAAGGAAAATGGTATACCATTAATAAAATAATATTAATTTATTATAGGGATATAATAAAATTTAAAGAAGAACATATTATGGAAATTTGAATGACATACGCATAAAAAAGAGAACTTGAAAGGAAAAGAAAAGTTGAGATTTCCCTTACCTTGAAGAGTAACTCCAAAAACTAAAATATTGGGACTTTGGGAGAATAATGACACCTTGGGAGGACTACTTTGGGGTTAAAACTACCATATATTCATTTAGGAGGAATTGTGAGTGAAATTAAATGGATAAATGGGTGGGTTTTTATAGCAGAAGAGGGGGATTTGTTTAATAATTTCCTTGGACAACTAGGTAGTGGTGAATTCAGAACCATGGGCATGCCCATGGTATTGTCCACTTAAGAAAATTATTATGATATTTTAATCCACAAGGTTCTAATAGAATATTATATTACTTATTACATCATTATGATGTCATTAAATATATCAGAAAACTCAAACTGTATTTTTAATATTCACCAAAAAACAAAATATTTTAGAAAATTCTTATAAATTCACCCTAACATAATTTCAAAGTGATTATTTCAAATATGATGTTTATTTTACCAAAATAATTTTCTAATTATGAGAAATTTAATTTTTAAATATAAAAATCCTTATTTACTAAAAATAATAGCGGATAGAAAATACATCGTAAAATGTATAGTGAAATTTATTACACTTGAAAAAATAAAATTATTTTATAATTTAGAATTGAATAAGAGTGTTTTAATCATACTATTTCATTAAAATAAACATTATCAATAATAACTTCATTTATTATAATAATTATATCTTTTCTAAAAATTATAATTTTGATCTAAAAAATCAATTTATCAAATTCGTTATATTTTTAAGAAAAACTAAACTCAGAAAAGAAATGATGGAACAAAAAAATTGTATACAAAGGGATTATACATTAAGTAACTAATTCCTTGAAACATAACCCCTTATAACACCTGTATATGACATAAGGGTGAGGTGTGTGATGGTGATAGATTCTTGGGGAGGATTAGATAACATCACCCGAGTGGTAATTTCTACTAACTTGAACTTATCCCATTGGAGATTTCATTAAAGATTAAGAATTTTAAGCTCATATTGGGCTTGGTTAAGAGAAAATCTCAGTGATGCTACCTCTTTCCCAATCTCCAAAAAATGGGCTTCGTGCGACATGACTCTACTGGATGAGGTCATCAACTCTTCTTTCTAAATTAATTTTTCTTTATCATTTCTACTTATAAACAATAATTATAATATTAAAATAATTATTAAGAGTATATCTCCAATGGTCGTATTTAAAAATGATCGTTATTGACCAATGTTCATATAACGTACAAAAACTGATGGTCACATTTCAAATTATACTCACTTCATTATTAAAGAGATGTAGTTTTGTTGAGTAAAAAATACTATAACACGTGTTTTTAGAAAATAATTATCATTCAAAAAGTTTGGGTCATTATAGTGTGACTAAAATTAACCACCACTAATTGAAACCAAATATCTAAACTAGTATTTTTTGACACCCAATTTCCCAATTCATATTTAATTTCTTAGGATTATCTATCTATGAACCTCAGATTTTGTTGAGATGTTGGAATTCTTGAAACCTTCTCTCAAGATTATTTAAACAAACCATTACTCTAATTAGATTAATTCAAAGAATAGTGTATTTATCTAATTTATACCTTTATAAAAATTTATGTTAGTATTCATTAATCAATCATGAAAAAAAATTATTTGAAGTTTCCCAAAAATTCCCCTAAAACTTCTCTCTAGTTTTTTCCAAAATCTATTCTTTGAATTTTGATGAGCGTAAGGGATGTGGGTTTGTTATGAAACAAAGATCAACATACTATAATAACACAAGAAGTTTTGATAATTTGATAATAAAACAAAAGTATGGATGTTTTGGCTCAAAATAAATGTGTTTAATTAAACAATAATACCTATTTCATAATCTTGAGATCCTATGATGATAAATTTCATATCATGGGTAAATCCTCCCTCTATATAGGTTACCTCTTCTGAAACCCCCAAATATATCTCTCTTTATTCTAATATTTTATCTTCAAATGGATAGGTGGATAAATTTTAATAAATAAATTATTTATTATTAATTTTTAATTATTAACAAAAAATAATTCACCACAGCTACGCACTAACACAAACTCACCCAAAAATTATGCAATAGATACCCTAGGTTAAAATCCTCATTCCTAAATCAAAAAAATAGTTCATTTCCCAATATAACTACATTTTTATTTTTATTTTACCAATTTTCCATTTTTAATCATCAAAGAATATTTTTTTTACTAAAAATCACATGTGGTGATCAAACCAATCAATCAAAGAACTTAGTTCGAGTAAAATGACTACTAATATATTTTAAAAAAATTAGGATGTGCATTATATTCAAATCATAAGAAAAGTCACCCTTGAGTGAAAAATGAGTTCGTTACATCCTCAACATCTTAAAACATTTCATACTTGAAACGAATCAACTATAAAAATTATAGTCAATGCATCTATTAATTCACCCATCCTAGAAGAAGAAACTGTTTCAATCAATTACTAACCATCGTTTATAAATAATGAGTGTAAATGTATCGAGAACTACCACACCTCTTACCAAAATATTTAGAGAACATAAAATTTATTCTCACCATATAGATGATAAATTCATGGGTTGAATTCATGTACATTTAATTAAAAACTAAATTTGGTATGAGAATCACATCCCCAAAAACCATGTACACAATAAAATATCTCCATAATTATGTAAAACTACATCATTATCCTCAATAATTAACTGAAGTAATACACTTAACCAATAATTAAATAATCAAAAACACAATATCATCTGAAATTTTGAGTCTCGTTCGATACATTCCTTCAAAACATGACAACATTTTTCATCCAACCAAATGAAATTTTTGGGTTACCCACCTTAAATGAATGTTTCAAGGTTCCTGTGAAACACATCTGAAAACATCTAATCTCCTCACCAACTACTTATCATGTGTTAACACAAAAATCAAGAATCATCAATACTTGATGGTGAAAATATCAATTCTACCACATAATCTATAAGAAAACAAGATTATTTGATCATCAGATAATATAATCAAATAATTTACCCTTCTTCCAAAACCATGCTACAATAGTATACATGCCCCCCCCCCCACCATTTTCTAATGTCCAGCAAAGAGGAAAACTATTGTGTTACATGCATCATAATTAAACTACCAATCAAGGGAATGAATAAAATAGTATAATAATACAATTATATCCCATGATAATTTAAAGACTCAAACCTTTATAAATGAAATTACATTTTGACGGAATAAATGCCTTAGTATATAATAGAAAACACATTTACTACTTTGGTTATTTTATACCATTATAAAATATAGCCAATAAGATTTAAAAGATCATTAAGAATCATAACTATCGATAATATATCCATTTTATAGTGAATTATAATATTAGTATATATTAAGGGTTATAGTAAAGTCTAATTAACATAGAAGGATGACGAAACGACCTCAACCAGTATGATTGTACCATATGAAGCCTCATTATTTGATCTTTTAAGGGAGATTGAATCACTAGGATTTTCCTTGACCAAGATGAAGCTAAAATTCCATAATTAAATCTTGATCAAAACCATTTATGAGAGAAGTTCAAAATTATTGAGATCATGACCCAAATCATGTTTTCTAAACCACCCCAAGAAGCATCGTCATCACACACCTTTCCCTTAGGGTGTACACTTGTGTAATAAAGGGTTATTTATATAGACCCTAGTAATATGAAATTTAATATTATATTTTTCATGAAGTAAGGTTTATATATTTACCTTTTTATTATTATTTTATAAATAATTATATAATGTGTTTGATAAAAAATTATATTTTGTAATGAATAAAATCAAAATTATATTTTTGGTAAATATATAGTTTTAGATAAAACACTATTTTTTAATAAATTAAATAATTTTTAAAATAAATATTATTTTCTTAAAATATTATTATTAAATAATATTTATTTATATATAAGTGATAATTTAATTTAATGAAGTACAATGTAATTTTTATAAAGGTCTGAAAGATTCTAGAATCATAAAAAAATAATTTTTCAGTAAATATGTATCTTTATTTAAAAGTGTAAATTTTATTATTGACAGAATTATTTTTGAGAAAATAAATATTATTTTTAAATCAGAATGTTGAAATTATCCAACGGTGATTTTTTCATAATTTTTCAAGATAGTCAAATTTTAGATAAAAATTAAATATGGTATAAATATATGGTATCTATAATGACATCATAATTTCCCAAAATTTATGTAATAAATACTATATAGTGAATCCATGACCAAAAATATATTTCCCCTTTAAAATGATTTTTTTATTTTTTTTATTAATTTAATAAACCTGTAATAAATACTCTAAAACCTCTATTATATTTTAAGGTTTTAAAATCAATTCTTTATGAACATGACTTACTTCCACATATCCAATGGTATTATTTTAATATTTTTTGTTCTTAACCTTATAAAATATTTAAAACCACTTCTCTTTGGAAAAAACCATTATAAAAAAGCATGGGAAGGCGTGTGGTTTTTTTATTATTTTATAATATATATTAAAAACACCTATGTTTAGAAATTAATAATGAATTCCCATCTCTTTATCTATAAATACTCACCTAACCCCCCACTTATATTCACTCAAAACACATTGATAATAGATTTCATCTCCCTATCCCTCTCCCTATCTAAATAACTTCCAAGGTGTTCCAAATATCTTAAGATGCTCCTCCTAATCTATTAGAAGTGCCCTCTTGAGGTAAGGGATTATATCCTCCTCTTTAGTCATGTACTTTATTTTTATTAAGCTTTTTATTTACTATTATTCATTTTGGAATATGTTTTTACACATAATTTTAATATAATTATGATTTATAATTAATGATATAGCACATTTTTCTCTCATTAAACCCTTCCATGAATCTTTATCTACACCTATTATGCTACTGAAATTATCCTGAGATCTTCCATGCCAAATATTTGTGTTGTAAATACTCATCCCCATTTCAACTCAAGGGTATTCAACTAGATGTAAATATCCTTTATTTATTTGGGAATCTCATGTATCTAACCCACACTCTTTAATAGTGGGATTAAAAGTGATGGAATCCATTCTTATATTATATGATCTATGTGGTATACAAAATGCATGTACATGGTATGAATGTGACAGGTGGGCCTGAAATTATATAACCATATAATGAATTGGTTAATGTTTTTATTTTAGGAGATACCATATATGGTATCCTAAATACACTATTTTTTTATGTATCATTGGTTATCCTTGACTTATGTTTATGATATCATGTTTTATGTTGTTTTCACATTCCTATATTTTCTTGATTTTATCATCATATATCATGATTTGATGTTCATTTTTATGATTATCACTTTTTTATGTCACCTTGATATTCCTTTTGATTCACATGTATTACTTTCAACATGTTATGCTTTTATTATTCCCTTATTGGGCTTTATAGATCACCTCATTCTTATGTATATACCCAGGATATCCCATGCAGTATTAGAAGATTAATGGATTTTAAGGGCATGTTATGGAGATTTAAATAATGTCTTTGTACCCCTATTTCAAGATAATGTGATATTTATCTAATTTCCCAAAGTCACTACTCCTATTGATCTTATAGGATTGTATTGTGTTTATATTTATGTAACAAATCATTAAATAAGGTATATAAAATATATGGGTCTACATAGTTGGTATTAGAGGAAATGTATAGTTATTTTTGGTGATTATGATTAGAAAGACTTAGTGAAAGCCATATGGATAAGACTAAAGATATTAAAACAACCCTAATTTTTTTTAAAATATAGAGTAAGTAGTTTCCAAGCAAAAAAATCATGTTTGGATACTATATGTGGATATGGATCTGGCACAGTTGTAACTATGGGTAATAACCCGAAAAAGGGAACATTGTTTATTAACTCGATCATCACTTGGTGGAAAACAAAGAAGCCTTATTGCACACCTATTTTGACACTCTCATGGAATATGCTTTGGTAAATTCACAATCTCTTAATGAACCATCATGAATGGAACACAAATTCCTTTAATTTTTTATTCTAGTAAATAAACCATAAATAAATTATATTTAAACCTAGAAACTCATATATTAATGAATTTATTTAATTTATGAGTTATACTTTTTTGTTTATAATTTTCCTTTTTTTATTCTTAATAGTTTTAAAATTCTCATCCCTAGGTCTATTTTGGATAAATTAAATTATGTGAACTAGAATCAAATTGTGAAAGGCATAATTATAGTCTATTCATGAAATTCAAATATCCTAGGTGACTATGGTTCCATGCATTCATTCATATCACACTAGTTTAGTAGAACTAATCTAACACCAACTCAAGACATGGAAGTGGGGTTATAGGTGAAAATGGAAAATGGGGCAATTAGTGCATCCCAGGGATATAACTTCTCCCATATCCATATTTGTGGGTTAAATTTACCAAAAAAATATTATGACATTCCCATTTAGTGTAATTTTATGTAATTATGGATATGAAGTGGCTTTCCTTTTATAGGAACAACATAAATTTCTAGGAGAAGGAAATGACCCTCCATATTAAGAATCCCCCTATGATTTTATACAAGTGTGAGGAGGATGGATCTCATTTGGAATCATCATATCAAGCATGGATATTATTATCTTATGAGAAATCATATCTGGCTAAAATTATTAATACTAAGGAAAATATCACTCTTGATTACAATCCCATTGTAAGGGAATATGTTCATGTGTTTCTCAAATAATTTCTAGTATTCCTCAAAACCAAGAGGTTAAGTTATCAATCGAACTTATACCCAAATATTTTCTAATATCTAAGAATCTATATATATTGGCCACTATTTAACTTGAATAGATGAATAAGAAACTATATAAGAATATATATAAAGGCTTTATACACCCAAGTGCTTCACTATAGGGTGTGTTACCCCTCTTCTTCAAGAAGAAGGATGGATCAATGAACATCTGCATTGATTATTATGAGATCAATAAGATCATGGTAAAAAACAAGTATCCTATAAAATATATTGATAACTTTTTTGATTAGTTACATGAATCTCAATACTTATCCATGGTCTATCTTTGGTCGGTATATTATCAAGTAAATGTGAATAGGGAATATATCCCTAGGATTGATTTTTATACAAGGTACGGGCACTATGAGTTCATATAGATTCCATTTAGACTCACTAATGATATAGAAATATTCATTGACTTAATGAATAGATTATTTATAGATTACCTTGAAAATTGGTGGTAGTATTTATAGATAATATTCTTATCTACTCTAAAAACAAGGATGACCATGAGGATCATTTGAATATTATATTAAAGTCTTTATGAAAGGAAAATTTATATGTTAATTATAGTAAATTTCATATTTGGATGGTGAACATAGCATTCCTATGGAATGTTATCACTAATAAATATATATTTTTGGATCCTTCAAAAACATATAAAATTAAAAAAATGGCTAAGAGAAACATCTTTGATGGAGATTGTTAGTTTCCTGGTATTGATTGGGTAATATCAATAATTTCTGATAAACTTTCACAATTTTTAATCACACTAACCAAGCTAACTCATTAGGAAGTAATGTTTTTCTAGAATGATTAATTTTATTATAGATTTAAGGAGTTAAATAAGAGTGAAATCATTAAATTTATACTCACATTACCCACCAGTGGGGAAGGATTTTTGATCTACAGTGATGCATCCAAAAAGGGGTAGGGTTGTGTACTCATTCAAGATGAAAAAGTTATAGCTTTTTCCTCCCACTAATTAAATATACATGAGATTAAATACTAAAAACATGATATAGAATTGGATATAGTGATCTTCACATTGAATATTTGGAGACATTGTCTCTGTAGTGAAAAGTGTGACATATATATCATTAACATCAAAAAAATTATTTCATTCAACACATTTTTTCACATGACGAGTGATATTATCCTTACCTATAAAATACATTTTTATTTTGAGTAGAAATTTGTCCCCATTACGAAATAAAAAGCATATTATATTTCCATGTGTCGCAAGACTACACACACTCAATGGGAGTAGGTCATGGAATTCTAAAGTTTCTGATAAAAAGGTGTTGATGAATTAAAAAATATTTTTTAGAGTAATACAAGATCTTATTAGAATCACAAAATTTCTTAAGGAATATTTATATTCACATGCTTCGATTTCACTAGCCATGGATCCCAAAAAAATTTATGGATCAAATGTTATAATCATCAGAAGTTCAAATAATGTAGAAAATCTGTATAGATCACTTGCATGGGGCACACGCATGGAGAACCTGTGCAAATAACCTACATGGATTATTTGCAGGGAGCACATGTGAAAAGTGCCTACATGAATCACTTGTGTGGATCACCTTCATAGAGTACTTATGTGGAGAACCTACATGGAACACCTATATGGAGGACCTTTGTAGATTCCCTCTGATTCCTAGGGTCCTAATTTTTTCCTCTAAATATACCCCTTAGACTTCTCATTTGGAGAGGTTGTAGGACAAAGAGACAGCTCAAATATTTTCTCACCCAAGTCTCTCATTAAAGTCCTACAAAACCCTAGGTATATTATTATTCTTATAATTAGAGGGAATCAATCATAATGAAGAGTAATTGAGTTACTAAATGTCTATAGCATCGATTCCCTTCATGAAAACCCACTTCCAACCTATTTGGAGGACCTGTGTGGAGGACCTGTATACAGAACCTATGCAGAAAACCAATATATAGGATTTGCATGGATCACCTATAAGGAGCACCTACACAAAGAACCTGTGTAAAGAATCTAGACCTCACTTGGGTTAAACACCTCTGATATCACTATAACTTAGTATAAACACCTTTACTATCCCTATAACTTAGGCTAGGTACCTTTTCTATACCTAACTTGGGATAAGAACCTATTCTAGACCAAAATTGGGCTATTCTCCTTTTCTAGATCTATAACTTGGTATGAGAACCTTTTTTATCCCAAACTTGGGCTAATCATCCACTTTATCCCTCACTTGTTCTAAACACCTTTTTATCCCTATAACTTGGGATATGAACCTTTTTTACCTCACAATAATAAAATGTATTAGCCCTATAACATGGTGTGATAATATTTTATATCCCTCACTTGTGCTAAACACCTTTTCTAGCCCTCACTGGGGAAAAGAACCTCTTCTAGACCTCTCACTTGGGATAAGTGACTTTTCTAACCCTTACATGGGATAAGCACCTATGATAGCCCTATAACATGGGCTAATAACCTTTTCTACTCCTCACTAGAGCTAAGAACCTATGTCATACCTATAACTTGGGATAAGAACCTTTATTATCTCTCACTAGTTAAAATCACCTTTACTATCCCTCACATGGTTTAAGCACCTATGTGACCCCTAACATAGGCTAAACACCTTGGCTGGACCTATAAACTGGGATAAGAACCTTTTATATCCCTATAACTTGATCTAATCATATTTTTTAGCCATCACTTGGTCTAAAAATCTTTTATGGAACTATAACATGATTTATACACCTTTTGTATCCCTCACTTGGTCTAAACACATTTTTTCTTCCTTTCTAGGGATTAAAACCTTTTTTATCCCACTAACTTGGGTTAATCACCTTTTCTAGCCATCACTAAGGCTAACCACCTATATTATCCCTATAACTTAGGATAATCACCTTTACTGGTCATAAATTTGGATAAGAACCTATGATAGCCCTCTCACTTAGTCTAATAACCTCTTCTAGAGCTCTAACTTGGGCTAATCTCCTTTGATAGCCATCATATGGGCTTAGCATCTTCACTATCCCTCAATATGGTTATGGAACAATTCACCCAGGTCTCATATCTGGGAATAAATTCATTCCTTATATGCCTAGGGTTTAAATAATTCACTGGGTTTGGGCCTATTAATAGGTGTAAGGCCCAATCTTAACAATATCCCATCCTCATATTTTGATCATATGGTGGGCTAAAAAAATTGGGCATCCTTCAAGGTGTAATCTCCAACCAAACCTCCAAATCACCATTTGTTGAGATACACCTCATGGTTCTAAAAATATGGGCATCCTCCTAGGTGTAATCCTCAAACAAACCTCTAAATAACCATGATTCAAGATACTCCTAATGGATCCAGAAATATGATAATTATCCTAGGTTTAATCCCCAACTAAACCTTTAAATAACCATGAGTCAAGATACACTTCATGGTTATAAAAATATGGGAATCCTCTTAGTTGTAATCCCCAACCAAACCTCTAAATCACCATGATTCAAGATACTTCTCATGGTTCTAAAAATATGGGCATAATATTAGGTGTAATCCCCAACCAAGCCTCTAAATCCTCATGAGTTCAGATACTTCTCATGGTTTTAAAAATATGGACATCCTCCTAGGTTTAAGCCCCAACCAAACCTCTAAATAACTATGAGTTGAGATATTATTCATGGCTCTATAAATATAGTCATCCTACTTAGTTCAGGTTCCAACCAAACCTCTAAATCAGCATGAGTCGAGATCCTCCTCATGGTTCTAGAAATATAGGCATCCTCTTAGGTGTATTCTCTAACCAAAACTCTAAATCACATAGTATGATCTCATGCGATCTGACTGGTCTTATATTGTCTCTTTTTTCTCACACCAATCATAAATCACATTGGCTTATATATCTATGAAGATATTATAATTATCATGATTAAAGTTCTTTCATTATGGGACTCTCTTATTGATGTGTAATCCCAAACCATTTTATCAAACTATGTGGGCTCTGATTCCTATCTTCAGTAAGATACGTAGGATGCCTCTTTAAGGTTAAAACCCAATTTCATTTCCCTTTTACCCATTTCATTTAACTATGTGAGTTTTTATTCCTATTTTAATAGTATTCATAGGATGCCTCTTTGAAGTTAAAAACCAACTCCAAAACACCACCAATCCTCCTAGACAATGATAAACTCTAGAGATCCCAACTAGCTAGATTTAAACCAAATAATCATAAAATTAATAAGAGAATGGTGGGGAACCTCTAGAGTTTTATGTTGAATACATGGTCTTTATTAGATCATTGTCATAGGGGTAACCAATCCCATGCTTATATTTAGTAAGGATTCATTAATACTTATTAAATGTCTATAAGAGTCTCTGAGTAGGAAATAATTACCCTTAAAAGGGTAAGATAGGCCCAAAATACCATCCTCTCAACCAAAATTTTTTATAATATGTCACTATAAAAGTTCTAATTACCGCCTACCTTTGGAAAGAAGCTTTTCATTAAGTCGAAACGAGTTTGGGTGTGAAAGTCATCTGAGTTTTTGTGTGGAAAAAATGGTAAACCTAATGTGAATCCTTTAATATTTTCAATCCTATCCCATGTTGAAAAGGGGGACCAAGTATATATCCTTTAACTGTAAAGGTGATCTATCAACAATTAACTCTTATTTTTGGTTCTATACTGATGAGTGTCTTTTTTGTGTTGTCCTACACAGAATATTCAAGACTTTAATCCAAATGGTGTCTCTAAATCCACCAATGAATTCCAAGATCATTGTAAAAGCTGGTAGAATCTATAGGATACATGCACACTACCAGGAGACATTCCAAACATTTTCCTAGAGGGCCATGGAGACCATGGCATCACATCCTCAATATAAACATTCATCAATGTAGAACCTCCAGTGAAAGGTAGAGAATCTACTACTATATAGGTTTCATTATGATGGATTCATATCAAAACTAAAATCAGTTTATCAATGTTTATAGATGGTGAATCCCCATAATCCATCCTATAAATGATGGGTTGTGAGGAATTAAGTGGTGTAAGTCCCAAAATCCAATTGTTTTGAGATCCTATCTACTAATGGAAGAATCTCATCCCTTATTTATCTTAGGGATACGGAAGATGATTCCCACTACATTATAGAAATCATCTAGGAACTTCCTAGGAGTTGTCTATCCACTGTGAACATCATCATCATCACTGATGTGTAACCCCTATTTAGAAAGAAACTACAGAAGAAACAGTTCCTATCATGGAAATCTAGATTCATTCATCCAAAAGGATAACCCATCGAGGTAATCCAGCTAATGAAACTCTATGACATGTCTATACCCATGATACTTCCAGTACCTTTGAGACCCATTAGTGAATCCCAACAATGTATCAAGATCAATTCTTGATTACCACTATCCAAGAGTTTCAAATATCTATGTAGCTAGACTTGATGATAATAGAATATTAAGGAAAACCCTATACTAAAGTTTTGGGGGAATTTTTATCCTTGAATTAATATATTGTATCATCTATTGGGAAAAAATATACCCAGATCACAAATATTCCTCCCCCAAGGAAATATATGTTTCCTACCATATGTTTCAAATTATTTAATTCCATCACTAATGGAATAGATAATGATGTAAACCTTGATACTATTGTTAAGGAGATAGAGGTGATTACATTCACTAGCCACACATCACCTGACCATGGTGAAGTTGTCTCGGTAGAAAAGAAGATTTCTCACCTCAAATTAAGAGTAGAAAAACTTCAATAGGTCAAAGCTAAGTTACACAGGGGAGAAAAATTCTATGATTATATTCATCAAATAGAATATGTCATGCGATCAAATAAACCTCTTCAATGTGATATGGATTCTTGATTAGTAATGGAATAATTGAGTCACCCCATTTAATTGAGATTACATCAATCATCCCATTATACTATGGAAATTATTTATTTCCAAGTTCTCCCACAAATGGGAGGATATCAGCTACATGTTCATAAAACTCTTATAAGGTTGAATCATATAAATATATTTTATAAATTTCTAGATTTCCTCATTGATATGATAGATCCTATTGAATATTGATATGCACTGGTAAAACTAGAGAGGAATTCATATCCTGAGTGGGTGGATTTGACTCCCCCCCCCTTCCAAATTCGAGAACCCAAATATATATAAATTCATTATAGTGGGTGATCTAGAATAGAAACTCACCTAATTATCTTCCAAGTGTGGCCCAATGTTTGAAACCCCAAAAAAATAAGTGGCTACAAAGATCAAATTTTTTTATAAAGACCTTATAAGGCCTCACCTTTTCTTGGTATTGAATCCTTATAGCTGAGTCTATCTCAAGCTAGGAAGATCTATGTCATAAATTTATATTCCAATTTATCTATACACTGGTGAAAATTTAAATAATTTACCTCTGTAATTTAAATAAGTAGTAAAATGATATATTTGTGGATTTCATTTCATGATTTAAGGGTCTGACATATTCTATAGAAACACAAATTCCTCAGGAACAGTTATTGGAGATATGTGTGGAAAACCTATAGGATAATTTTTCAACTATGCTTATTACTCTGAATTACCCTGGTTTTTTTTCAATAGTTTATGACTATATAAAAAATAAATAGGAGTCTATTCACAGAACAAAGGAAAGATCTTATCAAGTAATAAAATCACATATATGGAATCTAGGGAAAATCAAAGAAACTATTTTCGACCTCAATCCAAATAGAACGAGGCGATGTGACTTTGAAAGCAGGAAGGAAAAAATTTATTCCTTCTATAATGATCATGTTCCTAGGTACTTTACCATTTCCATGGAAGAAAAACTAGTCATACTTTTATAAATCAAGAATCCCAATAAACCTAGTTAGGATGACCATCCAAATTACTTCCCTTATCATTATATGTTGGGTCACACAATCCAAGTATGATTCATCATAAAAGATCTACTAAAAAGTATGATTGATGACAACCATATGGAATTGGATGAACCTAATTCACATTTGCATGTCTTTTGACCATATTCCCTAAATAATGGAAATAATGGTCACAGGCATCAACCCACCAAATGTGCAGATGTGTGCCAACCCACCAAATGAGAGAACAGGTACCAACCCAACAAATGAGTGGATGGGAACCAACCAACCAAATGATCGAACAAGTGTCAATCCACCGAATGAGATAATGGGATTCATCCCACCAAATAAGGGAATAAGAACCACCCCTCTAAGTGGGAAATCCCCCCTGAAGAGGAGAATTAGCTCATCTATGTCTCCATTAACATGGTATCAACCAGGTCTGATGACTTCCAACCTAATTCTAATGATCACACACCTGATAATGATTTCACATTTCTATAATACTATGAGGCCCATTGGATTGTCTCATCATCTTCTCTAATAATTTATGAATAAGGCATCAATGACACTATTCCTACATCTGTAGAATGTCTTATCAATCCTATTCATGCCTCAGAGTGTAGAATTGAGGGATCATATTCCCAATGTCAATAGAAGATCCTATCTCTAGGGTCTATGTTTAAACTTTCATTCTCATCCACCCATTATAACATTGAAAAGGGGAAGGGTATCGAAAATTCTTCTATATTTTATCCCCTTGAGGATGGAAGGGCCATATTTGTTGAAGAACAGATCACTAAGTTGAAACATGAAAATAAGAATATCTATAAAGTAATTATGAAGATGCTTCATGGATCATTTCCCCATGTTATGCATGCATCCTCTTACATATGTATTCCTTGTAGTGAAATACCCCATCCCAGAGGTCTGAGATATTTTCAAAATTTCCACCCCCTCATTGGGTGAATTAAAAACCATGTTACACATCACCCCATCCTATAGGGTTGGGGACATTTTTATATTTTAATGTTCCACAACCCATAGGGCTGGGTGTATTTCCATATTTTCCACCTGGTCATCAGGTGAATTATAAACTTTGTTTAGCCTCAATAGTTTCCAAAAATTCTCTGGGAGAGTCAGAGTTCCTTAATATATGGGAGACATCACTAATATCTAGGGCCTCCAATGCTCCATCTCCTCCTATCGGATTGATCGATATTAGGGAACTACCTTGTAGATCCAAAATTCAGCCATTTTCTCATACCAATAAATACATATTTAATAGAATGGGGAAGCATTGTCATCATTTATCACTGGATGATAGATAAAGGAAAGAGTATACTTTCTAACATGATCATATCCCTAATTATTTTTCATATTCCATGGAAAATTATTTGATTTATCTCTAATGAATTAAAATACCTTTGAATATGAATATTTAATAGAACATCCAAAATACTTCCCTTACCATAAATTGTTAGGACATATAATCAAGGGGTTATTTATCTTCAAGGATTGTAATTTTATGAAATTATATGGGGGTATATTAGAGCCAGTGATACCTGAATCTAAACATTATCCATGCGGAAATCTTGATAAGAACACACAATGTGTATCAAATCCTCTGGGCCACCTATCCTTCATAGATAGAAAAATTAAGATCAATTTCTTTAAATTTGATGATATGGTTTTATACTTCACATACTCATTAGAGCACAACCTTATCAAGATTCTGAGGATTAGAAGACCCATGGAGGAAGTCATGAAAAATAATCCCAATTATTGTCCCTTCCACCAAGTTTTGGGACATGTAATTAAGGAATGCTTCATCATAAAAGATTGGATCCATAAGCAATTAGATGAATTCCTAATTGAGGTAACGAATCTTGAGACTCATTCTAGATTCATGTGAGTTATTCTCACTCTATCGAAAGGTCACAATTATTGATGAATTATATCACCATGTTCATAGTCATAAGACCCTAAAATATAAAGCTAAATAATGGACTTTGTTTCATGAAATTAAATGGAATCAAAAATGGTCATATTCGTATGACATAAAACTATAAGACACCATAGTCCAAGATATAAGAATCTAAAATAAAAATACCAACATCCTAGTCACAAGATGTTAAACAATATGATAGTTTTCTTACCGCATGACATAAAACTATAAGGTTCACCTCATTGTTCCATGATGTAAAACTGTATGAAATTTTGGTCTGTTCTTGAGAGAACCACAATCTTTGATGTTGGCCTCCCGCCACACCTCCATTATAGAACTATGTGTAGATTGATTACCATATCAAAGGGATACATAGTGACGCACAAAACTTATGTTTTTGGCCCATCCATAAATTATGGGAAAGTCTTCATCTATTTCATACAAACAAAGAAGAAAATATATGCAGGTAACTTCACACTCCATGGCCAATGTCAGTCCAAATACTTCCTTTATGGTCGAACACATACCTTTCACACATCATATTTCTAGTCTTGGGGAAATTTGGATGTTCATAAGATTTCCCCAACCATCGGTGATAGAATTTATAATTCCACAGGACACCTTTGTTTTGACTATGCATTGATATTCCCTAGTCTAAATTTGCAAAAGATTCCCCTAAAAGGCCTGTCAACTAGTAAAACCTTCTTCCTTTGGACTAACCCCTTTTATCTATGTAATCCCTTAAAACATCATGATAAAAACCACTTTTCAGACATTATCCATGTTTATTCTTTCCATAATTGTTCCATATCACATCTCTTGATCTAAGAACCCCCAATATCATGGTTTATAATCTCCTTATTCATGTCAAAAGTGTTTCAGAACTTACTCGGTTGGGTAAGCCCTATGTCTCTCATCATTTTTATATTTATGGTCCTAGTCATATGACCTAAAATTTCAATACATCATTAATCCTAACCACACTATGCTAACCTTCACGGTTAACTTCCCTCCCATTCAATGTAAAGATGTTCCTAAGAACTACATAAATCTTGATTCTCATCCTATTGGGATATGTAGCGATTCTTAGATCCAACATCATGGTCCAGCCATAACATGAAACAAAAATACATTTTCCATTTATTTTAAATATCTTATGGGTGGTGAATAAAACCTATTCCATTCCTTGTTTCTCACATTAATCATAGATCATGTGTGCTTAGTATTTTTGGTAGAGGAATCCATGCCTGATAAAAGCATATTAGTTTATGTCACAGTTTGCATGGTCCTTGATGCATGACTGTAAAAGGAACACCAAACATCTTTATTGAATGACATTAAACTTCATGGTTAATGTCTCTTTCATGATGTAAAATTTCACAATGATATGCCCTCACCCAATAGGATGACTATCCTAGTTGTTGGTCTCCCACCACCCCCTCCATCTAAGAACTATGTGTGGATTTATTCTCTCTTTGATGAGATACATAGTGACACCTAGATTCTACATCCCAGTCCATCTAAAATATAAAAATTCCCCCCACCATCCTATTTATTATAAATATCTACATATGAGGGTCCATTATGGGCTCTCACCCCACTCATGAGCCTTTATTCAAAGAAAAATTCCTCGTCTCCACATAGGAATTTGATCCATGTGGGGAATCTACCCTATAACTATGTGTGGCTTAATTCTCACCTTGATGAGATATGTAGTGACATGAGGATTCTATATCCTGGTCCCAGCCAAAATATATAAAAAAATCCCCCCTACCTGCATATGGGTCAGACCTTCATCGGAAACATTTCTCCCCTTGCTTGGGTGATTTTGACATGAAATGTTCCTTCAATACTTAGGTGCCTTCCTTACACAAATAAAACTCTACGTCTGGGGAAATACGGGTCTCCATAAGCTTTCCCTAGACATTGATAATATAATTTATGATACTAGAGGACACATTTTTTTTAAATATGGATTGATACACCCCAATTTGGATTTTCATAAGTCTCCCCTAAAAGGCATATCAACCAGAGGAAACTTTTTCCTTAGGAGAAACATCTTCTTTCTTTGTGCGCCTCAACATTATCGTAGTAGGAAACCACTTTATAGTCTCGGATCATGGTCATTCCTTACATGATTTTCTCATGTCACTATTCATATTTGGAATCCCTTAGATTTTGTCTTACAACTTTACCACTTCATTCCTGAAAAATGATGGAACATTCTTGGTCAGATCACTGTGAAATGAAAAATCACTAATATTTCATTCAAATATAAATGACCTTAAATTAAATCCCACAAAATCATTTCAACAATAAATTAAATTACATGGTCCACATCTATATTGCATGACTCAAAACTAGGTATTATTTTTCCCTCACCTGAAGGGATCAACCTCTAGTGTCTGTCTCAAACCATGCCTCTTTTTAGTACTACATACATCTTGATTCCTGATTTCACAGGATATATAGTGATGCCTAGACCCTTTTTCTCAGTAAAATCCCAAAAATGTTTCCTATATATTATACTGTATTCACAATAATTTTACCCCGAAGGACCCTATTCATGTCGAGTTTTTTACAACTTTCTAGAGAAGATTTCTCACCCACACCATTGGTCAAAGATATGTGACCCTAAACTGTAGAAATCATTCATCCTCATCACATGACCTTAAAATTCATGAAATTTTGTCATATATACATGACCTTTAAACTATGTGGTTCATGGTATATTCCACATGGCCATAAACTACTCTAGGTCACTCACAAATGATCTTAATCAATAAACATGATGTTTCCATACATCTTTAGTTTTAACACCACTATTTCTAAGGTTTTAGTGAACGTTCCTTTTAGTAATGGGTTATTCCTCCTCCATAATTAACATGTTTATAACTTGATGATATAACTATTGAATTTTCCAAAACCTTTTTAACACCCCCTTCATCCACACAACCTACTTCATACCTTTTTATGGTTGAATCATTAGGTTCTTTGAGTTGATTATTCCTCTTGGTTCTATCTCATGTGGAAATTTTGGTAATAATGATTGATTAAACTAAAGAGACACCACTAAGAAATGATGGTGAATAGTGAAGTTTTGCACTGAGCTTGTGAAGTAACCTCTAGTGGATGTTTTGGTCCTAGAGTAAAATTCCACTTAAACCCCATGCGCTTTTCCCAAATTGAGTGTGGTAATGGATATCCTACTACCATCAATCTCCATCAACTATATGTGGAATTATTTTTCCAACATTACTAATGGTTATTCTATTACTTCTAGTCTCTAATACTGATTTAGACATTTTAGGACAAGATTTACATTATCTATTTTCCTATGTTATGAGGGATCAAGAATGTTTCTATGTTTTATTCCATCATACTCTGCAACTTTTATTCTTGTATCGGGCCCAATCATGAACTACTACCCCATTGATGGGGTTTCTTATGCTAGTATTGGAACCATATGTGTCCCTATATTCACATAAGGTTTGGTTCTCCTTGTCCAGCGATATCATCTCCTTATTGTTTAATCTATATGACATTAAATCCTAGTACCCTGCGATCTTAGTTGTAAAACCATAATGGTCCTAGATGAAAGACCTGAAAAGGCACATAAATTGGTTGAATTTATGTAACCTTAAACTAAAATAATCATATTTACCTAAAAAATGACGTTAAAATGTTTGGCCAAATCCCTTTTCACTATGACATTAAATTTTATGACACTTATCCAAGATACACGATGTTAAACTATGGAGAAAGGTCATCATCACATAACCCTAAACTATAGAACATCTGATTCCTTATTGTATGAAATTAAACTACATGACACATTATCCTTTCTATGTGGCCCATTACATACTTAATATCTAGATCTACATAATGGTTCCTGGTATATGATCCCTATCTATAATTTAATAGTAGGGTTGAATACTCCATTTCTAATGAAACTCAGGTCTTTTATATTAGGTACTATATTTGGATACTCGCATTATTCCAATCCCATACCAAGATGAAATATGAAAATTTACCTCCCCTATTTAAGATCATGTTCTATATAGGGGTCCAATATTTTATCAAGGATTTATTAGTTATAGATATATATCCAAACCATAATATCAAAATCCATCCAAACTATGACCCACATTACCCCATTACCTTGCATATGAGTTAGATCGTTATAAGGAAACTTTTAATAAGAACTACATGTGGATTGACTCCTATAGTGTGGGATATGTAGTAGCACCCTAAAATTTTTATTTTAGTCCCAGACATGAATTTTCATCACTCTCAATAATGTCCCTCCATTAGATCTAAATACTTATAGAGATTCTTGCTTTTATTAAAATGAAATACCCCCACAAGTTCCCTATCATGAAATCTCGTGCGGTTCAAATTATTTTCCAATTTTTCTCTTTTTTATCATTCCAATAATGACTCATGTGATATTAGATTACCTAGAGAGTCACTCTAACTATTTTTATTGGGATTCATGTATTATTAAAATATGGGTTGCATGATTTTAAATTTCCTAGTGTCAGTATGTGTAGTAAGACTACCAACTACATATCACTGATATCCAAACCATATGACATTAAATTACATGGTACCTAGAATAAGAACTATGATATTAAACTAAATGTACTTACCCATGAGATCATTAATACTAGCACTTCCCTCCCAATTTGTGTCAGGTTTCTTCCTATCATTGCTATATAGACTACCTCATTCACCTTTTGTGTGAAATTTCTATGACTATAAAACTTAAAAACATGTTGTCAAATATTTATGACCTTAAATTATATCCCTTGATAGTCTTTTTCGTGTGACCTTAAACCATATGATGCAATGTTCCAAGCCTCGTGACCATAAAATGAATTTTTCTAAGAATAATGACATTAAACTAAGTGTACATGTCAAAGCTATGAGACATTAAACTGTAAAGGTAATTGTTCAAATATTTTTGACCATAAATACCAACTACATTAGTCTATATTGTAATACCTTAAACATACAATTGAAAGAGACATAGTACTCACCAGTTTGAAAACCTCTAAAGGGTGGCCTATAAAAAATTCGAGTCTCAACTTTCTAGGCATGCACCCTGCATAGCCTAGGAAAAACATGAGCATTTGAAAAAAAAAGAAAAATGCATAAAAGTTGTTAGTATGAAAACCCAAAAAGGGTGTTATATGAAAAATCCAAGTTCCTTCTCACTAGTCCTACCCATTAATGGATTAGAAAAAATGTAGGGTAAAAATAAAAATATATAGTGCTCATAGGGACCATCGTTCGGACCTAGAAAAAATCTAGTTATACTCGCTAGGCCCATTAAACTAGAAAAAAAACAAATCATGTGTTTCCCCATAAATATGTGTTTTAGGGTATTTATAACTTCTTTTCATGACTAAAAACTACATGATGTATGTTTTATCCTACATTACCATAAACTACTTATAGTGGCCTTCTCCATGTGGCCAGAAATTTTAGCATGAGAGTCAAATCCATGAAATATATCCATGGGTGTAGGGTTATTTACCCATGATTCCATGGTAAAGTGATGATATACACTCTCAAACATATTATCCATATCTATTTAGGAGTGTTAATCATATATTTCTTTATCAATGAACCTATATTGAAAATTTCATCCCTCTATGTATAATATTGTTCTACATAGGAGTTCTAAATAAGAACTACTTGTGGTGTGATTCCTATTCTAATGAGATATGTAGTGACATCTGGATATCCTATATTAGACCTAGGAATGAATTCACTTTCATTCTACTCTCTCCAACCGATAAACTGGGCCTTTCTTAATTTAGGATGTACATGCCTTGAGTTGAGATTACTCCTCTTGGTGAAAGACAAAATACCTAAGTTGAGATCCTACTTTTAGAAAGAGTCTTCTCACTAGTGATATATATCTATATCCTACCAAATGATTATATTATGTGTTAAAGTTACTTACATTTACCATAGAATCATATTCTTTTATTTCCAAATGAATGTCATTCAAAGGGGGGCATTTTGTTGGCATCGAAAAAAATTAATTAATGTCATACACTTTTTCAAATAACCCATGATATTATCCTCACTTATAAAATACATGTATAGTTTGATTAGAAATGTTTCCCAATCCAAAATAAGAATCATATTAGATTTTCGTGTGTCGCAAGACTACACACACCCAATGGGAGTAGGTTGTGGAATTCACAAATTGCTGATAAAAAGGTGTTAAAAATTAAAAAAGTATTTTTGAGAGTATTATAAGAACTTATTAGAATTAAAAAAATTATTAGGGAATATTTATCTTTACAATATTTGATTTTATAGGTTTCAAAACCCAAATAGACTTACAGATCAAAAGTTATAGTCGTCTTAAGTTCAACTTACATAGCAAACCTATGTGGGGAAGCTACACAAAGCTCTTGTGTAGAGCACATGTGTGGAGAACCTATGTAGAGGACCTATGTAGATTCACCTCTTTATCCAGGGTCCTAGATTTACATATAAATAGATCCCTTATGCTCCTCATTTGGAGATGTTGGAATACAGAGAGACATCTCAATGCTCTTCTCACCCAAGTCTCTCTCCCAAGTCCTCAAGACCCTTAGGTAGCTTATAATGCTTTAAATTTTTAGGGAATCAATCATAAAGAAGGATAATGGAGTTTTCAAATGTCTATAAAATTGATGACCTTCATGAAGAACCATTTCCATCCAGCACAGAGGAACTACACTGAGGACCTTCACTGAGTACCTTCATGAAACACCAATGCGGAGAACCTATACAAATAATTTATCCCTCACTTGGGATAAACACCTATATTATCCCTATAACTTGGGATAAGAACCTTTTCTATCCCTATACCATGTTATAATCACCTTTTCTATCCCTTACTTGGTCTAATCATCTATGCTAGCTCTAATGTGGTCTAATCACCTTTGTTAGCCCTATAACTTGGGCTAATAACCTTTACTATCCCTCAATTAGATTAAGAACCTATATTGGACCTCACTTGGGCTAATAACAGTTTCAATCCCTAAAACATAGGCTAAGAACATTTTTTTCCCTCACATGGGATAAGCACCTGCGTTAGCCCTATAACATGGCCTAAGAACCTTTTCTAGCCCCTACTTGGGCTAAACACCTTTGTTATCCCTTGTTGGGGCATAGAACCTCTTATATAACTCTCACTTGGGGTAAGAACCTTTGCTAGACCTAACTTTGGATAATCACCTACACTATCCCTATAACTTGGGCTAAGCACCTTTACTATCCCTCACTAAGGCTAAGCACCTCTGCTAGCACTATAACTTGGGATGAGCACCTTTACAAACCCTTAATAGAGCTAAGAACCTTTATTATTCCTAACTTGGTATAAGAACCTGCGTTATACATAACTTCATATAAGAACCTTTGTTATCCCAATAACATGGGATAAAAACCTTTTTTATCCCTCACTTGGTCTAAGCACCTGTGATATCCCTCACTTAGGCTAATCACCTTTGTTGTCCCTATAACTTGGGCTAAGCATCTTTGTTAGCACTCACTTGGGATAAGAATCTACGCTATCCCTATAACATGGCCTAAAAACATTTTTTATCCCTCAATTAGGATAAACACCTTTGTTATCCCTTACTAGGGATAATAACCACTACTATCCTCTCACTTAGGCCAAGAACCTCTGTTAGCCCTCAGTTGGGCTAAGTACTTACGCTAGACCTATAACTTCATATAAGAAAATTTACTAGCCCTAATAAGGGCTAAGAACCTTTTTTATCCATCTCACTAGGTCTAAAAACCTCTTCTATCCCTATAACGTGTGCTAATATTTTTTGTTTTCCTTAACTTGGGTTAAGCATCTTCGTTATCCCACACTATGGATATGGACCAATTCACCCAAGTCCTATATCTAGAAATCAATTCATTCCTTATACACCTAGGGTTGAAATAATCATCTAGGTTTGGGCCTCCTAATAGTTGTAATCCCCATTCTTAACAATCTTCCTTACTCGTATTTTGAATAGATTGGGGGAGGGACAAATAAAATTTTCCATCCACCTATGTGTAAGCCACAAACAAACCTATAAATCACCATGAGTCGAGATACTCCTCATGGTTCTAGAAATATGGGAACCCTCCTACGTGTAAGCCCTAACCAAAACTCTAAATCACCATGAGTTGATATACTCCTCATGGTTCCAAAAATATGTTCATCCTCATAAGTGTAATCCCTAACCAAATCTCTAAATCACCATGAGTCAATATACTCCTCATGGTACTAGAAATATGGGAATACTACTAGGTGTAAACCCCAACCAAACCTCTACATTACCATGAGTCGAGATACTTGTCATGGTTCTAGAAATATGGGCATACTTCTAGGTGTAAGCCCCAACCAAACCTCTAAATCAACATGAGTTGAGATACTCTTAATGGTTCAAGAAATATGGGCATCCTCCTAGGTATAAGCCCCAACCAAACCTCTAAATCACCATGAGTTGAGATACTCTTCATGGTTCTAGATATATGGGAATTTTCCTAGGTGTAGGCCCCAACCAAACCTCCAAGTCACCATGAGTCAAGATCCTCCTCATGGTTCTATAAATATGGGCATCCTCCTAGGTGTAAGCCCTAACCAAACCCCAAAATCACATGGTACACTCTTGTGCGATGTGACTGGTTGTATATTGTCTCTTTTTTCTATCATTGATAACGAATCACATGTAATTAGAGATCTGTGATGATCATAAAATCAACATGATGAAAGAGCCTTCATCATGGGCCTCTCTTACTGAGGTGTAAGACCCAAAAATTTCATCTAACTATGTGGGATATGATTCCTATATTTAGCAGGATACATAGGACGCCTCTTTGAGGTCTGAACCCAATGTCATTTTTCCTTTACCCATTTTATATAACTATGTGGGTTTTGATTCCTATTTTAATAAGATATGTAGTATTCCACTTTGAGGTTCAATCCCAACTCCAAAACACTAACGATCCTCTAAGATGGTGATGAACTCTATAGATCCCAACTAGACAACTTTAAACCAAAAAATCATAAAATTAATAAGAGAATGGTGGGGAAACTTTATATGTTTATGAAAGACACATGGTCTTAATATTATCATTGGAATGGGGGTAACCAATCCCATACTAAGATTTGGGAACGATTCATGAATACATAGTAAATCTATAAGAAAGTGGAAGATTAAGAAATAATTACCCATAAAAGGGTGTGATGAGCCTATAATCTCATTCTCTTGACCAAAATGTTTCCTAATATTTCACTGGAAAAATCTCAGTGACCACCTACATTTGAAAATAGATCCTCATTAACTCGAAACAAGTGCAGGAGTGATGGAAATTGGAGTTTCCATGAAAAACAAAATGGAGAAATCAACATGAATACTTTAACAGTTTTAATCCTATCACATGTGAAGAAAAGGGGACCAATTTTAAATCCTTTAAATGTAAAGGTGATCGATCAACAATGAACTCTTATTTGTGATTATACACTAATGAGTGTCTTTTTTAGGTATTATTTCTCAAAAAATTCAAGAATTCAATAAAAATGGAATCTTTAAATCCACTAATGAATTCCAATATCATTTTAAAAGTTGGTATAATCTATAGTATTCCTACACACAACCAGAGGAGATGCCAAACATATGCCTTAAAGACCATGGCGATCATGGACTCGTGGTCTCAACATATACTTTCATCAATGTGGAACCTCCAACGGAAGGTGGATAATGTACTGGTGCAAAGGTATCATTACTATGGATCTTTTCCAACATTGGAAGAAGTTCATCAATGTCTTCAAATGATGATTCCACATAATCCTTCCTATAAATGACAACCTGCGAGGAAGCAAGAGGCACCAATATCCACATCCAATTGTTTTTGTATCCTATCCCCAGAGTTCCCCAATCTATGGTAGACATTCCCAACATCTGGGGCCTCGAATGCTTTGGATTATTTTTCAGAATTGGACTTAGTCATGGAATTTCTTCATTCATACTAAATTCATACACCTTCATATACCAATATAGGCATATGTAAGATAATGGGGAAGTAGTTTCATTATTTATCACTTGATGAAAAAAAAAATAAGTGTACTCATTTAAACTGGAGCACGCCCCTAATTATTTTTCCTATTCCATGGAAAATAATTTGATTGATATCCCAAAAATTAAGGTACATAAAGATAAATATTTGAGATAATATCCAAAATAATTCCCTTACCATCAATCGTTAGGTCATACAATCGAGGGGTTCTCTATCTTGAAGGATTAGATTTAGATGTAAATTGATGGGGGATATTGGTGTCACTAATACTCGAATCTCAACATCATCCATGTGGAAATACTAAGAAGAAAACACAATGTGTATCAAATCATATGGTCCACCCATCCCTCAGAGATAGAAAAAGTAAGGTATACTCCTTTAAATATGGGGATATGGTTTCATACTTCATATACTCATTGGATCACAACCTTTATGAGATTCCGTGGATCAGAAGACCTGTGGAGGTAGTCATGAAAGATTATCCCAATTGTTGTCCCTACCACTATGTTTTGGGATATGTAATTGATGAGTAATTCTTCTTAAAATATTGGATCCAAAATCAATTAGATGTATTCCTGACATAGTTATATAATCTTAAGACTCATGCTACATGCATACAAGTTATTCTAGCTCCATCAAAAGGTCACCATGCCTGATAAATTATATCACTATGGTCCTAGTTGTAAGGCACTAAACTATAAGACACTATAGTTATTTTTGTATAACTATAAACAAAATAATGGTGTTTTTCTTAGGATATTAAAAGGAATGACATATTTTCCTAGTCATACAACCTAAAACTACAAGAAAATATAGTCCGAGTTGTAAGACTCTAAACTACATATCCTAACACCCTAGTAAAAAGATGTTAAAATTTAAGATAACATCCTTACCAATTTACATAACACTGCATGGTTCATGTCCTTATTTCATGATGTAAAACTACATGAAATTTTAGTCTAGGCTTGGGTGGATCAAAATCCTTGATGTTGGTCTCCCACCACACCTCTATTCTAGAACTATGTGTGGATTGATTCTCATCTCAATGGGATATGTAGTGATGCCCAAACCTTATTTCCTAGGCCTAGACACAAAGTATGAGAAATGATCCCTCTCCTATATATAAATAAAGAATAAAATATACGTAGGTAACTTCACACTCTATGGACAATGATAGTCTAAATGCTACATGTCTCTTCTATACACCATACTCCTTGTCCCGGGGAAATCCAGATCTCCATAAACTTTCCCTGGACATTAGTTATAGAAATTGTAATTATATATAAAACCTTTGTTTTGACTATACATGCACCCCAGTCTGGATTTTCACAAGTTTCACTAAAAAGTAATGTCAACCATAGGAACCTTTATCCTTAGGGTAAACCTATTCTATCTCCATATACCTCAGTAACATCATGATAGAAACTTCTTTTTGGATATTCTATGTGGTCACTCCTTGCATACTTTTCCAATATCTTGTCTCCTGATCTAAGAACCCCCAAGTTCATGGTTTAAAATCTCTTTATTCACATCTGAAGTGAGTCATAACATTCTTGGCCTAGAAATCACTATGTATCTCATCATTTCCATATTTATGGTCCTAGTCGTATGACCTAAAAGTGTAAGACACTATTCATCTGTACTTCATAATGAAAATCTATACAGTTAACATTCCTCCAATTAGATGTGAATATGTTACTAATAGCTATGTATAGTTTGATTCTCATACTATTGGTATACATAGTGATGCATGGATATGGAATCTTGGTTCATCCAACACATGAAAAAAATTCCCCTATACTTTATTTTAAATCACCATTGTGTGGTGAAAAATCCTATTTCGTCCCTTATTTATCACACACCAAGCATAGTTAATGTGGGATTAAGTGTTTTGGTAAAGGATTTTCCACCTGATTGAGGTGTATTAGTTCAAATCAAGGTTAGAATTTTCCTAGATGAAATACCTTAAAAGGAACACCAAAGATATTTACCGTATGATTCTAAACATCATGGTTGATGTATCTTTCATAACAAAAAATTATACATTGTTATGGTCCTTTCCTAAGAGAACCATTATCCAAGGTTTTGGTCTCCCATCACCCCTCTGTCCAAGAACTACGTGTGGATTTATTCTCACTTTGATGAGATCTTTAGTGATGCCCAAATCTTACATCTTGGTCCAGCTACCATATAAAAATTCCCCCACTCTCCTATGTATGAGCTATATCTGCATAGGATGGTCTAGTACAGGTTCTCACCCTGATCATGAACCCGTATTCAAAGAAAAATTACCCCTCTTCAGATAGTAATTTGATCAGTGTGGGGAATCTACCCTAGAACTACATGTGGTTTTATTCTCACCTTTACAAGATATGTATAGATGTATGGATCCTATTTCTTGGTCTCAGTCACAATATATAAAAAAATCCCCCCTAGCTACGTATGGGTTAGACCTTTGTAGGAAACATTTCTCTCTATGATTGGGTGATTTTGATATGAAATTTTCCTTTTATACTCAGGTTCCTTCCTGAAACAAATCAACCTCTACATCTAGGGAAATTTGGATCTCCATAAGCTTTACCTAACCATCAGTAATAGAATGTATGATACTATAGGACACTATTTGTTTGACTATGTATTGATACACCCCAGTCTGTATTTTCATAATTCAACCCTAAAAGGCCTGTCAACTAAAGGCACCTTTTTCCTCAAGTTAAACCTCTTCTATCTCTATGCAACTCAACATCATTGTAGTGGGAAACTACTTTTCAGACTTGGTCTACAGTTATTCCTTACATAATTGTCCCATGTTACTATTTAGATCCACAATCCCTCATATTTCATCTAACAACTTTCCTTATTCATGCCTGAAAAATGATGGAACATTCTTGGTTAGATCACCATGAAATGTAAAATCACTAATATTTTGGTCAAAGAAAAATTAATTTAAATTTAATCCCTCCACATCCCTTCCAAAATACATTAAACTACATGGTCCACATCCTTGTTACATGACTCAAAATAGTGTGATGTTTTTTCACTCACTTGAGGGGACCAACCTCTACAGACGGTCTCTAACCACACACCTTTTTACTACTATGTACAACTTGATTCATGATATCACAAGATACATAGTGATGATTAAACCCTCTATATTAGAAAAATCCAAAAAAAACTTCCCTATATATGAGATTGCATTCTTTATAATTTTTCCTCTGATGCCCCTATTCATGTTGGGTTTGTTATAACTAACTAGAGAAGATATCTCAACCTCTCCATTGGTCAAGGATTTGTGACCTTAAAATATAGCAATAGCTCATCCTCATCACATGATGTTAAATTACATGACATTTTTTTCTAGCCACATAACCTTTAAACAGTGTGTTTCATGGTCCAGATTATATGGATATAAACTTCTATAGGTTACTCTCAAATGATATTAATCAATAACCATGATTCCCCTATACATCTTGTGTTCCAAATTTAATATTTTTGAGGTTTAAATGAACCTTCCTTTTAGTCATGGTTCATTTATCCTCCCCAAGTAGCATGTTTAGAATTTGATGGTATAACCATGGAATTTTCCAAATCCTTTTGAACGCCCCTTTATCTACACAATCTACTTAATAACTTTTTATGGATGAATCATCTGGTTCCTTTAGTCAATTAATCCTATTTGTCCACTCTAATGCGTAAATTTTGGTAATAATGGTTGATTGATCTGAAGATACCCCGCTAGGAAATGACGGTAAATATAATAGTTTTCCACTTAGTCTATGAAGTAACCCTTTATGTATGTTTTAGTCCTAGAGGAAAATTTCACTTGAACCCCATGAATTTTCCTAGATTGAGTTTGGTAATGGAAATCCTACTTCCACCAATCTTCATTTATTGTATGTAGTGTTATTTTTATATCATTTCTAATGGTTATTATATTTCATCCATTCATTAGTCATGATTCATACATTTGTAGACATGATTTAATTTATCAATTTTATTATGTTAAAATGGATCAAGAATGTTTTTTTGTTATATTCCAACATACTCTACAATTTCTATTCTTGTATCAGGCCCAGTCATGAACTACTCCACTATCCATGGGGTTTCTTTTTCTAGAATTGGATCCACTTGGGTCCCTACATTCACATAAAGTTTGGTTTTCGTTAGTCAAAAATCTCATATCCTTATGGTCCAATCTGTATGACCTTAAATCCTAACACTTTGTAGTCTTAGCCATATAACCCTAATTATCCTTGATTTAAGAACTTAAAAGGAAAAAAATTGGTTGAAACTATGTGACCTTAAATTATAATAATCATATATCCTCACAAAAAAAAGTTAAACAACATGGATAATTCCCTTTTCAAAATGAAATTAAACTATATGAAACTCATTAAAGTTTCATGATGTTGAACTATAGAAAAATTTCCTCATCACATGACCCTAAACTATAGAAAATCTGATTCCTTGTAGCATGACATTAAACTTCATGACACGTGGTACTTTATATGTTGACCATTACCTACATGAGAGCTAGATCCATGTAAAGGTAACTGGTATATGATCCCTATATATAAATTAATATTAAGGTTGAATGGTCTATTTCTAAGGAAACTCAGGACTTTTATCTTGGGTAATAGGTTTGGATACTCATATTATTCTAATCCCATACCAGTATGAAATATGAAATTTCTCCTCCTCTATTTAAGAGTTCAATCTATATAGGGGTCCCATCCTTTCTCAAGGATTTGTTATTTATGGCTATACAACCTAACTAGAATGTCATGGTCCATCCAAATTATGACCTACATTGCACAATTTCCTTGCATATGAGTTATATATTTATAAGGAAATGATCAATAAGAACTAAATGTGGCTTGATTCCTATATTGTGGGATACATAGTGATGCCCTGAATATTCTATTTTAGGGCCAACCATGGATTTTAATCACTTTAAACTGTGTCCCTCCATGATATCTAAATCCTTGTAGCAATTCAAATGATTTTCTAAGTAATATATTATTTCTCACACCGATCATGACTCATGTGATCTTAGAGGACTTGGATAGTCGCTCTAACTATTGTGATTTACATGCATCTTTTATTCAAATATGGGGAACATAGTCTAGGTTTCATGATGTTAAATTTCCTAGTTTTATACCATGAAGTAAGAATATAAACTACATATCTCCCATGTCCATATCATATGACATTAAACTACATGGTTATTGGTTTGAGAACTATGACACTAATCTATGTGTACTTACCCTTGAGATCATTTATACTAGAAATGGCCTCCCTATTCATGTAAGGTTTCTCCCTTCTATTTATATATAGACTTCCTCATTCACCTTTTGTGTCAAAGAAGTGTCACCAGAAACCTTAGAAACATGTGTTCAAAGTTGTATGAACTTAAATTATATCCCTTAATAGTCCTTTCCATGTAAACTTAAACTATATGAGGCAATGGTCCAAGCATCATGACCATAAATTGAATCGGTCCCAGCATAATGAAATTAAACTAAGTGTACTTATCAAAGCTATGTGACATTAAACTATAGTGCTACTTGGTCAAAGTTTCTCGACTATAAACACCAGATACATTGGTCTATATTTAAATACCTTAAATATTCAATGGAAAGATACATAGTACTATTTATATTGAAAACCCATAAAGGGTACCCTATAAAAAAAATTAGTCTCATCTCGCTAGACATGCACCCTGCATATCTTGGGAAAAATATGTTCATTTGAAACAAAATTAAAAGGCATAAAACTTACAAGGATGATAACCTACAAATGGTTTTCTTAGAAAAATCCAAGTTACTATCTACTAGGCCTCCCCATTAATGGATTAGGATAAAGTTAGGGTGATAATATAAATATATAAATATCATAAGGAATATTTTTTGACCCTAGGAAAAATATTTCTATGTTCTTTAAATACATTGACCTAGGAAAAATTAGAGAACATCTTTTTTCCCCTCAAGATATGTTTTAGGGTACGAATTCCTCATTTCCATGACTAAAAAATGTATGATTTATAGTCTATCTTACATGACCTTAAACTTCTTAGATTTTTCTTCTCCGTGTGGCCTGAAATTTTATCATGAGATTCAGATCCATTCAATATCCCAATGGGTGTAGGGGTCTTTACTAATGATTCTATGGTAAAGTGACAATATCTACTCTTCTATGTATGATCTAGATCTAGTTAAGATAATTAATCATATATTTCTTCATAAATGAACCTATTTTGAAAATATAATCCCTCTATGTATGAAATTATTCTATATAGGAGTTCTAAATAAAAAATATGTGTGGATTAATTCATGTTCTCACAGGTAGTGTATTAACATCTAGATCTCCTATATTAGTTCTAGACATGAATTCACTTTCATTAAACACTCTTCTAATTAAGAAATAATTCCTTTCCTAATTTAGGATGTCCATTCTTGAGTTAAGATTACTCCTCTTGGTAAAAGTAAAAATCCAAAATTTAATATCCATATTCTAGAAGGCATCCTCTCACTGTTGAAACATATCCAAATCCCACCAAATAATTCCCCATACTAAAAGAAGAATCATATTGTATTTCCATGTATTAAAAGACTTCACATACTCAATGGGAGTAGATCATAGATTTTACAAGTTTTTGATAAAAAAGTTTTGGGTACTTAAAATATATTTTTGAGAGTCTTCCAAGAACTTATTATTATTGTAAAATTTTCCAAGGCATAGTTCTATTAACATGATTTAATTTTATAGGTTTTAGATCCCAAATAAACTTATGTATAAAAATTTATGGTCATCATATGTTTAATTTATGCAGGAAAACTGCTCATAGAACCTATGTGGAGAACCTATGCAGATCACCTGTGTGAAGCGCCTATATGGAGCACCTGCACTAAGCACAGGTGTATATATCCTATGTGAAGCACCTATGAGGAGGAGATACACAGATGAAATGTATGGAGGACTTTTGTGTAGGACCTATAAGGATTCCCTCCTTCACCTGGGGTCCTATATTTTTATATAAATAAAACCCTTTGGCTTCTAATTTGGAGAGGTTGGAAGATAGAGAGATGTTTCTAAGCTCTACTCACCCAAGTCTCTTTCCCAATTCTTCAAAACCCTAAGTTAGATTATTATTCTTTAAAATTATAGGGAATCAATCATAAGGATGGGTACACTAATATAAATAGGACCTATACCAATGGGTTTGGCTAAACCATTGGTAAAGGTCACTAATTTGGACATATACCAATAGTTTGGCCAAAACCATTGGTATAGGTCACTTTTATGGACCTATACCAACAATTTTAACCAAATTGTTGGTATAAGTCACTAATTTGGACCTATACCAATGGTTTGGACAAAAAAGGTTGGTATAGGTCACTTTTATGGACCTATACCAATAGTTTGGCCAAAACTGTTGGTATAGGTCCAATATAGTGACCCTATACAAATGGTTTTATCCAAACCATTGGTATAGGGTGGACCTATACCAACTCTTTTTCCTAAACCGCTGGTATATATCAAAAAATCAAAGAACATATACCAACTGTTCTCAAAACTGTTGGTATAGGTACACACATTATTTTATGGAATCTTTCATAAAATAACATTAAATAAATCAAATGTTAAAATACATATGAATATACATATATATATGTGAAATTATGTTCACAAAAGTCATGTTAGGATATTGGTTAGGTCATTGGATTATAAACAGGGGGTGTTGGGATCAAAACCAAGCCAGGTTTTTTTTAATTACCTATACCAACGGTTTTATGAAACCGTTGGTATAGGTTTTTCATATGACCTATACCAATATTTTTTTCAGAACCATTGGTATAGACCTATCCCTACTCCAAACTAGACAATGGTCCTCCAAAGCATTGTTATAGTCTATACCAACATTTTGGAGACCTATACCAACAGTTCCAAACCGTTGGTATAGGGTATTTTTCTATTAGTCTTAATTGGGTTATTGAAGGTCTATAACATCAATGAACTTTGTGAAGAACCACTTCTAGACTATTAATAGAACCTACATATAGGACATTCATGGAGGACTTGTGTGGAGGACCTGCACAGAGCACCTATATAGAGCACTTGCATAGAGAACCTATAGAGAGAAACTAGCCCTCAATTGGTCTAAACACCTCCTCTATCCCTATAACTTTGGATAACCACCTTTCTAATACCTATAACTTGGGTTAATCAACTTTTATATCCCTCACTTAGGTTAAGTACCTATATTATCCCTTACTTAGTATAAGCACCATTACTATCCCTATAACTTGGGTTTAGAATCTTTTATAGCATTATAACTTCTGATAAGAACCTTTTTTATCCCTAACATAGGTTAATCACATGTTCTAGCCCTATAACATAGATTATTCACCTTTTCTATCATTCACTTGGCCTAAAAACATTTTTGATCCCTCACTGGGTCTAAACACCTCTATTATCCCTCTCACTTGGGCTAAGCACCTTTGATATCCCTCATTTGGGATAGGCACCTGTTCAAGTCCTATAACTTGGGCTAAGAACCATTAATATCCCTAACAAGGGATAATAAACTATATTGGCCCTATAAAATGGGATAAGCACATTTATTATCCCTCACTAGGGATAAGTACCTTTGTTTTCCCTCACTTGGGATAACCACCTGCACTATCCCTAACTTGGTATTAGCACCTTTGTTAGCCCTATAACTTGATATAAGCACCTTTTCTAGACCTTACTTGGGTTAAGAACCTATGTTATCCCTCACTTGGGTTAAGCACATTTTATATCCCTATAACTTGGGTTAAACACCTTTGTTATCCATCACTTAGGCTAATCACTTGTGTTATCCCTATAACATGGCCTATGCACCTTTGTTAGCCCTCACATAGGCTAAGCACACTTTCTAGCCCTCATTAGGGCTAAGAACCATTGTTATACCTCACCCTTGGGCTAAGAATCCTTTTTATCTCTCACATGGGATAATTACCTTCGCTAGCCCTATAAATTGGTATAATTACCTTTAATAGCCCTCACTAGATCTAATAACCTTTGCTAGACCTCTCACTTGGTCTAAGTGAATTATTTATCCCTATAACTTGAGCTAAGATCCTTTTTTAGCCATCACTTGGGCTAATAATATTCACTATCCCTCACTAGTATTATGAACTAATTCACCAACATTCCATATATGGGAATCAATTCATTACTTATACACCTAAGGTTAAAATAATCCTCTAGATTTGGGCCTCCTGACAAGTGTAAGCCACAATCTTAACAATCTCCCTACCTCATATTTTGAGTAGATGAGGGGAAATTGGGAATCCTCCTAGATGTAATCCCTAACCAAACCTCTAAATAACTATGAGTTGAGATACTATTAATGGTTCCAAAAATATGGCCATCATATTTGGTGTAAGACCCAACCAAACCACTAAATAACCATGAGTCAAAATACTTCTCATGGTTACAGAAATATGGGAATCCTCCTAGGTGTAAGACCCAACCAAACCTCTAAATCCCCATGATTTGAGATACTCCTCATTCTTCCATAAATATGGGAATAATCCTAGGTGTAATATCTAACCAAACCTAAAGATCACCATGATTTGAGATACACCTCATGGTTCTAGATTTATGGTCATCCTCTTAGGTGTAATCCCCAATCAAACCTATAAATCATCATGAGTTTTGATACTCCTTATGGTTCCATAAATATTGGCATCCTCCTAGGTGTAAGACACAAACAAGCCTCTAAATCACCATGAGTTGAGATATTTTTCATGGTTTCAGAAATATGGGTATCCTCCTAGGTGTAAACCCCAAACAAACCTATAAACCACTATAAGTTGATATCCTTCTCATGGTTTCGTAAATATGGGCATCCTCTTTAGTGTTTTCCCCAACCAAACCTACAAATCACATGGTGTTCTCTTATATGATGTGATAGATATTATATTGTCTCATATTTCTCACACTGAGAAAGAATCACACGGGCTTATAGATCTGTGACAATCATAAAATCAGAATTATGAAAGTGCCTTCATTGTGGGCCTCTATTATTGAGGTGTAATCCCCAGCCATCTCATCAAACTATGTGATATAAGATTACTTCATTTAACAGGATACATAGGATGCCTCTATAAGGTTTAAACGCAATTTCATTTTCCCTTTTACCATTTCATCAAACTATTGGGGTTTTTATTCCTATTTTAATAGGATATGTAGGATTCCTCTTTGAGGTTAAATCCTAACTCCAAAATTCCAACTATCCTCCTGGGCAATGATAAACTTCATAGATCTCAACTAGGTGGATTTAAATGAAATCCTAAAAAAATTAATAAGATAATGATGTGAAACCTCTAGAGTCTTACATAAGATAGATGGTCTTGATCAGATCATTGGCATAGAGGTAACCAATATCACACTGGGATTTGGGAAGGATTCAAAAATATGTCTTAAATCTATAATAGAGTCCTAAATTAAGAAATAATTCCACCTAAAAGGGTGTGATGATCCTGACCTCTCATCCACTTGACCATCATGTTTTCTAATATGTCACTGGAAAAATCTCAAGGATTGCCTACCTTTGTAAAGCAGGTGCTCATTAACTCGAAATGAGTTCAGGTGTGAAAAATATTAGAGTTTCCATACAAAACATATACGGATCATAAAATAATAAAATATATATTCATATAAAAGGATCTTAATATGTTTCAATGAAGGTGGTTAGAACTGGACAAGAATTATAAATTTTTAATCCATTACTATCATGGGAAGGAAAATAAAGTGTCATATGCTCTATGTATAAAGGATCTAACAAACCTATCCATGATAAGGATTGAAAGGGATTAAATATTATCGGATATGAAAAATATGGACATGGGAATCATAAAAGTAACTTTATACTACCTTTCTCAAGTAACTACTCAACCATCCATTCTAGAGAGGATTAAGGAGGCCCAAAAAGATAATAAGGATTTATATAAAAAGGTTGAAAATATTTTTGAGTTGAACTTTATAAAGATGAATTAATAAGGTTTTGAACCCAGATATGTGTCCCATTAAAACTATATATTAAGAGGGAACTTCTAGATGATGCACATAACTCATCCTTCTCTATTCATCTAGGAAACACTAAGATGTATAGAGATATGAAAAAAAACTTCTAGTGGTATAACATGAAGAGGGAGATAGTATAATTTTCATCTCGATGTTTGGTATTCCAAAGTTCCAAGGTTAAATGATAGAATTATAATGGTATGATGTAACCATTTCACATACCAATATAGAAATAAGAAAACATTACAATATATTTCATCATACAACTCCATGATATATCTAAAGAAAATAACTCCATATGGGTGGTAGTCAATCCCCTTACAATGTTATCACATTACATTACTATCAAGGAATATTTCTCTCTCAACTAACTCACTAAGACATACATAGGGAAGTGATAAGACTGCTTGGAGAACCACTCTTAATTGTGTTTGATTGAGATCTAAGGTTTACCTTGAGTTTATAAAGAATCCTTTAGAAATAATTATATACAGAGATGATTTTCACTACTGCTTATCACCCTCAGATGGATAATAATTCTAAAAAGAACTATTCAAACTCTAGAGGATATGTTTAAAATCATGTTTAATGAATTTAAAAAGATGTTGGGATCAGCACCTTTCCCTAGTGCATCTCTCATATAACAACTATTTTCATTTTAGCATTTAAAAATCACCTTATGGGGATCTATATGAGAAGAGGTATTAGAATCCAACATGCTAGATTAAATATAGATAGCTGATGCTTATAAGAACTGATATTATCTAAGAGATGATAGAGAAGTTTCAAACCATTCAACATAATATGAAATTCACACAAAGTCGATAGAAAATATATATAGATAATCATCGATGAGACCTAGAGTTTGTGGTCGGAGATAACGTGTTCCTTTGAATATTATCGTGGAATAAGTTCATGAGGTTTGGGAAGAAGGGAAATATTTGTCCAAGATACATAATCCCCTTTAAGATTCTTGATCACTTCAGATTTGTGAACCATCTACTAGCACTCCAAACTAACCTATCTCAAGTACATGATGTGTTCCATGTATCTCTCTTAAGAAAGTAAATACCAGACCCCTCATGTTTCTTGAATCCATATATTGTACCTTTATAGAATGATATTTAATATGAGGAGAATTTCATGAAGATCTTAGATCATTGAGACAAAGTTCTATAAAATGAGAAAAATCACCTGGTCAAAGTGTTGTGGTGTAACCACAAGATTGAGGAAGAAACATGGGTACTAGAATAAGTGATAAAAACTAAAGTATTTTCATCTTTTCTAGTGTAAAAAATAAAATTTTAGGTCTGAATTTTTTAAGGGGGGAGAATGTGATGAACTGAAGTATTTAACCTATCCCATCCAAAATTAGTGGGTGAGTAGTGGTAGATACATATGTAATTAATCTTTAGTCACTACCCATATTAGTGTATGAGGAAAGGTATAATCACTGACATCCCCATCAACCCCTATTCAAAGGGTGAGTGTAAAGGATATACATCATTGTAACAAATTTTAATCTGTATATAATTTTTAGTGTATGTATCATATCTCAAGGTGACTAATCAAAAATTAATCTATCACTTCATAACAAACATCAATCCTCCTATCAGTATTGTAAGACTCTCATCTATAAATTTAGAGGTACTACATCATCTATATTGGATTTATACTAACCAAGCTCATGGAATTTCAATGATAAATAAATAATAGTTGAATGGTAGTTATTGAATTATCATATTAGGGGAATCTTAGCGCAATCGATATCACTTCCCATTAGTTCATCACTAGATATCACAACATCCCCAACTAATTTCCATATTCACAATTCATCTCGTGTTTTCAATAAGAGTCTAATAATAAGAATATTTATTGTAAAATTATTCTTCTAGCATATTAAACTAATATTTGATACCATTTTATTCACTTTAAGATTCATCTACACCATCCCAAGTAACTAATGTTTCCCCAATACCTTACCCAGCTACTCTCATTGATTTAAAAAATTATTATTAGAAAAAATGTATCACCTTAGTCCCTAAGGTCAAATATTCCATTCATTATTATATTTCATTGATTTCAAGTCATTAATTAAGCATCCATTATTTTATATTTAAATTTCCCACCCCATTAGAAGTAAACCCCATCCTCTATGATATATCAATTTTTAATTTTCTTAATTGACATAGAATGTTAGCCGCTACTATCACTTCTATTCAGTTAAATCACTTGTTCATTATTTATCAATCATCCCACTTCCATTACCATAATTTTTTTCATTCCATGATTTTATTATCATCCATATAAACATAAATGATAAAAATTGTGGATTTATTATATAAAAAATAATTCATAATCTCTATAGGATTTTTCAACATATTTCAAGAGAATCATTATTAAGTTAAGTGATTACCTTTATATTTTCTTGATCTTTGGTCACATCCACTAATCCACTAATAAGGACCATTCACCGCCTAACATGGTTAAGGAACTTATCAATGTAAAAAAATCATGTTCCTTTTGAATTTTTTAAAAAAAAATCTTTTAAATCTTATTATTTCAGTCAATATTAATGTTTATGTAATTATATCACATGTAAATGACATTAAAATCCTATGATTCACTAACCAATGAGATAGAAACAATAAATCATTCCCTAACACCCATGGTTAAGAACCTCATCTACTACAGAACGTGCTTTAGCCAGCACTAGGTTTAATTAATGCTAGACATAAAGACCTGATAAAAGGGAAACCTTTATCAGTGATAGCTAAAATCACTAATAAAGGTAACTTGTATTGGTCATTTAATTCTTGCTAAGGGAAAAAACTGATGAGCACTGAGGAGTTGAAGTCTTAGCTCTCTAGGATTTGGGGAATTTCCAACTAGTGTATTTTCCCCATAAGTAGTGGTTATTTCCACCTCATCTTCTCTTATATATATGACTGGTCAAGTTCTTAGAGATCTATTTTTTATGCACTCAATCCTAGTTTTTTTCTCCTTTATTCTTGGGAATTAAATTTCAACCCTCATTCATAGAAGCACACAACTGCATATATTTAGACCAGAATTCGTGGACTTACCTAGGTTTTTGGCATCATCTTATACATAATGATCTTGTCTCCTACATTGGTACACCCACTAATATGGATGAGAACATCATTTAAGGGAAATTTGGGTACTTTTATAGAGTTCTGGTGGATGTTGACATGCTCAACCCTTTGCCCGACTATGCCACTTTAGTGGCCAATGGTGAGAAAATTGAGGTTCAATTTGAATGTGATTTCATCTCATACTTATGTGACTTATACAGGCTTTGTGGGGCATGATGTATCAAAATTTAAAAATGTTATAAATATTTATCCTATCGAGAAGAAAGTTCTTGGTACCTCAAATATTAGAAAGGATGTATCTAATGGTTGCATCTCTGTTGAGACTTTCTCTAGAGAAATGAATAAGGATTATGATCTAAAGGGGAAGAATATTACACACAAGTGTGGGTATAGAAACCATTAAATCCTAGTTATGGTCTTTATTATACCCCTGTAGTTTTTAACTAGATATAGATAATTTTGGAAACACATTCTGTTCGATATAATGGACTCTCTTTTGGGATGGTTGAGAACATGGTTGAAAAGAAACTCTTAGCCTCAAGAGGGAAAAATAATATTGGATAAAATTACCCATCCAATTAGGTCCCCTATTTAAATGGAAAGAAAATTAAATTTTATGAGGATGGTTATCAACTGGTATCATATAGAAAATCAATTCAATCTATTTCTCCCTCCAATATGGGATTGACCTCACATGTTTTGGATGGGACAGATTTAGTTGGAGCAGATATTCTTAGAGATGTCACCCCATTGTAGATAGACCCATGTGGGATGAGAGAAAAAGATGAATATATTATTGAGGTAGTCCAGAGAGTAGACACGGGTGAAGAATCCAGTCTTGAGGATGTAGCGGGGAATCTAGTTATTGGTGGTACACTAGCAGGGAAGGCGACAACTAAGGAGGGTGATAATGTCCTACTAGATTCTGGTCACAAAAAAATTACTATTATTAACATTTTGAATAAATGTAATATTATTTATGTTTTCTATGAGTAATTTGGAAATTATCATGGACGTTTTGGAGTATAATCCTCATACATTAAAACTATTAAGGAAAGGAGCAATTTTTATTTCAAGGACAATGCCTCAAATTAAGATGCTCATGATGAGGAATAAGATTCATTGATCTTGGATGATCAAGATGAAACTTTGAACACCCCTATACAGTGGAAGAGAGGCAGAAACCTGATAGGTTGAGGAGGATCTCAAGTAAGAGGTGGAAGGCATAAAAAAAGGTGATTGTCGAATGATCTTTTGGCTTCGGTGGCATTCTTTGGGACAACTTTTTGCATTATAACCTCCCTTCTTTGCTTGTGTGCAATGATGGCTCATTCATGGATTTGAAAACCAAACCCATGACCAAAATTTATTAATAAAAGGAAAATGTACAATCACTATAGAAAAATAGGCATTTAACATAGCTACAAAATTACTTTACCAATGCTAGATAAGCACTTACTATCAAAGTGAGATTACAAGCACTAGTCTTTTATCAGCACTAAAAAAGCATTGATAAAGGGGTCCTTTTTAGTCATTTTATAAGAACTAAAAAAGGAACATATTTATCATCACCTTTATTTAGTGTTGTTAAAGGGTACCATTATCATCATTTGTAAAATCATAGATAAATGGTCATACTAGAGTGTGCTATTATAGAACATTATAGCACCAGTTCAATGTGTTGTAACAACACGTTTTTATACCATAAACACCATCATATATTAAAAAATAAATACCAATATATAATTTAAATTAAATGAAATTTACAACACAAATAAAAAAACTATATTATATACATTTAAAACATTGGTTTATACAATTACATAGGTACAAATTATAACATTCGTTCAAAAACATCAATGTTCTTTTGCCTTTGATCATGACCCCGACTGTAAAGACCCGTAAAATTCAAGGGAAATTTTTTCTTAATTTTTTTTGGAATTTTAAAAGAGCGCGGTTTCTGACGGCACCTGATTCCGAGGCCCGGAGTGCCCGGAATCAATTTCCGAAGTTTGGCTCGGGTACGTTCAGTGAACGAACGAGTGGGAATTTCTAACTTTTGATCCGGTGCTCGGAATTGAAATCCGAGGGCACCGATGAACTCGCAGCGCCGATATTCGCTTAAGGGAACCTTTTCCGAAGTTGCGTTTGCCTAGGAAGAGATGTTTAATTTTTTGGATGAAATGAAGAGTAAAATAAATTTTTTATACAATATTTATTTTATATCTTAAAAGTGGTTATAATCTTTTGTTGGAAGTTGGGTGGTTTAACTACCTAAGAGAGGATTAAGGTGAGGAGGGTCCCACACGATCCCCACCTTTTCAAATTCCTTAACTCCCCTCTCTCCCTCTTAAAGGCTTGTCAACTTAACATTTATTTAATTATACAACTCATGTATAATAAATAAGTGAGTTTAATTTTGAGTTTTTGAAATTCAAACTCTTGAATTTCAAAGGTTGGGTTGTGTTAATAAATTAAGAGTAAGCTTAATTTATTTTTGGGTTAGTTCCTTTGTTACTTGAGAGGATTGGGAGAATCGTTGAGAGACTTGAAGATCTTCTTCGTCTTCGACGAAGAACGTGAAGAACGGTTCTTCTCCGTCAAGGAACATCGATCCCACGACCTTCGAGACTCGACGTCCCGGATTCTTCCGTCTTCATCTTCCTCCTCGACAAGGGAGAAGTCGCCGACCGTGGTGAACATCGCCGACGACAACGTACCTCTCTTCTTCGTCTTAGCGACAAGTGAAGAGACGTCGTTTCCTCCTCGGATGCACCCTGACGTCCATGGAATCTACGTCCGACGCCGCGACGCCTTTCTCCGCGATAACCGACGTGCGACGTCAATTTTCAAGGTAGGGGATGTTGTTATTTGTTTATTTATTTATCCTTGTTCGTGGTTCTTGCATGACTAACGTAAGGATTTTAAATAAGTGTTATTGTTTAACGTGAGGGGGTCGGACCGCATGAACACGGCCGAACCCCCTCCTTCGTTCTTGATGTTTTATATTGCGGATGAATCAAGGTGGAGTGGTGTCGTCGCACCACGCGGATATTCGCCCGATTTTTATTGCGCGACGCCGTCGCGCCGCGCCATGGAAGAATCATCAAGAACGCGACGCTGTCGCGCCACGTTGAAGGAAATCAAAGGCACGGCGGAGGGGCGCGGTGCCGTCGCACCACGCCGGACGACGAACACCGCGGCCGGTTCCGGGCCGCGGCGGGATGAGAAGACCAGCGGCCGGGCCGCCGGCGTCGGAAGCCAGAAACGGGACCGGTTTTCCGGTCCCGTTGGAGAAAACCGGCCGGCAGATGACCGGCCGGAAGGTCAAAGGCCGGGGGAAATAAATTCCCCCGGCCAGCTCTAAAACCCCCCTCATTTAAGAGGGGGGGCGGTTTCCTTTGGGGGGGCAGGAGGCCCCCCGGTTTATTCAAGCAGGCCCCCACGAGGGGGGCCGATTTCGAAAAGGGCGCAGCACTTATGCCGCGCCGCCACTCCAAGAAGCGGGGGGCTTTGCCCCCCCCCCCCCCCCCCCCCCCCCGCGCGCTGCCTCTGTGCGGCGCCAGGCCGCCGCGCCGCCGGCCGGCCGGGCCGGGTCGGGTCGACCCGGTTCGGGCCGACCCAGGGGGGGTCGGGCCGGGTCGGCCCGGACCCGGACCCCCCCGTTTCGAATCAGTTTCGGTCTTTTGGCCATAACATGAGCCGTAGACCTCCGATCGATGAACCGTCTGCGGAAACGCGATCCTTGGATCGAGACGGTCATTTCGGTATATCGCACTCAAGGTTTCGGAACACTTTGAGTACGGCCGGGTTGGTTCGTTCACGAAACCAACCGGGCCTTCGGAGCGGAAACACTAATATCTTGAGCTACGGACGTCCGATTGACGTACCGTCAGCTTTGTTGTGTTCCTATTAGTGAGACGGTTATTTTGGCATGCTCCGCCCAAGGTTTGGACGCAGGTGGAGTATGGTCGGGTTGGTTTTGCCTTAAAAATCAACCGGGCCCCGGGGACGAAAATGCCAATAACTCTCAGACCGGGCGTCCGATCGACGCGTCGTCTGTTGCGTTGAGTTCCTGTTGACGATACGGAACTTTTGGATACATCAACTCTGGACTTTGTGACAGTTGATGTATCAGCCTCTCGGCTCGTGGAGCGGACCCTCCAAACGAGCTTGCTGTGTGCGGGAACCCTAGTGTTGGCTGCGACTGCTTCTCCGACAGCGACGATTGTGCAGAGATCCTCCGTGGACTCCGACGACGACCATGCAGAGATCCTCCGTGGACTGCGGCGACGACTGTGCAGAGATCCGCAGTGGACTGCGACGACTACTGCACTCAGCGATCCTACGTGGATCAGTGCTACAGGTCCTGTGTGGGCCCGATCCTGTGTGGGTCCGATCCTGTGTAGGTCACTGCGGGGGTTAGTACCTATCGATCCTTCGTGGGTCCGACGACTTAGATGGTTCAGTGATCATCTTTATCGTCATCCGAAGAAGTATACTTGTGTGAGTTGAATCTTCTGTTTTACTCGATAGAGGTGGTGCGCTTGGTTGTAGCGGCAGACCCGCGATACTGGAGACGAGCGTACGGAGTACGGAGACCGTGTAGCCGGCTGAGACCTGAAGACTGCTCGACCGACTCGACTTGGAGTGAGTCGACTAGCCCAGTGGACGGAGCGCCCGGTATTTGGCGGCAGACCCACGGCGGACGGAGCGCCTGGTAGTTGGCAGCAGACCCGCGGTACTCGACTGGAGGAGTACCTCTGTAGGCTATTTGGGTGAGCGCCCGGTATTTGGCAGCAGACCCTCAGCGGACGGAGCGCCCGGTAGTTGGCGGCAGACCCGCGGTACTCGACAGGAGGAGTACCTCAGCAGTCTTAGGTTAGTGAGCAGTATCTCAGAGTCGTGACAGGACACTGTACACTTCAGAGATGGGGCTCTTCAGTAGTTACGTTTTGATAATGAAAATCCTGTGTGAGCTGAATCCTGTTGCTTTCCTGTGTGGATTGTGTTGTGCTATCCTGTGTGGATTACGTTTTGCATTCCTGTGTGGAATACGTTTACTTTCCTGTGTGGACTAAGTTGTACTTGGGCTCGGAGGTTGGAGCGTTTTTGAAATTGATGACTTAGGTATATGTATGGCCATATACCTAAGCAGTGTCGGTTGTTACTTCGTGATTGTACCTTTCTTCGTGGTTTATCCTTTGTGGATTTTGAGAGACCTTCAGGGGTCTCGGGGTCCCTACTTAGTAGCTTATACTCACCCCTGCACGGGCTTTGCCCGCACTACGTTGTGTTGGTTGCAGACGACGGACAGCGTTGATCTTAGCTGAGTCTTGCAGAGCAGGACGGTACCTGGAGGTGGACCACTGGGCGGGACGTGCTCGGAGCGGACGGCGGGACCCGTGGAGCAGTGGAGCTATCTGTACCCACCCTTCAGGTGGGATTTCCAGTGGACAGCTCGGTGTAGCGGCTTTTACTTTTCAGTTGTTGTTTTCCCTTTCGAGTTGTACTTTACTTTCAGTTTGGGTTTGTATACTGGCCCATTTACTTTTCCTCACTTTCAGTTGTACTCTGCTTTTACTTAGTGTTTACTTTCCGCTTGCTTACTCTGTGGTTTTTGTTTACTTACAAAGGCAATGTCTTCCCTTTTTACCGGGATTTACGCCTTGGTGCTAGTCGCCAGCCCCTGGCCTATGGAAGGCGGGCTTGGGGTAGTCACGGCACGGACCCCGAGGGCGGGTCGTGACACCGACTCATGATATTACCAAACAATCCACCACTACTCAAGAAAAAGAACATGCCTGTATAAGAAAACAATCCTTATTTTAGTAATAATATAAAGAAATAAATTAACATAAAGTATTAATTTTAAACTAAAATTTGGAAATATGATTCACGTTTTAAACTAAAATGACACTTATATACTGAAAAGACACACTTGGAGTAATATCAGTCACACCATGCATTAGATTGAGTTTCAGATGATTCCAAAACATCTCAAATGACTTATGAATCGTTTTCCTAAATTATCAAAATAATCTAAATGTGTTTTCTTAGTTTTGAGTACGTCACTTGTCTATTTTATTAAAATGTCATTTTAAATTGGAAACATGCACTTGGAATCATACTAATCACATATTGTGTTAGTTTGAAATGAGAAAAAATCCTACACATCACAAATAACTTATAAATCGTTTTTCTAAATTATCAAGAAAATCTGAGTGCGTTTTCTCAGCTTTTAGTGAGTGACACTTTGAACTTAAATGTCAATTTTAAACTGATAATGAACACATTGAGTCATAAAGGTCACATAGTGTATCGAATTGAGTTGTGTATAATTCCTACACATCACAAATGAATTATGGATCATTTTCCTAAAGTATAAAAACAATATTAATTTGTTTTCTTGGTTTTGAGTAGGTCACTTTTCTTTTTTACTAAAATTGATGTCAATTTTAAATAAAAAGACACACTGGAGTCACACCGGTCACACTGTGCGTCAGATTGAGCTGAGTTTGATTCAAAAACATCTCAAATGACTTACAGATCATTTTCCTAAAGTATCAAAACAATTTGAGTGTGTTTTCTTGGTTTTGAGTATGGCACTTATCTTTTTTACTAAAATATCATTTTAAACTAGAAACACACACTTTGAATCATAACGGCCATATCGTGTGTTAGTTTGATGTGAGATAAATTCGTAAACATAAAAAATGACTTATGAATAATTTTATTAAATTAAGAATATAATCTAAGTATGTTTTCTTGGCTTTTAGTGAGTGACACTTTTTGAACAAAAATATCGATTTTAAACTTATAACGGACACATTGAGTCATATTGGGCACATATTGTATTGGATTAAGGTGAATCTAATTATTAAACATAAAAAATGACTTATGAATATTTTTTCTAAAGTATAAAAATAATCCAAATGCATTTTATTGGTTTTGAGTAGGTCACTTGTCCTTTTTACTAAAATTGATGTCAATTTTAAATAATCAGATGCATTTGGAGTCATATCGGTCACACCATGTATCGGATTGAAGTTAGGATGAATAAAAAATGTCTCAAGTAACTTATGGGTAATTTTCCTAAAGTATAAAAATAATACGGACATGTTTTATTGGTTTTGAGTATGTCACTTTTCTTTTTTACTAAAATGTCATTTTAAACTGGAAACACATACTTTGACCCATATCAGTCGCATAATGTGTCGGTTTGATGTGAGGCCAATTTATACACATAAGAATGACTTATGAATAATTTTCCTAAATTATTAATATAATCTGAGTATGTTTGGTCATATTTCAGTTATTTATACTTTTTTAACTAAAATGTCAATTTTAAACTGATAATGGACACATTGACTCATATCGGGTACATCATGTATAGGATTGATGTGAGAATGATTCATATGAATAAAAATGACTTATCTATCATTTTACTAAAGTATAAAAACAACACAAATGTGTTTCCTTGGTTTTGAGTAGGTCACTTGTCCTTTTTACTAAAATTAATGTTAATTTTAAATAAAAATATGCACTTGGAGTCATACCAGTCACACCATCCATCAGATTTAGGTGAGGCTAATTCCAACACATTTAAAATGACTTATGGATAATTTTATTTAAGTATCAAAACAATATGAAATAATTTTCTAAATTTAGATCATATCACTTTTCTTTTTACTAAAATGTAATTTTAACATGGAAACATGCACTTTGACTCATACCGGTCACATTGTGTGTTAGTTTGATTTGATATTGATTAATACACATCAAAATGACTTATGAATAATCACTTTGAGTCATATCGGTCACATTGTGGGTCATATTGAGGTGCGGTTGATTCATATACATCCCAAAGTCTCAAAAACAATCCTAACTGCCAGTGTTTCCATAGTTTCTATTTCATTTATTTTTTGAACTAACAACATTGTATATTGACTTGATGTTCTTAGATGAAAAACCTTTCCTATTATTAAAAGATAGAATAATAGAGGAATATCATGTTCCTATTATATCACGATAATTCCCCACAATGGGAACATGAGCTTCCTATACACTTCTAGATTTGAAAAACGATAATGGTTTTTCAGCTAAGAACATCGACTCAATATGCATTTTTTGCATTTCGATGAAGAAATACAATGGAAAGCATGGTAACATTGGAAAAAAGTAACATTTTATCTATTTTGTGTATTTTTGTAGATAGTTGAAAGAAAAATATGACTTCCCAAAAGATATGTTAAAAAACTAAATAATTATTAGATAAAACTGATAATGAAATTGACATAAAAATAGTAGATAAAATGATGAAAAAATTAATTGAATAAGTAGTATGAATTCACCTTTTCATAATGGTTGTATTAATTCTTGCTGCATTTCCTTGTTATCATTATCTTAGTTTCATTATCTAATTAAAATCTCTCATGAGTATGAGTAGATTTGAAAAAACCACCTCAACTCGAACAAAAGAATCCACCTATATAAGAAAACATTTATTATATGAGTAATTCTAAAAATAAATAAATAAAACAATATATTAATTTTATGGATAATGAATTTACTATGAAAATATAAATATTCCCTATGTGATTGAGAAATAGAGGGAACTTAAAGGAAAATGATAAATTCTAACACTATAAGAGTGAAAAAATTTGAGGGATAAGAAGTCTTTGTATGTTTTGGTGCATAAAGTCATGAAAGATGGACAAACCACCCCAATTCGAACAAAATAATCCACCTGTATAAGAAAACAATTATTATTTGAGTAATACTAAAAATAATTAAATTAAAATTAAATATGAAATGATATATTAATTATATGGATAATTATTTTACTATTTAAACATCAATATTACCTCTATGATTGAGCATAGGCAACTTTATTGCTCTTCCTACAAAGGTAGTGGGGGAATTTGAAGGAAAGTGATAAATGCAACACTATAGAGGTGAATAGGATTTGAGGGAGAAGAATTTAGTTGAATTTTTTGTGATGAAATGCATGAAATATTGATAGAAATATTCTAAAATAAACAAACTCTACAAGTAAAAATGAAAATTAAATTAACGTTTCATTATATAATTTTTCAGTAAAATAGTTAAAGTGTATCATAACATTAAATTTACATATTCCCAAAGGGTTTCCTTTGTTATAGCATGTTATTATGAGGGATTGGTAACATCATCATTTTTAGAAGACATTGTCTACATTAACAGTCGAACATTTAATTTAGATTATGTTAATACAATAGAGACCATATAATATTATGAGGAAAAAATGGTATATTAAAAAACACTTTTACCTTCTTATTGAAGTATCTTTATTTTTTTTTAAAGATTTTAGGGATTTGGTTCTTCTATAGATATTCCAAATCCCCTCTTTTTGGTCACCTATAACATACAAGACATTGTCTACATTAGGACCATCAATAACTGATTATGATCTTGCAATGAAAGGGTCATCCTCGATTGAATTTTCATCTGACCCTATATTTTGTTTAGTTGCTAGCATAACAATCAACCAATTATTGTTTTATATATCTGAGATATAAAATAATTTCACTACTTGTGATGGAATTATGAAGAGATCATCTTTTTTCCTTTCCACACAGAAATTCACCTTCATGAAGCCCATTTCATCAACTTTCACTACACTCATATTATCAACCCATTTGAAATGAAAAATTGGAACTTGAAATTTTGTATAATCCAACTCATATATTTTTTCGATAATTCCAAAATATGACATATTTTCATAAATTGAATTATATTATTTGAACCTGATATGTGCATCTCTTCTTCCACAAGCATAACACCACTTTTTTTCATCATACTACAGTCATATTGTTCTTTTGTATAGAACATGTAACCATTGATTACAAAACCAGTGTAAGATATAACATTTTCATTTGTTCCCCTAGATAGCCATTGAATTCGTTCGGTGATTGAATTTATATTTTCAGATAACACCTTATAAATTTGATCATGGAACCATCCTATAAACTGTTGATTATGTGTATTTGATATCCATCCTTCGTCCCTTAATGGATTCAATGTATGGGTCAACATATTCACTATTATGTAAGATGTAAACATATGCTTTCTCCCAATCTATCAAGGTAATTGTAACAAAATTTCTTTCAGAAATCCATTCAAACAGAAGGCATCCACTATAATGATACTTTTATAGACTGATTTTCTCAACATATAATAGGTAATCGGTACAAAATTCAATAAATTTTCAACAATATATCATTATATGATACATACTTATGGATGACTTTTATTCTTGACATACCCTTTCAAAATATTCATATAGCATTCAATGGGGTACATCCATCTGTAATGGATAGGACTATGTAGTTTAACCTCTCTAACCAAGTGAACCATTAGGTGGACCATTATATCAATGAATAATGGTGGGAAGAACATATCTAATTCACATAATATGACTACAACCTCCTTATTCATGATTAGTAACCTCATCAGGTCTATAACTTTACTGTATATGGCTTTGAAAAAGAAGAAAAGTCTAGTTAATGTATATCGTACATTTTGAGGTAGAATGCAATGAAAAGAAATAGGCATCAAATATTTCATCAAAACATGGAATTCATGTGATTTTAGTCCTTATAAATTTAAATTAGTTATTGAAATGAAATTATTGATATTTTATGAATACCCCTGTGGAACTTTTACATTATTAATGAAAATAAAAAATTGTAATTTTTCCTATCAGGAAAGAGTGTAAGCTACTGGAGGAAGAAAATTCCACCCTTTACCCTTCACTGGTACCAACTTTTCCCATATCCCATTGTAAATCATATCAAACATAGACTTGATGCCATATTTCTTTTTATCGAGAATATTTAGTGGCATTACAATAATAGTATCAAGTACATTTTTTCTATATTCATGACATCAAGAAAATTTATGATATATAAACAATTCCAATATGGTAATTCAAAGAAAATTGATCGATTCTTCCAACCTAATTTCATATGGTTTTTTAAAAATGGTTTGCTGAAAATATTTTCAATATATTTTATTTTATTGAAGAGTTGATCACCCATTATTAGAGACAGTGTTATACTTTGTTTGATATTCCCATCAAATGTTGTCATCCAGGATTGATATTTATGTCATCGAGGTAAAAATTTACAATGTCCTAAAAGAAAATTCTTCAAGGAATGTTTCAACTAAATTGAGTTTGTGAATTTTTTACAAATTGGACACCCCAACATTCCTTTAATGTTATAGCCTGATAAATTTTCATAAGTGAGGAAGTCATTCATCATCCAATAAAGCATTGACCTCAATGTAAATTCTTCCCTTATATAAGAATCATACATTATAACACGTGTATCCTGCATCAATTTTATATATTCAATCAATGGATCCAAATTGACATCAATATCATTATTGGGTTTCTTTGGTCTAGATATAATCAGAGACAACATAATGTATTTTCACTTAATACATAACCATGGCAGTAAGTTATAATTCACCAACATGACATACCATGTACTGTGAGTACTAATCTGTACACCAAAAGGATTTATTCTATCATTATATAATGCAAGATTAAAGTTTCTTGGATCATTTATAAATTCAGGATACTTATAATTAATTTTCTTTCACTAAGTATAATCTATTAGATGATGTATTTTCCCATATTTAATTATTATATCTTCATGCCATGTCAATTTTGTCACAGTTTCATAACATTCATATAGTCTTATAAACCATGTAATGATAGGAAAGTAGCATACATATTTCTAAGGACTTGATTCATTTTTCTTGCATCGATATGTGCCACACTTAAGTCATTTTATGAGTGATTAATGTTCCTTGAAAAACAATATTCAATAATTTAGAAAAGCTTTTATTTTTTAGAGATCATTCCCATTGAAAATAGCATTCGTTTAGAGTTATATATTCGACATGGTAGTTCATTTTCTTCTGGTAGCATATGATTCAGGAGACCAAGTAGTTCTATAAAGCTAGTGTCACTCCATCTGCTGCCATATTTCAAATTATATAACTTAAATATAGTAGACAATTTGTTGTATTTATTACAATTGGTATATAATGGTTTCTTATCATATCTATTTAACTTCTCAAACAACTTTGTACAATCATTAAGGTCATCTTAAATTACCATTTTCATTTCTTCCATGATATCTTCATCATTATTTACACTAGTATTCATATTAAATGATCCATAAATCATAGTATCATCCCAATTAGTGTGAATGTTTATTTATTTCCCTTATTTAGTCTAATATTTATAGCTTTGATCTATTCTGTGACAAATCAAATGTTCTTCTAACTCTTCCTAACTAATTTTTCTTGAATAACAACAAAATAAACACAGACAAATGATTTGAGATGTTCATATGCATTCTCTATTGAAAACTTGTTGAAATATTTAACTTCATATTCATACACTTTTTTCAAATGATTAGTGTACATCCATTTTTGATTCATATTCATCCTATTGGGTTCATAAAATATTATTTTTTTATAATAAATAAATAAATACACATAAGATATTCATTGTCATAAGTTAAAGTTATAGATAATTCTAATAAGGGAAACCAAACATTTGATTGTTTCAAATAATTTTAGTATGATTTGAAGAAAATGGGTAATTGAATTTAAGAAAAGAATTACTCCACTATGGTAGTTGTTATCCTATGAATTCATTCAAATGTGAAAGTTATAGAAAATTGTTATCCTCATCTGCTCATCTCCATAAAATTTATCATTACATTGTGTTTTTTGACACACATCCTCCATATCTTATAGATGTGCACTTATGTTGCTTGAAATTCTCTAAACAGTAATCATTCATGGGATGAATAATGATCAAAGTAGTAAAAGAAACATAAAAGAGATGGAGGATGAGTACCAAAAAATGAAATAATAACTGTTTGGGAGATGAAACTGATGAGGATGACTTGTGTACTATAATGTGTTCTCTAAAAGGGGAAATGCCTATCATTTGTGATAATTACACCATTATAACTAGTTATTAAATCTTGGCCTATTGGAGGTGAGATTTGGGGGTCATAAACATTCTTGTATGTGATTCAAGGGGTCTCAATGGGAACATGTTATGATATATGAATATTTAGGGCCTCAATGAATTCTATATTTATATGGTCAATCCCATTTTTAAAACTTTCAATCCTCTAAATAAGATATTCCTACCTCTATTAGAAATATATTATATGAAAAATAATGTAATGTAAGAGTAATTTACAATTGATGTCACATTAAGGTATTTAAAAAAGAAACATCCTTTTATATTATATATTGGTTTTTCATCTCACATTATAGGTAAATTGATATAATTAAGGATTTTTGACAAGTTCAAAGGGTACTTATTATTTTATAAATGGTGAATCTCTTAAGATAGATTTTTTTCATTTAATAGATGTTGTAAATAAAATGAAATGTTAAATAATTATCTATTTTTAAATTGATTAAATTAAAACATACATTGTTTTTATTAGATGTGTGATAAAGGAAATGAAGTGATTTTTAATAAGTATTAATGAGTGGGTTATTATTTCAAATATATTTATGTTTTTAAAAAGGTATAGAAAACAAGTCGAACCGTATGCTAATTAAAGGTCAGTAAAATTTGTGGTAATTGTGTTTAAAAGGGGAAATTTATTTGTGGTGGTGAAAAAATCATCATATTAGATAATGAGATAATTAAATACTAACTTAAAAAGGGTGGTTTGAGATGTTTTTATAATGATATGATGAAATTGATAGATATTTTTTACTAATTATAATGGAGAGATTGTTAATAATTAAAAAAATGGAGATTGAAATGAAACAACCCTTGGGATTCCTCTAGTGAGAATTCCTCTTGAATATGCTCTATTAGGTGTTTATGGACATTTGAACAAACTATCCATCTTCAAATGTGAGTTCTCTCTCAAATTTTTCACAAGTTTTAATTGGAATATCTAGATGAGATACCATAAGGTTCGAAGGAATATGGTCCTTCCCTAAAGTGGTCTTTCTATTCTAGATTTTCATTTCATTTAGCTTAGACCATCATCTCACAAAATCTTTGGCTAGGACATTCAAGCATAAAGGCAACACATTTCACCTTAATATAAGGTAGCATCTTAAGGGTGTCCAAGATCCTATCAATTTCCTCCACCCAATCCTCTATATCTTTAGGATCATATTTCCTTGAAAATATGGAGTCTTATGGTCAATAAAATCTTGATCAGGATCCTTATATACTTCAATTAAATCAAAATAAAATGGATTTAAAAATTCATGTCATTATATAAATATATTGAATGTGCACATTCCATGGCCCAGCTCAAATTCAAGGATAAAATAATCAACAATTAAAATATTATTCCCAACATCACTTGAAAACTTAGGATAGGAGGCTAGAAGATTTGGATAAACACATATTCTTAACTATTACTCAAGCTCTGAGAGTCCTATATAATTTCAACCAAACATCCCTAATAAACATTGTTGACCATAGAGATATGTCAATGGTAAATAAAGAATGATGATAAAAAAATACAAATAGATATCGCCAAATAATCAATCTATAAGTGAGGAGGAGGAGGATAAAATAAGATAAATTGGATTGAAGCTTTGAATCATCTGAGAGAAAGTAGAGATATTAATAACCTATAAAATGTTCAAACCTTAGATTCATTTGACCCTTGAATTTTTTGAGGATTGGATTTGAGCCTTTGAATTATTTGAGCCTGATTCAAACCTTGATTCGATTTTCAATTCGCCAAGGAGGAGCGCCGGTAGAAGGTGGATTCTGCATAAAGCTTCGGATATCACAACAAGTTTGTGACTAGTTAGGGTTATTTAAATAGATCGGGTCACTTTTATTAGTGCTACCAAAAAAGTTCTGATAAAGTATTTATAATTATAACTATAAATAAAAAATTTGTAAATATATATATATATAAATATAAATATAGTAAATATATTCTTTATTTAAGAAAATTAGGTGGTGGATGACTAGTTTATCACCCTTTGTTTCATCAGAGTTGGCTAGGGTTCAATCCTTAGCGGCTGATCAATTTTCCCCCAATTTAATTGGGGGGTGGTGGACGTAGGCAACATCACTTGACGTCAACATTTATTATTTTCTAGAAACACCAATAGTGATAAAGTCAGGTCGCGATAGTGGTGGGTGTATCCACGATGGGGCGGCACAAGGTTTTTAGGTGGGCTAGACTCCTTCAGTGGCTTGGCGGCGGAATGGATGCAGACGGTCTTTCAGAACGACAGCTCTGCTATTGCGTGGCTGAGGGTAGAAATCTTCAACATGGACAAGTTGGAGGTCTTCCTCAGCAGCTAGTGAAGGTGGAGGCAGTTGTCTCCAATGGTGGTGTGTAGTTCCCGATGGCAACCAGAGCCCATGTGTGATGATGGCCTATAATGTACGGGTGGTGCTGAGAACCCTTACCAACGACGGAAGAGGGAGGGTAATCTATTTGGGTATTGTTGTGGGGATGATTTGTAAGGCGGAGGGTGGATCTAAGAAGTGGCATGGATAAATGGGCCCCATGGGCTGGTGATGGAGATGTGGGGTAGTGAAATACTCCCATATAATAGAGATATATATGTATAAATAAGTTGAGGGTATTACCGATCTATCCTTGGGAGTTATGGACTCCATTTGACTCTGACGTTTGGGTGTGTGTGTGTGTGTTTTTGATATAGTTGTACCCCCAAATACCTACCTAATATATATTCTTTATTTAAATATATTTATTATAAATTTATAATTATTTAAATATATAATTATTTATTTATAATTATATAAATACTTTTAAAAAATAATATTTATATCATTATATATATTTAATTATTGAATAAATATATATAACATAAATATGGTAAATATATTCATTATTTAAATAAATTTATTATAATTTTATAATTATTTAAATATATATAATTATTTATTTATAATTATATAAATACTTTAAAAAAAATAATATTTATTTATTTATAATTATAAATATATAAATGTATAGATATAGTAAATATAAATTTATAAATATTTTTTTACAAATATATTTTTAACATTATTAATGAATATTTAATCTTAAGTGCATGCATGTTAAAAATGAGTGAAATTGAATAATTAAAAATGAGTACACTTTAACAATATTGAAAAAAAAACGGATAAGTTTCATTAATTAAATATAAATTATTAAAAAATATGAATAAATATTGAAATAAAGATGAATAAATATTAAAAATATGAAATCATGGTAAATAAATATACTTAAAATAAATAATATAAATTGATTAAATTCTAAAAAAAATAAAAAATAAAACGTATTAAAAATGAATTAATACCTAACTGTAAAAAAATTAAAAAACAATAAATTAAATTTACCATGATTAAAGACATGATATATTAAATGCATCATGTTATAATAAAATTCAAAAATAAGTACTAAAATTTGAATAAATTACATAAATATTAGGTGTATGTGTTTCTATATAAGATTTAATTAATTACATAAATATTTGTGTGTGTTGAATATAAAAATGCATTAATTACGTATATGTGAAATCAATATAACACACGTTTGATCCATGTTAAATTTAAAAATAAAACGACATTCAATTATGTCCATTACTCAATGTAATTAGTCAGTATTTTTAATTCATATTAATTTTTAAATTATAAACCATTATTCACTAAAAATATTACTATTTAATGTAAATCATAAATATATTGTATTATATAAATCATATTTATATACATTCATATATATGTGTGTGTGTGTGTGTTATTTATTAACATTATCAATATTTATTTAATTAATAAAATGTTTAATATTTTTCTCAATTTACTTATTTTTAATTATTAATTGTTTAATTTTCATTTTAAATATATATATATATTTAATAAATACTATTTATTATTATTTATAATTTATATATAGTATAATCAATTCATTCATTTTTTCAATAATTATTTAATTAATAAATAAATTAATATTTTTTTATAAACTCATTTTTTATATTTATAAATCATTATTAGTGCTAAAAAGTGCTCATAAAGGGTACCCTTTATGGGCACTAAAAATAAAGCATTGATAAAGGGTTCCCTTTATCGGTGATAAGAATAAAGGGTACCCTTTACCAACACTATTAAAGACCTGTTTTGTAGTAGTGAAGGGAGGAAGATGGTCAAATAAGGAATAAAATGTCATATTGGGAGAAAAAACCTAATATTGTAGTCCATTCCCTACATGGCACTCTAGATCCCAAATTCTTATGATACCTTCCTCTACCCTTTGTATATCTCCCTCTCTATAATGTCTTGGACCTTTGTGGGGCCTCATATTCTTCATTCGATGACTATTCAGAGAAGTCCTCCGGAGTAGAGAAAATCTTGAATTTCCAAGATAGATCCTGAAAATCCATCTCTAGATTAGATCAAAATCCATCTTAAATGTTTATTGATAACAAATTCCAAACTATTAAATAGTCATTGAAATTGAATACATCTATCTTCATCATAGAAAAAATGACTTCAATTTGCAGAAAATAGGATTGAATCGCTTCCTTAATGGAGCTTTCAGTGAGCCTTTTACCTTACTAGTCCTCTAGAGGTATGCTACTATAGTTTTTTGCCTGTAAAATATCATATTCCTCATCTAATACCTTTCCAAAAAGAGACATTTACACTTTTCATTAGATCAATAAAATGGGATAGATAAGATCACTCCACATTCTCAAAGCCAATAGTGCTCATGCTTGTGTACTTTCACTTTACAATAATAAATTTTCTGGGATCATGGGTTTTAATCCATGGTTCACGCAGTTTCTAGAATATATTTATTATATTTGTAATTATATATACATATATATTAATAAATATATATATAATTATATGGTAGTTGGAGGGGGGGAAAGGAAACCACCTCCACCCCCCAAAGGTTTGTTTTCCCTAACTCACACACGTAGTGTCAATATTCACTCTTTTGATGTGAATATCCACACAAATCGGAATGTTTTGGCTCCAATGGAAAAGGCAGGTCATGAATCTTTGAATGATCTATCTTCCTTTTAAGGTTTCTCAGGAAGGTTGTTCATCCCTCTAGAAAATCCCCCCCCCCTCCCAATCAAATTATTTGGAAAGGGTCAACTACACATGTATCGGACTATAAGGATGTAATCTCGACTATGATTGATCTATGAAAACACTCTATTATCACACACATTTACTTAATTAAAGGTATGAAACCCTGAATAATTTCATATATTATCTCTTAGTTTACTGATATTTGGGGATTCACCAAATTCAAATGTGTGTATCTTGGCCGGGGAATTTTTCACATTCTGTTTCCTTCGGTAGGTCTCAAAGGAGAGCTTGAAGTATTGGCTCCATCAATATTAGGCCAAGTAAACTTTGAAAACATGAATGTAAATTGAACTTCAATTTTCATGATTTCAAGGAAACTTGTACTCGGTTATAGATCAAAATACATGGTTTGAACTAGGTATTGTGGCATGATGAGATATTATTCGATATTAAATCTGCAATCGTTGTTCCAGTTAGAATGGATCATGCTACTGAAGCATTAATCTATGGTCACTTTTCACGTGTTCCGGTATAGGTAGATTTAAGTGCTACTTTAATAGATAAGGTGATCTTATCCACACATCAAGATGATATTTGTCTTAGAATTGAGTATGAAAGAACTCCTCTATTTTGTATTTCTTATCAAATTATTGGGCATGTAGAATCTAATTGTAGAAGATAGATTCTTTGTGCTAAATTTTAGATTAAAGGACGCGATTTGCAGCACTGTCATAAGGCACCTAACCAGGTGATGGTACAAAACATTGAGCAGAACAAAAATGTTGTTGAAAATGATAATTTTCTATTAAATGTAAGAAAATTCCCTAAAAAACATAGATTCTATTGGAAATCTATCAAGTATTCTGGAAAATACCAAAGGCTCCATGATGAGGAGCCTTCTGTTAGAAATGGATGCATTAAAATTGAAGCTACTAAGTCCATTTCTTATGCACAAAAAAATAAGAAATCACTCTTATCTTGGGCAGATCTTGTTGATGATAATCATTTGCCTGCTAATGGTATTTTTGATAAGGATTATATAAATGTAACCTCTTTTAAATATATGTTGTTCATGGTCTTAAAATATAAAGATTATGGTGAATCAGTTGATAGCCTTGATGTCTTGGAATGCGTTGCTCGAGAAGATGCCAACTCTTGCCTGTAGAAAGAAAAAAAAATTATTAATGCCAAAATTTGGAAGGGCAAGCATAATATGGATGTATCCATCTCAAAGAAATTTAAATCCAAAAAAGATGTGAACACTACTTAAAACTCTACACTGGTTGAATAAAATAAAAAGGTGCAACCCCTAGTCACTCTTTTTCTTCAAATCATGTTTCTTGTAATTCGTTTTCAGCGAATAGGGAAGTAGTCTCAGAATCATCCACTCCCAATGCCACAAATAAAGATACTTCCCCTTTGAAAGGTACCTCTAGTGAACCTTCTAAGACTAATTTAATGCATGATTTGTCTGTTAAGTATGGATCTCTTATTTTCAATGCCTTTTTTCCTAGATTAATGTATGCTAAGGAATGTTGGGATATGACCATGTTTGTAACAGCCTCTTTCCCACCCAAATAGGTTGTTGTACAGGACACTATGAATGTCCATAACTTGAACCAATCACCCACTATAGCTAGAAAATATGCACAGGAGAATTATTTGAGTCCTATTTTTCTACATGCTAAAAATTCAATAGATTCAACTATGTTCATAACAGCTTATTCCTCACTCAAAGAGACTACTGGACATGACACAACTAATTCCAACAATTCAAAATCTGTTAAATCCTCCTCTACACCCGCAGCACAGATTGCCTTTTTTAGTACTGATGGAATAAAAAATGCAAAAATGGTGGGGTTACCTTGTGTTCCACCAAGCTATGTCACACCTTTGATTCAAACTCAAAAGGGAATTATAAAGGTGATTACTCATAATTCATTTTAATTACATGCATTTTCCAGCAGTGATGAAGATGGGAAAACAAATGATGATCGATCTAGAGTTAAAATCATAAAAACAAATAAAAATGTTTAGATCATGGATAATGGTGGAAGTCCCTAGATACAATCCAATACTTAGAGGAGGAGGAGAAATCCACATGGTAGGGGTTCCCAACTCTCTCATCACAGTATTTTCACTCACTCTCGAGTGCATTGTTGTCATTTTTCTAGACCTTCTTTGTCTAGTATGCTTCCACATCCTCTTTTTTGTATGACTTTCTTTATCAATAAAAGGGGCCTCTGAGCCTCAGCCTTTTTAATATATATATATATATATTTATTTATATTTATATATATATATGATTATATAAATATATATAATTACATAAATATATTTATAATTATATACAAATATTTATAAATATATTTATTTATAATTATAATTATAAATATATAAATATATATTTAAATAATTATAAAATTATAATAAATATATTTATTATATTTATACTTATATATATATATATAGCCCATTGGGTGTTATCTGAGTGGTACCCACTGGTTGTACCCCTCATCTCTGTGGGAATTGGCCCAGGGTTGAGTCCCACCAGGTTCATACTATAATGTCCCAAAAATCCCATGATTTTTTTTAAATTATATAGAATTATTTTGTGACCAGACACTCTGATAGCATATGATTCCAAGCCCTAGTGATCCCAGAATATAATTTTGAAATTTTTTAAGTTCATTTAAGTAAACATGCAAGAGGGTTTTTCTAACTTTTAAACTAGTGCTTAGACAAAAAATATGAGGACACCATTGAACTCAGAACAGCAGGATTCTCCTAGAATGGATCTAACTTCGACCGGAAAGGGTCGACCAGAAAAGTTAATTTTCATAATTTTCCAAAATAATAATAATAATAACTTAAAAGTTTATTTTATTTGTTTTCTCTAACCATTGGGTGGTTGCATGGTGGTGTCGTGGTGCGGCGATGAAGTGATGATGAGTCTCATTAAATGAAGCTCATTAATGTCTCATAAATGTGTAGCGTAACGACGCGTTAAATGAAGCTTAACAGATACGATGTTTCATAAATGAAATAGCACAACGACACGATGATGCAGCATAATAGAAAAGTTGTGATGTGTTTTCTTTTAATGGGTTAACATGTTGGAGAAAGGAGGATCAATTGGTGAAATTCCTCTAATGAACCTACATTGAAAATTCTCTCCAACGTCTAACGCCGTAAAATCTCCAGCAAATTCAACACACCTCAAAAAACAGAACCGTAAAGCGAAAAATGCCAACGGAACTTGAACCCTCATGGATAGACCGATTCAACGAAAAACACCTTTGAGGTAGGGGTTTATTTTGTTTCATGTTTTCCTATACTTTATTATGAAACAACAAATACATATCAACCCATGAATAGGTTTATCTGTGGATCACTCATTCTTGAAGGAGGGTGTTTTTCTTGGGTTTTCTATACTGGGATTAATTATTTATTGATATAGCCTCAATCCCAAACCTCCTTATTTTTAAAACTCTAACACGGAGGGTGTAGGCCGATGCGAACAAGGCCCGAGCCCCTCTACCTTGTGCGTTTTTCATGGACAGATCTTTGAATTATCACCAAGAAGGTTTTGAGGCCTTCACAGGAAAGATGGAATCCCCTAGAGGTCATAGGTGCAAGCGGCGTGAAGAACGGACCACTGGAGCGAACCTGGTGGTCCGCGGAATAACCCGTCGGCGACCGCAGGCGGGTGGCGGCACACCACGACGGCATGTCGGATCTAGAATTAATGGCCGGATTAGGACACAGAAAAGTGGTAGGATCCATCGGTCGGGTCATCGGCTGGTGGAGGGACGTATCCCCTCAGCCGCGTTGGTGGGGCGGGTTTTAGCTTCACCTGGCACGCGGTCCCCTAACCGCATGCAGAACTCGGGTGGACGGTTTTGACCGGCCGCATGACATCGCCCCAAAAATTCTACATCTTTGGGCTGAAGGAAGTTGGTCCACTGGAGGCGGGCTATGCTAGATGAGATTGGGTCACCAGACGACCCGGCGGTCTGGACCCCCAGCTGAACCGGGTCGGGTCCAACGAGGCCCAATGATCCTAGCCCACTGTCCCGGCCTAACTGGACCGACCCATACCTGAACCAGGTCGAGTCGGATCATTTGAGCTAAACCGAGGCATGTGGGGGCCCTGGTTTGGGTTGGTCGGGTCGGTCCGACCAGGTCGGACCATGCCCAAATGCAACTGGCCCTTGTTTACTAAAACGCCAATAACTTACAAATCGGACGTCCAATTGACGAGCTGTTTATGGTGTTGGAACCCTCGAAATGATGAAAATCTTTTGTAATAATCTAAGGAGGATTTTCAAGGAAGTTTAAATATGATGAATGGCTTGAGTATCGGTTCCCTCAAAATCAAGCGCACTACATGCGGAAACCCTGCGGTTGGCTGAGACCTAAAGGTTATTGACAGGAAACCTTGTGTGGATCAGCTATGATATTCTAGTGGAAATTGGATTTTTGTAACCTGGTATTCCCACAATGGGGAGCAGCTTTTTGTGACCTGACAAACCCACGGTACTCGATAGGAGGAGTACCTCAGTATGGCCAAGGTGGGAAGTGGTTCTATGTGACCCATCATGCCCAAAGTGGGGAGATGCTCTGTGTGACCCATCATACCCATGGTATTTATCATGGATGAGTACCACAGAAGTCCAAGGTTAGTGGGAAGTGGCTCTTTGTAACCCAAAAGGACCACTATACTCATTGAGGAGGAGTTCTCCAATGGCCCAAGGTGTTAAATGATACGACTGATTGGTCTTACTTTCCTACTCTAAATTATACTTTGTGTGAGCTACCTTGCTTCATGATCATGCTTCGTGGTTTTTTTTTATTTCTTTATGTTATTTACTTGTTGGTTTGGGGTCCCTACTGAGTATTTTGTTAATTACCCCTGCACGGGCTTTTCTCACATGTGTTTTTCTAGTGCAGACGGCTACCACCTTAAAGGAGGACTTGGTGGCCCAGGACCTGGTGGTGTCTGTGAGACCAGGTAGGCAAAGCATACTTCTATGGATTACAGAAGCTACTATACACTTACCCATCAGGGGGGGTTCAATGGATGGCTTTTAGATTTTCCTTGTACTTTCCTATTTTCATTTTATCTTTTTTTGGGTTTTTATTCTAGACCATTTAACCTACAGTTTGTACTTTTACTCAGTGGTTGTTTAGTGGCATGCATGTTTACCTTTCCATCTTTGGGATGTGGTTGTGTGTGTGTGTGTGTAAAAGTACTCAGGAAAATGCCTCCCACTTATATTTTGATGCCTTCGGTGTTAGTTAGCAACCCCTGGCCTTCGGGAGGAAATCTTGGGGATGTCATGGCATGGGCCCTAGGGAACGGGTGGTTGCACCCACCATCAAGAAAGTTTTTCTTGTGCTGAAAAATTTTCCTTCTTGCTGGTGAAGTAAAACCTTGTCCCATTCTCACAGACACACCACACTTTGCACCAAATACAGTCGATCTGAGCATGGACTGTAGATAACCATACTATAACCAAGATGACATCATAAGGCCTCAACACCACTACTAGGAGATCTCAGTCGAAGCTCTCACCTCCTATAGTAATCTCAAACTACCGGCACCAGTGTTTAATCATTGAATCCCCTCCCGTAGGAGTCTCTAATCTTAAGGATTGAGCTAACAGCTCTACCAAAATCTCTGATCCACAAACAAGGTTTGTGGCTAGGAAAGTGTGACTATAACATGATGGATTTTTGATAGGTAGGGAGCACATCATACTTTTCAAAGGATGCACTGTAGTACCAATGAAGTTTCATGAGGAGTTGTTGAGGGATATACATGAATGCCCTTTGGTGGTATATCCTGGTGTGGAGAAGATGTATCAGGACCTCTGACATTAGTACTGGTGTCCAGAGATGAAGAAAGCGGTGGCAGAGTTCATTTCACGATGCCTCACTTGTCAGAAACTGAAGGTTGAGCATCAGGTTCCAACAAGATTGGCATAGCCACTTGAGATACTAGAGTGGAAGTGATATGGTATCTCAATGGATTTCATGATGGTATTACCATGCACATACCAGGGCCACGATTCTATCTGGGTGATTGTTGACCGACTCACCAAGTCGGCTCACTTTCTACCTGTTCGGGAGCAAGGATCAGTAGAGGTCTTGGGATGCCTCTACATCCAAGAGATGGTGCGAATACATGGGTTACCATCAAAGATCATATCAGATCATGATTCTCACTTCACATCTCGGCTATGGAAGGTATTACAAGAGGCATTCAGGACTCATCAGCACTTGAGCATAGCCTTTCACCCTCAGACAGATGGTCAGATGGAGAGGACCATACCGACTTTGGATGACATGTGATTTTATTCATTTATTAATAAATTTTTTTATACTTCCTTTATTAAATTTAATGTAAAAGTGCATAATTGGTGTGAGATACTCATATTTTAATACTAAATATAATTTTTGAGCATTATTCGAAGTAGTCCAATTAAGTCAGTTTACTATTTTAATTATAAATCTTAACTTGATTTCCAAATTGCATGGTTATTATTTTTTAGGATTACTTATTCAATTTACAACATATCATTAGAAGGGATCATTGTCCAATTCTTCCATTTGAAGGGTCATATGGACCACACAAGAAGGCCCATAGAATCTGTGAAGAAAATAGACCATCCATGAAGATTTAATTACAAGGATCAATCTAGAAATCCAAAATTGTTGATTCAACACAACAATTAGGGTGGAAATAAAATTCATACTGGTAAAAATTTCAAGTCCCAACTCTGCTAAATAGGGGACCAAATGATTCAATGAAGTTCATCCCGCCATTCTGTCTGGGAATTAAAATCAGCACACCAATATTGACATTTCTCCTGATAGTGACATCCATTAGAGCTGAAATTTTGTAGTGTGAAATAAGAGATATAGTTGTCCGACTTTGTGGAATAAAGTGTTCATATTTTATGGAATATTCCTATTAAAAACCCATTAACATTTTTCCTTTGAAAAAGTATGGATTGAAATGGATAGATTAAAATTGTTTAATCAAACCACCATAACTTTGGATCCTTAAGTCCAATGGCCTCCAAATTTTCAAAGTAGATAGAAAAAATGTATATATACAACTTTTAACAATAATATATTTTAAGATTCTATTTTTTTGGATGGTAAAATATTTGATCCAAGTAGAGGGGTAGATTTGGAATGAAAATAGTCCACCTCCTTGGGCTATAAATACATCCTCCTATTCTCCTTGAAAGGGGTTGGAATTTCATAAGAGAGGATCATACATTGTAATGAATAAAGACTTGAAAATGTCTTAGGAGGACCTTACATACTCAAGTTTTCACTTGATAGACCCTCCCTCCTCTCTTTGTTTTCATGTTGTTTTTCATTCTTCTTATTTTTATTTGTGTAAGTTTGTTTTCTTTTCGATTGAATTTCAATACATGTTTCTTATTATTCATATATTATTATAATCCAACTTATGTTAAATAATATTAATGGTCTTAAAATAGTTTAAATACAGATGAATCCCCTTCCCTTATTTTTCTTTCTCATTCAATAAAAATTCTATATTTAATTATCTTCACTGTTTGTGTGTGTGTTTGATGCACAACTCTTTTCTTATCCATTTATTTTTATTATCTTATTAATTCATCATCATAAAAATAATAAACCATATTACTAATCATCTTAATGGATAATTCAATATTTCATTGGGGTGATTTATAATTTGGTATGTTAAGTGATTGAGATCTTTTTCTCGATGAATATTCTTTAAATTAGCATTGTGTATGTTAAACATAAAATGTCATGGATTAATGAAATATTTTGCTTAACATAAGGATTCCATGGATTATTGGAACCATAAATACACTACCATAAATATGTACTGATTGAGATTAGAACACTAATTTAAGTTAAGGCTTAAATTAAATCCTTAACACTTGGGAATTCCAATCAACATAATATTGTGAAGTGGGTGTTAATTTAATAAAATATAAATCAAAGCTCAAGGATATCACAAGCTTAACTCCATAATAATGAAATCACCCCAATAATTATTAAATTTTTAAATCAAAAAAAACCATTAATCACTTCATTTAAGATCTACAAACACCCCCCCCCCCAAATCAAAATACAATTGACTAAAAACAATCGAATATTAAAAAGTATCATTGTCAAGGATTCAACCCAAGTGATATTATACACATTAGAAGAGCACAAGAACCTTGAATGGTCGATAGGTGACAATTGTCCATTCTTCAACAAGCTTCATGCTTGTGTCCTTGATTTTGCTCATAGTTGGGAGGACCACCTACCACTAGTGGAGTTTGCATATAACAACAGCTATCACTCCATCATTGGTATGGAACCGTTTGAGGCCTTGTACGAATGTCCATGTAGATCACCTCTATGTTGGAAGACTCAGGGGAGTCAACACTCATGGGTCCAGAGTTGGTACGAGCTACCACTGAGAAGGTACATATCATCCAGGAGCATATGAGGACTGTAGAGAGTAGACAGAAATCGTATGCTGATAGGAGACGGAGGCCTTTGGAGTTCGAGTAGGGAGACCATGTTTTCCTTTGGGTCTCACCCCGATGGGGATTACGGAGATTTGGACAGGGTGGAAAGTTGTCTCTAAGGTTCATTGGACCTTTATATATTCTTAGCAGAGTTGGTGAGGTGGTGTACTTCTTAGATCTTCCCCCACAAATGCACCAAGTGCATGATATTTTTTATGTGTCATAGCTGAGGAGGTATGTGCATGATTCATCACACGTCATCGACTAGGGTGAGATGGACATTGATGATGGGGCGACGTTTGCAAAGTTCCCAGTAGAGATAGAGGATCGACATGAGTGGATCCTTTGTGGATGTTTGATTCCTCTGGTGCATGTTCGGTGGCAGCACAAGAATCCTCAGGAGAGCACATGGGAGCGGGAGGCTCAGATTCATGCTCAGTACCCCCATTTATTTGTTTAGCCTTGTTTTATCTTATGAGGATGTGAATCCCAAAAAGGGGGAGTAATGTAATGTCCTGGAAATTCTGGGATTTTTTTAATTATGCGGAATTATTTTGAGACCAAATGCTCTGGTAGCACCTAATTCCAAGGCCCAATGATCCCAGGATAGAATTGTAAACTTTTTTAAGTTTATTTAAGTAAACATTCGAGCGGATTTTTCTAACATTGAAACAGGTGCTCAGATCAAAAATATGAGGGCACCGTTGAACTCAGAATGGTGGGATTCGCCTAGAATAGACCTAAATTTGAACGGAAAGGGTTGATTGGAAAAGTAAATATTCATAATTTTCAAAAAATAATAATAAATTGAATTAAAAAGTTGTTTTATTTGTTTTTCCCAACCGTTGGGTGGTGGCATGGCGGTGCTATAGTGCGGAGAGGAAACGATGATGAGTCGTATTAAATAAATCTCATTAATGGCTTCTAAACATGTAGTGTAATGATTCATTAAATGAAGTGTAACAGATATGTTGTTTCATAAATGAAACATCATAACGACGCGACAACACAGCGTAACATAAATTTTGAGACGTGTTTTCTTTTAATGGGTTAAAATGTTGAAGAAAGGAGGATCAATTGTTGTAATTCCTCTGAAAAACCTACAGCAGGAATTCTCTCCAACAATGAACGCCGAACGCTGGTGAATCACCATTGACTTCAATGCTCCTTGAATAACGGAACCAGAAAGCAACGAACATCAATAGAAATTGAACCCCCATGGATGGACCACTTCAATGATGAACACCTTTGAGGTGGGGGTTTATTTTTTTTCAAGTTTCTCTATCCTTTATTCCGAAATGACAAACACAGATCAACCCACAAACTGGTTCATCTGCAGATCACTCATTCTTGCATGAGGGTGTTTTTATTGGGTTTCAGGATTAATTATTTGTTGATAGAACCTCAATCCCAAACATCATCATGTTTAAAACTCTAATGTGGAGGGCACGGTCCAACATGAACAAGGCTTGATCCCCTCTGCCTTGTGTTTTATTTGTGGTCAGACCTCCAAATTGGCGGCAAGAAGGTTTTGAGGCCTTCACAGGAAAGATGGAATCCCCCAGAGGTCATAGGTGCAAGCGGCGTGAATAACAGATCACCAAAGCAGACCCAGTGGTCTACGGAGTAACCCACCGGTGCACTACAACATCATACCAGAGGCAACAATTGTGGTCAGCTCGGGCCGTAGTGAAGTGGGAGGAGCCATCAGCCAAGCTGACGGTTGGCGGAGGGATGCGGCCCCTCGGCCGCGTCGAAGGAGCGATACGTGGTCCCCTGACTGTGTGCAGAACTCGAGCGGTCGGGTTCAACTGACTGCATGACACCACCGTGAACATGCTACGTGTCTGGGATAAAGGAAGCTGGTCCACCAGGGGCGGACTAGGCAGGGCGCGACCCGTGCCCAGCAGGCCGAACCCGCGCCCAGTGGGCCGGACCCGTGCCCAGCGAGCCGAACCCGCGCCCAGCAGGCCGACCACACGCCGGTGGGCCAGAAAAATGCCAGTGGGCCTAATGCATGACAGTGTACCCGACCCACGCCATCGGGCCAGGCCAGATGAGACTAGTTCACCAGGCGACCCGACGGGTTGGACCCCCGGCCGAACCGGGTCGGGTCTCGTAAGGCCCAATGGGCCTGGCCCACTGGATAGGACAGACTGGGCCAACCTAGACCCGAACTGGGTCAGGTTGGGTTAGTTGACCTAAACTGGGGCATGCGGGGCCCCTTGGCCAGGTCGGACTGGGCTCAAACGCAATTAGCTTCTGTTTAATAAAATGCCAATAACTTACAAACTAGATGTATGATTAGAGAGAAGTTTGCGGCATTGGAACCCTCAAGAAGAGGTGGATATTTTGGAATAATCCAAGAATGATTTCATGGAAGTTGAAATATGATTAATGGAATGAGGATCATTTCTCCAAAAATCAAGCGCACTACGTGCGGAGACCCTACGGTTGGCTAAGACCTGAAGACTGCTGACAAATGACCCTGTGTGGATCAACTACAATAGCCCAATGGGAAGTACATCTATGTGACTCAACAGGACCACGGTGGGGAGTGTCTCTATGTGACCTAGAAGACTCATGGTACTCGATAAGAGGAGTACCTCAGTATAGACAAGGTGGGAAGCGGCTCTGTGTGACCTGACATGCCCACGGTGGGGAGTGGCTCTTTGTGACCTAGAATACCCACGTTACTCATCAGGGATGAGTACCACATCAGTCCAAGGTTAGTGGGAAGAATCTATGTGTGACCTGGTAGTCCCACTATACTCATTGAGGAGGAGTTCTCCAGCAGCCCAAGGTGTTTGATGATACGACTGATTGGTCTTACTTTCCTACTCTAAATTTTACCTAGCGTGATCTGCCTTGATTCTTGATCATGATTCATGATCATGCTTCGTTGTTTGTTTTTGGATTAATTTGTGGTCTTTCCTTATTGGTTTGGGTTCTATACTAAGTATTTTGTTACTCACCCCTGCACGGGCTTTGCCCACACATGTTGTGTCTGGTGTAGACGACTACTTCCTTGATGGAGGACTTGGTGGCCTAGGGCCCAGTGGTGCCTAGTGATACTAGGTAGGAAAGGAATACTTCTATGGCTTCCAGCAGCTACTCTACACTTACCCATCAGGTGGGTTTTTTAGCAGACAGCTTCAGAGTTTCCTTATACTTTCCTATTTTAGTTCATCTTTTTGTGGGTTTGTATTCTGGCCCATTTAACCTACAGTTTTTACTTTTACTCAGTGGTTTTTTAGTGGCATGCATGTTTAACTTTCCATCTTTGGGACATGTTTGTGTATGCGTGCATACAGTTACTTAGAAAAATGTCTCTCACTTGTAGGTTGATGCCTTCAGTGCTAGTTTCCAACCCCTGGCCTTTGGGAGGTGGGCTTGGGGGATGTCACGACACGAGCCCCAGGGGATGGGTCATGATATAGACATTGTGTGTATTGTGCACAAGAAGATTCAAATCCATTTCCTAGATGGGGAACATGTGGTGTGCTCTCATCCTAGTGGGGCCCCCTAGTGGGATGTGATTGTTACCCTTCCACACATTTTTCTCATGGTGTGTTAGTTGAGTGGTACCCACTAGTTGTACCCCTCGATATCCATGGGAACTGGCCTAATCTCGAGTCCCGTCAAGTTCAACCACTATGCATATTATGCGCAAGGTGATTCAAATCCATTGCCTAGTTGGGGAATGTGCGGAATGCTCTGGGCCTGGTGAGGCCCCCTAGTGGGAGGTGACTGTTACTCTTACACACTTTTTTCCCATGGGGTGTTATCAGAGTGGTACATGCTGGTTTTACCCATCGCTCTCTATGGGAACCAGCCCAGGCTCGAGTCCCACCAGGCTTAGACACTGTGCATATTATGGACAGGGCGATTCAAAGTCATTGTTTAGCTGGGGAATGTGTGTTTCACTCTAGGTCTGGCAGGGGCCTCAGTGGGAGGTGAGTGTTACCCTTACACATGTTTTGCAGTTGGGGGATTACCTGAGTAGTAAAGGCTCCCCATAATCCGACATCAGATAGACTTGGGTTTAAATATGGGTTTGAGTGAATTTGCGTAGGTACTGTAGAGATATTATAGTAGGCATTGTAGAACTATTTCAATGTGGGCACTATAGATGGTACTATAATAGGGTACTATAGCATCAGTACTATTCATCCTAAATGGGCTTTTAGGCCATTGGGCCTTCGGGCCATCAAGGGGGCGATGATGCAGTCATGACGTGCAGGTGGTGACATAGGCATGATGTAAGAAGGGTCTTTGGGACATCCAATGGTGGGCCTACGGGTCATGTAATGGGATTCATGCCCCCTGGGCCTTCGGGACATAAATATATAATGTAATAAAGCAGCTGGTTTGGTGGGTTATCCCTTGGAGGGGTTATAACCTGCCTTTCAAGGCTGTGTGTGTGCAATGTGTGTGTTTTTAAATGTAATTGCATCCCCAAACACCAAATATAATATATATATATATATATATATAATTATATATAAATACATTTTAAATATAGTTATTTATAATTATAATTATAAATATATTTATATATAATTATATATAAATAAATATAATTATATAGTTATATTTTTAATTATATATAAATAATTTTAAAATATATTTACTTATAATTATAATTATAAATATTTATTTATTTATTTAAATAATTATAAAATTACAATAAATATATTTATTATATTTATAATTATATATATTTTTATATTAATATATATATAATTATATAAATATATATAATTATGTATAATTATATAATTATATTTATAATTATATACAAATATTTATAAATATACTTACTAGGAACGATGCGAGCCATGGATTAAAATCCATGACCATGGAAATTTTATTATAAAAAAGTAAGTACATAAGTAAGGAAACTGGGGGTTATAATGCTAAAAAGTGGCACCAAAAATGCCACCAAAGACAAAAGAACATCCAAAAATCACTTTTTTATCTATGTCACCTCTTCCTTAGGAGCCACCCTGACCTCTCAGGTGTTTTTTCATCTTTTAATACTTAGGAGTCTACCAAGTGGCATCCTGATCATCCATGCTTGATGATTCATCCTCCCCATCATGAGGCTCAATGCCTATAGTGAATTAATTTTTTAGTATCAAAACAGAGTCATCTTGATTTGAGGCATTACCCTTTATATAATAATTTCTATTTTTATTGACATTTCTGATGCTTGAGGATTTTCCTTCAATTATAAATGATTCATAAACATTGCCAAATTTCTTACAGAATGCTTCCCTACAATTAGATCTATTTAAAATATCAACCAATGTAAATTTTTTTATACTAGGACCACAATATGGTGTGACACTGACACCCTCTTCAGTTTTCACATACCCTTCCAGTGTACCACCAATTACAAGAATGCTTGTTGCATCCTCAAGACCATCCTGCTCCTATTCATGTGTTACTATAAGTTAGTTAGACAATTCCTATCTAGGAATAGGTGGAGAGGAGCCCTGGATTTCCTAGAAGTGACCAGTTGAAAGACTTATTCATCCATAGTGATAGGCTTCTTAGGTTTCTTGATAGAAGTATCCATCACTTAGGCTTTCCCTTTCCTTTTGGAAATGATTTTTTCTTTCCATAGTTCATAATATACTTCTTCTTATACAATAGCCTCACGGTCATATTTTTCAGAGGAGGCCTTATTTTCCAATACAAATTCAGTCCTCTTGAAAAAATCCTCTTTAAAAGAAATATTAGTATGCACTGCCTATGCCTCTTCCTTCTCTTAAACTTCAATATCATCCCATGAAGTCTTTGGATTTAGTATTGATTCAAAACCGGAATCTTTTCCATTGTTAGATGATCCTACAATAAAAACAATCAAAGCATCCTTATTTACATGAATTTTTCCCTTGTCAATGTCCACTTTGGCATGACAGGAAGACCCTTCAGGAGAAGACAGACCTTCCTCCATGGCCAGAGATATTTTATTCTTACCTTTTTTTCAATCTTCCAAAGCATTCCCTCTTAGATAATAAATGGATCACAACAAATTCCTTCTACATTCATTTTTGGAATTTCTAAAAAGGGTACGTTTAGTGAAAAAAAGTAGGTTTTCATAAATAATTTTTAGATCCAAATCCTCATTTTCCATTGATATAATTACCTAGTTAACCAGAGGATAACTTAAGTCAACTTTGATAAGGACCCTCACAAAGTGGTCGAACCTGTCTTGTTTTGTCTCTTTTTCTATGATTATGGGTACACCAATTGTCAAAGAAATTTCATAAAAGATCCTTGGATTCCAAAGAATCCAAATCAATCCAAGAATTATTACCTAGACCTGGACATAGGTGTTTATTATTTAAAAGGAATTAAAATAGAATGGCCATTCTTGAAGGTGAAAAATACTTGGTTTCAATGAAACTGGTCTAAAATACCAAGCCATCATTTTGAGATCTACATTTGGTAATAATTGATGATAGTATCCATGCCCAAGCGGAATGCATCTCCATCTAGAAAATCCCCATATAGTGGGAAAAATATTTATCAATGCATCCAGACCCTGGGATTTCTCCTCTTTTAGAGTCACGGGATATGCTAAAATGGAGTGATTTCACATATCCATTCACTTTGTGCTGCTTCGGTGGTGGCACAGTGGTAGGTGGTTGAGGTCCATAACAATGGTGTTTAGTTAGGTCTAGGGTTTGATTTCTGGGAGCCCTCTCTTGGAGTAATTTCCACATCCCATATACTGCTTTTCTTGTCAGGTCACCCGGTGTCTCACCGGGTGGGCAGAAGGGCGCACATCAAGTAGCTGATGGATTGCTATGTCAAACCATCACTGAGTGAGGTGTTACCCCGTGGGACGCTCTATCATATCAGCTGGAAATGGATCTTTCCTAACTGAGGCTTCTTTTGATGAACTCTTCGTGGGGAGGGTGGTTCCTGGGTGTGGAGGGTTCGAAAAGGCCACTCCTGGGAATTCCCTTTTTTAAGAAGAAGACATATCTATTCACTCTGTAATTACTTCACGATTTGAAAAAACTCAAACTATAGCACCCTTATTGAAATAACGGTCAGAATCTGTATCTTGTAGGGATATAAAGGATTTGTTATTTCAGGAATTAGGAATCTTACCGTTTTGTGAGTTAACATCCCTAGAGGCTCGATTCGATGTATACATATCCACAACAGGTGGATATGCATATCCAAACCGATCAAGCAGTCACTTCATATAATCATAAAAACCTCCATCATTTATTAATGTCCTCTTAAACTTATCTCTAGAGCCAACCAAAGGGCCATGAATCCCCATCAATGATTCCTTATACTGATTTTTATCCTTAGAAAACCCTTTCAAAGCATATTTTGACCCAAGAAGTGTGGTATAACCATGAAAGAAGAAAATCCCTAACTTACTTCATCATCACCATGGAAAATCTCCCACATGCATCACACCCCTTCCTCATTCTTTATAAATATATTTAATTATAATTATAATTATACCCATAATGGCATAAACCATGGATTAAAATCCATGGTCCTAGAAAATATTATTAAAAATGGAAAGTACAAAGCATAGATGTTGAAGTGGTACAATGAAAACAAAGTGGAAATAATAATAAAACTATAAGAAAAGGATCATGCAACAATCACCTTTTTTTATGTCTACCTCCCATTTCTCAGGAGCCACCCTAACCTCTCGGGTGCATACCTCATAATTACCAGTGTCAGCGACTTGTGTTACACCTAAAAGGATTCCAAATTCCTCATGGAAGTATTCCCTACTAAAATATATGTTAAAAATACCATGAAAAGTAATTTTACTAGTCCCATAATTTGAAAGGGCGGCATAACCCCTCTCGATTTCTGCCTTCCCTCCCATTGTACCGCCAATAACAAGATCACCCATTATATCTTCAGAACCATCCTGTAAAAACTATTACCCAATCATCAATTATTTTATATGTTCTTTAGATTCACCATGCATCACCTAAAGTGGGGAATCCTGAAGAGACTTCTCACCTAGAGGATTTTTCATAGCCAACCCTTCTTCACAGTCCTTAGAAAGAGTGATGGCCAATAAATCCTTCTTATGTCTAATTGTGAGGGGTAGCTGTATTAGAGTAGGTGCAACCTGAATTGACAAAGGCACATTTTTTTGGGTTTCCAAGGGAAAATCAATTGGAATACCTCTTTATCCAAAACAATTTTCTTATCATCCATTGACTTGTCCATTATCATGGATGTAGGTTCATCACAAGAGGATGGTACAAGGACAGATCCAATTCCTTTGCCTAGATCATAAACTCCCAAGGTGGGTGCTCACAACACCAAACGTGTGTTATCCATGTGGGTCCCCTGTAATGAGGGTTTCTACATTAGTGGAACCACATCCTAGTTTCCCAGCTTCACCTGTATAATAAGTTCACTAGTAAGGACCTCAGCAGCCTTTAAATCATGATCAGAGGGTTTGACTTTTCACTGATCTAAGGTCAAGACTCAGCCCTTCTCAGGGTTATTCTATAGAACTGAATCAGTAGATTTATGATATTATTGGTTTACTCTATCCTGCTCGTATCTCAAGGTTTGGGTATCTTCACCCTTCATTCCAGTACCATCAGTCCTCCTACACCTTTCAAAATTATGGCCTTTCAGCCCACAAGAGGTGAAAACAAGCCTCTTTCAGTGGCTAGTAAATGTGTACCCTATATTATGACATCCTGAGTAATAATCGTGTGTTTTTTCATAATCAACAAGAAAGAAAAACTAAAAAAATTTGGTATTTATCACCATTGTTTTGATCAATGGATATCCAATTTCAACCTACACTAACATCCTTGAAAAGTGTTTGTATATAGCCTTTTCAGTTCCCCTATCCATCTTAATAGGGACTCCAATTACCAAAACAATTTCCCACATAATTTATGGGTTCTATAAAAACCAGATAATCCCTCTAATTCTCACCCAAATCTAGGTAATTAAGTTTTTAATAGATAGTGTATTGAAAGTAGGGTCCCAGTCCTAAATCTGGAGGAATCCATGCTACAAATTCACCATACAAAACCACCATTCTTTGGACATAAATGCCTCTGTTGGGAAGAAAATATGGAAAACCCCTTACCTGGGGAATTGATTCTCCTCCACTAAAAACCTAGATGTCAAGTAGGTGATTCTTCAACTCAGAGATGCTCTATCAACTCTATTGAGACTGCAAAGATAGATGTGTAAATATAGAGTTCTTACATTATTGGATCTTATAGGAAATAATTTCATGATTAGCTTTAACAAATGCGGTATCCCCTTTCTTTATAATATTCTTAGAGATAGAATTGTATTCACTTCAAAATCCCTAAAATGATCTTGGATTCAAAGAAAACTCCGGAGAAAATGAAGACCCATGAATGGGATTGGGGTTCCCAATTGGAACATCACCATCGACCTATTCTTTAGAAGAATGGATCATTATCGCTACCCAGTCCCTTGAAAATGGAGAGGAAACCAAATATTTTCTAGAAGACACATACTTAAGGGGGTCAGCCTGGACCGATTCATGCCTCCTCACCATGATCTGGTCATATGAACATGCAAAGACATTCATTTCATCTGAATACCTAGAAATCAGAGGGACTTCAGAAGACCTTCATGAGTCACATGGGCTAGAGATTATAATCATCGAACCTGGGGAAGGGAAAAGAGAACCTTCCACAGGATGAACAGCTGGATAATCACTCATAGAAGCCATGGAAATCTATGATCAAGCAGGAAGATCACGATCTCCATTAGAGATAATTATATATATATATATATATATATTGTTTATAATTATATATTTTAGTTGGGGTATTGGCCTAGTGGTTAGGCACCCCCATAATATTGCATCATTGTAGGGTTCAAATCTTGTTGGTCTCCATTTATGGGGATAACATTACGGCGATGTGTTTGGGGGGAAGTATGCATAGTGGGGTGGTGTATCATTGGGGGAAGAATGTGTGGGAAGAGGATGATGTGGTATGTTGAATCTGAACTATACCTGGAGGGTCTATGTATAAGGCCCCAGCCTTAAACCTTACTTAATCTTGAGTTATTACAAGATTACACATTGAGGATCTTTTCAGGTTTAGAGTTTTAGAGAATTAGATCATGAAACTTTCATTACATTCCACATTTAAACAAAGTGGTTATATAAAAGACAATATTCATTCTTCCCATCAACGGAAACATATTGAAAATAAAACATGGATTCTTTCTTGACACATCCTTGACACTATCATCACATCATGTACCTTTCCCTTGACCTGTGAAAAACATTTCAAAAACTTGGGATGAGCATAAAAAGCTCAGTAAGGGTTATAAAAATATGGAAAGGAAACATGAGTTCATATATACATAAGAATGAAATCATACTTTACCCATAAAACATAAGCACTTTAACATACCTCATCAAATCATGAATAAATCATAGAAATCATAAGACATAAAGGTAACTTGAGTCATTCATAACATTCTTACGTAGGGAGTAACCCTCTTGGTTACGTTTGGAATACCCATCACAGTATATTCCCTAAATCTCTTCAGAGAAACCTTAACGTTTCACTCCTTCACGTTACCCAATGCATTGGAGAGCTATATCGGGCTCACCCACCCTTAGTTTATCACAGAACCACCCGTCTTCATAATAATGCCCAAGAACCTCAACATAATCGTATCACATAAAAAATGCATAAAGGAAACATAACATTTCCACCTTTCAATCACAAGATATCAATACAACACATTGATATAAAAACATTATGAAAACCATTTTCAATACCAAAATAAAAGAAAAGTAAAACATGGTATTTATTTTTCTTTTAAAAAAAAGGTATGGCTTGTAGAGGAAGCCGAAACTCAAATAATGGTCACGGCGGCGGAGAAGTCATTGTCGCCGCATACGTACGACAAAACATTCCCTTTTGTCGTTTAGTAAAACGCTTCATATAAAAAATATTCCTTTTGAATAAATGTAAAAGTCAAAGGGGTTTATACACCGTATAAAATAAGGTTGTGTATAAAACCAAATATGCCTCAATGAAAGGAGATTGAGACGAAGTCCCATACAAAGACGGTATCCTTGGTTTAAGGATAAATCAATTACATAATTATGTGTGACAAACGAATACACCAAATATAAGTGGATATTAAGTGTAAAATAATCAAAGTTCATTCACACATATTCAAAGGATGACATATTCAATAACTACATGTTGAACCCAAAGAAATCGAAATTGGGTTAAGAAGTTCCCTTGACAGCCTAATGGCGTCACATCAAAATGAGTTGATGAGAGATAAAAAGTGTATCTCATCACTTGGACATAAAATTTACATCAATAAGGATATATGAGAACATATCCCAACATAACAATATGTAAATTAAAAGACTCAACAAAAGAAGTCTTTTAAAAAGAGGAGGGTGAAAGGTTCCCTTACCGACTTGGGTATCTTTCAAAACATACACCCCATGAAAGAAGGACAATAAATCATTGATGTAAATACTCATAAATGAAATTATATTACACAAAGAGTAGAATAATGGGAAGTAAATACACCACTCAAAGGAAATTGTGGCAAATGTAGCATAAATCTCACGGGAATAAAAGTGATATGAAAAATCCCTTACGAAAACTCGGCAGCCTAACGGCGCCACATAAAACTTACAAAAATGGATTGATGAGATCAAATAGGGTATCTCATCATATTAACTTAAAGTTTATAGAAATAGGAATATAAAATAACATCCCCCAACATAACAGAGAGGATCTTAAAAGAAGTGACATAAAGGAGAGTACTTAAAAAGAAAGAGAGAGGTTAGATCTCTTACGAAAATTCGGCAGCCTAACGGCGCCACTCAAAACTTCCAAAATGGATTGATGAGAGAGAATAGGGTCTCTCATCACATGAACATAAAAATTACAGTAATTGTAATATAAAATAACCTCCCAATAACAATAAATATTATCTTTAGAGATAATGACATAAAAGAGTGTACTTAAAAAGAAAGAGAGGAGTAAGATCTCTTACCTCAAGTCCAACTTGTCTTGTTCGTTTCTTTATATTCCTGAATAATAAACTTTGGTCAATTAATAATTGCCTAAGTAACTCCTTTAGAGATTATTATTCAGTTCATATCACATATTATAATGTTATAATAATTGTTTAATAATGTTAGTTCATATCAGACGTTTTTGCCGATGTTTGGTACATGAGTCAAAAATGAACTTGTTTGAAAAAAGATTGCCCATGTAGTTATAAGTAAATAATTTCCAGAATAGTATTAATGATTAAAATATCATATATATCCAATAAATATTCATTTCATACTATTCCATATCATTTGGAGATAAAAAACGAAAAGCACCGTTCATGGAGACGGTAGGTCGTACGTACGCATGAACGCTACTTTCATTTTTTGTCATGTTAATGGAATTAAAACAAAATGAGAGAGATATATATATGTTATAATTAAAGAATGATATCCATAATTTTGATGTAATATATTACATATATATCCATTATATATATGTACTTATAGTATTACATAACATTTTGAGATAAGAAATGAAATGTACCGTTCATGGAGACGGTAAGCCGTACGTACGCATGAACGCTACTTCCATTTCTATTTCATATTTAATGGAATTAAAACATAATGATACATAATAGTATTTTAATTACAGTATGGTATCATATATAATATCATTAAATATATCCTTTATACGTACCACATATGGTATTAACGAATCAAATCACTTTGAGGGGGCGGTAGTCCGCACTTCCTTAAATGAAGATATCACGTTCACCCATAATGGAAACCATAAAGGTATGCCCAAAATGAAAAATAAAGAAGCTTAAGGAAATCATAAACATATTATATATCATATATAAATATTTTTTCATCTTAATGGCCACCTTTGAAGGTGTTAAAAGAATGTTGAACAATCATCGTTTCGGGAGGCCGAAATTCGTCATCCACGGAAACAGTATGTTCTTTAACCATTAGATGTAGGTGTGTGAAAGTGTAGATCGAATACTTCTTATAAAAACATTATAGTATATTGAGGATACTGGAGTTTTTACAAAATAAAAGAATAAAAAGAGTTTAGGGGGTTGGAGAAGAAAAATAAAACAAAAGGACTCAAAAGAAGACATTACCTTAAAATCGGGTAACTCCCTTTGGTTTGAGCTCAAAGGCTTCCTTGGGAAGACTTATGCCCAAAGTGAGGCTTCAAGGAGTAAGATAGGGAAGTGAATAGACAAAATGGGAATAGGTTGGCCGATCCAAAGGCTTTGGGAGTGTGGGTAAGGAGGTAGAGGTGGGGGCCTTTTATAAGAGGAGAGGAGGGGCACTCTTGGAAAGTGAAGAAAAGTCACTTTATTTCAAAATGGTATTCGGATTTAAGAGGTCCCACATTGATGTATTTCGAGGATAAGATGATAAGGGTTCTAAATCCACCCATCCAATAGGTTTTTTCCATTTTTAGGTCTTAGATTTTACTTTATCATTCCATTTTATTTAAATTGTTAAATAATGAGGTCATCGCTGCATCATCATGATGCCGTAAATAATTTAATTTATTTAATGTCTAAAAATTATAAAAAAAATACTATGATGTATGAAATCGTTTTATATTTCCAATGAATATTTATAGTAAAAATTATGATTTGTATAACCCCATGTAAAAAAAAATTTAGTAAAACATCTCATGTGTGTGTCATTTTTACTTTAACATTAAATAAAAAGGTATTTATGTCATTTTCCAACCAAAGTGGCTCCATGGGGTCCCCAAGTTGACCCATGGATTATCTTGGTCGGACATGACACATAAAATGAGGTTAGGACATGTTTCAAGTTCATTTCATATTATTAAAATATTATTTTTACCTTAAACTACACTAATTACCTCTAATCGCGATTAAAAACTTAATAAGTTACTATTCACCAAAAAATTATTTTAATACCATTGAACCACATTTTACTTCTTAATGACAACCATGTATGTCTGATTTTTGAAATTCAAAACACAAAGGTGGCAAAATTTCATTTAAACAGAAAATCAGTTTTTATAAGTACCACTTAGTGGTTTCACTATTCATCAAAAATTGATGTTTTTCAGAAAATTACCAAAAATTCACCCCAAGATATATTTGATATTCCGAATTCAAAAATGAAGTCTATTTTAAAAAATTCAAAACATATAAGTCACATTAATTAATTTAATAATTAATTCCCGCTGTCATGACAAATAGCGTGTTTTTATGAAACAATAAGTATCAAAAGATTGACACTAGTTTAAGTCCGATTTCAAAGTGAAATTAATTCCAACGACCACTATTGGATTTAATGGTAAAAATATATTCTAATTTAACTTTAAAACCAATTAAAAAGATAATCTAATCATATAAATAAATTAGATTAAAAAGAGGTTTTGAATTAAAATACAACATTTTACACTATTCATTAAAAAAATGAACTTTATCGGAAAGATACCAAAAATTTACACAAAGTAAATTTTGATGTCCCGATTCTAAAGATGAGTTTTATTTGGTCCAAATAGAATGTATAAGAGTGAACAAAACTATATTTAATGACGGTTCTCCGTCAAAAGGTGATAAGTGAACCTTTAGTGAAAACTAGGGCATATACGCCTAAAATTGAATTCTTTCCGTATTTTAAGCCTTTATCTTTTATTGGATAAATGTAAAAACATTTAAAAACATATATAATCATATTTTAGTTATTTCTATCCATTCCCACCAATACAACGGCTACATGTTAACTTCCATTTAAAATAATATTATTTTATTATTAGAGTGCAACGTAAGATTCCCAAGAAACTCGGTGTTGCGTGTTGGGTACGCCATCGAGCATAGCATACCCTTTAAAGTCATATTAATATTTTATTCACAAATATGGATAAATATGAAAATGTCATATTCTTTATTTACCTGGGGTTTTACACTATGAGCTGGATTAGACCTTGAAGGGTGTATGTGTGTGTTTCATGTGTAATTGTACCTCCAACACCGAATATAATAATATATTTATAATTATATAAATATGTTAAATATATATATAATATATATTTATTTAAAAATCAAAGATACAATTTAAAATTATAATATTTTTATTTTGAATAATTGATTATTAGAAAACTATATTTTTAATAAGGGTTATTTTTTCATATTTCCAAAAAAATATTTTCTTTGTTTAAATAAATTGTCACCAAAAAAAGATGAAGATAAATTATAATCATTTTTTTCTTTTACTAAATTGCACATCAAAACAAAATGAAGATAAATTAAAATTACAATCATTTCTTTGTTTAATTTTTTTTAATTTTAAAATTTTTATTAAAATATTTGTATTAGTTTAAATTTTATCTAATTTTGATGTCTTGAAATTAAAATGATATATTAAAATTAAGGTATGTGATCACTTGTGATCTTTTTCTCCCCCTGAAAACATATTTGTTTGTTTTTAATTTTCCCAAATTGTTGGAATAACTTGTGCATAAGAAATCTTATTTTTTCTTGATCTACCTCATTGATTCTCCACCTAAACTATCTTGCCTCAATACATTGTTTTTTCACTCTCTCCCTCTACTTTAAATTAATTTTCACTCATTCATCATTATTTATCACTTTGATTTCATGGATCTCTTATCTTTACACTGCAAAAACCATGCCCAGTTATCATGTAATTTGGTGACTGTAAATGATAAGTAGGCGGAGTTTTTATGGTGTACAGCTGGCAATCGGCTCCAAGTTCAAAGTACCCCTTCTGATCCCATGTTCTACCCCATATTTTTTGTCTCTAGTCATTATTGGTTCACCTATCCCTCACCTTCACGTTTATTTTCACTCATTTATAATTATTTATCACTTTGATTTCATGGAGCTCATATTTGTGCACCTCAAAAACACTACCCACTTATCATGTAATGTGGTGACTAAAAATGATAAGTAGGCATTGTTTTCTCGGTGCATAGCTGGTAATCAGCTCCAAGTTCCAAGTATCCCTCCTACTCTCATAGATTAAAATCAAACAATTCTCCCCATTTTCTTACAAGTAACCCTCCTACTCCCATGGATTAAAACTGCAATGTCTTTTTAAAACATGTCATTACCTTGTGTATTTTATTTTTAGTGATCATTAGTGTATCATATTTCAATATTGTTTTCTTTTTAGGAAACCAAAATATGATAGGTATATTTTTCCAAGCATTGAGAGATAAAATTTTAAATCTGACCAATTATAATTTTTTTATAAAAATAGTTATCAATAATTTATATAGACAGCTAGTTTTGAAGATTTTTATTAAAGGACATATGTTTATCACCTCTATATCAGGTTTTGATAGGGGAGTGATCTCTCTTTGGAACTAAATTAGTGAAAAATATGGTATATAAGGTTCATATAATATTGAAAATATTAATGATAACATATGTTAGTAAAATCTTTACCATTAATAAACCAATTTATGTCTTTAAAATCATAACCATTAATAATATTACCTTAAAGTAATATTTTAATCATAAGATGGAATTTTTCTATGGAATGGTCTTTACACTTTATTTATATTGTTAAATATTAATATTACCAAATAAAATATTATGGATATGTATCAAAATGGATGGATATAAATCATATGAAAAAATAGTATAAGTATGGGGTGATAGAGTTCATCAAGTTTGTAAGAGATCATGCATATGACCCTTCTCAAATCCTTTGTTTATGTTTACAAAGTTTTTATTCAAGACTAATTATTCTGGTGGAGTTTTAAGAACACTTTATCTGTCACAAAATAGATCAAAGTTATAAATATTGGATTAAACATGAGGAAAAACTGAATGTAGTTAGTGACTAGGATAATACTATGTTTTATGGATCATCTGATATGATTACAAGTGTGGAAAATGGTGAATATTGTATCGAGGATGTGATTAAAGGTGTGAATGATAATGAACATAATATTGAGAAAATGAAAATGATAGTTTAAGATGAACTTCGTGATTGTCCAAAATTATTTTAGAATTTAAATAGTTGTGCAATGATTCCATTGTATGCAGGTTTTACCAAATATACAGCATTGTCAGTCATACTAAAGCTGTATAATTTAAAAGCTGGAAATAGATAGAGTGATGTCAGTTTTACTAAACTAATTTCTCTCTTTAATTATATTCACCTAGAATATAATGAGCTTCCTTTCCGAACATATGACGTGAAACGAATACTACATCCAATGGGTATGATCACTGAAAGAATACAGGCTTTTCCAAATGATTGTATACCATTTACCAAGGACCAAAAATGACTTAAAAATGTACAAAGTGTGGTGATTATCAATAAAAGAAATATGAATCAGGCACTATGAAATTTTTTGTGTAATATCCTATGATTTTAAAAGGAAATATTATGTTTGATAGTGTACAAGATACACAACATCAAGATTAAATGAACAATGAAATATTATTTTTTAAATGTGATCATTATAATCTAGCAGTTGAATCAGGGGGAATGAATATAAATAAATGATTTATAAAATAAATATATATATCATAATTGATGTAAATTTATAGTTAAATGATTAGAAAATTATAACATAATTGTTTAGTAAATTCATTTTATTCTTTATAAATATGTTTTCTTCAAAAATGGGTTTTCTTACTTTTTTATGGGTGAATATTATAATTAATTTCAGGAAGTTTTAGAAAAAAAATTACAAAATAAACTAAATTTTTGAAATCATCATATAAAAATTATTTCATGGTGAAATTTTTAGAATTTTCTGAAAAAGTTAAAAAAACAATAGTAAAAAATACAGTTTTTTATAAAATACGATATTTGTTATGATATTGTGAAGAGATAATTATGATATAAATTATTTAAAAATTTAAGTAATTAATAATGTATAATATTATAATATAAATATCATACAAAAATAATTCAGAACATTAAAATTATAATTTATTTCATGATAAATATGAAAATCATTTTCAGTGTTGTCGTGGTGCTTGCGCAGCATTGGAAAAGTCAAATTTAGTGTCTTGTAGCTAATAATTGAGATTTATAAAGTATTTTCATGATAATTTTATTAAAAATAATCTATAAATGGTTATTTTTATTGATAATTTCTAATTTTAGAGTTATATAACAAGAATCTTATCCAAATGATTATACAATGCTTGTGTAAGGCAAGAAAAGTGAAAATAACAAATTAAATAAGTTGTCTTGACATGGATGTGAGTAAATATATATAATGAATGGATATGAAGGATTATATAGAGTTTAATTTATTTATTTTTATGATATTAATTTATTTTTAATTTTTATATGAAATAATTACATTAAATGTCTATGCAACACTGACGTAATGCTTGTGCAAGCAGAAGAAAAATCAAAAAAATGATTTCAAAAACTCTAAAAATAAAATGATAAGAACCATTAAATGAACCAAAAACTTACCTAAATATTATTGGATGATTTTATATCAATCATAATAATCCAATTTTATAATTTATTACCTTTTTATGCCACTTGGTTGATATTATGACCTTTGTAGTATTTTATTTAAAGAAAATTTAAACATGTCACACTCTAGTTTTTAATAAGTGTAATATTTTTAATATGATTTTATTCAAAATATTTTTCAACTATAAATATTTTTTGGAAATATAAAATATTTATCTACATCATGGTAATTTATTTTTAATTTTTAGTGAATAAATAATTACCTTAAATGCTTACACAATGTCGATGCAGTAATTATTCATTTAATGGGAAAATAAAATAAATGATATTAAAAATATTAAAATAAATATAATTTGAGCTAATTAGGGTGATAAAATAATTTTATATATTAATATGAAATAATATAGATGTATCAAAATATTTTGTTTGAAGTTATCTTTTTTTTATTGATATTTTTTAAAGTAAAAGTAATGAATATTGTCAAAATTGACAGAAATGATATTTTATGAAGATGATATATTATTAAATTATTTAAAATCATAAAAATATTAAATAAGGAAAAAATGGCATATTTTATGGTCTGAAATATCATAAATGTTCCATTTATTTTCCAATTGACACCTTATAAGTAAAAAGTAAAACCTTTTAATACTGAAAAAATTATTACTATAGTTAAAATTAAAATAATTTAACTAAGGGTTAATCAAAATGATAAGGTTTAAAATTACACCAAAACTTGTATAAAATATATTTTTTAATGGAATTACCACCCTATATAACCTTATCTTAAAATCACATACCATTTTTTGGTATTTGTATTGAGATTTAATTTATTATAAATTAATCTTTTGAGAAATTCTAAAGGTGTCCCTCCACTCAATTATAAAAGGAAACCTCTTAACTCAATTAATTACACCACTTTGAGACTTCTATATAAACCAAAATATTATAAATTATCTTATAAACTTATAGAGATACATTATAGAGGTTCTGGTATTCCCAAAAGGCAAACTCTAGGGCCCTTTAGAGGAGATTTAAAGGAGTCGTTCCAAAGAAGAGGTAATCGCTCTAACTGATCACTTTGTTTTTTGTACTCTTATTTACCTCCTCTAAATCGATGATATTCTTCATAAAATAAAAAATAAAGTATAATAAGTATGATAAAATGTTATTATGACTATTAAAAAACCATTATACATCCCCTTTCCCATCAAACAAGAAGTGAAAGTATCGCTCGTGCGTATGTATAACTTACCGTCTCCATATAGAGATACAATTAATTATTCATCGTTGTCTTTTATGAATGGGTATTATTATGGGTTTAATGTTTATATATGATATTTATTTAATAATTATACTTATTTAATGATAATATTATGTATACCTTTTTATCATCTAATCTTTTGGGAAATGATAATGTCACTCATAAATACGTATGGACTACTATCTCCACGATGCGATATGATTCGTTTTTTATTTATATTTTACATGGATGGTAAAAGGATGAATTTGATGAATATATATTATATATATGATATAATAATTATTCTATAAATTTTAATTATCATTTAACTTTCTTTAATTCCATTAGTCGAAAAATAGAAACAATGTTCATGCATACGCACGGCCTACCATTTCCATGAATGGTGTAATTCATTTTTCTATCTCTATTTTTTATAAATGATTATAAATATATATATATAATGAATATATATTATTTTTATAAAATTATTAATATTATAGAAATTATGGGACCATAATCAAAGTATAAGGATCGGGACTACTGAACTGAAACATGCTTGGAAAATGAAGCGGTTATCACCCAAAACAGTGATTTTAATAACAAATTATTCATAAATGGGTGATAAGATGTTATAAATAAATCATAAATGGTATGATATATATATATATATATGGAATACATTCAAAATAAATCCATATTTATTATACATGAGGTTTGAACATGAATAAGGAAAGTTGAGACCTTAGGTAAGGGATTATCTTATCTCACTTTTATTTTTATGGGATCATGCCTTATACACTAACTGTTTATTTTTTGTGGTATATATACTAAAAATGAATTTATTTTATGATTATTATCAATAAAATTATGGGATATAAATATCTGTATAAATTTCTATCTTTCATGGGTATTATGATTTAAATGATACCAAAGCGGTAAGGGTTTATTTCACAGTCTCATCGTTATTTAGGATTGTTTATGTTTAAGTATCTACTGGGAAATATTTATCTTTTGTATACATGTTTTCTAAAAAAAGTCAAAAATGTATTCACTTCTTTTTAAAATCATTTTTACCCATATTTTATTTTTTTAAGGTTTGAAAGGAATTTTTTTTCTTTTTCTAAATGAGGTTATTTATGACTTTTCTGGAAAAAAAATACGAAAGGAATGGGTTTTTAACATATATGGAATGAGAAAATTTTACCATCATTATGTTGCCTAAATTATTTGAATCTTCCATTTCATGTTTACAAGTTTAATTTCAAATAAATTTTTTCCATTTAAAAGTGTGCATTTTTATTAAATAGTTGTGATTTTAAAATAGAAAAGTTAGTTTCCTCAAGAATTATTCCAAGTGATATTTCAAAATAATTTTACATCTAATGTGAAATCCTTTTATGTTAATTATACATTAATGGGGTTATGATTCAAGGATATTATCCTTATTATTTCTCTATATGGATTGTGTTTATGATGAAAAGTTGAAATGTTTATGAAACCCATTTCTTTTCATGGGTTATGATATGATGAATGTTTTATGGTCCTGTGGCACACATATGTATGGTTTTAATTATGTGAAGGGTGGAATATATATATACCTCAAATTAATTAGGTAATGAATTATATCTCATGAGATATTTATGGTAAACAAGTCGATGTGCTTGATCTATTATGGGAAATAAGTTGATTTTCTTGATCTGTTTTGGGAAACAAGTTGATATGCTTGATCTGTTATAAGAAACAAGTCAATTTGATTGATCCATTATGGAAAACAGGTGTTGATTCCTAGTATGATAGTATTGGTAGTTAATCTTGAAATATGAAATGTTTACTATACTTATCATGATGCTACACATATTTATGACATGAACTTGTGGTTTATGATTGAGTTATGATGAATTGTCGTTTTTATGATTCATGTCTTTTGAAATGATAATGTTTTATGACATAACTCGTTTTTATGATATTTGTTAGATTGGGTATAATCATTTTAATATATGTTAATGATCTTATACCCTTATGATTATATTATTATTTTATATGATCATAGATTGGTATCTTCTATGTTTACCCATACTGGGCATCTGATCTCACCCTTCTTATGTTTTATTTTCCCCAATTTAAGATGAAATATGTTAAATAAATTATGTCTAGAATGATTTCACATGGATTATTTTGATTATAAATTTTTAAATAATAATATTTTGGTATATTGGGAGATAATGTTTATCTCTATTATCCATTTGATTATGAATCCAAATCATTAAGTGTTTCTCCTAATTCTCTAAAACTCTAAAACTAAAAGATCTAAGGGTATGTAAGTGACCTAATATTTCTTTTTTAACATTTTAAGTTTTTTTATGGAAAAAAAATTGGGTCACATTTATCTATATAAAATCTAGAAATGTAAATGTTTTTTTAGCATCGAATATGGAAGTGTGGGTTTCAGGACTGTTATAGTTGGAATCAAAGTAGGGTCTAGATAACTTTAGATATTATGATGTTTTCATGAGAAACTATCTTAATATTTATAAATACCATAATTTTATAGTATTAGACACCCCTTTTGTGGTTTTAAGTTGTGAAATTTTAAAGTGGATAATGATATTTTTGGATACATTTATTTTTGAGGTAATTATGGGTTATTAAATTTTGGGATGCAAAATGAAAGGTATGAGATAAACATTGAGGTTAAAAAATTTCTTTAGTTTTGAATAAATTACAGTCATTTTTTATGATTTTTCTCACATTTATAGGAAATTAATGTGAATTATAGTTTTAGAAAAAGTACAACCCACAGTTCAGGTGACAACCTATCGCGTATGGAAAGGTCATGAGGTTCGAACCAACAATCGAAGGGTGACATAGGTTCATTTCCTACCACTGGACTACGTAATGTATTGGTTAGTATGAAATTTGTATTATTTATTTAAATTATATAATATATAAAGGATATTTTCATTTTGGGATATATGTTTTATCATAGAGATAACTATGAAATTGAAAAGTGATTTGGTGATTATGAGAGTAATGTTATTTTGAAATATGTCCACTATTTTGGGAACATTATATGATTAAGGTAAAGAGAAAATTTTGGTATTTGAATTGAGTATTAATGGTTTAATTGTATTTTGGAATCATATATGATCATAATGTGTCTTTATAATGATTTGGGATATTTATGTAAATGTTTATCATATCTTGGAGATTATATATTTAGGGTATGAACATTTTGGCGTGATACTTCAAGAGTAATTGATGTTATTTAGAGATAAATGTTAAAATTAATCTTTTAAGACTATCTAATCAAATCCTTATAATTTTTGGGTTCAATATTAGTCTAGAATATTTTGAGGAAATTTAAGGAAAATTATTTATTGAATGGTCTAAGTTCAGCTTTGGGTGTTACTATTGAGTTTTTGAGATTAAAGTAGTTTTCCTCATATAAAGATTTATCATTTTTGGGAATCAACTTATCTTGTTCTAACCATTTTGGTTGTGGTTAATATAAAATTATAGTAGTAATATATTTTTATCATTTTATGGAATTCATGATTTGTGGAAGTGAATTTTAGTGCTTCAGGGGTGAAAAATTTAATCTCATCATTTAGAGAAAATGATGAGTTTTTGGTGTAAATTATTAAAGGATAAAAATATACTTTTCAAGCAAGTATATTTTCTTATGTTCTTACTCAAGGAAGTAAAATAATTCATCAACTCTAGAAAAAGTATTTTGGAATAAAAATTTATCTATTTACTTTTCTTAATGAGAAATCAAAGGTCTTTTAATCCATCGCAGATTTACTTTATTGTGATGGTTAAATTTCTCATGATCTTGTTCTATATCACTCTATATCAGTACTTGGGTGTTATTTTTATCTCCCATGTCCATGTTTTCACTTTACCCCAATATTTTATTACATGGAAACCCGGTATGTGTTACTCCATATAACTTTCATACTTCCCTTTCTCTCTTTTTTATGTGGAAGTTTTATTGGCCCTTTTTACGATGTGGGATTTCAAAAAAGGTATTTAGAAAAGTCAAACCCTAGTTACTGAGAACAAGTTAAAATTTAAAGGGTAAAATTTATAAAAGGTGATATAATTTAATATAATAATATTTTAAAATTAAATTGTGTGGTTGATATTGTATAAGATATGCAGCACTGAGCTTAAATAAACAACGAAATATTATTATTTAAATGTGGCCATTATAATCTAGTTGTTGAATTGGTGGGTATGGATATGAATAAATGATTTATGAAATAAATATATAGATCATAAAAAATATAAATATATTTTTAAATGATTAAAAAATAATAACATAATTTTTTAATACAGTCATTTTATTCTTCAGAAATACGTTTTCTTCAAAAATGGGTTTTCATTATTTTTATAAGTGAATGTTATAATTAATTTCAAGAAGTTTTAGAAAATTTATTTCAAAAAATGGAAATAATTTTTTAAATCATCATATGAAAATTATTCTATGATGATATTTTGATAATTTTCTGAAAAAGTTAATTTTTTTGAATAGTAAAAAATATAGTTTTTTTATAAAATACGATATTTTTTGTGATATCATCAATACATAATTATGATATAAAATTTTATTAAAATTATTGATTGAATAATGTATGATATTATAATATAAATATCATATAAATATAATTCATAACATGAAAATTATGATTTATTTCATGATAAATATGAAAATCATTTTCAGTGCTAGCGTAGTGCTTGTGCAGCACTAAAAAAGTAAATTTTGGTGTATTGTAACCAATAATTGGGAGATAGAAATTATTTTCATGACAATTTTTTTAAATATCATTGATAAATTATGATTTTTACTAATGACTTCGAATTTTTGAGTTCTATAACAAGAATATAATCTAAATGATTATGCAATTCTTGTGTAATGCTAGAAAAGTTAAAATAAAAAATTAAATAAGATGTCTTGACATGGATATGAGTAAATATAAATAATGAACGAATATAAAGTATTATATTGAGACTAAATGATTTATTTTTATGATATTAATTTATTTATATTATATGAAATAATTACCTTAAATTCTTATGCAATACTGACGTAGTGCTTGTGCAAGAAGAAAAAAATCAATAAAATGATTTTAAAAACTCTAAAAATAAAATAACAAGAACCATTAAATGAACCAAAAACTTAACTAAATATTATTTTATGAGTAAATATTGATAATAATATTCCACGGGTCTAATTTATTACCTTTTAGGGTCACTTGTATGATATTATGACCTTTATAGTATTTTATTTAAAGAAAAGTCAAACATATCACACTCTTGTTTTTAATAAGTATAATATTTTTAATATGGTGTTATCTATAATATTTTTTTACTATAAATATTATTTTTAAATATAAAATATTTATATACATAATTGTAATTTATTTTTAATTTTTAGTGAAGAAATAATTACCTTAAATACTTAAATAACTTTGATGCAGTAATTATTTATTTAATGGGAAAATCAAATAAATGATATTAAAAATATTAAAAGAAATATAATTAGAGATAATTAAGGTAATAAAAAAATTATATAATAATATTACATATTAGGGATGTATTAAAAAAATTGGTTTTAAGTTATCATGTTGTATTGATAATTTTGAAAGTCAAAGTAATTAATAGTATCCAAATTGACAATGATGATATTTTATGAAAATAATATTTTATTAAATTATTTAAAACTCATAAAAATCATAATTAAGGATAAATGGGATAATTTATAGTCTAAAGTCATAAATTTTCAATTTATGGTCCAATTTACACTTTATGAGTAAAAAATATAACCTTTTAATATTGAAAAAGTTGTTACCATGGTAAAAAGTAAATAAGTTAAGTAGGGGTAAATCAAAATGATAAAGTCTAAAATTACACAAAAACTTGCCTAAAATATAATTTGTTTTTATAATTACAACCCTATATCACCTTATCTTATGATACCTTGCCATTTTTATGTATTTTTATTGAGATTTAATTTATTATAAAGTAATCTTTTGAGAAGTTCCAATAGTTCCCCACACCTCAATTATAAAAGGGAAACTCCTACCTCAATTAATTACACCACTTTGTGCCTTCTAGATTGACCACACTCTACCAAATTCTCTTCCCCTCTTCCCTAGATACATTATTTAGGTGCTGGTATTCTTAAAAGACCAACCCTAGTGCTATTTAGAGGATATCTAAAGGAGTCGTTTCAAGGAAGAGGCAATCGCTCTAACCAATCACTTTCTTTTTTATACTCTTATTTTCTATATATAAATATATTATATTTATCATAAAATAATAAACTAAGTATCCTAAATAATATGAAATGTTATTATGACTATGAAAACACCATTATACTCCCCTTTCCCATCAAATAAGATGTGAAAGTGTCGTTCATGCGTACGTACGACTTACCGTCTTCACGTAGCGATACAATTAATTATTCGTCACCATATTTTATGGATGGGTAATATAATGGTTTTAATTTTTATATATTATATTTATAAAATTATTATTCTTATTAAATGATAATATCATGTCTACCTTTTTACTATCCAATCTTTTGGGAAATGATAACATCACCCATGTGTACGTATAAACTATCATCTCCACGATGTGATGTGATTTGTTTTTCATTTATATTTTACATAGATGGTAAAAGGATGAATTTTTATGAATATATATTATATATATGATATAATAATTATTCTATAAATTTGAATTGTTTTTACCTTTTTTTCATTACATTTTTCGAAAAATAGAAATAGTGTTCATGTGTACGTATGGCCTACCATCTCCATGAATGGTGTACTTCTTTTTTCTATCTATAATTTTAATAAATGATTATAAATATATATATATATATAATGGATATATATTATTTTTATAAAATGATTAAAATTATTGAAATTGTGGGACCATAATCAAAGTATAAGGATCGGGACTACCGAACCGAAACATGCTTGGGAAACGAAGTAGTTATCACCTAGAACGGTGATTTTAATAACAAATTATTAATAAAAGGGTGGTAAGATGTTATAAATAAATCATAAATGGTATTATATATTTTTTTTATGGAATTCATATATAATAAATCCATATTTATTATACATGATATTTGAATGTGAATGCGGAAAAGTGAGACCTGAGGTGTGGGATTTTCATCTCACTTTTATTTATGTGGGACACATGCCTTATACACTGCTTGTTTCTATTGTGTGGTATATATACTAGCCATAAATGTATTTTATTATTATTATCATGAAAATTATAGTATATAAATATCCATATAAATTTCTTTCTTTCATGTTGATTATGATTCAAATGATACCAAAGTGGTAAGGGTTTATTTCACAATCTCATCATTATTTGGGATTGTATATGTTTAAGTCACCAATGGAGAATATTTATATTCCATGTCTATGTTTACTAAAAATGTTTTCAAAAATATTTTTAATATTTTTTAAATTTATTTTTACAAATGTTTTATTTTTTTTACAAAATGCTTTGAAAGGAATATTTTTGTCAACTTCTAAACGAGGTTCTTTGTGACTTTTTTGAAAAAACATATAGAAGGAATGTTTTTTAACCTTTACAGAATGATTAGATTTTCCCACTACCATGTAACCTTAATTATTTGAATATTCCATCACAAGTTTATAAGTTTAATTTCAAATAAAAAAATTTCATTTAAAAGTGTGAAGTTTTATTAAATAATGTGATTTTAAAATAGAAAAGTTTTTTTAATTAAGAATTTTTTCAAGTGATCTTTCAAAATCATTTACCATATAAGATAAAATATTTTGATGTTACTTATATATTAATGGGGTTATTATTTAAGGATACTATTATTATTCTTTATCTGAATGGATTATGTTTATGATGAAAATATGAAATGTTTATGAAACCCATTTTTTTCATAGGTTCTGATATGATAAATGTTTTATGATCTTGTGGCACACATATGTATGGTTTTCATTATGTGATGGGTGGGAATTATATCTCACTCTAATTCATTGGGTGATGAATTATATCTCATGAGGTATTTATGGGAAACAAGTTGATGTGCTTGATCCATTATGGGAAACAAGTCGATATGCTTGATCTGTTTTGGAAAATAAGTCGATATGCTTGATCTGTTATGGGAACAAGTCAATGTACTTGATCTATTATGGGAAACAGGTGTTGATGCCTGATCTTATGGTCTTGGTAGTTTATGTTCACATATGAAATGGTTTTTATACTTATGATGATGCCATGTACACTTATGACATGAACTTATGGTTCATGATTGAGTTGTGATAAATTCTCATTCTTATGATTCATGTATTTTAAAATACGAATGTTTTATGCCATAACTCATGTTTATGATAGTTTTAAGATTATGTATGAATGTTTTAAGTTATGGTCATTATCTTATACCCTTATTATTATCTTATTCTTTCATATGATCATAGATTAATATCTCCTATGTTTACCCTTACTGAGTATATGAGCTCACCCTTATTATGTTTTCTTTTCCCTAGGTTACGAGGAAAGATGTTAAATTAATTATAACTAGAAGCATTTCACATTGATAATATTGATGACCTATTATAAAATAATAAAATATGGGTATAGTGAGATATAATGTTGATCTTTATGAGCTAGTTGTTTATGAATCCAAATCATTCAGTGTTTTTTATAATTCTCTAAAACTCTAAACCTAAAAGGTACTAGGGTATATAAGTGAACTTATATTTCCTTTTAAACATTTTAGGTTTATAGTGGAAAACATTTTCTTCATATTTATCAGTATCAAAGCCATAAATGTAAATTTTTGGTTTTTAGCATCGAATTTGGAAGCGCAGGTTTCGGGGATGTTACATATATGAAACTTTTCAATCATTCTAGGGTTTAATATCCTATATGAAAGTGAGGAGAATATAATACAATTTACGTGGAACACAAATATAAGAAATAAATATGGGAAAATTAATCACCCAAATAACTCTCCTTAGTAGAATACAATTAATCACAAGTATCTTGAATTTGGAAACAAGCTAAAAATCATTTGCCTTGTGATATCTACATATAAAGTGAATCCTTAGGGTTTTCAAAGAAGAACTTGATGTACACGGTCAGTTATGTTGGTAAATTATAACTTTCCACCATGGTTATGCATGAAATTATAATACATTATGTTATATCTACTTATATCAAGATCAAAATGACTGGATAGTGATATTGAAGTTTATTTGGCTCCATTGATCGAAGATTTGAAATTATTGTGGGATCTAGGTGTTACATTGTATGATGATTACAGAAATGAAGATTTCACATTGAGAGCCATGTTGTATAGGATAATAAATGACTTTCTTAATCATATAAATTTTTCAGGATATAAAATTAAATGAACTCAAGGGTGTACCATTTTTAAACAAGGTACATAGTCAATTAGATTGAAACATCCATTGAATACTTTGTTTCTAGGAAATTTCATATTTCAACCCCAATGACATAATTACAGATCTTGGATGACATCTTTCGATGTGATTTTAGAAGAACATAAAAAATCATCTTCACTAACAGGTGATCAAATATTTGAGAAAGTAAAATATATAGATACTTCTTTTGGTAAACCTTTTTCTAAAAAACATGAAAATTTTGATTGGAAAAAAAAGATCAGTTTTTTTTTAAATTACCATACTAGAATTGTTTGTACGTCAGGTATTTTTTGATGTTATTCATATTGAAAAAAAATGTGTGATAGTGTTATTGGAACTTACTAAATTCACTTGTAAAAATGAAGTATATAATTAAGTCTATATTGGACATGATTGAAATGAGAATACGGGAAGAGTTGGCACCAATGAGGAGTGAAAAATAGAATTGTCTTCCTCCATCTACTTACACTCTTTTATGGTAAGAGAGATATCAGTTTTTCAACTTCTTAAATGATGTAAAGGTTCTAGATAGGTATTCATAAAATATCAATAATATCATTTCAATGACTGATTTAAAGTTAAAACATCTGAAATCACATGACTATCATGTTTTTATGAAAGATCTAATGCCTATAACTTTACATTTCATTTTTTCCAAGAATTTCCATCATATATTAATCAAGCTCTATTTCTTTTCAAAATTATATATAGTAAAGTTATAGACCCGGTGAAATTTCCAACTATGGAAAAGGTAATTTTTGTCATATTTTGTGAATTGGAGATATCCTTCCCACTAGAATTCTTTGATATGATGTTTCACTTGATGATTCACTTGGTAAGAGAGATTCAACTATGTGGTCATGTACATTATAGATGGATGTACCCCAATAAATTTTATATGAATATTTTTAAAGGGTATTTATAAAATGGAAGTTGTTCAAAAGGTTGTATTGAGGAGTGATATGTTGTTGAGGAAGTCATTGAATTCTGTACCAACTACCTGTCCAATGTGAAAAGCATTGGTCTACCAAAATCTCATCACACTGGGCATCTTATGGGTGAAGGAATTTTTGAAATAGATGTTGTCACAATTACTGTTAAAAATCGAGAGAAGGCCCTTCTTTATGTTTTGTATAACAGTTTAGAGGTTTCCCCATATATGGAAAACCATAAAGAAATTATTAGGCATTTAAATACATAAAGGGATGAAATATATATATCAAATAAACTTAATCAACAGTTTATAGGGTGGTTTCGAGAGTATATTTTTAAGGGGTCATCTAAAAATCTGGATTCAATTTCAGAACATCTTCAATGGCTATCCAGAGGACCAAGTGTGCATATATTATCTTATAATGGTTGTGTAATTAATTGTTATACATTCTATAAAAAAGAACATGATGAATGTGGTACCATGAAAAATAGTGGAGTTGAACTTATGGATGAAGTGATGCATGTATCAGGTACCAAGGATAGAAATCCAATTTATGAGAATATTTCATACCTTGGCATCATCAAACAAATATGGGAGTTGGATTATAAAACATTACAAGTGCCAATTTTTTAATGAAAGTTGGTTGATAGTATGAGTGCTGTTAAAATAGATGAATTGGGATTCATAAAAGTGTATTTTAGTAATAAATTGTATAAAGATGAACCATTTATAATGGAATCATAGGCAGTACATGTATTTTATATACTAGATCTTAAAAACCGAAAGTGTTCAATTAATCTATTATCAACCAGAAACACTAAAGGTTCAGATGTCAATTAAATTGAGGATGACCCTTTCATTGGGACATCATAATCATTTACGAGTGGTCCCAATGTATATAGGGTCTTTTATGTTAGATTAGACCGCAATAAAATAATTTGGATACTCGATAGAGGGGTCAAATCCATTCAACTTTTAAAAAAAGATTTCAATAAACAGGTTATTTTTTGTAATATACATTGTGTTATATCATATTATTAATTTTTCACTGTTGTATTTATGTTATCTAAATTAAATGTTCAACCGCTTCTACAGATAATGGCTTCTTCACGTGTCAATGCTCCCAATCCTAAGGAATAATAGATTTCTTAACATGATGGTAATCTCAATGCAGAGGGACAACAACCTTCTACATATACCAATGCTACCAATCCATAGGAACAATATATTGAAAATGTTGAAGTTGGGGAAATAGTATATGGTGATCAAATGGTGTCCCCAAAAAAATAGGAGCATTATATCATGATGGTGTTAGAAAAAATTATTAAGGTGGGAAACAAAGGCATCAAATTTAAGGTTGGATGGAATACATGCGGCCAACATGTTAACCCTAACATGGTCATATTTAGTAGTTACATTGGTCTCGCCACTCATATGTGCATGAATATTGATGTCAATTCATGGCACAATGTTGTGCCCATTATTAGGAAACTTATTTGGGAATAAATTAGGGAAATAGTATAATATACTTTATTTATTTTACTAAAACAAATAATGAAACATTGACTTACTCTTCATTATCCATTGAAGAGTGTATTTATAGTAGATGAATCCTGAATGAAATTTATACTAGTTCTCGCTAGAAAGGCTCACATAGTCTTTTAGACAATTTATATAAAGTATCATATCAAAGATCCTAAAGGTAAAATAAACTTGCCTCTACCAAAGATATATGCATGCTTAATAAACTAACAAACGTGGGATGTGTTTATTGGTCATTATGAGGAGACATTTTTCAATTACCTTGTGACTTGTAATATATTTCTTAACGATACGTGTATTAATCACTTTGATTAAAAAATTTGAATTTATGAAATAGTAATTGAGTGCTGAAAATAATTATTAGGCAGAAAAACCAACATACCCTCACCATAAAGAATAGATGGGGTACACTTCACTTGAGAAAAAATGGTATGTGTTTTAAATCTACCGTAATACTTTTATGTGACATGAAACAACAACATGTTTATATTCCTCTGTTTGTATGCAGATTAATAAATCTATATCCAAGGTCACTTCCATCCCATGTCATGTGATATGGATGGAGGCATGTGTAAATAAAGAAGTGGTACTAATAGATGAAAACACACAAAAATCATGGGAATTATGTGTAAGTATGACATAATAAAAAAATTGCTACAAATTGGTATTACATAATAATTATTACTTATCATCCTATATTTTTTACCCAAATTAGACATAAGAATCATCATTAGTTGTACCTGATGAACAGCTATTATCAATGGCCATGAACAACCCATAACAGTATGGCCGCATTAGAGGTGCAGGTTTTGAGGTGTCACCCTAAACATATTTTGAGGGAAAAAATAAGCAGGATGATAAAGATAAGAAAATGGAAGAGTTGCAGGCACGATTAGCTTCTCTTGAAGAAAAAATTAATTAGAAGTCAAAGTTTTTAGAAAATGTAATGAAAAGGAATCAAAGAGAATAAAAAACACAAGAACAACCACTACATGAATATCCCACCCCTAACCAGCTTTGAGGCAAGTCATTCCCCTCAAAGATCTATCTTATAAAAAGTAATCAATATTGTCATAATTGTTTCTATAAAATGTGAATTAAGAGGAAATTGATACCTTTCCTATACTAATATTATACAATGTGAATATGGTTGTGATTTATATCTATCAACACTCACCAATTTCCTTTTAGTGAGGGGTACCGTGTAAAATATCCAAGGAGATATTTTACACATTAGATAACTTTCAATAAGTCATGTGAGAGTGAAGATTAATGTAGCTCAGGAGATGAGCATCGAGCTACCTGTTCCACTTGATGATGCAGATATTTATATGGTCGGTCAATCTATTGAAACATTCAAAGCATTTATATCTTGTAAAAAACATGTCAACAAGGAAGTATTAATTTCCAATTTATTTTTCATGAAAAACCTTTAACAATTAATGGAAAAAGTTTTGAACTGATGAATGTTATTACAGACAGAAAAATGGAAGGGTGTTAAATGGAAGGTCAAATCAAAATGATCTAAAGGATCAAATAACCAATAGAAAATATCTTCAAAATGTACCTTTACCCCACCCATTCAACTTTTTCATTTACTAAAATTAATGGTTCATACGGATACAATGTTAGCAAGTGGTTCTACGACCACAATTTATTTTGAAGAACAGATGTACATAGAGGCTATTGCATACTATATTGGTCTTGAGAATGTAAATTAAATCCTCATACATGAATTACTAGGATTATTAGTTGTAAATGTAGACATGAGGTGTGTTTTCATGATTTTTTGTCCAATAGATGATCTACTATGTTAATTATGACTGAATATTATTCATATTTTTTGCAGGTGTATATATAAATACTATTTTAAGGGAAAACCCTGTGAATATAAATTTGGACTCATTAGTCCTCACATAACTTATATATAATAATTTTCATTGGAACTAAATCAATATGAAGGAATTTTAGAGAAACCAGCCACAATGTTTTAAATAAAAATCACAGATGACAGACTCTTCTTAAGACCCATTATGTAGGGGTAAAACTCTACAATTTAATTATATCATGTAGATACAATGTTAGCAAGTGGTGCTATGACCGCAGTTGATTTTGAAGAATAGATGTATGGAGAGGCCATTGCATACTATATTGGTCTTGGGAATGTAAATGAAATCCTCATGCATGAATTATTAGGATTCTCAGTTGTAAATGTATACATGAGGTGTTTTTTCATGATTTGTTTGTCCAATAGCTGATCTACTATATTAATTATGAATGAATATTATTCATATTTTTTAAGGCGTATATATGAATACTATTTGAAGGGAAACCCCTATGAATATAAATTTGGACTTGTTAGTCATCACATCACTTCTACATAAGAATTCTCATTGAAACCAAATCATATGAAGGAATAGTCAAGAAACTAGTCACAATGTTTGAAAGAAAACTTATATATGACAGACTCTTCTTAATACCCATGATATAGTGGTAAAACTGTACAATTTGATTATATCAAATATACTTTCATTAATTTCACTAATTATTCCTTTTTGTTTTTTTAGTTATCATTGGTTACTCATTACAGTCAATTTGGATACTCCAAAGATTTATTTTATGGATTCAATGCATGGATACCCAAAAAAACAACCACACATGATGAAATTTATCAATTTGCAATACACTACATGCAATGTTTTACAACTAAACTTCAAGTTATAAATTTTACATTATGTTTTAATAAAAATTATGTTATGATAGGGCAGTGTTTAAATATCATTAAAATAAAAAAAATATTTATTTTTATCAATGTTTTGTTAGTGTATGAAACAAACCAACGGCAATGATTGTGATTATTATATTTAAAAATTTATGAAATATATCATATGCCATCAAAAAACTAGAATCCCCGAAGAGGTATTTTTAAAGATAATTACAATTTCATTTAAAATATTTATTAATCCTTTTTTTATTTATATTTTTCTAGTACTACCAGTGTAACGACCCAATCTTTTTGAGTAGTATATTAACTTACTCTTATTGATTTAATAAGATGTTAATGGTTAATGCAGAAAGAGGAGTCGATGGCTTCATCCAGTAGACTCAACCCTTATGAAGCCCACTTATCAGAGCTTGGGAAGGAGGTAGCATCTGTGGGCTTTGCTTTGGACCAAGCCCAAGCCGAGCTCCAGCGTGTCAAGCTTGAACGAAAACGCTTGCAGGAGAAGTTCCAGTTAGTGGAGATTGCTACTAGGGCAATGTTATCTGAGACTCCCTCAGATTCTCTCACCATATCACACCTTACACTTAGGTCTTATGCCAGTGTTATAAGGGGCTATGTGATGAGACCCTAGTTTCCTTGTGTAATCCTCTCGGGTGAATAAATTGAGATTTCTTCCTTTAGTGATGTTGTGAAATTTCAAATGCCTAGATAATTTTAGAAGGTATTTTATTGATGAATTTTGAAAAAGGGATATTTTAAAATATTTATGTAAACCCTAAATAACTAATGATGTGTAATGATTTTCAAAAAATGGTCTTCTACAAAAGTGTTCATTAAGGAATTTGGAGTCTAATAAGATCAACTTAATTTTTGATGAATAGTAAATTATGAATAGTGATTTTACGCTTAGGATTAGTAATGTGACCAAATGGATTAGTAATTTTCACTTAAAGAAAGTTTTAGTATAATTTAGACACCTTGGTTAAGTAATGTGATTCAATAAAATGGGTAAATAACGGTTTCATAAATTATTATTCAAGTATTAGTTTTTTCGGATGAATAGTGTTTTTTTAATTAAAAATTTAATTAAAAATAATTAGAAAATTATTTTTATAAAAATGACTTCATTTTTTGAACTCAGAGCATCGATATTATGTTATGGTAATTTTTGGGGTTTTCTCTGAAAAAAATGAATTTTCGATGAATAGTGTTTTTATTTAAAAATTAAATTAAAAATATTTAGAAAATTATTTTTATAAAATGGATTTCATTTTTGAAATCAGAGCATTAATATTTGATTAAGGTGAAATTTTGGGATTATTCTGAGAAAGTTGAATTTTTAGTGAATAGTAAAAATACAGTTTTAGGGTTTCGGTATGTTTAATGACATCATAACTGTGTCATGATGATTTCATGAGTTTTTTCAAGGGTTGGCCGGCCAAGGGTGATGAATTATTGTTTTGGGGGCCCCATGTGGCCTAACTCCATGATAAGTGCCAAGGGAGAGCACATGGGTTTGAGAAAAGCAAATGTGAGGTGTCCCTTGGCCATTAATGCTTTGTCCCCTCACTTTCCCTATAAATACCCACCCTTTCCTCCCTTAGTTTTCACTCCCAACTCTCCCCCAACGAAGTTCTGGTCTTCTTACCTTCCAAGGAGTCCTCCCAAGGTGCCCCCAAGCCCTCAAGGTCCAATCCTTTGAGTTTCAAGAGTCACGTTTTAAGGTAAGGGATCCGACCCCTCTCTTTCTTTTCATGAAATCTCTTTTATGTCATTCCTATTATGCTCCATGTTTTTATGTGAGAGGATGTTCTTTTATATTCCTCTTACTGACCTTTCATGTTTATATGATGAGAGATCCCCTCTTACTCTCATCATTTCGTTTTATGAAAGTTTAAGTGACGCCGTTAGGCTGCCGAATTTTTAAGGGATTCTTTCACCCTTCCCATTTTTCAAGTTCAATTTTCATGTCAAGTCTTTCAAGTTCCTTTTTATTATGTTGGGGTATGATCTCTATATCAATCATACTGATCTCTTATGATCATATGATGAGGGACCCTTTTTGATCTTGTCAAATCATTTTCTTTTGAAGTTAAGTGACGCCGTAAGGCTGCCGAATTTTCATAAGAGAAATCTAATCTTTTTCCTTCCATGTTTTTCATTTCAAATGGTATGTCCCTAAAATTTCGTTACCATGTCCATATGTCCTTCTTATTCTTTCACCCTACTGTTTTATGGATCATTTATGAGTGGGTGACCCATGTCCCCTCTCATTTCAACGTTTTATAAAACCCCGAAACTTAGCCGTTATGCTGCAGAATTTTCCCCTCAAAATGCCTCTCTCTTTTCTCAAAAAAATTATTTTATGTTATAAAGTGAATACTCAAAGCTCTTATTTCTACAAAGGTATTCACATATATATCAAAATGTTCCATTTTAAATTCTGGGATTTACATACATGAGACCCGCTTTCCCTTTCCGTGGGTTTAAAGTGACGTAAAGATCATGTCTTTAAAGCAGTTTTTAAAACGTTATGATTATGAAATGAAACCCATTTATTTTATGCTATGTGGGTTATTTATGAAATGTTTGATGATGATATATGTGGCTCACATGATAATAGAGGCAAATTTAAGGGTGCGCCCTGATAGCGCTCCAATGCATTGGGTAATGATGTAACCACTAGAGATTACAATTTTCACGATACCTTGGTGAATAACCTTGGTAATTTTCAAATGACACCTTGGGGATGGACCTTGGTGATATGTTCATGATTGTCTATGTTAAATGATGTAGCCACATCTTCAAGTTATGAAAAATGTTATTTTTATTATGAAATGCCTCATGATTTCTTTCTCATGCCTTAAAGTTCTTTTCATGTCCTTATTGAAGTATCTCAAGTTCACATGTAAAATGTTCCTCTTGTTTCCCTTACTGGGCCTTCTGCTCACCCTTTCTTTTGATGTATGTCCCCAGGTTATGAGATGCATAATGAACATAGGATGAACTAAAGGAGAAGCCTTTCAAGTGTTTAAGAAGAATGTTTTTATGTTTTTTTTTTGTATTATGATCCTTGTTTCCAAGACACTAAACCTTAACGATCCTCAGTTTTGTGTAATGTAATGAAAGTTTATGTTATAAAATGGCGGGATGCTATAGTTGGTATCAAAGGATGGTTTAGTTATTTGTGGAAATTAGGATATAAAAACTTTAGGAAGAACCCTATAGAAAAGTTTAAATATAGGAAAACTTCCTGGTATTTTGGTAAGTATTAAGTAAGTGGTCTATCAAACAAATACATCCCTGTCTGGATACGAGCAGGTAGAGGCGGCTCTGGCACAGATGTACATAGGGGTAAAACCCGAAAACACCGCTTTGAGCTAGACTCGAACGGGAACTGGTGCACGATAACGGGCCTTGCTGCACTCTTGGTTACGACACTCCCGGGGGATATGTTTGGTTAATCACATGCTTTTTATGAATCATTATGAAGGAATTATAGAGAACTATAATTGTCTAAGCACGAAGTCTTAGTTAAAAGATTCATAAATGAAATAAGTTTCTCACTAAGGTTTTATTCTTTTAGAAAATGGCGGGCAATAGGAGAAACCGTGCCGATGGTGACCGCAATGCACCATGTGCTGACGGCCCTCCGATGGAAGCCGGAATGGAAACATTCATGCGGATGATGAACCAACTGACTCAAGTTATGAGTAATAACTTGAATCAAGCTGAGAGGCCGACCTCACCACGAAGGGAACAACTTTCTGTTGAGTCCTTCATGCGTCAACGACCGCCAACATTCAGTGGATCTACTGACCCATTGGTTGTGGAACAATGGATAAGCTCCATTGAAAAGATCTTTTCTGTACTTCATTGTTCGGAACAAGAAAAAGTCACCCTTGCTGTTTACCGCCTAGAGGGAGAAGCTGATCAGTGGTGGTCACTGATCAAAAACACGAAGCCACGAGGAGAGATGGAAGCTATGGAGTGGGAAGAATTTCGGGGAATTTTCTTTAACAAGTATTTCCCTCGTTCCATGAGAACGAAAATGGAGAAAGAGTTTCTCGAGCTGAAGCAGAAGGAGAACGAATCTGTCGGAAGCTACGAGATGAACTTCACAAGGCTTTCCCGTTATACCTCAAGCTTTGTCATGGACCCTAATGGGAAGGTTGATAGATTCTTTGGCGGACTACGACCTCATCTGCGGAAGAATCTAGCCAATAGGGACTATGATAGCTATGAAGAAATAGTTCGAAGTGCTATGAAAGTCGAGCTGGAGTTTGGTGAGACACAGTGGTCTCACAAATCTAATGAGAAGAAGAGAACTCTAGAACCAAGCCTGGGAAGAAGTTTCGATCAGGAAAGAGGTGGAAAGCATATGCAACATGCCACATGCAATAAATGTGGGAAGAAGCATCCGGGGAACTGCTTGATCGGAAGTGGCAAGTGCTATAGGTGTGGAAAAGAAGGCCATATTTCTCGGAATTGTCGTGGTGATGTGAAGCCTCAACTTCCCAACACTAACGACAGAGGAAAGATGGTTCCGGCCCTACCCGAAGTCACATGCTTCAAGTGTGGACAGCTTGGGCACTTTGCTAATCAATGTCCAAATCCGAGGGCGGTGGAGGGGAATCACCATCAACCTCAGCAGAGGCCAAGGGAGCAAGGTCGTGCTTTCGCTATCACAACAACTGAAGTTGAAGTTCCGAACGATGTGGTAGCAGGTACTCTTGTTGTCCTCTCAAAACTAGCAAGTGCTTTATTTGATTCTGGTTCTACGCATTCCTTTATTTCTTCCAAGTTTGCAAAGAATGTAGAATCAATCCCCGAATTGCTTGAGGTAGAGTTGTCAGTCAAGACTCCAAGTGGGATTATCCATGCATCAACAGTGTTTAGAGACTCTAGTGTTTACTTTGGTGAGCACAATCTTATCGCAAATCTAGTAGTCATTCCCATGATGGAATTTGACATTATACTAGGGATGGACTGGCTCTCAAAGTATAATGCTAAGATCAAATGTAGAAGTAAGGAAATCTCAGTAGTCTTGAATGAACGACCTACAGTTATCTTCCGAGGAGAGATATCCCGAACTGATCCATATCTAGAAGCACCTCCTATAGCTTTCTTTATGGAGTTAATCGGTGATGAGGAAGAAGGGAAAGGGAGCATACAAATTGAAGATGTTCCGATTGTTCAGGAATACATGGATGTATTTCCTGAGGAGTTACCTGGACCTCCCCCAGAAAGAGAGGTAGAGTTCTCCATTGAACTCGTACCTGGGTCTCAACCGGTATCAAAGACTCCGTATAGAATGGCAAATGTGGAGCTAGAAGAGCTAAAGAAACAACTCCAAGACTTGTTGGAGAAGGGGTTTATCCGACCGAGTGTGTCTCCTTGGGGAGCACCAGTTCTCTTTGTGAAGAAGAAGGATGGATCAATGCGGCTATGCATTGATTATAGAGAACTGAATGGGATCACAGTGAAGAACAGATATCCTCTTCCAAGAATTGATGATTTATTTGACCAACTTCGTGGGGCTCAATTCTTCTCTAAGATTGACCTTCGATCTGGTTATCATCAACTGAGGGTAAAGAAGGAAGATATTCCAAAGACTGCCTTCCGATCAAGATATGGGCATTATGAGTTTACTGTTATGCCCTTCGGCTTGACTAATGCTCCTGCTATTTTCATGGATTTGATGAATAGAGTCTTTAAGGACTACCTTGATAACTTTGTGGTAGTTTTTATTGATGATATTTTGATATATTCAAAAAGTCGGGAGGAGCATGAAGATCATCTGAGGGTTATTTTGAAAACTCTACGGAAGGAGAGGCTCTTTGGGAAGTTCAGCAAGTGTGAGTTTTGGTTACAACAAGTGGCTTTCTTGGGGCACATCGTAACCAATGAAGGAATCTCGGTTGACCCTGCAAAGACAATGGTTGTGGAGGAGTGGCCTCAACCCACAACAGTAACTGAGATTCGTAGTTTCCTTGGTTTAGCGGGATATTATAGGAGGTTTGTGAAAAACTTTTCACGGCTTTCTAATCCACTAACCAAGTTGACTCGAAAAGGGGTTAAGTTCATCTGGACAAAGGAATGCGAGGAAAGTTTCCAAGAGCTGAAGAAGAGATTGGTTACTGCACCGGTGTTAACACTACCCTCTATCGGAGAAGGATTCGTTATTTTTAGCGATGCATCTCTGAAAGGGCTTGGGTGCGTCCTCATGCAAAATGACAAAGTAATTGCTTATGCATCTCGACAGTTGAAGAGTCATGAGCAGAATTATCCTACGCATGATCTAGAGCTGGCGGCAGTTGTTTTTGCTCTAAAGATATGGAGGCACTATCTTTATGGGGAGAAATGTGATATATACACTGACCACCAAAGTCTAAAGTATATTTTCACTCAGAAAGAATTGAACATGAGACAAAGGAGATGGTTGGAGCTTATTAAAGACTATGATTGTTCAATTCATTATCACCATGGAAGAGCAAACAAAGTCGCGGATGCGTTAAGCAGGAAAGATCCTGTTGTTCTGGCAACAATGAGGATCCTGGGAGATCCCTTGATTAAAGATCTAGTAAAACTGGACATGGGAATTATAAGGAAAGGGACATCATCAACCCTATCCCAAATGATTTCTCAACCTTCATTACTAGAGAATATCAAGAAGGCTCAAAAAGAAGATCCTTTACTGCAGGAGAAGTTCGAGGCTGTAAAGGATGGGAAGTTCCCTGATTTCAATATTGATCAAGAAGGTGTATTGAAATTTCGTACAAGACTATGTGTTCCATCTATTCCGGAGATAAAGAAAGAACTGATGGATGAAGCTCATAGCTCTACTTTCTCTATACATCCGGGAAGCACTAAGATGTATAGAGACCTTCGTGATCATTATTGGTGGGATAACATGAAGAGGGAGATTGCCGATTACACTACAAGGTGCCTGGTGTGTCAGCAAGTAAAGGCAGAAAGACAACTTCCTAAGGGGGTATTACAACCGCTACCCATACCAGTATGGAAGTGGGATAATATCACCATGGACTTTGTAACTGGTCTCCCAAAAACATCCAAAGGAAACAATGCGATATGGGTTATTGTGGACCGTCTCACCAAGACAGCCCATTTTATCTCTATTCGGGAAGATTTCTCTCTGGATCAGCTTGCCAAGATATACGTGAAGGAAGTGGTAAGGCTGCATGGGGTACCACTATCCATCGTATCTGATCGTGACCCAAGATTCACATCAAAGTTCTGGAGAAGTCTTCAGCATGCTCTGAATACTGAATTGAATTTTAGTACGGCCTATCATCCTCAAACTGATGGCCAATCTGAAAGGACTATTCAGACACTCGAAGACATGCTGAGATTATGCTCAATGGAATTTAAAGGTGGATGGGATCAACACCTCCCATTAGTGGAGTTCTCTTATAACAACAGCTTCCATGCGAGTATTCAGATGGCACCCTATGAAGCTCTGTATGGAAAGCGGTGTAGAACTCCTACTTGTTGGGATGAAACTGGTGAGAGGAAGCTTCTTGGGCCTGATCTCGTGCAAGAGATGACAGAACAGGTTCATGCCATCCAACAACACATAAAGGCTGCTCAGAGTCGGCAGAAGAGCTATGCTGACAATCGTCGAAGGGACTTGGAGTTTGGTGTTGGTGACAAAGTCTTCCTTCGAATTTCTCCATGGAAGAGAGTCATGCGGTTTGGGAAGAAAGGGAAGCTCAGCCCTAGGTACATTGGCCCCTATGAAATCCTTGATCGTATAGGAGCAGTGGCCTATCGTCTAGCACTTCCACCGAACCTAGCTCAAGTTCATGATGTCTTCCATGTATCTCTCTTGAGGAAGTACATACCCGACCCTTCGCATGTACTGAACCCAGAGGTGGTACAACTTGAACATGACCTCTCTTATGAGGAGCAGCCAGTGGAGATCTTGGACCGTAGAGACAAGGTCCTACGAAACAAGACTACCCACCTTGTGAAAGTGTTGTGGAGGAATCATAAATATGAAGAAGCGACTTGGGAGCCTGAGGAAACGATGAAGCAAAAGTACCCTCACCTTTTCAACTAGGCCTCAAGTATAAATTTCAGGGACGAAATTTCTTAAGGGGGGAAGAATGTAACGACCCAATCTTTTTGAGTAGTATATTAACTTACTCTTATTGATTTAATAAGATGTTAATGGTTAATGCAGAAAGAGGAGTCGATGGCTTCATCCAGTAGACTCAACCCTTATGAAGCCCACTTATCAGAGCTTGGGAAGGAGGTAGCATCTGTGGGCTTTGCTTTGGACCAAGCCCAAGCCGAGCTCCAGCGTGTCAAGCTTGAACGAAAACGCTTGCAGGAGAAGTTCCAGTTAGTGGAGATTGCTACTAGGGCAATGTTATCTGAGACTCCCTCAGATTCTCTCACCATATCACACCTTACACTTAGGTCTTATGCCAGTGTTATAAGGGGCTATGTGATGAGACCCTAGTTTCCTTGTGTAATCCTCTCGGGTGAATAAATTGAGATTTCTTCCTTTAGTGATGTTGTGAAATTTCAAATGCCTAGATAATTTTAGAAGGTATTTTATTGATGAATTTTGAAAAAGGGATATTTTAAAATATTTATGTAAACCCTAAATAACTAATGATGTGTAATGATTTTCAAAAAATGGTCTTCTACAAAAGTGTTCATTAAGGAATTTGGAGTCTAATAAGATCAACTTAATTTTTGATGAATAGTAAATTATGAATAGTGATTTTACGCTTAGGATTAGTAATGTGACCAAATGGATTAGTAATTTTCACTTAAAGAAAGTTTTAGTATAATTTAGACACCTTGGTTAAGTAATGTGATTCAATAAAATGGGTAAATAACGGTTTCATAAATTATTATTCAAGTATTAGTTTTTTCGGATGAATAGTGTTTTTTTAATTAAAAATTTAATTAAAAATAATTAGAAAATTATTTTTATAAAAATGACTTCATTTTTTGAACTCAGAGCATCGATATTATGTTATGGTAATTTTTGGGGTTTTCTCTGAAAAAAATGAATTTTCGATGAATAGTGTTTTTATTTAAAAATTAAATTAAAAATATTTAGAAAATTATTTTTATAAAATGGATTTCATTTTTGAAATCAGAGCATTAATATTTGATTAAGGTGAAATTTTGGGATTATTCTGAGAAAGTTGAATTTTTAGTGAATAGTAAAAATACAGTTTTAGGGTTTCGGTATGTTTAATGACATCATAACTGTGTCATGATGATTTCATGAGTTTTTTCAATGGTTGGCCGGCCAAGGGTGATGAATTATTGTTTTGGGGGCCCCATGTGGCCTAACTCCATGATAAGTTCCAAGGGAGAGCACATGGGTTTGAGAAAAGCAAATGTGAGGTGTCCCTTGGCCATTAATGCTTTGTCCCCTCACTTTCCCTATAAATACCCACCCTTTCCTCCCTTAGTTTTCACTCCCAACTCTCCCCCAACGAATTTCTGGTCTTCTTACCTTCCAAGGAGTCCTCCCAAGGTGCCCCCAAGCCCTCAAGGTCCAATCCTTTGAGTTTCAAGAGTCACGTTTTAAGGTAAGGGATCCGACCCCTCTCTTTCTTTTCATGAAATCTCTTTTATGTCATTCCTATTATGCTCCATGTTTTTATGTGAGAGGATGTTCTTTTATATTCCTCTTACTGCCCTTTCATGTTTATATGATGAGAGATTCCCTCTTACTCTCATCATTTCGTTTTATGAAAGTTTAAGTGACGCCGTTAGGCTGCCGAATTTTTAAGGGATTCTTTCACCCTTCCCATTTTTCAAGTTCAATTTTCATGTCAAGTCTTTCAAGTTCCTTTTTATTATGTTGGGGTATGATCTCTATATCAATCATACTGATCTCTTATGATCATATGATGAGGGACCCTTTTTGATCTTGTCAAATCATTTTCTTTTGAAGTTAAGTGACGCCGTAAGGCTGCCGAATTTTCATAAGAGAAATCTAATCTTTTTCCTTCCATGTTTTTCATTTCAAATGGTATGTCCCTAAAATTTCGTTACCATGTCCATATGTCCTTCTTATTCTTTCACCCTACTGTTTTATGGATCATTTATGAGTGGGTGACCCATGTCCCCTCTCATTTCAACGTTTTCTAAAACCCCGAAACTTAGCCGTTATGCTGCAGAATTTTCCCCTCAAAATGCCTCTCTCTTTTCTCAAAAAAATTATTTTATGTTATAAAGTGAATACTCAAAGCTCTTATTTCTACAAAGGTATTCACATATATATCAAAATGTTCCATTTTAAATTCTGGGATTTACATACATGAGACCCGCTTTCCCTTTCCGTGGGTTTAAAGTGACGTAAAGATCATGTCTTTAAAGCAGTTTTTAAAACGTTATGATTATGAAATGAAACCCATTTATTTTATGCTATGTGGGTTATTTATGAAATGTTTGATGATGATATATGTGGCTCACATGATAATAGAGGCAAATTTAAGGGTGCACCCTGATAGCGCTCCAATGCATTGGGTAATGATGTAACCACTAGAGATTACAATTTTCACGATACCTTGGTGAATAACCTTGGTAATTTTCAAATGACACCTTGGGGATGGACCTTGGTGATATGTTCATGATTGTCTATGTTAAATGATGTAGCCACATCTTCAAGTTATGAAAAATGTTATTTTTATTATGAAATGCCTCATGATTTCTTTCTCATGCCTTAAAGTTCTTTTCATGTCCTTATTGAAGTATCTCAAGTTCACATGTAAAATGTTCCTCTTGTTTCCCTTACTGGGCCTTCTGCTCACCCTTTCTTTTGATGTATGTCCCCAGGTTATGAGATGCATAATGAACATAGGATGAACTAAAGGAGAAGCCTTTCAAGTGTTTAAGAAGAATGTTTTTATGTTTTTTTTTGTATTATGATCCTTGTTTCCAAGACACTAAACCTTAACGATCCTCAGTTTTGTGTAATGTAATGAAAGTTTATGTTATAAAATGGCGGGATGCTATAACCAGGACTATATACATTCCTTACATTCAAAAGAGAAAATATATTTGTTTAGAAATGAATGGGCAGTATGCCCAGTGTTAGAATGTATATAGAAATCATGAAAAGGTGAATGTCTGGTACTTATTTAGTTGAGTTTATCATCATTTCATCAACTTTTTTTGTTAATTTCCTTATAATTTTTATATGATACTTTTGGACAATGATACATAAGTCATTTTTGACATGTAGGAATCAACCACACCTTAATCTGATACACAGTGTATCTGATATGACTCAAAGTATGTGTTTTCAGTTTAAAATTGAAATGTTAGTTGAAAACACACATCACATACTTAAAACTAATAAAATTAATTTGGGTTGTTTTTATACTTTAGAAAAATGATCCATTAGTCATTTTTGATGTGTAGAAATCATCTTCACCTCAATTAAATGCACGATGTGACCATCATGACTTGAAGTTTATGTTTTTTAGTTTAAAATGACATTTTAGTTCAAAACACATGTCACATACTCAAAATTGATCAAACACATTTGGATTGTTTTGATACTTTAGTAAAAACATCTATAATTCATTTGTGACATGTAAGAATCATCCACACCTCAATCCAATATATGGTGTGCCCATTATGACTCAAAGTGCCCATTATCAGTTTAAAATTAATAATTTAGTTAAAAATGTGTGTCACTCACTAAAAATTGAGCAAATGCACTCAGGTTATCTTGATACTTTATAAAAACAATTTATAAGTCATTTTTGATGTGTAGAAATCAGGATTATGTCAAACAGACACACGATGTGACTGGTATGACTCAAAGTTCATGTTTTCAGTTTAAATTGACATTTTAGTAAAAAAGACATGTGACATGATCAAAACTGATAAAATGAATTTAGATTGTGTTTATACATTATAAAAACAATCCATAAGTCACTTGTGATGTTTAGGAATCAACCACATGCCAATCTGATGCACGGTGTGACTGGTATGACTCTAAGTGTGTGTTCTCTGTTTAAAATAATATTTTAGTAAAAATCATAAGTGACATACTCAAAACCAAGAAAACACATTTGGATTGTTTTGATACTTTATAAAAACAATCTATAAGTCATTTTTGATGTGTAAGAATCAACCGCGCCTTAATCCGACACACGGTGTGATCGGTATGACTCAAGGTTTGTGTTTTTAGTTTAAAATGACATTTTAGTTCAAAACACACATCACATACTCAAAATTGAGCCAACACATTTGGATTATTTTGATAGTTTAGTAAAATGATCCGCATGTTATTTTTGACGTGTAAGAATGAGACACACCTCAATCTGAAACATGGTGTGCCTAGTATGAATCAAAATATTAGTTATCAGTTTAAAATTGACATTTTAGTTCAAATTGTGTTTCACTCACTAAAAACTAAGATAATATGCTCGGATTATCTTAATATTTTATTATAATGATTCAAAAATTATTTGTAATGTGTAGGAATCAGTATCACATCAAACTAACACATGATGTGATCGATATGACTCAAAGTGTATATTTTCAGTTTAAAATGACATTTTAGTAAAAAATATAATTGATATACTCAAAAACAGAAAAATGAATTTGGATTGTTTTGATACTTTAGGACAACGATCCATAAGTCATTTTTGATGTGTAGGAATCAGACTAACCTCAATCCAATGCTGGTGTAACCAGTATGACTCTAAGTGTGTCTTTTTATTTAAAATTGACATTTAAGTAAAAAAGACAAGTGACATACTCAAAACCAATAAAATGCATTCATATTGTTTTTATACTTTAGTAAAATGATCCATAAGTCATTTTTGATGTATAGTAATTAGCCGCACCTCAATCTGATACACAGTGTTCCTGGCATGAATCAAATTGTGCGGTTTCAGTTTAAAATTGACATTTTATTAATGTATGGTTTCATATTTATGTTTAATTTAATTTTTTATAGTATTACTAACATATGAATTGTTTTTTTATATATGTGGGTTATTTTGCTCGATTTGGGATGGTTTGTTCGAAGCTTATCATGCTCATGAGAGATTGGACTTTGAGATTGTAACTGGGATAATGGCACAAGGAAATGGGTCAAGAATGTATACATACATCATGAAAAGGTGAATTCGTACTACTTATTTAGTTAATTTTGTCATCATTTCATCTATTGTTTTTAAGTTAGTTTCTTTATCATTCTTATCTAATACTTATTTAGTTTATTCACAAATCTTTTGCAAATTTATATTTTGCTTTCAACTATCTGCAACAAGACAGAAAAGAGAGAACTTGTTCCTTTCAGATGGAAGAGGAAACTCCATGATGCATGAAACGTGAAGTGAATCATAAGGATGCCTCTACCAAGGGATTTTTCAATAGTTGAATGCAAAGTATGACTTCCCAAAAGATCTATTTTGAACATTGTCCTGAAAGGTGTAGGAATTAGTTGCAGCTCAATCAGTTGTTCCTCAATCTGATACATTGTGTGCTTGGTATGACTCGAAGTGTATGTTTTTAGTTTATAATTTACATTTTAGTTTAAAACAAACATCACATACTCAAAACTAAGAAAAAAACATTTAGATTATTTTGATAATTTAAGAAAATGATCCACAAGTCATTTTTGATGTGTAGGAATTAGTTGCACCTCAATCGGAAGCACGGTGTGACAGGTATGACTCCAAATGTGTCTTTTTATTTAAAATTGAAATTTTAGTAAAAAATATATGTGATATACTCAAAATTGAGAAAAACACATTTGGATTGTTTTGATACTTTAGGAAATGATTTATAAGCCATTTTTGATATGTATGAATTAGTCACACCTCAATCTGATGCACGGTGTGCCCCGTATGACTCAAAGTGTTCGTTATGAGTCTAAAATTGACATTTTAGCTCAAAGTGTGTGTCAATTATTGAGAATCGAGAAAATGTGCTCATATTTTCTTGATACTTTAGAAAAATGATTCATAAATAATTATTGATGTGTATGAATCAGTCTCATATCAAACTAGCACACGATGTGACCGGTATGAGTCAAAGTGTGTGTTTTCAGTTTCAAATGACATTTTAGTAAAAAAAGACAATTGACATACTCAAAATCAAGAAAATGCATTCAGGTTATCTTGATACTTTAGAAAAAATATCCATAAGTAATTTTTGACGTGTATGAATTAGCCGCACCTCAATCCAATGCATGGTGTAGCCGATATGACTTCAATTGTGTCTTTTTATTTAAAATTGACATTTTAGTAAAAAAGACTAGTGACATACTCAAAACTGAGAAAATACATTCAGATTGTTTTGATACTTTACAGCAACAATCCATAAGTCATTTCTAATGTGCAGGAATCAGTTGCACCTCAATCTGATACATGGTGTGTCCTGCATGACTCAAAGTGTCCGTTATCTGTTTAAAATTGACATTTTAGTTCAAAACATGTGTCACTCATTGAAAACTAAGAAAAAGTGCTTGAATTGTATTGAAATTTTTAGGACAACGATTCGTAAGTAATTTGTGACGTGTAGGAATCAGTCTCACATTAGACCGACATATGATGTGACCAGTATGACTCAAAGTGTATGTTTTCAATTTAAAATGACATTTTAGTAAAAAAGACAAGTGACATACTCAAAACTGAGCAAATGCATTCGGATTGTTTTGATACTTTAGGACAACGATTCATAAGTCATTTGTAATGTGTAGGAATCACTCACACATCAATCTGATGCATGGTGCAACTAGCATGGCTCAAACTGTGTCATTTATTTAAAGTTGTCATTTTAGTAAAAAAAAAGTGACATACTCAAAACAAAGCAAATGCATTCAGATAATTTTGATACTTTAGGACAATGATCCATATCTTATTTTTGACGTGTAAGAATAAGGCGCACCTCAATTCGGTACATGGTGTGCCATGTATGACTCAAAGTGTTCATTATCATTTTAAAATTCACATTTTAGTTCAAAATGTGTGTCACTCACTGAAAACTGAGCAAACGCGCTCAGATTATGTTGATAATTTAGAAAAACGATTCATAAGTCATTTGTGACGTGTAGAAATTAGTCACACATCAAACTGTCACACGATGCGACCGGTATGTTTCAAAGTGTGTGTTTTCAGTTTAAAATTGCATTTTAGTAAAAAAAAATACGAGTGACGTAGTCAAAATCAAGCAAATGCATTCAGATTATTTTGATACTTTATGATAGTGATCCATAAGTCATTTTTGACGTGTAGAAATTATTTGTACCTCAATCCGACACACGGTGTGACTGGTATGATTCTAAGTGTGTATTTTTATTTTAAATTGACATTTTAGTAAAAAGGACAAGCGACATACTAAAAACTGAAAAAACAAATTCAGATTGTTTTGATACTTTAGGACATCAATCCATATGTCATTTGTGATGTGTATGAATCAAATGCACCTCAATCTCATATACGGTGTACCCGATATGACACAAAATGTCCGTTATCATTTTAAAATTGACATTTTATCAATGTATTGTTTCAAAATTATCACTACTAGAATAATTGCTTTTAGCGACCACCAAAAGTGGTTGCAAAAAACGTTTAATGGCCGCCAAACGACCGCTTTTGGCGATCGTAGTTGCACGGTCGCTAAAACTCAACAACAACTGCCTACAACGGCCCCTAAAAGCTCACCCAATCTGGCCATTTGAATCCACTGCAGGATAGAGTGCACTGTGTGGGGGTGTTGAGGATGACAAGGGGGTGTTAGGGAGGATGAGGAAGCTTGCTCGTTGGCCATGACCGACACACGATGACCATATGGTATCAATGTACGCCGAAGTTGATCTAGATGGGTAGATATACATTGGGGTGGAAGCCAAAGGGCCACCGAGGGTTTTTCAAGGGCCATCGGTGGACGGGGAGGTGTTTCGGTGGTGAGGGAGGGTTGATCGAGCATGGCAGCGATGATTGAGGGCGGTGTCAAGACGAATTGCAGCGGTGGGGGCATGGGAAGCGGGAGAAACCCCGCATATATATATATATATTTTTGCAGTATTAGCGACCGCCAATGGTAGTGGCCCAACTCTCTCTATGCAAAAACTTGAATTTCTAGTAGTGTATGTTTAATTTATTTCATTATATTAATTAACATAAGAATTATTTTCTTATACAGATGGATTCTTTTACTCAAGTTGGGATGGTTTGTTGGACAACTGATACAATGATCAAGCTTTTTGAGAGGAGGTTGGGTGTCAAATACAATGAAATCATTGATATTTTTGAATGTTTGTGATAAATTGTACTTACAAATGTAATTGTACAAAACAGTATTTGAAATGTCTATAATATAGTGTGTATTTTTGTGTTTGTGATGTAATTTTTATTTCAATTAAATTATTAATTTGTCATATCAGTTATTTGATGGTGTTGGTGCTGTATTTGTTACTGCAGTGTGTTGTAATATCAAAATTGCACTGCACCAGTATGACTTTTATTGGTGTTAGAAATAGTGTTAATAAACGTCTTTCTTTATCAGTGTTAGAAACAACGCTGATAAAAAGGATCATTTATCAGTGTTTTTTTAACACTGATAAATCACTATTTATCAGTGTTTTTTTAACGCTAAAAATTTGAACTTCTCTTTAAGACGTTTAGTATAACTACGCATTTTCAGCTCTGTCCAAGCCTTCCTGTAGCGCGATCTGTGGGGGTGATTTAAGCTTCACGACTAAGTCTGCACATTATTTCCTCAAATGTTAATATTATTTAATAAAAACATAACTTATATAATCAACTCAGGGCAATTCTGACCGCTCAATATTTTCGTATCTGATAATCTGGTGTGTCAAATCATGGATACGATTTATTTTGGCAAAGTTAAATTATTATGAAGTTTATAATAATAATTTATAAACTAATTCCATCATCGAATTCAAAATTTAATAATTAAATAATCTCAAAATGGCCCAAACTTGTTTACAAAAGGTGTTGGAACCCAATTCGAACACCACATGCCCTCTCACCAGCCATTTTCCTTTCAGCCAATTTAGGGGTACCACATAGGACCCCACACGCTTCCACAAGCTTCCACACGCTTCCCATGACCCTCCCTTGCTCGGATCGAATGACAGCCATCAATCTACATGCCCCTCAGATCAAACGGCCCAGGATGGGCCACGTCGCACCTACCTATATCACCGTCAATGGCTGCTGCCAGCTGTCCGATTGGTAGATCAGATGGCTAGAGTCACACGTCATCACCTCTCCGTGGCGCGCGATTCATGATTACGGGCAACGGCTCGATCATCTGATCAGACGGTCAGAAATAATCTCACCACTGAAAAAAAAAAAGCATCTTCTTACACTAATTTTTTATTAGGGATACATATCACTATTTTCTATCATTTATCATTCAATATTTAGTGATCTATTTATCTATTATTTTTATTGATATGTTATCGTTTGATGTTTTATATATAACATACATCATTTTAATATGCTAATCAAGCCGTAAATGTGTTAAAAAGATGAGATTTTATATGAAGGTTGATGAATGTATTCCCAATTGTATAGAATTGAGCATCGGCTGGACAATGTTTGTTCAATGTTGAAATTCTGAGAAAAAGATAAAAGATCCTAGATATATTAATGTGAGGAAAAAATAAATCTTATAGATGTGATTCTTATGAAACATTGCAGCATGCAATAGTATTAGCTTGGGTCATCTTTTACATGTTGAACAACAATCATCGTATGTGTGTTCTACATTGTATGTGTGCGACATGCATAGTAGACTCTATCATAATGAATGAAGAATTACTTATACATGTTATACATGATCAGTGAATAGCATGAAATGTGCCATAATGTGAATCTGCAAGATTTTAGGAGAGATTATCTTATTGGTTTGTCTTATTGCTACACTATTCAGAATTGATCATTGAGGGTAGAATCTTGAACATTCTTCACCACCACTCAACTTCCACAATTTTTGTTTTATCGTTTCACTTGTTTATGTTTTATTGTAAAGAGTCTCACTGTAACACGCGAGTTGAAATATATTCACATATGGATTGTAAGGGCGCATCGAAAGGACGTGGCAGCGCAAATCACACAAAAACGAGAAGAAAAACGGATGAACACACAATGTTAATGTAGTTCGGCAAGTTGCCTACGTCCACAGAAGAAATGAGGGTTCTCTATATTCTCTATTCTCTGAATCATATCGAAGGATTACACATACACGATTACACCACTTCTTACAATTACAGGAGAATTTTTTCTGTTTTTATAGATGATTAAACTCAATGTTCAAGGGTGGTTCATCTACCCTTGACAACCATCGTCAGCTACTCGTCCATGTTTTGTTGCATCCACTGTAGTTAATTGCCGCTCGAAGAAAATGTTGCTGCTGACAGAATCTCGTGGAACACATCTTCTGCCAACCAAATTTAGAGTGCCCCCCACAAATCTCTCTCTCACGACCATTTTGGGGTAGAAGCTAGACCTGCAGTCTCCTTGCAGGCGTTGAAAACTTCATCAGCAAATCGAACACGCTTCTTCTCGTCAGACGACGTGTCACTTCCACTTTCTTCAATCGATCTCGGACTGATTATGATCCACATTAAATGATACAACCCTTGAAACTCTTTCCCAGCAAACTTTGCTGCATCGCCACGTAAGACTTCCAACACTCCACCTTCTATGGAAATCTTATACCCTTTCGCATCGAGCATACTTAATGATACAAAGTTCTATCTCATCCTCGGAAAAAGTTTCACGTCAACCAGTTTTCATACTACTCCATCGTGTGTCTTCAATTTCACCGTCCCGACTCCTCGAACCTCGCATGTTGACCCATCACCAAGTCTCACCGAACCTCGTTCTTGCTGAAAAGTATGGAATGCACATTTCGTTGTACATATGTGTACCGAGCTCCCCGAATCCAAAACTCATCCGTCTTCTTTTGGATTTTGAGCTCGCTCGATCTTCCTTTTTAAAAATCGACATTCCTGCTTCATGTGCTCGTATCTTTTGCAGTAATGGCAGTGCACTTCTCCCCATTTAACTCTCCCATATGAGTGCAGGCTTCCCGTTGTCACACAGACTTTATCATCTGTCGATGATTTTGTGATGTTCGCAACCTTCTCTTCATCTTTCTCTTTCCCACCAACGTACTATTTGTGCTCTTCACAACCACTTCTATAGTGATCCTTTTTCTCACACTAGAAACACGTGATTTCGCTAGGGTCACGTCCCCTCGATTTTGGCCGTCATTCTTTACCGCCTGACTTCCAATATCGACTCCTCCTTCGCTGATCATCTTGCATCACCATGATTTGCTTGCGTGAATGTGTCACAGGTCTTCAAAATGCCTTCGAATCTTAAAACGACGACATCAGCTCGTCCAACTTCAATGTTTCCTTCCTCACAAGCAATGCAGTCACAAGTCCATCAAATGAACTTGGTAGAGATGACAAAGCAAAAGTGTTTTGTCTTCCTATCCAACCTTCACTCTTAGCCCCAATAATTGTGTCAGGATCTTGTTGAATTCGTTGGTGTGATCCAACAAATTCGTTCCCTCGTCAATTTGCAACTGGTACAATTTCTTTTTTAAGAATAATTCGCTGGTGAGCGATTTCGCCATATATCGCTGCTCCAACTTCTTCCAGATCTCCTTTGGCGAGGTCTCGTCCAATACCAAGTACTTTACGTCGTTCGCCAGACACAGTCGAATTGTGCTGACGACCTCTATCTCGAGCTCTTGCCAATCATCGTCACTAGCTCTTTCGGGCTTTTTTCCGATCAACGGTCTGATCATGCCCTGCTGCACAAGAATATCTTTCACTGTGCTTTGCCACAAGCTGAAATTGTTCCGACCATTGAACTTCTCAATGTCAAACTTTGGTAGTGCACCGCCACCAACCATTGTCGATTCACAAAACGCGATTACCACTGTTGATGTCGCACCCTTCTGAAACCACTTGATGGAGTGCTAATTTTGAAAAACTAACCGTATGAATGCATACAGAATGGTTGAAATAGTGAGAATCGACTCTTGGATTGCCGAAAACGGTCTCATTGGTCGAGATATTGCCAAAACAAATTCAACGGTCCAGACCGCCTACTGACATTGTGATGAGGTGGCGTTGACATGACACACCAGAGTAGCTGCCAAAATCTCCCTAAAAAGTTCACCGGCAGTGTGAACAATACTGTCTTCTCTGACACGGGATTACTGTTCACTCGCAGTCTGACCGGCTCTACAGGGCTCGTTTCAACTCCGTTTTCAACACCGCTTGCACCGTTGGAATCACCTCGTCTTCCTCTTCACGGATCTGAGCTTAGAAAAAATTTCTGACCGCTTTCAATTTTCCAGTCACTGGAAAACTCGCTGTCACTTCTTCGTTTCGAACTCCCTCGCTTCAGCTCCCTTTGATACCACTTATAAGGGTGCAATGGAGGTGCGTGACAACGCAAATCACACAAAAATGAGAAGAAAAATGAATGAACACACAATTTTAACGTGGTTCGGCAAGTTGCCTACGTCCACTGGAGAAATAGGGGTTCTCTATATTCTCTATTCTCCGAATCACATCGGAGGATTGAACATACACGATTACACCACTTCTTACAATTACATGAGAGTTTATTATGTTTTTATAGATGATTAAACTCAACGTTCAAGGGTGGTTCATCTACCCTTGACAACCATTGCCGGCTGCTCGTCCATGTTTGTTGCATCCACTGTGGTTAGTTGCTGCCTGAAAAAAATGTTGTTGCTGACAGAATCCTGTTAAACACATCTTCTGTCAACCAAATTTGGAGTGGCCCCCACATGGATTATACCATTCCATAGGAAAGATGCACATATGGGTCTTCCTTATTTATAAAAGGATGCTTGGGTTTTTATCTCATGATTTAAAAAGATAAAAAATATAGGCTAAGGCTGAGCCTGTGTAAAATTATAGGTTGGGTCTTATCTCTTTGTAAATGTAACGCCCCGACCCCAGCTACCCAGAGTCGGTGCATTAATTACATAACATTGGCATGATCACAAGAAAGATCAAATCTCGAAAGACCGATTGGTTTAGTAGCCTTGGAAACACTAGATATATTCATAAGTTTTACATTACATCATAAAATGAAAAACTACTACAATAACATAATGTCTCCATAATCCACACTCATATCCCCACATAATATCCCTGCAGGTCATTCATAACCTACTTCTTCACTTCCTGGGAAAAATAAAACATTGAAAAGGGGTGAGCTCAAATGCCCAGTAAGGATAACAATATAACGGAAACTTTCATAAATAAGAATAAACATTTAAGGCAGTGTATAACTAAAACAAAAGCCTTTTAAATATGAACTTTCAACATGGTATGGCATAAATAAAATGAAATAATGCCATTTACTTATTCACATGGATATTCTACTAATCGAATAATCACATGCAAAAATTAATAACCACTTTCATAATGTTGGAATGCATAATGCCAGACTATCATAACCACATAGCCAAGGCCTTGTGCCAAGACTACAAATAAGATTTTGTCAAGGCCTTGTGCCAAGACACTAGTTTGTCTCATGAGACCTACCGATGCATCGAGGAGCTATAGCGGGCTCCACCCGTCACTTATTAAGTCCAATGCATTCCCATATGAAAAGGTTTAAACATAACATAAACATTCGTATTAAAACTAGCATACGAAATGTCAATACTTTCACAATAAACTATGAATGGTATAAAAATAGCACATCCACAGTCAAACATATCACAAAACCTTCAATACAATATAGAAGTTTTGTATCATAATAAATCAACTTCAAATAATCTTAAAATCCATCAAAGGATGTTGACATAGATGAAATCAAAATTCTTTTTAAAGAAATATCTCCTTTTATTTTGAAATCATTTAAGATCCATATAAAATAAAACATTTTCTTTGAAAATATTCTTATAATCTTGTAAGGAAAGCTTTGAAGATTTTATAACGGCGTAAAATAACCGCACCCGCCGTATAAGTTAAAACATTCTTACCTCAATTCTGTCGAAAAGGTTAAAAAGGACCTTGTTTTGAAAACGACGGAAAGATTCCTTTATAAACCTCTTATAAAAAGTCAAAAAAAAAGGTATAAATGACTTTAACCCATATTCTTGTAAATAGTAAAAATGTTTTGAAATACATTTTTAAGAAACATGGATGTGGATGATAAAGATATCCCAGTAGATTATTACATATAAACAACCTCGGATAATGAAGAGATTGTGAAATAACCCTTACCTTGTACTTTTCCTTGGTTGGGGTAGGTTAACTCCCTGTATAATGGTGAAATAATTGTTATTAAATTATACAAGAATCATATATATTAATATGATATCATATATGATCTTTTAACATTGATTTATTAATAATATCTTAGAATTATCATCGTTTCGGGTGTTAACTTACTCATTTTCTTTTATATGTTTTGTTACATAAGCCATGTTTGTTGTATCTTATTCATATCCAGAATGATATCAAGTCCTTAAACATCATTTTTAAATCATAAAATGATAATTATACTTGAATGGATACGATGGAGAATGAATCTCATCGCGTTCGTGGAGACGGTAGTCCGTACGTACGCACGAGCGACAATATCATTCTTTTGATATTAAAATAATATATAAATGAATGGTATATCATATATACAGAATCATTAACATGTTATATTTATTATTTACATGAGTTACACATCATTATTATACCCATCCAAATAATATTATATTGAATAACAATTACACCACGACGTGGAGACGGTAAGCCGTACGTACGCACGTATGGTGACATGTTATTCAAAGGGTGGATAGAATACTGAATATGGTTGTACCATACTTATAATAACATCACAGTATATGTGAGATACTGGAGTTATTATTTTAGAATGGTAAGAACAAAGGAAGAAGAAGTGGAAGAAGAAATGAACTTAGAAAAGGGTGGTGAAATCATTACCTCTTCTTCGGGTTCTTCCTTTTGATTTGATCAAAAGGGCTCCTTAGGTTGGCTTTCTGATCAAACTAAGGCCTCTAGGTTGTAGTGAGGGATGTTGGGAGATTATTTGGGCAGAGTTTGGCCGAACCAAAAGGCTTTGAAGGTGTGAAGAAATGAGAAGGAGGAGTGCCCTTTTATAAGAGGGGTGAGGGGCACCTTTGGAAAAGCTAGAAATATTAATTTATAATAAATTCATATTCGGTTTCCAATGGCTCCAAAGTTGACTATTCAAAGGTTGAGGTGGGGATAGGTCGAAAAAAACTCATCCAATAGAATTTAGACAGGTTTGGGTACTTATATTAACCTTATCTTTAAGTATTAACTCTAAGTTAATTAGTTTCACTTTTACAATGTCTCTTTGTATTTTTATATAATATGGTTAATAAACTTACTATATACATCCAAGCGACCCCCAAGTGGTCCATTAATGATTAACCTATCATAATATAAGTCTCTTGGCCGAACCTTAGATTTTTAGGAATTTAATATCAATTAATAATATAATATTTGTTTTAAGAACTCTTTTATGTCAATTTTGACACTATTCAATAGTTGATTTTTGTGAAACTCATAACAGATTGATTACTTCGAAAAAAGTCAATTAAATCAATCCTAATATATCATATTATCCTAGAAAATTAGTTTAATTCATTAAAAGTTTCATATTATATTTATTTGGGTATTTATAATATCAATTATGTTAATTGTTTACTATTTTAGTAATTACTGCATCATCATTGTTTCATAAATAAAATAAATTATTTAATGTCTAAAAATTATAAATAAAACATCATTATGTAGGAAATCTTTTTAGCTTTCTAATGAATATTTATAATCGAAAATCCAACATGTATAACCCTATGTAAAAATTGTTCTTATAAAAGATGTAAGCTTATGCCATTTTTATTTTTATTTTAACTTTATTAATATAATGTGTCCCTACCACATACAAGTGGCTCCAAGGGGTCCCCAAATTGACCCAAGGATGCCCATGGTCGGGTATGTGTCCACAAATAAGGTTAGGACACGTTTTAGGGTAATTTTGTATTATTATAATATTATTTTTTAACCCTTATTTACCGGATTTACCCTTTAACCATGGTAAATAAAATATTTACCGCAGTAATTATTCAAAATGTCTAAAAATAAAAGTTACCTATTTACACAATTTGAACATACTGATTCCAAATATGGAATCCATTTTCCTAAATTCAAAACACAGAAGTGGCAGAAATTAATTTAAAATTAAATCCCGCTGTCAAAACAAAAAGCGTGTTTTTAAGAGATAATAACTATCAAAAGATTGACACTTGTTTATGTTCGGTTTAATTGTAAAATTATGTCCAATGATAAACATTAAATTGAATGGTAAAAATATATTCTAAATATACTTTAAAACCACTCAAATTCATAATTTATCACTATTAATTATTTTGATTAAAAAAGTTGTTTTTAATTAAAATTTAGTAATTTTCACTATTCATCAAAATATAAAAGTTATCCGAAAAGTACCAAAATTTCACCCTAGGATAATTTCGATATTCCGAATCCAAAAATGAAGTCCATTTTGAAATATAAAATATATATGATTTCAAAAAGTAGGTATTACTATTTACAACGGCTAGTTTAATTAGTTGTGGTGTGTGTTAGAACTCGAGGTTGCGTACAACACACGCTATCGCATTATTCGAAGGGAAACGTACCGTAGAAGCTTGGGGTGTTACATTCTAAATTTTTTGATGTCTCCATTTAGTCAAAAAGTTTAAAATATTGTATTTAAAAAGGTTTCACTATCAAAAGTTGATAAAAGTGCAATACTGAAAATGAATCTGTTCTTGCATTATGACTAAGAAACTCATAATATGGATTCTAAAATTATAAGGATAATATAAAGTTTAAAATTTAGTTAATATTATTCATGAACTCTTTTAATGGATTTTTTTTTGGTAAGTCATGGTGCAATTGAACTCAGTGTTGCGTGTAGTGCAAGTTATTGAATTATTTTGAAGAAATAACACACTATGAAATCTTGGGGTGTTACATTCTCCCCTCCTTCAATAAATTGCGTCCTCGCAATTTGAAATTGTTCTTCGAAAATAAATGGTTGAAAATAGAAAATATCTTTGTGGGAAAACCCACATCGGAAATTAGGTTACTAAAATTTAGTCTTAATATGAGGAAAAGAGAAATGAAAGAGTCACCACCATATTATGATCTCGATTAGGAGAACATTGGTGGCAATTAGAGACATATAATTGGAGGAAAAACGTAAATATTTATAGGTAGTGATTGAGATCATCAATCACAAACAAGTGTATAATTTAGGTCCTTAAATTCATCAATCTATGATGATTTGAAATACCATCGGTTCAACAAAACATAGGGTATTAGGATAACACATTTTTGACGTTTCAAAATATCATAGTTGAAATCCCACATCGAAAAATGAATTAACGAGGCCTCTATTTAAAATAAAGAGTGGAAAGTATGAAGATTACCGAAAATAACACATACTAGGGTTCCATGTAGGAAAATATGGATATGGAAGAGAAATCTAACCATCAATTATCTGATGGAGAGTGGTAGAGAACATGGCTATGAAAAGGCCAAAAATCCCAAAGCCATGAATTAGTGATGATTTAAGGTACCATCTAGGACAACATTTTTGTTCTAAGTTCCTTTTATTAATGTTGAGGAATATATTTATGAGATTGGCTAAGATCATAAGGAGATATACTTACTTTATAATTAGAGTTTTATCCATTAATAAATTTCTACCACAGACTCATCTTTCACTCTAAAAGATAATAGAATGTTATTCGTACAGGGTTCCAAAATAAATGAATTTATAATTCATCTACCAGATCTTTTAAAAAAAACAACATTATTTAATCCAGGACATCTCGTGGGCCAGTGGTAGGTGATACACCCTTGTCGCCCTTCGGTTGCGGGTTCAAGTCTCGCAGCCTTGCCGGACGCGACGGGTTGCCGCCCGACCTCCGGGTTGTCCTTATATGGCAATCCAAAATAATCCAAACTAGAACTATCCAAAATACTTCTGTCCAAACTCACATTCCAACATTTATAAGGAAGGTAAGAATAATGTAGATCCTTTTTACCCCATAATAGCATATGAATACCTTCATCTTGTATTCTTTTAATACACTGAAACATCCTGAATTACCATATTCCTTATTGATTACATTCATGCTCCCCTATTCCATATAGAATGCTGGATATACTTCATCAATCCAAAAATGTTTTAAACCCCAAAAAAATGATGGAATATACAAATCATTAATCAGTTCCAAGGTAGTCAAGAATATCCAATACAATTTATCCAAAACAATCACTTATTATTCCAAAATCACTACCTCAGTATCAGAACTATATTATGATTTATCATTCTCTCAACCATATATTTTCCAAAAATTTATCCTGCTATTGAGTCACTTTTCTTTGTTCCACACAATCTCAAGTCCTTAATGAAATAGTACTGCAGTACAATCCTTATATACTCCATGATTATTGTAACAAGTACATTGTTGATACAACACTCAATTGACATAATCAACATAAGAACTCTAATCATTCCTCTTCATCTGTGGTAGTATCATAACTTGATTATTATCCAATAGCATCATTTGCGGCATAGTCTGATGACTGGGGCATAGGTTCGCGTAGTGTCCAAACTCCTTGCAAATGAAGCATTGTACATTTGAAACCATTTTCTCACCCTTGCAGTCACGTACTTTGTGCCCTTTTCCTCCACACTTATAACAAACTCCCATTCCTTTCAGGCAAGTTCCAGGGTGTTTCTTCCCACAGTTACCACATATGGGAAAATTCTTCTTTTCCCTCTTCCCTTCATCCAATTTTCTCTCTTCCATCCTTTTCTTCTCTTGCTTCCCTTCAAAGCCATAGGACTCAGTAAACTCTTTACTTATCTTATCAACACATGATATTATTTCTTCATATGATGATAATACATGGGAGACTATTTCTCTTATCAATTCTAGCTTAAGACCATGAAAGATATGATCCTTCCTTCTCTTTGGATCATGTGCATTTCTGGAGTTCTCATTCCTTCTACTGGGCGCCATTTCTAAACAATGGCATAAACTAGATCAGTTTATGAATCAAAATACATAATCCCATACTTATAAAACACTTAACATAAATTGGACTATTTATGGATATAATCCATAATCATAAAAATATTTTCTTTGAGGAAGTATATACTCATAAACCCTTCATAATGATTTGTAAAGAAAATGAGAGTTATCCTAAGCATATCCCCCGGGAGTGTCGTAACCAAGAGTGCAGCAAGGCCCGTTGTCGTGCACCAGTTCCCGTTCGAGTCTAGCTCAAAGCGGTGTTTTCGGGTTTTACCCCTAGGTACATCTGTGCCAGAGCCGCCTCTACCTGCTCGTATCCAGACAGGGATGTATTGCTCGGAAAACTCACAAAGTCTCTACAATACCAAAATTCTAGGAAGTTCTTCTATACTAATCCTCAAAGTTCATCTTAGGTCTACGTGCTCTAATCAGAGTTTATCTAAATCTAGGTTCCAAGGTTTGTACTAAACTTCCTCTGATACCAACTGTAACGCCCCGACCCCAGCTACCCAGAGTCGGTGCATTAATTACATAACATTGGCATGATCACAAGAAAGATCAAATCTCGAAAGACCGATTGGTTTAGTAGCCTTGGAAACACTAGATATATTCATAAGTTTTACATTACATCATAAAATGAAAAACTACTACAATAACATAATGTCTCCATAATCCACACTCATATCCCCACATAATATCCCTGCAGGTCATTCATAACCTACTTCTTCACTTCCTGGGAAAAATAAAACATTGAAAAGGGGTGAGCTCAAATGCCCAGTAAGGATAACAATATAACGGAAACTTTCATAAATAAGAATAAACATTTAAGGCAGTGTATAACTAAAACAAAAGCCTTTTAAATATGAACTTTCAACATGGTATGGCATAAATAAAATGAAATAATGCCATTTACTTATTCACATGGATATTCTACTAATCGAATAATCACATGCAAAAATTAATAACCACTTTCATAATGTTGGAATGCATAATGCCAGACTATCATAACCACATAGCCAAGGCCTTGTGCCAAGACTACAAATAAGATTTTGTCAAGGCCTTGTGCCAAGACACTAGTTTGTCTCATGAGACCTACCGATGCATCGAGGAGCTATAGCGGGCTCCACCCGTCACTTATTAAGTCCAATGCATTCCCATATGAAAAGGTTTAAACATAACATAAACATTCGTATTAAAACTAGCATACGAAATGTCAATAATTTCACAATAAACTATGAATGGTATAAAAATAGCACATCCACAGTCAAACATATCACAAAACCTTCAATACAATATAGAAGTTTTGTATCATAATAAATCAACTTCAAATAATCTTAAAATCCATCAAAGGATGTTGACATAGATGAAATCAAAATTCTTTTTAAAGAAATATCTCCTTTTATTTTGAAATCATTTAAGATCCATATAAAATAAAACATTTTCTTTGAAAATATTCTTATAATCTTGTAAGGAAAGCTTTGAAGATTTTATAACGGCGTAAAATAACCGCACCCGCCGTATAAGTTAAAACATTCTTACCTCAATTCTGTCGAAAAGGTTAAAAAGGACCTTGTTTTGAAAACGACGGAAAGATTCCTTTATAAACCTCTTATAAAAAGTCAAAAAAAAAGGTATAAATGACTTTAACCCATATTCTTGTAAATAGTAAAAATGTTTTGAAATACATTTTTAAGAAACATGGATGTGGATGATAAAGAGATCCCAGTAGATTATTACATATAAACAACCTCGGATAATGAAGAGATTGTGAAATAACCCTTACCTTGTACTTTTCCTTGGTTGGGGTAGGTTAACTCCCTGTATAATGGTGAAATAATTGTTATTAAATTATACAAGAATCATATATATTAATATGATATCATATATGATCTTTTAACATTGATTTATTAATAATATCTTAGAATTATCATCGTTTCGGGTGTTAACTTACTCATTTTCTTTTATATGTTTTGTTACATAAGCCATGTTTGTTGTATCTTATTCATATCCAGAATGATATCAAGTCCTTAAACATCATTTTTAAATCATAAAATGATAATTATACTTGAATGGATACGATGGAGAATGAATCTCATCGCGTTCGTGGAGACGGTAGTCCGTACGTACGCACGAGCGACAATATCATTCTTTTGATATTAAAATAATATATAAATGAATGGTATATCATATATACAGAATCATTAACATGTTATATTTATTATTTACATGAGTTACACATCATTATTATACCCATCCAAATAATATTATATTGAATAACAATTACACCACGACGTGGAGACGGTAAGCCGTACGTACGCACGTATGGTGACATGTTATTCAAAGGGTGGATAGAATACTGAATATGGTTGTACCATACTTATAATAACATCACAGTATATGTGAGATACTGGAGTTATTATTTTAGAATGGTAAGAACAAAGGAAGAAGAAGTGGAAGAAGAAATGAACTTAGAAAAGGGTGGTGAAATCATTACCTCTTCTTCGGGTTCTTCCTTTTGATTTGATCAAAAGGGCTCCTTAGGTTGGCTTTCTGATCAAACTAAGGCCTCTAGGTTGTAGTGAGGGATGTTGGGAGATTATTTGGGCAGAGTTTGGCCGAACCAAAAGGCTTTGAAGGTGTGAAGAAATGAGAAGGAGGAGTGCCCTTTTATAAGAGGGGTGAGGGGCACCTTTGGAAAAGCTAGAAATATTAATTTATAATAAATTCATATTCGGTTTCCAATGGCTCCAAAGTTGAATATTCAAAGGTTGAGGTGGGGATAGGTCGAAAAAAACTCATCCAATAGAATTTAGACAGGTTTGGGTACTTATATTAACCTTATCTTTAAGTATTAACTCTAAGTTAATTAGTTTCACTTTTACAATGTCTCTTTGTATTTTTATATAATATGGTTAATAAACTTACTATATACATCCAAGCGACCCCAAAGTGGTCCATTAATGATTAACCTATCATAATATAAGTCTCTTGGCCGAACCTTAGATTTTTAGGAATTTAATATCAATTAATAATATAATATTTGTTTTAAGAACTCTTTTATGTCAATTTTGACACTATTCAATAGTTGATTTTTGTGAAACTCATAACAGATTTATTACTTCGAAAAAAGTCAATTAAATCAATCCTAATATATCATATTATCCTAGAAAATTAGTTTAATTCATTAAAAGTTTCATATTATATTTATTTGGGTATTTATAATATCAATTATGTTAATTGTTTACTATTTTAGTAATTACTGCATCATCATTGTGTCATAAATAAAATAAATTATTTAATGTCTAAAAATTATAAATAAAACATCATTATGTAGGAAATCTTTTTAGCTTTCTAATGAATATTTATAATCGAAAATCCAACATGTATAACCCTATGTAAAAATTGTTCTTATAAAAGATGTAAGCTTATGCCATTTTTATTTTTATTTTAACTTTATTAATATAATGTGTCCCTACCACATACAAGTGGCTCCAAGGGGTCCCCAAATTGACCCAAGGATGCCCATGGTCGGGTATGTGTCCACCAATAAGGTTAGGACACGTTTTAGGGTAATTTTGTATTATTATAATATTATTTTTTAACCCTTATTTACCGGATTTACCCTTTAACCATGGTAAATAAAATATTTACCGCAGTAATTATTCAAAATGTCTAAAAATAAAAGTTACCTATTTACACAATTTGAACATCCTGATTCCAAATATGGAATCCATTTTCCTAAATTCAAAACACAGAAGTGGCAGAAATTAATTTAAAATTAAATCCCGCTGTCAAAACAAAAAGCGTGTTTTTAAGAGATAATAACTATCAAAAGATTGACACTTGTTTATGTTCGGTTTAATTGTAAAATTATGTCCAATGATAAACATTAAATTGAATGGTAAAAATATATTCTAAATATACTTTAAAACCACTCAAATTCATAATTTATCACTATTAATTATTTTGATTAAAAAAGTTGTTTTTAATTAAAATTTAGTAATTTTCACTATTCATCAAAATATAAAAGTTATCCGAAAAGTACCAAAATTTCACCCTAGGATAATTTCGATATTCCGAATCCAAAAATGAAGTCCATTTTGAAATATAAAATATATATGATTTCAAAAAGTAGGTATTACTATTTACAACGGCTAGTTTAATTAGTTGTGGTGTGTGTTAGAACTCGAGGTTGCGTACAACACACGCTATCGCATTATTCGAAGGGAAACGTACCGTAGAAGCTTGGGGTGTTACATTCTAAATTTTTTGATGTCTCCATTTAGTCAAAAAGTTTAAAATATTGTATTTAAAAAGGTTTCACTATCAAAAGTTGATAAAAGTGCAATACTGAAAATGAATCTGTTCTTGCATTATGACTAAGAAACTCATAATATGGATTCTAAAATTATAAGGATAATATAAAGTTTAAAATTTAGTTAATATTATTCATGAACTCTTTTAATGGATTTTTTTTGGGTAAGTCATGGTGTAATTGAACTCAGTGTTGCGTGTAGTGCAAGTTATTGAATTATTTTGAAGAAATAACACACTATGAAATCTTGGGGTGTTACAGTAAAGGATTAGGTTTTGTCTAATCTCATTGCAAAAGGAAAGTGTTGTAATAAATTTTTCAATCCTCTCAAAAGTGAGGATATAGGGAATGTCCATCTCTCTCAAGGAGTTAAAGGGACCATGAAGAGTTGATTGGGGTTTTATCTAAACCACTATGACCGTGAAGAGTGGATTGGGGTTTTATCTAAACCACTATACACTATTACAAATCACAGAATAAACAACCCCAACCTTTTATCAATGCTTTTTTAAAAATGATGATAAATGACACTTTTATCATTACTAATTTTAGAGGTTATAAATGGTAACTTTTATTAGCATTTTTTAGTGTTGATAAAGACTTCTATTTATCAGTGCAATTTTAGCCCAAATAAAGGGTAGTTTTATCATAGTTTTTTATCGTTAATAAAGGATGACCTTTATCAGTGTTTTTAGTGCTGATAAAGGCTTTCTTGATTTAAAAATATTAAACCATATTAGAATAAAAATAATTTGCAATTTTATTTTCATAATTTATGTAATACCAAAATTTTAAATTTCTATTAAGAAATAAAAACATTTAATAATGTATTAAAACACATTAGAAAAATGTATACCTAAATATAATATATTACAAATTTATTTAAATAATTATATAAATATAAATATAAATATTTAAATAAATTATACAAATACATTATAAATAAATGTACAAATATATAAATATATAGAATATATAAATATATAAATATATAAATATAGAATAAAAATATTATAAATATACAAATATATAATATAGATATATGAAAATAAATAAATAAATATTTATATATATAAATACACATAAATATATAAATAAGTATATATTAATTCACACACACACATTTTTGGAACAAATATATATAAATATAAATATAAATATTAGAATATTAAAACATTAAAATATACAAACATACAAATATATGAATATAAATATATCAATATATCAATAGACACACACACACACACACACACATTAGATAGAGGGGATTACAATAACCAAACACACACACACACACTTAAGCATCTAAGTGAGTCAAACCTCGTCTCTCCTCACAATGATTGACTGGTACCTACCAGACCTATTTTTAGTATATATCAATGGACCTTGTTGGCCCAGAAAATTAAAGTTCTGAAGGCCCTGTGGTATGATGCATCAAAGCGCCCTGCTATTTTGCGCCCACATGTACCATGGCCAAGCTAACTACACTGTGCTTCATTTCATTGAACTTAGCCTTCATGATATAGTGTCTCTCCTTGCATCATCATGCTAAACATGATGTCTCGGTGTGTTAATTGCATGCTTACATGGTCTGCATTGAGGAGCTCCCTGTAGAACTCCTAAAGGGGAGCCACCATGCCCAAGGTAATGTCGTGATGCCCCATGTGTCGAACTGCTAATGTCCATAGGGATCTCCGTGGAGCCCTTAGTGATGAACCAATCCCCATGCCTATAATAGAGGTTCCTTATGGAGCGCCTCATTATTCACCTTGCATGCGTCATAAAGCTCCCCGTGGAGCTCACCAAAATGCTTAGGACATTCACCCAGCATTACATCCAACCAGGAAACTCTCCATCCCACATTAGGAATTTGAGTGGGTAGGGGTTGATTGAATCACTCGAGAGTGATTGCCAAATCCTAATATATCATTCCACCAACACCTTCAATTATTGACCACCACACACCACAATGCCGCCAGTCGATCGCCCGCCGTCGACTGCCCTGCACCGTCATCCATCATGTCATGCCATCATGTCATGCCATCATTCTTCCACTTTCACGACCCTGCTATTTTTTAGGGATGTATGGGCCATAGGCCCTGTGGATCGAATGTCCAATTAAATGGCTTGAAAGCTCATTTATCATGAATAGTACTGCTTCTATAGTACCCCAATACAGTACTTACCACAATACCCGCACTGAAACAGTACTACAATACTACTATAGTATAACCGCAGTTCATCCTTACCCAAATTAAACCCAGGTTTTCCAACAAATATATATACATTTGCACAAATATACAAATTTTGCAACAATATATAAATATATACAATAAATATATACACATAAATATATAGAAATACATACACACATTTTCTAAAAAATATATAAATGTATACATGTACACACAAATATATATATATAGACACACACACACATACAATTTGTAACATATATATATTAATATGTATAAATATATATACAAATTTTATAACAAAAATTATACATATATATACACATTTTGCAACAAATATATAATTATATACACATTAATTTTTATAAAAATATACACACTCTAAATATTTTTTTTTCATTTTCACGAGCAAACCTTGTTCTTTATTAATGAATACTTTGAGGAGTCTTTCATACATTATGTCGTAATTATCTCTTGTAGTTTTTTGTCACGACCCCTCCCTCCAAAGATGCCCCTCTTGAGCTGACAATGGAGAAAGAGAGATAATGACTCCCGAGTCCTGCCTCCAGTAGGCCCTGGGGTGGCGACCAGCACCAACAATATACAATTTCACAATATGGGAGGCATTACCCTTTTTAAGAAAAATAATATCAGGAGATATGATGAATCATCCACAAAACAACTCCAAGATATGTATAAAAGAAATCCAAAACCTTCCCATATGCATGTGCAAAATAAAACTGATACAAATACAAAAGTCTCCAATGTACCAAAAATAAAGCTAAGTAGCAGCACAAAAACTATCCTAAAGAACGATTTAGTAACGCCCAACACAGTCCATGTAATCCTCATGGAAACCTGAAAGTAGTTTTATATACGTAGGTTGAGCATACAAGTATACTCAGTAGAAAAAACCTAAGTCTCTCATGCATAAGTGGAAGGAAGCATACTAATGCCCCTGTGACAAAACAACAGAACCAAACAACACTTAAGCAGGTATACTAATCATCACAACCTCACCAAGGCATGATCACCAAATAATGCCAGTCAAGTAAAGTAATATAGTAATCACATCGATGACAGGGTACCCTGCACCACTTTACCGCTGATTAGGTGCTCTTACACCCTAACGAAAAACGTCCTAGTGCTTCCACCTCTTCCAAAAGAACCACGTCACAACCCGCCCTCACACACTTGGGTGTCACAGCTAGCCCCATTACTTGGGAAAACGAAGCTCATCACATCCCTCACGCACACACCTGGTCCACATACCACATCACATTCTGAAAACATCTAGTAAAGCACAACACATCTCATCCCGAAGAAACTTGAGAAAACCCAACTCACCTCATCCTAAAGACATCTAGGAAAACACGGATCGTCTCATCCCAAACACACATGGGAAAACACAACTCATATGCACACACCTGAGCCTCACAAACCACAATATGCCCAAAGAATCTTGGGCTATCACCGCCAGGAAGAAGGGGCAGGGAAGCGTGGGTGGCCAACCAGCCATCCCCCCACTGGGATGTTTGGGAAAGACAACATCCCCTGTGACGATGGGGGTGTTCGGTACATAGTGCTAAACTAGGGTAGGGTGCGTATAGAAATCACAAAGAAAATACAAGTAACACACACACACACACATAATTCTAAACATTCCTGCCCAACCTATTGGTTCTCAAACAATCAACCGGCTCACAATACCACCTTTGCTGCTACCTCTAAATGCACAACTACACAAAAAGACAAAAACTCAATTCATACCCCCAATCAATTTGTTTAACCAATTCTAAATTTTTATTAAAAAAATAATCTATTCATTCTATATCTACCTGTGCATCTACTAAACACAAGAAACAATAGGGAACACAACCAAAGTCATATCAGAAGGTGAAGAGCCAATAAACTAAAGTAGCTTTACATTCCTATATGTTAATACCCACTCCAACCACTGCCATCATCATTCTTAAAATTCATTTTTCCCAATCCGTCCTCTCACTAAGAAAACCCCCAACTCACAGCTACACCCAACAACACATCTCATCACAACCATTCTCGGTAGTCCTGTTGCATAACAACATCTCACCTACCACATCCAACAACATAATCACAACACACCCCAATAGAAGCCCCACTACACAAAACTGCCCATCCATTCCACAATCAGTCAATCTATTAACTTGAGATTCCATTACTCCTTCCTAACCACCCCACAACACATAAAAATGCTCACAACCATACCACCACACAAATCAAACAAAACATATTCAGATTTAACAAGCCATATATTCTTTAATTCCACTTGTTAACTTCCAGGGTTATCATAGAAACAAACAAAGACCCCCAATGACCATGATTTCAGTAGGCATATAGCCCATACAATTCACAACATTGATCAAAATATCAATAAAATAGTACGATCATACACCACTTTCCCCAGGCCCCACATATTGATCTTAGCCGGTTTAATTATCTTTTTTAATCCAAATTCAACCATGTTCTCAAGAAACATTGATACGCCTACCTCACATGATGTACAAATAAAAGAGAGATTAAGGAAAATCTACATGGAAGAAGAAGCGATCAACACTTCCTTATTGCACCCAAAATAGGGGGCACACATGTAGCAAGAAAAGCCTCTTAGGAAAACATGATTCAAAGGATACACCACAAATGAACAACTCCTCAATGAATAAAGGTTATGAGGATGTCTAGTATCAAGAGAAAGGATAAGGAATAAAATAAGGGATGACCTCTTTCTTAGAAGAATTAGATTTGAGACTCACGAGATATGAAATAGTTTTGAATTTCCATTAAAGATGGATCTCAACAAAACCACGCGGTTTTACCAATTAGAAGGCTCCTGAATTTTTAGAAAATTAAAGATATGATTCATAGCCCTTGAAACTACATCAAAACCACTTAAATATGGTATTAAATTCATTTTACATCAAATAAAACGTTAAAGGAGTGAAACTGGAAGAAACTAGAGAAAAATTGGAATTTTGAAAAACTATTGGAAAAGTAAAATGACTCACCATTAGGTGAGTCACCGGTGCGAGCTACCAGTGCGAGGAACCAGTACAAGATACTGATGTGAGGCACCAGTGCGAGTCATCAGTGTGAGCTACCGGTGCGAGTCACCGTTGTGACTCACCATCATGACCTACCGGTGTGAGTCACCATTGTGACTAATTGTCATGACCTACTAGTGCGAGTCATTATTCTGAATCACTGCTATGACTAACCATTTCGAGCTACCATTGGAAAAACTAGAAATTTTGGAAAAGTCTGAAAATGAGTCACCATGACCTCCTAGAACACTTCAACCACTAGATTTTCACAAAGTAATGGACCAGAGAGGTCCAGGTCATTACATCAGATACCTATCAAACTATTCTAACCCTAGAGAATTAAAAACCAAACCCAAAAGGAAAAGAGGGGTCCGAACAACCATCCTGTGAGATACCTCTAAAGGATCCCGCTACACTTGAAACACTGCTAACAACCAAACACATCAATGTTTAATGATAAACCACCCTGCGTTGTTCGAAAGATAGAGTGGAAACCTCCTCATCCAAGAACACCTCCTATAACATCTACTAACACTACTAGAAAAACAGGTATTTGCGACGGGTCATTTGCGATGAGATCCCGTCGCAAATGGCTTTTTGCGACGGGGTCCCGTCGCAAATGACCCGTTGCTGAAAACGGTGTTGCAATAACATTTTTTTGCGACGGGCCCGTCGCTAAAGCCCTTTTCCGCGACGGGGAGAATCCCCGTCGCAACTAGTACTCCGTATATTTGTAAAAAACTATTTGCGATGGGGCCCGTCGCAAAAACTATTTTTTAAAAAATAAAAAAAATAATAATAATATTTGCGACGGGAATAGTATCCCGTCGCAAATACTATAAAAAAAATAAAAAAAATAAATTGTTAATAAATTATTTTAATTAATATAATAATAATCCAATTATAATTCAAAAATAAAAAATAATAAAATATTAATAAATGATTTTAATTAATATAATAATAGAATTATAATTCAAAAATAAAAATAATAAATTATTTTAATTAATATAATAATAATAGAATTATAATTCAAAAATAAAAAATAATAGAATATTAATAAATATTTTATAATGAGACAGAAACTACGAATAGAAAAAAAATCATATTTTGATTTCACAAATTTTATAACATAAATACAAACTCTAATCTGAAGGAGGGGGGGGGGGAGGGGGGGGGATCTGCAGATGGTGGTGGAGGAAACTCCATCCCTAAAGCATGAGTGAGTCGGCGCATGTACTCCATCTGCTCCTGATGCTGCTGCTGCCACCGACTCGTCTGCTCCTCGTACAGCTGCTGCTGGCGTCGACGCTCCTCCTCATGCTGCTAACGCATCTGCTCCTGCTCCTGTCGGAGACTCTCTATCAGTGCAGTCTGAGATCGCAACTGATCCTCATACTGTGTAGCAGAAGAAGATGCACGAGCTCCTCTCGAGCTGGACGCCGACATCGCAGCACTGCCATAATAATCTCCGGGAGTCAGTCGAGAGCTGATACCAACTACCCGACCCTTCTCGAAGGCATACTGGGTGGCCTGCATCCATGCCGCCTCATCAAACTGATGGTCAGTGGTCTGATCTGATGACTCGGCCTGACTCTCAGGCTGGGCCTGTGACGCTGCGGCCTCATATGACTCCTGTAGTTGCAATTTAAAAATAAAATTGTGAATATATTATATACAATTAATTTTTAAACTTGAAAACAAATAATACTAACCACGATGTGATGCTGACGATCACCTCTGAGCTCCCCAGTAGCAGGATCACTATACATCCTCCGATATACGTCGTACTCCGTAATATCGGGGTGCTCGACAGCCTATAAGAATAAAAAATAAACTGTTAATATTTATAGTTATATAAAATATTTATAAATAATGTACGTACCAGATGCTGTCTATGAGTACTGAAAGAACGACTCTCAGCTCGATGGGTCACCTCCTGTCTCCCTTGATTCTGCCTCCCCACCGATGATCTCCTCTGAAAGGAACCACTCAACCAGTGCGCACATAATCCATCCCATACATGGGATGAAATGTACTCTGGTCGGTGTGCTCTACATGACTCGTCAAAATCTGACACTCCTGCTTTCTTCATCGCAGCTTTTCTTAAATTGTGCAAAAACTGACAAAGGCGATCACGCATGGCCACCTCCCATGCCTCGTGGATGGCGTCACGCATGGTATCCTCGATCGGATACCATAAACCCTACAAATAAATCAAAATATCAAGTTAGAAATGAAATAATTTTCAAAATAAAAATTATTTATTTACGTACGTACCAACCAATGGCCGAACATGGCCTGCTGCACATCAATGAAAATCTGCTCCCATGTGGTCCATGGCTGAGAGAAATAGTTGCGCAAAATAGCGCTGCCCTGTCCGACTGCTATATGCGGAAAACTGTAAAAATAATAAACATTTATTATGTGAATAGATTAATGAAATCTTAGTCAAATCAACAGGTTATCACACAGGTTATCACACCTCCGTGTGCGTGGATCAAACCCAAGACGTGGACGTCGCTCGGGGACGGGGTCAGGAATCATCAATCGTGCAAGACCTCACCCCCTCCGCGTACTCCCTGGAGCGCCTGCAGGCTAAGGGTCATCTGGCAGCAACTCATCCGTATCGAAAGTCAGGTCAGCATCCGCCAACTCATGAAATGTGGCATCGTCGATCTGAAACAGAAAATGTTAATGTTGTTAGCAAATAATTCATAATTACTATTATATATACATATATACATATTATGATTGTATATAAATACCATGGAATTCTATCAGTGTTCATCTTCATCATCATCTTCATATATGTCAATGTCATCTTCATATTCCTCCTCAACATCATCGATATCCATTCGAGTTACAGTTGCTTCATCTCTTACCATTTCAAATTCATATGTGACATCATTAACATCATCGTCATCACCGACTCTTAAATGTGGGGTGTCGTCATCGATAATCATGTCTCTTTGCAAAAAAGATTGATTTTGAGTACTCTCTTGAAAAACTTCAATTCTTTGCACATCAGTGAAAGCACATTTACTTTGACTAAACTGATTGTCTCGAATTTTGATTTTTATTACACTCCACCAATCAGTAAAGTCTCTTGATGTAGCACAGTACTTTGCGTAATAAACTTGATGTGCCTGTTGAGCCAATAAGAATGGTTCATTTACTGCGAGAACACTTTTACATTTAATATCGATGATTCCATGAGTCGGATGAACACGCACGCCTCTCTCTGTATCCAACCACCGACATTTGAACATGGTTATGTAATGTTGTCCAAGATAACAGAGTTCAATGATTTCATCAAGTATGCCATAAAAGTCAACTTCATTTTCTCGATGATGAGATCCTCTCAAGCTAACTCCACTATTCATTGTTTTTTTCGATTCCCCATATGCATGTGTGTGGAATCGAAATCCATTCACCACAAATTCATTATAAGTTTTAACAAGTTTGGAAGGTGGGTTACTCAATACACACAGCCGTTTGTCAATTTTATCAGCATGTCGAGACACCTGAAAATTTGTGAAATAATTATCAATATAGTAAACTATACATTGAATGAGTTGCTAAAAGATAAAGAATTTATGTTACCAGTTTTTGAAACCACTGAGAGAAATTTTTCAGTCGACGTTCTTCGAGAGCAGCTGCTGTAATTTGTGGAATTTGTTTCTTGATATGATTATCATACAACCTATAAAAACCAAAGTTATTTACTGTAACATAAATGATAGAATAAGTGATATAAACACTTACAGTACAACTGATGTCATCTCTTCACAGTTGAGTAGAACATACGTATGAGCTCTATGATATTCATCATCTGAAAGCCAGCGTTCATAAACTCCACCAAAACCAAGCTCTGACTGGTTGAAAACAGATAATTGATTGTCGATTTCATCAATATTCCTCTCGTTCCGTCCCATTCGGTTGTGTTTTGAAGGATACTCAGATTCAAAATAATGGGAGCAGAAAAAAGATATTTCCTCTTGCAAATAAGCTTCTGTAATAAATCCTTCAACAGATGCTTTGTTACGTACTTTTCTTTTCAATTTTTGCATGCATCTTTCAAATGGGTACATCCATCGAAACTGTACTGGACCTCCACATTTGGCTTCATATGGCAAATGTAACATCAAATGTTCCATTGAGTCGAAGAAAGATGGCGGAAATATTTTTTCCAGTTTACATATAATTACAACAACATATTTTTCAAGTTTGTCTAGAGCATCATAATCTGCTGTAGCCGCACAAATTTCCCGAAAAAATTGAGACATGTCTGTTATGGAATCCCAAATCACATAATTCAATAGACCTCTTAATCCAATGGGTAGTAGTCTTTCCATTATAACATGACAATCATGACTTTTTAATCCAGTAATATGACCATTCTTTACACATCTACCCAAATTGGAAGCACAACCATCTGGAAGTCTCAAATCTGCAATCCACTGACAAAATAATAAACGGTTTTCTTTAGACAGTGTATAAGTTGCTTTTGGTTTCAGTAACCTTTCTGTTCTGACATTCTCAAACAGTTCCAATTCTGGACACCTACAAATTTGGGCAAGATCTAAACGTGCATTTACATTGTCTTTGCTCTTTCCTGGCGTATCCAAAACTGTATGAAACAAATTATCAAAACAGTTCTTCTCAATATGCATGACATCTAACATGTGTCGGACCAACATCATATGTACTGACACCAGTACTCCACAATAAATTTAATTCATCAATCAATGGTTTCAAATAAACATCAATATTTTTCTTCGGATGTCCTGGAATTAGTAAAGTCAAAAAGATATATGGCTCCTTCATCAACATCCATGGAGGTAAATTGTACGGAGTTAAAAAAACAGGCCAACATGAATATTGACTACCATAAGATCCAAACGGACAGAAACCATCAGTGGAAAGCCCCAGTCGAACATTTCTAGCTTCTAAAGCAAAGGATGAATGCACTATATCAAAATGTTTCCATGAATCACCATCGGCTGGATGATTCAAGCTTTTATCGGTTGAAATATTCTCTTTATTCCATGACATCATTGTCGCTGTATTCTTAGACATGAATAAACGCTGGAGTCTGGATGTAAGCGGAAAATATCTCAACTGTTTTACAGGAATCAAACCAGACTTCCCGTGTTGTCCTTCTTTATATCTCAGTTGCCCACATGTGAGACAACTATCCAACGACTCATTTTCCCCAGAATATAAAATGCAGTCATTTGAACATGCATGAATCTTCTGACAAGTAAGTCCCAAATTTCGAACCAGCCTCTTACTCTCATAGTAATTTGCAGGTAAAACATTTCCTTCGGGTAATAGTGTTTTAAGCAAAGAAAATATCTGGTCAAAACAGGTGTTTGGCATTCCGTTATCTGATTTGATAGCCATAAATTTTGCAATTGCTTCTAATTTGCTCATCTTGCAGCCAGGACATAATGCATCCTCAGTAGACTTCAACAACTCATAAAATTCAGACGGTGCCAACTCAGGATTTGAAGCTATATCAGCCGGAGTTTCTGTATGTTGAATAGATGAACCTGCAACATCATGTACTAAATCTTGAAACCGGGATGGATCCGGAATCAAGTTGGTATCACCTGCTCTGGAACTGCGTTCACCGTGTTGATACCAAAATACATAATCTGGTTGAAAACCAAAACGCAAGAGATGTTCTCCCACTTTGTCAAACGTATCAAACGTTCTCAATGCACATTTTCTGCAAGGGCATTTTATTTTGCCTTCTGAAACAAATTCTGGATTTGATGCTGTAAATGATAAAAAAGTCTCCACACCCTCTACATATACTGGATTTAAACCAGAACTGTTTGGATTTCTACGTTGATTTATCCATATGCGGTCACCTAATAATGATTGTTGACGACCTCATTGTTCCATATTTCTCTATAAAATATAAAAGCATTACTAGTTTTGAATAATTTGTTAGAAAAAACACTCAACCTAGGATAATTATAGAGTTTAGATCATACACGACTGACGCAAACTTTTTATTGAGATATACCTAAAAATTGACCCTTTAAGAATTAAATATGTTGAGAATAAAGCAAAACATGTTACAAATATTGATAATTTTAATATTATATAAATTTTTTATTATTTTCATAGTACTAATATTATTGGTAAGTATTACTAATTATTACTAATTATTACCAATTATTGGTAATTATTACTAATTATTACCAATTATTGGTAATTATTACTAATTAATACTAATTATTGATAATTATTACTAATAATTACTAATTATTAGTAATTATTGGTAATTATTAGTAATTATTGGTAATTATCGGTAATTATTACTAATTATTACTAATTATTGGTAATTATTACGAATTATTACTAATTATCGGTAATTATTGGTAATTATTGGTAATTATTACTAATTATTGGTAATTATTACTAATTATTGGTAATTATTACTAATTATTGGTAATTATTACTAATTATTGGTAATTATTACTAATTATTGGTAATTATTACTAATTATTACTAATTATTGGTAATTATTGGTAATTATTGGTAATTATTACAAATTATTACTAATTATTGGTAATTATTGGTAATTATTACTAATTATTACTAATTATTACTAATTATTGGTAATTATTGGTAATTATTACTAATTATTACTAATTATTGGTAATTATTACTAATTATTACTAATTATTGGTAATTATTGGTAATTATTACTAATTATTACTAATTATTGGTAATTATTACGAATTATTACTAATTATCGGTAATTATTGGTAATTATTGGTAATTATTACTAATTATTACTAATTATTGGTAATTATTACTAATTATTACTAATTATTACTAATTATTACTAATTATTGGTAATTATTACTAATTATTACTAATTATTGGTAATTATTAAGAATTATTACTAATTATTACTAATTATTGATAATTATTGGTAATTATTACTAATTATTGGTAATTATTACTAATTATTGGTAATTATTACTAATTATTAGTAATTATTACTAATTATTGGTAATTATTACTAATTATTACTAATTATTACTAATTATTGGTAATTATTACTAATTATTACTAATTATTGGTAATTATTGAAATTTATTACTAATTATTACTAATTATTACTAATTATTACTAATTATTGGTAATTATTGGTAATTATTACTAATTATTGGTAATTAATACTAATTATTGGTAATTATTGGTAATTATTACTAATTAATGGTAATTATTGGTAATTATTACTAATTATTGGTAAATATTACTAATTATTGGTAAATATTACTAATTATTGTTAAGTATTACTAATTATTGGTAATTATTACTAATTATTGGTAATTATTACTAATTATTACTAATTATTGGTAATTATTACTAATTATTACTAATTATTGGTAATTATTACTAATTATTACTAATTATTGGTAATTATTACTAATAATTGGTAATTATTACTAATTATTACTAATTATTACTAATTATTGGTAATTATTACTAATTATTACTAATTATTGGTAATTATTACTAATTATTACTAATTATTACTAATTATTGGTAATTATTGGTAATTATTACTAATTATTGGTAATTATTACTAATTATTGGTAATTATTATTAATTATTGGTAATTATTACTAATTATTGGTAATTATTACTAATTATTGGTAATTATTACTAATTATTGGTAATTATTACTAATTATTACTAATTGTTACTAATTATTGGTAATTATTACTAATTATTACTAATTATTGGTAATTATTTGAATTTATTGGTAATTATTACTAATTATTGGTAATTATTTCTAATTATTACTAATTATTGATAATTATTACTAATTATTACTAATTATTACTAATTATTACTAATTATTACTAATTATTACTAATTATTGGTAATTATTGGTAATTATTACTAATTATTGTTAATTATTACTAATTATTGATAATTATTACTAATTATTACTAATTATTACTAATTATTACTAATTATTACTAATTATTACTAATTATTACTAATTATTGGTAATTATTGGTAATTATTACTAATTATAGGTAATTATTACAAATTATTGGTAATTATTACTAATTATTGGTAATTATTACTAATTATTACTAATTATTACTAATTATTACTATTTACCGGTAATTATTTCTAATTATTACTAATTATTACTATTTACCGATAATTATTACTAATTATTACTAATTATTGGTAATTATTACTAATTATTGCTAATTATTGCTAATTATTCCTAATTATTCCTAATTATTACTAATTATTACTAATTATTACTAATTATTCCTAATTATTACTAATTATTCCTAATTATTACTAATTATTACTAATTATTGGTAATTATTGGTAATTATTACTAATTATTGGTAATTATTACTAATTATTGGTAATTATTACTAATTATTGGTAGTTATTACTAATTATTGGTAATTATTACTAATTATTACTAATTATTACTATTTAGCGGTAATTATTTCTAATTATTACTAATTATTACTATTTACCGGTAATTATTACTAAGTATTACTAATTATTGGTAATTATTACTAATTATTGCTAATTATTGCTAATTATTGCTAATTATTGCTAATTATTTCTAATTATTCCTAATTATTCCTAATTATTACTAATTATTCCTAATTATTACTAATTATTCCTAATTATTCCTAATTATTCCTAATTATTCCTAATTATTCCTAATTATTACTAATTATTACTAATTATTACTAATTATTACTAATTATTACTAATTATTACTAATTATTACTAATTAGTACTAATTATTCCTAATTATTGGTAATTATTCCTAATTATTCTTAGTTATTACTAATTATTCTTAATTATTACTAATTAGTGGTAATTATTAGTAATTATTAATAATTATTACTAATTATTGATAATTAGTAATAATTATTACTAATTATTACTAATTATTGACAATTATTGGTAATTATTACTAATTATTGGTAAGTATTACTAATTATTGGTAAGTATTACTAATTATTGGTAATTATTACTAATTATTGGTAATTATTACTAATTATTGGTAATTATTACTAATTATTAATAATTATTACTAATTATTACTAATTATTACTAATTATTGGTAATTATTACTAATTATTACTAATTATTACTAATTATTACTAATTATTGGTAATTGTTCTTAATTATGAGTAATTAAATGAATAATTACCAATAATTAGGAATAATTACCAATAATTAGGAATAATAACATTATTAGTATATTTTATTATTAATATTAAAATAATATAATTTTCTAATTTATATACAATTCTCCTTTCATATGTGTGTTTTCTATCTCCATATACAAATAATACATGTGAAGACAGCAAACACACAGATGAAAAGAGAATTGTATATATATAAAAAATTATATTATTTTAATATTAATAATAAAATATATTAATAATTAAATAATGTTATTATTCCTAATTATTAGTATTTATTACTAATTATTAAGTTATAAAACAATGTAAACATAATTAAATTACAACTAATTAAGAATAATTAAAACTAATAAAACATTAAAAATAAATATTAAATTAAAATAAATATAAATACCTTGAAAATTGATCTGAGGTTGATCTCTGATCGTTTTTCAAAACTTCAATATCAACTCCGGAGAAAAAAATTAAACTTGAGAAAAACTGAACTGTAGAAATAAAATTTTGAGAGAAGAAGAAGATGGAATTTGAGAATGATTTGAAAAAAACGGATGGGGGTATTTATAGGTTAGATTAGTTGCGACGAGCCCATTTGCGACGGGATACCCGTCGCAAATACCTTAGCCAGCATTTATTACGGTCAACGGTTAAATAGTTATTTGCGACGGGTCCCGTCGCAAATAACCACCTGCCGACTTACTATTTGCGACGGGGGAATATTCCCGTCGCAAATACCTTTTACCGCCACCGGTTATTTGCGACGGGAATATTCTCCCATCGCAAATATGTTTCCCGCAATTTGGCGCGCAAAGGGCGCCAGTCCTTTTACGACGGGGAAAGCTATCCTGTCGCAAAAGGCTACTTATTTGCGACGGGCAAATACCCCCGTCGCAAATAAGTTTTTAACAGCGCTATTTGCGACGGGATTTATTCCCGTCGCAAATAACCCGTCGCAAATACCCATTTTTCCCGTAGTGTAACCCAAACGACCACAAAACAAAATACCAAACAACCACCACACAACCATCTCAACCTCCGCACAACCCAAACCAGCAACCATCATAGTCAATGAACTACATTGTCCTAAACACATGAATCTGAGAATTCCATCCTCCATGTCAAGATACTATCCGCTCTGGGCGGCACTGAATCACCTACACAAGTTTAATCGCATCACAATTAATGAGTCTCAATTAGGATTCTGGTCTCCCTGTTTTTACATGTCATGACTTTATTACACTGCACCACACACATTCCAAACCAAGGGAAAACAACTCATTTCATAAAAACAAGGTTCAAACATTACTTTTCCAAAGAAAATAGAACAAGGAAAAACTCAAAACAAATTTGGGTACTGGGTACGCATCTGTATTTCTCGCTCCCAAGTACTCTTCTCTAGGACACCATGCCTCTACAACACGCGAACCAAAGGAATGATCCATCCATGAAGCACCTTCTCCTAATGATCTTGGATCTCTATCGACCATTTCAAGTATGTCACATCATCTTCGATATCCAACTCTCCCCAGTCAATGAAATGAGACTCATCGTGAAGATACCAATGGAGTTGAGAGATGTGAAAGACATCATGGATCCTCTCCAACTGAGGTGGAAACGCCGACTATTATGCCACCTCGCCAACTCACCCCAACACATCAAAGGGTCTGATGAACCTGGGAGAAAGATTACTCCCTCTCCCAAATCTATACTTCCCACGTTGAGGGAACACATTCAATAACATGTGGTCCCCAAAATCAAACTCCAAGGGCCTTATCCTGTGATCAGAGTACGACTTATGCCGGTCCTGTGCTGCTTTCATCCTCTCATGAACAAGCTAAACCTTTTCTATTATCATCTGCACTACCTTGGGACCAAGAACAACTATCCACCCAACCTCTATCTAGAACAAAGGTGAACGACATGGCTTTCCATACAAATATTAGAATGGAGCAATGCTAATGGAAGAGTGATAAATGTTATTATAAGAAAAATATACCAAGGGTAGGCGTCATACCCAAGATCTACCAAAGTCTAAGATGAATGCTTTCAATATATCCTCCAACATCCGGATAGTCCATTATGTTTGACCATCTATCTGAGGGTGGAAGGCAGCACTGAGGCATAACTGGGTGCCAAAAGCATGCTGTAATCCCCTACAGACTCATGAGGTAAAATGTGTATCCCGATCTGAGAAAATGGATCTCAAAACTCCATGTAGCCTCACCACCTCATCCACATATCTCTTTTCGAAGTCATCCACTATGCTCGACTCCTTGATCGCTAAGAAGTGAGCCAATTTTGTCAGCCAATCCACCACTACCTATATAACATCATAGCCTCCCTAAGACCTGGGTAACCCTATGACAAAATCCATCGATATGTCATACCACTTCTACTTGGGAACATTCAAGGGTTTCAATAAACCACCGGGAGCATGGTGTTCGAACTTCCCCTGCTGGTAGACCAAACATTTCGCCACAAACTCCGCCACTGCCCATTTCATCCCGGGCCACCAAAACTGCATCCTCAAGCCACGATACATATTGGAAACCACTAGGTGTACCACTAAGGGTGATATATGAAACTAAAAAAGGACTCCATCACACATCTCCACTAGAACAAAAAACCTTCTATGGAATAACATCTGATTTTGACCATCCAGTGACCATCCATTTGAAGCATCACCATGGTCTAATTGATCGTGCATAACCTCTTCCTCCAAGTCTCCACACTGAGACTTTTCCACCTACTGTATTAGAGAAGGATATAATGTCATCTGGAACAAACAACTTCTACCACCATCCATTCCTGCATCTAGGTGAAAGGCTGCTAACTCCGCCATTGTCTTCTAAGCATCTACAGATTTTTGAAAAACCTCCTTCTATGACTTCCTACTCAAAGCATCTGCCACAACATTCCCCCTTCCCAAGGTATAGGAGATTTCAAAATCATAGTCCTAAAGAAACTTCATCCACCTCCACTATCTCAAATTCAGATCTCATTGGGAAAAGATATACCTCAAACTCTTGTGATCCGTGAAGACCACAAAGTGCTCCCCAATAAGGTAATGACACCATAACTTCAACAAAAAAATGACCACCGCTAGCTCCAGATCATGGGTGGCATAGTTATGTTCATGGAGATGTAACTGTCCAGACCCATAAGATATCACTGCCCATTGCTGCATCAAGACGCATCCGAAGCCCAAATGGGAAGCATCATAAAAAACATCAAATATCATTTCTTCCTCTTGAAACTAGAGCACCAAAGCACTAACCAACTTCACTTTAAGATAGCCAAATACTGCTTGGAACTTCTCTCTACACATAAAATCTTAGTCCTTTCTAGTTAGAGTTGTCTACAAAGATGTAACTTGAGAGAAATCGGGTACAAACCTACAGTAATAGCTCGCAAGACCAAGAAAACTGCAAAACTCTGCCACATTCTTGGGTTCTAACCAAGAAACAACTACTTCAACCTTCAATAGGTCTAATTATACACCCTAATATTACACCACATGTCCAAGGAAATGAACATCTTATGTCCAAAACTTGTACTTGGATAACTTTCTATAGAGCTAGTGGCATCGAAGAACCTACAAAATGGTTCTGAGATGCTCGATATGCTCCTCCTCTGAATTTGACTAAATCAAGATATCATCAATGAATACGATGACGAACTAATCCAGGAACTCATGGAATATGGAGTTCATGAGTCTCATGAATATGGATAGTGCGTTCATAACACAAAAATGCATGACTACAAACTCAAAGTTCCCATACCTACATTTGAAAGTATTCTTTAGGATATTTCCCTTCTTCACCCTCAACTGGTGATATCTAGACCACAGATCGATCTTAAAAAACCAAATTTCCCCTATCAGTTGGTTGAAAAGATTGTCTATCCTTGTAAGAGGGTAACTGTTCTTGACCATCACTTGATTCAACCTTTGGTAGTCTATGAAAAAACTTTAGCCTACCATCCACTTTCTTTATGAACAACACTGGAGCACCCCACAATGACACACTAGGCCAGATAAAGCCCTTATTTATATGATCATCTATCTAAATACTCAACTCCCACAACTCAAAAGGTGCCATCCGATAGGGATCCATTGAAATAGAAGAAGCACCAGGGTGTAAGTCTATCTTAAACTCAACACCACGTAGAGGGGGTAGAGTCATAACCTCCTTGGGGAAAACATATAGGAACTCCCCAAAAACAATGGGAACCTCCACCATCCCATAATCTACTGATTCCACTGAAATCTCATCCAATAAGGAAAGAAAAGGCTCTACATGCCTACTTCCCACCTAACAACTCCACTCACCAACAAAAACCACACACTAGATATCCATGTATTAAATCATGACTCTTATTTAGAAGCATTTGATAATAGACTGTATAGAATACCACCATTAATTGCCGAGAAATGACATTGTATGTTTGTGTGTGTAGCAAGAAGAGATCCCCATGGGACTGATGCGGTCCCATCATTAGCTTACATCCCCAGTACACATCAAACAAGTTGGTCTGAACTTCGACTGGCATACTCAACACTAGGGGAATGGGAATCCTCTCTACGTATAGTCCCAGAGAATGTTCTAGATCACATGAAACAAAGGAGTGCAAAGCTCCTGAATCAAACAAATCACAAGAAAGGGTACTAAACAAGCTGATCGTACCTATAACAACCTCTAGTCTTGCCGGAACTGCTACCTCCGCTGCATGCAACTAACCACACCCGAATCATATTCCCCTATGCTGATGACCACCTCCATGACCATGCTTGGGTTGAGGTCCCTGAGGAACACCCTGAGGTCAGCCTCTACCAACTCCTTCTTCACTCAGTGGAGCATGAGCCTACTATTCCTACTACTAAAATGGACCAGCTATCAACTGATGCTGAGGCTGGCATGAAACTTGTCCACCTCCACCATACTGAGCTCTAATGACCTCTAGAAACTAATTATGTAGATGGACATGAACCCCAAAGAAGAAACACATCATCCCCAATACCATGGGAAAGGCATGAGGACCAGAAGGTCGAAATGGAAACTAAGGAGGTCAGCTCTCCACCAGTCAAAACCTCGAAGGCCCTGGCGCTTGAGACCTAATGCTGGTAACCCCATCTCTCAAAGAACCCAATTAGATCCCCTATCACGGTAGAACTCCTCATGAGTGAATCATATCAATCACTTCCTACTTCTTATGAACCTCTAATTACATCAATAATGTAAAGGGAGTAACAGTGTACTGGACAGAAGGACGAAGTGCCTCCTATAGGCATCTCACATGAGACTCTTCATCCAGAAAGAGATCTGGGAAAAAACGAAGGAGATCCTTAAACTTAATCCCCAGCTCCTGTATTGACATACTACCCTACTGAAGGGAGAGTAGATATTATCTTTTCTTAACCTTCATAGTTGATGAAAGAAATTATGGTCAGAACTCCTCGAAATCTACCCACAGAATGTCAGCCTCCTTTCTCTCCCCCAGGTACAACATCCTCCACTGACATGCAACTCCCCGCATCTGACTCACTACCAAAGGAACCCAAAACTATGTTGGAGATTAGACCAAACTGAAGGTGATATCAAGCTCCTTGATCCAACTCTCCGTCTCTATGTTTGAAACACTTCCTTCATAATTTACCAATGCCTTTTTCTAGAAATCACATAACGTTCTCTACCACTGGTCATCCTCCTTCACAGGATCAACCCTCCGCTGATCAACCAGATCAACCTGCTGAGCCTCAACCGCCTGAGCCACACACGGAAAAAGATCGATTTCCATAGATGAAAGGTAAACAAGGAATTCATAAGCCCGAATATTATGAAAATTTATTTAAGATTCATTTTAACTCATTATTCATTTAAATTTCCCAAAACACCTAATTAAAACAGAAACAAAAGTCATTACGATGCATGTACCTTTACTAGGGTCTCTACCCTGCAAATAGTGTAGTCTCACTTGGTCATTCGGTAGGCTCAAAGTCCTTTCATCGGATCACAGGGGGCCCTAAAATCCCGTGTCCTAGCCGGTCTTCCCTGGACTATGTCATGCACCAAGATCACCCAACATTATTTCTCTACCAACACATGAAATCCTCACTATAACTAACCCCAATATTTATCCTATCTCTCAACCATAAGATTCTGATACCATTCTGTCATGACCCCCTCCCTCCAAAGATGCCCCTCCTAAGCTGGCAAGGGAGAAATAGAGATAATGACCCCTGAGTCCTACCTCCAGTAGACCCCGGGGTGGCGACCAACACCAAGGGTATACAATTTTACAATATGGGAGGCATTAAACTTTTTAAGAAAAACAAGACCGATAGATATGAGGGATCATCCTAAAAACAACTCTAAGACATGTATAAAATAAATCCAAAACCATCCCACATGCATGTGAAAAATAAAACCGATACAAATACAAAAGTATCCAAAGTAAGTACCAAAACTAAAGCTAAGTAGTGACACAACAACTATCCCAAAACATGATCTAGTAAGGCCCAACATGGTCCATGTAATACTCCTGTAATCCTGAAAGCAATTTTATATATGTAGGGTGAGCATACAAGTATAATCAGTAGGGAAAACCTAAGTATCTCTTATACAAGTGGAAGGAAGCACACTAATGCCCTTGTGAGAAAACAACATAACCAAACAATACCTAAGCAGGTATACTAACAATCCCAACCTCACTAAGGCATTCTCACCAAATAATTATAGTCAAGTAAAGTAATATAGCAAGCACATCGATGATAGGGTACCCTGTACCACTTTACCACTGATTAGATACTCTCACACCCTAACAAAAAACGTCCCGAAACTCCCAACTCTTATGAATGAACCACGTCACAGCCTTACCACACACACTTGGGCCTCACAACTAGTCCCATCACCTGGGAAAATGAAACTCATCACATCCCACCCTTACACACCTAGGCCTCATAGCTAGTCCCTTCACCTGAGAAAATAAATATCATCACATCCTGCTCGCACACACCTGGGCCACATATCACATCACATCCCACAAAAACTTGGGAAATCACCACACATCTTATCCCAAAGACACATGGGAAAATACAACCCACCTCATCCTGAAGACACTTGAAAAAAAACTCACCTTATCCCAATGACACCTAAGAAAAAACAACTCACCCGCACACACTTGGGCCTCACATGACATTACCTTTCTAAATAATCTTGTGTTATTGCCACCTAGAAGAGGGATTAGGGAAGAGTAGGTGGCTAGACATCCATCCCCCCGCTAGGATGTTTGGAAAAGACACCCTCACCTATGATTATGGGGGTGTTCGGAATATAGTTCTCAACTAGGGTGGGGTGTGTATAGAAATCACAAGGAAAATAAAAGTAATACATATATATAATTCTAAATACTCCTTCCCAACCTATGGGTTCTCAAACAATCAACCATCTCACTATACCGCCTTTACTGCTACCTCTAAATGCACAACTACACAACAAGACACAAACTCAATTCTTACCCCCATCCAATTCGTTTAACAAATTGTAAATATTTATTAAACAATTCATTTATTCATTACATATCTACCCGAGAAACTACTAAACACAAGCCACAATAAGGAACACAACCAAAGTCATATCAGAAGGTAAATATCCAATAAACTAAAGTAGCTTCACATTCCTCTACGTTTAATAACCACACCAACCACTCTCATCATTATTCTTCAAAGTCATTCCACCCAATCCATCCTATTACTAAGAAAACACCCAAATCATAACTGCACCCAACAACACATCTCATCACAACCATTCTCGAAATTCCTACTGCATAACCACATCTCACCCACCACATCCAGCAACATAATCACAACACACCCTGATATAAGCCCTATTTCACTACACTTCCCATCCATTCCACAATCAATCAATCTCTAAACTTGAGATTCCATTACACCTCTATAACCACCATAGAATGCATAAACATGATCAAAACCATACTACCACACAAACTAAACAAAACATATTCAGATTTAACATGTAATCCATTCTTTAATTCCTCTTATTAACTTATAGGGTTATCATAGAAACAGTTTGATCTCAAGGAATACATTTATTAGCTGAGTGTATATGGTTAACCGATTTCATAACAATTGTTCGACATGAAATAAAACATCATGCATTCTAGAATCTATTCGGTGCATAAAAAAGACCCCCAATGACCATGATTTTCAGTAGGCATATATCCCATAATATTCACAACATTGATCAAAATATCAACAAAATAGTACGATCATACGCCAATTTCCCCATGCCCCACAGATTGATCTTATTCGGTTTAAATATAGTCGTTAATCCAAATTCAACCGTGTTCTCAAGAAACATTGATACACCCACCCCACACGATTGAAAGATAAAAGATAGATGAAGGAAAACCTACCTGGAAGAAGAAGCGATCAATAATTCCTTATTGCACCCAAAATAGGGGGCACACATATAGCAGGAAAAACCTCCAGGGAAAATGTGATCCAAAGGCTACACCATGAACACACAAATCCTTAGGGAAGAAAGGTTCTGGGGATGTCTAATATCAAGATAAAGGATAAGGAATAAAGGAAGGTAAGATCTCTATCTTAGAAGGATTAGATCCGAGACTCACATGATATGAAATAGTTTTGAATTTCCATTAAAGCCGGATCTCAACAAAACCACACGGTTTGACCATTTAGAAGGCTCCTGATTTTTTAGAAAATTAAATATATGATTCATAGACCTTGAAATGGCTTCAAACCCACTTAAATATGGTATTAAATTCATTTTCTATCAAAGAAAATGTTAAAGGGGAAAAACTGGAAAAAATTGGAGAAAAAAAGGATTTTTGACAAACTATTGGAAAAGACAAATTGCTCACCTTTAGTTGAGTCACTGGTGTGAGCTATCGGTGCGAGTCACTGGTGTGAGATATTAGTGCGAGTCACCGGTGAGAGTCACTGGTGTGATCTACCAGTGTGAGTCACCGTCACGACCTACCGACGTGAGTCACCGTTGTGACTCACCGTCGCGACCTACCGGTGCGAGTCACTATTCCAAATCACTACTGTGAATCACCGCTGTGACTCACCATTCAGAGATACCATTGGAAAAACTAGAAATTTGGAAAAGTCTGGAAACGAGTCACCGTGACCTCCCAGAACACTTCAACCACTAGATTTTCACAAAGTAATGGAATAGAGAGGTCCAGGCCATTAAAATTTTCCATAAAATGGATCTTACATATTCTCCTCATTGGAGTGTAAAATTAGGTCCATATTAGGTGTGGGGTTGACCTTTTCTTCCTTATACAGGGTTGGTTCAGATTCTTTTTCATTCATCATTCTGACACCTTCTCCATTTTCTAGTAAAGGTTAAACAACTACAGTGTCACATATTATATATAAATATATATACATATATATATATATATATATATAATACACACACACACACACACACATTTTTGCAACAAATATATAAACATTTTAAATATATAATTAATAGATACAAATTTTGCAACAAATATATTCACAATTTACATATGCATAAAAATATATACACATTTTAAAACAAATTTATCTACATTTTATATATACAAAAAATATATATACACATTTTGTATATATACAAACATTATATATATATTAATACACACACACACACACATTTTGTATATAAATATATATACAATATACATATTTTTCAAAAAATATATAATTACACACACACACACACATTTTGAAATAAATATATATTAATACACACATTTTAAAAAAAATATATATTAAAAAATATATATATATATAAATATATATAAATATATAAATATATAAATATATAAATATATAAATATATAAATATATAAATATATAAATATATAAATATATAAATATATAAATATATAAATATATAAATATAAATAAATAAATAAATATATCATTATGTAACAAAAAAAATAACTCAAGATAGTGGTAAGGTTTTTCATTCATAAAGTGTTGTGTAGGGATTCAAAACTTGCCAAATTCTAATAAATTTTTAATTTTAGGTGGTCTTCACCTATGAGGTTATCTTGAGCCCATAAAAGTACGAGTCTGCCTTTGGGGAATGCCTTTTAGGGTTATTCATCAGATAAAAATTCAATTTTTTGAATGATTTTATAAGTACTTATTTCTAGAACTAATAATGGATGGATTTTTCCATGGTTAAAATCATTGATAATGGACCACTTTGTCAATGGTAAAAAAGTATTGATACACTTTTATTCCTTTTAAAGCCTCAATTTTTAGTAGTGTATAAATTCATATGCTTCATTATTCTTTACTGTGTATGCTTAATGGATTGCCTAAATTCATAAATCCCACTACATATTCACTTTATAATTCTTGAATTGTTTAATATATTTATCAAACTTATTCCACATTCACAATTTTATTAATCTAATTATTTTGGATTAATAACCCCCACACTTTTCTCTCTCTTTATCACCTGCATGGGATTTAAACATTGGTATCAGAGACTACCCTTTAAGGAAATTTTTTCTTTATTGTTATCATGTCTCATACCTAACTTGATATCATATAAGGTTCTTACTTTGGATATATACCCCATGTTTACTTATTTCATTTATAATTATAATATTTTTTAACCTAAATTATCTTCTGGGCCATAATTAGACTAGGCGAAAGATTTGTGTTTGATGGATAGAAAGAATAATAAATATAGAAATAATATCAAAATCGATTTATGCAAACATGTTGAATCATGTCAAACCAAGTGTTATGAATGTGGTACTCTAAGAAATATATGCAAGAATTTTCTAAATAAGAAAAATAGATTGAGGAAAAATAAAAAAAATAATGAAAAAGTATATTCTAATTGTTTCATGGTTACCTTTATAAGATACTTTTATATTGGATTTTAATGAGGGGGAGTGGCACAATGGTGATTTTTTCTTAATGTATAAATATATTAAGTTAACATCTTCATCTTCATCATTTTTTTACTTCAAATGAGTCCTCTATTAGTGATGCCAATAGTTTATATAATGAGAAAATTATTGGGCTATTTAGAAAACTAGTTAATGAATCTAAATCCATTAGTGTCCAATATCAAAAAATAAAAGAGACTCAAAAGTCCATTATTTTTATATCACTCACAATTAGTAGAGAAAAAATTAAAAAATTAAATGTTTTATTTCTTTCTATGAGTCTAAAGCCTATACTGAGTTGAATATAATGAATGAAGAGAATGAGTGGATGAGAAATGACTTGAATAATATTATATATTAAAGATAAATATTTAAAAAGGTGTTATCTATAAAATTTTTTCAAAAGGAAAACATTGGTTATACAATAAATCATTATATGAAATATAATGTGTGACAAAAAACTCTTTTCCTATATTCTGTTATTTTTTTTGATGAATCTTGCATGGGAAATATACTTTTAATTATTGTAAGAGATTTAGGGAGTTACTTGGGTATAACAATGTGTTTACTAATATATATTTGGTGAGTTCCAATGTTAAAAAAGAATTATTAGTGAGGGTTTTAAAAGTTACTATGTTAAATCCAATGAGGCTTAAACAATTCTAATTATAATGGACTAGATTTTTTATAACCCTTCCTTTATCATTTCGTAGGTTTCTAGGGAGTCCATAGGTATTTATTTTGGTAGTTATAGAGGTTTGGGAAGATTTATGTTATTTTAAAATAAGTTTGGAAGTAAATCCATATTTTATATTATTGGGTGAATTTTAGCTAATTATTGGATATTATATATGAAGTATAACACTCTTATGTATTGGTTTAAAAAAAAAAAAATCAAAAACCTTACCTATTGATAAAAAACTTTATGTTTTGAAAAAAACCAATGCACTGATAAAATATAATACGTATCAGTATTTTTCTAAAGAAAAATATAATATACATTGTGGGAAATATTTTATATATAAAATTCACTCAAAGGGATATATATTACATATTTATAATATATTATGTATTCCCCATAAATATCTTATATATTAATAAAATATACTACACAAGGAATTTTGGTGATGTAAACATTTTACACATGATGAAATATATTACATATCAACTAAATATCTTATTTATGGGAATTCTTCACATGAAATATATTAAATATCAATTCATTTACTAATTATTTATTTTTAATACTATCATATTCATACCCTTTTATAGGATACATAATATATACCCCTTTGTATAGATTTCCATTAACTTCATTTTGTCCAAAATAATATTATGTGATTTGTGATTTCATTATAAATCATAAACACATAAATTGGTAATTTTAAAAAGTAAAAATTAATTCCTTAACTTCTATAAGATCTATGTGATAATATTAGAAAGATTTAATACTATGATGTGAGGATGAGTATCATGACTAGTTTAAATGGAAAATAATATCCTAATTGGGATTTTAAGAAGGAAAATTCCTAGGATAACCATCACTTGGTTTGAGCTTCTATTATTTTAAAATTTAAGAAGTCCATCTCTTCGATTGATCACGTTAGCTCACACATAGATTAACAGAAACCTACTCTTTGATTCGAGAGATCACCATTAACTAGTCTAATTTTCTTTTCATGAGTTTCAGTATACAAGTATCTCTTTACTCTCCCTGTACCTATGTAGTGAACCATAGGATATTCATGTCAAAATTTGGGATTTAAAACTCTCTTAATTATTTTGTGTAAATCATGGAATTATCACATTGTTGTTACTTTTGAATAAATGGTATAAATTAACCTAAATTAAAGATAAATAAAACATGTTATAATAGAATGAAAGGTAAATTTTTTTGACATTTATTTTATATGTTTTAATTATTTCATGTGGAAGCTAGTAATTGATGTTAATTTACATTTTAAACTATCACCATGTCTTTTTATTCTTTATTGTGATTTTCGAAACTACTTCTATGATAAAATGGTGGAATATCCCTTGATAAGTGGGTAAAAATTTAAAGTTGGCAATGAATGGTTGTTTGGATAATCTAGAAATTATGATGATTCTCATGTTAGACAAAATAATTTACTTAGAAAAAATGAATTAAAAATAAATTTATATAGGAATTTTCTACTTGTTTTGATTATGGTTTGATGTGAGTGGTTGTTTTGTTTATGGTGAATGGATTGATCTTGGATGGGAGTTGATGTGTTGGAATTTTAGGTGTTGGAAAGGGAGTATGAAATGGGTATTGTTATTGGGTTCCCATTTGGATTTATATGATGTGTTTGTTGTCATGGTGATGTTGGTTGTTTTCATGGGTTCACATAGTGGTTGATGTGGTGGATAGTTGTGTGTGATGGAGAAAAATTTATAGATGTTCCATGGAATGGAATATAATAGATATGGTTAATAAAAAGTGGATTAATGATATGGAATTTAATTATTGGTTATTTTAAATGAATTTTTATGATATTAAATGGAAAGTTAAAAGAGGAAAGAAATTGGGTGTGAGTTTATGAATGGTATGTCATTAACTATGATAAATGAATTAAATAATGAACATAAATTTGTTGGTAAATGGTAAATTTGGAATGGGAAGAATAAATGGTTCAAATGGGAATCTATGGTTGTTTTTGTGACTAGTTATGTGAGGTAGTGAGACTAGTTGATTTTATAGAGTTGGTAGTAGTTATTGGTGGAAGGTGGTGTAAATGTGGTGGATATTATGGGATCTTATAAGTATTTTTGGTATGAATCCTTAGGTTAAGGAACATGTGTGATCATAATATAGACATGTTGTATTTTCTATTGATTTTATACACATCCCATCTGTGTCAAATAACCTCACCGACACCCAAATGTTTTGGGTTATGAGTGTATTTTATAAACATTCAAGCTAGTGAGAAAATGGATAGTTGAAAACTCCCTATTCTTTACTCCATCTTCTAAATGTGGAATGGATGTTATGGACCGTAGTTTATATTCACATTTTGTGATGGAAAAAATTCAAAAATGAGATTGATGTGATAATGATGGTATAATTATGATGTATATATTGGGATTCGTTCACAGTAAGAGGAGAGTAGGAGGTTGTTTTCCTTCATGTTAACAATACACTACTATGTTGGAAAAGTGTTCTATGATTGATATATGGATATGTGGTATGTGACTATGGCCACATTTTTATGTGATTATGATAAGTTAGTGTGATTTAAAAATATGTGGATATGATTATGATGATATGGAATGGATGGTAGAACTATGGAATTTGTTGTTGGTGTTGAAGGTTGAAAAGTTAGTGGAGAAGTTGTGCATGCTATAATGTCCTGGTTTTGAGTGTTTCCCAAGGGTTACCCATACCCGGTTGGTCACATGACCTCAAGCGCATTTCCCCAAACATCAGAGGCTGCCGACTAGTAGTGAGGACCAAGTTCTGATAGTGAGGAAACTATTTCCTCATTGGCAGAGTATACACAGTGAAATAACAAATAGTAAACAATAGAAAAAGCAGTAATACCAACAAAAAAAGTAAACAACATAAGACTGATAAGAATATAACAAATGGAGAATACATAAATGATTCATGTCACATGTTTCTAGGAAATCATCCAAAAAAGTTACAATGCTGGAAAAGAATACAGAAACCAAAGTACAATATAAAACAAGTAAACTCCAGCAGCATCGCAAGCCTCAGCTTGGTCCCATGCTCTCCAGTTCTGACAACAATTAAGTACCTGATGAAGAAGGGTGCTTTCCCTTATCTATACCTGCAACCATATAATCTGTTTGGGTCCAAAAGAATGACCCAAAGAGGGTGTGAGACGAATCCAAGTAGGCAACCACTAAAATATTTGTGCCTAACTTTCAGTGAATATATATAGCAGGCAATATGCAGAAATGAAGTAATAAACAAAGAAGTACTCAAAATAAAACAATCCTACAGTTTTAAATTACATTTATTTATATGTATTATTCAACCTTTGCAATAGGTAATCTCAGGATCTAGCCTAATCTCTATATCCCCCCGGGTAAGAGTACCAAAACAGACGTCTTAGAAGATCATCTAAACAACCAAGTAAGACGAAGTCCAAGCTTGTTCTTTGGCTTAGAAGACTCATCAAAATAATTTAATCATCAACAACAGACCCCATGGGAAAGCTCTCATGGTCTGACCCCTATGGTCCCACATAGCACAGAGTAATGATAACGACCTACTGGGTAGCTCTCATGGTCAATACCTCTGGGTCTACATAACATCAATAATTTATACACGACCTCAGGGTAGCTCTCACGGTCAATAATGTGATGCCCAAAACTTATTTTTACATGTAATAATAATATCATGGTTTTATTCTGTTTAATTTTTTATGCTATCCGAACAAAATAATACTTATAAACACAAGAATTTTCTTATTCAATGAACATTGAAAATGATTACATTGATTCAAGGATAAGAGATTCCAACTAACCAAAAATACCTACCAATAGACCTACTATAATTATAGTGAGACCACCCAATACAATAACTAGACCCATTAAATAGTGAATATCTTTTAGGTCGATCAGAACGAAGAATATTATAGCCATAACCACAACAGCCATGCTAAGTATCAGAGGAATGAAGAGTACCATTTTGACCAGGTTGTCTAGAAGTGGAATTACCCTAAACATGTATTTATAAGGGTATTTTTGAAATTTGGATATATATATGACCGTTATATTCCTTTTAGGGTGATTGGAGTTTCAAAATAAAGTGACCGTTGGTATCTTTTTAAACTAAAATAATTTAAGATATATTGTAGGATTTTTTCATAAAACCTATATAACTACCTTAAGCATTTTAATTGTTTTGATATGTTTCACATATCTTAATTTTTATATTTAACATAGTAATTTTAAATATAAAATCATATTTTATAAAACTTAGTATGATTTCAAACTTAGGCATGTATTTTAAATACTTTTCAAATGTTTTAAATATCCTATGATTATAATGATATTTTAAAGATATTTTAAATTAATGGTAATTAGTTTTATAAATTAATTTTATGTATATTAAATATAAATATTCTTCTTCTTAAGCATAAAAAATAATGTTCTTACTAAGTATTTTTAAGTATAAAATCATCTTGAATGTTTTAAGTATTTGTGTACTTTAATATCCCAAAGTGTTAAATTAAGAAGGGATCATGTTTAGGGAAAATATGTTCATTTTTTATAATATTATGTATAATAAAAATAAATTTTACTTTTCCAAAAAATGGATGAGCACCCCACCTAGCCAAGGGCCACCTTGTAGGCAGCCACTCAAGGCCTTGGTGGGCCATATCACCCACGTCTCCTGACAAATGGCCTAGGGCGGTGCTCACAGATGGTGCATGCTAAGTTGAGTGCACATGGGGAATAGTAATACCTAAGTGCGCACGAGCATGCGTGTGTGCAAGGGAACCCGAGTGCGCCACCGTGCGGGGTGGCATGGCGGCATGGGTGGGCACAGAGCGCACCCGCAGAACCCGATAAGGGGCGGTACCAGGAGGGGGGAGGGATTAATCTGAGCTATGGAAAGGAACTCCAAGATTATAAGGGAGATCAAGAAGACTCCCCATTTTGATATGGGAAAGATTTTTTAGGGAGAAACTTGATTTGAGCCATCATATCTCGCCGCGTGGAACTCGGACCATCCGATTAGTTTGTCCATCGACCCCCCGCAGCCACAAATTTCCCTTTTCATTTTTATCAACTGTCTGATGCATTGTGATCTAATCATGACTGTTCAATTCTTTTTAAATCACCGCATCTATCACAGCCATAAGATCACATATGATCTAATCTAGACCATCCATATCTTTTTAAATCATCGCATCGCACCGTAGCCGTCCGATCGAGTCGAGATTTAATCTTAACCGATCATACCTTTTAAAACCCACAGACGCACCACATCTATTGGATATTCTCTTAGGTTAATCCTGACCATCTGCTGATTTCCTCACCCTCTCCTGTCTCTTTCCTCTTCTTCCTCCCGTGTGCGCTGAACCAGTATCCCATGCCACTCTTTTCTTTTTCTTTTCTTCCACACCCGTGACACCGGGCGTCCCATCTTCTCACTCATTTTACACAAGACCGACACCCTATATATTATTTTAAACCAAGGAGTCTCAATTCTCCATGTAGATGGAATTAAAAATATATTATATATAATTTATACATACAACTCTTTTGGAACCGGAACCCTACGGGTTCTCCTTTCTCCAGCGCCTCCATCGAGCTTCTCCAGACCTCTTCTCCTCCTTTGAACCAAGTAAGGGACTTAAGTTTGTCTTGCTTTGTTATGTTGAATATATATATATATATATATGAATATATGTATACTCTTATATATATAACCATATGGTTTAGATAAACCTCTCTTATGTCTGATTCTATGACCTCTGAATTTTGGATTTAAGTAGCATTTTAAACTCGAGGGATTATATTTCTCATGAAAAACCTATTTATACACTTTGTATATCAGTTATATATACATATATATAATCATATAGTTTTAGATAAACCTTTATTATTCTCGATTTTAAGAATCCTAAATATTGAGTTTCAAAGTTTAAGTATTGTTATAAAATGTATAGAATTATATTTTTGTACAAAACTCTTATATATGTATATACGACTATATGTATATATCTTTGGGTTTTAATCATAAACTGATTAGGTTTAAAAACTAGTTTTTGGTGATTTAATTATGTCTGTGAGATGAATAATGTTCATAATAATTTATTAAACCTTGTGTTGGTTAAGGAAATTCCATGTATACACCTTGTGTTTATGTAGTTCATATAATTTTATTTTAACCCACATTTATACAAGAACAATAGTCACCCTAGTGTATGAACTCCTATTTTTAAGGATGAAATAGTCTTTTATACATATACAGGGTAAAAAATTGTAGAAAAATATGTTTAAATGTATTTTTATGAATGCATGCTTCACATGAAATAATTATTTTTCTAAAGAACTTAAATCTTCCGCAATAAATGTTTTCAATCATTAAGTTTTGTTTTGTTCAATATTCCCATTTATAAGCATATGTTTTGAATATAAATGACAATTATCCCAATTTTAGAATTATGCATTATGGAATATAAACATTTACTTTCATAATAAGGATTTTAAGGGTTATCATTTTATGTGACAAACCTATATTTTATGTGTTTTAGTTATTGTCACATGTGCTATAATCTACCTATCATACTTTTCATTTATCTCTATGTCTATGCAGTTGTTAGTATTGTTATTAACACTTATATGCATGACTCACTTTGTATATGTAAATTCTAAATAATGTAATCAAACTCAAATGACCTTTTATGGAATTAAGAATTAAATTATTAAAAGTGGTATGTGACACTTTGGATAATATGAAATGAGAAATTAAATTATTCAAAGTGGTATGGGACACTTTGAATAATATGAAATGGAAAAATAAATTATTCAAAGTGGTATGAGACACTTTGAATAATATGAAATAAGAAACCAAGTATTATGTGACACATGGAATGATAAGTAATGAGTAATTAAATAAATCAAAGTGGTATGAGCACTTTGATTTAAAGAAATGGGGAATGTATTGGACTTAGTATGTGGTGGTTGGGGCCCACTATAGCCCCTCGATCTATTGGTAGGTCTCATGAGACAAACTAGATGTGGAATTGACCAAGACCATTCACAAATCAGAGTTTATGGTCTTGGAGCGTGGCCTTGACACAGATTTTATGGTCTTGGCATGAGGCCTTGACACAGTCCGACATATGCACCTCCCTCATTATGACTATGAAATTTAATTAACCAAGTGGATATTAGACTAGTAGAATATTCATGGTTAAAGAACTTGTACTTATGAGAATCAGGGAAAGTAAATGTTTATGGAATTATGTTTATTCCAGTACTTAGATATTTATCAGCCAGTTTATGTTTCATAGTTATTAATAGAAGAAATTGAAGCTATTATTTTATGCTCAAACTCTGATCATGTATTACTCTATGTTTTAAATTTGGTACTTTAACTTTTTCATGCCACACTTATTAAAGTTATAATGACTCCTACATTATATACTGAACACCCTACATTTGTATGAGCATGATTATGTATGGAATATGTTTCATTGTGACCTTGTTTGAATTCCTTGAAATGTTCACTTATAATTCTTGGAAAAATGTTACGTTATGATTCATGTATTGTAGCCTTCCTAATTAAACATTTTATGATTAATTTTAAAGGAATGTTGTCAAGTGATTTTAATTGAAACATTATTTTATTTTAAAACCCCTTACTGGGCATTCGTATGCTCACCCTACATTTAAAATTAAATTTTACAGGTTTAGTAGATTTTAGATACACTGTTTGGTGGAAGCTTTGTGGAGTTTCCTCTCCCTTTCAATTTTGAAGGAATTGTAATAATTGTATCTGATTCTCCAGGACCTAAACCAAAAATATCCTCTCTAGTGGAGCATGATGTGTATTTTCAGTATTAATTTTTATAATTTTGTACACACCATTTTTTATGTAAAACTGCACTGGCTCTGGAGCAGTCTGGGTCTGGGGTGTGATAGTTGGTATCAAAGGATTGGTTTAGACAACCCTGGAAAATTAGAACAACATTAAAAACTTGATTATGTTTTACTAAGTAGAAGTTTCCTTAAAAACTTTAGATGGAAAATGAATCAAGACTTCTATCTCTTCTGACGGAAGTATTAGAAACTATAGTGGGAAAATCATGTTTAAAAGGCTACTATATTTTTAAAAGCCTTCATTTGTCGTGCAAAAACCTCTACCGTATATCCAATTCTCCTCGTGTAATCCAACTTCCCTGAGGAGGAGGCTTCAACTATTTTCTCATGATGAACGCTCAATTCCTATTATATGCACAACAAGGGAAATATTTTCAGGGTTTATTTAAATGCTTCACCCTAGGCAGGAATGATACATCTCGGGAGGACTTCCAAGAGGCTTCCCTAGAGGGTGACCTCCGAGCAGTATACCTATGCCAAATCTTGACCTACGGTCTCCGTGGTCAAGTTATGGACTTTGATGTCCTTGAGAATGAGACTACCCGTTTACATTATCAACATCAAGTTCATACCGATGCCACTCAACTTGATACATGACATGCTTCTCTCACACTGAACTTCATATGTTCACATGCGGTTGATCCTAGTTGCCCACATTGCATCTGGACCAAAGAGATTGAAGAATTTAGAACTGCTTTAGGGATCTGCTTATCTGGGAACTGGGGAAATCCCCAACATTGGTGGTACTTGTGATGTGACATCTCATGGGACATTAGGAAATCTATAATAGTGTTTTGTGAAAGGGATCAAATGTTTGTGTAACACCTTTGGTTTTAAGAACTGTATATAAATAGAAAATTTTGTATTTTCTGTTTAATATTTTAATATTCCTTTATAAAACAACATCTCTATTTTAAAATATATTTTCCATACTAAAATCATATCTCTTGAAATTTTCAGATAGAATACATGAGTTCACCAACCAATCTCTTATCACTTTTTACTGAACTTTTAGAGATTATAATTGTCAAGAAATGCTCAGAAGAATACCATCCCCATGCAAACTTACGTCTGTCTTGCAAAAAAATCCATCAGGTGTCGAACCGACCAAACATCCTCCATCTCTACCAAGGATACAATTTTGCCTATTACCATATAGAAAATGCACAATTTGTAGAATATAGGTAAAGAAGAAAGTATCACGAAGGGATTTTTCTATGTTTCACTATGGCTGATAACTACCAAGATGTAGGTAAGTTTCTAGAATCTTATTTGGAAGGTGACCATCGAGTGGCCTACCTATTTCAAGTATTGAGTTTTAGTATATACATGGAACTCTACAACATCAATATTTTCAATCCTGACATGGTACGAGGGATTTATTGGAAATGAGTCCACTCAGAAATCTCTGAACTCTACACCTCTCCTGCCTCTCTATGGAAGGATGAGTGATTTATGCATAGTTTTGACCCTAGTTGTTCATAGTGTATCTGGACCAAGGAAATTCAGGAGTTGAATACTACCCTAGGAATCCACCTGAGGTCATCATCACCCTACCCTCAGTGGTGGTCCCACTGAAGGGACCTCGAGAGTGATGTGTGACTGTTTTTACTAGTGGGTTGTGTATGAGTATTTTAGAATTGCGAGGACTTAATTTTTTGAATTATGGGATAATGTGATGCCTTGAACTTATTTTTACATGTAATAATAATATCATGGTTTTATTCTGTTTAATTTTTTATGCTATTTGAATAGAACAATACTTATAAACACAAGACTTTTATTATTCAATGAACACTGAAAATGATTACATTGCTTCAAGGATAAGAGATTCCAACTAACCAAAAATATCTACCAAGAGAACTATTATAATTACAGGTAGACCACCCAATACAACAACTAGAACCATTAAATAGTGTAGATCTTTCGATTCGATCATAATGAAGAACATTATATCCATAACCACAACAGCCGTGCTAAGCATCAGAGGAATGACGAGCACCATTTTGACCAGGTTTTCTAGAAGTGGAATTACCCTAAACATGTATTTATAAGGGTATTTTTGACCATTGGAGATATATATGACTGTTATATTCCTTTTAGGGTGATTGGAGTTTCAAAATAAAGTGACCATTGGTATCTTGTTAAACTAAAATAATTTAAGATATATTGTAGGAATTTTTCATAAAACCTATATAACTACCTTAATAATTTTAATTGTTTTGATATGTTTCACATATCTTAAGTTTTATATTTAACATCATGGTTTTAAATATAAAAGTGTATTTTATAAAACTTAGTATGGTTTCAAACTTAGGCATGTATTTTAAATACTTTTCAAATGTTTTAAATATCCTATAGTTATAATGATATTTTAAAGATGTTTTAAATTAATGGTACTCAGTTTTATAAATTAATTTTCTGTATAATAAATATAAATATTCTTCTTCTTAAACATAACAAATAATGTTCTTACTAAGTATTTTTAAGTATAAAAGAATCTTTAATGTTTTAAGTATTTGTGTACTTTAATCTCCCAAAGTGTTAAATTAAGAAGGGATCATGTTTTGGGAAAATACGTTCCTTGTTTATAATATTATATATAATAAAAGTAAATTTTACTTTGCCAAAATATGGGTGAGAACCCCACATAGCCAAGGGCCACCTTATAGGTAGCCACTCAAGGCCTTGGTGGTCCATCTCACCTGCATCCCCTAGAAAATGCCTTGGGGCGATGCACACAGATGGTGCGTGCTAAGTCAAGTGCACAGGGGGAATAGTAATCCCTAAGTGCGCACGGGCGTGCATGTGTGCAAGGGAACTAGAGCGCACCACCGTGTGGGGTGGCACGATGGTAGGGGTGGGTGCAGAGTGCGCCCACAGAACCCAGTATGGGGCGGTACCAGGAGGGGGGAGGGAGTAATCTGAGCTATGGCCAGGAACTTCGGTCTTATAAGGGAGATTGGGAAGCCTCCCCATTTCGATGTGGGAGGGAGTTTTTAGGGCAAAACCTGATCTGGGCCATCAGATCTCACCGCACAGAACTCAGACCGTCCGATCAGTCTATCTATCGAACCCATGCGGCTGCAGATTCCCCTCCACGTTTTTATCATCCGTCTGATCCATCGTGATATAATCATGACCATTCAATTCTTTTTAAATCACCACATCGCTCACAACCATTAGATCACATACGATCTAATATGGACCATCCATCTCATTTTAAATCGTCATGTCATGCCATAGCCATTCGATAGAGTTGAGATTTAATCTCAACCGATCATTCCTTTTAAAACCCATGGACGCACCATAGCTATTGGATCTTTTCTTCAGTTAATCCCGACCATCCACTGATTTCCACACCCTCTCCCGTCACCTTTTTATTCTTCCTCCTGCATGCGCTGAACCAGTAGACAATACTACTCTTTTATTTTTTTCCTTCCACATTCATGACACTGGGTGACCCCTATTCTCACTCATTTCTACAAGACCGACACCCTCAGTCTTATTTTAAACCGAGGAGTATCAGTTCTCCATGAAAGTGGAATTAAAAATATATTATATATAATTTATATATACAACTCTTTTGGCACCCGAACCCTATGGGTTCTTCTTTCTTCAGTGCTTCCATCGAGCTTCTCTGGACCTCTTCTCCTTCTTCGAACCAAGTAAGGGAATTAAGTTTGTATTGATTTGTTATGATGAAAATATATACATACATATATATATATATATATAATCTTACTGTTTAGATAAACCTCTCTTATACCCAATTCTAAGAATTATGGATTTTGGATTTAAGTAGTATTTTAAACCCGAGGGATTATATTTCTCATGAAAAACCTATTTATACACTTTGTATATCAGTTATATATACACATATATAATCATACAGTTTTAGATAAACCTCTATTATGCTTGATTTTAAGACTACTAAATATTGAGTTTCAAAGTTTAAGTAGTGTTATAAAACGTAAAGAATTATATTTTTGTACAAAACTCTTATATATGTATATACAGATATATGTATATATCTTTGGGTTTTAATCATAAACTGATTAAGTTTTCATAAAAACTATTTTTGGTGATTTAATTATGTTCATGAGATGAATAATGTTCATAATAATTTATTAAACCTTGTGTTGGTTGAGAAAATTCCGTGTATACACCTTGTGTTTATGTAGTTAATATAATTTTATTTTAACCCACATTTATACAAGAACAATAGTCACCCTAGTTTATACACTCCTATTTTTAAGGATGAAATAATATTTTATACATATATAGGGTAAGAACTTGTAGAAAAATATATTTAAATGTATTTTTATGAATGCATGATTCGCATGAAATAATTATATTTCTAAAGTACTTGAATATGTTGTAATAAATGTTTTCAATCATTAAGTTTTGTTTTGTTAAATATTCCCATTTATCATCATATGTTTTGAATATAAATTAAAATTATCTTAATTTTAGAATTATTAATTATGGAATATAAATGTTTACTTTAATAATAAGGATTTTAGGGGTTATCATTTTATGCAACAAACCTGTATTTTATGTGTTTTAGTTATTGTCACATGTGCTATAATCTACCTATCATACTTTCCATTTATCACCATGGCCATGCAGTTGTTAGTATTGTTATTAACACTTATATGCATGACTCACTTTGTATATTTAAATGCTAAAGAATGAAATCAAACTCAAATGACATTTTATGGAATTAAGAACTAAATTATTCAAAGTGGAATGGGACACTTTGAATAATATTAAATGAGAAATTAAATTATTCAAAGTGGTATGAGACACTTTGAATAATATGAAATAAGAAATTAAATTATTCAAAGTGATATGGGACACTTTGGATAATATGAAATAAGAAACCAAGTATTATGTGTGATAGAGTTAATATTTTCATTATTGTTTATATATTTTTCAATTATTTAATCCCTCCCAATTATTCAATGTGAGTGTATTTTCATCATTTATGTGTTTTTGGTGTATTTTGGGCTTAAATGTGAAAATGGGGTAATTCTGTAAAATTAGAAGTTTTATATAGCTTCTGTTTTTCGGGCATAACTTTTATAATATTGGTGAAATTAAAGTGAATAATTTTTTTTAGGATTTCTATGCTTTTGGGATTTAAATTTTCCTTCTGGACCAAGACCCAATTCGAAACCCAATGGTACAGAAAATTCAATCAAGTGAAGAACTCAGTCTGGATGACAGAATGGACCCCACCACATTAAATCAACAATATCTCATTCATCCGACCTTATAATTAGTTTCTTCCAGCTGGTGTCGATAGAGGACATAAAAAGGACGTTTCAAATTAAATTTCATAAAATATGAATCTCATTAAGGCATCTTTTGAGCGCATCCAAGTGGAGTGGGTGAAATAGTGTTTGGAGTCCAGAAAAGTAATGTCCATTTATTCAGACATATCTTTATTTACACATGTCCAATTACTCTTAAATTTTTAGGGTCTATAGAAAACTTCATTTACAACATTATATAAGAAGGGACATTAGTGAGTTTCGGCCGTCTGGTGGGCAGAACAGAGGAGAACTTCTGGAGGACAGAATCTGGACCATCAAATTTTCTGTTCTTTGTTTTCTCTCTTTTGTTCTTCTTAGTTTTGTAATGAAATATTCTTTCCCCTTAGTCACAATTACCCTTACCATAGTGGGGTAAACTTCTGTGTGATTGGGGAAGGAGAGGTTTTCCATGTTGTATTTCATGAGTTCTTTCTCTTAATGTTTTAAAATCCTCTTCTCTTCTGTGAATCAGTTTCAATTTCCTATAACAGTTTTTATTATCATGTACGATTGTATCTGATTTTAGATTCTGTTGTTCATTTATATTTGGTCAATGATCAATATCTCCCTCCACTAGGTTTTGGTTTATAAATGATGGAATAGACCAGGACTTAGTGGTGAAGTACTCGGTGATCACCGGTACGTGTGTGAGTAGTGAATGTTCTTGATTACTTGGGATAAACAAGACCCGATTGGGAATTGTCTAAGATAATTGGGGGTATTTTCTACAACTCTATTACACATTGGAAGGAGAGTAGACCAACCTAATATTTTAGTAAGGTTTATTCTCATATTTTTAATTGACCAAGGGAGTGAGAAGAAATGATTGTGGATTCTTACTCTTAACAATTTAGCAGAAGAGAATTGGATAAATTGGAACTATGATAGAATTACAAATGGAGAACCAACTCTAACCTAATAACCCTTCTCATATAATAGTTTCAATTACTTGTTTTATCAATTTTTTCTCAATCATTTTCTTAAACCTCTTTCCTTTGTTAAGTTTCACTCTTTTCTTTTCAAGATCAATCAATTTCTAAAAATATCCTAACCTCTTTCTCTTATTTTAAGGTGATAGCTTAATTGTTGTGCACTCCTCTCTGAAGAAAACCTAGGATAACCACTCTACTGCATTTTAACTTAGGTAATATTTGTTTTTGTCACACCCCACGATAGGCACGTGTCAAAACTTGGCGCCGTTGCCGGGGAGGTAGTGCCAACATTTCTTTTCTTTTCTTTTCTCTCTTTTCATCTTTTCTCTTCAAAATTGCATGACTAGAAACTCAAAAATTGAACCTCTACCCATAGATCCTGAAATTGAAAGAACCTTGTTGAATAGAATTAGAAACATTAATTTGGAATCTTAATTTGAGGAAGTTACCCTTGCAGACTCAAGTGAAACTTCAAGTGTTCACTCTGAGCCTGTCATCATGGCTGAAAATCAAAACCAAACACTTAGAGACCTCTGTGCACCACAATTCCTTAATCAGAACAATCAACTTTCCATGTCAGTGTTACAAAATGATTTTGAAATGAAAACTAACATGATTAATTTGCTTCCAAAGTTTCATGGTTTGGCAGGTAAAGATCCAAACAAACACATTAAAGAGTTCACACATGTTTTCTCAACTTTCAGACCCCGTGGAATTACCGAGGAGCAGGTAAAGTGGAAGGAATTTCCGTTTTCATTGGATGAAGCTGCTAAAGAATGGTTGTACAGCCTACAACCAGGAGACATACATGACTGGAATGACCTGGTAAGATGTTTTATGCAAAGATTCTTCCCCACCTCTAGAAGCACAACCATTCGGAAATAAATCTATGCCATACGAAAATCATCTGGAGAAACCCTTTACGAGTACTGGGAGAGATTTAAGAAGCTATGTGCCAGCTGTCTTCATCAAGCCATTGAGGAACACCACTTTCTTGTCTTCTTCTATCAAGGACTACTGGAAAATTATAGAAATCTTCTTGATGCATCATCTGGAGGTGCACTGATTGAAAAGTCACCAGAAGAAGCCAAGGGCTTGATTGAGAAGATTTCCCAAAACTCACAGGAATTTGGAACAAGAGGTATTCATGAGGTACGCACTTCTCATCCATCACCCTTATTAGAAACTAATATTGAAGAGCTTACTAGTTTGGTGAGACAGATGGCCTTGAAGCAAGTTAGTGACCAACAAGCGCCAACTGAGGTATGTGATTTATGCTCATCACCTGATCATTTTACTGACCAATGTTCTGAAATACAGGGAATGGAAACATGTGTAGAAGCCTTTCATCCAAGATAGTTCCAACAAAATCAAGGATGGAGAGATCCTAACCAAGTCCAATATGGGTTTGGAAATCAGCAGAATCAAGTTAGACCCCCATACCAAAACTAGTTTCAAAACCAACCACCATTCCAGAATCAATTCCAGAACCCACCACCATTTCAACAAAAGCAGTCTTATAACCAGCCTTCATACCAAAAACCACCCACTTTCCAAAGAACCTATGAGCAGCCATCCACCAGTGCACAACCTCCAATTCAAATCCAGGAACAAAAATATGAGTTTGAGGGGTTGAAGGAAACCGTTAAAGATTTTTCCAATAAGTTTGAAAGTCTCATGGAATTTATGACTAAAAATACAGGTAAACTCTCGTCTCAAACAATCCCAAACCCAAAAGAGAATGTTATTATAATAACTACAAGAAGTGGAAAAGAAATCCAACCACCATCCACCATTGAACCTGAAATAATGAAACCTAATCTGGGCGAGAATGAAGTTAGAAATGATGATAATACTATGAAAATGCATCGGGAAGAAGATAAGAAAGAGGAGGATGATAAGGATAGGCCAAGGAAGAAGAAACAAGAAACACCATTTAAAAGGAAACAAAGGGAGAATAAAGATATACCACCACCATTTCCATAAAGGATGATTGAATCAAAGAGGTTACAAGAAGAATCACTACAAAAAGAAATTCTGGACACCTTTCAGAAAGTGGAAATCAACATACCTCTGCTTGAAGCACTCAAACAAATTCCAAAGTATGCTAAGTTTTTAAAGTATATTTGCACCAAGAAAAGGAAACTTCAAGGGAATGATAGGATCAATTTGGGAAGAAGTGTCTCAGCCCTTATCACACCACAATTTCCAACCAAATGTCAAGATCCAGGGACGTTTTCTATTCCATGCACCATTGGTTCATTAAATTTCTCTAATTCTTTGTGCAATTTAGGTGAATCAATTAATGTATTACCTCACTCAGTATATACTCTTTTTGCAGATGGGAGACTTGAAGCCTACAAGAGTGGTGGTCCAGCTTGCAAACAGATCAACAGTGTTCCCAGCAGGAGTTCTAGAGGATGTCCTAGTAAAAGTCAAAGATATTTTATTTCCTAATGACTTTTATGTGTTGAATATGGAAGATGATAGGATCCCATAACACTGAAACATCATTTTGGGGAGACCTTTCTTGATGACAGCCAAAACTATCATCAATTTCCATGAAGGGACACTTACCATGGAGTTTGGAGACAGCACTGTCCACTTTAATATTTTTGAATCCATAAGGCACCCATTAGATGATCATTCACTCTTCTCACTCTCCCATGAAGATGGAATAGAACCAATTGAAGAATCAGGTATGTTTCATGAATTTTTTATCATTAGGATATAATTTTTCCATTAAAGATATCACTGAACATATGGATGCCCAAACTCTTGGAGGTTCTGATTTTCTGTTGGAAGAAGAGGTAAAATCTGATTTCTTTGATAATTTGTTAAATGATGATGAAGATTATATGATTTCTTGTGTACAGGATGTCGAACCATTGGAAGTGGAAAATGTCAATTTAGTTTCATCCCTTGAGCATCCTCCTGATCTAGAATTAAAACCACTCCCCACTGATCTAAAATATGTTTACCTTATGGAGGGAGATAAATTACCGGTAATAATTGCTAATAATATATCTAAAACTCAATAAAAATCATTGATTGAGATTTTGAGAGCGAATGTCTAAGAAATAGGGTGGATCTTAGGTGATATCCCAGGAATAAATCCAAAAATTTGCTCACATTGAATTTTCCTTGAGGGAGATTCCAAACCTGTCAGACAACCCCAAAGGAGGCTGAACCCTACCCTGATGGAGGTTGTGAAAAAAGTGATTGAGAAGTTATTAGAAGCTGGGATCATCTATCCCATATCATATTCACAATGGGTTATCCCCATCCATGTAGTCCCAAAGAAAACTGGCCTAACCATTGTGAGGAATGAAAAGAATGAATTAATCTCGGTAAGAATTTAGAATAGCTGGAGAGTGTGCATAGATTTTAGGAAGTTGAATCAGGTCACTCTAAAAGATCATTTCCCTATCCCTTTCATTGACCAAATGCTAGAGATATTGGCGGAGAGAACTCATTATTGCTTTTTGGATGGATTTTCAGGTTATTTTCAGGTACCTATTTCTCCTGAGGATCAAGAGAAGACTACATTTACTTGTCCTTTTGGCACTTTTTCATACAAAAAAATGCCATTTGGATTGTGTAATTCTCCAGGTACATTTCATAGGTGTATGGTAAGTATATTTTATGATCAAATTGAAGATTTCTTGGAGGTTTTCTTGGATGATTTCACAGTTTTTGGAAATTCTTTTGACCATTGTTTGAAAAATCTGGAAAAAGTTTTGAAAACTTGCATTGAAAAAAACCTTGTTTTGAATTTTGAAAAGTATCATTTTATGGTTGAGAGAGGAATTGTCCTTGGGCATGTCATTTCTCAGAAAGTCATTGAATTTGATAAATACAAAATTGAAGTGATAAATTCTTTGCCTTACCCAACTTGTGTGAAACATGTTAGATCATTTTTAGGACATGTAGGATTCTACAGGAGGTTTATCAAAGATTTTAGTAAGATTTCTCTCCATCTCTCTAGATTACTTTTGAAATATGCTGATTTCGATTTCAATGGTTCATGTAGGGAAGCCTTTGATGAGTTGAAAATGAGATTGATTACACCACCAATAATGCAGCCACCCAATTGGGAAGAACCATTCGAGATACTTTGTGATGCTTCAAACCAAGCAGTTGGAGAAGTACTTTCTCAGAGAATTGAGGGCAGGCCACAAGTCATTTAATATACCTCAAAAACTTTAGATGTGGCCCAATTCAACTACACAACAACAGAAAAAGAGTTTTTATCAGTTGTTTTTGCTTTAGAAATATTTAGATCGTATATTCTTGGAACTAAAGTCATTGTGTTTTCTAATCATGTAGCTCTTAGGTACTTGATGAAGAAGGCTGAAGAAAAACCAAGGCTTGTGAGATGGATGCTATTACTGCAGGAGTTCAACATAGAAATCAAAGATAAAAAAGGATCTGATAACCAAGTGGATGATCACTTAAGTAGACTACCTAACACTACTGAAGTTGAAATTCCAGACACTGAACCACTAAATGATCACCTTCTAAGAGAGCAGTTGTACTTGATTGAAGGAGAAGTACCTTGGTATGATGACATGGTCAATTATTTGGTAACATCTCAGGTCCCATCTCATTTAAATTGTCACCAAATTCAAAATTTGAAATCTGAATCTAAATATTACATCTGGGATGATCCATTTCTTTGGAAGATTTGCAATGACCAAATGATAAGAAGATGTTTGCCTAAAAATGAAATTGAATCAGTCTTTAGGTTTTGTCACACATTAGCTTGTGAAGGCCACTTTGGACCTCAAAGGACAGTGAGGAAGGTTTTAGAATCTGGACTTTATTGGCCAACACTTTTCAAAGATTCTCATGAATTTTGCAAACGGTGTGAAAAATGTCAATTTACAGGAAATATTTCAAAGAGACAAGAAATTCCCCAAAATCCACTTAATTTTTGTGAAATATTTGAAGTTCGGGGGATAGATTTTATAGGCCCTTTCGAAATTCCATTTGGAAATTCTTATATTCTTCTTTCTGTTGATTATGTTTCCAAATGGGTGGAAGCAAAAGTCACCAGAACTGACGATGCTAAAGTTGTTTGTGATTTTGTCAGGGCTAACATATTTTGTAGATTTGGAGTTCCCAAATCCATCATTAGTGATCAAGGGACTCACTTTTGTAATTGGAGAATGGCGTCTTTGTTGAAAAAGTATGGGGTGCATCATAAAACATCAGCTCCCTATCATCCACAGACTAATGGGCAAGCTGAAGTGTCCAATAGGGAAATCAAAGGAATTTTGGAAAAGGCTGTTAATCCAAATAGGAAGGATTGGATCCAAAGGTTATAAGACACATTATGGGCTTACAGGATCACCTACAAAACCCCAATTGGAATGAGTCCATATAGGCCGATTTATGGGAAAAGTTGTCACCTACCCGTGGAATTAGAACACAAGGCATACTGGGCTGTGAGGAAGATGAATCTGGATCTTGAAAGTGCTGGGAAAGAGAGAAGATTGCAGTTACAGGAGCTGGAAGAAATTAGAAGGGAAACATTTGAAAATTCCAGGATTTACAAAGAGAGAACAAGGGTGGCTCATGAAAAACTAATCCAACCAAAAGACTTTCATCCTGGAGACTAAGTGTTGTTATTCAATTCAAGACTCAAGCTGATTCCATGTAAACTTCGTTCTAGGTGGGAAGGTCCATTTATAGTTACTAATGTATATCCTTTTGGTACTGTGTAGATTGTGAAGGATGGAGTGAAGGATCCATTCACTGTTAATGGGCGCATATTGAAGAAATTCCTTGGGACCATGCCATCAAATCCAATGGAGGAGATCAAACTCCTCCAACCTATTTATCAATAAACTCCATCAGGTCGTACCTCTCCTTTATATTTTCATGATTGCTCTGATTCAATTTCCAATATTCTTATGTGTTAAATACATTTGAATACATTGCAGACACTGCATCATTTAAGTTTTGGGGAGGGAACCTTTGTAGTTTATGATTTTTTTTGTGTGTTGTTTGTTTTCCTATTTGTTTAAAAAAAAACATGTGTGTGTTTCAAATTTTGTGTGCTTATTTTTAATTTTTTTTGTGTTTTTGAAACTTTTTTGCTGAAATGATTATCTTTGACATTTTTGAAACCCATGTCCATGGGAGAAATAATTTATTCAATGAAACTGAGCTTAAATGAATGCTGAAAATGATATTGTTTCAAGTTCAATTCTTTGGGAATTTCATGAAAAATACTCTATTTTTTTAGTCCCATGCCACATATAACTGTCTTTATATATGAAATCACATTCCTTTGAGTCTTCTGAACCTATTATTTTCATATTATTTACATTCACCTCACTTCTTGAGAGAACCAAATCATGCTCGTTTTAACCAGAATTTGATTTATTCCTTTCAAAACTTGAGGGTTTGGGGTACATGTGTTTTAAATGATTGAAGCATTTATTTGGTTTGAAAGACCCCTTTTCAAGATAATCCCTTTCATAATGTCCTACCTTGAACATTTAATCCTTGTAGCCCATATAATCCATGAACATCCTGTTAGGTTAGCCACATTACAAGCCAATATTCCCTATCCAACCTGCTCTTGAAGTAAAATTGCATGATCTATTTGAACATAAGTGTGGGGGAAGATGTATTGTATTGTACTACCTTATTTGGGGATACTTTGGGTGAAAAAATGTTGAAGAGATGTTATTTATGCTAGAAAAATCATTCTGCTGAAAGCTGTGCCTTTTCTGGAGCTTTCATGATGAGAGAAGCTGTGCCTTTCTGGAGCTTCTAATGTAAAAAGAAAGTTGTGCCTTTTCTGGAGCTTTCAAGAAATATTATATTTTAGAAGATTGAAATGTTTTCTGATGAAATGATGAATTGTGTGAACATTCCTTGATATTACACGAAGAAGGAGTTTATTTTCTACTAAGGGGAGTGAAGAGAAGACCATACTTGTGTGAAAATTAGAGTAATGCAATTTTGCTTCAAAAAGAGCCAAGCCCTCTTCATTCAGCCTCAGAATTTTCACATCTAAATCCTACCAACCTAAAGCCACAGAACGACCTTAACAAGTCCTCATGATAAACATATGTCTTTGACTCACACCGGGTGGAGATGTAGGAATTTATCAAGCCTATGGTGACCCTTGTATGAGTTTGGATGAGAGACATTGCTAAAAAATTGAAATTTGTGTAATGAGAGATAATGAAAGTTAGGTAAGTGTTTTGTGTGCATGGGAGGAGAAATGAAGAGTAAATTTATTGAATTATCCTAAATTAAGAACATGAAATAATAGAGTTTGAGGAGGCATGATATATTTTGTTTCTTGTTTTCAAATTGGTGGATCTCATGGATATGTGTTTTGAATTTACTTTGATTTTATTTTGATTCTGACTTGTCCAGGAGTCCAAGTGATAAGTGTGGGGGAATTAATAGAGTTAATATTTTCATTATTATTTATATGTTTTTCAATTATTTAATCCCTCCCAATTATTCAATGTGAGTGTATTTTCATCATTTATGTGTTTTTGGTGTATTTTGGGCTTAAATGTGAAAATGGGGTAATTCTGTAAAATTGGAAGTTTTATATAGCTTCTGTTTTTTGGGAATAAATTTTATAATATTGGTCCAATTAAAGTTAATCCTTTTTTTAGGATTTCTATTCTTGTGGGATTCAAATTTTCCTTCTGGACTAAGACCCAATTCGAAACCCAATGGTACATAAAATTCAATCATTTGGAGAACTCAGTCTGGTTGGTAGAATGGACCCCACCGCATTAAATCAACAATATATCATTCATCTGACCTTAGAATTATTTTCTTCTAGCTGGTTTCGATAGAGGACATAAAAATTACGGTTCACATTAAATTTCATAAAATATTAATCTCATTAAGGCATCTTTTGAGCGCGTCCAAGTGGAGTGGGTGAAATAGTGTTTGGAGGATAGAAAAGTAATGTCCATTTATTCGGCTATATATTTCTTTACACCTGTCTAATTACTCTCAAATTTTTAGGGTCGATATAAAACTTCATTTCCAAGATTCTATAAGAAGGGACCTCAGTGAGTTTCGGCCGTCTGGTGGGCAGAACAGAGGCAAACTTATGGAAGACAGAATCTGGAGCATCAAATTTTCTATTCTTTGTTTTCTCTCTTTTGTTCTTCTTAGTTTTGTAATGAATTCTTATTTACCATTATTCACAATTACCCTTAACATGGTGGGGTAAAATTATTTGTGATTGGGGAAGGAGAGGTTTTCCATGTTGTATTTCATGAGTTCTTTCTCTTAATGTTTTAAAATCCTCTTCTCTTGTGTGAATCAGTTTCAATTTCCTATAACAGTTTTTATTATCATGTATGATTGTACCTGATTTTAGATTCTGTTGTTCATTTATATTTTTTCAATGATCAATATCTCCCTCCACTAGGTTCTAGTTTATAAATGATGGAATAGACCAGGACTTAGTGGTGAAGTACTCAGTGATCACCGGTACGTGTGTGAGGAGTAGTGAATGTTCTTGATTACTTGGGATAAACAAGACCCAATTGGGAATTGCCTAAGATAATTGGGGATATTTTCTACTACTCTATTACACATTGGAATGAGAGTAAAACAACCTAAGATTTTAATAAGGTTCATTCTCACATTTTTAATTGACCAAGGGAGTGAGAAGAAACGATTGTGGATTCTCACTCTTAACGATTTAGCAGAAGATAATTGGATAAATTGGAACTATGATATAATTAAAAATAGAGAACCAAATCTAACCTAATCACCCTTCTCATATAATAGTTTCAATTACTTGTTTTATCAATTTTTTCTCAATCCTTTTCTTAAACCTCTTTCCTTTTTTAATTTTCACTCTTATCTTTTCAAAATCAATCAATTTCTAAAAACATCCTCACCTATTTCTCTTATTTTAAGGTGACATCTTAATTGTTGTGCACTCCTCTCTGGAGAGAACCTAGGATAACCACTCTACTGCATTTTAACTTAGGTAATACTTGTTTTTGTCACACCCCACGATAGGCACGTGTCAATGTGACACATGGAATGATAAGTAATGAGTAATTAAATAAATGAAAGTGGTATGAGCACTTTGATTTAAAGAAATGAGGAATGAATTGTACTTAGTATGTGGTGTGTGGGGCTTGCTATAGCCCCTTGATGCATTGGTAGGTCTCATGAGACAAAATAGACATGTAATTGGCCATGGCCTTTCCCAAATCAGAGTTTATGGTCTTGGCACGAGGCCTTGACACATAGTTTATTGTCTTGGCATGAGGCCTTGACATAGTCCAACATATACACCTCCCTCATTATGACTATGAAATTTAATTAACAAGTGGATATTCGACTAGTAGAATATTCATGGTTAAAGAACTTATACTTATGAGAATCAAAGAAAGTAAATGTTTATGGCATTATGTTTATTTCAGCACTCAGAGATTTATTAGCCAGTTTATGTTTCACAGTTAGTAATGGAAGAAATTGAAGCTATTATTTTATACGAAAACTCTGATCATGTATTACTCTCTGTTTTAAATTTGGTACTTACACTTTTTCATGTCATACTTGTTAATGTTAGAATGACTCCTACTTTATATGTTGCACACCCTACATTTGTATGATCATGCTTATGTGTGGAATATGTTTCATTGTGACATTGTTAGTATTCCTTTAAATGTTCACTTATAATTCTTGAAAAAATGTTACGTTATGATTCATGTATTGCATCCTTCCTAATTAAACATTTTATGATTAATTTTAAAGGAATGTTGTCAAGTGGTTTTAATTGAAACATTATTTTATTTTAAAACCCCTTACTGGGCATTCGTATGCTCACCCTATATTTTAACTTAAATTTTACAGGTTTAGTAGATTCAAGATACACTATTTGGTGGCAGCTTTGTGAAGTTTCTTCTCCCTTTCAGTTTTGAAGGAATTATAATAATTGTATCTGATTCTCCATGACCTAAACAAAAAATATCCTCTCTAGTGGAACATGATGTGTATTTTCAGTATTCCTTTTTATAATTTTTTTACACACCATGTTTTATGTAAAACCACACCGGCTCCAGGGTAGTCTGGGGATGGGGCATGACAAATACCCCTTGGGTCAACATATCATCAATAATTTATAAAATAACTCTGGGTAGCTCTCACTGTCAATAACCTCTAGGTCAACATATCATAAATAAAATTATTAATGACCTCCTGAGTAGCTCTCATGGTCAATACCCCTGGGTCAAAGTCTACACCAAGGATCTCACGGTCTTGTGTAAATAAACATGGAAACCCCCACTATTTTCCTAGTCCAAGGCTCCACTACTGAAAAATAGGTCTATACCCACAGTTTTCCAAAAATGTGGGTATAGGGATAGTATGTGAACCTATACCCACAGTTTTCCAAAACCATGGGTATAGGCCACCTATACCCACAGTTGTGCTGAAAACCGTGGGTATAATTTTCTTTTAAGACCTATACCCATGGTTTTGGAGAAAACCGTGGGGTATTTTCTGAAGACCTATACCAACGGTTCTTGAAAACCGTAGGTATTGTGTTTTTTTTGAAGACCTATACCCACGGTTCTCCAGAACCGTGGGTATAGCTTTCCCGCGTTATGGCGGGGAAAGAAAATTAGGCGGGACATGAAAAAAATTTGGTGGGAAGACATTTTTCACAGTTTATATTAATATATTTATATACATATAAATATAAAATTTCAAAAGTTCTTTAGCTCTGTTGGTAAACCCTTCTCCGCGGTTACTATAGGTCACAAGTTCAAATCCCCCTGGCCACGTTTTTTGAATTTAAATACCCCACATGGATCATATTAATATATATACACAGATATATGTATATATAACAAATATAAATTATAGCTCGATTGGTCCGTTGGTGGGGCGTGGCTGCGAGGCTCAGCGCAAGGTGCTGGTTCAAAACCCCCCGGGTTTGTTTTTTGAATTTAAATACCCCATATTAATATATATACGCAGATATATGTATATATAACAAATAAAAATCATAGCTCAGTTGGTCGGAGCGTGACCCTGAGGCTTAGCGCGAAGTGTTGGTTCGAAACCCCCCAGGTGTGTTTTTTGAATTTAAATACCCCACGGTTTTCAACCGTGGGGTCTGTTGTGTGCCACGCTGGAACAAAGGTGTGCCACATTTGACTCCCCTATACCCACAGTTCTCCAAACCATGGGTATAGGATGAGACCCTTATACTGACACCATTCCATCCCACGATTCCCAAAACCGTGGGTATAGGCTATACCCACGGTTTTGGGGGCTATACCCATGGTTTTGAACTGTGGGTATAGGTCATTTTTCTAGTAGTGCTCTCATGGTCCATTGGAAAAACAACACGCATATCATACCAAGGAATAACATGTAATCTATAACTACTACATGGATAACATTCACAAGCATAACACATGAAATTCATTTAATCAATCAAACTCTATCCTAAGAAATTATAGTCATGGAAACAAGGTATGCCTCATAGGCAACCAAGGCCAAACAACCATAAATAGTCAAACTAGGAAACACACACATGGGTTGTCCCATACAAAAATCATCTAACCTTACACATATGATACAACCCCTTTCCAATTGATTAAACCATAGGAGGTAAATAATAAGGTAAATTTTCCAATCAAGAAATACCCCAAACATGGGTATGCAGTAATTTTAGCATATATAAATCAAAGACAAACAATGAAAGGAAAAAAACACCTACCTTGATATCGTACGATCGATATACTTGAATGTTGACCCTTGAATCAGCCTAGAATGACATGGATCTATAAAAAGGGTAAAATCCATCATCCCATGATAACTCACGAGAGAGGAAGAATCATAAAGAAAGGCTCCAGGGGAATTGATAACTCATCGGTGGGATTCCAATGCACCAAATGACATCTCAATTGGAGGTCGGACAAAGAACCGGGAGGGGCTTGAAGTTCTTGGCCGTTCCATCACTCTCTTGTATGATCCGAGGGGAGAAGAAATAAGTTCTGGACATGAGACGTGACCCTGCTTTGATTTATCAAATAAAAAGAAAAGTACACAACATGTTTATTTAATGTACACTCCATGTAGCAGCCTCAACCATCCCTCACTTTAGGCAGTCTTCCAGGTCACCTACGTGGCCATGTACTCGGCCATTACACGACCAGTAAATGGTTGTACGCAGTACCCAGGTACACAACTTGTGATCATAAGTACATGATGTGTACTTAGAAAATTCCCAATTCTTTTTTTTATTTCTAAAAAACAACCCAAAATAAAGATCCATACCTGAAATGAAGATCCATATTCTTACAAACTTCCCCTCTTAAATCAATTCATCCTCAAATTACCCTTCCAAGGGTTGTGAAGAAGAAACTTCAAACAACTCTGGCCACTGGGATCATATGTTGACCTCCCTCTCCCAAGTCTCATTCTGTACTCACCTATGCTGCCGTAACACCCATACCATATGAACAGACCAGCCATATAGAACCTTCGTGCGATGATCTATAATCAGAATAGGTTGCTCCTCGAAGGATGAATCAACCCCCAACTCAACCTCCTTAAGTTAAAAAAATGAGATGGGTCTGAAAAGTAATGCCTTAGATGAGAAACTTGGAAGACATCGTGCATAGCCCGATACCTCTAAGGTAACCGAAACCGATAGACAACCAGCCTGACTCTCTCCAAAACCCCAAATGGCCTGACATATCTCGTTGAAAGCTTTCCCTATCTTCTAATCCTCCTATGTCCCAACCTCAGTGTGACACGTAAGAAAACCTAATATCCAACCTTGAACTCCAAAGTTCATCTCCGTCGATCATCATAAGACTTTTGACAATATTGTGCAGTATCCATCCTCTTCCGAATCAACTCCACCTACTCCGTGGTCTCCTGGACAAGAGAAGTTCCCAGTATAGCTGCCTCTCCCACCTCCAGCCAACATTGGGGTGATCAATATGACCTACCATACAAAGCCTCATAAGGTTCCATCTGAATTATTTCATGAAAACTATTGTTGTAGGGAAAATAAACTAGGGTTATGTGTCTCCCCCAAGAGCCCTTGAAATCTAGGATGCATTCTCGAAGTATGTCCTCCAAAACCTGAATTGTGTGCTCAGACTGGCCATCAGTCTGAGGATGGTAAGCTATACTCAGAAGTACCTGTGTACTGAAATCCCTCTGTAGTCCCCACCAAACATGAGAAGTAAACCGAGCATCCCTGTCTGAAATGATAGAGTGCGTAACCCCATGAAAATTTACAATATCTAGGATGTACAACTTTCCAAGCTCATCAACACTGAAGTTTTACTTAATCAGCAAGAAATGTGAAACCTTTGTGAGTATGTCAACAACAACATAAACCACATCATTCCCTAAGGTGAACTCGGTAAACCCATCATAGAATATATCACAACGTCATTCCACTTCAACTTGGGAATGAGTAACTAATATAAAAGATCTTCCAGTTATTGATGTTTTGACTTCACCTACTGATAGGTGGGATGTCATAACAAAACCAACAACATCCCTCTTCATGCCTAGCCACCAATACTGATGGTGTAGATCTCAATACATCTTGGTGAAACCAGGATGAACTACCCATACAAAGGAATGAAAATATCACAATAGCTCCTCGCGCATGTCTACTGACACCCATACGTGTCTATGAAAATGAAAAACCTCATCCTTGCCTGTGGTCTACCCAGGAGTAGGGTCCTCTCCTAAAACACTCACCTGTAGGAATAGGCCTTCAGAATATGATAATTTCCTCATTCACACTCGATCTTATAGAGTATAGGTAACAACTATAGAAGAAATAAATGTCAGCCCCTGTCTTTCGTACAACTCCAAATTCATCTTAGAGAATAGAGCCATAAGATTCCACTCACTACTGGCCTCCTGAACTTCCTGTATCTGAGTCCTTCTACTTAACGCATCATCCACTACGTTTCCTTTCCCAGGCGTGTAGGCAAGCTCAAAGTCAAAGGACTAAAGGTACTCAATCCACCTTCATTGTCTCAAATTTAGACCACGATGAGTAAAGATATAATTGAGGCTCTTGTGGTCAGTGCATACCATAAAATGCTCTCCCAAAAGATAATGTATCCAATAGTACAAAGCATTCACAACTGAATCTAACTCAAGATCGTGCATCGAGTAATTCCTCTCATGTGGCCTCAACTGTCGAGACCCGTATGAAATGACTCCTTCCCCATGTATAAGCACTACTCCCATATCGATACCTAATTCATCACAGTAAACAATGTAACTCTTTCTCGGCTCTGAAAAAAATCAGTATTAGTGTTGAAGTCAATCTCCCCTTCAGCTCCTGAAAGGATGAATCGTAGGAATATGTCTATAAGTACTTCACACCCGTCTTAGTCAAGCCTGTCAGTGGCACTAATAAGCATGAAAAGTCCTGAATAAAGAACCTGTAGTAACCAGCCAACCCTAGAAAACTCCGTACCTCAAAGACTTTCTTTGGATGCTCCCAGGAAACTACTGCTATCACTTTCTCTGGGTCCACTGATACTCTTGTATCTGAGATCACATGATTCAAGAAGTGAATATGGTCCATCTAGAAGTGTCATTTTGAGAGATTAGCATATAACTGATGCTCTATCAGTGTACTCAATACGATATCAAGATGGATAGTATGGTCGTGTCGAGTGTGTGAGTAAAACAATATATCATCTAAAAATACTACTACAAAAGAATCCAAGTATAAAAAACTCGGTTCATTAGTTCCATGAAAACTTTTGGCATGTTCATGAGACTAAACAGCATAACCAAATACTTTTATTGGACATACCTACTCTGAAATGCTGTAAGATGTATATCTGATGGTCTAATGCGCAAATTATGATAACCGGATCTCAAGTCAATCTTCGAGAACACTTGGGATCCTCAAAGTTGATCAAAGAGATCATCAATCCTCGACAAAGGATATATGTTCATAACCATAAACTGGTTCAAATTCTGATAATCCACACAAAGTCTGAGGGTACCATTCATCTTATTTGTAAAAAGGACAGACGAACCCCAAGGAGAAGTACTGGGTCAGATGAAACCCTTCACCTGCAACTCCTCTAACTGCTTCTTGAGCTCCTGTAACTTTTGTGTATCCATCCTATAAGGAGGAATGGACACCGATTCTACTCCTGGCACAATATCAATAGAGAAATATACCCATATCTCTAGAGATAAACCCAAAAAGTCCTTTGGAAATATATCTCTGAAATGATCCACTACTGGAGGGAAGTACATCTAAGAAGTCCCCTAGTCATCTAGATATAAACTAAAAATCTGGGCTATAATTATTACCAACCCATGATGCTAGGGTCCCACTCTACTCGCATGGACATACCATTCGCCCTTGTGTAGAAAAGACCCACCCTATGGTAATGTGAAACTTACCCTATGGAAATAACAATCAACAAAGGTCTGAAAGGAGACCAACCAGTCCATTCCAAGAATGACATCAAATCCTGTCATCTCTAAGACATAGAAGTACCACAATAAGTGACACCCAACAACCTTAAGAGGGAGTTCCTTTCACTAACGTACACTAGCTGTTCTAATCCCCAACGGAGTGTCTAATGTCATAACATCATCATAAGTGAAGATACAAAGCCAAAGGATCTCCACAATGGCAACAAATATGAAACTATGGGAAGCCCCTGTATCAAAAAGAGCATAAGATAAAATTGAGGTGACTATAATCGTACCTCTAACCATAGATGGTCTGAGATCTTTCTCTTTTTGGGTCTACTCCATCGAAAAGGTATGACCTGTACCACGACCCTGTGATCCTACCTGGCTACCCTAAGCTGATCCACCCTATTGTCACTGAAAACCTGACATCTGGATACCCTAGCCATGACCACCTCCTTGGCCTAAATGACCTGATGAAATCCAGTTCCTTGACTGAGGAAAAACTTGTGGTTCTACTCCTAAACGTGGAGTCATAACCGATCCCCTATCACTAGATTTTTTTTGAGAAAACTAGAAAAAACGTTGAAGATGACCCATATTGCCACAAGATCAGCACTCAATTGGGTCTCTCGGGAACTGAGGTCTCATGTGACCACTCATCCCACACTGGTAGAAACTTACCTAGATACCTAAAGATACATCCCGGATACCAGAAACACCATGCGAAGGCTCCCTACGACGCTTCCTGCTATCAAAAAAAGGAGTACCAGCCCTGGATGCTAAACCGCCCTGGCTCATAGATCCCAAATCCCTTAGATTGAAAACAATAATAAGTGCATGATTTACTATAGCAATCACCGAAGTCATCCTGAAAATATTCACCTGCAATCGTATGTCATACTTGAGACCATACTTAAAACACCTATCTAGTGACAACTCGTCACCTCCCAAAACTAGTGCGAAGTGATGTAGATATATAAAACGAAAAGAAAAATCCATCACTAAAAGAGAACCCTAATCCAAATGCATGAACTCTTAGGCTCGATCGGCCCTCAACATCTCGAGGTAGAAGTAGTCATAGATGGACCTCTGAAACTCTTCCCAAAGCATATCTCGATGACATCCCGCCTGTGAGATAACATCCCAACATCTCTTGGAATAATCATGTGGCATGTACATCGTGAGATTCACCCTCCTATCAGGAAGAATATAAAGATGCTCAAAGATAGTAAGTATGACCTCCAACCATGTCTCTGCAGCATGTGGTCCTCCACCCTCTAAAAAAGTGGGGGTATGCTGCTGCTAGAACACCCGCATCAACTCTACCATAGTTAGGGCATGATGTGGTGATCCCTAGAAAGTCTGCATCATCCTCAAAGAGCCTCCACAAAACTGTGCATCATCACTTATGTCCGGTGTAATAGATAATGCCAAGACGGGTATGATGAGAGGATCTTTTGGTAGTCCTTAATCTATTATTTTTGGTGATTAATAATCACCCTGTAACTGGCGTACAACTAGAGGAAGTATTGGTGGCATGACTCTGCAAGGTCAGGTGAACACCTTAATTTAAGATTATCAAGGACTGTAACTTAAAAACGAAATAATGGATCAAGATAAATAAAGCATTCAATTTTTTCAAAATAGGGTTACACGGCATGTATCACCACTACACGACATGTTCCCTTAAGATTTTAACATGGTAATGTACCTCTGCCAACCTGGTCGTGTAACACTCCAACACATAGTGTGTTCCTCCTATGACACAATGTTTAATTGAATATTACCTCCTACCTAAGTTCTTCTATACATCTAGAACTACACAGTTATCTCTTGGTGTAACACTAAACGACATGCACACTCTACACACGACGTGTACCACTTAAGTCCCACCCACTCATTTCGTTGGTCACACGGTTGGATACACGGTTCATACCTACACGACGTGTAAAAGTTAGAAATGGTGTGTACAACCTAAGTTTTATCCACCCGTGCCATTGGTCACACAACCGAGTACACGGTTCTTTATAACACGATGTGTACAATCTAGACATGACGTATTCTACCAAAAGTTTTCCCAACCCTATGTATCTGCTCACACAGTCAGTCACGCGGTTAATCACTACACGACTTGCATGCCTAGTACATAGTGTGTAATTAAGAAAATTCATTCTTCCCAAACATAAGAACACATGGCGTGTGTTCATAACATCACACGCGTGTTGTCTGGGTTTCTAGACAGTAAGCCTCTAAAACTTCTTCGAAACCCCGAAAATCTTAAAATTTTGGCCAAGGAATGCCAAGTTCAGATTCGTGAGAGCCCATACTCTCCACGAATCAAATTTTTTTCATCCTATTTCATATCATGGCTTAATATAATTCAGTTAAAGTTCAAACATGATCCACCAAATTCCAATCCAAGAGAGCCCATAACACCTTAGGGACCAAAGTTTGGAATCCATCCAAATAAAACTTTACACATACCAATACCCTATCAAAATAGCAGGTATTTCTATCACAACATCTATCACAACAACATGCATATCTAGCACAACATATATCACAATAGCATGCAATCAGTAATGCACCCTAAATGGAATGACAAGAATGCATGACATGTGATCTCTAGTATGTTCCTGTATGATGCATGAGATGGAATAACCTCATATCATCAGGTTTTAATAGAAATAGAAGCACAATGATATCAATAATAACAACACAAACCAAGTGTTTCACCTAATGGTGAAATCAAATCAACTATAATAATTGCAAAACCAGAAAAATTGCAATATTTGAGGTAACTTGGCTTCTCCCTGTACACGGGTTAGCTACTCCCGAGCATAACTTACTACCAACTACCTATTCCTTCCCATAATAGTCTATAGGCTCCAAATGGTAAGAAAAAGTAGAAAATAAATTGCCTCTGATACCACTTTGTAACTTCCCAGATCTGGGTGCCGCTCAAGGGTGCCCCGTACTTGGTTGGTTACATGACCTCAAATGCATTCCCCCAAACACCAAAGGCTGCCGACTAGCAGTGAGGGACAAGTTATGATAGTGGGGAAATAATGCCCTCATTGACAGAGTATACACAGGAAAATAAAAAATAGTAAACAATAGTGGAAGCAGTAATACCAACAAAATAAGTAAATAACATAAGACTAATAGGAATATAAAAACTGGAGCATATATAAATGATGCATGTCACATGTGTCTAAGAAATCATCCAAAAAAGTCACAATAATGGAAAAAAGTACAGAAACCAAAGTACAATAGAAAAAAAGTAAACTCTAGCAGCATCACAAGCCTCATCTTGGTCCCATTCTCTCCAGCTCCAACATTAATCAAGTACCCGATGAAGAAGGGAATTTGACCTTATCTATACCTGCAACCATATAATCTATTTGGGTCCAAAAGCATGACATAAATAAGGTGTGAGAAGAATCCTAGTAGGAAACCACCAAAAGATATGTTCATAACTGTTAGTGAATATATATAGCAGACAATATGCAGAAATGAAGCAATAAACTAGGAAGTACTCAAAAGTAAACAATCCTATAGTTTTCAATTACATTCATTTATATTTATTATTCAAATTTTAAATAGGTAATATCGATATCTATCCTAAGATCTATATCCCCCCTGGGTAAGAGTACCAAAACAAATGTCTCAGAAGATAATCTTAACAACCAAGTAAGACCGAGTCTAAGCTTGTGCTTTGGCTTGGCAGACTCGTCACAATCATTCAATCATCCACAACCGACCATCTGGGAAAGATCTCATGATCTAACCCCTATGGTTCCACATAGCACAGAGTAATGATAATGACCTCCTGGGTAGCTCTCAAGGTCAATACCCCTGGCTCTATATAACATCAATAATTTATACACGACCTCTGGGTATCTCTCATGGTCAATACCCCCTGGGTCAACATATCATCAATAATTTATAAATGACATCTGGGTAGCTCTCACGGTCAATAACCCCTAGGTCAACATATCATAAATAAAATTATAAAGACCTCCTGTATAGCTCTCATGGTCAATACCCCTGGGTAAAATTCTAAAACAAGGCTCTCACATTTCGGTGTAAATAAACATGGAAACCCCCACAGTTTTCCTGGTACAAGGATCTCATGATCTATTGAAAAAACAACGCACATATCATAACAAGGAATCACATGTAATCTATAACTACTGCATGGCTAAAATTCACAATAATAACACATTCAATTCATATAATCAATCAAACTTCATCCTAATCAATTCAAGAAATGTAAACAAGGTATGCCTCATAGGAAACCTAGGCTAAATGACTATAAAAATTAAAACTAGGGAAAACACCCATGGGGTGTCCCATAAACAAGGAATCTAACCTTAAACATATGTACAACTACTTTTCAATCAATTAAACCATATCAAGTAAATAATAGGGTAAATTTCCCAATCAAGCAATACCCCAAATGTGGGTATGCGACAATTTTATCATATATAATCCAAAGATGAATAATGAAAGGCACAAACCACCTACCTTGATATCGTATGATCGATATACTTGAATGTAAACCCTTGAATCGTCCTAGAATGATGTAGATCTATAAAAAGGGTAAAATAGATCATATCACAATAACTCATGAGAGAGGAAGAATCAGGAATAAAGGCTATAGGGGAATTGAGAACTCACCAGTGGGATTCCAATGCACCTAACGACATCTCAATCAGAGGTTGGATGGAGAATTGGGAGGGTCTCTAAGTTCACACCCATTCCACTGCTCTCTTGTATGAATCAAGGGGATAAGAAATAAGTTTTGGACATGAGATGTGACCCCGCTCCGATTTATCAAATAAAAAGAAATGTATATGGTGTGCTTATTTAATGTACATGGAATGTAGTAGCCTCAACCGACCCCCGATTTAGGCGGTCTTCCAGGTCACCTACACAACCATGTATTCAGCCATTACACATCTTGTACACGGCTATACATGGTACCCAGGTACACAATATTTACTCATAAGAAAACGATGTGTACTTAGAAAATTCACAATTCTTCATTTTTCCTAAAAAATAACCCAAAATAAAGATCCATACCTGAAATGAAGATCCGGTTTCTTACACTTGATAAACTTTTTACTACATTATTTGATATTATTTTGTTATAGGATGCGATATTTGATGATTAAGCCTTAGTGAGGCTGCGTTAATTGACCTGGTATATGCGTGGATTGGTTTTACTATTTACTCACCAAGGTATAAATATGCTTCTTCCAATTTTTCATGAGAGGTATTAAGGAGGATCCTACTGAGTATACATATATTATCACCCCTATATATAAATCTAGATTAAAAGTTTCTTGGAGGGATTTTTAAATCAAGCTAGATATTACTAGCTCTGATCATGGAGCTGTTGTTGGTGTTTCTACCTAGGAGCTTTTATTTTGGAATTTTATCTTAGAGACTTGTATTTGTATAAAATTTTAATGCATTATGGTTATTATGGTATGTTGGTTTTAATTAAATTATTATATTTATTAGTGGATTCTATATTTCATGCCTTGGATTTATGATGGTAATACCTACCATTCATGGTTTTTATATCTTTATCTCTAGTATTCACCCTGTGGACTATTATAAATGAGAATCGGGTCTCACTCTTATATTCATTACATGCCTAAGAGGGGTTATTAGTGTGTGTGTGTATGGGGGGGTGGGTGGGTGGGTGGGTTATAAGAAATTGGTATCAGAGTATTGGTGGAGATTTAGGATGGATATTGGAGTTAGTAACTGATGAGGATTACATGGGAATGGTAGGGAAATAGTGTTAGTCAAAATTACTATGTGATGTATCAAGGGTGACCAGCCAGGACACATGTAATTAAATATCGATGTTAAATAACATAAAGAAATTAATCTTATTGAACACCATCTGTGAGATAGGTTAGAACCCTATAAAAGGTATATGCATCATGTTTTATTTCTCATGTGTTTCAATTGGGGAGAATTTATGGGGAATTAAAATGATTATAATTAAATTAATATTAATTAATTCCATACCACTAGGATTATGAGTTTGTTTTCTTACCTCCAAAGATGCCTAATAGTCTTCTTACATGTGTGGATTAGGTTGTTTCACTGTGAAAAGATGATCTATTTGATCCTAGGATGGTTGAATCCGCTGAGGATGATGAGTTTTAGAGGAGGACATTGCATGGGTTCTAGTATATGGGCTTGGTGAAATATAATGGGAGAATCTTTGATCTTGATATAGAGTAAAAGTTAGTGGAGATTAAGACCACCTTCATTTTTATTTGTACCAGCACACAGTATCGGGTTCCACTGGTCATAGTTAGATGAAAGGGGTGATTTACCAATGGTGGATCCTATTCCTTAGAGAGTGTAAGGACATGATTATTTCATAGGATGATTTTAAGAGGAAGTTTCAGGAAAAGTTATTTTTATAAATGATGTGGGAAGTCAAGAGTTAGGATTTTTTCACCCTTCACCCATGGATCATAAGCATGGAATAGATTGGTATTTACTTCAAGTATCATCTTCACTTTTACCTAGACCATTTTTAAGAAAATGAGTCCTAAGAATGGTGCCTTGAGAAGGATTTATGTCTTATAATTTAGTATATGTTTTTCCAATTTATTTTTATTTTTTATTTTTAGGTATTAGAGAAGGAAAATATCATTGATAAGATGTTTTCATAGTTATGATCATTTTATGAGGGGATCCATTGGGGATCCCCATGAATTAGAGCTTTGGATGGAAGATCTCATATGTTAGGATATTATAGGTTTTGACCAGCTGGTAGTAGTCCTCAACACTATAACTAAAACTTCTATATATCTAGTAATTCTTATGAATATACCAAGATCTATATTTATATGTGTTTTTATTATTGTAGTTATAGTAACCAATGATTCTAGTGCTCAACCATACTTGAGGATCAACACGACGTGGGTGGATATTTTCTATTTCATCCTCAATAATATTTCCTTGGATTCCATATTAAAAGTAGGTACATTGAGCCTTTACATCAAGAGGAGATGGATCTGGGAGGGATAAATCTCATGTTGTTCCTTTTCCCAAGGAAAATAGGGCTGAGGGTAGTTATATAGGAAGTCATCAGTAAGTACAGTGAGGTGGAGTAGATGGATGTAGACAGTTGCACACTATGGAGGTACCAACACAGTATTTTCTAGAGAGTGTTTGAGGTACCATATACTTCTCACATACTCAGTCTTTCACTTCATTTGATTCTATAATTGTACACTCATTTATTTCACCTACCTTGGTCAGTACATTGAGATTAAAGGCAAAGAGTCATCCAGTTCCCCTTGTATTGACTACACTAGTTGAAGGTTAGAGCAGTTTGTTTGATATATGCTAGGATTGTGATCTAATGATGGAGAAATTTCATTCATATGGTGATTTATTCTTATTATAGATACTACCCTATGATTTCAGTCTTTTCATCGATGGGTTTTATTCAATGCGTGAAGTCATCTATTTCTTTTGTAGGATAGCTGTATTCTATGATAAGAAGGAATAGTGAGTGGTATTCATTGGAGGGAGGGATTATCATATGGGTTTTATATATTTATAGTCATTATTATATCATCTAAAAGTGTTGTCTTTAGGCTCAATAGAGTTTTGGGTGGAAGTATTTCCAAGATTCATTGAGAAGGTCTTGGATGTTTTTGTTGAAGAGGTTGTGACGGTACCCCATCAACAAGACATCATGTTCAGGATATAGTAGTATTTTGGTGAATCACCTATTTCAATATATCTTTACTGAAGAAAAACTTCTAAACTATATGATTTAAGCATCCAGATTCATGATTTGATGAAAAAGGGTTTTATCCAACATAATGTCTCATCATGGGGTGCTATAGTGCTGTTTTCTAAGAAGGCATATGGTAGTACGAGGTTGTGCATCGAATAGTGATGGTTCAATTAGGTAATGATCAAGAATCATTATCCATTTATAAGGATATATGATTTATTTTATTATTTTAATGGAGATATCTTGTTTTTGAAGATTATTTTGTTGTCTGGGTATCATTATATGAGGGTAAAAGAGGAATATATATCAAAGAACTCCTTCATATTACTCTGTGGTCTCCATGAGCTCATGGTTATGTTATTTGGTATCACAAAAGCCCATTATATTTTCATGAGACTTATAAAATAAATATTTCATGAGTTATTAGATCAATTAGTGATAATTTTCATCGAAGATATTCTCATATACTCAAATTTAGAGGTGGGGTACGTCAATCATACTAAGGATTTTTTCAATTTATTTAGTACCATTAGATTTATGGGAAGTGGTATAGGTGAAATTTTTGGATGTGTGAGGTGCATTTACTTAGGTATTGGTATCCCGGTGGGGATTAGAAGTCAATCCTTTGAAGATCAAGGTGGTATTTTCTTGGGAAACACCCAAGAATGTTGTAGTGGCCTATAGTTTCCTTGGTATCATGGGATATTATTGGAGGTTCATGATTAATTTCTCATGGATTGTGGCCCCATTGATAGACTTGATAAAGAACGACTGATCTTTTATATGGACTGATCAATATTAGAAAGATTTTAAATACTTAAATGAGAGGTTAACCATTTCTATCATTATTTGAACACTACAGGAAAGAGTGATGTTTGAGGTTTTCTATGATGCTTCTCATCATTTTTTGGGATATTTCTTAATATAGAAGAGGGTACTGATTTCATATGGGTCTAGGAAGATATGTCCCCATTAGTGTAACTATGCCACCCGTGATCTCCAATTCACGATAGTGTTATTTCCTCTAAAGTTGTGGTGACATTACCTCATTGATGAACACTTTGTGGTTTTCATAGATAACAAGATATTGAGGTATAATTTCTCTCACATCGATCTGAATTTGCATCAATAGAGCTAAATGTATTTCTTATAGGATAATGACTTTGATATCTCTTACACCTTGGGGAAAGTTAAAGTATATTATGATGATATAAGTATGAATTCACAAGGAGATGCTATTTTGGAGTTGGAATATGCTTAAAGAGAGATGAATGACATTTCAATGATGCATCTTGAAGTGGAGTAGGCTATTGGTAGTGGTTACCAGTAAAAAATTGCAGTGAAATATTCCTTTATGTAGTAGGTAGGAGAGTATCAATGGGGAGACTCAAGGGTTGATGTGTTGTGGGATCACGTCTTTCATAATGATTATTTGGATGGGTTGTCAGAGGATAATCAATATTAGATATTGTTTCAAGAGATATTTTTTGTTATATCAATGGTATGTGAGGAGATTATCTATGAGTTTTATAGCTCACCTTTAGAAATGAAACCTAGAGTATCCAAGATACATCATACCTTGATGAGTTAAATCTAGTGATTGGGTATGAAGTAGACTATGGAAGAGTTTGTGTCAAGGTGATTGTTCTATCAGTAGGTGAAAGATGAGAATCATGTCTTGGGTGGTTTATTATAGCCATTAGATGAACCAAAGAGGAAGTGGGAGGATATTTCGATATATTTAATCATATGTTTACCCTAATCCCAAGGAAGGTATGATTAGATTTTTGTGATCATGGATTGGTTTGTGAATTTGACTCATTTTTTGGCCATTAAGAAGATAGGTACTATGGATGTTCTATCCAGGTGGTATGTGGATGTGATAGTGAGGCTTTACAGGGTATTAAGGACTATCATCTCTAACAAGGACCATCATTTTACCTCATGAATCTGGGGATATCTCTAGTATTCTTTTGGATCATAGCTACACCTTATCATTTCTTTTCATCATCATTAATATTTAAAGATGAACTATACCATTTAGATGATGGAGGATATGTTACACACCTATGTTTTTAATTTTAGTGGATAATTGGTGAAGCACCTACACTTGGTTGAGTTTTCTTATATTAATATCTATCACACTTCCATTAACATGGAACTTTTCAACGTGTTATATAGGAATCTATACAGATATCTATTATGCTGGACCGAGGTTGGGGATTTAGATATTCTTGGACCATATTTTTTGAAAATCATGATAGAGAAGGTTCAGATGATTCAAGAGTAGATTAAGGTAGTGCAAGAATATAAAAAGTCTTATATATGTTATAGTGGAGACCTATGGAGTTTGGGGTTGGGCATCACTTTTTCTTGAGTGTTTCTCTAGGTGTTGGATAATAGATATTTGGATTATGGAGTAAGATTTTTCCTCAGTTTATCAATAATTTCGAGGTGTTCAGGTGCGTCAGTGAGATGGAATATCGGTTGGAACTTACCCCCTGGATGGACTGAATCCACAATGTCTTTCATGTGTTTCAGATTCATTGAAATGTTCATGATGAAACCCATGTCATTGATTGGGTGAGTTAGATGTCAAGGATGAAACAATGTTCATGGAGTGGCTAGCTAAGATTTAGGACCATCAAGAGAAGATACTGCATGGGCGAGTTATTAATTATGTTCATATTATATGGATACATGGTGTATTATATGAATGTATGTGGGAACATGAATTTTAGATGAACACTTAGTATCCAAAAAAGTTTTTAGCTCTATTTTTCTTTGATGATGACATATTTAATTTAGTGCTAATTAGTTTGAGATTATGTGTTTTTTATAATTCTTTGTGACTTGATGGTGTAATTGTGTTGGCTTGAGAGGTATCTCCTGAGAATTTTTGGTTTTTTGGTCATTTTTTTCTAGGTTGGTTTTGATTCTTAGTAATAATAATCATTTAATAAGTATTTAGTGTAAGAGTTAAAATTTTACCAAACCATTCTGTTGTCATTTCATGGATGTTAAGGGAGTCTATGATTTTTTTATGGTAATTATAGAGGTTGGAAAAGTTTTATATTATTTTAAATTAAATTTTTAAGTAAATATTTTAACACCCCAATATTTTATGATATATTTCTTTTTAAATAAATTTTATTTCTATAATATATTTCTTTACATGAAACACCAAGTTTAAATGAACCATAATATACTATTAAAATATTATTATTTAATGTGATAGTTATCACCAAAAAATTGGATTGAATTGTAGGAATATATATAACTAAATTATGAAAAATTATTGTTTACACAAGAAAAAAATTAATTCATTGGCTATAAATTAATTTTGAAATGAAAATAACAGCATTTGAAGGTAAAAAGAGATGTTTTTCTAAAAACTCTTTTTATGTGAGCACTGTGTTTTTATCTTAATAAAATATATTAATATCTATTTATTAATTATTTTAATGAAATGTGTAGATAATATATTCAATAAAATATTTTAACATTAATCTAATGGTTTTTCCAATGCATGGAATAAGGATAAATCTAGTTTTATGATTAAAAATGCATTTTTATAAAAATGGTTTTTATTTCATTTTGCAAACTTATTTTAAAATGAATTTCTAAAAATTATATAAATTAAATCATTTAAAATGGATTCCATTTTTTAATCATAATAATTATTTTTTTTAATAATCCCAAATTAATGTTTGGTCATTATGAATAGTAATCGAGGTAAAAAATTCATTACAATAATAAAGGTTAAAAGGGATTAATGAGGGGTTAAATGAAAGAGATAATGGTTAAAATAATATAAAAGATTTTCTAAATAATATTGGATGAATGTATTTTAATCCTATAACATCTTGTCTTGAAACTTGATCCAATTTGGATTTACTTTCCCATGATAACGACTTTATTATATTTTAATATATTTGGTAATTACTAGTCTGCTAGTCCCCTCAATTATAAAATGGAACATCCAATCCTCTATTATCCACACCACTTGATCCATTTAGTTCAACCAAAATCTACCAAAATAATACCCCAAAATCCTTATCTACTACATTTAGGTTTTTTTCTTCTCAAAATACCCATCAAAGTAGGCTTCTCTTCAAAGGAGGATACCTAAAGAATAGGTATATGTTCTTACCATTATGTTTCACATTTATTTATTCTTAAAACTCCTATAAATGTAATATAGGAATTTTAACATGATTAAGACAATATATTTACTATACTTATATTTTTTATATTAATTTTATAGTTATTTTTAATCTCTTTTCCATCCGTTTAAAAATGATAATGCCTCTCGTGCATACATGTGGACTACCACCTCCACAAAGAAAAGTGATTAATTTTTTATTTAATATTTACATGGATTTTCATAATGATATATTTAATAAATATATATGATATTTATGATATTAATATTATTATTTAAATGTTAAATATTATATAACTTTCTTTTTTTCCATCCATTGAACAACAAAAACATCACCCATGCATACGTGTGGACAACAACCTCCACCAAGCGATGTAATTAATTTTTCATCATTGCATTATATGAATGGTTATAAATGTGTATATAATGAATAAATATTATACTTATTTCATCATAAATATTTTTTATAATATGTAACCGTGACCATGGTGAATGGAACAAAACCATCAAACAAAAACATGCATGGAAAACGAACCAATTTTCACCTAAATGTTCATTTTAACGAAGAAATTGTTAATAAATGGATGATTAGAAATTATAAAGGAATGAAACATAGTAATTTATTTATGATATTGGTTATATAATACATGTATAATAAAACTATATTTATTATACAATAGGTTTAGATGTGTATAAATAAATAGGGGAATTGAGGTAAGGATTTATGTTATAATCTAATTTCTTTTTAGAATTTTCTCTGATAAATTTTCATTGATAGAAATTATATTGATATTATAATTTAAACCATATAAATTTTCTTATAATCAGGATATTTATATAATTTTCAAGAAATAGTTCCATTTTCCTCTCTTTGGTATTTAAAATGACCGAGAAAATGTTTTTTAGAAAAGCCAACCTTATTTCCTCTTTAGTCAACAAACATTTTCTTCTATATCCATGTTATTTAAAATATTTTCAATAATATTCTTTCCTAGGATAAAATTATTGTTTAAATTTATTTTCAACCATATTTCAATTTCTTTTCAAATTTTTAAAAAGTAATTTTTACATTTTCTTTCTAAACTAGTTATTTTGAGTTTTTACAAAAAGCATGATAGAAATATTTGTTTTAAAGTTTACAACATGAATGGATTTTATCGTAGTCATAACTATTATTATATTTGAATATTCCTTTATAATAATTCATGTTTATTTTCAAATAATTTTTTTTCACATCATTCTAGAATTTTTTAGTTTTTAAATATACCAAGGGGATATGATATTATGATACCATCCAATTTCTTTATCTAGATTTCTTATGATTATTATGATTCTATGAAGACCATTTCTTTCTATAGGTTAATTAAATTTTGATAAAATCTTTATGAAACCCATTTCTTTTATACATGTTATGCTATGATAAAATGATGGAATTAAACCTATTTATTTTCTTTGTATTATGATATAGTAAATTGATGAATGTTTTATGATCTTATGGAACACATGTGTATGATTTTAATTATGTTATGGTTGGTCCCAAATTTATATATCTCTATAATTCATTGGGTACAGAATGATATCTCATGAGATAATACGGACTGAAATAGGGAGTGAACCCAGTTCAGTAAGGGGACCTATCCAATATAATTTTCTTGGGAGTAAACCTTAATTAAAAATATAATAGAATTGAGAGTGAACCCAATCTACTGTGATATTCTTGGTAGAAATTATTTACCAAGTGATTTTCTATGCTTATGTATATGTCACAAACCTATGCTTTATGATAATGATATGTTCTCATAGATCATGATTATTTATTGATGATTCCACACACTTATGAAATTTTTATTTTGTTATGAAAAATCCTTATGACATGATTTATGATTAATGACATTTGGGTGATTGGGTATGACTTTCATAAGTTATTATCATGCTATCACACCCTTATGATTATCTTATCCCCACTTATGAATATTTATTAATATCTCTTATATTTACCCTTAAAGGGAATCTAATCTCACCATTTCTTATGTTTCCTTTCCCCAGGTTATGGACAAAGGTTTTAAGTAGGGTATGTATAAGAAGTGTACTATGTTAGAATAAATTTATGGTATATATTGAATATCTTTCATGAAATAAGATGATTATGTATCTAATATCCAATTACACTAAACCTTTATGTTTTTTGGGGCATGTATTATTATGAGATGTGTTGAATATTCATATAAAATGATGTAATATTCATGTATGAAATGATTAGGTTTCCTTGGTTGGTATCAGATAAGGGTTTAATTATTTTTTAAGATTTGGATATGATAAATTTGGTGAAAACCCTAGGGATAAGTCAAAGTATAGGATAAAATTCTATAGTTTTGGTAAAATAGATATTGTTCCTAGAAATGAAATACCTATTTGGATACTTCCAATTAGATGTTGTTATTGTATAGATGCACCTAGGGGTAAACACTATGAAAAAGACTGGTTGAGTATCAACTCAATATTCACTCAGTGAATGACGAGGGGGTTTAAGACTCCACATCTAGATAGTCACTCTCATGGGATATACTTTGGTTAATTAATATTATATTTATAAACCAATTTGATAAATGAGAGGATATAACCTATGAAAATTGATGACAATCAATAGTGATATTAGATGAACTTAAAGTGTCATGGATTGAAATAAATTTTCATAATTTAGGAAATCATAATAATTATTTTCATAACTATATGATTGTTACTCAAATTATTGATTTTTGATACTCACTATGTGGTTTTTTTGGTTTTAGTCAATGGTTGGAACCAGAACGGATCATCATCACAGTGATTGTGATGGACAATGCAATGATAAACCTGATTTAATGGGATATGGGATGAAAAATATTGTTATTATTATCCAAAAACTATACCAATCCATGAATCATGTTGAGATTCCAAATGAGGAAATGAGAGACCAATGCACCATTAATTGTTTCAGGAGGCAATATCTACCTTATTTCAATGAGTCCTCTAATCCATGAGTGGATGACCAATGGATTAGCACCACTGAAAATATATTCTTCTTTATATGGTGTTTGGAACATGAAAAATTTATCCTGGTGGTATGAAATTTGTAAGGAAAAGAATATCAATGGTGGTTTCTTATCAATAATATGAGTCAATTGGAGTAAATTTAATCCATGAAATAAGAAGAGTTTAAAAACATATTTTTTAATAAGTATTTGTCTCAAAATTTTATCACTAATGCGAAGGGGGAATTCTTATAATTGAAATAAAAGGATGATGAATCCATCAGTACCTATGATGAAAATTTCACAAGACTTTCAAGGTATTATTTAGGTTTTATCATCAACGCTGAAAACAAAATTGATTGATTATTTAGTGTCTCGAGATCATTTTCTGAAAGGTATTGGATGTAAGAGACTTTAATATCTACGATGATATCATTATATGTTCTCTCAAGCTATAAATATATATTAGATACTTTCATAATTTTCATGTTTTTAGGTATAAGAAGAGAAATGTGGAATATTTAAGGAAATTATAACAATAAAACCAATGGAGGAAATAAAATTAATCTTTGTTCATTCCATAAGTATTGAAGGAAGCACTTTGTAAATTTAATTATGGGGTCTGGTAAATTTTTTATGTGTGGAGGATAAGTACATCAAGAAAAAGAATATTATAAGTGATGTGGAGCATCCAATCAATAAAAGGAATAGTGGTAAATCTCAACTAAATGCGCCACACACACTCTAATGTTATAATTTCATATACTATGGAATTTATTCAAATTGGTGCATGAATCAAAGTTAATGATGAACATTAGTGTTAATAATTCATTAATACAAGAATAAATGGATTTATTAAGTGATCATAACTATTTAAGTGGGTCACAATAACAATGTGGTGAATGTTACACTTACCATCCACTCTAGAAATGAAAATGTCTTATTAGATTATGTCTCTACCCACTCTTTTATAACTAAAGAATCTGTTAAGGGTATCATGTCCCCACCAAAATTATTATATATTGATTTAGAAGTAAAAAATTCAAATGGTATGATAATCAAATCTGAAGTCTATAGATCCTCTCTGATAGAATTTTGTGGGAATGTGCTTCCAAAAAATCTTGTGAATCTCCCTCTAGTTAAATTTGATGTTAATTTCAGCATGGATTGGATTTATTTATATAGATCCCATATCAATTTACAAGAAAGGGAAATAACATTTTATATTATGAATCAAATTAATATCATATTTCATTTTGAGAATGAATATGAACATCCAATGAAAATTACTTTCATTGTATTGGTCTTACTACCTATTCACAAGGGATATTTATCTCAAATGGTTTGGTAGAAACTCAAAATTAAAGACATATCTATTATTCAGGAATATACTGATGTATTTATTATATATTGGCCCAGTATTCCCCTAAATATTGAATTTTAGTTTTCAATAGAACTTATATCAGGTGCTATACATATTTCAAAGACTCCATATAATAAAATGGACCTGATTGAGTTGTATAAATTGAAGAAGAAACTCTATAAGAATTTTGATAAGGGATTAATATGACTTTTCACATTATCATGGTGTAAAATATTTATTTTTTAAAAATAAAATATGGTTTAATGAATATTTGTATTGATTATTGAGAACTTAACACGATCACTATTAATAACAAGTATCATCTACCCCGTATTGATGACTTGTTTGATTAATTGTATAGAGATCATTACTTTTCTAAGATTTAACTTCATTCTGGATATCATCAATTAAGGTACTATAAGGATGATATATCCAAGAAATAATTTCATACGAGTCATTGTCATTATGAATTTATAGTGATTCTATTTGGACTTTCCAAAACCACCTGTCTCCATGGATATAATGAATAGATTCTCTAGAGACTACTTTGATTAGTTTTTGGAAGTATTTATAGATGATATGATTATATTCATAGAGAAAGAAATATAATTAAGATCATTTAAATATTGTGTTACATACCCCAAGGAAAGATAATTTGTATTCAAAATTTAGTAAGTATGGATTTTGGTTACAAAAAGTTTCATTCTTGGGTCATATAATCTCAAGAGTGGGTATATCAATGGATCCTTTAAAGAAAAAAGTTATTTAACAATGGCCGAAAACTACCAAGGTGGTTGAGATACATAGTTTTCATAACTTAGATGGATACTTCCAATGATTTATGAAATAATTATCATGATTATATAATATAATAACCAAGTTGATGTGTAAGGGATCCATGTTCACATGGATAGATGAAGGTGATGAAAATTTCAAGGAGTTGAAGAGAAGGTTAGTCAATTCACCTATGCTCACTCTAGGCTACAATGGAGAAGGGTTTCTGATCTATAGTGATACATCAAATAAATAACTAGGATTTATCATCATGAAAAATGTTATGGTGATAACTTATACATAATTATAATTGAAAATTCATGATAAAAATTACCCAACTCATGATTTGGAGATAGAAGTAGTAATTTTTGAATTAAAAATATAGTGGAATTATCTTAATTTTGAAAATTTATATATATATATATATATATGGATTATAAAATATTTATGTATATATTCACATAAAAAAAGTTGAATATACACCAAATAATATGGTTTTAATTTATTAAATATTATGATAAATCAATACACTACCACCCTAGGAAGGAAAAACAAGGAAGATGATGCTCTAAGTTAGAAGGAACATGCTATTTTTTAGATGAAAAGGATTGAAATAGATCCAATATTTAGGGATTTTTAGTAGATAGATCTTGAAATCATGATGAATGGGAACATATCATATATTTCCTAGATGAATGTTCAACTATCCTTCCATGTGAGGATTAAAGAGGTACGAAATAAAGACATAGAACTATAAAAGAAGGTGTGGAATGTTCCAATATTCAACTGTGATTGTGATAGACTGATAATGGTTAGTAATGGATTATTTGTTCTTTTAATACCATAATTGAATAAGGATTTTCCATATGAAGCTTTTAGTGCTTCATTTTCAATCCATCTTGGAAGTACGAAGGTGTATAGAGATTTAAAAGAGTATTTATGGTGGGATAACATGAAAAAGGATGTTAAAGAGTTTGTATCTTGATGCCTATGGTTTCAATAAGTTAAGGTTGAGATATATAAGTCTAATGGGATGTTACAACCATTACCCATACAAGAATGGAAATGGAAAAAAAATTCCCATGGATTTCATCATTAGACTCCCCAAAATATGTAAATGAAATAATGTTATTTGGGTTGTAGTTAATCTCCTTAAGAAATCAACACAATTTATTTCCATCAAAGAATATTTTTATCTTTATTATATTTTTATGATATGTATTAAGGAGTGTTAAGGTTTCATGGAGTACCACATTCTATTGTATCTAATTGGGATCTGATATTTACCTTGAATTTATGGAGAAGTATTCAATAGGATTTTAATAAATGATTGAGATTTAGAAATGCATATCATCCTTAGATAGAGGGTCAGTATAATAGGAAATTTCAAACCCTAGAATATATACTTACATCCTATTCTATTTATTTCAAATGTTGTTGGGATCAACACCTTTCTTTAGTGGAGTTTTCTTACAACAATATATTTCACTTAAGAATTTAGATATATCCATATAAATCCCTCTATGGAAGGAAGAGAAAAATTAGAATGATTTATGATGAAGTTAGAAAAATAAAGATATTAGGACCTTGGATAGTTGGAGAAATAACATAGAAATTTAGATCTATTTAGTATTCCATTCTTGTATCTTAGAGATAACATAATAGTTATGATGATAATCATCAGTGAGATCTATAGTTTGAATTTAGTGATAAGTTATTCCTATAAATATCTCATTAGAATAAGTTTATGATATTTGGAATAAAGGTTAATATAATCCCTAAATATATTAGTCTCTTTGAAATTATTTATTTCATTGGTATGGTTTCTTATTTTTTGGCGCTTCCATTGAATCTCTCTCGAGTTTGTGATGTGTTCTATGTATCTCTCCTAAGGAAGTACATACCTGATCCTTCACATGTACTAAACTTGAGGATATACCACTAGAGAAAGATATATTTTATGAGGGAAAACCAATGGATATTCTGGATTGAGGAGATAAAGTGTTGTGTTATAATACTACTCACTTGATCAATGTTTTTTGGACCAAACATAAATTTGAGGAAGCTATGTGAGAACCCAAGGATGTGATGAGGCAGAAATATCCTCAGTTGTTTGTATTGGAGTGAAATAATTTTTATTGTAAAATTATTATAAGTGGGTTATAATGTAACACCCCAACATTTTATGATATAATTCTCTTTAAATAATTCTGATTTCTTTTATTGATTACATTGCACACAACAATGTGTTTAAACGAACCACGATATACTATTAAAATATTATTATTTAATATGATAGTTATCGCTTAGAATTTAGATTTAAGGGTATTAATAGGACTAAATAATTTATGAAAAATTATTTTCACAAATTTATAAAATTAATTCATTGGTAATTATTTTTTTGTAAATGAATATAAAATAATTTGAAGGTAAAAAAGTGATGTTTTTATGAAAAACTATTTTTATGCACACAATGTGTTTTTATATTAATAAATTAAATAAATCTATATTTATGAATGATTTTGAATAAATTTTTACATAATATATTAAATTAATTATTTTAATATCCATATAATAGTTTTTATATGGCATAAAATAAGAATAAATACAATTTTATGCTTAAAAATGTATTTTTTCTAAAAATGGGTTTCGCTGTGTTTTGTGTACTTATTTTAAAAATAATTTCTACCACTTACAAAAATTTAATTTTGGAAAATTTATTACATATTTGGAATAAAAAATTATTAATATTATTTAATAAGGTCAAGTTAATTTTTGTTCATTATGAACAATAATAGAGGTAAAAATAGATTACTACGGTAAAGGTTAAAGGGGTTAAAGAAGGGTTAAACTAACGGGATAAGGGTTAAAATGACATAAAAGAATGAATAAATCCTATTAGATGAATTTATTTCAATACTATCTCATAATATATTTTAAATGTATCAAATTTTGAGTAACTTTCCCATAATAGTGACTTTATTATATTTTAATATTCTTAATAATTATAAGTGTGCCACTCCCCATACTTATTAAAAGGGAATATTATATCCTCTCTTATGTACAAAACCTAAGCCTCTATATTGAACAAGATATAACAAAATAACTTACTAACATCTTTAGACAATACATTGAGGTTATTTGTTTTTCAAAATACCCATAAGTAGCCTTAAGGTTCACTTTAAAGGAGGATACCTAAAGAAGAGGTATATGTTCTTGCCGATATTTTAATAATTTATTTCTTCTTAAACCTCCTATAAATTTTATATAACCATTTTAACATGATTAAACCGTTTTATTTTTTATATTGGTATGTTTTTATGTTAATCTTATTGTTATTTTTATCCCCTTCCTATCCATTGGAAAATGATAACACCGCTTGTGAATACGTGTGGACTACCACCTCCACGTAGTGATGTGATTCATTTTTCATTTTATATTTTCATGGATGGTCATAAATATACATTTAATGAATATATATTATTTTTATGATATAATTAATATTATTTAACAGTGAAATATTATATAACATTCTTTCATTCCATACATAAAAAAGTGAAAACATCCCTTGTGCGTACGTGTGGACTACTACTTCCACGAAGTGATATAATATATTTTTCATAACCTATTTATATGAATGATTATAAAAGTATATATAATGAATAAAAATGAAAATTATTTCATGATTAATATTTTGGATATAATTAAACCATGACCAAGGGGAAAGGACCAGAACCATTGAACTGAAACAAGCATGGAAAATGGACGAGTTTTCACTCGAATGTTCATTTTAATAAAGAAATTGTTAATAAAAGGTTAATTATAAATTATAATAGAATGATAAATATTAAGTTATGTATGAATATGGTTATATAATATATTTATAATAAAAAAATATTTATTATACATGAGGTTTGAATGAATACAAATAAAGATGAGGCTTGAGGTAAGAGTTTATGTTACAATCTCATTTCTTTTTGGGATTGACTATGATACATTTACATTAAGAGAAATTATATAGATATTAACCTTTAAAACACATATATTTTATTATTATATATTTATTAAAGTATTTTTAAAGTAATTATACCATTTTACTCTCTTTTATATTTAAAATGACTGAGAGGATGTTTTTAACAAAAGTCGACCTTATTTTATCTTTGGTTGATGAACGTTTTCTTCTATATCCATATTATTAAAAATGTATTCAAGAATGTTATTTTATATGATTTAATGATTGTTTTAATTTATTTTAAATAATATTTTAATTTCTTTTCAAATTTTAAAAAATGAATTTTTATAACATTTTCTGAATTGGTTATTTATTAATTTTTAGAAAATGTGTGAAAGAAATATTTGTTTTAATTTTTACCACACGAATATTTTTTTCTTCCATCATGACTATTATATTATTTTAATATTACTTTATAACTTTCCATAATTATTTTAAAATAAAACATTTTTCATAGTATTCTTGTAATTTTTATTTTTTAAAGATACCAAAAGAAAATTATATTTTTTTCTATTTTCAAATTAATGTTGAAATTCTCCTTTATAGGTATTTTTAATCTATATCAGAATCCTTTAAGGATTGTTCTGTTTAGAAGGAGATTTGATCCTATTATACCATCCACTTTCATTCTCTAGATGTATTGTGATAATTATTATTTAAGGATGAATCTATGAAACTCATTTCCTTTCCATGAGTTAATTAAGTTATGATGAAATATTTATGAAACTTATTTCTTTTAAACTATGATAAAATGATGAATGAAACCATTTTACTTTCCATGTGTTATGATATGATGAATTGATTAATGTTTTATGATATTTTGTCACACATATGCATGGTTTTCATTATGTGGCAGGTGGGTATATAATTATATAGCCCTATAATACATTGGGTAAAGAATATTATCTCATGTGATAATATATACTAGAATGAGGAGTGAACCCATTTTAGTAAGGGAATATGTCCAATATGATAGTATTGGGAGTGAACCTTGACTAAAGAAATGATTTAATGAGGAGCGAAACCTATCCACTATGATAGTCTTGACAATGATCCTTGACTAAGTAAATAATTTTGTATACTTATGTGTATGATAAAAACCTATGTATTATGATTATAATATATTATTATGGATCATGATTGATTTTTGATGACTCCACAGTATTTTGAACTATGTATTTTTTTATAATAAATCCTTATTCTATGATTCATGATTAAAGATATTTGAATGATTGGGTATTAATTTCATAAGTTATGATCATGTTATCACACCCTTATGTTTATCTTATTCTCACCTATAATAATTTATTGACATATCCTATTTTTACCCTTACTGAGCATATGATCTTAACCTTTATTATGTTTCCTTTCCCTAAGTTATGAAGAATGGTTTTAAGTAGGGTATGTCTAAGAAGTGTACTATGTGAGAATAAATTTGTGGGATATGTTGAAGATCATTCATGAAATAATATGTTTATGTATCTACTCTCAAAAGACACTAAACATTTACAATCTTGGGGGTGTGTATTGTTATGAGATGTATTGAATATTCATCTAAAATTTAGTAAGATTTATGTATGAAATTGTTAGGTCACCTCAAATATGAATTTTATATTTTTGGTCAATTTTTATATAATTATAAGGCATAATGTATAAATTACAAAAATATTATGTATTGGTTTTTGAAAAAGTCAAAAACCTTACATAGTGAACAACTATATTTTGAAAAAAACTTATACATTGATAAAATAGATTACATATCAATATTTTTATAAAGTAAAATGTATTATACATTATGGAAAATATATTATTTATTGAATTCACTCCAATAGATTTATATTAGATATTGATAATATATTATGTATTTCATACAAATATCTTACATATCTATAAAAAATATTGCTCAATGGATTTTGGTAAATTAAATAATCTTATAAATGATGAAATATACTACATATCAATTAAATATATTAAATATGGAACTTCTTTATATGAACTATATTATTTATCCATGCATTTACAAATTATTTCTTTTGAAGTATATCTTACACATTCCCTTCTAAGGGATACATAAAATATATCAATTTATATATATTCCCATTTTCTTCAGCTCAACCAAATTAATATTTTATGATTTATAATTTTATTATAAATACTAAAACACTTAAATAGATAATTTTTTTAAAAAAAAATGAAATCCTTCACCTATGTATGACTATACCAAAATATTAGGATGATTTAGTGCTATAATGATAGGATGAACATCACAACAGATTTTAATGGAATATATGAGGTTGATTGTGATTTTTAAAAAGGTAAACGTTTAGGAGAAAGAACACTTGGTTTAGGATTATGTTATTTTATAATTTAGTAAGTCTATCCCTTTAATCTACCCTATTCTCTCACACCTAGATGACCATAGACCCACCCTAAAATTATAGAGGTGACCATTGTTCAGTACGAGTTTCCCTTCTCGAGTTTCTTCACGTGATCATTTTTTTTATTTCCTTATACCTGTGTATTAAACCATGGGAGTTTCACATCAAGTTTGGGGAATCAATAACTCTCTTTTATTTTAGGTAAATCATGTAATTATCATGTTGTTTTTACTTTTGAATAAATTTTATGAATTAACATAAAATAAAGATAAAGAAAATATAGAATAATGGAATTAAAGGGAAAAATGTTTCACCTATATTTTATATATTTGTGTTATTTCATGTGAAATCTATCTATTAATATTGCTGTGTGTCTCAAACTGCCACTACATGTTTTGATTTGTTTTAGGGATTTATAAAACTACAATTTTTATTAAATGTTATAATCACCTCTCATATGTGGATAATAATTTACATCAGGTAATGAATGGTTGTTTGAATAGTCTAGAAACCATGATTATTCTCATGTTGACATAAATAATTTACATAGAAAGTATAAATTAAAATTTAATTGCTTTATGTGATTGTTGCAGGTTTTAGATGTGGTTTTCTATGAGTGGTTGTGTTGTTTTCTGTGAATATATTTTTCTAGGTTAGGAGTTTTTGTGGCAGAATTTATGTTGTTAGTATGGGAGTAGGAAATGGGTGTTGTTGTGGGTTTCCAAGTTGACTTGGTATAATGTGTTTATTATCTTAACAATGGTGGTTATTAGAATGGGTTCACATGGTGGTTTATATGGTGGATAGTTGTGTTTGATGGATCATAATTTTTATATTTATAGTGGTAGGAATATAATAAAAATGGATAATAAAAAGAGGGATAATGGTATATAATTTATTAAGTGGAAAATGTAAATGAATGATTATGATATTAAATGGAAAAGTAATAAAGAAAATAAAGTGGGTATAAGTTTAAGAAATGATTTTTCATTAAATATTATTAATGAATAGCACAATGAACATAATATGGATGGTAAATTATAAATCTTTAATGGTATGAATAAATTATTTAAAAGGTAATCTAAGGTTGTTATTGTGGCCGATTGTGTAGGGTAGTAGGACCGATTGATGTTTTAGAGTTGGCCGTTATTGTATGTGGAATGGGAATGAAATTTGGTAGAACTTATGAGATATAATATGGATACTTTGTATGAACCCTTAGGGTTAGTCTTGTGTGTTATTTCAATATAGTCATTTTGTATTTTATTGTGATTTTATATGTGCACTAGATGAGTTGGATAACCTCACCGATGCCCAAATATTTTAGGTTTCGGGTGTCTTCCCTAAAAATTTATATTGGAAAGAGAATGAATGTATGGATACTTAGTCTTACCCAATCTCCTTTCTGGATGTGAAAAGGATATGATGGCCTAAGTTTTATATGAATGGGATGTGATGTCCATAATTCAAAAGCACGATTGATGTAATGATGAAGGGATGATAGTGCGGTATATATTAGGGGTCTTTATTGATAGGAGGAGGGCACAATGTTGATGTACTTAATGATAATTATACCCTAATATGATGGAAAATTTATGTATGGTTGAGATAATTATATGTGGTATATGGATTTGGATATGTGGTTATTTGATTATGATGAGGTGGTGTGACATGTAGATGTGTGGATATGATTATGATGATATTGAAGGGATAAAGTATCATGATGTTAATTTTTGGTGAGTAAGAGTGAAAATTCAGTGGGCAAGTGAAGAATGGTACATTTTTACAACATTCTTCAACATTATTTTATTATACTTGGATATGATATTTGGAAAGTGAGCCTTGGTGAGGTTGTGTTTTTTGACCTATTAAAGGTGTGTGTTGGTTCTCCTATTTACTCAATGAGGTATCAGTATACATCTTAAACATTTTCATGAGAGGTCTTTAGGATGATCCTATTGAGTATATGAGTGTACCATTCCCTATATATAAAAATCTATTTTATAGATTTCTAGCAAGGATTTGGTGATCGATCTATAAATTACTAACTCAGAACAAGGATCTATAGTTAGAGATTCTTCTTAGTATTTTTTTTGCTTTTTTATCATGGAAACTTATTTTTGAATGAAATTTTCATGCTTAATGGTTATTATGGGATATTGGTTTTATTTATATGATGGCATTGATTAGTGGTTTTATTTTTCACACTCCTAGAATTTATGAAGGCAATACATCCTATTTGTTTGATTTATATCCTCAATGCTAGTCACCACCCCATAGACTATTATATGGGATATTTAGGGGTCACTCTCATATTCACTATAGAACCATGAGGGGTTCCCACTGGGGGTGGGTTGTGACTCTACTTTCCAAAGTAATCTGTTATTTTTAACTAGTATGAAAAGCCTTTAATTTTATTTATTGTTATGTTTTCATTTGTATACATGACATATGTTAATATGATTATATTTAATTCATTGTACATATTTTACTAATTTCTTGAATATGTTTAAAATATTTTATAGCTCCTTATTTTTAATTTTTCATACAAGGTGATTTCAGTAAATATGGAATGTAATATCCCATGATTTTAAAAGAAGATTATGTTCAATATCATACAATATACACAAAATCAAACTTAACCGAACCGTGAAATATTATTATTAAAATATGATCATTATAACCAAGTAATTGAATTGGAAGGAATGAATAGGATTAAAAACATTATGAAATTTATATAAAGTTCCTACTCAATTTTAATGTATTTATAAATGCTTAGAAAATAAGCACTTAATCTTTAATAGTTATTTTATTTTTCAAAAATAGGTTTCCTTCAAAAATAGTTTTTATGGATTCTTATGAGTGAATATTATAATTAATTTCTAAAAATATTAGAAATTATATCTGATAAAATTTATATAAATTTTAAAATAAGTATTTCAAAATTATCTTAGAGATAATTTTTGAGAATTTTCTAAAAATATTGATTTTTTAGTAAATAGTGAAAATTCTACTTTTTATTGAAAAGTGTATTTTTGTTCCAAGAATTTACAAAGTTTAATTTTATTTTAAAATGTATTAAAAGAAAAATTAGTTTTAATATATTATAAATAATTCTATTAAGTTCATTGGAATCAATTTTATGGTGGAATTTGGTATAAAAATATTTTTATACCTAAAAATGAATTTTTATTAAAAACTATTTTTTCATTTCATTTTTTGTTTTTATCTTAAATTAATTTATTCCACTTTTAATAATAGAGATTGATAAATGGATTCAATATTTGGAATTAGTAGATCTAAATTTGGTAAAAAGTCCCCTTTTATTCTTTACTAATATAAATAGTATCCATAGTTAATTTTTGTTACCATGATAAAGATAAAATGAGTTAATTAGGTTCACAACTAATGTGATAAGCCTTAAAATTCATTAAAAGGATTTTTTTTATTTCATTTTATGAGTCTATTTCCTTAATAATTATTTGAAATTTGAAAAAATTACCTTATATTTCCATTTAAATTTGATTTTGACCTTTATAATATTTAAGTAAAATATAAAGTAAAAAAATGTCACTTTCTTGCTTTTAATATATATAATAGTTTTTGATAGGGATAAAACAACTTATATTAAAGTATAAATGGTTATTTTAAATATTAATAAATTTATTTCATCATGGTAATCTATTTTTAAATTTTAGTGATAAAATAAATACCTTAAATACTTACGTAACACTAACGTAGTGTTTGTGCAAGCAGTATAAAAATCTATTAAAGTATTTTAAAAACTCTAAAATTAATATTTTTGGATGAGTTATAACATTCCATGAATTTTCTAGATCAATATAAAATATTAGGGATGTATGAAAGGTTTTTATTCTAATTACACTTTTTTAATGTTATTAATTTTAAATTAAATGAATAGTGTTAAAAATTCCATTAATGATATTTTATAAAAATATTATTTTATAAATTTTTTTAAAAATCATAAAATCTTTAAAGGGGACAATGAAAATTATAAATGGTATAAAATTTCATCACTTGAGAATTTATGAGCCAATTATCACCTTATAAGTAAAATTATAACCCTTTAATATGGAAAAAAATCATTACCATGGTTAAAGTAAAAACTAGTTAACCAAAGGGTTACACTAAAAGTAAGGTTTAAAATGATATCTAAAGCTATCTAAATTTTATTGGGTGATTATAATAATACCATATCCTATCTAAATTTTATCGGCATATTATAATAATACCATATCCTTCTTATCTTAAAATCCATATCATTCTGGAACCATTTGATATGATTTAGACATATATTATATTATAATATTTTAATTATTTCTAAAAAAACACATTAATGATATTTTATAATAAAAAATATTTTATTAAATGATTTAAAATTTATAAAAATATTATCTCCAACCAAGTAAATGAGATACGGTTTAAAATATCAACCATGGTCTATTTATGGGTCACTTTTATTTTTATAGTAATTGTCTTTGTAACAACCGAGGTAATGATAGAATAAATCAATTTTATATTTATAGAATTTATGAATTAGATAGTTATATTCATTATAAAATATTGTGTAATTTTTAAATCAAAAATTAAATAGGTTTATTAAACTCTTTTCTTATAAGGTTTTTTAAAGTTTAATTTTCAAATTAGATAATTTTAGTTTGAAAAATTGAATTGAATTTTTGAAATTATTATGTCTAAATTATCTTAAAATCAATATTTTATAATTTTATGAAAATATTGATTTTTTAGTGAATAGTGAAAAATATTGTTTTTGTTATTGAAAATTGTATTTATTTTAAAGTATTTAAAATATAAAATTATATTTTTATAGTTTTAAATTATCATTAATTCATTTTTATTTAAAATAATCCAATTATTGTTTTTGAAAAGAATTTTATACCTGAATTTAGTATAAAAAATTTTTACATTAAAAAAAGCCATTTTCTAAAAAACTAATTTTCGTCGTGTTTTTATGATTTAATTTTAAATAAAATTCTTCCATTTATGTGAATTTAATCTTGAAAAAATGGATTTAATATTTGAAATTAGTGGGTCCAAATTTAGTAATTTTTTTTTAATTTTTGGTCAATTTGAATAGTAATTGTAGTAATTTTTTATTACCATGGTGAAGGGTAAATTGAGTAATTAAAGCTAAAAATAAAATTATAAGGACTAAATAATGAACCTAACACTTGTATAAATTTTATTGTATGAGTATATATTTTCCATAATCATCTAAAGGTTCAATATGTGGTCTTATTTTTCATTTGGATGTGATTATCATCATTATAATATTTTATGTAAAGAAAATTAAAAAATATATCACTCTTGTTTTTAATAAATATAATAATATTAACATAAAGATAACCAAAGGATATGTTTATTTATAAATATTATTCAAAATAAAAATGAATTATCTTAATTATAGTAATTTATTTATAATTTCTAGTGAATAAATAATTATATGAAATGCTTACACAACATTGACACCATAATTATTCAGTTAATAGAAAAATAAAACAAATAATAATAAAAATATTAAAAGTAGTATAATTTGAAAGAATTAATGAAAACCATGAATTTTATAGATAAAAATAACATCTTAGAGATGTATTAAAATATTTTATTTTAATTTACTTCATTTTTTTGATGTTATAAAATTCAAAGTAAATGAACAGTTCTAAAATTGACATTCTTGATATTTTATGAAAATAATATTTTATTAAATGTTATAAAATACCTAAAAATCATATATTTGGATAAATGATTATGATATGGTTGAAAAATCAACCATGTTCTATTTATGGTCCATTTCTCTATTCATAGTAACTATATTATCTCACAAAGAGTAAAAAACCTTATTGTCATGGTAAGTGTGAAAAGGGTTAATGGGGGTTAAAATAAAAATATAATGGTTAATATGTGATTAAAAATTGTGAAAATTTTATTGGATGAGGGTATTAAAACTCATAATCATATTAATTTATAATATTTTAAACTTGGAGCCATTTGGAAATCAAAATTAATTTATATTAAATTAATATTTTAAGAATTTCCAAGAGTTCCCCTTCCCTATCTTATAAAAGGGAACCTTTTTTTATCATTTCATCACACTTAAAAAAACCTTTTGTTTTAGAAAAGATCTACCCAAATACCTTTCTTACATCCCTAATTATATCCTAGAGGATTTTTTTATCAGAAAATCAACCTAGAAAATATTTTGTTAGAAACCTAAAGAGATTTTTTTGAAGAAGAGGAAGATAAATAACACACGCGATGAGTCTGACTCAAGGTATGGGAAAATTTAAATTAAACCCTAATTTTAAATGTAATAATTATTTATTTTAAAAAATATTCACTTTAATTTCAATTTTTTTAAAATTATTTTATGAATGTATTAATATGGACATAAAGTAACTATAAAGGGAATTTTATGAAACTTTATTTCAAAGGTTTTAAAAAAGGAATATTTTTACTGAATGTTTGACTTTATTTAAAAAAATACAAGGAATGTTCTATTTTAATGTATACGGTGATGATGGATTTTCTTGCTTATATAAAAATTATTTGAATTTTGGATTCCTTTACATTCTTTTATGTTTTCTTCAAAGAAATCACCTCTTTCCATTTTGTTTTGGGTATTTATGTTTTAAAAAATGGGGTTTAAAAGGAATGTGAATTTTGATATCTAATAGTGTTTTTACATACAGGTTTAAAAGAGTTTTTCAAGGGTTTTATTTATGATATGGACCTTTTATGTCATTTACAAAGGGTTAAGCTGCATTATAGATCATGTGTGAGCCCGATATAGATTATATGATGGGTGATCCTAGATAGCACTCCAATGCATTGGGTAATGATTATTTTCTTTGGAAAATTATATTTGAATTCAACCATATATTTGTTCTAATTGTAAGGGTTTTATAAGGGTTCTATGATGATCATGTCTGAAGGCACATATATGACTTTTATATGCATGATAATGAGTTTTCATGGAAATCATTTGATTTTAAAGGCTAATATATTGATCTTTTTAAAGTAAAAATAATGCACTTTTTGGGTAAAAATTTGTGTTTTTAATAAATGTGTTTTCATGGTTTTTCTTATTTTTTAAATGGACTTATAAATTTCTTATTTTTAATGCCCCTTATCGAGCATCTTATTCTCATTCCATGTTTTAAAATACTTTTCAATGGTTTTTAAGGATCATTTGGGACAAAGATGAGATCAAGAAATTTTTTTGAAGATATTTCATGAAAATAAAAAATGTTTCTTTTTAAAATTATTTTTTGGTGGGAAAAAGGATACTTAGTACAATTTTCCACTTTTTAATATATTGGATTTTTATATAATAGCTATAACCTAACTCTCTAAAGATATGAACCTATAAGATATTTGGGAATGGAAGAAAATTAATTCCACTTTAAAGTCACTAGAATATGTAATGTTTAAGGCTAGGTTATTATAATTGGTATTAGAGAAAAGTTTTAGATAACTTTAGAAGTTATGATAATGATAATAAAATACCTTTAAAATATTTTAATTAATGGTTAAGTTGAAATGATATAGAATTTTAATATTATCATGTTTCTTTTTTTAAACTATGTTTGTTTAGAATGGTTTTCCACATAAGAAAAAGGGAAGCTATATTATGAAGACCCCAAGAGGATTATATCCTTAAAAATTAGTAAACTAGAATGGTTATAATTGGAACTAATCATTTTTTTCTATAATAGATCAATTGATATAAGATATAATTATTGGTGGAATATATGCTAGAGTGTAGCTAGAACTACCAAAGAGGAACATGATAATATTTGATCATTTTATTAGACAACATCCACTGACATTTTATAGATATTCTAACATAGTGGTAGATAAAGGCTGAATCAATTCCCCAGAGAAAATATTTTAAGTCATGGGTTATTTAAAAAATCAAAAGGTAACCCTTAACATTACTCATTTTGAAGGTAAAACCGATCAACTCTAGTATTTGGTTAATAATAAAAAATAGTGATTATATTTCTTATATAGAATGGGAAATATTTAAGAAACTCTTTTTTGAGAATTATTTCCCTAAGGTTATTCAACCCAGGATAGAGAAACAATTCTTTAAATTGAGGCAAAAATATGAAAATTCTGTAGCTGTATATAAATCAAATTTTATAATATTTTCTATTTATATACTATATTTTATCCGAGATCTTGATAGTAATATTAATATATTTTTATCAAGGTTGAAACCAAGATATATAAGGTCATTATCTTTCCATGAATTCAAAAGTTATGGGAAACTTGTTTGTTGTGCCGATTAGTTAGAAATGGAGTTCTCTAATGATCATGTATTCCATGATAACAAGAAAAAAGGCTTGGATGGAAGGAAATGGGTAATAATTTATTAAATAAATATAGTGGTAAGAAAATTAATCTCTCATCTTGTGATAAGAGTAGTAAAAATAATCACGGGGAATGTTAGTAAATTTTAGAAAGTGTTACCATTGTGGTAAGTTTGGTCACATGCCTTGTGACTATAAAAATTCTTGAAAAATCAAAGAATGGGGTAACTGATATCCATCCATCGTTAATATTTTTTAGATTCAATGATTTGTGTCATTATGCTAACATATATCTAAATTTAACTACTTAGGATAAAAATCATCACGATCGGAATCAGAAAGGTGTGGAAAAATCTTTTACAACTACTAATATGACTGACATTGGGCAGTTAAATAAGGAGGTGAATGGTATGTTACTGGTTTATTCAAATTATAACAATACCCTATTTGACACTTTATCTTTAAATTATTACATTTATGAAAATTTACAATTAAATTGGGAATATTAACTCATGAAAGTATGATAGAACTTTTGGTGAAAACTCTAAGTGGAAATATTAAATCAACCGAGATTTATAAGAATATTCTTATTATTATCAGTGTAATGGTTTTTCTTTAAAATCTTGTTGAACTAACCATATTGGGGTTTGATATTATTTTTGGTATGGATTGAATTTTATTTTATCATGCTAAGATAGATTTCAGTGCGAAAAAAGTTTTGTTCATTGATTTCATACCTTTTATAACCTATTAAAAAGACAAGAAACTGATTAGAAATGGTAATGAATGTTACTTAACACATGTTTTTAAAAAATAAAGAAACTATAAAAATTATTGATGTCCCATTAGTGAATAATACATGTATGTTTTTACTAATGATTTATGAGGTGTTATTTCTGATCGATAGGTTGAGTTTACTATTGAATTAGTACCTAATGCTAAGCCTATTTTAAAACCCCCTTATTGAATAATAAAATTAGAACTTTTTGAATTGAAAAATAATTTACAAGATTTTCTAGATTAAGGTTTCATTTGTTTAAGTACTTCACCTTGCGTTTCTCTTATTTTGTTTGTTAGAAATAAAAATGGTTCCATGAGGATTTGTATTGATTATAGAGATTTTAATAACATTACTGTTATGAACAAATATAATTTTCCTCCCATTAATGAATTGTTTGATCACCTTTAGGGAGTGTATTATTTTTAAAATATTGATCACAAGTCAGGGTAACATCAATTAAAGGTGAAGGTGAAAGATATTACTAAGATAACATTTCAGACTTGATATAGTCATTATGAGTTTGTAGTTTTTCCCTTTGAGATGTTTAATGAACAAACTATATTTATGGATAATATGAATAGATAATTCCATAATTTTTGTATAGCTTTGTGGTTGTATTTATTGATGATATATTGTTATATTCTAAAATTTACGAGTATTATGAAAAATAACTAAGTATTATTTTGAAAACCTTAAAATAAAATAAGGTTTATAGAAAATTTCGTAAGTTTGAATGTTGGTTTCAATAAATTTATTTCCTTGGTCTTATTTTTTCTAAAGGTGGTATAAATTTTGAACCTTCTAAAACTAAAGTTTTTGAGGAGTGTCCCAAAACAAAAAATTTCAGAGATATTTGTATTTTTCTTGGATTAGTAGGTTAATATTGAAGGTTTTTTTGAAAAATTTTCTGAGTTGTCTATCCCACTAACTAAGCTAACACAAAAAGGATTTAAATTAATATAGAAAAAGTGTGTGATGATTATTTTTAAGAACTAAAAATAATATTGGTGAATTTTCCAGTTTTGGACCTTCCCTCTAGAAATGGTGTTTTTTTCATGTACAATGATGCTTCTTTGAAGGGTCTCAGTTGTATTTTGTGTGGAATGATCATAAAATTTCTTATGCTTCATATCAGTTAAAACCTCACGAGTTAAATTATCCTACACATGATCTGGAATTATATACTATGGGTTTTTTTTAAAAAATTTGGAGGCAACATTTATATGAATCCAATTGTGAAATATACAATGATCATAAAATTTTGAAGTATATATTCACTCAGAAAGAGTTAAACATGAGATATAGAAGATAACTAGAACTGATAAAGGATTATGATTGCATGAATCATTAACATTCTGGAAAACAAAATAAAGGTGTTGATGCTCTGAGTTAGAAAAATAATGCCATACTAACCATGTTATGTTTGGAACATGACCCTTTGTTTAATGATTTGATAATTTTTTCCTAGAGGTTGTTGATGCAGAAGTTTCCTCTATTTTTTTAGTTTTCATTGAAGTTGAATTTGATAGAAAGAATTAAACAAGTTTAGATGTAATACCACGAATTATATGAAAAGGTATAATTGGTTAAGAATGGTAAGTTTCCTGAATTTAATGTTGAAAAATAAGGTGTTTTGATATTTTGAAAGAGATTATGTGTGCCTTGTGATTACCTATTGAAGAGAGAATTATTGAGTGAAGCTCATAGTTCCTTGTTTTATGTTCATCTTGGAAGCACTAAGATTTATAGATAACTTCTGGAGTATTACTGGTGGGATGGAATAAAAATAGATATTTATGAATTTACCATGAAATGTTTGACTTGTAAATAGGTTAAATAAAAATAACAATTACTTAAGAGGATTTTTTTACCTTTTCCAGTGATAGAGTCGAAATGGGAAAATGTTTCCATGAATTTCTTAGTGGTATTTCTAAAGGCATCTTGAGGTAATAATGCGATTTAGGTTATTATTGATCAATTAAATAAATATATTAATTTCCTTTCCATTTGAGATGCTATGTATTTCGATCAAATTTATCGATTGTATCTCAAGAATATAGTTTTGTTATATAAAGTTCCACTCTCTATTGTATCTAACCATGATTCTAGGTTCACTTTAAATTTTTGAAAAGGACTTCAGAATTTGTTGGGTACTGAAATAAATTCCAGTAAATATTTTCATCTTCAATTTGATGGACCATCTGAGAAAAGAATTCAGATATTGGAAGACATGATTTGGGATTGTTCAATGGATTACCAGGAAAGTTGGGATCAATGTCTTTCACTAGTTGATTTTTCTTATAATAACAGTTTTAATTCCATTATAAAGATGAAAATTTGTTAAGAATTATATGGAAAGTGATGTCGAAATCCTAATTTTTGGGTTGAAGTTGGAGAAATGAAATTTATGGTATCAGAGTTGGTATAGAAAGTGGATGAGAAGGTGAAGATGATTTAGTAGTACATGCAGATAAATAGAGAAATGATCATTCTTTCAAGGTAGGTGATTCCGTGTTTATCAAAGTATCTCTATGGAAAAGTGTTATATATAATGGTAAAAAGGGAAAGATAACTCCATAGTTCATTGGATCATATGAAATCATAGATAAATTTATTTTAGTTACTTATCAAGTGACTTTTCCTTTGAGTTTATCCTAGGTAGACAATGTTTTTCATGTTTTGAAGTTAAGGAAATATGTTTCAAACTCATCTCATGTTTTGAGACCTAAAGTAGTTTAGTAAGAAGAAAACCTTTCTTATGAGAAAAAAACAGTTCATATTCTTGATCATAGGGGGAAATTGTTATGGAATAAGGAAATGAACTAAGTTATCGTTTTGTGGAAAAACCAAATGGTTGAAGAAACAACATGAGAATATGAAGATGCTGCATGGAAAAGATATCCCCACTAATTTAATAAGTAAATAAAATCATGAGGATACAATTTTTGAAAAGGTAGAAGAATGTAACAACCTAGGTAATGATAGAATAAATCAATTTTATATTTATATCATTCATGAATTAGATAGTGATATTCATTATAAAAATATCAAGTAAATTTTAAATAAAAAAGGAAACCGATTTATTGAAATATTTTCTTATAAGGTTTTATTTAAAAGTTTAGTTTCTAAATTATAGAATTTTAATTTCAAAAAATGAATTTTATTTTTGAATTCATCATGTAAAAATTATCTTAATTTTATTTTTTTAAATTTTATGAAAATATTGATTTTTTATTGATTATTGAAAAATACTGATTTTGTTATTGAAAATTGTATTTATTTTCAAGTATTTACAAATTAAAATTATATTTTTGATGTGTTTTTAAATTTAATTAGTTACTTTTGATTTAAAATAATCCAATTATGGTTTTTGAAATGAATTTTATACTTTAATTTAGTATAAAAACATTTTTACATTAAAAAGGTAATTTTTCTGAAAAATTGTTTTTGTTGCATTTTTCCGGTTTAATTTTAAATTAAATTCTTACACATCTATGAATTGAATATTTAAAAATGGATTCCATATTTTTAATTAGTGGTTACAAATTGAGTAAATATTTTCCTTTTATTTGTGGTCAAAATTAATAGTAACCCTAGTTATTTCTTTTACCACGGTGAAAGGTAAATCATGTAATTAAAGTTAAAAATAATTTTATAAGAACTAAAGAATGACCTTAACACTTACCTAAATATCATTGGATTAATATATCACATGAATGATCATACAAATTTCAAATATATGGTCTTTTTGTTCCATTTTGACATGATTATGACCTTTATATTTTTTTATTTAAAGAAAAGTATAAATTATCACACTCTTGTTTTTAAAAACTATAATAATTTTTACACTAGGATAATCATAAGATATGTTCTATTATAAATAGTATTTTTGAAATTAAAATATTTATCTTTATCATAGTGATTTTTTTTAATTTTTACTGAATAAATAATTTCCTTAATTTCATACACAACATTGATGCAATAAATATCCAGTTAATGTAAAATAAAACAAATAATAATAAAAATATTAAAAGTAATATAATTCAAAAGAATGAATGCGTCCCATTAATTTTAAAGATAAAAATAACATGTTAGGGATGTATTAAAGTTTTTTTATTCAAATTTAATTTGTTTTTTTGATGTTATAAAAGTCAAAGAAAATGAATAGTTCTAAAATTGACATTATCGATATTTTATGAAAATAATATTTTATTAAATGATGTGAAATTTCTAAAAATAATTTCTTTAGCCGATTTATTAGGATATGGTTGAAAATATCACACTATAGGAAAAACATGCATTTATGATGGACTATTTGCGACAGAACCGTCTTCTATTGAAAATAGTCCTTCCTGAGGGGCTATTTGTGACAAGTAAAAAACCCCATCACAAATAGTTTATATTAAAGACTATTTGCGATGAGAAAACTGGACCGTCGCAAATTCCTTTAGTACACTTCCCCAATCCCCGAGAAAGGTATTTGCAACTGAAATATATTCCCTCTCATAAATACCTTCTGTAGTTTTTTTTATTTGCTATGGGAATTAAGTCCCATCAAAAATACCTTTTTAATCCCTGACAAGGTTATTAATTGAGGGTTTTAATTGTGACAGGTCTCGTCGCAGCTAATACTATTTGTGATGGGAAACCTGTCACAATTACTCATGTCGCTAATAATTTAAACTATATATATCCCCACCGAGGTTTTCTTCATTCTCTTCTCCTTTGATCTCTATTGTCTTCCTTTCCTCTACTCTTTTTCTCCTTACACTTTTAAAAGTTATAAATTTTATAGGGAACGAAATTTCTAGCTTTGCATCCGATAAGAAGTTCAGTTTTACGATACTTATCTAATGTTTTTTTTAAATTTTTTATGTTAGAAATTATTATTATTAATTAGTAGTAATTAATTTTAAATTAGAATTACTTACTTTTATTTTGCAGAAATTAGTTTTAAGTAAGGGTAATTATTTTTAATTAGAATTATTTAGTTTTAATTGTTAATAATTATTTTTAATTAGAATTATTTAGTTTAAATTAGTAGAAATTAGTTTTAATTATTAGTATGTAATTAGAAATAATAAGTATAATTATTAATAATTTGTAATAATTAGTGGTAATTAGTTATAATTAGTGGTAATTAGTAATAATTAGTGGTAATTCGTAATAATTAGTGAAAATTATTAATAAATAGTGGTAATTAGCGATAATTGGTACTAATAAGTAATAATTAGTAAAAATTAGTGATAATTAGTAATAATTAGTAATAATTAGTAATAATTATTGATAATTAGTGGTAATTATTGATAATTAGTGGTAATTAGTAATAATTAGTAATAATTATGGGTAATTAGAAATAATTAGTAATAATTAGCGGTAATTAGTAATAATTAGTAATAACTAGCTGTAATTAGTAATAATTTGTAATAATTAATAATAATTAGTAATAATTAGTGGTAATGAATAAATAAGGCATGATGGGTGGGTTATCCCTTGGGAGGACTTTGACCTGCTTTTCTGGTTTGTGTGTGTGGTGTGTGTGTTTACTGTAATTGTACCCCTAAACACCTGATATATATAACTAGTGGTACTTAGTAATAATTTGTAGTAATTAGTAATAATTAGTAGTAATTAGTAATAATTAGTAGTAATTAATGATAATTAGTAATAATTAGCAGTACTTAGTAATAATTAGCGATATTTAGAAGTAATTAGTATTAATTAGTAGTAATTAATATTAATAAGTAATAATTAGTAATAATTAGTGGTACTTAGTGGTAATTAGTAAAAATTAATGGTAATTAGTATTAATTAGTAACAATTTGTGGTAATTAGTAATAATTAGTAATAATTAGTAATAATTAGTGGTAATTAGTGGTAATTAGCAATAATTAGTGGTAATTAGTGGAAATTAGTAATAATTAGTCACAATTAGTAACAACTAGTGACAATTAGTTTTAATTAGAAATAATTAGAAATAATTAGTAATAATATGCAATAATTTGTAATAATTAGTAAAAATTAGTAAAAATTAGTAATAATTAGTAAAAAATATTAATAATTTATAATAATAATTAATAATAATTAGTGGTAATTAGTAATAAAAAGTAATAATAATTAGTAATAATTTGTAATAACAATTAAAAATGACTACTAATTATAATTAGTAATAATAATTAGTGGTAATTAGTGGCACTTAGTAATAATTAACGATAATAAGTAATAATCAGTAATAATTAGTAAAAATAATTAGTAAAAATTAGTGGTACTTAGTAATAATTAGTGATAATTAGTAATAATTTGCAATAATTACTAATAATTAGTAAAAATTAGTAATAATTAGAAATAATTAGAAATAATTAGCAATAATCAGTGCTAATTAGTAATAATTATCAGTAATTAGTAATAATTAGGGGTAATTAGTGGTACTTAGTAGTAATTACTGATACTTAGTAATAATTAGTGGTACTTAGTAATAATTACTAAAAATTGGTAAAAATATGTCTCTAATTAGTATAATTAATAAAAAATATAATAATTGAGTACAAATTAATTTAACATACTATATATTATATAAATTTTGTAAAATTAATAAAAACTTGAGTAAATTTAATAAAAGTAGTTTAAATTAATAAAAATTCATATAAATTAATACAAAAGAGTTTAAATTATTAAACATTATTAAAAATTATCTTATATAAGTATAAATTAGTATAAATTAACAAAAATTAGTAAATATTAATAAAAATTAGTATAAATTAAAATGATAGATTAAATTATTATAAATTTACATACATTTATAAAAAAATTAGTTTAAATTATTATCAATTAGTATAGATCATTATAAATTATCATAAAGTTGTATTCAAGTAGTATAAATTATCAGAAATTATAGAAAATTTATAAATTGGTATAATTTAAAATAAATTGTTATAAACTAATAAACATTAGTATAAATGAGTAAAAATTAAAAAAATTAATATAATTTATTATAACTTAGTATAAATTAAGAAAAATTACTAATTTTTTTTATAGATTGATATAATTTACAATAAATTGATATAAAATAAAATAAATTATTATAAATTATTATAAATTAATAATTATTTTTAAATTTATAAAAATATTTAAACATTTAAATTTTTTATAAATTAATAAAAATATTTCAAGTTATTATAATTTATTATAAATTACTATGAAATCTCAAAAAGTATATTTTGTGTTGCTGTTTTCAGTAACGAGTTACTTGGGATGGGGTCCCATCGTAAATAACCCATCACAAATAATCTATTTTTTAGTTGTGTCAACCATGGTCTATTTATGGTATATATTTCCATTTATAATAACTATCTTGACCCTCAAAAGAGTAAAAAACCTTATTGTCATGGTGAGTGTGAAAAGGTTAGCAGGGGATTAAAACAAAAATATAAGGGTGAATACATGATCCAAACTTTTCCAAATTTAATTATATTATTGTATTTAAACTCATCATCATATTAAATTCAAATCTTATCAATCTAGATCCAATTGGAAATAAATATTAATTTATATTAAATTAATATTTTAATAAATTCCAAGAGTTCTCCTCCCCTCTCTTATAAAAGGGAAACTCTTTCTCTCATTTTATTACACATAAAAAAATGTTTTGGTTTATCCAATATCTACCCAAACCCCTTTCCTAAATCCATCCTTATAACCCAGAGGATTTGGTTTGACTATAAAACCAACCTAGAGATTATTTTTATCTAAGTATTGAGAGATTTTTTAAAGAAGAGAAAGATAAATAACATACGTGATGAGTCAAACTTGAGATAAGGGACATTTTAACTTTAAACCCATTTTAAATGTTATAATTGTTTGTTTAAAAAATCTCAATATTCCATGTCCATATTTTAAAAATTATTTTATAAATGTATTTTTATGGACATAAAAGAACTATAAATGGAATTTTATGCCACTTTATTTCAAATAATTTCAAAAAGTAATATTTTTCTAGAATGTTTGACTTTCTTTACAAAAGACAACAGGAATGTTCTATTTTAATGTATACAATGATAATAAATTTTCCCATTACCATAACTCTAACACCCTTATATTTTAAAAGAATAAAATTATATTTGATAATACAAATGACATGAAAAAATGACTTAGCTTGTGCTATATGTAATAATGAGTTTCTTTGATAGCTTACATTACACGTAAGACCAAGTTTTACTGGACTTAAATGACTAATGATATAATTTACCATTATAGCATAACCATTAAATTGGTGGGTATAAATAGTATCAATTAATTTATGATATATATATATATATATATATATTTCTTAATCAATATAAATTATTGATAATTTTTTAGTAAATAATCAATCAATTTTTAGTAAAGTGATTTTATTCTTCAAAAATATGTTTTCTTCAAAGACGATTTTTATTGATTTTCATGAAAAAAACATTATAATAATTTTTTTAACTTTTAGAAAATGAAATTGATAAAATTAAATTCATTTTTTGAAATTTTAATATCAAAATTTACTTTGGGTGAAATTTTGGGATTTTTTGAAAAATATTAATTTTTGAGTGAATAATAAAAAATATAGATATTTGTAAAAAGTATTTTCTATTCAATTAATTAAGTAATTTAAAATCTCCAACATGTTTTGAATATTTTTTCAAGTAACCTATTTTATATTTAATCCACTTAATTACTTTGAATCAACTTTATATTTTTTTATTATAAGTTTGTTTTTTAGTTTTAAAAAGGGTTTTTTTCTAAAAACTGTTTTAAAATGCATAATGTTTCTACATTTTAATTAATTAATATAATCCATAATTAGTAATGTTTTAAATGAAATTTATATATTATATATAATTAAATATTAATTTAATTTTATATAGTTATTATTATTAGTAATAAAGTTAATATAGAATCATCTTTTTTAAAAACAAATAATCTTTTTAAGAACCCGCTGTCTCGCTGCACCTGCGAGATTAATGTTAAATTAAAATTGTACAATTTTGTGAATTGAATTTGGAAAAATGGATTAAATATTTTTAATCATAATAATTTATAATTTATAATAATTTTAGCTTAATTTTTGACCAAATTGAACAGTGAATGCAGTAAAAATTAATTACCATGGTTAAGGTAAAAATTGATTTACCAGGGGTTAAAATTTAATGACAAGATAAAATATTATCTTAATTTTATTTAATGAGTTTATTTTGACCTTTTAAATAAAATTCTCTAAAATATAGAAATTATTTGCAACTTTCCTAGGAATATGTCCCATATAATAAGTTAAGTAAAGAAAAAGTCAAAAAAGATACTTTTCTTCTTTTTAGTTTCTATAAAGATTTGAGACAGGGAAAAATAATAACATAGGTTCGGTTATAGATATTATTTCTAAATGTATATTAGTTTTTATTATCATAATAATTTATATTTATTTTTTATAGATGAAATAATTACTTATAATTCTTAAGAAATGCCAATGCCACAATTATTTTGTTGGCAATAAAATAAAATAAACGATACTTAAAATATTATAAGTGAATTAAATTGTGTGAAATATTATGTTAAATTAATTTTTTAGATAAATATATCATGTTAAATTTGTATTTTCATAATATATTATAATTAAATCATTGTATTGATATTTTTTAAATTCAAATTAAATGAACAATTTCAAAATTGACATTAATTTCATTTTACAATAAATTATATTTTATTAAATGATTTAACATTTCTAAAAACCTATATTCTTACAAGTGAATTTTATATTTTCATAAATATTAACTATTTCCTATAAATTAACCAATTTTTCTTTTATAATGAATATATTTACCCCAAATTGGTCAAAAACTCAGTTAGTTTAGTTAAGGTTAAAGTAGCGTCTTTTCACGTTACATGCGCTTATGTTAAAATTAATTTTCAACACACATAAGATTTTAATTTATATATTGGATTCAATATTTAGAATCAGTTTTTCTAAATTTTATAATAATTCTCAATTTAATTTAGTCTTAAAGTATAAATTACCTAGGTTAGAAAACTAGTCACCGTAGTAAAAACGCAAAATGGTAAAAATATGGAAACTTAGATGTTAAGGAACAAAATGTTTAAAAAATGTATGTCACTAAATGATGGAAGTTTTTATATACTATATAATCCATAAAAACCATTAATTATCAAATTTGGATCGACTTTAGGTAATATTGGCCTGTCAATAGTGAATACTTTTGAGTATTTACAAGAATGTTACTCCTCCTCAACTATAAAAGGGAACTCACTCCCATCACTTATTCACACATATAAAGCCATTTGGATCATAAAAAAACTTACCTTATCACATAAAAACTTCCCTCCCCCAATTATATAATACTTATTTTTGGAATAAATCCATCCCTTTAAGTATTTAGTGTAAACCTAAGGAAGATACCCGAAGAAGAGGTAATGTTCTTCAACAAGCGTCTTTATTTTAATTCATTTTCTACCTCCTTAAATTATTATTATACCATGGTTATATAATAAAATCAATATATTCCATATAATTATATGTTTTCATATTAAGGGTATGAGCTACAACGACACACACTTCCATCAAATGGGTTATGAAATCATCATTTATGTGTACAGCTGACTACCACCTCATGAAATGTTGTCATTTATTTTTCAATTACCAATACTCACAGTTGGGAAAAACTATGGATATAAAGTTTATATATGATATTTATAACATAATTATACCTATATAGTCATTATATCATATATACAATTTTATTTTATATTCCATAAGGGATACGATAACGTCGCTCGTGGGAATGACGAACTACCGCCTCACAAAGCAATGTGATTTTTTTTCACTAGCACATTAAATGGAAGGTAATAATGGAAAAAATAATAAATATATGTGACATAAATTACATATTTACTGTTCTTTAAATATAATATATCATTTTATTTTTACCTTTTCACTCACTGAAAAAAATGATAACGTCGTTCGTGGACATGTGAACTACCGCCTCCTCGATGTGACGTTATTCCTTTTTTTCACCACCACATCAATGGAATGATATATATAGGTATATATAATTAAATATTATGGTATTTATGATATAATTATAATTCTGTAAATATAATATTTTACTTACCTTCTTTTCACAATGAATATTGAAAAATGGAAATGTTACTCATGTGTACGTACGACCTACTATCTCTATGATCATAACATTAGCTCATTTTTATAACCATATTTCATGATTGATTTTAAAAGTGTAATTTACATATTAATAATATAATTATTTCAGGATTTTTATTCTTTATATGTTTATATAATTACCTCCTTGACCATAGTCAACCTACCAAATTCATTTTTGACACATAATCCAAATATGGTCAAAACATCCGATGCAAACATAATTAACTAAGTAATCATATATAACATGGAAATAATTGAAATAAAAGGAATATTAAACTTTAAAAAGTTTATTAATAAATTAAATAATTAACACAAGTTTATTATTCAAGAATATAAAGAAAACGTGCGATGAATCGAACTCGAGGTAAGGGTTTTATCATCTCACTTTTATTTTTGTGAGATATATGTCATATTCACCAGTTATTTTTGTTTTGTGGTATATATAATGACCATGAATGCATCGTATTATTATTATAATTAAATTTATGGGTATTTATATATCCATTTTATGATCTCTCTTTCACGGGTTTTACGGTTTCAATGTTACCAAAGTGGTAAGGGTTTTTTGTCTCAATTTTCCTTCTTTGAGATATTTTCTATGTTATACACCTATTTTATTTTAGGTGGTGTATATAACACCCATTTGAAATGTTATATGATTAATATACTTATTTTCAGGATATTATAAGTTTCATTTAATGTTATTCTTTCATGGTGTTTATGATTCAAAGTTACAAAAGTGGGAAGAGTCTTTTGTTACAATCTTATCATTTATCAAGATTGTGTATGATTAAGTCTCTGTGGTTGAAACATTATAATTCTCATGAATTATTTTATACTATTTTTATTAATTATATTTTTAAGTAATTATACCATTTTACACTCTTTGGTAAATCTGACTTCATTGCTATCTTTTGTTGGAAATCTATTTTCTTCCAAAACCATGTTTTCTAAAAATGCTTTAAAAACTATTTTTTAAACATGGAATGATATTTTGATTAATAAATGTTTTAAATTATTTTTAAAATCTTACATTATAATATTTAAAGATTATTTTCAAAGAAAAATATTTTCAAAATGTTTTATTTTTTAAAAAGTTATTTTCAAAATGAAAAGGGTATTTTCCTCAAAATGTATTTAATGTTATTTTAATGGTATTTCCATTCATCAACATCAAAAACCCTTTTTGTTGATTTTGATCCAATGGGGATATTTTTTAATGACAATAACCTCATTATTTATCTGGATGGATTAATATTTTTTCAATGATATTGTTATGGAACCTGTTTCTTTTCCATGATTTAATCATGTTTTAAAGATATTATTATGGAACCCATTTCTTTTCCATGGGTTAATCATATTTTAAAAATATTGAATTGAAACCCATTTATTTTCCATGTTTTAATCAGGTTATAGAATAATAATTATTGTTTCTATGAGTTTTATAATGAAATATCTATGTAGTTTATTCATGTTGTGGTTCTTGGACATCTTACGATGGTTCGACCTGGATAGAACAGAGTGAGCCCATTACAACTATATGATTGGGTAGACCAGATAGTGACAGGTGATCCTATTACAACATATATTATGGGTGACCCAGATATCACTAGGTGGTCCTACAATAAATTATATGATGGGGGTGGCCCACATAGTTTTGAGTGAGATCGTTATAACTTAAACGATGGGTGATCCCAAATAAAACTCAAATTCATTGGGTAATAATTATATTGGAATTTGGAAGTAAAGTTATTTGAATTAAAAGGGGTTTTAAAGGGTTTTGTGAATATGATACTCCAAGTTATTGAAAAAGGATTTAATTTATTTTTATGAGTTTATAACATTTTTTATGATCAATATTGATATCACATGAATTATGATTATTGATTTTTATAACTTTTTTACTTTTATATGTATCATATTTTATGATCTAGGTATTGATGGGTATGATTTATTTTATCATTATCTTATTCAATTTTATTATTTCATTATACCCTCATTCACTTCTTATGCTCATTGAAGACATTAAATTTCTAATGATTATGTTTACGCTTATTGATCATTTTAGCTTAACCTTATTATATTTTCTTTTTTGTTTCAGGTTATAAAGAATGAGTTTGAAAAAATTATGTACTCAATGAATTTCATATAGATTATGATGGTGTCTTTATGTGAAAAATAACATCTTGTTTAAGTTGGATAAATTATCATTTAAACTCATGTGAATTGTTTATGTAGAAGTTTTTACTAATTCTCTAAAACTCTAAACCTAAAAGGTCCTAAAAAATTAAAATGATTAAATTTTCCATTTTGTTTTTTTAAGGTTTTGATAAAAAAAATTGTGTCACAATTATTAGCATCAATTCCATAAATTTACCGTTTATGATTTCATCACCGAATCTGGGAGTGCAGGTTCTAGGCTATTATAGTTAGTATCAAAGGGAAGGTTTATATAACTTTAAAGATTATTATGTTCTCTTGTGAGATTATATTATTATTTTTGGATACCATAACAGGTCTATAAGATTAAGGTTAATTATAATTTCAAATTTTTAGACATCCCTTTGACGTTTTAAGTGATGATATCTTAAAGTGTTTAATGAAATTTTTGGATATATTTTAGTAGATTAAAGTATTTGTAAAGCTATGATTTAACATGAAGTATGAATTTAATTTTTTTTGGATATAATATTTAAGGTAATGATAAACTTTAGGTTTTATATTATCTTGGATATTTATAACACAAGTTTTATCATATAGATAACCACATGATTGTAATGTGATTTGGCGACTAAGTGATTAATGTTACTTCAAAAGAAAATCACTATATTTTTATGAATGAAATATGAAAGGAATGAGATAACATTTGAGGTTAAAACACTCTTTAATTTTGAGGTTATTTTGGTTATTTAGGATATAGGGTTATGGAATTATTTAGTTTTATATTTAGGTATTATTGTTGAATTTTAGAGATTAATGCATTATTTTATCATATGATAGTTTACTCATTTTGAAAATTATCTTACCATGTTCAAACCATTTTGGCTTTGGTTAATGTCTAAATATAGAAGTAATATCTAGTTATGATGTTATGGGTTATATAGTCCTTTAAAATTTTATTTTAGTGCTTGAGGAATTAAAAATCTCATCCAGAATATACATCCTTTTGAGAAAAATATGAGATTGTGATAAAAATAGAATAAAGGATGAAATTCTACCCATCAAGTAAATATATTTCTATATTATATTTGTCTAGATGGTAAGAGAATATATCAACTCCTATAAAAGTATCTTAGAAAAAAGTATTATCCTAGTAACTTCAATTATAATGAATAAATGGTCTTTTTCATCATTACAAATTGGTGGTTTTGAGGCCCTTAACTTTCTATTGATCATTCACTTTCTTGTGATCAGTGACCTCAATTACTCTCTATAATTATTTATACTTTTCCTCTATTACTACCTATGTTATCTTATTTTAAAACATATTTATCTATTATTACATTTGAACTTTTTACTTCTCTTTCTCTCTTTTTAAGATGATTTTTTTTATTAATCCTTTTTATGATGTGGGTTTAGAAAAAATGTATTTTCAAATGTACAACCTCTAATTACTTTGATAAAGTTCAAATCACAAGGATCCAATTTTCTAAAGGGGAGGAGGATGTAAAACCCTAATATTTTAAAATAAGAAAAATTATATTTCATAGTGTAAATGACATGAAAATTTGACTTATCTTGCATTGCACACAATAACAAGTTTCTTTAATAGCTTGTCTTATATGTAAGGCCAAGTTTTATCGAACTTAAATGACACATGATATATTTAACTGTTATGACCTTGTTGATAAAATAGAAGGTATAAATAGTATTAATAACTTAATTATATATATACACATATAAATTTCATACTAAATATAAATTATTGATAAATTTTTAGTAAATAATCAATCAATTTTTTGTAAAGTGATTTTATTCTTCAAAAATATGTTTTCTTCAAAAAGGATTTTTATTGATTTTCACAAAATAATATTATAATAATTTTTTTGAACTTTATAAAATGTATTTGATAAAATTAACTTCATTTTTTTAATTGGAATATAAAAATTTATTTTGGGTTAAATTTTGGGATTTTTTTGGAAAATATTGATTTTCAGTGAATAATAAAAACATCGATTTTTCTAAAAAGTCTTTTATTTTCAATAAATTAAGTAATTTAAAATTCTATATATTTTTTAACATGTTTTAAAGAAACATAAGTTATATTTAATCCACTTAATTACTTTTAATCAGATTTATATTGTTTTTTAGTGTAAGTTTGTTTTTTGGTTTAAAAATGGGTTATTCAAAAAACTATTTTAAAATGTATAATGATTTTCCATTTTAATTAATTAAAATAATACCAAATATAGAATGTTTTAAATGAAATGTATAGATTAAATATCAGTAAATATTAATTTATTTTAATACATTTATTGTTATTATTCATATATTTTATTTAGAATATTCTTTTTTTTTGTAAAAAATACACTTCTTAAAAACCCACTATCTCACCGTATATTCGAGATTAATGTTAAATTAAAAAATTTCAATTATATGAATTGAATTTGGAAAAATAGATTACATATTTATAATCATAATAATTTATAATTCCAAATAAATTGAACTTAATTTTTTACCAAAATGAACATTGAATGCAGTAAAAATTAATTATCTCAGTTAAGGTAAAAAATGATTTACCTGGTGGTAAAACTAGAATGATAAGAGTGAAAATGATCTAAAATATATTTTTTTAATTTTATTTAATGATTTTATTTAGACCTTTTACATAAAAGTATCTAAAATATAGAAATTCCTTGCAACTTTCCTTTGAATATGACTAATATAATAAGTTAAGTAAAGAAAAATATAAAAAAGATACTTTTATTCCTTTTAATTTATATAAAGCTTTGGGATAGGAAAAAACAATATAGGTTAGGTTATATATATTATTTTTAAATATAAATTTGTTTTTGTTATCATAATAATTTATCTTTAATTTATAGTGATGAAATAATTACTTATAATGATTAAGAAATTCCAACATAGAAATTATTTAGTTAGCAATTAATTGAAACAAATGATACTAAAAATATTAAAAGTGAAGTGAATTTAGTGAATTATTATGTTACATTAATTTTTAGATAAATATTTATTTCTAAAAAGGTGTGATAATAAAATATTATAATTAATCCATTTTATTAATATTTTTTAAATTCAAATTAAATGAATGACGTCAAAATTGTCATTAAAGTTATTTTATAATAAATTATATTTTATTAAATGATTTAAAATTAATAAAAATCCTATATTATGCCAACTTATTTTTAAATTTTAATAAATATAAAATATGTCCCATTAATGTACAAAATTTTCTTTTATAATGAATATATTGACCATTAATTAGTAAATAACTCTATTAGTGCAGTTAAGGTTACAACGATGTTTTTGCACATTACATGTGCTTATGTTAAAAATAATTTTAAACATACATTAGATTTTCATTGGATAAATTCTATTTTATATTTATAATTATTAGGCCTAAAGTTTCTTATAAGTCTCAATTTAAGTTAGTATTAAAGGATAAATTTCCTAGGTTAGAAGACTAGTTACCGCGATGAAAACCCAAAATGGTAAAAATATCTAAGCATAGAAGTTAAGGGAAAAAATGTTTAAAACATGTGATTCATTGTGTGATGGAGGTTTTTATAAAAATTATAATCACTAAAAACATTTAATTATAAATTTTTGATCCAATTTAGGTAATATTGACCTCCCAATAGAAAATACTTTTGAGTATTTAAAAGAATGCCTCTCCTCCTCAACTATAAAATGGAACTCACTCTCCTCACTTATTCACCCATATAAATCCATTTTTATCATAAAAAAAATTCCCAAATAAATTCAAAACTTCTCTAAAATCATCGTAGAAGCCTTAATTTAAGAATAAATCCATCCTTTCAAGGATTTAGTACTAACGTAAGGAGGATACCCGAAGAAGAGGTAATGTTCTTTAATGAGCATCTTTATTTTACTTCTTTCTCAACCTCTTTTAAGTCTTCTTATACCATGATTATATAATTATTTCTATATATTACATATAATAATTTGTTTTTATTTTAAATTTAATACCTAAAAACACACACACTTACATCAAATCCGTTTGAAATCATTATTCATGTGTATGGTGGACTACCACCTCGCAAAACAATGTCATTCATTTTTCCCTTTACCACCTCTCATGGTTAGGTAGGATGATGGATCTAAAGTTAATATATTATATTTATAAAATAATTATACCTATTAATTAATTATATCATATATAAAATTTTATGTTCCATTTTGTAAGGTATGTGATAACGTCTCTTGTGTCTACGGAGGACTACCGCCTCATGAAGAGATGTGATTCGTTTTTCACTAATGTGTTACATGGAAGGTAATAATGGAAAATATAATAAATATATGTGATATAAATTAAATATTCATGATATTAATGAAATATTAATAATTATATAAATATAATATATCATTTTATTTTTACCTTCTCACTCCCTGAAAAAAATGGTAATGTCATTCATAGAAGTGTGGACCACCACCTCCTCGAAGCGATGCGATTCATTTTTTCACCAAACATCACAATAATTATATATATAGGTATATATAATTAAATATTATGGTATTTATGATATAATTATAATTATTTAAAGATAAAATATCACTTACCTTCTTTCTATAATGATCATTGAAAAATAGAAATGTTACTCATTCATACGTAGGACCTACCGTCTCCATGATAGTAACATTAATTCATTTTTCATAACCATATTTCTTGATTGATTTTAAAAGTATAATTAATGTATGAATATGAAAATTATTTCATCATTATTATTCTATATATGTTTATATAATCATCTCTTTGAATATAGTCAACCTACTAAAGTCATTTTTGACACTTAAGCCAAATATGCTCAAAAAATATGATGTAAACATAATTGATTAAGTAATTATATATAACATGGTAATAAGTAAAATAAAAGGAATATTAAACATGAAAATTTTTATTAATAAATTAAATAATTAACATAAGTTTATTATTAAGGATTATAAATGACAAGCGTGACAAAGCAAACTCGAGGTAAGGGTTTTCTCATCTCACTTTTATTTCTTTGAGATATATGACATATTCACCACTTATTTTTATTGTGTGGTGTATATTATACACATTAATTTATCTTATTATTACTACACATAAATTTATAAGGATTTAAATATCCATTTTAGTATCTCTCTTTCATAGGGTTTACAGTTTCAAAGTTACCAAAGCGGTAAGGGATTTTTGTCTCAACTTGCCTTCTTTGAGAAGTTTGTTATGTTATACACTGATGTTATTTTATGAGGTATATATATTTCCAATTTGAAATGTTATATAATGAATATAATTATTTTAATTATATTATAATTTTCATTTAATGTTATTCATTCATGGTTATTACAATTCAAAGCTACAAATGGGGGAAGAATCTTTTGTTACAATCTCATCGTTTAGCAGGATTGTGTATGATTAAGTATCCGATATTGAAATCTTAAAATTCCTATGAATTATATTATAATATGGTTATTAATAATATTTTAAATTAATTTTACCAATTTATCACTATTTTTTTAGTTAAAATATTTTAAATTTTTAAGAAAATCTGACTTTATTTCTCTCTTCGATTAGAAATATATTTTCTTCCAAAACCATGTTTTCTAAAAAAGTTTTTATAAATGATTTACAAAGTGATTTTAAAATATAGAAGGATATTTTTACCAATAAGTGGTTTAAATAATTTTTAAAATCTTCTTTTATAATATTTTAAGTTTATTTTGAAAGAAAATGTTTTTCAAAATGTTTTATGTTTTAAAAAGTGATTTTTAAAATGTTTTATGTTTTAAAAAGTGATTTTCAAATTGAAAGTGTTATTTTCCTAAAAATGTATTTAATGATATTTTAATGGCATTTTCATTCATAAACTTAAAAAATAATTTTTTTTACTTATTCTATAATGGGTATAATTTTTAATGACATTATCCTCATTCTTTCTTTGGATGAATTAAGACTGTTTCAAAGATATTTTTATGAAACCCGTTTCTTTTCCATGGGATCATCATGTTTCAAATAGATTGTTATGAAAGCCATTTATTTTCCATAGATTAATCATGTTTCAAATAGATTTACATGAAACCAATTTATTTTCCTTGGTCTAATTAGTTTATTTAATAATAATTATTGTTTCTATGAGTTTAATGATGAAGGATCTATGTAATTTATTCATGTTGTGGTTATTAGACATATTATGATAGGACGACCTAGATAGCACCAAGTGAGACTATTAGAGATTATATGATTGGGTGACCTAGATAGAACATGGTGACCCCATTACAAATTATACAATGGGGCATCCCAGATAGCGTCAGGTGATCCGATTATAGCTTAAATGATTATTACACTAAGATAACACTTAGATTCATTGAGTAATGATTATTTTTAAAGTTTTATGTTTAGTTATTCTAATTAAAATGGTTTTAAAATGGATTTATTAATTTAATTATAATAGTTACCGAAAAATGGTTTTAATAGCTTGTTATGAGTTCATTTTTTTTTCTTATGATAAAGATTGATATCACATGGCTTATGATTATTGATTATGATGACTGTTTCCTGTTCCTTGTTTTCATATTTGATGATCCAGGTATTGAGGGGTATAATTTTTTTTATGATTCGCTCTTGCATTTTGATTATGTCATCATACTATTATGCACTTGTTATGCTCATTGATGAAATTCAATTACTAATGATTATGTTTACCATTATTGATCATTTGAATGAATTATTTCTAGATGGGATATTTTATAGATGATGATGATGTATTAATGTGGAAAATAAAAGTTGGGTTAAGTGAGAGAAATGATCATTTAAATTCATGTGAATTGTTAATGTAGAAGTTTTCCATAATTCTATAAAACTATAAACCTAAAAGTTCCTTAAGGATATAAGTGATCCAATTTTACCTTTTTATATTGTAAGGTTTTGATTAAAAAAATTTATTCAAAATTATCGACATTAAATATGAAAATGTAAAGTTTATAATTTCATCATCGAATCCAGGAGTGCGGGTTATGAGCTATTATTATAACTGTTATTTGAACTTAAAGTTCCATTGCAAGATATCATTTTTTCTTTAAATAAAACCCCTATTTCATTTTTTTGTGGATTTATGTTCTAAAAAATGGGTTTTAAAAGGAAAGAGTATTTATATACCCAAAAGTGTTTTTTCATATGTATTTAAAAGAGTTTTTCAATGGTTTTATTTATTATATGGCCTTTAAAGATTGTTTATGAAGGGTTGAGCTCCATTATAGCTCACGAGTGAGCCCAATATAACATATACAATGGGTGTTCCTAGAAAACACTCCAATTCATTGAGTAATGATCATGTTCTATGGTTAATTTTCTTAGAAGTTTTATGTATGGTTATTGCAATTTTAAGGGTTTTGTACGGGTTCAATAATGATGATGACCTAAGTCACGTACATGACTTTTATACGCTTGGTAATGAGTTTTCATGAAAGTCATTTAATTTAAAACTGTAATATAATGATATTTTAAAGTAAAAATGATTATAGTTTTGGGTAAAAAGGTATGTTTTTAAGAAAATATTTTTCATGGATTTTCATGTTTTTTATTGTATTAACATATTTCTTATTTTTATGTCTCTTATCGAGATTGTTGTGATCATCCCACATTTTCAAATGTTTCTCATATGGATTTAAGGATTATTAGGGATAAGGATGTGGTAAAGATAAAATTTGTGAATATATTTCATAAAAAGAAAACAAGTTTCTTTTTAAAAGTTTTGTTTTGTGAAAAAAATAGATATTAAGTAGGAGTGTCCATTTTGTAACATATGTGATTGTTATGTAAGATTTATGACATAAATCTATAGAAATACAAACCTAGAAGATCTTTGGGTATGAAATAAAGTAAATTCTAGTTTAAAGTCACTATAATATGTAATGTTTAAGGTCAAGTCCATATATTCTTGACCCCTTAATAATAAAAAATATTTATATCACAGTAATTGTCAAAGGGTTATCATTGGGGGTGGGGGGTTAAACCAAGATACAAGGGTCAAAATATAACCAAAACATGTAAAAATTTTATTGGATAAGAGTATTTAAACTCATACTCGTCTTACCTTCAAATTATATCAATTTAGATTCATTTTCCATAAAAATTAATTTATATTAATTTATTACTTTAAGCAATTTCGAGAGTTCCCTTCTCCTCACTTATAAAAGGATGCACCTTATCTCTTTTAATTACACATTATTAAACAACCTTGATTGACCAAACCATGTAAAATTATCTTATCAACTTCCTTATTCATGAATTATATGTTCTAGGGTTATTAAAATAACATTATAGGGGTCCTTAAGATGGGATCTAAAGGAAGTCTACGGAAGAAGAGGTTAGCGTCTTTACTGACTCTTCAAGATTATTTATTCTTACACTTCTTATAAATATCTTTTACCCATCCTAAAATAATAAATACAACATAATGAATGTACTTAAATATAATTATGAATATATTATAATCATTTTCTGTATCTTCTCTATTCTATAAAAAGCGAAAACATTACTTGTGCGTACATATGGATTACCATAACCACATATTTGTGTAATTAGTTTTTCATCACCACTTTAAAAGTATAGGACTAATGAATATGATATTTATAACATAATTATTCCTTTTTTAATTATAATATCATATCTACATTTTTACTGTCACCACGTATATGATGTTAATAGATTTTCCCAACGCTATAATTTTTTTAGTCTCTTTTATATTGTTATATAAGCTTTCCCTGGGTTTATAAAGAAAAAAATTTAATGAAATATTATTTTAATATTTTCCTTAAATTTTACAAGACTTAATATTACTGAAAAACAAATATTTTTGATGAATTGATGGTAATATTTTATCTTTTATTAATTTTGTGATCATTAAATTTCTCTTGAGAAATTCACTTTCTTATATTTATTTTCATTGGACATTAAATTTCTCTTAAATATCCTTATTATTTTTATCATTGATATGATTATTTCCCACACCATATACCATTTCTACATACTATGTTTTACTTTGAAAGTTATTTGATTGATTGGGGAAATATTGATATTAAGTATTATTTAGTCGATACTGACATTCATTGATAAGGAATATCATTTATGAATTAAATTGATCATTCAATATTTGAGGAATGTATTATAAATGTAGTAATGGGTGGTGCCTGATTATAGATATCCTCCCGATGCATCACTATGTCTCATGATACAACCAGCTGTCTAGATTTATTAAATGGGTTTTTTGGTGTATACCTATCCATCAATTAAATTATATTGGAACTAGGAATTTATAGTATAAATACCATGATGTTTGAGATCATGATGTCAAATATTAAGAATTTACTTCATTGTAAATCCAGTAATCATTATTAATGAGATTACTATATTGATATTATCTATGGATGCATCTCATTTTTAATTTATTGATTAAACGACATGTGTTTTCAATTATTTACCATGCCATATTGATTATTCCTTATTTATTTATGATATATTCTGCAATATGTAACACTTCTTAAGAATTTTATATCACCCTTTTCTTATGTTTCCTTTTCCCAGGATTCTCGGATGTTTACTATGAATGATATTTAAGGATATACTAGAGAGAATAATGATTTTATCAAAGAAAATATTGTTTTGTATTTTATATTTTCAAACATGACGTGAGATTCATGTTTTTATCTATTTTACCAAAAATATTAAACTATCAGGCCCTTTGGGATGTGATAACTTATATCTAGTTCTAATGAAATAAATTAGACATCGACTCTAGGTTACTGAAGTTGGGGTTGTCATAGTTGGTATCAAAAAAAGTTTATTAGAAATCTTAAGAACTTGATTTAGGAAAACATAGATTAGGGAACACAACCCTATGATATAATTTGAGTATATGTATAATTTTAGAATAATATCATAATTTTTTTGGGTAAGGTAGAGATTATGTGGTTTTCTTATCGATATATCCATTTATGGATACTAATAAAGGATGTGGTTTTTAAAAATATACATTTATGGGTAATAACCATCAAAATAATTGATCGAGTATATCTAGACAATCATTCTAGTGCATGTTTAGTGTTCCCTTATTACGCCTCTAGTTTGACACTCCCAGGGGATTTGATTAGAATAGTTCACATTTTGTTTATAAACTATTATGAAAGATTTAAATAGTTTATGATCTTGGATGACCTAGGTTAAACCTTTGACATCATATATTTAATTGAAAAATTTCATGATTTTGAGTGAATATTTATGATTATAAGATTAAAAAATTGTTTCTCACAATATGGTTTTTATTTGATTTTAGTCAATGGATAAAACCCAGAGGAATCATGTTAATTTATAATGTGATAAACAATGTAACGACTGTTCTATTGATAAATTGAATGACATGGGATATGAAATTGAAAACCTTATGATTTTACCTAATTATCATTAATGATATATGATTAACAACTTAAAATTTGGTGAGTTTACAAATGTGTCAAATAATAGAAATATTGAATTTTATGGTTGTTTAGGTGGTAATGACCATATAGGAAAAAAAATAAATTTTATTCTTGTCAAGAATGTGGGAAAAAAACCCATAAGAATATACCAATGTAAGGGGAAGATGTTTTTAGTATAGAAATAAAGGTCATAGAGAAAGTAATTTCCAAGAAAAAAATAAAGATTTCAGTAGAGGGATATGAATTTCATCCTAAGGTACCATTTGTAGTTCAATGTATTTTATGTGGGGAACTTGGTAATTACCCGAGTCGGTGCCCTAACCCAAGAGTTAACTCAAAGACCAAGGAGTGAAATATGTTATGTAAATAATTTAAATAAAAGGATTTAAGTTATTTTGTATTGAGATTCAATAATTGTGTTGTAAAAATGTTATATTAATAGTATTCTAGTTATTTTAATCATGAAATATCTGAGTATTATTATGTAGTAGTTTTTATTTAAGGATTTGAAAGCATATGTTTAATGGTATTGATAAAAAATAACAATTATTTATCATTTAGGTAATATTTTTGGTGAAAAAATGATTAATGGAAACATAAACCTTAATATATGCTTGATATTGAGTTAATAATGTTTAGTTGGGATAAATAGATATTTGACATTGATGAAGTAAATTGGATAGTATTGGCAACATTGAAAATTATTAGATTTATGATGAAAAAGTAATTTTTGATGAAGTTTTATATATTTTTGGATTTAGGAAATATATTTGATAATATGTGATTTTATTTAAGGTATAAGGATAGAGTTAATTTTTGTAAGAACATATGTTTACATTGAGGCTTTATGATGATTTAGGTTATTAGTATATTTTAAGGTATTCACATGTTTGGAATGTGACATTATGATATACTTCATGTTGCCTGGTGATAAATGTTAAAGTGGATCTTGGAATGAAATATGGGATCAAATATTTCGGTTTTCTGGGTTTTAAATTTCGTTAGAAATAATTTGGACGAGTCATAAGGTTAACTATTTATGGAATTTATTGTGTTGAACTCTGGGTGTTATTATTGAAATTTTAGAGAATAAAGTATTATATTGGATAACATGTGCTATTTGTTTTAGTTTTGGTAAATATTTAGTGAAATAAGGAATGAATTTTCATTTTTTTATAAATATGATAATATGTTAAAAGTTAGTTTTAGTGATTTAGGTGTGAAAAATTCATCTTGAATATTCATTTCATAGAGTAGGCGATAAAGTGAAAATTCATCAAAGTGTAGCCAAAGGATGAAATTGTGCTTATGAAATCAAAATAAATAATGTAAATAAATTTTATCCTATTCTCTATATTGAAATTAAAATTATCCCTCAACTTTAAAAAAAGTATATTGAAATAAAAATTTTATCCTGTTACCTTTATTTTTGATGAATGGATGGCCTTTTCACCCCTCACTAATTTATGGTTTTATGGTCATTAACTTTATCATGACTATGTTATCTATCACTCTATTTGTCCTTGGACATTAGTCTTATCTTCAATGTCTATATTTTAAATTATTATCAATTTTATCTTTATATGGGAACCCAAATACTTTATATTTCATGTAACCATTACATTTTCCACTTTTCCATTTCAAAGGAAGTTTTATTATCCCTCTCTATGATTTGGGTTTTTGACAAAGGTTTAAACTTTGATGACTAAAAAAAAATTACAAGGGAAAAATTTATTTAAGGTAGGTAGAATGTAATATTCTAATATATTTAAATAATACTATGTTTGATATTGTATACGATATGCAACACCGAGCTTAAATGAACAATAAAATATTATTATTAAGATATGATAGTTATAACCTATCCATTGAGTTGAAAGGTATGAATATAATTAACCATATTATGATATATATATATATATATATAAAGTCACTACTCAAAACAAATTTATTGATCAATGATTAGTAAATAAGCACTCATTTTTTAGTCAAGTTGTTTTATTCTTCAAAAATACGTTTTGTTTAAAAAATGGTTTTATTACTTTTTGTGAGAAAATATTATAATTTTTTAAGGAAATTTAGAAAATATATTTTATAAAATGTAATATTTTTTAAAATTATCATGTCAAAATTATCTTAGATCAATTTATTTATGATTTTTTGAAAAAATTGGTTTTCTAGTGAATAGTGGAAAATACTGAATTTTATTGAAAATGTATTTTTCTTTTAAATAATTTACATTGTTACATTTTATTTTAAAATAGTTTTAAAGTAAAATTATTTATCTTATATTATTAATAATACAATTATGTTTATTGGAATCAATTTTATTGTTGAATTTGGTATAGAAACATTTTTATACTTAAAAATTCATTTTTTCAAAAAGATATTTTTTAATTACATTTTGCGTTTTTATCATAAATTATTTTTTTAAAATTATTGAAATTTAATATTTATAAATAGATTCCATATTTTTAATCATTATTTCAAATATTTTTTAAAATATTTCTTTTTTATTTTTTCTGTTATGAATAGAAACCATAATAAATTATTGTTACCAAGGTAAATGTAAAATGAGTTAATTAGGATTAAAACTAATGAAATAAGGCTTAAAAATCATTGAAAAACATGAATTTATTTCATTGTATGAGTATATTTTATCCATAAAAATACAAATATAAAAATATAACCTTTTTTTCCATTTAACTTTGATTTTTAACTTTTTAATATTTAAGTAAAGGACAAAGTAAAAAATATATCTTTTTGGGTTTTTATATATATAATAGTTTGTGATAGGAAAAAAAAATCTTATATTAGGTTATAAATGTTTATTTGAAATATTAATTAATTTATTTTATCATATTAATTTATTTTTAATTTTTAGTGATTAAATAATTACCTTAAATATTTACGCAACGCTGACATATTGCTTGTGCTATCAGTAGAAAAACCAATTAAATTATTCTAAAAAACTCTAAAATATTTTTTGGGTGAGTTATAGTGTTCCACATATTTATAGATCAATATAATATATTACAGATTTTTTAAAGGTTTTTATTCTAATTCCATTTTTTATTGATGTTATTAAAGTCAAATTATATGAGTAGTGAAAAAATGACATTAATTATATTTTATAAACAACAATATTTTATAAAATTAATTAAAAATAATAACAATATAAAAATATGAAAATTAGGATGTTAAATGGTTTAAAATTTTACACCTTTTCAATTTATGATCCAATTGAAACTTTATAAGTAAAATTATATCTCTTTAGTATTTAAAAAATTCATTACCATGGTTAAGGTAAAACTGGTTAACCAAGTGGTTAAACCAAAAGATAATATTTGAAATGATACCTAAACCTATATAAATTTGATTGTGTGATTATAATAAGGCCATATGCTACTTATCTTAGAATTATTGTCATATTTTAACCATTCTATATGAGTTAGATACATATTATATTATAATATTTCATGTATTTCTAAAAATGACATTAAAGATATTTTATGATAAATAATATTTTACTAAATGATTTAAAACTCATAAAAATAATATATTCGTCCAAGTGAATGGTGTGTGGTTTTAAATATAAAATATGGTCCATTTATGGATTAATTTTCTTTTTATGGTATCTTTCTTTACCCCTAATCATTAAAAAACATTGATATCACGATAATTCGCAAAAGGGTTAATGGAAGATTAAAACTAATAGATAGGGGCAAAAACATTACCAAAAGTTTTCAAAATTTTATTAGATGATAGGATTTAAACTAATAAATAAAATCATATTCAAATTACATAAATTTGGATCATTTTTTAATGAAAAAAAATCTATATTAATTTAATACTTTATGAGACTCCAAGAGTGCCCCTCTCCTTACTTATAAACAGACACACCTTTTCTCTTTTCTTTTCACATTCTTAAACTACCTAGATTGAAAAAACCCTTAAAACTTCTATTCCCAGCATCTTTAGTCACTAATTATAGGTGAATTTATTCTTAAAATACTATTCTAAGGGTCCTTAAGAAAAGATCCAAAGGAATTCTACTAAATAATAGACAATTATCTTTACTGACTCTTTAGAGATTATTTATTCTTCTACTTCCTCAAAATCCATTGTAACCATCCTAAAATAATAATAATGTATCATAAATATACTGAATTGTTATTATTATTATTATTATTATGGGACAACCATTTTCCATCTCATTTCCATCCTAGGAAAAGTGAAAACATCAGTTTTGCGAACGCACGACTTACCATATCCATGTAGAGGTGTAATTCATTTTTCATCACCACTTTACTTGGATGATTATAAAGATAAAACTAATGAATATATATATATATATACATATATATATATATATATATATGTTAAATTTAAGAAATAAAAATTATTATTTAATTATAATATCATATCTACCTTCTTACCTTCCCATATGTTAGAAAATGATAACGTCAGTCGTGCATATGTGTGGACTACGACCTCCACAAAGTGATGTGATTTGTTTTTCATTTCCAAATTACATGGATGGTAATAATAATATATTTAATCAATATATAATATATATATAATATAACAATAATATTTTAAATATTAATTATTATTTACATTTCTTTTGTTCCATCCGTTGAAAAGTGAAAACATTGTTCGTGCGTACATACGACCTATCATCTCTATGAATGATGTAATTAATATTTCTCAATCTAGATTTTATAGACGAATATATATATATATATATATATATTTAATATATATGATATTTATTTAATGAATAAAATTCTATATATAATGTAATCATGAGAACAAGGATCAAAACTACCGAATCAAAACATATATGGAAAATTTGAAGTAGTTAACACCTGAAATAATGATAATAACAAAATATTGCTAACAAAAAGGTGATTAAATGTTATAAATGGATAATATATGATATTATAGATATGTATTTGGTTATTTTATGTAATTATAATAAATCTAAATTTATTATATTGGATTTCAGAAGAACTTATAAGGCAAGTAAAACTTGAGGTAAGTTATTTTGCCTCAATTTCTACTCCATTGTGTCATATTTGGTATTATGAACCTATTTATTTTTATATGGTATATATAATTCAACTTTTATTAATTTAACATGAATATAAATTTATTCATGATGATTTAAGTTTCAATTCAAGTATAATATTGAAAGGGGTTACAAATTAAAATTTACCAAAGAGGTAATAATTTATGTTACAATATTATTTTTGGAAATGTTCTTATTTTAATTGAAGAAATATTACAATATATCATTAATAAATCAATACATTTTCTTATCCTCTTAATATTTATAGTGATTCCATATTTTATTCCAAATGTTCCTCTATTTGGAACTTAAATAAAGTATATTAATGTTTAAAATAAAAGCTATTCTTATTTCTCTTTTGATTATATATATTTTATTTCATGTCTATATTTTTAAAATTTATTTTTATAAATGTAATATTTATTTATTAAAAATATTTATTAAGGAAATTTTATTTTATCTTTTATTTTTTATACTTTTTAAAAGGAATCATTCCAATGTTTTCTAAAAGGTTCAATTTCTATATTCTTTATAAAAATTCAAAAGGAATGTTTTTAAACCTAAAAAACGTCAACAAATTTACCCATCACCATAACCATTTTAATCTCTTTTAATTTATTCTATATATTTTAATGGTTTTATAATTTTTTTAATGAAATATTATTTTGATATTTTGATTCCATTTTATAAAAGACTTGATTTCACTACCAAACCTATATTTTTGATGAATTGAGGGCCATCTTTTATCTATTATTAAATTTGTGTTCATTAAATTTCTCTTGAAACATTCACTTTATTGTGATCATTTTCATTAGACATTAAATATCTCTTAAATATCCATATTTTTTGTATCATATATAAGATTATTTCCTAAACTGTATACTATTTAAACATAATGTTTTATTTTGAAATTTATTTGACTAACTGGGGAAATATTAATATTCAATATTCATTACCCAATACATAAATTTATTGATAGAAAATATTTTTTATTAATTAAATTGATAATTCAATATACAAGGAATGCATTGGACTTGTAGTGATGGGTGAGGCCCAGTTATATACATCCCCTCGATGCATCAATAGGTCTCATGACATAACCAATTGGATTTAATTATTAAATGGGTTTTTTGGTGTATACTTACTCATAGATTAAACTATCTTGGTACAAGGCCTTGATAGTAACAGTATCATGATGTCAGAGATAATGACACCCAATATTAATCATTTTATTCATTGAGAATTTAGTTATCATTATCCATTAGATTACTACATTGATATTATCAATGGATGCATTTTGTGATCAAGTTATTAATAAAATGACATGTTTTTTCAGTTATTTACCTTTCCATATTTATTATTACTTATTTATTAATGATATCATGTAACACTTACTGAGAATTTGAGATCATCCTTTCTTTATGTTTCCTTTTCTTTATATCCCTCTATGTTTACTATAATTGATATTCAAGGATATACTTGAAATAATAATGATGTTCTAAAAGAAAATAATATGTTTTATTTTATTTTTTTCAAATGTAATGTGAGATCCAAGTATATATCAACTTTACCAAGACTACTAAACTATTTATTCCTTTAGGATGTTATTACTTGTTTCTAGTTCCAATGTAATAAAGTAGACATCAGCTCTTGGTTACTGGAGTTAGGTTTATCACATGGAATTTAAAACTATTAAATTATTTTCAAAGGAAGGTGGTTTATTTAATGTTTAACATGTGTTTTATTGTTTAATACATATATATTTATTAAATATTAAACTCTACTTTAATGTAGGATAGTTTTAATCCCATTTTTATTCATGTTAAATTATTAATGGGAGTTTTTTGTTTACTGTACTTAATTATTTTTTATACTAGGATATATTTTTTTAATTCTCTTTCTCTCCTTGCTTAATTTCTTTATTTCCTATTATATAATTTTAGCATGATATATTATTAATGATTTTATCATTTTAAATCATTTTAAAAAGGGGTATAATTTTTTTGGATCCCCAATCACATATTAAAATAATTAAAAGGGGGAACTACTACAAATCATTTTTTTATCAGTGCATGATTTTGGATTGATATATGCTAAAATAACTCTAATGATTCTAGTGATGATGAAGTCCAAGATATTTTATTTGTGATAAATAAATCCCTGATAAAATCATTTTTTATTAATGAAAATTTTAGCACTAATAAAATCTAACTTTTATCAATGATATTTATAGAACTCAAAAAAATCCCAACTATAACAGTGCACTACTAGAACAATAATACATCATAGTATAAAAATTAATTAAATAAAATATTATATTAGGTTCTTGGGAGTAAAATTACAATCAAACACACACACACACACCACACACACACAAGCTAGTAAGGTAGGTCACAAACCCCCCAAGGTTTAATCCACCCAACGAGCTACTTTATTACATAGTTCATTCATGGATCAAAGGTCCATTGGGCTTAAATCCCATTACATGGACAATATTCTCACTATTGGATGGACCGAAGGCCCCTATTGCATCTCACCTACATCACTGCTTATCCATAATGTCTGCTTCACCACCCCCTTTGATGGCCTGAAGGCCCATGTGACTCATAGGCCCAAACCGGTGACCCGAAGGCCCAAACATATGAATAGTTCCGACTACTACAATACCACTATAGTACTACTATAGTAACCTAAAAATATTCCTCCACTAGGATTTGATCCTAGGTTTCATGTAGACTTATGAGGTGTATTAACCACTCAGATACCATCCCAAATAAAAAGAAAATAATATACAAAAAAATAAAAACAAATTTTCATTACAATAACTTATAATTAAAAGTAAGTTTACGTTAAAAAATTTCAATTCATTAAAATTACAATGGTATGTATTCTTTATTAAAAACATTAACAATTTCCAAACAACTCAAAGAAATACAACATGTAGGAGTCTGGGTAGCCCCATATACCACTATTCTTGGGAACCCCTTCCAGTAGAGGATAACCACTCTACCAATTATCGAACACACCACCCCCAAATCTAAGAAAGGAAGCGTGTACTTATAATAAAAAAATTATATTTTTGTTATATTATAAAAAAATAAATAAAACCCAAATGTGATATAATAATTAATAAAAAAACAATACCTGGATATTAAAACATGTTATAGTAATAAACAACAAAAAAATATATAAATAAAATATATTACAAATTAGTCTCACTCTCCCAATGTGTTTTCTTGGTTTTGAGTATGTGATGCAATTTCAGTCAGACCGGTCACACCATGTGTCAGATTTCCATGTAGAAAATTAATGCATGTCACAAATGGATAGTTGGTCATTTTCATAAAGTATCATGAAAATAAATATATGAATTCTTTGTTTTGACTATGTGAAGTTCATTTTGATCCAAAAATCTAGTTTTAAATTGAAAACAAAAACTTTCAATTATAATAATCACAATTCTTGTTTGAATGACCTATGGTTAATTCCTATATATCACAAATTAATAACTTGTAATTTTCCTAAATTACCCTGACAATTCAAGTTAATTTTGTTAGTTTTTAGTATATTATGTGCATTTTGAACTAAAATGTCCATTTCAAATGAAAATTTTCACTTTCAGTCATACCAGCCACATCATGTGTCAAATTAACGCATGGTTAATTACTACATATCAAAAATAAATTATGTATCTTAAAAATAAATTATAAAGACAATACAAGTGTGTTGTATTAGTTATGATTATGTGACATGTGTTCTAAACTAGAATGCCACATTAAAATGAAAACATGTACCTTCTGTCATACCAGCCACACTTTGTGTCAAATTGACACGTGGTTAATTCTCACACATAAAAAATTAAATATCATTATTTTTTAATAAATTATCCAGAAAATTTGAGTATGTTTTCTTAGTTTTGTGTATATGATCTTTTCTTTGAACTAGAATTTTACTTTTAAATGAAAATCCACAATTTTAGCCATACCATCCACACCATTTATTGGATTAATGTACAGTTAATTACTACACATCACAAATAAATTTTATATTTTTTCATAAAGTATCAAGACAAACCAAGAAAATTTTCTTAGTTTTGAGTATGTGATGGGATGTTTGAACTAAAATGTCACTTTTAAATTAAAATATAAACTTTTAGTCATACAGGCCAAATAGTGTGGCAGATTAATTTACAACTAACACCGACATATCAAAAATGTATCATTAATAATTTTCTTAAAATATAAATACAATATAAGTTTGTTTTCCTTATTTTGATTATGTAATGTGTTTTTTGAAATAAAATGACACCTTTAAAATACAAACACACTTTCAGTCATATTGGCCACACCATGTGTAAGATTGTTGTAAGGTCAATTCTTATAAATCAAAAATAAATTATCTATATTTTCAAAAAGGTATCATGATAATGTGATATTGTTTTATTAGTATGTGACATGAGTTTTGAAATAAAATACAACTTTTAAAGGAAAATACACAATTTATATCACACCAGATACATCATGTGTTAGATTGATGTACGATTGATTATTATATATCAGAAAAGGATTATCAATATTTTTTTATAAATTATAAATATAATATAAGTATGTTTTCTTTTTTTAGTATGTTACATGTGTTTTGAACTAAAATTTCACTTTTAAACTGAAAACATGAACTTTTAGTGATATCAAACACAATGTGTGTTGAATTAATATGAGATTTATTCCAACACATCACATATAAATTATCAATATTTTTCCTAAAGTATCAAGAAAATACAATAACTTTTCTCAATTTTGAGTACATGAAATGTGTTTTGAACTAAAATGACACTTTTAAATGAAAACACACACTTTGAATCATACCTTCCACACCATATGTTAGATTTACATGTGAGGGATTCCTACATGTAAAAAATAAATTATTGATCTTTTGACTAAGGTATCGAGTTAACACATCTATATTTAATTAGTTTCAAGAAAGTGTCATGTGGTTTGAACTAAAATTTCACTTTTAAATGAAAATACACACTTGTAGTCATGCCACCCACAACATGTGGTTAATTGATTTTCAGTAAATTCTTGAATGTAAAAAATGAATTATCGATATTCTTCATAAAATATTTTAATAATCCAAGTATGTTTTTTTTATTTTTGAGTACGTGATGCGTGTTTTGTAATAAAATATCACTATATTAAAAAAAAACTTTCAATCATACCATCCACACCATGTTTTGGATTAATGTTTGGTTAATTCATTCACATAAAAAATGATTTATTGATATTTGTTTTCTAAAGTATCAAGAAAATATGAGTGTTTTTTATTGGTTTTGGAGATGTGACATGTGTTTTGAAATAAAATTTTACTTTTATATGAAAAAAACGAACGTTCAGTCATACCAACCACACCATGCATTGGATTGATGTGATGTTAATTAATACAAAACAAAAAATTAATTACTAATATTTTTTCTAATGTATGCATATATTTTGGGTGTGTTTCCTTAGTTTTGAGTATATGATGCATGTTTTTAACTAAAATTTCATTTTAAAATAAAACATCCACTTTTAGTCATATTGGTCACACTATGTATTATATTTATGTTTTTTTGATTCCTATACATTAGAATAGAATTATTAATCCTTTTTTTAAATTATCATGATAATACGAGTGAGGTTTCTCTGTTTTGATTATGTGACCCATGTTTTAAAATAAAATGTGTCTTTTAAACTGAAAACGTCAACTTCTGGTCATAACAGACACATCGTGTGTTGAATTTATATGAGCTTAATTCATACATGTCACACATGAATCATCCATATTTTAATTAAGTGTTAAGAAAATATGAGTGTGTTTTCTCAGTTTTGTGTATGTGATGCACGTTTTTCTCTAAAGTGTCACTTTTAAATAAAATTAGATACATTCAGTCATATCAAGCACACCATGTGTTAGATTTAAATGTGGTTGATTCTTATATGTAATAAATGAATTATTAATATTTTAATAAATATAAAAACAATCTGAGTGAATTTCTTAGATTTGAGTATGTGGAGTGTATTTTGAACTAAAATTCCACTTTTAAACTAGAAATATGAATTTTTATTCATAATTTCTACACCATATTCATATTGAAGTGAGATTAATTACAAAATGTATCAAATGAATTATCCATAATTTTTATAAAGTATCAAGATAATCAAAGCATGTTTACTTAGTTTTGAGTATTTGACATATTTGTTAACTAAAATATCACTTTTATACTAAAAACTCACACTTTGAGTTATACTATCCAAAATGTGTGTTGAACTAATATATGGTTGATTATTATATATATAACATGAATAAAAAATCATTATCCTAAAGTGAAAAGACAATATGAGCGTGTTTAATCAGTTTTGAGTATGTAATGTGTGTTTTGAACTATAATGTTCTTTTAGGTCTACCTATAATCATTTAAATAAGGGATTTTTTCATTAATCTTACCCTATTAATTGGTGAATCTACTTGTGTTCTTTGAATATGTACAAATAATATCGGTCTAGTCTCAATCATCTTCTTGTTAATAAAAGCCACTATATTTTTTTTGTACACATTTTTTTTAATTTTATCCATCTTAGTATTCCCACATATCCATCTTAAAAATTTAATTTCTAGTACCATTATTTTTTGATCAAGGTGTCTCTTTAATGTAAAATACTCACTACCATATAGAATACCTAGTGTAATGACACTCCTATAAAATTAACACTTAAATTTCAAATGAATTTTACAATCACGAAGAACCCCATGAGCCTTTATATATTTTATCCTACTTATTTATATACTCTGAGGGAAATGTACATTAATATCTCCATAACATTGAAAAAATGAGCATAAATATAAAAAATTATCAACTATTTAAATAACACGGGATTCGAATCTCTCATCTATAAACTTTTGATTCTAATTTATCTCTCAAAAACTATAAAAAATGATAAGAAAATTAATTAAGTAATTAGTAAATAAACCAACTCTTCATGATATATATGAAATAAAAAGATATAAATATGATAGGAAATCACCTCTTCATAATGTCTGTAAAAATTCTGATGCCATGTAAAATGGCCACTCATTCTAAGACAAATATATTTCCTCATTTGAATATATAGATTTTATATAGTTCTTCTAGTACTATAAAAATATATATAAACAAGAAATTAATAAATATTTTAAATGATATTTTAAATACATTAAAAAATACCTCTTTGAGGATGCTAGTTCTTGGCGGGAATATGATATCTTTAAAAAATATACAAATATAATGAACACAACTATTGTCATTAAATTATTTCAGATAGTATATAAACATTGGGAAAAGTAGTCAATTTTTTTGATATATGTTTTGATAGTGAAATATTATTATATATACACTAATATAGACCTAGTTATATAAATTTATAGGATTCTTGTGCAGTTTAACCTTAATCATACCATGGTTTTGATTTTAAATAAACATTAAAATATTGTAAAAAAATTATTGATAAAACATAATATAAAATATATATTTAGAAGTTTATTTGTATAAGTTTAAATGTAGTGTATTATAATTTCATAAGGGATATCATGCGTGGCATATTTTTTGGATATCCATGCACAAGATATAATAAAAATATATATTTAGACTATCTAAATTGATCATAATGATCATAAAGTGATTTCTAAAAGAAAAATAAGGAATCAATAATGGGGAAAAAATTAAATTATATTTATATCATTATACTATATAGTTTTACCCTTGTATTATAGGAATTAGGAAGATAATATTATCTATAATTTTATTTTGAAACAATATTACTACTTGGTGTGCTTGTAGTAAAATTTCATCTTCATTCATTGATGTGTTTTATATAGAAGCATCATGAGGACTAATGGATCAAATTTTTTTCTTCTCTATGTATTCTGTTTAAATTTATTTTATATAAACGACTATAGAAAATATGAATTTTATTAACCTATAATTAACATAGTAAAGTAATTATTATGTAAATAAATTATAAAAATTCACCTAATGTATACATTCATGTATAAGGATCCCTATAGTGATCGAAAATCCAGTAACCTGGAGCCGGTGTCTACTTAATTACATTGGAACTAGAAACAAGGTTTCACATCCCAAAGGAATAAATAGTTTAATAGTCTTAGTAAACTATATACATAATTGAATCTCACATTATAATTAAAAACATAAATCACACAAAGTGTTTTCTTTGAGAACAAAATTATTCCTTATAGTGTATCCCTACATATAAATCACAAAACACTTCCTGGTATCTAGGAAAAAATAAAAAATAAAATGAGGTGTGCTTAGATGCTTAGTAAGGGTTAGTGTACAATGGAAGTTTTCATGAATAAATAATCATAATCAACATGGAAAGGTAAATAACTGAAACACATTCCATTTAATTAATAAACCGAACATAATATGACAAAAAATAAATGATGATCAAATAAAGAAAAATAAATAATCTCATGAGCTCAAAAGATATCCATGGATATTATAACTAATAGAATAGTCACATGGAAATTGATAAATGATATCATAATGAGGGAATTTATAATTCCAAACATCTGAAACTATCAAGACCCTTCACAATATAGTTTAAATATATGGGTAGAAACCTATTTAATTTAGCTAACTCATTTGTCTCATGATACCTATCAATGAATCAAGGGGATATCTATAACCAGGACCCACCCATAACATACTAATTCGAAGTCATTCATCAAATTAATGGGGTGAAACATAATCAACATAAACATTTTTATTGAAAAACTAACATATGAAATGTTAATACTTACCCTAATCAAACTATCAAAAATAATATGGCGAATGATAGTAAAATTATACACCCTCATTAAAAATGATCATAAACCATATAAAGAAATAATATGAATGATATAAATACAAAACATACCCTGTGTATCATAAGTATAATCGAGGGTTTATGTTGTTGATGAATATAAATACCTTAAAAAAACCAATAAAAACATTCTTCAGGAATATATCCATTTCACTTTAAAAATGACCTTTTAAAATAAAAAGTTAACAAAACATTTTGAAAATAATTTTATTTTAAAATAACCTTTGTACAATTGTAAAATAACCCTTAAAATATTAATTGGTCATGATGGTGGAAAATTATGTTTATTTTATATATGTTAAAACAATGATTCATTTCAAATTTTCAGTAAAAGCCAAATGATCCTTGTTTTGAAAATGTCATGAAGATTCCTATAATTTTTTTAAAAGTAAAAATATGTAAAAATTAATTTATTAAATAAATATGTAAATGTTAAAGACACTTTGTAATTTTTTTATAAAATATGGATTATGATGAAAAAATATTTTTGACTAAAGAGATAAATAAAGTAAGATTTTCTTAAAAAACATTTATCAATCATTTTAAGTACCAAAGAGTAAAAAAATGGTAAAATTACTTGAAAAAATTAATGAATAACCATACGATAAGAAAATATATTGTGTTTAAGATAGAAATATCAAATTATTCCCATAAGGGAGGCTTAAAAAAAATCCCAAATAATGATGAGATTGTTGAATAAACCCTTACCACTTTGATAACTTCTGAATCGTTAGGCCCATAAAAGAAATAATAATCAAATGAAACTTTAAATACCATTAATATAAAGTTATTTATGATATAAAATATAAAATGGGTAGTATATACACCACTTAAATGAATAAGTGTTGAATACATAATTTGTCTCACGGAAGTAAAAGTGAGACAATAAACCCTTACCTCATGTTCACCTTCCTTTATATGTGTCTGAACCTCCTGTATAATAAACATAGGTTTATTATATATCTATTACAGAACCATAATAATTTATATCCTTCTATATATTATTTACTTATAGTATTTTATCACTAATTTATTAATGAATCTATTAAAATAACTATTTTAGGTGAGAATTGCTGTGTTTTTCTTGTATATTTTAGTTCAGTAATTTTGGTATTTTTAATTTTATTCTAATTACATAATCTACATAAATTTAACCATGATATAAATATCATATATATTAATTATATATGTATTTATAATAATATATAATAGTTTGAGAGTGAAAATGGATTACACCGTTCATGAAGATGGTAGGCCGTACATACACCTGAAGGTTGTTTCCATTTTTCTTGATGGATGGAACAAATGTGACAAAAAATAATTAACTTTACTAGAATCAGTATTATATTAAATAAATAATTTTTATTTATAAAATACATCCTTATTACTATCCATGAAAAAATAAAATGAAAAACATTTTGCATTGCTATGAGAAGGCGGTAGACCACACGTACAGAAGAGCGGCGTTATTGTTTTCTAATAGATTAAAAGGTATGAAGTTATATTATATATTATATTTAAAAAAGTATATTTATATTATAAATATAAAATATATTAATTAATATTAACCTTAATACCTTTAATGTAAAGCGTAAGAAAAAAACGAATCACATCGCTTCATGAGACGGTAGTCCACCATACACACAAGCGATATTATCGTATCCCCCACATAATGGAAAGTTAGAAGGTATATGTGGTATGATAATTAGTGAAGTATAATAATGTCTTAAATATAATATAAATATGTTACATACATCATTGTATCTATCCATAAAATGTGGTGATGGAAAATGAATTACATCGGTTCGCGAGTCGGTATTCCTCCATACACACGATCGACGATTTTGTTTCCCATTTGATGAAAGTGGAGATGAATATAGGTTATTAGATTAACATAATAACATCTCAGTATCTATTATATAATGGTGTTATTATAGTATCATATTTTAATTAGGTTTTAATTATGTGTTAGAAGAAATAAAACAAATACACATGTTAAATAATTTTACCTCTTCTTCGGTGAGCCTCTTTACATTTATACCCAAAACTTTCTTAGGAGTGATTCATAATAAAAATAAGGCATCTATAATGTGGGTATGGAATTAATTAATGTATTAGGATTGTTATTGTCTGAAAAAAATTGTTTTTGAAGTGTGAATAAGTGAGGAGAGTGGGTAGCCTATTATATGCGGCGGAGAGGACAAACATGGAATTTTTTAAAATATAAAGTGATAACCATATATTTTTCATGCCACAAGCCTCTAAAATGGGTAATTATAAAAATTTAGAGATTATAAGGTTTAAATATTTCTATTAAATGGGGTTTATATAAGTTTTTAGGTCATTTTAACCCTTATCTTATTAGTTTAACCCCCAACAAACACATTTTTACCTTAACCACAATAATTCATTTTTACAGTTTTCACAATTCATTATGGTAAAAAATTAAGTTAAAATTATTAGATAATATAAATTATGATTATTCCAAATTTGTAATGAATTTTTATAATTTTAATTTACATAAATTACATAATTAAATTTAAAATTAAACCACAAACATGACGAAAGAGCGGTTTTCAAAATAGATTATTCTCATAATTATAGAATGTTTTAATATTAAAATTCAATTTGAAATTGATTAAAAGGACATAAGTTAGTTAATTTTTATATAATTGAACTAATTTTAACTTAAAAGTAATTTAAAATATAATTTATTTTTGTAAATAATTTAAAATAAAATGTTTTTTTCAATAAAATATGTAATTTTCATATTTAATTGAAAAAAGAAACATTTCAAAAAAATCCCAATAATTCACCCTAAGATAATTATTATATTATTATTTAAAAAAATAAGTTCATTTTATCAAATATTTTTTTTTAAAGTGGTAAAAATTAATTTTAAATTATGTGTGCAAAGCCCGACTATACTTCATTTTAGAAAATTACAGTTTTTCTAGAAAATATTTCCATTTCATTAAAATGATTCCTATTTTGTTACTAATAAATAGACAACCAATGAATTATTTTATAAATATATAAATCAAGTAATTTTCATAATTTAGTTAGTAATATTCATACCCTCCACATTAATGACTAGGTTACAATGCTATACTATATTACAGTTTTTTAGACTCAGGGTTGCGTGTATCGTAAGCTATCCAAGAGATCAAATATTTTTTTTAAAAAATATATCATAAAGTATTGGGGTGTTAAATTATCTTTTAATATCAGTGTTTCATGTCATATACACTATCAAACTCAAATTTATTCTTTTAAAATCTTGGGGTGTTACATTCTCACCACCTTCAATAAATTACGATCTCACAATTTAAATATGATCTCGATAAGCATGAGTTTGAAATATGGGTATACCATTATTGGAAATCCCACATTATAAAAAATATATATATTTTTCTTAAAATAGGGAAAGATAAATATGAAGGTTCATTTTGAATAATAAATAAATAGGTTACTAAGTAGGAGAACATAGGTGGGAGATGAAGATATGGACATGGAAGAAAAGTGTAATGCCAAAATAATAATGGAAGTTGATAGAGGTCATTTATCACAAGAATGTGAATGATAATTATAAAGGAATAAACCACAAAACCATAAATATATAATGATTCAACAGGCCATCGATTCATTGGAAATGGAGGTAACATGATAAAATTTTTGTTTCAAGATCATTTTTCTAAAGTTGAGAAATTATTTTACTATTTGAGAATATATGGAATTATTCTTACTTGATATATTTATATTTCATAAGCACAATTTCACCCTTTTTTGTGATTTTATCAATTTATATCTCATATTTTATTACCAAAAATGAATATACAAAAATGATTTTCTTATGCCCAAAGCACTAAAGTTAACTTTTAATGGATCATATGATCCCTAAAAGAGTTAAAAGTATTTCCTCTAGTTTCTAAATATTTTCCAAAACAAATATGGTTAATACAAGTTATTAATCTCTAAAAATCAATAGTAACACCACTGGTTCAAAATTAATATTTATTTTCCAGATTTTATAAGTAAAAACAATTACATGATAACCAAAACATATCATAGGCTAGGGGTGGGTTCTAAACCCTTATTCAACTTTAGTTATGGGTTCAATCCCCATGAACTTTTTCAGAAGCAATGGGTTGTCACCCATCATTCTAGGTTTCCTTTTTATAAAACTATATTATTATAATTCCTATAAATCTCCCAAATTATGATGACCAATAATTAGTACAAGATCAAAGATTAGGTAAACCTTAAAGGGTACTGATAACTTTAATATCAAGTCAAAAAAATGTAAAGGGATTCATCCTCAAATAATCCTTTTATATACTAAACCAATGGGTTTTATTCCCATAAATGGTTTCTAAAATACCCTTAATAATTTTATATTTCTACCGCAAAAATTTTCAAAAGGTGTGTTTAAGAAATTAAAATTATGATCAACCTTAAACTAATAAACCCATGATGTTATCCATAACTCTTAAGTTATTGAAGACATATATGCTTCTAAAATTTAACCTGATCCTTATATGTTTCATGATTCTTATAATGAGAATACCATTGGTAATAATACTTCTAAAATTTAATTATTAAATCCCAATACATAAATACTTAATCCATTTTATTTCAAAATAATTCCTTCCTTAGTCTTAGGGTTAACCTTTAGAAGAGAGAATTTAATTGGATAATTACTAAGTTCCCCATATTTAAGAAAAATAAGTATAAATGGACCATCAGGATGAAATTTATTTCCTTCCATTATACTCTTCATTTTACCTTGGAAATTCATTTATTTATGCCTATATTTTACATACATAAAACAGTTTTTCCATTACTTTGAGGGAAATTCCTTGCTTTCTATTTCCACATTTATGACATGGAGGAATTTAAAACTTCTTTTTTCTATAGTATCTACTACTCAAGCTCTTAGTGAACTCCATAATTCTCTTCTTCGGTGATTATGAGTATTGGTTAAGGTATAAGTTGTTAGACATATTTTTGGATAACTGATTATGAATAATAACCATATATTTCACTCTAGTTATTATCCCATTTGGTTTATCATAGTCACCAAATTGTCTTTTACGTTCAATTTTAACACGATTCCTTCAGTTTCTAACCATTGATTAAAACAAAAAATCATATTGTGTGAAAAAATAATCATAACAGGAAACCAAATAATCATTTATAGGATGTCTAAACCATGAAAACTTCTTTTCAATCTTGGAAACCTTAGTTTTATCCTAGGTTATTCATTTTTATAATGTATTCATATCCTTCATAATGGTTTGTAAATAAAATGTTAATTATCCAAAGAATATCCCTCGTGAGTATCAAAAAAGGAGTACATTAAGAAATATTATCATGTACTAGGTAATTCTCCAACCAAGGCTAACCCACTTTTTTTTATAGCTATTACCCCTAGGTACATTTGTTCCTGAACCACATCCACTTATAGTATCCAGAGAGGGATGTATTTTTAGGGGAAACACATAATCTATACCTTATAAAAACTTTCATATGTTTTTATATACTTATCCTCAATGTCTATCATAGTGTTATGTTATCTAATCATTGTTTTCCTAAATCTAGTTCCCATGTTTTCTAGTAAAACTTCACTGATACCTAATGTAATGACCCTGACCCCCGTAACCTAGAGCAGGAGTCTACATTATTACATTAGAATTAAATACAAGTGATAAATTCCCAAAGGATTGAATAGTTTAATAGTCTTGGTAAATAGATACATAAATTATTACTAAATAACATTTGAATACAAAAAATTAAAACATAATATTTTTTATGAGAATACCATTATTCCTTATTGCGTATCCCTATATATCAATCAAAAAACACTTCCTGTCACCCTATATAAAATAAAAAATAATAAAGGAGAAAACTAAGATACTCATTAATGGTAAGATTATAGTGAAATATGTCATGAATAAATAATAATAATCAATATGGGAAGGTAAATAAGTGAGACAAATTTCATTTAATCAATAAACATAGCATACTATGAAATAAATAAATGATGATCAAATAAATCCATATGAATAATCAAATTATATTTAATCTAATCCCTGGATATTTTAACTAATAAAATAATTACATGGATATCACTAAATAATCTCATAATGAGGTAATTCAGAACATATGAAACTATCAAGAAATTTCACAAGAAAGTTTAAATCTGTGGGTAGAAACCCATCTAATTTGGCCAAATGAGCTGTATCATGAAACCTATCAATGCATCAAGGGACCATCTATAAGAAATCCTCGACCATAACTTACTAAATCCAATTTATTACTCATATAAAAGGGGTGAAATATAATCAAAATAAAAATTTGTATTGAAAAACTGACATATGAAATGTTAATACTTTCCCGAATCAAATAAACATATTTATAAACCATTGAAAATAATATGGTGAATGTAATTAAAATTGCACATACTCAATAAAACTAATCATAAAACATCCAAAGAAGAAATAAATATCATATAAATACAAAATATCCCTAGTGGATCATAAGTAAAATAAATATTTCATGTTGTTGATGAATAAAAATACCATAAAAATGTCATTAAAAATATTATTGAGGAAAATATCACTTGAACTTTGAAATTCATCTTAACAAAAAATTTCTAAAAACATTCATAACATAATTTTATTTAAAATTTAATTTTTAGAACTTGAAAAATAATATTTAAAACATTACTTCATCATGATGGTAGAAAATTCTATGCATATCATACATGTTAAAAAAATATTCCTTTCACATTTTTGTAAAATCCATATGATCCTTGTTTTGAAAATGACATGAAGATTCATATAAAAACATTTAAAGAAAAATTTAAAAAGGTAAAAAATTATTTAATAAATCATTTTTAAAATATATAAAACATTTTTTAAAATATCTTTAGAAAACATGGATTTTTATGAAAAAGGATTTTTGATATAATAGAGAAATAAAGTTGAATTTTCTTAAAAACATCTTCTCAATCAGTTTATGTATAAAATATTAGAAATATGGCACTATTACTTGAAAATTTTCATGAATAACTAGAGGTTAAGAAAATATATTTTGTTTAATATATAAATATCAAATAATTCCATCAAGGGAGACTTAAGTCAAATCAATCCCAAATAATGATGAGAATGTGAAATAAACCCTTACCACATTGGCAACTTCTGAATCGTATGCTCCATAAAAGAAATAATCATAAAATAAAATTTTAAATACTATTAATGTAACGACCCAAAGTTTCATTAATGGAAAATCCCTCTTGATCTTATTAAATGTCTCTTAATATAAAATGTTTTTATAAAAGTTCAACTTCATTGGTTTTATGATAAGAATTGTGACCGTTACTTTTATTGCTGTTGAACAGTGATTACATGATTAGTATAAATATAGGGCTTTAACACATCCAATTTTACTTAGACAAAGGAAGCGATGGCCTCATCCAGTAGAATTTCTCCATACGAAGCCCATTTATCAGAGCTCGGAAAAGAGGTGGCGTCCTTGGGCTTCGCTTTTGACCAAGCCCAAGCTGAGCTTCATCATGTCAAGCTCGAACGGGGCCGTCTACAGAAAAAGTGGATGTTGATATAAATTACCACTCGAGCGATATTATCCGAGCCACCCCAAGAGTCTGTGATGCGTCATAGGCTTTTCAGCTGTTGCTTCGGATCTGGGGGTGTAAGACCGGATCGTCATCAGCATACTCTATGGAGCGCTTCTGATTCGGTTTGGCAGTTTGTTGATGACCTATGGTGAGTTTCCCTACCGTTTGAAGGTGTGCTCAAGCGTCGGTGGTTTGGTGGTCCGCCTCTCCTCTGGTGAGTTAGGGTTTTTGTGCTTTTTGCGGCTGATCTGGTCGGCGGCGGCGGGATCTCCTGCTTTCCTTTTTGGCGTGTTTTTGGGGTTTTTTTTCTTCTGTTCTTGTTATCTTGCGGGGTTTCGATCTGCCGTGGTTTATATTCATCCGTCTTCACGAGTATGGGTTGAAGTTGCTTTGTGGATGTTGTTTTCGTTTGAGTGGGTTTGCGACGGTGGTGATGTTTGGGCTTGTGCCGTTTGGGCTTTTCCCTCAAGGTCGTTGGATGCTTGGATCCGTGAATACAGTGGCAGTCCGGTGTGTTTTCCCAGCGGCCTGGACGGAGTCGAATTTGGGACTCGTGATGGCTCGAACCTTGCAAGGCGAACGACGATGCAGAGGTGAAGTGAGGATCGTCCCTGTTCGATGTTGCGATTCCGGCAACGTCGAGGTGAATTGTTGAGTGGCTCCGATGATGGCTCCCCGCCTGGGCGCGTGGTGATCCAGCGAGTGTGAGTGGTTCGAGTTGTACGAACCGAGGTGTCTGTGTGATGTTCCGAAACCCGAGGTGGGGCATGGATCGAGGTGTTGAAGACTAAGTTTTTGAATTTGGATGTATTTTGTTTGAATTTCAAATTCCTGGTGACGTGGACTGTAAGGGGTACCGGCAACCCTTAAACCGGTTTTCTGTACTTTTCTTTTATTTAATAAATAGTCAGGGGCCTGCCTCTGACTGACTTTCCTGGTAGTTTTTAAAGTACAAATGGTGTTTTTAGTTATTATTTAATTAAGAAATATATTTTATTAAATTAAGGTATTTTTGAATTAAATAATATTTTAATAAAATATTAATATTATTATTAGATTATTTTTATCATATATAAATGATCATGTAATTGTATGAATGCAATTATAATTTTTATTAAGGTTTGAAAGCCATTTTTGTAAAAACCCGTTAATTTTTGATAAATGTTGGTTTTTATTTTAAAAGTGAAAATTAACATATTTAGAAAATTATTTAGATAAAATAAATGTTATTTTTTGGAATCAGGAAGTTGAAATTATCCAACGTTGAATTTTTCATAATTTTCCGAGACAGTCAAATTTTTGAGTAAAAATTAAATACCGTTTAAATATATAATGTGTTTTATGACATCATAATGACCCAATAGTGATGTAATAAAATAATATAATCTTTATGTTCATCTAATATATTTTTTACCATTAAAATAATTTTATTTTGGGTTTGTTTGGATTACTTTTCAAAGCATTAATGGACCCCTCAAGACTTATTAAACACCTTTTCTTTTTAAATTAATTTCCATGGGAGTGTGACTCACCTCCACATAAGCAACCCTAATATTTTAAGAAGTTCGGACCTTGGCCTTATAAAATATTATTTTCCTATTCTCTTTTCCAAAAACCGTGGGCAAAAACCATGGTATGGTTTGTGGTTTGGATTAATTTAATATAAGGGGTCCCAAACCTAAATAATAAAAAATTCCCTCACCTTTCCTATATAAACCCACCAAAGCTCCCACTTCCTCCTCACTCAAAACCTTTGGAGTTCGTCCAAACTCTACCCTAATCTCTCTATAATCCTCATGTAAAGATCCGTAAAATTCAAGGGAAATTTTTTCTTAATTTTCTTTGGAATTTTACAAGAACGCGGTTTCTGACGGCACCTGATTCCGAGACCCGGTGTGCCCGGAATAAATTTCTGAAGTTTGGCTCAGGTACGTTCAGTGAACGGACGAGCGGGAATTTCTAAATTTTGAACTGGTGCTCGAAATTGAATTCCGAGGGCACCTATGAACTCGCAACACCGGTAATCACTTAAGGGAACCTTTACCGTAGTTGCGTTTGTATGGGTGAAGAAGTTAGTTAATGAGGTTTATTTAAAAAGTAAATAAAATTGTTGAATCAATTTTATTTCATATCAAGGTGGTTATTTTCTCCCATGGGAAGTTGGTGGTGGGGCCCATATCCACCCAACTTCCCATGTGTGGTTAATTGAAAGGGTGGGGCCCACACGAGCCCCCCCACCTTTTCAAATCCCTTAACTCCCTAACTCCTCTTAACCCTTCACTTTCCTAACTCCCCATTAACTCACTTTCATTAATTTTTGACAACTTTTTATAATTAATAGGGTGAGTTACATAATTTCAAACTCTTGAAATTTGAATGGTTAGGTTGTGTTAATAAATTAAGACTTGGTCTTATTTTATTATTGTTAGAGTTTTTTCCACCTTGAGAGGATTGGGAAGCGTGATGTCTTCTTCTTCTTCAACCTCGACGAAGAACGTGAAGAACATATCGGACTCCGACGAAGAACATCGTTCTTCAATGAGGAACATCTCCGCCGAAGAATGCGACGTCTTCTTACAACGACGTTTCCTCTTCGAACGCACCTCGAAAAAAATGGAATCGACGTTCGTTTTCCGCGACGCCCGACCTCCGCGATGCTCGTCTTCCGCGACTCGTTGACGTGCACCGTTCTTGAATCCGAGGTAGGGGAATTTTATTTGTTTCCTCTTAACCTTGAGAAAAGAACGACGAGCGCGGACTAACCATTACCCGGTTGATCCGCGGACCGTTCGTCCATGCGGGGTTACTTTTGTTGGGTGTCGTCTAATTTCATGGTTAATATGTGCTCAATAATTTGTTGGGAACAAATGTTTGATTTGACAATTGATATCACTTAACGCGGAGGGCGCGGGCCGAACGAACACGGCCCGACAACCCTCCATAGTTTGTTTTTGATGCGCAATTTTGGCGACAATGAGAAAGCGGACCCGTATTGGAGTTTTGAGGCATCCATTCTGAAGATCTTGATCCGAGAAGACTGCCAGTGAAGACCGCAAGCGAATCGGACCACCAGAGCGCGTCCGGTGGTCCGTAGAAGGTGGCAGCCGCGCGCCACCTCGGCGCGGCGGCGCCGGCAACAGGCGGCGACGGCGCACTGCCGGAGGAGCCCGTCGCGGCTGTGCCGTGACGGTTCAGCAAGCGGCCGGTTTTTCCGGCCGCGGGTGATCTGGAGGCGGGACCCTGAGGGTCCCGCGTGTGAAGTAACGGCCGACCTTAGGCCGGCCGAGTTCCGGAAGAACCAGGGGTTGAAACCCCTGGTGGTGTCAATTTCGGCGGGCCCCCACATGGGGGGCCATTTTCATCAAAGGCGCAACATAATGCCATGCCGTTAGTAAAATAAAGGGGGGCAGGCGCCCCCCCTTTTTTCAAAATGGCTCGGCCTTCGGCCGAGCCGGGCAGCGCGCTGGGCGCGCTGTGCCTCGCCGGACCGGCCGCCTGGCCGGTCTGCCAGGCCGGGCCGCGGCCAGCCAGGTGGGGCTGTGCCGAGCCGGGCCGATCTGGACACGGGGCAGGTCGACCCGGTTCGGGCCGACCGGTGGGTCTCGGGCCGGGTCGGTCCGGGCCCGAAACCCCCGTTTTCGGACCGTTTGGGTTCAATTGCCCATAACTCAGGCTGCAGACCTCCGATCGATGCGCCGTCAGGGGAGACACGATACTTGGAACGAGACGGTCGTTTCGTTATATCGCACTCAAGGTTTCGGAATATTTTGTGTTCGGACGGGTTGGTTCGTACACGAAACCAACCGGGCCCTCGGAGTGGAAACACCCATATCTTGAGCTACGGACGTCTGATTGACATGCCGTCGACTTTGTTGGTTTCCTCTTAGTGAGAAGGATCTTTTGGAATACTCCGCCTGAGGTTTGGATGCAGGTGGAGTACGGTCGGGTTGGTTTTGCCTTAAAAACCAACCGGGCCCCTGGGACGAAAAAGCCAATAACTCTCAGACCGGGCGTCCGATTGACGCGCCGTCTGCGACGTTGAGTTCCTGTTGACGATACAGAACTTTTGGATACATCAACTCTAGACTATGTGTCAGTTGATGTATCAGCCTCTCAGCTCGTGGAGCGGACCCTCCCGAACGAGCTTGCTGTGTGCGGGAACCCTAGTGCTGGCTGCGACTGCTACTGTGACGATGAAGACTGTCGTACTGGAATCCTATGTGGGTTCGACAATGAAGACTGTCGTACTGGAATCCTATGTGGGTTCGATGATGAAGACTGTCGTACTGGAATCCTATGTGGGTTCGACGATGAAGACTGTCGTACTGGAATCCTATGTGGGTTCGACGATGAAGAATATCGTACTGGAATCCTATGTGGGTTCGACGATGAAGACTGTCGTATTGGAATCCTATGTGGGTTCGACGATGAAGACTGTCGTACTGGAATCCTATGTGGGTTCGATGATGAAGACTGTCGTACTGGAATCCTATGTGGATTCGACGATGAAGACAATTGTTCCGGAATCCTCTGTGGGTTCGACGACGATGACTACAATGCTTGAATCCTACGTGGGTCCTAGAAGATGAATCAGTAATTACATCTGATCATCTCTCTTACTTTACGAAGAAGTATACCTGTGTGAGCTGAATCCTGTTTGCTTTCCTGTGTGGATTGTGTTGTGCTATCCGGTGTGGATTACATTTTTCTTTCCTTTGTGGAATACGTATACTTCCTATGTGGACTGGGTTGTACTTGGGCTCGGAGGTTGGAGCGTATTGGAATTGATGACTTAGGTATATGTGTGGGCATATACCTAAGCAGTATCGGTTGTTACTTCGTGATTGTATATTTCCTTTGTGGTTTATCCTTTTTGGATTTTGGGAGACCTTCAAGGGTATCGGGGTCCCTATTGAGTAGCTTATACTCACCCCTACACGGGCTATGCCCGCACTACGTTGTGTTGGTTGCAAACGACAGACAACGTTGGTCGTGGTTGAGGCTTGTAGAGCAGGACGGTACCTGGAGGTGGACCACTGGGCAGGACGTACTCGGAGCGGACGGTGGGACCCGAGGATCAGTGGAGCTATCTGTACCCACCCTTCAGGTGGGATTTCCAGTGGATAGCTCGGTGTAGCGGCTTTTACTTTACAGTTTCCGTTTTCCCTTTCGAGTTGTACTTTACTTTCAGTTTGGGTTTGTATACTGGCCCACTTACTTTCCGCACTTACAGTTGTACTCTGTTTTTACTTAGTGTTTCCTTTTTCCGCTTGCTTACTCTGTGGTGCTTTTTTACTTTACAAAGGTAATGCCTTCCCTTTTTACCAGGATTTACGCCTTGGTGCTAGTCGCCAGCCCCTGGCCTATGAAAGGCGGGCTTGGGGTAGTCACGACACGGGCCCCGGGGACGGGTTGTGACAAATTGGTATCAGAGGAGTTCGGTTCTACCGCAGAACTTTGGACGCTGATCTTTCTTCTATGTGAATCAATAGTGTTTAGCGTATTGAATGTGGTAATCAGTCCAGGGAGCCTAGTGTTGGTGCGGCGGCCGACGTATCCGTACACCAGGACCCTGACTTCTGATTTCCTACTTAATGAACGGAAACATTAATTGCATTTGTGTTTCAAGTTTTCTTTGTGATTACTTGTATCAGCTCACTAGGTATACTATTCTAACCGTGGCACACCTGTTTCTTTTCAGGATGGCCCCACAACGACAGCCAGCTAGGGTTCTGAGCGTTGTGTGTGGCGAGAGCCCACCGAGCGACGAGGACTCGGTACATGGCCCTTTGACAGCTGAGGCACCGGAAGCACCTATACCCACCTAGCCATCGATGATACCAGCCCCGGCCGCTGACGATGCACGTCGCCTTAGTGCACTGCATGAGTTCTAGCGCCAGCGACCGCCCAGGTTCTGCGGGGAGACGGACCCTCAGGCCACCGAGGACTGGCTGGAGGCAGTTGTACGGGTTTTCAGATTAGTGAGGACACCAGCAGACCTCATGGTGATCCTCGTAGCGAGCCTCCTACACGCGGCGACAGGTATATGGTGGATCTTGATGCTCCAGGTGCACGATGAGGCATCTATCCTCTAGAAGAACTTTGAGAGAATCTTCCGCTCGGAGTTTGTCCCAGCCACCCTCCATGCGGTGCGCATCAAGGAGCTACTACAGCTGTGGCAGGGCAGCATGACGGTTGCCCAGTACTCGGTGAGATTTACTGATCTCTCACGCTACTCCACTGATATGGTACGGGATCCGTTCTTCCGGGCTCGGACCTTCGAGCAGGGACTGAGGCATGAGATCAGGGCCTCGATGATCTCCCTCAATATTCCGACGTAGGCAGAGGTGTTGGAGAGAGAGCCCTTTTAGTAGAGAGTTTCCTCGCCGAGCAGGCACCAGCGGCAGGACCCTCCGCAGGACGACCCGTAGTGGAGTCTTCTACAACTGGCAGTCGACAGGTGACGCAGAGGTCCAAGCGGGCCAGACCTTCAGATGGGAAATCTCAGGGTGATGATTCGGTTGTGCGGGGAACACGGAGGAGAGCCAGCTACTCGAGGAGCAGGCAATGCTACACATGCGGCGGGCAAGGTCACATGGCTCGAGACTGCCCGACTCGTCCTGCTGATGAACAACAGGCGGTATAGGGCCCTCCCAGGCAGAGGTTCGACCATGACGGTCCGCAGGGAGAAGGCGGGCGAGGCAGAGGTGCTGGCCGTGCAACTGAAGGTGGAAGACACTTCGGGGTGTTGCCACCACCACCACTAGGAGGTCCACCCCGATTGTAGGGGACAGGAGGACATGGGAGAGCTCAGCTTCAGGCAGCTGAGGCCTACGATCATGGAGCTTTGGGAGCAGGTGGACAGGAGCAGGACTAGTGGATACGTCTTTTGTACTTCTAGTTCCTTATTGTTGTTGTGTAGTGTCTTTGTATTATGAGCTGAAATAATAAAAGATGCATAGCCTTGTGATGTTTACTTTCCTGTCCTCTCTTGTGTTGTTACTAAGAGGTTCCAGTTTAGACTGTTGACTTGACCCTCACTTGAGAGATACCTACTGGAGGAGACCCAATTACCACACACTGATGCCGACAGTGTGACTCAACCCTTGGAGGCGAGAGTAACGGTTGGATCTCTTGGTAGTAGCGTCGAGGCCTTACGACGTCATCCTTGCTATGGGTTTGTATCATCCATGATGGGATTGACTGTATTAGGCGAAGAACGTGGTTCGTCCAAGGGATGAGACCGGATTTCTCTTATCAGCAAAGAAGAAATCGCAGCAGCTTTTGTAGAACCAGAGAAGGTCTAGATCATCCAGGAGCGGATGAGGACAGCTCAGAGCCGGCAAAAGTATTATGCTGACAGGAGGCGGAGGCCACTAGAGTTCGAGGATGACGACCACGTCTTCTTGCGTGTCTCACCTCGACATGGTTTACAGAGATTTGGCCGAGGCGGCAAGTTGTCTCCATGCTTCATCGGACCATTCCAGGTCCTCAGCAGGTTTGGTGAGGTGGCTTATCGCCTGGCTCTACAACCACAGTTGCACCGGGTGCACGGAGTCTTCCACGTATCTCAGTTAAAAAGATACATGCACGACCCGACACACATCATTGACCATGGGGAGCTGGACGTTGATGATGGGGCGACTTTTTGCGGAGGTCCCGGTGGAGATCGAGGATCGATAGAAGCGGGTCCTTCGTGGACGATCGATTCCTGTAGTGTGCATCAGATGGAAGCACGGGAACCTCCAGGAGAGCACTTGGGAGCGAGAGGCTCAGATGCATGCTCAGTACCCATTTTTGTTTCCCTAGTTATGATGTATCTTTATGGGGATGTAAAGCCCTGAGGTGGGAGTAATGTAAAGACCCATAAAACTCAAGGGAAATTTTTTCTTAATTTTCTTTGGAATTTTACAAGAACGCGGTTTCTGACAGTACCTGATTCCGAGGCCCGGTGTGCCCAGAATCAATTTCCGAAGTTTGGATCAGGTACGTTCAGTGAACGAACGAGCGGGAATTTATAACTTTTGAACCGGTGCTCGGAATCAAATTCCGAGGGCACCGATGAACTCGCAACGCTGGTAATCGCTTAAGGGAACCTTTACCGTAGTTGCGTTTGTGCGGGTGAAGAAGTTAGTTAATGGGGTTTATTTAAAAAGTAAATAAAATTGTTGAATCAATTTTATTTCATATCAAGGTGGTTATTTTCTCCCATGGGAATTTGGTGGTGGGGCCCACATCCACCCAACTTCCCATGTGTGGTTAATTGAAAGGGTGGGGCCCACACGATCCCCCCCACCTTTTCAAATCCCTTAACTCCCTAACTCCTCTTAACCCTTCACTTTCCTAACAACCCATTAACTCACTTTCAATAATTTTTGACAACTTGTTATAATTAATAAGGTGAGTTACTTAATTTCAAACTCTTGAAATTCAAATGGTTAGGTTGTGTTAATAAATTAAGAATTGGTCTTATTTTATTATTGTTAGAGTTTTTGCCACCTTGAGAGGATTGGGAAGCGTTAAGTCTTCTTCTTCTTCAACCTCGACGAAGAACGTGAAGAACATATCAGACTCCGACGAAGAACATCGTTCTTCAACGAGGAACATCTCTGCCGAAGAATATGACATCTTCTTCCAATGACGTTTCCTCTTCGAACGCACCTCGACAACAACGGAATCGACGTTCGTTTTCCGTGATGCCCGACCTCCTCGACGCTCGTCTTCCGCGACTCGTTGACGTGCACCGTTCTTGAATCCGAGGTAGGGGAATTTTATTTGTTTCCTCTTAACCTTGAGAAAAGAACGACGAGCGCGGACCAACCATTACCCAGTTGATCCGTGGATCGTTCGTCCATGCGGGGTTACTTTTGTTGGGTGTCATATAATTTCATGGTTAATATGTGCTTAATAATTTATTGGTAACAAATGTTTGATTTTCCAATTGATATCAATTAACGCGGAGGGCGCGGGCCGAACGAACACGACCCGACAACCCTTCGCAGTTTGTTTTTGATGCGCGGTTTTGGAGACGACGAGAAAGCTTACCCGTACTGGAGTTTTGAGGCATCCATTCTGAAGATCTTGATCCGAGAAGACTACCGGCGAAGACCGCAAGCGAATCGGACCACCGGAGCGCGTCCGGTGGTCCGCAGAAGGCGGCGGCCGCGCGCCACCTCGGCACAGCGGTGCCGGCAACAGGCGGCGGCGGCGGGCTGCCGGAGGAGCCCGTCGCGGCTGTGCCGCGGTGGTTCAGCAAGCGGCCGGTTTTGCCAGCCGCGGGTGATCTGGAGGCGGGACCCTGAGGGTCCCGCGTGTGAAGTAACGGCCGACCTTAGGCCGGCCGAGTTCCGGAAGAACCGGGGGTTGAAACCCCCAGTGGTGTCAATTTCGGCGGGCCCCTACCTGGGGGGCCATTTTCATCAAAGGCGCGACATAATTCCACGCCGTTAGTAAAATAAAGGGGGGCAGGCGCCCCCACTTTTTTCAAAAGGGCTCGGCCTTCGGCCGAGCCGGGCAGCGCGCTGGGCGCGTTGTGCCCAGCCGGACCGGCCGCCTGGCCGGTCTGCCAGGCCAGGCCGCGCCCAGCCGGGCCGGATCATGCCGGGCCAGTCCGACCCGACCTAGGGCGGGTCGACCCGGTTCGGGCCGACCGGGGGGTCTCGGGCCGGGTCGGTCTGGGCCCGAAACCCCCGTTTTCGGACCGTTTGGATTCAATTGCCCATAACTCGGGCTGCGGACCTCTGATAAATGCGCCGTCAGCGGCGACACGATCCTTGGAACGAGATGGTCGTTTCGGTATATCGCACTCAAGGTTTCGGAATATTTTGAGTTCGGCTGGGTTGGTTCGTACACGAAACCAACCGGGCCCTCGGAGCGGAAACACTCATATCTTGAGCTACGGACGTCCGATTGATGTGCCGTAGACTTTGTTGGTTTCCTCTTAGTGAGATGGATCTTTTGGCATACTCTGCCCGAGGTTTGGACGCAGGTGGAGTATGGTCGGGTTGGTTTTTCCTTAAAAACCAACCGGGCCCCTGAGACGAAAAAGCCAATAACTCTCAGACCGGGCGTCCGATTGACGCGCCGTCTGCGACGTTGAGTTCCTGTTGACGATATGGAACTTTTGGATACATCAACTCTGGACTATGTGTCAGTTTATGTATCAGCCTCTCGGCTCGTGGAGCAGACCCTCCCGAATGATCTTGCTGTGTGCGGGAACCCTAGTGCTGGCTGCGACTACTACTGTGACGATGAAGACTGTCGTACTGGAATCCTATGTGGGTTCGATGATGAAGACTGTCGTACTGGAATCCTATGTGGGTTCGACGATGAAGAATGTCATACTGGAATCCTATGTGGGTTTGACGATGAAGACTGTCGTACTGGAATCCTATGTGGGTTCGACGATGAAGACTGTCGTACTGGAATCCTATGTGGGTTCGATGATGAAGACTGTCGTACTGGAATCCTATGTGGGTTCGACGATGAAGACTGTCGTACTGGAATCCTATGTGGGTTCGACGATGAAGACTGTCGTACTGGAATCATACGTGGGTTCAACGATGAAGACTGTCGTACTGGAATCCTATGTGGGTTTGACGATGAAGACTGTCGTACTGGAATCCTATGTGGGTTCGACGATGAAGACTGTCGTACTGGAATCCTATGTGGATTTAACGATGAAGACAATTGTTCCGGAATCCTCTGTGGGTTTGACGATGATGACTACAGTGCTTGAATCCTACGTGGGTCCTAGAAGATGAATCAGTAATTACATATGATCATCTCTCTTACTTTACGAAGAAGTATACCTGTGTGAGCTGAATCCTGTTTTCTTTCCTGTGTGGATTGTGTTGTGCTATCCGGTGTGGATTACGTTTTTCTTTCCTTTGTGGAATATGTATACTTCCTGTGTGGACTGGGTTGTACTTGGGCTCGGAGGTTGGAGCGTATTGGAATTGATGACTTAGGTATATGTATGGGCATATACCTAAGCTGTATCGGTTGTTACTTCGTGATTGTATCTTTCCTTTGTGGTTTATCCTTTGTGGATTTTGGGAGACCTTCGGGGGTCTCGGGGTCCCTACTGAGTAGCTTATACTCACCCCTGCACGGGCTATGCACGCACTACGTTGTGTTGGTTGCAGACGACGGACAACGTTGGTTGTGGTTGAGGCTTGCAGAGTAGGATGGTACCTGGAGGTGGACCACTAGGCGGGACGTACTCGGAGCAGACGGTGGGACCCGAGGAGCAGTGGAGCTATCTGTACCCACCCTTCTGGTGGGATTTCCAGTGGACAGCTCGGTGTAGTGGCTTTTACTTTACAGTTGCTGTTTTCCCTTTCGAGTTGTACTTTACTTTCAGTTTGGTTTTGTATACTGGCCCACTTACTTTCCGCACTTACAGTTGTACTCTGTTTTTACTTAGTGTTTCCTTTTTCCGCTTTCTTACTCTGTGGTACTTGTTTACTTTACAAAGGCAATGCCTTCCCTTTTTACCGGGATTTACGCCTTGGTGCTAGTCGCCAGCCCCTAGCCTATGGAAGGCGGACTTGGGATAGTCATGTCATGGGCCCCGAGGACAGGTCGTGACACCTCCCAAGGTGCCCCAAGCTCCCAATAAGCCTCTCACAAGCCTCTCTCTAGCCTTTGGAAGCACACTTCCAATAAGGGTTTTTTCTTCCTTTCTCATTTATGTCCAATTTTCTTTAAGTTGTTTTTCCCTTTTAATTTCAATTATGAATGTTGGGGTATGGTTTTTCAACTCCCTCATACTTCCATCTTTATGTTTTAATTATGGTAGACCCTTTCTCTCTCATTAAATTCCTCCCATGTACACCCGTTACTAGGCCGAAATTCCGAAAGGAACTTCTCTCTCCTCTTTTACATTCAAGCAATACTTTTTTATCATGAATCTAAATTCCATTACAATTTTTGGGACATGTATCTATATGACCTCCTTACTTTCCATTACATGTAAATATGATGAGGAACCCCTTTCTCTCTCATCAACCATTTTTATGAATTTGTATGTCACGCCATTATGCTGTCGAAATCATACCGATTTTCTAATCCATTGTCATTGTGTAGTGAATACCATGCCCATTTATCCATCAGGGTATTCAACTTTATGCACATTTACTTATTGATTGTAAAGTTTCATGTATAAATTCCACATTCCTTTATCATGTAATAAATGATTATGTTTTATGAATCCATGTTTTATGATACATGTGGCACAGTTATGCATGAAATGAAATGTTTAAGAAGGGTGCACCCTTATAGCACTCCAATGCATTGGGTAAAGTATAGTATCATGATACGTCATGTGCAATGAGTGTTTACTCATGCTAATTCAAGTCCAACGAGGGTTTACTCGTGATTTATGTGCAATGAGGATTTTCTCATGCTCCATGTGCAATGAGCCTTGGCTCATGCTAATTCCATGTTAAGTGTTGTTGCCACATTTCCATGTTATGATTATCATGCTTTATCATGACTTTATGTTCATGTTTTTCTTATGCTCTATTGATATTACTATTGTCTAACATGTATTTTACTCCTCATGTTATTCCATGTGTACCCCCTTACTGGAATTTATAGCTCACCCTTTTCTTATGTATGTCCTCAGGTTATCCCATGCAATGCTAAGTACGAAGGAATATAGTGGTCATGTAAAGGAAGTTTTCAATAAAGATGTTGTATTTCATGTTTTAAGTTTTTATGTAATGACCCTAAGCCCCAAAGACACTAAACCTCTCGATCTTATTTGTTGTATCAAGTGAAGTTTTATGTAATAAATAATGTTTAAGTTTGTAATAAAAGCAGGGTTGTCATAGTTGGTATCAGAGGATAGGTTTGGTTAATTTTCGGATTAAGATTAGAAAACCCTAGTAAAGCCTTAGATACAAGACTAAGTACAATAAAAATGTCCCTAAGTTTTGGTGAGTATTGAGTAAGTGGGTTATCAAGAAAATACATTCCTGTATGGATACGAGCAGGTAGAGGCGGCTCTGGCATAGATGTATCCTAGGGGTAAAACACGAAAACACCGCTTTGAGCTAAACTCAAACGGGAACTGGTGCACGACAACAGGCCTTGCTGTACTCTTGGTTACGAAACTTCCGGGGGATATTCTTTGGTAAATTCACAAGCTTATTATGAACCCTTATTAAGGGAATGAAAAAAATTCTCCTAAGAATATATGTTATAAAGTGGATCATGAAAAGCCTAGATTGAAGCCTATAGACTCATGAGTTAAGGAAATAAAAGTTTATTTATAAGTCATCAACTTTTGTCTTTGGATTAACCTTTATGTGTTACCCCTAACATTCCTTTTATTCCAGCTAATGGCCGGTAATAAGAGGACTCAGGCTAACAACCGATGTGAAGATCAGTGTGATGACTATACTAATGAGATTCCCAATCTAATGGGAGCGGGAATCATGAAATTTGTCACGCTTCTGCCTCAGCTAACTCAAGCATTGAATAGAAACACAGGTCAAGAGGAACGTCCAAACCCCCCTAAGAAAGAACAAGTCACTATCAAGAGCTTCATGAGACAAAGGCCTCCTACTTTTAGTGGATCATCCGATCCCATGATCGTTGAACAATGGATCAACTCCATTGAAAAGATCTTCTCCATCCTTTAATGTTCTGAACAAGATAAGGTTCTCCTGGCAGCTTATTGTATGGAGGGTGAAGCTGATCAATTGTGGACGTTGATCAAAAATATGAATCTTGAGGAGGAGATCAAGGCGTTGGAATGGAAGGATTTCCAGAAGATGTTTTTCAATAAATATTTTCCGCGCACCCTCCGGCTTAAGATGGAAAGGGACTTCCTTTCCCTCAAGAAAAAAGACGAAAAATCTACTGGAGAGTACGAGTAAAACTTCACAAGGCTTGCATGATATGCTTTCGGCTTTGTCGTTACCCCCGAATGCAAGGTTGACCGCTTCTTTGGTGGGCTGAAGCCTAGCCTGCGGAAAGCATTAGCGATCTGTGACTTTGAAAGCTATGAGGAAATTGTCCGATGTGCCCTCAAGGTCGAAATGGAGATCGGAGAATCACAGGGGTATCATGGAAACAAGAAGCATAAGGTAGAATTCAATGATGGCGGTATGATGTATAAATCCAACGGTGCTAAGAAGATCCATCACCCCACTTTCCAAAAGTACGGAAAGAAGCACCCTGGAAATTTCCTTAAGGGGATGAGGAAATGCTTCAGGTGTGGAAGAGAAGGGCACCTAGCTGTTGACTATCGGCAAGAAAGACCTACGGCTACGATAGAGGAGAGGAATGCTCTATTCGAACCTCAATGCGTTGTTCAATGATAAAAATGCAAAGAACCAGGTCATTTTGGAAATCAGTGCCCTAATCCAAGGGTTTTCGGAGACAACCAACAACCTCCAAGGCAGCAAGGAAGAGCTTTTTCCATCACATCTGCCGAAGTGAACCCCGAAAACGAAGCCATGACAGGTACACTAGTTATTCATTCAAGAATAGAAAACATACTTTTTGATTCAGGTTCTACGCATTATTTTATATCTCGAAATTTTAGTAGAACAATCCCAACACCACCACAAATCATGGAAGTGAAGATGTCGGTGAGTACGGAAAATGAGGAAATCATTGCATCCCATGAATATAAGTCCTCCCCTATTATAATATGTGGATTTAATTTCCCAGTGAACCTCTTCATACTCCCTCTGGTGGAATTTGATTCAATTCTTGGCATGGATTGGCTTTCCTTATATAGAGCTAACATAAATTGTCGGGAGAGGGAAATCACACTCCATATGGAGAATTGCCCCCGATTCTTTACAAGTGTAAGGAGGAATATGAATCTCCTTTAGCTCTATCATATCAAGCGTGGATATTACTACCTTATGAGCACGCGTATCTGGCTCAGATTATTGAGTCCAAGGAAGAAACCATCCTTGAAGAAATGCCTATTGTGAGGGAATTCGCTGAAGTGTTTCCCGAGGAACCGCCTGGTCTTCCTCCTAGAAGGGATGCTGAATTCTCAATTGAACTCATACCCGAGGCTTTACTAATATTAAAGACTCCATATAGAATTGATGTTGTAGAGCTTGAAGAGCTGAAGAAACAACTATAGGAGAATCTGGATAAAGGGTTTATACGCCCAAGTGCTTCACCATAGGGTGCACCAGTACTCTTCATCAAGAAGAAGGATGGGTCAATGCAGCTTTGCATCGATTATCGTGAACTTACCAAAATCACGATAAAGAACAAGTATCCTCTCCCAAGAATTGATGACTTGTTCGATCAGCTGTGTGGAGAACAATACTTCTCCAAGGTGGACTAGTGGTCGGGATATTATCAAGTAAGGGTGAAGGAGGAAGATATCCCCAAGACTGCTTTTCACACAAGATACGGGCACTATGAATTCATAGTAATGCCTTTCGGACTCACCAATGCTTCAGAAATCTTCATAGAATTGATGAATAGAGTATTTAGAGATTACCTAGAAAAATTTGTGGTAGTCTTTATAGATGATATTATAATATACTCCAAAACCAAGGAGGATTATGAGGAGCATTTAAGAACTGTACTAGAGACTTTGCGCAAGGAGAAGCTCTATGAAAATTACAGAAAGTGTGAGTTCTGGTTGAAGGAGGTCTCATTCTTGGGCCATATCATCACAAGCAATGGGATATCTATGGATACCTCCAAAACAGATACAGTTGAGGGATGGCCGAGGCCAACATCGGTAATAGATATCAGTATCTTCTTGGGGTTAGCTGGATATTATCGATGATTTGTGAGAAATTTCTCACGATTGTCCAACCCTCTTACCAAGATAACTCTAAAGGGAGTAAAGTTTTCTTGGAGTGATGAATGTGAAGAAATATTCAAGGAGTTGAAAATGAGGATTATCACTGTGCCTGTGCTCACTTTACCCACAAGTGGGGAGATTTTTTTGGTATTCAGTAATTCTTCAAAGAAGGGCTTAGGATGTGTGCTAATGCAAAATGATAAAGTGATATCCTATGCCTCAAGGGAGTTGAAAATCCATGAGTGAAACTATCCAACGCATGATTTGGAGTTGGCGGCGGTGATCTTTGCCTTGAAAATCTGGCAGCATTATCTCTATGGAGAGAAATGTGAGATATATACTGACCACAAGAGTCTTAAATATATATTCACACAGAAAGAGCTCAATATGTGCCAGAGAAGATGGAGAGAGCTCATTAAAGATTATGACTGTTCAATCCATTACCACCCTGGGAAAGTAAACATGTTGGCATATGCCCTAAGTAGAAAGGATCCAACGATTCTATCAATGATGAGAATTGAGAAGGATCCAATCTTCTTAGACTTGATGAAGATGGACATGGGAATCATAGAGAAGGTAACATCATCAATCCTTTCACAAATGATTGCTCAACCATCTCTTTTGGAAAGGTTAAAGGATGCTCAAAAGGATGATGTGGGAATTCAAGAAAAAGTGGGAGGTATCAAAAAATATAAATCCTTAGAGTTTAATGTTAATGAAGAAGGAATTGTGTGGTTTGGGAAAAGACTATGTGTTCCATAAAGTCTGGAGCTGAAGAAGGAACTTTTGGATGATGCACATAGTTCAAATTTCTCTATTCACCCAGGGAGCACAAAGATGTATCGAGGTCTCTGAGAAAACTTTTGGTGGGATAATATGAAGAAGGAGATTGCTGAATATACATCAAAGTGCCTGGTGTGTCAGCAAGTGAAGGCAGAGAGGCAGAAGTCTAAGGGGATGATGAAACTATAGCATCTCGCCATTTTATAACATAAACTTTCATTACATTACACAAAACTGAGGATCTTTAAGGTCTAGTGTCTTGGAAACCAGGAACATAATACATGAAAACAACATAAAACATTCTTCTTAAACACTTGAAAGGCTTCTCCTTAAGTTCATCCTAGGTTCATTACTGCATCTCATAACCTGGGGACATACATCAAAAGAAAGGGTGAGCAGAAGGCCCAGTAAGGGAAACAAGAGGAACATTTTACATGTGAACTTGAGATACTTCAATAAGGACATGAAAAGAACTTTAAGGCATGAGAAAGAAATCATGAGGCATTTCATAATAAAATTAACATTTTCCATAACTTGAAGATGTGGCTACATCATTTAACATAGACAATCATGAACATATCACCAAGGTCCATCCCCAAGGTGTCATTTGAAAATTACCAAGGTTATTCACCAAGGTATCGTGAAAATTGTAATCTCTAGTGGTTACATAATTACCCAATGCATTGGAGCGCTATAAGGGTGCACCCTTAAATTTGACTTTATTATCATGTGAGACACATATATCATCATCAAACATTTCATAAATAACCCATATATCATAAACAAAATGGGTTTCATTTCATAATCATAACATTTTAAAAACTGCTTTAAAGACATGATCTTTATATCACTTTAAACCCAAGAAATGGAAAGTGGGTCTCATGTATGTAAATCCCAGAATTTAAAATAGAAAATTTTGATATATATGTGAATACCCTTGTATAAATAAGAGCTTTGAGTATTCACTTTATAATATAAAATAATTTTGAGAAAAGAGAGAGAGGCATTTTGAGACGAAAATTCTGCAGCATAACGGCTATGTTTCGGGGTTTTAGAAAACATTGAAAAGAGAGGGGACATGGGTCAACCACTCATAAATGATCCATAAAATAGTAAGGGGATAGAATAATAAGGATATATGGACATGGTAATGAAAATTTAAGGACATACCATTTGAAATGAAAAACATGGAAGGAAGACAAAAATTAGATTTCTCTTATGAAAATTCGGCAGCCTAACGACGTCACTTAAACTTCAATAAAAAAGAATTGACAAGATCAAATAGGGTCCCTCATCATATGATCATAATAGATCAGTATGATATATATATATATCATAACCCATCATAAAAAAGGAACTTGAAAGACTTGAAATGAAAATCGAACTTGAAAAATGAGAAGGGTGAAAGAATCCCTTAAAAATTCGGCAGCCTAACGGCGTCACTTAAAAATTCATAAAACGAAATGATGAGAGTAAGAGGGGATCTCTCATAATATAAACATGAAAAGGGAAGTAAGAGGAATATAAAATAACATCATCTCACATAAGAACATGGAGCATAAAAGGAATGACATAAAAAGGATTACATGAAAAGAAAGAGAGAGGTCGGATCCCTTACCTTTAAACGTGACTCTTGAAACTCAAAGGTTTGGACCTTGAGGGCTTGGGGGCACCTTGGGAGGACTCCTTGGGAGGTAAGGAGACCAGAACTTCGTTGGGGAAGAGTTGGGAGTGAAAACTAAAGGAGGAAAGGGTGGGTATTTATAGGGAAAGTGAGGGGACAAGACAATAATGGCCAAGGGACACCTCACCAGTGGTTTTGGAAAAACCATGGGCTTGCCCATGGTATTTGCCCATGGTATTGGCCACTTGGGACACCTAATACCTTATCTTAATATTCATAATTCGACCATATTGAATATATACTTAATACATCATTTAATGATGTCATTAAACACCAATAACTTAAAAACTATATTTTCACTATTCATCAAAAATCCAACTTTCTCAGAATAATCCCAAAATTTCACCTTAACCAAATATCAATGCTCTGATTTCAAAAATGAAATCCATTTTATAAAAATAATTTTCTAAATATTTTTAATTTATTTTTTAAATAAAAACACTATTCATCGAAAATTCATTTTTTTCAGAAAAATCCCCAAAAATTACCTTAACATAATATCGATGCTCTGAGTTCAAAAATAAAGTCCTTTTTATAAAAATAATTTTCTAATTATTTTTAATTAAATTTTTAATTAAAAAACAATATTCATCCGAAAAAACTAATACTTGACTAATAATTTATGAAACCTTTATTTACCCATTTTATTGAATCACATTACTTAATCTAGGTGTGCAAATTATATTAAAACTTTCTTTGAGTGAAATTACTAATCCATTTGGTCACATTACTAATCCTAAGCGTAAAATCACTATTCATAATTTACTATTCATCAAAAATTAAGTTGATCTTATTAGACTCCAAATTCCTTACTGAACAATTTTGTAGAAAACCATTTTTTGAAAATCATTACACATCATTAGTTATTTAGGGTTTACATAAATGTTTTAAAATATCCCTTTTTCAAAAATTCATCAATAAAATGTATCCTAAAATTATCCGGATAAAAGAAAATCCACAAACATCACTAAAGGAAGATATCTCAATTTATTCACCCGAAAGGATTACACAAGGAATCTAGGGTCTCGTCACATAGCCCCTTATAACACCGGCATAAGACCTAAGTGTAAGGTGTGCTATGGTGAGAGAATCTGAGGGAGGCTCAGATAACATTGCCCTAGTAGTAATCTCTACTAACTTGAACTTCTCCCGTAGGCGTTTCTGTTCAAGATTGACACGCTGGAGTTTGGCTTGGGATTGGTCCAAAGCGAAACCCACAGATGCTACCTCCTTCCCAAGCTCTGATAAGTGGGCTTCATAAGGGTCGAGTCTACTGGATGAATCCATCAACTCCTCTTTCTGCGTTAACCATTAACATCTTATTAAATCATTAAGAGTAAGTTAATATACTACTCAAAAATATTGGGTCGTTACATTCTTCCCCCCTTAAGAAATTTCGTCCCCGAACTTTACACTTGAGGCCTAGTCGAAAAGGTGAGGGTACTTTTGCTTCATTGTTTCCTCAGGCTCCCAAGTCGCTTATTCATATTTATGATTCCTCCAAAACACTTTCACAAGGTGGGTAGTCTTGTTTCGTAGGACCTTCTCTCTACGGTCCAAGATCTCCACTGGCTGCTCCTCATAAGAGAGGTCATGTTCCAGTTGTACCACCTCTGGGTTCAGTACATGCGAAGGGTCGGGTATGTACTTCCTCAAGAAAGATACATGGAAGACATAATGAACTTGAGCTAGGTTCGGTGGAAGTGCTAGACGATAGGCCACTGCTCCTATGCGATCAAGGATTTCATAGGGGCCAATGTACCTAGGGCTGAGCTTCCCTTTCTTCCCAAACCGCATGACTCTCTTCCATGGAGAAATTCGAAGGAAGACTTTGTCGCCAACACCAAACTCCAAGTCCCTTCGACGATTGTCATCATAGCTCTTCTGCCGACTTTGAGCAGCTTTTATGTGTTGTTGGATGGCGTGAACCTGTTCCGTCATCTCTTGCACGAGATCAGGCCCAAGAAGCTTCCTCTCACCAGTTTCATCCCAAAAAGTAGGAGTTCTACACCGCTTTCCATACAGAGCTTCATAGGGTGCCATCTGGATACTCTCATGGAAGATGTTGTTATAGGAGAACTCCACTAATGGGAGGTGTTGATCCCATCCACCTTTAAATTACATTGAGCATAATCTCAACATGTCTTCGAGTGTCTGAATAGTTCTTTCATATTGGCCATCAGTTTGAGGATGATAGGCCGTACTAAAATTCAATTCAGTATTCAGAGCATGTTGAGGACTTCTCCATAATTTTGATGTGAATATTGGGTCACGATCAGATACGATGGATAGTGGTACCCCATGCAGCCTTACCACTTCCTTCATGTATATCTTGGTAAGCTGATCCAGAGAGAAATCTTCCCGAATAGAGATAAAATGGGCTGTCTTGGTGAGACGGTCCACAATAACCCATATCGCATTGTTTCCTTTGGATGTTTTCGGGAGACCAGTTACAAAGTCCATAGTGATATTATCCCACTTCCATACTGGTATGGGTAGCGGTTGTAATACCCCCTTAGGAAGTTATCGTTCTTCCTTTACTTGCTGACACACCAGGCACCTTGTAGTGTAATCAGCAATCTCCCTCTTCATGTTATCCCACCAATAATGATCACGAAGGTCTCTATACATCTTAGTGATTTTCAGATGTATAGAGAAAGTAGAGCTATGAGCTTCATCCATCAGTTCTTTCTTTATCTCCGGAATAGATGGAACACATAGTCTTGTACGAAATTTCAATACACCTTCTTGATCAACATTGAAATCAGGGAACTTCCCATCCTTTACAGCCTCAAACTTCTCCTGCAGCAAAGGATCTTCTTTTTGAGCCTTCTTGATCTTCTCTAGTAATGAAGGTTGAGAAATCATTTGGGATAGGGTTGATGATGTCCCTTTCCTTATAATTCCCATGTCCAGTTTTACTAGATCTTTAATCAAGGGATCTCCTAGGATCCTCATTGTTTCTAGAACAATAGGATCTTTCCGGCTTAACGCATCCGCGACTTTGTTTTCTCTTCCAGGGTGATAATGAATTGAACAATCATAGTCTTTAATAAGCTCCAACCATCTCCTTTGTCTCATGTTCAATTCTTTCTGAGTGAAAATATACTTTAGACTTTGGTGGTCAGTGTATATATCACATTTCTCCCCATAAAGATAGTGCCTCCACATCTTTAGAGCAAAAACAACTGCCACCAAATCTAGATCATGCGTAGGATAATTCTGCTCATGAATCTTCAACTGTCGAGATGCATAAGAAATTACTTGTCATTTTGCACGAGGACTCACCCAAGCCCTTTTAGAGATGCATCGCTAAAAATAAAGAATCCTTCTCCGATAGAGGGTAGTGTTAACACAGGTGCAGTAACCAATCTCTTCTTCAGCTCTTGGAAACTTTCCTCACATTCCTTTGTCCAGATGAACTTAACCCCTTTTCGAGTCAACTTGGTTAGTGGATTAGAAAGTCGTGAAAAGTTTTTCACAAACCTCCTATAATATCCCGCTAAACCAAGGAAGCTACGAATCTCAGTTACTGTTGTGGGTTGAGGCCACTCCTCCACAACCATTGTCTTTGCAGGGTCAACATAGATTCCTTCATTGGTTACGATGTGCCCCAAGAAAGCCACTTTTTGTAACCAAAACTCACACTTGCTGAACTTCCCAAAGAGCCTCTCCTTCCGTAGAGTTTTCAAAATAACCCTCAGATGATCTTCATGCTCCTCAAGACTTTTTGAATATATCAAAATATCATCAATAAAAACTACCACAAAGTTATCAAGATAGTCTTTAAAGACTCTATTCATCAAATCCATGAAAATAGCAGGAGCATTAGTCAAGTCGAAAGGCATAACAGTAAACTCATAATGCCCATATCTTGATCATAAGGCAGTCTTTGGAATATATTCCTTCTTCACCCTCAGTTGATGATAACCAGATCGAAGGTCAATCTTAGAGAAGAATTGAGCCCCGCGAAGTTCATCAAATAAATCATCAATTCTTGGAAGAGGATATCTGTTCTTCACTGTGATCCCATTCAGTTCTCTATAATCAATGCATAGCCGCATTGATCCATCCTTCTTCTTCACAAAGATAACTGGTGATCCCCAAGGAGACACACTTGTTCGGATAAACCCCTTCTCCAAAAAGTCTTGGAGTTGTTTCTTTAACTCTTCTAGCTCCACATTTGCCATTCTATACGGAGTCTTTGATATCGGTTGAGACCCAGGTACGAGTTCAATGGAGAACTCTACCTCTCTTTCTGGGGGAGGTCCAGGTAACTCCTCAGGAAATACATCCATGTATTCTTGAACAATTAGAACATATTCTATTTGTATGCTCCCTTTCCCTTCTTCATCATCACCGATTAACTCCATAAAGAAAGCTATGGGAGGTGCTTCTAGATAGGGATCAGTTCGGGATATTTCTCCTTGGAAGATAACTGTTGGTCGTTCATTCAAGAATACTGAGATTTCCTTACTTCTGCATTTGATCTTAGCATTATACTTTGAGAGCCAGTCCATCCCTAGTAAAATGTCGAATTCCATCATGGGAATGACTACTAGATTTGTGATAAGATTGGGCTCACCAAAGTAAACACTAGAGTCTCTAAATACTTTTGATGTAAGGATAATCCCACTTGGAGTCTTAATTGACAACTCTACCTCTAGCAGTTCGGGGATTGATTCTATATTCCTTGCAAACTTGGTGGAAATAAAGGAATGCGTAGAACCAGAATCAAATAAAGTACTTTCTAGTTTTGAGAGGACAACAAGAGTACCTGCTACCACATAGTTCGGAACTTCAACTTCAGTTGTTGTGATAGCGAAAGCACGACCTTTCTCCCTTGGCCTCTGCTGAGGTTGATGGTGATTCCCCTCCACCACCCTCAGATTTGGACATTGATTAGAAAAGTGACCAAGCTGCCCACACTTGAAGCATGTGACTTCGGGTAGGGCCAGAACCATATTTCCTCTGTCGTTAGTGTTGGGAAGTTGAGGCTTCACATCACTACGACAATTCCGAGAAATATGGCCTTCTTTTCCACACCTATAGCACTTACCACTTCCGATCAAGCAGTTCCCCGAATGCTTATTTCCACATTTATTGCATGTGGAATGTTGCATATGCTTTCTACCTCTTTCCTGATCAAAACTTCTTCCCAGGCTCGGTTCTAGAGTTCTCTTCTTCTCATTATATTTGTGAGACCACTGTGTCTCCCCAAACTCTAGTTCAACTTTCATGACACTTCGAACTATTTCTTCATAGCTATCATAGTCCCTGTTGGCTAGATTCTTCTGTAGATGAGGTCGTTGTCCACCAAAGAATCTATCAACCTTCCCATTAGGGTCCATGACGAAGCTTGAGGTATAACGGGAAAGCCTTGTGAAGTTCATCTCGTAGGTTCCAACTGATTCATTCTCCTTTTGCTTCAGCTCGAGAAATTCTTTCTCCATTCTCGTTCTCATCGAACGAGGGAAATACTTATTAAAGAATATTCCCCGGAAATCTTCCCACTCCATAGCTTCCATCTCTCCTCATGGCTTCGTTTTTTTGATCAGGGACCACCACTGATCAGCTTCTCCCTCTAGGCGGTAAATAGCAAGGGTGACTTTTTCTTGTTCCGAACAATGAAGTACATAAAAGATCTTTTCAATGGAGCTTATCCATTGTTCTGCAACCAATGGTTCAGTAGATCCACTGAATGTTGGTGGTCGTTGACGCATAAAGGACTCAACAGAAAGTTGTTCCCTTCATGGTGAGGTTGGCCTCTCAGCTTGATTCAAGTTATTACTCCTAACTTGAGTCAGTTGGTTCATCATTCTCATGAATGTTTGCATTCCGGCTTCCATCGGAGGGCCGTCAGCACAAGGTGCATTGCGGTCACCATAAGCATGGTTCCTCCTATTTCCCGCCATTTTCTAAAAGAATAAAACCTTAGTGAGAAACTTATTTCATTTATGGATCTTTTAACTAAGACTTCATGCTTAGACAATTACACTTTTCTATAATTCCTTCATAATGATTCATAAAAAGCTTGTGATTCACCAAACATATCCCCTGGGAGTGTCGTAACCAAGAGTGCAACAAGGCCCGTTATCGTGCATCAGTTCCCGTTCGAGTCTAGCTCAAAGCGGTGTTTTCGGGTTTTACCCCTATGTACATCTGTGCCAGAGCCACCTCTACCTGCTCGTATCCAGACAGGGATGTATCTGTTTGATAAACCACTTACTCAATACTTACCAAAATACCAAGAAGTTTTCCTATTTTTAAACTTTTCTATAGGGCTCTTCCTAAAGTTTTTATATCCTAATTTCCCCAAATAACTAAACCATCCTTTGATACCAACTATAGCATCCCGCCATTTTATAACATAAACTTTCATTACATTACACAAAACTGAGGATCTTTAAGGTCTAGTGTCTTGGAAACCCGGAACATAATACATGAAAACAACATAAAAAATTCTTCTTAAACACTTGAAAGGCTTCTCCTTAAGTTCATCCTAGGTTCATTACTGCATCTCATAACCTGGGGACATACATCAAAAGAAAGGGTGAGAAGAAGGCCCAGTAAGGGAAACAAGAGGAACATTTTACATGTGAACTTGAGATACTTCAATAAGGACATGAAAAGAACTTTAAGGCATGAGAAAGAAATCATGAGGCATTTCATAATAAAATTAACATTTTCCATAACTTGAAGATTTGGATACATCATTTAACATAGAAAATCATGAACATATCACCAAGGTCCATCCCCAAGGTGTCATTTGAAAATTACCAAGGTTATTCACCAAGGTATCGTGAAAATTGTAATCTCTAGTGGTTACATCATTACCCAATGCATTGGAGCGCTATCAGGGCGCACCCTTAAATTTGCCTTTATTATCATGTGATCCACATATATCATCATCAAAAATTTCATAAATAACCCATATATCATAAATTAAATGGGTTTAATTTCATAATCATAACATTTTAAAAACTGCTTTGAAGACAAGATCTTTATATCACTTTAAACCCACGGAAGGGAAAGTGGGTCTCATGTATGTAAATCCCAGAATTTAAAATAGAAAATTTTGATATATATGTGAATACCCTTTTAGAAATAAGAGCTTTGAGTATTCACTTTATAACATAAAATAATTTTGAGAAAAGAGAGAGAGGCATTTTGAGACGAAAATTCTGCAGCATAACGGCTATGTTTCAGGGTTTTAGAAAACATTGAAAAGAGAGGGGACATGGGTCACCCACTTATAAATGATCCATAAAACAGTAAGGGGACAGAATAAGAAGGATATATGGACATGGTAATGAAATTTGAAGGACATACCATTTGAAATGAAAAAAATGGAAGGAAGACAAAATTAGATTTCTCTTATGAAAATTCGGCAGCCTAACAGCGTCACTTAAACTTCAATAAAAATGAATTGACAAGATCAAATAGGGTCCCTCATCATATGATCATAATAGATCAGTATGATAGATATAGAGATCATAACCCATCATAAAAAAGGAACTTGAAAGACTTGAAATGAAAATCGAACTAGAAAAATGAGAAGGGTGAAAGAATCCCTTAAAAATTCGGCAGCCTAACGACGTCACTTAAACATTCATAAAACGAAATGATGAGAGTAAGAGGGAATCTCTCATCATATAAACATTAAAAGGGAAGTAATAGGAATATAAAAGAACATCCTCTCACATAAGAACATGGAGCATAAAAGGAATGACATAAAAAGGATTACATGAAAAGAAAGAGAGAGGTCAGATCCCTTACCTTTAAACGTGACTCTTGAAACTCAAAGGTTTGGACCTTGAGGGATTGGGGGAACCTTGGGAGGACTCCTTGGGAGGTAAGGAGACCAGAACTTCGTTGGGGGAAGAGTTGGGAGTGAAAACTAAAGGAGGAAAGTGTGGGTATTTATAGGGAAAGTGAGGGGACAAGACAATAATGGCCAAGGGACACCTCACTAGTGGTTTTGGCAAAACCATGGGCTTGCCCATGGTATTTTCCCATGGTATCGGCCACTTGGGACACCTCATACCTTATCTTACTATTCATAATTCGACCATATTGAATATATACTTAATACATCATTTAATGATGTCATTAAACACCAATAACTTAAAAACTATATTTTCACTATTCATCAAAAATCCAACTTTCTCAGAATAATCCCAAAATTTCACCTTAACCAAATATCAATGCTCTGATTTCAAAAATGAAATCCATTTTATAAAAATAATTTTATAAATATTTTTAATTTAATTTTTAAATAAAAACACTATTCATCGAAAATTCATTTTTTTCAGAAAAATCCCCAAAAATTACCTTAACATAATATCGATGCTCTGAGTTCAAAAATAAAGTCCTTTTTATAAAAATAATTTTCTAATTATTTTTAATTAAATTTTTAATTAAAAAACACTATTCATCCGAAAAAACTAATACTTGACTAATAATTTATGAAACCGTTATTTACCCATTTTATTGAATCACATTACTTAATCTAGGTGTCCAAATTATATTAAAACTTTCTTTGAGTGAAATTACTAATCCATTTGGTCACATTACTAATCCTAAGCGTAAAATCACTATTCATAATTTACTATTCATCAAAAATTAAGTTGATCTTATTAGACTCCAAATTCCTTATTGAACACTTTTGTAGAAGACCATTTTTTGAAAATCATTACACATCATTAGTTATTTAGGGTTTACATAAATGTTTTAAAATATCCCTTTTTCAAAAATTCATCAATAAAATATATCCTAAAATTATCTGGATAAAAGAAAATCCACAAACATCACTAAAGAAAGATATCTCAATTTATTCACCCGAAAGGATTATACAAGGAAGCTAGGGTCTCGTCACATAGCCCCTTATAACACCGGCATAAGACCTAAGTGTAAGGTGTGCTATGGTGAGAGAATCTGAGGGAGGCTCAGATAACATTGCCCTAGTAGTAATCTCTACTAACTTGAACTTCTCCCGTAGGCGTTTCCGTTCAAGCTTGACACGCTAGAGTTCGGCTTGGGCTTGGTCCAAAGCGAAGCCCACAGATGCTACCTCCTTCCCAAGCTCTGATAAGTGGGCTTCATAAGGGTAGATTCTACTGGATGAAGCCATCGACTCCTCTTTCTGCATTAACCATTAACATCTTATTAAATCATTAAGAGTAAGTTAATATACTACTCAAAAATATTGGGTCGTTACAGAAACCATTGCCCATACCAGAATGGAAATGGGAAAACATCACCATGGACTTTGTCACCAGACTTTCGAGGACATCCAAAGGCAACAATGCAATATGGGTTGTTGTGGATCGTCTTACAAAGACTACACACTTCATTGCTATTCGGGAGGATTTCTCATTGGATTAACTGGCACGGATATATATAAGGGAGGTGGTAAGGTTGCATGGAGTACCACTATCTATTGTGTCTGACTGAGATCCAAGATTCATCTCTAAGTTTTGGAAGAGTCTTCAACATGCTCTGAATACTGAAATAAACTTTAGTACGACCTATCATCCTCAAACTGATGGCCAATCCGAGCGGACTATCCAAAAACTTGAGGATATGTTGAGAGCATGCTCAATGGAATTTAAAGGAGGATGGGATCAACATCTTCCTCTGGTTGAGTTCTCTTATAATAACAGTTTCCACTCGAGCATCCAAATTGCACTATATGAAGCCCTGTATGGAAAAATGTGCAGAACACCGACATGTTGGTATGAGGTCGGTGACCGTAAGCTTCTTGGACCAGAAATGGTCGAGGAAATGGTAGAGAAGGTGAAAACTATTCAGCGGCATATCAAGGTAGCCCGGAGTCGACATAAGAGTAATGCAGATAATCATTGACGAGACCTTGAGTTGAAAGTTGGAGACATGGTTTTTCTATGCATATCTCTATGGAATAAGGTCATGAGGTTTGGAAAGAAAGAGAATTTAAGTCCAAGGTACATCGGCCCCTTCGATATTATTGATCGTGTCGGGGCTATGGCCTATCGACTAGAACTTCCACCTACTATGGCCAAAGTACATGATGTATTTCATGTATCCCTCTTAAGGAAGTACATACCAGACCCTTCACATGTACTCTCTTCTGAGGTGGTACAATTGGAAGATGATCTTTCTTATGAGGAGCAACCAGTGAAGATCTTATATCGTAGAGAAAAAGTTCTACGAAATAAGACAATGCCCCTCGTCAAGGTGTTGTGAAGAAACCACAAGTTTGAAGAAGCGACTTGGGAATCAGAGGAAGTGATGAAGTTGAGTTACCCACATCTGTTTTAGTGTGGGAAAATGAAAATTTCGAGGGAGAAATTTCGTAAGGGGGAATATTGTAACGACCCAAAGTTTCATTAATGGAAAATACATCTTGATCTTATTAAATGCCTCTTTATATAAAATGTTTTTATAAAATGTCAACTTTATTGGTTTTATTATAAGAATTGTGACCGTTACTTTTATAGCCGTTGAACAATGATCACATGATTAGTATAAATATAGGGCTTTAACACATCCAATTTTACTTAGACAAAGGAAGCGATGGCCTCATCCAGTAGAATTTCCCCATACTAATCCCATTTATCGGAGCTTGGAAAAGAGGTGGAATCCTTGGGCTTCTCTATTGACCAAGCCCAAGCTGAGCTTCATCATGTCAAGCTCGAACGGGACCATCTACGGGAAAAGTGGAAGTTGATAGAAATTACCACTCGAGCGATGTTATCCGAGCCACCCCAAGAGTCTATCACCACTGCACACCTTACCCTTAGGTCTTATACGACTGTTTTAAGGGTTTATGTAACTAATTGATAGTACTATGTTCATGTACATTATTTTTGTATATAATAATGAATATAATTTCTTGTCATTATTGATACATTGTAAATAGTTTTTAAAGTAGAAATGGTGTTTTTAGTTATTATTTAATTAAGAAATCTATTTTATTAAATTAAGGGATTTTTGAATTAAATAATATTTTAATAAAATATTATTATTATTATTAGATTAATTTTATTATATATAAATTATCATGTAATTGTATGAATGTAATTATAATTTTTATTAAGGTTTGAAAGCCATTTTTGACAAAACCCGTGAATTTTTGATAAATGTCGGTTTTTATTTTAAAAGTGAAAATTAACATATTTAGAAAATTATTTAGATAAAATAAATGTTATTTTTGGAATCAGGACGTCGAAATTATCCAACAGTGAATTTTTAATAATTTTCTGAGATAGTCAAATTTTTGAGTAAAAATTAAATACCGTTTAAATATATAATGTGTTTTATGACATCATAATGACCCAATAGTGATGTAATAAAATACTATAATCTTTATGTTCGGCCAATATATGTTTTGACATTAAAATAATGTGATTTTGGGTTTGTTTGGATTACTTTTCAAAGCATTAATGGACCCCTCAAGACTTATTAAACACCTTGTCTTTTTAAATTAATTTTCATGGGAGTGTGACTCACCTCCACATAAGAAACCCTAATATTTTAATAGGTTTGGACCTTGGACTTATAAAATATTATTTTCCTCTTCCCTTTTCCAAAAACCATGGTCAAAAACCATGGGATGATTTGTGGTTTGGATTAATTTAATACAAGGGGTCCCAAACCTAAATAATAAAGAATTCCCTCACATTTCCTATATAAACCCACCCAAGATCCCACTTCCTCCTCACAAAAAGCCTTTTTAGTTCGTCCAAACTCTGCCATACTCTCTCTAGAATCCTCCCAAGGTGCCCCAAGCTCCCAAGAAGACTCTCACAATCCTCTCTCTATCTTTTGGAAGCACACTTCTAAGTAAGGGTTTTTTCTTCCTTTCTTATTTTTGTCCAATCTTCTTTAAGTTGTTTTTCCCTTTTAATTTAAATTATGAATGTTAGGGTATGGTTTCACACCTCCCTCATAATTCCCTATTTATGTTTGAATTATGGGATACCCTTTCTCTCTTATTAAATTTCTCCCATGTACACCCGTTACTATGACGAAATTTCGAAAGGAACTTCTCTCTCCTCTTTTACATTCAAGAAATAATTTTGTATCATGAATCTAAATTCTATTACAATTGTTGGGACATATATATATATGACCTCCTTACTGTTCATTACATGTAAATATTATGAGTAACCCCTTTCTCTCTCATCAACCATTTTTATGAATTCTTATGTCACGCCGTTATGCTGCCGAAATCGCACCGATTTTCTAAGCCAATGTGATTGTGTAGTGAATACCATGACCATTTCTCCATAAAGGGTATTCACCTTTATGCACATTTACTTATTGATTGTAAAGTTTCATTTATGAATTCCACATTCCTTTATCGTGGAATAAATGATTATGTTTTATGAATCCATGTTTTATGATCCATGTGGCACACTTATGCATGAAATGAAATGTTTAAGAAGGGTGCCCCCTTATAGCACTCCAATGCATTGGGTAAAGTATATTATCATGATACGTCATGTGCAATGAGTGTTGAATCATGATAATTCAAGTGCAACGAGGGTTTACTCATGCTTTATGTGCAATGAGGATTTTCTCATGCTCCATGTGCAATGAGCCTTAGCTCATGCTAATTCCATGTTAAGTGTTGTTTCCACATTTCCATGTTATGATTATCATGATTTATCATGCCTTTATGTTCATGTTTTTATTATGATCTATTGATATTCCTATTGTATAACATGTATTTTACTCCTCATGTTATTCCATGTGTACTCCCTTACTGGGATTTATAGCTCACACTTTTCTTATGCATGTCCTCAGGTTATCCCATGCAATGCTAAGTATGAAGGAATGTAGTGGTCATATAAAGGAAGTTTTCAATAAAGATGTTTTATTTCATGTTTTATGTTTTTATGTAATGATCCTAAGCCCCAAAGACACTAAAACTCTAGATCTTATTTGTTGTATCAAGTGAATTTTTATGTAATAAATCATATTTAAGTTTGTAATAAAACCAGGGTTGTCATAATTAATATAAATAGATTCATGATATAATATATTAAATGGGAAGTATATAAACTATGAAAATGATTAAGTGGTGATTATGGCGTATGTCTCACGGAAGTAAAAGTGAGACAAGAAACCCATACCTCAGGTTTGAAGTCCTTCGTATCTGTATGAAAGTACAATATAATAAATATAGGTTTATTATAAATATATGATATTTCCATACTCATATATATATAATTCCATATATGATTTACTTAAAGTATTTTATCACCCATTTATTAACAACTCTTTCTTAAAATTAATGTTTCAACTGATAATTACTTCATTTTTCGTGTATGTTTTAGTTCAGTAATTTTGGAACTTATAATTTTATCATGGTTATATATTATACATAATTTTAACTATGATATAAGTATCATATATATTCATTATATATGTATTTATATTAATTTAAAAAAGTTAGATATAGAAAATTGATTACACTGTTCATAGAGATGGTAGGTCGTACGTACACATGAATGGTGTTTCCATTTTTCTCAACAGACGGAACAAAAGGAAAATAAATATTAATTAAATTTTATAGAATAATTATTATGTTATATAAATAATTTATATTAATAAAATTTATCCTTATTACCATCCATGTAAAAATAAAATGAAAAACATTTCACATCCCTATGCGGAGGTGGAAGTCCACTCGTAAGCATGAGAGAAGTTATTTTTTCCCAAAAAATTAGAGGTAAGAAGTTCTATTTGATATTATATTTCCTGAAGTATTCTTAGATAATAAATATCACATATATTCATCAAATTTAACCTTAATACCTTTCATGTAAAGCGTAAGATAAAAATGAATCACATTGCTTCGCGAGGCAGTGGTTCGCCATACACACAAGCGATGTTATTGTATCCCCTACATAAATGAAATTTAGAAGGTATATGTGATATAATAATTATAGAAGTATAATAATTTCATAAATATCATTTAAATATGTTAAATACATCATTATATCTAGCCTTTAAAGGTAGTGGTGGAAAATTAATTACATCAGTTCATAAGGAGGTAGTATGCCGTACACATGATCAACGAATTCGTTTTCCATTTGATGGAAGTGGAGATGGATGTGAGTTATTAAATTAACATAATAATATATAAGTATATATTATATATTGGTTTTAGTATTTTATCATAGTTTAAAAAATTTTTAAGGAGGTCTAAGAAGCAATGAAACAAATACACACGTTTAAGAATTTTACCTCTTCTTTAGAGAGCCTCTTTAGGTTGATACATAAATAATTAGTAAGTGGAATTAATTATTAAAATAATGCCCATAAGATGTTTATAGGGAAGTAATTAAGGTATTTGGGTTGGTATTGGATGAACCAAAGGGTTTTGGAAGTGTTAATAATGGTGGACAGGGTGTGACCTAGGGGGAGAAGAGACACATGAAATTTTTGAAATGATAAAGTGATACCCAAAATTTATCATTATAAAAGCCAAAAAATGGGTCATTATTGAACCTTAGAGATTATAGTTTCTAAATATGTCCATAAAATTGATGCTGGACAAGTTTTTAGGTTATTTTAACACCTATCTTCTTTGTTTAACCTCCAGGTAAACCTATTTTTACCTTAAGTGTGATAATTATTATTTTTTGTTTTCACTATTCATTATGGTCCAAAATTAAGTTGAAATTATTATATAATATAAATTATACTCATTCAAAAAATTTAATATATTTTTCTAAATTCAATTCACAGAAGTGTCAGAATTCAATTTAAAATTAAACCGTAGACAGGATGAAAGATCAGTTTCCTAAGAGAATATTTTGATAAGTATGGGATGTTTTAAAATAATAATTCAATATAAAATTGATTCCAATGATCTAAATTAGTTAATTTATAATATAATTTAACTAATTTTTCTTTAAAAACAATTTAAAATATAACTTACCTATCTAAATAATTTAAAATAAAATATATTAAAAAGCATTATTTTTCACTATTCATATAAAAATGAAACATTAAAGGAAAATATAAAAAAATTACCCTATGATAATTTTGATATGGTGATTTAAAAAATGAAGTTAATTTTATCAAATAAATTTTCTAAATTTTTTAAAAATTAATTTTAAATTTATGTGCACAAAGAATGAATAAACCACATTTTAGATAAAACATAGTTCTTCTAGAAAATATTTCATTTTATTTCCAATGATTCTTATATTATTACTAATATATAGATAATCGGTTAATTTTTTTATACATGTGTAAACCATATAATTTTCATAATTTTTTATTACTATTCATACTCACTAATTTAACAATTAGGTTATAATGGTATACTATATTACAGTTTATTTAGACTCTGAGTTGTGTGTTCTATAATCTATAAAAGAGATACAATTTATTTAAAAAGAAATATATCATAAAGTCTCAAGGTGTTACAATCTCATATAATCTTGAAGTTATGTGTCATATAAACTATCAAACACAATTTTATTCTTTTAAAATATTGGGGTTTTACACTCCAAACCATTCATGCTTGTTTATTTCATTTACATTATCAGTAAAAATGATGTCTGTAATGGGCCTTCTATACATTGGTCCTTCAAATTCAATATAGGACATATTTTTTTCTCGAAACAATTTATTTTCATTAAATTTTAATTTTAATAAATGTGATAGTAAAATTGGTGGGGTAAAGGTACTTTTGGAATGTCCATTAAATCTATGAGTTTACTATTTAAATTGAATTGATTCGACCTTCCATTTCTCTTTATGTTTCATCTTCTATAATAATATACCTTATTTTAGATCTTTTTTCATTAATTATAAACTATTTTTCATATATATCTAATTTGAAAATACATACCTCATTATCATCATATGTGTTTGTAAGACTGAATGACCATGCTAAGAAAGTTGAAATAGAAAGTTCATCCATGTGAATAGTAATATCAACAAGTGGAACAAGTATCTTGACACTCGACTCGTGAGTTACATGAATCCATACTATCATGTGATATTTTTGAATTTTTTTTTATTTTTTAGAATATCACCTTGTATATTTTACATGGTATCTATCACAAAAATGTTATCAGTGAGTGATGATATATATAAATAAAAATTTATTTCATAGTGTATAATTTCAAAACAAGAAATATACCTATACTTTTTTATTCACATTTATCAAAAACTACCATGAAAAAATTTATTACCTATAGAATGGTTTTCTACTGAGGGAAATTGATAGCCTCAAACTTTGTGGGTGTCTCTTAGTATTTTGGTTGTTTTTAATGGTATAGACTTTACTATAATTTAATTTATGGTTTCTCAAGTCTTGGAAGTGCCTAGAGGAAGTTTGGAGGTGCTTCGAAAGATAAAGAGGTGTTTTGACAAATCAAAGGTCCACCACTCCCTGGTGGAAGGTGTGGTGATTGATATTTTTTCCCTAGTGAGTCCCTTTGTTAATGTGTCTCATCAAAATTAAATAGGAGAGGTTTTGGCACCAAGTTTAGAAATTTGTGGGACATCTTACCAAAAATAGGGAAAAATACCTCACTACTCTATGGGCTTGGGTGTGGTGAGAGAAAAAGATCAAAGAATTAGAAACATTCCATGGTAGAAGTCATGTTGGGTTGACATATTCAAGGAAACTTCTGCCATGGTGGATTCCATGGTAGAGGACATGGCAACATTAGGGATATATTTGAATGGCTGATACGTCTATCATTCTTTATAGATCTTGATCAGTGCAAAGGGATAAATTCAGGTGAGTTTATTAGGGGTACTAAATGCGATTTTAATCCCTTATTTCCATTATTAATTGATCCATACCCCTATTATTGATACTTACTTTGATTTCAAGATGATATGGGAAAACTTGGGATGTGGTTGGGTGATTCCTCACATTGAGGCTATTTTTATGGAAGTTTTATCCGGGTAAGTGTTGGTTTCAACTCCCCATAGATCCATGGAATCAAATCCTTGAGGATTCTAACCCCTTAGATCATATAGAATTGATTGATCTTGTTTTATGTTAAGTTTTACCTCTTGTTATCCCTATATTTCATTATTCCTTTTATATAGGTTATCATTATGAACATACTCTTGGTTTGGGTTTATATCTTAGCATGGTTTGTTAGTGTCTTGTGGATGTTAGGTTTAAACATGTTTTACTTCATATTTTTGGTTTTTAATTTAGTGGTGGTTGATCCTTGATCATATGCTCTTTCTTAGAGAAAATTTAACTTCTAAATCCAAGTTGAGGATTCATTTATTTGCGTTGTTTTTATGTGAAATTATAATGTTATCATGATTTATCTCATTAGGTAATAGTAGAATTAACATTAATGAATATTAAAATGAAAATAAGGAAGTAATTTTATTTGGATACAGTGATCAGATATGTTTACACCATGTTAACTATTTGAATTTTGTTTTACTAGAAAATTTTCTATCTATTATTTATTCTATGGATTGAAATGTTTTTTATATTGGAATTGGATAAAGAACATAAATCTAATAATTCTTGTTACCTAAATAATAAAGATGCATGATTAATTATTAACGATCTTTATGTATTTTTTTTTGAAATCATATGATGATCAAAGATTGTTTAAACAATAATTTATAGATATTGATAGCTTATTCCTTAGGTTTCATACGGTTTTAACCTATGATAAATGAATCAGTTAAATCAAGATGGTAAATAATTGTTTTTTGAAAAGGATAATTTTTTATGGTAGAGAGAGCCTTTTTGGATATGAATGATGGATACCTTGGTTCTATAGACATGATTCCCTAATAAAAATTTGTTGCTTTATTTTTTCCTTATGTGGTTTCTATGGTTGATGATCCTTGCTATGAGATGTTATATGAGCCTAAGATTGATCACGGTTAATGATAATGGGTGGGGGTTCTCGGGATGGTGGTAGCTATTCGTACATGTAATGGCAGGGTAGATGGTGATATGCATGGTGGTGTTAGGGACAACACCAGGACTGGTGGAATAGGTTGAATATATGTTTTCCCATTTTTTGTTGTGTTGAAAGTTGGGGTTCATGCTTGATAATAAATCTTCTTCAATGGCAGATGGTTAAGTTACTTCTTTCTGCATTCCTTTACCCAATTCTATATGTATTTGGTTGTGCTTGATTTATGTATCTTTTTGGTATCTTAGGATGATTACTAGAGTACATGGAATTATGAAATGATAATAAATTATAAATAATTTAACCTATGGTTGTAGAGGTTGAATGGATTGCTAAATGATTGTAAATATTAAGGAACCTTGGACATGGTTGAGTTATTATTGAAGGGAATGATATTAGAATAGTAATTAATGTAATTATAAAATGTTTAACAGAAATAATTAATTGAAATTATCTTTTAAATTTTCATGCATTTATAGGATAACTAGTCCTTAGTAGTGGAAGCTGTGTTTCTGAGAGATTATAACTATAGTTGATGATAAGGCTAGGTAGTTTCCCTTAGTTTGGTTGTGATCTAAATATACCTCTATATATTTTTTACTATCATATGCTACCCCATTCATATTGATTGAGAGACTGACACTAGTGGACTCTGAGGGTGTTTTCTCCAACATCCAAGTTGGTAAAAAACAGATGGCCAAATACCCCTTCCTTCCCTGCTCTATTATCCTAGTGGTTCTATTTACTCGTATGCATGGTGGTTACCTTTCCCATATATGTGTGAAAAGGGTTGTAATGGATTTTGGTTACTTTCACAAGAATGTATCTCAAGATAAAGTATAATAAGGATTTTTTATTGGTATATTGTGTATGGGATGTGATGGATTGAGGTATAATATATGACGTATGGGCTGTGGTGGATCCTATAAACTACTTGTTTATTATTTGAAGATTTAGATTTTGTTGATGAGATGATGTGATGTATGGGATTCATGGTATGTTATAGTTTCCTAAGTGTTTTAAAAAATTATTACTTTCATAGAGAGATGGATTAGGATGTGCGATGTTGGGACAGAGAATAAATCTTGTGGGTAAGTGGTATATGAAGGTTCCTAGAAAAGTGGAAGTGTGTGGTGGTGGGTGATATATTAAAATTTTAATTTAATTCATAGTTTTCAAAAACCTAGAGTGAGGATCTTTTACATTAAATTTATAATTAATTTATTTATATCTAAATAAAATCACAACATTATCTTGATATTATACAGTCAGGATCCAAGTATTACTAAGAGGGGGAGGGGTGAATTAGTGATATATTTTATTTTAAGTTTTCTTCCTTTTGAAACAACTTCCACCTACTATTAAAGAGTTATGAATTTTATGAAAACAAAAAAAATCACACGTCCATAAGAATGCAATAATTTACAAGGTTTACTACTCAAAAAGTACAACTACATCCTTGGTATGGTTTGGAATCAATCGAATACCACACAATCTACTAGAAAAAAATCATTTTTTTGTGGATATAATGAGTAAGATATACCCTTAAACTCATGTATAACTATGTTCAATACAACTATTCATGTTCTTCAAGTAGCATGAAATGATGTAATACAATTCTTTGTAAAAAGTTAAGAAACAGGTTACTGTTCTTCCTTATCATCTTTTATAAATAACATATTCAAAAAAATTCTTCACTTTCTTACCCAGCAGTAGAAAATAACTTCTTATATACTTCATAATGAAACTTAGTCCGATTTCCTAGTTTGATTTTCCAGTATGATTTCTCAATACGGAAATAATAATCTAAAAGAATATTGATACAAAATTATGAACTGCTTATTCTGGAGTCTAGAAACCCCAGTCAGATTTCTAAGTCCAGTCTGAAATCTATAATTACAATATTTTCTCTTCTCATTTCATTTTTCTTTTTAAAAAAATTCCCTAGGAAATTATAATCTAGAAGCTTATTATCCAAATAACTTCAGAGCATATCTCTCTTCTTTTTGAATATTCCAAGTATCAAAAAATTAAAAATTACCTCCTCTATTTATAGTTGACCCAAAAGTGGTTTAGGAGGGATTCTGAAAAACTATCCCACTTGAATAAATTTATAGAATCTTAAAATTCCCTTGAATTTCCGATAAATATTTGAATTATTCAACACATCTCATATCTTCTTTAATCTTCTTACAACTTCAGCTTGCTTCATATTTTCTAAAAAAAATTTAGCCTGTTTTCGATTGTCTATTACGACATTATTACAATAAATGTTTTTGGTTACTCTGATTTTCTTGACCCACTTACAAATAAATAAAGACTGAATATACTTTAATATATTACTCTACACCAAATTATAAGAACAAAAACTCTTCATACTTAAATCTAACATTGAAAACACTTCTGATACTGCTTGAATATTTTCTTATTTTCTTCTTTTCCTCATATAGATGATCCTATATCTGATGATGTTATCAGTGTTAGCCTGCATCATATGAATCGACCTATATCTTCCTCTGATGAAATGGTGTCAGCACTGATACGATGTCTCTTAAACCACCTGATAATAATATAAACGGGATAATTTTTTTCTATTGAACCAATTGAAAAAAACAATAAATTCATCCTAATGAAAATGGTTGACTAAATTATTGATCAGTAACTGATCCCATTTTGCATTGGTCCTAACAACATCTCCCGAAACAAATGTTTCTTCCTCTGATTGATCAGTGGAACACCAAGTTCGATGGACCGATATCAGTAGCCTAGAATTTATAAAATTATTCTATTTTATTATTATTATAAACACAAAATTATTCTAAAGATTTTTTTTATCTTATTGGTATAACTAAAAACCAGCATATTCATCTTCATATGTTCCGATCAACCTTCCAAGCCTTCAAAAAAAAATCTGTGTCTAGTGATCTCACACCGATGAGTTGAGACCAAAAATCTTCGACTCCACAAACTTTATTCTTCTACAAACTTATACTTGAATCATGAATTCCTTATGAATTTGAATACGTTGAAGATCGACATAAAATCATTTGAATTAAAATGACATGTATTGTAACTTCCCATCATTTCCAACAACTTCTTTCTTTCCAACCAATCTTCAATATGACTGGAAGCACTGGTTCTTGACAATTCCTTCATAAGTCTTGCATCAAAAGTTTAGTCAAATTATGATTTTTATGAATTATAAAATAGAAAAGAATCATCAGGTTTACATCGGATCCAAGAAGACTTCGAAGCAACTTGTCATTATGATTTTCCTTTCATTTCAGACTTGAGGTGAGTCCGATGAATCTTTTCCCCTAGGAAACTTGTTCTCAATCTGATGTAATTTCTTATACACTGTGAGTCTGATTATATTATTATGATTTTGAGTTTGATCACCATATTTTACAAAGTGAGGTGATTTCTTCTACATTGACATTTCCTTGACAACAAAAGAAAATAATTTCTTCAAAAACTTCTTTAAGTTTCAAAAAAACAACTTCTAACAAACTTGGTACTAACATGTATGAGGATCCTTTCTTCGATGATGTTGTTGATCTTTCAAAACACCCTTTTTGGATTTCCTTCATTATTATTTGAGGATCCGATGGTAGAATCCCTTTAGTGGTGATCCACACTCGCACTTTTGATCTACAAGCAATGAAAATTGATTTATTGGTGATAGAACGATGAATAAATTGTCTTACATCCTTAGTATTGATCATTAATCCTTTGATATTGAAGTAAATTCTCTTGCATTTTTTGTTTGTTAGAGGGAGAGAGAAAAATGAATTAGAGATATAATTTATTGTGCACAAAAATTATCTATATCTCTATTTCCCTACACAATAGACATAACCATATTTTTATAGACCTAGTGTTTAGGTTAAAATATTATTTAATTTTGTAATGGACCTTTAATAATATAATAACCATAAAAAAACTCCATAAAATAAAATAATAATTATAATAGTATTATTTTATAGTGTGAAAAAATTTGCACAGTGATGAATATTATTTACTGAATTATAAACAAATATTCATCATCGGATGTGGTCTTGGTGCATTTAAAATCCTCAACATTTATTGAATAACTAAATAAAATACTTTATTATATTAAAGAAATATTTTATTCACAAACTAGTAAATGAATATTTATTAAATATTCAATAAAATAAATAAATATATTTTATTCACAATCCCATGAATAGATATTTATTTAATTTATGAGTTCAATGAAACATGAATAAAATTATTCCTTGTTGTTGAGAATAATATTTATTAACTTAATTAAATTCAAATAGAACTTAATCAAGATCAACAGATACACTTAGTGGGTGACCATATAGGATTATTTCTCTTTTGGAGTTAGGAGAGTACACTTACAGTCCAAGATTAATGTGTAGTAATGGGTCAAAACACCCAATAGAAATAACTTAATATCACAATGAAGACAACCATATACAAATTCTCATTGTGAAATATAATCTCTTTTTGATAACATCTGATCAAGAAGGTTGTACATCTATATAATAAAACTATGAACTTAATACGTCATTCTTTATCTATCTAAAAAAAACATCATTACAACATGTACATGGAATTTAATTCAACAATTATATTTCAAAAAAATGGATGAGATATCAAAATCCATAAATTTGGAAGATAAAAATCCTTCATCCACTTATTAATTAACAACACTTCATTTATGATGCACCCAACACATCCAACTTCACCATGAACTGTTATCATCATGGTTTATAGAATAAATTTAAGTGAATGAGTCATAACATGCATTAATAATAATCTTAATGTCTATATACCAATACACATGCAAGTAGATAAGAATATATAATGACACCAAAACATTTAGAATTATTACTGGAGTGTATGTTATCATAATCTTCCATCTTGTAGATTAAAAAATGAAAAATTAATGAGAATAAGACTCATCCTCTTGTGAGTACTCACACTTGATAGTATATGCACTATGTTTCTTACCACAGTACATTATCCGACTATAGAATTATCTTTAAGAGGTATCTTCATAGAATCTAAATGTTCTAATCTTAGCGGGGAACTTCTATAACCTTATCAATGCAATAAATAATCTAGGACAACATCACATCAATGTTATATATGGTAAAATCAATACATGGTAATATATTTAAATTAGTATTGACTTATTTGAATATACAAGTAATTTAATGTATAATGTAGTTTATTATAGGGAATTAACTCCAATAAACTCTCATTTTCACTAGAGCCAAATGCTAATGGATGGTTATTCCTCACATTCCAAACATTCTTATGATGAACATGGTTATAGCTTCCAGGCCTAACATATTTCCATGGATAGAGTTGGAAAATCTAAATGTTTGTACGGTGAATCTGTTTAATGAAACATTACAATGTTGAGAAAATTCCTCAGGTAATGATATAAACAAGTATCCACCTCTTGTTCCCATTTCAGAATCTTGACATCTTAAATAATCCATAGTAAAAGATTATCATAAAATGAAATGTCTATTTCTTTTGGTATAACCCGAACTTGGAATAGGATAAACCACTTCTTAAGCTACATCAAAAGCCAAATTGAACTCTGATATTATAGATATGAGAAAAAATTGTTGTAATAAGTTTTTATTTCATATTATGTTATCCATTTTTTATGATACAATATCAAATTGAACTAAGTATAGACACAAGTTCAATTACCTTGATCACCAGTATTCCCACTTCTCTAGATACCATGAACACATCCCATTCTACCTTTCCAAATAATTTCGAATAGTTCTAACTAAAATTCTATGCAGTATTGTTAGATCTATTTGATATTAAAATTTTATAATTTATGCATCATTAATATCAAACATCAGTATATATCATGTGACATGAGATGAATTCGAAGCACTCAGGCTTGTGAAATTATTTTAATCTCTATAGTCTCTTCTTATTCCCATGCATATTCTCCTAGAAGGATTATATGAAACCAACAATTTATCCTTGGATTGTTTCAAAATTTATTTTTAAATACTTTTTAATATATTTATTATGAATAAAATTTTCAAAATAATAGTTCCATTTTTTAGATCTTGTTCCCTAAAACACATTTTTTTATTTAAGTCATACTTAGAGAAATATCATTCCTTAGTCTTATAAAACTAGTAAGACATAAAATTTATTTTCCAGATGTTATCAACATTTATATCTTGAAAACTAATAATTCTCACACTAACCAGTTAGAGAAACATGTTATAATTTTTTTCTAAATAAATATTCTATGATCATTATGCATGATTTATTCATAAATGAATGTATTAAATTTTCAAATCTTATTGGTATTTATTGATTTAAACAATCCTTTTAGTTATTCATAGTAGAAAAGTACCCTATGATCCCATTTTTGGTTGTGTTATATAAATATGTTACATAAGGAATCCTCTAAAAGAAGTGTCCTTGAAAATAAATTGACCAATATGAGGATCATAGAAATATGCAGTGACAAGTAGAATTCAAAAAGGATCTTAGTCATGATGTGTGGTGAATAAGTTTTGACATAGACTAAACCTTTAAATAATAAATCATGTTTTATTAGTACCATCATGTACCATCCATGTTCAGGTTCTCTTGAATACTCACCAGTAGTATCAAGTCTTAGAAAAATTCAAAATATAGGGTCCCTGAATCTTGATACATGGAGCTCATTACTTGAATTTATAAATATAATTTTCAACCTTATCATATTACCATTTACTAATTATTTTTTGTAATTATTATTATAAAATTATAATACATTTTTCACTATTTATGGTGAACATAAACCACCTCTTTGGTTATAAATTCTTATGTAGTATGTGTCTCTGGAACTACTCCTCTCACAAAGCTTAGTGGATTCTAGTATTCCCATGCCAACAGATGTTCATCCATATCCTTAAAACCATAGAAAACAAGTCTTATCCCACTATATTTAAAGAGATAGTCTCCCTCTATGGAAATATAGTTAATCCTGACTAGACGTTAATATACTTAGTAGCTTTAAGATTATTAGTTGAGATGAATCTTAGTGTTTTGATATTCATTTACAGCTAGGTCCATATTTTGAAAAATTATTTTCAACAAACACATATGGAACTGTTATTATTGATTCTTAACATATCACATTTTGATATGATAACCATTAGACAATATAGTTGGCATGTGGTTAATTGTTTCACTTCTACTTACAAAATATGTGTTAAAAGGGATAATGGAAGGTTTTCAATATATATAAGGCTCATCATTGATCTCACTTTTTCTGCCATCATTTCATTAATTTATATAAGTAAATTCAAGTTAGGTATAACCTTTACTCCACATATATGATCAATAATTACTTGGATGAGATATCCTCTGACAATACATCTTATATATTACTTTTACCAAGAGCTATCATTTACTTCACTGAGCCTTTCTAAAATTTATCATGAAGTATAAAAAGTTACCTTTAGATTTAGAATATTCCACATGACCATGTTAAAGTAAATATAAAATTTTTATGATGTACCTTTATTAAAAATGGTTTCTTTATCTAAAAATTATATGTTGTTTGTTTTTATATCCAATCTCTTAGCTCAATTGAGACAAAAATACATTAATGGAAATAAACAAGCCAACCAATTTTAGTCTTATTTTGATAAAGAATTATATTTACATAATTGGTTAAGAATATTATATTTTATATACATAATTCATTGTAATGGGTATTTATGATTCGAGAGTTAATAAACCATTAGTTCAGTACTAAAGTACCATAACAAAATTTATTCTAAAAAGAAATAATTTATCATTGTTTCTAGACGGACACTGTGAAAAATGTTTTAGTAACACTTATTATAAAATTGAATCAATCCAAACTAGAAATGAAAAATAATGATATCCCCTTGGATGACATATGAATCACCCTTTCTCGGCTCCTTATGAAATCACTCTACAAACTTTCTATTCCTACTTTATTCCAATATTTAAATACATTTATATTATTAGAATATTGTATTTAATATAAAAGTGGTTATTAGGAACTTTATGAATATACCTGAAGTTGTTACAACTTATCATTTCTTGAGTTCACTACAATTTCTTTTCCAATGTTCATTATTTCCACATAATAAAAAAAATATACTCATGTTCATTCTTCTTCCTTTAAATATTTTATCTCTTTGAAGGATTACATAAAGGATCTTTTGGGTTTAGATTATCCATGGGATCTTAGGTATTTTCATTCATACATTTAACCACAAGGGGTGGAGAAATAAGTTTCAAAAAATCCTTATCATCTTGGTGAAGTATGAAAAAGATTTCCCTAAGTGACTTATCCATTTCATTTATCCAGGCTTCAAAAAATAAGGATAATTTTGGTGGTAAGGATAATAAGATAAGATTAATGGAAAATTTATTATCCAAGTGGAATCCCAATTTCCATAATTGATTAATATACACCAACATTTTTAAAGAATGATTAGTATCTAAATTTCTTTCTTCTAATTTACACTGATATAATGCATTAGTAATCTTATTGATTTCAATCATTACTTATATTTCTCAAGAAAAATAAGATGAGATATTATTGTGTAAGTATCCATGTATTTATGTTGTATGATCAAATCTATGGATATTGTTGTTAATATAATACAACAGACATAAGAAGCATCCTCAACATATCTTAGGCAGGAATCCTTTTCATATTTTCTCACCTGCTGGGGTGGTAGAACATGAGTATGGGATTCCAACACATAACAATTTTTTATAATAATTCCTCAAAAAAATTATTTTACTATATCCATAAATTTATATTTTTAAAGATATACCCCGAGTTAAGAAAATATCACACTATTTTTGTTGGTTTTATTTCCCTTTTATATAATACTTAAAATATATGATTTCTACTTTAGATGATTATAAATTATGTGATAAATAATAATAATTTAATTTTATTAATTCTCTAAATATTTTATCAAGTCTCAACAACCCTCACTATTGACCTAGGAATGTTTAGTTTCTTGGATATTCTAGTAGCAAGGATCCATATTCCCCTTTATATAACCCCAAAAAGGGTTTGTCAAGCTACTTGAATGTATTTAGTTAGGAAAGTATCTACCAATTTCAGCATGTTAACTCCTTGATCTGTTGAGTGGATTCACCAATCCAAAAATTATGACTTGGATTTCCTAAACACTTTCCTCAAAATTACACTAGGTCTAGAAAGGGATACTTCTCTTAATGTAAAATGGTTGTGTAAATCCAAAACATTCATAAGAAATCCCCTTATAAAAGTAAGTGCACCAACTAGGGTTGTTCAAACACTTATTTCTATTGAGTCTCATTACTAATAAAGTAATGGAATGCCAAGTATGACTTAATATTTATTTGAAGGATTTTATTTTATTATGCATAAATTTTACCTTGTTTTATCCTTTACATAACATGTTAATATTAAGTATATTTTACTTAATTATACATGTTGAATAAAATATTTACATATAATCCATTTATTTGAATTATCTCTTTACAAATTAATCCATTTATTTATATGATAGTGATCTTTCATTCACTAAATAAAATATCCATAAGTTAAAAATAATTAAATAATTAAATAACCCATTTATGATCATATATAATGGTTGTTTTAATGAGAAGACATTAAATCAATCTATGAACTCGGGGAAATAATTCATATTTTTGATTTTGGAATGAGTTACTACATTCCACCTATTCACCTATGTAAAACCTAGACTGGAACCATTATGGTTTAATCTTGAACCAAATCCATGCGCTTTAGAAAACTACCATAATTACAAGTATTTATAAATCAAATGTAGGTGTGGGGAACCTAAGTCTTGGTTAAATGGGATTACATAAATAACCTAGTACTTGCAGGTTCTACAAAATAATAAAGGGAGGGATGACACTATAATGACCCAAAACTTTTATCAATGAAATTTCCCTCATTATAATTATTTCATATAATATAAACCACTTAAAATCACATAGAGAACACAATAAAAACTTTATAAATAAATAATGAGTGAAATAAGCGGTATTTCTTGAAGTTAAGAAAACCATACCAATAGAATAGTAACTTGACCTTTGGAATAGTAATATGACCCTTATGAATAGTAAGCCAGACAATAAAATAGAAACCTCACCCATGAAATTATAAATAAAATTTAGGCATCTTATAAATGTTAATATGATATAATTATATCATAGTATAAGTAAATAAATGTTTTAGAAATTGTTAATTAAGTGTTGATATTTTTATAAAACATAAATGATTAATTTCAATTGTATAATTAATATTATGATTTAAAAGAAAAATTATTTTTTGTTAAATGTATTCATGAATTAATATTTTATTGTATTATGATTAAAATTTAATTTTACGAGACCTCAAATTTTTTTTCAAAGTTTTATAAAACCAATTATAATTTTAACATCAGTATTTCCAAGTAAATGATGATTTTACTTTAAAATTAAATTATTCATATTTATAAAATTATTTTAATAAAATGGAGTTTATTTTGTAATTTTACATGTCAAAAAATGGTTAGGTTTATTTTTTGGTATTTTTATGAAATACTTGATTTTTTGGTGAGTAGTAAAATATGGAAATTTATGGTATAAGCTAAATACTTGATTTATTGAGTCATAGAAAATGTGTTGCTGATGTAATACCATAATATAGAAAAATACTTCATTGTTTTAACATATTTAGTGTTAATTCTCAATCTATTCATAGTCTTGAGCCAAAATAATAAAATAACGGATAAAATAATGAGAAAACACCCCTCTCCTCCACTATAAATACCACCCCTCACCACCTCTTATCCTCACTTCTATCAAGCTTTTAGACTTGTCCAAATTATGATATAATATCTTCACAATACCATCCCCTATTTCCATGAGTCTTTTGTCTCAAAAAATTACAAAACCAATCCCTCTAAGGGGTTTCTCAAGAAGAAGGATTTAAGAGGTAAAATCCTCTTTCTTTTCTTTTAATTTCTTTTCAAGTTATTTTCTTTTCTTATTATATCCTTACATCCCATCATAAAAATGGTATGATAAATACAATACCTTACATATACTATGATTTTATTATGTTAATGGAATAATCCATCATCATTTCTTTCCCCTCTCCTTTTGTACTAAAAATGAAAACATCATCTGTGATGTGTTAATTTTTCACATTCAAGGATGAAAAAGTTTTTAATTTCCATTCCCTCCTTCAATATTGCTCATAAAATATTTTTTGTGGTTAAAATAGACTATAATATATTTATTAAAGCCTATTTAATTTTTTTAACCATTATATATACATGATATTAATTAATAAAACAAAACTAGTCTATGATGATCGAAAAATGCCAAAATAATCTAAACGGTTATCATTAACATCTTATCTAATGATTCGTCCTCAATACAAATTAAAAAATTAATTATATACCATTTAATCTTATAGATTTTTATTAATAACATATAAATTCAATTCTAGAAAACCATTCTCATTTTACATGATTTTCCATACATGTATACATGTAACCGATCTTGAAAACCAAGGAAACGAAAGCTCCCAAATGATGAAATTGTACCTTATTCCACAACCAATCTTTATTTTGTATTTTTTAAATACACATTTAAAGGGAAAAGTTTGAACCTTAACAAAATTCAAACCATAAATAAGTCTAAGTGGGAATCCAAACATGTTAAGGACAGAAGATGTTAAACACAAAAGAAGGTAAAATAGTCATTAAAAACGAGGCTAAAATTGGTGGAATTACTTCCATGATATAATCCCAATTTAAGTTCAAGAACCTATGAATCTGGATCATCTCTGATAAGATTCTAAAAATGAGTGGTGAGCTTGTCCCATGATTGGATGTATTCCTCCACATCTTTCTTCTTTTCATTGAATCCGTGAGCTAAGATTCAGTCTTGTTTGTTGATCTAAGCTATTTAAACTTTATTGGCATTAATAATAAGTCACCTCTATAAGATTTTCTCCTTTTATTTCTATGAAGCCTTGATATCCATAGTATCAACCTACATTTTTTCATTTGAGTGAAGAATAAGCTCAATATATTTCTAGGGTTATTTATAAGAAACTTGTTCAACCTATTTCTTTTCCTTTTGAGTGGCTACACAATTCTTTTACCCCCATGATTTGGATTCAATATCATTACTCTTTGTCCTACCCGAAGATTTGGTTATGATTGTTTTAGGGGTATTCGAGTATTCCTTTCAAGGTCTTGACTTTTCCCTGATTTTTGGACTGGGAAATATTTAAGGAGAGTGTTTCCTTGCTTCCCCTTTATTGATCCAAATCCAACCAAAGTGTGACCACGAGATTTATCATGATCTATTATTATTTTAGAATCAACCTCACTATCACTTGATTCTGGAGATCGAGACTGGATATTCTTTTTTTCAATATCGGGATGATGATTTTCCATCCTTCAGGATCTACATTCTCCTTTCCAAATCCATACAAATTAGTGAAATGATTTTGGGACTTAAATTACTTTGATGCTTCACATTGTACAATTACTACTTGACCCAAATACATTGTCACATTCAGATTTTAGGAGTTAAGAAAATATGTAACCACTATTAATTCAGACTAAATAATTTCATTATTATGAGCAGCCACCTACTTATCCACCTAACCATTAACTATATCACCCGATTTCACTAACTCATCAAAGGAGGTATTCGTTGAGGAGGAAGGAACATCTGAGGTAGAATTGTCGACTTAGAAGTCCCCAAATCCTAATAAAGCCTTGCAAATATGTCCATGACCCTTGGCCCCTGAGACACTTCTATAAGATTAAAGGTTGAATTTTTATTTTTTTCTCCAAGGGGATTCTTACACCCCTGAGCTTATGCATCCAAAAGAACCTCCCAAGATTTTGGTTCGACACCCCCTCGAGGTTGAGGTTCGAATTTTCATTGATATCTAAGTATTTTGGGTCAAGAGAGACCACCTTATTCTGAGTGGGGGCATCCATAACAAGACCACATGAGTTTTTATGATCAGTAGTGTGTCCAAGGATCAACTCTGTCCCAACTGGCTCCCCACCCATATGAGTTTCCATTCCTTTCATCAATGCTCCCCGAACCCATCACTGATGTCTGATAGAAAGCTGGCCTCCTACGCCAACACAATGACAATGAATGATCCATTTACTCTTTCTATTTTTTTTAAGAAAATGAAATTATTATTTATTTTTATGTAATTCTTATAAATTATATGTATATGTTAAAAACTCATGTTTTCAAATCAGATCATCCTTCTCTTATGGGGTAATACAGGTTTTAAAAAGGTTCACAACTCAATTATTCCCGATAAGTATGCTCGATTAAAGAAAAATTATCGAATTCTTACTTATTTTCAAGTGAACTTCATAATATATTTTAATCCATCATTATTTTTATAAAATAAATCATTTTTGAGGGAAAAAAATATTGGTTCGATTTTGGTTTTATAAAAAAGATTATGTTTTTTCCTTTTTAAATTCTCTTTAATATTTTCCTTAAATTTCACTAAATTGTTTTATTTATAAAGTTTCTTAAACACTATTTTTACATGTTTTCACTTCAGTTTGATATCACTTATCATGATATATTCTTATTTTCCCTTATTAATGTCCATTTATTATTCAAATACATTCTTTCATGGGCACCATTATGATATTCCCTTTTATTATGCCTTTTGACATGGTTATGATACCCAATTCTTTCCATGGGTAACCCTTATGTTTATGTTTGATTCCTTATATTTGATTATTTATGTGTAATACATTTTAATGAACATGTTATGATAGGTGTTCCAAGATAGCACTATAATTCATTGGGTAATGTTTAGTCTCATGATACGTCATGTTGGTATAGGGAATGAACCTGATTCCTTTATGGGAATTTTTCTACTATGTCTTGGTAGCTAGCCTTGAATCATGTTTCTATCATGTTATATGTTGTTTCCAAATTACTATGATGTCATGGTTATATTTTCCCATGTTATACATGTTATTATTTTTTATGTCTATTCATGTTCCATGCCTTTATGTCATCATTTTATTCCTTCTAACCCATGTGGTATGTTTTATTATTATTCTTTTTACCTTATTGGGTTTTTAGCTCATACATTTTGCTCATGTATTCCCTAAGTTATCCTATGCAGATATAAGATCTCAAATGGAGTTAGGATCTCATTATAAATATTAAACAAATTATGTTTTTATTTTGGGTTCATGATATTTAGTTATGTACCTAATATTAAAAGACACTAGAATTTACGATCATTGGGTTTTATGTTGATGTTTAATTTTTCTTAAAATCATGCAATAATATGTGGAAAATTCTAGGGTCACTATAGTTGGTATAATAGTAAGGTATAGTTGGTTTTGGATATTAGTAATAGAGCACCTTAGTTCAAACTCTATGGATAATTTTATCACCATGGATAGCCTAGATTGAAACTTATGATATCAAAAGTTAGGATATAATTTTCATTTAAAAGTTTATACTTATATGTTCAATGTTATATTTTTATATTCTTATTAGCTAAGAATTAAATCCCCCTAGTTATACTTTTTTTTATTAGTTAATGGATGGAAATAGGAGAACTCATTCCAATAATCAACGTGATAGGCAATGTGATGATTTCCCTAATGATATGCCAAATATGATGGGAACGAGTTCTCAAAACTTCATGGAAGTACTTACTCAGCTTGATCAAGTTATGAATAAAAACTTGAATCATGTGGAACTCCCTAGTTCTCCTAAGAAAGAGAAATTTTACATCGAATCCTTCATTCAGAAAAGACCTCCCATGTTTAGTGGATCTTCCAATACTCTTCTCACAGAGCAATGGATTAACTCCACTGAGAATATATTATCTATCCTCAAGTGCTTAGAAGAAGGGAAATTTTTACTATTAGTTAATCATTTTTATGGGTAAGTTTATTAGTGGTGGACACTAATCAAGAACACAAAGTGCAAAGAGGAAATTGATTCCATGTATTGAGAGGAATTCAAGAAAATATTTTTCAATAAATGCTTTCCCTGAACCCTCAGTCACAATATGGAAAGGGAATTCCTCAAACAGAAGTAGAAAGAAAACGAGTATATCGGGGTGTATGAGGAAAATTTCAAAAGGATTGCAATATATGCCTCCAACATTGTCATAAACATAAAAATCAAGGTGGATCGATTCTTTAGGAGACTAAAGCTGAGTCTACAAAAAGAGTTAGTGATTCGAGACTTCAACAGTTATGATGAGATTATCTGTTGTTCCCTTAAGGTTAAAATAGAGATCAAATACTCTCAGTAGTTTCATGGGCCTGAAAAAAAAAGGAAAATAGATTTTAATATTGGTGGACCAGTAGATAGATCCCTTGATAGAAATAAGACCCAACACCCCACATGTTAAAAGTGTGGAAAGAAGTATCTTGGAAACCGCTTAAAGCGAACCGATAGATTCTTAAAATGTGGAAGAGAGGGGAATATGACTAACAACTGCTGAAGGGATTTGAAGCATCCAACTAATGATGAAGAATAAAAGATGGTTATGATCAATACTCATCCTATAATGAATTTTTTCAATTGTAAGAAACATGTTCATTATGTAAGCCATTTCCTTAAGCCAAGGTTTATTGGAGGAAATAATCAACAACCTCCATGGAAACAAGGATGCGCATATTCTATCACTACTACTAAGGTGGAACCTGAAAATGATGTAGTGATTGGTATGCTGGTTATTCATTCAAGAATAGAAAACCCACTATTTGATTCTATTTATACGCATTATTTCATATCTTTATAGTTTAGTAGAACTATTCAAACACCACCTCAAAATATGGATGTTTAGTTATCTATCAGAATAGAAAATGGGGTAATTATTGTATCCAAAGTATATCACACCTACCTAGTTAATTTTTGTGGACTAAACCTCTTAAAAAATCTTATCTTACTTCATTTGGTAGAGTTTGATGCTATATTAGGCATGGATTGGCTATATTTATACAAAGAAAACATCAACTATTGGGAAACAGAGATCATTGTTTACATCTAGAATCATCCTCTAATTTTGTACAAGTGTAAGGAGGAAGATGAATCTTCTTCAGAATCATTATCTCAATTGTGGATATTTTTTCATTATAAGTAATCATTTCTAGATCAAATGATTGAGACAGAGGAGAGAATCATGCTTGAAGACATTCCCATATTGAGGGATTACACTGATGTATTTATTGAAGAATTTTTTAGGCTTCCTCCTGATCTAGAGGTTGAGTTCTCAATTGAACTTATTCCTAGATATCTGCTTATATAAAATACACCTTATAGAATGACCACCATTGAGCTAGAAGAACTAAAGAAGTAGTTATAAAAGAACTTGGATAAGGGTTTTATACGCCTGAGTGCTTCACCATGGGGTGCACCAATCCTCTTTGTCAAGAATAAAAATAGAACAATGAGCCTTGATATTGATTATCGTGAGCTCAAAAAAAAAACATGATAAAGAAAAAGTATCCACTGTCCCATATAAATGACTTTTTTAATCAACTACATGGGGCCAAAGTATTTCTCTAAGGTGGACCTTCGGTTGGGATATCACCAATTAAAGGTGAGGAAGGAAGATATTCCCAAGACTACCTTTCAAATGAGATATGGACACTATGAGTTCATAGTGATTCCCTTAGGGCTCACTATGCTCCATAAATGTTCATGGACTTAATGAATAGTGTCTTTAGAGATTAACTTGACCAATTTGTGGCAGTCTTTATTTATGATATTATAATATTCTATAAGAGAAAGGAGGAACCTGAAGAGAATCTGAATACTATTATTAAGACTTTTTGAAGGGAGAAAATTTATTCAAAGTATAGTAAATTTGAGTTATGGATGGTTAAAGTGTCATTATTGGGGCATGTTATCACTATAAAATGAATATATGTGGACCTTTCCAAGACAAAGGTATTTGAGGAGTGTTTGAGGCCAACATCAGTAATAGAAATCCATATAATCCTTGGTCTAGATGGTTACTACCAGTGATTTGTGAGGAAATTATAACAATTTTCAAACCTAATAACCAAGATGACTCTGAAGGGATGAGGTTTTTCTGGAAAAGTGAATGTGAAGACTGATTCAAAGAGTTGAAAAAAGACTTATCACTGTACCAGTGCTCACACTACCAACAAGTGGGAAACTATTTGTGGTGCACATTGATTCTTAAAAGAAGGGATTAGGCTATGTACTGATGCAAAATGATAAAGTTATAGCTTACTCCTCAAGGAAGTTGAAAATTCATGAACAAAACTATCCTACATATGATCTGGAGTTAGCAGTTATGATCTTTGCATGGAAAATATGAAGGTATTATCTCTATGGGGAGAAGTTTGAAATATATACTGATCATAAGAGCCTCAAATATATATTCACATAGAAGGAGATTAATATGTGCCAGTGAAGATGGATAGATCTCATCAAATATTATGACTACTAAATCCACTACCATCCTAGTAATGAAAATATAGTGGAAGATACTCTAATTACAAAGGATCCTGCATCTTATCAATAATATAAATTTATAAGGATCCAATATTATTAGACCTTCAAAGGATGGACATGAGAATTTTTAAGGAAGGAACATTATCAACCCTATCTCAAATTATTTATTAACCATTATTTAGGGGGGGAAACAATGGATGCTAAAAAAATGATGTGGAAATTTAGAAAAGGGGGGATGCTATTTTAAGGACCCAGCCTTAAAACATTACTTAATCTTGAGTTAAGTCAACATTTTGACTTTATTTCACACTGAGAATATTTTTAAGTTTATATATTTATATAATTAGGCCATAAATATTATATAATATCTTAAAATAAATACAAAGTAGACACTTATACTCACTATCCATTTTTTATAAAAAAATGATTAAAAAGAAACATGGTTTCGTTTCATGTTTAAGCATCATAACTTTTACTTGATCCCATCCATGACTCTATTTTACTTAATATCCTGCAAAGACATTTAAAAAACTTGGTATGAAAAAAAAATATCAGTAAGGGATACAAAAAATAAGGAAAATTTTTAGCCTTACAAAAACAGATAAACATGAATACTTTATCATAAAGTAATACTTTTAACCTTTAAGAAGTAGTAAATACTATTCACTAAATATAAGATCATTTATTACCATTTTTGTAATCCAAAGATTATCATAAAACCCATATAAATCACACATAACATATAAAGGTAACCTAGGACATAATAATACTTAAATGGAATAACCATACAATCGACTTCCGCACGTATCACTAAATGGAATAGCCATATGGACGACTTTATACCCAATGCATTGGAGGTTATAACATAATCACCCATCCTTGGTTTATCACAGAACCAACCATATTTGGTTTATCATGTAACCACACATATTTGGTTTATCATGTAACCACCCGTCAAATGTCCAAGTACCATTATACAATCATAATGCATAAAATAATACAATTATCAATATTTCACTCATAAAATTTCATTTTTAATCACAAGAAATAATTTCAAGATATTGAAATAGTCAATCCAATTTCAAAACCAGTTTCAATACTGAAAATATGAAAAAGGGAATAAGAGATTTATTTTCCTTTAAAAAACATCAAGTCTTATAGAGGAATACAAATATCAAATAATTGTTATGGTGGCAGAGAAGTTGTCATCGCCGCATACGTTAAAAAAACATTCCTTTTGTCATTTTGTAAAGAAAGTAAAATGATTCTTATAAAAAGATTAATTTTGATTTTTTTAATGAAATTAAATATAGACATAAAATTTCCTTATAAACATTTTATATCAATATACATAAATATGTAAATTAATATCATGAAGAAAAAGATTTGATAATTAAATCTTTAAATTTTCAAGGTGTACCATACCACTTTAAACATTTAAATATTAATCTTGATGAATTAATACATTTACCAAAACATTAAATAAAAATTAATATAGATAAAATATTTATATAAAATGTTATATCAGCTGTATATATAACTTATAATAGAATAAAGGTGCATATTATCAAGAAATTCCTCAATGAAAGGAGATTGAGTTGAAGTCCATTTCCTTGAGTTTTACTCGTCATGTATGTTCCTTGTTATTCCTGAATAATAAACTTAGGTTAATTTATACTTTCTTGAGAAATTTTTTTCAAGTTTATTATTCCATTTATTTCACTTATTTATAATGTTATAATAATTACTTAATTATTTATGTTCATGTTGGACGTTTTTGTCGATATTCAGTACATGAGTTGAAAATGAACATGGTTTGATGTCACTAGTCCATGTGGTCATAAGTCCTTCATATATAGAATAATATTCATGAAATTATTATTAATTTTATACATCAATTATACTTTTAAATCCAACCATTAGGTATTTTTATGAAAAATGAACAACGTTATATTCATATAGATGGTAAGCCGTACATACACATGAGTAATGTTTTCTATTTTTCAATGATCATTATGGAAAGAAGGTAAGTATTATTTTACCTTTGTATAATTATAATAACATAATTAAAATTATATTAACATTTTAAATATACTTATATATATATTATAAAATTGATTTAATGAATAAAAACAAGTCACATCACTTCGTGGAGGTGATAGTTCACACGTACGTACGAACAACATTATCATTTTTATACGCATGGAAAGTAAGAATGAAATTGATATATTATTATAATATAATGATTAATATGTCATTAATATAAAATATGAACATTAATTCCATCTTTATAACCACTTATTAGAGACGGTTATGGAAAAAGAATTATATCGGTTTGTTGAGGTGATAGTTCACACGTACAAGTGGACGATTAATTCATTTCCTATTTAATGGAAGTGGAGTAGGATTTAGGTGATTATATTAACATAATAACATCTATGGATATTTGGGATACCGAATTTATTATTTCATCTTGTAATAATAAGGTATGAAGGAATTTTAGGTAGAAATAAAATAGAAATACTTAAATAAAAAAATTTCCTTTCCTTCGGATGAGCATCTTTATTAACACCTTAACACCTCTATAGAGGGTGTTATGCCCAAAATAAGGCTTCAATAATGTGATAAGGGATTATAGGAAAGTTTTGGGGTATATGTTGACCAAACCAAAAGGTTTTGGATGTGTGAGTAATAGAGAGGAATGTGTGCCTTTTTATAGGACAAGGGAGGGGCACCCTTGCAATGATTAAAAGTATTAAATTAATATAAATTCAATTCCGACTCTAAATGGGTTCGAACTCATTTAGTTATAATATATGATGAATATGGGTCGAAATATAATCATCCAAATATAATTATACATTTTTAAAAAAAAATGTTTAATCCTTATCTTTTTTTAACCTTTTTAACTATTATCCTTTTATCAAGTAATTTACACTTTGAGAGTAAGAATAATTAACAAATCATTCCAAACAACCAAATAACGAGTCATTAATGAAATTTGTGGACTTATCTCAAATTTTTGGTTGAATCTTGTATTTTTATAAATTTTATATCATTTAATTAGATATTTTATATTTTAAGTTATGAATTATGTCAATTTTGACACTATTCATTACATGATTTTTTTTAAAAAATCACAAAAACTTGATTACTTCAAAAAATAAATAAATTAACAAATCTATAAAATGTCAAGTTCATCTATAAAATTCATGGATGGAATCAAATATTTCTAATTATATTTATTTTAATATTATTAATATAATTTATTTGATTCTTTATTTAATGAAACTATTACTGCATCATCTTTATGTCACAATTAAATATAATTATTTAATTCCTTAAAATTATTAATAAATTACCATTCTATAGGTAATAATTTTATATTTATAAATACTATTTATAGTCTAAGATATCCCCTATATAACTCTATAATAAAATAATTTACTTTTTAAAAAAAAAGTGTAACAAAAATGACTATTCATTGAATATAATATTATAAATGCATTAATGTCATCCAAGTGGCTCCATGGGGTCCTAAAATAGACTCAAGGATGGTAATATTTAGGATAAACTCATCCAATTAAATTAGGACAAGTGTTAGGATATTTTTATATTATTATAATATTGTTTTTACCTTTAATTACCTGATTTACCTTTAACTGTGGTAATAAAATAAATTACTAAAGTTTCTATTTATAATGTCCAAAAATAAAAGGGACCTATTTACAGAATTTGGACCTTTTGATTAAAAATATAGAATCCATTTTTCCAAATTCAAAAAAAAAATTGGTAGAAATTAATTAAAAATTAATCCCGTTAACGGAATGAGAAAACAATTTTTTGAAGTAAAACATTCAAAAGTTCACATTGTTATTATATTTAATTTTAATTTGAAAAAGAATCCAATTAACGAAATTGTATTAAATAATAAAAAATTCATCTAATGATTCCTTAAAACCATGTAAAATTATAATCTAACAATATAAATAAATTAGACCAAAATGCAGTTTGAATTAAAAATGTAGTATTTTTTACAATTCATTAAAATATTAATTTAATTAGAAAAATACCAAAAATTCATCCAAAGTAAATTTTTATTCCCTGATTTCAAATGAAAAATTTATTTTTTCAAATAGAATATATAAAAGTGAAAAAAACTAGATTTAAAATGGGTTCTCTATCAAAAGGTGGTAAAACCCCTTTTAAAAATATTAGATTATTTTATGCTTAAAATTGGATTTATTCTCATTTTAAGCCACTAATATTTATTGGATGAAAGTATAAATATTTAATAAACATGTTTAAACATAATATAGTTAGTTCTGTTCATTCTTTCTAGTACAACAGCTAGGTGATAACTACTATTTAAAATAATAATATTAATATTTCTGTGCAATGTAGAATTTCAGAGAAACCCATTATTGTGTGTTGAGTATGCTATCCGACATAACATACCCATAAAAGTAAAATTAATATCTAATTAATTAATATTAATAGATATGAAAAAGTCTTATTCTATAATTACCTAATATGTTACATCCTTTCCCCCTTTTGGAAATTACATCCTCATAATTTTATTTACTTATCAAATAAGTGGGGGTATTTCTCCCCCATAACATTTTTAGATTTCAATGTTGTCTCTTTAACCATATGGGTTTTCCAAAAAACCATAACCTGAATAATTACCTTATTCTGCAACACTTTCTCTCTACGTTCAAGAATCTAGACTGGCTATTCCTCATAAAAAATATTCTCTTCCAACTGAACTAATTCGGGACTCAAAACATGAGATAGATCTAGTATATACTTTATAAACATTGAAACATGAAAAAATTGTCTACCTGGGATAGACTCTGAGTTAAATCCACTTGGTAGAAAACTGATCGAAATTTCTCTAGGATTTCATAGGGTCCAATGAACCATGGAATCAACTTTCCCTTATTACCAAAATGCATTAAACTTTTCCCTGGAGAAACTTTGAAAAAGACATGATCACCAACCTCAAACAAAAGATCCTTCATCTGGTTATCCACATAAATTTTCTGTCTGTAATGTGCTATCCTCATTCCTCTCTGAATCAACTGAACTTTCTCTACCATTTCCTCTACCAATTATGGTCTCATCAACTTCTTTTCACCCACTTCATCCCAAAAGGCTGAAGTTCGACACCGCTTTCCATATAATGCCTCAAATGGTGCTATCTATATGTTGGAATGATAAGTATTATTATAATAAAACTAAAACAAAGAAATATTTTAATCCCAACTTCCCCAGTAATTCATTTAACATGTATATAACATGTCCTATAATGTCTGAATTGTTCATTATAATTACCCCTTTGATTGTGGATGAAAAGATGTATTAAAATTTAATTCTGTACCCTATTTTTTTTAAGGACTTTCCAAAAGTTATAAGTAAACCTAAGATCATGATCATATAAAATATTGAAGGGAACTCCATGTAACTTGACTGTCTATTTAATATACAACTGACAAAGTTTATCTAGAGAAAAAATATATCTAATAGGAAGAAAATGAGCAGATTTTATTCAATCAATAAATAATAACCCATATCACAATGTTTCCTTGATATGTCTTTGGTAACCCAAATATGAAATCCATAGATATATTTTCCCATTTTCAATTTGGTACTGGAAAAGGATGAAGCATCCATTTCAGTAAATACCGCTTTGGTTTAACCTGTTGAAAAAAAAATCTCAGAGTAAAGTCAGCAATATGTCTTTTCTTTACATCCCACCAATAATACTCCTAAAGATCTCTATGAAACTTAGTACTACCCGGATGTGCTGAAAACAGAGAACTAAGAGCTTCAAATAATAAATATTTCTTCAACTGTGAATCACAATACACACATAATATCTTTCCAAACCTCAAAATAAAATCTTTATCAGTGTTAAATTCAGGTAACTTACCCTTCTGAACCAATTATACATTTTTCTACATCTAATTGTCTTCCTCATGTGGTTTCTTAGTTCTTTCTGATAGAGATGATTTCACTAACACCTGAAACAAAACAGAGGAATTTCCTACACAATAAAATTTCAATCCAAAATTCATCAAATCATTAACCAAAGGATATCATTCCAATTTTAGCATGGTTAATATAGCATTAATTTTTAAAATCAAAACATCATCTACTTTATTTACTTTTCCTAGATGGTAATGAATAGTGAAATCATAATCCTTGATTAATTCTGGACATCACCTCTATCTCATATAAAATTATTTCTAAGTGAATATATACTTTAAATTTTTTTATTAGTATATATTTCACATTTTACACCATAAAAATGATGCCTCCAAAATTTTAATGAAAAACAATAGAATCTTATTCCAAATCATGTGTAGGGTAATTTAACTCATGAGGTTTCAAATGACATGAAATATAAGAAATTACCTAATCATTATGAATTAGGACACAAGAAATTCCATTCAATGAAGCATCACTATAGATAACAAATTCACCATTCTTGGAAGGCAGGGTCAAAATTGGAGCACTTACCAATCTTCTTTTCAGTTTTTGAAAACAATTATCACATTCTTTTATCCAGATGAAATAAACTTCCTTACATGTTATCTTAGTTACTGGTCTAGATAACTGAGAAATATTTTAAATAATCCTTTGGTAACAACCTTTAATCTAAGAAAACTGTGAATCTCTATGATATTGGTAGTTTGTGGATACTCTTCAACAACTTTTATTTTAGAAGGGTCAACATTATACCATATTTAGAAACAATATGAACAAGGAATAAATTTTTTTTGAAGCCAAAATTAAATATTAATAAACTTTCCATATAGTTTATTTTATTTTATGGTTTTCAAAATAGTCCTAAAGTTAATTTCATGTTCCTCCTGACTTTTAGAATTTACAAAAATATCATAAATAAACACAACCACAAACTGATCCAAAAACCAATGAAAGACTACACTAATAAGATTAATAAATACAATAGGTGTATTAGATAAACCAAAGGGAATAAATATAAAATTATAATGCCTATATCTCATTCAGAACACTATCTTTGGAATGTCTTCCTCTTCCATCTTCAGCTGATGGTACCCAGACCTCAAATCAATCTTTGCAAAATACTGAGCTCCCTGAAACTGATCAAAAAAATAATTGATATGAGGAAATAGATACTTTTTCTTAACAGTGATGTTATAAAAGTTTCTATAATAAATAAAAAGTCTCATAGAACTAGCTTTCTTTTTCAAAAATATAATAGGATCACCCTATGGTGAAGTGCTAGGTCAAATGAAAGCTTTATCAAGCAATTGTTGCAACTATTTTTTTCAATTCCACCTATTATACTTGAGCCATTCGATAAGTGGGTTTAAAAATAGGCTTATCATCAAGCACTAAATGAATAGTAAATTTAACCTCCTAATCAAGAACAATACCAGACAATTCATTAGAAAAAACATCTATAAATTTTTTCACTACTAGAATGTCACTAATCAGAACTATTTATTTCTTTTCAACAACAGGAGATAGATAACTTTCACTGCCATATTTAATCAATATCTCAGCTTCTTGGTATGTTATCAAAGGTATGAAATCATTGAATAAAACTCTCTTGGATTTTTAATATATTTTAGCATGATAAATTGAAAGAAAATCTATACCAAAAAAGATATCAAATTATACTATGGAAAGTTCAACTAGATTTTCAAGAAAAACCATCCCACTAATGATAATAATATGATTCCAATAATTCTTGGGTTCTTTAATACTTCCACCCATATTTTTGACCAAAATTTATATATCACATTCATTAGGAGATATCTCTAATTTACTTGAAAGCTCTCAGAAATTAATGGATGTGAATATCCAGAGTCAAATAGAGTATTGGGATATTTTGAAAAAACTAGTAACATACCTATCACCACTTCATTTGATGGCATCACATCAACCATAGTAGTAGAAAATGATTTTTCCATTCCCTTATTCTTTCAATATTGTTGTTTTCCACCTTGGGTAATCAAATTTGGATACACATTGACATAATTCCCTAACTCAATGCAACTAACACATCTTACCACAAACTTTTCATTACTTGCATGATCATCTCCCTTGTAGTCACGAGAAATATGACAAGTCTTACCAAATTAGAATCACTTCCCAGAATTTGAGATAAATTCTTGAGAATTATTTTTACCACCCTTCTCACAAGATGGAAATTTATTTTTCCTTCCTCCAAACTTATTTGATTAATTATTTCCCATTTAATACCAACTGGAAAAATTCTTTTTCTTTATCTCACAAAAGACATGATCATCAGAAAACATCATTTCTACATTCTTAGCACATCAGAAAAGTTTCTCATAGATTTTAAACTCACAAGAAGCTAATGTCCTTCAATATTTTGGTATCAATCCTAAGTAAAACCTATTTATCTTACTATTAATATCCCAGATAAAATTTAGGACGTACCTTGACAAATAGGTGAAATTTTCTTTATATACATCCACCGAATTTTCATCCTTTTATCTCAATTACAAGAATTTATTTTCCATTCTAAGTTGAAAAAACTTATGAAAATATTCCTCAAGGAGTATTTTCTTAAATTCATTCCATTTCATGGAATAAATATCATCAATTCCTCCGATATTTTTAATCATTGACCACCATTGATCGGCTTCACCTTCAAAATGATAAACATAAAGACTAGTATTTTGATTGTCTCAACATCCCATGAAATAAAAAATCTTTTCTAGTGCTTTAATCCACCCTTTAGCTAGAATAGGGTCATATGATCCTCGGTATGATGTGGGACGTTGCCTCATGAAATGATCCACTACCAACATATTCCTCTATGGTTGATCTGATTGATCTCATGCGTGGACACCACCACCATTTATCACCTGATTCAAATATTCCATCACTAAAACAAACTGTTTAGTTCTAATTCTGACCATCTCAAGATACTGATTTGGAAGGTTTTTTTCCTCTGTATTCCTTCCCAACAAAGATGCCCTTTTTCCTCCGTGGAAAACCATTTCGAACAGACATATCTGAGATGAAGTAACATGGTAATATTGAAATTCTATTTCATTTCTATTTGAACATAAAATAAAAATCATTTATGAATATTCTATTAACAATATTATAACTCCTAAAGTTATCAAAACTAACCTATGATACTAAATATAAGGCCCTATCCTTAAAACATTACTCAATCTTGAGTTAAGTCAATATTTTGACTTTATTTCACATTGAAGATGTTTTAAAGTTTATATCATTAGAGAATTAGGTGATAACTATTACATAATAACTCAAAAAAAAAAAAAAAATTCAAAGTAGAAACTTTTAATCACTATCTATTTTTTTATAAAACAAAAAATGTTTAAATAGAAACATGGTTTAATTTCATGTTTAAACATTATAACTTTTACTTGATCCCATACTTGACTCTATTATCCTTAAAATCCTATGACATTTTTTTCAAAAGCTTGGGATAAGCAAAAAAAGATTCGTATGAGATAAAAAAATAATTAAAACTATTATACTTGAAAAAATATATAAACCATGAATACTTTATCATAAAATTATACTTTTCACCTTTGAGAATTAGTAAATTCTCTTCACTAAATATAAGATCATTGCTTACCATTTTTGTAATAAAAAGTTTACCACAAAACCCATAGAAATCACATATAACATATAAAGGTTACTAAGGACATAATCATACTTAAATGGAATAACTATATGGTCAACATCTATACATATCACTAAATGGAATAGCCATACAACTAACTTCCATACCCAATGCATTTGAGGTTATAAAATAACCACCCGTCCTTGGTTTATCACGGAACCACCCATCTTTGGTTTATCACAAAACCACCCATTTTTGGTTTATCATGTAACCACCCATAAAATGTAAAGTTACTATTATATAATCATATTATATAAAAGAATTCATTTATCAACATTTTACTCATAAAATTTCATTTGCAATCACAAGAAATAATATCAAGATATTGATATAGTCAATCCACTTTCAAAACTATTTTCAATACTAAAAAACTGAAAAAGGTAATAAGGGATTTCATTTCCTTTTAAAAAAAATCAAGGATTATAGAGTAATCCAAATCTAAAATAACATTTATGATGGCAGAGAAGTCATTGTCTCTACTTATGTTAAAAAAACATTCCTTTTGTCATTTTGTAAAGAAAGTAAAACTCTTATTGTAAAAAGATTCCATTTAAAAATTTTGAATGAAATTAAAGATAGATATAAAATGTCCTATATAATCCTTTTATATCCTTATAAATAAATATATAAATTAATATCATAAAGAAAAATATTTGATAATTAAATCTTTAAACGTTCAAGGTGTCCTATAACACTTTTAACTTTTAAATATTAATATACATGAATTAATACATCTACCAAAACATTAAATAACCTTAATATAGATAAAATATGGATATTAAATGTAATAGAGGCTGTATATACACCTTATAAAAGAATAAAGCTGCATATTATCAAGAAATACCTTAATGAAAGGAGATTGAGATGAAGTCCCTTACCTTGAGTTCAATTCATCATGTATGTTCCTTGTTCTTCATGAATAATAAACATAGGTTAATTTTTAATTTCATGGGAACCCGTTTTCAAGTTTTTTATTACCTTTATTTCACTTATTTATAATTTTATAACAATTACTTAATTATTTATGTTCATGTCAAACGTTTTTATCGATATTCGGTTCTTGAGTTAAAAATGAACATGGTTTGATGTCACTAGTCCATGTGTTTATAAGTAATTAATAAACTAAATAATATTCATGAAATCATTATATTTTTTCTAAATAAATTATACTTTTAAATCAAAACATTATATATTATTATGAAAAATGAACAATGTTATATTCATGGAGAAGGTAAACCGTATGTACGCATGAGTAAAATTTTCCATTTTTAAATGATCATTATGGAATGAAGGTAAGTATTCTTTTATCTTTAAATAATGATTATAAAATCATTAATATCATATTAATATTTTAAATATACTTATATATATCATAAAATTTATGGAATGAATAAAAATGAGTCACATCACTTCGTAGAGGTGATAATTCACACACACACACGAATGACATTATAATTTTTATGTGCATAGAAATTACTAATGTAATTGATATATTATTATCCTATAATGATTAGTATGTCATTAATATAAAATATTAATATTAATTTTATATTTATAACCACTCATGAGATACGATTATGGAAAACAAATTATATCAGTTCATAGAGGGGATAGTTCACACGTACGCACAAACGATTAATTCCTTTCCCATTTAATGGAAGTGGAGATGGATTTAGGTGATGATATTAACATAATAAAATCTTAGTATATTTATTATACTATATTTATTATTTCATCTTAGAATAATAAGGTTTGAAGGAAGTTTAAGAAGAACTAAAATATAAATAATTAAATAAAAACATTACATTTCCTTCATATGATCACCTTTATTAACACCTTAACACCTCTAAAGAGGATGTTATACCAAAACCAAGGCTTCAAAATGTGAGGAAGGATTATATAAAAGGGTTTGGGAAGATCTTGGTCAAACCAAAATGTTTTGGAAGTGTGATTAATAGAGAGGAATGAGTGCTTTTTTATAGGAGAGGGGAGGGGGAACCCTTAGAATTATTAAAAGTATTAAATTAATATAAATTTAATTTCGACTCCAAATGTGTATAAACTTAGTTATTTAGAATATAGGATAATTATGGGTCAAAATATAATCATCCAATGAGAATTAGACAAGTTTTTTTAATAATTTTTAATCCTTATATTTTTGTTTTATCCTTTTTAACTCTTAATTTTTTATCATGTAATTTACACTTTGAGAGTAAAAATAATTACCAAATCATGCCAAACGACCAAATAATGAGTCATTAGTAGAATTTTTGGACTTATATCAATTTTTATGTGGAATATTATATTTTTATAAATTTTATATCATTTAATTAGATATTTTATATTTTAAGTTATGAATTATGTCAACTTTGATGCTATTCATTACTTGAATTTTTAAAAAAATCATAACCACTTGATTCCATCAAAAAAATTTACTCATATATAACATGTCAAATATATCCATAAAATTTGTAGATGAAATAAAATATTTCAAATTATATATATTTTAACATTATTAATATCATTTATTTGATTGTTTCTTTAATAAACCTATTACTGCATCATCTTTGCGTCATAATTAAATTTAATTATCTAATTCATAAAAATTATAAATAAATTACCATGATGTAGGTAATAATTTTATCTTTCTAAATAATATTTATAGTCAAAGATATACTGTGTATAACTCCATATTAAAATAATTTTACTTTTTAAAAACAAAATTGTAACAAAAATGACCATTCATTGAATATAATATTATAAATGCATTAACTTAACTTTAATTTGAGTTTGGATACAAGGTATTCCTCCACATATCTCCATAGAATAGGATCATTGGATTTGGGAAGAAAGGAAATCTATGTCCCAGGTACATCAACCCCTTCAAGTTTATTGATCATGTTAGAGTTGTGGCCTAATGACTAGAACTTCCACCTTTCATGTCTCAAGTACACGATTTATTCCATGTATCCCTCCTGAGGAAGTACATGTTAGATCCATCACATGTACTGATTTAAGAGGTGGTACATTTGGAAAATGATCTATTATACGGGGAGAAGCCAGTAAAGATCTTGGATAGTAGAGATAAAGTTCTACACAACAAGACTACTCACCTGGTTAGAGTACAATGGAAGAACCATAAGTAAAAAGAGGAAACATGTGAACCTAAGGAAGTGATGAAGGAGAAGTACCCACACCTATTTTCAACTTATAATGTAAAATAAAATTTCGAGGGTGAAGCTTCTTAAGGGGGGAAGAATATAATGACCCAAAAATTTTATCAATGAAATTTACCTTCTTATAGTTATGTCATTTAATATAAATTACATAAACTCACATAAAGAACAAAATAAAAACTTTATAAATTAAGAATTAATGAAATAAGAGGTATTTATAGAAGTTAAAAAACCCATACCAATGGAATAGTAACTTTGTCTTTGCAATAGTAATACGACCTTTATGAATAGTAAACCGACCAATAGAATATAAACCTCACCCATGAATGTATAAATAAAATTTTCACATCTTTTTAATGGTAATATGATATAATTATATCATAGTATAAGTAAATAAGTGTTTTATAAATTATCAATTAAGTGTTTATATTTTTATAAAACATAAATGTTTATTTTCAATTTTATAATTAATATAATGATTTAAAACAAAACCTAGTTTCATAAAATGTATTCATAAATTAATATTTTCTTGTTTTATAATTACAAGATAATTTTAGTATACCTCAATTTATTTTTCATAGTGTTATAAAATCGTTTATAAATTTAAAATCAGTATTTTCGAAGAAAATGATGATTTTAATTAAATATTAAATTTATGTTATTTAGAAAATTATTTTCATAAAATTGAGTTCATTTTTTAATTCTAAACATCAAAAAATGGTTAGGGTTAAATTTTGATATTTTTTTGAAATACTTGAATTTTTGGTAAATAATAAAATACACTAATTTACGGTATAGGCTAAATACTTGATTAATTGAGTCTTAGATGATGTGTGTATGATATAAGCCCATAAAATCAAAATATCCTTTATTATTTTAATATATTTATTGATAATTTTTAAACTATTCATAGTCTCGATCCACAATATTAACTAATGAATAAAATAATGAGATAACACCCCTCTCCCCCGCTATAAATACCACCCATCACCACCTATTCTCCTCACACCAATAAATCTTTGATACTTATCTAAATTATGCTTAAATATATTCCCAATACCATCCCCCATGTTTAGGATTTTTTCATCTAAAAAAAATACCAAAACCAACCCCCTAAGGAGGTTCTCAAGAAGAAGGATTCAAGAGGTAAAATCCTCTTTCTTTTCTTTTAATTTCTTTTCAAGTTCTTTTCTTTTCTTATTCTATCCTCACCTACCCTCATATAAATGGAATGATAAATCACTTATATTACATATAATATAATTGTATTATTCAAATTGAATAATCCATCATCATTTCTTTCCCCTCTCATTTTGTACTAAAAATGAAAACATTATCCGCGATGTGTTAATTTATCACATTTTAGGATGATAAATTTTCAATTTCCATTCCCTCCTTCAAGACTACTTAGAAAAAAAATTTATGGTTAAAAAATATTATAATATATGTATTAAATCCTATGTAATTTTATGTAACATTTATATATACATGATATTAATTAATAAAAAAAATAGTTTGTGATGATAAAAAAAGTCCAAAATAATCTAAACATTTATGATTAATGTCTTATCTAATGATTCATCCTCACCCAAAATTACCAAATTAATTATATAAAAATTTAATTTTTTGGAAGTTCATTAATAATATATAAATTCAATTCTAAAAAACCATTCTCATTTTTCATGATTTTTCATACATGTATACAAGTAACAGATCTTAAGAATCAAGGAAACGAACGCTCTCAAATGATGAAATTGTACCTTATAACTCATCAAAAGGGCCATAAATGAAATTAATAAAATTATAATAGATAAAATTAATGCATAAAAGCTTCTAAATTAATTAATTAATCGATTTAATTTTATTAACCATGACATTAATATCAAGTGCAGAACACTTTTAGAATAAGTTAAGGGATTCTACCCGAACCTCTATTTTTTCCTTCGAGTTACTCTTTCTCTCTCTTTACCCCAATGTAATTATTATTTATTTTTATGTAATTATTAAAAATTATTTTTATATCTTCTAAAATCATCTATCCATATCATATCATAAATCGTTTATGGGTTAATACATGTTTTAAAAAGGCTCCCTTCCCAATTCTTCCTGATATGTAAGACGGATTAAAGGGAACTCCCGACTTCTTACCCATTTTCAAGTGTACTCCATAATATATTTTAAGCCACCATTATTTTTCTAAAATTAATCATTTTTTCATAAAAAATATCTTTTTCAATTCTGGTTTTATATAAAATATTATACCTTTACCTCTTTAAATGCTCTTTAATATTTTCCTTAAATCGCACTAAAATGTTTTATTTATAAAGTTTATTAAACACTATTTTTATATGTTTTCACTCCATTTTGACATAAATTATCATGATATTTGCCTATTTTCTCTTGTTAGTATCCATTCATAATTTTAATACATTCTTTCATGGACACCTTTATGATATTCCCTTTTGTTATGCCTTTTGACATGGTTATGATACCCAATTCTTTCCATGGGTAACCATTATGTTTATGATTGATTACTTATGTATGATTATTTATGTGGAATACATATTCCTGATAATGTTATGATGGGTGTGCCAAGATATTTCTCCATTTCATTGGGTAATCTTTAGTCTCATGATACTTCATGTTGGGATAGTGAGTGAACCTGAATCCTTTATGGGAATTTATCTATCATGTTTTGGAAGCTAGCCCAAACTCATGTTTATGTCATGTTATATGGTTTTTACACATTCCTATGATGTCATGGTTATATTTTCTCCTATTATACATGGTATTATTACTTATTTTTATTCATTTTCCATTCCTTTATGCCATCATGTTATGCCATCTAACCTATATGCTCTGTTTTATTCCTATGCTTATTTACTTATTAGGTTTTTAGCTCATCCCTTTTGTTCATGTGTTCCCCATGTTTTCCTATACAGATATAAGGGATAAAATAGAGTTAGGAGCTCATTATGAAGATTAAATAAAGGTTTTTTTGTTACATGATATTTAATTATGTACCTAAAATTCCAAGACACCATACTTTACGATCCTTGACTTGTAATTTGATGTTTAATTATACTTAAAATCATATAATAATATGTGTAAAAGTCTAGGGTCACTATAGACACACCGAATATAAAATAAATTTAATTATAAATATTAAAAATCAATGAAATTAATTAAATTAAATAAATACCAACACATACACTAGTATTGATCTATCTTATGAACGGTCATACATGCAATGCATACTCAAAAGTAAATCGGTTTACATTTATTTCTTATTCATTCTTTATTATTAAGATAAAATTGATGGAATTAATTAATTAATTGATTAATAAATAAATCAATTAATTAATTACCTTTCATATTAATGAAAATCCAAATACTCTTAGATATAACCATCATTAAGTAATTAATGTAAAATAAACAGAAGAACCATTTATTAAAGATTATTACAATAAATTAATGGAGAATTTAAAATTATTTAAAAATTATTAAATTATAAATTATAACATGTTAAAATCAATAATATAAGATTTTAATGATGTAATTTTCAATTTAATGTAATTTAATTCTTCCATTAATTGGGAGACTACACAATTTTTACTATCCGACTACATGTTGTGTAACTCGGTTGTCGTGCATCTGGATGACATGCATGGGGCTTCCACTTGTTAACTTGATCGAACTACACAATGTGTACATTCTATCTAGGCATATTGTATCTTCTTTCCATGTGATCGAGATAAAATCCCAGGCTTAGGTGTGTATATCAACTGGACTATATGACATGTACGAGTCTGCTACACGCCATGTGTCCCTTATGTCGTGTGTCCACTATTATCGCTCAATGGATCACCATGCATTTCAGAAGTAGGAAATTATAGACTACATGGTGTATACACTGCATACACATCTCATATATCATAAATTAGCTAGGTTTTTAGTCTCATGCGGTTTGATTGTGTATAATGACCACACAGATTGTGTGATTTATGCCTCTAACCCATGTAGACTACACTGTGTGTAAACCATCTATATGATGTATAATTAGAAATACCATGTTTTAGGTTGTCTAGATCTATAAATGGTGTGAAATAAATGAACCTTGTGTAATTAACTACTTTTCATTTTATGTATCCCTAGATACATCTAGGTGCAGTGAACATTGATACATGGCGTGTACTCTTGCTACACAATGTATAACCCAATTTTACTGGCCATTTTTTTGGAAATTCATAAGGGAATATCTGGTCATTCTTCATCTATTTTTATACCTCTAATAAAATGCAGCACTGAATGAACATGATCAATATTCCTATAACATTTTAATTATAATTGGATTTAAGAACAAATAATATGAAATGAAACATTAAACCATGATTGTGTATAGATCAACAATCTAATATATAATTATAAATTGAAAACATGACTGATTTAATGCCACTTGAAGGTTCTGGGTGTAGTATAAGCATGCAGTGGTGGGATATATATTAAAATTTATTTTAATATTTAGTTTCCTGAAAACCCAAACATGAATCTTTCATGTTATATTTAAATCTAAAGAAAATAATTACCTTTTCTTAGGATCATTCTTAAGGGACATTGTTGATCTTCTGAAAGACCCATTTTAGATTTCTATTTTTTCAATGTGAGGATCCAAGGCTAGAATCCCTCTAGTAGTGATCCACGTGTGATCCTTTGACCTTCGAGAAATTACAATTGACTTTCAGGTGCTAGCATGGTGAATCAATTATCTTGCGTTGTTTGTGTTGATCACTCATCCTAAGATCATGAAGGAATAACTCTTTAATTTCTCATTCTTGGGAGGGAGATAGAAAAATGAATTTCATAGATAATTCATTGTGCACAAAAATTATCTATATCCTGATTAACCTACATAATAGACATAACCATCTATTTATAGAGCTAGGGTTTAGTTTATAATATTATTTAATTGTGTACGGACCCTTAAAAAATATAATAACCATCATAAAACCCCATTCCATTCCATAAAATAATAATAATAATAATAATAATATTTTACAAAATGCACTAACTTTCACAATGATGTATATTATTTACCGACTTGCAAATAAATATTCATCGTCAGACACAGTCTTGGTCCATTCAAACTCCTCAACATTTATTGAATACTAGAATAAAAATATATTTTTTCTATTAAATAAATATTTTGTTATGAAACAAGTAAATGAATATATATTAAATATTCAATAAAATAAATAGATATATTTTATCCACATTCTGGTGAATAAATATTTATTTAAGTTATGCAATCAATAAAACTTAATTAAAATTATTCATTGGTTTGAAGAATAATATTTATTCCATTAATTAAATTAAAATAAAATTTAGCTGATATTAATGGAAACACTTAGTGTGTGACCCTATATGATTCTTTCTCATTTGAATTAGGTGGGTATGCCTAAATTCCAAGATTTATGTCTAGAAATGGGTCAAGGAACCCAAGAGAAAGAACTTAATTTCACAATTTTGACAATCACATACAAACCCTCACTATGTAATATAATCCATTTGTCACAATATCTCATCAAACAGCTTACACATCTGTTTCATTAACCTATGTGATTGATACAGGTTTCTTTTACTATCTAATATAAACATCATTACACCATGGACATGTAATTTAATATGATAATTAAATTCCTACCAAAGGTCCTAGATATAAACTTCTATATAGGTGGAAGATAAAAACCCTTAACTTATTAATTAATAAAATGTCATTCAGGATACAAAAAACATATCAAAATTTACTATGAACTGTTATCATCATGTTTTAAAAAATACATTTAAGTGAATGAGTCATAACATGCATTAATAATAATCTTAAAGTCTAAGGACCATTACAGACACTCATAGATAGGAATATCTGATGAAACCAAAACATATAGAATTCTTACTGGTGGATCTGTTTGTATAATTTTCCTTCTTGGAAATTACCAAATTAAAACTTAATGATAAGAAGAATAATTCAATTATGAGTACTTTTACCTGATATTCTATGTAGTATGTTCCCTATCATAGTAAATTATTTGACTATAAAACTACATTTAATAGATACAATCATAGAATCTAAAGATTCTCATCATAGTAGGGAACTACTATGACCTTATCAATATGATAGATACTCTAAGACATTTTCACATTAATGTTATGTATAATAACAATAAATATGTGATAATATATTAAATTAATATTTAATTCTTTTAATATACAAGAAATATAAAGTAAAAAGTAGTTGGTTATTTGGAACCAACTCCAATAGTAGTGGGGTACCTTTATTTGATATTTTGTTGGATATTATATTATTAGTAGGATATGATTATTAGAGAGCGAGCCACGGTGATTATGAGAAATTATCATATCTATTTATGTGAGTAGTTAGCATCCGTTTTTATTTACAAGGCTTTAGTATGCTTTATTTATATTTTTCATGAGAGGCTATGGGGAGGATCCTACCGATTATACATAATATTTTCACCCTATGTATATAGAAACTATTTTTCAGGACCACAATATTTTTTTGGTGTTTTAACTAGACATTACTCCCTCATCTTATTGTTTTATAGATATTTGGGATTTGAGGTTTTTGCTTGGGATTTTAGTTTGGGTACTTGTAGATTCCCATTTTTAGTGGCTCCAAGTTTATAACATCACATGCATTTTTTAAGATCTCTTTAAATTTTTATTAGATGGTGTAGTTTGGTGGTTTTATCTAATCTCTTATTCATAATGTTTTTCTTAGAGGGCAATGCATTCCATTTTTTTGTATGATATACCCTCAGTGCTTGTTGCCAACGTTTGACCTATTGGAGTTGGTCTTTGGTTGTCATCATCTCCCTTATATAATTTTCATCCTAGGAGGAATAACTTTGGGGGGAGGGGTCATGATAAAGTTTCATAAAAGGTTAATTTGAGAGATATAATTAAGTTTGGAGGTGGGAACTTATGATGACTATATGTTTTAGTAGTGAAATGACATCACAAAAGTTTATCATGTGATGTAATCAAGGGAGACCTACTAGGAAATGGGTATTTAGGGCCCCCTTTGATCCTATGTGAGTACTTTTAAGTTTTTTAATCCTTATAACTGAAGTGATGCTAGTTAAAGAGTTTAGATTTTGGAAAGGATCATGCATTATTCTTTATTATGTATATGTTTAAAATGGGTAGACCTTGGGGTTAGTTTGAATATTAAATAATTAATCCTAACTATTATATATTCTAGGTTTATGTTTCCCTGAACAATTTTATTTTATTAGTATGACTCATGGTCGAAATCCTCATTATGTTCATGCCAAAGTGGTTTAGCAAGATGCTCATGTATATTTCTATAGAGTAGAGGTTGATAACGATGAAACTTAAAGGAGGAAACTCTAAAAGTTTCAGTGCCAGAGTCTGTAGAAGTATGAGGGATTAATTTCAGATTCAGTGATAAAGGAATGGTTTGAGAAGATGGAGATAGCCTTTATTTCAACAAGTTCTCATAATGAGTACTAGGTTTCATTAGTAGCAGGGATACTGTGTGGGGAAGCCAGGTAGTGGTGGTTCTTGTTTCTTAGGGATTATGAGGAGTTAGCTGTATCATAGGAGTAGTTCGAGAATATCTTTTGAGATGAGTTTCTTTATTTGGCCAAAAGAGTGGAAAATCATCAAGAACTACTTACCATTCAACAAGGGAACTCCATTGTGTATGTTATTGAGATTCATTTTATGAACCTTGTCCGATATACTCTATAACTTCTACCAGATTAAGAGGCCAAGATGATGAATTTCAAGGAGGCTTTACATATAAAGATCCAACATCATGTTACTCCTTTTATACTGCTGACCTATCTCAAGGTATTAGTGAGAGAAGTGGTTATTGAGAAGATTCTAGATAGAATCATATTATCACAAGATGGTATTCATTAGGATTCTACAAATAGTAGAGCTTGGATATGGGGTTTCGAGTTTCCTAGATAGAAGAGTTTTAAGATAGAAAGGGATCAGTCCCAACAATATTCATCTTGTTTATCTGGGGTTCCAGTTCTAAGGCCCCTATTAAGGGTAATATGCCTATTTTTCTTATGGATATCATAGTAATTAGGGGAGAGAGTGTCCAAAATTTCTGATCTTTTAGTGTATGATATGTGTTCCACTTCTGGTTCTTCCATTACAACAGTTTCAAATGAGGTAGTAGTAGCTAGGTGATTCATATTTCTATCAAAAGAGGGGATATTAGGTTGGTAGAAGACAACCCCATTATTCTCCTTATACTTATAGAGTATAGTGTGACCATGGAGGTGGTTATTATTAGGGTTAGAGAGGTCACAAAGAAGGCCATAGTCAGCTGAATGCTCTTGATTTTCTAGTTTTACGTGAGATAGACATCATTTGAGGAACTATTTGCTTATTCTATACTTGGGTTCATGAATTATTTGATTTAGGATCTATGTAATTCTTTATATCACCTACCCTAGGGTCAACATTGATACTTCAGGTGGAGAGGATTCTAGTTCCCTTAGAGTAGACTGCAACAATTAGAGGTTGATCTTATTTGTATGATGTATATAGAGACTGTGAACTAGTGCCAAAGAAAAATGATATTGGGGAAACTTTCTATTTTTGAGGATACAACCATATTCCATCATCCTCAGAATGTATTGGTTGTATTTAGTACTGGTTATGTTGAATTTTATAGGGATGAAGACTATGTTCTATGATGCTGGAAAGATTTTTTTATGTTCATTGGTGAGAGAGACCCTCAAAGAGGTTATAGGTGTGTTTCTTCATTGTCTCACTTAATGGTTGAGTTGATGCTAAGTTCATTAGAGGTTTAACTGATGGTGTTTTCCATGGTCATGGAAGAGTACACTTAATTCATTCTTGAGGTTTGTTGATAGGCCTAAAGGGCGTCATTATTTCCATTAAGTATGATCAAAATAAAAATTTATAAAACTCATTTTAGTGATACTAAATTAATTAAATTTAATACAGTGGAAATACTGAGATCAATCCCACAGAGGAGGTGAAATTATTTTAATAAGTGTTTTAAAGAAAATTGTTTTACTTCAGTGATTTTAAGAAAGAGGGTGAGGAAAATATATTGGTTTAAAAAAAATATTTGGATAAAGAAATAATTGAAAGCGAAGCAGATTGATCGATTTGAAATCATATTTGAAAGATATACTAGGGTTATTTAGTTTCAGGGTTCAGGTGAAATTGGTTTTTTAGAATATTAAATAGTTAATCCATGTTTGGTTTTTGAGTTTATACATGGTGGGTCTAATGGTCATGGTATCATCTCCTTAACCAAACAACCCCCTTTTCCCATGATCAAGTAGTTTAGGTCATTGTTGAATTGATTTTGTCTCGATACCATATTTAAACCTAGTTTCCATGAATGCAAAAATGGTCATGCCTTAATTAAAGGTAACCATTTGTGAAATTTAAATGGTTCCTTTCATATTAAAAAAACAATGGTTTTGATAAAAATAAAATAAAGGGATTGGAATTGAATGAAGGAATTGAAGAAATACAAAATAAAAATAAAAAAAATACATCCAATGACACCTTCCCCCTTCGGCTACATAAACCCAACACAAGGAGAGTTTTAACCTCTCATCATAGCGATGAGAGAGTAATATAGAAGGAATAAAGTAAAATAAAACATAAAAAACTATGGAGACGTAAAACTAGTGAGGACCCCACATAACATAGCTTCTCACCTCAAGTTTTGGTCTCTAGATCTATTTGATAAAAGCTGCATGATCCTATATTTAGATAAATACATGGGGATTAGGTTTCATTTAATCAATCATAAATATGATCCATTATGAGTCTCAGGTCAACATCTCATTTAATGGTTGTCTGTAGAATAAATTGAGATGTCTATTGAAATTTCCTGTTGGGTTTGTCCAGGATGGTTCACGAAGTGAATGGATTTCATGTCGTGAAAGTTTTAGGCTCTCTTATGATTGAGTTAACATCCTATATTTTATTCACTCAATGTATTTTATCATGATGTGAAGTGTTTTCATGACATGAATTCTGCAATCCCATCTCCATTTCAATTTCATTTCTCTAGTATCATGCCGCGATGTGAAGCAGTTCAACACAAATTATCTTCAATTCATGATAATCATCTCCTTTTGTTAATTTTCTTAATATTTCTAGTATCATTCCATAAATAACAAAACAAGTTAAATAGTCTAAATATTGACAATAATATCAATTATATTGCACAAATTAATGTATTAAAATACCCTAAAATATATGCATGAAATACATGTATCATAAATACCCCCACACTTGAATTCCGACTTGTCCTCAAGGATGAAATATCAACATACTACAAAGTATGTTAACATTACCATTATTTGAATTCAATGTTAATAATTTTTTTTATTAAATTAGAAATTGAATATTCAATAATCACATAGGAAGATTCATCAGTGCCTCATTTTCAAATAAACAAATCCATCAATTATTTTACTTTTATTGTTTTGAAATAGCGAATTTTTTTCATTCATCCATTTTAAATTTTCAATTTATTATGAACATGAATTCCATTTTCAATTTAACTCACTTTTAATTTTTCCTCTAATCATCATGGTACAATTGTATATAGAGTTCAACACATACCTCAAGAATATTTTACTTACCATAGGGTTGTAAGGAATATACTTTATCCCTTTCATAGTGACAAAATCACCAATAATCATGAGGGATTCACCATTTAAGATCAAATGAATCTAAGGTTTAGGGAAAGTAGGTAAATGATGTAAAAAAATTAAATCTAAAAAATAATCTTTGTATCTAAATTAAATTTCATTATAATCAAAAAACGCTTAATAAAATTATCCTCTCCCCCCAGTATCTCAAAGTAATATCATGAAGAAATAAAATGAAATAAATGAAATACCCTCTTATATTATTTATCTTTTTTTGAATTTATTTTTTTTTTATTTCAAAATTTTTATTTTAAAAAATCTCACGTCCACCACCCCACCCCAAATGATCTTCTCATGAAAATATTTGTAATAGTTATAATAAGAACACTGGTCAAGAAATGACATTTTTTGAATTTCCCAAGACATACCATTTTTTCAATATTTTTTTTTACAAGAGGGTGTGCAATAAATACAAGGAATGTGCCTTAAAAAATCCAATGAAAATTCCCCCTACACTTATCCAATAAAAAATGTGCATCCTTTTAACCAGTCTCCATGTAACCCACACTTAAATTAGATAGTCATGAAAAATACTAGAGTATGGTAGGAAAGGAAAATATTGTTTTGTAACACATTTCTTCCCTAAAAAGACTGTTTAGGGATTATATAGGATTTAATAAGGATAAATGTAAGGTGGATATTTAGATAAGTGCTAATCAATCAAATTTCCTCAATCATATTAATTGTGAATTTTATATAATCATATCTATGAAAATATGTAAAGAAATTTCAAGAAGTAAGAATGCCTGAGTCTCACAAGAAATATACAATAGAAAGAATGGAAAATATTGGGCTTAGAGGATGTCTTGGGAATGATAATGTAGGTTTGAGATAATCCCTTATATAAATGAATACTAATAAAAAGATTCATTAATGAAAACATCAGAAATCAAAATCATGTCCAAATTTCAGAAAAAATTCTTTTATAAAAATCAATTAGTATCCTTAAATCATGATTTTCCAAATCCAAATTCACATGATTATCCCTACTAATTCTTTTCCCCATTTTTATTAATTAGATTAATTGAAAAATAAATTTAAAATAATGGAATGTAAAGTATCCTAGGTAGTTTATGTATCCTAGTTAATTTTATTAAAGAAGGAATCAAGTGTGGACATGTAATTAGAAGTCAAAACTTTAACTAAATTAAATATGGTGAATGAAATAGAAAAAATTAAAAACTGAATTACTTACTCCCCATTTAAATATATTTCTAACATTTCTTCATAGGTTTTACCTGCACCGGATTCATGATGTTTATGTGCTTCAAAATGTATATTCTCTAGTTTTCATGATGTGAATGGAGTTTATGATATATATTAGTCTTTCAACATATTTATTTTTCATCCATTTTCTTGCTTCCAGTGTCTTGATGGTCCTGAAAAATAAAAAATAAAAAGGTGATAGAACATGACACAATCAACAAAATCTGAAATATTTTATGGAAAGTTCATGTATCCCTAAAAATATAAAATAAATAATGAAAAAAATAAAAAACTCATGTTACCCCCCGAAGCATTTTTTAAAATCATTGGATCAATCTTAACTCCTTTAGATTCAACTCAGGTTATGGATGATTGAAAAGTTTTTCCCTCATTAGGTTCCATAAATGGTCTCAATTGTGTCTTATCCCCATAGGTCAGCCCCAGTCCTCATTATCAAAATAGATTAACTCTTTCTGATGGTAGTAATTCCTTTATTTCCATCAGGAAGATCCACCATTTATTTCTTAATCATGAAAAACTAAATGTAAGGTAATGTACAATCTATACTAGTTGGAATTTTTCAAACTCGATGGAGTCAGTCACTCCTCTTGTATCAATGGTCTGACCTTTTAGTTTTTTTTCTTATTTTTAGCATTTTTATGTTGAGCATCTTCTTACATAGTAAAAACTATCTCGTGTACCTCTTATCTTTCAATGATACCATAAACTTCAAGTATTTTGTCTTCTAAGAATCATTTTATTCCCTTACATCATATTTATTCATCACTCAATGAATATTGAAACTTACTTGTTCATAAAAAACACTCATAAAAAGTTCTCCCATTTGGACATCGATCAATGCATGCATAGTTTTTAAAAAAGGTCTTCCTAAAATAAATGGAGTCCAATCCTCTTTTATATCTTTCACTAATAAGTCAATTGGAAAGTAGAATTTTTCAACTTTTATCAGATGTATTTGATGTACCCTCAAGGGTATTTCACTTTTGAGTCTTTCAGTAGGGGTCAAAATATGGCAGGCTTCATTTCTTCTCGTCCAAAACTCTTAAAAGTGGTGTATGACATGATATTGACACTCAAAACTATGTCACACACTGATTTTAAAAATTTATTATCTTCAATAAATATGGTAATTGAAAAGAAATGTGGATCATGTTGTTTCTTAGTAAATTCACTTAGTACCACTACTGACCACTCATGTGCGAGTGGGATAGTGCCAATTTCTTCCAGATTATTCTTATTGGCCACCAACTATTTCATTAATTTTTCATATTTCAGCATGTCTATGAGGTATTATTCAAAAAGAATATTTATATTTAGTTTTTTAAAATGTTCCATAAATTTACCTTTTAGTACATTGGTCTTTACTTGTTCCATTCATTCTAGAAAAGGTAGACTTAAGTTGAATTGTTGTGGTTATTATTTAGCTTATTTAGATGCTTTTCCTTACTCTTTTCCATATCTTCAGCTTTTTTTCATCTTGTTGTCTATTTCTCAGTTTAGGATGGTCCTATGTTTTTTTTTCACTTTGTAGGACAATTAAATTCAAATATTCACATGGAAACACTTTGGGGTATCCATGTAGTGCTTCTTTTTTTCCTCTCTCTAAGTAATTCCATAATTTTTCCTACATGATATTTTAGATTTCCCAATGCATCCTTTTGGTTCATTTATTATTCCTTTGTACCTATGATTACCACCCTATTCATGGTTATAAATATGACCAACATTTTTCCAACATATGGACTCGACTCATCAGTGTGGGACTTGGGGTGCTTGTTGTTAGTACACTTATAGCATTTGTTGATATCCTTATGCTTGTTGTTGTTGTGGATTCCAAAATTAAAATTGATAATATGTTTATAATTAGCATAATTGACCCATGTATACATTCCTTGGGGGTTTTTCTACTGGCCCATCATCATATCCTTCTTCTTGGAAGGTGATTTCATCTGTGCCCCCATCTAGTTATTGTAGTTGATCATGTGAATCCCTCTTCATTACGTCTCTTCACCATTCCATTGGAAACTATTTCTTTCCATTTCATCCAAAAATATGTAGCTCTCTTCATGTGACTTCTTCATTAGTGATCCTCTAGCGATAGAATCTATAATCAACTTATTTCTCAATAAAAAAGCCCTTATAAAAAGTTTGAATTAGTATCCATAGCTCTATACCATAATGGGGGAATTTAAGAGTCAAGTCTTTGTAACATTCCTATATAGAGTATAATGATTCTTCTTCAAATTGAAAAATGGATAGAATGTTTACCCATATGTCCATTGAATTAAAATGTGGGAAAAAGCCATTGAGAATGTTCCTGGACATCTCATCCCATGTATTAATGAAATTTTTAGGAATTATTTGGATCCAATCTGGAGATCTCTCTATCATAATGAAAATACAGAAAAAATGAAGTCTTACCACATCAATTGAGACATTATGGAATTGGAATGTGTCATAGAGCTTGAGAAAGATTCCCTGATGTGTTTTTGGATCTTAATATAGTAGTACAGTGAATTTTACACTATTCAAGATCATTTGGATTATAACAGGTTTGATCTCAATGTAGATTTCAATAATAGGGGGTTCTAGGATACTCAGTTTCAATCCTATATTTGATGGAATACCATATTCAGTGATCATAAAAATTTCTAAATCTCTTGGTAAATCTCCTCCAACAGCTTGATTTATCTCTACACCCACCATGGGCCCAGTGACTTTGCTATTTGGGCTTGGTTCATAATCAGGGTTAGACATGATGGTGTCTTTTCTCTTTTCCTATGTGTTTTATGTGTGCATTTAAGGATTTTAACCCCTGAAATTTGTAGCAAAAAATACCAAATGTAAAATGAATGAAATAAAATAAAATAATAAAATTAAAATTTTTCTAAAAAATAATTAGCAAATATCTCTATTTATAATGCCAGTTTTGATAGGCCACAAAGACATTTTTATTTCCTTCGGGTCTAATCAAAAGAAGAATTTATAAAAATCAAATCAATGCTACTTAATTAATTAAAGTAAATATAGTAGAAAGATCTAGATCAAGAACATAGAGACTGTGAAATTAGTATAATTAGGTTTTTAAAGAAAATTGTTTTATTTGATTTATTTTAAGAAAGAGGGATAAGAAAAGGTGTTGGTTTTAAAAACTATTTTAAGAAATAAATAATAAAAAGTGAAGAATATTGATCGGTTTTAAATCATATTTGAATGATATTATGAGGTTTTGTAGTTTTAGGGTTCAGTTGAAATTGGTTTTTTAGAAAATAGACTGATTAATCCTTGTTTAGTATCGTAGTTGAGATGGGGTGGATCCAATGGTCATGGTATCCTCTTGTCAACCCACCAATCCACATTTTCCCATGGTTAGGTAGTTTTGAGAATTATCTAATTGAATTTTTCTTGATACAATATTTAAACATAGTTTCCCTAAATGTGATAATTGTTATGAATCAATTCCAAGTAACCATTTTCATAATATAAATGGTTCCTTTTATATTCAAATATCACTGGTCATGATAAAAATTAAAAAAGGGAGTGAAATTGAATAAATTAATTATAGTAATCCAAAACATGAATAAAAATAAATATATCCAATGACACATTCCCCCTTTAGCTATATAACCCTAACACAAGGCATGTTTTACCCCCTCATCATTGTGATGAGTGAGTAGGAGATAAGGATTAAATTGAAAGAAAACACAATGAAAAGAGTAGAGATACTGAACTAGTGAGGACCCCACACATTGTAGTTTCTCACTTTAAGTATTGGTCTCTAGATCCCTTTGATAGAAGCAACATCTCCCTGCATTTAAATAAGTATAGGGGGATCAAGTTTCATCTAATCTGTCAAAAATGTGGCCCATTATGAGGCATAGATCAATATCACATTTAATGGTTTTCTATTTAATAAATTGAGTTTTCTATTGAAATTTCTTGTCAGGTCTATCTAGGATGGTTCAAGACGTGAATGGGTTTAACATCATGAAATTCCCAGGCTCTATTCTAATTGAGTTCAATTCCTCTATTTGATTAAGAACTTATATGTTTTCACGATGTAATTTTTTTTCAAAACATGAAATGTTTTCATGACATGAATTGTAAAATTCTATCTCCATTGTAGCTTTATTTATTTAGCTTTACATTGGGGCATGAAGTGGCATGATGTGAAGTTTCTTCAGCTAATGATAATTATCTCAATTTTTACATTTTTCAATGTTGGTTGTATTTTACAATAAATCTCAAAACAAGTTACGTAGTCCAAATATTAGAAATAATATCAATTATATTATTCAAATTAATATATTAAAAAACTCTAAAATATATGTATTAATTACACATATCAAGGTTATAACATTACCCTATCTAAATGAGTCCATGTTTTTGATAGCCCCATAGTCATCCACTTATCCAGTGTTGATGTATCTGTATATAATAGTACCTTATGATCCATGGGATCTATAAATATAGATCAATGATATATTTCAATGATGTTTTTTTCGGTTGATCATGTCACCTTGGGGTACTCTAGTTTTTTTATAAAGAAGGCCGATGGAATTATTCCCTGTATTTATTACCTTTAATTGAATCAAGTAAAAGATAATAATTTTTATCTTATTCCATGGATTGATGATTTATTTGATCAATTGAAGGTTTCTAATTAGTTCTCAAAGATCAATATGTGATCAGGATATCATCAGATGTAGGTGAAGGATGATGATGTACTGAAGACTACCTTTCGATGTCATTATGAGAATAATGAGTTATTTTTAATTCTATTCGGTGTGATGAATTATCTAGATGTATTCACGGGGTTGATGAATGTAGTGTTTTGATAGTTTTGTACTAATTTTTTTTGTGGTTTTCATCAATGAAATCATTGTGAACTTTTCATATTAGGAGGACTATATAGAGAATCTATGGAATTTTTTGGATTTCTTCTTCATCTAAAGATATTTGGGAAGAAATCAATGGGTTATTTTTGGGATTTGATGCCTGTTTCAAGGGGTATGTCATGTCTTAGTTTAAAGTATATTTGGATGCTTCAAAGATCAAGGCAATATTTTCATGGGTATTTTGAAATATTTTTTGCAGAGTTGTGGAGTTTTCTCAATATTTCATGATATTGTAGAAGGTTTTTACATGAATTCCGTTAGATTTAAACTCCTCTTAAATTCATGTCTAGAAAATATCATTCATTCATGTAGATTGACCAATGTTAGATTAATTTCGAGTGACTAAATCATAAGTTGGTCAATACCCTAGTTCATCATTTTCTATAAGAGGGAATCCAATTTGATCTATACTACTATGGTTCATGTCTTGGATTGGGCAGTTTCTTGATAAAACAGAGAGTGGTTGTTTATTATGGGTCTTAGATGTTATAAAAACATTAATGTAACTATTCCACTAATAATCTTAAGTTATCAGTGGTGATTCCCCTAATGTTTAGACTAAGGATGATCAACACAAGGTGTTGTTCTTGGGGAGGATTTTCATTCCTTTTGTGATGCATGATATGATTCTCCATGAGTTCTATATCTTTCCATTAATAGTATATCCTAGCATGAAAAATGAGTACCATACCATGAGATTTCATTTTTGGTGGACTTGGTTAATGCATTCAGTTTTTGAGTTAATATCCATATGTTTAGTCTACTGAATGGTAGAGGCTGAACACTATATTCCTTTTGGGTTTGTTCATATATTAGATGTTCTTTATTAGAAGTGGGAGGACACTTCGATGGAATTAATTATCATTTTATGATTATCCTACATTGTGTATGTATTTTTTTGTCAATAATTTAATAAGTGATGAGTCACTTGATTTCAATATGTATTGGACAACAAGAATAACTTAGAAGTCTAATGGAGATCCCAAGAATATTTTCTAAAGTTTAAAGTGAAGTAATTACAATATTTGAATAATATCCACCCATCATGAGTTAAAAGATCACATATTATATTTTCGGATGAAGTATGTTTAAGTATAATGGTTGTTGAACTACTTTTAATCTCACAGAAACATGTTCACGGAGTCATATAACTAACATAATGTTTACAAAAAGTGAATAAACACTTTTAATATGGCCATGCTAATATATGTTTTCATGAGGAATTGATTTAATACCATACAAATATAATTTATTTTTACTTGATTAGAAGTGACGAATTATATGAGTATTTTTAAAGAAAAATTTAAAAAACAATGAATTCCATGAAAAAATATTTATATTTCTACTTGAAGAAGTTTTGAGAAGATAATACACAAAATTTGTTTGGAATTTATGGTAAGAAATGAATTGAGATTCTATTCTTTAATTAGAATATAATATAAGTATTTTTTGAGTTGGGACTTAAAAAAAACATAACAATTGCATTATTTATTCATATGAAGAAGAAATATGTATGCTACCCTAGTCTTGAGAGGAATAAAATTGCCAGCCTCACATGGTTTTTTCAAAGAATAAGCGATATCCAATGTATATTGATACCTATATAAGCACAATATATTGTGAATACCATTGATTTATTGAAGAGAAAAGTTCATATATCCTGTATGCTCTATTTACATGAAGTAGATGGATTTTGTGATTCAGATTTGGTTACATGAAGGTGTTTTGTTAATGTGAAGAAGATCTTAAAACCATTAAAGCACATGAAAGATTAATTATAATACCTGATATGTTCTAGGGTTTATATGATAATTTATTATAGAAACTGCATGAATATGACTTAATATTTCAATACACAATAATATTCATATCACTAAGATTGAATAAGAGAAAGATATTTCCTATTTTTCAATTAGTTATTATTTAGGATATAATATCTGATACAACCCACTAATTGTAATGTTCAAGGAAACCCACTAAATTTCTACATTTTTGAGTTTATACATAGATTTCTATGAAATAGATACATCCTTTTTATTGATGCATTTTGAGGAAGTTTATTAGAGTCTTTGAAGTCTAGAGAGTAATATGTGTATTACATTGCTGATCACATCGATCAGAACATGCCTATATCTTGTAATCTTGTGCTTCAAAGTCTAAGGATTCATTTTACCTAGTTGGTGCCATGAGAATGGGTCCATATTCATACACTTACCTATTATTCCTTTGATAATAAAAATGAAGCTATGTGCAAGTGGGATAATAACCACTATACACAGAGGATACAACTATTCACCCTATAGGAGAACCATGTTAAAAATCACAGTGTTCTTTATGCATTATTATTTTATGTGAATTCTTTCAAATTACAGGTGAAATACATAAGAGAATCATTCAGTGAATAAGTGATAGAGGTATAAGAAGGCATAACAGTTTTAAAGTAATAAAAAATTATCCCACATTGATTCTCTCCCTCTCAGTGTAGTCATCCCAAAGTGATCTAAACAATTTGTATCATAGGGAGGTTACACGTTTGATTAGATTCTCATATTTTAATCTTATTAAAGATTTGATATATATCTTCTCAGTTAATAATGGATTGAAAACTTGAAGGATTTGTATCTACTACAGATTATAAGTCTATCTCATTCAATAACTTAAAGAACAAAAAGAAGAAATAACTAATAAAGATGAATAAAGTGGCCCTATTATGTAAAGAGGAAGAAGTATATGTTTTCCCATACTTTGAAATTTACTACATGTAAATAGATATCTTGGTATTTAAATTTACTACTAAAGAAATAGACAACCTTTATACCATAGAAGTTGATGAAGAGGTACTAGATATGCATTATAAAGATTTCCCACTAGAATAACACAACACAAATGGAGAAGATCACAATATAAGTTCACAAGATGATTTACTGAATAAGATCACCCATCATGATGAAGAATCTAAAACAAGGGAAAAATATCTTGCACAAAAGGTAATGATGTGTGTACATATCACCAAATAATACATTGCCAAAGGTGGGAGAATTAGGGGGATTGAGGAGGGATTCTCTATAGTTGGGAAAGATTGGTTTGAACCAATCATAAATAAATATAAGTGCATTGAGAGCCTTGACAGAATGTTTCATACACTATAAGATAAACATAACGATATCATTCATGTTATAAATTCTTGAATTGAAATCAAAGTAAACATGATCAAATATATTAACAATTTTATATTGGAGAAGAATAAAAAACATGACGAAGAAGTTGTAAAGATAAAAAGGTAATTTAAATATAGTTTTAATTCAATAGAATATGATAAATTCATACTTAATATGAAATTTCTTGAACTCGGCTTAAAACTAGAAAATATTTAAAATGTTCCAGCTGAGTTTTCACAACAAGATGAAAGAAGTGCTATTACTATAATATCTGAAACCAAACAAAATTATAAGGAGGATTATTATCTGAAAAGTACTTAATAGGGTGGAAATAATAGATTTAAATCATCAAATATTTAGTACCAATCATTCTCTAAGAATAAAGTACCATCCATCATTGTATATAAAGTTTGTACTAAATATGGTTCTATGTATATCATAGGTTCAAAATCAAAACTTGTGAAAAAGTGGATGAATAAAGGTAATGAAGTGCTTACCACTAAATTTTTTGTAAATAAAGATAATTGTTGAATAAATTGTTCCCATAAAAAATCCTAAATTAATAATGAAGGGAAAAAATCAATATGTATTCCAATATAGCCAGACTACTACTCAAAATAAAAGATCAATATTTTTTTTACCATTGTTAGTACTGTGAAAGATTCATTAAAATAAAATCTTCTTGTTTTTATAATATGATAGTATCTAAAAATTAAAATATTCCTATATCAAGTGGGAGAAAATAAGTGAAAAATAAAATAATACAGAATAAAATAAATAATATTCCTATTACAAATAGATTTTAAAGATTAAAGAACCTCTATTGTATTTTTAATAGAAGTGGTCATAGTGAAGAGGAATGAAAGTATAAATAAATCAAACATTCCACTTAAAATATTGAGATAAAAAGACCATAGAATTTGAATACTAGAGATAAGCCTACCTTGGTTAAGAATTAGGATAAATTATTTATAGATAATATTCTTAAGATTGTTATAAATAATACATCTATGTCAGCCTTGGGTATAAATCAAAAGAGGAATTATGCCCAAGAAAAACCCAAGAAGAACAAAAACAGTGATACACCAAAGAGAATAATCTATTTATTTTGTGGATGAATAGGTCACACTATGGATAACTGTAAGCAGGACATAGACATCACAATGTATAGAGGTTGGCTTAAGAAAAAAATATAGAAACCATTCCAAGAGGGAATTAAAAGGAATGGAATGGTAAAAATCACACCTATGAAGTCATATGGAACTACCAATAATATTTTGTATATTCAAAATTATATAGTTATACTTTTGAATGTTGTATTAGAAAGAGAAAATAAAGTAGAAGAAACAAGGATGAAGGAAGATGAAAAAGGAAAGTAGAAGATTCCTCTTAATGATATTGAATTTCATGAGAGGTTATTAATAAATGATGGAGAAAAAATATCATAAGTAGTATGTGTATCGTGAAAAATATAGAGATATCTATGATGAGTGTTAGTTAATAACATTAGTTTAGTAATAAAGGCAAAAGAAGAGTTAAAAATTACTTGGTGGTGAATGTGCCTTGCTGACCAGTGCAAAAATAAAAATTCCACCCAAATCTGTCACAATAGAACGAAAAGATTCTATGATTTACAAGATATCCAAGAAATCTAAAAAATCTATCATGAAGTGTTCACCCACCCATGAACTATAAAATAAATGAGTCTCATTATTGAGAATAAATTTTGAGCCTTTTTTCTCTTTTTGAAAAGAAAAGTAGTTCCACCTTATTCATATCTACATTGTTTTTGTTATTCACTTTTAAGGAAATAAAGTTGATTCACATATTAAGGGAGTAAATGATGAAGAAATTATATATATATATATATCTGTAATATAGAATATTCATTCGAAACTTAGTGGAATAAACCATCATGGTATGATATATCTACTGAAATCTTGAAGATTATTTGTTGAAAAAAAATTAGAGACCAACCTTGATAAAGAATATCAAGTTTTAATAACTTATCAAAAAACTTGAATTCATTATCATGGATGAGATCACAATAATTGGTACTCATAATATCAATTAGTGAAAATTCAAATCTTAATAAAGTGAACTTGGGGATCATCTCTTGAGGGAGAATACCCAAAGAAGTTTCTAGAACCTTATATTTAATCCAAATATGACATCTCTAGATGGCACTTGTTCAAGAACTAATTTATGTGATATGTGGGTACAATCTCCTATCATTATTCACAAAAAAATAAAATGAAGTCTATTCTTAATGGGGAGAACTTAAGTAAATCAATGACCTGAACAAAATATTCTTGAAAATGTTCCCAAACTGATTTAATGAAAACAACCTACCTATTATAATTGAATACTTTTAATCTATGTGTTGAGATGAGTGCATAAATTTCAAGTTAAATTTATCTTGAATAATTTTCATTATAAGTGGTATCAGATAATTCCCAATTGAATTTTATCAGTTTGTATCAACCAATTACTATCAACCTGTAAACAGTTGAACAATCTATGAGGAAAGAAACAAGCTGTGTTATAATAATTGGTATTATATTTTGAATTGAGAATGAAAAATATTGATGCCTAAATTATACCCTTTTGTTTTCTACAATAGGTTAGCTCAAGTAGACTTTTAGTGGACTAATTGAGAACACATTTCTTATGAATGAAATGATAATTTCTTCTACTAGGTGATTTTTATTTTTTATCAAAATAGGGGAGAGAATAAAATAAAAAATTATATAGGAATGAATAAGAACATATTGAAATATCATTTTCTACATCAGTATTGATAACAAATAAAAAGTTAAGATTGATGATCCTATTTTTTGGTTTTTTTGTAATTTTTTTTCAATAAGATAGCAAGTGATGAATCCTTTGATGTTAATATGTATTAGAGAAAAATAGTAGCTTTTAGGTCTACTGGATATCCCAAGAACAATCAAAGGTGATACATTATATTGGAAAGTGAATTATATTTAAGTATTATAGTTTTTGAACTTGTCTTATGTTCAATGACACGTGTTAATGGAGTTTTAGAACTAAAAAATTGATTAAAATAAATGAAGTGATATTTTGAATAGTACCATGAAAATTTATATATTTCCATGAAGAATTGATTGAAGACCATGGAAATATAATTTATTTTTTCATAAGGAAAAGTAAAGAATTCATTGAGGTTTTCTGAAGAATAATTAAAAGAAGAAATAAGTTCATTCAAACATATTTATGTTCTTTCATGATGAATTTTGAAGAAGGAAATTGAGGAAGGATTGGTATTATATTCCATACATAAAATAATTCTAAATATCTTTTTTTTTGTTGAGTATTAAATTTTTTCCAAACTGATGGGTTTTATATGATCATCATATGACCCCATTACATAGTTGGGGTCCTATCCTAGTGGTTAAGGCTACCCTGTAATCCTAAATCAACTAGGGTTAAATCATTGATAGTGTTAGGTCCACTAGGATAGATACCATGAGGGGGGGGGGGGGTGAATCAGTGTATGGAAGATTAAAACAACTTCCCCTTTTGATCTTGTTTTGCTGTTAGACAAAACCCTATTCTCTATCCTTCCTATTGTAGAGTATGAATAAACCTTATAGAATGCACATGACACAAATTTTTTTTACTTTGTTCACCCTTATTGGGCTACGTCCAAGGAGCATACACCGGTAGTGTTCCAATGTACCAATTCCACTATAAGCGCACTACTATTTACAAGTTTGAAGAAGACTCACTGTCCCTCATAGTTTACAACCACTCACAATTTGAGAACTCACTGCTCTAACAACTGAAGTGAGATCACTACTTCTTCAGAATATCCACTCACAATTTATAGACCTATAGGTCACTTCATTACCACTAATGAATGCATCCTACACTACATGTAGATGCTCTATTGAAGTCCAAATTTCATCCACTGATGAATACCCCTTTACCCCTGACCACTGGGCAATAACCATTGGGAATTACCTTAAAAAAGAACCCTACTTTGCGAAGCTCTCAATTTCGCGAAGCTCAAACAAGCCTTAGAGAAGATTCTATCTTTTTGAAAAGATCACACCTTCGCAGAGCTCAATCCATCACGGATCTCAAGTCGTCGCAGAGCATCTTCCTTCACGAAGCTCATTGAGCCAATTCGGAGCATGCCTGTTTCGCAGAGTTGGATTAGCCACCGCGAAGATCCATCCTTTCGTGAATCACACTACCTTTGCAAAACACCTTTTCTATTCGAGAGAAAAATATTTTCTTCGAAAACCCTCTTATTATCTCTAGGGGGTCGAGGCCTATTTATAGGCGATTCCACCGACACTCAAACATTCCGCACGAAGTCAGTGCCACATCATCTCAAATCGCAATGCTCCAAAATTTACACTGAAATTCACTATGTTTTGTGAAGCATCACGAAAATTTTCCGATCTCGGAGATCATTGTAATCATAGACCATTCCGTCAATACCTTCACACCTTCTCCGCGAAGCTCCACTTGCAATGCCCTTTTCCACCACAATGCTCTTCAACGCTTCCATTCACAAAGCTCGTCATAATCGCGATGAATCACCGTCAACATTTTTCATGTATTTGTGAAATCCAATCCATGAATCCTATCTTCACGAAATTCATGACTTTTCCATATTTTGATGAGATCTTTCAGGATATCCACTCTTCGCGATGCTCACCAAACTCCAAATTTTGGAGCCCAAAAATTTGGCAAACACTAGAAAACGATGCCACCTTGTATCTATTATTTTGTACCGCCTCCAGATCGTCCATTCCTCTATAATGGTTCTTTGTCAATGTGGATTATCAACAACATCTCTATAGCTCAAAAATTCACCAAGAAACCTACATTTTCAACAAATAAAAGCAACCCAAAAATGCTGCAATGTTACCTTGAGGGATTTTTTCCCAACAGACAACCTAAAAAATTAGGGAATTTATTGTGTTTTTGGTGGCGTGTGGCATGGATACGTTTCAATGGTTGGGGTACTTCTAGGGTGGTGGTTTTGGTGACGTGTCTAGAGGACGGGACACTTTGGAAGTGGGGTAGATGGGCCAGTAGTGGTTGATAGTGGGGAGAAGTGTGTGGTAGCTTAACGGCTCCTACGTTGGGTAGGGGTTCAAACTCAATGATGGTGGGATGTGTGTGTGTGGGGGGGGGGGTTATGGTAGAAAACAAGTGATGGTGTTATGGGGCTCTACGGTTGAACAAATGAACAATGGAAGGGCTCTCGATTCAAGAAACTATGATGCTCAAAACATTGGGTGATGAAAGTAAAAAGGAAGACTCCCTCCACTGGTGAATGATATAAATAAGGATCAGGGAATACAATTTTATCTTCATAGTGCTTCCATATTGGTATGAATGATAGGGTATGTAACTTTCCATCAATATCAGGCACTCTGCACTCTACACGAGGCAATACTTGATGTGCATCCTTACCAAGTTTGGGAGTTTGTAAAAATATATATATGCTGGGTGGATCTTCTCTTATGGTGTTAGATATTTGGGTCCCTTAGGGTCATGTAAGAGGCCATATATTCCTCATGGTGCTATGGACCATGTAAGGTTCCCCCTCAACCATATAAAGGGTATTATAAAACATAATAAAAAATATGTATGGCCTTCGAACTTTCGGGTCATATGACCCCATTAGTAGTGAATGAAAACCCAAAACACAAGCATATTTATCTTTAAGAAATAATACATAACTGATACATTAAAAATAGTGCATGATATTTGAAGTTTTCATCAACTTACATCTTCATTTAGTGGATATTTCTTGAGGATGATCATGAAGAGAAGTGAACAAAAACACCCAATCTCCGAGGGGATACATTGGAAACTTTTATCCATGAATTCATATTGAGGATACTAAAAAAACGAAGTGTTTCTGGAGCCTTATCAAAGAAAAAAAAATATTTGAAAGGAAGGGAGATTAAGAGAGGATAAAGTGCATCTCCTACCACAACCAATAAGAGAGGATCTTATCCTATTTTATAAGTGAAGTTCGAGGATCCTCCTATTCAAAATACATCTCATGCGATATTTCCAATTGTATATTTATTTATTGAATTCATTTTAATAAATAAATGTAATGTAATTAATCCATTTACAATGGAAGTTTACTAATGAAAGTATTTAGAAGAAAAGAAATAATAAATAATATATATATAATATCCATGCATCACAAGCATTTAAAATACATGCATTAATGCAAATATTAAATGTACAATTATATATATAATATAATATAATATAATATAATATAATATAATATATATATATCACACATCATATGAATGTGTAAAATCATCACATGAATGAATATTTTAGTGCATATACAACATTATCCCACTTACACTAAAATCCTATAAGGAATTTATAAAAACTTCACAAATCTTTTTGAATCCATATAAACTCTTTTAGATATGATTTTTCATCAAAATATATTAATATTGAATAAAAATTTTATTAAAAATTATTTCCTTTCCAAGGACATAACTATGTGACCCACGGGCCTTTATATTACTGACAACAACTATGAAATCCCAATTTCATAGATTTAAACAAAAGCGACCTCGATCAAAACATCAGTGCTACTCAAGCCACTATGTGGTCTGATGTGATTTCTATAAAACACACTCATATTTCTATAAGAACATGTACACAAAAAGATGTATCCTATAAATTTTATATTCAATTTATAATCCCTTTTTAATAGAATTGTGTGACCACTATACATGAAACATGTCAGTCTAGTATAGGCCTCTCATCATTTTTTGATTCTCTAAAAAAGACTGACCAATTTGATGAAAACATCACATGCCATTTAAAAATTAGATAAGCACATCACATTTATCTTATCTAAATAGTTGAACACAACATATGTGAGATACCTAATCAAGACCATGTTTTTCGTTAGTATAATTCAATTAAGGGATATATGTCCTTTTTTATCATATAAGTGGACAAATCCCATCTTGTTTTCCCTCCAATAGATGTCATCATAAAAAAAATACCCAACAACCCTTGACTGTCTATTTTCATATGTTGAATTATATAAGTAGGGTATCAAAGTATGAAAGTTCTCATGTTCTATAACTCTCTAACCTTAGGTTAGAAGGATTGATAATAAGCATACATCCCTAAGTATATATATAATTGAATGACATTCCATGAGATATACTTTAGAGAATCAATCCAAGTAATAAGCCTATACTTATTACCACATGAATATATTCTTCATATATCATATATAACTCTTTGTATTGAATACATGATTTTATTCATGCTAACCTTATCATGTCATTACAACCCATAATACTCCATGATGATTATCAATTAGGGATAACTAAAAGTTATACTTTGAGGGGATATTAGAAATCATCTATTCATGCAAAATAAAATTGTTTCACACATGAAAGAATGATAATTAGATATTTCCTATATTATAATAACATGATACATTTACAAACATTACAACCAATCCCCCATGTGTCTTACAACTATATATTCTACAGTATCCTCTTGTTGTTGATGTGATAATAGTTTTGTCAATGTATTTTCTACATATTCCTATTTAGTCACCTAAATAATCTTTATATCACCCCTATCAATGATATATTGTATGAGATGATATTTTCGAAGGATGTGTTTGGCCATTTGATTAGACTTGGGTTCCTTATCCTAAGAAAAAACACTTTTTTTGTCACAATATTTCTCAATTTATCATTTGATTCTAGGAATCACTCCATGTTAGAAATTAACTTCTTGATCCAAATAGATTCCTTTATAGAATCATATGCGATGATGTATTCTAAATCTATTTTCGAGTCTTCTTTGGTGGATTATTTGAAACTCTTTCAACTAATTTTACAACATTTATAAAAAACATGAATCCAGATTGAGATTTCATGTCACCTTTTTTAGATTTAAAACTAGAATCTGTGTAAACTTTTACACAAATATCATCCTCTCCTACAAAGACAAAGAATAAATCCTTAGTCTTTATCAAGTACTTAAGTATGTTCTTCATAGTATTCCAGTGACTCTCACTAGGATTGGGTGGGTATCTAATTGTTATTCTCAAATTATATGATACATTAGGTTGAGTACATAATATGTAATACATGATAGAACATATATTTAATGCATATTAAATCTGATAAATAATATTAAAATCTATATAAGGATCCTAAATTATCTTAAGATTCATTCCATGAAACACTAGTATAGACCCCTTCTTGGAGTTCTCCACGTTAAACCACTTTAACACTTATATGTGTTTTTACTCAGTCCATGAAAACTCTTAGATCTATCTCTATAGATCCTCATACCAAGTATGTAAGATACTCCACCCATGAATTTCATTGAGAAATATTTATCTTGCCACATCTTCATAGAGTTTAGTGTCTGGATTTCATTTATAATAACTAGTTTTTTCCTATACATATAGTATTTTAAATACTACTATTCTCACACTAAACTAATTTTATACACATGAATCTTCTACATTCATAATGAAACCAAACAATTTAATTTTATCCTCAAACTAGGTATTTTCACTTAGAGAATCATACTTTAGTCCATAAATAGATTGTCTCAACTTACCAAACTTATCATTTTTATGTGCCTTATTTTTTACACCAACTCATGCATTTTATATATTATTAAAACATGTTTTCATCAGATAGACATTTTTTTGGATCAAATTCTTTACTTTGGTGTTCATGGTATTTTTTACAATTTTCCAGTCAAGTTCACAAATCTGGGATGATGAGAAGAAAAATTTAAATTTACATGATGTGTACTTTATAATCACATGATGTGTACCATGCCCAGTCATGACGTAGGAATCCTGAGTACATGCCCACATATTTGAACAAGAGAAACAGAATGTGTAATTAATATATACATTCCATTTAAAACCTTCCTGAAGTAGTTGGCGGATGATAGATATTCTACATGCCAAACATGGAGGCGATACACATTGTGTATCCCATCATTCGACTGCTGAAGCTTCAAATTCAATAGGTAGTGAAACTATTCACCAACCATCAGAGAAAATAAGAAAAATAGTGGTTGAATAAAGTAAACACCATGTAATTTTAATTATATTCCTTGTATTTCATTTTTCAATAAATATAAGGGAAGACCTCTAGATTTTGTGTTGTATATTCAAGGGGGAGGTGATTTTTCTCTGCCGATGTGATCTTCCGCTAAATTCATTTGTTCTTTAGAATTTATTTTATATTTTTGTGTAATTATTCCCTTTCCCCATCCTCCTTTCATATCCATGGTTGGAGTTGAGTTTCTTCTCAACCCTCACAGCATGAACATGGTCATAATATTCTTATTTTTTAGTTTTGGGGTTATAATAAGATTATAGGTGTGTGGTAAGAAAAATTCTGGTATTTTAATTTTTATAATGACTTTTTTATAATACCTTTAATGAATTAATTCTACATTCATCGATGGTATCATATCATACCAAGAATAAATCTAATGATAAAAACTAAAGGAGTTACAATAGTTGAATCCATGACCATTGGTTGAGCTTTTTTCCATTATTTTAGGGGAAATTATTTAATTTCTATTTGAATGTTCAATCACAAAAACAAGGGATTTATGTTTAAATACACAATTTCATATCATCTGTCAAAGAAAAAGTAAAAATTTTAAATCCCAAAGGTAAAACTATTATATAAATAATTTTAATAAAAAATAATTACTTTTTAAAAATACTATAATCATGTTGAAACCCCGATGTGTTTTTTCCCTAATTGGTCTTTCCCTTCTTCTACTTTCAAAAGATTTTAGAAAATAATTTCATGATTTATTTTATTCATCCATTTTTCTAGATAATTGATTAAAACTCATCAACATGAGTTTCTCATTGATTTTCTAATCTTTCTTGTGGGATCGACCCTCATTACCTCTAGCCAACTAGTTAGTCGGTTTATAAGGGAAATTCAATTTTCCACACCTCATGATGGCCATAGTCAAATTCTAACACTTTTGTTAGGGTTCAAATAGAAATTAGTAGTGTGAGTCTGAGTCAAGGTTGGTTTGCCCAGAAATTTTCACTTTCATTACTTGATTATTTTCTTGGGAACCTGGACCTCACATCCGTATGGATATTTATTCTACTAGATGTTTGTATACTTTTTCTATAGAGGATTTTGATCCATTTGATCTAGTGGTGTCATACTCTTATCCATAAGCGTATTATTCGATAAGGAATGATGGATTTTAGTATGAATACTACCCATGTACAACCTTCTACCCACTGAATTATTCTCTTTCGAAACCATGTTTAGATAAAACTGAAAAGCTATTATCAATGATGGCAGCCTTTACCACATGCTTGTTAGACTAAACTGGAAGGTTGGGATGACTTAGAAATGTGGTGGACTGACTTTATGAGATAATTTATAATATAGATAATATAGTTGAGTATGAATATGGGTTTTCTTATACTGTTTCAAGTGAAAAAGAATGTTATGATGTGGACCCCGCTTATAATATACTAAAAATTTTTGAAAATGATTTTCAAAACACAAACTTAAAATATGGGAACATGTTATATGATTTTAAAAATTAATTTGATCATATCTTTATTTATACAACCTAAGTTGATTTATTACCTACTCGAGATGATTATTATGATCATTTTCAAGTTTTCAATATTTCAAAGCCAGAACCCAAGGAGGTGGAGGACGTACATGATAAAACCAAATAACTAGTCCACCTTTAGCATTTACTGGCTATAGAGAAATGATTTTTTCCACCCACCGCCTAGACTACCTGAAGGTCAAGGAAATTGAATGCAAGACAAGGGTTTCAGACATATGTGGTGGTTTCTATAGTGGAATTTACATCCTCTTTCAGATTATGGGTAGGTATTCCAACTCAGGTCAAGTCAAAGAAAATAAAAATTAGGCTCTTTATGGGAGGTATCCTAGACATTATTTCTTATTCCTCTCTCACTTCTGTTCTTAGTTACTACATGGTGTGTACTTAACCTTCACATGCTGTGTACTATCCTTTCCCTAATCCACTGTTTAAATGTTAAATAAACATGGTTACATGCCATGTGTATTACATGTACAAGATGTTTACCTTATTTTTTAGTATATATTATAACATAACATTTTTTATAAATAAACATTGACTAATTTAATAAATAGCAATGAAGCCTATTCCGATAGAAAGGTCGTTGGAAGGTATTTGTGCCACCACTGGTTTGAATCCCACCACACCCTCCTTTGGCACATGATTCATTCTTTTTAATCCCATGTTTTATTAAATAGTGTGTTCTGAATTTTCAAAAATCATGAAACCATTTCTAAATAAAAAACCAATGGTGGGGCTGAATTTTTTGGTAGGGTCGTCGCCCACGGTCTAAAAGACCCAGATTTGAGTCCTTCTAGATGACTCAGTTTCATCTTTTTTCATTGAAATTTAACCAAACATTGTGTATTTTGGTATACATCATGTTTTTTACGTATTATATAAATTATAACTCTACATAAAATAATAAATCACTCGAGGGTGATATTGGTTGATTGGTAGTGTTTTATCCCAGTGTCCAAAATACTTGGGTTTGAATTTGGATAATCTCCCACCATCATCCCAATCTTTAATTATTAAAACCACATACAGTTCATTCTTCCTTCCATCACATATTGTTTTAAAATATTTATAAAATATCAAATTATAATAAGATTTTCTGTACTACAACCTTCACTCCAGTGGTTGAGGGAGCACACTTGGATCAAGCCGATTGCCGGTTCGAATCATGCCCTGACCACCAAACAAAAGGTTGTAGTTCTATTTTTCCAATTTTAGAAGACACAAATTGTATTTTTCCGATACACTATATGTATAGGTTTATTATAGTATATATATATATATATTTAAATATAATTATAAATAATAATTAATAAATAGGTTATAACCACATGTATTGAATATATATATATATATATATATATATATAACACAAACATGGTTTGTACTCCTTAACACACACTTTGTGTCCCGATTATAAATTCTGGGAACCCTAACTCGGCCTCAACCCATGCCCTCTCCTCGTTTTCCCCCTAAGGCTTCTACTATATTCCATTCGAAAAGCCCCATTCCAATCTTCATTTTGGTAAAATCCAGGCACTTTTTTTTATCATTTCAATCCTCAATATAGATATGCTGTTCTTAGACTTTTATTTCAATGTTTTTAATACCATATAGGCGATTTACAAATTAGGGAGGCATTTGTCCAACACCCACAGTACACGAGCACACAATAAGAACACACACCATGTAATTCATGTACATGGCCACATTTTCCATATTTGGAATTTGAAAATATAAAACATGTGTGTCTGACACATTCCATGTACATATTTATCTACCCAACATAGAAGAACTTGTGTCCAGAAGACCACAAGACTAGTATTCCCATGCACCAATGCACAATGTGTTCCTTTTAAACACACCATGTAATATTTTCTTGATGAATTGGACATGTTAGGTCACACAAATGGATTGGATGAGATGTTTACACACACGATGTGTAAGTTTGGTACACACCATGTTCTTTGATACCTGCATACACTTTGAAGAGGCCGTGTCACAAGGACACACATATAGGCTACCCATATCCACATTCATGGCACATGACACTAAAACAGAATGTGTACTTTGATATAGCTAGAAACCATGCCACTCGACATGTATATAAAGAGAACATGGGTTGAATTACTGAGCATATTATATGTCATGTTCTTGTCTTTTGTTATTTTCAATAATTTCATTTCTTCTTTGTTTTATTTTCTTTTATTTTCTTCTCTTATCCTTTTTAGGTCATGGAGGATGAGGAATGATACAGTGAGAAGTGTCCCATGATTTCTACTGACAAGGACTGACTTTCATCCCATTGAGTCTAGATCAGGACACTTGGAGGGTATGTCATGGTGGATCTGCCGAATCACTGACCACTAGCTTTTGGAATCTTTCCTCCTCATCTATTTGCTGCAACATTATTGAAAACATTCTCTAGTCATGTAGACACCATGACACCACCAAGTTTATCCATGAAACTTTCCACAACTACCAAAGGAACCAGTTCCATAGATCCAACTGCTATCGTGGCACCATCCAGATCCACCGTGATTCCCTCACCAGCTGCCATATCATCGGAGCCTTCTACACTAGTGACTGGTGTTACAATACACTTGGAACCTGTATCTAGACAACACTAGCCGCACCCGTTATTGATTTTTGATGAGTTTCATCCACTAGCAGAAAGGTTGCAATAGTTTTTATGATGCATGATCCAGTTTAGCATCCAGTTCTTGGACATTAGTGTTCTAGTGTCTGGGAATATAATAGGATATTGAGGAGATTCTTGGGAACACACACATCTTATTTCCACTCTAAAGGTTAGAACTCACACTTTTATAGATTTATTTTTAGAAATATCTATGACCTTTGAGTTCGACTCACCCACATACCATGACACACTGAGCGACACAACAACTCCAATCAGATTTCAACTCGGTGGGGGATAAATTTTACTAATGATAGAATAGTTTGGCTAAGGGTGTGACTTATACCCCTATACAACCACCCCACCCCTTGTTTCCTCTCTCACCCACCCTAACTTCTCAAATCCACTCTCTATGTGGCCGTATCTTACAAGACCTAATGTTCGGTATGCTCCTACCTCACAGAAGGAACCCTATTAATTTCCCCTACATTTCACTTTATCTATCATTTTTTTAGTTCCATAATCTTCCCTTATAATGAGTACATGAGTTTCATGTCCAAACATAACATGGATCTACTTTCCAGTATCATCTGATATGATTACCCCGACCTCCCATAATTCACCAACTCGTATTTCTATTCCAAATTCACCAGTCATCAGGGTAACCTAAATGGTGGGTTCTACACCACCCAACTATCACATAATTTGAGGGTTTTTGATCTATATATCCCACATAATCACTTTCATTGTCCCTAATAGAAGGAATTTCTCATTCTTATTCACATGATTTTGGTCTTGAATAAAGGGGAAACCTACTTTATAATGTTGGATCACCCAACACCAGTTGTGGTAAGGGAGGACCCACTTTCCCCTAAGGGCGCTACTACTCCAAGTCCACCCCACCACCATCTACACTAGTATATGTTCCTTTTCCATCCCTCCTCACTTCTTTACCCCTTCGTTACTCTTCCTCTATCCCATCCACTAGACCATCCACAACCCCATCTACTCCCACACCCAAATTTTATGTTTCAGTTCGACCCCACCTCGCTATCATGGATCAACAAATTGATTAGATAGTGGTAATTATAGGAATTATTCTTCAACACCCCAACCTTTCGATCTTCACAAAACCTGGTCCTCATCCAAATCCTTAGCCCATAACACCACATGCCACATTCACATCACTGTACACAGACTCTTTCATATTATCTTTTTCTAGGCCATGTGAAACTTTTACTACTATAGAGGATCAAAGTATACCGGCAACGCCCACACAGTGGAGAGAGGGTTCCACATCATCGACAACCACTACCGTTTCTCACTCTATACTAAATCCCCCCAGTTTCTGACAGTACCTATCCTAAGTCTATTTAGTGATGGTTTATGAAACATATTTGTTTCATTATTTATATCTCAGTTTTGTGTTATTTTGATTTGATATGATGGATTTCATGCATGAAGAATTATTTTTCCATTTCATCCACAGTCATAGGAAATTTGGAACATCCTGGGAATCTATTTTTCGAATTCTATCCACTTTTCAAGATCACCATGCATGGATTATTATTTTATAATTTGATATCATTTACTTTATTTCAATTATATTTTTTATTCATCTACCTCTCCCTATCCTAGTCATTCCATGACACATCCTCTTCTTCACCTTGGTGTTTCACTTGGTAGACTATGTTCAATATTAATTGTGGGGGAGAGTATCTTGACTACATAGGTGTTTTACATTAAAATAATTTAGGATACATCATTAATCCCTTTAAACCTCATTCCAAAGAGGTATTCTAATCCCTTTGTCATATTATTACTTTTTCAATCTTTCTTGAGAGATTATTCTAATATATATAACTATTAGAACCTACAAGTTTTTCTATTAAAAACATGAATATTTTGAATCACATTAAAATGAATATGGAATTTGATTGATATTTTCATCCCATTTTGATATTGATACCTACCTTTCATATTATCTTTATGAAACCCATGGAAACCATGAACTTCCTTGATAGGAATCCACATTACAAGCCTATTTATCCTTCCTACCCCAATTCATTGATAATCACTAGATTATTCTTTTGAGATTTAAAAGATAGGGTTTGGAAATTCAGGTTATATTTTGGTGACTGACCGTGAAATTAAGCATGGGAGAGAGTATCTTTTTTCGTTTGAAAAAAAATGGGATTTAAAAACCACCATTCCTTGTATTATTATGTGGTCCCTCTTGTAAAAAAATAAAGAGGAAAAAATTCATTCATTACACTCATTGATGGTTTACGAACCCGTGTTTGAAAGGGAAGATCCTGATGATGGTGGACTTTGAGAGATATTGATAGGAATTCATCTTCATTGGGATTTTTAGTGAATATATTGATTTATTATTTAAGAAATTGGCCACTATGTTTCAAGACTCTAAGATTATTCTCACATCATTACCTACCTACCCTTAGCCTCAAAAACACAAGAAACTTATTGAAATACATCCAGATTTTTGTGATTTAATTTCTATGTGGGGAATGGGATTACTTTCAATCTTATAGATAGGGTTAATATACTTAATATTGATAATAAATCATATTAAATTTTGTTGAGTGATGAGTGTGCCATTTTTTTAGTTATCTAAATCATCAAAGTGCATGAATATTTATGATCAGTGAAAAAATGTAACTAAAATATGATGTAATTATTTTATATATGAGGCATTATTACAATATATTTGAAATAAAATATGTTTTGTACCTTTTAAAATTATCTTATATGACTAAAATATTTATAAGTGTAATTAATTGAATGCTTCCATTTATTGTGTATGGATTATTTTTAAGTTGATATTTATATTTTTCTTGAGGGAAAGTAAATGACTAAGTGTGGGGGTGTTTTATGCGCCTGATTTGTGTATAAAAACTCATTAATTTTATAGATTATTAAAACATATTTTCATCGGTTAGACATTTTTTGAACAAATGATTTACTTAGGTGTTCATGGTTATTTTTCAGGAGTTTCCATTCAAGTTCACAAATCAGGGATGATGAGAATAAAAAATATAATTTACACAGTGTGTACTTTATAATAACACACCATCTACGATGACTAGGAATGGCTCAACTAGTCCGAGTACATGTCCATGTAACTGACCAAGACCAACACACCATGTAATTCACATCTACACATCGTCTACACCCTTATAGAAGTTTTTTGTGGCTGATAGGGATTCTACATGCCAAGCACAGTGGTGTTACATGCTGTGTACTCCCACCAACTGACCATTGATTCTTTAAATTCAACAGATGATGAAAATATTCACCAAACGGTAGAGAAAACAAGTAAAAAATTGTTGAAGAAAGTACACACCATGTAATTTTTATTACACACCGTGTATTTAGTTTTTCTATAAATATGAGGGTATCCCCCCAGAGTTTGGGTTGGACATTCAAGGGGAGATTCTGCCACTTTTCTGACATGATATTCCCTCAAATACAATTGTTTTCTTCTGAATTTAATTTTTATTTTAGTGTAATTATTCCCTTTCTCCATCCTCTTATCATATCCATGGAAGAGGTTTAGTTTTTTCTCAACCCGAATACCTTGACTATGGTCTTAAGGGGATTGTTTTCTAGAGTTTGGGTTGTATTATGATCATGGGTTTGTTGTAATAATTATTATTGTGTGTTTATTTTTACTATGATATTTGATTTATAGTCCCTTTAATGAATTCATTCCACATTCATCAATGGATTCATATTGGAATAATAATGAAATCAGTAGTGAGAACTAAAGGAGTTACAATAGGAAAATACATGAAAATTGGTTTAGCATGTTGCAACTATTTTAGGGGTAATGCTTTAATTTGTATTTAGATGCTCAATAATCGGACAAAGGGATTGGTGTTTGAATACACAATTACATATTATCAGACCAAGAAAACATAATAATTTTGAATCCACATGGTAAAAATATTTCATAAATAATTTTAGTACCAAAGAAAAACTTTTTCAAAGTACTCTAACCAAGTTTCAACCCTAACATGTTTGTTTTCCTTGGTTGTTATTTCCCTTCTTCTGTTTTCAACTAATTTTCATAAAACGTTTCATGATTTATTTCCTTCATCCATTTTTTAGATAATCGATCGAAACTTTTCAACATTCAATGCTCATTGATTTTCCACTCTTTCTTATGGTATTGATACTAACTACCTCTAGATACCCAATTAGTTGACTTAGAAGAAAACTTCAATTTACCATGCCTCAAGAAAGGCACAATAACATTTTAATTTAGAACTTCAAAACAAATGGTTTGTATCATATATATACCCTCACCTAAATTTCCATTATGGAATGTTGTATTAATATCCATTTGATATATCTTATAATCATAATGAGATACTATTGCTATAAAAATTCTAATGGACTTTATCGTCACAGCCTGTGAAAATGTTTCCTCATCGAAAAAACCATTAACAAGTTTTTAACCCTTTTCCACCAAGAGTTATTTAGTGTATATTGATTCAATATAATAATACATATATTTTAAACATTTCTTTGAATCCTAACTCTCATTTGCCTCTTATTATGAAGTGTTTTCATCTTTTATGAATGTTACTTCATCATCATTATCCACAAGGAATCCATATCTCACAGTTTCCTCATTAAACCTACCAGACCTTTGAGTTTCTTGTATAAACTGAGTTAGTTATTCTTCCAAAATTATTTACAAAAAACATCTCAATTTCTATATTGGGAACTATATCATCCCACCTTTTTATCACATAAAATTTCATTATATTTTACAAAACTGAGGATCTTTAAGGTTTAGTGTCTTAGAAACCAGGAACTTAAAACATGAAAACATAAAACATTCTTCTTAAACACTTGAAAGGCTTCTCCTCATGTTCATCCTAGGTTCATTACTGCGTCTCATAACCTGGGAATATACATCAAAAGAAAGGGTGAGCAGAAGGCCCAGTAAGGAAAACAAGAGAAACATTTTACATGTGAACTTGAGATACTTCAATAAGGTCATGAAAAGAACTTTAAGGCATGAGAAAGAAATCATGAGATATATCATAATAAAAATAACATTTTTCATAACTTGAAGATGTGGCTGAAACATTTAATATAGACAATCATGAACATATCACCAAGGTCCATCCCCAAGGTGTCATTTGAAAATTACCAAGGTTATTCACCAAGGTATCGTGAAAATTGTAATCTCTAGTGGTTACATCATTACCCAATGCATTGGAGCGCTATCAGGGCGCACCCTTAAATTTGCCTTTATTATCATGTGAGACACATATATCATCATCAAACATTTCATAAATAACCCATATAGCATAAAATAAATGGGTTTCATTTCATAATAATAACATTTTAAAAACTGCTTTAAAGACATGATCTTTACGTCACTTTAAACCCACGGAAGGGGAGAGCGGGTCTCATGTATGTAAATCCCAGAATTTAAAATAGAAAATTTTGAAATATATGTGAATGCCCCTATAGAAATAAGAGCTTTTAGTATTCAATTTATAACATAAAATAATTTTGAGAAAAGAGAGAGACATTTTGAGACGAAAATTCTGCAGCATAACAGCTATGTTTCGGGGTTTTAGAAAACATTGAAAAGAGAGGGGACATGGGTCCAACATTCATAAATGACCCATAAAACAGTAGAGGGACAGAATATAAGGGATTTAAGAACATGGTAATTAAATTTTAAAATATACCATATGAAATGAAGAACATGAAAGGAAGACAAAAATAATATTTCTCTTATGAAAATTCGGCAGCCTAACAACGTTACATAAACTTCAACCAAAAATGAATTGATGAGATAAAATAGGGTCTCTCATCATATGAACATAAAAAAATCAGTATGATAGATATAGATATCATACCCAACATAATAAAAAGGAACTTGCAATACTTGACATGGAATTAGAACTTTGAAAAGGGAGAAAGGTGCAAGGACCACTTAAAAACTTAGCAGCCTAACGACGCCACTTAAACTTCAAAATACTGAATTGAAGAGATCAAATGGGGTCTCTCATCATATGGTCATAAAATATCAGTATGATAGATATAGAGATCATACCCGAACACAAAAAAAAGGAACTTGAAAGAATTGACATGAAAGTAGAACTTCAAAACGAGAAGGGTGAAGAACCACTTAAATATTTGGCAGCCTAACGGCGCCACTTAAAACTTCAAAATACTGAATTGAAGAGATAAAATGGGGTATCTCATCATATGAACACAATAGTCTAGTATGATAGATATAGAGATAATACCCCAAGATAATAGAAAGGAACTTGAAAGAATTGACATGAAAGTACAACTTCAAAACGAGAAGGGTGAAGAACCACTTAAAAATTCGGCAGCCTAACGGCGCCACTTAAAACTTCAAAATACTGAATTGAAGAGATCAAATGGGGTCTCTCATAATATGATCATAAAATATCAGTATGATAAATTTAGAGATCATACCCCAACATAATAAAAAGTAACTTGAAAACCTTTACATGAAAATAGATCTTGAAAAATGAGAAGGTAGAAAGAATCCGTTACAAAACTTTTGGCAGCCTAACGACGCCACTTAAAACTTCGTAAAACGAAATAATGAGAGTAAGGGGGGATCTATAATTATGTGAACATGAAAAGGGAAGTAAGAGGAGTATAAAAGAACACCCTTTAAGATAAGAACATGGAGAATAAAAGAAATAAGTGAAAAAGATTTCTTGAAAAGAAAGAGAGAGATCAGATCCCTTACCTTAAAACATAACTCTTAAAACTCAAAGGTTGGGACCTTGAAGGCTTGGGGGCACCATGGGAGGACTCCTTGGGAGGTAATGAGACCATAAATTCGTTGGGGGAGAGTGGGGAGTCGAATGGATGAGAGGATGGCTTGGTTGTTATAGGGAAAGTGAGGGGACAAGGCATTAATGGCCAAGTGACACCTCATTAGTGGTTTTGGAAAATCCATGGGCTTGCCCATGTTATTTGCCCATGGTATTGGCCACTTGGGAAACCTCATACCTTATCTTACTATTCATAAGTCGACCATATTGATTACATACTTAATACATCATTTAATGATGTCATTAGACACCCGTAACTTAAAAACGGTATTTCCACTATTCATCGAAAATTCAACTTTCTCAGAAAAATCCCAAAATTTCACCTTAACCAAATATCAACGCTCTGATTAAAAATATGAACTCCATTTTATAAAAATAATTTTCAAAATATTTTTAATTTAATTTTTAAATAAAAACACTATTCACCGAAAATTCATTTTTCCAGAAAACCCCCAAAAATTACCATAGCATAATATCGGTGCTCTGAGCTCAAAAATGAAATCCGTTTTATAAAAATAATTTTCTAAATATTTTTAATTTAATTTTTAATTAAAAAAAACACTATTCACCTGAAAAAACTAATACTTGAATAATAATTTATGAAATCGTTATTTAACCATTTTATTGAATCACATTACTTAATCAAGGTGCCTAGATTATATAAATACATTCTTTAAGTGAGATTACTGATCCATTTGGACACATTACTAATCCTAATCATAAAATCACTATTCATAATTTACTATTCATCAAAAATTAAGTTGATCTTATTAGACTCTAAATTTCGTATTGAACATAATTGTAGAAGACCATTTTTCAAAAATCATTACACATTTTTAATTATTTAAGGTTTACACAACCATTTTTAAAATATCCTTTTTCTAAAATTCATCAAAAATATGCATACTATATTTATCCGGTCATTTGAAAATTCATAAACTTCATCATAAGAAGAAATCCCAATTTTTATTTAAAAAAAAGGATTACACAAGGCAGTTACGGTCTCCTTACATAGCCCCTTATCACACCAGCATAGGACCTAAGTGTAAGGTGTGCTAAGGTGAGAGAATCTGAGGGAGGCTCGGCTAACATCGCACGAGTAGTAATTTTTATCAGTTTTAACTTCTCGTGAAGGCGATTCTGTTCTAGCTTCACACGATGAAGTTCGGCTTGGGTTTGGTCCAGAGCAAAGCCCAATGGTGCTACCTCCTTCCCAAGTTCTGTTAGATGTGCTTCGATCGGTCCAAGACTACTGGGAGAGGCCATCGAATCTTCTTTCTATAATAATTAAGCAAGATTACTTGTATTTAGAGGCAATAATCAAAACATTTAGTTTCCAGTGGTCATATTAAACAATTGTCATATAACAGTCAAAGTCCAACAGTCTCATTTTAATTATACTCATGTTATCAAATGAAAAATCTTTGTTGAGTATAAAATAAAATAACACACAAAATTATGAAACAATATTTATTCAAAATTTCGGGTTGTTACAATCTTCCCCCCTTTGGAAATTGCGTCCTCGCAATTTTTTTTAAATCGGGTTTTGAAATTTCATTGAAAGTCCCACATCGGAAAAGGAGTCAGAAAAACTATTACTTTAAAAGAAAGAAAGGGAAGTACAAAGGTCACCCGAGTTAACCCATACTAGGATTCCATGGAGGAAAACATGGACATGAAAGAAAAACAAAGGGTCAAGTTCTGGGGGAGAGTGATAGAGAACATGATTAGGAGAACGTTAACCATAATAAAATCCCAAACTTATGATGTGTGTAAACGGTCTTTGATTACCTAGTAGTAAACGTAAAACAACAACGTTTTTGTTTTACGTTCCTTTTCATAATTTTGAGGAATTCATTTACAACATAAAAAAAAAACATAAGAAAATATACCTATCTTCATGTAGAGTTTCATCCTTTAATAAGTTTCTACCCAAAACTAATCTTTTCTCCAAACTATGAGCATTCAACACTACTTGGTCTCATCAAAACACAAGAATCATCTTCATAATCCACAAAAGTTTAACTATCTATTTCTTCTATCTTTAAACATTATCCAAAAAATAGAAAGGGTAAGGTAAAACAACTCTTCAAAAAGAAATAATCCCATAGGAATGGAAACTACTTTTAAATCTTCAAAGTTCCATGGTACTACCCAAAGTTCATCATAGTCCATTCCATAAATAACGGTCCTTAAAAATTCCTCAAAATAAACCAAACTAAGATTGAAACCCAAGTACAAGAAGGATTTGATAACATAGTCTTCCAAAATAAACTTCATTTTTCATCTCCAAACAACATCAACCACTCCTAACATCTTATAACAAAAGTATCTAACCTAAACATATTTTACCCAAGATAGGTTAATCATTCCCATAAGTAACCTACATTACTATAAGTCCACCTTAAATTCATCGATTCTTCAAAATATAAGTCAACCTTACTCCTCAATGAAAATACCGTAGTAATCTATTTACCTCGATCATATAGGGTCCACAAAATAGTGAACGTCTTCCAAAATAATAATCATATTTTAATACCATAATCATATCTGTCATATTAATACGGAAATCATTGCATTTCCAATAAAATTGGTTATTGGGACATGTTCTTCCATTTCCCTCCATTAACTAAGAAAAGAAACTATAATTAGGGGCTTAAATACTTAGCTAATAATCATGAAAAGGAAACCTTAAACATAAAAGGATAAACATGTAGAATAAAATAATATCCTAACTTGTGATCCCCTAGGTTCCAAACTAGGTTATCCATGATCATATATTCTTATTTGAATCTTTATTTTGTTTTATCGTTTTTCCTTTAATAATGGTTCATACTAAGCTTATGAATTTACCAAAGCATATCCCCCGGGAGTGTCGTAACCAAGAGTGCAGCAAGGCCCGTTGTCGTGCACCAGTTCCCGTTCGAGTCTAGCTCAAAGCAGTGTTTTCGGGTTTTACCCCTATGTACATCTGTGTCAGAGCCACCTCTACCTGCTCGTATCTAGACAGGTATGTATTTACTTGGCAACCCATTACTCAATACTCACCAACATACCAGGAAGATTTCCTATATATAAACTTTTCTATAGGCTTCTTCCTAAAGTTTTCATATCCTAATTTCCACAAATAACTAAACCATCCTTTGATACCAACTATAGCATCCCGCCTTTTTATCACATAAACTTTCATTACATTTTACAAAACTGAGGATCTTTAAGGTTTAGTGTCTTGGAAACCAGGAACTTAAAACATGAAAACATAAAACATTATTCTTAAACACTTGAAAGTATTCTCCTCATGTTCATCCTAGGTTCATTACTGCATCTCATAACCTGGGAATATACATCAAAAGAAAGGGTGAGCATAAGGCCCAGTAAGGAAAACAAGAGAAACATTTTACATGTGAACTTGAGATACTTCAATAAGGTCATGAAAAGAACTTTAAGGCATGAGAAAGATATCATGAGATATATCATAATAAAAATAACATTTTTCATAACTTGAATATGTGGCTGCAACATTTAATATATACAATCATGAACATATCACCAAGGTCCATCCCCAAGGTGTCATTTGAAAATTACCAAGGTTATTCACCAAGGTATCGTGAAAATTGTAATCTCTAGTGGTTACATCATTACCCAATGCATTAGAGAGCTATCAGGGCGCACCCTTAAATTTGCCTTTATTATCATGTGAGCCACATATATCATCATCAAAAATTTCATAAATAACCCATATAGCATAAAATAAATGGGCTTCATTTCATAATCATAACATTTTAAAAACTGTTTTAAAGACATGATCTTTACGTCACTTTAAACCCACAGAAGGGGAGAGCGGGTCTCGTGTATGTAAATCCCAGAATTTAAAATAGAACATTTTGAAATATATGTGAATACCCCTGTAGAAATAAGAGCTTTCAGTATTCACTTTATAACATAAAATAATTTTGAGAAAAGAGAGAGGCATTTTGAGACGAAAATTCTGCAGCATAACGGCTATGTTTCGGGGTTTTAGAAAACATTGAAAAGAGAGGGGACATGGGTCCAACATTCATAAATGACCCATAAAACAGTAGAGGGAAATAATATAAGGGATTTAAGAACATGGTAATTAAATTTGAAAATATACCATATGAAATGAAGAACATGAAAGGAAGACAAAAATAATATTTCTCTTATGAAAATTCGACAGTCTAACAGCGTTACATAAACTTCAACCAAAAATGAATTGATGAGATCAAATAGGGTCTATCATCATATGAACATAAAAAAATCAGTATGATAGATATAGATATCATACCCCAACATAATAAAAATGAACTTGCAATACTTGACGTGGAATTAGAACTTTGAAAAGGGAGAAAGGTGCAAGGACCACTTAAAAACTTAGCAGCCTAACGACGCCACTTAAACTTCAAAATACTGAATTGAAGAGATCAAATGGGGTCTCACATCATATGGTCATAAAAGATCAGTATGATAGATATAGAGATCATACCCCAACACAACAAAAAGTAACTTTAAAGAATTGACATGAAAGTAGAACTTCAAAACGAGAAGGGTGAAGAACCACTTAAAAATTCGACAGCCTAACGACGCCACTTAAAACTTCAAAATACTGAATTGAAGAGATCAAATGGGGTATCTAATAATATGAACACAAGAGTCCAGTATGATAGATATAGAGATCATACCCCAAAATAATAGAAAGGAACTTGAAAGAATTGACATGAAAGTAGAACTTCAAAACGAGAAGGGTGAAGAACCACTTAAAAATTCGGCAGCCTAACGGCACCACTTAAAACTTCAAAATACTGAATTGAAGAGATAAAATGGGGTCTCTCATCATATGATCATAAAATATCAGCATGATAAATTTAGATATCATACCCCAAAATAATAAAAAGTAACTTGAAAACCTTTACATGAAAATAGATCTTGAAAAATGAGAAGGTAGAAAGAATCCGTTACAAAAATTTCGGCAGCCTAACGACGCCACTTAAAACTTCGTAAAAAGAAATAATGAGAGTAAGGGGGTATCTATCATTATGTGAACATAAAAAGGGAAGTAAGAGGAGTATAAAAGAACACCCTTTAACATAAGAACATGGAGCATAAAAGAAATTACATGAAAAATATTTCTTGAAAAGAAAGAGAGAGATCAGATCCCTTACCTTAAAACATAACTCTTAAAACTCAAAGGTTGGGACCTTGAAGGCTTGGGGGCACCATGGGAGGACTACTTGAAAGGAAATGAGACCATAACTTCGTTGGGGGAGAGTGGGGAGTCGAATGGATGAGAGGATGGCTTGGTATTTATAGGGAAAGTGAGGGGACAAGGCATTAATGGCCAAGGGACACCTCATTAGTGGTTTTGGAAAAACCATGGGCTTGCCCATGGTATTTGCCCATGGTATTTGCCACTTGGGACACCTCATACCTTATATTACTATTCATAAGTCGACCATATTGATTACATACTTAATACATCATTTAATGATGTCATTAGACACCCGTAACTTAAAAACTGTATTTCCACTATTCATCGAAAATTCAACTTTCTCAGAAAAATCCCAAAATTTCACCTTAACCAAATATCAACGCTCTGATTACAAATATGAACTCCATTTTATAAAAATAAATTTCTTAATTTTTTTATTTAATTTTTAAATAAAAACACTATTCACCGAAAATTCATTTTTTCAGAAAAACCCCCAAAAAATTACCATAGCATAATATCGGTGCTCTGAGCTCAAAAAATGAAATCCGTTTTATAAAAATAATTTTCTAAATATTTTTAATTAAATTTTTAATTAAAAAAAACTCTATTCACCCGAAAAAACTAATACTTGAATAATAATTTATGAAACCGTTATTTAACCATTTTATTGAATCACATTACTTAATCAAGGTGCCTAGATTATATAAATACATTCTTTAAGTGATATTACTAATCCATTTGGACACATTACTAATCCTAATCATAAAATCACTATTCATAATTTACTATTCATCAAAAATTAAGTTGATCTTATTAGACTCTAAATTTCGTACTGAACATAATTGTAGAAGACCATTTTTCGAAAATCATTACACATTTTTAATTATTTAAGGTTTACACAACCATTTTTAAAATATCATTTTTCCAAAATTCATCAAAAATATGCATACTATATTTATCCGGTCATTTGAAAATTCATAAACTTCATCATAAGAAGAAATCCCAATTTTTATTTAAAACAAAGGATTACACAAGGCAGTTATGGTCTCCTTACATAGCCCCTTATCACACCAACATAGGACCTAAGTGTAAGGTGTGCTAAGGTGAGAGAATCTGTGGGAGGCTCGGCTAACATCACACGAGTAGTAATTTCTATCAGTTTGAACTTCTCACGAAGGCGATTCCGTTCTAGCTTCACACGATGAAGTTCAGCTTGGGTTTGGTCCAGAGCAAAGCCCAGTGGTGCTACCTCCTTCCCAAGTTCTATTAGATGTGCTTCGATCGGTCCAAGACTACTAGGCGAGGCCATCAAATCTTCTTTCTATAATAATTAACCAAGATTACTTGTATTTAGAGGCAATAATCAAAACGTTTAGTTTCCAGTGGTCATATTAAACAATGGTCATATAACAGTCAAAGACCAACAATATCATTTTAATTATACTCATGTTATCAAATGAAAAATCTTTGTTGAGTATAAAATAAAATAACACACAAAATTATGAAACAATATTTATTCAAAATTTCGGGTTGTTACAGGAACACTTATTATTTGTCTCTTTTATACTTTTCTAAATTTAATTTTCCTCCCACTGATTTTTTGATTTAGATATTCCTTATAAATAAATATACTACTTCGAGGCACATACATATTGTGTTCAGTAGGGTGGTAGAAATAATATCTATTGGATTCTTTAAGATAACTAAAAGATAATTATTTTCTAGACTTAAGGTCAATTTTTTCATAAGTAAAACATTGTATGTAAGATTTACTAAACCAAATATTTATATAATACATAACAGAATATTTCCAAGTCTATATCTCACATGGTGTCCTTATGAATACTTTTGATGGAGAACAATTTAGTAGAAATAAAAATGTCTCTGAAGAATAAACCCAAAATGATATAGGATGGTCACATAAACACATCATCAATCGAACCATGTCTAATAAGGTATGATTACTCCTTTTAGATATGTGATCCCATTATTGTGTTCTGTGAGGAGTGAGTTGTGAAAATATTTCACAATATCTCAAATGAGCTATGAATTATTGGCTCATGTATTCACCTCCTCAATCTAATCAATGGATTTTAATACATTTTCCCATTTTATTTTTTACTTTTTTCTAAAAATATTTGAACTTTTCAAAAGTTTTATACTTTTGTTTCATCAAAAAACACATAGCTATAAAAACTATATTCACTGGTAAAAGTAACAAAGTACCTAAAACCACCAAATTCTTGAGTACTCATTGGTTCACATACATCATTATGCATGAGATCCGACAATCCACTGGCACTCTCACATTTTCTTACAAAATATAATTTTTTTATTTTTTTTTATAATAAACAAGATTCACTTATATGAGACAATTCAAAATCAAATGAGTCCAAAAATCCTTCCCCATGGAGTCTTTGAATACCTTTCTAATTTATAAGGTGAAGGAAACAATGCCAAAGGTTGGTTTGATTAGAATCAACTATGACATTCTTATTACATGTATTATAAATGGGATCATCCTTATTCATATTATGTAAACCATTCATTATATTCCCAATGGAATAAAATATTTAATTCTTATATATAGAATAACTCTTGTTCTTAATAATGAATTAAAATCCCATCCTATTAAAAAAAGATACAGAAATCAAATTTCTATTTATGGTGTGAAACCAATCCTATAATTTCAATTCTAAGATCAATCCAATTGGTAAAATCAGATCATAAATTCCAACCACTAATGCTGTAACCTTTTCTCCATTACCGATATGAAGATAAACTTTAACCTTCATAAATTCCCTAATAACTCTTATTATATATTTTTTAGAACAAATGTATGAGACATATCTAGTATCTAACACCCAGGAGTTAGAGTTAGAGATAATTTTTCTATAACATTCTCACTTGGTACAATGAATGTTTCTCCTTTAGAACACTTCTTAATACTAGATACTGATATTTAACTATTTAATAGGCCATAACTATTAATGTTCAAAATATGATTAGTGTGAATGATTCCATAATCTACAACAAATACATATCAGTTGGTGAGTATCATGTATTATGTATTTTCATTAAGGGATTTAACTGAAAGTGATCCCACTAAAAATGATAACCCTATATATCATATACATTTAGTAATCCAAGATCCATATGTCACCAGGAAATGAGTCCACTTTGGAATTTCTCTCACAAAATAGTTAATTAGGTTGTGATTCTTCTCTATCACTACTATCATGACTCTTGGATAGTCAAGTGGGTAACGCTTTATTCAAATCCATCATATAGATATTGTAAACACTATTGCTTTAGTAACAGGATCTTATTAGGGAATCATAACAAGTGTAACCCAAAATATGAACCAAGAAAAAGCTAACAAAGGATAATTCAGGGGCACCCAGCTTTTTCACGACCTACCAAATTATTTTTCAGTGTCACTATTCCTTTATTTCCTTACACACGATAATCTAAGGTCACCAAAATTTGGCATGACTTACCCAGTTGGATGATAGAGGTCTGGAAAAATATCACTTTGGAAGGATTATCACAATTAGTATTTGAGGGGGGTTTAGTCTCATCAATTTAATATAGATAATATGCATTTTAAATTCACAACTATTAAATATTAAGAAATATTTATATTTTTATGATTTATTTTCTTTTATACATGCATTATTCTAACAATTTATTTATATTAATCCCTATTCCAACCCCCAAATTAATGTGTAACTCTTTAGACAACCCAAAATTTTGTGTTAGTAACCCAAAAAAAGTCAAGTATACTAACACATATTCAAATTCATCATATACATAAGGTACATGAATTATTCTTGTAAAGTCATAGATTAATATGATATTGGAAAAATACACATTAGTAATCCTAGAGTGATTGATAGGAAATCCCATTCACTTTTCTAGACAAGGAAATACTTTATAAAAAGTAGGTGGTTTTACCCCAAGTCCCTATACCCAGGGATACTTCACTCATGTGAGAAATTAATTCCTGAAAAACTCTAAAACCTAATATGCACAAAATATTCTGAAAAAATATTCTCAAGTTCATAACTTCAATTACAAACTGAGGTCAAGGATGTTTAAAACAAAATTTTATAATATCAAATACAGCATGATATGAAAATATCTATCCTAGAATTAATTTATCATATAAATGATCATAAAAAATATTCATATTTCATAAATAATTTATTAAACATGAATATTAAGAAAAATTTTCAAATAAATAAACCATTTATTTATTTTTCAAAACATGATAAATTTATGAACTATTCATAAATAAATACTAATTATAAACTTTTTACAATTTAGAAAAAATATAATCATTTTATATCAATTTCAATACAATCCCATTCACATTTTATATTCAATGGAATTTATATGATATTTTATGAATTATAAACATTTTATAATTCAGTATATATTATATAATTTTTTTACATAATTTAAATATAATATATTTTGTACTTAACAATTTATAAAGTACCTCTTATGATTCCTAAAAAAACTTTTTATTTATAGATCATATGGCATTACATTTAATTTTTCAAAAATTATTTTAAAATATTACCTTTAATATTTGAGAATAATATTTCCAAAACATGCATTTAATTAAATATAGATAATTTATAATTAATTAATTAATTTATAAAATACTTATAAATTAATTTTATCAATATATCATTTTTTACTTGATTAATAAATAATTTATAAACCATAAAAATCATTTAATACGTTAATTTTTTTAACACTTTTCTGCTTACCATTACATAGCACCCTGACTTTGTGTAAGGATATGTCCTTATTTCCCTTACGCAGTTTCTCAGCATAAGGATAAATTTTATTTTTTAAATCCCATATAATGGTTACTTTTACCTTTATGAATCCCATTACCATTGTGTAAATGTAATACATTAACTAATTTTATGCAGCTCCCTCACGTAAAGGTATTAACCATACATAACTCCTTTGCATAAGGGTACTTATAATATTACATATGTTGCATGAAGGTAAAAATTATAAACCTTTACATAGATGATATTACATATTCATTCAATTTTTTATATTACTCCAATCACTAATTGTTAAATAAAAAATGATTACTTTCCAATCAATGTTATTATTTTGATCATAAACACATTTGGAGAGCACTCTTCAAATTCATTCAATTACAATGTAGTTTAATATTTTTATCATATATTTCAAAATACTGATCCAAATGATGTGATTATTATTTTTTAGAGTTACTGATTCAACTTACAACAAATCATTCAACATGAACTTTGGAAAATTTGGCCATTTTAGGGGCCATATGGACTAAACCAAAAGACCCAATTAGTCCTATAATGAAATAAGAACAATTTTGATATTATAATTTTTGGGTTCAATCCATAATAAGAACACTTTGATTTTATCCTCAAACTAGGTATTTTCACATATAGAATCATACTTTAGTCCATAAATAGATTGTTTCAACTTACAAAACTTATCATTTTTATGTTCCCTATTTTTTTACACCAAATAATTCATATTATATTTTATTAAAACATGTCTTCATCAGATAGACATTTTTTTGGATCAAATTATTTACTTTGGTGTTCATGGTATTTTTTACAATTTTCCAGTCAAGTTCCCAAATCGGGGATGATGAGAAGAAAAATTTAAATTTACATGATGTAGCCATATTGAGTACATGCCCACATATTTGAACAAGAGAAACACAACGTTTAATTCATATCTACATGCCATTTACACCCTTCCTGAAGTAGTTTGTGGATGATAGAGATTATACACGCCAATCATGGTGGCGATACACATTGTGTATCCCACCATCCGACTACTGAAGCTTCAAATTCAACAGGTAGTGAAACTATTCACCAACCATCAGAGAAAATAAGAAAAATAGTGGTTGACTGAAGTAAACACCAAGTATTTTTAAGTATATTACTTGTATTTCATTTTTCAATAAATATAAGGGAAGACCTCTAGATTTTGTGTTGTATATTCAAGGGGGAGGTGATTTTGCTCTGCTGATGTGATCTTCCGCTAAATTAATTTGTTCTTCAGAATTTATTTTATATTTTTGTGTAATTATTCCCTTTCCCCATCCTCCTTTCATATCCATGGTTGGATTTGAGTTTATTCTCAACCCTCACAGCATGAACATGGTCATAATATTCTTATTTTATAATGTTGGGGTTATAATATGATTATAGGTGTGTTGTAAGAAAAATTCTGGTATTTTAATATTTATATTGACTTTTTTATAATACCTTTAATGAATTAATTCTACATTCATCGTTGGTATCATATCATACCAAGAATAAATCTAATGATAAAAACTGAAGGAGTTATAATAGTTGAATCCATGACCATTGGATGAGCTTTTTGCCATTATTTTATGGGAAATTATTTAATTTATATTTGAATATTCAATCATTGAAATAAGGGATTTATGTTTAAATACACAATTTCATAACATCTGTCAAAGAAAAAGTAAAAATTTTAAATCCCAAAGGTAAAAATATTACATAAATAATTTTAATAAAAAATAATTACCTTTTAAAAATACTATTATCATGTTGAAACCCCGATGTGTTTTTCCCTAATTGGTCTTTCCCTTCTTCTGCTTTCAAAAGATTTTAGAAAATCATTTCATGATTTATTTCATTCATCCATTTTTCTAGATAATTGATTAAAACTCATCAACATGAGTTTCTCATTGATTTTCTAATCTTTCTTGTGGGATCGACCCTCATTACCCCTAGCCAACTAGTTAGTCGGTTTATAAGGGAAATTCAATTTTCCACACCTCATGATGGACATAGTCAAATTCTAACACTTTTGTTAGGGTTAAAATAGAAATTAGTATTGTGAGTCTGAGTCAAGGTTGGTTTTCCCAGAAATTTTCACTTTCATTACTTGATTATTTTCTTGGGAACCTGAAACTCACATCCGTATGGATAATTATTCTACTGGATGTTTGTAAACTTTTTCTAGAGAGGATTTTGATCCATTTGATCTAGTGGTGTCATACTCCTATCCAGAAGGGTATTATTCGATAATGAATTATGAATTTTAGTATGATTACTACCCATGTACAACCTTCTCCCCACTGAATTATTCTCTTTCAAAACCATGTTTAGATAAAACTGAAAAACTATTATCAATGATGGAAGCCTTTACCACATTCTTGTAAGACTAAACTGGAAGGTTGTGATGAATTAGAAATGTGGTGGAGTGACTTTATGAGATAATTTATAATATAGATAATATAGTTGAGTATGAATATGGGTGTTCTTATACTATTTCAAGTGAAAAAGCATGTTATGATGTGGACCCCACTTATAATATACTAAAAATATTTGAAAATGATTTTCAAAACACAAAATTAAAATATGGGAACACGTTATAGGATTTTATAAATTAATTTGATCATCTCTTTATTTATACACCCTAAGTTGATTTATTACCAGCTCGAGAATATTATTATGATCATTTTCAAGTTTTCAATATTTCAAAGCCAGAACCCAAGGAGGTGGAGGACGTACATGATTAAACCAAATAACTAGTACACCTCTAGCATTTACTGGATATAGAGAAATGATATTTCCATCCACCACCTAGACTACCTGAAGGTCGAGAAAATTAGATGCAAGACAAGGGTGTCAGACATATGTGGTGGTTTCCATAGTGGAATCTACATCCTCCTTCAGATTATGGGTAGGTATTACAACTCAAGTCAAGTCAAAGATAAAAAAACTAAGGCTCTTTATGGGAGGTATCCTAGACATTATTTCTTATTCTTCTCTCACTTCTGTTCTTAGTTACTACAAGGTGTGTACTTAACCTTCACATGCTGTGTACTATCCTTTCCCTAATCTACTGTTTAAATGTTAATTAAACATGGTTACATGCCATGTGTATTACATGTACATTATGTGTACCTTATTGTTTAGTATATATTATAACATTACATTTTTTATAAATAAAAATAGATTAATTTAATAAATAGAAATGAATACTATTCCGATAGAAAGGTCGTTGGAAGGTATTTGTGCCACCACTGGTTTGAATCCCCCCACACCCTCCTTTGGCACATGATTCATTCTTTTTAATCCCATGTTTTATTAAATAGTGTGTTCGGAATTTTCAAAAATCATGAAATCGTTTCTAAATAAAAAAACCAATGGTGGGGCTGAATTTTTTGGTAGGGTTATCGCCCACGGTCTGAAAGACCCCGATTCGAGTCCTTCTAGATGACTCAGTTTCATCTTTTTTCATTTAAATATAACCAAACATTGTGTATTTTGGTATACATCATGTTTTTTATGTATTATATAAATTATAACTCTACATAAAATAATAAATCACTCGAGGGTGATATTGGTTGATTGGTAGTGTTTTAGCCCAGTGTCCAAAATACTCGGTTTTGAATTTGGATAATCTCCCAACATCATCCCAATCTTTAATTATCAAAACCACACACATTTTATTCTTCCTTCAATCACATATTGTTTTAAAATATTTATAAAATATCAAATTATAATATGATTTTCTGTACTACAACCTTCACTTCAATGGTTGAGGGAGCACACTTGGATCAAGCTGATTACCGGTTCAAATCATGCCCTGACCACCAAACAAAAGGTTATAGTTCTATTTTTGCAATTTTAGAAGACACAACATGTATTTGTATGATACACTATATGTATAGGTTTATTATAGTATATATATATATATATATTTAAATATAATTATAAATAATAATTAATAAATATGTTATAACCACATGTATTGAATATATATATATATATATATAACACAAACATGGTTTGTACTCCTTAACACACACTGTGTGTCCCGACTATAAAGTCTGGGAACCCTAAATCGTCCTCAACCCATGCCCTCTCCCCGTTTCCTCCCTAAGGCTTATACTATATGCCATTCGAAAAGCCCCATTCCAATCTTCATTTTGGTAAAATTCAGGCCTTTTTTTATTTATCATTTCAATCCTCAATATAGATATGCTGTTCTTAGACCTTTATTTCAATGTTTTTAATACCATATAGGCGATTTACAAATCAGGGAGGCATTCGTCCAAAACCCACAGTACACGAGCACACAATAAGAACAAACACCATGTACTTCAGGTACATGGCCATATTTTCTCTATTTGGAATTTGAAAATAGAAAACATGTGTGTCTGACACATTCCATGTACCTATTTATCTACCCAACATAGAGGAACTTGTGTCCAGAAGACCACAGGACTAGTATTACCATGCACCAATGCACAATGTGTTCCTTTTAAACACACCATGTAATGTTTTCTTGATGAATTAGACATGTTAGGTCACACAAATGGATTGGACTAGATGTTTACACACACGATGTGTAAGTTTGGTACACACCATGTTCTTTGATACCTGCATACACTTTGAAGAGGCAGTTTCACAAGGACACACAGATAGGCTTCCCATATCCATATTCATGGCGTGTGACACTAAAATAGAATGTGTGCTTTGATATAGCTAGAAACCATGCCACTCAATATGTATATATAGAGAACATGGGTTGAATTCCTGAGCATATTACATGTCATGTACTTGTCTTTTGTTATTTTCACTAATTCCATTTATTCTTTGTTTTATTTTCTTTTCTTTTCTTCTCTTATCCTTTTTAGGTCATGGATGATGAGGACTGATACAGTGAGAAGTGGCCCATGATTTCTATTGACAAGGAGTGACCTTCATCCCATTGAGTCTAGATCAGGACACTTGGAGGGAATTTCATGGTGGATCTACCGACTCACTTACCACTAGATTTTGGAATCTTTCCTCCTCTTCTATTTGCTGGAACATTATTGAAAAAATTCTATAGTCATGTAAACACCGTGAAACCACCAAGTTTATCCATGAAACTTTCCACAACTGCCAAAGGAACCAGTTCCATTGATCCAACTGCTATCGTGGCACCATCCAGATCCACCGTGATTCCCTCACCAGCTGCCATATCATCAGAGCCTTCTACACTAGTGAATGGTGTTATAACACACTCAGAACCTGTATATAGACAACCCTAACTGCAACCCTTATTTATTTTTGATGAGTGTCATCCAGCAGCAGAAAGGCTGTAATAGTTTTAATGATGCATGATCCAGTTTAGCATCCAGTTCTTGAACATTAGTGTTCTAGTGTCTGGGAATATAATAGGATATTTAGGAGATTATCGGGAACACACACATCTTATTTCCACTCTAAAGGTTATAACTCACACTTTTATAGATTTATTTTTAGAATTATCTGTGACCTTTGAGTTTGAATCACCCACATACCATGACACACCAAGCGACACAACAACTCCGATCAGATTTCAACTCGGTGGGGGATACATTTTACTAATGATAGAATAGTTTGGATATGGGTGTGACTTATACCCCTATCCAAACACCCCACACCTTGTTTCCTCTATCACCCACCCTGACTGCTCAAACCCACTCTCTATGTGGCCGTATCTTACAAGACCTAATGTACGGTATGCTCCTACCTCACAGAAGGAACCCTATTAATTTCCCCTACATTTCACTTTATCTATCATTTTTTTAGTTCCATAATCTTCACTTATAATGAGGATATGAGTTTCATGTCCAAACATGATGTGGATCTTCTTACCTGTATCATCTGATACAATTACCCCAACCTCCCCTGATTCACCAAGTCGAATTTCTATTCCAAATTCACCGGTCATCAGGGTAACCTAAATGGTGGGTTCTGCACCACCCAAATATCACACAATCTTAGGGTTTTTGATCCATATATCCCACATTATAACTTTCTTTGTACCTAATAGAAGTAATTTCTCATTCTTATTCACATGATTTTGGTCTTGAAGAAAGGGGAAACCTACTTTATAATGTTGGATCACCCAACACCAGCTGTAGTAAGGGAGGACCCAATTTCCCCTAGGGGCGCTGCTACTCCAAGTCCAAACCACCACCATCTACACCAGTATATGTTCCTTTTCCATCCCTCCCCACTTCTTTACCCCTTCGTTACTCTTCCTCTATCCCATCTACTAGACCGTCCACTACCCCACCTACTCCCACACCATAATTTTATGCTTCAGTTCGACCCCACCTCTCTATCATGGATCAAAGAATCAATTAGATAGTGGGAATTATAGGAATTATTCTTCAACACCCCAACCTTTCAATCTTCACAAAACCTGCTCCTCATCCAAATCCTTATCCCATAACACCACATGAGACATTCACATCACTATACACTGACTCTGTCATATTATCTTTTTCTAGGCCATGTGAAACTTCTACTACTATAGAGGATCAAAGTATACCTTCAACGCCCAGACAGTGGAGAGAGGGTTCCACATCATCGACAACCACTACCGTTTCTCTCTCTATACTAAATCCCCCAGTTTCTAACAGTACCTCTCCTAAGTCTATTTAGTGATGGTTTATGAAACATATTTGTTTCATTATTTATATCTCTGTTTTTTGTTATTTTGATTTGATATGATGGATTGCATGCATGAAGAATTATTTTTCCATTTCATCCACAGTCATAGGAAATTTGGAACATTCTGGGCATCTATTTTTCGAATTCTATCCACTTTTCAAGCTCACCATGCATGGATTATTATTTTATAAGTTGATATCATTTACTTTCTTTAAATTATATTTTTTATTCCTCTACATCTCCCTATCCTAGTCATTCCATGACACATCCTCTTATTCACCTTGGTGTTTCACTTGGCAGACTCTGTTTGATATTAATTGTGGGGGAGAGTATCTTGACTACATAGGTCTTTTACATTAAAATAATTTAGGATACATCATTAAATAGATGAAATATTTTAAAATGTGGATTTTTTTGTTAATTTTAATTTTAAATAATAAATATATAGGTGAGAATTTTAAAAGTTAAATGATTATTTTAATTTTTTTTGTATTTTAAAATGACTGCTAATGTATTTTTATTTTTTATTTAAATTCTTTTCCATTTTCATTTATTAGATTGATCATTTATATTTATTTAATGACCTGATTAATCCATTTTAACCTAATTCCAAAGAGGTATTATAATCCCTTTGTCATATTATTACTTTTTCAATCTATCATGAGAGATTATTCTAATATACATAACTATTAGAACATACAAGTTTTTCTTTTCAAAACATGAATATTTTGAATCACATTAAAATAACTGAGGAATTTGATTGATATTTTCATCCCATTTGGACATTTATACCTACCTTTCATATTGTCTTTCTAGAACCCATAGAAACCATGAACTCCTTGATAGGAATCCACATTACAAGCCTATTTATCCTTCCTACCCCAATCCATTGATAATCGCTAGATTATTCATATGAGATTTAAAAGATGGAGTTTGGAAATTCAGGTTATATTTTGGTGACTGGCCATGAAATTAAGCATGGGAGAGAGTATCTTTTTTCATTTGAAAAAAATGGGATATAAAAACCACCATTCCTTGTATTCTTATGTGGTCCCTCTTGTAAAAAAATAAAGAGGACCCAATTCATTCATTACACTCATTGATGGTTTAGGAACCCGTGTTGGAAAGGGAATATCATGATGATGGTGGCCTTTAAGAGATATTGATAGGAATTCATCTTCATTTGTATTTTTAGTGAATATATTGATTTATTATTTAAGAAATTGGCCACTATGTTTCAAGACACTAAGATTATTTTCACATCATTAACTACCTACCCTTAGCCTCAGAAACACAAGAAACTTATTGAAAGACATCCATATTTTTGTGATTTAATTTCTATGTGGGGAATGGGATTAATTTCAATCTTATTGATAGGGTTAATATACTTAATATTGATCATAAATCATATTAAATTTTCTTGAGTGATGAGTGTGTCATTTTTTTAGTGATCTAAATCATCAAAGTGCATGCATATTTATGATCAGTTGAAAAATGTAACTAAAATATGATGTAATTATTTTATATATGAGGCATTATTAGAATATATTTGAAATAAAAATATGTTTTGTACCTTTTAAAATTATCTTATATGACTATAATATTTATATGTGTAATTAATTGAATGCTTCCATTTATTGAGTATGGATTATTTTTAATTTGATATTTAGATTTTTCTTGAGGGAAAGTAAATGACTAAGTGTGGGGGAGTTTTTTGCGCCAGATTTGTGTATAAAAACTCATAAATTTTATATATTATTAAAACATATTTTCATCAGATAGAAATGTTTTTGACCAAATTATTTACTTAGGTGTTCATGGTTATTTTTCAGGAGTTTCCATTCAAGTTCACAAATCAGGGATGATGTGAAGAAAAACTAAAATTTACACGGTGTGTACTTTATAATAACACACCATCTACGATGACTAAGCATGGCTCAACCAGTCTGAGTACATGTCCATGTAACTGACCAAGACCAACACACCATGTAATTCACATCTACACATCGTTTACACCCTTATAGAAGTTTTTGGTGGCTGATAAAGATTCTACATGCCAAGGACAGCGGTGTTATATGCCATGTACTCCCACCAACCGACCATTGATTCTTTAAATTCAACAGATGATGAAAATATTCACCAAACGGTAGAGAAAAGAAGTAAAAAATGTTTGAACAAAGTACACACCATGTAATTTTGAGTACACACCGTGTATTTTGTTTTTCTATAAATATGAGGGTATCCCCCCAGAGTTTGGGTTGGACATTCAAGGGGAGGTTCTGCCACTTTTCTAACGTGATATTCCCTCAAATACAATTGTTTTCTTTTGAATTTAATATTTATTTTAGTGTAATTATTCCCTTCCCCATTCTATTATCATATCCATGGAAGAGGTTTAGTTTTTTCTCAACCTGAATACCTTGACTATGGTCTTAAGGGGCTTGTTTTCTAGAGTTTGGGTTGTATTAAGATCATGGGTTTGTTGTAATAATCGTTATTGTGTGTTTATTTTTACTATGATATTTGTTTTATAGTACCTTTAATGAATTTATTCCACATTCATCAATGAATTCATATTGGAATATTAACACCATCGATAGTGAGAACTAAAGGAGTTACAATAGGAAAATACATGACAATTGGATGATCATGTTGCAACTATTTTAGGGGTAATTCTTTAATGTGTATTTAGATGCTCAATAATCGGACAAATGGATTGGTGTTTGAATACACAATTACATATTATTGGACCAAGAAACCATAATACTTTTGAATCCACATGGTAAAAATATTTCATAAATAATTTTAATTCAAAAGAAAAACTTTTTCAAAGTACTCTAACCAAGTTTCAACCCTGACATGTTTGTTTTCATTGTTTTTTATTTCCCTTCTTCTGTTTTCAACTAATTTTCACAAAATGTTTCATGATTTCTTTCCTTCATCCATTTTTTGGATAATCGATCGAAACTGTTAAACTTTCACTAATCATTGATTTTCCACTCTTTCTTATGGTATTGATACTAACTACCTCTAGATACCCAATTAGTTGACTTAAAAGAAAACTTCAATTTACCATGCCTCATGAAAGGTACAATAACATTTTCATTTAGAACTTCAAAACAAATGGTTTGTATCATATATATACCCTCACCTAAATTTCCATTATCGAATGTGGTGTTAATATCCATTTGATATATCTTATAATCATAATGAGATACTATTGCTATAAAATTCTAATAGACTTTATCATCACAACCTGTGAAAATGTTTCCTCATTGAAAAAACCATTAACAAGTTTTTAACCCTTTTCCACCAAGATTTCTTTAGTGTAGATTGATTTAATCTTAGAATCCATATATTTTAAACATTTATTTGAATCTTAACTCTCATTAGCCTCTTATTATGAAGTGTTTTCATATTTTATGAATGTTACTTCATCATCATTATCCACGAGGAATCCATATCTCAATGTTTCCTGATGAAACCTACCAGACCTTTGAGTTTCTTTTATAAACTGAGTTAGTTATTCTTCCAAAATTATTTACAAAAACATCTCAATTTCTATCTTGGGAACACTTATTATTTGTCTCTTTTGGACTTCTCTAAATTTAATTTTCCTCCCACTAATTTTTAGATTTATATATTCCTTATAAATAAATATACTACTTCGAGGCACATACATATTGTGTTCAGTAGGGTGGTAGAAATAATATCTATTGGATTCTTTAAGATAACTAAAAGATAAGTATTTTCTAGACTTAAGGTCAATTTTTTCATAAGTAAAACATTGTATGTAAGATTTACTAAACCAAATATTTATATAATACATAACAGAATATTTCCAAGTCCATATCTCACATGGTGTCCTTATGAATACTTTTTATGGAGAACAATTTAGTAGAAATAAAAAATTTTCTAAAGAATAAACCCAAAATGATATAGGATGGTCACATAAACACATCATCAATCGAACCATGTCTAATAAGGTATGATTAATCCTTTTAGTTATGTGATTCCATTATTGTGTTCTACGAGGAGTGAGTTGTGAAAATATTTCACAATATCTCAAATGAGTATGAATTATTGGCTCATGTATTCACCACCTCAATCTGATCAATGGATTTCAATACATTTTCCCATTTTATTTTTTACTTTTTTTCTCAAAATATTTGAACTTTTAAAAAGTTTTATACTTTTGTTTCAACAAAAAACACATATCTATACAAACTAAATTCACTGGTAAATGTATCGAAGTACCTAAAACCACCAAGTTCTTGAGTACTCATTGGTTCACATACATCATTATGCATGAGATCTGACAATCCACTGGCACTTTCACATTTTCTTGCAAAATATAATTTTTTCATTTTTTATAATAAACAAGATTCACTTATATGAGACAATTCAAAATCAAATGAGTCCAAAAATCCTCCCCCATGGAGTCTTTGAACACTTTTCTAATTTATATGGTGAAGGAAACGATGCCAAAGGTTGGTTTGATTAGAATCGACACTGAAATTCTTATTACATGTATTATAAATGGGATAATCCTTATTCATATTATGTAAACCATTCATTATAATCCCAATGGAATAAAATATTTAATTCATATATATAGAATAAATCTTGTTCTTAATAATGAATTAAAATCCCATCCTATCCAAAAAAGATACAAAAATCAAATTACTATTTATGGTGTGAAACCAATCATAGAATTTCAATTCTAAGATCAATCCACTTGGTAAAATCAGATCATAACTTCCAACCACTAATGCTATAACTTTTTCTCCATTACCGATATGAAGATAAACTTTAACCTTCACCAATTCCCTCATAACTCTTATTATATATTTTTTAGAACAAATGTATGACACATATCTAGTATCCAACACCCAGGAGTTTGAGTTAGAGAAATTTTTCTATAAAATTATCACTTGGGTACAATGAATGTTTCTCCTTTAGAACACTTCTTAATCCTAGATACTGATATTTAACTATTTAATAGGTTATAACTATTAATGTTAAAAATATGATTAGTGTGAATGATTCTATAATCTACAACAATGACATATAAGTTGGTGAGTATCATGTATTATATATTTTCATTAAGGGATTTAACTGAAAGTGATCCCACTAAAAATGATAACCCTATATATCATATCCATTTAGTAATCCAGGATCCATATGTCACCAGGAAATGAGTCCACTTTGGAATTTCTCTGACAAAATAGTTATTTAGGTTGTGATTCTTCTCTATCACTACTGTCATGACTCTTGGATAGTCAAGTGGGTAACCCTTTATTCAAATCCATCATATAGATATTATAAACACTATTTCTTTAGTAACAAAATCTTATTAGGGAATCCTAACAAGTGTAACCCAAAATATGAACCAAGAAAAAGCTAACAAAGGATAATTCAGGGGAACCCAACTTTTTCATGACCTACCAAAGGATTTTCCAGCGTCACTATTCCTTTATTTCCTTACACACAATAATATAAGGGCACCAAAATTTGGCATGACTTACCCAGTTGGATGATCAAGGTCTTGAAAAATATCACTTTGGAAGGATTCTAAGAATTAGTATTTGAGGGGGGTTTAGTCTCATCAATTTAATATAGATAATATGCATTTTAAATTCACAACTATTAAATATTATTAAATGTTTATATTTTTATGATTTATTTTCTTTTATACATGAATTATTCTAACAATTTATTTATATTAATCCCTATTCCAACCCCCAAATTAATGTTTAACTCTTTACACAACCCAAAAGTTTGAGTTAGTAACCCAAAAAAAAGTCAAGTATACTAACACATATTCAAATTCATCATATAAATAAGGTACATGAATTATTCTTGTAAAGTCATAGATTAATATGATATTGGAAAAATACACATTAGTAATCCTAGAGTGATTGATAGAAAATCCCATTCACTTTTATAGACAAGGAAATCATTTATAAAAAGCAGGTGGTTTTACCTCAAGTCCCTATACCTAGGTATACTTTACTCATGTGAGAAATTAATTCCTGAAAAAAATCTAACACCTAATATGCACAAAATATTCCCAAAAACTATTCTCAAGTTCATAACTTGAATTACAAACTGAGGTCAAGGATGTTTAAAACAAAATTTTATAATATCAAATGTAGAATGATATGAAAATATCTATCCTAGAATCAATTTATCATATAAATGATCATACAAAATATTCATATTTCATAAATAATTTATTAGACATGAATATCAAAAAAAATTCAAATAAATAAACCATTTATTTATTTTTCAAAACATGATACATTTATGAACTATTCATAAATACATACTAATTATAAACATTTTACAATTTAGAAAGAATATAAACATTTTATATCAATTTCAATACAATCCCATTCACATTTTATATTCAATGGAATTTGTATGATATTTTATGAATTATAAACATTTTATAATTCAGTATATATTATATAGTTTTTTTAGATAATTTAAATATAATATATTTTATACTTAACAATTTATAAAGTTCCTCTTATGATTCCTAAAAAAACTATTTATTTATTGATCATATGGCATTAAATTTAATTTTTCAAAAATTATTTTAAAATTTTTACCTTTATTATTTGAGAATAATATTTCCAAAAAATGTATTTAATTAAATATAGGTAATTTATAATTAATTTATTTATTTATAAAATCCTTATAAATTAATTTTATCAAAATATCTTTTTTTAATTGATTAATAAATAATTTATAAACCATAAAAATCATTTAATATGATAATTTTTTTAACACTTTTCTTCTTACCATTACATAGCACCCTGACTTTGTGTAAGGATATGTCCTTATTTCCCTTACGCGGTTTCTCTACATTAGGGATAAATTTTAGTTTTTAAAGCCTATATAATGGTTACTTTTACCTTTATGCATCCCATTACCATTGTGTAAATGTAATACATAAACTAATTTTATGCAGCTCCCTCACGTAAAGGTATTAACCATACATAACTCCTTTGCATAAGGGTACTTAGAATATTACATATGTTTCATGAAGGTAAAAATTTGAAACCTTTACATAGATGATATTATATATTTATTCAATTTTTTATATTACTCCAATCACTAATTGTTAAATAAAAAATGATTAATTTTCCAATCAATGTTATTATTTTTATCATAAACACATTTGGAGAGCACTCTTCAAATTCATTCAATTACATTGTAGTTTAATATTTTTATCCTATATTTCAAAATACTGATCCAAATGATGTGATAATTATTTTTTAGAGTTATTGATTCAACTTAAAACAAATCATTCAACCTGAACTTTGGAAAATTTGGCCATTTTAGGGGCCATATGGACTAAACCAAAAGACCCAATTAGTCTTATAATGAAATAAGAACAATTGTGATATTATATTTTTTTGGGTTCAATCTATAATTCCAAATTAATTGATACTCCACCATAAGTCTAAAAACATTTTATTGCATCTAGGATTTGATAATATCCAAAAATTATTGATTTTTATCCCAATCCACATTTCAAATTTAGCTAAAATTTTGTGGTTATAAAGATAAGATCTTGGATCCAATCTTTTTAGAAGAGATTGTTCAGATCTGAATGAATATTCTTGTCCTAAAACCCATTCTAATTGATTTCTTTAAAAAATTCAGGATAAAACTAGAAAACAACACATGGTTTAGGAAAACAACCATATATTTGTAAAAAAATTACAAAGACCTCCAAATTTAGAGGGTATAATTTCCATATCTTTATCTATAACTTTTAATAGGAGGTTATTTTGATATTCATATGTCTTCATGGTCAAATAGCTGAGCCAACTTGAAGGACCGTTTTGGATGGAAAATATCCCACCACCTTGGGCTATAAATACATACCCCTTTCTATTTGTAATGGGTTATCACCTTATAACTTAGAAGGATACATTGACACGAGAAAATAATTTCTAAAGGATTTGGAGGACCTTCCAAACTCTTTTTCTACTTGAGATACCTCTCCTCCACACTTTATTTTCACTTACTTCAAGTGTTTTGAATTGAAATTGTGTAAGTGTGATTATAATTTCAATTGATGTTAAATTCATGTTTCATAATCATCTTCTATTATTATCATCCTAAATATGTTTTTTAATATTCATTTATTTAAAATAATTTAAATCATGTTTAAAAACCTCCCCTTATTTACTTTCTCATTCAGTCAAAAATTCGTTTTTAACTCTCTTTACCATTCCTATGTGTTTTCATCACAAAACTAATTTCTTGCATCTTTATTTTTATTATATTTATAAATAATCACCAAAATCATCATAAAAAATATTATAAATTATCTCAATGGATAAGTAAATCATCTATTGGGATGAGTCATAATTTGGGGAAGTCAAGTGATTGAGAGCTTGTGGCCATTAAATACTATTTAGGTTAACATTATGTATGTTAAAACTTAAAATGCCATAGATTAATGAAATGATTGATTTAACATTTGGATTATGTGTATTATTGAAACCATAAATAAACTTTCTTAGATAATTATTGATTGAGATCGATACCCTAGTTGAGGCTTGGATTAAAGCCTTAATATTTGGGAGTTCTAATCAAAATCATCTTATGAAGTGGGTGTTAATTTAATGAAATATATCAGAAATCTTGATGATATCATAAGCTTACGTACTCAATAATTTACTCACACAAATCATTATAAATTTATCAAATCAAAATTCATCCATATATAAATTTAATTAATCTCTACAAATAACCCCCATTCAAAATACAAAACAAAAATAATCTACTCCAAAAATAGTTCCATCACTGAAGATTAGTCTCGAGTGCCACTATACACATTATAGTAGAGAACCAGACATTTGAATGGTAAATATAACCAATAATACACATTTTAATAGTCTATTTTCCTTTAGGAAACTCCCTTTCATAAGGATATTACCTTTATGAAACTCACTTTTATAAAGTTAATAAAGTAGTTACCCTCACGTAGACCTTCTGTATCAGGTTTTGACATAATAGCTAAAACTTTATGCATCTTATCACATAAGGGTTGAACCTTTATATAGTCTACCCATGTAAGGGTAATACCTTTATATAAAAACCTTTCTGTAAATACTTTTACCCACTTCCACACTACTACGTAAGGTTACTAACATTTCTACCTTTATGTGACTAGCCTAATCAAGGGTATAACAACTACACAACGACTTGAATAAGGGTATAACCTTTACACATTTTACCTAAGTAATGTTAAATCATATTTAACCCTTACATATCACATATAAGGGTAAAAAAAATATTTTCCAATTTTAAGAAAATGTTGTTTTTACTTTTTCTTCAAAAACCAGTGAATCAAACATGTTTAAATCTTGAGGAAACTCACTCTAATAACACTAATGGGTTTTATATGATCTTCTTATGACTATTAGTAGTGGAAGAAAAACCATAACACAAATATATCTTCAAGAAATAACACATAAATAATAATTTAAATAGAGTTCATGATTTTCCAATATTGAACCATCTTTTATCTGCTTTCAGTGGAGAGTGTTTGAGGCAGATAATAAAGAGAAGTCAACATAAGCAGTCAATATTTTAGGTAATACAATGGAAACTTGGATCCATGAACACTTCATGAGTATACCTGAAAACTTAAGGGGTGATAGAACCTTTTCAAAGGAGATAAACAAAGCTTCACGAGGAAGAGATATTAACAAAGGATCAAGTGTATTTTATACCACACTCAGTAGTATAGGATCTCATTATCTTATATATGTGATGCCCAAGTCTCCACTTATTCATAACGCATATCATGCATTACTTCCCATTCTGTATTTATTTATTGATTTCATTTTAATAAATGAATTCAATTTGATTAATCCATTTATAATGCATTGTAACCAATGAAACCATTTAGGAGAAAATAAATAAAAATAATGTATATATATATATATATTATATCTATACATCACATGCATGAAGAATACATGCATCAAATGAATATATTAAATGAGCACTTATATATATAATATCATATATATATATATATGTCTCATGTATCATATTCATCTATACATTTATAACATGATTGAGTGTTTTAGTGACCATCCAAAACAACCATATCAAGCTAGCTCGACCATAGTCTCATGAGAGAAAGCTCAACCATGCATGGGAACCAGCAAGGTCATCCATCCATGGAAACATGGGTGAGAAACTGCATGGGAAAGTGGGTGTGTATATGGGTGAGCATATATAGAGCTTCTAGAGCCACTATGAAAGGGCATGATGAGGTAGTGTGTTGGTGGTGTGTGTAGTGTGGTTCTGGGAGTTAATCCTGAGATACTTTCACATTCCAAGATAATGGGACATCTTGGATTTTATAGCACTACCTAACCAAGGTAAATAATAATGTGGGATGAGTAGCACATATGCACTACTCATGTATTAAAAACTTCTACATAGAACATGGGCCATATAGTGGGACTATTCATGGTCATCTAATCAAATACTTACTTTTCTCCTCAACCTTAATCCCTCAAAGGATATACGCACACGCTCAAGAAAACTGATGATCAATGATACACATAATCCCAACCATCGCTATTGATCAATGCAATACAATGTGACATGATAGATATATTAGACAACATGCATGAATTTTTTGTATTTCAAAAATACGATACTTTGAAGAAAATAAATCCATCAAAGCATCACATGGAGATTTAAGTCCTCACATGCACAAACTTGATCACATGAAGCATAAAATGAAATAAAGTGTAAAGAAAGAACCTTCATCATGAATAACTTTTGTATCATGAATGGTTTAGAATTTTATGAACATTTATCCATTGATCCATCACAAAAATAAATGGAATTGCTTGAAGTCAGACTAACAATTACAGGTCATCACATGAAAAATAATGTACACAAGAAGGTTCCAACTTATATGTCTTTAGTCACATGAATGATGTGTTCCCGAAGGTGTCACATGATCAAGTGAAGTGATCATGTGATTGTGCTTCCATTTCAACATTTCCTGAAGTTTAAAACACTAGGTATTTGAGTGTTCAAAGAGATCCTGAGATCTACAATCATTTAATAAACTATGACTCTCCTACCTAATAATCAGAGGTAAGGTGATGAGAATATACCTTTATAAATATATACCGGGATGAGAAGATTCATTTCTAACATTATAATATTGGAGAGAGATCTCTTTCCCAACTAGAGAAGCATAGTATATATGAAAAAGTTATTTTGTGAAGATAAGTTCCAGGAAAACTAGTTCATGTTATGAAAAGAGTTCTCATGTGATCCCTTCACATGAAGGGAGAGAACCCATTATCCATGTGGCTATGTGAAGTAGAAAACATCCAAAGACTTTATTACCTGAATGAAAATATTGTCGTGTGATTCCTTCTGAAAAAGGAAAAATCCACAGGTTACCCTAGTCTTGTGAAGAAGAAACTTGAAAGCCATACATAGATATTTTTAATGAATAAGTATGGTTCCATGTTTATGGATTTGAAAAGAAGAAAAATATATTTCAAATCCCACTGATTTTTTAAAGTGTAATGTTTTGAGATCTCATATTCTCCATTCATGCAAAGGAGAAAGATCACGTGAGTCTAATTTGCTTATGTGAAGGCGTTTTATAAATTTGAAGAAAATATTAAACCCATTCATATCACATTAAATATTAATTACAATACATGATATGTGATAGGGTTTACATGATAATTACATGTAGAGATTTCAGGAAGATGAAATGAGATTTTAGTCCATTGTAATATTCATATCTTTGAGATCGATGAAGAGAAAAAGATTTCCAAGTTATAAATTGATTATTATTTAGGCTAGAATATGAAACACAACCCACTGATTTCACTATTCTATATGGTACACTAAATTATTTTGTTTATGATTTATCCCATTGATTATTGTGAAGTAGAGGTATCCTTTTTATTACTTCATTTTGAGGAATTTGATCAGAGTCATTGGAGTCTATAGAAGAATAATTGTATTACATTGTTGATTATTTCAAGTGAGATAGGAAGATATACTATATTCACATGATTCAAAGTTTAATATTTCATTATAGCTCATTGGTTCTAGAAGAATGGGTCCAAGGACATCCCATTTCTTATGATTTTCTTGCTAATAAAATGGATGTTATGCGAAATTGGGATGATAACCACCATACACCAAGGACATAGTCATCTACACTAGAGGTATACCTCATTAAAAATCTCGGTGTTACTTTTTATTTTTTGTGCATGATTCCAAAATGTTGGTGATGAATATTAGAGAATGAATTACCGAATAAGTGAAAGAGGTATATAATGTATAATTTTTTTGAATAGATAAAAATTCATCCCACACTATTTCACCCCCTCTCAGTGTGGTCATCCCAAGGTAATCCTAAAGTTTACCCTAAGACCAGGGAGACTATGATGCTATATGTGTGATAATGGAATATTTTAAAAATTCACCTCACTTATTGGAGATCAAGGAGTTTTCCTTAGTAGTGTTTTTATTGAGAAAATATTTGGAGGGGGTGGTGAGACTCCACAAAATCTTGAGGGAAATCATCTCTAATTGTGATCTTTATTTTAACTCTATGATTTGGAGAGGTCTTTAATATGTTTATATCTCTCAGTTGTTCCTTAGCATAACTTTTTATTCACATATTAATGGTTAGACAGAGAAGACCATTAAGACTCTTAAAGACACGTTGCATGCTTGTTTTTGAGATTTTGGAGGTTTTTGGATGAGAAACCTACCTTTGTTTAAGTTTTCTTAATACCATTGTAAATAAACAAAGGACTTATCATGAGATTACCCTGATATGGGGTTGAATCATGGTATACTATAACATCTGAGGTAATTATAGAAAAATAGTTTTATATATCTATTATTATTTATGAATTATATATATTTGTTACTTTAAAAGGGATGATTTTTATAATAGTTTACCCAACATGCCATAATGGGTTTCTCTGAAATATAATGTTTCATACAAGACTGAGTTATACCAAAAAATAATACATTATTAAAGATGGAGGAATGGGAGTGAGACCAAGCTCCTCTAATGATCCATCATGATCAGTTTTCCCTAGATCATCCCTGAAGTATCAATCTCTAATCGTATACTCCTCTATATCATGATAATTACCATATCTTGCCACTATTAGAGACCAAGGACCGTGATGAGAAAGCGTTGAAGAATTTATCCAACTTCTTGGGTTTATATTGTTGGACTTTTTCTTCACTTACAGGTCACCCCTCACAATGAATAATTAGTAAGGGTTCTACCTCTCACGTGTCAGATTCTAATAATGTAATTTATGAAAGGTTCGATTTGTGTAAGTTCTCATTTATTTCTCGAATTTTACTAATGAGGGGTGATAAAACCTATAATGTTACAGACCTGGTTTCTCATATAGCATCTATTTAAAGAATTGTAGATTTTAAATACATACCATTAGGTCATAGATTTTTCCATAGTTTGTTTCCCCCAGATCAACTAAAAGGGAGAGCCTGGAGCTTTTTATCACTCAACCTGAGGCCTGGTACCTTGCAGATTTATAACTGGAAGCTAAACTTTAGTTTGAATGACATTAAGGACTTTTGTTCATAGATATAGTTTAAGATTAATTGTAACACCCCAAGGTTTTGAAAATAAATGTAGAATACGATTTTTCCTCTTCTATGTTTTGAATTTCAAGAAATGGTCATCTAGAGTTGTGTTCAGTAAGTCATTTAGAGTCTGATAGAACTAACTTGATTTTTAGTGAATAGTAAAATACCCTTATGAATATTAATATGAATAGTAATAGGACCCTAATTAATAGTAAATTTTATTATTATTTTATTTTCTTAAGGATATTAGATAATAACATCTTGTTTAATATTTCATTGTGATAAAGAAGTAGTTGTAGAATTAGAACTGTTAATTTTTGAATTAAGTATGATTTTATTTAAAAGATAAATTAATAATATTTAGAAAATTATTTTTCAAAAATGGACTTCACTTTTGAATTCTACACGTCAAAAAATGGTAGTGGGGAATTTTTGGGATTTTTCTGAAATTCTTGAATTTTTGATGAATAGTGAAATATGGTAAAATTCCGTATATTCATTTTATCAGTTAAATACACTATTTATGACATAATAAGTGATTTAAGACCACTTGGTTCGAACTCACATGCCATTAGTACTATTAGGGGTCACATGAAACAATACTATTGGTTGTCATGATGGAAATAATAAAATAATGAAATTAAATATTCAAAAATTACTCCTCTCCTTCACTATAAACCCCCCCACCACTACCTCTTCCAATCACTCCTCTCAAGACTTTTTCTTTCTCTAAATTCTGGCCAAATACCCTCCCAACCTCCTCTACCACGTCAAGCAAGCTTTGGTCTCATTAAAATATCAAAACCTCTCCTTTAAGGAGGTTCTCAAGGAAGTTTGGTTCAAGAGGTAAATTCCTCTTTTCAATTCTTTGTCTTTCCTTTCAAGTTCATTTGTTTCCTTTTTCTATTACCTCTATTTATCCAAATTTTGTGATGAATCCAGTACCTTATATGTACTAGAATGTTCTCATAATAGTGTAATAAGTTATCATCATCTTCCCCTTTTTACGTTTTTTATACTATTAGCAAGAACACCATCCGAGATGTGTCAATTTTACACATTCAAGGACGATGGACTTTTGATTTCTTTTATCATTCTAAATTCTTGGCATAAAACCATTCTTATTATGTTTGAACCAGATTATTATATATAATATAACCTATTTAATATTCTGTAATCCCTTTGTTCAAATGTTATTAGGTTATAAAGAAAAATGAGTTCGTTGTAATCAAAACCCACAAATTAACCAAAACAATTATCATTAAAGTTCTATATGATAATTCATCCGCGTTCCATGTAACCAAGTTATATAAATGAAAAATAACACCTATTTATGTTCATAAATAATATATAATTTCAATTCTGGAGATTTACATCCATTCCACTTCATTACTTAAAAGAATGTGAACCGAATATGAAAATAAAGGAAACGAACACTCTAGAATGACGAAATTCAATACAATAACTTGTCAATAAAGGCGTAAATACACTAAAAACAATTATGGTAAACTAAATATATTTCTAATAGGTTCTGAATTAAGTTATTAACAAGTATAATTTCATATTCTAGGATCTTAATTACAAAAGTGGAACACGTTTGGAGTTAAGGTAATGGTTTTCCCACCCGAACTTCCACTTTCATTCGAGATACTTTCATTGTCTAATTACCTCGATGTAATTATTATGTATTGTTATTTAATCATCATATATTATGTGTGAGTATCATATATATGGTTAAAAACCAGAATACTTCCTTACTTTATGGATAGTTACACGTTTTAAAAGGAACTTCCAAAATTGTTTAAAAAATGCAAGCCCAATTCAAGGGAATTTCTCAAATTTTTACCTATATTCAAGGGCACACTATAATATGTTTTTGGAAAAAATTATCTTTATAAAATAAATCATTTTATTATGAAAATACTATCTTACTTCACTTATAGTTTTATACAAATATTTTTTTCAAAATAACTCTTCTTTTCAAAATAAAAGAGTATTTATCTCAAGAATTGCTTAATGATTTTATAAGAGGATTATATTAGAGTGTATTCATATAATTCAACACTATTGTTGATTCCATGGTATTATTGGGTTTAATCATTTATGAAGTAATCTACCATATTTTATTTAATGTTTTATGACTAACTCTATTGTGGATGATCTATCCTAAAACCATTCACTATATTATTCCGAATGGTTAGTGTTTTATGTTTAATGATTGGGGAAAGTTAGTTACATTTCATATGATAGTTTAAATATGAATGTATATGTTGTTTATATTTATCCCTACTCATATGAGGAATGCATTTGACTTATTATGTGATGGGTGGAGCCTGCTATAGCACCTCGATGTATCAGTAGGTCTCATGAGACAACTAGACATGGAATTGACCGAGGCCTTTACCAATGTGATATGGATTTGGGATGAGGCCTTAATCACTAGACGTTTTGGCCAAGTCCATGAAAAAATGTTTTATAATGTCCAGAATATTCACTTACCTCATTATGAAGTTAGTAATTGAAAGTTCATGTGGTTATTCGACTAGTAGAATACCTATGGTTATGTTTTATTATGGAATTATCTACTCAGTTCATTTTCCTGGCATAATGTGTTCATTTTTATTATTAAAGACATATGTTTTAAATAATTCACCATTTCTAATGTTTATATTATCTTCCACTGTATTTCTTACTCTTACTGAGAATTTGAGCTCACCCTTTCTTATGTTTCATTTTTCTCAGGATATGAAGAAGTAAATCATGAATGACATGCAAGAATAATCTAGGAGACATGATGTTGCTAGTGGAATAATTTAGCGTTGTTTTTCCCTTCATGTTGTAATGATCAAATATTGATTGTATCTTGTTTCCCATAATACTAAACTACTCGGTCCTTTCAGATTCGTATTCATTGTATGTATTCCAACGTAATCAAATAAGGCACCGAATCTAGGTAACTAGGGTCGGGTCCTTACATTCATGGACTTAACTAGGTACTATGGAACTCTGAAATTCTATTTGACATCGCATCTGTGATTCAAATTCTAATAAGGATGGACAATGCCAATTAAAATGTATGTTTTAATAATTATGAATATGTATTGATATAAGTGGATTTGAGTTTTACATAGATTGATCCAGTGGTTCTTTCCACTCAAAAATATGAAATCACTCTTAGAATAAAATATAAGAAAATACCGTGTTTTATAAGTCCTGTAAAATTATTGGTCACTCAAAATCTATGTGCAAAAGTGATATTGTCTACTCTAATTTTTAAATTAGAGGTCATGAGGTTCAAAACTATAAGAGAAAAATAAAACACGAGACTGAACAAACAATTGAGGCTTAGGATCAACCTCAAGTTTTTTAAAATCTAAGGCCTGTTCATATTTATACCCCTATGGATCATGTTCCTACTAATGATTTGTCTACTATTGATCAAAAGACATATCCTTCTTGTATGATTGCTAGAGGCTCTAACTATCCTATTCTTGGATCAACACCTTTTCCTAGAGATTTTTATTTCTATTTCTCCAAAACCAGTTACAAGTGAAGATCCCATGTTATTGGGATGATATGGAAGAGGAATCTCATGTTGCTGCCAATATGTTGTCTTTTAATGAGGCTCTATCAAGGGGTACAATTGATGAAAAACTTAAAGATGAATCTAATGATTCTCAAGCTGATATGGAATTAGATTTATAGGATGATGTAGATTTCAATTTCAGGAAAGAACAAAGGACAATCTCTTCAAATAATCATAGGGGGAAAGAAAAAAAAGTGACTTCCACTTCATAGAAATCAAAAATAAATACTTGCAACTTGAAATCTCAAGTGACCTGCCCTACACTGGATAAATGCGCTTCCAGTTTTCCTTTGATTACTAATGATCCTATAAATATTTCACCCTTGATCACTATAGGGGTGTGAAAGGCCATTTTCTATCTAAATTGACTAGGTTGGAACATCTCAATAAGATAGGTGATGAAATCCTGCCCCTTTATGAGGTTGTTAGTAGTGTTCTAATGGGACAAACAAAGCCTATGATGGTTTGTAATCATGTTTTGAGGAATCCTTCAAATACTGCTTTTGCACTATCTCACACTCAAATAGGTACTGTCCAACTGGAAAGTATGTCTGAAATTGGGAATCCTATCATAATTATCCTATTGAGAAAGTTCATGACAAGCAGGAAAAAAGCATGGATTTTGTTTAAGATACTGCTTTGGAAATCACTAAAAGGTTTGGCATGCATGTTCCTTTTTTCCCTCCTGCTAAGGGAGATCTCTACAAGGTTCCCACTAACCTATCCCCTAAAACTAAAGTAGTGACTGGGTATATAGAAACCTTGGATTGTAAACACACTGTTGGTGATAAATCTCACAAGGATAATAGTCAGGCTACATCTATTGATACCCCTATCATGTAGTAGGCAAGGTGGTCTACAAACTATCGGAGTTTGGACCTGACTCATTCGGTGAAAGGGAAAATTAATCTGAAGGCGTATACTCATAATTAATTTGAATTAATTGCTTCAGAAAGCAGTGGAGATGATGGAAAAAAATACTTATATTTCAGGATTTGAGGAAATGATAAAAGCAATTGATTTTGGGCTTCTAGATGATGGAGGTGGACCATGGGTGCATGTCAAAACATAGAGGTAGGGGTGTCATTTGTGTGGTCAGGGTGGGAGTGGTTCTCACCATAGTATGTGTACTTTCTCTTGAGTTGTTTGAAAATTTTTCTCCTTTCTTTATCTTTTCATGTTCCTCTATTTAACTTCTTTTATATTTTAATATTAGAGGCTGTCAGGCATGACCTTTAAAAAAAATACATTATTAATTTTTATTATTTTAAATGGTAGTTAACGCCTATCCATTGTATTAACGAGAATGAAAAGAACTAACTATATTATGTTTACACATATTTTTAAATGTTTTTTACTTTTTTCCAATAAATTTTTTGTGATTAAAATAAGAATAAATCTAATTTTAAGTATAAAAAGCTCTAATATTTTTAAATGGTAGTTTTACCACCAATTAATGGAGAATCCTTTTTAATTATAAATTTTGATAGTTTTTTAAAATTTATATGAAAAATTTAACTTTTTATTTGTAATGGGGACATCAAAATTTACTCTAGTTGAATTTTTGGATTTTTTTGATAATATTCATTTTTTAATGAATAATAAAAAATAATACATTTTAATTTAACACTGTTTTTCATCTGATTTATTTATATAGTTAAGTTATCATTTTAATTGGTTTTAAATTATAATTAAATAATTTTTTTATCATTTAATCTAATTTTATTCATTATAATAAATTTAAAATTGAAATTGGATATAATAACTTCATGAACTTTTGAACATTTTTACTTTAAAACCTGTTTCTTCAATCCGTCAACAAGATTAATTTTTAAATTAATTTTAGCCACTTTTATGAATTTAATTTTTAAAAATTCACATACATGGTTTTAGTCACTAGAAAAAATGTGATCTAATAGGATGAAAATAATTTTTGGTGAATTGTAAATTTATTATTTTATTTACCATGGTTAAAGGTAAATAAGGTAATTAATGGTAGAAATAATATTATAATAATATAAAACTACCCTAAAACTTTTTATGATATTATTAGATGAGTTATTTTCTACCAAGAAAATGCTGGGTCCGAAATTGTTGCTTTTTAAGCCACTTGGGTGTGATTACAAAATTAATAACATTTTATTTAAAGTAAAAACAAAGATGTCATAAACATGTCTCTTATTACTATTTTTTTAATACGGGGTTATATAAGTGATATATTCTACTATAAATAGTCCTTATAAAGATAAAAAGGTTAACTACATAATGATAATGTATTTATAACTTTTATACATTAAATAATTAAATTTAATTATGACACAATGATGATGCATTAATAGATTTATTAAATGAAGAATCAAATAAATGATATTAATAATATTAAAATAAATATAAAGTTAATTATTTGATGACATCCATGAATTTTATGTATGACTTATACATTTTATTAATGAGTTAAACTATTTTTTTATAAGGAATCAAGTTTTTATGATTTTTTAAAATGTAAATTAATTAATAGTGTCAAGAATGACATAATTCATATTTTAAAATATAAAATATTTAATTAAATGAATTAAAATTTCATAAAATAAAATACTTGGATAAATAGTTTTGGTAAGTATTTAAATGTTATTAATGACTCATTAATTGTTCATTTTACATGTTATGGTAATTATTTTAATTCTCAAAGTGAAAATTACTTAATAAAATTGTAAGAGTTAAATGTGTTAAAACATAAAGATAAGGATTAAAAAAATATCCAAAACATGTATACTTTTTATTGTATGAATGTATTTATACCCATATTCATACGATATAATATGTAAATAAACTTGGGAAAATTTGGAATAGAAAATGAATTTATATTAATTTAATACTTTTAATAATTCCAAGAGTTCCCCTCCCCTCTCTTAAAAAATACAGTCTTATTATCCATTCCTTACACTTCAAAAACCTTTTTGGTTCAGCCAAGATCAGACCAAAAACCTTTCTATATTCCCTCCCAACATTCTTGAGCCTTTATTTTAGGTAGAACAACCTTCTTAGAGGTATTAAGGTGTTAGGAAAGGTGACCATTTGAAGGAAAGGTAATGTTTTAATTTGAGTGTTTATATTTTATTTCTTCTTCTAATTCATTAAAATCTCATAAAAACATGATGAGATAATAAATATAGTATCATAAATATACTTAGATTTTATTACATTAATATCATCACCTAAATCCATCTCCACTTCCATCAAATGGGAAAGGAATTAATCGTTCGTGTGTACGTGTGAACTATCACCTTGACGAATCGATATAATTCATTTTACATAAACATCTATAACGACTGGTTGTAATGATGGAATTAATGTTCATATGTGATATTCATGACATATTAATAATTATAGGATAATAATATATCAGGTACATTCTTACTTTCTATGCACATAAAAATGATAACATCGTTCGTGCGTACATGTGAACTATCACCTCCATGAAGGAATGTGATTAGTTTTTATTAAACACATAACTATTAGGATATATATAATTATATTTAAATCATTAATATGATATTAATTATGATATTATATTTCTGGAAAGATAAAATAATAATTACTTTATTTCCACAATGATCAATGAAAAATGAAAATGTTACTCATGCGTACGTACGACCTACCGTCTCTATGATTATAACGTTGTTCATTTTTCATAATCATAATTAATGGTTATATTCAAAAGTATAATTAATTTCATAAAGTTATAATTATTTCATTAATATTTTTTGTAGATTATGGACATATGACCACATGGACAAATTTACGTCATACCAAGTTCATTTTTTAACTCAAATACCGGATATTGAAAAAATGTCCAACGTGAACTTAAATAATTAAGTAATTGATATAAAATTATAAATAAGTGACATAAAAAGAATGATAAAATTGAAAACGGTTCTCTAGAAAGTATAAATTAACCTAAGTTTATTATTTACGAATATAAAGAACGTATGATACAAGTCTAACTTGAGGTAAGGGACTTCATCTCAATCTCCTTTCACTGAGACATATTTTGATAATATACACCACCTTATTTTATAGGATGTATAATAACCCCCTTTGGATTTTAAAGGTTTTAAAAAAGAATATTTTTATATGAATCATTTTATTAAATTATAAAAGTATTTTTTTTAATATATACGGAGACAATGAATTTTATACTACCATGATCATTATTTGATATTTTCCTTCCTCTTCAAGCCATAATGCTTTTAAAAGAAAAATAAATTCCATATTTAATTTTTAGGTATTTTGATACTGAAAATGGTTTTGATAATGGATTTATTATATCAATATCTTGAAATCATATCTTATGAATGAAATGTGGAAATGTTATTTTTCCTTTATGCTTGATTTATGTGTTGTTCTTATGTTTTGGTTCTTGGGAATTGCTTATGTATATGGGTTGTTTAGTGATAAACCTAGGGTGGGTGATCTGGTGATAGATCTCCAATGGATTGAGTAATAATATGGAGTTAAAAAATAAGGTTTCTTCTAAGAGATTTAGGGAATATACTGTGATGGGTATTCCAAATGTAACCATGAAGGTTACTCCCTATGTTGTTTTGAAATATAGAATGTAAGTATGATATGGATGGTATAATAAAACTTTATGATTTATAATTTCTAAGATGTTTTTTAGGAATATTATAATTTCATGAGGTTTATTAAAGAACTTATGTTTTATGGGTGAAAAGTATGATTTTGTGAATTTTTTTTCACAAGTTTAAAATATTCATGGACTAAAGATTTCATTCCTTATTTTATATCCATTACTGATCTTTTTTATTCTCATACCAAGTTTTTGAAATGTTTTCCACATGATATAAGTATGGGTAAGAGAAAGTATGAAGCCAAGATCAATGTTATGAAACTTTCTATCAATAAAATTTAAGGAGTTTTATCTTGTGAAAAAATGGATAGTGAGTATAAGTGTCTACTTTTTAATATTTTAGTTGTTATGAAATAGTTATGGCCTAATTATCTTAAACTCTAAACATTACAATATACTCAATGTGAATTCATGACTTAAATCAAGATTATGTATCGTTTAAGGCTGAGGCCTTACATATGAAATACTTAAGTAGTTAAAACTGTCCCCTTTCGCTATACCAACTTCCTTTTTGTAGATCTTTACCTCTCAATCTTGAGTGTCAATTTATTAATTTCTTTAATATAATATTCTTATATATGATTTCTATATTTTTGTGTGTATGTATAAATTAAATATGGACACACGTATTTACTTGGTTCACCCTCACTAGGATACTACAAGTATCTTGTTATGAAAATATTTCATGCAACAAAATCACTATGAACTCTTGAATATTCAAGGGTTTAGGCTAGGTGGATACTATGAACATGCTCACTACCTTAAAAAGTTTATGGACAACTCATTACTTCCCAAGGGTCACTCCCTCGAACGTCCCTTCATTAGATCATTACCAATATAAATGGTAATCTTTATAGTTTATGGATATCTAGATCCCTTATCTAGCTTAAAATTCATGGATTTCATCCTTAGGTATGAATTTATTCTTAGTTTATGTCCTATTGGGATGATTTGTCACCTCTGTGACAACACCTCGATTCAGTAACTTCCCCATTTTAGAGAACTCCTCTGGAACAACTCCACTTTTCTATAGGCATAAAAAAATAATTCTTTATCTTCTTGACTCGATCTTTAATGGTTTCCAATTATTCAATATTTTGATCCCCTCATTAGAACAAACTATCATTTATCTTTTATAATTAGATATGGAAAAGAATTCTATATACATAAATACTTCTCTAGAACATCTATAGGATGTTTTATAGAGAACACTTATATCTTCATTCATTATAATAGTTTGTATTGATTCTACTATTACCTAGGATAATTCAAAGTGTCCCATGTAATTAATGGTATCATAATTTTCCTTTGAATTCACGTTGGACACCTCGGAGTCAGGGAAATAACCCCCTTCTTTCAATTTCTAGAAAAATTACCACTTGAATGAAAACTACATCGATGCAGTGTGGTTTGAAGTACTATGGAATAAAACCTCCCATTTTGAAACATATATAGTGTGGTAAGATCTACCATAGTACAACCTTTATATATCATACTTCAGTATGGTGTGGTCTAAATTATTATAGTGTAGTCATATGTGGTTGATCAGATCCACAAAACTGATCCATTAACTCCTCTATAACTCATGCATGATCTTTGGAACTATCTACTATAATTTCTTGTCATACCCATACTAACCGAGTAGTGGACACATTACTATGGAATATCCACTTATAATATGGAATTACCCCTTGTGGAATTGGATATGTTGGATTTATACTTATCAATAGAATTAAAACCCTACATAATGAAAGGAGTAGATATAGTGTGGAATTATTATTCCCTTAGGGGACTATGAAATAACCTTCTCTTCTGTAGCATGGACACCTAAAATGTTCTAGTGGAACCAAAATTCCTCTGAAACCACTATTCATCATAGCCATCTCTCTTTGTTTTGGAAAACCCAAATGTACTTGTGGACCTGAAATTCCTTTGAACATACTTATACATCATGGTTGTTTAGGTTGCGGTGTATCATGAGAACTCTGAATCCCACATATGAAGTTACTTCATAATTTTAATGTTTGATAAGCTTATTCATTTTCTTGAATCTCTATTTTTAAGTAACATGGTACTCCATTGGACACCTCCACATCATATCCCTACAGCATGAACCACTACCTCTATGATACTTATTTTCAGTGCAGAACTGTACTTTCATGTGTGCATGTATTCCTGTGTAAGTAACCACCTTCTCCATAGTGCTGTCATGGATTACTATATTTATTGGCTCCCATATATGGTCTATATTTCTCCCACATATGTAGGGTTGAGATAGTTTAGATAAAAAAACCAAGTTTGGGATTCTTTTTTCATCCTCCATATTTCTTTGAGACATAACCATCAACATTGCAGTGTAGTCATAACGAATACAGTGTGGAAAATATTTGAAGTTTCCCTTCAACATATCCTCAATGGTATAGCTGGATTCACTATGATTTAGTCTATTGTACAATATCTTTTTTATGGAATGAATCATGATATGTGGTATGGGGAATCCTCCAGCTTCCTTCTTTAAATATTTAACACACACCACCCTTGGTGCTTCACTTTTATCAAACTTATAGTCTTCTCCACTTGTTCAATCATCACATTATCAATTTTTTTATAGATACGAATATTATTTTCAATAAAATACCTTTTCTACCATATTTTTGATAATAAAATCTCCCAATAAACACTTCAATTCATACATACTTTTTTCATTATCAACATGTTTTATCAATAATGATATTGTCATCAAATAAAATATTCTTAATTGAGATTATAATACACATCTTGGTCTTCAACCTTGAACACTATTATTGTCAACATCCATGGAAGAAATTATTTTCAATAAATCTGACATCAATACATCATAATTTATAACAAAAAAATAGTTTCTACTCTACCATCTGTGTGGCACTATTTTATGATCTGTATAACTGACCTTTCCGTTCTCCATTGTTATAGAATGGGGTCAAAGAGTTATAAATTCTCTAACAAGAAATATTGAATACCTGACATGGATGGTTCAAGTGAATCATGATAGGATGGATGCAACAAAAAATCATCCAAAGTCTTATTCTAACTACATAGAACCATAATTTTCATAGATAAATATAATATCTTATAAGATAAATACTCAATACATAACATCATGATCCTTGAAAGAATCATATAGGTATAGTGTCTTTGGAAACTTGGATACATAAAAAACATATTCGTAAGATATATATATTACCTCCCAATAAGTTCTTCAAAATTTCCACCCTTATTATACATCTTATTTTTAAAACATTTCTTCATAACCTGGGGAAAGAAAATACAAGAACAAGTGAGATAAGATTCTCAATAATTGTAAACAAGGGATATATTAATTATAAATTAAACCTAAAATGATAATAAGGGTTTGATAACATGATTATAACTTTTAAAAATCATACCCTATCTATAAAAGTTTTTTATTTTGAGTTATGTCATACAACTTGGCAGTTCATAAGATATGAATCATAAATGAATCAAAGAATATTAGCCATGAGATCATAACATTACCATATGTCATAAGTTTTTTTCACACACATAATCATCAAAAATAATTACATTAGTCAATCCTAACTACCAAGAACATCATAGTGGATTATGTTCACTCCCCATTCTATCATACACTTAGTAAGGGTTTATTCATAAGACTATCATAGTGGTCAAAGTCCCTTGTTGAACTAGATTTACTCTATATTACATTCCTTATTATCTCATGTGATATTTATCTTAACCTAATACATTTTAGACATATAAAATTTTGGGCCCACACATCACATAATAATAATTCATTCTTATGTTTTTCATAAGATCATAAATCATAACGCATGTAAAGGAAATAATTTTCATACAAATTCCAACATTTCATCATAGCATAACCCTTGTAAAATAAATGAGTTTCATAATAATCTCATCATAATAATCGTAAATAATCTACTGAAATAATAGATATGGTATCCTTGGATCATATCTCTATTAATGAATAAGTAACATCAAAGTATATTATCATAAATTAACATCCACTGAAAATATAACTTGGAATATTTCTTGAGGAAAACACACTATTCACATTGAAATCACTTGTTTAAAATATAAAAATTTCTCAAATATTAAGGAAAAAATTTTATTTGAAAATAAATTTGGAAACTATAAAAGGATGCTTCAAATAGCTGAGAGTTCATTATAGTGGTAAATTACATTCATGTCGTGTATATTAAAAAAAATATTCCTTTTATATTTGCTGTAAATATTAAAAAGATAATTTCTTGGAAAATAAAAAGAAGATTCCCTTAAAACAATTTTTTAAAAAATAATTCATGGGGGAAATTTAATTTAATAAATAACATGATAATATAAAAAAATACTTTAAAATATTATTTTTAAGAAACACGGATGTGGAAGAAAAAAGATTTTCGACCGAAGAGACAAATAAAGCCTGTTTTTCTTATAAACATTCTTTCAGTATATTGAGTTCTTAAAGGGAGAAAAATAATAGGAAAAAATTTAATATACACAAATTATTATAGGATAATAAATTTAATTAGATTCTTGAGAGGTAGATCATGAAATTTTATCATCTGAAAATTAATCATAAGTAATCTTGGTAACCAATGAGATTGTAACATAATACCCTTACCACACATTCGACATGATTTGAAATCCCACTAAGATCCTATATAATAAATTTAAATTTATTATAATTATATATCAAAATGATTTAAATACTTATAATATCATATATTACCAACTGGTAACATTTGAACAACAATTTATCAATAATTATTTATTAAAATCATTATTTCCAAGTGTTAACTATTTCATTTTTCATGAGAATTTTAGTTTGGTAGTTCTAATAACTATTATTTGATAATGGTTCCATAATATATAGAATTATAATAATGATATAAATATCATATATATTTATTATATGTATATTTATAATCATCCATAAAATGAAAAGATAGAAAAATTAATTACATCATTCATTGAGACAGTAGGCTATACATACGTAGGAATGCTATTTTCACCTTTTAAAAAATGGAAAGAAAGAAAGAAAAATTATAATTAAACCTTAAATAATAATTATCATATCATATATATATATATATATATATATATATATATATATATATTAATTAAACATATCCTTATCACCGTCCATCTAAAGTGGAAACAAAAAATGAATCCCATCTCTTTGTAGAGGCGGTAGTCCACACGCACGCTTGAGCGTCGTTATCATTTTCTAAAAATTTTTATGGTAAGAAGGTAGATTTGATATTATAATCAAAGAAGAAAAATAATCTAATAAATATAATATATCAATTTTTAGACCATCATACTTACCATTTATAAAATATGGTGATGGAAAATTAATCGTATCGATACATAGAGGCGGTTGTCCGCACATACTTATCAACGATACTATCACCTCTCAATTAAATAAATAGGGGTGGATATTCATGGTTCCATAATTATAATGAATTTAAATTATATTTATTATACTTAAATTAATATTTAATGATGAAATCAATATATTTAGATGATGTAGAAGAAGAAATAAATTGAAAGAATTGGGAAAGATGATTACCTCTTCTTCGATAGGCCTCCTTTAGATCATTTATTAGGGACTCATAAAGTGGTCTGTTAAGAATACCATAACCTACAATTCATGAATATGGAATTTTAAAATATAAATGGGAGGTTTTAGTTTTGTATAGATGGATCAAAGTGGTGTAAATAAGAGAAATGAGGGGTGTCCTTTTATAAGTGGGGAAGAAGACACACATGCAATTTCTTAAAAGAAAAAAATATAATAGAATAATATTAAATTTAAATGATTAAAAATGGATTGACATTAAAATTTTGGATAGGAAAAGGTTTAAATATACCCAGAAAATAGGATTTATAAAATTTTAATCGGTAAACTTACCCTTATGTATTGGTTTAACCCCCCTATAAACCCTTTTTAATCTTAAGCATGATATTTTTTAAACTCAATTACTATTTATAGTGAAAAAATATTAATTTGAACTTATTATATAATATTTATTGTTCTAACTCCAAATATATATTCAATATTAACAAATTTTACTCACATAATTTTCATAATTTAATTTAAAATTAAACTCGGAAAACACGATGAAAAGCGATTTTCCAAAAAAAGTTATCTTATGTATAAAACGTTTTTATATCAAAATTCAGAACAAAAATAATTATAATAAAAAAGTTGGAGTATTAATAATATAATTTTACTAATTATACTTTAAAATAATTTTAAAACAATTTTAAAACAAAAATAATATTTTTTTGTGATTTTAATGGAAAGAGAGTTTTCGATAAAAGTTATTGTTTTTCACTATTCATCGAAAAATAAATCTCTTCAGAAAATTATCAAAAATTTAATTTAAGATAATTTTGACATGATTATTTTAAAAATTATGTTTCTTTTTTCAAATAAATTTTATAAAATTTATATAAATTAATTTTATTATTTTTTCACAAAAAGAAATGAAAATCATTTTTGAATAAAAATGTATTTTTGAAGAAAACATTAATAAAAATAGAGTACTTATTTATCATTATATTTATTTTATCTAAAAAAATTATAATTTTTTAATTATTGTTTAATCCTATTTAAAAACTATGTTATAATGGTATACTATATTAATGTTTATTTAGAATCAAATTTTCATGTATCACAAGGTATCGAAGAAATTAAATATATTTGAAGAGAAAGAAATATCCTAAGATATCAAGGTGTTAAATTATACCCCCATTAAAATGAATTAATCCCACCAAATTAAATCACTTTGTGACAAAAAATGAGAATATATCTATTTCATCACATCCTTGGGTTCCCATGCAGCTTCTTTGAATTTATGATTCCTATAGAGAACTTTAACCAAGTGAGTCATATTATTCCATAACACTTTATCTCTATGATCCAAGATTTATAAAAATTATTATTTATAAAAAATATCATGATTTTATGGTATGACCTTTAAGTTTGGTATATGTGAAGGATTATGTTTTTAATTACTAATGAGAGATACATGGAACACATCATGAATTTGACAGAGATTTGATGGAATATCCTATAAATAAGATGCCTTCCCTAATCGATCAAGGATCTCAAAGGGTAAAATACACCTACTAATTGGATTTATATTATTTATAAGTCTCATTACCTTATTCAATGGATAAATTCATAGTAATACATTCTCACAAACTTCAAATTATAGATTTCGTTGATTTTTTTAGTATAACTTTTCTTTCAACTCTCAGATTCCTTATGTGTTTCTGAATAACTTTAACCTTATCTATCATTTACTTAGCTATATCAAGACCCAATATATTTTTCCCCAAAATCATCCTAATATATTGGATTTATACACTTAATTCCATAGAGGGATTCATAAGTCACTATTCAAATGCTTGAGTGAAAGCTATTATTGTAAGAAATCTTGAACAAAGGAATGTGTTGATCCCACACACCTTTGAAATCCATAGAAAACACCTCATCGATCTTCTAGGGTTCAAATAGTAATATCACAATAAAAAATTGTATGATAATGATAATTATTAGTAAAACAAAATTCCAAATCAAGAGATTATTGAAGACTTCACCAAAACTTTAGGGAAAACCTCAGATCCTGATTATATACAAGAGAATGTAGTAATCCATAAAACCTTACGACTTCATTAATCTATATTCTGGAAAGCTAATAAATATATAAATTTTCTCTGATAGAAATGAAATGTGCAGAATTTATAAGGAAATATACTATAACCAGTAAGATCATGGCCTTTTTGAAGATGTCTCGTGCTTGTTCTCAGGTACTCTTTTTCCCCTTCTTTTGGTTTTGTCTTGTATGGGTTTTTATTTGGGGTTGTTTTTGTGTGAGATTGGATAATTTTGTAATCTCAAGGGGCTATGAATAGTTGGAACATAGTCATGGAAAACCATGAAGATTACCCCATGAAACCGTACACCCTATTTTTGAGAGACAATAGGTGATTTACAGTTAGTACGTAGTTTCGAAAAACCATGTGGACACCCTCCCTAGACTTTTTCACCTCAAAATAGTTAGTGTTTTCATGGTTGGCACATAGTTTTTCAAACCATGCACAATTTAAGAGAAACTGTATTCCACCTATGTATAGGCTCATGGTTAATGCACACAGTTTGAAAAAACATGAACCTCGAAACAGGAAATCATGTTCATGAGATTTAATTCCTACATTTAGAAAATTATGAATGCTTGGTTTGTCAGACCCTTATTGTTAGTTAGAATCCTTTAGTGTATAAGGAGGTTTATCTATGGTCATGTAACCAATCAACTAAGGGAACCGGTATGAGAAACCCAGGCTGAGATGTTACAAAGTAGGGAGTCACCTTATGATTGGAACATAGATGATAACGAGACCATATATGTTTGGAATCAGGTTGTTGTACCTATGTGTGTAGGATATGATATGATTTAAGAGTTTTATGACTTTAAGTGGGCAGTTCATCCTAGTTTTAAAAAAATGTACCATGACCTATGTTTATAGTATTGGTGGCTGAGCATGAAAAGAGATATTTCAGGTTTTGTGTCATGATACTACACCTGTCAACATGTGAAGACTGAGTATTAGTGACCTGATGGTTTTCTACAGCCATTTCTTATTCAGAAATGGAATTGGGATGAAATTACCCAAGAACTCATGGTGGGTATTCTGAAGAAACCTTGAAAGAATGATTCTATATGGGTGATGGTGGACTGATTGACAAAATTATGCTATTTACTACCTATTCGGGAGACTGTTTCAGTGGATTAGTTAGGGGAACTATTTGTTTGGGATACAGTCCGTCTTCATAGGTTACTAAGGAGTATAGTTCCAGACCATGACTCATATTTTACTCCACATTTCTTGAATGTCTTGTAAAATATTCTTGGTACCCAGGTTTTCTTAATATGGATTTTCACCCGCAGACATACTAGTAGTCCGAACATACTATACAAGTTTTGGAGGATATGTTATGGGATAAAATTCTATAACTTGGTGGGTCTTGGGAGAAGCACTTAGAACTCATTGAGTTTTCTTGATAAAATAGTTACCAGAAAACTATTCAGATGACACCATATGAGGTTCTTTATGGTAGGTCATAGAGATCACCTCTATGTTGGATGGAGGTGGGTGATTAAGAGTTTTTGGTACTGATTATGATATAAGAGACATCAAGGGAGGGTCAGCTAATTAGGAATCATATGGGTAGAACTAAAAGTAGTTAGAAGTCACATGATGATCGATATCAAAGACCCCTTGAGTTTATAGTGGGTGATCATGTTATCCTTTTGGTGTTGCCTGGATTGGGTCACTATAGGATTTAGTGTTAAGGAAAGTTTCCGTTGGGGTTTGTTAGACCATTTGAGATTGTGGATAGAATCTATGTTGAGCTAATCTATAAAAAACATAGATAGATACCCATTTTTGATAAGAATAAAGGGCTATATAATGGATGTGATTTCCATTAAAAGTTCATATCTATCATCACATTGATAAATGATCATCAGTTGGTTTAGAAAATCAAATGTGACTTCACTTCCTTAGTAATTGATATGTGATTTATGTAAACAATTCTAATCCATAGCTAAGATAACATCAAATTTAACTAGAGGTAGAATAACAAGATTAGTTGGAAACAAATTCCCAAAAAATTCAATCAGAGAAGAATCATAGACATAAGATGTGATCATCATACCATTATGGGTTTTGACTTCAAATAAACATCTAATCATTAAGTTGGTATTGTTATACAATTATAACATTCTTCAAATTTAAAAAGTGGGTAGATCCAAAATAAAATAAGGCATTAGATATTTAGAGTGGATGATAAGTCTACCTTTCAACACATCATTATTGAAATCCTCATCAACAATAGTGATCACATGACATTTCCCTTTGTATCTAGGTTTAAAAGGTTACTAAAATTGATCATCATCATTAAACATCTGATTTGATTACTAGTTAGTATAATTACCATAATCCTTTAATTTGAATCACTAGTGTGTGTGTGGTGCATTATGTGGTTATTTTTATATATCATTAGCTAACCTTTTCTTCCCATCACTTTGATAGTCAATTTCATAGTCACCTTCTTTTCCCCACTTGAAAAATTTTGCAGCCCCCTTAAGAAAATTTACTCTATGTTTTCTTACACACTTTGAGTATAAAAAAACTCTTTTTCTTCCCATTATGGTTTTCATAGTTTCCTTTGAATTACATATTTCTTTTCTTATCAAAACCAAGAGATTTATGGGTAACTCTTATCTGTATATCCACCTTGATAGCACATCAAATGATTTCTTTATAGACAAAAAATTATTTTATGGATAATTCCCTTTAGTGACTTGGTTTTAAGCCACTAAAAAATGAAGAAAACTTACTTTCATGTTCGATGATAATACAAGAATAATACCTTGCAAGTTTTGTAAAATTTTCTTCATAGGTACTCATAGATTCATCATGATTCTTCTTAAGATCAAGAAATTACTTCTCTAAAGAATTTGAGGAAAGTACATATTGAATTTAATTTCCTAAACTCATCCCACTCTATGGAGACAATTTCATATTTTTCTCTCATGTTTTTTATAAGATACCCCATTGATCTATTTCTCATTCCAAATGATAAAAGGATAAAATAAATTTCCCATGTCAGAAACACTTATGAATAGAAAATATCTTTTTAGTGGTACTAATCCATTGCTCAGAAACTAAGGGATTAGTGGACCCACTAAAGGATGGTGTATGTAACCTCATGAAGTAATCAAAAAAATGTTGAGATATCATATATACCTAGAAAGGTAAACAATTTTGCTGATACTTTGAGAAAGAATACACAAACTCAGATAGTTTAGGAGTCTAGTTCAGACTTGAAAATGATGACCTTTCTAGGAGAGATGTATATTGTGGTTTGGAAGGGATAGGAGTAGATACCCCTCATATAAGTATCAGTATAGTCTACAATTCTGATCTATACTAGGGAGAGAAAGTTTGAGTAACTATAGTGTTTATTACTGAGGAAAATCCTTGATGATGGGTAGTCAACTTCTGATTCGACCTTCAATGATAATGAGATCATCTATGTTAGAAACCGGGTTTTCGTGCCTGCATGTATGCAAGAGGAGCAGATGCGAGAGTTTCATGCCTCAAAATGGGCTATGCATCCTATTTTGACCAAAATTTACCATGACCTATGTCGATAGTATTGGTGTCCATTCATGGAAAGGGATATTGAAGGTTTCATATCAAAATGCTATGGATTTTAGCAGGTGAAGGCCGAGCATCAACAACCCAGTGGTTTACTATATCGATTGCCTATTCTAGAATGGATTTGAGATGATGTTACCATGGAATTCATGGTGGATCTTTTGAAGAGGCCTTAAAAGGATGATGCTATATGTGTGATTATGGACTGATTGATGAAGGTATCCCATTTTTTTCATATATAGGAGACTTTCTTAGTGGATCAATTAGAGGAATTTTACGTTCAGGATATAGTCCATCTGCATGGGGTGCTGTAGAGTATAGTTTCAAACCATGACTCATGCTTTAATTTTGACTTCTAGAAAGGATTATAAAATCCTCTTGGTACCTTGGTCTTTTTGATTATAGATTTCCACCTACAAATAGATGGGCAGTCAGAATGTACTATATAGATTTTGGAGAATATGTTATGAGCTTGTGTTCTAGACCTTGGTGGGTCTTGTGAGAAGCACCTAGAACTCATTGAGTTCGCCTATAATTTTTTTTATAAAAGACTATTCAAATATCCCCATATGATACTCTTTATGGTAGGTCATGAAAATCACCTCTATGATGGATGATGTTGAGTGAGTCACAATTGTTGGGGACGAATATCATCTAGGAGACATCATATCAGGTTTAACTGATTAGGAATCATACAGATACGGCTCGGAGTAGTAAGAAGTCATATTATTACCAACATAGATGCAACCTTGAGTTTAAAATGGGTGATAGTGTGTTCCTTAGGGTGTCCCATAGATTAGGACACCATATGATTCAAAGGTAGAGAAAGTTGGAATGCATATTTGTTGGGCCATTTGAGATTGTATAGTGAATAAAACCAGTGTCATAACTACTAGCTCTTCCATAGTGGTATAGTGCTATGCATAATGTTTTACATGTGTCACAACTTTGAAAATATCACCCTGAACCTTCTCATGTGATCTATATTGATTATTTTGATATTGAGGCTGATGGATCCTTTAAGGAGTATCTAATTCAAGTTATGGATCATAGTGAGAAAGTGTTTTGGGGAAAGAACATGATGATAGTTTGAGTATTATGGAAACATCCCCATGTTTAGGAGGGAACATGAGAGATATAATAAGATATTCAGGCTCAGTGTCCCAACCTTTTTACCATGGAATCTTAGAGATGCCTTAGAGTACAACTTGAGGAAGAACCGTTATAAGGTGGATATATGATAAGATATAACCTTTTTAGAGATTTATCATGTTCATTATTAGGTACTATTTTACCCTTATTTTGGTTATATCTTGGATGGGTTTTTATTTGGGGTTGTTTTAGGTCATATTGAAGAATTTTCAATGCCCAAGTGGCTATACAAGGTTAGTTCATGGTTAGAGAAAATGTTTCAGCTTTCCTGAGGAAACTGTTCACCCTATTTTGGAGAGACAAGAGGCGGTGTATGGTTAGTGCGAGGTATGACCAAATTGGGAAGCCACCCTCCCCAAATTGTGCACCCCAAAATAGTGGTGGTTTTCATGATTGGATCATGGTTTTTCAAAACCATACACCACTTAGATGAAATCGTGCATCCTTAAGTAGTGGCCCATGGTTAAGGGGCGTGATTTGGAAAACCATGCACCCCTTCTCAAGGCATTATTCATGTGATATTTAATTCCTATTATTTTTTTACAAAAAATTCTGAAGATCCCTCATTTGTGACCCCTAATCACCCCATATTGGTGTTAAACACTTCTATTCATTCTTGGAAGCTTTTGGGAGGATTCCAAAGCTCCTTAAACCCCTTTCATAACAAATTGAAGATCTGATTGAAGGATAATATCCTATATGGAATGTGTGTTATTAACTGATTGGTTATCTCTATCTCCTATCTCTCTTGACCAATGAATATGAATATTTTTTTCCTCCTTTGGAAGTGGTTTAGATATAGGTTTTTATAAATATTAATCTTTTAAATTCTAATTGTAGACATTGGTTCTAGATATTCAACACCATTGTGATTTAAATATTCCGCATCGATTTGGGGATTTTGGTTTGGGGAATGTCTATCAACAACCTTGAGGTAGGTTCTCTAATTTTCAAATCCCATAGTCTTTATTATAATTGTGTGTATGTAATTGTGAAATTGAAATATCCATGTTGGTAAATTTCATCCCAATATGAGTTAATCAATGGGTCCAACACGTGATTATGAAATCTGTAAACAATGTGATTTTGAATTTATTGCATAATTTGATTTTGAATGTGATGAATATTGGTTCATTGAACTTGATTGATTAATAGATTTATGAAATTGATGGAAACCCATGGGGTGTGCTGATATGATTGAAATGATGGTTATTAAATTATTTATGGTTGATAAATGGTTGGAAATATAAAACCATGTGATGTGATATTTGTGACTGAGTTGTTAGACATGGACTTATGCTCCTAATACCCATGTGGTTCCTGACTACCACGTTAGGCCCCCATTATATATATGTATTATATGTGATCACTAAGTTGTTGGAAAAGTACTACTACTCCAAATACCCATGGGATGCCAAACTTCTTCTCTAGGCCCCCATTGTTTGAATGTGAAATTGATATTAAATGAATAATGGAAACCCATGATGTAATGAAATATGTTATTCTTTGTGGATGGTTCCGAATCTGACATGGGATGAAGTAAGTATTATTGGTAAGGGTGTCATATTGAACCCGTGGATTTATATGGTTAATTAAAGAAACAATTATGTGAAAATTGTTTACTTATTTATTTTTACTCTATTATTTATATAATTTTATGGACCGTTATGGATTGGATATTGTTTTAAATGCTGTTGGTGGTGGCCTACTTAGTTTTACTCACACCCTACTCAAGATTCTTGATCATTACCTGAATATAATTTACGTTTAATAGTCCAGATAAGGGAAAGAGAACCATTAGATGGATGATTTCTGGTTGGATCATGGATGAGGGAACTGAAAAAGATATCAGGACCCACTTGGGAGTTATCAATGTCATTATTCTAGGTTTGGATTTTACACTTGACACATATATGGTAGGAAATATCTACTTCTTTGGTTGGTATATTGTATTCCTGTTTTGGGATCATCATATAATGTGGGTATTTATTGGTATAGAATTATTCTAGTTATTATTTATTATCATTTGGGTATTGGTTATTTATTTCCACTATTGTTCTACCTTGATAAAGAGGGTATAGTCTCTCTATGGTATATATCTATATCAGTCCCTCTCTACTAGTTGAAAGACTCTAGAGTATGAGGAGGTGTGCTTGAGGTCATGTAACGAACTAGATCGGGGCATCAAAATGTGGCACCCATGTCAAGATGTTCCATAACACACATAGAATAATGTCCCTTAAAATGTTTTAGGGAATCCTACAACAAAAGATATGGTGATGTTTTCCCATTTTCATTCTGGTATGGGTAATGGTTGTAACATCCCCTTATAATTATGTCTCGTAGCCTTAACATTATGACATACCAGGCACCAAGATACATAATATGAAATATATCTCTTCATGATATCCCTCCAGAAATTATCTTTTAGATCTATGTACATATTTATACTTCTTGGATTAATAGAGAAGAATGAACTATGAGATTTTTCCAATTTCTCCTTATTTATGTTTGGTAATGATGAAACATATAAATTATTCCAGAACATTATCATTCCATAACAATCAGGGTTAAAACTAGGAACATTTCCCACCTTATTTTACAGTTCAATATCTTCCTTTTCAGCCTCTTTAATCTTTAACTAGATAGATGGTTGAACACTCATTTGAGGAATAAAATATTTTCCCCTTCCTTCATAGTTTATAGATCATTCCTATTCAAATATATAAATTTTAGATATTTCATGTCCCTAATCATAGATAAGATATTATGAACCTTTTGACTCAAAGAATTAGCCACTTTCTTTTCTTTCCCAGGTGAATAATATATTGAGTAATCATATTCTACAGTCAACTTGAACCATCCTTTTCAGCACATATTCAGATATTTTTGAGTGAATATAAACTTTAAAAAATTATAATAAATATATATTTTACAACTTTCTATATAAAGACAATGCCTCCATATATTTAATTAAAAAATTACTACACCTAACTCCAAATCACGAGTTGGGTATTTTTTCTCATAAACCTTTAATTATCATGAGGCATAAGCTATCACCATATCATTATTCTTGAGGATAAATTTGAGTCCCTTTTTTGATGCATCACTATATATTAGAAACACTTATCTACTAAAAGGTAGTTTAAGCACAGGTTTTATGACTAACCTTCTCTAATATTATTTGAAAATTTCCTCATATTCATCTTTCGAAAGGAACTTGGATCCCTTAAGATTTAACTTCGAGAGTGGATAAGATAGTGGTGATTTTTTTTTCTAAAAGGTGTCAATAATATCTAGAAAAGACAATAAAACTATATATCTTATTCACCATTTTTGGTATAGGTAAATGTTCAATAACTTATATCTTTGATGGATACATATATATACCCTCACTTATGATTATAAGACTCAAAAATCATATTTTTGATGCCAAAATTGACACATGGTAAAATTTTCAAATAGATTATCCTTTATTATGGTATTTAGTAAAATTCTAAAGTGATATTTATACTCTCATTTTATCTTTGAATATATGAAAATATCATCTATAAATACGACCTTAAACTGATCATGGAAATAGATAAAGTCTTTATTCATGATTTCCAAGATGATAGTGGGATAACTAGTAAGAAAAAATGGCATCAATATAAATTCAATGTTTATACTATACATAGAAGGTTTTCTTGTGGATATACTCCTTCTTGACCATCAATTAATGATATCCAAAATGAAGGTCTATCTTTGAAAAGTATTAAGCCAAACATAGTTAATCAAACAAGTCATCAATATGGGGAAGAGGATACTTGTTCTTGATAGTGATCTCATTATGTTCCCAATAATCAATAAGAGTCTCATTGACCCATATTTCTTCTTAAAAAACAAACATGTACACCATAAGGTGATAAATTTGGATAAATTAATCCCATTGAAATATTCTCCTAGTGCTTCTTTTTTAATTCCTTCAACTCAATTGGGGACATTATATATGGATTCTTTGAAATAATTGTAGAACAAAGCATGAGTAATATTAAAAAAATACTTCTGGATTCTGTAGAAAACTAATAAAATATTCCAAAAATACATAAAAAAACTCCTTCACAATATGTATATCAGCGATGTTGAGTTTCCCTATAATAACCTGAGACAAACACCCCTTTTGAATAGGAATCAAGACCCACATAATGGATGTGATTTCTATCGGATGTTCATATTTATCATCACATAGATAAATGATCATAGGTTGGTTGAGAAAATAAAATTCTACTTCTATTACTTGGTAATTGATGTGGTATATATGTAAATAATTCCAATCCATACCTAAGATAACAACAAATTTAACCAGAGGGAGAGTAATGAGATGAGTTAGAAGCACATTCTCAAAAACATAAATCAGAGAAGAATCATATACTTAATATGTGATCATCATAAAATTATAGGATTTTCAATACTAATAAACATCTAATCATTGATTTGGTATTGTAATACCCTTATAAATTTCTTTTTATATAAAAAGTGGATACATCTAGAATGAAATAAGTTATTAGATTTTTTAGAGTGGATGGTAAGTGTACATTTCACCACATCATTATCATACACCTCATTAGAAATAGTGACCACATTAAATTTCCCTTTGTCTCTGGAATTAAGAGGTTACTAAATTCTATCAATATCATTAAACTTTTTATTTTATCACTCATCAACATAATTTCCATACTTCTTGCATTTGAATAACTAGAACGTGGGTGGTGCATTCCATGGTTCTTTCACTCTATCATTAGCTAACTACTTCTTTCCATAACTTCATAATTTTATTTCCTGATGACCATTATTTCAAAAATTAAAACATTTTACAGACCCCATAAGAAAATTTCCTCCATGTTTTCTTCCACACTTTATGCATGAACAAATCTCATTTTCTTCTCACCGTGGTTTTCATAGTTTCCTTTGAATTCCATATTCCTCTTCTTGTCAAAACCAAGAGATTTATAGGTAACTATAATCCCTATATCCACCTTGATATCTCCTATAATTATGTATTTATGACTAATAAATTCCTTTATGGTTAATTTCATTTAGAGACTTGGTTTTAAGACATTGAAGAATATACCTACTTTACTTTCATGTTGGATTATTATACCAAAATCATACCATGCCTAAATTGAAAGCTAAACTTTTATTCTAAATCACTTTTGAGGAAAAAGTGGGAAACCCACACTTTTCCAAAGCAAAGGTGTTAACCAAAAAATGAGCCACAAAGTTGTTAAAAACAAGACTAAGGATATTCGAGTCAACCACCCTATAAATATTCCAATTCAGAGTGGATACCTATGTGTTTGGATCATTTTTGAGAATCTCTTCAAAATAATCTTCCATCTGGTCCTAGGTCTGGTTTAATTCTTCTTCGGTGATCTTTCTTTTGTTGAAACCACGCACCAGGATGCAGTCCTGTTTGGTGATCTACTCACTTTGTTCTTTATTAGTTTCAACACATAGCGACCTCTTATAAATTTTATGGATAACCACCTTTGAGGCATTAATATGAAAGGTTTCTTCTAACATTTCATCCTCAGAGTGTAAGAAAATATTTAGACATTCCCCATTCCCCACTTCGATCTTGTCTACCAATATGCTTTTGGTACTATCTAGTATTGGTTCAACGTTTGGTACCTTGATTTTGTAAAATTTTCCATATAGGTACTAAAAAATTTATCATCCTTCTTCTTAAGTTTAAGAAATTCCTTATCCATTTTCATAAAAAGAATACGAGGAGATTTTAGAATGATTTTTTCCTAAAATCCTCCTAGTACATGGTGTCAATTTCATCATGTTTTCTCATGTTCTTTACAAGAGTCCCCATTGATCTACATACCATTACAATGATAATAATATAAAACAAAATTTTCCATTTTACAAAAATTGGAGAATGTAAAATTTCTTTTTAGTGGTACTAATACATTTCCCAGTAACTAATGGATCAGTGGAAGCACTTAAAGAAGGTGTATATTTCCTCCTAAAGGAATTAACAAAATTTTGTTCCTTCATTTTCTTATTTGTAAGATTATAATTATTTAATGCTTTAGAAAGTTTTGTAATAACAACAAAAATATTTTCAATTATTTATCTTATCTTATTTGTTTTCTTAGGAAGAAAATAATAACATTATAGGTCATATTCATTTGAAACACAATTCTTTCAAGTTCCATTAGTTGACTAAAACCAAGATGAATAGTGTGAAATAGAAAAAATTATGGGAAACCAAATAATCATGAGAAATAATTTATTATATTTATAAATTATAGTGACCCAAGATTAACATACATGGATATTACATCAAATTAGATGAATATTTAAAACATTAAAAAAGTACATTCTTGAGGACCATAATAGTTTAGTGTCTTTGGAAACTTGGAAAAAAATATTATAACTTGGTGAAATATCTTCAATGTTCCTAAAAAAGATATTCCCCTTTAGTACTTATACTTAAAACCTTTCTTCACAACTCAGGGAAATGAAAGTTAAAATAGGTGAGCTATGATTCTTAGTAAGGGTAAACAAAGGAGACATGTATGCATAAAAACGAGAATAAGGGTATGATAATGTGGTCATAGAATTAGAAGATCACACTATGCATAACAAATATCATAAACATGAATCATGGAAAAAATATTGGCAGTTCATAAGACATAAATCACAATTGAATCAAGAGAATAATCCATGAAATCATAACATTGTTATAAGAAATTGAATTTGTTGCATACACATAAGTATAAAAAATAATATGTCAAGGATTACTACCAAGACCTTCATTACATGTTAGGTTTAAGATAATAACCCATGTACTTGGTTCAGAATTGGTATAACAACCCATGTACCCTCTTATTTTTGAGATTGGGTTATAACCCATGTACCATCTTACTTTCAGGCTAGGACTACAACCTGTGTACCTGCTTATTTTTAGGCTTGGGTTACAACCCGTATACCATCTTGATTTTAGGATTGGGCTACAACCCATATATGCTTCGAGCTCATATACAATTTATCAATACCCAATGCATTATAGGGATATATATGACCCACTCATCACATAATAAAATCATACATACATGTTCTACAAGTTAATTAAACTTTCATCATATCATGACTCATAAAAAAGAGATGAGTTTCATAAACATCATATCATAACTCACAAAATGAAATGGATACTATAAAAGTTTCATCATATAATTATTTATTGAAAATATATAGGTATAGCAATCATTTCATGAAAGTATAAACAATGAAGATATGTAGGTTTCAAGAGTATGTAACCTGTGGAAGAGAAACAAGTATCATAAACATTATTCCATCAAAACATAAACCATTGAATAAAGAATATGGATGGTGTTATTAGATTATATTCTGAGTAAAGAATAAACTATAACAAATTATGTTATATTATATGGAGAATTGTTATGAAAGATCAGATGAAGAATTTATTAAGTAAAATATATTTTCTTTAAAAATAATTTTTATAAAACCATTTTAGAAATCCTTTTCTTATAAAGAAATATTTAAAATTTTATTAAAAAAATTTATAGATGAAAATATATCTTTCACTTTAGAACACTATTTTTAAAACATAAATCATTTAAAAAACATTTTTCTTTAGAAATAGCTTCGAAAAATTATAATTAAAGCTTGAAAACTTTTAAAATACCTTTTACATTGAAAATACTTTGAAAGATTATAAAAAAATATTAGAAGCATTTTTAAATCCTTTTTATATAAAAATCATTTTAAAAAATATAAAGGAACATTTTAAATCATTTAAATACTTTTCTTTTAAAAAATAGTTTTGATAATATATAAATGAATCTTTTAATATCATTTAAAACACTTTTTAAAAATAGAACACTTTTTTGAAAACCCATTATCTTTGAAAAACATCTTAAAATAAAAAAATTTATAGAATATTAGGAAAAAAATTTCTTTAAAAATAATATTTTAAAATTTGAAAAAAAGTATCAAGTAAAATATGGTCATGACAGTGGGTGTGTCTGTACATGTCGAATATTCCTTTTTCAGCTTAAAAGTTTAGAAAATTTTCTTAATAAGAAAATGAAAAGAAGATTAATTTAAAACCTATTTTTTAAAAGGTCAAAAAAGGGAAAACATTTCCTTTAAACATTATAGGATAATAGTGTAACCTTTTTGAAATACTTTTTTAGAAAATATAGTTTTTGAAATAACACATTTTTTCGACAAAAAAAGAAATAAAGACCGATTTTTATAAACGAGTTTTCTTAATTATCTTAAGTACCAAGAGTTAAAAATGGTACCAATACATGAAAATATCATGGATAAATAGAGTATAAAAAAATTAAAAAGTTTTTTTGATATTTGGATCATAATATTTCATCAACGGAAGCATAATCATAAACAATCTCGATAAAATATGAGATTGTAGCAATAAATTGTCACCACTTTGGTAACTTTGAATCATAATATACATGAAATAATTAAATTAACTAAATCCTAAAATATAATTAAAATAATGATATTCATGATATAACCTTTCAAATGTTTTTATATACACCTCATAAAAGAATATAGGTGCGTAACATGACATGTGCCTCAAAGAAGGCAAATTGAGACAAAATTACTTTACCGATTTGGTAACTTTTGAAACATAAAACTCATGAAATAAAGTTCATAAGAATGATATGTAAATACTCATAAATTTAAGTATAAGGATAATATAATACATACATGGGTAGTATACACACCACATATAAGAAATAGGTGGAGAACATAGCTTATGTCTTATGGAAAAAAATGTGACGAGAAATCCCTTACAACTTGAGTAACTTTAGATTCAAGAAACCCTTGAAATAATAACATTAATGAATTATTTTAATAAAATTTAACAAAGTATATTAATTACATAACATTTTATAGGGTATTATATACACCACAAAAAAAAATTTATTGGTGAATATTGCATGTGTCTCACAGAAATTAAAAGTGAGATGAAATTCCCTTACCTTAAGTATTGGATTTATTTTTACACGATAAAAACTAATGTATAATAAATATAAATTTATTATACATATTAAGAACCATAATATTATATATAATATCATATATGATTCATTTATGACTTTATATTATCCAATTATTAACAATTCCATTTTAAAGTAATGTTTCGGTTAATAACTGCTTTGTTTGTCGTACGTATTTTGACTTTTTATTCTTGATCCTCTTAATTTGGTAATGATTTAAAGATTTACATAATGAAAAACATGAATTATATTTCATATATATTCATTATATAAATATTTACATTAATCTATAAAATATATAAATATTAAATGAAATACACCATTCATGGAGATAGTAGGTCATACGTACACATCAACACTGCTTCCGTTTTATTGTCGTATTGAAAGAAAGAAAGTATATGACATATATATATATATAATATAATTATAGTAGAAATATTATGTAATATATATCATATAATTTTATGAAACCCATCCTTAATATATTCCATGTAAATTTTGAACGAATCACATCACTTTGAGGAGCCCATAGTCCAGACTTCCACAAACAAAGTTATCGTAGTTTCAAATAATGGAAATCAGAAGGTATGTTTTATAAAAAAATACCCAAAGCATAAAGATATCAAAAATATCATATATATCATATAAAAAAAAGAGTTTATATTATAATTCACAACCATTAGAGGTGGTAAAGGAAAAACAAACAACATCATTTCACGAGGTGATAGTTCACCGTACACAAGAATGATATGTTCATTAACCATCAGATGGATGTGTGTGTAAGTGTATATAGAAAAATCAGAATTAAAAAATATCTGCATATTTATTATTTTGATCTTATTATATAGTAATGTAATAAGAAGTGTTTAGGGGTAGAGAATGAAAATAAAACAAAAGATATCGAGGAAGGTTGTTATATATTCTTTGGGTAACTCCTTTTGGTTTGCAGAAAAGGGAATCCTTGGATATATTTCTACCCAAAGAGAGCCTTATAGTATTAAGGGAGGTAATTTAGGCTATTATTTTAGTAGATTTTGGGAGAGAAAAAAAAAGGCTTTATCGGTTTGAATAAGTGGGAGGGTTGAGTGCCTTTTTATAGCGGAGGAGGAGTGACATTCTTGTAATGTTTTGAGAAGAGAATTGCACCAACATTTCTTTTATGAAACATGGATCCAATATTGGAACCAATTAAAGAAATGTGAGGATAGGTTTGAAATATTTTCATAAAATGGATTTGACTAGTTTCTAGGTCATTTTGGCCGTTAAGTTTAAGGTTTAGTCCCTTGTTAAGCTAATTTTCCTCTTAATTGTTGTAATTAATTTTAATTACATTAACTAATATTTTTTTTGTCAAAAACTAAGTTGAAATTATTATAAATTATCAATTATTATGATTACAAATATTTAATCAATTTTTAAAATTTACAATCAAATAGTTGGTAAAAATTAATTTAAAATTAATCAAGAAAGCACGATGATAATGCATATTTTTAATGTTAATATTTTCAAAAGTTTGCTAAGTTTTTTTATCCAATTTCAAAGATAAATTAACCCCAAAGACCTAAATTGTATTAATTTGTGTATATGTGATATAATTATACTTTAAAAACAATTATAAATATAATTTTACCTTATAAATAAATTATATGAAAAAGTATTTTTGAATTAAAATTCACTATTTTTCACTATTCATTAAAAAATAAAACTTTGTAGAAAAATAAAATAAATTCACCCTAACCTAATTTTTGTGTTTCCATATGAAAAATAAAGTTTATTTTGAAATATAATATTTATAAAATTTCAAAATTTTATATTTAGAATAGGTTATTCATTAAAAGGCGGTAATATTACTTTTATAAAAATATTGGTTTTTATGTGTAATATTGGATTTGTTCCTATCTGATGCCTATCAAATATATTCGATGAGGGTTGTTTTTTTTGAATATATAAAATATATATTTCATTAATATCATTCAAAAATAGTAATTAATTTAATTTATTATGATAAAAATATTTTATGAGCATAGAAGTATTTTTTATAAAAACATTCCCTTTATATTCAATTGGTTCTTATATTCTTTTCTAATTAATTTTTAATCAACAAATTGAACCAAGTATTTTTATAAGTTATTTAAGGATATTTATAACTACCAACTTAACATCTAGGTTATATCTTATTATATTAAATAATAATATGTTTCATAATATATTATATTTTGGTAAATATCGGTCTTGGATGTTACGCAAGCGATCAAGGAAAGTCAGTCTTGCGTGTAACATAAGATAACCTCATTGTTCCATGTAGAGAAATATAAAAATATTGTTACATGTAGTGTAATATTGAATTGATGTTATGTATAAATCTAGAAAAATATAATTCTTTCATGTAATAATGTATATATTCTATGTTGAATGGAATGAAAAATATGAAAAGATTAAATTCATTAGAAATAATATAATTCACAAAATATCTAGGTGTTACATTCTACCCCCTGAAAATGAATTTTTCCCTTGAAATTTATTAGGGTTATTAAAGGTTTAATACTTGAAAGTTCCTTTCATTAAAACACACATTGTAAAAATGAATAATAATACTTCTTCAAAAAGGGAAAGTTATAAGAATAACGATCACACAATGTAACATATAACTGGATTTATACAAAGGAGAACATAATAAGGATGTGAAAACATGGAAATGGAAGAGAAATATAATGATAAATTTCTTATGGAGAGTGATAGAGAACATGGTTAAAATAAAGTTAACAATCACAAAGCAATAAATCTGTGATGATCTAAAAGGACATTTGATTCATCTAAAATGAAGGTACTAGAATATATTTTTTTGGTTTCAGGGTAGTTTTTCCTAAATTTTGAGAAATCTTACAAGAAGATATAATTAATTGATTTTATTTCATTCCACAAGATCAATATCACCCATTGGTTGTTCCTTTATCAATTCCCACTTCATCTCTTACTCTAGCGAATGAAGGTGAATTTGTCATTCCTGAAGAACTAACAGATCATGAGATCCCTAAATAGAATGATAAGTCATTACATATTTCATTTTTTATCACACAAAAAGGTTATAGCAAGTAATCCAATATGAATAAATCCCTATAGGGTGAGATAATAATTTATTCTCACAAAATTCAATCAAGAATTAACTTAAATTTTCCATAAATAGTTAAACTTAAAACCGTTATAAATTATGAACAACAAAAATTTCAGAAATAAAGTGATGAAATTATATTAAAAATGATTACCCCATTTATCCAAAAGTATCTATTGGTTGTCACATTCCAAACATGTGAATATCCACATTTTATATTCTCTTGAAACATGGAAATAACCTAAATTATCGTAAATTCTTTTAGAAAGGTTGGATGCTTTCTTATTCTAAAGTTTACTGGATATATTATGTAAATCGAAGAAGTTTTAAACTTAATCCATGATGACATAGACCACTTTTCAAAAAATCAATAATAAGTTCTAGGGTAATTAGTATTACCCAATTTACTTTATCTATATCAATCACCTCTTAATCTGAGCTAAACACAGTTTTATCAACATCATAGACACATTAAGGGTTAACTTACCCTAATTTAAAATATCACCATTCAATTAAATAACGATTTTAAGTCTTCATCACGCCTAAAAATATCCTTTTCAATCCTTAATGAAAAATTTATATTGAAAATACTTATATATTTCATGATTTATAAAACATAATATTTGAATTCAAAAACATATACACTGCAATTATACATATTTATTCTTAAACCATTACTGAAGATTCATTATCTAATCCCTTAATATTACTTTATTAGAATATGAAATATGAATCATGTCTTAATGTTCCTCAACCTCAATCCAATCTTGCTTCTTATGTTTAATGTAAGCAATTCTGTTAGAATATTCCATATCTTTCACATGTCATTTGTGGTCTCTTTATCTTTAGAAGTATGACCAATACTCATAACAACTTCATGATATCTTCACTTTAGACATAAATTTTTATAATTACCATACTTTACACATCTAAAACATTATATGTTTACCCAGTTCCTTTTGGTTCTTTCTATTGACAGAAACCAAGAATCATATTTTGAGAAAGTTTTATCATAACATGAAACCTCATAATCACGAAAACTCACTTATAATATGTCTAAATCATGACACATAGTTCTTTAAACTTAGAAAAATTTGGTTTGTACCAGGTTATTCATAGTAATATTTTATTTAAATCAATCATTATTGTTCTTAAATGTTTTATGAATTTTCAAAGCATATCCCCTAGGAGTGTCAAACCAGGTGTGCAGCATGACCCATTGTCATATACTAGGACAGACTTGACACACCTTTTTAGAGTTGTTACCTCTAGGTAAATCTATGCAAGATCCATATCAAATTTTAATATCCAGACATGGATGTAATGGCGGGAAACCACTCACTATATCCTTTACCAAATTTTCAGGACATTTTCCTATACTTTTCCTCATCCTTAGACTTATATTTAGATAAATCCATATACATATCCTTAAAAACATTGATAGGGATATCATTAGTGTTTTCTCATACTATTTTTCAATCATTGACTAAAACTTTCCTTTGATACCTACTATATCTACCCAGGCCTAACATACATGGATATTACATCAATTTAGATGAATATTTAGCACATTCCAAAAGTACATGCCTGAGGAACATAATAGTTTAGTGTATTTGGAAACATGGAACACAATATTCTAACTTGGTGAAAGATCTTCAATATTTCTCACAAATATCTTACACTTTATTACTTACAATTTAAACCATTCTTCATAACATAGGGAAAGGAAAGATAAAAACAAGTGAGATTAGATACTTAGTAAGGGTAAACAAGGGTTATATATAAGCATAAACATTAGGATAAGGGTATGATAAAGTGATCATGACATTAGAATATCATACTCTTTATTGCAAAGACCAAAAAAATAAATCATGGAATAAATATTGGAAGTTAACAAGACATGAATCATATGGGAATCAAGACCATAATCCATGAAAGGATAACATAAGAATAAAACATGTAATTTGTGGCATACATATAAGTATAGAAAATATTATGTCAAGGATACCTACCAAAACCTTCATAACATGTTAGGATTGGGATAATAAAACATGTTCCTACTTTGGGATTAGTCTATAAACCAATGTACCCTCTTATTTTAGGGATTAAGCTACAACCCGTTTACCCTCTTACGTTTTGGCTTGAGTTACACCCATTTACCTGCATATTTTTAGGCTTGGGATATAACTTGTGTTCCTTCTTATTTTTAGGCTTGGGATACAACCTGTGTACCCTTTGATTTCATATAACATTTATTATTACCCAATTAATTGGAGGGAGATATACTTCTCATATGTCATGTAATAAAATCATGCATATATGTGACACAAGATAGTTAAACATGCATCATATCATGACCCATAAAAAAGAAATTGGGTTTCAAAAACAAATTATAATAACCCAAGAAATGAAATGGGTATTATATAAATTTCATTATGTCATTACCTATGGAAAGGTTATAGGTCTCATAATCATTTCATCAAAGCATAACCAGAAAAAATAAGTGGGTTTCCAAAGAATATAACCCCTGAAAGAAAAAAGAGTCTCATAAAAATAATTCCATTAATAATAAATCATTTAAGAAAGAATATGGATAGTTTTCTTGGATCATATCCTTGTTATAACATAAACCATAACAAAATACGTCATCTTTGATGGAAAAGTACTTTGAAAGACCACATGAAAAATTTATTAAGGAAAAAATCCTTTCTTTTAAAATCCTTTTTATAAAACCATTAAAAAATTATTTTCTAAGAAAGAAGTATTTTTAATTTCATATATAATATTTATTGACGAAAATGTCTTTTCCATTTTGAAAAACTCTTTCCAAAATATAAATAATTTTTAAAAACCTTTTTCTTTAAAAATATATTTGAAAACTTATAAAAAAATATTGAAAAATTCTAAAATACCTTTTAATTTTAAAATAATTTGAAATATTATAAAGAAATATTGAAAACATTTTTAAAACATTTTTATTTGAAAATAATCTGAAAACATATAAAATAATATTTTAAATTATTGAAGTCAAGTTCTTTGAAGGTAACATTTTGATAACATACAAATGATGCTTTTGAAGTCATTTAAAACAATTTTTTGGAAACCCTTTATATTTTAATACCATTTTAAAATAAAAAATTCAAATAATATTAGGAAAAAAATTTATTTAATTTTTTTTAAACTTATAAATGAAGTATCCTGGAAATGATGATCATGATGGTGGGTAAGTCCGTACATACCGAGTATTAATTTTGCACCTTAATAATTTAGAAAAGTGCCTTGATTGGAAAATGATAAGAAGATTACTTTTAAAACCATTTGGAAAAAAAGTTAAAACGTGGGTGAAAATATAATTTAAATATTATTGGATAGTAGTAAAACCATTTTGATAACCTTTTTATAAAAAACAGTTTTTGAAGGAACACAGATTTTTGAAAGAAATGAGAAATAAAGCTTGATTTTTATAAAAGAATTTTGTTGATTATCTTAAGTAAAAAAGAGTTTAAAAATTGTAATAATACATGAATATATCATTATAAATATTTTAGAATAATATTCATTATTGTTCATGAGATTTTGATCATATTATTTCATCAAATGAAGCATAATAATAAATAATCCCGATAAATGATGAGATTGTAGCAATAAATAGTTACCAATTTGGTAACTTAGAATCATAATATACATGAAATAATAAAATTACATAGAGATTAAAATATAATGAAAATAATAAGATTCATGATATAAGATGTCAAATCTCATTATATACACCTCATAAAATAATATAGGTGCATCACATGACATGTGTCTCAAAGAAGGAAAATTGATACAATATTTCTTTACTGTTTTTTTAACTTTTGAAGCATAAACCCCATGAAAGAAAGATAATAAAATGGATATGTAAATACCCATTTATTTAAGTATAAGGATAATATAATAGATCCATTCGTATCATACACACAACATATAATAAATAGATGGTGTACGTGGCTTGTGTCACATGAAAAATAAAAGTGAGATGAGAAAACTGTTACTACTTGAGTAACTTTAGAATCATGATCCCCATGAAATTATAAAATTAATTATAGATTTTAATATGATTAAAGAAATCAAATTAATGATATAACATGTCCTACGGTAGTATATAAACCACATAGAAGAAATGAGTGGTGAATATGGAATGTATCTCACAAAAAAAAAATTGAGATGAAATTCCCTTACCTTAAGACTTGAAATTTATTTGTACACATTCAAACCTATTATATAATAAATATAAGTTTATTATAAATCTTATAAAGAACCATATTATTATATCTAATACCAAATATGATTCAACTATGAATTTATATTACCATTTTATTAATAATTCCATTTTAATGTAATGTTTTGGGTAATAACATCTTTGTTTATCGTATATGTTTTGACTTATCATTATTGATCATATTAATAAATCATGATTTAATTATTTAAATAATTTAAAAAATGATTTATATATCCAATATATAAATATTTATAGTAATATATAAAATATATAAATGTGAAATTAAATACACTGTTTATAGAGGCAATAGACCGTACGTATGCATGAACACTGCTTCCATTTTGTTGTCGTATTTAAGGAAAGAAATTAAATGAAATACATACATATATATATATATATAATATCATTATAGTACAATTATTATGTCATATATATCATATAATTTTACCAAACCCATCCTTAATACATTCCGTGTAAAGTGTGAAAGAATGAAATTGATTTGAGGAGGCGGTAGTCCACACTTCCACAAACAAAGTTATCATAGTTACAAAAAATGGAAAGAATAAAGGTAGGTTTTATATAATAATTACATAAGAATAAAGGAATCATAAATATCATATATATCCTATAAAAATATAGTTTCCATCATAATTCCCAACCATGAGATGTGGTAAATGAAAAACGAACAACATCATTTCGTGAGTCGATAGTTCCCCACACACAAGAACGATAAGTTCTTTACCCATTAGATGAATGTTTATGTAAATTTAGGTAGAAACCTTTGAATAAAAAAATACAAGTATATTTATGATAATTATTTTTTATATAATTATTGAATAATAATTATTTAGGGGGTATAAAATGAAAACAAAACAAAAGAGCTTGAGGAAGGATGCAACCTCTTCTTTGGGTAACTCTTTTTTGTTTGCACTAATGGGATTAATTTGATGGATTTACGAAAAATGGAGTCTTATAGGATTAAGGGAGGGATTTTGGGAGATTATTTTATTATAGTATGGGTGATCCAAATGGATTTGGATGTGTGAATAAGTGGGAGGGGTGCGTACCTTTTTATAGTGGAGTAGTGGCATTCTTGTACATTTTTAAATGAGAATTACACCCAAATTTTTACTATTTAAAGTGGTATTAATATTTTCAAAAATTAGATACAAGTGATTAAAGTGTATAAATATGGCTATACAATGTATTTTGAACAATTTTATAGGTCTTTTGGCCCTTAAGTTTAAGGTTTAGTCCATTAATAAGCAATTTTTTCTCTTAATTGTTGTAATTAATTTTAATTACATTCACTAATATTTTTTTAAAACTATGTTTAACTTATTATACAATATAAGTTATTATAATTACAAATATATAATCAATTTTTCCAAATTAAAATCACATAAGTGGTAGAAATTAATTTAAAATTAGTCACACAGGTAGGATGACAATGTGGTTTTTTGAAGTAAAAATGTTCAAACATTTTTCTATATTTTTATATATAATTTTAAATTTAAATTGATCATAATGATCTAAATTTAATTAATATTTTTATAATTTATATAATTATACTTTAAAACCAATTCTTACTATAATTTAACCTTATAAATTAATTAGACAAAAAATAAGTTTTGAATTAAAATTTAGTATTTTTCACTATTCATCAAAAAATAAAATTTCACAGAAAAATTAAAAAAATCCACCCTAACATAATTTTAATGTTTCTATTTCAATAATTATGTTTATATTTTTATGTTTAAAATAGGTTCTTCATGAAAAGGCCGTAATACTGGTTTTATAAAAATAACAGATTTTATGTGTAATATTGAGTTTGTTTATATTTTATGCCTATAAAATATATTCGATGAATATAAAATGAATATTTTATTAAAAATATAAAATATATATTTCTTTAATATCATTCACTAATAGCAATTAATTAAATTTATTAGGATAATTTTTTTGAGTATATAAGTAGTTTTTATAAAAACATTCCCTTTATATTCAATTGGATCTTATATTCATTTCAAATTAATTTGTAACCAGTGAATTCAACTATGTATTTTCATTAGTTAGTTAATAAAATTCAAAATTGGAAACTTAATGACTAGGTTATATCTAATTTTACTAAATAATAATATTTTTTCAAATATATTATTGTTCGGTAAACTCAGTCTTGCGTGTTAAAGAAGACATCAAGGAAAGTTATTATTGCATGTAACTTAATTTAACCTCAGTGTTCTAGGTAGAGAAATAAAAAATTTATGTTTGTTTTAGTTCAATATTGACTTGGTGTTACATATAAAGAAAGCTAAAATTAGTTATTTCATATAAAAAAGTTTATATTCAATGTTGTGTGAAATGAAAAATATCAAAAGATTAAATTAATTTCAAAAACAATATTTCAAAAAATCTCAGGGTGTTACATAAATCACGACACCTTCATTTAAAAATATTACACCTTATGTATAGTCTAGGTCCTCCAATATCATTATATATCCAAATCCTTTATAATGGTTTGTAAAAAAAAATGAATTAACCCAAAAATATCCACCAGGAGTGTCAAATAGAGTTCATTAAAAATGCACACTCACAATGCACTATAATGTTTCTCAAGATAGAATAAACTAACTCTTTTGGATTTATTAACCTTAGATGAGTTTATCCCAAAACCATGTCTACTTTTAGTATTTATATTATATGTATTTCTATTAAAACCACACTCCTTTCATTACCATAACATAGGATGTTCTCATATACATCGAATTATCCTAAGGGTTCTCGCTAAAATTTTCTCATCCTAGTTTTTAAGGGAAACTAATCCTTTCTATGATACTAACTATACTGACCAACACTTTTCATACATATATATCATATCTTATAATATGAATATTCAATACATAACATTATGATCTATGATATAATTTTATAAGTATAGTGTCTTTGGATACTTGAATATATAATAAACTTGTTTATAAGAGATCTACATCATCTACCAATATGATTTTTATAATTATCACCATTATTAGACATATCATGCATACAAATATTCTTCATAACCCAGGTAAAGGGAACATAAGAAATGGTAGGATCATATTCTTAGTAATGGAAAATAAGGGAGATATTAATGATCACTTAAACATAACATGAGAACAAGGGTATAAGAACATGATAATAACAATTGAAAACCATAATATACATATCAGAGATCATAATATCCAGTCATGTCATAAATCTTAAATGTTTATAAGACATGAATCATAAAGGAATCAAAGAACATGAGCCATTAGAGAATCACATTAGCATATGAAATAATTTCATGGTATAAAAATAAGCATGAAAATTATTTCTTTAGTCAAGGATCACTCCAAATACTATCATAGTGGATTGGGTTTACTGCCATACCATCATATCCTTAGTCAAGGTTCAATCTCAAGACTACATATGAACCTGTTAAATAAAGAAGAATCAACAATTCTTTGTTTTCTTGAACATACTATGAATATTCTCTAATATTCTTCGAAAAAAATTCAAGGACTCTGGAAAAGCGAATCCTACTTGGATCGAGTTGCATCACATATCTTCTAATTTAACTCTTCATATTTCTATTTTAAGTACTCTTTCAAGATATGTTTTTATATTACTCTTTATATTCATAAAAAAATATTCTGTATTAAAATGGAGAGTACTTGATACCGTCCTAACACTTTCTCTTATATTCCCATGAAGAACTATAGAAGAGGTCCCTGTATGACTTTGTATTTTTTCCCACATATAACTATAAAAGTAGCTCTATGTCTAGAAAACCTTGTGAACTATTTCTTGTAAAACCCAATCCAAGTTTTAGATCAGTTTACTTTATAAAAAACTACATGGTAGGAGGTGATTTCCAAGTAGAGGGGATTATGTCTTGTCTTGATACTGAATCCCTAGTTATTTTTTTATCGTGATATATTTGATATAAATTTTTACTACTCTTTACCTATTTTTTTTTTAAAACAAACTATTTGAGTTTTCTAAAACTATCAAACAAAACTATAATTTGATAGATAATCTTAATTTTTTTTCCATATACTATGTTTGGTTAGGTAAATTAGTTTTAAAATTTAATGCACTTTCAAAGTTATTTTAACTGTGGCTTGGTTCTGATTCTGGGGAGATATTTAAAAAATAAATTATATATTTCTGATGTTTTGATCAACTAGTTCATTTTATTAAATTGGGGGATTTCATTTTTAAATATAAACTTTATTGGAAACTCAATTCCCTTACCACTTAAGTTGTGTACTGGGACAAAAAATTGGTATCAGAGTTATATTTCAAAAATCATTTTATTGTGATTTAGTTCTATTTAATGATCTTAAATTTATATTTTATCAAAATATAATTCTTCATGGATAACAATATACATGAAGAAACTTCCACTAATTTAAATCCTTATTTTAGTGAAAATAATTCTTATGAATGGAAAATAAAAATGAAAAATTTACTTAGAAACTATGGGATATTATATTTGGACTTTCAATGAATATAAATATAAAAATCATTAAGTTTATTTAGATTCTTGGAGTGATGATACTAAATAATAATATGATTATGACTATAAATATATGAATTATTTATATTTTATGTTAGAAGAATGTGAATTTAATAAAATATATACTTGTGGTATTGCTTTTGAAATTGGGGATAACATTTATATATCTCATGAAAGAACTTCTAATGTTAATGAAATGTGCTTAAAATTTTACTCTATTAAATATGATACTTTTAGGAAAAATTATGACGAGTCAATGAATAATATATATATCAGGTTAAATGAGATTGTTAACATGTTGTATTCTCTATAAAAGAAAATTACTAACAAGGATCAAGTTATGAGTCTTCTTAGATGCCTTCCAGAAATACGGAGAAGGACATATGTGCCCCTAAGAGAGTATTTCAACATTACTACACTACTACTAAAAGATCTAATTGAAAAGATCATGATGTATAAATAAGAATTGAAAGTGAAAAATGAGTAAGTGGATGAAAAAAAATAAAATCAGTAGATTTTAATACTACTGAATCTAAATAGAAAGAGAAGATCAAATATTGAAGCTCAAGTGATGAAGAATAACTTACTAAAAGTGATGAAGAGATGACTCATTTAGCCTTATGTATTAATAAGGTCTATAAAATAAAGAAAATTTTCAATACACCCCATTACATAGGAAAGTACGACAATAAAGAGAATTAGAGAAATGATTGGAAGAAGGATGATTCTACAGATGAAGTAATCTATTATGAATGTAAGAGAAAAGGACACATCAAATTAGACTATCTCAATTTTAAGTGTAGAAATAAATATGAGGACAAAAGGAAAAAGTACAAATAGGAAGTGAAGGACACTTTGAGTGACTTATAGTAAAGTTAAAGTGAATCAGATTCTAGTAGAGAAGAAAGAAGTGAAAATGTTAATATCTATATTATGAAAAACACATATGAGTTATCAAATATTTTTCTTGCATCTCCTTATCATATTTAAAATCATTTTGATACTGAAAATGTTGGAGAAAATATATCTAGTGGTGATTTTTTTTAATATTTTAATATGTTGGAAGAAACATTTATTTAATTAAAAGATAAATAGAAATGTTTAAATATGCATAATTCTTTTTCTTCCCACATTAAAATGGCTATTATGGTAGAAGGAAAAATAACTATCAACTACTTAAAGAGAATAATGAGCTAAAATTATCTAATAAAAAATTAAAATATATATATATATATATATATATATATATATAAAGGTTCACTAATGTAAGAAAAACCCATATCCAGATAGTTGGTAGGAAAACTACCCCTAATATACTATTTGAATTGGATACCAACATTAATAGGGGAGAGTTATAAAAATAATTTTTCCGTGTTCTAGTTCTTATAGTTCTAATAGTAGTTCTTATTCTACTTGAAATAATAAAGTATTTATTTCTAAGAGTCTAAGATTCATTTATACTAGACCAAAAAATTGTGGATTCCAAAATCACTTATTACAAACATTTATAGACATAAGAAAATATGGGTACCAAGGTCATTTTTGGTTTAAACTTATTTTTTAGGAAATCTGCATTAAATTTTGTAGTTAGCACTTATAGTTTCTTGATAATGTAATTTCAAGAAATATTAATGAAGACTACTCAAGTTCAAAAAATTGATTAAAGTGTATGGTGGACATGTAACTTTTGGTGACAATTCAAAAGGAATGATAATTGGGCTTGGACAAATCAGAAAATACAATATAGTTTTAATTTATTAAGTTTTATTTGTATATGGATTGATATATAATCGTATTAGCATTTCAAAATTATGTGATGATAGTTTTCATGTTATTTTAAAAAAAATACTTGTAATTTTTTTGATGCCCAATATTCTTTAGTTTTCTCTGCCATGATAAATGATAATGTTTATGTAATAAATTTAAATTCTTTGTTTTCTCAATATATTTCTTTTTTGAGTGTCTTTAACAAATAATCTTAGAATTGGTTTAAGATGCTATTCCATTTCAATATTCACTCATTTATAATGATAATGAGAAAAGGTTTATTCAAGTATCTACCAAAAACTGAATTCCCAATAGAAAAATTCTACAATCAATTTCCAAAGTAAAATCATCATAAAATATCTTTCAAATGAAATAAATAAGTTACAACTTATCATCCTTTAGATTTAGTTTACATGGATTTTTTGGACCCTCTAGAGTTTCTAGTTTAGGAGGAAATCATTATGCCTATGTTACAATGTATGATTATTGAAGATATATATGGGTGTTTTTCCTTTCTCATAAAGGTGAAGAACTTTCTTGTTTGTATAAATATTTTAAATCTATAGAAAACCTTATTGGAATCAGAATAAAAACCTCCAGAAGTGTTCATGGATATAAATTTTAAAATGAAGAGTTTGAATCATTATGATCACAACATGGATATATTCATAAATTTTCTAATCCTAGGACCCTATAAAATAATTGTTTTGTTGAGAGAAGAAATAGAAAACTTCAAGAGATTTCTTGGACTATGCTCAATGAGGCTGGTTTACCTATTTATTATTTGGAATAAAATATAAATATATCATATTATGTAATTAATAGAGTTTTAATTAGACATTTTTAAAATAATAACGCTTAAGAATTATAGAATGGTAGAAAACAAAAGGATATTTACTTTAGAGTGTTTGGTTCTAAAGTATTTATACTCAACACAAAAGAGAATTTAGATAATATTTATTCCAAAAGTGATGAAGGGAATTTCCTTGGGTATTCTACATTTAGTAAATCATACTAGGTGTTTAATAAAAGGACTAATATTGTCAATAAATCTATACATGTCAAATTTGATGAGATAGGTCCACTTGAGCCAAAAACTTTCTTAAAAGATATGGAAGATGATATTTCCATTATGTACATCAATTTTGTTAAACATCCTATGAATAATTCTCTTATCTTTAATTAATAACCTAAAATTGAACATGTAGATGAGAATGAGGTGCCAAACACTTCTATTCCTATAGTGTTTTTGTCTCATATTTATCATCCCTTTGATGCTATTGTAGGTAACATTTACAAAGGAATTCAGAAAAGAGATTTTATTAAAAATCTGTCTGAAAATAAAGATTTTTTTTGTCAAAATATGAACCTAAGAACATCAATTATAAAATTAATTAATAATTATAGGTGATAGAAATGAGAGAAGAATTAAAATATCTTGAGATATATATAGTCCCGAAATTAGTAGAAAGAACCAAGGACTAACTAATTACTATAACTAAATGGTTGTTTGTAAACTAGGTTGACATGTCAGGAAAACTAGTTAGAAATAAAGATTGATTTTTTTGCATAAGGATATAGTCAAGAATAAGGTATTGGCTATGTGGAAACCTTTTCACCATTATCTTGAATTTAATCCATCATAATGTTTATTTCCTATACAACACAATTTAACTTCAAATTATATAAAATGGATGTCAAGTATGAATTATTAAATATTTAAATTGTTTAGGATATTTTTGTGAAACAAAACCCTTGATTTAGAAACCCTCATTTTCAAAAACTTACTTTTAAATTTAAAAAAAGATTCATTTGGTTTAACACAAGCTCTAAGAGATTGGTATGATAGACATAGCTATTTTATAATATCCAAAGGTTTTAATAAAGTAATAGATAACGCTACCTTATTTATTAAATCAATTTTAAAAGGATTTTTAGTAGTAAAAATATTTATTGATGATATTTTTTTTGGTTCTTCAAGAAATTCCTTGTTTACTAGGATTTATAAAATGATGCAAAATTAATATGAAATGAGTTTGATGGGTGACGCTAAATTATTTCTCAGTTTTTAGATTCTTCAAAAATAAAGACAGAGTTATTTTAAACCAAAGAAATTACCTTAAAGGTATTTTGGAACATTTTGGTATGGATAATACTAAAGGTAGTGATACTCCCATGGGTACTAGTAACAAGTTTGATCTTGATGAAACTGGGAAAACAGTTAGTAAAACCACTTATAGAGGTATTATTGAAATATTACTATAATTAAATACTAGATGACCTGATATAATGTTTTTCATGTCTATGTGTGTTCGTTTTCATTAAAATACAAAAGATTCACATTTACTACATGTTAAAATAATTTTGAAAAACCTTAAAAATACAACTATCGTAGGATTATTTTACTCTAGAGGGTATGAATTTGTTATAGTAATATATTCAAATACTGATTTTAGTTGTTGTAATTTAGATAGAAATTGACCTTTCATAACATGTAAATTTTTGGGAAAGTATCTATTTTCATGGTCTAGTAAGATACAGAACTCTATGGAATAATCCACTACTGAAGCCCAGTGCATAGCTACAAGAAGTTATTGTGCTCAAATTCTACAGATGAAGTAAACTTTACTAGGCTATAGATATGAATTTCAATGTTTCCCTATAAATTTTGATAATAAAAGTGTGATAAATATTTATAATAATACTATATCTCATTATAGAATAAATCAAATTGATATAAGACATCAATTTTTGAGAGATAATTTTCAAAAAAGTGATATAAATATTTAATTCATTGGTACTGAAAATTAGTTTTCTGATATATTTAAAAAACCATTGAATGCTGAGAGAATAAATTATATCAAACATGAATTGGTTATGATTAATTAGGCCTAAATTTTTTAATTAAATTTCATCCCTTTAAGTCACTAATGTTCTATTTAGATTCTATTTTTTTGATCTGTTCTACAAGTAATCGTGACATATTCTTTACACAATCAATAGGAAAATCATGAGTTTTTGGTCATACTATCGGTTTACATACTGTAAACACTTTCTCATATAGTCACCATGCTTACCATGAGTATTAGCTCACATGGTCACTATGATTATGGTGAAAAATTTAATTTGGTCAGTTGACATACTTACCATGTTGTCACGGATAGCATGCCTACTTTTTTTTTGATATTACATATGCATCATAAGTATACCTACCTTCTCCCTTAAAATTTTTTATGAATCAATTTTTGTGGGATTTTATTTATATTTCGGGTTATTTGAATCTATAAATGATTTAAAATTGAATTTGATTCAGAATACAAATCAACACCTATCTTTTCCCATGGGTATCCTCTATCCTATTATGGTTTTTTGAGAAGAACTATTACTTTTGTCTCAAACCACTAACTCTATTCTAACCAAAACTCTCTATTTTAAACCTCAAAGATCGAACCTTCATAGATATCAAACTAAATAAAAAATAATAATAGTGAAATCAGCTGTAGATTTTTTTCCTCCTATCATGCCATCTCATGCATTGAAATCAAGGAAATCAAAAGGGAGCATGCATACATTTGTAAAGCCACAGAATATTCATCTCACTGATTATACAATCACTATAGAAAAATAATTAGTTTTTTAATTTTGGAAATAGAGTAGATCATTGGTTTGGAATGAGATTAAAAACCAAGAATGGTCTTATTAGTTTAGAAAAAATGGAAGGCCATTTTATCAAAAACATAACAAGGAATTTAATGCACATCCAGAGTTTTTACTTAGTGAGAAAATATATTTCATTAGAAATATGGTCATTGGTGAAATTCTAGAATTATTTTGAAAAAAATACAAAAATGAGAATACGTGGAGTACCAAAGCTTGTATCGAATTAATCATGGTCATTTCTAGTTTCGAAATTCATTGGATAAACTCACTAGAAATGGAACACCAAGTAGACCATTATATGTTGAGTTAAATGATGAATTTAAACTAATTATCACTTGTATTCAACACCTAAATTTTCCATGAAAAAAGGATTTTAGAATCTTGAGGAATCAGGATATGTTTTTCTTATTTTTATGTAGAATAAAATTCAGACCAGTATTTTTAGATATTTCATGAGAAATATGGGTGATTTGTGTAAGAAAGATTCAAGGTTTGGTTTTTTTATCTTATCTTACAATCATTTTGGCCTTGATATAATATAAAGGATTAATTATTCATGGGAAGAAATAATAACTTAATATGATGGATTCTATCCTACTCCAAATATTTTCATGAAAATGAGAGTTACTAGAACCCATGGAAACAATAATGGGTTGATGACTCAAAAAAGCTATATGAAATGTTTGATCTAGTGAAGCACCTAGTTAGACTTGTTGATATGGTGGATCAAGTTCTCAAACCTAATGTAGTGGTGGAATATTTTGATAGTGTTGTTTCTACTTCTAAATAATCATAATATTGATTAAATGTTTAGGAAGTGAAAAAAAGAAAGGGAAGATTTAGGCCTTGATGAATAAGCTAGAGAAACTCATGAGGATGATAAAAAATGGGATAAGTCTACTAAATCTGATGCATTTGTGGATAACTAAGATGAATCTCAAATTATTGGGAGTATTCCTAGATAACCATTACATATTGAATCTCATAAGGGGTGAGGACCCCTAGATCTCTTTCTTTGGACTTAAATGTTCCATCTTTGACTTAGGCTTTTAAATCTCAATTTCTGAATCAAAGATCTATGAATCTAGTTTTGGAAGATTTCATGGAGAATAGAGATAATTTACTTTATGATTTAGAGAATGATTCTATGGTAGTCAGTGGTTTCACATGATTGATGAAATCCTTTCTATATACTTCTTAGATAGTTGTTCTAGCACCTTTATCCATACCTTTATCCATACATACTATCTCTTTTTTCTATTAATCATTTTGGTCTGAATCCTTCTTAAGAATTTCAATAACTTATACACGTTTCTTATTTTTTTTCATTAATAAACCTCCATTATATTCTAATCCTCAAAATACCTATGATCCTACCTCTACATCAAAGTTAAAGGACCCCATCCTTCCTATAAATATCTATGAATCTAGTTTTGGAAGATTTCTTGGAGAATAGAGATAATTTCCATTATGATTTAGAGAATGATTATATGGTAGTGAGTGGTTTCACATTATTGATGAAATCCTATTTATATACTTCTTAGGTAGTTGTTCTGGCCCCTTTATCTATACCTTTATCCATACATACTATCTCTTTTTTCCATTAATAATTTTGGTCTGAATCCTTCTTAAAAATTTCAATAAGTTATACATGTTTCTAGATTCTTTTCATTAATAAACGTCCATTATGTTCTAATACTCAAACTACCTATGATCCTACCTCTACATCAAAGTTAAAGGACCCCATCCTTCCTATAAATATCATAGACGTCCCTCATTTGGATTCAAATTATGATATTTGATTGGGAACTTTTAGTAACTTTTTTTTTTCAGTTTTGATATGTTAATGTAATCCAATATTTTATTCTCGTTTTGTTTCTAAACTTATTACATCTTCTTTTCATTCCTTAACTTTTCTATAATCCCAAAGGGTGATTAAATTAATGAGTAGTGATAATTCATTGGAAAATTTTCCATGTTTTTAGGAACTTTCTAAAAAACTATTTCAATCCTATGAAAATATACTTTTGTTATATGTAATTCATTTCAATTCAAATGTATTGATTTGTGATCATCAAAAGGGGGATATTGTGGGATGATACCATTACCAACTTATTCTAAGGAATTAAAATCATGTATATAAGTTTATTAAAAAAATTTATACTTCCTATTAGAAAATATTTTTTGGCTAAAATTTAAAGAAATCTCTATGCTTGGAGTTTAATGTTTCACCTTACTTTGCAAAGGTATGTGACTGTGTTACATTACCCCATGTTATATTTCATGTTACTTGATGAACAAACTACTTATTTTTGTGTCAGATGTGAAAAACTTTATAAGTTTTGAACCAACCATGAATTGAAGATTTAGCTTACCATATGTTGAGAATCACCTTAACATATGTACAATAAAACTACCATGAGATGGATATGTACCTACTATGAACCTAACCATATGAATCAGTGAAATGAACCTATGAAAGAAACAACCCACCACATGAATAAATATAGTTATCCTACCAAGTTACTTATAATTTTCCTTTAGTAATATACTAACTGTGTCTATTATTACTATTACCACAAGAAGAAATGGATAACCGTATAAAGACATGAAATTAACACATGAGAAAATTAAATGGCGACATGAAGGAATGAACTTTCCATGAAAAATAACTGCATCAAGTAACCATGCCAACCGATCATGTCAAGTTTCTATGTGATCAACAATCCAAGATTTATTTAAAGAAAACATACCATGTATAACATATAATTGAGAATTGTTAAAATCTCAATGACATGTTTTTGAAGCCTAAAATGATGCATTAATGTTTTTAATATTTCATTTATTAATCTACAATGACTAATTTTGGATGAAGTTTTTTTAAGAATAAAATCTGATCATGTGAAGTGAGATACATTTGTTCACCATATAAAAAACATAAGATCTTACCTAGAGGATAATTTAGGATCATATACATGTGAACCTGTGCAATAGAGAAGACTATATGATGTTCTATATTTCGGAACTTTGTGCGAATATTGTCTGAGCATATCTTAAAGTCATATTCAAGAAATATGGACAAGATAAACTTACTCAGATTGAGCTGTATGATATTTCTACTATTTTATCTCCTTTATTTTCTATTTTAGCTACTATTTAGTTTTTTGTTTTTATATTTGTCTATATATTCATAGTATACATATTTATATGTTATAAAAGAGAGTAATTCATACTCTCTCAACTATTTCTCTGGAATTACTATGAAGCACTGTAGAAGTGGGCCTGTGTGACTTGGTATTTTTTTCCATGTATAACTGTGGAAGAGGATCTATGCCTAGACATTCTTGTGTACTATTGTTTGTAAAACCAAACCAAGGAAGTGGATCAATTTAATTTAAAATAAACTATTTGATAATAATTGATTTCTAAGTGGATGGGATTAAGTCTTAGATTGATACTAAACCCTTCTTAATTTCTACTATACAATATTTTCTAGTTGTTTACTGCTCTTTAATATTTTTTTTCTCTTTAAATCAGAACTATTTCCATTTTCTAATAACAATGAAAAACAATATACTGATAAATTTAATATTAATTTTTTTTCTATATACAATGTTTGGGTATGCAAATTTGTTTCAAAAGATAAGTACTTTCAAAGTTATTTTAACTGATCATTGATCCATCCTTTGAGAAGCTATTTAAAAATTCAAAAATTTATATTTATATAGTTTTTATTTAATGGTTTATTTTATTAAATCATGGGATTTAGTTTTTAAATTATTTTAAATTGAGATTTTATTGAAAACTAAATTTACCCCCATATTGACTTTTCCACTAGGACCAACACTATAGAAAAGAAATATTTTTTCATAAACATTTCAAAATTAGATCATAGAATAACCCATGGTAAATAAATAGCTTTCATAAATGTCTCATCATGATAATCATAAAACATATAGATAAAGAATAATTATTAAATACTTGGATCATATTCCTATAAAATCATAAATAACATCCAAGGATGTTGTCATAAATGAAAATTATTTTAAAAGATCACTTGGAATATTTCATTAAAAAAATACCATTTTCACTTTTAAAACACTTGATTAAAATCACAAAAATCCAAAATATTGTTGATTTTTTTTAAAAAAAATAGAAAACCATTAAAGGAATCTTTGAAAAATTGATATTTTATTATAGTGGGAAATTCCATTAACATCTTATATGTTAAAACAAATCCCATATCACTTTTGCTGTAATAATTCAAAAGCACCTAGTTTGATAAATGATAAGAATATTTTTTAAACCAACATATAAAAATAAAATCATGGGTAAAAATTAATTTTATAAAATTTTATAATAACATAAAAACACCTTTAAAAACATTTTTTTGAAAACATTTATATTAAAGAAAAATCATTTTTGACTGAAGAGAGAAGTAAAGTCTATTTTTATTTAAAAAATTATTTTGGTCAATTGAGTCTTTAAAGGGAGGAAAATGAAAGAAAAATATGTAATATTTGTAAATAATCCTAGAAGAATAAATTCTATGAGTTTATTGAGAGGTATTTGATGAAATTTCATTATCAGAAACTTAATCATAACCTATCTTGGTAAACAATGATATTGTAACATAAAACCCTTACCTCAAGTTTTACTTGAATTGAAATCCCCCCACCTACTATATAACAAATTTAAATTTATTATAATTATATAATAAAATCATTTATACACTTAACATATCATATGTTATCCACTTATAATATTTCAACACCCATTTTTGTAATAATTCTCTATTAAGCTCATTGTTTTTAGATGTTAAAAGTTTCATTTTTCATGGGAATTTTTGGTTTTTTAGTTTCCATACTTGTATTTTGATAAACATTAAATAATATATAGAATATTAATCATTATATAAATAAAATATATATTCATCATATTTATATTTTGAGTAATCCATAAAATGTATAGATCGAAAAATGAATTACACCATTCATGGATGATAAGATGTATGTACACATGAACACCATTTTCACTTTTCGTCTGATGGAAATAAATAAAATAAAATAATAAATCAACTTTATTGAATAAATAATATATCATATATATAATATTTATTAATTAAATATGTCCATATTACCATCCATTTAAAGCATAAATTAAAAAAAAACCATATCGCTTCGTAGAGGAGGTAATCCACACTTATGCATGAGCAACATTAATGTTTTCAAATGGATTGGAAGGTAAGAAGGAATGCACGATATTATAAGTCTAGAATAATAATTATATCATGAATATAATTTATAAAGGTTAAACCTATCATAATAACCATCAATGAAAAATGGATATGGAAAGTGAATTATGTCGCTATGTAGAGGAGATAGTCCACACTTACTCAAGAGTGATACTTTTACTTCCCAATTGACGGAATAGTGGGTAAATATTAGGGGTTACATAACCATAATAAAAATTAAATATATTTAGGATACTTAATCTATTATTTTATGATTAATAATATATATTTAGATGAGTTATAAGATGAAATAAATTAAAAGAGGTTGGATAAGATGATTACCTCTTCTTTAGTATCCTCCTTTAGATCCTTTATTAAGGAACCTTGTAATGATCTTTTAAAAATACCAAAACCCTCGAATTCATGGGAATATAAGTTTATAAGATAAATGGAGAGGTTTTTTTCAATATATATGGATCAATGTAGTAAAATGCAGAGAAAAGATGGGTGCCCTTTTATAATTGGGGGAGATGACACACTTGGAATTTCATAAAAGAAACAAATATAATAAAGTAATATTTAATTAAAATTATTAAAAATGTATAAAAATTATATTTTTTATAGGATAAGGTCTAAATATAGACAAAAAGTTGGATTTATAAAATTTTATTTGGAAAACATACCCTTGTCTATTCGTTTAAACCCCGGTAAACCCGTTTTAACCTTAACCGCATTGACAAATTATTACCTTCGTTACTATTTATAATGACTAAAACTTACATTAAAATTATTATGTAATATTTTTTATGATAATTAAAAATAATCAATTAATTTTATCAAATCTAACTCAGAAAATTTTTATAATTTAATTTAAAATTAATCTTTCAAAATACGATGAAAAACAGTTTTCCAAAAAAGGTTTTCTTCAATATAAAAAGGTATTTATAAAAAATCAACATAAAAATGATTCTAATGGAATAAATCATACTATTAAATATATAATATAACTAATTATTACCTTAAAACCATTTGAAAACTATATTTATCTTATTTATATTCATCAAATGAAATAGAAATTTTTAATAAAAATCATTATTTTCCACTATTCTTTCAAAAACCGATATTTTCCAGAAATTATAAAAAATACATTCTAAGATAATTTTTACATGATTATTTAAAAAATTAAGTTAATTATTTAAAAATAATTTGTTTAAAAGTGAAATTAATTAATTTTTTTTTCACAAAAAAGTCATTATGAGGAAAAATGTATTTTTGATGCACATAAAGAGTCTACTAAAAATCAAGTACTTAATTATCAATATTTTTCTTTATAAAAATACATTACATATAATTTTCATTTCTTTTATTACTAATTACTCCAATTTAACTTCTATGTTATAAAATTATACTATACTACGATTTATTTAGACTCGGGATTGCTTATATCACAAGATATCGAAGAAATTAAATTTATTTAAAGAGAAAAAAATATCAAAAAATCTCAAGGTGTTAAATTATACCCCCTTTAAAATTATTTTATTCCTAAAAATTCCTTCAATATGATCTAAAAAAATTGATTATATCTCTTTTTCATCAAATCCTCAGCTTCTCATGTAACTTCTTCAAATTTCTCATTCCATCAGAGAACTTTATCTAAGAGAGAAGTATTATTATATACCACTTTATTTCAAAGATCAAAGATTTATACTAGTTTTTATTCATAGGAGAGATCATTCCCCAATGGTATGACCTCTAAGTTCAATACATGTGAAGTATTAGGTATGTACTTGTTTAAGAGAGATACATGGAACACATCATGAATTTGAGAGATGTTCGGTGGAAGCACCAAGTGATAATCTAACATCCTTATTTGATAAATAGTCTATAAGAGGTAAATTTAACTAGGTATCATATTTTCCTTATTTATAAATTACATAACCTTCTACCATGGAGATTTTCATAGGAATACCTTCTCACCAATTCTAAATTCCAAATTTGACCGATGATTATCAACATAAATTTTCCGTCAATGCTGAAAAAATTTAATTTATTATTGAATGAATATAACCTTGGATATAATTTTATCATTTATCTAAAGTCCCAAAATAATTATTTCTCCATATTCATCCTAATATATTGGATTCCTAAACTTATTTCCATAGAGGGATTCATAAGGATCCATCTGAATGCATGAGTGAAATCTATTATCGTAAGAAAACTTGACTAGAGGAAGGTGTTGATCCCAAACACCTTTGAAATCCATATAATAATATATCAACATATCCTACAGGGTTTCAATGATTCTATTAGACTGAACATCTATCAAATGATTATATATAGTACTACAACACAATTCTATATCAAGATCACGATGAAGACTTTTCCAAAACCATGAGGTAAACCTCAGGTCCTTATCAGATGCAATATAATATGGAACCCCATGAAACCATAACACTTCCTTAATGTATAATATATAAATACAATAAATATAGAAATATTATCTTATAGAAATGAAGTGCGATGAATTCATAAGGCTATAAACTACAACCAAAACAGAATTATGGACTTTTGACATTTTGGGGAGTCTGATGACAAAATACATGGTGATGGTTTCAAATTTAAAATTTGTTATGGGTAATGGATATAACATACCCTTTGAATTATATCTCTTAGACTTAACATGTTAGAATGACAAGAACTGAGATACATACTCTATAATATATATCTTCATGTTATCCAACTAGAAATACTCTTTCAGATCTCTATACAACTTTTTACTTCCATGATTAATAGAGAATGATGAACCATGATATTAATCAAATAGATTATTCTTTTAGTCTATAATTTAGGGTAAACATACATGGTTATTGAATTTTATCATTAAATCACAATCAATTTATGACTTAGGAATATTTATCACCCTCATTTCCAGTTCTAAATATTCATTTTGAGGCTATTTAATCATTACTTAGATATGTGGTTAAACAATTATTTGATAAAGATATGATTTCCCCATTCCTTTAATATTTACAGATCATTCCATTTGAATTTTATAAATATTAAATCTTTTTTAATATCTATCATATATAAGCTAGCATGATCCTTTTGACTCAAATAATTAGCCACCTTGTTTCCTTTCCCAGGATGGTAATGTATTGAGTATTCATGATCTTTAATCAACTCCAACCATCTTATTGAGCACATATTAGATCTTTACGAGTAAATATAAACTTTGAACTTTTATTTTCACTATATATTTCACACCTTTCTACATAAATATAATGCCTCCATATATTTAATGAAAAAATTATTATATCTAATTCCAAATCATGAGTTGGGTAATTTTTCTTATGAAGCTTCAATTGACATGTTTCAAAGGCTATCACCAAATCACTTCAACATGAGGATGTATCCTATTCCTTTATTTGATGTGTCACCATAGATCATAAATTCTTATCCACTTCTTTTAAGTTTAAGTACATGTGTGATGACTATCCTCATCTTTAGTTTCTTGAAATATTCCTCACATTCATATTTCTAAATTAACTTGGATACGTTTTGAGTTATCATGGTGAGTTAATTATAATGTTTTGAGATATTTTAAACAAAGTGCCTATAATATCTATTAAAAACTAAAAAAACAACGGATCTTAGGCACCGTGGTTGTTTTGGGCCAATTTTCAACAATATGAATCTTTGATGGATCCACACTTATACCATCACTTGAGATTATATAACCAAAAATTGAAACTTTTTGTATTCAAAATTCACACTTGGTAAGTTTTACAGGAATCATCTCCTTCCTTAGAGTCTTTAGTACAATCCTTAGGTGATATTTAATATCTTATTTTCTCTTTTAATATATAATAATATCATCTATAAATACTATGAAAAAATGATCATGGTAATCTCTAATTTCTCTATTCATAAAATGGATGAAGATATAGGGGGACTTAATAAGACTAAATAGAATAACTATAAATTAATAATTTTCCTACCATGTATAGAATGTTGAATTAGATATATCCTCCTCAAAATTTATGAGATTAAGAGAAGAGATAAATCTTTTAAAAGTGTGGAGCTACTCAAAGTTGATCATACAAGTAATCAATTTAGGGTAGATGGTACTTATTCTTATAGTTATATTGTCAATTTCTTAATAATAAATGAATAATCACATTGATCCTTCTTTATTATTAAAAAAGAATAAGTGAACCATATGGTGACACACATAGATGAATGAATATGTTGTAAATGTTATTTTGGATTTTATTTTTCAATTCTTGAAACTAAATCAGGGATACTCTATATAAAGTATTTGAAATAGGTGTAGAGTATGTATGAGTCCTATTAAAAACTAAAATTCATGATTTAGTGGAAGAATATGAAACCCTTATAAAAATAAATCAAAAAACTCCCACACAATAATAATATCTTCTATATTTATTTTCTTTCTAAAACTATTATATAAACACCCCCTTTAATAAGGATCGAGACCTATATAATGGATTTTATTTCCAATGATTTTTTATATTTATCAACACAACGATAAATGATAATATGTTAGTTAGAAATATCAAAGATGACTTCCCAAACATTCTAATTGCTATGTTAGTTTTGTGAAGAAAGCTAATCCATTCTTAAGATAACAGAAAATTCAACTAGAGGAAGAATAAAGAGATTTAGAGGAAGAACATTCAAACAAACTTCAATGGTAGGAGAATCATATACTTAAAGGTGATCACCAATAATTAGGAGTTTTCACATATAATTTAACATAAAAACTAGTGTACCATTTATAATGTAGTTATCAAACCCCTCATCAATAATAGGAATTTAATTATATTTCCCTTTGTCTTTGGAATTAATAGATTTATTACATTGATTATCGTCATTAACCTTTAGATTTAAGCATTTATTAGCATAATTACAATACTCATTTCATTTGAAACATTAGAATGTGGTTGTTGCATTTTGTGCTACTTTTTTATAAAAAATTATCTGAATTCATCTTACTATAAGATAAATATTCAATTTCCTTATGAACTTACTTTACACAATTAAAATATTAATCTATCCCCTTAAGACAATTTGTTCCAGGTTTCCTTCCACACTTCATATATTAAGGGCATCACATATTCTTCTCTATTTGATTTCTAAACTTTCATTTGAATTATATCTCTAGTTTTTTATCAAATCGTGAAATTTATGGGTAACTTCAATCTACATCCCCACATTTATAGCACATGAAATGATTTATTTATAGATACTAAATTCCTATATGGATAATTCTCTTTAGTGACTTGGTTTTAATCCACAATAGAACATAATCAAACTTACTTTTAGGTTGGTTGAAATTACTAGAAATGTACCTTGAAAGTGTTGTTAAATTATCCTCATACGTTCTAATATATTATTTTTCCTTCTAGTCAAACTAATTGAATTAATTATCCATTTTTTAAGAATAATAAAAGGAATGTACTTATTGAAAAGAAATATCCTAAACTCAACTCACTCCATGGAGACAATTTCAACACATTAACTCAGGTTTTTGATAAGTGTACCTCATTGATCTACATCACTTTACAAATGATAAACAACTAAAATAGATTTTTAATGTTCCAAACACTGTGGAATATAAAACATCATTTTAGTATTACTAATCAATTCCTCATAAACCAGTGGATCATTGGCCCCAATTAAACAGTGTGGATGTTTCCTTATGAAGGACTCTATAAAACATTGTTTCCTTGTTTTCTTGTTTGGAATATTAACACAATTTATGGATAGAGATAGTTTCATAAGTATAAAAAAATATTTTTACATTTCATATATTATAATATTTGGTTTCCTTATAGGAAACCATTTCATTTTTCATAATATTCCACATTATCATGATTCCTTCAGGTTTTATCCATTAACTAAAACCCAAAACCATAGTGTAAGTAACAATAATCCTATTGGATAACCACATAATCATGACAAATTATTTTTTGTATGTCTAAATCCTAACACCTTAGATTTTACCTAAGTCATACATTATCATTATCTACTAGAATCCTTCATATTGGTTCATAATGAAAATATTAATTAACTCAAGAATATCCCCTAAGAGTGCCAAACTAGGTACATGGTATGGATAAAACTCACTATGACATAAAATGATGGCTGAGATATACCCAACCAACTCTTTTAATGTTTTCCCCCTAGATAAATCTATGCAAAACCGTGTTCACTTTTAATTTCCATACCATGATGCATTTTCAATGAAAACCATAGTTCCTTATTTACCATAACTTTCACTTTATCCAATACATAGGATTATCCTAAGGGCTGTCACTAAATTTTTCTCATCTTAGTTTCCAAAGTTAACTAAACCTTTTTCCGATACCAACTATAGCGACCCATAATTTTCATATATATGTATCACATCTTATTTGATTAATATTAGTTACATAACATTACAATACATGAAAACTTCATATAGGTCTAGTTTCATTAGAAATTTGTATACTTAAAAAATTTGTTCATAATATATCTAAATAATCACCCACTAAGTTATTCATAACTATTACAATTATTTTAAATATCATACTTAAAACCTTTCTTCATAAACCGGGGAAAGGAAACATAAGATAGGGTGAGATCAAATGATCAGTAAGGGTAACCAAGAAAGATATCAATGATAAATTAAACAAAACATGAGAATAAGTGTATACGCATAAGAGAATAACATTTAGAAACAATACCATATATATCAATGATCATAATCTTAAGTTATGGAATAAATCTGGGTAGTTCATAAGACATGAATTATAATGGAATTAAGGAACATGAGCTAGGAGAGCATGACATTGGAATATGACATAAGTTTTAACATACACATAAGCATGGGAAAACATTTCATTAGTCAAGGATCAAATCCATTTAAATCATAGTGTATTTGGATTACTCCAAATTCTATCATATCTTTAGTGAAGGTTCACTCCCAACACTATCATAGTGGATAGGGTCACTTACTAAACTGGGTTCACTCCCCATTTAGTTTTTATTATCTCATGAGATATCCATATTTAACCAATGAATTACATTTATATATAAATATTGGACTACCCATCACATAATCATAATAAATTAGTATGTGTTTCATAATATCATAAATCATATCCTATGGAAAAGAAGTAGGTTTTATAAACATTTCAATATTTCATCATCGCATAACCCATGGAAAATAAATGGGTTTTAAAAAAATATCATCATAATAATCATACTAAATCAATATAAATAATAATGATGGTATCCTTGTATCATATCCCTTGTAAATAATAAATAATATTAAATTATATTATCATAAATGAAAATGCATTTAGAAGATCAGTTGGAATATTTTTTTGAAGAAAATATAATTTTCACTTTGAAATAACATGATTAAAATATAAAATTTTATAAAATATTAAAGAAAAACTTTTATTTAAAAAAAACTTAGAAAATTTTAATAGAATATTCAAAGTATTGGGAGGTCATGGAATAATGAAATTTAATTCACCTTGTTCACGTTAAAACATAGATTCCATTAACATTTTTAGTAAAAAGTCAAAAGTTTTTTTTCAAAAAATAACAAGTAGATTACTTTTAAACCATTTCATAAAAATTAACTCATGTGTAAAAATTACATTGAAAATAATATTATAATATAAAAAAATCTTTGAAAACATTTTTTGAATACATATATATAGAAGAAAAATGATTTTCGGCTGAAGAGATAAACAAAGTCGGTTTTCCATAAAAACAATATTTCTATATATTGGGTTATAAATGTGAAAAAAATGAAAGGAAAACACATAATATAGATAAATATACATATAATAATAAGTTTTATGAGATTCTTGAGTCTTATATCATGAAATTTAATCATCATAAATATAATCGTAAAGAATCCTAATAAATAATGATAAAGTAACATAAAAATATAAGCTCAAGTTTGACTTAATTTTAAAGCCCTATAACCTTTAGTAAAATACATTTAAAATTTTTATAATTCAATACCTTAATAATTTACATACTTATAATATTATATATGATCTACTTATAATATTTCAACACCCATTTACTAATAAATCCTTATTAAAATCATCATTTCGAAGTGTTAACTGTTTTATTTTTTATGATAATTTAGTTTTGATAGTTTGGGTGCTTGTTCTTTGATAATGGTTACATAATATATAGAATATTAATTATTATATAAATATAATATTTAATCATTTTATTTGTATTTAGAGTCATCCATGAAAGATAGATATAGAATAATTAATTACACCGTTCATGGAGACAATTGGTCGTACGTATGCATGAATTATATTTTCACTTTACGAACGATGAAAATAAAGAAAGTTAAAAAATAATTCACTATTTTATAATAATAATTATATAATATATATAATATATATACATTAAATATATCCTTATTATCATCCATGTAAAGAGTGAATGAAAAAATAATCACATCGCTTCGCGGAGGTGGTAGTCTACACGTACACATCAATGACATTAACGTTTTCCAATGAATTGGAAGGTAAGTTGGTTGATATGATATTATAATTAAAATTAATAATTAATTAATAAATATCATATATAAACTTTAAACCATACTTAATAACCATTCATGAAATATGGTGATGTAAAATTAATTGTATCACTGCGTGGAGGCAGTAGTCCACACGTACCCACGAAGGATAATTTCACTTACCACTTTATAGAATCATGGGTGTATATTGGTTGTTACATAATCATAATAAATTTTTTGTATGTTTATTATAAATAATTTATTATTTTATTATGAATAAAATAAATTTAGAAGATATAGAAAGAGAAATAAATTGAAAGAGGTCACGTAAGATGATTACCTCTTCTTCATTATGCCTCCATTATATCCTCTATTAAGAACCCTTGGGATGGCATATCAGAAATAAAATAACCTCTAATTCATGGATACATAATTTATTTTGATAAATTTTAATGTTTTTGTTGATATCTATTGCTCAATGCTGTTTAATGAACAGAAAGTATGAGTGTACTTTTATAAGAGAGGGAGATGACACACTATGATTTTTTTAAAAGAATAAACTTTAATAAAGTCATATTCAATTAAAATGATTTAAAATAGAAAAATATTAAAAAAATTAATTGTATAAGGTCTAAATATTTCTTAAAAATAAGATTTATACAATTTTAATTGGAAAACACACCTTTTTTTTCTTGGTTTAATACCCCCAGAAAACATGTTTTAACCCTAACTGTGAATTTTTTTTAACCTGAATTCCTATTTACAATGAAAAAATAAGTTGAAATTATTATATAATATTAATTATTACGATTAAAAATTTATAATAAATTTTTCCTAATTCAACTAACATAATATTAATAATTTAATTTCAAATAAAACTGGTAAAACATGATGAAAAGTGGTTTTCCCAAAAATGGTTTCTAATGTATAGAAATTTTTATTAAGAGAATTGAATGTAAAAATGATTCATATGAACAAAATAAATTTTTTAATTATATAAATTAAATAATTATACTCTTATAACCATTTTTAAAAAATAAAACTATGTAAATTATTTAATTTAAAAAGCAGTTGTTAATAAAAATTAAAAAAATTCACTATTCATTGAAAAATCAATAGTTTTAGAAAATTATTTAAAATTAAATATAATCTAATTTTTATAAGAGGATATAAAATATTAAGTTAATTTTTGAAAATAAATTTTCTAAATTTGGAAGAAATAAATTTTATTTCTCATTCACAAAAAGCAATAAAGATTATTTTTGAGGAAAAATGTATTTTTGAAGGATACACCGTATTTACTACAAGTTGAGTACTTATTTCTCAAAATATTTTATTTATCTAAAAAATATGTACATAATTTTACATATTTGGTTATTCCTATTCATTTTAACAATTTAACAACTTGGTTAAACGATATTCTATATTATGATTCATTGAGACTCATGTTTCCGTGTATTCTAAGTTATCAAAGAAATTAAATTTATTTGAAGATAAAAAAATATTACAAAATATCCAGTGTTAGTCTAGTCATTATAAGAGATCCCTAGTATTTGATTTTGGAGATTATTTTTTCATGAAGGTGACTCCCATCATAGGAAATGATTGTTTGGTCATATTAGAGTAATTGCATATAGAATATCACTTCCTTTATTGATGAGTTGGATTTATGATTTCTTTATTGTGTCACATATTTTCACTTATCTTGATGATAATTATTAGACCATCAATTTATGTGAGATTGATGTTTATGATGATGTGAACTTAGATGAAAATTCTTTGGATATCTAAGACCTCTTAGGGAAGGTGTTGAGTAGGCATATTATTACATTAGTTCATGTCATGTGGTGACATGGTGGTCTAGAAGAGATAACCTAGTAAAATTATTCTTAGACACACAATCTGTAACATGAGTTATTTTATGCTTAACTCTTATTCTTTAAAGATTCTTTGATATTGTTGATCTTTAATTTGGCTTATGAGATGATTCTATCTTCTATGGTGCTTTTTGTGGATTTTCTCCTATTTTAGATATACCTCCCATTAGAGTGTGTTTGGGATCTGGTTGTTATTTTTAATGGGGTTTAACCTTTTTATCTATGTGATATGATTTTTCTCTTATGATGGAATAATTATTGAGAGGCATCTCATGAGGTTTTTATTAAGGTGACCCTTTTTTCTCACCCTTCTCTCCATGTTCGGTTTTTAATTCTCAAGGATTTTAATTTTTTGAGAGGTATCTTATATAGTGGTCCAGACCTTCCCAACCTTTCCATTAAAGTTTACCAAGGTTGGTGGTTTTGAGAGGGTTTTGAGAGGTGTTTCATAGGATATACATGCTTTGGCTAATCAAAGGGTCACCATACCCCAGTGGAGGGAATAACGCTAGCCATTTTATCCTCCATCCTTATATTTAAAGGGATTTCCGAAATGAATTAGGTGATGGTGTGGTGCTAGGCATGGTTCATTATGGTATATCCTATGGAAAACTTATAATAAGAACTCACCACATCATGGCTTTAGGTTTAGTGAGGGAAATAAGAAAAATAATTAGAAACATGCCCTAGTGAATTCCATTTCTGGGTGACATGTTCAAGAATTCCATAGTCATTGTGGAGTCTATGAATGTTTTTTTTTGATTTTTTTAGAAAAAATTTCTATTATTCTTCATGGATATTCATCGGTTTAATGGGGGAAATATTTGCAATGTTATTAGGTGTATTTATTGCAATTTTAATTTTTTCCCCTATTAATTTATCTATACCCCTCTTTTTAAATGTTACTTAAATATCCAAATGCTATGAAAAAAACTAGGGCATGGTTGGGTAAGTATTGATTCATTAAAATTTAAACTGGGTAAGTGTTGGTTCTACCTCCACTTGGCACCCTTTGGTTGAGTAATTTAGGATTATATCCCATTGGATCATAAATGATCATGTGTTCTTGATTCAAGGTACCTTTCCACTTCTTTTCCTCCCCTATTTTGTTATTCCTGTTGTTAGAGTTTTCACTGTGTAAATCCCCTTGGTTTGGGTAAGATATCCAAGCATAGTTTTTTGGTGTATTGGGGATGTTACGTTAAGGGGAGTTTTCCTTTGTATTTGTTGTGTTTCATTGAGTGGTGTTTGATCCTTGATCATTTGTTCCTTCTTTGTGAACATTGAACTTCTAAATCTATGTAAGTTATTTGTTTGTTCCCTTATTTAATGTAAAATTATAATGTAATATGATTTATCTCATTGGGTAATGGATAAATTAATCTTATTGATGATTAAACAATAAAATAAATAAGGAATTGGTTTTGGTCATAGATATTTCATTTGTTTACACTATGTTAATGCTTTGCCACATGTTTAACTAGATTGTGTGTCAACTCTGGTTAATTATATAGATTACCTTGTTTATTATGCTATAATTGGGTAAATAATGTAAAGATAGTAATGATTATTTTTCTAAATAATAAATAATATTGAATAATTTTTACCATTCTTCATTTAATTTGATGGAAATAAAAGTGGAGCTCATAACAAAGTTAAAAAATATTTTATAGTTATTGATAACCGATGACTTAGGATTACAATGGTCGTAACATATGATAAATGGATAATTTAATTCCTTACGGTAAACAATTGGTTATTTTAAAAAGATAATTATTTTAAGATGAGAGATATTGATTTCATATGAAGGCCGGTTTCATTAGTTCTAGGGCCTAAATGGCCTGATAAGTGTTATTTGTTTTCTTAATGACTTGTGTGATTAATCATGATAAGGATCCTTTCTATGATACATGATGTGGTCCAGGTATGGCTAATGGTTTACGAGAATGGGTGGGGGTTCTTGGGCTATGGTAGCAGTTAGTGCCTATGATGGCAGGATAAATTATGATATATATTGTGTTGTCGGGCATGGAACTAAGACAAATGGAATGGGATGAAGATGGGTTTACTTATTTTTTTTATATTTTCAAATATGGGATTATTGAATCTACTTTAAAGGATATATTTACAAGTTACTTTTTCCCTTATTTTCGTCACAGCTTGATGTAGTTGGTTGTTCTTGGTTTATGCATATATTTTTTACTTAGAATATCCCCTAGAATACATGGAATTATGAAATGAAAATAAATGATAAATAATTTATCCCAAGGGGTTAAAGGCTTAATGGAACATTGAATGATGATAAATCTCCAGTAATATTAGAATATGTTGGATTATTCATGGAGGGCATGGATTTAGAAAGGTAAATAATGTAATTATGAAATATTTAAAATAATTAATTAATTTAAAGTCTCTTTAAAATGTTTGTGTGTTTATAGGATATATAGTCCTTAGTAGTAGTATTCAGGTGTCCTAGATATGATATATTCAGTTGAGGTTGAGGCCATATAGTTTCCATTAATGTGGTTTTGATCTATATATCCGTCTATATGTTTTCTGATTTAATATGCTACACCACACATTTCTGTAGCATGACCCAAATTGGTGGGAAATAGAGGGTGTTTTCCACAATACACTGGATGGTGAAGAATAGATGGTTTACTAACCTCTATTTTCCCACTTAATTGTCCTTGTAATTCTATATATTGAATTCATAATGGTTTCCTTTCTCATATATCTATATTTTGGGATGTAATGGATTGTGGTTATTTTTATATACATGCATCTCCAGATATAGTATACTAAGGATTATTATAGGCATGTTGTGCATGAGATGTGGTGGATTGAGCTATAATAAATGACATAAAAGTATTGTTAGATTCTTGTAACTATTAAGTTACAATCTAAATATGTGGATGTTGATGATGAGATGATTTGATGCATGAGGTTCATGGTATGTTACAGTTTCCATAGATTTTTTTGGAAAGGATTATATTTGGAGAGAGATGGATCAGAACGTGCAGTGTAGGGGCATATTGGAAAACCAGTGGGGAAATAGTAGGGGGGTATCTACATTTTATATTATGTTAGATATTAAATTATTACTAATATGAAAAATGTGGTGAGAGATACAAAGTGGGGATGAGAAATTAGATTACCCATTTAGGTGATGAGTTAGAACCACTTGTTTAATCACTGGGATTTTGTATGCTTTCTTTATCATTTTACACGAGAGGATTCAGGGATGATCCAACCTAGTGTACCTTTTATGGACACCCTAACTATATATAAACTATTTTTTGGACAGCAAGAGCTATTTGGTGATAGGAATGGGAATTACTAGTTCACAGTTTTGTTTAGGAGCTGGCTAGGATTTAAGGTCACTATCATGGATTTTATTTTTTTGTACTTGTAGATTTCCTTTTCTGTTTCTCTAGTTGTATGAAATTACATGTATGTTGTGATATTTATTTACTTTTTTATAATAAAGAGTTTTTTGGGGGTTTTTTCTTATCTCTCACTACCAATATTCTTCTTAGAGGGTAATTCATCACATTTGTGTGTATAATATACCCTATATTCTTATCACCAACCCATGACATATTAGAGGTGGGATTTGGGAGTCAATATCTCCTATATATCATTTCTAACCTAGGAGGGGTAGATTTTGGAGGAGGGTGTCATGTCATTATTGATGTGTTGATTCTTATCATTAATCTCGTTGATAAAATTGGTTTCTCATATCATCCTACCAATAAACTATTTTTCATTTGAGCATTAGTCTCACATTTACAGGTTTTTAATTTTCTTATATGTATCCTGTATTTTCCTTTCATTCTCAAATTATTCTTAGGATGATACTCTAAAACCCGAACCTTTAAAGTATCCATTCTGTTCTTACCTCTTAAAATCCATTGAAATTATTTGTTCATCAGGTATAATAGATTAAGATTCTTATATCTAAATCATATAGAAAATATAGTAAAATATATGAAGATTCCTATGTCTTACTAACACTTGATTACTATAATTTTTGTGTGTTTTCATATAGTATTTGTCTATTAATATTTGCAATATCCCCTTCCATATAATAGGATGCGGGATGGATTTTTCCTGATATTATGAATCATAAATCATGATATAAAAAAGGAACACAATTATGTTTTTTTTACATATCACAAAAAATCATTAATATAGATTTACAATACATAACATTTTTTCATGTAAATCATACATAATTTCTAATTTATGGTAGGGGTATGTTGGTTTTTATGAACACTATTTATTATGTACAACCCTTTATTGTTTCCTAAATTAAAAATTATAAATCAAAGTGATTAATACACAAAATTTTAGATAAAATAATAAAAATTTTAATGTGTCTTAAAATATTTTTTCTCTCAAAGAATAAAAATAAAATACCATGTTGTTTGGTATATGATGTGTGCCAATATTAATGGTGTGTGGTATTTTAATTTTCCCTTATCTTTCCAAATTTTACGTTTTTAAAACTTCTAAAATTCTATATTATCCATTCCAGCTATCATCAATACAAATTTCATCTAGAAGCTGACTATTACAAATATACTATATATGGGATAATGGAGAGTAAATAAAAATTTATTTATTTAATTTTTTGATAAAATTAAAAAAATTATATCATAAATTATTTCTAATATCTTACAAAATAATTAAATTTAATGTAGACCTAACACTTTTCTATGTATATATATAAATCAAAAAATGCTTTCAAGTACCGAACCCAATGTAACTAATCAAAATGGACTTGTTTGGGTCAATAAATTGGACACATTAATTCCATCCAACCTTGAATTTTGTAAGTTTAATTATCACCTTATTAATTTTCTAACACTATTATTTTACACTGATCGTGTATTTTTTCTACCATATAATCTCCACCTACTAACATTTTCTTAGTTTCAACTTCACAAATTTGTTGTTCCTCAAAATTTTCAGCATTAGAAATTGGAGAATCATTTTTTTATACAAGTAGTGAAACATTTAAGTTAGATTACATTGATAGAGTATTGAAAAAATAATATTACGTGGAAACACATTCTATATAAAAAACTAACTAGAGAAGTTTGACCTATTCATTGAACTATTTTTTTTTCTATAAATTTTGAAGGGATTCCCCCCTCTACCGATTATCCAATTCAATTTTTTTGTGGTAAACTTTGACATACAAGAAACCATCTATATAAGAACTACCATGAATTTATTGTGATGTCATAATAAAGCCATAAAATTCAATAGAATTTTGATCTGACTATTTAGTTGTTTTGGTTTAAAAAATACAGTTGACTAACATGTTTTGATTGTATTTTAGGCTTAAAATACTTATACTTTTTATGATTCCATTATCAACGGTTCATCCATTTACCCTTACATTCTAAAATTAACTTTCATGAATCCAAATTTATTTATTTTAACTTCACTCATACTATTAACCTTTTTAATCAATAAATGATTACTTAGAATTTTATATAATCCTAATCCCATATTTTTTTTTATAATTTCTAAGTATTACATATTTATATAAATTTGAATTCTGTCCTTGATAACAGATACACAAATTTCTTCCCTAATAAAATTAAATCCACTATTTTTCATCAAACTATGTTTATCAAGTTATTTTATATATAATGATACCATCAATTATATGAAAATTGAATGATAATACATGTACACTTGGTATTATACCTTTCCATCAAATTTTCTCTTCAGAAATTGAATTAAAATTTATAGATAACTTTTAAAAAATATGGTCTCTAAGCTATCAAATATACTATTGATTGTGTGTATTTGATATGAATCTTCCAACGCTTGATGGATTCTAATAACTAAGAATTACTTCACGAGTTTAAATAAACGAAGTATCCACTATACTATTATTTGAAATTTAAAGGCGAGATTACTCCTTGTTTATAATAGTAATTGAGAAAACATCTCTTTCAATTATTGCTTCACCCATAAGGCTCCCATTAAGGTGATATTTTGGGAGAGAAATACTATCCACATCGAATAGGTAGTTGGTAAATACTATTGGTATCCTCATCAATATATCAATTTAGATTACAACCTTCTTATTGACTTCATTTTTTGACATACCCTTTCAAAACATTCATATACCATTCCATGGGATGTATCCATTTATAATATCTAGGAACAGAAAGGTAGATACCACTAAAAAAGTAAACCATCAAGTAAACAATTATATTAAAGAATAATGGTGGGAAAAACATTTCCAACTCACATGATATAATAGTAATTTTCTTTTTCATATTTGGTAACATATTCAGGTTTATAAATTTACTACATATGGATTTGAAAAAAATGAAAATCATGGTTAATGTATGTCCATAATTTTTAGATAGGATAAAATTTAAATCCACACATACTAAATCATCCATCAAATCATAAAAATCATGTGGTTTTAATTCTTTTAAGTTCGACATAGTATTCAACATGATATTCATTATATTTTTGAATTCCCCTCTAAAAAATTTACTCCATTATCAAAGATACAAAACTAAAATCTCTCTTTATTAGTAAGAGTGTAAGGAAGTCTTTCACTATTCAATAATTCCAAATATTCTATAATCCCCTTATCAATAATGTACAACCCTATCCTTAATCCCATTTTTGATGGTTCTATTTAGTAATATAAAAATGAAACTATCACATTCAATTTTTTCAATGTTCATGTAACACCCATTATGTCTCTTTTAGGTACAAAGTGTCTAATTTATTGATTTTTTCTTTACTTTTATTTATCGGGATTTTCATTTGAAAATTTTAAAAAAATGGGGGATATTAAATATTGCACAGTTAGCGTACAACAAGATATAATCATGTGAAAACTAAAAGAAATGTGTAATTTTATGTTATTAGTGATTTTCTTGGTTTCTGCTAGCTATGAAAATAAACTCTAAAACTATTCAATGTGTGTCTAGTTACCCGCACATAGTTTGTTCATAGTGTGGAAAACCATGTGACCAAATTGTGCGACCTACCCATTCTCTTAAATGTGTTAAATACCTAAACTACCTCTACTTGAAATAAACCCTCATAACCATCATTTCCTATCCCACTAAAACCTAATATCTTTCCTCATACTTGAAAAACAACTTCCCCTATTTTAGGGATAATTTTTGTGAAACTTCTTGATGGATTCTTCTAGGAAATCAAGAGGTAAATGACTCATATTCTTTCTCTTGGTTTTAATTTTCCCTTCTTCATGGTTTTTCTTTTATCCTAAGGCCATGGGTTCTTAGTGTTTGTATTGGAAAAATTTATTTACATGGGTTTTAATGTTTAGGGGTCACACTTTCCCATTTATTGGTTTTTCTCTTTTTGTTAATGTATGATCACTAATAATATGTTCTCATTCTGATTTAAGGTAAGTTTTTTTTATTTACCACTTTCTTATTTAAACCCATAGTTATTGGTTTATAAAATTTAAAATTTAAAATTCTATAAATGGTTTTATTTATTTTTTGAGTATGGATTTATGTATATTCTGGAAACATGAGTTATCTTTTTAATTTTAAATGTTGAAGTTGATTTAATGGTTATTTTAAGTGGAATAAATTATGTTCATATACTATTAATGTGAAATTTATTTTTAAAATGGATTCTTAAATAGTTAATATTAATGGGAACCCAAGTGTTTAAGTAAGAAATCCTATAATAGGTGAATAAATTTTACCACTAGTTTTATGTATTACTCTGACTAGTGAACTAATACTATTTTCTCCCCCTCTAGCCAGTGAATACATTTTATATCCACTCTATTATTTGTGGGTACTTCCTTAAATAGTGAAGTCATTTAACTAGGTTACCCTAACCATACTGACCTAAGGGTAAAACCTAATATTCAATATTTTAAATGCATTTTCTTATGGTTCAACCATCTATTTTATTTGATAAAATAAATTTATAATGTTATTTTTTTTCTAAATAATGTTTTGAGGATAAATTATTGTATTTTTTTCCTCTAATTAGCATTATTTAGTTTTTACAAAAAAAATAATATGGAAATATAAGTGGGATCATACTATGATTATTATTCTCACACCATATATACACACATTGGTGTGTGAAGAACTTATTTTATTTGATGCGTGAAAAGGAAAGGAACTAATTTGTGGTGGATATTTCTTATGTTAAATTATTTCAGTATATGGTGGCAACATGGTGGGTTGTTAGCCCTCACGTCACATAAAGATGGGCAGTAGATAATGTTATTAATTTTTAGTTATATTTGAAATTTGTCTCTACCTGATATTGTATCATCTATTCATATTACCATCCACTTACACATATTTTTAGGTTTTTGGTTGTATTAATATGGTTACTCATTTATAACATGTTTTAATGATTCATTATATTTATTTTTTTATTTATTAAAATTATTGAGATGTCAGGATATCCTCTTTATTTGAGAGAATAACACTCCAATGTATGGTGACATAAATCCATGTACTTGGTTATGATATTTGTGAAATAAATCATTATTTTGGGAGAAACCATTCACAATGGTGTCTGTCAGAATAGTAGTCACTTATTTCCATTTCGTGGAGAATGGGAAAACCCTTTAGGCCTTATTGCTGATTTAATTTGGTGTCAGGGTAGAAGTATCTAGGTTTTGTTCATGAAAAAAATGGTTTCATAACCTAGTTCTAGATTTATGACATTTGGTATGTTTTGGATGATTATAGATATGATCTTTAGGGACCATGTGTTAGTTATGAAGATGTTCATGGACAACACTTTCAGTAACAAACCATGTTTTTCTAAGTGATATTGAGAATGTGTCTTTGTCCTTTTGAGTCGAGTCATATTTAAACTATTGGATTACTTTCATATTTAAAGGAAGCTGATAGGGAAACCCATGAGTATCATAGATAGGATGTACAAGCTATGAACCGTGAACTAGGTCTGAACAAATAGGAAGGATATGATTTGGTTTCATTTTCTTTTCTTCATAAATTCTTATAAATGCTTCCAATTAATGATATAGAGTTATAATAATTGATTAAATTATATTCATATTATTTCAAGTTGTTTTATCATAATTTATTTTAAATTTATGTAGATTAAGATGATTTATTGGAGGAGGGGTTTTAATTTTATTATATATAGTTTAATTTCTTTAGTTGGGACTTTTTACAATTGAATTTTCATAGTGTCTTTAATAAAAAATTCACTGTAAGGTTTTATGTTATTTGAATAATTTTTAAGGATAAATTTCATTAGTTTAAATTCGTGGTAAGTATTTGAATTCATTTTAAGTAATTTTATAAAGGAGTGTTTTATAATAATATTGAACATATTTTTTTGTTAAGTATTTTAATGACAAAATAAGGTTTTCTATTTATGAGTGTCAAATTGATGGTTTATTTCACTTTTATATTTATCTATATCTTATGAGTTAGCAATGGAATTCGAAAAGGATTCATTTGAAAAATTAAAATTAAAAGATAATTTTATATTCTCTATGATTTTATTGTTTTATAATGGAACAAAGGATTTAAAGGAAGGATATAATGAACAATTTTGAATGTAATAATATGTTAGATCAAAATTGGTATGATTGTAGTGTTTTAGAATTAAATGATTATTTGGGTAATGTATAATGTTTTTTCCAGGGAATAATTAGGAGTTGTTGGTAACTTCAAATGTTAATATATTCTCTATTGCATTATTTTAATTCTAATATAACAAGGTTGTTCTTGTTTGGGTATTAATATAGTTCTCCATTTAAGTTTATTTATTTTGTTATGTTCTCATGAGAATATTAATTTATTAATTTCACTATGGTTATTAACATAAAAATACTTTGTGAAACCATCAAACTTTTCTTATTTTGTATGTAATGATGCAATAAATTTGTGGCCATTTTGGTTCAACACCACATTTGGTGTGCCTTTTATATTTATCAGTTTTGTTTTTTCTATATTTAAAGTTTATTTTATAATAAATATTTCTCCATGACTGTGTTCTTTTATTTTAGTTACAATATTCATGATCAAGTTATTATTTCAAAGAGTTCATGTTGATGTTTTGTGTGATTTTTTTGATAAATGTAAATTTTATCAAGATAATGTATTTTTGTTAATGGGATTCCACTTTTTATATTTTTATAGCGTTTTTGGTTAATTTTTTCAATTTAATGGAATGAAGAACCTATAGGTTGTTCCATATTATATATAGTATTTTAACCCTAAGGGAGGCATGTTATACGTTTTTTATGGAATAAAGTGATACAATGGGGATAATTAACACCCCCTAGGGTCATTATCAGATATAAAGTGTAATATTTATTGGTTTTTATCATTAATTTTTATTTCTAGGTGTTTTTTATAAAAAATTGAAAAAATGGGGGAAAATTACTATCACACATTTGGTAGGTTTTTAGAGCTAACCATGATTTTTTTGTAAAATCTATAGTTTTATGTTAGTTGTGATTTTCATGGTTGGTTCATGGTTTTTCTAATCATGCCTCAAAACTAATAAAATGGAATAGGTTTGTCCAAATCTACCAACATGGTTGGTTTATGGTTTGAAAAAACCTACAAATAAACCATGTGGCCTTCCCAAAGTTTTGAAAGTATAAAATTTGTATACTACCATTTCTAAAAATAATCACCCCTAACCCCCACCTTATCTCCCACTCAAACTCCAACTCCCTCTTAGTGGTGGAACACCACTACCACTCTCATAGTGTTTATTTTTGTGAGATTTATTCAAGGATTCTTCAAGGAAATCACCTGGTAAGTGATTCCACATCATTTTCCTAGTTCTAATATCTCATTCTATATGGCTTTTATTTTACTATAGTGAGGTTGTTTTATATATACCCCACCAGTTGAGAGAACTTCCATATCTTATTAAGTAACTAGGTGATGCTAACCTTAGTTAATATAGGGTGAAATCCAATGATATAGGGTTTAAAGGAATGTAATTAATATTCATTCATTCATTTTATTTAATTAAATAAATGTATACTATTTATTGTTTTCTTAAAAATATTTAAAGGCTGAATTCTTGTATTTATTTTTCAAACTATTAGGATTTGTTATTTATAATTAAGGATGTATACATAACACTTATTGGGATCCTACTTGGATCATTATTACCACACCCTACATAAAAAAAAGGTTTTATTCAGGTCTTGTTTTATCTGATACAGAAAAGAGAAAGGAACAACTTGAAGAGGCATGTTCTTAGGATAGATTCTTTCAGTTTACGGTGGTGATGTGGTGAGATTTTATCCTTCATGTCACATAGAGATGGGTATTAAATTATTATGTTCTATTTTTTCATTATATATAATTTATATAACAGATATAGTATCACATATTCATCCACCCATCCCATTACTCATATTATTAGATTGTCTATTGTATTGATATGATTACTTAGTTATGGCATGTTTTCATGTTTCGTTATATTCCTATTTTATTAATAAAATATATTTTGATGTTATGATAAATTGTTTATTTTAGAGCATGGATATCCAATGTATGGTGATGTCATGTTCAGTCTCTGATTAGAATTTATTTGAATTAAATTGTTATTTTAGGTGAAACTGTACCCAAATGTGTCTCCCATAATCTTGATAACTTGTTTTCTATTTGTGAAGATTGATTATTTCATTTAGGCCTTATCGTGGACCAGCTTCGGTGTTGGGTTAGAAGTATCTTGAATTAGTTTTTGAAAAAATTATATTCAATCCAGGTTCTAGATTTTTAATATTTTTGATGTTTTGATATACTAGATATGTGATCATCATGGCTCAAGGGATAGGTATAAAGAGTTGTATAGGAAACACTTTTAGTACCGAACCTTGAGTTTCTAGGGTATATACATAATGTTTCATTGTAGTTATGAGTTGAGTAATTTTTCCTTTATGGGTGAACATTCATGAGTTTCATAAAAAGGGTGTCAAGGGAACAATCCTTTCACCTGGGCCAAGAATATATGAAGGATGTGGTTTGGTTGCATTTTCTTTTTTTATAAATTCTTGCAAATATTTCCTATTAATAATATGGATTTACTATGATTGATTGAATGATTATTACATCATTTCATGTTGTTTTATCTTAATTTATTTTATATTTAGAAGGACCAAGATGGTTTTATTTGGGTGGTGTTTTTATTTTATTTTTTATAGTTTTATTTATTATGTTATGACCTTTAGTGTTTACATTTTAGATTTGTTTCAATAAAATCGTCAAAAGAAGGTTTTGTCTTGATTTAATGATTTCCAACAATTATTTTCATTGATTTAAATTATTAAGAAATATTTTAAATATTTTTTGGGTAATTTTATAAAAAAAATTTATAGTGAAGTGTAATATATCTGTTATTTAAGTGTTTTAAAAATAAAATTAGGTTTTCCATTTATGAGTTTCAAATTTATGGTTTATTTTAATTATATATATATCTACATATGAAGTGTAGGTAATATTTTTCAAAAATAAATCATTTGAAAAATTTATATTAAAAGGGAATGTGTAATTCTCCATGATTTGAATGTTTTATATTAGAAAAAGGGTTTAGATAGAGGGTTTTGACAGAGAGATATAAATGGCATAAAATTTTGGATTTGAATTGGCATGATTGTTCTATTTTAGAATTAAAAGAGTATAATGGTAACATAATATGTTTTTATTTTCCATATAGGAATTATGATATTTAGGTAATTTCTAAGTTAAATTTATTCTTTCTTGAATTATTTTATATTTCTATATGAACAGTTTTCAACTGTATTATGATGAAGTTCCTTTAAAAGTAACATCTAATGTTGAGTTACCTTTTTTGAATTTTAAAAATTATTTTAATTTTATTTATAATGATTTTAGAAGGGAATCATGTAATACTATTGGTTAAAAAGGTTAAATAGGATGTGTTTCAAACTAATACAAAAATTTTTAACTTGTTTGGAAAGTTTTTTATAAACATGTCCTTATTTTATTTAATGATTTTTTTCATATGAACAATAATTTTTATAATTAATTTTAGGTATATAAACTGTGATTTGTGGTCTTCATAGTAGATTCTATTTTCATGGTAGTTGAATATAAAATTAAGTGGTACATACATCAATTTAATCACCATTAACTATATTGAATATATTTTTTCAAATGACTTATTATATTGGAAACCTAATCTGAAAGGGTTTGTTGGTTAATTTTATGGATTAGTGTGAATAGATTATGAATGTTAAATTTCTCAAGTGTGTGTTCATTTTGATTTATTTATTTATTGTTTTTATTCTTTATAGTTTCTTAAAATGAATGAATGTACATGATATTTTGGTGATTTATAAAAGTATTTGGTGTTTTTATGGAAAGATATAACCCCTTGTGTTTGATCATGAATTAGGTTGGTTCATTTTGAGAAACCCAAGAATTTATTTTCTGAATAGCAGTTGATATCAAAATATACCTAGTCCTTATAATCTTTAGTATCTCAAACTATAGTATAGATTTATTTTAAAATTATATCTTTAATAACTTTTAAAATAGGTTTCCTCTAATAAAAACATGTGGGTTTTTATATTTTATAGTAACTATTATAATTTTTAACAAAGCAAAGTGGTATAATTTTATTTTCATAGGTTCAACAAAACTTCATAGAAATATTAATTTATATTAAAAAGTGAAACTAGTGCTTTTATGGCATATATATATATATATTATTTTTTAAATAATAAGTTTGTTGTGTTGATAAACTCTCCCTTTTATTTTTTAGGACTAAACTCATTAAATGAATCTTAAGGTGTTTTAGGTTTAGGTTTTTTCTTTTATTATCTATTTTAGTAAATCATAAGAATCCTTGAAATATTATTATATTGAAATAATTTTACATATATTTAATTCAATTATTTTATATAATCTATGGATTTTTATTTCATTTAAATGATTCAATGATATTTTTTTAAGAGAGTATTGGGTGTTTGTTAAAAGTGAAAGTGGGAGAGGAATTGATTCTAAGGTTTTATATTGAAACAATTATTTATTCTAAATGGATAATTAATTAAATTCATGTTCTATAATTTCATAAAATTTAGAAACATGATTAGTAGTTTCAAAATGTATTAATTCAATTTATTTGTTTTCCATTTTTTCAGTTTCATTTTAATAAATTATCCTTATTTAGTATAAGTATGTATTCATGTGTTTTGAGACTATGATATATGGTGCTATAGAATTTATTAGTTCCTTGGTATATGTTCTATAATTAGTACCAAAATGAGTAATCTCATATTTAAAAATTTATTTTGAGTTCTATCATGAAATATGATTTTATACTCACAGTTACATTGCCTCTAATTATATATTATATTCCATATATGATTAAAATAGTTTTCATTTTCAGGAAAATATTTTTTTTGTACATTTTAAAGATAATTTTTATGTTTTGACACAGTTTTGTTGTAATTAGATAATTTATGTTAAATTTTTAGGTTTTCGAATTCTCATTTTGATGATATTTGGTTATTGGAGTGAGTAAAGGACAAAATGGTAGGGAGAAATTCACATGTATAAGATGATCTGTTATGTAGTTCTGTCACGACCCGTCCTTGGGGCCCATGCCGTGACTACCCCAATCCCTCCTTCCATAGGCCAGGGGCTGGCGACTAGCACCAAGGAGTAATTCCCGGTAAAAAGGGTAGGCATTGCCTTTGTAAAGTAAACAAAGTCCACAGAGCAAGCAAGCAGAAGTAAACACTGAGTAAAATCTGGGTACAACAGTAAGTGCGGAAAAGTAAATGGGCCAGAATACAAACCCAAACTGAAAGTAAAATACAACTGAAAGGAAGTACACCAACTGTAAAGTAAAGCCGCTAAGACGAGCCATCCTATGGTACTCCCACCTAAAGGGTGGGTACAGATAGCCTCCACAGCTCCTTGGGTCTAGCCGTCCGCTCCGAGTACACCCCGCCCAGTGGTCCACCTCCAGGTACCATCCTGCTCCGCAAGCCTCAACCACGTTCAGCGCTGTCCGTTGTCTGCAACCAACACAACGTAGTGCGGGCATAGCCCGTGTAGGGGTGAGTATAAGCTACTCAGTAGGGACCCCGAGACCCCCAAAGTTATCCCAAAATCCAAAAAGGATAACCCACAAATGAAGATACAATCACGAAGTAACACCCGTCACCACTTAGGTATATGCCCATACATATACCTAAGTCATCAATTCTCATTCGGCTCCAACATCCGAGCCCAAGTACAACCCAATCCACACAGGAAACACAACCCAATCCACACAGGAAAGCATAACGTAATCCACACAGGATAACAAGTCAATCTTATCAAAGATAAGAATTGAAAGTCAAGATTCAGCTCACACAGGTATACATCTTCGTAAGACGATAGAGATGATCAGATATTTCCACTGATTCATCTAAGCCGTCGGACCCACACATGATCGGTAGGTACTAACCCCCCCAATGACCCACAAAGGATCTATAGGTAACAAACCCCCGCAATGACCCACAAAGGATCGATAGGTAACTAACCCCCGCAATGACCCACAAAGGATCGATAGGTAACTAACCCCCGCAATGACCCACACAGGATCGGACCCACACATGATCTGTAGGCGCTGGCCCACACAAGACCGCTGAGCACTGAACCACACAGGATTTGACCCACACAGGATCGGTAGCACTGATCCACGTAGGATCGCTGAGTGCTATAGTCGTCGCCGTCGAATCCACAGAGGATTTCTGCACAGTCGTCATCGTCGTCACAGTCGCAGCCAGTTCTAGGGTTCCCGCACAGAGCAAGCTCATTCGGGAGGGTCCGCTCCAGAATCCAAGGGGATGATAGATCAACTAACACATAGTCTGGAGTTGATGTATCCAAAAGTTCTGTATCATCAACAGGAACTCAACGCGACAGACAGCGCGTCGATCGGACGCCCGGTCTGAGAGTTATTGGCTTTTTCGTTTCTGGGGCCCGGTTTGTTTTTAAGTCAAAACCAACCCGACCATACTCCAACTGTGTCCAAACCTTGAGCAGAGTAAGCCAAAAGGTCCTTATCACTTAGAGTAATCCAACAAAGTCGACAGCACGTCAATCAGACGTCCGGAACTCAAGTTATAAGCGTTTCCGCTCCGAGGGCCTGGTTGGTTTCGTGTACGAACCAACCCGGCCGAACCCAAAGTACTCCGAAACCTTGAGTGTAATATACCTAAACGACCCTATAAATCCAAGGATCTCATCGCAGCTGACGGTGCATCGATCGGAGGTCCGCAGCCCAAGTTATGGGCCAAAGACCGTGAGAGGTCCGGTATTAGGGGGTTCAGGCCCGATCCGACCCGATCCGATACCCTATGGGTCTGCCCGAACCGGGTCGACCCGTCCCGAGTCTGGGTCCCGCACGCTTGGGCGCGGCCCGACCAGGCAGGCCCGGCCCGGCCCGGCTAGCGCGGCCCGGCCCGGCCTGGGCGCGGCCCAGCCCGGACTGGCGCGGTCCGACCTGGCGGTCCGGCCTGGGCAGTCGGCCCGGTGCGCTAGCTCCATCCAGGTGGCTCGTCCGTTTGGCTGAGCGGATGAGTGGGGGGGGGGGGCTTCCCCCTATTTCGTAACTGCGGCCCCCATAATAGGGGGCCGCTCATGCTGGCCAGCTGGGGGTCGTAACCACCGGCTCTTCCCCTGTCCGGCCGGCCCGCTCTGGCCGGCGGGATGTTGCCGCCATGGGACCAGCGATGGCCGGTCCCCCTGCTCCGATGCCGGCGGCCCGGAACCGGCTGTCGGTCCCTGCTCCGCCGTGGCCCCACTTCGGTCGCGGTGCCTTCAGGGTTCTCCGGCGTGGCGCGACGACACCATAATCTTGCTCGATTCAACGTCACGACACGACGGTGCCGCGCATTCCGTGCCCCATGACCCCGAGCGGTGCGACGACACCATGCCATCTTCATTCCATTCCACCACAAGGTATACAAGAGAAAAAGAGGAGGTGGGTCGGCAGTGTTTGTGCGGTCCGACCCCCTCCCGTTATCTGATAACAAGTGGTCCAATTGTACCAGGAATGACGAAGGAAGAAAATTCACGAATAGAAATGCATAAAACCCATTCCTCGAGCATAGTTTGAATGGAGGTTCGTCGTGGAAATAACCGTTGGGGAAGAAGACGTCGCGGAAGGAGAATCGTCGTGTCACGGAGAAATGATTCGTTGGCGTCGCGTCATCGATCTCTGAGGATGCGGCATTCTTCGCGTTCTTCGCGTTCTTCGTCAAGGAAGAAGAACTTCAAGATCTTTTCCTTTTCTCCCAAAGACTCTCACAACAAGATCCAACCAAAATAAAATAAGTACTTCCCTTATTTTATTAACATGACTTAAGTTTGAAATTCAAAAGTTGAATTAATCCACTCAATTAATTAACTCAACTTGACTTAATAAATGGAGGGTTATGGAAGGTTAGGGAAGATGAAGAGGTGGGGTTCGTGTGGGACCCACCACTCTCATAACCTCCCATGGGAAGTTGGGTGGTTACCCCAACTTCCACTCAAAGGCTAAACACTTAGAGAAAAATAAAAATTGTAGCTCAAATTTTTATTTTTATCTTTCATAATTTTAAAAACTACTCTCGTGAAAACGCAACTCCAGAAAAGGTGTCCCTAAGCAATTACAGGCGCTGTGAATCCATTGGTGCCCTCAAAATTTGATTCTAAGCACCGATTCAAAAGTTAGAAAATCCCTTTCGTTTGTTCACTGAACATACCCGAGCTAAACTTCGGATTAAAATTCCAGGCACACCGGGCCTCAGAATCAAGTGTCGTTAGAAAACGCGTTCTTGTAAAATCCCAAAGAAAATTAAGAAAAAAATTTTCCTTGAATTTTACGGGTCTTTACATAACTCCCACCTCAGGGATTTACATCCCCGTAAAGATACATCAAAAACTAGGGGAACAAATGTGGGTACTGTGCATGAATCTGAGCCTCCCGCTCCCAAGTGCTCTCTTGGAGGTTCCCGTGCTGCCATCTGATGAGCACTAGAGGAATCAACCGTCCACATAGGACCCGCTCCTGTCGATCCTCGATCTCCACTGGGAACTCCACAAAAGTCACCCCATCATCTATGTCCAGCTCCCCATGGTTAAGGATATGTGTCGGGTCGTGCACGTATCTCCTCAGCTGAGATACGTGAAAGACGTTGTGCACCGGTGCAACTGAGGTGGTAGAGCCAGGCGATAAGCCACCTCGCCAATCCTGCTGAGAACCTGGAATGGTCCGATGAAGCGTGGAGACAACTTGACCCCTCGGCCTAATCTCTGTATTCCACATAAAGGTGAGACCCGCAAGAAGACGTGGTCGCTATCCTCGAACTCTAGTGGCCTCCGCCTCCTGTCAGCATAAGACTTATGCCGGCTCTGAGCTGTCCTCATCCGCTCTTGGATGATCTGGACCCTCTCTGTCGTGGCCTAGACCATCTCCGGTCCCACAAGTGTTGACTCCCCAGGGTCTATCCAGCACAGAGGAGATATGAAAGGTCGTTCGTACAACTCCTCATATGGTGCCATGCCAATGGTGGAGTGGTAGCTATTGTTGTATGCGAAATCCACCAAGGGTAGGTGGTCCTCCCAACTGCGACCAAAGTCAAGGACACATGCGCAGAGCATGTCCTAGAGAGTCTGAATGGTCCTCTTCGTCTGACCATCTGTCTGAGGGTGAAAGGCGGTACTCAGACGTAGCTGCGCCCCGAATGCCTCCTACAACCCCTTCCAAAGCCAGGAAGTAAAGCGAGCATCTCGATCGGAGACGATAGATGATGGCACACCATGAAGCCGCACAATCTCCTGAACGTAGAGACGTCCCAAGCTCTCCACTGAGCCCTGCTCTCTAATGGGTAAGAAGTGAGCCGACTTGGTGAGTCAGTCGGCAATCACCCAAATGGAGTCATGACCTCTGGAAGTGCGTGGAAGTCCAGTCACGAAGTCCATAGATATTCCATCCCACTTCCACTCTAGGACCTCCAAGGGCTGTACCAAGCCTGCTGGTACCTGGTGCTCTACCTTCACCTGCTGGTAGGTGAGGCATCACGAAACGAACTCTGCCACAACCTTCTTCATGCCCGGCCACCAGTGCTATCGTCTGAGGCCCTGGTACATATTCGCCACTCCAGGATGTACCGCCAATGGGGAAGTGTGAAACTCTCTCATAACCTCCTCTCATAAAGCAACTGGTACCAAGGTACACCCTCTGAAAAGGACATTGTGCTCTCCTCCTAAAGAGAAACCATCAGGTGCCTATCCTGAGGATGTCTGTGCACGCCGCGTCTCACAGTCGGCGTCCCCACGCTGTGCCTCTCTGACCCGCTGCAGTAGTGGAGAAGTGACTGTGAGAGACTGAATAAAGGATGCTCTATCGCTATCCACGAAGTATATCCGCAAAACGGCTAGCTGCTCTGTCGCCTCCCCAAGTAGCTGGATGCCCATCCTCCTGGTGAGAGCATCAGCTACTACGTTCCCCTTCCCAGGAGTATAGAATATCTCAAAGTCATATTCCTGGAGGAAATCCAGCCATCACCGATGTCTCAGGTTCAGGTCCTTCTGCGATAAGATGTACCTGAGACTCTGATGGTCAGAATAGACTCTAAAGCGCTCGCCCATCAGATAGTGTCGCCACATCTTCAGAGCCAAGAACACTTCTAGTAACTCCGGGTCATGGGTAGCGTAGTTCTGCTCATGTTTCCTCAACTGACGTGATCCATTGGTGATCACGACCCGCTCCGGCATCAGGAAATATCCGAGTCTGGTCCCTGATGCATCGCAGTAAACTACGTACCCTACTCCCTCCTCTGGAAACCTCAAGATAGGCACGCTGGTCAATCTCTGTCTCAGCTCTTGGAAGCTCTGCTGACATCTCTCTGACCACACAAAGGGTTTCCCCTTCTTCGTCAAAGCTGAGAGTGGTGCTATAACTCTGGATAAGTCTGGAAGAAATATCCGGTAGTACCCAACTAGTCCCAAGAAACTCCACACCTCCGTTATGCTCCTGGGTGGCTCCCAAGCTAGCACTGCCTCGATCTTCACAGGATCCACTGCAACTCTAACCTCTAAGATGACGTGTCCAAAGAAGTGGACCTCGCGTATCCAAAACTGACACTTCAAGATCTTTCCATAAAGCTAGTGCTCTCGGAGTGTGTCTTGTACAACCCGCAAGTGGTAGGCATACTCCTCCTCAGTCGTCGAGTAAATCAAAATGTCTTCGATGAAGACCACGACAAATCGATCGAGGTATGGAAGAAAGATCATGTTCATGAGGGCCATGAAAACTGCTGGAGCATTGGTTACGCCAAATGGCATAACCAAGAACTCATAGTGGCCATACCGACATCTGAAGGCCGTCTTCTGCACATGCTCATCCCGAAATCTGAGCTGATGATAGCCTGACCTGAGGTCTATCTTCGAGAACCGCCGTGCTCCCTTGAGCTAATCGAAGAGTTCATCAATCCTCGGTAGCAGATACTTGTTCCTCACTGTCACCTGGTTCAGGAGACGATAGTCGACACAAAGTCGGAAGCTCCCATCAGCCTTCTTGGAGAACAATATCGGGGAAGCCCAGGGTGAAACACTGGGTCAGATGAATCCCTTGCCCTGCAAGTCCTCCAACTGTACCCGTAGCTCTCGAAGCTCTGCGGGGCCATCCGATACGCTGGAGTGGATATCAGGGCTGTCCTGGGGTATAGGTCAATATAAAAGTCTACCTCTCTGCGAGGTGGTAGTCCTGGAACATCGTCAGGAAAAACGTCCGCATACTGATCCACCACTGCAGGAAAACCAGGACTCTGCACGTCAACTGCTCCTAGGGTGAGGCTAGCCAACTGATGAGTGATGGGCTATCCTCTCCTCTGTGAGAGTCCATCCTGTACTGTGAAGGCTCCCTTCTCGCCGGTGAAGGTGAACCTGCTCCCGTCGGGGCGTACACATCGCACCTTACGCCTAATACAATCAATCTGAGCATGGACTGTAGATAACCAATCCATGCCCAAGATGACGTCATAAGGCATCGACGCCGCTACTAGAAGATCCCAGCCGAAGCTCTGACCTCTTAGAGTAAGCTCATACTGCCGGCACCAGTGCGTAATCGTCGAGTCTGCTCCCGTAGGAGTCTCTATCCATAAGGATCGAGCCAAAGGCTCTGTCGGAATCTCCGAGCTCCGAACAAGGGCAGCGACTATGAAAGAATGAATCGCTCCTCTGTCTATAAGAACTGTAGAAAGGGTGGAATAGACACAGATAGTACCTCATATCATCTCGGGTGTGCCATGGTCATAGGCTTCCGCTGCCTGAAGCTATGCCTGTCTCTGCCCGCCAGCTCCCTGTGGTCGGGCTGGATCTCCTGGTGGTGGTGGTGGTAGAGCCTCAAAGCGTCTCCCACCACCTGCTGCTCGACCAGCTCCTCTGCCTCGTCCTCATGCTCCCTACGGACTGCCACGATCGAGCCTCTGCCTCTGCCTGGGTGGTCCCTCAACCGTCTGCTGCTCCTCTACACGGCGGGTCGGGCAGTCACGAGCCATGTGGCCCTACCCGCCGCATGCGTAGCACTGTATGCCTCTTGAAAGACTGTCTCCGCACTGTGTGCCCCGCACCACTGAGCCAGTGTCTTGAGGTCACCTTCCTGAGGGTCTGGTCTACCTGGACCCATGAGTCATCCGTCGACTGCCTGCTGCAGAAGACTCTGCTACGTGCCACCCTGTGGTAGGTGTCGCTGCTGATGTAGGCTAAGCAAGGAAGCTCTCGATCAGAAGAGCTCGCTCTAGTACCCCTGATGCGTTGGAATGCTGAGGGAGATCAGTGATGCCCTAATCTCCTGCCTCAATCCCTGCTCGAAGGTCCGGGCCTAGATTAATGGGTCCCGTACCATGTCCGTCGAGTAGCACGAGAGATCAGTAAATCTCGCCTAGTACTGGGCGACCGTCAAGCTGCCCTGCCGCAGCTGAAAAAGCTCCTGGATGCACACCACATAGAGGGTGGATGGAACGAACTCCAAGAAGAAGAGTCTCTCAAAGTCCATCTAGAGAAGAGATGCCTCGTCATGCACCTGAAGCATCAAGCTCCACCATCTGCTTGCTGCCGCGTGCAGTAGGCTCGCTGCGAGGATCACCATGAGGTCTGCTTGTGTCCTCACTAACCTGAAAACCCGTACAACTGCCTCTGGCCAATCCTCGGTGGCCTGAGGGTCTGTCTCCCCACGGAACCTGGGTAGTCACTGACGCTGAAACTCGTGTAGTGCACTAAGGCGACATGCATCGTCAGCGGCTGGGGCTGGTAGCATCGGTGGCTCGGCGGGTAGAGGTACCGATGGGGCCTCTACTGTCAAAGGGCCCTGTACCGAGACCTCGTCGCTCGATGGGATGTCGTCACGTACAACTCACAGAACCCTAGCTGGATGCCATCGTGGGGCCATCCTGAAAAGAAACAGGTGTGCCACGGTCAAACAGTATACCTGATGAGCTAACATAAAGTAATCATAATGAAAACTTGAAACACACAAGCAATCGATGTTTTCGTGTATTAAGTCGGAAATCAGAAGTCAGGGTCCTGGTGTACGGATACGTCGGCCTCCGCACCAACACTGGACTCCCTCGACTGGTAACCACACTCAATACTATTAACATTATTGCTTCACTTAAAAAAAGATCAGAGTTCTGAGTTCTGCGGTAGAACTGAACTCCTATGATACCAATTTGTCACGACCCGTCCTCGGGGCCCATGCCGTGACTACCCCAAGCCCGACTTCCATAGGCCAGGGGCTGGAGACTAGCACCAAGGAGTAATTCCCAGTAAAAAGGGAAGGCATTGCCTTTGTAAAGTAAAAAAACACCACAGAGCAAGCAAGAAGAAGTAAACACTGAGTAAAAAGTGGTTACAACAGTAAGTGCGGAAAAGTAAGTGGGCCAGAATACAAAACCAAACTGAAAGTAAAATACAACTGAAAGGAAGTACATCAACTATAAAGTAAAGCCTCTACGGAAAGACGTCCTCTGGTACTCCCACCTGAAGGGTGGGTATAGATAGCCTCCACAGCTCCTCGGGTCCAGCTGTCTGCTCCGAGTACGTCCCGCCCAGTGGTCCGCCTCCAGGTACCGTCCTGCTCCGCAAGCCTCAACCACGATCAGCACAGTCCGTCGTCTGCAACCAACACAACGTAGTGTAGGCATAACCCGTGTAGGGGTGAGTATAAGCTACTCAGTAGGGACCCCGAGACCCCCAAAGGTCTCCCAGAATCCACAAAGGATAATCAACAAAGGAAGATACAATCACGAAGTAACATTCGTCACCACTTAGGTATATTCCCATACATATACCTAAGTCATCAATTCTCGTTCGACTCCAACATCCGAGCCCAAGTACAACCCAGTCCACACAGGAAACACAACCCAATCCACACAAGAAATCATAACATAATCCACATAGGATAACAATTCAATCTTATCGAAGATAAGAATTGAAAGTCTAGATTCAGCTCACACAAGTATACTTCTTCCTAAGACGATAGAGATGATCAGATATTTCCACTGATTCATCTAAGCCGTCGGAACCACAGAGGATCGATAGGTACTAACCCCCGCAATGAACCACAAAGGATCTATAGGTAACAAACCGCCGCAATGATCCACAAAGGATCGATTGGTAACTAACCCCCGCAATGACCCACAAAGGATCGATATGTAACTAACCCCGGCAATGACCCACACAGGATCGGACCCAAACAGGATCTGTAGGCGCTGACCCACACATGACCGCTGAGCGCTGACCCACACAGGATCTGACCCCCACCGGATCGGTAGCACTGATCCACGTAGGATCGCTGAGTGCTGTAGTCATCGCCGTCGAATCCACGGAGGATTTCTGCACAATCGTCATCGTCGTCACAGTCGCAGCCAGCTCTAGGGTTGCCGCACACAGCAAGCTCGTTCGGGAGGGTCCGCTCCACGATCCGAGGGGCTGATACATCAACTGACACATAATACGGAGTTGATGTATCCAAAAGTTCAGTATCGTCAACAGGAACTCAACGCGACAGACGGCGCGTCGATCATACGCCCGGTCTGAGAGTTATTGGCTTTTTCGTTCCAGGGGCCCGGTTGGTTTTTAAGTCAAAACCAACCTGACCATACTCCAACTGCGTCCAAAACTCGAGCGGAGTAAGCAAAAAGGTCCGTCTCACTTAGAGGAATCCAACAAAGTCGACGGAACGTCAATCAGACGTCCGGAACTCAAGTTATAAGTGTTTCCGCTCCGAGGGCCCCATTGGTTTCGTGTACGAACCAACCCGGACGAACCCAAAGTACTATGAAACCTTGAGTGTAATATAAAGAAACGACCGTCTCGATCCAAGGATCGCATCACAGCTGACGGTGTGTCGATCGGAGGTCAGAAACCCAAGTTATGGGGAAAATACTGTGAGAGGTCCGGTATTAGGGGGTTCGGGCCCGATCCGACCTGACCCGATACCCTCTGGGTCGGCCCGAACCGGGGCGACCCGTCCCGGGTCTGGGTCCAGCCCGCTTGGGCACGACCCGGCCCGGCCCGGCCTGGCGCGGTCCGTCTTAGCGGCCCGGCCTGGGCAGCCGGCCCGGCGCGCTGGCGCCAGCCAGGTGGCTCGGCCGTTCGGCCGAGCGGATTGGGGGGGGGGGGGCTGCCCCCTGTTTCGTAACCGCGGACCCCATAATGGGGGGATGCTCATGCTGGCCAGCCGGGGGTCGTAACCCCCGGCTCTTCCCCTGTCCGGGTGGCCCGCTCCGGCCGGCCGGCTGTTGCCGCCACGGGACCGACGATGGCCGGTCCCCCTGCTCCGATGCTGGCAGCCCGGAACCGGCCGCCGGTCCCTGCTCCACCGCGGCCTATGGCCGCAACCTTAGTCCTCCAGGCGTGGCGCGATGGTGTCACACCCCTCCACCGCGGCCCCGCTCAGGCCGCAGTGCCTTCGTGGTTCACGGGCGCGGCGCGACGGCGCCGCAATCCTGATCGATTCAACGGCGTGGCACGACGGTGCCACACATTCCTTGCCACATGACCCCGCGCGGTGCGACGACACCCTGCCATCCTCGTTCCATTCCACCACAAGGTAGACAAGAGAAAAAGGGGAGGTGTGTCGGCCGTGTTTGTGCGGTCCGGCCCCCTCCCGTTATCTGATAACAATTGGTCCAATTGTACGAGGAATGATGACGGAAGAAAAATCATGAATAGAAATGCATAAAACCCCTACCTCGAGCGTAGTTTGAACGGAGGTTCATCGCGGAAATAACCGCCGTGGAAGAATACATCGTGGAAGGAGAATCATCACGTCGTGGAGAAATGATTCGTCGGCATCACGTCGCCGATCTCCGAGGATCCGGTGTTATTCGCGTTCTTCGCGTTCTTCATCGAGGAAGAAGAACTTCAAAAGCTTTTCCTTTTCTCCCAAAGACTCTCACAACAAGATCCAAGCAAAATAAAATAAGTACTTCCCTTATTTTATTAACATGACTTAAGTTTGAAATTCAAAAGTTGAATTAATCCACTCAATTAATTAACTCAACTTGACTTAATACATGGAGGGTTATGGAAGGTTAGGGAAGATGAAGAGGTGGGGTTCGTGTGGGCCCCACCACTCTCATAACCTCCCATGGGAAGTTGGGTGGTTACCCCAACTTCCACTCAAAGGCTAAACACTTAGAGAAAAATAAAAATTGTAGCTCAAATTTTTATTTTTAACTTCCATAATTTTAACAACTACTCTCGTGAAAACGCAACTCCGGAAAAGGTGTTCCTAATAAATTACCAGCACTGCGAATCCATTGGTTCCCTCGGAATTTGATTCCGAGCACCGGTTCAAAAGTTATAAAAACCCACTCGTTTGTTCACTGAATGTACCCGAGCTAAACTTCGGATTAAAATTCCGGGCACACCGGGCCTCAAAATCAAGTGCCTTCAGAAACCGTGTTCTTGTAAAATCTCAAAGAAAATTAAGAAAAAATTTCCCTTTAATTTTACGGGTCTTTAAAAGTTCTATCAAATTTAAAAAATTTATTGGTAGATGAAAATTTATGTATTGTATTTCTAAATTAATTTTTATTGTATTTTTATTAATATTTTTAGATTTTAGAGTTTCGTTTTGTTATTTCAAATTAACTTTCAACATTATAAAAAATCCATTATTATTATTTGTTTTATTAATTCCAAGATAACATAGTTGTGTTTCAAAAGGTAATTCTTTGGGTATTAATTAAATTTTCTATTTAATTTCATTTTGGTTATTATGTTATCATGAGACTATTCAGTTTTTATTTTTCTATGGTTCTTAACCGAAAAATACATTAGTGGACCTCATTTTTTTTCTTCGTATTTTGGAAAAAATGTTTGAAAAAAAGTTTTCCTATTTTGTGTTATTGCCTCTTTTGGTGGGTATTTCTTATTTATCAGTTTAGTTTATTTCATATTTTAAGTTTAGTTTTCTCATAAATATTTCCTCTTGATTTTTCTCATTCATTTTGGTTATAATATTGGCGATTGAGTACTTATTTAATAGAATTTATATTTAAGGTCTCTATGATTTTATAACCATAATTTGGTTTATAAAGTTAATTTGTTTTTGTTAATGGGATTATAATTATTATAATTTTGTTTAATTTTATGGTTTATTATTTCCATTTAAGAGAATTATGGTCCTTAAATTTATATTTTTAAGGAATAATGAGATGTTTAATATAATGGGGTGATCCTCCTCCGTGTCTTTATATTAGATTTATATGGGTTGTTCTATATTTTATGTAGTGTTTTACTCTTAAGATAATAATGAGAGAGTTTATGATGGAGGAATTTGATATTGTGGGAAGAATTTTTGCACATAAGATATCATTTTTATGTATGAAGTGAAATTGTTGTTAATTTTTACCCTTACATTGTATTTAAATGTCTTTTTGTTTTGATTTTTTTGTAACATGGGGGACAATGATTGTCATCTTATTGGAACACAATTAGATCCAAACATGTGGAAATAGTGGAAAAACTATATTTTTATTCCAATAGTGATTTTCATGGCTGTCGCAAAATTTTCTTAACTATGAGCCTAAGACATGTAAGATACCTTGTTTAGTCTAGTTCCACCTACATGGTTGGCACATAATTAGGAAACTTTTGTGGATAAACCATGAACCCTACCTAGAATTTTAATAGTGTAAGACATCTAAACTACCCATGCTCAAAATAAACCCATATAACCCTCATTTTATCTCCCAATCAAACCGAAAATCTATCTTAATTCTCAAAGGCACTCTCCCCCTCTTCTATGAATGATTTTTTTGGAATTTTTTCAAGGATTCTTTAAGAAAATCACATGATAAGTGATTCCCCTTCCTTTTCTTGTTTTAAGACTCACCATCTTCATTGTTTTTTTATTTTAACCAAGGTTTATGATATCTTAGGGTTTGTTTTGACTAAAGTTTTTATCTTGGTTTTTTTTTCATTTTTCCTTTCATCTTTATGGGGTTTCATACTTAATTTAGTGGATTCTCACTAAGAGTAAGTGTTCATAGTGGATTAAGGTATGGGGTTATGTATTTCCCATTTTTTATTTAAACCCTTGATACTTGGATTTTAAAATTAAGTTTCTAAAATTTTATAAATGGTGTTCTATGGATGTTGGAGAATTTATTTATGTATATCTTAAAACCATTGGATCTCTTCTTTATTCTCAATTTTTGATGTATTTTTAAAGCTAGTTTTAAGTGGAATAAATTATGTGTGAAAAATATTTATGTGAGATTTATTTCTAGAATATATTCATAAATTTTTTAACTTCATGGAAAACCCCAGGTTATTGGGTTGGAAATCACACAATCGATGAAATCAGTTTAACACTAGTTATGTGTATCTTGTTGATTAGTGAATTAATTCTATATAAATCTCCACTAGTCAGTGATGTCATTTTATATACACTCCACTAATAGAGTTTATTATCCTAAAGAGTAAATAAATTTCATTAGGTGATCCTACCCTTAGTTACCTTAGAGTTCACTCCCCTATTGGGAATTTTAATGGAATGTTACTCTGGTTCCTTCATCAGCTTCATTTGATAAAATTAATTTATAATGTTTCTGGTTTTGTTAAAAATATTTTAAGGATAAATTATTGTATATTTTTTTTTTCGAACCAATATGATATGTTTTTTCTAATAATGGTTATATGTGGAACACATTGTGTGATCCATCTAGGTTCATTATGCTCACTGCCTACATACACTAATTGGTGTATGAAGACTTTGTTTTATTAGATAAAGGAAAATGAATGATACCATTTGGAGGAGGTGGGTTCTTGAGTTAGTATTTCTAGATTTATGATGTTGATATGGTGGGATATTAAAACTAGAGTCACATAGATATGGGTAAAACATTATTTTTTTTGTTTTTTATTTAGTATGTGACATGTATATACTTGTTATTATATCACCTTTTCAAATTACCATAGCGTTACTCATATTTTTGGATTGAGGGTTGTATTGATATGGTTATTCAATTATTTAAAGTTAAAGTGTTTCATTGTATTCCTATTTTTCTTATAATACGCATTGAGATGTTATGATCACATGTTTATTTGAGATAATTTCTTATAAATTCACAGTGATGTCATGTATGATACTTGGTTTGGACCTTTGTGAATTAAATCATTATTTTAGAGGAAACTATTCCCAAATGTGTCTCCCAGATAGTCAGGAACTGATAGATAAACTATGGGAATTGAGAATTCCCTTCAAGCCTTGTAATATACTAGCTGGTGTGTTAGATCAGGAGTAATCTAGGTGGGTTCATGAAAGTGAATTAAATCAAGAAAATAAAAGAAGAACAAAAAATTTCACTATGGTAATTCAAAAAATAAACTAACCAATTATTCTAGAAAATTTTAATAATATATATATTTTTTAAAATGGGTTTACTAAAAAATAGATTCAAAATTCACAACCCTCTAAAACAATTCATCACATGTTAATGGAGAAGGTGTTTTACCTTACATTGAATTCAAATAGAATGATGTTTTCTAAGATTAGTGTTTATGTTGAATGGGTAAAAAATTACATGTTCGTAGAAAATTCACAATGGGATATCTTGACATTCCTTTCATTATATATCCTAAAAAATTTCCATAACTAGAAAACTCATTTATCATCCTAAACAACATTTCTATCAATGTGAAATCTTCATTTATATGAGCATCGTACAATGTAAAAACTAAATCACACATCAATTTTAGATATTCGATCTATTTATCCCAATAAACATCAATATCATTATCTAGTTTTTTTGGTCCGAATATAATTAGAGACAACATAATGTATTTATAATTCATGTATAGCCACATTGGAAAGTTATTATTTTACAACCAAACCTTCCATGTACTATATTTGTTAATTTTTATAAAAAGGATTCATTCCATCTATAGATAACACAAGATAGATGTTTTTCAACTCATTTCCATATTAAGGATTCACATGAACAATTTTCATCTATTGAAGAGATCATAGTGGGTGATAAATTTTCCTATATTTAATTCCTATATCTACGTGCCATATAAATTTTCTTATAGTATCTCTGTATCTATATATACATCCAAAAATTTTAATGATATGAAAGTATCACATAACCTTCAAAGTAATTTATTCATGTTTCTTGTATTGATCCACACAAAAATTGGGTATTTTCCAAGTGATTCATGGTCCTTGTGAATCAACATATGATCATTTGGATAGACATGTATTTTTATAGATATTATACCCATTGAACACAACATTTTTTAGCATCATATTTATTTTTAAGGAAGCTCTATATCTTTTGTTAACAAATAATTATAGAGAGATAATAGTTCTGTAAAATTGGTTTCACTACATCTGTCATCAGATTTCAAATTATATAGGTTTAGTATGGTTAAAAATAAATTCACTACAAAAAAATTAGTTTCTTGTGATTGACATTATTTTTTTTTGAAAATCGTTTCCTAAAACATGTTCTTTGAGATTAAAATACATTTTTTGGGAAAATATTTTTTTTGGGCAAGTATTTGTGGTGGACTTAATTCCCACAAAAAATACTTTTGGAGATAATAGGTGTATGATGGTGGGTATGGATTATTTGTGATAGACTACAAAAATACTTTGGAAATAGCATGGTGGAAATACATATTCTTGATGAAACCAAAATTCCATAAGAAATAATTAGTCAGCAAGTTCATTCAAAAGAGTGTGTTTCCATCAAAAATTATTTTTAAATGAGTTGGTAATTTTTTTGGAACTTATCTATTGAGATAGATTTTGAGTTTATCACAAATATTTTTCTCAAATTATCAAAATGACATATTATTTATTATAGACTGTCTATTGTATAAAAAGACTCATAATAAAAGAAGCACCCTCACCCTTTTTCAATCGTTTTCAAGTTCTCAAGCTCTGAATGTCTCTTATTCTCTCTCAAACTCTACAAGTTTTTTAAGAATAAATATTCAAGGTCTTAGATCTACATTTTGTGATCTAAACTTATGTTATAAGATATTTTTAAATATTTTTTTCCTGTTATTAATTTGAATTATAGATTCGTTATTATAGGATTTTTTTGTTAATTTAATTTTTTAGAATTTAATTATATTTTCATGTTTTATTATCTATTGTTATTTAATTTATGTTTTTAGTTGCTAAATTTTTTAGAATCATGGATATAAAAAAATTTAGTACATTTTAAAATTATTTTAAATATTAAATGTTAAATTAATTGTTCATTTACTGAATAATAATATTATTATAAAATATAATTTAATAATTTATTAGATTATAATAAAATAATAAAAAATAATTAATAAAAAACACAAAAATAAAAATACTTAGCATTCATTAATAACATTTTGTAAAAAATGGAATAATTAGTAAAAAATAGTTAGAAAAAGCAACATTTAGTATAAATGGAAATAATTAGTAAAAAATAATAATAATTAGTAATAATTATCATAAATTAACAAAAAGTATTAATAATTGTTGATAATTTTTTATAATTAGTGGAAATTAGTATTAATTTGTAGAAATTTTTAATAATTAGTAGAAGTTAGTAGAAATTAGTAATAATTTGTAACAAATCTTAATAGTTAGTGATAAATTGTAAAAAAATTGATTATAATAGTTAGTAATAAGTTGCAATTATTATTAAACATTAGTAAAAATATGTATAAACTAGTAGAAATTAGTAATATTTAGTGATAATTAGTGACAATTCATAATAAAATAGTGATAATTAGTAATAATTGGTGATATTTATTAATAATTACTAGAAATGTGTATTAATAAGTTATTATTGATAATAATTAGTAATAATTTTATATAATAAGTAATAATAATTAATAATTATTAAAATTTACTAATAATTAGTATAAATTAGTTGAAATTATTAATAATTTACAATAATTAGTAATAATTAATAATAATTAATAATAAATAGTAGTGGTTTGTCTAAATTTGTTGTAATTAAAAAACATACCTCCAAAATAATATATTTATATTATAATAAATGTAACCAATAGTTCTTTTGAATAGTATATATTTTATTCCTCAATTGTATACTCGATATCACATTAATCATAATAAATATTTATTATGAGTTGTTCATATTTTATTCCTTATTAATTTTTTTTCTAATATCTAATTTTATAATATCCCTCCAATATTCTCTTCATAATTATTCATTTCTACTAGATTAATCGTAACCAATATTTAATATGAATTGCTAATATTATTTTCTTTAATTAGTAATATTTATTGTTAAAGAGTGCTAAACAGTGTTAGGTATTGTTAACTAATTTTAATTAGAAAACAATTAGAAATAGTTAGTGATAATTATTTATAATTATAAAAAATTAGTAATAATTATTGAAATTGGTAAAATTTAGGAACAATTAGTGAAAATTACTGAAAATGGGCCATGATTTGTAAAAAATGGCGTTAATTATAAATAATTAGTGTTTATTTGTATTAGTGAGTCTTAATTGGTATAATTAGAAGAAATTAGTATTAATTAATTATAATTAGTATTAAATTTTCTTATTTAGTGTTAAAAAGATTACATATTATTGAAATTACAGTTTGTTTTTAGAAAATTTTGGATTTGGGATGTATACAATAATTTTTATTATGATATCAGGATTGGGAAAACAATTATAGAAATCTAGATGGTTCTGGAAGAAATATTGTCTATATTGAGGGCATGAAAATGTTTATATAATTTTTATTATTAAATTTATAAATTTTTTCAGAAGGGATAATTATCTGTCTGTGTAGGAAATGTGATATCATGATATTTTATTTATTTGACAATGTTTGAGTTAATATACGATGTTTTAATTTTTTGAATGATTATTATTTTTGTTATAAACATAGTGAACATAATCCATAAGAATATATAATTTTTTTTGGTTCCATATCCATCACAGTTTTAAAATTTAGCACATGAGTTTGTTGTCCTGTCTTTTTAGAAAACCGAAACTTAGAATGATAATTAAAATTCTAGATTTTAAATATCTCAATTCTATGAGTTTTATAAATATTCCAAGGAGACCCTATATCCTAGATGAAATAAAAGAAAATTTTAAGTTGTTATAAAATTTATGGTTATTAAAATTAGTGAATGTAATATCAAATAGTTGTTTTTATCAAATATTTTATTTGGTTAAATCAATATTACCTAAAAGAAATACACTGAAAGAAAATTTATATGTAATAAACAAGTTAATCTTTAATTTGGGTTTTTTATTCAAAGGTATATGTATATTCAGATGATTTTATCTTATATTATAGGTAATATAAACCATTATTTTATTTTCCTACATGTGGATAATCGAGGTAAAAATAGGTATAAAAAGGAACATCCAGGATTTTTCTTGTTAGAAAGTCGAGTTATTTTTTGCTTACTCCTAGATTGCAGTATCTATTTATACCTCACATAACCAGTGCACTAATGAAAAGGTATGAATATTATATTTCTATTATTAAAATTGTAAAAAATACTTTTTATGGAGATTCATTGAAGGACTTTTATTAGCTTTATGTGAATTTTTAATTGTATCCTCTTAACACGTGTACATGTGTTTCTACCAATGGTTTTTTCTATTGGGTGCTTACAAGAGTTAATATTCTTGTTGTATTGTCTTCATAACTATATAAAACTTACCTCCTTGGATGATAATTAAGGAAACATACATCTATTTGAAATTACTAATTTGAGTACATCCAAATAAGAATATTGAAGATTATTTAAAGCCACTAATTGATGAGTTAAATTTATTGTGGAGTGATGGTGTAACTACATATAATGTAGTTTGATAACTGAAATTTACAAAGAAACCTGTATTAATGGGGATAATTGACGAGTTTATAGTGTATATGATGTTATCAATATAGAGTACACATGGTCTAAAAACATGTCTATACTATATGGGTGATGTCAAATAATTTATGATTGTCAATAAAAGAAACCTTGATTGTTCAATTATCTTTGAAAAAGTATTCCTATGGGTCATCCTTTAAAAAAAATATAAATAATATTAAAAAAGGTTTAATTGAAAGAGATGGACCTCTAAGAGGGGTCTCAGATATTTATGTAAAATATATCATCTCCTTATTACCTCATATTACCATTGGACCAACTATAAACCAATAAAAAATAAGTTTTTTTGGGAGAGATTTTAGTTAATCAAAAAAAATATTTTTTGGAACCTTCTATATTTGTATGATTTGTTAGTATATGTATTGATTTTTTAGGATAAATGTTTTGATAATATATTTTATTCTATTTTTTACACTCTAGGTAAGAATAATGATATTATTAAGGAATGATTAAAACTTCCTCAAATTTATAGGTCTCCCAAAGTTAAGTTATTTGAAAATGATAGATCATAAAATTTAATGAATCTAGATGAAACTTATTCTATTTCTAAAACAATTTTATCTATTATGATGACATTTTATTTTATATTATAGGTCACTAGATATATTTTCCACTAATTTTACTCTTCATTTCATAAATGATCACAATATTAGATTACATATCCATGATTGTCATGTGTTAATATAAGGATTATTGTTGGTTATCCTTAAAGAGTTTTTGAATTATTTTATTTGGGAATTTATACTAGAATATAATATTTTTTCCAAGAAAATTTTGAATATACATTAGACTATAATTCACTATGTATGATAAAAAAATATATTGGTCAAATAATATATAAATTAAGGAAACAATTCCATCAATCTTCATTTATTCAATTGAAATTTAAATTTTAAATTATCTATAAAATGATAAATATAGAGGGTCAATAAAGTTCTAATTGATACTACTATATTATATATTCCTGAAAAAATAGACGAATAATGTGTATAACAAATAATTAGTTGAAGGGTCAATTGAAGAAGTACAGTTATAGGAGGAAATTTTCAATTTCTTCTCTCATTGTTTTAAATATGAATATCCTTCAAAACATAATCGAATGAGTAAAGATGTGGGAAATGTTAACATTATCACAAAACATTTATTATTAATATTTAATTAATCTAAGACTGCTTTTCAGGGCGATCATGAATTATTCCTTTTAGATGATGAAAATAGAGTGATCATATATACGTTCTGCTCAATTATGAATAAGTGACATGAATTGTGTAGTACATGATAATTTTAATTATTTTTGAAACTTTATTTCAATTAAATCTAAATTAATTATTTTTTTATATTATATAATGATCATATCAAAATAAATTTCACACAAATTACATTATTTGCTCTTGAGTAATGCCGACAACATAATTTTTCCTACATGCTTCAAAAACTGGTAAGTTGAATTTTTCATGATAAAAATACGGAATTAAATTATTATGTTATATATTTTAAATGATTTATCATTCTATGTATCATAATATAGAAATAATATTGAAAATAGATTATGTGCACTAAGTAGCACACCATTCTAATTAGTTAAATCTTTTAATGCATATGTGGATAATCGATTTCTATTTCAAAAACTCACATATGGCGAATCAAAAAAATTAACGAACAATTAATTTTTTTTGAGAGGATCCCATCATAAATAAAGTGAAATTATATTTTATTGTATGGTGGATGAAATAATTTAGTTATGTTATTTGAGATAAAATTATATAACAATGTTTAAATGTCATTGGCCTAATACTAATTTAGGGTTGTAGGTATATCTCTAGAAAGGAATCTTTTATGTTAGATAAAAATTACTCTTGTAGAAAACGAACCACTCATTCTGCCACATCAAGAAAATACAGTTTATTAATAAAATTATTATGCTTCTTTGGGAGATTTAATTGATCCGTGAGGCCTATAATATGCAGTCTTTTGACAGCCAATTTATAAAAACTGAATGGGGTTATTTTGAAGTACAATATATTAAAAATTTACAAGAGACATCACCAAATACATATTTTACACAACTATATATTGACATCAGTGTTGAATCCACTTCTAGAAAATAAGGGTACACCCATAGTTTTTGAAGAAACGTTGGGTATAGGTTACCCCTATACCCACAATTTTCCCAAAACTATAGGTATAGTGTTTATTTAAGACCTATGACCATAGGTTTTCTAAAATAGTGGGTGTTGGGTTTGTTTGAACACCTATACCCATTGTTTTGGACTAAACTATGGGTATAAGTCAGCCCGAATCCCACATTTTTGAAAAATCCTGTGTAGAGTGTTTAGTTCAAAAACTATACCCATAGTTTTCTAAAAAAACATGGGTATTGGTCACAACTATACCCAATATTTTCACAAAACTGTGGGTAAAGGGTTTGTTTTAAAACCTATACCCATGGTTCTCTCAAACTGTGCATACAGGGATGACCTATACTCACAGTTTTGGTAAACCATTGGTATAACCGTCCATGCACAAGCAAAGGGAAACAAAATTTCTATAGGGAACAAAAAATTGTCCATAGGAAAACCTATTTCCAAATTTTTCCACCTATATACAGAGTTTAGAAAAATATATATAAGTTAATATATATTTATATATCGATAATCGTATGGGTGTAGTGGTTAGACACGTCAATTATATGGAGGAGGTATAGGGTTGAAATCTAGAGATTTTTTTAAATCCTATACCCACAGTTTCTGAATCATGGGTATAGTGTTATTAACAAAGTGGAATATTTCCGATACACCAACTCCCATGGTTCATAACTGTTGGTATATACTTTCCAAACTGTGTCTATAGCTCAGATCTATACCGATGAATTAAGCTCCAATGGTTCTCGAACCATGCGTATAACCTATAGCCACGAGTCCAAACCATGGGTATAGGTTAATTTTCTAGTAGTTATCCAAAAAGTTAAGAGAAGATGATGTTGATATTGTTAGTTATGAAACCAATGAATTTTAAAGAAAAATGGATGATAAATTTGTACCTTCTATAGAAATTGATGATGTTAAGGAGGAATTTGATGAAATTGACATGAATGAATATAAAGATGAAGATAATAAATGAAAAAATTTAATCTCATATAAGAATTTATATATTTTTTATATTTGATAACAATAGTAAAAATTATTTGTAGTTACAATTAGTTTTTGGTTATAGATGTATAGGTAAGGTATCAATGAGATATTTCATTCCATCATTGATTTTGTGCTTCCTAATTATGAGCCGAATAACCCATTATTCAACCTACAATCTGCTTATACTACACCATTGACTTGGTTGTGTCATGACTTATCCATATTTATGATACAAGACCCTATTTTAGAGTGGAATCTATTTCTTTATTTCAAACCATGCTTGTGGGGCATGTTCGTGTATGATCTAAATAAAAATGTAGATGCTCAATATATAAGAGGGCAGGTGAATTGTATACTTTAAAAATTCCTTTGGAACCTTTAAAGTTGGTTACAGATAACTATGCTTTCCTTAGACAAGGAAAGATCAAAGTTTAACAAAGTTAAACTAAAAAAATTCACAACACCTCTAATCACCAATTAGAGAATTGGAAACTAATGTTTACAAAATTAGATTCTACCTTAAAGAATATAGAATCTAAACTAATCAGAGTACGAGTGAAAGGAAATATAAGAAGATTATACTTTCCTTACAATACAAAAGTGCAGCGGAAAAACAAGTAGTAAAACTACAAGTAACAAGATATATGTCTTTTAACCCAAAGAGAAGGGTATCCAACAACTTTGGATAAAGGTCCCTTGATTTATACTTTCAAGCAAGTCTATCTTACCCACACCAGGGTAAGCCCTCGATACGAAGACCAGAATCTCTATCTTGCTATCCCCGCAAGCCCTCAACTTCACGGTAGTTAGAACCTCTGTCTTCCTCAGCAAGGAAGACCTCGAACTTCAAGGTAGTCGGCACCTCTGTCTTCCTATCCGCGGAAGTCCTCGAATGTAATCACCAACATTCAGAGTCGCACGAAGCAATTTGAATGAGCAGTTCTGTACACACAAGGCATGAAAATCTTCTCTCTCTAGAAATCACCTTAATAGTGTGTCGTCTCTAGATCAATCAACTTGTTCACTTTTTTCGTCATGATATCGAGCTCTTTCAAATGAGATCCTATTTATAGGTAAATTTCCAACGGTCGGATCCCTCCTCCAATGGTCATATTTTTCATGAAATTCGGAGGGACATGTACACGTGTAACTCAACCAACGGTTAATTAGAAATAGAATGAACGACATCGTTTAAAAATAAATCATTTATAACTGAATGCACGACATCATTTTGAAATGAAGCACATGTAAGTAAAGGCCATAAAAAATTTCAGAGTGTGAGAAAATTAAAGGTTCAGAGTCTAGCCAAAAAGAAATTCGGAGTCTATGTTAAGAAATGTTCAGATTCTGTTTTGTAGAAATTCAGAGTCTGGTTTCACCAGAGATCAGAATATGAACTTGCAGAGTTCAAAGTCGAACAAGTAAAATTTTGGAGTTGAACTTCATAAGAGTTCGGAGCCGGGCTCATGAAGGTTGGGAGTCGAACTTCATAAGAGTTCAGAGTTGAAATCATAAAATTTCATAGTCGAACTTCATAAGAGTTCGGAGTCGAACTCATGAATGTTTGGAGTCGAACTTCATAATAATTCGGAGTCGAACTCATGATAGTTCGGAGTCGAACTTCATAGGAGTTTGGAGTCGAACTCATGAAAGTTCGGAGTCAAACTTCATAAGAGTTCAGAGTCAAACTGATGAAAGTTCGGAGTCGAACTTCATAAGAGTTCGGATTCGAACTCACCAGAGTTTGGAGTCGAACTCATGAAAGTTCGGAGTCAAACATCATAAGAGTTCGGAGTCGAACTCATGAAAGTTCAGAGTCGAACTTCATTAGAGTTCGGATTCGAACTCCCTAGAGTTCGGAGTCGAACTTTATAAGAGTTGGGAGTCGAACTCATGAAAGTTCGGAGTTGGACTTCATAAGAGTTCAGATTCAAACTCAAAAGAGTTCGGAGTCAAACTCATTAAAGTTCGGAGTCGAACTTCATAAGAGTTCGGAGTCCAACTCATGAAAGTTCAGAGTCGAACTTTAGAAGAGTTCGGAGTCGAACTCACTAGAGTTCGGAGCCCAGAATTCGGATTCGAACTTCATTTCAATTCACATCCAGAATTCGCATCCTAAAAACAGAATGCTCCAAATCTTTACATTATATGACTTCTGGGATTTTGGGTATGAATTCAGTTTTTTTACTTAAGAAAAAATATTTCTATATATAAGAAAATCTAGGTTAGGGTAAATTTCCTTAAAGAAGTAAATTTTCCTTATGGAGGTAAAATTTATATTTGCTTAAGTATAAGGTGTTTGTGATTTTCAAAATAAGAAGGAATGGAAAATTCATAAGGAAAACCTTATGGACTCAACAATATCCCCCTTTTTTGTAAATCAGAAACATCCTCTCGAAAAAGCATATAAGGATTTTGAAAAATTTCATTAGACTTTGAAATTAAACACTTATCTCCCTTTGTTCATGGATGAAAGTGAATACAACTAACTCCCCCTTAGGCATTGAAACTCTAAGGATTGTATTCTGAGTTTCCAGAGAGGTGTTTTCACTATTGTAAGAATGAAAAACTTCATAGTGAGAAACTCCCCCTGACTTTAAGGATATTTCACATAGAAATTTTCCTTTCTCCTCTTTAGGAGTAGTTCTTTTTTCCTTCTCCCCCTTTGTGATTTTTAAAAATAATTTAAGGGAATGGAAAACAAATTATGGTACCTAAAACATTAGTATATGACAAGATACAACCAACCAAATAATCATTTCATTAGAGTTGGAAAATTTTACAAAGAAAGAAAATTACAACAAAAGATTGAAGTGGGTTCATTTTTCTTCCTTTTCCTTCGGGATGAGCTTCTTTAACAAGGTTTTGAGTTTCTTCAAGTCTCTTTGGTCTTCCTCACCTTGCCTCTCCAAGGTTTTTACTTTTTCTTCTTGGACTTTTAATGCTTCTGCCTGAGCCTCCAATGCTTCTTTCTGCAACTTTATTATTTCATCTTGCTTTTCCAACTTCTGATGAAACTCAATCCGGAAATCTCTTTCACTTTTCCAATTATGAGATACTGAGTTAAGATTCCCATTCAGGTCCCTGACCTATTGATTCTGAGAAATTTTCTCTTGGGATAGATTTTCATAAATCTAGTTAACCTTTTTATCCTCCATTTAAAAAGCATTTTGAACTTCATCCTAAAAACTCCCAAACTGAACTAAATCTTTATCAAATCTCTTAGACCACTTTGTTACCTTACTGCAGGACTTTCTATGCACATCATAATTGATAAGAAAACTTTTCTATTCAGCTTCCATCTTCACAAACTTATCCATGACCATGGATAAAGAATCCGATTTCTGATTCATACTTTGTTTCAGCATCTGACATCTGGAATCTATTGTTGGAAAAATCGGAATGGTTTCCACCAACTTCTTCAGAGATTAAACCACAAAATCATTCCCATGAGATGATGATTCCGAATGAGAAACTTTTCTTAGAGACTGATCTTCTTCAGCTTGCACCAACTTTCTTCTAGAGGTGCCACCAACCTCTTTATTCTTGATGACATCTTCTATAGGTGTCTCCATGAGAATTTGCTTCCCCTTATTAGCTCTCGGAATAGGTTCCTTATTAGGGGATACTTCCTTGGATTCAGACACTTGAATGATCTGGTCGTCATCTGCTTTTTGTTTTTCTTGTCCTTCCTCAAGAAACTTCCTCTCATAAGATTCTTCCTCATCATACAAGTAATTTTCTTCTTTTTATTCTTGCTGTTTCTTATCATCATTATTACTAGCTTCCTCATCTGGCATTCCTTGAGTTACTAACTTTTCAGATTCAGCCTTATCTTTATAGTTTTGTACTTTCTTGATCAGGGTATCCAAATCTTCACTTTCCTCTTCTTCTTCTTCTTCTTCCTCAACTTCTTACTCTACTTATACTTCTTTATCAACTTATTTTTCGGCTTCTTAAACTACTTATTTAACCTTGGCTTTTTTCGGAGTGACATAGTTCTTAGCTGGTGTTTCTGGTAAAGAAGGTTCATCACCAAACGTTTCCGGAACAGGAAGCATTTCGGAAGCTAACTCTGTAGCTTTCAACAAAGATTGCACCACTTCAGCCTCAGACACTTTCTTTTTCATTTTCTTCTCCATCGCCTGTTTCTCTAGATCTTCCACAGCTTTTTCTTTTAAGGCCTTAGCCTCTGTAGGGTATAATCCAAATTGTGGATCCCCATCCTTCCTCTTCTCTTTATCTTCCTTCCACTTGGCTGCCACTTCATCTGTATATGTTTTCTGCTTCTTCGGCTTGGGAGGAGTAGACTGAGTTTCCTTAGCCTGGGGATTTTCTTCATCAGCAAGAACTTACTTAACCTTCCTCTTTTTCCTTTTCTTTTTTGGATGGTTCCGAATTCTGTGTTTCTTTCTGAGCTGCTTCAAACTCTTCCATAGATAGAGGGTAAAATTCTTCGGATTTACTGGAAAAATCCATCTTCATCCTCTTCAAGGTATCATCACTAACCAGCATAAGTTTGCAATTCCAGATCTTTTATTTGCATGCAACCTTGAAGGATTCTAAGCACCGAACTATCATCCTCGATAGTAAAGCAGGGTACATAATTATCTGAGCTCTCAAATTATTTTCCTTGATGTTCTTGATCATAATCAAGACACACCTCATCAAATTTATCTTTCTTAGATTCAACAAGAAATCTAAGACATAGATATCACTTTTCTTCAAATTATCTTTGTCCCCTCTTCTTGAAACCAGAAAGCCTTGTACCCAGAGCTGAATAATCCTGTTATTCGGAGTGAGACGAGTAATATTAATGGTTGAAGCATCCTTAATACCAGGATATTTTAGTGGCTTATCCTTGTTGAAACTTCCTTGCTCATCCAGAAGTTTTTGTGAGCAGAACTCAGCTTCTCCTTCGTATGATAAACCAACCAAGCTCACAGACTTGGTGTAAGAAAGCTTATAAGTCTTCCCATAAGACTTGAAGGAAAACCATTATCTTCCATCTTCCATCTGGAAGCAAACAGACTCATAGAACTCGATCATCAAATCAGTATAAACCGGATCCTGTTTATCTGAATTTTCTACGCAAACATCTTCCCATCTGTTCAGTCTGATATTCTTTGAAATAAGAGAATCATGATTGTATAAATCCAGATGTACCAACCTTTCCCTATAGACTAACCACTTAGAGATTGGCTTTGTGGTTTACATATCTTGAGATGTTGCTTCAACAGACATTCAGATTGAAGAAATATGAAAGATTCGGAATGACTTTGTAAAGTTCAAAACCGGTCTTAAGAAGAGCAGCAGGGCTTTGAGATGCGAAGGTTTTCAAAACCAATGTGGGATGAGTATTGGGGTACCCTTTATATAGGCGATGGATGTGACCTTTGGTCTTCCAAAATCCATCTAACGGTTGAAAAAGCTTTGACCTGATCTGACGGTTGAAAACACTCCTGCAAAGAAAACTTGACTCCGATCTTTTGAGGTTTTAAGGAAAACATCCAGATTTGAGGAAAACTAGAATCCGAACTTTTAAAAACTTAGGAAAATACTAGCAAGAAAAATATGATTACAAAACTATAAGTAAGGAAATCATAACTTTCGGATTGGCTAGAAAGACTGTTCGTAATTGGTAATATTATTCTTGAAGAAATGAAATTTAAAAACAAAATCATTACAAATGTTCCAGTACGAAAATCTCGTTACGAAAACTTCAGTATGAAACTCTCCATTCCAAAAGTTCCATTACGAAAAACCTCCATTCTGGAAGTTCTCATTCTGAGAATTGTAACCCTGAAAATTCAGTTCCGAAAATTCCCATTCCGAAAATTTTTGTTTCAGAAATTTCCGCCCGGAAACATCAGTTCCGAAAGGTTTGAAAAACTAACTACGAAAATATTAGTTACACTAAGTTTGAAAATAAGATTCCGAAAATTTTAGTTACACTAACATTCATATGTACTCCCCCTATGAAAAAGAGTTTATTACTGTTAGGAGAATTGTTCAACAAGTAGTTAATGAATAATGATTACCTTATGGTTATCATTCCTAAATTTTTCTTAATGTATTCAAATCTATCAGAGGGTAATGATTTTTTGAAAATATTAGCAAGTTGATCTTGCATTCCGATAAACTGAAGAATGATATCTCCTTTCATTTTGATAATCTTTTCAAAAATAGCTATTGTTACCAGTCATGTTCCGGGAACATCCAATATCCATGTACCATGTTTTTTTGTTGGTACTTCCTCTATCTTCCTGAAAATAATAAAAGAATTAGACTTTCGGAATCCAAACTTGTTTGGATCCGAGATTTCCAGACAAAAAATTTTTTGGCACCCACACTTTCTTAAAAAAATAGGCTTTATGAAAACCTAGAGATTGGGTTTTATTTAAAGAACAATTCTTTGCCCAGTGACCACCACATTGACACTTGGTACAAAATGGGGTACTTTGTGGGACAAAGTAGTTGTTACTAAAAGTTGGTTTTGCATGGGTATAACCAAATCCAGATTTGTTTCTTAAAGGTTATATTTGTGAATACATTTTATCAAAATTTTCTTTACCATGGGTAAAGTTTGATAAACACTTCTTTAAGGAAAAAATTTTGGACTTGAGTTTAATAACCAGGTTTTTATCTCCAAAATCATTAGATTTAGAACTAGAGATAGGCTCAAAAACACTTTTCTTAGAAATTACTTGTTCTAACTCTTTAGAAAGTTTGTTCTTCTCAGAACTTACGTCCTCAATATTTTTTGAAATACTTATAAAATCAACATTTTTTCTATCAAGATCTTTAGAAAGATCTGATATTTATTTTGTAAGAATATAATTCCTAGAGTTTTCCTTATCATGTTTTTTATTGAGTTTAGAATTCTCAATCTCAGGAAGTTCATCAAATCTAGAAACTTCTTCATAGGTAGGTGAAGTAATTTCTTCATCATAAGAGGATTCTTCATCTGAAGAGTTATAATATTTACTGTCATTAGAATTTAAAGATACATTGGTCAATGATTCAACATTTTGTACCTTAGCCATAAAGCAATGATTGTTAATGGGTAATCTGGCTATAAGACCAAGATTCTTCTGTCCTGAATATTCATAATCAGATGATTCATCTAAAGAATCACCACCACTGGCACTCCAGGTGTCATTTTCTTTCATAACATTCTTAGATTTGGTTTTGTAATACTTTTTTCTATTCCTTTCCGAATAACTTTCTTTACTTTATTTCTTTTTGAGCAAAGGGGAATCTAGACTAATATGTCCAGATCTATTGCATTCATAACAAGTAACTGCTCCATCTTTCTTGTCTTTCCTTTCCTTTTTCTTATACATGGATTGGAAACTTCTCTGGACAACTATCTTGTTCATCCTTCGAGCAAGATTTGCTAACTCATTTTCCGAGACTTCACTTTCACTAGATTCTGACTTAATAACCACTTTCTTAGACTTGGATCTGGTTACTCTCTCAGGAGTCTTATCTTTCATATGATTTGATGTTGTTGTAAAAGAAACAGTACCATTCCCATTATTCCTTTTGATGTTGTCAGCATCTCTCTTCATTCTTGTTTCATGTTGGAGAAGAGTTCTGAATAGTTCATCAAGAGAAATTTGAGCGGCCTTCCTGTTCTCATCAATAGCTGTTCTTTTTTATTCCCACTCATTGGGCATAATATAAATTATCTTATCCACAAGGGCTTCATCATCTAACCCTATTTCTCCCATAGACTGTAAAATTTTGACTATAGTCATAAATCTATGTTTAACCTTACAGATTGGTTCTCCTTTTGGAAAATTGAATCTATGGTATTCAGCTTTAAGCATAGATCTCCTAGTCTCAATAACTTTAGAAGTTCCAAAGTGTGTAACTCCTAACTTCTTCCAGATACAATTAGCTGCTTCACAAGAAGAAATTTGTCTATATATATTTCTAGTCATTGAACACAATAAAGTATTGCGTACCTTATAATTGAGTTGATACTCTTTCTTTTCCTGGTTAGTGAAAGTTCTAACTTCCTTATCAGGAATTTTATAATCACCAGTAAGAATAACGAAATTATCTACACCAGTATTGATAATAAAAGTCTTTATTCGATATATCCAGTACTCATAGTCATTACCATCAAAGATTGGTGGTCTTGTAGGATTTAGATTATCAATAGAACCAACATTGACTCCTGCCATTCTTTAAAAAAAACTTGGCAACCAAACTTGTTAGTAGAAAAAGTTCGTAACCAAAAAGTTCGGAATAACAATTCGGAATGATAATTCGGAATGACAAAGTTCGGAATGACAATGTTCAGAATGAAAATTTGGAATGAAAATTCGGAAGGACAAACTTCGGAACGACAATGTTCAGAATGACAATTCAGAATGAAAAAAAACTTTCTAAGCAAGGATGAAGAACAATGAAAAATATGAAGAAGAAAAACTTATCTGTGAGTATAAGTATTTCCAAGTCCTCCTCTGATACCAATTATAGGATCGAAATAACAATGTAGATGCTCAATATACAAGAGGGGGGGGGGGGTGAATTGTATACTTTAAAAATTCCTTTGGAACCTTTAATGTTGGTTACGAATAAATATGTTTTCCTTAGACAAGGAAAGATCAAATTTTAACAAAGTTAAACTAAACAAATTCACAACACCTCTAATCACAAATTGGAGAATTGGAAACTAAAGTTTACAAAATGAGATTCTACCTTAAAGCGTATAAAATCTAAACAAATCAGAGTACGAGTGTAAGGAAATATAAGAAGATTATACTTTTCTTATAATACAAAAGCGAAACAAAAAAACAAGTAGTAAAACTACAAGTAACAAGATATAAGTCTTTTAACCCAAAGAGAAGGGTATCCAATATCCTTGGATAAAGTTCCCTTGATTTATACTTTCAAGCAATTCTGTCTTACCTATACCAGGGCAAGCCCTCGATACGAAGATCAGAATCTCTATCTTGTTATCCTCGTAATCCCTCAACTTCAAGGTAGTTGAAACCTCCATCTTCCTCATCAAGGAAGCCCTCAAACTTCAAGGTAGTCGACACCTCTGTCTTTCTATCCCCGGAAGTCCTCAAATGTAATCACCAACATTCGGAGTCACACGAAGCAATATGAACGAGCAGTTTAGTACGCACAAGGCATGAAAAGATTCTCTCTCTAAAAATCACCTCAACAGCGTGTAGTCTCTAGATCAATCAACTTGTTCACTTTTTTCGTCATGATATCAAGATCATTCAAATGATCTCCTATTTATATGAAAATTTCCAACGGTCAGCTCCCTCCTCAAAAAATAATATTTTCCATGAAATTTGGAGGGACCTGTACACGTGTAACTCAACCAACGGTTAATTAGAAAAAGAATGAACGACATCGTTTAAAAATAAATCATTTATAACTGAATGCACGACATCATTTTGAAATGAAGCACATGAAAGTAAAGGCCATACAAAATTTCAGAGTGTGAGAAAATTAAAGGTTCAGAGTCTAGCCAAAAAGAAATTCGGAGTCTATGTTAAGAAATGTTCGGATTCTGTTTTATAGAAATTCAGAGTCTGGTTTCACCAGATATCGGAATCTGAACTTGTAGAGTTCGAAGTCGAACTAGTAAAATTTTGGAGTTGAACTTCATAAGAGTTCAGAGTCGGTCTCATGAAAGTTGGGAGTCAAACTTCATAAGAGTTCAGAGTCGAAATCATAAAATTTTATAGTCTAACTTCATAAGAGTTCGGAGTCGAACTTATGAAAGTTCGGAGCCAAACTTCATAAGAGTTCGGAGTCGAACTAATGAAAGTTTGGAGTCGAACTTCATAAGAGTTCCGAGTAGAACTCATGAAATTTTGGAGTTGAACTTTATAAGAGTTCGGAGTCGAACTCATGAAATTTCGGAGTCGAACATCATAAGAGTTTGGATTTGAACTCATGAGTGTTCGGAGTCGAACTCATGAAAGTATTGAGTCTAACTTCATAAGAGTTCAGAGTTGAACTCATGAAAGTTCGGAGTCGAACTTCATAAGAGTTCTGATTCAAACTCACTAGAGTTCGGAGTCGAACTTCATAAGAGTTCAGAGTCGAACTGATGAAATTTAAAAGTTGAACTTCATAAGAGTTCAGATTCGAACTCACCAGAGTTCGGAGTCGAAATCATGAAAGTTCGGAGTCAAACATTATAAGAGTTCGGAGTTGAACTCATGAATGTTCAGAGTCGATCTTCATAAGAGTTCAGAGTAGAACTCACTAGAGTTCGGAGTCCAGAATTCAGATTGGAACTTCATTTCAGTTCACATCCAGAATTCGCATCCTAAAAATAGAATGCTCCAAATCTTTACATTATATGACTTCTGGGATTTTGGGTATAAATCCAATTTTTGTACTTAAGAAAAATATTGCTATGTATAAGAAAATCTATGTTTGGGTAAATTTCTTTAAAGAAGTAAATATTCCTTATGGAGGTAAAATTTATATTTGCTTAAGTATAAGGTGTTTTTGATTTTCAAAACAAGAAGGAATGGAATAGTCACGAGGAAAACCTTATTGACTCAACAGTTCGATTGAATATTTTAATTATTTTTCATTAATTTTTTTTCAGATTTTATGTTATTTTTTCATTTTTTCCACATATAATTATTGGGTATTCAAGTGTGATTCTATAGGATTTTTCTTCCTTGCCATTTGTGACATGAGATCAGATTCCCATCGATGTTCATTATCACATGTTTGTTAACTGGTTTCTATGTAAATAAATATTTTATTAATTTTATTTTTCATTTTCAACCTTAAATTATTAACTATTTTAGGCTTTTATTCTCTCCATTTTATGTCATCTTGAGAATGTCTATTTGAGAGGCATGATAGATTTATATGCATGAGTATTTTTTTCTTCAGTCTTACAAGAATATTATAAATAGAAGCGTGGTTAATGATTTTGTTTCAATTTTTACCAATATTATTTCTCTCATTGACCCGATTGCATCCCATCCCAGGCTTGGGACATATTGTGGTTCTATAAGATAAGTGAGATTTTTCATAGGATGTCATCACTAGGTCGACAAAATCAAGGGAGGTAGGCGATAACACACAGTGTTGGGTGTCATATGTTTGATATTCATTGATGACATATGATAAGTAATTTTATTTATTAATTTATAAGTAATTTTAATTTATAATATTTTTTTATATCAATGTAGTCCACTGCTGGTCCTGGTTCTATAAAATGTGATGTTTACAAGAGGATATACCCTGATAATATTATAATAGATATTTTCTGTAATGAGACAAAATATTATAAATGGAAATTCCATTATTATAATTTTGACATGTAGTATAAACTACATACATCACATTGAGAACCAAATAATGTCATTATCCTATTAAATGAATAATGATAAATTAGTCAGTAAATAAATCAATAAGAATGAAAATATATAGCGGGATAATAAATTAAAAATAAGATAATAAAAATAGGAAAATTTAGATATGCTCTATCTACTAGAATGATCACACTCACAAACAATGATATAGAAATAAAACATAATTTTATTAAAAAAATTATATTTTACCTTGGGATAAAAAATAAGTTTCTAATGAATTGAATAAGAGGTATTTATAAAATTTAGTAAACCCTTATAACGATTAGAAATATGACCATTGGAATAGTAACCTAACCATTGGAATAGTAATGTGACCGTTAAGAATTGTAATGTGGCCATTAGAATAGTAACCTTACCTATAAAAGTTTAAATAAAATTAATATATCTTATAAATGAAAATATGATTTATTTATATCATGTATTAAGTAAATAAATGTTTTAAAAAAGATAAATTAAATGTTGGCATTTTTGTGAAACATAAATGTTTATTTATAGTTTTATAATTTATATAATGATTTAAAATAAAATTTATTTACATAAAAAAGCTTTAAAAATTAATTTTTTTATTATTGTAATTATAAGATAAATTTACGAGGCCTTAAATACTTTTTCAAATTGTCATAAAATCAGTTAAAATATTAAAAATGTTATTTTTCAAATAAATGATGATTTTAATTAAAAATTAAATTTATCATATTTAGATAAATATTTTCATTAAATATAGTCCATTTTTGAAATCTAAATGTTGAAAAATGGGTAGGTTGAATTTTTGGCATTTTTCTTAAATAGTTGAATCTTTGTTGAATAGTGAAATACAATAATTTACAGTATTTAAGAAATACAATAATTTTTTATTCATGGATGATGTATGTCTAATATAATCACCCATTGGTTCAAATTATACTATACCATTTAATATATTTAGTCATTATAATAAACAATATTTATAGTCTTGAACCAAAAATAATATACAAATTAATAATTTAATCAAAAACACCCTTCTTCCCCTATAAATTCCACCCCAACACCCCTTATCACAAAACTTAAAAAGACTTTAAGATTTTATAAATTATACCTAATTCCCTTAAAAATCATCTTTCCCACGTCCAAGACCTTCCGATCTCAAAAAAAAAACACTAAACTCAACCACCTTAAGGAGGTTCTCAAGGAGACCACATTCAAGAGGAAAAACCATCCTTCTTTATCTTTTAAATTATTTCATTATCCAAAATTATCCTAAACTCCCATATAAAAAACAAAATGAGAACTATAGTATAATATATATAATTTAATTTTATTATGTTAATGGAATATATACCATTAAATCTCCCCTCTTATCCTTTTATTCTAAAAAAACATCGTCTGAGATGAGTTGATTCACCGTCTTCGTAGACAGTGAGTTTTCATTTTTCATTACACCTTCAAGGATGGTCATAAATATAATTTTGTAGTTAAATAATATAATAATATGTATATTTTAACATATTTAATGTTTTTAAAACAATATAAAAGCATAATATTTAATAAAACAATACTAGTTCATGCTGGTTGTAAAGACCACCAAAATAAACTAATTATTTTTCATTAACGTTTTATCTAATGAACCATTATCATATATGAAAAAAAGTATTTATGGGAACATTTAAAATTATTAATGTATATTAATACCATTTCATTCCACTTCTATAGTTTTTCTCCCATTTGGAATGAACATCCATAATTTTCACAAGTGAAACGACTAAGAAACCATAAAAGGAGCGTTCCTGGAATGATGAAATTGAACTCTATAACTCATTTAAATAGATATAGATGATCTTAATAAAATTATAATAAATAAAATACATGTATAATATGTTCTTAATTAATTAATTAATTAATAAATTTTTCTTATCCCAAACATTAAGTGCTAGTGAAAAACACATTCAAACATAAGGTAAGAGATCTATCCAAACTTGCAATTTACCTTTGAGTTATGCTTTCTGTCTCTTTAAACCAATTTATTTAGTAATTATTATTATATACTTATTATAAATTTTATTTCTATGTTCCAAATTTATGTATCTATATCAATTCATCAATATTTGATGGCATATACATGTTTACAAGTTTCCCTTCTCAATTCCTCCCTATAAGAAAGCCCGATTAAAGGGAACTTCTCCATTTTTACCAATTTACAAGTACACTACAAAATATGTTTTAAGAAAAAAATATTTTTTAAAAAGAACTAATTTTATCATTAAAAAATACCTTAGTTCATTTCTGGTTTTATGCAAACATTTATTCTTTCATCTTCTTTAAAGACTCTTTATTTTTTTCCCTAAAACCGCACTTAAGTGTCACATTTTGAATGTTATAAAACCACTATTTTTTTATGATTTAACTAGTTTTACTTAATTATCCATGATTTAATATTATTTTTTCCTTCATTAATTTCCAACATTGATTGAAATACATAATTTTTTGGATAACATTCTTATACTCCCCTTGGTTATGCTTTATGACATGATTATGATACCCATTTATTTTCATGGGAAACCCTTATGTTTACCCATTATGTTGGATTCTTCATGTGGCACACATAATCATGAACATGTTCTTATGGGTTAATATAGATATATATAAAATTTATTGGATAATTTTTAGTCTCATAATATATCATGTATGGGATTAGGAAGTAAATGTAATTCATTAGGGGACATTTTCCACCATGTGACACTGTCTTGGAAGTTAGCCTTGACTCATGTTTATGTCATGTTATGTGTTGCTGCCACATTTAAATATTACCATAATCCCATGAAACCTTGTTTTATATGGTATAATTCCATTGGTTTATTCATTTTCCATTCCCTTTTATGACATCATGTTATGCCTTTTAACCCATGTGCTATGCTTTATTCCCATGTTTATTCCCTTATTGGGATTTTTAGATCATCTATTTCATCTATGGACTTCTAAGGTTATCCTATAAAGATGTAGGATCTCAATGAAAGTTAATATATCATTATTTAATATTAATATAATTATGTCTTTTTATATTTATTTCATTTTAATTTTATGTACAAATTATTACAATGATAGTTCATTTCACAATACTTGGTGTGTTTTTGATGGATAATTATACTTAAAATCAAGTAAAAATATGGGTAAACGTATAGGATCACTATAGTAGGTATCAGAGAATGGTCTAGTTATTTTTATAGATATTAGTATTAGGAAATTTTATTAATATCCATAGGGATAATTCTATCACCATTTATAATCTAGATTTAAACATAGGGAATCACGAGTTAGGATATAATTTTTATTCAAATGATTATCCTTACATGTTCAATGTTTCCATTTTTCTATGATTATTTGATAATTATTCAATCTCCTCTAATTTTATTTTATTTATTTTTCTTAGTTAATGGTAGGAAATTGAAGAACTCATGCCAACAATCAAGGGGATAAGAAATGTGATAACTTCCCTAATAGGATGCCAATTCTGGTGGGAAGCAAAGACCATAAATTCATGAAACTATTAGTTCAACTAGATTAAGTTATCAATTATAAATTGAATTAGGTGTACACCCTCCTCATACTATGAAGGATAAAGTTGATGTCAAATCGTTAATATGATAAAGGCCTACGTCATTAGTGGATCTCTCGACCCCCTTATCGTGGAACAATGAATTAACTTCATTGAGAAGATCATCTCTGTCCTTCAATGATCAAAACAAGAGAAATTCATGATGTATGTTTATTTTTTTAATGGAGAAGATGATAAATGATAGACACTAATAAAAAAAAGTTTAAGGAGGAAATTGATTCCATGTATTTGGAAGGATTCAAGAAAAATATTTTTCAATAAATATTTTCCACAAACTCTCCATCTTCTGATAGATAGGGAGTTCCTTAGACTGATGAAAAAGGAAGAAGATTCTATCAAGACATATGAATAAAACTTTAAAATGCTTTCACGATAAACCTATAACTTTTTCATGAACATTGAATACAAATTTTATCACTTCTTTAGTGGATTAAAGTGGATTCTATGAAAATTCTTGGGGATTCGAGACTCTGATAGTTATGTGGAAACTGTTTATTATTACCTTTTGGATGAGATGGAAATTAGAGACTCTTAGTGGTCTCTATGGATTAGAGATAAAAGGAGAAAAACAAATTTTAATATTGGAGGATAAATAGATAAATCCCATTAAAAAGAGATAACCCAATATCCCATGTGTCAAAAGTGTGGAAAGAATAATCATGGAAAATGCCTAAGGGGAATGAAGAGATGATTAAAATATGGAATAGATGGTCATCAGGCTAATTTTTACTATATGGATTTGAAAAATCCCACTAATGTTGAAGAAGAAAGTAAGGTTCATTCCATCACTCATCCTGTATCACAGTGTTTTAGCCACAAGGAACATGGGAATTTTGTGAGCCAATGCCCTAATCCAAGGGTTGTTATGGGGAATCAACATAAACAACCTCTAAGATAACAAGGAAGGGAATATGATATCACTATACTGAGGAGGAGACTGAAAATTATGCTTTGATAAGTACATTGGTTATACATTCAATAATAGAGTACATACTTTTTGAATTTGGTTTTATGAATTATTTTATATCCTTCAAGTTTAGTATAACTAATCATAAACCACCAAAAACTATGAAGGTCAAATTATCTACGAGAACAAAAAATGGTGAAATTATTGCATATAAAGTATATAAATCCACCCAAACTAATTCTTGTGGATTGATGCTCCTTGAAAATACCATATTATTTCCTTTAGTGGATTTTGATATTGTATCGGGCATGGATTGGATATCTTTATATAAATCCAACATCAACTACCAAGAAAGGGATATCACTTTTCACATCCCAAGGCATCCTATAATCATGTAGAGGTGTATGGAGGAGGTTGAATCTCATTTATAATTATTGTCTCAACTGTGGTAACAATTGCCTTATGATCTAGCATATCTTAGTCAAATGAGTTAGATAAAGGAGAGGATCATCCTCAAATACATTCCTATTATGAGGGATAAAAATGATGTGTTTCCCAAATAATTGCCTGGTCTTTCTCCTGGTCGAGAGGTTGAGTTCTCAATTGATATTATACAATGATCTATATATATATATATCAAAAAATTCTTAAGGAATGACCACCATTGATTTGGAAGAACTGAAGATGCAATTATAAGAGAATCTGGATGAGGGTTTTATATGCCAGAGTGATTCACTGTGGAGTACACCTATCATAGTCATCAAGAATAAGGATAAATCAATGCACCTATAAATTGATTACATTAAGCTCAAAAAATGATGATAAATAACAAGTATCACCTTCCACAGATAGATGTCTTTTTCGATCTGTACATGGGGCCAATTATTTCTTTAAGATGGACCTCTGGTTGGGATATCATTAATTAAAAGTGAGGAACAAATATATTCCAAATACTTCCTATCAAATAAGGTGTGGACACTATTAGTTCATAGTGATTCCCTTCAGACTCACTAATTCTGCAAAAAAATTCTTGGACTTAATGAATATAATCTTTAGTAATAACCTCGTCAATGTTTTGGTAGTCTTTAAAGATGATATTCTAATATAATTCAAGAATAAGGTAGAACATTGGAAGTATTTTAATACTGTGCTAAAGACTTTATGGAGGAAAAAATATATGCAATGTACAGTAAATGTGATTTCTAGATGAAGGAAGTATTGTAGCAACACTAGCCTTTTACATATAACATTACACGATTTTAAGCATAATTAAACATCATAGTACAAGACAAGGATCATTAAGTCTAGTGTCATGGAAGAATAGGTACATAAAACATAAAACATGGGGCTAAAAACAATTATTTATTTAATCTTCATAAAGAGATCCTAGCTTCCTTTGAGACATTACATATGTGTAGGTTACTGTGGGGAACACATGAACCAAGGGATGAGCTAAAAATCTTATTAAGGTAATGAACATAAGGATAAATCTTAAGCACATAAGTTATGAGGCATGGAATAATTTATCTAAATCAAGGAACATATGAAATCATATCATATATGCATGGGATCATATAAACATAGAATCTTATAAATGTGGAGGAATCATAAAACATGTCTTTAGTATGGGTCAAGGCTAAATTCCAATCATGGTTCCCATTTTAGTATGGGTCAAGGCTAACCACCAATCCCATTTTTCATCTTAGTACGAGTCAAGGCTAACCGCCAATCCCATTTCCCATTTTATTACGAGTCAAGGCTAACCGCCAATCCCGTTTCACATCAAATATCTTGAGACATAACCTTACCCAATGCATTGGAGCACTATCTGGGCACACCCATATCAATGTTTTCATGAATATTCTTTCCATATAAATAATCATACATAATCAACCATACATAAATATATGGGTACCCATGGAATGAATTGGGTACCAGAATCATGACATAAAGTATAACCAATGGGAGTATCATGAACGTGTCCTTGAAAGAAATTGATTAGAACATACATGGACGTTCATAAGGTGAAATAGGATTATAACATGGTATGTGATGTCAAATATAAGTGACAACATATAATAAATGTATTTGAGAAACATTAGTATTAAAATATTTTTGTGCCGTCTTAAAGAAAATACTATAAAGATTTTAAAATAGAAAAAAGGAAAATATTTCATATAAAACCAGAATTGAACCCAGAAGGTTTTCATTATAAAAATAATGATTTTATAAGGACAATATTGGCTTAAAATATAGGATATTGTTCACATGAAATTAGGTAAAAACATGGGAAGTTTCCCTTAAAACAGGTTTTCTTATCGGAAAGTTCTAAAGAGGTAATATTTTTAAAAACATGTATATAACCAAAAGAGAGTGATGGAAGGGTATTCATAAATTAATTTTGTAAAACTATACTCCATTTAGAATTTGTACATAAATAGATAAGATAACTTCATTTTTATATAAAGAAAGACAATGCAACCTGAAAGAACAAAAAGGTTCAGGTAGAATTCATTACGGTTTATTGGCATGGTGTTGGGTGTACCTAAGAGGGATTGATGAGAGAGAAAATGGGTTTCTCATCATTTATAAATGTTGAGGTAATTATGGGGGAGGTTCAAAAACATACCCCATCATTTTGGATTACACATAAAAAGGCATATCATAGAGGGAAATCTTGATTTGGAGTGAAATGGAGAGGATCCCTTACCTCAAGTCCGGTGGTGTCCTCCACTTGTTATTAATGACCTGAATAAAAAAATTAGGTTTATTAATTAATAAATCCATAACCTCTTCTATATTTATAATATTTAATAAACTATTTTTAGGTTCATTCAAGACCATTTTTATTGGTTATAAGGTTCAATTTTATTGTTTAGGTCCCTTTGCTTCCTTGGTTTTAATGATCAGTTCATGTTCAGATAAACACGAATAATAAAAGTGATTGTCCAGAATTGAAGTTTCATGTTATTAGTGAACATAAATGAGATTAAATTGTTAAAAATTTAATTTGGTTACTTAGAGTGAAGTAGAAATATTATATAAAACCTTAGTGACAACCATTTTTGTTAATTGGTGGGTTTTGATTACAAAAAACATGTTTGATTTATAACTTAATACCATCTGTACCAAAGGATTATAGAACCATAACAATGATATATTACATATATAATAATCTAGTTCAACCATAAAAAAATGGTTTCAGGGCCATAATTCATAGATGATAATAGAAATTGATAAATATTTGTCCTTGAATGTGCTAAATTAACATATCTCAAATGGTGTTTTCATTTCATTCAAATAAATGGTGGGGAAAGAAGAGAAGATAAAGAATTATCCCACTAGCATAATAGAATCCTAGTACATGTATGTTACTGGAGTTATCATACCATTTGGGTGAATATAGGTAAGTAAAGAAACACGAAAAGAAAAGAACTTAAAAAAATGAAAGATTTGGAAAGAACAATTTACCTCTTCAGTCTACCTTCTTTGAGAACCTCTCAAGGGAAGAAGTTTTGGTATTTTGAATAGTATAGGGTCTTTTGGACATGAGGGTGAAGCTTGGGGAGATATTTGGGTATAATATTGTCAAGGAACAAGGCATGAGAGGAGTGAAGAGAAGAGGTAAGAATGGGAGAATTTATTATGGAGGGGTTTTAATAATATTATAATCATTAATTTGTTATTTCTTCACAAGATTAGAAATAATGAGTATTGAATGACCAATAATAGTAATAAATGCATGTGAGTTAGAGATTTGGGTTCTTAAATCACTTGTGATGTCAAGAATAGTAGATTTGAATTATAATGTATTTATATGGTAAATTAATGTATTTTTCTATTCACTAAAAATTCATGTATTTCACAAAAATCCCAAAAAATTCACCATAACCATTTTCAAGGTTTAGAATCCAAAAATGAAATCCATTTTTCAAAAATAATTTTCTAGATATGATTATTTTAATATTTAATTAAGATCATAATTTATTATTAAAAACCAGTTTTAAAATATTCATTTACATATTCTAAAATATAGCTACATCAAACTTTCACTTGAATATTATTTTTATACTATCATAGTTAAGGTTACTATTAATTAGGGTATATCACTATTCATAGGGGTATGTTTCTATTCATAATGGTAGGTTAATATTCACCAAAAATCATTTTTTCCTTATCGAAACCAAAATAACTAACTTATCGCAACCATGTATGTCATATTTTAAAAAATCAAATCACAAAAGTGACTAACTTATGTTTAAAAGTCACATAGAACTTAGTAGTTCATAATGTTGTGATTTCATGTGATTATATAAAATATTTATAATAAAGGAATTTCCATTTATAAAACACCGGGTCATTACATTCTTCCCCCCTTATGAAATTTCACTCTCAAAATTTGGTTTTACATTCTAGGACATAAACAGGTGCAGGTACTTTTCCTTCACTTCCTCCTCCAGTTCCCATGTTTCCTCTTCGTACATGTGGTTCCTCCACATTACTTTGATAAAGTGAGTAGTATTTTTACGTAGAAATTTATCTCTATGATCCAATATCTTCACTGGCTGCTCCTCGTAAGAAACATCATCCTCCAACATTACCACCTATGAAGAGAGTATATGTGAAGTGTCTAGTATGTACTTCCTTAAGAGGGATACATGAAAGGCATCATGTACTTTCGACATGGTAGGTGGAAGTTCCATTCAATAAAACATAACTCCAACTTGATCAAGGATCTCGAAGGGGCCAATATACCGGGGACATAAATTTACCTTCTTTCTAAACCTCATGGCCTTCTTCCATGGAGATATTCATAGAAATACCATGTCTCCAACTTTAAAATCTAGGTCTCATCGATGATTGTATGCATAACTTTTCCATCGACTTTGGGATTCCTTGATATGATATTGAATGGTTTTCACCTTCTCCCCCATTTCATCGACAATTTCAGGTCCTAGCAGCTTATGCTCAATGACTTCATCCATACATGCCGGTGTTCTTCACATTTTCCCATGAAGGGCTTCATATGGTTCCATTCAGATGCTCGAGTGAAACCTATTGTTGAAGGAGAATTAAACTAGTGGAAGATGTTGGTTCCATCCTTCATTGAATTCCATAGAATATTCTCTCAACATGTCTTCCAGTGTCTGAATATTCTGACCAGATTGGCCATCAATTTGAGGATGATAGGCCGTACTAAAGTTCAGTTTAGTGCTTAGATAATGTTAGAGACTTTTCCAGAACATCTAGGTGAATCTAGGATCACAATCAGATACAATATATAGTGGTACTCCATGCATCCTTACCACTTATTTGATGTAAATCCATGCATGTTGATCCAATGATAAGTCCTCTCAAAATGCGATAAAGTGTGCTATCTTTGTAAGATGGTCCATAATGACCCATATAACATTTTTTCCTCTGGATATCTTTGAAATTCCAGTGACAAAGTCAATGGTAATTTTCTCCCACTTCCATGCTGGTGTGGGTATTGATTGCATCATCCCCTTATACTTTTTTCCTCTCATCCTTCACTTGCTGACATACCAAAAACTTTTATGTATATCAAACAATCTCCCTTTTTATATTGTCCCACCAAATGTTTTCTTAGAGATCTCGATACATCTTTGTGCTCCTTGGGTGAATATAGAAGGTTGAGATATGTGCATCATTCAAAATATCCTTCTTTATCTCTAGATTAGAAGGTACACATAATCGTATCCCAAATCTTAAAAATCCTTCCTCATAAATTTTGAAATCGGAGGATTTCCCATTTTTGATAGCTTCTACATTTTTCTGAATTTCCACATCTTTTCTTTGAGCGTCCATTATTTTATCCATGAGAGATGGTTGAGAAATAATTTAAGAAAGGATTGATGATGTTACTCGCATAATGATTCCCATGTACATCCTCATAAAATCTAAGAATATTGGATCCTTTTAAATTATCATCATTGATAAAGATGCATGATCCTTTATACTTAGAGCATCCACCACCTTATATGCCTTACCTGAATAGTAGTGGATCTAGGAGTCATAATATTTGATGAGCTCCATCCATCTTCATTGGTGCATATTATGCACATTTTTTGTGAATATATATTTGAGACTCTTGTGGTTATTATATATCTAACACTTATCCCCATAGAGATAATGCCGTCAGATTTTCAACGCAAATATCACAGCTGCCAACTCCAGATCATGTGTGGGAAAGTTTTGCTCATGGATTTTCAGATTCCTTAAATTATAGGCTATCACTTTATTATTTTGTGTCAGCACACATCCTAAGCTATTATTTTAAGTATCACTATACACAAAAAGTGTTCTCCACTTGTTGGGAGTGTGTGTACTAGTGCAATGAGAAGTCTATTTTTTAACTCTAGGAAATAGTCTTCACATTCTTAAGTCCCGAAAAACTTTACTCCCTTCCATGTCATCTTAGTTATTGGGTTTTACAATCATGATAATCTCTTCACAAATCGTCGATAATACCTAGATAGACCCAAAAAGATGTGGATATCCATTATAGTAGTTGTCCTGGGCCACTCTTTAATTGACTTTGTCTTGGAAGGGTTAAAAAATATCACTTTGTTGGTGATAACATTCCCCAAGAATGATACGTCCTCCATATAGAACTCCCATTTACTCTACTATGCATACAACTTATCCCTTCACAATTTATTTAACATTGTATTCAAATGCTCCTCATGTTCCTCCTTGCTCTTAGAGTATATCAGAATATCATTAATAAAGACTACCACAAATTTTTTGAGGTAATATCTAAAGACTCTATTCATTAAATCCATGAAAATCTCTAGAGCATTAGTGAGTATGAAGGACATCACTATAAACTCATGGTATCCATACCTCGTTCGAAAAGCAGTCTCAGGAGTATCTTCCTTCCTCACATTTAATTGGTGACATACTAACCGAAGGTCCAACTTAGGGAAATAACTGGCCCACAAAGCTGATCCACCTTACTTTTGATGTGCATGAAAAATCTAGAGGCATACATTACAAGCCTTATGATGTTTGGTTCATACGCCCTGATGGACTCATCTTCCTTCTTCTTGAGTCTAGGGAACTCTCTTTCCATATTGAGATGGAGGGTTCGAGGAAAATATTTATCAAAAAACATCCTCCTGAATTCCTATCAATCCATGGAATTAATTTCCTCTTGGGTCTTTGTATTCATGACCAGTGTACACCCCTGATATTCTTCCCCATCAAAATGATAGACCGTAAGAACAACTTTCTATTCTTCCAAGCACTGGAGGATGGAGAATATATTTTCAATGGGGTTAATCCTTTGTTTCCCAAGGAGGGGATCATAAGATATTCTAAACAAGGGATTCCTTTTTTGCATGAGGGATTTTACAACAACTTTCTCTTTCCTTTTAGGATGAGGGAAATTTGAATGAATCATGTTATTATTCATAACTAGATCCAGATGAACAAGTACTATCATGATATTTTGGGCACCTGCTCCCATCATATCAGGAATATCATTAGGAAAATCTTCACATTTCCAATCACATTGGTTGTTGGAAAATGCTTTTCTATTTACCTCCATTAAATTAGGAAACAAAATGTAAAATTATAGGGATTGAATACTTAGCTATTGAACCTAAAAATAGAATCTTTTGAACATAAAATGATAAACTTGTAGATGAGAAGTACATCCTATCTTGTGATTCCTTAGGTTTAAATCTAGGTTATACTTGATCTATTTCTTAACTTATATTCTCATGGGATATTTTTCCCCTTAATAATTTTTTTTACTAGGATCATGAATCTACCAAATAATATCCCCCGAGAGTTTCGTAACCATGGGTACATCAAGGCCTATTGTCATGCACCAGTTCCCGTTCGAGTCTAGCTCAAAGCAGTGTTTTTGGGTTTTACCCCTAGACTCATCTATACCAGAGATGCCTATACCTACTCGTATCTAGATTGGTATGTATTGTCTTGATAAACCACTTACTCAATACTCACCAAAATTTAGGTATTTTTTCTTATACTTAATATCATCCTTAAGGTTCTCACTAAGGTGCTCTATTCTTAATATCCAAAAATAACTATACCATCCTTTGATACCAACTGTAGAGACCCTAGGCTATTACATATAACATTAGATGTTTTTATGCATAATTATACATCAGAGTACAAGCCAAGGATCATTAAGTATAGTCTATTGGAAGACTAGGTACATAGAACATAAAACATGGTGATAAAAAAACACTTCTTTATTTAATCTCCATAAAGAGATACTAACTTACTTTGATCCCTTAAATCTTCATAGGGTACCCTGGGGAACACATAAACAATGGTATGAGATAAAAATACCAGTACGGGAATGAAAATAAGGATAAATATTAAGCACATGAGTTAGGAGGCATTGCATAATGATATCCAAAGCATGGAACAAATGAAATCATATCATATAAGCATGGGATCAAATAAACATGGAATCATATAAATATGGTAGAATCATAAAACATGTCTTCATAATGGGTCAAGGCTAACCACCAATCTCATTTCTCATTTTATTTGGGGTCAATTGTAACCACAAATCCTGCTTCCCATCTTAGTACATGTCAAGGATAATTGCCAATCCCGTTTCCCATTTTAATACGGGTCAAGGCTAACCACCAATACTATTTCACATATTATTTCACAAAACTTTACTTTACAAAATGCATTGAAGAGCTATCTGGGCACACCCATATCAACATTTTCATGAATAATATTTCCACATAAATAATCATACATAATCAACCATACATAAACATATGGGTACCCATGGAAAGAATTGGGTACCATAATCATTACATAAAGCATAACCAATGGGCATATCATGAAAGCGTATATAAAAGAAAGCGATTAGAACATACATGGACGTTAATAAGGTTAAATAGACATAAAAAAAGGTATGTTATGTCACATATAAGTGACAACATATAAGAATTTTTTTTGAGAAACATTAGCATTAAAACATTTTTTTGCGGTTATAAGTAAAATACTATAGATCTTTTAAATTAGAAAAGAGGAAAATAATTCATATAAAAAAAGAATTGAAACAAGAAGGTTTTCATAATAAAAATAATGATTTTATAAATACAATATTGGCTTAAAATAGAGGATAGTGTGCACTTGAAATTGGGTAAAAATTAGAGAAGTTCCCTTAAAACTAGTTTGCTTATCAGAAAGTTCTAAGGAGAGAATCTTTTAAAGACATGTATATCCCGGAAAGAGAGTGGTGAAAGGGTATTCATAAATTAATTTTATAAAACTAAATAGAATTTATAATATGTACATAAACAGATAAGATAACTTCATTTTGATATAAGGAAATATAAGGCAACCCGAAAGAACAAAAAGTTTCAGGTAGAATTTGTTACTGTTTATTGTCATGGAGTCGGGTGTACCTAAGAGGGATTAATGAGAGATAAAAGGGGTTTATCGTTATTTACACATCATGAGTTCAGCATGGGGGATTTGAAAAAGCATACCCCATCATTTGGGATTACACATAAAAAGGCATAGCATAGAGGACGATCTTGATTAAGAGTGAAATGGAGAGGATCCCATAACTGAAGTCCGGTGGTGTTCTCTACTTGTTATTAATGACCAGAATAAAAAAATTAGGTTTATTAATTAATAAATCCAGAAACTCTTATATATGTAAAATATTTATTATACCCTTATTAAGTTCATTCAAGACCATTTTGATTGGTTATGAGGTTCAATTTTATTGTTTAGGTCCGTTTTCTTCCTTGGTTTTAATGATTAGTTCATGTTTGGATAAACATGTATGATAAAAGTGATTTTCTATAATTAAAGATGTATGTTATTAGTGGAAATAAAAAATATTACATGATTATAAATTTAATTTGGTTACTTAGAGTGAAGCCGAAATATTATATAAAACCTTAGTGACAACCATTTTTATTAATCGGTGGGTTTTTTATTACAACAAACATGTTTTGCTTTATAACTTAATACAATTTGTACCAAAGGATTACAAAACCATAACAAGGATATATTACATATATAATAATCTGGTTCAACCATAATACAAATGGTTTAATGACCATAATTAAATATGATAATATATATGGATAAACCGTTTTCCTTGAATGTGCTAAATTAACACTTCTCAAATGGTGTTTTCATTTATTTCAAATAAAAGTTGGGGAAAGAATAGATTATAAAGAGTTATCCCATTATAATAATATAATCCCAGTAAATTTATGTTACTCGAGTTATCATACCATTTGGGTGAAGGTAGGTAAGGAAAGAAACACGAAAATAAATGAACTTAAAAGAAATGAAAGTGTTGGAAATAGGAATTTACCTCTTGAGTCTACCTCCATTGAGAACCTCTTTAGGGGAGAGGTTTTGGTATTTTGAAGAGTCTAGGGGACTTTGGATGTGCGGTAGGATATTGGGGAGATATTTGGGCATAATATTTGCAAGGAACAAGGCTTGAGAAGAGTGAAGAGAAGAGGTAATAATTTGGGGTATTTATAGTGGATGGGAGAGGGGTTTTAATAATATTATAATCATTAATTTATTATTTTTTCCCAATACTAGAAATAGTGAGTATTCCATGACCAAGAATAGTAATAAATTAAACTGAGTTTGATATTTGGGTGCTTACATCACTTGTGGTGCCAGGAATAGTAGATTTGAATTATAATGTATTTATACGGTAAATTAATGTATTTTACTATTCACTAAAAAAATCAAGTATTTCATAAAAATCCCAAAAAATTCACCGTAACCATTTATATATTCATCGAATCCAAAAATGAAATCCATTTTTCAAAAATAATTTTCAAAATATGATTATTTTAAAATTTAATTAAACTATAAATTTATTATTAAAAAACTAGTTTTAAAACATTCATTTACTTATTCTAAAATATAACTACATCATACTTTCACTTGAATATTATTTTTGTAATATAATAGGTAAGGTTAATATTCATTAGGGTATATCACTATTCATATGGTTATGTTACTATTTATATGGGTAGGTTACTATTCACCAAAAATTAAATTTTTCGTATCAGACTCCAAATAACTAACTGATTGCAACTGTGTATGTCAGATTTTCAAAATGAAAATCACAAAAGTGAAAAACTTATGTTTAAAGGTCACATAGAACTTAGTAGTTCATTATGTTGTGATTTCATGTGATTATATGAAATATTTATAAGAAGGGAATTTCCATTTATAAAACACTGGGTCGTTATAAGTATCATTTTTGGGGAATGCTATCACAAATAAAGGAATATTTGTGGAGCCTTCAAAGACAAATGAAATTGAATAGTGTCCCATGAAAACATCTATAATGGGGATTCTTATTTTCCTTGGTCTATCTAAGTATTATAGAAGATATTTAAATAACATCTCACAATTTTGAAACCCACTAACCAAGATTAATCAGATGGGAGTAAATTTTGTTTAGACCAGTGAATGTGAATGAAGCTTCAAAGATTTAAAAAATAGGCTTATCACTACACTAATACTCATACAATCGATAAGAGGAGAACTCTTTTTGGTATATAGTGATTCTTAAATGATGGTATTAGGATGTTTAATGATGAAAAATGATAATGTGATAACCTATAATTCAAGTAATATTAACGTTCATTAGAAAAACTATCCCACACATGATTTGGAGTTTGTAGCTTTGATCTTTGCATTTAAAATATGGAGGTACTGTATCTATGGGGAGAAGTGTGAGATATATAATAATCACAAGATCTTGAAATATATATTCACATATAAGGGTCATAATATGCACTAGTGAAGATGGTTAGATTTCATCAAGGATTACGATTGCTCAATCCAATCCTATATTGGTAAAGAAAATAAAGCGGAAGATTATCTAAGTAGATAGGATCCTATAAATTTATCAATGATAAAAACTGAGAAGGATAAAATATTCTTATACTTGTAATGGATGAACCTGAGAATCATCAAGGAAGGAATTTCATAAATCCATTATCAAATGATTGATTAACCATCCCTTTTCAGGAAGATAAAATATTCTTAAAGGAATGATTTTGAATTAAGTAGAAGGAAAAATATTTCATAAAAGATAAATCCGGAGTGTAAAAAATTAATAAGGAAGGATTTATAATGTTTGGGTCATGAATATGAGTACCATATCATATGGAGATAAAGAAGGAGTTTCTAAATGATTCACATAGATCTAATTTCTCTATCCACCAAGGGTGCACAAAGATGTATCAAGATCTTTGAGAGCACTATTAGTCGGTCTATATGAAGAAGGTGATCACTGAATATATATAAAAGTGCCTAGTATATTAGCAAGAAAAGGCTTAAAGATAAAAATACAAGGGGATGATGCAATAATTACCCATACAAAAATGGAAGTGGGAAAACATCACCATGGAATTTGTTACCAAAGTTCTGAAGACATAAAGAGGAAATAATTCTATATGGTTTGTTGTGGATCATCTTACAAATAGAACTAACTTTATTGAAATTAGATAGGATTTATCACTTGTCCAACTTGCATGGATGTAATCCAGATAATTAATGAGACTACATGGAGTACCCTTATCGATTATATCCAATCGTGACCCATGATTTTCCTCTATGTTATGGAAAGGTATCCAATATTCTCTAAACACTAAGCTGAACTTTAGTACGGCTTATTATCCTCAACCCTATGTTCAATATAAGCGAACTATTTTGACACTGTAAGATATTTTATGAGCATGTTATATAGACTTAAAAGGAAGATGGGATCACCATTTTACATCAGTTGATTTATATTATGACAATAGTTTCTAGTCATGAATCCAAATGGCCCTATATAAAGCCATTTATTGGAAAAGTTATAGAACATCAACATGCTGTGATGAAGTTGGTGAGAAAAATATACCGAGACCTGAAATTGTCAAAGAAATGATATTAAAAGTGAAAACCATTCAACAACACATCAAGGAAGGGAAAATTACCTATAAGATCTATATAGATAATCCTCAACAAGGAATAGAGTTTGAGGTTCATGACATAGTATTCCTTTTTATCTCTCCATGAGAGAGGTTCATGAGATTTGGGATGAAAGGAAACCTATGACCCAGGTACAACGACCACTTTTAGATTATTGATTGCATATGACCTGTGTGATATCGAATAATAATTCAACCAACCATGTCTTAAGTACATGATGAATTCCATATATACCTATAGAATAAGTACATACCAAACCCCTCACATGTACTAAATTCAGAGGTGATATAGCTATAAAATAATCTCTCACACGAAGAGCAGCCATAAAAGATCTTGGACCGTATAGATAACATTCTATGAAAAATACTACTCACCTGGTCAACGTACTATAGAGGAACCATAAATATGAATTTGCAACATGGGAATCAGAGGAAGTGATAAAGGAGACACACAGTCACTTGTTTTCACCATAGTATATAAAACAAAATTTCAAGGGATAAATTTCATAAGGGGGGAAGAGTGTAATGACCCAAAATTTTATCAATGGAAATTCCCTTATCAGAATCATGTCATGTATTATAAATCACATATATCACATAGAGAACCCAAAAAAAACATAATACACACATATTAATAATGATACATTTTTCAGAAAACAAACCAATAATAATTCTGAATATTTCAACAGTACAATAATTAGAAAAGAAGTTGATAAGAATATGAAAATTTGGATATGCTCGATCAACTAGAATGACCGTACTCATGAAAAAAGATGTATAAATAAAATATAATGTTAATAATAAAATATTAATTTAAAATTTCAAAGTATATTTAACCTTGCGAGAAAATTGACGTGATTAATTAATAGAATAAGAGGTATTTATAGGGAGTAGTAAACCCTTATGACTGTTATAAATATGACCACTAGAATAATAACTTGACCTTTAGAATAGTAATGTGTCCATTAGGAATAGTAATATTTTTGTTTGAATAATAAAATTACTAATGAAAGTATAAATAAAATTTAGGTATCTTATAAATGAAAATATGATATATTTATATCATGGAATAAATAAATAATTTTTTTAAAAAGTTTAAATTTTGTGTTCATATTTTTTTAAAACATATATTTTTATTTACAATTTTATAATTAATAAAAGGATTTAAAACAAAATTTATTTTTATATAATAGATTCATTAATTAATATTTTGTTGTAATATAATTATATGATAATTTTATGAGATGTTAATTAATTTTTCAAAGTTTAATAAAACAGGTTATAATATTAAAGTCAATATTTTCATAATAAATGATGAGTTTAAAAAAAAATAAATTAATAATATTTTAAAAACTATTTTCATAAAATGGAGTCCATTTTTTAATTCTACACATCAAAAAATTGTTAGGGTGGTTTTTTGGGATTTTTCTAATATAGTAGAAATTTTGGTAAATAGCGAAGTATGGTAATTTACGTTATTTTACAAATACATGAATTTTATATTAAAGGATGATATATAGATGATGTAATCACCCATTGGTTCAAAATATCTTGATCAATTTACTATATTTAGTCATAGTAATCCAAACTGTTGATATTCTTGACCCAAAATAATAAATAAATGAATTTAAAAAATAAAAAACACCCCTCTTCCCTATAAATTACACCCCTCATCACCCCTTCCCCTAACACCTCCTAAGACATTAATATTATCTAAATTCTACCAAATTCCCTTATAAAGACTCTTACACACTTCCATGACCTTCTATTCTCTAAAGAAGTACAGTCGCAAGTTCCTTAAGGAGGTTCTTAAGGAGACACCATTCAAGAGGTAAAATCCTATTTCTTCATCTTTCAATTTATTTCTATCTTCTAACTTATCCCCACCTATGATATAAAAAAAATTATATCTCTAGTATCATATATATACTGTAATTTTATTTTTTTATGTAATATACATCATCAAATAACTTATCATCTCTTTTTATTCAAAAAATTAAAACAACGTCCATGATGTGTCGAATCACCACCTTCATGGATGGAAAGATTTCATATTTTATTATGACTTAAATTTTGTTCATAAAACCATTTTAATGGTTAAATAAGATTATAATATTTATATTATAACTTATTTCATGTTCCATAACCAATGTCTAAACATAATATTAAATAAAACAAAACTAGTTCATGATGGTTATAAAAACCGCCAACATAAACTAACGATTTTTCATCAACATTTTATCTAATGAACGATTATCATATATGAAAAAGATGATATATGGGACTATTTAAATTTTTTTAATTATATTGATACCATTTAATTCCACATATGGAGTGTTGTTCTCATTTTTAAGGAACTTCCATATTTTTAAACAAAACAATGATGATGAAACCACGAATCGAGCACTCTCGAAAGGATGAAATTAAACTATATAACTCATTGAAATGTTAGTAAATGAACTCAATAAAATTAAAATAAATAAAATATATGTAGAATATATTCTTAATTAATTAATTAATTAATCTAATTTTAGTATCCTGAACATTAATTGTATGTTCAGAACACATTCGTATATTAGGTAAGGGATCTCTCCAAACCTCCAAATTACCTTTGGGTTATGATTTTTATCTCTTTACACAGATGTATTTCTTCATCATCCATCTATTAATTTTCTAAATTATTTTTATATATTCCAAACTTAGGTATCAAGATCATTTAATCTTTATTTTATGGTAAATACATGTTTAAAAGGGTTCTCCTCTCAATTCCTCCTGATAAGAAATCCCTATAAATTGGAACTTCTCCATTTCTTACCTATTTACAAGAAAACTCCATAATATATTTTATTCCACCAATATTTTTACTAAAATTACACATTCTATCATGAAAATGTATCTAAGTTTATTTTTAGTTTTATGCAATCAATTATTCTTTAATCCTATTTAAATACTCTTTATTATTTTACTTAAAACCACAATTTAGTGGGAAATTTATAATGTTATCCAACCACTATTTTTCATGATCTCACTTTATTTGTACTTTATTATTCATGAAGTATTATTATTTTTTTCTTTTATTAATATAATAGAATTTTTGAAACCCCTTATTTTATGAATACTATTCTTATACGCCCCTTGGTTCTAATTTATGAAATGATTACGATACACATTTTGTTTAGGAGGGGGGTTTTAATCTCAAAGGTGTTGATGAAAATATACAGTGTATATTGGCTAAACTAGTTTGGGAGACTATTTCTAGGTTTTCTCTTTGGACTAATTTTATTAAGAGGAATTATGAGAAATTCCATTTTGATTGGGTTGTTAATGGTAATGGTTCACACCTTTGTAATTTTTTTAAAAGTATTGTTTCTCCTATTCTATAGAATTATCATTAGATTGAAGGGAATGGTGACTTTTCATTCTGGAAAAATAATAGTGCTTGTTCCATTCTATTTTTTCCAAGCTGTCCACCCTTGAATATCACTATTATGTAGGAAAGTGAATACCCCTATTCACTGATGTAGTGTTGAATGATATTCAAACAGATGTGTTGCGTAATATCTATTTTCTTGAGGATCCAGACAAATGTAACATTAAATTTTCTTCCGTTGGTAATATGTCATGCATATATTTTTGTTCTATGATTCATCCTTCTCCTATTTTGGATTTTATAGGAAATAGACATTGGTGTAAAGACCTCTCTCCTAAATTTAGTTTTATTCTAGGGAGAATCCGTAATGGTTGTCTTCTAACTGATAATAATATTCAATGGATTTCAATTCCTCTTGTTTCGAAATGTAAATACTGCTTGTTCTATCATTATGAGGCTGTTTTTCATATTTTTTGAAAAAGTGATGGGGCTATTCATTTGTGGGTTCATGTTGCTGGTTTTTTGGATTTTAGTGGGTGTGTGAGTATAGTGGAAAAATTTCTTCAAGCATGTTGGAATTCACAGGAGAGTGGTTCTGCACAAGCTAAGGGGTGGTCTTTAATCTTCCTTACTGCTTGTTGGAAATTTTTGGAATCACAGAATGCTACTACTCATCAAGAAATTATTCTTAACTTCTAGTATATCAGATGTAAATTTTTGAGCCTTGTCTCTTAATTTGTGAAATAGTGTAAATGTGTGAATCTCTCTTTGGTTCTGCATTCTTTTTTTTCATCGGTTACTTTGATGGATGCTACAATTTTTGGGCGGAGGTCTTCTGGAGTATGAGTGCGATGGCATCCTCTTATCGATGAGATTAAATTAAATACTAATCGTTCTTATGTGAAATGAGTTATGTGTAGTGGTGGTGTTGTTAGGGATGATCTTGGTTCAGTTATTGTGACTTTTTATTCTTTCTTTTGGGAGGGTAATTTAGTGGTGGATGAGGCACTAGTGCTACTCTATGGTCTCAATATGTGTAGGGAAAGATCTATCCACCTATCTGAAATTGAATCAGATTCTACTTTTGTGATTAATTCCCTGAAAGGTAAAGTGGATTTCCCCTGGAATATTATCTATTCCATCTGTTATTGAAAGGATTTCATTTATTCAAATATGATTGTTCTTCATACATGGTGTGATGGTAATTTTCTGGCAGTCCTCTTGGATTCTAAAGGAAATCAAGATGAAAGGCTTCAGATTTTTTCTAGCATAGGTTCTCTTCTTATTGATTGTTCTCTGATTTTCTGAGGGGATTCCCATGGTCTTTATCATTTTCAGCCCCCATGAACTTTTTAGCTTGTGTTCTTTCATGTTTATACCTTTTTATTAATAAAAGTTTATAATTTTCAGTCAGTCAAACAAATATGAATGAAAATTTTATTATGGTTGCAAAAAGATAGAACTATAATGCATTCTGTAATCTTTTGTCTCATGAGACGTCATATATGAGATTAGATAGTAAACCTAATCCATCATGGGACTTTTTCCACCAGGTGAGACTGTCTTGGTAGTTAGAATTAACTCTTTCTTATGTCATGTTATGTGTTACTAATATATTTCTATGTTTCCATGATCACATGGTCTCTTGTTCTATATGTCATTATTCCTTATGTTTATTCATGTTCCATTTATTTTTATGACTTCATGTTATGACTTCTAACCCTCATGCTATGCTTTATTCCTATGTTTATTCTCATACTAGAATTTTTAGCTCATCCCTTTTTTATATGTATTCCAGAATGTATCCTATGCAGATGTAGAATCTCAAAGTATGTTAGGATCTCATTATGAAATATTAATATAATGATGTTTTATGATGTTTCCATGATTTTATTTTTATATAGATAGTATTCGAAAGACAGTAGAATTTATGATCCTTGGTTTTTATTTGATATATAATTATGTTTAAAATAATATAATAATATGAAAAAAAGTATAGTGTCTCTATATTACTAGTGAAAGATAGTGTAGAACTATTATCATTTTTTTCAGTTTATAAAATTAAAATATTTTTTTATATTCCAATTTCATTTTCTCGAGATTTATGAGGCCAAGAAGACTCATACCTGAGAGAGTTAGGAAGATAATGAGAAAAAGGCCTCATGTGAGTTAGGTATTGATGAGGTAACATGGATGCAGGTGACCATACATAGTATCAGGAAGAGGTAGTAGATTGACATTGGTTAACAATAAACATATTCAAGTTATTATGGGGTTACTGTGAGGTCATTTTCATTCTTAGAGGGAGATCTTGAATAGTCACCATCAGTTGAAGAGTATTAGGAGATATTGTGAGATCTGAATGATATTATAAATAGCATGCATAGAGAGTGGGAAGATAAGTGGCCACAGTAGGAGTAGAAATGTTGATAATATGAGGAAGTGCTAAAGTACCTGTGACGATTTGTGCATGGTTTGAGGATAGAGTTACATATTCCTACACTTTTAGGAGATCCCATTCTACACATTTTCTTTATAGTGTTTTTAATAATAAACACAGTTAGTGTGAAATGGTTATTTTTTTCATGGAAAGTTTTCTTTTTTATTTTTCATGTTTTTTTCAATGAATACGTTATTCTGTAAAAAAAATACCATTTTTCAATAGAATTAATTATAAATTATATATATTTTTTTGTGATAAACAATTAATTATTTAACAAATACTATTTTAGTTACATTTTGTAGAAGACTCACATTCCATCGTAGTTAATTATTATTGATAGATAGAGATATAAGTCATGAAATTTATTTTGTGTGATGGAAAAAACATAATATGATTCCATTTTCAAACATGATTAATTTGTAATGGATTATAAATGAAAATGACTATTTGAATAGTTATTTAATGTCTTAAACAACTTTTTACAATAATGAAGGTAATCTTCAACAGGAATTGTAATTTCATCAATAAAATCTCTACTATTTTTTTATGTGTTTTCTGAAATCAATCAATCTATAAACCTTAGTGTTATCCCGATCACTAGCTACATTCAGTTCTTTCCCATGTATATTCTATCATTTATTAATTTAATCTATTATTCAGAAGATCATGTGTTCGTCCAAATTATCTGGAGAAATTATTCTTGAATTACCCCAATGTAAACACATAAAAATGATTTGAGAGTGGTCATTTCCATGGTTTTTTGCAAACATGATGAACTCTTTAACCCCATACTCATATTATTTTTGTATAAAATTGGCATCCATGCATTTCTCTTCAATGTCATATTATTTGGTTCAATAATATTAATATTTGACAATAAATCAATAAATACATAGAAGGAATGAATAGGATGCATCATTTGTTTACATGCTTAAATTAAATAAAGTATAACTTTAAAAATTTATATAATAAATTATTATACATTCATATATAAATTATATAATGGAATAGATATAAAGTACTTGTTTTATAATATTGTGAAAAATATATACATATAATAAAATTCATATATATAAATATTATTTTATGTAATATATATGTTTATATAGAGATGCATACAAAAATTAAATATTTGTTTGTAAATATATATTTGTGTGTGTTTATAGAAACAAAAATATACTTATAATACATATAAACATATATAGATAAAACATTTCAACATATAAACAACCATTTTAATGATTATGCTTGAAAAATATGATATATACACAAATAAAGCATACAAAAAACCTATAAATTTAATTATCATACATACTATTATGTAGATATGTGTTTATTTAAATAAAAATATATAAATTTCTATATATATATATACATGTACCATCCCATATTTTCAGTAAGGTTTGAATTATTTTAAGTTTTTACAGAATCCTTATTATGTAATTATTTTGGCTTAAGACCAAGTAACCATTCCATTATGACTATCTGTGTCCTTTTCGATGTAATGGTTATAGGGGGGATGGGGCCTAGCTTGTAACGTCCTGATTCTGGAAGCCACCCAGAGGCGCCCCGTACCTGGTTGGTCACATGGACTCAAGCGCATTTTCCCAAACGCCAGAGGCTTCTGACTAGAAGCGAGGGCCTTGGGTGTGATAGTGGGGAAACTATGCCCTCATTGGCAGAGTACACAGTAGAAGAAAAAAACATGCAATAGCGAAAGCAGTAATAACCAAAAATATAATAGCGGAAGACTAAATCAACAACTGGAGAGCATATGTATATATGAATGATGAATGATACATAAATAGGAAAGAATCCAAACAAGTCACAATGCTGGAAAACACTACAGTACCAAAACAAGTACAAAAGAAAAGTAAACAGCTCCTCAGCATCGCAAGACAAAGCTTGGTCCCATGATCTCCTGCTCCAAGAAATCAAGTTCCAGAAGTCGAAAGTCACTTTCCCTTGTCTACACCTACAACAACATAGTCTTCTTGGGCCCAAAAGCATGTCCCAAACTAGGTGTGAGATAAAATCCCAGTAGGAATTCACCTGAAGATCTGTTCCTAACAGTCCGTGAGTATATGGCAGGCAAAAGTACAATAAATAGTAAACAACAACAACAAGCAGTTGACAGTAAACAGTAAGTAGTAAAACTAGATGATACATATCAGCAATCAATCCACAACAAATCAACAGCAGTGAAACAAACAGGTAATAAGTTGGAAACCCTCTGGGAAGTACTCACATCCATCCCCTCTAGTCCTATCCAAGAAGTACCACAACCCACTGGGCAGTGCGCTCAGCCTAACCCCTCTGGCTTGGTCATACGAATTTATGAGACTCTCTAGGGAAGATCACTCGGTCAATTCACCTTATAGTCTAGGGTAGTCAGGGACTCTCTTGAGGAAGATCACGTGGTCTAACCCTCTTATCCTCAAGGTCTAGAGACTCTCTGAGGAAGCTATATCGGTGAATTCCTCCTATAGCCTCAGTTATACCACAGACTCTCTGAGGAAGCTCACCCGGTCAATTCCTCCTCTAGCATGGGAAGGTTCTTAAAGAGATTCAAACAAGGTAAGACTCTCTGAGGAAGCTCACTCGGTCTACCCTCATGTAGTCTATAAAATCCAAGACTCTCTGGGAGCTCACTCGGTCCATACCTTATGTAGTCTGTAATATCTAAGACTCTATGGGAAGCTCACTCGGTCTATCCCTTATAGTCTATACCACCAGGTTCTCTCAGCCCCATGCCAGTCTTTTCATAATAATGATATAAGGCCAAAGTACACCTATAGAGCAATTTGGCTAACCAAAGTACACCTATAGAGCTACTTAGCTAAACTGTCTACAAGGCAACAAGCATGTCATGAAAAGAGGTGTAGCAGCCAAAGGAAAACGAGACCCAAAGGTTGTAAACATAACAAAGCAAGGGAAAAAACATCCAAGAAAAAAAATTATCCTCTAACATGGTCAAATTACCTCTACACAAGCATACAAGAAAGTAAGGAAAACAATGAAGGCAAAAAAGAGCAACACGCAATACCCCGTTCACGGGTATCTGTGGAAATTCGCACATAAACTCAGGGACATTGAATGGTAAGGCACAAACCACTTACCTCGATCCTAGGAGATCGATATACTTGAACCACGATGGCTGATTCTCCCTAGAACATTGTAGATTTGAGAAAACTCACAAAACGTTCAACCTTAGATAACTTGAGAAGGAGGAAGAATTGAAAAACAAGGCTCAAGAAGAAGGAAGAACTCACCGCTGCGCTTCCAACTCAATAAACAGAGCTTGAATTGGAGAACGGATGGAGGCTCAGGAATTCAGAGAAGTTTCACGGATGTACGACGTGTCTCGGTCGAACCAGACCTAGAAGAAGACGATTATGGTGATTAGGCGTGACCCTGGTCTGTTTAGTGAAAAAATGAAAAGTACACGGCGTGTATTTTTAATGTACACAGCGTGTAGTGGGTTTTTCCATACTTCTCCAAAATCGGCCTCCATGTCACCCCTACACACCATGTGTGTGGTCCGAACACGACCAACACACGGTTTCGAGCGGGAAAAGAGTACATGGCGTGTACTTCAAAAATTTCAAGAAACTCCAAAAATTCCCAAAAACTCCAGAAAAGGAAAGACATACCTGAAATGAAAATCCGAGTTCTTACAAGCTTCCCCCCTTATAGAAATTCGTCCTCAAATTTCCCAAAATTGGTTTAGAAGAAGAAACCTCGAACAACTCCAGCCACTACGATCGAATCTCAGCCTCCCTCTCCCAAGTCTTGTCCTGTACTCACCCGTGCTGCCATATCACTCATACCAGAGGAACATACCGGCCTCAGAGAACCTTTGTACTGCGATCAAAAATCTGGATAGGATCTTCTTCAAATGATGCATCCGCTTCAAACTCAACCTCCTCGGGCTGAAAGACATGAGACGGGTCTGAAAAGTAACGTCGGATCTAAGATATGCGGAAGACGTCGTGCATAGCCTGGTACCTATGAGGTAGTTGAAAACAGTAGGAAACTGGCCCGACTCTCTCCAATACCTCAAACAGCCCGACGTATCGCGGTGAAAGCTTACCCTGTCTCCGAATCCTCTTGTGTCCCAACCTCGGTGCGACACGCAGGAAAGCCTGATCTCCAACCTCGAACTCAAGAGGTCATCTCCACTGATCAGCATAAGACTTCTATTGAGACTGTGCTCTAGCCATCCTCTTCCGAATAAACTCTATCTGCTCTGAGGTCTCCTGAACAAGATGAGGTGCTCACAAAGCTGCCTCTCTTGCCTCCAGCCAACGTAAGGGTGATCGGCATGACCTACCGTACAAAGCCTTGTATGGTGCCATCTGAATGGTTGCCTGAAAGCTGTTGTTGTAGGTGAACTCCACAAGAGGATATGATTCTACCGAGAACCTCCTAAGTCTAGAATGCAAGCTCGGAGCATATCTTCAAACACCTGGATCGTGCGCTCGGACTGGCCATCAGTCTAGGGATGGTATGCTGTACTCAAAAGTACCTGTGTACCTGAGGCCTTCTAAAGTCCACACCAGAACTGAGAGGTAAAGCGCGTATCCCTGTCTGAAACAATAGAGTGTGGAACTCCATGTAGCCATACAATCTCTCATATGTACAGTGGTCCCAGATCATCAACACTAAAGGTTTCCTTGATCGGCAAGAAGTGTGCAACCTTCGTAAGCCTATCGACGACAACCCAAACAGCATCACTTCCTCGAGGTGAGCTTGGTAACCCGGTCACAAAGTCCATCACGACATCATTCCACTTCCACTCTGGAATGGGTAACTGCTGTAAAAGCCCTGCTGGTCACTAATACTCTTCTTTCACCTGCTGAAAAGTAGAACATATAATGAAAAAACTAGCAACATCTCTCTTTATACCTAGCCACCAGTACTGGAGATGAAGATCCCGATACATCTTGGTGATTCCAGGATGAACTTCCCAAACTGAGGAATGAAAATCACGCATCAACTCCTCATGTATGTCTTCTGGAACCCATACGCGTCCTTGGAAACTCAAGATCTTGTCCTCACCCACTGTCCATTTAGGAAGAGGGTCCCCTCCTGACACACTCTCCCGTTGGACCAAGGCCTCTAAGTTAGATAGCTGCCTCATTCATACCTGATCAAGAAGTGTAGAGGAAACAACCACATAAGATAGGACAATCTGTCCTTGCCTGTTGTGCACCTCCAGATGTATCTCAGAGAATAGAGCCATTAGGAGCGACTCACTACTGGCCTCTTGAACTGCCTGAATCTGAGTTATCCTGCTCAAAGAATCAGCCACTGCGTGGACTTTTCCCGGTGTATAGGCGAGCTCAAAATCGAAATACTAAAGATACTCGACCCACCTGCGCTGTCTTAGATTCAGATCATGCTGAGTGAAGATTTAATTTAGGCTCTTGTGGTCGGTGAAAACCAAAAAGTGCTCTCCCAGAAGATAGTGTCTCCAACAGCGTAAGGCATGAACAACTGCTGCCAACTCTAGATCTTGTGTCGGGTAGTTCCTCTCGTATGGACTCAACGACCTAGACCCGTAAGCAACGACCCCATCTCCTTACATAAGCATAGATCCTAGCCCGATACTCGAAGCATCACATTAAACAGTATAGACCTTGACCAACTCCGGAAAGACTAGTATCAGTGCTGACATCAACCTCCCTTTTAGCTCCTGAAAGGCGGACTCACAAGAATTTGACCATAAAAACTTTCCCCCCGTCTTGGTCAGACCTGTAAACAGTGCTTCTAGGCACGAGAAGTACTCAATGAAGCGTCTCTAGTATCCAGAAATCCCTAGGAAACTCTGCACCTCAAAGAAATTCTTCGGATGCTCCCAGGAAACTACCTCTCTCACTTTCTCTGGGTCCACTGATACTCCAGCCTCTGAGATTATGTGACCAAATAAGTGAATATGATCTATCCAAAAGTGGCACTTCGAGAGTTTAGCATACAATAGATGCTCTCTCAGTGTACTCAGAATGATCTCAAGATGTGTGGCATGTCCATGTAGAGTGTGAGAGTACACCAAGATATCATCCATGAAGACCACGACAAAAAGTCCAAGTACGGATGGAACACTCGGTTCATCAGTGCCATGAAAACTGCAGGCGCGTTTGTGAGACAAAACGACATGACTGTATACTCGAAAATACCATACCTGCTCCTGAAAGCTGTCAGAGGTATATCAGATGGTCTAACATGAAACTGATGATAACCGGACCTCAAATAGATCTTCGAGAACACCCTGGCTCCTCGAAGATAATCAAAGAGGTCATCGATCCTCAGCAAGGGATATCGGTTCTTGAATTTTAAATGGTTTGGCTTTCGATAATCCACACAAATCCGAAGGGTACAGTCTCCCTTCTTCGCAAACAGGACAAGCGAACTCCAAGAAGAGGTACTCGGTCAGATGAAACCCTTTTCCTGCAACTCCTCCAACTACTTCTTGAGCTACTGCAACTCAGGTGTAGCCATCCTATAAGGAGTAATGGATACCGGTGCCGCTCCTGACACAATCTCAATCGATAATTCTACCATACACTCCGGAGGTAAACCTAAAAATTCTTCTGGAAAGACATCCCTAAAATGATCCACCACTGGAGGAAAGTCTAACTGTGAAGTCCCCTGGTCATCTAGATAAAGACTAGCAATATGGGCTGTAACTTTCCCTATCCCATGATTCTCTAGTCCAGCTCTACCCACCTAGACATCCCACTCACCTCTATGAAGGAAAGATCTGCCCTCTGGTGATATGAAACTCACCCTGAGGCGATAGTAATCGACGATTTCCTGGAAAGAAACTAACCAGTCCATCCTAAGAATGACATCATAGCCCGTCATATCTAGGACATAGAGGTCCCATAAGAAATGAAACCCTGCAACCTCAAGAGGGAACTCTCTGCACTGACATATGATATATGTACTCGTTCTCAAAGGCGTGTCCAGAGTCAATGAGTCGGTAGACGAAAAGATACAGAGCCCAGGGCTCTCCATGACAACAATAGAGATAAAGCTATGAGAAGCACCCGTATCGAAAAGGGATGAAGATAAAAACGAGTCTACTAAGATTGTACCTTGAACTGTAGAAGGGCCGAGATCCTGCTCTTGATAGGTCTTCTCCACGGCGAAAGACTGGACTGCATCGCGGCCCTGCACCCCTGGCTGACCACTCTGAGCTGATCCACTCTGCTGTTGCTGATGACCTGGTGACTGACCACCACGGCCGTGACCTCCACCTCGGCCTGAATGACGGGAAGAACTCAGGTTCCCTGACTGGTGGGAAACTGGAAAAGCATCTCCAGAACACGGGGTCATAAAAGAACCCCTACCACCATCTGAATGTGAGAAGATGTGACAGAAACGCTGAAGATGACCCACCTTGCCGTAAGACCGGCACTCCATCGGATCTCTCTGGCACTGAGGCCTAGTATTCCCACTCCTACCGCACTAGTATCATACAACCTGGCTGCCAGAAGACGCATCCCGCTGACCTCGATCTCCTCGAGAAGACTCTCTACGACGCTTCCAACTGTCCGTAGGAGGCACACCAGCTCTGGATGACGAACCACCCTGGATCACTGCTCCATAATCTCTCAGATTACGCTCAGTGATCAGAGCCTGGTTGATGATAGAGAATATAGAAGTAAACTGTAATATATTCACCGGGGAATGGATCTCCTGCCTGAGACCGTCCTCTAACTTCTTAGAAAGAAACAACTCATCACCTGCTAGGATCAGTGTGAAATGCTTCAGGTCAGTGAAACGAGATGAGTACTCCATAACAGAAAGAGTACCCTACTGCAGACTCATAAACTCCCAGGCTCGATTGGCCCTTAGGGTCTCCAGATAGAAGTAGTCATAGACGGCGTGTCGAAACTCATCCAAAGACATATCCTGCTGACTCCCTGGCCGTGAGATCACCTCCCACCACCTCTTGGCGGTGTCTCGGAGCATATAAGTATCCATTTTTACCCTTTTCTCTAGAGGGATCTCAAGGTGCTCAAAGATGGTCAGTGTGGCCTCTACCCACGACTCTGCAGCCTGGGGTCCTCCATCCCCTGAAAAAGTAGGAGGATGCTGCTGCTGGAAAACCCGCATCAACTCAGCCATCGATGGGGCAGGAGGCGGAGCTCCCTAGAAGGTCTGTATCATCCTCAGAAAGTCCTCCCTAAACTGCTCCTCAGTGCCCGCAATGGGTATAAATGATGCTGCCAAGGCTGGCACAGTAAGAGGATCTTCAGGAGGTCCCTGATCGGCCATATCCGGTGTCTGATCACCGTCTGGAAACTGACGCATGACCGGAGGACGTCTTGGAGGCATAAATCTGAAAGATCAAAAGCACACCTTAGACCAGGATTAACAAAGATTGAAAACATAGGAGCACAAAATGGAAATAGGGGAATAAACAATCAAGTTTTACAAAACACGACTACATGGAGTGTATAAAAACTACACATCGTGTCTACTTACACCATTAACATGGGCGTGTATCCCTACCCGACAGGTCGTGTAACACCCCAAACTACAAGGCGTGTTGTTCCCACACACGACCTGTACTTTAACTCTAAACCCCTGCCCTAGTCTCCTTACACGGCTAACCCACACAGTTCGAACTAACCCCAGACTACACGATGTGTTCCCTAGGGACACGACATGTACTTAGACTCTGCCTCGGTAGCCCGTGTTGTTATTTACTCAGCCGTCTACATGGATGGACCTTACACGGCATGTTTCGAACAAACACGACATGTATAGAAGAAGGTGACACCATCCTGTGTTTTTCGTAACACAACCGGGTACCTGGTCAAGACTACATGACGTGTTCCGAAAGCAACACAGCGTGTCTTAGAGAAGGTCACGCTAACCCATGTTGTTCGTGACACGGCCGGATACCTGGACAGAACTACACGGCGTGTTCCTTTACAACACGGTGTGTTCTACTCGAGCTTCCCCGACCTGTGTTGTTAGTGACATGGCCGGGTACAAGTATCTACACTACACGGCGTGTACATACCGTACATGGCGTGCTCCTGAATTTATTTTCACAACACCGTGTTCCTGCACACACAGTCAGTAACACGGCCTAAAAACTACACAGCGTGTAACCAGAAAGTACACGCCGTGTATTTTGGGTTTTTCTGGGCAGTAGCTCAGAAACTACATAGAAGCCCAGAAACACGAAAAAAAAAGCAAAGAGGTGCCAAATTCCGATCCGTGAGGGCCCATACTCCCCGCGAATCAAAGCTTGGAATCTCCAACAGTCATGTACAAGAGAAAACAGGATCATGATCCACCAATTTATGATTCATGAGGGCCCATAACACCTCAAAAATCAAAACATGGCGTTTATTTAAACAAATTACAATACAAAAAACCTCTAACAAGGTAGTAGAGATTCTATCAAGAATCTATCACAAAGGAATGCATAATCTACACAAAGTCTATCACAACAGCATGCAACCGCTAATGCACCCTAATTAGCATGGCAAGAATGCGTGGCATGTGATTTCTGCAAGTTTCTATATGATGCATGAAATGGAATACCCTAATCTCATATGGTTGTGACAGAAATAGAACCGTAATATCAAAATAATAGCAGCACAAAGCATGTGAATCACTCTAGGTGAAATCATATCAACTGTAAAATCTCAAAAACAGAAAATGCAATAAACGAGGTAGTATGGATTTTCCCTGTACACGAGTTAGCTACTCCCGGGCACATCTTATTACCAAGTACCGAATCCATCCTATCCCTGGATAAAGTCTCCAAATATTAATGAAAGGGAAAATAATTCCTCTGATACCACTTTGTAACGTCCCGGTTCTAGAAGCCACCTAGAGGCGCCCCGTACCCGGTTGGTCACATGGCCTCAAGCGCATTTCCCCAAATGACAGAGGCTGCCTACTAGCAGCAAGGGCCTTGGGTGAGATAGTGGGGAAACTATTCCCTCATTGGTAGATTACATAGCGGAATAAAAATAAACATGCAATAGAGGAAGCAGTAATAACCAACAATATAACAGGGGAAGACTAAATCTAAAACTGGAGCACATATGTATATATGAATGATGCATGATACATAACTACGAAAGCAGCCAAACTAGTCACAATGCTAGAAAACACTACAGTACAAAAACAAGTATAAAATAAAAGTAAAAAGCTCCTCAGCATCGCAAGCCAATGCTTGGTCCCATGCTCTCCTGCTCCAAGCAATCAAGTTCTAGAAGTTGAAGGGTGCTTTCCCTTGTCTATACCTGCAACAACATAGTCTACTTGGGCCCAAAAGCATGGCCCAAATAGGGTGTGAGATAAAATCCTAGTATGCATTCACTCGAAGATCTGTGCCTAATAGTCAGTGAGTATATGGCAGGTAAAAGTACAATAAGCAGTAAACATCAACAACAAGCAGTAGGCAGTAAACAGTAAGCAGTAAAACAGGATGATACACAACAACAATCAATACACAAAAAATCAACAGCAGCGAAACAAACATCTAATAAGCCGAAAACCCTCTGGGAAGTACTCGCAACCATCCCCTCTGGTCCTATCCAAGAAGTACCACAACACTTTGGGCAGTGAACTCAGCCTAACACCTCTGGCTTGGTCATAAGAATTCATGAGACTCTCTAGGAAAGCTCACTCGGTCAATTCCTCTTATAGTCTAGGGTAGTCAGGGACTCTCTTGAGGAAGATCACGCGGTCTAACCCTCTTAGCCCCAAGGTCTAGAGACTCTCTGAGGAAGCTATCTCGGTCAATTCCTCCTATAGCCTCAGGTATACCATAGAATCTATGAGGAAGCTCACTCGGTCAATTCCTCCTATATCCTGTGAAGGTTCTTAAAGAGATTCAAATAAGGTAAGACTCTCTAAGGAAGATCACTCGGTCTACCCTCTTATACTCTATAAAATCCAAGACTCTCTGGGAGCTCACTGGGTCCATCCCCTCTGTAGTCTGCAATATCTAAGACTCTCTGGGAAGCTCACTCGGTCTATCCCTTATTGTCTATAGCACTAGGTTCTCTCAGCCCTATGCTAGTCAGTGCATAATAATTATATAAGGCCAAAGTACACCAATAGAGCTACTCGGCTAACCAAAGTACACCTATAGAGCTACTTAGCTAAACAGTCTACAAGGCAACAAGCATGTCATGAAAACAGGTGTAGCAGCCAAAGGAAAATGAGACCCAAAGGTCGTAACCAGAACAAAGAAAGTGAAAAAACATCCAAGCATAATAAATTATCCTCTAACATGGTCAAATTACTTCTAAACAAGAATTTAAGAAAGTCAGGAAAGCAATGAAGGGAAAACGGGGTATCACGCAATACCCCGTTCATGGGTATCAGTGGAAATTCGCACATAAACTCAGGGACTTTGAATGGTAAGGCACAAACTACCTACCTCGATATTAGGAGATCGATATACTTGAACCACGACAGTAGATTCTACTTAGAACATCGTAGATCTGAGAAAACGCAGAAAATGTTCCACCTTAGATAACTTGATAAGGGTGAAAAATTGAAAAACAAGGCTCAAGTAGAAAGAAGAACTCACCGCTGTGCTTCCAATCCAATCGACATAGCTCGAATCGGAGAACAGATGGAGGCTTGGGAAGTCGGAGAAGTTTCAAGTCCGTACGACATCTCTCAGTAGAACCAGACCCAGAAGAGGACGATTATGGAGATTAGGCGTGACCCCGGTCCGTTTAGTGAAAAGAAAAGAAAAGTACACAACATTTATTTTTAAAATACATAAAGTGCAGTGGGGTTTTCCGTACTCCCCCAAAATCGGCCTCCACGTCACGCCTACACACTGTGTGTGTGGTCTGGGCACGACCAACACATGGTTTTGAGCGGGAAAAGAGTACACGGCGTGTACTTCAAAAATTTCCAGAAACTCCAAAAATTCCCAAAAACTCCAGAAAAGAAAAGACATACCTGAAACGAAGATCCGGGTTCTTATATAGCTTAATGCTAAAAACATGCCATGTATTTAAATACATGGCTTGTATTAAATACTAGATGTGTATTGGTCAGACCAGACCCCTTTCAAGATGTGTATTGGGTTTTTCCTCAAGGGAAAAACCCAAGCTTTACACAATGTATAATGTTTAAATACTGTGTAAATGGACAAGGTTTGTTTTTTTAAAAGAGCTAGGGGATCTTAATTTTATATAACACCCCCTCTATTCCTACATAATAGAAACAATGTGTGAGGGAGCTCCTCCATGCATATCTTAGGATTACATCATTATTCTTCATCCGAGCTCCATTCTCTTCAATGTAAACCGAATTGAATCTACAACTGTAAGCTTTTAATTCCTCTTCCTTCCTTTTATTGATTATCTTTTCATATTTATTACTATTTTAGATAAATATTATATACCCTATTTTTAGGTATTTTACTATATTGGAAATTTCTCTTGTTTTAGATCGATTCAAGGGATGAAGCTGGAGAAGGATAATACTACATCCATAAGGTAATTGGTCTAGTAATTTTCTCTAAAAGTGTTGTTGTATTTTATAATGAGATGTTGTTCCACACGCTGGGATTTAATGGATGCCTAAAAAATGATTAATAAATTATATTAAATGGTTCCCAATGTCCAATGTATCCTTAAATACCTAAAAATAAATGTTCTGGAGTGTTTACCGTGACATGATCCACCCCATGGGTGTGACCCTTCTTAAGGGATTAACATCCCTATACCTTAGAACCAAATTTAAATGATCTTATCTCGGATATGTGAATTCATATAAAGGATATGATAGGAATTGTGTTTTGGCCCCTTTTATTTATTCCACAGATTTATTTACTTGAATTAAATGGATTTTCCAACATGATTAAATTATAATGGATGGAATTCCATGTTTAATGGTATGAGCTATTGATATCTAATCCATAACATCATGTCAAATAGGGGATGATATAAGGTTCCTGCATTAAGGAAACCTAGTATGTGCTTACTGTGCATTATAATTAAAATTGAAGATACATCTATATTTGCAGGGAGTGATAGTTGGGGTTCATTTTTATAGATCTCCTTGGATGGATTCACCTATGGGATTAATTAATTACCCATGGGAAATACCAGTTCCCAAGGGTAGATACCTTGGATGGGATTAGTGGGAAATATGGTTATACCAATCCACAATTGATACTTAGTCCTCTATGTGGTATTTACGGGATTGGATCAGAGTGTCATACTTTACAACATGCCAAGAGTGATACTTGGGATTCCTTATACAAGTAACCTTGGATAGACTCTTACAGTGACGAGTATTTATAGTGTTTCAAGAGTGATACTTGGGATTCCTTTTAACAGATCACCTTGGATAGGCTCAAGATTCCATTTGTTAAATTCTATTGATATCTTGTAATAAATGATTGGATTATATTTATAAATCCTAGGATCTGACTACCAAGCCAAAGGATATTCTTGGGGCTTGAACCATGTCTAATCTTTCCTTTGAGATTACCAGGTTATGTTCTCTATAAATTTATCCAAGTAGGATTGAAATGTATCTATATATATTTATACATATACTATATCTGCATAGGATGAACTTGTTTCAATGATATCCAACTTAGGTTGAATCAGGCAATGTCAAACAGGAATCCGTTAAGGAACCCGATCTGATGTGTTTTTATTTATTTACTTCTTTCCTTTTATTATATACCTATATAATGCTCATTTTAGATGCACGTAATATATTTTTTCTAGATATATTTGGTGGTGCACTAATGAGTATATATCACACCCTTTTTAGGCCACCTATGGTACCCTAACAGACTCTATTACTACAATTGTAGAAAAAGGTAAATGGACAACTTCTGATGTTTGATTTTCTATACTAGGTCAGAGTATGGGGGTAGAGGACTGAGATTATGCTCATGATGCCAGTGGAGGAATATTTTGGTATTTTTGTGTTTTTTATAATGATTTATAATCTTGTACCCCTACATCTTGAGTACTTAACTTTTGTATAAAATAATAGAATGATCATCATTTTTATATCAGATATTGATTTATCTTATACGTGTTGGTTATGTTGGAAGATTTATTATTATTCCATTGAAAATTATTTATTATTATTTCTTTTGATTACCATTATTATTTATCATTGTGACACACTCTGATAAAAAGGGTATGGTCTTCCCATGATCACACCCTAGGTCCTCACTACTAGTAGGTATCATCTGTCATGTAGGGATCCATGCTTGAGGTCATGTGGCCTACCGGCTTGGGGCACCACTTAGTGGATTCTGGGTCGGGAAGATACAAAGTGGAATCAAAGGTATTTTTTTTATTTTCTCTTACTATTTTGGTATAAGATAGGAGACTAGTAATGTATCAATTTTTTTAACGATTCTATACCTGGGAGTACCTTACCCATGTATAGGGGAAACACAAATTGATTTGGATGATATATCTCTCTTTTGGTTTGTTCCAATTATAGTTTAACTTATTTCACTGTTGGGTGACATACAACTTTTGTGTCATTATTACTATTGATTTTATTATTATGGATCAACTTTTCCCAAGTCCTTGTACAACAAGGAGGTATCATCACATGCATTAGTATTGGCACTTGAATATTCACATGTCATGTATTATGCCATTCCATATTTAAACTACTGTATGCATTTCTTGAATTTCCTATTAATGCTGTGAGTACCTTGACTTTTATATATGGAAATGTGTTAAAGTTTCTTATAGATATAGAATAATTGGAATAAATAAATTTAATGAATCAATATAAATTGTATTTTACATTATATTTTGATGATGAAGCCTTAATTTACCAATTAATCCATGTTTGAACCATGATGTATTGGTTCTATAGGATGAAAAATTAGATGATTTTGATTATATGAATTCCAATTGTAATTTATGAAGCATGTACTTCTATAAATTTGGTATGGTAGTTTATTAAATCAAATCATTATACATGGAATATTACATCTTGATATAAGATATAAAGGGATGGACATTGTTACTTGATAAAATAATTGCAATTTATAAAGTATATGGGCCATTATGAATTGGGAATGGTGATGAATCTAACTGAACTATGATATCTTTATTCATATAAATAAATTTGATCTTAAATAAATTTAAACTTTTAAATGAAATGGTTCTCATTAAATGGGGTTACCAATTTAAAATTAAAGGCTTTTTCCCTCTACATCAAGAAATTGAAACTCTATATACCAAAACCTATGATGTGTGATATGAGACCTTGACCTAGACCTGACCTTAGTAGTGGGTCGTAGGAAGTGTCTCTTGTGATATGCTGTGAATTTTATCATCACCTAGAACTGACTTTAGGAGCAGAAAGAGAGGCGTGAATAATTTATAGTAGAGATTTTTACATTTATTTTCCTATTATCTTGATCCAATCCACCTTTACATATTTTTTGATGTGTGTATTCAAAAATTATAGAGCAATGCTACCACGACCTCCTCAAGCCTTGCACCAAGTGGGGGGAGACGACCATGCTTCAGAGATGTAGGGCCCAGAGCCACCAATATTACCTCATGTAGTGCCACCAGAGTCACCTAATGATCTTTCTATACTGGGTGCTGATGATTTGTTTGGGAGATAGCTTCTTACACTTTATACAATCTGTACATGGTGCTCGACGACCTTCCCATACTAAGGCAGAGTTGATGTGAGAATTCGAACAACAATATCCTCCCTCTTTATTGGTGGATGGTGGTACTCAGGATACAAAGTAATTTATGGAGGCCATGTTATATATATTTGAACATATGTAAATATCCATAGTGGAGAGTCATGCTTTCAACTTATATGATTCATGAATCCACTAAGCATTGGTCAGATGTCATATCTCAAGTTGATCATATTTAGGGTATGGTATGGGTAGACTTGCAGACAGTCTTCTATGACTAATTATTTCTGCAGAAGCTGAGAGAGGGATATTATAGATATTTTATACCCTTATAGGAGTTTTTTAGGTCTATGATGAATTATTCAACTCATTTCCCCATGGTTCATCATTTTTCACTGACACTGACCGGTGATGATTTAATGACTCTGAGATAGTTTGAGGATGGGATTAAATATGCCATCTGATCGTAGGTAAATGTTTTCTAGAAAACCAAAATTTTATAGATAGAGAATTAGACCCTCAACACCAATCAAAAGATGATGGAATATGGAAATGCGATCCAGGATGGTTAAACATCGAGATAGAGAGGCAATTTGTCTAGCGGAAGGAACCATCACTTTGAGTCTACTCATAGGGGTAGTTCTAGTTAGATGATGCACACTGATAGTTATGTGTTATTCCATTAATGTGGTAGGATAGTCCATAATAATCCCTAGTGTATGAGCAACCCAGTTAAGTGTTCAGTTTGCGGAATTATAGGTCACCTTTAACAATTATACTGCACTTTGCCTCTAGTACCTAGTGAGAAATTATTTGTACCGTCACCATATTCAGTTATTGGATCCATAGCTCCACACCCAGAATGTAGCGGGTCTACTATCTGCCATTCATTCGAAGGAGGAGGTTTTGACCTAGTCATCTAGAATACAGAGGTTCAAAACCAGCAGAGAATACCTGCTCATGATAGTCGGGTTGTATCATAGGGTTGTATATCTGGATATGTCTATATAGTGAATCATACTTTGAAGGAGTAGAGTCCATGTCCTTATACAATTAAAGATACTATAATAGTAGCCTCTACAACAGTATCTAAATTATTTTATATAGGTGCATCACATTCTTTTAAGTCTACACCAATTATATAATGTATGACCCTTTAAATAGATTTCTTATGTGGAATGGTTACTCTCGACACACTCTTAGGGGTTCGATTAGAGAGTATACCCAGGTTAGGGACTTCCCTCTTGAGTTGGGTGGATATATATTTATATGTAATGTTTTTTCCATTGATATTATAGGATTCTATGTCATTCTCAGGATGGAAAGGTTGGTTCTATACCACACCAATATTGATTTCTACCATAGAAGGGTGTCTTTTACATCATTTGAGGGATTTACTTATGTTTATAAGGGTGAATGAGATGTCTATGTGATTCAAACTGGGACCGATTTTTATGGGTTTGGTAGAGTGGAAACCCATATATATATCCTCTTTATGAGAAATCAGGGAATTTAATATATAAAATCCCCTCATATGGTTGAATGTTTTAGAGATGTTTTCCCTAATGACTTCTTTGGTTTACCTCCTATGAGAGAGGTGGAGTTCACCATTGAGCTAGTGTAGGGAATAAAATTACTGTACATTCCTCCTTATAGGATAAAACCTACTAAGAAATAGGAACTCAAGAAGAAATTAGAGGACTTGGAAGCTGCGGTTTTCATATGACCCATTATTTCACCATGGGGTTCACCTGTGCTTTTCATCAAGAATGATAAAAATACCCTCAGATTGTGTATAGATTAATGATGACTGAAGCAACTTAAACATAAGAACTGGTATCCACTGCCTCGTATTTATGACCTCTTCCACCTGCTCTGAGGAGTGATGGATTTTTCCAAGATCGGTTTGTGGTTGGTTTTCCATCTGGTGCGAGTTAGACCATCAAACAAACCACATACATAATTCATGAGTAGATATGACCTGTACAATTATCTGGTTATGAAATTCGACCTTAAAAATGCCTCATTAGACTTTATGGTATTTATGAATCAGGTTTTAAACCCATATTTGGATTCATTCGTGTAAGTCTTTATGGATGACATCTTTTTGTGTTCTCATACTTTACAAGATCATGCCAAAAATCGTGAGAACATGATGAATACATTGAGAGAGAACTAGCTGTATTATAATATCACCAAATTCCCCTTTTAGATCAATAGGGTTTACTTCTTAGGTCATATAATCCTAGATACATGAGTTTATGTTGACCCAGAGAAGTTGAGTGCCATAATTTCTTAGGATAAACCGAATAATGTCTTTCACATACAAACTTTATTAGGGATGGATGGTTATTACACATGTTTTATTTATCATTTTTCACACCTAGTAGCACCTATTACAAGATTGAATAAAAAGGGTGTAATGTTATTATGGTATGAAGACTAAAAAACAGTCTTTCAAGAGTTAAAAGGGAGACTAACTTCAAAACCAATCCTAATTCTACTAGAGCTAGTAAAAATCTATATGGTTTACTATAATTATTTATGAATTTGGGTAGGAGTTGTTTTGATATATGGAGATTGAGTAGTAGTGTACACATCCCACCAACTGAGACCCCATGAGTAGAATTACCCTACCCAAGAGCTCGAGCTTGCAGCTATGATTGCTACTTTAAACTGTTGGTGGCATTATCTATCAGGGGAATGGTTCATTTTTACCACAGTCTATAAAATTATAAAATAAATTCTTGTATAGTCTGATTTAAATATCAGGTATTATAAATTGGTAGAATACCTAAAATTGTTTTTGTTTGACCGTACTTATATAACAAGAATGTGGAATACAATAGTTGGATCCCTCAGTTGGAAGATTCAGACAATGTCCATCCAAGAAGCAAGCAATTAGAGGTATTTGATGGATATGTTTTTTGATATGCACTCAAAGTTTAGAAATATCATGGGTATCCTATATTAGCATCTATAATAGTGACATATTCCCTTCATGAACCGGTTCATATGAGACCAATTTCAGATCCCAAGGGCCTAGTGCCAAGAGAGAGCATCTCCAGTAAGAACACACCTCCTAGTTGGGTTGTCGATGAGAGTGAGGTTATGCTCTTTCATAGGAATATAAGGGTCCCTATAGATACATGAGAAGATTTGATGTGGGAATCATATGAATCTATCTGGCCACTTCACCCTGGTTTTACCAAGATGTACTGAGGCATACATCGTAAGTATTGGTGGTTTAGTTTGAAGGGGTAGATTGTGGGTTTTATCGCATAATGCTACACATTTTAGTTGGAGAAGGTTGAGAACCAGCAACCTGCAATAATTTTACATCCTCTATCTATTCCTAAGTGGAAATGGTATGACATTATTATGGATTTCGTGATGGATTTATGAGATCCCCTTGTGGATGTGATGTAGTATGAGTGATCATCGACAAGTTGACCAAGGTTGAACCATTACTACCTCTATAAGAGGAATTCTATATTGAGGATATTGGTAGGGTTTATATTGAAGATATTTCACATCATTATTGTGTTCCATATTCTATTATATTATATTGATATTCTCATTTTACATAAGAGTTCTGGCATGGGTTGAAAAAAGAACTGGGTTCATAGGTGCTCCTGAGTACATCTTATCACCCTGAGATCGACGACCAGCCAAAGAACATAATAAATGTTTAAGAGGACATGATCCAAGAACGTGTCCTTGATTTTAGAGGTTTATGGGAGAAACAAAAACCTCTAATTTAGATTTTATATAATAATATATTTAATGAAATGATTCATAAGGATCCATATGAGGCCATTTATGGTAGGCCATGACATTCAACCATGTGTTGAGTAGAGGTAGCTATGGTGTAAATATTTGGTACCCATCTCATTCAGGATATTTCATAAAAAATATGGATAATTCAGAATTTTATGACTATTTCTCATTTTAGGCAGAAGTCTTACACCGATCATCACCATTGACCTTTGAAGTTTGAGGTGCGATGTTGGGTCTTTCTAGGGAGTTTCTTCTAGATTAGGTCATAAACAAATTCATAGATAGGGTAGTATATTTAATCATTATGTATGACCTTTAGAGATATTATAGAGATTCAGGGTGGTAGCTTATCAGTTACAATAAACTTAGAGGTACCATTCCATGCATGAAATCTTCCATGCATCACAACTTCGGTGTCATCACATTGGCCCATCTCATTTGTTTGATCCTGAGGATATTGACAAGGATGTATATGCTAACTTGTATGAGCATCCAATGTGTATCATGTATTAGAGCATGGTGGCTCTCTGAGGAAGGTCAGTTTCTCTCATCTGGGTGTTATGGCATTACAACTATGTGTAGGATGAACTACTACAAAATAGGCCTTTAAAAATGCTAAAAATGGCCTTTATTAGCACTAAAACAGTGCTAAAAACTAAAGCGATATTAAAATAACTAGTATTTCATCAGTGATAAAAATGTGATGATAAATGGGTATACTGTAATATGATGAACCAACACACTTTAGCACTAGTTTAGTGTACTATAATATCACACTACAACACCAAAAACACCAAAAAATTAGAAAAACCAAGTTTGAATACAAAATTTAAATGAAATAAAATTTACAACACAAATACAATAAAAACACTATATTATATACATATCAAATATTGGTTTATAAAATTAAATAATTAAAATTTATTACATACATTAAAAAATAGCAGTATTCCTTTTTATTTTAATAGTTTCCCCTTATCAAGAAAAAAACAAAACACCTGAATAGGAAAACAATTCTTATGTTAGTAATAATGTAATGAAATAAATTAAAAGAAATGTTAATTTTAAACTAAACTTTGAGTCATTTAAGGAACACTTTATATCATATTGATTTGTGGTTGTTTATTTCACGTCACACCATTTATTATGAATCTTTAAGAATTATCTCTGTGAAAATTAACTAAAAAAGTATAAGATTAAAATGATAAGAAAATTAATTATGTAATAGAAGATATAATGATTAGAGAATAATATGGGCTTGTTTTTCAGTTTTGGTGATGTGATGCATATTTTAAATTAAAACGATACATATATATTGGTAAGAATCACTTAGAGTCATAACGGTCACACATTGATTCAGATTGACGTTCGAATGATTTCTACACGTTCTAAATGAATTATAGATAATTTTATTAAAGAATCTAGACAACCTGAAGGTGTTTTCTCAGTTTTGAATACGTCGCTTTTTTTTAGTAAAATTTTATTTTAAACTCGAAGCATGCACATTGAATCATACCGATCATATCATGTATTTCATTGACATTATACCAATTCTTACACATCAAAAATGACATATGAATCTTTTTTTAATGATCAAGATAATTCGAGTGAGTTTTCTTAGTTTTCAGTGAGTGAAATTTGTTGAACTAAACTGTCAATTTTAAACTGATAAGGGAGACATTGAGTCATACCATGAAAATAGTGTATTATATTGAGGTGAAGAATATTTATACACATGAAAAATTATTAATGGATCATTTCACAAAAGCATTAAAATAATATGATTGTGTTTTCTTACTTTTTATTAGGTTAGACATCCTTTTTACTAATATTGATGTCAATTTTAAATAAAAAGAGACACTTAGAGTCATATCGATCACACCGTAAATAATATTTAGGTGAGAATAATTAATAAACATCCCAAATGGATTATGGTTCATCTTTATATTGTATTAGAACAATATTGATGTGTTTACTTACATTTGAGTACATCATATGTCTTTTTTACTAAAATGTCTTTTTAAACTGGAAACACTCACCTTGACTCACACCGATCAAATCGTGTATAGGTTTGATGTGAGACAGATTCCTACATGTCAAAAATGACTTATGAATTAATTTCCTAAATTATTAATAAAATTAAAGCGTGTTTTCTTAGTTTTTAGTGAGTGACATTTTTAATCTAAACTATTTATTTTAAACAAATAACAGACACATTGAGTCCTAATGGGAACATCGTGTATCTTATTGAGGTAAGGATGATTCATACATATAAAAATTGACATATAGATCATTTACATACAATATTGAAATAATATGAATACATTTACTCAGTTTTGAGTAGGTCATTTCTCCTTTTCACTAAAATTGATGTCAATTTTAAATAAAAAGACGCACCTGGAGTCATATCGGTCACAAAGTGTGTCAGATTGAGTTGTATATGATTCCTACACATCTAAAATGACTTACAGATCTTTTTCTAAAGTATAAAAACAATATAAATGTGTTTTTTTGATTTTGAGGTGGTCATTTTTCCTATTTACTAAAATTGATGTCAATTTTAAATTAAAAGAGGAAATTAGAATCGTAATGGTCATACTGTGCATCAGATTGAGGAGAGAATGATTCATAAATTCCCAAAATGTCTTATGGATCATTTTAATATAGTATTAAAACAATCCTAATGTTTTTATTAGTTTTGAGTACGTTTTTTGTGTTTTTTACTAAAATGTCATTTTAAACTAGAAACATGCACTTTGACTCATACCGACCACATAATATGTCGGTTTGAAGTGATACCAATCAGTACACATAAAAAATAACTTATTTATCATTTTAATTAATTATAAAGACAATCCAAGGGAATTTTATTGGTTTTTAGTGAGTGACAATTTTTGACCTAAACTGTAGATTTTAAACTGATAATAGTCACAATGAGTCATACCAAGAACATCATATATCAGATTATGTTTAGACTTATTCCTTCACATAAAATATGACTTATGGATATTTTACCTAATTTATAAAGGTAATATCATATCATTTTATTGTTTCTATTAGGGCAGTTGTCTTTTATACTAAAACTGGTGTCAATTTTAAATAAAAAGACACACTTGGAGCCATACCAGTCACATCATGCATCTGATTGAGGTTATGTTGATTAAAAAACATCTCAAATGAATTATAGATATTTTTCCTAAAGTGTAAAATCAATCCTAATGTGTTTCCTCAGTTTTGAGCACATCATTTGTTTTTTTACTAAAATTCCTTTTTAAACTAGAAACACATACATTAACTTATTTTGATCACATCGTGTATCTATTTTATATGAGATTGGTTCCCCCACACAATAAATGACTTATGGATCAATTTAATAAATTAACAAGAAAAATTCATTGTATTTTCTCTCTTTTTGGTGAGTAAAATGTTTTGAACTAAACTTTCAATTTTGAACTGAAAATAGTCAGATTGAGTCATATTGGCAACACCATGTGTTGAATTTAGGTACGACCAATTACTACATGTCACATATGACTTATATATTGTTTCCTTAAATTATAAAAACAATCACAACATGTTTTATATGTTTTGAGTATGCTACTTTCCATTTTTACTAATATTAATGTCAATTGTAAATAAAAAAATCACTTGGGGTCATACCAGTCTCTCCATGTGTTAGATTTAGGTTCAGATGATTCTTTCACATCCTAAAGTCTCAAAAAAATCCTCACCACTAATGTTACCATGTTTTCATTTCCTTTCTATGTCAAGCTTCCAACACTGTAGACTAAATCGAATTTCTTAGCTGAAAAACCTTTCTCATTGTTGATAGTCAGAAGAGAAGATGAAGTTAATGTTCCCATTAAACCATGAGAAGTTACCCAAATGGGTATATGAGCTTTCTATACTCTTCTAGATTTAAACAATAAGAAAGGTTTTTCGGATAAAAAAACGAATTAATATACAATGTTGGTAGTTTGTCAAGGAATGGAAATAAAAATGGAAAATGTGATGACATTGACATAAAGAATCATTTTATCTCTTTTTAGGATTTTTTTAGATATTTGAAGGAAAATTATGACTTCTCAAATGATCTTTGAAAAAGAAATAAATAATTATTATATAAAAATGATAAAGGAACTAACTTATAAATAGTATATAAAATGATGCAAGAATTAATTAAATAAGTAGTATAAATTCACCTTTTATTGATGGGAATATTTATTCTTAATTCATTTTCTTGTTTTCATTACATTAGTTGTAGGCTCAAATTACAATCTCTCATGATATGGAGTATCTTAAAACAAACTACCCCAAATTGAACAAAATAAATCACTTTTATAAGAAAACAATTATTATATGATTAATACTAAAAATAAATATATTAAACATAAATATGAAACAATAAATTAATTCTATAGATAATGATTTTTCTATGAAAACATTGTTGACCACATGGATGTAGTGATGGTAAACTAGAATGATGATAAAAAATGTAAATAGACCACAACAAACAATCAATTGACAAGGGAGAAGAATGAGAATAAAATAAGATACTTTGTATTGAAGCTTTGAATCATCCTTGAGAAAGTGAAGATGTCCTATTGGGTTTATAAAATATTTTTTCTTTACAATAATTAATTAAATACACATAAGATATTCATTTTCAAAGGTAAACATTATAGATAATTCTAATAAGGGAAACTAAACATTTTATTATTTTAAATAATTTCAGTATTCTTTGAAGAAAATGGGTAATTGGAATTAAAAAATAATTACTCCACTATGGTAGGTGTTATCCTATGATCCAAAGATAAATGTTATATACAATTTACATCCTCATCAGCTCATATTTGGAATAATTATCATTGTATTTTGTGGTTTGGTACCCATCCTCTTTCTTTTGTGTACATACACCTACGTTTCTTAAAATAAACAAAGTAATAGTCATCCATATGATTACTACTACTCATAATAGTACAAGAAACAAAAAATGGATGAGGGATGGGCCCCAAGAAACAAATTAGAATAATAATTGTTTGAGAGGTGGAACTGATGAGAATGATATTTGTATTATATTTTGTTCTCTAAAAGGGGTAATTCCTCCCATTTGTGAGTATTACATGGTTCGTAATCCAAGATTCCTAAGGTTGGAACCAAAAGAAAATATTAAAGAATGATCTATTTTTAGATTAATTAAAATAAAATATACACAGTGTTTATTAGATGTGTGGTAAAATAAATGAATTTGTTTTTAAGAAGTATTAATGAGTGGGTTATCATTTCAAAGATGGATATATTTTTACAAAGGTATAAGAAACTAAACTAACCATTTTTTGTTTGGGGTTTGTAAAAATGTATGTCAATTATGTTTGAAAGAGAATGTTGATTTGTGGTAGTGAAAAATTGATCATATTAGATAATGAGATTATTAAATACAGACTAAAAAAGGGTGGGTTGAGATGTTTTTATGATGACAAGACAAAATTGATAGATATTGTTTAGTAATTAGAATGGGGTTATTTTTAATAATTAAAATAATAATGAAACATCATAGGAAATTAATTTTGAATTGAGTAGCATAGAGATGATAACACATGGCTATGGGTGAATCAAAATAATACATTCCTATTGTGGAATATAAAGAGGGATTATCAACTACAAGAAATACAAGTAAGGCTGAAATCAATGATTAAAATTTCATTGGTGTTCTGAAAATTTCTTTGAAAAATCGAATGGGTAAGACTCTACTTAAAAAACCTTATTTTTTCCAAATAGAGCCTAAATCATTTAGAGAGGCTAAAAATAATGATAACTAGATCAAATCTATGTATTAGTAGCTTGACCCAAATAAGAACAATGTGACATGGGAAATTGTTCCAAGGATAGAAGACAAAAATATTATGAGAACCAAGTGGGTGTTCAATAATAAAATCATTGACCATGAAAAAGTTGCTCAAAATAAATAATGAATAGTGTGCAAGGGGAAATAATAGATCAAATGAATTTATATTTTGATAAATTTAATCCTATATCCTTATTCGAAACTATTTGATTTTTCTTGGCTATTTTAGTGTAAATGTAGTTAAAAGTATACCAAATGGATTTCAAATCTATGTTCCTAAATAGAGTTCTTAAGGGGGATCATACATTGTGAAGATATATGGGATTATTATGGATTAAAATGAGGGAAATGTGTTTTAGTTAAATAATTATTTGTATATGATAAAGAAAAAATTGATGAATTGGTATTTACGGTTTGATCAATACCTAAAAAAACTTAGTTTTTAGCTAGGTAGAGTTGATCACAACCTCTATATCCCGAAGGATAATGATTAAAGGATGTTGGTACTCATATATGTTGAAGAAATAATATTTTAGGAATAGAATAAGAAAAAATAAATTTGTTTTATGGATCATAAAAGGTACGATATAGAGATGTCTATGATTGATGAAACATTTTCCTTGGTTTATAGGCAAATTAAGGAAATCATAGCACACTAATTTCTCAATAAAAATATGAAATAGAGGTTCCCAAGTGATTTTCAATGTAATATTCTAGACCAAGGACAACCCCAACTGCTATATAGATGAATTTTTTAAAATTTGATGATTTAAAATAGGTAGATGTCATGAAATATTAGTATTGGGTGCCTATTATTTCTCACAACAACATGAACCAATATTGGGTTTGATATATTTAAATTTAAAAATTACCAATGATATCTCAAGGAGATCCACATGTTATCGAGGAAAATGATACTTCAGTATATCTAAAAAATAATGAATTATGGGTTGTTTTACTATAGGATAGTGAAACTGAACTTGTTGGGATGCACAGATGTGGGATGAGAAGGTTGAGTAGATAGCTGAGGGAAATTAGAGATATAAAAAATCCGGGATTTTGATAAAGCCTCGATTTTGTTCGACCCTTGTATCACTCGAGAATTAGATTCGAGCCTTGGAATAGTTGGAGCCTTGATTCTAGCCTAGATTCAAGCATTTATTCAACAATGAGAAGCATCGATAGCAGGTGTCTTTCATGGAGAAATTCGGATATCACGAACTGGTTCACGATTGTTAGGGTTCTAAAATAAATTGTGACACTTTTATCATTGCTTTAAGAAAAACACTGATAAGGATATCTTTTATCATCGTTAAGTTAATATTCACTGATAAAACTAATATTTATCAATTCTTTTATTAGCGCTGATAAAGATATAGATTTATCAATGCTAAAAAAGTGCTAATGAAATCCATATTTATCAGTACTAAAATGTTAACACCGAAAAAATGGATTTTATCAGCACTTTTTTAGTGATAATAAATTTGTATTTTTATCGGCGGTAAAAAAGGACTGATAAAGTCTAATAATACTTTTTTTTAAAATACTACTTTTTAAAAAAAGTGCAATTATTATATGTAATTATAATTTTTATAATAATAATTTTTATAGAATAGTAATTTTATAATTCTTTGAATATATAGATATTTATATATATAATTATATAAATACTCTTTAAAAAATAACATTTATATAATTATATATATTTGTATAATTATATATATATAAATATATATAGTAAATACATTCATTATTTAAATAAATTTATTTTAGTTTTATAATTATTTGAATATATATAATTAATGTTTTATAATTATATAAATAATTTTAGAAAACAATTTTTATTTATTTATAATTATAAATGTTTAAAAATAGTAAAAATAAATTTATTTATAATTTTTTTTAAGTAATATATTTTTAACATTATTAATGAATTTTTAATCTCAGGTGCATTCATATAAAAATGAGTAAAATTGCATAATTAAAAACGAATACACATTAATAACATTGAAAATTGGATACATTAGATTAATTAACTATAAATAATTAAATATATATAACATAGTAAATAAATAAATATAAAATAAATAATAGAAATTGAATAAATTTTCAAAAAAATATTTGTGTGTGTGCGTTATAAAAAATGAATTAATTATGTACATGTGAAATCAATATAATATGTTTGATGTATGTTAAATTGAAAAATCAAGCAACATTCAATTATGTCCATTATTTGATGCAATTAGCCAATATTTTGAATTCATTTTAATTTTTCATTATAATCCATTATTTACTAAATATATTAATATTTAATGTAAAGAATAAATATTTTGTATTATATAAATCATATTTTCATACATTCATATATATATCTATATATTTAATATATACTATTTATTAAGATTATAAATTATTATTTAATTAACAAAAGGTTTGATATTTTTCTCAATTTACATGTTTTTAATTTAAATTTGTTTAATTTTTATTTTACATTTATCTATATATTTAATATATACTATTAATTTGTGTTTATAATATATATAGAGTATAATAAATTTAATCATTTTTATCAATAATTATTTAATTAATATTGTTTAATTGTATTTTTAATAAAATAATTTTTTATGTAATTATTTCATTTTATTCTGACTTTATCAACACTAAAAAAGCGTTGATAAAGGATTACTTTTTAGGTGATAAAAATAAATCATTGATAATGGTTACCATTATCAGTGCTAAAAATAATGCGATGATGGAGGGAATCCTTTATCAAGACTAAAAATAAAGCATTGATAAAGGGAACCCTTTATTAGTGTTAAACAATATGCGCTGATAAAGGGTGCCTTTTATCAACCCTAGAAAAAAAGTGATGATAAAAGTGACCCTTTATCATCGCTTGTTTTAGTACTGATAAAGGGAACATTTATCAATACCTTTTTCTGGTGCTCATAAAGGTTAGCGCTATTAATGGATTGTTTTTTTGTAGTGACAAGACTAGGGTTAGAGAGGCTGATTTATATGCTTGGTGGACAAAAAATTTATTAGGCAATCTTATACCACTCTTGGAAGGGAAACTTGGGTATGACTTGTTTTAATAAAGAGAGGTTATAAGGCCCCATAATTTTAATAAAATTTGAATTCATTTAAATTTTCAAAAAACCCTTTTATGTTTCCCTTTTGGATTAAGACAGGGTAACCGTGCCTTTATTCTATTCAATTTATTTTTGGAAGGAAACGTTTCGTGGTGGATGGAGCCTGGCTGCATGCCAAATATAGAATGTGTATTGGTCTGGACATACCATTTTCATAATGTGTACTGGTTTTTCCTTCATGGAAAAACCCGAGCATTCGATGATGTTAAATATTTATACATCGTGTAAATTCCACGGGTCTATTTTTATAAAAGAGGCATGGCCTCTTATTTTAATAGAACACCCCTCTCTTCCCACACATGAACAATATTGTATGAGGGATCCCTTCCATGCCTTGCATAAGGTTCCATCATTCTTCTTCATTTGAGATCCACTTTTTTCATCGTCCGTCATGTTAGATTCACAATGATAAGATCTTCATTTCTCTTTCTTCCATTTGATGATTATCTCACCCACTTCAGCACTATTTTGGTTCAAGTTCATATACCCTATTTTCGGTGTTTTCTCCATATTAATGATTTCTCCAATTTTAGCTCGATTTAAGGGCCAAAACTGGATGAGGAGAGTAATACTTGAATTAGGTTAGTAGTCTAGTCCTTTCCATCAAAATGCACGTTTTATATTATTATGCGTTGTTTTTTCATGCACATAAAATCTTCAGGGATGCCTCCAAAATAATAAATAAATTAAATTAAATTGTTCCCCATGTTTAATGTTCCCTTATCTACCTAATAATAAATGTTGTGGATTTTTTACCTCAACATGATCCACCTGTATGGGTGTGACCCTTCTTTATGTGCTCAATAGCCCTATTCCTTAGAACCAAAGTTAACTTCTATTATCTCGAATATATGAATTTATCTAAATGAGATGATATGTTGTGTTTTTAGGATCTATTTATTTATGTGGTTGATTTATATACATGAATTTAATGGATTTACCAAATTGATTAAAGGGTAATTAATTAATTGCCTTGTTCAACTGTATAAGTTCTTAATAGCTAAACCATACCTTCATGTCAATCCAGGGAGACACAAGGGTCCTAAATAATGATAAAATTGGATGGGGGTAACTGTGCATTATAATTATAATCTCAAATAAATCTAAAAGTATCAAGAGTGACATTGATTTTCTTTTTATGGATCTCCTTGGATGGGATCACCAAGGGGGGGGGACTACTTACTTACCCTTGGGTCATAATGTTTCCCTAGGGGAGATACCTTGTACGTGCTCGATTGGAAATATGGTTATACTAGGCTCTAAGTGATTCATGGTACACGTTGTGGTATACCATGTATGGCCTCATAGGGACATAAATTACACTATATTGAGAGTGATACTTCGGGTTTCTTTTACAAATTTCCTTGGATGGAATCTTATGGTGATGGGTATTTATAGTTATCTGAGAGCGATACTTGGGATTCCTTTTTATAGATCTCCTTCTATGATCTGAAGATTCCATTTATTAAATTCCACGGCTGTTTTTTAGTAAATAATTTAATTATAGTTATAAATCCAAGGATTTTACCACCAATCCAAATAACATGCTTGGGGCCTCTCCAATGTTTACCCTCACCATTTAGATGACTCAATTATGTTATTCATACATGTATCCCAACAAACTTACTTTGTATATTTATAAATTTAAATATATACTATATCTACATAGGATGACCTTGGTTCAAAGACATATGGATTACGCTGAAGCAGGTATTGTCGGTCGGGTATCCCAAGAGGAACTTGATCCGATGTGCTTTTATTTATTTACCTCCTTCCATTCATTTTTTACATCCACACTACTCATTGTATATGCACAGAATACATTTTTATTGACACCATTTGTGGTGGCCTACTTAGTATATATCACAACCTATTTGGGTCGTCTATGATACCCAAAAATACTTTAGAACTATAGGTGTAGACAAAGGGAAGCAGCCAACTTGTGATGTTTGATTTTCTGTACTGGGATGATGTGTGGGAGAGTAGGACCAATCCAATGCTCATGAAGCTAGTGGAAGAAACTTTTTTTTTTATTTTTGTATTTTTGTTTAGAATGTTTTTTATTCCATTAACGTTGTATCCTAAATACTTCTATTTGGTATAAAATCATGGAATGATCATCATTTTTGTATCAGATATTGATTTAACTTCTGCCTGTTGGTTATGTTGAATGATTTTTTTTATTTTTTATGCTACATATTAATTATTATTATTTTGATAATTAACATTATTATTTACCACTATGATTGTAACATACATGAATTATTTGAAATTTAAATTTCATTTAATTTCCATTCATGCTTTGTTTTGGGGGTTTCCCAAGCAATTCTGGAGGAATGGGTGAGTTTTCATGAATTTGGCCAAACCGTGAGCCCAATTCCAGATTTAAAAGTAAATTGTGATTCCTTTATAACTCCTTAATTTTTCAACATTGTTCATCCATTCCAATTACTACTTGTCATCCCCTGACCTATGAGCACCAAAAATTAATTTTTACCATTTAGAAATCTATAATCATGGTGGATTTTAGTTTTTATTTAAGGAATTGGGCTTGACCGAATGCCCATTTCCTACATTAAAAATAATTTTTAGTTCTTTAATAACTCATTCTATTTTTAAGTTTTTTCGGTGATTCTAACTCCCACCTAATCCCACGTACCTAAGACGCGCCCCCATTCTCATATCCACCAATTTTGAGCTTAATAGAATCAAGAAAGTGGGCGAACCTTTTCGGGATTTCAAAAATCGCCCAGATTTGAAGAGGTAAATGGATCCTTTCATAACTCCTATTTTAACTCTTTTCCCCCATTCCAGTTCCTACATGAGTCTTGTTCGGATAGTGTGTGAGGAGTTTTCTTTTGGGATAAAGTATGAATGTGATTGATAATTTAAGGAAAGTGGTGTAAGTTTGGGTTGTGAGATTAATCCTTCCTTAATTGATCACTAGAGGTTTTTTAGCCCCTGGGGGTGGTGAAGCTTGGAAAAGAAGTACCTCGTGGTTTATCAATTGGGTTTGGTTTTGGTATCTGGCCTTGCTGTGGCTTTCCGGGGATGGAAATTTTTCATGGGTGGGAGAATTTTTACATACATGAATTATTTTAAAGTTAAATTTCATTTTATTTCCATTCATGTTTTGTTTTGAAGGTTTCCCAGGCATTTATGGAGGGATGGGTGTGTTTTCATGAAATGGGCCAAACCGTGAGCCCAATTCCAGTTTTAAAAATAAATTTGGATTCCTTTATAACTCCTTAATTTTTCAACATTTTTGTCCATTCCAATTCCTACTTGTCATCTGTTGACCTAGGAGAACCAAAAAATTAATTTGATTCATTTATAAATCTATAATCATGGTGGATTATAGTTTTTATTTAAGGAATTGGGCCTGCCTGAAAGCCCATTTCTTGCATTAAAAATAATTTTTAATTCTTTAATAAGCCATTATATTTTTATGTTTTTTTGGTGATTCCAACTCCCACCTGAGACCACTTACCTAAGGAGTGCCACCATTTTCTCCTCCAATTTGGAGGTCAATAGAATAGCAAAATTGGGAGAAACCTCTATGGATTTTACAAATTTCCCATATTTGAAGAGGTAAACTAATCCTTTCATAAATCCTTCTATATTTAATATTTTTATCCCATTATAGTTCCTAAATGAACTCTTAATCCTTGTTCAAAAGTCCCTTAATTTTTTAGATGTTTTGAAATTCATATTCTGGTGGATTTTGTGTTGTTTTCTTCAAGATTGTTTTTGGAAAGTGTTTCTCTCTTTAATTCCTTCCTTCTCCTTAGGCTTTCCTCCCACATTCATAAATTTATAGAGTGTACAGAAGTTAAGGTTCATACCTAGGGTTTTATTTGGGGGTTTTGTGTTGAAATATTATGGTTAAGGGTTCGTTTTCACTTCCTTGTGGTGTAGCGGAGGTGCAGTTGAGGTTTCACAGCAAGATTCAAGGGTTTTGACTCAAAAGTTTGGTGGTTCCATCTGTAAGCAATTATTGATGAGTTATCTTGCAATATTTACTCATTTTTCATATTCCTCATAAGTTTTGTTTGGTGAGAAAACTATTTATGATTGATTTGGTTAAGTGTTAAATTTTATAGTTTCTTTTTAACTTGAAATTGGGAGTTTTCATGTGTAACTCATAGGGTATTATTTGGGTGTATTTCTTAACATATGTTATTGGTTTACTAAATATTTTTTGGCCTGAAAATTATATTTTGGTAATTTACTAGTGTCATGTGGTCCTAAAAATATGGTCTTTGAATAGGTTTGATGCGTAAAACATTGTTATACTTCTTGAGATCATTTTATGAAAATGTAAGTTTTCATTTGTATCTTTTGTGTTATTATTCAAGGTTATTTTATAACAGTTGAATGTGGATTTATAAATGTATCTATGGATACCAATTCTGTTTTGGATATGAATTGGTATAGTTTTGGTCTTAAATGGGGGTTTTGAAATGGGTTTTGTGCGCAAGACATAGTTACACCCCTTGAGTTTGTTTTATGAAAATTGTGAATGATTTGTTTGGTTAAAAAAAGTGGGTAAAAGGGTGTATATGTACTCTTTGGGGGGGGGTGTGTTCACCTAATATGGGGTTTTGAAAGGTATGGTGGTTATTTAAGAAGCCAATTTTTTTTAGAATGTTTTATAAAGTGCTGAACTATTTTAGAAAATGAAAAGAGAGCTGCAAAACATGGTTGTGGGCTATTTTGTGTGAGTGTGTTGTGAAAAATGAATTTTGTTGGTAAAATAGGTATTATATGATATTTGAGTGGGATGTTGTGTGAGTTATAATGTATTGTAATGTTTTATAAAAATTGTATAAAGTATTTTTGGAAGTGTTAAAGAAATGTGAAAAGTGTTGTGGGCTATTTTGGTGTGAGTCGGATTTTAAAATCAATTTGAATGAAAAGTGGAATTTTGTGACTTTTGTGGTATACATGTGGAATGTTTGGTGAATTGTTTTTATGAAAATGATTTTTTCATGTAAAAAGTATATTTCTTGAATTGTTGAACTTGTTTGAGAAGAAATGGAAAACCTGGGTATCTAGGTTGGTGGACGTGTACTAGTCTGCTAGTGAATCCGTGGGGTTGGGCCTCAATTTCACTTAGCAATATTGACGCTAACAACTCTAACTAAACTATGATGATGATGATTGGGGACCACTAGGTTATGGGTATGTTCCCTACTAGTGGCTCATGCACGAGAACATATATTTGTGATAGTTATTCTCATCGAGATACGAGGTACCTGGGACCCACAATGAGCTAGTGCTTAGGGGTTATTTTTTATTGCTTGTGCTCATTAAATCCTTTATATATACCATCGAAATATGATATTTTTGGATGGAAAATTCATTATATTTGGAATTTATATTAAAAGTGTTTATTATTTAAATTATCCCAATTGAAAATTGTTTTTTTATGTTGTATCCTTTAGAAATTATAACTAGAAATTACATGTTTTTGAAAACTTGCATGCTTATTGCCTTTGAATGTTTATCGCATGGAATCTATTAGTGGTGGTATCCTACTGGAGATTGGCTGACACCCTACTTAAACATTTGGGTGTAAGTATACTTGTTTATTTTTGTTGTCGCAGGTTGGGTACAATTATTTTAGTTCCAATGGTTCGGGTTTCTAGCAGGTCCTTGGTGGTGTAGTCTTGTGGAGACGGCTTGAGGGTGGTGCCCCTTGCCATGAGGGTTCTTGGGATGTTTCCTTTTGGATTTTTACCTTTGTTATAGTCTTATTGAGTTGTTTTAAAATATGTAATTCAGTTCTGAATTTTTGTAAAAGATTGTTTTGTTTGAAAAATCCAGATTCATTTTATTGGATTCTTTTGTTGTTTTAAGTTTATAAACTCAGATAAATCATTCCCAATTCTCATTTTATGAATCCCGGGCACCTGTGGCAGCCCGTGGGGATGGGGAATGCCCTTCGGGCCTTGTCACAGGCTGGGTTTGGTGCCGGTTTTGGCAGCGACCAGATTCAGTTCATGACACTGATACACTCTGATAAAGAGGGAATAGTCTCCTCATGGAAACACCCTTGGCCCTCGTTGCTAGTCGGCAGCCTCTGGCATATGGGGTGGTGCACTTGAGGTCAAAAGGACTACCTGCTTGGGGCACCACTTAGCGGATTCCTGATTAGGACACATACATGCACACACATAAAAAGATATATAAATACACACACACACAAAAGCAAAAACATATATACATATTTATACATATAAATATAGATGAGATAAACTCTCTCTCTCTCACACACACACACATATATATATATGTTATTTTATATATACAAAAATATAAAGAATTGATTATGTGAAGAACAAAAAATAATAATTAGGGAATGAATTAATCCTATTATATATAAATATAAATTTCTATAAAAACACACATATATATATATTTAAATATATAGAGAATTATAAATAAGGTTTTCATCAATATTGGGAAGAATAACAAAAAAAATCAAGAAATGGTAACGGATGATTGATTTTGAAATCTGTTAAAATATGTTACAATATTATACCTTTGATTTTGAGAGCCGATTCATCCAAAATATTTAATAAAAGAGGTAGAAAAGTTTGGGTTCTATGAAATATTGAATGACAAGATGGAGAGACATGAGCATCAGAGTTTGTTTAAAAATATGAAAAGATTTATCGACTCTAAAAAAATAACTGATAAAAGTAACATTTATCAATGTTAAATTTAGCATTGATAATGGCATGGATTTTTGAGTGCTAAAAAAGAGCTGATAAAATTTCCTTTATTATCACTAAAATATTAATCCCTGATAAAGAAGACTTTTAGCAATGCTATTTTGTTTTCTAATAAAGACATAATTTATCGGAGTTAAAGTTAATGCTCATAAAATCCTAATGCATAAGAAATTTAATTAATACATAATATAATTCCATAATACGTTTTGTTTATCCATTTGAAAAAAAGAAATACATAATAACCATTAAAATGAAAAAAATAAAAATATTAAATATGATTAAATGAAAAAATGAAGAAATAATATTAAATTAATAAATATTAAAAATGAATAGAAATGAATAAATAGAAATTAATAAATTAGAAAAATTCTAAAATAAATGAATAAATAATATTATGTACGTCTAGTAGTTAACAGGGATGAAAAACTAAAAATACACTTTTACTAAAGAACCCTAGTGGTTCAAACCTCACCCCACCCCACACGGAATGATTGGAACTCACTAGGCCTATGTTATTAAAAAAAATTAACAATGAATAAATATTAAAATATAAATGATTAAATATGAATAAAAATGATTTACAATAAATGATTTACAATTGAATAAAAACGACTTCCAATAAATGACTATATACATAAATATATATAATATTAATTATATATATATATATTATGAATTATAATTGTTTTAGATTTTTTTAATAATATTTAATCAAAATTATTAGGTAAATAAATAAATAAATATTTAATACTATAAAGCATATACTTATATATATATATATACATTAAATATTACAAATAAATAAATATTAAAAATTAACAAATAGTATTAAATGAATAAATATAAAACTTTTATAAATACAAATTAATAAACTATATAAAATATTAAAATAACTTAATAAATAATATTAGTCATTTAAATTTTAAAATATTTCAAATGAATAAATATTAAAATATAATGAATAAATATCAAAAATTACATTCAAATACACAAGGTTTACAATAATTTACTAATTATATAAATGTATATGAAATGAATTATATATAAATCAATAATAAAAAATGTATTTAAGTATTTTTAATAATACGTAAAATATTTTATTAATTATATAAAGAAAAAATATTTAACATTATAAAAATGTATACTGATATTTAATTAAAAATAATAGTAACTCAGTTTTTAAATTTTTAAATTATTATTTTCATTAAATTATAAATTTATATTAATTTTACTATTAATAATATTTAACATAAAGCTCTTTTTTTATTTTAAGAAAATATACTTAAATTAAGAATATAAAATTATATTATCAACTACATGAAAAATATAAATGTATAATTTTTTTTCTCAATATGTTGTTTATTATCAAGATTTAAAATTAAAATTAATTGTTTTAAAAATTATATTTAAATGGATTTACAATTTATAATATAAAGATATAAGTTGTTATTACAAATTATAGTCACATATATTGAACTGATTTTATAAAAAATATAATTAATTATTAATTATAATTAAAGATACTATTATTTATATAAATTAATAAACATTTTTTAAAATATTCCATTAGTTATATTAATTAATAAATATGTTCACAGTTGGAGAATTAGTTGTTTCAAAACACAGCCCCTCTAAATGTACTCATCCTGAGATAACAATGAGAGAATAGAGACAATGGTGCCCGAAGCCCGCCTCTAATCGGCCATGGGTTGGCGATAAGAAACAAGGGTATAACATACACACAAATGGGATACATTTTCCTCTAAGGAGAACATGAGGAAATAGAGATAATAAGAAACCACCAAACATATCCTTCTCAAGATAAAATAAAAGGGAGATCCCAATAAATGCATCTAATATTATAAAACTAAATAATTTAAAATAACCTAAAAGTTCCAAAAGTAAATCCTTAATGGTGACATTGAAGACCAAATAACTCTTGAACAACTCTATGGGGAAATAATGTCTAGCCCAATCACTGACCATCTCCTTCCAGTTTAAAAAATTGTTTATATACATGTAGGTTGAGAATAAAAGTTATTTCTATTCGGAAGCTACTTAGAGTCTCTCATGAAAAAGATAAATAAAATATACTAAATGCTAAAGAAAAAAAGTAAAACTAACTCATCACCTAATCATGTATGCTATGTTTCTAGCCGCACTATGGCTCACTCCCCAAGTATCACATATATGAAATAATATAATATCCAACATATATCAAGATGACAACCCACTACAAATTCCCTACCGGATTCCAACTCTTCCCCCACACCACAGGTCATAATCCTTCTCTTTCAAAAAGTGTTCCAGCTCGAAAGAACCTAGGAAAATATAAAAAATCATACACCTTGTGCATCACTTCATCTCCTATTCATCAAAATCCATATATTCAGATAGTAACCAAGTAGTTTTTGGAATCCAACACAAACCATATGTCGTGTATTATACCTTAAGGTAGAAAAATCCATACATGACCTACCTATAACAATACTATGGATACTAAATCTAGTGAAACTTGTGTGTGAAATAACAAAAATCCATTATGACCCTTTATATACATTGATGGCACTCCCATTTTCACATACTCATGAATAAATTCAAATAATAACACATAAATTATTGGGAAGAGGGAATGACATGATTGGGGAAAAACCCCTTGAGTCCCATGTATTTTTTCGAGTAGAACTCACAGAGGTCCAACTTGAATGGCCATACTTGCACAGTTCTAACTTACATGGCCAGACTCAAATAGGTCCAACATGCATTCCCATACTTGTGAAGGTTCCATCTACATGATATGCCGGCATAAGAGACATACATGAGCCTTCACCTTCACCCAAGGTCCCAAAATTTTCTATAAATAGGACTAATAGGTTCTCCCTTTGACCAGAATGGTAGACGAAGTTTCATCCCAAAGCTCTGCTCACCCATGTCCTTCCCTCAAGTCCTACAATCCTTTTGGTAATATCTTAATCCTACCAAAGAAGAGGTAATTAGTAATATCTACAATATTTGAGCTCCCCAAAGTCCTAAGAACACCAAAGGATCATGTGAGGATCCTCCCCCATATTTTGAAGATACTTGGTTGAAGTAACCTTACATGGATCAAAACATAAGTGCCAACAATCCAAGAGCACCTGAGGAGACTCTTAGAGATCCAAGGATAAACTCCAAAAAGTATGGTTTTATAGATGGTCCTTCACCCAAGAAGTTAGTTTTGAATCCCCAAGGTATCAACTGGGTGAGATCCTACCTGGCTCGTCCAAGTATCACCTGACTGAGATCCCAAATGACTAACCCAGGAATCACCTAGGTGAGATCCTACTTGCCTTTATAGGAATGTCCTAGGAGAATTCAGATTTCCCAAGAATTCCTTAGGTGACTTTATTTTCAGCTCACCTCGGATTTACCCAGGCGATTTCATAACAATCTCACCCAGGTATCACCTCATAGCGGTCCTACCATGGTTTTGTACCAATACCTAGGGAAATTCAAAGAAACCTAGCCCATATATCACCTATAGAAATCACCCTCTAACTCGCTTAGGTATTACCTGGGTGAAAGACCTTATAAACCCCTCTAATATCATCAAGGACAATGTATCTCTTTATTTATAACCTCCATATAAGGAGGACCAAATAAAAACCTCCACTAAGGCCCCCAAATTTTCATGATCAGAGTACATGACACATTATCTTGTCACCCATTCGATTTTATATTACCTTGTTTAAGTATTTCCCACACTCATCCTACCTAATATGTATGCCCATCCGGGTTTTTAAAATTTGACATCCCCTTGATAATGAGGAATCCAATCAAAAAATAATTTCTAGGGACATACCTATTTCAGAGAGCGATGAGAACCACTTTCTTTTCCCTTTGACAAGGGATATTGTTGTATACTTCTCTCGTACTCTTTAAAATTGGGAATTGGTTATCCCACCAAGAGTTATTCCCCATGTAAGAACCCAAATCTTCATTTCAGGTATGGAACTTTATTTTAGGCTCTTTTTGAGGAAAAAGGAAGAATTGAGAAATTTTCTAAGTACACTTCATGTGCCCAGTTTCCATGTGTTGCCATGTACTGGCCATGTAATGGCCGAGTACATGGTCGTGTAGGTGACCTGGAAGATCGCTTAAAGGGGGGCCGATTGAGGCTAGTAAACTACATGTACGTTAAATAAACATGCCGTGCACTTTTATTTTTATTTGATGAGTTGGAGTGGGGTTGCGTCTCATATCATGAATTCCCTTATTATACTTGTGTTTGATACAGGAGAGAGACATACGACGAAAGATCTTTGGGCTCCTCCCATTCCTCTGTACGAGCATTGATTGAAATTCCATTAGGTGCGCTGGACTACCACCAGTGGTTTCCCTCTTCCCCTAGAGCCTCTCTTCCTAATTTCTCCAATATCATGAGTTATCAAGGGTTGATCATTTATACCCTTTTTATATATCTAATTCACTCTAAGAAGATTGAAGGGTTGACGTTCAAGAGTGTTCATTATACAACATTCAGGTAGGTGGTTTGTGCCTTTCTTTGATTGTCTCTAGATTATATATGATTAAAGTGATGAATACCCATGTTTGGGGTATTTCATGTTTTGAAATTTGACCCAGTTTATTACTTTTTATGACATGGTAGATTGATAATAGGGTAATTGCTTATGAATAAGATTTTATACCTTATTATGGGACACCCTATGGGTGCATTCCCTTGATTAATTTTTTATGGATGTTTGGTCTAGAATTGTCAGTTAGCCTTTCTCCATTTACATGCCTCGTGTTGTTATGATGGAGTTTCTATTTATATAAGGCGCATGTGTTTTTCATTGTGAAAGTATGACCAAGGGGAATTGACTATGAGATCTTCCTATGGTAGTGACATTTATGTATAATTGCTGTTATGTTGTCCTAGAGGTATTGACTATTAGAGTTGTCAGGGGGTCATAGACCAGAGGGGTTAGACTATGAGAGCTACCCAGAGGGTCATTATTAAAGGAATGTTGGACCCTAGAAAATTTATTGCGAGAGATTCCAGGTGGTCATTATAGTTTATTTTTTATATGCAAAACAAGGTGGTATTGATGGTGAGAGCTACCTAGGTGGTCATTTGTAAATGATTAGTGCTATGTGGGACCAAAGGGGTTAGACTGTGTAAGATTTCATAGAGGTTCTTTATTTATTGAATCAATGATATGTTAAACTAGAGGGTCTAGACTATGAGAACATTACCAGAGGGTTGCATTTGAATGATTGGATGATTGCGATGAGTCTTTCAATCCAAATCACAAGCTTGGACTCAGTCTTACTTGGTTGTTTAGATGGTCTTCTGAGATGTCTATTATTACTATTATACAGGGGATATAGAGCTTAGGCTAGATCCCAAGGTTAAATTTTTCAATAGTTTGAATAATTTATAAATGTAAATGAATGTAATTGAAAACCATAGGTGTTTTTACTTTTAATTACTCCTAGTTTATTGCTTCATTTCTGTATATTACCTTCTATATATGTTCACTAATAGTTAGGAATAGATATTTTGGTAGTTTTCTATGGGTATTTGCCTCACACCCTGTTGGGGTCATGATTATGGACCCAAATAGATTATATGGAAATAGGTAAAGATAAGGGAAACTTCCCCTCTTCATGAGGTACTTGGTTTCTATTGGAGATGGAGAGTATGGGACCAATCTGAGGCTTGCGATGCTGTTGGATTTTTTGTTTTTTTGTACGTTGGTTTCGGTACAGTATTTCTAGCATTTTGAATCATTTGGATGCTTTCCTAGACATATGTGACATGAATCATTTATATATGTTCTCCAGTTGTTTTATTTGTATCAATATTCCATTATTTACCTTGTTGTATGATATTACTGCTTTTGCAAATGTTTTTTATTTATTTACGCTATGTTACTCTACCAATGAAGGAATTTCTTCCCCACTATCACACCTAAGGCCCTCACTACTCGCTGGAATACTATGGTATTTTGGGAAATGCGCTTGAAGCCATGTAACCAACTATGTATGAGGTGCCTTTGGGTGGAACCCATATCCGGGAAGTTACAAAGTGGTATCAGAGATGTTTATTTTCTACTTTGTCTTAATATTTGGATCCTATAGACATGGATAGAAAGGTATAGGTAATTGGTAATAAGATCTTCCCATAAGTAGCTAACCCATGTACAAGGAAAATCCAATTTTCCTCAAATATTTCAATTTTGTTGGTTTTTCAATTGTTATAGTTGATTTGATTTCACTCTTGGGTGATTCACTTGTTTTTCACTTCTATCATTGATATTTTTGAGGTTTTATTTCTATTGAAACTCGATGATATGAGGGTATGAAATCCCACTCATTGTATAGGCACATGATAAAGATTACATGTCATGCATTATTTTAATGTCATTTAGGATTCATTTATGATGGCATGATATTGTGATAGATATTGGGCAAGATATGCATGCTGTTGTGATATATGCCATGATAGAATACCTTCTATTTTGATAGGATATTGGAAATTGTAAAGTCTCTTTTGGATGGATGCCATGATTTGGTTCCGAGGAGTTACGGTCCCTATTGGATCAGAATTTGGTGGATCATGTTTGCACTTTAATTTAATTTTTTCAAGTTATGAGATGAATAAGGATGCCAAACTTTGATTCTCAAGAGTATGGGCTCTCACGGGTCAGAATTTGTCATGCCTTGGTCAAAATTTTATGTTTTTAAGGGTTCCAAAGGAATTTTAGAGGTGTACTATCCAAAAAACTAGACAACATGATGTGTGATGTTATGAACACATGCCATGTGTTCTTATATTCAGGAGGTAAAAACTTTTCTTAAGTACATGATGTGTACCATGTGTACACTCTTTGTAGTCTTTAACCATGTGACTGACTGTGTGAGTAGAGAAACAAGGTTGGGAAACATTTTTCGAACATGCCATTTACATGGAGTACACACTATGCCGTAAGGACCATGTGTTTGACTGTGTGACTAATGAAATGGGTGGATGAAACTTAGGTTGTACACGCTGTGTTCCATTTATGCATGTTTGTAGAGTCGACCATGTATCTGGTGGTGTGACAAATGAAACAGGTGGTTATAACATAAGTAGTTTTTTCCATGTCTAGGGTGAACACGCTGTGTAGTGTTACCCAAGAGTGAACTGTGAAGTTCTAACCATGTAAAAGAACTTGGGTGAGAGGGAAAATTCAAGAACACACCATGTCATAAGAGTAACACACCGTGTGTAGGGGTGTTACATGACCAGGATTTCCAGTGGAACATGCCGTGTTAAAAGTTTATTGTAACATTCTGTGTAGAATTTATAAATTCTGTGTAAACCTATTTTGTAAAACTTGAATACTTTCCTTATCTTATTCCATTCTTGAACATCTATGTTTTAGTCTTTAATAATCTTGAACTGAGGTGTATGCTTGACCTTGTAGAGTCATGTTGCCAAGATGTCCCCCGATTGTATGCCAGAAATAGGGATATGACCAGACACCAAAAATTATAGATCAGAGACTAACAATAGATCCTTCCATCATTAATTTCTTGGCACCAACTATTATACTGGACACAAGTTCTGATGCACAGTTCCATGAAGAACTTTTGAGGATGTTACTGACTTTTCAGGGTGCACCGAATCCAGCCCCGTCTATGGAAGAACTGATGTGGGTGTTACATCATCGGCATCCTCCCACTTTTTTTGGGGATAGAGTACCACATGCTGAAGAGTCATGTTTGAAGGCCATTATTTCTATCTTTGAGCATCTAGAGACACATCTTGAGAGGATAGTGGAGCTTGTGACGCACATGTTACATGACTCTACCAAGAGAGGGTTGGATGTTATCTCACAGGTGAGACGTCATCGAGACATGGATTAAGAAGAGTTTCATGTACCTTCTATGACTACTTCTATCCCGAGAATTTGAGGGATGATAGATCTTGAGAGTTCATGAACATAGAGCATGGCGCTCTTTCAGTGATGGAGTGCTCTTCTCATTTTACAGAGCTTTAGTGCTTTATGCCTATCATGAAAGGTGATGAGTTATATTTGGCTACGCGATATGAGGATGGTATTAGGTATGACATCTGATCGCAGGTGAATGTTTTCAAAAAAAATTTAGTGATGAATATAGTGAACCGAATGCTGATTACTGAGTGCAATCTGAGGTAGTTGGGAGCTGCAATCCAGGGCGGTTCAACATCCAGGGCTGGTACTCCTTCAACAGATATCAGAAAGTGCTGAAAGTATATTTCACGTGATGTTTCTTCAGGTATCTAGGTGGTATGATACCAGTGTGGGAAGAGTGGGCATATGAGACCACATTGACCAAATAACCTAGTTGAGTGCCGGTCTTGTGGAAAGATGGGTCATCTTCAGCATTATTGTCAGAAATCCTCACCAGCAGCGAGTGATAAAGGTTCTGCTATGACTCCACGTTTAGGGGAAGGACCACCAATTTCTTATCAGTCAGAAATATGGATTTATTCATTCCATTTATACTGAGGAGGTGGTCGTGGATGTGGTAGTGAGACTATAGGTTTTTATTGAAATAAGGGTGGATCAGCTCGGGTTAGTCAGGCTGAGTCTTATGGTTGTTGTATAGGTCAGTTGTTTTAGTGGATTAGACCCATCAGGAGAAGGATCTCAAACCCTCTACGATTAGAGCTACGATTCTAGTTGCCTCTGTTTTAGCTTCTAAACTTTTTGATACAAGGGATTCCCATAGTTTTATATCTATTTACATTGTAGAGAGCCTCGATCTTTTTATCTGTAATTGCAAGGATGTGATGACCCTAGACACCCCATTGGGGATTAGGACGACTAGTGTACATTAGTGTAAGGAGTTCCCACTTAAGGTTGGTGGGTGTCAAATCATGTGGTACCTCTATGTCTTGGAGATGACAGGCTTCGATTTCATTCTCAGAATGTACTTCTTGGTTTCCTTTAATGCCTTTGTTGACTGAAATCGCAACAGGGTCAGTTTCACCTCATCAGAGGGTTTTTCTTTTCTACACAAGGGAGAATGGGATGTTCAGGTGAGCATAGATGGACCCAAGAATCATGGGTTGTGAGGAATTACAACCCATATTGCTAGTTTATATTTAGATTACTAGGGGACTTCAAATATGGAATTTCTTCCAATGGTGGTTCATTTTAGAGATGTATTTCCATAAAACTTTTTAGGATTACCTCCAAAGCATGAGGTAGATTTCTCTATTGAGCTTGTTCCAGGAGAAACCCTAATGTTCATTCCTCTATATAGGATTGATACACCAGAGTTATAGGGGATCAAGAAGAAGTTAGAGGAGTTTTAGACAAATGGTTTCATCCAACCCAGTACTTCTTCTTGGGTTTTTCCTGTCCTCTTTGTTAAGAAGGGAGATGGTACCCTTAGACTTTGTGTGGATTGTCGGAAGCAGAACCATTTGAAGGTCAAGAACTGATATCCCATTCCGAGGATTGATGATCTATTTGATCAGCTTCAAGGATCCTGAGTGTTCTCAAAAATAGAATTGAGATCCGGTTATCATCAGTTGCGTGTTAGACCATCAGATAGACTTCTTGAATCATTTTGGAGTAGGTATGATCTATATGAGTATTTTATTTTGCCATTTTGTCTCATGAACTTGATAAAAGTTTTATGGAACTGATGAAATGATTATTTCATCCTTACTTGGATTATTTTGTGGTAGTCTTCTTGGAAGATATCTTGGTGTACTCTCACACTAGACACGACCATGCCACCCATATTGAGATCATTTTCAGTACACTAAGAGAGAATAATTTATATGCCAAGATCTCAAAATTCCACTTCTAGATGGACAAATTTACTTCTTAGGTCATGTTATCCTAGATACAAGAGTATCAGTAGAACTAGATAAAGTGAAAGTGTTAGTTTCCTAGGAGCAGTCGAAGATAATATTTGAGGTAAAAAGTTTTCTTGTACTAGATGGTTAATAAATGTGCTTTATAAAATAATTTTTATGATTAGAAGCTCCACTGACATGCCCGACTAAGAAGGGTGAGATGTACTTGTGGATAGATTATTGCAATTCAAACTTTTAAGAGCTGAAAGGGAGATTGAATTCAACACCGATACTGATTTTTCTTGACCCGAGAAAGAGTTACACCATTTACTATTATTAATCATGTATCGGTCTGAGAGTTGTGCTTGTTCATGGGAAAGGAGTCGTTGCATACGAGTCTCGGCAGTTGATTCCACATGAGAGGAATTACCTAACACACGATCTTGAGTTTGCTACAGTTGTGCATGTTTTGTGCTGTTGGATACATTATATTTTGGGAGAGTATTTTGTGGAATAAACCAACCAAAAAAGTCTCAAGTATATCTTTACTTAGCTTGACCTTAATTTGAGACAACGAAGGTGGGTTGAGTACCTTCAGTATTTTGACTTTGAGCTTGCCTACATGCCTGGGAAGGGAACGTAGTGGCTGATGCATTGAGAAGAAGAACTTAGATTTAGGCAGTTCATGTGGCCAACAGTGAGTGTCAGCTTAAGGATATGTCCTCTAAGATGCATTTGGAGGTGCACAACAAACAGGGTCAAACATTTCTTTCTTCTATAGCGGTTACCTCTACTATAATAGATCAAGTGTGAATGAGAAATCTATTAGATTCCAAATGCCTAGTCCTTTGGGAGAGTGGACCCCACTCCTAGGTAGACTATATGGGATGATGAGATCTTTCATTTTCATGGACAAATATTGGTGTCAATAAACATACGTGAGGAGTTGATATGAGATTTTAATTTCTTAGTTTGGGTAGTTCATCCTCGTGTCAACAAGATTTATTTAGATATACAATGTTAGTATTGGAGGCCAGGTATGAAGAGAGATAGAACTGGTTTTGTTATGAGATGTTCCACCTGTCAACAGGTGAAGGCAATGCATCAATAATTGACCGGGATTTTACTGTAGTTACCCATTATCGAGTGGAAATGGAATGATTCCACGATGAATTTTGTGATGGGTAATCAGAGGTCGCCTCGAGGGAATGATGTGGTTTGGGTTATTGTTGAAAGGCTCACAAATGTTGCAAATTTATTTCTGATTAAGGAAACCTTCAGTGTTGATGAACTTGGAAGTTTTATATCCGATAGATTGTAAATTTTCATGGGGTTCCACATTCTATCATTTTAGACAGGGATGCTCACTTTACTTCTCATGTCTAGGAGGGACTAAAGAGGGCTTTGGGTACATAGGTACTTTTGAGTAAAGCTTACAAACCTTAAAATGATGGCCAGTATGAGTGCATGATTAATGTTTTGGAGAAGATTATCGGAGCATGAGTCTTATATTTTGGGGGGTCCTGGGAGAGACAAATACCACTAGTGGATTTTTACTACAATAATAGTTTCCAAGTGATGATTCAGATGGAACCTTATGAGGATTTGTACGGTAGGCTATGCCGATCACCCCTATGTTGGATAGAGGTAGGAAATGAAGCTATTATGGGACCTCGTCTTATCAAGGATACCACTGAGTAGGTGGAGTTGATTCAGAAGTGGATTTCTTCTGCACAGTCTTTCTAGAAATATTATGCTGATTGAAAGAGATGAACTTTGGAATTTGAGGTTAGAGATCAGGCATTCTTACATGTCACACCGAGGTTGGGACACAGGAGGATTAGGAGATAAGGAAATCTTTCACCAAGATTCATCAGGCCAATTGATGTTTTGGAAAGATTCGGGCTGATTTCCTATTATTTGTAGTTACCTTAGAGGTACCGGGATATGCATGATGTCTTTCATGTTTCTCACCTACAACCTTACTTTTCAGACCCATATCATGTTTTTCATCCCGTGGAGGTTAATTTGGAGTTGGATACATCCTTAGAGGATCACCCTATTCATATTGTGGATCGCAACATGAAGGTTTTCCATGGACTTTCTATTCCTCTAGTAAGGGTGCTATGATAGCACAGACGAGTACAGGGCGAGGTAGGTGGTTTGTGATTTTCTTTGTATTTGGATTATATATGCTTAAAGTGAAGAATTCCAATGTTTGGAGTATTTCATGTTTTTGAATTCAATCCTGTTTATTTCTTGTTATTACTTGGTAGATTGATAATAGGGTAATTTCTTATTCATAATGTTTTATACCTTGTTACGGGACACCCCATGGGTGCGTTCCCTTGACTAACTGTTTATGGCCATTTGGTCTAGAATTTTCTTATATGCTTGCTTTGTTTCTATGACTGGTGTTATTAAGATGGATTAACTATTTATATAAGATGCATGTGTTTCACATTTTTAAAGTGTTACCACGGGGAATTTACTGTAGGAGCTTCCTGAGGTAAGGTCATTTGTGTATAATTACTGTTATGTTGACCGAGAGGTATTGACTATGGGAGTTGTCGAGTGGTCATAGTACAGAGGGGTAAGACTATGAGAGATACCCAGAGGGTCGTTATAAATGAATGTTGGACCCTAAGGTGTTGACTATGAGAGTTTCTAGTTGTTCATTATATTTTATTTTTTCTACACAAACCAAGGGTTAATTGACCATGAAAGATCCTAGGTGGATGTTTGTAAATGATTAGTGTTATGTGGGACCAAAGGGGTTAGACTATGTGGGATTTCCCAGTGGTTCATTATTTATTGAATTGATGATATGTAAAACCATAGGGGTTAGACTGTGATAACTTTCCCAGAGGGTTTGTTTTGAATGATTGAATGATTGTGATGAGTCTGCCAAGCCAAACCGCATGCTTAGACTCGGTATTACTTGGTTATTTAGATGGTCTTATGAGATGTCTATTGTTACTATTATGCATGGGGATACAAGGATTAGGATATATCCTGAGGTTACATTATTCAGTGATTTAAATAATTTATAAATTTAAATGAATGTAATTGAAAACTATAAGAGTGTTTACTTTTGAGTACTCCTAGTTTATTGCTTCATTTCTGCAAATTACCTACTATATATGTTCACTGACAGTTAGGAATAGATCTTTTGGTGGTTTCCTACTGGGATTCATCTCACACCCTGTTTGGTTCATGATTTTGGAACCAAACCGATTATATAGTTGCAGATATAGATTGGTGAAAGTGATCGTCTTCATCAGGTAATTGGTTGTTGTTTGAGATGGAGAGCATGAGACCAAGATGAGGCTTGCGATGCTGTTGGGGTTTCAGTTTTTCTATAATTTGGTTTTAGTATTGTATTTCTGGCATTGTGACTTGTTTGGATACTTTCCTAGATATATGTGAAATGAATCATTTATATATGTGATTTAGTTGTTTTATTAGTATTGGTATTCCACTGTTTACCTTGTTGTATAGTATTACTGCTTATGCTACTGCTTTCTATTTGTATCTGATGTGTTACTCTACCAATGAGGGAATAGTTTCTCCAATATCACACCCAAGGCCCTCACTACTAGTTGGTAGCCTCTAGAGTTCAAGGAAATTCGTTTCAAGCCATGTGACCAACCGGGTACGGGGCACCTTTGGGTGGCACCCAGATCCAGGACGTTACACCCTATTATTTGTCAAGGGACATTCCCCCTCATTCCATTCCCCCACCATCATCAACCAACATATGAAGGAGATTATGAGAAATACCAGATATTATACTTCCTCTTGTTTCTCACACTGATCACCACTAACATAGGCTCAAACGTTAGTGGTGATAATGCCACCAGTAGAATTAAATGCTCTTAATTGGACCTTTACTTGGTGTTATCCCCAACCACTCTGAACTACATGAGATAAAATTATTGTACAAATGGTATACATAGGAAGCCTCCATGAGGTATAAATCCAATACCAAGAAATATAACATAGCCTTCTCTAGGCCATATTTCTTGTAGTGTCATATCCAAATCAGAGGTCCATATTCCTTCTGGTTTCACCCAATCATCATCCTTATTAGGAATTATTCCTAGTAAGGTAAAACCCCCTCCTAGGAGACTATATTCCTCCAGAACCTTATTACCCCATCCCCACCATCCTGAATCTCTGGTGCATTTCATCCTATAAAAGGTCCATATTCCCTGATAAATAAACTACAAAGGGGTGTTTCAGCAAAATTCCCACACCAACTTTTTCTAGACATTTTTCACCTAGAATTCCTGGGCATATGACATTAAATTTTATGATTTTTTCCTTGTCACATGACCCCAAAATGTATAATGTGTCCCATTAAGTGGAACCAAAATATTTTGTTTCTAATTCCTCTCAAAAGGGTACATAAGAATCCCCTATCATTATCCCAATCCAAAAATTGAAAAAACTCCCATCTCATTGGATGATAATAAATTCCAAAGAACCTAATAGTTTATCTTAAAAAAAGAATCACAAAGCAATAAATGTATCCAATATAGAGAACCTATGATATGTACAAATGGTCTCATAACCGATTGTTATTAAATTGGGGTGTCCAGTTCCATATTTGGAATTTAAAAGGGATTCACATACATATCTTAAATTTGAAAGAGCATCCCAAAGTGGGAAATAATTCCCCCAAAAATGGTGTGATGAGCCCAACCAACCAAACTATCAACCAATGTGAGCTCTTAAGCATTGTTAGTTAAGTTCCCCAATTACCTCATACCTTTGGAAAGAACACCCATAATCCATCATGGATATGAGATCCATTAGGTGTTTTCGGTTCCATAAAGAAACACTATTGGAAACTAACCCTCCATGAATGGGTGAGAAACACACACATGTATGGTAGTATAACCACCATTAATACCAACACATAGTACTGCCAAGAGAAGAGAGCAGAGAAAGTGGGTGTAACTAGCCATAAGTTCCTCACAAACCTAGATATTGGGGAAAACACTCTTCCAATGACCCATAGGTTCCAACGGGACAACCAACATGGGTGGGGTAGAATATAAAATAAAATAAAATATAAGATATATGGCTCATAACCAGAGTTTTGCCAATAACCTAGACTTAACCTCAATTCGAGCTATCATCTTTTAAATACCCAGTTTTCACTACAAAAGAATAAATATCTTATAATCACACAAGAATTAAGGTAACTTCATTTAATATATTCGTTCCTTTAAACATTTCTTATTACATAAATTAGCAGCCAATTCTATTCCATCCAAACATAATCCATCTGATTACATGGTTTATAAAGAGTTATCTTTTTAAATTCCATTTAGAAACCAACCCAATGGGGTAAAAAATTTATTATTAATTATAATTCCAAAATTCTAGGTAATATGGGACTCATCCCAAGCTACCATAAAATAGATGCAAAAACCAATATTCACAAAAAAATTTATGTAGTGGAGAATGTAATAGAGAAAAAATAATGTTGACCCTCTTGCCTTTAAAATAGATTCATTATCAAAAAGCATCCCAGAATTTAGTACAACAATAGGAAATACCATATTCAATCTAGTCCATTATTCCCAATTCTATACCTAACACCATCATTCATGTCATATAGTATAATATTTTTTATATCACCAAGCATATTTCCCACCACCATCTTCACCAAATACAACCACAACCCAGTCCCCCACCCATATATTTCTAAAGAATAATCCATCCCTGGATCACATCATGTCACATCACAAGGCTCACATCTTAAGAAATAACACAAGGCCATAAAAAAAATAACAAACAGTCAACAAGTTTTCTAAAACCTAAAAACCAAGACATTGAACCCTTACAAGAAAATATGCTTTCTCGACCCCAAACATGTATCTTTTTTAAACACCTGGTTCACTTGAGTCTTGAATTAACTAATTCCATTATCATAGGATTTAACTATTAGAAACCTATATCATTATATATTAAAGATATCAATTATTTAATTATTCATTCTCATGTAACTTTTGGTTTTATCAAACTTTAAAAAAGAACAATTTCATTTAATCATGCATCATGCATCATTTTTATTTACATTAAATTATAAGGATGATCATTTACATTTAAATATACCTCTTTAATTATTTATCAAAAAAGTGTCACCAAATTTATGTTATTTATTCGATTTATAAAAACAAAACAACATGATAAAACACAACATAGGAATAGACAACACACTATCTAGAAAAACAAGTGGAAAACCATTATCATGTTGGAAAGAAATGAAATTTCTTTAACCATAAACCAATTCCATTATTTAATTCAATTTAATATTTATTAATGTTAATTACATATATCCCAAAGAGAATTTTTTATAAATTTATGATTGTATATAAAATAAGAGAAGCAATGAATCAATTACATTGAAAGATAGTTTGCAACCATAATCTAATGAAATAAAAGTGGAAAAGACATTGATTTTGGTACATTGATGTAACAAAGATAAGGGATTATAAAAAATTTGAACTTTTGTAGAGAAGGAGGAAAATATAATTAGAAATAATGTCTAACCTAAAACATGACATGCTACTATAGAAAATAGAGTGTTGAATAATCTGTTAACATTCTCAGAAAAACATGAATAGGGTGGTTCATGGGGAGTTTAAATGAATTTTAAAGGGATAATAAAATAATTTTATTCATCTAGAATCAAATAAAGTAAGAAAAGATTAAAAAAAGAAATATATTCAATTTATATTTTAGTATATGAGTCCATCGAGATTTCCATTTGGTCAATAATTAATTGAACATTAATTAATATCTCATTTAATTTATGAAAATGAGGTATCTTAAAAGATTAATAATTTTAAGAATCCAAGGATATAAATATCTTCATGAAAAAGATCTTAATTCCACTTATTTAAGGCATTAAAACCATTTTTATTTATAAATTCCTATTTACTAAATTCTTGGAAAAACTATAAATCTTGAAAAAAAGTGGAATATTATTCTATTAGACCAAATAAAAACCACTAAAATAACATGATACTATTTGAATAATTTTATTCTATTAGACCAACCCACTACCATCAGACCAATATTAAACCGTCAAACATATCTTTGACTCTATGACCAACTTGCTAGTGCTAGACCAAATTGTCACTGTTAGACCAAAGTGATACCTCTAAACCAACCTACTACCGATAGAGAAACCTACTATCACCAGACGAATCTGCTACTACTAGAACAACATGATGCATCCAGGGAAATATACTACTACTAGACCAACTTGCTTCTCCCAGAAAAACATTATACTAACTAAATAATGTTTTATCTCAAAACCACTATAATATCATAGGAATGACCTATAACTGCCTGAACAGTCTTCTACCATCATCTTGAGACAAAAAAAGTTATTTTTATAGAAAATAAGGCACGAAACACCCCCTTGGAACCTCCAAGACTAGGAAAACCCAACATAATTTTTTTAATGAATCTATGTATTACATTACATATCTACCAAACAATTATAGTCCTCGATAATTAAAATAGAACCAGAAGGAAAAAAAATGATTGTAAAAATAATCATCCATGAGGTGACTATCAGGGATATTTCAACATTAACAACATAGCCACTCATTAGTGGGAAAAATAGATAACCATGAAATATCATAAAATAGGGGAATTATTCTTTATTGTTATCACTGAACCATAATATTCCCACTGAAAGAAATAAAGAAAGAAACCACGCAACTGTATTATAGAGGGGGGTGGGGGGGGTGGGTGGGGATGTACCTATAAAGTAGGGGATAATACATAAACATGGGATCAAGTAAGAGATATCCTTATTAGAATATATACAATTCTAAACATCAATAAAACATAATTATAAAATAAGATCAGGAAAACAACATATTAGGATACCTAGAGATTATCCATGATTCAGATTCCTAAGTACCCTCCTTTATTACAATACAATTCCAAATGAAATAAATGAAATGGGAATATTTACCATTAAATACCATCTCCTGGAAGTTATAGATCTTCATAGTTCGCTTCTCAATGGTGGAATCATCATCAATATCTATCTTTCCCCAATAGTTAAAATGATACTTGTTATGGAGATAACACCAAAGATGTGGCACATGGATGAAATATTGTATCTGACTCATCTGTGAGGGTAGTGGTATCCAATACAACGTGGATCCAACATGATCCAAAAAAAAATCAAAAGTCCTAACAAACTAGGAAAAATATTACTCCTATCACTAAACCTTCACTTCTTATGATAAGGAGTCACCTTCAGGAAGACATGGTCTCTATGTTCAACCTACAAAGGTTTCTTATTATGGTATACATAAGAATATTTATGATCATACACTACCTTCATCCTCTTATGAATCACCCAAATGATCTTTTACTTTCTCTTCACTAGTTTCAGCTGATGAATTAATGACTCTCTGACCCCATTCTTGGACTACAAATAATGAAAAGGTCAGTCGTACAAACCTTCAAATTGTTCCATACCTATTGTAGAGTGAAAAATAATATTATAATAAAACATAACCATAATTTGGTTCCTCATTCACAAATATCTAAAATATAAGATACAGGAACACAATATATCTTCAATGGTCTGGATAGTCCACTCTTCCCAACCCTCCATCTATAGATGAAAAGAATTGATAAATAATAATTGAGATTCAAAAGTTTTTTTCGGACCTATACACACCATGGAGGTAAAATGAGGATTAAAATCAGATATTACTATCCAAATGAAACAATGGACCCTCACCACCTCCTCCATAAACTACCTTGAAAAAAATATACTGATCTGAACTACTTGATCGCTAAGAAGTGTCCAAACTATAAAAAATAGTCCACCATCACCCATATAATATCATAGTAACCACAATATTTAGGTAAACATGGGGTTAATTCCATTGAGTTGTACTACCACATACACTGAGGAAAATCTAATGGATGGAGAAAACCAAAAGTAACATGGTGGTTAGCCTTTACATTCGAGTAGATTAAATACCGAGGCATAAATTATTCAATCGATTACTTTATCCCAGACCACAAAAATTCAATTCTCATAGCTTGATACATATTTTTAACACATATATGTATTACTAAGGGTGATCTATTTAACTTATAAATACCCACCTTGTGCATCACAAAAGTATTGAAAAACCACCCCTAAAATAACACCCTATGTAGATCATCCTCAGACCAACCATCAAGGTAATCACCACAAAAAACTCGATATCTCCCAAACTCCACCTCTAAATCCACAAGATAAAAATCCTCCACATGTATCAACAAATATGACTACACCATTATTTGAAAAAGGAATCCTCTACCACCAACCTATCCTTTATCAAGTTACATCATGGAGATCTCATCCACTACTCTCGAGGAATCTATTGAATCTTTTATAGAATAACTTCTTGACTATGTTTTTAGCACATTAGCTACAACATTACCATTTCTTAGTGTATATGAAATATTTAAGTTATACTATATATATATATATATATTAATCCAATTTCATTGTCATGATTTTAGGTCACACTAGGATAAGATATACATCATGTGCTTTTGATTAGTAAAAACCACCAAGTGCTTGCCGATGATGTAGTTCTACCACAACTTCAGGCCAAAAACAACTGATACTAGATCAAGTTAATGGGTGGAAGAGTTAATTTCATGGGGAAGTAACTATAGCGACCCATAAGAAAAAATATAACTCTAATGAAACAATAAATTTCCCAATACAAAATATAAAGCATTACATAAAACCTCAAACTGACCTCCCTCTTTTGGAAAACAAAGGACTTAAGGACTGACCAACTTCTTTTTCAGATACTCAAAATTATTCTAATTGTGGTAAGTCCATAAGAAAACCTAGTCATTTTTGATCAATTATATTATAGGATTCACAATATATGATAATTTGTGTACAAACCAACTATAATAGCCTGCAAAATCGAGGAAACTTCACACTTATGTAATAGTCTTTGAGGTTTAACAAGTATCAAAAGCCTAGATCTATAAAAGAACCACATTTAATCCAAAGTGGGAAATAACATTACATGATAAATTTACTTAATAAGATTGGTACTCACACTTTGAAGACTTCCCAAACAACTTCTAAGGATGAAGAACTCTCGAACTACTGATATATTATTTACGTGGTCCTCTAAATATATAGAGTAAAAAAGGATGTCTTCAATGAAAACCAACATGAACCAACATAAGAAATATTGAAACACCACCTTCATCAGCCCCATGAACACTAATAGTGCATTATTCATACTGAAAAACCACACAAAAAACTCATAATTCCCATTACGACATCATAAGCCAGTAATTTGAATATTCTCATCCTTTATCCACATCTGATGATATCCCGATAATAGATAAATATTCGATAACTAACTAGCTCCCTTAAACTAATCAAATAAGTCTCAAATCCGTGTAAGTGGATTGATATTATTCATTATATCCTAATTCAAGAAAACAAAATTGATACAAAGATGCACACAATCATTGGATTTCTTCAAAAACAAAACTATAGTAGCCTATGGTGGCACACTTGACTGAAATAAACCTCATTATAAAATATCTTGGATATATACCCACAAAACCCACAAATTAAAAGGATTTATCCTATATGAATACTTCAAGATAAAAAAGAACCCAGTTTTAGCTACAACCCAAACTCAATCTCCTATTGAGAGGGTAACACTAATACCTTATCAGGAAATGCACCAAAGTACTCTTCCAAAACCATTGAAAACCCCATCGATTAAATATTTGATGAACTATAATAAACTATTGTAACAAGTATGATTAAGATAGAAATAACCTTTGAACTATATAAGGGTCTCACTTAGTAAAAAACATGATAGATTATCCATCATCATCATAGAAAAAAATCTTCCTCTAGATGAAATATAAAATATTCTAAAATGAATAAAGAATTTCCCTGATGAGGATGATGTAGTAAAATGATATTCAGAAATATTAGAAGTCTACCTAAGAGGAATTATGCTCCAATACTAGCTCACAGTTTCTACAAACTTCAAATAGATATTCTCAACCTCTAACTGGAATATTCAATTTTGAGGACACTAGAATTATCTCCATATCAAGTCCCAAATCAAAGACTATGGAAGGTGATATAAACAAGTGCATATCTCATGAGTTAAAAAAATAATGAAACAATTTATAAAATAAGTAAATGGTACCTCAAATGAAATCAGGTTAACATTAACCTGAAAAATCTATAAAATACAACCGAACAAAACCTACCATACAACCTCTCTGACCCTAATGATGACCATCTACACATTAATGATCTTTAATCCGAGGATGAGAAGAATCATGGGGTATTCATCTACCTACCAATCACCCCACTACTGATCAAGGGATGGAGCACCCTGATGCCACTAACTCTGATGGAACTAACTCATTGGAAGAACCCAAAGTAGAACAAATGTTTCATGATTGATACTAAGAAAGGTCAGGAACTCTCATCCTTGATGACCACTCCCAACAAAATAAAAACATATTAGTTATTTCATGGAAGGAGTCTGAGCACCTCCACCCCCAAAGAAATGAGATGAATAGGGTTAGAACCTACCCCCATCCATACGAATACTCTTAATTATTGGAAAATAAAACCCCATACAATAGATCTATTGAATATGAAATATTTATGGATCCCCTATCATGATAATTTAGTCCTATCCAGTATCCTCTCAATGGCCCCTTCTCTCACCAACAACTCAAGATATGAAGGTAATATTATTGGTGTAACTTGGTTCTAGATATCTGGATGAAAGTACTCCTTGAAATGATTTACACAAGACTCCTAATATGGTAAAAAAACTTGAATCATATCAGAGAAGGGTGATGTTAGTGTTTTTAATGAATCCTCAATCAATAACCCCCTTTAAAATATAGCACACTGGTAACTACGAGGTTGTCTCATGTGGAGGTTGTAAACAAAGTTATAAAACTATCAATTTGTTAATTTTTTTAATTAAAGTTAAAAATATATGTTGGGATATAAAAGGAGTTAAAAAATATAAATAAAACCAAATTTTATTGAGATTGAAATTAGAGTTAAAATGGTAGAATCATGATTGAAAAAATACAGAGAATAGATAGTAGTAATGGACAAGTTTTAGCCTTTGGACACGACCTTTATCATTTTATATGAATGAACTATACAATTGTATTAAATTATGTGTAATTAAAGGCCTCAAATAATAAACATTAATTATAGAGACAATATATTGATACCAAAAATATGGGTTCCAATACCCTTATGAATGTTTTCTGATTACTTAGAGACCTCCAAGAAACCAAAACGAAAATAAATCTTAGTGCTCAAATGTGATACCTCTATAAAGAAATTTTAACAATGAGAGTAGTCACATTATATTCATCAGTTAAAAATAAATTGAGAAAAATTTAGAATAAAGTGTATTCATAAAAGAAAATAGTCTTCTATATTCATAAAATATAGTTTCCATAAAAATAAAAAAGATAAAAATGAAAAGCAGAAACTCAAAATGGAAGCATATCATCTAGATTAAACCCTCCATAAAATCATTGGGATTAACCCTTCATTGATGGATTAATTAATGAAAAAATAATCTTATCCAGCCAATCTCCACCAGAATATCACACTTAATCACTCTCACCATAAAGTTGAATAGAAGTTGCGATTAAAATATATAATTAAGAGGGGTGGAAAAATATGATTTATAGTTTCTATCTATCCAAATATTTATTGATCTAGACCTTGTTAGAAGAAGGATTTTGATGAGTTCCATTATGAAAAGTTGTTTCCTTGCATCTTATATTTTCACCCACAAAATTTGAGATCCATTATATATGGGTGAAAATGATTTTTTCAAGTTACTGAAATACATTTTCTTTATGAAAAGACTATTAAAATTCCTTATATTTCACATTATCATTGACCATATTAATGATGAATATGAATGTGATATTTAATAAATATTTTTTCCTCTAAATTATTTTTTATCTTCTATTTAAATTTTCTCATTTGGGAACTTGGGGGGTTAAATTATGTCTCTTTTTATGATGGTATTTTAATTTGGTCTGGAAAAATATCTTCTAACGCGAGTGATTTATTTGGGCCTCATATATTCTGATCCATCCCTTGGTCTATTTTTAATGAAATGAAGTCCACGAGTGAAGGGATCGTATTTTTTTTCAATAATTAGATAAGTTTTTAAAATTTTATGATAATAAAACCAAACTATCAAAAACAATTAAAATTTCATAATTAAATAATTTTTACAAATTTTCTCCAAACCAATCAAAATTACCAAAATTTTGTCATTTCACCCAAAGAAAAATTTATGGGGTTATATTCATTGAAATAAACATAAAAAATAATGAAAATATCAGCTTTATAAATCCTCCAACACATAACTCTTAGACTCAGGGTCAAGTGAGAAATAAAAATAAATTTTCAATGGAAAATTCAAAACACATGTCAATGAAATTCACTAAGATCAACATCAAGTCACTGAAATTATCATGCCTCTTAAAAAAAATTAATTTTTAATTTTTAATTTTTTTTCATTCAATCCATTCCAATTTCTTAAATTCTTCCATGCATAAGGATTATTACCTAACCTATTTTCCTCTAATAACATGTTTTTTATTTTAAGAAATGTTTTTTCTCATATAAAAAAATGAAATCATCACCATATACTTGATTAATTTATAAATAATCACAAAATTGAGTTAAAGACATATATCAATCATGAGTAATTAGATAGGGTTTTTCTGAGGTTTGAAAGTTTATGGATATGAAATGTCAAAAAGTCTAAATCAGAAGAAGATATCTTGAATCTTTATTGAATAAATATTGCATGATTTAAGTTTCAACTCAAGAATGGTGTTCTACTATTTATTCTTGTCATAAAATAATCTCCAAAATAACTTCTAATTTTTTTCATGTACCTTTGAGAAATTCTATAATTCAAAAAAAATTGCACCAAAATTTCTTCCCAAAATTTCATATTTTTTAATTCACTAGAAAATAACTCCTTTTATTACTTAAAATCTCTAAATTGGGACTAATTCATTTTTTTATTAAAACATATAGAAGGAAATACATTCACTTTTTTCATTAAAGAATTAGAATAGAAAAAAATTAAATATCAACAATAGTCACTAAACCCTTTTATTTTTATCTACACATAGTTTCCCAATATAATATAGCAAGTCAGAAAGAAACACCTCCACACTTAAGATTTAATAAAATCCTGAAATCTACTTCACGAGTGGGTTGGATAGGGAATATTGATTCTAATGAGTCTAAATAAATGTTAATTTCATGGATAACAAGGGATCATAATTATCAAATTTAAAATAAAGGCTGAATAAAGAGTGTCACATTTTTTAAAAGGGTATTCCAATCATAAAAAAATTTTCCCAAATCATTTTGAACACAAGTTCCTTAAAGATAAAAGGTTTAGAATTAAAATTATAATGTTCAAGTTAAAATAATAATCATTTAGTTCACTAATGAAGTTGTATTATTGAGAATAATATGTAAACATTGTTTCTAGCCTTAATGGGAGAGTGATTCGAATCTTTAGACATCATTCATTGCATGAAATTTTGATGACGATGAACTTTTCATGTATATCCATAATTTGAATTGGGAAAAACATTTCATTTTTCATCTAAGTTAATTTATATGAATCAAGGTATTTATTTTATTTAAAAATAGTTTTCAATTCACAAATAAAAATAAATTTATCCTCATAATTTAAAAAAACAAAATTTGAAATAAAAACATGAAATTTGAATGAAAAAATAAAAATAGAATTTTTGAAAATAAAACACATATATTACTAATCAACCAAGGATATTTCTCCCCACAAACTTATTTTTTACATTTCAGTCATTTTCATAGTTTATTTGAGAAGTTAAAATTAAGAAGATAATACATCACAAAAACAAGTGGGATGGAAAGAGACAGATTAGTTTTTATTATATAGTAGCAGACCTGATTTATCCTTATAAAAAATAAAACTTAGAAACCTATATGAAAAAATAAATAATTATAATTTCATTTAGTGAAAATAAAAATAAAAATAAATGTAATTTAACCCTCATTTGGGTTTCACCACCACTGGTTTGGAAATTCATGTTGGTTATCCCAATCAAAATGATGGTGTAATTTCATTACAAAGAATCAACAAAATAAAATTTATCCAATATTCTTCATCTTACAGAACTTATAGAATCTCCTAAAAGAGAATTTTTTAGGTTCACATAAATGTATTTTTTATTACAATAATATAGTGGTTGAGGGAACAAAATATAAAAAAATATCCCAAAAATATATCCTCACAAATTACCTCTATAGTTTTTTAAATTTTAATTCTGTGATGCCGTTAATCTTTAATTTGATCTTGAAAAATGATTCCTTATTTTAAAAACAACTCGATACCACCATCCTCATCTATACCGATGTATTACTCAATTGGGAAAACCTGTATTTCTAAAATTTCAACCTTCACTTCTTGTTAATATGGATAATCAGTAAATGCATAAGTAATGGGAACTAAATCTACATTGAGAGAAATAGATAACAATTTATTATCAAAATAATATAGAAAATTCAGATCAAAATTTAATACTTATTCATTTTTTTCTTTGGTTTTATATATGTTTGGGAGTAGACAATAGTTTTATTAAAAGTAGTCATCATCTCATGTTCCACCAAATTATGTTCAAAATTGAATGGATAAAGTGTTTATTATTGTTTCTCCAAATCCTGATACAGAGGTATTCATTTTTAATCATTAAACGATGGTATTTTCGTTGTAATTTTATTTTAAAAAATTCATTCCAATAATTATCCAAATATTTTTGATTTCTGACAAAAAAAATAATGGAAAAGTCAAGGTTAATGATCTCCTTTGAATATAAAATGAGACAAGAATGGTCCAATTAATCTCTCAACTGAACCTAATTTTTTTTAATATCAATAGTGTGTGGGACAATATTTTCATTTTATTGGGTATCTTTTGAGATTATAATTTTTTAATTCTTTTAAATTAGTGGATGGAATTTTAATTTGTTTTCTTACTTCATCATTCATGAAAGCATTAGGTTGAAATATCAAATAATTATATTGATTCATGAAATAATTTTATTTGGTATTTACTTTTTTCTTGAATTGGGATATTAAAATTTCTTCATTACTATAATCCTAAAATTGTTGATAATTAGACAAAGCATAGGAGTAGTCCCATTAAAAATCCATTTTCCATATTTTTAAAAACTCTAAATTAGTGTTTCAAATCCTTCAAATTCAAAAAAAAAAAATTAAAAAAACTTAGGAAGCCTCTAAAAAAATGGTTCTAGTTGATGATATGTTTTTTCATGAAACCCCAAAAAGTAATTTCCCCTTTAAAATGTAGCACTATTTTGATAATTAGGTTGTCTCAAAATGAATTTTGTAGACTAAGTTATCAAACTGTCACATTGTTAATTTGTTTTTGTTAAATTTATAACTATAATTTTGGATTTTAAAGGAGTTAATTTTTTAATAAAACTAAATATAATTAATAATATAAATTGGTGTTAAAATATTAGAAGTAAGACTGATAGGTAAATTAGACAACTGATAGTAGTAGAGTACATGTTTCATCCGTCAAACACCCCCTTTATCATTTTCTATAAATGAATTATCTAATTATATTTATCAATGTATAATTTATGAAATAAAATCATAACCCAAAATTAACTAGACACCATACTGAGGCCTCAAATATAGATAATGATCCCCTTATGAAAGTGATCTAATAATTCAAAAACCCCCGAGAAAAAAAAAATATATTAAACTCGCTGTACTCAAAGCTGAGACCTCACCAAATAATTTTAAAAAATGAGAGTAATCACATTAGATTAATAAGTTAAAAAAACACAGAATAATTTAGATGGAGTTGTATTCAAGAAATAAAAATACTCTCTTCATTAATGAAAAATAGTTTTAGAGAAATAAAAAACATAACAATAAAAAGTAAAAACTAAAAGGGTAAGAGTATCATCAGGCTTCCACCATCCATGACTACATGATGTTTAAACCTTGATAGAGTGATTACTTGATAAAAAAGTCTTCTTCTCTTTCCAGAATCCTCCAACATATCCCACTCCATTAATCTTACCACTCCCTTTAAAAGAAGTTGTGAGGAAATATATAATGAAGTGGTGCGGAAAATTTGTTGTCCAGTTTCTATCTATCCAAATATTTCTTAATTAATCCATATTTGAATCATAATATCACTAAGGTACCCTTTTCAAAGTTGTTTTTGAGATTCTTTACTCTTCACCCAAAACATTTGATATCCATTTGACATGTGGTGAAAAATATATTCATGAGTTACTCATAATCACTTTTTTAGATGAAATGTTTGTTTGAATTCCAAATAACCCATGCACTCATTGACTATATTAATGAATAAATCAAAATAAGATATTTAATAGAGATATTTAATATCCTAAATTTTAAAGATAATAAAACCCTCTTTGATAATAATTTTTGATTAATTTTATTTGAAAATTTAATTTTTAAATAATAATTTATCGTCAAATGATTTATATAAGGGAAAAAGATATGTTAACTCCTTGGAATATTCTATGGAATATTTTTCGGAGTGAGCCACTGAGTAAGAATAATATTCTAGGGCCCATAGTTCCTTGTTTTATGTTGAATAAAAATATTAAATATATTATATCACGCACATTATATTTTTACAAAATAGTAGAATATATCCTAAATGTTGTCTCATATGGGAAATCCAAGACTACTTTTTGGTTTGGAATATTGGTTTTCCCTAGGTGTAACATAAAATTTATGGGTATTGGTTTTTTGGTTAAATTACTTATGGGGGGTTTTTATTTATTAATAATAATATTATATTTTTATTTTTATATATATTAAATTCGTTTTTTCTCATCTTCTCTATTGAAGGCCACCATAAATTTATGTGACTTGATCCAGAAACATCGTAAATCAATGGTTTTAATTAGTTAAAAATGTAAAATCCTGTATGGGATTAATTTAATCTCTCATCCATCAAGATTTTTTTGAAACACATTTTGAAATGAGAGATCGAATAAAGAGTTTTGTAAACCCTGGGTGGGTATGTGATGTGGGTTCTAAAATACCCGAAAAACCCTTCCTTCAATATTGGTTGATTCCATTAAGTCTAAGAGATCCTAAAACATTCTTACGTGCATTCAGTGAATCACTAGGTATCTACATCAATCTCTTTTAATCTGCTATCATAGGTGAGATGTGCTACCCTCCTTCCCTAGGAACTATGCATGTTTGTATGTTTTTAGTTTTGTTTTATTTTTAGCATAGTTTAATTTTTTTTAACTTCTTTATAAGATATTGGAAAAATGAATATTAATTAAATTGATAAAACTCATATTAAATAATGGATAATACCGATAAAAATTATCAAAGGATAATAATGGAGAATTATCAAACTATAATTTCATTAAATTATTGAAAGTTAATAATGAATAATTATCAAATGATAATTCCCAAAAATTATGAAAGGAAAATTGCACAAGATTATCTTAGTATTAAAATAAAGATTTATAAATAGATAAATATAATAAATTATCAAAGGATAATTTTATAAATTATTAAATGACAATTATTATAAATTATTAAATGACAATTAGAATGAATTATCAAAGGATACTTTCATGAATTTGTTAAAGATAATAATATCTGTATTATAAAATATAATTCATGAAAAAATTATCAAATGATAATTTCCTTAAATTATAATTGGATAAATTTAAAAGAAAATTATCACAATGTAATTATTGAATTATTAAGGATAAATTTTATGAAAAATTATTAGAATATAATTATACAAATTATCCCAGGATAATTATAAGGGAATTGTCATGTGACCAAGATATCAAATTATCAGAGGATAATTATGAAAATTTCAAGGATAATTATATGGCTTTATTAAAGAATAATTTAAGGAATACAAAATTTGTTAATAAATTAATTTAGAAATTTTAATTATTAAATGTGATTTTATAATTATTCTTGAGGATAATATTTCAAGCACATGAGTGGACCTAAATGATAATTTAGAAATTATCAAGTATAGAGAAAGTATCATTGCATGAGGTATTTTTTTTATTTTTGAAATAAAATTGTTGGTTTCAGTTATAAGAACACTTTGAGAACCTCCAGTGTTAATGATCCAGAAACTATTATTATAAGACATACGAGGAGGTGTTTCTGACTATTGAGTTTTTAATTCCAGATTTCTATCCATTGAAAGTGGTTTATACATGCCATTAATGTTGAAGAATTTGAGGTAGAAAGTTACTTACCTTGTTGAGCTCTCATTTACACATTTTTCATGATATAATTATTGTGTTTATATAAATTATTACCATGATTTATTGTGTTTACATGTTTGTGTGTGTACTCCGTTAGACTTTATTTGATATTTGATTCCATGAGTTGTGATAGAGTATATTGGTGACTTTTTGGACTGTGATCACAAGACTTTATGTATTGATACTTATTCCCCATGTTGATATGATACCACTATTGGATTTTTATTCCTTGACATGATATCAATGTTTTATTTTGATTCATTGATATTTTACGACTATTTCTATATAATGTTTTTCATTCGTATATGTTATGCTGTTGTTTTATTCATGGTCTTGAAGTAATATGTGGTCCCTTCATGGATCAATATCACTAAAGGGGGATCATGTTCAAGCACTACATGTGACCTAATAACGAGAATGATAAAGGAAAAAGAGAATGAAAGAATAGTGTGGTCTGACCTGTGGGAATGAAGATCAGAGGTGATCATACCTGTATGGCAGCAGTGGTTCATGAAGGTCTAGTGAGGCCTGACTAAAGGAAAATAAATGTTATGAGTGATCAGTACCAGGAGATGAGACTGGGTCATGATGGTGTATGTATTATGACTATAGAGATAAAAATAGGGTATGGTGGACTAGTGTGGTCTGTCTTGGTGGCCTAGGGCCTGTACATTTGTTGAGAAACATGTGTTTGAATCCATAATTTTCAATTTATTCATGACCATATCAATACTTTATGACAAGGATCTAATGTAGGTAGATCCTGGGGTTTGTGGAAGGTTTGTTAGAACATGGATACTTAGTACATATTGTATGTTTATAAAGTTATTATTATTATTATTATTATGAAATACACTTGTTGTACTTGAGAACATTAAGTAAGAATTAATTAATGGTGTCCTACTTAGTCTTGTACTCAAACCATACTCAAGAATTTCAGTGTGCTTATAGAATTAAAAAGAGATCCGGTGAATGTAAAGGGACCTTTAGTGGATGAAATATTTCATGAGAATGGAGTAGGTGGTGAACTGATTTAGAAACAGGAGGAATCTTACTGATGTTTATTTATTTATTTATATACATACTTTTTATTTCACTGAATAAGCTTTCCACATTGGGAGAATATTTTATTTGTGTGACATCTATGTTATATTTATTAGTTTCTTTGTGTTCACTATTATTATCTATTATATTGTTTATTTTTTATTGTCGATCCTATGATATGATAATTAGGGTAAAGTCTTTCCACTAATAGAGTCATACCCTCACCGCTAGTTGGAAGACTCTTTCATATAGGGAGGCTTGCATGAGGTCGCATAGAATCTGACTCGGTCCTAGTGGTTTGGGTTAGGATATTACAAAATGGTATAAAACACCCTAGGAATACTAAATATGCCTTTTTGTTACCTTGATTTTAGATAGGGTATACACAAGATATGATGGTTTGTACTCAAAACGGGAAACTATGATAGTTCATGGCCACGACTATATAGTGGACCTCCGAGTTTCCATAAAGTGGGGGAAGTTTTGTTTTTATGTAATAGTTGATTAAATTAATATTGGGTGATGCACATGATGATGATATGTGATTTATGATATTTCATATACATTTAGGCATTATAGATAGAAACGTAAGTTCACATTCCACATATATATATATATAAATATACATATCTATTTCTCTACTGCATATTAGTAATTTAATTAAATGGATTGATTTGGGAAATCTGTTTGGGATAGTTTCACTTTATGGGATGTATATGTGTTGTCATGTTGTTGTGTTAGTATATATATAGTGATAGTGAATAATGTGTAGGGATGAAGAAAATGGTTAATGATAGGATGGTTATACCTTGGGTTGATGGTAGAATCCTAAGGAAACATTTTTGTGATCCCATATACTAGTAAGGACTTTTAATGTTTCGAGTGTTATCTCTGTTTTAGAGATTATTTCATAGAGACATTTTCCATAACCAAGATCTATGGAAGAACATAATGTTCCCATACCCTTACTAGTGGTTTAGATAGATTTACAACCAAAATATCTTGTATAAGAATAGATGATCCATGATGTACAACCCATTCAACCATTACTCTTTTGATTGGTTCCTGTCCGTTGAGAAGATATTCAGAGGACCATTACCGACCATGCATGAGATCTATATCTCAAGTATCCTCAATAATTATTAGGTAATGGTGTCCTATATGATTTATATGGATGGATGTATTAGATCATTATCATTTTTGAGCTGGCCTAGACCCTTAAGAAAGGGAGAGTGATTATGGAAACAATCATGTTCTAAGGACCCACTATGAGATGGTGGAGTACCATGAATCACACTGGGATATGATAAGGTCTTACATGGAAGATAATGAAGGATTTGTTTCTCAAACTATAATTCCTTTCCACAAAAAATATGGATAGTGCATAGGATTTCATAGAGTTATGATAGGGTTTTATGACTATATCTGCATACTCTGCTCATTTTATACAGTTGATTCACTTATCTCCCTTGTTAGCTGGGAATGGGGCACAAAAATCTTATAAATTTTATATAGAATTATTATTGGAGCTCAGTTTTTTATTTAGGGGTTTGACATGATTCCATACTCTCAAGTTATTCATAATGCCGTAACCTTTTTGGAGGGACTAGATGTGGATAGAGAATCAATATTAGTTTCATCCCATGACATGCCAATGACTGATACTTCTCTCACTTATATGGGAGTTCCTCTTAATAGCTAGACGAGGAAGGTATAAAACTCTTATTTGTACAGTATAATATAATCATAGTTGAGAAGAGGCTCACTAGAACCACTTATGGGGGAGGGGATCCACAGTTCTACAACTATGGGCAGTGAGTGTGTTATCATACTTTATGCCGAAAACCAGAGATCAAGTGTCACCATTGCAGTAATATGGGACATCTGTAGAACTTCTACTCAAAGAAATCATTATATTGGTCTCATGGGGGTTCTAGAAAGAATCATGAGATGAATCATGGGACAATATGCCCCCCTCATAAGCAAACCCATATTATAAGGACTCAAGCGAGTCGTAAAGATAGTCATAGAGTTAAGGTAGGCTAATTTTATGCTTTGGATCAAACCCCAATAGACAGTGAAAAAGAACTTGTTACTGTACGTGTTATGGTATCAAACTTATATTTTTTAATTTTATTCTTTGTTTAATACCTATATTTCCATTCTTTATATCTGTATGGACCATATTTCGACCAGACTTAATAGTCGATTTGTGTTTCCACCAACATACCTCTCTCTGATATGTCATAGCGGAACGATGTAAAACCCTAGTATACAAGAGAGTGGTATTCTATGATTCTATTTATCATATACTGATATGGGACTTCAATACCACTAAGTGAGAGGATTTCACAATATGGTTAGTGATAGGTTTTCCTTGAACCTTGAGGTTTAATGAAACTATATTTTATTATTATTGATCGTATGATGAAAATTTCTAAATTTTAAATGATATGAGAGACTCATATAATGGACAAGATTGGTAAAATCCATGTCTAATAGATTATACATCATAATGGATTCTCTTGAGAATTATTTCAAATAGAGGTTCATGTTTTACATCATGCTTTGGTTGAGCTTGTAGAAACCCTAGGGGAATCAGCTAAGATTGAGAATGAAGTACCATCCTCAAATATATAGACATTCCAATAGGACTATAAGAATCTTGGATTATGTGATTAGACATTTAATTCTAGACTTTGGTGGTACATGAGATGATCATATAGACGTGGTTTAGTTTTCATACAAAAACTGTTACTAATATTCGATTCATATATCACCTCCCAAGTCTCTTTATAAGGGACCATGTCAATCACCTCATTGTTGGAATGAGATAGGTGAGAGAACAATTATTTCCAATCAAATTTTTTAGGATACCTTTGATTTAGTTCAGTTGATTTGAACATGGTTGGTCACTTCTTAGAGCAGGCATAGATCATATGCCGACCATAGGGGGAGACCTTTTGTGTTTTCTCTATAAGAGAAGGTTTCTTGAGGGTGAATCCTATGTTTGTTCACCAACATCTACGAAAGCAATTGAAGCTAGAATCATATTTTTTGGGACTCTTTGTTATCACCAAATGGGTTGGGAAAATGGAATATCATCTGGAACTTCCTTCTCACTACAGAGGTATACACAACGTATTTAATGTGTCACTGCTCCGGAGGTACATGTAAAATATTTCACATTTCATCCAGTGCGATGATATTGATATAGATCCAGAAGAATCTTATGAGTAGAGTATGATGTTGATTATATAAAAAATTAGGAATGTATTATTAGTGATGATGATACCACTTATCCAAATTCAGTCATAGTATGGATGAGTCCAGGATGTGATGTGGGACCACAAGTATGATGTTCAAGATTAGTGGCTAGAGTTGTTCGAGTAAGAGTGCTACTGTTTATTCTTGGAGTTTAGAAGTTAATAGATAGGATGAGTTTTAAGATCCTATATTTTAAAAATAATAAAAACCAATTTAAAAATAAATTATGAGTAACTTTACTTAAAAAAATATATTTTTTCAATAAAAATCACTAAATAAATAATTTAAAGGCTTTTCATAAGGGTAAAATCTTTGTTAACACATTAAATTTTTCTATGGAATATTGTTGGAGTGAGGTGATACTTTTTTTTAATTCTAGGTCCTATATAACCTTGATGATGCTAAAATAAAAATATTAATTATATTATATCACATGAGAAATATTTTTCAAAAATAACGAAATATCTCTTGAATAATGTCTTATATAGGAAATCTGACACCACCATGAGTTCTAGGAAGTAAATTTTAACATATACATGACATATAATTTTTGCGCATTAGGTTTTTAGTTAAATAACACATGATCTAAATTTATTTAATATTTTTGTTATATTGTTTTTGGAAATAAAATTAATTATCACCTGAATGGTGTATCATATGAGAAATTCGAGGCCCCATTTTTTTTTTCCAGGATGTGGGTTTTACCCAAGGTTAAACATAACTTTTGTGCACATCATTTTTTTTATTAAATCACACATGAGATATTTTTATTTAATATTTTTATTATTTTTATTTTTATTTTCTATAAATTAACTCATTTTTTCTCATATTCTTCTATGAAGACAAAATTTCTTTATGTGCATTGATCTAGAAACATGGGAAATCAATGGTTTTGATCCATTAAAAATTTTAAACCCATTATGGGATGTATTTAATCTCTCATAGATGAATATTTGGTTGAAAGATGTCTCAAAACTAGAGATTTAATTGATGGTTTTGGAAACACTAGACCAGTATTAGATGTGGGTTCTAAAATAGTGGAACCACCCCTATTTCATTATTGATTGATTCTATTGATTTTCGGTGATCCTGAAACATCCTTCCATGGATTTGGTGAATCAATCAGGGCCTACTTCTATTTCCATTACCCTCCCCTATAAGGCTCGACGGGCAACCCTCTTTCCCTAACACTATATAGATATGAATGTTTTTGGTTTTATTTTTTTAAATTTATTTTTTACCTATTATTTCTCATATACATGAAAGAAATGGAAAATAATTTAAAAATATAAAAAAATTATTAAAAATGGGATAATACCAATAAAATGTATCAAAGGATAATATTGAATAATTATTGAACTAAAATTCCATCGAATTATTGGAAGATAATTATGAATAATTGTCAAAAAATAATTCTAATGAATTATTGAAAAATTATTGCACAAAATTATCCAAAAATTAAAATAAATAATTATAAAATATTTATATGTGAAATTATCCAAGGATAATTATCATAGATTATCAAATGATAATTACAAAAAAATATCGAAGGATAATTGTACATGTTTGTTAAAGATAATAATTTTTGAATTATGAAGGATAATTTATGAAAACTTTTTCAAAATATAATTTCACTAAATTATAAAAGGATATATTATAAATAAAATTATCAAAAATAATTATTTAATTATGAAGAATATTTTTATGGAAATTTATTAAAATATGATTATAAAAATTATCCAAAAATAATTATTGGAGAATTATCATGTGACAAAAATGTCAAATTATCTGAGGATAATTATGAAATTTTCAATACTAACTATATGGTTATATTAAAAATAATTAGAATGAATATCACATATGTTTTAGAATTAATTTAGAGATATAAATTATCGACTGCTTATATATAATTATTCATAAGGAGAGTATTTTTAGTGCATGCATCGGCCGAAATGATAATTTATAAATTATACAGGGGATAAAAACTATTATTGAAAGTGATATTTTATTCAATTTTAATTAAAATATTTTATTTTTTTTGAGGAACCCTTGGGGAACCTTGAGTGTTGATATTTCGAAAACATAGATAATAATTCTCATGAGGAGGTGTTATTGACTGTTGAGGTTTCCACTATATCTTTTGAACCACACAATGTTGTTTACTCCCACTGTTGACAGCGATGACTTTATGTTTAGAAGTTAATTACCTTATTGGGATCTCATTTACTCAAGCTTACATGATATAATCGTCGTGCTGGTATAAATAATGGACATTCTTCATTGTGTATTAATTTCAGGGTGTGTGTATTCCACGATACTTGCTATGATTTTTAATTCCATTGGTGGTACTAGCATAGATTGTTTATATGTTGCATTATGATTAAATTACATTATGTATTACTACTTATTTCTCTTATTTATAAGTTACCACTATTTCCTTGTGATTCCTTGGCATGATGCCATTGTTTCCTTATGATTCATTCATATGGTACCACTCTTTCACTATGATATTTTTTATTAGTATATTCTATTTTGTTTTTCAATGAATGGTATAAAAGTAACAGGTGGACCCATCATGGATCAACGGTTATACAGGGGAATAATATTCAGATGCTGCTTGTGACTTGATGATATGATAGATATAGATGATGGGGAATGATGGTCTAGTGGGACCTGACCTCAGGGCATTCCCATCAGATGTGTTCGGACCCATTTAGAAGTGTTGGGGAATGAAGGATTATTGTGGTCTAACATGGGTTGAATAATGTTTATGAGTGATAGGCCCCATGGGATGGTAGTGGGCCATGATGGGCTATAAAAACTATCCTTAGAGTTTTCATTTGGGTATGATGGCCTAGTGTGCTTTGACATAGAGGCCTATTGCCTGTATGGTTATTGATATTATATTCACTATCTCCTATGTTTGTGATGTATCCATTAAAATTTAGATATTTTACATCAAGGAGCTGAAGTAGGTACAACAGGGGGTTTGTTACAGCTTTGTTAGTGCATGAACACTCAATTTTGATTGTATGTTTACACTGTTATGAATTTTATTATTATTATGGAATTCACCTGTTATATATGAGCACAATAGGTAATGATTCATCAGTGGGGTCCTATTAAGCCTTGTAATCACACCCAAATTAGGAATTTCTATGTTCGTATAGATTTTTTGAGGGATCCAACGAAGGGAAATGGCATTGTGGTGGACATATGGGTAGAGGAGCATGGAGAAGGTGGAAAACTGGTATGGTCAGAGGAGGAATCCCACTAATGTGAATTTATTTTTTTATTTATAAACCTACATCTTATTATACAGAACAATATTTAAAAATTAGGATCAAATTTTATTTGTAATATATATTTCCCATCTTTATTAGTTTCTACATGTTCACTCTAATTATGTATTATATTTTATATTATTGATTATTGGTTCCATGATATGATACCGATGGTGTTGTATCCCCACTGACAGACTCAAACAACCACTTCTAGTTGGAAGAATATTTCATATAGTGTGGTGCTCATGATGCCACATAGTATCCGGCTTAGAGAAGGTGGTTCATGTTATGATTTCGAAAGATATTCACCTTTGAAATAAATTTCTTGAATAGATGAAATCACCTCATTTTGAAAATTTTTATGCGTGTTTTGTCTCTATTGATGAAAGTATTTCAATTCAATCTTAAAAATTATTTTACATCTTGACTGATTTATTTGGGCCTCATATTGGTCTATTCATCACTTGGTCTAGTTTAAAGAAATGAAACCCATTAGATAGAATATTTTAATTTATTTTATAATTGGATTTGTTTTGAAACATTTATGATCAAAATAACAAATTAACAAAAATCAATTAATTTTTTTAAAATTAATTATTCTTAAAAATTCAGCTGAAAACTCATCAAAACACCAAAAATAATGTAATTTCACATAAAAATAGATATTTAAAGGGATATATTTTCTGAAATAATTATAAAAAATAATTAAAAATTCAACTCTATTAATTCCCCCATACTTAACTCTTAGAATCCATAAAAAGTGAGTATTCAAAAAAAATTATAGTGAAAAAATGAAAACACTTGTTAGTGAAATTTGATAATCTTAAAACCACGGAACTCAACTAATCATTCCTCTTCAATAATTTAATTTCCAAATTATCTATTATTTTCATTCATTATGTTCTCCTTTCTTTAATTATTCTAAACACAACGCTTTTAAACTCACCAATGTTCCTCTCATCCCAAGATTTGTTTTTTAAGGAAAGTTTTAATTATCCAAATAAATTCACGGGTTATCACAAGCTAAAAAAATATAAAAATATTCATCCAATTTATTTAAATACCTCTATGAATCACTTGTACCTAAAAATAATTATTCAAAGGTTTGATTTTTTTTGGGTTTTAAATGTGATAAAGGTTGGGGAATAAGGAGATGTATTGACTCATTGTTGAATCAAGGTAGCATGATTCTAGTTTCCACTCATGCATGGTCTTCTCCTCTTTATTAATGGAATAGAATAATCTCCAAAATATCTTTAAAATCTCATTCATATATATCCCACACATTCTCAAAATAAATAGATCTATCACAACAATTTATTACCAAAATTTTATAATTTTTTAAAACCTCCAGAAATGCTAATTGTTTTTTCTCTAGAAATATCAAGAATGGCATACATTTCATTTTTTTGAAAGCTATAGGGAGGTATAACTTTTATTTTTCATGAAATTTCCAAAATTGCGTAGATTTAAATATCAAAAATTGTATCTCAAGACATTGATTTTTAATCATTTAAGTATCCCAATATATTATAATAAATCAAAAATCATCTACACCACACTAAATCTTAACAAAAATCATGGAATTTACTTCAAGATGGGGTTGGATAGTAAAAATGGATAGTAATGAGGCAAACTAAAGAACAATATCATGGCTACTAAGGGATCATAATGATAAAATGTGAATGATAGGATGAATTAAGGGAGTTTATTTTTTTAAAAGGGTATTTCAATCACATATGAATTTCCTCAATAATTTTAAACACAAATTACTTAAAAATCAAATGTTTTGAATGAAAATTAGAATTTTCTAGAAAAAAATAATTATTTAGTTCACTCAATAATTGCTATCATTATTTAAATGTTATATAGTTCTCAAAAGAAATTGGTTTTCAACTTTGGATTAAATTTATAGAATTAAATTTAGAATTAAATGGTCTTTTCCAGAATTTGTACAATTTTAATACAAAAAATATATAAGTATTCATTTATGTTTAGTTCCTTGAATCATTTTGGTTATTTCCATTGAAAATGGGTTTCAATTCAAAATGTTAATTAATTTAAATATCACAAGTTTTTGTAAGAAAATAGAAAAAAATTTAAAATAAATAACCCAAAATTGGAAAGAAAAAATGAAATTAGAGATTTTGAAAGAAAACACAAAAAATGAAAATATAACAAGGATGTTCCTTGCCCCACATTTATTTTGTAAAATGTCTTGATTTCCTATAATTTATTTGTGAAGTTAAAATAATTATGATAAGACATGTAAAAAAATTAGGATAGAAATACACAACTAAGCTTTTATTATGAAACAATAGCCTTGACTATCCTCGCAAAATCTGTATGTTGTAAACCCTACATGAAAAACAAAATTAAAAAATCATATTTTTATTAAATACAAATACAGAAAAATAAAAAGAATTAAAGGTAAAAGATACTTTCTTTGAACCCCCCAAGTGAGCATGAGGATTTCACTGCCCCTAGTTAGACATTTACCGATTCTCATCAACAATCTGAAATATGGTGTGGTTTCTTACTAAAAAATCACCAAAATAAATTTTTTCCAATATTCGTAAACTCACACAACTAGTAGAATATTCCAAATAATTTTTTAAGGTTCCCTTCCATGTCTTTGTGATTAAAATGATAAATTGGTTGATGGGAAAAAATATAAAGGCAATTTACCAATACATGATCCTCACAAAAATCCATCAGTGATTGTTTAAATTTAATTATAGGATGTGGTTCCTCTTCAATTTGATTAGTAAAAATGATTCCTTATTGCAAAATAGCTTGGTAGAACCTTTCTCTTGTGTATTAGTATACACTTAAATTGAGCACACCATTATTTATTTAATTTAAAATTAAACATCCTCTTTATTTGAAAAATCACACCAATGAGAATCTATGGTAACTGAGTTTATATAAGGGTAAATACTAAAAAATTTATTATCAAAACAATCTGAAAGAAGTGGATCAAAATTTGTAACATATCGATGTATTTTATTCAGTTCTAGCTCTATTTGGGAGTGGATAACAATGATATTAAAAGTAAGTAACCGTTCATGTTCTGCGAAATGTTCTTCAAAAAATTAATTGAAAGGATATTTCTTGTTGTTTGGGCATTGTTTGATACAAATGTTCTGATTTTTCATCTTGAAAACAAATTATTTCACATGGTATTTTATTTTCATCAAATCCAGCCAAATATTTTTCCAAATATTTTTGATTTCAATCATTCAAGTCAATGGCCAAGTGAAGGTTAGTATTCTTCTTTGAATATAAAATAGTAAAAGAAAGTTCCAATTCACCTCTCAACAAATACTCCAATGTTTCTTCAATTTCAAAAGTTATAAGGAATATATTTTACTTCTATTGGTTTTTTTTCGGTTATTTTTTTTAAATTAATGGAAAAAATTCATTTTTTCTCACTTCATGAATCATGAGAGAATTTTGTCAAAAAATATAATAATTTTTCTAGATATTGAAATCTTTTTTTAGATCATAATTTTTTTTATAATTTACAGTTTAAAAAATTATTCATCACTAGATTCCTTAACTTTTTTTACAATTAGACCATCCATAAGAGTAATTAGTGTGAAAATCCATTTCTTGAATGCTTCTAATTTTTTTTGTAAAAGTCCTATAAATTAAAAAAAATAAAAAAAAAACTAAGGAAACCACCTTGACAACAATTAAAATTCTTTGTTGTTTTTTTTTGAAAACCCAACCAATACCCCTATAAAATTCATCATATTGGTAACCATGAGGTTGTCTCAAATGGATGTTATAGAATATGTTATCGATATTTCATTTTTTTAATTTTTTTAAGTTAGATGTGTAAGTCTGGATTTGAATGGAGCTAAAAAAAGTTAAATAAAACTAAATCTTATTGAGATTATAAATCAGAGTTCAAATATTATAAGCAAGACTAATATAAAAATAAAAATGGGAAATAAAAACAATGGATAAGTTTCATCCTTCATAAAATCCCTTTATCACTGTATAAAAATTAATTATTCAATTATATTTCTCAATGTATACTAAAAAAAATTAAACCATCCATATAAATTACCTAGAATCCATATTGAGACCTTAAATATGGGTGTTGGTCCACTTATGAGAGTGATATAATTACCCAAATACATATGATAAACCAAAATATATTAAACAGACAATACTAAATGGTGAGGAAACACCAAATAAATTTAAACCATTAGTGTAATCACTTCACATTCACAAGTTAAACAAAAATATTGAATAATTCTAAAGAAATTAGATTCAAGAAAGAGAATTATCTTCTTCATTAATGAAAAAGGTTTCCACAGAAGTACAAAAATATTTCACCAAAAATCAAAAACTCAACAGGGAATAAGATCCTTAGCCATCCACCGTCCTTGAACACTTGGTGTTTAGACCTTCATGGAATGATTAGTTTATGAAATAATCCACTTTTCAAGATAAATTTCTCTATCATATCCCACTTGTGAAATATTTTGAGGGATTGAATCTTGGTTTAAACTCTGTGGTTTCTCATTTTTCCTTATATGTGTTTGCTAATAAAAATATTAATTTTCTATAAATGGGTGAAAATATTCTATAAAATTTATATTTATCTGAATATTTATCAATTGTTTCATTATAGGATGTCAAATATCTCTGAGGTATCTTCATGAAAGTTATTTTAATGTTGATTAAATTTTCACCAACCCAATTTTAGATGTATTTAATTTGTGGTGAATAATATATTTTTGAATTACCAAAAAGATTCTTTCCAGATGAACAAACTATTTGAATTCATTAGGTTTCACACACTTATTGACTATTTTATGATAAAAATTGAATTTGATAAATAATTGATATATGAAACTATGAATTATATTTCATCTTTTGTTGAAATCAACTAATTTGGGTGCTTTTAGGTCAAGTTGCATCTTTTCGGGTGAAGGTATATCAATTATGTATGAAAAAATATTTTCCAGCTTGAATGATTTATTTGTGCCTATAAAAAATTGATTTAGTATCTCGTTAATTTGGTCAATTTTTAAAAATTTATAATCATAATACCAAAGTAACAATTTTTTTTAAAATTTCAAAATTAGGGCATTTTTAAAGTCTAGATCAAACCAAATAAAAATTCCAAAAATGATGTATTTTCATATTAAAATAAAAAATGTTGGGGATATATGAATTGAAATAAAATTAAAAAATAGTGAAAATAGAATCTATATCAAAAGGTCCTAAAATAGATACCAAACTCTAGGATTCTAGAACTCCCCTATAGAAGGGTAAAAAACTCATACTGACTGGTTGAATTCATAGTCAATGAAATTAAATTTTCTTAGTACTAATCTTTGAACTTCTCATTTCAGACATATCACTTCTCATGATCCTTGAGGAATAAGAACCACTACTTCCTAACTACTCGATTCATCATCATCACTGCTAAGGAAACCCAATTCTCCTTCAAAATATAGATTGAATTGAAGTCTATCCCCTCTTCCTCAAACTAGTCCTCTATTACTAACTATGAAATGAATACCTCATACTTATATAAGAATTACCACTGAAACTATCAAAGTGTCCTCCCCCATGTCTCTATTTCATCAAGCATAGATCTATAACGATATGATGGAAAGTCCTATGGAACATCCTCAGTGGAAACCTAATAGGAACATTAACCTCTAGCCATACCTGGAAAAGAACAATCTATTTGTGGTACCTAGAATTTGAATATAAAAATTTTAATATTATTTTATTTATTTATAATGGTTCGACCTAATACAAAGGTTTTCCCATTTTAAAGACAACAACAATGAAGAATTATGCATTATCATCTCATATGAATCTACTACATAATGTGTATTAATTCATTTAGCAAGCTGAATAATCATAACAGTTCATGAAATGGAACATCGGGGGACCTAAATTCTTATTACTTTGCCGATATCCATTTTTTTACAAAAAATACTAAACTTATTTGACAAAGGTTCCCAGCCAACCTAGGAACTCCTCAAATATGCATACCTACAAACTTTACTCTATCATTCAACTTGATCCATTAATCTCACAATATTACAATCCCCCAAAGGAACTCCTCCATAGATGACAATGTGTGTAGGGAGATAATGATATCTAACATCTACATCCAATAGGCCAATGATTGAGTAAAATAACCAAGGGTATAACATAAAAAAACATGGGATTAATTACCCTCTAAGTATAACATGAGGAAAAAAGATAAAAAAATTACCAAAAAACTCTTATTCAAGATAAAATAAAATAGAGATCCCAATCCATATAACTAATTTCATATAATTGAACAGTTGAAAAATCTAAAATTACATAAATTAAACCATTGGTAGTGACCTTAAACACCAAACTTCCCATTAAAAACTATACGATCTAGTAATGTCTACCCCAATCACTAACCAACATCTACCAGACTGAAAAAAGATTATATATATATAGGTTGAGAATAATAGGTATACTCCGAAGTATCCTCTATGGGGCCAGTTATTCAAAATATAAAGAAAGGATACTGAATTCTGGTGAATAACAAGTTAAACCATTTCATTAGTTAATCATGAATACTAATTTCCAAACCTTACTATGGCTCACTCACCAAGTATCGAACACAAGTAATCATAAAATATCCAACATATATGATGATGTTATCCCAATAACACTTCCCCAATGGGTTTCTAGTATACCCTAATGCGTCACGTCCTGAGCCATCTCTCTATAAAATAAAAAATTCCTAAGAAACATGGGATAATATACCATATCATACCCCATGTGCATCAAATCATCTCATCATAATCACCCACATATCCAAATAATAACCAAGTTGTTTTTGGGAGCCACCACAACACGTATGTTGAGTATTATACCTCAAGGCACAATTACCCATACACAAAATACATACAATAATTATGGGGATACTATATAGGGAGATACATGTGAGTTCAATAACAACAAGAATTAACAACCCTTTACACATTTATATTTGGTAATGTGACCACATTGTATTAATCCATGTAATATTACCAGGTGAAAAGTTTTGGGAAAGAGGGGGTATTTAGCCACCCATTCCTTAAAAATCCGAATACTAGGAAAAACACCCTCCCAGAGTCCACTAGATGTCTATCAATCTACGTACATTGATAGGGTAAAACATGAAATAAAATAAAATATAGGATATATTTCTCACAAATACACTATTAAAATTAACCTAGACTTAACCTAAACTACATTTATCATCACCGAGACACCCATTTTACACTATAAAGGACTAGATATCCTAAAATCACAGAAGCATTCATGGAAAATCATTTAATTTATTATTTATATTAATTTATTATTACATTAATCTCCTTCCAAGTCCATGCTATTAAAGCATAATCTATATGATTCTATAGTTTCTCAAGATTTTTTTGGTATTCCAATCAATTATAAACTCCATGGAATAAAATATTTGTTATTGATTCTCATTCCATAATTCCATGTACTATAGGACTTATCCTAAGGTTCCATAAAGGAGTTGCATAAATCAAGAATGAACAAATAATTCATGGAGTTGGGAAAAGAATGCAGAAATAAGTCACTCGACCATTTGGATTTTAAAGTAGATCCATTATCAGACAAGCATCCCATATTTCAGTATAGAAATGAGCAAGAACAACTTCAACTGTTTCCATCTTATCTTGCAATCATCAGTGACAATATCTTTCTATCACCTTTAATTACATCTTGAATATCACTATGCTTCAATCTCACCATCACCAGCCCCAACTACTACAAAAAACCTGGGCCTCCCCACTTATATATCACCATAAAATCATCCATACCTAGCTCACATTAGGTAATTTTTTTACCATGGTAAAAGGAAAATCAAGTAAAAATTGAGTAGTGAAGGGTTAAAATAATATGACAAGGATTATAAAATGATCCTTACACTTGCACCAATTTTATTGGATAAGAACATTTCATCCATAAGCACTCACATGTTGAATATATTAAATGGATTATAAATTGACAAGGATTATAAAATGGCATGGATTATAAAATGATAGGGATCATAACACCATAAGTCTTGGTAATTGTTGTTACCACTATAAAGGGTAAATCGGGTAAAAATTGACTAGTAAAGGGTAAAAATAATATGAAAATAATTATAAAATAAACCATAAACTTGTGCTAGTTTTATTGGATAATCACATTTCATCCATAATCACTAAATTTTTGAATATATGTCCTTTTTTCCATTTATATGTGATTATTAAATTTATAATATTTTATTTAAAGAAAATACCAAGATGTCACAATCATAATATTAATAACTAAAATATTTACAATAAGATGTAATGTAGGATATATGATTGAATAAAAATAGTTATTATAAAGCTAAATTATTTATATTAATCATGGTAAATTAGTTTAAATTTTTAAAAAATAAATAGGTACCTTATATATTGTCACAACGGTGATGCAATAATTATTTTATTAATGTAAATATTAAATAAATGTTATTAATTATTTTAAAATAATTTAAATTTGATATAAATAATGTGATCAAAGATTTTTTTAGATTCATTTTACATGTTAGGGTTGTATTAAATAGTTTTTTTTGAATTTATCTTTATGTTTTTATATTTTTATAAGTCTATGTAATGAATAGCCTCAAAATTGACATTAATGATATTTAAAAATAAATTTTATTTTATTAATTGATATAAAATTTATAAAAATATTAAATTCATCCACATGAATGGGAGAATGTTAATAATTTCATAAATGATATATTTTTCATTCTTTTAGTATTTTATAGTATCTATATGAACCATAAAAAAATTAAAAACCCATGTTGTCATTATAAGAATTAAAGAGGTTAAATAAGGGTTAAAAGTAAAAGATAAGTGTAATAACGTGACCTAAATATGTCCAAAATTTATTGGATGAGATTATTTATTCCTATACTCATATTATATTTTAAATAACTCACTTTGGATCATTTTTTATCGAAAATGTATTAATATTAATTTAATAGTTTTTGCAATTCCAAGATTGCTCATCCCTTCTCTTATAAAAGGGTATCTCTTGTTCTCCTTTCTTCACACTTCAAAAACTATTTTTTTCTTCCAAAAACTATCTAAATATCCTGAAAACATTCATAAATTAATGATAGAATCACTACTATTTGCATAAATATGAACACAGAGGTATTTCAGTGCCAACCAAAAGGAGATACCTGAAGAAGAGGTAACATTAATCAACAATTTTTTTTGATTTATTTCTTCCTTAAACCAACTCATTTATTTCAATTTCATGTTTAAATAATAACCTCAGTATCCCGAATACATTTATATGTTTTTATGATAATTTCCAAATCGAAAACTTCACACACATCCATCAAATGGGATATAAAAGCATCATTCATGTGTATAAAAGACTGCCACCTAAAGAAATGATGTTGTTCGTTAGTCCATTACCACCAATAATGGTTGGGAATAATGATATATTTATAGTTCATATATATGATATATATGATATATATTAATTTTTATGATTATGTAATTTTTATATCACACATACCATTAGTCTTTCCATTATTTAGGAATACATTAAAGTCCTTTGTGTGTACGACGGACTATCGGCTCATGAAACGATGTGATTGATTAACACCATGAATGGAATGTATTAAGGATGGTTTTATTAAAAGTATGTGATATATATGTCATAAAATTATTCTATAGTGATAATATATCATATATTTTTCTCTCTTTAATCTGGAAAGAAAATAAAAATATTGTTCATGCGTACGTATGGTCTAATGTATCCCGGAACGATGTAGTTTATTTTTTCTTATAACTTTTATAATTCAACATGAATAAATAATGAAAATATATTATATTTATATCATAATTATCATTATTAATAAGATGAAATAATGATCTACTTAAGAGGGCTAAGAATGAAATGTCAAAATATGCCCGTAATACAAACCAATTATTAGAAAATACATAACTTTAACATGGAATTGTAAATAAGAAAATTATGTAAATTCATAATTAAATAATATATGGTATTATATATATGAATATGGTTTTTTGGAATATTTATAATATAATTATATTTATTTTATAGGAGGTATGAACATATATGTTAGAGATCTAGATTAAGGTAAGAGGATTTCTAGTGTCACTTTTATTTCTTTGAGAGTTATGCCACATTCACCACTAGTTTCTATTATGTGGTGTATATACTGCACATGAATTTAATATATTATCCTTATCCATAAGTTTATAGGTTTTTAAATATCCATTTTATGATATGGATTTTAAGGATAAAAATTTACCGAATTGGTAGGGTATTTTTTTCTCAATTTTTCATCTTTGAGACACATGATATATTGTAAACCTATATTATTTTACAAGGTGTATATAATGATGAAAGATAAAAATTTGGTTCATATTTTTAATAAAACTTTGATGAATATAAGTGTTTTATCAATGAATTACAAATTTATTTTCAATGTTTTATTAAACTATGGGAAATTTATAACATGGAATTAAAATTGTGTTTAAAAATAAAAATAATTTTTTTCAACTTGGAAATTTAATTATAATAATTGATAATTCATGGAAAGTGTTATTTTTTTAGAACTATTTGAAAATTATTTACCAAAAAATAGATCCAAGGCCTAGTAAGGTCCCAAAATAAGTAAGTAATGCTCCACATTGCTGACTTCGGTGAGTCGGCTGGCCATAGAGACCATAGAGGATTCCCTCCAAACCGGTAAGTGCAAGGGTGATCTAGAACCGTGTGAGTGGACCACATATTTTGAACACCTTAGTGACTATAGCTTGGACCGTAGCCTAAGTGGGGGATATGTACGTGTTACTCTCATTTCATGTGTGTGTAGTGTAGTCTGGGATCCCATCTTGGAGGAGGCTTCTGGACATCAAAAGCCTCATCAAGGGTTATAAGCACTCCTAGATTCCATGTGTGTTTTTATGTGGGATGTTCTCTCCACCACATTTCACTATAGCACCTCCATGCTCCTCTAGACTCCACCGTATCTCTACTATGCTCCACCATAGCTCTACTGCAACTTCTTTACTTATCCACCACTATATTCCTTAGCCACTACCTCAGAAGTTCCACCACTCCACTTTCATCTCATCACCAAAACTACACCTTCTAGCTCTCACTTCTATCTTGTCACCTTACCGCCACTTTCACCACACCCGATGTTATTGGAAACCACTGTACTTCACTGTGAAAACACCATGGGATCCACTTCTCATGATCAACCACAAATTCTCACCCAAAGAGATGCCCCGACCGAGATCCATAAATATTTTTTTGAACTCATCCGATCACTTGGGAGGCTAGAGGAAGGGGAAGACATCGCTACCCCATCGCTCACCACTACCACTACTCTCCTACATTAAAGTGCCGACTTACACCTTCACCATGAAGTCCAGAGGATGGGAGTACCTACTGCCACTTCATAGAAGCTCTAATTCCCTCTTCCACTGAGGCTGCTCCGTTCTGATGCCCATGCATGCACCTTCCCTGCATGAAATACTTCCACATGAAACTTCAATGACCAAAATATGGTGGGTGTTTTATTATCCCCACTGATGGATCTCGTGGGTGTGATTTAAAAAATATGAGATCCATATCGATTCTCAGGGATACTTGATGGAATAAGAGGCTGAGGGACTCTCCCTCACTTCCTATAAATGGACGCTCTTCCCTTATTTCCGTGATCTCATCAAAAAGTGAGAGGGAATCCACCTAAGGGACAAGATGCTTCAACATACCTTCATTATTCTTAATTTTCTTTTATATTTTTTTAGTTTAAATTAAATTGTAATTTTAAATTCTAGTTAATTAATTAGACCACATGAATGTTTTTATTAAATTTTCACCACAATAATCCATTTTATTCTTCTTCTTATTTATTTTTATTCATATTTATAATTTCATCATTTAATTATAATTATAATAATAATTATTAGTATTAGTATAATAATAATAATTAGTATTAATGTAATTATTCTAACATTTTATTTTATTATTTATTTTATTTTCTTATTTTACTCTTCCTTTATTATCTTATTTTTTAATTTTTCTCTATCTCTCTCTCAAACCAGTTATATATTATTTTCTCCTTTTTATATTATTTTTTCTCATTATCCATTATTATTTTATTTTTATTCTCATTCATCTTCTTTTTATTTTATTTTATTCTCTTCTTCTACCACTCCAAAAATATGATCTTTTACTATCATAAATGAGATGTTGACCCCGAGGCTTGTACTGAAGGGTTGGTTATGGTGTTCATGAATTTTCATTAATGTTTATTTAAAATTTATAATATATTTCAGTACCATGCATGACTGAGGTGAATATACTTGATTTGGAGACTACCCACAATGACATGAAACACAATATATTTATCTTATTTTAATTAATCTATTTACCATCACTATATTGGTTAATTATTCAAACAGTTTAGCTGAACTAATTAAATGAAGAAAAAACATCCATAGAACTTGTCTTGGAAGTTTACACATCATAGAAAAAGGTGTTTTATAAAATTTAATTAAATAAGGAGGTATAATTTATATTTTTTTGGGATTTAGTGATTTCCATAATTTCTAAATAATTAATATTAGCCTATAAATGAGATTTCAAGTTTGTATCATCAATCTAAAATAAAAAATATAAAGTATAATAATGATTTAACCCATAACTAAACCCAAAAAACAAGTCATTTCTCAACATAACTCATTTAATTTAGAAGTGATCGGTAGTATAAAATAGAATTTCCATTTTTCATGTCATTTGAAAAATTTATAAAATAAACCTAAAGTATTTTAATTTATTTCATTAAATACTTAAAAAATAATGGGAATTAATTTAGGTTATTTAAATTAATTAAGTGAAAAAACAGAATTGATCCTCTTGTGAGATGATCCTAGTCAGCCTCATTGCTGTATTAAGAAAACTATTTTTCTTTTTTCACACCCCATGAAAGGCGTTCATTCAAAATTGACATTGTTTATGGGGAGATAATAATTAGTTTGATTTAATATTTTTATTTTTAAATCTTAAAATTTTAATTGATTTAATAAAAATAAAAAAATTATAAAACATTTATTTTCCATGAAGAATTAAATTGACTATTATTATACATGGACTAATTACTCATAGGTTCCAAAACCAGTAGTTGAAGAACCATGTTCTATAGAATAATTTATTTCCTTGTGGGATAGAGAGATCAGGGGAACACAAGGAAAAGTTTTCATATTGGAGGAATTGAATGACCTCATCTAGGAGCTCAAGGAAAACCTCAAGCATCTATTAGTGTAAGTATTGGACAAAGAAATTATTGTATTATGGGTGTACTTCCCCGAATTTTATCAAGAAGTCTCCCAGATACAGGAAGAGTGCTTTTTTGTTTCTTCCCAACACTTTTACAGAAGTTCCAACATAATATTTGTAGAAGAAAGTGAAAAAAATAAGCTCAAATATGATATTAAAGAACATGGATAGATAGTGAAATATATACAAGGGAAAGTGGATTGATTAACTGTATATGTTCAAGCACCATCAGATCCATTTAAACTTGAACCATAGGTATCTGCATGAACTAGATGAATTTTGGAATGAATGTTAGGAACTAATTTATATATACAATCCTTTTAAAGAAGAATAAACAACATCATTGAAGGAATACACCACCCAAGTGGTATAATTTGAAGCAAAAAATGGAGGATCCTAACTAAATTCCTCCATTTTATGAGAATATACTCCAAGAGACACTCACTACAATAGTAGATATTGAAACTGAACCAATTCAAGGAGTTGCTATTTTATCAAAGTTTATTTCTTTTTATTTTATTGAAATGAAATTGTGCATCAATCCCTATTATTTTGATTATATATATTCACATGATCTTTTTTATTCCTTAGAAGAGAATAGAGAAATTAAAAATGCATCGGTTGGGGTAAACATGCAGATACCTTATCTTGATGAACCCATATTTGAGGAGCACTATTACGAGATCCATGTGGATAATCATGTAGAAATAATAGTTGTGGATGATCATATTAAAGGTGACAAATTACTTATTAAAAATTCAAATTCAAATTTAATTTATGTAACGATACTTCTTTACTTCCACTTTGATCATAAAATTCATGAATCCCCTAATGATCTATAATTGGGAGAGCGAGAGATGGTTGAAAAAGTAGAAACCAAGAATAAGGATGATCCATCCTACCCCCTATAAGAAATATATACCTAATTGTGAAGGGGAATGATCTTTTGTACTCTATCAATGAATAATTCTTCAAGAACAAGGATGAAGCACAAGCTGGGAAAATGTACATGTGATGGTTCAAATCAATGAAGATTCATCCACTATCAGAATTTGGATAACAGCTAGTATATCCCTCTAAAGGTAGTAAAAATTTAGGGCCCACTTGGGGGATCTTTCCAAGACTTATGCATTTCATTTTTTTTAGGAATTTAGATTTTAATTTCATTTTTAGGAAGTAGTCCAGCATGAAGCCCACTCCATCTTATCTTTTTTTCTTAAATGAAATGATCCTTGTCCTTAATTGAGTATTTTTATTTTATACGTTCATGATGGATAAAGTCATTGCCAACAGTAAAGGAGGAAAGTTGACAAATATTCCTGGGAAAGTGGGATAAATTTTATTATTTCTGTTTTAAACTCCATGAATTTTTTTCAAACAACATGTTTTGATGTTTAAAGTTGAAATTTAATTCCCATACTTGAATTATTTTTTTACTTAACTTATTTATGAGATATGAGTTTTTTATGAATCTTATAATTCCATGTTTTATATTTGAATGTTAATGATATTTAATGAGTAAAATGAGAAATTTGGGTAATTTAATTGCATAATTGATATTAAAATGGGGATTCATGATTTGATGGAATCAGTTTATTCATGTAAATTAAATTTACCAACCATTTTTCATGCTTTAAATTTTTTAAATTTTTGTAAATTCAATTATTATTATTATTAAACATTCCTTGAGTGATTTTATAATATCATACTCCCATTCCCGAGAGGGTTTCTAGACCAATATATCATATTTATGCTTTAGCACATATCATGAGTGATATTGGGACATGTAGCATTAAAGAACATTAATTTTAGATTTTGAAAACCATTACTACGAAAAACATAGTTAAAATGGTTGTAACATCTTTTGAAAAACCACTTGTCCTTAAATGAACAACTTTACACCAAATCATCTTTATCTCTTGGAAAACATGAATGACTGCTATATGAATGTGCCTTGATTGAAGAAATATTTATACATTTCTACCCTCATTTTAGTAATTGAATGATATTTTAAAGTTGAAAGGTGGGGGTGAATGGAATCATGGTTAAAGGGATGCTTTTCATTTTATGGAAAAATCATAGGGGTACTTATTGTGGGGATAAATTATAGTTATTGATTCATTAATGAAACTTTATTATCTTTCCTTTATTGATTAAAAATAAAAAAAATGAAAACAATATTTAAAAAATAAAAAATAATAATATAAATGTTGAGAAAACCGTTCAATAGGGTGTGAAAAACATTCATTATTATTAAATTTATCATGATCATCACTTTGAGTTTCATGGAAGTTGGGAGTTGTTATAATTTTAAGGAGATAATGTCATCACTCTTAAATTTTGATATCATGATTTTGGACTAAAGAGATTAACCACCTTCTTGAGCCCTAAATTTTAAAGAATCTAATCTTACCAACCATAAGCCTCATTTTAATTTGAACCATTATTATATGTGCCCATGATTTTACGTGCCTTATATCTTTACAAAGTGTATAAATTAGTTCTTTTACATGAATTTGGATAAAGATCATTTTATCCTGATATAATAATAAGTATATTTGAATTAATGTCACTAGTGATGTGAGAAAAGATTAAAATGAGAGGAAAATAATGATTTTTCTTGTTTAATAATAATGAGTTGAGGAACTTGAATGAATGAAAGGAGAGGTTCCATCATTTTTCAAAGGGGAAAAGTAAAATAGGATAATTTATTATTTCTTTAAAAAAGGGAAATTAAATAAATATTTTATATGAAATTTGATAATTGTATTTTACATTGATGATTATTGGAATTTATCACGTCAAAATTTAAAACTGGATAACATTGATTCCAGATTTAATTCCTTGTTTAGATTTTATACTTGAGTAAAATCATGGTTTATGTGTGGAGGTATTTGAAATGCACAAATTTGGTCCATATTTTTAATCAATTTTTTATTGTTTTAAGTGATTTATAAATTAATTATCGCATGATTTTCAATGTTTTATTAAACTTTGGGAAATTTTGAATGTGGAATTAAAATGGCGTTAAAAGATTAAAATAATATTTTTTAACTTGGAATTGTACTTATAATATTATATATATTTTTGAAAGTGTTCTTAATTATTTTTCTAATACTTTGAAAAGGTATTTAACAAAAATAATGCATGTAATGGAAAAGAAATAAAACTAGAGGGTCATTCTCTACATTCATAGACTAGGTGATCCGAACATCCATGAATCCCACAAGGAATTATTTCCATACCAGCGAGTGCACAGGTGATCAATCCCCATACGAGTGGATTGCAGGTGGTGACCCTGCAATGAGCATAGTTTGGGTCCTATACAGAGCATGCCATGTGTATGTGTAACCCACATTTTTTATGTGTGAAGTGTATTCTATAATCCTAACCCAGTATAGGCTTCTAGGCATGAGAGATTATTTCGAGGGTTATAAGAGCTTGTAGATTTCATGTGTGTTTCGATACGATATGTGCAATCAACTACACTCTACTTCTATCATGTCACCAGACACCCACCTCTAAGTTCTCACTACCACCTTGTCACAAGAACACCACTGCCATCACCCCTATGTTGCCGGAAACCACTTCAATTTAATGAGAAACCACTATGAGAGCCAATACTAACAACCAACCATTTCTTATCACTCTAAAAACCTCTATGGCTGTGATCCACAAAAAATTTCTCGAACTCCTCCAACCACTTTGAAGGATGGAGGAAGAAGAAACCATTGTTTCCCCCTTCTCACACCACCACCATTACTTACCTCCATTCGAGTGGCCATTTCCACCTTCACCATAAAGGTTGGAGGATGAGAGGACCTTATACCACTTCATGGAAGCACTCCTTCCCAATTCAATTTAGGTTTACCCATCCCAAAGCCCATGCATTCACCTTTCCCCATGTGGAATCCTTCCTAGTACAACTTCAAACACCCGCACATGGAAAGTGTTTGATTATTCACTAACATGGGTGTTGCAGGTGTGATTTAAAAAATATGATACCTCCACTATTCCTCAGGGATCCTTTAAGGAACAATAAACCTAGGTAATCCTCCCCCTACCTATAAAAGGAGGCTCTTCCCCCATTTACATGATCTCAACATGAAGTGAGAGGGAATACACCTAAGGGATGAGATGGTGCCCTATTTCCCCTATTATTATTTATTTTTATTTTCTTTTATTTAGTTATTTTTTATTTTCAATTAAGTTGTAATTTTATTTTTTTGTTAATTAATTAAATTTAAAGCATGTTTTTATTAAAGTTTCACCACCATTATCATTTTTTTTCTTCCTCTTCATCTTCTTTCTAATTCTTTATCCTTTTAATTTCTTCTTTTAAATATAATAATAATAATAATTATTTTTATTTTAAAATTCTATTTTATTATTTATTTTATTTCTTATTTTATTATTATTTTCTGCTATTATTATATTTTATTCTCTATCTATTTATTTGTCTCTCTCATCCCAATTCTATTTTATTTTCTTATTTTTATTTTATTTCCTTTCATCCACTATTATTTTTTTTATTTTTATTCTCACTCTATTTATTTTTTATTTTATTTTATTCTCTTCTTCTACCACTAAAAAATTTTGATATCTAACTGTCATAAATGAGAGGTTAACCCTGAGGATTAACCAAGGGTGGCTTAATGTGTTCTTGAATTTTTTTTGAAATTTATTTTAAGTCTATAACAAATTTCAGTAGCATACATGGGTGAGGAATATATCCTTTATGTGGTAACTACCCCTAATAAAATGAAAATCAATCTATTTCTATTATTTTATTTATTCTATTTTCCCTCTCTCCATTGGTTAGTTTTTCACATGTTTGAGTTGAAAAAAAATCAATTTATGAAATGACATCGATAAAGCTGGGTCCTGGAAGTTGACATATTCTTATCCAATGTGAATTATTAAGATTTATTAAAGAAGGAGGTGTAATTTAGATTTATTAGGAATTAAATGATTTCCAAAATTTCTAAATAAATTATAGTAGTCTAAATAAGAGATTTCATGTTTGGATTATCAAGATGAAATCAAACATATAAAAGAGAATAATGATTGAACCTAACAATGAACCGAAAGGCAAGTCCCTTATATCCTTAACTAATTATATTTAGAACTAAATGGTAGTATAAATTAGAATTTCCATTTCTCATTTTAATTCAAAAATTAAAAAAATATAAAAAAATATTTTCATTGCTTTTACTAAATACTCAAATAAAAAATTTGTTTAGGTCATTTAGAATAATTATATGAACAAACTAAAAATATTCTCAAGTAAGATAACCTAGATCAGCCTTTGTGACCTTAATTCTTGACTATGGGGTAGTTCAATGAATTATTGAATTTTTATAAAAGCTTATTTTATTTCTATAACAGATTTGAGTGGCATACATTGGTGAGGTGAATATCCTTGATGTGGTGACTATTCCCAATAAAATTAAAATAAATATATTTCTATTATTTTATTTATTCTTTTTTCACTCTCTCCATTGGTTAGTTATTCACACGTTGGAGTTGAAAAAATAAAGATTGTTAATCCAAACAAGTGATTTCATGTTTGGATTATTAAACTGAAATCAAACATATAAAGAAGAATAATGATTGAACCCAAAACTGATCCCAAAAATAAGTCCCTAATATCATTAACTCATTGTATTTAGAACTTTACGGTAGAATAAATTATAATTTCCATTTTTTATTTCATTTATAAAAGAAATAAAATAAAAAAAAATATTTTCATTGATTTAATTAAATACTAAAAAATATAAAAAATAAAATTTTTTAGGTTATTTTGAAGAATTAAGTGAACAAACTAAAAACATCCTCAAGTGAGAAGACACAATCCAGCCTTTGTGAAACATTAAGGAAAATAATTCCCCTTTTCTATATTTTATGAAAGGATTACTTTCCAAACATGTTTTATTTCCGGGGATATAATCATTAGTTTGCATAAAATTTTCTATTTTCACATATTAGATTGTTTTTAATTTCTTTAAAAAAACAAAAAAAAAATCTTTTTCAATGATGAATTCAGATGATTATTATTATACATGGAATTATTACTAATAGGTGCATTAATAAGAAGATAGAACACCCTGGTTTGTAGAATAAAGTGTTTCTATGTGGGAGAGATAGATCATGGGAGTCCCGAGCCAAATTATCATATAGGAGGAATTCAAGGACCTCATCCAATAGATCAAGGAGACACTCAAGAAACTAGTGGTTGAAGGATTGGATAGAGAACTTATTTCATTCTTCGAGTAAATCAAAAAAATTTATAAAGAAGTGTCTAAGACATAAAATGAGTTCTTATAATTCCCTCCCAACACTTTTTAATTAGTATACCTAGAAGATTTGTTGGAGAATGTGGAAAAACATAAGCACAAATATGATATTAAAGAACATGGATAGATGGTGAAATATCAACTTGATAAAATGTATTGTATAACTGAATATGTACAAGAACCATTAGATTCATATAAATATGAACTATATGATGATCCACTTATCTTCCATAAGGAGGCCATGGAGGAAGACTTACATTCTAAGATACATGTGGGAAATCAATAAGAACTAGAAAAATTCTAGAACGAATGTGATGAACTACATGATCTCCCCAAGACTTTTAAATAAGAAGATCCTGCAATAATAATGGAAGAAAAAACCCAAGTGGTGGAATTTTAAGTAAATATGGAGGAGTATTACTACCTCCCTCTATCATTAACAATTTACCATGAGAGGCACTCACCACTAAGGTATAGTTTGAAACAAAACTAATTTATGGAGTTGATATTTTCTCAAACTCTTTTTCATTTGATTTTATTAAAACATAATTATGTACCACTCCCCACTATTTTTATTATAAAAATTTAGACAATATTTTCTATGGCATATAAAAGGATGGAGAAATTTAAAATGAAAATTTTGAGGAACTCATGGAGCTCCATTATTTGGATGAACACACATTTGAGGATCCCTATCAAGATATCCAAGTTACTGAGCCCGAAGAAATAAAATAATAGATTATCATATTAACAAGGAGAAATTATTTAAAAAAAAGACAAATTTATTCATGTAAAGATACCTATGAACATCCCCTATAGTCATTCAATTCAGGCATCCCCTATTGATCCAACACTGGAAGATAAATATATGATGTCACAAGTAGGAAATAAGAAAGAGGATGGTCCATACAACCCCCACCAAGCAAACTATAAGTAATTGTGAAGGGGGAGTATCTGGTGTACTCCTTACCTGGATAATTTCTCTATAATAAGGATGAAATACAATCTAGGTAAACCCAGATGTGATGGTTCAAATCGTAGAAGCTTCATCCACCATCAGACTTTGTATAATAGCTGTTACTACCATCAGGAGGTAATAAAAATTCATGGCCCACTTGGGGGATCATACCCAGGATCATCCCTTTAAACCCATTTCTATGGTTTTTTATTTAAATTTTGCTTTATAATAAGTAATCTAGTATGTAGGCTAGTTCCTATTATCATTTTGTGCTCAAATAACTAAATTCTTGTGCTTAATTGAGTATTTATCTTATATATGTCCATGATGGAATAAGGAAGTCTCAACTATGAATGAGGAAAGTGGACTAAGACTCATTGGAAATGGATTTCACTTTTATTATATATATTTTAAACTCCCTACATTTTTTTTCTAACAACATGTTTTGAGCGTTAAAGTTAAACATGCATGACCAGATAGGAATTCATGTTTTAGTTGGCTTATATAGGAGATATGAGTTTTTTAATAATCCTATGATTCCATGATTTAGATTTCAATGTTAAGAATATTGGATGAGTAAAATGGAAAATAAGATTATAAAATTGAAGCATAGATATTAAAATTAGGATTTATAATTCTGTGGAATTAGTTTGTTCATGTAAATGAAGTTTCCCAACCATTTTCATGACTTGAAATTCTGAAATTTTCGATAATATATTTATTATTGTTAATAATTACTTGATTAATTTTTCAATATCATATTACCATTCCAGTGATTATTTCTAGATTATGTACTTCCCATTTATTCTTGAGCATATTTTTCGGATGATCTTGGGAAATCAAAGCTTATTAAACTTTTATTTGAACTTTTCAAAACGTTTTCTATGAAAAAGAAAATTTAAAATGATTAAAGTATCTTTTTAGAAACCACTTATCAATAAAATATCATATTTACAGAAATTCTAATTTAGCCCTTAGAAACCATGAATGAACATTATTGGAAGAATTCATGTTTCAAGATATATTTATCCATTCATACCCTCCTATCAGAAATTGCATGTTATTTTAATGTTTAAATGTGGGGGTATAGGGAATCATGGTGAAAGGGATGATTTTCATTGTAAGGAAAATTTGTGGTAGGGTATATTATGGGAATAAATTAAGGTTGTTGATTCATTCAAGATACTTTATTTTGATTTTTCTCTTTATAAAAAAATTAAATAAAAAAAGAAACAAAAAATTGAGGAATGTGGGTTATAAATTTTGAGAACTTGAAATCAACATTACTAGACCTATGGTTTTCATCATATGTAGTTAGGTGGTTGATGCGAGGTTTCTTCTCACAAAATATTAAAAAAAGAAAAATAAAATTAAGATGTTATTTTAAAAATGAATAAAATAATATAAAAGTTGTGAAATAATGTCAAGAGGGTGAACAAATAATTTATTATTACAAAATTGATTATGGTCCTCACTTTGAGTTTTGGGGAAGGTGAGATTTGTTAAAATTTGAAGGGGGGGGAATGTAATTATAGTTTAAATTTTGATATAATTCAATATGATTTAATAGATTAACAACCTCCTTTAGTATTAATTTTTAATTCATAAAACCCTACCAACCTTTGGAATTAGAGTCGTTTGAGCTTTTATTGAAATCCATCTTGATTTTTTGTGCCTTTTTTTATTTTCAAAACAGAGAAGAAAGTTCCTTAATAAGAAATTGGATAAGGGGAATGTTCTCATGATATGATAATACATATATTTGAATTAATATCTTCAGTGATGAGAGAATAGATTGAAAATAGAGGTAGATCATGATTTGGAATGTTTAATAATAATTAATTGAGGAACCTGAATGAATGAAAGGATAAGTTCCAAAAATCTTCAAAGGGGAAAAGTAAAATAATTGTATTTATTTATTATTTGAAAAATGGGAAATTAAATTTATATTTTATGTAACATTTGATAATTTCATTTGACATTGATGATTACATGACTTTATTACTTTGAAAATCATAATGGATAACATTTTTTCCCAGTTTAATTCCTTTTATATATTTTATGATTGAGGAAAAGAATGGTTTAAGTGAGGGGTTATTTGACAGCTGAAAAAATTTCACATATATTTAATGAAATTTTTATGGTTTTAAGTGTGTTCTCAATGAATTATTCCATTATTTTCAATGTTTTATTAAACCATAGGAATTTTTTATTTTGGAATTAAAATGGTGATAAAATATTAAAAGAATGTTTTTTATCATGGAATTTTACTTATAGTCTTTGATAACTATTTAGAAATTTTATAATTTTTTATAACTCTTTGATTAGGTATTTATAAAAAAAATAGATCCAGGGCCTAGGAATTCCATCAACCAAGTAGGCTACAATCTAAGTAGCCAGCTCATGGGAGCTAACTGACTATATAGACCACAGAGAAGGCCCTAAAGACCAGTGAGTGCACATGTGATAAAGCCCCGTGCAAGTGGGATAAGTGTGGTGAACCCCACAATGAGAATAGTTTGGGCCATTGCTCGAGTAGACCACTTGTGTGTTCGGGCCACATTTCATGTGGGTAGGGTAGTCTGTGATACCACCATGTCGAGTCATCTGGATAGTAGAGACCATATCAAGGGTTATAAGCGCTTGAGGATTGGATGCATGTTTTGATGTGGGATACACGCTCAACCATGTACCGTCGTACTACCATCACACTCATCCGCGACTGTTCCTTTTCCACTCTTCTCCACCACCTACTTACTACTTAGCCACATTCTCTCCAGCTCTACCACTATTGTTCCATCATATCACCAGACCACCACCTATGAGATCCTTCTTTCCCCATGTCACCAGACTACATCTACCTTCACCCCTGATGTCAATGGACAACACTAAACTTCAGTTAGAAACCACCATAAGAGTCACTTATCATGATTAACCACCGCTTACCACTAATAGAAACTTAATGGACAAGCTACACACATATTTTTTCAAATGCATCCATCCATTTCGAAGGCTGGAGGAAGAGGAAGCTACCAATTCCCTTATTGCTCACCACCACTGCTATTTGCCTCCATTCGAGTGGCCAATTCTACCTTGACCATGAAGGCCATAGGATGGGAGGAAATTCTTCCACTTCATCAAAGATCCACTACCAAATTCCATTAAGTATCCCCTATCTCTAATCCCATTCATGCACCTTTTCCTGTGTGTACTCCTTCTATGCGAAACTTTAAACACTCACAGATGGAGAGTGTTTAATTATTCACAACTTTGGGTCTCAGGGGTGAGAATACAAAATGATATGATCCCCAATGGTTCTTAGAGATACTTTAAGGCATAGTATTCTAAGGGACTACTCCCTCACCTATTATAAAATGAGGTTCTACACTCTTTTATATAATCTCATCATGAAGGGAGAGGGAATCCACCCGAGGACCGAGCTGCTCCACCATCTCCCTTTAATCTTGTTCATTTTGAATTTCTTTTATTTGTTTATTTAGATTTAGTTTTAGTTAAATTGTAATTTTAATTTTCAATTAACTAATTAAATTCCATGAATTTTTTATGAACATGTCACCACTATCATCCATTTTATTATTATTCTTCTTCTTTATAATTCTTTATCTTTTTAATTTATTCTTATAACTATTATAATAATAATTATTACTATTATTAGTGTTATTATTATTTTAACATTCTATTTTGATAATTACTTTCTATTATTGATTTATTATTATTTTCTTTTCTTATTTTATTTTATCTCTCTTATCCCAATTCTATTCTATTCTATTATTTTTATTTTATTTTTTATCATAAACTATTCTTATTATATTTTTATTTTCATTCATTTTATTTTATTTTGATTTATCCTCTTCTTCGATCACTAAACAATTGTGATATCTATCTCTAAAAAATGATAGTCTGACCCCAAGGATTGGATGGGGGGTGGTCAATGTGTTATTGTATTGTATTTAATGTTTATAGTATGTATTTAATATATTTTAGAATCATACATGGGTGAGGAGAATATCCCCAATGTGCTGGTTGCCCGCCAAATGACATGAAAATCAATATATTTCTATTATTTTATCAAATGTCTTATAACTCTATCTATTGGTTATTTGTTCACACATTGGCGTTGAAGTAATCAATTGGTTAAATGAGATCGATAGAGGCTAGTTCTAGAAGATTACACATCTCAGACCAAGGTATGTCATCAACATTGATAAAGGGAGGTGGTGGAATTGATATTTCTTGGGAAATAAATGATATCCACAATTTGTAAATAAATATTATTAGTATAAACATGTGATTTTATGTTTCTATTATCAAAATGAAATCAATAATATAAAGAAAAATAATGATTAAACCCAAAACAGAACACAAATTAAAGACCTTTCTCTCCTTAACACAATTTTTTAGAACTGCTTTGTATTATAAGTTATAATTTCAATTTTTCATTTTATTTCAAAAAGTAATGAAAAAAAACAAAAAAAATCCTATTTTTCATTAAATACTTAAAAAAAAGAAAATTAGTTTAGGTGATTTAGGAGAAGTATGTGAACAAACTGAAAATCTCCTTAAGTGAGACAACCCTAATTATCCTCTGTGATGCATTAGGAAAAATAATTTTCCTTTTTCCATACCCCATGATAGGTGTGCGTTCAATGACCCTTTGGTATTTTGTTTGATAAATCTAATTCTTTTCATAATATTATAAGTTTCATTAAAGTTTAGTTTCTCTTAGGTCATAAATCTTTGTTATTTAAAAAATAATGTTTTCTAAAAATGTTTTAAATGTTTTTTAAATGATATTCTATGAATTTTCAAGGACCTGGATTTTCAAGATGTTTAAAAGAGTTCACAAGGATTCTTTTATAAGTTTGAAATTTTATTTTCAATGTAAATGGTTTGATAATTGTTTTATGATTTAGAAGAGTTTTTTTCTAAGTGGAAAGGATATTTTCCTCAAGAGTTATTGCAAATGATATTTCAAAACTACTTTACATTCAAGATTAAATTATTTTATGTTAATTATGATTTAATAGGGTTATGATTCTTGGATTCCATCCAGATTCTTTCTATGATTATTTTATGTTTATGATGAATGATTTATGTTATTTTGACACACAAATGTTTGGTTTTCATTATTTTATGGGTGAGACCGTTATCTACCTCGAATGCATTTTTTAATGACTTATTTCTCATGATATATTCATCGATGAAATAGGGAGTGATCCCCATTATGTAAAATATTTTACCATCTTTGATAGTATTGGGAGTGAAACATGGATACTTAGATGGTATTGGGTGTGAATTTTTACAACTAAGATGGTTTGAGGAGTGAACCCATTCCACTAAGATGACCTTGGTAGTAATCCTTGACTAATATGGAAATAATTTTACATGTTTATGTTTATGCTACAATTTAATGTCTTATTTATATGTTATGATTTCGTGGTTTATACTATTGACTCCCTTATGATTCATGTCTTATGAATTTCCCATCATTATTCCACAAATATTGTATATGAACTATTATATAGAGTGTATAACCTTCATTTGTTTTTTATATGTTATTATAGCCTTATGTTCATGTTATGATTATATATCTCCCATGTTTATCCTTACTTAATATCGGGGCTTAACCTTTATTATGTTTATTTTCCCCTAGATATGATAAATAGTATTATGTATGATATGTAAAAAAGGGTTCTAGTTATGAAGAAATAGGTGGGAGAAGATATAAATGTATTATAATGTAGTTTTTTTTGTGTTTCCATGTTTACAAATGAAACAAACTAATATGGTCTTTGGGAATTTTTTTATGTAACATTTGAAATATTCTGAAAAAATATGTAATGTATATGTACATTAAGGATAGTTTATTATAGTTCGTATTAGAGAAAAGGTTTAGTCAACCTTTGAAAACTAGGATGAAAAAACCTTACTACGAACAATAAGTATAAATCTTAGTGTAGGAAACAATCATGAATAACCTAATATTAAACATATGATTTTATATATTGGAAGTAATTTCCATTTAATATGTGGTATTAACAATATGATAAGTGTTTCCCACATTATGATTTCTCATTTTAGTCATTGGAGGGAACTAGAAGGAACTTGGTTAATGTTGCATGTGACAGACAATTTACTGATGATAAATAAAATGGTATAATTATAGGAGTGATATAAATTGTTATTATTATTAATCATATATTGTTATATATATTTAACAATATGAAATTCAATAAGATTCATAGAACATAAAATCAGAGGAAGATTGAATTTTACAAAAGTTCGAGTGGTTAGAAACATAGACGAAAATAGATTCAACTCTCTACATATCAAGAAATAAGAAGAAGGACCTAGAACAATATATAAAATTGAGGGGAAGTTGTTATCTATGTGAAAAAAAATTCATATAATGAAAAAATATCAAGGAGTTAAATGTCTTATGTGTTTGGAACATGTTAATTATCCAACCCATTTCCATGACATAAGAATTAACTTCTCAAAAAATGATTGACCTACTCTAGGGAAATTGTTAAAGTGGAAGGATTAAAGTATTTTTTTCATTTGGATTCATGAATAATGTTGTAAAATTAATTATTTGGTATTTTGGAATAATGAAACATATAAGGATTGGTCTACTGTAGTTTTTTCTTACCATAGTTCTTCCTTAGTAATTTTAAAGGATATTTTGAATAATTCTGATGGAATAGAAAATTGATTTATTGGTAACTTGATATTTTTAGAGAACACATGACTAAGTGAATGATAATCCTTAATATGTGCATGATTTTGTGATAATAATGATATAAAGAGACGTTTTGTTTATGAAAAAAGGATAGTATTGATGACCTTGTAATTGATTAGTAATATTATTACAAGGTGGTTTGGGATATTATGGATTGCATTCAAATTGTTTTGGATTTATGGTTTGAGGAAAGAGTTAATTTTTAAAATAATGCATGTTTTTACTAAGGTTTTATAGTATTTCTGGTTATTAACATGTTTCCAAAGAATACATGATAATAAAGTTTGGTGAGTCACAATTTAGAGCTACATCATGTTGATTGGGGGATTAATTATATGTTGATTTTGAAAATTTAGTGACCTTTTCTCAAAAGTTTTGGATTTTAATCTTTTCAAATTTTTATATGGGTAACCATTTTTGAAATTTTTTAGTTTGAACTTTGGAAGAGGTTTTAGAGATTAATATATTACCTAACCATATGAATATTTATGCATATTGGATAACATTCACTAACCATTTTTAATGATGATAAAAGGAGACATATGAAGTTACTTTTCATCCCATTATGGATCTGATGATCCATTGGTTTTGTAGACACTAAAAATTCAACTTCATTCCTTGGAGTAATAAATTAATAAGAAACTGAGAAAGTCATAACCAATTATTAAAATGGTATGAAATAAAGTAGGTATATCTTCTCAAATTATTTTGAAATAAAATATTATCTTATTATCATCAATTATAATTTTATCAATGAAATTTTTCCGACCTATTTGGTCAATGGTTTTCGGGTCATTAACCTTCTAATGACTATGTTCTCTATCATTATACATCAAAACATGATAGATATAATTCTCTTCCTTCTAAACATTTTCAATTTCCATAATTTTCTTCTAATTAGAATCCTAGTTTTCTAGAGATCTTCACCTTTTTTCTTTCCCTTCTTTTTAAAGGGATATTTTATTGACCCCTTTCTTGATGTGGGTTTCCAACAATGGAAATTTTCAAACATCCATTTTTGGATTTTCATGAGAAATTTAATATTTTTGAGGTCACTGTTTATTTTCAAATTCTTGATCATATTGGGATGGTATCCTATCATTTTGTGCTTCCAACAAATCTATCTCAAGTCCATGATGTGTTCCATGTATCTCTCATGAGGAAGTACATATGTGAAACATCACATGTAATAAACTATAGGGTTTTACTATTTGAGTAAGATCATTCTTATGAACAAAAACTGGTAGATATTTTTTATTATAGAGATAATGTTATACGAAACAAGACCACTCACCTAGTTAAAGTTTTTTTGTGAAACCACCAGTTCGAGGAAGCTATGTCGAACCTAAGGATGTGATGAAGTATAGGTATCCTCAAATAATTATATCTAAGTGAAGAATTTATAGTTAAAAATTTATTTTATGAGGGGTAGAATGTAACACCCCAATATGTTTAAACAAAAACACTATGTTCTATAGCGTAATTATACACCACATTGAGCTTAAACGAATAACTAAATATTAATATTTAATATGGAATTTTTATAATAGATCTTATATTATTGGGTATAAAAATTAATAACTATATATTTTCTACACATGTTTATTAATTTTTTGGCATTCATCCAATATATTTTCATAGGATAATATTAAATCCAATTTTACAATTAATAATTCTATTTTTTGTCTAAAAATCAGTTTTCCACCATCTGGTGGTATACCTGTTTTAATACTAAAATTTTACACTTTAGAAAATTTTATATTATAGAATAAAAATAATTTGTGAAAGTGTAATATCAAAATATACTTTTTATGAAATTTTCCTATTTTACGGATAAGTTTCAGTTTTTGATAAATAGTGAAAATACTGCATTTTAATTGAAAACTAAATTTTCATCAAAAAAATTTCTAATGTTAAATTATATTTTAAATTTGTTTTAAAGTAAAACTAGAACAATTTTACCTATTTTAATCCAATTTAGGTTATTTTAATCAATTTCACATTGTAATTGGATATAAAAACATTTCAATCTTTTGGGAATATTTACTTTAAAAACCTATTGTTTCACCCCGTCTTCAGGATTAATTTTAAATTAATTTATACTCATTCTAAGAATTTATTTTTCCGAAAAAGATTGCATATTTTGAATCATAAGGTCCAAATTTATTTTATATGTCCCTAACATTTTTGGCCAACATGAATAGTAACTTTGGTAATTTTTTTGCCAAAATAAAGGGTAAATCATATAAAAATCTAGCTGTAAATGGTAAAAAAATAAATAAAGGATTAGAAAATTTCCCTTAAACTTCCCCCAATTTTATTGAGTAATAAATTTTTATCCATAATCCCTTGATTTTAGAATATATGGAATTTTTTTCTATTTATATGTTATTATGAGATTTGTAATAATTTATTTCATGAAAAGACAAAGAAGTGGAAATCATATTATTAATAACTAAAACATTTCCAATAAGGGGATATCGCTGTGAGTTGATCAAATAAAAATATTCATTTTAAATCTAAAATATTTATATTCATCATGGTATTTTTTTATAAATTTTTTTGAAGAAATAATTACCCTAAATGCATTCCCAACACTGATGTAGTAATTATTTTATTAGTAGAAATATCAAACAAATGTTACTAAAAATATTAAAATAAATAAATTTAATATAATAATTGTCGTAAAAGAATTATTATATTTATTTGATAGTTTAGGGTTTTATGAATTATTTTTTTAAAGTGATCTTTCTATTTTGATATTTTTAATATTTAATGTAGTGAATATCCTCAAAATTTACAATAATGATCTTTCGAAATAAATAAATTTTTATTAAATTATATAAAATTTCTAAAAATATTAAATTAGATCAAACTATTGGTATTTGGTTAAAAATTTATTATATGAACCATTAATGGCTATTTTTTCATCTTATATTCACTATATTAACTCCAAAATAGTAAAAATCCATGTTGTCGTGGTAAGAATTAATGGGGTTAAACAAGGGTTTAAAATAAATAATAAGTGTAATAATATAACCTAAACTTGTCCAATTTTTTTAATGATATTATTTATACCCCTAATCATCCTACCTTTGAAATAAATATCTTTTTATCCTTTTTTCATAGAAATAATATTTATATTATTTTAATGTTTGGAGAAATTCATAGAGTGCCCCTCCCCTCTCTTATAAATGGGAACCTCTTCTTATCTTTTTTTTAACACGTAAAAACCTATTTGGTTCTGAAAAAACCTATACATATTTTTTTAAAATTTCCATAACTTCATCCTAAAATCTTTAATTTGGGAATAAATCCAACCAAGTAAGTCCTTTGGTGCAAACCAAAATGAGATACCCGAAGAAAATTCAATGTTAATTAGTGAATGTTTTTTTAATTTCATCCTTAAACACCATATAATATTATTATTTCATGAGTAAATAGTAAAACATTTATCTTAAACATGCTTATATTTTCTTATGTTAATGATATTTTCTAAAAATTCACAAACTTTCATAAAATGGGATATATAATCATCGTTCATGTGTACGACAATCTACCGCCTCACGAACTGTTGTTGTTCATTTTTCCATTACCACCATTCAAGGGTTAGATAGTGATGGATTTATAGTTTATATATATGATAGATATTATTTTGATTATGTTATTATGATTTTTTAATTGTTTTATCACACATTACTTTTTGATTTTCATGTTTTTGGGAATAGGATAATGTCGTTTGTTTGAATGGTGGACTACCTCCTCATGAAGTGATGTGATTCATTCAAGACTTACATGGAATTTATTAAAGATTGTTTTAACAAAAATATGTGATAAATATGCGATAAAAATATTCTATAATTATAATATATCATATAATTTACTTTCTTTTATATATAAAGGAAACTAAAACATCGTTCACGCATACATACAACCTACCATCGCAATGAACAATATATTTTATTTTATCCCTATAACTCTTATGAATAAATGTAAATAAATATATAATAAATATGTATTATATTTATACAATGGTTATCATTCTCAATATTATGAAATCATGATCTAAGTAATAGGAACAAGAATCACAAGTCAAAATGTGTACGAAAAAGAAAGTGGTTATTACCCAAAATATAACTTTCACATGTAGTTGTTAACATGAATGTAATATAAATTCATATGTTAGTAATATCTGGTATTATATTTTTGAATATTTTTCTTCGTTATATTTATAATAAACTTATATTTATTATACTGGAGATTTGACTATATATGATGGAAGTCAATATTATGGTAAGTGGATTTCTGTTCTCACTTTTATTTACGTGAGACTTATTCCTTATTCACAACTCATTTATTTTTTGTGGTGTATATACTTCCCAAAAATGTAATCTATGATCCTTATAATTAAATTTATGGTTATTTACATATCAATTTTATGATCTCTATTTCATGATGTTTACTCTTCTAAAGTTACAAAATTGGTAATGGAATATTTTCTCATTTTTATTTCTTTGAGACACATGTTATGTTATGCACCTATATTATTTTATGAGGTGTATATATTTCCCTTTTAAATGTTTTATAATTAATATACTTTTTATAAAGTTATTATAATATTTATTTAATTTTATTCTCTCTTCGATAAAAAAATTGTGTTCCTTCAAAATAATGTTTTATAGAAATGTTTTAAAAGTGTTTTAATTGATCTATTATTAATTTTCACAGAAAATGATTTAAAATAAGTTTAGAATTATTTTCAAATAATTATTTATAATTCTTAATGTATATTTTCAATTAAAAACGTTTTCTAAATTTATTATGGTTCAAAAAAAAATTCAAATAGGGAAGGATATTCTCATCAATTAATTATTTCAAATGATATTTCAAAACCATTTTCCATTTAAAATAAAATTATTTTATGTCAATTAGGATTTTTAAGGGTTATGATTCAATGATACTATCCTTATTATTTCTATAATTAATTTATTTTTATTATGAATGATTTATGTTATTATGTCACACAAATATTTGGTTTTCATTATTTGTCAGGTGGGACCTATATCTCTTTCCAAATTACTGGGTAATGATTTATATCTCATGAGGTAGTTATTTATGAAATTGTTAGTTGACCTGATTAAATAAATTAATTTTCCACTAATTTGGTCTTGGGAGTGAACCTTGACTACCAAGATGGTATTGGGAGTTATCCTTGACTATTAAGATGGTTTGGGGAGTGAACCCATTCTAATAAGATGGAATTGGCAGTGAGCGTTGAATATTATATAAACCATTTTATGTATTTATATTTTATCCAAAATTATATGTATTATTTATATGTTTTTCATTCATTGTTTATACTCCTAAATCCATTATAATTTATGTCTTATTAACTGTTAATATTTTTCCAAGAATATTGTATTTGAACTTTAACAAGTAGGGTATGATGTTAAAATGTTTTTCTTATGTTCTCATACACTTATGATCATGTTATACTTATGTATATATCATGTTTACAGTTATTGAGAATCTGAGATCACCCTTTTTATGTTTCTTTTCCCCAGTATAGGAAGAAAGGTATTAATTATCATATGTCAAAAAGGGTTCTATTTATGAGGAAATAGGTGGGAGAATAAGTAGATTTATTATTAACCAGTTTTTTATGTTTCCATTTTTCCAAAAGTATTAAACGAAGACCGTATTTTCTCATGTGATTTTGTATAGTATTTAATATTCCAATAAAATGATATAATGTCAATGTATGTTAATCAATGGTTGTTATAGTTCGGGTACTTCCTTGGGGGTATGATATCTAATTTTTCAACGAATTGCACCCTGTAATGGCTCTAATAACTTTTTTAGAATATCTTATGGAACCTAGAGAGATTCGGGAGATGAGGATGTAGTTCGAGGGCCTTCGAGAGAAGTGTTTCATCATACCTAGTGTTTCCCCTAGGTAGATCAAGTTTCATTTGTCAAAAAGTACAGTCGATCCTGATGATTTTTTGATTGAAATAACATAAATCAGTTAATGATAAGGAAAAAGTAGTCCTCACCAAGGATAGATGTCCAATTTGACCAGTTGATATGCATGAGTTGGTTAAAAAAGGTTAATCTCAGGTTAATCTACCAACTGTAGAAGGTTCTTGAGGATGATATTCTGAAGATGTCATTCTAAAATTTCTATGGGTACTATAAGTTCATGTTGATTCCATTGGTTGAGATGAATACCCTCATTGTGGTTATAGATATTATAAACAAGATATTCCAGCCATACATGGACCAATTTGTGGTTTTCTTCATTAATGACATAATCATTTACTCAATGTTATAAGAGGATCATGTTTCGAAATTTGGGATGGTACTAGACTTATTCCAAGAGCACTAGGTATATGGTATTCTCTTGACGTGCCTGTTTTGGATTCATGAGGTTTAATTTTTAGGGAATTTTATCTCCGAACATAGTTTAGTTGTGGAATGGATGAAGATTGATGCGTTGATTTTTGTGGGAGCCACAAAAGAGGGTGTTTGAGTTTTATAGTTTTCTTGGGTTGGAAGGAATCAATTAGCGATTCATGGGAGACTTATCTAGGATTTCAACCCCTTTGACTTCTATAGAATGGAAAAGGGATCCATTTTATTAGATGTAGTAGTGTCAAACTTTCAATAAGAAGATGAGGCCATGGTTGACCAGTGATCCTGTGTTGAGACTGATGGATGGGGGTGTGGAGTACATTGTGTTTTACTATTGTTCTAGAGTTCAGATCGATTGTGTGTTGATGTAGATTCATGAAATGATCACATATGAGTCAAGGTAGTTGAGGCCCTACAAGAATAACTATGGGACTCATGACCTATTGTTGGAAGAAGTAGTCTTAACTCTGATGATTTGGAGGAACTATATTTTGGGAGAGAATTTTATTATTTATTTAGACCACCAAATTATCTCGTATATCTTTATTCAATTAGATATTAAAATGAGAATGAGGTGAATTTTTAAGTTCATGTGGGACTATAAATTCAAGATATTATACACTCCTAAGAAAATAAATATGGTGTTATATTCATTTATCAATAAGTCTACTGGTTTCTTTATGGAGGAGGAATATGAGTTGTAGGATTTGTATCAACTGATCCTCATGGAGGACAGGGGTGCTGTTTTCCTCTAGTCGATGGTGGTGACTCCACCACTTCTTCATCATGTGAGGGAGCCTCATTAGGGGGAAATATATTATGTGGTTTTTCATAACTGTATACCTTTAGTTGATTCACTATATAGAGATTATAAATTTTGGGATTATTTCATCCTTTTTCACATATATATGGGAGTTCTAGTCATGTTTTGTGAGGAGGTGATAAGGGAGTTCCACACTTCTCCATTGATTAAATATCCTAATGTAGAAATATTTACAAGGAACTTCAGTAACCATTTTGGTGGGATAACTTGAGGTGGAGTGTTATAGAGTTTTTACTTTGGGGTATCACCTGCTAATAAGTAAATGATGAGAAATATGTTCTGTAATATTTGAAACGTCCTCTTGAGATCATTGAGTAGAAATGGGATGACATATACATAGATATTTTTATGGGGATTCTAAATATATAAAAAATCTTGGATGTTATCTGGGTGACTGTTTACCAAGTTACCTATCACGACCCCCTCACACCAAAGATGCCCCTCCTGAGCTGGAAATGGTGAGAGGGAGATAATGACCCCTGAGTCCCGCCTACAGTAGGCCCCGGGGTGGCGAATAGCACCAAGGGTATGAGTTTTCACAAATATGGGAGGCATTACCCTTTTTATTTTTTTTGATTGGGAAATAGGACAAGTCAAACACCAAAAAAAAGAACATAGTGTATATAAATAAACCCAAACCAATCCCACATGCATGTTTAAATAGTTCTGAAATAAGGTACAAGTACAAGAAAGCTCAAAAAGTACAATACCAAAATAAACAAGTACATCAAACAGTAGAAACTCCAACTGTCCCGACTAGTAGGGTCCCGCACGACCCTGGTAGTCCTCCTGGAAACCTAAAAGTAAACGTAGGGTGAGCATACAAGTATACTCAGTTGGGAAACCTAAATCTCTCGTGCACAAGTGGGGAGACATCCTAATGTCCCGTGAGAACAACAGAAGAAACCTAGCAAGGAATTCCATCCACCCAACCTCACCAGCCACACTCACCAAAACACAATAACAACAGGTAGTAGTATATAAGAACAAGAGTATTGGGTACCCCACACCATTTTCCCCCACTAGCTAGCTTCTCTTCCTAACGGCGAACGTCCTGACGCTACCACACTCTTCCCGCCCGTACACACCTGGGCCTCACAACCACGTATCCCGCCCACACACACCTGGGCCTCACAACCACGTACCCCACCCGCAGACACCTGGGCCTCAGCTCGAAGGTTCTTGGGAAATAGTAAAACCTGCCAAAAATTCTTGGGCTAAACCACCCCAATCGAAACCTACCCGAAGAGTCTTGGGTTTAAGGTCGCCGCAAGCCATCAAAACCTAGGGAAGAAGGAGCAGGAAGGAGCTAGTAACTAAGGGGAAAACACCCTCTCCCATGAAATGGGAGTGTTCGACACTAAGTGCTCAACATGGGTGGGGTGTGATAAAATACAATGATACAGATATATATATATATATATATATATATATATATATAACAAACACTCAGCCCAACCTATGGCTTCTAACAGAAAACTAAGCACGTGCCTCGGCACTACTACTATGAAGCATGCATACAACAAACAACCCCAACCCCATTTAGGTTTTAATGTTTCAACAGAATCAGTTATTAGTTCATTAACTACTGGGAAACTATCCACAACTAACCACATAGATCATTTGTAAACCATATCCCTGCCATCCACAAATCAAGTTAGGAAAACACAAGCAACACAACCAAGTCCTTCTAATTAACCAACCAACCCCATTAACTGTTATTCCCATTCCACTATCATGCCCCACCATTCATTAACTTTTCCACTTTTATTTATTAATAACAACCCATAGTTTGTTCACATTCAAACCCATCCCTGCAGCCCCGCTGCCAACCACCATAACCACAACCACACTATACATCATCATCCCTTGATACCGTTCATCATAGCCCCACTTCCCATCACTAACATAGTATTCACCCCAACCCACAACCAAGCCAACTGCAGCCCCGCTACACACTCGATCCACAAAAACCCACAAAAACACTCCCTTCACATAAATTTACCCCAACATCACCCACATGTTTATTATTCCAATTTAGTTCAACCGGGGTGATCAAACAAGGGTTCCAGATTTTCATTTAATCTTCCATCTTTACGTGATTGACCAATTTCCACATTCCCTGAAGTTTCCATCCATAAACGGTGTAGAAAATAGGGTATCATTTAATTGTGCAAGCAAAGGCCCCGAATGACCTTGATTTTCAGTAGGCATAAGCCTATTCAATTCACAACATAATCACAGGATATAAATAAAAAGGTAACTGCATACACAACTTCCCATTCCCGTTATATAAGAAAGTTATTATCTTTATTAAACCAGTTCAAATGTGTCTCACGTAAATAAGAGAACACCCACCCCTCATGATGTACAAATTATAGAGACGAAGGTAAAGTCCCTACCTCAACAGGTTGTGATCACAACGCTCCCCCGTATCAACTTTAGAAGATGTCTGTCAGCATCGTCACTTCTGTCGAATCCTGGAAAAACCTCATCGTGTGGAATCTGTAAAGTAAAGGCTGAAGGAAAGAAAAATAATACAATCTTAGAAGTTCCACCTCATTGTTATGATCATGTGGCCACTGACGGATCGTAAATCAGAGCTCGGGCGAAGAAGTTATGGAAGAAAAAGTAGCCTTCGAGTCTCTTGGAAGAGCTCTACTCGGAGGAAAGGGGAGGAGAGGGGTGTGTTGAAAAGGAGGGGACCCCTCCTTTTATAGGTGTGAAACAAAAGTACACGACATGTAATTTATGGTACACGGTGTGTATTTGGCCATTTCACGCAGCCACCACGCGGCTTCCAACACGACCTTCAACGCGGCACACGGCTGTTGACTGGTCAACACATGGTTTGAGGGTAACACATACGCGGGGAGACACTACACAGCATGTAGTATTGGGTATATGTCATGTACTCATTTACTTCACACTGGAAGAACACGACCTTCAACACGGGGTATACCCGGCGAGGGGGTACACAACGTGTACTCACACTACACGGCGTGTAGTTTCAAAATTATGAAAAGTGTGGGAAAAGTCCATTTTACCCACCAGAACACTTCAATAACATCTTTTTGATAATGGAATGGGATGGAGAGGTCTGGACCATTACATTAGATACCTCTTAAAACATTCTTGTCCCCGAGAATTCAAAATCCAACCTATAGGAACCCAACAAGATACCTCTCAGGGCCCTTGTTATAACAGGAACCCAACCATCAACCCTAATTATAGGTGTTAGGAATTACTTCTCCTATGTCGAGATATTATCTGCTTTAGGAGGCATTGACTCGCCTGCATGGGTTCGATCACATCCTCATTAATGCGTCTCGATTAAGTATTGGGTCTTCCCACTTCCATACATTAGTATTTTCAACTCGTACTTCCCCCAACACCGCATAACCCACACACTGCCCAGACACGTGGTTTGGGGAAAATTCCTTTTCCTATGTCGAGATATTATCCGCTTTAGGCGGAACTGACTCACCTACACAGGTTCAATCACATACTCATTAATGCATGTCGATTAAGGATCAGGTTTTTCCCTTTTTCCTACACTTCCGGACATGCTACACACTTCCCGAGAACAAGGAAACAAAAGGTCTCATAACCGACAAGCCAAGCATTCCATATATCAAATGTACATAGTACAAAAACAAAGCTCAGAAGAACAGGGAAAAACACAAGTCAAAACAACTCCGGGTACTGAGCGCGCATCTTGATCTCCTGCTCCCAAGTGCTCTCCTCGAGACCGCCATGCCTCCAAAAAACATGAACCAAGGGAATGGTTCATCCACAGAGCACCTTATCTTTACGATATTCGATTCTGACTGGTCATTCCTCGAAGGTCGTGTCATCTCCCATATCTAACTCTCCCCAGTCGATAACGTGAGAGTCATCGTGTAAGTACCGAAGAAGTTGGGAGACATGGAAGACGTCATGAACCTTCTCCAAATGAGGTGGCAGGGCTAGCTGATATGCCACCTTTCTGACTCGCCTCAACACCTCAAAAGGTCCTATGAACCTAGGTGAGAGCTTGCTCCCTTTCGCAAACCTCCTCTACCCCCGTCGAGGGAAAACCTTCAAGAACACATGATCTCCCACTTTGAACTCCAAGGGCCTCCTCCGACGATCAACATAAGACTTCTATCGGTCCTGAGCTGCCTTCATCCTCTCACACACAAGCTGGACTTTCTCTGTGGTGCTCTGCACTACCTCTGGCCCAAGAACACCTGTCTCACCAACCTCTGGCCAACAAATGGGTCAATGACATGGTCTTCCATACAAAGCCTAAAACGATGCCATGCCAATAGTAGAGTGGAAGCTGTTGTTGTAGGAAAACTCTACTAAAGGCAAGTGTCGTACCCATGATCATATGAAATCCAGAACGCATGCTCGCAACATGTCCTCAAACGTTTGGATAGTCCGCTCTGTCTACCCGTCAGTCTGGGGGTGGAAAGCAGTGATAAGGCATATCTAGGTGCCAAAAGCATGTTGTAACCCCCTCCAGACTCGTGAGGTAAACCGAGTATCCCGGTCTGAGGCGATAGTCTTAAGAACTCCAAGAAAACAGACAACCTCGTCTATGGACCTCTGTGCTAAGGTACTCACCAGGCCCAACTCCTTAATTGCTAAGAAGTGAGCTGATTTCGTTAGATGATCCACCAATACCCAGATAACATCATAACCACCCTGAGTTCTGGGTAGTCCTGTGACGAAGTCCATCGAGATGTCATCCCACATCCACTCGGGGACATCTAAAGGATGCAACAAACCACAGGGAACACGGTGTTCAACCTTTACCTGCTGACACACAAGAAACTTAGCCACAAACCCCGCCACTGCCCGTTTCACCCCGGGCCACCAAAACTGTTCTCTCAGGACTCGGTACATTATTTAAACTCCCGGATGTACCGCCAAGGCTGAGCTATGGAACTCACAGAGAACTCCCTCATGCATTGCCTCCGGAAAAAATAACCTTCCATGGAAAACCATCTGATGTCAGCTATCGTCTGACCATCCTTCAGGAGCATTTCCTGAATCAACACGATCCCACATCACTTCCTCCTTAGAGTCCCCCCACTGATACTCTTCCACCTGCTGCGACAAGGAGGACTACACCGTCATCTGAAACAAACAGCCTCTAACACCCTCTACCCTTGCATCCAAGTGCAAGGCAGCCAACTCTACCATCGCTTTCCAAGCATCAGTGGATTCCTGAACCACTTCCTTATGTTACTTCCTACTCAGGTCATTAGCCACAACATTGCCCTTACCATCAGTATAAGAGATCTCGAAGTCATAGTCTTGGAGAAACTCAACCCATCTCCGCTGCTACAAGTTCATGTCACGTTGGGAGAAGGTATGACGTAAGATCTTGTGATATGAAAAGACCAAAAAGCGCTCCCCAAAGAGGTAATGTCTTCACAACTTCAGTGAGAACACTACTGCTGCAAGATCTAGGTCATGGGTGGCATAGTTACGTTCATGAGGGCGCAACATCCTAGAACCATAACAAATCACACCCTTCTTCTGCATCAGCACACACCACAAACCAAGGCCAGAAGCATCACAAAACACCTCATACAACAACCCTTCCTCTGGAAACCTGAGTACGGGAGCACTAACCAACTTATCCTTCAGGTAGTCGAAAGCTTTCTGGCACTGCTCGCTCCATAAGAAGACCTGGTTCTTCCTAGGCAAAGCTGTTAATGGAGCAGAAACTCGAGAGAAGTCCGAAATGAACCTCCGATAGTAACATGATAGCCCCATGAAACTACAAACTTCTTCCACGCAATTGGGTGATGTCACGACCCCCTCCCACCAAAGATTCCCTTCCTGAGCTGGCAATGGTGAAAGGGAGATAATGACCCCCGAGTCCTACCTCTAGTAGGCCCCGGGGTGGTGACTAGCACCAAGGGTATGAGTTTTCACAAATATGAGAGGCATTACCCTTTTTATTTTTTAAGATAGGGAAATAGGACAAGTCAACCACCAAAAAGAAAAGAATAGAGTGTATATAAATAAACCCAAACCAATCGACCATGCATGTTTAAATAGTTCTGAAACAAGGTACAAGTACAAGAAAGCTCAAAAAGTACAATACCAAAAGAAACAAGTACAGCAAACAGCAACAACTCCAACTGTCCCGACTTGTAGGGTCCCGCATGACCCTGGTAGTACTCCTGGAAACCTGAAAGTAAATGTAGGTTGGGCATACAAGTATACTCAGTAGGGAAACCTAAAGCTCTCATGAACAAGTGGGGAGACATCCTAATGTCCCGTGAGAACAACAGAAGAAACCTAGCAAGGAGTTCTATCCACCCAACCTCACCAGCCACACTCACCAAAACACAATCACAACAGGTAGTAGTATATAAAAACAAGAGTATTGGGTACCCCACACCATTTTCCCCCACTAGCTAGCTTCTCTTCCTAAGGGTGAACGTCCTGATGCTACCAAACTCTTCCCGCCCGCACACACCTGGGCCTCAAAACCACGTAGCCCGCCCGCACACACCTGGGCCTCACAACCATGTACCCCACTCGCACACACATGGGCCTCAGAACCACGTATTCCGCCCGCACACACCTGGGCCTCACAACCACGTACCCCGCCCGCACACACCTACACCTCATCCCGAAGGTTCTTGGGAAATAGTAAAACCTGCCCGAAGAGTCTTGGGATAAACCACCCAAATTGAAACCTACCTGAAGAGTCTTGGGTGCAATGTTGCCTCAAGCCATCACAGCCTAGGGAAGAAGAAGCAGGAAGGAGCTAGTAACTAAGTGGAAAACACACTCTCCCCTGAAATGGGAGTGTTTGGCACTAAGTGCTCAACATGGGTGGGGTGCGATAAAACAAAAAGATACAGATATATATATATATATATATATATATATACCAAACACTCAGCCCAACCTATGGATTCTAATAGAAAACTGAGAACGTGCCTTGACTCTGCTACTACGAAGCATGCATACAACAAACAACCCGAACCCCATTTAGGTTTACATGTTTCAACAGAATTGGTTATTATTTCCTTAACTACTGGGAAACTATCCAAAACTAACCACATCGATCATTTGTAAACCATATCCCTGCCATCCACAAATCAAGTTAGGAAAACACAAGCAACACAACCAAGTCCTTCTTATATACCAACCAACCCCATTAACTATTATTCCCATTCCACTATCATGCCCCACCATTCATTAACTTTTCCACTTTTATTTATTAATCACAACCCATAGTTCATTCACATTCAAACCCATCCCTGCTGCCCCGCTTCCAACCACCATAACCACAACCACACCATACATCATCATCCCCTGATACCATTCATCACAGCCCTGCTGCCCATCACTAACATAGTATTCACACCAACCCACAACCAAGACAACAACATCCCTGCTGCTCACTCGATCCAAAAAAACCCACAAAAACACTCCCTTCACATAAATTTACCCCAACATCACCCACATGTTTATTATTCCAATTTAGTTCAACTGGGGTGATCACACAAGGGTTCCAGATTTTCATTTAATCAGCCAACATTACGGGATTAACCAATTTCCACATTCCATGAATTTTCCATCCATAAAAAGTCTAGAAATATAGGGCAGCATTTAATTTCACAAGAAATGGCCCCCAACGACCGTAATTTTCAGTAGGCATAAGCCTATTCAATTCGCAACATAATCACAAGATATAAATAAAAAGGTAACTACATTCACAACTTGACATCCCCGTTATATAAGAAAGTTATTATATTTATTAAACCGGTTCAAATGTTTCTCACATAAACAAGATAATGCCCACCCCACATAATGAAAAAATTAGAGAGATGAAGGTAAAGTCCCTACCTCAATAGGTTCTGATCACAACCCTCCCCCGTATCAACTTTAGAAGATGCCCGTCGACGTCCGTCACTTCGGTCGAATCCCAGAAAAACCTCCTCGGGTGGAAGTTGGAAAGGAAATTCCAAATGAAAGACAAAAAATCCAAGCTCAGAGGTTCCACATCGTCGTTATGATCCCGTGGCCATTGAAGGTTTGTAAATCGGAGCTCGGACGAAGAAGTTATGGAAGAAAAAGGAGCCTTCGAGTCTCTTGGGAGAGATCAGCTCAAAGGAAAGGGGAGGAGATGGGTGTGTTGAAAAGGAGGAGGAGACCCCTCCTTTTATAGGCATGAAAAACAAAAGTACACGGCGTGTACTTTATGGTACATGACGTGTACTTGGCCATTTCACGCGACCACCACGCGGCTTCCAACACGACCTTCAGCACAGCACCCTGCCGTTGAATGGTAAACACACGGTTTGAGGGTAACGCATACGCGGGGAGACACTACACTGAATGCAGTATTGGGTACACGGCATGTACTCATTTATTTCACATGGTAAGAACACGACCTTCAACATGGGGTATACCCAGAGAGGGGGTACACGGCGTTTACTCACACTACATGGCGTCTAGTTTCAAAATTCTGAAAAGTGTGGGAAAAGTCCATTTTACCCTCCAAAACCCTTCAAGACCCTCTTTTTGAAAAAGTAATGGTCCAGAGAGGTCCAAGACATTACATCACCAAATAATCTCACTTATCAGAAATTAGGGTGTAGAGATTTGCTGAGAGTTTAGGACAATTCTATTTGTAGTAGATACTCTAATTTTATGGGATACCCTTGAGGATTATTTCAAATCATGATGCTCAGTTCACATAATGGTTGTGGAGAGTCCTAGAGGAGTCCTTCAGGGCCTTGTTGATTATGAACTTGGTGGTTCACCCACAGACGGATGGGAATACATAAAAGAATATCTAGGTGTTGGAAGATATGTTAAGAGCTTTTGTATTTGACTTCGGTTGGAACTTGGGGGGACCACATTACATAGAAAAAGTTTCCATATAATAATAGATATAACTCTAATATTGGCACATAACCTTTAAAGTCCATGAATAGGATACCCTATTGGCCACCATTATGTAGGAATCTGATTTTAGAGGCATCTCTTGTTGGAAAAAATATGGTTGAAGTGAAAACGAAGAAGGTTTAGGTGATCTATGAACACACAAGGATATCCTAGAGAAAATATGTGTCTTTTTAATATAGACATCATAAGACTTTGGAGTTAAAACATGGTGACCATGTTTTCTTTAGTCTCCTGAAGACTAGTATTGTAGAGGGTTGGTCTTGGAGGAAAGATATATCTAAGGTTCCATAGGTTTTTCAAGATCCTAAAAAAGTTTAAAAGGGTTGAATATTTCTTGGACTTTCCCCCACAGTTGTATTGAGTTCATGACATCATCCATGTCTTGTAGCCGAGGAGATATGTGCATGTACCTACACACATTATTGACTAGTGTGAGCAAAACACCATGGATGGACCCACCTCTTTTGGGTACCTGATGGTGATCAAGGATTAAAAGTAGAGGATCATGCATGGATGGACCATTCACTTGGTTTGAATGCTTTTTCAGCATGAGAGATTGCACGAGATATCCTTGGAGTGTGAGAGTCATATGTAGATTTAGTATGCCCAAATTTTTGTGTAGATTGTGCTTTTCAGGGAGAAAATCATTGAAGGATGCGGTGATGTTTGGACTCTAGTTTTATTGGATTAGTTATTTTACTATATATATATATATATAACTTTCCTCAGAGTCAGCGTATCATTTGGGTGTATCTGGACCTCAAAATTAATATATTAAAAATATTAATATATTTCACAGAAAAGGTGTGGATCATTTTTGTATAAATGGTTTTCCAATTTTTTGGGACCTCAGATGGGAAATCTGAGACCACATTTGAATCTAGAAGAAGGGGTTAATTTTAGGAGAGAAATAAATTTGGTCGGCACTAGATTTTCAGTTCAGAAATCCATTAACAGGTACATTAAGTGAATTAATTAATTTAATTAATTTATTTATTTAATTACTCTAAAAACTATCATTCCTCTATAAATACATTATGATGATATTTATATAGGATTATCCACATAACTCTAGGTGTATTTGAGTAGAAGATAATTCTTTATTAGCATTCATGAACCCAATGATGTAGATTAATGATTGGATTGGGGTGAATCTAGAGGCAAATCGAGAACATAGAAGGTGTCCATCGCTAGTGAATGATTTATTCACCAAAAAATGATCTTTAATTTAGGTATGGATCATTATTTTAGGGTTTCCACCATTATTTATTTTTGATCATTTATTTTTAATTATCTTTTTAATTTGTATTTAATTATGTGAATCACACGAACCAGATTAAATCTTGTTGAATCTCTATTATGAATTTATTTCATTGTTCCATCCTTCACCCCTTCTTACCCCTTCTTATGACTGTTGTCCATAATGACATTGGATAATTATGGATTCACCTAATTATTATTCTTTTCCATAGCTTCTATTCATATTCTTCATGATTGGCCTACGAGGTCACTGTTCGAAATTTCTTGGGAGTTTTAGAGTGAAATCAAACCCACAGATTCATTGATGTTTAATGATTGATGAGTGAACCAAAAGTTTTTAGTTGGATCAAGGATTGATTACTTATGCAGGAGTCAGATCCATGGACTTGGGATCAGGATTTGTAGTGAGAGGTTCATGGTGTGATGAGACGTTGTGTAGGGGTTCAGGTGGATAGAATCTATACATAGTTGTTGAATCAATATCGGTCACTCATAGATCCACAATCCCCGTGAAGGTTTGAGGTGGAAAGTTTGGTACTAGTGGTGCGAAGTGACATGAGAAGGATTACATTGGTTTCTATGAATATCCTGAATACACAACGTGTAGTCCAGGAACACATGCCGTGTAGTAACTAGTTAATGAGGCTAGGGTTAATGAAAAAATAATCATTACACACCATTTATAGACGATACACTTCGTGTGGACCATTAATGGAAAGTCATAGTATACTCTGAGAGTACACATGCATAGACAATTCTGGGAACACGGTCCTAACCAAGAGTACATGGGGATGACCCGACACTGGAATATGGCCATTGTATAAGACAATGGCCCAAAGTCAAGGGAATGACTAGTTGTAAAAGGGAATATGTTGAGGTGTATGGGTAGGGCCCTAAGTGGCCATGAAATTCCATGTACCAATTTTACACACTATGATGTGCCACATGGAACACCACTAACATAATAGAGAAAGAGTCCTATGTCTAAAGAGTGAAGCCCCCCTGATGATCCAATGTATTGGTCCTCTATCTAAAAAGTGGGGCCCTGATCATACTATGGGGTATGTATTATATTTGATATTTTTCCTCCTCTATTTTTTAACATAGTGTTGAAGTGTAGGTCCTCCACATGGTTTCTTATATATATATGTGAGATGCTAGGAATTAGTGATGGACAATTGAAGGTGTAGGTAGAATCATCATCCTTGGACGAGATGTAAATATAGATCCCCATTTATCTATCATCCGAGTTAATTTTTAAGTATGTATATTAAGTTATATATTCCATATTACTATGGGTTAAGCTAATTTCTATAGTATCTCTCTATTTATCGCATTTTGGGTTTTAGGGCGTCCAACTGGGTATGTATATACTCACCCATGAAAGGTATTTTCCTTTATGTGTCATTCTATATATATATTATATACATTTTAGTGGTCACATCATTAGTTCATAGTGATACTTGTGTGCATTAACCACATACAGTGGCCAAACATGGAGATATGAACTAAGTCTCTCTAATTTTTTTTCCTTTTCCAGTTCTTGCTTGGTTGGGACTTCATTTCATGTTAGTTTTGTATTTTCCCCATTATTCTTTTATTTATACTATCATACATTGATATATTTTTGAAATGTTATTAAATTCATGGTAATAATATAGTTGTTATATCCTGTTATTGTTCATATACTTTTTCATGGAGATGGATGTGTGTGTGAGTACATGTACAGTAAGACAAGACCTCCTATTTTAGTTATTTAATTCTCATATATTGTATCTAGATGAAAGACTATTATATGTGGGCTCACATTTATCACACCCAGCTTACTTCTAAACAAGAAGGGCCTTGTGGGATAGTTTGGGACATTTTTGATGTACGATTATTGTTGTGTTTATACTTCTGCAATTTTTTTACACAAGATCCTCACACTCATTCATATATACTACTTTTGTTGGGGTCTTGTTTATAATTTTATAATAATTCTAAGTCATGATTTCAATCAACACACTATTTAAAATGACATTATAGGGGATTTATAAGTGTTCTATTTATAGTCTAGCTATAGGCGACTACCATTTCCTCCAGGACATCTTCGTGATGGAAATGGGTGGCTTTGTTGTAATTTTGTGGTTAGATTGGGTTTCCCAATACTAAGCCTAGATCGAATATTATAATAGGTGTGTCTCTTTCAAATGTCATGAGGATGGAAACATTGAGTACGTGTGAGAGTGGGATTTTTGTACATTTTTTGTAGGCTAGATCTCGAGTGGTTAAGTTGCACTACCACCCATGTGGTTTGTATCATCAATGATGAAGGATAGATTCATCAGCCTATTTTTCCTTCTATATTAAATATATTCTAGGATATATTTCATGAATAATTTTCTAGGCTTCCACCTGAACATGGATTCTTATTCAATGTTAACATTTTTCAAGGAATAGAACATATTGCCACCCCTCCCTATAGAATGATACTAGAAAAGAATAGGAGTTAAAAATCCAAATATGAGGTTCTAAAACCAATATGGTACATCCAATAAATCATGTCACCAAAGTGTTCCCTAGTTTGTTCCCCATGAATGAAAAAACTCTTTGTTATAATTCATGGATTATCAAAGGACTAACTAGGTTATAATTGATAATAGGCATCCAATCCCTTGCATTGGAGACTTATTCGACCAATTCCAAGGTCATAGGGTTTTCTCTAAGATAGTCCTATAGTAAGGATATCACCAGATATGGGTATAAACATATGATATGTCTTATATATCCTTTGAAATTAGGAATGGTATTTATGAGATACCTCCTTATTTTATTATTGACGATTAATTCACCTAAGGTATTTATGTGTATGATGAATAGAATCATCCACTCGTATATGGACTCTTTATTGGTTGCCTTTTTTGATGACATCTCGGTGTGCTCCATGACCATAGAGGAGCACACTATGAATCTGGGGATAGTTTTAATATACCTAAAGGTCAACAGTTTTATAAAAAATCGATAAATGGGAGTTTTGGTTGGACTGTGTACACTTCTTCAACCACATAATTTATGAGTATGGAGTTTTTATGGATCCTGAGATTGTGTATATCATGGTTTATTGGTAGAGGCCCATGAATTCATTGGATATCCACAACTTCTTTAGGGGGGGTTTAGATGCCTACTACTACCACATTATCAAGGAATTCACCCTCTTGGATGAATATTTGATGGGCCTAACCAAGAGGGGGGGGGTGATATTTTTCTATTCTAATGCTTATAAAAGTGCCTTTATAGAGATAAATAAAGAGATTAATTTTTTGATGATCCTGACCTTTCCCACGAATGGCATGGATTTTACCCTATTTTGGGATGTGTAAGGTGTCATATTGAGAGTGATAACTATGTAGGATGAGTGAGTCATTACATATGGATCTAGGGAGTTGAGACCACATGAATAAAACTACCGACCCATGATTTTAAGCTTTATATCATAGTTCACGCCTAGAGAAATTTGTATAAATACTTACTAGGGGAGATTTTATTGGTTCACATAGATCCTAAAATCTGAATGTACCTATTCTTCCAGCGCAACATAAATATTAGAAAAATGGTTCTGGATTGATTACGTACAATTGTTTGAATTTGGATTAGATTACACACATGATAAGAAAAATTTAATGAAATATGTATTGAGTAGGAAAACCTAGCTTGAGGTTGTACACGGTCTTAGTGAAAAATGTTAGATTGTGGCCTTATTTGGAGAGACATGCATTGATATTGAGGAGTAATATGGTCAAAAAATGGTGTATCCCTATCCAATACACCATCACACCTTAATAGGTTTAAGAATATCTTATTTTCTGATTCAAACTCTCTCGTGGTGAGGGACAATAATTATGGCGAGGGGCCCCCTCTTAATTTTTTCTTCGATGATGATGAGATATTGTGTATCAAAGATGAGTTATATGTCCCAGAAACATATTTGAGTAATTTATGAGGAACATACCCTTTTTAAGATGGGTGATACGTCTTGGTATAACAAAGATATGTTTTAATGTTTGTATACAATATCGATGGCCTGAAAAAAAGGACTTATCCAATTTCATTTTTCATTGCATCATCTAATAGTCGGTGAAATCTTATCACCAACATCATATCGGACACCTCCAGTAATTTCTCATTCTAGAGTGAAGTGGCATGATATCATGATGGATTATTTGTTGGGTCTATTGAGGAAACCTCATGGGAATGATGAATTTTGGGTTATTGTTGATTTCCCAATAAAGGTAGCTCACTCATACCCATCCAGTTGTATTATAAAGTTGAAAAGCATGGAAGGATTTATGTGTGGGTGATAATACAAATACATGGGGGTAGCACAGATCATTGTATCAGACATAGGAGCTTATTTCACCTCAAGTTTCTAGAATGGTCCTTAAATGGAAAGAGGAACACATGTCCATTTGGGTACTACTTACCACCTACAGACTAATTGTCAATCTGATCATAAGATATAGGTTAATTTGAAAATTATTAGTGAATGTCTCCTCGACGTTGGTTACTCTCAAGAGAGTCTTATGTCCTTAGTGTAATATTCTTATAACAATAGTTAACATGAAACTATTTAGATGGATCCATTTGAGGCTGTTGGTTGGAGTTGAAAACTCAAGAGGGTGGTGAACTAAATTTCAAATTAAAATTTCTTCTTAAAAATATATAAAACCAAATCCCCATATTTATAAAATATCCGGGTTAACTAAAATAGTAGAAATATGTGATTCATTTTTTTGAAACTTTTCTCAAAAGCTCAATCATAGCTCATTGAAATAAATTTCAAAATAAATTTATATTTTGAAATAGATTTATTTACTTTTAATATAATATATAATATATTTATTAAAGTTAACTATCAATGTAGTGTTTTGAATTATTGTTTTTAAAACTATAACACATTAGTTTTTAAAACACATAAAACAAAATAGGAAAACACACAATTGAATAAAGAAAGTGGTTCAGTCTCATGAAAATACATAGTCCTCTCTACTTAGAAATCACCAACTACTAATATGTCTGTTAAATAATAAACTTATCCACAAACTGGATTGGATTTTACAAAAAAAAACTAAACAAGATAACTCAAAACTATAGAAAAAATATTCCATAGTTCTATATGAAATAACATGATGAAAGTAAAAAACGATAAGAGTGTCAAGAACTCTTTATTACAAGAAGAATCCTTTGTTAATGAATAAAATAGAAAATTAAAAACAACTAAAAATATATGCTAAAACAAGTAGAAATTGATGATAATTGTTAATGTATGATACATATCAATATGATCAGCTTCATTTAATCAATTTTATTTAAATATATTCTGGGAAATATTAAAATAAGTTTTTATATAGAGGTCCGAAAAATAAGGTGTTGTAGAAGAATTGTTAGTGAAATTATTTAGTGTATCTTAGTGTATCTCATGCCTGTTCATAAACTATTTTTTTTCATTCCATGAGTGGCTATTCAACTTAAATAGAACATTTATCTAATTATCCATTTGAGGATATTAGTAATTTAATCCTCATGATCATTAGTCTAACATGAAATCCTTAAATGCTTTGACTTTTTCCAAATGACCCAAGAAATAGTTGTTATATATTTTGAATATGTCTCATTTCTTAATTTTGACATAGTCATGTAGAATTCACTTAATCATGTCACTTTTGTAACGTCCTAACCAGACTTACGATTCAACCCAGTAGCCGGACCGGTCGCCACATGGCCTCAAGCGCATATCTCCAAACACCAGAGGCTGCCAACTAGTAGCAAGGACCTAGGTGAGTCCGTGGGGAGACTATGACCTCATTACCAAATCATCACAGCGGAATTACAAACATTCAATAGCGGAAGAAGGTAACCAGTAGACAACACATAGACAAAAGAAATAGATAACAAATAGAAGGATCTAATAAATATAGGATGGTGCAAGTCAAAACAATAGAGTAAAAGTACAAAAAATACCAAAAAGAAGCCAAAATGTATCCCCTGTCACATCACAAGCCTCAGCTTGGTCCCGTGCACTCCTACTCCGAGCAGCAAGTCAAATACCTATACTAGGGAGTTTTACCTTCTCATCACCTGAAATCATATAATCTGCTTGGGTCAAAAAACATGACCCAAACAGGGTGTGAGACTAAATCCCAATAGGAAATCACAAAATATCCGTTCTAATCTGTTAGTGAATATATAAAGCAGGTAGTGTAATATGGAATGCAGTAAACAAGGGAAACTAGAAAGACTTACCCAAGCTTGTGCTTTGGCTTGGCGTCGCTTAAGGTATCAATTCCATTCATTAATCACTTCATTCATGTGTTCAAACCATTCCTTGAGCCCGTTCCTAGAATACTCAAATTGGAAACAAGGCATTTCTCCGGGTGAAAATCCACCAACACCCTACAAGCCCGTTCCGATGAACCTCTAGGAACCCGACATCGCTCTACAAGCCAGTTCTAGCGAACCTCCTAGGCACCCATCCTCGCTCTAGGTGCGGTATATTCTGTCATCTGAGCCTGTCCCAGGGATCCTAAAATAAGATCCGGGTATCACCCATGACATATCATGCCCTGTTGAGTCTGTCCATGGGTTTATCACTCTAGATCCATTATTCACTCAGCATTTCAGTAACAAGTCTCATATGATTGCATTCATGGAAACTCACATTGGTTCCATGGTTCACCCATGACTTTGTTTCACATTCTATGTAGTTAAAAAGCATTTAACTCACGAGGGATAACAATTCAAGAATTATCATACAAGGGTCAAGGGGAAAAGCTCCATCCCATACTCGAAACCATTTCAATTACAATTTTATCTTACTGCAATTCCATTCATATTCAATTTCCATTTTTAACAACCAAAAGGGGAATCAAAAGTCTTGCCTCATAGGCATCCTGGGTGAAAAACCATAAAAGAGCCATTCAAGGCAACACACCCAAGGGGTGGTTCTTGCCCAAGGTTTACAACCTGACTTAAGAACATATCATCCAATTTAGATTACCTACAACATGATAGGTAATAACAGGGTTAAATTCTAGGTTCAAACGACACCCCAAAAGTGGGCGCATGACACTCCAGCATATATAAATAGCTTGACAATCAGCGAAAATCACAATACCACCTTCCTTAGGCCCGTACTAGATAGCTCCTGTAGTATCAGGCTCTGATTCATCCGTGTTTGGAATAAATATGAAGAATAGACGAAGAATGAGAAATTAGGGTATACGAGCCTTAATCCAATCTGCGTTCGTTATAACCAGAATAATCGAGAAGGATTTAAAAGGAATTGAGGAATTACCATTGCAGATCCAACAAGACAAACTGCATTTGAAACGGAGATCGGATGAAGAAGCAGGTTCAAATACCTCCGTAGTCTCCCTAAGAGCTCTCCCAGGTGCCTCCCCCTTCTTTCTAGTTGAAGAAGAATATTAGGTTTTGGTTTTTATAAAATTTAATTAATTTAATTAAAAATTAATTAAATATCAAAATATAGCAGGTCTCGTGGTTTACCCGCATGTCCTGGACAACCCGTACGGAGACCGTGTGGATCTTGCTCGAAGGTAAGGGGCAACCGCAAGCCCACCCTGCACAGTTTCCCCAAACTGTGCGTAGTTCGTGCTCCTACCTCTTCCAAGCCTGCACCAAGGATCACTATTTAACCAGGCCGTGCGCAGGCCGTGTGCAAACTGTGTGCCAGGACATTTCCGGCCTTAAACATGGTTCTGGGCTCCGAACAAGACCCAGACACCTCCGTAACTCCCTCAGTCAAGTTAGGCATCCACATTAGGCCTCAAAAGAACAGTTAAACTAAAAAGAAAAATGATCCGTACCTCATACGAAAACCCGGGGTCTTATAATCTTCCCCCTTATAGAAATTCATCCCCGAATTGCTCTCTCAAGGGTGGTCATGATTTGTCTGCGAACATCTCTAGCCACTGAGCATGTACGTCGGCCTCCCACTCCCAAGTCTCATCCTGTAAATGGCCATCATGCCATAACACCCGTAATAGAGAAATTGACCAGCCTTGGAGAACCTTCGTTCTACTATCAATGATACGAATCACATACTCCTCAAAGGATGCATCAACCTGAAGCTCTACCTCCTCAGACTGGAAGGTATGAGATGTGTCTAAATAGTATATCCGTAACTGAGAAACATGGAACACGTCATGACTGTCTTGGTACCTCTGAGGTACCTGAAACCGATAGGCTACCGGCCCCACCCTCTCTATAATTTCAAAAGGCCCAACATATCTCGGCGATAGCTTACCCTGTCTTTTGATCTGCCTGTGTGCCTGCCTCGGTGAAATACGCAAAAAAACCTGATCCCCGACCTCAAACTCTAGGGGTCATCTGCAACGATAAGCATAAGACTTCTAATGAGACTGTGGGGTACCTATCCGCTTCTGTATCAACTGGACCTGCTCAGAAGTCTCCTGAACAAGACGCGGTCCCAGTAAAGCTACCTCACCTTCCTCTAACCAGCACAAGGGTGATCGGAATGGACTATCATGTAAAGCCTCGTATGGTGACTTCTGTATAGTCTCCTGATAACTAATGTTATAGTCAAACTCAACTAGGGGAATATTCCTCTCCCATGAGCCCCCAAAATCCAGGACATATGCTCGCAGCATGTCCTCAAGCACTTGTATCGTACGCTCTGACTGGCCATCAGTCTGAGGTTAGTATGCTGTGCTCAAAAGAAGCTATGTACCCAGTGCCCTTTGAAAACTCTTCCTGAAGCGTGACATAAAACGAGCATCCCTGTCTGAAACAATGGTGCGCGGTACCCCATGGAGTCGTACTATCTTCAGGATATACAACCTTCCTAGATCATCACACTGAAGGTCTCCTTGATCGGCATGAAATGAGAAATCTTCGTTATCCTATCAACCACAACCCACACAACATCGTTACCTTGAGGTGACCTCGGAAAACCAGTCACGAATTCCATCGCAACATCATCCCATTTCCACTCTGGGATAGGTAACTGCTGTAAAATCCCAATTGGCAGCTGATGTTCTGCCTTCACCTGCTGACAGGTGGAACATCTCATGATAAAACTATCCACTTCTCTCTTCATACCCGGCCACCAGTACTGTCGGCGCAAGTCACGATACATCTTAGTGACTCTGGGTTGAACTACCCAATCCGATGCATGAAACTCCTGCATCAGCTCCTCTCTAATATCGACTGAAACCCATAAACATCCTTGGATACAGATAACTTCATCCTCCCCTATCATCCAACCAGGAGGAGGGTCCTCAACTGACACACCTTCCAATAGAACTAGGCCTTTCGAATCTCATAGTTGTCTCATCCTTAATCTACCCAAGAGGGTAGAAGTCACCACTAAGGATGATATAAAAGACTTCCCTTGGCTATTCTGCACATCAAGATGCATCTCAGAGAACAAGGAAATAAGCTTCCATTCGTTTCTAGCCTGTTGCACTACCTGTATTTGAGTCCTCCTGCTCAATGCATCGACCACTACATTGCCCTTACTAGGTGTATAAGCAAGCTCAATAACAAAGGACTGCAGGTACTCCCCCCACCATCGCTGCCTATGATTCAGATCACGCTGAGTAAATATATATTTGAGGCTCTTGTGGTCTGTGTACACCACAAAATGCTCTCCCAATAAATAGTATCTCCAACAGCGCATCGCATGAACAACTACTGATAGCTCAAGATCGTGTGTCAGATAATTCCTCTCGTGTGGCCTTAACTACCGAGATTCGTGCACCATGGCTCTGTCTCCCTGCATCGACACTGTACCCAGCCCAATACCTGATGTGTCACAATAGACCATGTAACTCTTACCCTATTCTGGTAGTATCAGGACAGATGATTATGTCAACCTTCTTTTCAGCTCCTAAAAGGCTACTTCACAAGCATCTATCCATACAAATTTCACGCCCTTCTTAGTTAGGCCTGTCAATAGAACTGCTAAGCATGAGAAATCCTATATGAAATGACGATAATAACCAAAAATCCCCAAGAAACTCCATATGTCAAATAAATTCTTGGGCTCTTCCCAAGAAACCAAAGCTCTAACCTTCTCTAGGTCTACAGACACCCCTGTCTCAGAGATAACATGACCCAAGAAGTGAATCTGATCCATCCAAAAGTGGCACTTAGCATGATTTTTATATAGCTATTTCTCTCTTAGTGTATTCAGAACGATCTCATGATGGTTGGCATGGTCGTTTCGATTTTGGCAATACACCAAAATATCTTCCACGAAAACCACGACGAATGAGTCCAAGTAAGGATGGAACACACGATTCATCAAATCCATGAAAACCCCTAGCACATTCGTGAGACTTAACAACATAACCAGATACTAATATAAACCATACCTTCTATGAAAAGCTATACAAGGTATGTTTGCATGTCGAACATGCACCTAGTGATACCCTGACCTCAAATCAATTTTCGAGAACACCCTAGCTCCTCGAAGCTCATCAAACAGGACATCTATCTGTGGCAAGGGATATCAATTTTTAACGGTCAGTTGGTTCAGCTTCTGATAGTCCACACACAGCCTAAGAGCCCCATCCACCTTTTTCGCAAAAAGGACCGGCGAACCCCACAGAGAAGTACTAGGTCGAATAAACCCATTTTCTTTCAAATCTTCAAGCTGTTTCTTAAGCTCTTGAAACTCCGCCGTAGCCATGATATAAGGTGGAATGGATACTGGTGTATCTCCTGGCACTATCTCAATGGAGAACTCCACCTTTCTCTCAAGAGTTAAACCTGAAAAGTCATCTGGAAAAACATCCCAGAAGTGATCAACTAATGGAGGAAGGTCTATCTGATTCACTCCCTGATCATCCAGAAAAAAACTAGCGATATGGGCTATCATCCCATCCATCCCACGCTGCTTCGGTCCAGCCCAGCTTTCCTGAAGATCCCACATGACCTTAAGAGTATACACTGCACCCTCTGGTGGTGTGAAAATCACCCTCCGACAGTAACAATCAACATAGGCTCAGAAATCTACTAGCCAGTCCATACTAATAATGACATCAAAACCTGTCATTTTGAGAACATAAAGATCCCAGATGAAGTGACACCCTCCAACCTCAAGGGGGCACCCTCTACACTGGAATACAACCTCTTCCCTAATTCTTAGTTGTGTGTCTAGCGTCAAGACGCTATCATAAGACAAGACAACTAGCCCAAGGCTTTTCACTACAGGCGCAGATATAAAACTATGTGATGAACCTATATCAAAGAGGGATGATGAAATAACAGATGATTCTAAGATCATACCTCTCACCGTAGACGGTCCCGCTCCCAGATCCTCGAAAGTAGGATGCACTGAATACATCTGTCCTGAACCACAACCCTGTGATACAACCTCACTACCCGGAGCTGGCCCACTATGACGTCTCAGTGTACCCTGTGCCTGGATACCTCTTCCACGACCACTACCTCGGCCTGATCCGCCAGTCGCACCCAAACTCCCTGTCTAATGAGAAGATACCGACCCTACTCCTGTATATGGAGTCGGTGCAGACCCTCTATCGCTTGCTGCTGGGGGAAACGTTCTATAGAAACATTAAAGATGTCCCATCTTGCCACATGATCGGCACTCGACTAGGACTCTTAGACATTGCGACTTCATGTGTCTCAGCCTACCGCACTGGTAGCACCTCAAATTGTAGACTGAAGATAGGTTCTGACTACTAGAATCACCATATAGGAGCTCTAGATGATGCTTCATACTAACAGTCGCTGCAGTACCTGATCTCGATGCCGAACCGATTTAGGTCGCACCCCCATCATCTCTCATGTTACGTTCTATGATTGGAGTCTGGTTCACAATTCCAGAAACTATAGTCAACCTAAAGATATTTGCCTGAGATCAGATGTCATATCTCAGACCATCCTCAAAACGGCTGGCCCTCGACAGCTCATCGCCCATCAGGATAGGTGCGAAGCATTGAAGCTCAGTAAAACATGCCGAGTATTCCATCACTGATAACACGCCCCATTCCAAACGCAAGAACTCCCATGTTCAGTCGGCCCTCAAAGTCTCGGGATAAAAGAAATCATAGAAGGCCATATGAAACTCTATCCAATTCATCTCCCAATGACGATCTGACTGGGTGATTACATCCCACCACCTCTTGGAGGAATCATGCAGCATGTACATAGTGAGATTGACCCTACTCTCCGTAGGCATCTCCAAATTCTAAAAGATAGCTAGTATCACCTCTAACTAGGACTCTGCAGCCTGTGGTCTGCCATCCCCAGAAAACGTAGGTGGATGCTGCTGCTAAAAATCATGCGTCAACTCTTCCATAGTCGGGGATGGTCATGGTTCTCGCTGAACGTTCTTCATAAAACACAAAAAGCAATCACGGAACTGTGCCTCAACACCTATGTCCGGCACAACCGCTGGTTCCATAGCTGGCACAACAAGAGTTTTCTCTAGTAGCCTATGGCCTACCATCTCCGGAGCGTTTTCGTCACTGCTCTCCTGATGTATGACAGGAGTTCACCATGGTTGCATGAATCTGAAATTCCAAACACACGCCTCAGTTAATGATTTTTAATGATATTCCATACTCATGAGCACAAGAACCAGGACGGGACAGGTGAAGACCTTCCTAAAAACCACATCAACCCACAACCTGCTTCTAAAGCCAGGACTACAGTCACCAAAAACCACTAGATTTAGTACCTCTTTCCCACTCAGAATCTGGGTCTATATCATGCTCTATTTTCAACATTCACTCATTTGACATACCTTTTTTCAAAAACTTTAACTAATGGTCCCCCAAGTTCCGATCTCTGTGGGCCCATAACACCTCATGAATCAAAATTTTCTGCCCATATAACCATGCAATTCAACTTCATTTAGAATCTACATCCCATTGGTGCGTCATTTCCCAATCCCTAAGGGCCCATACACCTTATGAATTGAAATATGACATCACTCTTCATTCATTCCACCCAATCTAACACAACAGTAGGCACACCTATCCATAAACTATCAATACAGTATGAAATATCTATCACAACACTTATCACAACAACATGCAATATCCAATGCATCCAAGATATCATGGCATAATGCATGGGATGTGATTCCTAACAAGGTTACAATATGATGCATGAGATAGAAAAACCTCATCTCATCAGGTTGCAAATTAATAGAACCCACAATAATATAAATAGTATCAGCAATAACCATGTGCGTAACCCAACGGTGAAATCCGAACAACTTTAATAATCAAAAGCAGAAACATAATTCCATACGAGGCAACTTGGATTTTCCCTGTACGCAGGTTTGCAACTCCCGGGCACAGTTTATTACCAAAGTCCCTTCCCTTCCTACTCCTGTCTATAGTCGCCAAATAGTAAGTCAAATCAGAAAAAGTAATAACCTCTGATACCACTTTGTAACATCCCGACCCGACTTACCATTCAACCAGGTAGCCGGACCTGTCACCACATGGCCTCAAGTGCATCTCCCCAAATGCCAGAGGCTGCCGACTAGAAGCGAGGACCTAGGTGAGTCCATGGAGAGACTATGCCCTCATTACCGAAGCATCACAACAGAATTACAAACATACAATAACGGAAGAAGGTAACCAGTAGACAACACATAGACAATGGAAATAGATAACAAATAGAAGGATCTGATAAATTTAGGATGGTGAAAGTCAATAAAATACAGTACAAGTATACAAAATACCAAAAAGAAACCAAAATGTATCCCCTATCGCATCGCAAGCCTTAGATTGGTCCCGTGCACGTCTACTTCGAACAGCAAGTAAAGTACCTATACTAGAGTGTTTTCCCTTCTCATTACCTGAAATCATATAATATGCTTGGGTCCAAAAACATGACCCAAACAGGGTGTGAGACTAAATACCAGTAGGCAACCACCAATGATCCGTGCTAATCTGTCAGTGAATAAATAAAGAAAGTCGTGTAATATAGAAAGAAGTTAACAAGGGAAACTAGAAAGACCGACCCAAGCTTGTTCTTTGGATTGGCGTCGCTTCTAGTATGCATTACATTCATTAATCACTTCATTAATGTGTTAAAACCATTCCTTGATCCCGTTCCCGGAATACTCAAGTCAGAAACCAGGCATCGCTCAGGGAGAAATCAACCAACACCCTACAAGACCATTCCGGCGAGCCTCATAGGTACCCAGCCTCGCTCTAGGTGTGGTATAGTCCGTCATCTGAGCCCGTCTCCAGGATCCTATAAATAAGATCCAGGTATCACCCATGACACATCATGACCTATTGAGTCCGTCCATGGGTATCTCACTCTAGATCCATGATTCACTCGGAATTTTAGTAAGAAGCCTTGTATGAGTTCATCCATGGAAACTCACATTGGTTCCATGGTTCACCCATAACTTTGTTTCACATTCTAAGCAGTTCAAAATCATTTAACCGATGAGGGCTAGCAATTCATGAATTAGCATACAAGGGTCAAGGGGAAAAAACTCCATCCCATACCCGAAACCACTTGAATTACAATTTCATCTTATTTCAATTCCATTCATATTAAATTTCCATTTTTAACAACCCACAGGGGAAAGAAAAGGCATTCCTCATAAGAATCCTGGGTCAACAAACATAAAAGAGCCATTCAAGGCAACGCACCCAAGGGGTGGTTCCTGCCCAAGGTGTACAACCTAACTCAAGTACATACTATCCTATTCAGATTACCTAAAACATGCTAGGTAATAATAAGGTTAAATTCCTAGTTCAAGAGACACCCCAAAATTGGGAACACGACACTTCAGTATATATAAAAAGCTTGACAATCAGTGAAAAGCACGAGACCACCTACCTTAGCCTCAAACTAGATAGCTCGTCTATTATCAGGCTATGATTCATCCTAGTTTGGAAGAAATATGAAGAACAGACAAAGAACGAGAAATTAGTGCATATGAGCCTTAATCCAATCTATGTTCATTATAACCAGAAGAATCGAGAAGGATTAAAAAGGAATTGAGGACTTACCGTTGTAGATCCAACAAGACGAACATCGTTTGAAACGAAGATCAGACGAAGAATAAGACTCAAGTACCTCCATAGTCTCCTTGAGAGCTCTCCCAAGCGCCTCCCCCTTCTGTCCAGTTGAAGAAGAAGATTAAGTTTAGGTTTTTATAAAATTTATTTAATTAAATTAAAAATTAATTACATATAAAAATACATTAGGCCGCATGGTTTACCCGCATGGCCTGGAAAAACCATGCCAAGACCATGCGAACCTTGCTGGAAGGCAAGGGGAAACCACACGGCCACCCCGCACAGTTTCCCCAAACCGTGTTCAAGTCGTGCTCCTGCCTCTGCCAAGCCTGCACCAAGGACCACGGTTTAACCAGGTCCTATGCATGCAGTGTGCAAACTGTATTCCAGGCCATTTCCAGCCTAAAACTTGGTTCCAGGCTCCGAACAAGCAGCAGACACCTCCGTAACCCCCTCAGTCAAGTTAGGCATCCACATTAGGCCTCAACAGAATAGTTAAACCGAAAATAAAAAGGATCCCTACCTCATATGAAAACCCGGGTTCTTACAACTTTGGTTTGTGGTCACTTTCTAGGGTAACTTTATACAGTCACTTTCATGGACACTTCACATGGTAACATTCCATGGTCACTTTCGATTGTCACTCAGTACAGTCAATTGCCACAGTCACATGACACTATCAATTTCCATGATTTCTTGGCATGGAAATGTTCCCTTTTATATTGGATTCTTGTTGCTGTCACTTATTTTATTCATGTTATCACATCATTACTTCATGGATTTACTTCATGGATTTACTTCATTTCTTTTCATGGTAAATTCTTTCCATCTTGAGGTATGTTCTTTTCCTCTTCCAATTAGTTATTTTCATATTGTGGTCACTTATTTTCTTCTCATTGTTGGTTGAATACACTATGTGGATTGTTGAATACATAAATATATTTGGCTAATTTGATACATGGTTACTTTATTGTTCATGTGGTCACTTATATTTCAACATGTGATCCCTTCCACACTATTACATGACCTTCATAGTTAGTTATAATTATTCTTGTAGTAGGTTGTCACAGTATTTTCAAGGGATTTCCATTTTTATCATTTGGATTTAATTTGATTTGACTATTATAAAATATGAAATAATTTAATAAATTTGGAATAATTCAAATAAAAAGGTACTAGGATAACCCAAAAATCTCCCCATTTTTGATGACCACAAATCATGATATATAAAAATGAATGGAAATATTATTAAACTTCTATATTTATCAATTTCTCCCCCTTTTTCTAGTATAAAAAGTGAACCCAGGTTAATTTATTGTAATGAATAATAAATATATACTAGTTTTTTTATAACATTTAGTATAGAAATATGAAAAAAGTATTCCATTTTTGATTCATGATGTGTTGATAAATGATATTAATAATGTTCATATGAGGTACACCAATTATAATTTTAAATAAAAACATATTTAATTCCATAATGGAGAACATGTTAATTTACCTTGGGTATATAGTTTGAGGCATGTGGATCAGATTTTAGTGCATTGGTTAGTTTATGTTTTTGGATAACCACACACCAAGGAACTGGACAATGGTTCTGAAATAATTTACTTAGTGAAAATCCAAAAATATTAATAGAGGAAGTCATAGTAGATGGAGGGTTTGAATTACTAGGTAAGAAAAGAGGATAAAATTTAGCAGTGTTGGTTTTGTAACTGTAAGGATCTAAAAAACTGGTGAAATCCTTTATAACTCTTGATCCTTATTCCTTGGATTTATGTTAAGCCACTTCATTTTCCATAAAGGCTTCCAGAACTAGAGTTAGAACATTCATATTTTTTGATTGAGACTTAAATTAGTTTGTTAATGAATTGAAATATAATATCACTAGCTTGATATCTCAACATAGTATTCATGTATAATTTTGTGAATATAATACTGAGATAGAAATAAATAGCTTTTATAACACTCTCTCTATATCTTATAGATTTTTTGACATCTTTTCTAGCCAATTCCAAGTCATTAACAAAATGGGTTTGAAAACCTTTAAAAAACATATATATTGTCTTATGAAAATCATGAAATTTTTTTCCACTCATATATTATTATATTTATATGTTTTTATTCATCAACAATAGATAAAATATAAGTAGGAGGAAGCACTGATGAAGATAAAGAGAGACCAGTTGAAGCATAATATCGAAACAATTCATTCACAAATCTATGATCTAACTTCAAAATATTATCTTAAAGATCCTCTTTTAAAGTACACAGATAATTTTTCCACTCTTAAATATCATTTATATTTTGTTTCATTTTGATATTAAATATTGGTTGAATATGAGAGTTAACTGGAGTGACTATCCTTGCTATATCCTCATCTATAACTAGTTTCATTGATCTACTAAAACTAATATATAGTTCCTAAACTAACCATTAGATTTTATTTTTATTCATTCAAGTAATATTTTGTCACATTGGATTTATAAGTGGTAGAAGCACGTATAGGATTAGTTGGGTCAAAATATAACATAATACTATGTGAATCATCTTCAATCATGATAGAATTAGGTTCCAAAGACTGGAATTCTACTTCAATATTAGCTTATCCTTCAACTTGATGAACATATGTTTAGATAGATCCAACAAGAGTTTCATCATTACTTTTCAAAGTATTCAAAAATAGTTTTATGGGTTTTATGAAACATATCTTACAAAACATGGACAAATGAATGTTGAAGAATGGATACCTTAATTCTTTATTGAGTTTCAATCTCATACATCAAAGATCCTTCCAGTACTCTCTAAAAAGAAGGGATAGAAGGCTCACCATTCATCAATGGTTTTCATCTATTTTCATCACCATCATCATCATATTTAGATTAATATTTTCGTAGTACATCTAATCCTATGGACTTTTCCCACATTGAAGGTGTATCTTTCACAATAGGTATTTGTGTGTTTCAAATTATTGGGCCTAGTGGGAAGACTTATTAGAATATTTATTGTTTTCTTTAGACCCACTTGATTCATCACATTATAGTTCTTAAAAAAATATACTTACTGATACATCAATATTAATAATATGCACATATTTTAATTCATCCTCATGAAAATGTAGTTTTAAATGAGTTTCAGGAGGTCCAAATGATACCACATGAGAGGATTTCCTAACATTCTCATAATCTTCCCTATATTCCTCACTATGGTCTTCCACCTAAGTATACTCTTCTTTCACTTCCAAAGAAATATCATCCTCATTAGATGAATATGAATACACTTCATTAGGCTCTAAATGAGGTTCCTATTGATCCCTCAATCAAACTAAATCCTTAACAGGATTATATTTCTTATTATTTTTTTTATCATCATCCACCCATTATTTTCTCTTGGGATTTAAATTAAATTTCATATACTTAAATATCTATTTAGATTGGAACAAACCATTAGAGGAAATCACATTTTACATATTATTAAAGGAAATAACATTTTACATATCATTAGAAACAAATATATTATACTCTAAGAGACCTAAATTAAGTTTTGGATAAGGAAGAGAATTGAATTTTGAGGATGGATTATATATCTTAGAAATATTCCTCATCAAATACATTGAAAAAAAATATTTGTATCCAATTATTCAACAATAATAAAAATAATAAATCATTCTACATTTGGATGATAATGTCCTCATTCTTGGGACTAATGATATATCACATGAATTTAACAATAGTCAATATTCTCCTATAACCAACACTATAGTCAGTCTTATGGTAGTTTTGTTTCTAGTCAATTATTCAAGATCATTTTTAAACTAAAAATGTTCATGGTTTAGAGGATATATTCTCTAATAATCTTAATATTCTCCCATGTGAGGTACAAATAATCCCTTATCCCACAACTTTGAAGAGAACACAAAAAGTTCTCTATTTATCGTTGTTCTAATAGTATTTAATTGGAATCCAATAATGAATTTCATATGGGTATAATTTCTTTTATCTAATATCGGATAAAATGGATTACAATTTTTCTTAAACCAGTCACTTTATCCTTGCCTTTGAATCAATTTCTATACTAAATATTTTTTAGACTTAATCTATTCTACATAAAATTATTTTTTTATACATACTTTCGAGTGTAGTAGATAAAGGTTATGATGATTATCTGTAGAACTCAAAATATCCCTAATATTCTTTAATTTATTTGAAAGTGGGGATATATCAATAGATATGACATCATTTGTTTATTTCACCCTTTTAAGTTTTGCACTGTGATTCAAAAATCTGAAGTTTCATGTTTGATGTTAAGAGGGAAATAGGTTGGAGAGAGAGTAATTTAAGAGAGTAGGAGTATTTAGGGTTTTTCAAAAGGAAAAATATTTCTTGTGAAGTGATATAGGTCAATTAATATTCTGATTTTAAATTTCATTCAATCAATAAGGGATATAAAATAATAATATACTTGTGAAAATACCGCCCAAACAACTTGAGTAAAAAAATAGAACTTAAAATAGTAATGGTAGGTATGATGAATCTAAAATAATGGTACAGTAGATAAAGAGTTATATTTATGCTAACCACATATCCTTGTTTAGTATATTTACAACACTGAAAAATGGCTATTTTCACTTAACTTATCGCATGATTAAAAACTCACATTCACTCTACAAAATGTTTGAAAAAATATCACAACCACTTAAATAAAAACATGAAAAACATTTAATGGTTACATAATAAAAATATCATTATACACACATGTTAATAACTTATAAGTTTATAAAGAACGAGAATTAAAAAAGAACAATATTTATAAACTACAGATATGATTTTGAAATAATTAATTATTCCAAACTTATCACTAATTTAATTTACTCCCTCAATACTCAATGTCCTTATAAATATTTTTTCATTATGATGTTCAATACTAATGAAATATTAAGTAATATACCCTTTTTCAAAAATCATCTCTCAAAAAGTGAGGTCTTATATCAACATTTTTTATCCTTGAAGGATACATTTTTTATTATAAATTTTAATACCACTTTTATTATCATGTATTATAAGAAAATATTTAAATTGATATCAATAATCTAGTAATGTCTATTTCAACCATAGAGTATGTTCAAAAAAACTATCTTTATCTATGTATTCATCTTTATTAGTGGAAAATGGAATAATGTTTTGTTTATTAAAAAAACATGAAAGGTGAGATTTTCCCAAAAAGTAGCATTTTCCATAGGTCCTATTTGATTCTAACTTATAGACACAAAAATCCATATCTAGAAAAATAACAAAGTCCAATAATTTTCCCCAAGAATTAAAAAATCCTAAATCGGTTTTACTTTTTAGGTACTTGAAAATTATATGGATAGAATTCAAATATGATTATTTTGGATTTTTTTTATATTTCTTACACATGCACACAGTTAACATAATATCATATGATCTTGTAGTTAAGTATAGTAAAATTATAATTATAAATGTTTAAGTAGTTTGGTAAATAGACATACTAGTTTCATCAAGATTAATATTACATATTTTACTCATTGGACTATCACTACCTTTGGTGAAATCCATACCTAAACATTTTTTAAGATATGTTGTGCGTTTAAATTGACTAAAAATTATTCATTCCCTATTTTAAAAAATAATAAAACCATTGAAGAATTTTAACTAACCCAATACACTCATTTCAAATTTAATTTTAATCAATTTTTAAAATTAATTTCCCAAATAGTTTTTAGATAACCTAAAAATAATATCATTAACATAAATTTGAACTACAAAAACATATTTTTAAATCCTTTAAATAAATAATTCCGGATCAACTATACATTTTAAAAAATATTTAAAAATGAAAAAAAATGAGATGAGAATATCAAACTAATCTCTTGAATATTTTTTTAAAGAATAAAGTTTTTGTTAATTTTAAAAAATGACATTGAAAATGAGGGTCTAGAAATCTAGTATTTGTTTAATAAAAAAATTCTGAATAATATAAAAATTTATTAATAAATATTATCATCTATTTGATATAATTTTAAATTAAAATGTGATACATATGCAAGAAACTTTTATGAGGTTCAATTCATGGTACTTGTGAAAAGGTTTCTTCATAATCAATACATTCTTCTTGACTTTATCCTTGTGAAACCATTTTAGATTTATTTCTAATTATTATGTTAGAATCATCACCCTTATTCCCAAACACCCACATAATGACAATGGATTGAAAGTTTGTAGGTCTTACAACTAGGTTCAAAAAATATTTTTTTTTCAGAGTGATTCAACTCTATTTACAAATACAATACTCATAATTCATCATCTATAGCTTTAGTAATTTTTTTTAGGTTCAAGTTGTGATAATAAGGCATGACATTCAACATATTTTATAAGATAATATACAGTTTAAGTAAATCTATCTATATCTCCTAAAAAATCATCTAAAGGATAATCTATATGAGTTCTAATGGATCTATGGACAGAAGTTATTGGAATGTAATTCTCTTATATAGGGCCTATATCAAACAATTCCTCAGTGATGGGTGAATTTTTTATATCAGGTTTAAAGAACCATCACTAGTTTTGGTTGATGTATTTCTATTCATGTTAGAGAGATCATACTCAAGGTTTTCTAAAGAGGCTTTAGGATCTTATGGATCTGTTTCATCAAATTTGACATTTACATATTCTTCCTTAATTTTGGTTCTTTTATTGAACACCCTATATTATTTATTGGTGGTTGAATAACAAAGGATTATTCATTCATCACTTCGGGATTCAAATTTTCCTAAACATTCCATTAGGTTGAGAATAAATAACTTTCATCCAAAAAATATAAATTAATTAACCTTTAGTTTTCTTACATTCCACATATCATATAGAGTCTCATTAAAATTTGGTCTTATAAAAACCTAATTGATACAGTAGTAAGATGTATTGACAACCTCTACCCAAAAATATACTGGTAGGTCATACTCATTGAGCATGGTCCATGAAATATCTTAAATATTCATATTATTTATTTCTGTAATACCATTATACCGGGGAGCCCAAGATGTAGACAAGTTATTATTGTAGCCATGTTGTGAGAAAAAAATATTCAATGACTTTATTTTGAAACTCATATCTATGCTCACTCCTTAAGGACTTAATATAAATTCCATTAATATTTTTGATGGATTTCTTATATTTTTTAAAATAGAAACAAGATTTATTTTTTTTTCAGCTAAAAACAATTCCCAAGTTTATGTAGAATAGTAATATTCAATACTACAGTCATAATGGTTCCCATTTATTCTATAAACTCTAGAAGATCCAAAATATTCTATGTGAAATAACTATAGGGGTTGATAAGTTTAAACTTCTCTCTTTATTCTGAAAGAGATCTTATGTTGTTTAAATTTTTAGATGAGTTAAACAATTTATCATTTTGGAATTCTCGTTTTGGAAGATCTTTAATGCATATTTTCCATTTTTTCTTCCTAGGATAGTGATAGTTGATGTGGAAAAGTATCCTCTAAGATAGCCAATTTTTATTGTGAAAGGTATGTAAGTGAGAAATATTTTTAGAAATTAAATAATTTAAATCAACTACATTGGCATTATCATTATATAAAGAAGTAATGAAAAAAGTATGCTTAAAATAATGGATTTTGAAAGAATTTTTCTGAAAAATGACATGGTAACCATCATAATATAATTTTAATATCATATGTGGATTATTATTTAAACCATCAAAAAAATAATACCTTAGAAATTAAAATAGAATTAGAGTTACCGATTTGATCGTGTCTTATTAATTTTTCTTTGGAATTGTCCCTCAAAGTGAGATGAACAAGATCCATATTTATAAATAATTTAAAGCTAGAGTAGTCTCTAGATATGTGTCTAGAATATCCATTATCAATATTTAATAAATTCTCATTATTACTCTTGAAGAAACTATAACACATACATTTAAATAAGAAATGATGTGGGAAACTGCCATTTATTGGGTTCAGAGGAGTTATCAATAAGTGTTTTTTAGAATCCATAGTTGTTTAATTGGTTTAACATAAGAAGACTTAAAAATTTTAGAATTGGAAACTTTATTAGGTCCACAAGAGAATTTAATTTTTATATAATTGTAGGAACATGAGCATGGGATAAATGTATTTTTATAAATTATTCTTTGACCAGGCTGGTATCTAATCCCAGTTGGGTACATGGGTGTTTTTTATTTATCAAGTATCCTAGTCAATGTTTCTCTCCCATTTTTAGTCCTTTAAAATTATTTTTATGTTACTCATTAAGGTTTCTAATTTCATTTCTATCTATAAAAAATTACAATTCCTTTATTTTCCAATATCAAAATCAGATTTAATATTGACAGATAAAGCATAATGTTCATTTAAAATAGTATACTTAAATATATGTTAATAAAAAGTGTCCTCCAGTATATCTAAATATTTAAATAAATATCCACTTTTCATATTCTCATCATTATTTTAATTTTTATAAATATAATAAATTTGAACAAGGGATATATAGATAATATTAATTAACTACGATGTGTTTTCCATAAAACAAATGTTTTCTCTATCCGTAGTGTCTTCTGTGATTGAGTTAGAATCATTATAACTATCCTCATATATTCCCCAAGTGGATGTAATATATTTCTTTCTTATTTTACATTGTCCTAATACATTTTAAAAAAAAATAATATTGATAATTTATCTTTGATATGCCTTTCCATCTTGCCTTCATAATATATCACTTCACCTAGTTGATTTTCCTTTTTTCCAATTTCCCCTTCTATGATATATTACTCCATATTTTAGTTTATTAAAGAATTTATTCTTCCTATAGAAAATTTTAAGCCACATGAATAGATTATTCATCTCCTCATCACTTTTAGAGGGCGATTCATCCTTAATCGAACTATATTAATTTATTTTCTACTTTATCTTGGACTCAAAAATATTGAATGTAACTAATTTTCATTTTCTTTGTCAAATTATTTTTTCACATATAATTATCTCAAATACATCATGATTTTACTAATCATCGCCTTCATTGTAATTTTTACTATATCGCATGACTATCAAAAGGTGATAGATTTTACACTCTGTTGAGCACATATACATCATGGGAGTCTTATAACTTAATACTTGTTTACAATTTTCTTTCCAAGTAGAAGCATGGTATTTAAAATTTTGTTGAACCTAATATAAATGTCAGAAATTGATTCATTGATTTTCATCTTAAATGTATCATATTTAATATTATAGGTATTCAGGTGAATTTCTTAACATTTTATGTTCCTTCTTGAGATGCAACATGTGTATCCCAAATTTTGTACATAGTATAACATGTAGAATTTATTTTGAATTCGTATTCTCAAAATGAAAAATATAAGGTATTTATATAATTTTAGTTAAATTAATAATGTTAATTAGTGGCATAACTCTTATCAGATATAAGAACTTTAGGTTTTTTTATATTTTTTCATTATGAATATCCAAATATTATATCCCATTCTCTCTATATGTATTATAATTTTAATTATACACATACCATATATCATTAAATTTAAATAAGGAGTCCATTTAGTAGTATTCCCCTCAATTCTATTATTATCCATAAATATATAATTTTTTTAAAAAAATAAATTTTGATCTTTTTGATTAATTATTGATCATAGTGAAAACAAAAATAAGAAACCATTAATACCAAATATTTTTTAGAGTTGAAAACACAAGAGAGGGGTGAATTGAGTTTCCAATTAAAATTTATATTTAAAAATATTTAAAATTAAATCCATAATTTTATAAAATACCCCAAATAATAAAAAAAATAGAAATATATAAATCAAATTTTCAAAATATTTCTCAAAATCTTAGTCATAGCTTAGTTAAAAAACATCAAAATTACTTTAATATTTTAAATAGACCTAGTTTCTTTTAAAAAAATATATAAAACACTTATTAATGATAAATATAAATGTATTATTTTGTAGTATAGTGTAGAATACTATAACTACATTATTTATAAAACAGAGATAACAAATTAATTAAACACACAATGGAATATAACAATTGGTTTTTCAAGATGAGACCTACTCCTCTCCACATAGAAATCACAAGTTATCAAGAAGTTTATTAAATAAAAAACTGATCCATATCCTAGATTATGTTTTATATAAAATAGATGCACATGGGTAGGCCAATCTATTCAAAACCAATCCCATATATCTACATGGGATAATAAGAGTAAATAATAAAGGAAATATTGTATAGAACTCTTCAATGGAAGAAACATCATTTGTTAAAAAATAAACAATGTAAATAAAACCCATATAAACATGTAAGATAAAACAAAGAGAAGTATATGAGACGTACGAATGTATCATTTGACTCAATCATATAAGAATCTATTAATCAATTTTATTTAAACATTTCCTTAAAAATCATCAATCAAATATTTCATGAGGAGGTTATAAAAATAGATTTCTATGGAATAATCATTTGTGTATGTCCTTTGTGTATATCATATTTTCTTATTCACACAGATACACTACTGTTTCTCTCTCTATGGGTGGATATTATTCTTAAAGAGAAAAATTATCTAATTATCAATTTGAGGATATTTATAACTTTATCCTCGTACCCATTAGTCTAATGTGGAATTCTAAAATGAAACAATTTTGAATAAATGATAAAAAATAATGATGTTGGATATTTTGAATATACCCCACAACTTAAGTTAGATAGAGTCACATGGAATATTCTTAAGTACTATCACTTTGAATTGTGCTGACTTCCCATGGTTACATTCTATAGTGACTTTCCTTAAAACTTGTTATAATAACTTTTCACTTTCACCTTCCATGGTAACCTGGCATAATCAATTTCCATAGTCACTTGGCATGGTCACATGGCATAGTCACTTTACATGGTTACTTAGTACAATCACATGACATTGTAACATGGATTTCTAATGCTGTCAATTCTTTTCTTCTTGTGATCACTTCATGTATTCTTGAAATCCCTTAACTTCTTCTCACAATCACTTATTTACTGATTTTGGTAGGATATTTTCTTCTTGTGGTCAATTTATTTCATATCATGGTAGGATTAATCATTTATGTGGTAAACTAAAGACTTATAAAAAAATATATATTTTGGTTTATATTCACATGATTGTTCATGTAGACACATGGATTTCAACGTGTGGTCATTTACACATGTTCACATAACCTTCGTAGCTAGTTGAAATTCTTCATGTGAAAGGTTGTCACCATCACATCAAGACTTCAAAATTTTTATAATTTTGATAGAAAAATACTTTAATACCATAAAATATTAAATTCATTAATATAATAGGAAGAATGATTTTATATGATTAAAATAAGGAGGTTCTAGTGTAAGTCAATTGAGGCCTCGTATGGTGGTTCATTTTGATTTCTGTTATGTTGGTTAAAAGCCTATATGTTAATGATGCTTAGATAGATCTTAGTGGAATAAATATCGTATTAGATTAAACCGATCCAATATTGGTTACAAACTTCTCAATGAAGATATAGGTCTTACTTCAATTAATGAGGAAATCCCTTGGAGATTCAAGATATTGATTGGGGTTTCTTATGTGTATACAAGATGTTTGGGAAGCCTCAGATTCCGAGGTAGGGAAAGTTAAATCCAAGGTTATTCAGACCTTTTTAATTCATGTAAAAGATTATCATATTAATTACCATTTATCTATTTGACATAGATATACTATTATTCACGATAAGTTTCACTTCTTTTAGCATTGGATATATAACCCAAACCCATCTCATGTTATCAATGTTGATGACGTTGACCCAAAGGTCAACACATTTTTTTTGAGGAGAGACCTTTCTATATTATCAAACATAATAAAAATACTATTTAGGAGAAGGTCATTCCTTTGATACATGTTCCCTACAAACATGGTCAGAACCTATAGGAAACTAGCAAATGCGAGGAGGATGTTCAAACTCTATGGGTATAAATTTTTATCAAGGCGGCTTAAGATGTTCTTGAGCCTAGCTCAAGGATGTGGTGATCATTAGTGGGGATTTGGTTAAAACCCAACCTTTATATGGGAATAATTTCATTATAGTTTATTCAAAAAATATTTTATTTTTTCCTTAAATAAATGTTGAAGTGATTTTGGAGAACAATAGGACCATTCTAGAGGCTTAGAAGGATGCCAGGGCAGATAGCTAAGGGGCTGTAGTTCCACAAGAAAGACAATGGCCATCCAATAGCTTTGTAAAGTTTCCAAAGGCCCACTGGTAAGATATAGTGACTAATTAGGTAGATTGTGGGAGCATTTTATGTTAATTATATGGGGGTATTTTGGTCATTTAAACCATTTTTCTTACACCCCTCTATGTCAATTTTCTCCACTAAATCACTCAACACTCTCATGTTGGAGTATCCCTTTTCCCCTCCCTTATTCCATGGACTATCTCCCTCAACTCTATGTTCTTTAAGAATTCATTTACTGTGATAAAAGACTCAAGGGGAGTCTATAAATCCCCCCTTCTTTTCATAGTTTCTTTTATCCAAAGTTGGGTTACGGTGAGTTTACCATGTTTTTCTATGTTTTAGAGAAATCCCTCTTCTACTTCTATATATACCATGAAAATCCCAATCAAGGGTCGAAATTGATAATGTGGACTATCCTAGACCTAAGTTACATGTTACATAGGTATTTTCCATAGTATTATTACTTTTCATCTTGGGATATACGATGTGTCTCAATTAAGACCATCATGATTGACTTCTAAATTTATTATTGGACCATAATCCTAACATTTCCCTACTATACCACCCTCCTAAAAAATCGAAATGGGTTTTTAAATTGTTTCATAATGGGAGAACACAACCCCTTAGTGGATGTGAGATTTTATGGTTAATCCCACAGTTAATACTTTAAATGGTTGGATGTTTCACAATATGGATAAAATATGGTGTGAACATGACCCTCTCTCATGTAGACTTCAGGGCCCCAAGGATGGGTATATTTCCCATTAGATTTAGATAGGACTATTGGTAGTTATGTTTCCTTAGTCGGTTATGGTAAGGGTTGGAATTATGTCCATGACATGCTCAGAGACATTTGAGACTGGCTGATGTAGGCATGTCTGACTTTAGGTGTCATTGAAGATCCCAAGTTCATATTTAAATTTAATTTTTTGTTTTACCAATTATATTTTTGTTATTAATGTAACATCACAAAAATTTATCATTAATACTGGATTAATTTAGGATTATATTAGTATTAGATTATTGATTTGGACACATACCCTACACGGGCCACCATTGGGTACTTGAGCAGATTTCATAAATGTCAGTTGGGATAATGGTATGATCATGATGATTGATGGTTGGTTGTATTATATGGAGAATTTGGGAGTGGTTAAGAGTAACATATTAGGCCAATTTTGATTGGTTCCATTATTTATTCCTTTTTTTCTTTTATTTTTGATGTATGTGACCAATTCCATGTGCTCTTGAATATACTATAACATCATTTTTGGGCATTGGATGGGATATTTTTTTTTGATTTTATGGTTACCAGTATTTAATTTTATTTGTTTTTTGTTAACTTCATTATTTTCCACTATTTTTTCACTCTTATAATGGTAGTATAGTATCCCCAATGCACATTATTAGACCCTCACTACTAATTGACTATAGTGACCCCAAAACTATTTAGTGTCTTAGGAAACATGTATGCATGAACCATGAGTACATAAATAAGCTGAATCATTTACCATTAAATGTTTAACAACTAACACTACTATTATATATAACATTCTCAAAAACATTATCCATAACTTAGGGAAGGGAAACATAAGAAAGGGTGAGGTCAAATCCTTAGTAAGTGTAAAAAAAGAGAAATCAATCAATGTTCATGACTTATCATAAGATAAGAATAAATATATGATAACATGATATGAACATCATAAAATCATACCCATCAATGCATATATCATAACCAAAAAACATGGAATTATGTTTTATCAACCAAAATACATAAGATATAGGAGTTTATAATCTTCAATAATCAATAATGACCCATGAAAAAATCATAAGCATAAAAAATAAGTTTTTTCATGTACATAAGTTTATAAAATAATTTCATTAGTCAAGGATCACTCCTATGACAATCATAGTGGTTTAGTTTCACTTATCATTCCATCATTCCATAGTAAATGTTCACTCCCAAGATTATCTTATTAGATAATAACCCTTACTGATCTGGGTTCAATCTCCATTATATTCATTATTATCTCATGAGATATCCTTATTTAACCAATTCATTAGAGGAGAATATAATTCTAGGCCCACCCATTACATAATAAAAACCACATGTATGTGTTCTATATGATCATAAAACATTCATCAAATCATCAAATCTTAACCCATGGAAAGGATATGAGTTTCATAAACATTTTATCATAATAGTTATAAACCATACAAAGAAATATAAAATATTATAACATTATATCATATCCATATTATATTTTAATAAACATAAAATAAAGTTATTATCGACCAAAATTCCTTTAAAATATTACGAGAGAATTTTCTTGAGGAAGTTTCCATTTTATTTGAAAAAATTTATTTAGAATATAATAGTTACCAAAATATTATGGAAATTTTTTTATTTGGAAATAAAAAATGAAACTTATAAAAGAATTTATAAATAAAATAATTTTTAGGATGGTAGGGAAATTTGGTTAGGCGATGTATTCTAAAACCAAAATTTCTTTACCATTCTCATTAAAAAAATTCAAAATTACATCATTTATAAAATGACATGTCATTTAATTTTAAAAAATTGAAAGGAAAGTAATGTATAGTAAAATATTTATTTCAATAATGTTTGTATAATGGTAAATTAATTATTGAAATCATTTTAATTAAATTATGGACATGGAAGAAATGATCCCCAACCAAATGGTAAAACATTATCGATTTTTCGTAATGACCTTCATTATGTATCTTGATTACATAAAGAGAAAAAAATGTTAATAAAAAATGAAATATAAAGAAATTAATAAAGGTTAATAAATTAAATTTTATCTATGAGAGATATATCATACAACTTCATCATCAAAATATTTAATCATAACCAATCCTCAAAAAATGAGATTGTAACATAAAACTCTTACCTCAAGTCCATCATGGATCGTAAGATCTCTAACCACCTATATAATAAATTTAAATTTTATTATAATTATTTAACAGAACCAAATTAATACATATAATATCATATATGATCCACTTATATAATTTCAACACCAATTTATTAAAAATTATCTGTTAAATCTATATTTTCAAGTAGTAATTACATATTTTTTCATATATATTTTTAGTTTGGCAGTTATTTTTATTACAATTAAATTATGGATACTCTATATAAATAATGTTAATAGTGATATAAATACAATTTATATTCATTATATATATATATATATATATGTATATATATATTTCTAACCATTATTATTAAGTTGTGATGAAAAATGAATTACATCACTCTATGGAGACGATAATCCGTAAACACAAATGAGTGATGATTCCACTTTTCAATGAAATCAATTAAAGTAATATAAATGATAATTAAAATTTATATAGAAATTATATCATCATAAATATAATATATTTTCATTATATCCATCCTGTTTACCATACAATTAAATAAACCATTATCAACAGATCACATTGCTTCATGGAGGTGGTAGTCCACATGCACACACATGGGACATTATCATTTACCAATGGATTGGATGGTAAGATGGTACAAATGATATTTTAATTAAATAAATATAAATATGTCATAAATATAAAATATAATCATTTAATGTATCATAATAATGATCCATTAATGTTTATTATGGAAAATTAGTTGTATCCTGACGTGGAGGTGGAAATCCACATGCACACATGAGTTATACTTTCAACTCCAATTTGATTGTGAAGAGGTGGTAAACAATTAGGACAAAATTATAATAAAATATATGAAAATTTGTTATACTCAAGTAATTTTTTATGGATAAAAAATGTTTACATAAGGATTAAAACAAAGTAATATTGAAATATCTTGGTTAATATTTACATTTATTCTTTGAGAGAACTTCTTTGGCTTATACCTTAAGCCTTGAATGGTTATTATTAAGATAATAAAAAAATAACTAGTTTAAATTAAAGGATTATAGGAAGGATTTTTAGTAGGTCCTGGATGATATATAAGGATTAAATGTTATTAACAATGGATAAGGATAGGTTCCCATTTATAAGTGAGGGGATGGACACACATGAAATCTCATAAATGATTTGAACTATATAAGGTCCTTGTCATGGGAATATGGCTAAAAATGGATTTCTATTCAAATATATTAAAATATAAGGTATTGATATATTTTAAAAATAATAAATATATTGGTTTTGGAGGAAATAATACCCTTATCTATTGGGATAACCACTAGAAAACCAATTTGAACTTTATTCGTGGTAACAAAATTTAAATATTTTTTATTCAAAATTAAGAAAAATTATTTTGAACCTATTAAGTCATATTAATTATTATAATTCAAAATACGGATTCTGTATTACTAGATTCAACTTCTATAATTTCCAGAATATAATTTTTAATAAGAGTGCAACCTACCATGAAAACCCATTTTAGAAAAATGAATATTTAAACATAAAAATATATTTTTACATTCATTTTCTTATAAAAAATGTAATATAAAATTTAGAAAATATTATTGAATTTATAATACATAAATTTCATAAAAATAATAAATTAAATTATATTGATTTAATTTTCTATGGAAAAAACATTTTTCACGTATAAAAATAGTTTTTAGGAAAATGTGTTTTTATACCAAAAAACAAAATTATAAAAAATAAACTATAAAAATGATTCCAATATAATTAATTATATTAGATATAATTAAATAACTATTATGTTACAATAAGAAAATATTCCAAACAAACAGGGTCTATTACATGAAATTAAATTATTTTTTACAAAAAAACTAAAATATTTATCTATTCAGTGAAAAATAAACCTTTTAGAAAAATAAAGAAAATTTACCCGTAAGATAATACTGAAATGATGATTTAAAAAATTAAATTAATTTCCTTAAATGAAATTTCTAATGGTATAATCTATTTAAAATTTTTGTGTGCATAAACTTAAATAAAAACCATTTTTGAAAAAAAAACACATTTTCTAGCATTAAATGATTTTACTAAAAATTGAGTACATATTTTTTTATTAATTAATCGAGATATTGAAATTACTTAAAAAAGTTTATAAATATTTTTTCCCAATGTGGTTATTACTACTCACACCTTCTATTTTTATTTCTATCTTATAATGTTTCGTTATATCATTATTTATGTATACTCAAGGTTGTGTGTAAGTAAAGATATTTCACACTTCATGTTTTATTTCAAAAGAAAATACATATAAAATATTATGTAGCTATATTATACCAACCCTAAAATGACTTTTACCAATAAATTCAATTAATTTGGTAAGAAAATGAGGATATCTCAGCTTTGTCACATCCTTCAATCCCCACACAGCTTTCTGAAATTTATGAATCCTACAATTAACATTTATTAGTCATGAAATCATATTCTATAGAAGTTTATCATTTTGATCAGTTATTTCTATTGGTTATTATTAATTTGAAGGAAAATGATCTAATTTCATAACTTTTGAGTTTATTAAATGTGAAGGATTGGGTAAACACTTCCACAAAATTGATACATAGAAATAATTGTGAACTTGGTAGAGATTTGTTGGGTGTGTCAAGACATAAGAAACCATAAAAACATAATCAATATTCTCAAAATGAGAAATATATCTATGGATAAAATTTCTATTCTTTATGAATATCATAACGTTATTCAATATAGAAAATTTATAAAAAACATTCCCACTATCTTTATATTCTAGATATCATTGATTATTGTTATCATAACTCTTCTGTTGGATAAGAGATACCTTTATGTGATACTGAATGGATATAACCTTTTTTGTCATTTACTCATCCACATGAGGTCCTAATTTCTTTATTTCTCTAACTTCATCCTTTTATGTTGTAGTTCTATACATTTTTCCATAGAGGGGTTTATTATTATCCATTTGAATTATTGAGTTAAATATATTATTGTAAGAAAACCTTACTAAAAGAAAGTGTTGATCTCAACCTCCTTTGACATATATAGAACAAGATAAAAACATATCCTTTAGGTTTTGAATGTTCCTATCAAAATGACCATCTATCTGAATATGATAACTGATACAAAAACAAAAATTTTTATAAATAACTTCCTGAAGGCTTCTCTATAAGTTTATGGTAAACCTCAAACCCCGATCTGATACAATAGAATATGGTATACTATTAAACAACACAAAATCATTAATTAATTTCCTTGAAAGATATTAAAGAGATCAATGTTCTCTAATATAAATGAATAGTTTTTATTTTTTAATGTGATCAATTATAACCCAAATAACATTTTGGGCTGTATATGTTTCGTGGATTCCATAGATGAAATCGAGGGAGTTTTTTTTCCATTTCCATTCTGCTATGTGTAATGGTTATAACGTATCTATATACTTCTATATATCATCATTAACATATTAATATTGTCCCACAATATAGACTCTTTTAAATATCTACATATCTTTGTACATATAGGATGAATAAAGAGTGAAGAGCTATGATCTTCTTCCAATAGTTCTTTATTTTAGTTTGTTATTCATTGGATACATACTCATTTAATAAACATTATCATTCCTTTATAATTAAGGTTGATCTCCACACCATTACTTATCTTATTTTGTTTCTCCACATCATCCTGCAATGCCTCTTTAATATTAAAATAGATATATGGATGAAAAATCATTTGAGTAAGATACCATTTCCCCCCTTTCTTCATGTTCTAAAGGTTTATCTTTTAAAAAATCAATAAATATTAGATATTTTGTGATCCTAATAATAGATAATATAGAACAATCCTTTTGAATCAGAGAATCTACTACCTTGTTTTGTTTTCTAGGGTGCTAATTTTTTATGTATTCATAATATTTAATCAACTCCGACTATATTATTTGGAGCATATTCAAAATATTCTAGATAAATGTATATTTTATAATTTTATGATCATTATTTATGTAACTTATTTATTCATAATGATAATTCCTCTATATATCTGCTGAAATTATTACTAATTCTAACTCTAAAGAATGAGTTGTGTACCTTTTTTGATGAATCTTCAATTGGAATGTGGTATATGATATCCCTATATCTTTATTAGTAAGAACAAACCCTATCCCCTTTTTGATGCATCACTATAAATTAAAAACCCTTCTCCACTGCAGAGTAGTGTGGGCATAAGTGAAAGGACTAACCTTTTCTTCAGTTGCATGAAATTTTCTTCCCATTCACCTGTCTGATGAATCTTAACTCACTTCTGATTTAACCTAGTGCGTGGACCAGATATATGTGAGAAATCATGGAAAAACCATTGATAATATATATTAATTTTATGAAAATTATTGATTTTAGTTATAATGGTGTGTATGGGCCAATGTTTAATAACTTTAGTCATTGATAGATATAATAATATACCCTTGATCGAGATTATATGACCCAAAAATTAAGATTTCGACATCCAAAATCAACACTTGGTAAAATTTTCACACAGATTCTCATTTATTAAGTTATTTAGTACAATCATCAAGTGATCATTATTCTCTTACTTTATCTTGGAATATATAAGAATATTAGTGATAAAGACTACCAAAAAACAGATCCCAAAAGTCTAAAAATACTATATTCATTTAATCCATGAAGATAGTTGGGGAACTAGTGAGACCAAATGGCACAACTATAAATTCATAGATTATATTCCCTAATCATAAGGCTCTATTAGGTATGTATTAACTTTTTTCCATTAATAGATAGTATCCAGATCAAAGATTAATATTGGAAAAATATTTATCTTCACATAATTGATCACAAAAATCATAAATATGGGGAATATGAAACTTATTATTGATCATGATCTTATCATGATCCTACCAATCAATGAAAAGTTTATTTGATCTAACTTTCTTCTTAAAACAATTATAGGTGCACCTGATGGTGAAATACTTGAAAAAATGAACCCCTTATTAATATTCCCTTAGAGTTACATCATCAATTCCAATAACTCAATTAGGGATATTCTATGTGGATTAATTGAAATAGGTGTAGCATGAGGTAGGATTATTGAAAACTTGACTTTCCAATTCAGAGGAAGATTTGGAAAATGTTCTAGGAAGGAATAAAAAAACATCTATACAATATGAACATATTCTATTTTGAATTTATGCACAATCATTTGAGATAAATAATCTCTTTAAATAGGAATAAAGATCTATGAGACAAATGTAATTTCCATTGGGTGTTCATATTTATCTTATCACCAATAGACAATTATATATTTCATTGGAAAATCAAATGTTACTTTACATCCTCAGTAATTGATATGGGATTTATATAAAGAAAAAACTCCATTCCCAAAATCACATCAAATTCAACTAGTAAAAGAATAAAATTATTATAGGGAGTATATTCCCACAATATTCAATGATGGAATATTCATAGTATTGGGATGTGATCATCATATCATTATCAAATTTTCACACTATTTCAATATATATTCATTGAGGAGGTAATTTGATTCCCTTATCAAATTCATGAGATATAAAATAGTGGGTAGAAATAGAATTAAATGAGACATTATAGGATATAGAGTGAATAGTTAGTGTTGGTTTCTCCACTTTGTTATGACACCCCACATTAGAAATAATAATTGCATAAGATTTCCATTTTTCTCTAGGCTTAAAATGTTGTTAACATCGATCATTATATGTGACTATCAGTTTGAAGCCTTGGTTAGTATAATGTACATACTCCTTGATATTATAGAATTAGAGTGTCATGGTTTATTCTGTTGATATTTATCTCTATTTACATAGTTTTCAATCTCATTCCCATCAATTCATAATTTTATTTTTGATGGAATTCTTCTCCACACTTGAAAAGTTTACTAGTTCCTTTAAAACAATTCCCCTTGCTTATTTCTACAATTTGATCATAATTAAAAACTTATCTTCTTCCCTCGTTGGATTTTTTTTAGATTTTTTTAATTAAAAATTTCATTTATTATAAAAAAACATGAGATTGATTGGTGAATCCAATAACCATTTCTTCAATGATGGAACATCAAATAATTTCTTCATAGACACCAAATTCACTTATGGATAATTCTTAGTAGAGAACTGATGAAGTGAATTAATTCCCATTTCCACCTTTTCCTAATAATATTCCACCATTGAGCCACTTCACCTACTAAATGATGAAGAACTATGATAAAATTTTCATCTCCTAAAAAATAGAGAACTAAAAACATGTTTTAGTGGCACTAATCTATTTCTCAATAATTAGTTGATTAGAAAACTCACTAATTGATGGTGAAAATTTCCGCATTAGGAATTAAAAACTATGTTGGTTCTTTATTTTCTTATTTGGATGATCATCATTATTCATGGATTGAGATAGTTGCGTAATCATATCCAAAATAATTTTCCTTAACCCTCCTCTAACATTCAACTTCTTATGCAGACAATCACTACATTATGAGGAACATTTAGCATTAATAGTGTTCCTCTTGGATCCATCCATTGAATGAAATTAAAAGTTATTTCATGAGAAATAATATTAATAGTGGAAAATAATATAGTCAGGAAAATCATATATAAGATGGATCAATAATGAAAACATATTTTTAATCTATAACACCTTTGACTTAAACTAGGTCATCCGTGGTCATTATCTACTCAGATCCTTCATAATGTATCTTAAAGAATTTGTGAATTTAATTAATCATATCCTTAGCTAGGGTAAAACTACGTGTGCAGTAAGGTTCCTTCCACCATGCACCAAAATAATGTATGATATTTACTCAAACAACACTTTTTGCAGTTATTATCCCCAGTTTTATTTGTGATAAAAACACATCCCCCTTTAGTATCCAGACAAGGATGTAATTTCTTCAGAAAAATAATGTCCTTTATTTACAATTACATATGATGTTATCCTATACTTAGGATTATACTAAGGGGTTTTACTAATGTTTTGTCACATGATCTTCCAAAAGTAACTAAATATTTCTATTATACCAACTCAAGAGACCCCAACATTTCATTCATAAATACTACATCATATTAGCAGAAATATTCATTATATACCAATACGATTCACACTATAACCTTAATGGTTTATTTTATTTGGAGATATGGATACATAAATAACTATTACATAAATTCTCTATATAAATCCCCATTACTTTAGTCACAACTATAACACTTCTCAGCCAAACATACTTAAAAAATTTATCCATTACATAGGGAAAGAAAACATGAGAATGTGTGAGCTCATATATGCCCAGTTTGGTTGAAAATAAAAGATATAAATCAATGTTAATAAGTGATCATAAGATAACAATATAGTATGAGAACATGCTCTTAAGATTATAAAATCAAACCCATCAATTCATATATCATAATCATGATACATGGAATAAGGTTTTATGAATAAAAAGTCATAAGACATACGAGTATGGAATCATCAAAATTAAATTGTGATCCATGAAATATATCATAATCAAAAGACATAAATTTTTCTATATACATAATCATATAAATTAATTTTCTTAGTCAATTATAACTTCTAATACTATCATAGTGGAATGGGTTCACTCCCCATTCCATCATTCTATTCTCAAGGTTCACTCCCAAGACTATATTACTGAACAAATTCCATTACTGAACTAGGTTCACTCCCAATTATGAGTCATATTATATCTTCATATATGATTATTTAATCACTGAATTAGATGAACATATAATTCTGATCCCACCCGTCACACAATGAAAACCTTACATATGTGTGGAAGAAGATCATAACCCATTATTGATATCATGAAATCAAAACACATTAAAAAGATAAGGTTTTCTTTAAAAATTTATTCATCATAATAATAAAAAATATTTATAAGTTATAATAATATAAATATTGGATTATATCCCCAGTATATCATAAGAATTATCAAACTATTATAGAAAAAATATTATTTCAAAAATCAATTGATCATTTCATGGGGAAAAATACAATTTTTATTTGAAAATAGATAGTTAGAATCTAATAGTTTCCAAAATATTAAGGAAAATTTTTTATTTTAAAAAATGAAAATATAAAATATAAATAAAATAATATTTTTATTGGTGGGGAAATATGCGCATGCGGTGTATGTTAATATAAAAAATCCATTCGAGTTTTATGTAAAAAATCCCAAAGTACTAAATTTGAATGAAAATATGAATGATTGATTTAAACCTTGGTAAATAAGGTAAAATATATTATAAAATGACTTTAAATAATCTTTATAAAATATTTATAACATTATTGAAATAATTTTAAAGAAAATATGGACACATAAGAAAACATTCTTGACTAGTAGGAAGAACAAGGAAAGTTTTTCATAAAATTATCCTTTTAGACGATTGAGTACTTGAAAAGTAGAAAATTAAAGGAAAACCTGAAATAAGAAAAAATATCATATGAGAATATATAAGACATAAAAGATATAGATGAAACAATTTCATCATCTAATGATTTGTGCATAAATAATCCAAAAAAATGAGATTGTAACATAAAGCCCTTTACCTAAAGTTTGTATTTAATTGTATGAAGTATAAAATCATGTATAATAAATTTAAATTTTATTCTAATTTTATAAAACAATAATATGAATAAATTTAATATGATATATGATCCACTTATATCATTTCAACAGCCCTTTATTAACAATTCTCTATTAATGTCGTCATTTAAGATGTTAAAATATTTCAATTATATAAGGTCCCTTTCTTAGGAAAGGGGCTCCAAATGGATATATATTAAAATTAATGAAAACATATGGTTTAAATACCCTCAAAAATAGTAATTAGATAGGTGTTTCTAAATATCATACCCTTATATCTTGGTTTAACCCCTTGGTAAACCCAATTTAACCTTAATCGTAGATTTTATTTTACGGTTTTTACAATTCAATATGACTAAAATTTAGTTGAAACTATTAAATTATATTAATTATGATAATTAAAAATATGGAATCATTTTTACCATATACAATTTCTTTAAGTGTTAGAATTTAATTTTAAATAATCATGAAACCCGCAATGAAAACCAGTATTAGAAAAAGGAATCTTTATGCACAAAAGATAATTTAATTACATTAATTTCCTTGTAGAAACAATAAATTTAAATATAAAATATATGATAGAATATATAATATATAAATTTCATTAAAACTATCAATAAATAAATATATATATATATATTTTAATAATATAAAAACATATTTCAGGAATAAAAATTGATTTCAGATTTTTTTTTGAATCAAAAAACCAAACTTATTCCAAAGTCAAGTAAAATGAAATTTTTTATGTAATTAATTATATTATTTAAAATTAAAGGAGTGTTAGGTTACATTAAGATAAAACTGAATACATATTGAGACTTTAACATTAAAATGAATGATATATTTTACAAAACGTGATATTTTTAACTATTAACTGATAAAAAATTCTTTTTAAAAAATTAATATAAATTATCCCTAAGATAATATTGTATTTATAATTTAAAAGGGACGTTAATTTCCTCTAAAAATGTAGAAATTAATTATAATGTTTGTGTGTTTAAAATGAAATAAAATGACACTTTTGAAGAAGACATATTTTTGAAGCATAAAATGATTTTACTAAAAATTCAGTACTTGTTTATTATGAATTGATCAATATATTTTTATTATATAAAACATTTATACATATTTTTTTTAAAATGTGGTTATTGTTATTCATAACTAAAATTTTTATAACTAGCTTATAAACCCTTACTATATAGAGATTTATATTGGCTTGGGGTTACGTATAAGACAAGATATAAATTTTCTAAAATTTTATTTTAATGGAAAAAACATATAAAATCATGGGGAAATACATCAAAAAAGTTTGTCGTATGGGGATTCATAACTAAGGTGGCATCATGATCCATTAGTTCGTTACTAGTCAGCAGTCTTGGGTGGTGAGACGTTACAAGGGAATCCTATAACTGGGAGTCTGACCTAATTCCACTAGAAAAACCGACAATTTTTGGACCAGAGTGATACCATTAGACCAACCTACTACTATTAGGGAGGTCATGTACCATTAGATGTCTCCACTAGTATCAAACCACTATTCTACTGTCAGATCACTCTTCTTCCGTCAGATCACATTAATACCGGCAGAACAGTCTGTTATCATCAGATTGGTCTAATATCCTCAAACTGGTCTACTACATCCAAATATTTTTCTATTATCAGACCAGCCTGCTACTATCAGACCAAGAAAAATTAAAGAATTTCAGGGAAAAGAAGGCCCCAAACACCCCTAGAAAACTCTAGGCCTTGGGAAAACACGAAGGAAATGTTTATAGGAATCAAGGAGTTGCAACCTAAGTGGTAAAGTCACCACGTAGACTTGCATAAAACCCAGGATCACAAATACACAAACACACACACACACAATAATATTTAAAATATACAATACTTAAAAATAAATTTCAATTAATAATTTTAGTTTTATATATAGAAAAAGAATAATTATAAAATTCTGAAAATTCTAAATATACATTACTTTTATAAATTCATTTAAATATTTAATTTGGCATCTTTTTAATTACTGATTTAAAAATATGACCATCTTTGTTCAAATATAAATAGGTGAGTTTGTGTGTATGTTCATTATTGAAGAACCCAATGACACGTGTGTGTTGGTGAATTTAACACTTACATGAGTATTTCTAAATATATACAATTCTTATATTATTTATTTAATCATAATTTCCTTATAAAATAACCTGAAATTAATTAGTAAAATTAATTATAGTTATTATTTTAATTAATATTTTTATAAAAATACAAAAAAATTACAAATTTTATAAATGTATATAATATTTGAAGTATTATACATAAAAATTATTTACATATATATGTTTGTGTGTGTGTTCATGTATAAAGAACCCAAGGAAATGTCAATAATTATTATAGGTGAACTTTATACGTATATGTGAATATGCAATTATGTACAATTCAAATAATATTAATCTTATTTTAATTTTTATAAAAAAATAAATTTAAATTAAATAATAATGTATTAAAATTATTATATTTGTTAATATTGTTATATAAATATTATTAATGAATAATTATACAAATTTATATAATACTAGTATTAAGAAGAATAAATAAATTAATAATTATAAAATTTATTGAAATTTTGTTAATTATATTTAAAAAATATATTAAATATTTAAATAAATAAATATTTTATACTAAATAAAAACATTTAGTTATATTTATAAATATTATAAATATATTGTAACTAAATAAGAAAAATTTTCACTATGTTTTACTAATTAAAATATAAATATTAAATTTACTATCAATTATATTTAAAAGATAGTTTATTCAATATTTTTAATATTTATATTATAACGTTGACTATATATATACACTAAAAATATATATATATATATATATATTTAATAATAATAAAAAAATGGGCACTTAAAAACACATATTTATATATAAAATTTTATTAATTACATTAATTATTAATATTAAAAATATTGAAGTATATATAATAATAATATATTGAAATTTGAAAAAATTATATAAAATTAATTTTTTTATAAATAAATTTCAATTTTTTAATTAATTTAATTAAAATAAAGATATTATTTTCCATAGACATGAACTTTCTATTAAATCACCCTTCTATTCCACCAAAACCATTCAACGTGTTTTTGTAAACCCTTAGAGAAAATACATAAACTGAACAATCCTTATATATTTAACCATTCAAATTACATAATTATTGAATCCAAATAAAACCATCGATTATTCCACTTCATCCTTAATTAATTAACAAGGATACCTCATCCTATTACATAATACCTTTTTTCCTTTAATATTTTATCTGTAGTCTCATAATCTTCTACAATATAACCATTACTTGCACCACTTTGTTGATTCTCTTCAGAATCCTTCCTCTTGGGAAATTAATTTTCATAATCACTATTTATTCCACACTTAAAACACTTAACCATCAATAATGTCTTATGGAAACTAATATTTCCATCCATTTCATTAACCAGACTCTTTAATTACCTCTTGTAGTCACTAGCTTTGTGTCCTTATTTTCCACTGACAAAACACCTTCTTGTTCCTCTAAGACATTTAATTAGGTGATTCGTTCAACATTTTTTACATAAAGGAAACCATATATTCTTTCATTCATGGTCTCTATCACCTGATATCTTAGAAAAATTCTTCATTATCTCCTTGAGTGAGTCTGAGAGTTTGTCAATTTACATGATGTTAGTCGTGTTCCCTGAAAACTGATTAGGCATGATCACAAAATCCTTTACTCATGTGATCACCCCTTTTGAATACTCATTAGAAAATTTCCTGTCACTTTCAACATAAACCTGGTTCTTTCGTGTTCCATCCATTCACTAAAACTAGAGAGCATAGTGTGAAATACATCAATCATAATAGAAAACCACTTAAACATGAAAAATAATTACTTATAGGATTTCTAAATCATGAAACCTAATTCTTTAATCTATGAATCCATAGGTTTATCCTCATCTATTCATATTCATTCTCTATTTAAGTTTTTCTTAATGTTTTGTAATGAGTTTGTTAATTCCCAAAGCATATCCTTTGGGTGAATCAAACCAAGTGCGAAACAATTCCCATTTATGGATACTAAGTTACATATGGTCTTCCCCGACACACCTTGTAAGAGTTGTTATCCCAATGTAAATTTGTGGTAGATCCAGATCCACTTTTAGTATCTAGAAATGGATTTTTTTCTAGGAAAACTCTCACTCTATCCATTTCAAAAATTACAAGACATTTTCCTAAACCATAACCCATCCTCATACTTATCCTTAGAGACACCCATATACATATCCTTAGAAACATACCTAAGTATCTCACTAGAGTTTTCTTATCCTAGTATTCAACAGTTGACTAATAATTAACTCTGATGGAAACTATATTAACCCTCACTTTTTATACCTTAACATTACATTAATTTTTCGGAATACTTAAAAAAATTATTCAAATGGACTCCGTAAGATCGTACTAGTCTAGTGACTTTGGAAACATGGAAATATAAACACTTGTACATAAAAAAGCTAAATTATCTCTCATTAGGTTACTCCATAATATAACCCCTTTTAGACATATCATACATGAAATATTAAATCATAACTTGGGGAACGAAACAGAAAAGGGGTGAGCTCAGATGCTCAGTAATGGTAAAAAGGAAGACATGTAAGCATAATAATTCCCATAAGTGTATGAGAATGTTATCATGATCATTATAAGAACACACCCTACATATATACTATTGCTAACATGAATCATGGAATAAAGGTTAGAAGTTAATAATACATGAATCACATGGGCATCAAGAGAATAGTCCATGAAAGCATAACATTAGAATAAAATGTGGAATTTTGGAAAACACATAATCACATAATTTGATTTCCATAGTAGTCAAGGCATTAGTTCCAAGGCCATATTAGTAGTATGGGTCTCTCCCCATAACATATTGTTAGTCATGGTTCACTCCCATGTCCATATTAGTAGTATGATTTCACTACTCATACCATCTTGGTAGTTATGGGTAATATCCATGGACATATTAGTAGTATGAGTTCCTTTCCCATACCATCTTTGTAGTCCTGGTTCACTCCCATGACTGCCTTAGTAATATGAGTTCACTCCCCATACAATCTTGGTTGTCATGTTTTACTACCATCACCATCTTAGTAGTTAAGGTTCACTCCCAGGACCATCATAGTCTATCACATGAGATATAAATCTTTAAAAAATTAATTAGACGGAGATATAGGTTCCTACCATCTCATAATGAAACCATATATACATGTTCAAAAAAATAATATTCAATCATATCATACCCCCTTGTAATGAAATAATTTTCATAATCAAGTATTCAAATATTAACCTATGAAAAAATATCGGTTTCATAATCATTTCATTAACTCATAACCCACGAAATGAAGTAGGTTCATAATTTTATAACCCAAGAAAGAGAAATGGCTTTGATAAAATTATATTCTGTGAAAGAGAGAGTATTTCATAAAGATCATGTCATAATGTGTAAACCATTTATAGAAATAATATTAATGGAAACTTTGGATCATATCCTAGAAATACATGAGTGACATCAATAGATGTCATCTCATATGGAATGTAATTTTTAATTATCCTTTAAAACCCATTCTTGAAGAAAATATCCATTCTTATTTAAAAAAATATATTTAAAAATGAAAACTTTTGAAAAATATTTTCATGGAAATAAATTTGAACACTTATAATGGAAGTTTATAATTTTTTTGATATCCTATTTCATTTAAAACATATTGACCACTTATCATGAAAGATTGAAAACTTTTTGAAAACATTTTGCTTTGAAAATACACAAAGTGATTTTGAAAACTTTTTGAAAACCATTTTCCTTAAAAACATATAAAATTAGTCTAAAAACATTTTTAAAACTATTTCTCTGAAAATAATTTGAAAACTTATAAATAAATCTAGAAATCATCTAAACATAAATTTTGAAACATGAAATTTTTAGAAAACCTTTTTCTTAAAAAATAGCTTTGAAAACTTATAAAGTATGCATTGATAACCATAATACAATTCTAAAAATATTTTTCTTTGAAAATAACATTAAAAACTATGAATTTATATAATATTAAAAAAAATTCTTAAAAGATAAATTTTAAACATACAATGAAATATTCAAGGAAATTTCAGCCTTGCAGATGGGTATGCCTGTATTTGACGAACATTATTTTTTACCTTAAAAGTTCAGAAAAGTGTCTTGATCGAAAAATGATAAGAAGATTGTTTTATGAAACTGTATTTTAAATGGTAAAAAATGGAAAACAAAATCTCCTTTAACATGATTGTATAATATTAAATGTTTTTGAAAATACTTTTAGAAACCACAGTTTCAAAAGAACACAGATTTCTTACAGAAAGGTAAAATAAATATAAATTTTTGTAAATACATTTTTTTGTTATATTTTATCAAAGACTAGAGAAATGGTAAAAATACATGATGATATCATGTAAAAAAATTATAAGATAATTATGGTGTTTTCTGGATAGATGGATCATAAGATTTTATCAAAGGAAGTATAATTGTAAACAATATAAAAAATCAATGAGATTGTTTCGATAAAATTTTACCACTTGGTAACTTTGAACCATAATCTACATGTAAGAAAATGAAATTAAATGATGATTAAAATATCATAAAAATAAATATATTCATGATATAATATCTCAAATGAATTATATACAGAGTATATAAAATTATAGGTGCATAACATGACATGTGTCTCAAAGAAGGAAAACTTACACAAAATTACTTTACATATTTGGTAACATTTGAAACGTAATAACCATGAAAGAAATATAATAATATGTATATTTAAATTCTAATAAATTTAAGTACAATATTCATATAATACATTCATGGGCAATATAGACACCACTTAAAAGAAAAGAGTGGTGAACATGACTTGTATCTCATGGATATAAAAAGTGAGATTAAATTCCCATACACTATGTCCTGACCCTTATTGTACTCATACAAACATACTACATAATAAATATAAGTTTATTATAAATCTATCAAATATCCATATTATTATATCTAATACCATATTTTTTTATTATGACTTTATATTACCCGCTTGTAAATAATTCCATGTTAAGGTTACACTTTGGGTAATATTCACTTTGTTTTTCAAATGTTTTTAATTTTTTTATATATTTGGTACTTATACATATATAATGGTTTTCTAAATGTAAAACATGATATAAATATAATTAATATTAAGTATGTTTGTATTATAATAATATATAAAATATATAAGTACAAAATGGAATACATTAATCATGGAGATGGTTGGTCATACATACACATGGACGCTGTTTTTGTATTATTGTCATATCGAAAGAAAGAATGTAAATGAAATATATATATATATGTATATAATATCATTATATTAGAATTATTATGTTATATATATATCATGTATTTTCACTAAAACAAACTTTACACATTCTAGGTAAAGTGTGAACACATCACATAACTTTGAGGAGGTGATAGTCCACACGTCCATAAATGATGTTATCTTACTCACACAAGATGAAAAGTATAAATGTATGTGTCATAAAATAAATAAAAAATTATAAATACATAATAAATATTTTTTTATATCATATATAAATAGCATTTTTATCATAATTCCTATCCATGAAGGGAGGTAAAGGAAAAAATAACAATCATCATTTCATGAGGAGATAGTTTGCCATACACATAAAAAATATGTTTATTACCAATTAAATGAATGTGTGTTTGTAAGTGTAGGTAAAAATATTAGAAAAAAACATCTCAATATAATTATTATAATTTTTTTATTTTATACAAAATAAATAAGTATATTTTAGGGGTGGAGAATGGAAATAAAACTGAAGAGCTTGAGGAAAGATGTTACCTCTTGTTTGGGAAACTCCTTTTGGTTTTCCCCAATGAGGTTCATTATATTCCTTTACTCCTAAGGAGAGAATAATATAATGAAAGGAGGGATTTTTAGGAGCTATCTGGGCAGATATGGGTCGATCCAAAGTGGGTTGATAGGTGTGAGGAAGTGGGAGGGGAGGAGGTCTTTTTATAGTGGTGGATGAGTGAAACTCTTCTAAATTTTGGAAAAGGGAATTAAAACCACATTTTACCATTTAAAGAGGCTAAAATAATGGACAAAATTAGATAAAACATGGTATATGGTCTAAATATGTATATCCATTTGATTTTTTACAATATTTTAGGTTATTTTAGGCTTTAAGTGTCAGGTTTAGTCCCTTGTTAAGCTAAATTTCACCTTAATCATTTTAATTATTTTTAATTACTTTTCATAATATGTTTAGTAAAAAACAAAGATGAACTTATTAGAAAATATAAATTATGATGATTCCAAATATGTTATCCATTTTTACAAATTGAAATTTTATAAGTGGTAGAAATTAATTTAAATTTAATCTAGTAGAAAGGAAGATAGTGAAGGTTTTAAAGTAAAAACATCCAAAACTTTGCTATGTTTTTATTGTCAATTTTAAAGTGAAATTGATTACAATGACAAAAATTAAATTAAATTGTAAAAAATGATCTAATTAAAATTCAGAACCAGTTTATAATATAATCTAACCTTATAAATAAATAATATGGAAAATATGTTTTGAATTAAAATTCAGTATGTTTTACAATTCGTCAGAAAATGAAACTTCATATGAAAATACCAAAATTTTACCCTAACATAATTTATATGTTTTAAATAAAATATTAAGTCTATTTATATATATTAATAATATTACATCTACTAAAATTGTATTTAAAATATGTTCATCATTAAAAGGTGGTAAAACTTCATTTATAAAAATATATGTTTTTATATGAAATATTGGGTTTGTTCTTATTTGATGTTTATAAAATATATTGGGTGAACATAAAAAATATTTGATTGAATATACAAAATATATATATCATTAATATCATTCAGGAATAATAATTAATTTAATTTATTAGGAACAAATTCATTTGTGATCATAAAATTAGTTTTTATAAAATATTCTTTATATATTGAGTTGGTTCTTATATTCATTTAAAATTAATTTATAACCAAAAAATACATTATATATTTTTATAAATCATATATTTTCATAAGTTGGTTAATAATATTTTTAAACAAAAATTTAATGTCTCGGTTAAGACTTATTAAATTAAATAATAATATTTTAATAATATTTTATTGTGCGGTAGAACTTCGCCTTCTGTGTTACACAGGACATTAAAGAATGTCATTGTTTTGTGAAACACAAGCTAACCTCGGTGATCCATGCAGTGCAAGATTACCTTGGTGCATCATATAATTAAAGTATGACTTATTGCTTTAATATATATATATATATATAAACTATTTTTCAGTGTTGTGTGAAATGATAAATTAAAATAATTAAAAAATCAAAATATATTAGGGTGTTACATGAATAGTTTTTTCAGACTCTCTACTAGTTTGAGGGTGCAAAACAATACTCAAACGAAGCTCAGTTTCCAAAGCCTTCTGAATACTATTCCATAATTTTCATGTAAATCAGGGTTTTTGATCGAAAACAATTGATAGTTGTGTACCATTAAGTCTTAAAACATCACAAAGAAAGAGTCTTTCTTGCAGGTCAAGTGGTAAATCTTCTCTTATATCAAGGAAATGTGCCATTTTTGTAAGATGATCAATAATAACCCATATTGCATAATTCCTTCTACCTATCATTTTTACTCATGTGAGAAATTCTATAATAATTTTATCCCACATCCACATATGAATAGGTAGAGGTGGAATGAATCCCCTAGGATGTTGTATCTCATCCTTGACTTGTTGACCAACTAGACACCTTGACACATAGTCAGTAGTTTCCCACTTCATATTACCCCACCAAAAATGTTACGTCAGATATTTATACATCTTGGTACTACCAAGGTGTATCAAGAAATTTAAGATATGATAATCATATAATAGTTGTCTTTTTAGATTAGGTATTAATGGAAAACATAACATCTTACCAAATTTTAGAATTCCAACCTCATACACAATGAATTTCAATCTTCCATCCTTAACACCTTTAATTTTCTTTTAAAAGTTTTAATCATTATATTGAGAGCTATTTAACTTCTCGAGTAAATATATTTTTGTAACCATTTAGAAAAGGTGTAAAATTTCCATTTATTCAATAATAACCATATTCAACTTTACTAAATCCATGAATATATGATATTTCTTAATCCTCATTTGGGTAAGAAGTGCATGATTTTTTATACTTAATGCATCATTTACATTATTTTCCTTTCCTGGGTGATAGTATATTGATAAATCATAATCATTGTGTAATTCAAGACATCACCTTTTCCTCATGCTAAGTTCTTACTGTGTAAGGATGTATTCCAAACCCATTGGATTTGTATATATCTCATATATTTCACCATATAGATAGTGTCTCCATAGCTCCCATCAGGGATTATTACTGCTAACTCAAGATCATTAGTTAGATAATTTTTTTTCATGTGTCTTCAACCACCTTGATTCTTACAGAATAATTTTATTCATCTTCATATGAAAAAAACCAATTCCATTTTTCAATGAATCACTATATATCACAATCCCATAATTTTCTGATGAAAGAGTCAAAATTAGAACAATGACAAATATTTTCTTTAATTACTCAAAAAAATTATGTACATTATTTTTTTATACGATCTTAGCCCCTTTATATGTGAGCTTGGTTTATGGGTTAGCCAATTGGGAACATTTATGAATGAAAAGCCGATAGTAACCTAGTAAACAAATGAAATTAGGCACCTCAGTTATGTTTGTTGCATAGGTAATTCATGGATTCGCTTTATCTTTGTAGAATCAACTAAGATCCCATACTTGGAGATAATATGGCCAATAAATGAAACTGTTTGAAGCTAAAAGTCACAATTTCCAAACTTCCCATATAACATTTTTCATCTAAGAGTATTCAGAACAGTACACAAGTGGTTTTCATGATCCTCATATATTTGGTATTTCACTAAGATATCATCAATATATACGCCAAAATAACCTCAACATATTCCATAAATACTCTATTATTTAGATCCCAGAAAATAGAGGGTGCATTAGTCAGTCCAAGTGTAAGTACTATAAACTCGTAATGTCCACACCTAGTTTGAAATACTGTCTTTGGAATATATTCCTTATTTACACACAATTAATGACATCCAGAAAAAAGGTCAATATTCAAATAATATTGAGCTCGATGGAGTTGTTAAAATAAATCATCATTGCAATGAAGGGGGTACTAGTTATTTTTTTAATAACATTGATTTCTCTATAGTTAATGCACAACCTCAGGGATCCATGTTTATTCTTCGCAAATAGAACAAGGGTTCTCTAAGGAGAAGCACGAGGAAAAATAAATTCCTTTCTACTCATATACTCTAGGTTTTTTTTCGGCTCCACAAATTCTATAGTGGAAATTCTATAAGGAGTCTTTGATATTGGTCTTGCATGAGGGAGTAAATCAGTGGTAAACTAAAATTCACTCTCAAGGGGGGTGCCCTGGTAATTACTTAGGAAATACATCAATGTATTCATACACAATTGGTACATCAAAAATTCAAAGATGAATTTCTTCGTCCCTAGATGTTGTTTTCTTTTCAACCCTAATAATTTCATTCAGTAGTGAAACTGGGGGTGGATATAGACAAGAATCAGATGATGAGGCTTTTACTCTAAAGATATGGGATTCTACACCTTCTTAAAAAATTGTAATTTTATTCTCATTGTAATAAAATCATGCATAATATTTTGAAATCCAGTCTAAAATGAGGAATACATAAAATTCAACCATAGGTATAATGATAAGTTCAGTTACTAATGTGTAAAGACCCTGACCCTAGTTGCCCAAACATGGTGCCTTATTTGATTAAATTGGAATATAAACAAGGAATACACATCTTAAAGGACCGAATAGTATAGTATTATTGTAAATGAAGATACATACATAAGTTTTACATTACAACATTGAAAGAAAATAATAAATATATATTCCATTAGAAACACCCATAACTCATAGATTATCCCTACAAGTCATTCATAATATTCATATTCAAATCCTGGGGGAAAATAAAACATAAGAAAGGGGAGAGATCATGTGCTCAGTAAGGGTAAGTAATATAGTGGAAGCATAAATAATAATTCATGGTGAATAAATAAATGTACACATGCCATTAAAATGTAATCCTGGGCATAATATGTTAGGAATAAAAGATGAACTAATAATTCCATAATAAAACATAACCATGTATATTCTATTAGTCGAATAATAACATGGACTATCAACTAATAGCTTCTTAATGTTGAAATGCATAATAAAGGATGTCATAACCATACTGTCAAGTCCTCATGTCAAAACCATATATAAATGGGTAAAAACACAAACTAGTTTGTCTCATGAGATCTACCAATACACTGAGGGGCTATAGAGGGACCCACCCGATACTTACTAAGTCTATTTCATTCATCATATGAATGGGGAAAAATATAGTCAACATACACATTCATATTGAAACTAACATATGAAATGTAAATAACTTTCCCCAATTAGTAAACATAATAACAAACCATTCATGGTAATACGACGAATGTTATCTATATAGTGTAGGATAGGAATATAGATGTAAATGCTTAATTACAATATGGTGGGTGGGGTAATTATAGGTTTTAAAATTTTTGTTTTTATCCTTAAGAAAATTTATATTTGAAAAAGTTAAACTAGATGGATTCCCAAACCCTCTTTAGTTAATAACTATGAAAAAATATTAATTAGCTTCTAGAAATATGGATTTTATAAAGAAACATAAGAAAAGTTTAGTTAGGGAAAGATTCTACCTTAAAGCATATACAATCTCATTTATAAGAGTATACAAGTTTAATAAATTATAATAAAGTTATAATTTATTTATTTAAATTTATTTAGAAAAAATAAAAATACATAACAAAACAAGAAAAAGTATAAGAAATCATTTAACCCAAAGATAATGGTATCCAAAAACCTTGGATAAAGTTCCCTTGATTTATACTTTCAAGAAAGTATGTCTTACCCACACTAGGGTAAGACCTCAATATGAATTTCAGAATCTGTACTGCTATCCCAATAATCCCTCAAACCTTAAGGTAGTCAACACCTATATCTTCCTATCCCCAGAAGTCCTCAAAAGTTACGGTAGTTGGAACCTCTATCATCATATCCCCGGAATCCCTCGATTGATCAACCAATAAGAATATCACTAGGCAGGATGAACTAGTTGTTAATTTCTTGAACAATCTATTCACATCATTCAGACATGGCATGAGAGTCTCTCTCTATTTAGAAATAACTTCACAAAATATAATATCCAGATGTGTCAGGGTATTATAAATGCGTTAACCTAGATTTAACTCTTCAAATAGATGAGGTATTTATAGGCCAAGGTTCCAATTGTTGACTCCCCCTCCAAAGATCATATTTTCATTGAATTTTAGAGGGACCTAGACACGTGTCAATCAACTAATGGTTATTTAAAAATAGATTTTATGACATCGTTTCATGTAATAAATCTTGGGATACATTACCATGTGTAAGAAAAAGAATATGTAAGAACAAAAATTGAGCTTAAGAGACATTGACATGTTTAAGATCCCATAAAATGAAACATTACTTTATGGTAATGAGGTAACTATAAGAAATTCATTTAATCAGATTCTTAATGAATTTAGAATCAGATTCTAAAAATATGAAAAATTAGATTATGAAATAATAGATATTCAGCGTCTGAAATATGTAGAATCTAGAATATGATTTATCCAGATTTCCGAGTCTTGAAAAATGAGAGCTCAAAGTCTGGTTTCCAGGGAATTTAGAATCTTATTTCTAAATAAATTGGAGTCTGATTATAGAATAAATAAGCGATTTTTTTTGAATAGAAATAAGAATCTGGTTAAAGTTGAAATCATAGTATGATTTCAAGAGAAATCAATGTTTGATTATGGGAGAAATTGGAGTTTGAGTTTAGAAGAAACCAGAGTCTGATTTTAGAAAAAACGAGATCCACAATTCTAAGGAAATTAGATTATAAGAAACTATAAGTTTTTAAGATAGGTAAGGATCCAATTTTTTGGGTTAATAAAAATATGTTTAGACTTGGTTTGAGAAAACATTAAATAATACATTCAAAACCATAGATCAAGTAAAAAACGTTTTTAGAGAAGGAAAATTTTTCTTATGAAAAAATTTCTTAGGGAAATAAAATTTTCCTTAAGAAGTGTGATTGTGATTTTTGAAACAAAAAGGAATTGTCAATTCATAAGGATACTTATTGAATTAACAATATCCCCTTTTTGAAAATCATAATCAACATTTTGTATAAGAAATCTAAGAATAAAATTTTGCTTTTTAAGTTGTAAAAGAAATAATTATCTCACTTTAATTTGTTTTTGACCCATAATGAATATGGATAACTCCCCCATTACTTATGATATCCCTCAGGATCGTATTCTTGTATTTCTTAGAGAAGTTACTTCTTCTCTACTGAAAAATTACTTCTCTAAGTAGTCTTTACCTTACTTACTCATATTATTTCTGAATATTATTTTTGATAATTATTTTCTCCCCCATTGTGATTTTCAACAAGGAATAGAGAGAAAGAAAAAATTATACTTGAATAGTTAGGAATATAAAAGACAAAAAATGGAAATATAACAAAATTTTATTATGATTGGAAATTTTTTTACAATGAAAATGCAAAAAAATATCGGACTTCAAAAAACTATTCATTCTTATTTTCCATCGGTATCAACATTCTCAAGGAAGCCTTCATGTTTTGAAGATCATTATTATCATCCTCAAACTTCTTGAGTAGTTGATCCAGAACCTAAATTTTCTTTTCAAGAAATTTGATTCTTTCTTCTTGATAATTAATAATTTTTTCTTAAGTATTTACCAAATCTTCTTTATCTTTGAATTTTTCTTCCAACTCTTCCTTGAGCTCTCTTTCCCTTTTCAAATTTAGAGAAACTAAATTTAGCTTTCAAATCAAGTCTTTATCCTCTTGTATTAGGGAAAAGTTTTCTTGAGTCAGCTTTTCTGAAAGACTTGTTGAGGAGTTATTGATCATGTCATATGACATATAAAATGAATCCTTTACTAAATCATGGAAATCATCCTAGATTTTCAGATCATTAATCACTGAATTAGACTATTTGGCCATTTCCTTTTATGATCTCCTATAATCATCATAACCAATGTGAAAAGTCCTGATCTCAGCTTCAAGTTTTACGAACTTCTCCATGAGAATACATATTGAATCAAACTTTTGATTGATTATTTTTGATGCAGCTTATACCTCGAATCAATACATGGAAATAAGGGAATGGTAATAACTATCTTCTTCAAGGACTGAACAACCCAATCTTATCCCAAAGAAGATGAAGATTCCAATACTGGTTCCATTGATGGTGAGTTATGTTTATAATTCTCATGTTCTTTTCCCATAGATGTTCAAACAACATCTTTCTTTGATTTTTCAACCTTTGATTTCTTTGGCGAATCAAATACCACTTCATTTTCTTTCACAACTTCAGATATTTATTTCTCAACTTTTGGAGTCTCATTCTCACTATCATAAACATGAATAATTTTATCAAAATCATCAAATACTTTTTCACTAACTTCCCTATCATCATTAGGATGAATAATATAATGATTGCTACATTCATCATCTGAAGGTTTATCAACTTCATCCTGAGCATCACCATTTTTCCCTTCTAAGATTATCATGGTTGATTATACATGGGATGTTCTGATATCCAACTTATTAGATTAAATTTTATTCTCTTGGTATTCATCCACCATTTTGATAACATATTCACATTCTTACTCCTCCTCGTACTTTTATTCTTTTTAGTGAACTACTTATTCCTACATAATGGGTTCTGGAATTGATACTATCTTTATATTATCTACACCTGGAGTTTCAAAATGAACTGATTATTGTTTGAATGTTTATGGTACATGATTTTTTTGGATTCCTTCTCTATATCATTAAGAAAGGCTTAAAAAATATCAGCTTATGAAATCTTATTCTTTAACATTTTCCCGTTTTCTTTCTTCTCAAGCTCTTCAGCTGCTTGAATCTTCAAGGCCTTAGCCTCAGCAAGGTCTAATCCAAACAATGCATATCCTTCCTTTTTTTCTTCTTGTCTCTCAACTTGGCTGCTACTTCATTAATAAATTTCTTTTTCTTTTTTGTATTTTGTGGAGCATATACCGATTCTAGTACTGGTACTTTTTGTTGAGGTACCAGTTCTTTTATTTTTTTAAGGTTTTCATGGAACTTACACCGACATCACATTATTTGATATAGCTTGAACATCACTATCAGTAAGATCACAAAAAATATCATGGATTAATGATGAATCCAACTTTTATCCTTCTCATAGTGTCATCACTCTACAACATTATCTAAAAAACTTCAGGTTTTGAACTATAAGGAATTTTGAATGATTATAGGAAAATGACAATTATATTTTATAGGATTGATTGATAAATTATAATATGAGACTAGAGAGTACCATTCTTGATATTTCTGATGGTCAAGTGAATTTAATTGATATGATTTATCTTCCTTATATTGACCAAGAAATCAATCCTGATGATGCCTCATTTCATAAGAGAATCCTTTCCTCCCTTTCATAGAATGAAAAATACTTTCATCCTTAGGGTTACACAATCTATAGTTTTTTGAAAGATGATTGATCTTTATTGAATTAATTCCTTTAATACTAAGGAACATAATTTTCTTAACCTTCTGAAAAGATCAATCCTTATATAGAAACTTGTGAGAGAAAAATATTTTATCACCTTCATAATAAATATTAAACATACAAGAAGCCTTGTGGAAAAATAATGAATAATTCTTCCTATATAACTTGAAAGAAAAACTTTATCTTCATCCTTGTTCATAAAAACTGACTGAATCATAGAATTATGAAAGGATATCATGATAAATAGGATCCTGATTCTTTTTCTTGGAAATGAAAATAGTTTCCCACTAATTCTTCTTAATGACTTTTGAAATCACAGAATCATACCTAAGAATGAAATTTAGTTCCACCAAAATTTCTCAATAAATTAACTAATCCTTGAGTTCCTTGTTTGAGGCCATCATATTTTGCGAGTAAACATCAAGATACATTCATAATGTAAGGGAATTGAGAAAACATAACGTCTGATTTGAAGATAGGTATAGATTTTTCATAAAAACACTGAAATAACTGATGTGGGAAACAAATAGGGTGGGGGGTATATAAGTTTTGTAGATAGAGTTTGTATTCCTAAAATAAACTAACAGTTGATATTATCTTTTTCTAATTTAATAGTTTATATCAACGACGAAGAATTATTTTGAAGGTTTTGATCTTTTTAGTTTTTAATGAAAAATTTGATTTAAGGAATGCGAATCCGATAAAGTTTCCTTAATACAATATAGAAATACAAACAAATAAAAAAATAAAATTAAAAATATGTAAGTAAGGAAAAATTCCTTCCAGATTTCATAAAAATATTTATTAATATTGATAACATTCTTCTTGAAGAACATAATTTACATATATTTTTATTAAGGAAATAAAATGTCAGGTTCCCAAAATTTTATGAAGGAAATAAAAGTTTTAGGTTTTGAAAATTTTTATTAAGGAAATATAAAAGAGTAAACATATGTATCCCTAATGAAAATGAGTATTTTAATGTTAGAAAATATTTTTAATAAAAAGTAAATATAGATGATCATCTTATGGTTATCATTTTTAAATTTTTTTGATGATCCAAATATATTAGAGGGTAAAGATTTTGTAAATATGTCAACAAGTTGATCTTGAGTTCTTATAATTTAAAGAATGATATATTCTTTAAGTGTATGATCCCTAAAAAAGTGATTCCTAATATCTATTTTCTTTAAATTGGAGTAATGTAAAGGGTTTTTTATTAGAGAAATGGCACTAGTATTATCACACATTATCTATGTTTTTGTAAAACAAATTTCATTGTCTGTGAGTGTGTGTTTCATCCAAAACACTTGGGCATAAAAACTTCCAGCTCTTACATATTCAGATTCAGCAGTGGAAAGTGCAACTGAGTGTTGAATCTTTTATTACCAAGAATCTTATTAATCTTCTAACAAATGAAAAGTTCCAAATGTACTTTTCTTATCCATTCAACGTCCACCAAAATCAGAATCTGAAAAACATTTTAGAACAAAATCATTTTTTGATGAAAAGAAAAGTCCTAAATACATGGTTCCCTTTAAACAGTGAAAAATTATTTTTACTACTTTTAAATGAGATTCCTTTGAATTAAATTGATATCTTTTACATAAGAATAATGAAAACATTATGTCTGGATGAATTTCTATTATGTATAATAAACTTCCTATCAAACCTCTAAAAGATGTTTGATATAATAGTTTTCTAACTTCATCAAGAAGAAGATAATTTGAGGTACTAATTAGAGTACTTATGCTTTTAGAGTTTTTATATCCATACTTCTTAAGAATATATTTAATATAATTATGTTGAGATATATAATTTCCTTCTTATTATTATGAAATTTAAAAACCAAGGAAAAATGTTAACTCACCCATCATACCAATTACAGACTCAGATTTCATGAGATTCACAAATAAATCAGTTATAGATTACTGATTTGATCTAATTATAATACCATCAACATAAATTTGAACAATAAAAACAGTTTTCTTATCTTTCTTTATAAAAATAGTTGGATCTTCAGTTCCCTTATCATAATTTTTTTGTAAAAAAAATCTTTTAAGTCCGTCATGCGAGGCTCTAGGGGCTTGTTTAAGTCCATACAAATATTTGGTAACTTTGAAAACATGTCGAGGATGTTTTGTGTCTTCAAAACCAAGATTATTTTCAACATAAACTTCCACTTGAACATATATATTAAGGAAGGAACACTTCACGTCCATTTGAATTTTTTTGAAATTTAATAATTCCACGCAGGCTAGTAGAATATGAATATATTAAAGTCCAGCTACTGGAGTGTAGTTTTTTCCATAGTCCATTCCTTCTTGTTGATTGTAGACTTTAATAACTAATCTTTCTTTATTTCATAAAAGGATTTAATTTTCATCACATTTATTTCTAAAGACCCATTTCACACCAATTACAGAAGTTTCCACAGTTCTTTCAACCAAGGTCTAAACATTATTTATTTCAAATTCATTTAGATTATCTTGCATGGATTTAATCCAATCATCATCACTTAAAGATTCATCTGTGATTTTAAGTTCTAATTGGGAAAGAAATGTTAGATATTATAATTTAATTATTAAATAGATTCTTGTCCATACCGATTGATTTACATCACCTTTGATATTAATATTGGGATAATTTTTAAGAAACAACTAATTTAGGTTTTGTAAAACTTATTCATCAATATAAGTTAAAAACAAATTGGGGGATAAATTCTTTAGAAACATTTTCTTGAGTCTTTTACTTATTAAAAGAATCTTACATCAAAGGATGATAATCTATTTTTGAAATCACATATGAAGATATAGGATGAGTTTGTTTAAAAAAAAAGAATGAGTTTTATCAAACATCACATACATTGTTTCTTCAATAGTACAAGATTTTTGTAGAAGCTCTATAATCCTCATAAGTAGTGGAATATCCTAAGAAAATTCCATCATCAAATTTTGGTGTGAATTTATATATGTTATATCTAGAATTCAAAATGAATACTTTTCATCCAAATACTTTAAAGTAAGAAAACTTAGGTTTTTTACTAGTGAACAATTTATAAAGTGTTTAATTAAGAAAATACTGATTAAAACTTGATTTATAGTATAACCAGAAGTACTTACAGCTTCATCCAAACAGATTTTAGCAATAGAATATTCACTCAACATGGTTCTTGTTATATCTTAAATAATTTGATTTCTTCACTCATCAAAACCGTTATGTCGAGGAGTTATTGGAGTTGAGAAGTTATGAGCAATGCCATTTTTACTACAATAGTTTCAAAATATGAATTTTTAAATTATCCCCTATGGCCACTATGAGTAAATATCAATGGATGGTTTTTCTCATTTTTAATTTTGGTTGAGAAATATTTAAAATAAAAAAGGCTTTTAACTTCTTTTCTAGAAAATAGACCAATATAAATCTAATGTAATCATCAATTAAAACAAATAAATAGTATTTTTCTACAACACACCTGGTTTTTGTTGGACCGAAAAGATCTATATGAACTAGCTATAATGTATCAGAAGTTTGGAATTCACTAATAGATTTAAATATTTACTTATGTTTCTTTCTATACTGACAAGGATCACACACTTTTTAAGAATCAATTCTATGCTCTGGTAGATCCATATAAGACTTTTCTTTGAGAGTTTTCATAAGTTCCTAAGATTATTGTGTCCAAGTCTTCTATTCCATAACCAATATTGATATTCCATTTCAAAAAGTCATGGTAGGTCTTGGATTCTATGTTCTTATTAGTTTAGTGTATAAACATTTTCATGGCTATAGGCAGAGAGAATGAAATATTACTCGTAATTGTGTACTAGACATTTATAATTACTAAAAAACACAATGTAACCATCATCACATAGGTTGATTATGCTTATTAGGTCGTTATTAAGACCTTAAAAAAATGAAAAATTTAAAATTGAATCTTTTCAATGAATAATAATGTTACCTATACCAATAATTCCTCTTAGAGAATTATCTCTGAAAGTTACTTTTCTTTTTTAATCTTGATAATATTTTCAAAGAAGTTTTTGTCATCAGTCATGGTATAGAAACATTAACTATCTATACACCATGTATTTTTTTTGGCACTTCCTTTATTTTCATGAAAATAATAAAGTTGGACTTTTGGAATCCAAAAAACACCAAAAAAATGGACTAGGACATCCCAGAAGTCAGTTCAAATATATTTATTCATGTGTTTATTGAACCTAGAAGAATAAAAAATTTATAATGAAAGGTTATACTTATGAAAGATACACCTTAATTTATGGAAACCATATATAACTGACTACAAAAAATGAAACATTAGGGCCCCTAACTAGTAATAACTGTCTATAAAAAATCATAAATGAAGAGGCTAGAAAAAACTAATAATTTCCACTGTCACAAACATCTTCTCCTTAGACTGAAAAATCATAATTATAATTTGATATTCACTTTTAAAATATATAAAAACATAAATATTACCAATATACTGAAGATAATCTCTATGACTGCTTCAAATTAATGATTTATAAATAGCTGAAATCTACTGAGAAATAACATTAGTCTCCTCCTAGTGTTATAAAAATGATCGATACCTTGCGTGAGGTTACCAAATCCTGTTGCGAAATTTTTTTTGACCATTAAATTAAAACAACCAAAACATTTTTTTGAGTGAGGGATGTGGTTGGTGATACAATAGGGACATTTCAGTGACTTATTGGTTTTGGGGAGATTCCATCACCGACCATGCTACATGTGTGGTGACCAGAAGTTGTAAGGGTAAGTGAGGTGTGGTGAGGGGAAATTGGGTTGGAAATAGGAGGGGTATGAGAGGTATTTCAGTGAATCTAGTTGTGGTTGGGACTTGTCGAGGGAGGCTAGTGGAGATAATGGGGGTGGTGGTGGTGAGGTTGGGGTGGGTTTTACATGATATATGAATGGAATATTAGTTTAATATAGGAAAAAATCAATTGATTTTTTTCAAGTTATTATCAACTTTCAAATGGTGATTTCGATAACTGTTAATATCTATAAAATATGAATGATCAAGTTTCTAAAAGTGCGAGCATGAGAACAATCATCATAAGAGGGACACAAAATAACTGAATGAAGGAGAAGCCAATAGAAATTACCAATAAAGATCAATAAGAAATAATATGAATGCCACACCAATTCTATTTCCCTAAAGCATACATCATAAAACTAGAATATCAATTAAAAATACTTCACATTTACTTCTTACCATTCCACGTCCATTGTATGTCACTTCGTGAGAAGAAATCACCATGTTTGATGTACTACCTCCACTAAAAAGGATTATATTTTTACCTTAATTTCCAATATATTTTATACTAGACTAGAAAGATGGAAAATGAAACTACTAAATGAGAGAAATTAGGTAAAGAATATAAATTCTAACCACAAACATCTGGAGACCTAATAAGGGAATCAGAGATAGTTTGACAAGGGTCTAATGCCTTTTCGGAACATATTAACCATATTATACACCTAACAACTCTTATAGGTTTTTTCTAGATACCTTATAGGTGGGATGGTAAACTGAATTTACTAAAAACATGTACTTCCACATTGGATGAAACACATTTAATAAGTGAAATGCCTATTCTTTCAGGTTCCACGAGGAGATTTCAAAGGTTAGTTATTTTTTAGGTGGTGATTGGTGGGAGTTATGTCAAACCAAAAATCTCAAACCAAGTATATTTAAAATATTATAGGGTATCCATTTAAATTATCCATTATAGCTGGAGGAAACCTTGTTTCTAAGTGATTGAGAGATAACATATCTTCATTTTATTGTGGGAGAGCTATAGAGATGATGTTTTTGTAATATTTATTAATGTTGATATAAATTCTTTTTTCTCCCACTATTATTACTTAAATATGATATGAAAATACCCAGAAGTGGAATTAGGGACATTCATGATGAAATAGTGGAAATCAGAGGAGATTTACTGGTGATTATAAAATTAAAGTTTCCTAGATTTTTATTTTTAATGAAAATTATAAAGGCTCCTATTGAAGTCATTCCAACAACATAAAAGGTAAAAAAATATAGATTTTAAAAATCTTACTAAAGTTGGAGAAATTTAAATTTAAAATTTTCAAGTTGTAGTACACCCACTCTAGAGAAGAAGTCAATATTTCAATTTTAGGGATATTTCTATTGAGTTTCTGGCATCCACTCCATTTTGACACGTCAATACCACATAATTGATCATTATCAACTATTGAAACTGATTTAATCATATTTCTATCAATTAGAGTCCAATATTTATGATCCATGAGTTGATTCCACTATACTTGACCATTCCATATGAAATAGTATTCAAAATTTTTCTAAATTATAGTAAAATTGTCACTAAATTAAAATTCAATGGAGGGACCATTCATTGGAAGAATGATCATGTTAACATCCTGTAAATACTTCATTTTGATGTCTCAAATGGGATATATTCTTAATGACAAGGATATTATTTAACCCATTGAGAATATAGGTTTCAACATCGATGCCAAAAAATTAAACCAAGAGGAAGAGTATAAATAAAAATAAGATCAATCAACACACTAATGGACCAATCAAAACATATACCACCACATTGCTCAAGGGGTTTTCATCTTTGAACATTGAATGAATATGTATAATACATAGTAGTCAAAGACAACATGAAATGAAACCCTATTTTTATAGTGGTCGATTAATCATTGAATACCAATTAGATTGTTCATATCCAAACAAAAGAGTGTGTTCCAGATCCCTATTAATTAATCGGTGGAAACAAGTAAGAATTCGATTGACGAGGATTACGAGATCTACATACTTTTCATCCTTCCCAATATCTGGGTTACATGGTGGTATCAATCATAAAACAAAATCATAAATGTATTACTACCATGAAAATAGTAAAGGATGAAATTTCTAACAAGGAGGGACAAAGGAATGACCTGGTTATAAAAAAATACAAGCTCTCATTTAGGATAAGTAGGGGAAACAATAAGAGATGGTATTGGGCCAGGAACATATAATGAAGAATGAGAATAAGAAGGTCTTTAGATGTAAAGAGGGAATGAAAAAAAAGATACCATTATGGAAGAATGGTATATATGAAGAAGAATTATTGAATGTTACTACAAGAGAAGGGAAAAGGTAGTGACCAACAAAAAAGAAATGTATATGCATAGATGACTATCATATTAGAAGTTATCCATTTATCTAATAAAAATAATAGACTTGATTTCTCATATTAGGATAAGACACAAAATGGGTGGTCAATAATACAACCTCATATAATGTCACTTCGTATTGTGAGTAATTTTTGACTTATCAAGTTGATTACATTGATTTATATTAGATGAGGAACACCATTTTGGTGAATATTTTTGGCATGTGTGATTTCTAAATTAAGAAAAATGTTAGATACACATCCATTATGAATTATATTTTATATGTTTCAAGTATTTGACCCAACCATTTACTAGGATTATCCTTTGATATAAAAGGATATAAAAATATATTCAATGATGGATCATGGGAAATTATGAATGTATCCATCATTATTTCTCTAAGAAACATATGTAGTAATTTGTAAAAAAATATTTTGAGTATTTTTATAGACAACCTCAACAATGTAGAGAGAGAGGCCTTAAAAAATTCATGTCATCGGTGACTCGACCACATGTTTAAAATCAGAAAATCTACCATTATAAAGAAGAAATACATCATCATTAACAAGGATGAATCACTTGATCCTTAAAGCAACTACTTTCTTTGGTAGTAATAGTCTCTCTCGATACTACTTCATTGAGGGGATATGAGATTCATAATTTTTTAAACCCTAATGTATGTGGTTATATGGGGTGGTTTAAAATTTAGGTAATAAATATATTTTAATGTTCATTGATTACGCATCTTGAAAGATTTGTGTATTATACATATGGATGAATGATCCTAAAATGGATTACTTAAATATAGTCCATTCTATAGTGGATCATGAAACTAAAATAAACCTTAAGTTTCATTGTTCAAACAAGATAAGAGATTACATATCTTGGGAATTTTATATATATTGTATAGTTTAGTAAATTTGACTTGAAAGGATTTTCCCTCTCATGGGAAAAATAGAGTTATAGAAAGTATAAATAGAACCATCATAGATAAGGCCACCAACATGATACATCTATCTAAGGTGAGTAGGCTATTCTGGGGATAATATGTTAAAGTTTAATTATACCTTATCAATATATCATCATAAGTCACTATGAATTTTGAAATTTAGTAGAATAAATGGTATTGTAAAATTACCTATTACATTCATTTTTGAGTATTTAGTTTTTTATCATTTTCAAATGTATCTGAAGAGTCCCGGAAGAAGCTAGAAGGGATATTTACTCCATGAATATTCATCGACTATAGATATTATTTGTTTTGATATAATATTTAGGACCTGAAGGATAAGAAGGTGAAAAAAGTAATATTTAGTGTTCTATGAGAACTAGATAATCTAAGATATTCAAAATACCATAATATATTTAAGGAAAAGTGCCAAATAATCAATTTTAGAAGAAATAATTACACCAGAACCACATTACACTGAAGAGGAATACGTTTAATATGACTTATCAGTAGTATAATGGGAGGTATAAGAGTAAGATAATGAGCCTTGGCTGTCTCAACCCTTTCCATGAGAAGTTATATAACCCTCATATGAGCTAGGTGACAGTGTGAATCCCAAACCTAGAACCTCATCAGTTTTAAGATCATAACTAGGAAAGACTAAATGAATAAAATATTTATTTTTTAGTTACATATTATTGACTGATGAGTGGGATACATATAGATATTAATAAAGAGTGCCTAATCCCAATAAATTCAAGAGGTTTCATGAGATGGAGGGTGATATCAAGTCACTAATAAAAAAATAGATGTATAATTTGGTGGGACTAACCTGTTGTTATAAGACATTTAAAAATAAATGGGTGTCCAGGTGAATGATTGATGGTGATATAAAAAACACTAAGTACACAAATAAGTTCATGGTCAAAGGATTACTTTAGAATAAATACATTGACTTTAATGAGATCTTTTCACCCACAGTGAAGATGGAATAAATCTGATCCATTTTAATTTTTTTCCTAGAATTGACCTTGTGCATGGGTAGATAGATATGAAGAGAAACATTATTCATGGAGAACTAACTAAGGATATATACTTGAATCCACCTAAATGATTTGACATTTCTCAATAGAAAAATATCATTTGAATACTGAGGATGATCTTATATAGATTAAAACAAAATCCCCAATAGTTTTACTAAAAGTTGGATTAAGCCATAGTCTGTAATATATACAAGAAGACCCTTGTAAAATAATGTGTTTTCTTAAAAATATTTTAGGGTTGTAACTTTGTTTCACATATACTTTTTGTCAATGAAATGTTATAAATTGAGAAGGATGCAGTGAAGAATAAATAGTTAGAGAAGGATTTATCTAAGTATTTTTATATGAAGGACTTGGGAGAATACTGAAAAAATATGGGAGTCTGAATCATTTGGTACCTGAATAACATGTTGTTATAGCTATCTCAAGTGAATTTTTTTGAGCTTTTTTTTTAATTTTTTTCAATATAGACAAAGCCAAACTAGGGGGAATTCCTCTACCAAGTCATATAATATTGAGTAATATTTCATGTTCATCATCCAGGGAAAAAATAATGGCGATGGAGACGATACCACACTCGTTAGCGGTTGGAAGATTTATATACGCTACGATGAGTACAAGGTAAGACAATTTCAATTCAGTAGTGATCAGGAGATGATTCTGTCCAATCATAGGATGTAGCACTATGATAAGGTAAATTGTATTTAGAGGTATCTAAAAGTTATATTGAAGCTATGTTCATTATAAGGATAAAAAAAATCCACTTTTGGTGGGTTATAAAGATTCATCTCTGGATATAAATCATGATAATGGGATGTCAGCATTAAGATACATCTAAATTTTTTAAAGAGGATCTATAACATGGTAGTTAGGGATTTAAAAATTCATTGCATTGTCCATAAATTAAGAAGAGTTAATGGTTATTATGGTGGCTAGTAAAGGGATGATATAGTTAAATTAGTGTTTCTTGGAGTGTAGATTCATCCTAAATAAGTACATATTCTATTATGATAATCAGAGTACTCCCACTTGAGAAAGAAATCAATATATTATTCTCGAATAAAGTACATTGACTTTAATTATTGGTGGATATGCATGTTGATGGATCTTAAGATTTTTGAGTTATGAAGTTCCATATGAAGGAGAACCTGATGAATATTATTAAAAATGTGGTAAATCGAGGGAAAATAGATCTTTTATATGTTTAAGAGAATTTTAATAGGATAGAGATAATAAACATTGGTTTTTTTAACTACCTTTTGGTGGGCTAGTGTACCTACCCCACAAAAAACACTGACATCCATTTCGGTTGTTCAATAATCTATACATGCAATAGTTATTTCTTTGTATGTTAAGGAAATATTTCAAATTCTAGAAGGTTTTTTAGGTGTGGATTCGTGGTAGTTATGGTAAGAATGACTAATACCACAATTTCTAAATAAAGGAGGTCAGGGGAGCCATTCCAGTCATCCATTTGTGCTATAAAGATCCTTGTTTCAAAGAGAGAGAGAGAGAGAGAGAGACGGGATATCCATTGTATATATAGAGATAAGAAGGTATTGAGAGGATTTTTTTGTAATCTTGATTCGTAAAGAAATAAAGTCTAGCTTCCCCCTCAATTATTTTTTCACTGTGATATGAGAATCACAATAGTAACCCCACCCACAAAGAAAAAATATCAACAAAAATTAACTTATTAAAACATGCCTAGGGTTTAGGAGGATATAATGAGATGAACAATCAATGTTGGGGTGAATGAGACCTTTATTATAAAAAGAACAATCAAATCAGATCTAACTAAAATCAAGGAGAAAAAACAAAAACAAGAATAAAGATACCCAATTATTGATCAAACATAGTCTACCAAAAGGCCACCATACTAAATTCTAGATAGATGGAAATAATGGACTATATGGGGGGGGATAGATAGTCCTTTTATAATTTCAAAAAATTATCAATTAGAGTTTTTTATTTTATAGAATAGTAATGTAACAAAGAAGTCAAAAAATATGGTAACATAAATAAAAAAATGAAAATAATATAATTTTTTTTGTTCTGATCACCAAGGTCATAATATAATCTTAAATCTTCTCTACCTAGGGAGAAGTTCATTTCTAAATAATAAACCTCAATTTTAAAGGCATTATTACCTATTTAAAAACACATTCTTTTGTAATAATCCTTAGTACAACCAATACTTAAATTTTTAAATGAGTCACAACCTACTTGACTTTTTTTAGGAATCACAACTCATGAACCTTCCTTTTAATGGTAGAATAATCAATAATAGTATTGGTTTTTATTAGTAAAATCATAATATGACTCTTATGATTAAAAAATGAAGAAATAATAAATTAAACAAATAAAAAAACAATTATGATCAAAAGATATAAGTAAATGTAGAAGATGATGTAGCTCTTAGAATATTGATCACTTAGGGATTATAGAGTCGAAAATTGACGTTCCTTCATGATCGTATCCATGGATAATTAGTAACAGAAGAACTGAGTCATGTTTCAAGATAATTTTTTCAATCATCACATATTAAAAAAATATCAAGTTAATCAAACTACATTCCTTAGTTTCCATTTAATTACTAATCAACAATGATCATCTTAATTTATCATTTTTACGGAGTTTCATAAAATCATCACATCCATCCAACGGTTTAAAATGTTTTAAATATTAGAACACATCATTACCTACTTAAAATTTTCATATATACAAAAATAATATTGAAATTATTTAATTGTTATACTAAACTCATTAAAACAAATTATAATATTTTTGTTAGTCTGAATGAATTTTCTAAATAATTAATTCAATTAAAAACACTCCCACAACCTTGTATTAATTATATAATTTAAAAATATAAAAATGTAATACAAAATAACTGATATGGAATTTATTATTTCCATTGGAATTTTCATGATATTCTTAAACACAATAGATGAAAATATAGTTGTTATAATATATATTTATTTTTAAAAGAAATACAATAATTAACAATATTAAATAAAATTTTAGTTAAACATTGAAAGGATTCATTATAAATAGTTTATATCATATATTTCAAGAATGATTTTAATGTTGGAAAAAGTTTTGGTGTGGTCATTGGTTTCACAATTTCTCCCCCTGAATGTATGATTGATATATCCATTTGTCATTTTAACTAAAGATCGATTCAGTTAAGATTGTAGTCGATATATCAGTTCGTTGTTTTAACTCATGAACGACCACCCTAAGCTTGCAGTTTAACTAATAGTTATAAAAAAACCTATATATTAAATGTAAGTAAAAAATAAAATGTGTTATCAATTCATATTAACATGTGTTCTGTCCATTAGATATACATAAATTAGATCTATACGTAGAAATTACTTTCATACATGTATATGGGTAAGTAGAAATATACAGGAATTGTGTATGGGTAAATAGATTTTATATAGGCAGGCGTAAATATAACTCACAAATCAAACATTATACATAATGGTATCCTCATATTATATATAAAGGTAAAATAAAAAATAAATATATTACATAACGATTACCATTAAATTATTCTAGTTTGATAAATGGAACCTTATATTTCTTAAGCATATATAACGGAATTTATGTAAGGGTATACTAAAAATAAAAAAGATCACATAATGTTAATGTGGAAATAACTATGTAGTGAATAAAGGATAAGATAATTTTCTATGCTTTGTGTAATTTTATAATGAATCTTATGAAATGGTAAGATATAGTTTCCATGGGAATCCATGATTTTTTATAGAGGATCGGGAGCCTCTGAGTGGCATCGGTGGAGCTATCCTTTTTTGAGCTAGGGTTTCGCTTCGGTCCATCTTCCCTTCCTTCCTTCGGTGCGTCTCAATTTGGATTGGGGCCAACATCTTCAGATTGGAGTCTTCGTGTCTCGGTGATAATCTCATCGGGGCGTCTTCTCAGAGACGGCGCAGGAGAAGGTCTGGTTGGACATCTTGGCAAGTCGGCTCAGAGAAGGTAGTTCTGGCTTCGTCTCCTCCTGAATGCTCGGGGCGTGGATCCGGCCGGTGTGTTGGCTAGGAATTGGTGTGGATCTAGCCTTGAGCGAGGCTATGGCGTGTGTTTTCTTCTAGTTCACCAGCCGGCGTGTTCTAGGAGAGACTCCCAAGGCGAAGCGAGGACCTAGCCTGGTTAGTGGGATGGAGGGGGGAAGGTTGTTTACTCTGGTTTCGGGCGTCTTGGGTATATTTTTGCAGGTTTCTTGTTTTGGTTTGAAGTGTTTTGTGGCACCGCTTCTGGTAGAGGATGTTCTTAATGCGCTTGATGATTTCCATAGACGGGGTTTTCCGATGAGGTGTGGATTCTTTTGATTGCTGTGCGAGATGAATTTGTGGTTCTATGGTTCTTTTTTTTTTCTGGTTATTTCGACGGTCCTGCGGGTTTTTTGGTGATATTCCAGTGATGATGATGAGTTGTGTTGAGGGTTTCTCCATCATTGAAATCGGTGAGCGCTGTTGTTGTGTTGTTGAAGGTATGACGACACTGGTTGAAGGGTTTTTGCCGAAGTCCTAGGCTGCGGCAGCGATGGTGGTTGTTCGCCGACGGTACGACTTACACTGTAGGGGTGTGGCTCGTAGTGGCATTCTTCCTGAGACACCTCAGTACTCGTGTTTGAAATGATGGCATGGTTTTTGAATTTTGAATTCGGATAGTTGAATATGTGGTTGGGGTGTTTGTTTGTATTTTTTTATCAATTTTTGTATGGTTACCGGTAACCCATAAACCGGCTTTAAGAAAATGAAAAAAAAAGATTTCCAGCAAGATATAATTTCCATAGGTAGAATAAGGGTACAAAAGAACCTGCATAAGGATAAGGATAAAAATATAATTCTCTTCTAAGGGTAGATAAAATATTACGTAAGGGAAAAAAATGTACAAAATTATTTTTTCACAAGTTTGAACAAAAAATTAATAAGTTCAATTAGAATAAAATTAATGAAATAAAATATAAAAATATTGATAAACATAAAATATAAATAAAAAATTAATAATAAAACTATTGGGAGATAATATTAATATTAAAAATAAGTATAAATATACCGCAAAATATTCCCTCCAAAATCAATCAACCAATTCTAAAACTCTCAATCTAGAAAAATCTCTCCATTTTGGAAATTAAAAAAATCAAACAATATTTTTTTTTTCCAGAAATTTAACTAAATTTTTCAAAATTGTCACCTTTTTTAAAATATATAAAAAATAAATATTAGAAATATTAAAATTTTACAATTTAATCTCCCCCTTAAAAAAATAAAAATAAAATTACAACTTCAAAAAAATATCTATCATTTGAAGATAAATGTTTATTCTCTCAAATCTATAAAAATAAAATGGTTCAATAATGATGTGAGAAAGTTAATTTTTAATTAAAATAAAATATGAATTGGTATTTTTTTATTCATATGATCCCTTATAAAATGAAATCTACCATATATATTTTTGGTTTGATATTTTTTGAAATAATTTTTAAATATATAAATGGCACTAGAATTATCAAGAAATATTATAATTTTTTCAAAGACAATATTATAATCACATAAAGTCTATTTAGTCTAAATAATTTTGTAATAAAAACGATAAGAATTAAAATACGCGGACTCATATTTAGACAATAAATAAAATCATTGTTTTTTATGACTACAATAAATCAAATTATTAATAAGAAATTGACACCTAGCATTTTTGATTTTCTTGTCAATCCTACAATAAATAAATCATATTCAGAATATGATAATAAATCAAACAAATTATGGTTTGAAAAAAATAATTCACAAAAAAAATTACATTAATATATACTTTTAATCCATTAACATCTTTAAAATTAAATTTATTTGGATTTTACATAAATATAACTCATAAAGAAAGTGAAAAAATTATATCCAATCTAGATGCATTAAAAAAAATTGATCTTCCTATCATGCCTTTATATATCTTTACATAATTACAATTTTTAGATCCATCCAAATCCAATTTAGAATTCATAATTATTTGGTTTGTAATAGACCTTTATAAATCATGGACAACCTTTTAACAAGTTATTTATAATACATAGATTGATTTAAAAAAATACCAACTTTTGTTTGGTTAAATTTTGAGGAAAGTGAAAATTTTAATTCCCCTATTAAAATCATATCAATCTCAGTAGTCATTAATTTATAAAAATAATTAGAAAGTGAATAATTTTTAAAAAATATTATATCATAAAAATATATTTTTATAATAAAAAAATCAATTAAAACATTATTTAGAAATAAGGTAGGATCAACCTATCCTTTAACATGATCATTGAAAAAAAATCTAATTAGTATTCCATACTATGCTCTGGGATTTTTCTTGATTTGGGAATTTTTTATCTTTATATCTAGTGTGTTGTCTAATAAATACTAATTTATTAATTTTTCTATTTAAAAATGAACACTTTACGTTAATTTTAAATAATTTGACATTTTGAAAATAAGAAAATACTGATAAATTTTTATTATATTCACTTATAGAAACATGAGAAAAATAATATTCAATGAGATTTCACTATTTATGAAAATATAATTCAGAAAATTATCTTTATTTATTCATAAATATGTTTCTAGAATCATCATGCTTTTTATTAAAACACCACTAAGTTAATTTTATTTGTCTATCTTCTGGTGATTCAACATTATTCTACACTATTTATTTAAAATTGATTTAATTGAAAATGCATAACATTAATCATGTTTGAATCATTTGAATCATTATTATTATAAATATTTAAAAAATTAGAATTAAATTCATAATTAACATAAAAATTGAATATATATTTATTTTTTACCATATAAATTGAACATTTCCTTTTAATTTTTCAATTGTATTATCATTGGTAATTTTCCACTCTCTAAGATTAAATTGAGAAGAGATTTTCTCCCCTTAAACTTATGCGTTAACATTTTCTTGAACATTATCTTCACCAAAATTTAATTCCCAAAATTCAAAATTACTTTTATTTAAAACTAATTTAATCTTGTTTTTTTCATAAACTCAACATCGACAAACCATTTGAAATCTAAGGTTCTCTTATTTACAACTCAGTATGATTTTCTAGAATTAGCATAAAATAAACATATTCCACCATAAATTTTAGAATAAAACATGTCTAAAATAAATTTTTTATTTATAATAAAAACTTTATATCCAAACGATTACACCCCATGATTTTAAAAAATAAAACTAGGTTAGATAAAAAATACAATACTAAACTCCCAGATTAAATGAACAATGAAATACTATTATTTAAATATGAAATTTATAACCTAGAAATTTAATTGGAGAGTATTAAATGGATTATTTTATTTATGAAATATAAATAAATATACTACTTAATAAAAATATATTTTTAAATTCTAATTAAATAAGTACTCAGTTTTTAGTAAAGTCATTTAATGCTTCAAAAAAATATATTTTCTTTAAAATAATTTTTATTTATTATCTTGAGAAAATAATATAATTAAGTTTTAGAATAGTTTGAAGCTTTATTTTATAAAAGGATTTAATTTTTAAAATCATCATATCAATATTATCTTATGGTTATGTTTTGAAATTTTATGAAATGTTTGATTTTTCAATGAATAGTGAGAAAATTATTATGTTTTTATTTGAAATTGAAATTTCTTACAAAATCAAAATATATTTTAAAGTAGTTATAAATTTTCAATATATCATTTTTATTAAAAATTATCCAATTACACTATTTTTAATTAATTTTATCATTTAATTTGGTATGAAAATATTTTTATACTTAAAAAGTCATTTTTCTGAAGACCCGTTTTTCATCGCTCTTTTCTAGTTTAATTTAACATTAAATTCTACCACTATTTTATTTTTAATCTTGAAAATTTATTCTATATTTGAAATCATGAGGTCCAAATTAGATTTATAGTTTTTCCTTGTTTTTTATCAAATAGAATAGTATCCATTGAAAATATTTGTTGCCATAATATATGTAAAATTGTTTAATTAATAGTAAAAATAATATGATAAAGACTAAAAATATACCCTATCACTTGAAATAATTTATTGTACGATTATATTTCTTTTATGATCATACTAGTTTAGAAGATATGAAATTAGTTTTCCATATTTATATGGTTATGAATTTTATAATACTTCATGTAAAGAAAAAAGAAAATTTCAATACTCTTTTTCTTATTATCATTATAGTTTTTATATAGGGATAAAAAGAAGTAATGTTCAGTTATATATGTTTATTTTGAATATATATAATTTTTTTACGTGGTAATTTATTTACAAATTTTAGTGAAAAAATAATTAGATTAAAATATTATGGAATTCCAGGATAATAAATATTTAATTGAAATGAAAATAAAATGAATGATTTTATAAAAATTAAAGGTTATATAAATTGAATAAATTTTTGTGTTAATTTATTTTTGATAAATATGAAATTAAATGGATTTTAAGGTATATATTCTAATTCTATAAATTTATTAGTATTCTAAAATTCAAATTAAATGAATTGTGTTAATATTGACATTAAATATATTTTATAATAAATAATGATTTATTAAATAATTTTCAATTTATAAATCTATTATATTAATTCTCGTTAATGGGATATGAATTATAATATCAACCATGGTGAATTTTTGGACCATCCACCCTTTTATAGAAACTTTCTTGACCCCAAAATTGTGAAAACATTAATACCGTCGTAAGTATCATAAGGCTTAAGAGGGGATTAAAACAAAAATATAAGGATAAAAGAATCACCTAAACTTGTCCAATTTTTATGAGATTATATAGACCCATCCTTATCATATATTTTAATAATATAAATTATGTTCCATTATTATATGAAAATTAAATTATATTAATTTAATACTTTAATAAATTTTAACAGTGCCCCTCCCATCACGTATAAACGGGAACATATTCAAATCTTTTATTTAAATTTAGTAATTATTTTGGATTGATGAGACATAAAAAATACCTTCTTTACATCACACCCCATGTTCTAGAGTGCTTTGTTTGATTAGAAAACCAACATATTAATGAATTTAGTGTAAATTTTAAGAGGTTGTTTTAAGAAGAGGTATAGTTCTTAAATAAGAAATTTTATACTGTTTTTTTCAAGATTATTAAAATATTCTTCAATCATGATTAAATAATTATAAAAAATATCTCCCTTATACTAATATGTAATTATTTTAATTACATAACCTACATCCATCTCTTATTCCATAAAATGGTATATAAAACCGTTGTTCATATATACGACAAACTACCACCTTGAAAACCAATGTAAATCATTTCCCATTAACTCCTCTTATAGATGGTTGTAATGATTGATTTAATATATATATTTATGATAATACCAAAAAACTTTATCAATATAACAATAAAATAAACCATTTATTTTATTAACTTTCTATTCAATATAAAATTACAATATCATTTGTGTGTAAATGTGGACAACCGCCTTCTACAAAGCAATGTAGTTAGTTTATCATCACCACATCCCATTTATGATATATAAAAATTTATATTAAAAAAATAAAATTTTATTTATGATTTCATTATCATTTTATAATGAAAAATTAATACTAACCTTATTTCCATAATGATCATACAAAAATTGAAACGTTCTTTATGCGTACATACATTCTACCTTCACCATTGTTGTAATGTAGTTTATTTTTCATAACCATATTTTATAATTTATTTTAAAAGTGTAATTGAACTAAAAAATGATAATTATTTTCTGATTATTAATCTAGATATTAAGCAATAATGTTCTCTACATCCTCAGTCAACCTAGAAAAGTCATTTTGTACTTATGAAACAAATTTCATCAAAACACCCAATGTGAACATAAAAGATTAAGTAATTATATACAAAATGATATTAAATAAAAAATAATTAAGAATGAATGTGAAAAAATTTATCATGAAATTAAATAATTGGTTTATTTTTAGGGTACAATACAAAGATCCATGCCCCCTACACATGCTCACGTACGTAACAAGTTAGACTGAAGGTAAGGGAATTTATTTAAAAAAACCATCATTTAAAGTATCCCATAGAAATATTATTCTTCCATGTCCATATTTTTAAAATTTGTTTTTGGATGTATCTATGGGGACATGAATGAATTATATATGAAATTGTTATTCAGTTTTTATTTTCTTTAAATGGTTTTCAAAGGGATTATTTTTAACATATTTTATACTTAATGTTTTTTTGTTTATAAATGACAATAATACTCTTCTATTTTAACATATATGGTGAAAATAAACTTTCCTAGCACTACAAAAAATATTTATTTTTTATATTACTTTATAATATTCCAGGATTTGTTTAAATAAAATCACTTATTAACTATGTTATGGTTATTTTCAAAATGTTTTTTCAAATTTTAATGGAGATTTTAGTATTTAGAAATGTCTTATGAAGGGTGAAAATAAGATTATTTTGAGTGAAATTTCGAAAATTGAAATATTTTATGTGTAATGATTAATTTATAGTTCTTGATAATTTTTATGATGATTGGTGGTTTTTTTATAAACAACATATGTGTGGTTTTTTTGTAATCCAAGGATGTTTGGTTCATTTATTAACCAAGGATGGGTGGGTCTATGATAGACCTCAAATGCATTGTGTATAGAAGTCGAAATTAAATGTTATTCAATTTGTAATTGTGAAAAAGAAAATGGTGAATCATGTGACTTATATTATTTATCAATGATTTATGTGTTTTTTATGTAACTAATATGATTTCAAATTTTAATAATTAAGATTATGTTTAAAGGAATGTATATTCCACTTCTTAAGGTTGGAATATATAATTTTGTGAAAACATTTTCATGCGTTTTCATGACTTATATAAAACCATTATGATTTTTAATTTTTTTTAAAAATTTCTTATGAAATGATGTATAAAAATATTTGTGGAGGAATATTGATTTCTCAGGTAAGAAATTTTTATTTTGAGGTGAATTTTTATTTTGAAAAGGATATATTTTATTAAGTATTCATGAACTAACCAGATTTTTTATTCGTTCATTTCTGGAATCTTAGTTATATTTTTTTCTCCTATAACATTTTAACACGTTTTTAATAGTGATTAAAAATGGATAAGGAAAAAGAAAAAGCTATGTTGAAAGACATAAAGGTTTTTCATGAAAAGAAATAGTGTTTTATTTTAAATGATATATAATGTTGGGAAATTATATGTTGAGTATATGTGTAAGTTTTTAATATAAGGGTCTGTTATAAAAGAGTTCTGACCTAATTCAATGAAAATCAAAACTGGAAATATCCATTTGTGATAAAGAAAATGAATTGTCAAATAAAAACACAATATTGGTTACTGTTTAAGTCTGGGTATTTATAGTAGGTATTAGATGAAATGATTAGATAACTATGGATATTAAGATAATTTCTTGTGAGGTTGACTTAGGAGTTATGGATTCTGTTGTGGGTTTATGAGTTTAAGGTTAACCATAAGTGAAAAGTTTTAAAAATCATTTTGATGTTTTAAGTGATGGTATTTTAATTTTATTGACGAAATTTTGTGAGACATTTTATTTTTTTAAGAAATATATAACACTTTGGTTCAACATGAACTATTATTTGAAGAAGAATATTCTTTTCATAAGTTTAAAGGTATTGATAAAATTTCTATTTTATGTGATATTTGATTATTAAGAATATTTTAAGGATTTTTTCCATATTTGTTGGGACATTATAACAATCACGTTAATATTTTTTAGTAAAATTTGAAAAATTTCATATCCTGTAAGGCCGTGGGGACTAAACCCACAACCGAATGGAAACAAGGATGAAATTCTTACACATGGCTACATGATGTCTTAGTTATTGTGAAATAACTGATAAATATTAATATAATTTTTTGAACATATGATTTATCATATCTAAAAACATTTCATTGAAAATTTATTTAGTGTTTAGGTTATTAATGTAACTTAATAAAAATTTCTCTATTTGGGGAACCTTATATGAATAAGGTAAAAAACTATTTTGGCATTTTATATACAGAATAAATTTTGAATTATCTTTTTTAATAATATATGATTTTATTGTTGATTAATGGTGATTCATGTTATTTATAGAAATGAGTATCATATCATGGATGTTATATGATTAGGGAGTACATATTATTGGCCTGAGGAATTAAAAGTGATTGATGTTGTTTGGAGATATATATTAAATAATTATCATAGAATAATTTTTTATCAAATCCTTATAAGTCATTGGTTTCAAATTAGGTTAGGAATATATTAAATAATTTTGAGTTTAGTTATTTATCAAATGATCTATGTTGAAATTATTGTTTTATTATTGGGGATCTAGAGATTAGTGTTATATTTATTCACATGAGGATTTATTCTTTTAGGGAGTAGTATATCTTATAATTCCCATTTTGGTATGGATTAATGTAAAACGAAATAAAGAAGTGTTTTTTCTTCATTTCTTATATTACGTGATCTATTAGGAGTTTATTTTAGTGTTTAACTCATAAAAAATTAATCTTCACATCTAATTGTTTAGAGAAAATGAATAGATTGGGGTAGAAATTGATTAAATAATGATATTATACATGTCACGTAAGTATATTTCTTTATTTTATTAGTCAATATGGAAAAACAATTCTTGAAATCCTAGAATAGTATCTTGAAACCAAAAAATTATCCTATTACCTTCATTTTTGTGAATCAATGGTCTTTCGACATCCCTTTATTTTGAGGTTTTTTAGCCATTAACTTTTTATTATAATTTTCTTTTATTTTATCAATATTCAATGTCACACTCCATAATTATTTGTATACTAGGATTTATATCATCATTGATATTTTTATTTACCGTAAATGTTCTCATATCTAGAATATTAGTTAGGTGATATTCTAGATGGAATTCAAATTTCCATTTTCTTATTTTTAAGAATAAGCTTTATTGACTCTTTTATATTGTGGTATTTCAATGAAGGTATTTTAAAATTGGAAAACATTTATTACCAAGATAAATTTCAAACTGTGAGGATGTGATTTATTAATGGGGGGAGAATGAAACACCTATGTATTTTAAAAAAGAAATCTACGATCGATAATGTATATTAGACGAGCCTCAACAAACTATGAAATATTATTATTATTATTATTATTATTGTATATGACTATTATAGACTAACCATTATATTTTTTGGTATGAATAAGATTAAATTATTTATGATATATATATAAGTCCAACTTAATACACATGTATTGATAAATTCTTATTAAATAATATTTTTTTTGTAAATTCTATTTATACTTGAAAAATAAATTTTTATCATGACCCATTCCGAAGGGACCCATTCCATGACTACCCCAAGACCATATATAATAGGCTAGGGACTGGAGACTATAACCAAGTAAGAATTTCCCTAAAATGGGAGGCATTTTTTTAAGTACGTGTACGCACGCACCCATCTCCAAGACCAAAATGATGGAATGTAAAAACACAAAGTGAAAAATGCATCCATACACTCAAATACCAACCAAAGAGTATAGAAGTAGGAAAATTGAATGTAAATAGAGCAGAATACTAGCCCAATAAAATAAATAGTGTGTGTATGTGAATGTACAAGTTATTGAAACTCATCCGCCGAAAAGCCTACCAGAAGGGTTGGTGTAGGATAGTTGTCTAAAGATGTAGGAGCACAACTCATCTGTCTGATCACTCTAAGAACCACCTAGTCCTAGTCAAAGAATGAATCTATCAAAGTGTTGAACATCTACCCAAAACATGACACTTATGGTAAAAGACAATGTCGGGGTGGGTTAAACAATATTTAGTTGGACACCCAAAAACCACAATGGAATACCAATAATAAATACATGAAGTATACCACAAAGGAAACACACGAAGCATAAAAAAAGGAAGCACAAGAAGTATAACACAATGGAAACAAAATAAGTACTTTCATCTTAGAAACTTTTAAATCTATAGCACAAAATGAAGTATTATCAGACTTATTCCACAGAATACCCAATATCGGTATGACATGGAGTTTTGATAACACATGGAGTGTCAATAACACATTGAGTGTCAATACACATGTAGTGTCTATAAAACAAGGAGTGTCAATAACAAATGGATTTTCAGAAATTCATGCATCCCCAATGTCTTGTAGACTCCAAGTCATGATGTCACTATGTCACATAGTCACCAAGTCACATAGTCACAGCTAGTCATAGGATTTCGCTCGAGGTCCGATCCGACCTGCCAGACCCAAACCAACCCTCCGTTCATGCCTAATTGGTCTGGCTATTCCAGTCCACCCTACTAGGTTTCTTTTTCCAGCCCACTGGGCAACTAGAGTGGCCTGAATCCCTCGGGTCCAACCCACCTCATGCGGTCTGGTTGGAAGCGCCACATGCGGTCTTCCATAAACGAGTGCGTAGCTAGTCAGTGCGGCACCGTTTCATGTTTCACACGGACTAACATCCTCTTCTATATGTCCCATGGGATCTGACATATTCCCTCATGGACCATCACCTCATGCACCCCCATCATCCACCATGCTAGTGGCCCTTCTGCCTTGCACTCCACCTTGAACCCGACCTCCCGACGAGCCACGTGCTACCTCAACAACCGACCAATCTTCCAGTGGCCCACTATTCACTTCATAATCTTCAAGATCCTAGACATAGAAACTACTCTAGGTTCCATCATAAACCGCTTCCTCAACTGATTGGAACCATGCCCTCTATATCGAACCTCCGTGATATCGTAATGGTGTATGATCCACGATCTCAGATCGGTGTGACACAAATCGAAGGTGAAATGATGCTTGGTTCATATCTCATGAAGAACAATGAACTCAAAAAGATTTAGGGAAAGATATAAATTCACAATAACATCGAAATAATGTATATTGGCCTTGTGCATCTCAGTCTAGATCCGTTCATGTTAGAAGGAACATAATGAACAAATCAACATACATATCTAATCTCTATTCAAAACCCCACAAGACGTTATACCTCCTGTAAGAACAGATGAATGGTGGATCAACCTATTTTTGGGTTTATCCCTGTTCATTGTTTGAGTCTAATAGGGTAATGTAAATCACAAAGAGTTCAAACACCCTACCTGGGATTTGGATCGATTTTTGACAAACAACGAAGCTTCGTCATCATTGTCCGTTGATCCATCTAATCCAAGGTTCGTCATTCTTGATTTTCCAATCAGTCGTCATTCGTCGGAGGAAGCTCCATTCCATTTCCTCATATAATTATTAGGTTTATTCCATAACCCATGATTCATGACAATTGTCTATAATTAAAATAAAAAAACACATCATTAAATAATTTTTTTTGTTAAACATTTTAATTTTGTTTACATCCAAAAACTAACATCTACCGTCGACCCACGCCGGTCATGGTTAGGATCCACCCAAGGTAAAGTCACTTTTTTGAACACAATGGTTCTCTCAGATTTTCAATCTGGACACCTATTTAATAGTTTTTAATAGTTTAATGAAAAACCACCCTCGTGCTTTATTAAAATCCCAAAAATTTTCATCTAATTGTACTGGGCCCAACAGGCCTTAGAATCTCACACCATATTAGTACCGGCTCTCAGTGTTTTCCCAGTTAATTTATAAAAATATAACCATAGAAATTCCGAGTCATTAAATTCTCCCCACTTTAGGGCTTTATGTCCCCAAAATACAAAACAATGGATACTCAAAAAAAGTTGAGGGTATTGAGAACAAATCTAAACATCCCACTCCCAAGTGCTCTCTTGGATATTCTCTTTCTACCACTGAATGCACACCAAAAGAGTCAAACACCCAAGAAGGATCCTCTCATATTGACCCTCGATCTCCACTAGGTACTCCACAAAGGTCTCCCCATCTTCAATGTCCAGATCGCCCCAGTCTATGACATGTGATGGATTATGAATATACTTCCTCAGCTGTGGCACATGGAAGAAATAATGTACCTGATGCAAAAATGAGGGTAGAGTTAAAGGTACACTGCCTCACCGATATAATGTAGAATCGAAATGGCTGATGTATGTCAAGGATAACTTTCTACCTGAAAAAATCTACACAATCCCTAATGAGGTGTGACCCAAAGGAACACATAATCACCCTCCTCAAACTTCAAAGGCCTCTATATTTTTTCAGAATATGAATTATGTTGGCTTTGTGTAATCCTCATTTTGTTCTGAATGATTGGAACCTTCTCAGTGGTAGCTCATACCAACTCTGGACCCATGAGTGATGACTCCCCTAGGTCTGTCCTGCAAAGTGGTGACCTGTATGGTCGCCCATAAAAGGCCTCAAACATTTCCATACCAATTGTGATGTGGTACCTGTTGTTGTAAGAAAAATACACTAGAGGTAGGTGATCCTCGAAATCATGGAAAAAGTCTAGTATGAATGAATTTAGCATATCCTAAAAACATGAATGGTCCTCTCCATATTGCTATCCATATAGGGATAGTACACCATGTTCAAGTAAAATTGAGTTCCTAGAGACTCTAGAAAACCCTTATATAATTGTGATGTGAAACATGAATCATGATACGAAATGATCATCGATGGAACTTCATGGAGTCAAACTATCTTCTACTTGTAGAGGCATCTCATGCTCTCTACTGAAATCTTCTCCTTTATCAGTAGGAAGTGGGATGAATCAGTGAGTTTGTCAACGATCATCCAGATGGTATCATTTCTCCTTGAGGTTCATGGTAATCCCTTTAAAATTTCTATCAATATACCATCCCACTTACACTCTGTCACTTCTAGTGGTTGGGTCAATCCTGATGGAACCTAGTGTTCATCCTTCACTTGGTGACAAGTGATGCACCAAGAAACGAACTGTGTGACTTCCTTCTTCATCCATGGAAACCTGAATTGAAACAAAGGGCCATGATACATTTTTTCCATACTTGTATATACCACCTAAAGAGATTTGTGGAACTCTCATAGAACCTCCTTCCACAATGCCACTAGAACAACTGTTCACCCTCTAAAAATAATGATGTTCTACCCAAGTATTGAATATCCATTAGGAGAATGCACTCTGGAAAAATGGGCATGTTGGGTCTTATTGTCGATATCTGTAAGTTGTGCCTCCCTGACTCACATTCAGAGTGGAGGGGTGAAAACCATTGACTGGAGGTAAGCTACTCTCTCTCTATACACTTTGGATATCTACAACACGACCAACTATTCTAAGTAATCACTCAGTAATTTCAAGCTAGATATCTTGATGAGAGGATCCACCACCATGTAACCCTTCTAATTAGTATATAAAATCTCAATGTCATCATCCTATAGGAATTATAAACATCACCTATGTCTCAAGGTTGGATCCCTCTTAGGTAAGATATACTTGAGACTCTTCTGGTCATAGTTGGCAGTAATCCACTTGCCTATTAGGTAGTGTTGATAAATCTTCATTGTGAAGAATACCACTCGTAGCTTAAGATCATGGGTCACATAGTTCTTCTCATGATATCTTAACTGGTGTAAACCATAGGAAAACACCTCTTTCCCCTGTATTAGTACAAAACCAATCCTAGTCACTAACACATCGTATAACACTACATATTTGACACCCTCCTCTGGTTGTCTCAAAATCGGATTACTCATCAACTTCTACCTCATCTCCTTAAATCACTAATGGAACTTCAATATCCATACGAAGGGTTTCCCCTCCGATGTAAAAGAGGTCATGGGTGATTCTAATCTAGAAATATCAGTTACAAACCTTCGATAATACCCAGCCAAACCCAAGAAATGCCTCACCTTGGTAACACTCTTGGGTTTCTCTCAAGCAAGAACCACCTAAATCTTCACCAAATCCACCGCAAATCTAGCCTCTAAATTGACATATCCCAAAAAGTGGATCGACCTAATCCATAAATAACAGTTTGATATTTTCTAATAATTCTAGTCCTCTTAGAGTGTATCCAAGGCCATCGTCAAGTGTATCACATGCTCCTCCTCGGATGATGAGTATACAAGGATGTCATGAAGGAAGACCACAAAAAACTGGTCTACGTAAGGATTGAAGGTCATATTAATGAGTCCCATTAAAACCGTTGGGGAGTTTTTAATGAAAAATGAAATCAAAAAGTAATCATAGTGGTTTTACCGACATCTAAAGGCTGTATTTAATGCATCCTCATCCTATACACCAAGCTGGTGCTAGTGAGACTAGAGGTCAATATTTGAGAACCACATATCTCCATTCAGGTGAGCGAAGAGGTCATAGATCCTTAGTAGTGGATACATTTTCTTCAGAGTCACGAAATTCAGTCATTAGAATTCCACACATACCCTAAAGCTATTTACTTCTTTCGTGGAACATAAAATTGGGGCCACCCTAGGTGAAACACTGGGCCTCACGAATCCCTTCCTCTGCATGTCCTCTATCTATACCCTAAACTCACAAAGCTTTGTGGGATCCATCTGATATGAAGAGGTAAATACCAATGCCATCTGGGTGTAAAAATCAATGCAGAATTAAACCTCCCTGCATGGAGGTATTCCTGGGACATCCTATAGAATTACGTCCTCATACTCTGCCACCCCTATAGTGAACCGAGGACTCCTATCATCAACTACACCAAGGGAGAGGCTATCCAACTGATGGGTAGTCAGCTGAAACCTTCTATGAGTTATTCCAACATGTGATTCATGTGTTTTCTTTTCTCCAACAATGAAAAACCTGGTCCCATCACCATTGACACACCATATTCTGTACCTAAAACTATCAATATGAGCAAAGACTATAGATTACTAGTCTATACTAAGAATTACATCATAGGAACTCAACGTCACTACCAAGAGATCCCAACCAAAAAATATCACCTCCAATAGTAACATCACACTTTTCAAACTAGTGAGTTATAATAGAATCCCCTCTTGTAATAGTCTCTAAGATTAAGATTTGAGTCAGTGGTTCCGCTGAAATATTCAAGCCATAAACAAGGTCCATGGAAATAAAGTAATGACCGGAAATTGTGTCTATCAAAACTGGAGCTTGGGTGTAAAAGAAACATATCATACCTCTAATTGTCCCTAGAGAACCAGGGTCATAAGCCTCCATCTCCTATAGTTAGACTCGTCTGTATCCACCAGCACCCTGAGCCCACGGTGGCCCACCTCGGGGTTGTGGTGGTAATTCTTTCAAAACCTCATCTACCTCCTACATCCATACCTGTGCCTATACCATTCCCACCACCCTAAAAACAACCTGCTCATTCCTCCTCCACCTTCTTGATGGTCCCTCGACCATCTGCAGATCGTCAGTACGACGAGTTTGGCTCTCTCCACCCATATGTCCTGGACAACCGTATGAGAAAAAAAACCAATCCTTCAGCTGACTTGCTATACCCTAGGAGACCCAGACAACTGATCCTATGTATTGGGGTCATACCCTAGATTGATTGACCCTCTAGGGTCCCTGTGTCTTCTCTTATCTACCTATCATCAAATACTCTGCTTCCTGATGCCTACTGGTAGCTCCCACTACTGGAATTTTCACTTTCAGAAATATCTCCACTAGCAGAGCTCGCTCATATACCACATCATATATAGGGATTCTAATAGATATCATGGATGCTCTGATGTCAAGATGAAGCCCCTACTTGATGGTTCGGGCCATGAAGAATGGGTCTCGCACAATATCTGTGGAGTAACGAGAAAGATTAGTAATCCTCATCGAGTACTATGCTATATTTTGAATGACCTTCTATAGATGCACGAGATATTGTATACACACAGAGCATAATATATTTGGGGAAAACCCCTCTCAGAAAATTTTCTCAATGTCTTCGCAAGAGAGTTTCACCTCATCATGTGTCTGGTCCACTAAGCTCTGCCACTATCCCATTATGTATTGAAGAAGATTCATGGACAGAACAACCATCTGATCAGTATGTGTCCTCACAAGGAGGAAGACATGTGTGACTACCTCTATCCAATCCCCAAATATTTGGGGGTCATGATCAACCCTAAACCTGGGAGGTCACTACCTCTAGGACACATGAAACAAAATCAGTCTATGTGCATCCTTAACCCTTAGTGATGGTAATAACTATTACTTAATGGGTGGTGGTATCATTGGTAAACCAACTAGAGGTGCTATCTCCAGTGCATGGTGTATCTTCGTTACATGCCCCTATATGGACACCTCATCGCTATGTGGACCATCCTCATGATCATGCAATGGAATCCTGGTCGGATTTCAGTGTGGAGGCATCCTGAAACAAATCATGAAGTACAATAGTCAATAGATCATACCTGGTGAGTTGACTCAAGAAGGATATGAGGACACAATGAAACCTCATATGATGCATGCACCATTGTTTACCCTGCAATCAGTGTTTTCGTTTTTGGTGTTGAAAAGTAGATTTCCAGAGTCCTATTGTATGGATATGTCAGTCGCCACATCGGCATTGGATTCTGTATCAAATAATCCGAACTTGAAAAACTCAACATTGTTGCCCCAAACCTATGGCATAGACTCCCATCCCTAAAGTAGAACTGACCTCCTCTAATAAAAAATCTTTCAGGACCCATTACGAAGGGTCCCGTTCTGTGAATATTCTAATCCCTCCTCCGATAGGCCAAGGGCTGGAGACTAGCACTGAGTAGGCATATCCCAAAAATAGGTTACATTTTCCTAATTACCTATACACACACAAACATGCACACACACACACAAACACATCTCCATGCCCAAAATTATGAAATATAAAAAAACTAAGTGAACAATGAAAACATACACTCAGATACCGGCCATAGAGTATAATTTTGGGAAACTAGAAAGTAAAAAGGGACAAAATAAAATCCCTCCAAAAGAAATAGTATGTTAAATTGAATGAACAAGTTCCCGAAACTCGATTGTAAAATCATCTACCCTAAGGGTATGTTTAGCACAACTTTTTGAAGTAGTTTGATCAATCCTCATCTATCATATCACTCTAAGCTCTTCCGGGTCCTCTTAATCCTAAGACTCTGTCAAAGTGATGGTCATCTGCACAAGACATAACTTGTGTAGGATTATCCCATGCAGGGGTGAGTAAAAACAAACCTAGTAGGACACCATAAAACCACAAAGGAATAAAACTAAGAAATAAAAAAAGTATACATTAATTAAACACCCAAAGAATACCACCAAGAAAATACCTGATGTATACCACAAAGGAAACACACCAAATACAGTTAGCACACACAAGTATAACTCTATATAGTGATAAGTAGGATTATAAGACATAGTCCATAGAACACCCAATATCATAATGACATGATGTTTTCATAATACATGGAGTTTAGATAAAACAAAGGGTGTCGATAACATATCGGGTGTCGATAAAAAATGGAGTGTCAATAACACACAAAGTTTCAAAAACACATGGAGTGTCTATAAATGAAAGAGAGTTGATAACACATGGAGTGTTGATAAGTCATGAAACCCAAAGTCTTGTAGTCAGCAGGTACATAGTCACAATGTCACAACCAACCATATAATTTCTCTCATAGCACGCCTATACCGGGAGAACCTACTCATCAATCCATTAGTTCATTTGAAAATTTCCCAAATACTCCCTTATAGTGTCTAAAAATTACCACCTCACCAAAAGGATCCAAATGCCTTAAACAGATCATCAAACAGATACACGGTTTGAAGGTTACAACTATTTTTATAAAAAGTTCTGACCCAGAATCGATCCCACCCACCAGACTCAACCCTATGGTCGACCCGATCAGCTCTAGACAACCTAACCCCACCTGGTACGGTCCAGCCAATCCAACCTGACCCCACCATCTCCAGTCCGTTTTTTCCCGGCCCACTATGCCACTGGGTCCAACCCGTGGGGCCACTAGAGCAGACCGACTCCATCAGGTCTGGCTCGCCGCTTGTGTACTAGTTTGGAGCACTACATATGGTCTGCCCAGACTGTGTGCCTGGCCGGTCAATGCGGTACCATGCTGCATTTCACGCATTTGGACTGCCTGTTCTATATGCTCTGTGGCCTCATTACTGCGGGTTCCTCCCACAGGGCTCTGAGCCACATCCCATATTGCCACAACAACCTCCTAATGTGGCCCCAAGTCATCACCCATGGCCTCCACCACTGTGAGCTCCCACACGGTTGCACCTAGTCAATGGCCTTGAAATCCACCACGGGCCTCTCTCCCGGTGGCCTATCTTCTATGCAATTTTCTTGGAACCTGACCTCCCACTGGGCCACGTGGCGCTTCCACCGCCGGCTACCCTATCACTGTCCCACAATCCACCTCACGCTCCTATGAAACCCGTCTGGAGCCACTGCTCAGGGCACTATTAAAAACCGCTACCTTGGGTGATTCATTCCGTACCCTTACCATAAGACATCTTTGATATTGTTGCGGTGTTAGGTCCCTGATCTCAGATCATTAGGCCACAAATCAAAGGCGCAACTATCCTTAGTTCATATTTGGTGAAGAATGCGGAACCCAAAAAGATTTGGGAAAAGAGATAAATTCACATTAATGACCAAAGAAAAAAACTTCTCCTTGCCCGTGCCGGCCTCGATCTGTTCATTTTAGAAGGATCACGAAGAATAAATCAACCCCCAAATCTAATCCTCATTCAAAACCTCACAAGTAGTTATCCATCCAGTAAGAATGGATGAACCATAGATCAACCTATTCATGGATTGATTCATGTTTGTTGTTCGAATCTTAGAGGGGAAAGGAAATCAAAAAGAGATCAAATAACCTACCTTAGGTATGGATCACTTGTTGACATAGGGAGAAGCTACGTCATCATTGTCCATCGATCTGTCGAATCCCAGTTCTGAATTTCTTGGTTCATCGATATGTCGACATTTGTTGGAGGAAGCTTCGTCCCCTTTTCCATAGATGATTCTTAGGGTTATGTTGTAACCCTGGATTCCTAAAAATTGTCCATACTTAAAATAATCCAATGAAACATAAAATAAAATATTTTTATTAAATATTTTATTATTTTTTACATCAAAAAACTTACTTCCAACCTGACCCTCACTGCTCTAGTTTAGGCCCTACCTATGGTAAAGTCGCTATTCTGAATGCACTGATGCCCTCATATTTTTGATTCGAACACCCATTTAAGAGTTATTTCATTTTAATGAAAAACATCCCTTGTGAGTTATTATGTGTTTAACATTTTTCAAAAAAATTGTTTCAGGACCACCAGGCCTCAGAATCTCACTCCATCTTAGTGTTTAGTCTCCAAAATTTTCAAATTAATTTATAAAAAAACTAGAGAAAATACAAGTTATTAAATTTTATCAAATAAATTTTATTGTTTATTATGAGAAAATATTATAAATAATTGAATAAAATTACGTAGTTTTTGAATTAACATATCAAAATTAAATTACGATGAATTTTTTTATTTTTCTAAATACTTTATTTTTTATATGTATAGTGAAAAAATATAGTATTTTATTTCTCACTAAATTTTATTTTCAAGTATTTACAAAAAAAACTAATATATTTTGAATATTTTGAATATTTTATTAGTTAATTTTTATTACAAATAATCCAATTATATAATTTTGAATGAATGTTATATTGAATTTGCTATAAAAATATTTTCATACTTAAAAGTCATTTTTTCTGAAAGACCATTTTTTATCGTGTGTTTTTTATTTAATTTTAAATTAAATTCTACCACTTCATTGATTTCAATGATAATAAATAGATTCAATATTAAGAATTAATAGTTCCAGGATTTATAAATAATTCCCTTTTATTTTTAAGCCTTTTTAATAGTAACCATAAAAATTTGTTACCTTGGTAAAGACAAAATGGGTCAATTAAGGGAAAAAATAAATTGATAAAGACTAAAAATTAACCCCAACAGTTGAATTAATTTTAGTGTATCAGTATAGTTCATCCATAGTGATACCAAATTAAACTATATTATATTTTGTTCAATATTTTCATGATTATGACCTTTATAATACTTTTTCTAAAGAAAAGACAAATATACCATTTTCATTATTTTACTAATTTTAAAATTTTAAAATAGGGTTCAATAGAAGGAATATTTTGTTCTAAATGGTTATTTTAAATATAAATAATTTATTTTAAAAATGGGAATTTATTCCTAATTTCAGTGATGAAATAATTAATTCAAATGCTTATGAAATTCTAAGACAATAATTATTTAATTAAAGAAAATAAAATTAATAGTTTTACAAATATTAAAATAATTAATTTTTATAATCTTTTTTTCTAAAAATATTCATTGATAAATATAAGATATTATGGAAGTGTGAAAAAAACATTCAAATAAGATATTTTTTATGATTTTAAAGTCAAATTAAATGAATAGTATTCAAATTGACAATAATGATACTTTTTATAAACTAATGTTTTATTAAATAATTTTAAATTAATAAAAAACACATATTAATCCTATTGAAATGTTAATGGAAAATTATATCATTATAGTTAAATTTATGATATTTTTGTCTATTTAAATAAACATTATTGACCCTAAAATAGTAGAAACTTTAATATAGTAATAACTATTGAAATAGATAATGTGTGGTCTAATGAAAAAGATATGGGAGAAAAAATCACCAAAACTTGTCTAAATTTTATTTTGTGATAATATATAGACCCAAAATCAAATTAAATTATAATATTATCAATTATGAGACATTTTAATATTAAAATTAATTTATATAAAATTAATACTTTCTGAAATTCCAAGAGTGCCCATCCCCTCAATTAAACAAGGGTACCTCCTATCCTATTTTCTTCACACATAATTTTTTTGGATAATCTAATACATGAAAAAAAAATTATTTACATCCTTAACCACGTCCTAGAGTCATTTCTTGAACAAAAAAAACATAGAAAATAACTAGTTGTAATCTGGAAGAGGGTTTTTGAAGAAAATGCATAGTTAATTACTAAGGATTGTCTTCATGTTTTTGTTTCTAAAATCTCCAAATACTGTTATAAAATGATGAAAAAATTATAATAGTATATATCATATACTAATATGTTATTATGATAATGGAATAATCTCTATCAATTTCTTCTTCCATCAAATGGGAAATAAATTTGTCGTTCATGTATATGTTGGTCTCCCGCATCGTGAACCAATGTAATTGATTTTCAATATCATTCATTTTGGATAGTTTTATAGTTATATTAAATATATATATTAAATTAATTAAATATTTATCATTATTAAAAGATAATATATAATTTAATTTTTTAAGTTTCCATTCAATGAAAAATGACAATGTCGTCAGTGCGTACATGTGGACTACAACATCCACGAAGAATGTGATTAATTTTTTATCACCACAAAACATGGATAATATATATATATATATAAATTTATTTAAATAAATAACATTTAATTTAATAAATTATTATCATCCTATAAAAAAACAATACGTAACTAATTTCTATAAGTATCGTCGAAAAATTGAAACTTTACTCATTCATACGTTTGCCCTAACATCTCTATGATTGTATCCTAGTTATTTTTTCAAAACCATATTTTTTAATTGGTTTAAAAATTATAATTGATATAAAAATTTATAATGTACTCATTATTTTTTTTGTAGTTGACTTAATAATTACATCTTTGGCCATATTCTATATACAAATGTCACTTTGGACTTATGAACTAAATATCATCGAAACATATGACTTAAACTAAAATGATTATGTAATTATATATAAAATTATATAAAATAAAATAAAATGTATGATGAATAAGAAAAAGGATATCTGTCAAGTAAATAGTTAAATTATGTTTTTTATTCAGAAAGATAAATAATTTTCATGATGATTCAAACTCATGATAAGATAGTTTATTTAAAAAAATATTATTATAATATTTCCATTCTATCTATTTCTATTCCATGACCATATTCTTAAAATTATTTTACTAATGTTCCTATATAGAAATTTAAAAATTATAAAGGGCATTTTAGGCCACTCTTTACTATCTTTCAAAAGTTTTTAAAATTAACATTTTTACCTATTTATACAGAATGTTTTCACATTGTTTATAAATGTAAAAAATGTTTCTATTTTAATGTATACATCCTCAATGAATTTTTCTACTGCCAGAACCATTATATTATTCTAGTATGACATTATATGAATTCATGTTTTCTTCTGATAAAAACCCTCCTCCCCTATGTTATGGTTATTTTAAAAGTGATTTTACTGTGGTTATAAAGAATACTTTAATGATAGAAATTACTGAAATAGAAAGATTTTACATATTGTGCTTATTTTATGGTTCGTAAGAATTGTTATAATGATGGGAAGTTTTGTTATGAAACAAGGGAGGGTGGTCAAATTTTAAACTACACATGTTTGGTGACATTATAAACCAATAATGGGTTATCTGTGATATCCTTCTAATACATTGTGTGTGGAAGTTGACCATATTGTGTATCCCATTTGTAATAGTGATTTGTAAAATGATGTCCCAAGTTAACTATACCACTTATCTATAATTTCTATGTTTTTATTTCCAGAAACTTATGAATTCAAAAGAAAAAAGGGTAGCTTATTTTTAGAGGAGAATTTATTCTATTTCCAAAGATCCTAATTATAACTTTTTTCAATACTTTTTATGTGTTTTTCGTGACTTCATATAAACCATTATGAGTTTTATTTCCCTTAAATATTTAAAATGAAATGTTATATAAAATTATTTCTATAGGAATATTGATTTCATGTGTAAGGAAATGTTTATTTTGGAGCCCAATTTTTATTTTAAAAGGTAAAATGTTTATAAGTACTCATGAACTAAAACATTTAATTCATATCTTTTTTTATGTCCCTTATTGAGGTTTTTGGTCTCATCCCATATTATTTAATGTTTTTAATTTGGTTTAGAAATGGGAATGGTAAAATTAGAATTCATGTTGAAAGTTAAGATATTTTCCCATGATAATTAATCGTGTTTTATTTTAGAAGATATATATAATAGGAAAAATTGATACTAGGTAAATGTGTCTACATTTAATAAAATGAATTCATGAATAAAAACTCAATATTATGTAATTTTTAAGGCTAGGTCATTCCAAAAAAACCAAAAAATATACAATTTTAGGTTTAAACTCTTTAAACAAAATTAATAATGGGGTTTGTTAAACAAGGTCTAACAGAAAATAAATTTAAATCATGGAGAGATATATTAACAACCCTGATCTAAAAATATATAGGTGTAGTAAAATCAATAAGAATTGATCTAGAAATTTATTGAATTAACCCATTTTATATTCAAATAAGACTATTTTATTGTGGGGTCCTCGGGGTAGAAAAACAATGTGTATATATATTTTATTCACAAAAATTAATAAACTAAAAATTAAAAAAATTTACCACCTCTATCATTTCTGATAGAGAAAAGTACCTAATATTTAGAAATTTAAATATATACATAGAAATCACTGAATTGGGTTAAATTTTCCCTTTTCTATGATGAGAAATAAATCTAGATGAATCTACTATAATCATCTACTATTACAAATACATACTTATTTCAACCTAAACTAGTAAGATGTATATGACCAAATAAGTCAAGGTGTAGCAATTCAAGACACCTAGAAGAACTAAAATTTTTCAATTATTTAAAACATTCTTTATATCATTTACGCTTTAAATATGTATCATGTAGAAAATAATTACATCGATTTATATTTGGAAATTATATAACGAATTCATGATTTGAAAACTTTCACAATAGTCTAATTTTTTCATGTCTATGTTTTCCTTAAACTAAATATCATATGCTTCAAAAATATTCAATCTATTTACTTTCTTTTTTTTTAGACTAGAAAAACCAATAGTTTAAACATTATAGTTTTTTTAAATAAAATAAAATAGATTTATTTTTGAAAAATTTCCATTTAGAAGTTGAATATATTACATTTAATCCACCATCATAAATATATGACATACTTATAAAATTGTGTTTTAAACCATCTACAAATAATTATTATGAGATAATCACACTTTTAAAAAAATAATATCTCCAATACCTTTAATATTTCCATTAGAATTGTCTCTAAATGTGAAAAGGCCAGTATCACATGATTTGAAAGAAAAAAAAATAGAAATACCACCTATCATGTGTCTAGAACACCCACTATCTATATTATATGAATATTGGAAAATTAATTCTAATATTTATCAAAATATATCAATCATTTAAAATCTTTTGGTACCGGGGATAACATTAATTCTATTTGATTAGTATAAAAATATTTTAGAACCAACAAATATTTAAAACATCTTTTTGTACACATATTTAGAAATAAATGTTCTATTATTTACAAATTATTGTGTAAATATAAAATTGAATAAATTTTTATAATCCCATGTACATAATATTTAAAACATGATGCATTAGAAATAATTCCTTCATATATTTTAAAAAAGTAGTCTTATTCTTCCCCAGGGATAAGTTTTTATAGATAAAACCATTATTATTATATTTTGGTTTTATCATTGAAAATATTTATCATATTTAACTTTTCCCTAAAAGAAATCGAAAATGTTTTATTTCTATCAGAATTTTTTTTCAAATACACATTCTATTTTTGGATAGCTTCAAAATCAGTATAAACCTTTTCATTAGAACTTGAAGCTTATTTGTTAATTTCTTATTTTCTTACAAGACCTTCTTACAATAATTTTAAATTTTTATGTTTAATTAATTATGGATTATGTATTATTTCAATATATTTATTATTTACTTTAAAATATCCATTAAATACCCCAGTTTATTCTTTTAGTTTTAATATCTCATAATAAATATTTATTTTGAATTAATCAATAGGGGAAACACTGGTTTTCATATTTTTATTTTTCATTTTAAGATTCTCATTTTCATTGAATAATTATTATTTTTGATATTTTTATTTCTATATTATTTAATAATAATAAAAATTTTATTCCACAATTCATCTTTTTCTTTATACTGATGTTTGAAATTATAATTGATAGAATCAGAATTAGGACTATAATAAAAATCAATTTTACAGTAATTTTTAAATTTTAATTACGAGATACATTTTAAAGAGTTATTAATTGAGTAGAAAATGAGTCAAGTAGCTCATTAGGTTTAACCATCAAAGAAAGGTTCCTTGTATCATGTTCACTTCGTATTCTACTACTTGAATTTGAACTATTTGTACAATCCCGTCCTCCAAATTATAATATATTTTTTACTATCTCATTTTGTATTTATATTTATATAAATGTTTTTATGTGGAGAAATTAATCCTTATGTAGTATTTTTCCAAAAATAATATTATATTTGATCTAAATCATTAAAACAATTACTCGTATTACCTTTCTTATACTACTTTTTAGGCCTCCTTCTCAACCCTCTCTATCCAACTTTGTTTTTCATAAATTTTTAAATCTTATTGAAAAAATGAACTATATATTTATCACTCTCCAAGAACTAATATCCATTAGATTTAGATGAATCATTAAAATTAGACTAAAAAGAAATAAAATTATTATTCATTGACTCCTCATCAGACAAGTTTTTAAAATCAAGTTTGTACTACAAAAAAGAACTGATTAGGTAATTTAAATTATACTTATTAAATGTATTACTTCCATAGATCACTTTTTTATTTTCAATCCACAAGTTTGGTAATGTTCTTAGTAATATTTATAATAATATTTTATTATCCAGTACTTCAATAAATGTACTCATATCATTTTTAATACTTGTAAAATGGTGAAATATCATATTCACTGATTTATCTTATCCCCTCTTCATGCCCCAATTTTCTTCTCGTTGCATTACTGATCAGGTTTTTTTAATCTTATTTATCCCATAAGGAGTAACTTATAGAATTATCTAAATTTCATGGGATTTCAAACATTATGTAACATGGATATACAAACATAGTACAAAATATTCATTACTTTATAATTCAAGACATAAATTTCCATATCCTTATGTATAAGTGTCTCTAGATTAACATTAGATAAATTATAGGATATATCGATGATTAAAAAATAATCCTTCCCTAAAATCATTTGGTATGCCTAAATGTAGTCTTTTTATTACCTTTAGAAACATCCATTGAAAAATGGGGGATTTTGAGTTTTCTGACCATGATTGGCATTTGTACCTTCCATCATCAAGAAATTAACATTTTACATTATAATTTTAGGTCTAGGATATTAATATTTGTAAAGAAAAAAATATAAACTATATCATGTTTTTGATACAAATTTTTAGTTTAATATAGACAAAAATAATTGACTAGATGGTTGGGGGAGAGAATAACATTTTTAAAATTTTAAAACAAATAATAAATGAAAGTTTATTATCTCATACAGTAGAAAAATAATAAATAATTCATAAAATAATTCAGGAAAATAGAAATATGAACAAAAATATTTTTTACAATATTTTGGATCAATAATATCCTATTATAATCTTAAATCATCTATACTTAGTGTGAGGTTCACTACCCACTAGAAAAATTAATTTTAAAGGTGTGATAAAATATTTAAAAACATTTCCTTTTAAAATATTTAGAGGCTCAAAAAATACCTAAATTTTTATAGGAGACACAACCTAGATAAATTTTATTTAGGAGTCAAAACCCATGAAAATTCTTCTTGTTTTGTAGAATAACCAATACTAGAATTTATTTTGATTGGGAAAAAACAAAATGACACATATGATGAAAAAAATCTGAATGAAAATATTAAATAAATAAAAATAGAAAATAATGATCATAAAAAAAGTGCATAATATGTATAATTCAATGCAGCTTTGGGAACATCGATCACATTTGTAAATGCGAGTTGAACATTTATGTTCATTCGTGATCATATTAATGGGATATACATCATGAAATAACCAAGTCTTGTTTAAATAAAATCATTCTTATTCGGAGTATTCTATTGGTTATCAAGTTATTCACACTGTATGCCTCAACCTTAATTTATCAACTAATCATTGTTCTTCATAATTGTTTCTCTTTGTGTTAGAGTTTTTTCAACTCGTCACCTCCTTTCAAAATTTAGAAATATTTAAAATTTAGAAACAATAAGTTACCCATTTAAAATTCAAGTGAATTTTATAATAACACTTAGTCTCTTAAATTCACACATGGAACTAGTTAGAATAAATTATAATATGTTAATTATAAAAAATAAAAGTTTTTGAAGTAATTAGTTCATTTAAAAAATCCTGCTAACATGTAGTAATTTGATAATTCAAAAACTATAAAAAACATAGTATAAAATAAGTGATATGAAAATTTTTATTTCCAAAATTATTTTCACAATATTTATCTACTTACTAGTTTAAAATATTGTTTTTATAATATATATTTATTTTTAAATGGTGTGGGACAAATAAATAGGTTAAAAAACATTCAGTTAAACTTTTTATATAAATAAAATTTAAATTTATTATATTTTATATCTCTAGAATGATTATAAATTTTGAAAAAGTGTTAGAGTGAACATGGGGTTCATGGTAGATTCTATTCAATGTATGATTGATGTATTGATTTTTCATATTAAATCATGATTGACACACTTCAGTTTATTCTCAATATATATGTTTTTTATTTTAACTCGTGATCAATCCACTTAAGATTATTATTGATCTAAGAGTTAGCCGCAAAACGTATATACTGATTGTTGGTGGGAAATACAATGTGTTGTCATTTCATATTAACATATAGTTGATCCTTCAGATAGGGTCCAAACAGATCACTGTATAATGGTTACTTTCATGCATGAATTAGGGTAAATAATAACATACATTATATGTGTATGTGTGGATTGATTTTATATAGGTATGCGTAAATGTAACTCAAAAATCATATATGAAATGTAAAGGTATCATAGTATATTGTGTAAATTTAAATAAAAAATATATATACTATAAAAGGTTAACTAATAATGTATACAGGTTATGAAACAGTAACAAAAAATTCCTTAATCCCACATAAAGGTATTAGAATACGGTTATCCAATAAATCCTAAATATTACACAATGGTAATGAGGAAAAAACCATGTGATACATTAAGGTAAAGAGAATTACTTAAGTGTTGTGTAATAGTATTCTAGTGTGCTATGTAAAGTTAAAATCATAATTATACAAACTTTGTGAGGGTAACCTATATAATATGCAGGTTACATAAAGGTATCCTAAGAGTCCTTATGGTGATGTAATTGTAGATGCAATTTTATACAAGGGTAAAAAACATAGAAAATTTATTTTCCATAAGGCTCAAAAAAAGTAAAATAATATTCAAAAATATTAATTGTTATAAAATATTATTAAATAATAATAATAATAATAATAATATTGATTGTTAATTTCAATATTAAAAATAGAAGGTAAAAAATAAATATTTCAAAGTATATACTCTAAAATCAATTTCCCAAATATAAGACTCTAAAACTCTACCAAAAACTGAGAACCTTCACATGCAATTTCACAAACCACCAATACGCCACTGCACTAGACTATAGATGTCGTCCAAAATGTTGGTTCTTGTAGAAATAGTGGTAGTAAAAGGTTTTTGAGGCCATGTTTGGTTGGCACCAACCACAAGAAAATAAATGGAAATAAATAAAGATTAGGGCCAAAAAATTGCAACAACTCTGGAACTAATAGGAAGAAAAACATTGAATAATGGATGAGGTAACTAGGGGAGAAAAAAATAAAAAACAACATTATTGAATACTGTCATTGATGAATGAGGTGAAATAATTGAAACCCTAATTCAGTGAGAGGGAGAGATAAAGAGAGAGTGGGAGAGATAAAGAGAGTGAGAGACCGAGACTGAGAGAGAGTTAGAGATAGGGGTGAGAGAGAGACCATACATAGGAAGGGGGAGAATGGTGCCATCATTATTTATTTACTCTTTTCCGATGAATAATAGAGTTTTTTTGTTTAATATTTTATAAATATTCATGATAGGATGTAACAATAAAACAAAATTCCTTAAATATGAGATTCAAATCTATTTTATCTTTTTTGTATTTCAAAATTTTTATTCCATGAGAAAAAAATATTGTTCACATGTATCCCTTAATTTTATATTTGATTCAAATATTGCACTATTTCTTTTTAAATATCACTAAACAACACAAAAGCTAGGGATATATTTGTATAATAGGATAATCACATATAACTAGAAATATGGAATATTTATTCAATAAAATTGAATTGAATCTCTTTTTTTAGTAATGTTATTTTGTAATAATATATTTATATTCAGTGGTTATCACCATAAAAACATTAGAGTGTTGGATGAGGATAAACTATATACATGAAGTATCTTATAGTATATATCACATTAAAAGAGTTTTTTTTTTAATTTTTCATATTTTATGCTAAAAAATGCATCGAATGGTTAAAAATGAGAAGATAATCTTAAATAATTGTGAAAAATTTACATGATATTCAATTGTCAATTTAAAAATCATTGGAAAAATAAAACATTATTATAATGTTTAATATTCATGGAATTACTGAATATTTAATGTTATGGATTAAGACTCCTTTTTATTTTAAAAAATTTTTAAAAAACGGATTAAAAAATAAATTGTTTAAGAAATTAAGAAAATTATAGTTGATTAATTTTTTATTTTCAAGAAAAATTTTTATAAAAATCACACATTTGTTGATCAGAAAATGGGTAGAAGTGTATTTTTTAAATGTTAAGTCTTTTATGTTATAAATATTTATTAAACACTTGAAATTATTAAAATGTGAGTAAATTATTTCCAAAATAATGGACAATAATCATTGATTATGTTTCAGACTTATGGAAAAACCACATTTATGTAAAATATTCTATGATCTTGGAAGGGTAAATAGTGTTTTTTAACTATATTTCTCCTATTAATGATATAAACATGCATTAAATTATCCAAACTGGGAAAGTGAGAAAACATTTTAATTTTTCCATGAATTAGTTTCACTAATTTTTAACTACTAGAAACTAATTATAAATAATCATAACAAGTGATGTGTCTAAATAATCTATTGTTAATTTTAATAACTATAACTCTTTTATGTTTCAAACAAGTATAAATTGAAAAAAAATGAGTAATAAGCTTTGATTGTAGAAAAATATTAATTAAATAATTTAAATTTAGTTTATGATATTTTAAAATAACCCAAAATTAAATCATATATTCTATTATATTTTAACAAGTCAGTTTTTATTTTATGAATTACATGTAATTTTAGTTTATAAACCTTTCTTAAATAAACACAGTTGATAAAATGATCTTATATTTTAAAAAATTCTTTAAAAAATTATCTTTGATAAACTTTTCACATATAGGATTAACCCTAACCTAAATTTCTCATGGTATATGTATAAATATATCTAAAGTGATTTTTTTAAATTTAAAACCATGTTTTAATTTTAAAATGTGTAATTGATTGTTAAAACGAGAAAAACATTTTTGGATTATATTGAAAATTAATGAAAATAATAATCATGAAAATTTTAGATTTGTATAAATAACAACATGTTAAAAAAACATCATATGTTCATGTAATAAACTAAAAAATGTTTTATGAATTTTTTTTATAATATAATTGTTTCATCAAATAATCAAAACATTGAAAAAATCACGTATTATGATACAATTTTTGAAAAGGTTAAGGATTATTTTTTGAAAATTTTAAACTATAAAAATTCAAAATAAATATTCAATATATAGATATTGATATATTGTGTAATATGTAGTTATAAATCAACTAAGTTATAAATTTTCATCAAATGGTCAAAATTAAGAAAATAAGATTGGATCAATATAGTAATTTAAAACAATAATCCTAAATTAATATTTAACCTAAAGGAATTAACTATATGTGAATAAGTAATTTTATGCACAAAAAAGAACCTAATGGGTATGCTATATATTATAACTACTTTTTTAGTTTTAAAATTTGATTATATTATCAAAACAATAAAAAAAATTAGGATTACTAGGAATTTATTATAAAAATAAAGTTAATAAATTTCAAATTTTTTTAATATATCTACATTAAAATATGAAACTCAATGGGTTTAGAATAATATAGGGGTAATTATTAAAATTAAAACATATTTTTACACTTGAAATTCACATCAAATTGGAAAAACCAAGAAAAATGAGCTTAGATAATCATTAAAAATTAAGACAAACAACCCTTCAACAATTGATGAAAATTAGGAATAAAAAACAAATTTACAAATTTGATATTCATTGAATGGATCAAAATGGAATAATGAATGATGGAGTGATGATAGAGGGTTTAATTTTTTTCATCGTATAGCTATAAGTGGCTGTAATGTATTCGTTGTGATTTTTTCTATTATTTAATGAGATTTACTCAATTTGAGGGGCTAGGATTGGATTCTACCAACTGATTGAACACAAAAATTGAACTCATACCTTAATTTAAATTGAATAACATAGATTTTAAATTAAGTTAGAATTATCCAAAGTGTATTTTAAAAACTATTAATCCCTTCTTAAATCCAAACATGTATTAAATGATGAAAATAAATAAAAGATCTTCAATTATTATGATATTTTCTAGAAATAAACCAATAACTCATTTTTATCCTGTAAAAACTAAATATACATAAAATATAGAAATATTTCAAAGATGACCAAAAATCATATTTTTCCCATAATGACCCATTTTATATTCAAATCATGGATTGCACTGAACATTTAGGACAACAACCCATTATGAATGTTTAACTTTAATGAAAAAATGACACGTTATTCCCATACATGATGCTTCTAGAATAGTTTGAAATATATTTTAAAATTTATAAATCCTTCATATGTTACATACATTTATCAAATAATCAAAAACTAAAAAACTATATTTTAATATTATACAAATTTGAGACAATAATCAATAATTAATTTATAACCTCTAAAAATTTATCAAATATAAATTATATATATGCTGTGTTTGAAATGATATAAAGGGATATTTTTTAAACATAACCTAAATTTCAATTTTAAACATTCTTTAATTTGTGAAAATAATGAATGAAAATAAGGTTTCCATGGAGATTTAGGAAAATTTCCATCTTTTAATTTCAGAAATAAAAGAAAACATTTCACATCAAGGTGAGATGTGAGTTTCCATGAGTGATCCAAAATTAATTTTTTTCTATTTAAGGATTATTAGTTCTATTAAAAATGATTAAAACCAATATTATGAAAATTAAATTTCAGGAATTTTTTAGAAATATTATTACTTTATTTTTATTAATTCTTAACTTTCCACACATCAGTTTTAAGTATAATATATTATAATATATTTTATATATTCACATTAAATTTAATCCTAAAAATACTTATTATTATTCATATGTGCCCATATATATATATATATGTTTTTTGTGTTAGGAAATGTCAATAGAAGATTAATGAATTGAAAAGTTTTTTTATAATGAATTTTAGTATCAGTTATTTTATTATCTAATTTGTACTTATATACAAAAAGTGGGATAATATTTAAGAAAAAATATATTTTCATGTTGTTTAAAGTTTTTAAAAAATAATTAGTTAGATATTGTTTGTTCTAAGATATTCTAATTATTTACATATATTTGGTAGGTGATGTATACCACCCTCACTATATTTCACCATTTAAATATAAATTTTGTTAGTACTATAAATAAATGAATGTAAATGAGTAACTTTATTAATTACAAAAAAAAATAGATAAATGCACCCTGTTATCAATGTTTTGTAATTCATATAAAATCCACCACACTTTCCCAATGATAAAAAATACAACAATTTTTATGATGATTTATAAGCTACGTTACTAAAATTTAAAACATTTTAAAAACTTATACCTAATAATTCATGTTTAAAATACACAAATATACCTTAAATATTTAGTATCTTTGGATATTAGAAGGATATTTTATCTTATTACACCAAAGGGTATTAATTTATTTTATATAATTATTTATATATGAATCCATCCAAGAAATTTCACTACATAAGAAAACACTAGGATATATATAAATAAAATGGATACTAAGAGAAAAAAATATACAACACATCCCATTAAGTAACATGAGTGATAAAGAAAAAATATCATTCAAGATTCAGCATATCAAAAAATTTGGCGTGGAAGCATGTGAATGAATCACGACATGATAATTGGAAAACCCACTTATTTGATTTTATTAAAGAAATACTGTTATGGGATAAATGGAAACCTAATAAAGACATATAATCATACACCAAATATAGGTGAATATCATAAACATAAAGAATGATAATGATGTGAAACAAATTAATATAAAATTTTAACAAACTTCTAAAGACCATAATTTTGAATAGAATTTTTGATACTTGATTCCAAATCCAGAATTTACGAACCTAAATTGAGATGTTGGTTATCTTCAATAAAAGAGATAATAATTTTCATCGCTCTAAAGTAACCATTGATAGTGAATATACTAGGAATTATTCTGAAAAAATAATATCACATTAAGAATTAAAATTTTCCAGTATTTTTATAATCTTACTAATATGGAATATTTTTTATTCAAATATACAAAATTATATAAATGATGGTTAGATATTAACCTTAATTTATTAACAATATTATTCATTTTGAGGTATTTTTATATATTAAAAAAATATCTCTCATCTATAGAGACAAATGTTGGAGATAGAGGATAACTCCTTACTCCTCTTCTAAGTGGTTGTCCTCAGATTCAGTTAAATAGAAAGAAAACTATTTACTAATAGAATTTTGTGATCATGATCCTCTTTTAAGATGAATAATGCAACATACTATTCTATTTTTCATGATTAACTAAAGTGTTACCATTAACAATTGAAATATATTTTTCCCTTTTATTTCCCCATATTTGATGTAATAGTAAGCCTGATATTCATTTTTATGATGCCCCAGCTTGGAACCACCATTCGTGCTAATGTTATATAGGGTCACAAGTAAATCTAACAGTATTATAGAGGCTACCAACTTGTGATGGGGACCTAATCCATATAGTGGGGAGACTACACCCTCAAATTAGAGTCATATTATAAAACAAAACCAAATCAACCATCACATAATCATGGTACTGATAAATAATTAAAAACATTAAAATTACTAAAATGTGCCATAAAAATAATATAGAATCATATTTTTACTACCATACATAGAGTGTTCAACCATTGGGACAATCCCATATAAAAACTATATACATGATACAAAATAAAAGGAGATCTACTACCATCCTCAATCCTGATAAAAAAATAGTGTCTAAATACCATCATGTTTCTCTAACCAGATATGTCACGACCCGAACCTACTGGTCTCCAGCCGTACCTACCCCATGCCCGCCTCCATAGGCCAGGGGCTGGCAACAAGCGCCGGAGGCGTAACAATATCGGGGAGGCCCTTTCCTATGTACCTGTACACACACACACACAGCCCACTCAATGTAGAAGTACAGAGTAAAAAGGAAGCAAAAGGACAAAAAACTCTAACCTAACCACAGTCATGCATTAACCTCTAAATAGGAAAAGTAAAGTGCTGAAAAGTACTGAAAGATACAGAACAGAAAAGAGAGGCAAAACACGCGCCCAACCAGAAAGATGCCACAACCCGACAATAGGTAAATGAAAGTAAACAACAGGTGAGTATCTAACCAGAAAGACCTACTATGACCACCAAACTCATCCCAAGATACTGTGTCTTCGATGCTTCTCCGTAGTCTTGATTGACCTGTCCGTCCTATGCAAGGACACACTAAGTCCGGGCAAAGCCCAAGCATGGTAGAGTATAAGGATACCCAGTAGGATGCCCTGAAAGCTCGAGTGACCAATAAACGATGTACTAAATGGTAAAAGAAAGACAAAAAAAGTAAGAGTACAATAGAGAGGATGCAACTCTACCCAAAAAATGAAATAAAGTAGAGTCATCCCAACAAAGAGGAGCTAGACATGGAAAGCATGTGGCATAACCCACGTGTCTTCACCCCTCCTAGAAGGAGAGTAACTGGACCCCAGGAGTGGGAACAAAGGTAGGGTACATGTATATATATATATATATATGCTCAACAAGAAAACCTAATGAGTGCGTAAGGGGATCTCGATATCTAAGCCCATCCAAAGATAAGTCGAGAACAGTTCTAAGGGTAGCCATCACTGATGCTCAACAGTCTCGCACGTCAAAGCTGCCTCACCGCTAAACCGTACAACAAAAAGTCCGGCTCTAGTAACTATGGATAAAAAACATTGACTAGCCTCATCAAAAAGGGGTGGAGTATGAAAGAAGTCAACGGGTAACCCTCTTCCCAGCCCAACTGGAGGGTAAACCCCAAAAGGTCATCGGGTGACCCACTGCCCAGCCCTGCTGAAGGGTAAACCCTAAATGATCATCAAGTAACTCACTGCCCAGCCCTACTGGAGGGTAAACCCTAATGTCAATGGGTAACCCACTGCCCAGCCCCGCTGGAGGGTAAACCCCAAGGTCAACGGGTAACCCATTGCCCAGCCCTGCTATAGGGTAAACCCGGAACTGGTCTGATAACATTGTGTTGCCCGGGCCATCACATGATGTCCCTAACATCGCGACTGTGCGTTGGGTCGGAGTGAGTCAAAGAAAACTCCATCCAATGTCCTTTCATATTTCCACATTCAATAAGATCACTTAAGAGTCTCCGCTCTCCCGAAAAGATTACACCGTTGTTATCCTCGCAGAAAAGCACGAGAGATAGACTACTTACTCGCTGGAAACGGGCTCCAGATGAAACAGTTTCCCAATGACACTTTACGCCCATACGATGTCTCGTGGGTCCCACAAATCAGTACCAAAAGTGGTTGGGAAACCTGCACCATCGTGATGCTCTTCTCATTCGCCCCGAATAGACATCTGATAAGAAAGTCACCAAACGCTGCTCATAGCTTAAAAGACGGCCCATGGGGCCAACTCCGCAACTCCGGATTTAATGCCTGAAACCACCCTTGACCACTTCGTCTCGATTCTAGGATCACAATTCCACTAACGTCTCCTTAAACAAACTTCGGTTGTGTCTGCTCCATTCCAAAGAACAATACTGGCATAGTACTTAACGATCATGATGCACCACCGAGCCCCCATCTCGGGAATTAAAATTTTTCGAAACCATCTCAATGGATTCTTCTCGGGATGAGGATTTCACTACCATAGAGGGCACACAAAATGGACACAGGTAGTGAAAGTTATGGGTGTACGAAGACAGGGGGGGGTGAATCCCTTGGGCTTGACCAGCCTGGACGGGTCGGTCCGCCCGGCCTGGGCCGGCCCGGCTCGCGGCGCCGACCTGCAGCTCAGCCTTGCGGACCAGCCGCTGATCCCTGATACATTCCCATGCCGACCGGACCTCGTGGCTGGATGTGGTCTCTCACGGAGACCTGTCAAAGGGGGGTCTCTATCCTCGCACGAGGTTGCGCGCCGCGAACCCGCGTCTCACCCGGCGCCGTCGACCTTGCCCGCCGCCTGGAGCCGCCGCCTAGAGCCACCTCCTGGAGCCCCCACCATGCCGCTTGGGTCCTTCACAACACCTCCATCCTATAACCGTGCTGACGCCTCCTGGAACGCCCCACGCCGCCGCCGTCTCCCACCAGACCTCCCTCAAACCGACAGAAAAAGAGGAAAACGGCCGGGAAACATCTCGGGGCCTCCCTAGACACCAGAGACTCGAAATTTTTATCAGAAAGGATCTTTGGGAAGAAAAAATAAATCCCTACGCAATAGGGGGATTCTCTCAATGATTGGACATCATTTCAATGCAAGAAAAATCATTTTAAGGGGGTTGCGAGTATTAAAATTTCAAACGCACGAGCCTACCTTGCTGGGCGTAGCCCGTAGCTTCACCGACGATCCACCAGAGTCACCCCTCCTTACCGAAGAGGTGGAGGAGAGGGGAGGAGCTTGTTGGGAGGTATTCTCCAAAGGAGTGGAGCAAGGGGGAGAAGAGGGTGGGGGTAGTGTTATATATAAAAACACTTAAATCCCCCATCCGTAGACCCCGTACCCGAACATTCGGCGGGGTCAGGGTTAGGCTTCCTCTAGGGTAAAATCTACGTTATGAATGCAATAGAGGTCTCAGAATTTTAATCTGAGCCTCCGTTTAGTAGTTATAAAGTTCACACATGATGTCGCTAAATTACGAGAATTCCCCTGGTGGAATTCTTCACAGAAGGGTTGCGCCCATGAATGTTTTGCCCCTCCTAGTGTAAATGGCATGTTCTGGACTCAATAGTGCCCTCAGGTTTCCCATACGAGAAACCATTTCAGAGTTATTCTATTTATTTGCCATGTCTAGTGTGAACACACTTGAAATTTAATTCTAGCCACACTGGGGCTTGGAATCACATGTCGTCTGAATGCCCTGCTCTGGTAAATCATTAAGGAAATTTCAACATCTTAGAGGCTCAAAACACAGGTTCTTACATCATTCCCTCCTTCATGTTTTTCGTTCAAAAAAAAAACTACAAAAAAAACTCGATATACTGGGCCCACATCTAGATCTCCCATTCCAAGGTGGTCTCCTGCACTCTTCCGTGATGCCACGGAACATGAACCAAAGGAATGGTCTACCTACGCAGTGTCTGCTCATGTCTATCCGAAATCACCACCAGGTGCTCCGTGAAGGTTGCTCTATCCTCAATGTCCAGCTCTCCCCTGTTGATACCGTGCGTGGGGTCGTTCACATATTTCCTCAGCTGCGACATGTAGAAGACGTCATGAATCCTCTCCAGCTGTGGGGGTAGGGAAAGACTGTAGGCCACCTCACCAACCATGCGCATGATCTCAAAGGGCTCGATGAACCTCGGGGACAGCTTTCCTCCCCTACCGAACCTACGAGTACCGCGCCGTGGGGACACCCTAAAAAAGACATGGACCCCCTAATTGAACTCCAAAGGCCTGCAACGACAATATGTGGAGGACTTCCGTCTGCTCTCAATCGTCCTCATCCACTCACGGATGACCTGCACCTTCTCCATCGCCGCCTGCACCAACTCTGGGCCAACAAGGGAGGTATCCTTAACCTCCGTCCAGCACAACAGTGACCTGTAGGGTCTCCCGTAGAGGGCCTCAAAAGGTGCCATGACGATAGTAGAGTGGTTACTATTGTTGTATGCGAACTCCACCAAGGGTAGGTGATCCTCCCAGCTCTGGCCAAATTCTAACACGCACGCTTTGGGCATATACTCTAACACCTGGATAATACGCTCAGTTTTCCCATCCGTCTGGGGGTGAAAAGTTGTAATCATCCGCAGCGGGGTCCTGAATGCCTCCTGCAGGCCTCGCCACAATCACAATATAAACCTCATATCACGTTTGGTGTAAAGACCTGAAAATTTCAAGGAATTTTTTTAAACTTCATTGGGATTTTACGAGTACACAGTTTTTGACGGCACCTGATTCTGAGGCCCGGTGTGCCCTGAATCGATTTCCAAAATTTAGCACGGGTACGTTTAGTGAACTAATGGGCGAGTTTTCCTAACTTTTGAACCGGTGCTCAGAATCAAAATCTGAGGGCACTGATGAAACCGTAGTGCTGGTAATTGCATAGGAACACCTTTTCCGAAGGTTCGTTTTCTCGGGAGGAGTTTTTAAAAATGTGAAGAATAAGAATATATTTTTAAACAATTATATTTTTTTATTACACTACTGATGGTTTAAGTGTTATGGGAAAAAAGATGTGAGGAAGTTGGGGTGGGGACCACACGATCCCCCACCTCCTTAAATTTCCTAACACCCCATTAAACCCCCTCTAGCTTAAATGTGTAACTCATCCTCTCCCCCTCTTAATTACAAGTCAACTATCTTATTGAATTATTTGAGTAAGTTATTCATTGTATTTGATTAAGAGTTGAATTTTGAATTAATGTCTTGGGATTAATAAAATAAGAGTGAACCTTATTTTATATGGGGGGGATTGTTGTGTGAGAAGAATTGGGTAGAAAATACACAAGCCTTGGGGATCTTCATCTTCTTCATTGGAGAACACGAGGAACGCCAAGACTTCGACGAAGAACGCCGTCACCCCAAGGAGAGATCGACATGCCGTCTCATCTCCTCTCCCTTACCGGTGTACGATGCCTTCCCAAAGAACGACGACGTGCCTTCCTTCGTTCTTCTTCTCATGTCAAAGGAAAGGAGACACCGCTCCTCCTCGGACGTTCTCCGTCTAGCACGTATGGAGCTTTACCTCGCGACGCTATTTCCCACGACAATCTTCTTTCGACAACTACTTCAAGGTAGAGGTGTGTTTTTACGATGTGATTATTTTTGGAGTTCATCGTTTAATATTTGGCCACCTATTATCAAATTAATGGGAGGAGGAGAAACCACATGAACACGGCCGATCCTCCTCCCCCTTTGTTGATGTTCACCGTTGCAATTTGGGATGAAGGCGGTGCAGGGCAATGGAACCGCGCGAGAACGACTAATATCACCGCGGAGAAGGGCCGCGACGCTGTTGCGCCGCTCCGTTGATGTCAAATGTGGCCGCGGCCAGAGTGGGGCTACGACAGAGGGGCGCAACACCATCGCGCCGTGCCAGACTAACCAAGGCCGCGACCTGTGGCCGCGACAGAGCAGGGGAGGGCGACCGGAACCGCCGACTGCCAGTGCTCAGGAGGCAGGACCGACCAGTCCCTTATGGCACAACTGGCCAGCCGTTATGGCCGGCCAGATCCAGAAATCCCGGGGGTTTGAACCCCCAGTCAGCGCAGCAGGGCGGACCCCCCGCGGGTCCACCGTTCGGTTCGAAGGGGGCGGCGGCTCCCCCCATTCCGTGTCCGCGTAGCACGCGGGCGCCCAGGCCGGGCTGGTCCGGGCCACGCCGCTGGGCCTGGCCACACCCATGTGGGCCGGACCCTGACCCGGGCTGGTTCGACCCGATTTGGGCTGACCCAAGGGGGTATTGGGCCGGGTCGGACCGGGCCCAAACCCCCTGTTTTCGGACAGTTTCGTTCAAACGCCCATAACTTGGGATACAAACCCCCGATAGACGCACCGTTAGTGGCATAGAGATCCTTGGACCGAGATGGTCATTTTGTTATATTACACTCAAGGTTTCGGAGAATTTTGGGAATGGCTGGGTTGGTTCAAACACGAAACCAACCGGGCCTTTGAAGCGGAAATGCTTATAACATGAGATGCAGACGTCCGATTGACATGCCGTCAACTTTTTTGGTTTCCTCTTAGTGAGATGGACCTTTTGGATTACTCTGCTCAAGGTTTGGAAAAAGTTGGAGTATGGTCGGGTTGGTTTTGACTTAAAAAACAATCGGGCCCCTAGGACGAAAAAGCCAATAAATCTCAGACCGAGCGTTCTATTGACGCGCCATCTGTCACATTGAGTTCCTTTTGTCAAGATAGAACTTTGGGATATATAAAATCCAGACTACGTGTCAGTTGATGTATTGACCCCCTTGGCTCATGGAGCGGACCCTCCCGGAATAGAGCATGCTGTGTGCGGGAACCCTAGAGATGGCTGCGACTACAACGACGATGATGACTGTACTAGGATCCTCTGTGGGTTCGGCAGCGACGACGACCGTACTGAAATCCTCCGTGGGTTCGACGACGATGACTACTGTTCTTGTATCCTATGTGGGCTCGACAGTACGTGACTACTGTTCTTGTATCCTACGTGGTTCCGACAGTATTTCATTCTGTACTTGTATCCTACGTGGGTCCGGCAGAGTAGTTGGTCTTGTATCCTTTGTGGGTCCGATAGCTTAGCTGGTCTTGTATCCTACGAGGGTCCGAAAGCTTAGATGAATCAGTGGATACATCTGATTATCTATATCGTCTTACGAAGAAGTATACCTATGTGAGCTGATTCTTGACTTTCAATCATTATCTTCGAGATGATTGACTTGCTTTCCTATGTGGATTGAGTTGTGCTATCCTGTGTGGACTAGATCGAACCTGGGCTCGGAGGATGGAGCCGTACTAGAATTGATGACTTAGGTATATTTATGGGCATATAACTATGTAGGGTTGTTTGTTACTTCGTGATTGTATCATTACTTTGTGGTTTATCCTACGTGGATTCTTGGAGACCTTCGGGGGTCTCGGGGTCCCTACTGAGTAGCGTATACTCACCCCTGCACGGGCTATGCCCGTACTATGTTGTGTTGGATGCAGACAATGGACAACGCTGATTGAGGTGGGAGCTCATGGAGCTGGACTGTACCTGGAGGTGGATCACTGGATGGGACGTGCTCGGAGCGGACGACTGGAGCCGAGGAGCAGAGGAGACTATCTTTACCCACCCTTCAGGTGGGATATCCAGAGGACGACTCGACGTTGCTGTTTTACTTTTCAGTTACTGTACTTCCTTTCAGTTGTAATTTACGTTCAGTTGGGTTTGTATTATGGTCCATTTACTTTGCAGCACTTACTTTTGTACTCAGTTTACTTAGTTTTTACTCTGCTTGCGTACTCTGTGGTGTTTGTTTACTTAATAAAGGCAATGCCTTCCTCTATTATCAGGATTTACACCTTTGGTGCTAGTCGGTAGCCCCATGCCTATGGAAGGCGGGCTTGGGGTAGTCACGTCACGGGTCCCGAGGATGGGTCATGAGAGTCAGAGACAATCGTTTAGGGTACTCCATTAAGGCGGATGATCTCCCGAACGTACAGCCGTACCAAACTCTCCAGAGAGATTTACTCCCTGCTGGAATGGAAGTGCACCAACTTCGTGAGTCAGTCCACTATCTCCTAAATGGAATCGTGTCCCTTCACTGTGCATGGGAGCCTTGTAACAAAGTCCATATATATGCCATCCCACTACCACTACGAGATACCAAGGGGCGGAAAAAACCTTGTCGGAACCTGATCCTATGCCTTCAATTGATGACAGGTAAGATACCAAGAAACGAACTCATCCACGCTCCGCTTCATGGCAGACTACCAAAACTGCCGCTGAAGGTTTCTGTGCATCTTCCCCACATCGGGATGTACAACCAAGGGAGAAGTGTGGAACTCCCGCATCACCTCCTCCCGCATCTCCACTGGTACTAAAGATCATCCCTAGAATAGGATCTCAAGATTCCCTCCTTCATAATACCCATCAGGTGCGTCACCCGTGGATATCTTAACATGTAGTACCTTGCCGTCGACATCCTGCAGCTACGAATCTCTCACACGCTCAAGGAGCGAAGGAGTCAACACCATCGACTGCAGAAAATCCATACCCTCCTGCTCCACCAAGGTCAGCCGTAGGGAAGCAAACTGCTCCAAGGCTTCCCGCACTAACCGAGCTTGGGACTTCCAGCTAAGAGCATCTGCTACTGCGTTTCCCTTCCCTGGAGTGTAGAATATCTCGAAATCAGAGTTCTTCAGAAACTCCAGCCCGCACCTCTACCTTAGATTCAAATCCATATGAGTGAAGATATACCTGAGGCTCTGGTGGTCTGAGTAGACCAAAAAATGATCAGCTAGAAGGTAGTGCCTCCACAACCTCAAGACGAAGACCACTTCTTCCAGCTCCAAATCATGAGTCGCATAGTTCTTCTCATGGGGCCTCAACTACCTCGAGCCATATGCAATCACTGCTCACTGCTGCATTAGCACGCACCCGAGAACAGCTCTTGAAGCATCACAGTATACTATGAACGTAACACCCTCCTCTGGCAGCCTCAACACTGGAGCACTAGTTAGCCTTAGTCTCAACTCCTCCAAGGCCTTCTGGCACTGATCAATCCAGGTGAACGGTCGTCCCTTCCGTGTCAATGTGGAAAAGGGGTGAAAATCATGGAGAAATCTTCCACAAACCCCCTATAGTACCTTGAAAAACCAAGGAAGCTCCGCACCTCTAACACATTCTTGGGTGGCTCCCAAGAAAGAACTGCCTCTATCTTTGTATGATGTATGGCCAATCCCTACTTCGTAATGACATGCCGCAGAAAGTGAAACTTATGAATTATGAACTGACACTTTGAGAGCTTCCCATACAGCTGGTGCTCCCGAAGTAAGTCTAGAACCATCCTCAAATGCTCCACATGTTGCTCTTCCATCGTAGAGTAAACGAGTATGTCGTCAATAAAGACAACCACAAACCGGTCCAAGTACGACATGAATATCTGGTTCATCAAAGCCAATAAAACGGTGGGGGAATTTTTCATGCCAAAGGGAATCACCAGAAACTCGTAATGGCCAAATCGAAAATGAAAGGCCATATTTGGGATATCAGTTTCACAAACCCACAACTGGTGGCAGCCGGATCGAAGATCAATCATGGAGAACCACTTCACATCTCTCAACTGGTTGAATAGGTCATCGATCCTCGGCATGGGGTACTTGTTCTTTATCATGGCCTGATTCAGGCGACGATAATCCAAAAAAATCCATAGAATCCCATCTGTCTTTTTCAGAAACAAAACTAGAGCCGTCCAGGGGGACACACTGGACCTAATGAATCCCTTCTCACGAAGGTCGTCCAGCTAAAGTCATAGCACCCGGAGCTTTGTGGGTGGCATCCAATAATCTACACATGATATCAGGGCAATACCCGGTTGTAAGTCAATGAATAACTCCATCTCTGACCTCGGAGGTAGTCTCAGAACATCCTTGGGAAAGGAATCCATGTATTTCTCTATAATGGTAGGGATCCGGGTGCCTATAGCGTCTGCTGATCCGAGAGCCATGCTCGCCAACTGGTGCGAAAAAGGTCGGGGTCTCTTGATCAGAGTACCCATCTGCTCTACCATGATGTCTCATTCAGCAAGGATGGTGAACCTCGTCCCATCCGAAAACACACCTCTGACTCATCTGTGATGATGGTCGATCTGGGCGTGAACTATAGAAATACAATCAATGCCTAGGATGACGTCTTAAGGTTCCATCTTGATGACAAGTAGGTCCCACGTGAAACTCCCTCCTCCAAATAATAGTTTGCACTGTCTGCAGATAAAGGTCACCAACGAGGCACTTCTAATGGGAACCTCAAGGATAAGTTTAGGTGTCAGCACCTCTATTGGATGCTCTAACTCTCGTACCAACAACAGCGATATAAATGAGTGGATGGCGCCTATTTCTACTAGTACCAAAGTAAGCGTAGAGTAAAAAGAAAGCGTACTTCGAACCATCTCGTGTGATGGGGGGTCATGAACACCCATAGCCTGAAGCTACCCACGACCCCTACTTCCATCTCCCTGAGCCTAGTGTGGGCCGCCCGGTGGTGGCAGTGGAAGGACCCTGAAATGCCATCTCGGACTTCCAGGTCCTCTTTCTCTCCCTATCCCGCCTCCCTGAGGACCACCCTATCCTCGCCTGGGGGATCCCTGGTCACGGCGCTGCCTCTGCCGCTGCGGTGCACCCACTGCCTGCCACAACAACTCGGTACGCCTGGTCGGGAAGTCCCGTGCTAGGTGGCCTCATCCATCATAGGCATAACACCAGATCTCTCTTGCCTTCCCCTGTGCTCCATGACGGAACTGCGGTGTATGAACCTGCCCCTGAGTCTACTCACAGAAGGGCCTCCTCGACTGAGGCTCTACTCTCTGCTACCTGCCTGTCACCGAAGACTCTCCTCTAAAGTGGACACAACTAGGCCCTGTCTGCTGGTGACCCTCAGCCAAGAATCTCTCAGTCACAAGCACCTGATCTATCACCCCGACATAAGTAGGGATGCAAAGTGGAAAGAAAATAACACATATCTCCATACAAAGACCCTACTCAAACTTCCACGCCTGAAAGTAATTGTCATGGATCATATCCTGTGAGTAGAATGTCAGATCGGTAAACCGGGCTGAGAACTACTCCATGGTCATTCCACCCTGCTTTAGCTCTAGAAGCTCCTAAATACGAACAGATCCTAAGAAAGAGGGTGAGTAATCCTCCCAGAAGAGCTACTAGAAGCTATCCCACATGAGAGATGACTCATCGTGGGTCTTCTTCACCAAACCCCACCAACGCCCGACCATACCATGGAAATGGCTGGTAGCTAGAGCTACCATCTTGTCCGCTGGTGTCCATACCAGCCTGAGAAGTTGGTCCACGAACTCTAGCAAGCCTTCCGCTGCCTAGGGATCCGGGTCTCTGTGGAACTTCTGTTGTCGTTAACGCAAAAATTCTTGGAGCGCACTCAGCCTAGGCTAGACCTCGGCCTGTGCTGCCAGTACTTACTACCGCTCCTCAGGTGGAGGGGCTACTACTGAAGCACTAGGTGGAAGGGGATCACATGAGGGTCTCTGAACTGACACCTCGTCACTCACCAAGTCTTCATCATGAACTGGAGTGGGTAACCTGGCTGGCTGCTGTCGTGGGGGAATCCTGAAAATTATCAAGTATTACCGCGATCAGATTAGCATATATATATAACAGTAATAACAAAGGGGAGCTGACTCATAAAAGAAAATCAAAGACCCAATCCTACTGGATGCATTTTCCAAAGTTCCCTACAACAAATGTCTCAGCATGTCGAGTCGACAAGTAGGTTATCAGGGTCCTGGTGAATGGATTCGTCGGCCACCTGTACCATCACTGGACTCCCTGGATTGAGAGCCGCTCTCAATACACGTCAACACTATTGCCCTAAATCCCAATCAATTGATTTTTAGGTACATCCGAACAACACCCCAAGGAATGAACCACCTATGATACCACTTTGTCACGACCTAACCCTACAGGTCTCGAGCCGCAACTACCCCAAGACTGCCTCCATAGGCCAGGGGCTGGCGACAAGCGCCAAAGGCGTAACAATCTTGGGGACGCCATTGCCTATGTACCTGTACACAAACACATAGCCCACTCAGTGCAGAAGTACAGAGTAAAAACGTTACCATAGGAAAAACAACAATAACCCATCCCCAGTCATGCATCAACCTCTAAATAGGAAAAGTAAAGTGCTGAAAAGTACTGACAGATACAGAACAGAAAAGAAAGGAAAAAATGCACCCAACCAGAAAGGTGCCACAACCCAGAAATAGGTAAATGAATGTAAACAGTTGGTGAGTCTCCCACCTGAATGATTTGATATGAACACAAAATGCATCCCAAGATCTTTTATCTTCTACGCTCCTCCGTAGTCTCGATCGACCTGTCCGTTGTCTGCAAGGGCACACCAAGTGCGGACACAACCCAAGAAAGGGTTAGTATAAGGATACTCAGTAGGATGCCCCGAAAGCTCAAGGGAGAAAAAAAGGAGGTACTAAACGGTAAAAGATAGACCGGAAAAAAGTAAGAGTACAATAGAGAGGATGTAGATCAACCCAACAAAAGAAAGGAAGTAGACTCATCCCAACCAAGAGGAGCTAGACACGGAAAGATTGTTTCCTACCCCACTTGTCTTCGTCCCTCCTCGAAGGAGAGTAAGTGGACCCAAGGAGTGGAAAAAACGGTAGGGTATATATATATATATATATATATATATATATATATATATGCCCAACAAGAAAATTGAACAAGTGCGTAAGGGGATCTCCATCTATAAGATCAGCCCAGGATAAGTCACCGACAGTTCTAAGGGTAGCCATCACTGATTCCCAACAGTCCCGCATGTCAAAGCTACCTCACTGCTAAACCATACCACAAAAAGTCCTACTCCGATAAACACATAGAAAAACAGCTGACTAGCCTCATAAAAAAGGTGTGGAGTCTGAAAGAAGTGGACACGTAACCCACTGCCTAGCCCAACTAGAGGGTAAACCCCAAAAGGTCTTCAGGTGACCCACTACCTAGCACTGCTAGAGGGTAAACCATAAAAGCTCATCCGGTAACCCACTGCCCAACCCGGATGGAGGGTAAACACTAAAGTCAATGGGTAACCCACTACCCAACCCTGCTAGAGGGTAAAACCTAAGGTCAACGGGTAACCCACTGCCCAACCCTGTTGGAGGGTAAACCCGAATCTGGTCCGATAACTCTGCGCTGCCCGCACCATCACTGGGTGTCACTAACATCGTGATCGTGCGTTGGGTCGGAGTGAGTCAAAGAAACCTCCATCCAACGTCCTTTCATATTTCCACATTTAATAAGATCATGTAAGAGGATCCACTCGCCCAAACAGATTACACCGTTGTAATCCCCACAGAAAAATACGCGAGATATACTACTTACTCGCTGGAAACGGGCTCACGATGAAAAATTTACTCAACACCGCTTTACGGCCATATGACGTCTCTTGGGGCCTGCATCTCAATCCCAAAAGAGGTTGGTTAAACTGTTCCATCATAATGATCTCTGAAAAACATGCCAAAATGACTACTCATTCACCCCGAACAGATGTCTGATGGAAAACTCACAAAACGCTGCTCACCGTTTAAAAGGCGGCCCGTGGGGCCCATTCCGCAATTCCGGATTCAATGCATGATACCACCTTGGACCACTTCTTTTTGATACCAGGATCACAGTTCCACTAAAGACTCCTTAAACGGACTCTAGATGTGTCTGCACCATCTGAAAGAAGAATCCCAATGCAGTACTTAACGAGCGTGACACGCCCCTGAGCCCCCATATCAGGGAATTAAAATTTTTCGAGACCATCTTAATGGCTTCGTCACAGTCCGAGTATTCCACTGCCACAGAAGAAATTCAAAACGGACACCTGTATTGAAATTTATCGGTGTCCGAAGTCGAGGGGGGTGAATCCCTTGGGCTGGACCAGCCTGGACCAGCCGGTCCGCCTGGCCTGCCCGGCTCGCAGCACCTGCTTACGGCTCAGCCGCACGGCCCAGCCGCTGACCCCTATCTACAACCATGCCCACCGGAACTCGTGGCTAGTCGTGGTCTCGCACCGAGACCCGCCGAAGGCGGGTCTCTGTCCCTATATGGGGTCCCGCGCTGCGACCCCGCGTCTCGCCCGGTGCCACCGACCTCGCCCGTCGCCTGAAGTTGCCATTTGAAGCCACCGCCTGGAGCCCCCGTTGCGCCGCCTGGGTCCACCGCAGTGCCACCCTCCCAGAACCGCGCTGCCGCCGCCAGGAATGCCCCGCGCCGACACCGCCACCCGCCAGACCTCCCTAGAACCGCCAGAAAAAGAGAAAAACGGCCGGAAAATTTCCCGGGGTCGCCCCAGATGCCCTGGGACACCAACATTTGATCCTAAAAGATTGTTGGGAAGCTAAAATAAATTCCTACACAACCAGGGGCTTTTCTCGACGATCAGAAATAATTTTGATGCAGGAAAAAGCATTTGAAGGGTGTTTTAGGAATTAAAATTTAAAACACACGAGCCTGCCTTGCTGGGCGTAGCTCGTAGCTTCGCCGAAGATCCGCCGGAGTTGCCGCACCTTGCTGGAGAGGTGGATTAGAGGGGAGGAGCTTGTTGAGAGGAATCCGCCAAAGTAGGGGAGCAAGGGGGAGAAGAGGGTGGTGGTGGTGTTTAAATAGAAAAACACTTAAAACCCCCGCCCGTAGACCCCGTACCCAAACTTTCGACGGGGTCATGGTTAGAAAACCTCTAGGGTAAAATCTATGTTATGAACACAACATCGTTCTGAGAATTTTAATATGAGACTCTGTTTAGTAGTTATAAAGTTCACACCTGAGGCCTCTAAATTAGGAAAACAACCCTAGTAGCATTTTTCACAGAAGGGCCGCACCCGCGAAAGTTATACACCTCCAGGGTTAAACAGAACATTCCAAACTAAACCGTGCCCTCGGTTTTCTTGTCTGAGCAACTATTTAGAAGTTATTCTTTTTATTTGGTGTGTCTAGTGTGAACACACTTAAAATTTAATTCCGGACACACCGGGGCTCGAAATCACATGCCGTTTGAACGCCCTGCTCTGGTAAATCATTAAGAAACTTTCAAAGTCTTACATGATCAAAACCCATGGTTCTTAAAAGATCCATTTCATATTATGTGTTGAATCTGAAAACAGACATAAGGACTTCATATTCTATGGGTTTCCCATTTAGGTTGTCAAAAATTAATATCAATAGCGTCACCCTATGTTTACCTAGTACACTTCATTGTATATGTAAATGTATGAGAAAAATTAACATTTCACACATGGGAATTGATGTCATGTGATAACTAAGACATCATGACTCGATGTACATCAGGACACCATATTTTATCCAGGAAAAAAAGCACCTCATCATACCTTCTTTGGCACCAGAATGGAATCCAATCATCGTCTCACCTGATGCCCCTATACCCGATGTCTAGCCCTTTTCCGAAGACTCAAAGCGGGGCATCATCAAAACCTAGTCATGCTACTATAAAGAGTAGGGCATGTTCATATGTACAAATTTAGACCCACCACCTTGTTTCACAATTTAGTTTCAATCATCCATGTTTTATTTCACATGACAACCTATCCACCACATGGGTGGTCTTTTTTCATAAACCAAGCCTCCTAGGGAAAGGTCTTACCTCCATGTCTACTTTAACATCAAAATCCAATTCATCATGGGTGGACCTTAACACAAAAAACTCATGGTAATATCCACAAACCATGCATAATCCTTAAATGGTCCTTCAACAAAACACATGATTTCCCTCTCACAAAAACTCTCTCCACCATTGGAATCCATCTCCTAGATAAAATTGTTAAAAAAAATCAGTACAAAAAAGCCTTTACAAAAAACATTACATGATCCCATTTTACTAGTAGATCGATACCTAGACCCTCACCTCAAACATATCTCATCTCACCCATTATGGTGTCCACTGGGTTTTCTAAACCCATAACTTTTTTGATCATCACTATAACTCACACTCATCACCACTTGTGGCAGAACATCATGTAGGTTCAACCTAAACTAGACCTCATGGTCTTGTCCAAACTCATGACGTTGTTCTATCTACCTAGGGAAGGTCCCCATCCACAATGCTCCAATCCCCCATAGATTCCCATTACCATGTGGACCAAAAATTCCCTTTACCTACACTTAGGACCTATCTCAAGCCACCTAAGGAAGATATATTAATTTCCACAAAGAATAAACCACACTCTAATACACCCCATCTTGTCCTGGTGGACTCATTCTTCCCACATCACTCACTGAGCTCTCAGATCACCCAAAGAAGGGTGTCTCTCACAAGCATGAGACGAACAGTTATCACATTTATCATTAAGATGCTTGAGAATTTTAGGCCCATACAACTAGACCTAGGGACATAATGATAGGAAACCCTTGTATGATCTCATACCATAATGATGACCCAAGGCCTCATGCTAGCATGGTAGGCACCTTCTCTCCATAAAGACATAGTCACCATCTAATCTAAACCCATATAGAGTGCTAAAGAGAAGAATAAGAGGCCAAATTCCATCCAATATCTCTTTCTCTAGTCCCTCTCTATCGCTAAATATTTTATTTGAATCCCTAAAATATTCATGCCTCTAATAATGATGCATAAACATGAATATGAGCTTGCATTTAACGGATTACGAACCATCAAAATGGAGTTACTATATAATAACTACACAACACCCCCATGACCATAAACTACAATTCCTTGTTTGATAATATATAAACTTTTTATCTTATCACACATGTCAAATAATATGAATAATTAATTACGTAATTATTATTAAATATATAATTTAACAAAAAGATGCATAATGAATAAACAACTCAAACTATACCAATTTCATATTGAAACCTCAACCAACTACCCAAAGAAGGACCATGACACAACCAAACACCAATCCAATAAAAATAAATATCACATGACACTTGTATAATCACTAAATTTATACAAGTTATGGTAAAAACCAAAATAAATTAACTGGATGACATATATTTAATAGAATGGAAAGCAGTGATATGCATCCATCATCTTAGGTCCTCCTCTATCCACTACGCAAAAAACCACCACCATTTCCACTTTATTCCACACTTATTCATTTTAATTGAATCCAAAACCATGATTAAAGTAAAATAATAAGAGGCTTAAATAAATGTTACTAACTATGTTAGGAGAATAAACGATTAGACCCAGAATTACTTCTGAAACACATTAAAAATCCATGCCCATCGATAAGTGGAATTAAATATAGTATAAACAATTAAGTTTATGGTTAAAAATGGATCCCCATAATTAATCTCATCCCTATAAAATTGAATTGGGAATGGTAGAGAAAGAAGCATTTTCCTTTGACTAGAAAAAAAAAACCCCAAGATACAATTCACAATGTGAACTTGGGGGTTAATTACCTAAATGAACTTCAGGAAGGGGGAATCCCCCATATCCTGACCCCATTCCTGATGTGAACTATTATTCACATTGTAAAATCCTTGGGTATGAGGATTTAATCAATCATACAACCTGATATAAGGTGTAATCCATGCCATTCAAGATGTTAATGGCCATAGAATTCGAAAATTCATCTCATGTGCTACAAACAATTTATGTTATTCCCATCCAAGAATCTGTACCACCATCCAATCTTCAAACCTAATCCTAAAGACACATCTTGAGATGTTCCAGCACTTGGAATTGAAACCCAAGTTCCATGTTTTTTAAACAACCCATGTTCCAAATCAAAATTTCAAACATCGTCCAAATTGTATTAAATGAAAAATCATTAGGCTATTACAAAAGAACCAACATAAAACATATCATCCTTGAGAATCCATTTAAATACTGAAACCAAATATCTCAAATAACCTTGGTTATATATTTTCTAAGAAATTACCATGATCCATTTCCAAACACCGATCATACATCCACTACAAATCTCCAAACACCAAGCACACTATTCAATAGATACCGACCCATCAACTCACCACTGACACAAGAAAGGGGAAAACACCATGTGCACCCATAGGTTCTGAAAAAACTTTTTGTTGTCACTAGATTAATATTAAAGCTTATAATTCACCCCACTATAAGGCACAAATCACAATAGCTAATTAAAAACCATGGTGAATACCACCATAGGAATAGCCTATCAAAACAGTACTTCTAGTAGTCTTGTGACCCAAAACGTGTGTCCCCAACAAATTTACCGAAGAATATTCCACTTCACCATAACAATACTCATAAAAAACATTATTTGAAACCCCTATGGAAAATGTTTCTTGAAAATACTCATCCTCATACACTAACACATTATCACCTAAGCTGATAATGATACCTTAAACTCTAAAATATTCTCATGACCATCTAAATTGAAACACTAATATATGAACATAAAAACTAGTTTAATTCCATGGTGAGATCACCATTAACACTCTTTGGTCATCCTTTTAACACTCTATGAACTATTTCAACTCTGATCCGAATCATACCAAGATTAATCTTACTCCACCCTGATCCAGATAACAAACAACTGACTGCACCTGAAACTACTTCCAAACATAAAATCAGTTATTACCCAAGGAAGATGATTTTAATAGATCTTAAAATGAACCAAAATTTTGGCACCACATCATCTATCCCAAAAAATATCTCACTATACCCACGAAAACTTCATGAATAAGGGTCATTCAAGAATTACTGATATGGTACTACCTATTATTAAAGTAACACTATCATCTAATTTTGAACCAAAACATCAATCTCCATTCCCCATTCTCCATACATTGTCACACACAATGACGAGATGTGGATGACCTAATCACACCTGAGCAGTGGATTGAATCACCAAGGAATCCCAATCTCAATCTTTCAGGAATTAAATCCTCCAACAACCTATAGTAAACTATACACTACATGAATTCATTTATACTGATCCTCAAGGGAAAAACCAAATTGTTTTGATATCCTCATCCACACCACTCTAACTGATCCATTCTTATCCATACCCAACAACACATTCCAAGGAACAAGCATAAATTGACCAATCCATGGTACCCCAATCTAATTATGATGTTAAAACCTCATAGATAAGGACATTCCTTAACTCACCCAACACCCCAATACCCCATGTCTACAAGAATATCACCACATCCTTACCTACATAGAACTGATCAAGTTTATACACAACCCAAATAATTCTAAAAAAATATGCATAAAACCTTTTTATCGACTGACAACCCAAACAGGCACCACACCATACCAGTGTGTACCCCCTAAAAAATGATTTTCCAAATAATACACACCAGCTATCATTCTACTAATTAAAAAAAAATATCTTTCAAGAACCCAATTATAGTTTCTAATCCACTATTTAACTTGATATCAACAAAACCCAACAACTTTATACTACTTTGCAACCCTATCACATCGCCCAACACGTGATCCCTTATTTTTCACCTCATCGAACCCAAACTCACATATTTAACTCACCGACCATTATCCATTTACATGTTAGGAATATTCAAAATACTAAGGTTTCTAATCCATTCCATGTCAAACCATGCAATCTTCAACCACCCAAGTATCATTGTAGAACAATGAACGTTTACCAATGCTCTCGATGAACCACAATCGATGAGGCAAGCATACAACCAAACCTTCCTTCTATAAATAATCTTGATACCATGAATGTTATCATCTATTTACAACCAATAGAATGGAATTTCCAATGACTTTCCCCAATTTACTCACTCAATTATGTAGAGTTACACCAATAAGATATATGGGAAAACACCATATAGGTTGATGTTGACACTTTAAGTAACCAAACCTTACATTACAAAGTAATTGTTCCCATCCTAAAATAATTTTTCATAAATCCAAATATTGTATTTTAACAAACATGTTTCAATTACCAAGGAAATATGTTAATGTTCCAACCCACTAAGGGTCACACCATACATCCCTCACAGGAAGGTCTTGTATAGCCGTCAATGGAGAATGTCACCCACTAATATCCATATGACCTATCATCGTGGTAAAATACCATGGTTTGGTTGAGTATAATTATACCCACATGTTTTATGGGAAACAACATATATGTTTTTGATAAATTAAAAAACCCAACCTTTATTGTCAAAAAATAACCACATATAAGTCGACATATGACATGTGAATCCTATGTGATAAATATAATTCATGCCTAAGAACCTCTTAAAAATAGTTTATGAGAAGGAACCAAAAATCATATATCATGTAAACACATTATATTTAAAAAAACTTAAATAAAAACAAGTAATATTAGTAATGAATATCATGTACCTAGGTAATGAGATATTTCAACAAAAAATGTGTCTACAACTAACTAGTTCAGGGTTCATCAGATGCTCTGACAAATTTATTGGCCTCTTATATACCATATCCCTAAATAATAAGAAAAATAAAATACTTGATACCAATTTGTGATGTACCACCCCCAAAACACTCACAAAACCGGTGTGCTACATATAGTCCAGATCTCCTCACCATATTCTAGAGGCTGCCAACTAGATGCGAGAGTTGAATCCATATAGAGGAGAGGCTATGCTGTCAAAGTAGTGCACTACAATAGTTGAAAAATTAACTGAAACACCAATCAAATAATTAAAGTATTTAAAAATAAATAAACACATTTTTATATCAACATGAACCACGTATAATCATATTCAAAAAAGTCATGCTATCATATATAAATTGATCACCCATTGGGAAAATCCCCTAGACTTATATAAAAACAATATCTAAATACCCTTGAGCTATTATATCCAGTTCACCTTAACATATTGTTCTATACCTTAATGTAAACATAAGCTGCACACACACACACACACAGGGGTGCCCATATAAGGTGTGAGAAATAAAACTTAATGGGGTCTTAAAATGTTTCACTTGAATACATTATCATATATGTTTAGACATGAGGAAAACAAACATATCCTAAATGTAAATGGTTGTATTGTACTAATCATGCAACCATGACCTCTGATGCATCATGTCCCCATATACAAACCAACCACCATGAAACCTAAACATACATGATACAATTATATGATACAATACAATCTTCATCTTATGTAATTCCATTGTATATGATATTTAACTCATTCCTAATGTTTTAGGGCATGAAATCATCCAAACCTCTACCCACTACCCAAATGAACATGGAAAGTTCATATATGCAAATATTGACCTACTAACATATTTCTCAAGGTCATGTTTATAAACCATGTCATATGTAACATCAAGACCCTTACCTCTCACTAATATTCAAAATATATTATCCAAACCTCTCAGGGTAAGGTCCGTAATCCATATCTCACATAACATCACAGCCCAACACCTCACATGATGTATTCGACCCAATTATAATCAAAGGTCAATGACCAAAGCTTACTAAATGATAGGTTGATAACTATAACCCAATCATTATCTCTAAAATAATGTTTTATTATATAGACCACCTCTCCCATGGTTTTTTGTTTTTTATCACAGACCTGCGAAACACATGTAGGGTATGCATGCTATCACACGACTCACTAGTTAATCCTAGGGTTCTAGTCATTTTATACGCATACCATAACCTTAAAAATGTATAATATCACCCTTCATGTAATATACTAGGCCATACAGACCAGTTATAGTCTCTTCTCATTACTATTAGTCATGTTCATCACCCAACATTAACACCACAAACTGTAGTCTCATTCTAACTAGGCCTCAAGGTTAGATCCGACCTCACCACCATAGTCCAATAACCCAATAACCTCCTAATCTACCATATTAAAGGTCCCCATGGAATCAGAATTCCATGTCCTCTAATAATTCACACAAACCATTTTAGGATCCCATATCACATCATATAAGGGATATCTCTTAACCCGTTACCTCGAGGAAAGTCATCTATGAAACACCCTTTCTATTGGAATTATATCCATAGAAACAATTTACACATACTTATGATTACATGTATTTATTATTTTAAAAATTAATAAACATATTATCACATCATGATTTTTCTTCTATATGACATAGTATATGATAATGTCATAAGATTAATTTTCACACTTAAAGGTCATAAAAGATACCCATTATTATGAGAACCTAGAAGTATAACAAAAATATTCATGAAGTATATACATAAAATAGACAAATGATATCATTTTATATAAAGCATAAGACATATGATATTAGGGGTGGATACTCATAAGACATTGATGCACATTTTCATTGTTTAATCTCTTTGTAACTTCTAGTGCTAGAGAAAATGATAACATGGCCCTTGTATAGGAAACCAACTTTATATATGTCATTGGATGTTCTTATTATTAAGTTTGGGAATTCATAATTAAAAATTTAGATTATTATCAATGTATATTATTAATCACATAGTTGTTGGTTTGATAAACACCATAATGATATATGTCTATGGTAAAGTGGGATATCTTTTGTGTGTCATGGGTGATCTTTCAGTAATGATTAATTTGAGAAATTATTTTTCCATTATAATCATTAATGGAAGTTGATATCATATACTGTATGATGGGAATGAAGAAGAATAAATAAATCAATGGAAATGTTGTTCTATAGGTAGGTTCATTTCTAAAATTTCTATGATACATTGAGCACATAGGTTTATGGTACCTACGTGAAAACCATTTGATTAAATATTTCACAATAAAGGGATTATATTATATAGTAAGAATTTGTATGAGTTTTTTTTTGTTGTTGTGACATTAAATTCATTCTCCATGAAATATGTGGTCTGTTTCTAGATATTAACATTGGAATTTTGGTTGATCCACCTAATTCTATTAATAAATAGGCCTAGAGGGGAAGACACTATTTATACCCAAATCCTAAAAAAATATAATATATTATTTTTTATTTAACATGTTGAATAAATATTATTACCATATTTAGTTTGATACTTATTAATGTTACATTGATCAAATACATTTAGTTATTAGTTATTTTAGAGAGGATGTGTGAGCAACATATTTAACAAATATTTATTTTCTATTTAGGGAATATAATATTTATTTTTATATTGTTATATATTTTGTGATATTTATTGATGAAATAAATAGTCATTATTCAAGGCCTGATAAATATTTTTGGGTAACTATTGAATGACTTTAATGGTCTATTGAGAAATAATATATATTAAAAATTAGTTAAATAAATTTTATTCAATTTATTCTATATAATATATTTAATTATTTCACTAGTTTTAGTCATGTTAAAAAATAATATAGACTTAGGGTTTTATGAGGATTATGTAAATAATAATAGAGAATTCGAAATTATTATTTTTTGACGATAAAAATATTTAAACCCAATTATATTATTCCTGACACCAATTCTGGAAATTTATTTTGGGTGTACACAACAACATCTGTAGAATACTCCGATGAAATAGAGAGGAACCCTCCAAAAATGATTTTAAAAATGGAGATGGATCCTATACCTCCACACCTATTGATTCTATAGAGATAAAAGAGATACATTATTTGAATATATTTTTATGGTGATAATAAAAGAACAACTAATGTTTTATAATATTCCATTGTAGAACTTAAATATTCCTATATCATCACTCAGAGGATCATAGTGAACATGTGGATCTCCATGGGAGAGAATAGACACATAATGTTTTATGAAAAAATTAAAGTACAATTTTTAAAGATCTGATTTATCAATGAGTAAATAAGCCATCGCACAATAATTCTTAAACACTAAAATTAATTTTTAATAATTATGTGATAATCCTATGTTTGTTTCTATATTTCTCATTTCAATTAATCTAAATTCCATTAGTCAAAGATATATTTGGTCTATACATCTCAAATTAATCATCACTTATAAAAAATAGTTGAGATGGTCATGCTCTATAGGTGATTACACTACACCTAAGACTCCAATTGACATTAGATAAGTCTATAATAAATTATAATTATTTAAATATTATCGATTTATTTATGTATTTTTAGTCACTTTTAGATTCCATTTAATCATTCATTAAATTGGAATCATGAGATCTCCTCTTAATCATATTATATCTTGAAAATATATTTAAAAATGGATTAATTATTAATGAAGAACATTTTAATCACTCAACCAATGGAACTAAGGATTTTGACTATATACAATAAGAATATATGGTCGTACCCATAGGTGCACATATTGTACTTCGGTTTAATTCAACTGGATGTCTCATGAATTAATTCAGTGTATCATGATTTTTTTAATATTGGGTATAATTAATATACATCATGTGTTGAGTAGTCCAACCTGATACAAAATTATCTAAACTACACATCATGTAAGTGGTGTAAATGACATGTGTTATATTAGTGAGAGACAATCCATGCGTTTCGTACATGACATGTGTATTTGGTAAACATGGTATTCAGAGATGAAATGACATGAAGCCTTGGTACACTCTATAAACTTCATTAATGGCTATATAGGACATCACATCCAATCCCTAGGCATGTTCCAAAAATAGATTAAGAAGAACTATATATGATGTGTATATAGATTGTACATGGCCTGCATATGACCAAATTATATATAATTTAAAATTAATTTTAATAAATCTTTAAAATTATCAATAAGTGTTACTTTTTTAATTTATTTGACTCATACATTCAATATGATGGGTTTTAAACATAATAAATATCTAATTAGTTTTTGTACAATATTCTAAAATACAATTTTTGTATAGATCATAATACAATAACTACTCTATGTGTATTAAATTTTAACATACTATATATATAACATGTTTTTGTGTGATATTTATTTGATAATATATTCCATGAAATTATGTGATAAGACTTGTATTACACATACTGCATGAGTAAAGAATATATGAATAACATACACATTGGGTAGTTTGGATGGGTACTCGTACTATTACCTCCAGGGAACATGTTTTTTGCTAAGTAAATTTTAAATATATTAATTAATTTATTTAAAATAATAATTTATGAGAATACTAAGAACGTTTTTATGATAATTAAGATAAAATTATTGATAATTTTAAGAAGGTAATTAATTTATTTGAGAATTATTTATCATAAATAAGAATGATTGGGAATGAATTTTAGTGTTTTAAATGTTTAATATGCGGAATATATGTAGATGATAATGGGTATAGAAAAGATCTTTGCATCTGACTAGTCTCATTATAATTTATTATTAAATTAAAATCACAGCTTACATGTCATCCCTCTTCTCATTATGTAAGGGTCTGTGTGACCACAATTTATTTTAATGTAAACTTTGTAAACTTCTCATTTGGTTCCCATTACCAATATTTGAGTAAAATATTATGTAATGGATGATGTTACCATATCTGTGTAGGGGGTTCATGTTTAGATTATAGGGAAAAATAATCCAAGTGATACATGTGAGGATGGTTGGAAATATTCCATAATAACCAAGTCATGGTTCAAGGTATTTGTACCCAGGTTGAATAATAGTTTTTCATCTGGTAGTTAAAGTAATCAGTAGGAAATTATTACTATCAAATGAATCTTATTATTTTATTTTTATTAATTTTAATGGTGATTTTCACTATGGCAGGGTTGTCACGATCACATGAAATAATGAACTAACAGGAATGAAAGATAGAAATAAAAGAAATTGGATTGTGTATCAATTTTATCTAATACATGGTTAATCACTGAAGTAAATAAATTTAATATTAACAATAATTTAATAAGGATGAGATGGAATTTTTTTTCATAAAGATAAAAATCCCTTAAATATATCTATTAAGACAATATATCCTTCCACAACATAAGTTAAAATTGAACCACGGTTTAAAGTGCTAGATCTTCTAATGTCTTGGTGATTTGAATTATCCAGGATCTATAACTTATGTTTTGAGTTGGATAAATATAGTTCCAACCAAGGGATGATATTTAAAGTTTTACATTTTGTATCAAAGAATCATGAATCAAGGAAATACAAATTGAATATATTATGATTGGGGAGTCCACTCAATAGATCAAAGAACTATGATTTAATGAAATTGAAAAATTATTCCTACCCAGAACCCTTCAAATAGATTATGAGGACAAATTATGGGTTATGAGAGAGGGAAATATGAGTTATTTTCACTAGAATATCAACAAAATTGGATATTTCAAAACCAATGGTGAGGGGTAAAATGTTTTTATAAAATATTGGATGATTGATAAATTCAATATTTTTATTTAATTTTATAAATGATATAATGTACTGATGTTTTACTTTTCTTAATAGTTAAAAAATAAATCCACTTGACTTCAACAATATCAGTGTGATGTATACTTAAGAAGGATAACATTATAACTATCAATACTATTTATTAATGGAAAATGTGTTTTATCATAATTTTTTTCCATTAAATAAAATAATTTCTATTATAAACACCAACTATGAATGTTCTTAGCAAATAATATAGTGAGTGAAGATTTTTTCAATTCGTTAAAAATTTGGATGATTCCATTTATGTCCTATTAATCATTCAATCATCTATGTAAAATATACATCTCAAGAAACAATAAGATATAAGTTCTTATAACATATGGTCTCACCTTCATGTGGATTCTTAGAGAGGTAGTTCTAGTTGGGACTCCTATGGTCAATATTATTTTCTAAATATAGTTCTTAGACATCTTGGTTTTTAATATATTTAATGAGAAACAAAAAATATCATACTTTCCTCATTACCTAAATCATTATCTAGTTTCATTGAGAATTTCAACATGAACTATAACAGGATGTCTCAATTGGAACATATTACTCTCATTTAGAAATTTGACAAGGAAATGTTTCTTGGAAAACCATCATTTATTATGGATAACAGTAATAGGAATAACAAGGTGAAAGTTACCCTGAATCATACTATGCCTAAAGCTCCCACGAACCGTCCTTCCATGAATAATAATATTTAATGTCATGTTAAGGATACAAATTCAGTATGTTATTCATGTGGAAAGATGGGATACTAGAAGAATAACTAAAACACAAAGAAAGGGGAAGAAAATAGTGCATTACATATTTTCTGTAATATTTATAAATATACACATTGGATATTAGATTCAACTTGTGGGGATCATATTTCTGTCAAAATGAAAGAAAAAATAATATTTTGAAGGATTTATTGAGGAGATGTGGATATTCATGCATCCAATCAAGTAAAACTCATTGTTTTGGCTATATAAGACTATAAACTTCTGTTTCTAACTAGACTGATTTTGGTTTTAAAATACTGTTATTTTATTGCATGTGTTACTAAGAACATCATCTCTGTTTCACATGAAATTTCAGGATTTATTTTCAAATTTGGAAAGTAATAGTTCCTTTAAAAAAATTATTATGGTTTCAAATAATAATAAAATTTTGTTTATATATATTAAATCCGAGAAATTAAATATTAGAAATATATGAAAAATGTAACTACTGAGAATTTGATCCATGTTATTTACCTTATTATAAAAATGTCAAGAAGTGTAAATCACAAACATCACATAAAGAAACCAAAAAATCATTATTATAATAAAAAATAATGATAATTTATTCTGAAGAAAAGTTAATATTAATTCAAAATTTTAGAGTGATGAAATAAATATAAAACAATAGAATAAGAATAGGATAATTTGGATTTTTCTTAATCAACCAAAATTACCACACTCACCAACGAAATAGTAGAAATAAAACATAATGTTAATAATAAAAAATTCATTCTGAATATGAATGTATATATAAACATGAGATAATGTAATATTAAATGACGAATGAATGGAATACGAAGTACTTATAGGAATTATAAAATATGTATGACCATAATAAATCAAACTATACGAATAGTAATTTGATTTTTGGAGTATTAACCAGACCATTGGAATAATATTGTGATTGCTAAGAATATTTATATGATTATTAGAGTAGTTTAATATCACATGGGAATGTAAAATAATATTTAGGTATAATATAAAATCAATAGTTAATATATTTAAACCAAGGTATAGGAAAACATTTTAAAAAGAAATGATAAGTGAAGTGTTTCTATTTTTATTAAACATTTAATTTTAAATGAAAAATTATATATAAATAGAATGGATTAAAATAAATTTTACATACATAAAATGTATCTATTAATTATTATTATGTTTTATTGTAATGATAATATAATTTTATGACACCATAAAGAATTTTTCAAAGGGTCAAAAATCGATTATAATATTAAAATTAGTATTTTTCAAATAATGGTGTATTTTAGAAAAAAAATTAATTTTTCAGGATAATAAAATTATTTTAATAAAATTTATTTTATTTTTGAAATATAAAGGTCAAAAAATGGGTAGGGTAAATTTTTTAATTTTTTATAAAATAGTTGAATTTTTGGTGAATTGGGAAATACAATAATTTATGGTATTTAACATTATAAGACAAATACATGATTTTTTGAGTCATGAATGATGTAATACCACATTATTTCTAGCTAACATACACCATATACTATATATAGTCATAAGAATAACTACTTTTGATAGTGTTGATTCCAAATTATAAACTCGTGAATATAATAATAAAAAAACCCTATCCTCCCCTTATAAATACCACCCCTCACCACCCCTTATACTCACACCGTACAAGCCTTAATTCATGAAATTCCTATACCAAACACTCTCCTACACACTATAACAACATACAGGTGTTGTTGGTGTGACCAAAATCAAAATTCCATGTTCTTTAATAGGTTCTTCAAGGAGTTGGTATTCAATATGCAATATTCTCGAACTACCTGCTTTTAATTTCTTTCTTCATCTACCATATCCTCACCTATCTCATAATTAAAAAATAATAAATCCAGTATTATATATATTATTCAATGTGATATTGATAATGTAATATATTTTATCCAATCACTTTCTTTTCTATTCTTATTTAAATAAATGAAACCATCTTCTAAATTTTGGCGGTTAACAGTCTCCTTGGATTATGAGTTTCATTTTACATTTCTGCATTCAAGGAATTTCTTAAAATTATTATTAATACATTATAATTTAATAAATATAATATAACTTATTTAATGTTCTATAACTAATATATAAATATAATATTACAATACTAAAACTAGATCATGATGGGCGGTAAAAGTGCTTACATGATATAATCACATAATGATAATGTTTTTTTTATAAAAAACCCATCCTCACTTCATGAAAAATGATATATAGTATCATTTATACTTCTAAAAATGCATTAACAACTTTGAATTTCACTTCTATAGTAGTTTTCCCATTTTACAAGAAAAACCATTACTATACACAAGTAAACCAACCATGAAACCATGAAAAGAACACTCAGAGAAAAATAAAATTGAACTTTACAAATCATCAGAATGTACATACATTTACATAATAAAATTATGTTAAACCAAATACATTTGGAATATTTTTTTTATAAATTAATTAATATAATTTTATTATCATAGGAGTTAAGTGCATATTCATAACACATTCATACATTTGGTAGGGTATCTCTCTGAACATCCATATTTTCTTTTGGGTGATCCTTTAATTCTCTTTGTCTTAATTTATCCCTTCAGCATTATTATATAATTCTTCAATATTATATATATATTTCCTATAAATATATATATCTATCTTAATTAGTCTTCCTTTTATGGGGAAAAAATGTTTTAAAAATGATCATTCTCAATTCTTATCGATAATAAAATTTGATTAAAGGGAAATTATTTAGTTACTACCCATTTTGAAGTGCACTCTATTATCTATTTTAACCAACAAATTTTTTATTAAATTACATATTTTATCAATAAAAACAATATTAATTCATTTATGGTTTAATGGAAACAAATTTTCCCATTTCCTATTTAAAAATTATTGTATTTTCCATAAAACCGCACAAAAGTGGCATATTTCTAAATTCACTGAAGCATTATTTTTTATATTTCCAATTTAGTTGGGAATATTCATTCATGTTATATTATTGTTTTTAATATATTATGGTCTAATAATTATTTAACCCCTTCTTTCATATATATTATTATGATATTACCTTCGGTTAAGAATTATGACATGATTACGAAACACATCACATTCTCTAGGAAACCCTTCTATTTATTCAATATGTTGGATATAATAACGTGGAACACATATGAATGCAATTGTTATGATGGGAACACATAGATATAACTCCAATGCATTGGGTAACCTTTTGTCTCATGAGATGCTACGTATTGGATTAGGGGGAAAACCTAACCCATAATGGGACTCTGCCCTCTATATAAAATATTCTTGTTACTTATCCATTTATCATGTTTATTTGATGATGTATATTGCTACCACAATTTTATATTTACATGATCACACGATTCCATGTTTCATATGTGATTCCTCTATATGTTTATTCGTGATACATTCCTTTAATGTTATCAAGTTATTCCTTCTAACTCATGTGTTGTGCTTCTTTTCAATATTTTTTCACTTATTGGGATTTTTAGCTCACCCATTCTGTCTATGTATTTCCCAGGTTATTCTATTTGGTTATAGAAACTTATAGGGTGTTAGGCTCTTATTACTAAGATTAACAAAAATATTTTTTATTATAGTTTCATGTTTTCTAACTATGTACATAGTCTTTCAAAGACAATAGTATTTTTTATCCATGAATTTTATTTAATTGATAATTATTCTTAAAATAATAAAATAGTATTCATAAAAGTCTTGGATAAATATATTTTTTATCCAAGGAAGGCCTTGTTATTTTATGGGTATTAGGACTTGAGAACCTTAGTAATAACCCTAGTTATTATTATATCTCCATGGATAACCATGTTTGATACCTAGGTAAAGATATTTTACGATAATATTTTCATTTATAAGGTTACCGGTCTTTGTTCATAGTTTCCTTTACATGTGATTATTAGATATGTATTCAAGCCCCAGAAACATGTTTTTTATTTTTTAGGTTAAAGGTATTAAATAGGATAAACTATTCCAATAACCAATTTGAAAGTGAATGCGATTGTTTCCCTATTGAGATGTCAAATTTAATGAGGATGGGAGCTCACAAAATCATGATAATACTAGCTCAACTAGATCATGTTGTGAATAATAACTTGAATCATGTAGAACTACCTACTTCACCAAATAAATAGAAAGTTGTAGTAAAATACATTATGAGAAAAAGGTTTCCAATATTTATTGGATCTTTTAATCCCCTTATCATACAATAATGTTTTAATTCCTTTGAGATGATATTCTAGGTCCACCAATTCTCATAATAAGATAAAGTCATGCTTCTGATCTATCATATTGAGGGGGAAGCTAATCAATGATGGAATTTTATTAATAACATGAAGTAAAACAAGTAAACTTATTCCATAGAATGTGAATTATTAATGAAAATATTTTTAATAAATATTTTCCCAGAACACCCTATCTTACCAGAGAGAAGGGATTCTTTTTCTAAAGAAAAATGAAAATGAGCTTATCAGGGTGTATGAGGAAAACCTCACATGGATTTCATTATATTCCTCTAGATTAATAATTATCATTTAAGGAAAGGTGGACTGTTTCTTTTTTGTAATGCAGCTGGGTCTACTAAAATAATTGGTTACTCGAGACTTTAACAACTTTGAGGGGATTTTTCATTGTCCCCATAAGGTTGGAATGTAGATTTACGACTCTCAGTGGTATCATTGATTAAAAGGGTGAAATTTATTTTAATATGGGAGGATAAAAAAATCAATCACATAGATGAATGAAATCCCAGCATCCCACATTTCAAATGTGTTGGAAGGAGATTCTTGGGAACAATATAAGAGATGTCGATAGATGATTTAAATGTGAAAAAGAGGGTAATCATGATAATCATTGCTGAAGGGATAAGAATAATCCCACTAATGTAGAATATTAAAGGAAGGTTTATATCAAAACTCAGTATGTAGGATGGTTCTTTAGTTGAAAGGAACATTTCCATTATGAAATATATTTCTACAAGCCAATGGTTGTCAGAGATAATCAATGAAAACAACCTCCAATGCTTTCAGGATGTGAATATGATATCACTACTGCTGAGGTGGATCTTGAAAATTATATGTTGATACCTGTGTTGGTTATTCATTAAAGAATAGAAAACATTCTTTTCATTTATATTTATACACATTATTTCATATTTTTCATTTTTTATAGAACTATTAAGACACCACTTCAAAATATCAAGTTTGAGTATTCTGTGAGACTAGTGAATGGGGTAATTATTGAATCTAATTTATATAAATCATCTAAATTAAATGTTTTTGGAATTAAGCTGAAAAAATATAATCTTAATTACTTTGGAAAATTTTGATGATATATTTGGTATATATTAAATATCATTATATGAATACAACATCAACTATTTTTAGAGAGAGATCACTTTTCACGTACTGAGGCATCCAACAATTATGTACAAATTTTAGGAGTTGTTTAAATATCCATTGGAATATCCTTATTAATCATGGATACTTTTAAATTACGAGAGTAATTATATATCTCAAATAACTATGATAAATGACAGGATAATTATTGATTACATTCCCATTGTTAGGGACTACACATATGTGATCCATAAAGAATCTCTCATCCATCCTCAAGATTGAATGGTTGAGTTTTCAGTTGAAATTATATCAAGATCTTTGAAAATATCAAAGACTCCTTAGAGGATGACCACCATTGAGTCAGAAGAATTGAGGAATTAGTTACAGGAGAATATGAACAAGGGTTTTACATGCCTAAGTGTTTCCATGTGTGGGGCACAATTTTTCTTATTTAATAATAATAATGGATCAAAGCACCCATGTATTGATTATCACGAGCTAAAAAAATCATGATAAAGAACAAGAATCCATTTCTATGGATACATGATTTGTTTGATCAACAATATGGGGCCAACTATTTCTCTTAGAAATACATTTAGTCGGTATATCACCAATCAATGGCTAAAAAGAAAGATATTCCAAATACTACCTTTTGAACGATGTGTGGACACTATGATCTCATAATTAATCCCTTCAGACTGACTAATGCTCCCTTAATTTTCATGTAAATAATGAATAGAGTCTTTAGATATTACCTTGAGAAATTGGTTATCGTATTTATAAATTATATTCTGATATACTATAAGATTAATAAGGATTTTTATGACAATTTATATACTATACTAAATATTTTTTGAGGGGAGAAACTATATAAAAATTAATTTAAATGTGATTTCTGTATGGAGGATGAATCATTCTTAGGGAATTTTATCATTATAAACGAGATATATATATATATACCTTTTTAAGACAATACTAATTGTGGAGAGGCCAATACCAGCATATTTTATAGTGATCCATAGTTTCCATGGTCTAGCTTGACATTACCAATGATTTTTGAGGAACTTGTAATGATTGTAATACACACTTACCATGTTGAATCAGGAGGAACTAATGTTTTGGTGGAAACATGAATGTGAAGAATACTTAAAAAATTTCAGAATGAAGGTCAATCGCCACACCAAATGTTATACTACCCACAATTGGATAACTATTTATAGAATATAGTGATGCATCAAATAAGGGATCAAGATGTGTACTGATGGAGAATGATAAATTGATAGACTATACCTCAATGAAGATTAATGTTACTGAAAAAAACTATCCCACACATGTTACGATGTTGTTTGTTGTGATATTCATGTTGATAATATGGAAGTATTATCAATTGGGGGAGAACTATGATATATATACATATCACAAGGGCCTAAAATATATATTCAGTTATAAGAAGCTTAATACGCACTAGGTAAGATGGTTATAGATCATCAGAGATTTTGACTACTCAACCCACAACCATCCCGGTAAAGAAAATAAAGTAAAAGATTACATAATTATAAGTGACCATAAAACATTATAAATGATGATAATTGAAAATAATATAGTTTTCTTAAACATATAGTTGATTGTATTTGTAATCATAAAGGAATGAAAATCATCGATACTTTCTAAAATGATTTCTGAACCATCCAATTTAAATACGGTAAAATATGATCAAAGAGATTATGTAAAAATTTAGAAGAATATAGAAGCTATATAAAATGCGGAATCCCTAGAGTTCAAATTTAATTAGGAAAGAGTTGAATGATTTGGGTCATGACAATGCTTACCATTAAATATAGAGATGAAGATCGATATTTTGAATGATTCAAATTGCTAAAACTTCTCCATTCACCAAGGAGAACAAACATTAACTAAGATATCTAAGAGTAAAATTGGTGGGACAATATGAAGAAGAAGATCACTGAATTTATATTTATGTGATTGGGATTTCAACACTTGAAGACTGAAAGAAAAATTTTTAATGGTATGGTGACACCAATACCCATACACTCATGTAAATGTGAAAATATTACCATGTAATTTATAACTGGACTTCCGAGTACACTCGGAGGAAATAATAAAATATGGGATGTTGTGAACCATCTTACAATGAATTTTAACTTTATTTAAATTAGATAGGAATTATAACTCGATCAACTGAAAGAGATATACATCGTGAAATTGGTGAGGCTGCAAGGAGAACCATTATATATTATATCTGATTTAGATCCAAGATTTTACTCCAAGTTCTAGAAAACTCTATAACATTCTCTAAACAATGACCTGAATATTAATATGACTTATCAATCCATGACTAATGGATAATATGACATGAATATTCCAATTTTGAAATATATATTGAGGGTCTTCTCTATGGATATTAATGAAAGATGAGAAAAAATATTCCTTTCATAAATTTTTTATATAACATAGTTCTCAATAAAGTAACCAAATGGATCCTTATGAAACCATTTATAGTAAAATTTGTAGAAGACAAGGATTATGGGTTGAATCTAGTGAACATAATCTCTTGGTACATAAAAAGGGTTGATGAAATTATGGATAATTTAAAGACCATTCAGTAGAACATCAGGGCTACCCACAACCGACATAAGTGATATGTATAAAATAATAAATGGGACTAAGAGTTTGGTGTCAGAGTAAAGGTATTTATATACATATCTACATGGAAGATAGTCACGATATTTGGTAATAAAGTAATGTTATATCCCAGGTACATCAACCCTTTGAGATTCTGGGTCATATTAAAGTTGTTTTCTATTGATTATCACTTCCACCCACCATGTATCTAGTACACGATGTATTCAATGTATCACTCTTAAGGAAGTAAATAACAGATCCCTAACATGTACTGGATTGAGAGCTGGTAAAGTAGGAAAATGACCTTTAGTATGAGGAGCAGACTGAGAAGAACTTATACTATAGAGATAAATTAATATTCAATAAGATTACTCACATGGTAAAAATAATAAGGATGAACCATAAATAAAAATAGGTTAGATGAGAACTAGAGGAAGAAATTATGGTTAAACACCATCACCTAGTTTAACCTTAGTATGTAAAAAAAATTTCTTGGGGGATGTTTCATAAGTTGGAAGAATGTAATAACAATGAATTTTATCAATTATATTTCATGTCTTATAATTATGTCATGTAGTGTAAATATGAAATATCACATAGAGAAACAAAACAACAATAATTCTCATAAATGAATATTGAGACATTAGAAATCAAATAAATATAATAATAATTCCGAATATTATATAGGGTTAATAAATAGAAAATAAGAGAATAAGATTAAGATAATTTGGACAGGCATGATCCACTAGAATGAACCCACTCATGAATAATGGTGTAGAAAAAAATATTGTTAATAATACAATATTAATTATAAGGGTGAATGTATATATAAACAAGTGATAAGGTATAAGTGAATTCATAATGAATGAAATAATTGGTATTTACAGGATATAAGAAACCCATATGACTGTTATAAATCAAACTATTGGAATATTAATCAGACTATTTTAGTAGTAACATGACCATTGATATAGTAGTATAACCATTAAGAATAGTAATTGTAGAGAACCAAATCTTGATGTACATATACATTACATTACTTTTGCGGAATACTTAATACATGAAAAAATAGACACCCAAAGACCCTATTAGTTTAGTGTCTTTGGAAACATGGAACATCATCTTCTATTCATGGTGAAAGATCTTCAACATCTCCCATAAAGGTCTTCCCTATTTGTTTTCTTAACTAAAACCTTTCTTTAAATACTTATGTGCAGTTTCTTCCGTATGTGTCCGAGACTCCTGTATAGTGGGTTTAAACATATTATTATCTTATAATATAATCATAATAACATTTATGATATCATATATGATTCACTTATGACTTTATATTAACCGTTCATTTGTCAATTCCATGTTAAAAGAGTGTTTTGGGTAAAATCGTTTCATTTATCGTACGTGTTTGGACTTTTTGTATCTTGATATTATTATTACTTATATAATGATTTACTTACTTCCAGAATGTAAATCATGATTTATATATATCATTATATTTTGTATATATATATCATAGTTATATAAATGAAATAAAATACACCGTTCATGGAGACGGTAGGCCATACGTACGCCTGAATGTTGTTTTCCATTCGTTATTGACTTGATGGAAGTAAATAGATGATATATATATAAACATAAATCTAGAAGATTTATTATGTCATATAGTTCATTATTATTCATTAAATATACTTTATAATAATTCTTTAATGGTTAACATGGAGAATGAATCTCATCGCATCATGTAGATGATAATCCGTGCATACGCACGAGCGATGATATCATTCCCATAATTATTGAATGGAATTGGATTGGATGATATAATATATCATAACTTGTATCATGTTATAATAATCATATATAGTTATTCTTTACAGCATTATACCCATCCAAGTAAGGTAGTGGTAGAAAAACATATCACACCATGGCGTGGAGATGGTATTCCATACGTACGCATGTGCGGTGATTTTATTTTTCATAGGATGGATAGAATATACCCATCCATGTAAGGTGGTGGTAGAAAAACATATTACACCACGTCGTGGAGACAGTATTCCGTACGTACGCACGCGCGCTGATTTTGTTTTTCATAGGATGGATAGAAGGTGAAATATGGTTGTTTCATATTTATAATAGCATATCTATATATAAGTAATACTGATGTTATTACTTTATAATGAAACAACTAAAGAAGAGGAAGTATAAGAAGAACGAAACTTTAAAGAATCGGTAGAAGAGATTACCTCTTCTTCGACGTGCCTCTTTTAAACTTCCTCTTAGGGAACTATAGTTGGTATTTTGAGAAGACCATAACCTCTATGATATAAGTAGAGAGGTTTATAAGTAAAATTGGTAGGGGTTGGCTGATCCTGAAGGCTCAAAATTGTGCAAAGAGGAGATGGAGGAGGTGGCCTTTTATAAGGGAGGAGAGGGGCCCCTTAGAAAAAACTTAAAATATTGTTTTATAATAAATTTATATTCGGTTTATAATGGCTCCAAAGTGACTTATTTAGAGTCTAGGGTGGGGATGGGTCGAAATCCTCTAAAACAATAGGTTTTATACAAGTTTAGGTTACTATTTAAACCTTATCATTTAGATTTAACTCTAAGTTAAATAACTTAACTTTTTGTAGTGTCTTCTTGTATTCCTATGATATATGGTAATTAAAATTACTATAAAATAACAATAGAACCCCAATTGGTTCATTAATGTCATATAAATTATTATATAAGTCTTTTGGATGAACCTTAGATTTCTAGAACCATTATATCAATTAATAATATAATATTTGTTTTATAAACTCTTTTATGTCAATATTGATAGTATTTGGTATTTTGTTTTCTCTTTATTCATAATAGCATTATTTCTTCGAAAAAATTCATCTAACCAAACCTAGTATTCTATATTAACCTAGAAAATTAATGTAATTCATAAAAAGTCTCAAATTACTTTTATTGGGGTATTTATAATATTGATTATGTTAATATTTCATTAATAAGGTAATTACTGCATCATCATTGTGTCATAAATAAATTAAAATATATAATTTCTAAAAAATATAAATAAAATATGATCATGTAGGAAATCTTTTTAACTTTATAATGAATATTTATAGTCGAATTTATCTGATGTATAACCCTATATTAATAATTTTTTAGTTATTAATTTTTGATTTTAACTCTTTTAACTGTTCATTAAAAAAAATAATAAGTGTCCAAATCTAATCTATGTTGACCTAAAGGGTCATATTTTATTACTAAGTTTTTTTGGTTGAATTACACTTATCCAGTAGAATTAGGACAAGTGTTAGGGTAATAATAATATCATTTGTAACCTAAATTACCCTATTTACTTTTAACCGTGGTAAATAAAAGTAAATAGTTACTATTCACCAAAAAATATTTTTATCTTATTGAACCACATTTAACTTAAAGATATCAACCATGTCTCTCGAATTTTTGAAATTTCACTCACAGAAGCTGTAAAATTAGGTTTTATGTAAATTTTCAAATTCTCCTAGATGGTGGGTAAAAGACGGTAAAAAGTTCAATAAAAATTTTATATATCTAAAATTATTATAAAATGACTTCAAGGAATTAAATTGAACATATATAGGTATTATGTATCTATTTTTTTTCAAAAATAAATTTAAATAAAATAAATTATTATTTAAATAAAAAGTCAGTTTTAACCAATAACTTAGTGTTTTCACTATTCATCAAAAATTGAAAGTTTTTAGAAAAATACTAAAAATTCACCCTGGGATAATTTCAATATTCCGAATCCAAAAATGAAGTCCATTTTGAAAGATAAAATTTATAAAATTTCAAAAAGTGATTATTACTATTCATAATGGCTAGTTTATATAATATTTTAATAACATATCGTTGTTTAGTGAAACTCGGTATTGCGTACAACACACGCTATTGGGGAAGATTGCAATTGCGGGTAATGCATGCCAAGGCAAGGTTGCATGTAGTGAAAGATTCCTTTGTCTTTTCGTATAATATAATCCAACCATATTTCATTTATAAATTGAATATATATATATATACACACTCAATGTTGCGTAGAATAACTTCTATCAAACGAACTTGTAATTGTGTGTAACACAATCCAAGAATAGTGTTGCATATACTGAAAGCTAATACGGTTTTTCGTATAGTGCAAGATAATCTTAGAGTAGCATAAAACACAATAAATCAAATAAATTAAAATAATACTTCTCAAAAAATCTCGGGGTGGTACATTCAAGCCCCTTAAAATGAAATTTTCCCTCGAAATTCATCGGGGTTATAAATCATTTACTATTTGAAAGTTTCTTTCATTGAAACAGACATCATAAAAAGGAATACTAAATCATAATTTTAAAAAGGAACGTTAGAAACATAATGAATACCCAAAGTAACTCATCACTGAGTTTCCTTATAGGAGAATATAGGAGAAAATATGGATATGGATGTGAAATCTAACCATCAAGTTATGATAGAGAATGGTAGAGAACATGGCTATAAAAAATCCAACATTCACAAAGCCATAAATTTTTGATGATCTGAGCTATTATCTAATTTATCAGATATAAGGGAACTAGGACAACATTTTTGATTTTGAAGATCATTTCCCTAATGTTGAATAATTTTTGAATTAAAAGAAATACTTACTTAATTTTGATATAATCTCACTGTTGTTTGTGCGATGAAGAATTTACACTTCATCTCTTAATGAAATGAAGTTGGATTTTTCTTCTGTGAAGTGTTAGTAGATCATGTGATATAATGATGGGTCATTCTATCTATCTCAAACAAAAGGTTAGGAAAAGATATCAAATATACGTAAGTCCATCTATGGCGAGTTTAATCTTATATGATTCCAAAAATGGACTTATACTTAATCTATCATACATCTTAATAAAATAAAACTTGTTTCTACTAAACATGGACTTCTTGTAGGCCATATGTAGGGGATAAAGGTCTATCGCACTTCGGTTGTGGGTTCGATTCCCGCAACCTTGTTTGACGTGATGGGATGTCGTCCGTCCTGCAGGTTGTACTTTTTCTAAAACTACACTATTATAACATTACAAAAAAAATATCTAAAAAAGTTCTAGCCTTAAATAATAATATCTGATGTCCAACATTATCTATTCTAATCTTTAGACTTATCCAAAATACTTCTATCCAATCTCATAGTGTAATGTAAATGATTACTAGTAATGTCATCTACCGATTATGTGAATACCATCATTTATCATTTCATATATCTTGTTGGCCACATTCTGAACATGTGAATACCTTAATCATGTATTCTCTTGAAAAATGAATACCCATTGAACCTTAGTGAAAACATGAAATCTGTGAAAAGTTAACTCTTTCACATACCAAAATCCCAAAATTTCTATATACTCAAACCATGATATCAATTTGTCCTTATATCAGTCATGATCTCATTAATACTATCAGACATATTATTTTCTCTTTATCCCTTCATTATGCACATATTATCTACTTTCTAAAAATATTTCAATCAATTTTCATGGTTACCAGTACCATTTATCATCTACTTTGAAATACTCAAGGAAAGACAACAGTGTAACAATCCTTAGATTTTTCTTTATTCTATAGTACTATATATTATTCTTGATAAACATTCAATCATTCCACTACCTTCTCATACCATTGACAAAGCTTTATAATTTTATCCCTCAACACTTCTTTCATCTCATATATCATTTGTAGTGTCTTCATCATCAACAACATAAATACAACACATGCGACCGCACTGATTATCTTCATGAGATTTTCCCATAGGGAATTGGTTTGCATAATGCCCATACATTCCACATTTAAAACAATTAACCATTTTTGATGTCTTAGAAATGCCATTATACTTGTCCATTGTGTTAACATAACCTTTTCCTTTTTAATTAATAGATTTGTGTCCTTCTTTTTCACACCCAAAGAATCTTCCAGTTTCATTGAAACATTCACCCTGATGCCTCTTCCCACATGATTTACATGAGGGAAATTGCACTTCCTTTCCTCTATGATCATCATGAAACTCCATATTTATCTTATTAGCTAAGTCATGAATCTTACTGAAGTTGAGATTGTTGATCATATTATGAGATTGCTGATTAGGAAAAATAACGATGTTTCGCCTTCCAAATACCGTCTCATTTGGTATCTCATGAAGAATATCATTCCATTTTCCATCATATTCCCCATTCACATGAATCTTCCTATTTCCATACATTTTCTAAAATCCAAAAATAATAGTGTTAGAGGAAATAATCATGTTAGGAAAACAACATAATAAAGGGGGTGCACCTTAAATATCTAAGATCTTAGGTTTAATTCTATGACTGTTACCATAATTCTAGGACTATAACCTATACTTATACTTAACCTTAGGGACATCCCTAGACATACCATAGAAATACCTCTAGGGATCTCACTAAAGTTTTCACATCCTAGTTTCCAAAGGTTGACTAAACCTTCGCTCTGATACCAATTGTAGAGACCCAAAGCTTGACATACATAGACGTTACATTACTTTTGGGAATACATAATACATGTCAAAAACAGACGCACAAAGACCGTATTTGTTTAGTGTCTTTGGAAACTCGGAACATCATCTTCTAGTCAGGGTGAATGATCTTCAACATCTCCCATAAAGGTCTTCCCTATTTGTTTTCTTACCTAATACCCTTTTTTAAATACTTATGTCCAATTTCTTCCGTATGTGTCTGAGACTCCTGTATAGTGGGTTTAAACATATTATTATCTTGTAACAGAATCATAATAATATTTATGATATCATATATGAATCACTTATGACTTTATATTAACCGTTCATTTTTCAATTCCATGTTAAAGCATTGTTTTGGGTAAAGTTGTTTCATTTATCGTACGTGTTTGGACTTTCATTTCTTGATATTATTATTACTTATATAATGATTTACATACTTCTTGAATGTAAATCCTGATTTATATATATCATATATATTTATTATATATATATATATATATATAATTGATAGATAAATGAAATGAAATACACTGTTCATGGAGACGATAGACCGTATGTATGCATGAACGTTGTTTTCCTCTCCTTATTGACTTGAATGGAAGTAAGTAGATGACATATATATATACATAAATCTAGTAGCTTTATTATTTCATATATTTCATTGTTATTCATTATATATACTTTATAATCATTCCTGAATGGTTAACATGGAGAATGAATCTCATCTCGTAGTGGAGACGTTAATCCGTTTGTAGGCACGAGCGATGATATCATTCCCATAATTATTGAATGGAATTGGAGTGCATGATATAATATTTCAGAACTTTTATTATGTTATAATAATCATATATAGTTATTCTTTACGCCATTATACCCATCCAAGTAATGTGGTAGTAGAAAAACATATTACACCATGGCGTGGAGATGGTATTTTGTACGTACGCACGCACAATGAGTTTTTTTCATGGGATGGATAAAATATACCCATCCAAGTAAGGTGGTGGTAGAAAAACATATTACACCACGGTGTGGAGATGGTATTCCGTACGTACGCACGCGTGATGATTTTTTTAGTAGCATGGATAGAAGGTTAAATAGAGTTGTTTCATATTTATAATAACGTATTAGTATATAAGTAATACTGATGTTATTACTTTATAATGAAACAACTAAATAAGATGAATTTTAAGAAGAATGAAACTTGAAAGAATCAGTAGAAGAGATTACCTCTTCTTCGACGTGCCACTTTTAAACTTCCTCTTAGGGAACTAGAGTTGGTAATTTGAGAAGACTAGAACCTCTATGATATAACTAGAGAGGTTCAGAAGAGAAATTGGTAGGGGTTAGCTGATCTTGAAGGCTCAAAATTGTGTAAAGAGGAGAGGGAGGAGGAGCCCTTTTATAAGGGAGGAGAGGGGAAGCTTAGGAAAAACTTAAAATATTATTTTATAATAAATTCATATTCAGTTAATAATGGATCTGAAGTTACTTATTTAGATGGTAAGGTGGGGGTGGGTCTAAATCCTCTCAACCAATAGGTTTTAGACAGGTTTAGGGTACCATTTTAACCTTATCATTCAGATTTAACTCTAAGTTAAATAATTTATCTTTTACCGTGTCTTCTTGTATTCTTACAATATATGGTTAATAAATTTACTATAAACAGACAATAGATCCCCAATTGGTTCATTAATGTCATATATATTATTATATAAGTCTTTTGTCTGAAAATTATATTTTTAAGACCATTATATCAATAAATAATATAATATTTTTTTAAAAACTCTTTTATGTCAATTTTGACACTATTTGGTATTTTGTTTTATGTAAATTCATAACAGCATTATTAATTCAAAAAAAATACATCTAACCAACACTAATATGTTATATGAACCTATAAAATTATTGTAATTCATAAAAAGTTTCAAATTACATTTATTTGGGTTATTATAATATCAATTATGTTAATATTTCATTAATAAGGTAATTACTGCATCATCATTGTGTCATAAATAAATTAATTTATTTAATGTCTAGAAAATATAATTAAAAACAAATTATGTAGGAAATCGTTTTATATTTCTAGTGAATATTTATATTTGAATTTATCTTATGTATAACCCTATATTAAAAATGTTTTAGTTATTAAACATTGATTTTAACTCTTTTAACTCTTCTTTAAATAAAATAATAATAAGTGTCCTAATATAATCCAAGTGGACCTAAAGGGTAATATTTTATTCCTAAGGTTGTTTTTGGTTGAATTACACTTATCTAATAGAATTAGGACAAGTGTTAGGGTAATAATAATATCATTTTTATGCTAAATTACCCTATTTACTTTTAACTGTGGTAAATAAAAGTAAGAAGTTACAATTCACCAAAAATTATTTTTATCTTATTGAACCACATTTTACTTACTGATATCAACTGTGTCTCTTGGAATTTTGAAATTCTACTCATAGAAGCGGTAAAATTATGTTTCATGTAAATTTTCAAATTCTAATCAGAGGTGGCTAAAAGACGATAAAAAGTTCAATAAAATTTTTATATATTTAAAATTAATATAAAATGACTCCAATGAATTACATTGAATTTATATTGGTATTATGTATCTATTTTGACCTAAAATAAATTTAAATAAAATAAATTATTATTTAAATAAAAATTCTGTTTTAACTAATAACTCAGTGTTTTCACTATTCATAAAAATTGAAATCTTTCAGAAAAATACCAAAAATTCACCCTAGGCTAATTTTGATATTCCAAATTCAAAAATGAAGTCCATTTTGAAGGATAAAATTTATAAAATTTCAAAAAGTGGGTATTAATATTCATCACTGATAGTTTATATAATATTTTAATAACATATCTTTGTTTAGTGAAACTCAGTATTGCGTGCAACATACACTATCGGGGAAGGTCGCAATTGCATGTAATGCAAGCCAAGTCAGAGTTACATGTAGTGAAAGATTCCTTTGTTGTTGTGTATAATAAAATCCAACCATATTTCATTTATACATTGAAAACACACACACACACACACACACTGAATGTTGTGTAGAATAACTTCTATCAAACAAACTTGAAATTGTGTGTAACACGATCTAAAAATAGTGTTGCGTATACTACAAGCTAATACTGTGTTGCGTATAGTGTAAGATAATCTTGGTGTTGCATACAACACAACAAATCAAATAAATTAAAAAGAATACTTCTCATAAAATGTTGGGGTGTTACAGTAATCCATCCATTTGAAAATTATCCTCACATATGGAAATTTAAAATAATATTTAGGAATCATATAAAATGAAAATTTAATATATTTAAACCATGTTACAAGAAAATAAATGTTTTAAAAATGATAAATTAAGGGTTTGTATTTTTATAAAACATAAAATTTATAGTAACACATTTTTAATAAATATAATGATTTAAAATAATGTTTTTTTCATATAAAGGATTTATAAATTAATATTTAGTTTTATTATAATTATAAGATACTTTTATGAAACCATAAATAAATTTTCAAAGGGTCAAAAAATCGATTATAATATTTAAACCCCTATTTAAAAAAATTAGGATTTTATTTGGAAATTAAATTTATCATAATTATAGAATGAATTTCATAAAATGGATTCCTTTTTTAAAATATACACATCAAGAAATAGTTATAGTCATTTTTTGGATGTGTCTAAAATGGTAGATTTTTTGGTGAATAGTGAAATACTGTAATTTATGATAATTAACATTATAATCCAAATACAGAATTTTTGAGTCAAGGATGATGTATGAAGCCATTAGTTCTACCTCACATGAACCATTTAATTTATATAGTCACAATAATCTATACTATTTATATTCTTAAGCCAAAATAGTTAACAAATGAATGTAATAATCGAAAACACCCCTATCATCCCCTTACAAATACCACCCTCACCACCCCTTATATCCACGCATAATATGCCTTGATTGTTTCCAAATGTCTTCCAAACATTATCCAAACCACTGTACTCACATACAAGTGATTATATACTCACAAATAGACCAATTCCATGTTCCTTAAATGGTCCTTTATGTAGGTGATATTAAACAGGTAACAATGTCAAACTACCTATTTCATTTCCTTTTGTTCTTATAACATATGTTGACACCATTAATCAATAAAATAATAATAACTATAGTTTCATATCTATAATATAATTTTATATTACTAATTTTTTTTCTTCTATCCATCCCTTTTCTAATCTCATCTCTTTCAATGAAACAATACCATTATCCGAATTATGGAGGATAACCATCTCTATGGATAATGAGTTTTTTTTCCATTACCACATTCAAGGAAAGTCATAAAACTATTATTATGGATAAATAATAGTCTAATAAGTATATTATAACTAATTTATTATTTTTTAACTAATATCTAAACTTTTTATTAAATAAAATGTGAAAAGTTCATGATAGTTAGTAAAACCACCTAAATTAAATATTCACATAACCATAATGTTTTTTACTAAAATAACCATCCTATTATACAAAGGAAATTGATACACGAGACCATTTATACTTCATGAAGTGAATTAATTCCATTTAATTTTACTTTTTGTATATTATTCCCATTTTATAATAATATACATAACTATACAAAAGTTAAATGACCATGAAACCATGATACAAACAGTCCTGAAATGAAAAAATTGAACATTAAAACTCATCAAAATGACCATAAATAAACTTAATAAAATTATAATAAATCAAATAAAAGATTAATTTTTTTCTTAATAAAGTAATTAATTAATCAAATTTTACTATAGAGGTCATGAATTACATGTTTATAACGCATTTAGACATAGGGTAAGAGATCTATCAAAACCTCTATATTTCATTTATGTAACGCTTTACCCCACTTTTCCAAAATTTACAGCTACATTATTATTATATACTACGTGAATATTTTTTATCTACATTTCAAATATATAAATAAATATATATATATATATATCTTAATTCATATTCATTTTATGGGAAGTACATGTTCTAAAAAGGATTCCTTCTCAATTCATCTTGATAGGAAAATCGAATTAATGAGAAGTTCTCTATTTCTTAACCATTTTCTGGTGCCCTCCATAAACTAATTTAAGCCACCAATTTGTTTATAAAATCAATTATTTTCTCTTGGAAAACAATATTAGTTCATTTCTGGTATATGAAAATAATTATCCATGTTTCCTCTTTACAAAACCTTTATTATTTTATTTAAAAACTCACAAAAGTGTCATATTTTTAAAGTTTCATAGACATGATTTTATATATTTTACATTAGTGCAACATTTTTATTCATGGGTTATTCTTATTTTTTACTTTATTATTTTCCAGTAATGATTTAACCGCTTCTTTCATGCATACCATTGCAATATGTGATTTTGTTATGCCTTATGACCCCATTGCGAAAGCAAATTATTTCATAAGCTAAGATGATAGAGATAATATTTTCATTATTTTTAATTTGTGTTTCAGTGATTTAACCGCTTCCAATTAATCAATTTGAGCTTATTTGTATCATTTTAGGGTTTTGATGAATTGTGGGCTTAATTGTGGAAATTGGTTAATTCTGGAAATTTAATAGTTTTTTTGGAGCACCTGTATTTGGGGCATATATTTTTTATTTTTAATTCAAATTGTGTGATTCCGTTTTTTAGCCTTTCCTTACTCGTGGGATTCAACGCAGTCTTCTAGACCAAGGTCAAATTTGACACACAATGCCCAGACAAATTCATCAAATAGAAAAAGTTTTCTGGCTGATAGAAAGGACCCCATCATAATTAACGAGGTATATCTCGGCCGACACAAGTCTAAATGAGATGAGTCAAGCTGTAAAAAACATAGGACTCAGTGCATCACATTCCCATTAAATTTCATGAAGACCTACAGTCATTGAAGCACCCATTGCATGCATCCAAAAAGAGAAAGTTGAAGAGTTATCTCATGTAGAAAAATTTGTCAATAATAATTCGAGGGAAAACATTTTTACACTTGGACAAATTCGGTGAGATTTTGTGGAACCATGAACAAGACATAGAGGAACAACATTTATGAAGACAATTTTTTGAGATTTGTCTATTTAATATTCTAAACAGACTCCAACGTTCAATGGAATAATTTTTGAGCTAAAATTTCAACTCCACAAGCCTATAAATAAGAGTGTTCACTTCCACTCAAAGAGGTTGAAGAAGATGCAAGAGGGGATGGGAAATGGGGATTTAGATCTTGAATTTCTCTATATTTTATATTTTCTATTTTCTATTTTCTTTGTTTCATCCTGATCTCTTCTTCCCTTTTCAAATCTATGACACTTCACATGGAGGGGTAAAACCTTTGAATGATTAGGGAAGGGGGAGTTTAACTTTTGTAATGTCGGAGTTTTGTTCTTAAATATAAAAACCTTTATTTCTTTTTAATGACTTATATTATCATTATTTTGAAATTCTATTACTGCGATTATGTTTTGGGTTTGGTTTATTCATCTATAATATCTTTGGTTAAAGAATTTTGATCTCCCTCCACCTAGTGAAATTTGTCTCGATCGAGCATATTGTGTTAGGTGGTGAGTCTCACTACTGGAAAAGAAGGTTATACCAACGGTTAAAAACCGTTGGAATAGGCTGGAAAACCGTTGGCTAGTAAGCTGTGAGGAAAGACTTATACCAACGGTTTGATCCAAACCGTTGGTATATGGGTTATATAAATTTAATCCACTATATACCAACGGTTTATAACCGTTGGTAATGAATTTGTGGAAGTCTTATACCAACGGTTTAGAACCGTTGGTAATGTGATTTTCAGGAAAACCTATACCAACGGTTTAGAACCGTTGGTATTGGTTTTCCAGCAACACCTATACCAACGGTTATAAACCGTTGGTATTGGATTTCCAAAAATCCAGACACCTATACCAACGGTTTAAAACTGTTAGTATTGGATTTCCAAAAATCCATACACCTATACCAACGGTTTAAAACCATTGGTATAGTGTTTTTCCAAAATCCGACCACCCTTATACCAACGATTTATAACCGTTGGTATAGAGTTTTTCCAGAACTGCACACAGCAGCCCTCCTCCCTCCAGTAGCCCCTCCACTGTACACCTGTATACAGACTTGAAACAGACTTGAAAATGGAATTTTCAGCTCATGTAAATGAAAAATCCATTTTCATGAAAACCCATTACAAAACCATCTCATGTTATGCAATTACATGAATGAAAACTAATTTTAAAACCAAAATAAAAATGCTGTATTATCAATGACAACTAATTTTAAAACCCAACTCACTAAACTAAATGACAATGTAGAAACACACAACATCCAATATCTTACCACCTCAATAATACTCCTTGGCATGAAATATTATATAAAATAATTTTAATGTAATATTAACAAGTAATGATATATTGAATATGAACAACTAATTGATACAAGAAATAAAAGTTGGAACAAATAATTTACACATTATTAAAGATATTAACCTTCAGTTGAGGTGTAATAAGAAAATCTATAATCAAATGCATTATGAAGCTGAATAAAACCTGAATGTGTGAATATTATAATGTGAGACTGAATAAAACATGATAAAAAATCATTAGTTAGAGATTTCAAGCCAAATAATGACCAAAAAGAGAGAAATAAAAAAATTTGTCTTGCTTCAGATCTATCATTGATCTGTTACATGGGGTCGATGAAACATAAGGCTTTATTAAGATCGTAATGTGATATTAGTCCACTAGATTGAAGAAACCAATGATTTTGGTGCTTGGTTGAGATATAAACAAGATCTATGGGGTGATAATCAAACTGTAAGAACCCAATTACCCATTTCTATGCATGGATTTTGTATTCAGGTTTCTTTGAGGAAAATGTAACATTGATTTCCTTTCCAGACCACGTACAGGTCGTCTCTCAGCCATGTACCAAGTCATGCTGTGTCGTGGTCGTGCCTCTTAAGGTGAGGCCCAATAAAAGCTTATACACTGTGTGTATTGTTAAAGGAAATGTCGTGTATTTTATTTCTTATTTAATATAAGGGAGAGGGGTCATGTATCATTTTCAAAATTAACCTCTTTTGACCTTGGTTCATCCATGTTCGGCCAGGAGCGACAATTATTCTCTGAGCCACTGATTCTCCTATCAATGTCCAATCAGAACTCTGGAAGGTGCATTGGGATCCCACCAATGAGTTCTCCCTTCACCTTAATCCTATCCTCCAAATTCCTCTCCTAATTTTATAGATATAGATTTGATAATTTATGAATCTTTTGTGGATTTTCAATGATCTAGGATAAATCAAGATCCGATATTCAACAATATTGTTCTCACGACTATGAGGTAGGTGGGTTGTGCCTATATGTTGTTTTATCAAGAGTTATATGTGCCTAAAACTCATATACCCATGTTTTTGGTATAAATTACTTGGAATTAGACCGTGATTATCATATGTTATTGGTTGATTAGGTTGTTAAGGTTATTTCTTTGAGATAGGGAACCACAGGGTTGTGTTTCCCTTGATTAATTTGTTAGAGCTATTCGTCCATGACGCCTTAGATGCATACTGCTTTCCATGGATTTTTTTGTAGGATGGATTATTGATTATTAAAAAGCATTGTGATAGTAAGATTACATGAGGTGATTTGATTATTATTATGCCATGTAATAGTTAGATTAGATGAGGTGTGTTGATAATAGTCTACGATGTAATAATTTAAATTAATTGAGGTACTTCTTTTTACCTGTTAATAGATTATTTACATATGATACATGTGGGTGAGATTGTGATATGTCTAAGGGAGAGACTGTGATGCCTGAGGGAGAGGATGTTTTTATTTCTTAAGGTCAAGATAGTGACATGCGTTTAGGCAAGATATTGATGTCTCCAAGGAATGTTTTAGCTATACTTTACTTCAATATTTAATGGTTTTTGATTTCTTTATACTATGTTTACCTTTGTACTTTGTTTTATACATGCATATTCACTAAAATTTGGGCACAAATCTTGTGGTGGATGCCTACTGGTATCATGTCTCACAACCTGTTTGGTTCATACTTTGGTACCAAGCAGATTACACTGAAAAATCCATTTTCATTTTCATGTAAATGAAAAATCCATTTTCATTTGTGACTCATGCACGTCACAAATGACCCATGGATCTTTTTCCTAAAGTTTCAACAGAATCCGAATGCGTTTGGTCAGTTTTCCATATACCGGTAGTTGTTTTCACTTAAAATCATGTCCATTTCAAATAAAAGTAAGACTGTTTGAGTGGTACCGGCCACACCATTCCTGATATTGAGGCGGGGTTGACTCGAACACGACACAAATGACCCATGGATACTTTTCCTAAAGTATCAATAGAATCCGAATGCGTTTGGTCCGTTTCCCGTATGCCAGTTGTTGTTTTTACTTAAACTATTGTCCATTTCAAAGAATAGTGAGACACTTTGAGTGGTGTCGGCCACACCGCGCCTCGGATTGAGGCGGGGTTGACTCGTACGCATCACAAATGACCCATGGATCTTTTTCATAAAGTATCAACACAATCCGAATGCGTTTGGTTGGTTTTCTGTATGTCGTTTATTTTAATTAAAAGCGCATTCGTTTTAAACAAACGAAAGACACTTTTAGTGGTACTGGCCACACCGACCCTCGGATTGAGGCGGGGTAGAATTATACACATCAAAAATGACCCATGGATCGTTTTCCTAAAGTTTCAACAGAATCCGAATGCGTTTGGTCGGTTTTCCGTATGCCGGTAGTTGTTTTCACTTAAAATCCTTTCCATTTAAAATAAAAGTGAGACAGTTTGAGTGGTACCGGACACACCGTGCCTCAGATTGAGGTGAGGTTGACTCATACATGACACAAATGACCCATGGAAAAGTGAGACACTTTGAGTGGTGTCGGCCACACCGGTAGTTGTTTTCACTTAGAATCCAAATGCGTTTGGTCTGTTTCCCGTATGTCAGTTGTTGTTTTTACTTAAACTGTTGTCCATTTCAAAGAAAAGTGAGACACTTTGAGTGGTGTTGGCCACACCGGCCCTTGGATTGAGGAGGGGTTTACTCTTACATGTCACAAATGACCCATGGATCGTTTTCCTAAAGTTTCAACAGAATCCAAATGCGTTTGGTCGGTTTTCCGTATGTCGTTTATTTTAATTAAAAGCGCATCCATTTTAGACAAAAGAAAGACATTTTTAGTGGTACCGGTCACACCGGACCTCAGATTGAGGCGGTGTTGACTCGTACACATCACAAATGACCCATGGATCATTTTCCTAAAGTTTCAACAGAATCCAAATGCGTTTGGTCGGTTTTCCATATGCCGGTAGTTGTTTTCACTTAAAATCCTGTCCATTTCAAATAAAAGTGAGACAGTTTGAGGGGTACCAGCCACACCGTGCCTCATATTGAGGCGGTCTTGACTTGTACATGACACAAATGAACCATGGATACTTTTCCTAAAGTATCAACAGAATCCAAATGCGTCTGGTCCGTTTCCCGTATGTCAGTTGTTGTTTTTACTTAAACTGTTGTCCATTTGAAAGAAAAGTGAGACACGTTGAGTGGTGTCGGCCACAACGGCCCTCATATTGAGGCGAGGTGGACTCGTACATGTCAAATATTACCCATGGATCGTTTTCCTAATGTTTCAACAGAATCCTAATGCGTTTGGTCGGTTTTCCGTATGTCGTTTATTTTAATTAAAAGCGCATCCATTTTAGACAAAAGAAAGAAATTTTTAGTGGTACCAGCCACACTAGCCCTCAGATTGAGGGTGGGTTGACTTGTACACGTCAAAAATGACCCATGGATCGTTTTCCTAAAGTTTCAACAGAATCCGAATGCGTTTGGTCCGTTTTCCATATGCCGGTAGTTGTTTTCACTTAAAATCCTGTCCAATTCAAATAAAAGTGAGACAGTTTGAGTGGAACCGGCCACACCGTGCCTCAGATTGAGGCGGGGTTGACTCGTACATGACAAAACTGACCCATGTATACTTGTCCTAATGTATCAACAGAATCCGAATGCGTTTGGTCCGTTTCACGTATGTCAGTTGTTGTTTTTACATAAACTATTGTCCATTTCAAAGAAAAGTGAGACACTTTGAGTGGTTCCGGCCACACCGTGCCTCGGATTGAGGCGGGGTTGACTCGTACAATAACAAATGACCCATGGATCGTTTTCCTAAAGTTTCAATAGAATCCGAATGCGTTTGGTCGGTTTTCCGTATGCCGGTAGTTGTTTTCACTTAAAATCCTGTCCATTTCAAATAAAAGTGAGACAATTTGAGTGGTACCGGCCACACCGTACCTCATATTGAGGCGGGGTTGACTTGTACACGACACAAATGACCCATGGATACTTTTCCTAAATTATCAACAGAATCTGAATGTGTTTGGTCCGTTTCCCGTATGTTAGTTGTTGTTTTTACTTAAACTGTTGTCCACTTCAAAGAAAAGTGAGACACATTGAGTGGTGTCGGCCACACCGGCCCTCAGATTGAGGTGGGGTTGACTCATAAACGTCAAAAATGATTCATGGATCGTTTTCCTAAAGTTTCAACAGAATCCTAATGCGTGTGGTCGGTTTTCCGTATGTCGTTTATTTTAATTAAAAGCGCATCTTTGACTTCGTGTGGAAGTTGTCTCCAAGAGAGAGGGCTGACCGGAATGATATCGGAGTATTTGGATAGCATCGCAAAAAAACCCTGACATTCATGCCCATATTTCTCAATCATTTGTCCATCAGAATTATATTCAACCATCAACTCTTTCTGGCGGTTCCATATCGCATGCAAGCGAGTACGCCCCCTCCCCCGCCTCTTATCTGTAGATGAATCTGTTATTAAAGAAAAGTAATATCAGTACAAGTTATAATAAAATAAATTTTGGTATAAAAATTTGATAGAGTCAGATGAAGATAACTGTGGTAGTCGGATCAATGGGCGTCACTGGATGTGCAGAAGCTGAAGGAATATCATGTACAGGTAGAGTGTCCCTCAGTGTACACTCCTCAGCCGCATACTGTGTCGCATCAGGAGTCGAAGAAGGTGGAATATAATAGCTCGGGGATAATGAACCAGAAGAAAAAGATGATGGCATAGAGGTCTGGCCAACTGGTAGTGTAAACATCGGAGGTTTAAATATCCCATGTGTCCCTGGAGACACACAAGGATCAAAATGGGGTGAAGAAGATACGTCTGTGGCGGTGGATCGTCTAACTCTCGCCCCATGAGCTCTCGTACCACCGGCCTCAGTACCGGGCCCACTAGATGATCGTCCATCTCTGACACCACCCCTCCTCCTACCACCAGCCACTCTACTGGGAGAAATATCAGGCTCCTCGTCAGATATCTCCCGTCTAGGGGGTCGATCCTGAAAAAAAGTTTAACACATAAGTAAACACAGGATATTATAAGTTATTGAAATATTTATATTATAAATAAAATACTCACAACAGGGATGAGTGGAGGAACACCCATCTGTATCATGCGATGATTATTATCTGTCATCTTTTTCTGTCTTCTCTCTTCAATGGGTGTCATTTCCTGCAATGAAAACAAATATGGATGTAATTAAAAACAGATAACTAATGTGTAACCCAAAAAAATATAGAAAAACCATTCTGATAATAAACATAAAGTAAAAGAAGATTTATGGTGGTTTGAAGGTAAGAACAAGGATACAAACTCTAAATGATGTAGGTGAAACATGTAGGTGAGAACACGACTGTATGATTCTATATATTTCCCACCACAACTTCAGGGGGAGTCCAGGGGGTGGGCTGTCCGCGAGGGTGGTCAGGCTGTCCAATGGGGTAGGGGGAGTCCAGGGGGGTGGGCGGGATGTCCAAGGAGGTGAGCGGAGTGTCCATGGGTTGGGTGGGGCTGTCCGGGGGGGGGGGGGGTACAGGGTGTTAGGGGGTGGGCTATCCAAGGAGGTGAGCGGGCTGTCCGGGGGGGGGGGGGGGGGGGGGCTGTCCAAGGAGGTGAGCAGGCTGTCCGGGGGGGGGGGGGTAAAGGGTGTCCAAGGGGGGTGCGGGGTGTCCAGGGGGTGGGTGGGCTATCCAAGGAGGTGAGCGGGGTGTCCAGGGGGTGGGCTATCCAAGGAGGTGCGCGGGCTGTCCGGGGGGGGGGGGTGTCCAAGGAGGTGAGCGGGCTGTTCGGGAGGGTATAGGGTGTCCAAGGGGGGTGCAGGGTGTCCAAGGGGGTGGGCAGGCTGTCCAAGGAGAGTGCGGGGTGTCCAGGGGGGTGGGCGGGCTGTCCAAGGAGGTGAGCAGGGTGTCCAGGGGGTGGGTGGGGCTGTCCGGGGGGTACAGGGTGTCCAGGGGGTGGGCTGTCCAAGGAGGTGAGTGGGCTATTCGGGGGTGGGCGGGCTGTCCAAAGAGGTGACCGGGCTGTCCGGGGGCGCTACAGGGTGTCCAAGGGGGGTGTGGGGTGTCCAGGGGGGTGCGGGGTCTCTAGAGGGTGGTGGGGCCGTCCGGGGGGTTGGAGGTGTTGAGGGGGTCGGGGGGTGTCTAGGGGGTCATGGTGTCTAGGTGGGCGGGCTGTCCGCGGGGGTGGTCAGGCTGTCCAATGGGGTAGGGGGAGTCCAGGGGGTGGGCGGGGTGTCCAAGGAGGTGAGCGGTGTGTCCAGGGGGTGGGGTCCCATTTAAATATAAATTTAGTGAAATAATAGTAGAAACATTTAAAATTAACCGTGAAATATGATTTAAAGTGTATAAGTTAAAATGAAATATCAAATAAAAACAAATTGAATTTTAATATTGAATGTTTAAATTAAGTCTCGACCCAGATTAATAGTTTTAGTGGGAAAAAAGAAGTGTCACTAGTTGTTTTTATGATTATATTCCATTACATCTCTAGTTTTAGGAGATGTTTGTGTTTAATGACCTGGTTTAAAGTGTGAATGAAATGTCCTATAATTTTGAGATACAAACTATGATATTTTTCACCAACGTACATTTTTGATGAGATATTGTGAGAGAGACACTTTAAGGGAAGTCATTGAAATGTTGTATGATCCATGGATGACCTGTTAATATTGACCTATAATACTGAAATTATGAAGCAACCAATATTTATATATTAGAAGCTGAGGGAGGTCATGGGCGAATAGGATAGAATTATAGACTATTGACCTAATATACCGACATCATGTGGTAGGATTTTTTTGGGGATTCCTATGAGATGAGTAACGGTCATGATTGAAGTACTGGTTTCTCAGTTTTCCTACAACAGTGTGGAAGAGGGGGAATTAAGAACATTTCATGTGATCATGACCCAATAGAGTCTCAACCATGTGGAAGGATAGTCAACATGAAGTGTTTCTGCTGGACCATCCCTCTAGCAGTGACTTGGGATAGACATATTCGAAAACATGTTTTGGAATTGTTTTAATAGCTCAATATCATAAATGAAGATATATAAGTGATGTTTGATCATGTTGTTGATGTGGTGGTTGTGGTTGTGTCATCCATGCCATAATTACACTGAGAAATCAGTGTGTTCCTATTCCAAACAATGAGGTTTTATTACATGTCCATGGTTCATGAAATATCTATTATGTAAAACCTACCCACATGGAGAAGGGTGGCATATGATTTAGAGTGAGAGGTAAGATCAAAGTAGCCTCTACTAGTAAATCCTCTCATTTGGATACTCATGCATCACATGGATTCATATCATCACATGTGGTGAAAATCCTATGTCTCATTATACTATCTTCAATGAGGGTAATGATTCTAGAAATCTAAAAACTGAAATATTAGATAAAGAAGAAGAGGAACCTGAAGGAGGTCGAAGATCCAAACTGGTCCGGCAGAAGGAGCTCCAAAATCGCCTAAATCGGCTGCTGCTGATCCCGTTTAGGGTTCTGTATCCAAATGGGGGAGAAGACGCGCGGCTAGGAATTTGGGGGAAACTTGTGCCAACGAGTTATAAAAACCGTTGGTATATGGCTCTCCAACCACACCTATACCAACGGTTTAATAAACCGTTGGTACAAACCTCCCCAGCCACATTTTTTCCAACGATTCTCATTGAACCGTTGGTAAAAATCACCTTAAACACATAATTACCAACAGTTCACTGTAACCGTTGGTAGAACCTTCTGTAAACCATCCTTTACTAATGGTTCTATGAAACCGTTGGTATGTAAGTGTGGGGAAAACCCCACATTCCAGTAGTGTCTCCAGTGATCTTTGGCACGTGTGTCGAACTATTGGACTTTTTCTAGAGTTATAAAGAGAAAATATTTATTTATAGGTACTTTCAATTGTTGTGTAGGAATTTTTTATTAAATTCCATGCACATTGGAGTGATTTATATTTGTTTCTTTAACTAGGGCTGTTTGATTACTCGATCGATGAGTCTTTCATTTTTCATTCAAAAAGAAGAGAGGAATTATGATCTTTATGACTATTATTACATTGCAAAGGTGATCCTACCCTAGCCCCCTCACTCTCTTCATCCATTAGTGTTCAAACTTTCTTTTTATTTCTTTTTTTTAATTTTTCAACTCAAAAAATTTCATAAACAATATTTTATTCTTTCTTAAAGTTAAGTGACAAACATAATTGTTGTGCACTCCACTTAAGAGACAACCTAGGTTACCCACTTTACTACATTTTAACTTAGGTATTTTTTTTCACACCTCATGATAGGAACATGTCATAACCCTTATGTTTATTCCTTATGTTTGATTTTGTTATGTAGAACACATATGAATGTCCAGGTTATTAATGGTTTATCGAAATACGACTCTAATGAATTGGGTAATTTTTTCTCATGATATGTTCCATATGGGATTAGGGAGTAATTCTAATCCATTATTGTATTTATTCACCCCTGTGACACTGTCTGGGTAGTTATCCTTGACAATTGTTTATTCCATGATATATGTTTCAGTCATGTTCCTATATTGAAATGATCACACGATTACATGTTCTATATGTTATGCCTCAATATGTTCATTAATGATGCATTGCTTATATGATATCATGTTATTACTTCCGTCACATGTTTTATTCTTTTTTTTTATTATTTATTTACTTACAAGGTTTATTAGTTAAACCCACTTGTCAATGTATTTCCCTGGTTATCCTTTGCAGTTATTGGAGTTTAATGGGAGTTACAATATCAATATAAAGATTAATAAAATTATTTTTTATTCTTGTTTCATTTTTTCTTATTATGTTCCTAGTCTTCCAAATACTTGATTCTTTTTTATTGTTGATTTTTATTTAGTGGATTATTATTCTTAAAATGATTTTGTAATATGTATAAAAGGTTTCACAAATATTAAAAAAATGTTTGGATGAAATAAATAACACCCTGCTTTGGAATCGACATCATGGTGACATGAATGAGAATCATTTAACAAATCTCTATAAAGTTGGTTATTTAGTCTTAGTTGATAAAAACCCCTTGAAATATTGAAATCTTGTTTGAAAGAAAAAATATCCAAACCACCATTCAGTGGATAGGGTAAAAAAGTTACAAAGATTTTATTATTTCCACAAACTGATGTCTGTGAGACATTTCTATTAGAACATAATGGTGTATATTCATACTCAATTAACTTTAGTGATGGATTTAATAGACATGGATATGTCATCATTATGAGGTATATGTTGGAATCCATTTATAAATTCAAAGAGTGTAAGAATGAAGTAGAATGTCAACATTTTTAAGAGATACAAAATTTTCTATCTAATAGACATGGTAAATATCCTAACCAAGTGTTTATTGACATTATAGGGGGCGTTGGGATTCTATCTCAACTCAATCAGACTTATACACCATAGTGGAATAGTGTTATTGAAAGGGTTAATGTTACCTTTATATATATAGAAGGGTAAATGAATAGTCATATAGATCTTCCAATATCCTTTTGGGGATATTAATTACAAAAAATGGTATGAACACAAAAAAAATTACCAAATAAAATGGAAAATGGGATTCACTTCAAGTTATGGTGTGTAAAAAAAACCTTTTTTGTCACATACATGTGTATATGGATGTTAGTTGTTTGTTAATTCCACCATTATAAAAAAACTATCACCCTAGAGTACATAGTTTATATTTATTGTATATTACTAGTAAACCAATGTATATTATCTATATTACCCCTTATAAAATAATGTAAATGTCATAAGACAAGCCATATTTTTTAATTGGGAGAATAAAATCAATAAGGATAGATAGAGAAAGATTGAATTCAATGGAGCTGATGCTCTAAATACCAAGATTTAGTGTATCACCCCATGACTTTAAAATATTTTCCTTTTAGACAATATTTTATTTTGTTCCTAACTTGTTCTATAAGAAACACCATGTTAATATTATATTAAACTGAAGATAATGATTATCTATATCTACATGTATCGCTGATGTAAACTTTTATTAAATTAAATAATGACTTTTTTCGATGGCTTACATAACACGCAAGACCCAATTTTATGGAACAATAATATATTTTTAAAATAAAATATTTTTATATAATAAGATATAACTTATCTTTTAAATTTATTGTTATGAATATCATTAACTATATTATGTAAATATTTTTTTTTTAATTCATTGGGTTATAATTAAATAAAAATGATTGTCAAAACCAATTGAAAATATATGATATGTTTTTATAAAGAAATATTTTTTTGATTCCAAAGGAATTTCATCTTGATAAATTAAATTAATTACTATTAGGGAATTATATTATGAAATATATATATTATATATTAAATGAAATATTTTTTAAATTCATCCAATATATTTTGTAGACATAATATAAGAACAAACCCAATTTTGCACAAAAAAGCAATATTTTTATAAAGGTGGGTTTACCTCCTTTTAATGACACACCAATTTTAAAAATTAATGTTGACACATATATAATTATTATATTAAAAGAAACATCATTTATTTAAGAATATAAAAATTATCCTTGGGTGAATATTTGGAATTTTTCTAAGAAGTTTCATATTTTGAGGAATAGTGAGAAATAATATTTTTTTAATTGAGAACTGCTTTTTGCCAAATTTAATTATATAATTAAATTATTTTTTGATTATGTTTTAAAATATAATTAGATTAATTAAACATAAATTAAATAAATTTATTTTAATTGTATCCAATTTAAAAATGATATTTGATATAAAAACATCTCGTTCTTTTGAACAGTTTTACATTAAAAACATATGTTCTGATCTAGTCTATGAGATTATATTTCAATTAATTTTTTCCGCTTATGTTATTTTAAATTGAAAAAATGTATTCCATATTTTAAATTTGAATAATTTATAATTTATAATAAGTTCAACTGGCTTTTTTGCCAAAAATATTCATGAATATAGTTAATAATAATTGCAATGATTATGGTAAGACTAAGCTTAACAAGGGAATAAACCTTAATATAAAGGGCCCAAATGATGTAGAAACATGTTCAAAACCTTTTTAGGTCATATTTCTACTATATAATCTCTTTATATATATTTTCATTCTTTATAGTGTGTACATTATGTAATATATCCCTCTCAATAGTATTTACCTTTTTATATTTAGAAGAATGCCACTCTTCCTACACTATAAAAATGAACTCACCCAACACACTTAATCACACCTGTAAAGCACTATGACTCATCAAAAAACTACCCAAATTATCATTCAAGAATAGTAACCTCTTACTATAAGCCAAAATTATGGGAGAAATCAATCCAAGGATGTCTTTTCATATAAACAAAAATCCGTTACGCAAATAAGTGGTAATGTTCATCAACGATCACTTTTGTTTCCTATATTTATCCACACCCTAAATTATTACTATATAATTCATATATAATAACAAAATCATCCCAAATATAATTTAATGTTTTTATGTAAAGGGTAAGACCAATACTCTCCTCCACATCCATGAAATGAGACTAGCAATCGTCGTTCATGGGTACAACAGACTATCGCCTCATGAACATATATAATTCGTTCTTCCATCACAACCTCTCAAGGTTAAAATAATTATATTTTTATGGTTTATATGTGATATTAATATAATATATTTATGAGGCCCATTTTTTCATCTGTAATTTTATATAACAAATACCATTATTTTTTCTATTTTTGGGAATATGATCAATTGGTTTGTAGACATGTGGATTAGCCCCTCCTCAAACCAATGTGATTCGTTAATGATATAAATGTAATGTATTAAGGATGGTTTTAGTAAAAACAATATTACATATATGACACAAATATGATAATATAATTATAATATAAAAATATAACATTTAATTTTCATTATATTTGTATGAAAAAGAAACTGAACTAGCATTCATGCGTACGTATGACCTACCTTCTCAATGAGCAGTGAATTTCATTTTACATCTCAAAATTTGATGGATTATATATATATATATATAATGGATATATATGATATTTAAATCATTTTTTACATTATTTATAGGTTGAAATAGTGACTTAATTAATTGGATCACCTAGTAATAAATCAAAACAAACTGGGGGAACTAGGAAATCAACACCGTAAATAGGGAAAGTAATGGTGGATTGTTAACAAATGGGAAATAAGATATTATATGAATATAATATATGATATAATAAATATGATCATGGTTTTTTATAAGTTAATAATATTCTTAAAACCAGTATACATTAGGTTAAATGATGTTCACCCAAAAGGACACACTAGAGAATGGATTTTGTCTCAATTTACATTCCATTGAGACTTAATTTTGTATGGACCAATTCACGTTAATGTGGATTATATAATACTTATTTTACATTTATTTGCATAATTAACTCATAATTTATGGTATTTTATGGTTCACTTTGAATTATCACATCAAAGAGGTTTAGCTTGAAAATTACCAATTTGTAAATGTTATCTTTGAAATCTCACATTCTTTTGTGATTATTAACATTCTCATGAAACAATCACTCTATTGTAATATTTTTGTATGGGAACTTTAATTAAAGATCCACATTTATGGATTATGTATATTATTATTGCATAAAACTTATACCATTATTACATATGGTTTTTACATTGATATTTATATGATTATCCTAGGAAATATGAATAAATCAATACTCTTTATTAAATAGAGGTATTTGATAATTTATATTGTTTATTAATTGATTAAAAAATAAGAAATATTATTTAGATTATAATTTATTGGTGAGAAAAAGATGTCATATATCTACCTAACTCATTAACATGTTCTCATGAGAGAAATCAGTTAAAAAAACTAAAGATGTTTCTACTTATAGTTTTAAACTTTGTAAAAGGTCTTGATGGTATAGGTTTTCATGTGCCTCATAATTTTTTTTAAAAGTTTGCAACCAATGCCTCAATTTATTATTAAATCAAGGATCTCTTTTATATTGGGTATATGAGGAACCATTACATAGCCCGAAGGCCCAAGGACAGGTGGCCTGAATACAAGGATTGAAAGCCCATTTTTGGCCCAAAGGACCCCTCAGTGAATAGTACTGCTACAACACCCGCACTTCTATAGCACCTACTACAGTACCACCGCCACTACAGTTCCTGCTACAGTGCCTCTGCCACTACAGTTCATCTACTTCTACAGTAACCCAAAACTTCCTCCATGCCCAGATTTGATCCTGGGTCTTTTGGATACCAAGTAGGAGCCCGTACCACTATGGTACTGGCTCGTTGTTCATGTGACTCATACATGATAACATATAATTATGAATTTCAATTATAGACATTTCAGTTATTGCTGTTATTGTCCATGGTATTTTTATCTGATAAAATCAATGGAAGAATTTCATTATTAGTTTATTGATTAAATAACACGTGTTTTAGTTATTTACCTTTCCATATTGATTATGCATTATCCATCCATTTAAATGGATGTTGTTATATGTTATTTACCTTTCCATGTTTATATATTCATATTGATTCATTATTACTTCATATTTACTTACCCTTACTGATCATTGGATATTACATTTGTTCAGTTTCTTTACCCTGGGTTATGAAGAGGAATCATTTGAATGTTTTTTTTGTTTGTTGATATTTTACTTATGTTATTATTTATTTTATTTCCCTAATTTATTATTGGCAGTATGTTTGGAATTAGGTTTTCCAAAATTCCAAAACTATCTAGTCATTTTTTATATGATGCCTTGTAACCATGGAAATGTAATAGAGTAAGTCATATATTTGTTATTCTTGGGTCATGGTGTTAAAGATGATATTAGTGGATGTTTTGTAGTAATCCGAGACACTAGATTTAAAAAGTATAGATTATAGAACATATACCAATGATATAATTTGAGGAAAATTATAAGAGGACACCCTTTCATTTTTGTATGGTAGAGATCATGTGGGTGTTTATATAAATACATCCTTTTCTAGATACTACAAGTGGATTTTGCTCTGGCATAGGTGTACATAGGGGTAACAATTCGGAAAAGGTACATCGGGTCAGGCTTGAGCATAACCTGCTACATGACAATAAGCCTTTCTGCACACCTGATTTGATACTCCTAGGGGATATGATTAGAATAATTTTGAATTTTATTTACAAATCATTATGATGGATTTAAAAGTTAAGATATACCCAAATAAACCCATGTTTATTATTCTAAGATTTAGGATGAGTAAATTTATGTTATGTGCTATTCCATATTCTGAATTATACATTATTATTTTATGAGCTAATCCATTATATTCCATTGTTTATAAATTTTACCTAGATGGATGAAGTGTATCAATACTCATCGCTAATGTAGAGGTTTCCCTACTTAGAAAGTCAATGCATCTAGTATTGAAACGGAAAAGGTAATGGATATATTAGCGTAACATAATTAAGTTATGACACATAACCTTGTCCAGATGGTGAAACCTATTCTACAAGGAGATTCTCCGATGTTGAATCACTTCATTCGATAAAATCACCCATCATTTAGTAGGAATAAAAATCCAATGGTGGCTGAGAAATGGATTTTGTCTTTGGGGAATATATTTTTGGCATTGGGATATGGTGAAAAGGAAAAGTTTATACAAGAAGGGTATTAACTAAATTGTTATACAGATCAATGGTGGTCATTGATCCAAAATACTATAATGCAAGAAGAATTATAATTCATAGAATAGAAAATTTTTATGGAGATTTTCATTGAAAAATATTTCCCTTTTGAGCAACAAACTGATATGAAGAGAAAGATCCTTAGTTTAAAGAAAATAAAGAAGAAATTTTTTCAGACTATGAATATACCTTCACATAGTTAACAAGGAATGATATAGATTTCATATTGGCACATAATGAAATATTGACCATTTTGTTGAAGGACATAAGGCTAGTCTATAAAGGGAACTCATGCCTCAAAAATATTCATTATATGATGAAATAATTTTATGTTCTATCATGTTAGAGGAATAATTACTCAGGTATTATGGATTCAAAGGTAATAAGGATAAGAAGAGAAAGGAATAGAATTAATAGATATAATGATGAAGTGAGGTAATGATTTTTCCACTTGTGATATATGTTGGAATAATCACCCTGGGTAATTTTTTAAAGGATTGGGAGTTTCTCATATGTGTGGAGAAAAAGGTCAACTAGAAAAATGATGAAATGGAATAAAAAGAAACTTCTATTAAATGTTATAACTTCAAGGATGTGTGCAATTACAAAAAATAATTCCCCAGTCATCAAAGGAATATTCCTTAGAATAAGCTAAGGGATCATGGAAAAGGATATGCTATTGATATAGCTGAAGTGGAATGATTAAGTTTCTCTTATATTTAGATACATGAATAATTTTGGAAAACTCATGCTTAATTGAAAGATAAGCCTTAATTTGTTCCTAATTTCGAGTTAATGAATTTTTGATAGAGAAATAATTTATATGGATAAAGTAAATTGTGTACAACTAAATACCATTGAAATGATTCTAAAGTAATGGATCATTGTATTTTAGAATGGTTAACCAATAATTAAATGTTTTATGTGGTACTATTGATGTGGTTTTATAGGTTAATATATAATTTCAGAATATGAAAATACTTGTTCTAAGAGATAAATTAGAAATAGTTCAAGGAACAAAAAGGTCAAGATTATGCTTAAGAAATTTAAATGTATCAATTAATTATATTTCCTTACATTATTATAGAATTAATGAATTCATCAACTATAGGAAAAGGGTCTTGAAAGAAAACTATCATATAAATATCATCATTTTTGATGATTTAAATGACCTCTTTCCCACCTCTAGTTATGAGTTTATGGACAAAACTTTTATCAGGAATATGTTCCATATCAATCTCCATAAGACCCTGATATTTTTATTTCTATTCCATATCCATGTTTTCATGAATTTTCTCTTAATCAAAAGACTTTTTTGTGGGGGAACATTGTATTTCATCTTCCCTATTATTAAGAAGATGTGTTATGAACACTATTAAAAATGTGGGGTTTTAATGAGAGTTTATTTTAAAATATCAACCCTTTTATTATGGATATCATGTTTGAATTGTTGGTATGTAATTTATTTAATGTGTGGAGAATGTAATACCCCAAGACTTTATAAAGGTTTTTTTTAGAGTAAATTTAATTTTTTTTGTTGATTTATTTATATGTAAAACCGATTTTAGATTATGTTACATGGGAAATAATGTTTATATTATGTAACATACGACATAAATTTTTGCTTTCTCTAAATGGAACAACAATTAATTTTTTATGGCTTGTATAATACATAAGACCATGTTTTACTAAAAATTAATATATTATTAAAAATATTATTATTTAATATAATAAGACATAAATTATCCATTAAATTGAATAATATGAATATAATTAACCAACTTATGGAAATATATATTTGAATTCTTTAGGTTACTATTAAATATAAATTATTATCAAACTGAATTGAAAATAAAGGAAATGTTATAAAGAAGTATTTTTATACATCCATAAGTGTTTTATCATAAAAAATTAAATTAATTAATATTATTGAATTATATTATTTAAATCAATATATTATATACTCAATAAAATATTTTTACATTCATCCAACAGATTTTATAGACATAAGATAAGAATAATCCTAATTTTACGTATAAAAAGCTATATTCTTATAATGGATATTTTTCGACCTTTTAATGGGGTACCTCTTTTAAAAATAATATTTTATAGTAATATAATTTTAATACGAAGAAATAAAATTCATTGTTTCAATTTTAATATAAAAAATTTACATTTGGGGTGGTGTTTTGGTATTTTTTTTTGAAATGTTTCATATTTTGACAAAGAGTGTAAACAGTGGTTTTTAATTTAAACTGCATCTTCATATAGTTTATTTGTATAGTTAAATTATTTTGGTATTTGGTTTCAAAGAATAATTATATCAATTATACCTTAATAAATAAAATTTATATCATTTTAATCAATTTCAAATTGAAATTGGATATAAAAAAACTCAAACTATTAGACATTTTTTCTTTAAAAACACGCTTTCTCATCCAATCTACGATATTACATTTTAATCAACTTCATCCAATTATGTAATAGGAATTTTGAAAAATGAATTAAATATTGAGAATAATAATAATTTATTATTTTTAATAATTTGAATGTATTTTTTGACCAAAAATATTAATGAATGCCGTTAAATCCGATTACATTGATTAAAGTAAAATTAAACTTAATATGTGACTAAACCTTAATATTAGGGAAAAAATGACCTACAAACATGTCAAAAACCTATTAGATGGACATAGTTAGAACTTATACTCAATTTTATATAATATAGTTCATTATTGGAAGAAGATTATGCACAGTAGACTTATTAATAGTGTTTACCTTTTATATTTATAAGAATGCCACTCCTCCTCCACTATAAAAACCCACTCACCCTCTCAATTCATTACACCTTTCAAGAAAATTAGATCAACCAAATTCAGACCAATTAATCTCTAAAAATACCTAAAATCCTCCTATAATCCTATATTTTTTTATAAATCCAACCAAGGAGGGGTTTTTGTATAAAACAAAAGGAGTTACCCAAATAAGAGGTAATGTTCTTCAATGATCATTTTTGTTTCATTTCTTTATCAACCCATTAAATTATTATTATATAAGTTATATATAATAAGATAATTATCCTAAATATTTTATAATTTTTTAATTTCAAGGGTTTGACGTACACTCTCACACACATATATCTATTGGAATACACAATCATCGTTCGTGTGTACAACGAACTAGCGGCTCACAAAATGATGTCATTCGTTTTTCCATTACCACTTTTGAATGATTAAATAATAATGTATTTATGGAATATATATGATATATATAAATATAAATGATATTTATGATGTATTAATTCTTCTGAAGTTATTATATTACATATACTTTTATTTTTTTCATTTTTTACTAATATGATAACATCGTTTGTGGATGTGTGGACTATTGGCTCCTCAATGTGATTCATTAAAGCAATACATGGAATATATTAATGAATATTTTAATAAAAATATGTGGCATATATAAAATAAATTTTATTATTTAATTATAATATATATATCTACCATTTAATTTCCATTCTTTTAGAACGAAAAAGAAATGGAAGTAGTATTGATACGTACATACAACCTTCCATCTCCATAAACGTTGAATTTTATTTCCTATATCCAAAATTTATGGATGAATATAGATAAATATATACTGAATATATATAATATTTAAATAATGGTTTTAATTTTTGAGATTATTAAATCCTGATATAATTAATAGTCACAATAGGCAATAAGAAAAACTTACATGGAAAACTTGGAAATTAACCCCCAAAATAGTGAAAATAATGAATGGTTATTAACAGGGAGGTAATAATATATTATAAGAAGATAATGCATGATATTATAAATATGAATATGGAAATAGTATAAGTTTATAACCTTATTAAAAACATTATATTGGTGGTTAAAACATGTTTACCAAAAAGAAAACACAAGGTAAATGATTTCATCTCAATTTAACTTCAATTGTGACTTATTTGTTGATATGAAACAATTGAGATTAATTTGTTGTATATAATTACCCCTTATATTCTAATATGATGATTTACTATTAATTAATTGCATTTTATGTTTCACATTCAATTATACAACCCAATATTTATGTCTTGAAAATTACCAAGTGGTAAAAATTATATTTTCAATCTCACTTTCTTTTGTATTTGTTTACATTATCTTGAAAAAATAACTTTATTTTTATCATTTTCATTGGAGACATCCATAAATATCTACATTATTGGGCGATGAATTTTATTTTTTACTAAATCTTATAACATGTTTATAAAAGGTGTTTACTTTGACTGTTATTTAATTATCTAGGGAAATATTGAAAAATCAAAATTTTTTATTCAATACATATATTAGATAAGGAATATTGATTATTAATAAATTAACCGACATGATGATTTATTTAGACCAGCAGTGATAGGTGGGTATCAAAAATTATATAGCCCCTTGATGCATTGATTGGTTCTAATGAGAAAAATCAATTGGCCTAATTAAAATATTTTCTATATGTAGTTTTAAACCATTATATGAAAGGTCTTGATGGTATAGGTTTTCATGTGCCTCAGAAATAATATCTAATAATAGATCATTTAGTTCATAAATATTTTAGTTATTATTATTATTAAAAATAATATTTTCATATGATAAAATATATGGATGCATTCCATTCACTATATATTGATTAAATGAAACACGTTTCAATTATTTACCTTGACATATTGATGATGTCTTATCCAGTTATTTAAATAGATTGTGTTATCAGTCATTTACCATTCCATATCAACTTATTCTAATTGATATATTATTGATTCTTCTATAATTACCCTTACTGATCATTTGAGCTCAGGCTTATTATAATCACTTTCCCCATGTTAAGAAGAGGAATCCTTTGAATGTGTTTCAAGGATGCTGATCTTTTACTTATATTCTGCTTTATTTTATTTTACCAATGTATAATGGTTATCACGTATGTAATTTAGTTTTCAAAAACTACTAAACTATTTGGTCCTTCATGATGTGATTCCTTATAATCATGAAAATATAATAAAGCAATGAACCAAATCAATGATTCCGTTATCAGGGCATTAGAGTTGGTACATGAAAATATTCTATTAGGTTCCATGGAATAATTTGTTCTGGAAATAGAAGTTCTACATGGGTTTACTAGAGTAGTAAGGGAATCCAAAAGATATATATTTATATTCATTGAAGATGGTGACTCATTATTTATAGACAATAATGAACCGATCTCCTAGGAAGAGGCAGTCGAGAGGTCAAAATATTCAATAGTGAAAGAATACATGAATTGTGAGATGGATTCCATGTATTATAACCATGTTTGGATTCTGGTCGATCCACCTGTATATGTTATTCAGATTGGGTGTAAGTGAATATTCAAGAGAAAACTATACATGGAAGGTATACTAAATTCCTAAAAGAACCACTTGGGTATAATGTATTTAAAAAATATCAATCCATTGAATACGATGAAACATTTTCTCTAATTTCTTTGTCTAAATCCATCATAATTATACAGGCTATAACAGATTAACATGAATATGAAATTTCATAGAAGGATATAGAAACATCATTCCTTTGTGGGAACCGTTTTAAAGTTATCTATATAACATGACCATAAGGATTTGTGACTCTAAGGAATTCAAAAAATGTTTTTAATTTATAAGGACAAATTTAGGGATTGATGTAAGAATCTAGGTCAAGGAACATATAGTTAAATAAAAATATTAATTAATTGGGTTTCCTTAGGTACAAATGTGGCCTACGTGTTTGCAAGAAATTTAATAAGAGTAGAGTGGTTATCTTATTTGTATATTTCAACGAAATATTACTTATTAGAAATGACATACCAGTCTTACAGTTTGTTAAGGACTAGTTGAACTAGCACTTATCTATAAAAAACTTTGGTGAAGCATAATACATTATAGGAATCATCATTTTTCATTATATATAAAAGAATATACTTACACTAAGTTAATGTAAATAAATTGACTAGATACTGAAGAGATTTAAAATGTAACAATCAAATATAGGATTTGATATAATGCAACCCAGTGTGTATTATTCCAAAAAAAAATTTTCTCAGACATAAGAGGTTAATATAATAATGAGTAAGATCGCATATAATTCATTGATAGGGCCAATATCATATTCTATGTTTTTAATAGTATAGATGTTTCAAATGTGTTCAGCATGGTAAGTAGATAAAAACATGACCTAGGAGAACAATATTTTTCTACAATTACGTATATTATTATGTATCATAAAATAACTAATGACATATTCACTGTTTATAGAGGAGATGAGGAGCTAGTCATCAGGGGTTATAAATATTCTAGCTATGAAATAGATCAAAAAGACCTGATGTCATATTTAAGATACGTCTTTGGTCTCAATAGAGGAGTTATGACCTTGGAGTGTTATAAGTAGCTAATTATAATCAATTCTGAAGTGGATTCCAAGTATATAGTGTCTTATGATATAGTAAAAGATTTTTTTGATATGAAACATTTTCCAAGATCTTAATGTGGTACCTATCCATAAAAAATGTATCACAATATATTGTGACAATAAAACAGTGGTGGATCACAAAATGGAGAAAAGGTCACACTAAAAAATAAATCGCACAATCTAGAAGTATAACCCCTTGAGTTTTTTTTCTCAGAGGGATAAAGTCAAAGTGAGTAGAATTTTAATGAAGGAAACATGGTTTACACCATGTCTAATTTCTTATTTCAGTAAAATCATGATTATCACATGAGATATTATAGTCATAATGTTGTCAGTAGATGGATCTATTGAATATGAGAGTCTTTTATAGTTATTTCAGTAGATCTAAATTCTACTTTACTGCAAATTTCAAATATTAATTGATTTAAATATTAAAAAATAGATTATCACATCATGATTTTTCTTCTTTGTGACATAATATATGATAATGTCCTAATATTAATTATTATACATAATGTTTATAGAATTTCCCAATTATGATGATAACTAAGAAGTGTCATGGTAGTATTCTTAAAATATATATTTTCTATAGCTAGATGATATAATTTTATGGGAAAAAATAGATATAATCTATTGAGGGGAGGGGGGAATCATTGGACTTTGAGGCACATTCTCATGTGTGACCCATTGATAATTTTTATAGCAAGAAATTATAATAATGTGTACTTCAAATACATGATAGGATTTTATAAATATAGTTCCCATGGTCAATTTAGTTTCAATAATTGGGGGGGGAGGGGGTGAATAATTGTTCACTTTTAATTTTATAAAAAAGGTTTTTAACTTTATAAAGAAAATTTCTAAACCTATAAAAACTGTTTTCATTATAATGCACTCAAATATAAATATCAAGCTCACATTTTGTATGAAAAAAATAAAGAGATAACAACACACAATATTTACTTGGATTGGAATAAATATGTACTATTTAACCCATTTTTTATTTCCCCTTACATGGATTCTTTTACTAACTTATTTTAGGATTAAAAAATCCTATAAAATAAATGGCTCTAAACCCCACAAATCATTCCTCTAACTCACACTACTTACAAACCCCTAAAATCAACTCATTTTACATAGTTAGTTATACCCCCAAATATCCTTTTCATATCCTCTAATGTTACATCTAGTTCTACCCCCTAGCCAAGAAGACCTTCCATAAATGTTTTATAACCCCAAAAGAAACTTTTTTCCTTATTTGTTTACCCACTGTAGAAATATCTAAAATTTATCTACAATAAAGTTGGATCATCATCACATATATATAAAATTTATTATATTTAAAAACTCTTATAAGAGTTTTTTGGCCTTGATAAATTCTTATATATATTTGGCAGGCTTGGATGAAATAACTTCAAATAGCCCAAAACATCATTCAAAAAATTATTAGAAAATATATATCTGATTGATTCCATCAGGTGTGCATATATAAAATGGATCCATCTATTCTATCTCAATCACATGTTTCCCACTACACTTTTGTTGAACAAGTTATGTTCAAAAACATGGTATGAGGACTCTATCTAATATACCTCTTGGTGATGGTTCTCTATATATTGGTCATCTATCTACTATATATCTAATAGATGATCATAGTCTTGACTCATGCTTTTACCACTATGTAAGAAATCAGTTCTATTGAACTTATTCAACCAAAATTTAAACCTGGTTGGAAATTTTTTGCTTTATATATTTAGTACATGGGATCCTCCTCAAGGTTATGAATAGTGTATGTATTTACTATATGAACTCCCCTTTATAAAGGTTTGCCTACAAGGATTTTGGGTTATAAATCAAATTTATTTTCCATATTAGATAATTTTTTTTAATATCATCTCAAATTTTCTAGAATATACTGGAGTTATATTAATGATTCTTGAAAGATTCCCTTTATTTAAACTACCTTGAGATAAATGTTAAGGAACTTGTGATAAATTATATTACCTCAACAAGATAATAAAATTTTAATATTAGAGTCACTTCATCTTATGTAAATACTTTAAATACATTATGTAAATATCCTTAGGTATTCTCTATTATATGTTTATATATGATTCCTTTATTATAAATTATTTATCTATTGGTAAAACATTAAAAATATTTTTCAGATAAATTTGACTAGATTCCATCATTTTATGAACCTTTGTTCAGTTTCATTTTTTCGGAAAACCCTATACCTTAATGTCACCATACTTGTTTATGATGACTTATCATTTCCCAATTCCTGGTTCATCAATATGATATTCAATTTCATCTCAAGCATTATAAAACTCCTCCATTTGGAGCACATTCACATTTCACCATTTGATGTCTTTCAAAAAGGTCTATCTATTGGATATGTTGAGTGTCTCTTTGATGGTATATAAATCATTAAAACATCATTAAAATTTCCATCTAATGATCTATTTAGATTTCATTTTTTTGGTAGAATGATACACTATCCACTGTTTAATGTACTTTTTAATCATATCTTCTCTATATAATATAGCTTCAAAACATTACTTTGACCAATAAGAGGTTCCCTAATTTCAATGTTCGATCATTATTCATCAAAAAATTGTAACTCAATATTTATAAGGATTCTGTAACATAATTCAATCTTTATACATCGAATATTCAATCTTTTTTACCCAAATATCTATCTAATAAGAATATTCTCAATATGGTTCATCTGTTTGGAGAGATGCAAAAATAATTGTTCATCAGAAAATCTTTGACTGATGGAATGAATTCAGAACATGATATCCCCTTTGACTTCATAAAAATACTTATCTGAAACACATTTCTCCCTATCTAATTTAAAATATAACAATTTGTAAATTTTTTATATCTGACGGATTTCATCTCAACCTTTTTTCATAAAACCACTTCTCACAATTTATAAAATTCCTATTTCCCCAAAATTTTCTTATATCATGAAATTTTTCACATTGTTAGGAATCAAGGAACATCTAATCATCATACTGATTCCTTTAGAAACTTTATTTTACAAATCCATAAATAATGTTCCTTTATCTTCATTAAGTTATATTATTATGCAAGTTATTTAGGAAATATCCTTAAGAAATATCATTATGGAACTTTCTCTTCAGAAACATATTAATATATTGACAACAGGTAAAACCAAATAAGCTTTAAAAAAATAATATTTGTTATTTTATATTTATAAATGTATATTTTTGTTTTGATCTTTACAATTTAAACCTAATTATGTTGTTTTGAAAACAAAATATTGCCATTTTTGGTTGTTCATAATGAAATTCAAAGAATTAACTGAATACCAAGATATTTCCACTCACTAAATATTGTAAAGAATGAAGATAAATTTTACTCCACTACCCTTTTCTATTCTATAGAGATTATGAATAATACTTCATTTAAGTGATTCTCATGGAGATCATAAATGAACGAATCCTGAAATGGGTTATTACATTCTAGCACTATGAGATTCCTACAATACTACTGAGATGTTTTTGGTGCACGTGTTGATCAACACTGAAGGGAATCTACACTTGATTATTATAAATAAATGACATCATTATTTATAGACGTCATGTTTATCAATGAATAAATTACCCATCGAAAGGTAATTACCAACATCTTAAATTTATTATAATTCATTATTTGATGATCCTATATTAGATTACATAATTATCATTTCAATTAATCATTATTAAATTCCATTGTTAAATGTTCTTTATATCATGTACATATCATACTAATAATTAATTGAGAAAAAAATCCAATTTGGGCTTTCCCAATATGAACTTACAATACACCTGAAACAACCAATTTTTTGTCTTGGATGAATCATTCTTCTCTTAATGACCACGAGCTCTAAAAACACCTTTTGAAGGGAAACTATTAATATGAAATATCATCAAATACAGTATTACCAAGTCTAAGAATTTTATAATAAGAGTACCACTAAGAAATATGATTAACATAGAGAGGGTGGGGCGGGGGTAGTGAATTAGTGTTAGAGGATTTTAAAGTAATTTTAAAATTTTATTCCTTTACTTATTAGAAATTCTAGAACCCTGATTCTATTATTATACATTCCATATAATATGTAAGAATATGAAATTAATAAAAGGATAATAGATGATTTATTTACCGGGTTCACTACTGAATAAGAGATGAAATTCCTTACCATGTATGGGGATGACCAAAACAAATATTCTTCACTTTGATAAGATATAAATTTATAATGAGTTATCTCAAAAATAATATTGAGACCAAGTGTGGTTCCCAATATATTATGAGGGGGGGGGGACAAAACAATCATATATCCCACTTTTGGTAATACCATAGCCCAACATATAGAATATTTAGGGTTCCTGACACTTCATATTTACATAGTATTTGACTTCCTCAAGATCCTCTCAAACACCAAGAAATTATTTGACTATTTGAGACTTCACTTGGATATCAAAATGCTTTCACTTATTATTCATATTCTGTTACATGCACTAAAACATACAAGAAACTGTTATTATTTAAATCAAGAAAAGATATCTTACCTTTCATCATTCTTCACTTCCATCTAAAATAAGGTTTGTCTATATACTCTTGAAAATCCAACACTATCCATCTAGTCATCCCTGTATGATCATGTTTATCAGATATATGTTCTTCAAATTATAGAACTTTTAATTCCTTAATCTTATCCTAGTACTTCCAAATCTTCATCCAGAGATTTATTGCATTTCTCATTGATTCCAATCAACCCTATATCCCTTTCAGTGTATAGTTCATCATTTTATAAATCTTAAACTGAAAATATCATTTCTCTAAATCTTCCTGATCAGAACTTCCTTAGGAAAGATGAATTCCAAAAAAATATACACAACCAGAACAACTCTTATGACATGCATTTTTTTTCTTAGTGAATCATTTCCCCTTTTTTCAGGCGTAGTTTCCTTAAAATATATGGGAGAATAAATAATACAAATTTGAATCTCCAACTTCCAAATTTGAATATCTTATTTTCTACATTCTTCGTATATCCATCTTCTAAATTTCTAAAAGATAAGAGTCGACAATATTCATAGAAAATATACTTATGTCCTAACATTAACAGTCATCCTCAATAATACTGTTATCATTGATATATTCACAATATTCTAGTCATGGATATTTGAAGATTGAATGAATATATAAACAAAAAAATATATTTTTTAGTACTCTTTCCATTGTAACATTAAATTTCCCTATCTTGAAACATTGATTTCTTCTTCATTCTTCATTAATATTTTTCTAAAACCTTCACTGGATTCTAATATCATGTTCTTATTTATAAGAACTTCTTCGACCAGTTCTTATTTGTAATAAATCTTTCATCTGGTAATGTTCTCTTCAAGGATCTTTCAAAACAATCACCTTTGAATGAAAACTCCATTAGATATACAGTTTGAAAGACTATATGACATTATTTGGAAAGTCTATTCCTCTATTTTATGGGTTTCAAGATGTTATCCCATATGAATTTTCCTGATGTACCCTATAAGAGATTCATTGCTCCTTTTATCCGATGAATTCATAGAACACCATCCAATGAATATATAACAATCTATATAATTTCTCAATAACATGTTGTCTGATGACATCTCCCAAAGACTTCAGTCCAATACCATAGCTCTGAGTCTTTTATACGACAAATTAGATCATAATATTATATCCACCACCATTGAATACTCTTATTTATATGATGACTAAAAACATATATTTGATCATTCAAAAATATTCAATTTTATTCCATCATAAAATCTTTTCTAGTGACTTCATTCATAAACCACTTGTCCAAAGACTTCATAATCATAATTATTCTTGATAGAGTTGGTACGATTACTCACCATGTTCATATGTTATATTTAATACATCCTGTCATACATATATTTCACAACAACATCCCTATATGGCAATATTCACATTTTTCCTCTATCCAATGAATTTATTATGAAATACATGTTCGATTATTGGAGAAAAATATGCTGATAAAATTCCTATAGTAATTTATTCACAACATCCAAAACACTTAATTTTTTTATGAATTACCATATTCCACCAAAATTATACCCATCCAACATAAACTAGGATCAATAATTCTATTTAATGATCATACGTTTTTGTACTAAAATGAACTACAAGGAATCATATGATTTTATGATATTTCCCAACTCTTTTTCTTCATCCAGTAATCAGTTTAAATCATAACCATAAGGAAATTTTATATTTATTCAAAAAGGGAAAAATCACTATGAACCATATGATATCATTTGTTCAATTATTTTTTGTTCGGTTAAACTATGATGAATTCATTCGAACATTTGGTTCCACCTTTCATATGATCAAATCAATCCATTCAAATTAGTCTGATGTAAGTATGAACAAAATTAAATGGTATGGATTTTACTATTTTCTTCATAACTTCTTGAGATATATTATTAAATTATTTAATGATCTTATTATGAAATTTTAAAGGTCTCTTAATGTTAGAATCATCTATTTAATATTTAATAGCTAATGACTCAATATTTGTCTTCTCAAGATTAAAACACATGACTTCTAGTTCTAAAAATTTCATATTGAGGGATTTCATATGGTATTCAATAAAAACCTCAATTTTTCACAACCATTATTTATTATGTCAAATTATTCATAATTCATTTTAATTTTAATTTATAACAATGAATAAATGTCCCTTTTCATCATGGATTTTAATTCCCATTGAAAATCCATGAAAATAATTCCATTTTCAACTTCTTTCAAGTGCATGGAACTGATCTTCAGGATCCTTCTTGATTCCATATAACTCTTCAAATTCGTTATCCATTTAAATTCACATTTTTTGGAACTTATTTAAATCTCCACTTTTCCTATTTCAATGACTCCCTACTGTTTGGTGAGATTTATACATTCTAGAGATTTTTCATGTCGATTCTTATCCATGTTATTTGATTATTCCTTAAGATGGGTGATCTATTCTTGTATACCTTTAATTACTCCACGAAAAAGATAGACTATTTAATTGGTAATTTAATTCAGAATATATTTCAATATACTAAATAAAATATCTTGAAAATATGTAGATTGAATATCGTTACCACTTATGCTAGGTTTTTCTTCTTTATGATAGTTTGTACATGAATTTTTAAATACCTCATGATCAATTGATCTTGAACCACTAAGGAATAAAATTTCTACTTCTCATTGGTGGTAAATTGAAACCCATGTTCTTTAATTTCCATGATAGACCAATGTTATTTGTTACCCTGGTATAGAAAAAATATACTCCCTTATTTCTCTTATCCCAATAGTGATAACTTCATAAAAATTATTTTCTATTTCATTATCCTGTTCATCATGGTCTTAGTAGAAATAAAATTATACTATGAGATAATATAATATTCAAAAAAATACACTCCATTGAAAATGTAGAAAATAAATTCAAATATTCAAAATAGAATAAGATCAATGTTTCAAATCTAGTAGAGGTGATCAAACCCTATAAAGCCACTTGGGAGGACCACTTAAGGACATAATTAATAATGAGTGGGAGAGGGGGTGAATTAGTGATAGTTACTTATAAAAAAATTATAAATTTTTATCCATTTACCTCTTAGACCTCTTTAGATCTTGATTATCTTATTTTCAATACCTTATAATATGCCAGAATATGAAAGGGTGTTAAAGATAACACAATTTTTTTTTCAAGGTTCACTACTCAATAATAGTATCATATCCTTATTCTATAGAGTGATGACTAGTACCTGTATTTTTCACATCGATGAGATACATGTTTATAGTGGTTTCACTAAAAAATAATTTTCAACCCATGTGGGGTTCACTAACCATTAGAATGGAGGTGGGATAGGGAAAAAATCTTCAATCCCAAGGTTGGTGAAACCCTATTTCAACTAGCATCTCCATTATGGTTCTTATAGTACCTATGTAGACAATTATAAAATTATTTAAGTACCTTTGAAACACCATGAAATTATTCCACTAGATAATACTTCTATTGGATGTTACATTTTTATTTTTTATTTCTTTCCTTTAATAACATTCACAAAAAATTAAGGGAAAGATTAATGTTCATAATATAAAATATGATGATTCTCTTTTTATCTTATTAAATTCCATAGAAAAAACAATTTACTTTAAAAATATATAATTTAAGAAACTACTAATATTGTACTATGCATTTTACGATTTTTATCATGTATAGGATCATCCAATTATAGTTCATCTGAGGTATCCTTTATCTCCCAGTAAGATTGATTCTTCATCTTGTGAATTAATATTTGGTTAGGTGCTTCCACTCTGTATGATACACCATTATCAATATTCTTCCTCCTTGTAAAATTATTCGACCCAAATGATAATTTTTGTTCACATTTATTGTTAATACATGCTAATGTAATTTCAGTTTTTTATCAATACACATATAAAAAAGGCTCTTTTAACATTAAAAAAATCTTATTAACACATATAATAACCTTTATATAGGGGTGGTTTCTTTGAATTCTTAGAGACAATCATGAACTCAATTATGAATTTATCACTTTCAAATTTTAATATCCCACTTTATTATTTATTCATTTTACCACCTTAATGATCTTATTCAATAATCCATTTATCTTAACTAGTATCATGATATTCCATTGAAGGTTATTAAATGATCGAATGACTAGATATGCATCACCATGTTGTCCCATAGTACACTACCCAATACACTATTGGATCTCCAAATGTGGAAACTTTAATTTCATCTTTATTCATTATAACTTTTTATTTGAAACCTTTATAATCTTCCTCTATATGATTCCTATTTATAATAACTTCTTTAGGTGGTTATTCTTTATAAGAGGGCATTAATTCAGTGATATTTTAGAACTCTTTCCCAGGATGTTTTACACTCAATATGATTCATTCATAATATTATATATGACAAAATCTCTTTGAGACATCAGTTTGATGCCATAAATCAGAGTCTTCTGTCCGTTGTCTTCATAAAAACTTCAATATCTCTTCACATTGAAATTTCTTTCCTATCATTAAAAATATAGTTTTATTAATTTAAAAAATCATGTCAAATGTAACAACTTGATATTTTCAAATAGTTTTATGTTATATAGTTTATATTCCATGCAATACTAAGCCTAAATGAACCTCAAAATATTATTATTTAAATATGGTTGTCATAGCCCAGCCATTAAAATTAGAAGGAATGAATAACTTTGATTGAATTATGAAATACATATAAAGTAACTTCTCAATTCAACATAATTTATTAATTCTTAGGAAATACGTTCTCAATATTTATTAATGTTATTTAATGTTATGATATTATGTTTTATTCAAAAATGATTTCATATTTTTTGTGACAAAGTATTGTGATTAATTTCCAGAACACCCATCATTTTTATTTTATAAACAATTATCATTTTTAAAATCAACATTCTATTTGTGTTATTATTTTCAGATTTTTCTCAAAATATTAATTTTCTTATGAACATTTAAAATTATAGAATTTTCTAGTAAATTTTATTTTTATTTTAGGAATTTTTGAAGTTAAATTTTATTTTGAAATGTTTTTAAAATAAAATTAGATGTATTATATTATTAATATCCAATTTTATTCATTCTAGTAATCTTTTTGATTTAATTTGGTATGGAAAAAGTTTTATACAAAAATACATTTTGCATGAAAACTATATTTTTTTAAAAAATTGATTTTGTTTAATTTTTTAAAATTATTTAATTTTTCTATTAAACTTATTGTTATTTAATTGGATAAAATGGGTTACATATTTCTAATATTAGGTTAAAATTTAGAAAACAAATCCCTTTTATTTTTGGTTAATAAGAATAGTAATCATGGTAAAATTTATGACCTCAGTAAAGTGTAAATAAGGTTAATCTTGGTTAAACCAATGTTATAAGGCCACAAATTTTCATCATAATTATTATTGGATTAATATAATTATACCCTTATAATATTATGATGAAAATATTTTTTTTAATCAAAAACGTTTATTAAAAATAAAATATTTAATATTTAATGAAAAGAATGCTTCAAAATGTCACTCTCTTAGTTTTAAATAACTTTTATGTGTTCACATATAGAAAAAAAAAGTGATGAATTAATATTACTATTAATTATGTGAATAATGAAATTTTATTAATTATGAAAATTTATTTCTAATTTTTAGTTGTTATATAATAATATTAAATTCTTATTCAATACTAATAAGATGTTTATTCAAATAATTTAAATATAATATAAATGATATTTAAAATATAAAAAGAGATATAATTTGATGATTTATAATCATACACAAGTTTTAATGATTAATATGACAAAATAGTAATATTTAAATGAATTATCTTCAAAATATAAATTTTTATTGATGTATTGTAAGTCAAAATAAATGAGTTGTGTCAAAATTGATATTGATGAATGTTAATTAAAATAATATTTTATTAAAATATTTAAAAATAATTTAAATTTTGAAATTGGATAAGGTGGATATGATATGGTGTAAAATGTTATCACATGGCCATTTTTATCTATTTTTCAGCATATACCTTAAATTATATAATTTTATCTGTGAAAAAGACTTTAGAGGAGTTAATGTTAAAATTGGTTAACTGAGCCATAAAAAAAAATATAATGTTCATAAAACCAAAAAAACAACCCAAATAATATTGTTTTATGACATTTAAACTAGATAATACACTAGATTTAAATACAAATCCAATTGGATACATTTTTCTTGAGAATGAATTTATTATAATTTAATATTTTAAGAAATTAAAAAAGTTCCCCTCACATAAATTGTAAATGAGAACTTCCTCCATCACTAATTTACACCACATTGATCATTATAGATTTGAAAAAACCCTAATAAAACCCTTCTAAACTTCTTTATCCACAGTCATCCCAAAAGACCAATCATAATACCTTTAAGAAGAGATATAATGGTTTTCTTGCAATGTAGTGGAAATCGCCCTATCCTATAAGTTTGTTTTACTTAATCATTACCTTATATAAATCAATAGTATTTAGCATAATGTAATAAATTTTTTATATTAAATATATTGTAAAAATTTCTTTATTATGAAACCAACATTAGCCTCCCTCTCCCCTATCAAATGGGAAGTGAAGGTATCACCTATGCATATGCATGACTTACCATCCCCAGGCAACAATAAAATTCTTTTTTCACGACTATATTTTATGTATGGGAATTATGATGAGTTTAATATTTATATATTATATTTATAAAAAAATTATATTTCCACATGGATAGTATAATATATACCTGTTACCATCCAAACCATTACAAAACAATAATGTCGCTCATGCGTACATGTGGTATACCTACTACACAAAGCGATATCATTCATTTCCCATTAATATTTAACATGGATGGTAATGGTGATTTATTTTAAGAATATAAACTATTTAGATTATATACTAATTATAATTTAAATGTGAATAATTATAGATATTTATTTTTTTTCTATCCATCGAAAAATAGAAAAGACATTTATGCGTACTTATTGTCTACAATCTCCATGAACAGTGTAAATAAATTTTCAATAAAAAACATTTATGAATGATCCTTAATATGTATATAATAAAACTAAATTATAATTATGACATTATTAAAATTATAAATATGATATAACCATGATTAAATTACTAGGACCAAAACTAATGAATGAAAACATTCATGAAAAAGAAAAACGTTATCACTCATAAGCATGATTTTAATAAATAAGTAGTAATAAATGGGTGATAAAGGGTTATAAATAAATTAGATATGGTATAATATAAATTAATATTTTTTTATAATAGAATTATGGTAAATATATATTTATTTAACTTGATTTTTATACAAATATAAAGGAATTGACAATTGAGGTAAGAGTTTCTCATCTCACATTTAATTCCTTTAGAGATATGCCATATTCACCTCTTATTTCTTTTGAGTTGTTTATATTATTCCTCATTGATATTTTATATCAAAAATATATTTAAATTCATGTTATTTAATTATTCATATCAATGAATTTATTTCATCATCGTTAGGATACAAAATTTTCCAAACTAACAATGGTTTATTTCACAATCTCATTACTATTCAAGATTGTTTACACTTAAGTATCCAATGTGGAATATTTACCTCCCTCGTCCAAGGTTTATAATGATTTTTACAATAATTTTATTTATTATTATATAATGAGTGATTTCTATTATTTTTACAAATTTTAAATTTATTTTATTTTTTTAAAAGGAACCCTTTTTCATTTTCCAAAGAAGTTATATTTTTAATTGGTGAAAGGGTTGTTTTTTTACGTATAGAGCATGATTTTTTTCTTGTTTTTAGGAATGATAATTTATTTTTTGGTTCCCTCATAGGTTTTATATTTTAATTTGAGTAAATATTTATCCTCAATATTTGGGATATTATTTGTTTTTAAAATTTATTTTAAAAAATGAAACGGTTTTTTTCATAATAATGTTTTATGGGTCATTTTATCCCTGATGGAAATATTAGCTATACCAATAGTTCAAAACCATTGGTATTGGTTGGAGAATGATTGGAATATTCTATATCAATGATTATCCCCACCTTTGGTAGAAAGGATTTTTGGAGTGTCCTATACCCATGATTTTGAGTGAACCAATAGTATAAGGGTAATGAGATTTTAGATATACCTAAGGTTCTATGGAAACCATTGGTATATATCTATAAAGACACCTATCTAATTCCTCACTATGTAGAAACCACCACCATGTCCAAACTGCCAGTAGAAGACACCAAAATCACCAGCTTACATGAAACAACTAGAAATCACACAAATAATCATCACCCGACCCAAAAAACCATAAGAAACCAAATGAAATCATACCATAACCAAACCATGATAAATTAACTATAAAAACATAACCAAATAATATAATATCAATGATTAACAAATAAACCAATTAGTGCATTCAATCAGTGATAAAAATCATTAAAAACATATCATATATTCATTAAGAAGTAATTTACAAACATAAAATGTCATAAATATCGGTCAAAAATGTATTGGATCAATTTTTTTCTCACCACAATCACCATAACTGTCACCATTACCATCACCATCACTATCACCATCTTAACCATCATCGTCACCGCCATCCTCATCATCATCTCACCCTCATGTTAAACATCACCATTTCCATGATTTTCATCATCTGAACAACACTATGAACACTTATTTGTGCACTATAAAATAGACTCATCATCAAAATATATACATCATAATCCCAGGAATTTTTTTTAAGTGATGGACATAATATTTCCATTAATTTTAAAAATTCATCGTTGGACCTTTGACTCCGTTCATGCTCATGTATGATAACTTTTTGGGCCTCTTCGTCCTAGGCATGAGCTTGTGATTCCCATGAATTAAATGTTTTTATCATATTTCTAAAATAAATTACACATTATGTGGTCTAATATTTATTTGGGACAATACACTTCCATGGGAGACAACATACGCTGCCATGGAGCTCATCTCCTAAAACCTTATGTAATAGATCTTTTGCCCAAAACTTTTCAGATTCCTCTTCATAAATGGCCTAAAATTAACACTATTAAAAATATAAATGGATTATTTAGTTGTAAAATGTATATTTAAATTTGAAATCAATAACGTAAAAAATTACAATAAGCTTCTATACCGATTCGTTTATCACGGTTCCATCTTTTTTCCATCTTATCGAGAAAAAACATTTCAAGTGGTATACAAACATGAATATTCAAAACCTCCCAATGAAATGAAATTACATTCGAAAAACAATAATTAAAAATAGGTTATTAATAAGTAATTTAATAACTAAAATAAAATGCATATACTCAGTGATGCAATATGATTTTATATAATGATTGAATAATGATTTGATAACATAATTGAGAATATGATTAAATAATGATATATTAAATTAAATTTAAGTTTAATTGAAGGATTTTTATATTTATATATAATTTACATGAAAATAAGTGAAATGTAATTATAGAATTTTTGAAATATAATTCCTTTTTTGAAAAAAATAATCACGATTAAATGCATGTATAATATTCCAAAATAAAAAGGTTTAATGTATGAAATATGTTTTATTATTTGGTATTCTATGTTTTTATGATTTCATTTGAAAGGGAATAAAATAAGGAAAATAATGGTAAATTCTTCATTGAAGGATATTGATTTCAATGTATAGTTAGTATTAGTTCTTATTTTAGTTAAAAATACACATGGAAGAATATTATTTCTTATTTGGTTAATGAATGTTAATGTTTTATTATAGTGAGAATATATACGATCATCAAGGTCTTGATCTTTTTTGTTCTTAATTAATCTCACATGATGTAATTTTATTTAGTTTTTTAATTATATTTGGATACATATGGTTCAATTAAATTTTGTTTGGATGAATTATATTCAATTTATATTAATAAATTATTATTTCATTATGTTTCGCTAATTGTTTTCATCTTAATTTAGTTTGGTTTATTCTTGATCATATTTATTTATTTCAATTCACCTATAGTTGATTATAAATTATCATTTAAATTTGAATCAATTTTTTTATACCTCAAACAAGTCATTTGGGTATAAGTTACTTTATATTTTTAGATAAGTTTTCATTCATTTGATTTATTTGCATTATTTTCAGTTAAATTTAATTTGTTTTAGTGTGATTTATTTCCATTTTTATTCAATTTTTTCGGTTCATGTTTAGAAAAGTTCGTTATGGTTTTTTTCTTTTCAGGTTGGTTTCTCTTCCAGTTCGGTTAGCTTAGTTTCATCATATTCTGATTATTTGAGTTTGGTATTATAAATTTTTTTCATTATCTATTTAGTTATAATTTTCATTGGTTGGTTTGTTATGCATTGATTTGGAATTGTATCTTCATTAGTGGGTTTTTTGTTTCATATCCATTCATTTTTGGTTGATTTATTGATTGTTGATTCAGGTATACTTAATGTTTCTTGATTAAACATATTATTGTAATTTTTATTTTATCTGGATTTCATTGAAATTTTTTGTTATGTTTAATTCAAATAAAATATTTATTTATGGATTTAACATTTTTTGTACAATTTGGGTTGTGTTTTCTGAGCATATTTCATTTTATTTAATAAATTTGAATTATATTTTAGTTGATTTTTTTGGATTTTTTTTCAGGTTCAATTGTTTCGTCTAGGTTTATCTTGGTTGGGTTATATTTGATACAATTTAAATTTTTCATTATATGTTTTTTCCAGTTTATAGTCATTATTTTTATCTTTGATTATTTTTTGTATATTTCACAAAAATGAGAGTTGGTTAAATTTAATCAGTTTTAGGTCATGAATGTTTTTATTTGTTTTAATTAGTTATTGTATATTCAATTTGTTTTAGTTTCATTTAGTTCAATACTGTTCATTTCATTTTCATTAATATGGGGTAGGTTTGTTTTGTTAGGTTTGGGTTAGATGGTATCTTTTTTATTTGATTATCTTCCATTCACTTCAAACCCATTTTGAGTTATTCTTGAATATGTGTGGGTAGTGTTCAACTTCATACTTATTGATTTAGTATATTAAATGTTCAATTGGTTATGTTTAATTTGATTTATGTCTCAATATTTTAAAGATACAATCATATTATGTCTGTTTTTCATGTTTTAGTTTGGATCAGATTAGTCAAAGTGAACTCATTTTAGTGTCACTCTCAAAAAATAAAAAGTATATAAAGTCCATTAATATGGATAAATCAAAATAGGGAAATATATGTTATATTTGTATCAAAAAAAGTGGGGACAAAGTCCTTAATTAATGAAATAATAAAACAATAAAAGGAAATTCTACACTTTTATCTTCCAAAAGACCATCCAAAAAATAAAAAATCCATGTTGTAAACAACCTGCCCTAATAAATCCCATATAGAAATGAATTCAACCACTCAAATGTGCAGAATTTTGAAACAAAGATTCAATTCAGCCTTTAAATGTTCTATGATTAGATTCTTCTTGTCATCCACCAAACCTAAGAGGCAGGCCAGATTGCAATTATTTCATGGAAATAAAAACACCCATCAGATTAAAATTAATCCATATTAGGAAAAAGTTCCAACATCAATTTTAAATAACAAAAAACATGCATCAATCAATAAAAGGCCATATAAAATAGAATACAATCCCATTATTAACATTTAGAATCCACTACTAAAACCAAAAACCATCAAATATAGTAAAATATTTGATATAACTAGGTGAAGATATCTAATCAACATAAATAGATCAAAAAATTAAAAATGAAATCATGATTCTAATTATGTGGAGTTTATATATTCATATATGGAATATATCTTACATTATTTCTTAGTGATTTAAAAAATAAAGGAGCATTAAAAGGAAGTAACATATCATTATCTTGGAATGGAAAAGTATAAGTGGACTTAGATATATTGATATATCAATTTTTCAAAGGTATAGAAAAAATAATGATTCCATACCTATAAGTAAATACTAATATGAAAATAAATTTTTTATATTAAGTTGTCTCCCAGGAGGTTCATGGAGTTTTTTAATTAGGTGAAAAAATATTTTATTTCTACACTATAGTTGTTATTAATTTATAATTGTTTTTCATGTAAGGCATAAAAACATAAAAGATAAGGAGTGAGTAATATCTTGTAAAGCATATAGTATGTTTATTTATTTATTTTGTGAATGTTGTAAACCTAGTGGGTTAGTATGGACACTCCAAATTATAAACTATGTCATACAATTAGTGGTTCTATTATATAGGAAATATTAATTTAAATTTAATGATGTAATCATTAGTTGATTGGTGTTTAGGTAGAAAAATTGAGATGAAATCAACCATATCCAATTTCATAAAATCAATGAAATAATAAATTTCATGACATGCTCACAAATAAAACAATACTTATCTTGATATTTTAGCACACACAAAATTATTTCAATAATTAATTGAATAATACATGATCATTTATCTACACACATTAGAAAATGAATAAAATATGTATGAATAAAATGAATGCGGATGTTCTAAAAAAATAATGGAAATCATAAGAGGAGCCTCACTCTCTTTCAATAACAAACGAGTGTCATACCTATTTCTTCTCAAGGACTGACATCATAGTTAGCTCCAAAGTGTAGAAGTATTTTAAAGAATAATTTTTTTATTTCTTCCAAAAATATCAAAAAATTGTATTTTCAATAATATAAAACTATGTATAAATGAAAACATCTGAAATTTTCATTCAAAGACATCAGATAAAATACATTGAACTTAGTAGTCATTTGATAAGAAATCATTTTTGCGATAATATTATACTTTAGACACATTCATGATATATGTGGCCTCTAAATCTTATACAAAAACTTACAAACCAACAATTATATAGCTCATGCTTATATACTCTCTACAGCTCACCTAATTCCATGAGTCGTGCTTTCCACTCAGCCTCACCATTAGGAAAATTAAAATGAATATGACACCAAAATATTAATTAATATAAATAAAATAATTATATAACATTAAATACGATGATTTTTCTCACCAATATTTATACCCATTCATTATCATTTACTTAATTTGGACAATATCTCTAGAAGAGTGGCCTGGCAGGATAGATTTAAGATTATTTGAAAATCATATCCACTAACTCCAACATTCACACCATGTATTCCAATTATTTTATTGTCCTTTATATACTCCAACATTATTTATGTGTGACTATTCTACACAGAATTCATGCATGTTCTCCCACGCCACCTTTTGGAAGATCCATATGATAAAAAAAAATGTTAAAACAATAAATATTATAACAAAAATAAATAATAGTCAATTAGATTTACTAGGGATATGTAAATATACCTGAGGAAAACTGATGAGTGTGTTATGATAGATCCGTAGGATCTAAAGGTACGTCAACCTGTACAGATGTAGTGGGACTAGATATCTTCTATGGTGGATTAGAATTTTTCATGGTAGAAGTCGATGGACATTGAATTTAGAAGAATAGGGAGAAGGAAGTATAAAGAAATTGAGATGCCATAGATGTCAGTGTAAAGGCATAATATGGATGAGGATGATGAGACCACATCAGATAAGGGTAAGATAGATGAGGAGGCTTTGATGAAAATTGTGGTGAAAAACATAGGTGTCTTAAAAATCCACAGTGCCTCTAACAACACCATGAGATCATTAGTTGTTCTATATGGCGTGTTAGAAGAAGGGAAATGGTGTAACTAGGTACACTGAGTAGAGAAAAATTATCTAGTATCACCCCCTCACATCATCTATATGAGAACTATGACCACTGGTCTGGTAAGAGAATAACTATCACCTAGATGGTGGATCCTGATTAAATATTAAAAAAAAATTAATCAGAACACATAATATATTATAGATATATATTCTATATAAAATACTCACAAAAAACCAAAATAGAGACACCCATATCGCTCATTCGGGGATTATTGTCTATATTCAAAATTTTTTGTATCTCTTTAATGTTTTTCGTTTCCTAACTTGGAAAAAAATATTGAATTGATTATAAATCCATAAAAAATGTGTATTTGAAAAATGAAATAAGATGATACATGACTTTATTAAGTAATACCAATCATCCATCCAAATAATGGATACATATTGATATAAAAAATCATTTTATATTTAGTTATAAGAATATAAAAACATAAAATTATTTCATAGATAAACCAATACATTCAAATAAACTTGTTTATCATGGGATTGATATAGTTTTCTTGTATTTTAAATTCAATTAAATTCAATTTTTTAGGCCATTACATTCATTTTGTTTAATTGATTATCCTATTTTCCGATTTTTATTTTTTAGGTCATTAGGTTCATTATGGTCAATTTATTAAGTAATATTTCTAAATTTATTTATCTTAGTTCATTTGGTTCATATTTTGTGTTAGGTCATTTTTTCCATTTTTTGGTTAGCTCCTTATTTTCAATGGTTTTTATTTTAATATTAATTCATTTAATATATTCAATTCAATTCATATGGGTTTTTCCTCTAATTAAATTGTTTTAGTTTTATTGGTTGGGTAGGTTCTAATATAGTCCATTTCAATATTATAAAATGAAACTCAAAGAAATATGAAACCAATATATGTAGAAAATTCACATGATGTTTATGTGGGAATAAAAATAAGTTTAATCAATATTAATTAAATTATAATAGTTCCAACCTAAATAACCCTATTCGAGAAAAACCAAAAGCACTGAGAACATATATAGTTAGTTCTATATATTTCCCATCACAACTTTTGGTTTATAACTGACTCTGAAAATTGAACTGTTAGAGTCATCATATGTAAAAAACTGATGAGGTCCAATGAGAGCAAGGATTGTGCAATCAAACCTTTTTAAAATTAATTAATTATATATTTTATAACGATATATATGGTTTTCAGTTTAATAGTGTGACAAATCCAATAAGGGTCAAGGATTTAATATTTTGAAAGTTTCTTATGTAATATAAATCCTAAGGGGTGTGATATAAAAGAGTCGAAATTCAGTGAATAAATTGATGATCCATAGAGGACCTTTAGATACGTGTCTTAGTGACACTCTTATTTAATTTTTCCTAGTTCAGGTTTATTTGATTTGGTTTTTTTCTTTTGGTTAATTCAATTTAATTAGGTTTATTGAAATTTTATTTTAGTTGGGGTCGGTTAGGTATGTTTTTATTGATTTCGACTAGTTTTACTTACTTGAGGATGTGTATCTTTAGTTCAAGGGAATATGGTTTGGTCTAATTGCATTTGTTTCAATTTTTTATTGATTGATTCACAGTTGGTTAGTTTTGGTCAAAATAATTTCTATTTAGTTTGGTTAAAATAAATTCTATTTTGTTTGGTGTGGTGTTGTTTGATATATTTTAGCTAAATTAGTTTATTTATGGTCTATTTAGTTTGGTTTGGTTTTTTTTTCATTTTTCTTGGGTGGATGAATGCCTATTAGAGTTTTATTTAGGATTTCTCAAGTCAGTTCATTTTGGATCATTACTATTGAATTTCTTATAGGTTAGTTCAATTTAGTTTAGTTGTTTTTATTATAGTTCAAATTGATGCAATTTAGTATAGTTTAGGTCTAATCAAGTCTACTTGAGTCAGATCAAGTAAGTTGAATTCAATACAGCTGGATCATATGAGTTAGTTCAGTTATAATATATATAGTTTTTTTAGTTCAGTTAGGTTTCAGTGGGTAAGGTATTGATTTGTTTGGTTAATTTATTTTCAAGACTAGTTTGGTCGGTTTGATACAATTTTTGTAAAATTAGGTTCTGATCAATTCATTTCAATTTAGTTTATATAGTTTTTAATTAGGTCTTCATGGTATATTTCACTTTTGTATAGTTTGGTTATTTTCCAATTTTTTTGATAATGTTACGTCATTTCAAGTAAATTTTCTTTAGTTTGGTTAAGAGATAATTTTGATCCATTTTAGACCATTAATGTTAAGTTGATTTGGGTAATGTCAACTCAATTATATTTGGATTGGTCCAGTCTAAAGAATTTCCATTCAATTAGGATTTGATCCCATTTTTGTAGTTGGTTTCAATTCTATGCAGTTTCTTTCCAGTCTGTTCAGTGTGGTTTTATTTACTTTAACTCAATTAGGTTTGTTTGAATTGATTTTATTTTAGTATTTTTCAATTCTATGGAGTTTAGGTTCATATAGTTTGGTTTATTTAGGTAGGTTTATAATGATCTAATTGATTTTGTTATAATTTTTTATAGTAAAGTTAGTTTTTTATTTTAATTTTGAATTAATGTATCATAATTACAATTAGTTAATAAAATTTTATTTTTGTCATGGAGATTCTGAATAGAGTTAGAGGGACTCAATCATAAGAAAATGAAACCAAGTAAAACCATGGAAAACCAATGAAAAAACAATCTAAATAGAATTGAACCAAATATAATTAAACACAACAAACCATGATCAAATATGAGAAAAATAAGAAATAAATTTTAAAAAAATGGACTGAACTAAAGAGAACCAAACTAAACCAAAGTTACAGAGACAAAAAAATAGTGAACCAATCTAATATTGAATAGAATAAACCCAAACTGAACTATACTAGTCTCAAAAAACCCAAAAATATGAACATAATATAAAGAATCCTAAATCAAACTAGATTTATCAGGATATAAATAAATTAAATAAAAAAAAGAATATTCTGTTCTATTTTAGACCTAAAAAAATGAAATGAATATATGAAAAAATACATGAATAATTTGGAAGAAACTGAATGAATGTTGAATAATAATGATTTAAATGAAATAAAATATGATATATTTTTGTTGGTTAGGTAGAAAGTGGAACTCCAATGATGTTTCTATAGTTCTGGATTAAAAATAAATGGGAGGCTGAGAGGGGCACTCATGCTATGTATTTGGGGAAGATCCATGATTTTTTTTTAAATTGTTGGAATAATAATTACATATCCCAATGGTTTTTTAAAATTGTTGGTATAGGATTCTTATAATCAACCTTTCATAATGGTGTGGATGAATCATTGAGGTATGACAGGTTATACCAATGGTTTTTGAAAACTGTTGGTGTAGCCCTATTGGTAAGCCCACATTTCCAAGAGTGTACAATATTTATATTATTCAAAGGCATCAACTATTTATTTTTCTTAAAATCTATTGACGATGCATTATGTTGATTCCATTTTTATTGTTATTTTGGATTGTTTAGGATCAGTTTGAATAGTGAAAGTATTAATATTATATATTCTAGATATTTCAATATGGATAATTATTAATTTTACAGAATTTTGATTAAGTTTTTTATTTTATTTATATGAGGAATTGATTGAAAAAAATTAAGTGATGGGTGTGGATTTGAATTACATAGAACCTTAATGCATCGGTAGGTCCCATGAAACAAAATAGTTTGTGTGTTTAGATGAGGGATTATCAATTTTTGTAAGATGTCTTGGGATAATATGTTGACATTATGTTCTAGATATATTGTTATGTGTCCTAAAAGGTAAGTATCAGATGATAGAATTATGAATTCAGTCATTATTAACTCATCTATTGATGTCCATGTGATATTTTTTTTTATGATATCAATTTTTAAGATTCCATTTCATGATATTATTTATATAGAATTATTTGACCATCATTTATTACTTCTATATTAATTAACATGTGGAAAAGGGAGATATACCAATGGACCTATACCCATAGGTTTTTTAATCTATTATTATAGGTCCCTTTATACTAATCATTTAAAATAACCATTGGTATAAGTGGTTTTAGTTAAGGATATTCCAACTGTTTTAGAAAAACATTGATATATAGTGTCTTTGTTATGGCTATTCCAACAGTTTAGTGAATCCATTGGTATAGAGTTATCCATTTACAAACCTATACCAATGGTTATATATTACTGTTGGTATAAAATAATATAATTATTGGTATAACAATGGTTCTAGTTAACCATTAGTGAAAAATTCTTCCAAAATATCAGATACGACCTTTCCCTCCTCTGATCTTAATCCCATCCAAATTCAACCCTACAATAACATTACATTTTCATTCCCAACCGTGGTGATCCATCCTTGGTTTGTCGTTTCATTTGGTTATTCTTCAATATCTAATTAGTGAGTTCAAAATCCATCATATCTTCTTCCTAGAATCATTTTTTTATCAATGTATAAAGTAGTAGCCATTATTTTTATGGTATTATTCATCAAGATTCATTTTACAAGGGTTAATAATGGAACTCATGGATTACAGTAATTAATTTTTTATTTTATGTTTTTTGGATAAGCTTACAATTATTAGCATTTTCATTGATATATATAATTATTTTTTGAATTTTAATGATGATTTATTTGTTATGGTGGAAGTGGTTTGAAATGATTAATTTATGAATAATGTGGATCTAGGTGGATTTGTCTATTTTTCTATTTTTCTATTTCTATGTGGGGTGGTCTAAGTTTTTGAGATGGGTTTAATTTTTTTTGACATGTACTGTACTTTTGGAGATGTTTTTCTGGTTGTGTAGTTTTGAAAAATGGTTTGTCCATGTATCTATCGAATAACGGGCTCGGGGCCTCGTCAGCACCGCTCGGTGGTGTCCCTCAAGGAGGCTCTGTGCGTGGAGGCCTCTAGCGCTGCTCTCCCTTGTTTCCAGGATATTGATCAATTTTCTCATTCGGTGTTGAGGGAGGGTTCTCTCTTGTTGTTAGTTGCCCCTGCCTCCACGTTCACCGCTGCTTCGGTCAGTTTGAAGTGGACTCTTGTGGTGAGGTTTGGTGCGGGGATTCCTCCCCTCCCTGCTTTCAAGTGGTTCTTGGCCTCCTGGGGTTTGTAAGAGGCGGATCGCATCTCGGTGATTCATCGGGAGTCGTTTTGTGTGGTCCTCACCTCTGAGGCGGATTTCGTTCAGGCTTGGTGCAAAGCCCCTCAGGTGATGGGTCGATGGCATTTCAATCTTTTGCACTGGTCTATGGAGGTGCATAGAGTGAAAGAAAGATCACAGGCCGCGGTCTAGATCAGTCATCCAGGGCCCACTCTTCCTTTTCAGAATGGGACCTTCCTCAGGGCCATTGGTGATTCTTTGGGGGGTTTTCTCTATGAGGATGAGCGCATCCGCCGCGGGGAGGAAACTCTGGTGGCTCAAGTCTGCGTTGATCTAGATCTCTCCATGCCGATCCTAGAGAAGCTCTTTCTAAAGGTGCAGGATTTCGCAGACTGGTCCGAAGACATTGTTTACCCGGTGTTCCCCAGGTTCTGCACATCTTGTCTCCTCCATGGTCATTCGGCCCTGAGTTGCAGGAAACATCGCCTCAGTGACCCCCTCTTTTGTGCCAGCGGCTCAATGCCTGTCCCTCCGCTATCTTAGCCTTGCGAGGGGTCTGGTTCTGCCTTGGTTCACCCACACCCTCAGATGACTCTCTTTCTCCGGTTTCTCCCTCCCGATGAATGCCCTCTCTCGCATGCCTGTCGTCTGGCTCTCCCTCCCTTGGCCCAGTGGCATGTCCTTTAATGCAGTCCGTCTCTCCATCCCTTGGCTCGGTGGTGCTCCCTTGTCTGGCTCTGGTTTCCCCTAAGCCGAGTGGAAAGTGGTAGGGTTCTTCGGTGTCTCTTGAGCGGTCGTGGGCTTTTTCTCAGTTGCTGCTCGCATGGGCGTTGTTGGAATTTTTCTTGCAGTCCTCGTCTAGGGCCCCAGATGCTTCTTTCTGGACCATTTCCTTGTCGTCTCCAGTTTCTCGCCATGCGCTACAGGCCAAGGTTGATGGGGTTTAGGGAGTTGGCTTCCTTTCTTTGGATTCTCGCCCTTGTCCCAGGAGGGGACCTTGCAGAGTTCACAAAGCCTCCGATGACTAGGCTCCCGTAAAGCTAGCTTCCTTGGTTTCTAGTGCCAGTTCTTCGTTCTCTGTTACGTATGGAGCTCGGGTAACAGTGGAAATGGGTCCCTAGGCAGGGTTTCCACCCTATGAGGTAAGGTGAATATCCCCTATGTCTTCTTCCAGGCTCCTCTCAAAATCCTCAGATCTCTCCGATATGAGTCCGGGGGTGCGTACAAGGTCGATGTTAAAGAAACTGCTAGATAGGGAATGTCCTTCAATCCTCTTGGAAGAGACCACAGTGCCTGGGGCCAAATCTGGGCCTCCCTTATAGCAATGATTCCTATTCTCATCTGGAACTCCCAAGGAGTTGGGGCAAGGGTGAAAACAGATTTCATATCCTTAGAATCTAAAAGACACAAAGCCAAAATGGCAGTTATCCTCGAACACAAACATGCCCCAACAAATATTTCTGAGTTCACTCAAAAGGTAAAAATGCATGCTTCCATGCATGCGAATCCGATCAAAAAACACATAAGGCTTTTCCGGAATAGGTACGTCACTGTGGACATGGTCCTTGTGGGCGACCAACATATCACTACGAAAATTTCATTTGGCGGGGACTCCCTTTTTGCCTCCTTTATCTACGGAAGTTGCGATGCTCAGAGAAGGGATGGTTTATGGTCCGAGATGAATGATTTCGATCCTGGAAACCAGCCCTGGGTTGTGGGGGGGGGAGGGATTTTAATGTTGTTTCCCTCCTAGAGGAGAGGAAGGGTCGCTGGGACTTTCCGAGAGGGGCTAGCATGTCCTTCACTCGTTTCATGGCTGGAAAAGGGTTGTCAGACTTAGGATATTCAGGAGACCCCTTTACTTGGTGCAACAACCGCAAGGGAGACAGTCGAAGCTGGAGTAGACTCGACCGTTGCATTTCCAACGTCCATGCCATTTCCTTGTTTCCAAATGAAAAGGTGGCCCACTTGACTCGTAGCATATTTGATCATTCACTACTCTTGTTATCCTTGTGCAGGATGGAGGTTTCGCAAGAGAGGTTCCACTTCTCTAGCCAGTGGTCGAGTATCCCTGACTATCATCGACTGGTTAGGAACATATGGGCCGAACCGTCTCAGGGCCACTCTTGGCTATCTTTTCATTCCAAGTTAAGGCGCCTCAAGCAGGAACTTCAAATTTGGTCTCAGTCTCTCCCTTCTTTGGAGTAGGAGTTGTATGTACTCAAGCTTGAAGTCGATCAGCTTGAGGCTTGACTTGAGGAGTTCTGGGACGACTCTATTTTTAGAGCACTTGTGGAGAAAATAAACAACATGGCGGTCATGGTACTTTCACAGGAGTGAAGGGCAAGGGAATGTTTGCAGGTAAAATGCCTCAAGGAAGGGGACAAGAATACTGCTTTTTTCCACGCATGCATTCGAGAGAGGAGATGTGCTATTAAACCAAACCAGACTCTGGCGGATGGATCTTTAAAATATGACAGAGAGGTGGTTGGGGGATTGGATATTTATTATTTTAAGGGTCTTCTTGCTGGTCCATCTGAGTCCATGGCCCAAGGGTATCCCACTGGGGAAGGCTTGTTATGGGAGGGGATTACTAGACTCGTGTCTACCCAGGACAACAGCCTCCTGGTAGGTATTCTTGCGGAGGAGGAGATTCATGAGGCCATGCTGAGCCTGGATCCAGAGAGTGCAGCAGGTCCTGATGGGTTCCCTGGATCCTTTTACAAGGGCTCTTGGGAGGTTGTTAGGAGTGATATCATTCATGCCATCCAGGAATTCTTCCGCGGGGGTGGCCTTCCTCAGATACCATCGGCTACGACTCTCGTGCTTCTTTCAAAGATCAAATATCCTTCTTCTCTCCACCATTACCATCCCATAAGTAAGTACAATTTCCCTTATAAAATCTTGTCATCTGTCCTCAACAGGAGGTTGTACAGACTTCTTCCCAGGTGGATTTCCATGGAGCAACATGGGTTTGTGAAGGAACGTTCCATTCAGGGTGCGATGGCGCAGGCACAGGAAATGCTGAAAGATCTCAACTTAAAATCTCGAGGTTCCAACATGGTCATTAAGTTGGACATGAGCAAGTCGTACGATAGGATGGAGTGGGGTTTTATCAACTGGGTCTATACAATGATTGGGTTTTCTTCTTGGGCCTCTGACCTCATCTTCAGATGTGTTAGTTCCTCATGGATGGCTGTTTCGTTCATGGGGCGTACTCACATCTTTTTCAAGGCCATCCGAGGTCTACGGGAAGGTGACCCCTGTTTTTGAGTATCTTTATTCTCATACAAGATACCCTTAGTAGGTTGATCAACAATGGTATTTCCGATGGAGTCATCCTTCCCTTTCGTAGGATGTTTAGGCTCCATTCCACGTCACACTTGATGTTTGCTGATGATACAGTTATATTCATGAATGCGAGGAAGAGTTCTGTTCAAGGCTTTAACAAATTATTAGAAAAATATTTCTATTGGAGTGGCCAGATCATCAACAGAGAGAAGAGAAAATTTTATGTTTCTGATTCATGCCATGAAAGCAGAGTTCATGATCTGAGTATCAGCTTGTACATGCAGCATGGAGTCCTCCCCATGGAGTATCTCGGCACCCCTGTTTCTCTAGGAATACTCTATATCAGGGACTTCGACAAAGTCATGCACAAAATCACGGGCTGTATTCTCAAATGTTAAAACCACTTTCTATCCTTTGGCGGCCGCATCTATCTTGTCAACAGTGTTCTGTCGGCAATTCTAGTGCCTGATCTTGCAGCCTCTACTATCCCAAAGGGTGTCATTCAATCCATTGATAGGCTCCTTGCTCATTTCATCTGGGACGCTCACTCGGAGGGGAAGATACATTGGGTATCATGGGGGAAGATGGAGAGGCCAGTGGGCGAGGGAGGGATTAGTGTCAATAGTTTGGTGGTCTCAATCCAGTTCATGCATGTGAGGCTCGCCTGGGAGATTATCGAGGAGCATACCTGGTGGGGGAAACTTATGTCCCAAAAGTACAGAACCAGTTCTGCTTCTCCTTCCGCAAATGGGTTGTCCCTATGGTACTCTTTGTGTATTATCATTTCAAACCTCCTTCCTCATTCACAATGGATCATCAGTGAAGGAAACATACTTGACTGGTTTCATAATTGGTTGAGTAACACGCTTTCCTTTCCCTGGTGTCCTGCTCCTATGATCTCTATCAAGCAATCGATCCTCTATCCAGCATTTTTTAGATCAGTTTTGAATACGTCTCAACAGGAGATTTTTGACTCCATTATCATCTCCTTGGAGCAGGATAGGTGCGTTTTTACTCTATCTGTCTCAGGAAAATTTAACTCGAAGGACTATCGTAGGATGACTGTCTCTCAGGATCAGTATAATAGATGGAATGAGATCATCTGGTGCAAAAAAATCCCTGCTAAACTCAACATTCTCTCCTAGAGAATTTGGAACAATTTGGTAGCATCTTATTCTAACGTCAAATGCCTAGGTATCTCCATGTCCTCCTGTTGTCATTTTTTTTGGAAAGAAAAGAAGAGAACACGAGCCATATTTTTTTGAAGGGGCTTGGGCATGCATGGTTTTGAGTACCTTTGGGGTGTTTACAGATTACTTTCCACAAGTGGAAAACATTGATGTGTTCCTGGATCGCTGGTTTTAGGGGTTTGAAGGTTCAGAGGGGGAAAATATGGCACACTCTTTAATCTTTAACGTGGGATGCTGATGCTTATGGAAAGCCAGGAACTGAGCCAGGATTGAGGGGATTAGATCCACTGGTAGGTCCATTGTGGGAAGAGTTCGGTGCATGATGGTTGAGCTGATTTTCCATTCTGGTAACTAGAAGGAGGCTCCGTCCATTCGTTTGTTGGGTGTCCCTATGGCTGCAGTTCTTCCCTTTATTTCCAGGGGGATTTGGGTTCGATGGGTTCCTCCTGAATTGGGCCTCAAGCTCAACATGGATGGGTCCTGTGTCCTAGGGGACATGCGTGGCGGTGGGGTGGTTCGTGATGCTAGGGGAAGTGTCGTCTTGGCATTCACAGCTCACTTTGGGAGTGGCAATTCTGTTCGGGCGGAGGCTAGAGCTATTCTATCAGGTTTTTCCATCTGCAGGGAATGCGGAATTTCTATTTCCCAGGTGGAGACTGATTCTATGATTATCCACGATGCTTTACTTGGTAAAGGCTCCGTCCCCTGGTCAATATCTTATATCATTTGGCAATGTAAGGCCCTCCTAAGCGACAACATTTTGGTCACCCACACTTGGCAGGAGGGGATCAAATTGGCGGACTAATTGGCCTCCCTGGCTGCTCTTGATACCATGTTTAGTTTCCTTTCTAATGTTTTCTTACCCAAACCTGAGGGGGTGAACTTGATTCGGGCTGATGCCCTTGGCTTGTATTACTTCCGACCTCCATCGGCCCTGGCTGTTCTCTTTTCTTGTAGCCTTTTGGCCTAATAATAAAATTATAATGATGATGATGATGCATTTTTTATATGTGGAACCTAATTTTACCCTCTTGTGTTGTTTTTTCAATAATCATTTTTTATTTTCAACATTAAACTAAAAAGAGTTGTTTGATAAAATAAATAATGCAAATAATAAAAATATCTTCTTTCTTGAGTAATAAATAGACAAGTTGAATAACAATTCACCAGTTAGTCGAACTACTCAAATTTAATGTGACAATATAAATTGTGTTGGACTTTACAATCAATAAAATTATTATTAATAGTTGGTCTTGTTTTTTGGGAAAATATATTTAGTATTTAGTGATCATTTTATGTAGTGTCTTGACCCAACTTACCATTAAATTGGTTTCCAGACTAGTGGGTCGCATGGAAGCAAGAACATATCCCCTTATGCCAGTCAATGATGACTAGCAGAATGAGCCTCAATAGGTGATAGTGGGGATACTATACCCTCTTATCAGAGATGCACCATGGCATTACAGAATATAAATAGCTGATAATAGAGGAATTTGTAAATAAATTATTGGCTATAGTGGAAGATAGATAATAATCATTTGAATAACATTGGAAAATTCCAGTCTATACAACAGTTGAATGCATGTCATGGTAATAATACATAACTGAAAGTAGTAAATATACATCATTCTTTTCACAATAGTAAAAATATAGGAATCAAGAAAAATAAAAGACCTAAAAATACCTAAGATGATCTCTATGAATATCTTGATCTTCATTTCAGTCCTTTTCTCCTAGATCCTCAAGTACGATCATGAAACAACCAACATAGTCCAAGGCCCGACAGAAAAGATAGGTATAGTCAGGCACCCCAGAGAAATGGCAGCTAGAGTAGGGTGTGAGGAATAAATCTTAGTAGGATGGAATCACTTATGTCTATCCCAATCCAGATAGTGTTGTATTAATTAAGAAGTGTGAATGTATAGAGAAATAATAACAGAATGAAAAGAATAAACAAACTCCCTTCATTTTAATAAGGGGCACATGGAAAACACACCTGCTTCAGCCCACAACTGGTATATTTGATCATGTCAACATTATATATATATATTTTTTTTCAGTATATATATATATAGATAGATAGATATAAGTTAGGGTTGATCGGCCTATACAACCACCATCCAATTCTAGGGGAGCTCTCATGGCCACCCCCTATCCCATGTCTAAGATCCCTTAGAGTCTCTTACCCTTAATGAATTATATATATGATGGGTGTACCAAGACGTACCCCCACCATCGAATTTCTGAGGAGCTATCACTGTCTACCCCCAACTGAAATACCAAGAACCCTCACCATCTAATGGTATTCTCACATTATTTGTGTGTTGGGGTGGATCGTGATGTACCAACGCCATCCAATTCCATTAGAGCTCTAAAGGTCTACCCCAAATCCGATACCTAGATCCCAAACCTTTTATTGAAATTATTTCATTAGATATGTGTTGTGATGGATATGGATGTTCTATCACCATCGAATTCTAGGGGTTCTCTCACGGTCTTCCCCAAACCCAATACTAATATCAAAAACTGTCTCTCAGAATTATAATATGAGATATGTGTTGAGGTGGATCAGGATTTACCACCACCATACAAGTATAGTGGAACTCTCATGGTTTACACATAACCCAATTCCAAGATCCCTCACCATCAATTGGAATGAAAATTCCTATAATGCATATTGAATCATAATATTTAATGCATGAGGCATTAACCTCTCACACATCTAATGAGCCCATTTTATTTATGTCACAAGGCATGAGGAATAAACCTATCATGAACTTATTAATTCATATACACATGCATATCATATTTATACTTAAGGAAACACATCTTAAGAATTTCAATTAAAACATTATTTTGGGTTTGATCACATTCAACTTGATACATGAGGAAAGGGACTCTCATACATGTCATTTTCCATATTCAATTCCTTTTCAAGGAAGCTAATTCATTTAATCCATTATACACATAACAAGTAATTAAATTTGACTAAACCACATATTCAAGTCATTAAATTTAAGATGACTGAACCATTTATTCACAGAATTATATTTGGTATGAGCTATCATGATGATGGTCATTCTCACTCAATTTTCCTAAACATGGAAATTATTTTTTACATAATACCATATTCAAGGACGGTGACATGGTAATTTAATTTCAAGGATGACACTATCCCATTATAACAAAACTAATCAAATATTGTTAGTTTTTGAAATATCCCAAAAAAAACATGATATTTTTCAATCACAGATTCAAAGAATAAGAAAAATCAATAAAATAATATAATAAATAATAAAAGTCTAACAACTAATGTTTGAATTGAATATAACTCATTTTACTCGGAGGGGTTTTATTATAAGATCTTAAAAATGTTCTTCAAAAAAGGTATTTATCATCTTTAAACTTTTCATTAAATAATTAGGATCAACTCACATTAGGATACATTTAATATAAATAACATACTATAGTAATGACAACAAAGAAAGGTGTAATATTATTTAATGAATACATTCTTTAAATTAAACGGAAAATGAATCGGACCCTACCTCAAGTAGTAGACCACACCAAACTATTTTTGAATTCAAAAGATTTGGAAATGACCACCCAAATCCACCCTGTAATCGCACACACATACATTCACAAAGACATATATATACATATACCTAACCCAATGCACGTATTCACCATCCCAGGAGAGAATACATAAATGGAATATATATATATATATAGACACACACACATACCTATGTATGTGAGATAATTCCTTCAAAACTTATCAAAACTCCCTAATACCAATTCAAGAGAATAAATACCACCATAATACCCTAAATTAAATAGGTCTTGAAAAGGTTGTGGAAGGAAAAATCACTTATAATGATGGTGGTGAACCAAAACTGACTCAATCCTCTCGACCTTTGGTGAATGATGTTCGAATACACATGAACACGACCTCTAAGACTATTCATATGCCCTAACTTCGAATGAAAACCAAAAATAAGATCAACCCTAACACATGGGGTTTTGGCCAAGCATGAGGGGAGATATGGAGACCTTAAATGGGCCAAAAATGAAAGGATAATGGGGGAGAGAGTCTTACATTGGTGGATCAACCTAGGATCCCCAAAAAACACATACGAATTCACATGAAGTGATGAGGTTAGGGGGAGGTGTGTCGCGCAACCAAGGAGAGCCTAAGGAGGAGGGGCGTCATGATACATACATTGGGAGGATGATTTTTTAGTTTTATTTTATTTTATATTAATCTTAATTAAAATATTTCAAATACTGGTTATCACGCATGTTTTGGGCCGCACGGTTTTGAAAACCATGCACCCTTTACTAGGCACCTGGATTATACCAAACGGTTTATCCCACATGGTTTTCCTAACTGTGAGAAAACTTTTCAGTAAATATTATTGAGATACTGACTCTGTTGACCTTGTGTAGGCCAAAAAGTCTACTATAATGGACTACACAGTTTCAGACAAAGCTTGTGTCCTTTGCATCCTTTCAAAACCATTATTTAAAGGGTATGGTGCTAATGAAACTCCTCGAGACATCTAAGAAGGTTGACGAGCCTGTACCCAAGTCCAAAAATACCACATTGAAGCATTCCAACTCTTGTAATTCAATTCTTAATCTTGGTACTAAAAACCCTTTTAGTAAACCAAAAGGTTCAAATTCCTTTACATTTTCATCCGGTTCAAAACCCAGATTACTACAATTTATGTCTCTTGATGGAGATCACTAACACTTTAGAAGAGGATTTGTCACACATTAATAAAACATTATGTTCCAAAAAACATTTCAAGAAACCCATTTATATAATGGAATTAAATTTCATGATTTTTTATATATATAATTTTTTTATATATAGAGTATTTTTTTCTTTTATATTATAATTATTATATAGACTGTCGTGTCAGTTACTATTTAATATGAAGTGAAAATATATCATTTCCTTAAAAATATTTTTGATTTAACTTCAATATTATTTCATTTATTTTAAGGCATTAAATAAAACATTTTTGTAAGGAATATATAGTATTTGGATGTATGAAATTGATCAGATCTAAAGAAATTCTGAAAAAAACTAGTATGCCTACCATATAATGAGGAAGTTAACTACCATATAACCAAATACAGTTTAAAAAAAACATGTATTCCAAGTATTATAACGTAGAGAAAATGAAATCTGAAAATGTTAATGATATTAATAATTGGGATAGATTAGAGAATTTGTTAAAGAACCAGTTTTTTTATTTTTCATCATAAGAAAGAATGTATTCAAACCCAATACAATTTTGATATGAGAACGTATCATGCATGTAATGAAAATGAAGATGTTTATATGATGAAAAAATTGAATGATGATTCCATGAATCCAATATATTGACAATGTGGAAAAATGAAATTGATTGAATTTTTAATCTGACTATTTCCAAGGAAAAACATGTTTGAGATGTATAATACTACTATTGATTATATTCTTCCCTTTTTGAAGGATTTACATCTAGATAGTGCATACATTCCCTCAAAATATTATATGACATGTAAGTTAGTTGGATAACATGGATTTTATAATGAGAAAGTTAATTCTCTCTTGAAACATTAGAGATCATCTGGGGATTATTATCTGTCATTTTTTTGTTCATATTTATTCAATGTTTTTCATTTCCTTTATTTGAAGACAAATATAGAATTAATTATAAATCCATAACTATTGTGCATGTTAAACAAGAAATAATATAAGATATGACTTTATTAATGAATACCAATTTTCAAACTAAATAAAGGATACACTATTATATAACAAAATCATTTAATATTTAGTGGGAATAATAACAAAACATAAAAGACATTTCAATGAAAAATAGATACACTCAGATTAGTATGTTTATCATGGGTATGACATAGTTTTTGTCTATTTTAAATTCGATCCTATTTAATTTTGGATAGGTAATTTGGTTCATTTTGGTGAATTGATTATTCTACTAGTCCATTTTTATTTATCTTAGGTCATTTCAATCATTTTGGTCAACTGATTAGGTCATTTTTCATTTTTTGTTAGGTAATTACTTTCATTGGTTTTGATTATATTATTAATTAGTTTAATATGATCAATTTATTTCATCTTGTTTTTTGTTAAAATTTAATAGTTTTAATTTTGTGTAGTTTGGTAGTTTCTAATATATGTCAATTTAATAATAAAAAATCAAACTCAAAGAAAATTGTAACCAATATCTCTTGAAAATGAATATGAAGGTCGAGTTGTTTACAAAATATATTTAATCAATAATAAAAAAAATTTAATAATACAATCCTTAATAAATAAATTCTAGGTAAACCAAAATCACTAAGAACATATATGGATGATTTTTTATATTTCCCACCACAACTTCAGTTTCAAAATTAACTCAAATAAATGAACTATTTGAGTCATCATAATTAATTAATGTATTGGGGCCAATGGGAGTAGGTATTGTGTAATTTAAAATTCTTAAAATTAATCAATTATATATTTTATAGTGATATATATGGTTTTTAATCAAATAATGTTCCAAAACCATCAAGGGTCAAGGGTTTAATTATGATAAAGTGTATTATAGAATATAAATTACTAGTAGAGTTATTTAAATGATATTTAATTGAGTAAATAAATTTATGTGGAATAAATTACTTTTAAATACATACATTAGTGACACTTCCCATCAATTTGGTCAAGTTCGGGTACATTTGATTGGGTTTAGTTTTTTTTCGTTTATTTGATTTAATGAATTTCATGTAAATTTAGTTTTTGTATGGTTAGGTTAGGTCAGTTTTTGTTGATTTGATCTAGTTTTATTTGGATAGAGTATTGTATCTTTAGTTCTTGTTCATATGGTTTGGTTAAATTTCATTTTTATAGTATGGGATAGTTTTATTTAAAGAATGTTAGTTTGGTTCAAATCAGATCTATTTAGTTTGGTTCAAATCAATTCTATTTTGGTTGGTTTCGTGTTGTATGATGTGGTTTGTTTCAATTTTCTATAACTTGGATCTATTCAAGTTTGGTAATTTTGAATTGGTTCAGTTCAAATATTTTCATTTTGAGGTTCTTTTCTTGAGTTGGGTTAGATTAAATCTGTAATATATCATTTAGGCCAGCTATGGTGGCTTGGATAAATTCAATAAATTATCTTTACTTTGTATTTCTTCAATTAAATTTTTTTATGTTCTAGTAAGATGTTTTTTTAGTTTTCTTTAGGTTAGTTTGATTTGGGATTGTTTGGTTTGTTTTTTTGGGGTTGGGATAATTGAATTCATTTATTATATTTGGTTATATATTTTCTATTTGACTCAGATCTGTTTTGGTCAGTTATACTAGTTTATGATTAACTTAGTCTTGTATGATTTAGTTTGGTTGGGTTTATATTTTTATAAGGTGCGGGACAGTGATTTCCTAGTATTGTTTTATTTAATATTTTTCATGTTAGATCATTTTTTATCATTAATATTGAATTTTTTTGTTAGGATCAATTTATTTTAGTTCTTTTTATTTTAGATCATTTTGAGGTAATTTATTGTTGTTCTGGTCTACTCAATTCTACTTGGGTTAGATTAAGTCACACCAATTCAATTATCTAGGTTTGGTTGAGTTGGTTCAGTTATGATAAATAATTTATTTGTTAGTTTGGTTAGGTATTAATGTGAAAGAGTTTTATTGATTCATTTCACATATTATAATCCTAGTTATGCTAGTTTGTTTTTCAATTTAGTATGCTTTGGGTCTGATAAATTAATTTAAAATTATTTTATTTAGTATTGAATTAGTTATTCATGGTATATTTTACTTTTTATTAGTTTGGTTCAGTTCTGTTTTTTGTTTATGTGAGGCCATATCAAGTAAATATTCATTTTTGGTTAGGAATTATTTTTTATCCATTTTTCCCATTCAACTTAGGTTTATTTGGTAATGTCAACTCAGTTTAATTTGTATTTTGTTGGTCTAATTCATTTCCATTCAAGTGGGATTGGTTTCCATTTGTTTAGTTTTTTTTGGTTCAATATAGTTTGGACTGTGTCTAGTTAGTGTTGACTTATTTGCTTCAACCCAGTTTTGTTTGTTGGGTTTGGTTTTATTTTATTAGTGTTCAATCCTATAGAGTTTAGTTTCAATTATGGTGAGTTTTTTGGTTAGTTTATATTGGGTCGAGTTTATATTGTTCTGTTTTATAGTATTCTAGTTAGTTTTTATTTTCATTTTAAATTATTTTATGTACTTCAAATTATTTCATAATAATTCAATTTATGTCAGGTATGGTCTAAATAGAGCTTGCAGAACTCTATATTAACTAAATGAAACCAACATAAAATATGGATAAACAATTAAAATAATTTAACAGAATCAAAGAAAGCTTAATTCAATTTAACCAAACATAATGATCAAATATTATCTCCATAACAATATAATAAAATAAAATTTTAAAAACCTAATGGAACCAAACAGAACCAAAATGAAGAAGAAAAAATAATAATGAACCAATCCAAAATTTGAAAAAACCAACCCAAACTGAACCAAACTTGTATGACCTTACCTGAATCGAAATGAACATAATTTAAGAAATCCCAAATCTAACCAGATTAATTAGGATAAAAATAAATTAAATTCCAAAAAAGAATCTATCATGGTGTTTCAGACCTAAAATAAAAATTAAATGGATAGTTTATATAATACCTAAATTATTTTGGAAACCACTAATTCAATATATAAGATAGATTAAATTAATTAGAGATGATAAGAGAGATCATTTCGGGCTGGTAAGAATGTGGAATACCGACATTGTTTTTTATGGTTATAGATTTGAATTTGATTGGAGGAGGGTAGGGGTGCTCATGATGTGTATTTGTGGAATGACTATGTCAATATTTTTGAAAACCATTGTCACATACATTAACTATGCCAATGAGTTTTTAAACTACTCAGATAAGATTCATATAATCATCTTCTCCCAAAGGTTATGCTGAACTATTGGGGTCGGGAAAGCTATACCAATAGTTTTTTCGAACCATTGGTGTAGACCTGTGGGTATAGCCGATGTTTCTAGTAGTTTTTGGTATTTATATTCACCAAGGACATCCAATATTTATTTTATGTACGATCTACTAAGGATATGTTGTATTCATAGAATTTTTATCTTTATTGTGATTTTTATGATCAATTTACTGAGGAAAGTATTGATACTCTATATGATGGATATTTAAATATGGATTGTTATTAATTTTTAATGAAATTTGATTAATCTGTGTTATTTATTCACATTAGTAACAAATTTTGAATTTTAATTATAAAATTACCATAAAATAATAGAAATTTATTACTGAAAAATAATCCAAAGAATGGTGGTGGTCCTTAAGAGGTTTAGGAATACATGGGAGGAGGCTGGATATGAAGTATTAGCATAATTTCTACAAACCTTTCTTTAATCATTGCTTTTGTAAAGACATCAACAATCTGATAGTTTGTTGAAATGTATTCTCTCAAAAAATCTGAACCAAAAAATGTATATTTTATAAAGTGAAAATTTATATCAATGTGTTTTGATCTGAAATATTGGAAAATATTATTAAGAATATCAATGGAAGTCTGATTATCCAAAATTAACTTTAATGGTTTAGAAACAATTACTTTAAATATCTTTAAGATGCACTTTCATCCTATACATTTGAGTAAAATCCTAAGTATCTACAACATAATCAAATTCATCTGTTATCAAAGTTACTGAACATTTTTTCTTACTATAGAAACATACATATAATTCCCCCAGAAAAAATGTTCGTTCTGAGGTTCATTTTGTATCAATATTATCTCCATCCAAATATCCATCAGTAAAACCACCAAAATTTATCCCAATATTTCTTTTGTATAACAATCAATGTGATGTTGTTACTTTTACATATATCAGAATTATTTTTTCTCCCAACATATGGGATACTTTCATATTATTTTGATACATGGTACAGAAAGTCACAACATAAAAATTATAATTCTTTGAGGCTGTAAGTTAAAAAAGACTTCCTATCATCTTCTGAAATTATTTTGGGGTCACACATATTTCGGATTTATTTATTCTCAACTTTGTGACAAGTAAAATAAGATTTGATACTACTTTGGATTATTCCATCCCAAACATATATAACAATTCCCTAGAATAATTTTCTTGAGATAAGAAAATGTATTTTCCCTTTTGATGAGCTTGTAACCATAGAAAATTTTTCATTATCCTAACTTATACATTTATAAATTCTTCTTTATTTTCCCAGAAAAGGTTTTAGAAACATCTTATATATCCCTAGAAATTTTTTTATCATCTACATAAACAATTTAAATTAGTGCTAGAGAGTCAACATCTTTCCAATATACGTTTCTATCAAATTTTCCTTTAGAAATGTTCAATATTTTAAAACAGTCATCATGTTTAGAATATCAAGAATGTGGATCTTGTTTCATCCCAAACAAGTATTTATTCAATTTAAAATCTTTATTTTCATCATCATCAAATCGTAAACCCTAAGGTTGTTCAATGTAAACTTCTTACTTAGTCTCAACATTTAAGAAATATCACTTTACATCCATCAGACAAAATTTGTAAATCCAATGTTCGAACACATAAAGAAACATTCTAAATATTTATAATCTTACAGATGGGGAAAATGTTTATTCAAAACCCATACCTTCCACTTGTGTATAACCTTTGAAAAAATGACTGAATTTTTTTCTTCAAACTTCTCTTTGTTCATTCTACTTGTTTTTGTTAACCAACTAGTTTTTTAACATTTTTATTTTAATTCCATATAACAATATTACATTTTTCTTTATTCTCAATCTGATCCAAATGAACATTCATAGCCATTGACCATTATTTTTGTTGAATAGATTCTAAAACTGATTCCAGGTCAACTTTTGAGATAAGAGAAGTATAATGATCTAATATCAACTTTCTTCTTGTTTAGACTAGACCCTTCTGATTCCCAATAATGTTTTTGTATATAACATGTTTTAATAAGGTAGTAAATTTCAACGTTTCTTTCCCACCTAAAATTTCATCATTACATGATTCTTATGAATCATGAAAAGGATGGTTTGAATTACTTTCAATATTGTCATAATTCTCTAGTTTATCCTCCTCAACATTCTAAACAACTATAATTTAGGAACTTTGACTTTAAATTACATTCACATCATATGAGTCCACCAAATTTTGTAAACATTTCTTCCAACATTTGCAACATATTCCATTGGGTGAGTAACCCAAAAAAGATTCTTCCATATATTTTTATCAATGTTTCCCAAATCAGGACTTTATATTTTTAGAATACATTGACTACCAAAAAAATTTAAGTATTTATATAATGGTTTTTTGTTATAACACATTTCATAAGGAGTCTTGTTGGGTTCTGGTCTCAACAAGAATCAATTTTCAACTTTTACAACAACACAAATAGCTTCTCTCAAATAAAATTTTGAATGTTTTTATTCTACATTCATACTTATTACCATTTTTACCAATATTATATTTATTCTTTCTGGTTATCTATTTTTTTGGGGAGTATAGAGAGAACTATACTAACGTTTGGTACTATTATTTCTTAGATATGTTTCAAATGTATTATTGGTTAATTCATTACCATTATTTTTTATCATCTTATTTATAGAAGCCCTCATTTTTTTAACATATTTTCAGATGAATTTTAACATTTCAATATCCATTAACTTGTGCTTCATAAACATGGTGTTTGTAATATGTGTCAAATCAACAATAAGAGTGATAACATATAAATCATATTTTTTTGATTGATGCCTTATCGTCCCATATAAATCAGAATTAATATGTTCAAGAGGTATGATAGATGGAATTTTATTTCTTGTATGACATTTTAGTCACATTTCCTTTCTGTTATGTAATACAAACATCATAATATATATTTTTAAATTCTCTGTAATTTTTAATAACATAAAATTTTGAAATTTTATTTATAAATTTATATCCAAGGTGCCCAAGTCTTCAGTGCCACAAGTTGTTTTCATCTTCCACACTCAAGTAACATGAGTAATTGCATTATCCTATTTGTTAGATATTCCCACTTGTTATTTCTCCTTTTTCAATGACTTTTCCAACATTCACACTTTTGATGATATAGAAATTGTTTAAAAAAAAACTTGTTTTCTATCATTACGAAGTTGAAAAACACTAAGCAAGTTATGTTTTATCCCATAAAAAATCTTTAAATATCAACATTCTATCTTCAATCTCAGTTGTAATGATTTTTATAATTTTTAAGGAACTATCATTACCAAAAGTAATTTTTCATCCATAAATAATTTCAATGTGTTTCAATATTTTTATATCATCTATCATATGTGAAGAGAAAGGACTATCAAGTATCCATGGGTTGTTCCTTTTACTTGTTTTAAATCTGTCTCAACAACAAAAGATCTTTACTCAACTTTCTTCATTTCATTTTCATTTTATCTTCCTAGATTCATAACATTTATTATATTTAAAAATATAGAAATCATCACATGTGACAATTTTTTACCTTTCTCGAATAATTTTAAAATTATCCTTGAAATTATCACACACGTAGATAAATTTTAATTATCACTTTACCCTTTAATAAATCACATGAAATAACGATCCAAACGTTTTATCTAATTTTATTTCATGCACTGATAAATTAAATTATTATTTTACCCTTTATTAATATCACATGAAATGATAATTTATTAATTTTAATTAAAATTTATTCCGTGCACTGATTGATTTAAATATTACTATTACATTTATAAAATATTAAATGAAATGATATTGTTTTTATTACATGTGTTGATAGTATAGAATATTAATTTATCATTTTTAAAAGGGAAAAAAATGCTAAAATTATCTCACATGCATCGATAATTTAAATTATAATTTGGTCACATGAAATGTTAATTACAATTTTTAAATTCTCCTTTAAATCTCCATGTTTAATTATAATTACAATTATTATCATTGAACTATCTTATTCGTTGATAATAATAACTTCTAATTATAAATTATCACGTGTGTTGATAATCATAATTTATAATTTATCATTAAATTATCATGTGCATTTGATAATTATAAATTCAAATTTTCATTATAGTTATACAAAGATAATTTTACTAAAACATATACTATTAATATTATATATGTATATACACACACACACACACACACACATATGTTACAATTCTATCCCATTGATGACTTATCATCCTCGAGAAGCATCTCTAGTCATCTTTCTTGAACTACTCATACCATTGGGCTTAAAGATCAGACACATGTTCTCCTGTCTCTTTAAAAATCCATCCACGTTTCTTCTCAATCTGGACTAGTGGTGTCATATTACCTATCAATGACCCATCACATCAAAATATGTTCATTGAAAATTCTCCTCACAATATGCATCAATCCATAACCCAAAATCCTCCAAATCTGTGACACACGTTGGGTTGGGTATGCACCTTTGAAGATGTGACATATAGAAAACTCCATAGATACTTCATTAGAGAGAAGGGAGGCCTAGATGATATTCTACAATGCCTATTTATTGAGTATGTCCCATATCAGTCTCTTAACAAAATAAGTACTAACCATCACCCGAATATATACTAAGGTCCCATGTCATTGTACAATTACATATTTTATTAATGGTATGTTAGGTAAGCATATCTCAACTAGTAAATCAAGTCCAGACCTGGATCTAAAAAATAAGGAAGAGAACAATATTAAACAAGGAAGAAGATCGAAATGATTTTATTTAAACCATACCTCGTATTGAAACATGATAATTATCAATATTATTTGGTGTTAGGTCTATTTTATAGACATTTACTTCCTTTTCACCTTGATCATGGACATGAACTTCCTGAGTCATCATCATTAGGGGAGCCTATATCATCTACTATGTTTCTCCATTCCCAGCTTGCCCTTACCTTATACAACACCTTTAGGAAAACCATGAGCAAAAGCATCGAAGATGGCCAAACATGCCACACTGGTGGAAGTCTACTGTTGTCCTCCTGTAAGTGTTGTTATATTATTAATGTTTCCCACAATTATAGATCTTTATAGAAAAAGTACTATTATGAACCAACTGTCCATTGGTTTGTGGATTGTACGATGTGATCAATCATAGATGTGTCTATTGGGATTTATGTAAGCCTTTTGAAAATAATGATTTAAAACATGCATCTCTGTCATAAATAATTCTTAGTGGAAATCCATGTAAGTGAAAAATCTCTTGTACAATTTTTTTCCCAAATCCTCCAGAAAGTGAATCTCTCTGATCACTAAGAAGCCGACATACATTGTTAACAAATCGATAATCCCCCCAAAATACATCACAAATCCTTCGGGTCTTGAGTAATTCTTCCACAAAATCTATTGTAATATCATCCCACTTCCACAATGGTATCAGGAGTGGATGCAATAACCCCCCAGGATGATATTTCTCATCCATCTCCCTCTAAAAAGTGAGGAATTAAGAGACAAAACATGCAATGTCCCTCTTCATCCCTAGCCACCAAAACTGTCATCTGAAGTCATGCTACTTATTTGTCACACTAGTGTGTACCATACACCGAGCAGTATGGTAATACCTCCATATTTCATCTCTAGTTGAAGTAGGAAATACTACTGTTCCATAGACCAAGGTCATTTCATTATTGTCCATCGACCATCCAGGTATCGGGCCACCTATAGCGAGTCGTTCTCTCACCATTTTAAACTCTGGGTCTAAATACTAACGATTCCTCATCCTTTCTATATAGGTAATATGTAATCATAAAGGGATAGATAATTATATATCTTTTATCCTCTTAATAATCAATCCTCTAGTTAGCCAAGAGCACATAAAACACCATTTCTACTCTAAGTAATTCTCACAACGTTCTGGCTCATCCTAGGTACTGCAGCTAAGGGAATATGCTTTGAAATTTCCATTTCCAGGGGAATATGAAATCTCGATGTGGAATCTATATAGATACTTGACCCAACGTATCTAACTCATATTAAAAGTCCCTCTGACTGAAGATATAGTGAATACTCTTATGATCCATGTAAATAATAAACCTTCCACCAAATAGATAATTAGACCAACATTTCAGTGCGTAGAACACTGCTTCTAGCTCCAAGTAATGCATAGTTTAGTTCTTCTCAAGTGGCCGTAGCATTCGAGAGCATATGATTCTACCTTTTCTCTATGAATTAATACTTATCCCAGACCAACTCTTGATGCATCAAAACACATTGAATAACCAATCCCCGGCTCCAGAAGCTTCAGTATTGGAACTGTTGTGAACCTTTCCTTTACCACAAGGAAGTCCTATTCACACTGTTCAATCAACTAAAACATTAACCCTAATTCTTAAAGGCTTTAATGAGTTCTGATTATCAGGAGAAGTCCAGGATAAACCTTCGATAATACCTAGCTAACCCTAAGAAACGCTTGAGATCAAACATGATTCGAGGAAGTGTCAATGACCTAACTACCATTACCTTATTATGGTTTACTAATATAATAGTTTCACACACCAAATATCCACGTAACATCAACAATCTAATCCATAATTCACATTTTGAAAGCATAGCGTATAGCTTATGAGCTCTGATCAAACAGAAAACTATCAATAAGTTCCTAACATATTGCTCAGGTGTTTGAAAGTAGATGGGGATATCATCAAAAAACACCATGAAAAAAGAGTCCATGTATGGATGAAATATTTCTTTCATGGGGTCCAGGAACATATATAATGCATTTTTTAGTCCATAAGGTAATACAAAATACTTGTATAGTCCATATAAGCTCTGAAAAGATGTCTTCGGTATGTCCCCCTCTCTATTTAGTAACTAATCGTAGCATGTTCTAAGATCTATCATTGAGAAACACCATCATCCTCATAGACTACCAAAGAGATCAACAATCCTTAGGAAAAGATATCTATTCATATCCATCACATAGTATAGCTTATGATAATCAATGCATAGTTGAAGACTAAGATCTACCTTCTTGGAAAAAAATATAGAAGAGCCCCATGGTGAATTACTTTGATTTTAGACTCTTAGCTATCTAATTGAACATTTACCTTATTCAACTATGTTGGAAGCTTCAGATATGGGTATTGAAAAAGATTCACTCCAAATATGAGATCAATCTCATCTTAATATACCAATCCTTAAGAGTATTTACTAGGTTGTGGATTCCCAAAAATATTTTAACCCATTATTCATCATCCTGATAGACTCTAGTCCTCTAAAAGGATAAATCATGCTAGAGTTGAAAATCATGGAAAAATCAACCATAGTTCTGAACTACTATACCTATGGGAAGAATAATGAAAATATTTCGATTAAAGAAACCATATTTCCTGAATCACATGAAATGTTCTAGAGCATGCTCAACTACATTTTCAAGCACATAATGTGGTATTAAAAACACATACTCCATTGTGAAAGCATTCCATCATGCTTCCCAGGTAGTCCCATAGGACTTTGTAGAGGTGAAATATTAAGTAACATGAAAGAACACACATCAGAAAATATAAAGAGTCAGTTGGATAAATCCAAATCAGTCTTTGGGATCACATAACTTTTCACCAAACTAGTCTACAGGATCAAACAAGGTTTCCCTAGGAGTATACTCTTAACCAAAGGTATACTCATCCCATTTTCAGTCCCTGCACATTAGTCATAGTCCTATATTTAATATATCAACAACATGCTTTGATTAAAATAATTAATATCTATAATATGTGTGACAATACATGTTTACACAGATATATCATACAAAACCACTAACCTTGACAGATAGAAAAAACCAATGACTTTAATTAACGAACTACTATACATCACACAATAATTACATACATTGAATGTGAAGCTACGTGCCAAATAATGATGCATGATCATGATTGAAATCTTTTAAATCATATATAACATCATGTACATCACAGTAAGTGAATTTAATAAATAGTAAAGAGAAACAAAATTTTTCAATTTTGTGGTAACATAGAAGTCCTCTTTGTACTGTTGGCTAGACACTGACATCGTTTCCCCCACTTGAGTCCAAACTAGCCTAGATCCTATCTAATGAGTCCAAAATAAAATAGATGAAATAAGTTAGCAAGAATCCTGCCCTATGATCCCATTTGGCAACATCCCCACCCAAATCACTCGGTCCGAGTTGGAATAATATATGACCTCATGCATGCCTCCCCATAAGCAATAGGTTTCCGACAAGAAGCTAGGGTCTCAATTTGAAATTTGGGGAGACTATACCCTCTATATGAAGTTATATGATCAATAATTAATAACAATAACATAAATAAATAGATTAAACTATGTAAATGTAAATATGTCTTAGATATAATGTAATAGCTCCCCAGAGTGGAAAGAAAGCCCATGTAATAGGTACAAAAAACTTGAATGTAAATAAAAAATAATCTATGGACTTCTCTATTTCCTGTACCTATCTGCCCCTTCTCCATTCTCACTACTCAACCATCTACCATAGGGCCTTTTTCCTTCATCAGATATCTGGTGACAAAACTTATAAGAACATAAAAATGCCCATGTAGTGTGTGAGTACAAGACTTGGTAGGACACCACCAATGCCTCCTAAACATGATGTGCTCTAAATAAAAGAGAATTATATAATAAACAATTCAATGTAAATATAGAAACAAAAAATGAGAATTTGTGCACTAACCAATATTCCACAACCCCCGACCATACCTGCTTCAGCTAAATGCCGAAATGGATTACCACAATGTCAGATGAATAATGATTGGACATTAGGCTAATGAATAATGTTTTTTGGCATCATCATGTGATTGTAGTAATGCTATGTAGGAACACTTGTTTATCTATATGTGAAGGGGAAATGATAGCTAATCTTATTCCATTAATCATTGAGTTGATGTACATAGGACCGACAGCTAATCGTGTCCCTTAGTAATCAAAGCACTCCGTCGAGAAGACATATTAAGGGTCAAGAGCTAATCAATCCCCTTTTCATTTAGTGAACCTAGTGGAATCATTTTATTCTCTTCACGTGAATTGAATTATCATTGTTATTCATGCACATTCCTCCAAAGGATAAAAAACCCGTGATGGTCTATTACATGATACTCCAAGGGATTATCGTATCCCTCGTTGTTAGACATGTGCACTGCAAGCTATCATTGTGTACCTTCATCATGTATTAGATCCTTTTATTTAGTTATCAGAATCCCCCTATCTAGAGGAAAACACAAATATAAAAGGGCCACTACATGGATTCCCCTAAGCATCATCATGTGCCTACCGTAGCCATTGTACCCTCATCATTAGTCCTACACATCCCTCCTCCAAAGAATAATTCAAGTCGATAGTCCCGCTATCTTGGTTCTAAAAAAACAACGAGGAATACATATCATTGATGTATATATATATATCTGCATGAATAATAAAATCATTATAATTTATTAGCAAACAACATGTACGTAATCGCACTAGAATGTGAATAAACATCTAAAAGTTACTCATGGAATACCAATATGGGTTCACTTTTTAAATATGTATATGAAGAATCTTATTAATGAAAAAATTTGTAAGTTATCCAAAAAAGCTTAATAAAATTTATACCTCAATAGTTTGGAAAACCCTCTCATTGTTTTATTATAATTTGAGTGGCACGTGAAAGTCTCAAGTTGTCAGCACGTTGGTGCTTGAGATTTAGTAGATTTTTTCTTAGTACCAAAATAATTTTTTCAAAAGAGATAAGACATAAAATGTTATAATTATTTTTCATTCTCAAATAATTCTCAAATTATTCATAAACTTATCACATTTGATGATAAATTTTAATTATCATATCACCCATTAATAAGTCATATAAAATTATGATTGATGATTTTTAATTTTATTTTATCACATGCACTGATAAATTAAATTTTTATTTTATTATTTATTAATATCACAAGAAAAGATAATTTATTACTTTCAATTAATTTTTTTTGCATGTTCTGAAAAATTAATATAATATCTTATAATTTATAAAATATTACTTGAAATTATTATGTTTTTATCACATAAATTGATAGTTTAAAATTTTACTTTATCATTTTAAAAAGATTCCTAAAAAATGATAGTTTTCTATCACAAGTGATGATAATTTATATTATCATTTGTCACATGATGTGGTAATTACAATTTTCAAATTTTCCTTTAATTTATCATGGGTAATGATAATTATAATTACTATAATTGAACTATCGTATGCATTGATAATTATAACATTGAATTATAAATTATCATCTCTGTTGATCATTATAAATTTGAATTTATCTTTCAATTATGTCATGCATTTGATAGTTATAAATTTGAATTTTTATTATAATTATACAATGATAAATTTATGAAAATACATAATCTTAATATTATCTATATCTTTAGACACACTTGTGTGTGTATATATAGACAATGAAATATTTATATATATTGATTATTTTGATAAATTATCTTCAATAAATCACTAAAATTTCCATTTAATTATTTTATCATTAACCTTCAATATATTTTGAAAAATGAAATTGATAATTTATTTCGAAATTAACTTTTGATAAACCATAATAAAATACCCTTTGATTATTTATAAATAATTATCATTTGATTTTTGTTTGAGTAAATTTAAATTAAATTTTATCAATTATTTTACCTATTATTTTACTAAATTCCTAGAAGAAGAAGTAATGTAGAGTTTACTTAAATAAAAAAAATGAAAAGAAATAGATAACTCACCATGCAATGCACAAGTAAGACATAAGGTTGGAGGAGGCCTCCTAGTGGAATTATCAGTTCTTGGTTGTTTTTCTGCTAAAAAATGTTAATGAGTTTTGCTGATTCTATCAGGTAGGTGTTGGGTTTATATAGTGGTTTCAATGTGTGAAACTCTGGATATTGTTTAACCTAACATCATTTCTAGGAGAAATTAAAACACCCATTTAGATCCCTTATTCAATGAAATTATGATGGTGAATTACTTTAATCCTTCCTCAAAAACAAGTTTTTGTTTTTCATTATGATAAAAATGGACCCCAATGGACCTTCTATGAATCTCCCCTATTCATCCATGGTAGTAGGTCGATGTAATGTGGGGAAGAAATAAAAAAGTTAAAATTTTCCCGGTTTTCATTTAATTAGTTATTTAGATAATTCCACTTCTTGATGGAAAATCAAATTAATAATTTTTTTTCCGATATATATGACTATTTCACATTATAGTTATATCCCCACTAGGGTAAAACCCATGTTCCAAACCCAACTGTGGTCTCCTATTTTTTTTAAAACCAACTATTTGAGAGATATTAGTTATTAAATTTAAAAATAATATGGATTAAATAATTAATTAAAATAAAAAGGGTTATTTTTGCGAGAAATATGTTTAAACATCCAATGCGTACAAACTTCATACCCTGATAAGGGTATACACCACATCCAAGACCAATCGATCCTCTCATATTTCCCATCTGAAACTTATTTCGGGATATATTTAATTATTATCAATAAAATAAAATATTAAATATTATTTAATAACATTATCTAATGAGTGATGTATCCGAATGTCTGATGCCTTCAAATGTTATACCATTCCTAGGGTAAAAAATTCATTTCATACCTAAAAGTGATCTTAGTTTCATCATAAGACATACTATTTTGGAGTTATTCAATTATTTTGATTAAATTTCCCGTGCTTAAAATAATATATTTAATATTTTATTTTAGTCATCTCTGAGGAATTGTGGACCCCAAAATCATGTAGTAACTCAATGTTTTACCCTGAAAATATTTAATTAAATATTTTAGAGTGTTATCTTGTCTCTATATCCTTCCGTGATGTGTTTAAAAAAGTGATATTTCTCGTTGAAAAATTATTTTTTTCATCTTAATAATATATCATTAGAGGGAATTATGATTATTGTATAAATAAGGATGTTACAAACAACGTCTTAAAAATGTGTTGTAAATGAATATTGAATGATATTTTAGACCAAATATTATCCTATTTGGTATTATTTTTTATTTTGATGTTTTTTAATGAACGTAATAAAAGATCTGGTCAATAAAATATCCTAATTGTCAAATTCAACACTCTTTATTTAATTTGACTTCAAATACATCAATACAAAGTGGGAATTAAAATATAATGATTTAAAACATATTTAACATATCATATATATCTATAAAATTCTTTATACTCTTTAACCCATCAAAAGTTTAAAAAAATTAATACTGTTAATGTCAATTATTTTTTCCCTTTTAAAAAAATTAATACTGTATTATCATTGCAGAAGCATTTAAGGTAATTATATAATTTATTGAAATGAAAAATAAATTCTAATAATGAAAATAATTTCGTTAAAATAAAAATAGACATTTAGTTTATTTTATTTCTTGATGTTTTACCTATGTGGTCACATAAAAGATATTAAATAAAAATGGGGATATATTTTGTGAATATCATTAATTTAAATAATATAAAAGTTTTTTTCCAAGACATGTGTCCATTAAAAAATAAATTTATATCTCAATGGTGTAGGGGTATAATAATCTTCATCTAAAAATTCGTAGACAAATTCAGGTCACATTTTTACCATTATAATTTGGTTTTATGCTTTGTTCAACATCTTTATCTCCCACTACGACAACATGTATATTTACTATTTAGAGGTTAATATTGTTAACATAAAATCATAAATGAACTCAAAATGAACTATGAATTAAATATTCTACTTTATCCTAATCATTTTTCCAAATTGTAGATATTTATAAATTTTATATCGTTAAATAAAAGGATATATATTTTAAAACATCATTGATGAAAATTATTAATCTTTTAATTACATTGAATTTTTAAAAATATAATCAAAAAAAGAAAACATCGAATGAAATATTTTAATACATCCCTATCATGTAAAGTTCATCAATAAAATTAATTTTTGGAATTAATTATGTAAAAATATATTTAGTTTTATATATTTAATATTTTTTGTTTTTTATTTTAATTATTAAAAAATTACGACATCATCATTGTGCAATACTTTAAGATAATTATTTTATCCCTAAAATTAAATCAAAATTACCATCATCAATATATATATTTTATATTTAAAAATACTATTTATATTCGAATATTTTCATATATAAAACCATATTAAAATATTTATCTTTTTAGAAAATGTAAGACATATTTTACTTTTCTTTAAGATAAATTACTATAAGTGGCTCTAAGTGATCAAAGTGGCTCTAAGATCTCATAAAATCATTCTAAGGATGATTTTTGTAAAAAGAAAGAATAAAATTAAAATATTATAAGTGTGAAGGTAATTTTATAAAATTTATAATACTATATTTACCCTTAATTTCCTAATTATCCCATAACCATTATAAATAAAATTATTATGTTTACAAATCATATTTTCAAAAATTAAAAGGGAAATATTTAATAAATTAGGGCATTTTTATTAAAAACATGAAATCCATTACTTAAAATTCAAAACACATAAGTAGAAAAAATTAATTTAAATCTAATCACGATGATGGGGTATGAAAGGAGTTTTTTGAAATGAAATAGTTGAAGGTTTGTAATGTATTTATATTATCATTTAATATAAATAAGATTCCAATGAATATTATTGAGTTAATATATTTATCATTGATCTAATTTATAATTAAAACCTATTTAATATAAAATTTTACATTATAAATTATTTTGATGAAAAGTTAGTTTTCATTTAAAATGTTGTATTTTTTACTATTCATAAAAAAATGAAACATATCAAAAAAATAAAAAAAATTCAAAAAAAATTAAATTTTGGTATTCAGATTCAAAAAAAGGTTTATTTTGTCAAATATTATTTATAAAAATATACGAAAGTAGTTTTAAAAAAGTTATCCAATAGGTGAAAAAAATTCCTTTAGAAAAATATATCTTTTTTATGTAAAAGATGATTTATTTTTATATCTTGTATAGAAAACACATAATATGAATGTTAAAAATTAGATTGAAAATATAATATATAATTTTCATATTTTATTTACAACTATTTATTCCAATCATGGATAGGTTATAATAATATTTCATTATTCCTTTAATATGGGTGCTGTGTGGAATGTTAGATTTTGAAAATATTAACTTCAAAAGGGTCCTACCATAAAATGTTGGGGTGTTACATTATCTCGTCCTTTAATAAATTTAATCCTCAATAGTTTAAATTTCAATAAAATAATCAAAAGGTGGATAGTTGAATATTCTTTTTTGGAAACCCCACATCATAAATATGGTTAATAAAAAACCTAAATAATTAGAGGGAACATGGAAATTAGAATATCACCACAAAATTAGGCATTGGAATAAGAGAAAATTAGTGGAAAGTGAAAACATGTAAATAGAAGATAAAACATATTCCAAGTTCTAATGGAGTGTGACATAGAACATGGTCATTTTAAATTTATCCATCACAAAACCATAAATATTTGATCGATTAAGGTAATATTGACTTCCATAAAGGAAAAGTAAAAAGATACATTTTTTCACCCCAAAATCATTTTCCTATAGTTGAGGGATTCATTTACTATATTCATAAGAACTAGAGAATGTGAAATTTATTGATTAATTTTCATGTAATATGACTTATATAATCATTTGGTTGGGATTTGATATATTTTCACTTTATATTTTATACCTAGAAATGGATGCTTGAGATTTTTTTAGGCTTGATGCACTTTAATGAATCATAAGATCCACAAGTCATTCTTTCATCATTTAAATGTAAACTGAAACCAAAATGGTTATCCCATTTTATCCGATATAATAAATCACACTTTAACCATAAACAATAATACTCAATGTTCAGGTTAATCTATTCCACAATTACATAATATTAAGACACACACAAAATAAGTCAATCAAATTTCGAAGACCAAAAAACAATAGGTAAGGTCACTAAATTTCCAAAATAAAACTAATATAAGATTTTAAACAAAAAATAATGTAAATCATAATTTTACATATGAAATATAAGAATACCTATATCACCATAAAACCTAAATAAAAACATGCATGATTCAAAATAATAAAATCTTCGGTTGTTGAATATATTCTGTAAGTCAAAACATATAGTAAACCTTACAATGATAAAATACATTATCAAATTACTACCAGATTTTATATTCAACAATTATATAGCATAAATATATATATCATTAGTAACTAAATATCAATAATATATTAAGGATTATATTCCCTCAATCATGTGTTTTTCCAAATGATCAACTTGCCATAGAATCACTTCTCGTGATTACCAATACTACCCATCATATGTTAGAAAATCCTTAAAAAAGAATTACTTTACTAAAAACATTATATATCCATATAATCATTTAAAAAATAATCATTTAATACAAAAAAATTAAACATTATTAATTCAACTTCATTATTAATCAATATACTATGATTCATTATCTTATTACTCAACACCACATTCTTATCATTTTTCTTGGTAATTAATTACTTGTTGTCCTTCTCTCACCTAGATAAATCCTATTATCATTACTATAAGAGATTAAATTGGGTTTTTATTCTCACATAATTAGCACATATGAAACTAATCATTTTTCATCAATGGTTTCCACCACCCGATCTCTCAGAGAACTCTATCCTTCTCTAATTTTGTGAGTCTAACAGTTGGTTAAGGTGCATGTTTTTAATCATATATCAAGATAACTGATTAATAATAATCATAATATTATTCACTTGAGTCATTATTCCATTTGATTTATCATTAACACATTTTCTAACACATTCATCACTAACCAAGTTCCTTTTTGTTCCATCCCCTGACTAAAACAAAAAATTATAGTGTGGCCAATAATAATAATCATGATACAGTCATGAAGAATCATTTATAGGATGTTTAAATAAAGAATTATTATTATTAATATATTTTTTTATAGGATTAACATAGGTTATCCATTGTCATTACCGGTAAAATACTATGTTATCATAAGCATATACTTATTTTCAAAAGTTAGTCAAAGGTTTATGTTCCCTAGTCTATGTTTTCCTATATCCAGTTCCCATGTTTTCTACTAAACTTACTCTTCTACCATTTGTAACAAAACCAACTCCAGTTACACAGAACCATTGGTTATATAATTAAATTGATATTAAATACATGGGATATAATCCCTAAGGACAATACAATTTATTATATTTAGAGAACAAGATACATACATGGAGCCCATATTATATTGGCAATTAAACAAAGAACATAATAAGAAATTAAATTGAATCCTTGAGTTCATCCGAACATTTCATCTTCATATCCAAGGGATAAAGCGAATAAATAATGGGGTGACCTCAGATGATAAATTATAGTAACATAAAATGGAAGCTATATTGAAATAAATAATTCATAATTTGTATAGAATTGTAAAATAACTGAACACACATGCTATTTAATTTATAAATTTTTTAAAATTTGAATCCATAGATAATATCACAATGAAAATATAAGGGATAGAAATAAATTAAATCTTAATAAAGTAAATGATGAATTTTTTGAGATCATGTTTCTTTGTAACATAAATAATCTTCCATAAAGACCTTTTAAAAGATAGTTTAATCATTATGGGTAAAAACCCATTTAATTTGTACAACTCTGTCGTATTATGAGACTGCTGATGCATCGAGGGGATTTTATATACATGATACCCACCAATCATGCCATGTAAAAATATTTCCTCATATTTAGAAAAAAATATTTAATTTGTTAATCATTAGGACATACAGGTAAGAATCTGAATTGATTAGATGATACTGATTGAACATTTTCCCCAATAATTCAAAAAAATATCAATGTAGAAACCATGTGAAAAAATGTAATATAATTTATAAAATAATATAATGATTAATTTATATATAGTAAATTGAAATATATATAAAATAATTGGAAAATACATAATTTGATAATAAAAATTTATTTCACCCAAAATCATTTCATGACATAATCAATAAAGTAGATGTTTAACCCAATGAGTGAAATTAAATTTAGAAATCCCGTATCACATTATAATCAGTAAAATTGGTTTCCCTATAAAATAGTAAATTGAAAAAAACATTAAATATAATGATAATAAATAAATTCATTATATAAAATGTCAATAAGTAGTATATACACCTCAATAAATAAATAAGTAGTGAATAAAGCTGTTTTCCCACAGAAATAAAACTGATACGAAAAAACCATTACCTCATACTTCATTTTGGTTATACATGATTTAACCTCATGTATAATTGTTCAATGAGTGTTATTAACTTATACTAGAACCATTTTTTGTTTATTATATCTTATTTGATCCAATTATATCATTTTATCACCCATCTGTAAATAATATTTTATTATTATCATTATTTCAGGTGTTAACTGCTTTATTTTCCTTTGCCAGTTTTGTTGAGTCAGTTCTACTTCCTATGTATAGGATTCATTTGAACCAAATATAAAATTATTTTACTATTATTAATATAATATTTAATAATTAAATACATTTTAATAATCAGTCTAAAATGTTGAACATGGAAAATGAATCACACCGCATCATGGAGACGGTAGGTCGTACGTACGCACGAGCAACTATGTCATTCCATTAATGTTTAAAGGATATGGAAGTGGTTGTTATATTAATTTTTAAAGATTTAAAAAAATGTTATAACTTTTATATGTATCTATTATATACATCATAATACCCTTCTAAATAAATTAGTGATGAAAAAAGTACACCACAACATGGAGACTGTATGTCGTACGTACGCATGTGCGGTGCTTTCATTTTTCATAGGATGGAAAAATTGTTCAATATGGTTGTCCCATAATCATAATAAAATATAAGAATATTTATGACACTGTATTTGTTACATTATCATTGAAACAAAACAAGGAGAGGATGTGGAAGAATTCCCAAATTTGAAAGAGTCAATTAAGACTATTACAACTTCTTTGTACGACTCTCTTTAATATCTTATTAAGTGATCTAGGGTCAGTATTTGGGATTGAAGATAACATCTATAAAATAAATAATGATGTTGAGAATAGAAATGTTTAGGGTTTTTATGATCTATATGGCTCAAATTGGTGTGAATACTTGAGGGGGGAGGTTCTTTTTTAAAGTTGAGGTGAGGAGTACTATCAGAAATACTCATACAATTAAATCTTAATAAAGATATTATATATCAAATGACTTATAAATTTCTTATAAAAAAATTGAGTAAAAAATATTAAACCATATATTACCCACTTTGGTTTTATTTAATATCTTATTTATTATTAAATAATTTAATTAATTATTATTTTTGTAAATTACCACCATTTTCAAACATGAAACTATTAATTTAATTTTAAATAAAATACATCATGAAAAGTGGAAGTTCAAATATAATGTTTTATAACATCTCTAATATATCATATAGATCTATAAAATTCATTTTAAACATTACGCCAATCGAAATATATCAAAAGTAATACTTTTAATATCAATTATATTATTTTTCTGTTAATTAAGTAAATATTGTATTAGCATTGTTGAATCATTTAAGGTAGTAATATAATTTATAACAATTGAAAATTAAAATTTTAATGTATATTAAATAATTAAAATAAATATAGACATTTTTTCTTCTTATCATGATTCTTTTCATATGTGGACACATGAACAATGTTAAATTCAAAGAGAGTGAATTTTTGTGACTATCTTTGATTACAATAATATATAACTAATTTTCATTTAAAATATTCCATTAAAATACAAATTGTAAATATTGAGGTGATAATAGTAGAATAAAATTTATCTAATTAATTTTAGAGAAGTTAATTCACATATTTCCTTTATCTTTTGGTTTTAACCCTTATTTAATCCCTATAACTTTGACTATAAAAACATAGATATTAACAACTTAAGGGTTAATATTGTCACTATAAACTACCAAAATAGCCATAAATGAACCATGGATGAAATTTTAAATATCATCCCAGTTAGTTGGAAGAATTTTAGTTTTTTTATAAATTTGATATCATTTAATAAAATGTTATATATTTTAAAATATCATAAATGTAAATTTTGACACTATTAATTACATTGAATTTTTAAAAATATCAACAAACTAGGATATATTCAAAAAAATATTTTAATACTTACCTAAAATGTTAACTGAATCTATAAAATTCATTTCTGACATTAATTATCACAAAATATATGAATTTTAATATACTTAATATCATTTACTTAATATTGTAATTAATTAAACAATTATTGCCTCAGCATTACGCAAGCCTTTAAGGTAATTAATTTTTCCATAAAATTTAAAATAAATATCAATGGTTAATATAAATATTTTTACTTTAATAAAACTATTTATAGTTTAATATACCCCCTAACTAACCCTTTATTGAAATACTAAACTTGTTAAAAACAAAAGTGTGACATCTTTGAGTTTTCTAAAAAAATAAAAAAAAAATTAAAGTTATCCAAGTTGATCCAAGAGCTATTAAAATAATCCCAAAATTGATTTTGGTAAAGAAACTCTTCCAAAAAATAAGGACAAGTGTTACGGTAGATCTATAATATTTATAATAATATTTTTACCCTTAATTATCTGATATACCCTCAACCATGATAATTATAAATAGAATGATTAGTATTCATATTTCCCAAAATTGAAAGTGTGTGTTTAATAAATTTGGGCCTTGCGATCCTAAATATGGAATCTATATTTTAAAATTCTAATCCTATAGGTGTCTAAAATTTAAATAAAATCATTCCCATAAATGTGGTGTGAAAGCAGGTTTTTAAAGTGAAAATGTTCAAATCATTGAAATGTTTTAGATAAAAATTCAATAAAACAAATATTTAAAAGGAAATAATTGAATTAATATATGTATTATTGATATAATTTTTCATAAAAACCAATTTATTAAATAATTTAACATTATAAATTATTTAGGTGAAAAGTTAGTTTTGAATTAAAATGCTGTATTTTTTAACTATTCATCAAAAAATGAAACATATTAAAAAAATACCAAAATTTTAACCAAATAAATATTTATATTATTATTTAAAAATTGAATTTAATTTCATAAAATATAATTCATTAAAGTGTAAAAATATTGTTTTAAAATAATTTCTCCACCAATTGGTGGCATAACTGCCTTTCAAAACATATAACCTTTTATGTTTAAAATTGGATTTAATTTTATATCATGTAAAGAAGACACATAAGATGCATGTTAAAAATTATATTGAAAAAATAATATATAAAATTCAAAATTTGTTTAAAACTATTTATACCCTCTAATTTAATGGCTAGGTTATAATAATATTTCATTGTTCGTTTTAGATGGATGTTGTGAACAGTGTAATCTTTTTCAAATTTGAACTATAAAAAAGAGACACAACAAACAATATTGGTGTGTGACAGGCTAGAGAATGGGTCATGTGCATTCTATGTTGAAACCTTATTATTGAAAAGGGTTTGGATTCTATACATCTGAGTGGAACCCCCTGAAAGACATGGGTATGGGTTGTATACCTGTTGAGTGGTTCCCCTAGCACACTTGGGTGCATGTCCTCTATCTACCTACTAAGTCCCATCCAATGCAGCAAGTCTCATGAACTATAACTATTTAGTAGAACCCAAAGAAAGACTAACATGTGGGGTCCCATATCTACCTATTGACTGGAACCCCCTATCGAACTAGGGAATCTTTCCTCTACCTATTGAATGGAATCCTCTTCACACACTTGAGAATCCATTCTATCTCTATCTATTTAATTGAATCCCTATGAAACCATTGGGCAGAGTTCATCTACATATAGATCATACCCCCTTGATTGTGTGACATAGTGGAAATGTGTGTATCCCCTATGTGGTTACTTCTTCAGACACCTGAGATTTTAGGAATCAGAGGAAGACTTATTGGAATAATTGGAAGATTCACTGACCTGGTCTAGGATATAAGATGAAGATCCGATTTTCTATCATTAAAAGGTTTCTTTTTTTGAGCATATATGTTTTTGGGTTTCATTAACCTATTTATTTGGGTTGATATAACTACTTTTATTATGTCTTTTATTTATCCCCCACTATTTTTTGGGGTGTCCTACAAGGTATGTATATACTCACCTAGGGAGAGTCTTTTCCCACATGTTTCATGCCTTATACAGATGATAGATTTGTCAGCGGTGAATTCATAGAAGCATAGGGAAATTCCAGAACATAGACCATGTACAATGTTCAATCTTGGAGATCTTAATCTATGATATACCAAAATTTATTTTCCAGTTTTTTCAGGTTGGAAACCTTTTTTAGGTGGTCGTGTATTTTAATGTTTTTTGGTTTATCTTTCAATCTTTATTGTATTACTTAGATATTATTAGTCACTTGGTTTGAAGTTTAGTTTTTTTTCAACCACCACACCTTTTCTTAGAGATGGTTGGGTGCATGTATACATGTAATTTAGGAAAATTACTCATATTTTAGTAATTCTATGTACATGTTTTTCAGCAGCACCTATCCTCTTGAGTCACACTTGGGGTTGTGGTGAACAGGCCATCTGCCGACTAAGAGGGCCCTCATGTGTCAGATTGGTACATGGATGAAGTCAATTAGACTAATGTTATTAGACATACGAGAGTAAATTAATCTTATCAAAACTAAAATTTATTTATAGAATTTCATTATGCTTTTTTAATATATTTTGTTTCTACAAAGTTATATTAGAGAAAATGGACGTAGGCCGGCATACCGTGGTGTGAAAATAATGTTGATCAGACTGAGGAACAACAAATGAAGGTTTATTACTATGATTGGGTAAGATCTGTAGTTCCATTCTCATGTAATGGTAGACTCTAGACTCATGTATGTGTAAAACCATGTATCATGTAATTGTAACACTTCTAATAAATATACTTCATAAGTTACAGCCCAAAGACCTATAATTGTATCAAAGACAAATCAGTGGTTTCTAAGTGATTTTTTATTCATTGATCAAACATTTCAATATATTTAGGTTGTGATTTAATTAACTTGAAGTTATTTTGGTAGATGTATTTTATGAGGTCTATCAGATTGATTGTAAAAGGATCGATAAATGAAGTAATGATGTTTTCCAATGATGAAACACAAGTTTCATATAAATGTTAATAGGTGTACAAAATGTTTGATTATTATTGAATAAAAAAATTTACCAAATTACTAGAGAGTAGATTTTGAATCGTTACACAAGGAATAACTATTTAAATATGGTTATCAGATAGAATAACAGTTGTGAAGATTGTAGATAATAGTTTCTGAAGGATTTGAAAAATGGTTCGAAAAAATTTATTATAAATTTATGATGTTCATATGAAATACGTGGATAAAGGTTTATGAGCTAATTGACCCAAAAAAGATTCCATATAAAGTTATTACACATAGGTTTTTGAGTAACTTATGGTTTAAATAAAATATGTTCAGACCTGGGTTTTTGATGTTTTTAAAATATAATATTAGATAGATGTTTTTGAGAAATGTCATTATAGTATATGTTACAAATACACCATTCCATGTTTTAGAAATTCATATGAAGTATTTATAAATATCAATTATACATAAGTAGTTAATTTCACCTAAGATGGTTCATCAGATGAAGGAAAACTATCAAAGAAACTATAACACAACAAATGAAGGAAAACTACCAAAGAAACTATAACCCAAAAAATGAAGGAATAAACCAATGAATTTTTATTTGTATAAACATTAAATATGAATATAAAATAGATTCAACTAAATAAATGTTTTCATGTGTATTAGAATAAAAGTATTCAATGAATATCATTAGTCATAGGTTTCTAATAGAAGGAAACCAATAATGATTTGTAAATAATTTTTTCAGTCCGAGGAAGATTATTTTAAAATGTTTCATGATTTTACAATGGATTTATAATGGAGAACCATTAAATGTTCGACCTGATAGGATAAATGTTATGAATTTGAATAAAAAATGTTTAACAGGTATTCCTGTTGTTTTTATAAAGATATTAATTATTGAGGTACTGAGATATATCTTAAATTTTATTAAAAATCATAACGGGAGGATTTTGAATCTAGATATATTTTAGGATTATAGAATATGGTACTATACCCTGATATGTTAGGAAGTTTTCGATTAATATTGGTTGAATTATAAATTTTAGGCAGTATAATGTTGGTAAACTGATGAAATAATTGAGTGGAATTGTCAAATATTTGAGTGGGAAGATTGGATTTTAAGTACAATCCTCTATCTAAACAAACAGAGAACCACTATTAATATTTAAAGGTCTTGATTATTTCTTAAAGTGAAACCATTGATCATAGATACACATTATGATGAATAATTAATAATACATAAGAATGTTCTGACCACAATGCTTAAGAGACATTATCATAAGAGTCAATACTTTAAAATGAGAGTAGTAAATAGAGAAATAGGTAAACAATGTAGGTGAAGCGCCAAACAAAACTAAAGCTCCAGATAATTAAAGAAATAAGGATTGGGCATACATTCAATTGACTAATTACAATTTATTGAACAATTTAGTAGCACTAGATGAACCACTAACAATTGTTCATGTGAAGTGGTCACCAGACATTATGATACTAGATAGAGATTCCATATGACATGGTATTAAACAAGCATGGGGAAGAAGTGAAAACATTAAAATATGCCACTAAAAAAACATATCAGACAAATAGTACTTTATGAAGATGTGTTCCTAAAATATGATTAGTATTTTTCAAAATTTCAATTGAAAAACATCACAGGTTAGAGATAACAGGATATTCATCATCTGATGTAAAAGATAAGATGTATATGATTAGATACACATGTTCTTGAGGAAGGAAGAGTATTAAATTTTTCTTTCCAACAATCATGTAATTAAAAAATTTAAAATAATGATGTTGAAAAATAATCACTATTGTGACATACATAAAAATTATAAAGATGTATTATAATATCTTAGTTTTTTAATGCGAGAAAATTAGAAGATCCAAACTAGCTTCAATAGAAAATTAAATAAACCAGTGAGGATATGCATGTTTATAAAAGGCATCACCAGTCCAGGGATTCATGATTATTTATATATCCCTACTAAAGTATATGGAATCACAATACTTAGAAGGAATATTTTCTATACCTAACAATGTACTTGGTATCTTATTATAGTGGAGATTCAGGGAAGTATTCATCACTATAAACAGTAAGGTCTAGCTACTCTCATTGAGTAGTAAACCTTGTAAAAGATATCAATTTCCACATTTACCTACTTTTAAATAATTTAATATGATTTTGATAATAGAATAAGGGAATCAAGATCCTAATAATTATATATGGAAACCAGATAAAAATTTATAATCAAGGAAAAGGTTCCCAAAGAGGATTTACCCCATCCCTTTAAGTGTTGAGAATATCCCAATGTTTTCCTCTCAATAGGTATGAGAGATAAGGTTAAAATCTATTATATTCTCCACATTAAATATATTATCGTTTGAATATTTGAGTTTATTTCCTATATTAACAATGAAATTCATTTTTTTAAAAATTTAGTTATATCCCAGAATAAGTTTTTATCAAACAAGACCATCATAAATAGAATAATGGAAAAGAATATAAATATGAAGATTAAGTCCTACTATCCAAATGAAGAGTAATTATAATTTTCTCCATGCCTTGATAAAAAATATTTTTTATCAGGTTCATAATGTAATGATTTGGTAACTCAAGTATCCATCATGGATAATGAAAACATATGTACCTCATGTAAATAAAAAAAGACAAAAACTGTTGAGGTATGTGAAAATTAATGTAGAAACTATCATCATGAAGAATATCCTAGAATTAGGGGTGTTTTTGAACACACTATAACTTCTCAATATATATAAATAGATAGATTTATTGATATTCTACACTGCCTTCCCAAAAAAACTATCTCTCTTATTTTTGGATACATTAAAAGGTATACTGAAAAAGATCAACCAATTGGAAGAATCAGATTATATAGAGAAGTATTTTTTTTAAAAAAATTTATAGATTGTATAAATCTCTATAAGTAGAATTCCGAATTTTAAAAAAGGATTGCAGATATTGAAATATGTTCAATAGAGTTTTATTCAAAATGGATGAACAAAGATGAATAAAAAGGATTCATGAAGACCCAAGATTAATATATCCATGTACATTAATTGAATTTGAAAAATATTATTGAGGTAAAAGATTTTAAATTAGATGTTTAATACAAGGAAATCAAGGAACACAACTCTTTGTTGCAAAAACTATTAATTTTCACAAACTGTATGTTATAATAATGAAAGAATATTTGTGAAGAGAAGGCGATTATGGTTCATGATCAGAAAAATAGCACCAATATAAAATTTCTAGAATGTTAAGTTATGTTATTCAATATTGAGAGGAGAAATATTTATACTTCATAAAAAAAGAGTAAGTTTATGCAGTAACATAATGATCATTTTAAGATTCTATGTTTGAAGTACCACCAACATGTGACATGATGTTCATGACTTCATTCAATGATATTCCTCAAAATGTTGTGAAGAATGAAACACCATATATACCATTTTTAATAGTGTATCAAAATTTAATTTCCATTGATTAAAACTTTTAAAAAACTAGGAATAAGTATGAACAAAAATTTAGATAAGAATCATACCTCCATGACTGTAGTGGATATGAAAAAGGGTGTGGAAGATGTTTCCTCATGAATATCCCAAAAATTAATGATGAAGACCAAAAAACATCTAAATGAAATAAGGAGATCATGGACTGTTGGAAAATTATGCATCTACAAAAGATTCATCCATTATGTATCAGCCTTTAGGTACAACCGTAAAATGAAAAAGAAAAAAGGAATACGATCCTAAGGGGGAGTAACACATAGATAATAAAGAAACATTTGATGATTAAAAAAAATATTAAAATATTAAATGGTTTTTTAAATTTTGGTAATGTATATGATGTTTTAAAAGATAATGGGCATAGGGTTGGTATATGTTCATCATAACATGTATGAAAATATGATAATAATAGGTGGCCACAAATGGTGTTTAAGAAAAAAACATTAGATATAATTAAAAAAAATATTGTAAAACAAAATACTATGAAGTGGATTTCAGGTATGAAATATTTTAATAAATTTCAGTATAAACCAATGTGTTTGAATAATGGTGATAGAATTAAAAGAAAAATAAAGAATGATGGCACTCTGAAAATGAGATGTGGTAAATCCAATTCTAGTAGAATTTTTAAGAGTAATGTGTTACTTATTAAGATAGAATATTTAGAATGAATGAAGAAAATCAATGAAACAAAAGAAAACGATAGTTCAAAAGAAAATTTAATGATTCCACATGAAGTGAATAAGTATCTCTTCGTAAGGTGCAATATAGCATGCCAAACTCCAAAAAATTTGATCAAAAATAATTAATGTAAAACAAATTTTCTTAAAAAAATGAATGTTTCACCAGGTTATACATGTGAATTAAAATATATTGAAGAAATTATGTTCCCATACAAAGAAATTGAAGATTTGATAAGATCAATACAACACCAATTATAATTTTTGTTCATATGTGAATGTATAATGAGTAGAGTAAATAGAGAATCATGGTTATGAGAATCATCTCACACTTGTTATTCACATGAAAGAGAAATTAGGATCTACTTAATTACCTTCTCCTTTGTTTTTGTATTCCATATATGAAAAAAATATAATTGGAGGTGAATCATAATATTAGTTGTAAAACCTAAGATAATGGATGTATTCAATAAATTGTTGCCCAAGTTAATGAATTTTCCATCTTGCTATATTACCTATGTTGATTCTATGAAATATTTATATGAAGAGATCATCCTTGATGAGCATGTGGAAATTATCAATAATGAAAATCCACATAATAAAATACCATATTGGTTCATTCTCAACCGAAATATTCTAAAACATCTCTATTAAATAGTTTCATCATTTAAAAGATCATAGGGAATGTGTCATTGAGGGGGACATATTTTGAGAATATTAAAGAAGCTTCTAGAATCATTACATCAAAGAAATATGATTATTCTATAAATTTTATGAACATCATGGATTTGTAAATGTTGAACATTTATTAATTTATCAACCTTAGTTAAGAATAATAGTAATATTAAAATAAACGGTGGTGGGATAAATTTAATTAATCAATGAAACAATAAAATTAAAAATATAGAAGTACTTTATGGCCAGTTATCATGCTCAACGAACTTGAATTCTTTTGACTTATTTGTTAAATTGTGTGCTGGTGATTCATGATTATATTTATTCAAAAGTTTCATATATTATTTAATTATCATTATCCAAAAAAATAGAAATCCATTTATTATACTTTTAGTATTTATCAATCTATGAGGAATCCGGATCAGTTGGTAAGGGAAATATTTGTTTACCAAATCAAATCCCCATGCCTCCTACACCTAGTATTTCTCATATATCAATATACTTAAATAATGGCTATAACGTCACATAAGAAGGATTCGATACCATTCTCCCATTAATTTTTTTATTAATTTTCAATATGGAGGGGGAAAGTGAAATGGACATTTAGAAAAGTAATCTGGATATTTTCACATATTGAAATAATCATTTGGAAATTACATTAAAGGTATTCAAATAAAATAAAAATGGGGATATTATTGATCCCAATTTTTTATGTGAGTTTTATTTTTTTCAATGGTTGTTATATATTTTCAATGTGTTTCAATGAAATAGAATGATTTCATTTATGTGAATTCATTTGAAGAAGTTATAAAGAAGATTTTGTTGGAAAGTTCGGTTGATGTATCAATGCATGGTCACAAAGTTGATATATTTTTGATGGAAGGAGAATGAAAAAGTATGTTATTATGTCTTATTCCTTGAAAATGTTTCCTTAAAGACATTTATTATTACTTATGGTGACTGATTAGTTGTTCTTAAATGCTCAAACCTTTGGTTTACCTTTTGATAAGATTTTTTGTTATCATAATTATTGACATTTTAGAATGGTTTTCTATTACGAATCATGAAAGTACGAATGAAGTTTAGTTAAATATATTTCCTTTAGATGTTTATAGAATCATGAAGGATGGTGAAAGTTGAGATAATCCGATGGATTCAATCTAACTGATATGATCAGAATGATAGGAATAAAATTATTTGATGAAACAAAAATGTTTCCTTAAGAAGTTTAGACATTGATGTTACCAGACTGAGATAGTGAATAAAAAGGGATGGAGGCTAGCAAACCAAGGTGTTGGGATGAAGTTTATTGGATTAAGGAACAATGGATTATGTTTTCTCACTTCATGTGGGTAGGATATCTAGTTCCATTATATTGTAATGGAAAACTGTAGTCTTGCGTAGGGGTAAACCCTTGTATCATGTAATGGGAACATGCCTAATAGACATACTATGTATGATTCCACTTAAATTCGTATAATGGTTTTTAAAGTTATATGTTTTCATTGTGAAAATTTCTATATTGATCAAATATCACAATACTCTATAGTTGTGATTCAATGTTATTATAGTTATGTTGGTATATGAGTTGTATAAGGTCCATATGAAATACTTGAGAAATTATTAAGATGAAATGTATTAAAGTTATACTATGATCAAACATGAGTTTTCTAATAATTCAAAAATATATAAGACTATTATGACAACAATAGAATGAATAAATCAAAAAATTATCAAATTTAATTTTCTCAATCATCAGATATGAAGAAATTTCTAAAGATGGATATCAGAGAGAGGAATGGTTTTCAGGTTTGTGGATAAATGATTCTAAATAATCAGACAAATTTTTCCTAACAATGTAAGAGGAAACATATTAAGATCATTGAAAATTTTGGGATAATGGTTTATGTTCTAAGATATATGACATAATTTTCTATATCACGCCATCAAAATGAGGTTTCTGAGTAACATTCGTTGAATTGATGTATCCATGAATGAAAATCAAATAAAATATGATGATGATTCCGAACAAAAGCCACTAGTAAAATATTTTTAGGTGATTACACTAGATAATATGTCACAATTACATCAACCTATGATTTACCAGGTAATCTGATTGAGTATTACTAATCCATAATATATAAAGATCAGATAAGACATAAAGGGTTCAGCGACCAAAGGAAAACTCTAAAAAACCAAGAACCCTTCAAATAGAGGAAGAATATTAGAAATGTATACATAATAAATTATTAAAGTGACGATTGAATAAACTCCACTAAATTAATGGTTCTAAGGACATTAGAGAGATTGACTTGAAGGAATTTGATCAGTCAATGTTTCCAAATCTAAGGAAATTGAGATAGTGTTGTGAAAGATTCCATCGATCAATGTAAGAGTAATGTGAAAGACTTAATTATATTTCAATGAAGTTGTAATGCAACAACAAACCATGTTCCACTATATGGAAGACTTGATATGAATTTTAATCTGATGGAATGTTGGTCGAACTATATGAATATTAAATAAAATATCAAATGTGGTGATACAGATCTATAATTTCATTGTTTAAATATCTTGAAAGAAAATATTGTGAATTAAGAGTGATTTCATAATGATAGAATAAGATTGTTGATTTCCAGGTCTAAGTATATTTACTATGAATATTAGTTGACTCATTTCTTATCCGAAGTATAACAGAAAATGAAACACTAAAGTATTTGATAATGATTCATGAATATTTGAGTGGTTATATTGAATTTAATAAACGCGCCTCTACATGATGTTATGAAGAAACAATTCCTATATAAATGGGGGTGTTGTTGTGTTTAAATGTGTTATGAAGAAACAATTCTTATACATAGTATCTGATTATAAAAGAGAATATATATATATTGGGAATCACCATAAATGGAATGAAATTACTACTATATTTGAGTAGTGATCCTTTTAAAAATATTTGTTTCCATCTTTACCTAATTTTATAGAATTTCACATAATAAGGAAAAGTGAATCTGAGAATCAATATCCAAACTGGTCCAAAAGGTAAACAGATAAAAAATTATAATTACGAAATAATTTTTTACTAATAATTCACCCTATACGTGTTAAACATATCTTGATGTGGTCCTCTCAATTATTATGAATATACTCAGTGATAAAATGAAAATAATTTTGTTAATTTCAGGATATATATTTAACAACAAGAGTAATGGGTAGTTTTTATATTTACGTAATTACTAAATGATTTTCTAATCATTTAATGGGAAATGACTTATTATGTTTATGTATTATTTTGTAGAAGTATTTAATATTAATGACGTTCTTTTGAAATAAAGAAGAATATACATCTCTTTAAATTTATGTTGAGATTATATGGTTATTAGTATTAAGATGATATTTTATAATATTCAATATATTTTTATAGAAATCATTAAAATAGGAAATTTTAAAATTTAAAATATCTTCCAAATGAATTATTAAGAGTTTTTTTAGATAATGTAGGTTCATTTATTCTTATTTAAATTTGAGATATGTGGGATTGTGTTCAATGTTTTTTGTTAATTTTATATTCTATGAAATGATAAATAATGTAAATAAAATGAAATTTTATGTTTATTGAATTTTTATTGATATATATGTCGAATGAATTTTGGAACTAATTTTATATTAATTTTATTCATGTTATCTTTTTAGAGAATATTTGAAATTTTTATTTCCCAATATATTTTTAAAATATGAAAAATAAGAAATAATAATTATTATAATTTTATAAAAATGAGGGATGTGAATTTTTTCTAGTCCTAAATGGGCGTGATTTTGAATTATGTTATATGATATATAATTTTTAAAAATACTTGAATCGTGATGATATGAGTGAAATGATTTATTTTAGCATGTTTGATAAATATTATATAATGGAAATAAATTTATGAAAATAGAAATGGGTACTTGATTGTATTTTTAAAAGATTTATTTACATTAAATTAAATTTCTATCAAAATTAAAAACTAATTATAAAAAACGGGAATAAATGAATATAATAGATTTGGTTAAATGTTTAACAAAAAAGGAAGAACAATTAATTATTTTTTAGGCATGATTGAATAAGGGTATGATTTTTTTAAGAAACCAATTTGAAGTGAATTTTATGTTCATTAGATTAAAGTATATTCATCTATGGTTAACACGTGATCATAATAAATATAAATTTTGTATCTTAACGTGTTCTTATATATAGGGCTATTATTTAGTAATTTTTATTATTATCATGATATTATTGTCTTGTAAAAACCAAATTTAAAATGAAATATTAAATTTGAATTTAGTATGATTCTAGAGATGTTTTTATTTCTTTGATGAGAGTACATGAATATATATAATGTTTATTATGATATAGATTTTAATATATTTCCAAATAATACTAAATGATTTGTAATGTTTGGAGAAAATGATTAGTGTTTGTTAAATGTTTAGTGAGGGATAACTAGTAGTAAAGTATGTGATAAAATTATTATTTTATTATGAATAGATGTTTAATTTGATGGTTTAATTGTAAGAATAAATTTTTTTTCCATTATTATGAATCAATTTGTTATTATGAATTATTATTTAATGAGTTGCATGATTATTATGTTTTGAATTTTATTTGGGATCAAAATTTGAGTTAATATTACTGTTTTTAATGATCATATAATGTTGGTTAAATGTTCTGTTTAGGGCGTTTTATTTTTGTTGTGTATAGTAATAAATTTTTCTGTTTATTATGATATGGTTAGTATGGGTGTTGATAATTATTTTACATGATTTTTATATTGATGAATTTTGGTATCTATCAGTCAATACAAAATCAGTGAGTGGTTGTAAACCATGTTTTAAGAATGAATGTTAGTTTTCATTAAAGGGTGACTTGGTAATGATACAATGATTTTTTAATAATTTAACAAACACATCAAATTTTGATCTTGTGATTTTTGAAAATATAAAGTTGAGACAATTGATATCAATTATTTAAATGAGTGGGAGTAAACAAGGATTTAGGTATGTATGTATTGTTGTTTGGAACTGTTGAATTAATATATGTGTTAGTGATATATTGTTTCATGAAAACAAATTTAAAATATAATTTGAGATTATATATTATTTAGATGAATAGTCCGTCTTCAATTAAAAGGTATTATTTTTTACTATTCATTTAAAAAATGAATCATATCTGAAAAATATAAAAAAATCATCAAATGTAAATTTCGATATCATGGTTTCAAAAAATGAAGCTTATTTTGTGAAATATAATTTATTAAAGTGTAAAAAGGTAGTTTTAAAAAACGTTCTCCATCAACTGTCTGAAAAATTTCCTATAAAAAATATAGTTTTTTATGTGAAAAAGAAGATTTATTTTTATATCATGTATATATAAATCATAAGATTAGTTATAAAAAATATTTTGAACATATAATATATAAACATCATAATTTGGATACTACTATTTATCTTTTTTAAATTTTATGGCTATGTTTTTATATTATTTCATTATTCATTTAATTTTTATGTTGCATGCAACGTAAGATTTTAAAAATTTTATATTTAAAAAGATACCAACCATAAAATCAGTGGATGTTACATTATCCTATCATTCAACAAATTGAATCCTAGAAATTTTAAATTTCACTATTATAATAAAAGGAGGACTCTTGACAATTTAATTTTAGAAAACCCACATCATAAATAGAGTTAGTAAAACACCATATTAACGATAGGGGAAGGTAAATGTGAAGGTCACCACAAAATTATCCTTTTCAATATGAGAACAATAGAGGAAAGTGAAAACATTTACATAGAACATAAATCCTACTATCATGTTCTGATGGAGTTTGATAGGGAACATTTTCATTAGAAATTTATCCTTCACCAAACCTTAAATGTGTGAGTGGTTAAAAGACCAATTACTTCCTAGAAGGAAAAATAAACAGGTAACTTTTTCACTCAAAAATCATTTTCCTAGAGTTGACGGATTCTTTTTATATCTATATTAGCACATGAGAAAGTAAAATTAATTAATTTCCATTTCAATAGTATAATCTAATCCTTTTGTTGTTCTTTGATTTCTTTTCACTTCATTTTCTACACCAAGAAATGGATGTTCATGTTTTTATGAAAGAATCACTTTAAAGGATCATAATATCCAAAATTGATTCCTTCATCCATTAAATGTTTACTAAATCCCTAATGGTTAACCCATGTTATCCAATATAATAAATATAAAATTAACTATAAATAATAATATTCATGGTTGAGCTTACTCCATTCCATAATTATTTCATCTTAATAATTATCCAAAATAAGTCGCACTAATTTAAAAGAAGAAGCAATTACATGAAAGGTCACTAAATTTCAAAATCCACTTTGCATAACATTTTCCCCAAAAAACATAATGTCACTCATAAATTCCCATATAAAATATAATAATATATCTATCACCATAAAAGATTATTGAAAATATGTATTCTTACAAATATAATGTACCTGGTTGTTGAATATATTATTTAAATCCAAACATGTAGTAAACATAAAAATGATAAAATAAATTACCAAATCACTATCCACATTCATGGTCACCAATAATATCCTATAAAAATATTTATATCATTATTATGTCAACATAATGAATATATTAAGGGTTATCATCCCTAAACCAATTGTTTTCCAAATGATCATCATTCCCCAAAATCACTTATCTTGGTTACCGACACTACTCATCTTGTGCTGCCAAATACATAAATAAGAAGTACTGCACTAGATTCCTTATATATCAAGATAATAATTGCTAAAACACACATTGAATCCAAATAAAAAAAGAAATTTAATAATTACACTTCATTATTTAACCATTTAACACACATTATAATCTCATTCCTTAATACATGATTCCTATCATTTTTCATAGGTAATTATTTACATGGTGTCCTGCTCTAACTTACATAAAAAATAATCTCCTTCCTATAATACATTCACTTGGGTATTTATTCTCACATTATCAACACATAGGAAACTAAATCATCGTTACTCTATGGTTTCCACCCCCCATTGTATTAGCGAACTCGATCCTTCTCTTATTCAGTGAGTCTGAAATTTGTTCAATGTGCATGCTTTTAATAATAAATCATGATAACTTGTTAATAATAATAACAATAGTATTCACTCTATTAATTTTCCCATTTTATTTCTCAAAAACAAATTTTCTATCCTATCCATCACTAACCCAATTCCTTCTGGTTCTATCAATTGACTAAAACCAAAAAGCAAAGTGTGACCAATACTATTCATAGTTATATAATAATAAAGAATCATTTTTAGGATGTATAAATAATGAAAAATAATTCTCAATCTATATAGAAAAATATTTTTCATATGTTATCAATTTTGATTACAAATTCGATATGATGTTATTCTTTACATATACATATCTTCAAAATGAATCCATAAGGCTATGTTTTGTAGACAATTTTTTCCTAAAGCAGGTCTCCAAGGTCTCTACTAAACTTGATTTTCTACCAATTATAACAACGCCAAACACAGTAACCCAGAGCGTATTGTAACTGAATTAAATTGGTATTAATTACACATATTCATATCTCTATGGGATAAGTAGTTTATTAGATTAATAGAACAAGATACATATATGGGACACTTGTTACACCAGAAATTAAACATGGAACATAACAAAGAAAATTAAATTGCATCATTGAGTTTATTATAACATTTCATACTCAAATAATATGTATAAAAAAAATAAAATTGTGAGCTCAGATAAAAAAAAATATTTTCCTACAGTGGAATCTATCTAGAAATAAATAATGCACAATAAACATAGTTTGGTAAAATATTTCCTAACACATTCCATTTATTCAATAATTTTTTTTTTCAAAATTTGAATCTATGGATAATATCATAATTAATATATCATGGATATAAATAAGTAAAATATTAATGTGGTTTATGATTATTTATTCGAAATCATGTTTTTCAAGAACATATTACCTTTTCCATGAAGACCTCTCATAATATAGTTTAATCATTATGGGTAAAACCCATTTAATTTTGGATATCTTTTTCATCTCATGTAAATAAGGATGTATCAATGGGATTTTCTATATATTGTACCCTACCATTATTTCATGTCCAAATAATTTCTCATATATTTAAATAAAAAAATTAATTAATTAATCAAGAGGCCTTATCAATAAGTATATGTCTTTAGTTGAATATACTGATTTAACATTATTTCCCATGTTATTTAGATAACATTCAATGTAGAAACCATATATAAAAATGGTATAAGGTTTAGGAAATAATAAAATTAATCAATTAGGTATATAATCTTTAAATCAACATAAAACATGTCTAAAAAACAATCATAAAATCAAAATTCATTTCTAATAAAATCTTTTCATGAAATATTCTATGAAATAGAAGTTTAACCCTCTGAATAGAAATTGAATTTCGAAATCCCTTACCACATTATAATTAGTCGAATAGTATGACCAATAAAATAGTAAAAAGTAAAAAAACAATAAATATAAATAGAATATATATATTCATGATATAATTTGTCAGCGGGTAGTATATACCCAATATAAAATAAATATTTTTTAATAATTAATATGTCCCACAGAAATAAATGAGAGATAAAAAAACCCCTTAGATCATACTTCTTTTGGTTTTACATTATTTAAAAGAATGTATAATTTTTTAAATAATGTTATTAATTCATAATGGAACTATTTTGATAATTATTATCTCTTTTTTATCCACTCATATCATTTTATTACCTGATTGTAAATAATATTTCATTATTACCCTTGTTTCTTGTGTTAACTACTTCATTTTCTTATTCATGTTTTATTGTGTAAGATCTAGTTCTTGTGAATAAGATATTATTACATAAAATATATAATAATTTTTATATTATTAATATCATATTTAACTATTATATAATATTTTAAAATTGTTCTTGAATACAGAACAAATAAAATTAATTACATCGCACTGTGGACATGCTAGGTCGTACGTACGCACGAGCGATGATATCATTCTTTTAATACTGAAAGGGAAATGAAGTGGATGATATATTAAATTTAGAATAATTAATTTATTTTCTTATTTTAATATATATATATATATATATATATTATATCCAACATTGTACCTATCCAAATAAATTAGTGATGAAAAACAAATTACACCACAGAGTGGATATTTTATGTTGTACGTACGCACACATGTGATTTCATTTTTCATAGCATAGATAAAAGATTTAAAATGGTTGTATATTAATAATAATAACAGAATAGAATAGTTATGATTGTGGATTTATTACATTAACAAGGAAACAACACATAGAGAGGAATTGGAAGAATACAGAAATTTGAAAGAGTCGAGAAAGACCATTACATCTTCTCTAGTGCAATTCCATTAATCTCTTTTTAAGTGATCTAGGGTAGGACTTTTGGAAGAAGCAGGACCTATAAAAAATATTGAAGAATTTTTAAATGATAAATGGTTAGAATTTGGCTGAGCAAGATGTATGAAATTCGTGTGAATAAGTGATTGGGAGGTGCCTTTTATAATTGAGATGATGGGTACTTTTGGAAATACTCATAAAATTAAAATATAACAAGGATTTTCTGTATCCATACATCAAAATGAACTGTAAATGAATAGAAAAAAGAGTTATTAATCATATAATACCCAAATTTGGATTATTCTTTTATGAATTTTAAATAATTTAATAAAATATTAATTCAATAAAATAACATTATTGTCAATATTTATACAATTAAATTAATTTTAAATAAAATACACCCCTAGAAATTATGAATTAAAATATAATTATTTAAAAAATCTATAATAGACACTATATTTTTATAATATTCATTATTCACATTTACTAAAACCAAATATATCAAAAGTTTTACATTTAAAATCAATTATTTTATTTTCTTATTAATTAAGTAAATATTGTATTAGCATTTCCGATGCATTTAAGGTAATTATATTATTTTTAAAAAGTTAAAATTAAATTTATATAAATCATATTATTTCATTAAAATAAATATAGATATTTAAGTTTTTTCACATCTGAATTTTGTCTTTATGTGGACACATAAACGATGTGAAAAGAATAGAGTGAAATTTTATGACTATTTTTTATTTCAATAATATATAATTCATTTTCATAGAAACATATTCATTAAAAAACTAATATTAGATATAATAGTGATAATTGTTGAATAATATTAATGTAATAATTTTTATACAATTTTAAGTCACATTCGTACCCTTATCTTTTAGTTTGAACCCTAAGTTAATCCATGTAACTCTTAACACGATAACATGGATATTTACTCTATAATTGTAAATATTGTAACTATAATCTACCAAAATAACCATAAAAGAACTATGTATTAAATTTTAAATTTTATTCCTATCATTTGGATGAATTTTAGTTATTTTATATGTTTGTTATCAATTTATAAACTATTATTTATTTTAAAATATCATTGATGTCTATATTTAAACTGTTCATCAATTTTAGAGTTTAAAAATATAAAAAGACCAAGATAACTTCTAGAAAAATATTTCAATACTTACCTAAAATGTCAGTGGAATCTATTATTTTCATTTATGACACTAATTATCTTGAATTATATTTATTTAAAATTAATAATATCATTTATTTAAAATATTTCATTAATTAAACAATTACATCATCATCATTAGTCAATATTTTATGGTTATTATATTTTACCTAAAACTAAAGATAAATGTCCACTATTAATATAACTATTTTATCTTTCATAAGACAATTTATATTCTTACAGATCCCTTATGTAACCCCGTATTAAAATATTAAACATCTTAAAAACAAAAGTATGACATATTTGAGTTTTCCTTAACATAAAATACAATAAATAGATTAATGTCATCCAAGTGGCTCCAATAGCTCATAAAAATGTCAAAATGGTTATTTTGGTCATAAATAACGTGTCATGTAAAATTAGGAAACATTTTACCATTATTATATAATATTTATATATATATATTTTTCCCTTAATTAATAGATTTACACTTAACCGTGATAATTAAAATTACTAAGTGTAATATTCATATTATCCAAATATAAAAGAGTAAATTTACTAATGTTAGTCCTTGTCAATCCAAATACGTTATCTAATTTTCAAAATTCCAAACATAGAAGTGGCTAATATTGAATTTAAATTAATGTTGTAGATGTGGTGTGAAATTGGGTTTTTAATGTTAAAATGTTCATAAGAATGAAATATTTTCACATTGAAATTCCATATAAAAAAGCTTTAAATGAATATAATTGAATTAATAGATATATTATTAATCTCATTTTTCATGGAAACAATTTTATAATATAGATTAACATTATAAATTATTTATATGAAACTCATTTTTCAATTAAAATGCAGAATTATTAACGATTCATCAAAAAATGGAACATTTCAGAAAAAATATCAAGAAATAAACCAACGTAAATATTGATATTATTTTTTCAAAAATTATCTATATTTTTTCATATAAAATTTATAAAAGTTGAAAAATATATTTTTAAAATAAGTATCCCATCAATAGGAAACACAATTGCCTTTAAAATACATCTTTTTATGTGTAAAGGTGGATTTACCTTGATATAATGTAAAGAAAAATAGAAGATGAATGTTAAAAAGTAAATTGAACATATAATAAATAAAATTTATAATGTGGTTAAAACTATTCATTCTTTCCAATTTGATGGTTTGGTTATAACAATATTTATTTGGTCGTTTTAGGTGGGTGTTGCGTGCAATGTAAACTTCTGAAAAGATTACCATTAAAAAGAGATGTACCATAAAATATTATAGTGTTAAGGAATAGGTAATAGTTCATATAAAAACTAATTGGAACCCTCCTTATGTAATATGGTGTAGATCTAATACTTATTGAGTGGAACCCCTTGACAGACTAGGGAATGGGTCATCTACCTATTAAGTTGAGCCCCCCTGGCGCATGAGGGTGTGAGAGCTATATCTATATACTAAGTCACCCATGATGGAAATGGTCATGAGACCTATAACTATTGAGTTGAACCCCCCTTGAAACACTTGGTCGTGAGTCTCATTTCTACTTGCTAAGTGTCACCCCTCGATGAAATAGGGCATAGTTACTCTACCTTATTGAGTTACATCCCCTTAACACACTAGAGAATCGATCCTATATCTCTTTACATAGAGAAATAACCATTACACAATAGGTAATGGGTCCTCTACTTTTAGGTTATTCCCCCTCAATTGTATGGTAAAGTGTAGAGGTGTGTGACTTCCATGTGGTTGCTTCTTCACAAACATGATATGTTGGTAATCAGTGGAAGTGTTCTTGGAACTATTGGAAGACACATCGACCTGGGACGTGCTATGAGAAGAAGATCACTATTTCTATATTTTACTAGTATCTTTTTGTGAGAATATGTATTTTTTTCATTTAACTCTTTCTTTAGGTTGATCTGTCTACTTTAATCATATCAATTATTTCTCCCCCTCTAGTTGTCAGGGTGTCGTACTTGGTATGTATATACTCACCCATGAATGGAATTTTCCCACATTTTTCAAGCCTTTTGCAGATGACAGATTGATTAGTGGTGATTTTTTAGAATCATAGGTATTCTCAAGTACACAAACTGAGTATGGTGACCAGGCTTGGTGATCATAATCCTGGATCTCCAAACATATCTTTTCCATTTTTATCTAGATTAGGGAAGCTTTTTTAAGTGGGTGTGTATTTTTCCCTTTTCTTTTGGTATATTTTTCTCTCTCCATTGTATTACCTAGGTTTTTTCACTTTCATGGTTTGTACTCTAGATTTTTCTTGTCACAAGCACTTAGATTATAGAGTTTGGCTTGGGGAAGTGGTGGCCAACTCTTTTGATGGCTGTGTGGGCCCTCTTGGGGTGGTTTGTTACATGGATAAAATCCATTGGACTAATGTGATGAGGAAGATAAGAACCGATTGACTATATAATATGAAAAATTTCCATTATGATGTTTCCTTAAGATGTTTCTACCGATTTTGTTACTAGAAAGAGAGAGTATATACAAATAGAAGGAGGCTGTCATACTAAGTTGATCATATGAAATAAATTATACTGGGGACAAACAAATTATGGATTCTTAAGGTGATTGGGTAAAATATGAAATTACTTGATTGTGTAAGTGTGGACTCCAGATTCATGTATGGGAAATCCCATGTCTCAGATAATGGTAATACACATAATACAAAGGCTTTGTAAGGGACAACCCAAAGGCATATAAAAGTATCAATGAAAAAAAATTAATGCTAAGTGAAATTTTATTCATTGATAGAAAATTTCAATATCATTAGGATGTGATTTAAATCTATTGATGTTATACTATTAGATGTATTGTATGAGGTATATCTGATGGACTTGTAAAATGATAGAGATATGAAGTAAAGAAGTTATACAATAATAAAACATGAGGTTATTTAAGAAATTAAAAGTTATCCAAAATGTAATTTTTTAATTGAAAAATTAAAATACTAAATGATTGGAGAGTAGTTTTTGAATCATTATACAATGAAGTAGTTTTTAAAGTTTATTATCAGATAGAATTAGAGTTTTGAATTTTTATATAAAAGTTTCTATAAGATTTGAAAAATAGTTCTTAACAAATTCATAGGAAATACATAAAGATCATAATATATATATGGAAATATGTATCGAAGATAATACATTAGGATGAAGATTCCATATAAAGTTATTTTACATGGATTTTCAAGTAACATTCCTCAGGACAATGCTTCAATTAAAGATGATTACACCAATGATTTTGATGTTTCCAAACAAATGATACCTAATATAAGTTTCTAATCAATTTCATTAGAATATATATTATTGAGAAACCAATATGTGTTTTAGAAATTCATGTAATGGATTTATGATCATAATTCAGATAGAAGTGGTTAGTTTCACCTTACGAGGGTTCATCAGATGAAGGGAAACAATCAATCTATTAATAACACATCAAATGATGGTATAACCCAATGAAATAGTTATGAATAAAAATTCAATGTGAATATCAACTAGATTCTACCGAATGAATGTTTTAGGGTGATCAGAATAATGGTATCTAATGAATATCATTATTCATAGGTTTCCAAGAGAAGGAAACATGTGAATATTTTTGAATCATTTAATCAGTTGGAGAGAGAAGTTTTCATAATGTTTCATTATTTTACCCTGAATTTCTAAATTATTTTCAGGGAAAGTTCCACTGGATGGAATAAAAGTCATTAATTTATATATAATGGAATTTTTTATGGTATTCATGGTGTTTTGTAAATATATCAATTGTGGAACAGTTGATATAGATGTTCAATTTTCAGTAATCATAAAGAGAATATTGTAAATGTAGAAATATTTAAGGTAGTTGGAAAATGGTACATGACCCTGATATGTTAGGAATTCTACAATTAATATTGGTTGAATACAATATTTTAGGGATTATGAAGTTCATAAAATTCTAAAAAAATTGAGTATAATAATGAAATATTTGAGCAGGAAGATTCAATTTTAAGCACACACCTCAATCTGAACATATGAAGAACCTCAATCTATATTAAGGGGTACTAATTACATCTGAATGTGTGATCATGGATCATAACTACATGTTATTTGGAATAATTTAAAATCCATAAGAATGTGCTGAATTCCAAGATTGAGTGGCATTCTCATCTAGTTAAAAGTTTCATAATGATGGTACGAGATAGAGAAAGAGGTAACAAATAGAGGTGAAAACCAAACCGAACTAAGTCAACAAGCGATGCAATGAATATGGTCTATACATACATGTGATACAATAAGAAAAAATTATTTGACAAAGTAGTATCACTAGATGAACCTGTACTAGATGGTCATGTGAATAGGTCACCAAAAATAATGATACTAGATTGAGATTCCACATCACATCGTATTAATTGAACATGGTGAAGAAGTGAAAAGAAAAACAATTACCACTGAAAAAAAATCACAAAAAATGTACAAGTTAAATAGGTGTTTCAAATAGATGAGAAGTATATCTCAATATTTCCTTAGAATAACATAAATAAATAGATATCAATAGATAGACATCATTTAGTGAACATGAATATATAGATAGGACCCGATAGATATGTTTTGGATGAATGAAGAAGAAGGAAAGTTTCCTTCCAACTATTGTGTATGTAATAAGTGTATAATAAAGAATATGAAAACCAAAAACCACTATGACATACATCATAAGTCTCAACAGGTGGAATAATTTCTTAGTGTTTTAATAAACCATAAGTAGAAGGTAAAAAATATCTTCAAAAGGAAATTAAATGAATCGATGATGATATGAAAGTGGGACAAGGTCATCACCAGTTAGGTGATTCAAGATTACATATATCTCCATTCTAAAGTATATGTAATAACTATTTCTATAAGGATTATTTTCTTTCCAGACCACTGTAGTTAGTATTTGATTATAATGGAAATTCAATTTACTATTCATGACCATACATGATAAGGACTAGCTACTATCATTGAGTAGTAAACCTTGTAAAAAATATATTTTTTCATATTTATATACATTTATATAATTTAATTTGATAGAGAGAAGAGAATAATAGAATCAATATCCTAATAGATATAGGTGGAAAAGGGATACAAATTTATAATTAAGGAAATGTTTCCCATCTAGGATTTACCCACTCTCCACTATGTGTTGAGATTATCCCAATGTGTTCCTATAAAATTTTAAGAGAGATATAGTTCAAATATATTGGATTATCCACATCAACTATATTTTCTTTTGAATATTAGAGTTTCTTTCTTAAATTAACAACGAAGTGATTTTTTGTAATGATTTAGTTAGATCTGATCATAATTTTGATCCAACCAAGACCTCGATAATTTTGATAATGAAAGAGAATATAAATATGATGAATATGTCCATATTTATAAATTAAAAGGAAGTAACATTTTCACTATTCCCATATAAGAAATAGTATACATCAAGATTAGAATGTAAATAGATGGTGGTATAAGTATCCGCAAAGGATAATGGCATTATACATACCTCTAGTAACTAAAAAAAGTTAATCAATGACGAGGTATGTGAATATTCATATAAAAACTATCCCCAATAATAATATCCTATAATTAGTGGTGATTCTGATTAGTCTACAAGTTCTCAAGATATATAAATCGATAAATTAAAATATACTCTACACTACCTTCCAAAAAAACTACCACTCTTAGTTTTGGGGTCTTTAATTTTTAAACCGGAAGAGATCACTGATTTGGAAGAAGAAGTGGATATTATGGAGAATCCTTTGTAAAAAATTGAATATATAGATTGTATATAGGTATATAAACTAAAAGTCCATGTTGAAGAAAGAATGATGTATTTTGAAATAAGTTCCTTAGACATTGATTTGAAATGGATGGACATTGAAGAATTGAAAGAATACGTCTTGAAGACCCTATAAAAAAATATATTTTTATTTTATTTTTTATGAAAAATTTAATTGATTTCAAGGAGTTTCAATAGGAAGTGAAATGAATTTAAATCAAGGAATATGGCAATTTGTTACAAAACAATATTTATTTTCATAAACTAAATGTTAAAACAATGAAGAATATTTGTGAAGAGAAGGTGATTATAGTTTAAGACTAGAAAAAAACCCAATATGAAATGCCTAAAATTAGAAGTTATGATAACCAATACTGAGAAGATATATATTATCACTTCACAAAATTATAATAATGTTGACATTTTAAAACAATAATCATAGGAGGATTCTATGTTTGAATTACCTCCAACAAGGGATATGAAGATCATGAATTCATCAAATGATATACCTCCAGAAGTTTTGAAGAATGAAACACCATCCACACCATTTTTTATAATGTTTCTAAATCTACATTTATTTGATGTAAAAATAAGAAAATATGAATATGTATTGATGAAATAGATATTAAAATCTCACCACCATGCCTATATTCGATATAACAAGGAGTGTGGGAGAGGGTTATCCAGGAATGGCCCAAAACATTAGGATGATGACCAGAAACAAACATATAAAAGAAATTAATATATCATGATTTGTGAGAAAATTATGCTCTTACATTAGATTCAACCATTTTGAATTATACTTTTTGAAAAACCAAAAAAAGAAAAAGGAAAAAGGAAACCCATACCAAGGGGGAGTAATCCATATGAAAAGAAGAAACATCCAATGATTAAAAAAATATGAAAACATTAATTGGTTATGGAAGTTTTGATAATATCTATGATGTTTTAAAAGATGATGGTCACAAGTTTGGTATGCGTTAATATTAACATATATCAAAAGTAGATAAGAATAGGTGGCCACATATGGGGATAAAAAATATAAATAATCATTATGAAGGAGGGACACAAATATTATAAACAAAAATACTATAAGAGGAATTCATATAGGAAATATTAAAATAAATTTCAATCTAAACCAAAGAATTTTAAGAAATATGTTACAATGCTAGTAAAAAAATAATAAGGATGGGACTCTGGAAATTCCATAGGGAAAATCCAATCAAACTAGAAATTTTCCTAGTGATATTTTATTTATCATGCATGAATATTTGAATTTAATGGGGAAAAAAATTAAACACAAGTAAAGGCAAGTATAAAAGAAAACTCAATGATTCCACATGAAGAGAAAAATATTTGTTGTGTAAAGTGAAACATGGAAGGCCAAACTCCGAAAAATTGTTCAAAAATAATTTATGCATAAGAAAACCTCATAAAAAAATAAATTTTTCACGAGGTTATATAAGAGATTTAAAAGATATTGAAGAAAGTAGGTTCACACACAAATGAATTAAAGAAGTGATAAGATCAATAAAAACCTAATTATAATATTCGATCAGATGTGAAAGCATAAAGAATGGTGGAAACTGAGAATCTTGATTAAAACAATCACCCCAAACATGTTGTTTGCATGAAGAAGAAATTAGGATATATCTAAATTCCATAACCATTGTGTTTGTATTCCATATATAAAAAATTAGATAATTTATGGTGAATCATAATATTAGGTGGATAACCTATGATATTTTTTGAATTCTAGACATGGTTAACCATGTTAACGAATTTTCAATTTTGGAGAGTTTCCTATGTTGATTCTAAAAAAAATTCATATGAAGAGATAATCCTTGATGAAAAAGTGGAAATTATCAATTTTTAAAATTCATATAAGAAAAAGAACCATTTTTGTTCATTCTCAGCATTAATATTTTACAACATATCTAATAAAGAGGGTAATAATTTTAAAAATCATAGGGAAATTCTCTTGAGGGGGATACATTTTTATAATATTGAAGAATCTTCCAGAATAATTACATTAAAGAAATCTGATTATTCTAGAAATTTCATGAACCTTTTATATTTGAAAATGGTGAAGACTTCTTAATCTATCACCCTTTATGAAAAATAATATCAATATAGAAATAGGGGGAATTCAATTAATAAATTAAGGAACAAAATTTGAAATATGGAAATACTCTATGTCTAGTTATACTAATTAATGAACTTAAATTCTTTTGATTAATTTTTTTAAGTTGAGTGTAGTAGTTTCAGACTGATACATCTTCAAAAGTTTCAAATATTATTTATGTATCATTGTCCGAAAACAAAAGTAGAAATCCCTTTATGATATGTTTAGAATTTAAAATTCTTTGTGGTATAATGATCAATTGGTTGGGGAATTTTTTTTCTCTAAATAGAACCCCCATGTATTCTTCACCGTACATTTCTCGTGTAGCTTTAGAGTGAAATCATAGCTAGAACATTACATAAGAATGATTTTATTCCCCTTTCCCATTACATTTTTACTAATTTTCAATAAGGGGAGAGAAATTGAAATTAATGTTTGACAAACATAATGGGGATATTTTCACATATTAATATAATAATTTGGAGTTAAAATTTAATTTATTCAAATAAAATACAAAAGGAGAGATTATTTTCCCCACATTGTATGTGTGTTTTATTGTTTTTCAATGGCTGTTATTGGTTGTCAATGGTTTTCAATGACATATAAAGATTTCATTTATGTAAATATATTTATGTACTTATAAGGAAGATGATTCAAAAAATTTAGGTGGATGTATCTAATCCTTGTAAATTTTTTGATATAGATTTAATGGAAGATGAAAGAAAAATTATGTGATCATGTATTATCCCCTTAATATTATTCTTTACAGACATTGAGTAGTACTTATGTTTATTTATTAGTTGTTCTTAATTTATTAAACATGTGGCTTGCGTTTTTGATATTTTTTTGTAATAAACATGATTTATGTTTTCTTAAGATGCTCCCCTAGGAATCTTGAAAATAAGAATGTAGCTTATATAAATACATTTAATTAAGAATTTTATAAAATCATCATGGATGGAGAAATTCAGGATAATAAGACTGATTAAATCAATCATATGTGGTCAAAATGATGGGAATAAAATGATTTTATCGAACTTAAAAGTTTCCTTATGAAGTTTCTACATAGTTTGTTTACCGATTGAGACAGTGAAGGGAAATAGATGGAGGCCAGAAAACCAAGTTGATTTGATGAAGTTGAACAGATAGAGGAACAATGGATGATGGTTTCTCACTACATATGGGTAGGGTCTATAGTTATATTCTCAAGTAATGGTAAACTCTAGTCTTGTGTAAGGGTAAACCCATGTATAATGTAATGGTATCACACCTAACACACATTCTACATAAGGGTCCACTTGAATTCAAAAAATTGTATTAGAAAATATATGGTTTCAAAATGAAAATTTCTATATTGAGAAAATATCACAATGCTGTGAGGTTGTGATTCAATGTAATTAGATTTATGTTGGTATACGAGTTATATGAGGACTATATGACACACTTAAAAAATGATAATGTTTAAATTTAAATAAGTTCCCATAAGATCAAACATGACTTCCAAAAAAATGTAAAAATATAGTGGAAATTTTTTCTACTAATCGAATGAAGAAATATCCAAATGATCAAAGGTAATTTTATAAATCATCAGATGATGAAGAATTATCAAAATTTAGATATCAGATAGAATAATGATTATTATGCTTAGGGAAAAATTTTGCTGAATACTTGGACAAATGTTTCCAAAAAATTATAGAAGAAACATATGAAGATCATAAAAAAAACTGGGTAAATGTTTTCAAGCTATGATTTCAGACCTAATTTTCCATATGAAATCATCAGATTTAGGTTTCGGAGTGACATTCTTTGAACTTTTTTTCCCATATAAGACTATCAAATAAGAGTCTATGATGTTTCAGAATATACTCCACCAGTTAAAATTTATTAGAGTATGAATCTAGAAAATATGATATAATTACATCATCCTGTGATTAACCAAGTCATATTATAGAGTTATAAAAATAAATCTTATATAAGGAGTATATCATACATCCAAGGGATTATTGAAAAATGTAAAACCATCAAGAAAATAAGAAACCATATAATAGAGGAAGAATTCTGGGAATGTATACAAAATAAAATTTTCAAGTGATGATCGAATAGAGTCTAGTAAATGAACATTTATTAGGTCATCAGACAAAATGTCACAAAGGTATTACATCAGTCATAGTTTCCAAAGATAAGGAAACATCCAAAGAGTTGTGAATAATGTCACCGATCAAATAAAGAGTCCTATAAAAGATGTAATGATATTCCAATGATGTTTTTAAAGAACTCAAGACCTTATTTAACTAGATTGAGAACATTCTATGATGTTGTATCAGATGGAATGTTTGAAGGGATATTAAAATGTTTCAAAAATATGTCAATTTTTGCGATACTGAGATCAAAGTTCAATTTTTCAACTGTCACAAAGAGAATATATTGATTCAAGAGAGATTTTGGAATGATGAAGAAGGAATTTGCTTATGCGATATGATGAAGTCTACTATAAATATTGGTATAATCCTTTATTTTCATAAGTATAATAGAAATAGAAAAAGGAAATATTTTGTAAATATTATTGAATATTTGAGTTGTAATTTTGAATTTAAAGTATGTGCCTCTACTTGATCATATAAATAACCAATTATTGTATAAATGGTTGTTTCTTCATTTGATTGTGTGATGATAGGAAACAAATATGTTTTATGATGATGAATTGATATTCTGTAAGAAATTATAGTCAACAAATCAGGGGTGACATTATCATCTAGGTTGATGCTTCTGTATGAGAATATGTGATAGTGTAGGGTTTAATAGATGTATATGAAGGACTAGAAAAAACGAAATCATAGAATGAAGAAAGGAAGAAGGATTAGTTCCATAGGTAACGGTCTGAGTAAAAAGTATCTAATAGACCATTAGAACTAGATTAATAGGTATCAAATGATCAATAGAAGAGGTCAATAGTCACAGTGATAATGGATATAGATTACATATCACTTGTTATCAAATTAACATTGTAAATATGATAAAACATACAAACTACCATCATATAGACACATACCAAAGGGATAGTACCAAACATGTAAGTATTACAAAAAGAGGTGACATATCTATAGAAAATTTAATGGATGTACATCACTAGATGAACTTCATCGAATGGTTAGTGTCAAATGGAAATTATTAGATAAATAATTAGATTGAAATTTTCTATTTTATGGAATAAAAAGGAATGTTTCTTTCCCACACAAATGAAACAAAAATGTGAATAATAAAGAAGTAAAGAAATAAGTAGTGTTGTGACATCTTTCAAAAGTATGGACAATTGAAAAATTTAATTTTTTTACAAACCACAATAAGAAGAAGAAGAAGTATATCTTCATTAAGAAGTCTAAAGAGCTATAAAAGAGTAGAATGTTTGAAAAAGTCATCACCAGTTCAATGATTCGTGATTGTTTCTATCCCCCTCCTAATGTGTAGGGACACAGACTTTGAATATGGATAAATTTTTATACACACCACTATACATAGTATTTTATTAGATAGAGTAATACTTGTACCATTCATCCCCATAAAGGGAAATGAATTACTAACCAAAAATAGTAGTAAAACTAGTAAAAATATTTTGTAACAACTCTACCAATATTCAATTAATTTCACACAACAAGAAAAAGTGAACCAGAGAATCAAGATCTTTATTGGTCATAAAGGTAAAGGGATAAAAATTTATAAAGAAGGAAGATGTTACTAATAGTAATTCACCCCTCCTAGTGTTGACCATATAATGATGTGGTCCTCCCAATTATTATGACTACACTTAGTGATAAAATAAAAATAATTTATTTTAATTTTATGGTTTATTTTTAAAAACATTTTAAACGAGTAGTGTTAATATTTATGTTATTATGAAATGAATTTAGAATCATTTTACAAGATATTATATCTTATGATTATATATTATTGTTTGGAATTATTTAATAATAAATGATGTTATTTTGAAATAAAGTAAAATATAATTTTATTTTAATTAATGTTGATGATTATATAATTATTAGTATTATGCAGATATGTTAAAATATTCATTATATTTTTACAGAAATCTTTGAAATTGGAAATTATAAAATTGAAAATATCATTCAAAATAAATTATTAAGAGGGTGTGTCAGATAAAATAGGTTAATTTATTCATTTTTAATTTTAAGATATTTGGTATTATGTTCAAATGTTATTTAAAAATTTTATATTCTATGAAATGATAATTAATGCAAATAAAATAAAATTTTAGGAATATATAATTTTTTATTGATAAATATGTTGACTAAATTTTGGAAATTATTTTATATTAAATTTATCATTTTATGTTCTCGAAGAATATTTTAAATGTTTATTTGTAAATATTTTTTCATAATATGAATATAAGTGATTAAAATTATTTTAATTTTATAAAAAAGAGGGATAAGAATTTTCTATAATCCAAAATGGGTGTGATTTTAAATTATTATTTTGTGACCTAGAATTTTGAAAAATTTATTAATTATGATGATAGGAGGTAGTTGATTTATTTTAGCATGTTTATTAGATATAAAATAATAGTAAGTAATATATGAAAAACTGAAATTGGAATTTCATTATGTTTTTAATATATTGATTTATATTACATTTCATTTGTGACTAAATTAAAAAAATAATTATGAAGTGGAATAATGGAATATAGTAGATTTGGTTTAATGTTTTACAATAAAGGATAAACATTTGATTATTGTTTTATGAATTATTGAACAAGGGTATGTCTTTTTTATGAAAAAAATTTGAAGTGAATTTTATTTTCATTGGAATAATGATTCTTTATTTATGGTTAACATGTGACCATGATGATCATAAATTTTGTTTCATAAAATTTTTATATGGTTAATGAATTATTTTAGTAAATTTTTTTATTATGATGACATTATTATCTTTTGAAAAAATAAATCTAAAGGAAATATTAAATTGGAATTTAGTATGATTCTAAAAATGTTTTTATTTCATTGATAAAAATACATAAACAAATATAATGTTTATTATGACATAGATGTTAATATAGTTCAATATTATACACAATTATTTGTAAGGTTTGATGAAAATGTTTAGTGCTTCTAAATTTTTTTTGTTAGGGAGAATTACCGGTGTTACATGCGGTAAAATGATTATTTTATTATCAGAATATGTTAAAGGGAATGATTTTATTGGAAGAATAAAAAATATTTTTATGATTATGAGTGAATTTGTTATTAGTTATTTATATATTATGAGTTTCATATTGATTATATTTTAAATTGTATCTGGGAACAAAATATTAGTTAGTTTTAATTTTTTTAATGATAATTTAATGATGGTTAAATGTTTTGTTAAAGGGTTAGTTTTTTTCTGTCCTGTAAATCTATTTTTTGGTTTTCTATGGTAAGGGTATTATAGTTTTTGATAATTATTTCATATGTTTTTCATTATGATTAATTTTGTTAACTATAAATCAATAAAGTATCTATAACTAGATGTAAACACTATTTCAGATATGGGTATTATTTGTCTTTAAAGTGATACTTGAGAATGTTGTAATGATTTTTTTTGGGAAAATATAATGTGGATGCCAAAAAAATTTCTTTTTTTTTGAAAATATTAAGTTTAAAGAATTGATATCATTTATTTTATGCTATTTTTGGTTTTAATGTTATAATATTTTATATATTAGATCTCCTATGTACATTTATAATTGATTAATACTGAAAGTTGGTTTATTTCATGTTGTGAATATAAAATATTATTCATCTCGATATAAAGTGTTTTATAGTGGGGAACCTCATTTAAATGTCTATTTGGGTAAAATTTATAGTCAGAATGAAATGGGTAATGATTAATAAAAAATACAGATGATGTTTTTTTTTGGGATATTTATTAATATTTATGTTAATGGTTGGGATTTGGAATAATAATTATAATATCAAAGATGGAGTCAATTTTTGGGATGATTAATGATTATTTTCTTAGATAAGAAACACTTTAGCATGGAGTTTTTTAGGGCACTATGTTTTTAAAAAGGATATACATTTTATCTTTTTTACATTATAGGTTTTATATACAAAATTTATCACAAACATTATAGTAATAGGATGAAGGAGTGAGAGATTTGATTGAAGTTGAACTATGGATTGATCTATATATTTTTACAATAGGCTAATGAAAATATAATGGAGAAAAAATTGACTCTACTTACCATAATAGTGGACCTTAGGTTGATGATGAATGAAAAATGAAAGAAAATGAGTTCTTATTGGGATACTAGATGTCTATATGGTGTCCACTATAAATTTTATACCTTGTCTCATCCCCATTTTGAGGAGGTATAGTTTTATCTCTTTTGTAGTAATAGAAATCAGAATAAAATTTTTATTTTTCATTTCAATGAGCAGATTTATACATTGTTATATCTCTTTAGTACTTCAATATACCCCTCTAATTTCACTTGATGACTTCTCGCCAAATAATAGACTGAATTGTGTACTATTACTGTTGCTGGACTTATAGCAGTAAAAAATCGTAATCCCTTTATTTCTTATTAATTGTTTTATGGTTTTATTTTTAATTTTTTGTTAGTCCCCTTTTACTTTCTAATGAATTTATTTTATTAATTTAAAAAACTAGGATTAGATATCCAATACTTGAGATTATTGTTGATCCAACTTATGGAAAGTAGAATAAACCATTTATCGAGACATAATTCAGTTTCATACTGTATTATTTTTTATTTTATGAATCAATTTCATAATTTTTTTTGATTTTATGATATGAAATTGGATAAAGAGTTGAATAAAAAATTATTTAATGGTTTATTTTAATCAATTTGAGTGAAGTTCAGATGCAAGACTTTTGTAATCTAATGACTATTGATTCAATAATAATTAAATCCTCTAAATAAGTGAGACTTGATAATGGTGTGATATTTAAAAATGGGGGAAATAAGAAAAAAACACATATATATGGGTAAAATCAATGTACGTATAATAAATAAACAAAAAATATATAATAAATGTAATGTGGAATACAATCATATTGACTAAAAATCTTGAAAAACATACAACAGATAGTTACCCATTAGGCCTACCACACATAAAAAATAAAAAACAACTAAAAATGAAATATGACAGGATTTTCTACCCACACCAAGCTAAACAAAATACCCCATCTCCATAATTCTAAAGATATAAAAGGAAGATCTTGAGACTCCACATGAGTGGCTCTGCTTAATTAGAAAATAGTTGGCATCATCTAAATCCATTATGAATCATGTACACCAACTTGAATGTTGAAATTACTTCTAAAAGAACACCGATTTTCATGTATTGGTTTTGAGAAATAAATATATTTATTCCACCACCAACAGTGAACCTATAAAATTTAAATGATAAGATGTCCATGAACACACTATATGACCATCCTAGCCGAAACTAATAAGAAATATAATAAAACACAAACTACATGAATATACATGGAATATAATGAACTATAATATATCTGACATCTTGTTCTATAATGGAAACTAAGGAAAATATATCACCACTCTGGCCCTATCCAAAGGATTTAAAACACACAACTCTCCCAAACACACAAAAAATGGCACATATTTTAGATCTACATAGGAGATCAAAGTATTGTAAACACCAAATACATGAATGAAGAACCCCATATCCAAACCATATGTATCCACATGATCATGCACATTTATAAGGATATAAGACCCTAATTGAAGAATGTGAACTACAGAAATAACAACCCATATGATATAGCTCTATATGGGATCCATCTATATAAACTAGTTCGATGCACCGTACAAGGAACAATAAAAAAATTGGGATTTTTACAAATTACAAAGATAACAAACCCTATATCCGGGGAGAAAATCCAACCTTGAGGTGGTAAAATTATCCTGACTATCCATTATCTCCATAATCCCATCAAACCATAGCCATCCAATAGTGGAGATAACTAGATAAAAATTAGGTACAATTCCTAATACAAGGTATTCCATCGTATTCCTCCTCAAACCATATTCCAATGCATATAATACCTCAAAAATCACTACCAAATTACAAACAAACATGGGCCCGTCCCCCACTACAACCCACTATACAAATATTTGAACAAGTAGCATCAATCCAATCTGGGCCAACAAATCGAGGGTATCCCATAGTTCCCTAGATCTCTGCATCTATCCAAAATCATCTACTAGCACCCGGTGACCCTCCTCAGAGGAAAACCCAAACTCAAGGCTCCCACAGTCCCCTAATTCACACAAAAAAATTTTATCCACCACATGACTTCCCTGTTTCATCCAATCTCTTATTCTACACTTTCAAAAAATCCCCTAATGAAAGAGTCCACAATATGATAATTATGACCTATAAGGGTTTCCTATAGCTTAACCAAAATAATGAGAGTCTCTTAGTAATAAAAAATCCCATATTTTCCACAGTGGCCTCCAACTCATCAAAAATAAATGACACTCCCAAATGGAATCCAAAAGAACAAGCTCATAAATAGGTTTATTATCAATGTTCATCAAGACCAGATCAAATATGGAATGTCCACGAAGTCTACTTGTAACAAGGAAAACTAATCCACACAAGAATTCACAATATTTAACTATGGCCACCACTAATCACTCAATCAGTAACCATCCCATTATAGAATCCTCAAGAGTCGCCAAAATTCATACCAGTATCTCAAAGGAACCCCACCATAACCACCGCAAAATGGACTAAACCTTGACTAAAGGATCTAAATTATTTGTTCCTCAAACCGAAATTCTAAACCTTAACTACTAAAACCTCTAGGAACTGGTCTTAGCATCTAATAACAAATGAAAATATTCCAAGATACACAACTTGATCCCACCTTATGGGATCCACATGAATGAACCTAAAAAAATTACAATTGTCAAACATAATCAGTTTACACTTAAAAAGATCACAACCCTAATCTCACTATCATAGATCAAAATCCATCCCCAAGAAGATTATAAAACCAAACCTTAGTGAAATAATTCAAATAAAATCTATTATTCTATTATAGTATCAAAACAAACTATAATAATTGAAATGATTCCATTACCATGATCTATATAGAAAATTATTATAATAGACTAGTCGTAAATCCAATTTTGACTCCAATGTGAAGAATAAGAAAGAAGGAGTATGAAAGGAAAAGTACATGGTGTGTACATGGGGTACACAACGTGTTACCCCATGGGTCCTCCCTGGCCATGTTTCAATACCCTCTCAATGTATACATTTCAGAATAACATGAAAGGGTAACCCTATACATGGTGTATACCCCTACATGGGAAGCTCTATGTGTTCCTTTTCCAACTCGGCGCGTAAAAAACACGACAACATCCCATTTACCAACCACACATGGCTTGTAAACCACATGGGGTACCTGGACATGTAACCAATATGGGGTCTATCCATGTCCCTTAAAGGGCCACTGGTTGGGTCTGTGACATGTGATCTAGCTATTTATATTACACAACCTCATGACCCTAACACGAGATTTCTAGGTGAGTACTCAACCACACCTCGAGCCAACACTACATGGTGTGTTACACCATTACACAACATGCAGTACGAAACCACCATCTTCCCAAAACAAGAAAAATAAATGAAATTTTTTCTCTAAACCACACATCATGTATACCTAAATTCTTTAATGGAAACTCCCCAAAAAGCCTAAAATGATCGATTTATCCCCTAAATCCCCAAATCATTCTACTATGGCTCCCCAATAATCCATCAACAGAGTGATTTTATTTAAAATTAAGGATATGGAATGTTATGGAATGAAAAATAAAACATTACTTCCCTAGTGATTAAACCACCACTACTTCATTTAGATTCATTACATTTATCTACTGAACAATGATATGACTCCTCCTGTGTTGCATGATAGAACCTCCTTCCCATTATCTCTCTATTCTCACCCTCTTCCTCATCGTATTCTATCCAAACCACGGGGAGGAAACATCATGGGTACTGAGGATCTTGGAAAAAATGAGGAATGAAATAAATAAATAAAATGAAAATGAAAATTAAGAGAGACAAAAAAAGGTACCCAACCTTGTCCTCATGCCTGAAACTAGGCTATACCGTATCTAAGATAAATTCCATACTCTAGATGAAAATTTTGAGAAAGAATATCAATCCAATGCACCATTTCAAATATATCACTAAATAAAAAAATCATTAATAACTTAATATTTAGTTATGTAAATATTAATTATTCCCTGAAATTTTGAAGGACTCAGATTTTCACTAACCTCATATCCTTCACTAAAAATTATATTCTATGATAAACAGATTGGTTAAAAAAATTATCCACTTCCATATTATCGAAAATTTTACAATTTTTCCATGAAATCACCTAGGAACAAAATGGATCAAATTTCCCTTGATTTTCACAATCATTGATGACATGGGTTGTCACCAACTCCCCAATAAAAATGCTTCTCACCACTGAGAAGTCATTTTAGAAACAAGTATCCATGAACTCCCAAAATAAGTATCCCAGATGAAACTATCTTGATCATCCAATGATGGGTCGAACAACATTCAAAACTATATCCCAATATGATGTCATTAATTTTTTTTTGATCTGATGCTCCCCACTAAAGTTGTATCATTATAGTCACCCCACTTCCCAATAAAATACTACATATCCCATGCTACAACTATCACCAAATGTAATGTTCCCATATAGATAAAATTATCACACCTAAAAAAAGTATGAAAACCCACAACATCCACACTCGACAAACTACTATGATAGTTCTCATTTCCTTCAGTATCCTAAGTTTCATTCTCCACAAAAATTATTACCTTAAACTTATCCCAACAGAGAATCATTACTCCTTATGGCATGGGAGAGGTCCTAAAAAACATGGCCAATACACCTAAAACTACTTTCCATGATCCTCGGGTAGGTGAGTTCCAAAAAAATTAGATCTCCCTTCGCACCCCTTTTCAATATGGATGCCATTTCCTCTTGAAAATATTAACCACATGACCGCCATCCACTTGGGCGTCCTTCTAAATCCCATTGTTTATTATTGTGCTTCACTGTACCACAAAAAGAGGTACAAAAATGAGAAGAGCCATGGGTCTAACAAAACCTGCCCTCACAAATAGCTATCAAATGGATAGAACACATTGTGCTTCACTTATCAAACATTAGGCATCCTCATTCCAAACCATATCCTGGTGATAATATTCCTTATTGTCCCAACCAAGGAGAAATTGACATGCCCAACCAATCCATCAATGGTAAAGGAAAAATGGATACCCCATAAGAGAAAAGAGACAACACATACAAAGAATAACTCCCCCAAAGAACAAAAAACTGGGACTTCAGGGGAACCACAACCTCAAGTAAACTGATTCCCAATCCAAATATCTCTCAGGCATATTTCCATCATTATTCAACCAACTGGTAACTCAAAGTCCATTAGCAAACCAAAAGTGTCAATGTACATCCCTCAATGAAGGGAATGCATCTCCATCACTATTGAACATCATGAAATAATATATAGATGACCTTTCATCGTAAGGATGATATTGATTCAATTTAGTTTAGTCAAATTTCATCTTGTACTTATATGAGAAGATTGTTTATGATCAGTTGCTTACACATTAAATAATTGAACCGGCATCATCATAAAATACCAATGACAACAATATTTCATTTGAATCATATGTTCCATGAATGATTCATGAACACTAGATTATTTTCCATGGGCATAGATCCAAAAACCAGAATAATCCATAAATCCAAAAAATCAACTGCATCAAACTAGGTGAAATAACACACCTATAAAAACAGAATCCAAGAATAGTAATACCATGACTTGGGAACTCATAATTCCTATCAAGAAATGTTCTCACAATAAAACTTTATGAAATCAATCAAAATTATTAAAACATTCCTGGATCATCTATCTACTAACTCTTTATATCATAAAATGAAATACCATGATAATATTTTGTCATGAACCATCCTAGGTCTACTTGACATGTTACCTAATCTGAATGATCATGAGGTCTCAAACATGCCTCCCAACATTCCAAATCTATTGAAAGGTATTGAGGGTCTTAAATATTCCATGCGGTTCCAATACACTCTAGCCAGAGAGTAATAATAATACAAATTAACCAAACTCATGCTCAGGGGTACACACCAGTGTAAGTATATTTAATAAACCTATTTTTCTAATTATAATTGTAATTGTCCATACAATTATATAGAATCAAAACCATGAAAAAAACTAAGATATGGTCTCCACTAGGCCAAAGACCCATAGAAAAAAATCAAACTGAGAAAATACAATAGGTTATACGAAAAACAATGATTTGAACCTTATATCCAATCTCTTTGATGCTTGAGATGCACCGGCCTGATCTTGGGACTCCACATGAGTGACTCCACTCGATCAAGAAACAATGGGCCTGGAATCCATCCATCATGAAATATATGATCCAACCCAAACACAAAAATATGGTCCAAGAACATGCTGATTTTTAAATATAGGGGTGAGAAATAAATCCAATTATGCCACCCCAATAGTGAACCTATATTTCTATTTTCATAACAAGTTCATGCACATGTGTAATTCCTAGCCCATCCAAAACTAATAACAACTAAAATAAAACAAAAAATAAAAAAAATAGAGATAGATAAACCAAAATAAAATAACCAATTTAGGCTTATATCCTTCCACTCCATTGAAATATACAAACCAACAATCCCCCTCCATATGATTTACAGTGTGGGGCTCATCTAACCACACAAAAACCAGAACATCCTTCAGATCTACATTGGATCTCCAAGATTTCAAGATTCAATATTCCTAAATTTAGGACCCCAAGTAATAATAAATGGTAGAAAAATGATGACTAACATCTAAAATGATCATGGAATTCAATGGGAGGATGAAAAATAGAGAAAAAATATCCCCTTCACAGGTGAGAGATTGACCATGTCTCGGAAGTCACTTAAAATAACTTAGGTTTCACTATAGACTTTTCAGATACCTCACCATAAAGGCACTATCCAAATTCACCTAAAAGATATAATTTATAAGTCTCTATAAACCATTTCCAGAGTTTTATAACATCCATGGATAAAAAAACCTATATATCGGGTGCACAATCAACCTTGAGGGGGTTCCCTCATCCAGACCATCCATTAGATCCCTAAGCCCACATAATCACATCCGGATAGTGGAGAATAGATTCTAATCCAAAGTAATAGCTAACTTCTTATCCAAGATATCCCAAGGGTATCGTCCTAAAAAATTCTTGAGCAGTGTTAGCCACAAACATGACGAAAAAAGGTAAACCAATCATGGGTAGATCCACCACTAATAACCACTATAAAAATAGTTGAACTAGAAGTGATGATCCACTCTCAACCAAAAAAATATATGTTTCACATGGTCTCAAAGATCTCAACATCCATCCGAAAGACACCATGGGATCTCAATGACCCACCTTAGGGCCAAACCAAATCTCAGGTCTCCCACAGTTGTTGAGTTTTGGTCCATTACCACAAAAACATATCCAAACATCCATAATTCGACAACAGATGTATGAAAATATAGTTAGGGTTACTCAATCTCATCTAATGTAATGGTAAATTCCTAGTATAGTAACATCAAATAAATACCTCAATGGACTCAAACTAATGCTAGATCAACAATACTCCAAAAATGGAATCTAAAAAAGAAATACCACTAACTGAGGCATTATAAATTATCCTTTTGGCTTACTCAGAGAGAGAACCTCCATAATTAATCCTCACCATGAACCAAACCATGAATTAAGAGAACTATCAGCTTAAAACTAAAAACACCACTAATAAAATGATCTAAAACCGTATAATTAGGGAATCCTCTAGAGTCTGTCAGATTCATGTCAAAATACCAATAACACCAGACCGTAACCACTATCCCAAGGCATAAATCATGACCAAGGCCTAAGAAAAATCTAGTTCTTAGACACACAATTTATATAAATTTTATTTAAACAGAAAACATAATGACAGCATGTTATGGCACAGAACCGTCACTGGAAACATGGGATCGCAGAGGTCTCAAACAATGAAGGCCAAGAGCGTCTTCGAGAGAGACATCCACACCACCTGGGGGCAGGGATCTGGGGGAGTTGAAAGTCAAGATGGAAGAATCCTGGGACTCCCTGTAAGCTAAAAATAAGCCAGCCAGTTACCCTCACGCTGCGTGTGGAGGATCTCAGTATCATGAGTGACAAGATCCATTCACTTGCGAATGAGATAAGTGATGTTCCAAGGTGGACGGGTGTCTCCTTTAAGGGATCTCCAGATGATTTCTAAGTCTTTTTCCACAATGGTGAGTGGGATATCCCGAGATAGGCAGAGCTCTAATCCAATATTCATGGCCTTGGATTTGGTCACCAAAGAGTCACCCATCCCAAAGTATGCATTTTACATGAGGATGACTCAACCCGTATTGGACCTAACGACCCCACCTCCCCTCATGATGCCCCGGCCACAAGCCCCATCTGTTTTGAGTTTGATCCTATAGGGAGGAGGGAACCATATGACCCAAAACCCAGGGGGTGAATGGGATGGAGGGTAAGGGTGTCATAGATTTGCAAAAAAACATATAAGGGAATGCATTGACTCATGGTGTTTATAGAGGGAACCCAGATCGGAGGCGAGTAGACTGGTCCTAATACCCAATTCCAAAGGGAGGGACGAGACCCGTGGTGCCTTGCCTAATTGCGTACTTTCCAAATGCACCAAAAGACAATGGCTATTAGAATTGACTGCCCATCAGCCTCATGTCTGGAGGGGGCTCCATGAAACCAGTGGTGGAAGAAATCCTCAAATGAAAAGGCCACCTATGGAAGGACCACAAACTCTTCAATCACACTCCAAATATGGCTGGCATAGTCGTTGTGGAGGAAGAGATGGATTGCATATTCCTCTTTAGGGGATGTGAAACACAAGCATCGCAAGGCCAAAGGTATAACTATTACTTTGATGGCCATTTTCATTTGAAGGGCATTGTGCCGGACTCTCCAAATAAGAAAAGTAAATTTAGGAGGGATATATTTTCCCCATAGAGTATAACCCTAGGGGTCGCTGGGTGGTTGCACAAAGGTGATCTTCTTATAATCCTTTGCTGAAAATCTACCTTAAGAAGAGCACCTGAAAATGCACTTGTTCGGAGATCCGTCCATGAAGATTTCTAGGGAATGGTTTTCATGGGCTGGGCTCAGCACATCCCTTATGAATGAGGGATGGAGGGAAGCCTCCTTGAATGATATATTAGGAGTTGGGCAGCCCGGTAAAGCAAGGAGACCGCCACCCCAGTTGCATTCCCAGAAATTGACCTCTCCCTACCAATGAATCCAATGAGAGTGGTGACGGAGCGAGGACACCTGATCACGAATAGAACTCCATAGAGGAGAGGGAAACCTGCCATTATCCCTCAGGCAAAAGCCATACTTTCCATTGATGAAGAGGCCCCATAATGACCGACCCTCAAAGACCTCCCAGGCCAGTTTACCTTGAATAAGAAACATAGACTCGTCCAAGATTCTCACATTAATGCCACCGTGATCGAGGGGTTTGGCAAGCTTTTTCCAAGAGGCCCATCTGCATTTCCCATGACCATGAGTGTCCTAGCGAAACAAGTTGAAAGAGGAATCCTTCCATTTGAGGACATACCTTGTAACCTTAATCACAGACAAGATGTGCATAGGAATATAATACAACACGCAATTTATCAGAGTGATCCTACCCCCAAAAGAGAGGAACCAGTTCTTCCAATTGTTAATGTGGTTTATGATCCTGTTGGAGTGCTCCTCAAAGACCCATATATATGAACCTTAAACAATGTCAACCTTAAATACACACACCAAGGTGAAAAGACATGCTTACAACCCTCACATGGGCCTCGTAGCTCACATCGCAACCATCAAGAGGATTCTGAATCGAATCCTCTGAGAAATAATCATAATAAAAAATCTTATTAAAAAATCCTAAGGAAAAATAAATGTAAAATTGATTCCACTATCATGATTTATGTGTAAAAACACTCATAATCAACTACTCATAATTTTAATTATGACTCCCTGGTGAAAAATGAGAAAATTTGACCACAGAAGGAAATATACACAGTGTGTACAAGGGGCACAAAACATGTAACTCCAATGGTCCTATCAAGTTCCAATATCCTCTCAGCAAGTACTTTTACAAATTTCATTACATTATCTCCTTATACATGGTTTGTAAATATCATGGGGACCTATCCGTATACTTCATCCCAACTTGGCGTGTGAAATTCCCAACCACATGTTGTGTACCAAACACGTAGAACATGTGCCCCACATGTGTTAAAATTCCAAGAAACCTATAATGGGTTTTCCACGTACCATACATGTACAATTTCAATGTACGTTACAAGGGATTTTTCAATCTACACTACACATACATGTTCCCACAACACGAGGTGTCTTGAAGAGTACTCAGGGGAATCCTAAGACCACACTACACTACATGTAACCCTATTAAATGGGGACTATCTCAAAATGTCTACATTACCTGAATTATAAGAATAAATTATGTGCTTTCATTTAACCACACACTGTGTACATTTGTATTCCTAAATGAATTCCCCTCAAAACGACCCAAAACTCCCAATTTCTCCTTGGAAGCTACACATCAACCTTATATGGGTCCCCAATGACTCATTAAAGGTTATAAAATATTAAAATATTTATATTATGGATGATGTATGGAGTGAAACATAAGGAAATCCTACCTCTAGGTGGAAAATACTAAACCTTTATGACAATTTGTGATCTGTATCAGTAGTACGACTATTCGTCTCCTCCCAAGCTCAGTGATGACGCCTCGTTCTATAAAAATAACTTTTACCCATCTCACTATACCTCTACTATATTTTACAAGGTCTATAAAGCCCCAAATATAGGCATATAAAAATAAATAGAAATAAAATAAAAGGAAAAATAAAAAAAGGAAAATAAAATTGAGAGAAAGAGGAAAAGGGGACCAGACCCAACCCCGATGACCAACGCAAAGTAATGCCACATCTTGGAAAACCTGCCCATTTCGGAGTCAACCAAAGGGGATGAAAATTAATTTGATGCATATTATAAAGGATATCAATGAATTAACATATGAGAATATATTAATATTTTAAAAATTAAATAATAAAAATTTCATTAAAATTAGAATGACTCATATTTTCCCAGAATTCCGTCCTTGTATAAAAACCCTATTCTAGGACCAACAGAGCTATATAAAAAGTAACAATATATTATATTATTGAAGAATTTACTATTTAACCCCTAAAAACACCTTGGAACAAAATGGTTCATGTATCCCTTGATTTTACCAATCTATGACATCGCGGGTCATCACAAAATAACTAAGATTATGTTTTTTAAATGTTGGTTTACATAATGAATTGTGATTATTTAGATTTATAACATTGTTTTTTATAGATGAAAATTTTAAATTATATTTTATTTGATGTTTTTTAAATGATTAAATCAACTATGAAATTGAATGTGTGGATTTTAGTCAATAATCTAACGAATAAGGGTTATTTAAATGAGAAAAAACATGAATTATTATTTTTTGAATATAGGAATTAATTTAGAAGTATAAAATGTGTTATAGTCATTGGTTTTCCATTAATTGACTCATTAAATATATAAAATCAGTTTTAAATAGGTACTGTTGAATGATTATGATTTATGTGAGTTTTATAATATTATACACATCACTTTGAAAAGAACATCGAGATAATAGAATTATATGGATCAATCATGGGATTGCTAAGAAATAATTTAAAAGAAAGATATGCATGTTATTTTTATCTTATGAAAATAACTTGAAATTATAGAAAGTATTGTGTAAAAATGAAAGAAGAAACAAAATGTATATGAATATTTTTGTTTGATATTTTAGTGTGTATAAGTAACTCATCAAGTTGAGTTGGAAAATACACTTTTTAGCGATTTCAATTTTTTTTATTTATAAATGATGTATATAATAATTTATTTGGTTAAGGGGATGAATTTGATTAATTTTCACATAATTATTATTTTTATGAATATTGGATATCAAATTAATGTTTTTTAATTGGAGAAAATGAGTAAAATTATGATATTTTTTTAGAAATATCAAATAATGAATTAATTATTAGCATAAAAATTGAATTATTCTTGATAATTTTATATGAATGAATTATAAAATAAATTATTTGAAATGTTACATTTTTCTTTATTCTCATAAATTAAGAACAACGATTATTTGGGATAAAAATTTGTTAATTTTCATGGGTTTTCTTGTTCAAATATATTATATGTTTTTTGAATTATATATTTTTATAATTCCTTAGTTTTTGATTAATATTTGATTCTCTTATAACAATTTATAGTAAAAAAGTTTTATTTAAAAATGTCGTTTGTTAGTTAATGCATAAGTAATAATAGAGGAATGAGTAAATGTAAAAAAATTAAATTATTTGATTTAAAAGCCACTAACGTTTTTTTGAGTAAGGGGTTAACACTTTGGTTTACATAATGTATTGATAAATTTTATAATTTTATAATAGGAAGTGTGCTTGAATTATAGTAGTGAGTTTATGTTATTTATCTATATTTATGTTTTTTATAAAAGATATAATTTTATGTTTTATATTTTAATTTATTGTTCAATAATGACATAACCCTAGGTCGAGTATTGATGTGAGATATAATTATATTTAAGCGATCTTGAAAATTTTGATAAGTTTAGAAATGTAGAGACTTAATTAATGCGGTTTTTATTCCTTGTGTTATGTTTGGTCAAAACATGATCCAGGTGTTTGTCCCTCACACATCCTTACAAACATTATAATATTATAAAAATATTTTGACATGTAGGTATAATTTAGAACAAGTTAGATTAGAAATAATTTTATAATGTTTTCTAGAATCTGATTATTTACATTTAATTCTTATCAAGGGTATCATAATACACATACAAGTGTGTTTAGATTTAAGAGGTATGTATTTTATTTGGTGACATCCTATTTATTTATATTTCACAAACTTCTTATATTCACGTATCATAAACATGCAGTTACAATTGTTTCATTGAAGGTGTATTCAATGTCTCTCATCACTAGTGTGTTAGAGTTAGGGAAAATTGTGATCATAATAGATATAATTTATGGTTGTAATAGTGTGTTTTTATCACCATTATTTTGATTTATTTAAATATTTTTTTATACTTTTGTTAATATCTGATTTTGTTTCAATATGGTCATGATGCATATAAGGAATTATTGGGAACTACTTTATTTATTTATAAATGTTTGATCAAATTAGATTTCATTTTGATTGTTTTTATCTCTGATTATGTTCATCTTATTATGACAAAATATTAAATGGTGATATTTTCCTCAAACCATACTCCAGACCCTTAGTGTTAATTTCCAAAATCTGGTGATTAGATAGAGAAAAATAGTTGATATCACATTTTCTATCAGAGACATAGATATATTAGGGTTATTAAATATGAAAATCAACTTTCCGTGTTTGGTTTGAAATGGATAGGTGGATCCCATTTCAAACATGTAATGTTAGTTTCATTTTTTTGTAAATAATCATTAAGGAATGTTATTTTTAATAATAAATGGCCCATAAAGAGAAAAAAAGGATGGTGGGTGAGGAATATATAACAAATTCTTGTCACATGATATGTATTTGTAATTATTATTATTATATTACAATCCATTATTTCAATTTGATGCATATTTACCATATAAATCAAATGTATTCTAATTATTCACCGTGGCGACAAGTTTTTTATTGATAAAAGTTTTTCTCTTTTTTCTCATTTTAAATCCATATTCAAAATCTAATAGCAATTTTATAAAATTTAAAATATAAATACAAAACTGTTTCTTAAAGAAAATATTTATAAAATTTCATGAAAATATATGTATTTTAAAAACAATGACTATATTTTAATTTCTTATCCTTGCATAACTATTTTATGAATGGTAGTTTATTAATTATACCTATAAAATACATTATTTATAAGATATTAGTCACTTTTTTTAATCAATATATTCCAATCATAACCACATTAAAAATACCATTTGTCACATGTATACCCAATGGCAATATAAATAAATAAATAAATATATATATATATCCTCTGAAAAAAGGATTTTGTACTCCACCCTATTACAATTTTATATATATTATCTTACATACTTCGATAAAATCACCCATACTTTTTCCATATTAATTCCTCATAATATTTATCATATTTCTACTATTTTGATTTTTTATAGTTATTTTAAGAAGAATGATTTTTATGGGAGACCCTGAGGAAAAATCTATCAAGAATGCATTAATTGAATTTAATTATATTTATTTTCCATTTAAAATATTAATAATTATATTCCACATATGATTTAGGTATTATATTACTACAAAATTGTTTTGTTGAATTTTACACTGTAACATTCAAATTTAATTAAATAATAAATTATTTATTATGTTTTATATTGTGTGAAAATCAATTATTCATTATAATATACTTGGATGAAATATAAGTAATGTTTGTAAAAATATATAGGATGTTAAATCCACTCCTTAATTTTTCCCTAAAAAATATATCACTTTAATGAAAATAATTAGGGTACTCTATCACTACAATGAAATATCATCACCAATTATTCGTTAGAAGATAGAAAAAAATTCATTATTATTCCGTTTAGATTCAGTTCATGTGATTAACTACAACTGTGATCCCTTATATGAGATATATAGAAAACATTGTGATATTGTGAGAGGTATAGTGAAATATGAATTTCATAATCTAAATCTTCCATGTGATCTGGAATCTCAAAGGAGTTGTAGTGTTTAAATAATTATTTTTCCATATTTTGAAAAAACATGGTCATCTTCCATGGTGACATAATTGTATACTTCATAGCTTAAAATTTATAAATGTTATCTTATATGTACTACTAGTTTGAGGATGTTAAATAATGCTGATGTTCATTTTTATATTCAATTATTTTCAAATAAATTTATAGAACTTTTAGATGAATCTTTAATATCAAATATTTTCAATTGAATGTATTTATCTATAATGTCTAAGAACATCATTTATATATATATTTTTTTGTTAATTATGTAAAAAGTAATCTCAAATAGAAATTAAATGTTTTAATTGAATATCTTAATAACAAAATATATTAATTTAACATAAATTAATTGGTTATACCTATATAAAAATATATAGAAATATTCTCCCACTTTCGTGTGGGTTTGGATAATGGTTCTATCATCCCCATATACTTCTTATATTTTTCATCAAATTACTAGGTGACTAAAAATTGTGTTATATTCTTTTAAATTATCTTATTCATGTTGTCCCACTAAAAGAGACTATATATGTAAATATATATTTGTATTCTTCCATGATGAATAGAATAAGATATGCCATGTGAATTATAAATTAAATCCTTCTTCAATTGTTCCATGGATGCGACTCAGATTTCTATTACAAATAAAATAAATCAATTATTTTCAGGGTTGGAAAAAAATAAATTCCTAGTTTTATTTTATTTCTCTATGTTATCATTCAAGACCTATTTTTTTCATAGAGAAAGATGTTTCAAAAATCATTTAGAAAAACTAATACTCCATCCCTTTAGGAATAAAGTCTTTATCATTTATGTATACATGAACATTTAAGATTATTTTGTAACTTTGAGATACATAACATATAATCTAGTGTGTTTATATACTATATAGAAGTTTTTATTAGGAATATCCTCTAGTTTCACCATTAACAGATGATATACAAAAAAATACACCTTTGGAATGTATTGATATACACATTATTTATTAAACAAGTCCTTAATTTGGGGAAAGTGATACTTTACTTTTATTTTTATTATGTTGTTTTTATGATAATAAATCTAGGGCTCCATTGAACAACCCTATTTCTAACATATATGAATACTTCACGCTAGGCTAAATAAATTAGGCATATAAAACCCTTGTTAAATTCCATTGTATATTCTTGTTCAATTATTTTAATTAAATCAAGTAATTTATTTAAGGGATATTTATTTACCACAAAAAATTGTATGACTTAAACATATAATTCTACCTCACAATCTTGGGAATGACCATAATTTTTTTAGGAAATATATAAATATTATTTTATATATGTTATCTTATATTCATTATTGATATTTATCCAAACATTTGAACCAAATAACACACTTTTTCAGCTATTATAACCAATATTATATATGTAATTTCCAAAATAAGTTCATAATCTTCCATTCATAAATATATGATCATAAGAATATTTTGGATCAGAAAATCAATTTTTTTACCATCCCCTATTTTTTTATAAAAAAAATACCCTAATTGGGATTTTGACACAATGTAATAACTACTATTACTAAAAAAATAAAACATGGGGTAAAAATATTATTTCATAATAATTTCATTGTTTACCATTCCCATATATAATTTAAAATAATACCTTATCTTATGTGTGATCAACAACATATTAGTAAATTTGATAGTGATTAAAAAAATAATCATTTTCTAGTAATTTTTTTTGATTTTGGTTATTTTTTGATTCCCATATTAATGTATCTTTATCCTAGTCCTCATGCGTTTCATGAATATAATAGTGATTTTGGAATGAATGATTATAATCATAATTATCTTTGTTTAAAAGAGGAGTTGGTTTGAGGATATCATGAAAAAAATTCCATTACATGGAATAAAAAAATTATGTTGATTCCATAAAAAGTGAGCTCCAAAATACTGAATCTTCAGTGTAAATTTCACTAAAGGTTCTCTTTTCTACTACCATTCTATTTAAAACATGAAAAAATAAATAAAACACTAGAAGACACATGAAGGTGTATATTCTATTCTATCCTTATTAATATTGTAATAAACCTTTCCTCCTATGAGTTTCATTGTGTCTTGGTTGACCCTATTTTATAAGGGTTTAATGCAGTTTTTCATTTTCCTAAAATTTTCATTTTTATTCCCCTATAATGGTAAATGAACCATCTATTACTTCCTATGAGATATGAAATAAACCATCTTCTTCTCCTCCTTACATTTATTTATATAATAAGACACTACCTCAATTTGATTATGTTTATTATTCACTAGTAACATATGTTACAATTAAAACATTCATTAATTGTTTATATTACTGTATTATAAAGATAAATAACCAAAATCTAGTTTATGTTGAATCTTTCGACTCTCAAGGTCCCTCCCTTACCCAACCTAAATATTGATATAAAATGATTATATAATTAAATGAAGGTTCTCCTTCACAATTAAACACAAATTTCAGTCTGATCCATTACCTATAAAGTTTTAGTATGGTCATTCAATTTAGTCCCCAATGGTATAGATCAATCGACATAATAAAAAGAGAAATCTAAAAACAAGTCTATGATTCATATAAATGAACCTGAGATTATCAAGGGAGGGAAATAACAACATTGAATCTTACCGGATTTTATTTTTCAATATCCCTTAAAATTACTAATGATTATATACAAAAACCTTAATACCTATTAGAGAAGTAAGATATGCCTCTATGATAGAAAATATAAATCAAAATCAATGAGATGAGTACCCTTTCAATTTATAGTGATAATAAGAGTATAGTCTAAATTAAAACATGAACTAATACTCATTGAATATATGAAAAATATATAATATGGTAAATGATTTTCTTGATAAATTTTTCTATATAATAATTAAAAAATTATTTTATAATGAAAAATAAAAATATTAATAGAGAAACCAACTACAGTTATTGAAAAAATCATTAAGAATGTAGGATTTCAGAAAAGAAGAGGAAAAATAAGAAAAATTTGCAACACTAAATCTAAAAATGGACATTCAAGTATATGTAAATAAAGTGATTATATAAATAGAGAACACAAATATGATCCAATTAAATGAGAATCACTTGAACATAACATTATGAAATCATAATCACCTATATTTTAATAAAAGTGTTATGTATCTAGATCTATCATCTTGGCGTGGTTCTTAATTCACTGAATTGTTTCAATATGTTTGAGAAATCATAAAATGTTAGACCCCATAGACCTCATCAAGTAACTGATTCTTTTACATGGGGCGATGATTCATTAAAAATATTCAAAATGGGATATCTCTATAGTCATATGCTTATCACCAAGATTATGTATATTTCAAAAAATATGAACGACTATTATCTCTATAATATTTACAAATACAAAATACAATAAGTGGGGAGTTAACATGAATGTAAGTGTTTACCCATAAAAATTATTGGATTAGGGGGTGATTATGTCTTAATATCATGGTAGGACATCAAGGATGGAGTGATAGTGAAGGGAGGAAAGGGAAATAATGAAGATCTCTATATCGTGGTAGTATATATTTGGGTTATATAGAGAGTGTTGATATATTCCATATATTACATTAAATAATTGAAAATTAGGAATAAATATATTTTTTAGGAAGTATTTAAAAATATCTATATATTACTGATCTGATTCATATACAAAAATAATAATGACCATGAACTGTTTTTCATGATTGAGATATAAGAAAATTGGTTTTCTATTCTGGTTAAAAAAATTAACATATTAATTGAATGCGTAATGTACTAATGTATTAATTTAGTTATCTCATAATGGAATAAAAATTGTTTGTTCCTTCTTCATGAAGTTGGATATTACACATTATTTGGGTTATTATTCAAAATATGGGATATTTGTGTAAAGAAAAACTGTAATAATTTCAAAACGTGGTTGCAAGCTACATTTTTATTTATGAGGATAATAATTTCAATATCAATTACATTTTTCTTCATATTCTCTTTAATTTATAGGCACGTTGTATAACACAAATGTTTATTGTGGGTAAAAAATGGTTACAACTTTTAGATTTGGATTAAATAATGATTTGCATCTAAAATTTCAATCATAATCTTTGTTAACCTATAACAATTTTTGTAATTCTAGGTTATTTTATGTTTTTTATCTTATACTCTCTATTCTAATCCAAAAAATTATTAACCCCTCTCTATTACAAACATTGATAGCTTATAATAAAAATACAAATATTTTAAATCATTTTACATGATTATAGATGTAACTTATTGATTTAACAAAAACATAGAACCCAAATGTATAGTATCATTGGATATTTTATACTAATTTTATTTTGTCACAAAAATTAGAATACATTTCATCAGAATTCATCATATATAATCATTCATAGAAAAATGAAAACATGTGTATCTCAGAGAGAATACATAAATAAATTCATTCTAATAAGAAAAATTATATAGGATATCAATTGTTGGAATATGGGGGATCAATAAGTGTTTCATATAGGAATGATAAAATAAGAATTTTTTAATAATAAAACATAATAATTTTAAATTACATAATAATAATAAAATCATAGCCAAATTATCATGAACCATGTTACTATAATCATTAAACATAACCATAAAATGAGTTGTATTCATAATCATAGGAAATGATAAACATAATCTAGTGATGTATACCTAGATATGACATGCTAGTGGAATGATATCTCTACACATTCCCCATATATAATAATTTTAATAGAAACATTTTTTACCTAATGTATTAGGGGGAATATTGTATAGTTTTGTGGGATGTATTTATGCCTCATTGTAGTGGACTAAAACAAAAAATACATATATATGATATAATCATTAGAGAATGATGAAATGAAAGAGTAGACCAAATCATAATTCACAGTCAATATTGACCAATATTTATTATTTTGGTTTATTTAGACAACTTCATATAAACCAATAGTTTCCTACCTCCAATGGTATCTATCATCTAATTGAATCATTGTAAACCTTAGAGGGACCCATTATCCTTCAAATGTGTGCTAGTACCTTATAACATAACTTGATCTAACACTCTCTCATGTGGCCAAAAACGGTGGGTTATGAGACTTCAAACATGCCTATTTATAAGCCAGAGGGTACTGAATTGAAGTGGGGGTGTGATATGTATTGTGGGGATACAATACCCTATGGTAAAGATGAAAATAAGATGAAATAATACTAAATCATAAAAACCAGTGAATCATAAAAATAGAAAAAACATTATATCATACTATTGGGAAAATAAAATGAAGATCCAATAACCAACAATGATGAATCATGTAAAGAAAATATAAGATGTATATAAATTTCAAACTAAAAAATAAAAATCAAAATAGAAAACTAATAATAAATAATACCAAACGTCCCATGTTTCGAACCCCATGTGTGAACAATATCTAAACTCCAACCCATCTAGCAGGAAACAAAGGAATCAACAATATGGCCCCTTTCTACTTTTCAACCATACATCAAGCTAATATGCTCAGGTAACAAATGACAACACATGTAGGGTGTGAGTAAAACTCAGTCGGTCAGAACCACCTTGTCAAAGAAAAACCTAACTGATAATAGGTGTATACCTTAAAATGATAAAAATGATTACTAATTAATCAATCATTACAATACATTAATCAACCTTATTCATAAACCTGTCATATTGTATCTAATAAAGTTGAAAAACCATCCTCACCATGACAATAAATATGGCATAATAAAATACAACTTCAATCATGGTATAATCACGTAACCAGGAAATGACCACTGTTTAAGCATTTCAACATCTGAGCAAGGATCTGTGTATAAATATTTCTACATATATCAATTTACAAATCTATCCATATGATAATTTCAATTTGGTAATAGACATATCCCGCTTAATTAATTAATATCTACATGGGAATTGGTGGAGACTGCTCAGTAAAAAAAATACAACACGTTACTAGAAGGAGCCCACTCAATATAATAATTACGACATGAATCAAAACAAATGTTATAGAAAAACTTATATAAAAATATCACATTACAATCCTCAATGGATAATTAAGAAAATTTAAATATGTCCTTAAATTATATATCAATTTATTAATAAAGAGATTAAGACATAGTAAGACAATTTCCTAAGGATTTTATATCAATAAATCACTTAAAGACACTTTTCATGATAAACAAAATTTAAAACATTAACCATGTTATTATTTATTAGTGAGTTTTCCCCCAATGGGTAGCATTAATATTGAAACCCATGCTTAAAAAACATGGATATTACATCCTTTTAGATGAATATTCGATACATTAGAAAAATAAATACAAGAGGACCATAATAGTTTATAGTATTTGGAAACCTGGAAACAAAATATTTTACCTAGTGGAAGTTCCTAAACATCTCCCCTAAAGATCCCCACCATTAGTACTTCTTCCTAAAAACATTATTCATAACCTAGAGAAAGGAAACATAAAAATGGGTGAGCTCAAATTCATAGTAATGGTAAAAAAGGGAGAAATTTAAACATAAACATGAACATATTATTATTATAACATGATCGTAACATTAGAATATCATACCCCACATATCAATGGTCATATAACTGACTTATGGGATAAATTTTGGCAGTTTATAAGACATGAATCATAAGTAACTAAATAGCATGACCCATGAAATAATAAATAAGGAATAAGACAAATGATTTGTAGCATACGTATAATAATTGAAACATTTATGTTAAGGATACCAAAAATGACCATTATAACATTTTAGTCTTGGGCTATGACCCATGTACATACTTTGGGCTTGGGCTAGCAACCCTTATACCCACATTCTTTTAGTCTTGGGATAAAACCCATGTACCTTCTTGTTTTCGATCTTGGTATAGAACACTTGTACCTTATTTGTTTTTTGTTTTCAGGGTTGTGCCAATACACATGTACCTTATTTCTTATGGGATTGGGCTACAACACATGAAACTTATTATTTTCGGGCTTTAGATACTACCCATGTACCATCTTTCATTAAGGCTTGGGCTACTACCCATGCACATTCTGGTTTTCTGGATTGGCCTAAAACCCATTTGCCCTCCTTTTTTGGGCCTTGGGCTAAAGCCAGTGTACCATTTGAGATATATAAAACATATCATTACCCAATGCATAATATGGAGATATAGGTCCTACCAAACTCATAGTAAAATCATTCACACATTTTCCACGTGATAATAAAACATTCAACATATCATGACCCATAAAAGATATAGGTCGTATAAAAATACAATAATAACCCATAAAATTAAATGGGTATCATTAGAATTTCATCACATTATATCCTATGAAGAAGATATGGGTTTCATAACCATTTCATGGGAGAATATCTTGTGAAAGAGATACAGATTTCATAAACATATAACCCATGACATAGAATCGGGTTTCATAAATACCATGACATTAAGCATAACCCATTCATAGAAAAGATATGAATGAAACCTTTTGAGAATTTCTAAAAAGGGAATGAGTAATATCCATGAATGTATTTTTATATTGAATATAGTTTCGAAATATCTATCAAAAATTTTCTTGAGGAAAATATCTTTTCTTCTTTGATTTTATTTCAATTCATAAAACAGTTGAAATTTCATTTTCTCAGAAAATACCTTGAAAATTATAGAGAAATCCTGAAATAATTTTGAAAATATTTTTCCTTGCAAATTACTTTTAAAAAATGTTCTTAAATATTAACCTTCTAAAATGAAATGGAATATTCAATGGAATGATAATCGGTAAATCCGTACATGTCGTACGATGTAAAAAAGGATCATTCCTTATATGTGGATAAAAGGTTAGAAGGAATAACATTTTTAGAAAAATACAATAATATTTCCTTGGATAGATTGGTAAAATAAAAAAATGTTAAAAATTAATTTAAAATCTTATAGGATAATGGTATAATATTCATGGAATCCCTTTTTGGAAAACATAGATTTCCGACCGAAGAATGGGTAATGTCTGCCTTTTTTAAAAACACTATATTAAACATATTATTTAACAAAGAGTAGAATATAGTAATAATACTTTATTTTATCATGAAATAATATAGGATAAGGAAACTCAGTAATATTCTTGAGATATGGATCATTATATTTCATCAATGGAAGAAATAACATAAACAATCTACGAAAGTGATGAGATTGTCTCAATAAACTATTATAACCTAGTAACATGGGATCATACTCTGCATGTAAAAGTAAATTACATGAAGCTTAATATATCATTAAAATATTTATATTTATGGTATTACATGTGAAATGTATGGATATACACCGTGAATAAGATTTTAGGTTTATAATAAAACAAGAATCTCAGTGAAGGAAAATTAAGACAAAATTGTTTTACCTATATGGTAAGTTTTGAAATATAAACCGCATGGAATAAGGATAATAAAATGGGAATGTGAATACTAAAAATACTACTTAAAAGTTAAATATAATAAAATCATGTGAAGTATACACACTATATAATATGAAATAGTGGAAAACATAGATCTATCTCACAGAAATTAAAAGTGAGATGAAATCCCCTTACCATGGGTCTTGACTCTCCCCGTACTCGTAGAAATCTTCCAGTATAATAAGTAAAATTTTATTATTAACCTGATAAAGAAGAATATTTATATAAATAATACCATATATGGTATTATTATGAGCTTATATTACCCTCTTGTTAATGATCCAATGTTAATGTATCACTTCAGGTAATCATTCGTTTGGTTTTTTCGCATGTGTATTAATTTGTTATAGTGTCGTTACTTAGACTAATATCATGATTATAGAATTTATAACATGATATAAATATCAGGTATATAAATTATATGTATATTATAATAAACTATAGCATAATTAAGTTCATAATAGAATTCAACATTCATGGAGAAGGTAAGTTGTAAGTACACGTGAATGTTGCTTTCAATTTTTATTGTCGTATTGAAAGAATGTATGTAAATGAAATCTTCTTATATATGTGTGTATTTATATATATAATTATTAAATTATCATTAATATATCATATACATTATATAAGTTCATTAATACCATCCTTAATACATTCTATGTGGTTTGTGAACGAATCACATCGCTTTGAGGGGGAGGTAGTCCACACTTCATTAAACAAGATTATCGTATTAACATCAAATGTGAGGTAATAAGTTGTGTATTTTAAAAGTAATACATAATCTAAAAAATATAATAAAAATAATATATAACATATTTAAATATTTTTCCATCATAATGTCCACCCTGATTGGTGGTAAAGGGGAAATGAACAATAATCATTTCATGAGGCAGAAGTTCACAGTACACAGAAATAGTATGTTCAACATCCATTAGATGGAGTTGTTTATAAGTGTAGGTCAGAAAATTTTCATAAAAAATAATAATATATGTAGGATACCGGTGATTTCACATAATAATGGATCAAATAGAGTGGAGGTTCGGAGATGGAAAATAAAGGAAAGAAGCTTGAGAGAAGATGTTATCCCTTACTCGAATAACTTCTTTTGGGTTTTGCCAAAAGGCATCCTTGAGAGGGTTTCTGCCCAAAGGGTGGCCTCAAGGTTGCATGGAATATTATTTTGATGAAATATGGTCATTTATTAGAATAAAATAATAGCATTAAGAGGGGTGAGTAATTGCTAGAGTTTCTGTCCTTTTAGAGGGAAGGAAAAAACTACCATAGAATTTTTAGAAACAAGTTAAGTGTGAAAATGTTCTTACCTAATAAAAGTCTTACCAAACCAACCAAAATAAATAATGGAAGGTTTATTGACAAAATACGGACTTTAAATATATTTTTTTCATGTGTCTAGATCATTTTTACCATTAATTTTATGTTCTTGTCCCAAATTAATCTTAATTTGGCTTTAACCGCTCTGATTAATTTTAATCACTTTTACGGTCATTTTGGTCGAAAATTAACATGGTCATATTAGAATATAAAAATTAGACGGAATAAAATTGTTTATGTAAGATTTTTTGAATTATAATCATCAAATTAGAAAAAATATGATTATTGCTAATCCCGTAGACTGGATGAAATATCGAGGTTTTAAAGTAGGAAATAGTTCAAAATTTGTTAAGATTTTATATTCAGTTTCAAATAGAAATTTATTCTAATGAAATAAATTACATTAATATATGTTAAATTCATCAAATTTTCTTTAAAACATATTTATAATATCATTTATCATTAATGGATAATTAGAAAAAAGGCATTTTTAACTATAAAGCCATATTTTTCACTATTCATAAAAATAATGTTTCTCACAAAAATCCCAAAATTTCACGTGGATAATTTCCCCATTATAAATTCATAAATTATGATTATTTAATCAAATTCAATTTAATTTTTTTTTTCTAATATTACTTTTATTATTAAAATTAATTCATTCAAGAAAACAATATTTGTATCATAAAAGGACACCAACCAAAATATTTTCTTTCATTATCAATACGTTTTATTTATATTAATCAACAATATTTGAAAATTATTTATTACAATGTATATCGACTAGGTTGTAATTATATTATTTAAATAATTTAAACAATAAAAAGAGGTGTTTTTTAGAAACTCATTGTTGAGTGCATCATACGCAAAGTCAGAGTTGTTTTTAGTATAAGCCAAGTTGGTTTTACATGTAGCACTATTCATGTTTTTATGGCATGTGAAAGGAATGTTTGAATTAGTGTTTTAATATATATATATATATATATATTTGTAGTGTCACATGAAATTGAAAATATTGAAAAGTTAAATTAATTTGAAAAAAATAATTCTAAAAATCTTGGAGTATTACATTATACCCTCCTTAAAATGAATCTCACCCTTGAAATTATTCAATATTATCAATTTTTTAATAAATGAAATTTTAATTCACTGAAAACCACATCGTAAAAATGTATACTAAAACATACCTTAAAAGTTAAATTTGGAACTATAACGGTTACCGAAAGTTACATATAAATATTTTTCCACATGTGAGAACATAGGTGGAATGTGAAAAAATGGTTATAGAAGAAAAACATTACCATTCTGTTCTTATGGAGAGTGATAGAGAACATGGTTTGGAGAAAGGAAACAACCAGAAATCCATAACTATTTAATCACCTTAAAGACATTCTTATTCATAAAAAACATAGGTATATGATAACATTTTTGGTCTTAATTTCCATTTAACTAAAGTAAAATAATTTTAATTAAAAGGCATACTTTCATGATGTTTAGACAATGCCACGATTTATTGTTTGTTGATACAATTTACTTCTGTCAATATAAAAAAGGCAACTTCTTCATTTCTCAAGTACTAAGAGATCACAAGCTCTACGATATGCCATCCCACTTGTCATCTGTTATGATCATCAATACATTTTTATTACAAAATATCCAATATTCATAAATACCCATGTGGTATTATAATACAAAATCAATCCATAAATAGTTAACCATATAACCCGTCCAAAGAATGAAAATCCTAATCATAAAAAATATGTCACAAAATCATTTTAACATTGATTCCCTTATTTAACACAATGTAGCTCATGGTTTTCACATTCCAAACATGTGAATACCATCATCATATATTCTCTTGAAACATTGAAACAACAAAAATTACCGTAAATGCTTTTGAAAAACATGTATGCTTCCTAATTCTGAAGTATATTTGATTTACTCCATAAATCTATAAATACTGTAAGCTTCATCAATGATAGCATAAAGCACCCTTAAACAAGTCCTCACTAAGTTCCAAGGTAATTAATACTGCCCCCATTTACTTATTCATGTCACATGTATCTCTATCAATACAACATTATATTAACATAAATAACACGTTAAGGGTTAGCTTCTATTAGAAAAATGTAAACATTCACTAGATAACCTTTCTTGTCCATCATGACCATTCAACATATTATTATAAATCATAAGAAAAAAATATATTTAACAATTCAAACATAATTAACCATTCATAATTATATAATCCAAATACATAAATACTTTGATTAAATCTTACATAATCCATTAATAATTCTACCTCATCCTATTAGACAATACTTTTTCTTTAATTTTTCATCAGTAGTCTCTTGATCATCAATAATGTAACCATTACCCACACTACCTTGTTGATTATCTTTATTAACATTCATTATGGTAAATTTAGTTTCATAATGACCACTTATACCATAAGTAAAACACTTAACCTTAGATTATAACATAGGGAGTCCAAAATTCCCCTAAATTTTGTTAACCAAACCCTTCATTTTTCCCTTTTAGTCACCTGCTTTTTTTATTTCTTTACCATAGTCAAAACACGTTTTGGTTTCTCTAAGACATTCACATATTTGATTCTTTTTACATTTTTGACACAAAGGAAACCAAATATTCTTTCCTCCATGATCTCCATTAACCAAAATCTCAGTAGAATCCTTTTATATCATCCTTGGTGAGTCTGAGAGCTAGATAAGGTAAACGTTGTTAATCATGTTCCATGAAATCTGATTAGGTTTTATCATGAAATCTTTCACTCTGGTGATCATCCCACTTGACTGCTAATTAGAAATACTTCCATCACATTCAACAATAATCCAGTTTATTCCATTTCCCACAATTGTCTAAAACCAGAAGCATAGTGTGATCATTACTTCTCATAGCAGAAGACCACATAGTCATGAAAATAATTAATTAAAGGATGTCTACATCATGAAACCATCCATAATAGATGAAACCTTGGGTTTATCCTTGGCTATTCATTGATACCATATATCTATGTCCTTCATGATTTTTTACTAATAGTCTATGAATTCCATAATAATATCCCTTGGGAGTGTCAAACTAGGTGTTTAGTAAGGCTCGTTGTTGTGTACCAATTTACTCAGAGTTATGTCCGTATAATCATTTCAGAGTTGTTACTACGAGGTACATATGTGCCAGAGCCACATCCACTTGTAGTATCTAGACATGGATGTATTGTTTGGAAAACACTCAATATATCCTTTAACAAAATTCAAGACATTTTCCAAAATTTTAACTCATACTTATACTTATCTATAAAGACATCCCTTGACATATCCCTAGAAATAAACCTAGTGATATCAATACGGTATTATTATCCTAGTTTCCAATGTATTACTAATCCTTTACTTTTGATACTAACTATAGTGTCCTAGGATTAAGAAACATGGATATTACATCAATTAGATAAATATTCAGTTCCTTATAGAAATACATGCCAGTGGACTGTAATAGTTAACTATCTTCCAAAACATGGAAACAAATTATATTATCCTACTAAAATATCTTTAAGATATCCCACAAATATCATCATTTTAATTATTTTTATGTAAAATTTTTCTTCATAACCTAGAGTAAGGGAACATAAAAATGCGTGACCTCAAATTCTTAGTAAGGGTAAACAAGGGAGACTTGTAATCATAAACATGTACATAGTTCTATGATAATGCGATCGTAACATTAGGATATTATACTATACATATCAAAGGACATAAACATGAGTTATGTGATAAATCTCATCCCTTCATAAGACATGAATCACAAAGGAACTAAACATCATGGGAATGAAATAATAACTAAGGAATAAGACATAATATATGTGGTATACATAATATAATAGAAACTTTTATCTCAGAGATACCTACCAAGACAGTTATAACATGTTAGGCTTAGGATATAACCCAAGTAACTACTTCATGCTTAGGATAGTAAATCATGTACCCAATTTTTCTTAGGCATGGGCTACAACCCACGCACCTTCTAATTTTCCGGCTTGGGCTACAACTTATGTACCCTTTTTCATTTAGTTTGCAGGCTTGATCTACTACTTGGGTTGTCACGAAAAAATCTGAGTCAACCCTGAACTGGTCACCTAGGCTAGACCACGACATGTCCCGAGAGGCGTTCACGATCCTCCCAGGATGGTGACAAGAACTGAGGGAATAAATAGAGTACACAAGGGAACAATTTTTCCCAAATATAAACTATCAAACAAAAAACAGAAAGAAATGGACATCCCAAATTACATTTATATAAAAATTGAACTGAACATTATTTGTACAAGAAACTGAAAGTAAAACTAAACCAAAAAATCAATTGACCAAACCTACTAACCAACTAACTCTTTGTGACCCCTCTAGTCACCCTTCAACACAATGATCACACATCACCCAAACCGATCAAACTCATGCTGAAACCTGCATAAGAGCTAAAAATATAATAAGACCATAAGCGTGAGTATTAAAACATAGTAGGTTAGCCTGATATTTTATTCCCAATGCACTTCCTTTAAAATTTAATAAATAACAATTTCATGTTTTTAAAAACAAGTTATAATGGTATGTTTTCCAATTGAGGTCCCATTCATTAAAAAAATTACCAGACAAAAACATGCATGTTTTATAAACAAGAATTCTAGTAACAATTTTCAAAGAGGTGCATGTTCAAAATGAAAATAGTTTTCAAGAGGGATTCTTTAAAGAATATAAAATTTTATGTAAATCAAACACACTGTGAAATTTACCAATGAAAGACACTATATGCAGATGGTGAGTACAAAAATAGCCAATGAGCACAAGTCACAGGAACACCGCTAGACACTAGTTAGTTGTGAGCCCTATGTACCTCATATCTCAGTGAAAGTATCCATAATAAATATCTATTTTTGTGTACACAAGAAACTATTAGGGAGAATACCCATAACCTAGTGTTACCCCAACAACAACATCGTCGTAGTTTAGTTAGTGTTGTCATGGTCAAACTTGCTACGTGAAATAGGGGCCAAACCCCACGGGATCACTAGCATACTTGTATACGTCCACCCACCTAGATACCCAGGTTTTCCCTTTTTGTTCTCAAACAAGTTAAACATATATAAAATACAGTTTTATCATGAATATTACATTTAAAAATCATACAAAAATAAAATAAGACACACACATGTCTCTCATTTCCTTCACAAATCAACAAACCACCTAAATTTTCATAAAACAATTTCAAGAAGTATAACAAGGCTTTGCACATAAAATCCATTACAAAATGAACTTTTATGGCCAAAAAACCATCAATACAATATAAAACTAGATTTGGACGCCTCAAAAATAATTAGTAAATCATTTTCATGAACCATAAATTGGACCCAAAAGATAGAACCTGAAATACACAGAGAAACCATTTTTATAAGAAAGAAAAAAAATTCCAAACGGGCCTTTAAGCCTTTCTCAAAACTAACATTTGAAAAAGGTATCCTTTTAAATTTTATTAAAGAGGTGTATAAACAATATTTAAATCAGAATAACACATTCAAAAATCCCTTAAAACACTCAACTTACAAATTCAAAACACAACCATTTTCTTAAGGATGTGAAATGAGCCATTTTCTGGAAACTGGGGCAAAAACATGTTGTAAACCAAAACCCATTGGTTTGTAAAACCAATTACAAATTGGAAATCCATAGAAGGAACCAAAAATAACATTTTTTATTATTCTAATTCATTTAAAAAAATTTCTAAATCAAAATAAAGACATAAAATCGAACCGAGAAACTTACCGAACACATGACACACCCTTTTAAACAAAACAATTTATTTTAAAACTTGACAAGGAATAAAACACCAATTTCACGCCATATTTTATAAAATCCACTAAAATTAATTAAAAATAAAATAAAATAGGTTCTAAACCTCATAAAACAGTTGCAAAAGATAATGGAACATTCAAACAAACCCTTGGTGTGCACTTTTTTGACAAAATAACAATACCTTTCACAATACAAGGCTTAAACAACTATTTTGCACACCAAGAAATTTATCCAAAGGCTGAAAGATAATAATAAACATATATATCATATGAATACAATAATAAATTGATGAAACAGAAATGATAAAGGCATGTGCAAGAAATATCCTACCTCAAATCCTTGTCGTAATGAAAACACACACCCAACATCACTATCCGAGGGTTTACAAACCCTAAACCTCTTCAACTAGAAATGTATTTATCCTCCATTATATCTTACCCTTAGAGATAAGGTAATGAAATGTAACTTCTTGAAGAGGCTCTTATGGTCTTCTCAATTCTGGATGATTTGACGAAAGCTGAGATCGTTTGCCCTAAAATGCAATTTAAATGAGCTCCAAAGAAGCCAATGGAGGTGAGGCTAGGTATTTTGGATTATAGTTGGAGGTGGAATAAATGAAAAATATTAAATAATGAAAATGATTTAAAAGAAACAATTTATTTTCTTAAAACTAGAAAGGGGCCCAAGGGATGCCCCAATACCAAATAAGTAACCAGAATTTACCATGATTATGAATTCCTAAGGGGTCTATAAGGATATGGTGGTTTGAATATGTTAGTTGAGGGAAATTATGAAGTGTAATGGGTGCCAAAATGTTGAAAAAAAGGAGTTATCAAAGAAAAAAATATGGTTTTTACAACTGGAAATGGGCTCACGGCTGGGCCAAATCATAAAGTAACCACCCTTTCTCCAAAAATTATAAACATGAAAAGGGGAACCCAAATTTTGGTGATTATGAATATATAGTAGTTCAAAAATAAATATTAATCTCACCCAACACCCATGAAAATGAATTGGATTTTCAATGAACGGGATCAAAATCCTGACATGAAAAGAAAAAAAAACTAGTTGTGATAATTCTTCACACCATTGAAGATTTCTTCCCCAGAAAAGCCATAACACTTTTCAATAGATAGAGAAAAACCTAAAGATTCCTTGTTAACATAATCTAGCCTCTAATTATTATGAAATATCATTCCCCAACAATGTAACTTAATACTATTTCCCAATCAAAACACCAACTCACAACCACATCCGTAGAATCAATAGAATGATCAAGCCACCACCCCCACAACCAAGCAAAGAACTAGATTGTTGGGCCTTCTCCTAATGAACCCAAAAATCACACAAACCATAGTTCACTCACAAATTCCAATGAAATAGGGTGAAATCCAAAATGGGCTCCACACCCTTAAATCACAACTACTATCTGAAAAAACATAAAGGAAAGATCTTTGAGACCCACAATGGGTCTCCACACCATTAGAGACAAACTAGGAATGAATGAAAAAAAGAATTCAAAATGAACCAGAAGTGGGCCTCAACTATACCCGACCACCAAATCTCTCCCACAAAAACACAAATACCCAAGTTAATTGGGTTAAAAAATGAACATCTAAACCAGCCACTCTGGAATGGAGGGGATAAGAACTGGGCCAACTCTTTCGGTACAGATCTGCACCCCCACCACTCAGGGAGGGATGAGAAGGGGACCAGATAATTAGTCGAATGAAACCAATAAAGGAAAAAAGGAACTACCCAACACTCTCCACCTATGAATAGGTAACACCAAGACCACCTGATTTTTTCAGGCGGTCCACAGGGGGACATTGATCGAAATCCCACATCCATGAAGTCATAACCGTAGAAACTGTGTGAGAGGTAAGTCCACCGTTCTAATTGTGATAAACGGAAATTAACAGTACTAAGGAACCAAAATAGATACATAGAAAATACCATACCACACTGGTGGAGGCATGAGCTTGGTCAAGCTCCCCACACCTCTTGATATTTCTTGACTGCGTGAAAAGCTTCACTCTGAGGCCTATGGCTAGAGCCCTGATTCTTGAATCATTTTCTACACCATAGTCAGGTTCTAAAAAAATCACCACTTAAAAAAAATCACTTGCTCAACATAACACCTTAATCTAAATTGAAACTCATATATACATATCAAAATTCTGTCTCACTCTGAACGAGGAGCAGAATGTTCAATGAATACGGTGAAACACATCAACATCACCGAACACAAATGTTGTGTCCAAAAGAATTATCACAACTAGGAATAACATTAAATCAATCCCAAATAACTCTATATTCTAAAAAAAGGATGATAAATCATCCTAACCAGTGTATTTAACATTTGAAATTAATCCTTAGGTTTATCAGTATGAAATATTTCAAATGGAGAACTATCCATTGCCACATCACAACATCCAAAAATTTGTTAGAAACCCAATAAAAATTACTCTAATACCACGCCACCAATAAGATATCATCTCAAGATACAACAATAGTATAGCTTTTAAATCACAAGGAAGCTTACTGAATAAAAAAATCATTTATGACAAAGAAAAAACTATCCACATAACTATTGGTTTATAAACAAAGCCATAATTTTTCATCTAAAAAAACTTTTGAAAAACGAACTAATATGCTGGGTTTCCACATTCACCAATGGTGTTTCATAAATTCTCACCCACATGCACATTTATGTTCCACCTACACACCCAACCACCTTGCATATGGACCATCCTTCTAAATATCAGTAAAACCATGCATGTGAGCACCCATGAAAACACCATAGGGTAAAACAAAATGACATCATTCCCAAAAATTGTCTATCTTCCAAAGGAACACTAACCGCGAAGTCAAAAACCCTTTTTAGATTTCACAAAACAAACAAAAATATATCTAGAAACATTTTCTTAAAAACATACCTCATTTCATTTTTAACAACTTTTATAACAAACAAGAAACTCAAAATAACTGATTCCCACTTTATAAAATTGAGCAATGTATCTTTTCATAATATGATGGCCATTAGACCAATACCATTTCTAAGAAAACAACAACTGCTCAAAACCAATTGATGAAACTATTTTATCATATTTGTTCACTTTTCTACATCCCAAAACAACCCATTTAAAAAAATATTCAGAATCACTATAAAATGATTCATACTTTCAAATCATTTTATTTAAACAAACAATAAGTTTAGATTAGGGAAAATCTAATCATGTTAAATCATTTACACTTCCTCCCAAAACATTATTTCACAAAAAGCTGAAACTTTCAAACCATTATTATATTTAATTTTTGAAAACTTGTTTTCCCCTTTCCAAAAACCAACCAATCCATTGAAACTAATTTTTACAATTTCCATATAAGGATTTTCAAAACAAAAATTCATAATTCAAGAAATATCCAAGAGACCCAAAAAAGGAACTAGTGTCGGTGGCTGACTTGACAATATGGTTGTCGGACATATGTCGAACACAAAACCAAAATAGAGAGACTTATTATAACCATGCCCTGGCACTACATGGCTTTCCAGGCCCTGCAGTCTCATAGGGGCCATTAGGCAGACTCCCCTTGTTATATCCCAAAACAAAACAATCATCCAGAACAAAAGAAACTAATAAAACCAGACTTCTTAGGGAAACCCATGGATCAGAACAAGAAAGAGGTTACGACGCTCTTCCCGCACTTACCCCTAAAGTACCAAAAAAATCATTCACCATCTATCTTGACATCCCCCAAATAACAAGGGCACTCTAAAAATAAATTTCTGTTAAGATATGACCTCATTTGATACCATTTTATCACGAGCTTGCCCGAGTCAACCGAGAACCAGTCACATAGGATGACCCATGACAAGTCCTGAGAGCCATTCATGTTCCTCCCGGGATGGATACAAGCATCAAGTGCATAAATAAAGTACACAATGGAATTATTTCCCCCAAATATAAACAATCAAACAAAAAAAATGAATGAAATGGACATCCTAAAATACATTAACATAAAAATCTATCTGAACATTATTTGTACAAGAAAATGAAAGTAAAACGAAAAACACAACTCAATTGACCGAACCTGATAATAAACTAACTCCATGTGACCCCTATGGTCACTCTCCAAAAAAATGATCACTCGTCTCCCATGACGATCAAACTCAAGATGAAACCTGCATATGGAATAAAAAAGAATAAGATTATAAACGTGAGTATAAAAACTCAGTAGTTTATCCCGGTATTCTATTCCCAATGAACATAATTTAAAATAAAAAAACATGAATTTAAAGTTTTAAATACAATATATAAGGAAATGTTTTGAAAATGCGGTCTTATTTTATAAGAAATGTACCAGAAAAAAACTTGCATGTTTTATAAATAAGAATTCTAGTAACAACATTCAAAGAGGTGCAACTTAAAAATGAAAATACTTTTCAACAGGGGTACATTAAAGAATGTGGAAATTTAAGTAAATCACACATGCTGCTAAATTTACCAACCAAAAATACCGTATACATATGGTGAGTACAAAATAGAAAATGAGCACACATCATAGGAATACCCCTAGGGAATAGTTAGTTGTAATCCCCAGGTGCCACGTATCTCAGGGAATGCAACCATAATATATATCCATTCTTGTGCACACGAGCCACTAGTAGGGAGAATACCCATAACCTAGTGACCAACCAAAAAATTATCATCATAGTTTAGTTAGTGTTGTAATCATCACACTTTCTACCTGAAACAAGGGACAAACCTCACGGGATCACTAGAATACTAGTACACGTCCGCCCACCTAGATACCCGAGTTTTCCCTTTTTGTGCTAAAAAAAGTTAAAAATATATAAAATACCATTGTATAATGAATATTCTATTTAATAATAATACAAACATATAAGAGGAAACACAAATTCCTCACATTTCTTTCACAGATAAATAAACTATCTAAATTTTCATAAAACAATTTCAAGATGTATAAAGAGGCCTTGAACATAAAATCCATTCCAAAATGATCTTTTATGGAAAAAAATCCATAAATAACATATAAAACTAGATTTGGAAGCCCCAAAACCAATTAATAAATCAATTTCATGAAGAATAAAATGGAACCAAATGATAGAATAGGAAAAGAACATTGAAACCATTATTATAAGAAAGAAACAAATTCCAAACGGGCCATTAAGACTTTATCAAAACTAAAATTTAACAAAGTTATGCATTTAACTTTTATTAAGTAAATGTATAAAAACCATTTAATTTAGCAAAAATCTTTCACAAATCCCTTAAAATACATAGGATTCATATTTAAAACACAACCATTATCATAAGGATGTGAAACATGCAATTTTCCAGAAACTTAGGCCAAAACATGTTGTAAAAAGAAACCCATTTGTTTGTAAAACCTAATCCAAATTGGAAATAAATAGAATGAACCCAAAATTCCAATTTTCATTATTAAAATGAATTTATAAACCCAAAAAAATTTATTTTCAAACTTAACACATAAAATCCAACAGGGAAATTTACCGAACACATGACATGCCCTTTAAAAAAAACAATTTATTTTAAGCACCTGACATGGAATAAAACACCTATTGCATTCCATATTTTATACATGCTATTGGAACATATTCAAAATACCTTAAACCAGGTTCAAAACATCACAAAATAGTTGCAAAGATAATGGAACATTTAAACAAACACTTAGTGTGCACTTTTATGACAAAAAACACTACCTTTCATAAAATAGGGCTTAAAAAATCATTTTTCACACCAAGAAAATTTTCTAATGGTAGAAAAATAATAATAAACATATATATCAGATGAAAATAATAAGAAATTGATGATACTTAAAAGATAAAGGAATGTATAATGGATATCCTACCTTAAATCCTTGGCGTAATGGAAACACAAATCCAATATCATCATAGGGTTTACAAACCCGAAACCTTTTCAACTAAAAAACTCTTCATCTTCTATTAGATCTACACCCTTAGAGAAAAGGGAATGGTTTGGATCATCTTGGAGAGGATCCTATAGTCTTCTCAATTTTAGACGATTTGAGGTAACCTGAGAACTTTCCCCATAATATGTGATTCAAATGTGCTCCAAAGGGGCCAACTAGATAATGGGGGTGAGTCTAGATATTTTGGCTTCGTTTGGGAGGTGTAGTCACCAAAAATTATTAAAAAAATGAAAAATATATAAAATAAAGAAATTATTATTTTAAAACTGGAAATGGGCCCACGAGCTGGCCCAAAAACTAAATAAGTCCCCAAATTAAACATGATTATGAATTATTAAGGGTTCCAAAAGGATATAGTGTGTTTAATATGTCTGTTGAGTCAAATAATGAAGTGTAATGGGTGCAGAAAGTTTTAAATCAGAGGAGTTATAAAAGAAAAAAAATTTGTTTTTAAAACCAGAAATGGGATCATGGTTGGCAGAAATCATAAAGTAACCACCCTTTCTCAAAAAAACTCCTAAAAAGAAATGGGAACACAAATTATGGTGGTTAGAAATATATTTCAGTTCAAAACGTAAGATTAATATCACCCAAAACCCTAGAAAATGACCGGGCTTTTAAATTAACCGAATCAAAACCATGACATGAAAAGAAAAAAACCGAATGTGATGGTTGTACCCTCTTCCATGTATTGTTGGTATAAAACCAATGCACCTTATTATTTTTAGGCATGCGATACAACCTGTGTACCCTCTTCCTTTTAGGCTTAAGAGACAACCCATTCACCTTCTTATTTTTAGGCTTGAGCTACAACCTATAAACCCCCTTTCTTTAGGGGTTTGGGTAACAACCTATGTACCCTTTAAGATCATATAAAACTTATCATTACCCAATGCATCATAGGGAGATATATATCGCATAAATTTTATAGTGAAATAATTTACATGTGTGCCACAATATACTAAAAACTTCACAATATCATGACCCATAAAAAGATATAGGTCTTATAATCATAAAATCATAACCCATAAAATGAAATTGATATCATTAACATTGCAATACATCATAAACTATGGAAAATAGTTGTATTTCATAACCATTTCATCGTAGCATAACCTATTAAATAAAAATATATTTCATAAACATATAACCTGTGAAAGAGAAATAGGTTTCATAAAGACCACGACATTAAGCACAACCATTCATAGAAAGTATATGAAAGGAACCATTTGAGAATTTCCAAAAAAGTTATGAGTAATACCCACAAATGTAATATTAGATAGAAAATATTTTTGAAATACCTTTCAAAATCATTTCTCGAGGAAAATAACCTTTCTTCTTTGAAAAAGGATGGTTAATACCTAAAACCATTTAAAATAACTTTCATAGAAAATACCTTGAAAATTTATATAGAAATCATGATATTGTTTTGAAAATAATTTTCATTGAAAATTACTTTTAATACATTTATTAAATATTATCCTTTTAAAAATGAAAACGAAACTTTAAAGGAATAATGGTGGGTAAATCCGTACATGTCGTACGTTGTAAAAATGAACATTTATTATGCATAGTAAAAAGGTTGGAAGGGATGAATTGTTCAGAAAGAAAAAATGAGTTTCAATTGAAGATATTGGTAGAACACAAAAAGGGTAAAAATATATTTAAAATCATATAGTATAATCATATACTATTCTTACAAACCCTTTGTAGAAATCATAGATTTTAGACAGAAGAAATGATAAAGTTGAGGTTTCCCAAAAACCATTTCTTAACTATATTATGTACCAAAGAGTATAATACTGTACTAATACATGAGTATGATATAAAATTTCATAGTATAATTAAAATCATGAATATTATTGAGAGTTTGATCATAATATTTTATCATGGGAAGAAATGACATAAACAATCTTGGAAAGGTATAGGATTGTCTAAATAAGCTCTTATAACTCGGTAACTAGGGATCACAATATCCATGTAAAAATAGGTAATTAAATTAATCTTTATATACCATGAAAATAATTATATTCATGTTACTACATGTAAAATTGAAGTATATACACCTCCAAGAATAGTTTAGGTTCCTTACAAAACATGTATATCAAAGAAGGCCCATTGATATAAAACTATTTTACCGACTTGGTATCTATTAAAAGCTAAACCCCATTCAATATGAATCATAATATGGGAATGTGGATACCAAAAAAATTATTTAAAAGATAAATATAATATAACCATGTTTAGTACATGAACCACAAAAAATGAATGAGTGGCAAAAATAGCTTATATCTCACAGAAATTAAAAGTGAGATTAAATCCCCTTACCGCGTCTCTTGACTCTCTCCGTACTTGTAGAAGATTCTTGAATAATAAATATTATATTATTATACATATTTTAAATAATAATAATATTATACATAATACTATATATGGTTTTATTATGAACTTATATTACCCTCTTGTTAATAATCCTATGTTAATGTTTTACTTTAGGTAATCATTCTCTTTGTTCTCCACATGTGTCTTAATTTATTATAGGATTGATCCTTATACATATATCATGGTACCAGAATATATAAAATTTTATAAATATCATGTATATATTTTTTATGTATATTATAATACTTTATAGTGTAATGAAGTGCGTAATGGAAAACACCATTCATGGAGACGATAAGCTGTACATGTGCATGAACGTTGTTTTCCATTTTTATTGTCATATTGAAAGAAAGTCTGTAAATGAATATGTGTGTATATATTTATATATCATTATTACAGTACCATTAATATATCATCTAAATCATATAATTTCATTAAAACCACCCATAATATATTCTATGTGGTGTGTGAACGAATCACATAGCTTTGAGGGGGCAGTAGGCCACACTTCCTCAAACAAGATTGTTGTATTAAAACCAAATGAAAGGTAAAAAGATGTGTGTTGTAAAAGGAATACAGAATCTTAAAGACATAATAAATATAGTATATTATAGATACAAATATAGATAAAACCATAATGTCTATGATGGTTGGTGGTAAAGGAGAAATGAACAATCATCATTTCGTGTGGTAGTTGTTCACCGTACACAGAAAACGTATGTTGAACATCCGTTAGATGGAAGTGTGTGTAAGTGTAGGTAGTAATAATTTAATGAAAAAAATACTATTATATTTATTATAATATTTTATTCACACAAGAAGGGAATAAATGTAGTGGAGGAGGTGGATATTGAAAATAAAGGAATGGAACTTGAGAGAAGACGTTACCTCTTAATCAGGTAACTCTTTTTAGATTATACCAAAAGGCTTAATTGAGAGGGTTTATGCCCAAAGTGAGTATTCAAGGTGGAAGGGAGTATTTTGGGAGGAAATATGGGAAGTTATTTGATGAATGTAATATGATTGAGAGGTTTTAGGAATGGGTAGAGGTGGTGGCCTTCAATAGGGATAGAAAATTACTCACATGGAATTTTTAGAAATAAGTTAGGTGTTCACATGTTATTACCTAAAACAAGTCTCACCAAACCAAAAAACACAATTCTGGAAGGTTTATGGACGATATATGTACATAAAATGGGTCTTAGATAGGTTTCTAGGTCATTTAGGCCCCAAAAAGTAAGGTTTAGTCTCTAATTAAGCTTAATTTGTCCTCAACTACTGTGATTAATTTTAATCACTTTTACAAATCATTTTGGTAAAAAAATTACATGGGAATATTAGATGATATATATTAGACATAATAAAAAATTTTATGTTTTATTATTGAAATTCCAATAAAAAAAGTGGAAAAATTAAAATTAGTACTAATCCGGCACACGTGGTGAAATAACGAGGTTTTAATGTAGGAAAAATATTGAAAGTTTGAAAAGATTAAATATTCAGTTTAAAACTGAAATTTGTTTTATTGAATTAAATTGTATTAATATTTTCAATATTAATCTAATGGTACCTTAATAAATATTTATAATATCATTTATAACTAATAATTAATTAGACAAAATTGTAAATTTTTACTAAAAAGCACTATTTTTCACTATCAATCAATAATGAAGTTTCTCAGCAAAATCCCAAAACATTTACCCTAGTCCGAAATTGAATTTCTGAATTATAAAATGATTTTTATTTTATCAAATTAAATTTCTCAAATTATCTAAAATTACATGTATTATTAATATTGATTCATTCAAGAAAAGAATATTTATAACTTAAAAGGACTTTACCAAAAATATTATCTGTCATTATCAATATGATTTATTTATATCAAACAAAAATATTTGAAAACTAGTTATTACTATTTTTAATGTATAGGTTATAATTATATTATTTAAATAATTAAATAAATAAAAATATGTGTTTTGTAGAAACTCATTGTTGTGTGCATCGTACGCCATGTCGGGGTTGCTTGGAGCGCAAGCCATGTGGGTATTGAATATCGTGCAAGACAATATTGTATTGTGTGTGAAAGGAATGTTTTAATGTGTTTCTCAATATATATATATATAAATAAGTATTTCTTGTGTCATGTGAAATAAGAAATATTGAAATGTTAAATTAATTCGAAAAAAATATTTCTCAAAATCTATGGATGTTACACTTAAGATAGGTCACATCAACCATTGATCCCAAAGGAGTCCAGCCAATATTATAATCCATTATTTACCATAAATCAAATGATTAATTTTAGTACATATCAATTTTGTGAAATCAAAATTTTTCATATTCATCGTAATTAAATACAGTATTGGGTTATGTTGAGACCCTACTCCTTTTACTGATGAATAATACAATGCTTCCAATAGAAAAAAACAACATGAACAAAGGTGTGGAATATCACAATATGAAGTCATATCTAACAAAATTATGATCAATAAAATTTCATATGGGAGATTAAAAAACCTTCATTCAATTGAAGAACAAGGAATGAGGAATAATACCAAATAAAATCGACCTACTAGGGATCGGACACCAAACCACGACATCTGGTGATAATGAAATTGAATCTAAATCACCATAAGTCACCTAGGGATTGAGAGGAAGAAAGGATGAACTAAAATAATGAATTAATCATATTCATGGAAGGATTAAAACCACCACGTTTGACACTTATTTCAAATTTATGCCTTTCACATCGGGTATTTTTCGATTAACAAGATACAATGAAAGACACGTCGCCTCAGGTTTAAATTTAACCATATTTGACATCTACATGAAGTGAGGTGTTTACATGTCATTTAAACACCTCACACCCTACATTGGTTCATGAAATAATAATGTGCATTTACATTTTGGGTAACATGTTAATGATGCAAAAATGTCTAGGGGGATGTTCTAAGACATGTTTATTAATAAGATATTAAAATACGTCTAAACCGTTCCAATCCATGTAAATCCTTATAAAAAATTTATAACATTTATACCTAGATTACATTAATTCAAAAAACATAAATCACTAAACAGTAGGTCATATCCCCCCAAAAAGTATCTCTTTATCTAAACAAGACATAACCTCCAAGGATTAATGAAAAACATAAATATGGACATACATAGAAAAATATGGGAACATACGACCTCCCCACTATATAATAGCTTATCCCCGTGTTTCTCCAAAATTCATTGTGGGGTGTTGGTAAAAAAGGATGTCCACTTTTCATACAAATAAGACTCCCTATCCTATGTATCCTCTTAAACACGCCCATTCTGGAACATCACTCTAACTATAGGTATAACACTTCCCTAGAGATACTTCTTACTTTAGTCCAAATTCTAAATTAGATGCTTCTTAAAGGACGCATCATCAAAAATCATGATGTCATCACTATGAACCACATGAGAAGGTTCATGATAATTTTCTCAAGGATATGACATGTGAATCCAAACACACATGGAACTATAGTAATGTGGAAGGGATAATCAATGCGGAACAAGACTAACATTATCCATAATCTCATGTTTCCTATAAATTCTGAGGACTAGCTTTCCCTATTGCCTAATATGGTGTTTTCCCTTCTTAGTCACCACCAAAAGGAAAAAACAACAACCAAACTCAAACTCAAGAGGTCATCTATGACAGATGACAGATGATATCAGCATGATCTATGTGGTCACAAACCACCTTATGACACACTAAACATTATTAGATGTATCTTACACAATACTAGTCGCAACATGTGCTAACTCACCAAACTCCAACCAAGAAATATGTGAATGATGTGGATTGATTTACAAATACTCAAATGGTTGCATTTATATTTCTTCCCTGTACGATATTATTATATGAAAACTCCATGAGTTTCATATGATAATCCCATGAACAACCTAAATCCAACAATCAAGCTCATAAAAAAACTCACGAATCTTTGTAGACTACTCGTTTTTATCATCATTATAAGGATAATAGGATGTTGTCTTAAAAACATGTGATACTAGAGGCTTATGAAGACCCTTATAGAACCATGATGTGAAGAAAAGATATCTATTATGAATGATACTCCTCAGAAAACCGTGTGACTAAAATATCATGTATACATACAAACGACTCAGATCACCAACTATGATGTTCTCCCTAATAGGTTATATGTTGGATATAATCATTAGTCGATAAAAAATAATCCATATTGCATCACTATTATAGGGTATCCTGGTTAATCGTATCACAAAATCCATTTTGACATCATCCCATTTCCACTATTGAATTGGCAGAAGCTTTAATAGATTAGGTTACCATTTATGCTCCACCTTCATCTACTGACAGGTGAAACACCTCACCACAAATCCTACATTATTCTTATTCATTTCCAACCAATAATAATGTCTATAGAGATGATAATACATCTTTTTAAAACCACGATTCACCACCAATCTAGAAGTATGAAAATCTATCTCCATCTCCTCACAAAAGCCCATATGAAAACATACATAGAAATGAAGAATAATATAATTTCCTTTTTCCTAATACCATCCTGATTGTGTATCCCCACCGTATAAGTTGACTCTTAGTACTAATCCATCTAGATTAGATAACTTATTTGTCTTGTTTGGTTCCAATAGTACAAGTATAAATGATGTCAAAGACATAACTACTCATACCTGAGATTCCTAAACATATTTATGAATGTTTTTATGACTTTCATCACCTGCCACTCATCACAGGATTCTACACTCCCACTATCTAAATATGTCGGATCAAATAATTGACAATGACATTATAATAACCTGGTGTATAAGCCAACTCAAAGTCAAAAGACTACAGATAATCAAGCCACATCCTCTACCTAAGGTTCAGGTCCCACTGAGAGAAGATATAACTGAGGATCTTGTGATATGTGTATACCAAAAACTTCTCACCCAAAAGATAATTCCTCTAGAATTATAGAAAATTTACCACCACAACTAACTCTATATTGTGAGATAGGTAAATCACATTTTGTGGTCTCAACTTTCTAGATCCATGAGAAACCACTTGATCATCTGATATTAGAACTGTTATGATTATAAATCTGGATGCGTAATAGTTTGTGACATATGACTTACATGGAATAGGTAAAATGAGGATAGGTACTGATTTCAACATGAAATTTAGATCCTTAAAATATCTCCCATGTGAATCTGACCAAACAAACAAAACTCTGTTATTGTTCAGCCTTGACATTTGTGCTTCCTTATGAGAGAAGTCATGGATAAGGCAACGGTAATAATTTTTTAGACCTCAAAATGTCCAAATATCATTTATCGTCCAGGTTTTCTCCCAAGATATCACCACCGAAACATTCTATGGGACCACTAACACTCCAACCATTTAGAGGAAATGACCCAATACCTGAACTCTATCACTCTAAAAAATTAGATTTGGTTATCTTGGAATAAATATGATGTTTTCTCAATGTATACAAGACAATATCAAGATTATGGGAATGATCATATTCTTAAGGGAACTACACTAAGTATTTTTCAATAAAAACCACCATAATCTAGTCTAGGAAAGGGTGAAGGATCCAATTCATCAAGTCCATGAAAACCATCAGTGCATTGGTAAAAAAATAACATCAATATGAAATTATACATGCAATATATTTTCCTAAAATTTGTATGAGGTATGTGTAAATTTATTACCAAAAACATGTGATATCCATATCAAAAATAAATCACAACAAAGATCATAGAACCTCTTAACTGTTTGATGAGATCATCAATGTGTGGAAGAGGATACCATTTCCTGATCTCCATTTGGTTCAATCTCATATATTTATCATATAAGCACATGTTACCATTAAACATAATAGTGAAAAGAATTATAAAACCCCATGATGACGTACTGGGTCATATGTATCATTTAGCTTCCAAATCATTGAAGTAAAATTTCAACTACTATTGGTCTAGTGGTTTCCTTATATAAGGAGGTATTGAAACTAGATCTTCTCTAGTCACCAACTCGACTCTAAATTCGATTTCCTACTCAAGAGGTAATTCATATAACTCATCATGGATGAAATCTGAAAAATGGTCTACCACTAGAGGAAAATAATCCTTTTATATTCCGCCATCATCTAGAATAAGACTTTCTATATGAGTTTTGATACAATCTAATCTATACAAAATTGGTCCTACAAAATCAACCTAAAGACCCCACTCAACTAGACGAGAAAATTTTCCTCCGTTTGGAAATAGAAAAGTATCTCTAATTTGGTAATAGTAAATAAGATCTTGGTGAAGAACTAAAAAATCCATACTAAAAATGAAATAAAAAACATCCATTTAGAGCATAAATAACTCCCACAAAAAATGATAACCACTAATTTATATATAATTCTCCTTTGAGAAATTGATATACACTGACCATACTCCCAACTACATGTCTATGGTCAGAAAAATATCCAATAATTCCACATCCAAGAACAAACCCTTTTGAAAAATATGATATAAAATGTAATGTGATTCTCATGTATAAAAAAACAATAAATTGTAGATGATTAATGAATTTTAATTATTATTGGAGACGGTCCTACATCAACAATAGCCACAGTAGTCTACATAATGTTCAACTAACTCAACCCTCAACCCTGGGGTCCAGCCTGCCTCCCCTACGCTATCCCCTCTTCCTTGTACTATTATTTCTTCACTAGGGTACCACATCCAATTACAGAACTTGAATGTTTAGTGGAACTCCATCGAACATTCTGCTGGGTATTAGACAAGCCATTCATAGACCCTTGTGAATGTGTTGATCCCTTTCTACTATGATTCGGTGAAACATTTGGAAGAAATATTAGAAGATGACCCATCCTACAGCAAGAACAACATTCCAAATTGGTTTAGAGACATAGAGGATTCTTATAGCCCAACATTACTCTCCATTAGTAATATAATGAAACACAATGTTGAGATATCTTCCCACTGCATTGATTTCTTTGACCACGATTTCTTTGGAGAAAACTATATTAGCGTCACTACTTTCTGATATAAGAAGAGCTCCAAGTTCACCCATCTAAAACAATCTTACTACTTCTTATGAACTATCTCATATTCCATTATATGATGATTTATGTATTAATCACATCTAAAAATATAGTCATACAAAATACATTCACATACGACCTAATCCCATAGTGTAGTCCGTCCTGAGAAAGCCATGTATGGTAGTATTATCCGAAACTAATGATGGTTAAAATAATAGTAGGTTGGTGAAATGTTTAGAATAGTCCATCACTAACAATCCCTCCTATATAATATTCATAAACTCTTAAGTCTTCTCATCCATCAAAATATTTGGATAGAAGTGGTTAAATAACTTCTCCATGAAAAACTCCCAATACAACTACTCCTTCTATCCTTACTTCTCTAGAATTTCCCACAAACACTTGGTTGGTCGGTAAAGAATATACACAAAAATAATCACCCTACTATCCATGGGATTCTCAAGATTATTTATTATCATTTGGACTTCCTCAATCCTGAACTCATATGATTAGGGGACTCACTAACCAATGAACATAGGTAGATGATGTAGTAGGATGTCCCTCATCAGCTCATACATTGAAGGAACAATGAGAACAATCTCTCCTTCTATGGATCACATGATCCTCAATAAGCTAAGAATCCATTTGTTTCCCATGATTCAACGAATGATACAATTCTCTTCATTAGGTCATTTATGAATGAAAATCTCCTAAAACTACACACAAATATGAAGAGGTTTCATTTTGTCTACAATATAAACAAAATCTTTAGAACCCTGGCTATAAAATCACGATCAAAATCAAAAGTGAAATTAGCAGAGAACCGCTACTCATAGTATCTATAAACATTGAATATATGTGTTTAAGAATGACATAAATATTAATTTCATTATAATTATTAGATATAAAAATTACCTCATACCAGAGTTCAAATAAGATAGTATATAACAATTGAAATAAATATGTTTGTATCATGAAAAATTAATTCCAATATATATCCCTATGTACCTATCAGGATGCATGTATACTCATGTCCTCATATAGAATCCCATGAGTGTATATCTCATGAAGAAATAACATCACATAACTTGTTAATGACCCAAGGTTAAATAACATAAAATTGTATCAATCAGGAATCAAGAATAGTAGTCCCATCCCCATAAACTAATATTTTTACCTCATACAAGTGACAACCAATCCCATGAACAATCTCATACCAAGTCCCGACACATCCCAGTCTCCTTTACACTTTTCAGAAATAATAAATAATAAAACCAAAATCCTATTGATACAAGTTGTAATGTCCCCCGATCAGAAACTCTCTCACTTAGAAAAAAGTTTGATTACAATACCTAAAGCATGCATCACCATATAACAGAGGATGTCGACTTAAAATAGGGGTGTGATATATATAGTGGGGAGAATATAGACCCTAGTATAAAATAGAGACCAAGTGATTATCATACATGGATAATGCATATTTTTAGATAAATATTCATTACAATACACATACACATTCCTAAGGACCATAATAGTTTAGTGCCTTTATAAACAAATAACATTATATTTTAATCTGGTTAATGAACTTCAGCTTATTCCACAACGATATTCCCACAAAGTACTCATCTTAGTCATTCCCTACATAATCCTTTCTTAAAAACCTAGGGAAGGGTTACACAAGAATGAGTGATATTATATGGACAATAAGGGTAACCATAAGAGATATCAATATATGATCATATGAAATCATAAGGTTATGTGATCGTTAACATAAATTTCAATTTTTATACTCAAGCTATCATGGATTATAAACACGATCCATGTCATAAAACATTGTCATTTTAGACAACATTATCCATACTGGTGAGAAATCATCGAAAATCAATCATTAACCCTATTTCAATTTTAAAAAATTGTGGAACCATTAAAAATATGGGAAATTGTTTATTGTGTCTACATGAACTTCAAAGACCATGAATATAGTTGATCAGGACACACTTATTTCCAATAGTGTATTATGACACACATATTTCCGATAGTGGATCAAGCATGTCAACTTGTTTCCAATTTTTATCACATGAGATATAAATCATTACATAATTTATTGTAGGTATATATAGTTACCACCCTTCACTTAATGAAATCATACATATGTGTGACAAAAGATCATAAAAAATAATTATATCATAAGCCACAAAATGAAATGGTTATCCTAAAATTTTATAATATCATAACCTATGGAAAAGTGACTAGGTTCACAATCAACTCTTCATTGGATAACCCAAAAAAGTTTGTTTCATATGATTTTTATCATGGAATATCCCATGTAAGAGAAACATGTTTCACAAACAACATGCATTCAAAATAGAAACCACTATGAGAAAGAATATGAATTATATCCATTGATCATATCCCCAGGAAGGAATATACAACACAAACATATTAAATCATATAGGAAAAATAATTTTGAAAAATTATTTGAAGTGTTTTTTGGAGTAAAATATATTTCCACTATTGAAAAAATATTTTTTAAAACATAATACATTTTCAAAAACCTATTATTTTATAATAACATTGGAAATGTATACATAATTATTTTAAAATCATTTAAAAAACTTTTTGAAAAAAAAAATCTCTCCAAAATACTTATCCTTGAATGTTGGCCTAAAATATCAATTGAATTCATATTTTAACACATTATTAAATAAAATTGTTTTAAAAGAAAATTTATTTCCTATCAATGTGAGAAAAAAGGTCATATTTTTTATAAAACATTTTCTTAATTGTCTTAAGAACCATAGTGTGGAAATCTATTACCATTACATAATGATATAATGAATAACTAGAGGAGAATAAAAATTATGATAATTATTGATTAATGTTTCATATGATTTTATCATTAGATTTATAATCATAAACAATACCAATAAATGATGAGATTTTATCATAAAATATTTACCACTATGGTATCATTGAATCATTAGATCCCCAAAGGAATAACCTAAAATGGATCTTAAAATAACACATGAATAAATAAATTCATTTTATTATCAAAATTGGATACATATACACCACATGATATAATTTGGTTTCATAACATAACTCATGTCTCAGAGAAGGAAAATTAGTATAAAAAAATCTTATGGCTTTGGTAAATTTTGAACTGTAAACCCCATGTAAGGGGGATCCTCTAGTCGGCATGAAAATACAAATAATGTTTAGTATAATCATAATAAAATACATTGATTGGAATTATAAACACCACATATGTATGACACTGAACCTGCACTTCCTGATTCAGTACTAAAACATGGTGTGTATTTTTTTATAATAGACAACTGAATAATACAAAGTTGACTATACAAATGGGGACCTTTTCCAGTCTATGTTCTAGACAATTAGAAAACAACTTACGTATATTGAAATAGAGTTTTAAAAAATGAATTGAAAATATAAATAACTGGATTCATCAAAATTATCACCTTAACTGACCATTTAACATCTATGGATTCTTTTGAAAAACATTTTAAAAACATGGGATGAGAAAAAATCCCAGTAATGGATATAAAAAAAAGAAAAGAAAAAGTTACTCCATGGATACTTGTAACGTATGAAATCATTTTCAAAAGGCAAACAGGTCACCCATATAAAATCTGTGAAACATGATATTTCCACAAGGTTCCCACAAATATAAGAAGATAAATAAAATTATAAAGGTATATTGGGGAATTACTTGCATAATCCTGCAACCCTCTTGGCTACCTTATAATTTGAAACCCTCACGACTACCTTATAATTTTTGTAACCATCGGAGTTACAGCAGGACTGAACATATAGATGAACTCCAACTTAAATATACCCAATGAATTGGATGGATAAATAGGTCCCACCCTTCAACATAAATAATTTTCATGAATTAGAACACAATCATACCACATGAATAATTGTATAAAAACCACTCTTTAGAATTTTCTAAAATAGAATTTTAAAAGAATTTTTTAAAAGGAATGTCCCTTATAAATATCATATAATTGAGCTGTGACTTAATAGAGTGGATGGAATATGTATATAAACTATAAATTCACTTAATTGAAATGTTATGAACAAAATTTCTCACACAATAAATTTAAATACCACATAAATAATGAAGTGGAAGGTTAACCCAATGAATTTAAATTGGGTTAAGAATTACCTTACATCAGGTTTGTCTTACATAAAACAAATTTAATCCTCTTGTTTATTTTTTAGAATAGTGTGATTAAAATATTAAATAAATATATTAATCTTTATAATACATTACATGATTATTTAATTCCATCATTTCCCCCTTTAACTGTTAAATTGTTTTCCTTGCATTGTTTTGGGTGCGTTATTTACAAGTTTTCCTTGATCGGTTCATGAGGGATGTTCTTTTCGATTGAAAGTGAAACTCTATAATTGTACTGGATTGATATTTACATATTTCTATAACTATAAATTATACCATTTATCATTTTTAATTCTTACATGGGGATGATTCATAAGTTAAAATATTATTGATATTTGTTTAGGTCATTTTGGCTGTTCTTCGATCGTAAAGAACTCATTTTGATTTATAAATTAATAACAATTGTGAAAAATGATTATAGAACCATATATAAGATATAATAAAAAAATTATAATTTGTTTCAATGATAAAAATATTTTCATGATCAGTATTTGTGAATGTAAATGAAATTTAAATCCAATCATCCACGATGTCAGTAAATCGTCACCTCACGGACATTGTTTTAATTTATTAAATAAGTGGGAGAGGAGAAGAAATGTAATAGTGAGTAATCCATAAAAATGGTAAAAATAAAAAATATATATGATAAAAAATCATTCATGTCTCTTAGATAAGGGGAGGTGAGGAAAGAAATTGAAAATAAAGGAATCTCGAAATAAAAGAAAAGTTGAGAAACCCCTTATGAAAAATTGGAAGCCTTAGGGTGTTACTTATAATTTCATAAAATATTTTGATGAGAGAAATGGGGTACCTCATCATTAATACATAATATTATACGTAAGGGGGATAGAGAATGAAATACCCTAACATAAGCCGAAGGAAAATAAATAGATTAACATAAAATGAAAGAAAAGAATGGAAAAGATAGGATATTTACCTCTTGATATCTTCTCATTGAGATCCATCTTAAGGCCATTGGTTTTTTCCCATTGGTGAGGCCAGAATGTCTAGGACGTGGGGAAGATTCCTAGAAGGATTATTGGATATAAATTAGGTACGGTTCAAGGCTTGAGAGGTGTGGAAGGATGAGCGGAATGATGGTGGTATTTATAATGGAAGAGAAGAGGTATTATACATCATTTTAATAATTATTATAATATTTTTTTCTCAAGAATATGAATATTATTAATTAATGTGACCGAAAATGGTAATAATGGAATGTCAGTTCAAACCAAGTGGTCTTACATCACCCTTGAATCACCTATGATGCATTAAATCAAGTATTTAGCATTTATCGTATTTTATCATATTTTTTTATTTATAAAAAATTCTACAATTTCAGATAATTCCCAAAAATTAACCTAAACCATTTCTCAACATGTAGAATTAAAAAAATGAACTCCTTTTTTGGAAATTTTTTTTATAAATATTATTAATTTAACATTTAAATAAAATAACTTTTTATTCAAAAATTATCAATTTTAAGACTATAAATGCATTTATATCACAATGAAAAACTAATCAATATGTCATTATCATTAATCCTTATGAAAATAAAATAATAAAACAATTTACTATACATTAGGGTCATATTACTATTAATATTATATTTATTATGGTATGTTAGTAATCACCAAAAATCATGTTGGTTGTATCACAGTCCAAATAACTTACTGATCACAACCGTAGATGATCGTTTTTTCAAATTCAAAACACCAAAGTGACAACATTATGTTTAATGGTTAGTTCTAAAAGGTTATATAGTATTTAGCAGTTCATTTTAGCACATAGTTTTTGCTTTTGAAATCCAGGGACGTTACATTATCCCCCAATTAAATGAGTTATGCCCTATTAATTCATTCATTCTATATAATATTATGAATATAGATATCAATAATTATGAACAATTATTCTATTAAGTGTATATAATTAACTATATGTTCAAAAGTAAATTGTATCACTAATTGTTTAAAAAAATTCTAACATCTAATCTCCAAATTTCTCTAGACCATTCTTCTGATACCAATTTTAAATAGTTGAACCCGAATTTCTGAATTCAATAGTAAATCACACCGTGTATTTTTTATATAATAGGTAACTAAAAAAATACATAGTAAACTACACCAATGAGGACATTTTCTGGTCTAGGTTCTAGATAATTACAAAACAACTTACATATATTGAATTAGTGTTTATAAAAATTTAATTGCTTATATAAATAACTATATTTATCTGCATTAGCATGTCAAATACCATTTTAACCGTTAAGGATTCCAGTGAAAAAACTTTTTAAAAACATTGGATGAGAAAAATCGCATAGAAAAAGGATATAAAAAGAAGAACATAAAATATTAGTCCATGGAAAATTGTAACATATGAAATCATTTTCATAAGAAATACTAGACACCCTTATATACTTCATAAAGCATGATATTTCCAAAATATTACCAAAAATATAATAACTTAAAAATAATAAAAAAGGTATCTCAGGGAATTACATGCATAATCTTGTAAACCCCTCGACTACCTTATAATTTGTTACCCTCGCTGCTACATTTTAATTTGTGTAACTATCATGGTTATACATGGAGAAACCATTTGTACGACCTCAAACTTGCACATAACCTATGAATTAGAGGTATATATAGCTCCCACCACTATCATAAACAATTACAATTAACCATTACAAAATCATACCACAAGAATAATTTTATTAAAACCATTCTTTTGAATTCTGTAAAACTGAATTTTAAAAGAGGGTTTTAAATGGAATGTCCATTATAAATATCTTATAATTGAAGTGAGGCTTAATAGAGTTGATGGAAAATGTATATACACTGAAAATACACATAATTAAAATATTATAAACAAAATTTATCACATTGAAAATTTAGATACCACATAAATAATGATGTAGAAGGTTAGCCCAAATAATGGAAATCGGGCTAAAAATTATCCTACCTCAAGTTTGTCTTATTTAAAACCCATTTAAACCTCCTTTATAATGGTAAAAATAGTGTTATTTATATCTTATAGAAATATATTAATCTTTATCAAATATTATATGATCATTTAATTAAATCATTTCAAACATTAATTTTTTGTATCTTGTTCTTTGCATTGTTTTGGGAGCATTCTTTACATGTTTTTCGTGATCTATTCATGATGGATGTTCTTTTTGATTAGAAGTGAAACTAAAGAATTGGAATGGAGTGGTATTTATATATTTAAATAACCATAAATTATACAATTTATCATTTTTAATTTTTACATGAGGATGATTCATAAGTTAAAACATTATTGATATTTGTTTAGCTCATTTTTGCGATTCTTCGATCGTAAAGAACACATTTTGTTTTATAAATTAATAAAATGTGAGAAAAATTATTCCAGAATATTATATATGATATAATACATAAATTATAATTTTTTTCAACCATAATAATTGTTTAATAATAATTATTTATGAAATTAAATAAAATTGAAATCCCATTGTGCACGATGTCGGTAAATCGACACATCATAGACGATGTTTTAATTTCATGAATATGTGGGAGGGGAGAGGAAATTTAATAGTGATTATTACATAAACATGATGAACAACACAATATGTGGGATACTTGATCATTAATTACTCTTGGATAAGGGGAGGTCAGTAAAGTAAAGGAAAATAAAGGAATCTCAAAATAAAAGAAAAGTTGAGAAATCCCTTACAAAAATTTGACAGCCTAAGACGACGCTTAAAATTTCAGAAAATATTTTGAGGGGATAAAAGGGGTCTTCCATCATTCATAACTAATATGGAATTTAATGGGGATATATATTGACATATCCCAACATAATCCAATTTAAATTTTAAATAATAACATAAAATGAAAGAAAAGAGAGAAAACAAAAGAGGATGTTTACCTATTGATCTCTTCTCCTTGAGATCCTTCTTAAGGACCTTGGTTTTAGAATTTTGGTGATACCAGAGGATCTAGGACATGAGTAAGAGTCTTGGAAGGATTATTAGGTAGAAAATAGGTAAGAATCAAGGCTTGAGATGTATTTTTAGAAGAGGGTAATGGGAGTGGTATTTATAGTGGAGGAGAGGAGACATTTCACATTATTTTAATCATTATTATAATATTTTTTCTCAAGACATTGAATAGTTATAATTCATGTGACCCAAAATAGTAATAATTTCATGAGAGTTCGAATAAAATTGTCTCACATCATCCTTGTATCACCTATGATGTATTAAATCAAGTATATAGAATTTATCGTATTTTATCGTATTTTACTACTCGTCAAAAATTCTAGAATTTCAAATAATTCCAAAAAATTCACCCTTACCATTTTTCGACGTGTAGAATTCAAAAATGAATTAAATTTTCTGAAAATAATTTTCTAAATATTAGTAATTTAATATTTATATAAAATCATACTTTATTCAAAAAATAACAATTTTTAAACTATAACTGCATTTATATCACATTGAAAAATTAATCAAGATGTAATTATCTTAATGCCTTAAGAAAATTATATAATAATACAATTTACTATTCATTAGGGGCATATTACTATTCACAACGATATGCTACTGTTAACCAAAAATCAATTTGGTTCTATCTGACCCCAAATAACTTACTGATCACAACTATATATGACTGATTTTCAGAATTCAAAACACAGAAGAGACAAAATTCTATTTAATGGTTAGTTTATAAAGGTACCTTTGTATTTAGTAGTTCACTTAAGCACATAGTGTTTCCTTTTATAATCTATGGATGTAACATTATCCCTCCTTAAATGAATCACTCTCTTGCAATTCGTTCATGGTACTTATAATGATGGATATACATGTCAATAATTATGATAAAGTGTTTTATTATGTGTAAATAATTAACAATATGTACAAGAGTAAATTCTATCACTATTTTTTAAAAAAATTCAAAAATATAATCTCCAAGATTGTCTATACCATTTCTCTGATACCAATTGTAAAGCCCTAAACCCGCACTTCTGAATTTGGTACTAAAACAGGGTGTGTATTTTTTTATATAATATAAAAATGAAAAATACACAACACACTATACAAATGAGGATCTTTTCTACTCTTGGTTATGGAGAATTAGAAAAAAACATAAATATATAGATTCAGAGTTTAACAAAATTAATAGGTAATATTATTAATTGGATTCATCTACATTAGCACCTTAAATGAACTTCTATGGATTCTGGTGAAAAACATTTTGAATACATTGTATGATAAAAATACCATAGTACTGGATATAAAAATAAGAAAAGTAATCATTAGTTCCTGGATACCTATAACATTTGAAATAATTTTGAAAATACATATTTTCCACCCATATATTCTTTGCGAAACTTGATATTTCCACAAGATTCCCACAAATATAATATCATAAATACAATCATAAAGGTATCTTCATCATTACTTGTATAAGGCTGACCTGCAACATACACATACAAAATGCATTGGAAAGAGATATAAGTCCCACCCTTCATCATAAATAATTACCAAGAACCATAACACAATCATAGCACATGGATAATTTTATAAAAACCATTCTTTTTAATTTTTTATAACAAATTTTTAAAAGAGATTTTCAAACGGAATGTCCCTTATAAATATCATATAATTGAAGTGAGACTTAATAGAGTGGATTGAATATGTATATAAACTATCAATACACATAATTCACATATTATAATCATAATTTATCACACAAAAAATTTAAATACCACATAATTAATGGAGTAGAAGGAAAACCCAAATAATTTTTAAGATACTGGACCATTCATTCATCTTGGATAAGGGGAGGTGAGGAAATAAAAATAAAATGAAGGAATCTCGAAATAAAAGAAAAGTTGAGAAATGCATTACATAAATTTGATATCCTAATGACGTCACATAAAATGTCCTAAAATATTTTCATGAGAGGAAAGTGGTCTATCATGAGTATTACATAATATGTGAAGTAAGTGGGATATGTAATGAAATATCCCAAGATAATAAAAATTAAGTTTAAATTAATAACATAAAATGAAAGAAAATAAATAAAACAAAAGAGGATGTATACCTCTTGATCTCTTCCCTTTGAGATCATTCTTAAGGACTTTGGTTATCACCTTTTGGGGAGAATAAAAAATATAGGATGTGGGAAAGATTCTTGGGAGGAGTATTGGTTATAACATAGGTAAGGATAAAGGCATTAGAGGAGTGGTAGGAAGAGGGGACAGAGGGTGGTATTTATAGCGGAGGAGAGGAGGTATTTTAAACTATTTTAATCATTATTATAATATTTTTCTCTAGAAAATGGATAGTATAAATTCATGTGACCCCAAATAGTAATAATTTGATATATGTTCGAACCAAGTGGCATTATATCATCCGTTAACCACCTATGATTAGGTAAATAAAGTATTTAGCATTTATTGTATTTTATAGTATTTTACAATTCAAAAAAATTATAGAATTTTAGAAAATTCTCAAAAAGTTACCCTAACCATTTCTCAGTCTGTATAATTCAAAAAAATAAACTCCATTTTTTATAGTAATTTTCTAAATATTATTAATTTATTATTTAAATAAAAACATACTCTATTCAAAAAATTACAATTTTAAAACTATAACCACATTTTAATCACATAAAAAAATAAATTAAGATGTCATTATTTAAAAGCCTGATGAAAATAAAATAATAATACAATTCACTATTAATTAGGGTCATATTACTTTTCATATCACTATTCATAATGGTATGTTAATATCCATAAAAAATCAAGCTTCTTTTTTCAGACTTCAGATAACTTACTGATCACAACCGTACATGACCATTTTTCAAAATTCAAAACATAAAAGTGGAAAAATTAGTTTTAATGGTTAGTTTATAAAGGTCACATAGTATTTAGTAGATCATTTAAGAACATAGAGTTTCCTTTTAAAATCATGGGAAGTTATAACCTAAAATAAATAAGTGGTGAATATGAAATGTGTCTCATGGAATTAAAAAAGAAATATCGAAATCCACTACCGATTTGTTATCTTTTGAACTATAAACCCCATGAAAGAGAGATCCAAAAATTTATATGTAAAAGCCAATAAATTTCAGTATTAACATAATAAATTATATTCATGGTCCGTATATACTCTATAAAGAATAAAGTGGTGGGGAATATATCTTGTGCCTCACAAAAAATAAAAGGGATATGAGAATACCATAACTGAAGTATTGACCTCCTCCGTACAGTTTTTAACCTCATGTATAATAATTATATGTTTATTATAATGATTTTAAAGAACCAAAATAAAATATATCATACAATATATTAATTTCTATGACCTTTTATAACCCGTTTATTACCAATTTTATGTTCAAGTTACGTTTCAGGTAATAATAGCTTTGTTTTTCACGTTTGTTTTGACTTCTTAATTTTTTAGTCATATTATTTAGATCATGGTTTCATTATATCCATAATGTAAAAAATGATATAAAAATAATATATATTCATTATATACACATTTAAGGTAATCTTTAATATTTAGTTAAAGGAAATGATATACACCGTTCATGGAGACGGAAGGCCGTAGGTGCGCATGAATGTCATTTCCATTTTATTATCATATCAAAAGATAGAAAATTGAATGATATATATATATATATATATATTATCATTATATTAGCATTTTTATTTCATATATATGATATATTTTTATTGAACCCATACTTAATACATTCCATGTAAAACATGAATGAATCACATCGCTCTATGAGGTGGAAGTCCACTATAGACATGAACAACATTATCCTTTTCTCAAAAACTGTAAACATGAATATATTTTTGAAATAATATTTTATTACTAATATTAACATCATAAATATAATTTATAACATATATAAACAATAAATCCATCATTATTCCTAACCTTTAAAGGTGGAAATCGATAAAAATGACATTAATTTGCCAAGCGGTAGTCCACTGTAAACACAAAAAATTATTTCATAACCAATTTGATAGATGTGTGTTTGGATTTTTGTCCTAAAAAATAAATAAAAGATTTAATAATATGGATGATAATGATGATTTAAAAAAATCATTGTATAAAAAAATTAAATGTGGTGGAGGAAGAAATAAAATCGAGATGCTCATTAAAAAAAATTACCTCTTCGTTGGGTATTCTTCATCAGTTTGGTCCATGGTTTTCCTAGGAATGATTTTTTCTGAAAATAAGCATTTTAGTATAAGAGTAGGGTAGTTTTTATGTTATTGGAGATGATATTTTTCTAATCCAAATGGATTGAGAGGTTTGATGAAGGGGTGAGAGTGAGTTCCCTTGTATAGATGAGGAGTAGAATTTTGGTAAATACTAAAAATTAATCACTATTGGGAGGTCACTCATTATTCAAGTGGATAAAGGAATTATAATTAATTGGTTTGGGGTATTATATTGTAAGAAACCACGTTTTTCCGGACTGTCGTTTTGAGCAGAAATTAGAATTTTATCTATAGGATGATTATGAGTGAAAAAATGGCCATTCTATCATAACATCTGATCTTAGATAATTTTTTTGACAACTCCACTAGTCCTTGAATATATATATTACCTTAAGACAAGAGTTTGGGGGAAATCTGTTCTGTTCGAATTTTAGCAGAATAATTAATATTAAATATTATTAAATTAATTATTAAATTATTCATGCAGTTTCATTTGTTAATAACATTTAAATGGTCTGTCATATTGAGATTCCTTCTGCGATGTTGAGTCCATAATGGAGAGTTTATCCTAGGCAAGGCATAAACTCATGTCGGGCAACCGAGCCAGCCTGGGCCCTTTTTTCTTCTTTTCCATTTCTTTTATTTTCTTCATCCTCTTCATTCATCCTCCATACACATATCTTCTACACATCATCATTGTCCATTTCCTTTGGGGAGAATTGTAGTTTGATAAATAGAGTGAGTTGGGAGGCAAGAGGGGTACCGATTCGAAGCTCTCGACACGCCAAGTTAGTGTGTGACAACCGTGAGCCGCGAAATCTAGTGAACTCTGAAATTTTCCACCTGAATGTAGGACCATTTATGTTTTAGACATAAAATCCCTTTAAAAATATTATTAAGCCTTTAAAGCCTTATATTTATTTCTTGTGGCCTCTTAAGGATATATCTATTTTTTCTCGGGAGAAAACGGGTGTTTCAGGCATTTTGAGGGATTTCCTATTGGAAAACCCAGAATACATGGTGTGTGTTTTAGGGGAACACCTCATGTGTCCTTTCTATTCATGGAAGGCGATGTTTCCCAATGTACACACTATGTTCTTTGAGTACATGCCATGTAGTGGATGTTCGTGTGGTGAACTGTATGAAGTAAGACACAAACTAGTGGTTTTTAAGGAGTACACACCGTGTACAATAAGTACATGCCGTTTAGTGGTACATGGGAATGTTTTCATGTGAAAACTCACAAGGTGTGACTTTGTTGTGAATAGTGCATTCCATGTACAGTAATGTACTTTCTGTGCACTATTACGCAGGCAGACCTAATGGGTCTGGCCATGTGTTCTGGCCATGTACTACTTCAACTTAGTAAAGTTGGATATATATTGGGACCTAGAAGTCAGAATAGGGCATGTGAGTAGTCCATTCTAAGCATTTTTTCACGTATATCACAATGGTGTACTACTTTATACATTTATATGTCATATAAATTATGTTTTTGGGTTTACATTATAAATAGAGAGGGTCTTCCTCTACTTATCGAGTTCTTTTGTCACCTGAGAGTGAGACTTGGTGTGGATGATAGGTTGGGTGTTCAGACCAACCTAGTTGAGACTTTTGATATGAGATGAGCTATTAGCTATCTCATGTGACATAATATTTTGATCATGTTACTCCTGTGAGATATTCCCTTCTGGCCTATGAGTCCATGAGATTGGATACTTCCAAGGATCCCCTAGGGGATGCCTTTTCTTGTGTGTTGACCTAGGGAGTCCATCGTAGGATCTCTCTATTGTTTTTTAATTTATATGACCCTTGTTATGGAATTCTTATGTTTTCCTTTATTTGAGGATACTGTGTAAGATTTATTCATTACTCTTTTCTAAGGATACCATGTAGGAATCCTTCGCAGGGGTTCACCGGGAGGATCCCGAGTATGATATCTCCACAGTGTTTGACTTGAGAGACCCAGTGGCAGCCTGTAGTATGACCGACCCTGAGTTGTTATGTTGGGTTTGGGTAGAGATGGTGATCAGGTGTCACCAAGAACCTTTGACATACTTTTAATCCCAAGGTGCTTTGGATGTATTATTGGGTTGGGCGTTCCGGCCACCCTCACTCTTTTGTTTATATCTAACTTGGTTTGTTGATTTTGTAGTTGTTACGCAAAGTGCATCCGGGTTGGTGGATATTGAGCCTGATGAAAGGTGTCTTATTGTTTGTTGGTATGCCTAGTATGACTTGTGTGCCTGAGTAGAGGTGGTTTTTTTTGTAAATAGATTAATTTACCATGTTGTGGATGTGTTTTCCCATGTTGGTTTTGATTTGAGTGTTTGGTCTAGCCCAGCTAGTTAGGCTGATTGCTTCCCATGCCTAGAATTGTAAGGATGGAGTGGATTTATCTGACATGCTATGATATGTTATAGAATGTTAGCCAATTAGTTCTTGAGGATTAATTTGGATTCAATAAATTGTTGAGCACGATTGACTTACACAGGACCGTGAGAACCTGTTGTAGTAGACCATCGAGAGAATGGACGTTGAGGGATTCTCCAGAGTGTTTGCTTACTTTTACGTTGAGAGACCATAGGGGGGATGGATGTAAGTGATCCCTCAGAGTGTGTGTAGTTCCTCGATACAGGCCACATGGGGAATTGGACGTTGAGTGCTTCCCCAGAGCACCTTTTAGTTACATATACAAGCCTACATGAGGAATTGACGGTGAGTGCCTTCTTTGAGAGTATATTCTAAAGTTGCACTAGAGGGGATAGACTATAATTACTTACGAGAGGTTTTCTTATGTTTGATTGGTTAAACCAGTGGGGTCTGGCTGTGAGTACTTTCGAGAGGGTTATAAGTTCTTGTTTACCATGTTTAGAGATGTATTTTCGGTGTTGGCCGAAGCAGGTACATGTCGAAGGGATAACGATCCCAGAGATCGACTTATTGATACATGAATTGAGTGGAACAACGTCCAGCTCAATGACTTTGCATAGGATGTCTAGGAGATTGAGATTATGGTCCCAAGGATTGACTGCTGATGTTGTTTCTTGTTATTTGAATCATCTAATCATGAATATTCATATTAATGGATATGTGTATAGATATGGGACTATAAATGTATACATATATAGATATAGACGTTCGTGATGGTACTTGTCTAGTTTATAGGGGATACATACCCTAGGTTTGACTGTGGTTGAATGTTTGGCTTACTTTATTGTGCTTTAGCTAGGATGATCACGTTGTTGTGGCATACACTTAGCAGCACATTTATAATTTTCTTGTCTGGGTGCCCTACTGAGATTATTTCTCACAACTACATGTGCACCATGGTGTAAGTGTAGAAATTTTTTCAAATTTTGGGGTTGAGAAAGAGGTTCATGTTGTATATGGTTGAGGCCCAATGTTGCATGATGAACTAGAGCGGTTGGAGTGGTTCTACTAATCAAGCTGATGTATTTTGACAATGTTTGGAGATCGGGTATGTGGGTTGGATTGGAGTTTGTAGAAGAGCCCTAAACATTTACATTCAGCTTCGTTTTTACTTTTATCTATATGGCCGGCCCTGGGTGACTAGTGTTGTATTGTATTGCCTATATGTATGGGATTTTACAGCATTTTACTATTACAACTTGTTCTATTTCATTTGTTTATTTCGTCTGCACTCTGTTTACTTTCCGATGTGCATGATAATTATTTATTTATGCTATTTTATTACTTTGGTATGATGTAATAGTCTCCCCACTATGACAACCTAGGCCATTGCTGCTAGTCAGTAGTCTCTGGCATATGGGGAGGTGTGCTTGAGGCCTTGTGGTGAACCGGCTCGGAGCACCGGTTTAGAGGTGTCTGGGTCGAGAGGTTACAAAGTGAAATCACATGAGTTTCTTTTCTTGGTCATTACTATTTGGGATATAGTAGACATGAGTAATGGGAATGTGTCAGAACCTGTGATGGATATCAGACTAGTGAGTCGAGAACACTTGTTCTGGTTAGAAGTCCTGGTTTCTAGGGTTTCAGATTACTGTTCAGATTTTGTGATGTTACAGTTGTATATGATTTTCTCCTTGAGAGACATACATGTTGTGTGGTGTTTTTATTTACTAGGAATATATAGCTCTTGGACCTTGGTAATATGAAACGAATGGATTTTGACTCTTAGCCGGCAAATGCAAGAGGCTTCTCATGCATCACACTAGGCACGTAGGATTTATAGTATATAGGCCTGCAAGTGTGTGTTTTTATTGACGACTGAGACCTTTGGGTATGATTACGTATAATATTTACTCTGATGAAAAGTTATGTGGACCTACGTTGAGGCATTGCTGTGAGTATAATGACTCAGTACTCGTGCACAGGTGGTGCAGTGACCACAGTTGGGTGATATGACATGTGATGCCTTTCTTTTTAACCCTTATTGGGTGTTGTTTCACGGGTCTCTGTTTATCTAGTTTGATCATTGAGAACAATGTTAATATATTCCAAGTATTTTATTATGAACCAGACTTTCTTGTGGTATTTCTGTATACAAATACCTGATGGGAGTCAGTTATGTTCTATTTTTCTTGTGTTGTGAACTATAGGGTATAGTTTCTTCTAAGGATGTTGGAAGAGGATCAGGGCCCTTGTAGGTTGTGTTTTGGTTTTGACTTTCTTTAGTCGTTGTAAAATTTACAGTCTTCTAAGTGGTTTTGGTTCTTTTTGGCTAGGTGGTTAGAACTTGTGGCCCAGTTGTGAGGAATTTTATGTAGGGTTAGGTGGATGACATAGAGACCCCTAGTTTTGACTCTAACCCTTGTAGGTCGATGTCTCTTTCGTTATAGGGAAACCTGTGTGAGAATGGTTGGCCCGTGTTTTCCAATTCCTTTTGGCGGTTCTTGTTTTTAATGACTGGATTCGATGGGTATGACTGTTCGGGTGCCTGGCATTGTCGAACAGTGTTTCTGATGTTACTGTTGTGGGTGGAATCATTTGAATCTAAATCGGTGAGTGACCGGGTGCGAGCTGAGGAATGATGTTTCAAGACTTTCTATAGACTCAGATCCCGGAAGTTGTGTTGGAATGTCCTTATGTTATAGAGGTGACATTGTGAAATGTCAGATTTCTAGGAAATGGTTAACCCATTCTTGAATCATGGTCAGGTTTTGGAAGGATGTTATCATGGATCGGAGGGAGGTAGACACACCTTTAGTGAAAGCTTAGTGTACTATTATAAGAGATGATGATGCACTATCTTGATTCTTCTTGAGTATGATAAGAGCGCTTCAACCCCGCATTGAGTTACATTTTTCATTCATAATGTTCATCCCTACTAAGGATGAAACCTTTTTTAGTTGTGCTCTCGGAGTCGTGTAAGGAAATACCTATGATGGGGAGTGCACCATTGGTCCTTTGAGGGTGTTTTTCCTTTTTTAGGTTAAACATCGGTGTTTTCCGGGAGCTTTTGAGCACATAGTTTTCTTTTAATATGATTACAAGGGTAATCATATGGGGAGGAGTACAAGTTTGGTTGTAGTTGAATATATTCTGTGTATAAGGTGGTTGTTAACGCTATATGACTGGTCGTTAGATGGTCCAGATGGCTTGGTTGGGCAGATTCTCGGGATGGGATGAATGTAGCTGGTCATTTCACTAGGCTTCTCGGGGACGAGAAGGTTTATGGTGGGGAGTTTGTAAGAAAACGTATTTTCCCTGACTGTCGTTTTGAGAAGAAAATTTAATTTTTGATGTTGGATACTCATGAGGGGTAAAATGGTCATTTTACCTAGAAGATGATCTTGGATTATTTTTCTGACAACTCCCTTGGTCCTAGAATAGGGAGTTTACACTAGGACAAGGGTTTGGAGGAAATTTAAGATGTTCTAATTTTAGCGGAATGTTTAATATTTAATATTATTGAATTAAATATTAAATTATTCTCACAGGTTCATTTGTCAATAAATATTAAACGAAGCATTGGATTTAGATTGCATCTATGTTGCGTATTCTAGAATGGGGACTTTATCATAGGACGTCATAAACTCATGTCGGGCACATAGATTGGTCTGAGCCCCTTTTTTTCTTTTCATTTTATTTTCATTTCTTCCTTCTCCTCTTTCCTCCTCCTCATTTGCACGTATCCCAAATGTCATCCTTGGATGTGTAATTTGGGGATAATTGGAGTCTGAGAAAGAGAGAGAGTTGGGAGTCAAGAGGGGTACCTATTCTAAGCTCTCAGCATGCTGAGTCGGCGTGCAACATCCATGAGCCGTGAAATCAAGAGAAGCTTCGGCAATTTCCGCCCAAAGGTAGGGACGTTTATTTATTTGACATAGATCCCATTTAAACTTGTTTCATTAAGTCTTTAAAGACTTATATTGCTTTCTTGTGGACTCTTAAGGTTAGATCTATTGTTTTGGGGGTGAAAAAAAGCGTTTCAGGTGTTTTGAGGGATTTCCCATCGAAAAACCCAGAATACATGGCATGTGTTCTAAGGAAACCTGCCGTGTGTTCTTCTTGTTCAGGGAAGGATATTTTTTACAAAGTAAACAGTATGTACTTTGAGTACACACTGTGTAGTGGATGTCCATCTGACCAATTGTGTGAAATAAGACATAGAATAATGGTTTACAAGGAGTACACGCCGTGTACTATAAGTACACGACGTGTAGTGGTACATGGGAATGTGTTTCGGTAAAAATTCACTCCAAGTGACTTTTTATGAACATTACATGCCATGTATAGTAATGTACACACCGTGTACTATTACATAGGCACACAACATGGGTCTGGACATGTGTTCTGGCCAAGTACAACTTTAACATAGTAATTTTGGGATATCTTGGTCCTTAGAAGTCAGAATTGGGCATGTGAGTAGTCCATTCTGAGCATTTTCCACGTAGATCACAATGGTGGAATCATTTTTAAATTTAGAGGTAATATAAATGATTCTTTTTGGGTTTATATGTTAATAGAGAGGTTCTTCCTCTAGTTATTGTGTTCTTTTGTTCCTTGAGAGTGAGACTTGGTGTGGATGATAGGTTGGGTGTTCGGACCAAGGTAGTTGAGAATTTTGAGATGAGATGAGCTAGGAGATATCTCTTGTGACATATTATTTTTATCATGTTCCTCTTGTGAGGTATTCCCTTCTGGACTGTGAGGCCATGAGACCGGATACTTCCAATGATCCCCTGAGGGATGCCTTTACATATTTTCTTACATAGGGAGTCCCTTGTAGGATCTCTCTCTTGTTTTTCCATTGAAAGGACCCATGTTATAGAATCCAAATGTAGTCCATAATTTTAAGATCCTGTGTAGGTTTCCTCCCTTACTATTCGCTAAGGATCCCGTGTAGGATTCCTTCTCTTGTGTTTTCCTAGTGGATCCCGAGTATGATGCCTCCTTAGTTTTTGACTTGAGGGACCCAGTGGGTGCCCATTGTTTGACCAACCCTAAGTTGTTATGTTGGGTTTTGGTAGAGATGGTGATCGGGTGTCACCTAGAACCCGTTCCAAACTAGTAATCCCACATGGATTTTGATTTATTATTGGGTTAGGAGTTTGGGACACCCTCACTCATTTTTTATATCTAACATGGATTGCTAATGTAGTACTAGTTAGAAGAGGTGCTTCCTGGTTGGTGGATGTGCAACTTGACGTAGGGTGTCTTCTTGTTTTTTGGGATGCCTACCATGCCTTATGTGCCTAAGTATAGGTGGATTATTTATAAATAGGGTAATTTACCTTGTCGTTGAAGTGTTTTCCCATGTTTGTTTTGATTTGTCCATTTGGTCTAACATTTCTTGTTAGGATTCTTGCTTCCCATGCCTAGTATTGTTATAAAGGAGTGGTTTTATCTAACATGTTGTGATATGCTATAGACTATTATCCATGTAGTTCTTGAGGTTTACTTTGGCTGCCATATATCATTGTGCACGATTGACTTACCGAGGGTCGTGAGATCCTAGTGTAGTAGACCATTGGAAGAATGGATGTTGAGGGATTTTCTAGAGAGTCTGTTAACTTTTACGTTGTGAGACCATAGGGGAGATGGATTTATGTGCTCCCTTAGAGTGTCTATATTTTATCGATGCAGGAAAAATGGGGAATTGGACGTTGAGTTCTTCCCAAGAGTGCCTTTTAGTTAACAATACGAGACTATAGGAGGAATTGACGTTGAGTACTTTCTCAGAGAGTCTTTGTTAAATATGAACTATAGGGGAGAGAATCTGAGTTCTTCCCAGAGGGTTTCTTGTGTTTGATTGGTTGAAACGGAGGGGTTACTCTGTGAGTACTTCCTAGAGGGTTACTTGTTTTTATTTAGCTTACTCAAAGACATATTTCTGGCGTTGGACTAAGCAGGTACATGTCGAAGGGATTAGGGACACAGAGATCGACTTATTGAAACATGTCTTGAGTGGCACAATGTCCAGCTCGATGCCCTTGCATAGGATGTCCATGAGATCATGCTTATGTTCCCAAGGATCGACCACTGATTTTGTTTCTTATTATTGGAATCACGTAATCCTAGATATTCGTATTTATGTATATGTTTATAGGTATGGGACTATACATGTGTATGTATATATATATGTAAATCCACGATGGAAATTGCCCAGTTGACATGGATTATATACCCTATGTTCGACTGTGATTTCACATTAGGTTTACTTCCTTTGTTGTGTTCCAGCTAGGCTGAGCACATTGCTTTTGCATAAACATAGCAGCACAGTTATAGGTTTCTTATCGGGGTGCCCAACTGAGATTATTTCTCACCCAAAAACATGCACCTCAGTGTATGTGTAGACCTTATGTCTACTTTTCAGGTTGAGCACGAGTTTCATGGTGGATAGGGCTGAGGCCTAGTGTTGCATGATCGAGCGGAGCTGCTTGAGTGGTTCTACTGATCAGGATGATGCAGTTCAACAGTGTCCGGAGATTTGGTATGTGGGTTAGCTCAGAGTTAGTTGTAGATCCCTATAATTTTCATTTGTTTTCTTTTGTATTTTTATCTGTATGGTCGGCCCAGGGGATGACTAGTGTTGTATTGTATTTCATAGCTATTTGGGATTTTACATCATTTTACTATTACAAATTGTTCTATTTCAGTTGCTTATGGTTTCTGCACTCTGTTTACTTTCAGATGAGTATGATAATTATTTATTTTCGTTGTTTTATTACTCCTGTATGAGGGCATAGTCTCCACACTATCACACCCTAGGCCCTCGCTACTAGTCGGCAACCTCTGGTGTGTGGGGAGGCGTGCTTGAGGCCTTGTGGCAAGCCAGATCGGATAACCGGTTTACTGGATTCCGGGTTGGGGAGTTACATATATGTTTTATAAACATCTAAACCTCAAAATAAATTTTATTTTTTAAATATTTGGTACCATAACTCTTAATATTCCTTATTTTTATCAGTTTTGTTTATTATTACACTAAACTGTTTTCTAAAATATATAATTCATCGATTAAGAATAAAATTAAATAATCTACTCTAGATAATTTTTCCCCTGACTGTAAATATAAAATATATTGTATAAAATAAAAATTCAATGTTTGTCATAAATTAATTTTATCTCAAGCGCATATAACGAGAAAAAAACCTCTTTAACTATAACTGTGCTGGTAACGTTTTTACCATTCATGGGTCAATATGTTCATTATAAAGGGTCCATTGGGATAGGAATGGAACATATTTGATAATTATTATAATTTTCAAATCAGTTTTCAGAATATATAATTTTGAGTAATTTTAAATCATTTAGTAATATATCATTAATTATTAAATAACCTCAATGCCAATTTTTTTAATTTTTTAATTAATTTTAGATTTAAAAATATCACAATACTAATGGATTTTTACAATATTTTTTTCAAAACCTTATAACAAGATATATTCATCTAAAAAAATTTAACATAATAATTCATCAATTTTCTTCTCTTTTAATATTTTTAGTACCATTTATTATTGTTTGTCTTTAACTAAAAAGTTACAGTGTCAAATTTTCTTAAGAATGTAATGTAATTTATCAATGAAAAACTAAAATAATTTATCATGAATTAGAAAACGAATTTTAAATTCATAATAATATTTAATACTAAACCTATATTATTTTTTACCCATCTAAATTCATTTATAGAAATTGAAAGTATTAAAAATATATTTTTTGTGTTTTTCATTACATTACTTATTATGTAGGTCCTATTCTATGTCAAGAGAAATAAAATTTCTAAATTTTAAATAAATATATGAAAAATTTATAAATAAACACATAAAATAGAACTATGATAATAATTTAGGTTTTTTATCTCTTATCATTCTAATTTATCCCCCCCCCAATATACCCATTATTAGAGTAGCAATGATAATTAATTTTTGTTTCCTTAACTATTCAATTTTTGGTAAACAATTAATCTAAAATTATTATTAATTTAAAAATATAATGATTATAAATATGGAATACATTTTTAAGAGTAAAAATCATTGAATTGTGAATAAATAAACCTAGAATAATCCTACAGACATGATGAGAAAACATGTTTTTTAAAGAGAAAAATATCAAAAGACTCAAATGTTTATGTCCAAATTTAGTATGAAATGGATTTTAATGAAATAAATTTGATTTATGGATATAAAATATAATTAATATTAATTTATAAATATTTGAAAATCTAATTTAACATTATAACTAAATTAAATGAAATTACATTTTTCAACTAATGTTCATTATTTTTCCCTATTCATTAAAAAATGATATTTTTCAAAAAAAACCCTGAAATCTACCAGAAGATAATTTTGATATAAATATTTAATATCAATTCAAATGAGTTTAAGAGATTAGAAAATTGACTTTTAAAACTATTGTTACACAAAAAGGTGACACAACTGGTTTTTAGAAAAAATATACAGTTTTAAGCATAAAATTAAATTCATTTTTATCTCTTTCCTAGAAAACAGGTTAGATGAATTATAAAATATTGATTGAATATATAATATACAAAATTTATTAAAATCATAAAAAATAAGATATTTTGTTATTTTATTGTTATAAAACACATTTTTCTGAAAAGATGTAGCTTTCAAAAATATAATATCATTTATTTTTAAAAGAGTTTTATTTTCAGTAATAATTAACTTGTCACCATAAAATTAAATAAATATGTGTGAAATAAATTTTCATAATTTTTTTAATCCTATTCATTAATTTGATTATAATTTATATAAAATAATAATCATATTAAATAACAAGTTTTAAATAGTTTTTCTTTTATGGTTTAAACTCGATGTTGTTGGAAATGAAATATAAATTTGGAAGTGTGGGTAATACAAGAAATACAGAACATTTCATGTAAAAAAATATAGACACAAGGTTTCTTGTAATGTAAAATATAATGATATTAAATATTCCGTAAAAGTATTTCAGAAAATATTAAGGTGTTACATGATACCCCACTAAAAATAATTTCTCCTAGTAAATTCATCTCGATAATCAAAGGAACATTTGATAATTAGTTTATAGAAACCCACAACATATAAATGAATAACAAAAAATAAATTAAAAATGGGATGTCATAAACATATCTGTTATAAGGCCCCAGCCTTAAACCTTACTTAATCTTGTGTTATTACAAGATTACACATTGAGGATCTTTTTGGGTTTAGAGTTTTAGAGAATTAGATCATAAAACTTGCATTGCATTCCACATATAAACAAAGAGGTTACATAAAGATAGTATTCTTCATTCCCATCAATGGAAACACATTTAAAATAAAACATGGATTATTTCTTGACACTTCATTGACACTATCATCATATCATTTACCTTTCCCTTGACCTGTGAAAAACATTTCAAAAAAACGTGGGATGAGCATAAAAAGCTCAGTATGGGTTATAAAAACATGGAAAGGAAACATGAGTTCATATATACATAAGAATGAAATCATACTTTACCCATAAAACATATGCACTTTAAAATACCTCATAAAATCATGAATAAATCATAGAAATCATAAGACATAAAGGTAACATGAGGCATTCATAACATTCTTACGTAGGGAGTAACCCTCTTGGTTACTTTTGGAATACCCATCACAGTATATTCCCTAAAATCTCTTCGGAGAAACCTTAACGTTTCACTCTTTCGCGTTACCCAATGCATTGGAGAGCTATATCGGGCTCACCCGCCCTTAGTTTATCACGAAACCACCCGTCTTCATAATAATGCCCAAGAACCATAACATAATCGTATCACATAAAACATGCATAAAGGAAACATAACATTTCCACATTTCAATCACAAGATATCAATACAACACAAAAACATTGTGAAAACCATTTTCAATACCAAAATAAAAGTAAAGTAAATCATGGTATTTATTTTTTTAAAAAAAAGAAGTTATGGCTTGTAGAGGAAGCCGAAACTCAAATAACGGTAACGACGGCGGAGAATACGTTGTCTCCGCATACGTACGAAAAAAACATTCCCTTTTGTCGTTTAGTAAACACTTCGTATAAAAAAAATTCCTTTTGAATAAACGTAAAATTCAAAGGGGTTTATACACCGTATAAAAGAAAGTTGTGTATAAAACGAAATATGCCTCAATGAAAGGAGATTGAGACGAAGTCCCTTACCTCGGGCCCGACTTGACTCGATCGTTCTTTAACGTCCTGAATAATAAACTTGAGTTAATTTATACTTGATTAAGAACCTTTTTAAAGTTCATTATTCCTTTTATATCACTTATTGCCATGTTATAAACATTATGTAACCATTTACGTTAATAATGTTTGTTTTCTCAATATTTGGTTCTTAAGTCGAAAGTGGACTTCTTACAATTACATGTTGTTCGTGTGGTCAAAGGTTCTTTATATCCAGAATGAAATTCCCGATTTGGATATAATATGTATCATATATATCCATCATATACATGTATTTATAATATTACATAATCATTTAGGGGTAAGAAATGAAATGCACCGTTCATGGAGACGGTAAGCCGTACGTACGCATGAACGCTACTTTCATTTCTTTGTCATATTAATGGAATTAAAACTAAATGAGAGGTATGTATATTTTAATTCCAGAATTATATTCATCATTTAGATATATCATTCATTATATATATCCATTATATACATGTACCTTTAATAGTACATTACATTTGGGGATAAGAAGTGAAATGCACCGTTCATGGAGACGGTAAGCCGTACGTACGCATGAACGCTACATTCATTTCTATATCATAATCTAATGGAAAGAAATAATAATGATATAGAGGTAGATTATAATTACAGTATAACATCATATATAATAACTTCAAATCCATCCTTTACACGTCCCACATATGGAATTAACGAATCACATCACTTTGAGGGGGCGGTAGTCCACACTTCCTTAAATGAAGATATCATGTTTTACCCATAATGGAAACCATAAAGATATGACCAAAATGAAAAATTCAGAAGCTTAAAGAAAACATAAACATATTATATATCATATATAAATATAGTGACATCTTAATGACCACCTTTGAAGGTGTTAAATGAGTATTGAACAATCATCGTTTCGGGAGGCAGAATTTCGCCATCCACAGAAACCGTATGTTCTTTAACCATTTGATGTAGTTGTGTGAGAGTGTAGCTCAAATAAATCTTATAACAACATCCTAGTATATTGAATATACTGGAGTTGTTACAAAAGAAGTAAATAAAAAGAGTTTAGAGGGTTGGAGAAGCAAAATAAAACAAATGAACAAGAGGGAATGAATTACCTTTAAAAGTGTCACTCCTTTTGATTTGAGCCTAAAGGCTTCCTTTGAAAGGATTCTGCCCAAAGGGAATCCTCTTGGATGAGGAGAGGGATATGGAGAGAGTAAATGGGCAGGTTTTGGACGAGCCAAAGGCTTGAGGAGTGTGTGAAATGAGGTAGAGTTGGGGGCCTTTTATAAGAGGACAGGAGGGGCACTTTTGGAAAGTAAAGAAATATTACTTTCTTTGAAAATGTTTTTCGGTTTTAAAAGGTCCCACATTGATATAATTCGTGTATAAGGTGATAAGGGTTTGAAATCCACTCATCCAATTGGTTTTGGCCATGTTTAGGTCTTATATTTTTCATTATCTTTCCATTTTATTTAAATTGTTAAATAATGATGTCATCGCTGCATCATTATTATGTCATAAATAATTTAATTTATTTAATGTCTAAAAATTATAAAAAAAATACTATGATGTAGGAAATCTTTTTAGGTTTCCAATGAATATTTATAATAAAAAATATGATCTTTATAACCCCATGTAAATTTTTTTCGTAAAACATATTAGGTTTGTGTCATTTTTACTTTTACATTAAATAAAAAGTTATTTATGTCATTTCCCATCCAAAGTGTCCCCATGGGGTCCCCAAGTTGACCCATGACTTGTCTTGGTCGGCCATGACACAACCAATGAGGGAAGGACATCTGTCAAGCTCATCTTATTTTATTAAATCATTATTTTTACCTTAAACTACACTAATTACCACTAATCGCGATTAAGAACTTAATAAGTTACTATTCACCAAAAAATTATTATAATATCATTGAACCACATTTTACTTCTTAAAGAAAACCATTTATGTCAGATTTTTTAAATTCAAGACACAATGATGGCAAAATTTCATTTAAACGGAAAATCAGTCTTTATAAGTACCACTTAGTGGTTCCACTATTCATCAAAAATTGAAGTTTTTCAGAAAATTACCAAAAATTCACCCTAAGATATATTTGATATTACGAATTCAAAAATGAATTCTATTTTACAAATTTCAAAACATATAAGTCACATTAATTAATTTAATAATTAATTCTTGCTGTCAGAGCAAATAGCGTGTTTTTATGAAACAATAAGTATCAAAAGATTGACACTAGTTTAAGTCCGATTTCAAAGTGAAATTAATTCCAACGACCACTATTGGATTTAATGGTAAAAATATTTTCTAATTTCACTTTATAGACAATTCAAAAGATAATCTAATCATATAAATAAATTAGATTAAAAAGAGGTTTTGAATTAAAATACAACATTTTACACTATTCATTAAAAAATGAAATTTATCAGAAAGGTACCAAAAATTTACACAAAGTAAATTTTGATGTCCCGATTCTAAAGAAGAGTTATATTTGGTCCAATAGAATTTATAAGATTGATCAAAACTATATTTAATGACGGTTCTCCGTCAAAAGGTGATAAGTGGACCTTTCGTGAAAATTAGGGTATAAATGCCTAAAATTGATCACCTTCCGTATTTTAAGCCTTTATCTTTTATTGGGTAAATGTAAAAACATTTAAAAACATATATAATCATATTTTAGTTATTTCTATCCATTCCCACCAGTACAACGACTACTCGTTAACTAAAATTTAAAATAATATTATTTTATTACTTGTGTGCAGCGTAAGTTTTCAAAGAAACTCATCGTTGTGTACCGAGTACGCTATCGAACGTAGAAACCCCTTTTAATTAAAATTAATATTTAATTCGTAAATATTAATAAATAAGAAAATTATTTATTCTTTATTTACCTGGGATGTTACATCCTTCCCCCCTTTTCGGAATTGCGTCCTCGCAATTTTATTCACTTATCAAAATAAGTGGGGGGTATTTATCCCTCATAGCATTTTCAGATTCCCATGTTGCCTCTTCAATCATGTGGTTTTTCCACAAAACCATTACCTGGTAAATCACCTTATTCCGTAACACTTGCTCCCTGTGGTCAAGAATCTGGCCCGGTTGTTCCTCATAAGATAGGTTCTCTTCCAGCTGAACTACCTCTGGACTCAAAACCTGAGATGGATCTGGCATATACTTTCTCAACATCGAAACGTGAAAAACATTGTATACCTGAGATAAACTCGTAGGTAAAGCCACCCGGTATGCAACTGATCCAACTCTCTCCAGAATTTCATATGGTCCAACAAACCTTGGACTCAGCTTTCCTTTCTTACCATATCTCATCACACTTTTCCAAGGAGAAACATTGAGAAAAACATGATCACCTACCTCGAAAGATAGATACTTCCTCCGGTTATCCGCATAACTCTTCTGCCTACTCTGAGCTGTTCTCATGTGCTTCTGAATCAACTGAAATTTTTCTGCCATCTCTTCTACCGGTTCTGGTCCCATCAGCTTCCTTTCACCCACTTCATTCCAAAATGCTGGAGTTCGACACCGCTTCCCATATAATGCCTCAAATGGTGCCATCTGTATACTGGAATGAAAACTGTTATTATAAGAAAACTCAACCAATGAAAGTTGTTGGTTCAAACTTCCTTGATAATCCATAGAACAAGCTCGTAGCATATCCTCCAATGTCTGGATTGTTCGTTCTGACTGCCCATCTGATTGAGGATGAAAAGCTATACTAAAATTTAATTCCGTACCCAACGACTTCTGAAGGCCTTTCCAAAAGTAAGATGTGATACTAGGATCACGATCAGATACAATGGGGAGAGTAACTCCATGTAACCTGACTATCTCTTTAAGATGCAAACGGGAATGTTGATCTAGAGAGAAAGTATCTCGTATAGAAAGGAAATGAGCAGATTTGGTAAAGTGATCAACAATAACCCAGATTGCATTATTACCTCGAGATGTCCTCGGTAATCCCACAACAAAGTCCATGGATATGTTTTCCCATTTCCACTCGGGCACTAGTAAAGGCTGAAGCATCCCTTTCGGTAACTGCCGCTCTGCTTTAACATGTTGACATGTCAAACACTTCACAGTAAAATCAGCAATGTCTCTTTTCATTCCATCCCACCAGTAATACTCCCACAGATCTTTGTATATCTTAGTACTTCCAGGATGAACTGAAAACGAGGAACTATGAGCCTCACATTACAACTCATTCTTCAACTGTGAATCACAAGGCACACATAACCTCTTCCCAAACCTCAAAACACAAACACAAACTTATCCAAGAACTCATGGAAAATTTTATTCATAAGGTCCATGAATACAGCAGGTGCATTGGTTAACCCAAAAGGCATAACTAAAAATTCATAATGGCCATATCTAGTACGGAATGTAGTCTTCGGAACGTCTACTTCTTTTACTTTCAACTGATGGTACCCCGACCTCAAGTCAATGTTCAAAAAATACTGAGCTCCCTGGAGCTGATACCACTTCATTCGATGGACCAACATCTGCTGAAGTTGTTGCAAAGGATTTCACCACCCCTTTCTGCTTGTAGTCTATCTTAATTCCCCCAGTTCAGTTCTTTGTTGGACACTCGTTTGCATAATGACCCATTTCATTACACTTAAAACATCTAACCGTTGGCTTTTCATTTCCAGCTTGATCATCTTCCTTACAGTTACGAGAAATATGACCAGACTTACCGCACCAAAAGCACTTACTAGACTTGGTTAAACATTATCCATGATGAATTTTTCCACACTTCTCACAGGATGGATATTTGGTTTTCTTACCTCCTTGCTTCTTTGATGAATTCTTCCCCTTTTCCTGCCAACTGGACCTCTTATTCTGTTGTTTGTCATAGAACACCTGATCATCGGCAAACTCCACTTCCACCTTCTCCGCACATCTAACAAGTTTTTCATAACTTTTGAACTCACGAGAAGCTAAAGCCCTTCGATACTTTGGATTTAACCCTGAGTAAAAACAGTTTATTTTACTATCAAGATCTCGTATGAAGTTTGGAGCATACCTTGCCAATCGAGTGAACATTTCTTCATAAGCAGCCACTGAATCATCCTCCTACCTCAATTCTAGGAACTTTTTTTCCATCCTAAGATGCACCACCTTAGGAAAATATTTCTCAAGAAACATACCTTTGAATTCTTCCCAGTGAAGATCCTCAATCTCATCACTATCCCTTATATTTTTCACCATCGACCACCACTGATCAGCTTCACCTTCAAAATGGTAAACAACAAGACTAACCTTTTGATGTTCTGAACACCCCATGACATCAAAAATATTCTCCAGTGATTTAATCCACCCTTCAGCTTGCACAGGGTCAGATGATCCTCTGAATGATGGGGGATGTTGCCTCATGAAATGTTCCACCACTGACATGTTCCTCTGCGGTTGATCTGGCTGATCTCGTGCATGGATACCACCACCATTTATAGCCTGAGTCAACTGTGCCATCACTGCAACAAACTGTTCAGTTCCGATTCCGACCATCTCAGGTTGCTGATTTGGAAGGTTATCTTCCTCCTGATGTCGTCTCAACATAGCTGCTTTGTTTCCTCTGCGGAAAACCATTCTGAACACAGAAATATCTTAGGCGAAGCAACATGGTAATCTTCAAATGCTATATCACTTCAATTTTTTTTTGGATAATCATTTAACATAATTCTAACTCCTAAAGTTGTCTAAACCGACCTCTGATACCAACTATAAGGCCCCAGCCTTAAACCTTACTTAATCTTGAGTTATTACAAGATTACACATTGAGGATCTTTTCGGGTTTAGAGTTTTAGAGAATTAGATCATAAAACTTGCATTACATTCCACATATAAACAAAGTGGTTACATAAAGATAGTATTCTTCATTCTCATCAATGGAAACACATTTAAAATAAAACATGGATTATTTCTTGACACTTCCTTGACACTATCATCATATCATGTACCTTTCCCTTGACCTGTGAAAAACATTTCAAAAAAACGTGGGATGAGCATAAAAAGCTCAGTATGGGTTATAAAAACATGGAAAGGAAACATGAGTTCATATATACATAAGAATGAAATCATACTTTACCCATAAAACATAGTCACTTTAACATACCTCATAAAATCGTGAATAAATCATAGAAATCATAAGACATAAAGGTAACTTGAGGCATTCATAACATTCGTACGTAGGGAGTAACCCTCTTGGTTACGTTTGGAATACCCATCACAATATATTCCCTATAATCTCTTCGAGGAAACCTTAACGTTTCACTCCTTCGCGTTACCCAATGCATTGGAGAGCTATATCGGGCTCACCCGCCCTTAGTTTATCACGGAACCACCCGTCTTCATAATAATGCCCAAGAACCATAACATAATCGTATCACATAAAACATGCATAATGGAAACATAACATTTCCACATTTCAATCACAAGAGATTAATACAACATAAAAACATTGTGAAAACCATTTTCAATACCAAAATAAAAGAAAAGTAAAGCATGGTATTTATTTTTCTTTTAAAAAGAAGGTATGTCTTGTAGAGGAAGCCGAAACTCAAATAACGGTCACGACGGCGGAGAAGACGTTGTCGCCGCATACGTACGACAAGAACATTCCCTTTTGTCGTTTAGTAAACAATTCGTATAAAAAAGATTCCTTTTGAATAAACGTAAAAGTCAAAGGGGTTTATACACCGTATAAAAGAATGTTGTGTATAAAACGAAATATGCCTCAATGAAAGGAGATTGAGACGAAGTCCCTTACCTCGGGTCCGACTTGACTCGATCGTTTTTTAACGTCCTGAATAATAAACTTGAGATAATTTATACTTGATTAAGAACCTTTTTAAAGTTCATTATTCCTTTTATATCACTTATTTCCATGTTATAAACATTATGTAACCATTTACGTTAATAATGTTTGTTTTCTCAATATTTGGTTCTTAAGTCGAAAGTGGACTTCTTACAATTACATGTTGTTCGTGTGGTCAAAGGTTATTTATATCCAGAATGAAATTCCAGATTTGGATATAATATGTATCATATATATCCATCATATACATGTATTTATAATATTACATAATCATTTAGGGGTACGAAATGAAATGCACCGTTCATGGAGACAGTAAGCCGTACGTACGCATGAACGCTACTTTCATTTCTTTGTCATATTAATGGAATTAAAACTAAATGAGAGGTATTTATATTTTAATTCCAGAATTATATTCATCATTTAGATATATCATTCATTAAATATATCCATTATATACATGTACTTTTAATAGTACATTACATTTGGGGATAAGAAGTGAAATGCACCGTTCATGGAGACGGTAAGCCGTACGTACGCATGAACGCTACATTCATTTCTATATCATACTCTAATGGAAAGAAATAATAATGATATAGAGGTATATTATAATTCCAGTATAACATAATATATAATAACTTCAAATCCATCCTTTACACGTACCACATATGGCATTAATGAATCACATCACTTTGAGGGGGCGGTAGTCCGCACTTCCTTAAATGAAGATATTGTGTTTTACCCATAATGGAAACCATAAAGATATGCCAAAAATGAAAAATACAGAAGCTTAAATTAAACATAAACATATTATATATCATATATAAATATAGTGACATCTTAATGGCCACATTTGAAGGTGTTAAATGAGTATTGAACAATCATCGTTTCGGGAGGCAGAATTTCGCCATCCCAGGAAACCGTATGTTCTTTAACCATTTGATGTAGTTTTGTGAGAGTGTAGCTCAAATAAATCTTATAAAAACATCCTAGTATATTGAAGATACTGGTGTTGTTACAAAAGAAGTAAATAAAAAGATTTTAGAGGGCTGGAGAAGCAAAATAAAACAAATGAACAAGAGAGAATGAATTACCTTTAAAAGTGTAACTCCTTTGGATTTGAGCCTAAAGGCTTCCTTTGAAAGGATTATGCACAAAGGGAATCCTCTAGGATGAGGAGAGGGATATGGAAAGAGTAAATGGGCAGGGTTTGGCCGAGCCAAAGGCTTGAGGAGTGTGTGAAATGAGGTAGAGTTGGGGGCCTTTTATAAGAGGAGAGGAGGGGCACTTTTGGAAAGTAAAGAAATATTACTTTATTTGAAAATGTGTTTCGGTTTTAAAATGTCCCACATTGATATAATTCGTGGATAAGGTGATAAGGGTTTTAAATCCACTCATCCAATTGGTTTTGGCCATGTGTAGGTTTTAGATTTTTCATTATCTTTCCATTTTATTTAAATCGTTAAATAATGATGTCATCGATGCATCATTATTATGTCATAAATAATTTAATTTATTTAATGTCTAAAAATTATAAAAAAATACTATGATGTAGGAAATCTCTTTAGATTTCCAATGACTATTCATAATAAAAAATATGATCTTTATAACCCCATGTAATATTTTTTTCGTAAAACATATTAGGTTTGTGTCATTTTTACTTTTACATTAAATAAAAAGTAATTTATGTCATTTCCCAACCAATGTGTCCCCATGGGGTCCCCAAGTTGACCCATGGCTTGTCTTGGTCGGCCATGACACAACCAATGAGGGTAGGACATGTGTCAAGCTCATCTTATTTTATTAAATCATTATTTTTACCTTAAACTACACTAATTACCACTAATCGCGATTAAGAACTTAATAAGTTACTATTCACCAAAAAATTATTATAATCTCATTGAACCACATTTTACTTCTTAAAGAAAACCATGTATGTCGGATTTTTGAAATTCAAGACACAATGATGGCAAAATTTCATTTAAACGGAAAATCAGTCTTTATAAGTACCACTTAGTGGTTCCACTATTCATCAAAAAATGAAGTTTTTCAGAAAATTACCAAAAATTCACCCTAAGCTATATTTGATATTACGAATTCAAAAATGAATTTTATTTTACAAAATTCAAAACATATAAGTCACATTAATTAATTTAATAATTAATTCCTGCTGTCAGAGCAAATAGCGTGTTTTTATGAAACAATAAGTATCAAAAGATTGATACTAGTTTAAGTCCGATTTCAAAGTGAAATTAATTCCAACGACCACTATTAGATTTAATGGTAAAAATATTTTATAATTTCAATTTAAAACCAATTAAAAAGATAATCTAATCATATAAATAAATTAGATTAATAAGAGGTTTTGAATTAAAATACAACATTTTACACTATTCATTAAAAAAAATGAACTTTATCAGAAAGGTACCAAAAATTTACACAAAGTAAATTTTGATGTCCCGATTCTAAAGAAGAGTTGTATTTGGTCCAATAGAATTTATAAGATTGATCAAAACTATATTTAATGACGGTTCTCCGTCAAAAGGTGATAAGTGGACCTTTCGTGAAAATTAGTGTATAAATGCCTAAAATTGATCTCTTTCCGTATTTTAAGCCTTTATCTTTTATTGGGTAAATGTAAAAACATTTAAAAACATATATAATCATATTTTTGTTATTTATATCCATTCCCTCCAGTACAAAGACTACTCGTTAACTAACATTTAAAATAATATTATTTTATTACTTGTGTGCAGCGTAAGTTTTCAAAGAAACTCATCGTTGTGTACCGAGTACGCTATCGAACGTAGAAACCACTTTTAATTAAAATTAATATTTAATTCGTAAATATTAATAAATATGAAAATTATTTATTCTTTATTTACCTGGGATGTTACATCTGTTACCCAATGTAACACATAACTAGGTCTCCAAATTGGATAACTTAAGTGGCATGAAAAGATTTCACTTTGGAGGAAAATTACAAATAATTATAGGTAGTGATATAAATCAATGATCACAAGAAAGTGGCTGATACAAAGAAAGATAGTGACTATAAAACCATAACCCGAATTAGCATGAAAATGTCATTGATTTTTTCATAAATAATGATAACAAGACAAAAATATTTTTCAATTTTTTTTCCTAGAGATGAATAATTTTTACAATAAGATATATTTACAAGATTTCATCCTATTTCGTATGCACTATCTCACCCTTTGGGTTTCCATCGATCAATCTCCACTTCATCCATTACTCTAAAAAATTTATGGTGAATTTTTTATTTCTATATCATGAATGGATCATATGATCCATAAATAAAATGATAAGTCATTTTGTCTGTCTGTAGTTATCATCACAACAAAATAGTTTTCACATGTTATCCAATAAAAATATTTCATCATATGGTTATATAATAAATTAATCTATAAATTTTCTACCAATGTTCAATATATACATATTTAAAAATGGTTAATCTTTTGACCCTTCCAAAAGAAGAAAATCCCAATCATTGGGAAAAATGTTACTAAATTTCACAAAATTAGTGTTACGTTTTCCCCCCATATATCATAAAGTCGATCATGATTGTCACTTACAAACCATGTGAATACCTTACACATGTTTTCTATGGAGACACATATATAAAATAAATTTACATAAACCATATTGGAAATATACAGGATTACTCATTCCTTACCTCGATTATTGGATATATTGTTGTAATATCCATAAATGATATCATGAAACACTGTATAAAAAAGGAATTAATTATTTCGAATGAAATTGTTACTATATAAATTAGGTATCTAAATCATTCATCTATTTATTCAAAATAAATATAAGTATCTCAAAATTGTGATCATATTTTTGATTAACTACCCTAAATCATTTGGTTTCGATAAAATTATAACCTTTATATTAAATAAATTATATTTTTCATCACAACCATTAATGAAATTCATTAAATTTATTAAAACAAATAAATATTGAACAATCCTTATATATTTACTAATTCAGATAACAGAATATATAATTTAAATACATAAATATTTCAATCCTCCCACTTCAAGGATTGGCAGGGAATATGTCTTTCCTTAGTCTAGAAGTTAATTATTAGGCCAGGGCTTTGAATTAGGTATGGCCCATGTCCTCTAAAGATAAGACATTGAAATAGTTGAATTTTTTCCACTATATGACCCATGTTTTATCAAAGTTAACATACTCTCCTCTATTTGAGATATTCTTTTAGGGTTTGTATTCAACCTTCTTAACATGTAAGAAAATGAGACTTTTGTATAATGTGTTCATTACCATGTATAATTGTATAAACTTACACCTTCCAATTATTCAGTGTTCCATTAATGTCACTGAATCTTACTATGTTAATCATATATCACAATAGAAAAATAAGAATAATCAAAATATCATTCTCTTCCATCATCATCCATTTTTTTTCAAATAATCACGGAATTTTCCATCAGATTAAATGTTAACATGATTCATTATAGTTCCATCCATCTAATAAAACCAAAGGAATAGTGTGAGAAATACTTCTCATATTGGAAATCCAAAATATCATGAAAATATATTTACGATATCTAAATAATTACACCTCGTTTTTAATCTATTAAACCATAGGATTGACCTAGGTCATCCGTGATCATAATCTATTTAAATATTTCATAATGGTTTATAATGTTTTTGGGAATTTTTAATGTATATCCCCTGGGAGTGTCAAACCTTGTATACTACAATGACCTTTTTCCTGCACTAGTTCCCGATTGATTATAGGTCCATACCGTGTTTTTGTTATTTTTACCCCTTGGTACATTTATTCCAGAGCCATATTCACTTTTGGTATCCATTTATAGATGTTGTTTTTAAAAAAAACCCACTCTATACTTTTTTGAAATTGCAATAAATCCTTATATATAAAATATTATCCTTATAGTTATCCTTATATACATCCCTATGAATATTCTGGTGATATCACAAGGGATATCACTAATGATTTCTCATCATAGTTTCCATAGGTTGACTAATCCATTTTTATACTGGATATAGAGTCCAATATATTATCATAAAAAAATAATATATATTTTTAGATGAATATCGATTTTGTTACACAATTACATGCCAGAGTATTCTATTAGTTTAGTTGGTATGGATAATTGGAACACAATCTCTTGATTTGGTGAAAGATATTACACATATCCCAAAAGGATCTTCCCATAAAGTACTATTATTCGACATAACCTACCTATTCATTTCCACATAACATAAGGAATGGAAAGATAAGAAAGGCTATGCATAGATCCTGAATAAGAATAAACATAAAATATATCAATTTATTATCATATGAATGAATAAGATAAGAATAGGGGTATGTGGTCATTAATATAACTTATATTGTACATACATAACTGATGATAGATCAAAACATGATTCATGTAACACCCCGACCCCAGTTTCCTAGAGTCGGTGCATTATTACATAACATTGGCATGATCACAAGAAAGATCAAATCTCGAAAGACCGATTGGTTTAGTAGCCTTGGAAATAGTAGATGTATTCATAAAGTTTTACATTACATCATAAAGTGAAAAACTACTACAACAACATACACTACTGGATAAAAGGCCTATACCGACGGTTCAAAACCGTGGGTATAGCCCCCAAAACCATGGGTATAGGCTATACCCACGGTTTTGGGAACCGTGGGCTGGAACGCCGTCGGTATAGGTCCCCAGCCTATACCCATGGTTTTCCAAAACCGTGGGTATAGGTGTTCTGCCACCGTGTCAACAAAACATTCCCAATTGCCACGGTGTCAATGGCTTTTACCCACGGTTTCAAAACCGTGGGTATAGATCCTAAAATAAAGCTGGAGGCGGGTTTCGATCCCCCGACCTCTTCGCTGCAAAGTACCGCGTCTACCACTACCGTACTATCAATTATGTGTATATATATATATATTTAGTTAAATATAGTTATATAAACCGTGGGTATAGAGGGAAGAACCGTAGGTATAGGACTCCCGCCAAAAAAATATCTTTCCCGCGGAAAAAAAATTTTCCCGCGCACACATGGGAAACCTATACCCACGGTTTTTCAAAACCGTGGGTATAGGTTTTTTATCCTATACCTATCCCCATGGTTCTCCTCAAAACCGTGGGGATAGGTACCCCTATACCCACGGTTCTTGAAAACCGTGGGTATAGGTCAATTTTCAAGACCTATCCCCACGGTTTTGGAAAACCATGGGGATAGACCCCCCTATGCCCACGGTTTTTGAAAACCGTGGGTACAGGTCTTGAAAATTGACCTATACCCACGGTTTTCCAAAACCGTGGGTATAGGGGGTACCTATCCCCACGGGTTTGAGAAAAACCGTGGGGATAGGTCCATTTTCCAGTAGTGATACTCACTCCATAGTCCACACTATTATCCCCTCATAATATCCCTGCAGGTCATTCAGAATTTAGTTCTTCACATCCTGGGAAAAATAAAACATAGAAAAGGGGTGATCTCAAATACCCAGTAAGGATAAAAATACTGTGGAAAACATTCATAAATAAGAATAAATATTTAAGGCAGTGTATAACTAAAACAAAAGCCTTTTAAAATTAAACTTCAACATAGTATGGAAAAAATAAAATGAAATAACGCTATTTACCTATTCACATGGATATTATACTAATCGAATAATCACATGCAATATCAATAACCACTTTCATAATGATGGAATGCATAATTCTAGACTATCATAACCACATAGCCAAGGATTCGTGCCAAGACTACAAATAAGATTTTGCCAAGGCCTTGTGCCAAGACACTAGTTTGTCTCATGAGACCTAACGATGCATCGAGGAGCTATATCGGGCTCCACCCGTCACATATTAAGTCCAATTCATTCCCATATGAAAAGGTTTAAACATAACATAAACATTCGTATTAAAACTAGCATACAAAATCTCAATACTTTAACTATAAACCATGAATGGTATAAAAATAGAACATCCACAGTCAAACATATCACATAAACTTTTATACAATATAGATATTTTGTATCATAATAAATCAACTTCAAATAAGCATTAAATCTATCAAAGGATGTTGACATAGATGAAATCAAAACACTTTTTAGAGAAATATCTCTTTCTATTTTGAAATTATTTAAGATTCATATTTTTTTAAAATAAATCATTTTCTTTGAAAATATTCTTATAAGCTTGTAAGAGAAGATTCAATGATTTTATAACGGTGGAAAATAGCCGCACCCGCCGTATAAGTTAAAAAAGCATTCTTACCTTAATTCTGTCAAAAAGGTTAAAAAGGACCTTGTTTGGAAAACGATGGAAACATTCCTTTATAAAACACTTATAAAGGTAAAAAAGGGTATAAATGAATTTATAACATAGTATCTAAAAGAGAAAGAACGATTTGAAATACATTTTTAAGAAACATGGATGTGTATGATAATGAGGTCCCAGTAGATAATCACGTATAAAAAACCTCAGATAATGAAGAGATTGCGAAATAAACCCTTACCTTGTACTTTTCCTTGGTTGGGGGTAGGTTAACCTCCTAAATAATGGTGAAATAATTGTTATTAAATTATACAAGAATCATATACATTAATATGATATCATATATGATCTTTTAACATTGATTTGTTAATAATTTCTTAGTATTATCGTTGTTTCGTGTGTTAACTTACTCGTTTTATTGTATATGTTTGGTTATGTAAGCCATGTTTGTAATGGATAGGTTGTATCTTATTCATATCCATAATTATATCAAGTCATTAAACATTATTTTTAAATAATAAAATGATAATTATACTTGAATGGATACGAGGGAGAATGAATCTCATTGCGTTCGTGGAGACGGTAGTCCGCACGTACGCACGAGCGACAATATCATTCTATTGATATTAAAATAATATATAATTAGATGGTATATCATATATACAGAATTATTATCATGTTATATTTTTTATTTACATGAATTATAAATCATTATTATACCCGTCCAAATAATAATTTATTGAATAACAATTACACCACGACGTGGAGACGGTAAACCGTACGTACGCACGTATGGTGACATGTTATTAAAATAATGGATATAATACTGAATATGGTTGTACCATATTTATAATAACATCACAGTATATATAAGATACTGGAGTTATTATTTTATAATGGTAATAACAAAGGTAGAAGAAGTGGAAGAAGAAAGGAACTTGGAAAAGGGGTGGTGAAATCATTACATCTTCTTCGGGTTCTTCCTTTGGATTTGATCAAAAGGGATCTTAGGATGACTTTATGACTAAAGGAATGCCTCTATAATTAAGTGAGGAAAGTATAGAGAGTATTTGGGCAGAGTTTGGCCGAACCAAAAGGCTTTGAAGGTGTGAGTTAATGAGAAGTGGGAGTGCCCTTTTATAAGAGGGGTGAGGGGCACCTTTGGAAAAGCTATAAATATTATTTCATAATAATTTCATATTCGGTTTCTAATGGCTCCAAAGTGGATTATTTAAATTTTAAAGTGATTATTGTTCTAAAACCACTCAACCAATAGAATTTAGACAGGTTTGGGTCATTATACTAACCTTATCTTTAAGTATTAACTATTAGTTAATTAGTTTCACTTTTACAATGTCTCTTTGTATTTTTATATTATATGGTTAATAAACATACTATATACATACAATAGTCCCCCAAGTGGTCCATTAATGATACAAATATCATTATATAAGTCTCATGGCCAAAACATAGATTTTTATGAATTTAATATCAATTAATAATATAATATGTTTTTAAAAAAACTCTATTATGTCAATTTTGACACTATTGAATAATTGATTTTTGTAAAAGTTATAACAGAATGATTAATTCGAAGAAAGTTAATTAAATCATTACTAACATGTAATATTAACCTATAAAATTAGTTTAATTCAAAAAAAGTCTCATATTATATTTATTTGGGTATCTACAATATCAATCATTTTAATTTTTCACTATTATGGTAATTACTGCATCACCATTGTGTCATACATAAATTAAATTATATAATCTCTAAAAATTATAAATAAAATACCATTATGTAGGAAATCTTGTTATATTTCTAATGAATATTTATAGTCGAAAATCCAACATATATAACCCTATGTAAAAAATTGTTTTCTAAAAGATATATGCTTGTGTCATTTTTGTATTCATTTTAACTTAATTAAAATAAAGTGTCCCTATGACTTACAAGTGGCACCATGGGGTCCCAAAATCGACCCACAGATGCCCATGGTCGGACATGTATCAACAAATAAAGTTAGGACACATTTTAGGGTAATTTGTTATTATTATATTATTTTTTAACCCTTATTTACCGGATTTACCTTTTAACCATGGTAAATAAAATATTTACCGAAGTAATTATTCAAAATGTCTAAAAATAAAAGTTACCTATTTACACTATTGGAACATCCTGATTCCAAATATGGAATCCATTCTTCCAAATTGAAAACATAGAATTGGCAGAAATTGATTTAAAATTAATTGCCGCTGTCAAAACAAAAAGCGTGTTTTTAAGATATAATAACTATCAAAAGATTGATACTTGTTTATGTTCGGTTTAATTGTGAAATTATGTCCAATTACCAACATTGTATTAAATGGTAAAAATATATTCTAAATATAATTTAAAACCACTCAAATTCATAATTTATCACTATTAATTATTTTGACTAAAAAAGATGTTTTTAATTAAAATTTAGTAATTTTCACTATTCATCAAAATATTAATGTTATCCGAAAAGTACCAAAATTTCACGTTAGGCTAAATTCGATACTATGAATCCAAAAATGAAGTCCATTTTGAGATATAAAATTTCTAAAATTTTATAAAGTAGGTATTACTATTCATAACGTCTAGTTTGATCGGTTGTGGTGTGTGTTAGAACTCGATGTTTCGTACAACACACGCTATTGCATTATTCAAAGAGAAGCGTACCATAGAAGCTTGGGGTGTCACATTCTCTCCTCCTTCAAATAATTTCATCCTCGAAATTTCTTGAATACTACCGTATGAAAAGACTTGGGTGGTTCTTCATCATAAGTTCCTCGGGTTCCCACGTTGCCTCTTCCATATTATGGTTTCTCCACAAAACTTTTACCAGATGCGTCATCCGGTTTCTCAGTACTTGTTCTCTCATATCAATAATCTTGATGAGTTCATCGCAATAAGATAGATCAGGTTCTAGTTCTAATTCTTCATAGGTGAGTTCATGCGTTGGGTCAGGCATGTATTTCCTCAACAGAGATACGTGGAACACATCGTGAACATTGGAGAGACTTGGAGGAATTGCCAATCGGTAAGCTACAACCCCAATTATTTCATGAATTTCGAATGGTGCGATGTACTTGGGACTCAATTTACCTTTCTTACCAAAACGTATGACTCCCTTCCATGGAGATACCTTCAGGAAAACATGATCACCGACTTGAAATTCCAAATCCTTCCTTCGATTATCAGCATATCTTGTCTGCCTACTTTGAGCAGCTTTGATGTGATTTTGGATTACCTCCACCTTTTCCATCATTTCCTCCACCAGATTTAGGCCTACAAGTTTTCATTCAGCAACGTCATCCCAATAGGTTGGTGTACGACATCTCTTTCCGTATAACGCTTTATATTGTGCCATTTGAATACTCGAATGGAAGCTATTATTATAGGAAAATTATACCAGAGGAAAATATTGATCCCACATACCCTGAAAGTCCTGGAGCAGAATCTCAAAATGTCTTCTAAGGTTTGAATAGTTTGTTCTGATTGTCCATCTGTTTGCGGGTGGTAGGCAGTGCTCAAATGAAGTTCATTATCCAAGGCTTTCTGAAGACTTTTCTGGAATCATGAAGTAAAACGAGGATCACGATCAGAAACAATCGATAGGGGTACTCCATGAAGTCTCACAACTTCATCAATATATAGTCTTGCTAGACGTTCCAGTGGTAGATCTTCTCTTATATCAAGAAAATGTTCTGACATGGTAAGACGATCAACAATAACCCATATTGCATCATTCCTTCTAGGAGTCTTTGGTATTCCCATGACATAGTCCATCGTAATATTGTCCCATTTCCACTCCGGTATGGGAAGAGGTTGCATGACTCCTTCAGGCTGTAGCCTTCCAGCTTTCACTTGTTGAAAAACCATACATCTTGACACAAAATCAGCAGTCTCCCTATTCATGTTGTCCCACCAAAAATGTTCCATGAAATCTTTATACATTTTGGTGCTCCCAGAGTGTATAGAGAAATTGGAACTATGAGCATCATCCAGCAATTCCCTTTTTAGATTAGGTATATCGAGAACACAAAGTCTCTTCCCGAATTTGAAAATTCCATCTTTATACACAAAGTCTCTCAATCTCCCATCATTCACAGCTTTAATTTTCTTTTGAAATTCATCATCATCGTTCTGAGAACTCTTAATCCTTTCTAGTAAAGATGTTTTGGTAACCATTTGAAAAAGCATTGATGTTTCACCTTACCTGGTTATTCCCATGTCCATCATCACTAGATCCATGAAAATTGGATCCCTTTCGATTCTCATATAGTTCAAAACTCCATGGTCTTTTCTACTCAAAGAATCTTCCACCTTTTTTTCCTTCCCCAGGTGGTAGTGTATCGTGCAATTATAATCCTTGAGTAATTCAAGCCATCTCCTTTGCCTCATGTTGAGTTATTTTTGTGAGAAAATAAACTTCAAAATCATGTGATCAGTATAAATCTCACATTTTTCACCATAGAGGTAGTGCCTCCATATCTTCAAAGAAAAGATAACAGCTGCTAACTCTAGATCATGAGTAGGATAGTTTTCCTCATGAATTTTCAACCATTGTCATGAATAGGCAATGACCCTATCATTCTGCATATGCACACAACCAAGTCCTTTCTTCGATGCATCACTATAAATAACGAACCCATCATTCCCCAATGGTAGAGTCAATATAGGACCATTGACTAATATTCTATTTAGTTCATCGAAACATTCTTCAAACTCTTTTTTCCAAACAAATTTAACCCTTTTACGTGTGAGCTACGTTAATGGGTTAGCCAATCGGGCAAAATTCTGGATGAAATGCCGATAATAACCTACCAAAACAATAAAACTTTGTACCTCAGTTATACTCGTTGGTGTTGTCCATTCTTGGATTTCCATGGTCTTAGAAATATCAACAGAGATTCTATATTTAGAGACAATATGGCCAAGAAAAGAAATTCCTTACGCCAGAATTCACATTTTCTAAACTTCACATATAATTCATGTCTTCTCAGAGTTTTCAGGATAATGCGCAAGTGATTTTCATGATCTTCGTCGCTTTTGGAGTATACCAAGATATCATCAATAAATACCACCAAAAAATCATCGTGATATTCCTTGAAAACTCTTTTCATCAGATCCATGAATACAAGGGGTGAATTAGTCAATCCAAAAGGCATTACAGTAAACTCGTAACCCGTACCTAGTTTGAAATGCTGTCTTCGTAATGTCTTCCTTCTTTACACACAACTGATGGTATCCAGATCGAAGGTCAATAATTGAAAAGTATTGAGCTCCATGCAGTTGGTCAAATAAATCAATAATGCAAGGTAGGGGATACTTGTTCTTTATTGTTATAGCATTGATCTCCCTGTAGTCGATACATAACCTCATAGATCCATCTTTCTTTTTAACAAAAAGATCAGGGGATCTTCATGGAGAAACACTAGAGAGAATAAATCCCTTATTACTCAATTCCTCTAGTTGTTTCTTTAGTTCAAATAATTCTATAGTGGTCATTCTATAAGGGTTCTTCGATATAGGACTTGATCCAGGAATTAAATCAACGGAAAACTCAACTTCTCGTTCTGGAGGAAGTCCAGGTAAATCCTCCAGAAATACATCTACATATTCTTTCACAACAGGTACATCCTCTATTTGAACATTCTTTTCCTCACCCACAGTCATTTCATTCTTTTCCTCCACAATAATTGAATTTATTTGAGCTACTGGGGGTGGATCTAGATAAGAATTAGGTGGTGACGATTCTGCTCTAAAGATAAGGTGTTCCTTATCATCTTCATCAAAAATCGAAACCTCCTTTTTCTTACAATAAATATTCACATCATAATCAGAAATCCAATATATACCGAGGATTATATCAAATTCAATCATAGATATGACGATGAGATCATCAGATAAATAACATTTATGTGCTCTAATGGGGACTGATTCATAAAACATTATTGCGATGATACTTCCCTTAGGCGTTTTAACTAACAACTCCCTTGTTAAATCAAATTTGAAATATCTAATTTTCTTAGCAAACTGGGAAGATATGAAACAATGAGATGATGCAAAATCAAATAATGCAATTGCTAAACTTTAGGAAACCATTAAATTACCTGCCACCACGTCTTTTGGAGCTTCTACCTCAGCAGTAGTAATATCATATGCTTTTCCTTTATCCCTTGGCCTTTTCTGAGGTAAGTTCCCCTGACGATTAGGACATTCATTTCCATAATGTCCAATATCCCTACAATTGTAGCAATGAACATTGGTAGCTTCCATCTTCCCTTTGCAATCACGAGCTTGGTGTCCTGTTTCACCACATTTGTAACAGATGCCCATTCCCTTCAAGCAAGTACCAGGGTGTTTCTTCCCAAATTTACCATAAGATGGATATTCAACCTTTCCTTTCTTCCCCTTATTTCCATTCCCAGATTGATCCGTAGATCTCTTCTTCTCTTGCTTTGCTTTACTGTCATAAGACATAGAGAATTCATTTTCTGTCTTGATAGCACATGAGACAATGTGTTCGTACGACGAGAAGGATTCTGAGACTAATGCTGAATGGAGAAATGATTTTAACCCATAAAAGAAGCGATCAATATTACTTATTGGGTTACGTATATAATATCCAGCATACCTTGCTATCCTTGTAAAGTTAGCCTCATACTTTGCGACATTTTCATCCTCCTTTTGTCTCAGACTCAGAAATTGCCTTTCTATATTTGCTCGATGGTCACGAGGAAAGTATTTTTCTAAAAATAGACCTTTGAACTCCCTCCATTCCATATTTGATACTTTATCATCTTCCTTCGTGATTTGAATCAATGACCACCATTCATCAGCATCTCCAGTGAGGCGGTAAACTGCCATGATTACTTTTTCCCTTTCACTACTCCCCAAAGCCTGAAATATTTTCTCCAGGGAATTTATCCATTGCTCAGCTACTAAGGGATTTTTACTCCCATTGAATGTTGGTGGGTTTTTCCTAATGAATCAATCTAACATTGATCCTCCATGATGCGGATGAGGGTGCTCCATACGGGTAAGGTTATTATTCATAACCGGAGTGAGTTGTCCCAGTATGGTGATTAGCTGATCGGCACTAGTTGCATCACCAGCTCCACTATAATTATCTAGAACAGGAGGTCAATCCCTACATGGAGTGAGAGCATTGATACGGTTTCCATTTCTTCCACTAGGTGCCATTTCTAAACAATGGCATAAACTAGACCAGTTTATGAATCAAAATACATAATTCCATAATTATAAAACACTTAACATAAATTGAACAATTTATGGATATAATCCATAATCATAAAAATGTTTTCTTTGAGGAATTATATACTCATAAACCCTTCATAATTATTTTTAAAGAAATTGAGAGTTATCCTAAGAATATCCCCTGGGAGTGTCGTAACCAAAAGTGCAGTAAGGCCCGTTGTCGTGCACCAGTTCTCGTTCGAGTCTAGCTGAAAGTGGTGTTTTCGGGTTTTAACCCTAGGTACATCTGTGCCAGAGCCGCCTCTACCTTCTCGTATCCAGACAGTGATGTATTTCTCGGAAAACTCACAAAATCTCTACAATACCAAAATTCTTGGAAGTTCTTCAATACTAATCCTCAAATTCCATCTTTGGTCTATGTGCTCTAATAATAATATATCTAAATCTAGCTTCCAAGGTTTGTACTAAACATTCTCTGATACCAACTGTAACTCCCCGACCCTAGTTACCTAGAGTCGGTGCATTATTACATAACATTGGAATGATCAAATAAAGATCAAATCTCAAAAGAACGATTGGTTTAGTAGCCTTAGAAACACTAGATATATTCATAAAGTTTTACATTACGTCATAAAATGAAAAACTACTACAACAACATATTGTCTCCATAGTCCACACTATTATCCCCTCATGATATCCCTGTAGGTCATTCAAAATTTACTTCTTCACATCCTGGGAAAAATAAAACATAGAAAAGGGGTGAGCTCAAATGCCCAGTAAGGATAACAATATAGCGGAAACTTTCATAAATAAGAATAAACATTTAAGGCAGTGTATAACTAAAACAAAAGCCTTTTAAAATTGAACTTCAAAATAGTATAGAAAAAATAAAATGAAATAATTCCATTTACTTATTCACATGGATATTCTACTAATCTAATAATCACATGCAATATCAATAACCACTTTCATAATGATGGAATGCATAATTCCAGACTATCATAACCACATAGCCAAGGCCTCGTGCCAAGACTACAAATAAGATTTTCCCAAGGCCTTGTGCCAAGACACTAGTTTGTCTCATTATATCTACCGATGCATCGAGGAGCTATAGCGGGCTCCACCCGTCACATATTAAGTCCAATGCATTCCCATATGAAAAGTTTTAAACATAACATAAACATTCGTATTAAAACTAGCATACGAAATGTCAATACTTTCACCATAAACCACGAATGGTATAAAAATAGCACATCCACAGTCAAACATATCACAAAACCTTCAATATAATATAGAAGTTTTGAATAATAATAAATCAACTTCAAATAAGAATAAAATCCATCAAAGGATGTTGACATAGATGAAATCAAAAATCTTTTTATAGAAATATATCTTTCTATTTTGAAATCATTTAAGAGTCATATATTTGTAAAATAAAACATTTTCTTTGAAAATATTCTTATAAGCTTGTAAGGGAAGCTTCATAGATTTTATAACGGTGGAAAATAGACTCACCCACAGTATAAGCTAAAAAAACATTCTTAGCTTAATTATGTCGAAAAGGTTAAAAAAGACCTTGTTTGGAAAATGATGGAAAGATTCCTTTATAAACCAATTATAAAGGTCAAAAAGGGTATAAATGAATTTATACCATATTCTCTAAAATAGAAAGAAAGATTTGAAATACATTTTTAAGAAACATGGATGTGGATGATAAAGAGGTCCCAGTAGATAATCACGTATAAACAACCTCGGATAATGAAGAGATTGGAAAATAAACCCTTACCATGTACTTTTCCTTGGTATGGGGTAGGTTAACCTCCTGTATAATGGTGAAATAATTTTTATTAAATTATACAAGAATCATATACATTAATATGATAACATATATGATCTTTTAACATTGATTTGTTAATAATATCTTTGTATTATCGTTGTTTCGGGTGTTAACATACTCATTTTATTTTATATGTTTTGTTACATAAGCCATGTTTGTAATGGATAAGTTGTATCTTATTCATATCTAGACTGATATCAAGTCCTTAAAAATTATTCTAAATCATGAAATTATAATTATACTTGAATGGATACGATGGAGAATGAATCTCATCGCGTTCGTGGAGATGGTAGTCCGTACGTACGCACGAGCGACAATATCATTCTCTTGATATTAAAATAATATATAATTGGATGGTATATCATATATAAAGAATTTTCATTATGTTATATTTATTATTTACATTAATTATAAATCATTATTATACCCATCCAAATAATAATTTATTGAATAACTATTACACCACGACGTGGAGACGGTAAGCCGTACGTACGCACGTATGGTGACATGTTATTCAAAGGATGGATAGAATACTGAATATGGTTGTACCATATTTATAATAACATCAAAGTATATATAAGATAATTGAGTTATTATTTTATAATGGTAATAACAAAGGAAGAATAAGTGGAAGATGAAAGGAACTTGGAAAAGGGGTGGTGAAATCAATACCTCTTCTTCGGGTTCTTCCTTTTGATTTGATAAAAAGGGCTCCTAGGTTGGATTTCTAAGTAAAGGAAGGACTATAGGATGAAGTTATGAATGTTGAGAGAGTATTTGGACAGATTTTGGCCGAACCAAAAGGCTTTTATGGTGTGCGTTACTGAGAAGGGGGAGTGCCATTTTATAAGAGGGGTGAGGGGCACCTTTGGAAAAGCTAGAAATATTATTTTATAATAAATTAATATTCAGTTTCTAATGGATAAAAATTGGATTATTTAAATTTTAAGGTGGGGATAGGTCAAAAACCACTCAACCAATGGAATTTATACAGTTTTGTATTATTATACTAACCTTATCATTAAGTATTAACTCTTAGTTAATTTGTTTCACTTTTACAATGTCTCTTTGTATTTTTATATTATATGGGTAATAAACATACTATATACATCTAATAGACCACCAAGTGGTCAATTTATGATACACCTATCATGATATAAGTCTCTTGGACAAAACTTAGATTTTTAAGAATTTAATATCAATTAATAATATAATATTTGTTTTAAAAACTCTTTTATGTCAATTTTGACACTATTCAATAATTGATTTTTGTAAAAATCATAACAGAATTATTACTTCTAAAAACGTTAATTAACTCATTCCTAACATGTCATATTAACCTATAAAATAAGTGTAATTCATAAAAAGTCTCAAATTATATTTATTTGGGTATCTACAATATCAATCATTTTAATTTTTCACTATTATGGTAATTACTGCATCACCATTGTGTCATGAATAAATTACATTATTTAATGTCTAAAAATTATAAATAAACTACCATTATATAAGAACTATATTTATCTTTCTAATGAATATTTATAGTCTAAAATACAACATATATAACCCTATGTAAAAATTGTTTTTCTAAAAGATATATGCTTGTGTCATTTTTGTATTCATTTTAACTTAATTAAAATAAAGTGTCCCTATCACTTACAAGTGGCACCATGGGGTCCCACAATCGACCCAAAGATTCCCATGATCGGACATGTATCAACCAATAATGTTAGGAAACGTTTTAGGGTAATTTATTATTATTATAATATTATTTTTAACCCTTATTTACCGGATTTACCCTTTAACCATGGTAAATAAAATATTTACCGAAGTAATTATTCAAAATGTCTAAAAATAAAAGTTACCAATTTACACAATTTTAACATCCAGATTCCAAACATGGAATCCATTTTTCCAAATTCAAAACACAGAAGTGGCAGAAATTAATTTAAAATTAATTTCCGCTGTCAAAATAAAAAAGTGTGTTTTTAAGATATAATAACTATCAAAAGATTGATACTTGTTTATGTTTGGTTTAATTGTGAAATTTTGTCCAATTACCAACATTGTATTAAATGGTAAAAATATATTCTATATATACTTTAAAACCACTCAAATTCATAATTTATCACTATTAATTATTTTGATTAAAAAAGTTGTTTTTAATTAAAATTTAGTAATTTTCACTATTCATCAAAATATTATAGTTATCCGAAAAGTACCAAAATATTACCTTAGGCAAAATTCGATACTCCAAATCCAAAAATGAAGTCCATTTTGGGAGATAAAATTTCTAAAATTTTGAAAAGTAGGTATTACTATTCATAATGGCTAGTTTGATCGGTTGTGGTGTGTGTTAGAACTCGATGTCGCGTACAACACATGCTATTGCATTATTCAAAGAGAAGCGTACCTTAGAAGCTTTGGGTGTTACAATTCATGTCATAAAACATTAAAATTATGAAATCATGGTCTATAGGAGTTATAAATCATCATAAATCAATAATTTACTATAATTTAATGTAATAAAAGTGTGGAACCATAAAAAATATATAAAACTGTTCCATTTCTCAAGGTTAACTACAAAGACAATTGACATAGTGGATCGGGATTTTCGTGTTTCCTAATGTGAATCAGGACACAACTATTTCCCATTGTGGATCAAGACCATGGACCCATTTCCAATTTTTATCTCATTAGATAAAAATATTTAAACAATATATTTGAGGTAGATATAGTTCCTACCCATCACATAATTTAATGATACTTATGTGTTCCACAATGTCATAAAAATTCATCAAATCATATCCCATGAAATTAAATGGGTATCATAAACATTTCATTAAATCATATCCTATGTAAAATTAAAAGGCTTAAAAATCATTTCATCATAGAACACCCCATGAAAAATAACGGGTTTCATAATAATTTTATCATCTCATAAACCATGGAATAACAATGGGGTTCATAATAATCATTTGTTCAAAACAAAAACCTTTAAAAGAAAGAATATTATTGGTAGTTTTGGATCATATCCCCTATAATGAATAAGTAAAACCAAAATATGTCATACTCGATGAAAAATAATTATTAAATATCATTTAAAACTTTTTTTAAATAAAATATCCAGTTTGATTTATCAACCTATTTTCAATTATTTTAAAACACTTTTGAAAAAATAAAACATTTTAAAAATCATTTTAGATGAAAATGAGATTAAAATTTAATTTTATAAATTTTTTGATTTAAAAAAAAATATATTGAATGAAAACAGATTTTAGATTAAAGAGAGAAATAAAGTCATATTTTCTTAAAAACAATTTCATATTTATATTTAGTTTCAAAGAGTGAAAAAATTGAACCATTACATGAATATAGAATGAATAAATTTAAGATAAGAAATATCATAATAATTAATGAGATAGATATCATATGATTTTATCATATGAAGTATAACCATTAATAATCTGGGTCAATGATGTGATTATATATTAAAATATTTAAAACTTTTGTAACAATGAATAGTAATCCCCAAGATGGAATAACATAAAATTGAACAGAACATATATCTAGGATAAAATTATTCCTTTTATTATATGTAAAATGGTATTTATATTCACCACATTAAATAATGTAGGTGCACAACATAACAAATATCTCCAAAAAAGAAAATTAATCCAAATATCACTAACCAATATGCTAACTATTGAACCATAAAACCCATGTATGAGAGATACTAAAATATATATCTAAATAAAAACAATTATGTATAGTAATCATAAAATAAATTCATGGGATTCATTTACACCACATAAATGATATTGGTTGTGAATATGTTATGTGTCTCACAGAAGTAAATAATTAGAAAAAAATACCTTAAAAATTGGTTCCGTTTTGAACCATAAAACCCATGAAATATAAATCATAAAATTTATATTTAAATGAAAAAAACTATTATAATAACCATAAATTAAATTAATTGTAATTATATACACCACATTGAAGAAATGGGTGGTGAATATATATTGTGTCTCTAAAAAAATAAGTGTGAATGTGAATCCTTTACCTTAAGTCATAACTTCGTTCATAAAATTTTAAACCTCCATTTAAATAAAAATAATTTTATTATATTTATAATAAAGAACCATAATAATATATATCATGAAATATATTATTTTATTATGAAATTTTATTTTTCATTTATTAATAAATTCATGTTAAAGATATATTTCAGGTATTAACATCTTTGTTTTTTCACATATGTTTTGAATACATAATTTTTTAGTTCCTATTAATTGAGTCAATTTTTCATCATATAATGAGTTTAAAACATGATATAAATATAATATATAGTCAATATATATTTATTTATATTAATCCATACTATTTAGTGATTGGAAATGATATACACTATTCATGAACACGATAGGCCGTATACACACTTGAATACTATTTCCATTTTCGTATCAAACTAAAAGAAATAAAAGTAAATAATATATATGTTATCATTATTATAGAATTTTCCAATCATATATTTTATATATTACTATTGAAACCATCCTTAACACATTCCCTATAAAGCATGAATGAATCACATTTATTTGTGGGGTGATAGACCATCGTACACATTAATAACGTTACCACATTGTCACAAATTTTAAACCATGCTAGTATGTGAGGTATAATATTTAAATAAGAATAATAATTTCATAAATATCATAAATAAAAAATAAATCCATCATTATTATCATCCATGGATGGTGGTAATTGGAAAATGAACAACATCGGTTCACGTGGCGGTAGTACATCATACACACTAACTATGATTTCATATCCCATTTTATGGAAGTGTGTGCAGTTATTGTTCATACCCATAACATAAAAACATATCAGTATATGGAATATAAGTATTTTGTTATATAATCTTTTAATAATTAAAATATAAGTGGGTTGATGAAGATATAAAATTGAGATTCTCATTGAAGAACATTTCATCTTTTGTGGGCATTCTCCTTGTGTTTGCATTAAGTCTTCAAAGGTTTGATTTCATCCAAAACTAAGGCTTCGTAAATGAGGGGAGGGATTTTGGTAATTTATTATTTAAATAGTTTTCAAGGTAAATGGATATAGTGCTGTGAATTTGTTGGGGGATTCTGTTCCCTTTTATAGTTGAGGTGGAGTAGAATTCTGGAAAATACTCAAAAGTATTCATTATTGGGAGGTCAATATTAACACATGTGGATCCAATATTGATAATTAATTGGGTGGATTGATTATATGGTTGATCAAAACCTCTATAAAATTGTGAAACACATGTTTTAAACATTTGGATTCTTAATATTTATGTATCGTTATTTTTATTGTGTCGGGTTTTCATTGTGCTAACTAATTCTCCAACCTAAGTAATTTATCCTTTAAGACTAAAATTAAATTAACCTAAGTAGATATTTTTTACCCTATAATTATAAATATTATATAAAATTTATAAATAAGAATCCTATATGTGATGGAGATTAATTTTAACACAAGCGATTGTGTTGAAAAAAACACCACTTTAAGCTTAACTTTGTGAATACAGTTTTTACAATTTAAGGGTTGATATGTTTTTTATAAAAGATAAAATTTTCCATTTATAGAACATAATTTATTTTTATTAGAATTTAGAAATTTCCTAGAATATGATATGTTTTTTAGTAAATTATAATCATTTAGTAAAATATCATTTATTATAGAATAACATTAATTTCATTTTTAACATTATTCATTTAATTGGAATTTAAAAAATAACTCAATAATGAAGGAATTTTAATATATTAAGGATTAACCTGTTTAAACTAATATATTAATCTAAAAATTATTTTATGTCAATAATTAATTAAAATTAGACCACTTTTTATATGTTTATTATCATTTATTTTAGTTAATTATTGCTTAAAAAATTACAATGTTGGCGTTTCTTTACAATTTATAGTCAATAATTTATCACTAAAAGAATAAAATGAAATATCATGATAGAAAAAAATTTCTTATACTTAAAAATATTATTTTTAACTGAAGAAATATTTTTTTCTCCATATCCCTTAGATCTATTGAAAAAAATAATGAATAATATTATTTTTGGATTTTTCATTTATTCACTTAATATATGGGTAATATTGAAAAGACCATGGCAAGAAATTTCTATATTTCAATTTTTTTTTTGTATATTGATTAAGTAAACTCAAAAAGTAAAATAAATATATTTTCTATTTCATTTTAACTCTTATCATTCTTGTTTAACTCCAGAGTAAACCCATTTTACTTTAACCATGTTTATTAATTTTAAATGCATTCGATAATCATTTTGGTCAATAATTTATTTAAAATTATTAGATACTATTAATTATTCTGATTAAAAATATGGAATAATTTGTTAATATTAAATTAATTTACGTTTAAATAACTAATTTTAGATTAATTTGGGAGACGCGATGAGAAAGTGGAGGTTTTAAAGGGAACAAGTTCAAAAGTTCAAAATATTTTTATATGGAAATTTTAAATGAAATTGATTCCAAAGACCTAAATTAGTTCAATATATATAAACGTTAAATAATTTTTCTTTAGGGCCATTTCAAAAATATAATTTATCTTTATAAATAATTTAATGGAAAAGGCAGTTTTTAACTAAAATTCAGAATTTTTCATTATTCATAAATAATGAATCTTTTCAGAAATATACCATAAATTAAATCGAAGATAATTTTGATATTAAAATTTAAAAATTGAGTTATATTTAATAATATTTATTTTCTAAAATATTCCATGTTTATTTTTAATATTATTTCTCAATAAAAATGTGACAAAATTGATTTTTATGAAAAATACAGTATTTACGAATAAAATTGGATTTACTCTTATCCCTTGTGTAAAGAAATATAAGATGAATATTAGTCATTTTATTGAATATATTATATATAAATTTAATTAAATATTTATCCAAACTGATTTGGTTAATTTATTAATATAAAACACACTTGTGAACATAAGAAAAGTTTTTTAGAGAAATATTTCCTTTAATTTTCAAAGTGTTTTATTTTCATTTTTAATTAATTGGTCACCAAAAAATTATATAAATATATTTATACCATATATTCGTAATCTAGTTAATCCTATTCATACCCTTCATTCTTATAGATGGTTGATAAAAACCATATTAAATAATAATATTTAAATAGTTTGTATTGTATGGTGTAATCATTTTGTAACATGTTACACAAGATAATCTAGGAATTGTTTGTAACAAAAACTAAATATATTATTTCATGAAACTCAAGATAAACTTTTTGTTTCATGAAATGTAAAACATCTAAAATATTTAACATATTTGAAAAATTATTTCACAAATCTTTGGTGTTACATCTATAGTACAATATAGAAGAATAATCCATAACATTAAATATGAGAGTTATGAAAAAAAATATTGGAAGTGGTATGTCATAAAATTGGAAAATATTAAATGAGGAAACAATAACCAATAATTAATAAACTTTTAATTAAATGATAAGATATATATAATTATCAAACTAAAAATAGTACAATCAATAGAAGTAGTTAACATAAAATAATCCAAAATGACCCCTATTTTGAACCCCATATCAGACCTATATCAAACATCCATCCCATCCAAAGGGAAACAATAAAATCAGAAACAAGATCCCTATCTCTTATCCAAACCTACATTTATGAAATATTCTTTGGTACCCAATGACGACCCAATGAGGATTTGAGTAAAAAATAGTTGGTGAACACCACCATATCAAAACAAAACTAGTCAAATAATAAGTGTCTATGAAAAATTGATAAAAAAGTGTTTTAATTAATAAATTTATGTAATACATCAATCATGTTCCTTTGAAACCCTTTTAGAATGTATCTATGTATATATCACAATCCCACCATCCATAACCATAAATATGAAATAATCAAACATAACCACAAAAAAAGAATAATCAGATTACCGGGAAAATCCCAATGTAAAAATATTTTAGCCTCCTAAAAAATCCCAAAATATAATAATTTCAACATGTATTGCTGATCCAAGTATGATATATAAGAATTTCATCAGGGAAATTGGAATCTACTACTCAAAATAACATTTGAACATGGGAAATGAATGATCCTACTAAATATAATTATTACAACATTGTACTGGAAATAGCCCATCTGATATAAGTATTACATCATGGGAATAGGGAATATACCACTCAATATAAACATTATATCAGGAATCAACACTAATTCCAAAGAAACACGGATATCACAATATCACATCATATACCTCAGTGATTAATTATGAAAATTATCATATGTCATTAAACTATATAAAAATTTATAGACATCCATATCAAGATGAAAAAAGAAAATTACCTAAGGATTATATATCAAGTAATAACCAAAGGTCTCGTGTCATGTTAAACACACATTAAAACATTATACAATTTATATTTGTCAATGGTTTTCTCAGAAAATGGGTGGCCATAATCCTAGTCGAATCAACCATTAAACCCAATGGAATGAGAAATTAGTCTATTCCTTGATTTACTATAACTAAACCAGTGAATTAAATCACATGTTTCATCATTGAAATCATAATATTGAATATACATCACAATTAAATAGTCCATATGGTTAGGATTATAATTCAGACCTTCTACTAGTGTTTAGTATAATGTTTCCAATGGTAAAAACCAACACAGAAGAGAGGAAAAAAGATCAAAAGAAGATCCTAGATAAAAAAAATCAAGGAAAACGTTTTTTCACATCAAAGATCAAAAGAAATAGTTATTTAATGAAAGAACAAGTAATGGGGAAGAATAGAAAAGATAATTGTCCATCTAGGGATCTAACTACAAACCACTATGTTAGGAGGTGATGAATTCACTTAAAAACCTCCAGGGTTACCTTGAAATTGAGGGGATTAGAAGATTCACTAAAATAATGAATGAATCATATGTGTGGTTGGAATAAACCAATAAGTATTAGACACACATAATGTTGAACCCGTTCACATATTGTATTTGTTTAGTAATGAGATTCACAAAAAATCATGAATCATCGGTTTAATATTAAATTTAAATTGACTATAAAATGACTGAATTGTTTAAACTATGTGTAACTACTTCACTTTATTAATTGGTTTATGGAATATTCCTAGGTATTTAAACATTACGTAATATGTTCACAACTTATAAAAGTCCATCTGATATTTCCCAGGACAATTTATGTTTAAGAGATCCAAACACCTCTAAAACATTCCAAACCATCAAAATCCTATGTAAACCATTTAAAAAATTTATAACTAGAGTCCATTAATTCAAGGAAACATACAACCAAAAATTATAGGTCATTTTCCCTAACAATTCCTCTCTATCTTCAAACAAGACTCATCCTCATAGGTTTAATGGAAAAGTAAATGAGGGACATACCGTGAAAAGGATTGTATCATAAAAAATATTCCTAATTGTTTTATGAAATTTTGGTGTTTGAGAGATATTTTTGTTTAATTAGTAATTTTTAGTGAAAAATAAGTTCAATAAACTTAATTATGTAAAAATTTTTCATTTAACAAAGGATCCTATTATAGTTTAAATATTTATTCTGTTATGAAATGTACATCCTTTGGATTTCCAACTTTATGATATTTATATCAACCCTCAATTATCTATGTTATTCGTAATCTCTTATCGACTGTCAATAAAATTTCATTACATCATAACATGACATGTTATAAGCCAAAACTACATGATTATCATTTTAAAAGTTTTTTTTAAATTATTTTATTGTTCAATCATAATCAATACAATGAAGTATCATTGTATTCAATAAAATGACACAAAATATGACATTGGGACTCTCACAACATCATTTTATTCTTCAGTGAATATTTTCATGAATCTTCAAAATTCATTAAAACCATATATAAGTTATATAAAATTTATGATCTCTTTATAAATATATTTACTTTTCATTAGATTTAATTATCATACGAACCCTGTATTATTTTATCTAAATAAATTCATCCAAAATTAATCCTTATTCTCAAACCTATTAGATGAACCTGTGGGCCCTGGTAAAATTTTAAAGAGTTATGAATTCTACAATCCACAATTTTATGAAATGTGTATTCTCTAGTAAAAAATAAATAATAACTAGATATAAAGGAGACATACATCATTATTTATTGGCCTCACTCATATTTTCTTGATTCTATGAAGTTGTATATGATTATTCAATACAAAAAATACATGTAATTAATCTAAATAGTTGAGTAAATAACAAGTCACATAACTAAAAATTTCCATTAATTTCCATAATCTATTTCAACATTGGGACTTTATGTTATACTTTTTATATAATAGGAAAAATTTCTTCTTGTTTAAACTCAATTTATCACATGATTTGTAAAAAACCTAACCATTGGTTGATTTAATCTTCTATAACAATTGTATAAGAATATATTGACACCCTAATGGTTTGTATTGGATATATTTAAAATACATAATTTAAAAAATTCTTTAGATTATTTTGAAAATATTTGATGCCAGAATGATTTATTGAAGAAGCATTGTATGTCATGCTTGGAGGATTATAATTGATTCATAAAGTCCATAATGTAGTTAGAGTAATGATGAATGTTTATTAAAGATAAAAATGGTTTGTGGTAAATATATCAAAGACAATAAGAAAAAAATGGTCATTTTTACTATCCATAAAAATATAAGCAAATAAAAATATACACACGTTCATGAGAATTATGCTGGATATTTAGAAAACTGTGGTAAAGTGTTTTTATTAAAGATATAGTCAACACTACCCGAGGATAGTGCACATGAATTCCAGTAGGATTTCTGGTGACTAAGATCAAATTTACCGACTAAAGTGTGTAGAAAGACATGTGAGTGCTATCAAATGTCAATAGTTTCACATGTGGGGGGATGAAGGTGCGGTTTTCAGTTCATATGATGAGGGGAAGAACTCCAGTATTCTATATCAAGTGACCCACAACCATGTGTCAGTGGAAAATGGATTTGTAGAATATCCTTTTGTGTGGAAGGGTTTATATTCAAGAATGTATAAAGGAGTTTTTATGAGGTGGGATAAGAAATAAGTTTAAATTACTATCACAAAATAGAAATGTGTGAATGTGAGATTGAATAGAAATTTTTTTTTCTTCCACATATATCTATAAGTTTATTCATGCATGAGTAATGTACACAACATTTGTGTACACCCCAATATAGCTATCATATGATTGAAAACTATGTCGAGATTAATGAATTATTCTGTAACATTTGGAAGGTCGTGTTGATTTATAAAAAAACTCTATAAGATGACCTCACAATATTCACTATGATGTAATGTTCTCATCATGTCAAAAGTTATACTCTACATCATGAGGATGTGATGACATCAGTACTGAAATATTAATAACCTCATCAAGATGATAAATGTTGTGTCATGTGTTCATTCCTTACTTCTATGTAATGATTACTCAAACCCCATGTAATGGTCATATTGAAGAAAGGTGGCATGTGTGGAGGTGAATAATTGACTTATAGAATGTTTTTTGAGACCCATATAAAAGTAAGTGATATTGAGTTAAATGGATCTATTTAAGGGTAATTGAAGACTTTAATGAATTGTGTCAATGTAGAGGGATATAACCTTGACTTCTGTAAGGGTATTAAAGAAACTAATTGACATATATAATGTTAGGGTACTAGACCCCTGACTATTTTAAGGGTACCCTAACTCACACAAGGGTTACATTGAGAGGCTATGAAAGTGAAATCAACACAACGAGGATGGTCCCTTATAGTAAATGCATAATTTTTACATTTTTTTAGGGATCATAAATACTATAAAATTATATTGAAATATAATTCTTATCTTTTAATAGTTTTAAATGAATAATTATACCATGATATTCCATTAATTAAAGAAACAGTGTATGTGGGATGTGATGATGTTTATAGTGACCAAAAAATGAAAATATATTTAATGATGTCATGAAATCATGGAGTAGTTTTGTCCCTTCATATAGTCGATCATTCCCTTTTTGATATTCCTTGTGTTATTTTTATGTTTACTTTTCGCTTCAGATCAATAGTTGTTCCTTTATACAATCGCATGGTTTTTCATGCAATGACTTTGGTTAGTCATGTAATTTCATGACACATTTTCAATTCGATCAGTTCAATAATATAACAGATATTTTACTTCATATTCCCAGTCATATGGTCCCATAGTAGGACTCACACAATCAATATTTTTATATTTTCAGTTGATACTTTACACTATCACTCAATTCTATAACAACCCAGGTACCTATAATATTATTGTTTCATTCTGGAATTAAATAGTTAAATTCATTTTAAACATATTATGAAATAAGTTGTATTTATATTAATCAGTGAATTGATACAATAGAATAGTAACCTCAACCCCAAAATTATAAATAAAATTTAACCATCTTATAAATAAAAATATGAGTTAATAATATCATAGTATAAGTTAATAAATGTTTTCAAATTGATAAATTAGGTGTTTTAATTTTTATAGAACTAAAATGTTGACTTACGATTTTATAATTAATATAATGATTTAAAAGGAAATTCAATTTCATAAAATGTATTCAGAAATTAATATTTTTTTCTTATAATTATACAGTACATTTATAGTAGCATAGGTAATTTTCAATGTGTTATACTGACTGACTAAAAATTAATTTTTTATTATCAAGACACCTTAAGGGGAAAGTGATAACCACAATGTCCAACATACAACAATGGCCAAAACAGAAAACATCCAAACAAAATACAGGCCTGACTCCCATCAATATCAACCTCATGTGAAAAAACCTTACTAATGCATGACCACAGAACTAGTTGTTCTGTAAAAAGACGGGGCCTGATAAGGTTCAAAGTATACATATCCTAGAGCCAAAATAATAAACTAACAAATAAATTAATCAAAAAACACATATCCCCACCACTATAAATACCACCACTAACCACCTCTTATCCTCTAACCTACAAATCCTTGTATCTTGTTTAATTTGAAACCAATTATCTTAACAAGACTTCTACCAATGTCCATAAATTGATGGTATCACCAAATAGAACAAATCTAGTTCCTTGAGGAGGGTCTCAAAGAGAAGAAGTTCAGGAGGTAAAATCATCATTTTCTTTTCTATTAAATTTATTTTATTTCCTTATTCTCTATTAACCTATCCACATAAAATTTATATTATAACTCAATTATCTTTAATATACTATAATTATATTTTGTTAACAGAATATCCATCATCAAACCTATCCTCTAATACTATAATTCTAAAAAATGAAAACATTGTATGTGATTTGTCGATTTACCATCATCCTAGATGTTGTGTTTCGATTTTCTTTTTCTGCATTAAATATTGGTTAGAAAACTATTACTAATGTTATGTAATATTTTATTATATATATTATAAGTTATATAAATTATATAACCAATATATAAACATGATATTAAAAAATATGATATAAGTTGTTGATGGTTGTATAAATTGCGAAAATAAATGAAATCATTTTCATTAATGTTTTATCTAATGAATCATTCTATTATAATAAAAATGATATTTGTTACCATTTAAAATTCAGTAAACATATTAATATAATTTCTTTCTAATTCATTATATTTCGTCCATTTGAAATGAAAACCCATAATTCATCAACCATGGAATCTAGGAAATAATCACTCCAAAAACAATAAATTAACAAACTATTATTAATAAATGGGTGGAAAGATGTTATAAAAAGACCATATAATGTATAATAAATATTAATATATTTATAAGTTAATTAATGACAATCTTTAAATAATTATAAAAGAGGTTTTGACATTTTTCTGTAAGTCAAACCCAAGGCAATGAAATTTTCTTCAAAAATCATCTTTTAAATTCCCATTTTTACAAAAATTAAAAAATGAATGTTTTTATGATACAAGTATTCATATTTTATAAATATGGTTTTGTTCGAGGAAATTATTTCCATTTAAGTGTGAGACCTAAATATCCCTTTAAAATATTGTGTATGTTAATGTTGGAAGTTGAATTCAATGGCTATTCTAAGTGTAACTGTAATGGTTACACCAAAAGGTAGTCATGAGGGTCACATCAGAAGGTAGCCATGAGGGTTACATTGCAAGGTATCTGTGAGGGTTACAAATTATATTGTATTTTTGTGGGTTAGAATCTTGAGAAATTAATGACCAATGTTACCATTATGGTTTTATGTATGTTTTCAACAATTTATGGAAATCTATGGTTTCTACAAAGTATTTATATGATACTTTATGGATGAGAATTATGTATTTACAAAAACGTTTTCATATTTTTATAAGTATTCTTGAACTAACAGTTAAATTCCTTCTTTTTTCCCAAACTTAATTTTTTTTCTCATCCCATGTTTTAAAATGTTTTTCACGGTGTTTATGGATTGGTTAGAGAAAAGAAGAACTAACGCTACATGTTGTGATGTTTTTTTGGGAAAATATTTAATGTTTTATTAAAAAAATTTCATTATGGATGAAATATATTAGATTTTAGTAGTACCCACTTTGTATTCGTATGGGATGATATGTATGAATTATGTATGAATTTTATAAATCTAAAAACTAGAAATATCAGTTGGAATTTAGGAATGTGAATTCTAAAATAATTTACTAGGTGATGAAATGAAAAAGGATTAGTCCTTATAGTTTATATTAGAGCAAGATTTAGATAACATTATGGGTTAGATTTATGTTAATTATCTTTACCATATGGTTTTTAAAAGATATTTCATGTAATGATTACCATGTTTCTTCATATAATTTATTTCTATTTGGAATGGTTTTTTGCCGAATAAAATGGGAAGCTAAATTATAATTGGACTGAGAGGATAACATCCTTCCAAATATGCAAGAGGGAACAATGGGAATTGGATATTAGTAGATTGTGATAGTAATGAATCATTTTATGTAGGCTATAAATGTAAGTGGTATCCATTCAAGAGAACGACAAGAGCTAACAAAAATGAACTTGATGATAGTAAAACATTTTATAAGTCAATTACCTCCTCATTTAAGTTCATATTCTATCCCAATGGTGGCTAATTGGTGGATTAAGGCCTTTGAAATGATATTTTATGTCATGGGATGTTTATATAATAAAAATCATAGAAATTATATTTATCATTTTAATGGTGATGCTCACCAGTAGTGATCAATGGTTAAGAATATATTATATAGAGAGGAGATTGATTCCTTGGAATGGGATGAATTTTAATAATCTATTCCTTAATAAATATTTGGGTATGGGGGTCCAAATTATAATGGAAAAGAAATTAGAAGAAGTGAAACCAAAGGATGAATATTTAGTGGTTTTCTATGAATAAATATTTAATCTATTGATAAGGTGCACTCCAAATTTGATGTGGGATATTAATAGTAAAATAAATCATTTTTAGTCAAGATAAAATCCATTATAATAAATAGAATTATCCAGATGTGAATTAATTTTTTTTGAGAAACATTTCCATTGGGATAATGTGATATAAATAATATTTCTTGATGATCACATATAATTTAAAGACAACAAATAGGAAACGGTTGGATGACAGGCAATGGGTAAGAATAAATCTAATAAATCTAAATATAAGAAAATACAGTTTCTAGTTTGTTGGAAGTGTTCTAAGAAGGACGTGATGGAATTACTTAAAAAAATTATGTATTTTTTAGTATATTTTGAACATATGTCATTATATTTCAATGAAAAAGATATTGTGTTTAATTCTTATAAGAAAACTATAAATTGTTTTAATTGTGGTGAGATGAGAAATTTGGAAAATACCATTCCAATGAAAGATATGAATGATGGAAATCAGCCAGGTTATAAGAAGAAAGGTGTAGTGAAGTCAATTGAGAATACTTTAAGAGATGTTGGGCTATATAATGAAGTGGTACAAAGAATATATTATGTTTAATAATATTTTTATAATTTCTTGTTTGATATGAGGTCTATACATTCCTTTATTTCTGAGAAATTTTCTTGTAAATTTGAAATTTCACCTTATGAATTGAAGCCAAAAAATATTGATAAAACATCATGGGAAATTATTAAAGAAAAAAACAAAATAATTATAAGATTTTTTCTATTATTTTCTGTGTTAAAAAGTTACAAAAAATCTTGTTTTTTTATATTTAGTAGAGTTTGATGTTATTCGGGGTAAGGATTAGTTTTTTTATCATGCTCATATTTACTATACACTTAAATAATTTGTTTTTTAAATAGAGTTTTAGTTTATATACATGAATAATCCCATACTATTGATAACATATCCATAAGATGAGAAACTATTAAAATATGGAAGTAAAATATATGTTCCACATATTACTGAAAATAAGAAAACATATCATATTAATGATGTTCTAGTGGAAAATGAATACATGAATGGTTTTTTTGACGAGTTTCCTGATGTTATACCAGATCATATGTTGAATTTTCCACTGACATAGTTTCTAATGCTAAGACAACTTCGAATCGCCTTATTGAATGGATCAAGTAGAACATTCAATATTAAAAAAATAATTACAAGAGTTTCTTGATATGGAGTTCATTCATCCTTGCACTTCACCATGGATAGTCCTGGTGAACAATTCAGAAAATTGGAAGACATGTTATATTATTGTTCAATGGATTACCCGGGGATATTGTGATTTAGATCATTATTTAGTTTAGTTTTTTTATAATAATTATTTTCATTCAAGTGTAAAAATAGACCCTTTTGAGGAATTATATGGAAAGTGGTGTTTAACAATATCATTTTTGGATGATTTCAGTGAATGGAAGATGATGGGTTTCGAAATAGTCCCGAACATGGCTAAGAAAGTAAAGATGATCCAGGAACACATGAGGATAACTCAGATCATGATGAAATGTTTTGTAGATAAAATGTGGAATGTGTTTTTCTGAGGTAGGTGATAATTTTTTCTCTAAAATCTTTCATTGTAACGTTTTATGAACTTTTTTTAGAATGTATTGTTATATAAACTGTTCATTAGAAATTATGAAATCTTGGAGAATGATGGGCCAGCTGCCTACTGAGTAGAATTTTATCTGATTTTATCTTAGGTACACAATGTTTTTAATGTGTCAATGTTGTAAATGTTTGTTCTATAATCATATCTTGGTTTAGGACCATAAGTTGTTAATATATAAGACAAATGTTTTATGAGGAAAAGACTATTTAGATTCATGATAATAGAGAGCATGTATTACAAAATAAGGAAACTCACCAGGTTAAGGAGTTGTGGAGAAACCACATGGTTGAAGAAGAAACATTGGAATCTAAAAATTATATATTGGAAAGGTATCATCACATTTTTAATAAGTGAATAAAAATTGCAAGGACGTAATTTATAGAAGGGGGTGGTAGAATGTGAAAACCAGGTACATAAAAAATAATTTATTTTGATTCCACAATTAAATTGTTAAATTCAATATAAATGTATAATGAAATAAATGGTATTTATATAAATTAAGGAATCTATACAATAGAATAATAACCCCCCATGAAATTATAAATAAAATTTAACCATCTTATAAATCAAAAAATGATATAATTATACCACTATAGAAGTTAACAATTGTTTTACAAATGGTAAATTTAGGGTTGGTATTTTCCTAAAACATAAATGTTTACTTAAAATTTTATAATTAATATGATAATTTAAAATAAATTTAATTTTCTTAAATGGTTTTCATAAATTAATATATTGTTCTACTCTGATTATAATATAATTTCATGAGACCTTAAATAACTTTTCAAAGTGACATAGAATCAGTTGAAATTTTAAAATCGGTATTTTTTGGAATAAATGATGAATTTAAATGAAAATTAAATATATAATATATAGAAAGATATATTTAAAAAATAGATTCCATATTTGAATTATAAAAATTGAAAATTGTTTAAGGTATTTTTTTGGATTTTTCTAAAATAGATTATTTTTTGTTGAATAGTGAAATACGATTACTTAAATTATTTAAAAAAATCATAGATTATGGACTCATAGATGTCGTATGGATGGTATAATCCCAAAATCTCAATATATCTATCTTTATTTTTATATATTTAGAGATAATATTCTAATAATTTATGGTCTTGAGACAAAATAATAAACTAATGAATAAAATAATAAAAAACACCCCTATCTACCAAAATAAATACCACACCTCACCACCACTTTTTCTCATAACACAAAAAACATTTATATGGTTTAATTTCTTCCCAAGTCATTTCCCAAGAATCTTACCCAAATTCAAGAACTACAAGTCCCACCAAAAGGGTAAAACTGAGTTCCCTACGGAGGTCATCAAGGAGAATAAGATTAAAAGTTAAAAAACCTCTTTTGTTTTCTAATAAATTTAATTTAAATTTATTTTATTTTATTATTATCTTCATATGTACCCTCATAAAAATGAATCAATAAATCTAGTATTTTAAATATACAATAATTTTAGTTTTTAATGGAATATCTTCAATCAAATTTCTCATCTTCTCCACTTATTAAAAAAATGGAAACATTATCTGTGGTGTGTTGATTGACCATCATCATGGATGATGAGTTTATATTTTCATTTAATACGTTTAAGGCTTGTGAAAAAACCATTATTAAGGTTAAACAAGTCATTTTATATATATTATAAGTTAAATAATGTTCTATAACCCATATATAAACATGATATTAAAAAAGCTGATATATATTCCTGATGGTCGTCAAAACTGCCAAAGTAAATTAAATCATATTCATTAATGTATTTTCTAATGAATCATCCCCATATTATAAAAAAAATTATATTTTATATAATTGAAAATTATGGAAACCAATTAATTCCATTTCATTCATCTTTTGGAGTTTTTCTTTCATTCAACAAGAAAACCCTTAATTAACCAACTTAAGAAAGCATGAAAAAATCACACCCAAAATAATAAAATAACAAAATATTATCAATAAATGGGTGGAAATATGTTAAAAAAAGATTATATAAGGTATTATAAATATAAATATAATTTTTCAATATATTAATAACACACTTTGATCCGTTATATAGAATTCTTGAATACTTTTTATGATGTTAAACCCATTGTAAATGACTTTCTTTATAAAATTATTCTTCTAAATTTAAATGTTTAAAAAATTAAAAAGGAATGTTTTTATGATGAAATTATTCATGTTTTTTGATTATTTGGTGGTACATAGGAATTTTTTATCATTAATGATGGTAAATATATCTCCCCCCAATTAATTAGGTCTGTTTATGTTGGATGTTGACCTCAATGGTTATTTCAAGTGTAACTGTGATGGTTATACCATATGGTAGCTGTGAGGGTTACATCATATGGTATCTGCGAGGGTTATAAATCATATAGTTTATACGAGGGTTTCTATCTTAAGTAATAAATTCTACAAGTTACCTTTATGGGTTTATTTTTATTTTCTCTGATTTACGGAAATCTATTGTTTTTACAGTTTAGGTATATGACCCTTTATGTGTGACAAGATTGTATTTCGGAATTTTTTTTCATATGTTTATATGTATTCATAAAATAAAAGTTTATTTCATTCTATTTATGTCACTTACCGATGTTTTTTTCTCATCCAATGTTTTGAAAAGTTTTTCATAGGGTTTAGGGATTCGTAAGAGAAAAAAGAAGCCATGATGAATGTTTTGAATATTTTTCTTTAAAATATTTCATTGTTTTTCAAAAACATTTGTATTATTGAATAAATGGATACTATTTTATAATTACACAATTTTTATGTTTTTGGGTTAGTATATATGAATTATGTTCAAATTCAACAAAATTATAAACCAAAAATATCACTAGGAATGTAAAAAAGTAAATTATATAATACTTTACATGATTATGTAATGCTCATGTTTAAGAACTTATATACCAATCACATGTCTCCTTCACATGGTCGATCAATCTATGTAGCAGTTCCAATAATTTTCAAAATTTTCAAAATTTTAAAATTCCTAATGTTTGATAGAATGATGTAAAAATTACTTCTAGTTTAAAATATGGGATTTAAATCATAGATAAATATTTTCAAAATATATTTATGTGAAATTAAATATCATAATAAAATTCCATAAATTCCACGGTTTTAAATGGGTAATTCATGTGTTTTAAATGAAAATTAATTAAATGCAATGTGAAATTGATATTTAAACATTTAAATATTTAGAGATACTGGATGGTAATTATCTAGAATCATAAATTATGGAATTTTTTCCCATTTATCTATTTAATAATTTTATCATATTCTAGTGATTAGAAACATAATTCATGTATATCTGGAGTAATCTATATGAACTATAAGACTCATTCCTTTGGTTTTCCAAGATTGTTAGGCAACCCTTTCATCATCTTTTTTTTGTAGCTGCATATGGTAATTTTGATAGGTGTCTCTTTATATCTTTTTAATTAATTTTATTTATGTGTTGTGAATTTGACTATGATTTTACCTTTACGATATATAGATTTGGGTGCACCATCCATTCTCTACCAATTTTGGTGCAATATGATATACAACAAACTACATGTGGTGGATCCTTGCACTATCCATACATCATGAATCTATTTCATTAGAATATTGTTTTTACAAATGAGTAGGTAGTGCATATTTAATAATGAATATATTAAATTGGATACAATTCAATTAAAAAGAAAATAGTGTTTCCACATGTCATTATCTATTTCATTGTTATTGATGAATGTTAATTTTTGAGACATAAAACCTATTTTTCTATAAATATTGTGGTTTTTAAGAAACCATAAACCCATATTATGGATTTATAACATCTTATTATAGAATTTTTTTGGAATAAGATTCTAAAAATTGATTAATATATATATTTAAAATAGAATCAGTTTCCTGAGTGCATATGTAACTATGTAAAAATAACCATACATGAGATAATAAATTAATGAGAAATATTAATTTAGACGAATTTATGTGAATTAAATGAACTTGTTTATTTTATTTTATTATATTGACATGATTATTATTTTCCATGTGGTTGTGAGGGGTTTTTTCGAATTTAATGGTGATGGTTGGGAATGTTTAGATGTAGGATATACTTTTTGATGGTAGATGAATGGTAGTTGATATATAGTTGTTGTGGTGAGTTTACAGGGTTTCAATGTTAAGTTTGGTTAGAGATGTGATGGTTATTATTGTGATGTTTTAATTTTGTTTTTTGGTGATTTAATTTAGTAGCCCGATAGTGATGGAATTTGAAACTATAGTCGATGAACCTAAAAAAAGGTTTCGAGATTTAAATAGTGTGGGTTGTAAATCATGTTTTGGAAATTAATAAATGAACTTAATAATCTATTAAGAGAGAGTTGTGATATTTAGACTAGGTTTTAAATAAATATTGTTTAACTTTTTTTAATAAAAAAATTGGGGATGTTAATATGAAACATGGTTAAAGTGATAAATTAATAAAAGCATGTTGTGGGATTTGTGTACTTTTTTTTGTAGTGATTATCATTGAGTGGTGGATGTAGTTGATGATAAATTTCATGGGATTTTGTAGCGTTTTTGGTGGATCGTAGTGATGTAGTATTGTTGTGAACCATTTAGGCAAGGATTTTTTGTTAAATACATATATTTATATTATTTTAATGTTTTGTTATTTCTATATGAACACCACCCGATTGAAGTATGTACCAATACCCAAATGTTAGGATGTATTTTTTATAGTTTCAAGGATATTATGGGAAATAGATGGCTAATTACCCCCTCTCCCAACTCTTTCATGAGTAATTGTATGTGATAGAGGAACCGAGTTAGTGGAAATTACTCAATTAAGATAGCACAATTAGTGGCAATACTTGGTGATGAGAGGGTGATACATGTGGTATGGGTCATGTATTGTATGAGGAGGGAATGAGGTTGAAATCATTCACATTTGTGATACTATAATTCCATTATTATGAGGTTGTAGTTAGACACACAATTACACATATGATGATATGGGAGTGAAATGTGAATTTTGGATAATGAATGGTGCCAAAACTGAATGCACAACCCTGTGGGTGGTTGGGGTCAGATGGTTTGTGACCTGACCCCCATATGAGACAACATGCGATGTGATGAATCTTATACATTAAAGAGATGAATTAATAGGACATTCAATGTGGAAGTTTTATGGAGGAAACTTATGAGGGGAGTGAATTAATGGTTTCTTTATAAATTTTATATCTATATAATCTTGCTGTACATGTATGTGTTATTTGGGGAGAGTTCGATGGTGATTTTATAAGGGTTGTTTAAACTGTTTATGTGATTTTTAGTTTAGGTTTTTTTACTAGTGAATTTGCATGCATTTTCAAAACATCATCAAAGTCTATAGGTATGATCCTAATGAGTATACTTTAAATTCCCACATTAGATATATAAAAACTAATTTCTAGGTCTTGATTCAGGTTACATGGGAATAAATAGGCATTACTACCTTGATGGTTGGGGTTTCTATAGAGTTGTTTCGATAGGGTTTCTTTTTTGTTTTACATTGGATAATTTTAATTTATTGATTTTTATAAAATTTGAAATGTTTTATGCATATTATGATATTTTATAGTGTTGTTTGGGGGTTTTTTATTAGAATAATGATAATTTCCTTATATTATATGAAATGATTCCCATTTGAGTGTTTTACACCCTTCGGTTCTCGACTCTCTTCTAAGGTGTAGGACTTGTGGGATCACTCCTTGTAGATATTATTCTGGTACATTAGATTGGTTCTCATTAATTGTATGCTTGAATTTGTTCTATTTTTTATTATATATGTGATTGTATTGTTTTATGGAATATAACATTGTGATGAGGTAAAACTCTTAGAAGTAATGATACTCACTTATTGTAATGATAAATATAATTTTCATGTTTTGAGTGTTATATTTTAATTTGTTTCTATTAATTATTAGTATGTTAATAACATTTAGAATCATCAAACCTGATAAAATGAATTGTTTTAACCACTTGTTTTCTGAATCCAGTTATTTATTAGTTTGCATTTTCTACTAAAAATTTTATACACATTTACACTATCTTCCAAAATACATGTTTTAATTGTTTTGATGAATGACCATTCCATATCATGCATTGTATATTACATTAAGATTCATAAAGCATTTAGTACTATCTATTTTATATTATATGAAACCATAATGCATGTTTCGTGAAAAAATGATTCCTTATAATAATTTTTAAATTATTTTTAAAGTGATTTGGTATCTACTTTAGAGTTTTTTTTATAAATTTTTGTTGTTAAGACACATAGTTTTAAAGAAAATTTATGATTTTAATTTAAAATAAATTTTAGAGGAATTTAATATGTTTTTGGTTTATTAAAATGATTGTGAATACTTTTTTCTCAGGATTTGTTTTCATGTTTTTAAAATAAAGGTTTTTTTGAGTTCCATCAAAGAATTACCTAGGATATTGAAATTATATTATAAGGCCCCAGCCTTAAACCTTACTTAATCTTGAGTTATTACCAGATTACACATTGAGGATCTTTTCGGGTTTAGAGTTTTAGAGAATTAGATCATAAAACTTGCATTACATTCCACATATAAACAAAGTGGTTACATAAAGATAGTATTATTCATTCCAATCAATGGAAACACATTTAAATTAAAACATGGATTATTTCTTGACACATCCTTGACTCTATCATCTTATCATTTACCTTTCCCTTGACCTGTGAGAAACATTTCAAAAACTTGGGATGAGCATAAAAACTCAGTATGGGTTATAAAAAAAACATGGAAAGGAAACATGAGTTCATATATACATAATAATGAAATCATACTTTACCCATAAAACATAGGCACTTTAACATACCTCATAAAATCATGAATAAGTCATAGAAATCATAAGACATAAAGGTAACTTGAGGCATTCGTAACATTCTTACGTAGGGAGTAACCCTCTTGGTTACGTTTGGAATACCCATCACAGTATATTCCCTAAATATATTTGGAGAAACCTTAACATTTCACTCCTTCGCGTTACCCAATGCATTGGAGAGCTATATCGGGCTCACCCGCCCTTAGTTTATCACGGAACCACCCGTCTTCATAATAATGCCCAAGAACCATAACATAATTGTATCACATAAAACATGCATAAAGGAAACATAACATTTCCACATTTCAATCACAAGATATCAATACAACACAAAAAACATTGTGAAAACCATTTTCAATACCAAAATAAAAGAAAAGTAAAACATGGTATTTATTTTTCTTTTAAAAATATGGTATGGCTTGTAGAGGAAGCCGAAACTCAAATAATGGTCACGACGGTAGAGAAGTCGTTGTCACCGCATACGTACGACAAAAACATTCCATTTTGTCATTTAGTAAATGCTTCGTATTAAAAATATTCCTTTTTAATCAATGTAAAAGTCAAAGGAGTTTATACACCGTATAAAAGAAAGTTGTGTATAAAATAAAATATGCCTCAATGAAGGGAGATTGAGACGAAGTCCCATACCTCGTATCCGACTCGACCCGATCGTTCTTTAATCTCCTGAATAATAAACTTGAGTTAATCTCTACTTGCTTATGAATCTTTTTCAAGTTCATTATTCCTTTTATACCATGTTATGAACATCATGTAATCAGTTAAGTTAATAATGTTCATTTTGTCGGTATTTGGTTCTTAAGTCAAAAATAGACTTCTTACACTTACATGTTGTTAATTTGGTCATAGGTTCGTTATATCTAGAATGATATTAATGATTTGGATAACATATATATCATATATATTCATCATATACATGTATTTATAATATTACATCACATTTAGAGGTAAGAAATGAAATGCACCATTCATGGAGACGGTAAGCCGTACGTACGCATGAACGCTACTTCCATTTCTATTTCATATTTTCTGGAATGGAATCATAATGATATAAGAGTATATTATAATTCCAGTATAATGACATATATAATATCATTAACTTTATCCTTTACACATCCCACATATGGTATTAACGAATCAAATCACTTTCAGGGGGCGATAGTCCGCACTTCCTAAAATGAAGATATCGTGTTTACCCATAATGGAAACCATAAAGGTATGCCCAAAATGAAAAAAATAAGCTTAAGGAAAACATAAACATATTATATATCATATATAAAAATAGTGACATCATAATGGCCACCTTTGAAGGTGTTAAATGAGTATTGAACAATCATCATTTTGGGAGGCAGAATTTCTCCATCCACGGAAACCGTATGTTCTTTAACCATTTGATGTAGTTGTGTGAGAGTGTAGCTCAAATAAATATTATAACAACATCGTTTTATATTGAAGATAATAGTGTTGTTACAAAATAAGTAAATAAAAAGATTTTATGGGGTTGGAGAAGCAAAATAAAACAAATGAACATGAGAGAAAGAATTACCTTTAAAAGTGTAACTCCTTTTGATTTGAGCCTAAAGGATTCCTTTGAAAGGCTTCTGCCCAAAGGGAATCCTCTAGGATGAGGAGAGGGATGTATAGAGAGTAAATGGGTAGAGGTTGGCCGAGCCAAAGGCTTGAGGAGTGTGTGAAATGAGGTAGAGGTGGGGGCCTTTTATAAGAGGAGAGGAGGGGCACTTTTGGAAAGTAAAGAAATATTACTTTATTTGAAAATGTTTTTCCGTTCTAAAAGGTACCAAATTGATATAATTCGTGGATAAGGTGATAAGGGTTCGAAATCCACTCATTCAATTGGTTTTGGTCATGTGTAGTTCATAGATTTTACATTGTCTTTCCATTTTATTTAAATCGTCAAATAATGATGTCATCGCTACATCATTATTATGTCATAAATAATTTAATTTATTTAATGTCTAAAAGTCATAAAAAAATAATATGATGTAGAAAATATTTTTAGCTTTCCAATGAATATTTATAATCAAATATCTTATTTTTATAACCCCATGTAAAAATTGTTTTCGTAAAACATATTATGTTTGTGTCATTTTTACTTTTACATTAAATAAAAATTTATTTATGTCATTTCCCAACCAAAATGTCTCCATGGGGTCCCCAATTTGACCCATGGCTTGTCTTGGTCGGCCATTACGCAACCAATAAGGTTGGGACATGTGTCTAGGTCATTTAATATTATTAAAGCATTATTTATACCTTAAACTACACTAATTACCACTAATCGCGATTAAAAACATAATAAGTTACTATTCACCAAAAAATTATTTTAATCTCATTGAACCACATTTTACTTCTTAATGACAACCATGTATGTCGGATTTTCAAAATTCAATACACATTAGTGGTAAACTTTTATTTAACTGAAAAATCAGTTTGCTTGATTACCACTTAGTGGTTTCACTATTCATAAAAAATTGAAGTTTTTCAGAAAATTACCAAAAATTCACCCTAAGCTATATTTGATATTCCGAATTCCAAAATGAAGTCTATATTACAAAATTCAAATCATATAAGTCACATTAATTAATTTAATAATTAATTCCCACTGCCAGAGCAAATAGCGTGTTTTTACAAAACAATAAGTATCAAAAGATTGACACCAGTTTAAGTCTAATTTCAAAGTGAAATTGATTCCAATGACCACCATTGGATAAAATGGTAAAAATATATTCTAATTTCACTTCAAAACCAATTCAAAACATAATCTAATCATATAAATAAATTATATTAAAAAGCAGTTTTGATGTAAAATGCAGTATTCTTCACTATTCATTAAAAAATGAACATTGTCAGAAAAATACCAAAAATTCACACAATATAAATTTTGATGTCCCAATCATAAAGGATAAGTTTATTTTGAAAAACATAGTTTATAAAATTGTCAAAATATAGATTCAAAAATGGTTTTCCATCAAAAGGCAGTAAAACAATCATTTAAGAATATTATTGTATTCCATGCATAAGATTGTATTTATTTTCATTTTAAGCCTCTATAACACTATTTTAATCATTAACAAACATAGATAAAAATATCTATTATTCATTACTTACTTGGGATGTTACATCCTTCCCCCCTTTAGAAAATTGCGTCCCCGCAATTTATTTACTTATCGAATAAATGGGGGTACTTATCCCTCATTGCATTTTCAAATTCCCATGTTGCCTCTTCAATCATGTGGTTTTTCCACAAAACCTTTACCTGGTGAATCAACTTATTCCGTAACACTTGCTCCCTGTGGTCAAGAATCTGGACCGGTTGTTACTCATAAGATAGGTTCTCTTCCAGCTGAACTACCTCTGGACTCAAAACATGAGATGGATCTGGCATATACTTTCTCAACATTGAAATGTGAAAAAAATTGTGTACCTGCAATAAACTCGGAGGTAAAGCCACTCGGTATGCAATTGATCCAACTCTCTCCAGAATTTCGTATAGTCCAATGAACCTTGGACTCAACTTTCCTTTCTTACCAAATCTCATCACACTTTTCCAAAGAGAAACCTTGAGAAAAACATGATCACCTACCTCGAAAGATAGATCCTTCCTCCGGTTATCCGCATAACTCTTCTGCCTGCTCTGAGCTATTCTCATGTGTTTCTGAATCAGCTGAACTTTTTCTGCCATCTCTTCTACCAATTCTGGTCCCATCAACTTCCTTTCACCCACTTCATCCCAGAAAGCTGGAGTTCGACACCGCTTCCCATATAATTCCTGAAATGGTTCCATCTGTATACTAGAATGAAAACTGTTATTATATGAAAACTCAACCAAAGAAAGATGTTGGTCCCAACTTCCCTGATAATCCATAGAACAAGCTCGTAGCATATCCTCCAATGTCTGAATTGTTCGTTCTGACTGCCCATCTGATTGAGGATGAAAAGCTGTACTAAAATTTAATTCAGTACCCAACGACTTATGAAGGCCTTTCCAAAAGTTAGAAGTAAACCTGGGATCACGATCCGATACAATGGAGAGAGGAACTCCATGTAACCTGACTATCTCTTTAATATACAAATGGGAAAGTTGATTAAGAGAGAAAGTATCTCATATAGCAAGGAAATGAGCAGATTTGGTCAAGCGATCAACAATAACCCAGATTGCATTATTACCTCGAGATGTCTTCGGTAATCCAACAACAAAGTCCATGGATATATTCTCCCATTTCCAATCTGGCACTGGTAAAGGCTGAAGCATCCCTTTCGGTAACTGATGCTCTGCTTTAACCTGCTGACAAGTCAAACACTTCACAGTAAAATCAGTAATATCTCTTCTCATTCCATCCCACCAGTAATACTCCCGCAGATCTCTATACATCTTAGTACTGCCCGGATGAACTGAAAACGGAGAACTATGAGCTTCACATAACAACTCTCTCTTCAACTGTGAATCACAAGGCACACACAATCTATTCCCAAATCTCAAAACACAATCATTATCAATGTTTTATTCCGGAAACTTACCTTTCTGAACCAGCTCTACCTTTTTCTGCAACTCACTATCTTGCTTCTGTTCTTGCTTGATTCTATCTGATAGAGAAGATCTCACTGATACCTGAAACAATAAAGAAGGACTTCCTTCACCAACAACTTCTATGCCAAAGTTCATCAAATCGTTAACCAAAGGATCATGTTCCAACCACAACATTGTTAATGAAGCATTAATTTTTCGACTCAAAGCATCAACCACTTTATTTGCTTTTCCCGGATGCTAATGAATTGTACAATCATAATCCTTGATTAATTCCAGACATCTCCTTTGTCTCATGTTTAACTCTTTCTGAGTGAATATATACTTTAAACTTTTGTGATCGGTATATATTTCACACTTTACTCCATACAAATGATGCCTCCAAATTTTTAAAGAAAAAACAACAGCAGCTAATTCCAAATCATGTGTAGGGTAATTTACCTCATGAGTTTTCAACTGTCGTGAAGCATAAGCAATTACCTGATCATTCTGCATTAGGACACAACCAAGTCCTTTCAATGAAGCATCACTGTATATAACAAACTCACCATTCCTGGAAGGTAGTGCCAAAACTGGAGAATTCACCAATCTTATTTTCAATTCCTGAAAACAATCATCACATTCTTTTGTCCAGATAAACTTAACACCCTTCCGAGTTAGCTTAGTCATTGGACTAGATAACCGTGAAAAATTTCTAACAAACCTTCGGTAATAGCCCGCCAAACCAAGGAAGCTACGAATCTCGGTTACATTTGTGTGCCTTGGCCATTCTTCCACAACTTTTGTTTTTGCAGGATCAACAGTTATTCCATCTTTAGAAACAATGTGACCAAGGAAAGAAATTTGTTGCAACCAAAACTCACACTTTCTGAATTTCCCATACAATTTCTTTTCTTTTAAGGTTTTCAAGATAACCCTTAAATGTTTTTCATGCTCCTCTTTACTTTTAGAAAACACCAAAATATCATCAATGAAAACCACCACAAACTTATCCAAGAACTCATGGAAAATTCTATTCATTAAGTCCATGAATACAGCAGGTGCATTGGTTAGCCCAAAAGGAATTACTACAAATTCATAATGGCCATATCTCGTACGAAACGCGGTCTTCGGAATATCTTCCTCCTTTACCTTCAGCTGATGGTACCCCGATCTCAAGTCAATCTTTGAAAAAAACTGAGCTTCCTAGAGCTGATCAAACAAATCATCGATATGAGGTAAAGGATATTTGTTCTTAAAAGTGATATTATTCAAGGCTCTATAATCAATGCAAAGTCTCATAGAACCATCTTTCTTTTTAACAAATAAAACAGGAGAACCCCATGGTGATGTGCTAGGTCTAATGAAACCTTTCTCTAATAAATCATGCAATTGCTCCTTCAACTCTAAAAGTTCAATTTGTGCCATTCGATAAGGGGGTTTTGAAATTGGCTTAGCATCAGGAACTAAGTCAACAGTAAACTCAACTTCCCGATCTGGTATTATTCCAGGCAAGTCATCAGGAAAAACATTAGGATACTCATTTACCACTGGCACATCATTAATCTGAATAGTTACTTTATTTTCAACGACGTGTGCAAGGTAACATTCATTTCCGTCTTTTACAAGTTTCTCGGCCTCTTGATATGTTATCAAAAGTAAGGGTTCATTCTAGTAAAACAAACTGAAAGTATTTCTTAAAAGAAACTTCTTTAGCTCTACATTCAATCTTAGCATGGTAAATAGAGAGCCAATCCATACCCAGGATAACATCAAACTCTACTAGAGGTAGAACAATAAGGTTTGCAAGTAGGTTCTTTCCACAGATAAGGATAGGAATATTATTATAAATTCTTTTTGCCTCGACATTTCCCCCAGGTGTTTTTACCAAAAGTTAAGGAGTCATTTCTTGAGATGGTATTCCCATTTTACTAGAAAAGGTTTCAGAGATGAAAGAATGTGTAGACCCCGAATCAAAAAACACACTGGCATTATCTGAAAAAACAAACAAAGTACCTGATACAACTTCATTTGATGGACCGACATCAGCTGAAGTAGTTGCAAAGGATTTCACCATCCCTTTCTGCTTGTAGTCTAACTACTTCCCATCACTCAAGCTCCTTGTCGGACACTCGTTTGCATAGTGACCCATCTCATTGCACTTATAACATTTCACTAACTGTACATCAAATTTGTTATTACCTTTACCTTGATCCTTTTCAGTGAAATCACGAGCCTTATGTCCCATCTTACCACATCGGTAGAACTTCCCAAAATTCAGATGACATTCCCCAGCATGCCTTTTTCCACATTTATCACAAACTGGAAACTTAGTTCTCTTACCATCAGACTTTTTTGAAGAAATCTTACCTTTCTCCTGCCACCTTGGTCTCTTCTTCTGCTGGTTGTTATAGAAAACTTGGTCATCGGCAAACTCCATTTCCACCTTCTCAGCACATCGAACAAGATTTTCATTACTTTTAAACTCACGAGAAGCTAATGCCCTTCGATACATTGGCTTCAATCCTGAGTAAAAATGATTGATTTTACTATCAAGGTCCCGGATAAAATTTGGAGTATACCTTTCCAATCGAGTGAACCTTTCTCCATAGGCAGCCACTGAGTCTTCCTCTTGCCTCAATTCCAAGAATTTCTTTTCCATACTAAGTCGAACAACCTTAGGAAAATACTTCTCAAGAAACATACCTTTGAATTCATCCCAGTAAAGAGAATCAATCTCATCGGCGTCCCTGATATTTTTAACCATAGACCACCACTGATCTGCTTCACCCTCCAAACGGTAAATAGCAAGACTAACCTTTTGATTGTCTGAACACCCCATGACATCAAAAATCTTCTCCAGTGCTTTAATCCACCCTTCAGCTAGAACAGGGTCAGATGATCCTCTGAATGATGGTGGATGTTGCCTCATGAAATGTTCCACCACTGACATGTTCCTCTGCGGTTGGTCTGGCTGATCTCGTGTATGGATACAACTGCCATTTATCTCCTGAGTCAACTGCGCCATTACTGCAACAAACTATTCAGCTCCAATTCCGACCATTTCTGGATGCTGATTCAGAAGGTTATTTCCTTCTGTATGCCTTCATAGCACTGCTTCCCTGTTTCCTCTGCGGAAAACCATTCTGAACAAACATGTCTTAGATGAAGCAACAAGGTAATCTTTAAATGCTATATCATTTCAAAAAAAAATATTTTTGGATAATGATATAATAGAATTCTAACTCCTAAAGTTATTTGAACCGACCTTTGATACCAACTATAAGGCCCCAGCCTTAAACCTTACTTAATCTTGAGTTATTACAAGATTACACATTGAGGATCTTTTCGGGTTTAGAGTTTTAGAGAATTAGATCATAAAACTTTCATTACAATCCACATTTAAACAAAGTGGTTACATAAAGATATTATTCTTCATTCCCATCAATGGAAACACATTTAAATTAAAACATGGATTATTTCTTGACACATCCTTGACTCAATCATCTTATCATGTACCTTTCCCTTGACATGTGAAAAACATTTCAAAAACGTGGGATGAGCATAAAAACTCAGTATGGGTTATAAAAAAAACATGGAAAGGAAACATTAGTTCATATATACATAAGAATGAAATCATACTTTACCCATAAAACATAGGCACTTTAACATACCTCATAAAATCATGAATAAATCATAGAAATCATAATACATAAAGGTAACTTGAGGCATTCATAACAATATTATGTAGGGAGTAACCCTCTTGGTTACGTTTGGAATACCCATCACAGTATATTCCCTAAATCTGTTCGGAGAAATCTTAACGTTTCACTCCTTCGCGTTACCCAATGCATTGGAGATCTATATCAGGCTCACCCTCCCTTAGTTTATCACGGAACCACCCGTCTTCATAATAATGCCCAAGAACCATAACATAATCGTATCACATAAAACATGCATAATGGAAACATAACATTTCCACATTTCAATCACAAGATATCAATACAACACAAAAAACATTGTGAAAACCATTTTCAATACCAAAATAAAAGAAAATTAAAACATGGTATTTATTTTTCTTTTAAAAAGAAGGTATGGCTTGTAGAGGATGCCGAAACTCAAATAACATTCACAACGGCAGAGAAGTCATTGTCGCCGCATACGTACAACAAAAACATTCCATTTTTTCGTTTAGTAAATGCTTCGTATTAAAAATATTCCTTTTGAATAAACATAAAAGTCAAAGGGTTTTATACACCGTATAAAAGAAAGTTTTGTATAAAATAAAATATGCCTCAATGAAAGGAGATTGAGACGACGTCCCATACCTCGTATCCGACTTGACCCGACCGTTCTTTAATCTCCGGAATAATAAACTTGAGTTAATCTCTACTTTCTTATGAATCTTTTTCAAGTTCATTATTCCTTTTATACCATGTTATGAACATCATGTAATCAGTTAAGTTAATAATGTTCATTTTGTCGGTATTTGGTTCTTAAGTCAAAAATAGACTTCTTAAACATACATGTTGTTAATTTGGTCATAGGTTCGTTATATCCAGAATGATTTTAATGATTTGGATAACATATATATCATATATATTCATCATATACATGTATTTATAATATTACATCACATTTAGAGGTAAGAAATGAAATGCACCGTTCATGGAGACGGTAAGCCGTACGTACGCATGAACGCTACGTCCATTTCTATTTCTTATTTTCTGGAATGGAATCATAATGATATAAGAGTATATTATAATTCCAGTATAATAACATATATAATATCATTAACTTTATCCTTTACACATCCCACATATGTTATTAACGAATCAAATCACTTTCAGGGGGCCGTAGTCCGCACTTCCTAAAATGAAGATATCGTGTTTACCCATAATGGAAACCATAAAGGTATGCCCAAAATGAAAAAAACAGAAGCTTACGGAAAAAATAAACATATTATATATCATATATAAAAATAGTGACATCATAATGGCCACCTTTGAAGGTGTTAAATGAGTATTGAACAATCATCGTTTTGGGAGGCAGAATTTCTCCATCCACGGAAACCGTATGTTATTTAACCATTTGATGTAGTTGTGTGAGAGTGTAGCTCAAATAAATATTATAACAACATCCTTGTATATTTAAGATAATGGTTTTGTCACAAAATAAGTAAATAAAAAGAGTTTATGGGGTTGGAGAAGAAAAATAAAACAAATGACCATGAGAGAAAGAATTACCTTTAAAAATGTAACTCCTTTTGATTTGAGCCTAAAGGATTCCTTTGAAAGGATTATGCCCAAAGGTAATCCTATAGGATGAGGAGAGGGATGTGGAGAGAGTAAATGGTCAGGGGTTGGCCGAGCCAAAGGCTTGAGGAGTGTGTGAAATGAGGTAGAGGTGGGGGCCTTTTATAAGAGGAGAGGAGGGGCACTTTTGGAAAGTAAAGAAATATTACTTTATTTGAAAATGTGTTTCGGTTTTAAAAGGTACCACATTTATATAATTAGTGGATAAGGTGATAAGGGTTTTAAATACACTCATCCAATTGTTTTTGGCCACGTTTAGTTCATATATTTTACATTGTCTTTCCATTTTATTTAAATCGTCAAATAATGATGTCATCGCTGCATCATTATTATGCCATAAATAATTTAATTTATTTAATGTCTAAAAGTCATAAAAAAATACGATGATGTAGGAAATCTTTTTAGATTTCCAATTACTATTTATAATCAAATATCTGATCTTTATAACCCCTTGTAAAAATTGTTTTCGTAAAACATATTATGTTTGTGTCATTTTTACTTTTACATTAAATAAAAAGTTATTTATGTCATTTACCAACCAAAATGTCTCCATGGGGTCCCCAAGTTGACCCATGGCTTGTCTTGGTCGGCCATGACACAACCAATAAGTTTGGGACATGTGTCTAGGTCATTTCATATTATTAAAGCATTATTTATACCTTAAACTACACTAATTACCACTAATCACGATTAAAAACTTAATAAGTTACTATTTACCAAAAAATTATTTTAATCCCATTGAACCACATTTTACTTCTTAATGACAACCATGTAAGTCGGATTTTCAAAATTCAATACACATTAGTGGTAAACTTTCATTTAACTGAAAAATCAGTTTGCTTGATTACCAATTAGTGGTTTCACTATTCATCAAAAATTGAAGTTTTTCAGAAAATTACCAAAAATTAACCCTAAGATAGATTGGATATTCCAAATTCAATAATGAAGTCTATTTTACAAAATTCAAATCATATAAGTCACATTAATTAATTTAATAATTAATTCCCGCTGCTAGAGCAAATAGCGTGTTTTTACAAAACAATAATTATCAAAAGATTGACACCAGTTTAAGTCTAATTTCAAAGTGAAATTGATTCCAATGACCACCATTGGATAAAATGGTAAAAATATATTCTAATTTCACTTCAAAACCAATTCAAAAAAAAAATCTAATCATATAAATAAATTAGATTAAGAAGCAGTTTTGATGTAAAATGCAGTATTTTTCACTATTCATTAAAAAATGAACATTGTCAGAAAAATACCAAAAATTCACACAAGATAAATTTTGATCTCCCAATCATAAAGGATAAGTTTATTTTGACAAAAATAGTTTATGAAATTTTCAAAATATAGATTCAAAAATGGTTTTCCATCAAAAGGCAGTAAAACAATCTTTCAAGAATATTAGTGTATTCCATGCATAAGATTGTATTTATTTTCATTTTAAGCCTCTATAACACTATCTTAATCATTAATAGACATAGATAAAAATATCTATTATTCATTACTTACTTGGGATGTTACATATATAGTGTTCCAAATCCATTATAATTTTTATTCTTAGAAGTATATTTGTTATTATTTTCATATTATTCCCATTTATGATACTCTATTGCTTTGATTACATATTTATTAATTAAATTCATCCATTTTAAATAAATAAATACCCATAAATCATACAAAGTTATGAGTAATGGGATAATGAGATTATTTTTCTCTACAACTAGGTCACAATAGATTAAAAATATTAAAATGAATATTGAAAACCAATTATAGAATACTGAGAATTGAAATTAATATTTCAAACTGAAATCAGTAGTATGATAATATGTTCACTAATGAATAACTATGAAATATAGATTGTAATCATTGTGGAGAGAATTTTTAAAATAATAATTAAACTAAATATTCCTTTAACCAGAAATATTTATTTATTTATGGGAATGTTTAAAAAACATGGCTTATATTTTATAATTCCATAATAAAAAATGTTAATCAATATGCCTACCTAAATTTTTTATAATTTCTTAAATTGGGAAATGTGAATTTTTAACTGAATAGAGTGCTATGGTTTACGGATTCTTGTTGATTAGCTTCTGTGACTCAAATAAGAGATGAGTGCATGTCTACTTGAAAATTTTTTAAGGGAAAAAAATAAATATTCCGAATTTAAATTGATGATCGACCAACTAATGGACGTCATTAAATATATTTTTCATGACATAATAATCTTGATTAGTTCGGAATGTTTATAATTGAGTCAGGTGCATTATTTTTTACTATATTTTATTTTATATAAATAATTAAAGGGAGGTCTTACAGAAAATAACTTGTAAATTACAATCATTAAGAGGCACTAATGAATGGGAAATATAGTGAAAATTGTATGATGTGGCCATTAAAATCCTGTAATAATTATATGAACGATATATAAGAAACATTCTCGGAGAATATCTAATGATATATGGTTTGAATATCTCATATTAGTAGTTAATACCATGCTTTCCATAATTTTTTTCTCTTAAACTAAATTTCATTATTGCTATAAAAATGTGTGACAAGTTTATATGTCTATATATTAATTTCAATTATCATTGAATAATTATTTCTATATTTAACTAAGCATAATTCCTAAATTAGAATCAATCATAAAACATATTACTCTTAATATATCCCTAGATTCTTGAAACAATTTTTTTTATCCAATCCACCTGAAGGTTTTATTTGTTTTTATGACCTTATAAGTTATACACATTGTTAATAAATTTGGTGCATGACTAGTACTTTTACTTTTAATTAAAAACTTACTTAAAAGTAAATATAATGCGTACTGATAATCTATTCACATTTGAGATATTTGTCATGGATGAACATTTCTTCTCCTTCCAATAATCGATAATGTGTTTATGATACTATAATAAATTTTTTTCGTATGATGTGTCATAATGACAGTTCCTTTTTTAGTTGTTTAATATGATTCTATACATTCTTAAGAGTATGTAGTTTATTTTATGAATTATCATGAATATGAAGATTGAATATGAAATTAATTACTAAGGGCGTATGTATAATTCTATGGTATGTTTAAATGATTCAATATAATGAATGTTATAATCTATGATTCATAATTTTGTTTTTTTATAGTTAAATATTATAGAAAAAACACATCATCCATTATGTTCTTGAAAGTAATGCTTTAATTGATTCTAACATTATTAATTAAAATTTGGTTGATCATGGACAATAAGAATCCTAAAATTAATACACGTACAATTTTATTTTGGCAATCCAAATGCATGTCACCTATGTGAATGAATGTTTGGATGGTTATTTAATTGAAAACTATGATTTAATTTCTCAAAATGTTAATTGAATAATTATTATAATATTATTAAAATAGTTTGTTATGATTTTTTCACTGAGTGATTGTTTATTATGTTGTTTCTCTATGTTATGATTTCATGTTACATTGTTTTAAAATATACCCCCACAAAAACAAAAACCATTAATAGCCATGAAAATTTGTTCTTAATAAATATAGGAATTAGTAATGATTAATTTGTTTCCACATATAATTCGCAAGGGAAGAATGATAGAGAAAACAATGTGATAAAATTACATGTTTTGTTACTTTCTTAATATGGTCAATTTTATTCTTTTCTTCTGATATATTTGAACTTAATATAAATTTATATGGATAGTTTTCTTGGTGGGGTGTGATAAGAAGTTTTTATTGTATATAGTTACCATAGTATGAAAGAACATTTTGACCTTAGTGTCTCATTGATGGTTCGACCAGTTGTGTGTGATACGAGAGAATTTCGGGGTAGTTGTGTGGTTGTTATGGTTTGAGGGGAGTCATATATATGTGAAATGTTGATATTTTTTATGATGTTGAAGAAAGGAAGAGTTTTTGCAGTTGTTTTATTTATTTCTTTGTTAATATTTTCCCTTATTAAATCAGAATACATTTGAGAGGTATCAAATTTGGTTACTAGTTTCAGGGATTTCCCTTATTATAGTGTGAAGTTAATGTGATAAGATCCCTAAATTAGATTTTCAGAGTGATGAATTGGGATTCTATTCAGTGGGTTATTTTTTCAATAAGTCAAGGTGTGGATTCTCTTATAAGGGATAACTGAATTTATCATGAATCTATCTTATCAGTCATAATTTATTGGTTTGAAGGAGAGAAAATGAGAGTGGGATAAATATATAAAAACTAAAGACATCAAGCGATATTGATGCCTTATTTGGATTCATTATATTAAAATGACATGTGTTGAATTTATGATTTATGTGAGTTTGAATCTAATCATTTTTTATGATGTTTCCAAGTTATGGGTTTGTTTTTTCGGCATGTGGTTGTGATATTCACATAGTGAGATCTATGATAGACATCTATGAGGGAAGTTATTAAGACTTCAAATCCATTTATTCTTAATTATTCTTTGATTTACAATTTTATGAATTGTTTGAGTGGTTTCTATTGTATTTTATATGGTTTCTAAAAACCTCAATTTATGTTATTCTATAAAACATAGGCATGAATAGTGAAATCAATGACTTTTACATTGAAATTTCCAATCTTTTTCTTATAGTTAGTTGATTAACTATGCAGTCAATTAGTTTTCTTATATTTTTAGTCAATCCCTTCACTTGGATGATCGATAACTTCATGAAAAATTTTGGGTTATTCATGCGGTCACTTGTGTCATTGTTTGGTTTTTTTCTTCCTGTGGTACATTGGTTCATCATGTGGCCACATGGTTAGTCATGTAGTTGTTTGAATCTTCATGATATCAACTAGTTACTTTGGCTGGTTGATACGTCACTCCATATGTCGGGTCATTTGGTCTTGCAGTTGATCCTCATAAGCTATCTTGTAACACTAGAAGATTATTTGAATTATTTATTTATTAAATAATTTTATATTTGTGATATTTGTCATTTCACTGAACACTAAATATTGTTTTTTAATAAGAATCTATTTTTGGATTGCATTGTATGCAACACCGATTTAATATTAAGCTATACAGAACACTTTGATTAGCTCTAAGTACAGTCAAAACTATGTTTGTGTTATATTACACATAATACCAAGTCCCTTATATAGTTTCCGTTACATGCAAGGGTGATTTTTACCAAACTATAATATAAAATTATTAAAATATAACTGTAGCTATCACATAGATGTTAGAATGGAAGTTAAAAATAAGATTAAATGAATTTTTAATGTATTATTTAACCATGTAACTAAAATGAATCATTTTGTTATCTATTAGTATATGTTAATGTAAAAAAAATTTTAAAATAAATAAATATTTTTCTATGAAAACAATTATTCTATGTTCTAACACAATTTTTTATCAATAAATAAAAAATACCACTTTTGATTAATGTTTAATTTTTATATATATTATAGATTAAATAATTATTTTGTATACTCAACCACAATATTTGATATGTATAATATAACAATAAATCCATTTTTATGAAAGAAATTGTTTTTTATAAAAAGTTATTTGTCCCACCATTTAATGGGGAACCCATTTTAAATCTAATTGTTTAAAATTTTATAGTTTTTATTTGAAAAAATAATTATCATTTTTTAAAGTGGAATATAAAAATTTAATTTGGTTAAATTGTTGTTAGTTTTATGAGAAGAATCATTTGTTAATGAATTGTGAAAACACTGAATTTTAATTCAAAAATGCTTCTTAATCGATTTTATTAAAACAGTAAAATTTGGTTATTATTTTCTTTAATGTATAATTATATCCATTATGCATCAATATACCAAATTATGTTCAGTTGAACCATTTTCATATTTAAATTGTATATAATAACATAGGAAACTTTTGAGCATTTTTATATTAACAAACCCACTTTGTCATACCGTCAGCGGGATTAAATTTAAATTAATTTCTGCCACTTATATTATTGAAATTTGGAAAATATGATTCTATAATTTTAATAAAAATAATTTATAATTTCTAATTAGTTCAACTTATTTTTCTACCAAAATTATTAGTGAAAATAATTAAAATTAATTAGAGCGATAAAAATGAAAATTATCTTAACAAAGGACTAAACATTAAACTTAATGGAAACAATTACCTATAAACTTGTCCAAAATACATTTTATTAACATATTTAGAAATTAACATAAATTTTATATAATTTGAACATTATTGGAGAAAAATATCATTGACATAACATGGGTGGGTTTCACATTTCAAAAATTTACAAGAATGACAATCCTCCTCGAATGTAAAATGACAATAAACCATACCACATACTAACACATCTAAATATTTGTTTCTCACCCAAAATCTCCTTAAATATTGTCCCAAATTTCCAATCATAATCATAGAAACAATAGTATTTGTAATAATTCCATCCAAGTAAGGCCTTTAGTGAAAACCAAAAGTTGTTAACCTTAGAAGAGGTAACATCTTTCCTCAAGAAAATTTGTTTTATTTTCATTTTCCACCACCTAAAATATTCTAAATACATGAATATATAATATAATACATATCCTACATATAATTATATTTTTTTCATTTTAAAGTTTTTACCTGCACTTACAAACACTTCCATCTAATGGGTAATGAACATATTGTTCTTGTGTACAGCAAACTATCGCCTCAAGAAAAGATTTTGACTGTTTTAACATTACCACATATCATGGAAGGGAAATAAGATTTAAAATATGTTATTATGATATATATTTTATTTATTATTTAATTGTACATATATTTTTATTATATTTACATATATTCATGATTTTGATTTTGTGTAAAAATGATAACTTTCTTTAGGGACGTGTGGACTACTGTCTCCCCAAAGGAATGTTATTTGTTCAAACTTTACATAGAATTTATTTAGGATGGTTTTAGTAAAATTAAATTATATCATTGACATAATAATTCTAATTTAATTATATATTATATATATAAAAATATTTCATTTAATTTCTTTCTTTCAATAGAACAATATTATCGATATAGCGTTTATGCGTACGTACGACCAACCATCTCCATATACTGTGTATTCCATTTCATATTTTTATATACTACATATTAATAGAAAATAAAATATATAATGAAAATATATGTTATTTATATCAGGTTTTAAATTTTGGAAATAAGTAAATCATGATCTATGTTATTGGAGTTAGAATAACAAGCCAAAACATATATGAAAAATTATGTTGATATTACGAAAAACATAAAATTAACCTGGAGATGTTAATAAATGGGTAAAATAAAGTCATAATAAAATAATATATGGTATTAAATATAATAATATTGTTAATTTGAATATTTATATTAAACTTATATTATTTATAGAAGATATTTGAATATGTATGAAGAAAGTCAATACTTAAGGTAAGGGAATTTCATATCACTTTTTATTCCCATGAGATATATTCCATATACACCACTCACTTATTTTTTTGTGGTGTATATACTGACCTATGAAATTTTATATATTTAATTTCCTTATTTTTAATTGTATTCAATGATTTAATTATTTTTATTATTTCATGGGTACCACGCTTTTAAAGCTACTCATATAGAAATGGTTTTCTCACATAACTTTTATTTCTATGAGACTAATCCCTTATTCAACACGTATTTATTTTTTTGGTGTATATACTAAAAATGAATGTATTTTAGGATTTTTGTTTATAAATATATGGGTCCTTTTGATGGTATTTCTTTCATGGGGTTTATGGTTCAAAAGTTACCATATCGGTAAAGTAATCTTGTTTCAATTTTCTTTCTTTGAGATACATGCCATGTTTTAAACCTATATTTTTCTATGGGGTGTATATGATACCCATTGAAATGTTATATAATGAACCTACTAAATTTAATGATATTTTATGAATCTTTTAATTTTATTCTTTCATCTCTATTATGATTAAAAGTAACCAAATTGGTAATATTTTATTACTACAATCTCGTCATTTATCAAGGTTGTTTATTATTATGCTTCTATTGATGAAATATTATCACCTAACCCTCAAGAACAATCTTGAATTTTATTATCCTATGGTTATTCATTATATCTTCATGTGTGAGAAAAAAAACTCACTCTTTGGAACTTATGATAAATAAGAAAACGTTTTTTTGAATACACAACATTCATTTTCCTTTTAGCTGAAAATTTATATTCATTTAAAGCCATGTTCTATAAAAATGATTTTAATTTTTTTACTATTATCCTATTATATATAAAGGTAACTGTTTGATGTTTTATCTCTTGAAAAATTGGTTTTAAAAATAATATTTTTGTCTTGTTCTTATCAATACACTTCTCTAAATTTTTTAAGGTGTAAAAGTGAACGTTCGACATGTATGGAATTACCCACTATCATGACTGTCACTTACTTGATTATTCAATTATAAGTTAATGGTGTTTTTTTGAAGAAAATATTTTCCTAAAATTATATAAATTTCTTGATTTTAAAATTTTTTCCTAATAAAAAATGTTTTCAAATGTTTTTTTATGTTTAAAAAATGTTTTAAATATTTTTAAATTATTCCGTTACATGTTTTCAAAGGGATTTTTCAAAGAAATGGATTTCAATGATTTAAAAGCTTCTTTAATATGTTTTCAAATTATATTCAATGAAAAATATGTTGATAATGATTTTATGATTCTTTTATATGTTTAAGAAAAAGTTTTTTTAAATGTGTTCATGATTCTTTATATGTTATCCATGTTATTTTCAAGGAAGCCAGATTTTAAAATGATTTATATTTAAAAAATATTTTTAAATGAGTAATTGATATTTTTCTCAAGGAAAAGTAATTTTAAAATATTTTAAGTTTTCAAAAGTGATATTAAAATAATAGTTATGTTCCAGGTGATATTTCAAAATCTTTCCCCATCTAAGATGGAATCCTTGGTAATCGTTTTGATTATCAAGTAATATGATCTAATGTTGTCATTAATTTTATTTCCCCGAATTTTCTATGTTATAATGGCTTAATATTTATAAAACATGTTTCACTTTAGCTGATTATACCATGAATACATGTTTATGATACCCATTTCATTTCTTGGGCAATAACATGATGTTTATGAAATCCATCTCTTTTCATAGGAGATTATATGATGAATGTTTCATAGAACCCATATATATGATTTAATAATGAGATGGTTGGGGCCTATATATCCCTCTAATGTATTAGATAAATATTTATATCTCATGAGATAATTACTATAAATAAATTGAAATGATTGAACCAAAAAGATAAAAAAGTGATTCCTGATCAACTATTGGAAACAGTTGTGTCCTAACAATGTATGTGAAATAGGTGGGTCACAATCCAAAATGGGTTATAGGTGCATCCAAATACATAATGGGAAACAAGTGAATCTTAATATGATATGAGAAATAAGTGTGTCCCGATCCACAATATAGATGGTCTTAGTAGTAAACATTAACACATGAAATGGGTTTTCCATATTTATTATGGTTTAAAACTTATATGACATGATATTAATGTTTATGATTTATTTATGTTGATTTTTCACCTTTTTTTATTTGTTTTGGACCTAAAAATATTTATTCTAAGACTCGTGTATATGATCTCTAATATGTAGGGTATGATCTTACAATTTTATTATCATATTCCTATACCCTTATTTTATTGTTATGATTATTCATCTCTTTTATTTACCTATATTTAGAAACTAAGTGGAATTTTTATTATGATCCATTTCCATTGTTTAGGAAGAATGGTTTTACATAGTAGTAAGAAGGGGGAAAATATTTTTGGGAAACATTGAAGATCATTCACCATATTGGATGATTTTATTATAGGATTTCAAAGGCTAGAAAATATTATGGTCCTCAAACATTTACATTTGTAATATGCTGAATATTCTACTAAATTTATGTAATATGATTCTCTCTTAAGCTTATGCCGCTATTGTTGGTACCTATGGAAGATTTTAATAAATATTTATAAACTATGATGAGAAAAAATTAGTGAGATCCCAAGGGAAATTTTTACGGATTTCTCTAAGGATAATCCTAAGGATTTATAGATTTAAATGTACATGCAATTATTTGGGAATCCTATATGTGATTTATCATGATTTCTTGTGTCTTATATAGAAAGTGTTTATTACCCTATGCTTTCTTGTTTTAGTCAATGGAGTGAACTAGAATGATCTTTTTTAAAATTTAATGTTTTAGATTGAAAAAATATGGGTATTATTCAAATAGACTTGCGAAGTGGAAATCTCATAAAGATAATCAGGAAGGTGGTATTTTTATTGGTTATACTACTGACAGGGGGCTAAAAATTACATGTGAAAGGTATGAGTCAATATTACAGTATTTTTTACATTTCACATAAGAAGCATGATTATCTTGAGTATGTGGAACCTTAATACATTATTCATATTTCATAACATAGGAAAGTGGTTTTAAGGAACAAGTTGATCGAGGATGAGTAATGGTTTATAGATAAATTTGGATTGTTGAAGTTTATATGTTTTGGAATTTAAAGATTATGTTATATTAATCATAAATTGTATAAGGGTTTTTAGAAGGTGTTCATTTTTTACTTTTAGGAATTTGTTAAATAAAATTGACTACCTAGTAAATTGATTTAATTTAAAAGTTAAAATATTGGAATGTGACCCTTAACATGTTCCAACAGATGAGAATATGATATTTTATATAGACAAAGTGATTATTATATAGAAAACTTAAATGGGGAAAACTTTATTACACCAGAACCGAGAAATGATTTGTTAAAAAAGTGATATATATTATAATGAATTATGTTTACAACTTCTTGAATTTATTAAATATATCTAATATTATTTGGAATATGGAAGAAATATTTTTTTCGAAAAGGATTTATTCTAATTAAGGGTATTACCATGTTTCAAGAGTATATAAAATGAGGGAATTCACAAGTTTGGAATTTGAGAACCTGGAGATACTTTATGATATATTGGGGATCAATGTTAAGTTGATTTTGAGAAATTTAGTGACATTACATTATAATTTTTTTCATTCATCTTCTTCAATGGTTTTTAGGTTCGACATTTATGGAATGATTTATGTTAAACATAAGATGATGTTTTAGAGATTTAAGTATTATCTTTCTGTATCAGGAAATATGAATATTGGAAAACATGTGATAATCATTTTTTGTGATTATAACTAAAGAAATATGGAATGAAATATCATTCTAATTGTGTATTATTTTATATTAGTGCTTCAGGTATATCAAATTCACCTTCATTTTAACTATGAGATGAAGTTGAAATTGGTCAAGACACAACAATAGGGGGGAATGTGTTGATATAAAGTAAGTATATCATCTAATAAATTTTCTACAATTTGGGATAGGGTCTTTAAATAAAATGTTGTTATGTGATCATCATTTTTGATGATATCAATAACATTTTTCTAGCCTCATTGGTTAATGGATATGTGATCAATAAATATCTCCTAACCATGTTCACTATCAGTATCCATCAGAACAATATAGTAATATTTTTATACCATGTCCATGTTTTCACTTTTCACCTATGTTCTCCTATTTTTGAAACTATTTATGTGTTACGTTGTGTAATTATTTTATTTCCAAAATCTCATTTTTAAAGGAAGTTTTATTATTCATTTTTAATATTCTGGTTTTTATAAATGGAACATTCAAGAATTAATCCGTTGATAACACAAGGGAATTTTACAGGTGAAATTAAATTTAAGGGGGGTATTATGTAACACCAAATGATTATTTGAATTTTTGGTTGAATTAATATAAACATTTTGATATTTTCTATTTAACACAACACCAAATATAATTTTTTTATATAAAAGGACTAAAGTCAGATTTTTTACATGAAACCACATGTTAATATCGCTCCACATGCAACATTTTTATTATCTTGAAGTACACACTACACAATGTTTATATTCTATTAAATACAATACTGAGTCCCTTTGATAGATTACATTACATGCAAGGTTGAGTTTCACAAAACTCCAACATAATATTTTTAAAATATTATTATAGCTACCACCTAACTATTGGAATGGATGTTATGAATAAGATTAACTAAATTGTAAAAATTTTATATACACATGTATATAAATGAAACATTATGTTATAAATTACTAGAATTTAACGTATGAACTATTTTAAAATAATGATATTAGTTTTATAAATTTTTTTTATGTACAAAAATTTTTTTATCACAATAAATTAAACAAACTAGTTTTGATTAATGTTTTAAATGAATATTATATATTATATAATCCATAAATATTTTGTTACTCATCAAATATATTTTATATGTATATGATTAGAATAAATCCAATTTTATGGATAAATAGAAGTATTTTTCTGACATGTAATTTTACCACCATTAAAAGGAGATAAAATTAAATATGTTTTTTAAATATTTATAATTTTTATTTTAAAAATTAAAATTCAATTTTAATTTATATTATCATAATTTAAATTGTGTAAATTTTGGTTATTTTTCTGAGAAGAGTCATTTCTTGTCGAATAGTGGAAATCATAGAATTCTAATTCAAAACATCATTTTCATAGAATTTTGTTTATATAGATTAATTATTTTTTAATTTTTCTTTAAATTAAAATTATATCAATGATACATCACTTAATATAATTTCATTCTTTAGATCAAATTTCACATTGAAATTTGATATAAAAAATCAGCAAATGTTTGACCATTTTTAGTTTAAAACCTTGCTTTTGTCATCTCATAAGTGCGAGTAAATTTAAACTTATTTCTTAGAATTATGTGATTTCAATTAAGAAAATTTTCATACATATTTATAATGATAATAATTTATAATGATTAATCAATTGAACTTATTTTTTGACCAAAACTATTTGTGATTGTAATTAAAATTAATTATAGTGATTAAGATGAAAATTAGCATAAAAAGGACAAAATCATAAAATTAAAGGACAAAATGAACAATATTCATTTCCAAAAGACATTAGCATGATATATTTAGACCATATTATCCCTTATATAATATTCGATCCATTATTGGAGCCACGTGACCTCAAAAAACTTGGGTATATTTCCCTTTTCAAAAACATACAAGAATGCCACTCCTCCACAATTCAAAGTCAATCACCCCTCCCACTTATTCACACCACCCAGTACCTTTGTATCTGATTAAATCATCTCAAATAATCTCCCAAAACACCTCCCTTAAAACTATAATCATATATTTGGTTATTAATCCACCCAAGGATGTCCTTTGGTGAAAACCAAAAGGAGTTACCCAAATAAGAGGTATCATCCTTCATTAAGCTCATTTATATTATTTTCATTCCCTACCACCTAAATTATTCATAATATATTACCATATAATTATCGAGATATCCTAAATATATTTATATACCTTTATTATATGGGTTTTACCTACACTTAAACACACTTCTATAGAATGGGTAATGAACATACCATTCATGTGTATGGAAAACTACCTTCTCACGAAATGATGTTGTTCATTTTTCCTTTACCACCTCTCATGGTTGTAAATTTTGATAAAAACTATAATTTTAAAATATATAATTTATATTTATGATGAATTAATTATTATATAATTATTATATAAAAACATAACTTCATACTTCCTATTTTCTGTAAATATGATAAGTTCATCTGTGGATATGTGGACTAATGGCTGCTAAAATCGATGTGATTCGTTCAAAATTTTAACAAAATGTATTAAGGATGGTTTTAGTGAAATTATATGATATATATGTGATAATAATTTGAGTTTAATGATACTATATATATAAATATATTTCATTTACTGTCTTTCTTTTAATACCACAACAAAATGGAAACAATTTCCATTCGTACGTACAATATACCGTCTCCCTAAACGGTGTATTAAATTTCATATTTATATATTTATATATATTAGTATATATAAATTTAAAATGAATATATATGAAATTTATATTATTTATTACATTATTTAAATAGGCAATTCATGGTATATGTAATCTGATCTAGAATAACAAGCTAACAAATACGAAAAACAAAGAAGATATTTCCAAACACACAACATTAACATGTACATGTTAATAAAAGGGTAATATAAATTAATAATATACTATTATAAGGTAATATATATAATATTATGGGTGTATTTTATATTTATAATAATGTTATATTTATTATCTAGGAGTTTTGAAAGTGTATGATGATATTCAGTACATAAGGTATGGGAATTTCATATCAATTTTTTTTACGGGATGGTACGTGACGTATTCACCACTAAATTATTTTTGTGGTGAATATACAACCCTATGACATTTTATATCATTAATTGAATTTACATAATGATATTAAAGGCTTTAATATATGTTAATCTTTTATGGGTATCATGATTTTAAATTTACTCAAGTAGTAAGGGTTTTCTCATCTCACTTTTATTTATGGGAGACATATGTTTTATTAACATCAATTTGTTCTATGTGGTTTATATACATCCCATTAATGTATTATTGGGTTATTATACATAAATTTATGGGTATCTGCATTCCGAATTTATTGTATTTAGTCAATGGGTTTTATGGTTCAAAAGGTACCAAATCGATAATGTAATATTGTCTCAATTTTTCTTCTTGGAAATACATGCCATGTTATGCACCTATATTTTTCCATGGGGTGTGTATACTACCCATTTATATTTTATATCTTGAATAAACTTATTTTCATCATATTTTATTATTATATTAATTTTATTCTTTCTTTGGGCATATGATTATATATTTCCAAAGTGGTAACTGTTTCTTGATACAATCTCATCGTTTATCAGGTTTGTCAATGGTTATGATTATATTGATTAAATATTTTGAAATAACTCTAAAAACACTTTATAATTTTATTATACTATGTTTAACCATTATATCAAAAAAAATTAGTACCAAATTTAATCTCTTTGGTACTTAAGATAATTATGAAAATGTTTTTATTAATATCCGACTTTATTTCTCATTTCGGTTGGAAATCTGTGTTATTTCAATAACTTGGTTTATAAAAATGTTTTCCAAAAAGATTAACTATTACACTACGATGCTTAATGGAAATTTTATCCATTTTTTATCTTTTTAAAAAAATTTATTAAAGGAATATTCTTTTCTCTTTCCAGTCATGGTAGTTTTTGTAACATTTTATAGTGCAAAAATGATTGTTCGACAAGTATGGATTTACCCTACTTCATGAGAATCATTTCTTTGATGCTTAAATTGTATGTTTATAAGGTAATTCTTTCCAAGGAAACTATATTTCCAATAATTCTGGAAATTCATTGATATTAAAACGTGTTTCATATAAAAAGGCACGTCAAAACTGTTTTATGTTTAAAATTTATTTTGAATGATTTTCGAAGTATGCTTTATATGTTTTCAAAATTTTGTTATCGATGAAATATATTTCAATTATTTAAATGATTATTTTATAAATTCTAGATTTATTTTAAAATCAAAACATTTTCAAAATGTTTTCAATATTCTTATATAATATTTCATGTAATAAGTTTTTAAAAATGATTTCAAGCTTCTTTATAAGTTTTTAGTGTTATTTTCATGGAAAATGGTTGTCAAATTTTTTTATGTTTTAAAATTATTATTTCATAGTATGATGGATATATTCCTCATGAAATATTAGATTTATAGTTTAAATAAATGTTTTTTAATTTTTAATGGATTAAATATCTTATTTGAATTCATTAAATTTTATGGATTTAAATTTTTCATTCAACATGTTTAGAATGCATAAATTTAAATGAAAATTTATATGGAATGTTGTTCGCATAAATAATTACAGTTATTCAATGATATAAATATGTCATCCTACAGAACTATATTTTCCCTAATTTGAGTCATTATTTTTGGAGTCTAGATGAATCCAAAATTAGTTTTATACCATTGGATTCATCTTTATTGACCATATTACATCATGCTTCAGTTTTCCAGGAATGATCAATAACACATTTCATTCTTCTTTTCCAAAAAATTAAGTGGATTTTAATGGAAGAGTTTTTATAATCCCATATTCCTTCATTATATTTATTTATTAAGAATTTGAAAATGTCTTTACCTTTTTTTATATCCAATAATATTAATACCATCACCTTCCCAATGTTTTAGAGTAGAGTGATATATTCCAAACCCTAAGTAGGGGATATAAGGCCTATATTTCATTTTTTCATGTTTTTAATTAAGATAGATATTTTCTAGTGGGTTAGTAGTATAATTTAATAGTGAATATAATTAATTATATTAATTTTAATTGAGAGGGAAGGGGTGTACTAACATGGGTTTATCTATTTCTTTATTTTTTCTACTTGGTCCTTATTAAAATTTAAAACCTTTTATGATGTGGATATTATGTATTCCCAGAAATTATAAATCCGATTATGAATTTATAACCTGTTTTTGTGGATCATTTTTTATTTATCCTTTAATAAATTCTTAATATGTATAATTGAAAAATAATCATTTTCCTAGGTAGAGAAAGAACTATTAGAAAATACCCAATATCCTAATAAAGAATTAATAAAATATTCCCTTTAAATGAATTTTTTTTAGTTACATGATTTATTTTATGTTATTATGTTCTAGTGGTATGTTTTTTAGTTTAATTATGGTTTCTTGATATTTTTTGGGATTTTACATTAATAGTAGTGATCGGTGAAAGTAAGCGGTATATTTAGGGAAGTGAATGAGTAGTGGTTAATATGTGGTTGTTGTAGTTAGATTATTGTGTTTTTTGTTAAAATTAAAATGATATGTGATGTTTTTTAGTGATGTGATTTTGTTTTTTGTGTTTTTAGTTTTTGTATTAGCATGGATGTGATGGTGTGTAAAATTTTATATAATGGAATTAAAAAAGACAGTGCATAAAATGTAAAATAATGTGTGATGGAAATCATGTGTATTAAATTAATTAATGATTCAGAAATACTGGAAACTAATAATAGTGATGGATAGAAATTATAGTCATTAAATATGTGTTTAAATGTATTTATAAACTAATGGTGGTTGTTAAATATATATGAGGATAAATAGTTAAATGAAAGAAAATAAAATTTTAGATTGTGTGTGATTATTAAATTTGTTGAGTTGAATTCGGCGGTGGATTCTTGTCACCGCGGGAGGCTATAGAAGGTATAGTACCATCTCAAACCAAATCTGATGCAACATGATCTGGGACCACTCGTATACCATAAATGGATCAGAGCATAAAATATGAAAGGTTGTGGCATGAGATATTCAAATAAGTGGAGGATGTGGATGTGGGGAGGCATCATTGGTGACCTCTTGATGTTATTTTATTTTACACAGATGTGATATTTTATTAGAGTTTCATATTCATGAATGGATATATAGTTAAAATATTTAGTTTCTGGTTTATTCCATGAATTTTTCACCATTATATTATTATCATCTTTTAACATTTTCAGAAGATACTAAGAGTTTGGTCCTATTTATTATACATGTTATGTTGACATTATCTAAATGTATTATTTTTTTTCTAAATGGGGATCTAGGGCCAATATGGGTGTTGTAATCTTGGGCATCAGAGCTATTGTGGAGTTATGTTTGTAGGTTATAATTATATTTTTTATTTTGTGGATTTTCATTTTTATTATTATTAATCATGCGATGGTTTATTGTTTTATGATATTTGGTAGAGGTTATTGGGTGTTTTTATCTTATCTATTGATCATTTCCTTATATAGAAATAAATTTCTCCAATTTGAGTATTTTACTCCCTCAGTTATAGTATTCAACCTGGGGACTACTAGAGCCTATACATGGGGTATTGGTGTGGTGGGGTGGGGTCGTGTCACTGTTTCTCTTCATCACCAACCCAAGAGGGGTACTAGAGGTGGGGGTTATGACCTATCAACCAATCCATCCTTGAAAAACATTTCCTTTCAGTTTTATGTCTAATTTTCTTTCATTAAGTTATGAAATAACTTGAATATAATATATAATGAAATAAGTAAAGATTACTATTATTTAGTATGATAAAGTAATTTCAATTCCAAATAAGGAATGAGAAGATAATTCCAAAAATACTCTATAAGGAATATGTCTTTTATTTTCTGATGGTTTATCTAAAGGAGGGTACAGTTCTCTAAAATATCATTTAATGTGCTTTCTTCTAATAATGATGTTCGTAAAAAGTATATGAAATATAAATTTGAAACCAACTACACAAACATATACATTTGGTGCATTTTTGAAATTGGTGATATTTTTTTTACCTACATGCCAACATAATTTTTACCCTTTAAAGTAATGACTGAAAGTGGAAATTGTAAATGATGTGATCCAAGGGAGGTATTTTATCTACCTTAAATCCTTATAAGGTCCATGATCTTTGGTAATAATTTCCTATCCTCAACCCTAAACACCATGTTTATTATTTTAAGTGTAACTACACACAACATTTTCTCAATGTTTATGTTTAATACTAGTCTTATATTATTTATTTACATTGAGAAGTATAGAACATAAAATAACAAGAATATGTATTGTTGAATTTAATATTTTGAAATAGTGTTTAAAAACTGTTAAATACTAGCATTGGAGTGAAGCGTCCTTAAGAAGAATGTTATGAATTATTTAAATTTTTATTCCATTTGACTATTTAAAAATCTAGTAGTAATGATAAAAGTGGATGATAGTATAAGTGATATATACACCACATATAATGAGGAAGTCCCAATGAATCCAAAATTGAAACCTTTCCACTTATCATAGGACATGGATCAAAAGTTAAGAGAATAAAACTTAAAATACAAAGGGGAGAACAAGTATCTTCATATCTAGATCAATGAATTGGGAATAAGAGTTGAAAATATGTAATAAATTAAAAAATCTCTTACTAAATTAATTATAATGACCCAAAATTTAATTTTTTTACTTCTTTATTAATGTATTACTAATTAATGTATTTATATAAGTTCCATGCACTATATTTTTTTAAACCATTATAAAATATAACCATAATTAGCTTTTCAGAATTCAATGGCCATTATGAATCATAAATGTTGATAATGGATCCATTCTACAGTGACAATTAATATTACTATATATTACGCACTTTAATAATATCTAATTGTAAAATATGGAATATATAATGGCATCATCTTGTAGGATCATACCCTAAAAAGTCAATTTACATAAGATTCTGAGGGAGATAAAATTAGTGGGATTTTCACTTGACGAAACCCAATATGAGATTCAATAAATAATGCTTGAGAAAACTTATTTACCATATAAGTGAATGATTATCAAGATCACCACCTAATTTATGTTCTTTGAACAACCCCAAGAAAGTAAAACATTTTTACTCTATTCCCTTATTGAATACTCTAGTGTAGTAAAGTGGTACACATCTAGAACATAGTTGTATGGTTTTTTTATATTTTCATTATTTCAAAATAATAATCATATTTGTCAATTTTAATTATTAATTTATATACATGACTATATAATGAGTTGAATACAAACTAAATTTTGATACAAAGATCCCAACATTGAATTTACAAAAAATATATAGTTTCAATAAAAAATCTCTATTTGATAAATTCAAATATTTTGAAATGAAAGATATTTTTAAGAAATATTACAATTAAATAATATATATATTTAGATAAAAATGATAATAAAATTTATTGAATTCCAAGGTAATTTTTATATTTTTCTGAAATAAGTTAATGTCGTAAAAACTTGAATTGCATAATAAATTAGTTACATTATTTAAAAGTGTAAATTATCTTAATATAAAAATTAATTTGTTGAAATGAATATTATTTTGGAATAAGACCATTAATATTATCCCATGGTGAATTGTACAGAATTTTTTGTGATAATTTAATTTTTTGGTAACAAATAAATATAATATAAATATATAGTACAAATTATCAAATCATAATTGCCAAATGTTTATGTAATAAACACTATAAGTGGAATCCATGAACAAAAATATAATTCCCTTTTAAAATAATGATTATATGATGTTATATGATTAATTTTACAAACCTATAATGAATAATAAAAAACATAGATTATATTTTATTGTTTTAAATATAATTTATTATAGGCATGAATCACTTTCACATCATGAATGACATTTTTTAAGGATATTAGTCATAATAATAATAAAATATTTAAAATCACGAATATTTTAAAAATTATATGGTAAATAAACATGGAATGGTTTGTGGTTTGGATTATTTTCTTAATTTGAATAAAAAAACCTATATTTAAAAATTAATAAAGAATTACACTTTTGTCGATAATTAAACACCCATAATTACACTCTTATTTATAAAAATACAATTAATCATGAATTTTCACACCAATCCCTCTATAAATCTTTCCCAAGGTGTTCCCAATCTCTTAAGAATGTATTCCCAATCATTTAGAATCACCCCATCAAGGTATGAGATTTGTTCCACTTCATTTTCATTCATGTAAATTATTTATACTAAGAATTTTAATTTTCAGTTTTTCAAGATGTTATATGTTTTTGAAAATAAATTTATTAAAATAATGATGGCCAAGAAATGACATACTGCCTCTAACTCTCAGTAAACCTTAACATTAACCATTATATACAACGATTATGTAGTCAAAACTATTTCGTGATTTTTCATGCCAAAATTTTTCTTTTGAATACGCATCCTGATTTCCACTCAAGGGTATTAAACTAGATATACCTAAACATAATTTATTGGGGACTTTTGTGAGTATAACCCAACAAAATGTTCTTTGATAAAAATTTTCCTCACACTATCCAACTTAAAATGGAAAAATTATTCAATGTATTTATATAAAATGATGTCAGAACTATCGAGGTCTCTATGGAGAACTTCAAAATACATCATCGATACAACATTAGCTTTGTAATTTACCATGATAGTACATTTAACTACCTCCATATTGGGATAAATGTGAACCTATTATAATTTTTTTTGATGCTATAATTTGATAGCTATGATGGAATTTCATGATAAAATCTCAATGTTGAATTGGGGGAGGTAGAATATCAAGGGTATAATCGATATAAAGATAGTAATGAGAGAATACAGTTTAATTCTATTGGATTTCTGAGAAAATCTCCCAATGGTATGAAATTCTATCATACTACTTTTCAAAAGTATGGGATAAATAATATAATTAATTTCATGAAGGGGAGGTGGAAATTATTTTGGTGTGTTAAAGAGGGGAACCAATAGTATGAATACAAAATGGAGAAACCCTCCAATGTGATGAATGAAAATAATTCTTAGGTCAACCATCAACCAATATTTCAATGTTTCATTTACAAGGTACCATGAAAGTTTAAAGAATATTGTACTAAGTCGAGGGTTGTCGACGGAAACAGAGGAAAGCAGCAACCAATAATTAGAGAGTATGGGATAGTTCATTCCACCACAACCTCTAATGTGGAATGTCATGACCCATGCATTTTTCTTGTATTATTACACGATTTCAAGAATAATTATCAATTAAATACAAATTAATGATTGAAAATACTATTTATTTTTGATAATTTGGTATATAATAAGAAAAGTGAAACTAGAATTAATAATCTTTTTATTAAAATAAATAATAATATCCTAAATCTCATTTAACTCCTATAATTATATTGTACAACCTGTGGAATATATATATATAAGAGATGAGAAAAAAACATTTAAGGTAATAAACCTGGATTAGAAGTCGAACACACTAGTTATAAAGCATAACATGACAAAATCAAAGGCATATAACTAGAATTAACATATAGAGACACACCATATAGAAGATTCAATAATATAATCCTAGAAATACAGGGATGTGGAACTTGCATATATTATGTGATAAACAGGTTTCAAGGATAACTTCCAAGATGATATCAAATGGTTGACATAGTAACATAATAGATTTGGGTTAATCACTAATCTCATACATAACCTCTCATGAGATAGAACATTTCAAAATTTATTGGATGAAATTTGGGGACCTACCAAAATAACATGTACATTCATTTTTGTGGGAGATAAATAAATCAAACATAAGGAATAAATATTATGGTTACCGATGGAAAGAAATAGCATTCTTGAACTTTTTATACGGACATAAAAAATGGTGTATCATAATTGAATCCTATAATGAAGGGATACGATATTTATTGGACATTAATAATGGATAAATAAGAATATATTTTAAATAATTATTTCTATCTTAAATTAAAACATGAAAATTAGTGTGAAGGTAACCTTAGTTATGTGTCAATTATGCATAGTTTAAGGGAAAGAAATGATGATTCATTATATAGGATAATGGAATAATTATTAAATATAGAAATGAACTAATTATTTTTCATTATAACATGATTGATTTTATAAAATATTGGATAAGAAAAAAAAATTAATGGAGTTTACTTTAAAAATGGTCATGAAATAGAGAAGTTATCTTGAATCAGATTTTCTTGTTGAAAGGAATTGAAAATGGTTCCTTTTAAATAATATGTTTTTCCATTAATGAAATAAGAATTAAGATAGATATATATGTATGATAAATATATATATATATATATATATATATATAAAAGATTAATATATATTAATAATTAAGAGATAAATAGAGGAAAATTGTAATATAGTGCTTCCAAAAAGAATTATGGAGGTTTAGAGTGATCCCTTACCTTATGTCCAATTATGGTATGAACATGGACTTAATGTACTATATTATAAAAATAGATTAGTTAATTAATTAATTCAGTTCCTCTTATCTATATATTTTATTTATTAATATTTTATTATGTTCATTTATAGAAATTTTTATGAGTTATAAACATCAATTTATTCATTCATAGAGCATTTATTTCATGATTTCTTTGTCGGGTCAATTGTGAATAATCACCTATGTTCTTGGAAAATATAAATAAAACTATAGAGGTAAAATTAATTGGTATTAATGCACTTAATTGTTTTAGAATGGTCCCATATACCATTTTTTTCTGACAGGGGGTTGGTTCTTTGAGAAAAAACATTATCGTTATGTGGCTTGTTCATTTAGGTAATTTTATCCACCATAATGTAATAGGTTCATTTTATAAAATATTTTTCTTTTATATTATTTATGGAACATTAAATGAGTTAAAATATACTTATTAAAATTTTATTTAACCATAATAATAGTTTTATGACCATCCTTAATAGTGGCCACAGAAGAAGAAAACTCATGATCCAAGGAGACAGTTAACCGAAATAATTTTGAAAATTGATTATTTTCCTTGAATAAGAGGAGATTATAAGATGTATTGATATAATATATTAAATTATAAATATAAAATTAAATTTTATATATTATACCATTGTTATTACATTTTGATGAATGAATTATGTGAAGGGAATATAGAAGAAGAAATAAATTAAAATAGGTTGTTTTAGAATGTTACATCTTGAATATGTACTCCATAAAGGACCTATTAAGTAACATGGAATTTATTTTTTGGTGTAAAAAACATCACATGGATGTGGGGAGAGTGGGGAGGAGAGGTATTTGGATGATATTTGGAAATCATCATGGCTTGGATGTTTGGAGGAGATGGGTTTGGGATGGGTGGTTGTTCTTTTATTATTACATTCATTAGTTTGTTATTTTGCCTAAATAATATCAATATTATCAATTCATGTGACTATGTATAGAACATGGTATATTTTAATCCCAAAACGTGGGTTCTTAGATCATTCAGAACACAAATATTCTTGTATTTTCTTAAAATTTTAAACACTATAAATTATCAGATTTCACTATTCACCAAAAATTTAAATATTTTTTAAAAACCCTTGAATGAACCCTAAATTTTTTTATACATTTACATTTACAACATGTATTTAATTTTATGAAAATATTTTTTAATTATTATAAATTCAATTTTTTTAATTAAATGAACATTTAATGTTAAAATACATATTTTAATTTTTTAATTGAATTTATGACCCATTGAAAATTTATTTATGGCACCATAATATTATATAATCATTATAATACAACTCAATATTAATTAAAAAATCCATTTTATATAAATAAAATTGTTTTAATTCATAATATTTATTGTGAAATAGTGATTAAAATTTTTATGTTTTATAAAAATACAAACTCCACATTTATCAATTTTAAAATAATTAATTTCCTGTTACATGTAATGAAGAATTTATCATTTTATATGGTACATAAATATTATTTCAATTTTCTGTAGGTGAGACTACTATTCTAAATGTCATATTAATATTCCTAAAAGTCATATTAATATTCTAATGGTATTGTTACAATTGTAAGGGTCAGACCACCATATCAAGGATCAAATTTATTATAGCCACATGGGTTTTCTAATTATTATAAATACCTATTATTAAATTAATCACTAATTCAATTATATTATCCCTCGTGTTTATATATACAATAATACTCAGAATTAATATTATATTATTAACATTATGTTTTGTTTCTACTACATTATTTAAGATTACAGTCATTTTGGTGGATCGAGTAGATCCAAATTATTCTATTATTATTCTATTATTTTATATTTTTTATAGCTCTATAATATTTGGTTTAATATCCCATATTTCTTTCATGTACTCCACTGTCTCTGATTTATTGTTACAATTGTATTGTTTGAGTTTTACCTCATCTATAAAACACGGTGGCCACATTTCCTCTTGGATGTCAGTTTGTTTGAATTAAAGCATACTAGGGTTTAGAGTAAACATGATTAAATGGAAGAGTATCCATGTGGGAAGTGGTTTAGGGTTACTGTTTGAATATATGGAGTCCATGTATAAATGGGTCATGTTTTACTAAGGGTTCTTGGTAATTTGAGAATTCTTAAAGGGGTTTCAAAATTTTATATTGAAAATGGGATGAAAATAATATTTAGAACATTTAAAGGACATGTAACTTGGTTAAAGGATGGCTAAAGGCCACCAGGTTCATGTCGTGAAATGAATCATGACATAATGTGGTTACTTGCATGAACCAATCGCACGATGCATTATGTTTGGGAAGATTAAATATTTATCCGATGCGATGAGATTTTTAGTGTATACCTATAAGAAAATACATGACATGTAATTTAATTACATTTTTTTAGGGGTTTTTAAAAGTTTTATGCATTAAATTCATCCTATTTTATCACGTGTAACATCCCTCTCTCGACCCCAGGGGAGTATCCCAACAATTTTGGAGAACCTATATCCATTCGAGAAGTCCTATTTTCTGTGACCCATCCATAGATCCTTCTTGAAATCATTAAAACCTTATTCCCCATGGGATATACCTTTAGAAGGGTTTATGATCATTTGTGACAGGTATTTGGTCTAAACTATTTCCATATAGTCTGATTAATTGTATTTTTTGTGTAACATTGCGATTGTGCCAACATAATGTTCACATGAATATACAAAATAATGAATCAGATTATTACATGGAATCCAATTAGATCTAATTAGTTATTGATCTAGATTAGGAATAACATTCAGGTCAGAAAACCCTTGTTATAAATGAATTCATTAATGACTTAAAGTATGTTTATCATGACCAAGAATTTGGGTGATTGCTCGATATAGACCCACCTTGTATTGTATTGATTTTGGAAATGAACGGCTTGACATTGGTTTGGGCCCAAATGATAAATGAAATATGAAATTCAAATATGATCTGTAATTTACATAAATAACTATTGGGTCTCTTGATTTGATATTATAATATCCATTTTTCTATATCATTAATTCTAATTTCTATACTACAAGGCTAAAATTCCTATATATCAAGCCATCCCTAGGGATTCATGTTGGAATTCTTATATACTAATATTGGCCCGGATAGATGCTAAAATTTTTATATACTGGGATCTCCCAAAATTAAATATGGAAATTCTTATATACTTGGATCAACCCTGATTAAATTATGAATTGCTAATACAGTAGGTTTTGTATTAGATTTTTGGGATTTATACATTTGTTATGAGGTTATGATTTACCATGTGTATATGGTTATGGTTGGAATGGCTGGGAGACATACTATGAGACATTCCTACATAGCGTTGATGTAGGTAATGTTTTACCATGATTATATGGTTATTAGTGGAATGGTTGTGAGACATGCTCTGTGATATCCCATCATGGTGCCAAATTGGGTGGTTGTGGTATTAATTTAATTGCATCTCTAATTAAAAAAAATTCTTATTTAATTATTTCAAACACTAATTATCTCACTGGTTATGTTTATACATAATTTTGTTGGCCTAATGACTAATATTGACACTCTATTTGTTCCATTGTTTGGTACCTGTATAGATTACATGGATGTGGGGTTGGACAATAGAAAACAACCAATTAATTGAGGATATGCCTTCTCGATTGGAAAGAGTTTATAGATGGAACCAACATGGGGAAATGAACCTTGGTCTTTTGAGTCATCTGGATTATTATTTCTTACAATATTTAGTATGACATTTAGTTACATACCATCATGTCATTACATCATCCCTTTATTATTTAATATATTATTTATTTAGCTTTATTATTGGTTTTCCATTGTATTGTACTGATTCCCTTATTTCCACACTATAAAATTTATTTATTTATTTATATTTCTTATTTCCATGGTGTTATAACTCTGTAAGAAGGGGTATAGTCTACCCATTATCATTTTCACACTCATGAAATTAGTCGTCAACATATATCATATCAGGAGGTGCTCTTGAAGTCTCGTAACCTACCCATTTTGGCTGAATGAGAGAGTGTTAGACTATGTCATATTACAAAGTGGTATCCAAGGACACCATTTTTCTATTATATTTCCTTAATATTTAGGATATGTAGGAAAGGGAGTAGGATGTGTCAGGAAATTGTAATGTGCTAGTACTTGGGAGTAGCTAACCCATGTATAAGGTAAAATACGAGTTACCCATGATTGGATTGTTTTAATGACGTTATCTTGATACGGTTTGAGGTTATTTCTCCTTAGGCGATTCACATATTGTGTCATGTTAACATGTTATGAAATTATGGATTCTGGATATTTATACTCGTAGCTTGGTTTAGCCTGATGTGTGTATGAGTGCAACACCATTATAGTAGGCATCCATCTCCTGAACATGTTTCATTTTAGTTCTATGAGTGTGGTAAATGAGACACAAAATACCATAGTATACATAACCCAATTAGGAGTGTCATGTTTATGGATGATTGGACCACATACAGAGGTTTTATAGGGGCATGCCACACCAGAGTAGTGGGAGTGGAATAAGGCAAGTACAAAAATCTAAGAAGGACTCAATGACTCCATAGTATACATGTATCTAGAGTTATATAAGACATTATGGACAAGGTAGTGGATGTGGTACCCCTATACAAGAATAATAGTATTAGGAATAGGTAATATATCTGGGGAGTCAAGATAGAGCCTAGGGTAGAGGGGCTAGTTAAATACACATTATGTAGAATACTCCAACAACTGGGGATACATGACTATCTACTGTTAGTGGTTTGATTCTTGTATCATCTACCATTGATTATATATTGTTTTATATCAGTGCATTAAATTACTTTTTATTTTTTCTTTTCTAAATTTTATTATCTTAGATTTGGAAATAATGGATGGTTTCTTGACCATATATACACTGTTGGGAGTTTGGTAAGTGAATATAAAATGTTGCAAGGTGTGTTTTTGAGAGATTTCATGTCAGAATTTCATATTAGAAACATTCATGATAGAAAGTAAATGATTCGATTTGATTCTTATTATTGATATTTTAGTTCCATAAAAGGATATTATCTACTATTACTAGAGGGGAGCTACCTTTTTATCTTCAGAATAATGATGCTATTATCAGAAGGGTGATTAGTATCTTAAGGATTGTAATGTAGGACCAATTCAGTGTAGATTTGATTTTCTAATGGCTCAGATTTCTATTATTTTTCTAGATGGTGGTGAAATATAACATGATTCCTTTACTCTAGTGGCAGTCCATTTATAGATGTTATTCTTGATTAGTTCAATTCCTTACAGCCCGAGAAAGAGATTGATTTTTGATCAATTTTTTGATGGTGCTGATCTAGTTTCAATCCCCCCATATTGAATGTCACCAACAAAATTTCAGGAGTTGAATGTTAATTTAGAATATTTATAAGCTAATGGTTTCATATGGACTAGTACATCTCCATAAGGTAATCTATTTCTCTTATCCAAGAACGTTGATGGGTTTTTGTACTTATATATGGAAAATAAGATATTGAACTAGTTGACAGTCAAGAAATTCTATCCTCTTCTATGCATCAATGATCACTTAGATCGACTAAGAAGTGATAAAATATTCCTCAAGATCTATTTTAGATCAAGACACCATTTTTTGTGGGTGAAACCATCATACATAATTCACACTACTTTTAAAATAATGTATTGATTGTATGATTTCATAGTAACGCCATTTGGTTTGACATACGCACCGACGATATTATTGGAATTGATGAATATCATCATTAATCCTTTTCTATATCAGTTTGTGGTGTTTTTTGTAAACTAAATCCGAGTGTAAATTTACTCAACATATGAGCATTCCCAAAATATTGACATCATTTTAAGTATATAGGTAGGTCATCAACATTATTCCAAACTAACCTCATGTTGTTTCAATATCGATAAAGTGTACTTCTTAGGCCATGTCATCTCCGGGTAAGGAGTGTCAGTGGACCTAGAGAAAATTACAATGGCAGTATTTGGGGAAACCCCAATAAGGTCCTTGAAATTCAAGGATTTTTGGGGTTAGTAGGTTATTATCAGCTCTTTATATTGGACTTAGCCTTTATGGATTCACTGATGTGAGGACTAACAATGAATGGTGTAATGTTTGATTGGTTAGATTCATGTAAGATATATTTTGAGGATATGAGAGTGAGGATAACATTATCAACTGTACTCACATTACCTTTGTTGGGTAAAGCATATACAGTGTACTAGGACACATCTCGAGTATGAGTTATAGAATTTCTGATGTAGGTGGATAAAGTGGTTGATTATGGCCTTAGATAGATGATACCACATCATTGAAATTATCCTACACATTATTTTAATTTAGATAAAGTTTTAAAATACCTTTTATTTTGGAAGAATTATCTCATGGGAAATAGGCTTGTGTGATACAAAAAATACAAGAGCCTCTGGTATATCATTTCTATGTGAGAGTTAAAACTTTGACATGGGTGGTGGGTTGAGTATTTTCAGTATTTAAACTTTGAGTTAGATTATAAACTAGGAAAATGAATCATCATTGTCAATGAATTGAGGAAAAATAAATAATAAGAGGCAATGTAAGAGTATTTCTATGAGTGGGGGATGATGTATCTCTTAAAATACACGTATCTAGATGTCCAGGATACTATAGGATGTTTATCTTTGACATCAACATCTGTTTTACTCATGACTTGGGACTGAATTATGATATATTAGTAACATGACCTAGAGGTCTTAGTTTTGAATGAAATAATATACGGAAGTGACTAACAATCGAGATGGTATTTTGGGAGTAGAAATTAACATTTTTTTGTGGATGAGTATGGGTTCCTTCAGTCTAATATGAGTAGTTCATGAGGGATTTCCATGATTTTTTTCCATTAAATCATGGATTTACAGTGATTTATCATGATATTCATAGATGCCACTAGTTCTCAGGATTGATGGAGGAAGTGACCAGCTTTTTGGCAAGATGTATCAATTTTTAGTATGTTAATGCCGACCATCAAAGGTCTACTATGATTTTTTAGAATATTACAATTATTAAGTGTTAATGGGAAGATGTCACTATTGATTTTGTAATTGGATTGCAATGGAAACCAAGTTAGAATAATGTAGTATGGGTGATTTTGGATCAAATGAAAAAGGAATCCCACTTCTAACGTATCATAGAGACCATTAAAATTGATGATATATGTGGTATTTACATCTGTGAGATACTTTGGTTTGTTGGTGTTCTAATGAGTATCAACATAGAAAAATATCTTCATTTGACATTGTTTTTCTGGAAGGGTTTTTACAAATCTTTGGGATCATAGGATCTTTTGAGTATGACCTATCATGCTCATACAGATGGTCAATCTGAGTAGAGTATTCGGGTTATGGGGGAAATAATAGGAGCCCATGTTTTGGATTTCAGTAGTTCATAGAATAATTATATGTCACTCATGGAGTTTGGGTATAATAATTATATATATGAATCTCTCTTGATGACACATTTTGAGTATTTCCATTGAAATATATGTCATTGTCCTCTTTTTAGGTTAGAAGAAGGCGAGTCAGTGCTTGTTGGGCCTTGTCTCATTGAAGAGATGTCTCAGAAGGTTCAATTGATTAGGAAACTATTGGAGACCATGCAGAGTTGGAAGAAATACTATTCTGGCCATCAAAGATAAAATATGGTGTTTGAGGTTAATAATCATGTTTTACTTTGGGTGTAACCATGGTTGGGTGAATGTGGGGTCATTAAACAGGGAAAGCTGTCACCCATGTTTGTTACAATTATTGAGATAGTGTATAGGGATAGTCTAGTGGAATTACAATTATCCCTTCCATAGTGCTACAATCCCATTCATGATGTGTTTGATGTGTCACAACATTAAAGATATTATTCAAACCCTTCCATGTTATAGATGTACTAGATGCCAAGATTAGTGATGATATGTCCTTTGAAGAGCATCAGATATAGGTTTTGGACTGAAGTGAGATATTCCCAAGGGTAGGGTGATTGAATTGGTTTGATTGCAATGGAAGCATGGGTTAGATTATGATTACACCTGGGATCTGGAGTATGGTACATGTGATCATATTTGAATTTGTTTTGAGACTCCATAGTGATTCGTGGAGTAGGTCGGGGATGAGCTGTTATATGGTGGGAAGGTGGTATGATCTTGTGTTTTTCTAGTTATGTATCTCTCTGATTTATTAGTTAAATTAATTTTGGTTGATTTTTTCTTCATATTAAAACCTAGGTGGTAATGTTTTATTATGTATTTCTATGTGTTTTATTAATCATAAACTTGGGATGAATGGAAATATAAGAAAAATAGAAAGGATCCACACCAGGAGTGGTATGAGGTTTTTGTTTTAATTAATGTAGTCTTGGTATCAAATGGGTCACATTTTACCGGGTTCCTTTTCATGTTGAGAAACCTTGAATGTGGTTTGGGTTTTTCTAAATAAACTATGCTGAAAACTATCTAAAGTGCATTTACATGCCATGTAAATTGGATAAATGAAATTTAAAATCCACCAAAATCCTGATTTGAATAGATTAATTATAGTAAGTGGTTACACATCAGAAACCAATCACAAAACAAGTAATGTTGGTGGGAATTTAATATTATACCATGGTGAGGGGGTTTTCATCACATAACTTTAAAAATAAATTCCAAACATTTAAATAAATTTCACATCATATAATTTCTAAGGAAGGTTTTAAAAAACTTTTGTGCATGATATTGGTCTTGTATTATCATGTGAAACATTATACACTAGATCATAGGGTTGTTTTTAGAAAATTTTGCATTGCCTCTCTCTATTTTGAACATCCCATTTGGGCGACCGTTTTCCAGACCCTTCTTCATATCATCTATAACTTCTTCCACATATGTGTTTTCCATTGGTAGGATTCTTTGATCATTAGTTAAATGTAGAAGGTATAAACCATAAACCCATGGTATGATTAATTAAAATGAATGGGAAAAAATCCACTTGTGAAAACATAATGTGGCCCTGAGTAATAAAAATGATGAATTTGATTATTATATGGAATCCTGTTTGATATAATTGGAAATTGACTTGGCTTATGGATACTATTTGGGTGAGAAAACCCTTGTTAAAAATTATTTGATTAATGAATTAAAGTGTGTTTATAATTACATGGGATTTAAATGATCTATAGTTTTATATTCACCTTAGATTGTTTTAATTATTGTAATTATTGGCTTTCTCTTATTTTAGGATCAAATGATAAATGAAATTTAAAATTGATATATTAATGGTAATTTTCATAAAAAACCATTTATCCTTATGATTTGATATCCTTATTTTGACGACATGAATTGTGATTTCTATACTGTAATAATGAAATGATTATATTCCAATATAATCTTACTAACTCATGATGAAATTATTATATACTAGTCTTGGATTAGAAAAATGTTGAAATTATTATATTCTAGACTTGACCTTGATTAAATTTTTATATGCATATATACCGCGATCATCCATGATTAAATGATGAAATTATTATATATTGGGTTTTGACCTAGATTTATGTGATTTATACCTTGGTTATAGGTTTATGGTATACCATATTTATATGGTTTTGGCCAGCATGGTTGTGAGACATGCTTAGAGACAATCTGGAACAGTGATAAGGTAGGTTATGTTTTTCCATTGTTATATAGTTGTAGTTGGAATTATTGTGAGACATTCGTGGAGATATCCCGACATCGGTTTGAATATTGTTGATGTGGTTTCAAATTAACTATTAATTAATTAATTCATTTTTTTATTACATTATAGTATACAATTATTAAGATATTGGTTATGTTTTGACATGGTGCTTTTGACCTATCATGTTATATTCACAGCCCATTCAGTCCACTACTTAGTACCCAAGAAGTTAACATGGATGTATGATTGGACAAGGGAAATGTTCATTACTATTGATTTTGTTCTTACTGGATGGGCTAGAGTTTGGACACAAGACTGACATGGGGTTCAGATCCAATGTATTTTTTGTATGCTTGTTTTTTATTTTTTATTACTTCAAGAATTAATTTGAGTCACATTACATCATGTCACTAGATTATTAAATAATTATTTATTTTATTATTCAATCAGCATTATTGTCTATTTTTTACATTATCATATTTTTTCAATTATGTCATTACTCTGATATTTATTCATTTATCAATATTTTTTATTTCCTCTATGTGATAACTCTAAAGAAACGGGTATAGTCTCCCCAGTATCCTTATGGAACCACAACTTCTATTTGACAGGATTCGGCATAGGGAATGTATTCTTCAGGTCTCGTAACAAACACTTTCTAACTATGTGAGAGAGTTCTAGAATGGGGGATGTTATATTTTACATTCTTATTTGTTTATTTGTTGACTAAGTTATCATTATTCATTTATGAGAATAATTTTTTGTTGTTTTATCTATGTTATTTGTATTCTTTATAAAAAATTTCAAAATTAGATGATGTGAAATTCTATTGATAAGATGTTGGGTCCTTACATTCATCCCCCCTTATGACATTTATCCCCAGAAATTTAGTTTTACATATTATGGTGACCACTGGTGATGGTAATTCTCCTTCATCACTTTATATGGATTTAATACCTCCTCTTCATATTTATGGTGCCTACATAGATCGTTTACTAGTGAGTATTATTGTTATACAGGACATTATATCTATAGTCCATGATCTTCACTAGATGATCCTAATAAGAGTTTTCAGTTTCTAGTTGTACTACCTCTAAATTCCTTACTTGTAAGTGATTTTGTATGTATATCCTCAAGAGGTGTATGAGTAATAAATCATATACATGTGAAATGGTTTTTAGAACAAAATTTTGAGGGGCCATAGCTCTGATGCGGTCATGAATATCAATGGGGCCAATGTTAATCGGAGACTAAGTCACACATTTAATCCCATAGTTAATTTTTTTTCATTGCCTCAATCATACCAGCACTAGAGAAAGTGCTATTAATCTATTGACCAACCAAAATTGTCCATCAAAAACATATTATCCTCAGTCAACCACATAGACACAGTTTCTATATTCTACTAGAGTGACACATTGTAAATATTCTCTAAGAACTTCTCTAATGTCCTTCCATACAATATTTTCTATATATCTATCTTGATATTGGATATCCCAAAAAAAAATTAATTTACCACATAACATATAAGAAAACAAATCTGTTCCCTATAAGAGATTCTAAACGATCATGGAATTTCATGATAAACTTATTATATAACTCACCTATTCCAAGTCCACAGTCTCTAGTGAATATCAAGGGATTATGAAACGAAAACCCCTTTTTCAAGTCATGAATGTTTCACACCAACTGCCCTGGGTAACATTCCTTAAATGGTATAAGGTGGTAAATTTCTCGAGCAACTATTTTTCACATCTATCACCATAAAATATGGTATCCTATAGTTCCACAACTTGACACACATTTCCATCCATGCCCACATATCATTCTATTAATAACTATCATCATCGATGCATAACTCTAGAATTTCAAATAGATTTCACTGGAAACAAAATAATTCATTATAACATTTACTTCCGTGATATTAACCTAAATACATAACTCAACCCCTATAACCCTCAACACGGTCAAAACTGAGGCACAATCAGTAACCTCAACCACCCCACATCATTTTCATGACTAACATAGGGTAAATAATTTCAGTATTAATTTTTTTGTAGAGACCCATTTATGTATTTCATTTTAACATTTTTATCATTATTTACATTTTTCAATTTCATGTTAGTCTCCATTTTATTTAAATTACACAAGCAAAGAAATGAATTTTCATTTAAACAAACCACCCAAAACCCACTTTTATGTGCATGCCCAAAATTTTTCATATCACAATAAATATTGATTTCCTTTAATGAATCATGTATACAAATACTTTATGAAATATATTTACATTAATAAATATCTAAAAAAATTAATAACACAACAAACCAAGTGCACAACTCGTTGTGAAATGAGATTCAACTCTAACAACAAATATAAACAAATCCCACATTGGGTAATTGGGTTTTCTTTCATACATGGATCAAATAATTCAATACATGATATCATAACCATGGCCCAACTCATCGTAGTCTCATATCTACCATTCCGAAATAGTACGATAATATAAAAGAAAATAAACAACTCGTCTCAGATACCACTTTGGATTGCCCCAAATTGTGCACCACATAGCAGTGCTATGAGCCTGTTGGTCACAGGAAATCAATCTTTCCTCCCTGTATGGAACATGATTCCAAATAGTAGTGAGGGTCTAATATATAACATGTGTATAATATACCCTCTTTATAAAATTATCACAATAGTAGAATTAAATATAAAAAATCCAAATGATGATAAAAAACTACTATAATAATACCATTACAAATATAGACCAATATCACATAATAAACCAAAAGTGGAAAACAATATTCAAACTAATGTAGTGGATGTGACATTCCATATATATTTCAACTATAAAAGAAAAAAGCAAAAAATAATATATTGAAAATTCTCAAGAGGGTCTCGACCTTGTGTATCATTACCTCATCCAAGCTCTATTACAAACTCATATATCTAACAGAGGACTCATTCACTTATACTGTCTTTCTAGCATGATGTCTATATGAGTACCGATTAGGAAGCCCATCTATAGTGTGATTAGAACTAATAAGGCCAAAAAAAATTGTGTCTAAATAAATATCCAGCCTATAATAGTGTATGGAGTTATATAAGGAATAAATTAAAATAAATAATGTAATCATATTTTACATTAAATTATTCGTTAATTAACCTAATTATTTATTAGGTTCATTATGACACCCAAACAATTAACACCTACCTTGCACGATGCTTGAGTCTGAACCATCAGTAATGGGATATCACATTTCTTTATAAATTTTGTTTAAATTACTGAAATCATCCCAATTTCACATTCAGACAGTGTGGACCTAGAGAAATAGTATGTAACACCATGGGTATTTGTAGAAGAAGTCCATGCCCCAAAACCATGTGATCAGATATATACATAAATATATTTGGGGCCTAGAGTGGAAGTTTATCTCTCATGGGAATTTGGATTGTAGTCCGTATCCCACAATTCAATCACATATATCTCATCATACAGTTCCATATTTGTACACATTTAACATCAAATGTCACAATTCATTATTCACATATTTCTCAATTACATTTATTATGAAATCATAGATTACAAATCATCATTTTCATCTTATCGTCACACCCCAAGGGTGGCTACCATTTTCATAACTCCAGTAATCAAATATTTCATAATCACAGATCCAAAAAATTTAATTATCAAATGATATAAACAATTAATTAATTAACTGAGTTAAAAGTTCCACTTTACAACATGGAAATATTAATTTCACAATTACATGCATGGATTTAAAATCAAGACTATGAGAATTTTAAATTTGGACACCGACCTTAAGGTCATTGAAAAATGATCACCAAACCCTAATTATAAAAATTGATGTAGAAGGATCACGATCACAATAGAGAGGAAGATCAATTAAAAAACATGATATTATGATAAAATAGATTAATATCTATTAATACAAAGATCTATACTATCACTAGTGGTATAAAAAGAATTCCTCTTCATCAAGAAAGTGATATGAGAGAGAGAAAGAGAAACCAAATGAGGAAGAAACCAATTACAAATGGGAATATTATCCTTCAATTAGACTGGTGATTTACAAAAAAACAAGGCTCATGGGTCGTTGTAACCCCCTTGGAGGTTATAAATATGGAGGAAATATCTTAGGGATGAGGAAGGTTTAATTTTGGATAATACACAACGGGTTAGATATTTTTATGAAAAATCAAAGAATTAATTATTTCAAGAACTGTTTCCTAGGAAGGGGGGAACGTTTTGCTAAACATATCACCTTAACCATGAATCTCTTCTAAGGGAGTGCACAATTTCTATTTAGTGTCACATAGTTTGAAAAACATTTTACAAACCATGAAAACCCCCACTATTTTGGTGTGCACAGTATGGGTGGATGTCAACATTGTTTTTCCATACTATGGGCCAACCATTGGCCACCTGATGTCCCACCAAAATAGAGTGAAAAATATCCTTTAAAAAACCATAAAGATTTCCCTAACCTTCCACCAATTTTTCACACCCCCTTATGTTTCCAAACATCTCCAATTTCACCAAAAACAACCCAATATATAAACACATCCAAAATATTTCCAAAAAGGTAAAATTTTACCTGGAAATTTGATCAAGAAATCTCCATAATGGTAATGATCCTAAATATATTATCTATCTTAATGCCATATAAACATTAGATTTTCTACGTGAGGAACTCTCAACCATATTTCAAGAAGAATTGTGGCCCATAGGTGGTTGGGTGTTAAAGTTCACTAAATTATAGAGTTTGAGGGATTCTAGTGTTTTGTGATAATGTAGAAGATATTTTTGTATATACAAGAGCAGTTCTTCATCTTCTAGATACCTATCCTCAATTTAGGGAACATGGATTCCAAGAATTATAATCTATATGTTGTGCATGAAACTCATTATCTTTATTGAAATTCAGATCTTTTAGACATTAATATTTCACAAAATATTCTCTTCATAATATGTTTTCAGAACATTATTTGTCCAATTGTGTGAAGTCCAAGTAATTTGTGCATTTTTACTCTATTTACATGAAAAAGACAAATATTTTCATGACACATTGTGTGAATCCACAAAATCTTTTAAATGGACACCCCCATTAATCAATATGCCATTAAAGTTATCACCATGATCCAAATGGAAAAAATGGCATGAAATATGGAAATTCCACATGATATTAGTGTTTTTTCTTAAAAGTGGGGCTCTTGGGCCTATTGACTAAATCCCAGAGAGAAAAACCTTTAATAAATCAACTAATCATCTACATATTGTGACTTATGGACAATATTTACATCATATATATGGAAGTGAATACATTGTGGTTCTTGTTATCATTTGACGATTAACATACCCATATGAATATACATGTTTTTTCTCAACCTAATATGGAACACCAATACACCCCTATCTATTATCTAGGTGTATGGATGCGGATGATCACCATGTAACTGCCATAGGATGTGGAGTTTTCATCATGCTATGTGAGAAACATCTAAACTAGTATATAGAATAACAGTGTTGAATGTATCATTGGTTTACTTTTCTGGGTCGCGGGGAAGTTTATTGATGTGTGGGAATGTTCATATTGGGAATGATTTACCTATTAGAATTATGGGGTTTAGTTTCATCACTTCAGGATGTATGGAGTAGTGTGGATGTTCCAGTTATAAGTTTAAAGATAATAGGGGTTATTACTCGAGCATCAAACAAGGTGGCCCTTAGACACCAAACAAATCCACTTACATCTTGGGGAGATGTGTATCTTCATCTAGGACCCCCACTTCATTGTTGTAATCCCATATAGTAGATGATAGTATAAAGAATTCCTCCATGTGTCAAATTTTTAGGGTGATAGGGAGATAAACCATGTTGTAGCATAGATTCGCCAAGATTTGTTTACTTGAGGATTGTATAACCATCCCCCATTTCTTAAGGACGTCAAATTCATAACCTGAATAGGTATATTCATAGGCACTAGAGTGGTGAAGATACTATGGTGGCCAAAAAAATATCTAGCTACACAATAGAGGTAGAAACCATGATTCAATTGGGCGATCCTTATGGTGGGGTTCTATTATAAGTGGGGTTATGAAATGATTGATGTTCAGAAGTCCACAGTTCATTATACTAATTTTCCGGTACCCTTCACCAGTGATTATATACTTATATTGTGGGACACGCATGGGTTTTCAACCTAGGATTCTCATAATGGATATAATTATGGTTTCTGAAAACAAGGTGAACCTTTTATTAATGTTGCTTTCTCTAATAAATAGTTAGTTGTGCTATGTAGATTTGGAATCATTCCTAGATTTACATGTGGTCAATTCTAGTTTCTACATGGTTTTAATACATCCCATTTTAATCGACATGAGTTTCCAAATGTCATTACCCCTCAAGAAATTGTAGTATGTACCTTTATCCAAAATAACATTGGGTTTTGACTGGTGAATCTCAATGATGTTAGGGTTATGGTGAATATTATAAATACTACAAACTTCATCATTCTCCCATTTTCAACTCCTTCAGGTGATATGGTTGATAATTTATAGGGGACACTAGATAAGCATGTGTATTTTCAAAACTTATGAGGTGTATTTTTTTCTAGTATATATGGTAACACTTATTATTAAATGTAAACTCCTATCGGTTTTATCATTTGTTTAGATGAATACAATAACCCAATAAGAGAGTCTAAATGGGGATCAATGAAGAAAGGTATCCCTCAATTCTTTTTCAATTATTTTGGATATTAATGGTTGAATGAATGAGGGAGTTCATCATTTTTTCACCCATAGGTTCCAATTCAAGTTTCCATTATAATTATTCTTACAATTGGATAATGTCATATCTAGGTGCAATTATACATAAATAGGTGAGGAATGTTTCAATATCATGAGAGGCCCCAGAGAAGCTACGTGGTAGAAGGGATGATTTTTAGAGTACCCATCAACTGTCAAGGGATCTTGTTAGGGGTTCAATAGAGGAAACTCAAAGTTCTTTTGAACCCCCTCCTCTTAAGGCGTCAAACCTCCCTCAGTTGCAGCCCTAAAAGCATAAAGAGATCACTCATGCTGATTTCAATAAAACAAGGGAGGCCCCATTAAAGATGTGTCAATATTATTTTAATCTGGATACAGATTATTCCTTTACCACAATATAGGTGGCCTTGGTATTTTTGCAGGTGACTCTATTGATGTAATAATTATGTTGGTGGATGACATGGGAGGGGGTCAAGATTCTAGAGGTTTGGATAGCTATAATCATTTCTAGGGTGAACTTCTATGATATTTTTTCATAACTAATAGATAAAATTTCTACATGTTCCAACATGTGGGAAGGGATCATACAACTCACTGGGTACATGTTTTTTTAGGTGGGAATATTGAGGTGAAATAATATACTAATGAATCAACCTAGGATGAGTTATCCCCTGGTGATGGTACACTGGGAACTGATGATGAAGAATCATGGGGATCATCCACTGATCAAGGAAACCCCTAGGAGAGTAGAGAAGTTACCCCTAAGGATGATGGCATGAATGAAATTTTTTTTCAGCAAGGTAATATTAGTTTTTAATCTTATTATCCCTTATGTCCCTTCCTCTTGTTTTTTTCAATGGTTTTAAACTAGGATTTGTTATAATGAAAGATCCATCTGAGGAGAAAAATGGTTCACAGTCGAAGGGGTGATTGTGCCTCAAACAGTTATGGTGATCACACTTCAATTTCCACAAATGAGGTCTCTACAAATGGAGGTTCTGATGAGTAGTTTGGAATATTTTTTAGAGCCCTCGGTCATCCTATTAATCTACATGGGACTTGTCCCTAACACTTCAAGGAAGGTTGATTCTTCTAGTGAGGAAGACCCCCCAAGGGAACACAACATTGAGGTTACCATGTCTCATGGTATAGAAACACATCAATTATGTCATCTCCCTTTAAACATTCATGGAGATTTTCGAGTATATAATATCAAAAACAAATATTTTGTTTTATCCATATCCTATCTATCCAATACTGAGGGATTATGTGTCGTATGATATTGTACCAGCTATTGTTGATTGATCTACAGCTGTGGAATTCCCATTCCAAACTCTGGATCTATACATCACCTAAATTCATACCCTGTGTAAGTCTCTTTCCCTTATGTGATCAAAATTATCCCCATCATTAAACCACATCAAATTACCTAGAATGTTTCTATTTAAAATAGTGACCAAGAGGGTGTATTCCCAATTATTTTATATGGTTAGGAAAACCCCCATGGATATTCTAACTATATGGTATTAATTCATTAATGATGATCTAGCTTTAATATTGTGACAGAAACTGATGTAGACATAGGTGATATCTCTAAGGAGGAGGAGTCGAAGGTTGGAATAAATGGTGTTTCCAATGAAGAATCAGACAATGAAAAAATCACCCATGAAATTTGATATTTATAAAATATCAGTCACTTTAATTATACATATAAAACAAATTATTTATAAAATATCAGTATCTTTTATTTAATAAATACATTCCAATCATAACTAAATTAATAATCCATTTAGATGAGGAGGAAGTGGCAGAGCTCATTAGACCACAAAACGTTCTGGGGGCCACATGCTAGCGGATGGCTAGGCTGGAGTGCTCAATTGATGATGTGGAGCCATAGGGAGTGTTATTTTTGATTGGAAAAAAAAGAGGCTCATTTTTTTGGATAACCATTGAAAACATTTTAATTTAATATTTTTTAAACTAATAGTATGCATAAATATGTTAATTTTTCCATAAATCACTACCCCACTTCAATCAAATTAATGAGAGAACTAGAAACCAATCCCTATAACCATATGAGTTGTGGTCGGTGTGAGTAACAGGGGAAGAAAACAATATTTCTCACTTATATGAGGGTTCTTAACAATGGATGGATATTTATGGCCTGAATATATTTTTTTTCAATCGAAACTGTCATGGACAAGAATTATTTGGATAGAGTGTGAGACTCTATGTACCATTAACTTTCTTTCTCAACACGTTATAGTGTACAATTGGGGTAATTCCATGGGAATTGAATTTAAAAAAACAAAAGGGTGGGATGAATTGTGTGAATTATGAAACCCAATATCTGGAACACATGGAGGGTGGCATGATGATGGAGGAAAAATTCTGACCATTTTCAAAACAAAGATTCCACTATCATTTTTATATGGATGGTATTAAAAAATTATGTTCAACCATTGACCATATTCAAAATAGGGTACCTTTCTCAAAAATGTCATTATAATTCTTTTGAGGTGTATTCCCAGGACCGTAGGTGAGATGATTTGGATGGAAAATGATTCTGTCAGGGTACCCAATAAAATGTGGTATATTATAGGGATATAATTAATCTGAGACGTGCAATGTGAGGATAAATTAGGGTAATATTCAAATGGAGTTCAAGACTCTATAAATTATACCACCATTGTTTTGAGATCATTGGGTAGGTGAATTAGTATGAACAAAGGTTATACTCTTCTTCCTAGGTGATTTTCAACTTCGATTCCAAGTTACCAAAGAACTCAAATTGGAATGGTAGGTGACCAAAATCATTAGGAGGGAATGAATTATCAAGAAAAATCCTACGTTTCCTTTTAAATAGTATGATCGTAGAAAAATTTATCATCTTATGAACAAGATGTTTTTGGAATTGGTTAGCTTATTGTGTATAGGTTATTTGTAGAATAGTTTAGTATATTTTTACCAGGATGTGTCAAACTATGTAGATAAACCCCATATGGTTAGTGTAGTTGGGTTCACCAATTTGAATTACAAATTGGTGGAACATTATAGTAGATCTTGTGGGGAAAAAGGAGGTAGAATTTGGATCTAAAAATTTCATGAACAGATGGGTTTAGTGAGAACAACCATGTTTTTGAAAGGTTCAATGGTGGGTCACACTGGGCTTCCATAATTTTAATTATGACTTTAGTATTTCTCAATTAATGATAGTTAACTGGTGGGTGGATTTATGAATGATGATCATGTTACCCTTCGATATTTTCAACAAGAATAACATTTGTACCTCTTTCTATGGGTATTTTAAGGCCATACTAGTCAGACCATGAAGACAAAAATTGTTTAACATCACAATTCATGGACCCTAAAACATAGGTTAATTTCATAGTGCTTGGAACACTATGCTAAAAAATAGTTTAAGGTCATAATACTTGGACATGAGTGGATATATCAATTCAGTATGTTATTATAACACCATATTTTTCAAATATAATGGGAATGATGTTAATTGATGGAAATTATCTAATATGGGGTGAGTTATACTTAATTTAAGGTCATGATTCTTGGACAATGGGTTTCATGTATCAAAGGAATGTATGTGGAATAGGGGAAAGCACACCCAACAAGAATGAGTAGGCATAGAGGTCTTGCCACATTGAATATATCTTTGAAAAAATGAACGTATATTATGATCATTATGCCTGAACATAGAACAAAGTTTAATGTTGTAGATTTTGGAATTAAAGGTTACGTCCCCAATAAAATTTTTGTTTCATGACAGAGTGGAAACCTTTTGTACATTTATGGGAAAGAGGTCTTCTTCCACATGACACATTCCTAGGGTGACATGAAAAAATTTATGGTCGGGATGCATAGACTAGATCTACATGTATTAGGTATTGTGGTTCATACAAAAAAGGATCACATCTGTGCATCAACATTTATTATAGAAAAATATATCCCAACTTATTATCTTGTGTGATCGATGCTCAATGCGATAAATAAGAAGTGGTAAGAAGTCTCTAATGTTTTAAAGGGTGGTAACAACAGGGGGAAAAGTAACCAACATAATGTTGTCATGTGAGGGGAAATATTGAAATTCAATGCTTCGTTTGTAAAGTGGGAGTGTCCATTGGGGTTGGAAAAACTATTGACCTTGTTCAAAACATAGGTTCTACACTCACATTGGTCAATGATTTCATTAAAAGATGGGAGATTGATTGTTGAAATAGTTTAAAATGTGGGAGTAGTTATCTAATTATGGGGAACCTTCGCTGCATGATCCAATGAAAATAGGTGAGCCAATGCGGGATGGAACCATTTTCTTTGGGGGGGGGGTCCAATTTAATTAGTAATAATGTTATAATTCAAATCAAAGAAATCATGAAGTGTGAAGTAGGAAGTGTTAAATGAATGAGGGGGAATTGTGAGTTCCCCAGTAGCTATAACACCACATGGTCAAATGTATTGGAAAAACATGACAGCCGCCAAAGATCAAGCATTGACTGAAAGGTGATAAACCATAAATGATTTAATAGTAAGGTTGGACCCAAGATGTGAGATCTGGGATTCACTACATATCCCATTGGATTGTGAATCCACCAATTCATTGTTATAGAGTGTGGAAAGGTAAGAGACATATTTCAAAGGTGTGGTGTCCTATATATTGAGGAAATAAAATCAGGTCATCTTTTTCAAATGTATCATCCAATATTATTTTCACAGGGTAATATTTTAGTATGAAATCATGTACTAAATCCATTATCTATGGTCATATCATTCTGTTCATATGAATCATCCCGCTTTAATGATGGGTAAAGATATAGTTGAATGTCATGTTTTGATGACATCATTTTTACAGTTTAAAGTCACACCACTCAAGTTATGGGTTCTACTAGTTATATTTTAAGGATTGGGTGGTAGGAAAAAATTATATTTTTATGTAATAGAGCTAAGATAATAGGATTTTGATGTCCTAATGAGGCTTGTGTGGAATATAAGAGAGTAACCCAGTGTGAAATGATGGCCAAATGGATCCTCTACCAAATAAATAGGCAAAATATACATAAGTATACATCATGATGCTGAGAGAAGAGGACCATTTGATGACTTGATAGTGGGGGATGGACCCTAGATATGAGATCTATGATTTAGTATGTATCTCATGGAAATAGCAATCAAGCCATATGTAGTTCTATAATTCATCATGGTAGAAGACCAATGCTTTTATGGGGTGGTACCCAAGGGGAGAGGATGCATTGAAAAAGACAAGGGGAATTTTCTTAATTAAACTCCAAGGGTGGCTAAATTTATGAAATGATGAGGGAAAAAGTTATCTTGATAAAAATTGTTTAAGGTCATATTTCTCGAAATATGAGTAGGTACTTTTCGGATGTTCGGGTGGTTCCAAAGAGTAAAACCTCAATGTGAAGGTTCCATGTATGATCTTAACCACACAAAGAAATATAGAAACACATTTCACACAATTTAGGGGACTATTTTTTGGAACATTGGTTTTCCAAAAAAAATAGGATGGTGCTGAGGATTAACTCAGGATGTTAGATCTAGGAATCCCTACTTATCCCATCATAAATGGTAATCATGACCCATGTAGTTCTAGAACACAATATGGTAGGAGATAAATTCTAGTATCGTGGATTACTATATTTCAAGGATATTAAATCATCTCATATTTATCATATGAAAAATCTCAAATTTATATATATTAAGGATAAAATTTAACATCATGTGATAAGGATGTTGGGTTTGGTTCTTATGGAGTTGATTTTCACATTCTTCCTGGAACATGTTGGTCCATAAGGTAATCTCAACCTACTAATGGGTCGAGGAATATTATTGGGTAATATACCTAAATAGGAGGCGGGTGGGGATTTGGATGTGATAATGTGGTAGGTTATGGGTGGTTTTGTGTTCAGGTTGCTGCTAGGCCCAAAGAAAGGAGGTCAAGGTGTTACATTATTTCCCATGTGAATAGTAATAATGCCACATGTAGCTCTGTAAATGAGATATGGTAGAAGAACAAAACTGAAAGTATTAATGTCTATCCCCAATAATTCATATGGGATATATGTTTTTTATTTTAAATGTAATATAAAAGGATAATGTTTACACAGTTATAGGGAATGTAGAGAGGAACAATTTAATTTAGAAAAAAGTTTAATGTGATGATGTTTGGATCAGGGGAGTGTTTTTAAGGATGATTTCAGGGTTTGAAAGAGTTAAAACCTTCCATGAAATGAAGGAGATGGAATACCATATGACACACATATATATTGAAACAAAATGGACATTGTATAAGGTCAAAATTTTTGGATTGTATCTGGGAGGAAGAGATAAATGTTGGTTTATGTAATTTCCCCCCACCCCACCCTGAGGGAATGGTTTATGAGGAATTGATGGTTGGGCCTAAAAAGATAGGATCTAAGAGTTATTAAGTATCTTATGGGAATTTTAATGAACCCATAAGTAGTTATAGGACACTTTGTGGTAGTATATAGATTTACAAGTCATGGTTTATCATCTATAACAAGGTTATTGAAAAATACAATGGTTTTCATAGGGAATCTGATTCACATGACATGAGGTTAGCCATGAGTTTATCATTGTGTGGTAAGAATATGTTTATTGATCATATCACACTTGGTGCGTGAGTCATCCTGTGTTTAATGAATAGGGTTTGATCCCATTTTAAAATCACATGCTGGTGATGTTAGTATTTTCATATTAAATTCATGCAACTTAGACTATGGAGACTGTCAGTTTCAATTCATAGAGATCAAACCAAAGGGGATTAAAATAGTTTACGATCATGATTCTTGTGTAATGGGACTACTGTTTGTTTTAGTCCCTGGAGCTCAGACCATAGTTTCTATAGAGTAAGGTTACATAACATTGACCAGAGGGACATTGTTAGTTAAATGTTATAAAGATCTTGCCCCAGTAGCTATGGATTAAGGTCTCATATCTATTACCATAGGGATATACTTTATTTGAGGTGATAAATCTAGGACACTAGTTGATACAGTTTAATGTTACATAACATTGACCCTAGGGATGTTTTTTGTTTAAGGTCATCGAGGTTGAAAAATAGTTTCAAAATTTTATGTTCACATAGCATTGAATTTCGGTTCACGTGATGTAATTATTTAGAAATTTGTTATTGGTGGGAGGTTTGATATTCTGTCCATCCATGGAGATTAATGTTTATTGTACATTAGATTATACCTTGTGTAAAATTTATGATACATAACATATGTGATCTAACTTCCATGGGTTTTTTTCATGTATCAACTATAATATGAGATCCAGTACTATTTCACCCTTGGGAAAAGATTGGAGTTAAACATTCACATTAAATTCTATTTCTATCCTATTTTGTTTCCTCTCCATGTTATGTATGGCCATAAAGAATATTTACCTTGAGGGATTCCATTGTATCTAGACAAAATTTGGTCATTTTTTGGAATATGATGGTCATAAATAGCTACTCAGAGTAATGGAAACTGAACCTCAATTAGTAAGTCTTCTTCTTTTCTATACACCATGGAGTATAGATTCTCATAGGTGGAATTCCCAGTTTTGGTACTATTTTTCCTAAGGGTGTTAGAGATATTTTCTAGCTAACTATTTTTATTTTGGAGCACCATTTTTTAAAATATGTTAGATATGTTCTAGTTAAATGCATCAATTAGCCCATTTTCTTACGCATGAAAAAAATTATGGTTGGACTAGATGTTGAACATGGTTTACAATTTCTTCAGTATTACAGTTTTGATGTAGGTTCCATTATTTGAATGAATAGTGCGAGGCACCCCAATTTGATGGATGATGTTCAAGCTCACAAATTCAACAATGGGATGGGTTTTGACATCTTGTAGGGTAACCTCATATTCCAATTTGTAAAAGTAGTCAGTTGTAGTTAAAATGTACCTATATTATCATTTAGTAATTTGTAGGTTTGGAAACTCAACATTGAGTCCCCATACTACTAAGGGATAATAATATTTGGTAGTTTGGAGAATATAAGATAGTTGACGTAAAAATTTAGAATGGATCTGAAACACATGGCATGTGTGGGTGAAATCAACATAGTAATAAACCATATCTCTAAAAATGAACTTATGATATTAAATTGGTTGGAGGGCTTCAATTATGCTTGATGGGAACCAATAGAACCAACATGGACATCCAAAATTACCTATTGTTTCTAGCATCCTTAGATTCAATGGAGGAGAATCCCATCAAACCCATTTGTATAGAGGGTTTTACAGCAGAAGATTCATTAACCTTCATCTTTTTCTAATAGAAGGATACCATGATGGATAGACTATATAAAAGAACTATTAAAATTGGGTTTTTCCTTGACCATGGGGGGATTTGAGGTCCTTTTCTTAGAAGTATTGTCAGCCAATTGATATACATCTTAGTCTCCATCATCTGAGGTGGAAAGTTAGATGACTCTCTTGTTTGTACAATGAATGACTATGGAATCCTAGTAAGGTTCTTCAAGTTATTGATCCAGACTCACAAAATAATTGGATAGAACATTCTGATAATGAGGAATGTGGATCACCTTTGAAAAGGAATGTAATTGTGTTATCTAATAATGGTTTTATTCCATTAGGGTTATAATCTCATTATTTTTGGTGATGTAGTAACCCATGACCTACTTGATAACTTTATTAAATTCCCACACCACGTGTAAATAAGGGAAATTAATATCATGGGATAACATGAGGATAGTAATAAGGGCTTGGTACTATTTCTCATTATTAATGCAGCCTAATGAAAGTAGTTAAGAGTATGGAATGATGAACTGTGCTCGAATGATGAAAATGACCACCAGAACTACCCTGTTGGTCATGGAGTAATTGATAATTCAACAAGTTGGACTATGAGGGACACCATAAAAATGAATATTTCATGATGGTATGAAATGATTTGGTAATATAATTATTTCATCTGGAATGAAAACATCATGATGATGTTTTTTTGGGGATGGATGTGCCGCAAGGATTTATGCCAGTGTCTATCTATGCATTTATTTTTGAGGAAAAATGATATTGAACTACTCAAGAATTACCTACCATATCACTAGTCATCTCATTGTCATAGGATCATTCATGATATTAATTAGTGGTTCTACATGTGACAATAGATATATATATCATGGTGCTACAAGTAATGTCAGAAAATTTTCAATGCAAATACCATAATCATGGAATAATTCTCAATAAGAGAGTATATGGTGTCCACGATGATTTCTATGTGGATGAAATGTTTTCTGCTATTTTACCGACACTCACTATTATTATAAGACCGAAGGGATCTAAGGGATCGTTCATGAGCAGTCATGGAAAGGGACAAGGTATTTCCTACGATGGATGGAATTGTAATCAAAGGCTATAAAAAGATAACAAAATATCATGCAAGGTTTTGAAGAATAATTCATCCCACTCATAAATGGTGCCAATTTTATTTATCCTAAAAGGGCATACACTTTACAAAAGGCTTCCAAAAAATTGTCTTATATAAGTGAAGTGGAATTTGAGACCCACAACTCTTAGAGATTTATCAAGGGTGTAGTTTTACTAATACCATTGATTTTCTATTTTTCAATAACAATTCCTCTGTATCTCAGGAAAATTATAAGAAATATTCTAGAGGTAACCTAAAATGTGCACTTCTAGGGGATTATCATCAAGTTACATGAGAAGAAAAATACAAAAAAAAAAATTCATCATCCATGAGTTAGTTCAGATTCTATTGGGATTTGACCACCAAATAATCCATGTTACACTATACTAATGTTATGATAAATAGGATTTAATATATAGTTAATGGACCATATATATGTGGATCCATCATTCATCAAGCCAAGAGGCAACACAAGGTAGCATAATGTTTCCCAGTGTGCGCTGAAGGTGGTGGAATCCTCATCCTTGAGAGATACAAGAATATTATTATATCAAGATTATAATTCCATGACGAAGTGGGCATGGAATATATCCATAGTATCAATCAAAAACACTTTCATCAGATGTGGAAAACATTAAATTGGATAATGGGGATTGGGGTCCTTTAATTTTATGCATATCATGATCTTCCAATTCTCCTTCCTGAATGGGACATTGTTGGATATCCCTCTCTGGAACGTTTTGTCCATAAAAATGTTGGTATTAATTACCATTTCATAATTGTCTTGGAACAAAGAACAATGGGTGGGGGGCATCATTCTACGAGGCTATTTGAACCCATAGTGGCTATAGTGATGAACAAAAACCAAAGGTTTAGTGACCTAGGCTTATAAAACATTTATATTACATTATTTTATATGAATATTCATAACATTACAAAAACACATTCTTCTTGACCATAATTTTTTAGTGACATTGAAAATGTATGACCCGTTATATTTTGGTGAATGATCTTCAAAATCTCCATTAAAAATATTACCCATTTGTACTCATACATAAAACCATTCTTCATAACCTAGGGGATGGAAACATAATAAAGGGGTGAGATCAGATGGTCAGTAAGGGTAAACAATGAGATATATAGGCATAATCATGAGCATAATGGAATGAGAACAAGACCGTGTCATTAAACGATCTTACCTTGCATATCAAAGATAATATTCTTGAGTCATGGAATAATGATTCTCATTTCATAATACATAATTGATTAGTAAATTGAGATCATAATCCATAGAAGCATAATATAGGAATAAGACATGGAATTGTGGGTGGCATATAAAATTATTTCTTTATTATTTAAGGATTACTACAAAGACCATCATTGTAGAAGATTTCTTTTAATAAACCAGACTCACTCCCTTTTCTATCCATACATTACAAAAATAGGTTCAACCCCTTTTGTGGCCCTATATTACTAAACTAGGTTCAATCCCTAATCCATCCCAATATTATTAAATGGGATTCAGTTCTCATTCCATCCCTCTATTACTGAACTGAGTTCACTTCTCATTAAAACCCCATATTACTGAACCGAGTTCACTCCTTATTCTATCCTAGTCATACTACAAAATTTGACTCATCCTTCAATCCCAATATTACAGATGAGATATAAATAATTATTCAATTCATTGGACAGATATATATTCCCCACCCATCACATAATAAAATAATAGAACCAGGTTTCATGAAATTATAAATCATTCATCACATCCTGACTCATAAAAAGCGACGAGTTTCATAAATATCATATCTTAACCCATAAAATGAAATGGATATTATAGAAACCTCATCCTATCATAACATGTGGAAAATATCCTGTCTTAATAATAATTTCATTGTAGAATAACCCATGAAATGAAGTGGGTTTAATAACTATTATATCTTGGTATAACCGATAGAAGAGAAATAGTTAATATATAAAACATGTCATCAAATGAATAAACCATTCATAGAAATTCTAAGAATGGTACCCTTGGATAATAACCAAATTTAATCATAAAATAAATCAAATTATTTCACCTTAGATGAAAAATAATTTTGAATGGTAATTCAAAAAAAAATCCAGAGTGGAAAAAAATATTTCAGAGTGTCCCATACCACTTCGAAACATTTGAATCACGATTACTATGAATTATTTTCCTTACACGAAGTATATATTCCCGTGAAATGAATTACATTCATGATATAACATGTAAAAGGGAAGTATTCCCACCTTAAAAATGTCTATAGGTTCAAAACATAATGTGTTTCTCAATGAAGTAAAATTTAGACAACAGTAGTTTACATATTTGGTAACATTTGAACTGTAAACCCTATGAAAGTATAAAATCTAATTAAACATATAATATTATGAAATAATTTAAATTAATGATATAACAGGTTATATACAATTATAGATACTTCATGAAATACTATATGTGTATAATATAGCATGTGTCTCAAATAAGGAAAATTGATCTCAAATTACATAACCTATTTGGTACCTCTTGAACTATAAAACTCATTAGATAATAACAAAAATTAAAACATTTAATATCATAAAATAAAATAAATTAATGATATTACACATCATATGAAATTATATTCATTAAAAAACAATAATAAGTCACGAATATGGAATATATCTTACAAGAATAAAAGTGAGACTAGAAAACTCTTACTACATGGGTATCATCTGAATCATGATCCCCTTGAAATCATAACATCAATTAAAACATTTAACATCAAGAAATAAATTAAATTAATGATAGTAAATGTCATAAGAAATTATATACACAAAAATAATAATAAATTGGTGAATATGGCATGTACCCCACAAAAATAAAAAGTGAGATGAAATTCCCTTATCACATTAGTAACATATCTATCCATGAGCCCCATGAAATAATAACACCAATTGAAACATTTAATATAATGAAATAAATAAAATTTTGGATATAAAAAGTCAGAGGATTATATATACACCCCGAAAAATAATATATTGTAAAATATTTCTTGTATCTCATAGAATTAAAATTGGAGATGAAATTACCTTACCTTAAGTCGTGACATTCTTTGTACACATTCCAGCATCCTCTTTTTCTAGTAACTATTTTTACTTTTCACCAAATGGATTCCTTTTTTGGCTTTCTTTATAAAGAGTAGATTTTAAGATAATGGGAGGGATTTTGGGAGTTAATTTTATTAGGGGTTGGAAAATCCAAATGGGCCTGAGAGGTGAAAAGAGAGAGGGAGGATTGAGAGCCTTTTATAAGTTGGATAAAATGACACTTTGTGTATTCTTGAAAAGGATTGTGTTCTAGACATGTTTAACTTGTCCACCAAGTGTTAATAATAGATCATTCTAGATCTTTAGGTGTTTAATTACTGAAATATGGATGAATATAGTATTTAGACAACATTGTGGTCATTCGACACCTTATTTTATATGTTTTGTCATTAATTAAGCTCATTATTACCTTAATCATTGTAATAAATTTTAATTACCTTCTTTTTTATTTTAGGATAAAAACTATGTTGAACATATTAGAAATTTTAAATTATTTTTATTTGAAATATGGAATCCATTTTTCTTGGACTGTAGTCATACATGTGTCAGAAATTAAAATAAATTTAAGCCCACATATGGGACAATTTGACAAGTTTTTAAAACGACAAAGTCCAAAAGTTTGAGAATGATTTTATACCCATTTCCATTGTAAAATTGGATCTATTAAAATAAATTAAAATAATTTATGTATAAATTTATAATTATAAATTAAAACCTTATTAAATCATAATTTTAACTATATTAATAAATTAGACAAAAATGAAATTTTGAATTAAAAATCAGTTTTTTTACTATTAAAAAAAATGAATCTTCTCAGAAAAATAACAAAAAAATCTTCCAATGTAATTTTTTATATAAATTTTCCATTAATTACATTAATTTGTTCAAATTAAAAAAAAATTAGTGGAAAATTATATTTACAATAGGTTCTTCATTAAAAAATATTAAAATTATATTTTAGAAAAACACATCTTTTATTTTATATAAAATGATTTATTCTATCTTATTCCAATTAAATATATTGGATGGGTATAAAAAATATTTATGGAATATATAATATATGAGTTATTTAAAAAAAAATTCATCAAATGTGCTTCTTTAATAAAACGATGTTGGTATGTATAAAAATGGATTTCTTAAAAAAGAAAATTCTTGATTCTAAAATAGTTCTCACATTAATTTATAACTAATTCATAACAAATGGATTAATTTTATATATATTTACAAACCGTAGTGTAAAAATTAATTCAATATCATTAATATATTCTATTATAATTACTATATGATAATTATAATAATACTTTTTTGATAATGTTAATTTCATATTTAATTTTGGTGAAACATTTTCTTATGTGTAAGATTATCTATCAAAAGTACTCAATATTTGGTTTAACAAAATCCAAACAAAGTGTTTCATTCCTAGAAATCTTTTCAATGTTTTTCATGTAGTGCATCAATGAAATGGTTTTTTTGTATATTTTAATCCAGAGCTAGTGTTTTCATTTAAAAAAACTATATATAGTGTTGAAATATATCAAAAAGATTAAATTATTTTGAAAAACAATTCACAAAATATTAGGGTTTTACATTCTAGCCCCCTTAAAATTTATTTCTCCCTTTCAATTCTTCTCGGATATCAATGGTTTAATACTTGAATGTTTTTTCTTTGAATCCCAAATCATAAAAATGAAAACTAAGATTTATTTTAAATAGGGAAAGATAGAACTATAATGGTTATCTGTTGTAACTCAAAACTAGGTTTCCATATATTATAACATAGGTTGTATGTGAAGTCATGGACATTAAAGACAAATATAACTATCAAGTTATGTTTCATAATTATATAAAAAATTAATAATATTAATTTAACAATGAAAATCCATAAACTAAAGTGGACTTAAAAAGGTAATTGATATCATCAAAAATGGTGATTACTTGACAAAATTTATTTCAAGACCCTTTTCCTAATGTTGAATAATTTTCTTGAGAATATATACATAAATGAATTCAGGAAAACCTCATAATTTTTTTCTTTGATCAATTATTGATTTATCTCTTATTCCTAGAAATGAATATGAATTCGCAATTCATGAAGCATTAGAAAATCATTAGATTAGTAAATATAATCAATCTTCATTGCATATTTATTTATCCACTATAGAATAATTCTCAAATATTGAGATAATACATTAATCTAAAAAACCACATATTATATTTAACATAATCATTCCATAAATGGGTAACCTTATAATCCTTCCAAAATTTGAAAATAAAAAAACATTATAAAGAAGGTCACTACATCAGCTTAAAATTGGTCCCCCCTATATCCTAAAGTATCTCTTGATTTTCACATTCCAAACATGCGATTACATTAATCTTATAATATATTGAAATATTGTAAGAAACTAATTTTCCCTAAATCCTTTTGTAAAACATGAATGCTTCTTTATTCCCATGATTACAGAATATATTCCATAACTCCAAGAAGTTTTAAACTTCAACCATGATTACATAAAACACATTGTCTAAAAATCATTAATCGGTTCAAAGTCATTGATTATAACCAATTTATGTTATCAAAATAAATCATCTATTTATCAAAGATAAATATAATTTTATCTACATCATGGACACATATAATATTACCATCCATTAATAAAAATATCAAATTTCCATTAAATCACTTATAAATTTCATCAACACCATTCAAAATTTTCTCTAAAATCCTGAATGAAAACATTAAATTGAAACAATTATATATTTCAAGATTTATATAACTTAGTCATTTAATCTCAAAACACATATAATTCAATCATCCGACATTATTCTTAAACCATTTTTGGTATTCATCATCTTATTACTCAATACCAATTTCATAGAATATGAAATATGAATATTTAATTGAGGTTCCTCAAACATAATTTAATAATGCTTATTAAATTTAATGTTAAAAATTACAAGATCATTACATACCATTCGTTGAACATTCAAAGTATAATTTTCTTCAATAGTATGACCAATAATCATGCCACCTTGAGGATTCTCTTGATTATATTTCTACTTAGTACAAAAATTTTCATAATTCCCATAATTTCCACAACTAAATATTCAATTTTAACCTAGTTCCTTCTAGTTCGTGCTATTAAATAAGACCAAAAATCATAATGTGTGGAATACTTATCTTAATAGAAAACCAAAAAACTAATGAAAAATTGCTTATATGATGTATAAATCATGAATCCATTCTTTTTAACTGATGAATACAAAGGTTTATCATAGGTAATTCATAGTCATACTGTACTTAAATCCTTTATAATGGTACGTAATGTGTATCTGAATTCCCAAACCATATCACCCATAAATATCAAATAAGGTGTGGTACAAGGCCCATTGTTGTGCACAAGTTCTCGATTTAGTCTAGCTCAATACATTGTTTTCATGGTTTTTAACCCTATGTATATGTGTTCCATAGCCACAAGCACTTATACTATCAACAAAATAATGTATTTCTATGAATCCACTCTCTCTATACTTTACCAAAATTATAAGATATTTTTCTAAACATTATCTCTTTATTAGACTTATTCTTAGAGACATCCCTAGATATTTCCGTAGAAATATCCCTATGGATATCACCAATGTTTTCTCATCATAGTTTCTAAAGGATGAATAAACAATTAATTTTACTGAACTACAGATACACAGGCTTAACATACTTTGATATTACACAATTTTATATAAATATTTATCAATTAAAACATACATTCCCAAGACTATAACAATTTAGTCTCTTTAGAAACATGGTACTCAGGCTTCCAGTTTGGTGAAATATCATCAAGATCTCCCTTAACGATATTCCCATTTAGTACTCATACTTAAATCCATTCTTCATAACCTAGGGGAAGGAATCATATGTAAGGGGTGATCTCAAATGCTCTATTAGGGTAAACAAGAAGATATGTAAGCTTAATCACGAGCATAAGGGTATATGGACATGACCATATCATTAGAAGATCATACCCAGTATATCAGTGATCAAAATCAAGAGTCATGGCATAAATATTGGAATTTCATAAGACATGAATCATAAGAGAATCAATATCATAATCTTTGAAAGCATTTCATTGGAATATGAAATGGAATTTTGTTAGACATATAAAATGATTTTCATAGTAGTCAAGTAATTATGACCATTTTAGTGGAAAATATCTTTTACTGAATTGGGTTCACCCCATTACAACCAAGTATTACTAAACCGGATTCACTCCTCATTCTATCCCTTTTTTACTAAACGAGGTTAACATCCCATTCCGGCCATGTACTACAGAACCTGGTTAACATATTACTTCATCCTAGTATTACTGAACTGAGTTCACTCTTAGTTTTAGACCTATCATACTGAACTAGGTTTTCTCCAAATTCCATCACTATCAAACTCTTTAGATATAAATCATTTTCCATTTCATTTGAGGGAGATATATTCCCAACCTTCACATAATAAAACCATACATCCATGTACCACAAAATAATAAAATATTCATCATATCATGGCTCGTAAAAGGAGATGGGTTTTATAAATATGATATCATAACCCATGAAATGAAATTGATATTATAATCACATCATCATATCCTAAACTATAGAAAAGATACAACCTTAAATATAATTTCATTATAAAATAATTCATCAAAATAAGTGTGTTCATAATAATTTTATCTTCGTATAACTCATGGAAAAGAAATGGGTCATATAAATATCATGTCATCAAATGCATAAACCATTCATAGAAAAAAGTTCCCCTTAATAATAACCCATGTAAATAATAAAATAAATCAATGCATGTGTTATTAGATTGAAAATAATTTTTAATGATCATTTAAAATAATTATTTATGAAAATATTCCTAAATCATTTCAAAGTGTCCCATTGGACTTTGAAACATTTGATTCATAATACCCATGAAATAATAACATTACATAAAGATTATAATATCCTAATAGGAATAAAATTCATGACATAACATGAAAATTTGAAGTATATACACATCATAAAAGACTACAGGGGCATTAAAACAAGTGTCCTAAGAAAGCAAAATTGAAAAAAAAAATTACTTTTACTCTTTTTAACTATTGAACCATTAACCCATTGAATGTATAACATAAATTGAAACATTTAATGTCAGGAAATTAATAAAATTGATGATATATATTTCCATATGTAAGTATATACCCCTCATTAAAGAAAATTGGTTTATAACATAACATGTGTTTGAAATAATGAAAATTGAGTCAAAATTAATTTATTTTTGGTATCTTTTGAATCATAAATCCAATTAAAGAATAATTAAAACATTTAATATCATGAAATAAATGGAATTAATGATATAAAATTTTAAATTAATATATATAAATCACACAATATTAATTTCTGGGTATTTTATAATATATCTCCCATTAATATTAGTTGGATGAAGAAACCCTTACTACATGGGTAACATTTGAATCCTTATCCCCATTAATTAATAAAATGAATTAAAGATTTAAATATTACGAAATAAAATAAATTAATGAAATAAAATTTATTATATAAGTATACAAATCACAAAAAATATGAATGTGGTGAAGATGGAATGAATCTCAAATAATGAAAATGTGAGAGTAAATTTTATTACTACTCTAGTAACATTTGAATCGTGATCCCCGTGAATGAATAACCTCAATTGAAACTTTTAATATCTTGAAAAAATGTAAATTCATGTTATAAAAATTTATAGTTCATAATATACACCAAAAAAATTAAGTGAGTGGTGAATATGGAATGTATCATAGCAAAATAAAAAGTTATATAAAATTCTCACACCTTAGGTCTTGAAATTCCTTGTAGACATTCAATCCTTCTCTTTTTCAGGTAACTTATTTTGGTTTATAGTAATGTTCATCCATGGTTGAGTTTATTAATAAATTTATTCTTCTAGGATGAAGTTTGGGATGTTGTTAGGATATTTGGGAAGGGTTTGGCGAATCCAAAATGGATTTAGTGGTTTAAAAAGATAAGTACGAGAGGATGCCTTTTAAAATTTGGGAAAAGGACACATTGGGTATTCTTGATAATTATCACATGCTACCAAAGTATTACATTCCCCCAGTGGTTATAAATTTAAAATTAGAGATCCTCATAGGTTTGATGTAAGAATAATGGAATGATAATAATTTTTAGAGGAGTGTATGGTCATTTTTACATCTTATTTTCTATGGTTAGATATTAGTGAATACCATTTTACATTAATCACTATAATTAATTTTAATTACCTTCACTAATATTTTTGGCCAAAAACTAAGTGGAATTTTTTAGGAATTAAAAATTATATTTAATAAAAATAATTTATCCATTTTACAAATTATAATCAAATAATTTTAAGAAATTATATTAAAACTAATCCCGCTGATGGGAGGATACAAAAATTTTTTAAAGAGAAAAATTCCAAAAATATAAAATGTTTATATATCCAATTTCAATGTCAAAATGGTTCTATTGAAAAAAATTGTATTAATTGATTTATAATTTCTTTAATTATATTTTAGAAACAAATTAACACATAATTTTACTATATGAATTAATTAAATGAAAAAGAAGTTTTGAATTAAAATTTAGTGTTTTCAAAATTCATCAAAAAATGAAACTTCTCCAAAAAATAAAAAAATTATATATTTATATTATTATTTCAAAAAATAATGTTTTTTTGGTTAAAAATTTAAATGTTTCAATAATTATATTCAAAATAGTTTCTCCATTAAAAGTTGGAATAAATATCTTTTAGAAATTTTTTTACTCTTATCCCTATATGTATTATTATATTATAATTATGAAAAATATTAGATGAGTATCAAAACTATTTATTGAAAATATAATATATTAATTTTATTTAAAATAATTCATCAAATGTAGGTTGTTTAATAAAATTTGTTTTGTATGTAGAAATATATTTTTCTAAGAGAATGAATTTAATTACTCTGAAATAAATATCTCTTTGATTTATAACTAATTTATGACAAGTGGATTCATTTTATAAAAATCTACAAAATATAATTTCATTTTTCAGTCAATTTCATTCATATTATCCATTATAATCTCTAGTTGATAATTACAATAATATTTTAATAATATATTTTATTTCTATAAAACAAACTATTTATGGGACTCAGAATAATATGTAACATATAAAAAACATATTATTGCATGTACCACAAGATACTCATTATTTTTAATATAGAAAAATGAAAACTTGGTATTGCGTATAACATAATAAAAATAAACTATTTTTTGTATAAAAAATATACATTTATTGTCTAAAATTATTGAAAATATTAAATTATTTAGAAAAAAATATTTTCACTGAATATTGATGAGTTATATAATTTCCTTGAACCTGCATCTCTTCTTAGATGTTGTAAAATATGTTTCGTTTCTATTTTTGGAAGCCCACATACTAATACCATTCCATTGGGGACATTTCCTCACTATTCAGTGTTGGTATTAGATCCTCCCCAGTTCTAGTGTTCACTTGAGTAATCTAATAAATAGTGGTGGGTGAACCCTCTTCAAATGAAAGAGGGGCATCCTCCACGTCCCCCTTTTAATATAACAATGGGGGTATCATAGGGATGATGTGTCTCTTCGATGATAGTAGTGGAAAAGTAAGAATATTGTTTAGCTCTAGAGGATCCAGAATCCTCGACGATGGTTTCTCTATCTATAGAGGTTGTAGTGACCAGAGTAGTTGACCAAATCATGTTTGGTTTCACACTATAAGGCCCACTCTTTATATTGAGGCAGTGGTGAGGATCTGACCATCTTCGAGTCATACATAGGTTGTGAAACATTTGTTAATGTCATGGATATGTTTCAATGGGGTAAACCTAAAAGTTTTTTACAAGGTTAGGGTCTTCCTGAATCATCTAGTAATGTCCACTTTAGAAGTCCGAGGTAATCATTGAGCACTTTTTTTTTTGGAAAATTACAAAACAATCCCCCAACTCCGAAGTCGTGGGATATGAATAATGAATTAGTAGAAAAAAGTTGGGTTTAATGTTTACACATGGACTAGATAAAGTGGATTCTAGATCATTAGGGGAATTTAAATGATCAATATCATCATAATGGACAAAATTTACATCCCATTTATAGAAATCATCATGTTGAGAGTGGGCCTAATATGAGTCAATGGTGGATATATCACCATGGATTACCCCCATCCAACCATCAATGAAGTATTTTTAGAACTTGTGGCATGCATAGGGGGCTACTTCATGAAAAAGAATCTAGGGTCCCCACAGATGTCTGTTTTAGGTAGTATCATACAAGACTACCATAAATTCAGGGCTTGATATCGGACTACCAAATTGAATATTTAGGCGAATTTTTTTATGTCGTTTCTTGGGGAAGTTTTCATACCTATGAATTTTTAGATTGGATCGTTTTATATCTACATATTTTATTAACATCTTATGGAGCATCTACATCTTGATGATGTTAATTTGGGAACTAGTACACACTATGTATATGAAAATTTATATGATTATTAATTAACATGTGATATACTGTGGGTGTATGTGCCTCTAAAATGGGACACCATTTCATTCACAAAAAATGAGATAAAATCTTGAAATTTCTTTTTTGTGCCTCCATTGTGTACTAGGCTTCAACAGGTGCTACCTAAGCTAGGAACTGAAGGGTGTATTCAATACTCCAATAAGGAACTCAATAATTTACATTGATTAGGGAAGTTCCTTGAGAATTGAAACCCTTGCACATATTATAGAGAGGTTGTTTAGAATAACATTATTCTGTGCTTGGGGAATATTTTTTCCTAAAAAGGGTCCCTCCTTGGATGAAGGTGTATCAGATTCCATTGTATGAACCTATAAGTCATAGCTAGTAAAGAATATTTTTTATTGTTGGTTAGGTAGTATACCATGAACAACTAATGTATGAGTAGAGGCCCACAAATGTCGGTAATTGGATGGATGCCTCCAATCATGTTATAGTTGTGGAAGAGTCATGTAGTAAACCAATATGATTGGATATGGGGTTGTGAATAAATGAGTGGATTGGGAGGCATGGGTTTAGTAAGCTATACTCAAGGCATGTTTCACAGTCTCAGTTGCATTAAAAGCCTGATTTGAATTACTAAAATGTATATTCTATTGAATTTCATTCCCACTACATCTCCTTCATCAGAGTAGAATTAATATTAATGAGGGGGTTTCGAAGAATTCTTCATAATTAGGGGTTTGGAGGTAGTCCACTAGCTCAGAAACATTCAATGAGGTTTCTTATTGCTTCTCATAAGAATAATAGTCTACGGTCAGGCAGAACCTGGGAACATATCCCAATTCTAGAGGCATCAAGCATCCAAGGGTTTGAGTAGGTTTTGGAATAGGTGGAGGATTTTTTCCCCCTATTCCATCTATGTGTGTTCATCCACGACATTGGATATTGGGGCATATAATTAGAGGCATCATTCACAGGAGAAGAAGTTACTATATAAGGTTCTACATTGTTTAAGAGGAAAAATATGATACCATGAGATAGAGATACTAACTTATAATCTAACTAGTTAATATAAATATTTTTTTTAATGACAATATTCTACTTCTCCCCACAAGAGACTTTGTAATCACTATTGGTCCTTCTGGAGACACATGAAACCAATGATTAAACATAACATAATTTAACTATTTTGTGAGATACATGGGATTAGATCAAATAATTTAATAAATGTCCTTATTTGATGGTTTGTCTTTGTATCATGTGACATGGGTAGTGATCCACAAAACTATAGAGGTCTTCCTCCAAGGGTATATTATGTTCAAAAAATATTAGGAATACCTTTTATATGGTGTATGTGGAATATCCCTAGACATTCACATATTTGTTGGAATATGTCGTATTCAATCATTAAGAGAATAGAACCTTGAGATTATGGTCTTAGTAGGTGTTTAGGGCCACATTCTCTCAATGAGGAAGGTGTTATTTGTGAACTGTTCTTGGGGGTGTATTGGATGAGGCTCTACAGGGATAAAATACAAAAGGAAGGACTATAATTTAGAACATCACCCAGTACAGGGACTAGAAGTGTACCAGAATAGGAGGCTCTTCATGTACATCAGTGGATACCTATTCTTTTATGACCCATATCACGGGATCTAGAATGTGAAATAGGTGTGAGTATTGATTTTTCACTACAATTTTTCTTCCAAATAATGAGATTAATCAGAAAAATCCTTAATCCCACTCTTTTAGTTTATGGAATTTAGTGTAGGGATCAACTCAGATATGATGTAATCCTTGCATTTCCAATGAAGCTATTCTTGGGAAGGAGGAATGTTTAGAAAATATGTGATTCCATTCCATAGGGTGATGAAGTTAGAAACTCACTGATTTTGTATCTATTTTCAATTAAATATTTTTTTGATGCCCGTCTTGTGAAAGGAGTTGCTAAACTACTATGTGAACTATCTAATGAGTTTTTCCCAACCAACAACAGAACATCTGAGAAGCTGATTGTACCAAGTAAACATTGGTCCATCCAAATAATGAATAATGATTTTTTGCTTGGTGGATTCCTGATGTCCATGATTCCTAGATCAATGGACATCACGTTAAGTTAAAATTTTAAACATTCTATAGAGGATTCCCCATCCCATTAAATGGGATGTAGCTAGATTTCTAAAATATGGGGCTGTTTTATCATGGTCCACCCAAGTTGGTATGACTTTCCTGAAGGTTCAATTCACAAATTTATGGTTCCCAGATCCTCAAGATGCATTACAAGAAATGATATCAAATAATCATGGTGATTAATTGTTACTACCAATGTGATTAAAGGCCATAATCACAAGAATAATCACGGTTATTAGATCATGGTAGATAATCACATTGCTCTGATAGGGTGGGAAACTCATATCTTAGTCATTATATGTATCCCCATAATTTTCCACGATTAGGTGCATGTATCCAAAAAGATAAAATTGGAGTTCCATGACAAGAAATATTGAGTAATGCACTAGAGTAGTGATAGGGTCCCTTATGAAATTGTCAGGGTTTCTGAATTTCTTGATAATAAGACAAGTTGTGAGATTTTTATATTCCCCAATGTCTTGAACTAACACTGTTATCCTCAGGCCTAGCTCATATTTGGGAGAATACTTGGTTTGGTTGATGAGCTCAACATGTCCCTTATTATTGATGATACATCAATGGGTAGACACAAAACACTAAATGAATGTAATTCATGGTCACAATACTTGCATATGGTGGAGAGTATGGGTACCAGTCGGGGGGTTTACATTGTACTATGTTCCCCCTTGAAGCTAGTTTTCCCTATCATTCCTTGCATTGGATGTCATATTTATTTAATCCTATGGAATTTCAACATTGAGAACATTCACCATTGAGGCATTCATGGATAAACCGTAATTATTATTATGATGTACAAATTTCTAGCCTTTTCATTTCCATATAATAGGGTTGAAATGTGGTGCAATATACTACCCCTAGACTCTAATAACCATGTTTTATTATTGATTTACCATGAACTGATGATGTATGTTTATTATCATAAACATGGTTGTCTAGAGTGCATATAGGTATCCATATCATTTAGGATGTTGAGAAACAGGGAGTGTAGAGATCTCAACCCTCGTGCACTATTGGTGACCGATGTTTATGTGCTTGTGACTCCTTGGGTTGGTAAGATTACGGTGTTAAATGGATTGAGGATAAAAATTATATTCTAGAAAACAAATACCTAGTCTATAGTTAGAGACTCTAGGAACACCAAATCTATACATTCAGGTTTTCAAAACATGATTGTTAGCGGTTTGGGATCCATGAGTTCACACTAGTCCTCTTGTTCCCTAAATGGGGTATGATAATGTGCTTAGCCAAACCATGCTCTGATTGGTGTAGGATGAGATAAGGATGGTTGCACTGATGATGACTTGATTTACTATTGATTTATTATAAGAGGGTATACCACACTAGTGAAGTATCCATTTCATGATTCAATGTCTCTTTGAGGTGGATCTAGCTTCCATATCTTATCTATATAGGATGGGGTATTTACCAATTCCTCAAACATGTGGGTGGGAGAATCCCTTTGTGGCATAATTGAGTGATTATCACCATTAAATGGCATCAAAATGAATCTTTTCATCTCTACAACTTCCAGTGTGGAGGTGCAGAGGATGGGAACTGACAATGGCATGGATAGTTTCAATATGATTCCTTAGAAGGAGGCCAAAATTTCCACTATATATAGGTGCATGTAGAGTTATTTAGAGATTGTGTGGAAATTTTTATCTGATATCATTTACCTAAATCAAAGGGATTATACCCCTAACTTAAAAATATTGGTGAATTTTTTGTCATCAATTCATCTATTGCCTCACTGTATTAGTGGTTGATGGTGACATGTTACTTACTAGGGTCCTTCCTCTGATGGAACATGAAGTATTCAACCACATATTACATAGAACCACTCGGATGTACTCCATGAATGTTGATTTATATATAGAATTCATGGCCACCTCAATGGGTATTCTAACTCCTAACTAATGATGGTTCTTTAGAGTAGGTAATTGTTTATCACGAGGAGGACCTCTGCCTGGGTTAGTGGTGGTGCACAGAGGACTTCTACACTGGTTGGTGGGGGTTCAAGGAGGACCATTGTAGTGGTCGATGGTGATGTGGGGAGGACCTCCACAATGGTATTTCATAGCATGATATGGCCTATGATTGCTTCATATAACCCTAGTGACTGAGTTCATCAACCCTACCTAACTAAGACGTGGTTGTGGTCTTGATCCCAGGAAGGGGTAGATGGTCCTCCATTCACCTATTGCAGAGATGTACCATGATAATCCGATAGTGTAAAGGGTCACTAGAGATATAGAATATTCCCTCTATTGGAAAACATTTTTGATATACCCCCAGTATCAAAGTCAGATCTTCAACAATGTAGTTGGTAATATGGAGATAGATCCAATCCTTTTATTGACCAATAGAACTAGTCAGTATTTTGGCTGAAACGGATTGGTGGGAGACCACATGGAATGTTTATAAGCGGTGTCTATGATAGATATGTCTCAGAAATACAATTTCTACTTGGAATAATGGAGTGACCTGTTAGAGAGATCTGAGGAGAGGCTCCCAAACTTCTGCATCATTGGAATGTGGGGTGGGGGAATCTTTTAACAGTGCAACCCTCAAGGGAAGAAGTGTTAGTGAGGTGTTAAGGCCTTGTGATCTTAGTGTGTTACATACCTAGTGGGAATGAAACACTTTTATTCATAACAGAGGATATGGGAATTTATCACCCTCTTATGGATGATATCGGATGGTGATATGGGTCTTGGGTGACCATTAGATTAAGTCATTGAGGTTATTGTGGTAAGATAATAGTTGTGTGGATTTACACAAAAATGTTTCCCCTGCCGATGTACCAACTGGAATTAGGTCACCCATATCATATATATTGAGTCCTATAATGTATTTTGAGACATAAATAACTACATATATAGTTATCCCTCTTCCTAATTCCTCAATATAACCTATTATTCTTTAAATAGAGGTTGGATCCATGCTAGCGATTACTGATATTGAATAAACCCAATTTTATCTTCCCCATGTCTTGGGAGTGTTTCATGATTGGCCAAAAATACGATTTGTGGGACTTAGAATAGAATATAGTGATCTGGTGAAATGTAAATATAACAGTTCCCCAATCACTATTTTTCCCCATAGCCAAAATAGAGGAGAATTAGATCAGGTTCACCATTATTTTTTCTGACATCTTCCACCAGATCTGTGCACTATCTCCCTATCTAGAAGTGATTCACTACTTATTTACTCTAATTCCCACATTAAAATGGAAGTTTTATTCCATCACTTTTATATGTGATGTCAGTTCCTTGATTAAAACATGATTCTGTTATATCACTTACTTCTAATACAGATTCCTCGTTAGATCTTGTCTCATAGTCCATGTGTCCCTCATAGATTAATTTCATGTTCATGAATATCACTCCCACTGCTATCTAAATATGGATTTCAATTATTTATGTGGCCAATATATCAATAGGGTAAAACCATTGTTGATATTAGACAGTAAAATTCAGAATGTCTATAAATTTTTGGACTTTGGATTTATTGGTATCATTTATTTTCGTCCTCTTTTGGAGGGTATCACATATGAGTCATATTAGGTTCAGATCCAATTGAATCTCATGTTTTTAATATTTTATTTGATTTTAGGGGAGTAATTCGTCCAAGTAATTTTACCTTAGGCATCTGAAATTCATTTTATGGTGTAAGGATTATTGATTATGTCATACGTCTAACATATCGTGGAGATGGGTGGGTCAAAGGTATAATGTATTCTGGGGACTATTCTGTGGCTATGTTTGTACCATAAGTTGGAATATGATCATACATGAGAGTTTGGTGATGTGTTCCCCTTGAGGGATGATTTCATATTTGAGGTTTTGGTTAAGTGTTTCCCCAAGGAGGAAGAATACACACATGAGATTTTGATTATGTGTACCTCTAGGGGTGAGTATTTCACACATAGGATTTGGAGAACTATCCCATAAGGGGTAAATATTTAATTTTTATAATATTTTTTGGTGTGTACCTAGGGGTAAGACTCACACATGGGATTTGGGGTAAATGTTTCCCCATGGGGGAGGATTTCACACATGGTATTTGGTGATGATTTTGGGGTATTGATATTGAACCTCAAAGAGGTTTCCTACATAAAATGTTAGAGAATCAGGGATCAAAACCCATGTAGCTCAATGTCTTAGTTGAAGGTCCTATCATTCGAATGGTCCATGATTTTTAAGATCATGTTGTAAGGATTCTCATGTAACTAAATTAACGTCAACAAGGTATGGTGTGGGGTTTACAAATATGGGTTTCTAGAATGATGAGGGTTCTCTCGTGGTGAGGGATAAGGTGACAACACATGATGATCACACATTGGGAATCCTATGTTCATCACAGAACGTAATGTTACAGTTTAACACCATATTATTAGGGAGTTTTCATATAGTTAATTTTTTTATGAAAATTTTGTAGAGTAATTAATTTATACATCATGAAATGTAGATGAGAATAGATCTTACACAATAAGGGGGACTACGTCATGGTGAGAGGAATATCCAAATAAATTATTATCTATAGTTTTTGGAAATAAATTTCCCTTGATGAGGATACCATTAGGGCTTACATGTCCACATATCACACAGCTTTGGATGGGTAATGACTTAAACACTTTCATGGAGGAGTTTTAATTAGGATGCCGAATGTTTTTTTGGGGATATTATAAGGAGCTAGATGAATTAGGATACCTATGATTAAGAGTAAAAGGCTAGGTAATGGTTGAGGATATACTTAAATCCTATGGGGGTATTGGGTTAGGGACCATAAATTATTTATCAGTAACATTGTAATATTGAACACAAATATGATTTAATGGGAATTAGGCTTTTTCACAAGTCCAATAGATGGATTCAGAAGAAATGGGCATGCTCACCATTTGGTGTTGTGAATATCATGGGGTTTCATGAAGTCTATTTCTCTCATTTTAAGATAACCATCCTTAAGATATGTTGTGCAAGGAACATAGAAATGTAGGCCAAAACACATCGGGGCCCACTAGAGGTTGGTCTCACAAGTTCTCTACCACTGAGGGTCCATAGAGTAATCCATGGATTATTATAAATAGATATTACATATTTTTAGATGGATATTCATTAAATTATACAAACACATTCCTAAGGATAATAATAGTTTAGTGTCTTTTGAAAATAGGAACAAAATCATTTAATCTGGTGAATGATCTTCAATATCTCCCATAAATAGCTTCCACAATGTACTCCTCTTAGGAATGCCCCACCTAATCCATTTTTCATATCTCGGGGAAAGGAAACATAAGAAAGGATGCTCCTAGATTCTTAGTAAGGGTATATAATAGACATATCAATATTTGGAGGGATATATAGGTACCAACCATCACATAATGAAATAACACATATGTGTTCCACAAGATCATAAACAATTTTTATATCAGAACCCTTGAAATAAAATGGGTATAATAAAATCACATAATATTATAACATATGGAATAGATAGATGTTTCATAATCAATTCATTATAGCATAACCCATGAAAATAAGTTGGTTTAATAAGTGTTCTATCATGGTACAACATGTGGAAGAGAAATAGGTTTCATAAACATAATTCCATCAAAACATAAATAATATAGAGATCAATATAAATGGTATCCTTTGATAATGTCACCTGTATAGAATATGATAAACCTTAAAATTTCAACTAAGGAGGAGAATAATTTAAAATATCATCTAAAACATCTATAGAGGAATGTCTTTTTTCACATTGAGAAATTATTTTTAAAATATAAAAAATGGTGAAAACATTTTTCCATGAAAATAACATTCAAAAATATAATGTAATGTTGATTTTTCTAGCATTGATTAATTAATTTTTTTTAAACTTTTTTCATTTATAATTTTATTAAATTCTTATTTAAATAATTTTTGGAAACATTTTTAGAAAACATTGGGTTAGAATAAAATAGATTTCCAACTGTAGAGAGATATAATATCATATTTTCTTAATTTTTTTATTATCATAGGTACCAAAGAGAGGGAAAATGGAACCATTAATTAAATATATATTGATTACAAATAGTAGAAATAAATTCACAGGAAATATTAAGAGGTATATCATGATATATAAATATATTATTGGGAAACGTAAACATTCTCGATAAATGATGAGATTCTAACATGAAATCATTATGACTTTGGTAACATTGAATCATATGCCCCCTAAAATAGTAAGTTAAAATAGAACATAAAATAACATGATTATAAACAAATTCCTGAAAGTGATTTTCAAATGGTATGTATATACACCGTGTTAATGAATATAGTTAAATAACATAATGTACATCTAAAAGAACGAAAAAGGTGACAAAAATCCATAACATTATTTGTAACTTTTGAACTATAAACCCAGTTAAAGTAAGATCCACAAAAAGATGTGTAAATAAAAATAATTTCAATTAGAATCAATGTAAAATCCATTCATGGTGTTTATACACCTTATTGAAGATAGAGGTGGGGAATATATCATGTGTCTCACAAAAGTGAAAAGTGAGACAAATATCCTTTACTTTAAGTATTCACATATATCATACTCCTTCAATCATCCAAAATATTAAATATTTGTTTATTATACATATATTATTAAAAAAAATTCATATATAACATTCCTTATATTATTTTTATATGACAATTTATTACACGCTTCTTAAATATTTCATGTTAAAATTATGTATGAGGTAATAACCACTTTGTTTTTCATATATGTTTTGATATTTTATGGTCATATTAATTTGATTAGGGAATAATCCCATAAATAATAATAAAAATGAAAATAAATAAAATATATTATTTATATATATATATTTATAGTAATCCATAACACATAGTGATTGGAAATGAAATACACAGTTTATGGGGATGTGAGGTTTTACGTACTCATGAACCCTACTTTTAATTTTATTATTGTGTTGAAATTAAATTAAATGATATATACTATCATTCCAGAATCATGGTTATGTAATATATATAATAAATGTTTATTAAACCAATTCTTAATACATTACATGTAACAAGTGAGTCAATCATATCTATTTTCAAGGCGGTAGCCTATCATACACACAAACGATGTTATTGTATTACAAAAAAAATGAAAAGCATGATGGTGTGTGTGATATAAAAAATCATAATATCATTATAAAATCATAAATAACATATATATAATATATAAACAATAAATAAATAATTATTCCTAACCTTTAAAGGTGGTAATGGAAAATATAATGACATCTGTCCATGAGGCGGATGTCAGCTATACACAAGAACGAAGACTTTATAAACCATTTGATGGAACCTTAATGAAGTATCGACAATTATGATAGTTATTCATTAAATTATTAAGAACATACTATTTTATTCTGGTTCTACAAATTTATTTTCATCTCATATAATTATTACAACTATTTAAACACTACGACAAAACATTGAAATACTGAAATCAATAAAGAAAAAAAATGTTCAAATTCATGCATCCAATGTGTATAAATCCACTCTTGTTCATATTTGTGGGATGAAATTCCTAAAAACATTTATGACACATTGTTTAGGAAAAATTTTCGCAGGTTTAAGTATGAGTAGGGTTTTCTTATATATATCCGACATAAATTGTTGATAGAATAAAATAACCATTAATATCATGAATCAAAATCCATTTATATACAAATGGAAGGAGGAGGATTCATCCCCCTTGGTATCATCATATAAAATAAGGATATTATTTTGTTATTAGTATGTTTATCTAGATAAAATGGGTGAAACTAAGTAAAAGATCATCATTGATGACATGCCCATTATAAGGAAACATAATGATGTGTTTCCCAAAGAAATTTTCGCTCCTCCTCAAAGACATGACGTTGATTTCTCAATCAGGCTTATACTCATAGATTTTCAAATAACTAAGTATACCTATAGAATGAACACTATTTAACATGATGTTCTAGATATGTGACTATTGAATAATTTGGATAAAATTTTTATACAGCCTTGTTCTTCACCAGGTGATTCATCTATCCTCTTCATTAAGAAAAGTGAAGGGTAAAATCTCTCCACATTGATTATCATGAGCTCGATAAGAACATTATAAAGAATAATTATCTGCTCCTAGGAATTAATGACATGTTTGATCAGATACATTGTGTATATTACTTTTCTATGGTAGATCTTCATTTGGAATCGTATCATGTAATGTCGAAGAATGAGGATCTCCTTAAGACTACAATTTCAATATGGTATATGCACAATGAGTTTATAATGATGCCATCTAGACTCATTAATACTCCATCAATATTCATGGACTCAATGAATATGGTCATTAAAGATGAAATTAATTAATATTTGTTAGTTTTTATAAAATATATTCTTATATACTACAAAATCAAGGAGGAACATGAGCATAGTTTTAATGTTGTACTAAAGACCTTACAGAAGGAAAGATTTTATCAGAAGAATATTAAATGCGGGTTTTTGATGCAGTAAGTAATATTCCTAGGGCATGTTATCACTCATTAAGTGATATATATGTATCCTTCCAAAATAGAGGATATTGAATGATGTACAAAAATTATATATTTTATGGATATCTATAGTTATATATGATTGTCTGGGTACTATAATAGATTTGTGAGAAACTTCTCACAATTGTCATGCTCATGATCCACGTAAACCTATAAAGAGGTGAAATTTTTCAGGAAAAATGAATATTTTGATAGATTTAAATATATAAAATATATGTTAACCACTGCACCTACGCTCACATTACCCATCGGTGGTGAATTATTTGTAATAAAAAATAACGCTTCTAAAAATGGATTAGGTTTTTTTACTAATGTAAGATGAAAAAGTGATAGCCTATGCTTCCCACAAATTAAAGATCCATGAGTAGAGAATCCAATTCATGATTTAGAATTTCCTGTAGTGATCCTTGTATTAATGATTTTGTAGAATTATATCTAGAGGGGAGAAATATGACTTATATAAGGATCATAAACTCCTCAAGTATATATTCACAAAAAATTAACTAATTATGATCCAAATTAAGTTGGTCAGTACATGTCAAGGATTATCATTGTTTAATAAATTAACATAATGAGAAAGCAAATGATACCTATACTTGGAGTAGAAAGGATCAGGTAAAAAAATCCATGATGAGAATTAAAAGGGATCTAGTAGTCCTGTACATGAAATGGTTGTAAATTGTAATAGAATAATCACCTTAACCCTTACTTGGTAAAATATCTTCTCAACCATCCATTCTTGAGAGGATATAGAAGGATGAAAAACAGGACAAGGAACAACATAAAATGTTCGTTAATGTTATTTATTTTAGATTTCCTAATGAAGAAGTTATAATGTTTGTAACATAGATACATGTCCAATAAAAAATAAAACTAAAGAGGGAACTTATTTATGATGTGCACAACTCATCTTATATATTCATCTTGGAAGCACTCAGATATATAATATTCTGAAACAAAAATTATTGAGGGATAAAATAAAGAGGGAGATGGAAGAATTTGTATCTCAGTGCTTGGTATTGAAAAAAATCAGGAATAAATTTCATAAACATAACGGTATAATGATATGATTTCCCATACCAACATGGAAATGAGAAAACATAACCATGATTTTCATCAAAGGATTCTCGAGGTCATCCATAAGAAATAATCCCATATAGGTGGTTTTTGAAAACAATGAAATGTCAGTGCATTTCATTTATATCAATAAAGATTTATAATTTTTCAAAATCCCTATTATATAAAAAAGGCAAGTGGTAAGACTTAATGGAGTACCACACTCTATTGTATCTGATAGAGATATGCGGTTTACCATGAGGTTTTGGAGAATATTTCAATAAGAACTGAATACAGAGGTGAATTGTATTACTACATTTCACCCTCAAAGATATGGTCTATCATAGATAACCACTCAATCCCTTGAGGATATTTTTATATCATGTTTATTATATTTATAGGGGAATTGGGATCAACACCTTCCCTAGATAGATTACTCATATAATTTTTTTTCCATTCTATCATTCGAATTGAATCTTTTAAGGTTATATATTTAAATATGTGTCATATCATATCATGATGTGAAGAATATAGAAAGAATAAGATAATGGGACCTGATATTATCAAACAGGTGATAGAGAAAGTTTAAACTATTAAATTTCATTAAAATTATGCACAAATTCCACATTAAATTTATGTTGAAAATCATCACTGGGACATAGATTTTTTGGTCAGAGATAATGTGTTCTGTCATATATCACCATGGAATAATTTATTGAGGATTGGGATGAAAGGAAATGTTATTATTAGATAAATCAACCTCTTTAAGATCCCTAAATACATCAGATTTGTGGATTTTCTTATATCAGTTCCTCCTAACATATCTCATGTACATGATGTGTTCTATGTAACAATATTAATATTGTATATACGAGACCCCCACATGTGATGTATCTAGAAGTGGTACTTTTCTAAAATATGATATCTCATATATGGAGTTTCTAGGGAAGATCTTGGACCATATATATAATTCTATATGAAATAAGATAACCCACCATGTCAAATTGTTGTGATGGAATACCAATTTTGAGGAAGCATCAAGGAAATAATAAGTGGATATAAAACAATAGTACCATCTTCTATTCTTGTGTAAAAAATATATAGTTTTAAATTTCTAGAGGGGGAATAATTTAATGACCTAATATTTAATAAATTATATTCCCTTTTAATTGAATAAATTTGTTATTAGGTAATGCAGTTGTAGAAAACACATGCAGTAATTTGGCTATTTGGACCATTATAAAATATTAATCATTGAATTTAAAATGACATTAGGAATCTTATCCATTCATAATATAGCCTTCATATAGTGATCATTTATACAACTATATATTAAGGGTTATGGTGAATTATAATTTAAAAATATAAAGGAGTTGATGGCCTTGAACCGAATGATTGTACCCTTTGAATCCTACTTATCAGAGCATCCAAAAAAAGATAGAATCCTTGCACTTATACCATAACCCAAACCAATTAAAGATCTATCAATTAAATATTTACAGAAACCATTTACAATATCTTTTAAGGATTGTCAATATCATGAACAAAACAATGTTCAATGAAACACCCGAAGAAAGAACCACTACCTAACACCATACCCTTAGTGTACACTAGTGTAATTAGGGGTAGTGTATCTAGACCATAGTAATATGAATTTTTCTATTTTATTTTAAGTGAAATAATAAAAATAGTTATCACTTTTTTATTACATTAAATATGATTATGTAATGTGTTTGATAGATATTTTATTTGGATATCGGGAAATAAAAAGTGTATATTTGGATATATATTATTTGAATTAAGACAATATTTTAATAAATTCAAGAATTTTTTAAATAAATGAAATTTAAATAAAAAATTATTTTTAGATTTTAATTATTTAAATATTTATGATAATATAATATAACGAAGTTCAATAATATTATTATAATTGATAGAACGTTTTTATATCCTAAAAAATGGTATTTTTCATTAAATAATATTTTTATTATAAACATAACATTATAATAAAAAATAAATTTTTTTTATAAAATAAATATTATTTTAGAAAATAACAAATAAAAACTATCCAATGTTTAGTTTTTCATAATTTTTTTGGATAGTAAAATTTTTGGGTAAAATTTATATATTGTATAAATATAATGAATTCATAATATCACATAAGTGATGTGATAAATAATTAATGTGGAATAAATGACCAAAAAATAATTTGAACCTTTAAATTAATTATTTATATTAATTTATTAATTTTGTAAACCATTAATAATTCCTCCAAAACAAATATTATATTTTATGGTTTTGAAATAATTTCTTTAGAAACATGACTCACTACCACCTCACTAAGGTTACTATTTTATGGATATTGGTTAGTGGACATAAATTTTTTTAATATACATCCAATTTTGTATAAATAATGGGAAGAAAATGGGAAGGTTATTGGTTTTTATTATTTTGTCATATAAAGACCAAAAGCCATGTTTAGAAATTAAGAAATAATTCCAATTATTTTTCTATAAATTCCCAAAAAAACTCCCAATTCCATTCACTAAAAATACATTGTGAATGAATTTCCTCTCCCTTTACCTTTATAAATCTATCCAAGGAGTTTCCATATTCTTTAGAATCTCCTGTCAAGCTTTTTAAAAGTGTCCGGTCGTGGTAAGGGATCTCTTTATATTCTTCTCCATTCAATAAACTTCATTTTATTTATCCTTTTTATTATAAATTGATTAATTTGTTGTGTATTAATAAAGTAATCCTTTTATGTATAATTGATTTTATAATAATGATATATATATTATCCCCTCTTGTTATAAACATTACCTAAGTCATTACAACAATGATACATGGGATCATCTCCCATTCTTTTTTATTTTGAGTACTATACTAGTAATAATTCTTTTTTTTATTTTCAATTATTCATGTCGTAATATGTTATCTCACATCCTGTTTACAATCCTTAGGATTCCCATTTAATTATATAACACCTTTCAATCTCATATGTACCTTATATGATCCTTTATGTACCCCCATTATACAGACAAAATCATCCCATGATTTTCCATGATTTTCAATGTTTATTTGAATACCCATATGCATATCCACTCAAGGGTGTTAACTTGAATAGAAATGTAATTAATTGATTGGTGAATTACATGTATGTAACCTAAACTCCTTAATCATGGGGTTAAAGTTAATGGAATCATTCCTTTTTTTATGATCTATGTGGAACAAAAATGAATGAACATGATATGAAAGTGACATGTGAGACTCGAATTATATTGGAATATAATTAATTGGGTGAGGTTTTTATCTATTCAAATTGCTTGTATAGTGTACTTGACTCTATCCTAATAAAATTATTTTATGTTATCTCATTGGTTATCCTTAACTTATTCACGTGACTTAATGTATTATATTGATTCGACATTTTGAGGTTTCCTTGATGTTATTATATTTTATCTTTCTTTAATTTTCATGTTCATGATTATCACCCCTTTATGACACCCTAATACACCCCTTTAATGAAATGTATTTCTTTTATCATATTGTTATATGACTATCCCCAATTAAAGACATTTTTCTTTTTTTTCAATAAGTAAATTTGTATTGGTGGATTATGTGGTGATGACTACAAGAATTCTTATAGAATCATCTAATGGCATTAGATTTTATACATGGAAAATTATCTTCGGAAACTCATACTATTGTGACAAGGATAACATAATATTTGCCACCAGTTGAAAATCATGTAATATATTATTTTCATGATGAATTATTTTTTTTAATGGTAGGCTCAACATATTTGAGAAAATTAGATTTAGGTTTAATTTTATACTTAGATATGTCTACATATAATTTTAAATGGTTGACTTGCTAAATATTAGGACCAATCATACAATCCCAAAAGGACAACTCTCAACCACACTTAAGGGGACCCAAGGGTTATCCCTTATGGGAGATCCGGCCAAGAGGATTCCACATAGTTGAAATTCTTTGGGTGGAATCAGGTATAAGTCTAATAGAAGCGTGTATGAAGGAACATAATTTGGGGTAGAATCCGGATGGTTCAAGGATTGTGGTGGTGTGTGAATGGTGTTATGCATGGTCATCCCCCATCACCATATTGGGATCTGTGTGGTACATGTTGGATAATGAACTGTAGCCTAGATGAACTAGAAAATTGATGTGGGTCAAGAATTCAGCAACATTCAGTTCATCAATAATTAAAATGACTAAAAAAACATGGGTTATTAGACAAGTTTCAGATCATCATTTTTCATTTTGTCTTCAACAGTCACAACATCTTCCACATTCAAAAGACCAGCAATCTCGAGAAAACCTATATACAATACCACTAACTATTCCAATCATATTCAATGATGATGATCATTAGATGATGCATTTGAGATCCAATCTAAATTATGCTTGTAATATACATATTACATTAATATAATGATTTCAAGTAAAATGTTGTTATTGAAGAGAAATAATGTTACAAGTGACATTTCAATGAGTTGAAAATAAGGGGGATTTTGATTTTTAAAATGGTAAAGAATGAGATCATTAAACGCACGTCTATCAGAGTAAAAAAATAGTATCATGTCAGAAAGGATGAAAGTATTTTTGGTATATACTTAAGATCATATGAACAACTCATGATAGATATTAATAATTTGTGACAAGAAATATATTTTGGTGGTTTGATGTTACTTAAAAATTGGTGTACCAAAGGTGTATAAATTCTTAAAAAATTATAGGAAGTTCCCTCGAGAGGGCCTTCCAATACTTTAGTAAGAGATCATAAAAATAGATCCATGATGATCCTTTGGTTTGGGAAGAGGGAAGCCTTCACACAGAAGCACTTCTTGAACAATGAAGGGAATCAGCCATGACCCTCTTGACATGTGAAACATACAGTCAAGAGTTTCAAAATAAACAAAGCTCCATGAAGACATATTTGGATATTGTGATACGTGTATCCCAATATTGGATTACTAAGTGAGATACCATGAGGTTGTTTTACCCACACTATATTTCTTGAAGGAGAAGTCACAGTTGTGTGTGAACGTTACAATGTGAGTGTATGAAGTACATATATACTAAATTCATGAAGGAAAATTGATATCAATATTATACATTTGTGAAGAAGGGTTTTAGTTTGAGAAGGACACACATATACTTTTCCAAAGAATATATATAGGGAACTGCATGAATGTTCACATACAAACATGAAGATTAAATAACGTGCATGTGATCATCAATCACATGCACACATGAAGAATCAAATGGGATTCTTGAACCTAAATTATTGATAAAACAAATAAGATAATTAAAATAATATATATAGGATTTTATGGTTTATGAAACTATGAATCCCATGAATGTTTTATTTCATATATGAAGTGTTCTTGAAGGGGATTGTAATTTTAAAAGTTTTTTATTGCATAAAATATTTAATAACATGATTTCCATTTCTTGGAAACATTTTTGTTAGATCATGTAATGAATTGGATTTTCCATGTATTTTTTTAAATTTATGGATTATTTTTTATATAATTCAATTTGATAGTGTATAATTTATTGGCTTGGTGTGCCAAGAATAAATGTTTTAAATATATTAAATATATTAAAATGAACAAGCATGATGATTTCCTAAAAAAGTGGATTAAATCCTAAACAGTTACCTAAATCAGAAATCATATGGCACCGTTGAGTTCTAAATGTAGGATTAAAAATATTCACAACATAATATTTGTTAGAGAGGGCCATTTTTGATAAAGTAAACATAGACATAAATAATTAAACAAATTAATTAAATAACTAATATTTATTATTTTTATATATGGACCTACTTAGACATTAAATATATGGAAATGTGTTTTGTTTTAGGGATGGATATTAAACCTTGGATACCTATACACCATAAGAGGAGGGAGTTCGTGGACAACGATGATAGATCATGACCTGATCAAGGATATTTGCACTGACAGAGTTTGTAGATCTTATCAATTATGGAAACAGAATCTTTCATTATCAATGATCAATCATAAATCTAGGTATGATGTTTTTCTATGTGATTTATATTCTTTTTATTAATACTTGATGAAAATGATTTAATTATACAAATATAATTGAGACATGCATTAAGGGTAGAATTAATTTGATGGAATTAATTATTTTTTCATTTTGATTTGTCCTTATTTTATTATCTTCTTCTATGACAACAAAAAATGGGAAAATGAATAATGGCCTAGGTTCATTCATCACATATTGTGGATTTTTTCTTTTATTGCCCAATTCTTCACAAGTTCATCACAGACATATAAATTTTTCTACTAGTTCCTAAAATACCTTGTATTGGGTTATTGTGTGACCGTTCATCGGTGAAAAAGATCTAAATTTGTGTTTGGTTCTTGATCGATGGTGTGTTTGACATGAGACGAGGGTGGTGGTTATTTGAATGGGGATGAAAATTTATTCTCTTGTGCTATTATTTTTGATTGTTTGATACACTTAAATAGTGGCTCGATTAGGAAGTTTTAGAGTAGATTCATGTCCTAATTTTCTAGAATCGATATTGGATTGTACTGGATGAACCACGATCTACAAATTATAGTAATAAAGGTGGATCCAGAGAGGTTCAAGATGGTGTGGAAGATATCATAGAATATATATAAATTCATCAGAAAAACATCATGTATTTCATGATTAAATTTAGTGTTTTCCCTCCATGTAGTGCTAGGGGTATATATAAAGTTATATATCACTTTCCATGTGACATGGTCAAAGGTCTTGGGACCCCACCTTGATGGATCAAGATGTACATCAAAATGTACACAGACATTGGAAAAATTATAGTTCTTCTGGCATGCCTTATTATTGGACATGAATACCACCTCATGTACATGGGTATGACCACTTGTATCTAGGTTGGTACATAGGTAGGACAACGTACACAGATACAACCATCAACACATGAGAAGGGGTCGAGAAATCTCAACCAAACGATTACTCCTTTTAAATTCCACATATATTGATAATTACATGTTATTTGAGCCTTTAACATAGTAGAATACCTGGGGATAGCTGAAAATTATATTTACCCATCGTACATGTTGTGTACCCAAATCAAGAGTGCTTATATCTATTCATTATTTTTATTTTGTACAAGTATATGAAGAATGTGTTCCCTTGGTCCATTTCCTTAAGGGTAAAGTGAAGAATTACCTCTATATCACAGGAATGTGATCCCCTCTAGGGGATAAGTCTTAGATAGAGTTATGGTATCCCTCTACAAGAATAGAGTGCGATCCTCTGTCAACATTATTCCCTAGGTGTGGTTTGGGAAATCAGCATGATCTACTTATATAGGGCATTTAACCTCTATCTAATAGGCCATATCGGTATAGTTTGTGGAATAATTGATATATGGTCCCCTATAAAGTAGTTTGATCCAGATTGAGTGATGATATCCACGATAGTTTCTAGTAGTAACCCTTATCTATGCATTAGGGTATTCTAAGACTAGTGAGTGTTCATAGGAGGTTCTCAAGGATCGAGACCTTGTTTTTGAGTGTATCCAATGATAGCATGGAAAGGGGAGTAGATTCTCATGGAATACGAATTTATTCATGTAGAATCCAATGGATGTTAGTTGGTTATGGCTATCTGGTGGTGTGGTGTATTTCCTAATTATATCTAGGTGTTTATCTTATAAAACTAATTCTATATCTTGTATGGATATGACTATGCTTGGTTCCACATCATTACTATTTTCAGGGTGTCCTACTGAGTATTTTTATACTCACCCCGGTATTGGAATTTCCTACTTGTGTTGTGTCTTATGCAGACAATGACCCATTTGAAAATTTATTAGGAGTATAAGGAAGGGGTGGAACATAGTTGGAGCTTGTCAGACTGAGGTGTTTTACTGGGATTTTTGATTTTAATTGATTCATTTCCCATGGAGTAGGTCATAATAATTATATTTTTTTGGGGATTATTTCTAACAACATTTTCTATTTCATTACTGTTTAGTCAAACTTGGTAGTGGGATCTAAAATGTAAGAATGAATTGTTTTAGTTGTTTTAATTTTTAGATTTTTGTGGGCCTGGAGGTGAGTGTGTTTTGTATAGATACTTTAGGATAATTCCTTCCACGTGTGGGATACGACAACTCGGTGTTGGTAACAAGACCATCTCCTATTGGAGGTGGGATTGGGATAGTCATTCATTAGACCACGGTGGGTCAGTTCATGATACAATGGTATTAGATCATTCAGTTCAACCTTTGGGCCGAAGTTGGTAAGATAGTTTGGAGGAAATAGTGCATAGTTTATTGAGGTCATATTTCAGGACAAGGACTCTAATGTTGGTACGATTGTCGACATATCAATACACCAGGGCTATGAACACCATCCTCTCAAATTGGTACATGCAAAAATTTTTCTGGGTAAATTTTTTGGAACATGGATCATATAAGAATGACTGTGTTTTCCATTTCATTCATGAGTCAACTCCTCAGATATTCACTTTTGATCATGGTATATCTATTTTAATTTTAGTATTCCTCCACAAAGCCATCCATACAGGATTCCTCTTCATGATCATGAGGATATCCTGATTAGTGACAAGGCATCATTATAGTTTCCTTTACAAGAGATAACACCTCAATGTTGTTTTCTTGTTATAACAACACCTATTGGGTAGAATCTAGTGCTAGCAGTGCCAAATGAGGATTCATATAGGTTGAGTTTGTTCCACGAGTTGTAGAGGATATGAAGTTCAATTTTTATGTGTGATCCAGTCACCCAGATGGCTAAGGACTAGCTATAGGTAGCCACTAGTATTTTTTCCCTTCTGAAGACACATTCACATTAGATGGAAGTCCTTGCGGTGAGTCTTCATATGAGATCTAATAGGGGATGGGGGAGCTTAGTGACATAGTCACGTGATTAGATAGATATCTACTATCCAAAAATTGAAATTATCCTTATGGTGGAGTTCTATCGGGCCTTGTTGATATCTATGTACATATAGGATCTCTTGTTTTTGCAGTATGGAAATTTTACAATGATGGCGTACTTAGAGGGGTTAACTGATCTATCATGTTACTACCTTTATATAGTATCAGTTCAGTTCTTCAGAGATTAGAAAATTGATATGGGATACTATCAAGTCATTAGGGATTCACCTGTGACCCTTTACATTCCAACCTAAGTTGGGGTAATTGAGTGATCCATGGTAGTAAAGTTTTTTCTCAAAGTGAAAGCCCTAGCAGTGGGAGATTGTTGTGGGAACCCAATTGTTATGACATGGGCATCATGTATCCAATGAGAGAAACATATATTCATGAATTTAAATGATTTAGTAAGCAATATCAGTACACATAGTTAGTGGTACATGGATCTCAAGGTTGCTCCAATTGTCCAAGAGAGAGGTAGTGTTTCTCTTGTGATGTTCGGGGAAATCTAGCTCGATATTATCTGACCCGTCACATAGATAATCGTGAGATAGTTGAGGGGACACTGGGATATAAAAACAGGTAGGATAAAGGTGGTATGTTAGGTGGAAGAAATGGAATAAGGGATAGAATGTAAGAAGGATGTGGTCAGTGGTTCGACCCATTACCACCACTCCCAAAGTTGGCCCACGACAGGCTCATTGAGCAGATGAGCGTGAACAAGGCCAGCTGCAAGCTATTGAGTCCATTGAAACTAGGGATCGATGGATGATACATGGTACAATATTTGAGTTTTCTAATGTAGTTTTAGTATTCATAGAAACAGTTGTGATTCATTCCTTCCTTTCCACTTCTCTCAATCTAGAATTAGGGATTCTGGTTGATCCATTGTCACAACCCTAATAGTAGGAGACTATAGCTGGCGATTACTCGGTGGTTGGACACTAGTTCTAGCAATGTGATATGATTCTTGGTGGAAGGATTTTTGAGTGGGGTCTCATTATATCATTCATGATACCTTATGATTTAATTTAAGGTATGGTCTGGGTATCATAATTTCATGCAAAATTAAAGGTTTTAGGCTGAGAATTTGGTACGTCCACATTGAATGAATGGGTTTTTACACTATGGGAGAAAAGGGAACCACAATATATTAGGAAAAGATCATTCATAAAAGAGTTCATTATATCTCTCACTAGTTGGATAGAATGACTCTTGGAGTATTGGATACACAGGGCTATCAATTTTCTACAATGGTGAAAGTGTGTGAGGAAATATTTCAAATTGAAGTTGTAGAGTTAACTTCCCACTGAGAGCTAGAAATTTTCATTTAAAATCATCTTATATGATACTAATATCTACACCATAATATTTTATGGCTCTCTAATAGATTCTAGAGTTGAGCGTGTAGTTGGTGGGCTTATAGAATAAGGTATTTGTGAGACACAATGTTCCCCCATAGGCATCCCCATTATTGTTCACTAAAAATTATGATAGGATATTTTGGTTATGTGTACATTACCAATTCCTGAATACAATGAAGATGGAGAATAATAATCCACTATTAATGATGGATGACCTCTAAAACTATTTGAGAGGGGTGTGATGGTTCTCAATGATTTACCTTATATCAGGCTATGACCGGTCGCAAGTATGGAAGGTGGATATTCCGAATACCATATTCCAATTTATTTTCATCCTCAACTAGTACATAGATATTTTATAAGAAATGAAAAACAACCAAATTTTTTTCATTGGACTCATGAAACAGACCATTTTTCCTTCATAGACCAGTTCATAGTGGTATTTATCAGAGATATCCTTCTTTACTCAGCGTTTGAGGAGGATCACATGAGACAGTTCAGGATAGTCTTGGAAAAAATCCAAGAGAACCAATATTATGGGAAGTTCCTGAAGTTTCCATCAGGGATTTGATATTTCCACATTATAGGAGACATCATCTTAGAGTTTGGAGTGGTTGTGTACCTAGTAAAGGTTGATGTACTTCTGGATTGGGAGCTACAAATGAGTGTTACCGAGCTATGGAGTAATTTTGGGTAGGCATGTTACTATTAGAGGTTTATACCTAATTAATATTATGGTGAAGCATCCATGAAATACTTGAACGAAAAGGTACAACCTTTTTCATGTAAATAAAGATTCCATTACTACTTTCTATAGCCGAGGAATAGGTTCAAAAAGCCATTCCATTTTGAGATTTCTAGAGGAGGGTTTTGAGTATAAAGTGTTCTGCGATATATCAAGGACCAGACATGGTTGTGTTTAGTATAGAGATATCTATATATATATATCAAATATATCACATCAGTCGAGACCACATGAGAAGAATTGAAAAACCCAAGAACATGATTTAATAGTGGTATTCTTCATATTGAACTTGTGGAACCACTACCTGATTTTCAGGAAATTTATCGTTCACCCAAAACAAAAATTTCTCAGGTATATCGTATCATAGAAGGAATATAACTTTAGAAAGAGGAAAATTTTATTTTTTGGATGACAATGAATTTGAGGGCATCTATAATCTAGAAAAGAGGAACGTGGTGTAAGATGCTCTCAGCAGGAGATTGTTTTCTTAGTAGTTAGATGAAGTGTCAGAGAAGTTATCCTCATTTTAGTTGTCCAATATAGATAAGGATATTTCATCATATTATTAGTATATGATTGTTACCCCACTAATTATACATTGTGTATGGTTTGACCAAAGTGGAGGTACTGACTATGAGTTATTATATACTCATATATCTATTGGACATGCACCATATGGATATTCTAATGGCTTGAATGGCACTATCCCTTTTCATAGGATGGAATATGGTACCTATGATGTTTCAGAAGGTAGTGTTGTAGTTGTTTTATATATATCCATTGGTGGTATGTCTAAGTGTGTAAATGATTTACTAAGCCCTCTGATGCCATATTTGGTTCCAATGCTTGAACAAGGTAATTGTAGAGTTTTTATCTCAAGGCCAAACTTGTTTTCAATTATAGGTAAGGAGCCAGGTTCCAGTGGGTTTAAATTAACCTATTGAGATTCCATAGTGGATGTGGGATGGGATATCCATGGATTTTGTGATCGGATTACCATGTATGTCTAGGGGATACAATTCCATATGGTTGATCATAGACCAACTCACTATATTGGTCCAGTCCCCAGCTTCCTGAGAGTAGTGTTTAGTAAAGATGTTGGGAAAACTTTACATGAAAAAGGTAGTCTGGCTCCTTGAAGTTCACTAGATGATCAAAAACGATTGTGATGATCGCTTCAAATATCAATTATGGAAGGGATTCCAGGAGGCCTATATGACATAGTTATGTTTGAGAACAATTCTTGAACCCCAAACTAATAGGCATAAAGAATGGACCATATAGTTTATGGAGGATGGGTTATTGTCTTGCATGTTGCACTTGGACCATAGTTGGTATGAGAACCTACCCTTGGTGGAGCTTACATAGAACAATAACTACCATTCAACCAATGGTATGGCGTCATTCGAGGATTTTTAAAGGTAACCCTATAGGTAACTAATTTTTTTGACTAATCCAAGTTAGTTAGCACTCATGGGACTGATAATGGGTCATGGTACAATAATGAATGTGCAAATCATCGAAGATCAGATGGCGAATTCCCAATGCCATGAGAAGTCTTATGCTGAATGATTAAAAATACCTTTGGAGTTTGAGGAGGGAGACCTGGTTTTCCAGAGAGTCTCACCATGCCATGGATTTAAGAGATTGGGCCATCGAATCATGTTATATATGATATTAATTGGTCCCATCTATATAATACATTTAGATGGTGAGATGGAATACCTCATGGCTTTACCTATTCAGTTATACAATGTAAACATCTTCTTCCATGCATCGTAGCTGAGTAGGTATATCCATGACCCATTGCGTGTTATCGGTTAGGGTGTTCTGGTTGTTGACGATGGAGGTCCCTTTATTGAGTACCTGGTGGAGATCAAGGATCTGAAAGAGAGGATTCTTCATAGGTGATTGATTCCTCTTATGCTTGTTTCGTTTAATGATGAGAATATCTAGGAGAGAACCATAGAGTGGGAGACCCATATGGAAGACCCATACCATCACATTTTTAGTTGATATTTTTTTTAGGACGAAATTACTGAGAGTGGTGAATATTTAAGGACCCAATGTTCCATTTATTATTTTTTGATATTATATGGATTATTTCTAAGACTAAGAACTTAGAAAACGTGTCATTATGAGGCATGTTGTTCCCTGAATAAATATTACTAAGATATTAAATATATTAAATGTAATGCAAACATAGTTTTCCTAAAAAGTTGAATAGATCTGAAATGGAGGCCCAGATTAAAAATCCAAGGGAACTATTGAGTTCAGAATACAAGATTTACCATAGGTGGAACATAATATTTTCCGTTGTGGGATTTTTTTTAAAAATTTATCACTATAATAATTAAATAAAATAAATATATTTATTTTTTTATTATGATTATTTTGATGCAAAACAATTAATAACCATTAAATATTCGGCTTTAGATTTTGTATCAGGGTTTTCCACTAAACCTGAAATACCTAAGAGCTGTTGTAGGGGAGTGTTCATGGAGAACAATGATGAATCAATTGAAGATCATGGATTATTCTTCCGATAGAATTTTTGAATCACATAAAAAATATAAATATTATAGTTATTCATTATTGATTGGTCCAAACTCCTATTAGGATATCTTTTTTTATTTCCATTGAGTTTTTTAATATTACATGAATGCAGATTAATTCTAGAAACAATATTTATACACACATCACTAATATAATTTGTTTGATGGAACTATATATTTTTTATTTAGCTTTATCCTTCATCATTCTCCTTCTTCTCTGACATTAGATCAAGGACAAATTAAAGATAGTGGAGGTTCATTTATCATGTTATTGTGGATTTGGGGGTTCTTCACCAATTAATCTCATGTTCATCGGGGCTTTTTTATATTGCCTCATGGTTCGACGAATAACTAGTATTCTTTCATTGTAAAACCATTATTTTGGATAACCGATAAATACAATAGTTGTGGTTCATGATCTATGGTGTGATAAAAGTGCATTGAATGTAGTGGATAATCAGTGTTGGATTTGAATGGATTTATGACATTATTTCATCTTGTGTTCTTGACACATGAAAATAATGTCTCAATGAGGAAATTTCCAAGAGGATTCAAGTCCATATTTATATCGATTGATGTTAGAATGGAAAGACTAAACCCCAATATACATGTTCACATAAGGGCTTGAATCCGTTGTATCACATTATGGCATGATAGACATCCCAAGAGATATTGAAATTTCTGAGTAACAAGACACATATTTTGAGATTAAATTCTATGTAGCCCCTGGAAATGGTGCTAGGTTCCCGACTACAGTTCAATATCATAGGATATGTGACTTGGGAAATATATTTGTGACCCCTCTATGATGGTTCGATGTGTAATTTATAAAGTAAAAAGGCATTGGAAAAGGTAAATTGTATGAGGCACACCTTGTACTTGGACATAGACATTGTTGGGTATACATGGACATGGAAACCATTAGAATGGTTGTTACACAGGCAGTCCAAAATACAAATAGAAGAATGGTGGAAAACTAGCAGGTTCTGATAGATATATACATGCAGTTTACTCCTTCAATAATATGTATATCTTGATATTTACATGTCGTGTGAGGACTTACCATATGATAAGTCTTGTGGATAGTTGGAAACACCGTGTACCCCATGGTACACCCTGTGTACCCACTCTGTGAGAATGGACTGCGATCCTCAATCATCATTATTACCAAGGTAGATTTTATAGAATCGGTGGGCTCTCCTTGAGTAGTAAATTGATCTTCCATCTTGTAAGATAAATCAATAAATTGTTTTGTATCATTAACATATAATCCCCAACATAGAGGGGTAGATTCTGATTCAGTTGTGGTGCCCACCAACTATTCTAGGAATAACCCTCTATATGTGAATCCTAGTCTTCTTCGACCAATGAGCATTCTAGGTTGAGGTCCATAGATATAGACCTCTTCATTGAATATCTCTGATGATAGAATGGATCATTTAGTAGATTCTCCAAGAATGATTGTTCCTTTAAGAATAATCCTATGGATGGTATTTAATTATGACTGTTTGTTGTGTGGTGTCTTTCTTTAGTATATTTGAATGTTTTTTTGATACATTGATTTCTATATATCTTATTTATATGAAATTACCTGTTTCTTTTTAATTATATTTTCTAGGGTGTCCAACTATGTATTTGTATACTCACAACTACATGGATTTTCCCACAAGTTACTTTCCTTATAAATATGACAACACTTTTGATAGTGTCTGGGAAGGACAAGGAGTTGGTGGAAGATAACGGGATCTTGTCAAACCCTTATGTTTTCTGGGATTTTTATTTTATATTTTTCCTCGCCCATAGAGTAGGTTGAACTCTTCATATTTTTTGGCCAGGATTTAATTTGAACCGTTTTTCATTTAGTACTATTCTATCATAATTTATTTTTAGATATTATATATATTAATTCATTGTTTCATTTGTTTTACATTTCATCTTTGTGTGGTATTGTATATTTGTGTTTTTGTACAGGTAATTTAGGCTAGCAACTCCTATTTGTGGGATATGCATCCTTGGCACTACTCAGCAACCCTTGGTTTGTTGGGGGAGAGCCTGGGGTACTAAGAGTTTTTGACTCAGTGGTTCAAGTCATGATAAGTTGAGTATAAGGCACCAACCATAAACATTACTTAATCTCGAGATAAGTCAACAATTAATATTATTTCACATTGATGATATTTTCAGGTTCTGGGAATTATAGAATTAGGCCACAACTCAAAAATAATAACCTAATTATTACAAATTAAACTCTTCTACTCACTACCCAATTTATTCATAAAACAAATTTTTTTAAAAAGTAACATGTTTTCTTCCATGTTTAAATAAAATACTTTTCTTTGAACCCATAGTTCACTCTATTCTTAATTAATCCCATGAAGAAACATTTCAAAACATGGGATGAGTATAAAAATATCAGAAAGGGACACACAATGTAGGGAAACTGTTAGTCATCAAAAAACAAGAAATTCATGAATATTTTATCTTGAAGACAGACTTTTCACCTTTACAAAGTAGTATATATACTTCACTAAAAATAAGATCTTTGTTTACCCTTTTTATAACCAAAATATAACCATAAATCCCATAAAAATAAACATATAACATATAACAATAGCTTGGAAAATAAGAATACTTAAATTAAATGACCATACATTTGACTTCCACACATATCACTGAATTTAATATCTATACGACCGACTTCCATACACAATGCATTGGAGAATATAACGTAACCACACGTCCTTTGTTTATCATGGATCCACCCATCTTTGGTTTATCACATAACAACCCAACTTTGGTTTATCACGTAATCACCCATCAAATTTACATGTTCCATTATATAATCAGAACATATAAAATATTTCAATTATTATCATTTGACTAATAAAAGTTCACTAGAAATCAAAAGAAATCATTTCAAGATATTGAAATAGTAAATGTAATTTAAAAATAATTTTCAATACCAAAACACCCAAAAAGGGAATAAGGTATTTATTTTCTTTTTTAAAAACATTAAATCTTTTTTAGGAAGCCAAATATCAAAAAATTGTTATGGTGGCAGATGAGTCATTATTGAAGCATATGTTCAAAAAATTTCTTTTTTTTATTTTGTAGATTTCTTCATATAAATGAGATTCCCTTTGAATGAAATTAAAAGTCAAATGGGTTTATTATAAAATCTATAAAATAATGTGGTGTATATTATCAAAATATTCCACAATTAAAGGATATTGAGATGAAGACCCTTACATTGAGTTCAAATCACTACGTACAATTGTTATATTCATGAATAATTAACATAGGATAATTTCTACTTTCTTCATAGAATTTTTCAATTTTATATTTCCTTTTATATCACTTATTACCAAGTTATAAAAATAGCTTAATTATTTATCTTCATATCAGCTGTTTTGACGATATTTGGTACCTGAGTAAAAAAATGAATTGTTTTGATGTAAATTGTCCACGTAGTCAAAATTCAATCATCTCAAAAATATTACTCATGATTTAAATTCCACATATATACAGTATATATGTATTTATAATATCAATAAATTTTGGATATAAGGAGTGAAATTCATCGTTCATGTAGATGGTTGGCTATACATATGCATTAACACTAATTTAATTTCATTTTCATATTAAAATAATAATAATCAAATGATATACGTGAATATTATAATACCATAATTATATTAATATAATTTATCTCACATAGGTTTAATAAAACATCCATTATACATTCAATGTATAGTGGGAAGGAGTCACATCCCTTTGATGGGAAGTAGTCTACACTTCTCAAATGAAATTATCATATTTACCCAACATGGAAAGAATAATGGTTTGTCATAGATAAAAATTACAGAAGTATAGAGAAAATACAATTATAATATATATAATATAAAAATATAGTCCCATAAAAATTTCCACCATGAGAGGTGGTAGGATAAAATTGAACAATCATTGTTTTGTTAGGTAGTAGTTTTCTGTACACATAAACAATATGTTCTATATAAATTATATAGAGGTGTGTGTAAGTGTGGGTAAAAAAAATATCATTAAATCACCCTTGTATATTTATTATAATAGTTATTTTTATAAAATAATATAATAATAAGAGGTTAGGGGTTGGAGAAAGAAAATAAATGAAAGGGGATTAAGAGACGACGTTACCTCTAAATAAGGTAACTCCTTTTGATTTCAGACAAAATTCATACTTGTGTTACCTTATTACCAAGATTAGGATTTTAAGATGAATTTTAGGATTTTTACAGCTTATTTTATCATAAGATGGGTGATCTAAGGGTCTTGAGCGGCGGTGGCATTTTATAGGAGGGAGGAGGGGCACTTTATGAATGTCTTGAAGTACTTATTTTATAAATTTATTTTCGAATTATAACAGTTATAAAGTAATATATTTTGAAGATAATATTAGTATGGGTCTAAATCCACTCCATCAGTTGGTTTTAGATAAGTTTACATCACAAAATATAGATTATCTTTTGGCTTTAACCCTTCGTTAAAAACATTAGCTCTTACCATGTCTTCTTGTACTTTCATAATATATGGTTACTATAGTTACTATAAACTACAAAGAGAACTACAACTGGATCATTAATGACATTTTTAATATTATATAAGTTATTTGGATAAATATTAGATATTTATTATTATTATATAATTCAATAAAATAGTAGTGTTTTAAAAACTCATTTATGTCAATATTGAAAATATTTAGTAACTAATTTTTGTTTAAGTCATAAAAACATGATTCCTTTGAGGAAAAGTAATTACCACATCACTAAAATATCAATGTATTCCAAAAAATTGGGGATGGAATAATAATTTTCTAATTTTATTTATTTAAATATTTATAATATTTTTTTTGAATCTTTCATCGATAAGCTAATCATTGCATTATCATTGTGTCACAAATAAATTTATCAATTAATGTCAAAAAAATATAAAAAATACCATGACCTAGGAAATATTTTTATGTTTATAATTTCAATTAATATTACAAGAGATCAGTCATATAACGATAAATTAAAATCATTTCAATAAAAAGATACATGTTTATGTTATATTTATTTTCTACAATTAATTAATTATTTTAAGATGTCATTATCACACCCAAGTGGCTCCATGAGAACTAAATATAGACCCAGGGATTCACATGGTAAGAATTTTCTCATCCAATATGATTAGGACACATGGTAGGGTAGTTTTATATTTCTATAATATTATTTTATACCATTTTTTATGTTATTTACCCTTTAACCATGGAAAATAAAAATAATTACCGAAGTTACTATTCATAATTTAAAAAATTAAAATGACGTATTTACATAAAGAAAGGGCTTGTAATTGAAAATATAGAATCTATTATTCAAATTAAAGTCATTGAAGTTTCAATAATTAATTTAAAATGAATTCTTATTGTCAAAAAGAGAAATCCGGTTTTTAAGGTTAAAATCCATCAAAAGATTGACATTAGTTTATATCTAACTTCAATGTGAAATTACTTACAATGGACAAAATATTATTAAAAGAATAAAAAATAATCTTATTAAACTTTAAAATGAATTAAAAATATGTTCTATCTATATAAATAAATTATAAGAAAATGATGTTTTGAATTGACATTCTGTATTTTTCAGTATTCATTAAAATATAAATTATAATAGAAAAATACCCAGATTTTAAACAATGTAAATTTTGATTTCTCGCTTATAAAGAAGAAGTTTTATTTTGGAAGCATAACCTATAAAAGTTACAAAAACAATATTTAAAAATGGTTTTCCATCAAAAGGTTGTATAACGACCTATTAAAAATATTAGAGTATTTTATGCTTAAAATGGATTTATACTCTTTTTAAGCCTCTAAAATAATTTGAATAAATGTAAAAACATTTTACAAAAATCTATAATCATATGGTAGTTAATTTTGAACATTCTAACCAATATAATGATTAAGTGTTACAAACCATTTAAAATAATAATAACAAGATTATTATATTAATTTTCAGTATCACTCAATGTTGTGTGAAATGTAAGATTTTAGAGAAACCCGTTGTTTCATATTGAGTATGATATCAAAAAAAGTGTCCCTTTTATAGTAAAATTAAAATATTATTTATAAATATTAATTTTGATGAAAATTTATAATTCTATAAATACCTAGGACGTGACATCCTTCACCTCTTTTCGAAATTAGTTCCCAACATTTTTTTTAATTGTCATATATGTTGGGGTATTACTCCCTCATAGGATATTTAGAATACCACATTACCTCTTCAACCATATGGGTTTTCTAAAAAACTATTACCTAAATAATCACCTTATTCCGAAACACTAGTTCTCTGTGGTCATAGATCTGTATTGGTTGTTCCTCATAAGAATGATTATCTTCCAACTGATCTACTTTTGGACTCAAAACATGATATGGATCCAGAATATACATAATCAACATTGAATCATGGAAAACATTGTGTACGTAGGATATATATTTAGGAAAATCCACCTTTTAAGTATCTAATCCAAATTTCTACAAGATTTCACAGGGTCCAATGAACCAAAGGCTCAACTTTCCCTTCTTACCAAAATCCATCACACTTTTCCATGCAGAAAAATTAATAAAGACATGATCATATACTTATAAAGAATAACCTTTCATTAAGTTATCCAAAATACTTGTACTTCTACTCTGAGTTGTACTCATGTTATTATGAATCAACTAATCTTTCTCTACCATCTTTTATACCAATTTTGGTCCCATCAACTTGTTTCAACTACTTCATCCCGAAAATCTAGAGTTTGACTCCTCTTTTCGTATAATGATTCAAATAGTTTCATCTGTATACTAAATGAAAACTGTTATTAAATGAAAACTAAAATAAATAAAGATGTTTATCCCAAATTCCCTAGTAATCCATTGAACATGCACGCAACATATCCCATAAGGTTTTAATTTTTCTTTTTTTTACTTCCTATATGATAGAGGATGAAAATATGTACAAAAATTTAATTCAGTTCACTATGATTTATGGATTCATTTCCAAAAGTTAGAATTGAACTTCATATCATGATCTTGTACAATAGAGAGGGGAACTCCATGTAACCTAACTATCTCTTTAATATTTAATTGAGAATGTAGATCTTGAAGCAAAGTATCACCAATAGAATAAAAATGGGGATATTTAGTTAGTTGATCAGTAATAACCCAAATTGAATGGTTAACTTGAGAAGACATTGGTAATACCAATATTAAATCCATAGACACAATTTCCCATTTCAACTATGTCACTAGAAAATACTGAAGAATCCCTATCAATAACTTCCACACTTCTTTAACCTATTGAGAAATCAAACATTTCAGGGTAATGTTAGTGATTTATGTTTTCATTCCTTCCCACCAGTAATACTCTTAAAGATCAATGTACATCATATTACAACTAGGATGAATAAGAAATAGAGAATAATAAGTTTCCTATAGAAACTTTTTATTCAACTGTGAATCACCAGGAACACATAATATTTTTTCCAAATCTCAAAACACAATATTTATTAATGTTAAATTCATTTAACTTTCCCTTCTGAACAAATTCTATCTTTTTCTGCAACTCACTATCTTCTATCTATGCTTACATAATTCTGTGTGATATAGATTATTTCACATCCACCTAAAAAAATAGAAGAATTCCTTACACCAACAACATCGAATCAATTTTTTTTAAATCAAGATCTAATGGATGTCGTTCCAAATCTATCATGGTTAATGTAGCATTAATATTTAGACTCAAAGCATCAACCACTTTATTTTTCTTTTCATGGATTGTAATAAATCATGAAATCATAATCCCTGAATTATTAGAGCCATATTCTCTGTCTATTTTTTAATTCTTTCTGAGTAAATATATACTTCAAAAATTTTGTGATCATTATATATCTCACTCTTTATGCCATACATATGATGCCTCAAAATTCGTAATTCAAAAACAACATAAGCTAATTCCAAATATTTTGTAAGGAAATTTACCTCAGGAGGTTTCAACTGACATAAAGCATAAGCAATTACCTGATCATTTTTCATTAAGAAACAACCATGTCCTTTTTATGATGCATCACTATAGATAACAAATTCACCATTCCCAGAATGTATGGCCAAAACTAGAAAATTTATCAATATTTTTTTCAGATCTTGAAAACAATCATCATATTATTTATTTCTTAATGAACATAACTCCATTACATGTTACCTATGTTATTGGGATATATAACTAAGAAATGCTTCCAAAAGTCTTCCGTAATAACCTGCTAGTCCAAGAAAACTATGAATATTTTTTATATTGGTAGCTCTTGGCCACTCTTCAAAAACATTGGTTTTAGAACAGTTAATATTTATGCTATATTTAGAAACAATATGTATAAGGAATTAATTTTTTTGCAACCAAATTCACTCTTACTAAACATTCCCCATAGTTTTTTTTATTTTTGGGTTTTAAAATTAATCCTTAAAAGAAATCCATGTTTCTACCAACCTTTAAAATATTCCAAAATATCAACTATAAAAATAACCACCAAATTATCTCAAAACTAATTAAAGACTCCATTCATGAGATTCGAAAATACATCAAATGCATTAGATAACCCAATGGGCATAAATTCAAACTCATAATGCCCATATCTCATATGGAAATTTGTATTTGTAATTTTATCCTCCTTCCCCTTTAAATGATGGTACCCGATCCTCAAATAAATCATTAAAAAATTATTGAACTCCCTAGAACTGATCAAAAAAATCATCAATATAAGGAAAAAAATACTTTTCATAATTGTGATGTTATTCAAGGCTCAATAATCAACACATAGTCTCATATAACGATCTTTCTCTTTCATAAATAACACTAGATCACCCAATGGTGAAGTTCTTGGTTGAATGAAACTTTTATCAAGTAATTATTGAAAATGTTTATTTAATTCTTCTAGTTTTACATGATTCATTAAATAAAGGTGTTTAGAAATAGGATTTGCATTAGGCACTAATTCAAAAAAAATTCAACCTCCCAATTGGGAACAATACTAGGCAATTCATTATGAAAAACATCTGTAAATTCATTCACTACTTGAATGTCAATAATCAAAATAGTTTCATTATTTTCAACAACAAGAGAAAGATTAAATTCACTTCCATAATTAATTAAACTTTTATATTCATGATATGTTATCAAAGGTAGTAAATCATTTAATAAAAAATCATTATCAATACAATATATGTTATAATGATAAACTGAAATGAAATCCATACCCAAAATGATATCAATTACCACTATGGGATGTTCCAAAAAAATTGGGGAAGACTATCCCACTAATGATAATATCAAGAGTCATATAAATCATGGTTTCTTCGATACTTCCACCTAGAGTCTTTACAAAATTTTATATGTCACATTCATGAAGTGATATTTCTAATTTACTTGAAAAGTTCTTGTAAATGAAATAATGTTAAGATCCAGAGTTAAATCGAGTATTTTCATATTTTGAAAAAACCTATAACATACCTATAACCCTTCATGTTACTGTCCCACATCAACATAAATAGTTACTAATGATTTTTACATTCCCTTGTATTTTCGATCTAACTGGCTTCCACATTGTGTAATAAACTTTGGACACACATTTGCATAATGTCGAATCTCATTGCAATTAAAATATCTTACCAATGGTTTTTCATGGCCTTCCAGTTCATCTTATTTATAGTTTAGATAAATATTTACAGTCTTACCACATTATAATCACTTCCTAAAATTGAGACGTATTCTCTAGGATTATTTTTCCCACACTTCTCACAAGTTGAGAATTTTGTTTCCTTAGCTCCGTGCTTCTTAGATGAATTTTTTTTCAATTTCCATCCAATATGATCACTTCATTGGTTTTGTTTCCTAGAACACATGCTCATAAAGAATGACATTTCTATCTTCTCTGCACATTGAAATGTTTCTCATAGATTTTGAACCCATGAGAAGATAATTCCCTTAGTTATTTCAGCTCCAATCTTGAGTAAAACTGATTTATCATACTGTCAGTGTCATGGATGAAATTTGGGACATATCTTAAAAAATGGGTGAAATTTTTCTCATATGTAGCCACATAATCTTCCTCATTTTTCCTGAATTCAAAAAAATCATCCAAATTCGAAATGGCATAGTAAAATATTCATTACGGAATATATTATTAAATTCCTCCCATTCCGTGGCATCAATATCAATACTTCCTCTGATATTTTTAATCAATGAAAACAACTTATGAGCATAACCGTAAAAATGATTAACTAAAAGACTAACCATTTGATTATTTAAACACCTCATAACATCAAAAAATACTTTCCAGTTATTTAACCCAACCTTAATATTGCACATAGTCAGATGATCCTATTAATGATGGGGGACATTGTCTCATGAAATTCTACACGATCAGCATATTTCACTGTGGTTGGTCTGGTTGATCGTGTGTATGAACACCGCCTAAATATGTCACCTGATTTCTCTAATCCATCACTACAACAAACAATTCAGTTCTGAGTCCGACCATAACTGGTTTTTGAATTGGAAGGTTATTTCCTTATGTATTCCTTCCAAGGGAAACTACCATTTATCCTTCGTGGAAACCCATTCTGATCAAAAAAATCATAGAAAATGAAATGGGGCAATATTCAAATTCTATATCATGTCGATTTTACCATAAAGTAGAAAATATTTTATTGATATTATATTGACAATATTTTTACTTTTACTGTCATCTAAACTGACCACTAATACCAACTATAAGTCCCTAACCATATATGTTACTTAATGTTGAGATATGTCAACAATTGACATTAATTCACTTCCAGATTATTTTTTAGGTTTTGATCTTTAGTGAATTATTCCATAAGTCAAACATATCAACTTGATTATTAAAATTAGATAGTTCTACTAACTATCCAAATTTTTTACAGAATGAAAATCTTTTAAAAAGATACAAGGTTCATTCGATGTTTAAACAACATGACTTATCCTTAACCATATATTTTAATCTATTTTTCTTTAAGAACTATGAAAAACATTTCAAAAAATGGGTTGTGCAGAAAAGGCATAGTAAGTGATAAAAAAGGAATAAACATAGTCTTGGAAAAACAGGAAAACCACGAATACATTATCATAATGTAATATTTTTTCCTTTAAAAAGTATTAAATATTCTTCAATGAATATAAGATCATTTCTTACACATTTTGTAACACAAATATTACCATAATGCCTATAGAATGAAACACATAACAAATAACAGTAACTTGGGACATAAACACACATAAATGGAGTAACTATATGATTGACTTACCCATATATCACAAATTGGAATAGTCCTATAAATGACACCCATACATAGTGCATTAGAGGTTATAATGTAACCACCCATCCTTGGTTTTTCACAAAACATCCCATATTTAGATTATCACATAACCATATATCATTGGTTTATCATGTAAACACCCGCCAAATTTGCAAGTTCCATTATGTAATCATAACTTGTAAAAGATTGAAATTATCAACCTTTCACTCATAAAGTTTCATTTTCAATCACAACAATTCATTTTCAATACCAAAACACCCAAAAATGAAAATAAGAGATTCATTTTACTCTTTCAAAACATTAAGCATTATAGACGATGCCAAATATCAAATAATGGTTATGGTGGTGGATGAGTCATTATCACCGCATACCTTAAAATTTTTTAGTTCTGGCATTTAGTAAAATAATTCATTGAAAAAAGATTCCCTTTGAATGAAATTAAATGTACAAGTGGTTTATTATACACTATATAAATTAATTTGATGTATATTACCAAAATATGCCTCAATGAAAGGAGATTGAGATGAAGTCCCTTTCCTTGATTCTGAACCATCACGTACAATAATTATGCTCGTGAATAATAAACATAAGTTAATTTCAACATGCATGAGAACCTTTTTCATGTTTTTTATTCCATTAATTTCACATATTACCATGCTATAAAAATTATATAATTATTTCTTTTCATATCGGATGTTTTATCAAAATTTGGTAATTGAGATGAAAATAGACTAGTTTTGATGTAAATTGTCTATATAGTCAAAAGTTCATCATCTAAAACATATTAATAATCATTTAAATATCATATATATCTAGTATATTTTTATTTATAATATCTATAATTTTTTGAGATAATATTTAATATGCCCCATTCATAGAGAGAGTAGGTCGTACGTACACATGAATGCTAGATTAATTTATCATATTAAAAGAATAATCATATAATGATATAAATGCGTTTTATAATTACAATATAATATTAATTTAATTTATTTATCATAGGTTAAATAAAACCATCCTTTATACGTTCCATGTATGGAGGGAATGTGTCACATTGCTTTTAGGGGGTGGTAGTCCACACATTCTCAAACAAAATTTTCATATTCCAACAACATGGAAAGAAAATAGAAATGATCTAAATAAAAAATACATTAGAATAGAGGCAATAAAAATATAATATATATCATATATTAATATAGTTCCATCATAATTTCCACTATTAGAGGTGGTAGGTTAAAATTGAACAATCATCGTTTTGTGAGGCAGTAGTTCGTCGTACACAGAAACATTATGATCTATATCCATTAGATGGAGGTGTGTGTATGTGTAGTCTGAAACCTTATTATAAAAACAAAATATTATATTTTGGATACTATTTTTTATAATTTAATTGAATAATGAAAGCTTAGGGGGGCGGAGAAAGAAAATAAATGAAAGGATCCTGAGAAAAGACATTACCTCCCAATCGGGTATCTTCTTCTGATTTGAGACAAAAGGATTTTTTTTGAGATTCCTTCATCCCATATTAAGTATTCAAAGAAAAAATTAGAGATCTTGGGAACCTAATTTATCTTATTTTGGTCGATCCTAGGGGACTGGGAGTCGGGAGTAAGTGTGTAAGGGTTGTGGCCATTTATAAGAGGGCGGAGAGGCACATTATGAAAGTCTTGAAATTTTATTTTATTATAAATTTATTTTAGAATTATAATTGTTCTAAAGTGACATATTTCATTTATAATATTATTTTGGGTCTAAATAATCTTAATAAATGGGATTTAGATATGTTTAGGTCACAATATTAACTTTATATTTTAACTATAACCCTTCGTAAAAAATAAGAACTCTTACATTGTCTTATTGTATTTTCATAATATATGGTTAATACAGTTACAATAAAATGACAAGAGAAACAAAATTGGATAATTAAAATAATTTTTAACATTATATAAGTCAGTTGTAAAAATATTATATTTTTCATATTATTATATCATTTAATATAACACTATTTTTTAAAAACACATATATATCAATTTTGAAAGTATTTAGTAATTAATTTTTAGTAATGTTATAAAAATTTTATTACATAGAAAAATGCATTAACTCAATACTTATATGAAAATGTAAACCATAAAATTCGTTTATGGCATCTAATTGTTGAAATTATTTCTATTTTATTATTTATAATATGAATTATTTGAATCTTTCATTGATAAGGTAATCATTGCATCCTCATTGCATCAAAAATAAATTTATTTATTTAATATCTAAAAATTATATTTAAAATACCATTATGTATGAATTTTTTTTATATTTATAATTACTATTTATAGTCAAAGTGATCATTTATATAACTCTATATTATAATCGTTTTACAAAAAATATTCATATTTATGTTATATTTCTCTTTACTTTGAATTAATTATTATAACGTGTCATAATCGTACCCAGGTAGATCCATGGGTCATAATATCAACCTAGGTATTCCCATTTTCCTACATATCTCATAAAATAGTATTAATCCATGTGTTAGGATAGTTTAATATTATTAAAATATTATTTTTTACACTTTTTTACCTAATTTACTCTTTAACCATGGTAAATAAAAACAAAGACTCAAGTTTTTATTCATAATGTTCAAAAAATAAAGGGACCTATTTATATAATTTTGGTGTTATAAATCCATATATGGAATCCTTTTTTCCAAACTCAAAACAAATAATATTGTACTAATCAATTTTAAATTTATTCTTGTTGTCAAAATGATAATGTAGGTTTTTTAAAGGTATAAACCCTCAATCAATTGAGGTGCGTTTATCTCTAATTTCCATGTGAAATTGATACCAATGAAAAAATAGGATTAAAGGATAAGGAAATAATCCAATTAAACTTTAAGACCAACTAAAAATATAATATAACTAAATAAAAAAATTAGATGAAATAGTGCATTTTAATTAAAATTCTTTAATTTTCACTATTCATTAAAATATTAATTTCATAAGAATGACACCAAAATTTAAACAAATGTAAATTTTTATGTCCCTATTCCTTATAAGAAGTTTATCATTTCAAATATAACCAATAAAAGTGACGAAAACAATATATAAATATGGATCACCATCAAAAAGTGGTAAAATGACCTTTTAAAAATATTAGAGTATTTTGTACTTAAAAATCGTTTTGTTTTCATTTTATACCTCCAAAACATATTGGATAAATAAATGAACATTTAGAAAACATTTATAATCATATTGTAGTTTGTTATGTTCATTCCCTCCAATACTATATCTACTTAGTAACTAAAATTTAATATAATACTAATATTATTATATTATTTTCTAGTATAACTCTATGTTGTGTGCAACGCAAGATTTCAGAGAAACCTATTGTTGCATGTGGAGTGTGACTTTAGAAAAAGACTAACTTTTAATGTAAAATTTATATCTTATTCATAAATATGAAAAGATATTAAAATGAATTATTCTAAAATACCTGAGATGATACACATAGTCTTCATTAAAAAAGGACGGAATAACTTCTTTAGCACTATTGTGTTGATGAAACTAATAAAATATAGGTGATCAGAATTTAGTGAGAAAAACCAAAAAAAATGAAAATTTACATTAATGGGTACAGGGGAATGTGGGATCTATAATTCCCATTGAGGATGACCAAATCATTAATCATTACTGTATCAATATTTGAATACATGTGGAAACCATTCAATTGGAGAAGGGAGAAGGCAAATTCTCTTCTATGATTCCAGAGCATATATCTCTAGTGTATTCTAGATCAGGTTAGTGTGGATTGTTGTAAAATAGTGGTATTTAGTATAAGAAACCTCTATGTTGATTTAGGAAAGATAATTTTTGATTTTGCATAGACCATTTTAATTGATAAAATGATTATACTCAAGAATCTATGTTAGGGAAAATTACTATCATGGTACGTAATACGTCTTAGTACTAATCCATGTAAAAATTTTGTGTTGCACAAAATATTACTACAACTAAACATTAAGTGTGAGTGAGTGTAACACCCCGAGATTTTATGAGAAATGTTATTTTTAATTATTTTGATGTCTTGTGTTGTACGCTACAACAAAATTAGCATGCACTATACGCAACACCGTATTAGCTTGTAGTATACGCAACGCTATTCTCGTCTTCCATTACACGCAAGAGATACCTTCCTATATAGCTTGCGTTGTACGCAATACCGAGTTTCACTAAACAACAATATGTTATTAAAATAGTATATAAATTAGCCGTTATGAATAGTAATACCAACTTTTTGAAAATTTAAAATTTTTTTCTATAAAAATAGATTTTATTTTTGGATTTGGATTATCGAAATTATCCTAGGGTGAATTTTTTGGTATTTTTCTGAAAACGTTCAATTTTTGATGAATAGTGAAAACACTAAGTTATAGTTTAAAACCTAATTTTTATTTAAATAATTATTTATTATATTTAAATTTATTTTATGTCAAAATAGAAACATAATACATATATAAGTTCAATTTATTTCATTAGAGTCATTTTAAAATAATTTTTTATATATATAAATTTTATTGAACGTTTCACCATCTTTTACCCACCTCCTAGAAGCATTTGCAATTGAACATAAAAATTAATTTTACCACATCTGTGAGTTAAATTTCAAAAATTTGAGAGAAAATATTAATATGAAGGATTAAAATGTGTTTTAATAAGATAAAAATAGTTTTTTGTGAATAGTAACTTTTTACTTTTATTTACCACGGTTAAAATTAAATAGGGTAATTAAGGATAAAAATGATATTATTATTACCCTAAGAAATGTCCTAAGTATATTGGATAAGTGTAGATTGACCAAAAACAACCACATGAATAAAATATGACTATTTATGTCCACTTGGATAAGATTAGGACACTTATTATTATTTTATTTAAAGAAGAGTTAAAAGAGTTAAAATCAAAGTTTAATAAATAAAAATTTTTAACATAGGGTTATACATAAGATAAATTCAACTATAAATATTCATTAGAAAGATAAAAATATTTCCTACATAATGGTATTTTATTTATTATTTTTAGATTTTAAATAAGTTATTTTATTTATGACATAATGATGATGCAGTAATTACCTTGTTAATGAAATATTAACATAATTGATGTTATAAATACCCAAATAAATGTAATTTGAGACTTTTTATGAATTCAGAAAACATTTTAGGTTAATATGACATGTTAATATTGATTCAATTTACTTTTTGCGATGTAATAATGCTGATATGATTTTCACAAAAATCAATTACCAAATAGTGTCAAAATTGACATAAAATTGTTTTTAAAACAAATTTAATATTATTAATTGTTATTCTGTTTCTAAAAAACTAAGGTTATGAAAAATGACTTAGATAAGGTTATATATATTATTAATAAACCACATGGGGTTAGTTTGTCTTGTTATAGTAAGTTTTTTAACCATATAGTGTAGTGTAAGAAAACAAGAAGACACGGTAAAAGTTAAATTATTTAACTTAGAGTTAAATGTAAATGATAAGGTTAAAATAGTTACCTAACATGTCTAAAACCTATTGGTTGAATGTATTTAGACCCATACCCACTTTATCGTTTAAATAAGTCACTTTGGAGACATTATATACCGAATATTACTTTATTATAAAATAATATTTTAAGTTTTTTCCTAAAGTGCCCTCTCCTCCCTTATAAAAGGGCACCTACACCCTATTCTCTTTACACAATTTTGAGCCTTAAATCTCAGCCAACCCCTGACCATTTACCTTATAAAATTCACAATAAAGATTATAGAGGTTCTGGTCTCCTCAAACTACCAACTATTGTTCCTTAAGAGGAAGCTTAAAAGAGGTGTGTCGAAGAAGTTGTAATCTCTTCTACCGATTCTTTGATGTTTCTTTTTCTTAAACTTCTTATTATTTTGTTGTTTAATTATAAAGTAATAACAAAAGTATCAATACATAACTGATATTTTATTATAAATATGAAACAATCCCATTTAACCTTCTATCCATCCTACATAATACGAAATCACCGCACGTGCGCACGTACGGAATATCGTCTCCACGCCGTGGTGTAATCTGTTTTTCCACCACCAACATAATTGGATGGGTATAATGGTGTAAATAATAACTATATATGGTTATTATAACATCATACTTATTATGAGATATTATATCATCCACTCAAATTTCTTTCAATAATTATGGGAACGATGTCATCGCTCGTGCGTACGTACGGATAACAGTCTCAACGATGCGATGAGATTCATTCTCCATGTTAACCAATAAAAATTGATTATAAAGTATATATAATGAATAATAATGAAAAATATGACATAATTAGTCTTATGGATTTATTTGTGTGTGTATATATATATATATATATTTCATCTACTTACTTCCATTCAAGTCAATAAGGAAAGGAAAACAGCGTTCATGCGTACGTACGGCCTATCATCTCCATAAACGGTGTATTTCATTTAATTAATCTATCTATTATATAAATATATACTATATATACAAGATATATAAATCATGATTTACATTTTTGAAGTAATTAAATCATGATATATTTATTAATAATATCAATAACAACCACTCGAAACACGTATGATAAATGAAATGATTTTACCCTAAACACTGCTTTAACATGGAATTTACAAAAGAACGGGTAATATAAAGTCATTAGTGAACCATATATGGTATCATAACAATTAATAGTATTATGTAACAAGTAAATTACATTATTTAAATCCTTATACAGGAGGTTAGGATACGTACGAAGCATATCACACGGAAGGTAAGGGATAACTTTTCCAATATCGCTTTTATCTGAGATTGTTTACTCGTATGTATTTGGGGTTATTGTTATCATCCATGCCCATGTTTTATAAAAATGTTTTCATGTATTTTTATAGTCATTTTTACCCATTTATGAAATTTACCACATGTTATGAAAGGAATCTTACTTTTGTTTACCACACGAGGAACTTTTTGACTATTCTAAAAAAAGTACGAGGATAATGTTTTTTTAACTTATATGGCATAAATGGATTTTGATGGTTTCATAACAGCTAATTTTCATGAATATTCCTCTATAATATATCATGACTATTTTCAAAAAAATCCATTTATTTTAAAATTTCATGGAATTCTGTGAAAAGAAAATTATTAGGAAGAAGAAAGGATATTTTCCTCAAGAATTCTTTTTAAGTGTTTTATCAAAACCATTTTCCATATAAGATGAAATTATTTCATACGTGTATGTTTCAAGTATAATTTCTCTATTAATTACATGGTTTAACTTTTCTTATGATGAAATGATATCCATTTGTTTTATATGGATTATGTTATGATGGAATGATGTTTCTGAAACCCATTATATTCTTTGGGTTATGATGAATGATTTATGTTTATGTTGTGGCACATGTAAGAATGATTTCATTATGAGATGGGTGGAACCTATATCTCCCTCCAATGAATTCAGTAAAGATTTATATCTCATGAGACAGAATGGATTGAATGGTAAGTTAATCCGGTTCAGTGATACAGGACTGGAATGAGGGGTGAACTAGATTCAGAAAGGGACTTTGTCCACTATGATGGTCTTGGCAGCAATGCCTTGGCTACTATGGAAATCATATCATGTGATTAATGGTTTTCCATGATTACATGTTTTATTCCCACCGTATTTTTTCATTATTTATGTTCTTTTAAGATATATGGCTTACTTACTTATAAGATTTATGTCTTTTCTCAAGATTTTGATGTTTAGATTTTATGTTCAAGTTTTTGCTTTCAAATGTTTATGAATTGTTTTATTTTCTCTATGTTTACCCTTACTGTGCATTTGATCTCACAAATTTTATGTTTTCTTTTCCCCAGGATATAATGAAATGTTTTAGGTAAGAAAAAAAGGGAAGATCTTTATGGGAGATGATGAAGATCTTTCACCAAGATTAGAAGATTATGTTTCATGTTTCCAAAGGCACTAAAATATTACAGTCCTTTGGTGACTATTTTTGTTATGTATTAGGTATTATGCAAAAGTAATGTAATATATATATACGTAAAGCTTTGGGTCTCTACAGCTGGTATTAGAGGAAATGTTTAGTTAACCTTTGGAAACTAGGATGCGAAAACTTTAGTGAGATCGCTAGAGATATTTCTATGGTATGTCTAAGGATGTCCCTAAGGTTAAGTATAAGTATAGGTTATAGACCTATAATTATGGTAACAATATTATAAATAAACCTATGGTGTTAGATATTGAAGGTACTCCCTCTTGATTTTGATTTTTGCCTCTCACAATATTCTTTTTGGGTTTTAGATGATGGATGGAACCCGAGGGAACCGTGTTGATCAGTGTAATGGAAAATTCAATGATTGTCCTCTTGAACAAACCAATGTTGTGGGATATGGAGTGAAAAATCTTATTTCTATACTTAAACAATATATGAATCATTATAGACTTCCAAATGAGCAGATAAGGGAACAATATTCTATTGATTCCTTCATGAGGCAACGTCTACCTTCTTTCAATGGGTCTTCGGATCTACTTGTTGCTGAACAATGAATCAGTACCATTGAAAAGATATTTTCCATACATCACTCTTTAGAACATGAAAAATTCATTTTAGCTGTTTACTGTTTAGAAGGTGAATCAGACCAGTGGTGGACTCTAATTAAGAATACAGGTCCCGAAGAAGAAATTGCATCCTTGGAATGGGACGAGTTTAAGAACTTGTTTTTAAATAAGTACTTCCCTCGTATTCTTCGAAAAAAGATGGAAAATGAGTTCCTTGGTCTTAATAAAAAGGATGATGAATCTATTGGAATATATGAGGCGAGATTTATAAGGCTTTCAAGGTATGAATCTAGGTTTATCATTCAACCAGAAAGTAAAGTTGATCGAATATTCAGTGGCTTAAAATCAAGCCTTATAAGGGAATTAGCTATAAGAGACTTCAATAGCTATGAAGAAATTGTGCGTTGTGCTACCAAGGAAGAAATGGAAGTTGGTGTTAAATATCCATCTCATGTTTTTGACATGAAACGAAAGATGGAGTTCAAGGAAAAATATCAAAATAATGGTGACAGGAAGACAAATGTTTCTTTATGCTCAAAGTGTGGAATGAAGCATGGTGGAGATTGTCTTAAAGGGACTAGAAACTGTTTTAAGTGCAGAAACGTAGGTCCTTGAGCAGCTGAGTGTTGAAGTAATGTGAAAAGGTTATCTAATGATTCAAATAGAGAAAAGTCTACAGATAACGATACACCAATACTTCAATGCTACAAGTTCAAGGAAATGGGTCATTATGCTAATCAATGCCCTAATCCAAGGGTTAATGATGATCGACCTCAACAACCTCTTAAAGAAAAAGGACAAAGAGAAGTCACATGTGATCACTATTGGAGATTTTGAATACGAAAACAAAGTGGTGAAATGATTAAGTTTTTATGTAATGGGATTCCAAAATTATGTTGTAGTATCGTGGAATATTTGAATATTTATGCATTGGTGTATTGTGGTTTTTAATAATTTTATGGTACCGATAACCATGAAAAGTGATTGAAATATTTTTGGAAAATAGATGATATGAACATAATGAATTGATAATGAGAAAATAATATGTTTGATAGTATTCATGTGGTCATGACTAGTACAAGTACAAAGTTATATCATGGTTTGAGTATACTGAATTTTGGGATTTTAGAATGTGGAAAGTGTTAACTATTGACATCATTCATGTTTTCACTAAGGTTCTATTGTAACTCATATTTCAAGAGAATACAAGATTAAGGAATTCACATGTTTGGAATGTGACCAACATGATATATATATCTTATGATATATGGGCGATACACGATTGTATTCAATGCTTGGTAGATGACCTTTCTAGTAATCGTTTTATTTATAATATGACATTAGACAGAAGTATTTTGGATAAACATAAAGATTTGAATAGAATAAGTTATACATCAAATAGTATTGTTTAAGGATAGAACTTTTTGTAATGTTATAATAGTATAGATTTAGAAAAAGGACAACCCATAGTACAAGCGACAACCCGTCGCGTCAGACAAGGATGCAGTAATCGAACCCACAACCAAAGTGTGATTTTCCTTTATTGCCTAGCACTGGCCTACATGAAGTCCCTGGTTAGTAGAAACTAGTTTCATTTTATTAAGAGATATGATAGATTAATTATAATTCCATTTTAGAAACCATATATGATTAATCTCACCAAAGATGGACTTATGTATATTTAATAAATTATGATAAACTTTTTGCGATAGAAATAGATGGAATGACCTATCATTCAATGACATGATCTGCTAAGACTTCACAAATGACAAATTCAACTTCATTTCTTTAAGAGATGAAGTGGAATTTTTTCATGGAACGAACAATGGTGAGATAGTACCAAAATTAAGTAATTATTTCTTTTAATTCAACAATTCTTCAACATTAGGGAAATGATATTGATAACTAAAAACATTGTACTAGTACCCTCATACCCGATGAATTAGATGGTACCTTAAATCATCAAAAATTTATGGCTTTGTGATTTATGGATTTTTCATAGCCATGTTCTCTACCACTCTCCATCAGAACTTGATGGTTAGATTTCTCTTCCATATCCATATTTTCACCTATGTTGTCCTATGTGGAAACCCAGTGCGGAGTTACCTTTGTTGACCGTTATGATTCTAACTTCCATTTTTAAAATGATGTTTTAGTATTCATTTTTATGATTTGAGATTCTATGAAAGAAACTTTCAAGTAGTAAACCACTTATAACCCCGACGAATTTCGAGGATGAAATTCATTTTAAGGGGGGTAGAATGTAACACCCCGATATTTTATGAGAAAAGTTATTCTTAATTACTTTGATGTCTTGTTTTGTATGCTACACCAAGATTAGATTTCACTATATTCAACACTATATTAGATTTTAGTATACGGAACACTATTATGGTTTTACGTTACACGCAAGAGCTACCTTCCTCAATAGCTTGTGTTGTACTCAATACTGAGTTTCACTAAACCACAACATGTTATTAAAATATTTTATAGATTATCCGTTATGCATAGAAATACCCACTTTTTAAAATTTTATAAATTTTATCTTTCAAAATGGACTTTATTTTTGGATTTGGAATATCGAAATTAGACTAGATTGAGTTTTTCGTATTTTTCTGAAAAATTTTAAATTTTGATGAATAGTGAAAACACTGAGTTACAGTTTAAAACCGAATTTTTATTTAAATAATTAATTATTATACATAAATTTATTTTAGGTCAAAATAGATACATAATACCTATATAAGTTCAATTTAGTTCATTGGAGTAATTTTATAATAATTTTTTATATATAAAAATTTTATTGAACTTTTCAGCGTCTTTTACCCACCTCCATGGAGCATTTGCAATTGTACATAAATCATAATTCTACCGCTTCTGTGTGTTGAAATTTAAAAATTTGAGTGACACGGTTAATATCATGGAGTAAAATGTGTTTCAATAAGATAAAATAATTTTTGGTGAATAGTTACTTTTAACTTTTATTTACCACTGTTAAATGTAAATAGGTTAATTAAGGGTAAAAATTATATTATTATTACCCTAACACATGTCCTAATTCTATTTGATAAGTTTAATTCGACCAAAAAAACCTTAAGAATAATATATGAATATTTTGGTCCAGATGGATTATGTATGGACACTTATTATTATTTTATTTAAAGAGGAGTTAAAAGAGTTGAAATCAAAGTTTAATAACTAGAACATTTTTAATATATGGTTATACATGAGATAAATTCGACTATAAGTATTAATTAGAAAGAAAACTAAATTTCCTACATGATGGTATTTTATTTATAATTTTTAGACATTAAATAATTTAATTTATTTATGACATAATGATGATGCGATAATTACCTTATTAATGAAATATTAACATAATTGATGTTATAAGTACCCAAATAAATGTAATTTGGGAATTTTTATGAATTACACTAATTTTTTAGGTTAATATGACATGATATTATTGATTCAATTAACTCTTTTCTAACTAATCATGCTAATATGATTTTCATAGAAATCAATTACCAAATAGTGTCAAAATTGATATAAAATAGTTTTTAAAACAAATATTATATTATTAATTGTTATTCTATTCGTAAAAATCTATAGTTTGGAAAATTTACTTCTATAAGGTTATATATATTAATAATGAACCACTTGAGGTTAGTTTGTCTTGTTATAGTAAGTTTATTAACCATATAGTGTAAGAAAACAAGAAGACACGGTAAAAGATAAATTATTTAACTTAGAGTTAAATATAAATGATAAGGTTAAAATAGTAATCTAAACATGTATAAAACCTATTGGTTGAAAGGATTTCGACCCATCCCCACTTTATCTTCGAAATGAGTCACTTTGGAGCCATTATAAACCGAATATTACTTTATTATAAAATAATATTTTATGTTTTTTTCGAAAGTTCCCTCTCCCCCCTTATAAAAGGGCACCTCCTCCCTCTTGTATTTACACAATTTTGAGCCTTCAAGATCATCCAACCCCTACCAATTTACCATCTCAACTTCCCTAGAAACATCATAGGGGTTCTGGTCTCCTCAAAAGACCTACTCTAGTGCCATAAGTGGAATCTTGAAAGAGGTTCGTAGAAGAAGAGGTATTCTCTTCTACCGATTCTTTCAAGTTTCTTTCTTCTTAAACATCTTCTTCTTTAGTTGATTCATTATAAAGTAATAAAATAAGTATCAATAATATACATATATGTTTTTATAAATATGAAACAACCCCATTTCACCTTCTATCCATCCTTCGGAAAATGAAATCACCGCACGTGCGTACGTACAGAATACCATCTCCACGTCGTGGTGTAATATATTTTTCCACCACCACCATACTTGGACGGGTATAATGGTGTAAAGAATAAATATATAAGGTTATTATAACATCATACTGATTCTATTATATTATATCATCCACTCCTATTTCATTCAATAATTATGGGAACAATATCATTGCTCGTGCGTACATACGGATTACCGTCTCCACGACGCGATGAGATTCATTCTCCATGTTAACCAATCAAGAATGATTATAAAGTATATATAATGAATAATAATGAAATATATGACATAATTAAGATACTTGATTTATGTATATATATATATATATCATCTAATTAATTCCATTCATGTCAATAAGGAAAGGAAAACAGCGTTCATGCGTACGTACGGCCTACCGTCTCCTTGAACAGTGCATTTCATTTCATTTATCTATATATTAAATAAATATATATATATATATACTGAATATAAATGAATATGATTCTGTAATAAGTAAATGACATCATTTAAATCATTATACAGGAGGTTTGGATATGAATGAATCATATCAGACCGAAGGTAAGGGATAAATTTTCGAATCTCATTTTTATCTATGATTTTTTATTCGTAAGTATTTAGGGTTACTGTTATGATCCATGCCCATGTTTTATAAAAAATTTCATGTATGTTTAAATTAATTTTTACCCATTTCTGAAATTTACCAAATGTTATGAAAGGAATCTTACTTTTTTTTACCACATGAGGAACTTTTTGTCTTTTCCGACAAAAGTACGAGGAGAATGTTTTTTTAACTTATATGGCGTGGATTGATTTTTATGGTTTCATAACGCCGACTTTTCATGATGCTTCCTCTACAATATTTCAAGAATATTTTAAACAAAATCCTTTTCTTTTAGTATTTCATGGAATTTTTTGAGAAGAAAATTATTTTGAAGAAGAAAGGATATTTTCATCAAGAATTCATTTCAAATGTTTTATCAAAACCATTTTACTAATAAGATGAAATTATTTCATATGTGTATGTTTCAAGTATATTTTCTCTATTATTTACATGGTTTCAATTTTCTTTTGATGATATGATATACATTTGTTTTATATGGATTTTGTTATTATGTATTGATGTTTATGAAACCCATTTTATTCTTTGTGTTATGATGAATGATTTATGTTTATGTTGTGGCACACGTATGAATGATTTCATTATGAGATGGGTGAGACCTATATCTCCTTCCAATGAATTGGGTAAAGATTTATATCTCATGATATAGACATGGTTGGAATGGTATATTAATCCGGTTCAGTGATATAGGACTAGAATGAGGAGTGAACTCGATTCAGAAAGGAATTTTGTCCACTAAGATGGTCTTGGCAGAAATGCCTTGGAAACTATGGAAATAATATCATGTGATTAATGTTTTTCCACTATTAGATGTTTTAATACCATGATATTTTATCATGATTGATGTTCCTTGATGATATATGCCTTCCATAATTACAGGATTTATGTCTTTTCTCAAGATTTTGATGTATAGATTTTATGTTTAAGTTTTTGCTGTCAAATGTTTATGGATTGTTTTATGTTCTCTATGTGTACCATTACTGAGAATTTGAGCTCACCCTTTTTATGTTTTCATTTCCCCAAGATATAAATAATGGTTTTAGGTAAGAAAAAAGGGAAGATCTTTATGGGATATGTTGAAGATCTTTCACCAAGATTAGTTGATTATGCTTCAAGTTTCCAAAGGCACTAAACTATTACTTCCTTTGGTGTCTGTTTTTTTATGTATTAGGTAGTCTGAAAAATTATTTTAATCTCTATATACGTAAAGCTTTGGGTCTCTACAGTTGGTATTACAGTAAAGGTTTAGTTATCCATTGGAAACTAGGATGCGAACACTTTAGTGAGATCCCTAGAGATATTTCTACAGTATGTCTAGGGATGTACGTAAGGCTAAGTATAAGTATAGGTTATAGTACTATAATTACGGTAATGATATTATAATTAAACCTATGATGTGAGATATTGAAGGTAATATCCCTTTATTATGATTTTTTCCTTTAACACTATTCTTTTTGGGTATTAGACGACGGATGGAACCCGAAGGAACCGTGTTGATCAATGTAATGGACAATGCAATGATTGTCCTCCTGCACAAACCAATGTTATGGGAGATGGAGTGAAAAATCATATTGTTATACTTACACAAGCTATGAATCTTTCTGGACATCCAAATGATCAGAGAATGGAACAATATTATATTGAGTCCTTCATGAGGCAACGTCCACCTTCTTTCAATGGGTCTTCTGATCCACTTGTTGCTGAACAATGGATCAGTACCGTTGAAAAGATATTTTCCATAATCCACTATTCAGAAGATGAAAATGTCATTTTAGCTGTTTACCATTTAGAAGGTGAAGCATACCAGTGGTGGACTCTAATTAAGAATACAAGGCCCCAAGATGAAATTGAATCTATGGAATGAGATGAGTTCAAGAACCTGTTTTTCAATAAGTACTTCCCTCGTATTCTTCAATCAAAGATGGAAAATGAGTTTTTTGAGCTTAAGAAAATAGATGATGAATCTGTTGGTATATACGAGGCAAAATTTACAAGTCTTGCAAGTTATGTATCTGGATTTATCATTCAACCTGAAAGTAATGTTGATCAATTCTTTAGTGGCTTAAAATCAGGTCTTTGAAGGGCATTAGCTATAAGAGACTTCAATAGCTATGAAGAAATTGTGTGTTGTTTTATCATGGTTGAAATGGAAGTTGGTGTTACATATCCATCTCATGGTTTTGATAAGAAGAGAAAGATGGAGTTCAAGGAAAAATCTCAAAATAATGGTGAAAGGAAGACGAATGTTTCTTTATGCTCAAATTGTGGAAAGCAGCATGGTTGAGATTGTCAAAAAGGGACTAGAAACTGTTTTAAGTGTGCAAAAGAAGGTCATCGAGCAGCTGAGTGTCTAAGTAATGGGAAAAAGGTAGCTAATGATGTGAATAGAGAAAAGACTATAGATAACGTACCACCGACACTTCAATGCTACAAGTGCAAGGAAATCGGTCATTATGCTAATAAATTCCCTAATCCAAGGGTTAATGATGATCGACCTCAACAACCTCTTAAGGAAAAGGAAAAAGGGAAGTCATATGTTATCACTATTTTCGATGTTGAATATGAAAACAATGTGGTTGAATGATAATGTGGTTATGTAATGGGATTCCAAAATAATGTTGTAGTATCGTGGAATATTTGAATATTTATGCATTGTTCTACTGTGGGTTTTAATAATTTTATGGTACCGGTAACCATGAATAGCGATTGAAATATTTTTGGAAAACATATGATATAGACATATTGAATGGATAAGGGGAAAATATTATGTTTGATAGTATTCATGAGATCATGACTTGTATAAGGAAAAAGTGATATCATTGTTTGAGTATACAAAATTTTGGGATTTTGGTATGTTGAAAGAGTTAACTATTGACAACATTCATGTTTTCACTAAGGTTCTATGGTAACTCATATTTCAAGAGAATACAAGATTAAGGAATTCACATTTTTGTAATGTGACCAACAAGCGATATATATATTATGATATACGGGAGATAAATGATTGTATTCAATTCTTGGTAGATGACATTTCTAGTAATTGTTTTATTTATAATATGAAATTGGACAAAAGTATTTTGGATAAACCTAAAGATTTGAATAGATTAAGTTAGACATCAGATAGTATTTTTTAAGGCTAGAAAATTTTTTTATGTTATAATAGTATAGTTTTAGAAAAAGGATAACTCGTAGGACGAGCGAGAACCCGTCTCGTCGGAAAAGGATGTGGGAATCTATCCCACAAACAAAGTGTGATAGGCCTTTATCACCTACCACTGGCCTACAAGAAGTCCCTGGTTAGTAGAAACTAGTTTTATTTTATTAAGCGCTATGATATATGAAGTATAAGTCCATTTTAGCATCCATATAGGATTAATCTCAGCATTGACGGACTTATGTATATGTAATAAATTGTGCTAAACTTTTTGTCATAGAAATATATTGAATGACATATACTTATATCGCATGATCTCCTAACACTTCACGAATGAAAAATTCAACATCATTTAATTAAGAGATGAAGTAGAAATTGTTCAAGGCACGAACAATGGTGATATTGTACCAAAATCAAGTAAGTATTTCATTTAATTCAACAATTCTTCCACATTAGGGAAATGATCCTGAGAACTAAAAACGTTGTCCTAGTACCCTCATACTCGATGAATTAGATGGTACCTTAAATCATCACAAATTTATCGCTTTGTGATTGATGGATTTTTTCATATCCATGTTCTCTTCCACTCTCCATCAGAACTTGATGGTTAGATTTCTCTTCCATATCCATATTTTCACGTATGTTGTTCTATGTGGAAACCTAGTACTGAGTTACTTTGGGTGACCGTTATGATTCTAACTTCCCTATTTAAAATAATGTTTTAGTATTCCTTTCTAAAATGTGGCTTTCTATGAAATAAAAATTCAAGTATTAAACCACTTATAACCCCAACGAATTTCAAGGGCGAAATTCATTTTAAGGGGGGTAGAATGTAACACCCTGAGATTTTATGAGAAATATTATTTTTAATTACTTTAATGTCTTGTGTTGTACATTACACCATGATTAGCTTGAGCTATACTCAACACCGTATTAGCTTGTAGTATACGGAACACTATTCCTGTCTTACATTACACGCAAGTGCTACCTTCCGCGATAACTTGTGTTGTACGCAATACCGAGTTTCACTAAACAACAATATTTTATTAAAATATTATATAAATTAGACGTTATGAATAGTAATACCCACATTTTAAAATTTTATTAAATTTATCTTTCAAAATGGAATTCATTTTTGTATTTGGAATATAGAAATTATCCAAGGGTAATTTTTTGGTATTTTTCTGAAAACTTTCAATTTTTGATGAATAGTGAAAAACACTGAGTTATAGTTTAAAAACAAATTTTTATTTAAATAATTATTTGTTATATTTAAATTTATTTAAGGTCAAAATAGATACATAATACCTATATATGTTCAATTTAGATCACTGGTGTCATTTTATAATAATTATATATATATATATATATATAAAGTTTATTGATCTTTTCCCCGTCTTTTACCCACCTCCTAGGAGCATTTACAGTTGTACATAAAAAATAATATTACCACTTCTATGAGTTGAGTTTTTAAAATCTGAGAAACACGATTAATATCAAAGAGTAAAATTTTGTTCAATAATATAAAAATAATTTTTGGTGAATAGTAACTTTTTACTTTTATTTGCCATAGTTAAAAGTAAATAGGGTAATTAAGGGTAAAAATGATATTATTATTACCCTAACACATGTCATAATTCTATTTTATAAGTCTAATTAGACCAAAAACAACCTTAGGAATAAAATATGACTATTTAGGTCAACTGGGATTAGATTAGGACACTTATTATTATTTTATTTAAAGAAGAGTTAAAAGAGTAAAAATCATAGATTAATGAATAAAACATTTTTTATATAGGGTTTTACATGAGATAAATTTGACTATAAATATTCATTAGAACGACAAAAAAATTTCCTACAAAATGGTATTTTATATATAATTTTTAGAAATTAAATAATTTAATTTATTTATGACACAATGATGATGCAGTAATTACCTTATTAATGAAATATTAACATAATTGATGTTTTAAATAATATCATGTGCTTATTGGTTTTCCACAATTACATGTTTTATTCCCATGCTATTTTATCATGATTGATGTTCCTTTCTGATATATGCCTTACGTACTTCCAAGATTTATGTCTTTTCTCAAGATTTTAATGTTTAGATTTTATGTTCAAGTTTTTGCATTCAAATGTTTATGGATTGTTTTATGTTCCCTATGTTTACCCTTACTGAGCATTTGAGCTCACCCTTTTTATGTTTTATTTTCCCTAGGATATAATGAAATGTTTTAGGTATGAAAAAAAGTGAAGATCTTTATGGGAGATGTTGAAGATCTTTCACCAAGATTAGAATATTATGTTCCAAGATTCCAAAGGCACTAAACTATTACAATCCTTTGGTGTCTATTTTTTTATGTATTAGGTATTCTGCAAAATTAATGTAATGTCTATGTACGTAAAGCTTTGGGTCTCTACAGTGAAATATATAAATGATTGGATCGTTAAAATAGAATGTTTTAGTATGATTAATTAAAAGGAACTAATTATTAAAAATCATTCCCCTCATTCACCCCCCTCTTGGTGGTCAATCAGATAAGGGATAAAAGAAGTAGTATTAGAGGGTTGGACTCCTATAAAGGTGAAAAAACAATTATGTGGTTTATAATTCATGATATGATTGAGATACCTCCTATGGAAAAAAATGGATGTCATTATTGAGGATAATAATCCTAAAATTTACCCCATGAATCAGTATAATAGAAAGAAGTGACACTAAGGAATGTGAGAGAAGAATCTTGTAGTATAGACAAAGATGCCTCAATGTGAAGTTAATTTAAAGGGTACATTTTTAAGGGGTTGTTTTTATTATAATTATTATAGTTAATCTTTCTCATGTATCAATGATGTTGGATCACAAAGTGATCTAATATTTGATTCAAAAAAATATGAATAATGTTCAAAAAATAATCAGTAAATAATATTGTTAAAAGTGTCAATGGTCTTTATTATGAATAATTATTACTAAAATAAGAAGTTAATTATTCTAAAGAGGTATTGGAAAAAGTGTTTTTCATATCCAACACTCTCCCAAAACATGTGGAGGAAATGGAAGAAATAATTTTTATTTTGGTTAAAAGATCTGATGGAACTATTAAAGAATTTCAAGAAAGTGATTGTGAGAATTTCATGTTATAGATTGTATTAATAGAAGAATTCACCTAATTTAAAAAATTATAAAAAACTTTTATTGTAGTAAAAATTATTCAAGATGATGATAGATGTACTATTATAAAGGAACATAAAATTTCAGTACGAGAATCAGGAAGAATGTATGAAGAAAAATGATGTAGCCAAAATGAGTTTTGGAATCCCAGTTGAGATCAATTGAGGATGAGATGAAATACATAAACATGAATTGTTTATAGTTAGATGAGATATTGAAATATAATGAATCACTCCAAGTTAAAAAATAAAAAATAAATAAATGAAGAGATGTTGCTACTCGTGTTTATATTAAGGGACCAGATTCTACAAATAACTCAAGGTCATTGTATAATAAAATGGAAAAAACCTCAATTAATGAAGTATCCCATTACCCAGATTTTGTTTTATATACCAATTATGTTTCACGTACCATGATATTATTTAAAACATAATGTAGGAATGTATGGTCATTGGAATTTTTATTAAATCCACATCATCAAGGGTGAATGTAAAAAATCACGATGAAATTTGACCTAAGAAGTTTCCTAATGAGTGGTATTAGCACATAAATTACGAAAGGTTCACAATCATTGATAACTAAATAAATTACACAACAAAACAAAAGATGAATTTTAATAGACTATTATTGGTGTTGTTAGATGTTTGTGCATGAGTGTTTCAAATTTTTTCATAACATGAAAATTAATGAAAATAACACCATGCCTATATTTAAGGTGAGAAAATATAATGTGAATATAAGACCATAAAAATGGTTATTTAGGTATGAAAATAGGGTTACAATATTGTTTTTTGATGTACTCATAAGATTAAAATTTGTAATGCATTCACATCTAAACATTTATCAAGAATGAATGGGTAGGAAATACCAAAATAAAAATTACATACATGATTAGGTAGAAATATATAAAATATTGTAGATAAAATTCAATCATATATGATTTAGAACTAAATAAACGAGAGTTCAATATATCAGAAGAAAGATGAGAAAAAATCTATTCATGAAAATCCCTATGGAAACTCCAAAAAAGATATCAACATTTCCAAAGACAATCTCGTAATATTTCAACCTATTTTGGAGAAATCATGGAAGTTAGAGGAAGACCAAGATAAATGATAATGGAAGGGGAAAAATAAAAATTATATATAAGGATTTTTAATTCTATGATAGGTTTTTAAAAAATGATATTTTTTTTAAATAAGTTATGTGTGAGAGGTGAAATGAAGATGGACATAGTGCACGTTGATGTTTCACTAGATTGATAGCACCAGAGGAATTCATAAAGAGAATGAATGTTACACCTGGAGACCCATATGATATGGTGGAAAAATAGAGAAGAAAAATCCTATATAATGAATTTTTAAGAGTGATAAGATCCATGTTACGAAATGAAAAATATAATATTAAATTTAGATGAGGAAGCATAGAGACTAGAAAATTTATAGAAACATTATTGAGAAATCAATATAAACCTTTCTATTAATGTTGTGGAAGAAATAATTCCATTATTATTTCCTTATATAAAAATTTCTATATAATATAACTCATTTAATTAATGTTAGTGAATTCATCCCTTTAGGGAGTTCATTTATGAGATAATTTTATTTCCTCTTGACCACACAATGAGTTAAAGACTTCTAAAAAGATCATTAAAATTAGAATATGATGTATGATCATCACAATTTCATCCATTTTTCTTAATTTTATTAATCATATCAATTAAGGGGGAGATCTTGGTTGATGAAAATATAAAATAGAGGGGGATATTTAACATTTACACTATATCTTTCTGATGTATTACACGAATTGTGTGCAGAATATCAAATTTCATTAATAAATATGAATATTTCTAATATCTATAATCTGAATTGAGAAATTTTGATCATTATTTAAAATTTATGGTTTGTTATAGACGTCTCATAAAAACATGGTGATATATCTCATATTTTCTATACTCGGTTAGACCATTTTGACATAGAGTGGACTAACTAAATGTAATTTTCTATGAGAACCTTGTGAGATCATTCCTTTATTTTCAGTGAACATGAAATTTTCATATAGGGGATATGATCATGCATATTTGAAGAAAAATTAATGTTTTGAAGAAACCATTTGACATTTTAATATTCATTATTATTGGGATGGTGAACGTTGAATCATATATTGACATGAATGATATTTTTTGATATTGACAATAAAAAACAAAATGGGAGAGATTGTTGAGGTAATGTTTAATTTGCAGTCAATAAATCAATATGTGTTGGTGGTTGATATGGAGATTCCGAGATTATTTATATAGATTAATCTTATGAATTTGACGCAAAATTGGGAAAATTATCCTTGGAAACACAAATGGTTGTCTGAAGCTAATACTAATATAAAAAACATGCATCAAGGGTGAAACATTTGTTACCACACGTGGAAGACCATTAAAACTTTTATTTTCAGGATGGAATTTTTATAATCGTAGGCTTGTCATATATAATATAATTTCATTATTTTTTAAATATATACTTATATATTTATATGTATCTCTTTTAAAAGTGGACTAATTAAAAATAGGGACAACCATTCAATCTCACATGGCTAGCCCTCAACCCCACTCTGGGGGGACCCACGAGTCATCAACCATGGGATATCCTAACGTGGGAGGAAGCATGTATGATATTATATGTGATATCTTATGTATAAAAATTGTAGGATAGTTCTCAATGTATCATAGTATGGGTGAGGATCCCGCTATGCCAATATCTATTGTGGTGTGTGATGGCTGTTACAAGTATTGACCTCCATCACCAACTTGAGAATTAAGTGAATAACTACGGATAATAAACCATAACCTAGATCAACCATATGTGGGAAAAGTGTGCAGCCACAAACTATCCCTTTTTCAATAAAATAAGAGAAAGAATATGACCCGTCATATGCGTTTGATATCATCTATATGTTCTAAATCTTCAACCTCAATTTCATCTTCATCCATAATTTGAATTGCAAGCTCGAGTAAACTAGCATAGACTACCATTAATGTTTTTAGCCATATTCTATGTTGATGCTGATGGGATGAGGTATTCTGTGTCGAACCAAAATCATTAATGTAATATACATCTTTCATTCATGTGATGTGTTCAAGTAATATGGTGTCTCCATATGAATAATGACATTGAAATTGAAATTAAAAGCCACCAAAATATAGAATGAGTCTATTATTTAAGAGTGAAGAGTTATGAAATCATTTCATGCATGTGCATCAGAGGAAAAATACAGTATCATATAAAAAAGTATTCCATATTTTTGGAATACACTTGAGAAAATGTTAACTAATTCATTGAGATGTTAATGGTTTTTGACTCTGTATAAAATTTTTATTCTTAATGTGGCTTGATAATTAGGGAAGAGGTGGAGAATACATGCCAATAAAAGGAGAGGCAGTTCCACTGAGATATCATACCAATCATTTTTTGAGGGTTCTAAAAATATGACCATCATGATACTCTAGTTTGAGAATAGATAATACCTACAAAATTGAATATACATCTATGAAGAAGGTGGGATACTTCATCCCTCTTGACATTTAAACCATGAACACAAGAGTTTCATAACCGACCACATTCTGCAAGGCAATCTTAGGATATAGTGATACATGTCTCCTAGGATTTCATGAGGAGTTGAGATACTATAAAATAGTGTCACCCACTCAGTATTTCATGATGGGGAAGTTTCATCTACATGAGAAGGTTACAAAGTGAGTGTATGACGTACATATATACCAATTTCATGGAGACACACTGATATCACCTACATAATAACCCAAAGAAGTGTTTGAGTTTGAGATCGTTGCACATATAGTTGTACGAATAATACACCTACGGTATTCCATACATGAGTGTATGCATATTTGGATATTAACGATGTTGCATGTGATAATAAATCACTTGAGAATATGAAGAACCAATTTGGATTCTTGAACCTGAATTAATTAGACAAAACATAAGATAGTAAATAGAAAATATATATTTGTGATGGGGTTTATAAATGTGAGAATCCCATGCATGTTTCACTTCATGCATGATGTGTACATGTAGAATTTTTTTTTTCTCTAATATTATAATTAAATAAAATATCAAATGACATTATTCTAATTAATTGTACAATTTTTTTTAGTGTAGGGTTGTCATCAGAACAATAAATAATAATTTCTTGAGAATTGTTTCACTATGAAAAATTATGAGATTTAAGTGATTGAAATTTATTAATAAAGACTTGAGGTTTGGAATAGGTACTAAAATAGTTACATGGGAAAGTGTGACATATTTACATTATGTAGGAATATGAAAATATAATTCGATAATAATAAATAATTGAATAATGGTGGAATCCCCTTATTTTGATATTAGAGCAAGATAAGTCTCTTATATTATTCAAAAGAAGAATTCCGATGTGCAGATTCTGGAGCTATCCACTGTAGATTCACATAACACTGTGGAATTCAATATAATGAAACTCTTATATATATTTACGATATATAAAATGGAAATAATTATTGATAATATTAATTGAAATTTATATTATAGTGATGAATCAACATTTTGAAAATAACCAACATTGTAATGTGTTGGTATTTCTGCCAAGCCTTGTAAATAGTGTCTGCTTGTATATTTATTACTTCCACTTTCTTAAAGGTGGAGTCAGTGCCTATAAAATTAAAAAGAAACCAAAAGAGAGTATCCATAAAGATAACAGGAAACATGTCAAAGCCCAAGGCAAAAAACTATCTACATATCTTTTTAATTAATCTGACAATTAGCTTTCTCTGTTCTCCTTGAATTTCATGTCTGTCTGCCCTTCCACGACCCCGACCCCGACCTCTTGATCTTCCTCTACTAGAAAGAAGTGATTTTAGCCTTTATAAAAGTGTCTTAGCATCAGTGCTATCAGATTCAGAGCTATCTTTATGTTATTTGTGTTTGGCTTGAGAAGAAACCCGCTCAACTGAAGTAGTCTGGATGAGGGTCTCCTCAGTCTCCTCAGGAGAGCCTTGAGTGGTATCTAGTATCATAGAATCATCATCAATGTGTTGACCAAAGGAAGGGGTAACTGTAGTTAATACATTTAATGACTTTTCCTTCTTATTAGAAACAAGTTGAAAGCCTTCAATATCCACAAGGGGGTTTTGAAGAAGCATGACCAGTATTAGAAATAGTGGGAGAGTTAATTTATAATATTTTCTTACTCTTTTGGATATATAAAGCAATCATCCCATCATTTGAAGGTGGATAATGAGATTTTTTTTAGTGAAATCTTTAGTCTCTTTTCCATATTTGGAGTTATCAACATGTCCTCACAATTTGGGAGGTGAAGAAGTTTGAGTTTCTATGAATTCACACATTTTCCATGATATTGAGTATCAACATTTTTCAAATTTTCCTCTTCAGAAAAGGTGGAAGCCCAATATTTTGACTCGTTCTCAGAAGTAGAGGAATAGATTAGACCTTTCTCATCAATTGTAGGATTGAAAACATCCTCAAGAACAACTCCTTGCACTTTTTTCTTATCAACAGGAATGGCAAGTCCATCACCACCCTTACAATCGGGATTTCAGACAAGTGTACTTTTAGTCTTTTTAAGAAAAATTCCCATTTCATGTCCACGCAAAGCACAATAACTGCAAACAGTTGAACGCCTATAAGTAGAAGAGTCATGACCTATAATGCTACAATCATTTCAGAACATTGTATTTTTTTCATAACTAATATTCAATTCAATAATGTCATCATCAGTTGCAAGCATAACCTTATCAACAAGAGTTGATCCCAATTCATCCTCAACTAAGAACCGGGCATAGTGACCAAATCGAGCCACTTCTGTTTCCTTTTCAATTTTGATAGTAATCCCAATTGACAGAGAAATATCATCCAAAACTTTGGGGTGCCAATGAATCCAATTCAACCCATATACACTTACCTAGATTTGTGTGGCGGTGTTACCATCCTCAAATGGGTTGAATTGTTTATCCCATTATCTAAGGTGACCAATCACTGGTTTGAGCGAAATGGAATGAAAGCCCCAAGATCGAATTTTCATTTCCTCCATGGGTAAGAGAATATGAAAGTATCCTCATCATAGTGAGACACATTTCCAAGATTTTAAGCCCCAAAATCGATGAAATATGCCCTCTTATGTTCATTTATTTTTAAAGGTTGAGAGATTTTAGGGGGAAATAATTCAGATATTATTGAGAACTCACCCATCTTAAGCCGCTCCAAAATAGCGTCGGGATCCACTTTTATGTGCGCATCGTTTCCCTTTCTTCGGATAGAGGAGTCATGTACACCTTTGAAGCAAGCAAAGGATAGATTCAAAGAAGGCCCTTCCACATGAGCATGTCCTGCCTGAATCTGATTCTCTGGGTCAAATCAGAGGTCATGATGGTGTTTCCAATTCCATCCCCGACCACTCCTGCACATGTGGCCTTATGGATATTGACTACGATTTTAGCATCAAAAGAACAAATTCGGTCCAGTCTTGCAGCAGTATAAGAATCAAGCTTAACCGCTACTACCACTGACTCCATCGCACCATGACCACCCATAGATCTAGGTCGTGCCAAAAAACCTCTGTTTCCCGCTAGGTCACCACCATAACAACCCAAATCAACTGCAACCGTCGGTGCTTGACTTAAAACCACAGAAGTTGGTGTCGCGACTCCGTAGGAAGCTGTCGTGAACTCACCGTCAACAACTCGATCAACATTATGCCATGTTGTTCCTCCGTTCATCTCTAAGAGGTCGCCATCCTCGTGAAACAATGCCATCGCCGCACTCTGCTCAACCGAGGAGGTCGGTACCAAATCTCCATCGGACGCCGTCATGCACTCGCCATAAGGAGTACCAACCATAAAATTAGGCGATGCTGCAGATCTGGGAGCCCCGATTCTGAAAAAACGGTGGGTGTTGAAGTGAACAGGGGGAAGAATTCCCATCGCCATACCCTAATCCGCTACTGGTTTAATGAGAGAGATAAATATTTTTATTACATCCACTTCAAACGAAGTGGTATTGATAGATAAATATTTGTTTATTTTGAACATTGAGATGCTCATGTGGTTAAATTAAATAAAAATATTTTTTCAATACGTAAATTGCCTATTCACCCCCTATTAAGGGTAAATCTGGCATGTGGCACAAAATTCCCTAATTAAGATTTAAAGATCCCCCATTATTATATAAATCCAAATGTTATCCCAAATAATATTAGAAGTTAAATGGAAAATAATTTATTTTTTATAGTTCTTAAATAATGTATTTGTACCATTGTTTCTTGTAAATGTGTTATGTACCTGATTTCCCAAAGACAATAGGTATAAAAATACTCACAGTTTTTATTAAATAATGTCATTATATAATAAATCATTAATTAAGTTGTACTAATGATACGTGTTTTCTAACAATTCGTTATATTTAAGGGTTATTTGTAACCCCATAATTACATGCACTCACCATGGGTGCCATGCACTCTCACTCTCTCCATGGGATGATCAGACTGACCCACTCCTATGTGGTTTTACCCCTATTTCCCAAAAATTTGTTTTAGTGGGTCCCCGGATGGATTCTAATCGACACATTGTTTAAATCACATAAGAAAAATAGTAATAATACAAGCTGTGAATCATACAACTAAGGGACTTATTTCCAATGATTCTTCTGGAGAAATAAAAAACCAATATCTTAATTCAATTGATTTCTTTTTAACATGGTATCAAAATAATTCTGTGTCCCATTAATAAAGACTTCTTGTCATAAGATAATTTCACGGTCTTCCACCATATTAATGTTGAAAACATTATGGAACACATCATAACATTTTCATGAAAAAAACAGACCATTAAATCAAAAATCATAGATAATACCACTTCTTGCGAAATATCATATACGAAATATGATATTCCATGGATGGATCTCATCCTTAAAAACATTCTTTGATTATCCCTTAAACATTGAATATGGTGTGTTTCTCTAATACATATTGACACTATCGAATTCATCACATTGTAACACACTGAAAAAAATACATCACAAACAAAATGTCAAACCATTAGTAGGAATGGACCAGAGTATTAGATGATTAGGAATTGGATCATGATTTAGGTCTTTGAGAGCAATGGATTCATTATAAAATTCATCGGTTGGATTATTTATGACGATAATTGTTATGATGGGTTGGATTTAAAAAACCACATACACCAAGGTATAATTCTTTTTATATTTTCTAGAACTACATGTATTTTGATAGTTTTTCATTTTTGATAGAGGATAAATTTTTTAATGAAATGATACAATAGAACACAATGTAATAGAGGCAATTTCACCACTATGAAATAGCTATGATTAGGATTGAAGGGTTCATTAAATAATATTATATTTATTAGAAAATTTTTATATCAATTAGATGTGTCACATCATAACTTCTTGTGTTACACTGTAATGCTCTTCGTTACACTAAAACTATTATTCATGAATATTTAATGGTACTCTAGAATACGGTTGAGATATGAAGTTAATGGTAATAGTGAATTTTTATTATGATTATTTCAGGTTTATATATGTTTTGTTGTTGCGTATCAAACTATACGGTAATGTTATAACATGTTAATTTATAGTATTATTAATTAATTAAAATTACTGGGTATATTATATATAGTTTATGAACGCCATTTCGAGTTAGATGATACTCGGTAGCTACACCCCTTAATCCATATTTCACCTACTTTCTTCACAAGGATTCAGGATGTTTTAGAAGAATATAATTTGGAGGAGTTAAGATATATTCCTTGTTCCTCATCATCTCCCTTTTTATCATTAATCTAATTTTAGTGGAATATAATTAATTATTTGATGAAAATTTCATTAGAGAATCATTGAATTCGGTTGTTATGATGGGGATTTTCCCATTCAGGTCTAATGGTGGACGGAGAGGAGAACATGCATCATTTCACGTAATTTCAACGTATGTAAACCATAGTGTTTATTAATTTTTAGATGAAATATAAATTATTGAAAATGTGTTAATGAATCTATATCATTTGATGGAGATTTTTTTGGGAGAAGACTATAAGTGTGAATAGAGTAGACCATTCCCTGTCAGTTGTGGTTATGGAAAGGATATGTCACCCAATTAGTTTTAACTATTTTATAAAGAAATAAATGTGTTGAATTAATTAGGTAAATTAGTTTTAAGATGTTTATATTTAATTATTTAGGATCTTTTAGGAGTTAGATTATTATGTATGATTGTGGTGGTTAATAATTTCTTGGATGAGGATGGAGTGGGCCTAGCATGAGTGGTAAACTCTATTATTGAGATATATTATCCATTTTATTACCCCTAAATATTGTAGTGCATGCACTATATAGATCATAATCATGTTTAAGATAGTGTAAGTGACCCATGACGGAATCATAGGGTTGTTATTTCATTTTAGGTAGGCTATAGAATTTGGTTAAATTATTATTAAGACATCATGGGTTATACATTTATTAATTTTTGGTTAATGAATACATTGCATATATGGGAGTAATGACTAAAGTATTATTAGAACCCACGTATGGTGTCTATCATTATAAATTTCTTCAAAAACCTAGATATCTATTCTTTGATAAGAAATGTTCAGTTCGATTAACAGCTAGGGACATTATTTTGAATATTTTTGATATTTTATACATGATATAAAAAATTAAGTTTCTATATAATAATAGAATAGAATAGAACCAAATATGGAATCCGTGATTCTTAATCAATGAATATAGACCATCTAGATCATGATAGGTTATACAAACCACATGTTTTGATCTTCTGTCCTCTAATGAACATGTTTCCTTTCATAAGTGGTTTAACACACTAGGAATTGAACCATAAGGATTAAAACTATTTTAGTATAATAGAATTAGGGGTTTAATGCTAATTTTAGTCTGTGATATCTATGTTGTGCATCAACCCTAAATTCTCAAAGATACCATCAATTATAAGGTGATACTTTCTTGATGTCGTGTGAAACCCTTTATCTCAGATAAATTTCATCCGAAGAGGCCGTGTATATTACTTATGATGATAAATTTTAAATAATTAATGTGATAATGTTTTTCTAAAAACACATTGTTTCTATGAAAAAATTACTTAATATGTATATGGTTTTTTACAAAACGGTCCTTGTTCATTAGAAACACCAAGATATTTTTTAGTTTTATCTTCATATTTTTAGAAATCCACTAATACATCTTATAATAGCATAAAATGATATCAATATATATATATTACTAAATCTAGTTGATGAAAATGTAAAAATCATTTAAAAAATATAATTTTAGATAAAAATAATAATTAGAAATGGCCATAATGTAAAATATAATACCCCAATATATATTTTTAATCTGTCATAATATTCAGTTTGATAGTGGTACATCAATTTCATACAAGGTATTATTACCTCCAAAGTAATCTTTTAGAAACATAAATCCTATAATTATTTGTAAGGTACTCTTACCTATTAATAGTGTGCTATGAATTCAAACCTGATGGTAAACAAATAAGGGATTCAGAAGAATTAATATTAGAATAATAATTTACAATTCACAAAAATTAATTCAATAAACTGATGTATATTTGAACAAATATACTCCTTCTCTTTTCACTGAATTGGTGGCAATTCATACTACTATTGATTTTGGGACCTGGAAAATTTGAAACTATAATAATATATCAATTGGGGTAATTTTAACAATCATTTAGAAGTTTAAAATAAATAATTTTTTATCTTCGCAAATGAAAAGAACTAGTGAAGGATTTTTCATAGAAAATTGTGATTGAGTTTAGTGGTTTTTAGTAGTAATCTAGTAGAATATTCTTAATACCTTACTAGGTGTCAAGTGGGATATATTTTGGGGGTTTCCCACTACCCATTTTACCAAAATCCTTCTTAAATAACTCCATGACCTCACCGACCTCATTAAAAATCTAGAAAAGCAATTAAACATCCAATGAACCCAAGTAAATTTTTTATATAAAATATCTTATAATGGGGATTTTACCCTTATGTATTTAGAAACCCATATCAAAGGTTCATTCTATAATAAATCATGAATTTAAATATGCTAGATTTCCCTTACCCCTCTTACTTAACTTTTTTTTTAAATTAAATATTGGTGTTCTATGTTTGATTAATTGTGTTAATTTTAGGTATTATATTTATCTTCCCCTTCTTTATTCCTTCCCAAATTTTCTCCAATAATTTTTGTTTTATCTTTTGTGAATTAGATGATAGTTTCTAATAGATCATGGTGGAATAAAATTAGTTAATATGTGTTGGAATCCTCATGTGTTAATCATGTTTTAATGATCACAAATCTTATTACTATTAGTTACTCTCAATCTTCATTGCACGTCTTTCTAATGCTCTTCAATGTCAATAATAGTTACACATCATGTTTTAATGATCACAAATCTTATTACTGTTAATTACTCTCAATCTTCATTGAACATCTTGCTAATGATCTTCAATCTCAATAATAGCTACACATCATGTTTTAATGATCAAAAATCGTATTAATGTTAATTAATCACTTTAATATTTACAAGTCTCATGCATGATTACAATTCTCAAAAATATTATCACACCTTTATATTTATGATTCAAGCTATTTTACTCTCTCGTGATTAAACTAAAACCATGTTCTTCATATTACTGTCTAAGTCCAAATACAGATATTTGTCTAAGTATGCAGACACTGTGAAGCACTCACTATGACTAGACACTGTGAAGGACTCACCGTGACCCAGACACCGTGAAGGACTCACCGTGAAGGACATACCCTGACCAGACACCATGACTAGACACCGTAACCAGACACCGTGACCAGACACCGTGACCAGACAGCTTGACCAGACACTGTGATGGACTCACCGTGACCACATACCGTGAAGAAGACATTGTTTCCATAATCATTGTGACACCATTTCTTAACTTTTTGTCAATATTATTTAAATAATGGTAACTGTAATATTTGTTGTTTTTAATGAATTTAATGTTATTTAATGATAGTTTTGGGCATGTCAGGAAACCGTATCCTGTACCTATGAAAAGTGAATCATTCCTACTTCTAGAACTTATGGAATATAAGGAAGATTAAGACGCAATACATGAAGAAGGAGAAGCGGTGTACAAGTGTGAATATACAACACGAAGAACTTACATACACCAAAGAGAACTATGCTGAACAAACAAAACAATCCCGAACAAGAAGAAGATTTCAAGTCTTTGATAGAACTCTCATGAATGGAATCCAACACCTTTGGCGAACACACGTCGAATCAAGAGATCTTTCTCACTCCTGACGAAGAAAAGATGAAATACGACACTCTGTTTTTCAACAGAAAAACCAGAGAAGGACTCAGAAGCATTCCTTCTAAATCCAACAAGTTCAGAGCTTCATTGATAATCACTAGAGATTTCTAAACTCTTATCTATCTTCTCTACGTGATTTTTTTTAACTTTCAAGAAGTGTGGTGTACTCTGCATTTCTTATACACACACTGTCTCCTGTACTGAACTGGAGGATATCAAATCATCACTCCAAATCTCTTTGCTTTATTTACCCACGTCAACTGTGGATGAGGTCCTTGTGTGGCCTGGTCTTTGCTTTGTTTCCCAAATAGAATAGTGGCGGAGGTCCTTGTGTGGCCTGGACAGTTTTGTAAACTGTTGTTAACCCCGATCCAGGGTGTGGATCAAATTTATATAAATTTGAGAGGGCTAAGTCTCAGCTTGAGACTAAACCTCTTGTTATACATGTTGTGCATCTTTAGTTTAGGTTTAAAGTATACTACACATATCTTATTTATTCTGATGCTATAACATTGAAATACAAAACTATTTTAAAGTTACTTTGATTGTTAAATTAGAAAGTGTTTACACTTATTGTAAATCAATAGGTTAGCTTCGAAAGTTAGTTTGACCTTGTGGTTAAATTAACTGAGACCTAATCAATCTTTTAGAAGCTATGTGAACATTTAAAATCTGTATAAATTCACTATAGTTTAACTAATTTTATAAATCGGGGTATTTTAACTGGAAAATATTTTAACAGAAATTATAATTGGAACTCAATTCAGCCCCACTCTTGAGTGTCCACTCCAACCAAAATTTGGTATCAGAGGATTCGTGTTTGTTTTAGGATTTTCAAGATACTCTTTTTTTCAACTGGGATTTTAGTTGCCTCATTAAAGATCCTAAGTTTCTGTTAGTTCTAAATTTTTATCTCTGTAAATTATCTGTCTAAAATCTAGTTATGGATAATAGACTAGAGGGTGCTGCTACTAACATGGAACCTTTCTTCAATGGTACAAACTATGTTCAATGGAAACTGAAAATGAAAATTCATTTATAGATCATGGTTTTTCATATTTGGACTTCCATAGAATCAGAATATAAACTTCCCACTACTGTTAGATCCACATGCGATGAACCTACAGTGAATGCTTACAATAATAATTGTAAAGCTATGAATGCCTTGTACTGTGCTTTAGGAGATGAAGAGTTTAATAGAATTTCTTATTGTAAAAGTTCTTTTGAAATTTGGGATACATTGGGTGTTTCTCGTGAAGGAACAACCAATGTTAAAGATATGAGATTAAATACTTATACTATTAAATATGATAATTTTAAAATGAAGACTAATGAACCTATTTCTGATATGTCTCTCAGGTTTAATGAGATAGTCAATACAATGAGTACACTTGGTAAAGCTGTTCCAATAAAGGAACAAATTATGAGGATTCTGAGATGTTTACCAGAATGATGGAGCGGCACTTCTGTCTCAATCAGAGAGTTATGTGACATTGCTACTCTACCTGTCAAAGAACTCATTGGTAAGCTTATGATGTATGAGGAATAAATCAAGGTGAATAAAGAGGAAGATGATGAAACTAAGAGAAAATCAGTGGCTTTTAAGACTACTTCTTCAAAGAGCAAGGACAAAGATAAAGCTCAACTACCTACTGACCGTTCAACCAGTGAAAATTCAGACTCTAATAGTGATGCTGAAATGGCTCAGATAGCCAGAAGGTTTAAGAAATTTTATAGGAAGAAGAAATTCTCCAAAAAATAAAATTACAATGGAAAGTATGAAAATAAGGGACATTGGAAGAAGGATTTGAAAAATCCATATAAAAGTGATGAAGTTGCCAGTTATGAGTGAAAAAGAAAAGGACATATTAAAGCAGACTGCCCAAAGATCAAATTCATGAATAAATATGATTAAAAGGATAGTAAGTACAAAATGGATATGAAGGCTACTTGGAGCGCTTCTGAGGATATCTCCAACGAATCTGAAGCTTCTGATACTGAAACCAGAACTAAGGCAAACATGTGTTTTATGAAAAACAGATCTGAGGTAACCCTAGATACTCCTGCTTTAAATTCTTATTATTCTGGAGATGATGCAGAATCTGATTATGATTATGAAAACATGACTAGTGAGGAATTGTTTGAATATTGTAATATGATTGAAGAGACATGCAATTAACTTATGGATAAATACAAATAATTAAAGAAACAACATGCTCTCACTACTACTTTTAAAACAGAACTTACTATTGAAAAAGAGAAAAATGATTAACTGTTAAGGGAGAACACTGAACTGAAAATGTATAATGAGAAACTTAGAAAGGATTTAGGGAAGTTCAAAAATGGAAAGGATACACTAACATAAATGTTAGGAAAGAAAGTTGCACCAAAATACACTACTGGAATAGGCTGTAAACCTGCACAGAGAGAAATTACTAAGAATAGATTTATTTCTAAATCTGGACAGAATACTGCTAGTTCTAGTTCTGGACATTTATATGCTTCAACTAGTTATATTCATAGTTACGGATCTAATAAGGTTTATCTTTCAAAATATGTTGATTCTACAAATTTTATGAGACCCATAAGACAAATTTGGGTACCTAAAGTTTTGTTAGCTAACCTGTCTGGACCCATGAAAATCTGGGTACCAAAATCATTTTCTATCTGAATCTATTTTGTAGGGAACCTTCATAAAGAGCTCCTATAGGAAAACTTGGTACTTGGAAAATGGATGTTCAAGACATATGTTAGGAGACTTTTCATTCTTTAAAATCTTAGTTATAATTGATTGAGGATTTGTCACCTTTGGTGATAATTCTAAAGGGAAAATCATCAGCTTAGGCCAGATTGGTATCACTGACTAAGTATTAAGTTCTAAAGTTTTATTTTTTGATGGGATTAAATATAATCTGTTAAGTATTTCTCAATTATGTGATGATGGTTTTAATGTTAAATTTGAAAATGATTCTTGAAATTTTTTTATTCTGAAAATGCTTTAGTATTTTCTTAACTGTGAAATGAAAATGTTTATGCTATTTATTTAAAATCTTTATCCATGAAAAATATTAATTTTTTAAATGCTTTTCATTAAGAGTCATGGCTTTGGCACAAAATATTAGGACAATACAATATACATTCACTTAGAAAACATACTAGGAAGAACATAGTGAGAGACCTACCCAAACATGAGTTTCCAAATGACTAAGTGTGTACTCCCTATCAAAAGGGAAAGCAACACAAAATCTATTTCAACCCAAATAAAGAAGTCTCAACTTCTCAACCTCTTGAGTTGGTTTACATGGATTTGTTTGGACCATCTAGTGTTTCTAGCTTAAATGGTAAGAACTATGTCTATTTCTTAGTAGATGACTTTTCTAGATATACTTGTGTATACTTTTTAGCTAAAAAAGTGAAACTTGTTCTTACTTTGTTAAATACTCCAAATATGTAGAGAACCTGTGTGCACTTAAGATTAAAACTCTAAGAAGTTATCATGGTCGTGAGTTTGAGAATCATGAATTTGAATCCTATTGCTCATACAATGGCTATAGTCATAACTTTTCTGCCCTTGGACACCTCAGCAAAATGATGTAGTAGAAAGGAGGAATATAACCCTACAAGAAATTTCCAGAACCATGCTAAATGAGTATGACCTGCCTATTTACTTTTGGACTGAAGCTGTGAAAACAACTTGTTATGTTATCAATAGAGTCTTAATCAGACCTGTTCTTAAGAATACCCCTTATGAGTTGTGGAACCATAAGAAACTTAAGGTTAACTATTTCAGAGTCTTTGGCTGCAAAGTCTTTATTCTTAATACCAAAGATAATCTTGACAAGTTTGAATCCAAGAGTGATGAAGGAATTTTCCTAGGTTATTCTATTTCTAGTAAAGTCTATAGAGTTTTCAATAAGAGAACCAAATGTGTGGAAGAATTTGTTCACATCATGTTTGATGAAACTGATCCACATGAGCCTAAAATATCTCTTGAAAATATTGGAGAAGATTTATCTGTTCTGGACCTTAATGAAAAATCAAATGAACCTGTTATAAAGACAACCAGTTCTGGAAATTTTCCAGAACCTGATTCTGTTGATTCCCAACCTATTGATGAACCTGAAGTTTCTAGTCCTACCTTTACTAGATCAACAAGAATTATAAAGAATCATCCTTTAGATGCTGTTGTAGGAAATCGTGATAGAGGGACACAGACTAGTGCTTCTCTTCAAAATCAGGTTGAACATCAAGCCTTCTTGTCACACCTTGAACCTAAAAACATTGATGATGATATGAATGATGAATTTTGGGTTATTTCTATGCAAGAAGAACTCAATCAGTTTGAAAGAAATAAAGTTTTGAATCTTGTTGCAAAAACTAAGGACACTTTCACAATAGGAATTAAATGGGTGTTTATAAATAAAGTAGATGAATCTGGAAACATAGTTAGGAATAAAGCTAGGATAGTTGGACAAGGCTATAGTCAAGAAGAAGGTATTGACTATGAGGAGACTTTTTCTCCAGTATCAAGATTAGAATCTATTAGGATTTTACTTGATTATGGTGCACATCTAAATTTTAAACTATATCAAATGGATGTCAAGAGTGCATTCTTAAATGGATATATTGCTGAGGATGTTTTTGTTGAACAACCACCTGGATTTTCAAACCCTCATTTTCCAAATCATATTTTCAAACTATCAAAAGCTTTATATGGTTTAAAGAATGCTCCAAGAGCTTGGTATGATAGATTAAGTACATTTCTAATTTTTAAAGGTTTTGCAAAAGGAATTGTTGATCCTACTCTATTTATAAAATGAATTTCTAAAGATGTTTTAGTTGTACAAATTTATGTAGATGATATTATTTTTGGATCATCAAAAACTACATTATGTACTGATTTTTCTAAAATGATGCAAAATGAATTTGAAATGAGTTTAATGGGTGAACTTAAATTCTTTCTTTGTTTTCAAATGTTTCAAAATGATAATGGAATTATTTTATACTAACAGTAAATATACTAGAGATCTTTTAAAACGTTTTGGATTGGATAGCACAAAAAGTAGTGACACTCCCATGAGTACCACCTGTAATATGGATCTTGATGAAAATGGTAAATCTGTTGATCAAACTACTTATAGAGGAATGATTGGAAGTCTACTATACCTATATGCTAGTCTTCCTGATATTATGTTTTGTGTGTGTATGTGTGCTCATTTTCATGCAAACCCAAAAGAGTCATATTTAAATGCTATAAAGAGAATTTTCAAATACCTCAAGCATACTCCCAATTTAGGACTATTCTATCCCAAAGGAAAATCATTTGAATTAGTTAGTTATTCTGATGCTGATTTTGCTGGATGTAAGTTAGATAGAAAAATAACCTCTAGAACATGTCATCTTTTAGGCAAGTCACTAGTATCATGGTGTAGTAATAAACAAAATTCTGTTGCATTATCAACTGCAGAAGATGAATACATAGCTACTAGAAGTTTTTGTGCATAAATTTTGTGGATGAAACCCACATTACTAGACTATGGATATCAATTTAGACATGTCCCAATAAATTGTGACAACACAAGTGCTATTAATGTTTCTAAAAATGATGTTTCTCAATCTAGGACCAAACATATTGATGTAAGATATCACTTTTTGAGGGATCATTATCAAAAAGGTGATATCACTTTGGAATTCATTGGTACTGAATGTCAACTTGCGGATATATTCACTAAACCATTAAATTCTGAAGGATTAGACTACATTATAAATGATCTTGGTATGATTAACCATGAGTAAATATCATACTGATCTTAACGTTTAATACTTCACTGTACTTTACTTTACGGTTTCATACTTACTGTTTTATGCTCATGGTCTGACAACTCACTGTCTCACCGTGACTATATAAAATGCTCACTGTCTCACCATGATGACTATTTTTCTGTCTCACCATAATACCTACTCATGGTCTCACCCTGAGAATTATGTTTATTCTTATTTTAACCCATATCGCGGTAATTTTTATTTCACCGCTATTTGATTTCCCATGTTTTTGTTTTTATGACGTTTGACATTCCCAAATGATAAAATATAAGGTTTTCATTCCATTCCTTACCAGAACTCTCTCCTAAACCTTCTCTTCCATCTCACTCGAACCTCCAGTGAAATCCAAGGATGAAGCGTCCATCTTCACCCTCATCTTATAAGCACCGCTGTAAGAAACAAAAGAGGATACCGAGGATAGCTCCCGAAGGACCTCTAAACCCAAACCTGGTAAGCCGTACAGTTGTACCTGAAAAACAGGATTGCCCTAAATGGTTGTTGTCTAGAAGATCATTAGTTTTGAATGTTTTAAGAGAATAAGGATGGCTTGAATAGTTCACTGGACAGAATAGACTGATTTACCCAAGGTTTTTATCTCAATTCTATGAGTATGTGAAGTTCTCTTTTGAGTTTGGAGAAAGCTTTATGGTAACCAGCTGGATCGATGGTGAGAAGTTCTCTTTCTCTTCAAGGTTCTGGGATGCATACCTAAGAATACCACGTGAAGGAGTTTGTGAAGATTACCAGAGAGACCCTCCTCCAAAAACCGTCATATTTTACCTGGAGACTTCTTTGGAAAGCCTAACTGGAAATGGAACCAAGAGAAGGGAAATAACTGCTGAACTAGATGGGGAGACAAGACTTCTGTTCAAGTTTGTTCAGAATTTGGCTAGTCCAAGAAAAGGGGATTTTGCTGTGATGAAGTATCAGGATGTGTTCCTGATTCACCTATTGAAGAATGGTCATAAGATCAATCTGTGTAAGTATGTTATCAACCATATCTGTGAGCCGATCAAATTAACTTCCAAATCCACCTCCCTGTTTTATTCAAGGATGATTTCAGCTATGATAGTTGCAAAAGGGATGGTTGGACCGAATGAAGAAAAATTAGAGGACCTAGATTACTGCCTATCCATGCCTTACATCAGAAGGATGAAGATTATCTAGAATCCCTGTAAAAAGTAGTGGGTTGAGGATAGTGATCAACTGTATAAAAAGTTTAATTCTGTTGACTATCCAAGAAGGCCTATGAACCTAGCTGATCCAAGTTTGGAACCAGATGAAGTGGCTGAGTATTCGGATGAAGAAGAACAAGAAGATGTAACAGATGAAGTACCGCCTAGAGAAGAACCTGAAATACCTTAAGGAGAGGAAGTTGTTGTTGAAAAAAAGGTCTATGGATCCTTTAGTTGTTCTTCATGAGGAAGAAGCTCATCCTAATGCTGCAAGGAAATAAGTTTTTCTTATTTCAGAACAGCAAGAAACCCTATAGGAAGATCTTGTTGAAGACAATATTTCTGTTGAGAAAGAAGCAAGCCTGGAAGCTCATCTAGTGGACTAATCAGTTCCTGAGATTATACCATCCACTGAAGAAAGGATGGAAATTTCCTTTTAGCTGGGAAGGAAAGAGTTTGCTGAAGAGATTAGGGATGATCCTATGGATCTTGTCCATGTTCCTGAACCTCAAGAATCTGGAAGGGAAGCACAAGTTGAGGGGGAGAAACCTCAAAACCTTGATATTGTGGAAGATGGATCTGCTGAAGCTTCTAAACCATCTATCACTTTTTCTGTGTAATCTTGGTATGAGTTACCAAGATTTTATGATGTGAATGAGTCACAGTAAGTGACTACAACTAGAATGGATCTTTCTTCTCAGTTTCAACTGAAGTCCTTAGCTCATCCAGAACAAGAGCCCCAACCTCAATCTGAATCAGAATCTGAGTCTGAAGATGACTCTGATCCTCCACCAGAATCTGGACCTCTACCTTTACATGAATCCTTACCTGAGCATCACTCATTTATGACCAACGATGATCTGAATGTTTTTAGAGAGACTTTGTTAACTGGAGTTGAGAAAATTGTCTCCACTCAACCTCGCCCAGTGACTCAGTTAAGTCAAGAAGATGCATCAATTCTCTTGGAAAATATTATCTTGCATATTCAACCAAGGATGATCTAAGAAATTCAAGAAGTTAGAGTAGAGAATAAGTTGCTGAGTGATGATGTTGAATATATGAAAAGTATGGTAGCAAGTCTGCAGAATGAGTTATCTTTGAGATCAGAGCCTACTCCTGTTTCTGCCCCTGCACCTGTTGTTGTTTCTCCTGAGTCTTCTGATTCCCTCCTTGATAGGGAGATTGTGTCTCAAGTTCATCCATACCTACTATATTTTGATGAAAAGATTGGAAAAAGACACACCAAAATTCTGGAACGCATGAGAGAGCTTGTGGAAAATCTGAATAATCTTACAGATGAATACACTGGATGCCTGTAAAAAGTTCTGAAACAGCTCAAAGTTATAACTGAAGATATCAAGGCTTCACCAGCTTCTGGTCAGACCATCACACCTTCTTTGGATGATTCTATGATGATATCGATAATAAAGGAATAATTTCGGAATTTCTTCAATGCCTTGGATCTATCTTCTTTGATAGAAGTGATTAAGAATAGTGATAGAGCATTGGACGTGGTTAGAATTCATTCTAAGATATCCAATGATGATCAACAAGAGATCACCAAGAAAATAGATTTATATCTCTCCCAGATTTTCTCTAAAAGTGATATGACAGATCACTTTAGATATCTTGGGGAAAATTTGAGAATCCCTCCGGTGACTCAAGCTTTTAAAGCTCAAGTTCAGAAACTTACAGAGTTCACCATATTGTTGGACAGATTTCTGGAGAATAAGGATGATTTTGAAAAGGCTATGAAATATGGTGGTGAAATCATTAATGATTTCATCAATCTTTTGATGCCATATCTTCATGTGCAGAGTACTGCTATAGTTTCTCCAACTACTGCACCCCGTAGACCTGGTTTACCAACCATAGCCTCAACTGCCATGACAGTTAGCCAAGCTCATTCTCAGATCCAGCCAGTCATTCTTGACTAACCATAGACTAGATATTCTACTACTCCTACTTTGGCTCCATCTGTTTTTGAAGGTCTACCCTTACCCTCATTGTCTACCACATCTATGACTTCTTCTACATCAGTACCAGCTCCTACTGCTGATAAAGGCAATGAGAAGGTGGATCCCTGAAGAGTCCGAGGACTGTTTTTCTTTTTGATGGGATGTCTTTTGTTGTATCATGTTTTATTGTATTCTAAACCCTTTGTTTAATGTCAAATGCATTGTTTCATTCTGTCAAATTTTTGATAATCCCAAAAGGGGGAGAAAAACAAGTGTCAGTTCTATAATTGTATAAATGGGGGAGAAAAACAAGTGTCAGTTCTATAATAGTATAAATGGGGGAGAAAAACTACATGTGTCCATTCTATAATGTTTTTTCTATGCTAGTATCTTTAATATTACATGACATTTATATTCTAACTATATCTGATTTGTGATCTTCAAAATTGGGGAGATTTTTGGACTCCTCATGTGTTAATAATGTTTTAATGATCACAAATCATATTACTGTTAATTACTCTCAATCTTCATTGCACATCTTGCTAATTCTCTTCAATCACAATAATAGCTACACATGATCTTTTAATGATCACAAATCTTATTACTATTAATTACTCTAAATCCTCATTGCACATCCTGATAATGCTCTTCAATCTCAATAAGAGCTACACATCATGTTTTAATGATCACAAATCATATTATTGTTAATTAATATTTTTATTATTTAAAATTCTCATGCATGATCACAATTCTCACATATATTATCACACCTTTATATTTATGATTCAAGCTCTTTTACTCTCTCGTGATTAAACTTAATCAATGTTCTGAATATTACTCTCTATGTCCAAATGGAGAAATTTTTCTAAGTATGCAGACACCGTGAAGGACTCGCCGTGACCAGACACCGTGAAGGACTCACCGTGACCCAGACACCGTGAAGGACTCACCATGAAGGACACACTGTGACCAAACACCATGACCAGACACTGTGACCAGACACCGTGACCAGAAACCATGACCAGAGACCATGACCAGACACTGTGACAACATACCATGAAGAAGACACAGTTTCTATAATCACTCTGACACCATTCCTTAACTTTTTGTCAATATTATTTAAATAATGATAACGGTTATATTTGTTGTTTTAATGCAATTAATGTTATTTAATGATAGTTGTTGGCATGTCAGGAAACCGCATCCCGTACCTATGAAAAGTGAATCATTCATACTGCCAGAACATATGGAATATAAGGAAGATTAAGACACAATACACGAAGAAGGAGAAGCGGTGTGCAAGTGTGAATATACAACATGAAGAACTTACATACACCCGAGAGCACTGTGCTGAACAAACAAAACAATCCTGAACAAGAAGGAGATTGCAAGTCTTTCATAGAACTCTCATGAATGAAATCCAAAACCTCTGGAAAACACACGTCGAATCAAGAGATCTTTCTCACTCCTGAAGAAGATAAGATGAACTACGACACTCTGTTTTTCAATAGAAAAACCAGAGAACGACTCAGATGCATTCCTGCTAAATCCAACGAGTCCAGAGCTGCATTGATAATCACTAAAGCTTTCAAAACTCTCATCTATCTTCTCTACGTGATTTATTTATTTACTTTCAAGAATTGTGGTGTACTCTGCATTTCTTATACACACACTGTCTCCTGTACTAAACTGGAGGATATCAAATCCTCACTCCAAATCACTTTTCTTTGTTTACCCACGTCAACTATGGAAGAGGTCCTTGCGTGGCCTGGTATTTTCTTTGTTTCCCACGTAGAACAGTGGTGGAGGTCCCTGCGTGGCCTGGACAGTTTTGTAAACTGTTGTTAACCCTGATCCTGGGTGTGGATCAAATTTATATAAATTTGAGAGGACTAAGTCTCAGCTTGAGACTGAACCTCTTGTTATACATGTTGTGCATCTTTAATTTACGTTTAAAGTATACTACATATATCTTATTTATTCCGCTACTATTACTTTGAAATACCAAACTATTTTAAAGTTACTTTGATAGTTAAATTAGCAAGTGATTACACTTATTGTAAATCAATAGGTTAGCTTCAAAAGTTAGTTTGAACTTGTGGTTAAATTAAATAAGACTTAATCAATCTTAGAGAAGCTATGTGAACATTTACAATCTGTATAAATTCATTACAGTTTAACTTATTTTATAAATCGGGGGATTTTAACTAGACAATATTTTAACAGAAATTTTAATTGGAACTCAATTCACCCCCCCCTCTTGATTGTCCACTCTGACCAACATTTGGTATCAAAGGGTTCGTTTTTTTAAAGTATTTTCAAGATACTCTATTTTTCAACTTTGATTTTAGTTGCATCTTTAATGATCTTAAATTTATATTAGTCCTAATTTTTTATCTCTGTAAATTATCTTTCTAAAATCTAGTTATGGATAATAGACTAGAGGGTGCTGCTACTAACATGCCACCTTTCTTCAATGGTACAAACTATGCTCAATGGAAACTGAAAATGAAAATTCATTTAGAGAGAATGGGTTTTGATATTTGGACTGCCATAGAATCATAATATAAACTTCCCACTACTGTTAGATCCACTTGGGTTGAACCTACAAAGACTTCTTACAATAATAATTGTAAAGCTATGAATGCCTTGTACTGTGCTTTAGGAGATGAAGAGTTTAATAGAATTTCTACTTGTAAAACTGCTTTTGAAATTTGGGATACTTTGGGTGTTTCTCATGAAGGAACAACCCATGTCAAAGAAATGAGATTAAATACTTATACTATTAAATATGATAATTTTAAAATGAATACTGATGAACCTATTTCTGATATGTATCTCAGGTTTAATGAGATAGTCAATACAATGAGTACACTTGGTAAAGCAGTTCCAGCAATGGAACAAATTATGAGGATTCTGAGATTTTTATGAGAACGATGGAGAGGCACCTCTGTCTCAATCAGAGAGTCATGTGACATTGCTGCTCTACCTATGAAAGAACTCATTGGTAAGATTATGATGTATGAGGAGGAACTCAAGGTGAATAAAGAGGAAGATGATGAACCTAATAGAAAATTTGTGGCTTTCAAGACTACTGCTTCAAAGAGCAAGGACAAATATAAAGCTCAACTACCTACAAAGAGTGGATTGTAATTTTCACACATAATTTACCATAATGTAATTTTTTATATAAAATTTAATTAAGTGTTTTAGAGAATTGAGATGAAATTAAAAATCCAATAAATGTTAATAGAAAAGTTTTTTCTTATATCAGCTATAGGTGTCTGTCAATAGTGGTCCATAACTCATGACCCATAATTTAAGCTTTAAAACATTGTCCAGTGAAATGTAATCTTATTATTCCATTAGTTATTTTTAATTTTATGTGTTTATTTATTAATAAAATTATTTTCCTTTAAGATATAGGATCCCATAAGAATTTCAAAATTTAAATTAAAAATTGAATATAATAAACATAACTGTGCTTCATGTATATGGAGTTTGACTATAAATATTGTGAAATTATTTTCTTTGACTATTGGAATATTATGATCATGAAGTTATTATTATAGATTTTATGATTTTGTGAATTTCCATCAATACATAAATTGAACTTTTGTTGGTCAATATAATAGTAAATATGGATTGAGTAGTTTTCTAAATGTTTCATTGGTGGTTCCATTATTTAATGAGATATGGTGAACAATTTTATCGATTAATTGTGGGTGTCAGTTGGTTTTATATATATAACGGATCTTCCATTTTAAAAGGGGAATTTAAAAAATTTATTTTAGTTAATAACGTGTCAGTAATGGAACTTAATTACCTTAAAATTGATGTTTAAGGTAAGTAAATTGTTATTATGATTGAAAGATGATTTTTTAATTTAATTGGACAGTTTTTAATGGTATTTGAAAATAAGATAAAAACATTTCTTTATTTTTAATGGTTTTTTCCTAAGGAAATACTGTGGGTAAATGTAATTGTTTGATAAATTTTTAATGTTTTCCTAGAAATACATTTTGAAATGAATTTTAAGAGAAAATAATGGTACTTTTAGTTAAGGATTTGGGTTAAGTTAATCTCATGTTGATGAATCATTATTTTTCTTAAATTATTTGCCCACATGAGTGTCAAACTTATGGTTTCAATTTTTTGGATCACTTTGGTATATTTTAAAGACCAAGGACTGGAGATGAATAATTAGTGTCAGCGTATTTTTAATTTAAATTTATCTTTATTCATTTCTTTAACATCTACTTGGTTGAGTGAAGAACTCTATCATTATCTCACGTTGCTTTATTCTTTATAACATCTTAATACACACAAACAAGGAGTAATGAGATTGTCAATGAAAACATTTAAATAACAGGGGATAATTCTTTGTTTTATTTATAAAAAACTCTTGATCACATGATGTACTAGTAATAAACCCATGATTATAATTATCCATGGATTATTCTATGACTCATATAGCCCCATCTCAGTAGTTTTATATACTACCACATGAATAGTTTTACAAAAATGGTAGGGTAACTATTATAATATCCTTCAACAATGTGGATTTAGCCTTATTATTAGTGTGTTTTATGGGTCTCCTTATTCAATTTATATTTCCTTCATCACAAAATGATTCAAATTATTATTCTTTTGTATATAAAACATTGCACAAACCATATTCATCATATTCATAGTAATATATAGAAAGGATAGTAATTCTTCAAACATAATAAAATAAAATAGATATTTTCCTTTTACATATCCTCTCTTATGATAATAAAATAAACATCTTATATGAAATCTACCCTTTGGAGAACCCTTCCTTATTATCTTTCTTCTCCTTTTTTTATCTTTGTGAAATAGGAATAAACTAGTTCTTCAAATATTCATCTTTTTCTAATATGCATATGAAACATATAATATCTTTTTTTATTTATTAAGTGAATATAGATATCACAATTTATTTTTCATCCTTATCCAATGCATAAATATTGAACTTGTTATATTCTCTGTCACTCTTCTATACTAACGGTGATTCAATTTTGAAGTTGTGTCAGTTCTCATAAATTTACTCTTCTTCTTTTTAAACTTTTTTATTTATATATTATGGATATTTCATCATTACTATTTTGAGAAAATAGTTTATAAAAATCTCATGATATTCTAATTCCATAAATACATCTCCATAAAAGTACATATATTTTATTCTTTTTTTAGAATTAAATTCCTCATGATATTTTGAAATATCATGACTTCCTAAAACATGTTTTATTTTACAAATTCATATTCATAAAACATCCACATGATCCAATTCATTCATATTCAATGTATTCATAGAGAATGAAAACTATAATCATGATCTTCTCCTTTCTTCATGGTACAAATCTGATATACATTATTCTTTATCCATAATATATACAAACCACTGTTATGAAAATCATAATACTCAAATTTGAAAGCATGAATTGCATTGAATCATATCAGTTGGTGTCCACTAGTTCTGAAATATCCATGTTTCACGGTATAGGGACTCATACTAGTAAAAATAATGAATTATACCCAGATATGAAATGACACAAATAATTACATAAAATGACTCATATACATGTCCATATATATGAACATCTAATTTTCAATTCTAGAACTATTTAACATCCACGTACCACCAAATATCTATACATCTAACCACCTGTATAAAGAATAAAATCATATTTTATATAAAATTAACTAACCATTACACAACCTAGATACGTCACTAATGTACAATATATAATTTTAGGGTTACCCATAAACACATCATAGAGATCCTAAGTTACCATTACATACTAAATGTAGGATTCCAAGACATGCCTTAATGAAACACTAAAATACTAAGATACCTTTATCCATGACAATATATTTATCAATTAAACTCACTCATGAATTTAATTACCATTATATAGTATCTTACCATCAAAATAAACCATATATAGAAAGATGAAACATAGTTTAACCATTATATACCAATATGTTTTTTTTTCAAATTTCATCTCTAAAATTTCATACAACATTAAAGAAATAGAATTATTTAAATTTCATTATAATTATCGAAAATCAATAAAAACACTTTCTATAAGACCATGGGTTTTGATGAATTATTATTTTTGAATAAATTAAGATTATGTACTAGCTTGCATTACATGCTACACCAAGTTATACATGTTTTTTACAAAAAACCATGTTAATATTAAAATAAATTAAAAACTGAGTTTAGTTTTGAGTACAAACAACACTGACTTTGTATTTTTTTACAATCAATACCGTGTCTAGATTGCGTTACATGCAACCCAGAGCATAGCTCGCATTTCACAAAATACTATGTTTGTACGGATCATGATATATTAGGGAAATATCAGTATAGTTTTCTGCTATCCATTTTAATGGTGAGTATGAAAATGATAAACTAAATTATTAAAATAAAATTTATTGATGTATAAAAAATTAAATATTTATAAACTAATTAATTAGACACGAATGTAAGAAATATTTTAATGTTAAGAATTTAATTTCTAATAATCATTTTTTCCAGGAAAAAAAATATTTTATCTCAATAAAGTAAAGTAAACATATTTTATGAATGATCTTATTGTCATATATATATATATATTCAAAATATATATTTAACATTTTCCTTACTTTTTTTCTAGATAAACGAGATGAATATATCCACCTTTACACATAAAATATATATTTCTCAAAATATAGTTTTGATTCCTTTTAAAGGCACATTGTCTCAAAATATACATGTTGAAACATGAATACATTATTTACAAAAAGATAATATTCTTTTATTACTATATATTGTCAAATTTGTTTCAGGGAGATATTCTATGATTTTTTTTTCTGAAAAGTGTTATTTATTTATGTAATGTAAAACACTAGATTTTAATTGAAAATTTCATTTTAGTATCATTTAATTATATAGGTATATTATATAATAACCGGTTTTTAATGTATAATAAGTTCAATTATAGATGAATAAATCCAATTTAGGTCATTATAATTAATTTCACATTGAAATTTGAAATAAAAAGATTTTAAACTTTTGAACACTTTTACTTTATAAACTTCTGGTCTCATCCCATCTATAGGAATAATTTTAAATTAATTTTTTCCACTAGTATGATTGGAATTTTGAAAATTAGATTCCATGTTTATAATCATCATTATTTATAATGTCTAATGATTCCAACAAAAATATTCACCAAAATGAATAGTGAAGATAGTTAAACGTAATCACATCGATTAAGAGAAAAACTTGTTTAATAAGAGATTAATCATTAATATTAAGGGGTATAATAAACTAGAAACATTTGATATGAATTTAATGGACATTTTTCTATCTTAAATATTCAAGGATCAAATTAGGGGCACTATGGAATAATTTTTGTTGTACAAACATGGGTACACCAAACACATATTAAAAATACCAAGTGTGTACTCTCCCCTACTTATGAATGGACAATCCATATTACCCACTCCTCACACCCTCAAAACCAAATCATTCAGCTAATAAATAACAAAATAACTTATCCACTACCTCCTCTCCTCTAGGAATCCTTAATTTTTCTATAAATTCATCTAAGAAAGTCTTTTGGTGAAAACCGAAAGGTGATACCTAAAGAAGAGGTAATGTTCATCATCAAATGTTTTTATTTTATTTATTCCTCAAAATCCTTAAATTATTGTTATACCATGATTATATAATAAATTTAATATGATAAATATAGTAATTTTTTTATGTTAACATTATTAAAAACAATTTAACACTCATTCATCAAATGGGAAATGAAATTATCATTAATGTGTACAGTAGACTGCCGCCTCTTCAACCGATGTAATTCATTCTTTTCCATTACCACATACAATTCTTGGTAATAATGATGTAAATGAAGTTAATATATCATATTTATGATATTTAAGTCATTATTTTTATAATATATTTTGTTATCACACATATAATTTGGTTTTAAATTTTATGGGAATACGATAATGTTGTTTGTGTGTACGACAGACGATCACCTCACAATGAAATGTGATTCATTCACTATTTTAATGGAAGGTGATAATGATGGTTTTAATAGAAATATGATATATATAAGAAATAATAATTAAAATGTAATTAAATTATATTTCTATCATTTAATTTTATTTCTTTTGACATGACTATAAAATAGAATCATCATTCATGTGTACGTACGACCTACCATATCTATAAACGGTGGGTTTTCTTTTCTATTTATATCATTACTAGAATTTTAAAAATACAGATATAGTCAATATATAAGATATTTATATCATGCTTTAAATTTTTTAAAAGATAAAATAATGATATCTCTTAAAGGATTAAGAATGAAAAAGTGAAAACGTGTACAAAGAATATTGAAGTTATTACCAAATACATAACTTATACATGTAATTCTTAATAAACATGTATATATAATGTCATAAGTAAATAGTTTCTGACATTATATATGTGAATATGGTAATATGATAGTTTATAGTAAACTTATATTTATTTTATGGTAGGTTTTAATGATTAAATTGGAAGAAAATATTTATGGTATTGGGATTTTTACAATCACATTTATTTTTATGAGACACATTCTTAATTCACCACTCATTATTTTGTATTGTGTATATAATTACCTAAGAAATTTTTTAGGAATACTGTAATTTAGTTCCTAATAATAAATGTTTCATTTTATTTTATTATTTCACATTGATGTTCATTTAAATATTTCTCATTTAGTATGGGAATTTCTATTCTAAATTTTATATCTATGAGAGTTATTCCATAATCACCCATAGTTAATTTTTTGTGCCATATATACTAAAATATAAGAATTTTTTATCATAAATTTATTTTATTTTATGATATATAAATTCAATATGATGTTATTAATTTACAAGACTATGGATTCAATAGTTACTCACGTAGTAATTGATTTCAGTCTCCCTATTAATTTCCACATGATGAAATCCATATTCAACATATATTTATAGTTTTTGGTGTCTATACTTATAATGGATTTATTTTTTATTATTATAATTTGAGTTCTTTGGGTTTACATTGTAATTTCAGGATATATCTTTCATTGAGATTATAGTTTAAAATTTACCAAAAGAGTAATGGACTTTTTTTAACAATTTTTCATTTTTTGTGACATATGTTATGATATGCCCCAATATCCCTTTATGAATTTTATATAAATTCCCTTTGAAATGTAATATATTGAATTTATATGTCATTATAATATTTTACATTCAATTTTATTATATTCAATGATGGATATTATGATTCAAGTTTACAAAATTGGTAGTAACATTATGTTATAATCTCATCGCTTATAAATATTGTTTATAGTTATGATTCAATTGATGAAATCAAATGATCCATCTATCAAGAAATAGAATGATTTTTCTTACCCATTAGAAATTCATTATATCTTCATGTAATGGTTCCATTTTTTAAACTCTATTTTCTGATAGTTTGACTAGGGATGTTTTCACCATATTTTCCCACGAATCTACATTGAATATGATTTCTCAAGAGAGACAATTGAGTTTTTATTGATTTCAGTTGGGAATACTTATGATAGATGTAGTGGGTGGTCTCTCAGATATGGGTTTATTTCTGTTCACCTTGCATGCGGTATGGTCATTGGTGGGTATTGTGTTATCATGGGATCATGAAGATATTTCTATAGAAGGATGTGTTTGGTTCAGGTGATTGTGGTAATGTTTTGAATCCATGAGTGATGAAAGTGTTAAGAACTAGATGGGTGTGTTTTGGAATGTTTCTTCCAACCTGAAATAAAGCCATTAATGGGATCTTTATCTGTATGTGTTGGATCTTTTCAGTCGGCTGAAATGATATTTGGAGGATCACAATTATGTTGTGTAGGTTTTGGTATGCTCTAAATGTCATGATGGGATGTGCATATTGAGAAAGTCGATCCCCCTCAATGGTGCATACATGGACGTAAATAATGAGGAGGTTTTGAAATTTGGATGTAATGATAAAAATAATAAGGGGAAACATACAGTTGATGCAGTGTGAATAGACCACGATGACAGGGCTTTGTGTTCAATTCATAGAATTAGTGAAGAGGGTCTGATTAAATCTTCTAGCTCATTTGAAAGACTAGGAGGAGTGGTGGTGCGTGCAGTGAATTATTCAGACCTAATTAATGATATCTCAAATACATTATTGTACAAGGAGGTTGTGTGTACTCTAGTTGATTAAAAACGAGTGGTGTTGCTGAGGGAAACCAGTCCGTCTACCCACAAGTGATATATTCACTCAATTTAGGACTCACCTTCTACTAATGTGGACAGTGTGGAGGCATCATTTAGGATGAGTCCTAGAAAGAATTTATTGGCTATAAATCTTGGAAACTATTTCAAAAGTTTGGATATTCAAGAGTTGGTCCATCACCAATGTGTGGAAAATACTAAGGAGAAATACCTATATGAGGAAGATTATTACAATGAAAACTTCACCAACTATTAGTGGTTGATTTTGAGGGGAATTTTGGTAGATGTATTCACCCAAGGAGAAATAAGGGATAGAAGGGACCACAATTTTTGAGGAGATGTATTTTGACCAAGGGAATGAAATCCAAAGGTAGTGAGGACTATTCATACTTTCCAAAGAAGATGGAAACATGGTTAGCTAAAAAGGTGGCGGCCAACAAGGTTCCTAATGGTAAAGGTATTGGGAAGGACTAGTTTCATAAGAATAGCATTAAACATGAAGGTGAAAATCTACTAGATGAAGTTGGAGGTCCTAAGGGACATGAGTAGTTTTTTGACATGGTGGAACTTCCACCTCTTGAACCAAGGACTATTGATAAGAGAAAAGATTGAAGTTTGGAAGAATAGAAAGAGAATCTATGGGAGATTACTCTTCACTCTATGAAAGAAATCATAAAAAGAGTTGTCATAATCAATCCTATAAAAGAGGAGGTGAACAAAATCTATTAGATAATGAATCATGTTGATCTAAATAATGACCAAAGTGCGTCGATTAACAAAAAAGACTGTATTAGGGAATTAAGATTCAATGAAACTAATATAAAATTGGGTGAATATATAAAAACTTGGGATATGATTTCGGATCACTTTGATGATATGCTTTAGAATGATCTGTAAGTAAAGGTATCTATAGTTAAATGGATTCTATACAGGGGGTTTGATTCCACTAATATCACTCTCATATTTAATGATTTTTTCTTCTTTATATGTTGACAGACTTTGTTTTTTGTCCTTATTAGGTTTCCAACTATTTCCTTAAAACTATTTTTTGGAATAAATATTTATTTTTTAGTCAATTAGACAAATAATGTCACATCCTAAATTTTTTATGTTTCAAAATTCTTTACAATAAATCTTAAATCATCTTTCATTATTTTTCATGTTTATTTTCGAATAAAAATATTTCCAAATGGTTTTATTTTTCCAAAAATGTTATTAAAATAGGAAAGTGTATTTTATTCCAAAAAATATTAAAATGAATTTTAAAAGATTTCAGGATATGTTTCCAATGTCATTTTCGATAAAAATGGATTTTATTTTTTTATAAAGAAGTTATTCAATGAATGGTTGTTTTTTCCATATGAAATTCCCCAAGTGATCTTAAAAAATACTTCTCTCTATAAATGACATCTTTTCATATAGTTTTTTCTTTACTTTGGATATGATCCAAGGATATCATTCTAATTAATTCTTTAAATAAATTATGATTAAAATGAAATGTTTTTTTATAATTCTAATTTCTCTTCTACAGGTTATACCGGTATAAAATTCATATTAAACCCGCATAATTTTACAAGTTAGGGTATGATTATATGATTATGAAAACTGTATCATTTCATGTTGTTATGATATGATGAAATTTTTATGATTCCCATTTCATTTCTTGGGTTATGATATGATATTTATGAATCCAATCTCTTTTTATACTTAATGATATAATTAATGATTAAATATCATGTGGAACACATATGAATGATTTCATTTGGTGATGGGTGGGACAAGTATCTCCCTTAATTAATTAGGGTAATTATTTATATATAATTAAGAAGACATGGTTGGAATAGGGACTAAACCTCAATTTGAATGAGACTTTGTCAACTAATGTGCCACTAGGAGTGAACCAGGACTACTATGACGGTCTTTGAAGTGAAACATGAAAACATAGATAGTCTTGGAAGTGGACCTTGAATTCTAAAATGGGTTGGGGAATGAACCCATTCTTCTAAGATAAACTTGGAAGTGAACCTTGAATTTTATGGAAATTATTTCATATGTTTATATTTCTTCCAAAATTCCATGTGTTATTATTATGTTATTCTATCTTAGAATTTGATCATGGTTAACTAATAATTCCTATCATAATATCTACCAATATTTATTCCATTACTCATGTTTTGAATTTTTTATATGTTCGGTTTTGTCTTCAAATTTTATTATCATGTTATCATAACCTTATATTCATGTTATGCTTTATTATATACTTTATTTACCCTTAATGGGAATCTAAGATTACCCATTCTTATGTTTCAATTTACTATGTTAAGAATAACAATTTTATGTATGATAAATAAATGGTAATATCTTTGTTGGAAACATTGAAGATCATTTACCATGTTAAAAGTCTGTGTTTCTTATTTCCAAATACACTATAATATTCTGGTCCCCAGGCATGACCTTTTTTAATGTGATTAATATTCATCTAAAATCATGTCATATACATGTAATAAAATCCTAGGTCTCCATATTTTATATTATAGGAAGAGTTTATTTATTCTTGGGCTACAAGAATCAGAAAATTGTAGTGAGATCACTAATGATATTTCTAAGGATATTTATAGGGATATTTATAAGGATAAGTCAAATGATGCGTTGAATTTTATGAAACATTACTATAATTTTAGTAATAGATATATTTAGTTTTTTTATAGAAACACATCCCTATCTTGATACATTAAAAATATATGGATCTAGAAAATATGTAAAAATGGGAATCTACCCTAGAAATACAACATTGATATAGACTAGGTTAAGAACTGGTTCCCGAAAACATGGTTTACTACATACCTAGTTTGACACTCATGAGTTATATGATATGGAAATTACAAAACACTTTATAAACCAGCATAAATAAATTTAATTAAATATAACTATGAATAACCAAGAATGAACTAAATTTTTCATAGATTATTAAAGAGATTCCATGATTTATACATCATATGAGTGATTTTTAGGATTATGTGGTTATCGTCTATAATTATCATTTCTCAAACTCTACATTATAGTATTATTCCATGGAGGTAAATAGAATGAATAAGGATTTCATTTAATGTGACAGTTGATTTACTAATCAGAATCAAATTGACATGATTACTAAGGAAAAGGATATTGCGATTAGGCCTAACAAATTTTCATGGAACATTATTAACAATGATTACCTTAACAATTTCATAGAATTAGGAAAGAATAAAAGGAACTATTTTGATGAGAGTTTAGGTAGTTGAGACCATCTATGGAATATTATTCCATTTTCAATATTTCAATAATGCGGGAGGAAACACACTCGAGAATGTCTCAATGGGCTAAGAAGATGTTTTGACTATGGAAAATAAATACACAAAGCAAGTAAATAGAATGTTAAAATGAAAATTTCTGTCACTACAATGGTTGAGAAAAATGGGCTCTCTAATATATCATTAACATTTTAGTTCTTTATGTGTGAAATTTATGTGAATTATGAAAATTGATTTACTAATTGGAATGATCACAAATAGAGGAATCATGGTGGTGGGATTAAATGTCATACCGCTGAAAATGAAAAAACTATGAATGAAATATAAAATGAATGAAGTATTAAGGAAGATCATGATGAATCTTAGTCAATGGATTAACAATGAGGTGGAATAATCCCAGTGTTTAGGTATTTGGATTCAAGAATTATGAATTGTGAAATATATAAGGATTTTAGTATAATATATTAATTATTGATCTGTATATAGATGTTGAATAGTCTGAGGACCTAGAATTGCATTTTAATGAGAAGTTTATATTTTATGAAAAAATAAAAATTTTGGGAAATTATGCATTAATATGTTTCTTATGTTGATAAAATGGTGTTTATTTTTGATAAAAAAAATGTTTGATGTGAATAATGTAAATCTAATAGTATTGATGACCTCAGAATAGATAAAAGATAAGTTTAAAACACAATTTTTTGTAGGATTAATGAATTTAATATCATTTTGGGTTTAAATAATTTAATAAATAGTTTTTTATCAATATAAGGAATTAAGGGCCATGTATGATTTGAAAAATGTTTTATGGTAATTAAGTTTAGTAATATGTTTTAATATAATATTTGATGAAGGTATTCACATGTTTGGTACATTACAACCATTATCTAAATAATTATACATGGGGGATCAATGTAAATATTATTATGAGAAATTTGGTGAACTTCATTCTAAAGTTTTGAATATTTTTCATTCCTACATGTAAAAATTTTAACCATTTTGGTGATGGTTTATATTTTAAATTGAATGATGATTTTGAGATTAATGTTTCACAATATGAGGATTTTTTCTTGTTGTAAAACCTATACTAACCATTTTGGTGATGATTACAGAATATTTATGGAAACAAATATCATTCTATTTATGGATTTTATTATCCATTAGTGCTTCAAACAAAAAAAATTCTTCTATATTTCTTGGTGTAAGTGATAAAGCGAAAATTGATTAAGGAATAACCAATGGATGAGATTTTTCTTATGAAATGGAATGAAATAAATAATATATATCTTCATATAAAAAATATTTAACTTTAGTAAAATGACCTTGCAACGAAAATGTTATCCTATTACCATCATTTCAGATGGATGAAATGGTCCCTTATATCATCATAGATATGACATCTTGTGATCATTAAATTTCTATGAAACACCCAATTTAGTTTGATCAATGATCTTAATCACATTAGATAATTATTTACACATTTATTTAGTGTCCAAATATTCATCTACCACCTATGTTTCCTTATGTGGAAACCCAGTTATGAGTTACATTGGGTAAACCACATTTTTCCAAGATTACCTTTTTAGAGGATGTTTTATTATTCATTTTTTGATGTTGGTTTCTATGAAAGAAACATTAATGAAATAAAACATTAATGATATAGAAAAAAAATTTATGGAACATATAGTTTAAGTGGGGTATAATGTAATACCCTGAGTTTTGATGAATTATTTTTCAAAAAAATTAAAACTATTTTCTGTTTTGCATTGTAAACTTCACTAAGTTATGATTAATATGTAAACATCTTTAAGTTATTATTTCCCTATATTAAACACTAATTTTATCATTCAGTACATGAAAAAATGAATTATACATGTGTTACAATAAATATCATGTTTACATTGCATTACACACAACACTGACCTTAACATATGTTATACACAACACTATGTTTAAACAAAATGTGTCTAATTATTAAAATATTAGTACGGTGATCTCCTTGACATTGGAAAGGAAGATAAGAAAATTATTAAGGAAGTCATTAAAATATATTAAATTCATGTTTAGCAAATAAATTATTTTTCAATCAATTATTTATAAATGAAAGTGAAACATATTGAAAATAAATAAATTCTTTCTCTAAAAAACAATTTTTCCATACACAAACATGTTTTTTCACAATAAATTAAAAAAAAATTATAAATTATTTTATATAAATGTATTTATTATATTTAATCAACTATATAAATTCATATTATGGGTTCTCCTGGAAAAATATACGAATAAATCCAATTTTACAGTGAAAAAGATGTATTTTTCAAAAAAGAATTTTTATCGCCTTTTAATGGAGCAATTATTTTAAATCAAAATTTTGACACTTTTTTATATTGTATTTTAAGAAATAAAATTTATTTTTAAATCACAACATCATAATTATCTTAGGTTGAAATTTCGGGATTATTTCAAAAAAAAGTCATTTTTTGATGAATAGTGAAAATATATAATTTCAATTGAAAACTGCTTTTTCATAGTATTTATTTATATAGTTAAATTATATTTTTCTACTGTTATATTAGTTCACTTATAAATAAATAAATTCAATTTATCTGATTTCATTCAATTTCACAATGAAATTGGATATAAAACCATTTCATTCTTTTGAACATTTTCATATAAAAACCTTATTATCTCATCCCGTCTATGAGATTAATTTTTAATTAAATTATGACACTTATTTGATTGTAATTTGAAAAAATAAAATTAATATTTGGAATCATCAATCCAAACTACTTATAATAACCAAAAAATTATTTATGAACAAAATCATTAGTGAATACAATTATAAATAACCATAGTTATTAATAGAAAAATGAGTTTACCACGGGAATAAAAAAGTTATACAAGGGAAATTATAACCTCTAAACTTTACAAAAAACAATTTTATGGAAATATTAAGTCTTTACCATTTCATGGATATATTTTGAGGCCTTATGTAATAGTTGGGTTTGGTAAAAACGTGGGTAAACCTATCTTCTTTTTAAAAATGCCCAGTCTGTCCTCTCTCACACTTATAAAGGCCACACACTGCTCCCCTATCTTCATTCCATAAAAAAATTGGATGAGAAAATTAATTTGAATATAACTTCTAAAATTACATCCTATCATCCCATATTCCCTACATCGGATATAAATCTTACTGTGGAATTCCTTTGGTGATAACCAAAAGGAGATACCCGTATGAGAGGTAATGTTGATCAATGAACGTTGTAATTTTATTTCTTTATAAAACCCCTTATATTATTTTTTAGAATATTTTATGATAAAACATTATATTAAACATATTTACCTATTTTAGGATAATTTTTTTATCTAAAACCACACTCAATTCAATTAAATGGGCTATGAGATCATAGCTTGTGTGTATAGCAGACTCTTGCCCCATCAAATGATGTAATTCATTATTTATTTACCTGAAATTTATTAAGGATGGGTTTAATAGGCTTATGTTTAATATATATAATTAAAATAATATTTTAATTAAAATATGTGTGTATATATCATTTACTTTTCTTTCTTAGAATATGATAAGAAAATATAAATTCCGTTCATGTGTACGTACGTCCATCCGTCTCCCAAGACGATGTATTTATTTTACTATTTATATTTTTTTATTGATAATAATAAATAAATATAAAATTAATATATTGTATTTATATCACATTACACAATTTTTTAATGATAAAATCATGATCTGCGTAAGAAGATCAAGAATAAAAAGTCAAATGATTTACGAAAAACCATGCAGTTATTACCTCAAAGATAACATAAATATAATTTTTTTATGAACTAGTAATATAACGTCATAATTATATAATATATTATATTATGTATAATAATATGATTTTTAATGGGTTTATAATATATTTATATATATACATATATACATATATATATTATAAAGGAGGTTTGAATGATTACGAAAGAATTCATGACTAAAGGTAAGTGGATTTGTGGAGTCAGTTTTTTTTCCGTGAGAAAAATACATATTCAACACTCATTTATTTTGTGTAAAATGTATGAATAAATATGAATAGATATATAATACATTTAACTTATTTCAATTTTTTAATATTAAATTTATTTTTTGTTTCACGGGACACAAGATTAAAAATTTACTAATGTTCTAAGGGGATTTCTAGTCTAACTAGATTTTCTCCATGACTCATACCATATTCACCACTCATTTGTTTTGGATGGTATTTATACTTAACTGTGAAATTTTATATTATATATTTATTTTATTTCTTGATATTTAATGTTCTAATTAATGTTATTCTTTATTGGTGCTCACAGTTTAAATGTTACTCATGTAGTAAGGCCTTTCTGTATCACTTTTATTTTCATCAAGATACAAGCAATGTTCACCAACTATATCTTGCATGTGGTGTGTAAAATTCCCATTTATGGATTTTTTTATTATTATAATAAAAAATATTTGAATTTAAAACTCCATTTTAGGATATTTATTTTGTTGGGTTTATTGTTTATATGTTACCAAATCGGTAAATCCCTTTTGTCTCAATTTTCCTTGTTTAGACATATGTTATGATATTAATTTAGATTATTTAATGAAGTGTACATAAAAACCCTTAGAAATGTAATATTATGAAATTATATATACTTATGAAATTTTATGTTCTATTTAATGTTATTCCTATATGGATATTATTATTTAATGAAACCAAAATGTTAATAATTTTATGTTACAATCTAATCATTTATCAATATTGTTTTTTACTTTACTTACCTAGATAAATTCTTATAACCATATCTCTATGACTCTAGTTAAATTTATTCTCCTTTGGTAATTCACAATATCTTATTGAAGTGATACCATTGTACCACTCTTAGGTAATCAATAAAGTTAAGAGAATATTGTTATGAAAATCCAAATTTATTTCACTATTCAATCATAAATTTGTTTTCATTCAAAACAATTTTCTCTAATACTTTTTAAAAAAATATTCAAATATTATACAATGTTATTTTAAATACATTATTAACCATGTCATAAATTTTTACAAAATGTTTTTAAACATAATATTTTGTATTTTTTCGATCAAGATCTTTTATCTTCTACCAAAAACATGGATAGAATAATTGTTTTTAAATATATGTCACGTATGAAATTCTACGACGTTATGACCACTCCATTTTTTAGGATTACTCTATAAAAAATAAACAATACTCTCAGAAGAATTGTTTTTATTATTATTTTTGAATGATTTTAATTTTAAATTTATTTTCAAATAATGTAATTCTAAAAGGCTTTTTTGTTTAAAAGGTTTTTTAAATGCCTTTCAAAGCTTCTATTATAAGGTTTCATAGGATACATTCAACAATCATGATTTCCTAAATTTTTTATATTTTTAATGTATTTCAATGTATTTTAAAATATTTCTAAATAATATTTCATGATTATTGTCAAATAAAATTATTTCAAAGGGATTTACGTTTTAAAAATATTTTTTTTCAATAGGATAGAATTTTTTCTTCTGAATTGTTTTAATTGTATTTTAAAAGATTTATTTTTATTTTTCCAATTATATTTTCAATGAAATGGATTTTGGAAATGTTTTCTGAATGTAATATTAAATGAAATGTTTTTTACTTTAGAAATGTTCCATGAGATCTTTTGAAAACCTTAACCATAAAAGATGTCACCATTTGATATAGTTTATTATTTATTAGAGATATAATATGAGGACATATTTCATATTATTTTGTTGAATGGTTTATGTTTAATATGTGAATATTTTTATAAATCCCTTTTTTTACATGGGTTATACAAAGATAACATGATTATGAAACCCATTTATTTTCACAGGATACTATATGATGAAATAATTAATATAGAGAAACATCTTTTTGTTACATTACAATTACATAATTTTGATGGTATATTATATAATATTTTTATAAAACCAGGATCCAATGATTTAGTGTCTTGGAGAAATTTTCAAAAAACAAACCATTTACATAATAAAACATAAAAATTATTTAATTACTTATTATATATCTTATTAGATGACTTAATATTCTCTTTATTATAAGTATTCATATGAGGATATACATTAAATAAAGTGGTGAGAAAAAATCCCAGTAAGAGGATATATAATTACATGAATCATTATAACATGCGTGTGAATGATCACCATAAAAATAACATAAGTAAGAAATCCACATTGTAATCTTGAGAGTAAACATTTGATAAAGTAATGTAATGTGGTAATACATAAAAATGAATCATCTTGTCCATGTGGTTGAATACCACACATAGTTGTGAACAAATCTAGAATGATGTTCACACATAAAATATTTGAATAATTATAAAATCATTATTGTAAAAAATGATAGCATAATTTTGATGAATATTTTACCTTATAAATTGAGTTAAATCGCATTAACCAATGCATGATATCTCTACATAATTCTGGGAACACCCATCACATCATAACATTTACATAATCATTCATACCACAGAGAATATATATCAATATTAGACAAAAAATAACCCATGGTAATTAATGGGTTGCATTTAATAAATCATAAATTCATGAACAATATTTAGGGTTCCAAAAATTTAAAATCATGATGCTATAGGAATAATCAATCTTGAGTGAAGAAGAAACAATATCATAAGATGTTGAATATGTATTTTTTGAGAATGAATAGTTCTTTTGGAAAATCATTGTATTTTTTATTAAACTAGATTTGAAACATTTATACTTGATAAAATATAAGGTAAGAACAATAAAATTATATTTTATTATTATAAAATTCAAATCCACACTGAAATTGGACATGAAAGAGGAATAACCCAATGAACAGAAATTGGGTTCCCATATCCCTTTACCATATGTCTAATTGGTTCCCTCAAATTAGTATCCTTGATAATCATTTAATATTCATTAATTACAAACTCATAACATATTTTACATAATTATTATTTATTATAATTTAATTAAATTCACTTATGGACATTATTATGAGTTATAGAGTTAAATTTTATCATTTGAAGGAGTTTTATTTCTTGGATTTCAATATCAGTTCACTTGTATATATGAATGGAAGATCATATTAAATGGGAATACTTTTTTAGAATTTAAATTATAATTTATTAGTGAACTTAAAAACATTAATTTGTATTACATATAATTGTTTTCCATATATTAGGGATATGTATTAGATAAATTGTTAATGAAAATTGTTAGAATAATTTTGGTGGTTTTTGATCACAAAAAACTCAATTAGTTTTATTATTTAATATTATATATATATGTTAGATCAAAAACAATAAAAAAGGTCCTAAAATAAATTTTAATATCTATTTGAAACATTAAAATAATTTAACTAATATCCTTGAAATCAATAATGTAAAATGAAAACATTTCATCCTTAAAGGTGAAAAATTACCAGCTCATTGACGACGTATTCATTTTTAAAATAAAAATTAGAGGAGAAGAGGTCTGATGAGTGATTATTCCCTTAAAATAATAAAATTACAAAAATTATATTAGAACAGAGTTATCATGGAACATTAATAAGGGGGATATGAGGATAGAATAAGAAAAGAAATTAAATTGACAATAAATTAAAATAAATGAAAGTGTATTTTACATCTTTAATTGTTCTCCTTGAGGATCCGATTTGGGAAATTGGATTTGTTCTATTGGTGTGACCAATGGATCTTGGATGTGGTGTAGGGACTTGGAAAATGTATAGGGAATAAATTGGACAAGCATAAAATCTTAGAAGGTGTGAAGAGAATATGTGGTGAGGATTGTATTTATAGGGGAGGAGAGGGGTGTTTTTTGATTATTTTATTCATTAGTTTATTATTTGGGATCATGAATATGAATAGTTTTGGTTCCCTTATTAAATAAAAAATAGGGAGATTTAAATTCTAATATTATGATATAACATCATCCATAAATCAGATATGACTTAATAATTAATGTATTTGTTAAATACCATAACTTATAGTATTTCATTATTCTTCAAACACTCAACTATTTTAGAAAAAATCCAATGATTCACCATGAGCATTTTTGGACAAGTAGAATTAAAAAATAGACTCCATTTTGGGAAAAACGTTATAAATATTAAATATTATGTTCTTAAATTGAGTCACCATTTATTCGAAAAATACATATTTTAAAATTTTAAATGATTTATGACACTTTGAAAAACTACTTAATGTCTCATAAAATTATCTTGTAATCATAAAAATAATAATAATTTATGAAAAAAGTTTATCAAAATATATTATTCTTTTAAATCATTATGTTAATTATGAAATTGTAATAAATTATTTATAGCATATAAAAATACCTATAATTAATTTATCATTTCTAAAAAATTTATTTTCTTATACAATGAAATAAATATATCATATTTCCATTTATAAGATAACATAATTATATTTATAATTTCATAAGTGAGGTTACTATTATACTGATCTTATTAGTTTTCCTAATGGTCACATTACAATTCCAATGGTCATGTTACTATTATATTGATACTGGTTATTTAACTTCTAGAAATACCTATTATTATGTTCATTATTCATGTATAATATTTTTATTGTATTATCTATGTGATTTAATGTGAAATATAATTTATGGAATAATTATAATAAGGGAATTTTGATATATGAAATTATTTGTCATTATATTTTTCCCCCATCTAAAATGTTTCCTAGAAATTTTATTTCACATAAATAGATGATGGTATATCACCATCATCCCTTCCTTTGGTTCCATTGTTTCCTCTTCTTACATGTGGTTTCACCAAAGTAAGATGACATGTTTTTAGTCTCATTGCATATAAACTTTTCTTTATATTTTTGGATCTTCACCAACTACTCCTCGAAAGAGAAATCATTTTCCAAATATACCACATTTGAATTCCATGTATTTGACCGATTTGGTATGCACTACTCAAGTGGGATATATGTAATTCATCATGTACTTAAGCCATCGTAGTTGGAAGTTCCAATTTATAAGTCACAACTTCGACAGGATCAATAATTTCAAGGGGAGTGACGTACCTGGGACTCATATTTCTGTTATTACCAAATATTGTGATCCTCTTCTATAGAGATATTTAGTGGAATACCATGTCTCCGACATCATTATATGGGTCTTGTTGAAAATTTAATGCATATATGTTCTGTAAAATTTATGTTTCCTTGATCTTTTTTTAATGGTTTACATCTATTCCACTATTTTTCCAACCATATTAGTTCCTATAAGTTAACGTTCACTAACTCTATCCTATCATGTCAATGTTCTGTATCGTTTCCTATAAAGGGTTTCATATAGATAAATTTGGATTATTGAGTGGGAACACTTATTATAAGAGAACTCTGTAAGAATAATATGTTAGCCCCATACTCCTTTGAATTACATAGAACTTGCTCTAAAAAATTCATCCATTTTCTGATTTTCCACTCATATTGGCCATTTGTTTTTGGATGATTAGTTGTACTGAAGTTCCTCTAAATTTTCATAGCATGATGGATACTTTTCTAAAACATCGAGGTGAATCTTGGATATTGAAAAAATACAATCAATATTGATACACAATGAAGACATTTCACCTCTCTGATGTATATCCATGAAAGTTTATCAAGTGATAAGTCCTCTCGAATTGTGATAAAGTGAGATTTATTTGTGATAAAATCCTATAAAACCCATATAACTTTATTTCCATTGGATGTTTTCATAATTACAGTGACAAATTACATGGTGAAGTTTTCTGATTTCCATATTGGTATGGGTAATAGTTTCATTATCCTCAGATATTGTTTCATGTAAAACATTAGTTGATGACATAAAAGAAACATTGATGCATATTCAGTGATCTCCATCTTCAAATTGTACCACTAATAGTGCTCTCGAATATCTTGATGCATATTTGTGATACCGCGGTGAAAAGATAAGGATGAACTATTTGATTAACTCAAAATATCTATATTTATCAATGTATTGGATGGTAAAAAAAGACATGACCCCACTCATATAACTCCATCATCATCAATTTTTAACTCTCATGATTTCCACTTCCTCAGGGATTCCACCTTCATCATAATTTCCAAATCATTTCTTTGGGAATACTTTATTTTCCCATGGGTTATAGTTCATAACTCATTTTAAAAGGATTCAATATGTTCATTACTTATCTATTTTTCATGTCCATTATTTTCAAATATAATAATATTGTATCCTTCTTAATTCCAATCATTTATAATGTTGCATGATACATTTACTTAGAGAATCTGACACATTAATCGCTTTTTCGGGATGTTAGTGGATTGAGAAGTCATAATACATGATGACCTCTAAAAATATTCATTAGAGAATATTAATCTCATTATATGTGAATATATATTTGGGTCTCTTATGATTAGTATATATTTTTTAGATATCCTCATAGAGATAATGCTCCCAGATTTTCAATGTGAGGATCATAGATGACAATTATACATCATTCATGGCATAGGTTTTCTCATGTATACTTATATACCATGGGGCATATTATACCACTTTATCATTTTTCATCAAGATAAAGCCTAAGAACTTCATAGAAGCATCACATTATATAGCAAAGAGTTCCCCACTTGTTAGAAGTTTGATTACTGGTGTGGTGATTAACTTATATTTTTACTCATTGAAGTAGTCTTCACATTCACTAGTCTAGAAAGATTTTTATACCTTCTAATTAATCTTTGTTTATTTTTATGAAAATTGTGATAATTTCATCATTTTTTTTATAATACCCATATAGGACAAGGAAATTATGGATCTTTGTCACAGATGCTTCCTAGGACACTCTTTGATTTCTATTATCCAGGAAGGGTCTACAGATAATCCATTTCTAGTGATAAAATTCCCCATGAAAGATAATTCCTCTATCTAGAAATGTCATTTTCTATACATTATGTAAATTTTATCCCTTCACAATGTGTTTAACATAAAATTAAAAAGATCCAAAACGTCCTCCTTACTTTGGGAATATATTATAATATCATCAATAAAGTCTACCAAACATTTGTCTAGGTAATATATGAAGATTATATTCATAATGTACATTAATTTTTCAAGATCATTATTGAACTCAAAGGGAATCATTATGAACATATAGTGTGCATAACTAATTTTAAAGTACATCATGGGAATATCATCCTTCATCAATTTTAATTGATTATATCATGACCAAATTTCCACCATAGAGATATAATTGGTGCCAAATAGTTGATTGAACATGTAATCTATCCTTGGAAGGGGATAAATGTCCTTTATCATGATTTTTTGAGCTATTAATAATCAATGTAGAGGAGCATTTGTTCATCCATCTTATTGGATAAGATGACCGGTGCACCCCATGGTGAACCAGTCAAGATTATAAAAACCTTTTCTATATTCTTTTGTAAATGCTACTCCATTTCCTCCAACTCAATGGTGGTCATTCTATAATGTGTCTTTGATATCTGAAGAGATCCATGACTAAGTTTACTATAGAAATTAACCTCTATGTTATAAGGATGACCATGAAATTCTTTAGGGAACACTTCAGTGTAGTCCCTCACAATGGGAATGTCTTCAAGAATGATTATATAATTTGTATAAATAATTTGCGAAATATATTCATACTCATAAGGTAAATATATCAACAATTGAGATGATGATTTTTAGGGGACTCATTCTCATCCTTACACTTTTACATAATAGAAGGATGCTTCCACATTTAATGATTGATATCCCTTTTCTAAGAGTTTATGCTAGCATTGTATAATGATAGTCAATCCATGACCAATATAGGATCAATCTCTACCAGCGTAAGTAATATAATTTTTATGGGAGGTAGTTTCTACAAATATTAACCGAGTATGAGTTATAATTAATGAATGTAAAAATTACCCCATCTTCTATTATCACATATAACTCAACTTCTATATTTTGAGGTGGTGTTTATTTTGTTCTTCTAAAGATGCCAGAAATGAATATAACTATAATCATATCGTTCATTCAATTTTCATGAATTATTAACTATTATACATGACACGAAATCATAATCATGATACCCCTTAGTAGTAGTGATGGTAGGAACCTTCTATTTCTCCTTTGAATTTTGTGGATGATGAAAATGGTTACCCTTGAGGACACAAGGTCTAGTGAACTCGATTGTTTTATTCTATTTCCACCTACTATTGAAGCACTATACCATTGGTGTTTCTCTCCTATCTTCCTCCACAATTTTCTACATCCTTATATCTCTTCTAAATTCATGAGTTGGTGGCCATCTCTCTCACACATGATTCATTTCTCTATCACTTTTTGGGAACTCCAATTGATGAATCATCCCACACTTTTTACATTTGAGTGGTTGAGATTTATTTCGACCATTTTCATGAGACCCCCAGCATGAAATCAAATTTTTTGTTTCATTTCACTACAGTCATGGTACCATTCTATAAAATATGTTTCCACTATGAAATCACATCAAAAAACTTTGTCATATCTCTAAATTTCTTGAATTACTAGATCATTTAGAAAGTGTTATTTTAAACCAATAATGAATATATCATTATTGTTATCATTATTGATAACAAATCCTGAGGCATACCAGGAATTTTTTTCAATTTTTCATGGTAAGAAGTGAAAGATTCGCCTTCCTTTTTTTCTACCTATAAATTCTCCCTCTATATTTTTAGAAATAGTTTAAGGGAAATACATTAGATGAAATAATTTATTAATGTCTTCCCACTCCATCTACTCAATTTCATCCTTCTTCTTTGTGTTCTTAATCGACTCCCACTATCGATCTACCTCTCTATCCAAATGATAAATGTATGGAGTAACCTTTTCTTTTTATGAATAGTGATGCATAGAAAATATCATCTCCATTAGGTTGACCAAATTTTCCACAACTAGTGGATCACAAGATACACTATATGTCTATGTTTTTCCAACATAAATGGATCAATATTTAGTTGTTCCCTCTTAGGTGAAGGAGGACGTTCCACATCATATAGGGTGTTGTTCCTAGCATGAGACAACTGGGTAAACATCACCGTTAAACATTTAACTCCACTACCCATGGCATTGGGGATTTCTTTTGAGAAATCAATGCATTGTCCCTCACATGGTTTGTTGGATTTGTTTATCCTAATTTCCATCATTTTTTAAAATACAAAAGTATTGAACAGAATAAAAGTTAGTAAGTCTTGAATAAATAAATTTTTCCTTTATGAAATTAACATTAATGTAATATCTTTTGGGATCCCTATGTTTAGTATATTTCTAAAACAAATATTAATTTGTTATTCCATATACCTAGTTTTATATTATGGGTTTTATCTAATGATATCTAAAACCAGTTCCCAAATTAACAAAACTTTTCTCTGATAAGAACTACATCGACACTTCTTTTTCCTAAATTACTATTACATAATTTTAAAGTTAAAAAATATAATTTTATTACAAAAATAAGATCCAGAGGTTTAGTATATTGTGAAAATTATAATAAAACATACAATTTACATAATAAAATACAAAAATTATTTAATTACATCTTTTCTAACTTCTTAATGTACCTCAGGTACTCTTGAGAATAAGTATTCACCTAAGGATATATATCATATAATGGGGTGTACGAAAATGTTAGTAAGAGGATAGATAAGAACATGAATTAATATAAAATGGGTGAGAATAATCATCATCACCATAACATAAGTATGGGAAAATCATAATACAATTATTGGATGCTTTAGATAATGGTCTGGAATGTGGAGATTCATCAAAATTACACATCACGTCTTAGTGGTCAAATACCAAAAATAGTTTTGAAAAAAGATAGCATCAAACTCATGCATAAAATATATGAATAATCATAACCTAATAATTTTGATCTTTTATATAATTAGTTTCATTCATATTTAACCTTATCTCACAAGATGCATCACTTTACCCAATGCATTGGAGTGTAATATAATTCTCTATCCACCCATCATATCATAACAATTTCATAATAATGCATGGAACATAGAACATATATCATTATTAGACATCAAATTATTAATGGAAAGGAATAGGTATTATTTCATAAATCAAAAATTCATATAAAATAGTATGTGTTCAAATTAGTGAATAAAATACTTGTATATAAATCATCAATCTTGAGTGCAAATGAAACAATCTCAAGAGAGGTAAAAGGTGTGTTATATAAAATAGTTTTTAACAAGATCATTGATTTTTTTAAAAATGAATATTTTAAATACATATATTTAATATAAAAAAATTAAAACTAGTAAAATTATATTTATGGAGTATTAAATTCATATCCGCACTAATTTTTTTTAATTAAGTAGGAATAACCCAACGAATGTAAATTTGATTCGAGAATCCCCTTACCATATGTGTGAATTATTTCTTCATTTTAATATCACGAATAATAATATTATGTTAAATAATTAATTAAAAACAAAATCTCTTATACATTTATTAGATTAATTATAATTTTACGAAGTTCAATTATGGCTTTTAGGATGATTTATAGAGTTCAATTTCATCATTCATGAGTATTCATTTTCTTGAATATCCTGATCAGTTCATTTGTATATATGTATTGAAGATCATGTAAAATGGGAATAATTTTCAAGAATTGAAGTTATATGTTATTAGTGAACATAACTAAGTTTAATTATTAATATATATATGTTTTTTATTATATTAGGCTGATTCATTTGATAAAATGTTAATGATAATCAATTAGATTAATTTTTTTGTTTTTCATCACAAAGAACTCGTTTTGTTTTATTATTAAATATTATTTATATCTGTTAGATCAAGAAAATAAAACATGTTATATAATATATTTCATGATATGATTCAACCATTATGTTTTTTTACCATACATGATGGAAATAGAGGAAAATGAAAACTTTTCATCCTCGAATGGGATAAATGAACACCGCATGGACGACGTTTTCATTTTTAGAATAAAAGGGAGATGAGAATTTGTCTAAACATGGATTGTTCAATTAATATAATAATATTATATTATATTTATGATAATGGAGTTATAATTCCACTTGGATAAAGGGGATGTGAATATGGAATAATAAATGAATAGAAATTGAAAAAAAGATAGAATAAATATAGAGAATTATATATCATCAATTATTCCCCTTGAGGAACTCCTTAGGGATGTTTTATTTGGTGTTTTTTCAAGACCAATGGATCATATATAGGGTATAGGGGATTGTTAATAGTATTGGTTAGAAATTGGATAATATTAAATGTATAGAAGGTGTGAGGAGTGGTGGTGGGGTGGTGGGGTGGGGCTGTATTTATAGGGGAGGAGAGTGTTCATTGATTATTTTATTCATTATTTTATTATTTTGGCTCAAGAATACAAATATATTTGATTTATGTGACTAAATATATTAAAGGTAGAAAACTATTTCTAGATTGAGGGCTTAGATCATCCATACAACATCTATTACTTGATAATTCATGTATTTTTTAAATACTGTAAAATAACATATTTCCCTATTAATATAAATTTAAAATATTTTAGAAAAATATCAAAATATCACCCTAACCATTTTTGAACATGTATAATTAAAAAATGTACCCATGTTTATTAAAATATTTTCTAAATATGATAAATTTAGTTATAAGAAAATCATCATATATTTTAAAAATAATAATTTTAAAATTTTAAATGATTTCATGACACTTTGAAAAATTACATAACATCTCATTAAATTGTCTTATAATCATAAAAAAAATTATTTGTGAATACATTTTTTGATAACTTTTTTTGTTATATGACTATATTAATTATATTATTTTAATTAAATATTTCTATGTAACAGAAATATAAACACTTAATTAATCATTTCCAAAATCTATATATACACATACCATGAAAAATATATATCATATTTTCATTTATAAGATACCTAAATTTTATTTATACATTCATCGGTGAGGATAATATTATATTTCCTAGATTACTATCCCTAATGGTCACATTACTAATCCAACGGTTATGTTTCTATTCTATTTTTATAGGTTCCCTAACATCTAAAAATACATATTATTTCATTCATTATTTTTTATAGTGTTAGTATTGTGGTATATATGTGATTTAATGTGATTTTAACTATATGGAATAATTATACGAATAGAATTTCCATCGATACATTTTTAGGCCTTTATAATTATGAATCCTATCCCTTTTCCACATGTTATGATATGATAAAATATTGTTGATACCCATTTCATTTCATGGGTTATGATATGATGTTAATGAAACCCGTTATGCTTTATGGGTCTTGATAAAATGAATTATTTATTATCATGTATAACAAGTGTGTATGATTTAATTAAGTGACGGGTAAATCATATATCTCCCTCAATTTAATTGTTTAATGATTTATATTTCATGTGATATACATAGACTGAATGGGAAGTTAGTCTGATTAAGTAAATGACATTATCCATTAATATGGTCATGGGAGTGAACCATTACTATGAATATGGTCTTGAGAGTGACCCTTGACTACTATGATTATCTTTGGTGTGAATATTGAAAACTAAAAAGGTTTAGAGAGTAAACCCTTTCATCAAAAATAACCTTAGTAGTGAGCCCAAACTACAATGTAATTCATTTCATATATTTATGTGTATTCTAGAATTCAAGATCTTATTCAAATGTTATGATCTCATGGATTATGATTTTTAATTCTTTAAGATTCATGTCTTATGATCTTTCAATCCTTATTCCATGACTCATGTGTATGAAATTTCATATGTACGGTTTGTTCTTGAAATTTTATACTAAATTTCTCATACCGTTGTGTTCATACTATTATTATATATCTCCTTTATTTTATATTACCGAGCATCAATTATCACCCTTTATTATATTTCATTTCAAATAGTTATGTATAATATTTTATGTAGGAGTACTAAATGGGAATATCATTGTGAGAAACATTGAAGAACATTCACCAAATTTTCATATTCGGTTCAATGTTTCCCATGATACTAAAATATTACAGTCCTCTAGTATGAAATTTTGTAATGTGTTGAATATTTATTTAAAATTATATAATATCCATATATGAGAATATTGTGTTTATATTGTTGGAATCAATAGAAAGATTTAGTTTACCTTTAGAAACTCAAACTATAAGTCATTAGGATGATCCCTAGGGACATTTCAAATGATATGTATAGGAATTTATCTAAGGATTAATCTATGGATGAGTTAGTGTTTTAGAAATTGTCATGGAAGTTTTGTAATGGATACATATTGTGTTTTCCGAAAAATATTCCATTTTCAGATACTAAAAGTGTATGTTGTTTTTTAATAGATGTACCAAGGGGTAAGTTCCCCAATAACCTTGAATTTTGGTAGACTCAATCAGGTACTGGTGCTTGAAAACATGTCTTACTACATGCCAAGTTTGACATTCCTGAGGGATATACTATAGATATTCAAAAACCTTTCACCAACCATCATGAAAGATTTAAACAGATGATGACTATGACTAACCTAGGATGAACTGATGGTGTCATTGATTTAAAATGACGTGTCTTGATTTAGACACCATATGAGTGATTTTTATAATTATGTGGTTTTCCAAAATGTATAGAACTTCTCACACTATGAATTTTATATTTCTTCAATGGATGGAACTAAAAATAATTTGGTTGAAATTGAATGTTATGGATGATTTACTGATGAGAATCTGATTGGGGTAGTGACTAGATCAATGGATATGTTAATATTCTTAATCAGTTTTCATGTAATACGATTAATAGTGTGTACCTTAAGAAAATCTAAAAATTATGAAATAATAGATGGAATGTGTTTTTAGGGAGTTTTTTTAGTGGATACCTTTGAGTAATGAAAATTAAATTACATCTATGTCATGAATGTGAATAGAAACACTATAGGGAATTCCTTTAATGGTTGAAAATATTTTCTAATAATGGTAAATGACATAATGTGATTAACTGCAATGGGAAAATGAAAATTTCAAAAAATGTAATGGTTGACAAATTTTTTTTTCCAGAGATATCATCATATATTGAGTGATTTAGATGTGTACTGTATGGGAATTATGAAAAGAAATGGCCTTATTAAAATTCTCATGAAGAGATTCATCACGTTTTTATGAGTAAAAGTTATACTAATAACGATTAAGAGATTATTAATGATACAAGAATGGGAAGGGTTATTAAGCATGAATATGCAGAATCCTATTTATGGACATATGTATGAGGTTGAATAATCAATGTGTTTTTGTATTTGAATTCAAAAATTATGAATTTTAAAATATGTAAGGATTTTCCAATCTATGTTTTTTATGGATATGAAAGAATATGTTGAATAGAAATCATTTCTTGGAAAAATTATTTAATAACAATGTTATATTTTATGTGAAAACGACTATCATATAGAAGCCACTAATTTTTTCTTGATGTTTACAAAAGGATTTTTTTTTGGATAAATTGATTATAGATTAGAATAAAGTAAAATGGATAATATTGATGTCCTAAGAATTGATAAAGGACTTGTGGAAAAAGTAGTTTATCCTATCGTTAATGAAGATTACAACATTTTTTGGATGTGAATAATATATCCAATAATCTATGTTCATTGTAAGTAATGAATTATTATGTTTTTTAATAAGTCTTTATGGTAATTAAGATCATTACAACGTTTCAAGAGAATACATGATTAAGAAATTCACATGTTTGGAATGTGAAAATCAAGAGAAATGTTTTGGTATATGGGGGATCAATGTAACTATTCTTATTATAAATATAGTGAACTAATTTCTACAATTTTGGATTTTATTATTTCGATAGGGTCTAAAGGTTATCCATTTATGAAAAAGATTATATTGGACATTGAATGGGGTGTTAGATATTAATTCCGCATAGTATGAAGATTTATCTATATTCGATAACCAATACTAACGCTTTTTTGTACTAATAAATGAATGTAGAAAAAATGACTTATCATTCTATTTATGGGGTTTATGATAAATTGTTGATTTAAATAAAACAAATTCACCTCTTTTTTGTGGAGTAAGATATGAAGTGAAAATTGATGAATGTACAACTAATGGATGATTTTGTGCTTATGATATTTATTAAAATCATGTATGTGTATCTCATTGTGAAAATTATTCACCATTAATAAAGTAATATTGGAATTAAATTTTTATTGTATAAACTTCATTTCTGATGAATAAAATGTTCACTAAGATCATCATAGATCTATGGTTTTGTGAACAACAACATTATATGGATCACCTAATTTATTGTGTTCAGTGTTCTCTATCACTCACTACAATTATTTATGTTTTTCCCATGTACAAATATTCACCTACAACATATGTTCTCCTATGTGGATACCTAGTTATGAGTTACTTTGGGTAACCATTATGTTTCCATATATCCATTATTAATCGAAGTTATCCTATTCATTTTTTGGATGTGGGTTTCTATGAAAGGATCATTCATGTATTAAATCATTGATGACTTAGATGAATTTCCAATGGAATATTATTTTTAGGGGGGTAGAATGTAGTACCCCATGCTTTTATGAATTATTTTTTTCGATTAAATAGTTTATTTGATAGATTTCTTTTCACGGTACACCAAGATAATATTGATTTATATGCATAACTAAGTTAATCATGATCTACATGAAACCATGAGTATGTCTTTCAATACACACAATGATAATTGTTTCATTTGATATACTCAACACCATTTTTAAATTACATTACATGCATCACTAATCTTGTATTTCATTACACCCAACATTGAGATTAAAATAAACGTTTCATATTTTTAAAATATAAGTACAATTATCAAATAGGAATTTCAATGGATATTAGGAAAAATTTAAAATAGATTATAGAAATAAAATTAATTCATGTTTAAAAAATTAATTATTTCATAACCAATTATCTTGAATTGAATGTATGAACTATTTCAAAAGAAATTCCTTTTCTTAGAAAACAATCATTCCCTTAGCAAAGATGTTTTATCTCAATAAATTTTAAAACCCAATTTTGATATTTTTTATTGAAATATACTTATATTATTTTCATTCAACTATTTATAATTCATCTTATTTTTTCTCTAGAAAAAATATATGAATAAATTGAATTTTATGCATTTAAAGATGTATTAGTCTAAAAGGTATATATTCATCCTTTTAATGGGACACTAATTTTAAATATTAATTTTTAATCACATTATAAATTAAATTTGAAAAAAAACATATATTTTAAAGTATGAATATAAAAATTATCTTAGGGTGAAATATTTGTATTTTTTCTGAAAGCTTTCACTTTTTGATGAATAATGAAATATACTGAATTTTAATTGAAATTGGTATTTTCATCTATATTATTTATATAGTTAAATTATGATACAGTTTTATTAAATTATAAGTAGTTCAATTATAACCCACTAAATATATTTTATTTCATTTTAATACAGTTGACATTGAAATTGGATATAAAAAAATTTCAAACGTTTAAAACTTTTGACATTAAAAATGAATTGTATCATCTTGTATGATGCATTAATTTTGGAATTAGTTTATACCTATTATATGATTTTAATATGTAAAAATTGATTCCATATTTATAACCAATACAATTAATAATGTGTAATAATTATAAATTTATATTTGAATAAAATGAGTAGTGAAAATAGGTAAAATTAATTAGAGTGATTCAGAGGAAAAAGAGTTCACCAGGGGTCTAAACATTAAACATAAAGATAAATTGACCTTGAATATTTTACAAACCCCTTTTTTTGATCATATGTGTTCCATACCCATACATGGAAAATTTTTTATCATTATTGATGATTTTTTTTGGTGAAAACGTTGGTACACCTAACTTCATGTCAAAAATAACAAGTGTGTCCTCTCCCTCATTTATAAAAGTCTGGAACCTCTCTACATATCTTCAATGCATAAAAATGGTTTGGTAAGAAAATACCAAATGAAATTAAAAAATTTCCAATTTTATTCCTATAGGCCTTAATTTGGGCATAAATCCAACCAAAGAATCCCTTTGGTGAAAACCAAAAGAAGGTTCCAGAAGGAGGGGTAACATTTTTTAATGAATGTTCATGTTTTATTATTTATCAGTACCCTTAAATTATATTAATATCTTGATAATATAATGAAACATGTATATTAAATATACTATTTTTTTATTTTATTGTCCTGACCTGCTATCATACATACTTTCATCAAATGGGCTATAAAATAATTGCTCATGTGTATGAATGACAACCGCCTCATGTACCGATGTCATTTATTATTCCATTTACTACACATAATATTGGGAATAATTATTTATATGTTTTTTATATATGTTTTTTTATTTTATTATGTTTATGATTATATAATGATTATGTAATTGTTATATCATACATATCTTCATGATTTCTATTTTATGGGAATACGATAAATTTGTGCCTGTGTAAGACAGACTACCTCTTCAAGAAGCAATGTGATTCATTCGTGATTTATATTGATTGTATTAAGGATATTTTTTATATAAATATGTGTTATATAACAAAAAAAATTATACATTAATGAAAATATATTTTTATGAGTATTGAATGAGTGTGAAAGATGGCAAGGCTTGTAGTAATGGGATTTCTAGCCTTTTATTTTTTCGATACTTTTTCCAAATTCACGAATCATTTATTTTGTGTGGTGTATATACATAAATATTTAATGTTATATGAAAATTTTATTTTATTTCATGATATTAAATGTATCAATTGATGTTATTTATTCATGGTAATTTCAACTCAAATATTACATATTAGGTAAGGGGATTTCTTGTCTTTTTTTTCTTTGATACTAATCCCATATTCACCACTCAATTATTTTGTGTGGTGTATATACAAAAATATGAAATGTAATATCATCAATTTTATTTATTTCATGATAATAAAATATTCATTTGATTTTATTCTTTTGAATGTCCCCTGATTCAAAATTTACTCATGTAGTAAGGGATTTCCGTCTCAAATACTTTTCTCATGAGAAATAGAATAGGTTCACCATGTATTTATTTTACATGGTTTGTATAATTACAATGTATAAATTTTACTATTTTTAATATATTAGTAATCATTTTTATTAACATATGTATTAATATATCTCTCTTTAATGGGGTATACAGTTCTAATGTTACCAAATCTGTAAATGTTTTTGTCTTATTTTTTTGAGTTGTATGTTCCAATATGTACAAATATTCGCTCATGATGTGTATATGATGACCCTTTGACATATAATATAATGAATTATTCTATACTAATGATATTTTAAGATCCATTTTATGTTACTCCATATATATTATGATTCATGGTTACTAATGTTGTAATAATATTATGTTACCGTATCATTGATTATAAAGATTATTTGTGATTATTCATCCAATTATAGAATTTAATATTCAATATATGTTAATTATCATGATAATTATCATCCTATGGTAATTTAGGATATCATCATGTATGATTGACATTTTCCACTCTTTATTACATATGATAATAAATAAATGTTTTTATGAAAATATCACTTTATTTCTCTCTTCAGTCAGAATACTATTTTATTTCCAAACAATGCTTTCTAAAAATGTTTTCAAAAATATTATAATATTCTCCTATGAATTTTAAAATAAAAATTTACCCATTGTTTACATTTTTAATTTTTTTTTAAAATTAATCTTCTTTTCATTTTATAAAAGAGGCTCTTTTGAATTCTAGCAAAAATTTGAAATGAATCATTGTTTTTAGATATAAAACATGTACGAAACTCTCTACCTTCATGAAAAATAAAATCAGTGAAGGATAGTTTATATGTATTAAAAAATGGAATCAAGAAAAAATATTTTAATAATTATTTTGGAAATGTTTTTATTTTAAATTGATTTAAAAAAAAGTAATATTGATAATTTATTAGGTTTAAAGAGTGTTTTAAATGAATATAAAATATTCCTTTATAAGATAAAAATGACTATATTTAAAGAATTGTTTTTTGTTAATGTTTTATGATTTTAAAGTGGTTAAATGTGTTTTTAATTCTTAGTTTAACCATTTAAATATTATTTTCAATGAAAATGGTTTTCAAATGGTTTTATGTTTGAAAAATTATTTTTTAAATAGGTAGGTGTATTTTAATTTAGAAATTTGTAGTTGAATTTTCAAATATTTCATTATATGTTTCCATAAAAAATGATCTTGAATGTTTTTATGAAAACTATTTTGATTGGAAATTTTATTTTCCTTGTGATAATTTTCAATTGATATTTTAAAATATTTCTCTATATAAGGAGAAATACATTGATATTGTGTATTATTTTCCATGGATATGATCCAATGACACCATTATTATTATTTCTTTCAACAGATTACGTTTTAGATGAATCTTTGTTTAGGAGGAATTTTTTCTCTTCCATGGGTCATAGCAAGATAAAACGATTATGAAACCAACCTAATTTAAAATGTAATGTTTTGATGAATAATTATGAAAGTTTTCTATTTTCCATAGGTAATGATATTTTCAAATAATTATGATACCCATTTCTTTCATGGGATATGATATTATGTATATGAAACAAATCTATTTTTATGGGTATTGATCTGATAATTACTATAGTATTTTGTTAAAAATATATGTATGATTTTATTTTGTGATGGGTGGGACCTATATATGCCTCCTATACATTGGGTAAAGATTTATATCTAATGAGATATACATGGATAGAATCGGGAGATTACCAGGTTCAGTAACAAAATTTTACTACTAATATTTCCCTCGGAGTGAACCTTGTCTACTAAGATAGTATTGGGAGTGATCCTTGAATACTAAAATAGTTTGTGGAGTTAACCAATTCCACTAAGGTAGCCATAGAAGTGAGACATGAATGGTATGGAAATAATTTTATTTGATTATGTGTATTCCAAAATTCCATGTCTTATTCCTATGTTATATTCTCATGCATTATTCTCTTGATTCCCTTATGATGAATGTCTTATGATCTACCAATATTTATTCCATCACTCACATGTATGATATTTGATATGAAGGTTAAGATCAAAAAATATTATTGTTATGATCGAATACCCGTATATTCATCATATACTTATATATATCCATTATTTACTTTTATTGAGCATCTAAGAACATAAATTATTATGTTTACTTTCCAAAGGTTATGAAAAATGTTATATAGGGTTTTTAAATGGGAATATTTTACTGGGAAATATTTAAGATCGTTCACCAAGTCAGAAAATTTTGTTCTATGTTTCCAAATACAACAAAACATTTTATTCACTATGAACTTACATTTTTAACGTAAAATATATTCATCTAAAATGATGTAATATCTGTGGTTGAGAAAACTATGTCACCATACCTTCAAAATAACATCCATGAATTTCTATCATTCTATTTAATAATAATTTTCGCTTAGGTTCCTTTGGATGGATTATTCAAAACATCTTTCTTAAATAATAATATTGGATTCATATAAATATTAATATAGAGGATATTTATATGATATATTATCATTTAAAATTATAGGATAATATAGGTATTTTTCTTTACCCCTGAAATCCAAAAATTATTCCTTGAGATAATATAATTTCAATAATAAAAAATACATGGATGCAATTGTTTCCCCAGAACTAATAATAATTGACTTGAACTGAATCATTACTAAAAATAAAAAGTAGTTTTATCGTGTTTTTTCATAAGAATATATCTCTAAAAAATGGTAGCATAGTATTTAATTTATAAATTAAATGTAAAAGGACCACTCTTTTTACGTTCTTTTAACTTCATTATTCTCTAACACATATGAGAAAAACTCAAATAACATCATTATACATATATTAAAATGATCAACATAAATTCGACACGGAAGTCTAAATCATTAAACATTATTTCATTTTGAGATAATTAAATTAAACAGAAACACCAAATGTAAGGACTTGTATGTTATAATATTTTTAATGTAATTATGCTTCAAAAACTAACATCTAATATAGTCTTCTGGAATATTCCTTTATATATAATAACAGAAACTTTATTTGTGATTCTTTTTAAAAATTTGGTTGGGTTATTAAAACAAAAATCCATGATCTTCTAAATAATAATTTTTTGACAATTACATTTAAATAGATGGTATATGAAAATTGAAATCCATTTTAAATAAATATAATTCAAACAATGTGTGATTAATAATTTCTCCCATTTTAATTTATTACAACCCTTAAATCAAATCACAGTATGTTCTCTATCCATTAATTCCATCTATCTTGTTTTAGGTAAATATTTAATTTCATTTTAATCTATCTCCTTTATTGAAAGAAATACAATGTATTGAGACATGCTAGCATATTTTAAGACATTATAAATCTCCAACCAATAATTCCACATTAATTATAAGTTAACCATGATCCTTATAGAAAAAATGGTTTTAATTACACAATAAAATTATCCATTATGAAATAATACGATACAACTAAAATAATACACACATAACTATTTATAGAAGTCATATAAACTACTTTTAGGATAAGATAAAGAAAAATAAAACCAATTGAGATATACAATATAATGGAATTTTGTGACCTGAATTTCCAGCACTCAGTGAGACACATATGTAAAAAGTATTATTATAAAAATGGTAGGACTTAAAATTTATCAAAAAATCCCATATATATTGTACCCTTTAATAAATATGTCATTGAATAAATTTAATACCTCCACAAATACCATAGAATATTATTTTTTTTACTAAGGTTGATAGATTATGAAATAATACTTTGTAAATAGAACCTTTTTCACGAATGTTCACAAAAAAGGTGTGTGTGATGCTGAATTTTTAGAAGCTTCTCAATCATTGTTTACCCATCTCCCCCTAAAGGGGACTCTTATCATATCCTTCATAATGATGGATCTCTATTTTGTTATATGTGCAATGATTTTCCAGGTAAATAATAACACAAAATAAATCTTTTCATGTGGTTTTATAGGATTTATAGTATAGCTTTACTTCATCTAATGTGATCCCTTAATCATATTTTATTTAGAATACCATTTTACGGATCAATTGAAAATAATGAATTTTTTTAGCTATCTAAATTTTACAAATACACTCATTCTCAGGTTCTCTTACTGAGAACATGATTCACCATCATTTCTATGTATTGTAAGTTTAATGAAAAAAACATAAATAAGATAATAATGTAAAAAAATATTATCAAAGTGAATAATATGGGTGACAAGATTTTCAAAATTACGTTGATTCATTCTTTCTAAGTCCACATATAGTTTTCAAATCTTAAATTGATTTTGGGTTAATGCATCTCTTAGAATCTCTTGCACTAATACCACTATGTCGGTTACTACTATAATTATTATCCCTCTAATTAATATATCACCATGTTAAATCCTCAAATCCTTTATTAAAATTTTCATTTACTTGAAATATAGTTAAGAAATCATTATCATTGTGTCTAGATTTGTTTCATCTCCCGCACAGTTCTTCTTCTCTATGGGGGTTGTAATTACTTTACAACATCTTATGAAATTTATCCTAATAATGTGTATTTTAATAGTTTAATTTTCCACATGATATTCATTGTACTTCACATATTGAAAAATTTATTTTTAGTTATGATTATATTTGAGTTTGAACATCCACTTTTATCTAAAAAATCTTTTTCTACTATTTTACATTATATTATTTGCATCATTTTATTTATAACAATGCTAAAAAAATTTCATCATCAGTAATTATAGTAACAGAATTAAAACATTCAAGAAATCTATGTTTATATGATATTTATTATGATAAATAATGTTAAAAGGTACATTCCACATTAGTTATCATACAAATCAATGTTGAAAGATTTATTTTTTAATATCTAAATAGACATCACTACATTGGAGGATGGTTAACCTGATGAACTAGAAAATTATAGAAAGAAAATGAAAATAAAGAAAAATATACTTAAACATCCAACTTAATTTCATGGAAAATTGTCGTATCATTAAAATTTTTATGTTGCCATATTATGTTAATTTTTTTTAATAAATGAGCTAATGTGACAATAATTAGTGGGATTTGGGAGGAACTTTACCTTTTAGATAAAATATCTATTTATAGTTTCATCTTGTCAACTCAAACAGAGGAATATTTATTCAAAAAAATATTCGTAAAAAATACCATGATAGATTAAACCAATCACAAAAAAAAATTAATTTTGGGATTATAATGATAAATATGATTTTGAAATAAGTCAATGATGATCCAGTTAAAAGATGATGCCAATCAAAAAGGATATAGATCAAAAATAAAGAAATAGGAAGAATCAAACTCTATATTGGTAATGAGAAATTTGTTTCCCTAAGAAGAATATTATTTTATGCATGATTATAAAATTATAAAGCATGCTCTGAAAAAAGGAAAACCCTATTACATGAAAATGGGTTTAATGGTGGGTTTATTAAAAATTATGATAAATGAATTGATTTCATGTCTAATTAATAAAAAACCTATACACAAAATCATTTAGTGGGTTTTTTTACATCTGTTTATAAATAATATTATTTATGACCCCCCTAAATAATATATTTTATGTTAGTTTTGTAAAAAAAATTCAAAAAAGTTTAATCTTTATATTGTAAAAATAAAGTTAAAACCCTGATATTAATGTTATTTTATATACTAGTGCATATTCCATTCTTTATTTATTCTTCAAACCTTCAGGACATACAACTAGATAATATTTAATTATATTAGTGGAATACGTAGATATTACGCATGGATTAGTATGTGTGATGTTTTTTAATTACTCCCTTTATATGTTTCACTCACCTTGAAATTTATGGGTTCATTTCCCATGGAAATGTCACATATCTTATTTGATATCTTATTTGAAGCATTGAAAATTAAATTTTTCTTTTATTTCATTAAAAAGCCATGATATTATTTGTTCCCCCATTTTTAACCTTATTTATTCGATTGATTTCAATACAGTATTAGTTCAATTAGAAAATCATGTATCACTCCATTTTCCATAACCATTGAAACCATGATATATAATTTCAATAACATCAAATATATTTCTAGTATACATATGTTTCACATCCATATTTGGATGTTGGTTTTTCTCTACCATGACCCCATTGAAATAATAATTTTGTGAGCATCATATTTGGATTAATTAATTAATCAATATGATTTTGTTTGATAAACCTTTCACTAAAAAACAAAGGGCTAAATAAATATAGATTCCATATTGGTAAGTACAATTTTTTTTAATTTATATTTTTAAGAGAATGACGTTTTTAGAATTTATTGACTACAAGACTGGTTGATTTTTTGGTTTCGGCTTTAATAAAATTTCTTAAATCTATGACTGATATAATTGAATTATTCCCTTTAATTAGCATCATATGTATTTGTATTGAATTTAATTTTACACTGGTATATTTTTCAGAAGTAGATTTAGAATATTCATTCGAATTTGGGATGGATGGAACCACATTCATTAAGACTGACTGAGATCGATCCCCTGATGGTGTTGTGGTATTCTTACAAATAATTGGGGTGTTATGACATGAGAATATTCCATATAAAACTGTAAGATAGAAACTTATTTCTATTAACTTTATTGTTACTACGTATATATGTAATTTTTATATAGTTTGTTTTTTTACATCCAACTAAACAAACTTGTTTTGGAGTTCCTTCTTATGATATTCAGTCAAATTCATCATGTCTTTAAATTTTTTATTCAATATCTAAATATTTTCTTAATAAACTGAATCTGTGTATTAAAATAATGTGTAATGTTCATTTAACTTCCTGGATTTCAACTAAAGATGTTTATTTTTGACATCAATGATGTTCTTTAGGTTTTTATCAAATTTGTTGATTTTATCATCATGAATCTTATTTATCTCATAATATTCTTAGAATTATTTGACTTATTCTTTTTCAAAAAGATTTATCTCTCTTCAATTTAAATATTCAACATTTCATTTTTTGAGACTTGTTTTTAGTGAATTATCTAGTATGAATATTTCTTAATAAATTTGACTATAATTCCAAACTCTTCTACAAGATGAGTAATTTTTTCCTGTTAGATTTCAAAAATTCACAATTCAAACAAAATAAATCTTTTGGAGAACAATTTATATATCCATTAATTTAATATTTGAAATAAAATTTGACACATGATCACCAGCACTTATGCTCAGCTCATTATGTGATACAATTTTTATGAAATTTACACTTACCTTATGATAACTTGAAATCTAATATCCTATTAAGGTATAAGGTATATATATATCATGGGATAAATATTAAACCAAACATCATAAAATTAAATATAAAATGTATATTCTTCATTATCATATAATGGGAAAACTAAATCTTCATCATGTTTTTGTTTGTGTGATAATGAATTTATTTTCTTATTACATTTATATCTGTTATTCATCAATGTCTTGGTAGAGAAAGAATTATGATCTAAAACTGATATATCTTGTACAAAATTTCCCTGTAATATATATTATAATTGAAAATCAAATTGTCAAAAATAAAAATTTTAAAAATAGAGAATCCCATCCTAGGTGGACTTTTCTTTGATACCTATTATATATTCACTTTGGGATATAAATTAAACAAGATACGAATTAGTGATTGGGTATTTTTGAATTTAATTTTTTTTATATTTATCCATTTCTTCTACCATCACATAGTTATGTGAATACATCAATACTTTTATCACCATATATTTGTTTTTTAGATATTATAAACAAAAACACAAGAAGGGGACATGATATTTACAAGGTACACCTTTGAACAGAAAATCCTAATCCATGTTATGATTGTGAGAATCTTATTTTCAAATGAATCAGAATTAATAAACCTGTGAGCATAAAATAAGAAGAAAGTTTCATAAAACTAATGGTGAAGCATATAACTGGGTGTGTTTTCTATTATTTTGATAGATATTCAATGAGTGTATGGTTAAAATAAAATGATATTTCAAAAATAGATATTCATCTATATCCTTGGTATGCTACTTGGTCCTTCTTCCTCTAATTGTTTTATTATATTCACAAAAATATATACTCACTTATTCTTCCTTTTTATACAAAATAGTGTTCTAACACTTTTATCCCTCCTGTTAGCCTAATGGATTAGGGGTTTTTTACTTCTTCTCATGCTTGGAAGAAACCGGAAAGATTATTATCTCTCATACTTACATTCATTAATGAAAAGAACATATTATATAAAAACATTACTTCCCAATAATCTTCCTTCTTCCATTTTTTAATTCTCTATATTCTTACATTAGTTCAATAGGGTTGCATTGGGTTTTAACCCTTCTTATTAGTCATTATTATACATAAAATAATAAGTTTTTTTGTTATTTTATCAGTGTATTTAAATAGATATTTTTATTATTATTCTTTATTTAGTTTATATGGATAACACTAGTTATTCTCTCTCTATGTCTTCCTTGAAAACCGTTGTTCTGGAATTTAGATTAATTATCATTTCTCCACTCTCTACCATTCCTTTTTATATTATATCTCCAACATATATTCATGATATTTTATGAATATTATTTCCACAAAATAGTTTATATAAATCCTATGATCTTCATATTTCTATAATATGATGATATACCCTTTTTATATAGTTTTCCTAAAGATTTGAATTCTTAGATATATTTGGAAATATTATGAATTTCTATCACATGGTTTGTTTCACAAAATACTCTTTATAAAACAACCACATGATCTTCTTTCATTCTTATTCCACACACGGATGGACAATTCATAGTATATTTATGGTATTTAGCTTAATTTAAGATGAAAAGAACATAAAAATTATTTATCCCTCAAAATATTCTAGGATTTAGATTAACCAATTTGTGATACTTGAATTTGAATGTGCATCTTTCTTGGCATAGTAAAATATAGAATAATCTTCTTCTGAAAGATCAATTTTATACAATCTGATGACCCATGTATAGTCATATAAATGAATGGTACAAAGTTATGAAGGGACTCATATGATGACATAAAATGAATCATTCAAAGACTCAAATGAAATTACATTCCATTTTTTAGTCTTAAACTCTGAAACAATAATGTATCTATAAAATTATCAACAAATAACAATCCATGTAAATATATACACAACTTCTATATTTGGCTCTTTGAGCATTTCACAACCTTAATATGACCCAAACAGATTAATATAAAATTCATTATGACCCACACACAACATAGTGAGATCAAGTATTTTCATTATGTAGTGTATACAGTGGACCATAAAGGACTTTCCTTTATGAGAAATTGGATAAAATTGGTGATAATTACTTAAGAAAATATATTTTTGAGTTACTGTTACCTGTAAATCAAAATACCATTACAAAGTAGCACCCCATCCAGATGTACACTGCATAGGATGTATAGATATAGAGTAATATTTACATAAAACAAAATATATGCAAACTCCAACTATATATTTTTAGAATTCCATTAAATAAACATATAATTGTTTTAATTACCTCAAAATCCTATCATGTAATCCACACAATAGTTTTAAACCATCATCCAAGGAAATCCATCATTTTTCTCGATAATCATTGATGTTGAAGATCCTTTAGTGGAATTAATTACATTTTCTAACTTGTATATTTATTTTGGATTTCTCTAAAATATCAACTAATTGATATTAATAACATATATTAGCAATAGAGAATTATAGAATAATCAAGGGATGGATACGTAAAGTATACTTCCCCAAATTATTTATATAAATAATGTATTTTTCATTCTCCACACTACTTTCAACTAACCATTTCACTAAAATACATTAGAATACAATTAAACATAATCTTTCAATAGAATGAGAAGTATATTTAAAAAAAACAATATTAAATGATCTATAATAATTGAAAATAGAAATACTTTCTTCAACTTATTAAATCATCTACAAAAACAACTACTTATTTTAATATATCATTATCCCTCATCCAAAAAATATATATAGAATTCTAATACATAATTTATAGATACATCAGAATATAAATAACAAATTATACATGTTACTACAAATCCAAAAAATATAATTTCCTATTAAGATAATTTAATTACATAAAAAATAAAAAAATAGAGAACTCCTCTATTTTCTTATGTGTAATGAAAAGTAACATCAAAACCAACATCCAAGATAGATTGTTTGAATCTTCCTTCACTTAAACATTTTTCACACCTTTTGGGGATGAAACTTCACAGCATTCTTAGGTTATCCATAAAATTTAATAGTATATTATCCAACACTTCATCTTCATACAAATATTGAAATAATAAATTTTTGAATATTGATATCGATTGATAAAAAATTCACACAAAAGGGTCTCAATACTATATAAATTATATTTTGTTACATGATAATGCATCATTTAATAATATATATTTTATAAAAATTCTTTGGGTGATGGGTTTCTTAAACTATTTCAGAATATGTAGTGTTATTCTTGGTTATGGGATATTTAGGGGACTATAGTAGTTACCCTTTGGTATAGTGAGAGAATCAAATACAATATTATTACCTTGTATATTTTGATAGTGTATTGGGTTAAAATGGGGCTTGATTTAAGAATATATATAGGTTGTTACAAGGGCCCAAATTTAAATTTTTTAACGGTGTGAGACATGATTATTTATTGAGTGATGGGTGTGGCTATTATAATCTTGCTTTGGGATGTACATAATATTCTTTATTTTTCCCAGACTCTATACATTCATGTGGAAGTTTCTTTTCATTGAAAAAATTGATGGATATTGGAGATGACCTACGAAATGTATTTATTTATGTATATGACCACATTGGGAGTAATTAGTATATTTTTTATGGTCCTTGCTCTTTATTGTGATGTGGGATTATGAGGAGAGTGGTTTCCCTCCATAGACTGGTTGATTACAAAATGTTTTCCTTCTTGGGTTATGTTGTCTTATACTAGTTTTAAAAATGAATCAATTGAGCATGTAGACTATAATTAAATGTTATTTTTTGTGTTATAATACTTGATTTGGATATAAAACCTATATGAGGAGACCTCTTGGAAGACATTAGGGTTAAAGATTCATCTTAGGTTGCATGATGAATTTTACTATGATGATGTCTAAATTGAGTTTCCCCAGTATTTCTTTGGATTTCACTAGCTCTACTTTTATCATTAATGTTATAAATGTGGTATAATGACTACAAATGTTCTAGGAGAATCAATTAAGAATGAATTTGAGAACGTTTTGGAATCATGTGAGCTCATATACATGTTTCCTTCCAAGACACACCTATGATACGACCATGGTCATGAAACACAATTGTAAATGATGATTTTGGTACGCAATCCAAGGGATAGGTGTGACCGTGTCGATATATGATCATAGGGATCTGTTTATAGTGTTAATATTAAATTATCTTGTATTGGGATCAATCCACTATGGGGATATTGGTCAGAGTGTGAGGTGATTTATGCATTTCAGAAAAAATATTTCTAATGAGGATCAGTGAGATGAAATGGGGTATGGTGTAAGTGATAATATTTTTATTCCACAATATTATGGGAAATTCCATAGTTTTCATATTAATTTAATTATTTTATTTTGGATTAGTTGTATTTTATTTTTGGGTCCCTTCTTGAAGACACTTTTTAGTTTTAATTATTATTTTATATTTATTTTTTATGGTTGGGAACTAAATTATTTCTAGTTATTTGTTTTTAATATTTATAAATAATTTCCCTGATATATCAATGATTTTATATAAATGTGTAGTATTGTGGTTAATCAATAATGTGGGACTTTTTGATTGTGTATTATATTTGTGAGGTGGTAACTCATACATGTATCTTCTTTTTAGATGGATGATTGTGTTATTTTCACCTCATTTACCCAAGAGGGTAAAAATTTCATTGATTATAGGTATGTGAGACAATTTATTATTGTGGTATTGTGGTTTATACTTTAGTGTGTGTGTGTGTGTCTTTTTTACACAATGGTATGAGAGTTTGGATTTATATGACCACACATTAGTTTTATTTCTTTACAGGAAAAGTTTCACCGACTAGATATTTCCGTGCCCCATGGACAGACAAGATCATCCACTTAATCCCTAACACTCAGTGAGTCATGGTGAGTGGGTTAACCTTACAATGTAATTAGACTTATAACATACCCACATATATGGAATGATTTTAAAAATACATGGGTATTGTAATGACCAGAACTATTATAATAAAATTTCCCCTTTTAAATTTCAATTTTTTATTATATATTACAATTATAGAAAAAATGTTCACCAATTTTATTTAATTATAAACTATCATATTTTAATGAACACTAAGAATATTTACTATTAATTAAATATCAATTTAATAGGGATCACATGATTAGTATAAAAATATGGTTGTAACGAATCTAATTGATACATAAAAGGGAATTGATTGCCTCAACCAGTAGGATCGTACACTGTGAAGCTAATTTATTAGATCTTCCATGGGATATATCATCATTGAGATTTTCCCATACAAATTCCATGATTATATCCAAAATATTATTCTTGAGAAAAAATATTTATGGGATATGTTCAATCTCATCCGGATGACAACCCAAACCATGTTTTCTGAACCACCCCATGAAAGTCTCACAAGTACACACCTTACTCATAGTGAATTTTATGGTTTATTAATGTAACATGTATCAAGACCCAAAAAATATGAGTATATAGAATATTTTTATCATAATTATGAATATATTTCCATCTTATTATTATTATTTTATAAATGATTTTTATTTTGAGATAATAAAGCACAAATAGTGTTTTTGGGTAAAATTTAAATTCAATAAAATAAATTATTTTGATGATGTAATGAAATTTTGAAATAAAAACTATTTTAATAAAATTTTATTTTTAAATAATATTTATTAAATATTAATGATCATATAATTTTTATTAAGTCAAATATAATTTAATAAGGGTTTGAAAACAGTTATTGCCAAAAACCCTATAATTTCCAATAAATTTATGTTATTATTTTAAAAGTGAAAATTAATATATTAATAAAATTATTTAGACAAAATTTATATTATTTTTTGTTATCAGAACATCGAAATAACCAATGGTGAAATTTTCATAATTTTCTGAGATAGTTGAATTCTCGGGTAAAAGATAAATATCGTATAAATATACTTTATGTATTATGAAATCATAATGACCTAAGAAATATTTAATAAATATTGTAAATGTCGTATATGAAAAAATATATTTTTTTCTACTAAGATTTTGTAATTTTATGTTTATTTTATAAATTTAGTATACCCATTATGAATCCTATAAAACCATTAATATATTTTAAGGTTTTAAAATCATTTCTATAGAAGTATGACTCCCTTACACATAAAAAAGAATTATTTTTATTAATATAGATCCTTGTTCATAGAAAATATTATAAAACACGACCATTTCTCAGAAACAATGGGGATAAACCATGGGATGATATATGGTTTTTGTTATTTTATTATATAGTTTCAAAAACCTATGTATGTGAAATTTTGAAGAAATAACCAATTTTACAATATAAACCCTCCCAAGATATTATTTATCTTTAATAGAAATTATTTTACTTCATTTCCCTCCCCTCTCTAGTGTCCTCACATGGTGCCCATAATCTCTGAAGAACCTCCTCTCAACCATTTAGAGTCAAATACTCAAGTAAGAGACCTTCATCTCCTCCATAGAATTCACAAAACATCTTTGAATTTTGTTTTTTTTAATTTCAATTGGTTATATTGTAATTAATTTTTTAACAATCGATTACTATTCAATTTAAGATACAATCTTTATATACCATCATTCATCTCTAATTTTTCCCTTACCTAAGTCGTTACTATGCCCAAATTTAGTAAGGGATTTCTCTCATCTGATTTCAAATCAAGAAATTATTTTATGTTATACTTCTTAATATTATTTTGTTCATATTGGGATATGATCTTCCATATTCCACTCAATATAAATTTGATTATATATCTCATTAAATATCGTTAATACCACCAATGATACTTTATGAACACCACTTACCAGGCCAAAATTTAGTATGGAATCTCGCTCTCTATCCTCATTATTAATTAACCAATTTTATGTTATTCCTTTTAAATACCATATGGTCATATTATGATATGTTCTTCTATATCACCCTTAAAGTCCATTTGATTTCTAAATTATTATATACCCCTTTATATCTTTTTAAATCCCTCCCATTAACCATTTTGTACATTTGTTACCATGAAAAATATTAATAAGGGATCATTACTTTATATTCTTTATTATTGTTTCATTATTACCATATGCCTTCTATTTTACCTTTTATAATGTTGGGAGATTTATTTTCATACCTCATTACATTAAATTATTTTTCTAAATGATGATAGACATATTTCTCTTATAGTAACAAATTTTATATATTTTTAAGTGAAGTTGTTATACTACCTAAATTTCATAACGATTGGCCATTTTGAAAAAAAATTGTGTAGTGAATATCATAGCCATTTTACATCAATCATGTTTAAAATTATACAATCATTATTAATTTATGTTGGAATATCATGTATGTCTTTTGTACTCCAGGATCATGGAAAATGTTATGATTAATGAATTCATGTTCTATGATCTACGTGACAAACATAAGCACGAGATTGAAGTGAATGTGATGGGTGAACCTAAAATTATATAGTACTCCAATGAATTGGGTAACATTTAGTCTCATTACACATCATGTTGGGATATAGATTAATCCTTATTCCATAATGGGACTTTTTCTATCATGATTTCTAGGATTTTATCCCAGGACTATGTTAATGATGAAGTGTTTATGTTGTTGTGACATTTCCCTGGTTAGGATTTTCATGATATATGATGCCATATTATTCATGCTTCTCATTTTCACCCATTTTATTCCCCATTTATATTTCTATTGTCTAACAAGGATTATATTTTTCATATTACAACATGTTTATTCACTTACTGGGGTTTATAGTTATCCTGTTTCTTATGTATGTCCCTAGGTTATCCCATCATGTTTTAAGTGTGCCCATGTTAAGAAAGTTTTCAATAAAGATGTTGTTTTTACTATTTAAATTATTATGTAATGTACCAAATTATCAAAGACACTATACTTATCTATCATCAATGTTTTATTAGGTTTACTGTTATACAATAAATTAAGAATTACTGTATACAAAATTGAAAGTTCATTATAGTTGGTATTAGAGGAAATGTTTAGTTAATTTTTGTGATTTGGATTAGAAAACTCTAGTGATAGTCATAGTGGTAAGACTATGTTTAATAAAACATCCCAATGTTTTTTTATGTATATATTATTTTTTCTTATCACGAAAATATATCCTTGTCTTGATACTAAAAGTGTATGTGGTTCCAGAACAAATGTAACTGGGGTAACAACATCAAAAATGTTTATCATTCACTATTTTTCATATCCTGGTACACAACAATGGCCCTTAATACACACATATTTTGTAACTCTATAGGGATATGTATTGGTAAATTCATAAGATCATTATGAACCATTATTAATGGAACAAAAAATCCCATAAGAATATAAGTTAGGAAACAAGAAATGGATAACAAAGACTATAGCCTATAAATTAATATATTAAGAAAATAAATTTAACATATAATTTATCCAATTAATTTAATTATGTTCCTATTTTTGTGTTTAGTATTTCAATAATATTAATCCCTAGATTATCTGTTTAATTCTTTTTAATTTCCGAAAATATGAGGAATCATGTAAAAAATAAATGAGAGTGGGAATATAATTACTTCCCCAGTGAGATTTCCAACCCAATAGGAGTAGGGTTCCCAAACTTCTAGATGATACTCTTTCAACTTCCACAATATTTGAATAGATACCTTAATTCTGATGATCATCCAAGTACCCGTACAAATGAACAAGATGTAATTGAGGGCTTTATGGGAAAAAGGCCCAAAATTTCAGTAGATCACGTGATCCCTTAATCATGGAAAAATGGATAAACTCCATTGAGAAGATATTCAATTTTATTCAATGTATTGAACAAGATAATAATCTACTTGTTTTTTATGGTATTGGGGATAAATCAGACATGTGGTGCACATTGATCCGGAAGACAAAGTCTGAGGAAATGATCGATGTGATGGGGTGAAAGGAATTAAAGAAAATGTCTTTTAAAAAAATATTATCATCACAGTATATTTCATAAAATGGTGACGGATTTCCTTGCCCTCAAGGGAAAAATAAAGAATATCTAGGGAGTTTGAAGAAAATGTCACAATACTTGAATGACAATATTCTTGCTATGTGATTACCCCATAATTCAAGGTTGAACCCAATATTAGTGGGAAAAACCTAGTCTATGAAAAGCCCAAATGATCCATGAATATCATAGCTATGAGAATTTTTTTTGAAGTTCCATCAATGATGAAATGTATATCGATGAATATAAAGGGTATCATGGGGATAAGAATTTTAATTTAGAGTTTAATTCTGGTGGTCTGTTTGAGAAATATATCAATTCAAATAAATTTTAACATCCCACTTACCAAAGGTGTGGAATGAAGCACCTCAGATATTGCCTATGGAGTGTGAGGAAATTCATAGCGTGTATAATGGAAGGTAAACTAGCTAGTGATTGACGATAGTAGAAGCATTCTAGTGTGATGGAGAAAATGAATAATACATTCAACCATCATCACACAGTTCATTGATTCCACTACAAGGAACCTATGTACATAGAATACCAATCAAATAAGCCTAGGGTTTTCAGAGACAACCAAAAACCTCAAAGGAATCAAGGGAGATCGTTTTCCAAAACAAATTATAGGTTGGATACTAATAATGATGTGGGGACAGGTACACTGGTGATTCATTCAAGAATAGAAATAAGACATTTTGATTCTAGTTCTATGCATTACTTCATATCATGAAATTTTAGTGTAACTATTCTATCACCACCACAATGTATGGAAGTGGAGATATAAGTGAAAATGGAAAATGGAAAAATTATTTCATCCCATGTATATAGCTTATCCTCTATCAATATTTGTGGTTTTAACATCCCCATGAACCCTATTATACTCCCATTGGTGGAATTTGATGCCATTTTGGGGCATGAATTGTTTTTTCCTATATTGATCCGTCATAAACTTCGGCGAAAAAGAGTTCACTCTTCGTATCATGAATCAAATCACTATTTTATTGAAGTCAAAGGAATAGGATGAATCTTATTTTGCACTGACAACAAAATAATAGATATTATTTGTCTATGAGAATGCATATACAGCTCATAATATTGAGTGTAAGGAAAGAATCATCCTTGGAGACATGCATATTGTGAAGGAATATGCTAATGTGTTTCCCAACGAATTTCATAGTCTTTACCCTATCAGAGAGGTTGAATTTTCAATTGAAATTATACCTGGGAAGTTACCATTATCTAAGACTCTGTATAGAATGAATGATGTGGAACATGAGGACTGGAAGAAGAAACTATGGGAGAATATGGATAAGGGGTTTGTATAAAAAAGTTCTTAACCATGGGGTTCATCAGTCCTCTTATTTAAGTATGATGATGTGTCAATGCGCCTATTCATTGATTATTATGACCTCAAGAAGATAAAGATAAAGATAAAGAATCCAATACCTCATACTGAGGAGTACATAGATTAGATACGTGGATCACAACACATATCAAATTTGGATTTGTGTTCAGCATAATACCAATTTAGGGTGAATATGGAGGACATCCTCCAGAAATGTTTTTATAAATAGGGAGGGCACTATGAGTTCATAGTAATGACATTCAGTCTCATTAATGCTCCAAAAATATTCAGGAATTGATGAATATATTATTTTGAGACTTCCTCGACAAATTATTTTTTGTATTTATAGATTATATTATAATATAATCCAAATTCAAGGATGATCATGATTAGTATATGAGAGCTATTCTATAGACATTACAAATGGAGACGCTTTATGCCAAGAACATCAAATGTGAGTTCCAGTTGAAGGATGTCTCTCTTGGGAAATATCATAGAAATATATGGGATATCTACAGATCTTTTAAATATTTATGTAATGGAATGATGTCTTGGGGAAATTTATATGAAATATATCCATATTTTATTTGGATAAGTTGGGTATTATTTCTAATTTTTGAGATATTTTCTACATTTTTAAAACTCTCCAACCAAGATAACTCAGAAGGGAGCCATGTTTTATTTATGATGATGAATGTGAAGAGAGTTTCAAGGAGCTAAAAAAGTGGTTTATCACTTCACCTATTATCACAATATCCATAAGTGGATAACTCTTCTTGGTATTCATGGACTCTTTACAAATGGGATTGCGATGTGAGTTAAGACAGAATGACAAGGTAATATCTTGGGCTTCAAGGGAGTTGAATGTTCATGAAAGAAATTACCAACCACCTTATAGGTAGTTTGAATTAGTAATATTTTCCTTGAAAATATGGTCTAATTATATATTTTGGGGGAATTTAAAAAAAACAGATTAAAAAAATACTCAAGTATACATTCACACAAAAATAACAGAATGTTAACAGATAAAGATGATGAAATTTGACCAAGGAATATTGATGCTCAATACACAACCATCATTGGGATGTGAATAATGTTATAGACTCTATAAATAAATGGGTTCCCACAATTATATCATTGATGAAAATATATAGGGATTGAATCTTCATATATTGAGAAAGGATATATATATGGGAATCATAATGGAAGGAACATTATTAATCTTTTCACAAATGATTGATGAACTATCCCTTATGAGGGTGATAAAGGATGACTAGAGAAATAATGTGGGAATTTTAAATAAATTGGAAACTATAAGAGAAAGGATATCTTCAGAGTACAAATTTAATAAAGAATCAATTTTGAGATTTGGGTAAATAATATTTATTGCATCAAATCTTTTATTAAATAATAAATTGTTGGATGATGCACATAGACCAACCTTCTCTATTCACCTAGGTTTCAGTATAATAAATCCAGATATCTAGGATAACTATTTGTGGAAAAAAATAGAGAATAAGTTTACATAATATACATCAATATGTCTTTTATGTCTGCATTTAAAAGATTATTGGTAAAAATCCAAGTTAATGATTCAACCATTACCCATATCTTCATGAAAATGGAAAAACTTACCATGGAATTTGTCACTGGTCATCCAAATACATCAAGAGGGAATAATTCTATATTGGATTTGGTGGTGTGTATTACAATGTCTATACACTTCATTATGATTTAAGAGGATTTTTAACTAGATCAACTTGCATGGATACACATCAGCAATGTGATCAGGCTTCATGGAGTACCACTATCTATTCTATACTATAAGATCAAATATTAATATATAGTTTCTTGAAGAGTCTCCAACATTATATAAATACTTATTCGAGCATTATCAGAACCTATCACCCTCAAACTAATTTCCAATCTTGGAAGGAAATCCAGACACATGAGGACTTGTTGTTAGAACTATAAATTGTCTTCAAATGTGTATGGGAACAACATTTTACTATGGTTGAGTTCTCTTACATAAAAAGTTTCCACCCAAGCATATAAATGGCATCCTATGAATCCCTTTATGTGAAGAGGTGCATAACACCTAAATGGTGGGATAATGTTGTGGAAAAAAACAGCGAGGTCCTGAAATGGCCATGGAATTGGTAGAAAATTTTGAGACCATTCAGCATCACATCAAGGATTTTCATACTCTTCATAATAGATATGATAACAACCAGTGATGAGACTTAGAAGTTCATGTTGGGTAAATAGTAATCATACTAAAATATCCATGGAAAAAAGAAATGATATTTGTGATGAAGGGAAATCATAGTCCAAGATACATGGTCAACTTTGATATCCTTGATCACATCAGAGCGATGGGCTACCCACTAGAACTCCAACCTAACCTATCTCGAGTACATGATGTATTCAATGTATCCCTCTTAAGAGGTTTCATAACAGAACCCTCACATGTAATCAATTTATATGTGGTACCATTAGAGAATGATCTATCATATAAAGAGCATCAGGTGAAGATATTATCTCACATGGACAAAGTTCTAGGAAATTAGACAACACTCATTTTCATAGTATTGTGGAGAAACCAATAGTTTGAGGAAGCGATGTGTGAACCATAAGAGGTGATGAAACAAAGTTACTATTAACTATTTTAGTGTGGTAAATGAAAATTTAGAGGGTGAAATTTCTTATTTGGAGAATAATATAACAACCTCAAATATTATAAAGAAAACCCCACTTTTGATTTTAGTGAAATATCATATTATATATTAAGTTTCTAGAAAAAACCTGCACTTATTTGGTTTTAATATATCATATTATACATAAATGGTTGTTAATGATATTTACCATTGATAAAATATCCATTTAATAGTGATCACATGACTAGTATAAATATAGGGTTTTAACATATCTAATTTATTAAAAAAGTAAGTTATTTCCCCAACTAATAGGATCGTACCCATAGAAGCCCATACATCTAAGATTTTTTGGGAGATAAAATCATTGGGATTTTCCCTTTATGAATTCCATTCTAATATCTAATAACTTAAAATTCAGAGAAACTGTTTATTGCGGATGATTATGCTCATCGAGATCACGACCAAAACCTTGTTCATCGAACCACCCCATGAAAGTCTCACCATGACACACCTTAATATAATAGTGTTTACTGGTGTATTAAATTGATATGTATTAAGACCCTAGAATCAGGATTATTTAAATTATTTTGGATAGAGTAATTGATTTATTTTCAATTTAAATTCATTACTTTGTAAATTATTTTCATTTGGATATAATAAAAAACAAGTAGTATTTTTTTGGGAAATATTCAAAATATAGTAAAGAATTTATTTTAACGAATTAATTAATTTTTTAAATAAATAATATTTTAATAAAATACTATTATTAAATAATATTTGTTAAATATAAATTATTATATAATTTTTATGAGGTCAAATGTAATTTTTATTGGGGTTCAAAAACATTTATTGTCAAAAAAACCCCATCATTTTCAATAAATATGGTTTTTATATTAACAGTTTATATTAAAATATTTTGTAAATTATTTTGATTAAATTAATATAATTATTGTAATATGAATGATGAAATTATCCAATGGTTATTTTTTCATAATTTTCTGAGACAATCGAATTCTCGAGTAAAAATTAAATACCATATAAATAAGCTTTGTGTATTATGACATCATACTGACATAAAAATGATGTAATAAATACTTAAAAAGGAATCCAAGACCAAATATATTTTTAAATTTAGATTAATGTGAATTTATTTTTACTTTATGACTTTCATATAGATATTATGAATCCTCCAAAACCATTAATATATTTTATGATTTTAAAATCATTTCATTAAAAGTATGCCTCACTCCAAATAAGAAGGGGTATTATTTTATTAATTTTATCCCGTATACTTATATAATAAGTTACTACACTTATATTTTTCATAAACCATTATAAAATCACAAGTAAAGATTTTGTTTTTGGTTGTTTTATTATATAGATTCTAAAACCTACGTTCGAGAAATATACAACAAATCCCTGCTTTTCCAATATAAAACACCCAATATCTCATTTATCTACAATAAAAATACCTGTAGAACGTCCTTAATCTACCATACCCTCTATAGAATCCTCACAATGTTCCCTCAAGCTCTCAATAATCTCGTTCAAAGCATTTGTATTCACACACTCAAGTAAGGGACCTTTCTCTTCTCCATTCAATTCACGAATTTTCATTGAAATTAGTTTGTTTATTTCAATTGTTTATATTTTAGTTCAGTTATAATAATTACACTAATATATAATTAATGTTATTTTAATGACATAATATATTTAATCTCTCATTTTTACCCTTAACTAAGATGTTACTGTGCTGAAATTTAGTAAGGGATTATTATCTTCTCATTTCAATTCAAGAGACTCTTTAATGTTATTTTTCTTAATTTTCATTGGTTCATATTGGGATATTTAATTCCATATTCCTATTACTACAAAACAAATTTAATAACCCTTTCACTCTCATTAATACCTACCTCAAACCATTTCAGAAAAATGTTACCATTCCAGAATTTAGTCAAGTATTTTAATCATCTCATTTCAATTCAAGGAACTCTTAAAATCTTGATTAGTAATTTTTTACTATTTATATTGGGATATTTTTATTAATATTCATATTACTATAAAGTTTTTTATATAACCCTTTACCTATCATTAATACCCCTCATAATCCTTTTTTACCCCCGTTACCATAATAAAATTTAGTTCGGGATCTCCCTCAATCGTTTTTATTAAAACACATATTTTTTGTTATGAATTTTAATTATCATTTATTAATGTTGAGATATATTCATCCATATCCCCATTACTATCCATTTTTTCTAAATAAAGGAAAAATAATTTATATATCATCAAATCCATCCCCTGAACCATTATGTACACCAGTTAAAATGCCGAAATTCTGTAAGGGATCGTTCATTTCTTTTCACCATCCAGGTTTCTTTATTACCATATGCCTTCTATTTTACAATTATTAATGTTTTTATATATACATCTTAGACACTATTACTATAAATTTTATGTCCAAATGATGAGAGAAAACATTCTCTCTAATCAACCTATTTTATGGTTTTTAAGTAACATTTTTATGCTGCTAAAATTTCACCACAATTTTCCGTGCTGAAAATAATTGATAAGTGAATACCATACCCATTTCATATCAAGAGTTTTCGCTTTTCTAAAAATATGATTATTTAAAATGGTACTAACATATATTTATTCAACACCCCTTGATATTTTAATAAAATATGTTGATGAATGAATCCATGTTCTATGGTCTATATGGAACACTTATGTACGAGAATGAAATGAATGTGATAGGTGCGCTCGAAATTATTTAGTGCCCAAATACATAGGAAAATGTTTAGTCACACAAAAAACCATTTTTTGAGGAGTAAACCTAATTCTTTAATAGAAAATTTTACGTCACAATTTCTTGGATTTTATCCTTGACCTATATTTATGATCCCATGATTTATGTTTTTTCCACATTTCCCATGTTAGGATTATCAAGCTATATAAATCCTTAGTATTCAAGTTTATGATTCTCACCCATCTTCTACCCCGTAAATATTCCTATTACCTAACATGTATTATCGTATTAATAGAGTTCCATGATTATCCCCTCACTAGGATTTATATATCAGTCATTTCTTATGTATTTCTCCTGTTTATCCCATGCAGTTTTATGTGTGAGCATGTTAAGGTTGTTTTTAATAAAGCAATTGTTTTTCCTATATAAATTTTCCTCTGACATACCACATTCTCAAATAAACTATATTTCCCTATATTAAAAGTTACATTATTTATAAATATATGTAGTAAATCATTAATAAATGTTCAATATTGAAAATGATTGTTTTAGCCATAACATTATATTTCCATTACAGGAATATCTATGAAAAAAGAGTAAGTTGCATAGTCTAGGATGAGAAACGTATAAAGGGTAATGGTATCAGTTGTAGTTTTATTAATGAGTTTTTCTAATTATTAATTTATGTATACTTTTTGTTTTATATATTTGTACCATACAATGATAAAGCCTATACTTATGACAATTATTGTTAAGTATACTTTAAATATTAGTAAACTATTATTTATGTTGATGTCAAGTAAGAAATTTTAATTTATTTATTATATTTTGAGACACCTTCTTGGATCACTGCTTTTTTGTATGTTTTTAATATGTATACTACATTAATTGGTCATGTAATTTTTTTTAATTTTACAAAACCATTTTTCCTTATATTTGATTATGTATTCCTTACCTTACTATTTTATACCCATACCTTTTGTTAGAATCCTCTATAATTTTAGGTGGAATTTCTAGAGCAACGTAGGGATCTAAAATATTTAATATTTAGGTATATGTATTAAGGGAATTAAAATATAAATTCCATTAATTAATAAAGAATCATGTTTGTTTCCGAAAATTTCATAAATTATACAAATTTCACCCTTTCTCAATCCACATTTTTAAAATATATAATAGTCATATTTAGTTTATGTGATGTTGTGAATAATTTTAATAATCAATAAACCTTCTATATATCATTACATGATGTTTTTTAAATTTTAATATTATAATAAACATTAATTTAGTGTTTTCTAACTGATATATAATACCATTCACAATGAACAACATATATTAGTAATAATAGAAATTGAACAACATAAATTATAGGGTTATTACTCTCAGTAACTCATAGTTTAAACATTTATTCACAATTTAAATATGCATTGTTTTAATAGAATCCATAAACATAAAATTTTTCAATATATATGTGTACTATTTTAAAAAATAAACCATTGTATATTGAAACCCCATATAATGTTCAACCATAGAAAATAAAAAGAGTTTTAAAATATTTTTATGTCATTTAAAATATTATATAAAAAACATACTATACCCATAATGTGTATATCTTGGAAAAGATATTAAACATAACTTATGAAAAAATCACGGGGTTGAAAAAAAAGAAATATTGAAATAAATGAAAAATATTTTAGATAATGTGAATAAATCATAAATATGTCTTGGGGGGAATTTATTATAATGCTCATTATGCTAAATTAACACAAAAACAATATTCGAGAAATTTAATTTAAAAATTTAAAGATATAAAAAAAATACTTAAGAACATATATTTGACTAGTATTCATTTATATTAATAGTAAAAATACTATTATAATTAAGAAAATTTACCTTTAACATCTTTATGTTCATATATAAAATGAAAATATCACTGAATTGATTATAAAATATAGGGAATGAAATAAAAATAATTATTGAATATACAATATAATAATTAAATATGTATAAAATATAAATTGATGAAAATGGTTTGACTAAGAGAAAAGATAATTAAGAAACATAAATTTGTAAATGTGAATCTCCTTCCATAATTATTAACAGGAATTAATCAATATAAATAATTATGATTATTCCTTTGAAATAAGGTAATGGGGAATGAAAATTTCAAAAAAAATGAGAGATATAAGCATAAAACATTATATTTGGAATAGAAAGGTCAAAAAAATGGAAAATGAGAAGTGTACCCATTATATAATCTTTGTACATGCCCAAAGATACACTAAATCCATTTATAATCTATATAATTTCATTAAATAATGATTATATAAAATTATTTATGTTTATAAACTTTAATATTAAAAAATTTAAAAATTTATAACATATTATTCATTCAGTTTTTTGTTGCAAGTTTCAATTTTTATTAGTTTTAATTTTTCCATGATTGTTTTAGGATGGATGTCTCAACCATCAGTCCTTTTTCATGAGTTCATCATCATTATAATAGTCCTGGAACATGAATCATAATGTAGTGGCGAATTATAAATATCCATGTTCATTTCACATATGGTAAGAGTAAGATATACCAGGGTTAAATTCATGATTTTCTATAAAAGGTGTATTTAACTATCATGTAGAGTTAATAATAAATATTAACTCTTTAATTTCCATCACAAAATAAAAAAAATAAAAAATATATATTAATAGTCACATATATCCACTATTTTTGCTTTTATAAATTCCCATGTTGTTAATAATCATAATAACATAATTTTCTATGAATGGTTATGCATAAAAAGATAAAATTAATTAAAGTTCATTCATCTAAAAACAAAATAAATAATTTAAATGGGTTCAATTTTTTAAAATTAAATTTTTTTAATAATATATATTATATTTATCTTATTTGAAGATGTATTTCAAATATTCAACATTGTATGTTATTTTTAAAAATTATGACAGCACACAAATTACATAATTTTCAAATCCTTATTCAAAATATTAGAAAGAAATAATAAAATTTAAACAATAAATTTTTGAAAATTATATTCTTTATAAAATAATCTAATTTTATGAAAAAATATCTTTAAAAAATAAAAAACAATTTCTTGTTATTTTTTTTATTTGAATATTTACTAACACTTTAGTATTTCAAAGATGTTAATTTAATTTGTATATATTTAATGTAATCTTTTATAATGTATTAGTCGCATTCACATTAGAATAATATGGAATTTAAATTTCTTTAATATACCTATTTAATAATGATCATTGGTTAATATATGAAATCATTTTGTTAATATGTTTTTTTGAAACAAAAATATTAAATATGTGTTGGTTTTTTTTAAAGAAATTTATACGAATGGAGGATGTGGCGCTGTCACCTTTCTAGTTAAGCCAAAAGGCAGCAACTGTGATTTCGCAATTCCACTAGAATAAAAAAAATAACAATTACGGTATTTGTATTTTTAAAATTTTTATTTTTATTCAGTTTTGTTTCTTTTATAGATATATATATATTCAGAATATTTTATCTACTATTTAATATCCAGTAGTACTACCATTACTGCATTATAGATTCTAAGAGAAGTCATCTCCGAGTGATACAATATATAAGAGGGCTTCCTGGGAAATCATTCTGCATTTTCGATGTGAGGTTTTGTTTTTCCCTTTCTCGTGCAGAACATTCTGCATTTCCAATGTGGGATTTAGAACTGTTTCATGTATGAGTCTTAGAAAGGCTATAAAATATAAATTATAAGGAAAATATAAATAAAACATAAATCATGGACATAACATATAAGAAATAGTTGAATACAAAAAAAATTCTGTAAAAAATGTTGATGGAAAAAAATTTATAACCTTTCAAACCCACCTACTTGAAACATAAAAATGTTTCGTGTATCTGACATAGAGAGAATATAAAATTTAAATTATAAAACCATTATAAATGAAACATAATACATGGATTAATCATTTTAGAAATAGTGAAAAATAAAATTAATTTCATAACAAATGTACATGAAAATTAATTTATAGGCTTTCAAATCCACCTACGTGAAGTAGAAATATTATTCATATATGTGACATTAAAAGGATATAAATTAAAAAGTATAAGAACAATTTAATAGAACCATAAAACATGGATTAAAAATATATGAAATATTCGAAAAACAGAATTTCGTAACAATTGTTTATGAAAAATAATTTAATTTAATGCTAGAAACATTAAATATAAAAATGTTTCATATATATTAATTGGAAAGCCTATAAAATATAAACTATACGAAGAATATAAATAAAAGCTAAAAAATGGGTTATAAAATTTATGAAATTGTTGGAAACAAGAATAATTTTATAATAAAATTTGATTAAAAATAATATATAAGCCTTTAAAACCTCCCATTTTAATCATAATAATGTTACAAGTATATAGATTTGAAATACTATAAAATATAACCTAGAAGATTAATACAAATAAAACATAAAACATGCATTAAACATATAATTAATAGTTGAAAATCAATTAGTTATTAGTAATATAATTATTAATTACATAATAATTAATTAGTTAATTATAATTTAATTATTAATTATTAATTATTAATTAGAAAACTAATTAGTCAACTTGTAATATCAATATAAATTATATAATAATTAACAAGTAATATAATTATTAATTATATAATTAATAATGATATTGGTTATTAACTAATTACTTATTATATAATTAAAAATTATATTACTGATTAACCAATTAATTATTATATAATTTATAACTTATAATTTATAATTTATAATTAGCAATTATTAAGTTAATTTGTAATATAATTATTAATTATTAGTTATTAATAATTAATAATTTACTATTTATTATTTAATAACTAATTAGTAAAATAGTATTAGAAGTAATACATAATAATGAATAAATAATAAAAATTTAGTCAACTAGTAATATGATTATTAGTTATAAATATTTATTATTAATTATAATTATTAAATATTAATTATAATTATTAATTATTAATTATAATTATTAATTATAATTATTAAATATATAATTTTCAATTAGTTAATAAGTAGAATAATTATAAATTATAATTAATTAGTTTATTATTAATATAATTATACATTATAATTAATAATTTTTTATTATTAAATATATATTAATTTATTAGTTAGTTGGAATAATTAATAATTAACAATTATAATGAATAATTCGGATTAATAATTACATTTCTAATTTACCACTTAATAATTATATAATTAATAATTAGATTACATTTTGATTAATTAATTATTAATTATTAATTACATTACTAGTGAAATAATTAATTATTACATAATTAAAAAATATATTACTATTTAGCTAATTAATTTTTATATAACAAATAATAATATTACTAATTAACAAATTAACAAATTAACTCATTTATTATTATATAATTAATAATTTCATTATTAATAGACTTATTAATTATTAAAAATCAAAATTATATTTTTAATTTACTAATTCATTATTTTACAACTATTTACTAATTATTAATTATTAGTTATTAATAATTATTATGAAACATTATAATTAATAATTATATTACTAACTAACTATTTTATAATTTATAATTATTTTATTGATTAACTAATTAATTATTATATAATAAATGATTATATTACTAATTAAAAAATTAATTATTTTATATTTAAAAATTATAATATCGATTAACAAATTAATTCTTATATAATTAATAAATACAGTGTAAATAATTATATTACTCATTAATTATTATATAATTAGAAATGTACTTACTAATTACCTAATTAGTTATATAATTAATAATTTAATATTAATAAATAATAATTATATTACTGGTTAACTAATTATTATTATATATTTAATAAATATATAATTAATAATAATATTAAAAATGAACTAAATAATTTTTATCTCTTTCAAATTTGTTTAATACTTGTTTAAATTTTAGTTGGATTCATCTTATAGTTTATATTTTATAGTATTTCAAATCCACACACTTTAATCATTTTTATGTTTCAAATATGTTGTTTTGAAAGATTATAAATTATTTTTCATCAACATTTTTGAGAATTTTTTTTCAACTATTTCTCATATCTTTAAATAATGTTTTATGTTTCATTTATATTACTCTAATAGTTTATATTTTAAAAACTTTTAAAAAATGCATACTTGAACCATTTTTATGTTTAAAATCGGTGTTTTCGAAAGCTTATAAATTATTGTTCATCAACATTTTTTGTGAAATTATTTTTATTTTCAACTATACATTATTCATCTAATCCATTTTTTAATTTCCATTTTTTTGTTCTTCTAGTTTATATTTTAATGGCTTTCAATGTCACAAACGTGAAACATTTTTAAGTTTCATGTTGGTGGTTGTTGACACTCCTTTTTTGTCACAGAGTCTAACCACTGAAACGAGGAAATACCTTAAACCAAAAGTGATTCATCCTTTGATGAAACATCAAAAATTGACAAAGTCATGAACAAAGATTCAAATGCACTTGGGTCACGCATGTTCCACCAAGGTCGTGCAAGTATACTTGTGCGCCTCCCAATGGTCGTGCAGGTGACTTGCGCACCCTCTTTGAATTTTTCCCAGGGTCTTGTCCAGCCTATAAATACCCCTGGTGGGCCCCCCATTTCAGGGACATAAAATTCCAGAAACTCATATTTGATCTCCCAGTGCCCTAGTCTCTTCTCAAAGCTTTCGAACACTTCTAGGGTAATTTCATACCTAGAATAGAACATCTAATGAGGGGGAGTAAGGCCTAAGTGTTGAAACTCATCAACACTTACACGCCTAAGTGGCCATCCCTTAATGGAAATGGCCACACTTGCGCACCTCCTTATCCCTCCAATAGAACTTGCATGCCCCTCTTCTAGAATCCTCTAGGTATAGTACTAAGGGTTTTACCCAAGTCCCACCCAATTATTACCCTAAGGGTTGACTGTCGCGCAAGTACCCCTGTGTCGCGCATGTATACTTGCACGACCAAGACTTGCGCGCCCACGCAGGACTTGCGCGCCAACTTCTTTTTGGGTGACCCTCCAGCCTATTTCACCTCTCTTATGCCTATCCAGTCATCCTCTTCACGATTAATCCTTCAGAACTCTCTCCAAGTCATTCATGACATGATTTCTTTGTGGGCTACCTTATCTGAAAGGAATTTTGTGGAACATCTCTTAGAACATAGTTATTTACATATCCTCATGTCACTAAGGTCAGAGATTTCATTCATTCAACTTCATATTTTACGATGAGAATCATTAACCTGGGCCCCCTTTTCATGAATAAGCCCCAGTCCAAGTTATCTTAATTTCGGCATCCTCCTTAGGAGTAAAACCCAACTCCCCTAATATAGGCATCCTCCTAAGGAGTAAGCCCCAATCATAATTTCCTAACATGGGAACCCCCCCTTAGGAGTAAGCCCCAGTCATAATTTCCAAATCTGGGCATCCTCCTTAGGAGTAAGCCCCAGTCTTGAAGTCTACAAATATGGGCATCCTCCTTAGGATTAATCCCAAAGTCCCTTAACCTGGGCCTCCTCCCTAGGAGTAAACCCCAGTTCTCAAATCCTTTAACCTGGGCCTCCTCCTTAGGAGTAAGTCCCAGTCATAATTTCTCTTAACTACTCTTAATTTACTCTTTATTTGGACTTCCTTCTCAGGAGTAAAACCCAATCATAAGTCCCCTCTTAATTTGGGCATCTTCCTCATGAGTAAGCCCCAAGTTAAAGTATCCAAATCTCCATGATGTACATATACATTTATGGACCTTGTTCTAGGTTTTCTTTGCTGAAGTAAATCCTGATCATCGTCTATTTAGGAAGTCATACATATATAAGCCCCACATCATTTCTCATGATGGCACAAATATCTAGTTTTACCAATACCTCTTGTTTTCTACACCGAGCATGACTCACGTGAGCTTAGAGTGTAAAATTAATTATGAAATATTTCTTTGATCCATAAATCATACCTAAACATCATAATCCCTTACTTGAACTACGTGGGTTCTAATTAATTTTCCAAAAAAAGGATATGTGGGTAGCCCATCTGCAGGTACGATCACAACTCTGAAATAAACCATGTCCTTCTGAATGACAATAAACATCAAGTGCCCCACTGAGTAGCTTTCAAACCAGTATGGTCATCATAACGACCAACAAACTTTTATGTATTGAAGGATGCCATTGACTAAGAATCTCTAATAAATACAGATGATTCTCTATCAATGAAGAACCTCAAATGCATATAATAGATTCTCTAAATTTCCTACAAATAAATCATTGATTGTTAGATCTAAAGGAAAGCTCATTTTATACTTGGTAATGTAATAAGGATTTATGAACATAACTTAAATCTATAAAAAGAGTCCTGAAGTAGACAATAATTACCCTAAAAAAGGTGGGATGAGTCCGAACTCCCATCCTCTCGACCAATGAAAATTCTTAAGCCTCATCAGTTCACAACTAATGAGAACCTACCTTTGGAAAGTAGGTCCAAATGGATATGGAATCATTGTATTTTTACGGTTCTACGAATAAACCCATTAGAAACTGCTTGGAATGTTTGAACCTTAAATCAATAAGGTCATCCCCAATTCCAGAGAAAACAAAAAATGGTGAACCCGATGTGTATCCTTATCCAAGTTATGATAAACTTTTACTTATTTGTTGGGCACCTATTTAAACTCAATGAGAGGGCCAACAAAGCAATCAATAACATATGTTCTCATACAAAAGATGTAGCAGCCGAACCTAGCTTGATTATGTTTGTTATATCAAATAGAAACTCTTTTCTAAGATCTTCTGCATTACAATAATGGCTTCTCTTAAATTCACACCTGTGAATACCTCTGCTGTGAATGCCTTTACTGTGAAGGAATCTACTGCTACTCCTACTGGATGGTCGTCCGCTCTTAGGGAGATATCACCTACATAGAATCTTCAACGCTGGGTATCGAATTTGGTGGTTAAGGATTACAGTCAACATGGTACCATTCCAACTCTAGAGGCTGCTCGACAAGCCCTCTAAGTGAAAAACTCACCCTAGTCGCCCAGACAGCGACGACCAGTGATCAAGAAGCAGGCAGTGCTAACCATCATCTCAAATCATTTCGGTTCGTTATCCTCGGAACGCAACAACCATTCCCTCCCATATTCTGAGGAGGTGAATGAGAATGATACTCAGGGCCTTAATTCAAGGAAACAAGAGTCCTTCTCGAGGGCTCCCACCAACAATCTCCACCAGACTCGTGCGACAGTGCACCCAAAACATGATGAGGGTGTCGTCTCCAGGAGTTCGGCTCATGTTCCTCGAACCCGAGTAGGAAATATGAACCACTAGAGGCGAAAATTGGTTAACAGTGAGCAAGTTCTTATCTCTTCCATTTTAAAAGAAGTCCACCAACCTAACTTGGTGGAAGGAAACGAGCGGGCACACACACCAGTCCGTTTTAATCCCGCTATCCAGCAGACTCGTCTAGCAGCAGCATGCCAATCCCACCAGGCAATTCCTGTGGAGTACTATAGACTAGAACATACACCTGTTTATAAATCATCGGCTAGTCAGTAGGCTTGTCTGACTACATGTGATGGAGCCCACCAACCCAAAGTGTTGACAACTAGTAAACAAGTACATACGCCTGCTTACACTCATCAATCCTGGAAGAAGCCTCGTCTGTCAGTATTGAAGGAAGCTCGTCAACCACGTTCGGCTGTGTGCAATCAGCAAGCACATACACTTGCTAGTATTGATCAAGCCTGCCAACAGTCTCATTTGGTTGCATTCGGAGAAGTCAGTCTGAATGATCCGGCGACAAACAGGAGGTAGACTCAACTCTCTGCCCCCACACCTGAGTACTGTCAGAATTCCCTGACAGGAAATGGGGGACATGAGCAGGCACATACACCTACTCCAAGCATGGAATGGACGTATATCCCCATTCCGACCACTGAAGTCACCAAGATCCTTCTGTGAATGGTGAAAGAGCATAAGAAAATCCATGCTCATATCCTGGATGCCAGCTAGGATATTATAATAGCTTTAGCAGCATCTTAGGGAAATACACATAAATCTATCCCTGCCAGTGGAGTGGCACATCAACAGTTCACTTCGGAACAGACACACACATCTATTCCAGTTCAAGAGGGTTGTTGGGCGTACTCCCCCATATCATACGGACAGCCAAGTCAGGAACATACACCTGATTTGAGTGGAGATAACAGCCTAACCTGATCATTTATCCTGAGAAGGAACATACACCTGCCCATAATGACCACTTTCGTCAACAGGTGGTTCCCAAAGTGAGTAATAAGACGTCAATAAAGAAGACCCGCCTAGAAAAGTCATGAAATCAGAGGCTAATCTGTAATAAGGCCTTACTCGATGCTGGAGTTCTTGATGCACTCAGACAATTATTTATTGCAACTCAAAATTCTATTCTTTAGTTCTCAATAGTGGAAACCTTAATTCCAAAGGTCTGTATCAGATACGTCCTCAAGAAGACTTTCTTCATGGTGATTTGGTCGATCTCGAAGTTTCATCTTCAGATGAGAGCCATAAGAACCCTCTGTTTGGCCAAAATACCAAGGAACAAAATGTTTCATCATTTGTTGTAACCCACCATGGTGGTCCTCCCCATGATGATGAATTTAGCTGCGAAAGTCCTCTCCGCAGTATTGATTCACATTGCATGGAAAATTCTTCAATAGAGAATATTGTGAAGAGAAAACCCTCTTATCTTGAGGAACTTTCAAATGTGATGCCAATCATGTCTGATGAATTACCACTATAAGGTGAAACACTTTCTCAATCGGAATATTTCCTAGGGTGTAGGTCATTCTTCGAACCACCCCTAGGTCGTTCATCGTCTAGTTTAATCATTGAATTCTCTACCAATCTTGTTGAATCCGATAAAGCAGCAAGGAAGAATCAGCTCTGGTCTCATTAGGTAGAATAATATTCATTGAATGATAAAGAGGAAGTACTGAATATGAGAAAACAACTGGATAACGGTGATGTTCCAGTCATGTTTTGGCCTTTTGATGATTGTCAGTATGACATTCCAGAAATGTTGATGGAAGATTGAATTCATGATATTCGTCTCAACATATGGAAAAATCTTTGTCAGATGAAAAACAAAATATTATCTTATAATGAATATAAAAATCATATCAAGATAATAGAAGGGTTATAATGCCAAATTGATTTGGCATCTCTCTCAGTTTCTCAATATCTGAAGGCATAAAAACAGCAGAGAGCCCTTCAGCGTTCATTCCTTGGCGCACTAAGAAGATTGTGCCAGTTAATTGATAATTCCCCATCTGGTATTCATATCAGGGAATGTGGTGTTCATGGAGCACTACATTTCACTGTACTCTCCAGCCAACAAAGCCCGACGAAAATGGTCTCATGCAATGTTATTTCCCATGGTCAGCCACATTCAATGGGTTTTGTTTGTAATCAAAAGCTTTCCCAAGAACATGCCTCAACTAGTTCCTCTCAAAATCAAGCATACAAAGAAAAAGTTATTAAATTACTCCTGCATCAAGGAAACGAGAATACTGAACATTCCTGTCATTTAGAAAAAGCACATAATCATGTGATAGAAGTGTCATAAATCATCTAACAGCCTTTTGAGCTTGGTGATAAAAGTGGAGGCAGGTTGATGCATCCAGCTAATTTCTAGAATAATTTTTGAAAGATCATGAGATCTTTCATGAATGTCTCAGATATAGCATGTCATGAACCACCTCAGCTTTCCAGACTGGGGACTCTTTTAACCCAACCCTCCGAATCAACAAAAAGAATTCAAGGAGTTGAGCAGGAACAATCCCAGTCCTCCGGACTGGGGGCTTTTTTTCAAATCCTCAATCCCTCCCCTAGTGAAAGTCAGTCTTCTCTCGATTGGGGAATAACCCTCAAGAGGAATGAAGAGAAAAATTATCAAGAGATTCCCTCCAATGTATGGTTCGTCAAGAAGTTCTTGAGGGATCCAATCAAAAAACGGCAATGCCTCATCAAGGACATGGAAGAAGACAATATCGCAGAAATGCCGATAGAAGGGATGCAATGCGTTATGCATCAATCAATATAATCAATTCCATAGTTTCTGATATACCAGATGAGACTCCCTCGGAGGGATCATATGAAATGGTTCATGCTCAAGAAGTTGTACAAAAAGACACAAATGAAGAAGGTGTGCGTATATGAAATCAAAGGATTACTCAGATCATAGGTAATCCTTCAAGTAACCCACTTCCCCCTCTCTGAAAGGTGTCCAATAAGGGGAATGGAAAGAATCAGGTTACATACCCTTCCTCTAAAGAAGGCCAATATCTCTAACTAGAGAAAATATTTTCACAAAAAGAGGCAGAAATGAAGGAATTACTGAGGTTGAACACAGAACTACTTCTAGGTAGTCTTCCTCCTAAGCATGCTGGAGTCAGTCATCCAAGGGAATTTTTTGCGGCTACTGAGATGGATCAAGATTATCCTCCTCTACAAGTACACCCTAACAGGTCTAATCCTATGGGTCAAGTGCAACAACAATCGACAGTGCTACCAACAGTCGTAGTACTAGCCACCACATCTGTACCAACTCCAGTGATTGCACCTGTTCATGTCTAATCTCAACCAGATGTTTCTCAAAAGTTAATAACTACTATTGAGTCATCAACAACATGGTTGGAAGCTATGGAGGGAAAGTGTGCTCAAATTAAACCAGAAATGAGAGCTTACCCTAAGTGGGTAGATGAAATTCCTCCCCCGTCAAATTTTGCAAGTACCACATTCCCTATCATTAATGGTTTGGGAGACCCAGAGAAACACTTAACACATTTTTTTTCTTGTTGCAATCCTATGATGGGAAACCCTAATCAATAGGAAGCAGTTAATCTCATGTGTTTTTTACAGTCATTACAAGGTCCTGCTTTGTCTGGTACACAAGCTTGCGATCCCGGTCAATTACTGAATGGGAGGATCTCCGCCAAAGATTTCTTCTTCAATTCAGCTCAACTATTACAAATACAACAGTTCTTGATCTTAAAAATTGTAAGCAATGGGAGAATGAATGGGTTTCAGATTCCATTGCTCGCTGGAAGGGATTAACTTATTCCCAGAGATTACCACTCCCTCAAGAAGAATTGTTTCCAATATGTGTGAAAAATTTACATGATGAGCTATGCACACCGTGGATCCCTATGAAATTCATAAGAGGGATTTGAGACCTTACTTCAATAGCTCAACAGATTGAAGATTATCTTTTGAAGACTAAGAATAAAGCTCGTATAATTCCATCACCTTTAGGAAGGAGAATGGGTAAAGCAGAGACTGCTACAGTTATGCTTAAACAAGCACATGTACCTGCTTCTACTTCAAAACCTTCATCTTCTCGAAGGGCTCCACCTCCTGAGGGCCAACAACAGAGGCCATTTCGTCAAGATGATCATAGAGATCCAAGATGGAAACAATTTGAGGATTTAAAGAGAAAGGTTTACTCTTTCTAAAATGAAAAAGATCCTGGTTACTTCATTTCAGCTCTGGAAAATAATTTAGTGCAATTTCCAAGTCCCAAGGGGCCAAACAAGGAAGGAGATGAAGACCATCCCAACTATTGCCCATTTCATTAGATGTTGGGGCATCCCATTCAAGAGTATTTTTTCATCAAAGACCTCTTGCAAGAAATGGTCGACTTGAGACATGTCAAACTAAAAGGTTCTTCAGATCAGGTAGCATGTGTTACTACTACAGATCCAGAGGAAGATGGAAAGTGGTAAGAAGTCAACAAAAAAAATGTGAAAAAATATGATAATTGGATGGTCAGAAAAATGATCAATCGAACCCATGCCATTTTGAGAACGTAATTGAAGAAGCCAATTGTGTCTTCTACCATGAATGCCACATAAAAACCCTCCCCATTAGTGGAAAAATCTTCAAAATGGTGGTATAATTCCAAAAAAGAGGAACAATCAGAAGAACATGAAATCATGTCAAAGCCTAAGTTGTCTTTGACTCTGGAAGATTTTATGCCATCTACTTCGAAGCACTGGGCCCCACCCCACCAAACGGCACAGCCTAAACAGGATAATCCGGTAGATTCTTCATCAGATGAAGAGTTGATCTTCGTTTCTGTTAATATGATTCACTTAACAGATCCATATGACAATCGCAGTTTTGATTTTGATGAGAACGAGTTACATGTATCAAACAGATGAATCAGAGAAATTTCTAGAGGCTCAGGATACAGGGGAAGACGTGGTTCTTTCAAAGGCCACTATTCCAATTCTACCCCTACTAGAACTGTGTATGCGGCAGAAACTCGTTGCAGATCCCTTCAACAATCTCAACAAGAACAAGCAAGTTCTTCTAGACAAGGCAGATTCAGGCCTAGAACAGTTATTCTAGATAATCACTTAGAGGTTCCACCTTTTTCTCTCAGCATGTAAATAGACATAATCGGTCTAATCTTCCAATTCCAGGAGTATTACCAACTCCAATCCCGGTACAAGTTGCATCAACTTCCAAATCATCAACTTCTAAGGCACCTGCAAAACCACATGTTTTTGTTGGGAAATGAAGACCTTTGGATCCAAAGTATGATGTATTGAAACAATTGTCCCAAATATCGGCCAAGTTATCAGTTTTTGATGCATTTAATTTATCAAAGTATCTTGGGTAGGCACTCATTGAGGCTTTGTCGAGTCCACAGGAGTTTGAAACTGAAATTGCTGCAGTAGAAGTCTACCATGTAGTGAATAATACTGTAGAATGCCATGCAGGGATATCGTTTACTAATGAAGATGACGATGATATCATGCATGGACATATTAGACCTTTGTACTTATCTGGAAAGGTCAATGGTGTAGACGTCGGAAGAGTTTTCCTTGATAATGGTTTAAGAGTCAACCTCATCCCCATTCGTAATCATAGTCGATTGGGCCTCACAGAATTTATTTATCTCCTTCTAATTTGATGTTACAAGGATATGATAAAAATGAACAAGAACCACTGGGCACGATTAAACTCAGAACTCATTTTGGATATCATGTATCCAATTTAGATTTCATGGTTGTTGATCAAGACTCAGCCTTCAACATCTTTCTTGGTAGACCTTGGCTACATCAACATGTAGGTATCCCTTCATCATACCATCAATGTCTCAAATATTGTTTCGATGGTCAAATTGGGACATTGTATGGTGATAAATCCTCATTCAAGAAAAGTGAATCTCAATACATTGAGGCATAATTTTATCATATTAAGGGAAAGGAGAAATCTACAGTAATGGAGATTACCAAAGTTAATGATCCATATGGTTTGGAAAAGAATCCAGTAAACCCATTAACACATGTCATTAAAGATTATGTGTTGCCTATCTGTCAAATTGATAGGATAGAACCAAATCAAAATACTCTTATGGAAACATCCATAATGTCTATTACGACAATCAAGCCAAACAACATGGCAGAAAGTGGTGATCCACCAAGCAATGATGAAAGCTCAAATGGAGATTTCTTTATTTCATCTGCTGAAATCCATCAAGTCAATACATTTCCAATCAGGACAGAGAAAGTTATAGCAATGTTAGAGGAAAACGATGATGTCGATTCTCAATCCATCATCTCCACTTTATTTCCCAAAGAAGACCCTTCATCCTCAATCAGGTCAGAAATGGAATCTTCTTCATCAAGACGTGAAAATTTTAACGTCTCTTATGATCATGAAAATTCTGTATCATCATCTACTATGCAAGTATAAACAGAAGAAATAACACCTGTTGAAGAAGAAGAGGAAGATCTTATGGATGATCCTCTAGCATTTGAAGATGGTATCTCTACCACCGTGGTTGAACTCAGATAAATAATTATGGGTACAAAAGAAGATCCACGCCCCACTTTAAATAGTGAGGCTATGACTCTTGAAGAGAAAGAGGTGTATAATTTTTTCTATAGAAAAATCGAGATATATTTTCTTCGAACTATACAGAGAAGCCATGGCTTGATCCTGATGTTGCCACTCATCATTTGGGTTTTCCAAAATCACATCGAGGAATCAAACAAGCTGTTAGAAGAACACACCCAACCTATGCTTCCAAAATTGAGACTGAAGTGGATAAGCTTATCAATGTTAACATTGTTAGAGAAGTTCAATATCCCAAAATGGTTGGCTAATATTGTCCCAGTGTGAAAGAATAATGGGAAAATTAGAGTTTTCATTGATTTCAGAGATCTTAATCTACATTTTCCTAAGGATGATTTCCCAGTACCGATTACATAACTTTTAATTGATGAAACAGCTGGCTGTGAAGCACTTTCCTTCATGGATTGATATTCTGGATATAATCAAATCCGAATAGCTCCAGAAGATCAAGAATCTACTGCCTTCAGAGCCCCTCAGAGTGTGTTTTGATATCGGGTAATGCCCTTTGGCCTAAAGAATGCAGGCGCAACATATCAGTGTGCCAAGCATCGTATCTTCAAACCCTTTTTAGAAATGTTTTTTGAATGTTATGTGGACAATATGGTGGTTAAATCCAAACAACGTTTTAATCACTTAGCTGATTTGGAAATCATATTCCACAAACTTTGGAAACATAATTTGAACATGAACCCCATAAAATGTGCTTTTGGGGTAACCTTGGGGAAATTTCTCATCTTTGTTGTACGCCATCATGGTATCGAAGTTGATCCTGAGAAGACAATGTCAATCCTTGGTATGTAACCTCCTCATAATTTGATGGAATTGAGAGGAATTCAAGGATACTTGGCCTATATTCGGTGTTTCATCGCCAATTTGGCCGGAAAAAGTTTACCTTTCACCAAATTGATGAAGAAGGGAGTCACTTACCAGTGGACTGAAGAATGTCAAGTAGCATTAGATATTGTCAAGAAGTGTCTCTTGAGTCCACCGGTGTTAACGCCAACTGTTGAAGGAGTACCACTAATCCTCTATGTGGCAGCTCTAGAGCGACCATTGGGTGCCTTTCTTGCTCAGGAAAATGATGCTGGGAATGAAAACAGCCTCTACTATCTCAGTCGGACTATGAATGAAGGAGAAACCCGATACTCAAATATTGAGAAGTGCTGCCTAGAATTAATCTATGCAGTTCAAAAATTGAGACACTACCTGCAATATCACGAGTTCCAATTGGTATCTCACAATAACCCACTCAAATTCATCCTTTTTCGTCCAATTCTTACAGGACATCTGGCAAGGTGGGTAGTTATTTTGCAGCAATTTGATATTCAATATGTGTCTCAAAAGGCAATAAAGGTCCATGCTTTGGCTGATTTCCATGCTGAACACCCTTCAGTAGAAGACACATCTTCAGATATTGAACTCCCTGATGAGGAAGTCTTCTCTATTCAAGAAAGTCTTCAAACATAAGAAATGTACTTTGATGGTGCTTCCAGAAGTCCAACAGGGAGGAAAATTGAAAATCCTAAATTCAACAAAGTTGGGTTAGGAATAGTACTCATTTCTCTAGAAAACGCAGTGCTACCTTATTCTTTCTCATTGTTGGGAGGTGGTGAAAATAATAATGTATAATACCAAGCTCTTATTGCAGGATTGGAGTTGTCGATTCAAGTACAAGTGATTCACTTAAAGGTGAAAGGTGATTCAGACATGGTAATCAAACAAGTCAATGTGGATTACACAATCAGAAAATAAGAACTAATCCCATTGTATGATTACGTCAGAGAGTTAATGGCGGAGTATCCTTCAGAACCGACATTTTCTTATTTCCCAAGATCACAAAATACCAAAGCTGATGCACTGGCTAATATAGCCACAGCTCTGGCAGATCCAAATCGGGACGAGACAACCATCAATATTTCCCACCTTCGTACAATTTCACCTTATGTTAAAATCAGAACAGTGTAAATAAATGAAATTAATCCCATCTCTGAACCATATGGTCATACTATAGGATGGATGAATCCTATCAGGGAATACCTTAAAAATGGAACACATCCACTTGATAGATCTGATAAAGAACAAGTCCAGATACGTGTGGTCAATTTCAGTCTTTTTGATTGCCAAGATCACCTAGAGAAAATTCTCTACAAGCGCAATTTTGATGGAGTTCTCTTCAGATGTATTGATGGTGAAGAGACAATGGCTGTCATGAAAGAAGTACATGCATGAGTCTGTGGTGCCCATTAGTCTAGAAATAGACTATCTGATCAAATTCAAAGGATTGTATATTTTTGGCCTTCAATGATACAAGATTTTTTTGATTTCACAAAGAAGTGTCATTATTTTCAAGTACATGCCAACTTCATTCATCAACCCCCAGAGTTGCTTCATATAGCTAAATACTCGTGCCCATTTTCCACATGGGGAATAGATGTAGTTGGACCTTATCCTTTGTCTATATCCAAGCAGTTTAAGTACATTCTTACTCCTACTTAATTCTTTTCCAAATGGGTAGAGGCAATACCCCTCAAAGAAGTCAGTTCTAAATGAATTGTTAGCTTCATCAAGTCTAACCTCATTACCAGATTTGGTGTCCCTCATAGCATATTGACAGAAAATGGCACCAACTTCTATTCATCTGAGGTGAGGAAGTTGTATTAATAATACAACATTAAATCCAATCATTCCTCTCGGAATCATGCAGTGTCCAATGGCCAGATAGAAGTTTTCAATAAGACTCTTTCAGACACACTACAAAATATGGTGGATAAAGATAAGAAATCATGGCCTGGTAAACTCTTTCTTACTTTATGGGCTTATCGAACCACCACCCATGCTGCAACTCGGTCACCTCCATATTCATTGGTATATGGAACAGAAGCAGTGTTGCCAATTGAGGTTCAACTACCCTCGCTCAGAGTAGCCATTTGTGATCAATCATCTACAGATGAACAATCTCAAAAGAAAATGGATGAATTGGAACTGTTAGATGAGAAAAGATTGTGCACCCTACACCACTTGGAAGTCTATCAGAATCGAATAGCATGAGCTTTCAAAAAAAATGTTCATCTTCATTCATTCATTTAGGGATAATTGGTATTGATTCTCAAAAATCCAATGATACCAGGAACGAAACCTCCCATGCTTGAGCCAAAATGTGAAGGAAATTATTCAATACATAAAGTCTACTACAATAGAGCTTATTATTTAATCTCAATGGATGGCGAACTCATCACTACTCCACCCAATGCCAAATTTCTGAAGAAGTATTTTGTATAAACACAAAATACATCAACGGTCCATGCATACGACCTTAAACTATTGGCATTTCATATTGTCCAGAAATACGTTAAACTGCATCATTAGTTACGGTCCATGCATATGACCTTAAACTATTGGCACTTACGTTCAACATGACGTTAAACTGTGACATCCTAACTACATGATGTTAAACTATACAGATTTCCCTTGTGTCCAGCAAGACGTTAAACTACATCATCATCTATGGTCCATGCATATGACCTTAAATTATTTGTATTAATTTCATCCCACACGATATTAAACTGCATATCCAATGGTCCACACATATGACCTTAAGCTATTTTCACATCTCAATCTACAACAAGATGTTAAACTGAACCATTCTGGTCCATGCATACGATCTTAAACTATTTGCATGTGTCAATGTACAGGAAGACGTTAAACTACACCATTATGGTCCATGAATATGACCTTAAACTATTAGCACCATTGTCCAACAAGATGTTAAACTGCACCATTATGGTCCATGAAAATGACTTAAACTATTTTCACCATCATCAAACATGACGTTTAACTATGAAAAAGTTCCTAATACATCCAACATGACATTATATTGTGTCCCATTTTTTCCTTACTGCATGACATTAAACTGAACAGTTCTCCTTTCATATAACGTGACATTAAACTATATTTCCCCTGCTACATGACACTAAAATGTTCATCACCAACAGTGCTCACTGCAAGACTTTAAACTTCATAGTCCCTTCATATGCCCTACATGACATTAAAGTGTGCATCGTTAAGGTTGTTTCTACCTCTTGTTTCTCGCAACGAGTATGACTGACGTGGTCTTAGAGTAAACTTCAACCATAACACCCTCTCTAAGATGCTAACCATGTGTAAGTCACAACACCATTTTTAGGTCGTTGTTCTCACAAACAACTTGATTACTAATATATTATTTAATTGAACTAAGCGGACATTGATCCTTGCCTTCTAGGCTGGGTACATAGGAAAACTCCCGAGGTTCAAGCCCAAAATCAATATCTTCACATCGGTTCACCTCCATCTCATACGATGTTGATTAGTGAAGCCACTTTCAGAATCAATATCTTTAAATTGGTTCAACTTTGTCCTTACTATACGACGTTAAACTATACATCACCTTTGTCCTGTATGAAAATAAACAACAACATTCTTTGATACCTTCGCCTGAGAGGGAATCATTATTTACATTGATTTCAATCATGTTATATTCTAAAGACTATGTTCATACATGGAAATTCTGGAACTTTTATCTTGGTTCAAACCATCATTGCACTGAAGTCCCCTTTCAACCTTCACTTGTACAAAATAAATCTATACAAAGGGTATTTCAAGAACTACATGGGATTGATTTCCATCCTTATGAGATACATAAGAATGTTCGAGTGTCCCTCGAATCCAGCCCCATGCCTTTTGGGCCTAACCCCAAATTCCACTTTCAGTCCCCTACCAGAAAAGTCCCTCTAAAAACACACACGGTGTATTTTTTATTATGGTCCGAGTTCTATGACCCTAAACTAAGATATCTTACACTTTCGTCCCACACAACGTTAAACTGTATTTCAAGAACTATGTATGAATTGATTCCCATCCTTATGGGATACGTAGTGATGTTCATCATTTCAATTCAGGACCCATCCACCACATGATTATGACTAGAATTGATCTGTGTATCTCTACATACATTGGACAATACCCATTTTTATATGTCATAATCCTAACCTTAAATATTTTCAGATCTTCAAAACCCTTTTCTCAAATTCTAGTCACAAAATGTCCAATTTTTTAGAGTTCTTTTTCCTAACTATGCAGCATGTGCCCTTAGGTGGCCTTGTATAAACAATATATATCACAGACTTGTCAGCTAAAAGTTACTATAATTTGACTATGCAGCCAATGCCCTTAGGTGGACCTGCATAATTCAAACCCCTAAATGGTTTGTTAAATAATGGTAACTTCATTATAGGTAAGAAGAACACTTTTTCCTTATTGGTCTTATCAATAATATGTAAGGATCCATAGAAAATATCTATCCTTAACATATTTGTCCCATGTTATTTTTCATGATCTGAAAGTATTCAAGTCTATGAATTATATTTCCTATCTCTATGTTAGGGTCAGACCTTCGTAGGAGTGACATTCATCCAGTTCTTAGACAATCTTTTTTGGAAATATCTTCTCTATATTCAAGTGCCTCTATCCATACATCAAACTCTATGCTTTGGAAAATTTGAATCCCCATAAACATTCACCGGCTTTTTAGTAGTTAAAAAGTATATTTTTGAGAGTTATTTTTCATGACTATGCAGCACGTGCCCTTAGGAGGCCTTCCATAAACAGTCTACATAACAGACTTGTCAGCTAAAAGATACTATAATTTGACTATGCACCTAATTCCCTTAGGAGGCCCTACATAATTCAACCCCCTAACGGGTTTGTTAAATAGTGGTAACTTCATTCTTGGGAACTACTTCTTATAATTCCTTTTATCCCTTTTTTCATGTCATCCCTCAAATACAAAATTTCTTAAGTCATAGTTTACATATTTTCCCTCATACATGAGTGTGGTAATATGTTTTCAGATAAATTGTCAAAGTATTGAGTCAATTTTAATCCATTCGGTCAAAACTGTTTCGACCTTAAACATTAGCCTTTTTATGTCTGACATGCATGACTTTAAACAGCCCACAAAAGACAAGGGATCTCTGATCAAAAGTCATGTTCCAGCTCACTAAACATACATTTTGAATGATTTAGGTTATATTGAGAAATTAAAAGATTGAAATATTATAGGGTTATTTATAGTAATCCTAGAAAAAGTCAAACTATGCTTACTAGGCCCATTTTCTTAGGTAAAAATTTAAAGTAGGTAGTGGGAAAATGCTTTCACAGATGATTCAAAATGAAAGCATTTTTTCAATTTGATGCACAAGAATTAGAAGGACATCCATACACTGGATTCTCGTCTCTTTTACATGAATTACCAAATGCTGTCAATATAAGTCTTCACTTGATGTACAACATCCCGAGCTTCATTAACAGCCCCTTGATATTCATGAACTCGACCAACTTCACTATTTTCAGCCTAATGTAGTGCTTTCTTGGAATCCACGATGCATTTCATCACATTTTCTTGAGCTCCCTCCAATGAATTATTGAGTTGGTCAAGTTCCCCAGTAACAACATATAACTATGGTTGAAGGTGCATCTTCTGGATGACTTTATCTTTGATCTTATGCTTCATCTCCTTCATCTTGGAAGCATAGTCAGCCTTAGCTCAGGATACCGTAGCCTTAAATTCACTGATATTGGCTAACAGCTTCACCCTGGTCAGATCTTCACAACACTTTTTCTCCTGCACCCTCATTAAGATGACTTGTTTTACCGCGACATGGATCTTTTGATATCCAATGTCACCATGTCCCAGTACAACAAATAGGGATGACAGTCATTGGATCTTTGATGACATCTCTATAAGAGGCACTTCAGATATGATTTTACATATATTTTTTCATGCCCTGCGTCATGAAAATTGGAGTGGCTTTTGTACTTATGGATCTGACTCAGCATCACTGTCACAGGGGGGAATATAATCTGGGATTAATGCACATAGGGAAGTGCCCTGTTCTGTTTGTTCCCCCTTGAACTATGCTTCTTCACTTTCAATTCCCATTGGGGTGGAGGCTGAGGATTCACCTCCAGATCTAGCCACTGAAATTGATGGCCCTGAATAATCAATTGATTGCTTTGGTTAGTTTTGTTATAACCATGGTCTTCTATGCATGATTTGGAGTATGGTTTTTGTTTGTTGTCAATCAGTAGTGGAATTTCAGAATGTGTACCCACAAAGAGATCATACAGTTCAAGCAGACAACAGTATTGAAGGTAGCACCATTTCCCAGTGCTTGCCAAATTTTTGGGCCTGAAAATCGACAAATGGAGAAAAGTGTTTTTGGAAAAGAGACTTGCGCGCCATGTACTGGATGAAGAGTAAACTTGTGCACCATATGTTTTTCAAGACCAGAACATGGGAAAATGACAAAGGGATAAGGGCCGCGCAAGTTTTGGTCTGGTCGCGTAAGTGACCTGCGCGCCGTGAAGAGACTTGGGCGCCGATGGCTACAAAGACAGGAAAATTGCGCGCCTATTATTTTTAAATATCATAACTTCAGAATATGGTAAATGAAAGAAGGTCGCGTAAGTATTTGTGTAGGTCACACAAGTGAGTAGCGCGACAGATGCTAGGGAGGATGAGCTGCGCGCCAGAACTTGCACACCGAGGGAAGACTTGCATGCCACCGCGTAGGGGATCCAGTTTGCCTTTACATAGAAGACCCCCTACTCATTGGTAACAAAGTTCAAGACTCAGTGATTTTTCGATCTCTTGTCACGCAGGTGGTTGAGTCGCGCAAGTGGTTATTGGGTCGCGCAAGTAGAGGTTGCGCGCCAATTGTTGGCTACGTGACCAAGGCAGTTGGGGAGTTAAAGGTGCAACGTCGCGAAAGTTTGGTGTTGAAGGAGTCAGTGTTGCACAAGTTGTTTGGTGTCACCTGTGCGCCGTTTTTGTACCGCGCAAGTGACTTGCGCACCGGGATTTTGACTTGCGCGCCGGGGCTTGGATAAGTGCACCAGGGTTGTTCATCTGTCCTTTTGAAGCTGCACGAAAGCTGGAAGATCGCCCGGTACCCTCAGCGCAAAGTGAGAATAATCTTCTGGTGAGAGTTGGACTTCAACAGAGAATCTACATACGACAGAGGATGCATTCTTATGCAATGATGAAGAGACCTTCACGTCTATAAACTGAGTGGGACTTCACCAACGACAGTGAGCCAGGGGAAGTCAACGGGAGTGACCCGAGGGAAGCATTGAGCTATCCCTGAACCTTTGTAAAGGCAGTGAGCCTGGGACAGAGTGATTGTGCCCAAACCTTTGTAATCCACAGCTAGTGAAGATTAGTGTAATTTGGTACGACCAATAACTTTTCGGCATTTGCTCCTTGGACATAGCCCTTAGTGGTGAACCAAGTAAAAAGTGTTGTGTCTTCTCTGTGCATGTTGATGTTTACTTTCTGATCATACCCATCATACAGGTTCAACAAGTTCCTACCAATGTGGGAACAAGATCCATCACATTAAAATAAAAAGTTGTCACCATGGTTCACCCCTACCCTCTCAGGGTGTCCCAGGGTACTTCAAGTGGTATCAGAGCGTAAAGGTTGCTGGTGTTGAATCTGTTCTTTATCATCATGGAGAATGCAGTCAATGTCAGGGGAGTCCCTAAATTCGATGGAATTAATTTACAGATCAGGAAGAACAGAATGAGATCTCATCTAAGGTCTCTTGGAATGGAAGTTCTCTTTTCTACTATGCAAGTAATATAAGTCACTGATCTAATTGGCCTAGCTATGACTGAAACCGACAGGAAAATTCTTGATGCAGATGCTAAAGAACAAAATTCACTCACTACAGCCCTTTCTGATCAGATCTACCTAAAGGTGATGAATTCCACCTCAGCAAAATCCATGTGGGATAAACTTGAGAAAATATATGAAGGAGATAACAAAGTGAAGGAGGCGAAACTACAAGTGCTGCACAATCGGTTTGATGATCCGATGCTGCATCCAGACGAGAATGCAGACTCTTTCTTCAATCTAATTACTGAAGTGGTTGGAGAAATTCAGGGTCTAGGAGAAGAAATCAAAGACATTGATATTGTAAAGAAAATATTAAGAAGACTTCCACCTCTATACAATGCAAAGGTGCCAGCTCTTGAGGAGAGATATCTTTCCAAACTTTCTCTAGATGATTTACTGAGCAGCTTGGTAGCATATGAAATGAGAGTCAAACCAAAAGATGCTACGACTCGTGTGAGCAAGGAAATGGCATTCAAAGACATGGATAAACTAAAAATATCAAAAGATAGTAGTGGTGAAGATGAACAAGAAAAAGAAATTCTTTCTCTCATTGCAAAGAAGTTCCAGAAGGGGAAGTGGAAATTCAAAGGGAAGTTACCTCTCCCATGTTTCCGTTGTGGAAAAGTTGGTCACATTGCCTCTCAGTGCTTAAGAAAGACCAATGATGAAGATAGTGAAGATGAAAGCTTCGAGAAGACTCGGAGAAGGTTATTTAAAAAGGGAGACTTCAAATCTGGAAAGAAAATGCAAAAGAAGAGTTTTGTCTCTGGAGTGGAAGAAGATGATAATGAATTCTTTAATGAAGAAGAACCAGAATTCAAAACTGGGAACCATGCTTCTATGATGGCCACTGTTGAAAAGTTTGAAGATACTGGTGGAGAAAAACAACTGAGAACTTGTGTTGATCTCGAGATGCAACTCAAGGATGCAGTTAGTAAGCTTAAGATTAAATGTAAGAGTTGGAATAAGTGGAAATAAATTGTAGAGGAATCAAATGAATACATTGATCAACATGAAGCTGACATTGAACGACTGGAAGAATTTGTGAAGGTACAGTCTAAAATAATTGAAAGCAATGATAATGTAGTTGATCTGAAGCTGAGAATTGAAGAGCAGGCAACGTTCATCAATGACCTCACCTCCAGACTTGATGAAAAATCCAAGACTACTGAGGGTCTTGAGGAGGAAGTTGTTACTATAAGGAGTAAACTGGAGACCGAATCAATCCCAAAATAATTGAGGAAGAAAATATAGTTTTGAATATTCTCAGATGCAGAATTACTAGCAAGAGCTAATTGTGGTTCAGATGGGGCTGAAAAAATCATGAGTGATCAAAGACCCGCTTGCAAGGGAAAGAGTGGAATTGGATGTGAGGCTGAGACATCAACTGCTGGAACTGAAAAGATCCAAAAGAATGATAAGATGAAAGTTGAACATGTTGAAAAATTACCTAAAGTGTCGAAAAGGGAACCCTCAATCCAAACTAAAAGGAGAACTGAAAATTATCCTCAAACATTCAGAAATGACAGATAGTCTAAATATTCTCCCAAGGAAGAAGGTATGAGGATAAATTCAAGTGATAAGACATTTACTCTCATGAAGTGTCAGTTCTGTGGCTATCTGGGCCATACCATGTCTTATTGCGAAGAGGCAAGAAGCTATATGAATGGAGAAGATATAAAAGTTCAACAAAGGAGAACAATTTAATATCATAATTCTCATATATGAATCAATTTCTATGGATATTGTAATTGTGTTCTAACTTTGGTCATAAGGCCGCTAATTGTAGGTAGAGAAGGGACATGGACACCTCATACCAGAGTTCAAGACAAGTCAAGTCTCGTCAGCAAGACAGTGTTGCTCTTTCAAACAAGTTTTCTCCTCTCAAAGAAGATTTCGACTATGAAGAACCTGAGTATGTAGAAGAGATAATTGAAAGGACATCAGTTCTATATACTCAATCCAATGTCTCATGGAAGAAAATGAAGAAGATTGAGAAATCTAACCTTGTAGAGGTGGCCCTCAAAGCTACAATGAACAATAGTACCTGGATTCTGGATAGCGGTTGTTCATCTCATATGATAGGTAATGTTGTCCTGCTAACGAATATCATAAGGGAGGTTTATGGTACCATATGATTTGGTAATGATGGGGCTCTGTAAATAAAAGGCAGTGGAAGTACCAAATTAGCTAATGGAGATCTAAAGAAGACTGATGTCCTTTACGTAGATGGCCTACGTCATAATCTCCTCAGTGTGAGTCAACTCTGTGACTCGGGACTTATAGTTACTTTTAATCAGAAAGGTTGCACTATCATGGTAAAGACAGGCAATTCACTTATGAAGGGTTGCAGAACAGAAGGCAACTTATATCAGGTTGATAGTGAAGAAAATGTATGTTACATGATTATTGAAGAAGAAAACAGTTTGTGGCATCGTAGACTGGGACATATCAATCAACAAGACATGGAGAAAATATCAAAATTGAGAATTGTCAGGGAAATTCCCAACCTGAAGCGTGAGCGTGAAAAATCTTTTGATGGTTGCATTTGTGGGAAGACGGTCTGCAGTTCATATCGGCCAAAGAAGAAAAGGGAATCTCACCTTCTTGATGTGATTCATACAGATGTATGTGGGCCGATAAATGTTTTAGGAACTCATGGAGAAAGGTACTTTGTCCTTTTCATAGATGATTACAGTAGAATGGAATGTGTGATGGTCATTCATAGGAAACGACAAGTCCTTGACTGCATGAAAACATATCTGCGAATCGCCGAGAATGATACTGGACGAAAATCAAAGTGTTGCGATCTGACAATGGAGGAGAATACACGTCCATTGAATTTGAAAATTATTTGGAGAAGCATGGGATACAGCATGATGTAGCTGCTATGAGAACTCCACAACACAATGGATTTGTCGAATGTAGGAATAAACAGGTGAACAACATGGCACGAACTATGCTGATTGAGAGTCTTATTCAACGAAATTACTGGAAAGAGGTTGTTCAAGCAGAAATGTACATTCAGAATTGAACAAGACTTTATATGGGTGAGACGAAGACACCATATGAATTGTGGCATGGACATAAGCCTTCATTAAAATACTTTCGTATCTTTGGAAGTAAATGATTCATCAGGAACAAAGAAGGAAATCAAGGGAATATGGCGACAATGCAGATGAAAGAATTTTCCTCAGTTACTCAATGAACAGAAAAGCCTACAAATGTTTCAACAAGAATTTAGGAAGGATTGTGGAAAGCAATGGTGTTAAGATAATTGAAGAGAAAACCAAAAATGCTTCAAGGACATCATATGCTTATGTGATAGAAAGTCAGGAAGAAAGTGAACGTGAAAAAAATACAAATGCAGAAATAGAGGAAGTTGTTCAAAACACTCAGCAGTCACATCATGATGTTGACTCAGAAGAAGAATCTGAAGAAGAAATGATGGCTGAAGAGAATGCTACTGAACCTCGCAGGAGAAATCAAAGAGCTGAGATTGATCCATCCAACATAATTGGGAACAGGTGTGCACCCACTCAAATAAGAAGGATGAGGAATAACACCCAATCTGCATTTCTATCAGTTGTAGAGCGATCCTCATTTGAAGAAGCTGCAAATGATGAATCTTGGGTGAAAGCCATGAATGATGAATTAGATCAGATTGACATGAATCAGACATGGGATCCTATCCAGAGACCCGAAGGTCATAATGTGATTGGTACCAAATGGATCTTCAAAAATAAGTTTGATAATCATGGAAGTTTCATCAGAAACAAGGAACGACTGGTATGTAAAAGATACTCCCAGATTGAAGGCATTGATGTTGAAGAAACCTTTACTCCAGTGGCTAGACTGGAGTCAATCCAGCTTTTCCATTCCATGGCACTCCAAAGAGGATATAAAGAATATCAAATTGATGTCAAGACAACATTCTTGAATGGGGTACTCGAAGAAGAAGTCTACATTGAACAACCAGTGGGATTTTTTTGGGTACTGATGAAACAAAGGTCTACAAACTGATGAAAGCACTATATGGTTTGAAGAAGGCACCACAGGCGTGGTACTCACGGCTGGATTCATATCTCAAGAAGATGGAATTCAAAATAGGAGGAGTTGATCACAATCTCTATGTGGAGAATTCTCCAAAAGATCAATTCATGGTTCTAGTCTACGTTGATGATGTCATATTTGGGGGCAGTAGGCAGAAATAAGTGGACGAATTTTACAACCACATGAAATCAGAATTTGAAATGACTATGATTGGGGAGCTCACATATTTCATGGGGCTGCAGGTGATTCAAAAGAAGGAATACACTTTCATTTCTCAGGAAAAATATGCAAGATAGTTGTTGAAGATGTTTAATATGCAAGACTCCAAACCAATGTCAACTCCGATTGTTGTTGGAACTATACTTAGAAAGCATGAGGATGGGGACTCTGTTGATCCCACCATGTACAGGAGGATCATTAGAATCCTACTGTACCTGACAGTGACATGACCATATATTGTCTTTGCCACATGCCTTGCGGCCCGATTTCAGAGTAATCTAAAGGAGGAACATATGGAGGTAGTAAAAAGAATCGTGAGGAACATTCAAGGTACACATAACATCGGGTTATTTTTTGCTACAGGCAGGGACAATGATTTATAAGTGTTTTCTGATGCTGACTGGGCTGGTGATGTAGTAGAAAGAATGTCTACTAGTGGTGGATCTTTCTATATTGGGAAGAAATGTGTTGGCTAGTTGAGCAAGAAACAAGAAAGTACTTCTCTTAGTACTGCTGAAGCTGAGTATATCTTTTCCACAAAGGCATGCACTCAACTGCTATGGATGATGCAACAGTTAACAGATATTGGTGATGAGGTAAATCAACCTATGGTGATTTACTGCGATAACAATAGCTCAATTGATCTTACAAAGAATCATGTTCAGCATTCCCGTACGAAACATATTTAAATCAAGTATCACATTATAAAAGAAAAAGTTTAACAAGGGGTGATTAGAATGGATCATGTGGGAACTGATGAACAAGTAACTGATATCCTGACCAGACCACTATCAATGGCTGTGTTTGAGAAGCATCGGTTGAACCTCGGTGTTCAGTCACCTCCCAGTGCATAAGGAGGTTACGCATTACCCCTCTCCCCGTTTGTGATAATTGTTTTATCTGTTTATGGCTATGATGTAGGTTTATGGGGGAGATATTATTTAGGGGGAGTATGGTTTGAGCTGAACGTTGCACAAATTACTGGCCTTTGGATTTATTTTCAATAGGGGAGAAATAAATAAATTCAGGCAAGTAATTATTCTGTGATGAGAATAATGAGAAGGAAAACATTGGAACCCAATTCAAGCTTCATCTCTTGTTTTCTACACTGAGCATTGCTCATGTAGACTTAGAGTGTTGGCTGACTTGATTCTTGCATTTTTGGTTTTCACATGGATGGAGCTCTATTGAATTTATTTTCTGATTGCCAACAAACCCAAAGGGGGAGATTGTTAGAACCATGATCTTCTATGCATGATTTGGAGTATGGTTTGTGTTTGTTGTCAATCAGCAGTGGAAGTTCAGAATGTGTACCCACAAAGAGATCATACAGTTCAAGCAGACAACAGTATCGAAGGTGGCACCATTTCCCAGGGCTTGCCAAATTTTTGGGCCTGAAAATTGACAAATGGAGAAAAGTGTTTTTGGCAAAGAGACTTGCGCTCCATGTACTGTATGAAGTGGAAATTTGTGCACCATATGATTTTCAAGATCAGAACCTGGGAAAATGAAAAGGGATTAGGGCCGTGCAAGTTTTGGTCTGGTCGTGCAAGTGACCTGCGCGCAGTGAAGAGACTTGGACATCGATGCCTAGGAAGACTGGAAAATTGCGTGCCTGTTGTTTTTTCAATATCATAACTTCAGAATATGGTAAAGGAAAGAAGGTTGCGCAAGTATTTGTGTAGGTCGCTCAAGTGAGTAGCGCGATAGAGGCTAAGGAGGATGAGCTGCGTGCTGAAACCTGCACGCCGAGGGAACACTTGCGCGCCACCACGCAGGGGTTCCAGTTTGCCTATAAATAGAAGAACCCCCATCATCATTGGTAACGAAGTTCAAGACTCAGAGATTTTTCGACCTCTCGTTGCGCAAGTGGTTGAGTCACGCAAGTAGTTGTTCGGTCGCACAAGTAGAGGTTGCGCGCCAATTGTTGGTTGCACGACCAAGGCAGTTGGGGAGTTAAAGGTGAAACGTCGCACAAGTTTGGTGTTGAAGGATTCAATGTCGTACAAGTTGTTTGGTGTCACCTACACGCCGTTTTTGTACCACGTAAGTGACTTTCGCGCCGGGATTGTTACTTGTGCGTCGGGCTTGGATAAGCGCTGTAGGGTTGTTAATGTTCATCTGTCCTTTTGAAGATGCACGAAAGCAGGAAGATCGCCCGGTACCCTCAGTGCAAAGTGAGATTCATCTTCTAGTGAGAGTTGGACTTCAACAGAGCATCTACATACGACATAGGATGCATTCTTTTTCAATGATGAAGAGATCGTCACGTCTATAAACTGAGTGGGACTTCACCAACGGCAGTGAGCTAGGGGGAGTCAACAGGAGTGACCCGAGGGAAGCAGTGAGCTATCCCTACACCTTTGTAAATGCAGTGAGCCTGGGACAGAGTGATTGTGCCCAAACCTTTGTAATCCACAGCTAGTGAAGATTAGTGGAATTTGGTACGACAGAAAACTTGTCGGCGTATGCTCCTTAGACGTAGCCCTTAGTGGTGAACCAAGTAAAAAGTGTTGTATCTTCTCTGTGCATGTGAATGTTCACTATCTGATCATATTCATCATAAAGGTTCAACATGTTACTACAAATGTGGGAATAAGATCCATCACATTAAAAGAAAAAAATTCACCCTGATTCACCCGTCCCCTCTCAGGTTGTCCCAGGGTCCTTCAAGTTTCAAAGGATAACAAAAGTTAATTGGTTATATAGAAAATTAAGTACAGTCGCAAATATTTTTATCCCTTACCCAACGGTAGATCAGTAACTTGAGAAAACTCCTCCCCATCTTTCTTAGCATCAACAAGATTTTCAGGGTGAGTTTGAAGAAGCTCTACAGGGTTCAGCTCCACTTGTGCTAATGTATCTGCAATAGTAGTGTTTTTTACCCCCTTCAGGCATTGGTAGTTCAGCATATTTCTCAGATAGAGCTGCATATTTGAACCGAAAATCCTTAGACATGTAATAAGAAGTTTATTAATTGGACGAAGGATAACACTAACGTCCATAATCTTTTAAATTACATGGAAAGTTTACATGATCTAAAAAATCTTCAAAAGATGCACCAATTCCCATCATTTCATCCTATGTAATCTCAGAATCCTTGTTAATCTCACCAGTGGGAGCATTTTGTATGTCTTCTTGGAGACCTTCATCATGCGGTCTCTGACCCTGAACCACATCTTTAGATAAAATAGCGGCGTCAGTTGCAATGGTCTCCAAAAGATCGAGTGTAGGGGTTGAACGTAAAGTATTATAGAATAGAAGTCAGTCGATGTTTCATTCAACATTTTATAAAGCATTCTTAACTTACCAGAAGCATGTTCTTCTCTTCTTGCAACTGCAACAGGACGGATACAAGGAACATATTCTAATTCTTCTCCAGGAGCATCCAAGTCAGCCTGAACTTTTGATTGTTCACCAATACCCTCCGTGGTACTCAAAGGAAGGTCAGCCCCCTCTCTCAGAGGGGAAATTGAAGAATCCCCTACAATCCCAAAAAGGTATGAGCAATATTTTCAGGGGTCAAGACTCATGATTATCTGAAGGACTTGCCACTATTGATGAAGTGTTTAGCCGTGGCATTCCTCCTTCGATGCCTTTGCTTCTTTGGATTTTTTGGAGTGTCGACAGTCTCCCTTATAGGAACATGAATTGGAGAATGGAAAACCATATCCCACTCCTCATCCATGTCTTGTTGGCCTGAAGATATCTCACCTGACTTGCGAGGAGATTCAGCAGCAGCCCCGATGGCAGTACCACCAGGGCTATACTGTGGTGAAGGAACCTCAGTAGTTCCTTTATTTACAAGCTGCAGTATGAAGAAAATAATTTCCTTTACTAAAAAATCTTTGACTAAAATCAAGTTGCAATGCAAATAAATAAAGAGACTTACATCTTCAAGAGCCACATAATCGTGCCACTCCTCATCTCCGGAACCACCAGTCCCCTCAGTGGAACCACGATCAATCATTTCCTTCACTCATTTGGTTATTGGAATGGAATCATCAGTGGCATATAATAGAATTTACAGCTCTCTGATGTAAGCCCACACTTCATCGGGGTTATCATTGTAATGGATATCTGTAGAAGCCAGACGATTCCCTATTCCAGGGAGGTGTAGCCCCTCGCACAAATCCAGCAAGGCAGTTTCAGCACAGCAGTATAAACTCTACCATGTCTGGACAACCTCTGGTTGTAGATTTTAAATATGTGTACGAGAAGGCTACGAGGAAGGTCCTACAATCTTTGACTTCAGCTTCTTCCTAGCTCATACAACTACAGATAGAGAATAAGAAAATAATACATATTTCTCTATAAAGTAATGGTGATTAAATTTACACAATGAAGTAACTCACTAGGAGTTGATTGAGTGGGTCTTTTGATTCTGACTGGAGGATTATATCAGGCATGAGGCCGCTTTGCCACTTTTTGCGCCTTATCATCCCCATATTGGGAATCTGGTGAGTCAGTCATAGATGATGAATCTGGAAAATCAACTTCAGCTGGGGATGAATCATCTCTATGAGGATGAGTTTCTTTCTCTACAGTTCTCTTCCTTTTCCCCACCTAATAAATCGGGTGATTCAGCACCACTCTAGGGTATGATGGTATCCAGTTTTCGGCATACCATGTAGTGAAATAATATGCCACTTTATCAACTGGTAGATCAAACACTTCCCCAGTATTCTCCCTAGCCGTCAGCAACCGTAGTTGTCGGGCTACCATTGGATACTCCTCTAACCTGACATGCACATGGGGTGATATAGTAGTCTGTTGTAAACACTTGAATTGACGTGAAAATATATATAGAGCATATGCCTTGCATATAATCTCTCCGTCAATCCTGGCAACCAGCACACCATCTCTGCAGGCCAACATGTATGCCCTTAATTCCAAACTAGCTATTCCATCATCAACAAACTGCCCGGTAGGCGGATTTCCATAATTAATGAAATTAAATTCCTTATAAATTCTCATCCTCACCTTCATGTCATAAGAATTGAGAGCTAGTGGAGGAATTCCAGATAAAGATTTCACTGACGGCCTGAAAGAACTTCTGGGTATTTGTAATCCATTTTGTACATTATATGTCATGAAGTGAGTGGAGATCCATCCCCACAAAAATTGAAATAGTCCCACTATTCTCAATGGAGACTTACCAATGAATACATGGAGTAATATCTTGTAAATATTTGCTAAAATGGGGGTAGCTAACCCAACCATTTTTTCCTCAGCCAACTTGGCCGCAATAACGAAGGTCCCGGTCCTGAAGCCTCCATTAGAGTCCCTGACTGGAAAGAGATAAACACTGAGACACAAGTCAACAAATCCCGCCAGACGTGTTTTTTTGGTATCCTCTGATTCACCTCAAATCCCCACTTCTTAAATTCCCCTGCTTCTAGGGTCGACCAGATTGTGCCAGGAGAACCCCTCTTCTCTGTTTTGGGGAAAGTAGTAAGACGAGTGGGCCTCATCTTCTTAGACCCCTTCTCCTTCGATCCCTTTTCCATTGACTCCTTCTCCTTCGGCTCCTTCTCTTGCTTCTCAATAAGAAAAATATTCATCCACTCATCTGGATGAATATCCTTTCTAGAATGAGTTAATGAGGTCTCTGAAATCTTGATCATGTGGAATATTTTCAATAATTCATGAGATAAATACGGAGTCTTTTCTGAATCATTCCATGTCACCTTTGGAGGGATAAATTCATCATACATATCACCATAAATTGGAGCCCCTGAGATCTTGTGGAAATCTCACAGACTGATTCCTACTTATCCATGAGTCAGATGGAAAGAATTAGTTTTTGAGCTCCAATGGCTGAGTATCTCCGGCATGAAGTTATCATGCCTGTAAACATATGTGTTCCCAGCCTAGATGGATTCATATATCTCAACTCATTTCAAATCCTAGACAAACTCTACATAGGTTTTTCTTACCCATTATGCCCACATCAAAGTTGTCTTCTCACCTCCTCTAGGACGGAAGTCCCATCTCTTCTTCTAGACTTTGGATTGATCCATCTGAGAATTTCGAAAGATTGAAGGATAACAATGTGGTTATAGCTCGGGCTTGTGTGGTTTCAGATTCAACATACAAGGGATATGATGCATCATATGAACCTTCTCCACTATTCGAGCTTTTATAAATGCTCCTCCACATGAGATATTTTCTAAAGAAAAATTGGTATGATTCTGAAACCAAGAAATTGGGAGATGTTCTTTGCCTCTGGAATAGTAACTTCTCGCAGATGACCGTAGCAATACAATGGCAGATAGATGCTTTGTGGGAAATCAAGATGATACTTCTTCAGGTACTTGGCCAAATTCAGGAAAGTGTTGTCGCAGACATTATAGTAATCATGGCCAATCATGCTCATCATATCATCAATTCACTTGCTAGCCAGTTCATCAGCCGTCCTGATTCTCTTGGGAGCCATTGAATCTACACAAAATATGAATAAATTAACTCTTAAATGGGTTGATTTTTTTTAAAATTTGTGAATAAATTCTAGTAATTAGAAAAGGAATTAAAGCGAACGAGCCTAATTTTAGCGTGCAAGTATGGATGTGTCGCGCAAGTATGGATGTGCCGCACAAGTTTTTGCTGCGTAAGTATCACCGCACAAATCCAAATACCTTGATAGCAGTGTGAAAGCACACAAATAGCAGAAAACAGAGCAACTAGCGCGTTGAAGGGAACTTGCACGGAGAGAGCTCGATATTCTGAAATTCGGAGCTTTGCGCAAGAAATGGCCGCATATATATAGGCCAGGCCTCAAACTTGTGCTCCTAAAACCTGCATGCAAAACAATTTGCGCCGATGCCTGCGCGGATCAACACTTGCGTGCAGCTCTCTACGTGAACAACACTTTCGCGCCGATGTTTCCTTGGATTTTGTTCTTTCCTCAGAGTGGCATCATCATTTCTCTCGGATGCAACTCTAAGGGGGGAATTTTGTTGATGTTCCTTTTTTGTCACAGAGCCTAATCACTGAAAAGAGGAAATACCTTGAACCCAAAGTGATTCATCCTTTGAAAAAACATAAATAATTAACCAAGTCATGAAAAAAGATTCAAATGCACTTGGGTTGCACAAGTTTCACCAAGGTCATGCAAGTATACTTGCATGCCGCCCAATGGTCACGCAGGTGACATGCGCGCCCTTTTTGAATTTCTCCCAGGGTCTTCTCCAGCCTATAAATACCCCCTGTGGGCCCCCCATTTCATGGATGGAAAATTCCAGAAACTCAGATTTGAGCTCCTGGCTCCCTAGTCTCTTCTCAAATCTTTTGAACACTTCTAAGGTAATTTCATACCTAGAACGAAAGATCTAATGAGGGGGAGTAAGGCTTAAGTGTTGAAACTCATCAACACTTGCGCGCCTAAGTGGACAGCCCTTAAAGGAAATGAACACACTTGCGCTCCGCCTTATCCCTCTAATAGAACTTGCGCGCCCCTCTACTGGAAGCCTCTAGGGATAGTTTTAAGGTCTTGAGCCATGTCTCGCCCTAGTATTACCCTAAGGGTTGACTGTCGCGCAAGTACCTCTGTGTCGCGCAAGTATACTTGCATGACCAGGACTTGTGCGCCCACGCAGGACTTGTGCGCCCACGCAGGAATTGCATGCCACCTTCTTTTTGGGTGCCCCTCCTGCCTATTTCACCTCTCTTATGCCTATCCACTCATCCTCTTCATGATTAAACCTTCAAAACTCTCTCCAAAGTCATTCAGGACATGATTTCTTTGTTGTCATCCTTATCTCAAAGGAATTCTATGGAACATCTCTTAAAACCTAGTGATTTACATATCCTCATGTCACTAAGGTCAGAGATTTCATTCATTCAACATTATCCTTTACGATGAGAATCTTAAACATGTGCCCCCTTTTCAGGAGAATGACCCAGTCCATGTTCTCTTAATTTGGGCATCCTCCTTAGGAGTAAACCCCATGTCCCCTAATATAGGCATCCTCCTTGGGAGTAATCCTCAATCATAATTTCCTAACCTGGGCATCCTCCTTATGAGTAAGCCCCATTCATAATTTCCAAATCTGGGCATCCTCCTTAAGAGTAAGCCCCAGTCTCAATGTCTACCAATATGAGCATACTCTATAGGATTATGCCCCAAGTCCCTTAACTTGGGCCTCCTCTTTAGGAGTAAACTCCAGTTCTCAAATCTTTTAACCAGGGCCTCCTCCTTAGGAGTAAGTCCCACTCATAATTTCTCTTAACCAGTCCTAAATAACTTTTGATTTGGACTTCCTTCTCAGGACTAAAACCCAATCATAAGTCCCCTAATAATTTGAGCATCTTCCTCAGAAGTTAGCCCCAAGTTAGAGTATCCAAATCTCCATGAAGTATATATTCCTTTATGGACCTTGTTCCTGGGTTTCTTCCCGGAAGTAAATCCCAATATTTATCTATTTGGGAAGTCATACATACATTAGCCCCACATCATTTTTCATGATGGCACAATTGTCTGGTTTTACCAATACCTCTTGTTTCTTACACAGAGCATGACTCACGTGATCTAAGAGTGTAAAAGTAATTATGACATCTTTCCTTGAGACATAAATCATGCATAAACATCATACTCCCTTACTCGAACTACGTGGGTTCTGATTCCATTTCCAAAACAAAGGATACGTAGGTAGCCCATCTACGTGTACGATCCCAACTCTAAAATAAACCATGTACTTGTGAATGACAATAAACTTCAAGTGCCCCACTAAGTTGATTTAAAACCAGTGTGGTCATCATATTGACCAAGATACTTTTATATATTGAAGGATACCATTTACTAAGAATCTCTAATAAATACAGATGATTCTCTATAAATGAAGAACCTCGAATACATATAAAAGATTCATTAAATTTCCAACATATCAATCATTTATTTTTAGATCTAAATGAAAGCTCATTTTATACATGGTAATGTAATAAGGATTCACAAACATAACTTAAATCTATAATGAGATTCCCGGAGTAGACAATAATTCCCCTCAAAAAGGTGTGATGAGTCCGACCTCCCATCCTCTCGACCAATGAAAATTCTTAAGCCTCATCAGTTCACAACTAATGAAAACCTAACTTTGGAAAGTAGGACCAAATGGATATGGAATCATTTGATTTTTCTGGTTCTACGAACAAACCCGTTAGAAACTTCTTGGAATGTTTGAACCTTAAATCAATAAGGTCATCCCCAATTCGAGAGGAAACAGTGGCTTTTAAAGAATATGAATTATTTATTATGAACATTTTTTATGAAATTATTTATATTTATGACTATTTATTATATAGTTACTCTATTTTTTATGTATAATTTATATTGGTCTTGTAGTATTTATTTTCTTGGCTTTCAATTTCACATACTTGAAACATTTTTTTGTTTCCACTAGGTGGCTTTAAAACATTATAAATTATTTTTAATCTACATTTGTTACCAAATTATTTTTATTTTTTACTATTTATTTCACGTTTTATCCATGTTTTATGTTTTATTTATATGGTCATATAGTGTATATTATAATGGTTTTCAAAGCCACATACTTGAAACATTTTTATGTTTTTAGTAAGTTTCTTTGAATGATTATGAATTATTTTTCATCATCTTTTTTATGATTTTTTATTTTTCACTGTTTCTTATATGTTTAATGCATGTTTTATGTTCTATTTATATTGGTTTTATAATATATATTTTATACTCTTTCAAATACATGTTCTTGAAACAGTTCTGGATCCGACATCGGGAATGCACAATGTTGTGCACAGTAAAAGGTGATCCAAAATTCCCCATTGAAAATGAAGAATGATTTCTAGGGAGAAACCACTTATAAAAGGGATCCTTGGGTGATAGATTCAATCTGAATCAAGACTGTTGTAATTTTGGTACTTCTAGACAATAAATAAAATATTAATTCAATATAAAAATATGTTATATATATATACAAATTAAAAAAAATAAAAATTTAAAAAATAAAATAAAATAATAATTTTATTTATTATTATTGATTTTAGCAGAAAGTCGACATCTCGGTTGTCTGCTTTAATCTTAACCCAATTATGGCAGCGCTTCTTTATCCTTTAGTAAATATTTTAAAAAATATTTTTAACCAATACATTTTGAAAAGAATATTTTTTCCATAAAACATATTTAAAAAAATCCTCTAGATAAATTTGAGGTACATTCTGATTGAGTCAATGCGGGGTCCATGTGCTTATTGGTTATGGATAGAGATAATGAGGGAAAAATGGGCACCATTGAGCCTCACTTCATTAATGATACATTTTCATGGGTGGTAAGACCAGTTACTAATTCCACCTGTTATTGTGGCTGTATAGTGTGCAGATCCTATGGATGGTTTCTCAGGGGTCGACTTTTCCGAGGAGGATCTTTGGGAGGTGGACCATTATCATAAATGAACACCGGTGTATTCATTTCGGGGTCACAAAACACCAATTTATTTTTTCAAAATCCTTCTGGGACTGTGTGGTCTTTTTCACTCAGTAGCAGTGCCCATTCATTCCAGGTCATCCTTTTTAGTAAATTTGTTATCTTGGTATGATATTTATGGCCTAGACAAGGGAGGTGAGACATTATGGTTCTTATAGTTTATCATTAACCTAATGGTGGTGGTGTTGGTCAGGTTACCATTATTAAGATTTCCTCTTCAAAATCTATAACTACATTATATGGTGGGAAATTCACTTGGGAGATTCTTGTGCATAGATGAAGACACTCGTAATCTATAATCAATGTCTAATCACTAAATTTGTATTGAAATGTACCTGATGTTGAATTTTCAATTTCAAATCCTCATTATAGGAAGTGGATATTACTCTTGGTGGAAAAAGATTTTTTACCAAGTTGTGGCCAATTTTTATTCTGAATGCTACAGGAATGGGCACATGGTGGATTTATATAGTCGAAGGAGATAGCCTATCACGGAGGTGGACACAGTCATTGGTTCTAAATAAGGTCAAGATGTTCCTTCATATGGTGAATCCAAATTTTAGACCTTATAAGGTAGTGAGGCTGTTCTTGCGGTGGAAGATGACCATGTGGATCACAGGGATGATGTCTCATAATTGTTGGGATCACCAGATGTAAGGGAATGGTGGTGGTTCTAGGCAATGAAAATCACAAAACAACGGATAGAAAAATATGAAAACAAAGATTTTAATAAGGTTCGGTCGGACGACCTACATCTATTGGAGAAGGGGGCCAACATATATTCACTCTCTCAAGATCTTGTCGAAAGAATAAAAAATTACACATCTACATGCATATAGACAAATTTATTTAAATATATTTTTATATAGGAGAAAAATCCATGTATTTCGGTCTGTGGGTAGTTCATCTACAAGTTAAAAAAAATTCTACTAGTTTCATCAACCGTAGAAGCTTCAATGATGGTTGAAACCCACCGTGAATCCAACTAAAGAAGACCCAAAACCTACTGACATGTCTTTTGTGAGTTGAACTACATTGTATCGCCTAATTGGGAGTGGTAACCACAAATATCCCCCTCTAGAATAATTTTGGGCAGAGGCCAGACCTACAGTCTCATTGTATGTGTTGAAAACTTCATCGGAAAATTAAACACTCTTCATCACCCCAGATTTCATGGCACATTCACTATCATCAATCGGTCTCAAACTAATTGTGGTCCCCATCAAATGATAAAACCATTGAGACACTTCTCGAGTAATCATCGATGCATCCCCACATGAGACATTGAATACTTTGCATATTACGGAAATATTTAACCATTTCCATTGAGCCTAAATAATGATAGAAAGTTCTGTATCATCCCCAGAAAAAATATCAAGTCATATGGTTTTTTTACTCCTCCATCGAGTGTCTTCAATTTCACTATCCCAACTCCTCAAAACATTCTAGTTGACCCATCACCAAGTATTACCGAATCGTACACATACTGGAAAGTGTGAAATTTACCATTCCTCATATATATACGTGCACCGATCTTCCCAAATCTGAAACCCATCAATCTTCCTTTTAAAAAATGTTCATTATCATTTCATTTTCCCATTTCATTTATTGTAATGAATCTACATTTCTACCCATTCAACTCTCTCATCTGAGTGCGAGCTTCCCGTTTTCATAGAGATATCATCACCTTCCAATAATTCTATTATGTTTGGAACCATCTCTTCATCATTCTCTTTCATAACAATGTAGTGTTTGTGCTCTCCACATTCACTTAAATATTGGCCCTTTTTCTTGCACCATAGACAGATGATTTATCTAGTGTGACGTCCTTTCAGTTTTTGCATCCATTCATTAACTCGCAATTTTCGATGTCGTCTCCTCCCATATTGACCATCTCGTATCACCATGATTTTATTTCCTGAATGATTATCAGGTCTTAAAAATGCCTCTAAATCTTGAAGAGACTTCATCACCTCATCCATCTATAATGTTTCCTTCCACCCGATCATTTTAGTCACAATCCCGTCAAATGAACTTGGTAAAGATGAAAAAATAAAAAGTGATTTGTCTTCCTCACCAACCTTCACACCGAGCCCTAGTAATTGTTTCAAGATCCTATGGAATTCATTGGTGTGATCCAAACAAATTGTTCCCTAGTCCCTCAAAAACTAGTACAATTTCTTCTTTAGGAATAATTTTTTGGTAACTGACTATGCCATATATTACTTCTAAAACATCTTCTGTATCTCCTTCAGTAAGGTCTCATCCAACACTGTGTATTTTATGTTGCCCAACCGACACATTTGAATTTTTCTAAAAACCCGCATCTCAAGCTCTTCCCAATCATCATCATTGGTTTTCTCGGGATTTTCCCCAATCCACTATCTAAGTATGTCCTTCTCCACAATAAAATCTTTGATTGTGCTCTTCCATAAGATGAAATTGTTCCCACCATCGATCTTTTTGATCAAAAATTTTGGTAGTGCTCCGCCTCCAACCATTGTAGATGTCATAAAATGCAATTACCACCGTTGATCTCGCACCCTTATGAAACCACTTGATTATGTGTAAATTTTGAAAAAATAATCCTACGGATGCACCCGGAATGGTTAAAATAGTGGGAATAAACTTCAATATAACCAAAAATGGAGTCTGATTGGTCATGATATCACCAAAAAAATCAATGATCCAAATTTCTAGCTGATGTGGCGATGATGTGGTGCAGACATGGTACGCCGGAGCACCTACCCGAATCTCTCCGACATTTTTTCTAGTAGTGTGAATAGTACCGTCTTTTCTGGAATGGGTTTACTATTCACCCATGATATGACTCAAACTTTGACCAGATCTTCAAGGGGTTTGTCAACTATTTCTTCCACACTACTTGATCCGTTGGAATCATCTTGTCATCCTCATCACAGATCTGGGCTTAGAAAAATTTTCTATCCATATTAAATTTTCCAATCATTGGAGAAATTTCCATCGTCTCATCATTTTGAAATCCCTTGGTTCGGCTCCCTAGGTTACCACATGTAAGGGTGCAATGGTGATGCGTGGCAATGAAAATAAAACCACAACAGATAAAAATTGATGAACGGAAAAATTTTAACATGGTTCGGATGAATGACCTACATCCATGAGACATGGGGTCCAACATCTATTCACTCTATCCAAATCTTTTTAGAGGAATAAAAAATTACACATTCACACCCATACAAACAAAGGGATTTTGATCTATTTTTATATTGGATAAAAAACCATGTTTCCTCGGTTGGTTGGTAGTTCAACAACCACTAAAAACTTTTTGGTTGCCGAATTCTTCATAATTATTATCTTCAATGATGGCTACTTACCACCAAAGAAGACATGCATCCAACAAACAGAACTCCCATGAGTTGAGCTGCAATGTCTTCCCTGATTGGTGTGTCCCCCACACCATTGAAGGTAGAGGAGTCCCTGATTTCTAGGAACATGATTCCTAATAAACCATTATTTTCATATTTTTTACAACATGGGATACACATCATCTTCAGATACGATAATAATTAATGGGGTGTAAAAAGTGGTTCATACCTTATCTATCAACCAATGTTTTTCAATGGTTGATATTTTTCAAGTTCCACATACAGTTTTGATAGTTTTGGAGGGTTCTACTACAGATCTTTTTATGAATCGTAATCCTACATAGATGGTTTCAACTCACAGAGGTGGTAAACTGGTTCTCAAAGTTCATTGAGTTTGTGATTTTATGGTGCTTTTGGAAATGTTATACCCGTCTTTTCATTTGAAATAGGAGAGATTGACTTGTTGAAGAAGGTTGTATTGTATGGTTTTTGTGAGTCTAGTGGTGATTTCCTGATCTATAATTTTTTTTGTAGTTGTTAGTATAACTACAGATCGAATTGGTACACACTACTAAACATGTCACAATGATTGAGGAATTATATAATAAACTGATAGTCCTAAAATATCCAAGGATCAAGGAGGAAGATTTTTGGAATGTATGTTCAGATATAATGAAATGCGAACTTATAACACGTGCTTAAGGTAAATAAACCAACTCCTCCTTTGTGGGAGTGAATGTGTGTTCTCATTCATCCTGCACAATGTTATTTCTTATATTCAACAATTATTTCCATAAACGAATTGAAATGTCATAGGGTTTGGTGGGAGGAATAAAACAACATACATCCCTAATGATGTCTATTGTATGCATATCTTTCTTCTCTATATTATTCAACCTAAGATGCCTATTTTTTACATATATTTTCAAAATGTATTGGTTTTTCAGAATTCTTATTTCTTATCTCATGCAACAAGTATATATAGATTTTTTTGATGCAATATGTTAATTTGGATTGTATTGATTCCTCATCACAAAACATTACTAAATAAGTGAACATGAGGTGATTGGGAATTATTATTTATTCGGTTTATGCAAAATGAATAGCCTATAATTGAAAATAGTTTTAGAGGACCATCGAAATATTCCATATACATAACCTAGCATGATAAATTGGAGGTTACTTCAACACTATTGTGGATGTTAAGGAGAAAAAAGGTGGTGTGGAATACTTTGAAGCTCCCATGAAGGGAATCCTATCCTTCATGAAGTTCAAGGGGCTGATATATATTGGGTTCTCATGTATATGATTCACATGATGTAACAACTGGAAGGGTATGAGATGAATCTAGAGTATATTAGATTGATGTATAGGAAATATTTAATTTATGGATTTATTCATATATAAAATGAAGAGTCATCTTACTAGAGAGATGTGATACCACTCTCCTTTGGTGGTGAATATCATTAGGAAGAAAAGAAGGCTTGAATGAATCATATACTCCAATAGTTGTTTGAACGTGGAAGGCCTTCAACAAGTAGTATTGGGAAACTTGGATTCAACTTGTTGAAGAGAATACTTGAAGGGTCTTATAAATGTGGCCTAGGATCATGTGAAAATGTCATTATAAATAGATTGTGGAAATAGTCAACTATAATTCTATTCTATAGGGGATTCAAAATGAAATTTAATGACTTGAGATGAGGATTCAAAAGACATGAGAGCATGAGATATATGTTTCCCAAAATGTGAAGCAATTTCAGTTATCTAATTGAATAATGGAAGTCAAAGGAGTCTATAGAGAGAAATCAAGGGTTACATGGATCATGGAATGTGACTGAAACACGACCTATTTTCATGAATTCATTAATAAAAGATATGTGTCCTAATGAATTAATTTAATGCTCCATGATGGGGCCTATATGATTAATATTGGGGTTTTAGAAAATATGGCCACTAATAACATAAAAAATATTATGGTAGGAACTGTGAACTTCTATGATCGTGGTATAGCAGTAGTATAACATGGGACCAATATTATGCACTGCATTTTTAGACTGGTGGAGGATAATGCTAATGATAATATGGATGCTTTTACTGATGAGTATTGGGATTGAGAAATCAGTGACCAATATAAATTTTTATATCATTCCAAGTCTGGATGGCTTCCCACGGTCTGTATATATGGATTATTCACAAATAGAAAACATGATTTTATCAGTTTAAAAAAGGCCTTTATTAGCGTTAAAAAGTTCTGATAATAGCAACACTATTATAGGGGGGCCCATTTATTAGCGCTCCAATAAGTGATAATAAAGGTTTTACTTTATGTGTTCTATTCCAAGCGCTGATAATGTCTACATTTATAATCTTTTCAATTAGTGCTGATAAATGGGGGGGCTTATCAGCGCTATTTGAAGTGATCATAAAGGCTTCTATACCCGGTTGTACATTTTATATCACAACACACCAAGGAACCTACTAAAAATAAATAGACCCCAAATAGTAGAATAAAATTAACAAACTAGATAAAATGACTTGTACAAACCCGCAAAAACCTGCTAAAAATTAACCACCCATTTTATATACAAAAGAACCACATACACAATGCAGATGATGAAAAAAAAGCAGCGCACACAATGGTTTATCAAACAATTCTATATACATTTAATTGACATCATGAATAAAAAAATATTAAATCATGGTATATACCCAAAAAAAATCAATATACATTATGAACAATGTTTTATAAAATTATATTTACAATTATCCAACAAACAGATAAAAACAATAATGTCTTCTTGTTTGTCGTCTGTTTTCCCCTATAAAAAATTTCCTCTGATGCTAATAGTTTCTAAAAAATAATCCGAACTAGATAAAAATTATCCACCTATATGATAAAACAAATATTACATTAGTAATACTATTATGAAATAAAATAAACACTAATATGGATAATACATTAAAAAATGTCAATTTTTAATAAAAATGAAACTTTTGTAGTTATATCGGTCACAAAGTGTTTCATATTGAGGTGGGGTAGATAAATATATGTCAAAAATAAATAATATATTATTTCCATAAATTATCAATACAATCTGAACTCGTTTTGTTAGTTTTCATAATGTCAGTCGTGTTTTTTACTAAAATATCATTTCGAATAAAAAAAGTCAATTTGAGTCATACAGGAAGCACCATGCATCAATTTGATGGAAAAAGGCTTCATATATATCATAATGGTCTTATGAATTTGTTTCTTAATTTTGTAGACAATCAGACTGCGTTTTCTTAGTTTTACGTGGGTAACACGTTTTGAAATAAAATGTCAATTTTAAACTGATAGCGGACAATTTTAGTCATATTGTTCACACCATTCATCATATTGAGGTGGACTTGATTCCTACACATCACAACTGACTCATGGATAATTTTACTAAAGTATTAAAACAATACTAATGTGTTTACTTAGTTTTTAGAATGTTAGTTGTGTTTTTTAACTTGAATTAATGTCAATTCCAAATAAAATGACACATTTAGAGTCAAACCTTTGAAATTGTGCATCAGATTGAGGTGTGGTTGATTTCTACACGACACAAATGACTGATAGAAAATTTTCCTAATGTATCAAAACAATTGGAATGTATTTCCATAGATTTAGTATGTTAGTTCGATTTTTTTTACTAAAATGTCATTTCAAAATGATTACAGGCAATTTGAGTCACACCGGTCTCTTAGTGTATTAGTTTGATGTGAGGCTGCTTCATATATATCCAAAATAATAGAGTAATTGTTGTCCTAAATTTTTAATAAAATCATAGTATGTTTTCTTGGTTTTCAGTGAATGACACATTTTGAGCAAAAATGTCAATTTGGACTGATAGTAGACAATATTAGTCATACTGGTCACACCATTCATTAGTTTGAGGTGGGGTTGATTCATAAGCATCAAAACCGACTCATGGATCATTTTTCTAATGTATCAAAACAATATTTAATGTGTTTTATTAGTTTTAAATATGTTAGTTTTGTTTTTTTACTTGAATTAATGTCAATTATAAAGAAGAATACACATTTAGAGTCACACTAGTCACATTTTGTGTCGTTTGAGGTGGGGTCGATTCCAACATGTCACAAATGAATAATGGATAATTTTACTAAATTACCAAAATAATCTGAATGTGTTTTTTTTGTTCTCAATATGTTTGTTTTTTTAATAAAATATCATTTCAAAACAAAAACACCGAATTTGAGTCATATAAGTTGCATCTTGTGTCGGTTTGATAGGAGGCTACATTATACACATCATAAATAACTGTCAAATCGATGTCCTTAACATTGAAGTCATTCACAGTGTGTTTTCTTGGTTTTCATTGAGTGACATGTTTTGTGATAAAATATCGATTTTAAACTGATAGAAAACACTTTTAGTCATACCGGTCACACCGTTCGTCAGATCAGGGTAGGGTGTAACTCCCCGACCCTAGTTACCCAGATTCAGTGCTTTATTACATATCATTGGAATGATACCGTTAATCATGTCCCGAAAGACCAATTAGTTTTGTATTTTTGGAAACTAGAGACATAAATATGTTCAACATTACAACTTGAATATAAATAAAATACTAATTTATTCCATTAGAAACATCTAAGCCTCCTATATTATTCCTACAGTTCACTCATAACTAACTTCTTTATATACTAGGATAATGAAACATAAGAAAGGGGTGAGGTCAAATGGTCAGTAATGGAAAGAAATACATTGGAAGATGAAATAATCATTAGGCATGAAAAATAATTCAAAAAAAATTCCATTACAAATAATAAACATGACAAAATTATGGAAGAAATATGAATTGAGTAAATAATTTCATAATAAAACATAGTCATTGGTATTATAGTAGTCAAATAACCACATGGACCATCATTATTATTTTCATAATGAGGGAATTTATAATGTCGGACATTCTAAAACATTTTGTCAAGGCCTTGGCCAAGATGTCTAAAAATGATTAAGGCCTCAGCCAAAACCATGTATAAAATTAGGAATGTTCCTGGTCAATTCCAAGTATAATTGTCTTATGAGACCTACTGATGCACCATGGATCTATAGAGGGCTCCACCCATCATATACTAAGTCCAATACATTCCTCATATGAAAATGGTAAAACATATCATAAACATTCGTATTAAAACTAGAATACAAAATGACAATACTTTAACCATAAACCATGAATGATATAAAAATAACACATCCACAGTCAAACATATCACAATACCTTCAATATAATATGGAAGATTTGTATCATAATAAATCAACTTCAAATAAGATTAAAATACATATAAAGAAGTTGACATAGATGAAATGGAGACTATTTGAAAGAAATAACTCTTTTTATTTTAAACCCATTTAAGAGTCACATAATAATAAAAGAAAACATTTATTTTTAAAATATTATAATATTCTTGTAAGGGTAGCTTCGATGATATTATAACGCAGGATAATAGCTTCACCCTCCGTATAAGTTAAAGAAACATTAATACCTTAATTTTTTTTCGAAAAGGTCATAAAGTTCCTTGTTTGGAAAATGACGAAAAGATTCCTTTCAAAACATATAAGTTCAAATAAAGATATAAATGACTTGAACCTATACTCTCATAAATGGTAGAAATTTTTTGAAATTCATTTTTAAGAAAACATGGATATTGATGATAAAGAGGTCCCAATAGATACTTAGGTAAAAATAACCTCAGATAATAAAGGCATTATGAAATTAACATTTACCTTGTACTTTTCCTTAGTAGATGGTATGTAACTTCTTATATAATAGTTAAAAAATTGTTATTAAATTATAAAATAACTATATACATAAATTAGATATCATATATGATCCTATATTATTTCATTGTTTATAATATTTCAGCAGTATCATCATTTTGTGTGTTAGCCAATTTATTTTCCTTTATATGTTTGGATACATAAGCCATGGTTGTTGTGGATAGGATGTATTTTATTCATATACCAAATGATATTATGTTCATAAACCTTATTTTTAATCATAAAATGAAAATTAATCTTGAATGATTGTGATGGGGGAATGATTCTCATCGCGTTCGTGGACACGGTAATCCGTACATACTAACAAGTGACAATATCATTATATTGATGGTGAAATCATATGTAATTTGATGGTATAATATATATAAATAATAAATAACATGTTATATTTATTATTTACATATGTTATACTCATTATTGTATCCATACAAATAATTAAGTGTTTGAATAACAAACTACACCACGACGTGGAGACGGTAAGCCGTACATATGCATGTATGGTGACGTTGACATTCATATGATGGATAGAATAATGAATATGGTTTTCCCATTTTTATAATAACATCACAGTATATAGAATATTCTGGAGTTATTATTTTCGAATGGAAACAACAAAGAAAGAGGAAGTGGAAGAAGAAAATAACTTGAAAGATGTGATGAAATATTTACCTCTTCTTCGGGTTCTTGCTTTTGATTTGATCAAAAGGGATCCATAAGTAGGATTTATAGCCAAAGTAAGGAATCTATAATTAAGGGAGGAATGTTGAGAGGATATTTGGGTAGGTTTTTTCTGAGCCAAATGGATTTTGAGGTGTGAAATTAAGGTAAGGGGAAGTACCATTTTATAAGAGATGTGTGGGTCACTTTCGGAAAAGCTTGAAATATTATTTTATAATAAAATAATTTTCAGTTTCTAATGGCTCCAAAATAATTTATTTAGTGGATAATGTGGGGATGGGTCTAAATATTTTCAAAAAATTGGTTTTAGATAGGTTTAGTGCACCGTATTTACCTTATGTTTTAGATTTAACTATTAGTTAAATAGTTTGACATTTACAATGTCTATTTTTATTTTTATATTATATGGTTAATAAAATTACTATAAACTACCATGAAAACCCAAAGAGGTTAATTATTAATATAGATAACCTTATCTAAGTCTTTTGGCCGAACCTATGATTTTTATGAATATTATATTAATTACTAATATATCATTTGTTATAAAAACTCAATTATGTGAATTTTGACACTATTTTGTATTTGAATTTTCTGAAAGCCATTAAAACTTTATCACTTCAAAAAAATTTATTTAACCAAATATAATATGTCATATTAACCTATAGAATTAGTTTAATTCATCATAATTCTCAATTTATATTTATTTGGATATTTATAATATCAATTATTTTAATATTTCATTAACAAGGTAATTACTACATCATCATTGTTTCATAAATAAATTGAAGTATTTAATGTCTAAAAATTATAAATAAAATACTATTTTTGAGGAAATATTTTTATATTTATAAATAATATTTATAGATGAATTTATATTGTGTGTAACCCAATATTAATAATAATTTAGTTATTAAACATTGAATTTAACTCTTTTAACTCTTCATTAAATAAAATAATAACAAATGTCCTAAACAAATACAAGTGGAACAAAAGGGATCATATTTTTTTCCTAAGGTTGTTTTTGGTCGAATTAAACATATCAATAGAATTAGGACATGTGTTAGGGTAATTATTATATCATTTTTATCTTTAATTACCCTACTTACTTTTAACTATGGTAAATAAAAGTCTAAAGATACAATTCACAAAAAAAATATTTTCATCTTATTTAACCACATTTCCATATTTATGTTAACAATGTCTCTTGGATTTTCTAAATTCAACTCCACAAGAGATAAAATTATGTTTTATGCAAATTTTCAAATGCTCGTAGGAGGAGAAAAGACGGTAAAAAGTTCAATAAAATGTTTATATATATAAACTTATTATAAAATTATATCAATGAATTACATTGAACTTATATAGGTATTATGTATCTATTTTGACCTAAAATAAATTTAACTAAAATAAATAATTATTTAAATAAAAAGTTATTTTTAACCAATAACGTAGTGTATTTCATTATTCATAAAAAATTGAATGTTTTCAGAAAAATACCAAAAATTAACCATAAACTAATTTCAATATTCCAAATTCAAAAATTAAGTCCATTTTAAAAAATAATACTTATAAAATTTTAAAAAAGTTGGCATTACTATTCATAATGGCTTGTTTGATTGGTCACGATGTGTTAGAATATAGAAGTTGCTTTAAATGCATGCTATCGCATTATTCAAAGGGAAACGTATTGTGGATTATTGGGGTGTTACATTCTTTCACCCATAAAATAATTTCATCCTTGAAATTTCTAGAATACTACCAGACAAAATGATTTGGGTGGTTCTTCATCATAAGATACTCTTGTTCCCACATTGCCTTTTCCATCTTATGGTTTCTCCATAGAACTATTACCAGATGAGTCATCTGATTTCTCAACACTTATTCGTTGATATCAAGAATCTTGATAGGCTCTTCACAATAAGATAAATCAGGTTCCAGTTCAATTTCTTAATTGGTGAGTACATTTTTGGTTCAATAATGTATTTTCTCAACAGTGATATGTTGAACACATTGTGAACATTGGAGAGACTTGGTGGCATTGTAAAACGGTAGTCTATAGGCCCAATTCGTTCTATAATTTCGAAAGGTTCGATGTACCTTGGACATAATTTACCATAATTACCGAATTGTATAACTCCCTTTAATGGAGATACCTTTAAGGAAACATTATCTCCTACCTGAAATTACAAATCCTTCCTTCGGTTATCGGCATAGCTCTTCTTCCTACTATGAGCATCATCGATGTGGGTTTGGATAATATTCACTTCTTCCATTTTTTTCTCAACAAGTTCTGGGCCTACGAGTGTTCCTTCACCAACATCATCCCAACATGTTGGTGGGTAACATATTTTTCCATATAACGCTTCATATGGTGCCATCTTAATACTTGAATGTAATCTATTCTTGTAGGAAAATTATACCAGAGGTATAAATTGATTTCACATACCTTGAATGTCAAGTTAGAATGATCTAAACATGTCTTCTAAGGTTTGAATAGTCTATTCCGATTGTCCATCAGTTTGAGGGTGGTAGGCAGTGCTCAAATGAAGTTTAGTATCCAGGGCTTTCTGAAGGCTTTTTCAAAATCTTGATGTAAAATGGGGGTCACAATCAGAAAAAATAGATAGGGGTACTCCATGAAGTCTTAAAACATAATTAATATACAATCTTGCTAAACATTCAAGTGGTAAATCTTCACTTGTAGAATGAAAATGTGTTGAATTGGTAAGACGTTCCATAATGACAAATATTGCATCATTCCTTCTATGAGTATTTGGTAGCCCCATTAAAAATTCCATAATAATATCATCCCATTTCCACTTAGATATGAGAGGATCTTTCATGAATCCTCTAGGATGTTATCTTCCAGCTTTCACTAGTTGCAAAACCATACATCCTGACACAAAATTAGTAATCTCTCTTTTCATGTTGTCTCACCAAAAATGTTTCTTTAATTATCAATATATCTTGGTTCTCCCAGGGTGTATAGAGAAATTGGATCTAAGAGTATCATCCAAAAATTCCCTTTTTAAATCAGCTATATCAAGAACACAAAGTATCTTCCCAAATTTCAAAATTCCATCTTCATAAACGAATCCACTCAATCTCCCATCATTTATAGCTTTGATATTATTTTTCAGCTCCTCATCATCAGTCTGGGAACTCTTTATCCTTTCTAGTAAATATGTTTTGGAAACCATTTGAAAAAGTATTGATGTTTCACCATCTATGGTTATTTCTATATCCATCTTTACTGGATCCGTAAAAACAGGATCCCTTTCACCTCTCATCTTGTTCAAAACTCCATGTTCATTACTACTCAAAGCATCTTCCACATTATTTGCCTTTCCTGGGTGGTAGTGTATAGTGTAATAATATTCATTGAGTAGTTAAAGATATAATATTTGCCTCATGTTGAGTTCTTTATATAAGAAAATATACTTCAAAATCTTGTGATCAGTATAAATCTCACATTTTTCACCATAGAGATAGTGACTCCATATCTTTAGAGCGAAGATTACAGCTGAAAACTCAAGATCATGATGGGGATATTTTTGCTCATGAATTTTCAGATATCATGGTAAATTGGAAATGAATCTATCAATTTTCATAAGGATAAAACCAAGTCCTTTTGATAAAGCATCACAATATATTACAAACCCATGGTTCCCTAATGGTAGAGTCAGGATAGAAGCATTAACTAATATTCTTTTCAGTTCTTCAAAACATTCTTTACACTCATTTGTCCAAACAAATTTAATCCATTTACGTGTGTGCTTGGTTAATGGGTTAGCCAACTAAGAAAAATTATGGAAAAAATATCTATAATAACTTTCTAAACCAATAAAACTACGTACCTCAATTACACTCGTCGTTGCATGCTTATTATTGGATTTCCAAGGTCTTTGATAGAACATCAAAGATTCCATCCTTATAGACAATAAGGGCAAGAAAATAAATCTCCTGAAGCTAGAATTCACACATGGTAAACATCCCATATAACTCATTTCATCTAAGAGTCTTCAGAATAATTCACAAATGATTTTCATGATCTTCTTAGATTTTAGAGTTTACCAAGATATAATCAACAAATAGCACTAAAAATTTATCAATATATTACTTGAAAACTATAATCATTAGATATATGAAGACAAAGGGTGAATTAGTCAATCGAAAAGGAATTACTGCAAAGTCTTAATGCCCATACCCGGTTCAAAATACTATTTTCGGAATGTCGTCCTTATTCACATAAAACTGATGATATCTAGATCGAAGGCCAAATTTTTAAAAATATTGAGCTCCATGAAGTTGGTTGAATAAATCATCAATACGAGGTTGGGGATACTTTATCATTATGGTTATAGAATTGATCTCCTTGTAGTCAATTCACAGCCTCATAGATCTGTCTTTCTTCTTAACAAAATAGATAGGGGATCCCCATGAAGAAACACTAGGGTGAATAAATCCTTTATTACTCAATTCCTCTTGTTGTTTCTTTAGTTCCACTAATTGCACACTGGCTATTCTATAAGCGGTCTTCAATATGGGACTTGAACCAAGAATTATATCAATGGAAAACTCAATTTCTTATTCTGGAGGATGTCCAGGTAAATCCTCCGCAAATACATCAACATATTTGTACACAATAGGTACGTCCTCTATTTGAACATTATTTTCATCACCTGTAATTATTTCATTCTCATACTCCCCAATAATTGAATTTAGTAGAGATACTGGGGGTGGATCTAGATAAGAATCAGATCGTGACATTTCTACTCTAAGGATAAGGTACTCCTTATCATCATTGAGAATTGTAACCTATTTACTCTTTCAATAAATTTTCTCATCGTGGTATAAATTCAAATCCATACCAAGGATTATATCAAATTCAATCATGGGTATGAAAATTTGATTAGCAGATAAATATCATTTATATGCCTTAATGAGGACTGATTCACAAAAGATTATTACAATGATATTTCCCTTATGAGTTTTTACGGAGAACTGTGTTGTTAAATCAAATTGGAAATATCTAATTTTCTTAGAAAAATGGGAAGATATGAATCAATACGATGATCTAGAATCAAATAAAGCATTGGCTAAACTTGAGGAAACTATTAAATTATCAGCCACAACATCTTTTAGAGATTCAACCTCAGTAGTAGTGATCACATTTTCTTCGCCATGATCCCTTGTCCTTTTCTGAGGTAATTTTCTTTGATTCTTAGGACATTCATTTTCATAACGTCCCGTCTCTCTGAAATTGTAGCATTGAACATTGGTAGCTTCTTTATTCCCCATACAATCATTAGAAATACGGCCTTTCTGTCCACATTTTTAGCATACTCCTTTTCATTTTAGACATTCACTGGGATGCTTCCTTCCACAATAATCATAGGGTGGAAATTCAACTCTTCCCTTATTCCATGTTTCTTTATTTCCTTTCCCAAATTGTTCAGAAGATCTATTCTTCTCTTTCTTTGATTTAAAGTCATAATTCTTAGAGAATTCATTTTCTGTCTTGATAGGATGTGAGAAAATATCTTCATATGATGAGATGAATTGTGAGATTAATTCTTGACAAATAAATTCTTTTAACCCAAAAAATGATCAATCTCACTTTTTGGGTTATGTATATAATCTGTTGCATGGCTTTCTAACCTTGTATAGTTAGCTATATACATTCTAACATTCTCATCCTCCTTCTGCCTCATACTCAAAAATCGCCTTTCTATATCTACTCGATGGTCACGATGGATGTATTTTTCAAAGAATAGATATTTAAACTCCATTAATTCCATACTTGATACGTATTCATCCTTCTTTTTTGTTTTGAAATAATGACCATCATTGATCTTCTTCTTCGATGAGGTGATAAACTTCCATGACAACTTTTTCCCTTTCACTACTCCCCAAAACATGAAATATTTTCTCTAAGGAACATATCCATTTTTCAGCTACAAATTGATTTGTAGACCCATTTAATGTTGGTGGTTGTTGCCTCATGAAGAAATCTAACATTGATCCTTTATGTGTTGGATTAGGGTGCTCCATACAGGTATGGTTAATATTCTTAACTTCTGTGAGTTGTCCCAGTATGGTGATAAGCTGATCAGCACTAGTTTCATCACCATCTATACTATAATTATCTTGAGCTAGAGGGAAATCCATACATGGATTACATGCGTTGATACTATTTTCATTACTTCCACTAAGTGCCATTTCTAAACAATGGCATACATTAGATTAGTTTATGAACCACAATACATAATTCCGAACATGTAAAACACTTAACATAAATTGAAAAGTTTATGGATATAATACATAATCATAAAAATGTTTTTTATGAGTAGGTATATACTCATAAATAATTTATAATCATTTTTAATGAAAATGAGAATTATCCTAAGGAAAACCCTTGGGAGTGTCGTAACCAAAAGTGCAGCAAGGCCCGTTGTCGTGCACCTGTTCTCATTCGAGTCTTGCTCCAAGAGGTGTTTTTGGGTTTTACCCCTAGGCACAACAGTGCCAGAGCCACATCTACATGCTCATATCTAGATAGGTATGTATTTCTTGGAAAACTCACAAAATCTCTATAGTTCTAAAATTCTTGTACGTTCTTCTATTCTAATCCTCAAAGTCTATCATAGGGTAATGTTTTCTAATCAAATTTTTTCTAAATACATTTTCTATGGTTTGTAAAAAACTTCCTATGATACCAACTGTAATTCCCTAACCCTAGTTACCCAGAGTCGGTGCATTATTACATAAAATTTCTATGATATAAGGAATAATGTCCAGAAACACCGATTAGTTTAGTATTATTAAAAATAAGATACATATATAAGTTCAACATTACAACATCAAATAAAATAAAACAATAATTTATTCTATTATAAAAATCCACTCCACAAAGATTATACCTGCAAGTCACTCATTACTAACCTCTTCATATACTGGGAAAATGAAACAAAAGAAAGGTGTGGGCTCAAACGCTCAATAAGGGTAAGCTATATAGTAGAAGATAACATAAAAATTAGGCATGATGAATAATTCCAAACACATGAATTTAAAAATAATAAACATGAAAACATTATGGAAGGAATATGATATGTGTAAATAGTGACATAATAAAACATAGTCATGAGTATTCTACAAGTCTAATAACCACATGAACCATCATTATTATTTTCATAATGAGGGAATTTATAATGCCAGTCATTCTGAAACATTTTGTAAAGGTCTCGGCTAAGACGTCTAAAAATGATTAAGGCCTCGGCCAAAACCATATAAAAAATTGGGAAAGGGCTCGACCAATTCCACATATAATTGTCTCATGAGACCTATCGATGCACTGAGGAGCTATAGTGGGCTCCCCCTGTCACATACTAACCAATACATTCCTCATATGAAATGGTTGAAACATAACATAGACATTCGTATTAAAACTAGCATATGAAATGTCAATACTTTAACAATAAACAATGAATGGTATAAAAATAACACATCCACAATCAAACCATATCACAAAACCTTAAATAAATTATAGACTATTTTTATCATAATAAATAAACTTCAAACAAGTTTAAAATCAATCAAAGGATGTTGACATAGATGAAATGAAAACTATTTGAACGAAATACCTCTTTCTATTTTGAAACCATTTAAGAGTCACATATTATATAAGAACAAATTTATTTTGAAAATATTCTTATAAGATTTTAAGGGAAGATTCGATGATGTTATAATGGTAAAAAATAGCCGCACCCACCGTATAAGTTAAAAATACATTTTTACCTTAATTTTGACGAAAAGGTTATAAAGTACCTTGTTAGGAAAATGCTGTAAAGATTAATTTCAAAACATATAAGGTCAAATAAGGAAATAAATTACATTAACTCGTAGTATAGTAAATATTAAAAATGTTTTGAAAATAATTTTTATGAAAACAATGAAGTGGATGATAAAGAGTTCCCAGTAGATACTTACGTAAAAACAATTCAGATAATAAAGGGACTGTGAAATTAACCCTTACCTTGTAATTTTCCTTAGTATATTGTATGTTAACCTCATGTATAATAGTTAAAAACTATTATTAAATTATAAAATAATTATATACATTAATATTAAATCATATATGATCCTCCAATATTGCATTGTTAATAATATTTCAGTAGTATCATCATTTCGGATGTAAACTAATTCATTTTACTTTATATGATTGGTTACATAATCCATGTTTTTTATGGGTAGGATTTATTTGATTCATATACATAATTGTATTATTTCATAAATATTATAATCAATCATAAAATGAAAACTATACTTGGAAGATTACGATGGGTAAATGAATCTCATCGCGTTCGTGGAGACAGTAATCCGTTCGTACTCACGAGCGACAATATCATTATATTGATGGTGAAATCATATGTAATTTAATGTTATATAATATATATAGGATAAATAAGATGTTATATTTATTATTTACATCAGTTTACTCATTATTATACCCATCTAAATAATGAAGAGTTTGAATAACAAACTTCACCACGACGTGGAGACGGTAAGCCGTACGCACACACGTATGGTGACTTTGTCATTCATATGATGGATAGAATAATGAATATGGTCATACCATTTTTATAATAACATCATAGTATATAGAATATACTGGAGTTATTATTTTAGAATGGAAACAACAAAGAATGAGGATATGGAAGAAGAAAATAACTTGAAAGAGGTGATAAAATATTTACCTCTTCTTCGTGTTCTTCATTTTGATTCGATCAAAAGTGCTATTTAGGATGGATTTATGACCAAATGAATGCCTCTAGGATGAATGGAGTAACGATGGGAGGATGTTTGGGCATAGTTTGGCCAATAAAAATGGATTTTGAAGTGTGAAAATAAGATAAGGGGAAGTACCCTTTTATTAGAGAGGTGAGGGTCACTTTAGTAAAAGATTGAAATATTATTTTACAATAAACTAATTTTAGGTATATAATGGATCCAAAAAACATTTATTTAAATTATATGGTGTGGATGGGTTTTAAAAAGCTCAACTAATAAGTTTTAGATAGGTTTATCTCACCATATTAACCTTATTTTATATATTTAACTCTTAGTTAAATAGTTTGACATTTACCTTGTCTCTTTGAATTTTTATATTATATGGCTAATGAACATACTATAATCTGTTAAGAGAACCCATAGTGGTTCATTATTAATATATATAACTTTATCTATGTCTTTTGGAAGAACCTTATATTTTTATGAATATTATATCAATTAATAATATAGTATTTGTTTTAAAAACTCAATAATGTCAATTTTGACAGTATTTAGTATTTGATTTTTTTGAATGACATTAAAACATTATCACTTAAAATAAAATTTATGTAACCAACCATAACATTTCATATTTACCTGTAAAATTATTATATTCATCATGAGTCTCAATTTACATTTATTTGGATATTTATAATATCAATTATTTTAATATTTCCCTAATAAGGTAATTACATCATCATCATTGTGTCATAAATAAATTAAATTGTTGAAGGTATAAAAATTATTAATAAAATACCATTATGTAGAAAATATTTTTATCTTTCTAAATAATATTTATAGTCTAATTTATATTGTGTGTAACCTTATTTTATAATTGGTTTAGTTATTTACCATTGAAGATAACTCTTTTAACTCTTCTTTAAATAAAATAATAATAAATGTCCTAATCTAATCCATGTGGACCAAAGAAGATCATATTTTATTCCTACAGTTGTTCTTCATTGAATAATACTTATCCAATAGAATTAGGACATGTATTAGGTTAATTATGATATCATTTTTACCGTTACTTAGCCTATTTACTTTTAACCGCAGCAAATAAAAGTCAAATGTTACTATTCAAAAAAAATCATTTTCATCTTATTTAACAACATTTTATTTATTGATATTAACCTTTTCTATCAGATTTTTTGAAATTCAACTCATAGAAGCTGTAAAATTATGTTTTGTGCAAATTTAAAAATGTTCCTTCGAGGTGGGTAAAAGACAGTTAAGAGTTCAATAAAAAATTTATATATCTAATCTTATTATAAAATGACTACAATGAATTACGTTGAACATATAGAGGTATTTTGTATCTGTGTTTTCAATAAAACAAGTTTAAATAAAATAAATAATTATTTAAATAAAAAGTCGGGTTTAACCAATAACATAGTATTTTTAACTATTCATAAAAAATTGAATGTTTTTAGAAAAATACAAAAAATTCACCCTAATATAATTTTGATATTCTGAATTCAAAAATGATGTCCATTTTGGAAAATAAAATTTATACTATTTCATAAAGTGGGTATTACTATTCATAACGACTAGTTTGATTGGTCGCGGTGCATTAGAATCTCGATGTAGCGTACAATACAAGCTATTTCATTATTCAAAGGGAAACGTACCGTGGAATATTGGGGTGTTTCATAGGTTTGATTCCTAAATATCACATCTTAACTCTTGGATCGTTGTCCTAAATTATCAAAAATTTGAATGTCCTATCTTGGGTTTTAGTATGACTATTATGGTTTTTACTTGAATTAATGTCAATTCTAAATAGGAACACACATTTGGAGTCATACTAGTGACACCATTCATCAGATTGAGGTGTTTTTGATTTGTACAACTAAATAATTATAGATATTTCATTGTTATAAACTATCAAATCAATTGGAATTCATTCCTCAGTTTTTAGTATGTCAGTTGTTTTTTTACTAAAATTTCATTTCAAACCAAAAACATGCAATTTTAGTCATACCAGTCACATCGTACATCGGTTTGATCTAAGACTGCTTTATACACATCACAATGGAATTAAAAAAATTCTGTCCATAATTTTGAAGACAATTAGAGTGTGTGTCCTTGGTTTTCAGTGAGTGACTTGTTTTGAGCTGAAATTCCAATTTTAATCTGATAGTAGACACTTTTAGTCATATCGGTCACACTTTTTTCAGATTGAGGAGGGGTTTATTCATAAACATCACTACTAATTCATTGATAATTTTTCTAAATTATAAAAATAATATTAATTCATTTTCTTAGTTGTCACTTTGTTAGTTGCGTTTTTAAACTTGAAATAATTTCATTTTTAAATTAGAAGACACAGTTGGAGTCATACCTCTGACACCATGTGTTAGTTTGAGGTGTAATTTATTCTTAAACATTTAAAATGACTGATAGACCATTTACCTAAAGTATCAAAACAATAGGAATGCATTTCCTCAGTTTTTGGTATATCATTATTATTATTTTTACTAAAATGTAATTTCAAACTGAAAACATGAAAATTGAGTCATTCTGATAGCATTGTGTTCCAGTTTGTTGTGTGACTACTTTATACAAGCCATAAATTAATGGAGAATTGATTTCCTTAATTTGGAAGTCAATCAGTGTGTTATTTATTGGTTTTCAATGAGCAACATATTTTTATCTAAAATATCAATTTTAAAATAATAGTGGACACTTTTAGTCGTAACAGTCATGCTACTTGTCAGATTGATGGGGGGGGGGTTGATTCATACACATAAAAAATAACTCATCAATAATTTGGATTGATGTGGGGTTGACTCCTACACTTCCCAACTGACTCATGAATAATTTTCCTAATGTATCAAAACAATCCAAATTTCTTTTATTGGTTTTTAGTATGTTAGTTTTGTTTTTAACTTGAATTAATGTCAATTTTAACTAACATGAAACATTTAGAGTCATACTGGTGACATCACACATCAGATTGAGGTCTAGTTGATTCCAACACATCAAAAATGGATGGTAGATCATTTTTCAAAAGTATCAAAACAATTCGAAATAATTACCTTAGTTTTCAATATACTAGTTTTGTTTTTTTAGTAAAATATCATTTCAAATCAAAAACATTCAATTTGAGTCATATCAGCCACACCATTAATAATTTTGATGAGAGAAATCTTCACACACATAAAAAATTATTTATGAATCGTTGACCTTAATTTTGAAGGCAATTAGAGTGTGTTTCAGTGGTTTTTAGTGAGTGACATGTTTTGAAGTAAAATGTAAATTTTGAATCGATAACAGACACTTTTAGTCATTCCAGTCACATCATTCATCGAAATGATGTGGGATTGATTCTTAGACAAAAAAAAAACTCATGGAACATTTTCATATAGTATAAAATAAATTATAATTTTTTTGATCAGTTTTCAGTATGTATGTTGAGTTTTTTAATTGAATTAAGGTCAATTTTAAATAAAAAGACACATTTGGAGTCATACCGGTGACACTTTCCATAGGATTGAGATGCAGTTCATTTCTACACATCACAACTGACAGATATATTATTTTCCTAAAGTATGAAATCAAGGAGTTTCATTGAAGGGGAGGCCTCGGAGTGGTGGAGTATCCACTCTCTCAAGTGTTAGGGTTTCAACCAAGTCTTCTCTCACTTCCCTCCTCCAGCCTCTGTCATCTAGGCATCGATGTCCCATTCCCCGGTGATCCTCGGTGGCTCGGTTCTCGTCATCGTCTCATCTCGGTGGGAGAAGGCTTCGGTCTGGCGGGTGGAGACGTCTTGGTGGCGGATTAGGGCATGGTGGCCGTGAGTTATGGCTTTGGTCCTGAGCGTCTCTGTGTCGGTCCCAGTATGGAATGGAGGGGGGAGGGGCCTTGATGGTTTCATTTTCCCAATTTTTTTGAAGTATTTTGTTTGATGCTTTTCCAGAGTTCTTGCATTGGATTCATCTTTGGTGTGCCCTTGTGCATCGTCAGTTCCTCTTGCTATCCATGGATCATTAGTTGAGGAATCCGTTGAGGGTTCTTCTGTGGTAGGGATTTGTCTGGCTCCAGCCCAGAGAGGTGTTTTACGCTCTGATGTGCTCGGATTCCTTCAATTGGGACTTTCACTCGAGGTGATGTCGGTTCTCCCAGTCCTATGTGACGGAGACCCGACTTCTTTCTCCTTGGACCATCTTCTTCATCAGGTTACTATGGGTGTGGATGGAGGAGTTCATGGCTGTGGTGGGGTGCTTTCTGTTTTGGTTCTGGGGCTTGGAATCTGTGATGTTGATGGATTTCTTGTTCGAGCTCGTGAAGTGGATGGTTTGATTTTGGTTTTGAAGGCAGTGGAGGGTGTTTGTGCTGCTTGGGTGTTGTTTTCTCCTGGCCAGCTTGCGACGAGGTTGATTTATGGCATGTTGTGATAATGGTTGGCCTGTGAGCAGGTAGGTTTGTGGAGGTGACGATGATATCTATTATGAAAATTGAAAAAGGTGATGTGTCATGGTGCCTTTTGTGAGGTAGCGATGATGGCCCTCATTTGAATTTTGAATGAGGGGTTGTTTTGAATGTTAGTGGTGCGGTGTTGATGGATATGGTTGATATTTTGAAGTTTGAAATCTGTAATGTGTTCTGGATTTTATGTAGGTTCCCACTTTTCCTTAAAGTGGTTTCTTCAATAAAATAAAAAAAATGGATTTTGGTCTAAATTACGAAATCAATAGGAATGAATTCATTCATTTTTTAGTATGTCAGTTTTTTATTTTAACAAAAATTTCATTTCAAACTAAAAACATTAAATTTGAGTCATACCAGTCACATCATGTATTGGATTGAGGTGAGACTTCTTTATACAAGTAACAATAGACTTATGACTCACTATCCTTAATTTGGAAGACAATCAGAGCATGTTTTCTTGGATTTTAGTGGGTGACATGTTATGAGCTAAATTGTCAATTTTAAACACATAATGTACACTTTTAGAAATACTAATCCCACAATGTTTCAGATTGAGGCAAGGTTGATTTAAAAATCTCACAACTGACACACAGATTGTTGTCCTAAATAATCAATGAAATCTGAATGCATTTACTCTATTTTGAGTATGTTAGTTATCATTTTTTTCTTTAATTAATATCAATTGTATATAACAAGACACATTTGGAGTCATACTAGCGACAAAGTGCATCCGATTGATGTGTGGTTGATTATTACACATTGCAAATGAATGATAGATCATCTTCCTAATGTATAAAACTAATCAAAATGCATTTACTTGATTTTCAGTATGCAAGTTACATTTTTTTACTTGAATTGTGGTGAATTATTAATAAAGACACATTTGGAGTCATATCTGGGTCATTGTGCCTCATATTGAGGTGCAGTTGATTCCAATATGTCAAAAATGTCTCATGGATCATTGTCCTAAAAAATTGGAACAAATTTTACGTATGTTTTTTTCCTGAAAACTGATGTGCTATTTCCCCTAAATCATAAAAACAGATATGACATGATCAACATGCTCAATCTACTAAATTTAGATGGTTTATGTGAAATCCCTTGTCCCCTGCAATGTTGACACAGAATATCATCTTCATTCTGCAGTATAGATTTAGTCAACCTAATGAAGAACCAGTGGCGATATATTCAGGACCTCTGAATAAATATACGACAATTGGTTCATCACTACGTTGACTAAAGAGGGGAACTTCTAATGTAGCATATTGAATCGATGTTTTTTTTGAAAAAAAACCCTTCTCATTGTTGAAAAATAGAAGAGTGGAGTAATCTCATGTACCCGTTATGTCTGAAGTCGTCACAAAAAACTCAATGTAACAGGAAACCCCTATTATATACACATTATCATTTGGGTTCTATCAACAACAAACATACCCTGTAAATGGGGACCACTAATTTATTTTAAAAAACAAACTAACATGCAATTCATTTAGGGTACAAACAAGGACCACCAATGGTTGTGATTTTCAACGGGGCGACTTCCCATAAAAATCACAACATTACCATCAAACAAAGAGAACGATTAGATAGACAATATTATAAATGGGAATATTAATTGATTTGTGTACCATATTCATGCTATTTATGTATATTCTTCCATCCAGTATGCTTCCCATTAATTTCTATGAATATATGTATCGTCATGATAATAAAATTGTTTTCAGTAGTCATGGTAATTCAAAAAGTATAATTAAAAAATTATTAATAAATATTTTAAATGAAATAGAAACTATCTTTGAAAATACCACTTTAGTGATGTTAGTTTGTTCCTAGAATATGATGTATCTCATAAATTTAAAAACATAATAACCACATTATTTTTTGTTTTCTTGTTTCAAACACTAGTGAAACATAAAAAAAATATGTAATTTTTTATATGTGTTTGGATAATGAAATATTATTATATATAACCCGATACTTATCCAGTCGCAGTACTTATGAAGTTGATTTTCATTTTCCAATAGACTCATTCCATGATGTAGATGTTATTCATGCACTACCCAATCCTAATATAATCTACATTAAAAGGTAATATAAAATATATAAGAGGATGTTTAGTTCTAAAATGATGGATTTAGGGTATTAAAAATTGAAACATTCCATCTTGTGCGGTCGGTTTAGTGGATATCCATGCATTGAATCCAGAAAATAAATCGTTGGAGTATCCAAATTTATCACAATAAACATCCAATTCAGCCTAATAACAATAATGGAATAAATAATAAAATAAATTAAAATATATATTTACATGATTAAATTTTATAGTTTTACCCCAGCATCATTGGTATTAAAAAGAGTCTTTCATTCATAATTTTGTTGTTAAATGATTTGAACATAACATTAACTATTTCTCCCTCTTTATTGGATGTTATATATTTTTATTCTGTAGAGGTGATGTGAGGACTAATGAGTTAAAATTTATGTTCATGAGGAAAACCTTAAATTGTTTTACATATATTTGCCTGTGAAAAATATGAAATTCATTTAATCGTAATTTACAAAGTATATTAGCTTTTGGAAAATAAAATCATGATAATAGACCTCATTTATACATTTCCAACTGAGCTTCCAAACCATTCATAGTCGAGGATTTCAGTTTCACTCTCAACACTAATGAAGTCTCGATATTCCTCACCATACATATTTTCTTTAAAATCAATGTACCATCATATTTCAACTTTGTATCAACATGAACCTTTAATGATAATAAATGTGGACATAGAACAAGGCGATAAAGTTATTTGTGTGATCATTTTGATTGGTTGGTTGATCATTGAGATGGGTTTGAATCAGTATTTCATTTCACCCTATTCCATTTATCCATATGTAATAACATGCATCATTTCAGATCATTTTTCAATAACATTTAAGGATTAGCTTGAAAATTAAATTTGAAGTGAATTCCTCATTAATGAAATGTTTTTTACAATATTTGAAGGCCATGCGATGAAAGTATCAAGATATTTTTCTAATGTATGAATATCAACATCATAAAATAAAAGAAGTAGCTCGTTTCTAAGCTCTATGGTATGAAAATTTAAAATCTGACTTGACTTGTTGGAAGTGTTCTGTTGTGTAGAATTCTATTCTAGATATTGAACATTGTAGCCCTCTATACAAGGATATTGGTGGGTGTTGATAGATATAAAACACACTCATTTTCACCATGTAGAATATCAATAATGGAAAGGTATTAGTGTGTAGTGTCTATCTGATTCACATTCCTCAAAAACAATAATTATAAAATTGACTACATCAGTTAAGAATTGTTTTTGAGGGGAATGTCTTACCTCAAAACTGATGGGGGTCTAAGCAGGATCTTCACACATGAGTTGTTCTTGAGTTCTTTCCACTCTTTACCTCCCCATTAATATTTCTATCATCTCTATCCATCCTTGTAATTATTCTACAAACATAGCTAATGTTTTTCATTTCCTTAGTTCCATCCTATTATTTTGTTTTCTCAAAACATGATTGTAGTGTAAACCCAAAACCCGTACCTCTGTCGCAACCATACATTTATAGATTCTTCAAGGTAACTAAAAGTATGGATGTATCTAGTTTGGGTGTTGTTGATTCTAGTGAGTATGTCAGATAGAAATTATAGGAAAATAAGTAGTCATTTCTATGTAATCGTGATTTATATCAAAAACAATTGTGCCATACATACACATGTTTCCCACACCTTTTGTATATTTTCTTCTATTATTTTCCCATATTTAGTTACACGTGCCTCCTTCCATACCACATAATGTGGGATGGAAGTGGATTTGGATTTGGAATCTTCATGTTACATATAAATAATAGAACATAGTTATTGTGAGGTTTTATGTCACATAAATGTATTATGGTAGATTTAAAATACATACCAATTTTTTTCAAGTGATGTGTATTACATCCTTGCTTTGCTATAGAGATACACTGGTTTTGATTCCCATTGTTTATTTTCAGTAGTCAATTTCTATTTTATAAATAAAACACTATCAATCAAAGTGAGAAATACACATACTTTCAAACAACGTATTACCAAACACAATGTTCTCGAAAATATTGCTTCGTTTATTGGACAATAAACACAATCCATGATGTTTTGGATATCATGTGTGCATAAATAAGAGGTGGGTGCTATTTAAGTTTCTCATCTAGATCATTACTATGATATTTTGTTAATATTGTGAAAAACCCCTATGAATTATTATGGAAACCATTATGGCGTAGTCATTATGTGAGTCATCTATTATAAATTCAGACTACATAAGATGATAAAGTGTATGTCAATGTTTTATTATTTAATTCTTAGTAAATAAAAAATTATATAATAATGTCACTATATAATATACCCATATCAGTGTATTAATATCATCCAAAACATGGAAAAATGATGTAACATCAATTGGAACAAATTGCTGAGTGACTATTCCAATGTAACTACTAAACATGGCCTTGCAGGGGTTCTCATGTTGGCCCCACTTATTCCATCCAATTTAATATTTAATGCCCTTCTCTTTATCATTAATGATTTTTTCTTATACCGTAAAACTAAGGCACTCCGATTTTTATTCACCAATAGTGTTTCATACCTTTCAGTTAATTGGATCCACTACTATCAATATGTTACTCCATCACCGGATGACTAGCATCAGCATGTGTAAATTGAGGTTATACTAATGAACATGGAGCAACAACTAGTGGAGAAACCTATTATTCATCTGCACTACGAGCAATAGTAGGTCGAGAAACCTATTATTCCTAGGGATTGGAAGAATCATCAAATAAAAAATTAATTATCTACAAAAGTGTTTTAATATTTAATTTAGATAATAGAAGAGATGAAGCCAAAAGATATTCACACAAGGAAACATGTTTAGAAACCTATTATTCATCTGCACTGCAAGAAGAAGCAGGTGGAGAAACCTATTGTGCCCGGGGGTTGAGAGTATCATCACACACATAAGTCAATATATATAAAAGTTGTTAATATTTAATATAAATATTATAATATAAGAAGTGAACAAATATTAATAAAATTAACATTATGTATATTAGAAAAAAATATATAATGTGATTATTGAAATCATTTTTAATGGTTTAATGGATTTGACCCCTCTGTCAAATATCCAAATCTCATCATTGTGTTATCCTCTATAAAGAACTATATATATAGGGACCACTACAAATATTTTTCAACATTCCATTGAAATGGTCATCCTCTATTGAATTTTCATCTCACTCTTCAATGGTTTTGGTTGATAGGAGAACAACTGACCAGTTTTGGTTTGCTGGATCTGGAACATAAAATACTTGTACTACCTGTGATGCCATTATAACTGGTATGTCTTTGTACCATTGCTTAATGAAATCAACATTCATAAATCCCAATTCTTCTATTTTAACATCACTTATATTATCAACCCACTTTAATTGAAAAATCCGCACACAGAATTTCTTATAATCCAACTTCCATATATTTTTGATGATTCCAAAGTATGACATATTTGCATAAATTTTATTTCTTTCCTTAGCACCAACAACATGCATCAATTCATCTATTAGTGTAACTCCAATATTCTAATGGAAATTGTTTCATCATGTTCCTTAGTGTAAAATGTATAACCATTAATTACATAAGCATTGTAAGATAATATGTACACACTTGTTCCTCTTTTTAGCCATCAATATTGTTGTGAAATTGAATCCAAATTTTCATCTGACATCTTAAAAATATGGTCCAAAATCCATCCTATAACTTACTGATTATGTTTATTTGAAATCCACTTTCAGCCAATGTTGGATTTGAATACCTAATAATTTCTTTATGGGTTTCAATATATGGGTCAACGTCCAAAATATTATGCTAAAAATAATGGTGGGCCTGATCCTGATCTGTAATATTTATTGTGAAAAACTCTTTTATCGAAATTCATTCACCTAAATGTCACCCAGTGGGAAGAGATTTTGTTAGACCAATGCTTTTCACACTTTACAAGTGTTCGGTACATAATTCAATGGTTTCCTCAACAATATATCTCTATTCAATACAACCCTTTGACAAACATTTAATTTTTTCATACCCTTTCAAAATATTCATATACCGTTCAACAGGGTACATCTATCCACAGTTAATAGGACCACATAGCTGAATCTCTCTCACCAAGTGAACTATCATATGAACCATCATATCAATGAATGTCGATGGAAAAAACACTTAAAATTCTCATAGTATGACAAGAATTTTTCTTTCCATTATCAGAAAGTTTTCCAGGGTCTATAAATTTGCAACATATATATTTGAAGCAGAAATAGTGCTTCATTAATGTATGAAAAACATTATTGGGAAAAATTCTCTATAAATCTATATGAATTAGATCTTCTATCAAAAACTATATTTCATTTTATTTGAAACCTTTTACCTTTAAAAATTTCATTGACATGATGTTCTTAATACTCGATGAATACCCATAAGGAACCTTTACATAATTCATGAAGTTGAATAACCAATATCTCTCATACCTAGAAAAACTATAAGTAGTAGGACGAATAAATTTTCATTTTTTGGCCTTTAGTGGGGCCAAATCTTCTTGTATTTCCATGTCAACCATGTCCAACCAATCCAAAATTCCATCATTTTTTTCATATGCATTTAGAAACATAATGATGACACTATCACATAAATTTTATTAAACATGATAAAAAATCAAGAAAATGTATGATATACAGACAATTCGAGTATGGTAAATAAATAGAACTGATTTCTTATTCCAATGGTTTTTTTCAAGGTTTTTCGAAAATGGTTTACCAAATGCAGTGTACACATCATTAACTTTCTCAAAAAGTGGGTCATCTGTTTGTGGACACGATGTTGTACATTTTACTGAACATCCATTGAATGATGTCGTCCATGATCAGTACTTATTTCATTGGGTTAGAAATGTGAAATTTTATAGGAACATAATTTTTTATGAATGATTCAACGTAATTGATTATGTACAACGTTCACAGATGGGACACCCAATAGATCCTTTGATGCCATATCCTGAAAAATTTCCATAACCAGCAGTGTTATTTATCATCCAATAAAACATGGATATCAATGTAAAATCTTCATTTCTGTGACCATCATGCATCATAACACATGAATCCCAAAAGAATTTAAAATCCATGATCAATGGATCCAAAAAACATCAATATCATTACACAGTTGTTTTGGTAATGATCGAAGCATAGAAAACATGATGTGTTTTCCTTACATGCATAACCATGGTTGTAAATTATAATTTACTAACAGAACTGGCCATGTACTGTGTGTTATGATTTGAAAACCAAAATGATTCACTCCATCTGTAGATTAAAAAAAAGATGATGATTTCTCTGCTCTATTCCATCATCAGGATACTCATGATCAATTCTCTTCCACTAAGGAGAGTCTTCCCAATGTTGTAGTTTTCCATCTTTATTTCTTTTTTTGGCATTCTATTTTAATTTCCCTACAGTATCCTCACTTCAATATAGGCTCCTAATCCTTGGAAGTATTTGAATATACTAGGAAACAATCATTAGACCAGATTCATCTTTCATGTATCAAGAATAACCACACATTGGTCATTCCCTATGTGATTTGTGGTGCTTAAAAAATAGTATACAATCATTTGGGCCGACGTGTATTCTTTCAGTGATCATACTCATCAAGCGTAGAATTTTTTTGGCATCTTACGTACATCTTAGGAGAAAATTATATATTGTGAGAATTTTATTCAAGTGATAAAGTATTTCCGTAAAACAGACTTCACACCATCCGCTTCCTGATTTCATATTACACCACTTCGGTACGGATGAAAATGCTATATATTTATTGCAAACATCATACAATGGCATCAGTGATGAAATCATTAATGGTTGAAACAATTTTGGGAAATCATGAAGTCCATCTTCAACAATCTTTGTTATTTCTTTAATAAGATCTTCATCATCATGCACATCTGTAATCACGTCCTTGATACGGTCTTCTTCGTTGTCACTAATTTTAATCATATCCAATTATCCATAAATGTAGTTTTATCCCACTCACTAGGTATATTCTCTTTTTCCCCGAGTTTCATCGAACATTTATAACTTCAATCTATTATGTGATAGATCATGTGTTCTTTAAACTCCTCAAGACTAACATGTCATGAATACCAATATCATAAACCCGGAAACAAGATTTAAGAACGATCATATACATCATCTCTTTCAAACATGATGAACTCCATCACTCCATCTTCAATATATTTTCTCAAAAAATTGATATTCATCCACTATTTATTCATATCCATCCTATTTGATTTGGTTATTTTAATATTTAATGAAATAAATACAGAAAACATTGATTTTAAAATTAACCATGGCCAAAATAACACACTCATTTTAAAACTGATTATAATAAAAAAAGATCTAATTTAAATAAAGAATTAAAATTTTTGAAGTCCCATTTAAAAACTATTTTTAAATAAGAACACTTTGTGAAAATAAAGGTTAAAATACCATTAAAATATCAGAGTTAAAATCCCATTTAAAAACAAACTATTTAAACGTGTTCTTCTTTAAAATAACATTGTATCTTTTAATTAAACCAATTGGTTCCAAAAATCCTTTCTGAGAACAAAAATTTCATTTCTTAAAACATTTTAATATTATTTAAAACCCAAAAAGGGTTTGTTGAATACATATAATTTTTTTAGAAGCATTTCAAAACACATGAATAATTTTATAAGACCCACATATGCATTTTCACAAATACACAAACACAAAGAGAGACACTTTATACATTATGATAAACTATAAAAACTGCAGTATTAAATTCAGAACCATACATGATACATTTTGTTAGATCCCTTTTATTGGCTTCCCTACCTATTCTTAACAATATGAAAATGATCCTCTCTAATGGATTAACAGTCACATATACATACATGCCTCATGTTTTTCCCAAATAAAGGTGGTGTAATTTTCCCACTCTCTTTTATTGTATTATAATTGAAATGCCCTCAGCCATACCACCTCAATTAACTATACATACCAATAAATGAAGTCATTATTTTAGGGTATTTCTGTAACCAACCTGCCAATTTTTTGGCACTCTTGTATTGGCCAACATGTCAATACAACTAAAAAACATTTGATATTTTGTGTGATATTGTATAACATAGGTAAAGTTCATATAATACCTATTTCACACACCGAGCATGGATAACGTGGGCTTAAATATAATTAGTGAATTATTTCCCATTATAATTGAGGCATTCAATATTTGTGGGATGGGGGTTCTTATACAGCTCCTTATAATCCATAAGTTGACCCTAGGTACCCTTAAAAAACTCAAATTAAACACATAAACATAATTTTTTATTTATGGGTAACCCATAAGAAGTATCTATAATTTGAGTCCACCCTTATGTTATTATTACCATATCCTTATGCTGTGAATATAACCTTATGTCACACAATTTAAGGAAAGGGGTGATCTATGACATCACATCATGCGAGCACTATCTCATGGAAGACCCCATAATATCCAACTAAATGATTCATAAAACAAAAAATAATATTCACAACCACTATAAACAAAACCTCATGTAATAGGAAACAAAAATGAACAAGGAATACATAAAATAAAATTTACCTCAAAACATCATGACATTCCATGTCAATAAGCACTGATTCCATAATAAACAACCACCACAGACAACTTTGGGTAATTCAACACAAATCATTATAGAAAACAACCTAACCACTTCTAAACCATTGGAGGGAATTAATCCCCATGGATGGAAGGATGTAAATTTATGAAACCCAAATGAAAAAGATGATCTACATTCACCACCCCATCAGATGTTTTGGTAAATCCTACAACCAAAATAGATATACATATTCATGAAAATAATTCACCTTAGGGGATGTTTCTTCATATCTTATCAAGAAATTTTTAGATGATCTAAGACCACATAGTAAATATAAACTTATTCCATAAATGTTTCACCAGATAAAACAAATTATCAAAATTTACTTCTAGTAAATAAATCAAATACACAAAATTTATTATGCCCAAAACATACAAAAAAGCCTTTAAATACTTTCACTCTTCTTTAAACAACACCCCTTTTATAAAAGTTACATGTTATTTATTTTTAAGAACACACACTCTATGAAAACCATATAATCCCTTGTAAAAATGGTTAAATAAATTTGAACACTCAAAAAAATCAATTTCCTTTATATTTCCACATTTAGAAGGATTCTAAGGATTATTTTCAAACAAAGTACACCCTTGATTTGAAAATATATCATTTTACATAAAAATAAAAACCCACTTTAACATTTAATTATTTTAATAAAAATAAATCAATTCAAAAACATTTCTATCAATTATAATTTATTTTTAAATTTGCATAATGATATCATACATTTTTATAAACTTTTATATAATATAAATTTCTATTACAATGAAACCATAATTCCTAGTTTTAAAAACCAAGAGATATTAATAAATTTTCAATTAAAAAAAATCCCAATTCAAAATGAATATTAATACTACCATATCAAAGCATTTTACGAAAACCAAAATCAGCTTTTTCATCCAAAAAATAAAAAATATCTATAACACAAAACCAACTTTTCAAAACACATGACCACAAAAAAAATATCCCAATAATTAATTTAAACATCACCCAACAATGTAAAAATACAATAAAACTCCACTAATCAAACACACACTAATTTTAGAAACCATAGCGATAAATGAAAAATTCAAGGGATCCAAAAGAATAAATCTATGGAGAACAATAATTGTGCATGGTTTTACCACATGGGTTATATAACCATGCACTAACCATGAAAAAACCACTGCAGTGGTTGTATACCTAACAACATTGGATCTACATAGTTATCTATACTAGGTGAGTTATCCATGAAACGTGTTATCTATTCCTATTTTCACCTTGAATGATCAATGTGACCCCAAAATCACCTATACACTAAATATGGATAATAATACCACAATATCATATCATAAAACATTGTTAATAAATATGAATCAAAATATTGAACAACCAAAGTAAGAGAAAAACCAAAAAATGATGACTATTACTATTTCATGAAGAATATGAAGAATTAAGATAATCTAGATGGAAGAGTACCCCAACTGGCAGTAGCAGCGGCAGAAGAGGACGCAGATTCAGCGACAGAGGTAGCGACGGAGGCAGCAGTAGTGGTGGGAGCAGAGGAGGAGGATGAGGAGAAGTGACAATGGCGGTGGAGGAGGAGAATGAGGCCGAGATGATGGTGGAGGAGTAGGAGGACGTGTTGGCATTAGCAGTGACAGATGTTGATAAGGAGGATGACTCCACAAAGGAGGGGATGATTATGAGTCAACGACTGTGGAAGAGGTGGAGGAGGAGGATGAAGTTGAAGAGATTGATGAGGATTGTGTGGCACAGGGTTAAGCTTCCACAAGAGCTTGAGAGGTTTGGATGGAAGGGCATGAAGTTAGGGTTCATTTATAATATCATGGGAAACATTTACCTTTGCAAGTAAAAATTGTTTTTAAATGTATGTTTTATTAGTGTTAAATTAAAAAGTAGTGATAAAGGTCCTCTTTATCAATGCTAAAATTTTAGAACAGATAAAATATACCATTTATTCAAAATTATAAAATTATAACAAATATATTTATCAAATAAATTATTTTATAAATATATATAATTTTTATAATTTTTATAATTTAATAATTATTTAAATATACTTTTATTAGTTTTTTAATAATTACCTGATATATTTAAATAAATATATATTTTTATTTAAATAATTATAAGTTTATAGTATATATATTTATAATAAATATATTTATTATTAATTTATAATTTAAATTTAAATTATATATATATATATTAATACTATTGAAACTACTATAAATTGATATTTTAATATTAAAAATAATTTTATATCTATTTATATGTGTGTGTGTGTGTGACTGTGTATATATTCATTAAAGGCATATATTTAAAAATAAATATTTTTAAAAGGTATTCATAAATATATACTTTTCATTTAAAAAAATATTTTGTAATTTTAAAATTATTTAATCATATTTATATTTAATTAGTTACTTATAATTATAATTATATATAATATATTTAAAAAGTATATAATTATATATAACTAAATATTTATATTTCTAAATATAATAAAAGCTTTTAATGTTTATTTAAATATATTTATCGTCATTTAAATTAATTATGAAAACATAAAGCTTCGTATATATAGGAAATGAATGAATACATGAAGTGTAGTACTATAACATATATGGCCAACATTACGGTAAATAATGAACATATTCATTGGGATAATTTGAACACCCATTACGCATAAATTGACACATTCATTTGGAAACACACACACACATATATTATTTATATATATATATATTAAAAATTATTTATATATAATTCTATAAACCTATAGTATAATAAATATATACTAATGATATAAATAAAAAATAAACATAATAAACATGCATTTTTTATTTAATCTGTACATATAAACATTATTCTATGAATATAAATAATTTTTTTTATATAAATTAATATTGATTTTTATTATGTTCTTTTATCAATGGTATTATTAGCACAGATAAAGTATCCTTTTTATCAGTTATTTTTGTTAGCGTTGATAAATGGTAGATTTTTCAGTGATTTTTTCTAGCACTGATATAATCACCCATTTTATTAGAACCTTCTTATTAGCGCTAATGAAACCCAAGCACTTACCTTTCCCTCATTTTTGGTTTTTCAAGGAATATTATAAGAGAACATGTTATGGACGCACTGGGAGACGTTTCAATTATGGGGGTGATTTGAGAGATTTTTGTTCATATATAGTGAAACTTATTCTGAAAATGAAACATCTTGACTACATTAATCAATATCATCCAATGAAATAATGTAACTTTTCATAAATAATTATTTCTAGCCTCCTTAAAAGGAGAGTCAGGTGCATTTTTTGAGAATTATGTTGAAGGAGTAGAATGTATTTTTACAATGGAGAAACTTTCATGGTGCCATTTGGATTACTCAAGAGATATTGGATGATCTTGATCGTTAGACCATGGGATATACTATCAACCTTAATATGGGAATTGGTAAGGCATACGATAGGATGTAATACAGATATATTATAAAAGGCATGGAGAAACAATATTTAAAGAATAGGTTTGCGTCTTGGTTTTCAGATTCCATTCTTCTATGTGGTTGTCCATTTATTTCATGGGGAATAATTTCTTTTTTTTAAAGATTGTGGAGGGTTTGATGAAGGGAAACCAAATTGTTCCTAATATGTTTATATTGGATCAATAAGTGGTTAGAAAAAATATGAAATGATGTTTAACAGCGGGGTCTATTAGAGATTATATGAATGGGTCTGTGGAAACTATTATCTCCCATTATATGTTTTCTGATAAAATTATTTTCATTATCAATTTTAGTAAATTGGATATCAATGGATGGAATAAACAGATGGGTGAGTATGTTAAGAGAAGTGGGAATAGAATCATCATAGCATATATATTGGATAATATAACAAAAAGGTGCGTAGACCATCATAACATGGATTTGAAAAATAGATTGGGTATGGTAAAGAAACAACTACCAATGGTTTTTTCGGTTTCTACCATTTAAAAATTTTAAATCAATAATAGTATGTTTTATGGTATTACAAATAATATTACAATCAGTATATAAATTAAAAAAACCTATCTCTTGATCGATGGGTGCATTATGTTAATCAATCAAGTGATTTCCCCCATGGAGATTCATGTGATTTCAGTGATTAAGGATCCAAAAGGGACCAATAATCAACTATAGAAAATAATGAATAAGTTTATATAGGATTTTGATGATACTAAGATATTCTATGGCCATCCTAGAAGAGATAGGTTAGCCTAATCGATGAAGGATATATAGAACTATGCTATATTAAAAATTCCATGTAGGCCATACAATAAAAAAATAAATGGGAAATTATTTAATGGAAAATTATTTTGGTTAAGTTCATGAGAATTATATATGGAAAATGTTGGTATGAGTGGCTTGATAGAACCAAGAATATATCAAGTCGCTCTAGGATAATGATCAAGATTTTGTGTGTTCTAGTTGATTAAGCATGCTCGGTGGTGGGGTGTGGTGATATCATGTATTGGAAGGAAGAAAGGACATGTGAATACTTGTTATTACATGATTCCTAGTTCTAGAGACCATGTTTCATGAAGCTTCCCTCTCAATGGAATTTATAAAAAAACACTTGATAATCAGCAATATAAAACTATTGATATCATTGTTCTGATTGAGGACCCTAATTGAGGCGATTTCCCTTCTTCAATACATGTGTACATTAATGGAATAGATTTTATTGTATTTATCCATGTTATTAGTGATAATGAATAATGGGTGGTAAATATCTTATACAAATTGATTTTGGTGAAGTTGACCTTCCGTTTATGGAGGATAGGAAACTGTTCTCTACCAACAGAAGATAATATGAAAAGAAAAGGTATTAATCTAACATTGAACTATTAGTGTTTTAACTTTTTGTGTCCTGATATAACATAAAATAGTTTTTTTAAGCAATTGGGAACTTTAAAAATGGAAGGTAATTGAAAATTTCATTAAAGTTACTGGCAGCAGGGAATCTATGGTGTATTTTTTTGAGTCATTATTACAAGGGGTAGACAAGAACACTGAGGATACCATCATGATAAATATTTTTTCTTCATCATATTTTGGATATTTTTTTAGCCATGAAGCAATGTTATGGAAGGTAGATATTATTCCCACATATCTATCTAGGTGTAGGTGAATGATTCGGTAGAGAAATGAGGTTCTCGTCGACCTTGCTGGTATGTCTCAACTTCTCTTAGGATGGTTATCCCAAGGGTGGTAATTAAAATAATAGATAATGAAAGAAGGAATATGGTGGTGTGGGTGTTCTATAATCATCATATGAATAGGATAAAATTTAATGTATATGGCTCTAGTGTGGTAGGAATTATTGATGGTGGATAAATTATACCTGATGTAAGAGGTTCTGTCCTATTGGGTTTTAGCACAATCAATGGATACAATATGACAATTGGTGCTGAAATTAGGGTTTTTATGAACAAAATATTCTTATTAATACTATAAAAAATTAATTTCTGGGATGTTGAAGTTGATTCCAATGTTTTAGTTGGGTTTTTCTATGGGAGGATGAACCCACATTTGGATTGTGTCAATTCATTAGGAACGGTTGGATGATGTTGGATTAGGATATGATGATGGTCATACTTTGAGATCATGATTCTTTATTGAAGATTATATTTTAATTAATGGAGTTCCTAATGAGGTGATCATTTTATATTTTTTTTACAATATCTCTTCAAAATGATTATAGACATATCATTAGGTGTGAATCCCTTAGACTTCATAATTTTTGATAGCCATGATTGTAGTGTTTTAATTTTTAATATAAATTAAAATATAATCTTCATTAAACATACCTATTTACTATATGCATACTCGAAAAATATATATATACCCAATAAATGTATAATGGTTACATTATCCATTTCGATTCTAATAGATATAGCCTTATATAATTTTCTAAAAAAAATTATTATTATTCGATTATGTTGTCTGTAGATTTTCATTCATATTTCTAATATATCACATTTTCTCTACCGTAATTATTAATAGATTAGTTATCGTGGGAGTCTAAAACGATGAATATTTTAAACACGAATTTATTTTACTTATATATACTCAAAAATCCAGTGTAGTTATATTAAAATTTTCCATATATGGTTCTAGTAATTTTGTACTATAATATTATATATTTGTTTTTTTCTTAAATTGTATTCCACAATGATATAAATCATTGTAAATTTTTGTTTTTGTTACCTGTGAAAAATATTATTAATTTATTATACACCTAGTAGTTAAATAAATTAAATCCATTCTATGATTGGGGGTTTTTTAATTTTTAAGTGGTTATAATGAAATTTTTTATATAACAAATATACAGTTTATGTAGAAGTGTATACATATTATATCATAACCATGTGATAACGAATAATGATATTATTTACCCTTATCACTTCCTTATTTAGATACATATTCCAATGATAATTCACCCTCATTAAAAAATAAAAACAGAGAGTCAGTAAAATCAACAATTCAAATACATTGATTTTTTCGGAATCCTATCGTAAAATGATTTGAATCACCATAAACGAACACTAATATTGTAAATTTTATGTTGACAACATTATAAACACATATTGTAATTATATCCAACACTTAGAGTCAAACCAAATAATATTGTAATCATTAATAAAAAATAATAAAGAAAACTGTAATCATATCTAAAAAACATTATATAAATGATACCCTATATTGAGTAAAACAGTATCCCCTATTGAAATATTATTTATAATGGATGTTATCAAATAAATATTTTCTACAATAAGTGATTATCTTAAAATATATGTCTTAAAATATATGACAGAAAAATTAATTCAAAACCTGATTCTTGTTCTATGAGAAAAATATTATTTTTATATATTGAGATTAATCTTTCCTAATACAAATACTATTTTAACGTTTTACTAAAAATAAATTATGTTTTATAATTTTTATATATTAATCATCATGATTGTTTTATGGATTTTTAATTCTTATTATTTAATCTCCTTTAGTGTTTTAGACACCAATGAAAGATCTTCTTCTATAATTAGATATCTAGGACTATTTCCTTATTTTACAGTATTTTCAATTTTTTTATAAGAATTTTTATTTTAAATTATTTAATAAATATAATTTAATAATTAGTTATATAACACACACGATGTAATTTTTTCATATATAATTAAATATTTAATAATTTGATGCTTTTTATTTTTTCTTCTAGGGTAATTTTTTAAAAATTTCATGAATTTTAAATTAAACGCTTCGAATATATGTTTACCAAACCATTCATTTATTCAATTAATCCATTACAGATGATTATAATATGTTATAAACTATGGGATCATTGTTTTTCCTAGCATTACATTAAAATTATTTAGCATAAAAATTCACATTTTACGAGGCCCATAAGACACATCCCCCTTTTGGTTCTCTGTCTCCTTTAACCTTATTGTATGGAATATATTTCATTTCGATGTGATACCTTCATCTATATTCCATTATAACCACTTATTATATTCTGATTTCGTATAATTCCTCTATTTTTGGTAGATCACATATCAATGGGTGTTATGGTTTTATCTGATATGAATATCATATGATGGATTCCACATTTCAGGGTTTGGGATGATCTATTGATGGTTCTTTATTTTATTTTGTGGATAATTATGACTTTTATATTCTGTTTAATCCATTTTAGTTAGATTGGTCTATTTTATTTTCAATATTTATGTTACCATCCTTACATTCATGTATGAAAATAAATTGTCAATTAAAAGAAAAAAAGTAATATTTATCAAGGAAGATATTATTATGGTGATAAGATTCATACCTTGAGGAGATATATACTGAGTATTGGTTTAGGATATACATGGATAATTAATTATAAAATGGAAATAGACCCTGAGATTATTTATGTTATTTGACAGATTTAATTATAAAATATATTAGACTATCAGATACAAATATGTGGTTATGAGTAAGATTAGGTCCATATTTGTTTATATTTTATCCAGAGATACCATGGATAGTTAGGGTATATATCCTGAATTATTTTCATATCAATATTTTTAAGGATTTTGGATTTATTTTAATACCATTTTTGATTAATTGAATAATTTTTGAGTAATTTTGGTATAATCCTTGGGTTTTAGTAAAAATGGTAGAAATTAATAGTGTATATGGTTATTATGCACAACTTATAAAACTATATAAAGACTATGAAACCAAATAAATTCATAGTTCTTAATCATACTAATTGTTTTTTTCTAAAAACCTAATTATTTCTAATATTATTTATTTTCTATTTAGATGGTATGTCTGAGTATGATATACTCTATAATACCAAATGTAGGGTCAAAATAATAGAGATATTGTATAGAGTATCTAATGATTCTCAAAATACAAGAGGGGGGGGGGTGAATTTTATACCTTTAAAAATTCCTTTGGAACATTTAATGATGGTTATGTTTAACAAGTTTAAACAAGGTAATTCACAGAACCTATAGTTCTACACACTTTCTTGAATCAGGGAATATGATTCTGAGAAAGCAATTTTGGAAAAGTGATTCAAAAAATGAAACACAATGAAAGTTTACAAAGATGAAGATTCTACCTTAAAGTGTATAGAATCTAACTGAATAAGAGTACAAGTATAAAGAAGTATAAGATATTCATACATTCATCAACAATACAAATGCAGCAGAAAACTTGCAACAAAACAAGTAACAGTAGTAAGTCTTTTAACCCAAAAATAATGGTATCCAATAACCTTGGATAAAGGTCCCTTGATTTATACATTCAAGAAAGTATATCTTACCCACACTAGGGTAAGCCCTCGATACAAAGATCAGAGTCTGTCTTGCTATCCTCAAAAGCCCTCAAATTCAAGGTAGTTGGAACCTCTGTCTTCCTCAGCAAAGAAGCCCTTAACTTCAAGGTATTCAGCACCTCTATCTTCCTATCCCTATAATCCCTCGATTGTACACATCAAAGATCAGAGTCACACAGAGAAAGTCTGAACAAGAAGTTCAGAACGCAAAAAGTATTAAATTTTCTCTCTCTAGATATCACATCATCATCATGTAATCTCTAGATTTATCAACTTGTTATGGAATCATTCAAATGAGCTCCTATTTATAGGCACAATGTCAACGGTCGGCTCCCTCCTTCAACGGTAATATTTTCTTTGAATTTCGGAGGGACCTGTACACGTGTCACTCAAACTACAGTTAGTTAGTAACTGAAGGCACACAATCATTTTATAACAAAACAAGTGTAAGAAAAATATTGTTACATAACTAAAGTCCAATATCCGGATTGTAAGAAAATGAAAGTTCGTAGTCTATCCAAAAATGAATTCGGAGTATATAATACAAGGATATTCAGATTCTATTTTCTAGGAATTTCGAACCTGAATTCTATTGAATTCTGGAGTCTGTATTTCAATAAAATTCTAAATCTGGATTTATAAGAATTCAGAACCAGAACACACAATGTTCAGAGTTAGATTTCATGAGAATTCGGAGTTAGAACTCAGAGAGGTTCGTATCCCAAATTCGTATTCAGAACACGGAGTCAAAACTCAGAAAGTTCGTACCCAGAATTCATATTTAGAACTCAGAGTCATAACTCAGAATGTTCGTAACCAGAATTATGATTTAGAATTTAGATTCTGAACTCAGAAGAGTTCGTATCCAGAATTCGTAATCAGAATTCGGAGTCAGAACTCAGAAGAGTTCATAACCAGAATTTGTAGTCAGAATTTGGAGTTAGAACTCCGGATAGTTCGTAACAAGAATTATGAGACTTCAGATCCTAGAACAGAATGAATCATATCTAGGTATTTATAGGATTCCGAGGTTTTAGTTTCAATCCAAATTTTATACTTAGGAAAAATATGATATGGATAATAAAACATTGTAAGGATAAATTTTTTTGTGGAAGGAAATTCTTCCTTATATAAGTAAAACACAGGGTAAAAATAGATTTTCCTTGAGATAAGGTGTTTGGGATTTTCAAAAAAATAGAAATGGTAAAGTCATAAGGAATCCTTAATTACGCAACAATATCCCCCTTGAATGACGGAATGGAAAAGTCCAAAGGAAAACCTTATTGACTCAATAATCTCCCCCTTTTTGGAATGCACAAACATCCTTATGAAAAATAATTTAAGGACATAAAAAAATCTAGACTTTGAAATAATGCTTATATCACTTTTTTCATTGATAAAGATGAATATGAATAACTCCCCCTTAGGATATCGAACTCTAAGGACCATATTCTAGATTTCCGGAATTAGAATTTTCATTTACTTGAGAATGGAAATCATCGTAATGAAAACTCCCCCTTAGATAAACTCCCCCTTACTTAGGGATATTTCATTTTTTTTACTTATAATTCTTTTTCCTTCTCCCCCTTTGTAATTTTCAAAAAGAGTTCGAGGAAATGGAACAAAATGGTACCTGAAATATTAGTTCAAACATCCAAACAAATCATGCATCCACAAATTCATTAAGATTGGATGTATTTTTACAAGGAAAAACATATACAACAAAAGATCGGATTTTGATCTATTTTGCTTCTTTTTCTATGGGAATCATCTTTTTCATAATGGTTGTCAGATTCTTATGCTCTTTGGGATCCACCTCAGCTTTCTTTTCTAGGGATTTGATCCCGTATTCCTGAGCTTTCATGGACTCTTCTTGAGCCTTTAGTAATTCAACTTGCTTCACTAGATTTTCTTGAATCTCAATCCGGATATCCTTTTCTGTTTTCCAGGTTTGGACAATATAACTCAGCTTCACATTCAAGTATTTGACATAATGAATCAGTACATTCTGCTCAAGTGTTAGCTTTTTATAAAATCTATCTCTAAGATCCTTGATTTTGGTGTCTTTATTATCAAAATCTTTCTTGACATATTTTTGAAATTGATAAAGATCTCTCAAATATTCGACATTCTTCCTTGACCAACATGTCATTTTCATGCAAGATTTTTTGTGGTCTTCATAGTTGATAATGAAATTCTTGTGTTCAGCCTCAACATTTGCACACTTTTCCATATCCCTAGATACAAAGTATGATTTTTGATTGATACTATGCTGAACCATATGGCATCTGGAGTCAATTGTATGAAAGATCAGAATAGTTTCCACGAACTTCTTCAAGGACTGAATGATAAAATCATATCCTAAGGCTGATGACTCCAAATATGACATTTTGCATGGAGATGGTTCTTCCTCTAGCTCTATTATCTTCCTCTTAGAGGATCCTCCAAATTCATTCTTCCTAAAATTATCTTTGGTTGGGGTATCAACAACCACTTTTTTACCCTTATCATTTATCGGAACAACTTCTTCATCGGGAGATTCATGCTCACATTCAGATAACTGTACAATCTTATCTCCAAAATTTTTCTCTTTTTCAGCCCCTGCCTCAATGTCTTCAGGAATAATGAAGCGATGATTATAACTCTCTTCCTCAGCAAACTTTTTCACATCCTCTTCAAGATTCTCATCAACTGTAAGAGTAGAAAGTCTTGAAGATTCGGCTTGTGAATTCTGGATTGACAATTTCTCGAAAGAACATTCTTTTTCATGGAAGTTTTCTAATTTATTTATAAATCAGATGTATTTTCAGTGATTTATGCTTCAAAAACTTCTTCCATAACTTCCTTCTCAACTTCCTTCTCTTTGTCCTTTTCTGGAGACATGAACTTCTTTCGCGGAGTCCCAGGAAATTGTTCAACTAAGATGTTTTTTGGTATGAGAATTTTTTTGGATGCAAATTCAGTGTCCTACAAAAGAGATTTCACAATATCGGCCTTAGACATCTTCTTCTTCAAATTATTTTCCTTGGATTGCTTCTAAAGATCATCATCTGCTATCTATTTCAAATCCTTGGCCATAGCAGGGTCTAGACGAAACTGTGGCTCCTCTTCCTTCCAATTTTTCTTATCATCCCTCCACTTTTCTACTAACTTATCCAAATACGCTTTTTGTTTCTTGGGATATGGAGGTGTGGATTGAGATTCTTTATCCATAGGGGTTTTAGGTTCAGCTACTACTTCATTCAACTTTCTTTTCTTCCCAGCTTTCATAGATGGTTCATCCTCTTCATTATATTTTGGAATGGCTTCTTTCTCTTCCACTGGCAGATCATAAAACTCTCTTGTCTCCTTAAAAAATCTAAAATTAATTCTCTTCAAGGTGTCATCACTGACTAAAATCACTTTGAAATTCCTATTCTTGGAACTGAAAGGAATATTAAAAGATTCAATACACCAAACTATCATCCTAGAGAGTAGAACAGGATACATGATAATCTGTGCTCTTAAATTCACATTCTTGATATTCTATAACATAATGATAATTTAACTCATCAGGTTGATCTTCCTTAGATTTAGTAAAAATTCCAAGAAATACATATCACTTTTCTTAAGAGTGTCCTTGTCACCCTTTCTCGGTACGATAATGGCTTGAACCCAAAACTATAGGATCCAATTTCTGGTAGATAGATGGGAAATCATTGTAGTCTTGACATCAGTAAGACCAAGGAATTCTATAGACTTCACCTTGATGAAACTTCCTTGTACATCCAGGATCTTGTGGGAGAAAAACTCGTATTCCCCTTCATATGAAATCACCACCAAGATCGCAGCCTTGGTGTAAGAGTGTTTTTATGTTTTTCCATAACTCTTGAAGGAAATTTTTTCTCTACCTTCTTTCTTAAAGAAACAAACTGATTCATAAAATTCTATGAGTAGATCAGGATACCAAACATCTTGAGCTCCTGTCTTTGATATGGATATACACTCCCATCCATTAATCTTTATATTCATGGATATAATAGAGTCATAATTATTGATAATTTTTGGGTGAAATAACCTCTCCCTGTATATTTTCCACTCCAAAATCCACTTGACTGAAGACATATCTTGAGAAGGAATTTCAGCAGACATTCGGACATGAGAAACATTGAAAATTTGGAATGGCCTTTTATAGAGGGGAAGTGATTAGACAAACAAAATCATGAGAAAACCGAAGTGGGAATACCATCAGGGTCCCCTTTTTTTAGGCGTTGAAGAGATGGTTGAACTTCTCATCTGAATCCAATGGCTGAGAAATATTCTAAAACGATCTGAGGGTTGAAATGATAGCCGCAAAGACAAATTTGGTTGAATCTGATGTTTTGAGGTTTTAAATGGAAAACATTTGGATTTAAGGAAACTAGAATCTGAGAAATTTTAAAAATAAAAGAAACTAACATAATGTAAAAGGTTATTATGAAAACTCAAGAAAGATTCCTACCTTTCGGATTGTCAGGGGAATTATTTGTATTGAGGAAAATTTTTCATGAAGGACTTTAGATTCAAAAAAACTTGAGTACAAAAAAGAAATTGAGTACACGGATCTTCATTATGAAAATTTTCATTACGAAAATCATCAGTACGAAATACTTTACTATGAAAATTTCAAGTATGAAAATTTAAATTAAGAAAATTTCAAGTACAAAAATTCCCATTATGAAAAATTCAAGTACAAAAATTTCCATTATGAAAAATATGAAAAATTTAATTACGAATGTACTCCCCCCTATGAAGAGGAGTTTATTAATATAAGGAGATTAGTTCAACTAGAAGTTAATGAGGAGGATTACCATACAATTATCATTTCTTACTTCTGTTTAATGTATTCAAATCTATCAGAGGGTATGATTTTGTGAAAATATAAGCATGTTGGTGTTGTGTTCTGATGAATTGAAGAATGATATCTCCTTTTTGTGTGTGATCCCTAAGAAAGTGATGCCTAATATCTATGTGATTTGAACGAGATTGATGTGCAGGGTTTTTACTAAGGGAAATGGCACTTGTATTATCACACAAAATTTGTGGTTTGGTAAAACTCATACCATAGTCTGTGAGTGTGTGTGGAATCCACAACACATGATCACAACAACTTCCAGCTGCTACATATTTAGCTTCAGTAGTGGAAAGTGCTACTGAGTGTTTCTTCTAGCATGTCCAAGAAACTAATGAATCTCCTAAGACATGACAAGTTCTGGATGTACTCTATCAATCCATTCTTCATCCACCAAAGTCATCATCTGAAAAACTTTTTAAAACAAAATCTTTTCTAGAAGTGTAAAAGCATCCTAAATCCATGGATCCCTTTATGTAGAGAAAAATTCTTCTCACTGCCTTTAAATGAGATTCCGTAGGATTGGATTGATATCTTGCACATAAGAATACTGAAAACACTACGTATGGATGACTAGCTATCAATTAATGTAAACCTCTTATCATAGTTTAAAAGCTGTTTGATCTACTGGGTTCCCAGCTTCATCAAGATCTAGTGTATTTGAGGTACCAATGGGAGTACTTATACTCTTAGTGTTGTCATATCCATACTTTTAAGAAGATATTTAATATACATATTTTTGGATATATAGATTTTTTCTAGTTTTTGAGAAATTTGAAAACTAAGGAAAAATGTTAACTCAACCATCATACACATTTCGAACTAAGATTGCATTAGATCCACATAGGAATCGGTAAAAGATTGCTGAGTTGAACCAAATATAATTTCATCAACATTAATTTGAACAATCAAACCATTTTTCTTATCCTTCTTTATAAAAACGGTTGGATCTGCATTTCCATTAATATATTTATTCTGAAGAAAAATTATTGTAAGTCAATCATACCAAGCTCAAGGGGCATGTTTAAGACCATACAAAGCATTGGTAAGCCAAAAAGAATGATCAGGATGTTTTTTATCTTTAAAACTAGGTGGTTGTTCATCAAAAACATCCTCTTGAACATAACCATTATGAAAATCACATTTCATATCCATTTGAAATTTTTTGAAATTGATGAATGCTACAAAGTAAAGTAAGATATGAATAGATTGAAGTCTAGGTACTAGAGCATATGTTTCTTTATAGTCTATTCCATCTTGTTGATTATAGACATTATCAACTAATCTAGCCTTATTTCTTACAATGATTCCATTTTCATCAAACATATTTCTGAAGACCCACTTTACACAAATAACAGATGTTTTCTTAGGTCTATCAACCAAGGTTCCCGACTTTATTCCATTCAAATTTGTTAAGCTCATCTTGCATAGATTTAATCCAATAATCATCACCTAGAGCTTCATCAAAGCTTTTTTGTTCTAATTGGGAAAGGAATGCTAGATGTTCTACTTCATTTATTAAAGAACTTCTAGTCCTCAGATGTTTATTTACATCACCAATGATTCTATCACTATGATGATTCATTAGAAATGACTAGTTTGGGTTTTGTAAAACATGTTCGTCAACATAGGGTAGAAAATATTTTGGGGTAAATGCTTCAGAAGTATCGTCATGAACTTTTTCCTTATCATAAGGATCTTCTATAAATGGTTGAAAATCAGTTTTTGAAAACACATCTTAAGATGTAGGTTGGGGTTGTTAAAAAACAAAAGGATCAGTTTCATCAAATTTCACATGCACTGTCTCATCAATAGTACAAGTGTTTTTATTGAAAACTCTATATGCCTTAGAAGTTGTGGAATAGCCTAATAAAATTCCTTCATTGGATTTTGGGGAGAATTTATGAATATTATCATTAGTATTCAGAATTAATACCTTGCAACCAAAAACTTCGAAATAGGAAAATCTAGGTTTTCTACCACTCCATAACTCATAAGGAGTTTTATTAAGAAAATGTCTAATCAAAACTCGATTTATAGTATAACAAGTAGTACTTACCAATTCTGCCCAAAAATGTTTAGCTAAAGAATACTCACTCAACATGGTTCAAGTAATCTCTTGAAGAATTCTATTTCTTCTTTCAACAGCACCATTCTGTTGAGATGTTCTAGGTGGTGAGAAGTTATGAGTAATGCCTTTTCTACTACAAAAAGTTTCAAAATCAGAATTTTTAAATTATTCTCCATGATCACTATGAATATTTTTAAATGGAAGTTTTTTTCTCATTTTTAACTTGGGCTCTAAAACTGTTGAAATAAGAAAAAGCTTCAGATTCCTTTGCTAGAAAATAGACCCACAGAAATCTAGTGTAATAATCAAATAAGACAAATACATAATACTTGCATCTGATACTTCCAGTTTGTCTAGGACCAAAAATATCCATATTCACTAACTCTATTGCATCAGTAGTTGAGACTTCACCAACTGATTTGAAACTTGATTTATGTTTCTTTCCATATTGACAAGGGTCACAAATGTTAGAAGAATCAAATCTATGCTCGTGTATATCCTTAACCAATCTTTTCATAGAATGTTTTCATAAGTTCCTAAGGTTACGGTGTTCTAACCTTATATGCCACAACCAAGAATGATATTTCATTGCACTAAGGCCAGGTATATCTTGGCTCCTAAGGTCTTCTATGTTTAGTGTGTAAACATTATCTTGCCTATGGGAAGAAAGAATAAAGTCTTCCTTGGAATTGTGTACTAGGAACTTGTCATTTCTAAAATTAACTAGGTAACCATCATCAAATAATTGGATTATGCTAATGAGGTTGTGCAGAAGACCCTTAACAAATAAAACATTGGAAATCAATGTTTTTTCAATAATAACAATGTTACTTATACCAATAATTTCTTCCTGAGCAATATCTCTGAAAGTTACTTTTCCTCCTTTCATCTTGATAATCTTTTCAAAATAGTTTTTTTACCAGTCATATGCCGGGAACATACACTATCCAGGTACCATGTATTGCGGTTGGTACTTTCTCTATTTTCTTATAAATAAAAAAATTTAAATTTTCGGAATCCAAACTTGCTTGGATCTGGAATTTTTAGAAATCAAAATTTTCAGCACCCACATCATCTTAGAAAAATAAAATTTATGAAATCCTAAAGACTGGATTTTGTTTAAGGAACAATTTCATGCCTAGTGTCCACCACAATGATACTTAGTGAAAAAAGGATCACTTTTTGGAATAAAATAATTGTTACTAAAAATAGGTTCAGAACAAGTATGACCAAAACCAGAACTATTCCTTAGAAGTCGGATTTGGGAATATATTTTATCAAAATTTTACTTACCTAAGGTAGAGTTTGACCAACACTTCCTCAATGAATGTATTTCGGATTTGAGTTTGATAACTATGTTCTTTTCTTCTAATACATTTTATTAGGAACTAGAGTTGGCTTGAATACATTTTTCTTAGAAATTACATTTTCTAGATCTTTAGATAATTTATTCTTCTCAGAATTTACTTCCTCATGATTTTTTAAATACTTTCAAAATCAGAATTTTTATTATCAAGATCTTTAGAAAGATATGATATTTCCTTAGTAAGAATAGTATTCGTAGAATTTTCCTCATTATGTTATTTATGAGTTTTGAATTCTCAATCTCAAGATGTTTGACAAAACTAGAAACTTTCTCATAGGTAGGAAAAGTATTATCTTTATCAGAAGAAGATTATTCATCCAAAGATTTATAATATTTAATATCATTAGTATAGAAAGAAACATTGGTCATAGATTCATAATTGTGTATCTTAGCCATTATACAATGACTGTCAACATGTAATCTAGCTATTAGACCAAGATTCATCTATCCAGAAGATTCATAATCTGAAGATTCATCGGAAGAGTCTCCACCACTGGCACTGCTGGTGTCATCAGCTTTCAAGACTTTCTTTTCATTTTCCTTATAATTTCTCTTTCTGTTTCTCTTAGAATTTCTTTCCTTTATTTATTTTATTTTAAGTATGTGGAAATCAAGCCTTATATGTCCAGCTCTCTGGGATTCATAACATGTGATTTCTGAATCATTCTTATCTTTCATTTTGTTTTTCTTATATCTGGATTGAATGTTCCTCTGTCCAGCTATCTTGTTCATCCTTCGAGCATGATTTTCTAATTCATTTTCTGAGGATTTACTTTCACTAGATTCGGATTGGATAATAATTTTCTTTGATTTGGATCTAGTAACTCTCTCAAGAGTCTTGGCTTTCATATGATTAGAAGTTGTAGTAAAAGAAAAACTACCATTTTCATTTTTCTTATATACATTATCAACAACTCTCTTCATTCTAGTCTCATGCTAAAGAAGAGTTCCAAATGGTTCATCAAGAGTAATCTGGGTAACCTTTTTGTTCTGATCTATAATAGTCCTCTTCGATTATAACTCATTGGTCATGTTTCCTATGATCTTATCAACAAGAGCTTCATCATCTAGTCCTTTCTCACCCGTTGATTGTAAACTATTTACAATAGTCATGATCCTTTGTTACACCTTACATATGGGTTCTACATAAGGAAAATTAAAACCATGATATTTATCACTGAGCATGGCTCTTCTTGTTTCAATAACTTGGGATGTTCCATAGTGAGTAACTTCAAGTTTCTTCCATATAGAATTTACTGCTTCACAAGATGAAATTTGGCTATATATATATTCAAAGTCATAGAACAAAGTAAATTATTGTGTACCTTATAATTCCGTTCATATTCATGATTTTTTTGATTAGTAAAGGTACTGAATTCCTTGTCAGGGATTTTATATCCTCTAGTAAGAATAATAAAATTATCTACACCAGTATTGATAATGAAAGTCTTCATACAATCTCTTCAATACTCAAAGTCATTTCCATCAACGATATGTGGTCTTGTTGTATTGAGACTGTCTATGGAACCAACGTAGATTCCCGCCATCTTAATGAAAAATTTCATTCCACACAAAACATGTTAATTGAATATGTTTGTAAACATGTAAAATATTTCTAAGTAAGGATAATAAAAAACCAAAGTATCTCTAGGAAAAATGAATCCAAACTATATGAATCTGAAAAAATGATTCCGGAAAAAATGATTCTGAAAAATATAAAAAGAAGATTAATTATCTTCTGAATATAATCATGAGATTAATCCAGATTGAACCAAAATTTTGAAGCCAATTGTAAGATTGGATCAGGATTAAAGGTCACTTTCTCTGATACCAATTTTTGAGATGGCATGTTGGAGTATGATATACTCTATAATACTAAATGTAGGATCGAAATAAAAGAGATATTGTATGGAGTATCTAATGATCCTCAAAATACAAGATCGGGGTGAATTGTATACCTTTAAAAATTAATCTGTAAATTTTAAATATGGTTATGTTTAACAAGGATAAACAAGGTAATTCACAAAACCTCTAGTTCTACACACTTTCCTTAATCAGGGACTATCTTTCTGAGAAAGCAATTCCATAAAAGTGATTCCAAAAATGAATCTTAATGAGAGTTTACAAAGATGAAGATTCTACCTTAAAGAATATAGAATAAATCTAAATCAGAGTACAAGTATAAGAAAGTAATAGATAGTTATACTTTCCTAAACAATAAAAATGCAACAGAAAACATGTAACAAAAAAAGTAATAGTAGTAAGTCTTCTAACCCAAAGAGAAGGGTATCCAACAACCTTGGATAAAGGTCCCTTGATTTATACTTTCAAGAAATTCTATCTTACCCACACCAGGGTAAGCCATCGATACGAAGATCAGAGCCTGTCTTGCTTTCCCCGCAAGAGTTCAACTTCAATGTAGTTGGAACCTCTGTCTTCCTCAGTAAGGAAGACCTCAACTTCAAGGTAGTCGGCACCTCTGTCTTCCTTTCCCCAGAAGCCCTCGATTATACAAAGCAATAATTAGAGTCTCACAAACCAAGTCTGAACAAGCAGTTTAGTACAAACCAAGCATTATTGTCTCTCTCTCAAGAAATCACTTCAGCCGCATGTAATCACTAGATTGATCAACTTGTTATGGGCTCTTTAAAATGAGATCCTATTTATAGGCACGACTTCAATGGTCGGCTCCCACCTCCAACGGTCAAATTTTTTCCTTCAATTTCGGAGGGACGTGTACACGTGTCACTCAAACAATGGTTAGTTAGTAACTGAATGCACGACATCATTTTATAACAAATCAATTTTATGAAAAAAAAATGGTAACATAACTAAATCACAATATCCAGAGTGTAAGAAAATGAATGTTCGGATTCTAAACAAAATTGAATTCGTAGTATATAATACAAGTATTTTCGGATTCTGTTTTCTAGGAATTCAGAACCTAAATTCTATAGAATTCTGGATTCTGAATTCAAGGAAATTCGGAATATGGATTCATAAGAATTAGGAACCAGAACTCACAATGTTCGGTGTCATAGTTCATGAGAATTCAGAGTCAAAACTCAGAGAAGTTCGTATCCAGAGTTCGTATTCAGAACTCGGAGTCAGAACTCAGAAAGTTCGTATCCAGAATTCGTATTCAGAACTCAGAGTCAGAACACAAAAAGTTTGTAACCAAAATTCTGATTTAGAATTCGGAGTCTGAACTCAGAAGAGTTTGTATCCAAAATTCGTATTCAGAATTTTGACTCATAACATATAAGAGTTCATATCTATAATTCTTATTCAGAATTTGGAGTTAGAACTCAGGAGAGTTCATTACCAGAATTATGAGAATTCGGATCCTAGAACAGAATGCTTCATATCTAGATATTTTTAGGATTCCAAGGTTTTGGTTTCAATCCGAATTTTAAACTTTGGATAGATATTAGATGGACAATAAAACATGGTAAGGATTAATTTCCATGGGGAATGAAATTCTTCCTTATAGAACTAAAACACAGGGTAAAAATAAGTTTTCCTTGAGATAAGCTGTTTGTGATTTTCAAAACAAGATAAATGGTAAGGTCCTAAGGAAACATTAATGAGTCAAAAATCTCCCCCATGAATGAAGGAATGTAAAAGTCATAAGGAAAACATTATTGACCCAACATTTTCATTTTTTAAAATTATATAGATAATTGATCAAAAATTTTAAGGTAATGATGGTTTATAAATAGAATAGTTTTGGTATTTATTATTGAGATTATAAGAATTTACCTTTCAAATGTTGAATGTTTTGAACAAAATTGGTTTATAAAAGGCTTTAAAAATCTCTTGTGATTTATTCATTTTCAAATGACTCCTAAATTTATTTTAAAATTTTAAAATCTCTTATCAATGTGATTCATATTTATTTATGTAAATATTTTAAAATTATTTTATTATAATGTTATTAAAATATTATGATGTTTAAAATCTTTTCCTATGTAATATAAATTACGTTAAAAAGTATTTATATAATTTTTTTGATTAAAAATCTTATCGTTTTCATATTTTGTAGTTTGATAGAAGAAAATCATATCGAAATATTTTGATGTTTTATACCTTTTTGGTATTACTATTTAGTTTATATTGAATTTTTGTATATTTTTATTAATTTATAATTTATTTATGTTTTTTTTAATATAATCATGTTTTATATTTTGATTATATTTTATTTCCTATTAGGCCACAAAAATAATCCACAGTGTATTTTAAAGAGGATGTTACTGGAGATCCCTTGTAACTGAATCCTCTATTTGATATGAGTATATCTAGGTACATAATTTCTTCTTCTACATTCATGGATGTTAGTGTCCCTACTAGTTCTCTTCAACAAAGAGAATGGATAAAAAAATTATAGATTTTAAAATCTATAAACTTATAAGTGGCGTGTTTTTTATAATGGAAAATAATAAATGGATGGAATTGAGAATATATTTAACCTTATCGATATATAAGAGTGCAATAATATAAAATTCACCTTGTTTATAAATTAAGGACTACACTTGAATTTTTGGAAATCATATATTTTTTCGAAAACATATGGAAACCCTTGATGAGCTAGTTTCAATGAATTTTTCATTACATAGTATTATCTAAAATCTCTAAATGTGGTTTAAGTTATGGTGGTATATTTTTTCATAAAGAATCACTATATGGTAATGTTGTATGCTTATATCTTTAATGATATTGCTCTATTTATCCCAGAGTTATTTTTGAGTGACACATTAATGGCCTAGTGACTCAAATGAGTTCTAAATACAATCCTTTTTTCGAATGGATCAATGATTCTAATGGGTTATAATTCAAATAGTGCCTCTATAGGATCCCATTACTGATTTTTATTATTTGGGTATTATCCTATGTAATCACCTAAAATTCTTATAAGAAAAACACTTTGGTATTCTATCATTTCGGTATGGCATACATTAATAATATTTCTTGTAAGGAAGAAGAAAAATAATTCAATACTTATGGTCAGTTGGGTTATTTTCAAGAAGGTCCATAAAAGAGAATCACTAAAAAATACTAAATATTTTCATATCCTTTATAATGGTGCTTATTATTAGAATAAAGTGGTATAAAAGTTAGAAATGTATCATTTGTCTTGTAAACATAAAACTAAACTATTTTTATCTTAAGGTTTTAATTTTATTTCATAATTTCATTACGTTATTCATTGTTATGTTTATATATATATATATATATATTGATATATGAAAATTACAATATATATTAATGATTATTATTTTTTATGGTATCTCTGAATTTATACATCTTGGGAGAATATGAATTCATCAATTCCCATCTCATATACTTTGTATTGTAAAATATATAGTGGAAAACGTATAATAAATGACCTCCACTAGCGGGTATGATTGATGGTTTTTTGTTGTAGATGATTAGACATGTCATGAAAGAAAAAATTTGGTTTTTGTGACTAATTAATCTTATCCTCATTTAATTTATAATTAAGGAGTTAGTTTATTACAGTAATTCATAATAGTAATGATACCACTATAAAATGATACCCTTATCATTAATTTGTGGGTTATATTAGAAATAATGTTAATTTATTCTTTCATAATATAGGGGTGGTAGTGTATGATTAAAATTTATATTAATGGGAAATAAATTAGTGTGACCCTATATATCATAACATATTACTATTTTTAGTGTATAATGAGAAGGGAATAATAATCATGATATTATGAATCCTTTTTTCAACAATGAAGTGTGTTTGTTAACCTTCCTATCCAAATAAAAAAGATGAATGAAATGTCTATTAACATTATAAAGTTATATTATTCCTTGAATAATATTATTGTCCATTTTTGAATTATGATATTTCATTGATTGAGTTTTCATGTTAAAATTAACATCAGTCTATGATTGAGAGAAACTGTTCTCAAATCACTAGATGACCTATCTTACAAGTATATATAAAAACATTATTACAAATAATGGTATATTTTTTTAGGCATGGTGAAATATGAGAGATAGTAATGTAATATTAATTTATTTTGAATGTTAGTGACTTATTTAATTCATTACATATCATATTAGATTTTTCATAATATATAAGTCATTAACTAATAGTGATTAACAAATAAAAAAGAATAAAAAAAACATGATCATTTATGTAGTTGAATATAACTTAATTATAAACCTAAGTATGTTAAAGAATGAAATGTTATTAAAGGACAAGTAATTATAAAAAACATGATTGATTACATGTTAAATGGGATGAAATATTGGATGTCTTATATATCATTGTGGAAGAAACCTGGCCACTCTCAATCTTATGACGAAGAATATTGAATTTGGTGGATATTGAATCAATAGTGGAATAAAAAATATTAAACATACTTATATGAACGTAACGTGATATTGAATTAAATTCATAATAATTAATTAATCAGGATTATAGTAATACCGTATAAAAAAATGGTGTAATTAACATAAGTAGTAAGTTAAACTGTATCTATTATTTGATAAATAATTTATATAAGGACTCATTTTTTTAACAAAAAGTTATTCTAGGGGAATTACAACACCAATGATCTCACATTAATTTTTTTAATTAAATTAATAAATTTTTATGACATTATATTAATATTGTAGGGATTTTTTTTGAATTTTTGTGGAACTCCTTATTACATGGGTATGGTGAATTGTTTCCAAAATTACATACATCGTTATAAGTCTGTAAATTATATAAGAATTTGAATTTCATGTTCTATAATAGGGGATATTGAAAAATTGGGATACATAAAGGATTTATAAGAGTAAAAACATTATAGAATGGTGTTATTAGGTATGTTAATAAGATGAAGTTGTAGATCAAGAGACCAAGAAAATTATTGAGTTGGGTGATGGTGTAGTTAAAGGTTATATACACTACTAGGAGTATCGACCTATTATCCGCAAGAATAGGGTAACTGTTGGTTGTGTACCGAGTACCCGACTATTATCCTAGGTAGGTTTCCACTTGGTGGAAGCATAATGGAAAACCAATTTTTTTCTTGTAGGATTTTTAGAAATATTATCATAATAATAATTTCAGTCTTGGCCCTTGGAGAGTTAACCATGAATGTGGAATCAATGGAGGGTTGTTCAAGAAACATCTCCCCACCCATTTACTCTATTTATTCACACCTGATGTTGGCCTGATATTATGAATTTCAAATGAAATTTTTTGGGGGTGATCCAATGTCTACCCAATATATTATTCTTTCCCTTAATTTTCATTGATTTTGCAATGACGAGATTAGGGATTGAGATGAAAATTCGATTGGAGTTTAAAATAATTTTCAAAAACTATATGTCTTTTACATGGGTATGATATAATATTTTTTGGAATAATGAACAAACTATGTAATTAAACACTCTAATTAAGGTAAATTGTTTTCATAAATTTACAATGGGTATTTTAAATTACTAGATAACATTGAGGGTTAATGGGATGTTAATTTTGGGGGCCACTACTTTTCATGGTTTTGTAAGTGATATTTGTACCACCATATTCTTATTAGACATTGATTAATTATTTAAGGATATATAAAAAATTCTCTAGTGGTTATGATTACTTGGTTGGAATTATTTAAATAATTATAATTCTACATAAATAAGTAACCATATTCATATTTATATATGAATTTTCATGTATATATGAGAGTATAGTCAAGGCTTGGAAGCGATGGAAAAAAGTTGGTAAATTCTATATATATATATATATTGGTTTTCCCAATAATAAGTAACTATATTAATTTTTATATTTTAATTTTTATGCCAATATAGTTAATTTTTACTTGGGTAAAGTTGTAAGGGACTATTAGTTCACAAAAGAGAGGAATTTGATATATTAAAGCATATCTGTGTTGGTTAGAGTCATATATCTTGTAGTTAATGGTTGAATCTACAAGTGATTATTTTTTAAAAGACTAAAATAATTTGGTTTTAAATGGGACCATGATACGCCTCAAGATCAATAAATTCTTTGACAAGCTTGGCGAGTCTCATATTGCTGCTATGGTAGGGGTGGTGAATTTATGCTCAAATATTAGTTGAATGAATAGTGGATTATATTTTTGTAGGAACACACCATTGAAGGTGGTTAGTGGTATTAGTGAATTCAATTAGCATGATGATTCCAAAAGGATAGGTATAATGTGACAATTTGGGTTAACTCTAAATAATGGTCTTGAGAGAACTCTTATGGGATATATAATTTGGAACCACATTTTTACTTTCTAAATTTCTTCTATTATATTGAGATCCATTTCCTAATAGGCATTTGGTGTACTTGTGTTGGGATTGACTATAGTGTCATGGTTGATATTGTGATGAGTAAACTAAGAGGTAATTTGGACCAAATAATGTAGGATTGGGTTAGGAAGGAACTATTGGGTGAGTGATCACTATGGGTTTAGTGGGTTGAATTGCATGGAATGTAAAGGCCTGGTTATATTATGGGAACTTTATGATTATATCTTTGATAAGACGGGTTATCCAATAGGTACAATGGGATTTTTCTAGTGTGATATGATCTTTTTTTGGGATCTTATCCTATCAGTTAATATGTATGATCATATGTGACATGATTAGTATATATATATATATCATGAAATAATGGAAACATATTTGTGATATTAAACATGTTATTTGTTGGATGAATGAGATTTATGGCTAAGAGAGGGACACATACATCATACCATACCATTGGGTATTGTTTATCTCCTTAGAGTAGTTGGAGCCATTGTTTCAATTTTTTTCTATATAAGAATGGTATATGTAATTATCATTGGGAACCACTAGTGAATCTATGATTTGAATTTTTAGGGTAGTTAGATTCAATGGTTATCCCCTAGGATCTATTTTCAAAATATGCGATTATTAATTGGACCTTACCCCAAGGGGGTGATTTAGATTCTATGGGATGTTGGATATATTGTTTCCCTCCCGAGGATATGATTTTATTAATTTTGATTTTTCATGGGACTATACCTTAAGGGGATTTTTAAGATCATGTCAAAATGTGGCTATGTTGTTCCCCTCTATGTACACATCTCATGATATTATATTATTTCTGTATGGTAGAATTTACCTGATTGTACGGGAATCACTGTGAGAGGATTCAAATGTACTTTTTTTGGGATCACAATGTTAGGACCCACAATCACTTGTATTACTAGGATGATATATGCTCCATCTTTCCATTGATTTCATTCCAATATCATATTATTTTAATGTACATTATTTATTACTTTGAATGGTACGAAGGCATTCATTTTTATTTATTTTTGGTAACTCCCCTTTCAAGGGATAAGGGCATACCATTTCCAGGCCTATAGGCTTAGAGATTACATGGCCCATAGGCTTAGCAGATTACTTTCCCCAAAGGTATTAGGGAGTTCATCCAGAAAATCTACAAAGAACTCCCTCTCCCCAACATTTGTATTATGATAGTATCTCTCTACCTTCACATGTCCTTCTAGCTGGGCTTCCCATGCTAGCACAAGCTAGTCTCAATGGCATAGACATACCCTCTCATTATGAAAAATCCATTAGGCTCTCCTCTGGTGCGTGCACCTTCTTTGAATCCTCTTTTGGGGTTGCTCGTTTTTTGTAGAGTCTGTCTGGGGCAACTTCATGTGGCCCGAAGGCATTGAGGTCACCCGATGGCCATAAAGGTGGCCCAAAATCCCTACTATCCTGAAGTCCTGGGTGGTCCAAAAGCCTTAAGAACTCCAAGCCCAAACCAGTGGCCAAAGGTGAATAGTCCCAGCTACTAAAGTACCCATCATTACCTGCTACAGTACTTTCTACAGTGCTTTCTACATTACCCTCATAGTGTATAGTCTGCTACAGTATAATTACATATACCATTCTTATATAGTAAAAATTGAAACAATGGATCCAACTACTCTAATGAGATAAACAATATGTGACCTACTAGTGAATCTATGGTTTGGATTTTTTAGGGTAGTTATATTCAATGGTTATCCCCTAGGATCTACTTTTAGAATATGTGACTATTAATTGGACCTTACCCCAAGGGGGTGATTTGGATTCTATTGGATGTTGCATATGTTTTTTCCCTCCCGAGGATATGATTTTAGTAATTTTTTTTCATGGGACTATACCATAAGGGGATGGTTCAGGTCATGTCAAAATGTGTCTATGTTGTTCCCCTCTATGTACACATCTCATGATATTATATTATTTCTGTATTGTAGAATTTACCCGATTGAATGGGAATCACCATGAGAGGATTCATATGTACTTATTTGTTTGGGGACCACAATGTTAGGACCCACAATAACTTGTTTTACTAGTATGATATATGCTCCATCATTCCATAGATTTCATTCCAATATCAGATGATTTTAATGTACATTATTTTTTACTTCGAATGGAAAGAAGGCATTCATTTTTATTTGTATTTGGTAACTCCCCTTTAAAGGGATGAGGGAGAACCCCTTCCAGGCCTGCAGGCTTAGAGATTACATGGCCCATAGGCTAATGAGATTACATGACCCAAAGGTCTTAGGGAATTCATCCAGACAATCTACAAAAAACTTCCTCTCCCCAACATCTGTATTATGATAATAGCTCTCCTCCTTCGCATTTACTTCTAGATAGGCTACCCATGCTATCACAATCTTGTCTCGATGGCATAGCCATACACACTCATTCTAAAAAATCCCTTAGGCTCTCCTCTGGTGAGTGCACCTGCTTTGAATCCTCTTTTGGGGTTTCTTTTTTTTTGTAGAGTCTCTCTGGGGAAACTTCATGAGGCCCGAAGGCCTTGAGGTCACCCGAACACCATAAAGGTGGCCTGAAATCCCTACTGACCTGAAGGCCTGGGTGGCCCAAAATCCTTAAGAACTCCAAGCCCAAATCGGTGGCCAAAGGTGAATAGTCCCAGCTACTAAAGTACCGAACATTACCTGCTACAGTACTTGCTACAGTGCTTTCTACATTACCCGCATAGTGTATAGTCTGCTACAGTATAATTACATATACCATTCTTATATAGTAAAAATTGAAACAATGGCTCCAACTACTCTAATGAGATAAAAAATATGTGACCTACTATTGAATCTATGGTTTGTATTTTTTAGGGTAGTTAGATTCAATGGTTATCCCCTAGGATCTACTTTCAAAATATGTGATTATTAATTGGACTGTACACCAAGGGGTGATTTGGATTCTATGGGCTGTTGGATATATTTTTTCCCTCCCATGGATATTATTTTAGTAATTTTTATTTTTCATGGGACTATACCTAAAGGGGATTGTTCCGATCATTTCAAAATGTGGCTATGTTGTTCCCCTCTATGTACACATATCAAGATATTATATTATTTATGTATTGTAGAATTTACCTGATTGTATGGGAATCACTGTGAGAGGATTCATCTGTACTTATTTTTTTGTGGGCCACAATGTTAGGTCCCAAAATCACTTGTATTACTATGATGATATATGCTCCATCTTTCCATAGATGTCATTCCAATATCTTATGATTTTAAGATATATTATGTTTTACTTCGAATGGCACGAAGGCATTCATTTTTATTTATTTTTGGTAACTCCCCTTTCAAGGGATGAGAGAGAACCCCTTCCAGGCCTATAGACTTAGAGATTACATGGCCTATAGGCTTAGGAGATTACATGACCCAAAGGTCATGGGGAATTCATCAGGACAATCTACAAAAAACTGCCTCTCCCCAACATGTGTATTATGATAGTAGATCTCCACCTTCACATGTCCTTATAGATAGGCTTCCCATGCTATAGTACCTATACAGTGTATAGTCTGCTATAGTACATGTATAGTGTATAGTCTGCAATAGTACCCGCACGGTGTACGGTTTTGCTACAGTCTACAATAGTTCCTGCTACAGTACACGGAAAATTTGCCTCTACCGTGTTTTGAACCTGGGTCCCGTGGATGCACTTAAGGATACCTCACCAACTGGGTTGAGGGTCATGTGCTTTACATTATTTATTATATTTTATATAAATAGATAAGGCCAATTTTCATGGTCTCTTGTTTAGCACATTATTTCTCATTGTGTATGCTATAATTTCATATCTTTCATTCATTATTTCCCTCATAAATGAAGGTATATATTATTGAATATATTAGGGGGACATTTTGAGACCCTGCTGAGATATATTTTGCAAATACTTCTTGGGGATCTTGATTTTTGTGGTGTCCTCATGTCTATTATATAGGTCAAATCGCATGTTTCACTTTGTATTGAGCATGGAAATCTTAAATGAAATGAGACATGGGTTAACGTAATGCTTAGGGTAATAGTTTAACCACATTTTAAAATTTTATCATTTGTTTAATTTTTTACTTGTGTTCATCCCAATGGGAATTGTTCTGAAATGAATAACAATTTGAATTCATTTTTCTATTGTTATAGCATGTGTGAGTATTAATTTTTTTCATGTTATTGTTGACTATATTTCAATTTATATACTTCAATATTTTGATTATAGATATTTTTTTGTTATATATATATTTTTTATTAATGTTTGGAATATAGAGTTAATAGTCTCTTAAATTTTTATCATATACATTAACTACTACTTGATATCATTGATCATAGGGGGAGGTTCCCTTGATGTCTTATGGGACTCCTTGAGTTTATTTCAATGAATTTCAATTTAAGAAATATTTTTATTAAATAATTGATATATATTATTCTCACTATTTAGGGACATGATGTTCAAATATAGATATATGTTATATGATGAGATAGGCATTGGGATAGTCTTTAAGGGACTCCTGTATGGTGGGATGTCCATGTTACATAGGTCCATGATTGTGTGTTTTTTATTTTTTCTCTTTTATTTGAGTTGTTTGTTCTTTAATGATCCTAATTTTTTGATGTTGTTAATCTATATTTTTTATCTTATCCTAAAGTGGTTACTGGAAGGATATATGAATCATATTTAACCCATGTTATATATATAGAAAACATGTTCGTTTTTTTGATTAATGATCTATAGATGAAAATGGGTTTTATTGTTTTTGTGTTTACTAAAAAAATATATATTGTTTTCCAATAGAACGTTTTTATTTCATTTTACTAGGAAATACCTTGAATTAATTAATTTTAAAGAATGCCTTTTTGATGATATGGTACATGGACATTACTGTTTAACTTCGTATAATTATTATTTTACATTTCATGCATTTATTTGATTAATGGAATCTCTTGATGGGATAGTTTAGGAAAATAATTACTTAATGATGGTTTTTAATTTGTAGGATATTCATTATAGGTTGTTTAGAATGATAATGAGTTACCTCAATGAGTATTAGACACTGAGAGGGTGGAGGAAGGAATGTTTTATTCCTTGGGGTTTTGTCTTGTAATGGTCTACGATATCATTAATATTATGGGTTTTCTGAGAGGAAATGATTGGTGGGATTCCATGAAATGTAATTTTTGGTTATTGGTTTAGATTAAATATGCTGTAATTATCAATGATAGGTTGGAAAATTATGTAATTTGAATTGAGTGATTATTGGGGGTTTTAAAATGATTCTTATGGAGATTATGTAGTGAGCCCTGTAATAGGAGAGATCCAAAGGGTTTTTAGGAGAGAAGTCAACAAGAATGATTAGTATTGGTACGTTGATATGTAAGGGGTCTTGGATCCATGACTAAGAATGTGAGCCTATGTTTTGGATGATGTAATTAATGAAACCATGGGTTATGTGATATGATATAGTGATGAAGGAATGTATACTTTTTTGGCATAGGTTAGATCCAAATTGGTGGTGGAATGGAATATATGAGAGGGTTTTGTGAGGTGTTTAGTCATTCTAATAAAATATAGAAGGATTATTTTCTTGAGAAATTTGGTAAGGGAATTCTAGTGGTTGTAGGAAAATGAATTTTTCTTACATGTGATACACTTTCGATTTGTGTAGAATTGAAATGGTCCACATATGAATCTATAGAATATTTTAAGAGTTTAGAGAAACATATAAATTATACAAACGATGGTATGGTGATGAGAACCCCTAGAACATGACTACCAAGACATGAATTGTAAGGATTAGTAGGTTATGGGTAGGTTTTATACAAAGGTTGAGATAATTGTTTAGGTTTGGTGATATTTCCATGGGATGGCTAGAATGATGGTTCAATGAGGTGTTTTTAGTGTTCCATCAATAGTAATATGTAGTATGAATAATAATTTGGGATGGGGAAGGTTGAGATATTGTCTGATGTAGGTGAAATCATAGGGATGATAACAATGGTGATGAGAACTAGTAGTTCATGGAATATTTATTGAGGTTTAAAAGAAGACTATTAGATCATTGGCCTGTTTTGATGATAATGAATTGGAGAAAGAAGAAGTTATAGATTTGGGTGAGTGGCTTGATTGGTGTTGTTTGGGATTATATATGAATCGATCAAAAGAATACACACATGTGTTATATAGGTAACTATCCAAGATATTGGTCGTAAATAATTTTATGGAAATTTAATTCGTGGAGAGTACACCATTACATGTTTGGGGATGTAACCCTAATTATAATTGAGTTTGGACGATCCTTTAGGGTGATGTTTATTGGGGACCTAATATTAGTAGAAGATGGAAGTTAATGTTTTTTATAGTTTATAATCAATATTATTTCATCCATTAATTACATTTATTATTTAATTCGATACTATTTATAGATATTGGGTATGTGGTATATAAATATGATGAAAATGATACTCTTGTATTTGGGAGAATATACAAGATCACTCAGTGTATTATCTGAATGTTTGTAATTGTTGTGGAATTCTAGTTTTCATGTTCAAATATTACCTCAAAAATTGTTATTACGATACAATATATCAATATGGTTCTTTATTGAACACTATAGTTTTGAATTTGGTTTAGTGTCTCTGTCAAGTTAGATTGTTTGCTATTGAATCTGGTAAAATTTGATATTTATTTAGAGGGACTCGATATATGGATTCTTCAATGATCAAATAAATGGCAAAAAAAAGATTTTGGATGGATTTATGATTCAGTCATATAATCACATTGCATTTTGAGTTAACTTTTTTTTAGTCATGTTAGTGTTTTTGTGATGCCACTAAGGGTTAAGGTATAATGACCATGTAGATATAATGATACCTAATTATATAAGGTTTAACGATTTTAGAGAATTTTATTATTAGATGAAAATACAACATATGATATATAATATTATGTGATGGTGATAATTTCATATATTCTATTTCATATAGGGCTATTTTGATTCATTTTAAGGTCCAGATCGATAATTTTTAAAGGAAACATTTGTGTATTAGGGATTAGTGTATGGGTTGTTTATTATTTTTTATTTTTGCATGGAATAAAAAATGAGGATAAATATTTGAATTAAATCAGTTTTTATAGATAATATTATGTGATTCATTAGATTGATAAGGGTAATAATGGAGAGTTTGTAATGATCCTCATCGTAATAGGTTGATGATTCAAAAGGGAAATTTTATTTTTTAGTCTTGGAGAATGGTTGGATTAGTTAATTATAAATATAAGAGTAGTAAAATCTCATGGTGGTGTATTTATGATTTTTTAGGGGATCATGAAGAATATATAAATATTAAGAAATGGTCAAAGTAGGGTAGAGTGGTAGTTATGGAAAGCAGAAACCAAATAGAATTTTGTGGTAGTGGATTGGGTTCATAGTGAGTCCAATCATGTGATGAAATTTTATTAGCATCCACTAGTTATCCGATGATTGGGTATTGGTGATCTATGGTATACCTATGTTGGGGGACTCTCTATTGAGTCCACTGGTTACCTTATGGTAGTGTACCATGTACAATGTTTCCTTTTGGTCGGCCATTCAAAAACAAGTTGTAAGATCCTGGATTTTCATCAAGGCATGGATCCTTTATGTTTCATTATTAACCTTTTGACTATTGAAAATAGATGTTCAAAATGTTTCCTAAATGTTTCATAAGAATTAATTAATTTTTCGAAGATTTGACTAAGGGTTTTAAAATAAACAAGTTGAGGTGAATAGTTATCATTAACTTTTCACCTCAATAGTACGAGCTTGACAAATTTGAGCATGGATTTTTTAGCCATGAAGCAGGGGCCACATGACCCTGAAACACCTATAATTTTATGCATGTGAACCACACATGGTTTTTGCATAGTTTTTTTACAATTCCCCTAAACCATGAGTGGTGTTGGATCTTGGAAAATTTGAATCATAGATTTGGAACACGGTTCAGCCAACCATGCATCCAAACTGTATCCCCCATTAAAAATATGGAATCCTCTATTTTTCTCCCCAATAACATAAATATAATTGAATTATCCTCCTTCTAATTTACTTGCATTCCATATAAGATCTATCCCTCTTTCCCTCTCCATGGATTTGATAGAGATCCTCCTCATGCACTCTAATTAGATCATCAATCAAAACATTGGATCACCATCAATAATTTTATAACTCATATTATTTATTTTCTAAGTTTCTTCATAATATTTTCAATTATTTATAAGAAAAATGATAAATAAATTTTCAAGGATGTTTGTCTGGATTTATATTTTCTCTTATTAGATCCCAAAATATGAGGCAGATCCTAGATGAAAATTCTTCTACCAATTATACGGTTTGTTTTTTTGACTTTTCCTTCAATTTATCTATTAATAAAATCATATCTCTAGATTTAACCTAAATATAATAATTCATTAATTATAATCCTAGAGCTTGATTGTGAGGTGTTATGAAACCCATGGACACCATTGGGGGTTAAAAAACTCAACCCAAACAAACCTTTGGATTTGTTTGACAGTATTACCTTGATATAAATTATTTAATTTTTAACTGAAACACCTTACGTGTGTTGAGTTATCACATAAATAATTGGTTGGGTATAATTAATTAAAAAATTTCTTAGAAAATTTACTTGGAAGTGTTTATTAGATTATCACTTACACTACGGTTATTGGTTATATTAATTTTTCACATCATTTTTGGTGTGGAATGCCTTCTGTAAGACATAGATATCAATGTTGGAATGCATTGAGTGAACTCATTGTATTCCACCTAATTCATTGATGTTAATTCCAAGTGGTACACCCTATTAGATTAGGACATTTTTGTTATTTATTATTGTGTCATCCTTATGTCATATGATTCTTCAAGACTATATATACAAATAGAAAAACTAGAGATGATATCCCATGGGTTTTACTGATTTCTTCAAATAAGTATTGCCTTAGGTCTACACATTAGATTCTAATTGGGGCCTCCCTAGATCGTAATTATATTTTTAAAATGACTTGTTTTAAACTCATAGGATACAAATTTTAATGTTTTACTAATAAAATTAAACTCAAACAATATTTATAAAACTTACTACTTTATGACCATGAGATGGATAGACATTTAGATGTCATGAATTCCATGTATCATTTTTGGAATCAAAATGGGTTTGTTTTTTGTGAATTCCTTGAACTATTCCATGTATTTCATATATTTATTATCACATTAACCCTTGGGTTTCATACCCAAGAGCACATGGATAATTATATTTTAAAAGTTCATTTAAAACTGACTTTGTCCAAAGAATGCATTTTCTATTGGGAACTCACAAGGGTATCTAGCCCAAAAGGGTTTCTATTTTATTTACCATTTCAATGTTAATCATAATTAGACATAGTTTCAGTTTATACTCACATGATATATCTGGATTAGACAGTGTTGTTAGTGGTATACTCAGTATTACTCTCACACAATTCAAGCTACTTTTGGTACAATGATAGTCTTCTTGGATACATGAAAAGACAATGGGAGGTACTTTCCCTTAGATGCATGATTTTGTTCAAAATCAGTGTTTGAGAACAAAGGGATGATCTAACAATTTGTATGTGGAAGGATCTTATCTCTTTTGGTCTTTTTGTATATTATTTACATGTAATATTGTATTCATAATCACATACTTTTTCTAATCCCAAATATTTAATAGACACGAAATCATATGTACATGATATTACTTGCTTCAATGGATCTTTTATTATTATTTGGATGGTTTACTTATGGAGCCCTATTATTTTGAATAAATTACTATTATTTAAAAATATGTTTCACTCTGATAAATAGGGTATATAATCCCCATCGTACCACCATAAACCATAACTACTAGTTGGTAGACTCTAGAATTTGAAGAGGTGAACTTGATGACAAGTGGCCCCCTGTTTCAGTTACGTATGATTGAATTGATCCCATGAAATTAGGAAGTTGTATTAGTGTTTTGTATTAAATTGTATTATTTTTTTGGGTTCATATATAAGAGACTAGTAAATGTTGGAATTTAGTGTTAAGCCATAATCAGGAGTAGTTGACCCACATTATGATAAATAGCCAGGTTTTCTGGGATGTGATTTATTTTTTTGGATATTACGTATTATGGATGTGTTTCTATCACTATTGGGTGACACACTTGATATATGAGTTTTTCATAGTTATTATTTTCTACCATTACATTAGTATGGTAGGGGTATTTTACCGATACACCATTATAGGAACATAGGTCTATATATGTCATGATTGTGCCATTACATTTTTTATCCTTATATATTATTTATTGAATGTTCCTTAATTAATATAACTATAACATTTATAGATTCTCTTATATAAAAAAGGGAAAATTATTTGTTACAAAAAGTGCCTTCATAAACATAAAAATATAGTTCCCCAAATCTTGATAATAGAAAAGCATCTAACCAATTATGACATGTTTAACCCAAGAAACATTAGTTAAATGGACTAATATATTAGATTCTTATTATTAGATATTCTAATTGTAATTTATATGTTTTCCCTTATAAACCAAGAATAGTGATCAATATAATTGATCCTACATATATAGCCTTGTTACAACCTAAGACAATCTATAAATGATACTTGTAGTTACATGGAATTTAAATTATAACTTATAATGATTTTGTCTTAATAACAATGGAATCTTAATACATTTAACAAAACCATTGTGTAATTATAAACATGATGAATTTTATAAATTTTAAGAAATGGGAGTCATTAAATTGGGATGATATTACAAATTTAAGTTTATTTTTTATATAACACTCATTTAAGTCCCTATTTAACTAAACCTTCAATAATTAAAATGATGAATCTTGTATTAAAACCTGACCCTAGAAAGAGTTAGTTGGATAGTATATTTTTGGTATTCAGGCTATAAGTTTATCATCACTTTCCCAATTATAATATTTTTACCCAATATCCTTTCTATGTAATGTTTTTTGGAATTGTATTTATATGACTCCATGGGGGCTTCAAGTTGAGTAGTAGGAAGGTAGTGATGACCATGATCCTAAGGTGGTGGGTCTTAAACCACTAGGGTTACCTCATGTAGTTATAGATATAGCGACTCTAGTAGTACATCCTAGAATAATTGGAAGTTTCATCGATACTAATTTTTTAGGGTATATTATATATTTTATACTCTATTTTGAGAGTTCCATGAGATACCACTGCAATGTACATGTTGACCAAAGTGTATCAAAAACACACACACCTATTATCTCAGGGTAATTTGTTTTCAATGGAGTAGAATCTTGCATTTCAGAAAGTCGTTCAATCTTCTATAACATAAAAATATTCATAATAGGAAGTTGAATATATCAGATAATATTATTTATAGATATTCCAAGAGATGATGGGTTGTTCTGAACAATGAATATATGAACTACAGTATGGTACGGAGATATTTTTAGGCCTGTTTTGATGCCTACATTTTTTAAGATACTGAGAGCCAGATGATCTTGGGATTCAATTCATCTATATAAGGTTATTGTGTATTTCATGTTCTATTCACCTCTCTTCATTCAGTTCTATTACTTTTTTCCCACCATTTTTTGTGATGAGTGTTCCAAAGAAATACATTTGGAGGATGGTCTATCGTTTAACATATGATCATTGGTGAATGGTTTTCATCTGAAAAACCAGTCTTAAATGGTAAACCTGAACCTCATATAGAAGTGTAATAAAATGGAAATAGAGGGTGTGAAGCATAATAGATTATTATTTATCAATTTATGTCATTCATAAAGATAAGGGAAACATCACCATGAGTTTTAACATTAGGGCGTTGGAAGTAAGAGTATCTACACCAGTCATTAGGTTGTATGCCATCTTCATGGAAGGAAGGTTCACATGACACCTCAATATGATATAGACCCAATGAAATGTTGATCTTGTAGAATAATGTTCCAAGTTAAAATATTATGTAGGACCATTCCCCTTATTCCCAGTGAGAGAGGATCTAATCCTTCTCTAGGTTCTAGTGTGGCATCAATAGATCCACACCTTGTAGGAAGCGGGAGTACCATTGGCCATATATTCCATGGTAGAAATTATTGTTGAGGAAGACATATTAATGATGTGATGTTCTATAAGAGAGTACCTACTCATATTGGACAAGTTATAACTCATATTCGTGCATTAAACTGGTTATATGTAGTGAGGCCAATACTTGAGGAGATGAGTATCATTCCAGAAATAATATGAGGTATAATATCAGTAGCCTAAACAAAAGTATATATTTTATTTTCTATTTTCCATTCAAAATGATTATTTTATGGATTTAATGATTTGGATTAGACATGAGATAGAATACTTTTATAGGTCCATTTCTTTTGATAATCCATTAGGGGTTTAGTTAGAACGTTTTTATATATTCAAGGTGGCTCCTGCTTTGATTTTTGGATACCAGTTATTAGAGAAGATTTTTATACTATGGATGATGTGTTTTGACATAATTCTTGATATATACTAGTTATTACATTATAAAGACCATATTTATTGTTATCAATATAGGGATACTCCCTCATCACGTGAAGTTGGTAGTTATGTTCATAAGAGAGAATTGAATACCCATGAAATTCGTCATGGAATTTAGAATAAAGGCTTATGTGGAGTGTATAATTTGAGTACCATTCTCAATATTAATGATCATGAATTATTTCAATATATTTTCCCTCCACCATAGGCAAATTAAATTGTGTTTTTCTAGATTATATTTTTGGGATACCTCCTAATGGAAAGGTATATTTTATAATATATCATGTTCCAAGAGGGGATCCATCATATATTTCTCTGTATAGGATGGACCCCATAAGGTTCTAAGTACTGAAGTTATTGTAGGATAATCCGGAAGCCAAAGGGATTATACAACCTAATTCTTTAGCTTGTGGTTCACTTGTACTTTTCTCAAACAAGTCATTTGGTACCCTATATCTATTTAAGGATTATTGGTGGTTGAATAAAATTGTGGCCAGTAATCAGTACCCACTTTCTCATATAGAAAACACATTTTAGCACATCTGAGGATCTTGGGTATTATCATATATTGATTTGAGGTCATGTTTTCATTATAGGAGGGTTATACCCTATGATATACATCATAAACGATTTTAAATATCAAATGAGTTGTATTAGTATCACTTTATTTTTTTGGTATAACGAATGTGCCTTATATTATAAATTCCTTGATGAATCAGTTTTTTAACCCATACCGTGATTCCTTTATGGTCATTTTTTCGGATGATATCTTACTGTATTATAATACAAAACACAACATGCCAGAAAACATGAAAACCTAATGAGTACACTATGATTTGACATGTTCTACACTAAGACCACAAAATTACACATTTTTATTAACAAAGTTCATTTAACGTGAAACATTATATTACAAATATGAGTATTTATGGATCTAGAGAGTGTGATATTTTATTTATCCTAGGAGAAGCCAAATTTTTTTTGATCTATAATGATTCGTAGGGACCACTAGTTACAATATAAAATTTATCATAATCTTGTAATTCCATGTAGCACCACATACATGATTTAACAAGAATGGTGTGAATATAACATTGTATGAATCATATTATAAGTCATTTTAGTTGAAGAAATGTATAATTACCTCATTACTGATCATGATACTTCTTAATCCAAGATGTGGTTACATAGTTTACTTTGATTACTAAAGAATCAGAATGTGAGATAATTTAAATAATGTGAAATGATTCATTACTTATGTGTGTAATTAGTTGAGTCCTTATGTATATAATTACCTGATGTATAATCTCATGTGAACAAGTGTGTTTAATGATTTACTTTTCAAGAGGTATTACTTGCTGGGGGAATGATTTATGGTACAAATGGATGATAAAATTTTAAAATACATATTATACTAGTGAAACATGAAACTCCAAAAATTTGGTTGGATTGACTACCTTCTATCCATTAACATTGATATTTCACTAACACCAGGTAAGAGAAATTTAGTTGTTGATTCTCTAGGACGAAAGCCTCAGAATCAAGTTGTTCTGTAATATTATAGTGAATGGAATTTTTTTCTTCTTCATAAGATTGATATTTATGTTTAAGAGTGTCTTTAGTAACATTTTATCATGGATTATGTAGCGGTATCATCATTAATGGATGTAGTTAATAGGGGTAAACATTCAAATTGATAATTCTTAAACTATTGTGAATGTGTTTCAGATGAAGTCACACCAAATAGTTTTGTTACAAATATGGATTAGATCATAAATATCCATGGGAATGTCTGGGTACCTAAAAACATGCAAAAGAATTGGATGTGTGAATATCAAGATTCAATGTAGGAATTACATCACAATATCACTAATATGTACAGTTATGTACACTTCCAATGTTAGTTGCATAAAATTTAAAATGACTTTTCACGCTTTGTTACTTGGTGTTCGACCAATCATTAGGTGATGGCATAACACCTATAACCTATGAGTATCTTAAAAAAATTACCCAGTACAGAGTAGAAATGGGATGAAATCAAAGAGGAACTCATAATATTGATGCGAAAGTAATATCTAGGAAGTGATTTTTGTATCGGTAATTATAGGTATTCCGAAAAAGATTAAACACCTTTTTCCTATCAAGGATGAATTCTAAACAGATGAACATGGGAAACATTATGTTTGGTAAATAATACACAATTATGGAGTTCCAGGTACCCTTATATTAGAAATGTATTCTTTATTCACATATTAGTTCCGGAAATGCTTACATAAGGATTTTAGTTCAAAATTTCTTTTGAGTAGCACATATCACCCTCAGACTGATGATCAATCTCCACTCACTATACTTGTTGTAGAGGAAGTGATATATGCATGTTACCTTGATTTTATAAGATAATAATAAGAAAAATCTCTCGATATGAGTGAAATTATAACAATATATTTCAAAAAACTTTAAAAATATCTTAATTCCATGAGTTCTATGGTCGGTCTTACCATTCATCATTAAATTGGATAGAGGTGGGAGATGAAGCACTATTGTGACCAAGTCTTATTCAAGAGAAAATAAATTAGGTTTTGATAATAGGGAAATATATGGATATAGATCAATATAAGAAGAATTTATATTCCCATTATCTTCTAAAACCTCTTGTTTTTGTGATTCTAGATTATATCTTATTGTGAGTATCACCAAGATTTGATATAAATAAATTTTGGAAGTAGGGTATGTTGTCCCCAATATTTTCTGGGCCATTCAAGATTTCATAGAGGGTTAGGTTGGTAGCTTATCAGATTTCACTTCCTCATTAGTAAAACATTATGCATGAATTCATCAATGTTTCTCAACTTTAATGTTACTATTCATAACCATATCTTGCTCTTTAGCATGTGTATAATTGAGTTAGATGTTGATTATTCTTTTATGGAGTTTTTGGTTTGTATTGTTGTTCATAGTGAAAAAAATCCCAGTGGAATGATAGTTCTTGTTTCTCATGTGCTATAAAAACATGTTTTTTTATAGGATGAGATGAATGAGTGAGAGTAGAATATATATGGGAATTGTATGGAGTAATTTCTTGATGCATCTCAACAACCATCATAAAGGAAACTCATTGATGAATAGTTTTAAAGATGGAGGTAGTAAGACCCTAGTTTTTATTGAATTATAAATATTTTTATTTTTAGTATTAATTTTTTTTACCAAAATAGAGGTTCCAAAAGGGGTTATGGTGGTTTTTGGAGCATTCAGACCTGGTTTTGAGACTAGATGAATTGTTTTTAGAGAAATAGTGTGACACACACAAATGATACATTGTTTTAGGTAACAATTCCCTAAAACCATATGGCTTTAATAGGGTAGATAATGATTTTAACATTATAAAAAATTGTCCAAACAACCATGAAAAAACCTCTAATTTACTAATATTTCAACACACATTATTCAATTTTTTTAACTATGTGCCTAAACTGTCTGGCATGTGGGGTCTTGAATAGTGGGAATCACACGGTTAGCATACAATTTTTCTAATAATTAATCCATACCATAAAACCCTTTTTAAAGCATTAATTTTCCATTTCACATCATAGCAATTAAATATAATTTCCCTTATCTAATCATTTTCATAGTAGAAACATTATATATCTCTATATTCCCATGTTCAATGTTTTTATTGATCTCCATTGTCTAGTATATGATTTGATCACTTTTTATCACATTGGATACCCCTTGAAATGTCTAACAGTCCTCTTATTTCTATTCATATTTTTCTTTTCCACATTCAGTATTGTCTCTCTCTGCCTTAATATACAACATTCTAATGGTTTTCGTCTATTTTTTCATTCTCCCTCATTCAGAACTAAATATAAGGTTTATAATAGATAAGGAGTCTTCTTATGAGGAAAATATAGTGATATATCTATTACTCTATTTGTTTTTACCATTTATAATTTCTTTTGTTCCACATGCTATAATTTCCCTTAATTTCCTCTAAAAATAATTTATCTAATTATACTACTAGAAATTGATCACGAGGTGTTACGAAAAATATGGACACTATTTGAGGATGAAACCCTTGACCCAAATCATCCCTTTTGGTTGGTTTGACTATATTCCGATGAAAATTATTATTTTATTTTTTTATGAAACCCCTCAGGATGGTTGATTTATGATATAGAGATATTGATGGATCAAATTAGTTGTTAAATTAATTAAATTACTTACTTTTACATGGAGATTAAGTTATGATGTATTATTTGGTTACTTTTAAAGGATTTTATCACACAATTCTTATTGTAGAACTCATTTAGTAGTCGATTGATTTCTATGGGGGAATCCTATGAGTGAACACATTGAATTTCACCCAATTCAGTGATGCGAATGTAAATTTATATACCCACATGCATTCATCCTTTATATAACATGATTTATTACACATGTTGAAATACTATGATCTATATGGATTCTTCAAAAAATATAGAATGCATGGATTGATCTCATTAGGTTAGGCCTGATGCCTTTGGATAAATATTGCCTCGGGTCAAAAACCCTATATTCGAATCAAATCCTACTCAAAAATAATGTATATTTTTTAATAGTGTGGTTAGAAGTTATTAGGATTTAAAATTCTAGGATTAACCATTAATATTACACTAAAACTAAATGGATAATCCTCATGACATGATCACCGTTACTTGACTTCAGTACCAAATGTCAATAATTACATGCTTATTCCATCAATATGAAATGGGTGTGTTTCCTGGGAATTCAAGGAATGTATAAAAAGGTTAAATGAAGTTATTATGACATGGACACTAGGGATATATACCCCGAGTCCCTAGAAAATTTAAAATTCAATTTTTAGAGACATTTGGATTAGGCCAAAGCTGGTATGGTTGGTTGGGATTCCCTACAGGTGTCTGATATTAAAGTGAATTCTATTTTATTTACCCTTTAAATTTAATAATAATTTTACCCCATTATAGTCTATACTCATAGAATACATATTAATTTGAATCTAATGGATATAGTCTACTTTTTCTTTACTCACACACTATTTGGGATTATTTTTGGTACCTTGAAGTCTTCTTTTATTCAAGAAAGGACATAGGGAAGAAACAAATTTTGGCTTCTTGATGATTTTCCTATTTATTGTATGTGTGTACAAGAACTAGATAGTGTTTGGTAGGCTCATAAATTTTATATATATATATTTTTTATATTTTAGTTGAAAAGTACTATTGGATTCCAAACACCATGTTTTCTAACTCACTATTTATGGATTGACATGAAATCAATTTTATATGATACTATAAACTTTCTTGATTCTCTTATGATTTTTTGAGGGTTTAGTTCTTCTTCATTAGTTTTTTCACTTATTTACTATTATTTATTTTTTTGTGACACAGTTAAAAAGAGGGTATAGTCTAACAACCATATCATCAACATCTATCAATACTAGTAGAAATCCTCTGGAATACAAGGGGAAACATGTTAGGACATGTGTCCCCTAGGCTCAGTTATGTAGAATTGAACTGGGCCTGATCATATCAATAATTTCATAATAATTTCATCTTCGAGTTTAGGGGAAAATGGAATCTGGGGGTGGTCCATTTGGATAGCTTACCCACCCATTTATCACTTTTCCACATTGATTGGGGGATGTTATAGAGAATTTTCTATAGTGATTTGTGGTATGGGTATTCTTCTCATTCTAATATATATTACTTTTATTGTCATAGATTTTTTTTGGTTTTCTAGATTGATTATTTGGATGATTATTCCATCAAATCATGGTGTAATATTCCATTACTATGGTTATTTGTTTCCATTGTTGATAGAGTATGTATTCAAATGATGAACGCACATTGATATTTTATATTACTATTCAGAAATTTTTTCCACTAAATTGAATTGGGGATTTTTGATAATTATATTAAATTTATTTTTTATTTTATGTCAATTTTAGGGTATTTTTTAAATGTTGGTCTTGGTGGTATGTTATGGATAATCCACACCTGATTGGTCATAGTTTTAGTTTCATGAGATTGCATTTTGAATTTATGGGGTTATACCACCTTAGTTGGAAGTGAATAATTAATTATAAATTATATTTAATAAAAAATATACAAGTTTTAATTTTGTTAGGGGTTGGTATTCTAATTTTCATAGTGCGAGCATGGTTGAGGCATAGTAGAAATCATTTAAAATTGGTGACCCCAATATTGAGGTAGGGGGTCCCGATAATACTTAATTTTTTTAATTTTTATGTATGAATGTGCATGAATTTATGATAATTTTTCATTAGGTAAGATGGAAAGAGACAATGAGTGAAAAGTTAAGGTATTAGATGACATAAATATTAATTGGTCAAGAGTGAGTGTCCAATGATTTATGGAATTATTGAATGTTTTTGGTATATTTAAGAGTCAATTTAAATCTTTTATAGTATTTTTTTTAAAATAATTACATAACACATTAATAATGTTTTTAGTTTACATGGATTTTGTTGTTTAATGTGGATGTGTGCCAACTAATTACATGATCATATGTTATAACTAACCGAAATTATCCTTACAACTATCGTAACAAGAATTGTCTCATTTCAATTGTGTGTCAAGTTAAAATCAATAGAATATTGATTTTTTAGCCACACTCAATTGAAAATGGAGGGTTGTGTTTGAATTTTTTGAAATCTTACATGTTGATATTCTAACTTATGAATTTGAGATTTTTACAGTGGATGTCTATAAATTCAATTCATGTCTTTATGGACTAGAAATTAACTATTTTAAATGATTATAGGAACATTGAGCTTTTTGAGATCTATATTTTAGATTGAATAGTCTCAATTTACTAATAAAATAATATTATAATATTTTATTATAGTTTTATTTTGTTAATAGATTTCAACTACTATAGATTATTGTAAAAGTTTTAAGTATGTCCTGTTGTAATTTTCATTATTTGTTCATATTTTATCGATGAGGATCAAATATCTGGAATCTATATCTTCCAATCCATTGTGATCAATAAGAATATTGGAAGTAATTTATTATTTTCCCAAAAATCATGTTATAGAAGTTCCATAGGATTGGAAATTCTATTAATTAAGGAGATCAAAAAGTATTTTGAAGATAGAGATTCCTCCCACCAATAATTGTGTTAATGAAGTTTTTATAAGATCATGTATATTCTATTCATCTTTTGGATGGATGTTCTAGGTGTATATTGTGGATACGTAATATTAGGTCAACAAATTCTTTTAATTATTTTTATAAAAGAAAATGATTCATTTGATTATAATTCTATTATTCATAAATATACTTTAAATGTTTCTATATTTTAACATATATCTATGAGAATTGTTTCTAAATTATTTATTTATAATCCATTATTTTAAATATTTTAATTGGATATGTGTTTTATTTTCTAATAATTTCTTTTTTGATTCATTACTCATAATTAGATATACTCCAATTTGACTGATAAAATAAACTTTAGATAAACATATAGTATGAGTGGGATGAAAATAGTTTGTTTCCATTTGACTTCAATTCACACCCTCTTCATATATTCATACTTGGATATATTTGGACAACATTTAGAATCACACCTTACTCTACATGGCTCTAGATGTTATTCTAAAAAAATTTATCACACAATAATCGTTTTATACATTCCAGTAATTTTCTCTAAAAATAATATTTATCAAATACTACTATATAGAATAAGGATGATATTTCTATTTTTACATGATATGAATTCCACGAAAAAAACTAAACATTTTAATCCAAGGATTCCACTGGTATTTGATGGTTTATATAATGATTATTAATGTGACACGATAATAGTAGTTTATTATCAACACTTGTGTTGATCAATTTTATATAATGGGAAATAATTTTAAAATTATTCATAATGATTTATTTAGGTTCACACATGATGAGATGTTGGATACAGTGAAAATTTATTTTTTAGAAAGGATTTTAATTTCTTAAAGTAATGTAAATCTCAATAGATAAATTTTATTTTGTGATACTATGCATGATATTTGGACAAGGATAGAAATCTTTCAATTTGGGACATCGAATTTTTATTATACCAGAAGAACTATGCATCATGTTGATTTTAAGGATTAGGATTTTCTACCTAGAAAATCTATGGTGTTGATGCAATAAGGATTTATGCTGGATGTTAATAAGAATAAATCATCAATCAAGAAGAAAATTATTGATGAATAAGTTTTGGAAAATGATATTTACATTCTTTAAAATGTATGTGAATCTATGTAGATGAAAATATATGATTCTAATAATATGAAAAATAATAATCCTAATTGTATTTCTAGGAATTTAATATAGTACAATAATAAGTTAAAGAATGATATCAACTCTGTTAAGAGAATTAATATATTTTCATTCACTTTAACATTCAGATTAAAAACATTCAATTATTAAATATCTAATCATAACTTAATTTTGAAGAATAAACCTAAACATAAATTAGATGATAGTAATTTAGATCATTTTAAATAATAACTCTCTTAGTTTTTGAGGAAAATGAATAATATTATCAAAAATATGGACTTATGCAATGATTATCAAAAAACATTATGATAATAATAAATCAAAAAAACAACATTTAATGTTTGAAATAAAAATGGGTATACTATATATCAATTTATTTGGATATATTTGAAGAATACAAAATGAAAATATTCAAATCAGAAATAAATGAAGGATTCCACGAAATCTAATAGTGGGTGGAGGGCTAACGAGGATCCGTCATCTTAAACATGAAGTGAATTTGAGAGTGATGATAGTTAGAAGACCATTTTATTTTTAGAAATAAAATATTTTTGGAATGACATATTCTTAATGCGTATGGTAAGTATAGTGTCACTAGTATAGTTATATCTTAACAATAATTATGAATTTACCTTGGATGATTAAAATAACAAAACATCATATATGTTTGATGATTATAATATACCATTACAATATTTCACTAGATACATGAATTGTTTGGAAAATAAAAATACAAATTTAACGAAAGGCCATGACTTTTTATGCTATATTTTTTAATGTGGATGTTATAATTTATATAAATACAATTAAATTTTAATAGACTACTTCAGTTTAAGATAAAATATGGAATTTTATTTTTACACATAATGGTCAAAATTTAGTTATCATGATAATGTATATGTTTATTTATCATATGATACTTCTATCTATTTTTAATTCTTATAGATAGTATTTTGATAAGCTCTTAAAATATTAAAAAACAAATCTTTCATCCTTTAGAATATGTTTTACATCTAAAATTCCATATTTCTAATCAAATTACTTCTTTCAAATGAATGAATCTTTTTATACTAAATGAAAAATAAAAGATCATTAGGGAAAACATTGTACATTTAATAATGTTTTATATTTTATAACTCTTATTTAATATATTTATAAATAGATTATATCTATAAGACATCACAAAATTTGAATGATATGGGTTATCAAATGATAGTTTTCTAACATTAAATGTCTGAAACATGTTTTTGTATAAATTTTTATTTCCTTGATTATTTTTGAAAGATAGATTTAATAAAACAACTAAAAAATTTTGTACATGTTATTTTTTTATTCATGGAAATTTATTGAATAAAAATATAACTTCCAGAACATATAAAAAATTTTGGGTGGAAGAGTCACTTTTTGAGAAAAGTTCCAATGTAATATTATAGAAATTATAGATTTTTACTTTCCTAACAAGTATTAAATTTATGATTTACTATATTATTATGGATATAAGAAAAACATCATCATCCTTGTTAAGTTATGAGATTATGGTTACACAATGAACTTTGGGAATGATAAATGAATAATTAAAAGATTGGATTAAGAATACATATTATTTGATGATAGGAGAGAAAATTTTTACCTAATAAAACTCAATGAGTAGTGTTGTTGAAAAATTCATGTCCTAGGTTTGGTTAGGGATGAATATTCTCTTCAGGGTATAATGATATAAAATTGTATAAATAAAGTTAGAGATAAAAATTATAGGAAAGGACTTGTTAATGTTATGATATAATTAATGTCCAATTACTCATAGTTTTCTCCATTGAAATTAAAATAAGTATAATATATCATTTATTAAACCTGTTAGTTAATTTTTAATATCCAAATTTTTACTATAAGTGCACATGAAACTATATATACCTACATAAAAAGTTAATCTTACAGGAAAACACTATGTTTATTATGTGATTAATGAATACTGAAATGATAATTGAACCTACTTTATAACTCTCCAATCAGAAGAACTGGCTATCCTTAAAACTAGAATTTCAGTTCTTATATTTTTAAAAAACATACATATAGTAAATATTTATAGTGATCTTTTTGGGTGTTTATTTAACTTATAAATTGGATACATTTTGATATCAAAATGACATTACTCATAATTTCTCAATTCTATAAACTCTATAATAGAACTCTGTAGTTAAAATATTGAATTGAACAATTAGGAAAATTTCAAAAAAAATATAATGGATCATTTTATATCTAATTATATATTGTTATATATAATGAGTACAATTTAAAAAACAATAAATTTAGTATTTCTATGTTCGGTTATAGGTAATTATCACAACCCGTCCCCCGGGGCCCGTATCGTGACTACCCCAATCCCGCCATCCATAGGCTAGGGGATGGTGACTAGCACCAAAGGAGAAAATCCCTAAACTGTGAAGGAATTTCCTTTATAATAGTAAACAAACACAACAGATTATACAAATAGATGTAAAACTCTATTTAAAAATGTATAAAAAAGAGTGTGCTGAAAGTAATGGGACTAGAAATACAAGCCCAAATGTAAAGTATAATACAACTGAAGAAAGGAAGTAAAGTAGCTACTGGGTCATCCTCCAAAATTACAACATAAAGGGTGGGTACATATGGCCTCCTCATCACACCAAGTCTATCTGTCCACTCCTTGTATGTATCACCGAGTGGTCCACCTCCGGGTATCGTCCAGTTCTGCTACTCTCTGCCCCGATCAGCGTTGTCCGTCATCTGCAACCAACACAATGAGGTGTGGGAAGAGTTTGTACAGGGGTGAGTATAACGATACTCATTAGGGACCCCGAGACCCTGAAGTTCTCACAAAATCCGACAAGGTTAACCACACAGTATGTAGTCAATGGATAACAAATTCTTAGGTATATGTTCATATATATACATATGTTATTTTAGTAACCCATCTCAATCTTGAAGAAAGCACGAAAGTCATTAACTCATCTCAAACCAGGATGTCAGTGAAGTATATAAGTATAGATGATTAGTCACGAAGCTAGATAATCTTATTCTGTAAAGAGGCACAACTTCTAATCACATGGAGATTGAACCACACAGGATCGATAGGAACTAACCCCCGCAATGACTCACACAGGATCTGACCCACACAGGATCAGTATGCGCTGACCCACACAGGATCACTGAGCACTGACCCACATGGGATCTGACCCACATAGGATCGGTATGTGCTGACCCACATAGGATCACTGAGCGCTGACATACGTATGATCTGACTCCATCCTCTGCCTCACTATCAGCCTCTCGATTCCTCACACCCAGTGCGCTCGAGCTCCGTAGAAACTGCCCTTGAGATATTGGTCATATCTCGACCACCATTAAACTCCACAAACGAGTAACCCAAAGGACCTCCATGTCGTAAGGGTTCCAACTCAACATAAGGTGCGTCAATCGGACACCCGGTCTGGGAGTAATTGGAATTTCCATTCCAGGGGCCTGGTTGGTTTTTAGGTTCAAACCAACCTGAACATACTCCAACTGTGTCCAAACCTCATGTGGAGTATTCTAAAATAACCCTCTCGCACTATGCATTATGTTTCTGAAAACGGTTCATCGATTAGACACCCGTAGCCCAAGATAGGATCGAAATGGTGTATACTGACTAAATGGGTCTGGGTCTGGTCCGACCTAGTTAGACCGACCCGGTCCGGACCGGGGTATGACCTGGTCCGTGGATCCGATCCAGTCCAAGGAAGCGGCCAAGCACGAGGGGGTTTCCCGGCTGTTGGCGACCCGTCAGAGGGAGGACCGCCCTAGCCACCCCCAGGGGGGGAGGCGCGGGCCCCCTGGACCCCAAACGATCGAACCATTCAGGTAGAACCGAAACCGGCACCAGGTGGCACTAGTCCAGCACACGCTGGACCCTACAGGCTCCTGCTCCACTTAGTTGGCCCGAGCGGCCAGCCACCGCACCCCTCCACCGCGGACCACCCTGGCTGAGGTTTCCAGCTCTGCTGTAGCGGCACTATGGCACCGTGCCTCTCAGACGCACCCCTATGTTGTCCTCTATGCGGTGTGACGACACCACGCACCTCCTCCATGGCCCGTCTACGCCGCGACTCTCCTTCCACGCAGCACGACCTTGCTGTGACCTCTTGGTGACCTGGTGGTCTTGCACTACTGGTTTCATCGAGGTCATCCTGATTTCGGCTACCATTTCTCCACCTCCGTCGTCAACAAAATAAGAACGACAACAAGGGGCGAATGTAGGAACATTTTCGTGTGGTCTGATCCCTCCTTGTTAAGATGATATCAATAGGCATCAAGAAGCACAAAAAAAATGACAGAGAACATAGGAAAAAACTCAAACATAAATCAAATCAAATCCCCCAACCTCGTTTGTCTATGATCATTGATGGAGTCGCGGAAAAATTCAGGCATCGATTCGTCATTCTCTGCATTCGTCACGCACTCCCAAATCTCAAGCTTCTACGCTGGAAAGTGATCGGAGGAGATGAAGTCAAAGTTGGAATTCTTCACGTTCTTCGTTTGAGAGTTCTCCCCCTTCCCAAAGCTCCATGCAAAATATTATTCCAACCAAAATAAAATAATAGAATATCCTTTATTGTAATGGTTGGCATGAATTCAAATGGATTAAAATATTTAATTTCAAGGATTAACTTAATTAATTAAGAGATTAGCCACATTAAAAATAATGGGGGAAGGTGAAGAGTTATAATCCCACATGAATTGGGGGGGGGGGGTTAAATGGGGGGGTTTATAGCGCAGCTGGACCCCACCTTAATTATCATCCCAAGGGAGGTTATGCTCGGGTGGACCCCACCACCATAACCTCCCATGGGAGGTTGGGGTGTGGTGTCCCTCAACCCAACCTCCACTTAGAGATATTAACTACCATAAAAAATTATGTTTCACCCTTATTTTTATTAAACTTATTAAAAACCCATAATCTAACATCCATTCTTGTCAGAACGCATCTGCGGTGAAGGTCTCACTAAGAAATCACCGACGTTGCGAGCTCAACGGTGCCCTCAGATTTCAATTCTGAGCACCGGTTCAAATGTTTTAAACACCACCCACACATTTTCTAAATGTACCCGAAAAAAAGTTCAGAAAATTATTAACATTCACCCTCAACCCGCACCATTCAATTTTAGGCTCTACCTAGGTGAATCACTCCCCAATGAACACAACGGTACCCTCGGATTTCCAATATGAGTTACCATTTAAATGTTATAAACATTACAATAAAATAATTGATACTTAATTATTTTATTTGCAGAAAAAAACTAACTTTCTCTAGTGGCTCTCATCGACCCATGTTTGTATCTAATTAGAAAAACCCTACCCTCACGAGTTCAGAGGTTGTCTCGGATTTTTAATCTGAGTAACTATTTATGACTTATAAGCATTTGAAAAATAAAATATCTTTATTTAATTATTTTATTTATGGTTATGCCATTTTTGGGTTTTCTCACAGGAGGCCCACACCGACTAAACTTAAGTCACTCCTAGGGTAAACCCACCATCCTAAGTGCAACAGTATCCACATATTTCTGATATGAGTTTCCATTTAAGAGTTATTCCAATTTTTCAGGAAAACTGCTTACGCGAATTAATTTAATCTTAACAAAAATTTGATGGATCATTCCAGGAACTCCGTGCCCCTGTACCCCATGCCGTCAGATTTCACGAACTCATAAAATCTACATATATTTATGAAAAAAAAAATTCCACAGAAATTCCTGGGCTTTACATTCTCCCTACCTCATGGATTTACATCCCCGTAAGCTACAACTCAAACTAGGGAAAAAACTGGGGTATTGAACATGAATATGAGCCACCCACTCCCATGTTCTTACCTGGAGGTTCCCTTGCTTCTAGAGAATGCGCACCAGAGGTATCGACCATCCACGTAGGACCCACTCTTATCGATCCTCATTCTCCACTGGAACCTCCGTAAAATTCACCCCGTCATCGAAGTCCAGCTCCCCGTGGTAGATGATGTGGGAAGGGTTGTGCATGTATCACCTTAGCTGAGATACATGGAAGACATCGTGCACCTGGTGCAATTGGGGTGGAAGTGTTGAGCGGTAATCCACCTCGCCTACTCTGTTGGGGACCTGGAAGTTACATTGAATCTCGGTGATAACTTGCCACCTTGGCCAAATATCCACATACCTCGTCGAGGAGAGACCCGTAGGAAGACATGGTCTCCATCCTCAAACTCAAGAGGTCACTATCTCATGTCAGCATATGAATTATTCCTGCTCTGTGCAGTCTTCATATGCTCCTGGATGATCTGCACCATCTCTGTGGTAGCCCGTACCATCTCTGGTCCTAGTAGTGCGGACTCCCATGGGACTATCCAGCACATTGGTGATCTTCATGGTTGACCATACAAGGCCTCAAAAGGTGACATACCTATGGTGGAGTGATGGATGTTGTTGTATGAAAACTCCCCCATATGAAAGTGGTCCTCGCAACTGCAACCGAAGTCAAGGACACAAGCACAGAGCATGTCCTCGAGGGTCTGGATGGTCTGTTCGGTCTGACCATCCATCTGAGGATGGAAGGCGGTGCTCAAACGAAGCGACGTCCTGAAAGCCTCCTGCAATCCCCTTCCATAGCCAGAAAGTAAACCAACCATCTCATCTAGAGTCAATAGAAGAAGGTACTCCATGAAAACACACAATTTCCTACACATAGAGGAGTCCTAACCTTTCTATTGATTCCTGATCTATGATCGGTGGGAAGTGGGCCGACATGGTGAGTCGATTGACGATCACCCAAATCAAGTCATGAATCCTGGATGTACGTGGAAGACCCGACATGAAGTCTATTGATATCCCATACCACTTCAACTCCGGGACTTCTAAAGGATGAACCAAGCGTGCTGGTACCTGGTGCTTCGCCTTCACTTTTTGACAAGTGTGGAATCGAGAGACAAACAATGCTGTTGCCTTTTTCATACCTGGCCACCAGTGCTATCGTCGAAGGTCCTGGTTCATCTTCACCCCTCCAAGATGTACTGCTAGTGGAGAAGTGTAGAACTCTCTCAACACTTCCTACTGAAGAGATATAGGTATCATAGTACCTCTTCTAAAGAGGATGACATGCACCCTACCTTCAGAAAATCCATCATGTGATTGTCCTGTGGATATCTTTGCACATCATGTCTCATAGTCAGCGTCCCCACATTGCACCTCCCTGACTCGCTGAAGAAGCGGGGGAGTGTCTGTAAGAGACAGAAGAAATTTTGCTCCATCTCTATCCACAAAGGATATCTGTAATGTAGCTAGCTGCCTCTCCGCCTCATTCAGTAGCTTCAGGCTATAACTCATACTGAGTGTGTCTGCTACCATGTTCCCCCTTACTAGGATTATACACTATCCCTATATGATAGTCCTAGAAGAACTCTAGCCACTACTGTTGGGAACTGAAAGCTCAAAACTTCTTCTACCACGAGGGTGAGGCTGACCGACTAACGAGTGATCAGCTGCACCCTCTTATACATGATTTTATCATGTGCTGCCTGGGTTTCTTTTTTCGCCGACAATGGAAAACCCTATTCCAACATTGTAGATATACCACAACCTTTTTTGCATAATACAGTCAATATGTGTATGAACTGTGGTTGTCTAGTCCATACCCAAACTAACGTCGTAAGGCCTCGACGCTGCAACTAATATGTTCCAACTGAAACTCTCACCTCGAGGTTCAGATCACACGGTTGGTGTAATTGTGATTGTTGAGTCCCCTCCCAGAGGTAACTCTAGAGGTGAGGTTCACGTCAACAGTTTGACTGGAAACTCTCGGTCTAGGACAAGATTCATGGAAGGAATGAATTATTAGTACCTATGTCTATTGATACGACAACTAGTAGTAGACACGTAACATACCTCGAATCTTTCTTAGAGCCCTTGGCTCACAATTCTTAACCGCGTGCAGCTACTCTCTTCCCCTGCCCTCCAGCTCCCTAAGCCTAACATGGACTACAAAGGTGTGTGGTTGTAACATGTTGACATGTACAACACCTCATGTTGTGCTCCTAGCTCTACTTCCACGTCTTATGCCCTGCAGATTTACCTGTCCATGTCATATCCTCTTCCCAAAACATCTTGCACACCCATGATTATGAGACTGGCACTAGTTTCCTAATTTCTAACTTCTAACATTCACTGGTTGTATCCGATTAGCCAAAGAACATTAAATCCACAATGGTTTTCTCTAGCACCCTAACATTAGTAGGAATCCATAGAGGAAATGTGCTGGCTCATTTGTTCTAAAACAAACCTCGCTCAATAGTCAGATCCCTAAAGCACTGTTCGCATCATATTCATCGAGTACCAGGAATGGTTGGTACGCCTTGATGAATAGTCAACTACTGGAATGTCATCCTGCCGAAACTGTACAAGATGAAGGGAACTCTCAACCACCTCCTCAAGCCAGTCCTCAGATGCCTGTGAGTTGGGATCTCCTCGGAACGTCGGGGGTATTTGATGCTGAAACACATGTAAGGAACTAAGCCTACAAGTGTCTTCTAATGGTACCGCCAGTAGTGTTTGCTGACCAATGGTCAGTGATATAGTTGGCACACTGCCTGAAGTTACTATCTTGGATAATGGTCTAAGTACCAAAACCTCATCATTTTGCAGACCATCTTCTTGGTCACTCACTGAAAAATACTAGTAGCTAAGATCAACATCTTCTCTAGTTGTGTCTCAACTAGGTGGAAAAATCCAGTAATTGCCTCTATCCAGTCCTCTACTGCTTGGGAATTTGTCTCACCTTGAAAACATGGAGGCCTCTGGCACTGGAACTCGTGCAATGCGCTTAGTCGGCATTCACTGTACTCCAATGCGGCTGGTGGAATCTGCTTCCCAATGGGTGGTGGTGCTGTTGGTACACCACCCGAATGTGCCAAAATATTAAGAGGGCCCTGCACCAGAGTGTCTTCTCTCGGTGGGCCATCATCGAGTACTATCTCGGGAACCCTAACTATCTGTCTGTGTGAAGGAATCCTGATAAATAACAGGTTCACCGTGGTAAAATGTTTATACTTGGTGAGATGACCTGGTTGAGCCGACTTAAATAAAACTCTTGAAAACACATATGCAATAAGTGTTTTCAAGCACTGAGTCAGAAATCAGAAGTCAGGGTCCTAGTGTATGGATATGCCGACTGCCGCACCAACACTGGACTCCCTGAACTGAAAACCACCTTCAGTACCCTTAACACCATTGCTTCATAGAAAATAATGATCAGAGTTCTATGTTCTACGGTAGAACTGACTTCTATAATACCAATTTTTCACGACCCTTCTCCCAGGCCCCGTATTGTGACTACCCAAAGCCCGCCTTCCATAGGACAGGGGCTGGTGACTAGAACCAAAGGAAAAAATCCCAAAACTAGGATGACATTCCTTTTATAATAGTAGAAAAACACAACAGAGTACAAAAATAGAAGTAAAAGGCTAAGTAAAACTGTATACAAAAGAGTGTGCTGAAAGTAAAGGGGCCGGAAATACAATCCAAACTGAAAAGTACAATACAGCTAAAGAAAGGAAGTAAAGAAGCTACTAGGTCATCCTTAGGCATTTCCACCTGATGGGTGGGTACATATGGCCTCCTCATCACCCCAAGTCTATCCGGCCGCTCTGTGTACATCTCGTTGAGTGGTCCACGTCCGGGTACCATTGAGTTCTACTACTCTCTGCCCCAATCAGCGGTGTCCATCATCTGTAACCAACACAATGAAGTGTGGGAATAGCCCATGTAGGGGTGAGTATAACGATACTCAGTAGGGACCCCGAGACCTGTCAAGGTCTCACAGAATCCAACAAGGACAACCACAAAGTACGAAGTCAATGGATAACCCTTACTTAGGTTTATTCACATACATATACCAAAGTTATTTTAGTAACCCATATCAATCATGAGGAAAAAATAAAAGTCATTGATTCATCTCAAACCAGGATTTCAGTGAAGAATATAAGCACAGATGATTAGTTGCGAAGATAGATCATCTTATTCTGTCAAGAGGGACTGCTTATGATCATACAAAGTCTAACCCACATAGTATTGATAGGAACGAACCCCCGCAATGACCCACACAGAATCTGACCCACATAGGATTGGAATTCGTTGACCCACATAGGATCGCTGAGTGCTGACCCACACAGGATCTGAATAACATAGGATCGGTATGCGCTCACCCACATAGGATCGCTGAGCGCTAACCTCCGTATGACATGTCTCCAACCTCTGCCTCACTATCAGCCTCTTGGTTCCTTCCACCCGGTGTGCTCGAGCTACATAGAAACATCCCTCGAGATTTTGGTCATACCTCTACCGCCACTAAACTTCACAAAGTAGTAACCCAAAGGACCTCCATGTCGTAAGGGTTCCAACTCGACAGATGGTGCATCAATCGGACGCCCGGTCTATGAGTTATTGGCATTTCTGATCCAGGGGCCCGATTGGTTTTTAGGTTCAAACCAACCGAACCATACTGCAACTGTGACCAATCCTCAAGTGGGGTATTCCAAAAGAACCTTCTCTCTCTAAGCTTTCTTTTTACACAAATGGTTTGTCGATCGGACACATGTAGCCAAAGATAGTGGTGAAATGTTGTAAACTGACCAAACGGGTTCAGGTACGGTCTTATCCGGTCCGAGGAAGCGGCCAGGCCCGAGGGCAGCCCGACCGAGGGAGGCCCAACCAAAGGTGGCCCAAGGGACTTCCCTAGCCTCACCCAGGTGAAAGGCGTGTGCCCCCTGTCACCTTAACAGTTGAACCGTTAGGGTGGAACCGAAACCGGCAGCAGGTGGCACCGGTCCAACACACGCAGGACCCGATGAGGTCCCACCCCTCCTAGCTGGCCCGAGTGGCCAGCCGCTCCTTTCCACCGGCGCGACGCGACAAATACCCGCCCCTTCACCGGGGCCCACCCTGGCCGCAACCCTCTATTGGCCTCTGCGCGGCTCGACGATGCTGCGCGCCTCTGCCACGACCCGTCGTGGCTCTGGCTCTCCTTCCAAGCGTCATGGCGGTGATGCACCCTCTTGGAGAGCCGATGGCCTTGCGCCGCTGGTTTCTTCACAGTCGGCCCGATTCCGACCGCCATTTCTCCAACTCCATCATCAACACAATAAGGGAGGAGGGTCGGATTGTGTACGTGCGGTCCAAGCCCTCCTCATTTAGAGCGATATCAACCAGCAACAAGAATCACAACAAAACAACGGATAACCGAGGGTAAAAAATCATACATAAATCAAATAAAATACCCCTACCTCGTGTGTAGATGATCGTTTATGGAGTCACGCAAAAAGGAGGGAATCGATTCGTCATTCGTCACATTAGTCACACACTCCCAAATCTCAATCTTGTGCGTCGGAAAGTGATCGGAGGTGACGAAGTAGAAGATGGCATTCTTCGCTTTCTTTATTGGAGAGTTCTCCTCCTTCCTCGAGCTCCACCCAAAAGATTACTCCAACCAAAATAAAATAATAGAATATATTATATTATAATGGTTTCCATAAATTCATATTGATTCAATTAATTAATTTCAAGGTTTAAGTTAAGTAATTGATGGAGTTGGCACATTAAAATTAATGGGGGGAAGGTGAAGAGTTATCATCCCACATAAATGGGGGGTTTAAACCCAGGTGGCCCCCACCTTAATTATCCTGCAATGGGAGGTTATGCTCGGGTGGGCCCCAACACTGTAACCTACCATGGGATGTTAGGGTGTGTTTGCCCCCACTTCCAACCTCCACTTGGAGATTTTAACTGCCATAAAAATAAAAAATAGTTTCACCCATATTTTTATTTATGTAATTAAAAACCCAAAATCTAACTTCCATTATTGACAGAACACAACTGTGGTGAAGGTCTCAAAAAGTAATCACCGACGTTGCAAGCTCAAAGGTGCCCTTGGATTTGAATTCCGAGCACCGGTTCAAAAGTTATAAAACACTTCTAGCACGTCTACTGATCATACCTGAAAAAACGTTCGGAAAATTAGTAACAGTCACTCTCGAACCACGACGGTCGAGGTTAGGCTTTCTCTAGGTGAATCATGCCCCAAAGAACCCAACAGTACCCTCATATTCCCTATCAGAGTTACCATTTAAATGTTATGAATTTTATAATAAAATAGTTGACACTTAATTATTTTATTTGCGGCCAAAAAAGTAACTCTCTCTGGTCGCCATCGCTGACCCATGTTAGTATCTGTATAAAGAAAAAATACCTTCATGAGTTCAGCGGTGGTCTCTGATTTGTAATCTGAGTTACCATTTATGAGTTATAAGCATTTAAAAAATAAAATAACTTTATTTAAATATTTTATTTACAATTATTCCATTTTGGGGTTTTCTCAAAGGAGCCCCACGCCGACTAAAATTAAGTCATGCCTAGGATAAACCCACCATCATGAGTGTAATGGTGGCCTTAGATTTCTGATCTGAGTAACTTTTTAAGAGTTATTCCACTATTTCAAGAAAACTACATACACGCGTTAATTTAAGATTAACGAAACTTCGACAGATCATTCCGGGCAGTCCGTGGCCCGAAACAGTGCGCTGTCAGATTTCGTGGACTCGTAGAATTCCCATATATTTATGAAAAAAAATTTCCACGGAATTTATGGGTCTTTTCAGTAATAATCCTTATGAGTTATATAATTTTAGAAATCCTATTCAATATTCCTTCAGAGTTTTTAGAATAAAAGTGTTCATTTTGAATACTAATGATTTAGGACCATGCTAATGATGAGGGTGTTTTGTGTTGTCATTTGTTATCGAGGTATGTTTTGATGGAATTAATTTACTTCAATTTATTTTTGGAAATAACAATGGGATTAATTAAAATAGGACTCACTATGGGATTGAAAAAAATTAGAATCACTGTGGGATTGATAAAAATCGGACTCACTGTGGGTTTGATAAAAATTAGACCCACTGTGCGATTGATAAAATTCATACTCACTCATGGAATTGATAAAATTCTGAATCATGTTTTGAATTGGACACACTGTGATAGTCCATCATTATATGAAGGAGCTGTTTTGAAATAAGGTTTTTATTTTTGTTGGAGAATTGGGATCAGTGTGATCATGATTCTTTTAATTGTGATGATTCTTTGATGATTTTTATTTCCCAACAATTATGAGTTGAATGGAGAACTAGTGATGCAATATTTATCGAATAATGGGAGATTTAAAGAGATTCTACCAATAGGAAAACGATTATATCTGGATTTATTGTATCCCAGTAGAAGAGTGAGAGAAGGGATATCAGTTGTTCTTCAGAACAATAATATCCATGTGAAATAAATTAAAAGGTTATGCAGATTTAAATAGTTATGACTATTTAATGTAGCATTTTATTTTACATCAACCCCTTACATAAAAGTCTACATTAGGATAATTCTACGCATATTGTTTGAAAAGGTGGTATTGATAAAAAATGTAGAGTTGATTGAAAATGTGGTATTGATTGAAAATGTGGTATTTATTGAAAAGGTTGTACAGATTAAAAAGGGTGGTACTGATTTACTTTAGTATACTGTATTCCATCGAATGGTATAAAACCTTTCTTTACCTAGGCCAATCATAATCATAAATATCTTACTTTGTATATCGTAATATTGACGGTAAGAATGGTTGTTTGAATTACTAGTGTAAGAGACATGTGAACACTGATTTACTCTCAAATTTCATTTTGAAGTGCGTTAAGAGAATAGAGGAAGAAGAAGATTTGTATTTGAGGTGGATCAAGAGAATATGTAAAGAAGGTGAACAAAAATGTATTCAACCACTTCAAAATGATAGAATTAGTTTTTTTTGGAAGATTTGGTCTAAGAAAATATATTTCCAAATGCTTTTCTATGGGGGGTGGTAACATTACAATACAAGATTTTGAATCAATTCTGTGCTGTGAATTGTATTTTGAAATTAAATAGAGACAATCAGACTTAGATGATCGTACCCATGTATTACTCATCAATTGAAATCAGTCAGGAAATTGAAATGGGATTTTAAAGAAGAATAGGTATAGATAATTAGATATTTTAGAGGAATTGATAATCATTTATAAAGTCATTTTTTCCCGGAAATTTAAGTGAAATTCAAATTTGGGAAATTTTAAGTGAGCAAGATATTTTGTGGGATTTCCTACCAAACCATTTTTGGGAAATCTATAAAATAAAAAATGTACATTGTACTTGATTGATGATGGTGTACTATTAAACTTACTAGAAAGAAGAGATCCATGTATTTAGTGATAGATTGTTATACTGTTTTGTTTTGAATTGGATGCATTTTGATGGGAATTGTATTCAGATGATATTGGTATTGTTCTGAATTAAATGAATTGATATTTTCATACTAGGGTTTAGCATGTTGAATATATCTGGAATGAGGAAGTATTGTACTATTTTTTATTGTACATTGGGATTGAAGTGGTGTAGATTCATTTATATTGTATTATATGAGAGAATAAGACTGAAATAATTGTATCATAGAGAATTAGATTTGGAGAATCGAACTGAGGAATCAGACTTAGTGTTTCCTTAAAAAGTCTAAGTGGTTCTTACCTTTAATTAGGGTAAGTAATTAATGAATTTAAAATCAATTGAATACAATTTTTTTTTTAATAGAATTTCACGTAAAATGAGTTGTTACAAAACAATTTAATTACCCGATTTGTGCTAAGAGGGTCAATACACACTTTTGTACTGTCTTTAATGTTCCAAATAAATGAAAGGGTATATCATAAACATTTTAATCCAAGGAGTGTTTTCTAGTGATTTTTATGGTATTAGATTATCTCTAAACAAAACTAAGGACGTAGCTATTCGTATTGAACAGTGAACCCAGTAAATCATTGTGTTCATGTGGATGTGTGTTGGATATGTTTTCAGCTGAGAATTGAAATATCCAACAAGAGGAGAAGGTGGATTAAATTTAAAATAATACAAAAAAGAATAATATTACTACTAATTCACCCCTTCCCCCTCCCTGTGACAGAATCAATCTCACTGGGCACTTACAAGTGGTATCATATCATTGGTTACCTTTGTTATTCTGTGCTGATAGATAATTTTAACTATGTGAATAGTAAAGGTATTCCTATCATTGATGGAAATAATTATCATATATATAATAATAGAAATCCACCTTATCTTATTTCAATCAGTTACGATGTTCTTGATGCTCACAATGTTGGGTTTCCACCCATTGATGATAATGATCTAGTTACACTTGTTGATAAGAATCATCTTGAGAATGATGGAAGGGTGAAGAATGATGCAATGAAATCAATTTATAAAAGTGAATTTTTGAGAGTAAAAGGTGTTTCAATAGCCAATAGTATGTGGGAAAAATTGAAAAACATATTTAAAGGCAATAAAAAAATCCAAGAAGTCAAAACATCAAATCTGTAGATTGAAGTATGAAATCATGAAGATGAGTGAACATGAATATATTAGGGACTTCTTTACCCCGGTGAATGATATAGTGAGTACTATCAGATGTCTAGTTGAAAAGAAAGATGACTCGACTCTTCTCGAAAATATTTTGAAAATCCTTCAAAAAATGGGATAAAAAAGTTTCCTCATTCAGGGATAGGTATCTTGTAAAATTATCTCTTTATGATTTACATAGGACTATAATTATATAAGAAATGACAAGAGATATGGATATGAAGAAAAAAACAAATGTTTATAAGGAAATGGATTTCAAAGCTATAAATAAAATATTCTAATAATATTATTTATAGATAAAGAGATTTCCAATCTATCATTGAAGATGGGATACATAAATATCTCAATGATATTTTATTCTGGAATTCTAAAAATATGAAAAAAGGTACATGTAACTAAAAGGGGACATCACTTGAAGTGTATCATATGTGGATGCAATGGTCAAATTGAAGCTAATTTTCCTCAAAAAAATATTGAAGAGGATAGTGATGAAGATAAACAAAATACAAGAATACCATGGAAGAGAAAGGGAGACAAAAAATTAAATCCATAGAGAATTAAAAGAAACACATAAAATCCAATAGAATGGGTTTCTTATCAAAATATGATGAAGAAAAAGATATTGATTTTCAATTCAAAAATTCTGTTAAGTTTGTTATTGAAAATAATTTTATTACAATAGTGAATAATGGAGAATTTGGAAGAATTTGTTCTAAAGAATAGGTTACTCATCTTGAGATACATTTTAAAGAAGAGTTGAAAGAATGCCGGAGAAATAATACAGGATAATTGAAGAAAAACAACAAAATGAAAGATGAGTGATCAAGAAACCAGGAATATTTTGTGGATGAGAATTAAAGTGAAAGAGATTTATGATTACAATAATTTGATTGAAAATGATAATATGATGGTAGAGAAACGCACTGAAAATTCTTATCAGTGTAGTGGTTTTAGTGGAAAATACTCTTTCTATGTGTATTGATGGTATTGTGGGAAATACAAGCCCATTAAATATATGTTTTGGTTTAATCAACAAAATTTCAATTATCCCCCAGGATATCTATGGTAGAGGTTGAGGTGGATTCAATATATTTACGAAAAGTAGAATGAGAAGGTTTCTGAAAACAAATACAAAAACTGTGGAATAAATATTGAAAATAGTTTCTAACCCCTGAAAACAATTTTTTAAGGATGTAAAAAACTAGGAATCCTTTCAAAAAGATTCTATGTTTTTTATCTTATCAAAAAAATATTCTCAATTCTCCGAAGTAGAAGGTGAAGAGAGAAATTAATGGAGAAAATCACTTGTCATTGAAAATATATTTAAATATATAAATGGATAACGACCCTAGATTCTTGATAGTGGGTGTTCCTCAAACATGAAAGGAGACCTGAAATTTTTAAAGTATGTGAATGGTTTTATAGAAAGAACATTGACTTTTGGAAATGATTAATCATTGAAAATCAATGTTGATGGATCACCCATCATTTGGAAAAGAAAAGATAAATTATAAGAAAACACTATATCTTGATGGGATGAAACACAAACTGATAAGTATTTTAAAATTATGTGATGAGGGTAATGAATTTTTCTTCAAGAAAGACAAGTTTTTGTGAAAAGTGAATAATATTGAAATAATTTTCCAAGAGGCCAAGGTTTGAAAGGGAATTTGTATCAGTCTGGTGAAATACAAAAATCATGATACATGAGTATGATCAAAGAGAATGGATTATGGCATATAAGGATAGAACACCTGTGGAAGAAAAACATGGTAATGTAATCTAATTGAAATAGAGTTCTGGACATTATTAATTTAAAAAGAAGAAGATATTTGTGTTATACTTGGGGAGATTCCCAATGTTGTGCCTATGAAAGTTGTGATTCTCTCAAGACAACTCCTGGAGCTGATTCATTCTGATATCCACCGGGTAATTAGAATGAAGTCAATAAATAGAGGGATGTATTACATCGATTTTAATGATGATGTTACTCACATTACTTGTGTAATGTATAAGAAACATAACTTATATTCTTTGAAATTTTTTAAAAGTTTCAGAAGTAAATATGAGAAATTATTTGAGTTTTTTGTGAAGAAGTTGTGAACAGACAATGGTGGTGAGTACATAAGTGAATAATTTGTATGTTACGTAAAGAGGAAATAAATTAGTCATGAGGATAGTTCCTTATATACTACTCAACAAAATGTGGTTTCTAAATGAAATAAAATAAGCTTGGTGTAAATGGGATGAACCATGTTACATGAGAATGGCCTTTCTAATTACTTTTGGGGGCAAGCCCTGAGCATTATTTTTTTAATTCAAAATCAATGTTTCTATAAGACAGACTTAGAGACGACCCCATATGAATTGTTTTATGGTAAAAAACAATGTTTGAAACATTTAAGAGTTTTTTATTCCATGTACCATAAAGAATAAAGGTGGAATCTATAGAATTTTTGTGAAGAAATGTGGAGATAGAATATTTCATAGATATTATCTAGGAGGAAGATGATATTGGTTTTTCAATAAAGAAAAAAGTATTTATAGATTTATTTAATGTGAATGTAATTGAGAAGAAAATGGAAGATAGACATGCTCAAGAAGATAAGGATGATGAGAATGGTGAATAAATTTTTTTTGATAAGGATACAAACAATTATATCTCTTTTTATGAAGAAGAATCAGACTCATCAATTTCAAGTAATGAAGATGATTCTTGAAAAACATATCCATGTTTGAGGAAGAATGTGGAAGTTTGGAATATAATTTTTTATGATCATAATTAGGTCAAAATAAGGATAAAAAGAATTCTATCACACATACATATAAATATTCAACAGTAGAGCCAAATTATGTGAATTAATCTTTTGAACATATAGAATGGGATCAAGCCATGACTGAATAATTTCATTACATGGGAAAGAACAATACATGGGAACTCATACCCAATCCTGAAAAAAAAATCACTGGCACAAAATGGGTTTTTAGGAACAAGATGAATGAAGAATGTGAGGTTATAAGAAACTATGAAATATTGGTTTGAAAAGGGTATTCACATAATGAAGGAATTGATTTTGATTAAACCATTTACTCTGTGTCTAGATTAGGAAAAATTATAATCTTTCTCTTTATGGTTGCACAACGAGGCTACAAGATCATTGAAAATTATGTCAAATCCTTATTACAAAATTTTGATCTTAAAGAGGATATTTATATTGAAAAACCTTGTGGCTTTATCGTTGGGAAAGATGAAGGTTAGGTGTGTAGATTGACAAAATCATTATATAGGATAAAAAAACAATGAGGGTATGGTATTCAAAATGAGATACTTTCTTAAGGAAGATGACCCTAATGAAAGGAATAGTGAATAGAAATATTTAAATCAGTAAAAGTAAAGAGTATTCCCTCATTATAATTATTTATGTTGATGATATTATCTTTTTTGGGAATAAAATGAGACGTTGTGAAATATTTTTGGAGAAGCAGAAGAAGGTATTTGAAATGTACATACTGGGGAAAGAAATTACTTTCTTGGGATAGAAATATTGAAAAAGGAAGAATGTATTTTTCACTATCAAAGATTATATGATAAATATCATCTCAAGAGGTTTGGCATGGAAAATTCATACTCTGTTTCGACATCTATTTCAGTGGGAGGAAATATAATTAATGGTGTAGATGGAAAATAAGCGGATCATAAATACTATCAGGATCTGATTGGAAGCCTATTGTATTTGTATGCCTGAGGATCCGACATTGAGTTTGTTGTTACCTTATATGGCAGATTTCAAAGTTCTATAATAGAATCACATCTTATTACTAGAAAAAGAAATTTCAAAAACATTAAAGTAACAATAAAATTAGGAATCAGGTATTTCATCTCAGATAATATTGATTTTTTTGGTATTCAGATACAGATTGGGTTGGAAATGTTGATGATAGAAGATCCAGATCATGTTGATTATTACTTATGGGAAATAATTGTGTTAGTTGTAATAAAAAGAAAACTAATTTAGTAACTATCAGTATCAATAAAACTTAATATGATGCTTCCACCCAAGTCACTATTCAACTAATGTGGATAAAAACACAATTGGACTACTTACATGTTGTAGTGAAGTTACCCTTGCTGCTGGGTTGCGATAATCAAAGAACAATCAATTTCACCAGGAATCTAAATTAACATTCTTGTTCAAAGCATATTATTATCATATATCATTTCAACTAAGTGAATGTTTAGAATAATGAATTGAACATTGAATATGTTTCAACATCAGAACAAGTGAATGACATTTTCACAAAACCATTACCGAAAGAATAATTCTCAAAATTGAGGTTGAACATGGGTGTCCAACTTATTTCTCTTAAACACTAAGGTATGTGTTTCTATCCCCTATATCATATTACCTTTGTATTTTTCATTCATGGGGGAGAATTTTATTGTATCACAAATAAATCCAAGTTATTCATGTTAAAATGCGGGAGTTGTGGGTAACCTGTGGATTCAACATTATTTAGTGTGTAAATTATTCTAACTGTTTGTTGGAGTGGTTGTAGGAAAGAATTTGTTTTGTATTCAATTGAGGTGGAAGAAGATATGAGAAAGAAAGATGAATATATTTTCTTAATCAATACTTCTGGATAACATGTTATTTCGGTCAATTAATCTTATTTCCTACAACGAGTTAGCTCTCATAGGATTATAATTTTCGATTTGTAATCCATTGAATGAGAAAACAAAGATTAGTTATTTATAAAACCTGGTTAACAACAAAATCCAATGGGGGCGAATGTTAGGACTGTGAACATTAGATCACTCATGGTATTGATAAAAATCAGACTCATGGTTTGAATAAGACTCCCTATGATAGTCCATGGTAATGAAGAGATATAGTTTTGAATGAAGTGTTTTGTATTTTGAAATAATTGGGGTCAGCATGATCATGGGGTTTTTAAATGTGAAGATTCTTTGAAGATTCTTATTTCACATAAATCAAGAAATGAATATAGAAATGTTTATGTAATCTTGATAGAATAATTGGAGTGATAAAGAGACTATACAAATCTGGAGAATATCATATCTAGATTTACAATGTCTAGGTGGTAGAGAGAAAGAAGTGATACCAATTGTTTTTCAAAACAACCATATCCTGGTAAATGAAAATAAAAGGTTATGCTGATTTAATGTATAATTTTATTTTCCATCAACCCCTTACATAAAGATCGATATCTAGATAATCATACCAATATGTATCAAAAATGTGGTATTTATGGACAAATTGATATTTATCTAAAAGGTCGTATTGATTGAAATTGTGGTATTGATTGATGATGTGGTAAATATTGATAAGGGTGGAACTGATTTACTGTAGTATTATGTATTACATAGGATTATATAAAAACTTTACATAAGAAGGCCAATCATACTCAGACAGATCATACTCAACATATCATAATCATGATGAGTAAAATAGATTGATTTTTTAATAGAAGAGACATGTGAGCACTGATTTACATTAAAATGTTTTTTTTTCAAGTTATTCAAAAGAATAAGAGAAAAAGATGCTTTTTATTTGATGTGGGTCACGAGAAGACATATTGAAGTTGACCAAAAATGAATTCAAAAATATCAAAAGGGTTGGATTACATTTTATAGATGATTAGTTAGTTTAACAGATATTAATTGTTGAGTGATTTTTTGAGGGGTTATAGCTTTCCAATACAAGATTTCGACTCAATTTGGTTATGTGAATTGTATTTAGTAATTATATTTTGAAAATCAAACTCAGGTAATCAGACCCATGTATTATTCATCTATTAAAATCAGACTTACAATTGATATAGGATTATGGAGAATAATATGTGATGATTGTAGTTGATTCGAGAATAATCAAGAATCATTAAAGAAGTCATAATTGCTCTGACATTTCTCGAGAAATTCAAATTTGGTTTAATCTATGTGAGAGGGAATGTTTTACGGATTCCCTCCCAAACCTGTTTTCGGTAACCTATAAAAGGGAAAAAGTGCATTGTACGTGATAGATGAATGTGTAATGTTCATCGTAGTAGAGATAAAATATCCATGTATTCAGTGAGAGAATGTGATACCATTTTTTTTGTATTGAATACATTTTGATTGGATTTTTATTCAGCTGATATTGGTATCACGCCGAATTAATGGGAAGAGGATTTTTGTACTAGGTTTTAACATATTGAATATTTCCATACCGAGGAAGCTTCATTATTAGTTTTATTATACCTAGGGATTGAAGTTTTGTAGATTCTTTTCTATTATATACTATTAGAGAATCAGACTGAGGGAATTTTATTAGAGAGAATCTGACCAACAGAATCCAACTGAGGAATCCAACTCAAAAAATGTTGAACTCAGTGTTTTAGTACAATGCCTAGGTGTTTCTTACATTTCTTATATGTATGAAATTGATGAGTTGTTTTTAGATTTAATACCCATATTTATTTGAAATGAATCATAGGTAACATTATTTTTTACAAAACATTTGTATTACACTATTTGTGCTAAGAGGTATCAAACACACATTTTGATTGTCTTCAAGGTGCCTCATCTGTGTAAGGGTATATAATATTATTTGTAATCTGAGGAGTGTTTTCTAATGGATTTAATGGTATTTATTGTCTCCAAAAAACCCAAGGATGTAGCTATTCATATCGAATAATGAACCCTATAAATATTTTTTTTTCTTATTGACGTTTAATGGTTTTGTTTTCAAAAGGGAGTTGAAATCTATATTAAGAGGTGAAAGATGTTTCAATTGAAAAGAAACATAAAAAAATACTATCACTTATTCAATCCCTCCCCCTCTTAGTGATACATTCATCCTTACTAAAAACTTACATATAGTGCAACTTTATAAATTATATCCAATTTGATAATGAAATGTGTTATGGACTACACCATTACATGTTAGTTTTAACTATTTTTCAACAAATTAAGACACTATTTTAAAGAAATGATAAATGTTATGTTTAATGAATTTGATACTTATGAGAAGTTAAAAAATCCAGAAGATACTCACACCAATTCTAGGAATGATAACCCCTCTATTTTGGTACTAGATGTTGACTCAAATCTATATAATTTTAATTGGATGAATAATTTAGTAACATAATAATGTCAACTAAAATTTATCTCAATATAATTTTAACCATAAACATATAAAGATAAATATTACATTATTCCACGACACTAATCAATCATAATGAATCATCCTAGAGAGAATATCATTTTTGTGTTTATTAACTACCAAGTACTTGAAGATCCCTTAGAAAACATTTTGTGAGAATATTTTATTTCAATCACATCATGATCTAATAATAGAAGACTATTCCATGAGTGATGAGGGTTATATAGTTAATATACATGAATAACATAATAAATTTTACCAGAATAGGTTTTTGAGAATGGTTGAGAATTTAGTGGATCATTTAATTATAATAATGAAATGGTTATTCCCTAATATGTCTGAAAAAATGGGATTATTTTCTAAAATAACGAATGACTATCATCTTAGGGTTATATTTAAGAAGATGGTATATATTATTGGGTAGTATTTTTACTTGAGACTAAAAATGAATCAATATGTATTCAGTATGAATTTATAGTGAATCAAAATATTACACTGTTTTACATGGATATAAAAATTGTTTTCCATTTTTTCTATGCTAAGGAGAAATTTTGTGTTTAACATCCACTATTTTCAAAAAATTTATATTTTCATTAAATATCTATAATAACTTACTAAGGAACTCTATTTATATATTTAATATCAGATGACCGAGTTTGATGGATTATCTAGATTTCAACATCATTTTTTTAAAACAAATGGCTAACCCCACTCTTTTGCTTCAATAATATTTTTGAAGAAACTGCCATTGTTTAAATTTATGTAAATCAAATTATCTAGGGATAAATTTTAAAAACACTTGTAGATAATTTATTAGAATAGTTGTATATTGATTTTGAAATGAGCATGATGAGAGACCATACAATTTTTCCAGGATTCCAAACAACTCAACAACCTAGAGGATAAATTTTAATTAAATATCTGTACATAATATATTTATAAAAAATTCAATGAAAAGTGCTTATGTATTAGAACTTGGGTTCACACTTCCGTTAAAATTGGTATTGATGAATCTAAGAAAATAAGAGATTATGAATGTTTAGAAGGATGATATGAACCTAACACTGTGTAAAATCTAGTTGATCAAAAATTATTTACCATGTTTTATTTTGTGTGGGGATCCAAAAAAATGAAGGAATTACTTATTAAGATCTTTATGTAGATCATATAATACCATAAATGAAATATAGAATGTGTGTTATTTTATTCATTATATAATCAGAAAAATTTAAATAGTTATTATAAAATTGACTTTGGTTGATGTAGAATAGATTGGTAGTTTATCTGTAGAACATACAATTTTATTAGGAGAGTATTTAGTATCATAGTCTAGTATAAACAATATTCAATTAAACTTTCTAGAGAAAAATCTGAATGTATGTTAGATGGATGTTTTTGTAATAAAATCTCTTATGAATATACAATACAATCTTAGATTTTGGTCATTTTTTCATAGTGTATAATTATTTTTATTGAAATTTTTTATCCCTTTGTGTAATAACCCATCACATCCCTAACATGTATTGCACATAGACACAATATCCCACTTTTTATAGGACAAAACATATCAAGAGATATTATTAACAACATTATAATAAATGAAAATTAAATTTCAAAAATTTTCACTAAACAATACAATTAATATATATTTTAATTTAATAAACAAAATCTATGTTTGATCAAAAAAGAGTGATCATAATTTTTGATTCCTATTTCACAATCTAATGATAGAGTTAATATAATGAAAGGATGAGGGAATTATTAAATTAAAATTTTTCCTAAATTTTCTTGATGGTACTTTATATTATATAATGATCACATAAAAACACATATTAGAGAACATTTTAACATATTAGAATACCATATCTAGTCGAAGTTAATCTTGATTATTTAATATAATTTAAATTCACTTCTATATGGTGTAATTTAGATCATTTTTTTCATGTTATGAAGAGATCCCCCATTTTTTCAATGTGATTGAATAATATTATGTAATAAAAATATTTTATGTATTCCTTTTTTTATTGATGAAATGATTCTATAATAGAAATGATCAATATTGTAAGTATGAGAAGTGAATTTTATTTTCAATATCAAATGTTGGAGTAGTGCGTATAATTTTTTACTATTTTGTGCATGAATAGAAAAAATATATTTTGAATATATTTCAGATATGATATTAAATGATTTTTAATATCATACATATGAGTAGATAAATTGATTTATGATGCTTTACATATGTGTAGTACATCTGTTTTTAAATATCCCACTTATTCATAATACTATTATTCTCTTGAGATTTTATTTTTTTCGATATTAACTCTTATTCATGTCTTATTGTGTTATTATTTTACTTATATATGATAACCCTTGCGAAATATAATATTGTTTTATTTTTCAACATACACGTGTCTATATAATTTTTATTAAAAGATAAAAAAATTGAGATTTATCATTCTTGTGAACCACATTCACTAAAATAAGATCATCCATATGCATCCAATAATAGTTTCTTAAAGGTTCATCTCTTTTGTTATTATTTTATATTTATTATTATGATAAAATTATATTAGATAAACCAACAGTGGATGGAGTGTTTTTCTTATTTTATATTCAATTATTAAATAAGGGGGAGAGGTATATTATAATTAAATTGAAAAATTTCAGAATAAGGAGAATTTAAACCTCTAAATTAATTATATATTTAAATTTGGAGTAAATTCCATGATATTTAAAAATATATTTTTGTAACATTAATCATATTATTTACTCTATGAATTCATAATTTTTTATCAATGGATCTCTTTGAAAGGTAACTTTTTACCACCAAAGAAAGGGTGACATTGTCTTATGTCAATATTTTTTAATTAAGACATTAACTCACTTAATTATTTTTTAAAGGGAATATGGTGGAGAAATTAGAAAAAGGGGTTGAATTATTCTCTAAGAATGAGAATTTTCATTGAGTTTTTTTATTAAAACCCCAATATATTTATTAATAATAACTTATATTATCATGGATGTTTTTTGGAGAGGGAAATTTTTTCTTACCCAACAAGGTGTTTTATTTATTAAATTCTTTCCAAACAAAAAATTTCATATGTTCATTATGATTTTTAAAAAGTGTGGATATTATTGGGTAAATGGTTCATCACTCCAAAAAAATTATTTTCTTTTTTTTTTGAGGATCAAATTACAATTAATTTAGGTTGTCATTTATCACGTATTTGGTCATTTGAGTTTTTATGTGTGTAGAATTATTTTCCAAATAAAGTGTTTGATGAACTGAATTGATCCTTATATCTACCAAAATAGAGATTTCCATGATGTGAAAATGTTATGTGTTATACTCATCAATATATAGGGTTTGAATTAATATACAATAGATGATTCATTTTTTCATATGATGCAGCTAAAACCATACCCAAAGATATAAGAATTTTATCATTAATGTTTTTTAGGGTGGAAATATCTAAATTTATAATGAGTCTTTATGGCATGGATATTAAATAGTTTTTAATATATTGGCTACACTGACCTTTCAAATAGTGATTTGAATGTTTTCTTCATGAAAATGCAATGATTTTTTTAAATTGTAATCATTAATTTTGTGATCTTTCACCATGATATTTTGTCTTTTTATTAATATTTTAAAATGTAATATAATTTCTTGTTGAACTTCTACATTTGTAAATTTATGATATTTGATGAGAATCTTGTGTCTAGAATCATATTTCATGACTAATCATGATAGATGTGTTTATGGTGTGTGAATGTGTTCTGTCTAAACCTTAATGTTTGATGTTGGCCATGGGATTTTACTTGCATCTAATAGACTATATAAAATAAGAAATAGAATCATGAGTTCTCTACTTCATATTATTGTGTTAAATAAAATTTTATGAGAACTTGAATTTTCTAACTAGGGTTGTTGAGGATGTTCTTGGAATGCAAATTGGATACTATAAAAAATGTCTATAGATCATATTTTAACATTGTATATAAGTGGATTAATCAATTGTTTAGAGTTAAATTATTGATAAAATTTTATTTTTGGGTATAATGGTTTTTTTCTAAAACACCAAGAATAATGTCAACATTTCTATGTTATTTTCCACTTCATTGACTATTTTCATTAGTTAAGAGTTTTATCATCTATTTTATATATTTTTATTTTGTTAATTACACTCAAAAACACTGTAATTTGATTAGATATTGAATCATTTTATCCAATTATACATTGAATGGGATAAAAATAAAAACTCGTTATTTGACATATATTTACACACACTTGTGGATGTATTATTACTTACCTACACTAGAACAATAAAATGTAACTTAAAATTAAATCTTTATGGGGGTGTGGATACATAGTGGGGTATATTTGGTCCATTAAATTTATTGGTATTGAATATATTTTTATCATGGAGTTGTCAATATCCTATGGAATTTATGGTATGCAAGGTGCCCTTTATCTTAGATGATGGGTTGGATGTTTTTTTGTGTATGTATAGTTGGGAAAATCTTATTGAATATGGTTAGTGGTTATAGTTCATTTTATTATTTTGATATGTCCCATGGGACTTGGTATGATATGAATAGGATGATTTAATCATGACGATGATCATAAAATCTCTCATACATGAAATATGAGATAAGACCAAAGAATAGGTTATGGGAATTTTTTCTGAAGGACTAAAACTTTTATTCTAATGCATCTTTGTTGTTATTTAAAAGTTATGGCCCATAGTGTAATTTTAAACATTGTGTTATTAAAATTGGAAGCGCAATTAAACAAATCTTTTTAAGTTTGAGTTCAGTAGTTCCTAAGGATTTATAAATAACTTTTAAGTGAATGAGTTCATTTGGAACTATGATTGGAGACTTGATTGGGCTTTGAAATTGTTTGTATGATTCCATATAAAATATGGGTCTATTAATTGGGTTTTAGGGTTTTTATTTATGATAGGGGTCATATTGTAAAGGATATCCAATGAGGGTATATGGATCATGAGATGTGATAGGAATAATAGAACATTGATTCATATCAATATTGGTCTGATTGTCAGAATATACCATTTTTGTGATGAATGTTTGAGATGGAATGTTTAAACTATGATGTGGGGTGATATTTCCAATTTAGGTTGTGATTATCATAAATCCTTACCCAAATGATATTATTTTCTTTTCTGTAGTAGTGTTGTTAAATTTTTTCCCTCATCAAGAATTTCTTTATGTATATGTGATTATATGTGGCATTTATCATGTGACATTATAGTTTGGTTCATTTGGAATGTTGGGTCCCTCATTTCCCTATTCAATATTACATTTTTTAAGCAATCATACATGATAAATTAAAAAGGGTGATTATTTTTCTTCAATAGAGGGTTGACTCGATTATATCTCTGCTCAAGAGCTTCTTTCACTATTTGTGATTATCCCTGGGACAACAACAAAATGGTTTGTTTTGAAAACATACATGAGGATGGATCCATTATGGAAACATTGAAATATATTGTGGTCATGTTATGAAGGCTATAGTGAGTTATTCTCCTTTTTATATGAATAATCCATATAGGATTCCCAGATTCTTGTTTGTTTTTGGTTTACTAAGATAAGGTCCCTAGTTGCTTATATATCTAGGTTTGGTTGTGTCACAGCTTTACCATGATTATATTTATGATAATATATGTCTACAATGGATGTGGTTCAACATAGGTTATTAAACCATACAGGGTTGTGTGTTCTTGTTTACTGGTTATCACCTAATGACCCATTATATCTACTTACAAGTCATATTTATTAATTATTACATCCCTCATTCATAGACACACACACACACACACACATATATATATATATATATATCATGTAACATATTATTGGAACATAATGAGAAACTATTATTATCTATTTCTCACACCTGACACTAGATATCTGGATCTTGTAAAGTCCTATTGTCTTGTAGATAGGTTTGATCACATGTTGTATGGTGGATTGATCCAGGGTAGTTCAGTAGGACTTAGAGATGGGTGGAGGAGTGAATTAGTGATGTTGCTAATCCAGATTATATATTTTATCCATTTTATATTTTTTAAATGTGATCAATCCTATGGTAAATTTTCTAATATTCACGATGGTATGCATTTGTAGTTCGGTTATTATATAATGGGTGTATAATTGATACAACTATCTGGATTTTTTCAATAAATAAAAATTTTAACATGATAATCAATGTATTGTATTAGTGTGAATTTTTTTATCTCACAAAAATGTATATATCATTAATATTTATTTTATTTTCATGGGTTTAAGCGTTGGTGTATAGTAAAAGTAAAGTATATTTTTATGATTCAATGAATGTGAATATGTTTTTAGTATATTTTTAATTAGTGTAATTTTAATAGATATTCACTTAATCAACCCACTGAATCATAATTCCCTCAAATAATAACATCCATATTTTCTCTCTAACTATCAATGATCTCAAACTATAACTTATATTTATGTTATTATAACCAGAATAAACACATAATGTTCACTCAAATATCTCACCCAATGTTTCCAAAGTGTTCGATATTCCTTAATCACTCCATCACTAAACACACCAATCTTCACTACATGATAGATGTGTGAGATTAATGAGTTTTATGTGTAAACAAAAGAATAAAATGAAATATTAAAATATCATGTTATAAAATGTATTAAAAAACTTTTTGTGAGATGTATTGATATTATATGATCATTGATTAATTGTAATTTAATACCACGGGTGGGTGAAATCTCTTTGTCATGGAATTAAGGGGATTTAGTGTCCCACCACTAGAGATTACAACAATGGAATACTAGAATTTTAATATTTGTAATCATGGATCAACTATATTCATACTCTAATAAAAATATATCCCCTTAATGTAACTTTACATGTGTTATTTATATGATTAGAATTTTATCAATGTTTTACATAAAATTCATCATGGAATTTATGAGTGAATGTAACACCCCAAGATTGCATAGTGTGTTATTTCTTCAAAATAATTCAATAACTTGCACTACACGCACCACCGAGTTCAAGTGCACTATGACTTTCCAAACAAGCCATTCAAAAGAGGTTATGAATAGTATTAACTAAAATTTGAACCTTATATAATACTTATAATTTTAGATTCAATATTATTAGTTTCTTATACATAATGTAAGAACAAATTCTTTTTTTCAGATAAAAGAAGTATTTTTCAAAAATGCACTTTTAACAACTTTAATAGTGAACCCTTTTTAAATCCAATATTTTAAACTTTTATATATTTAATTTGACTAAATAAGTTTATTCTTTAGAATGGGGACATAAAAAAATTTACAATTTAACACCCCAAGCTTCCACGGTATGCTTCTCTTTGAATAATACAGTAGCGTGTGTTGTACGCAACTTTGAGTTCTAACACACACCACAACCAATCAAAGTAGCCGTTATGAATAGTAATACCTAATTTTTGAAATTATATATATTTTATATTTCAAAATGGACTTAATTTTTGGATTCGGAATATCAAAATTAGCCTAGGGTGAAGTTTTGGTACTTTAAGATAACTTTAATATTTTGATGAATAGTGAAAAATACTAAATTTTAATTAAAAAAAACATTTCTCATAAAAATAATTAATAGTGGTAAATTATTAATTTGAGTGGTTTTAAAGTATAATTAGAATATATTTTTTCCATTTTATCCAATGGTGTTCATTAGAATTAATTTCACTTTGAAATTGGACCTAAACAATTGTCAATCTTTTGATATATATTATTTCTTAAAAACATGCTATTTGTTGTGACAGCGGGAATTAATTATAAAATTAATTAATGCAACTTATATGTTTTGAATATTTTAAAATAGACATCATTTTTGAATTTGTAAAATCAATTATAGCTTAGGAAATTGTTTTGGCATTGTTCTAAAAAACTTCAATTTTCGATGAATAGTGAAACTACTAAGTGGTAGCTAAAAAACTGAATTCTTCATAAAACTTAATTTTACCGCTTCTGTGAATGAAATTTCGAAAATCCGAGGGACACAGTTAATATCAAGAAGTAAAATGTGGTTCAATGAGATAAAAATAATTTTTGTTGAATAGTAACTTTTTTACTTCTATTTACCACAGTTAAAAGTAAATAGGGTAATTAAGGGTAAAAATGCTATTAATATTACCCTAAAACATGTCCTAATTATATTAGAAAAGTTTATCTGGACCAAAAACAACCTTAGGAATAATATATTATCATTTAGGTCCACTTGGATTAGATTAGGACATTTATTATTATTAGAAGAGTTAAAAAAGTTAAAATCAATGTTTATTTAGTAAAACATTTTTAATATAAGGTTAAAAATAGGATAAATTAGATTGTAAATATTCATTAGAAAGATAATAAGATTTCATACATAATGATATTTTATTTATAATTTTTAGACATTATATATTTTAATTTATTTATGACACAATGATGATGCAGTAATTACCATAATAGTGAAAAATTAAAATAATTGATATTATAAATACCCAAATAAATATAATTTGAGACTTTTAATGAATTAAACTAATTTTATATGATAATATGACATATTAGGATTGATTTAATTGACTTTTTTCGAATTAATAATTCTTTTATGAGTTTCACAAAAATCATCTATTGAATAGTGTCAAAATTGACATAAAAGAGTTTTTTAAAAAAATAATATATTATTAATTGATATTAAATTCCTAAAAATATAAGGATCGGCCAAGAGACTTATATAATGATATTTGTATCATTAATGGACCACTTGGGGGACTCTTGGATGTATATAGTATGTTTATTAACTATATAATATAAAAATACAAAGTGACATGGTAAATGTCAAACTAATTAACTAAGAGTTAAAACTAAAAGATAAGGTTAATATAGTAACCCAAACCTATCTAAATTCTATTGGATGAATGGTTTTCGACCTATCGCCACCTTAAAATTTGAATAATAAACTTTGGAGCAATTGGAAACTGAATATGAATTTATTATAAATTAATATTTCTAGCTTTTCCAAAGGTGCCCCTCACCCCTCTTATAAAAGGGCACTCCCCCTTCTCATTACTTCACACCTTCAAAGCCTTTTGGTTCTGCCAAACTCTTCCAAAATTCTCTCCCAACATCCCTCAATACCACCTAGATGCATTAGTTTGATCATAAAGCCAACCTAAGGAGCCCTTTTGAACAAATCAAAAGGAAGAACCCGAAGAAGAGGTAATGTTTTCACCACCCTTTTTCAAATTCATTTATTCTTCAACTTCTTATTTCTTTGTTATTACCATTATAAAATAATAATTCCAGTATCTTATATATACTGTGATGTTATTATAAAAATTGTACAACCATATTCAGTATTCTATCCACCCTTTGAATAACATGTCACCATACGTGCGTACGTACGGCTTACCGTCTCCACGTCGTGGTGTAATTGTTATTCAATATATTATTATTTGGATGCGTATAATAATGATGTGTTACTCATGTAAATAATAAATATAACATGATAATGATTCTGTATATATGATATAACATCCAATTATATATTATTTTAATATCAAAAGAATGATATTGTCGCTCGTGCGTACGTACGGACTACCGTCTCCACGAACGTGATGAGATTCATTCTCTATCATATCCATTCAAGTATAATTATCATTTCATTATTTAAAAATAATGTTTAAGGCCTTTCTATCATTATGGATATGAATAAGATAAAACCTATCCATGAAAAAAATGTCTTACGTAATAAAACATATAAAAGAAAATGAGTCAGTTAACACCTGAAACAATGATAAATCTAAGATATTATTTACAAAGAAATGTTAAAAGATAATATATGATATCATATGAATGTATATGATTCTAGTATAATTTAATAAATATTATTTAACCATTATACAGGAGGTTAACCTACCCCCCAACCAAGGAAAAGTACAAGGTAAGGGTTTATTTTGCAATCTCTTCATTATACGAGGTTGTTTATACGTAATTATCTACTGGGATCTCATTATCATCCACATCCATGTTCCTTAAAAATGTATTTAAAAACATATTTACTATTTACTAGACAACGGGTTAAAGTCATTTATACCCTTATGTGTTTTGAAAGGAATCTTTCCGTCATTTTCCAAACAAGGTCCTTTTTAACCTTTTTGACAGAATTAAGGTAAGATTATTTATTTTAACTTATACGGCGGGTGAGGCTATTTACCTCAGTTATAAAATCGTCAAAGCTTACCTTAAAATATTATAAAAATATTTTCAAAGTAAATGTTTTATTTTATAATTATGTGAATTTTAAATGATTTCAAAATGAATATTTTTAAGAATTTGTGAAAGGTACTCTTTATCAAGATCATTATTTTAAATGTTTTAAAGATTTATCTTTCTAAATCATTTTAATTAATGTCCATGTTTTCAAAATGATTTTAAGGATTTATTTATATGGAAATGAATGTTTTGTAATGATATTTCTTTTCAAAAGTTTCAAAGTGGTATGGGACACTTTGATTCCAAAATCTCTTTTAAATTACTTCCTTTATAAACGTGTGACTTTTCATTGATTTCGAGAAAAGAGATATTTCTCTCAAATAGTTTTGATTTCATCTATGTCAACATCCTTTGATGGAATTTACGCTTATTTGAATTTGATTTATTATGATACAAAACTTCTATATTGTATTGAAGTTTTTGTGATATGTTTGACTGTGGATGTGCTATTTTTATACCATTCATAGTTTATGGTGAATGTATTGACATTTTGTATGCTAGTTTTAATACGAATGTTTATGTTATGTTTAAACCTTTTCATATGGGAATGCATTGGACTTAATATGTGATTGGTGGAGCCCGCTATAGCTCCTCGATGCATCGGTATGTCTCATGAGGCAAACTAGTGTCTTGGCACAAGGCCTTGACAAAATCTTATTTGTAGTCTTGGCATGAGGCCTTGGCTATGTGGTTATGATAGTCTGGCATTATGCATTCCATCATTATGAAAGTGGTTATTGATATTTCATGTGATTATTCTATTAGTATAATATCCAGGTGAATAAGTAAATGGTATTGTTTCATTTTAATTTTTCCATACTATGTCGAAGTTCAAGTTTAAAAGGCTTTTGTTTTAGTTATACATTGCCTTAAATGTTTATTCTTATTTATGAAAGTTTCCGCTATATTTTTATCCTTACTGGCCATTTGAGATCACCCCTTTCAATGTTTTATTTTTCCCAGGATATGAAGAAGTAATTTATGAATGACCTGCAGGGATAGTATGTGGGGATATGAGTGTGGAATATGGAGACTATGTTGTTGTAGTTTTCACTTTATGATGTAATTTAAACCTTATGAATATATCTAGTGTTTCCAAGGATACTAAACCAATCGGTATTTTGAGATTTGATCTTTCTTGTGATCATGCAAATGTTATGTAATAAATCACCGACTCTGGGTAACTGGAGTTGGGGCGTTATAGTTGGTATCAGAGGGAGGTTTAGTACAATCCTTGGAAGGTAGATTTAGATAAAATCTGATAAGAGGACATAGATTTAAGATGGACTTTGAGGTTTAGTATAGAAGAACTTCCTAGAATTTTGGTATTGTAGTGATTTTGTGAGTTTTCCGAGAAACACATCCCTTTCCAGATATGAGCAGGTAGAGGCGGCTCTGGCACAGATCTACCTAGGGTTAAAACTTGGAAACACCGCTTTGATCTAGACTCGAATGGGAACTGGTGCACGACAACTGGCCTTACTGCACTCTTGGTTACGACACTCCCGAGGGATATGGTTAGGATAAATCTCATTTTCTTTACAAACCATTATGAAGTGTTTATGAGTATATATTTCCTCAAAGGAGACATTTTTATGATGATGGATTATATCCATAAACAATTTAATTTATGTTATGTGTTTTACAAGTTTGGGATTAGGAATTGTCATTCATAAACTAATCTATTGTGTGCCATTGTTTAGAAATGGCGCCCAGTATAAGGAATGAGAACTCCAACAATAAACATGATACAAAGGGAAAGAAGGATCATATATTTCATGGTCTTAAGCCAGAATTTATAAGAGATATAGTCTCGCATGTATCATCATCATATGAAGAAATAATATCATGTGTTAATAAGATATGTAAAGAGTTTACTGAGTCCTATGGCTTTGAAGGGAAGCAAGAGAAGAAAAGGATGGAAGAGAGAAAGATGGATAAAGGGAAGAGGGAAAAGAAGAATTTTACCATATGTGATAACTGTGGGAAGAAACACCCTGGAACTTGCCTGAAAGGAATGAGAGTTTGTTATAAGTGTAGAGGAAAAGGGCACAATGTACGTGACTTCAAGGGTAAGAAAATGGTTTCAAATGTACAATGCTTCATTTGCAAGGAGTTTGGACACTACGCGAACCTATGTCCCAGTCATCAGACTATGCCGAAAATGATGCTATTGGATAATAATCAAGTTATGATACTACCACAGATGAAGAATAATGATTAGAATTCTTATGTTGATTATGTCATTTGAGTGGTGTATCAACAATGTACTTGTTATAATAATTATGGAGTATATAAGGATTGTACTGCAGTACTATTTCATTAAGGACTTGAGATTGTGTGGAACAAAGAAAAGTGACTCAATAGCAGGATAAATTTTTGGAAAATATATGGTTGAGAGAATGATAAACCATAATATAGTTCTAATACCGAGGTAGTGATTTTGGAATAATACATGATTGATTTGGATAAATTATATTGGATATTCTTGACTACCTTGAAACAGATTAATGATTTGTATATTCCATCATTGTTGGGGTTCAAAACAATTTTGGATTGAGGGAGTATATCTGTTATTCTTTAAGGAATAAGGGATCATGAATGTAATCAATAAGGTTTTATGGTAATTCAGGATGTTGCAGTGTTTTAAAAGAATACATGATGAAGGTGTTAACATGTTATTACATTGAAAAAAGGATCTTTATTGTGTTTACCTTCCTTATAAATTTTGGACTGATGTATTTTGGAAAGTTCTAGTTTAGATTATTTGGGATTTCCATAAAAGGACAACCCGGAGGTCGGGCGACAACTCGTCGCGTCCGGAAAGGCCGTGAGACTTGAACCCAGAACCGAAGGTCGACAATGGTGTATCACATACCACAATCCCACGTGATGTCCTGGATTGAATAATTTAGTTTATTAATGGTTCTGATAGATTAATTATAAAATCATTTTTTAACCCTATACGAATAGGATAAATAGAATATTATTTTTAAGTTCTATTATCTTTTAGAGTGAAAGATGAGTCTGTGGTAGAAATTAGTTAAAGGATGGAACTCTACTTGTCATGAATATATTTTTCTTGTTCCATTATTTTATGAAGAAATTAATTCTTATACTTTATTTAAGGAATCCTAAAACCAAAAATGTGTTATCCTAATACCCTATGTTTTGTTAAACTGTGGGTATTTCAAATCATCATAGATTGATGAATTTAAGGACCTCAATTTTACAGTTTTTTGTGATTGATGACCTCAATAACTACTTATAAATATTTATGTTTTCCCTCTAATTATATGTCTCTAATTTCCACCAATGTTCTCCTAATCGAGATCATAATTTGGTGGTGACCGTCTCATTTCTCTTTTCTTCATATTAAGACTAAATTTTAGTAACCCAATTTCCGATGTGGGTTTTCCAACATAGATATTTCTTATTTTCAACCTTTTATTTTAAAATAACAATTTCAAATTGCGAGGACGCAATTTATTGAAGGAGGGGAGAATGTAACACCCCAAGATTGCATAGTTTGTTATTTCTTCAAAATAACTCAATAACTTGCACTACACGCAACACCGAGTTCAAGCGCACTATGACTTACCAGACAAGCCGTTCAAAAGAGGTAATGAATAGTATTAACTAAATTTTGAAACATATATAATACATATAATTTTAGAATCCATATTATTAGTTTCATAGACATAATGTAAGAACAAATTCTTTTTTTCAGATAAAAGAAGTATTTTTCAAAAATGCACTTTTACAAACTTTAATAGTGAACCATTTTTAAATCCAATATTTTAAACTTTTATATATTTAATTTGACTAAATAAGTTTATTCTTTAAAATGGGTACATAAAAAAATTTACAATTTAACACCCCAATCTTCCACGGTACGCTTCTCTTTGAATAATATAGTAGCGTGTGTTGTACGCAACTTCGAGTTCTAACACACACCACAACCAATCAACCTAGCCTTTATAAATAGTAATAACTAATTTTTGAAATTATATATATTTTATATTTCAAAATGGACTTCATTTTTGGATTCGGAATATCAAAATTATCCTAGGGTGAAATTTTTGTACTTTTCAGATAACTTTAATATTTTGATGAATAGTGAAAATTACTAAATTTTAATTAAAAACAAATTTTTTAATAAAAATAATTAGTAGTGATAAATTATGAATTTTAGTGGTTTTAAAGTATAATTAGAATATATTTTTACCATTTTAGCCAATAGTGTTCATTAGAATTAATTTCACTTTGAAATTGGACCTAAACAATTGTCAATCTTTTGATATATATTGTTTCTTAAAAACACGCTATTTGTTGTGACAACGAGAATTAATTATAAAATTAATTAATGCAACTTATATGTTGGGAATTTTTTATAATAGACATCATTTTTGAATTCGGAATATCAGTTATAGCTTAGGGTGAAATTTTGGCATTGTTCTGAAAAACTTCAACTTTTAATGAATAATGAAACTACTAAGTAGTAGTTAAAAAACTGAATTTTTCATAAATCATAATTTTACCTCTTCTGTGAATGGAATTTCGTAAATCCTAGAGAAACGGTTAATATCAAGAAGTAAAATGTGGTTCAATGAGATAAAAATAATTTTTGGTGAATAGTAACTTTTTAATTTATTTACCCCAGTTAAAAGTAAATAGGGTAATTAAGGGTAAAAATGATATTAATATTACCCTAACACATGTAATAATTCTATTGGAAAAGTTTATCTCGACCAAAAACAACCTTAGGAATAAAATATTATCATTTGGGTCCACTTGGATTAGATTAGGAAATTTATTATTATTAGAAGAGTTAAAAAAGTTAAAATCAAAGTTTATTTATTAAACATTTTTAATATATGGTTATACATAGAATAAATTAGATTTTAAATATTCATTATAAAGCTAATAATATTTCCTAAATAATTATATTTTATTTATAATTTTTAGACATTAAATAATTTAATTTATTTATGACACAATGATGATGCAGTAATTACCATAATAGTGAAAAATTAAAATATTTGACATTATAAATACCCAAATAAATATAATTTGAGACTTTTAATGAATTAAAATAATTTTATAGGATAATATGATATATTAGGAGTTATTTAAATGACGTTTTTCGAAGTAATTATTCTGTTATGAGTTTCAAAAAACTAAACTATTGAATAGTGTCAAAATTGACATAAAAAAGTTTTTAAAACAAATATTATATTATTCATTGATATTAAATTCCTAAAAATCTAAGGTTAGGAAAAGAGACTTATATCATGATAGGTGTATAATGAATGTACCAATTGGGGTTCTCTTGGATTTATATAGAATGTTTACTAACTATGTAATATAAAAATACAAAGTGACATGGTAAATGTCAAACTAATTAACTAAGAGTTAAAACTAAAATATAAGGTTAATATCATAACCCAAACATGTCTAAATTCTATTAGATGAATGGTTTTCGACCTATCCCCACCTTAACCTTTGAATAATAAACTTTGGAGCCATTAGAAACCTAATATGAATTTATTATAAATTAATATTTCTAGCTTTTCCAAAGGTGCCCCTCACCCCTCTTATAAAAGGGCACTCCCCCTTCTCATTACTTCACACCTTCAAAGCCTTTTGGTTCGGCCAAACTCTGCCCAAATACTCTCCCAATGACCCTTAATACAACCTAGAGGCCATAGTTTGATCAGAAAGCCATCCTAAGGATCCCTTTTAATCTAATCAAAAGGAAGAACCCGAAGAAGAGGTAATGTTTTCACCACCCTTTTTCAAATTCATTTCTTCTTCAACTTATTCTTTCTTTGTTATTACCATTCTAAAATAATAACTCCAGTATATTATATATACTGTGATGTTATTATAAATATGGTACAACCATATTCAGTATTCTATCCACCATTTGAATAACATGTCACCATACTTTCGTACGTACGACTTACCGTCTCCACATCGTGGTGTAATTGTTATTCAATATATTATTATTTGGATGGGTATAATAATTATGTGTAACTCATGTAAATAATAAATATAACATGATAATGATTCTGTATATATGATATACCATCCAATTATATATTTTTTTAATACCAAATGAATGATATTGTCGCTCGTGCGTACGTACGGACTACCGTCTCCACGAACGTGATGCAATTCATTCTCTATCATATCCATTCAAGTATAATTATCATTTTATTATTTAAAAATAATTCTTAAAGACTTTATATCATTATGTATATGAATAAGATACAACCTATCCATGAAAAACATGGCTTACATAATAAAACATATTAAAGAAAATGAGTCAGTTAACACCCGCAACAACGATAGATCTAAGATATTATTAACAAAGCAATGTCAAAAGATCATATATGATTTTATATGAATGTATATGATTCTTGTATAATTTAATAACAATTATTTCACCATTATACAGGAGGTTAACCTACCCCCAAACCAAGGAAAAGTACAAGGTAAGGGTTCATTTCGCAATCTCTTCATTATCCGAGGTTGTTTATACGTAATTATCTTCTGGGATCTCTTTATTATCCACATCCATGTTACTTAAAAATGTATTTAAAAACATTTTTACTATTTACTAGAAAATGGGTTAATGAAATTTATACCCTTATGTGTTTTGAAAGGATTCTTTCCATCATTTTCCAAGCAAGGTCCTTTTTAACCTTTTTGACAGAATTAAGGTAAGAATGTTTTTTTAACTTATATAGAGGGTGCGGCTATTTGTCGCCGTTATAAAATAATCAAAGCATACCTTACAATATTATAAGAATATTTTCAAAGTAAATGTTTTATTTTATAATTATGTTAATTTTAAATTATTTCAAAATGAATATTTTTAAGAATTCGTGAAATGTACTCTTTATCAAGACCAAAATTTTAAATGTTTTAAAGATTTATCTTTCTAAATATTTTTAATTAATGTCCATGTTTTCAAAATTATTTTAAGTATTTATTTATATGTACATGAATGTTTTGGAATGATATTTATTTTCAAAAGATTCAATGTGGTATGGGACACTTTGATTTAAAAATCTCTTTTAAATTACTTCCTTTATAAATGTGTGACTTTTCAATGATTTCGAGAAAAGAGATATTTATCTCAAATAGTTTTGATTTCATCTATGTCAACATCATTTGATGGATTTTACGCTTATTTGAAGTTGATTTATTATGATACAAAACTTCTATATTGTATTGAATTTTTTGTGATATGTTTTACTGTCGATGTGCTATTTTTATACCATTCATAGTTTATGGTGAAAGTATTGACATTTCGTATGCTAGTTTTAATACGAATGTTTATGTTATGTTTAAACCTTTTCATATGGGAATGCATTGAGCTTAATATGTGACGGGTGGAGCCTGCTATAGCTCCTCGATGCATCGGTAGGTCTAATGAGATAAACTAGTTTCTTGGCACAACGCCTTGACAAAATCTTATTTGTAGTCTTGGCACGAGGCCTTGGCTATGTGGTTATGTTATTCTAGCATTATGCATTACATCATTATGAAAGTGGTTATTGATAATGCATGTGATTATTAGATTAGTAGAATATCAATGTGAATACGTAAATGGTATTATTTCATTTTATCTTTTCCATACTATATTGAAGTTCAAGTTTAAAAGGCTTTTGTTTTAGTTATACATTGACTTAAATGTTTATTCTTATTTATGAAAGTTTCCGCTATATTATTATCCTTACTAGGAATTTGAGCTCACCCCTTTCAATGATTTATTTTTTCCAGGATATGAAGAAGTAATTTATGAATGACCTGTAGGGATAGTATGTGGGGATATGGGTGTGGACTATGGATACTATGATGTTGTAGTTTTCACTTTATGATGTAATGTAAACCTTATGAATATATCTAGTGTTTCCAAGGATAGTAAACCAATATGTTTTTCGAGATTTTATCTTTCTTCTGATCATGCCAATGTTATGTAATAAAGCACCGACTCTGGGTAACTGGAGTCGGGGCGTTACAGTGAAATATGAGTTCTGTTATCTTAAAATATTCTTCTCACCAATGGATTTGGTTTCATATGTCTTATTTTTTTTGGTGTTCATTAATATTTTTAATTGGGTGAAGGGAATATTCTACACCCCCCACAACCAATTAATACACCCCACATGACTAAAATGATTAGTAGTGGCTCATAGTTCTAAAAGCTATTTTTTTAATCACAAAAAAATCATTGGTAGTGTTTGAGGGTTATATAAATAGTTTAGTGTTAATTATGAAATTTAATTGTAAAAAAGTTTTAAATAGTGTATTCGACCTATAATAATATGTTGCGATCATCACATAGTATATTATCCATCAACATGTTTTCTAGTAGAGAACATAATCTTCAGTCTGCCACCCATATAGTACGTTGGTTTATTGATGGATCAAAAATTTCCTATGGATATATCATTGTGATATAGGTGTAAATTTGGTGTTATATTGTCTCATACATAGCCTTATAAGGTTACAGTATATTATTTCTCATGAAAATATATCCTAATATAGACCATGATTTCTTGTTCACTAAATAGGGTATCCCAATATTAAATATGTTGGATTTGAATTTGTATCCTATAATGGCCCTATAAATTACATTTAATCATGTATGAAATCACATGTTTTTCTATAATATTATATTATAGTTGGTGTAGTCTAGTTATGTTGACATAGTTTCTTTGTTCAGTTGGTGTTCCCTTGTGGTGATGTTAATGAGAATCTATTAAAACAGTTAATTCTTAATATCATCATGATCGAGTAATATTTTCCCAAATGGATTGAAAATGTTTATTCTAAGATATTTTGTCATACTAATATATTTTAAAAAAAAGAGACAGTTATATGTGGGTAATACGACATAGTGTGAAGTAGAAACATCATATTTCATTCATTATACTAAAATAACCATATATATCATTACAAGGTCACATTATATTCTTGATTTATTCTCTCTAAATGGAGGAAATAGTGATTAATATCCTATAACACAACTCCCATATAGATTATTCATACACAAAATGATTTTTTATTCTTGAAAATAAATAATTTTTTCGTTTATTTATTAATTCCCATTAATTTTATTCAAAAATATTAATTTATTATATATGTTCCAAGTACGGAATGATTTATGAAAATTAATCTATATCCTATGAAATGAGTGGTTCACCAAAAATATCATATAACACCTATATTTATATTTATTAAAGAAAAAAAATAAATATTTAATCAATGAAATATGATTAAGAATTAAAATGAATAACATCCCTACACTTGAATTGTAAATTTTCCCTACATAATCACATTTAAAAACATCCCAAAATTTTAATATTCTTCCAAATATCATTAGTACATGAATGAATATTTCTTGGAAATGGATTAGTTGATCTAAATTTACAACAATACACACCATCAAAATTCATACATTCTTCGATCTCCTCATGTACTACCCAATGAAAATATTCCTTAATAATTCAAATTTTATATTCTTATAAATTATTTATCCTTATTTAATTGAATTAATAATTACCCAAATAATTATCTCCTTTGATAACTATGAACTTATTTTATTTTCTTTATCCATGTTTATGAAAAGAGACTACTAAGCGAGTTAATATAATCCTTAAAATAATCAATACCAAACAACAACAACCTCCATGATATTTTCTATAGCCATTATTTTTTAGGAATACATTGGGTGTCAACTATGAGGTCACTATGACTCTTATTAATGTATTAATATCATACACAAAATATAAAATGTTATATTTTAGAATTTAATGAATCATTCTCATATTTTAATTATTTATTTTTTCATAGAATGTATGAGTGTCTCATTTATGGGGTCCCCCTGAGATGATAATTTTATTAAGATGAAAACTCTAAAAATATTAATTCCAAATTTCAAGTGAGTTCATTTCATTTTTTAAATGCACTAAAAGAATTTAAAATTAAAATTTTCATACAATATTTTTAACAAAATATTTTATTACATAAATAATCCATTTATTCCAATTAATAAATTTATTTTTCGGTTATCTCAGTAATTTTTAAAACACAAAAAAAATAGATGAACAAAAAAATATGTAAAAAATAGAAATAAAAAAATTATAAAACTACAGAAACATCCTCTCCCCCACACTTATCAAGGACACTAAAACTAATGAATTCAATCATGTATTTTTCAAAATAAATAAAAAAAATTAGTAGTGTAAATTTATTTTCAAGTAAATATATAATCTACTGGGGTTAAACATACATGGTAAATAAGAGATCATACTCATCCAAAGCATCTCTGAAAAAATATTCATTAAACATTTTAAACTACTACCCATTCTCCATGAAGGACTTATTATATTATTCATAATGAATATCTACTAAACAATATGTGAAAAAATATTAATATTATAAGGCCTTGTCTATTTTAGAGGATTATTAACTAACATAAGTTTCAATTTTCATTAGAAAAGAAACATTTTTTCCAATAATGTTGATTTACATATTTTCAATACATTTAACTTGGGGTTTTCTATATATTTCAGTATACATTAAATAATCATCATATGAATATCTACTTAGCTCTTTTGGTTCCACAATCATAATACTCTGTTTTTCTTTAGCATTTTTGATATCTATGTCAAACATATTCACATCTTAGTATTCCTATTTCGTTAATTCAATATGAAAATTATAATATTTTCAAAAAATAATTTTATAAGGAGTAATATTATTGGGGGTGGGTGTGTGTTCAATGTAATATTATACACAAAAATTGAATAATCCATCATCCTCATGTAATTTTTTTTATTTGGTCTAAAATTTACTCTAAAAAATCTATTCACTTATTAGTTTTAAACCTCATACTACTTGTTTGTTTATGGATTGTTAAAAATTTATGTCATGTGAAAATATATATATATATTAATTATTTTATCCCTTAATTATTGAAAAAATTGTGTTTCCCAGTCGATAATAATTGATTTTGGTAATTTAAAAATTTATATAAAATTATGATTTTAGAAAGTTCAAACCATCTTGATAATAAATAGTTCTAGCAGATTAGAACTCAGTCCATTTAGATACATATTAAACAAATATTAGTATTTATGTAAATCAAATAGATCTAGGAAATTGTCTCATAAATTTAGTACATAATACTTCAAAAAATATTATAGAATTACAAAAGATTTTAGGGAAACTTATATCTCTTTGAAATTCCCCAAATAAACATGAAAATATTATATGACATATCAATATTTTAGGGTTCTTTGAGAATGGAAGGTCAATATATTTTATCCTATAATGAATTCCTAGTAGTGTGTTGGTTTCTAAAATACAACCAAGAGGAACACATATGAAAAATAGTGCGGAAATAGTTTACCTTTTAATATGAAATTCCCCTACATATCACCCTCTCACTAATGATATTTTAATTGTACGTATTCTCCCCAAAAAATAAATTCAACTTATAATTTTGATTCAATAATATTCATAGAAAATAAGAAAGGTTCAAGTGATATATCCAAATCATTCAACATGTATGAATTCCATGGAAGATAACCTGAGATCTCATAAAGTTAGTCACCTGAGAGTGAGTCATTCCAAGGATTTTTTTGTGTAATTTTTTCTTTAGTCGTATGAGGTGGTCTGGTCATATGGTTCATAATAATATTATCAAAGAAATTTTTATCCTCATTCTCATTATATAATTCTTGGAGAATAATAAACCAATTCACTATAATGGGTTTTTAGTTTGACAATTACTCAAGTATTTAAGATCTCTATTTACAAAATATTCGATCACATTAATTCCCAAAAAATGGGATATTAATTATCAAGAACAATAAATAAAGAAAAATATTCATTCTCAACATTTATATAATTTATCTATGATAATTATTTATTTTGTGAATCATAATATACCACATATTTTCCACCTGTGGTTTTTAAAATAATAATGATCCAACAACTTTGTTTCAACTATAATCATTTTTGTTCAAAATTCACTTCTCATGATAGTGGTTGAATGATGTTTTTTGTACTCAAGACATTATTCTATGTATTAAAATCCTTCCATCATGATTCAATTAAAACAAATTCAATTATTTTTATATGAAAATTAGTGAAGGCAATGGTATTTTTAAAAATTGATAATTAATATCCAAAGAGCTGATCATGATCAGTGAATGAACTAAAATGTGTTATAATGGTTTTGTATAGAAAAGTAGTGATAAAATGTTATTTTGATCTATCAATGTCATTTCAATATTTATAAATTATATGTAATAGAATAATTCTTTTTTCCATTATAAAATTTTTGTTCCTAAATTTCAAGACCAAATACATTTCAATGATCAATTTTAAAACACAATAAATATTCCTAATAAAAACTCAAAAATCTATTCCATAAAATGTTACATCATAATGGAATACCTCCATGATTATTTCAATTAAATATGAAACTATATTTACCTATAATATTATAATGTACTTTGGGATTTTCAAAATACAAAAGGCATCCTATGGAAAAGAAATGCATCACAAGGGAATGTGAATGTAGGGTTATCTTGATCTACTTGTGCAATGAGTGCATTAAAATACATAGAATAATGATATTTGAAATATTAATGTATTTTGCTATAATATAACATGAGAATATCATCAATAAATGGGTTAAATAAATGAAGTTTTTAGGTAACGTAGTTATTCCATTATTTTGGTGAATAATTTGAATGGGATTCACCCTCTAGGAATTTGATATTGGCTATATGATTAAAGTTTAATTTCGTTTCCATCAAATATTTTTACAAAATTTTATTAATGTTTGATTATGAATTATTTATTATCTATTTATTATTTTTTATCAGTTTCAATAAAAACATATTGAAAAAAATATTTTTTAGATTCAAGTTATAGTACCATTTTTCTATCCTATTTCCTTTTAATTTTGTACTAAATTTTTTTAATACGTATAAATAATAATTAGTGTCAAATTTTTTATAATTATCACTAGGAAATTATCATCAGCATAATAACATTAAATTTTATGATTTCATTGAAATTTTATCAATTATAAAATTGGTGGCAGTTCCAATGATGGTGTCCAATCAGTTTCCCTCTTGTTTTTAATAGTCATGTGAATAATAATAGTATAAATATTATTGAACAATAATTCAAGTTTTTTATTATATAGATAATCAAACTCATCCTTAAAATTTTTATCACTGAAATTAATTCAAAATCTAACACATTTTCCAAATTATCGTGATCTAATTGTTTTTGTGACAACAAATAACTACTATATTCAAGATTTCATTGTAAACAAAATTATCCTATGTTAAGAATGTATTTTTTCCAAAATTAAATATTGTAAAAATATTTGTCTCTTCTTAAATGTTTTTATTGAGTGTAACATAATAAATTCATATTGTCTTCAAAAAATTATGTTGATAGGCTTCAATCAAGAACATTGATTACGGATTTTTGGTTTTTAAGAATTCCCTCTTTATGATTCTTAGATAATGGGTAGTATATTTTTATTCATGTATATTGAGAATTGAAAAGTTTATAGGGAACCTCAAAACCTTAACTCTCACAATAACATTATCCATGAAAAATACTAGAGAGACAGTATATTAGTTAGATACTTATAACACTACTTGGGTTTTTTGAGTTACCATACATATAGTGTATAATTGATGGAGTAAGGAAGGATATTCATCAATGGACCCATATCATAAAAGAAATTCGTATATGAAAACATGATAATAATATATGGTGTAGTGAGGGTATATTTATTATCCAATTTACTTGAAATGTTTTTGTTACTAATGTAGAAAAATTCGGACCTAAAATTACACTTTCATCCCCTTGAAAACTTCACCACTTAGCTAAACGTTCCATTTAATATTTTCCATTCAATAGGATTCGCTTTGTTTCTTCATTTATAGGGATATTTTTTTCAATTTTTTCAAAACAAATCATTTTAGAAAGGATATATTAGTAGGTTTTATGTGTGTATTCATCTTCAATGGGATCAGTGGAAATGGTTTAACAAGTTCTTATTTCATGGAAGTACCTACTTATTATTTAATTAGTTATTTTTTATATGTTCTTTCAATGGTTTTTCAATAACATCTTAATCTTCATTAATTATTTTTCCATTTATATCACCCTTCATAGATTTATGAATTCCTAGAACATCCCCACTATTTCATAATATAATAGGACTAAAATTATTTTTGGGTTAAAAATATGTTGATATTAAAGGTTATGTGAAGCATTGTCAATCAATAGGATCCAGGATTTAAGAAAATTAATGAACATGTTTTTCAATTCATTGAGAACAATTTTTTTAGAAATGGAATGTTGATTTAATTGGTTCCATACTAACAGTCTTAGTAATTCCTTTATAGTTGGATCAAGACTCTTCCATTATTATTTTTAGGTTGTTGATGGCTGTGAAATATTGTTCACGTGATTATATGGTAGTATATTTTGTGAATCTTGGTAGCTAAATTCTTAATAAATTATTGAGTACTCCTTAAATCCTTTATTTTCCATGAGATATTAGAATTTGAGTTAGTACGTGGTGTAAAAAAACTATCTTCCTTAAACTTTAGGGAAGTAATCTATGGAGTTATCCAATGGGATTGTTATATTTGAATTCAATGGGGGTATGGATGATGAATTGTATTTTCCATTTATTTTTATATATCTCACAAGATATGTTGGTTCTAAAATTATATATTCAAGAAATGAAGATTTGAATCTTTGACATAATTTATACCTCTGGTGGTAGTCCTTATACAAAATTGTTGTGTGTTCTATGATATATACATAATCATCTCTTTATCCTCAGTTGAAGATTTATTAATGAGATGCTATATTTTAGAATAATCTAATAGGATATTTTAATTTTCTTAAAATCCCTATTAAAATACGACCCATAAATATATAGCCTTGATGAGTTAATGCGGACAAATAGCATATAACTTCTTAATACATTCCAAAAACAAATTTAGAGTTTGACACTAACTTTAATAATTAAAAATATCATATAAAAAAATGATATACAACATGAATTGTGTGATAAATATGACTAAAATCTATCTAGAACACATTCCATCTTATAAATTCAACTTGTTAACTATTTTACATTCATTCCATAACTGCAACCTCAAAATAAAATGGAATTTACTCCACATGATCTGAACCTCTAGAACAACTGGTGGTATAAAATTGATGCACAAGGTACTAAATTTATTTTTGTGATTTTTTGGATATTCATCTACTAAAAATGTAATATCATAATTAGTTTTATTACATCATTATTAACTGAAAATACAGATAGTTATTTAGAAGAACCAATTAATCCTTGTGATTACTGAATTTAAGTCCACATAAGACCCTACACGATTTTTCTAGTTGTTCTATATATTATTATATGTTATCACTATTTTATTAATATCATTAAGAATATTATGATGAGAATTGGAAATATATAAATAAATTTTTTAAAAACTCAACATTCAAGTGCTCTGTGATTCTAAGGTTTCTATTTATTTCTATTAATGTTATCTAACCCTATAGATCAAACCCACAGTTGCGAATTGTATTTTATCTTGGAATTCAGGGAAAAAATAAAAAATATACCTAAATATTAATAAGATGTTGAATATTAGTGTATCCCCTAAAATGATGAAAATTTATCTATGAAACTATCGAATGTTCAACAAGGAATGGAAATATAAACTTGATATTGAATTTCATCTAGTGGTGTGACTCCGACTATCTGATGATGACAATTTCTCTTCTGATGCTTCACTTTCATGTTTTGGTTTTTGTAATGTTATAAAAAATAACTATAATGAGTGTTTATCATTAAGAAAAAGTGATTATGTGTATAACTAAATTTCTAAATATTGTCCATACCCAATAAATTCACTCAACTAACCAATGAAATAATCTTTATCCAAAATAATTACTCCCTTATTTTCTAGAAAAATGGATATCATCTCAACCAACCACTTCCCATCAATGTGTTTTCGTTAAGAAATGATATGAAATTATCACAGAATTCTCATTCCATACATTTCTAAATATGATCAATACTCCCAAACCACTCCTCATCACAACTCAGTTATCTCTTCCAGTTCAGAGATGATGGATATTAATGGGTTGTGTATGATAACTGAATAATGAAAAAATAAGTTTAATTTAAATAAAAATTAAAACGAAAATATCATATAACTTCATAGATTAAAATAATAACGTGTGATATTTTTTTATGTGATAAGGTTCTCAAAGAATTTTAATTAAATAGTATAGGTGGGTGAGATCTCTATAGATTTCCCATAAGGGGTCCTAGAGAATATATAATAGATATAATTGAATCATTAAACGAGAAACTCTGAATCAATTATATTCAATCTCTATTAAAAATATTCTCCATATTCATAGATCATTACACTAATTATTGAGGCTTCCACTATTAGCTCCATGAAAAATATACTTTTAATCAATGAATTCAATGAGTAAATGAATATTTCTATGATCTTCTTAGATTCTTCCTCTCATGGATTAATTTCTAAACATCCAATTAGTTTCTAATATTTCAATTTGGTTGGACTGGGTAAATGATACATGACATATCCCCCTATATCTTTTTCATGTTCTCTATGTTTTGATAATATTAATCAATGATATTTAGTGCCCAAGAAATATCAGTTTTAGTCATAATATAAACTTTAATATTGTTTGTGGTTCATATGAATATTCCAATGTTATTTATGTTAATTTATAGTATATTCTAAAAAATATAGAATTTTTAACATAAGAATATTTTGGCTCTAACATGCCCTACATTGGCCAATTATATATCATTGGGTGTAGACAACAATCATGGGATTGAATTCTATAGTGTACATTATAATTTCAAAATATCATGCATTTACTCATGATATAGAGTTTGTGTGTCAACAAATCCTCATGTCCTGATGTGGAGTTTGTTTTCTCGAATATAATATAGACATATAACGAGAGATCAAATCACTTGATAATGTATCCTTTTTTATCCATCATTAAATTTATATGTAATAAGGGATAATAATTCTTTTGAGGGTGGTTTTAAATTTTTATCATGTTTTATCCCTCAACACTATATAAGATCGTGGATCACATCGTGAATGTTTCCCTCAAGTTATATTGAATATGGAATAATCCAGATTAGTTTTATAGAACGCATGTTTATTAGTGGATGTATAATAATTGTGATGTTAATTTTATTCAATAAGACCTATTGTAATTTTAAATTCATATTACTTAGATTATATTTTTCTAAATAGAAGCTCAATAGTCCCAAAAATCTACTTTACCATGCCAAAAGATTATCTTGTGAATCATCACGAAAACATTGGAACTATTACATAATTTGTGTAACAAAAATTATATTTCATCCATTCAAGGGATGGGTATTTCTTCCTCATTAATAGGTTATTTTATCATATTAATTTACATATTTTCTATATTGAAAAAAAAACAGTCAATCGTCTTTAGAAAATCACTATGCAATATTTCATAAATATCCTCATTACATTTACCAAAAAAATAATGAATTAAATGTTTTATTACTATATAGTTTTTGGAATATAGATTATACTCTCAATGAAGCTAATCATTGATTACCAAAATTGATTGGTAACCTTTTTATATCATGATATTTTATTAGGGTCATGTGGAGCTCCTTCAAAATTATAATTACATGATTTTTATTTGGAGTGTTACAGTTCCAAAAAAATGTATTTTTTTAAGAGGGAATCTATGATAATTTTAGTAAAATATTTTTGGTCAGATATTTTGTTTATTTATAATTTATCTGAAAAATTCATGATGAATATGAACTTACAGAAACCATTACATAGTTAGAGAATGATTTCACTTTTTTCGCTCCAAAACCATATTCTACGTTAAAATTTATAAAAATTATATTTCCCTGAAACATCTATCAAAGAAGGAACCCCACCCCCATTCTGTTGTCCCATAGGTCACCTATCACCATTGTCTCTACCTATCCTTTATCCTTCTTAATGGTATTAATCATCATTTTGAATTTATATGTTCATGGTTAGTCTATCCTAGTCTCAACATACTTTCTTCTATCACATTCTTATTATATTTTATTCTTTTACCATTATGAATGTGGTTGGGGTTTTCTCTTGAGTGAATTAAATTTCTTCATTACATAGTTATGGGATTTTATATGATTCATTGTGGTTTATTATAGCCTTTTTTGTTTAATTAAGCCTTTTATACATCATTGACATTGTTTCAAGTATGTAGATATTGGTTATCTCTATTATTTACAAAACCATTCACATTACCATGTTATAAAAACCTTTTTAAAATTAAATTAAATTATAAAAAAAAAAATTTGGTGTAATTGTGTTAATTTTTTTTCATGTTTCATAGTATTTAAAATGTATTTTAGAATACATATATATCATAAAAAAGAAGATGGGAATAGTGCAGACCTAGTGTTTCAGAAAATTCCAGAATTATTTTTTTGTGAAAAAATTATGGTTATTTATCAAATATTTCCATTTTAATTTAGATGGTTTCGAAATATTTTTTTATTAATGTACTAAATGGTAATGTAGTGTTGTTGTATTTTAAATGTTTATTTTTATCTATTAACTATATTGTAATTTGTAAATAAATTTTATAGTTTTAAATTCAATGTTTGGATTGTGTTGATGGAAAAGGATGGTGTTCATCTTCTTTTGAAATGTGCATACTATATCTGGTTTTTTCTAAAAATTATATTATATTGATTAAACTAATGTCTATAAAGATAATCCCTTTGAGATTTTTTATATTTAAAAGGAATTTTAATTTTATATTGAATCATTATTAATGGGTGAAAGAAATTTGTATGCTCTTGATGTTATAAATGGTGTAGTTTCAAGAAATGATGCTAATAAGAGAGTTTGAGTTAGGATGGTCATATTTTATTATTGTTATGTTATTATATATTGAATTTCTATACTCACCAACATTTTTATTTCAAAGAAATCCCTTGATTGATAGGTTATAAATTATTGTACAGGTTATTAAATAGCTAGGATGAGACTCTATCTTTTGGACCATATTTATTAAATTTCAGAGACTAGGGGTTTTCCCTTTTGATCAGTCTAGGGATAGTAAAATTTAGTGTTAAGGTAGTTCAATTAGATCAATAATGCTAATTATGATGGGTTTTTTTGTTGTGTTATCCTTGATTTATTCTAAATATCCCCAATGATTTTATCATAGTGTTTGATGATTATTTTTTGTGGCCACCTAATTGATATGTATCTATATTGTCTTTATTTTCATTATAATTTGAAAAATAACATGGTTTATGTGAAACCATTGAAAAATTACTTTATTTCATCAATTTATATGGTTGTTTTATTTTTAGATAAATGTTGGTTCTTTTCAATAAAGTTAATTTTCATTCCATAATTTTTAATTTTTATATATATTTAGTCATTTGTTTAAATTATGATATAGCTTATCAATATAAATTTATCAAAAGATTAGGGATGTTTATCAAAACATTGGCAACTTCATGATTTATAATATAATCAAAATTTTGAGTTGATATTGAATTTTTCATTATAATCCTCTTTAAAAAATGAATGGGCTGTCTTCATTTTCAAAAATTTAAAATTTTCACAATTACTTTTTATTCATTACATTCAATGAAAATACTATCATTTGAAATATCAGTGATATTTATTTATCATAAAATATGAAAACAATACATTCATAATTATTTTTTAAAATATCATTACATCATATTATTTTTATGGGTTATGCATATACCATAGAGTAGGACCCTACGTGGAATTTTACCTTACACCCCCACACACAATCGATGTGTATGTAGACATGATGATTAAATATGGATGTTAAGATAATATAACACTTGATTATATAGAATTATTCTTATATTTACATTAGTGTATGATGATGGTGAGAAGTTCAACATGATTTGTTTTCACATGTATATGGATAGAAATTAAAATTGTTTGGTAGGATTATTATGGTGCTTGTTTTATATTTGTCCCATTTATAAAATCATTCCATTATGCGGGAAAGAGATGGAATTACACTCCATCAGAACCCATCCTCGAATCTGGGAAATGATTTTTCTATATTTAGGAACATGGTGTAAGACTTTACCTTTAGAAGTCTCATGTGTGCACCTGCTAGGTATACGTGATTCACACTAAGTAAAGCCACAATAATACTCTGCACTGACTTTGGATCCTCAAAATATGATACATGGTGAAGCCCAATGGTAGGATCTAATGTCAATGACCCTAAGAGATTCCCTTTGAATCAAGTAATTCACTAACAACATAAAAACTAACATTGTCTTCTAAAGTCTTAGGTTCACCAAATCGATCAAGAACTTGATTTAGGAAGGGGTTCATGGAACGCTGGTGGTATCCCTTTGTCTATATACCCAAACATCTTATCTTCTTCATGCGAAGGAATTAAGTGATGTCCGTTCCATGATGTGTCATACATTGACCGATGGTCCTAGGATTTTGTGTTAAACTCTCACGTTGGCCTTGTATTAGTGGTTAATGCTCCAATCACGAAAAATACTTATGTGTGTCCCCATAAAGTGTGGCCTCGAGACCCCAAAATATCAATATATATATATATTTCTACTCTAAGATGAAAAACAAGTACAAAGGGAGATGTACATAAGGATGAGGGAAAAATAATAGTCTATGGAGATTGAAGAGATTAAAAGATTAACATTGTTTATGATAACCATGGTAGGAAAAGAAAGGTATGTGAACTGAGATAAGAAAAGCGGTAAATCCCCTACCATATGCATGTTCATATTAATATTGTCCCTCCATTCTCACTGTGATGAAGTCTTTGCCATAAAAAACGGGACATTTATAAGGGAAGTTCATGAATTTGGATAATCCAAATAGGCCCTATTCATGGTATCACTAATTCAAAATTTTCTCCTAAAATTCCTAGAAAATGTATATATAAAACTAAAAAATCATTGATGATCTAAGAAAAATTTAAAATTCACCACTATACTAGTGATATAAAATCACTAATAAAGGACTTACTATTATAGTGTGTTATTATAATTAAAAAAGGATTCATTTGAAAATAATTCTGTATATGGTAAATTTAATATTTAATTGAAATAAATACTATATCACCAATATCAGAAAAAACACAATATTATAGATATTTAAAACTTTTTTATGTATAATTACAATAGAAATTACTACCATAAACATTAAAAAAAATCAATTGTTTCTTTTTCCATGGAACATGAATCAATTAAAAAATTCTCAATCATAGTATTAGTTTCCAAACAAACTGCTCCTAATAATAAAATAGAGTCAACCTACACATGAAAAAAAATACTTATGTTATTAATACTATAAATAAATAAATTAAACATAAATATTAAACAACACAATAATACAATGTTGATATTAAATAAAAGGTTACATATAGAGTCATATTATTCAAAATTTTCATCATATTGATGTACATATAATTCATACCCATCACAAATGACTTAAATATCGTTATCAAGAAAGATCAAAGAAAAATTAAATTTCTTAGTTTTTAGTGTGTCGTGTGTCTTGTTTACTAAATTGTAAATTTAATATGAAAACACACACACTAAGTTATACCATTCATTTCGTGTGTCAGTTTTATGTGAGACTAATTCCTACATGTCACGAATTTCATATGAATCATTTTCTAATTATCAATACAATATAATCCCATATTCGTGGTTTTCAATGAGTGAATTATGTTTTGAACTAAATTTACAATTTTAAATAGATAACAGACTTGTTCAGCATACAGATCAGACTTTGTATCAGATTTAGATGTACTAAATTTCTACATGTAAAAATAAACTTTTGTATCATTTAATAATGTGTAAAAATAACCCAAATGTGTTTGATTATATTTGAGTATATAACATGTGATTTTAAAAAAATTGTCACTTTTAAATTGATGGACACATGTATAGTTATAATGATCACACCATGCATCAGATTAAGATTAATATTGTTCCTACACATCAAAAAATTCTTATTTATCGATTTTGTGAGTACATCAAAATAGCATCAACATGTTTTCTCAGTTTTGAGTGTTTCACATGTAATTTTAACTAAAATGTCAATTTAACGTAAAAACATGCACTTTTAGTCATACTGGTCACATCATGTGTTAGTTTCACCTGAGACTTGTTCATACACATCAAAAAAGACTTATAAATCATTACACAAGAGTATCAGGAAAATCAAATTATGCTTTCATAGTTTTCAAATATTAAAACATGTTTTGAAAAAAAAATATATATTTTAATCTAATAATAGTCACTTTGATTCATACAATGCATACCATGAATTAAATCAAATTTTGGATGATTCTTACACAAAAAAATGCCCTTGTGATAATTTTCATATTGTAACAAAATAATCAAAATGTGGTTTCCTAATTTTGGGAATGCTTTGTGTACTTTGAACTAAAATATTAATTTTTAATAAATAGAAACATTTGGGTCATACTAGTCACACCAAGCATTAGATTGAAGAGGGGATAATTCATACACATTAAAACCGAATGATGAATTTTTTTTCCAAATTTTCGAAAAAAAAATTATAAAAATTGTTAATTTTTGAGATTGTCATGTGTCTTTTTTACTAAAATATTAATATTAATAGAAAACATTCACATCTAGTCATACTAATTACATTTTGTGTTGTTTTGACGTGATACTGATTCCCACATGTCCCAAATGACTTATGAATCATTTTACTAATGTACCAAGACAATCTGAGCTTGTTCTTCTAGGTTTTAATGAGAGACATAAGTTTTGAATTAAACTATACATTTTTAACTAATAATGAAAACAACAAGTATTATTGATAAACCCATGGTTCTTATTGAGCTGAGGTTCACTAATACACATAAAAAAAGGCATATAGATCAATTTCATAAATCATCAATATTATATGTGTGTATTTTCTTTGTTTTGAGTATGTGATATTTGATTTGAACTAAAATATCAATTTTAAATAAAAAGACTCTATTTGAGTCCTAACGGTCATACTGTTAGTCATATTGAGTTTTGTTTGTTTCATAAATGTCCTAGAATTATTGTCGATCATTTTACTAAAGTATCAAAATAATGTGAATTTTTACTATTCGTTTTGAGTATACAACATATTAGTTTTTCTAAAATATCAATTTAAAATGAAAATATGCACGTTGAGTTATAATAGTGACATCATGTGTCAGTTTTTTGTGATGTTGATTCCCATATGTCTCAAATGACATATGAATCATTTTTCTAATTTATCAATACAATATGATCAATTATTTTTGATTTTCAATTAGTTACATATGTCTTGAACTAAATTGTCAAATATAAACATTGAGTAATACTAGGCGTACCATGTATCAAAATAAGGTGTGCCTGATTCCTATATGTCATAAATGACCTATGGAAAATTTTCCTAAATTATAAGAAAAATATTTATGTGTTTTGTTGTTTTTGTTTATGTGATGTGTGTTTGGAAAAAAATATAAACTTTTTATAAAATGACAAACTTGGAGTCTTACCGGTCACACCATGCATCAGACTTTGGATTCGATTATTCCTACATTTCAAAAATCACTTAATTATCATTTACCTAAAGTAAAAAAATATTAATGTGTTTTATAAGTTTTGAGTACATAACATGTCTTTTTTACTAAAATTTTAATTAAAAAATAATACACACATTGAGTATTAGATAAAAATGATATGGAAATTAACATAAAAATAGTAGATAAATTGATGAATAAATAACAAAATATTTAGTTTGAATTCAAAATTCTTGGATGTCTGTATACATTCTTGACCCATTTTCCTATCACCATTATCTTAGTTGTAGCCTCAAAATCCAATCCCTCATGAGAATAAGTACATTCTAACATTTTACTGTCTCTCCATACATATCACACCATGTATTGGATTGATGTTTGGCCGATTCATATATATAAAAAATGAGTTATAATTCATTTTTCTAATTTATTAAAACAGTATAATTGTTTTTGTTTGATTTATAATGTTTTAAAAAAATAAAAAAAAATTGAAATTTAAATTAGAAACATTAACATAGAGCCCTAATGGGCATCCTTTGTATCAGATTGAGATGTCGTTGACTCTTACACATCACACCATGTTTTTTTATTCCACATTGAATTCAGAATTCTAGTTTATGTATCAATATTATTATTTTGTAACTTGAAATTTTGAATTAATTCTATAAAAAAAATAATTGTGAATCATAGTGGGTGTATCATTATTATATAGTGCATGAACATTTTTATAGGTTTTTTGACCTTCTGAATGAATTAATTTCATCAGGATTTAAAAAAATAAGTATCATATAAAAATGATAATTAAATTAACAAAATAGTGGAGTAAAACTGATGAAAATATTCACTATATAAGTAGTTGGAAGTCAGTTCTTCATGATTACTGTATTCAATTTGACACCATGTATTTGGAACATTCATATCTAAATAAATGTAATAGCTCTAGTGAATACAAGAACTGTGCACTTTCGTAGTAGTACTATAAAAATATAAATAAATAAAGGATTTATATATTTTAAATTAAACAATAATTATAATCAGAAACAACTTGTTAGGGATGGTGATTTATCAATTGAATTTGATATCTTTCATAAATTTTAAAATATAATAACCAAAATATTTTCCATTAGTTTGTTCTAGGAACTATTGAATAATTGATAAAATTAAGTGATTTTTTTGGTATATGTTTTTATAGTGGAATGTTATTATTTATACCCTTATAAATATTCACTTTCAGTAGTAGAAATACTTTATGAGCTCATGGAATGTCCTCATTCCATTATTTTGAAAATTTTTAAACATCACACTATCATAACATGATATCCCTTTAATCATAATATAAAATTAATAAATTGAATTTTAATTGTACAATATTTAATTTAGTTTAATAAAAATCTATAAAACTCATCATGCGTTTTTTGGAATTTTGGGTATCCATGAATTGAATAAATAAATTAAATTATTTATTTATCCAAATTGATTGTAATAAGTTACCAATGATTCCTAAAAAATTAATATGTAATCAAATAAAGGAAAATATATATTTTTAGATTTAATTTTAAATTTTTACCCCTAATCATTAGTATTAAGAGGTTTTTATCATCAATATGTTTTCTTCCAACTAGTATGGACAATAATTATACTATTACTTTAACATTATTAAGTCCCAATTACAATATTGTTATATATGATAATTGATGACCAATGAGTGCACATTTTTTATCACAATGGATTATATTCATATAATATTGATATATACACCTTTAAAAAAATTAGAATAATATTTACGACTAATTAACATAGTCGATTAACCATTATATTAAAAAAGCATGAAAACACACCTCAGGGATAATTTTAAAGTGGATACTCATATGTATTTATGATTTAAGATTTTATTTACATTCTAATGACCAATATAGTATATAATGGCCTCTCTATACATCTTTTCTTAAAATTAAATTATGTTCAAATCACCATTTTCTAGCATTGTATCCTCATGAACATTTAATTTTAGTATATTCAAAAGCTGAATGGGTGGGAGATATGTACTTTTGAAGGAATTTTCAATTTTTTGGTTGATCATATAGATTTTTTTTATTCAATATTCAATTTTAACCCCTTCCCTTTTCCATTTATTATAAAATTTTCAAGTATAAACATTTAATCATTTATTTTTTAAGGATTTTTATAAATATATAAATCATGAATGAATACCTCATTTTTGACATGTATGTCTACAAGAACTAACATTCATGATATTAATGTTTCAATATTTTGATCAATTGTATGAATATCTTCGTCATCATGTTGAATAGAAATCTCATCACAGGGATCATGAGTTATTAGAATCCCTCCTCTCTCATGACATATTGTGAGTTTTTACTTTATAGAATATCTCTTTGTATATTGAATAAGTTAACCCTTGGAACATGGATATGTGTGGGTGTTGATATATATAAATCATGTAATTTTCACAATGTAGAATACTAGTATAGGAATGTTTTTTTATGTTTCCTGATTCAAATTTCAAATAAACAAAAATGAAAATATTTATTACTCTTCTATGAAATACATTTGAGGAGAATGGATGACCTCAAAGAAAGGTGGTCGTGGGATCATCACATAGTGATTGTTGTTGTTTCGTTTCATCACTATGATTCCATCCCATAATATTTTTTATTAACTCTAATTTCCAATTATTTTTCCCTTATATAGTAGTTAATCATTTTTAAAATTCACATAATTTCTTATCTTTGTCACAGTTCTCATGTCTTCTCTAAAAAATTATTCACGGTGGAACCCCAAAACTAGAACCTCTAAAGCAACCATACTTCTTAGGCTACATCAATACTAATAATAGTACCTAATCATTGAATACAACTGATGATGATTCCGGTGTCTAGGTGGGATAAAAATATTATAATAGAATTAATCCATAGTATGTAATGAAAATATAAATTTTTTATTATATCATACATACACATGATTCCCACACTTTATATGTTTTTTCACATTTTAGTAGACCACATTTATTTAAACATTCCACCTTATATATGACATTAGGTGGCACGATAGTGTATTTGGATTTCAATTCATCAATCATCATATAATGAAATGAATTTTATTTATTTATTCATGTCACATAATAGATATATAATTGATTTAAAATATGTAACATCTTTTCAAGTGAAGAATACCCCATACAGTCCTTATAATATGGGTACCATGGTTTTTCATCATGTTGATTATTTTCATCAAACATGATTCATTTAATAAATTTAAAATTATTTATCAAATTGATTAATAAATTTATTTTCATGTATGTAATTAATTCCTTGTAACAATGTACATGAATAGATGTCTCTTCATAGTGATAGATAAATGCATCTAATGATGGTTGGTTTGTTAGGTGTACATAATTATTTTGTGGTGAAGTTTTATTTTTTCCTTCGGTATGTTTTGGATAATATTTTGTAAGAGTTAGATGAAATAATCCATGATCAATATTAAATAGAAATTATAAAAAAATTTGGGAGATATCTACTATAAATTCTATCTAAAATGGATTATGAATATTAAATAATTGTTTTATTATTTTGTTTTTAGTAAAATAATGATAGTATATCTGAACATTACATTAATCTCTTACCAAATTAGTTCTCTATGTGTGGTCCCAAAATTGGGCCACAAAATACATCAATCAGCATGCACATTCATGTATTGATCACATTATAACTATTAAACATGGACTTGTTTGTGTTAACATTCTATCTACATGAATTCAATCCGTAAATTGATGTTATAAATTTTTTTATCACATTAATTATTCTTACTAACACTATCAAACAAGGAAACTCTTATTTTTTTAGAGAATATTTTGTTCCCCATCTACAATTTACCTAGCGTCAACATCATCATCATCTAATTCATATGGATCATTTTAATCAACATATGCATAATTTTTTTGATCCTTTATATTCAGAGCATCAACCTATTGATAAAAAACTATTTCATTGGACTAGAAGACTTGTCATGTGTAGAAGTCATTATCTAAAAAATTGGATGAAATTATATTTTAGATTACAGAATTATAACTGTGAATAGACACTAATATGTGGTATTGTAGTGTATTTTACCAAATAATATATAAAATTATTATTAAAACCTCAAATTTAAATGTAACATGGTATTTTACTCCTCTATAAATTATCGAAAATCCTATCATTATTGTGTACTATAACATTCACGGACATGTCAGAATTGGGCTACTATGAAATAATTGTCACACAGAAATGAAAGGGCCAACCCTATGTAGTTTTCTGACACTTTTTTGGTTTTTTTCAATAACAGAACAATTTACCACATTTAGTTTTTATATATAGAACAAAAAATAATTGTAATAACTATGATTCCATTATAGACATTTTATCTTTAAAACATTACATAATGAAATCCACTTTCACAAATTTCAATTCATCAATTTTAACTGTACTACACTTATTAACACACCTGAAATGAGGAAAAATAACATATAATTTTGTATAATATAAAAACGATGTTTTTTTATTATTACAAATTTTTAAATATTCCCATAAATTGATTTTCAATCCTTTGTAACAGATACATAAAAGACTTCTTCCAGAAGTGTACCTGCATAATTTTTCATGGTCATTTGCTCATCATGCGAATCTATATAGAGTGTATAACCATTAATTACGTATCCTTTATAATATAATACATTCACACTTGTTCCTTTGACTAGCAATCAAAGTCATTTTGAATTTAAAACTGGATTTTCAATTGACACATTTAAAATATGGTTTTGAAAACATAATATAAATTATTTATTATTTGTATTTGATATCCATATTTAATGACTTTATTGAATCAAATTACTAATAATTACATTATGTATTCTAATATATGAATCAACCTCTAAGATGTTATGTAATACATAATGGTGAGTCTTATTTCACTATATAATAGTAATTGTGACAACATATATACATGAAGTTACTTCACTCACATGATTCATAGATTGATGAGACTTTTCTAGACCAAATCATTCCACATAGTACAGGTTGTCAGTGAAGAATTTAATGTCTTCCTCGATGACATATCCTAATGCAAAAGAAACTTCTAAAAAATATCTTTTTTTAACATACCATTTAAAATTAATTACATAACATTCAATGGGGAACATCCATCAATCCTATACATGACCACATTATAATGTATCCCTTATCAAGTGAACCATCAATTGAACCAATATATGAATCATTTAAAGTAGGAAGAAAATTTCCAATTCACATAATATGAAAATAAATTCCTTTCCCATAGTTGGAAATTTTATTAGTTATATAAAATTTATACATATAGCATTGAAAAATATATAGATATTAGTTAATGAAGGATGGACGTTCTTGGGAATAATTCAATGTAAAACTACAAGAATTAGAACATTAATCCAATATGACACCATGTGTTTCATACACATCAACATTAAATCGTTCATTGGAATGGTATTATTGATATTTCATGAATACCCCTATAAACCCTTTACACTATTCAAGAAGTTATAATACGAATATATATCTTTCCTGGAATGTTTTTTTTGCATCTAGAGGAAGAATATAATTTTCTCATTATTCACTAGCACAAACTCTTCTTATATCCCCATGTTAATCATGTCCAACCTAGCTTTAATTCAGTCAATAGAATTACTAACATTTGAAAAATTATAGTGTGGTAATTGGAAAAATATATCTTCTTCCAACTATGTTTTGTATTGTTTTTCAAAAATGTTTGCAAAAAACATTTTATATATCTTTTATTTTATCAAATAGTTGATCATATGTTAGTGTATATTATATTGTTTCAGCTTTTGAACTCATATCAAATGTTTTTTCCAATATTGGTACTTATGTTAACAGGGTTTAATTTTGTGATTTTCTAAAAATGTTATCGTTGATTAATATATCAATATAATTGATTGTGTACCTTTTTCAGTAATGGTACATCATTGGGTTCCTTCAATGATATATCTTAAAAAATATCTATATGACGGATAGTCATTTATCATCTTTTACAAAATGGATCATAAATTGAAATATTAATTTTTGTATGAATAATAAAATTTATAACCAGAATCAAAAAAATATTTTAAAATCCTTGAACAATGGGGAAAAGTAAACCTAAATATCATTAAGCGGTTGTTATGGTTCTAATATTAGTAGAGATAACATAATTTAGTTTTTATTCCATGCATAACCATGATGTAAATTTATAATAAACTAAGATAAATCGTTATGTATTGTGATTATAACTTCGAAAACAAAAAAAGATTCGTTCTATTTATAGTTGGTTCAAGATAAAGGTTTCTCACATCATTTCCAAAATTTAGGATACTCATGATAAATTATCCCCCACTATAGAGATTCTTCCATGTAAAAATGTTTCCCATCCCAATTATGTGAATCTTCAAGCCACATCAATTTTCTTATACCCCCCACTAACATATACGTATATAAACCATGTAATGAATGGAAATAACCCTCTAACTATCATAGTACCTAACTAACCTTTATAGTATCAATAAGATACACACTTTGTGGGTATTTTATAAGTGATTTATGGTCCTTGAGAAATAGTATATAGTATTTTTGATAGTAATGTATTATTTTATGCATCATTACCATTTATTATATCATTCGTTTAACGTCAAATGATCAGAATGAAAGGTCATTATCTTGGAGGGAATGTGCTTCAAGGGAGTGTGTACCTCAATTAAAGTGGTGTCACTCTATCAATTTTCATATTTTAATTTAAATATCATTTGTATGTATTAAAACACTATATATTTAGAATATGCATCATATGATAGCATATAAGAACAACTCTTTAACATATCAAACAATTTTTCACAATAAAAAAGTTAAACGTCAACATTCATTTTCATTTCCTCAAATGATATTCATCCTCACTGACATCAGTAATCACATCCTTGTTATGGTATTTAATATTTTTTAGAATTTTAGTCATTTTATATAATCCCTTAAATATACTTTTATCATAGTCTCTTGCAATATTCACTATTTGACTATATTTGGCCCAAAATTTATAACTTCATTCTATTCTGTGATTGGTTAAGAGTTTATAAAACTCCTCTGGACTAATTATTCTTGAAAAAAACAACATAATCATAGAAAAATAATTTTAGAGGGGTAAAAATTATGAACATTTCCAAACATGATTAACTATTTCACCCCATAATCTTATATTTTTATGTAACATTGTAAATCACTTAAATTTAATTCATATTAATCCTATTTAATTTAGTAATATTAATATTTGAAAAAAATAAATAAATTCATAGAAATTTTGAATATGGATCCCATAAACAGTCATTCTTAAAAATCATGTATGGTACATGAAGTCATTGATCTATGACACTAATATCTGAATGATCAGTATTGAATTTTTTTGAAGAGGTATAAATTATAAAACGAAAGGTATGTGTGATATCAATAATGTTACAAAAAATATAATAAAATTTCAATCTATTAAAAAACCTAGATATCTATCAAAGTATTAATTCAATGATATATCATATGATTAAATAAATAGAAATGTCCAAGAAAAAGTGTCCTGATATTGAAATCAATAAGAGGGATGAGTTGGTGTTTATTCGTTTCTTCACTTGTTACGTAGAGGGCCATGTGGTGTCTTAGTTATAGTATTCATAGTATATGAACTTGATATTTTTTTAGATGATGAAATCATAGAGAGGGTCTAATCACAAGGTCTTCAAAAACCAATGTTTTAATAAACTCTTGTATTTAATTCAAATGAATGATAAGTATTGAGCTGAGGTTCATAGGTTCAATTCCAATTTAATAAAATTATCATTTTATCAATGGGGCCTATTAAAAACAAATTTATATCAATTAATTTCATTAATCACAACATGTGAATTTAAAACCAAACATTTTTTAATTCAAATTAAAAAATTTTAAACAACCAAAGATCCATAAAATACTATCAATATCTTCTTAATAAATAATAACATAATTAAATCGCCTATTTTAAAAAATTGCATGAATGTGAAATATGTTTCCATGAGCCTTTTAGTTTTAATGGATTGCAAAAATTTTAAAATAATATTTTAATAATCCAATTTTTTTTAAAAAAAAATTAAAACTACATTTGAGATATAGATTTTATGTTACTGATCCACCATTTGTCCTTAAACATATATGAATTTATAAATATAGATACCATTCATATCGTTTCACATATTCACAAATCAATGTGTGACGATATGCAATAATGTATCTATATTTATATTTATGTTTTCTTCATTTAATTACATAGTTAACATCCAATGAAAAAACATATATTCATTTTCTTAGTAAAACACTTTACAAATCAACTATAAATATCTTGACCTAAAAATATTTTAAACATGCATCAAGAACATATAAATGACGTCAAGTAACACAAATTTTTATAATATTAATAACAATATCAAGAATATAAACTAGTTTTAAATACTCATTATGTAGTGTATTAGGTTGGAGTTTTTAGTTAGTGGTGGAGTCGAGTATTTCAATGTACATACTAGTAGATTTATTTTGTTATCAACATAGGCATTTAAGACATTAAATATCATGTTTCGACATAGTCAAAGTTATATGGTTGTAATATAACATGTGCTTGGTAGTGATGTAATATAAACTTCTAACACCGTGTATGTAATTGATGCCACCCTTGTTCTGGTTATATCATATCATTATTTTCCTTCATAAATGATAGTTCATTATGCATGTAACCAGTTAAAATCACATGACACAAAATGCAATATGTTGTTGTAATATTACTCATTCTCAAATTATCATGGTTTTTGTAATACTATATTCTTAAAATGTGTATCTGGGGTCTCAATTGATATTTAATTACACACTAGTCATTTTTCTTGAATGTGCCATACACACCATCAATATGTCATGTCATTATTTGCATCCATAATCTATGTTCCTAACACTTGTGTTAGTTCCATATCACATGTGTCAAATATTTTTTAAATGATAATACATTAAAATATAAATATATATAACAATATTGTTAAAAAACCTAAAAAATATTTAAAAAATATTAAAATGAATTAATTTTACATCAAGATAGAAATTTTATGAAGTAAAATAAATAAAAAATATAGAATATAAATAATGATTATGTGTGTGAATATCAAAAGTATCATTAAATAATTTTTATCAAGTGATATAATAATAGAAAATGGGAACAAATCACAAAAACTAAATTAAACCCATTTCATAATTTCTATAATAATTGCAAACAAATCAAGAGATTTTAAAATGATTGGAGTTATAATTCATGGTAATGGATATAAATGGGAAGAGTTTTTTTATTTTAATCAATGGGATGAGGGAAAATTGGAACATGGAGATAAATACCATTTCTACATCGCAATAAAATATTAATACTTATCATTTTCAGTAACCGCCTTACTGGAAAAGTGGGAAGGGATTTTTGTGGTGCACAACTCATATCTATTTGCAGTCAGAGTGAGAAATTAGGATGAATGTGTGAAATAACCATGATAGAAAGGGAGAGGCTCAATCACCAATGTCCTAATAGGGGATAGGTTGGAGAATCAATGAGTTATATCGATGAAACCTAATATTGATTGTTTTCACCGTAAAAAAACTTTGTCAAAATAAGAAAACACAAAGATGTTTGAGTGGGCGTGATGGATCCCACGTAACATTCCATAGGTTTTGAGAGTGTCATTTCATCTGAAATATTCAATGGAGGGTGATGACATGGTGAGGACTAGACATGAGTTCCATAAGAGAATGAACTATATGGTGATAGAAAACTCTATTAGGGTTCACTTTAAAATATCTTCAAGTGTTTTATTAGCGCTTTTAGGAAAGTCCATATAAAGAGTGGATTTATTAATGATAAAATAAATAATCTTAGATAAAACAAAAGATTTTCATCACATTCATAGCACTGATAATGGTGAAATTTTAATAATATAATAAATTTAATTTAATAATTTAAAATTATATTATTATAAATAAATATAAATGTATAAAATTATATAAAAATATTTATATAATTGTTAGTACATTTAAAGGAATGTTAATATGAATTTGTAAATATAAATTTAAATAAATATAAATAAATATAACTATAATAAATAATAATTTTTCTAACTAATGTTATATTAATATATTTTTAAAAGTGTATTTGTTAAATTAATAATAGATATATATATTTGTAGTAATAATTATAAATTAATATATGTCTAAATATTATTGAATAATTATAAATATAAACATATCATTATATATAAATTATAATGTTATAAATACAAGAATTCAAATATAAAATTTTAATAATACATCACTTATATTAATAATTTTTTTTTGTAAAATAATAATAATATATCGTATTTATATTAATAATATATATGAATTTTTTATTTATGTTATATAAATAATCATTAATTTTGTTTATATAATTATGATAATAATATATATATTAACAAAACATTTTTAATAAAAGTTTTTATTAGCCCATTGAAATGTTATGATAAAGATGCATATTTAACAATGAAAAAAATATTCTGATATAGGTGATGACATTATCTGTTCTTTTTTATTTATGATAAAACTTTCTATTATCACACCTTTTATGATGATCTTATAAATGTTATCCTTTTAACTTCACAGTATTTTTAGTGATAATAAAACCTAGCAATGGATAAAGCATGATCATTGGTAGTGTATATTACCTAGGGACCACATGAACATTATAAAAATAATGCATTGGGAACTAGTTCTACTTCCTAGCTACCAAATCATAGGAATACTCCTCCCCTGTCCCCCCAGTAGTCCCATCCTTGTATCCAGAAATGGAAAACCAAATAGACCTTGATGACCACCATTATCCATGGTGAGAACCTTAAAAAGTCCATGATTGAAGCCACATATAAAAGCACAAGTCCCATACGATAAGATATTTCAACGTAGTATGGACCCTTTAATCATCGATTCCTCAGATAATATAATAATTCACGTCATCATCCCATATTTTTGGAACCATCAGGGATCTATAGTATTGGAGTTTCATTATATTGGGAGTCCGTATTGGAAAGAAACATAAGTAGTATCTTATGGCTAGATGGTGAATTTATTCCCCATCTCATGATCTTGGATAGATAGAGAATACTTCATTGTGTAATCTCTATGTATTTAGTTTTATTATTCATTATCCTCCTACATCTGTATTCCATACAACATTGTGGCCTTGAAACTTTCTAGATGATAGAATAATGGTGTTTGTAATTAGGCATGAAACACATGATGTTCCCATTGACAAATTTATCAATCCTAAGTCATAAAAACAATAAGGATATGTAAATATCCTTGAGGAGCCTAAATGTGTTATATTTTTTCAAACCTAGTGTCACGCATCTGCACCCCATCATCCATCAAATCTTGTTTCTCGTACCATGTAACATTCACATGAGAATAAGAATATTCATTCGTCATGATATTAACACTATTACATTTCTTACTTGGGCCTCATATATAATTGTAATAATTAATTCCAATATTCTTGGTGAGACAATCCATTAAAGGGATATATTACTGATGACAATTTAAAGGGAAACTCTATATAAATAAGCCTCCCTTAATTATCTATTATCATATCTTTAATGAGATGGATGTCCCTGAAGAATGACATTTAAAAAAAATAATCGATATCTTTGTTATATGACATTAAACTGGGTGATAATGACACTATAACATGATGCATGATCTAGATTCTTCAACACACAACCCTCTTTAATTCTATTATAAATCACATTAAAAAAAGATGTTTATTTTTGTTTTATCATCATTTTCTCTTAGAGTGGTAAAAATGGAATTGAGTAAAATTTATAAGATAAATATGATTGAATGTCATAGAGATCAAGTATTTACCATAATGATTATGTTTGTTCTATGTAGATCAATGCATTTAGGTAGTTACCTAGTAGGAGAAATTTGATATACTTCCATATTTGGTGTAATTGTGGTGTAGAGACAGGCTGCCGCAAAGGCTGGTTGGGTGTCGTGACATGGAAGTGATGGCTGCAGCATAATGTACTTAGGTAGGAATTTGGTTTGTTCTTCCTTTTTATAAATCCTTGAAGTGTGGATATTCACATACTAACAGACTCCATTTTGGTTTCTATGTGATTCGGGGTGGTGGTTTAGGCCATGGTGTATCCTCTACCATGGTCAATATGAACAAAAACATATACCTAATTGTGATTTTTAAACACGGTTTTAACAATCATGCTACAATATTTTATAGGGTTACTATGACATGGTGTGGGTGTTATGAGGTATAATATTATTAGAAACATATATAAATACCTGAGGACACCACAATTCACTATTTCATTTCCACCATTAAACGATTATGCTAATATTTTTTGTATTAAAAATTATAGAAATAATAAAAAACGTCATTTCATTTGTGATTAATTTATTTTGTTTTGATCACCCTTAAAAAGGTCAATATTACATGTTTTAATGAATTATTTGTAAGAGGAGGTGATTTGGAGGCCATGGATATGATCCCAAAGGAAATGGGACAAACTTCCTGAGAACCAAAGATATATGTCTATTTTTATGGACATTATGAGATATCCATGCATCTATATGGGATCAATTTTTTTAGATCCAAAACTACATTGACTGTAACTCATATAAAGGAACATTGCTTTATTTTTCCATCTAGTGGCACATTCAAATTATTCTGTTTGCGGGAATTAATCAACCTAATTTAAGACGTTTAGTTCATTTTTTGACCATATCTACCAATCTAAATGTCTAATGGCCACCACATTTCACATCTACATAATAAAAAGTAATAAAAATAACTCTTATATATTTTCCAAGTCGTTATATGGCTATATAGTATTCCAAAACTGAGAAACAAGTGGTACATAAAAAAGAGGGTTCTCAATACCATGTACCACGTTGTCTATAAAAAATGACCATGGGAACATCATTTGAATGTTTGACCATAATGATAAGATCATACTATATGGAGACCCCACAGAGTTCTCTCATCATCCAAGAATCTCTAGAGGCCCCTATCCTTATATGATGATTAAGGATGAAGGAAAATTTCTACCCGAGCCTCCTCCTCCTCTCGATGGAGAGCTAAATGGTTGTCTATCATTTCATGGGAGATCTAGATATATGGTAACGAGTTCCAAAATTTGTTTCTCTACTAGTTTTATGTAATTTTTGTGATAATTATTTCAATTATGTTTACCCTTTATGATATTATCCTTTGAATACATTTCATTTTTTATAATTTAGTAAAATAATTTTTATCTCAACACTGATTAGGTTGAGATTTCAAGTGGAAATATTTTATTGTTATGATTTGAAAAGACAAGAATCCTATTTATCTCACCCATACATAATATTTATTTATTATTTTTTAGCCTTTATTTTCTTTGTTTGACACCCAAACCATGATAATATGATTGTTGTGTTAAAGGGTGTTTTTTTGAGCATCTTTTTATGAAGCAATAAGAAAATTGAGATCTTGAAAACCAGCAATCAAAGAATTCCATTAAGTCCTGGGTATATTTTCACAATGTTGAACTCACCAAGATTTTAAGTGAACTTGGAATTATATTATTTTGTAAAAATTATAAAACTTCAGCTTTATTTCCAACTATTAAACTCTTTAAATAAAATTATTTTTATAAAACTGTTATCATAACCACCCTCATCTTTTGTTCCTTTTTATTAAAAATTCACTCTTTAATCCACTGACGATCCTTTAGAGACAACCTAGGGTATTTCCTATAACGTAAATAAACACCAAATTCATTATCAAATTAACATTTCACGACAACACAGTACAATTTTGGAATTGTTTCTGTGGACCAATTTAATTTTTAGTATGTGTTTCTATAAGATAATTTCTTAATATTTATTTGTTTTCTCCTCAACATTTTCAATCCATTTGGGTAATGACTTATTTATAATGTATGTTTAGTACATTATGGATTATATTCTATTATATTTAGAACCATTCAGACCCAATCCAAAGAGGATCCTTCATTAATGACACTGAGACACACGGGACAAGACTTTGAAGGAGAGCACACCACACATTGAAACTCTTCTCCATTGTTCTTATTCTTCTTCTGGAACCCACATTGATACTAAAATAAACTTTTATGACATAGCAAAAAACAATATAACACTAAAATAACTGATCACGCCAGATGTTGATATCCAACCCGCTTACATTCAAATACTATGAGAGGAACCCAATTTTGAAGTCAAATCTGGTTTAATTCATTTATTACAATGATTCCATGGATATCCTGGACAGGATTCACACAAGAATGTAACAGAATTTATCATTGTTTATTCAACATTAAAACTTTCTAATATTGATGAGTAACAAGTAAATCCTACATAATTATTCTTTTATTAATAAGATATAGAAAAATATTGTATTTACACTGTTAATTCACTAATAAGTGGCTGGGCAGACATGAAACTCCTTTTTATTGAAAAACATTTCCCAACCTATCAAACTACAATAATTTGGAAAATATATGTAATATAAGAATATCACATGGTGAAACACTTCATGAATATTGGGAATGATTTAAAAGATTATTTTCAAGTTGTACACACCACCAAATAAGTGATCAACATTTAATACATTATTTTTATGTTGATTTAATTCCAATTGATCGTAATACGATTAATGCTACAGTGGGTGGTTCACTTCTGATAAAATCCCATTTTCTGCAAGGACCCAAATTGAGAACATGGAAAATAACTCTAAAATTTTTATTTCAATGTCTAGTGTACCCATTTGAGGTGTCCATGAGGTGAAAATTGTTGAATTCAAGAATAAGGTGGAAATAATGTTTGAAGAGGTAAGAACACTTCAACAACATTATCTATCCTAAGGGAAATCCAAATCTCCTCCTCCCATCCATTTTGGTACATGTTCTTTTGAAACCCACTACTCTGACCAATGACCCCAATTAAAATAATCTTATGAGATTTGTGAGGAAATATTTCTTGGCTGCCCCTTTAACCAACCATTTATGAAAGACCCAAACAATCCATCCCAACCTGGGTGGAATGAAAACCAGGATTATTGGAAAGGGGGTATTAAAACCAACCTCAATAAAAATGGAACTAACCGTGGAAGAGTAGTCATCCACCACCACCACCTCGAAATACCAAACAACCACAAAGTCCTTCCCAACCACCCCCTCAAAAACCTGATCCTAGCCTTGAATATATGATGATGGAAATGGCTTCCAACAATCTCTAATTCAAAATAATCACCCAAGAAAAAATACAATACATAAGAACCCAATTAGGCCATCTTTCAAACTATGTGGGGGAATTCAAAGTCATGGGTTTAGTAAGCTACAATATCAACAAGTAGTTAAACCTCAGTATAAAATAAATTTTATTGAAATCACCTTTAGTAGTGGAACTCAGCTTAAAACACTAATGATCCCTCTAATTGATTTATCTCTTCTGGAGGAAACCACTATTCCAGCCACTGAAATAAATAGTCAAAGAGAAGAAAATATTTTTCTAGAGGGAATCCTTTCTAATGGAATGAGTGTGTCTTTTGATTAGCCACCTAGCCCAATAATTCCTCTCCTATTTCCAAGAAGGTCTACCCAAACATGAAAACAAATGAAACTAAACATGATATGAAAATATTGGAAAATTTCAAAAAACGTTCATGTCAACATCCCATTGATTGATGTTGTGAAGAAAATTCCATGATACAACAAGTTTATAAAGGAGATGTGTACACACCGAAGGAAACTTTGTAGAGATGAAATGGTGATCTTGGGGAGGAGTGTATCAGTATTCGTAGATCCATCAATTTCTACCAAGTGAAATGATCCTGGGACATTCCCGATTCCATGTATCCTAGGGGTGTAATCACTTTACAATGATATGCTTTATTCAAGATCTTCTATAAATGTGATGACACACTCCATTTACTCTACATTGCATGTCTGGGATCTGAAGCCCACTATAATTTTTATTTAGCTAGAAAATCAGAGTACATCACACCCTTCTGGTGTTTTGGGGTATGTTCTTATGAGGGTGAAGAATTTAATTTTTCCAGATAATTTTTATGTGCATTAAATCGATGATGATAGAATGATGGACATGCACCAATTATGTTGGGGAGAGCCATCTTTAAAACCATTAAAACCATAATTAATGTCCATAATGGTACATTATCTTTGGAGTTTGGTGGTGACATTGTGAACTTCAATATCCATGATTCCATGAATCACCCCTCATAAGCACATTCTTATCTCCATGATAATTCAAATGATATACTCCCTTATCCTGAAAAAACATTTTTCCATTCCCCTGGTCCTATTTCTATGTTTTTATCATTGATTGAAATGATAAGAAATGAACCAGGCATTGATATTTGTACTGGTCTAGAAAAAATTCAAATATGTGTATTAATTGATGATTTATTGAATAGTGAGGATCCACTGACCATTGACGACACTACTAAGATTGTAAAATCTCATATGACAACTAAGGATGATACCATTGAGTAGTTATATGAGATTAATGAAAAATAACTTTTACACCCTACCATAAATCTAATGTCCACCTGAATAGGAACTGAAACAACACCATCATGATTTAAAATATTCATATCATGAGAAAAAACAAGATATCTATCATCATCGCGAGTTCACTCCCTCTTGATTAGAATACGAGACTGCTTGATCTTTTTAGAGAGTATAAATAGGCTTTTGGGGGGTCACTTGCTGACATTCCATGTATTATCCAATTAATTTTCACACATAATATATTGATAAATGATGTGGCTAAACCAGTGATATAGTCACAAAATAAACTGATCCCAAACCACTTATTTTTTGTCAAAAAATAAGTATTGGAAAAATTTACCACATCTCTAACAGCCATTGGTTCAGTCATGTTATAGTAGTTCCTAAAAACAGTCTTACATTGATAAAAAAATTATGAATTTTTTCAAACTCACGTATAGAATAGTTTTCAAGTCTTCATAGACTTTCTCCAACTAAACCAACACACTAGGAAAGACCATATCCCTTTTCCATTCATTAAAAAAATTCCTAGGAGTATAGATGGGAAGTCCCATTACTGTTATCTTGATGGGTATTATTGATAATATCTGATCCATAATTATATTTAAGATTACGAAAAATAACCTTCACTTTCCCCTTTAGAACATTTTCCTATATATGTATTCCATTTGGTCAATGTAATGCTCTAGGTACTTTCATGTGATGTATGGTTAGTATTTTTCAAATTAAGTGTATAATTTCATGGAAATATTCATGGATAATTTCACTATTTATGGATCCTCATTTTTTGAATGTTTGAGTACTATTGGTTCAGTCCAATATCGTTGAATTGAAAATAATCTTGTACTAAATTATGAGAAATATCATTTCATGGTTAGAAAAGGTATAGTTTAGGGAAATGTCACTTCAGGGGATGGTATCCAAGCAAATAAATCAAAAGTGGATAGAATTTATTCCCTACCATTCCCCATAAATGTATTGTATGTACAGTCATTCTTAGTTCATGTTGGATTTAACCATCATTTCATTCGAGAACTTAGTAAAATTTCACTCCCCCTCTCCCAATTGCTCCAAAAAGAAAATTATTTTTTATAAAGAATGTGAGAAAGCTTTTAATAAGTTGAAATAAAGTTGCACATCACCCTCGGTAATCCAACCACCTTAGTGGGAATAAATATTTGAGCTCATTTGTGATGCCTAAAACAATATAGTTGGGTTGTTATTATCAAAACGGGTTAATCGAGCTCCACATGTCCTTTCACATGCTTCACGTGCACCAGAACCTACACAAGAAAACTACACCACAACTGAAAAATAAAACCATATCATTGTGTTTTCCTTGGATAAATTCTTGTTGTATTTTCTAGGGTGGAAAATCACTGTGTTCTCATAACATGAAGCCATCCGGTATCTCCTTAAGAAACTATAAGACAAACCATGTCTCATTCATTGGATGCACCTCCTTATGAAATTAAATATAGAAATTAGAGATAAAAGGGGACATAGAATGATGTGGATGACCATATCAGTATGATCCACACATCCACCAATATTAAATCATCCACCTGTATTCTAATAAATAACATGTTTCTTGATGATAAATCGTGAGGAGCACATGATATTATTCTATGGTATAATAAAATTTTAAATTATTTGGTAGCATCTTGCATTCCTACTGATTTCAACAAAAACCATTCTAGTCATTTTAATCATGAATCTTATCAGTATATTCGTGATGATGCCTAAATTTGGAGAACATGTAGAGATCAAGTCCATAGGCTTTGGGTTCCTAATAATGAGTTTCAGTCTATCCTATGATTCTTCCACTTTAGTCCCTAATGGACTTCTTTAAAAGTACTTGATTCATGTATTTTTTGGCAATACTTTTTTTGGATTCCCATGATTTTTTAAATTTTTTCTTCATTGTCAAATAATGGGTAATGACTCTAACTAAAATAATATACCAGAACAACCATTTCTATTTCATGAAATTTTTTTATGTGTGGGGATGTGAATTTATGGGGACACTTACAAATTCCTTTGGCAACTAGTAAATTATTCAAGAACTTGATTACATCTCAAAAATGGGTAAAGGCACATGCCACAAAGATATATGATTCCAAAATAGTTATAGATTTTCTAAGAACAAAAATTTTATGTTGGTTTGGATTACCTAGGTTCACAATCAGTGACTAGGGTTATCATTTTTTCATCTGAACAATGAAATACCTATTGCATTATTATGTGGTCGGTCATCGATTTTCTAATGCATACCACTCACAGAACAATGTTCAAGAAGAGGTGTCAAATAGAGAGGTAAACCAAATTCTATAAAAAATTCAATCTAATAGTAATGATTGGAGTCTTAGACATGTTGATTCATTAAGGGATTAACATACTTCTTTTAAAACCCCAATTTGAATTTCACCTAATATGTATTTTTGGAAAGAGTCGTCACCTCCCAATTGAGATTGAGCATTGAGATTAATGGGATATCAAACAATGAAATTATAATCTTTCTAGCGATGATGCTCAAATGAAGTTGGAGATTTGTGAGACGGAGGGAATTAGAAGAGATGAATTTGAGAACTTCAGTATTTATAAAGACTAAATTGTGGATATCCATGAACGTCCCATCCTAAATCTTAAATTACACATTGGAAAAAAGGTCTTCCTCTACAATTAATGGTTGATGTTGAATCTAGGTAAGGTTTTTCCCACTAATTTGGACCATACACTTTTAAAAATGTATCATCTTTTGGGGTTGTTCAGTTTCAAAATGACGAAACTAAGAAAACCTTCAATGTCAACGGGCTGCGGCTAAAGCACTTCCACAATGAACATTAAGAGATACTGATTTAGGAACTCTATTTTCACGATGCAACATACCAATGACACCAACTAGGTTTTATCCTTATTTACCATATTTTATTTTATTATAGTGAGGGAATTTCACAAGTTATGTGTGTGTGTGGGGGGGGGGTATGGGTACATTTTTGGGTTAGTTTGGAATTTTCATCATTTATCCCTCTCTATTTTCTAACTTTTTGATTAGTTTTTTCACTACACCACCATGTTTTCTCCCTCTATTTTGTGTCAAAATGTTAATTTATCATGTAAATATAATCCCTCTTTAAAATAATTCCAAATCATTTTTCAACCTTGAGTTGACTGTGTGGAAAATTATATTTTGTTCAAAAATGTTTTTTCACATGAATGTTTATATGGAATGTTTTTCTAGAATTTATATTTCCAAATAATTCTTAGGTGTTTAATATATTGTTGAAACCCCTAACTCATTAGAACTAACATGTATTTTAATCCCTTAACTAAGAGACATTATAATCCCTTTATTGCATATTTTTCCTTCTAATAACTTTCTTGAGAGTCTCATGTCTTGTAGTGAAAATTTAAAATTCATTGATTCTATTTGAATCCATAATATTCAAGTGTTCAACATTCATGATAAAGGGATTCCTTCATTGAAAATCCCTATGTACAATTAACCCCTATTTTGGAAACAATGAAATTTTACCCTTCTTAACCATTATAGACCATGAAATGCCTATTAGGTAGCCACATTACATGAACATATATTCCTAACTACGTGTCCTGTTGTGAAAATTCTTGTTTTACATTAAGAAAGTGTGGGGGGGATTTTGTTTCCTTGAAAAAATTCAAGAATGAGTCATTATTATGGTTTTATAGAAACAGTACCAACATTTTCCACGGGAAATGGGTTCAAAAGACATATTGTAACATTGATTTAGATATTATTTCTCATTATTTCAAATGAAAATTCTAATAAAGAAAATAGTTAAGTACATTGAAAAAAACTGAACAGAATGAATAAAACTAATGGAGAAAAGAGGAAATCTATTCATTATTATTCACTGATTGGCTATGACCCACACAAATAGACAATGAGAATAGGATGTTGGAAGTGATATTCTTTGTGAGGGGATGAGTTTTTATATTCATTGTGAAAACTTATTGAATTATGGAATGTTTTGTAAATATGATATTAAAAAAAACTCTTCTACCTCATATATTTTTTATAAATTAAATCCTACCAACCCTTAAACCTCGTAACAACCTTTTGGAATTCCTCTTGAGTGTAACATTATTTTATAACAATAGTGAACATAGAATTTGAAAAGAATGTTGTATGATAACATGAACTATGGGAAAACTATAATAACTTCACTTTAATATGTTCTTTGAGTGAATAGGGAAAATTTCTAGGTGAGGAAGGTTGTGACATATTGTATGAGAGAACAAATGAAGTTGAAAAAAATTCTAATGTGAGAGAAATAAAATGATATAAAAATTGATTTCATAAACAAGACATGATGAATACCATTTTAGTAGAATCTTGTAACTTTTCTCATCTTTTATTTAGGAATGCTACTTAGATATGATTTAAGACTTTTATTAAGAGTGTAAATTTTTAGGTGTGGGTGTGTGATCTCACCATGATTCACTATTTCATTTCCACCCTTATACAATTATTCTAAATATTTTTGTATTAAATATTATTTAAATAAAAAAATCACTTCATGTTTGATTAATTTATTTTGTTTTTATCACTATTAAAAAGTTTAATGTTACTTTATTGAAGAATTTATTGTAAGAGGAAGAGATCTGTAGGCCCCAGAGATGATCCATAAGGAAATGTGCCAAAATGCATGAGATCCCAAAGATTTATTATAAGGACTCGGCCTTAAACATTATATAATCTATAATTAAATGAATAATTATCATTGAGGATATTTTTAGGTTTATAGTATCGGAGAATTATTCCATAACTATTACATATCACCATGAAAATTACATTTAGACACTAGTACTCATTATGAATTTTATCATAAAATAAAAACTCTTAAAAAGAAACATGTCTAGTTCCATGTTTTAGACAACATTACTTTTCCTTGATTCCATCCCTAACCCTATTCATATTTAAGTCCTATGGAAAAAATTTCAAAAACATGGGATGATCATAAAAATCTTATTAAGGGTTACAAAATAAAAACAAAGAAACATTAACCCATCAATAAATATAAATAAATGAAACCATACTTTTCGATCATAATATACCTCATGAAATCATAATATTTATGAATAACACATGGAAATCATAAATCATTTAGGTAACTTATGGAATTTATAACAAACTTACATTATAGCTATCATAGCTACGTAGGAAGTGACATTTGGAATACCCATCACAGTATATTCTCTATATCTATTATGAGAATCATTAACATTTACATCTGTCATGTTACCCAATGTATTGGAGAGCTATCTTAGGCTCACCCACCCTAGGTTTATCACGGAACCACCTGTATACATAAACAATGCCCAATAACAGTAACATAATCATAACACATAACACACTCCTAAATGAAGGATAACATTTCCACATTCCAATCATAATATATCAAATCCAGATATTAAAATAAAAAATACTTTATCAAACTATTTTCAAAACCATTTAAAACATTAAATAAATAGATTTTTTAATAAAAGTGTCTCATAAATCATTGAATCTTCTAAATGAATTATCATTTGAAAAAATTAATTTTCATATAAATAAATCCTATAAACCATTCTAAAAACATGGACATTAATGAGAAATATTTAGTAAAATAAATCTTTAAAACATTTAAAATTTTATTTTAGTTAAAGAGTTTTTAAGAAAATGAGAGATGCTTGAATAAAAATAATTGAGGAATAATATTTAATCAGAACATTATAATATCATTAGAATAATGATATTCATGATATAATATGCCAAAGGTAAGTATATACACAATATAAGTGTGAATTGGTTCATAACAACAATGAAGTCTCAATGAACTGTAATTTGAGATGAAATCCCTTATAAAAAATGTATCCTTAGAATATGGATAAATCAATTAACTAATATTGTGTGAAAAATATAAATACAATCAATATGATTGGATATTCAGTGTAAATCAATCATATCACATTCACACATGTTCTTTTTAAGAAAAAATAAATGGCATGTATGTTTAACTCAATAATTGGAAATTGAGTTAAAATTATTCTTATCAAGTTAATATCGATGACTTGAGAATTTATCAAAAGAATTATTATGTATATCAAAAGTATATCCACAAAAAGGGGAGTGGAAATTAAAACATACATAAATAAATAGTTATTCTACACATAATAAAGATTAAAATACCCATAATTTGAATTATATTAAATAAGTAATACAAACATGGGAATTACATACCCCACACAAAATAAAATAGTGGAAAATATAGCATGAATCTCTCAGGAATAAAAATCGAGATGATAATCCCTTACCACGTTGTAATCAATTGATTTGTATGACCAAAAGTTAATAACCACCAAATTATTCACAGAATAACATGAAAATAAATATAATCATGATAATATATATCAATTGGTAGTACTAAACACACAACATGAAATAAATTAGTGGCGAACAGTGGGAATCACCCAAAATTAAAAGTGAGATAAGAAACCCCTTACCTCATGTCTGCCATGAATAGTTTTTCATTTTTTTCTAGAATAATAGACTTATGATAATATATACTTGATTAAGAACATTTTTCAAGTTTATTATTCCTTTTATATCATTAATTACCATGTAATCAATATTATTTAACCATTTAAGTTAATAATGGACGTTTTGTCGATAGTTAGTACTTGAGTAAAAAATGAACACCTTATTATTATAAGTGGTCCATGTGGTCAAGAGTAAATTTTATCCATATTGATATTAATTATTAAGATATCATATATATCATATATATCTAGTATATATATACATATGTATTTATAATATTACATTACATTTGGAGATAATTAATGAAATGCATCGTTCATGGAGACGGTAAGTCGTACGTATGCATGAACACTACCTTCATTGGTATTTTGTATTTTAATTGAATGAAAACTTAATGATACATATTTATATTATAATTATAGCATAATATAATATATAATTTCATCATGTCCATCCATTATACGTCCTACACATGGTATGAAAGAGTCATATCACTTTGTGGGGTGGTAGTCCGGACTTCCTCCAATGAAATTATCATGTTTAATCATAATGTAAACCATTATTGTATTTATAAATGATAAATACAGAAGCATAGAAAAAAATTTAATATAATTTATATTACATATAAATACAGTTCCATCTTAATGTCCACCATTATAGGCGGTATGATATATTTGAACAATCGTCGTTTCGTGAGGCAGTAGTTCGCCGTCCACAAAAACAATATATTTCTTACCCATTATATAGAGGTGTGTGTAACTATAGATCAAATAATTCTCACAAGAACAACCTGGTGTATTTTAGGATTATGGGATTGTTATAAAATAAATGAATAAAAGTGTTTAGGGGTTTTTATAAGTAAAATAAATGAAAAGGACTTAAGATAAGACGTTACCATTAAATTTGGTATCTCCCATTGGATTGAACCAAAAGGTTTACATGAACTACCTTCAGCCTAAGATAAGGCTTCTAGAAGGAATAAAGGAATATTGAGAGATTATTTGGGTAGGTTTTGGATGAACCATGGGGCTTGAGGGGTGTGAGGATTGGGTTAGAAGTGGTGTCCTTTTATAAGGGAGAAGAGAGGCTCTTTAGGAAAGTGTGAAAATATTATTTTATTGTACAATTATTTTATGTATCTAAATATCCAAAACACATTAAAGTCGAAGATAGGATGACCAATGATCAAAATAAAATAAACCAATAAGAATTTTATAGGTTTTGGATATTATTTTAATCTTTATGATATTATTTATTTAAATCATTTATTAATGAGGTAAACACAACATCATTATTGTGTCATAAATAATTTAATTTTTTTGATGTCTAAAAATTATAAAAAAAACCCTGATGTAGGAAATTTTATTGTCTTTAGAAATAATATTTATAGTCTAATAGATAACTTATATAACCCCATGTAAAAATTCAATTACTAAATGATATATGTTTATGTCATTTTTGTCATTACTTTAAATAAATAAATATAAAGTGTTGTTATCACTCTTATGTGGCTCCATGTGGTCCCCAATTCGAAAAAATGATTCCCATGGTCGGAAATGTATTGAACAATATGATTAGGACACATGTTAGGGTAATTTTATATTATTATTATTATAATTTGTTCCCTTATATATCAGATTTACCTTTTAACAATGGTATATAAAATTTTTACTCAAGTAAATATTTATATTGTATAAAAAAATTAACATATTTACAAAATTTGGAAATACTGATTACAAATAAGTAAACCATTTTTTAAATTCAAAATATAGAAGTAGGGGAAAATAATTTGAAATTAATTCCCGCTTCCAAAACAAAAAGCGTGTTTTTATGAAATAATTACTATCAAACGATCGGCACTTATATATGTCCAATTTCAATTTAAAATTCATTACAATGAAAAAAATTGGATTAAATGGTAATAATAATCTAATTAAACTTTAAAACCAATTAAAAAGATAATATATCCATATAAATAAGTTATATTAAATATAAGTTTCGAATTAAAATACAAGATTTTTTACTAGTCATCAAAAAATGAATTTTATCAAAAAAATACCAATATTTTACCCAAAGTGAATTTTGATGTTCCGATTCCAAATAAGAATTTTATTTTGTAAAAAAATATAAAAGTGACAAAAACATGGTTTTAATAGGGTTGGAAATAAAAAGACAGTAAATCAACCTTTTAATGTAAATTATACTTAAATTTTGATTCATTCAAATATTAACCATCGAAATATTATTGGATAAAGGTAAAAACATTTAACAAACATGTATAATAATATTTTAGTTTGTTCTGATCAATTCCTCCAATAAAATGTCTAGTAGTTAACTAAAAATTTAAAATAATAATATTATATTATTTTTGTGCAACGCATGATTTCAAAGAAACATGTTGTTGTGTATTTGGTACGCCATCGAACATAGAAACCTCATTAAAGAATAATTAATATTTAATTCACAAAATATTAATTAAAATGAAAATGTATTATTTCATTATTTACCTTGGATGTTATATCCTTACCCCCTTTTGGGAATTTTTCCTCGCAATGTTAAAATTAGCCTTGGAAACATCATTGAAAGTCCCATATTAGAAAAAGAGTCAATAAATCTATCACTTTAAAATATAAGAAGAGAAGTAAAAAGGACACCTAAGTCAACTGATACTATTATTACATGAAAACATGGATATGGAGGGGAAAACCCATCATGTTCTGATGGAGAGTGATAGAAAACACGATTAGGAGAAAGTTAACCACCAGAAAAACACATACATGTGATGGGTTAAATAGTCTTTGATTCCCCAGTAGGAAACGTTTACAGACAACTTTTATTTTATGTTACTTTTAAATGAGGATTTAATTATGAGATCAACTAAAAACATAAGGAAAAATACTTACATTTCATGTAGAATTTCATACTTTACTACATTTCTATCACAAATTCATCTTTTCTCCAAATGACGAGTATTCAAACAGACTTGGTCACATTAAAAGTTCTAGAATCAACTTATAGAGTATTAGATAATCCAAAAAAGTTGAAATTTATATTTCCCCTATCTTTGGATATCATGAAAAACCAAAATGGTTAGTAGAATATTTGATAATCCCCAAAAAGGATAATCGTTTACAAAAAGAAAAACTACTCTTAATCCCCAAAATTTGTCAAACAATACCCAAAGTTTAACAAAGACTATTGAATACACAAATATCCTTAAAATCGTTAAGAGTAATCTAAACTAATATTGAAACCCAAAATTCAAAAGGATTTGATCACATACTCTTCCACAAAAATCCTAACATTTATCTCCAAAACATCGACTACTCTTAAAGTCTCAAACTGATGTGTAATTAACGTAACACATATTATCTATGATAGGTTAATCATTTAAATAGAAAATCCAAAAAAAAACTTATTCTTGATTCATAAAATCATCTAACTAAAAATAATTAGTCATACTAACTAGGGACTTCACATTGTCCTGTGGTAGTCGATAAATCCTAGTCGCACTTTGGTTGTGGGTTCGATTCCCCCAGCTTTTTATGATGCGATAGGTTGTCACGTGGTTTGCATGTTGTCCTTTTTTAAAAATATATATAATTTTATAACATTCCCAAAAATATTTAAATTCATCAAAAAAAAACCATAACATATTATAAACACAAAGGTTATATAATAACATTTATTTTACATCCTAAAAAGTATTAACCTGTAATTGCCTCAAATTCAAGGATCATATAAATCCAAACAGTTCTTTGTAACTATATGAAAAAACGAAAATATAATTATCCTTGAATAAAATTTTCATATATCGATGTTCAGGGTTACACATACTATAAAATATCTTCTAATGTAATCACATCTTCAAAAGAGCCTTAATACATTTAAGCATTTCACCATACTAAAATCAGCTATAAAACATGAATCCCTTTTATGTTGACTTATTACTCATTAAATTTTCTTCATGATCCATTAACCATTCCTTTCCAACATATTCTTAAATATTTCTTTCCTACAAACAAAACCCTGAATCATATCCAAAGATTCAATAATTTTTAAAACTCAGTTAAGAAATAATCCATACCTTTCATTGGTCATTGTATGTTTTCTCATCCTAAGTTGGAATGGCATTAGTTATTGGTAAAAATATATTTTTATGATCATGGGGATACCTTTATCAAAAAAATTTCGTAAGACATATGTTTTTATAATTACCATGAACACCACATTTAAAACAATCAATTTATCCCTCAGAAAGAACTTCTTTCCCTTTCCTAGAGTCAACTGGATGCTTCTTTTTTCTGTGCTGGGTTCTTGCTTTATGACCTTCACATCCTCATTTATAGCATCTTCCCATCCCTTTAAAATATTTTCTTATGTGTTTCTTTCCACATCCTTGTGACATAGGTTTTTGAACATACATACCATTATGATTATTACCTGAACTTCAGTAGGGATTTGTTTCTCACATATATGATGGATTATTAAAATCACCGTGGTTTTGGTGTTAAATCATGAATCTAGATAGTTAGTTGAGAATAACAAATTGAGTTCTCATTTCAACTCCCATTTCATTTAGTTTCTCATTTAGAAAATCATCACAATTTCCTTCACATCCACTGTTACTTTGGTGCCTGCTAAATCCCGCCATTTACAAAAACAAAAAAGTTATGTGTGAGTATATCAGTAAAATCATCATATAATATCTTAAAAGGATGGTAAATACTAAGATATACTTATTCATGTTATTTTAAACTCATTCAGTTTTTCTAAAATAACAATGACTCTTTCTAAATTCCTAAACATTATTGTAATGTCACATAAGCTTTAAGAACACAAAAACCTCTAATTTAAACTAAACCGACCACCAATACCAACTATAAGGACCCAGCCTTAAACATTACATAATATTGAATTAGACTAATAATTTACATTTAGGGTATTTTTAGGTTTAGAGGATTAGAGAATTAGGCCCTAACTATTATAAATCAATATTAAAATTACAAGTAGAACTTAATACTCAGTATCCATTTTTTTCATAAAATAAAAACTTCTAAAAAGAAACATGTCTAGTTCTATGTTATAGACATACTGAATTTTCCTTGATCCCATCCTTTACCAAACTAATCTTTTAGTCATGTGGAAAAAAATTCAAAAACAAGGGATGAGCATAAAATTCACAGTAAGGGTAACAAAATAAGGAATGGAAACATTAACTCGTCAATACATATAAATAAATCAAACCATGCTTTTCGATCATAACATACCTCGTGAAATCAAAATATTTATGAATTACACATAGAAATCATAAATAATTAAGGTAAATTAGGACATTCACAACATACTTACATTTTAGATATCATAGCTACGTAGGGAGTCAAATTTAGAATAACCATAATGGTATATTCCCTAAATATCTTAGGATAAAAATTAATGTTTATCTTCGTCAAATTACCCAATGCATTAAGGATCTATCTAGGGATCACCTACCCTAGGATTATCACGGAACAACCCGTATACATAATCAATTCCCAATAACCATAATATAATTATAACACATAACACAAGAATAATATAAAGATAACAATTGCACATTCCAGTCACAATATATCAAATCATGATATTGAAATAAACAATTCTTTATTAAACCATTTTCAAAACCATTTAAATCATTTAACAATGATATTTTTTAATCAAAGTACCGCATACCAATTTGATTATTTTAAATTAATTATCTTTTGAAAAAATTAATGTCAATATAAATAAATCATAAAACCCATTTTTAAATCATTGAAATTAATTATAAATACTAATAAGAATAAATCTTTAAAACATTTAAAACGATGTTTTAGTTAAAGAGTTTTTAACCAAATGAGAGACGCTTGAATACAAACAATTAAGTAATAAAATTTAACCAGAACATTATAATATCATGAGAATAAAGTGATTCATGACATAATATTCCAAAGGACATTATATAAACCATATAAGAGTGAATTGGTGTATAACAACAATGACGACTCAATGGAATGTAATTCTAGATGAAAGACCTTATAAAAACGATATCCTTAGATTAACGATAAATCAATTAAATAATAATGTGTGAAAAATATTAATAAACTAAATATGAGTGGATATTCAGTTTAAATCAATCACATGACATTCAGACATGTTTTTTTAAGAGAAAACCAATGACTTGGATGTTTAACTCAATGAATGGAAATTGAGATAAAATTACTCTTATCATCTTCATATCGATGACTTGAGAATTTATCAATGGAGTGATTTTGTTTATCAAAAGTGTATCCAAAAAAAGGGGTGTGGAGTTTAAAACATAAATAAATAAATATTGATTCTACACATAATCATAGCATGGCATAATTTATAATTATATGATTATCCCAAGGAATGGAAATTGGGTAAAAAGGTTCCCTTACTAATTTGGAATCTTACGAAACATACATCCCATGGGAGAAAGATCTTAAAATGAAGATTTAAATACCCATATATTTAATTCTAATACATAATTAATACATTATTGTGCAGTATAGACACCACACAAATATAAATTGTTTAAAATATAGCATGAATGTCATGTGAATAAAAAGTGATATGAAAATCCCTTACCACGTTGTAATCAATAGAGTCGTGAGGAAAAAAGTTAATAACCACCAAATTATTCACATAATTACATGAATATAAATATAATCATGATAATATACATCAAATGGGTGTTCAAAATACATAACATGCAATAAATTTGTGGCGAATAATAGAAATCTCACGGAATTAAAAGTTAGATAAGAAACCACTTACCTCGTGTCCAACTTGACTTTTTTTCCTTGTTATTCCATAATAATAAACATAAGTTAATTTATACTTGATTAAGAACCATGTTAAAGATTATTATTCCTTTTATATCACTCATTACCATGTTATAATTATTTTGTAATCATTTATATTAATAATGGTCGTTTTGTCGATATTTGGTACTTGAGTAAAACATGAACACATTATAATTACAAGTTGTCCTTGTGATCCATATTCAATTATCTCCATAATGATATTCATGATTTATATATCATATATATCATATATATCTAGTATATAAATTCTTTCATAATAGTATATAACATTTGGAGATAAGAAATGAATGCACCGTTCATTGATATGGTAAGCCATATGAACACATGAACACTACATTCATTTCTATTTCAAATTTTAATTGAATGAAATATTAATGATACATAGTTACATTATAATTATTGTATAATATATTATATAATTTCATTAACTTAATCATTTATACTTCTCATGTCTGGCATGAACGGGTCATATCATATTAAGGGGGTGGTAGTCCACACTTCCTCAAATGAAATTATTGTGTTTACTCATAATGGAAATGATAAATGTATTCTATAATTGAAAATTAAATATGAATAGAAAAAATTTAAATATAATATCTATCACATATAAAAACAGTTCCATCTTAATGGTCACCATGAGAGGTGGTAGGTGATATTTGAAAAATCATCGTTTCGTGAGACATTAGTTCATCGTCCATAGAAACAGTGCGTTCTTTACCCATTAGATGGAGGTGTGTGTAAGTGTAGTTTGAATAAATCTCATGAAAACAAACTAGTATATTATTTATACTGGTTTTTTATGAAATAATGTAATAAAAAGTGTTTAAGGGGTTGGAGATGTAAAATAAAACAAATGGACTTAAGAGAAGTTGTTAGCTTTAAATTGGACATCTCCCTTTGGATTGAACCAAAAAGTTCACATGAAGTTCCCTCTACCAAAGATAAGGATTATAGGTGGAATAGATGGATATTTAGAGATTATATGTGTACATTTTAGAAGAGTCTAGGGGCTTGAAAGGTTTGAGGAATGGGTTAGCAGTGGTGTCCTTTTATAAGGGGGAGGAGAGGCTCTATAAGAATGTGTGAAAATATTATTTTATAATATAATTATTTTCAGTATATAACGATTGAAAACCAATTAAAGTAAAATATAATATGACTCATGGTCGAAATAAAATCCTCTGACAAAAATTTGATAGGTTTTGGGTTCTATTTTAACCATTATATTCTTATTTATTTAAATCATTTATTAACGAGGTAAACACTGAATCATTATTGTGCCATAAATAATTTTATTTATTTGATGTGTAAAAATTATAAAATAAATACCATGATGTAGGAAATTTCTTTATCTTTCAAATTAATATTTATAGTCAAAAATATAACTTATATATCCCTATGTAAAAATTCATTTACACAAAATATATGTTTATGTCATTTTTGTCTTACATTAAATAAATTAATATAATGTGTCATTATCACTCTTAAGTGGCTCCACGGGGTCCCACAATTGACCCAAGGATTCCCATGGTCAGACATGTATTACACAATAGGATTTGGACACATGTTAGTGTAATTTTATATTATATCCATTATATTTTGTTACACTTATTTAACAGATTTACCCTTTAACAATGGTAAATAAAATTTTTACTAATGTAAATATTCATATTGTCTAAAAATGGAAGTTACCTATTTTCACAATTTGGACCTCCGTATTCCAAATATGGCATACATTTTTACAAATTAATAAAATATAAGTGTCTGGAGTTAATTTAAAATTAATTCTCGCTGTCAAAACAAAAAATGTTTTTTTAAGAAATAAGAACTATCATAAGATTGACACTTATTTATATCCAATTTCAAAGTGAAATTAGTTCCAATGACCAAAATTGGATTAAATGGAAAAAAATAATCTAATTAAACTATAAAACCAAATCAAAATATAATCTAACCATATAAATAAATTATATTAAAAGGCTGTTTTGAATTAAAATACAGTATTTTTCACTATTCATCAAAAAATGAATTTTATCATAAATATACCAAAATTTTACCTAAAGTAAATATGGATGTCCCAATTCCAAATAATAATTTAATTTTGTCAATAAAACATATAAATGTGACCAAAACTATATTTAAATAGGGTTCTCCATCAAAAGGTGGAAAATCAAACTTTTAATATAATAATATTATATTATTATTGTGTAATGTAAGATTCCAAAAAAAAACCCATATTTGCGTGTCGGGTATGCCATCAAACATAAAAATTATTTTAAAGTAAAATTAAAATTTAATTCACAAAATATTAATTAAAATGAAATTTTATAATTTCTCTATTTACCTGGGATATTACATATTTTTCCACTATTTTAAACATTTATAGAAATTAATGGCTCCTATTGGGCTGAAATCATGTGTTTTGATCCAATACATAGTGGTAGAAAACTCATTTCAAGGAACCAAATTTAAAACCATCCATTTGTTGGTTGATCTAAACCATTCTTTCCAGGGCACATAATCTACCAAAATTCAAAAGTTTACTTCTTTCTTTTGACCATATATCCCAATCCAGAAGTCTAATGGCCACTGAATTTGTCATGAAGATAGTAAAGGGTCCTTCCAATAAATCTTAGATTTTTCCCAAGATTTTATATATATTTCTTTTATTCTAGAACCAAGACACAGTTGGTATATCAAAAATAGGGTTCTCAAAACCATGTCCAATTTTGGCAATAAAAAGCCACCATGGGAACCACATTTTTATGTTAGGCCAGAAGGTCAAGATCTTCTAATTCAGACACCCCAAGAAGTATTATCCTCATAAAATAATCTATGAAGTCCCCTATCCTTGAATGGGGATAAAGTATTAAGGTGAACTTCCACATGACCCTCCTCATCCTCTTGATGGAGAGCTAAATAGTGAATGATCATTTATAAGGAGCTCCACATACTTAGGAGGGAGTCCCATCACATGTTCTTCTACTGGTTTAATATAATTTATGGGATAAATATTTCACTTATGTTTAAACTTGATTCTATTATCCTATGAATACATTTCTTTTGTAATAATAACGTGAAACACTTTTTCTCTCAACACTGATTAGGCTGAGTTTTAAAGTGGGAATCTTGTATTGTTCCGATTGGACATGAAAACAATATTATTTATCTCAAACATACATAATAATTATTTATTCTTGGGCAGTCTTTCATTTCAATGTTTTATACCCAAACCTTGACAACATGATTTTTGTGTCAATGGGTGGTTCTTTGAGCATCATTTTAAGAGGCAAGAGGAAATTCGAGATCTTGAAAACCATCAACCAATGGGTTCCTTTAGACAAGTGTATTTTTAATAATCATGAACCCACCATGATTAGTAGTGAACACGAAATGATTTCCTTATCTCATAATTCGAAAACACCACTTTATTTGTTATCTATTAACCTTTTTTAATCAAGTCATTATCTTAACACTATTTTCAAAAACACCCCAACATTTGTTCCTTTTAATTAAAAATTCACACTGTAAACCACCAACGCTCAATGAGAGATGACCTAAGGTATACCCTAAACTATAAAGAAATGATAAATTCATAATAAATTTGACATGTCATGACAATCCAGTCAGTACCCTAAAACGCTTCAGAAATATTTTTGATCCCATATTATTACTTGATCCCCACAGACCTCAGTGATCTTTTCCAAATCTTTTAAAGGTCAATTAAATCATATTAATCCCCCACATCTTAGGGATCAATCTGTAGTGATCCAAGACATCCATTAGATATCATTGAGAGCCCTGTTAAAATTAAGAGCATGATCGATTAATGCTTGGTGTTCTAGTCCCAGTGTCATAATGGAGAGGGAAATAAGTGCTACATTGGGAATTGGATATTTCTTAACTTCTTAAACAATTTTTATGTAGGGAGTTTAGAACTGCTTCTATATTTCTATTTTTATTTTTCAGTTTGGAATGTTCTGTGTGCGACCACAATAAATATATAATTCAATTCCTAATGAATTTTACAGGCTTCAACCTCCCTTTGGATCTCATATGGTTCATTTGAATTTAGTATAGGCTTGCGGCCACCTAATAGGTGATCATACCCTTGAAATCCCAAGGAATCAGTATTTGTGACAATTTAAAAATTGTATTAACAATGTGAGTTGTTTGTTGGACTAATATGTTGGTTTCACATAAAATAGAAATTTTAATTATTTATTGAAATAGTTTCACATTAGATAAAATATATATATTTTTATATAATTTTTTTGATGGTTTAAAATATGAGATATGAATATATATATATATATGAATATTGGAATTTTAAAAAAAATTAGGCTAAAATGATTAATATAATGTAAATGGTTGTGATTGATTTAATAATTCATATTCATGATCTATAGGTTTCATATTGATGTGAAAATGAAAATTGGAGGAATTGGCTATTTTGGTTTATGGTTAATTGTATGATATTATTGGTACAGAGTTCAATTATTTCATTCATATAATTATTTAATGATATGATAGTGTTTATTATTGATCCTCTGTGGGGGGTTCTTACATGGATTATTGATATTGGAATAGTTTTGACATATGATTGCGGTTGGAGCGGGGTAGAACCATGAGTTAATCCTGAGGGTAATGTGGTAGTTACATTCCCACATGATGGAAATATGATTGGTGTTCTAAAAATAATGAGTGTAAGATTCTTCGGATGAGAACTAACTGCGGGTATGTATCAAAGTAAAAAAATACATGAGGGAAATATTCATGATATCTTGAGGGTATGGACCATCTGTTCATAAAACATTATCTGTGATTAATCATTTGTATGAGAATCCTCTATCGATGTGGGTGAACCATCATAATGTAGGATCATCCCCCCTAATAGAGATATCTGTCAGGGTGAAGAAGTAGGTTTCGAATGATCCATAAAAAATTATGGATTAGATGATAATATTACCCAGGATTCCCCGTAAGAGTGATTTATGATGGATGATTATAGACCAACATAAAATGTAGCCCACTTTTTTCCTATTAGGTGTACATTCACTATCGATGATCTGGGTAGCCTCTATCTCTAACATATAGTTTGGTTACATAGTGTTATGAAGAGTAATATTTCACGTTGGGATCCTAGTTTCACAAATCTATTTCTCAAAGGGTCTTTATAATTATTTTAGATCATTGGTTCTTTTTAGTAAAACGTATCATCATAAGAATAATGTATAATATAAAATGAAAATTTATTTTTCAATAGTATATGTTACAAGCCAATGTTCTAGAGTTCAGTTTTTCTTGAGAGAATAATTTGACACTATTGTTATTTTTTATAATAATAGCTTCAAAAATCAATCCAAATGGACCCTTTCATGGCTCCAAATAAAATACGTCGTCATTAATCTGTTTATGGCTTAGAGGATGGTGAGTTAGTTCATGTGGGACATAATTTCATGTAGGAGATATTTGTGAAGGATCAAATGTATTAAATGTGGTTGGTAACCTCATTATGTTAGAATAAATCATATGTTTACCATAGTATATGACATATACAAATTTATCTGGTTATCATGATTTCCTTTCAGTTTTTCCTGGGCTATGTATACATAATATTTGAAAACATGAGAAGATAGTGCCTATGTTTTTATATCTTTCGAGATAGTAGAAGGGGTTTTATTTATGAAATTATTTTTATCCCTTACACATCACTAAAATATATTATACGATGTGTATAACACGTCAAATCATAAAATATTTCATCTTTATCCTTCTCTTGTGATAAGAGTTAATGGCGTTGATACATACGTTTCTTCTTACTCGAATAAGTATCTGATCTATATTCTAGACCACAGTGAGAATAATTTAAAAGATAAGACAATACCACCTATTTTAGTGTAGTTGTAGAACGTGAATGTGAAAGAGGATACCTATGATAAGATCTCACATAAGAGGAATTTTTTTGTAGTCCTGTTCATTGATGACCTATAGTGATGTTTTGAGAATATTAGGGAAAACTGTTACAGGGTGGGGAGGTTACATGATCCTAGTTTCTCATGTACATCCATATTTTATGTTTCTTTATGACCACTTTGATGATTTTATTTCAACCTTAGTTTCTCTTGGAAGGAGATATAGTGTAGTTGAGATGAGTTTTTCAACTACAATTTTTTTATTTTTCATTGGGAAAGGGTATATTCTATAAGGATTATAGTTGTGAAAAGGATCACTTTACTATGAAATTGTGTCCTAGTAGAAGAAATCCAATCTATTTACATATTTGGAATAGCTGAAATGTGGAGGTAGGATGAAGAAATGGATCATTAGGAATAGTTTCATGGAAGGAAGGGATTTAGTGAAATGTACATAGGGAGTATTTTGGTTGCATATTCCTTTAAAATACCTATTATTATGGATCTCATATATGGGGTAGTTTCCATTCATGTTTCTAGGTGATGTGGTGTAATGGAGAATGATACACCATAGCATATACATAGGCTAATATGATCTACAGTTTGGAACATGCCATGGTATTTGGACATGTTTTTACCAAGAGGGATACACCATATTCTAAGGGTACCACTCTATGGTGTGGTTTTTCCATGGAATAGTCAAAGAGGCTATATCATTTCCTTCAAAACAAACATATCCCAATAAATTCCCCATGAACACATCTAAGATATTTTTGATGAAATATTTTATACTGAAACCCTGGGCACACTGGTGATATTTTCAATGTTTTATATATTTTATTTCAATAATATTGAAATCATTTCTTATTGGGATAATTGTATGGTAATCCAACCCTTTCACAAGAAACATTTGATCATCCTATTAAATTCAGAAGCAAGATCTATTGGATCATGGAGTTATAGAATTAGAGTATGATAGAAGAAATAGAAAAACAAAACCATGGATTTTGAGAGTGTATTCTCATAATCTATACTTTTGAGGTAGGTATACATGATGAAATCCCATTTTTTTTGTTTCAATATATTTATATTCATGCAATAATTGCATTCATGTCAGTACATCGTATGCATGAAGTAAATAATTGGAAAATTCAATGGCTATTAAATGTCCCTACAATTTACCACCCATTAAATCCCTTCATGTCCATTGGTGTTGATACTAGTCTTGAATCCATAAGAGAGGTGAACATTTCATAGAAAATTCTAATGAACATGAAGATGTGATAATATATGAATTTTTTAAACAATGTGTTTTCTTTGTTTTCCTAATACGGTGGTTCAGAATAAAATGTTAATTTTTATTATATTTTGAAATATAATCACATAGTATAAAATTGATATATTGAAATATAATTGGTATGGAATTTTGACTTGGTGATATGAGGATATATATATTGACATGATAATGATGTTTGGGATAAAATGATGAATTAAGTGAAATCACTGCGATTGATATAATAATTTTTAAATTGGGATTATGGATTTTAAATGGTTGTATAAGTGTTAGTTTTTAAAATTAACTATTTTGATATTCAATAACATGTCTCATATTCTTGAAGACAATTACGTGTTTTGTTTATATTTAATTTTTTATTGATATGACACTATTTTTTATTGATACTTGAGGGCATGATGGTAGATATATTGTTGTGCTTTTTCTTTCTATGGATTATGTTTGTGGTTGGTGCTAGAGAGAACTATGAGTTACTATTGATGGTTTTTTGAATGGTTATGTTCTCACACAAGGGTATGATTCATACAGTTTGACACTACATGACGGTATGATTCATGGGATACAAACTACTAGTTGGTATGTTAAATAGTCACTGGATGCTTGATGGTGAGATTCATGATGGTATAAGGATAGAGAACATATTTTTGATACAGTTTGTATGATTCATCCTCAGTGAGACAATATGTCACTAATTTGATTGACCTATCATGATACAGAATAATCCACCCCCAAAATATAGATATATAGAATATAATTGAAGTGGTTGTAGCTAATCCTGTGAGTGAACCCATTTCTCGATGGTTAGTAGATTTATTACTATGTCGTTTCATATTTCATATAAATAACCATCTATAAGATCAGTAATTCAGTAACATTATATTCAAACTAGATTTTTTAGACATTGTGGTGTCGACTAATATAGTTACAATCACACCATGTTTGGGAGAACATTTGGTATGTGAAAATATTTCCTAGAAATAGGTATGGACTTGGTCAATGGACCTTGGTGTTGACTTTTTCTTGCTAGTTGGGTTAGAGATAAGACCATAATGGGTCTTGAAACAGGTGATTTCGGAGACTCCTATATTTTCCATTTTTTGGTACTATATTTACATGACATAGAACACATCATATAAATACATTTTATCATTAAATTACATTGTTATATTATTATTGGATTCTTGATTCATCCTTTCTTCTGTTGTGGAATTTTTTTACTTAAATCATGTTTTGTCATCTATTTTTCTACTATATTATTATTTATGATCTCATAGTCATTTTGAAATAGAGGGTATAATATAACCACTATTTTCCTTACACCCTTACGTCTTTTCGACAACCTATGATGTACAAGGAAGAATTCCTTTTGTCATGTAGAGAACCCATCTCAATCTTATGATTGAGTAACTAGACATGTACATTTCTAATCATGTTTAAATTGATAATATTTTATTATCATATGACCTTAGACTGTGTCATTTACAGTAAATGGTATTTTGTCATAGATTACGTGGTATACAAACAATACCTCTAGGAGGTTCGAACCCAACATCATTAATATTTCCCCACATCCTCTTGGGACATATTTCCCATGGATAATCATTCAATCAATCCATATTATTGATAAAATCACTCCCTCACATGGATATCCATATTCAGTCATTTTATTATCTCATTATTCTCATCGATACATATTCTAAAAGAATCCTATCTACAAAATTCCATACTCATAGTGTTGTTAAACTGATCTCATTCATCTAGATTTCCTATGGGATCGACTAGAATGGGTATCCCATGCCTATGTCCTACATGATCCATTACTATGAATTTTTATCTTAGTATCTATATGACAAGATGTTTAATAATATGGGTTAATTATCTCCACATGACCATAATTGGAAAGTCGTGTCCTATGAATTTGTCTCCTATTATATGTGTTTTGAATCCTTTCCAAATGATATAATGGATTCCCATATTTTGGATTGATCATAAAATAATAACTACCTACCACCTTATGGATGATGATAAACAATAGAGAGACCAACAGTGTGGATTTAAAACATAGTGAATTATAGAAAAAATCCACAAGTATTAATAATATAAAGAAAGATAACCTCTGATATATACAAATAGTATAATTGGATATAATGGAAATACATATAAAGATATTCACATTGATGGTATACCTATAATATGTAGAGATATTCACATCAACATATGATAAACATTAGTTTTTAGAATTAGGGTTACAGTCATGTAATGGGATTTATGAATGATTTTTGAACATGAATTAATTCTATACGAGAGTCCTATAGTAAGAAATAATTCTCCCAAATAGGATGTGGTGTGCCCAACATCCCAACATATGATCCCAAGTGACTTCCAAAGTGTCATTGGTAAGAAAGTGTAATGGCAACCTACCTTTGAAAATAATGGCCACAATAAAATCTCATTTCATAGATATAATATTTTCATGGTGTTTACAGCTCTATGAATAAACCCAATTGAAATTAATTCCAAATCAGAGTAGTGAACCAACACAATGACTATTCTGCCAACCTTATCTACTCTTAATCAAGAATCATGTCATTTTATCATGGGTCGAATCAAAAATAGTGAACCAAAAGTTAATCATTCAATAATGAAATGAAATAATATTTTTAATAAGTTAGGCCAATTTTTCTTATATTCTATAAAATCAAAAAATGATGAATGGGTTTTGAATCATTAAATTGTAAATATTTTTTTTAATGATAACATACATTTGACATTTCATCGACCAAAATTTCTCTTTTCTTTTTCTCCAAAAGGTAACCTTCCAAATAGCACTAATCGATCAAGTGAGATGATATCCTCATCAAGATAGATTTCATGTTCTTTATCTTCCACATGAGTCTCGTCACCTATATAATTAAAGACTATATCATGTATTCTGTGTCTCTATTACTATGTTGAAAATCTTATTGGAAGGCAAAACCATCAACATGGAACCATCCCAAACCTAATGGTTGCATGTGTCTAAGAACTCAATCCTTTGAAGATATCCTATATGAGGATGTCACAATGAACCAATGACACCTATCACCACCACCAACCAGATGAATAATCAATACATGGATAATGTGACCAATATATTCCTTATATTTTGAAGTTGGACCCAATATTAAACATTGAAATCACCTCAACTCTGGAGTTTCCTAGGAGGATCATGAATTCCATCTCAACCAACTCATGTAATCATCTGCTTAACCACTTAATGAGTGTTTCACTTTGAATATCACCCCACATATAATAAAGTGTCAAGTTATTATGAAATTTCTCTTTATTGGGTGTATTTTAAACCAATGGTATGGGCATTTATCCCCACTTTTTATTAAGAAACCCTATGACATTATATAAAAGTAATTGATAAGAAGGCTTATATCCCTCATTTCACTCAGTATGTTTTCTAACAGTGTCTTATAGAACATTGGGGGATGCATATTTTATCACCCCATAGATGATGTTCATCGATATATCCTCATATAAAATGATTTATTTTAGTGGATTCATTCTTCCAGTTCAAATAACAAGGTGTTCTACCATATCCTGGTGATAAACAATTCATGAAAATATCCATTATCAAACCCTACTGAATATAAAATATATTCTTGTATGGTATGGGGATATTTTTTTAACATATTATATAAACCTAATTATAACATGAAATTAATTATATTCAAAACACTAGAATGGTGTATCATAATTTTAAAAATGATTGTGATTTAGCATTAGAGTAATAACATATTCATACTCTTACATAGTACGACATCCCAAAAATTATAATAAAGGATGATGGCAGTGGTTGGGTTCGTATTCCCACAATAGCTATTGTGAATATGTATATTCTTGAAAATACATTATGCTAGGCACATATTACTATCGAAGGCCCATGAACATAGAAAAAATAATAGAATATTTCTACTATAATATCTTGATAGCAAACATGAGAAAATAATTTATTAATTCTCATGGAAATGAATGACTATATAAAAAATCCTCCGTGTAAATATAATAGAAGATGTATATAACTATTCATATTCTATATGCCTGTTAATATATCATGGAGTGGAATGATCATATAAATTTGGTGTATTTTCCCAACATGACCAAGGATAACTAACATATTCTGGTAGCCACCCAAAGGTGGGGTTAGATTTTTACCGATAGTTCAAACGCATGATTTCATTACACTAAAACTTCCCAAAAATTAGAATAATATCCCTTAAACATCCAATGAATTATTTCAACATACTCCAGTGGTCACAAAATTGAAGGATCATATCCCTTATCACCATAGATAATAGGTCAGTATATTTCCATGGTAACATAGGATGGTGTCATACTCTTACACTTCTCAATTCCAGTTTCCTTGTTTCCATAAGAAGCCTATATATAGTAGAAAAAAGACTCACAAAATTTATATATAATGTACAAGTATATACCAAGCATGTATTTTATCCTCACGTTATCATATAAATGGATAAAAGTGATCTTTACCCTAATATATGTGTTGATAAACATATCCATGGTGATATCTAAATGGATAAAGGACACACTCCCTTTTTCAAGGTACCTTTATACATAGAGGATCTTGAAAAACTATAGAAATTTCATATAGTGGCCCATAAATTTTATGAAACTCTCACATTGATCAGAAGATAACCCAGGGTTATTAACCCACATCCCTTCTTTTTACATGTCACGAGTCAACATCTTTAGTAAAACGACCACATATTTATGACCAATTGGAGGAATATTCCATTGATGATAAAGGATATAGGGTGGGTATGTGTAATAATTTATCCAAGGAAATCCTCCAGACTCTATTATGGCCAACCATAAATCCCTATTATGAAATCTAAATTGTGTTAAAATAGGAATCGATGACTTATATCATAATGTTAGTATGAATCCTCATAGAATAAATCATAATAATATCTATTATTAAGGTTATGGAGATCATATCTTGGAATTGAAAAATATTTATTGTCAAATAAAGAATTCTACATTCTCTGTAGCTCAGAACATGATGTTATAAACGAATTGTGAGAGCATTATACATTATGAGAGAATTCTATGTATGGGGTTAATATATATAATTTCTCTTCACATAATCCCTGATAATGAAGAGATACTAAAGGATAGAATCATATGATCTTATTTCTTGATTAGATTTCACATTTTCAAACAATGCAAACTCTAGTTATTCAATGCAAAAAAAACAAAAACATCTATAAGGTACAAAAGAAGTGTAACTATAGAGAGTGGTTTGTAGGTATGATATTTTGAGTTTTGTCTAGAAATTTCAATAACACAGATCAGATAACAAAAAACCTCCATTTAGGATGCAAATCCTTATGCCATGATTCTCACAATCAGAATAAGAAGAAAAATCACCTATTTCTCATATTAAAATGCATGACATCAATAATAATGGATTGGAATCTACCATATAATCTATCAAATATAAATCCCATTCTACATGGATGGTGAATGTTTTCTACTACCACCACCTATAAGGTCATGAAAAACCCAGTGGTTCTAAAATAAATACAGGGTGTCTCCAAGTAAACCATGGCCTCTATGGCTAGCAGAATATTCAACACCACCAACACAACCCCTGAGGTCATAAAATCCTTAGTGGGTACTTATGTTATTATAAATGGATCTATTTCAAGCCTATAAAGTATTACTAGGGAGTTATTATTGATTCTCCCTCCCCTATAAATAAAAAAACCACAGTGGGTTTAAGAGGAATTGGTTGCAACTCCACATTACTCTGACCCGTTTGAGGATGAGGCATTTTTATCACATTCGATAACAGAATACGTCATTTACAAGATAGGTATGGATTCCCTATCACTGACATCCCAATCTTTTCTACCACTGCATGACACACCATTATAATTTGAGGAATATTTGGTGATGAAATTCAGATTGTCTTTTAATATCAACATATGATTATAAAATTTAAGGAAACATTCAACATAGAAAATGAATCAACATAGTGGTCTCAAGAAGGAAAATCCCAATGTTGAAGGTGAGAAAGAATGATACCTTAATATATCTCTTGAAGGAGATATGAGAAACAAAGAGTCACTCTATTACTCATATGAGGATAACATTATTCATGGTTCCTGATATTACTTGGAGAATTTATTCACTGTCAACATAGTAGATTATACATAACAAGAATGAAACAATGAGTTACATAATAGGGAAATAGTTTCTAGAGATTTGGGTTGTACCAAAACACTAATTGAGGGAGTTTGTACCTGAAATCAAACCCACATCCCCATTAAATCCATCAACAAAACCAAGACGAAAGAGAAATCAATTCATTGAACCTTAGAGGGGAAAAAAGATACCCTTGATTCTTTCTGGATTTAACAAAACCCAATATCCATAGTAGATTTTTTGAATGGTTTGTAATTCTCTAACCATCGATAAATAATCGATAGAAAAGCTCATATTAACCCATCATCAGAAGTACGCCATCAATTATTGTCTAATATCTACATTAATCTACATCAAGCACTTCAGACTCCAATCCACATTCCAAGGATTATCCTCATGTTGGGATGCATAGCCTATTGGTGTAGGAATATGACATCTCAAAAATTTTGGTAGCATTACTATCCTTTCTATTTATTCTAAATCCCTTTCACATTTCAATGAATCTTATGGAATTAATTTTCAAGGCCCTTGAAAGTTCCAAGGAGTTGAGACATAAATTATCATAGGTGAGGTGTATAATGTAGAGACTACATCAGTAGAGTTCAATGTTACAATCTAATTCATATAGAAAGGTAGATAATATGTTTTTAGGGGAATTTCAGAACCCAATACATTTCATGTAATAATGAATATGTTGATATTCAATGGGATCTGATTGATAAATAATCTATGATTAATTTAATCCTATTCCATGAATTCCAATGATTGGGATACAATGAGGTTGATTTCCACCCTCAATGTTGACATTTCAGAGGTACAAAAAGAGTGAAAAATATAACTCGAATGATAAATTCCAAAACCTAAAGAGATTTGATTTTAACTATAATTTCATGGTAGTATAGAATGATAAATATATAATTTTATACTCATAAGATCGTGGTTTCAAATTCATTTTGTCGTTTCATTATTATTCCATCAATTCTTTATGTAATCTATCAATGGAATGGAATGAGTTATATGTGGTCTTAGTTAACCCTATCAATATTGTGGATCCTATCTTGATAAGGCATGCCTTTATAAGAGAGAAGTATAGAAATTTACTATAGATGGAGAGATGTTGGTTACCACTCACAATTTTTCTTAATTATCCCTCTAAACCCCTAAATCTTGCTAATTAATTATTATGTATTCCTGATAAACCTGATAGAGGAAGTATATCCCACCACATATATTCTAAATAATTCATAATATTTAGTCGATCATGTCTATATATTAGTAGCTATACTATTTGAAGAAAGACTATTAGGGGTAGTCAGTTCACACATGGGGAGGTTAATGTGATTGGTTAATATTCCCCAAATAGGTGTGATAATTTTCCATCATTGAAATATAAAAAAACCCTTATTTTTCCAATTTGATTGAAGATGTCTCACACATAATCATGGAAAATTTTAAATAAATCTATGAAATCTATTAAATTTTAATATTTCAATTGTTGTTCTTCCCTTCATGATAACTTTGATGAAATTATGCATACATGGAGTTCGCCCGAAAATAGTACCCTTTAATTATCACTCCCAGGGCCTTAGAAGGACTCCCCATTTCTCAAAAGATTTTGAGATATCCTCATCCCATATACCAGTCTTCAGAATAGTAATATAGAATAGGAGGATACATAAATGTAATGTTGAAACAACACTATTATGTTTTATCCTAAAATTATACTTATTTTTTGGACTAGAATATGATTTTGCCACTAATCAAATGGGCCTGCGAGAAAATCATTGATATTTTAGGAATGGAAAAAGGGGAACACATCCCACATTTTCATCCAATGTGGATACTTATTTTGATAATGTTGTTGAAATAAATTTCATTCAATATGTGAAATACCATAAGTGGATCCCCAATGTTATCCATGTTATGAAAATGAACACTAAGATCCATGTCTCTGTGGATTTCAGGGATTTGAGTAAACAAATTCCAAAATAGTAATTCAAGTTCATATTTTGGAAATCCTAATTTATATGGCTGTAGGAATCCAAGACATATGTTATCGTTGGTTACTCAAGGTATAATAAAATCAATATAGACCATAAAAATGGGAATGATACTGCTTTCGAAGACCCATTGGGAATAATATTCTACCACATTATGGACTTCTATTTTCTTATGGTCAGCGGAACTTATAAACAATGTATACATGATATATTCAACCCCTTTTAGGAAGAATCATGTAACACTATGATGATGGTATCTTGGTTAATTCCCAGAATCACTATGATCTTTTCAATGATGTTGAAATAATATTAATCAAATTGATGCATCATAGCTTCAAAATAAACCCATTGAAGTGTTCTTTAATAGTAAAATCAGATAGATTATATTGTTTTCACTTATGATACTACAATAATGAGTTCAATGATGAGTAGAAAAGTTTGATCCTTATAATTTCACATCATTAAGCGATAAATATTTGAGAATTATTTAGGTGATCCAGAAAAATATCATGCATTTCATAGCTACTCTGGCCATAAAATGCCTCTAATTAATGAAATTATTGAAAAAGGGTATCACAATTTTATTGGATTAATATTTCAAATATTACTTCAAAAAAATAAAGCGGTATATATTTCTCCCACTAATCAAAATTATACCATTAGTATGGAGGCCACTCATCCTATATATGGTAATTATAAAGTTATCTCTTGGTTCCATTAATGCACAGAATAATGAGACATGAAAATAAATTAGTCATTACAATCTCATTTCAATAATTCTGGATACCAATACCCGATATTATGATATTAAGTAAAACTAACATGCAATAATATTTGTGGTGAAAATGTGCAGGCATTTCAGTTGTCACCATTAGTTTCATGTGGTTTATAGTATAAACTCAATCAAGTACATCATCAATTTCCCAATGTTGACCAGGGGTCTGGTCTGGTGGGTGGTTATCATTCAAAAAATAAAACTACCAATTTATAGTACAAACTAAAATAAAAGCCAACGCATTAAAAATACATCATCCCAACACATCATGTCCCAATGAAAAATCAGGAAAAACTACTCAACCAAAAAAATAGAATTGATTTTCTAATGAGATGTACCAAATGCGGGTGATGTATTTTGATAGTGCACATCGATGTCAGATCGGGAAAATAAAGGAAAAACTAAAGCTTAATTAGGTTGGTTTGGGGTTTTTCTTTGTATCCCCATCCCAAGCAATTATACCCTACTCTATCCTACTATCTAGAGGCTACAACAAAAATGTGGCAGAATACAATGCTCTTATCATGAGCTTTGAACTATCCATGTAGCTTTAGGTATCCATTTTTATTATTAATGGTGATTTAGAACTAGTTTTTAAGAAAATAAAATATAGGTAATCCATTAATAACGTATAATTTTCCTTTATCCTAATCTATTTGAGGGTAATGATGGTAGATTTACCTTTTGAGCTAGCATTATGTCACATATCATTATCATAGAATACTCATTCTTATGTGGTATCTAATTTAACCACTTGCATGGTCAACCATTAGCATTATGACACGATCTACTACACAAAACACCATAGTGTAGTCTCCCTAGTGTTCACATTTCAAATTGATGAAATATTTCAAATTAATCTATCTTTGAGGAATTGCGAAACATCATTCTTCTCAACTGGTATTGTTACAAGATGGAGGAGACCAAAAGTGGGCGAACTCATAAATGGGACCCTTATATCAGACTGATCCATAGAAGAAATAGTTCTCATAAAATAAATAAAGCCTTACCCTACATGGATAATATAATGAGTGGAAATTATTTTTTAAATTATGTATCAATAAGGACTACCTCCGATAAATTTTAATCGAAGAGAACCACATCATAATGTAGAAAGTTCATGTGGGATCATATGATGCTCATCAGTACGGAATCAGGATCCCTCACCAAATTTTAATTCATGAATACTTCTTCTCAATGAATATGCATTTCAATAAATAAGTCACTAGGAAGTTTCATGTCAATTAAATAAAATATTTCTTTATCATTTAGCCCTTGGTTTTTATGCATACTGCCAAATACTCATTACCATTTTTCATATGAAAAATATATGTCATGGAACTATATAACCCTACCACAACAAAATGGTTTTAGTATATGCCTCGCATTATAAACATAACTTCCAAATGGATTGTGGTCATACCCCTTATGAATATAAGGATAAATGACACCATCAAATTCAAGAATTCAGAAATTATCCCCATACATGGTTACCCTATGGAATATTGATTGGAAATGACCCCAAATGTTATAATTTAAATTCTAAAAGTTTATGTCCTAGTATAACATCGAGTCCAACCATTTTATATATAATTATATAATGAAAATTGGGGAAATAAATTATATAAATAAAACATAGTCAAATGTAATCTAGAAAATAGTGGATATATACATGAAATTTTGGCCATAAAAACTCTTTCATGTCTTGTGGCCTTATCATACCACAAATATAACTACCAGAATACAAACCCCACACTCTGTTGTGTGTGGAATAGAGGAATTAATACCCAAAAAAGTTCAATTTCCATCACTCTGAATCTCTACTTATACTTATCTCTTAAAATATGAAAAATAATAGAATAATAATGGTGAATTTGAATGACATGAATATAAGAGGATGAAAACACTACACAATATAGATTTCCACAATATTTTTTTTGGAATAATCATCCAATAAGAATTTCCTATTCCACGTTTCTATAAATTAGATCTTTTATTTGTTCTTATAACCCAAATGATACTAGTGGTGAAGCCTCTAAAAATACATCTAACGTGAGGAGTGCAATTTTTACACATAATGTCATTTTCATTAGAGCTTACACCTTGGATATGAAATAAGGTTAATACACTGTTCCCCTTACAAATATGAGGTTTATTAAGAAAGATATCTCAAAATTATCATATTATGTCTTATTCTTGGTTGAAAAATGTAAAATTCATGTCGCCAATTCCCTTTCCATATGATGTTAAACTACATGGTCTTTGTCATAGCTGCATGATGTTAAATTGAACACAAACATCATAGATACATGTTTTTAATCCATGAGGTGGTGGTCTATACTATACAACCATAAAATACACATAACCTCTTTCATCATCGCATATATTAAAATTTTGTAAACATTCATCCAAATAGTGAATGCCTGCTCTAAATACCCTCATAAGTATATCATTCATGGATCTAAACTTCTAATCATGGAATGTTCACTATGGATTCATTTTCCCAACATGTAATCTTTTTTCCTTGTAGATGTCTTTCAAACCAAACCCACTTTTACCTCAGAATATCAATGCCACATATTTTGTGAATATGAGGTAGATATATCAATGGGAATATATCTCAATAAGAACTTCATGTTCATTAATGATTATATTAATATGATGTTTATGGACTTCTTCACCCCTTGTCTTTGGACCAACCATAAATTTAATACAACATTATAGATCTCCCCTATATAAGTGTTAGATCTATATACGAGACATTATCATTATGAACTATGTGTTTCTTGATTCTTATCACTAAAAGATACGCAATGACACCAGGAACCTGAAACATAGGATCCAACTCAATACCCAAGAATAAAAAATGATCAATATACCAACATATGAGGTTGACCTATATAGGGATTATATGATAACTACATTTGGAAAGTGGGCTAAAAAATTGGTCCTACAGGTAATGTAATGGGGTACAAGACCAATGGGCCTTTGGGATATGTAATGGGTCTCCCTCTACCCAGTTAAAAGAGGACTTTGATTTCCTTTAATAATAAAATGAGGCTTCAGCCCCAACCTTTACATTCCCAACAACAATTTCCATTAAAAAATTCCCTTCATCTTCTTATGATTATGATCTATGTATGGTATGTACATACATAAACTATATTTGGATTGATTCCCCTATCCATATGATATTTAGTTATTGCAACAACATATACCCTAGGCCCAATCAGAAGTTGAAAAAAATATAATTTTTTTCCTTGATAATATGAATCTTCTAGGATATTTGTATTTTCTTTGTAGCGCTAACCAGAGGTAAATCATAGTTTTATTATCTTTATTATAAACCCAATTTTTCTAAAAAAAAATTAATTAAATGCCTCGTACCATACATAAGTTCCTAGAGTATGTAAGAGTCTTCACCTTTACTTATTCATTCACGTACTTATGTGAAAAATTACTTCCCTAAGAAATAGATGGATCAAAATATCGTATAACATACGAACTCTATGTATATTAATTAGTATATGTTGTGATGCCCAAATCCTAAATTAAATTCCCATCCATAATTTACATAAATAAAGATTCCCCTCCCTAACTCATATAATATTTTAGTGGAGATTCATTTGTGAACCAACACTGAGGATTTAAAGAGGATGAAAATTCCTCATTATAGAATTTTTTGAATACCTATAGACACATGTGCTGATAAAATGTAGCCATTTTTAGATAATGAAATTTAACTTTCTTATATTAAAATCTACATATTTTTTATATTAAACTAAATTTTATTTGTTTTCTTGTTGAATTATGTTAAACATGATAAAATTTAAATCCTTTTACATAATTTTAAATAATAAATACATCATATATTACCATTCCTTATCAAAGGATTGTAACATCCAAACCATGGATAATCAAGGACTGGGATACCTTTCTCACCATTTATCAAAATTTCAGTCCACAAATAAGACTTTGTGTCTTAAAAGTCTCGGTTTTCTATAAATATTTCATGGTTATAAATGATAAATATATTTGATTTCATGGGTCACATTTATTTGGATATGCATACATTCCTTGATTTAGCTCTTATATCTGACCCCTAGTATGTCTTGTTGACTATAAGGGTTTCATAATTAGGTAAGGGACCTCCAATTTCAATACACCATGACGAAATTATAGTGAAATATTTCATTTGAACGTGTTTAGAGGGAATACATTGTTCATATGTACCATATCATAAATCTTAACCTTAGAGTTGTAATCCATTAATTGCGTCATATCATTCTTATTTCAATAATTTTGTAAAATAATTCTTATAATTGAAAATACTGATTGGGTTATTAAGTCACAAATTATCCTTTCACTAGTCTATGCATAACGACCTTCACTGTTCTATGCATTAAGACCTTATACTGTGTGTCTTTTGGTTCTTATATTCGAACTTTAAACTATGTTCGCTTTCATCCATGAATCATGAATTTAAATTATATCTTCTTCTTTACACACATCATTGCCCAAAGATTCATATTACTTCATAAAATATATATAGAAATTACAAAAATCCATTGATTTTCCATATTCCAAAACCATGAACTAATAGTGTAAGTTACTTATAACATATCAATTATCAAACAAATTAATGCAACAACCCCGATGCAAATTTCCCATAGTTAGTTGTCATTTTACTATAATAACAGATACTATAGATAACATAACCCATGATCGATTAGTGTAGTAGTTTTGAAGAACTATATACATACATAATACCATTATTATATTTGTATATAAACATAAAAAATAAAAAAATAAAAAAAGCTTATCCTTATCACTTGTTCAAACATTTCATCTTCACAACATCGGGAAGGAAACATATAAAAGGGTGAGCTAAAATTCTCAATAAAGATTATATGAGATAATAATAAGTGAATAAAAGTCAATAGGGAATTGATATTATGAATGGTAAATCATATAAAAAACACATGCCATCAACACATTGATAATGAAAATACAGCCATCGATTTTTTTTGTATTGACACCCTCTTGTAAAGAAATAACAGAATACCGGGTAATGAAAATGATTATTTATTTGACTTATTGTATTTGGTACATGAACCATTATACTGTCATGTCAGTTTTCTTCTATGGGTAAAACCCATCTAATACATTATGGAAACCAACACAAATGGTTATTGACAACTATTTGGTCTCATTAGACCAGTAAATGCATCGATGAGATTTCTATAACTTGAACCCACCAATAACTACAAGAACATATAGTTATTCATGTAACGCCCCGACCCTAGTTACCCAGAGTCGGTGCATTATTACATAACATTGGCATGATCACAAGAAAGATCAAATCTCGAAAGACCGATTGGTTTAGTAGCCTTGGAAACACTAGATATATTCATAAGTTTTACATTACATCATAAAATGAAAAACTACTAGAACAACATAATGTCTCCATAATCCACACTCATATCCCCACATAATATCCCTGCAGGTCATTCATAATTTACTTCTTCACTTCCTGGGAGAAATAAAACATAGAAAAGGGGTGAGCTCTAATGCCCAGTAAGGATAACAATATAGCAGAAACTTTCATAAATAAGAATAAAAATTTAAGGCAATGTATAACATAAACAAAAGCCTTTAAAACTTGAACTTTCAACATGGTATGGCATAAATAAAATGATATAATTCCATTTACTTATTCACATGGATATTTTACTAATCGAATAATCACATGCAAAATCAATAACCACTTTCATAATGTTGGAATGCATAATGCCAGACTATCATAACAACATAGTCAAGGCCTCGTGCCAGGACTACAAATAAGATTTTTTCAAGGCCTTGTGCCAAGACACTAGTTTGTCTCATGAGACCTACTGATGCATCGAGGAGCTATAGCGGGCTCCACCCGTCACTTACTAAGTCCAATGAATTCCCATATGAAAAGGTTTAAACATAACATAAACATTCGTATTAAAACTAGCATACGAAATGTAAATAATTTCACCATAAACTATGAATGGTATAAAAATAGCACATACACAATCAAACATATCACAAATCCTTCAATACAATATAGATGTTTTGTATCATAATAAATCAACTTCAAATAATCTTAAAATCCATCAAAGGATGTCGACATAGATGAAATCAATATTTTTTTTAAAGAAATATCTCCTTTTATTTTGAAATCATTTAAGATCCATATAAAATAAAACATTTTCTTTGAAAATATTCTTATAAGCTTGTAAGGGAAGATTTGAAGATTTTATAACGGCGGAAAATAGCCGCACCCGCTGTATAAGTTAAAAAAACATTCTTACCTTAATTCTGTCGAAAAGGTTAAAAAGGACCTTATTTTGAAAACGACTGAAATATTCCTTTATAAACGACTTATAAAAGTCAAAAAGGGTATAAATGACTTTAACTCATATTCTAGTAAATAGTAAAAATGTTTTGAAATACATTTTTAAGAAACATGGATGTGGATGATAAAGAGATCCCAGTAGATTATTACGTATAAACAACCTCGGATAATGAAGAGATTGTGAAATAACCCTTACCTTGTACTTTTTGTTGGTTGAGGTAGGTTAACCTCTTGTATAATGGTGAAATAATTGTTATTAAATTATACAATAATCATATACATTAATATGATATCATATATGATATTTTAATATTGATTTGATAATAATATCTTAGTATTATCGTTGTTTCAGGTGTTAACTTACTTGTTTTCTTTTATATGTTTTGTTACGTAAGACATGTCTGTAAAGGATAGGTTTTATATTATTCATATCCATAATGATATCAAGTCCTTAAACATCATTTTTTAAATCATCAAATGATAGTTATACTTGAATGGATATGATGGAGAATGAATCTCATCGCGTTCGTGGAGACGGTAGTCCGTACGTACGCACGAGCGACAATATCATTCTTTTGATATTAAAGTAATATATAAATGGATGGTATATCATATATACAGAATCCTTAACATGTTATATTTATTATTTACATGAGTTACACATCATTATTATACCCATCCAAATAATATTATATTGAATAACAATTACACCACGACGTGGAGACGGTAAGCCGTACGTACCCACGTATGGTGACATGTTATTAAAAGGGTGGATAGAATACTGAATATGGTTGTACCATATTTATAATAACATCACAGTATATGTGAGATACTGGAGTTATTATTTTAGAATGGTAACAACAAAGGTGGAAGAAGTGGAAGAAAAAAGGAACTTTAAAAGGGGTGGTGAAAACATTACCTCTTCTTCAGGTTCTTCCTTTTGATTTTATCAAAAGGGATCCTTAGGTTGGATTTCTGATCAAACTAATGACTCTAGGTTGTAGTGAGGGATGTTAGGAGAGTATTTGGGCAGAGTTTGGACGATCCAAAAGGCTTTGAAGGTGTGATGAAATGAGAAGGAGGAGTGACCTTTTATAAGAGGGGAGAGGGGCACCTTTGGAAAAGCTAGAAATATTAATTTATAATAAATTCATATTCGGTTTCTAATGGATCCAAAGTTGATTATTCAAAGGTTAAGGTAGGGATGGGTCGAAAAAAACTCAACAAATATAATTTAGACAGGTTTGGGTACTTATATTAACCTTTTCATTAAGTATTAACTCTAAGTTAATTAGTTTCACTTTTACAATGTCTCTTTGTATTTTTATATAATATGGTTAATAAACATACTACATACATCCAAGAGACCCCCAAGTGGTCCATTAAAGATGAACCTATCATGATATAAGTCTCTTGGCCGAACCATAGATTTTTAGGAATTTAATATCAATTAATAATATAATATTTGTTTTAAGAACTCTTTTATGTCAATTTTGACACTATTCAATAGTTGATTTTTTTGAAACTCATAACAGATTTATTACTTCGAAAAAAGTCAATTAAATCAATCCTAATATATCATATTATCCTAGAAAATTAGTTTAATTAATTAAAAGTTAAATATTATATTTATTTGGGTATTTATAATATCAATTATGTTAATTTTTCTCTATTATAGTTGTTACTGCATCATGATTGTGTCATAAATAAAATAAATTATTTAATGTCTAAAAATTATAAATAAAATATAATTATGTAGAAACTCTTTTTATCTTTCTAATTAATATTTATAATCTAAAATCCAACATATATAACCCTATGTAACAATTGTTTTTCTAAAAGATATATGCTTGTGTCATTTTTGTATTCATTTTAACTTAATTAAAATAAAGTGTCCTTATCACCTACAAGTGGCACCATGGGGTCCCAAAATCGACACAGAGATTCCTATGGTCGACCATGTAACAAACAATATGGTTAGGAAACGTTTTAGGGTAATTTAGTATTATTATAATATTATTTTTTAACCCTTATTTACCGGATTTACCCTTAACCATGGTAAATAAAATATTTACCGCAGTAATTATTCAAAATGTCTAAAAATAAAAGTTACATATTTAAACAATTTGAACATACTGATTCCAAATATGATATCCATTTTCCTAAATTCGAAACACAGAAGTGGCAGAAATTAATTTAACATTAATTCCCGCTGTCAAAACAAAAAGCGTGTTTTTAAGAGATAATAACTATCAAAAGATTGACACTTGTTTATGTTCGGTTTAATTGTAAAATTTTGTCCAATGGCCAATATTATATTAAATGGTAAAAATATATTCTAAATATGCTTTAAAACTACTAAAATTCATAATTTATCACTATTAATTATTTTGATTAAAAAAGTTGTTTTTAATTAATATTTAGTAATTTTCACTATTCATCAAAATATGAAAGTTATCCGAAAAGTACCAAAATTTCACCTTAGGATAAATTCGATATTCCAAATCCAGAAATGAAGTCCATTTTAAAATATAATATATATATAATTTTGAAAAGTAGTTATTACTATTCATAACGGCTAGTTTGATTGGTTGTGGTGTGTGTTAAAACTCAAGGTTGCGTACAACACACGCTACTGTATTATTCAATGAAAAGCGTACCATAGAAGCTTGGGGTGTTACATTCTCCCCTCCTTCAAATAATTTCGTCCTCAAAATTTCTAAAATACTATCGCCTGAAAAGACTCGGGTGGTTCTTCATCATAAGTTCCTCGGGTTCCCACGTTGCCTCTTCCATCTTATGGTTTCTCCACAATACTTTTACCAGACGCGTCGTCCTGTTTCTCAGCACTTGTTCTCTCGTATCAAGAATCCTGACGGGCTCTTCGCAATAAGACAGATCGGGTTCCAATTCTAATTCCTCATAAGTGAGTACATGCGTTGGGTCTGGCATGTATTTCCTTAACAGAGATACGTGGAACACATCGTGAACTTTGGAGAGACTTGGCGGCATTGCTAATCGGTAAGCTACAACCCCAATTCGTTCTATAATTTCGAAAGGTCCGATGTACCTGGGACTTAATTTACCTTTCTTACCAAAACGTATGACTCCCTTCCATGGAGATACCTTCAGGAAAACATGATCACCGACTTGAAATTCCAAATCCTTCCTTTGATTATCAGCATAGCTCTTCTGCCTACTTTGAGCTGCTTTGATGTGATTTTGGATTACCTTCATCTTTTCCATCCTTTCCACCACCAGTTCTGGGAATAAAAGTTTTCTTTCACCAACGTCATCCCAACAGGTTGGTGTACGACATCTCTTTCCGTATAACGCTTCATATGGTGCCATCTGAATACTCGAATGGAAGCTATTGTTATAGGAAAATTCTACGAGATGTAAGTATTGATCCCACATACCCTGAAAGTCAAGTGAGCAAGATCTCAACATGTCTTCTAGGGTTTGAATTGTCCATTCTTATTTTCCATCTGTCTGAGGGTGGTAAGAAGTGCTCAAAAGAAGTTCGGTATCCAGGGATTTCTGAATACTTTTCCAAAATCTTGAAGTAAAACGGGGATCACGATCAGAAACAATCAATAGGGGTACTCCATGAAGTCTCACAACATCATTAATATATAGTCTTGCTAAACGTTCTAGGGGTAGATCTTCTCTTATAGCAAGAAAATGTGCTGACTTGGTAAGATGATCAATAATAACCCATATTGCATCATTCCTTCTAGGAGTCTTTGGTAGCCCCATGACAAAGTCCATCGTAATATTGTCCCATTTCCACTCCGATATGGGAAGAGGTTGCATGACTCCTCCAGGATGTTGCCTTCCGGCTTTAACTTTCTGGAAAACCATACATCTTGACACAAAATCAGCAATCTCCCTCTTCATATTGTCCCACCAAAAATGTTCCTTCAAATCTCTATACATTTTGGTGCTCCCAGGGTGTATAGAGAAATTGGAACTATGAGCATCATCCATCAATTCCCTTTTTAGATCAGGTATATCGGGAACACAAAGACTCTTCCCGAATTTCAAAATTCCATCTTCATACACAAAGTCTCTCAATCTCCCATCATTCACAGATTTAATCTTCTTTTGGAATTCTTCATCATCGGTCTGAGAACTCTTAATCCTTTCTAGTAAAGATGGTTTGGAAACCATTTGAAAAAGCATTGATGTTTCACCTTCCCTTGTTATTCCCATGTCCATCTTTACTAGATCCATAAAAATTGGATCCCTTTCAATTCTCATATTGTTCAAAACTCCATGGTCTTTTCTACTCAAAGCATCTGCCACCTTGTTTGCTTTCCCCGGGTGGTAGTGTATCGTGCAATCATAAACCTTGAGTAATTCAAGCCATCTCTTTTTCCTCATGTTGAGTTCTTTTTGTGTGAAAATATACTTCAAACTCTTGTGATCAGTATAAATCTCACATTTTTCCCCATAGAGGTAGTGCCTCCATATCTTCAAAGAAAAGATCACAGCTGCTAACTCGAGATCATGAGTAGGATGGTTTTGTTCATGAATTTTCAACTGTCGTGATGCATAGGCAATAACTCTATCATTCTGCATAAGGACACAACCAAGTCCTTAATGAAATAGTATTGCAGTACAATCCTTATATACTCCATAATTAGTATAACAAGTACATTTTTGATACAACACTCAATTGACTTAATCAACATAAGAACTCTAATCATTCCTCTTCATCTGTGGTAGTATCATAACATTATTATTATCCAATAGCATCATTTTCGGCATAGTCTGATGACTGGGACATAGGTTCACGTAGTGTCCAAACTCCTTGAAAATGAATCATTGTACATTTGAAACCATTTTCTTACCCTTGCAGTCACGTAATTTGTGCCCTTTTCTTCCACACTTATAACAAACTCTCATTCCTTTTAGGCAAGTTCCAGGGTGTTTCTTTCCACAGTTATCAAATATGGGAAAATTCTTCTTTTCCCTCTTCCCTTTATCCATCTTTCTCTCTTCCATCTTTTTCTTCTTTTGCTTCCCTTCAATGCCATAGGACTCAGTAAACTCTTTACTTATCTTATCAACACATGATATTATTTCATCATATGATGATAATACATGAGAGACTATTTCTCTTGTAAATTCTGGATTAAAACCATAAAATATATGATCCTTCTTTCTCATTGTATCATGTGCATTGCTAGAGTTCTCATTCCTTATACTGGGTGCCATTTCTAAACAATGTCATACACTAGATTAGTTTATGAATAACAATACCTAATCCCAAACTTGTAAGACACATAACATAAATTAAATAGTTTATGGATATAATCCATAATCATAAAAATGTCTCCTTTGAGGAATTATATACTCATAAACCCTTCATAATGATTTGTAAAGAAAATGAGAGTTATCCTAAGCATATCCCCCAGGAGTGTCGTATCCAAGAGTGCAGCAAGGCCCGTTGTCGTGCACCAGTTCCCGTTCGAGTCTAGATCAAAGCGGTGTTTTCGGGTTTTACCCCTAGGTACATCTGTGCCAGAGCTGCCTCTACCTGCTCGTATCCAGACAGGGATGTATTGCTCGGAAAACTCACAAAATCTCTACAATACCAAAATTCTAGGAAGTTCTTCTATACTAATCCTCAAAGTTCATCTTAGGTCTATGTGCTCTAATCAGAGTTTATCTAAATCTAGCTTCCAAGGTTTGTACTAAACTTCCTCTGATACCAACTATAACACCACAAACCTAGTTACCCAGAGTCGGTGCATTATTAAATAACATTGGCATGATCACAAGAAAGATCAAATCTCGAAAAACCGATTGGTTTAATAGCCTTGGAAACATTAGATATATTCATAAGTTTTCCATTACATCATAAAATGAAAAACTACTACAACAACATAATGTCTCCATAATCCACACTCATATCCCCACATAATATCTCTGCAGGTCATTCATAATTTACTTCTTCACTTCTTGGGAGAAATAAAACATAGAAAAGGGGTGAGCTCAAATGCCCAGTAAGGATAACAATATAGTGGAAACTTTCATAAATAAGAATAAACATTTAAGGCAATGTATAACTAAAACAAAAGCCTTTAAAACATGAACTTTCAACATGGTATGGCATAAATAAAATGAAATAATTCCATTTACTTATTCACATGGATATTCTACTAATCGAATAATCACATGCAAAATCAATAACCACATTCATAATGTTGGAATGCATAATGGCAGACTATCATAACCACATAGTCAAGGCCTCGTGCCAAGACTACAAATAAGATTTTGTCAAGGCCTTGTTCCAAGACACTAGTTTGTCTCATGAGACCTACCGATGCATCGAGGAGCTATAGCGGGCTCCACCCGTCACTTACTAAGTCCAATGCATTCCCATATGAAAAGGTTTAAACATAACATAAACATTCGTATTAAAACTAGAATACGAAATGTAAATAATTTCACCATAAACTATGAATGGTATAAAAATAGCACATCCACAGTCAAACATATCACAAAACCTTCAATACAATATAGATGTTTTGAATCATAATAAATCAACTTCAAATAATCTTAAAATCCATCAAAGGATGTCGACATAAATGAAATCAATATTCTTTTTAAAGAAATATCTCCTTTTATTTTGAAATCATTTAAGATCCATATAAAATAAAACATTTTCTTCGAAAATATTCTAATAAGCTTGTAAGGGAAGCTTTGAAGATTTTATAACGGCGAAAAATAGCCGCACCCTCCGTATAAGTTAAAAAAAACATTCTTACCTTAATTCTGTCGAAAAGGTTAAAAAGGACCTTGTTTTGAAAACGACCGAAAGATTCCTTTATAAACCACTTATAAAAGTCAAAAAGGGTATAAATGACTTTAACTCATATTCTAGTAAATAGTAAAAATGTTTTGAAATACATTTTTAAGAAACATGGATGTGGATGATAAAGAGATCCCAGTAGATTATTACTTATAAACAACCTCGGATAATGAAGAGATTGTGAAATAACCCTTACCTTGTAATTGTCCTTGGTTGGGGTAGGTTAACCTCCTATATAATGGTGAAATAATTGTTATTAAATTATACAATAATCATATATATTAATATGATATCATATTTGATCTTTTAATATTGATTTGATAATAATATCTTAGTATTATCGTTGTTTCAGGTGTTAACTTACTTGTTTTCTTTTATATGTTTTGTTACGTAAGACATGTTTGTAAAGGATAGGTTTTATATTATTCATATCCAGAATGATATCATGTACTTAAACATAATTTTTTAAATCATCAAATGATAATTATACTTGAATGGATATGATGGAGAATGAATCTCATCGCGTTCGTGGAGACGGTAGTCCGTACGTACGCACGAGCGACAATATCATTCTTTTGATATTAAAATAATATATAAATGGATGGTATATCATATATACAGAATCCTTAACATGTTATATTTATTATTTACATGAGTTACACATCATTATTATACCCATCCAAATAATATTATATTGAATAACAATTACACCACGACGTGGAGACGGTAAGCCGTACGTACGCACGTATGGTGACATGTTATTCAAAGGGTGGATAGAATACTGAATATGGTTGTACCATATTTATAATAACATCACAGTATATTTGAGATACTGGAGTTATTATTTTAGAATGGTAACAACAAAGGAAGAAGAAGTGGATGAAGAAAGGAACTTTAAAAGGGGTGATGAAAACATTAGCTCTTCTTCAGGTTCTTCCTTTTGATTTGATCAAAAGGGATCCATAGGTTGGCTTTCTGATCAAACTAAGGCCTCTAGGTTGTAGTGAAGGATTTTGGGAGAGTATTTGGGCAGAGTTTGGCCGAACCAAAAGGCTTTGAAGGTGTGAAGAAATGAGAAGGAGGAGTGCCCTTTTATAAGAGGGGTGAGGGGCACCTTTGAAAAAGCTAGAAATATTAATTTATAATAAATTCATATTCGGTTTCTAATGGATTCAAAGTTGATTATTCAAAGGTTAAGGTGGGTATGGGTCGAAAATAACTCAACCAATATAATTTAGACAGGTTTTGGTACTTATATTAACCTTATCTTTAAGTATTAACTCTAAGTTAATTAGTTTCACTTTTACAATGTCTCTTTGTATTTTTATATAATATGGTTAATAAACTTACTACATACATCCAAGAGACCACCAAGTGGTCCATTAATGATGAACCTTTCATGATATAAGTCTCTTTGCTGAACCTTAGATTTTTAGGAATTTAATATCAATTAATAATATAATATTTGTTTTAAGAACTCTTTTATGTCAATTTTGACACTATTCAATAGTTGATTTTTGTGAAACTGATAACAGATTAATTACTTCGATCAATGTCAATTTAATCAATCCTAATATATCATATTATCCTAGAAAATTAGTTTAATTCATTAAAAGTTTCATATTATATTTATTTGGGTATTTATAATATCAATTATTTTAATTTTTCACTATTATAGTAATTACTGCATCATCATTGTGTCATAAATAAAATAAATTATTTAATGTATAAAAATTATAAATAAAATATAATTATGTAGGAAATATTTTTATCTATCAAATGAATATTTATAATCTAAAATCCAACATATATAACCCTATGTAACAATTGTTTTTCTAAAAGATATATGCTTGTGTCATTTTTGTATTCATTTTAACTTAATTAAAATAAAGTGTCCTTATCACCTACAAGTGGCTCCATGGGGTCCCAAAATCGTCCCTAAGATGCCTATGGTCGACCATGTATCAAAAAATAAGGTTAGAACACGTTTTAGGGTAATTTAGTATTAATATAATATTATTTTTTAACCCTTATTTGCCGGATTTACCCTTAACCATGGTAAATAAAATATTTACCGCAGTAATTATTCAAAATGTCTAAAAATAAAAGTTACATATTTACACAATTTGAACATCCTGATTCCAAATATGGAATCAATTTTCCTAAATTCAAAACACAGAAGTGGCATAAATTAATTTAAAATTAATTCCCGTTGTCAAAACAAAAAGCGTGTTTTTAAGAGATAATAACTATTAAAAGATTGACACTTGTTTATGTTCGGTTTAATTGTAAAATTATTTCCAATGACCAACATTATATTAAATGGTAAAAATATATTCTAAATATACTTTAAAACTACTAAAATTCATAATTTATCACTATTAATTATTTTGATTAAAAAAGTTGTTTTTAATTAAAATTTAGTAATTTTCACTATTCATCAAAATATGAAAGTTATCCGAAAAGTACCAAAATTTCACCTTAGGATAAATTTGATATTCCGAATCCAGAAATGAAGTCCATTTTAAAATATAAAATATATATAATTTCAAAAAGTAGGTATTACTATTCATAATGGCTAGTTTGATTGGTTGTGGTGTGTGTTAAAACTCAAGGTTGCGTACAACACACGCTACTGTATTATTCAAAGAAAAGCGTACCATAGAAGCTTGGGGTGTTACAATTCATATATAGATTCAATTGGAAACTTATCCAAATATCCATATTGAGTAGAGAATACAGATTCATAAATATTTTACCAATTAAAACAATATTCCAAGAAAAGACCATATCCTAAAATGGTACATGACTAATGAAATAATATTGTTCAAGATATAGAAAATGTGGATATTTAATAAAATATTCATGGATGAATGTTTAAAAATAAAAGGGAAGTATACATTCATCACATATAAGGAATAAATGGTGAATAAGGAATAATAAAATGAAAAATCATAATTGTTACCATGAAAAAATGGATTTCAGTCATATGTGGAATTAATCATAGAAAATATGAAAATATAATGAAAAATTAAGTCCAAATGATAGGAAAAAATATAAATATGGTGTTAAAAAACTTTTTAAATGAGCTACCATAGTGTTCTATAATGAAAATTTAATAGAGTCTAAAAATGTAAAAATGAATAATTAATTGTATAGAACATTAAATGAACAAATATATTTTTTTCATGATAAAATGATAGATTTTATAAAAATATTTGCAGAATTAAAAAAATTATGGGTGGAAAATTAAAATGGGTATAAAATTGGAAGGTTCCCTTTTATTGGGCTTTCTTATAGGGAGAAATTGAAATGGAACCTTATAAAACACATATTTACCATCAAATAAATATGATTTTAGAATGGAAAATATATTTGGAACATATAAATAGAAATTAATAAGATTACATAATAATAATTAATAATTATATTGGGGAAATAGATAGAAAGCGTAACATGAATGAAATATGGAGGTTCAGAGAGAATACCTTATTATACATTTAAACGTATTCTGCAATTTCACTTAATATCCATGACAATGAAATTAGATTCATTAATGATTAAATTAAGAGAATATTAAAAATGTATTATATTTAATAAAATTTTATTTAGTTCATTTATGAACTTTCTAATAGTTATAAAATTCATTTTCATTGTTCGACAATGTCATTTCTCGGTTTTTCATGATTGGTTTACTTGTATAGATGTATAGAAGATCATGTAAAATGGGATTAATTATCCAAATTTGAAATTATATTTTATTTATGATATTTAAAAAGGCTAAATAGTCGTATATACCATTTTTTAAAATACAAGGATTATTCACTAGTTAAAACAATACTGATGAACGTTAATTTATTTCGTTGATTTTTTGATTATTTAGAGATAATTTTGTTTTATTAATTAATATCATGTATATATAATAGTTCCATTCCATTTTATGACTTATAGGATGTATAATAAAAAAAATAACAATAATAAATAGCTTATGACAAGAATTGATGGCAGTAAACAAAAATGAAAACGCATCGTCCATGATGGCGGTAAATCCGCATATCACCTAAAATATTTTCAAATTCAGAATAAAAGTTCGGTGACAAGGTTATTTATAAAGGATTTTCTATTTAAATTAAATAATTATATTATAAATGAGATTTTGTATTTATCATTCATGTTTTCATAAGGAGGTGATGGATTGATAATTAACAAAATAAAAATAAAAGAAACTGAGAACGAAGGATTACAAGTTTTACCTCTTGAATTATTCTCCTTGGGAACCTCCTTAAAGGACTTAGAATTTGATTTTTTTTGTGAAAAACATTCTCTCAGATATAAGGGGAGGGTTGGGAAGTATATTCGGTAGAAATTGGACAATATTCAAGTCATTGTTGTGTGGTTAGAAGAGGTGGTAGGGGTGGTATTTATAGTGGCGGTGACGGGTGTTTTTTGATTATTCTATTCATTATTTTTTTTGGCTCAAGAAAATAAATAGTGATGATTCATATGAATAAATATAGTACCTAGTGCATGTGAGTTTGAAAAAAATGTTATTAGATCATCCATACATAATCTATGTCTAAATAATTCATGTATTTAGCTTATACTATAAATTACAAAATATCGATATTCACCAAAAAATCAAATATTTTAGAAAAATACAAAAAATCAATCCTAATGATTTTTCAATTAGAGGAATTAAAAAATAAACTCAAATTTATGAAAATAGTAATAATAATATGAGAAATTAATTTTTTTATTTAAAATCATCATTTACATGGAAAATAAAAGTTTTATAATTATAAATGATTTTATAACACTTTAGAAAACTAATTATGGCCTAATAAAATTATCTTATAATAATAAGAAAATAAAATATTAATTTAATAATACATTTTATTAAAATAAATTTTCTATTTAATTTTATGCCAACTATAAAATTGAAAATAAATATTTATGTTTAAAATAAATAATATTAATTAATTAATAAATCCAAAAACATTTATTTTCTTGTAATGTGATATAATTATTTTATATTACAATTATATGTTTCCTAAATTTTATTTATAATTTATTAGGTGATGTTTATATTCTATAGGAAAAAACTATTCTTGATGGTAATATTACTATTCCAAAGTTCATGTTACTATTTTATTGATTTAGGTTCCTTAATTTCTAGAAAAATCCAGTAATTTATTAATTTTTCATTCATATTGTTTTTTTGTATTCTAATTGTGATATTATATTATTTAAACTATATTAAATAATTTTGGGTGCAATGTAAGTTGTCGATTGAAATGAAATTATTTAATAAGATACATACCCCAAAATATTTGGGTATTATATTCTTCCCTCCTTCGTAAATTAAATCCTTGGAATCTTTCATGAATATTTCCCTCTAAATAGTTGTGGGTTGTACTTATTCATAACACCTTATCATTCCCATATTTATTATTCATTTTTTTCGAAAAACCTTTTGCTAGATGAGTAATATAATTTCTCAATACATACTCTCGTGTGTCAAGAAAATCAATAGGCTCTTCATAGTAAGAAAAATTAGGTTCCAATACCATTTCTTCATTGGTCGGTACTTGTGTTGATTCTATCATGTACTTCATTAATAATGATATTTGGAGCACATCATGCTCTTTGGAGAGTCTATATGACATTGCTTATCAATATGCTATAGCTACAATTCTTTTCATATTTTCAAATGGCCTGATGTACCTCGGGCTCAGTTTCCCTTTTTTAACAAACCTTAAGACATATTTCTATGAAGATACAATTAAAAAGACATGATCTCACACATGAAATTCCAAATCATTTCTTCAGTTATCAAAATTAATCTTTTTTTTAAATTGTGGTCATCTAATATGATCCTGAATAGTTGTTACCATTATCATTCTATATTAAATTACTGCAAGAAAAATATTTTTCCCCCACCAACGTCATCCCAACATGTTAGATTTTCAACATCCCTGTCAATATAATTATTTATGTGGATCCATTTTAATACTATACTGGAAATGTTATTTATTGTAAAATTAAACTAAAGGTAAATAATGGTCACACATACCATTAATATCAATTAAGGATTATCTCAACATGTATTCCAATTATTTAATAGCCTTTTCAGAGTTTTTGTCAATTTTAGGGTGATAAGAAGTACTCAAATGATGATCAATATCCACTGCCTTCAGAAGACTCTTCTATAATTTTTATGTAAATCAGGGACCTCAAACTACCACAATCGATAGAGGAGAGCTATAAATTCTTATAACTTAATTAATAAAGAACTTCATTAATAAATAGTATTTTTAGTCGTTCAAGAGGTAAATCATCTCTAATATCAAGAAAATGTTCTATTTTTGTAAGAAATTAAACAATAACCAATATTTTATCATTCCTTCTCAATTTTCTTGGTGTTCCAGTGACAATATCATTATCATGTAAACCCACTTCCACATAATAATAGGTATGTATTTCATGGATCCTCTATGATGATGTCTCTTAGACATCACATGTTGGAAAAATAGAGTCGTTGACACATTTGTAGTAATTTATCAATTTATATTATAACACCAAAAAAATATCCATTAGATCTACAAACATCATGGAACAATAATATATATATATATAGAAATTTGATCTTTGAGAATCATCTGATAGTTCCATTTTTATCTCTGGTATGGATGAACCACATAACCTCTTTCCAAAGATTATAATTATATCTTTATACATGAAGGTGACCAATTTTCCATCATTAATGGGTTTAATTTTCTTTTTATAATTATCATATTTTCATTGAGATATATTTATCTTCCCTAGAAAATATGGAATATGAATAATTTGAAAAATGAGTGATGTTTCCCTTTCCTCATCAATCCCTATATTTATATTTACTAAATCCATGAATGTTTGACCATTTTTAATCAACAGTTGTGTAATAATTCCATGATCGTTACTTCTTAATGAATCTGATACTTTATTTTCTTCTCCTGGGTGTTAGTGTATTGAGAAATCATAATATTTCAGTAATATGATCCATCACAATTTTTTCATGTTGAGTTATTTGATTGTAAATATGTTTTTCAAACTCTTATGATCATTATATATCTCACATATTTCACCATATAGATATTTTTTACATATCTTCATAAATAAGAATATGGATAACAAATAAAGATCATGAGTTGGATAATTTTGTTCATGTGTCTTCAACTTCCTTGATTTATATGAAATGACATTATCATTTTCCTATAGAAACAACAATGTCTGCAATTTTATGCATCACTATATATTATAAACAAATCATTTCTTGACAGAAGAGACAAAATTAGAGACATAACAATTATTCTCTTAAAATCTTCAAAACATTATTTAAATTTTTATACATACAAAATTAACCCATTTATGTGTGTAAATAGTTAATAGGTTAGTAAACATGGAAATATTATGAATGAATCTCAAAAATTAACCTACTAAAACACTAAAACTATAAACCTAGGTTATGTTCTTTGGGATAGACTATTCATGGATTGACTTTGTCTGCAAAGGATCAACTAAGATCCCATCCTTAGAGACAATAGGGACAAGAAAAGACTTATCCTATATCCAAAATTCACACATGCTAAATTTACAAAATAAATCATTCTTTCTAAGAGTCCCAAGAATAATCATTGGGTTATTCTCCTGGACTTCATTGATTTTACAATACTCAAAAATAGCATCAATGAATACTACAATAGAACGATAACATTATTCCTTGAATACAATGTTCATTAGATCTAGTAAAGTATAGAGTAAATTATTCAATTCAATTGGAATTACCTTTGAAACCTAATGTACATTTATTTTACTAAAAATAGTCTTTTTAATACCCTTCTTATTTACATTCAATAGATTATACCCCGAATGAAGGTCAATCTTTGAGAAATATTGTTCTTTGTGAAGTTGATCAAATAAATCATCAATGTGAGGAATATGATGATTGTTAATTATAGTAATAATATTTATTTATCAATAGTCAATGCATAAAATCGAGGATCCATCTTTATTTTTAACAAAGAGAACAAGGAATCCCCAGGGATATAAATAATAATCAAATTACGAGGCCTCTTCTCTAAAAAAATTGATTCTACATCATCATCACAAATAATTGCTTCATTATTCTTATAAAAAATTATTGAATAATATTTTGAAAGACAGTCCATATCGAGAATTATATAAAATTAAACCATAGTATTTCTGATAAGGACCATAACTAAAGAATATTAGTCTATCATAATGGTGGATGACCAACACATTTTATTAAATAAGACTTCCCATATATTTTTTGACTGTTAAATACCATATTAAATCAATAGGGAAATGTCTATTTTTATAGGAAAAATAGTAGATATAAAAGGGTTTGATGATATAAAATCAAGTAAATAATTATCTAGATTTAATATAGGATTATTCTACCAACCACAAAATCACTAGTAACTTCTACATTAGTAGTGGTGGTTTCCTAAACATGGTCATATCCCCTCAACCACTTCTATAGCAGATTCCCCTGACTCCTGGGAATTTTATCTGAATAATTACCCATTTCATTACATTTTATAATTAGATCATCATGGATTTATTTCATCCCATTGCATTTATTAGCAGGATTACCCATTTCTATTAACTTATAAAAAATGTAACTCCTTTTAATTTTTTCCCTTCATGATTCTTTCAAAAAATTCAATAATAGAAATTACTTCTTTACATTGCTATTCATTGATTCTTTCTATTTTAGATGGTTATAAGAAGACTTATTATTCACTTGATTTCCCATGATAAAATAGAATCTATAAAATTCCATAACTATTTTGATATCACTTAATACTATTTCATCATATAATGAAAATGTTTGAGAATACAATTCCCTTATGATAAATGGATTTTGACATTCAAATAAATGATCAAACATGTCATTTGAACCATGTATATAATGAATATAATACCTAAATAATCTTCCAAAGATATCTTCATACTTGGAAACACTCCCTTCTTCCATTTTCATTATGTTAAATAATTATTTATTCATTTAAATTCATTGCTCATTTAGGAAATATTTTTTGAAAAATGTTTCGTTAAATGTTATCAATTACAATTCATCCATTTCATATTTATCTTTAGTATTCTGGATTAATGAACACCTTTAATCAGCATCTACATTGAGGTAATATACTGCAAGTACTACATTCTCATATTCATTAAATCCCAATGATAGAAATATTTTTTTAAGGGACTTGATCCACTACATAGGTACCACTGTATTATTAGTCCCACTAAAATATGAAGGATTGTTTAGCATGTAATGAAGAAATATAGGTTTAAAATGGTTATTATTTATATCCAATGTAATTTTTCCTAATATGGATATGATCTTCTCAGGTCCAATAATAACAGTATTGAATTTACCAATAGTGAAATACCTAAATATTCTTATTGTATTGATTCTTCTCCTCCTATTAGGCTCCATAACTAAATAATGTTACCTAAGAAGTTATCTCTTATTAATCACGGGTGTTAAGAAAAAAATTACATATATTGAGTTATTATAATTTTCATGCTTATATAACATCTAGTATTTAGGTTCCTACTAAACATTATATGATACCTACTATAACAACCCTGACCATAATAGCCAATAGTTGGTGGTCATTTTATTATCATCGCATAGATACAAGAGATCAAATCACCAAGGATCGATCAATTTACTTGTTATAAAAAACAAGATGCATACACAGAACCCTTATAATATTAGTAATTAAACATAGTATATAAAAAATAAGATGCTTCTTTTTAACTTATTAAATGATTTCATTTTCACAATTTGGGGGAAAAACTAAATAAAACTGTGAGATCACCCGCTTAGTAAGGGGTACATAATACAATAATAAATGAGGTAACATATATAAGTCATAGAAATTATGGAATGTTAAATAATTTGAAAAAAACATCCCATCAATACACTAAGAATGAAAATTCATCAATAGATTTTAACATAGTGAAAAGAACATGGAATGTAATAAATAAATACATAATGAAAAAAATTCTAATTTATTTGACCTCAAGTATTTATACCATGAACCATTTTATCTTCGTTATGGTTTAACTCTATGGTTAAAAATCCATCTAATTCTATTTGGAAATAAACAAAAAGGTTTTATCACCAATTTTATTTCTCATGAAACTTTTAAATGAATTGAAAAGCAATATATAACTAAGTCCCACCCATTACTACTAATCAAAATCAATTTTCATACATAGATTAAATTCATGACATATCAATATTTCTATTTTGAGTAGAGGATATAGATTCATCAATATTTGTCTGATTAAAAAAACATTAATAGAAGAAAACATATAATAATTTTTTACAAGTCTAAGAAAATAATAATATCCTTGATATATGATATACTCATATTTAATGAAATTGTCAATGAATAATGTTTAGAAATATAAGGGAAGAAAACTTTCACCATACATAAATAATATGTGGATAATTAGGCACAAACAAATGAAATATCACAATGGTGTGTATGAAAGATTGGATATAAATCATACATTGAAATAAAAAAGATGAAATAGTCATGGATAATGATAAATTATTCCATTTTATGTGAAAAAAATGTAAAACCAGTGCTTATAAACCTTTATAAATGAACCACTTTGATGATGATTAAGGAAATATAAAAGAGACAATAAATTGGATAAGGGAATATTTATTTATATAAAACCCAAAAAGAACAAAGATATTTTCGCATGACAACATGATTGATTTTAGAAAAATATTGGTTGGGTTAGATAAATTATGGTTGGTACAATAAAATGAAGATTAAATTTTGATGTTCCCTTTAATCGAGGTTGCTTATGGGGATAAATTGAAATGTAAACTTTATGAAACATGTATTTACCATAAAAGAATGAATAATTGAGAAAGTAAAATATATATTTAAAAGATAAATAGAATTTTTTTAATAGTAAATAATGATAATTTATAATTACATTGGTGTAATGAGAGAGAAATCAAAACCCGAAATACAAATGGAGGTTCGGGAAGAATCTCTTACCTTATATCTGAAACTGTTTTTTACTTGCAGATAATTTTCTGTATAATTAAATTGGATTCATTAGTAATTGAATTAGTAACTTATTAATAATTTATTTGATTTTTTATAATTTTATTAAGTTCATTTATAAACTTTTTTATGAGTTATATGATCCCTTCTCATCATTCGAGAGTGTTCATTTCCATGGTTTTCATGATGGTTCACCTATATACATGTATGGAAGTTCATGTAAAATATGATTAATTCCCTAGAATTGATATTATATGTTATTAATCAACATAAATTATATTTAATGGTCTTATATATCAATTTTATAATATTTGGATTATTCATTAGATTAATGTTTAATGATGAACATTGTTTTATTTTGTTGAATTTTTGATTATCATGAAATAGTTTTGTTTTATTAATTAATATTATGTATATACACTAGTTCCAGAATATTATATTACTTATAATATGTATGATAAAATATTATTTAATAATACTAATTTTTTTATGAAAATACAATGGGGTTGAAATGTAAATTAAAAATACATCATCGTAGAAGGTCGTAAATCAGCACAACACAGAGAATATTTTCATTTTTAGAATAAAATGGAGAGGAGAAGGGGATTTATGATAGATTTTCCATTGAAATAATAGAATTTTATTATATATAAAAGATATAAGAGTTATAATTCAAGTTTTTATTTGGGAGGTGAGGTAAGGATAATAAAATAAATTTTATGATAATGAATGGGAAGGGTTGAGGGAATTACCCCTTGAATTATTCTCATTTAGAACATCCTTAATAGACATGGATTTGAAATTTACATGATAAAAACTATCCTATACATGGGGGGGAGACTTGAGAAGAGTTTATTCTATAAATTTTAAAATATTTAAGGCTTTTTTGGTGTGAGGAGAATATGTGGTGATGTGTAGTATTTATCATGGATGAGAGGGATGTTTTTTTATTATTTTTTCCATTATTTTATTATTTTGGATTATGAAACTAAATAGTGATGATTCATGTGACTAAATACAGTAAAAAGACTACATTAGTTCCATACAATGGTTATTACATTATCCATATATTATCTATGACTTAATACTTCATGTATATAGCTTATATCGTAAATTCCAATATTTCAATATTCATAAAATATTCAACTATTTTAGAAAAGAAAAAAAAAATCACCCAAAACATTTTTCAGCATGTATAATTAAAAAATAAAATAATTTTATTAAATAATTTTTAAAATATGAATATTTAAATTTTCAATTAAATTCATCATATAATTGAAAAATACCAATATTGAAATTATAACAAATTTTATAACGCATTGAAAAATAAATTATGATTTCATTAAATTTTATTTCCATAAAAATAAAACAAAAAATAATTTATAAATACATTTTTGAAAATAAATTTTCTTTAAAATAATTACATTAATTATAAAATTGAAAACAATTGTTTATTTTTATAAAAAATATCAAAATTTAATTAATAATTTCTAAAACATTTTTTACTTTTACTATGATACAATTATATCACATTACAATATATAAATGCCTAAATTTTATTTATACTTCCATGGGTGATTTTATTATTATATTGGGGGAATAACTATTCATAAGTAACATATTACTATTCCAATGATAATGTTACTATTTTATTAATATTTGATGTCTAATATCATGAAAAATCATCATATTTTATTCATTATTCATTTATAAAGTTATCATGGTTTTAACTATGTGATATTTTATGATTTATACTAATATAAATATGTTTGGCTTATATATAATCTATTAGCTGAATTAAATTTTTTTAATCGGATACATACCATTAAATATTTGGATGTTATAATGAATGGGAAGCCTATGCTAAAGGAGAGTATCTAGTAGCTATTAATCAATTATTTAAATATGAGTAAAAAGTTAGAGAATAATTAAAATAAGAGAAAAACATATAGGGCCCACCATATATCCCTAGAAAAAGCGTAGAAATAATCATTAGACACCCTATTGTATGAAAATTTTATTGAATTGATTTATCATATCATTTTACCCTGGTAATGTGCTCAGTATATAGAGGCACAACCGTTAGGATACCATTTTCTCTAATGAATAGAATTTTCTCCATAACCTACATCATTTTACTTGTGTTTGAGTCCCTCTATCATTTTCGGGGCTATTGATAAAGTATCTATATAGGGACCCGTACATTACATACACTGATATTAATTCAAATTTTATGTATATTAATTAAAAAATATTGTAAAGCAACTACATGACCTCATAGGTATACTATCTTTGGAAACATGGAAACATAAACAAATAGTTCATAAAAAACTAAATTTTCCCCTACTTATTTCATCATCAATAGAATCCATTTTGGAATATCATACTGAATACCCTTATTCATGAATTGGTGAAAAGAAACATATGAATGGGTGAGCTCAAATTATCAGTATGGGTAAACAAAGGAGAATATCAATCATATAAGAATCATAAGATATAGGAACAAAATATTTGGAGGTCATATTCTACATATGAAAGATCATGATATCATGTTATGGGAAAAAATATCATAAGAATTAATGGATATAATCCCAAGAGTAAAAACACAAGACATGATCTTTTTTGGCATACATATAAGCATATATAATAATTTCCATATTATCCAAGGTTCATAACCAAGACCATCATAAAAAATTCCATTACCAAACAGGGATTAATTATCGTTCTAGGTCATTATTACTGAACTATATTTACTTGTTATTCTTAGAATTTATATCCCATGAGATATGAATCTTTACCCAATGAATTGGAGGATGATATTGGTCCCAACCATATCATAATTAAATCAATATTACATGTTCCATAAGAAATAAAACATTTATCATAGAATAACCCAAGAATTAAAATGGGTTCCTGGAACATCATTTAACAAAACCATAATTCTTATAAAATATCATTACATCATTAAAACAACAAAATAATGGTAATAATTGGGATTGAAACATAATCCATTTTTAAGAGTGTCAACTAGGATGGAAAATAATTCTGATAAAACACCTTAACTTAGATCTTGAAGAAAATATCCTATTTTCTTAAACTAAATTTTCTTTTCTCAAAACTCCATGAAATTGTAAAAGAAAATCATTTATTTAAAAATAACCATGAATACTTATATGGTAAGATTCATGGAAATACAACATCATGAAACCATAAAAATCCATTCATGCCATATAAATTAAAAAAAAAATCTCCTCATACTTTTTCTGTGAAAGTCAAAAAGTACCTCGTATCGAATAACTGAAAAGTATACATTTCATACCGTTAAGTAAAAACTCACCAAATAGTAAAATTAACATTATTTTTTTTAGAAAAATATAAATAATATTACATACTTTTGAAAATATGTGTGGATAATAAATATACCATAATAAATACTTACGAATAAACAATATCAGATATTAATGACATTGCAAAATTATCCATTACATTAGGTCTGATATCCTTAGTATGCATCTGAACATCTTATGAAATTATTTAAATAATGTTATTTACTTATTTGAGATTCATTTTCATTTTTATGATATCATATGTGATTATATTATCACCTATCATGTTCAAATTCTTATGTTATAGTTATATTTTGTACATAATGATATTAGTATAATATATGTCATATTTATTCATTAAATTCAAGTATATAATTGTTGTTTAATGAAGATCATGTAGAATTAATCGCATCACATCATGGAGATAGAATGTCGTACATACACACGAGAAAAAATATCATCCAATTAATGGTTAAATGTTATGAAATTGGAAGGTATATTGATTATACAGAACAAATATCTTTTCATATTCATTTTTTATATCCGTTATACTCATCATTATACCCATCCCAAAAAAGAATTGTTGAATAAAAAATTTCACAACTGCGTGGAGATGGTAAGTCATACGTATGCACACTTGATGATATTGTTATTCGTAGGATGGATAAAAGGATGTATAATGTTTTCCGATAATTATAATAACATATCATCATGTATAATATACTAGATTCATTAAATTCATATGGAAAAAACTTTATAAGATTAAGTTGAAGAAGAAAAGAACTTTGAGAGAAGTGAAAAATCAATTACCTTTTTTGAGTATCTTCTTTCGATTTGATCAAAAGGACATCATAGGATTTTTTTAATTGCAATGTATGGAATCTAAGAGTAAGGGAGGTATTTTAAGAGATTTTGTAGTCATAAGTTGGATGAGCCACGAGGATTGAGAGGTTTGAGTAAGTGGGTAGAGGTGGTGGTGTTTTATAAGAGGGAGGAGGGACACATTAGGAATGTTTTGAAATATTATTTTACTATAAAATTATTTTGGAATTATAATATTTTAAAAGTTATAAATTTTCAGGATAATATTATTATGGGTCGAAATCCTCTCAACCAATAGGTTTTAGAAAAGTTTAGGTTAGAAAATTAACCTTATCTTTTAGCTTTAACCCCTAGTTAAAAACATTAACTCTTACCATTCCTTCTTATATTTTCATAATATATGATTACTATAGTAACTATAAAGTTACAATGAAACCAAAAATGGATAATAAATGAAAATTTAAAAAATATATAATTTTATTTATTAATATTATATTTTAGTATTATTATATCATTTAATAAAATAGTATTTGTTTTAAAAACTCATTTATGACAATTTTGACACTATTTAATAATTGATTGTTGTGAAAGTCATAATAACTTTATTCCTTCGAAACAAATACATTAACTTAAAGAAAACAAGTGATAATCATCTAAAACATTAGTGGATGACATAAAAATACTCAAATTACATTTATTGTAATATTTATAATATTAATTTTTTGAATCATTCATTAATATTGTTACCACTGCATTAACATTGTGTCATAAATAAATTTATTTATTTAATTCCTAAGAATTTAAAAACAAAATACTGTGTCATAGGAAATATTTATATATTTCTATTTACTATTTATAGTCAGTGAAATTTTTTATATATCCCTATATTAATAACGTTTTAGTTACAGATATATGTTCTTATTATATTTCTCTTTAAATTTATATTTCTAAAAAGTCATCATAACATCCAACTGGCTCCATGAGGTCTTAAAATAGACCAAATTATTATCATGGTCATACATATCTTAACAAATATGATTAGGATACAACTTAGTGTAGTTTTATATTATTATATTTTTATGAAGACAATTTTTTTAGTCAGGTATGGATCCTTAAATGTTCGGTTTAAATAATTTCGTTGGACTAAATATTGATGGATAATGAGTTGGAAAAGGTCACGAGGGTGTTCGGGGCTTGTTTGGAACTAGTAACACATATTTTTAGGAAAACAAGCCAAGTTGCATAGTCTGTGCATGGTTTGCGTACAATTTTCCTAACCATGTGGTTTGTGTTTTTTTGGACAGTGGCATGTCACATGGTTTTTACACCACCAAGAGGTATAACCATGAGAACCCCCATTTTTTCCCATGGCTCGAGCAGAAACATCTCGAATGGTTTTCACAATGTTTGAAAAACTGTGCAGACCAACCATGAGCATGCTAAAAACCTATGTAAAACATCTAAAATGACCTTATTTGTCTATTAATCCGCCTCCTTCCTCCCTAATTCGATTTTATGTGGGATCGACCTAGTTATCTCTTATTTTGCTGCATTTTGAAGTTCCAGACATGGAATGAAGATATCCCCTTCACCCGACATCTAATCACGCTTCGATTTATCATATTAGATACACAATGGTAAGTACTCATGTTCTCTTTACCCATTCTTTTTCTCTTTCAATATCAACCAAGATATCTCCATGAGACCATTTTTCGTTGTTTCTTATATCTACTCTGATCTAAGGAAAATCAAGGGTTTATACTGAGAGAGGAGGCTCGTAAAACCCTATGGTTGGTGGTGTATAACACATTGCTAATGTTTTTTATTTTTGTAATGTTCATGTGGGGCCCACCGGTTTTTTGGACGTAATTTCATAAATTAAAATTCAATAACTATAATTGTCATGAATATATCATTATTCTCTTTCCAGTTATGTGATTAGTTGTTAGTGTTTTCACCTAAAACTCAATCCGCCTCATCTCAAAATTTATGCTATAATTGGGTTCTTAGTGTTCTTTTACCGTTGATCCAACATTCAGGTGTGTCCCTACTTGACCATTCTAAAGGTGAGACTTTTTATCATAAATTAGTTGTTATCACTGAGAATTTCATAATGTCATGTACCATGTATGCTCACCACTTGATCCGACAAAGGTATGTGCATACAAATGATTATTAAATGTGAAATGGAAATTTTACTAAATTTATAACTCGAACTTATTAAAAGAGATTGAATAAAAGTTACATGTCTGTAGCACCCCTTTCCACGTTAATGGAATGTAGAGGAATGAACCTCTTTAACAAAATATTCTTTAATGGTTAACTAAGACTTGATTAAATGGTTGCAATGCTACATGGCCTTTACACACTAAGACAATAGAAGGATGTGACTAATGGTTTCAACTCTACATGACCAATCCTAAAAAAATACATGAACCAAATGAATTATTTCATGATTATAATATCAAATATTAATGTTCTAACTTGAGATTGCCTTGGATTCTGGGAGGAGAATAAAATGGGTTTCAGGAACCCAATTCTGATTCAAGGATATGGTTTTATTAGGTTTATAACCACCAAGACTCCGGTAACTTTCTATTCCATGGATTATCAGTATACTATCGTTAGGTCCCATTATTATTACACGATACCTCAAATACACTCCATGGATCTAGCATTGACTAGTAGGTTCTATGGTTCAAGCCCATCGGGCCCATGTCTTTACCTAGACCCATTTTACCTTTTTCGATCACCTAGGACTCAGTAGGGGACTTATTATGGTATTCCATGGATTACGCTTCTTGGTGACACTCTTACACCATAGATAGACTTAGATACTACTGAATTAGCTTTCCATGAGTTTATGTTCCCTTTTTTTACCCTATAACTCCATCACTATATATCATTGGTAGGATTCCTCATTACATCTTGGGAACTACACTACCTATACTATAATGAGGTGGTGTCAGTGTTGGTTATGCGTAATGTGACCTATTAACATTAAATATATATTAATTAATTAATGAACAAGTTACATTTTTAGACACCTGCCGAGGGCTGAAGTAGGTACGTGGTTGTTTCATTAGTTTTTACTGCTTGATTTACTTTATATATATTCTTACACACAACTATATTCTATTACATGGTATGGATGTTATAGGCACCGTAGGTTGTGCCCCACTGAGATTTATCTCACACCCTATCTGTGCACTATTTGGTACCCAAAGTAGATGACATGGTTGCAGGTATTTATAATGGGAAGCATGCTGCTTCCAATACTTGATTGTGTGCTGATAGGATGGATCCTAATAGAATATCACCGAGTAGGATCTCAGGAAGCTTAGAGTAGACTTTGTTTTCATTTAACTTGTGGAAAATGATATTCTTTTTGTCTTGTATCCATGATATCCAGTTTTCTAGTGAAATTACATTATATAATTACTATTCCAGCTGATACATTTATAGTTATTCTTGTGTATCTATTGCATCAGTTTTCATCCGCTATTTATTTATATTGCTTCTGCTTCATACTATTTATTTATTTATATTTCTTCTAATGTTTACTTTTTTTCTTTTTCTCCATCTCTTACCGGACTTACAATGAAGGGTGTTATGTTCTTATGGTCAGAAGCATGTGAGAAAGCCTTTTGAAATATGAAAGGGAGTCTTGGCTCGACACATATTCAGATTATTCTAGAACATGATAAAGGTCATATCGTCTTCTAAGATTTATCTAGCTTTATCCTAGGAGGAGTGTTTATATAGGAATAAAAATCCATTCTATACGGATCTTGGTATTTGAGGCCTCACAAGAGAAATTACCATACACATATCCTCAAGCTAGCAGCAGTTCACCATGCCTTGCATTTTTGGAGAAATTATCTTGTAGGTGAGCACTTTGTGGTGTATATAGATCACAAGAGACCCAATTATATCTTTTATTTTTGTGACTTGATCCTCCAAAAGTGAATATGGGTCAAATATTTACAATAATTTGATTATGAGCATGCTTATATGACTAGAAAAGGAAATGTGGTTGTCGATGCACTGAGTTGAAAAATTAAAATGCATGCCATACTGGAAGCCAATGATGAATGGATGTTAATGGCCCTCTTTTCTAAACATCATTGAGAGTTTCATGATAGTCATCAGTAGTCTTACCTCTCATCCTTAACAGTTACCTCTTCCCTCCTTGAGAAGTTGAAGAGTATGATGTTTTCAAAACCTGAATGTTTTATTCTCCATGAGTTTATATTAAGAGATAACCCACCATAGGATTGGTCTGTGGACAGAGATGATGTCTTTCCTCAACGTAGACAAATCTAGGTTCTAGAATATGTAAGAGAGGATTTGATGAAAGATTCCCACGCTTTCTAGTGGGTAGTTCATCCCGGAATATCAATGATGTATTGAGATATGTGATGCCAGTATTGGTGGCCTTGGATGAACCATCCAATTGCAGGCTTCATCACAAGGTCTTCCACCTGTCAGTAGGTGAAGGTGGAGAACTAGAGAAATGTAGGCTTATTACATCCACTTCCAGTCTTGGAATATAAATGGGAAGATGTTTATATTGATTTTGTATCATCTTACCTTGGTAGATGAGGGGTGGTGATGCTATATTTTTATTCCTTAAATTACTAATGAAATTTTCCCACATCATTCCTATTCTAGAGACTTATTTTGATGATGTAATAGTCAGATAGTATGTCTGTGAGATAATATGACTACATGTGGTTCCACATATTATCATTTCAGATAGGGTAACTCGTTTCACTACACAGTTATGGAAGGGCTTACCAAAATCTATGGGGACCTAGGTGCTTCTAAGAACATCATTTCACCCTCAGACCGATGGACAAACTGAATAGACAATACATGTTTGGGAAGATATGCTCTGAGCATGTATTCATGAGTTCAGAGGTTATTGGGAGAATCATATCCCTCTTGTAGATTTCACCAATATTAATAGTTTTCAAGATGATTTAGATATATAATTTGGTGGCCTTATATGGTAGGACATACCATTCACCCATGTGCTGGCTATAGGCTGGTGAGGCATCCCTACTATGTCCTTGTCTCATTCAATAGATTTTAGAATAGTCTGAGATAATCAGAAAGCATATGACTTCTGCTGAGTCTAGACATAAATATTTTCCTGATCGCCATCAACGACCTCTTGAGTTCAAGGTTGGGGATCATGTTTTCCTTCAGGTATCACCCATTCATGGGCATAGACGATTATAGAAGTAGGATAATCTATTGCCTCATCACGTCAGGCCTTTTGAAATTCTAGAGAGAGTTGGTCCAGAAGCCAATTGGTTTCTACTAACTCATAGTAATCATGCCATGAATGACATCTTTCATGTCTCACAACTTTGTTAATCTCATGTTGACCCATCTCATACCTTTTATCCTAATGAAGTTGAGATAGAAGTTGATTCTACCTTTGAGGAGTATCCAGTATGCGTCATTGACCAAAGCACGAGGTTCTCTAAGGAATGTTTGTCCCTCTTGTATTGGTGCTATGGCTGCATAACTGAGTACTAGAAGATACTTGGGATAGGGAAGCTGATGTTTTTGCTCAATGGTTAGAGATGTTCTCAGACAATGTTTCATTACCCTTGGAAGGAGAACTTGGGGGGTGAGTTATTTTATTGGGGGAGGACTGTAAGAACCTGAATTTTTACTCAGGTATGGATCATTTAATGTTCAGTATAAATCATTACTTTAGACATATTGTAGATGCATAAGGAGTTAGAAAATGATATATGGGTGTCATGGGTTTGTTTGGAGCTTGGAACACATCTTTTTAAGAAAATAGAAATATTCGCATGGTTTGCGCCACATTTTCCTAATTATGTAGTTTTTGTTTTTTTGATAGTGGCATCTCTTAGGGTTTGTGCATGGACATGAGTCCTAACAATGAAAACTGCCCCTTTTTTCCAGGTTCGGGCAGAACCATCTTGCAGTGTTTGCACACGATTTGAAAAATTGTGCGGACAAAATATGCATCGACTAAAAACCTTTTTAAATTGTCTAAAATTATCATAATGATTTACTAATCACCCCCCTTCCTCCCTAATCTGAGTTTATGCTGGATTGACCTAGGTCTCTCTCATTTTGTAGCATTTTTAAGATCCAAACATGGAAATAAGAGATCTCTTTGTTCTGGAATCCGATAGAACTTCTATGAATTACATTGCATGATAAACGATATATACTCAAGTTCTCTTTATCCGTTTTGATTCTCTTTCACTCTCGACCTAGATATATTGATGTCAGCATTTTTCAAAATTTCATAGATCTACTCTGATTTGAGGAAAATCAAGGGACGATACCAGAGTAGTCTCATACCACCCTACGGTCGGTGGTCTAAACTCAATCCTAAAGTTCATTGTTTTTTTAATGTCTGTGTGGGGCCCACCGGTTTTGTTGGAAACCATTTCAAAAATTTACATACCATACCTATACTTGTTAAAATCATATCATTATGATCATTCCAATTATGTGATTATTTGTTAGTGGTTACACCCATAACTCAAAACGCCTCATGTCAAATGTTATGCCATAATTGTGATTTCAGTGTTTTGACACATCTGAGACACCATCCGGATGTGCCCTTGATTGACCATTTTAAAGGCAAGAACTCTTATCATAAATGAATTGTTATCACTGAGAATTGAATAATGGAATGTACCATGTATGATCACTACATGACCTGCCTAAGTTATGTGCTTTAAAATGTTTATTAAATGTTATAAATTAACTCTGAAATGTCATGTATACTCAGTATATAACATGGACTTGTTAAAATATATTGAATAAAGGTTACATGTCCATAGCACCCCATGCCATGTTAATGAAAGATTTCCTAATGAACATCTTTAACGAAATATGCCTTAATGGTTGACTAAGATTTGATTAAATTGTTTCAAAACTACTTGGCTTATCCGAAGTAATGGAAGAGAAGGCTTGGAACAATGGTTTCAATTCTACATGACATATCTACCCTAATGCAAGGAAAGACTTGAACCAAATGAATTATTACATGATTACAATATCAAATATGATTGGACTGACATAAGCTCACCTTGGATTCTGAGTAGAGAATACCTTGGGTCTCAGTAACCCCATTCTGATTCATGGATATAGTTTTTTTAGGTTGATACCCACCTAGACTCTGGTTTTTTTCTATTCCATGGATACCAATTATACAACTATTGGGTCCATTTCTTATTACAGGATACATTGGATACACTCCTTGGATCCGACATTGACTAGTAGGTTCCACGGTGAAATCCCATAGGGCCCATGTATTTACATAGCCCTGTTTTAGCTTGGCCGATCACCTTGGGCTTGGTAGGTGCCTTATTGTGTAATGACATGGATTACACTCTTTGGATTACACTCTTAACCCTTAGCTAGACTTAGATACTACTCAGTTAGCTTTCCGAGAGTTTACGTTACCCCGTGTTTTACCCTAGAATACCCTAAATGTATAGTATTGTTAGGATTCCTTGTTACGTCTTGGGACCTTCACTACTTATATTATCATGAGGTTATAAAAGTGTTGAATATGCCTCACATGACCTATTAACATTAAATGGTAGTTGATTAACTAATGAACTGGTTGCATGTTCAGACACTAGCCGAGGGATGAAGCAGGTACTTTGTTATTTAGTTATTTTGTAATTTTATCTTTAAATTATATATATGCATTTACACTACTACATTCCATTATACATTCCAGATGTTATAGACACTGTTGGTGGTGTCCCACTGAGATTTATCTCACACCCTCTCTAGGAGCTGTTTAGTAACCGGAGTAGATTACAATGTTGGAGGTATTGACAGTTGGGAGCATGTTTCTTTTAATACTATATTGTATGCTGATAGGATGGAACATGATACCATATGACCGAGCAGGATCTCATGATGCTTGGAGTAGACATTGTTTTCCTTTATCTTGTGGAACATTCTATGTTTTTTGTCTTGTATCCATTCATTCCCATTTTCTAGTGACATGAAATTATAATATTATTACTCCAAATGATAAATTTATTGTTATTCTTATTTATCAATTGGTTTTCTTCCATTATTTATTTATATTGATTCTGTTTTTTACTATTCATTTTTATCTGTTCTGATATACTACACTCTGATAATGAGGGTATAGTCTTCCCACTAACACACCCTAGTTCCTCTCTGGTTGTCAGAAGCCTTAGGTGTTAAACAAGATTCACAAGAGTCTATGTGGCCTACTGGGATTGGGGCACCCGTTATGTGGAATCTGGGTCTGGGTCATCACAATATTATTATTTTTTTACCCTTATTTACCAGATTTACTGTAACCCCCCAACCATAGTTACCCAAAGTCGGTTCATTATTACATAACATTGGCATGATATAAGGAATCATGTCCCAAAAGTCCTATCAGTTTAGTATCCTTGTAAGTACTATATACATTTATACGTTTTACATTACATCTTGAAATAAAAACATCAACAAAATTTTTCCCCCTTTTGAACACACTAATATCCTTATCCGATACCTGTAGTTCAACCAAAAAAATACATATTCACATCATGGGAAGAATAAAACAAAGAAATGGGTTAGCTCAGATGATCACTAAATATAACAATATAGTGGAAACTTTCATAAACATGCATAAATATTTAAGGAAATGTATAAGAATAAAACAAAATCCTTTTAAAATTAAACTTTAGAAAAATATGGAAAAGATAAAATCCAATAATTTTATTTACTTATTCACATAGATATTATACTTGTCGAATAATCACATAAAATATCAATAGCCACTTTTTATAATGAAAGAATGCATAATTCCGTACTTTATAACCACATAGTCGAGGCCTTCTGACAAGACTACAAATAAGTTTTTTTCAAAGCCTTGTGCCAAGACACTAGTTTTTCTCATGAGACCTACCAATGAATTAAGGAGTTATATTGGGTTATACCCGTCATTTACTATGTCCAATTCATTCCTCATATGAAAATGTTTAAACATAACATAAACATTCTTATTAAAACTATCTTATAAAATGTCAAGAATTTATCCTTAAACCATGAATGGTATTAAAATAACACATCCATAGTCAAATATATCACAAAACCTTCAATACAATATGGAATATTTTCATCAATATAAATCAAACTCAAACAAGTTATAAATCCATTAAAGGATGTTGAAATATATGAAATTAAAACTTTTTGTGAGAAACATCTCTTTATATTTGGAAATAATTAAAAAGTCATATAATTATAAAATAAAACCTTTATCTTGAAAATATACTTGTAAGCTTGTATGGGAATTTTTGATGATGTTATAATGGTGGTAAATAGACACACCCGCCATATAAGTTTAAAAAAAATACATTCTTATCTTAATTTTGTCGAAAAGGTCATAAAGTACCTTGTTTGGGAAACAATGAGAAGATTCCTTCCAAAACCTATATGGACAAATAAGGGTATAAATGAATTTAACCCATAGTCTAGTAAATAGTATAAATGTTTTGAATTAAATTTTTATGAAAACATGGATGTGGATGATAAAGTGATCCAAGTTGATACTTATCTAAAAACAACCTTGGATAATAAAGATTATTTTTGAATGATAACATTTTCAGTAGTATCACCGTTTCGGGTGTTAACTGATTCATTTTCCATTATATGCTTGGATAAATAATCCAATTTTTTTATGGGTAGGATGTATTTGATTCATATGCATAATGATATTATTTTTATAAACTTTATTTTTAATCTTAAAATGAAAATTATTAACGAATTATTATGATGGGTAATCAATATCATCGCATTCAAGGAGACAGTAATCTGTACGTCCGCACGAGCGATAATATCATTATATTGATGGAAAAACCATATATAATTGGAGATTTTATCATATATACCAAATCCTTAACAAGTTATATTTATTATTTACATCAACTATACAGGTTATTATGACCATCTAAATAATAAATTTTTTGATTAACAAACAACACCACAACAAGGAGATGGTAAACCATATGTACGCACGTATGATGAATTTTTCATTTATATGATGGATTGAATAACTAATAGGGTTGTACCATATTTTTAATAACATCACAGTATTTATAAGGTACTAGATTTATTATTGTGGTATCAAAACTACAAAGAAAGAGGAAGTGGAAGAAGAAAAGAACTTGAAGGAGGTGATGAAATATTTACCTCTTCTTCGAGTTCTTCCTTTTGATTTGATCAAAAGGGATCCTTAGGATGGATTTATGACAAAATAAATACCTTTAGGATGAATGGAGGAATGTTTCTAGTATATCTGGGAAGTGGATGGCTGCGCCAGAAGCTTCTGGAGGTGTGAAATTAAGAGAAGGGGAGGTTCCCTTTTATAAGATAGGTAAGGTTCACTTTAAGGAATGTTAGTAATATTATTTCATAATAAAATAATTTTCGGTATCTAATGGTTCAAAAATGAATTATTTCGAGGCTAAGGTGGTGATAGTTAGAAAACCTCTCTATCAATAGGTTTTATACTGGTTTAGGTCATCATATTAACCATATCTTTTAGATTTAACTCTTAGTTAAATAGTTTGACATTTACCACGTCTCTTTGTATTTTTATATTACATGGTTGATAACCTTACTATAACAAGCCAAAAAACCCATATGTGGATAATTACTAATATATATGACCTTATCTATTTCCTTTTACCAAGATTTAAATTTTTAGGACTATTATATCAATTAATAATGTAGTATTTGTTTTAAAAACTCAATTATGTCAATTTTGACACTATTTAGTATTTGGTTTTGTGAAAATCATAACAGCATGATTACTTAGAAATAAATTATTTAATGAACCCTAAAATTTCATATTAACTTATAATAGTAGTGTAATTCATAAAAAGTATCAAATTACATTTATTTGGATATTTATAATATCATCTATTTTAATCATTCATTAATAAGGTAATTACTGCATCATCATTGTGTCATAAATAAATTAAATTATTTAATGTCTAAAAATTATAAATAAAATATGATTATGTATGAAATAATTTTTTCTTTCTAATGAATATTTTTATTTGAATTTATCTTATGTATAACCTTATATTAAAAAATATATTATTTATTAAACACTGAATTTAACTATTTAAACTCTTCTTTGAATAAAATAATAATAAATGTCCTAATCTAATCAATGTTTACCAAAAAAATGATCATATTTTTTTATTAAGGTTTTCTTTGGTCGAATAATACTTATCCAATAGAATTAGGTCATTTGTTAGGGTAATTATGATATCAATTTTACCCATAATTACCTAATTTAATTTTGACTGTGGTAAATAATAGTCAAAAGTTATTATTCACTAGAAATTATTTTCAACTTATTGAAACACATTTTACATAATAATATTCACTATTTCTCTCTTATTTTTGAAATTATACTCATAGAAGCGGTAAAATTATGTTTTATGCAATTTGCAAATGGTCCTAGGAAGTGGGTAAAAGACGGTAAAAATTTCAAAAAAAATCATATATCTAAAATTATTGAAAAATAACTCCAATTAATTACATTGAACATATATAGGTATTATGTATATATTTTGACCAAAATTAAATTTGAATAAAATAAATAATTTTTTAAATAAAATTCAGTTTTATACATTACCTCTATGTTTTTCATTATTCATCAAAAATTGAAAGTTTTCAGAAAAATATCCAAAATTCACCCTATGGTAATTTTTATATTCTGAATAAAAAATGATGTCCATTTTGAATGATATAATTTATAAAATTTAAAAAAGTGGTTATTTCTATTCATAACAGCTAGTTTGATTGGTCGCGGTGTGTTAGAATCTCGAAGTTGTATACAATGAAAGCTATTGCATTAATCAAAGGGAAACGTACCACGGAAGGTGCGGGTCTTACATTCTTCCATCCTTCAAATACATTTTTCCTCTAAATTTCTATAATACTACAACAAAAAATGTTTCGGTTGGTTCTTCATCATATGTTCCTCAGGTTCCCACATTGCCTCTTCCATTTTATTATTTCTCTATAGAACTTTTACCAGACAAGCCATCTAGTTTCTAAGCACTTGTTCTGTTTTATCAAGAATATTTATAGGCTCTTCACGACAATACAAATCATGTTCCAGCTCAGTTTCCTCATACGTGAGTACATTTTTTGGGTTAGGCATGTATTTTCTCAACAGTGATACATGGAAAACAATGTGAACTTTGGAGATACTTGGTAGCATTTCCAAACGGTAAGCTACAAACCCAATTTTTTCTAGAATTTTGAAAGGTATGATGTACTTGGAACTGAATTTACCCTTCTTACCGAATCTTATAACTCCCTTCCATGGAGATACCATCACCAAAACATGATCTCCTATCTAAAAATCCAAATCCTTTCCTTGGTTATAAATATTTCTCTTTTTCTTACATTGGGATGTATTGATCTGGGTTTGGATAACCTTAACCTCTTCAATTGTTACCTCAACAAGTTTTAGGCCTACGAGTTTTCTTTCACCAATATTACGCCCCCTAGTTGGTGTACGACATCTCTTTCCATATAACAGTTCATATAGTGTCATCTGAATACTTGAATGGAAGCTATTGTTATAGGAAACTTTGGCCGGAGGTAAATATTGATCCCATATACCTTGAATGTCAAGTGAGAAAGATCTCAACATGTCTTCTAAGGATTGAATAATCTATTATTATTATCCCTCAGTTTGAGGGTGGTAGGTAGTTCTCAAATGAAGTTCAGTTTCCATGACGTTCTGAATACTTTTCTCAAATCTTGATGTAAAACAAGGATCACGATCAGAAACAATAAATAGGGATACTCCATGAAGTCTTAAAAATCCATTAATATAAATTCTTTCTAAATGATCAAGTGGTGTATCTTCTATTTTAGAAAGAAAATGTACTGACTTGGTAAGACAATCCACAATGACCCATATTGCATCATTCCTTATAGGATTCTTTGGTAACCCCATGACAAAGTCCATCATAATATCATCCCAATTCTACTTAGTTATGGGAAGAGGATGCATGACTCTTCGAGGATGTTGTATTCCAGCGTTCACTTGTTGTCAGAAAATTCACCTCGACACAAAATTAGAAATCTCTCCCTTCATATTGTCCCACCAAAAATGTTTTTTCAAATCTCTATACATCTTAGTGCTACTAGGGTGTATAGATAAATTAGAGCTATGAGCGAAATCCACCAATTCCATTTTTAGATCTAAAATGTTAGGAACACAAAGTCTCTTCCCAAATATCAAAATTATATCTTCATATATGATGTCACACAATCACCCATCATTCACAACATTAATCTTCTTTTGAAACTCCCCATCATCTGTTAGAGAACTCTTTATTTTTTCAAGTAAAGATGGTTTGGAAACCATTTGAAAAAGTATTGATATTTAACATTCCATTATTATTCCCATATCCATCTTTACTAGATCCATGAAAATATGACCCATTTCAACTCTCATATTATTCAAATCTCTATTATTATTTATACTCAAAGAATATTCCACCTTATTTACCTTCCCTCGGTGGTAGTGTATAGTGAAATCTTAATCCTTGAGTAGTTTAATCCATCATCTTTGCCTCATGTTGAGTTATTTATTTGAGAAAATATACTTCAAACTCTTATGATCAGTATATGTCTCACATATTTCACCATAGAGATAGTGTCTCCATATATGAAAAGTAATTATTACAGATTATAACTCAAGATCATGAGTGGGATAGTTTTTTTCATGAGCTTTTAGCTATCGTGATGCATAGGAAATAATTCAATCATTCTGTATATGGACACAAAATGACCTTTCATTGAAGCATCAATATAAATAACAAATCCATCATTCCCATATGGTAGATTTAATATAAGAGCATTGAGTAATCTTTTCATCAGTTCTTCAAAACATTTTTCCAACTCTTTTTTTTGAAAAAAATATAATCCATTTACGTTTGATCTTGGTTAATGGGCATTCCAATCCGGAAAAATTTATGAAAAATGCCGATAATAACCTATTAATCCAATAAAACTGTGTACCTTAGTTATACTCGTAGGTGCTATCCATTATTTGATTGCCTTGTCCTTTGAAAGATCAATATAGATTCCCTCCTTAGAGGCAATTTGGCCAAAAAAATAAATCACTAGGAGCCAGAATTTACACTTTCTAAACTTCCCATATAATTCATTTCCTCTAAGAGTCCTTAGGATAACCCGCATGTGACTTTCCTGATCTTCGTAGATTTTGAATCACACCAAGATATCATCAATAAATACCACTAAAAATTCATCACACTATTCCTTGAAAACACTATTCATTATATCCATGAAGACAAAGGGTGAATTAGTCAATCAAGAAGGCATTACTGTAAACTCGTAATGCCCGTACCTGCTTCAAATTTCTGTTTTCAGACTGTCTTCCTTTTTCACACACAATTGATGATATCCAAATCTAAGGTCAATCTTTGAAAAATATTGTTCTCCATGAATATGGTCGAATAAATCCTCAATTCAAGGTAGGAGATACTTGTTATTTATTGTTATAGCATTTATCTCCCTGTAGTCAATGCACAACCTCATAGATATGTCATTCTTCTAAACAAAAATGATAATGTCTCCCCCTAGAGAAACACTAGCTCAATTAAATCCCATATTACTCAATTCCTCTAGTGGTTTTTTAGTTCCACTAATTACACTGTGGCTATTCTATATGGTGTCTTCAATATAGACCTTGATCCAGGAATTAAATCAATGGAAAACTCAATTTCTCATTCCGGAGGATGTCCATGTAAATCCTCTTGAAACATGTCAACATAATATTTACGAATAGGTATGCCCTCTATTGAAAAATTCATTTCCTCCCCAATAGTTATTTCATTCTCTTCCTTCCCAATAATTGAATTTAGTAGAGCTACCTGGGGTGGATCTATAAAAGAATCAGGTGGTGATGTTTCTTCTCTAAAGATAAGGAACTCCTTATCATCATTGAAAAGTTTAACCTCCTTATTTTTATAATAAATTTTAGCATCATGGTCTAATAGTCAATCCATTCCAAGGATCATATCAAATTCAATCATCAGTATGATGATGATATCAATAGGTAAAAAAACATTTTTTTCCATAATGATATCAGATTCACAAAACATTGTTGCGATGATACTTCCCATAGGTGTTTTGACTAAAAAATCCCTTATTAAGTCAAATTAAAAATATCTAGTTTTCTTCGAATATTGGGAAGATATGAAACAATGCAATGATCCAGCATCAAATAATGCATTTGCTAAACATGATAAAACCATTAAGTTACCTGCCACCACATCTTTCAGAACTTCAATCTCAGTAGTAGTGACGACATAAGATTTCCCTTTCTCCCTTAGTCTTTTCCGAGGTAAGTTCCCTTGGTGCTTAGGACATTCATTTTCATAATTCTCATTTTATCTACAAATGTAGTATTCAACATTGACAGCCTCTTTCTTCCCCTTGCAATCATGAGCATGGTGGCTTTTCCCACCACACTTGTAACAGACTCTCATTCCCTTTAGGAAAGTATCGTGGTGTTTCTTCCCACATTTACCATAGTATGGATATTTTACTTTTCCCTTCTTCCCCTTATTTCCATTTCCAGAGTGTCCAGAATATCCCTTGTTCTCTTGTTTTTCTTTGAAGTCGTAAGATTTAGAGATTTCATTTTCTATCGTGATAGGGAATGAGGCAATATCTTGATATGATGAGAAGGATTGTGACACAAATTCTCGATGGTGAAATGGTTTTAACCCATTAAATATTTGATCAATATTACTCCTTGGGTTATGTATATAATCTACTACATGCCTTCATAACTTTGTAAAGTTATCCTCTTACATTGCGGTATTCCCATCATCTTTTTTTCCTCAGACTCAAAAATTGTCTTTCCATATTCACTCAATGGTCATCAGGAATGTATTTTTCTAAATAAATATCTTCAAACTCCCTCTATTCCATGTTCGATACTTCTTCATCTTCCTTTGTGTTATGGATTAATGACCACTATTGATCCGCATCTCCCGTGTGGCGATAAACTTCCATGAAAACATTTTCCCTTTCGCTACTCCCCAATGAATGAAAGATTTTCCTTATGGAATTTATCCATTGAATAGATACTAATGGATTTGTACTCCCATTTAATGTTGGGGTTTTTTTCTTCATGAAGCGGTATCACAATGATCCTCCACATCGGGGATCAAGGTGCTCTATATGGGTAAGTTTATTCTTCATAACCTGAGTGAGTTGTCCCATTATGGTGATAAGATGATCAGCACCAGTTGATTCACCAACTCCACTATAATTATCTTGAGTGGGAGGGAAATCCCTACATGAATTACGTTCATTGACATGGTTTCCATTCCTTCCAATAGGAACCATTTCTAAACAATGGCATACACTATATTAGTTTATGAATCATAATAAATAATTCCAAACTTGTAAAACACTTAACATAAATTGAATAGTTTTTGGACATAATCCATAATTATAAAAATGTTTTCTTTGAGAATTATCCTAAGAATATCTCCTGGGAGTGTCATAACCAATAGTGTAGCAAGGCCCATTGTTGTGCACCAGTTCTCGTTCCAGTCTAGCTCAATGCAGTGTTTCCGGGTTTTACACCTAGCTAAATCTCTGCTAGAGCCTCCATTACCTACACAAATCTAGATAGGTATGTATTACATGGAAAACTCAAAAAATATCTATAGTACCAAAATTCTAGGAAGTTATTCTATACTAATCCTAAAAGTCTATCATAGGCAAGTGTTCTCTAATCAGATTTTTTCTAAATCTAGATTCGAACGATTGTAGTAAACATCCTATAATACCAACTGTAATGGCCTGACCTCAGTTACCCAAATTCAGAGCATTATTACATAACATTTTCATTATATAAGGAATCATGTCTCGAAAGACCGATTACTTTAGTGGCCTCAAAATTAGAAGATATATTCTTATGTTTTACGTTACATCATGAAATAAAAATATCAAAAACATTTTGTCCCCTTTTGAACACACCTATAACCTTATCCTATCCCTACATGTCAACCATAAACAAATTACTTCATATCCTGGGAAAAATAAAACATAGAATGGGGTGAGCTCATATTCTCAATAAAGATAACAATATAATGGAATAGTTTATAAATAATCATAAACATTTAGGGAAATGTATAAGACTAAAAAAATATCCTTTTAAACATAAACATCAGCATAATACAGAAAATATAAAATCAAATAATTCCATTTACATATTCTCATGTATATTCTACTAGTTGAATAATCACATGCAATATCTAATCCACTTTTATAATGATGGAATGCATAATTCCAGACTTCATAATCACATATTCCAGGCCTTCTTCCAAGACGAGAAATATGATTTTTTCAAGGCCTTGTGCCAATACACTAGTTTGTCTCATGAGACCTACCAATTCATCCAAGAGATATAGGGGGCTCCACCCATCACATAATATGTCCAATTCATTCTTTATATGAAAAGGTTTAAGCATAACAAAAACAATTCGTATTAAAACTAGCATACGAAATGTCAGTACATTATCCGTAAACCATGAATGGTATAAAATTATCAAATCCCCAGTAAAATATATCACAAAACCATCAATACAATATGGAAGAATTATATCATAATAAATCAACTTCAAACATGTTTAAAATCCCCCATGGATGTGGATATAGATGAAATCCAAACTTTTTGAGAGAAATATCTCTTTCTATTTTGGAAATATTTTAAAGTCATATAATTATAAAAGAATATATTTTTCTGGAAGATATTATTTTAATCTTGTATGGGATGCTTCGAATGTGTTATAATGACAGAAAATTGTCACACCCACTGTATAAATTTTCAAAAATAAATTCTTACCTTAATTTTGTCGAAAATGGTCATCAAGTACCTTATCTGGAAAATGACGGAAAGATTCATTTCAAAATATATATGGTAAAATAAGGGTATAAATGAATTTAACCCATAGTCTAGTAAATAGTTAAAATTTTTTGAATTACATTTTTATGAAAACTTGGATGTGGATGATAAAGAGGTACCAGTAGTTACTTACATAAAAACAATCAAAGATAATTAAGATATTGTTGAATTAACTCTTACCTTGTACCTTTCTTTAGTCAATGGTATTTTAACCTCCTATATAATTTATAAAACTTTCTTACTAAATTATACAAGAACTATATACATAAATATGATATCATATATTATCCTCTAATATTTATTTTTTAATAATATTTCAATAGTATCATTGTTTCGAGTGTTAACTAATTCTTTATACGTTATAGGATTGGTTAGGTAAGGCATGTTTTTTATAGATAGGATGTATTTTATTCAAATAAAGAATGATATTTTGTTCATAAAAATTATTATTAATCATAATAATAATATAATTCTTGGATGATTACAATGGGGAATGAATCTCATCATGTTTGTGGAGACGGTAATCTTTATGTACGTACTAGCGACATTATCATTATATTGATGATGGAATAATATGTAATTGGATGATATATCATATATATATAATAATTAACATGTTATATTTATTATTTAAATCAGTTATACTCATTATTATACCCATCCAAATAATAAAGTGTTTTAATAACAAACTACACCACGACGTGGAGATGGTAATCCGTACGTATGCACGTATGGTGACATTGTCATTTATAGGATGGATAGAATCACAAATGTGGTTGTACAATATTTATAATAATATCACAATATGTAGAAAGTTATATATTTATTATTTTGGAATGAAAACAAAAAAGAAATAGGAAGTGGAAGAAGAAAGAACTTGAAGGAGATGATGACATATTTACCTCTTCTTCGTGTTCTTTATTTTGATTAAATGAAAATGGATTTTTAGGTTGGATTTATGACCAATGGAAGGCCTATAAGATAAAGGGAGGAATTTTGGGGGGATATTTGGCAGGGTTTGGCTGATCCAAAATGCTTTGGAGTTGTGAAATTAAGAGAAGGGGAAGTGCCCTTTTATAAGAGAGGTGAATGTCAATTTAGGAAAAGCTTGAAATATTATTTTATAATAAAATAAATTTCAGTTTGTAATGGCTCCAAATTGAATTATTTAGATAATAAGGTGGGGATGGGTGGAATACTATTCAACCAATAGGTTTTAGACAGGTCTATATAATCATATTAACGTTATCTTTTAGATTTAACTCTTAGTAAAATTGTTTGACATTTACCATGTCTCTTTTTATTTTTATATTACAAGGTTAATAAAATTACTATAACAAGACAAGATAAACCAATGTGGTTCATTATTAATAAATATAACCTTATCTATGTTTTTTGGATGATGCTTATATTTTTATGAATACTATATCAATTAATAATATAGTATATGTTTTAAAAAATCAATTATGTCAATTTTGACACTATTTAGTATTTGGTTTTAGTGAAAATCATAACAGCATGATTACTTCGAACAAAAAATATTTAATAAAAGAAAAAAATTAATATTAACCTAGAAAATTATTTTATTTAATCTAAAGTATCAAATTACATTTATTTAGATATTTATACTATGAAATATTTTAATCATTCATTAATAAGGTAATTACTGCATCATAATTGTGTCATAAATAAATTAAATTATTTAAGGTCTAAAAAATATAAATAAAATACCATTATATAGGAATTTTTTTATCTTCATAATGAATATTTATATTTGAATTTATCTTATGTATAACCCTATAGTAAAAAATGGTTTTGTTATTAAACATTGAATTCAACTCTTCTAACTATTCATTAAATAAAATAATATTAATTGTCCTAATCTAATCCAGGTTGTCCAAAGAGAATCATATTTTATTCCTAAGGTTTTTTAGTCAAAATTATACTTATACAATAGAATTAGGAAATCTGTTAGGGTAATTAAGATATCATTTTTACACTAAATTACCCTATTTACTTTTAACAGTGGTAAATAAAGGTCAAAAGTTACTATTCACCAAAAATTATTTTCATTTTTTTAACCGCATTTTACATAAAAATATTAATTGTGACTCTCTGATTTTTGAAATTCAACTCACAAAAGTGGTAAAATTAGGTTTTATGCAATTTTCAAATGCTCATAGGAGGTGGATAAAAGATGGTTAAAAATTCAATAAAATTTTTATATATCTAAACATATTATAAAATGGCTCCAATGAATTACATTGAACTTATATAGGTATTAGGTATCTAATTTGACCTAAAATAAATTTATATAAAATAAATAAATATTTAAATAAAAGTTGGTTTTATACAATAACTCAGTGTTTTTCATTATTCATCAAAAATTTAAAGTTCTCAGAAAAATATAGAAAAAAATAACCCTAATATAATTTTGATATTCTGATTCCAAAAATGAAGTCCATTTTCAAAAGATAATATTTATAAAATTTCAAAAAGTGGGTATTAATATTAATAATGGCTAGTTTGATTGGTCGCAGTGTGTTAGAATCTCAAAAATGTGTACAATGCAAGCTATTGCATTAATCAAAAGGATATGTATTGTGGATTCTTGGGGTGTTACATTTACCCTTTAACCTCAGTAAATAAAAATAATTACTGAAGTCACGATTCATAATTTCCAAAAATATATGGTGCATATTTACAATGTTTGGAAATTCTGATTACAAATATGGAATCCATTTTTATAAATTCAAAACCGAGAATGGGATGAAATTAATTTAAATTAAATCTTGTTATTAAGATGAGGGAACATGTTTTTAAGCGTAAACCATTTCAAAAGACTGAAATGTTTTTTTCATATGAATTAAATATAAAATTAATGACAATGACATTAATTATATTAAATGATAAAAATATATTCTATTTATACTTTAAATCCATTCAACACTATAATTTAACCATATAAATTATTTCTATTAAAAATTTTGTTTTCACTTAAAATTTAGTGTGTTTTTAATATAACACAAAACCTGAATGTTGTCTGAAAATGTTATAAATTCATCCAAAATAAATTTTTATATCCCACATTGAATGAATATTTATATGTTGTTATATAAAATTTTTTAATGTGTCAAAATCACAATTTAAAATGATTTCTTTATTCAAAGGAGTAAGATTAGACATTAAAAAATATAGGTTTTTATAAAACAAATATGCTTTATTCACACACTATGATTAAAAGTGTAACACCCCAGGTAAATAAAGAATATGACATTATTATATTTATCCATATTTGTGAAAAAAAATATTAATATTACTCGAAAGGGAACTCTATGCTCGATGGCATACCCAATATGCGACAACGAGTTCCTTTGAAATCTTACGTTGCACTTTACTAATATTATTTTAAATGGTAGTTAATGACTAGCCGTTTTAATGGAGGGAATGAACAGAACTAACTAAAAAATGATTATATATGTTTGTCAAATATTTTTACAATTTACAATAAATGTAGAGGATTAAAAATGTGAATGAATTCAATTTTAAGCGTAAACATTCTAATATTTTTTAAAAGGACGATTAACCGCCTTTTGATGGAGAACATCTTTTAAATCAACATTTTTACAATTGTATGTGTTATAATTGACAAAATAAAATTCTTCTTTAGAATCGGGACATCAAAATTTACTTTGTGTAAATTTTTGGTATTTTTCCGAAAAAGTTCAATTTTTAATGAATAGTGAAAAATGTTGTATTTTAATTCAAAACCTCATTTTAATCTAATTTATTTATATGATTAGATTATCTTTTCATTTGGGTTTAAAGTGAAATTAGAATATATTTTTACCATTTAATCCAATAGTGGTCTTTGGAATTAATTTCACTTTGAAATCGGACTTAAACTAGTGTCAATCTTTTGATACATTTTGTTTCATAAAAACAGGCTATTTGTTTTGACATCGGGAATTAATTATTAAATTAATTAATTGAACTTATATGTTTTTAATTTTTTAATATATACATCATTTTTTAATTCGGAATATCAAATATAGCTTATGGTGAATTTTTGGTAATTTTCTGAAAAACATCAATTTTTATGAATAGTGAAACCCCTAAGTGGTACTCATAAAAAATGATTTGACGTTTAAATGAAATTTTTCCATATTTGTGTTTTGAATTTCAAAAATCTGACATACATGGTTGTCATTAAGAAGTAAAATGGGGTTCAATGGGATTAAAATAATTTTTTGGTGAATAGTAACTTATTAAGTTTTTAATCGCGATTAGAGGTAATTAGTGTAGTTTAAGGTAAAAATAATGTTTTCATAATATGAAATGACCTAGACACATGTGCTAACCTCATTGGATGTGTCATGGCCGACCAAGACAATCCATGGGTCAACTTGGGGACCCCATGGAGCCACTTTGGTTGAAAAATGACATAAATATCTTTTTATTTAATGTTAAAATAAAAATGACACAAACATGAGATGTTTTACTAAAATAATTTTTTCATGAGATTATACAAGTCAGATTTTTGGCTATAAATAATAAATGGAAATGTAAAACGATTTCCTACATCATAGTATTTGTTTTATAATTTTTAGACATTAAATAAATTAAATTATTTATGGCATCATGATGATGCAGTGATGACCTCATTATTTAACGATTTAAATAAAATGGAAAGATAATGTATCATCTAAGACCTACACTTGTCCAAAACCTATTGGATGGGTGGATTTAGAACCCTTATCACCTTATACTTTACAAAAATCAATTTGGGGCCAATAAAATCAGAAACTCATTCTAAAATAAAGTAACATTTCTTTACTTTCCAAGAGTGCCCCTCCTCTCCTCTTATAAAAGGCCCTCACCTCTACCTCCATACCCACACTTCCAAAGCCTTTGCTTCGGACAAACCCTGCCCATTTTGTCTCTCCACTTCCCTCTCTAACTCCTTGAAGCCTCACATTGGGAAGAAGTCTTCCAAAGGAAGCCTTTGAGCTCAAACCAAAGGGAATTACCCGATTTTAAGGTAATGTCTTCACTTGTGTTCTTTTGTTTTATTTTGCTTCTCCAACCCCTTAACTCTTTTTATTAATTTCTTTTGTAACAACTCCAGAATCTTCAATATATTATGAGGTTGTTATAAGAAGAATTCGAGCTACACTTACACACACCTACATCTAATGGTTAAAGAACATAATGTTTCTGTGGATGGAAAATTTCTACCTCACGAAATGATGATTGTTCAACACTCATATAACAACCTCAAAGGTATCCATTAAGATGTCACTATATTTATATATTATATATAATATTTTTATGTTTTCCTTAAGCTTATGTATTTTTCATTTTGGGCATACCTTTATAGTTTCCATTATGGGTAAACGTGATATCTTCATTTAAGGAAGTGCGGACTACCGCCCCCTCAAAGTGATTTGATTCATTAATACCATATGTGGGATGTATAAAGGATGGAGTTATGATATTATATATGATATTAAACTGGAATTATAATATACCTTTATATCATTATGATTCCATTTCATAAAATATGAAATAGAAATGGAAGCAGCTTTCATGCGTACGTACGGCTTACCGTCTCCATGAACGATGCATTTCATTTCTTATCCCCAAATATAATGTACTATTATAAGTACATATATATAATGGATATATTTTATGTATGTTACATATAAATGATTAATATAATTATGGAATTAAAATATAAATACCTCTCATTTAGTTTTAATTCCATTAATATGACATAGAAATGAAAGTAGCGTTCATGCGTACGTACGGCTTACCATCTCCATGAATGGTGAATTTCATTTCTTACATCTAAATGATTATGTAATATTATAAATACATGTATATTATGGATATATATGATATATATGATATCTAAATCATTAATATCATTCTGGATATAATGAACCTTTGACCACACGAACAACATGTAATTGTAAGAAGTCCAATTTCGACTTAAGAACCAAATATCGTCAAAAAAAACATTATTAACTTAAATGAATACATAATGTTTATAACATGTAAATAAGGGATATAAAAGGAATAATGAAATTGAAAAATGTTATTCAGAAAATATAAATTAACTCAAGTTTATTATTCAGGATGTTAAAGAACGATCAAGACAAGTTGGACTTGAGGTAAGGGATCCGACTCCTCTCTTTCTTTTAAAGTACACTCTTTTATGTCATTCCTTTTAAAGATCATATTTCTTATTATTGGGATATTATTTTATATTTCTCTTACTGTAATTTTTATTTTCATATGATGAGAGACCCTATTCCCTCTCATCAATCCATTTTGGAAGTTTTAAGTGGCGCCGTTAGGCTGCCGGGTTTTCGTAAGGGATTTTTCATCTCACTTTTATTCCCTTGAGATTTATGCTACATTTTCCAAAATTTCCTTTGAGTGGTGTATGTACTGAAAATTATTATACACTTTGTGTAGTATAATTTCATTTATGGGTGTTCACATATTCGTTGTACGGCCCTTCTTCCATGGGGTGTACGTTTCGAAAGTTACCAAACTCTGTAAGGGGACCTTTCACCCTCCACTTTTTAAAAGACTTCTTTTGTTATGTCTTTTAATTCACATAATATTATGTTGGGATATGTTCTTTTATATCCTTATTGATGAAAATTTTATTTCCAAGTGATGATATTCCCTTTTTATCTCTGATCAACTCATTTTCTGAATTTTGAAGTGATGTCGTTAGGCTATCGAATTTTACCAAGGGAACTTTTTAACCCAATTTCGATTTCTTTGGGTTCAACATGTAGTTATTGAATATGTCATCCTTTTAATAAGTTTGAATGACCTTTTATTGTTTTAAAATTAATATCCACTTATATTGGGTGTATTTATATTTTTCACACATAATTTTGAGATTGATTTATCCTTAATTTAAGGATACCTTCTTTATGAGGGATTTCATCACATTTGACATTTCTATTGAGACTTCATTGTTGTTATGAACCAATTCACTATTATATGGTGTAAATACTGTCATTTGGAATATTTTATCATGAATTCCATTATTCTCATGATATTATAAAGTTCTGATTAAAAACAATTCCTCAATAATTTTATTCAACTGTCTCTCATTTTGTTAAAAAACCCTTTAACTAAAATATGGTTTTAAATGTTGTAATGATTTATTCTTATAAATATTTCTCATTAATATCGATGTTTTAAAAATGGTTTTAAGGATTTATTTGTATGGATTTTAATGGTTTAAAATGTTAAAAACTTCAAAGTGGTATGGGACTTCATCTCAATCTCCTTTCATTAAGGCATATTTTGTTTTATACACAACCTTTTTTATACGGTGTATAAACCCCTTTGACCTTTATGTTTATTCAAAAGGAATCATTTTTATACGAATTGTTTACTAAACGACGAAAGGGAATGTTTTTGTTGTACGTATGCGGCGACAATGACTTCTCCGTCGTCGTGACCATTATTTGAGTTTCGGCTTCCTCTAAAAGTCATACCCTTTTTAAAAAGAAAAATAAATACCATGTTTTACTTTTCTTTTATTTTCATATTGAAAATGGTTTTCATAATGTTTTTATTATATCAATGTGTTTTATTGATATCTTGTGATTGAAATGTGGAAATGTTATGTTTCCTTTATGTATGTTTTATGTGATATGATTATGTTATGGTTCTTGGGCATTATTATGAAGACGGGTGGTTCCTTGATAAACTAAGGGTGGGTGAGCCCGATATAGCTCTACAATGCATTGGGTAACACGAAGGAGTGAAACTTTAAGGTTTCTCTGAAGAGATTTAGGGAATATACTGTGATGGGTATTCCAAACGTAACTAAGAGGGTTACTCACTACGTAATAATGTTATGAATGCCTCAAGATACCTTTTTGTCTTATGATTTCTATGATTTATTCATTATTTGATGAGGTATGTTAAAGTGCCTATGTTTTATGGGTAAAGTATGATTTCATTCTTATGTATATATAAACTCATGTTTCCTTTCCATATTTTTTATAACCCTTGCTGATCTTTTTACGCTCATCCCACGTTTTTTAAATGTTTTTCAAAGGTCAAGGGAAGGGTACATGATATGATGATAGTGTCAAGGAAGTGTTAATGGAGAATCCATTCTTTATTTTTAAATATGTTTCCTTTTATGGAAAAAATGAATACTATCTTTTATGTAACCACTTTGTCTGAATGTGGAATGTAATGCATGTTTTATGATCTAATTCTCTAAAACTCTAAACCTGAAAATATCCTCAATGTGTAATCTTGTAATAACTCAAGATTAAGTAAGGATTAAGGCTGGGGCCTTATAAAAAAAGCCATTGGATGAATATCAAAATAATTTATATAACATATATTTCTCAATAATATCACTACCAATAGTAATTCACTCAAAAATAAAAAAAAATATAATTTATAGTTTTCATAAATAATTGATAACTAATGAATTCACAATTCATTTTCCTAAGTTAGTTATACTCATTCACGCTAACCTATGGGCTAGTCTATAATGGTGATTTTATACTGGGGGAATCTAGCAGTTCGTTCAAAATCATGAATGCATGAAACACATGCTACTGAAGAATATAAATTATTTAAATATAACATTACAAAAAAAAATTAGGTGTTACATTATTACCCTCTTAAACTGAATTTTTCCCTCAAAATTCGTCACATGGAAACAAATAGATGAGTATTTCTCTACCTCATCATATCCTATAGTTTACATGTAGCTTCTTTTAATTGGTGGTTCCACAATAAAACATTAACCAAGCGAGTGGTATTATTTCGTAGAACTTGTTTCATATGATCAAAAATATCTATCAGTTGATCTTCAAAAGAATGATCGTTCTCCAGTGGTATTAATTATGATTTTATTACATGGGAAGGATCATGTATATACTTTATCAAGAGAGATACATGTAACACATCATGAAATTAATAGTGATTTAGTGGAAGCACTAATTGGTTAGATACATTCCCAACATTATACAAAATTTCAAAGGGAAAGATACACCTAGAGCTCAGCATGCCCTTGATTCCAAATTGCATTACCCTCTCCCATGGAGATATTTGTATAAACACATTATCACCCAATTCAAACTCTAGGTCTTTTCTTCAGTTATCAGGATAATTTGTTTTGGAATATGAGCTTTACTTATGTGTTGTTGAATATATTTGAACTTTTCTAGAATTTCATCAACATGATTAGGTCCTAATAGATTTTTTACACAACACTATCCCAACAATTTATGGTTCTGCACTTCGTTTCATAGAGGGATTGATTAATATCCCTCTGAATACTTGATTGAAATATATTATTGTAAGGTAATTCCACCAATGGTAGATGTTTATCACAAAAAACATTGAAATCCATAAATAATGATCTCAACATTTCATCCATAGCTCAAATTTCACTCTCATACAGACCAACTATTTGAGGTTGGTAAACAGTGTTGAAACATAACATTGTATCTAGAGCCTACTGATGACTTTTCCTGAACTTCGAGGTAAACATCGGATCCCGATTAGATATAATTGAAACTGGAACTCCGTGCAATCTTATGACTTCCATTAAATATATATTGGAAAGATAATAATGTGATAAATCATCTCTAATAGCAATAAAGTGTGCTGACTTTGTATGGAGATCAACTATAACACAATTATCATTATTGAATTTGGATGTTCTGGGATGTCTGAAAATAAATTCCAAAGTGATGTTTTCCCATTTCCATTCTAGTATGGGTAATGGTTGTAAAATACCTTTAGATTTATATCTCTTATTATTTACATAGTGAAAAACCAAGAATTGAGAGACATATTAGGATACTTCTATTTTCATTCCATCCCAGAAAAAATACTCATTCAGGATCCTATACATCTTTTTTCATCATTTTTTGAATAAATAATAAAGAACTATGAGCCTCATCCAATAGATCCTTTATTAATTCGGGTATGGGAATAATACAAACAAGAATCCTAAACTTTATTAATTTATCTCAAACCAGGTTCAATTCATGGAAATTTCTCACCTTCTTTTGTAGTTTTACATCTTTCTTTTTCACATACTTAATCTTCACTTTTATTGATGGTTGAACATTCATTTGAGAGAGATATGATTTCTCCCCTTCCTTTAAAATTTCAATATCCTTCCTTTGAAAATCCGTAAATATTTGATCTTTTGTGATCCTCATCATGGATAGGCTACCACTGTCTTATTGACTCAAAGTATCTTCCACATTTTTTTCGTTCCCTTGGTGGAAATATAATGAGAATTTGTAATCATTAATCAACTCCAAAAACCTTATTAGGTGCATATTCAGCTCATTTTTGGTGAAAATATACTTTAGCGTTTTATGATCTGTATAAATATCCCACATTTCGACATAAAGATAATGCCTATATATCTCTAATTTAATGATTACGACAACTAAATCCAAATCATGAGTTGGGTAATTTTGCTCTGGATTTTCTACTTCTATAAGGCATAGGCTATCAAAATATCATTTTTCTTGAGAACACTTCCTGTCCCCTTCACAGATGAATCATTGATTAACACAAATCTATCCCCACCATAAGGATGTATGAGAATATGTGCACCGGTAGAATTTATTTTTAGATCATTGAAATTTTATTCACATTCTTCCATACATTTGAACTTTAATCTTTTCACAGTCAAATTTGTGAGTGGATTAGATAATCGTGAAAAAAATTTCACAAAACATCAATAATTTCCATCCAATCCATGAAAACATAGGATCAATGTAATTGTTTTTGGTCTTGGACAACATTCAAAACAACTGTTTTTGATGGATCCACAAATTTTCCATTTATTGAGATTATATGACCCAAAAATGAAAATTTATAGTTCCAAAATTCACACTTTGTAATTTTTTATAATGATTCTCTTATTTAAGGGTCTTTAGTACCATTATCATGTGGTATTCATGTACATCCTATATCTTAGAATAAAAAAGAATATCATCTATAAAGACTACCAAAAATTGATCATGATTGTCTCTAAATACTCTATTCATTAGATCTATTAAGATAATTGGGGTAATTAGTAAGATCAAAATGCATCACTATAAAATCATAGTGTCCATAAATTGTATGGAATTTGGCCTTTGGTATATCTTCCTTTTGGATACATAATTTATGATATCCAAAACAGAGAACAATCATGGAAATTTTTTGAAGACCCCGTAGTTGGTTGAATAAGTCATCAATGGGGGGAAGAGGATATTTTTCATGATAATGATCTTGTTAAGTTCCAAATAATCCATGACCAATCTAATTGATAAATAATTCTTCTAAGAAAACAAATAGGTGCTCTCTTAGGTGATGCACTAGGATATATAAATCCCTTATCATGATTCTCTTGGAACTTCTCCTTCAATTATCTCTACTCAATTGGGGACATTATATAAGTTTTCATTGAAATTGGCATATAAACTGGTGAGAGTTCTATTGAAATCTCAACTTAATTATTTGGCGGAAGGCCTAGAATTTCCTCTAGAAATACATAATCAAACTCCCTTACAATTTTAATATTCTTAATCATGAGTTTCTCCCCTACCATTTGACATAAATAAATTTCATTTAAAGGATTCAAAATCCAAAAGATGGATGAGATTTCTATTGGGAGGTTGTATTAATCCTTGCATCGGTAGATGATCATATATTGATCTCGTGTATGAAATGAGACTTATGTTCCCTGGAATTGATTTGAACTCTATATTGAGAAATATAATTCATGCCAATAATAAAATCAAATCCCACTATAGGAAGGATCATTAGATTTTCAGGAACAACTTTCCCACAAACATGAACCCGAGAAGAATTATAAACATTTTACATGACTATTGTGCCATTATGAGTCATCATAGAAAACTCAACATTTTATTTTTTAGGAAATATGGTGATAACATTAAAAAATATTCAAAAATAACAGTTTGGGTGGATCCAAAATCAAATAAAACATTTTCAACATTAGAGTGTATGGTTTGTGTACCTTTCCCCACTTCGTTATCGTACTCCATGTCACTGATAGTGATTGAATGTGAATTTCCATTACCTTTGTCGTTAAGAGTTTATGGATGTTGGCCATCATCAATAAACCTTGGATTCGGGAATTGATTATCATAATTCTCTATTTATATGAACTTGTAGAATGGATGTTTTGGAGGTGCATTCTATATAGACATTACTCTCTTTGCATCAGTGAACATATTTTTTCCGTCACATTGGAAATCAACTTCCAGATGACCTTCTTTTCCACACATAAAATATTTACTAGTCCCTTTAAGACAATTTCCTCCATGTTTCTTTCTGCACTTTGAGCATAAGGGGAAAATCATCTTATTTTTAGTGTGGGCTCTAGATTTTCCCTTGAAATCCAATTTTTTTTCTTGTCAAACACATATGAATGATGGGTTACTATAATATACATATCAAACATGAGAGAAGAGAGAACGATTTCTTCATAGCTATTAGAGTCCCTTAGTGCTAATGCCCTTCGAAGACTTAGTTTTAAGACACTAAAGAATTGTACAATTTTACTCTCATTTTGGATAATAATTCTATAAGAATACCTTGAAAGTCTTATAAAATTTCATTGAAGGTACCAAAAGATTCACCATCCTATTTCTTAAGATCAAGTAGATCCTTAACAAAATTTATTTTGAAGAATAAGAAGAAATTACTTATTGAAAAATATGTTCTTGAACTCTTCCCATTCTATAGACTCAATGTCAGCTTTTTTCCTTGTATTCATGATAAGATTACACAATTTATTATCCTCACCATCAAAATGATAGACTTTTAAGGTATCATTATCTTGTTCAGAACATTATAGAACTAAAAATATTTTTTCAGTGGTACTGTTTCATTATTCCGCTGCTAATGGATCAGAAGACCTGCTAAATGAAGTTGGATGTTCCCTCATGAAAGACTCAATAGAATATTGGTCCCACCTTTTCATGTTTGAAAGTAATTAACGATTCATAGCTTGAGAATGTTGTGTGATAATTGATGTAATATTTTTCATTCCACCTCCTATTACATATGGTATTTCAAGGGGAAAATCATTGCATTGCTCGTCACATTACGCATTTATGTTGTTCACTATACATTTCCTTTGATACAAACAACAGTGAACCATAATTTATTTAAATTGATATTACATCCAAATTGAAATATAGTTATTAAAACATATAATAATTAACTTACATAACTATATAGGTATAATACCTTTAGAAACTAGGAAACATAAACAATTGGTTCATAAAACATCTACATTGTCTCCCACTTATTTCTTCATAAATAGACTCTTTTTAGGTATGTCATACTTAATACACTTCTTCATGAAATAGGGAAAATAAAAATATGAATATGTGAGATTAAATTTTTCTTTAAGGGTAACCAATGGAGAATATCAATCATATCAAGATCATAAGACATAAAAACAAAACATTTAAAGGACTTATCCTACATATGAAAGATCGCGATATCATGTCATGGGATAAAAGATCATGAGATTTAATGGAAATTATCCAAAAATAAAAAACATAATAAAGGATATTTTTGAGAACACACGTAATCATATAAAATAATTTCTATATTATCCAAGGCTCATAGCCAAGACCATCATAGTGGGCACTGTTCATTACTGGACTGGGTTTGTTGTTCTGGACCAGTATTACCGAACCAGATTTATTGTCATTCTAGTTATGTCTATATCATGAAATATATATCTTTACCCAATGTATTGGAGGGAGATATAGGTCCCACCCATCTCACAATTAAATCATTCTTACATGTTCCACCAAAACATAAAACATTCATCATAGCATAATACAAAAAATAAAATGGATTATTAAAATTCATTCAATCATAACAAAATCCATATAAAATATCATTCCATCATAATCAAAAAAAATAATAGTAAAAATATGGACATTAACATAATCCAATTTAAATAGTGTTATCTTAGATGGAAAATAATTTTGAAAAAACAATTGATCATAGTTCTTGAGGAAAATATCTTTTCTTCAAATATATTTTCTTTTTTCCAAAATGCCATAAGATTTTAAAAAATATAAAAACATTGAAAATAACCATGAAAAATATTTAGTGATTCCTTTAGGAAATATTGTTTCATGAAGGTGTAAAAATCCAATAATTACATACTGGTTAAAAAAACATTCTCCTCGTACTTTTGCTAAAAAATTGGACATTGTATAGAATAATGAAAAAATATTCCTTTCATAAGGATTAGTAAAAATTCACCAAAGGGTAAAAATAACTTTATAAAGTGTTATAAAAATCTAAATAATATTACATACATTGAAAACATGTACGTGGATGATAAATATACACTAATAAATATATATGAATAAATAATTTTGGGTATTAATGAGATTTCAAAATTATTCCTCACCATAGGTCTGATATCCTTTATATGTCTCCAAACCTCCTGTATAATGATTTAAATAATGTTACAGACATATTTCAGAATAATATTCATTTTTATTATATCATATATGATTATATTATAATCTATTTATTAGTAACATTTCATTGTCACTCGTTATTCAGATATTAACTGCTTTATGTTCTTATGAATGTTTTGTTGGGTAAGTTCATGTTATTATTTTTAGGTTATAGTTATATAATTTAGAAAATGATGTTATTATAATATATATAATATTTATTCATTATATTCATGTATATAATCATGGTTTAATGATGATCAAGTTGAATGAATCACATCATAATGTGGAGATGATAGGCAGTACGTACACACAAGGGACAATATCATTCACTTTATGGTCAAATGATATGGATTTGGATAGTATATAAATAATAAAGAATAATTTTCTTGTAATATTATTTTTTTTACATACATTATAATCATCATTATATCCATCCAAATAATGAATTGTGAAATAACAAATTACACCACGATGCGGAGATGATAAGCTGTGCGTATGCACACAGGGTGATATTGTAATTAATAGGATAGATAAAATGAGGTATAAGGTTGTACCATAATTATAATAAAATATTATTATTTATGGAAAATTGGATTTATTATTTTAGTATTTAACAACATAACAATCTTAAGTAGAAAAAGATAATAAATTTGAAAGAGGAAATAGAACAATTACCTCTTTTTCATGTATCTCATTTTGATTCACACAAAATTTCCCTTTGGTTTAGATTTATACCAAATCTGTGGCCTATAATAGTAATGGATGAATATTTGGAGATTATTTGAGAATAATTTGTTGGATAAAAGGATCCCTAGAGGTGTGTGTAAATGGGTAGATGTGGTGGTCTTTTATAACAGAGAGGAGGGGCACTTTAGAAATTTTTTGAAATATTATTTTATAATAAAATTATTTTACATTAATAATAGTTTAAAAGTGATAAATTTAGAGGATAATATGAGGACGGATCTAAATCTACTTAACCAAATGGTTTTAGAAAAGTTTAGGTCACAAAATTTACCTTTTCCTCTAACTTTATCCCTTAGTTAAAATAATTACCTCTTACCCTGTCTTCATGTATTTTTATAACATATAGTTACTATAGTTACTATAAAAAGACAAGATAACAACAAGTGGATCAGTATTTAAATTTTTAACATTATATAAGTCATTTGAAAAAATCTAATTTTTTAGAACTATTATATCATTTAATAAAATAGTATTTGTTTTCAAAAACGTATTTATGTCAATTTTTACACTTTTTTTGTAACTGATTTTTTTAAAGCAATAAAAACATTATTCATTAAAAAAAGAAATTAAATAAAATATAACATTTTATAATAATAATAATAAACTCATGTATGACCTAAAAATATTAAAATTACTTTTATTTTAATATTTATAAAATCATTTATTTGAATATTTCATTAACAGGGTAGCCACTTCATCATCAATGTGTCATAAATATATTTATTTATTTAATGTATAGAAATTATAAATAAAATTCCATGATATATTAAATCTATTTCTGTTTATAATGACTATTTATAGTCAATTAAATCAGTTATATAACAATATATTAAAAATTATTTTATTGAAGATACATGTTTATGTTATATTTCTCTTGAACTAAATTAAAAATTCTAAAAGGTATTGTTACACCCTTGTGGCTACATGGAGTCTTAAAATCATCCCAAAGATGCTCATGGCTGGAAATATCTCATCCAAAAGGGCTAAAAAACAGTTAGGGTACTTTTATATTATTATAATACTAGTATTTCACCTATTTCCTTGATTTATCATTTATCCATGGGAATTAAAAATAATAATGATGTTACTATTAAAAATGTAAAAAAATAAAAGGTACATATTTACACAATTTTGACATTATGATTCATAATATGGATTACATTTTTCTAAATGAAAAACAAAAAATTGCATAAATTAATTTCAGATCATTCCTGTTGTTGGAATGAGAAAACATGTTTTTAAATGATAAAACATTTCAAAAGGTTGAAATGTTTCTTTCATGTGAATTAAATTTAAAATTAATGATAGTGAATTAAATTAAATAAAATGATTAAAATATATTATATTTATACTTTAAAACCATTCAATATTATAATTTAGCCATATAAATTATTTTTATGAAAAATTTTGTTTTCACTGAAAATTTAGTGTGTTTTTACTATTAATCAAAACATGAATCTTGTAATAAAATATCACAAATTCATCCAAATTATATCCCACATTAAAATAAAACGTTTAGGTTTTCATATAAAAATTATTAATGTGTTAAATCTTTAATTTTAAAGTTGTTCACCATTCAATGGTGAAGTATTGCCCTTAAAAAATATAGGTTTTTATAAAACAAATAGTGTTTATTCAAACCCAATGATAAAAACATTTGTTGGATGAATATCAAAATATATTATAAAACATATATATCTCATTAATTTTATTAAAAAATTTAATTTACTCAAAAATACCAATATTTAATTTATATTTCTCAAAAATAATTTATAGTCAATGAATACACAATACATTTTCATAAGTTCTTTATACTTACTCCCATGAACCTAACGACGAGGCTATAATGAAAATTTTATACTAAGGGTATCTTGTGGTTCGTTTAAACTCATGATTGTGTTCAATGAATGGTACTGAAGAATGAAAATTATTTAAAGTAAATATTTCATAAAAACATCTGGGTGTTATATTATACTAATAAATAAGTGTCGCTTATATTGGATTTGCATGAATGCACTGATACAACTCTGTTTATGTTCCCGGGTTTTGGCATGTCAACCAGATGCATCTCATCCTGAAGGGAGGGACCTGCAATTTTCATAAGACTTAATAGAATCATCATGGAACCCATTTTTCAAATTAGTTCAACAGTTATCCATTGGGTACATATCCCATCTCTTCTTTCTTCATTCAAAATTCATGGGAATTAGTTTTTCAACACATATTCCAAGTATTCACATGGATTGAATTTACTTGATATTATACAAGCATATATTTAAACCATTCATAGGGAAATAATTTAATTTTTAATTCTTAAAAGATGTTCCCCATTGTATGATCCTAAATATATTTTTCCATTTGATTTATCAATATGAACCTAAACCAAAATCACAATTCATTGGGGTTATCTACATATGTAATGATGGATTATCATTTGAATTAGATGTTATTTTCCATTGTTATATGTGTACTACATCACTTTTTGAACAATTTATTACTACCATAAATTCAATCCTTTATTAGTCCGACTTTAATTTCCTTTTACCACCAATATAATCATATGTGGTACTATACAGGCTCAAAATTCCAAAAATGAGTCTTGGGAAAAATTTATCCTCAACTTTTTATACATGAACTTTAAATTATCTTGAAAAATGTTAGTGTTATAAATATATGAGGATTAGAACTTATGAGATATAAATCTAGTAATGGGATGACTAATATAATGAAAATTCTCTGTCTATGATGCCTTCATGATGTGAATATTTGAAAAGATTGAGGGAAGTAAAATAATGAGATAAAAATATTGTAGGCACCACAATTATACCTCATTTGAAATTTTGTTATGATAATTTGACCCCTTATCCTAGGACATTTTTTGATAATTTGATTAGGGTAATCAATCCAACCTAATCATTAGAATTCCAACTCAAAGAGATTTCTGTAGGTCCATGCATCAATTAGTCAACCATATTTCTTTCCAAATAGATTAATTATACTATTACAGAGATGGTATTTTTTCCTATTCCCTTCCATGAGGCACATCTAGGAGGAAATAATCAGATTGGACTAGATCTAGTGTACAATTACGATTATATTCTGATAGTTATCAGTGAACCAGGGAGTAGAGGAATTTTTTCATCAATTTGATGATGGCACAACTCTACTATGATAGTGAATTTGTTTAAAACTATTCCAATGCATGATAAATTATTTAGAGTAATTCATTAGAAATTTCTTAATGGAGGAAATCTACTATATCAATCATGTTGTTAATTATTATTCCCTTACGTGAAACAAACCCAGCAGGAATTAGTTATGAATTTCTTGATGAATCTACTATAGTTTTTCAGTTATATTGTTTAATCATATATTTTTCCATAATGATAGATTTGAGGAATTCATAATTAGTTTCTAAATAGGTAAAATCTTGTCCAATGGTGATGGTGTTTCTACCTATACCCATCCGTGAGACATTTCAAAGAGAATTTTTTATGAGGTTCTATTGTTTAGGATATAGTTTAGATTATTTAAAATTAACACAAGATTGGTTTATTAAAATGGTTCATATAATAATAATTCATAAAAATGACTTGAGACATGTTAACTCACAAATTAAACAGAGAATGAATACATTTGGTTCAATTGATAGATTGAAAAAGTAGAGTATTATGCCAAAAATGGTGTCTCACTCTCTTGATGATATATTTATACACAAATACTCATATAAAAATTATCAGTTCATGAATCAAAAAAAAATATTTAGTAACGCCAATTTGGAGTTGAACCATTTCATCATCAGCAATTATTTTAGTATGATATACATAATGTTAGTCCAATTTTATGTGTCTTATTTTATTTTCAGTTAGTGTTAATGATTTTCAATGACCAAGGATAATTCATTTCTATCAATAGGTTGAAGAATTAATTTATTTACAGATGAAGCCTAGTTATTATAAATTAAAAAGATTATAACTATAGTGAAGAGGAGGATATTATGTATTATGCTACTTATTTAATGCCTAATTTTAACCTAAAACATGTATGAGAATATTGGAATAAATATTTTCATCGAGAAAATTTAATTTTTTTATAATTATGTGGAATTTAAAAAGGTTCATAAATGGATGTTTGGGGATGAAAAATTATATGTGTACATGTAATATGCTCCTTATTGAAGTGAATATCAAGTCTATATTATCTTGATTTATGACTTTTATTAAGATTAATGAAGGATATATAATGGATAGACAAGAATGGAAGACTATGTCCATAATGGAGGGTATGTTGGAGAATACTACCAAGGCCACACCCATGAAAGAGATTATTTTTTAGGAGACCCAATGCTTGACATACATGGACATTACATTACTTTTTTGGAATACTTAATACATAAAAAAACCAAAACACAAGGACCGTAATAGTTTAGTGTCTTTGGAAACTCGGAACATAATCTTATAATCATTGTGAAAAATCATCAACATCTCCCATAAAGATCTTCCACTTTTATTTTCTTACCTAAAACCTTTCTTTATATCCTAGGGAAAAGAAAACATATAAAGTGTGAGATCAAAAGCTCAGCAATGGTAAGCATGGAGAAAATAAAACAAACCATATTCATTTGAACTTAAAAACATGATCATAATTTTTAAACATCAAAATCTTGAGAAATGACATAAAACATGGAAGTACATAAGGCATATATCATAATGGAACATCAATCATTATAAAATAGCATGATAATAAAACATGTAATTGTGGAAAACCATTAATCACATGATATTATTTCCATAGTAGACAAGGCATTGCTGCCACGACCATCATAGTGGATTAAGTCCATTTCTGAATCGAGTTGACTCCTCGTTTCAGTCCTGTATCACTGAACCGGATTAACATACCATTAAAACCATGTATATATCATGAGATATAAATCATTACCCAATGGATTTTATGGAGATATAGTTCACACTCATCTCATAATGAAATCATTCTTTCATGTGCCACAAAATAAACAAACATTGTTCTTAATAACCCAACTAATAAAATGGGTTTCATAAACATCACACCATCATAACTTAATCCATATAAAATAAATGGATATGATTTCATCATAAAAAAATTGAAACCATGTAAATCATAGATACATTATACTTGAAGCATACATATATGATATAATTTCATCTTATATGGAAAATGTTTTTGATAAAACACTTGAAATGAATTCTTGAGGAAAATATTCTTTCTTCTTCAAAATTATATTCATTTCACCAAATGCCATGAAATTTTAAAAGAAAAGGATTTTTTTGAAAATATTCATGAAGAATTTTAGATTAATCTTCATGAAAATAAGGCGTTATAAAACCTTAAAAATCATTTCATGTTGTCTAAGTTAAAAAAACATTCTTCTCATACTTTTACTGGAAAAGTCAAAAAGTACCTCGAATGGTAAAAAAATATACCTTTCATAACATGTGGTAAAAGTAAAAAATGGTTAAAAATTACCTTAAACATACATTATAACATTTTTAGAAAACATGGACATGGATGATAAAAATAACCCCAGTAAATACATACGAATAAACAATCTCGGATAAGAAAGATATTGGAATAACTATCACTTACTTTAGGTCCGATATACTTCCTACGTATCCGAACCTCCTGTATAATGATTTAAATAATTTAATTTACTTATTATAGAATTATATTCATTGTTATGATATCATATATGGTTCACTTATGACTTTATATTACCCGTTCTTTTGTAAATTTTATGTTAAAGCAGCGTTTTGGGTAAAATAGATTTATTTAACGTATGTGATTGGACATGTTGTTCTTGATATTATTATTAAATATATCATGATTTACTTACTTCCAGAATGTAAATAATTATTTATATACTATATATATTCCATATATATATATAATAGATAGATAAATGAAATGAAAAACACCGTTCATGAAGACGGTAGGCCATAAGTACGCATGAACGCTTTTTTCCATTCCTTATTGATTTGAATGGAATTAAGTAGATGACATAAATATATATATACACATAAATACAGTAGATTTATCATTTCTCAAATTTCATTATTAATCATTATATGTAATTTATAATCATTTTTAATTGGTTAACATGGAGAATGAATCTCATCGCGTCGTGGACGCGGTAGTCCATACATACGCACGAGCGATGATATCGTTCCCATAATTATTGAATAGAATTGGAGGGGATGATATTATATCATGATGTTATAATAACTATATATAGTTATTATTTACACCATTATACCCATCCATGTATGGTGGTGGTGGAAAAAAAATATTACACCACTGTGTGGAGACGATATTCCATACCTACGCACGCGCGGTGATTTCGCTTTCCGTAGGATGGATAGAAGGTGAAATGGGGTTGTTTTATATTTATAATAACATATAAGTATATTATTTATACTGATGTTATTACTTAATATTTAAAAAACTAAATAAGAGGAAGTAGAAGAAGAAATAAATTTGAAAGAATCTTTAATGGATATTACCTCTTCTTCAACACACCTCTTTGAAACCTCATATTAGGGAACTAAAATTTGTCTTTGAAGAAAACCAGGACCCCTAGAATATTTCTAAGGAAGTTGAGAAGGGAAATTTTCAGGGTTTGGCAGAACTTAAAGGCTCAATGTTGTTTAAAGTTAAGAGGGGGGATGTTCCCTTTTATAAGGGAGGTGAGGGGAACCATTGGAAGTCTCAAAAATATTAATTTATAATAAATCAAAACCCACATAAAAAACCACCAAAAATGACTTATACTAGAATATTAGATCCGATAGGGTTGTAATATCATAAAACAATAAAATTTATACATGTTGGAAATTTATGTTAAACCTTATCAACTTGATTTATCCTTAATCCATTTAATTTTATTTGTGGTAATAAGATTCTAAAATTTAAATTGTTATTAATAATTATGTATGTGTTGTGAATTTTCCATAATTGGATAATTTATAAAATTCTATACCATATAAATTTTAATTTAATATTTTTAAATATTTGTTTGATTTTTAAACAATTTTATATTATTTTATTTTTATAAAATATCAATAGTGTCAATTTTGACACTATTCATTTATATGAATTTAAATAAAATCCACACAAGAGATATGTTAGAAATAAATGTTTCAATAGTTTCATAACATGTCATATTTATCTAGAAAATTCTTGGATAACATTAAATGGTTCATATAATATTTATTTTAATATTTTTAAAACCATTTATTTGATATTTCAATCAATATAATAATTTCAACATCACTATAGTGTCACCTTTAATGATAATTATTTAGTCCCTAAAAATTCTAAATAAAATCACATGATGTAGAAAATTTAATATTATTTTTGGATACTATTAATGTTCGATGATTCATGATGTTTATCACTAAATTAATATTATTATACTTATAATATTTAAGAGAGTGACATGTTGTCACTTTCATTAGTTTTAATAATAATTACATCATCTTCATGGTAAAATTCCATTTAATGAATCTATTCCAACCCTTATGTGATATGGGTCGACTTTTATTAATCCTATATAATTTTGGCATGTGTTAGGGTAATTTTACAATCTTTTTTTAACCCTTAATTACCCGATTTACCTTTAACTGTAGTAAAACAATTACCGAAGTTACTATTCATAATATCAAAAAAATAAGAGTAACATATTAACATAATTTGAACCCACTGGATCCAAATATGGAATCCATTTTTCAAAATTAAAAATATATAATTTGTAGTAATTAATTTAAAAATAATCCCATTATTAAGAAAATTGGTCTTAAAAGTTAAAACATTGTCAAAGATGGAAATGTTTTTACCTATGAATTCAATATAAAATTAACGGTAAGGACATGAATTATATTAAATGGTAAAAATATATTCTATTTATATTTTAAAACCATTCAATATTATAATTTACCCATATAATTTATCTCGATGAAAAAAGTTTTTTTTAATAAAAATTTAGCGTATATTTACTATTCATCAAAATAAGAAACTTATCTGAAAAATATCAAAAATTTATCCACAGTAAATTTTTATATCCTGATTCCAAAGAGTAATTTTATATTTTCAATTTGATCTTATAAAAATTTCATAAAATAGATTTAATGTTGGTGCTCCATCAAAAGGTGGAAAAACTGCATTTTTATTAAAATACTTATTTTACCCGAAATATTTATTTTGTTCTCATACCATGTTCTAGAAAATGTGTAAGATGAATAATAATGTTATAAAATTAAAAATGTTGTTGATAATATTCATAATGGCTAGTTCATAATAATATTATAAAAATATATCGTTGTTTAGTGAAGCATGGTATTGCGTACAACACACACTATCGAGGAAGGTCGTGATTGCGTGTAATGAAAGCCAAGTCATATTTGCGTGTTGTGCAAGACTCCTTCATTGTTTTGTATAACAGAAACAAACCATATTTCATTTATACATTGAATATATATATATACTCAATATTTCATAGAATAACTACTATCAAATGAACTTGAAATTGTGTGTAACAAGATCCAAGAATAGTGTTGTGTATAACGCAATCCAATACAGTGTTGCGTATAGTGCAAGGTAATCATGGTGTAGCGTACAACAAAAGATATGAAAATAATAATAATATATCTCATAAAATCTCGGGGTGTTACATTCTACCCCCCTTAAAATGAATTTTTCTCCCTCGAAATTCTTCGGGGTTATAAATTGTTTACTACTTGAAAGTTTCATTTATAGAAACCATCATTGTAAAAAATAATACTAAAAAATTATTTAAAAAAGTGAATTATTAAACATATCGTTTACCCAAATTAACTCATTACTGGGTTTCCACATAAGAGAACATGGGTGAAAGTATATATATGGAAGAGAAACCAAACCGTAACGTTCTAATGGAGAGTGGTTGAGAACATGGCTATGAAAAAGCCAACAATCACAAAGCCATAAATTTTTGATGTTCTAAGGTACCATCTGATTCATCGGATATAAGGGTACTAGGAAAACATTTTTAGTTTTCAAGATCATTTCCCTAAAGTTGAAGAATTTGAATCAGAAGAAATACTTACTTTATTTCGGTATAATCTCACCTTTTTTCAGGCCTTGAACAATTTCCACTTCATCTCTTAAAGAAATGAAGTTGAATTTGTCTTTCGTGAAGTTTTAGCAGATCATGTGATAGAATGATAAGTCATTCCTTCTATCTTAAACATAAGTTAGAAAAAGTTGTATATATAAGTCCATCTATGGTGAGATTAATTGGATATGGTTCCAAAATGGACTTATACTTTATCTACCATCGTGCTTAATAAAATAAAACTAGTTTCTACTAAGGAGGGACTACCTGTAGGCCAGTGGTAGGCGATAAAGGCTTGTCACACTTCGGTTGTGTGTTCAATTCCTAAAGCCTTGTCCGACGCGACAGGTTGTCGCATATCCTACAGGTTGTCCTTTTCAATAAAACTATATTATTATAACCTTCTATCAATAATATTGAAAAAGTTATATCCTTAAACAATAATAACTTCTGTTCAACATAATCCATTCCAATCTTTAGGCTTATCCAAAATACTTCTATCCAATCTCATATTATAGTGGAAAAGATTACCAGGGAGGTCATATAAGAAGCATGTGAATATCATCATTTATCTCCCACATATCATAAGATATATCTCACATGTGAATACCTTAATCATGTATTCTTACCGTAGAGCCTTAAAGAAAACATGAATGATGTCAATTGTTAACTCTCTCGACATACCAAAATCCAAAAATTTCAACATACTCAAACCATTACATTGTCCTTATTTTATTTTCTCTTTATCCCTTCATTATGTGCATATCATCTACAGTCCAAAATATTTGAATTACTTTTCATGGTTACCAGTACCATATAATTATTGAAAACCATAATAAACTAATACATAGATATTCTAATATTCCACAGTACTATAAATTAGATTCCACAACATTATTTTGGAATCCCGTTACATAAACACATAATCATTCCACTACATCGTTGTCATACTCAACATTTCCAATTGTGATCATAAGTGACTTCCATTTGTCCTTTGACTTATGTGGTTGCTCATGTCGATAATCATTAACCCTTGTATTAGGGCATTGATTAGAATAATTCCCCATTTCCTTGCACTTGAAGCATTGAAGTGTTGGTGGAGCATTCTCTGTTGTCTTTTCTCTATTCACGTCATTAGAATACTTTTTTCAATTTCTTCGGCACAGATATGCTTGATGACCTTCTTTTCCACACTTGAAACAATTTCTTGTACCTTGAAGAAAATATCCACCATGATTATTTCCACACTTTGAGCATAAAGAAACATTCACCTTATTTTCACCATTTTTCTGATGTTTTTCCTTTAACTCCATCTTTCATTTCTCGTCAAAACCATGAGATGGATATGTTACACCAACTTCCAGTTCTACCTTGATAGCACAATGCACAATTTCTTCAAAGCTACTGAAGTCTCTTATAGTTAATGACCTTCGATGATTTTTCTTTAAGCCACTGAAGAATCGATCAACTTTACTCTCAGATTGGATGATAAAGCTAGATGCATACCTTGCAAGTCTTGTAAAATTTGCTTCGTATATTCCAATAGATTCATCATCCTTCTGCTTAAGCTCAAGTAAATACTTTTCCATATTTTTTTGAATAATACGAGGGAAGTACTTACTGAAAAAAAGTTCTTGAACTCGTCACATTCCATGGATTCAATTTCATCTTGGGGCCTAGTATTCTTAATTAGAGTCCACCACTGGTCTGCTTCACCTTCTAAACGGTAAACAGCTAAAATGAATTGTTCATGTTTTGAATAGAGAAGTATGGAAAATATCATTTCAATGGTATTGATCCATTGTTCAGCAACAAGTGGATCAGAAGACCCATTGAAAGACAGTGGGTGTTGCCTCATGAAGGACTCAATTGAATATTGTTCCCTTCTTTGATCATTTGGAAATCCATAATGATTCATAGCTTGTGTAAGTATAGAATAAATATTTTTCACTCCATCTCCCATCACATTTGGTTTCTCGGGAGGACAATCATTGCATTTTCCATTACATTGATCAGCACGGTTCCTTCGGGTTCCATCCATCGTCTAAAACTCTAAAAGAACAGTGTGAGAGAAGGAAATTATTCTAGGAAAACAACATAATAAAGGGGGATTACCTTCAATATCTAACATCTTAGGTTTAATTATAATATAATTACCATAATTCTATGAATATGACCTATACTTATACTTAACCTTAGGGACATCCCTAGATATACCTTAGAAATATCTTTAGGTATCTTACTAAAGTTCTCGCATCCTTGATTCCAAAGGTTGACTAAACCATTCCTCTGATACCAACTGTAGAGACCCAAAGCTTGATGTACATGGACATTACATTAATTTTGTGGAATACTTAATACATAAAAAAACCAACACACAAGGATTGTAACCGTTTAGTGTCTTTGGAAACTCGGAACATAATATTCTAATCATGGTGAATGATATTCAACATCCCCCATAAAGATCTCCCCCTTTTGTTTTTTACCTAAAACCTTTCTTTATATACCGGGGAAAATAAATAATATAAAGGCTGATCTAAAATTCTCTATAAAGTTAAGCATGGAGAAAATACAACAAACCATATACATTTGAACTTAAAAATATGAACATAATGTTTAAACATAAAAATCTTGAGAAATGACATTAAACATGGAATTACTTAAGACATAGATTATAATGGAATATCAATCATGATAAAATATCATGGGAATAAAACATGTAATTTCTGGAAAACCATTAGGCACATGATATGATTTCCATAGTATCCATGGAATTGCTTCCAAGACCATCTTAGTGGACAAAGTCCCTTTCTGAATTGAGTTCACTCCTCGTTCTAGTCATGTATCACTGAACTGGATTAACATACCATTCCAGCCATGTCTATCTCATGAGATATAAATTTGAACCCAATTCATTGTAGGGAGATATAGTTCCCAACCATCTCATAATTAAATCATTCATTTCTGTGCCACAAAATAAACATACATCATTCATAATAACCCAACGAATAAAATGGGTTTTATAAACATCATCCCATCATAACATAATCCATATAAAATAAATGGATATCATTTCATCATAAAAAAGTGAAACCATGTAAATCATAGATACATTATACTTGAAACATACATATATGAAATAATATCATCTTATATAGAAAACGGTTTTGATAATACACTTGAAATTATTTCTTGAGGAAAATATTCTGTCTTCTTCAAAATTATTTTCTTTTCACAAAATTCCATGAAATTTTAAAAGAGAAGGAATTTTTTTTAAAATAGTCACGAAATCATGTATTGAAATATTCATGAAAATAAGGCATTATAAAACCGTAAAAATCTGTTCATGCCGTCTAAGTTAAAAAAATATTATTCTCGTACTTTTTCCTGAAAAGTCAAATAGTACCTCGTATGGTAAACAAAAAAAATATTACTTTAATAACATGTTGTAAAAGTAAAAAAAGGGTAAAAATGACATTAAAAATACATGAAAACATATCTAGAAAACATGGACATGGATGATAACAATATCCCCAGTAAATACTTATGAATAAACAATCTCGGATAAGAACGAGATTGGAATAATTATCCCTGATCTTAGGTCCGGTATGATTCGTACGTATTTGAACCTCTTATATAATGATATAATGAATGTCATTGAAATATTATAGAATCATATTCATTGTTATGATATCATATATGGTTCAATTATGACTTTATATTACCCGTTCTTTTGTAAATTCCATATTAAAGTAGCGTTTTGGGTAAAATCGTTTTATTTATCGTACGTGTTTGGACTTTTTGTTCATGATATTATTATTACTTATATCATGATTTATATAATTCCAGAATGTAAATCATGATTTATATGTCATATATATTAAGTATATATATATAATAGATAGATAAATGAAATAAAATACACCGTTCATGGAGATGGTAGGTCGTACGTACGCATGAACGATGTTTTCCTTTCCTTATTGACTTGAATGGAAGTATATAGATGACATATATATATATACACATAAATACAGAAGCTTTATCATGTCATATATTTCATTATTATTCATTATATATCCTTTATAATCATTTTTAATGGTTAACATGGGGAATGAATCTCATCGCGTCGTGGAGACGGTAGTCCGTACATACGCAGGGGCGAAGATATCGTTCACATAATTATTGAATAGAATTGGAGTGGATTATATAATATCTCAGAATATGTATGATGTTATAATAACTATATATAGTTATTCTTTACACCATTATACCCATCCAAGTAAGGTGGTGGTGGAAAAATAGATTACATCACATCGTGGAGATAGTATTCCATACGTACGCACGCGCGGTGATTTCGTTTTTTGTAGGATGTAAAAAGGTGAAATGGGGTTGTTTCATATTTATAATAACATATCATTATATGAGTGATACTGATGTTATTACTTCATATTGAAACAACTAATGAAGAGTATGTAGAAGAAGAAATAAATTTGAAAGAATGGGTAACAGATATTACCTCTTCTTCGACACGCCTCTTTGAAACCACCTCTTAGGGAACTAAAATTGGTCATTGAAGAAGGCCAAGAACTCTAGTATGTTTCTAGGGAAGTTGATAAGGGTAACGGTCATGGGTTGGCTGAGCATTAAGGTTCGAAGTTGTGTAAATAGAATAGTGAGGAGGTGTCCTTTTATAAGGGAGGAGAGTGACACCTTTGGAAATCTCAAAAATATAAATTTATAATAAATAAAACCCCACATAAAAACCACAAAAAATGACTAATACTCGAAGATTTGATGAGATAGGGTTGTAATCTCATAAACCAATAAAATTTAGACATGTTGGAAATTTATTTTAAACCTTATCAACTTGATTTATCCTTATTTAATCTATTTAATTTTATTTGTGGTAATAAGATTCTAAATTTTAAATTGTTATGAATAATTACTTATGTGTTGTGAATTGTCCATAATTGGATAATTTTATAGTATATTATTTTTATAAAATAATAATAGTGTCAATTTTGACACTATTTATTTATTTGAATTTAAATAAAATCCACACAGAATATATGTTCGAAATAAAAGCTTTAATAGATTAACTACATGTCATATTTTTCTATAAAATTAATGGATCACATTAAATAGTTTATATAATATTTATTTTAATATTTTTAAAACCATTTATTTTATATTTCAATCAATAAAAAAATTTCCACATCACTATTGTTTCACCTATAATGATAATTATTAAATCCCTAAAAATTATAAATAAAATCACATGATTTAGATAATTTAATTATATTTCTGGAGACTATTCAGGTTCGAAGATTCATGAATTTTATCACGAAATTAAAATTATTAGACTAATAAGATTAAAGAGAGTGACATGTTGTCACATTATTTTGTTTTAATAATAATGACATCATTTTAATTTTCAATGGTCCATGAAATGAATCTATTCCAACCCTTAGGTGATCTGGGTCGACTTTTATTAATCCAATATAATTTTTCTAATTGTTATCACAATTTTACAATCTTATTTTTACCGTTAATTACCCGATTTACCTTTAACTGTAGTAATTAAAAATTACCGTAGTTACTATTCTTAATATCAAAAAAAATAAAAAGTAACCTATTAACATAATTTGGACCCACTGAATCCAAATATAGAAATGGTTTTTCAAAATTCAAAACACAGAAGATGCAGTATTTAATTTAAAATTAATCCCATTTTTAATAAAATAGGTTTTAAAAGATAAAACATTGTCAATGATTGAAATGTTATTACTTATGAATTCAATATAAAATTAATGGTAATGACATTCATTATATTAAATGGTAAAAATATATTCTATTTAGACTTTAAAACCATTCGATATTATAATTTAACGATAAAATTTATCTCGATGAAAAATATTTTTTTAATTAAAATTTAGCGTATCTTTACTATTCATCAAAATAAGAAACTTATCAGAAAAATATCAAAAATTTATCCAAAGTTAATTTTTATTTCCTGATTCAAAAGAAGAATTTTATATTTTCAATTTGAACTTATAAACATCTCAAAAATTATATTTTAAGTGGGTTCTCCATCAAAAGGTGGAAAAAAATGCATTTTTTGAAAGAAATTTATTTTACCTGAAAATTTTATTATGTTCTCATACCATGTTCTAGAGAATGTGTAAGATGAATAATAATGTTATAAAATTCAAAATGTATTTGATACTATTAATAACATGTAGTTCATAATAATATTATAGCCATATATCGTTGTTTAGTGAAACCTGGTATTGTGTACAACACACGCTATCGAGGAAGGTCGCGATTGCGTGTAATTAAAGCCAAGTCAGGGTTGCGTGTTGTGAAAGACTCCTTCATTATTTTTTATAACAGAATAAAAAATAATTCATTTATACATTAAATATATATATATATGTATACACTCAATGTTGCGTATAATAACTACTATTAAACAAACCTGAAATTGTGTGTAACATGATCCAAGAATAGTGTTGCGTATACTTCAAGCTAATACGGTGTTGTGTTTAGGTCAAGGTAATCTTGTTGTAGCGTACAATAGAAGATATGAAAAAATAATAATATATCTCTTAAAATCTCGGGGTGTTACAGTTTTAATGGTCATGGTAATTGATAAATGGCCACACATATTGCACCATGTAGTAGAGTAGACTGTTGAGTATCATTGATGCTATTGTTTAGAAATTACACAAACAAAATTTATGTGATTTTGGTCTTGGTTGGAAGACAATAATACAAATAATATATAATGTTTGAAAACAAAAACCATGCTTTTCCTTTCCCATATTGAAAATCATTGTATTTTATGTTGAATCCCTATGTGAAATAGGGGCATAAACACTGGTATAGTTGAGTCAGAAGGTGGTCGTGGTCAATATGGGGAGTAGAATCACAAAATATGAAAATCCACTAGACAATTAAAATACAGAAAATGGATGTTGTCAATATGTATAACTACATTCCAAAATAGCCAACTATAATGGGCCATCCTAGTAATTCTCAGTATTTTTGAGGAAAAATAACAATAAGTTTTGTACTAGGTTGTTTTGTGTGTCATATCAGTGGGTGGAACAAAAATATTTCGAGATATCAATATAATTATGGTCAAATGGTTACCCATTGATTCAAAAAATCACATGTAATAGTTTTTACACCATTATCTATTAAATAGTTGAAGATAACAATCATGCTTATTTAGGTGGACTAAATGTGAATAATTAACATAGAAACAAGTGAGAAGCAGCATACTAGGAAGCAATTATAGTGGTATGTGTTTATGGTGACTGTGGATGATTTTTTGGAGGTTTTATGGGGAATTTTAATGGTCTCATATGATGGTAAATGGAGAAAAAATATGCAGAATAATATTACATTATTTGAATAAGAATTTTGGACCTACAAGAGTGTGAATAATTATTAGAGAATTAATTAAATAGATGAAAATAAAAATATTGTGAGAACCTCTATAGAATATTAAATAACATCTCTATATGATATAAATGAATAGATCCTTAAAAAAATATTCAACAAGAGGTGTTATTATATGATAATAAAAAATAAGAATAACTTGTGTAGGTTGTTGTCCAAGGATGATGAAGAAGAAAAAGAGAAGTAGAGGTGCTGTGAAAATAGGGATTTTGGAGTCAAGAAGAATATTAAGTATTACTATCAGTGAAAGATAGGAAAATAAATTAAAAAATTATATAATGAACGGTTTTTTCATTTTATTTTTGATTCAATATATGTGATTTCCATTAAATGTTATTGTCTATGAGTAGGTAGAATAATAAGTGAGGAAGAAACAAATGAAAAATAGAATATGTTTCTCAATTTTGATCAGACATTATAATTATTATTTCATATTATATTAAAATACAATTAAAAGAGTTTAAATAATCAAAATTATTTTTTGGTGTGGGATATTCACAAAACATGGGTACATGGATAAATCTTTCCCAATTGAATTCAGTTGTTGATTCTAGGTGATCTTGTAACCACAAGACTTTTCCCAAAGGTATGAATCCTTAGTTTTTCATTTTCAATATTTCCCGAAATCACTATAAGTGTATAATATTTCTTGTAGGATTCCCGAGGAGCGTTCAATGATTTTTCAAAGCCTAGAGTTCCGAAAAAGTGGGTTACAAGATGGTCTGCACAGTTAGTTGGAACGGTGCGATTCAGGCCACATGGTTTGACAAAACCGTGCAGCTGCAGACAAGGGCACATGAAAGACCCCAACATTTTTCTTCGACTATACAGGACCATGTTCATGTCCATGAAGCCTATTACAGATGTCATACATGTCTTTACCGCACATTCTGTACATTGTTTTTAAATAGTGGACCTAAACCATGTGACCCCAATTCTTTTAGGCAAAAATACCATTTTCCCCACATTAATAATTATGTTATTTTTCCTTTTTTTCATACCTCTAATGGACAGAACCAGGTTATTTCATCCATAATTGAGCTCAAACCCATCTGAATTTAGATTCTTTATAACTCCCCCATATAGTGACCGATCTTTGATCCAATGGAAGCATTAGGTAGCCGATGATTTGGATAACCTCTTACACCATTCACATCTATGTTAACCTCTCTATACATCATACTATTTAGATGAATGCCCTTTTCCATATTGCTAGGGTATTGAAATTAATCTTCGATCACTTCCATCCATCTTCAAATTTGGGTTCGATAACGAGTGAGGCTTGGTCTACGACTCTTAGGTAGGTGGTCATATAGTTTTTCATTTGAAATTTGGTTTCTTCGTATTTATAACATCATTCCATATGCCTATAAATAACCATAGTCAAAATTATGTTGGATTATTCATGTCCATATTACCATCATACCTTTATATAGCTAAATTGGTTATTGTTTAGGGGGTTAGACAACACACAAACTCTATATAGACACCAATAGGTGTGCCACCTTGAAAATGGCCATTGTTCCAAATAGTCCAAAATCCATAGAACATAATTTATCTTCCATTTTCACTTTTAGAAGAAATATCCTTTTAGTATTGTGTAATTAATGTGTTTAATGGGTTCAGTATGGTGTTTGGATCCTTTTGAAATGGAATTTCACAAATAGGTAGTTCGATTGTAACGTGGCCTTACTCATGACCCTTATACCTTAAAATAGAATTTTTCCTATCTAGGAAATTTCGATGATTGCATTTTATAGGTAGTATAGGGTAATATATCTATAAACTTTATTTTCATTTGGGTTTAGTGGAATGATTCTAATGGATGGAAAGGCCTTTCCCTTTCTCATGTTTTCTTAAAAAGGCGTCATATGAAATGGAATGTGTTTTTATCATGAAGTTGATATATGGACCGAGAACACTTTCCTTGCCCATGCCTTGTGTAAATTGATAAATGCTAAATGGAATGCCTTTAAAGTTTTGATTATGGTTAAAGGAAGACTTGAGATGTTTTGACTCATGTTTCATGTAGTATAATTATTCATGCCTTGGTTTCCTTGTGAAAGGCATGATGAAATAATAGAAGAGGTAATGCCATGTGACCATCCTGGTTAATATGAACATGCTTATGGATTATAATGAGATTCATGTGATATTAATGCCAAATGTTATATATGTATGAAGCAATAAGGCCATTTTGGATGTGGAGCCAAGGAACCATGAGATTCCTTGGTAGGGGATAATATGGGAGCATTCAAACAGGAGCTAGGGGAAAGGCTATGAGAGATACCCTATGGAAAGATGACTTAGGGTACATTCTGATACTACTAGTAGATAGAGCTAGGGGTATACTATGAGAGCACCCCTGGTGATGGATGAAAGTGGGAACATCTTGGTCCAACTAGTAAACATAATCCAAGATATTGAGTTGGCTATTTATTTAGCTTAGGGGCTATACTGTGAGGTCATCCCCTGGAATTGGATTGTGGTGGTTACATCCTAATCCTCCCCAACATGTATATATATATATATATATATATACATTTTAACATATATATATAATGTTGGAAAAATTATATATACCAAACTTGGGATGAAGTAGGTAGACCTTCCTGGTGTTTTTTTGGATCCTAAGTGGGAGGTTATTGGTATATTCAACATTTTATAATTATTTTCTTATACGGAAGAACATTTTATTTACAAAAAAAACTTCTCAGATTACATGTAGACACTATTTGTGGTAGCATACTAAGATTTTTATCTCGTTACCTACTCAGGAAAACCATTCAACTTGATAATATTATGTTGTTATTGGTATGTGAAAGGTTAAAGGCCATTCTATAGGTTTTTGGATTGTAAAAATTATTTGGACCTAGGAGCAGAGGACCAGTTTAGGCATGAGAAGCCCATGGGGATGTTTTTGTCATTTTGTTTCGTTTTTTACTATTGTATATCATTATTTAATATGCTCATTCATTTATTTATTAACATAATTAAATTAATCAATATATGTATCAGACTGTTCCATTGAGTATTTTGGTTTTGTTGTTTAGTAGTTTTGTTATCCACTTCTTCTAGTACATGGTTATTTGGTTTGTTATTATGATTCCTATATTTAAAATATATATTTTTTATTACATTTATATTTTGTTTAATATTTCTTGTATCATCTACATTACTCTGTCATTAGGGTATAGTCTCCCCATTGAACTTCCTATACACCACGACTACTATTCGGAACCCCTTGGAATATGGGTTGATATTCTGGGGATCTTGTGGCCAATTGGGCTCAGGTACCAGGTTAAGTGGAATCTGGATTTGGGATATCACAATATGGTTTCATATTGGTTCATTTCTTGACATACTATTTTTTTACAACATAATAGAGATTGATATTGATTAGGAATTGGTCGTAGGAAATGTTTGGGTGTCATGAACCCTTGTATGGGTAAAGGCCATGTTTCATTGAATGAGTTTGTTGTTGATTCTACTAATTACTATTGATATCATTTAACTATTGGGTGTTTCAGATGTTTTTTGATGTTATTGAAATTTTTGTTATTAGAATTTTTATTTCATTAATTTCCCCAATGAAATGTGGGTCATATATTAGAATCATGCATCATCTTATTCAAAACATGAATTATAGGAAACATATCATACCATGCCATGTTTTACTTTCAGTGATCATTGTTTCTTTCATGTTGACTATGCCCTGTTATATTTTGGATTATGATGAAATCTCATGCAGGATCTGAAATTTGATATAGTGTGAGTTTTTTGGGTGCTAAATTTTTATTCATAATGTGTATGTTCCCTTATGGATCATAAAATTACATTCAAACTAGGTCAACCATTTTAAGTGATGTTTAATTAGATTAACAATAAAAATTTAACTGAGAATTTAATTGATGTGAATTATATCTTTTGGTTCAAAAGGTGTATATGCCCTTATGGACTGAAATATAGCCTATCATTGGACTCAGATGATACAAATGTTTTAAATGCCTAAATGAAAACATTTATAAATGGGAAATTGTTTATAACTTTTGAAAAACAAACTTTAACATTCCTAACAAATAATCTTGATCTGAACCTAGTTATTGTAGTTAGTAGTGGGTGTTTCTTAATTCTTATGGAATGATATGCGTTGTTCCAATGTATAGTCTTATATTTTAAAGTAGACAGAGACTAATGATTATTTTTAAAGAAAAGATTTATTATATGTACAAAATTCGTGAATGTAATATTCTATATTTGTTGAATACCTTTTGAGATGCTCGATTGACATTTTAGTGTTATGAAACCATGATATCCTACAACTAGATGCCCAAAAAGCGTCAACGATCCTTTTTTAGTGGGTAGTCCTTGATCCATCATTCATTACCTCTATTGCGAAACATGTGGTTCCGCTTACTATAACTGATATTACAGTTAATGCAAAGTTTCCAGAGGGATTCTTGTGTTAGTTATTTTTAATGAAAGACATAGTGAGACCTATCCCAAGTATGGAAGATTTGACACATGAGTTTAAGCAGTAATATCCACCCACCTTCTTGGGGGAGGGCTGAACACATGCTATGTACTCTGGGATTTAGTTTATCTTGTCTATTTTTGAGAACCTAGAGATGCCTCCAGAGTGAAGGATCAATCTATATTCTAACCTTCTATGTGATTCTTTTAAGTGCTGGGGGATTCTATCACCCATGAATACTGACATAGAGAGATAGTTTGGGATAACATTAATACCATATTCAATGAATAATTATTTCCCCAGTCTCGCAGGGATGACAAAGATAGAGTTTTTATGATCCTATAGTAGGGGTCAATGTTATTTATGGAATACTCATCCTGCTTCATTGAGCTATGTCAGATTTCCATTTCTCCATATGCCAATGATCTAATGTCTGTCAGAAATTTGAGGATGTTTTTTGTTAATCCATCCAATTATAGGTCATCTACTTCAAGAAAACAACCAAATCAGAAATCAGTATCTAGGCCATAATTATCATGGAATTTGAGGGATGTTATAGATGAATTCCATGGTGGGTTTTCACCCATAACATCTAGTGGATATTCATCTAGTCGAAAGAGGCGTTCTATGTTTCTTGCGGAGGAAGCAGAAGACATTCACCTAGCATGGATAGTTTGTTAGTGTGTCACTAGTGTGTAAAGATAGGACATATAAAATCATAGTGTCTATAGGATCTATTTTAGTGTAAAGGATGTAGTAAGATGGTCCATCTCCATCATTTCTTCTGGAATTTACCTCTTGTGCCTAGAAAGCGGGGATCTACACCTACACCTCATTCAGTAGAAGGGTTTGTGGGATCATGAAATTTAAGAAGTTGGAATACCATTCGACGTTTATGTCAAAGTGGAGGTCGATGTTGTGGAAACCAAATATATGATTCTAAGTGCTAAAAGAGCGAGCCTCTTTAGGGATGCAATATGGGACAGTGAAATGTTGTTCAACCTATTCCCTAGGAGGAGACTATCAAACCGTCTACTGTATGAGGTACCATTCATGTTACAAATATTTAGTTTATGATTTGTTTAATATAGTGATTGCATTTTCTTTTATATTTGAGGCTATCACTATTTTTTTGGGTCTCTACATCTAGTACTATAATAGTGTTAGGATGCTATATACACTTTTATGTATCTTTTCAGAGGGTGTTTACCGCTGTTAGAATTCATTCCTTCAGAAAAGTGGTTACATATTTGTGTGGAACCTGTATGTCATTGGCATGACATTCATTAATGAAATAATGGGGATGAACCAGCTAGTTCCCTATAAATACCATATTCAATTCATTCATATTAGGGGGAAATTTACATCACTAGAGTGAATTAAAGACAAGTATAAGGGATAATAAGATATTTGTGCGATGAGAGTATGACCTGAGCTACAGTGGCTTAGTAGTGTTACATCACAAGTCCCCAATATTTACCTTAATGTTGATGCATTAAAACCCACTATATTTTTTCCTATATTTTAGTGTTATGGATACATAGTTATTGATGAATTATTTAGTCTACCTCTATTTTATGAGGTAAATAAGAGCACTGTTGTGGGCGCCCTCAAATGATTAGTGTGATTTTCGGGTACTTATGGGCAGCATAGTGGCTGACCAAGGTCGTTTCTCAAAGGAGGAAGTGAATTAAAATAACTTTTCAGAGGTTTTATAAAAAAATAATTGAGAATAGAATTTAAACACTGCATAAATGTATGGGGGTTTTTTATAGACTATAAATCTAGAAGAAGTTTGCTGGAAGAAGATTGCATTTTTTTTGTTTTTAATTTTGAAATGAAGTTTTATTAAAAAAGACACAACAAGAAGTTGTTTTTTTAGAAAATATTTTAAAAGGTGTAATAGATATAACCATACATCTTCATTTAATTATTAATAATTATCATTTAAATCAATATCCACTTAATTATGATCCCCTAATTTGTTAACCTTTGAACCCTACAAGAGGTAACTTAACCACAAAGATGGAATTACTTGAACCCTAGGCTAGCTTCGGAACACACAATCGTAGCACCCTGATTTTATTGTTGTTCTAATGTTAGCTTATGTTTAGTGGTTAATTAGAGCACATATCCATTATAAAAAATAGGATGGATTTTTTTTAGAGATTATATTTGAACCTTACAAATTTATCCAGTGTGGTCTTGCATTACTGATTAAGATCGCACTCTCACAATTTACATAAAATCTCGACCTCGCGTGTTTTTATGTTAATTATTAAATTGCATACATAGTTTATTAAAATTTAAAAAAAAAATTCATGGATCATATTAAGTGAATTAATGTAGCTAAATTATTCAAAATAATTAAATGGAGAAGGATAAAGGTCGATCGATTACTAAAAAGAACTACTCTTCCATTGGCGGTGTAGTCATCGTGGAGACGTTTTGCATGAGCAATGTATTGAAAGGGTAGAACCCAATATCTTCTCCACTATTGATTCCAAACCAGTTAAAAAGATTAATAGAAGAAGAAAAGGGAAGAACACAGAATATTATTTGAAGAAAAATTCAAGAAACAAACATGAATGAAAAGAAATACAAAGAGGAGGTGGGAGAGGAGATCCTTTTTGGAAGAGAGGTTTGCACAAAGCCTTACTTTTTCTAAGAGTTGTAATGGGATCCCAAGAGAAACCCTTTCGGCAAAACCTTCCCAAAGCCTCGACCAGCCCTCCCAAAGAGTTAAACCCCCTTTAAATAGAGTTTGTGAGGGTCAGGGTTACATAAATATTTTACGTGTGAAATGAAAAACACGGCCAAATATTTTATTCCAAGTTGCACTGCCTAGTTGACCTCTAAAACACTAGAATTATCCATCCTTCCAGAAGGATTATTTGTGGAAAATCATGTCCCCGAGATTTCCTCATAATTTGGGCTCAATCCAAGCCCGGATTCAGAAGATATGGCCCAAATACTGAACCCATCTCTATTCTACCGATTCCATCCCACCATCGGATTAATGGCCCATTTACACCATCCAAATGCACTCTTTAGCTTTAGTTTCCTGAATTAAAGTTATATAAAATTATGTTAGGAACACTGTTACAAAATACAAAGTTCAAATAATAAATATTAAAACATGTATCTTCATAATACTACAGTACATTTTAAAAGGGTTAAACTGAAATTTTAATCAAATTTTCAAATGAATGATCTAATCCCAAATATTTCATAAATGAATATATTTAGCACAATGTGAGGAAATTATATCATTTATTATCAGTAAAATATTCAACGAAATATTGTTTTATCAACTCCCCCACACTTACCCTTTTGCACTCCTGGGCAAAACCTCATCTCAAGTAAACATCAATATCAAATCAAAACCAATTTTAAAACACCTATTCTTGAGATCAAACAATTACACACCAAGAAAAAAAAATATCATGCCTTATAAAAACCATTATTTCAAGTTCTTCATTTAAATCATTCAATATATTTCCACTTTATTTATCCTCCCATGCACAAAACACTAACCTCGCTTGAATTTTCTCTTATCACACAAATATCAATTTTTTTGCTACAACATTCTTATCCAAACTCATGCAAGGGTCACCATAGGCTGGATAAATTCCTACATCTCCACCCGATGTGAGTCAAAGATGTATGTTTATCATGAATACTTTTCAGGGTTGTTCTATGGCTTTCGGTTGGTAGGATTTAGATGTGAAAATTTATGAGGCTAAATGTGGAGGGCTTGACTCTTTTTGAAGCAAAATTGCATTAATCTAATTTTCACTTAAATATGGTATTCTCCTCAATCTCCATAGTATCAATTTAGCTCCATCATCCTGAAAAGTCATGAAAAGTTTACACCATTAATCATTTCAGCATCAAAAATGTCAGTCTTCTCAAACATGATTTTCTTGAAAGCTCATATATAGACACAACTTTCCACCTCAATTAGAAGCTCCAGAAAAGCCACAGCTTCACTTGTCATGAAAGCCCCAGAAAGGAACAACATTGAATATAATGGTTTTATTTAGTAGAAAACACATCTCTTCATAATTTAATTTTTCATCTGAAGTATCACAAAATGTGGTATCACAACACAATATAGCTTCCCCCACACTTAAGCTCAACTAGATTATGTAATTTCACTTCATAAGTTGGTTGGATTGGGAAAATTGGCTTGTAATTTGGATAACCTAACAGGATGTGCATGGATTCTAAGGTATAAAAGGATTAAATATTCAATGTAGGCCATTATAAAAGGGATTATTTGAAATAAGGTCTTTAATAGAAAACAAATACCTCAATCATTTAAACATAAGTACCTAAAAACCTCATGTTTTGACAGGAATAAATCAAATTTTGGTTCAATAAAGCATGGTTTGGTTCTCTCAAGAAGTGAGTTGAATGTAAAGAATATGAAAATAATGGTTCAGAATCCCCATAGGAAAGTGATTTCAAATATAAATACAGTGAGATATGGCATGGTATTCAAATTGTTTTGTACTTTTCATGAAATTACTAAATATTTGAACTCGAAACAAAGTCATTTTATCATTCATTTAAGCTTAGTTTCAAGGGGTAAATTGATTCACTTATTGATATGGATTTAAAGATGGTTATTAGAATCATTTCAGCTCAAAAGTTTCAAAAACACACAGAAAATTGTAAAATAAAAACACAAAATTTTAAAAACACACATTTTTTTGTTTTTTAAATCAGGAAAACAATTGAAATTATGGAACTAAAAGGTTCCCTCCCCCACACCTAATATATTTCATTTTTCTCAATGTGATCCCATGAGATGATATATGAACATGAAATTCATAATTTGTAAATAGGATAAATAATATAAAAGTGAAAGGGTTAGAAACAGCCTGATGTGCTCAAGTGATGATGGGGTCATGTAGTGTGATAAAATCCACTACATCAGTAGGAAGTACCTCAATATATCTCTTCAAACGTTTCCCATTGACTGTAAATCTCCTTCTAGTGTCCTCTTGTGTGATCTCCACTGGACCATAAAGAAAAAACATTAGATAAGATATAAGGACATAACCATCTAGAACACAACTTACCAGGCATTAGCTTCAGTCGTGAACTATAGAGAAGGACTTTCTCTCCAACATGAAAATCCCTTTGTTGGATCATCTATCATGAGCTGCTTTTGATATTTACTTGTAGATCCTTGAGTTCTCATATGAAGACAATCTAATCTCCTCAAGCTCTTGAATCTGCAGCTTCCTTTGGATTCCATCTTGGGCCAAATCAATGCTGCATTTCCTTGTAGCCCAATAAGCCTGACGCTCAACTTCCACAGGGAGATGACATGCTTTCCCAGAAATAATCTGAAATGGATACATACCAATGGGTGTCTTGTATGTTGTTTTATAATCCCACAATGGACCATCCATGTGCTTGCTCCAATCCTTCCTATTTGGCTGCACGATTCTCTCTAAAATCTGTTTCAACTCACTATTTGAAACCTCAACCAGACCATTTGTTTGGGGCTGGTATGGTGTTTATGTTTTGTGTGTCACCCCATACATTTGAAGGAGGGAAGAAAAATTCCTATTACAAAAGTGAATCCCTTGGTCACTAATGATGGCCTTTGGTACTCCAAACCTGCAAAAAATTTGAGCCTTGACAAAATCCACTATAACATGAGAATCGTCAGTCCTGGTGGCCTTGTCCTCCACCCATTTACTCACATAATCAACTACAACCAAAATAGACAAAAAACCAAATGAACTAGGAAAAGGACCCATAAATTCAATGCCCCATACATCAAAAATCTCACAGAATCGTATGGGTTGTAGGTGCATCTCATGTCTCCTAGAAATGTTTCCAGTGTGTTGGCAATGAATGCATGACTTATAAAACACATGGGCATCATGGAATTAGCTAGGAAAATATAATCCAGAGTCCAAAACGTTCCTAGTTGTCCGTTGGGGTCCAATGTGTCCACCACATGCAAGTGTATGACAAAATTGCAAAACAGACTCAAACTCATGATCGGGAACACAATTCCTAAGGACTTGGTCACTACACATGCGTTAGAGGTAAAGATCGTCCCACACATAAAACCTAAACTCACTTTTTAATTTTTGGACTTGATGATTCTTCAAATTTGCAGGGATTTCAGAGGCAACAAGGTTGCTAACTAAATCTGCATACCAAGGATGCGTACCTGCGATGGAATAAAGATGCTCATCAGGGAAAGTGTCTTGAAGTGGTAACTGGTCCAAGGTGTTACCCTCTGGTGTGTGAGTAATCCTACTCATGCGGTCCTCCACCATGTTTTCTGAGACCATTTTTTTCCTTTATCTCAATATCAAATTCTTGAAGAAGGAGATTCCATCGGATCAGCCTGGGCTTTGCATCTGGCTTCTTCAAGAGGTACCTTAGAGCTGCATGGTCAGAAATATCAACTACTTTAGAGCCCAATAATTATGAACGGAATTTATCTAATTCAAATATGACATCAAGAAACTCCTTTTCCATGGTTGTGTAGTTTTATTGGGCTGAATCCAGTGTCCTTGAGGCATAGGCGATAACAAGTGAATGTCCCTCCACCCTCTGAGATAAGACACCTCCAACCACGAAGTTGGAGGCATCACACATATGCTCAAAAGGAATCTCCCACCGTGGGGGCTGTATGATCGGTGGAGTGGTGAAGAACTTATTTATCTCATCAAAGGAAGTCCTGCATGAATAATCAAACACAAAATAGGAATTCTTTTTGAGTAATACTGACATAGGAAGAGAAATCTTACTAAAATCTTTGATGAAGCGCTGATAAAATCCGGCATTCCCTAGGAAAGATCTAACATCACGCACACATGAAGGATATGGTAAGGATGAAATAATATCTATCATAGATCAATCAACCTCTGTTCCATGTTTTGACACTACATGCCCAAAGACAATGCCATGATCTACCATGAAATGACACTTTTCAAAGTTCATGACCAGATTCTTCTCAATACAACGATTCAATACATTTCCAAAACTATTTAGACATTCATCAAATGAGGATCCATACACTGTAAAATCAGTCATAAGTACCTCCATGCAGGTCTCAATAAAATCAGAAAAAATACTCACCATGCATCTCTGGAAGGTACCTCGGGCATTGCAAAGTCCAAATGGAATCCTCCGGTAGGCAAATGTGCCAAAGGGACAGGTGAATGTAGTCTTCTCATGATCCTCCGGAGCTATAGGAACCTGAAAATATCCAGAAAATTTATCCTAGAAACAATAGTGTGTTTTCCCATCTAGTCTCTCAAGCATTTGATCAATAAATGGGAGGGGGAAATGGTCCTTGCGAGTGGACTGATTTAGTTTCCTATAATCAATACACACACGCCAACTGTTTTGCACCCTCATTAGAACTAAATCATCTTTCTCATTTTTAACAATAGTAACACCACTCTTCTTAGGCACGACCTGAATAGGACTTACCCACTGAGAATCTAAAATGGGAAAGATTATACCAGCCTCGAGCAATTTCTCACCTTCTTTTTTAACAACTTCTAGGAGGGTGGGATTGAGTCTCCTTTGTGGCTGTCTCACCGGTTTACCCCCATCCTGCAATATAATCCTATGCATGCAAATAGAGGGGATAATACCTGATATGTCAGCCAAGGTCCACCCAATCGCCCTGATGTTCTCCCTAAAAATATTCAAATGTTTTTCTTCATGTCCAAAATAAATATTGTTAGCAATGATAACAGGTAAATTCTCACCACTCAATAAGTATGAGTATTTCAGATTTGGTGGCAATGGATTCAGTTCTAATGAAGGAGGGTGTAGTATTAATGGAGATATTGAAGGAACGGGAATATGTGCCCAAAGAGCGTCAGTATCAGAATAGACATCATCACAATCAGAGAATGAAGCACCAAATCCATCAGCATACTCAATAGCCATGTCATAATCAGAGTTCACATGATCAAGATCAGAATATGAATCTATTTCAAAATAAAACTTTAGAGAGTCTTGTTCATTAGAAACAGGTCTGGAAGTTCTCTTAGACATTAAACTAGTACCAATACTCACAATATCCCTAAGCATAGGACAATCAAATTCCATGGAGTTTTTATTTGGTGGTTCCAAATGGGAGATAAAAAAGGTAGAATGGTCCTCTGAGGGGTACTTCATGGACTGCATGACATTAAATACCACAAATTCATCTCCAAACTCCATGGAAAGTGTACCCTCATTGACATTTATCATAGTTTTTACAGTTTTGAGGAAGGTCCTACATAAGATAATGGGGCCATGAGAAATTACCTGATCATCCTCCATGTTAAGCACATAGAAGTCTGTTGGAAAGATCATGCCTCTTACCAAGACAAGTACATCCTCAAGGACTCCCACTGGATATGTCGTAGCTCTATTCGCCAGTTGCACCACTACTCCCATCGGCTTCTACTCACCAACCTGTAAATAAGAGAATACAAAGTGAGGCATCACTGTTATTGAAGCTCCTACATCACAAAGAGCATCTTAGAAGTGCAACTCCCCTATGGTACATGGGATGGTGAATGTCCCGGGATCCTTTCACTTTGTTTGAATTGCTAGAGTTGGTGTAATGAGTGCTGAGACATACCTTCCAAGGTTGATCCTCTCATTTCCCTTGATCCCTCTTCGATTGGTAAAAAGTTCTTTTAATAATTTCTCATACCTTGGGATTTTCTTAATGGATTCAAGTAGAGGAATGTTGATCTCCACGCGCTTAAATGTGTCTAAAACCTCCTTTTTCATTGCTTCTTCAGCCATATTTTTGGTTTGAACAACCTTGTTTGGATATGGAAGGGGTTTAGGAGTAACATCGTTAATCTTTTTCTTACCTTTATCTTTATCCTTGGATTTCCCATCAGTTGGTATGGAATGCGGCTTCTCTGGAGTTGAGGTGAATCCTAGTGGAATGGTAGGTACGGATGTATCGTTCATTTTCTTCCCACTTCTCAATGTGATGGAACTGACATTCCCCTTTGTATTTGGAGTTGGTTGGGAAGGTAGATTTCTATAATTCTTACTCACATGTTCATGGAGGGCGGTGGCAATCTGGCTCATTTGAGTCATCAGCTCCCTCAACTCCGAACCTTGACTCTTCATCTCATTCTGTTGATTATGAACAATTTTTTTCAAAAGATCATCAGTGTTAGAGTCTACCTTGGGTTGGAGATTACCTTTTTACCGACTTGTTGATGTTTGAGCTTCTAATCTCTTTTGGGGTTGTTGGAAACCCTGTTGGTAAGGTGGAGGCTGCTGGAAGTTTGGTTGAAAAGGGGGACTTTGTTGTTGCCCAGAGCCATAACTCATGTCTGATTGATCCTTCCACCCTTGTTAGAATATTGGTGAAAATGATCCATACTTCTTTTGGGGATGTGGTTGTTGTATTTGATATGGTCTCCTAGGGAATACTGCTACACAATCTTCTGTTTCTTATAATTGGGGGAATGAGTCAGTTGGGTGGCTTGTCTCATGGAAAATACCACAAGGCCTTGAAAGAGTGGGTTGGGATGTCTTTTGAGCCAAAGATATATGTTTCACCATAGTAGTCAATTCTTCCAACTTGGTATCAATAAAATGACTTTCAAGAGAAGAAGGACTTACCTGATGTACTCCCCTGACATGTGGTGTACCTCTATCGCCATATTGTTGGGAGTTTTGGGCCATCTTGTAAATCAATGCACGTGCATCTACTGGTGTCTTGTCCACCAATGCTCCTCTAGCCACAACAACCACCATGCTTCTCTCCATATGTGTGAGCCCTTCATAGAAGTACTGGATGAGTAATTGCTCACGGATTTGGTGATGTGGGCAGCATGCACACAACTTCTTGAATCACTCCCAATACTCATACATCGACTCCCCTTGTGCTTCCTTGATCCCAGATATCTCCTTACGAATGGAAGTGGTCCTTGATGCCAGAAAAAATCTCTTCTAGAAAATGCGTTTCAAATCATTCCAAAAAGTTACATCTTTGGGTTGTAAATAATACATCTAGTCTTCCACAGCTCCATCAAGTGAGAATGGGAATGCTATTAGTTTGATTTGATATTGAAAAACATTTATAAGTTTTAGGGTTGAGAAAACCGCATTAAATACTTTCAAATGTTTATTGGGATCCTCACCAGAGAGTCTATGAAACCTTTGAAATAATTGAATTAACCCATATATTAGTTCAAATTCCGATTCGGGATTTGGGTATGCAATACACTTTAGTGGATAATTAATATAAGGTGCAGCCAGTTCTTGAATGGTTCTATTTAGCTCATTGTTATTATTTCTAGCCATTGGTTCTTTTTTTATGTTTTAATTTGAATAGCTTCCAATTTCAATGTTTCCAGAAGAGAAGAATTCACCAACTGGTTGAATATTGAAACGTCCCGTATACTGAGTGTCTGATTCGTGCCATAAGGCTACGTTCAATCTCAGTGTCATGATCTAAGAGATCCTCGGGATTAGTTCGTGTCAGAAATCAATGAATGATGAAAATAAGGAAATTGGACCATAATAAAATAAAAATTAGAAGTTTGAGTTGATGGTCCAAAAAGAAGTAGAAGAAAATAAAAGATGAAGAAGAAAAAAGAAATCAGATTGGGTAAAGAAGGAAGAAAGAAGAGAGGAAGAGAATAGAATGTAAAATAAAATAAATCCCTCTAATTGGATAAAAAAATTACATGCCTCCCTGGAAATAGTACCAATTTGAAAGAGCGCTGTCGTGGGTGCCCTCAAATGGTTAGTGTGATTTTGGGGTACTTAGGTGCAGCAGAGTGGCTGACCAAGGTCGTTTCTCAAAGGAGGAAGTGAATTAAAACAACTTTTCAGAGGTATTATAAAATAAATAAAAGAGAATAGAATTGAAACACTACTTAAAAGGATGGGTGTTGTTTATATATTATAAATATAGAAGAAGTTTTCTAGAAAAAGATTTCATTTTTTGTCTTTAATTTTAAAATGAAGTTTGATTAAAAAGACACAAAAAGAAGGTGTTTTTTTAAAATATTTTAAAAGGCGTAATAAATCTAAATCTACCTCTTCATTTAATTATTAATCATTATCATTTAAGTCAATATCCACTTAATTATGATCCCCTATTTTTTTAACCCTTTAACCCTACAAGAGTTAACCTAACCACAAAGATGGAATTACTTGAACCCTAGGCTAGCTTCGGAACACACAATCACAACACCCTGCTTTGGTTATTGTTCTAAGGTTAGCTTATGGTCGGTGGTTAGTTAGATCACATATACATTCTGAAAATTAGGATGAATTTTGTTTAGGGATTATATTTGAACTCTACAAATTTAACCAGTGTGGTCTTGTATTACCGATTAAGATCGCGCTCTCACAATTTAAACAAAATTTCGACCTCGCCTGTTTTTGTGTTAATTATTAAATTGATTACTTAGTTTCTTAAAATTTAAGAATACAATTCATGGTTCATATTACATGAATTACAGTATCTCGATTATTGGAAATAATTAAATGAATAAGGATAGATGTCGATCGATTACTAAAAAGAACTACTCTTCCATGGGCGGTGTAGTCATCGTGGAGACGTTTTGCATGAGCAAAAGATTGAAAGGGTAGAACCCAATCTCGTCTCCACTCTTGATTCCAACCCAATTAATAAGATTAAGAGAAGAAGAAAAGGGAAGAACACATAAGATTATTTGATGAAAAATTTAAGAAACAGAGATGAATGAAAATAAATACACAGAGGACGTGGGAGAGGCGAGCCTCTTTGGAATAGAGGTTTGCACGAAGACTTACTTCTTACAAGAGTTGTGAGGGGTTCCCAAGAGATAATCATTCAGCCACACCTTCCCAAAGCCTCTACCAGACCTCCAAACGAGTAAAGATCCCCTTTAAATAGAGTTTTTGAGGGCTAGGGTTACATAAAGTTTTTTAAGTGTGAAATGAAAAACATGGCGAAATATTTTCTTCCACGTTGCAACACCTAGTTGACCTATAAAACACGTGAATTGGCCGGTCTTCTAGAAGGCTGATCTGTGCCATATCATCTCCCATATCTTGTCTCATAATTTGGGCTCAATCCAATCCCGGATGAAGATGATATGGCCCAAATACAGAATCCATGTCTATTCTGCTGAGTCCAGCCCACCATCGGATTAATGGCCCATTTAGTCCATTCAAATGCACTCTTTAGTTACGGTGTCCAGAATGAAAGTTGTAGAAAATTAAATTAGGAAACCTTTTACAAAATATTAAGTTCAAATAATAAATAATAAAATATTTATCTTCAAAATACTACAGTACATTTTAAAAGGGTAAAAATGGAATTTTCATCAAATTTTCCAATGAATGATCTAATCCCAAATATTTCATAAATGAATATATTTAGCACACTGTGAGTAAATTATATCATTTATTATCAATAAAATATTCAGCAAAATAGTGTTTTATCAAGGTATAATTTACTATTGAGATTGTGCCCGCAGTAGCACATGGGACGATTCTTCCATATTGGATTGAACCTAAGGAGCTTCTGATGATCATAAATTGGATGAAGGATCTATAGGTTAAGGGATTTATATTCCCAATAACTTGTCCTTGGGGGTCATCGGTCATCATTTTCATGAAGTACGACGGTACAATTAGGCTCTTCATGGATTACCATAGGTTGAATCAGCACACTATCAATAACTAGTATCCACTACCTAGAATAGAAAACATAATTAATCATCTCATCGGAAAGAATGTGTTTTTAATGAAACATATGATACCATTATATAATCATGAGCATGTTAGGATTTCATACATACCTCCCACAACATTAAGGAATTGGTATGGTCTCTAAGAGTACCCATTTATTCTGTTTAGACCCATTGACACCCCTTCTCTCTTGATGTATCTTATGATCTTGGTCTTCCACCCATTTTTTGATAATTCTTTGTTTTCTTTTTTGATGATATTTAAGTGTATTCCCTCTCCATACAAGACCATGCAACCCATCTTGATATCATGCTGAATAAACTGAAATGGAATCATCTATATGCTAAGATCAATAAATGAAGCATTTGGAACTACAAAGTCTACTTCATGGGTCATATTATGTCAGAGTCTAGAGTTTTAGTTGACCCAAAGAAAGTGAGGGATATAATATATTGACATAATCATATGATCATCTTTGATATTCAATGTTTATTAGGGATTGCTAGATATTACTGACGCTTCTTCCAGGATTTCTCATGCCTTGTCTCACCACTTATGGGATTGAAAAATAAGGGTGTGGAATTTGAATGGTTTGAATCTTGTGTAGTAGCCTTCCAAGAGTTGAAGGAAAAACTAACTTCATCACCAATGATGAGTTTTATGGATCCATGAAAGAACTATACTATCTATTATGATGCATTAGGTTTCCGGAATGGAGCTATTCTAATATAGGATAATCATTTCATTGCATATGGTTCTTGTCAGTTGAGGCCTCTAAAGAAGAATTATCCAATACAAGAGCTCAAACTCACTGTCGTTGATCATGCCTTGCGTTGTTGGATACATTATCAATTGGGAGAACAATTTGTGGTTTTCAAAAACTACAAAATCCCCAAATACATTTTAACTAAGTGGGATCTAATTCTCCAGAAAAATATGTTGGTTGTTTACCTGTTATTGTTTGAGATCATGATTTCCAATAATGTAGGGAAAGTGGGTTCAATAGTTGACACCATATGCCTAAAGAAACAAACAAAGGTTGTTTAAGAATCCAATAATGAATTAATGATTATGGCCTAATTCTTAGAGGTGAATGTTGAGGTTCTGTACGACCATGGTAAGACTATTATCTCATACATAATGGTTAAATTTACTCTTCTCAAATGGGTAAGGTCAACAAAAATATCGGATCTAAAATTCCTTGAACTTTGAAAAAGTGTCTAAGATGATTATACTACTTCTGGTCAGATCGTATGCCTGGATGATACTCTATTATTCTGTGGCAGTGTTTGGTTCCCAATAGACATCCATGAGGAGTTGATGAGGAAATTTCACACCACTTCAAGGGAGTTTCACACCATTTTCACCAAAATATATCGATATATATGACATCAACATTGGTGGCGTATCATGGAACATGAGATAACTGATTTCATCTCGCAATTTTACACCGATCAGTAGGTGAAGGCAGAACATCAATGTATAGCAGGGATTCATTGTCAATTGTCTATTCCAAAGTGGAATGGGATGATGTTTTTATGGAATTGGGGACTTGTCCACCCAGATCCCCTCATGAAAATGATGCATTGGGGTTTTCATTTATTGTTTAATGAAGGACGTACACTTATCATATATGAGATATACCATCTCTATAGATGATATAGGATGGTTTTACTTTAATGATATTAAAATTATTCATGGGGATTATCATTATATAGTTTCAGAAAAATATTATCATTTCACATCATCGTTCTGGAGGGGTTACAAAAGGCCTTTTTATGTAGGTACATTTGATCTTGATCATTCACCCATAGACTGATGGGTAGATGGATTGTACAATTCAAGTGCAAGAGGATATGTTCTCTATGTGTAATATTTAGTTTTGGTGTTTCTAGGAGAAATATATTCCCCTATTTCAGTATTCTTAAAACAATGGATTTTAGGATATCATTGAGATGTATCCCCATGAAGCCTTTTATGGTATTCCTTTAGTCTCACCTTTGCGGTGGATAGAGGCAGGGGAGACAACTATACATGGAACAGATCTCTTTTAGGATACATTTGTGAATTTATAACTGATTCAAAACCATATACTGATAGATCAATCCATACAGTAGTCTTATTCCAACAAACATCATCAACCTCTCAAGTTTGTGGCCAGAGACTGGGTTTTCTTGAATGTTATACTCATGATGGGGAACAAACGTATTTTAATGTATGGTAATCTATTAATGATATTTGTTATACAATTTGTGGTTTTCAATCTAATCATACCAGTTTGTTAACTGTGACCACGTCCATAGAGACACCATTCTATGCATGATGACATTCATCTTCTCATATTCATAGATACTATCCAAACCCAACTCATGTATTTCAGCTAGATAAGGTCAAATAAAATATGGATGCATCCTTCACGGAGTATCTGTTACATACAGTTGATCGGAGTGGGAAGACCATTAGAAGTAGGTATGTTCCTCTTGTTTAATTTATTTGGTTTCATTGTCAAGTACATGACATGACATAGACGTGGGATGTTAGTATACATTTTCAATGGATAAAACCGATTTCTGAAAGTACCTCATTACCCTTAGAATGTATACTCATAGATGAGTTATTTTAAAGAGGTGATCCCATCCTGACGTGAATTTTCCAAATTGTATAGATCATCAGTTTTAGTTTTGAATCTTTCCTTAAATCGTGTTAAAGATATAATATGGCCTATGGAATTCATGAGTAACGTCCAATAATTTTTCGGAGCTCAGACTTACACAAACGTTGGCTACATGTCGGGACACACGGCTAGTGGGAACCGTGAAACCTAGGATACAAGGTGGGACACAACCATGCAGTTGTAGATATTTGAACCTGTAAGTCCACACAATTTATCTTTAACCATTTTGGAATGGTCACATGATCATGTATCCAACTGTATTTGTGGATAAAGACATAGAATATGATTTGTGCATTGTTTTTAAATCGCACACTTAAACCATGAGGCCCCATTTTATTTGGGTGAAAAGGCCATTTATTCCTTCTTTAATTATTATGTAGTTTATACTTATCCCTATCCTCTAGATAATAGAAACCCGGTACTTCCTCATTCATTCATGTCAAACCCTTCAAAATATTGGATCCTTGATAGCATATCCATCCGATGAACAAATTAGATCCAATGGATTCATGGACAGAGCAAGGTAAGGATAACCATGTGAACCCTTACTATCTAGTTAATATCTCCATCAATCACACTATTTAGATATAATGTCATTTATCCTATTTTCATGGTGTTGGACTAGAAATCAGATAACTTATAACCTGAATTAAATATGAGGTCGATATCAATCAATGATTAATATACTTCCCGATTGTAGGTGGTCACATAGTTTTCCATTTTACTTTTTACCATTTCTTATAGATATGTTTGTCCCATAAGCCATCCCTTACCGAGTTTATTGCAAGGGATGGCATTGAATTTCTATTTGTCATGTTTTAGTAAGAAGGAATCGTATTAAATGGATTGTGCTATTATAATGAACTTGATATATTCATGGTGAAACCATTACTTTTCGATGACATGGGTAGATAGATAAATTATAAATGGGATATCTTGAATTACTTGATTATGGATAATGGAACACTTTATTAGTTTTCCCTCATGTTTAATGTGTTATAATTATTCAATTATTCATTTCCTTATTAATTTCATGATGAAATTACACATGAGGTAATGAATTATTATAATATTGGTTAATATGAACATGTATATTAATTATAATGAGATTCATGAGAGGATAATTCTTCGTGGATTATATGAATGAAATCATTATTCCATATAGGTGGTGGATCCAAGGAACCATGACTATACAGGGGAGGGGGGCCATGGGAGCTTCACAACATGAGTTAGGGTAGAGACTGTGAGAGATCCCCTAATGATGGATGACGTAGGGTACATCTCGGTTATTCCAGTAGATTGAGACAAGGTATAGGCTGTGACAGCTCCCATAGTGATGAAAGAATGTGGATTTGTACCCGTCCATCAGGTACATGCTTTCAAATAGAATGTGAGGGGTCTTGGATTTGGCTGGTGTCTAGACTATGAGAGCTTCCCTTGAAATTGAATGGATGTGGTTACATCACGATCCACCCCAATATATATATATATATATACTGCTAATATATATATATATATATATATAATGTTGGAATGATTAAACAAAATAGCCTTAGGATGAAGAAGGTAGACCAACCAGGTGACCTTTTGGAGTCAGAGTAGAATGTATACGTATATTTTTCAATTCTTTCATTCCTATTTATACCTGAACATTGATTATTTACAAACAGAAACTTGGATTACATATAGACACCATTGGTGGTGGCCTAATGATATTTTTATCTCACTCCTTACTTGATCTGCCTATGACACCCAAGAAAATTATGATTATACAGATTCGAAAAAGGGTAATGGAGCTTCTACATCATTTTTATTTGTACTAAATAGCTGGAGCATAGGAGTAGAGTATCATTCCTAGGCTTGAGATAATCATTGATATTTTTTTGTCTGTTTCTTTTCTTTTATATTGTATATCATGCTTATATTTTCATATTCATTTCTATATAAAATTCCTTCCATGAATAAAAATATATATTAGACACTGACGTTGATACTTTTGGTTTTGTTATTTAGTTTCTCAGTTATTCACTTCTCCCACAGCTAGGTTATTAAGTTGGTTGTAATTTTATTTTTGTTTACTGTATCAATTTATTGTGTTACATTTCAACTAATATTTACTATTTTCAAATCCAATGTATTACTATGAAATGGGGGTATAGTCTACCAACTGTACTACCTATACACCCACGCTACTAGTAAACATCCCCTAACATATGGGGGGACGTGTCAGGGTTCTTGTGGCCAACTGGGATCGGCGCGTGGGATATTTGGGATCTGGGTCTAGGACATCACATATCGTATGACTATACCAATGAAATGTGTATCTTTTTAATGGTAAAAAAAATGTAATTTATTTTATATTGTGTGTTTGTGAATTCATTGATATTTACTGCAATAACAATGAACTAGTGAAATTTATATACAGAAAAAGAGAACCATCACAGAACAGTGAAAGAGACAAAATATAGAAGTAGATAAATAAGTGATAAATTTGACACCAACACTAATTCATCCATATCTCAAGGTATAAAATATCCCAAACATCCCTTTCAAGAGGAAACAAAGTAGGTTTTCCTCTATTGGTTTATCATGTTAATGTTGTTCAATTTTCATATTTGATGTTTTTTCTTATAATCATTATGAACAATATTATTGGATAAATTATTTCTATGTCATATTATTAGGAAATTTCGGAATATTAATTAATTAATAATAAAAAGATCGATAAGCATAAAATGTTTTCCTTGTAAATAATTGAAGAAGATTCTAGTTCTCTTTGAATGATACAATGGTTTATTTTTGAAGGAGAATGCACTATTGTTCAATGTTTCATAAGTTATTTAGAATATATTATAACCCCAAAGTGATGAATGGATTCATGTTTTCTAAGGTATGAGATTATTTTGGTTATAACTGTCTAAAATAAAAATAATCAAGAGTTTTTCTTTCATATGTGACAATATTTATCTCTTGAAGAATTAGACGATATTTATCATTTTTCCCGAAAAAATATATCCTTTTTTATTTGGTATTTTTGAAAATTAGAATGAATAATTATCCCATCTTGTAGATGATATTGATAAAATAGAGAGATATTTGAGAGAAAGAGGTATAGTGCGCATATGTCTCTCTAAAAAATCTAGAATAAAATAAGGATAGTATGACGAACTTGAATGAAGATTATATTAATTTTAAGAGAAGTGACTCAATAATAATGGATATAAGTATGAGGTCACTAAAAAAATTGAAAAAATTTCTTCATATTATAAGATAAACTGAAACATAACATTGATTTTATTAATTTATACATGGATATTTAATTCAAGGGGATCAGTGATCTTGGAATAGTTTTACAAGAGAATGTTATAATGCGCTAAAAGATATTATAGAGAAGTCAAACAAGGTCTGTGATAATAGAATGAAATTTATTTAATGTGTAAATAATTATCTCAATATGAAGATCAATGATTTGGAAATTATGTTGTCCAATTTAGAAATGAATCATATTGAATCATCATAGTCATAGATGATTGGAGATATTGTCCCAAAAAACTATTAATAGGATTATAATGTCAATATATTTATCTTATCTAAAAATAAGATCACAAAATCATTTGATGATCTCTATCAAGTAATATTAATGAAGAAGGAACACACATTATCTAAATTTCATGATCATGGTGAATATTTTTTTCATAAAAGGTAATCATTTACATTGAAAATATTTATAATTTTGTATGATAATAAGTGATAAGAATAATACAACTATAAAAATAATTGATAAAAGAATGTGTGATGTGTATATTTACTCATGATCTTCCCAGGAAAAGGGTAATGAAGGCCCCTAAACAAGATGGTATGAAATTTGGGAATTCCAAAATACATGTTGATTTGAAGAGAAGATTAAGGATTATTGGGATTTTTTGGTTCTATAATTGACTCATACATTTTTAATTGTATTTTTTACAATCATTATAATGAAAATTTTTAGATTGATTCTATTTAATGTGGGTTAAATCATGAGAATAGACAACAACCAAACCTTATTAAAAAATATGTCAATATAATTTTTTTAAAAAAATCATGGAGATGTTAGTGGTGTTTATAGTGGTGGTAGTCAAAAATTTGATTCATGCTCATCTCAAGATATATAAAAAGAGAATGAGATGAAATTTCAATAGATTTTATTGATGAACTTATATTTATTCATGGTACCAATGTTGAATAAATTAGAAAAAGAGCTTATTCCTGAGAAGGATGAGTCATCTTGGGAAAAAAAATAAAAATAAAAAATATATTTAATGAATTTATAATAATACTGAGAAGACAAAAATATCAAGAGTGGATTGTGTGAATAATAACACCCATATGTTTCCATTTGGATACTATAAGAAGACTATCAAAAAATTCAATGATTTAATTGTTTTTTATGTTCAATATCTACATATGGAAAGAAAGATGACTGAATCCCATGTAAAATACAATTACAAAGGAGAAGAATAAATACAAAATGAAGAAGTTAAATTTTCTGGGTGGTTTTTATCAAAATAAAACAAATTTTCAAAGGATGTTTTTTTGTGCAAGGTGAAAAATATATGGACACAATCGTAGATATTTATATATAATAATTCAAACATAAGTATAATTCTTAAAGAAGATGAAGATATCACACTGTAATATATGATTCGTAAAATTTATGGAAAATAGAAAATTAAAATGAAATGAAATTAATTAATTGATGAGTATCATTAGATTTGATGATAAATCAATATTGAATGTTATTCATGAAATCATGAATAATGTATAAAATAAAAAACAAAGTTGATAAAATATTAATCCACTTTGTTCAAATTGAAATAGAAAGGATATACAAATAAATTCCTTATTTATATTATGTTTTTTATATTCAATTAAAATTTATTTATTTTAAGGTGATACATGGTATTTGGGTGGAGGAGTTCCTGTGGAATGTGGATTTTTATTAAATGATAATTAAATTAGGCAGAATAAATCATGTGAGCGGTACCGAAATAGTTATATTGAAAACATATGATAGAGAATCATACTCAAAGTAATTAATGAATATGATGTCAATATTGTATAATAGGAAAATAAAGATCAATTTTATAATGATCTATCTATTCACAATATTATGAACTAAATATGATATTCCTAGTGATGTTTTGGATGTTTTCAATTCTAGAAAACCAAATAATGAATTCAACTTTATTTTATTCTCAATATTTGAAAATCTTCAAATCATATCATTAAGAGATACAAAATTATGAATATGTTTATGGGTTTCCCAAAAGGATTATACTATTTATGCATGAAACAAATTCTACTAGAAACAATTTTCTCAGGAAAATAGTTGTTTATATTTGGAAATATTTTAATAGGGGTTCCATTGAAAATCTATATTATCATAATCTCTCATTCATGATAATCGAAATCAGATTAAAACAATAGGGATACAATTTTAATGAATTCAAAAAAATAAAAATTTTAATAAGTTCCATGCTTTTGGTCAAATCCTACTCTATATTAAATATATTAATTTATAAATTATAGTGATATCGAAAATTTAAAAGTGACATATTTTTTGAAAATTTGTATATTAGTTGATATTTATGACATGTCTTAACTGAAACATAGTGTGAATAGATCTTTAAAATAGGTTATAAGTTGTTTTGTTTCTAATTGGTATCAATCTCAATTGAATATATATCTCCTGGTATCCAAAATGAATTTTTCTTGTTTTATACACCAATTATGAATCAATGGATAGAGAGTGGATTATTTAATGACACATTACCAATTATTTACTCTTACCGTATCCACATAATTTTTATTTCTTATAAATAAGATTACAGAATGTACAATTAATAGGATGATAACAAATTGGTAATGAAATGAAATGAATAATATAAAACAAATTAATGATATTTACTGAGAACCTATTAAGATATCATTGGAATATGGTTTTGATAATAAATACAATATAGTTATTTTAAGCCCACATTTTTTGAATGGTATTTATAATCAATAAATGTACTAATTTTTTGTGAATAATTATACTTAATATATTTCAATATTTAAAATTTGTAATTAATGTGAAAAAGTAACATTGACATTATGAATGGTGGTATCATATTCTTGATGAAGGATATTCTTAGAATTGTGTTGATTCTCAAGTGATTAATTATTAAATGAAAAATGTTATAGTAAATTTAATTGAATAAATAAATATATATTTTATTAAAATTTCAATGATGAATAATTATTTCCAAATTTTAATCCAAGATACATAGATGAATAAAAACAAGTTTTTCCTATGTAAGATGTTCCACTTTGATGTAAATATCATGATTGGATTAATATTACTCGGTATTTCATTATATATTTATGAAGTTTTGATAATTGAGGTGTAATATAAGAAGACGATGACCAATTTAGTGGTTGTGTTAGAGAATACCAACATTGATATTCCCATTATATAGGGTGTTTCTATAGTCATTGGCATTGAAAAATGCCCACCAGAAGTGTACATTACCATAGGGTTGATCATAATGTATTGGTAGAGTTCCTATTCCAAATGGACAATGCTATAATTATCATTGGGAAGGTCATGGTTTGATGAATACACTAACTTGAATATATATAGGGAAAATGGCCCAGGTAGGCATTACCATGCCTATGGTGCAAGCAATGGTGTTACTAATGTCTAATTGTGAGAAACAAGGACATCTAAAATGGTCATTGTGATTTCCAAATATGGTTGTGTTCGATGAGTGTAGTATCATGAAAATGTAATAAAATTAAGGATCCCATGACCATGGTGATGCCTGTCTTGGTTGAAATGTATAACCATTGGAAAAAAATAAAAAACAAAAGAGAATGATGAACATAATTCTTTAGTTTTAGATGAAAATGATCAGATGTTTTGTACCCAATTTATAGTGCAAAGCATGTAAATGTGTGATTCACATATCACAGTAGAGATAAATTTGTTTATAATTTAATGTTTCATAAATTATTCCCAAATAACATGATGCAGTTTTAAAGACCATAGTTTAGGACAATGTCAAAGGTAACTTTTATAATAATTCAAGTAGATTAAATATGAATAATTCAAACTTTAAAAGGTGATAACATGTTAACCATGAGAGAGTAATGGTGAATTAATGTTCTGAATATTTTGGTGGAATATTTTTTAAGTATTATGGAAGATATAAATGGAAAAATATGATGGTGATAGGATTCAACAGTGTTTGGGAAAGATTCTTTTTTTATAAAGTGTGTTCGAGCCTCTACTAGTGTATGTGAAAATTAGAGCATTCATTGATGATCCAAAAAGATGGAGATGGAGATCAAATCTATGTTTAATATTGTTCTATATAAAAATTACATAACAGAATAGAGAAACGACACACTATTAATAAAAAGAATTTCCTGTGTGTTAAAGGAAAAAAGAAGAATAAATTTTTAATTTTATGCTCAAAAGATAATTTTGAAAATGAGAAGAATGGGTGTTATGAAAAAAGATATTGTTCAGTGAAAAATAATAATAAGTATTTTAATATTTTCAAGATATTTAGGTTATTGGTGTAGTAGAGATATCCTTTGATGGTATGACGATATCATCATTTCATCATGATTCATGTGTAATCATTTCATCACATGAAGAAATTTTTATTCCCAATGAAAAAATTATAATACATGATTAGATTAAAAAGATATAACTGAAAAAATAGAACATTAAAATTAAATTAAATGTAATATATGGGATTCAGTTTAATGAAATAAAATTATCATTATATTTTATTTGATGATCTGATATAATATATATAATTGAATTATAGGTTCATTGTAGGAACTGGGTGAATAATACATCTAGTGGTGATCCACATGTGAACTGAAATATATGAATTTTATCTAATAATCAATGGGTTCCATAACCACATATCATGATTGCTTGCATTGTAAGTGGTTGAGTGTAGAAGAATACTTATTAGGGGTTGAAGAACTTGTGAATATATCTTATGGTCTAAAAAGAGTAGGAGAGGAGAGAACTCTAGATTTCTTAACCTCTCTCTAGATATTGAAAGAGTATCACATTATGTATTTTCACACAAAAATCAATTTTATCAGAGAGATATAATTAGATATTTTTTCGGGAAATGTATGGTTTGGATATTCAGACATATACCCCTAAATATCTTTGATATTCTTATCTGACCCCATGTCTAATAATAAAATAATAATATTACTAATCACTTGTTTTGTTTTAATAATTAAGTGTAAATGAATATATTTTTTTATTAATTGTATGATTTAGATATGCCGACTTTTCCTCCTCATTATATAGTGAAGATCAAATAATGAATATTTATTTAATAAATCAATATTACTGCATTACTCCCCCAAAATATAATAAATATTGTATTAGAAAAAAATTAAATAATATTTATTATTATTATTTTACTCACTTATTCATTCAAATAACATGTGATTACATTTTTATGGTCAACCAAAACCAAATAAATATTATTTATTATTACTTGATAAGTTAATTTATTTTATTTGACTAAAATTGATGGTACACATAGAGTCTGACCCTATAAGTGACATTCACCTTGGTATTAGGCACAAACATATAATTTCCAAGGATAGTGTCTAGAAACAGACAAAATCGTCCATATAGAAATATGTTAACATTGTAATAAAATTAAAATTCTCAAGAAATATTATCTTTTAATACAGTCCAACTTTAATGATATAGATAATCAAAATTGTTACAGTTGGTACCATTAACCTATACACTCAATGCCTATTTCATTGAATTTATAGAAATAAACTTGCCCATCAGACACCATGACCCTAGATTTATGATGTTTGTTTCTTTCTGATTAAATTGAATGACAAATCGACATTATTTAATTGTAAAAAGTGGTAATTCCTTTATCTAATTATCCATTACAAAAGTATCTCTTGGGAAAAACCAAATGTGTCTAACTTCACGAAAAATATCTTTAATTAATGTTATCATAAAAAGGTCGAAGTATGCTCATGATATCCCTTAATTGTACTCATATGGTTAAAGGATCAATTCATATGATGTTAAATAAGAACAACCAGTGAAACATGGAAATCTGGATTTATTAATGGTGGGATTATTCTTATAACCACATATCTTTTAGATTATAAAGGTAGAACATGATGATAAGGTATCATGATGTCAAATGATCCTCCAACCAATAATATTTTGTATCTTATATGTCCAATTATAAAATATTATGCTCTCATAAAACAAGACTCAAGAATGATGTTTTGGAACCTGTAGGTTCTCATTATTATAAGTAACTATTATACCCATTTGTTGACATATATTTATAATACATTATCAAGTAAAAATATTATGATGAAGAAAAATCATTATGTGATAAGAAATGTTATTTAATAAAAAAACATTTAATCAAGTACAAATTTTTTTTTATGGATGAGACTCTAAAAGTATCCCATGTACACTAGATCAAACTAACAACATCTTTTACTCCATTATCTCTCATGTAATAGACCTAATTTTTTGAGATAAATTATTCATTAATGGATCTTCCATGATTTCATCTATGGATGCTATGTTAACTTAAACTTCACCTCATTGATAAAAATACCCTAAAGAGTTAAAACATCAAAATTATAGGCCTTGGGTATCTGTGTGACTATAGATCTTTAGGGAGATCCTTCACTTTAGTGTTATTGCACTAAATTGTGTTAGGATATTAACATATTGTAATCAAATAGGGATAGTGGAATATTTAATGAATCCGAACTACTTCCTTGGAAACATTAGAAGCCAAAATATATGCATAGTCTGTATAAAAACAAAAATGATTTGCTACTTTGGACTATTCTCGTTTACAACACCTCTATTGTTACAAAATAATTATCTATAATATTTATTCAGACCAATTTGATATTTATAAATGATGGATTCTATATGGACCCTAATAACTAGATATTCAACTCCCCATACACTAGGAACATATTAGTTTTTCACCTATGATATTAAAGGATAACCTTATAGTAGTCCAATTATATTTACATGGAACTTCTAGATATATTAATAATGTGATAAATTCATAAGGTACAACAAAACTCCCACAAAAAAAAACATACATGATGGATCCTATCATAGATGCATATGGGATCTGACTCATTTCATCACACATTCCATTTGTGTCTAAGGGACATTTTCATGAAATTATAAACAATATCTTCTTGGATTGTTCAATAATAATTCTATTCAGTATTTGGTCAATGTATGATCCATTATATAGTATAAGTAGCCTCTCGGATCATTCCCTCATGATCATGATCCCTAGAATTTAAGCTATATAAACTAAATCCTTCATGGAGAAGCACTTTCCCATCAATACATTATCCTATTATAAGGCACATATACCATTTTTAATTAGTAATATCTCATAAATATATACTATTATGAAAAAAATTACCCCAATAGAACTACTTTTAAACACATGTCTCACATTTAGTATAAATGAAACCAATCTCATGTATCACTTCATTGAATCAAATTTTCAATTACCTAGATGTTTTCTTTAATCCCTAAATGTATCTATGAAAAATTCATATATATTTTGAATTTTTTGGAGTAAAATCCTATTTTGGTGTTTCATATACACATCATATTAAAGGTTTATATTATATAATGTAGTATTGACATCCACATGTCTAATATCATAGTCATGAAAAGATGGTAGAGATCAAAATATTGATGAATATAAATATAGAAATGAGAGATAAGGTTACATCATAATATGTTCCGTTACATTATCTAAAACCATAATCCACTATCTGTGATTTATATGTATTTATTTTACCTTCAATGAAATTAATTATTTGGAATAAACATTTATATCCAATAGGCATTATATCAACTAGAGGAACAACAACAACATAAACAACATTCTGATACATGGAATCCATCTCCAAATTCAACCAAATTTTCATTCCTATATTTTTTGAGATCCCAACTAAATTCTTATTGGATATATGATCACCATTATTAGCTAATAATGGGTAATAATCATCAGTTACTAGAAAAAAATATCTTCATGGTTTTCTCACCTCTCTTACACTCATAAGAAAAACTTCTGTTTTAGGAACAACTTCTTTCAAAGGTACATAAGGAATTGATTCCAATATAAACTCTTGCATATCATGAGCATCAAATTCATCGAATTATATCATTCTCCTACTATCAACCTTCATTATATTTTCCCTCTTATGAAAAATGGTCTATCCTAAGACAACCAAATTCTTGTTTGAAGGGTTATATAGATAATATTTCCTTGTTTTCATGGGACACCATATAAATAGAAACTTACCGACTTACAGTGATAATTTTTTGATTGAGTTAGCATTAAAATTAATCAGAATTGTATGAATGTATATGTAAAAAATGGTTTCCTTACACTATGTAAGTTGAATATAATGTTGTTCTTACACTTAATATTGAACACTATTTGGAAAATATAATGCCATATATAATACATATCCCCAAAAGGAAAATGTAAGGATTGTGACACTCAATATTGACCATGACATAGACAATATAGTAGTGTTACACCTTTCACTAACACCATTACACTATGCTGTATGAGGTGGAGTGAGTTGATATTAAATTCGATATTCATGTATAAAGTTTATAAAGCCATGGTTAAAATATTCACCACCACAATACCATCGATGATTTAATAACTTAAAACTAATATAATTATCATCTTCATTATAAACCTCATTAAACCTCTCAACTCATTCAGTACTGTACATCATTATGTAGATTCAATCATACATACTAATGAAACTAATAGAAGAAATAATGTTTGAGAATTAATCCCAATCCACTACATGAATTGGTCTGAACACATCGGTTTTTACCAAATCTATAATCTCTATAAACCTTTTGTCCTGGCCAATAAATGTTGGATTGGTCATTATACATTATACATAATAATGATTTCATTCAGGTGGCTTATGACCAATGGATTCTATGAAACCATCGTGATAGATATTTTTTAAAAGTTTCTTGTGTAAAAAATAAAGATGGTGATTCCATAATTGGGTGTCATATGAGTCACACAAATTAGTTTCATTCTTAATTGATGACATTTTGATATACTAATTTAATACATAGAGACCATTATTAAACTATTCCTTTACATAAAGTATTATATATTTATAAATGTTGTAAACCTTATTTCCAATTATTAAAATAAATACATATATATCTAATTATGAAAGGGAAATATTCTTCTTTGTATCACTAGGAACAAAATAATCGTTCTCAAAACCAAAACAAATCCATTCAAAAAGGTTATATTTTAGTATCCTATGGATAGAGAATCCACCATCACCCCATTTTATGCCTATATATCTACCTTATATTTTGAAGTCTTCTAAAATCTACTTGTTTCATGTACTTGGATACAAATGTTAGCACCATTTGATGTATCTAATACCCAAATTGTAGATATGTAATCATTGTACTCAATAATTAATAAACCTAATGATTACCCATACTTATATTTTTGGGTGAAATTACTTATCTAGTGTACTTTATTATTACATGAAAATAAAATCTCATCTTGTTCATTTCTCATCCTTTATATCTTGTTCTACTTGGATGGATATTTATTTGGAGCCTTATGCTTGGAATAATTCTTCATCCACTTTTCCATATTCCACCACTTATAATTCATTATAAGGACAGAGGGTTAATCAAACCCCATTTATTTATCAAATAACAGAATAAGTGTAAGTATATTCAAATGTATCATCATTCTATTTGTCATATTTTAGTTCAAAATAAAACTATAGAAGTTTTTCAGGTAAATACGACCTATTTATATATTATTAGAGATAATTAGGGATCATAAAAACCAAGATATATAGATTTTCCATGTAGAAAATCATGTTTAATTCATGTTCCCCTCCCAATTTTTAATCTACAATCATTCATGTGAATGACACATTAGAGGTATCATATACCCCTAATTTCACCATCTCTTGAAAGAGATCCTTAAGGTGGAAAAATATTATAGGTGTATCCATATTCACAAATTTCATAAGAATCCCATTGGACATGGACGAAAACATGACATATTGGACATAAATAGTTTAATTGAAATGTTTAAATTCAAGAGATACTTATTTCTCATTATCCACATTGTAAATAAACATAGGATTTGAGGTTTATAGTGTGTATAATATCCAATCATTGTGTAGTAAAAAGGGAATGAACTTATATCATTCTGGGAAATTTGAACTGGTGAGAGGGATCTTCATATTATGTATAGATCATAGTGATATTATCAGTTTCGTTTCATTTTCAATTTTTTTAAAATTAACAGATGATATTTATTTCATTTTATTATTTCAAAAATATTATTATAAATTAAATTTTAATAAAATCCTTATTAATCTCCCACTATTATTAGAAACCTAATATACCCCTATCAGTTTTAATACATTTATTTCTTATATATTCTTGTATAAAATATCTATATTATCCTTCACATAACCCATACATGGGATTGAGAATTTATTTGAAGGGCATAATGTTGGTATAACATTCCAAAACCATTATCTTTTAGGTATGTGATTTATTGATTTGTCTCTCCAATTCTGAAAACATATTTCAAATATTTCATCAACCATATCCACTTCACTACCCATGTATATCTTGGGCAGTCAAACCCTGATGTAAAATAAGATAATGAAACAAAAAAACATTGTGTCACGACCCAATCCCCACTAAGTGTACCCCTCCTAGGCTGGAAATGTGACAAGGGAGATAATGACCCCTGAGTCCCGCCTCCAGTAGGCCCTGAGTTGGCGACTAGCACCGAGGGTATAGTAAACACACAAATGGGAGGCATTACCCTCTAAGAGAACACATGTGGAAGATAGAGATAAGATAGATACCAATAAACTCCAAATCAACCAGTAATATAAATTAAATCCAAAGTTCTCATATGAAATGTCATGAAAAACTACTACAACTGAAATGGAAAAAACTGTAGGTACCCAAAAGAAAGTAAAACAGTAGAAACCACAATCCTGAACAGCTCCTGCAGCCCCATGTTAATAGAAACCATCTTGATTTCCAACCTACTCTTAGTGACCTGAAAAATGGTTTATATATACATAGGGTGAGAATAACAGTATACTCAGTAGGATTATCTTTGAAGCCTCTCCTGCAAAAGTAAATAAAGCATGATAAAGCACAGTAAACAACAAGTGAAACTAACTAGTTACCTAACTGGTATACTAAGTTCGCAGCCTCACCATGGATACTCTCACCAAGTAACAGAGAAAATAATATATAATATAATAATGAATATAAAGGTTACCCTGCTACTACTTCCCCACTGGTTTTCTGCTTTTCCCAAACGTCACACATCCTAAGAATCTCTCTCCCAAAAGACATTCCCACAGACACTTGGGCGAAGTACCACAATATGCACCTCATGCGACAAAACCACCACATCCACATCAAAGTAACCTAATAGTTCCCTGGAGCCACCACAGCTCGCATAACATGTATCATATATCAGGTATTGTACATCAAGCCATTATAGCCCATACACTGAGTAAGGATCATCAATCCCTCACAGGCTATACACATTACAACTATAGTAGTCCATAGGATACTATATACAGAATATATGTGTGTGAATAACCACAATCCATTACAGCCCGCTACCCACATATATGGGGAAAACTAACCATTGTGCCTACCAGCACAAGTAACTACCAAGAGAAGAGTGCATGGCCAAAGGGGGAAGTCAGCCATCCATCCTCCCACCATAATGGTGGGGAAAACATCCACCATGGGTATGAATACCTGGGGTGTCACTTTCCCTTACTGATAGGGTAGAGTAGCTTATAGAAACATAAAAACCACAAAATATACTATAACTCACAACCACACTATGGGCATAACCTAGTCATAAACACAACTGCAACTAACGTCTCTCAGACTCCGGGATGCTACATCTAAGACTGGGTATCATAGAAGCACACAACCATTTAGAGATATTTATTAGATTACTTCCTCCCCTATTTATTAGTACCAATTTATGTTAATTAATTCTATAAACATTAATTAACCATGAAAAATTCAACATTATAATTCATTATCATCACACCCAAAGTCAATTGTTCCGTAAAAAGTTACAAATTCATCATTATGTTCTAGTAACTCCATTCTCATGGGTTAACAACATTTATTCAATTATTCAATATAGAAATAATTTCCCACACTCCCAAGGTTTCTAGAAAAAAACATTCTATGATACTAAACACAAGGGGGCTCAATTCAGTGAGTAGATGTACTACTAGTCGAGTCATTGCCGCTTATAGTAAGAGAATATACCCATCCTTCCTTGAGAATCTAAACAAAGAAAGCATGTGGCATACCCCGCATATCTTCGCCTCTTTCAGAAGAAGGGTATGTAAGACCGGCTTCCTTGAGCAGTGGGGGAATGCAATGTAGATAAACAACCAATCAAAATCAACAAGCATCCAACAATCACATCTATCCCATTCAATCATCCCTGGTGTCCTCCTCGACACCCACATGCATAAACAAATGCATCTCGCCACTCTAGGCATCATCTTCTGCCACAACCAAAAGCCTCCATGCCCCCACATGTTACCACAACCATCCAGGCTCACATCAAAACACAAGTAGCAGTCAAATAAATATCTTCACAATTGGGCTCTTGGCCCTTAAAAAAACAAGACGGTATCTGAGAACCCTACAAGAAATTATCTTTTAACAACCACCAATTCTTTAATCCATTCTGTTTTAATCGATTTATTATATGTTGGTTCCAAATTCATGAAACCTATCCAGTAGCTATTAGAAATAAATAAACATGCTTACTGCACCAATTTTATTAACATCAAATTAAAACAAGAAATAGATTCCTTTACATGCCTCTTTATCTTGAGCCAAAAAATTATCGATTAATCCCAATTTACATTCTTTACCAATTTCCATCATGAAAAAGAATAAATATTACACTATCTTGCAAAAACAAGAGGCAATAACATATGATCGATATCAATTTATTTATCTGGTTCAAATATTTATTATGTGAATTCCATTGTCATCTAATGGGATAAAACATGATAATGATACAATTTCAAGTAAAAGAAAAGAGATGCAACAAATCCCGTACCGCAAACGGTTCTGGACGTTCTTTATACGAGAATAGTCTAGACAACGGATCACGATCGCCTCCTCTCGCGACAACTGGATCCACATGAGGATTCCACGACATGACCGCACAAAATGAAACCCAAATAAACTCCATTAGTAACATGGAAATCACGTTCTATAATATGGGAAGGATAAATAAGAGAGACGAACCCTGAATTAACCACAATAAAACATAACTTATATCGAAGATTGATCGTTACAGCTTGGTTGCATCAAAATAGAGCAAAACCCATCCAAGGATAAAAGCTTGATTGTGAAACTCCTACGTGAAGGATTGAAATGTTTTAGTGTCTCATAGCCGAGAACAAAGAGGAAGAACAAGGGAGGAAGATACCTAATCCCTTTTTAAGATTTAAAGGGGTGATGGTTTAAGATACGCTTAATTCCCCATTAAAAGTAGTTCTCATTAACCCATGCGGTTTAACAAAGTAAAAGCATCCCAAGAATTAAGAAAACTAATATAGGATTATGGCCTTTGAATCGGACATAGATTCCTTAAAACAAGGCTTTAAATGCATTTTACATCAATGGAAATGTCAAAGGGGTGAAAATTGTAGGAAGCTAGAAACAATGTACGTAAACATCACCGTTAAAGAAACACTGTACCTAAAACTCAATGTTCTCAAAACATTATACAAAAAACTCACCATTCTGGAATCACTGTACATAATACTCACCATTCTGGAAACACTGCACATAAACCTCATCATTCTGGAAACACTATACATAAACCTCACCTTTGTGGAAACATTGTATATAAACCCCACCATTCTGAAAACACTTTACAAAATCCTTACTGTTCTGGAAACACTGTACATAAACCTCACCATTCTGGAAATACTATACATAAACCTCATCGTTTTCGAAACACTGTACATAAACCTTACTGTTATGGAAACACTGTACATAAACCTCGCCGTTCTGGATACACTGTACATAAACCTCACAATTCTGGAAACACTGTACAAAAACCTTACCGTTCTGGAAACACTGTACATAAACCTCACTGTTCTAGAAACACTATACCTAAACCTCACCATTCTAGAAACAGTGTATATAAACCTCACCATTCATGAAACACTGTATATAATCCTCACCATTCTGGAAACACATTTCACATAACTCAACATTTTGCGAAGGAATGAAATGGTCACCATTAGAAGGTCTACCGTTGGAACTGTTCACCTAATGTCACCGATGACATTGTCCACATAAGTTCAAGGATGTCATTGTTCACATAAGGTTACTGTTGCACTGTTCACAATGGTTGACCATTGGAACTGTTCACCGAAGGTTTCCAATGCACTATTCACAACTGTCTACTGTTGGAACTATTCACCAAAATGGAAATTTGGAAAATTGTTGGGGATAAGTCACCTTGACCTCCCGGAACACCTCTAACACCACATTTTCACAAATTAATGGACAAGAGAGGTACAAGCCTTTACATCAGATACCTCTCAAAACATTCACGTTCTTGATAATCCAAGACACACCTAAAGAGAATAAATGAAACGGGGTATGAACAACCACCCATCGAGATACCTCTCAAAAGAGAGCAAGCCACAAAATCAACAAAATAAAAATAATCATAAATAAAACATGAACGGTCTAACTAAAAAGGGAACATCGTTACATGTAAGATAGTTAAACATCAAAAAACTCTTGGTACAGAGCACGTATCTATGACTCATGTTCCTAGGTACTATCCTCCATGACACTGTGTCACCACAAAACACAAACCAAATGAATAGAATTCCCATGTAACTCATTATCCTTGTAGTCTTGGATCTCCACAAGTCACTCCTCAAAGGTTACGTCATCATCAACATCGATCTCTCCCAAATATATGATGTGAGAGTCATCATGAAGATAATGACGGAGCAATGATACATGGAAAACATCATGTATCCATATCATCTGTGGGGGAAGTGCTACTCGATATGCCACATCTCAAACAAGAGATAACACCTCGAAAGGCACAAAAAACCGGGGAGAAAGATTACATCCAAGACCAAAAAATCGTTGTACACAATGTGGAGTCACATTCAGTAACACATGATCCCCAAAATTAAAATCTAAGGGTTTCCCTCTTTGATAAACATATTATTTCTGACGACCTTCTGCTGTCCTCATCCTCTCACAATTCTCTTGGACCATCTCAGTTGTATTCCACACTAGTACTGGTCCATGAATTGCTGACTCTCCGACCCCATTCCAACACAATGGAGAATGGAAAGGCCGGCCATATAGGTCTTCAAACAGCGCTATACCGATGGTGGAGTGGAAACTATTATTGTAAGCGAACTCCAACAAGGGTAAGTGCCTCATCCATGAACCTCCAAAATCAAGAACACAAGAGTGTAACATGTCTTCAAGAGTCTGGATGGTTCCTCAGTCTAACTATCCATTTGAGGATGAAAAGCAGTGCTAAGCCATAGTCGAGAACCGAAAGAAAGTTGGAGACCTCTCCACACCCTAGAGGTAAAACAAGGATCTCGATCAGAAATGATATTCCAAGGGACTCCATGAAGTCTCACAACCTACTCTAGATACCGCCTCGAGAAAACTTCACTGATCATGACACCTTGATTGCTATAAAGTGGGGCAATTTTTGTTAAATGGTCCACTACCACCCAAATAGAATCATGTCCTCTCGGAGCTCAAGGTAAAACCGTAACAAAGTCCACTAAGATGTTATCCCTCTTCCACTGAGGAATATCCAATGGCTGGAACAGACCACCAGGAAAATGGTGTTTGGACTTCACCTTCCGACAGACCTAACATCAAGACACAAACTCTGCAACCTCACTCTTTAGCCCAGGCCACCAAAACTGACTCTTCAAGGCTCGGTACATATTTTTCATGATAGGACGTACCACTAATGGGGAACTATGGAATTCCCTGAGAACAATCTCGCACATCATAAATGGAATAAAAATCCTTCTGTGATACAAAACTCGGTGTTGTTCATCCTCCCCCCAACCATCAGTGGCGTCACTATAAATAACTCGGTCTCTCCACACCTCCACCTAATGATCTCCCAGCTAGGAATATGAATCTTGCTTCACGATGGATGACCGCACGATTATCTGAAAAAGACATCACCTTCCCCAATCTTCTCCCACATCAATATGTAATGCCGATAGTTCTTCAACTACTCTCTAGGAATCACCTGATTCACGTACAACATCACTACGTGACTTTCTAATCAGTGCATCAGCTATAAAATTCCCTTTTTAAGGTTTATATGATATTTCAAAGTCGTATTCCTATAAGAACTCCATCCACTGATGCTGTTGTATGTTCAGGTCACGCTGGGAGAAAACATACCTCAAACTCTTATGATCTGTGAAAACCACAAAGCGCTTACCAATGAGGTAATGTCTCCATAACTTCAGAGAAAACTCCATGGCTTCCATATCAAGATCATGGGTTGAATAGTTGCGTTCATAGGGACGTAAATTACGATACCCATAGGAAACAACTGGCCTCTGCTTCATGAGAACACAACCTAACCCTAGATGTGAAGAATTATAGAAAACATCAAACTGAACAACATCGGCTGGAAGAAAAAGGACTTGAGAACTTAATAAATTCTCTTTAGATACTCGAATGCTGCCTGGAACTGATCGGTCCAGATGAATGCCTGATCCTTTCTGGTCCAAGCTATTTAAGGAGTTTCAACTTGTGAGAAATTGGCTACAAACCTCCTGTAGTAGCCTACGAGACCAGAAAACTTCGCACCTATGACACTATCTTGGGGGCTGCCAAAAATAGAACTTCTTCAATCTTCAATGTATCCATATCTACTCCCTATTGGGACACCACATGCCCCATGAAACGGACTTCTCGAGCCCAAAAATCACACTTAGACAACTTCCCAAATAGGTGATGTTGACGAATGACTCCCAAAATTGCGTGTAGATGATCTAAATGAACCTCCTCAGATGTGGAGTAAAAAAGGATGTAGTCGATGAATAATACCACGAAAATGTATAGGAATTAATGGATCACATCATTCATCAATCCCATGAACACTACTGGAGAATTCGTCATGCCAAAAGACATAAGAACGAACTCATAATGTCCATGACGACAACAGAAATCAGTCTACGGTATTTCCTCATCCTTCATGTGCATCTGATGATATCATGAACGCATGTCGATCATTGAGATCCAACATCCACCATTCAGATGATCAAATAAATCATCGATCTGAGGAATAGGATAACGATTCTTTATTACCACCTTGATAAAGCAACGATAATTGACACACAACCGCAAACTATCGTCAGCCTTCTTCATGAACAAAACTGGGGCACTCCACGGTGTCACACTTGGACAAACAAAAACGAACTATAACAGATCATCAAGATGTATGCGTAGCTCTCGAAACTCATAAAGGGCCATCCTATATGGAGACATAGAAATAGGAGATGCTCCTGGCTGTAGCATGATCCCAAACATGATCTCTCATCGAGGGGGGTATTGGTACAACCTCTTTTGGAAATACATCAGGGTACTCTTCTACAACCCTAGGAAATGCCAACTGATGAACCTCTGAAGAACTCAACATCATCTTAGCCATCATGGATGATAATGATGGAACGCACCTATGACCCATCCGAGGATCTCGCTCACCAACAAACACCACTGGTTCTCCATACACACCAATGATAATGACCTTCTTCCTGAAGCAATCCATAATAGCCAGCACCGAATACAACCAATACATACCAAGGATGACATCATATGGTTGTATTTGTAAACATAGGAAATCTCCCCAAGATCGGTGTTACCCCAACACTAGCTCATAGTCTCTTCATACGTCAAACAAGTTAGCTCGACCTCCAACTGGCGTAGTCAATGCCAATGGGACTTCAAGCCTCTCTATCTCATGTCCCAAAGGATGGACAAGGTTGTTGGGTCGGAACAAATGGGGAGTGAATTGCCTTTTAAAAAAAAGATTAACAAATAAAAAATCAAAGTTGAAATGCAGCGGAAATAAAGAAGGCAAGACACAAGAAATTGATAACGGAGTTCGGCCAAAACCCGGCCTACGTCTCCGCTCCCAACTCAACCGTTGAGAGATTCCTACCGCTTGCTTTTCAATGGTTTTAGCAAGAAACCCACTAGGCTTTGAGGTAGCACTAGGACCTATTACAGCTTGCTTTTGTGGTTTAGCAAGAACCCACTTGCTTTTAATTGGTTTAGCAAAACCCACTAGCCTTTTTAACGGGTGAAGGCTAGCTCACCGAAAACTCAAGCCTTTTAAAAGGAAAGGCTTGACTAACCTCTTCACACCTTAATGGTGGTGTGAGAACCCAAAGAAAGTGAGATGAAGAAAGAGTTTGGGGTTTGTAGGCACAAACCCAATTTTAAGCTCAAAAAGAGATAAACAATAAAAACCGTATTGGAGGAAGACTTGGGCGCCAATTGGATGATGGAGTTGATGTAGCGTGCTCTCCCAAGCTTCTTGAGGTGCTCCTTGGATTGGAAGTTGGTTGGAGCACTTGGGGTTCCTTTGAGGAAGTCCGCCGGAGGATTGCCGAATGATGGAAAAAGTGTCCGTTGGCTTCACAATGGTTCCGGTAGGTGTCCAGGGCTTCCTTGGCCTTTATTTATAGGCATGGAACCCTTGGGGAGGCTTCGGAGCCGTTGGAGAGGCTAAAAGAGCCGTTGGGAGCCAAGTGGGCCAGCCTGGTCAAACTGCAACGGCTAGTTTGACTGGCTCCACCGGCTGGCCGGTACAGTCCCACCGGTTGGCCGGTGTTTGCAAAATGGCATAGGATTCCTGTCCAGGGGCCACCGGTCGACCGGTGCCAGAGCCACCGGCTGGCCGGTGGTGAGGCAGTAGCTGACACTATTTGGAGAGGGTGCCACCGGCTGGCCGGTGCTGAGGCCACCGGCTGGCCGGTGGGGAGGCAGTGGCTCCCTCTTGATTGCAGGTGCCACCGGCTGGCCGGTGGTCTGGACAGAAGGATGCCTTCTGTCCAGGCTCCACCGGCGCACCGGTGGTGAAGCCACCGGTTGGCCGGTGGACTGAATTTCAGTCCACTTTGCCTTCTTTCTTTCTTGGCCCAATTCCTTGGCCACCTGATTTGATTCCTATTAACCAAAAACACTTGAAAGAGGATTAGATAAACATGAGGGTGATTGTGATCATGAAAATAAAACCTTGAGGGGTTCGAGAGGTACAACAATCTCCCCCTATTTTGATGATCACAATCACCGAAAAAAACAATGTAAAATACTGAGATTAAAGGCAATGCAAAGCATGATGAAAAAGGATTCTCCCCCAATCAATCAAGAAATTTCTCCCCCTTTGTGATTATCAAAATAGAATGGGGCATAAAACTTGATTGAGGGAAAAGATTTGAAAAACAAGATTGAGATTTGAAAATCAATTGAGATTTTTGAAATTGAAATGAAAATTTGAATAACAGTTTGAATTGAAAGTTTTGAATCAAAAACCAATTGAAACCAAGAGTTGAAAATGAAAGATTGAATCGAAAGTTTTGAATAAAAAATTTGAAATGAGAATTTTGAATGAAAAAATTTTTAATTCACAAAAAGGCTTAAAAGAACCTAACTCCCCCTAAATAAAAACAATAAATCACCGGGGAGAGGGATTTTGAAAAGAAATGATTTTAGGCCCGGAGAGACTCGCTAAGAGGGATTTTTCAATCCACACTTGTCTCATGGCGGGTCTTCTCCTATAAAACTCGTCCGAATAGAAAATAGTCTTTGGCCTACCGTACCGGGCATTTTTGCAATTACACTCATAAATGAGGTGCCCAGGTTTTTTGCAATAATTACAAAATTTAAAATCGGAGCTCCCCCTTACAAAAATAGTGGGTGCATGGGAGGAGGAAGCTCGGTTGGTATATCCTAACCCTTGGGTGGTTCTAGATATACGTTGGGAACCAAGCAAATTGTTCAAATTTTGTTCCCCTTGGGTGAACTTAGCAAGGGTCTCCCTTAGGTCTTTGATGGTTGATTCCATGGAATCAACATTTGGAAAATTTTGGATTTTAAGGGTCAACTCTTCCTTCTCTTTAAGAAGTTGTTCTTTTTCGGAAGAGAGTTTTTTGAAAGACTTTTTTAAAGCAACAAATTTTGACGATAAAGTATGAAAACCTTTTTCTAGTTGGTCTCTAGCGTGTGAGAGTTCTTCATAAGATAAATGATTTAAAGAATTTGAATTTGAATAAAAAGAGGAGGAGGAATCGGAAGAAGTTACCTCATGGAATGCCATTAGGTATTTTGTACCTTGGTCGCTCGAGGAGGAGGAGGAGGATGATGAAGAGGTGTCACTCCATGTCGCTTTGAGGACCTTTTTCTTTCCTTTCTCCTTGGCCCGTTTCTTGTTGAGTGGGCAATCGGGCTTGTAATGACCCTTTTCGCCGCACCCGTAGCATTTCACCTTGGGCTCGTCTTTTGTGGTGGGTTCTTGCTTTCGGTGCTTGCGGGATTTCTTCTTCTTCTTGTGCTTCTTCATGAATTTTTGCATTTGGCGGGCGAGATTATCCATTTCCGAGTCGCCGCTTGAAGATGAAGTAGATGAGGAAGATGAGGATGAGGAGGAGCTTACTTCTTTTTGAACCTTGAGGGCAATGTTCTTTGGTGTCTTGAAAGGGGTGCCCTCCTTTTGTGCTTGCCTCCTCATCGTGATCTCATAAGTCATGAGAGATACAATGAGCTCCTCTACCGGCATATTTTTGACGTCCTTAGCTTCTTGGATCGCCGTAACCTTTGGTGCCCATGAGCTCGGAAGGATCCATAGGATCTTCTTCACCATAGTTTCTGCAGAAATATTATCTCCAAGAGACTTTCTACCATTGCACACGTCAGTAAAGCGAGTAAACATATCGGAAATAGACTCATTTGGATGCATTGAAAATGACTCAAAATCTTGCCTATACATATCCAATCTAGTGTCTTTGACTTTGTTAGTGCCCTCGTGAGTTACTTCTAAAAGTTTCCAAATTTCATGTGAGGAGGTGCAAGTAGACACTCGATTGAATTCATTTCGGTCTAGGCCGCAATGTAGAGCGTTCATGGCTTTGCCATCAAGCTCAAAATTCTTTATATCGGTGGGGGTCCATTTGGATTCGTCGGGGGTAGACAAAGTATAACCTTGCATGACTATTTTGTAAATGGGATATCCTATACTTCTCCAAAAAGTGGTCATGCGGGTTTTCCAATAATTATAGTCGGTCCCATCAAAAAATGGAGCCCGACCCAATGAGAGGCCCTCGGGGGTGAAAGAGGTTGATGCCATCTTAATGGATCTTTGAATTTGAAACCTTTTAAGGTATTACTCAAATTATTCCTCTGATACCAATTGCCACCGGCTGGCCGGTACAGTCCCACCGGTTGGCCGGTGTTTGCAAAATGGCATAGGATTCCTGTCCAGGGGCCACCGGTCGACCGGTGCCAGAGCCACCGGCTGGCCGGTGGTGAGGCAGTAGCTGACACTATTTGGAGAGGGTGCCACCGGCTGGCCGGTGCTGAGGCCACCGGCTGGCCGGTGGGGAGGCAGTGGCTCCCTCTTGATTGCAGGTGCCACCGGCTGGCCGCTGGTGAGCCACCGGCTGGCCGGTGGTCTGGACAGAAGGATGCCTTCTGTCCAGGCTCCACCGGCTGACCGGTGGTGAAGCCACCGGTTGGCCGGTGGACTGAATTTCAGTCCACTTTGCCTTCTTTCTTTCTTGGCCCAATTCCTTGGCCACCTGATTTGATTCCTATTAACCAAAAACACTTGAAAGAGGATTAGATAAACATGAGGGTGATTGTGATCATGAAAATAAAACCTTGAGGGGTTCGAGAGGTACAACAAAGGGTAGGTGATTTGAAGGAGTGTGTCACTCTAGAATAAAACAAGACATACACCAAGGTAGAAAACAAACAAAGGGTACCTCGAATGATGACTGCCTCGCCTGGAGCCAGCAACACTAGTGCATGAAGCTGACCACGACCTCCTCCATTGCCTCTCTAACCCTGATGATGACCACCACCATGTTCGTGCTATGCTCTATGAGGATGGGGAGCGTCATGGGGTTTTCCTCTACCTACCCCATCTACCTTCTGCTGATCTAGAGCTGGTACAACCGGTTGCTGCGGCCAAGGATGGAACTCCCTCAACATAGGAACCTGGAGAATAACACCTGGTGCACGATGACCGCTCGAAAATATCGGGAACTCCCACTGCTGATGACCAAGACCACTACAAGAAAAACAATCACCTGATTCTTTGCTATGGGATGAGAGTTTCTGCCTCTAGAGAAATGAGATGTGAAGGGTTGGGACCTACCCCCATCTGAATGGAAACTCTTCTTCCCTAATAACTGAGAACCCCAGACCACAGCTCTGCTTCAAGAGGAATCATGATGATTCCCCTCTCGTGATGATCTGGTCCTGGCCAAAGTTTTATCGACAACATCTGCCCTCACCAGCACCTCATGATATGTTTTCAGCATAAATGGGGTGACCTAGCACTGGATCTGTGGATGCAATGCCTCCTTGAAATTCCTTTCCATGGCCTCCTCATCTGGTAACATGTCTGAAGAATATCGTAAAAGGATCCTGAAACGGATTCCAAACTCTCGAACACTAGATCTCCCCTATAAATGGTTATGAAGATATTGGAAACTGGACGCCTTTGAAGTCAAATAGAAGAAATCAAATCTAATGTTTTATCGGAAATCCTCCATGAGATCCCTGTCTCCTCATGATCCCCAAGGAAAAAGAACCACCACTCCCTCGGTGCTCCACGCAGCATCATCCTGATAAAGGGCACACAGTGCTCCTTCCGAGCATGAATAAAACTAAAGCTGATCTCAACCACCTCTAACCAGTCTTCCGTGACTGCATCTGAAATAGATCCCTCGTACTTCTGTAGACTCTGGCGTTGAAACTCTCGGAGTGTCTCCTCCATGTGTCTTCGTCGTCAACCTCTACACCGTGGTGATCTACTGGAACACCTTGCTGGACATTTTCCATGCAAACCTAATGAGGACGTTGACCTGGAGACATACCTATAAAATAAAAAACTATTAGAGTTCCTAAACCTGGAATGAGGAAGACTCAACATTAATATAGTTAATTATTTTATTTTATTCATTTTATGTTAATCTATCCAAGGTCTACCCATTCAAAACATGCACAAAGAAACACGATGCATGATACTTTCCTAGGTCTCTACCCTAAAACTAGTACCACCTTGTTTATTAGCCATTGTAAAATTAATGCTTCGTAGATCAGATAATAGGGGCCCTAAACGCCTATGTCTCATCCTGCCTCCAGTGTTTACATAACTTTCTAAACATGACTGACACGGTTTCCCTACCAACAAATGAAAATTCACATGTGCCTAATTCCAAACTCCATCCCATCCCTCAATTAGACCTCTGATACCACTCTATCATGTCCCCCTCCCCACAATGTGTACCCCTCATGGGCCGACAATGTGAGAAGGGAGATAATGGCACCCCGAGTCCCAGCTCCAGTAGGCCCCAGGTTGGCAACTAGCACCGAGGGTATAGTAATCACACAAATGGGAGGCATCGCCCTCTATGAGAACACATGCAGAAGAGATTGATAAGATACACACCAATAAACTACAACTAATCCAGGAAGATAAAAGATATCCCAATTAAACATATGAAATGTCCTGAATAACTACTTCAAATGAAAGGGGGAAAACTACAAGTACCCTATAAGAAAGTAAAACAGCAACAACCACATGCCCAAACAGCTTCTACAGCCCCAAGATAATGAAAACCATCTTGATTTCCAACCTGCTCCAAGTGACCTGAAAAAACAGTTTATATATACCTAGGGTGAGTATAATAGTATATTCAGTAGGATCCTCCCCGAAGGTTCTCATGAAAAAGTAAAGAAATCATGCTAATGTACAGTGAACAACAGGTGAAACTAACTCGTCACCTAACAGGTATACAAAATTCCCAGCCTCACCATGGATACTCTCACCATGTAACACATACAAGAATAAATAATATAATATAGAATATTATGGGTACCCCCGCTACTACTTCCCGATATGTTTGCTGATGTGCCCCAACATCGCATGTCTAAGCATCACTCTCAAAAAAGGCTTTCTTGCAGACACCTGGGTGAAGTAACACAATATTCACCTCGTGCAACAAAACCAACATGTCCATACCAAAGTAACCTGGTAGTTCCCATGAGCCACCACAGCTTTCATAACGTGTATCAAATATCTGGCATTATACCTCAAGCCATTATATCCCATAAACCAAGTAAGGATCCTCATGCCATCACAACCTACACACATTACACCTATAGTAGTCCATAGGATACTATATCCAGAATATATGTATGTGAATAACACCAATCCATTAAAACCCTACACACACATATATGGGGAAAACTAACCACTGTGCCTACCAGCACAAGTAACTAATAAGAGAATTGTGCGGGGCCAAAGGGGGTAGTCAGCCATCCATCCTCCCACTGGAATGTTGGAGAAAACACCCCTAGGGCTTAGAATCCCTGGGGTGTTAGTTTACCTTACTGAAATGGTGGATTAGCGTATAGAGACACAAACAGTACATAATATACTCTAACTCACAACCACACTATGGGCATAACCTAGCCTTACACACAACTGTAGCTAACGACTCTTAGACTCCGAGCTACTACTTCTAAGACTAGTTATCATATAAAAAGACAACCATTTAAATCACTTTATTATATTACTTCCTCCCCTTTTTATCAGTTCCAATTTATGTTAACTATTAATTAAACATTAATTATCCATGAACAAGTCAACATTAAATTTCATTAGCATCACACCCAAAGTCAATTGTTCCTTCAAAAATTACAACCTCATCATTATGTTCCAGCAAATCCATCCCCATGGGTTAACACCATTTATTCAATTATTCATTTTTCAAATAATTTCCAACATTCCAGGCATTCTAGAAAAAAACATTCTATGCTACTAAACTCAAGGGGGATCAAAACAGTGAGTAAATGTACTACCCGTCGATTCTTTTCTGCTTATAGAAGGAGAATATACCTATCCTTCCTTGAGAAGCTAAACACGGAAAGCACGTGGAATACCCCACATGTCTTCACCTCTTTCAGAAGAAGGGTTAGTAAGACCAGATGCCTTGAAAAATGGGGAAATGTAAAGTAGATAAACAACCCATCAAAATCGGCAAGCATCCAACAATCACTTCCATCCCATTCCATCATCCCTGGTGTCCTCCTTGACACCCACATTCATAAATAAATGCATCTCACCACTCTAGGAATCATCTTCTACCACATCCAAAAGCCTCTATTCCCCCACATATCAACACAACCATCCAGGCTCACATCAAAACACAAGCAAAAGTCAAACAAAAATCTTCACAATTGGGCTCTTGGCCCTTAAACAAACAAGAGGGTTACATAGTAACATACAAGCAATTATCTTTTAACAACCATCAGTTCTTTAATCCATCTTATATTAACCGATTTATTATTTGTTGGTTCCAAATTCGGGAAAACCTAACCAGTAATCTATCTGAAATAAATAAACATTATTACCGTACCAATTTGATTAACATCAAATTACAATAAGAACCATATTTTTTTACATGCCTCTTTATCTTTAGACAAACAATTATCAATTAATCCCAATTTACGTTATTTACTGATTTCCATCAAGAACAAGCATAAATATCACACTATTTAGAAAAAACAAGAGGCAATAACATATAATCGATATCAATTTATTTATCCAATTTTAATATTTATTATGTCAATTCCATTATCATCCAGTGGGATAAAACATGCTAAAAATACAGTTTCACAAAAAAAGAAAATGGAATCAATGAATCCCTTACCTCAAACGGTTCTGGGCATTCTTTATACAAGAATATTCTAGACAATGGATCACGATCACCTCCTCTCGCAACAAATGGGTCCACTTGAGGATTCCACATTATGACCGCACCAACAAAAACCCAAGAAAACTCCATTAATAACATGGAGATAAAATTCTATAATATGGGAAGGAGAAACATGAGAGATGAACCCTGAAAGAACCACAATATAAAATTCCTTATATAGAAGATTGATTGATACAGCTTGGTTGCATCAAAATAGAGCAGAACCAATACAAGGAGAAATGTTTGATTATGAAAATCCTACAGGAAGGATTGAAAGGCTATAGTGTCTTATAGCCGAGAACAAAGAGTAAGAACAAGGGAGGAAGATATCTTATCCCTTTTGAAGATTTAAAGGGGAGATGGTTTAAGATATGCTTAATTCCCCATTAAATGTGGATCACATTAACCCACACAATTTGACCAAGTAAAAGAATCTCGAGCCTTAGGGAAATTAATATTGTAGTTATAGCCTTTGAATCGGCCGTAGAGTCTTCAAAACAAGGATTTAAATGCATTTTAGGTCAAAGGAAATTTCAAAGGGGTGAAAAATGTAGGAAGCTGGAAACAATTTACATAAACCTCACCATTCTGGAAATACTGTATATAAATATCACCATTCTAGAAACCTTGTTCATAAACCACACCATTTGGAAGCATTGTACATAAAACTCACCATTCTAGAAACACTATACATAAACCTCACTATTCTGGAAACACTGTACATAACCCTCACCGTTCTAGAAACACTTTACATAAACCTCACCATTATGGAAACACTGTACATAAACCTAACCGTTCTAAAAACACTATACATAAACCTCACCCTTCTAGAAACATTGTACTAAACCTCACTGTTCTGGAAACAATTTACATAAACCTCACTGTTCTGGAAACACTATACCTAAACCTCACCATTCTGGAAACAGTGTACATAAACCTCACCATTCTGGAAACATTGTACATAAACCTCACTGTTCTGGAATACTATACATAAACCTCACCATTCTAGAAACACTGTACATAAACCTCACCATTCTAGAAACACTGTACATCAACCTCACCATTCTAGAAACACTGTACATAAACCTCACCGTTCTGGGAACATTATTCAAAGAACTCAAAATTTGGCTAAGGATATAAAATGTCACTGTTGGATGGTCTACCATTTGAACTGTCACCAAAGGTCACTGATGACACTGTTCAGATAAGGTCAAGCATGTCACTGTTCACATAAAGTAACCGTTGCACTGTTCACAATGGTTTATCGTTGGAACTGTTCAACTGAGGTTACTGATGCACTGTTCACAATTGTATACTGTTGGAACTGTTCCCCTAAATGGAAATTTGGAAAAGTGTTGGGGATAAGTCACCTTGACCTCTCAGAAAACCTCTAACACCACAATTTCACAAGGTAATGGACCAGAGAGGTCCGAGCGATTAAACATTGTTCAAAAAATTCCCCAATAACTGAAATCATCCTAAAAATGGTTCGTTAGGTACATTGAACCATGAGGTCGATTCTATATTAATTATTTTAAGGATACTTTTGACATAACATTTTAATTTTTGGGGTTTTTTATAGTTATTTTAAAGACTAATTTTATCATTTTATAGGCCGTTTCCAAATGTAATTTATTTTTCTTAATTAATTAACTATTCCTGATAAAATGTTTATTCCTATTCTTATTAAATTTTACTATATCTCAAATCCTATGAATTTCTGTGTTTGGGTTTTTGTGGGCCCCTTGACGCGGAAAACATCATCTTTCTAGAGAGGTCAATCCATAAATATTATATTACTCACATCAAGGCATGGGAATCCAATGGATTAGATAAATGTGTTTTACTAAAAATAAACTCAGAGCACATAGGGTCATAAAAATGAATGAGTAGGGGATGACCCAAAATCCATCCAAAATCATTTGAATAAAATAATCTAAAATAAACTAATCATAAGAAAGAGTTGATTTAATATCATGACCATCAAAAAATTAATCAAACGTTATGAATTTACATTTTATTAACCAATTATATTGATTTGTTTCTTAATTAAGATAATTTACATGAAATAAATCAATTAATTCAATTTATCATAGAAGCATCCATCCATCCTTATCTCATCATCATCTATAATATAAAAAATGATATAATTTAAAATTAAAGTACAATAAAAGTGTACGATGAGGAAACCTTGAGTTATCATCAGAAATTTTAAAATTTAAATTAATTTAATATATAATAGTTATTCCTATGACATGGTGTGTATTGTCAAATTAAAAAAAATCATAAAAAATCATCAACAATTTATACATTCTTTTTGTAAATATTTAAGAACACAATTGATATTAGTATCAAAACCCTTATTTTTATGAGACATTAATCGGTTATAAATTAAAGAAAAATACACACAATACAACCCAATAGATCTATATATTTTGTGTTTTGGGTAATTAGGTATGTTACATAACAACATTAAAATAGGTGGTGAATTGGAATTATTGAAAACATCTCTATCATGCTCATAATATTCCATCATTCTTAAAACTGCATGCGATAAACTAGGGACCTAAATAAGAAAGGGATGAGATATAAATCATAGTAAAGGAATAAAAAGTCCACAACAGGAATACATTATTTCATTTTAGACAATATGATTTTTAATGGGAAATAAAAGTTGTGAGAATATAAAACATGAATAAATAGAATTGATGTTACAATAAAATATAAATGAACTATAAAAATGTTGAAACAACTTTAAACATGACATCATATGCATAGTAAAAAAGCTAACCTCTAGGCCATCATAATAATTTGAAAACATCCCCATAATGTATTAGGGAAACTACCTAATCACATACAAGAATCTAATGAGGATAAAAAATTAATTAATTCATTAGAGAACTATAAAATTCTAGGCACACCAGTTTCTTTCATATCATGTAAATGCATATGTGTTCCACATTTATCATATATCATAAGGAATTATTTCATCAATTCTAAAACCATAATAATGGTGTTCTAGTTAAATACCTCGAATTACCAAAATAATGATGTATTGGAACATCTATTTGAATACCCTTTATTGCAAATGATATTGATATTCTCAATGGAATCATTTGGCATGAAAATTCATTGTGAAATTTCGGTAGCATACCATTTGTATAGAATGAATAATAAATGGCATTAAAGATAATTAGTGGCGTGTATCATATTTTAGATGTCATATGGAATGCATGAATTATGTGGGAAAACATAACCCAATATCGGGATTTGAACATAAATGGCATAAACTGAAGAATCTTCTCAAATAAAGAGGCTAAAGAATGGGTCCCATACCATTACAAGGTGATTCCAAAATCTTAAGAGGAGATTCATGGGACAGTTAGGTAATGTTGGAAGGTCTCTAGAGAGGTTAGGTTGGGTTAGGTATGTTATATATGTTATGTTAGTGAATATGAATTAGATCAGGGAGTGTTTATATAGGAAAAGATAGGGTAGTTTCTTAAGATTTTTCAAACATAGGTTTTGAAAAATATATGTTATTGTATCCAAAACCACAACCCATTCCATGGGACTAGCCCATGGGTTTTTCCAAATAGGATTGGTTTTCTTTATTTTATATTTAAATGAGATGACTAGATTAAAATATTACTCTGAGTGATGTGGAAGTGAGTCATGTTTATAAAGAAATGATTTCAAAACCATAAAATATAATTTAGGTTTTGGAATATTTATAAAAGTAATATTAAATTAACTAAATAACCTCAAAAAATCATTATTTTAAAGGGGAAACATATATTTGGTCATGGATACTAATTATATAATCTATTAGATCACATTATGTTAAATATTACATCATAATAGACGTTGTATATTTATTCAAATAGTAATTTTAACTCGAAAATTTGGCAGCATCATAAAAATATAAAAAATTAAATTTTCTATACTATTGATGTGATGATTACAAAAATAATATTTATTTTATCAAAATAAGAATAAATAAATATGACTTTTTACTTTCAATATTCATGAATTATTTAGAAATGAATATCATTCATATTAAACAATATATATATATTTATATATATATATTATCGATTCAAAATTAAAATCGTTTACAAAGTAATGACAATAAAATGTAAATATATTAATTATTCTATACAAAAACATATTAATATTATTTGGGTCTTGATAAATATCCATTTTTTATAGTAGAAAATTCCCCAACGGTATGCTGAGCGATGGTGAGATTTTTATAGGGTGGTTCAGCGTACACGGTTTGTAACGTGATCTTGAAGAGCTTGAACTTCTCTTTTAAACGATTTCACTCATGCTTCATTTTTCATATATAGTATTGATATTTGTAATTATAATATCATAGGGATAATATATCCATCAAAATTTTCAATTAATGGGAGTCATTGTGTATGATCTTACTAGTTGAGGACACCACTTCCCCTGTCTCTGTCAATAGGATTTATCAAAGACCAATATTTATACTAATCATGTGATTAATGTTCTACTATTGTATTATCTATTTTTATTATTCTTATTTGACATTTAAATATCAGAGTATATAATAAACCCAATTAATGGAAAGTGTTTCCCATTACTATAATACATAATGTAGAATTTAATTTAATGACAAAGGGAGTTTTATTTATCGAATATTGGGTCATTACTGTCTTCCCCACTCTAGAAATTTCTATACAAAATTATTAGTTAACACACTAAAAAAGAAGATATATATTCTGTTTCATCAGTTCCTCAAGTCCCTATATCGCTTCTTCAAATTTTTGGTTTCTCCATTGAACATTAAATTAGTGAACTACCTTATTTATTATAACATTGTCTCTATGATCTAAGATCCTCATCGACTAATTCACATATGAATGTTCATTATCTAATAATACCACCATTGAATTCATCAAATTTAAGGGGTACAGTATGTACTTTGTAAAGTGTAAAATATAGGAAAAATCATATATTATAGATAGATAAGGTAGTCATGCTAGTTGAAAGGATGCCTCTCTTAGGCGATCATTGATCTCAATGTGACTGATATGCCATGAATTAATCATTCACTTATTCCCAAATATCATGAATGCCTTCTATGTAGATATTCATAGGAATACCATATCTTTAACCTGAAACCCTAGGTCTCATCATAGATTATCAGCATTGATATTATTTTAACTTTGAGAAAGCTTTATGTGATGTTGAACCGTCTTGACCTTTTCCACCATTTCCTCAACCATTTAATGACTCATCAGTTTGCATTCACTAACATCATCCCATCTTTTAGATTTTAATTAATTATTCCAATAATTCAATGCAAGTGAATCCATTTAGATACTTTATTGGAAACATTTATTGTCTGAGAAATTGACCATAGGAAGATGTTGATCCCATCCATGTTTGTAATTCATTGGGAATGCTATCAATATATCCTCGAGTGTATGGATAAAATACTAACATTTGAGATAATTTTGATGTTTATACGAAGCAATGAAGTTGAAATAATTATTTATAGAATGATGGAGACTCTTGTAGAACATTGTGATAAATCATGGATATCGATAAAATACAATTAGTAATGATGTTCCATGATGCCTCATGACAATTCTAACGTATATCCTTTCATGTTGATCTAATGCTAAATTTTGATTAATTAAAAATCATTGATCAATATTTGTAAGATGATTCACTACAGCAAATATGATATTTTTACTACTTAATGTATTCACAGTACTAGTGAAAAATTCCATGTTCATGTCTTCCCATTTACCTATAGGTATGGGTAATTGTTGAATCATACCCTTGGATTGATTCCCTTCAGTATTTTCTTGCTGATATACAAGACTCCTAATTGAATATTCAATCATCTCATTATTTATATTATCCCAAAAACAGTGCTAAAAAATATCAATATTCCCTTTATTCTCCATTTATTGATGGATAAGGTCTAGATATTTCCATTTTTAACATCTCTTTCTTTATCTTGGGATTTGATGATATATATATTTAGGACCAAACACATTCAACTCATCCTTATTTAATTTAAACTCTAATGAAATCACCTTTCTTATAGCTCAATCTTCATTTTAATTTTGACATATTTTAATTCATAAAAATTTAACCTCTCTATATGGTAGGGTAGAGAAATAAATTTTGAATGTATTGAAGATGTTACATTCATTATAAATCCCACATTCACCTTTATCATGTCAATGAAGAGTCAATCTTCCATATCTAAAGTTAGTGATAAAATACCCAGATCCTTTCAAAACAAATAATATTCCACTTTATTTTGAATTCATTGATAGTACTCGATTAAGCATTCATAATCCACAATAATCTCTAAACATCTGCATTGGTGCATATTCATTTATTTTAATATGGGTATGTACATGATTATTTTAGGAATTTATATATTTCACAAATATATTAAAAGGGAAAATACCCAAAAATTTTCAATTAAAATACTATTGTGGCCAAATAAACATCATTCATTGGGTATTTATACTCACGATAATTTAATTTTTTTTTGACATAGGCAATAAATTTTTCGTTATTCATTATTAAAAAACCCATTAAATTATTCTAAGAATCTATTTATACCATGAATATTACCCCACATGTTGGTAGTGTTAGTACAGTTGAATTCATAAGACTCTTTCTCAACCCCATGATGTTGTCTTCACATTCACTATTCCTAACAAAAATGACTTCATACCATGTTTTTTTGGTTACACGATTTCAAAAACATGATAAATTACCAAAAATTAAAGATACTATCTAGAAAGTGCAAGGAAACTATATATATCTATCATATATTATTTCCCTGACCATCCGTTAATTTATTTTGTCTATGAAGGGTTCACATAAGTCCCATTACACGTGATAATGTTCTCTAAGAATGGGATTCCTTCATCAAGAACTCAAATTATCTATAATTTTTATAATTTTTCCCATTTCATATGGTCTTTATCATTGTTTTATGATGCTCTTCATGATTTCCCATTCTGTTGGAGTATATTATAATATAACCTATAAATACATCCAAAAAAGTATCTAGGTAATCTATAAAGATCCTATTAATCATGTCTATGTTGATTTCTTGAGAATTTCTATGTATGAATGGAATTTTTATGATCTCATAGTTCATGTACATTGTATATATAGAAAAATCAAGGATATCCTTCTTCCTCATCCTTAAATGATAACACCCTGACTAAATCTAAACCTTAGAGAAGTACTTCTCTCCATGTAGCTGATAAAAATATCATTAATCATTGTTAAATGAGACATGTTCTTATTGTGATTGGCTTGATCTTAGAATGAAAAATGTAACAGAGAATTTACCCATCCTTTCTCATGATGAAGAAAAAAAATTTCACCCCATAGTAATGAAATTGGGTGTATGAACCATTTATATATATTCTAATAAAGTTCATTATTCATCTAATCATGTTCTACAATATCCATCCAAAATGGATTATTGGATATTGGTAATTTCCAATCTATAAGATCAATTTAAAATTCAAATGCTCAGCTAGGAGAAAGAGTAGAAAATTCATTGTGATACACTATAGAATATTCCTTTAAAATGGGAGTGTCTTTATTATTGATATTTTCCATGGAATCAATTATTTGAGAAATATACGCATTCTATTTGGGAAATAACAACCATTATTTGGATGTTTTTTTTGAAGAAGATTCATCCTCCTACTTGAACATATATTGAATTAGAGTACAATTCATGATATGAAGAGTGATTTCATTATCATGAAAAGTAATTTTGGATCTATGTAAGAAAAGTAAATTAAAACCCAAAATTTCATCTTATTACAATAATAGGAATATCAAAAGGTTCGGAGGGATGTTTATCCAATATATTTTGACTGGGAGGAGTTATATACTTTAGATACAATAATTTCCCCATTTTTTGGTTTCACTAACATTTATAAGTCCATTATTTGAGTATAGAATTATATAGTTTTACTAAAAATTCATGAGTCAAAGGAATGTTCATAACTAGAAATAAATAACATTATCTATTTTTGAAGGAATAAATTTCATACCTATCAGCACATCATTGTCAAGTTCCACCTCATCAAATGAAATGGAATAACCTCTCCCTTGATTCCTTAATGGTTGTTGGTGCTAATTGTCTCCAAGAACCCTTGGCGTAGTTCATTTCATGGAAAAGTTCCCCTCTTCTTTGTATATGAATAATTGTAAAATTTCATAATGTTTGAATAGAGCATTATTCTCTTTAATTACATTCAGGGTTTCTTCCATTTATAGTCAATAGCTAGGATCCCCTCCTTCCCACACCTAAATTACTTCCTCTCCCCCCTCATGAAATTAGTTGCGACCCTCTTTCCACATTTTTGATAGGTGTTATATTGAAATTTATTTCCATCAATATATTTCACCATCACTCTACAATAATTTAACCCTTCTTTTTCACTTATTATCCCTATGAAACCCTTGGGATAAGATGATATCTATATTGACTTTGAAAAAATATTAGACAATTACTTCATAGCTACCAATGTCTCTGTTCACCCGAGATTTTCATAGACTTGGTTTTATCCCATCAAAGAAGCATTAAAATCTACATTTCTAGGTAATGAAAAATATAGAATCACATCTTGAGGGTATTTTAAATTTTCCCTCATATTCCCCAATGGATTCATCATATATATTCTTAAGGGAAAATAAATACCTTTACATTTCATGTTGGAGAATACATATAAAATATTTTTATAAAAACATTTTTAAGAATTCCTTCAATAAAATTTCATTGATATCTATCTCAAGATTTATATTCATGATCAATTTCCAGCACAAATTATATTCTCTATCCAAATTATAATTATCATGTATGAACATTTTCTTCATGGGAAATCAAAGGATAAATAAGATATTCTCAATAGAGTTGAAAACTTTCATCAATATTATGGGATAAAATAATATATTTTATGTGAGAGTAATTTTTTACATTATGGTCTCAATTGAAACTTATTATTTATTATTTTCATTTCAGTGTTCGTTTGAATTATGGTTTCTATTTAGTTTCTAAGTCATGTGAGAGATTATGATTACTTTTTTTGTGATTCCTAATCCTATAAGGTTGGGATTCTCATTTGGGAAGTCCTAATATTTCCCTTCACAATGGATGTTTACATGATTCTTATAATTTCACGAAATTGCTTATAATAAAGTGGAAATGAAGGATGATTACATTAAAACTGTTAAAAACATAAAAAATTATACAATAATATAAAAGTGATAATTTATAAATGACATATATTTCATTTAAATATGAATTTTATGGCTTCAATATGTGATATCCAAGATATATATGGTAATATAGACTCTCATGGAAATTTTTTGGTCTAGTAATAATGGTTTGTAATGAGTATTGGTACCAAAATTAATTCCATGGGAATAACTACGGAAGGGACAATCTATTTGGAAATAATCTATTCCTAAACATCCCAAAAACCCTCCAATGGAGTCTATTTCATGAAGCCCTTATAATCCAAAAATAACTGGAGCTTTTTGATATCATAACTATGAATTCTCCTTCATAACCACATAATGGATTAATGGAATCACCATTTCTTATGAATCTTCATGACAACCCCACAATGGATTGACAGTGTAGTCTACGAGTTCGACTCTGCTTCATGACCATGTAAAGAATTGGCAGTGTGTTTCATGAGTCCAATGGAGCCTCCCCCATCTCATAATCCCAAAATTGCTTCGTGAACTAATTCATAGCTTCACAAACCCCATTCTAATATATAACCCCTCATATTGATCATTTAGTACGGTTTCCCTCAAACATTCAACTTCGAAATTTCTCCCAATTCATGTTGCACCTGAGCATCATGAACAAGACCAAAACTGGATCATCCAATGTACATGGGAAGTGTGAAACACCATTTTTTATGTCCTTGAAATCATCCAACATTTATGGGGATTCCATTAATGATGTACTACACCCTTGATGACAGAAGACTACCCTCATGGAAACTGGAGTCTTCATGAAGCATTATGCCTTCATGAAGAACTCCCTTCATAATATAAGATTTCATCCTGAGGTAGGGTCACCCTATTTAAAGAAGTGTTATTCTACATATATCCTATGATCTTCAAAAGAACCAATGATTCGGGAAGCACCTCTCTGTGAGGCCCCATGCATCACGAATCCCTTTTCTAGCCGTCTCAATGTTGCATCCCTTCTATTGACACCAAATAATGAAGGTTGAGTACCAAGAGACCCCATTCCCATATGAGATCTGTCCAGCTACACCATGAGTCCATATGGGAACTATGCCACCCATTTTTGCGACCAACTATTCTTCTAGTATGGGAAAGATTCCTCCCAATTTTTTAATACTACTCACAGGTACACTATTTCTATTATCTTATCAACATAAAAATGCTAACGGGAACCTTTTTATTGAAAAATCTTGCATACCATAATATAGAGGTGTTTCAAAAACCATGTCCCACCTAAGAGTGCATGAGTGGAAGTTATGTAAGCCCATGGGGCAGGGAGTGAGTCACCCACTTCCATGTTTCTTGACATAATATTTTCTTCCAAAAATTTCCCTGACACATTATGTTAAATTATGACCTTACCCACTACAATAAGAACTGGATACTCCATGTTAGAGTGGTTTGGTATCATCTCCACACCACCTACCCTCATAGTTAATGAGATACTTTTATCTTGGATTGAGGTCCTTCTACATGGAATTACATCTTCTTTGGATAGCTTCCAGGCATAATCCATATAGCCTCTCACATTGTCCCTTCCTTCCTGACACAAGAATCAGGTATAACAATTATTACTGTTTATCACCCAAAGTATGACTCACATATGTTTAGTGGTTAGTAGTGACAATGACATTCAGTCACCTTTACAATTGGAATCCTACTGAGTTTAATCCACAAAAACCATCAATACTCTCATCCTGGTCTGCTCCCATGCATATGGCCCAACCACATGATCCACTTCTATGGGACTACTTCCTAAGGTATAAGTCCTATCCCATTCTTAAATTTTTTGGATTTTATTATCAACCAATTGTGATACATAATAATCATCCCTGAGGACCAAACCCAACATTTACATCCATCCTCACCACCACACAATCACATCTTTCATACGATCATGCCACTCACTTGGGAGACCAGATCTCCTCAATTACCATGGGTACCTTATCGTGTAAATCCCATACTAACTCCAAAAGAAATCAAATCATATTTATATGGGAATATTAAATACAAAATATCCACACCATCCCTCGTCACCTCACCATTTCTTACTTGATCACCGTTACCGCATGATGTTATACTATATGGACTATTCCTATCACATGACCATAAACAGTAGCATCAAACTATGTGGATTTTTATCATTATATTCTAAACATGGTATGTTGGACACCTCCATGAGGATAAATCCCAAAACAATGGTAAAACTATGTTCCCCCTATTAGTGGTTCACTTCCATTATAAACTTTTAGGGGTGTTCCAATCAATATTCATGGGTTGACAACTTCCATTTATGGGATACACCTCATAGATCCACCTCTAAATGGAATTCTAATCCACTCATCTTCACAGTGTGACATTTTCCAAAATGGGAGTCACCTCTTGGATCCTCCATTGTTGGTGATTGTGATCCATTTCCATTAAAGGTGTGACATATCCCATTTATGGGACACACCACCTAGATCTACATCTACTAGGTGTTCGGACACATCTGTCGAAAAACACCCAGGTGTGACATCTTCCTTCCCAAGGAAACAAATTTTTTCTCCACCTTCAGTGGGTGTCTTGATCAATAATTTTCTTTTTAAAATAAAATAAACATGTAACCCCAAATACATACCTCATGAAAAACATGTGATGCATGAGGTGTAATCCTTGGAAGATAGGTTCTTGTGGCATTGACAACCTCATCCAAAACATGGGAGGCCTAAGGTAAATTCCATGGAAGATATGTGCCTTCAACAATAGATAACTCATGATTGAAAATGAATGGATTGGGTTTCATGAAAAATATTACTCCAAGAGAATCCCTCATATGAGTAAGAAAACAGGTGTCATATGTTCCTAGAATCAAAACATGCCACTGATTCCCAAAGTGTCAACTCTCATGACCGAAGGTTGATGTACTCTCAACAACTACTACAATTTCCAGATAGAAGCAGTGTAATTACCAAAATTAAACATAGAGAGGGAACCATGAATGAGTTCCATGAACATGTCTGAACACTATGAGGGAGACCCAAACATGGAGAAAAGTTATATGGAAGAATCCATGTATGGATGAACCAATATCCCATCATCCTATTTTGACCATGGAGAGTACATCAGTGTTGAATATGATAAATGATTCTTGTATTTGGAAAGAGGGAATGCATGGAAACAATTATGACACTAGTACACATTAACATAAAAGGGGGAACTCCCCATATAATGATTGGGGAATCTAAATGGAGAACATAAAGTGAATTGTTTTTCCTTCAACATGGGGATTAATTATTTTGGTCCCAAGATTAGGGATTTGTGTCAGACATTGATGGTGTTATTGTTCACCCAAAAAATTGATGAAACAGACATAAAACTCTTCTTCTCTAAATGGGTATGAGTAGAATTTTAGACATTATATGATTATAATTTCATCAGATCTAGATATTGGGTGCTAAGTCCCATCCATAAAATAGTGTGCCTAACGTAGAATTCAACTGAAATTGTAGAAGTTAAACGTTGGGAATTCTGGTATGCGACACTGTCAGCGTGGATCTCTTTCTATGACCATGGATGATTTGATGATGTAGGGAAAATGGAATTTCATTACTTTAATCAATACTGATAGTTGAATCCTTGTTCATTGTAGGACTCATGATGCTAGGAACCATCCACCAAATTCCCACCAAGGCAGGGGAATGTGAAATTTCAATGTGGTAATCCCACAAAACAACACCTCTACCACAAATTTCACTACATAATCTTGTAATGGGTGACAACACACCATCTCAACCTAAGAGATCATTCATAGGAGGATTATGGAAAACCGCATACATCGGTAAGAGTAAGTGTTGGGTCATTCCCACAAGGGATGTTGTCCACCAGTACCTTGATGCATGAGTCCCCCACCATCACTAATGCCCTCGTAGTACTCCTAGGGAGACGATCATCCTTAATAAAATATAGAATCACTTCGGTATCTACTTACCATAATGATACTATGACCCACTCCCCTACAATGACGATGTGGGGGATACCTGAGTCACAACAGCCATGACTCCCACCCGATAGCCTCCAAAGATAGCTCCCACTATGGCCCGTCCTCACATGTAATGTCTATTCATCCAGTATGAAAAAATTTGGACTACTCCCAACATCTTATATCCCAAGTATGTACCACCCAAATTCAATGTCAATCAAAATAAAAGGACAATTCCCATCATGGATAATCATCTTCTACACCTCTAGTGACCCTACCATTAAAGGTACATTCCAACATACTCCTACTCTAAAAGAGTATAGATCCATCCAGGTCTAGTTGCAATTTAGACCATTACTTCCCTGATGGTTGGATTGGTTGATACTCTCAATTTACATCACTAATAAAAAAATTATGGTCCAAATTTTGATGATGCATTTTTGTGAGGAGGTACACCCCACACCATCAAAAAACAAAGAATAGTTATTCCCCACTCTATCATAGATAAAAGTTGTGGTCCTCTATTATCTTTCATGAATATTTATAGAGTTCCTCCCAAAAATTTTGTTTCACAACATGGATGTCCTCCATAAGTCACAACCAGTCAGAGTGGAGGTCCTCCCCTCTCCCATAACTATCATAGAAGAGGTCATCCCCCATCCAAAAACAACCGGTATAGATGACCTCCCAATATCGAAACTGATTAGTGAGATGGTTTTTAACATGATTCAACCAACCAGTATGGAGGTCCTCCCAGGATATCACAATTTTTTTAGCATGGGGACCCTCCCCATGTTTCCACTTGGTCTAGAGGATCTCCCCCTACTTCGACATCTTTTTGAATCATGTTCATAATCATTATTTTCATATTCACTATAGAGGTCATCACCTTACCACTACCACCAATCATATTTGTGTACCTCCTCTTGTTACCACTAGACAAGGATCAGGCCCTCCCTACTAAAACAACTAAAATAGAGGAGTTCATCCGCACTCCTACCTTAGACAATGTGGAGGTCCTCCCAACTTCGATGAAAACCAATACATAGGCCCTACATGTATTAAAATTAATCAAAGAGAAGATAAATCTCACACTACCACCCAATGGAATTTATTTCCTCCATAGGATGAAGAAAATACCTACAACGATGAACTGTACTAGGTTGGAAGAGTGGAACACTATCACCGAATGAAAAATTCTGTGAAGGACCAAGTAATTCTCAATATTGTTCACCTCTCCAATTCAGTGGTAGAATACGCTTTCAGGATGGAACTTTCACCATATTCATCAACATCAGATTTTAGGGCAGGATCCTAGTTGTATATGTTCATAATCCTGATATGTGAGATTCATATAATGCCGAAATCCATATATTGGTACGTGTATGTGGAGGATGATTTGGCCTCTTTCTAGGGGCTCATGGTGGAGCTATCTGTATCATTGCATGTTTCCATATGAAAATCTACCTAATATCATATTGTAATATTATGGAATTGGATAGATTAAGTGTATCTTGTAGAGTAACTGATGAGTTATTCCTCCCACACACATGAGGTAGTTGTGAGCCCCCAGTCCTATAAGGACATGAGGATGCAGTTAACATCGCCTTCGAGAGATGACCCAGCATGCGGTGAATTTTCAACTCATGAAACAACTCCAACAAAGGATAACAAACTACTGTATCATTCTATGTTAGTGTTGTTTCAAACCTCCCTTTATGTTCAGATAAAAAATTAGCCCAACCAAGAGCATGACTATACTTTTGAGTAAGAAAGACTGTTTTAGACTATGGTTGCTTATAAGTTTTAAGTGGCATTATAGCCGAGTATATATTCCAAAATAGATATACTAGAGTCTCTCACTATGTTATAGGATGTGTTCTTCCATATTTAAACATGGATTATGTTTTTTCACCTTTAAGGCCATTAGTTGGTCTACCCTGCAAGCTAAGAGCACCTCAATTGCATTGATCAATAGTGCCATATGCTTGAGTTGGAAACACTACCAGAGCCTCCGCACCCTGCACCACATGAATACCATGAAAACATGAAACATATATTTTTCATGTGCCTAGAAACTCACTAACGTATCATGGAAGTTTCATAAAAAATGTGAAAATCTAGGGTCGGAGACTGCATGATGATCTCCACTACATCTATGTCTTGTATCGACCTGGACAACATATTGATATTGATTATTTTTCTTTGTGTATTTTTATGATAAATATAGTTGCCTATGAGATCTACAAGGAACATGGATCTACGGTAGGGTACCATAGGTAAAGAACTCCCCCGAGGAAGCTAAATTTCAAATAGACCACCAAACCAGAGTTTATACCCACCAGTATAATAATACACTCAGCCTGGGAGATCCCTCTACATCATTGCCCATCATTCAGAATTACAACAAGGGAAATGGACCTATAATGCCCTCTAATACATATTATATATTGAAAAAAGACAAATTAAAATCCTATAATATCCTCCTTACTTCAGTAAGATGTATAACAGATGAGAATTATTGATTAGATCCATGTTAAACAGTGCCTAGAATACAACGCTCCTCAACCAGATGTTGTTCCTCCTCCATTGGGGTATCTAGGGAAGCCCAAGTCTCTGTGGTCAGTTTATCCCAATGAATCTAGGTAATTCAATTCATCCTGAAAGATTAGAGAAGATTGTTTATGGATAGGGACTAAGACATGGTTCTATGAATTCTCCTAGGCTACAAGATCACATTCCAGAGGACCCAAATCGATTCACCTCACAAGCCACCTAACATGCCCACCGGTTTATGAGCTTATTAATATACTGATGTTTTGGGATCCTTGTCATGATATGAACCCCTTCATTGATGATTTGATATATACTCTCCACATTCCCCTCGAAGCCCGAGATATGTGATAGGTTGAGATCCCACCTGATGAAACGTTATATTCAGAATGGGTGGATTACAAGTGTGCACCCTCAAATTTTGGGAACCCTAGATTTAACGTTTAAATAGGTTTGTTAAACAATTTTTGTCCATTTCCCATATAATCTCAAGGTTTAGTCCCATATTGTGAACACTAGTGAAACAGAAGTCTACCAAGATTCACAGTTTTGTAATGATATTGGAAGTGCTTTCATTATTCTAGTAAATTCAGTTACCCATAGGATCCATTACTAGTTAATAATACCTATACATTAATTTTATCTTCCAAGTTATCTCCACCATGAATAATAAAAGTATTTATGACCCCTTAAAATTTATGAAACTACATGAGGTGAATGTCATAGAATTCGTTGCCCCGCGGAATCACCTCATGTATTCACTCTATATTCCACTAGACCAAGAGTGGATGGTAATGATGTGTGTGGGGAATTTCAAGACTGAATTGGTCCCTACCATTATATTTAAATACTTCCTAGGAAGGTTCCAAAATTTAAATGACAAGGAAAAGATGTTGGAGTAAGCATTGAAGTAGGCCAAGAAGGCTAGAATATTGCATCTCCTAACCCATTCAAAAAGAATGACCAAAGAAAATTGTATCATCATGGTATAGGTAGAGGACCCAGAGCATATAAATTTGTTTCTACCTATTACAACAATGCCTCATTGAATACATCATCCTTATCACCCTAATATTATCCTTTTATATAATCAACAAGAAAATCCTCACCAATAGTAGTCTTCTAGATGAGAGAATGTGGCTTCAACCCCTCATCAAGCTCCAGCCCCTCATCAAGCTCCAGCCTCTCATCAGGGCCAATATAAAATAGTTTCCTTCTTGGACAGGTGAATCCAAAAATAATTTTTCAAAGATGAACAACATCATAGTTATTGCCTTAGTGCCCTTGATATAGGGATTCTTGAGCTATTGGTGTGCATGAATCCCAATAAATACATGCATATTGACAACTCTGAACATTTCCTCTACTAATGGATACTCATAAACACCATTAACAAATAATAATTTTTAAAATATTGGATAAATGAATAGGTGGATAATGGTATTTCAATGTTTGTAAAAGTCTTTTCAAATGTGGAATATATCTCTACCGAGTGTGAAAGAGACAGTGAGGGTAAATGATAGTAGGTTTACAACTACGAGACTCATTTGTATGATGATTGATTGGCTTGTCAGGTATTATTCATCACCCAAATCCTCATACATTCCTTCATATGTGGGCATAATCCTCCCAAATTCATCATTTCACACTCAAATACTACTCCTTCATACACTTAACAGTTATCTAAATCTCAAAAGAGTAGGAATTGTTGACATAAGGGAAAGAAATGTCACTTCTAGTACCAAAAACATTTCATAACCTCATAGGTTTCCTGCCTCTAGAGATGGGAATAAACCTAGGGATCCACCTATTAATATAATATTCATTTGTTGATGATCATGGGTTTTTATTTTTAAAAACATTTTGAACTAGTAGATTCGTTCATGGCCTCTAATAATGGGGAATACCATGTAATTTCCCCAATATCTTCTAGTCAACGTCACCGAATAAGATGTTTATTACATGAAAACTACAAAAATGATCAGGCCAGTTCTATGATCAATGTTATGTATAAAACGTAACCCAAGAAGAAATTGTTGCGAAAAGATCATCAGACACAATCCTCTCATCATACTCCAACAGACATGTCTCCGCAGCTGACCATGCTAAATATCCATGCATAACTACCACATCTTCATTATTATTGGACATGTAAAGATAAATCCATGATTATTCTAGTATAAATTCATCGAGTAGTGGTTTTGGGAGAGTTATCTATTGAGAGGAAATATATTTCCAGGAACACCATAATCCAGTGGTTCAGCTTAGGGTTCCCTCCATGCCTCCTACCATTGAGAAACACCACGAAGGTATCAATGTGAGTTTAGAATGAAATTTTGATGTACTGAAGCATCTATCAATCATACCATAATTTCTATCAATCATTGAGTCCCTTTTGGTCAGAATAGATGTGATAATCCTTCAAATATGACTTGAAAATCCATATCAAGTTTAAAGTAGTGGTAGAGTCCATAAAGACCTTATGTGATGAAGAAGTCAAGAAAGAAGATTACTAAGCCATAATTTCATTATTCAGGAAAGATGAGTCTCTCTCATACAATAGAACATACACCCATTTTGTATCAAAAACCAATTTAATTTCATGTATGTCCATCAATGTATAGTCGATAGAGGTTTTGGGATCAATCTCCTCTCAACCTAGACACTACTCAAGCTGGGAATGACTGAGTAGGACTTGCTTATCTCAAAAATGATGATTCATGGTTATGATAGGTCCAAGCAAAGAGAGTGTGTCCAGATTTAGCTGATGACCTTCATTGGTGTCTTCATGTAAAGTGTTTAATTCATGGTTCCCTCAAATAATACCACTTATGAGGTGTTGATTGGAAAACCCAAGATTCATCTACATACAAGAGTCCACTTTTCATATCACTGATTCCTTAGGTACTCATGTAATGTTCGAGTATGGATTATTCAAGGAATTTAATCCTTCTTCTACACCTAGGATGATAGTTATCTTGATTATGGAAATTACTAGAGAAATGGTATGGAATTTTATACCAATGAGGTTGACCAAATAACTATCATAGCCAGATAATGGATGGACTTGGGAGACATTTTCATCCTCTTGATACATCAGTTGGAGGTTATGATGCCAAACATGACTGTTTGGTCTGTCATTTCTGAGAAAGAGGGGTGTTGTGATATTATGTTAATGTAATGCTCGGATATTACCTCCTAGACATATACAATCCATGACCGAGTGATTATAGAAATCCATATCCCTACAAAGCACTAAGATGTTCTCCCCAAGGAAACCATTGTATGTCACACCATCCTTTTTTGGATTTGGGTTGAATAGAAGGAATCCAAGACACCAATGTTTCATTAACATCAAGAATAGAATCCATGGTTAAAGTACTATGTAATTGGTTCAAAAACCTATATCACCTTGGTCTCTGTAGATCCAACGCCCCATTGTAAGGATTCCAAATCTTCCCAAGGTGACATAACTATTCCCCTAGAATCAGTCATCCCACATGAGCCACAACATTTTGCTACGTAACATCCCACTAGTGATGAAGATGATATGGGAGACACTACTTGTGAATTTCAAGAGGGTACCACAACAACCATTAATTAGTTTATTTAGGTGAACCTTTAGATTGATGTGAATATGAAGCTAATGGGGACTGGTGTTACCATGCCTCTTGAGGAACAACTACAATATGTCCCTTAACTGAAGATACATCATTAATTATATTCCAGGAGTTATGAATATATTCCAAGACATGAAACTCTGGTCACCACCGACTAACTTAGCCTCTCATAGAGTCATTTTAGATTCAATAAGCCTCCCAGGAAAATTCAATTGTCTATTACTATCAAGGTTTAGGACAAATATGATAATAATTTTAATTTCAAACTTTATATGGAATTTCACTACCCTGGCTATTTTACCAACACCATTCCATCATGGATGAAGAATAGGTAAATTAGAGTCTATATCAACTTCTGAGATCTCACGTCCCATTCTAATGAGGATTATTTTCCCCTTCCATTGACGGATCTATTGAAAGATTCTAGATATGGGTTCCATGATCTATCCTTTATGGTTGGATACTCAGGATATAACAAGATCTAGATGGAACATGAGGATGAGGATTCTACCAAATTTAGAGCACTACAAATAACCTCATGCTACCAGGTAATGCCTTTCAGTTTGAATAATGAATTATCCACTTATCAGCAGGCCATGAACCACATCATTTAGCCAATCTTCAGAATGTTAGTGTAATTATATGTAGATGATTTGGTGTTCAAATACCACCACCAACAGGACTATCTCATATATATTTAGAATTTTTTTGGCTTCCTACTCTCTTAGAAATTAATTATTAACCCATATAAATTTACATTCAAGATTACCTCTTGGAATATTTTTGGTTTCAGTTTCAGGAAAAGAGGAATCAAGATCGACCCATGGAGGATCCAGACCATCAATTAAATGCCTCTTCCATGAAACCTATGTGATATATAAGGCCATTATGACTACATAAATAGATTTATCCTGAGTTTATCCACCAAATGTAATAAATTTTTCATGCTCATGAAAAATTGTACAGTCTACCATTGGTAAAAAGAGTTACATGTAGCATTTCAGTAAATCAATCCATATCTACTATAGCCTCTAGTACTTATGAAACCTATCCTTAAGAACCATTTAATCCTCTTCATTACCGGCCTGTAATAGCCCTTGGACAACCTTCTATCCTAGAAGAACAATGAAGTAAAATAGAATAGTTTATAATATATTAGTCCCATGCTCCTAGACACGGAGTCTAGATACTCACTTATTGAGAGGAGATGCATTGCTATATTTTTCCACGTCAAAATCTCTATAATTATTTTTATAATAACATGAAACAACCAGTGTATCATGTGCTCCCCCTAAAGTATATCCTTAATCCATTGATGTTGACATTCCATCTAGCACAACGGTAACTAATTCATCAGTAGTTTGACATAGGGTTTTTCTATAGAAAGAAATCAAGGGCCAGGAATTTGATGATTTTACAACCACCCATACGACCCTTGACGAATTGCCTCTAAATGAAGACATCCAAAATGAGGTCATCCTGTTCATGGATCAAGATATAGAATACAATGAGATGAATTTTAAGGATGCATCTCTGAGTCCAATGGGTACAGGGATCAACCATCCCATGATCAATAGAGTAGTCCTAAGGATGACCTTTATCACACCGTCATCAGTTGTTCTTCATACTCATTCCTGATGTTTGATGGATACCCAAACAATGAGGAAGAGTATCAGGCACTAATTATTGGTCTTGATATGCATCTTGAGGTTTAATTCCCCAACTATTTTTTTGAAGTGAGAATTTGACTTAGTCTTCAAATAGTCCAATGCATACTACATCATCTAGAACCTAGAAGTTACTCCATTGATAGAGTGCACTAGGAAGTTGATTGCTTAGTTCCCTAATTATCCAGAGGTTACTCATATTCTCCACTCAGAGAATGGTTGAGCCCATGCTTTGGAAATCCTATCTCACTCTCTTTAATAAACTAACTAGGATGATAAATTCATCCATGTATCTCATCAGTTAATAATTTCTCTCGTCATGTAAGAAAAAATGACAGCCAACAGGTAAACAAGATGACTCTTTGTGCTTATACATTAGTAACACCAAATCCCCTAATATTGGAAGAAATATATGATTTGGAAACTCCTTTAATCCAGTATATTTAGCACGGATCTCTCCTATCCAAACAATCTAAACATGATTTAATCTATCGGTGTGAAACACATTTTACACTATAGAGTGGGCCTAACATCATTAAAACTCTCTACATACATGGGTATTATAGAATTATCATCCATTACATACAAGGATATGATATTCCCTATGTCATATAGGATGTTCTTGACATGTCTGGTGGTGCTGATCATGTAGGGTTGAGGAACTCCCCCCCAGGTTCAGAAGATGTGATACTTTTGGACAACCATTGTCTAATACTATATCGTGAATGCCAAAACATTCCATGACTGTTAGATCCAATAAATCTTTGTAAATAAACATGAACAGAGACACATCATACCACCAAATATTCTTTCCCCACTATGGTATGGGGGCAAGATGTCACGGGACCCTATCTGTGAGAAACATCATTCCAATATAGGTTCATTCTAACAACCACATTTTTCTTCTTAAAGTGAGAAGGCCTAATTCCTATTAATGATTTCATGGCCCAATCTGTGAATTAATTTTCAAGATTTCATATCCTCCATCGAATACAGTCCCCCACTCTATTCTCACTATCAATGGAACCAACCTCCGGGAGGCTAATTTGAATATGTGGTACGCCAAGTACATATTCTTGTCCAACAAAACATCCCACTACCATGCTTTGGAAAACGGAAAGATCGAGGAGTTAAATAAAGAACTATCTAAAATTATGTATAATTTAGAGATATATATTAAGAAGACTTATCCATACATGTTTCTAATGCTATCTGGTCCTATTGGAAGACAAATTGAAATTCCACCCAGGTGACTCCACATTCCCTATTGTACAGAACGAAGACATACATACCAAGAGAGATTCAATTTCGAACACACTAAAAACATATCTATGATCAGCTATTTCGAAATAGGATAGAACATATCCATCTAGATGAGATGGATTACATCAAAGATAATAAGATCCATTAATTTCATAATGTATAGAGGCACCATAGAAAGATAGTAAGAGCATGACATAAAAATGGGTATCCTCCACTCATTCCTTTATGGTGACACAATACCAACACTCATAAGACCAATGATACATAGAAATAAGCAACCAAAGCTATAGCCCAAGAGAGAATGACCTTATAACGTTCATAAGGATTATCCCAATATTGATTACTCTTTTTTGTCCATGGATTGGACCGCATCACTCCTCCAACCAACACTATGTCACATAAAAACTATGTTCTATGGGGAGGAAAAAATATCTTTACCACATGATGTTTTTTTCATGAATCGGTACTGTCACATGAACTTAAACAATAGAATTATCATTCTAGATCCATGATGATAAAATTCATCAACTAGTCAGGTCACACAATCATAAACTGCAGAATTTACATCATAGATCTATGATGTTAAACTTCATAGCACCAACATCATAATTTCATGATGTTAAAGTATATAACAACCAAAATCCAAGGTTTGTGACACTAAACTGTGTAACCATTATTATCTGATCTTCATGAAATGAAAATACCCATCATTATAATGATCTCACTTGAAAGGACATCTCACTCAACTGCGATCATCTACCATTCCATATTAAAGAACAATGTTTTAAATGAATCCTATACACACTAGATACATAGAAATTCTTAGATTCTATATCATGGTCCTTCCACCCAAAAAAATGTCCCCTCCCCATATAGGGGTATGACTGCATGGAGCATTCATTCAATAACTATGTTTGACTTACTTAATTCTTTTGCAGGATAGGTAATTCCACCTAGATCTCTATTCATGGACCCATCCCTGATGATATTTATTTCACATCGTGTTACCATATCAATATCCAAGTGATGATAAACTCTATACTACTGACATCTTTGTTTCATGATGTTAAACTGTGTAATAGAAAATATATTAGGTTCATGATGATAAACTATATAGTCAAATTTCAAGAATCATGAATTTCATCTATGTGATTGTCTTCATAGAAATATGTGTTGTTGTGCGGGGTCTCCATGGTATTCATTCACAACATTTTACCCCTCAAAACACTAAATATATTCATTATTTGATCCCATGGTCTGAATACTATGAACATAATGTATGAACCCTATCGTATGAACTCTATGGCCTTAACTGAGATTATGACTCTATAAACCATGAATTGATACTAAATGCAATCCTCCTCGGGAATTCATATGTGGTGCGTATGAATCTATGGTCATTATTCACATTAATATTTTTGTTCCACTTTATTATTCATATCCCTTTTGGAATGAATACCCTATAGTCAATGAATCATAAAAAAAACTAATATCCACCCTATGGTCCCTGAAACATAACATTAAACTATTACTAATGGTCCAGGCTCCATGATCATAAAATAGGAATCATACTCCAGGAATAATAACATTAAAATGTATTTAAGAATCTCCTGCAGAATTTGTTGTGTGGAATGGTCCTCCTTATTCCCCATTCACGTTAGGTTACTCCAGATGTGACCCACCTATCCCATTGTTTGAGATACTCCACACATTATAGAATGGATTTAATCATATATATTGTGTTGTATTGGGTGCTGATGAGCCCTCATTCACATCTATTTTTTTAGAAAATCTTTCTACACATAACCATTTGAAATATTTCCCCATTATGGTATAGACTCAATGAAGATAAACTAAGAGGTAATTTCCTCAACAAATGACATTAAACTGTGATTCTACCCTTGATGGGTTTTGGATTCCACATGAAAATCTTAAGTCACTTCCATTTTCTATTATGAGATGATCATTTTCATAGATATTGGTATCTCACCACATTATGTTTGAGAACTACATATGGCTAGATTCCATACATATGAGATATGTAGTGATGCTCATACATCGCATCTATAGTACCAACTGCAGATCCATCAAATCCTTAAGCCCATTTTCCCCATTACGGTCTAATCATTATGAACATAAACTGAGAGTAGATTTTCCCGCATCGTGAATTTAATCTATGTGAATGTCCACTTTGGGAGTGTGTTGTGTGCTGTGGGACACCATGGTCATCATTATCATTGGGTTATAACATTCACACCATGCAAATCCATTTCAGAATAAATTCCCACAATGTCCATAGAGCCTAACGTTAAACTGCGGTCATAACCTAGACATGATCAAGATAAATCTCATGTAAGAGTTGATGTTTACCTTATTTTTAACAAGGATGCCTCATATTATAATTATATGAGGGTTAATAAATGTTATCCCATGTCTCGAATTTGGAATTCCTCATGAAAATTATTAGATGGATCAGTCACTCTTTCTGAAAGGATCTCCCCTACCAGTGTTGGTATGTTACCACACAATGTTGTATAAATTTGTGGGGCTTGATTCCTATTTTCGTGGGATATGTAGTGATGCTTAGACTTCTCATATCTGGGCCCAAGATCAGTTTCATTAACCATTTGTCCCCTTTTCCTTAGTAATGGTCTATATATTATGACCTTAATTTCTATAGAGTTCATCTTACTATGTGTAAGTGGAAAGTTAGCATTATTTTTCCGATTCATGTAAATCCATTGTCCTATGATTTTCCATGACACATCCATTGTTCTAATACATCCTAAAAATGGTTGAGGTCCCGGATCCACCATACCCATTGAAGAATGGTCATGATGCACCTTGATTCCATATGTGACATATTACAACCATGCTAATGGCCCAATATACATTAATTATGGCCAGAGATTCTCACCAACCTTTTTCTGCTTAGAAAAGGTATGCGAATTCGTTTTTCTTCTTAGCATAGGCTCACTCATGTAGACCTTGTGATTTACCACTCCTCCAAAACATCATATCCATGAATTTACAAAGTCATTTACTTTATTAAGTTTCATGAGCGATAGATATGTGGGGCAAGTGGTAGGGAGTTATTCCCCCATGATTGAGCTACATGATGTAAAATTTACTAGCACCAGCATCCTAAACACATGATGTTAAACAATTTCATTACACTATGAAATAATCACAAGATTCTACATGTTTGAGTGGCATTGTATGGTCTTCACACGTCATAGCCTCACATGGAATGAAATACTCCTCACATGGAATGATATCCTCCTGACATGAAATGAAATCATCCATTCAAATTCATTTTTTATTCGAGAAAGAATGTAAAACAATGACACCAAACCTAAGGGGGCCTAAAATGGTGCAAGCCGAGGGCATCCCCTCTGACCAACTCCACACCCTCTGTATTCAAGAAGTTGTTATAGGAAATGAAAGTTACAATGGAGTTGTGGTTTTCTAAAGAGGCCAGATGGTCCACAACCAAATTTCCCTCGCACAAAGTATGGTTTACATGGATATTGTCTCCGAGAATAGATCTGAAATTGTGAACAATATAAGATATGGTCCAAGGTGGTGATCCTTTTCCATTCAGGGAATCATGAAGGATAGATGAGTCTGTCTCCACCTTAGGGATGCCAAGATTCTTCTGCAAGAAGAGGGAGAGTCCAGTAAGCATCTCATTGGCCTCATCTTGGAGGTAAGTATCACTTACATAGAATTAAGGTAAATTGAAAACCAAATTCCCCCCAGAACCATGAATAACCCCCCATTTTGATTAAGGCAACCATCTTGCATGGCCAATCTGAATACATCTTAAGGACACATACTAGATAATTCCAACATACCCTTCACCCAAGCCGTGGGGATGGTGGTGGAGAAAACTCCCAAAGACGTAGGAACAAACACACATTTATCAGGATCTATATTAAACTCAATGGAATTGAGGAGTTCCTATTTTTCCCCATCAACCACTGCCATCGTAATTCTTGGGTAGAGACTTGCTTCCTACACCGTAATCAAGGGAGCCTGATAGCTAGGGAATGCGAGTACTAAGCCTGTCCTATTATGATTATAGAAGGAGATTTCCCATGTCCCAACCTTCTAGTGGGAGTTTTGTTGTGGTTTCTGAAGGAGAGGTAGAATGATAAACATGAAAAGAGAAGAATACCCTCTCACAACCTCTGCAGTGCCGCCATAAGTGATAGACATGGCCTAACACCAAAGATTACAATCCTCCGTGATCTCCCATGAATGTTAGGCATGCATGCAATGTAACATGAACTAAATAATACCCATGCTTATTACCCCGACATAAGAATATCTCACCAACCAACTCCACACAGCCCAATGCCTCTTACCTTCCGACGCTGCCTCCTAGAGAAAACTATAGAGAAACTTGTCAATAATACAAGTAACTCCCTACGGTACGTAGGGGGATGCCGTCATGCGGCCAAGCATTGCAGATTATATGCTATTAACTAAGTAGATAAGGCCCCCAAATGAAAGGATGCTATTATTCCAGTTCAGTACATGGATCGTGATCCTATACACTATTGGATTTATGTCTCTAACATGAAGCCAACATGGGGAAATAGGAGAATCCATGTATTCCATGGAAAAAGCTCGACATTACACATCCAGACAGATTCCCAAAGAAGAAACACACTTGTGATTATATTTGTGATAGATGAATATGTGAATATTTGAGGTGTTGATAACTTTTCCCTTCCAGAAACAGTAATCATTAAGTATCTTCTTGACAACTCGTACTGATCCCCTCCCTCCATTAGTATAGATAATTGTTTCATCCATGAACATCATATAGGACATCGACGGATATATTTTCTTTCATCTGTATGATAGGATTTCAACATTCGATATTCCATAGTTTTTGATGCAGCTGAGAGTGTCCTGATCCAGTATGAAGATACTGGGTTAGATCAGTTCCCCCTGCCAGAGGCCCCTAATAGACATAAAAAACAGTGATTCTTCCCAAAGAAAGAGACCTCCACCATGGAATAACTAATACATTTGTAGATAATATCTACTGATTTAGTGGAGAACCCCAATGCTGCGATAAATCTATTCATAAAACTTCATTTGATCCGATTGTAATCCTAGTTAATGTCTGAATTGATCACCAGATTTGATCCATTGGTCTTCATTTTAATATCTTGCATCACATCCTGATCTAGTGCAACATCTCCCTTAATGAAACACCCTCAAACAATCCCATAGGGCTCAATGGATATGTACTAAGGGTGAAGTATAAATATATGGTTGATCATGCTTGCGAGGATCTTGTAGGTGAAATTTCATATACTCTTAGGTCTGTAGTGTGCAATGGAAAGAGGGTCCTTAATCATTGGTATGAGAATTATTGTGGTGGAACATGTTACCATTGGCCGGATCCCTCTATAAATGTTGTCCTAGATAGCCTCAATAATACCCCCTTAACCATATCCCACACCCCCTTTAAAAAGATTAGGGTAAGCAATCTGGGCCTAGTGCACTCTCGAGGTTGAGTTTTATCATAGCTGAGAGAATTTGTTCCTCATCCAGAATCACCTAAATGGCCTAATTGTCCATGCTAGACACCACCGTGGGTATAATATCTTAGAGAGAATCACTTTTTCTTGGATATCGATAATCCCTCCCCATGTTAGGTTCGTCCATGAGATCCCTATAGAGAAAGTGCACCATACTCCCAATAATGTCATTGTCCTTAGTGTTTGTTCCATCATTGAGTTGAATATTATGTTTTATCATGTGTCTTTTCTCTCGGATATAGGCATGAAAAAATTATTTTTTTATCCCCCTCATACATCCACCTCACCTGATATCTCTCTTGAGCCAACCTCTCCTATTTCAAGATCAGATCCTCTCAGTGAGCAATCATGACTAAATACTCCACAATAATGAAATCACTCCAAGCCTCTTCCAGGATAGACTCTAGGATATCAATGATCTATTTCAAGATCCTTATATTTTGGTCTAAGGGAGAAATCCCCCATATCCCTTTACAGAATCCTGAACATATGTTTATAAACATTACCATGATGTAGTACTGAAGTATGCCCACGACTCGGCTCACCCCACTGCTTTGTCACGATATGATAATCGCCAATGCTTCAATATTACTATTGATAAAACCCAAAAGAGTCTAGGATATCCTTGCTAGGAGGTAGAGAAACTTGTAGTGGTGGGTGGTCAGATATGCCTCAGATGAGATGAGTCACCATTGCATTAAGAAACAAGTTGGCAGAGTTGTTGGCCAGACACCGATCGGGTCTCCTCCAGCAGCACCTGCCTCTCTTTTGATTGTTGTACCAAGTGTATCGGCCCCCCAAGTACCCTTGATCAAGAAGACCCATACCCACCATGAAACTCATGAAATCCAAGCTGGCCTATTGAGGGAAGGTACCTCCCCCATTATTTTACCCAAGGTCAATGATAATGTTGAAATCCCCTGTCACCAGCCACGAGTGCTCCTTTGGATCAAAGAAGCCAATTCCCACCCACAAAATCTTTCTAGACTATGTATTGAAGCTACCATAAACAACGGAAACTAGTAGAAACCCTGAATATGTGGTAACATTCGATGTGATGAACCAAATCCATAGAAACTAACTTCTTCCAAAAGAGCCAAATGTGATGATTGATCATATCAACATGCATGGAACCATACATTCTAAAATTGTGAGAAAACACCCCAAGCTTAGTGGGGTTCTGTCTGTATTCGATTACTTCCACAATATAAACCTTGTGTTTCCTCACCTCTGAAGTAATAATTTCATTATTCAACCATCCACCCTGGCCACGAGCATTCCAGATAATAATTGATACCATTTAAAACAAGAGGAGCCTGACTTTGTCCTCTGGATCAGTGGTATTCTTGGAGAGGTAAGAAGAACCTTCCCTTAGCTATCTCATCCTTGCACAAGAACACATTATTAGGCTCTGTGGAGAGGATATAGAGACTGAAGGAATCAAGTAGAGGGAACCTCTGCAAAACCTCTACTTGGCTCCCCCATAGAGGAGGAGAAAGGTAAAAAAATCATCACAGGCACCAGAGCATCAGAACAACCTTAAATATCAAATCATACCTTGGAATAGACATCCTCTGGGAATCCTCAAATAAAAGTCAAGAAAATTGGACCACCCTCCGGTACTCTCCGAATCCTTGCTTGTGGCATGAATTTCCACCAATAGAGGTAGAAAAAACACCATATGATCCAAAAAGGATAGGTGGAATGACATGAAACTATCACACATCCAACCTACTGCAGGAAATGAAAGAGGAATCAACATGAGATTAGAGAGGCTCGAGGCACTTGAAGAGGGATCCTAAGTCCTAAAAAACATCAAGGGACATTCTATAAGGAAATTTGTGAATATAATAGTGGGTAACCAGTGCCTCGCACTCGGAATCACCCTGTGGGACCTTCTCCACCTTCAAAGGAGATGCCTCCCAAGAAGTGCCATCCATGAGGTCCCCCTGCTATGGGAGAGAAGAGCCTCCACCCTATAGAACCATATGAGTCTGGCAAGGACTGCCTGTCTTCTGGTTCCTACACAAGAGATTGGAGTGGCCCTGGTTACAACATGAGGGACATAACTGAGGAAAAACTGGAAACACAATATCCTAGTCCCATGCCACCACATCCTGCGCTTGTAGAGAATTCCATTTGTGAATTGGCTAGGAAAGGTCCAAAATGATGCACAATAGGGGAACCAAGATGTATTTGAAGGAGAGGGGGTGATTATCGGTGCACAGAAATCCACCAAGGGATTCCCAAATGTCCATTAACAATGCTCCATTCTGAAAAATTAGGGGGAGACCATGGAGTCCTAGCCAAACCTCCACACGGGGGATTTACTTACCCTTATGCACTACCAAATACCATGCAACCATGATGAACCACCACCGCCAAAAGGCTCTGGGGGATTTTCACCAGGCATGAACAATGTCTGCCTCCAACTAAAGCATCACACAGAAAGAAAAATGATGAATCACGAAAATCCACACATGGCTTCATAAACCCCTGGAATCCACAAACCGCCTGAAGGCCTTCAAGGAAAGTTTCCCCCCACCAAAACAAGCCACAAGAGTACAAGTAAAGTAAGAGATTACCTCCTCAAAAACCAATAGGGGAATATCCACTGAAATGGAAGAACCATCATGGGTCACCACTGAGGAGACCAGACCAACCTCCGGGAAGCAGACCCTTTGGAAGCCATGGGATGAGCCACACAGAGCATCGCGAATGGATCCCTCGGGCGAGCGAGAACAGAGGGGATATTCAAGGGTCTCATGGGGAAGAGGGGCCTCTGCGCCGGAACATAATCTACAATCAAATGTTTTCAAGTCAATAAATGCCCCCTGAACAGCACCATCATGGTTCACAACAGTCAGAAATATTTGAAAACCACCTGGCACGTGAGGCGCATTCTTTTGATCTATTTCCATTTGTTCAAGTATTATGCAATGAAATCATCCTTGGATAGATTCCATTCAAAATTCCCACACTAAATATCATTGGTTCTTCTTTCATGACACAAAAATAAGACTACTTATTCTTTTAATTTCTCACATCAGGAATGACTGACGTGGTCATAGAAGTTAGTGATGACTATGAAATTCAACCTCCTTACCAATTAGAATCCTCCAAGGCATGAACACTAAAAACCATCAAAAATCCCTTCATGGGACACTCGCCCATGTACTAACCAAACTCATGCTCCAATTATATGGAGACCTAGTTAGGTATATGTCTCATCCCATTTCAAAATAAGTTGACTTTTAATCCTAACCAATTAGGATATATAGGAATAATTATTGAGGGGAAAACCCAATATCCAAATCCATCCACATATCCTCCGAGTCATGCACATAGTATTATTTTTCCACTCACATGGGATAACACATCTCTAACAGGTCCTTTGAGTATCTTAACGTGTATTTCCCACTCCAACTCAAACCATGTGCAGTCCTCTTGTAAAGGGAAGCTTCAATGAATAAGTTTCACACCATCCCAAATTGGTGTATTATTTAATACGAATGCTCCTTTACAAATTGATGTTAAAATTTATGGAAAAAAACTATCACATGAAATTACACAGATGCATCATAAAACATGGGGTTTATCATTGTCTTCTAAACAGGGTACATTGAATACCTCATAGAGGTTCAATCCCATCAAATTATAAAACTAGGTACCCCTATAAGTGGTTAACCTCCATGATCCACCTATATGGGTATTCTGATTAGATTTAATGATTTGAAATTTTCTGATTATATGAAGAACTTCCTGGATCCACCACAAAAGGGAATTCTGATCCACTTATCTTCACATTGTGACATCTTTCCTTACTATGACCAACCTCCTAGATTTGGATTTAAATGGAATTATTATCCATTAGCCTTCACGATGTGACATATTCCTATCATGGGACACACCTCTCGGATCTTCATCCACTAGGTGTTCTGAACCATATATTGGTAAACATCAAGGTGTTACATCTTCCCTCACAAAAAGGAAATTTCTTAATCCACCTCGATTGTGTGTCCGGATCAGTCAATTATCTCACTGAATGATGTGAAAAATGGGACACCAAATACATACCTCACTCAAAACATGGGATGCTTGAGGAAAAATTCATAGAAGATATTCACTTATGGGGTAAGCTAAGTCATGATAAACATGGGATGTCGAGGTAAAAGACATTAATGATATAAACCTTATACAACATATCCCTCATTATCAACACATGATTATTGGGGTTTGGCACCAAATATTCCTCCTTGAGATTCCATCCTATAAGGAAGAGTACACCTGACCAATGTTCCTAGAATACAAACATGCCAGCAATCCCCAACATGACTACTCTAATGAATGATGGTTTTCACCTAGTAATGAACTACTAGAATGTCTAAAAATATGTAGTGTAATTAACTGGTTCCTACAATAATAAGGAACCAGGAATGAGTTGCACGAACATGACTAAACTCTATGAGGGTGACCGGGACTAGGTGAAATGTTTCAAGGAAGAATCCATTGATGGATGATATAAAATACCATCATCCCATTTCTATCAAGGATTTTAAAATGACCTTGAAAGTTAATAAATGCACCCTCTTTTGAAAATGTGGAATGTTTGGAAACAATTTTGATACTAGAACACGTTATCACATGACTCAGCATGCCGCATAGAATGTGTCTGAAATAGTGATTTTAAATTTTCAGATGAATATCCATCAAGAGTTTCAAAGATTTTGTGCATCTAAGACTATTTTCTTGCACTACTTCTAGAACAATTTTATGTCAATACTATGTTTTTATCTGTTACCCTAAGGAATATCTATGACAGAGCCACATTCACTATTCCTTTTTTGGTTTTGGATGTATTTTCATTAGAGAAACATACTCTATACATTACAAAATTAATGGGATAACATCTTTTTTTAACTGTATCCCAAATGATTTCACCAGTGATTTCAAATCCCAGTCCCCAAAATAAAAAAATTATTGGATGTAAACTATAGATACCCTTGCCTTTATTAGACATTAATTCTTGATTTGTTACATAATAATACACATAATACAAACCAAAAGATCAAGAAGTATAGGGTATTCGGGTAATTATGATCATTACATAACAATATAAAAACATGTTGTACATCGGTATTATTGAAAAAATCCATAACATGCTCATAATATTAAATCATTTTTAAAACTACATGAGATTACCATGGGAATTAATAAGAAAAAGGAGAGCTATAAATCCAATTAAGGGAATAAAAATACATATAATGAGGAATGTATTAGTTGTTGGAAAATATGAATTTAAATTGGACATAAAAGGTGTGATAATCATAAAAATTGATAATGAAACATGATATATCATGATAACATAAATCAAACATGGGAAAATTGAGACAACATTAAACATTAAATTTTAGTCATAGGTCAAGTATAACTACAAAGACATCATTAAATGATGAAAAAAGTCCCATTAAATATTTATTTCACTCTCTAAACCCATATTTTTAATCTAATGAGACTAAAAAATTACCTAATTCACTATAGTGCTATATAATTTTGAGCGCACCAATCACGTTCTTATGATGTACATGCATATGTTTTCGACATCGATCATATAAAATAAGGGTTTATTTCATCAATTTCAACCCCATGATCAAGGATTTTGTGTTAAATACATGGAATTCACCAATTAATGATAGATATGAACACCAAGGTGGATACAATTATGTGGAAATGGATTGGGGTTTCACAATTTAAATGTTTGTCAGGAAAAATTGCAGTGAACATTCAGCAGCATACCAACAGTACATAAGGATACCTAAAAAGGTTTAGTTAGAGAAAATGAGACTATTATCAATTGGAAATAAATTTAAATTATGTTGTGTGTGGAAAAACATATCGAAAAATTATTAACTGTAAAAAAGGCATAAAATGTAGAAGAATATCAAATTAAGTGTAGAAGTAATGAATCCCTTACCTTGAGACAATGATCCCAAAATCATAGAAAGAGATTATAGAGAGTATGGGGTTACCATTGGAGGACTATAGATATGGGAGGATTGATTAATGAAATCCTCCATGGTTTTTAACTAAAGAGGAAGGGATTTGGTTGGATAATATTGGAAAAGAGATAGGAGTCCGTCGTTATTTCTCAAACGGTGGTTTTGGACCATATATAATAAATTAATCAAAACCACAATCTTTCCCATGGGGATTTCCCATGGTTTATTTCAAATACGATTTTTCACATAACTTTATATGGAAATGATTCTAACACATTAAGAAATTAACCATTGTGATGTGTAATCGAGTCATGTTCATAATGAAATTATGTTAAAACCATAAAATATAATAAAGTTTTCGGTGGATTAATAATGTATTTATAAGAATTATAAAATAACAAAAAATAATATTATATTATAGGGGGAAAATATATTTGGTTTTGGATACTTATTATATAATTTATGACATTACCTTTGGGTCATTTTAATGTCATAATACACAACATATTAAATTTTTAACTAAAAATTAGACTGTGTCATAAAATTGTGAAAATATTATTATTTGTTAATTTTGACATGATAAATCAAAAAAATTATTTATTTTTTTGAAATAATATTTTTTTTAAAATTGTTAATTTTAACTTTTATGACCAGAATATTCATTTATTGAGGATTGATGGTTTTTTTCAAAATAAATGTTTTTGAACCGTTATACAAATTTACATTTAAATTAATAAAAATTATATTATAATTTATTTTTATTATTTTTTTATGATATATTTTTTATTAAAATATCATTTTTATTTAAATTAATTAATTCTTCAAGAACTAATACCATTAATATTAACAAAAACATAATATTGGTGTTTTATCTTCTATAAATGAAAATATTTGACAATATAACAATAATAAGAAGAAAACATACAAGTTATTTTAAAAAATATTCATGTTCGGATTATTAGGGTCTTGGAACATTGTACTTTAGTAAACTAGAAAATCCCCTAAGGGTAAGGGGCATGATAGTGATATTTTAATCGGTTCTTTTATATATATGGTTTTGTCCACGATCGTGATGATCATGAAATTCTCTTGTAAATAGTTTCCCTTATGCTTTATTTTCAGATCTCAACATGTAAATAGTGAAGGGAAAAGGCAACATATTCTATATCCATTAGAAGCTCTAATAAATGGGCTTCATAGGTTGTGATCCAATAGGTTGAGGTCATCCATTCCTTTTTCTTTTTCAATTGGATTTATCAAAACCATATATTTATAAAAAAGATATGTGATCACTGTTCAATTGATATATTATCAACGGTTATGATGCTTAATGACATTTTTAATAAAATGAGATATAATAAAAAAAATTGGATATTTTTTATATATACATATTACATCATATAAAATTAAATTCAACTAAAAAAGTAATTTTATTTGTAATTGTTTGGTTCATTACATATAGACTACACAGAGTGTATTTGTCTTCTTCCATCTGTAACATGCTTTAGATCCGAACATTTTCGCTGCTACATATAACATTGGGGTACATTGAATATATTCCAAAATATAATAAATGTTACCACATTTTCATGAAATGGTAGTCTCCATGTCGTGTAAATGATACACATAACTCCTAGTATTCCTTTTATACTCCACGATAAGATAAAAGGGACTACACATCGTTTACAATGGTTACGTGGGGTGTAGTACATTATGCCATGTCTTGAACTATCTGGATCTACATGATGATATCATTTTATTACATAATATATAAAATTACTTCATATACATATTTCTTTATCATGATATAGTAACATGAATATATATAGGAATGTACTTCTAGACTACATATTAGGAACATTTATTTTTTCCAAGGAAAACCATTAGGACATCAAGTGTGTTTTATTATGATGATTCATTGTTATTAGTCATTATATGATTTCTTTTTATATGATAGATAATGATGCAACTAACGGATGTCAAAGTTCAGGTATTAAAACAAATAGATATATTTAAAATTAAATATAAACACATGAAATAAATAAGTGAATACTAAATTATTATATATTAAACATGTTACCACTCTGATACCACTTATTGGTTCCATGTGTAGTAGAAGTGTTATATTAAGGTAGGACCATATATGATTTTAGTTTTAAATCATGTGTAATCATTGTGTCACATAATAAAAACATCATGCCCATTGAAAATTATATATTATGTGACTACATTAAAATGTTGGAACCAACATAGAAGAATGATTACATGAAATTTATAATTAATTTTGGGGAAGATATAGAATTTACTCAACTTGTAATTAACTTTTCATTGATGATCTGAATGAATATATGTCATCACACCATAGATTCAAAATAACATCCATGTAAATAATCCATATACAGGTGATCCAAACAAGAAAAAAAAAATCTATGAATGACATTATAGAATTTTCAAGTGCTAGCATGACCAATCCAGATTGCTTGCATTGTTTGTGTTTAATCACAACAATGTTATTCTTAAGAGAGGAATAAATTTTGATGTTATCCTACTAGAATGAGTGTGGTGGGGTGTATATAACTACAAATATATTTATTTCTCTCTAGTGATTAAGAGGTTCTCACTCTATATATTGTGTTATCCAAAATATTTTTCAGGATATATATATATATAATTATATATTTATTATTAAATGTTTAGTGTTTTCTAATAACACAAATTCCAATAATCATTTTATATATACGTAGTTGACCAAATTTCCAAAAAAAAAATTAATAATATTATTAATCAAATTAAATGTGTAACAAATTAATAAAATAAAAAAATTGTTTATTTATAATCACACCATTATGCTCGGGCCCCTTTCTTTGTTTGATATTTTTTGAATCATTAAGAATATTTTTTTTAATAAAAAGATATCACTACATTCTTCCCTAATAAATATAATTAATATTGTATTATATTTATTAAAAAACATTCATTATTATTATTTTTACACAATTATTTTTTTATTAACATTTGACTAAATTATAAAGATGAACCAAAATTGAATAAATAATATATATTCTAAATTTTTATGTTCATTAATTAAATTTTACTAAGATTTTTGGTATACATAATCTATGACCCTCTCAGTGTGTTTCTTATTAGCATAAGGTGAAACCACTTAAATTTAATGGTTAGCATCTAACAAAACATGAAGGTGCCTAATGTGAAGAAGATAACATTGCAATGAAATAGGAATTCTCAAGAAATCATACCATATAATATAATTGTTTTATCATGTTATATATTATCAATCATGTTTTATGATGGTGCCATGAACCTATAGGATCAATATCTATTTATTTGACGTTTCAAAAATAAACTCAGCCTCTAAAAACCAAGCACATGGATTTATATAGGACGTTCCATTCCCATTAATTGTATTAAGATATCAACTTTCATCAAGAAAAAATGTGGTAAATAATTTATCTCATTATTTATTCAAGAAATTTCACTCATGACACAACCGACATATCCTACTTTAGCATGAACATCTATCAATATGCTTTTTTGTAAATATATTGATGTTCATGAGTATGATATCCATTAATGAAAATAAAAAATTCTACAGACCAATACATATGTCTGCATATTTGAACATCCAATGAAATGTTGAGATATGGATTTTCTATTGGCGGGTCTGTTATAATAACCTATTATCTTGATGATTACCAATGGATAACACCATGACAAGGTGTACCAATTTCATTTGAACATTCTACCACTAATAGACTATATCAATAATGTCCCATAAAAAAATGTCATCCCACCATAAGAAATGATCCATTGATAATATCATGGAACCTCTAGGTTCTCATTAAGTGGTGTAATTATATAAAATTTAGCGTGTCATACATTTTTATGAAATTATCAAATTAAAATATAATCGAGAATAATAATCATGATGTGATAAGCGAAATTATTTACTAATAAAAAATTGTAATCATGTAAAAACAATTGGTTCTAGTGCACCAACTACCTTAAATAAGGTAGTGAAATTATATAATATTGTGTGTATAAGTGTTCTGTGCATTTATGATTGAATATAATGGAAGTTAATGTCCTTGGTTGTTGTTGAGAAAGTGATATTATAATAATAAGTAATGAAGAAAAAAATTAATAATAACATAGGAGTCTCATTATATTTTAGTAATTATTGTTGTTATCACACATTTTAGTAAAAACATGGAATGGTCATAGGAAGAAATAGTGAGATTTTGGGGATTTTGGGATGCACAAAACATTAATTTATGGATAAATCCTTCCCAATTATATTACCTAGTTAATAAATGTTGATCTTATTATCTCATTAAAACCAAAATTAGAACAAGGAATATCATATTATATTGAATGGCGAAACTTGTAATTTACTGTTTCTCTTAATTTTTTGTGTATGATGTAGTTCTTCTTGAAATAGAAAAGAACATGATATAGAGATTAAACAATATAATTATCACCTAACATTAAAGCTGATACATCATAGAAATGGAATAAAACATGATAAATTGGACACCCACAAAGACCCTCTCAATCATCTTGTATGAAATAATTGGACTAATCTTCTCATATCCTCCCACTATGGGGTCATCCATAAAATCCAACCATATTTTTAGTAATTTATAAAGGTTGTTAGCAACTACCATTAATCTAATTACATTTGTTATAAATGAATCTTATTGTGAGTGGAGAATTTTTTACGCCATTAAATGTTTTCACATAGTTCTTCAGGGATGTGGAAGGTTTTTTATAAGGATATATTGAAATCAATAAATATGGTACATGATGGATATAGGTGAATTTTAAAGAAAATTCAAAATTTTAAGAGTTCAATGTGATTACTTTTTGATTAACACTACATGATGATGGAGTAGAAAGCTACTAACACAAAAGGATTCTTCTTTATGATAATACATCAATCTATTTGATGTTGGAATGTATAATAATTAGCATGATGATAAAATTGTTAAATTTGTTTTTTTGTTATTCATAATTTGATAACATTGAAAGAGAATGGGAAAATTTTAATGACTTTTAAGTTAGTGAAAAATAGGAATCATATGTTCATGTTGTTTGGATCGAAAAATTATTTCCCTACTAGGGTGGTTTTAAGTACAAGATAAAATAAATTGAACAAAATGTGGATAAAATGATTGTACATGAATCATGGTACCTCACCCCCCCCCCCCCCCAAAGTAAGAAACCATAGAAAAATTTAAATATCTAGCTATGTGTAAAAGTTGGCATACACTCCCCCCCAATTATAAGGGAATACCCACTATAATTACTTTTCTCGAATATGCAGTGAATCTGGATAATAAAACAAAACCCAACAATGATAATTGGAAGTGAGATTATTAGATGATGAAACCATAAAAAATTACCATTTTATAGTCAATTCCACCCCTACCCAACTCCTCTCCAGCTAGATGGCTGGTGAGGTTGGTCACCCACCACATCGTCCATCCATGCCTACCTCCCTTGACATAAGAAGTGGGATGAATCACACCTAATTAAAATACCTTATGAATTATCTCACACATATATTTTTTTTATTGAGAACCAATGGTATATTCACACATCCATTATATATAAAAATATATGTCATTCACATCTCTGCAAGTCCACTAGAGGATATACACCTTATGAATATAGCAGAGATAACATCTTTCATCAAGAATGTTTCCAAATTTTATATAGTATTAAATTTAAGTATATTATCACTTAATTCCTCCCACACCTCATGAAAAAAATTATATTGAATCCCATTGTGATTAATTTGGGAAAGAAAATATGAATTCTATGAAATGTTCAAGGAATTCTGACTAGCACAAAATTTTTTGTCTTCTCTTATTTGTGAATGAATTCCTCTAACAACCTTCTCATAAAAATCTGAACATTTTAATAATGTATATCATTCATGTGCTTTCCCTCGGTCATAAATATGAAAACAAATAACTATAACATCAAAATATATTTAAAGATCCTATTTCAAGAGTAAAAAATTAACCAGTAATGTATTTCTCCCATTTAGAACTACATACAAAATATGAATAGATATATATATATTTTGATAGTTAAATATGATCCTTCATAACATAATATATATCATAATTTATCCTTGATGTATCTAATAATATATTTAACTATGATCCAATTTTAATGTCATTTATTCAACATGAAGAAACTAACTACTCCCACTAAATGTGCAATGTCTGATTTAGAACAAAACATATAAAACATCAGACACCCCACTTCTCTTACATACAGTTTTAAAAACATATGTATCATATATTCTTTACTGTTAAGAATAATAATAGAGGATAACATGACATTAATATGAAGCTGGGTACATATTTGATTATAATCATTTATGTTGATGTGTTTCAGATATTATGTATGTAATTATTCAATATAAACCAAATATTCCCAATATTTCATTCTTGATAAATTTTCATCCAAAGAATATTTTTTTACTTGTCCGAAATCCTTTATATCAAACTCCCTATTTAATAATTCCTTTGTCTCATGGATTTGATCATTATTGGGGAATATAACTGACATGTCATCCAAATTAAGAAAAAATTAAATCATTACAATAATTACCCTTAAAATATAAAAAAGGATCTGAATGAAATTTATTTTAATTGGGATCATGATATTAGAATACAATCTCTTATACCAACACCTCAATTCTTGGTCTATACAAGATAGATATTTTTTAGTCTTGAGACACTGTTTTGTTTCAATTTTTTTGACAAACCTTCTAAACATAGAAATATATATATAATCATCATGATTACCGTGGTGAAAATAAATCATCACATCTCGAAAGTGAGGATGTAAATTATATATAGTACAAATCTCCATAACTATATGAATAGTCATCAATCCAACAACATGAAAAACCATTTCCTAAAAATTAGTACCTTTTTTATTAAGTTAGCTTTTTACCATCCATATTTTATTATTTCCTTCCATTTGGTACCTTCCATCCTTAATGATCATAAATACCCACTTGTTGCTAATATCATTCATTACATGATATAATGTAACCAGATCCCATGTTCAGATATTATTTAGGGTTTCATGTTCCTCATATATTACCACCATCCGTGATGAAATATCTAGAATTTTGGTTGCCTCCCAAAATAAAATGACACTGTAACATATTTCATTTAGTATTGTGAAATGTTTCTCTCCGTGATATAATCAGAGTACCATAATTGTGTATTTTTTCTCATATGTTTTCCATTCCGATCTAGACCCAACTAGAACTTGGTCATCATTCATTTAAAATTCCTCAGATGAAACACATTCATCCTTGTATTTTTTCCTTCACTTCAAAGGGTTGTTGTTTTTGTATACTTTTTTCCATGTGTCAACAAATTTTCATTTTCACCTTATCTTCCAAAATATAAAATCACTACTATTAATATGTTTTTGGGAAGTGATGTCCCAAAAAAAGAATCCATTCACACAATAATAATATTTTAAGAAGGTAAATTTTTTGATCTTTAATCCATATTTTATTTTTATTGGTAATCAAATATTTTAAAAATATTACTTCCAAATATATATATATAATTAAGAAATGTCAGTGGGTTTACTAGTCCATGAAACTTTAATGTTTTCGGACTAGTAACTTTAGAAGGAGATCAGTTGGTCACATAAAATGTGATATTCACTCTATATTCCAAAAATGGTTTTTTGTTTCGTTTAATATTCATCATCATCCATATTCTATCCCACATGATTCTATTCATATACTCTAAAAATCCATTATATTAAGGTGTTTATGACACCGTGAACTATCTCTTGCTGACTTCTTAGGGGAAACAAGTATCAAACTCTTCCTTTGTATATAATCCACCATTTTGAGTCCTCAAGAAATTGATCTTTTTTCAAGATTCAATATCCTTTAATGTTTTTAATTTTTTTAACTTCAAAAAAATATATTTTCTTCTTCATTGGATAAATGAAAAAAATCCTTGAATATTTTTCAATCACAAAGGAAAAGTACAGTTATCTACCCAGTGATATAACTGGTTCTTTTCAAACATATTAATGGATCAACAGTATGTTCTCTTTAATTCTTATTCATGACATCCAAAACATTATCCTACATTTCTTGGTCAAAACAAAATTCTCAAAAAAAATGTAAGGATGTCGTTGAAATCCCATGAAGAAACATCTAATGACATATAATATTATAGCCTCAATCATACATATGACCATGCTTATGATTCCAAAAAGGTCAAAAACAATCTATCGAAGTATGTGTTTGACAAGTATCTCGACCTACAATTAAATTTTATAAATAAAAACATAAAGGTTATTTGATATCTTCTTCACTTTCCTAACCACAAGCAAACCCTTCATAATTACCATCACTTCATTATCGGGGTTATTATTTCATCTGATGTCACCAATGTATCTGAAATAAAATATATTTTATTGATAAAATTTTAGAACATCAAATATTTCACCATGATAAATTTAATAATTTTAATAATATTTTTATACTGTGAAATATTAAACATAGTCACAATCATAGGACTTACTCAAATGAGTGGTATTTGTTAATTATTAAAAATATGAAAAAAATTGGGTAGAATCATCCATTAATTCCACTTATTAGGATGGAAAAATTATTGAACCAATGGATTTGAAATAATTACATGTTAAAATAAAGTGAAAATATGGAAAAATGACATCTTATGTAATGTTGAGACCCTCCAATTAAGGGGTATATATCCATGGGAAAAGAAAAATATATCATTATGGATAAATGTTGGTATTCACTCCCTCACAATTAAAAGGAGATTATCCCTATTAATTATCTCTCTTTAATAGGGGGAATAGGCCTCTCAAAGACAACAAATGAAATGAAATTGGGGCTTAGTGGATGAGATGTTGAAACCATCATGGAATTTTGGGTTTTGGGAAAAAACCACCTTATAAAATACTTTCTAGCTAGATGATTTCTGAGGTTGCATGACCACCAAATATTTTCCGACATAAAAATATGCATCATCATAAGAGAAATAATTCCATTGGCTTCCCTATAAAAGTAAATCTAGTATGCGACATTTATAGTTGTTCATGATGATTTTATGTGATTAACTCTATGATTTAAGTACCAAAACTGTTTTTTGGGACCCCAATATAGTCAATATGCGAAAATATATCTTCATTAACGTATCCTACATTATCCTAGGGACCATATTAATTTCCCTACCAATCCTTATGATTGATGAGGTGGCGCCAGTAGTGACATTGTAGATGGAATTCCCTCTTGAGGATCAAGCCAAGGGGATGAGACTAAAAATCATGAAGAATGTATGTTGGTGACCAACACCTCAATGTCCACACCCATGTCATCAGCAACTTCGTAATTTTTATGACCCTTCACTCAATATGGATTCCCACTAATATATATTCAATGATAATGACTATAGTGGGGATGAGGGACAATGTATTTTAACTGATGGGAGATATATGGGAATCCATGTATATCATGACTAAATATGGATCATTCCATATATATCTCAAAGAACCCCCGATCTCAGGCCAGTATATGACCATAAAAATAACTTTTAGGTTCATAAAATAATAGTCCCTTAAATAAAATGACAATAATGAGTTAAAAGGAAAGAGAAAAAGTGGAAACAAAATGAACGCCATATGTAATGTGGAAAACCCCCAAAATGAATGGTGTAAAAACATATAAGAATATAGAAAGATATAAAGTTTGAAAAATATGGGTATAGAATGACTATGAATTATAAATAAAAAATACACAAAATGAAAACTCATTAAATTGGATCAAAACAACTATAAAAATACCTCACTCAAATAAGAAACTAGGATATGATATTTTATTTGAGAAGTTGATGATAAAAACTAAAGTGAGTGATCCCATTTTATAGGCTTCCCTCGCTCTTCTTTATCCTCCAAAAATATAACTGTTTTTATAATATTAAATAAATAAAATAATGTTATAGAGCTAGCCACATTGAATGAATGAAATGGGGAAGAAAATTTTCCCTCTCCCCCAAATTCATTCAGCTTATCTCCATCATGGTGACATGACTAAGAACAAATCACAAATACAATCTTAATTTCAATCTTCCTAATATTCTTCTCATGTTCATTCAAGTATTATCTAGGATCTACACCATCTCATAATATCTATGCCAATATCCTTCATTAAGAAATCTACTATATTTTTTTATCATTGATATTTATCAATGCTCACAAATCCTTCCTCCACCACAATTTAAAAAATAATATTTCAATCCAATTTATTTGTTTATTGATGAAAAGAGGGATTTTTTGGTCATGTACGAGGAGGGATAACTATCAGAACACAATGAAATACATTTTTCTTTTTATTTATGTCTCCCAACAGCCATTTAATCCAAATTGACAATTTAAAATCCCGTGCCACAATCATGTAATCCACTTTAATCATGTATAAAGCCACAACTAACTGTAATGTGTAATTCCATCACATAGCTCATCCTTTAAGAGAAAACACATAAGAAATAGTGGATTTCATCAGGTTAAAGTTATCTAAAAAATCAGAATCAACATAGCATCTAATTGTAAAATATTATCCCAAGAATATAATGCAGTTGTTAATGTCTCCTTGATGTATCTCAGGATCCTCTTGACCATGTTCCAATTCTCCTATACTATATTAATTAGGTACACACTAACATCTTTCAATACAAGTTCAATGTTATTTCTTGTATAAAACAATGTGAAAAAATTACTCCCACTACTCATTCACACAATACTTGAGAAATTTCCATCATATTGGCTACACTTCTAAGACTCATCATGATTGATAGCTTCAAACTAATTGAATGTTTGGTTGATATAGGAATAAATTCATTCATATTGAAGTGTCCCAAGACGTTCCTTGTTTAATAGTTCTAAGGTGGGTAAATATTACAATTATTTCTATCTCAGTGGATCTATGTCCCATAAATAGTGTGTGTGGGACCCAATTCATTCATATCACATTCCATAGAAAACGATGCTTTCGTCTCCTATATTTGGTCACTACTAGGGCATGTAACTTACATTTTATCTATATAAAATATCATAAATCTATAATAATTACCATCTATACTCTTAATATATTAATAAAAAATTGTATTAATTCTGTCTAGTTCATGGATCATGATATATAAATCAAATAAATTATACCAACTCCTTGGTGATTTTTTGAGAATGTATTGAAATTTTTTCAACATTAATACCATGTTCACATTACCATAACCAGTAAAACCATGTTGTTAAAGATGATATATTTACTCATTAATATCACTATAGAAAATATTTTTTTCAAAACTAGATATTCTAGATGTATAGTGTATATAGTACGTAATTTAGAGACAACATGAATATCATCAGTCTAACAACAAGGGAAAATATTTCTTTTACATAATACATTCCCTCTAAGAATATCCATTAACCACAAGACACTCACAATAAAATTAACATGATTAGTTTCTTCCAACTTGATCTTGTAGAGAAATTTGATCTTAACGTCATTCCTTCCATGAGGTAATGGAAGAAGATCCCAATTCATGTTCATCAACAGGGCTTCATGTTTTTCTTACATTTTCGTTATACAGGAAGATACGTCTAATATCTTGGTCATAACCAATAAATTATATGGTTATCTATCATCTATTATGAGTACTACACATCATTTATCCATGTGAAATAGTAGAACTTCCATATGCGTTCTCTTTACCTATATTTTATAGTCGTAGTTACGGATCATCTGGTACATGATCATCACAAATTTTGAATTCCTTATAGAAAACTGGTTCATAATTCTTTTCACCCTACACCTCACCTATTTTAGTTTATATACTATCTTTCTCCATGTCTTTATCAATAGAAATTTTCACCTAATCCGGTGAAAAAATGAAATCTTGTTGATGATATGTTTTTGAGAAGTAGGATTCATTAAAAGATACCCCTTCACACCATCAACATATCCTAAAAAAGATGCATTCCATTGATCTCGAGTCTAACTTTGATCGTTGCTGATAATTAAGCATTGCATATATATGACTTACAAAAGTATGCATTTATGAATAATTAATGTGTTTACCATTACTCATATCAATCTATTGATATAGATCAATTACCAATGAATGTGATCAATTGATCATATAGAAGGTAGTATTCACTACTTCTTTCCATATTTTTAAGGAAAATCTTATATTTCATCATCACACTTTATCAATGAAACTTGTATCTATTTATCTTCAGTACCACTCCATTTGGATGAGGACTGTTTTCCAACATGGACATGTTCTAGATATATTCCAGTTTAAAAAAGAGTTATACTCCAAACATTTATATTCTCAATAAATTTTTTTGTCCTCAAACACAATGTCTTCTTTTCATATTTAATTTACATTGGTGAATTTAATTCTTTCAATAATTCAAAGAAGTAAACTTTCACCTTGATTGGATATAACTAATATACACTAGAATATTAATCAATTAAATATTCATAGTACATTTATCCTCTAAGGGATACTACCATTGATTTCTAAAAAATAGAATGGATAATATCCAAGATCTCCTTAATACTTGCCATTGAAATTACAAACACAAACCTTTGTTGATTTCTCAATATACAATGATTTAAAAATGGTATGTATAACTTCGTAATTGTAAACATCAAATTATGATTAGAATTAATCTTGTGGCGTCATTTATATATATGGACTATATTCCTATTCGATGACATCCTAAATTAATCAATTAAAGTAGTTGATGAAATAACTTTAATAATTTTCTTATATGCTTTACCAAAGATAACAAACATGTTCTTTGATATCCTCTATGCCATCATCACAACAAGTTATCCATTCACAATTCACATGAGAACTTTCTTAGTGAGAGTCTATCATCTAATATCCAAAAAATTATGTAAAGGAAAAAATATTCTTCTTGAATCCATTTACTTGGTGTACTCCATGAATGGTTTGAACAACATTATCACACAACATTAGTCTGATAGTGCCTACTCCAATGATGCTGATGGTATGATCATTAACCGTGTACATGATTCTTTATGGGATAATATCATTATGATCAAACTATTACTATTGGAATTTCATGTTCCATGTCTCTATTAAGATAATAATCCAAGTTTCATAGAGATGTTTTCTAACATATGTAGTAATCACTTCTTTATTAACTATTATATCTCAATTTCATAAAGTAATCACTATATTTCCATGAGTGACATTCTCACCACCATTATTATTCCAATAGTATTTACACACCTGTCCCCTATTACCACAATTGAAACATTTAAAAATTTTATTATTTCTCTTTGATTTATAAATATGAGTATTTTTGGATTCCATTAGAACCACTCTCTACCATTCTTCCCATTTTATTTGAAAGAGATTACATTTGGTGTAATGTTGTCTATTTTTATTCCTTGTTATTTCACTGATCATAATCATGAATAAACATTCTATAATATAATTTAATTGAAACATATAAATTAATATATTATTATCGAGGTTGATGATATGTTTATCATATGAATCTACAAAACCTCGGGAGGATAATCTTAACCACTCAGTATCCAAAAAAATATAAATAAACATTGTAAGATGGGAAAATAGTGTATTGAGGGTGTTAATGTGACTAGTTAATAATGATGAGTCAACCATTCAAAGAGTTTATAGTTTTATCTTCATGAGTAAGTATTTTTGGAGTGAATTTTCTTTATAAAACATTTTCAGGGTATCCCAACTATCTGTCATCATATTTTTGCATGAAATTCATGATATGGCCCCATTTTCCAAGGCTAGATGGATATTATAAATATCAATCCCATCTATTTAGTTCCATATATCCTTTATCACATCTACTATTTTTTCACCAATAACCTATATGAAATTATATTTCCATAGTACCAATTTAATCTTTATGATTGAAAAATGAAAAATAACTTCCATTGATTTTTTAATTGGGAATTTTCTTTCCTTTTATGATCATTAACAGTATCAAATTTCCCCATGACAAAATTTTTTCATTGATAATTATTTTTTGGACTAGAAAATAATTATTCATTCAATACATAAATAATTTAAAGATAAAACTTCAGTATAGACTTCATAAATAAAATGAGCAACATATGTAACATGGAAATCCACCCAATTTAAAGGCGTAAAATCCATGGGAAAATATAAGAAACCCACTATAATAAATTTATGCTACATAATATCACCCAATTATATAAGAAAACAAAAATATTATCTCTTTAATATGTCGAGAAATACCTCAAAGAATACATCACTCAAAATTGAAATTGTGATATGATATATTTATTTAGAAGCCGATAATGAAAATTATAGGGGGAGATCCACTTTTATAATATTTCCTCACCCTACTTTGCATTCCACTGACAGAAATTATCCAAAAAAAATTAAATTTGGGAAATAAATGTAGGGATCCTCTAACAGGGAATTAATTAACTAGTGATAACCTTAATTCTTTTTATCTCTCACCAAAATACCTATGGAACTAATGAATAACTGTGTTAGTTTTATGAAATTAGATAAAATCTTCCCTCCTCTCCTACATCATCATAACCCATGGTTCTCCATAACACTAAAATAAAATTCATCCTAATGGAGAATTCTTATTTTTTAAATCTTCATTGGTTGGTGGATAGTGTACAAACTACACCCCACATGGAATACATCCATATCAAAAAATGTGTATTTTAAATGTGTAGAAACCATTTATTTGTATTCCATGTGAGTTATCATATGTACATGTGGATGTGATTTTTAAAGTCCAAGGATGGTGTGGGATTGGATAGAGATGTTTCATTATTTTCCCCTCCCACCATGGCTATTTAGCGAGGACCATGAGAGAATTCATTCATAGAATACGATCCAAGAGAGCCCAATTTATTTAGAGAGAAACATGACTCTTAAATGTGTGAGAAATAATGTGAAGTGTGGTATGGGACTTTTATAACTGTTGTTAGTTGAGAAATAAAATATATTTTATCACTCCATTAACCTCTCTTCATCATTACTGAATCAGAAGAAGTGGCATCAGAGACCATTATGGAATAAAGGAAGGGGGAATTGGAGTTTTTTTCATCATTAGTAAATTAATGTTTCCCAGAAACTCGTTTTGATGGAAGATTTTGAATTTTCACATTTATTTGATACTAAGGGAACTAACAATTTCAATAATATAGTTAAAATGAGATATAATGGATCATTAGAATATTTGTTAATGTTTGAGTACTATTGTATCCCCTTTCTTGAGAATAAAATATTGTTCTAGTGTTGATATCAATTTTTGAAATGTCAATGGAGAAGCTATGGTGTGCCATATCAGTTCCTCATCATCGCCAAATCACATCAATGTTGTGAGACAATCATGTCAAGTGAAACTTATTCGATCATATCTTGATCAACCATTATTCGATTTACGTGATCCATAAGTTTTTTCCACCATTTTAAACCATTATTGATGAAATGATAAACTAAATTTCACAAAATTCCACTATATTTTATACTAAATTGATATTCAACAGAAAATCCCCCCACAAGAGGGATGATCCTAATGAAATCATCTAACAACACAATTTGAATGTCTAAAATAGAAATTCTCATTATTTTTATTGACTTATTTGTTTCCATTATTAAAAAAGGATTCAACACTGGTGCCACTAATAAAAATGTTTTGAAGAATATTAAACACAATATGATCATGGTAATATTATAATGGACTAATCAGAACATTTAGCACCACATCCCTCAATATATTAATATGTATGAAATTCAGATGAAGTTAAAAAGTAAATAAAAGTGATGGGCCCCTAAAAATAATAATTATATTTTAACAAGGTTTATGATTATTCCACTACATAGTGGAAAATCAATAGCCAAACACAACATTGAGTTCAAATTCATAGTGAATCAATTGGTGGCTATCGATAATACATTAACTGACTATGATTTTCTATACCAACTACTATTCACACTCCCTAATAGGAAGGATACATTGGTGGTATCACCTAGAAATTTAGAAAATTGAGGAAAATGAACATCAAAATATTTAAATATGTATTATTCCATGAAGAGGCTATAATAAAGGACTCAAGATACAAAAAAAACACAAAATCCCATCATTTAAAATAAAGAGAGAGAATAAGTAGGTTGTATAGGGGTGGGAAGTAGTGGTTGATGTAAGAACAATGAAAGGTCCAAGAATAGTAGGATTCCACCATAAAAATGCTACCATTATGGAATTGAGGTTCACATTAAAGGAAATGGGGAAAGAAAATACAAGAAAAGGTCCAATGTAGAAACAAAAAAATAACCAAGGAAGAACCTTTGATCATCACTAGGGAAATTATTCTTTGCTCTAAAGATGAAGAAGATATTTTCATTCATAGATTATAAAATGATATAGGATGGGTGGTCGATACTATCATGTATTATCATGTCAATATGCCTCATGGGTATTTTATGACGTATAAATTAAGTGATTTCAATTTAGAAAAGATATGGAATAACAATTTTTTGGATATTGATGGCATTATTAATATTTAAGTCAATATGAGCATTGGATAATATCATTCTAAAGATTATTTAACATGTTCCAATCCATCGACTCAAACTATTATGTGGAATACCCTATGATTGTCATGTATATAGTAATATATTTAGCAATGAGTCATGGAAGATGAAAAAATTAGTCTTTTTTCATTTCCTGAGGACACATACGTGGTGTGTTATACAAAACACACATGAGAAATGTGAAGATAGACTCGACGTAGTGAAAGGAGAGACATCATCTAATTGATTACATAGGTAACTCATCCACATGAGCGAATTACGGTTAATTTCACTAATTAATATTAATTTCATCAAGTTTTCAAGGATTCATCACATATTCCATGAAAATAATTCTTTTACGGGAATTAGCTTAAATTCTCATTCAATAATTCAATGTCAACAAGATCATAGTCCTTAGATTTTGTAAACTCTGATGTATGTGGACTTATAGATGTGGATTCACTAAGAGGTGAAAAACATATTTCCTATCTATTATTGATAATCCATCTCGATTTCATTTAGTGTTATTCTTGTGGGCAAAGGATTTATTACTGGTGTACATCATGATGTTCCACACAATAGTGTAGTATAAAATTGGAAGGAAGATGAAGGTTCCTTTCTCAGAAAATAGAGATGAGTAAACACATAGGGAATTTAATTTAATTACATGATTCATTGAATATGACATTATTGGATGTCCCACCGACCCAAGAACACACCAAATATATAGAAACATTTAATAGAACTATCCTAGAAAAGGTTAGGAGCATGATTATTTTGTCTAGGATACCTAAGTTGTTATAGGTAGATGTTTTATTTGTTTAATTCTACTTCATCAATAGATCACCCTCTGTCCAACTAAATTTTATTATTCTATGAAGGATGTGTTCTAATAATCTTCCCTATTACAATCATTTATTTGTTTTTGGATGTTTGGATTTTGAAAATGTTTTTAAAGAGATCAGGAATAAGTTATATGGGTATCTAATCTAGAATCTCCATCATATATGTATATGAGGAGTTAAGATACAATATTTCAAACCTAAATGTGAAAAAATCATCAAACAAAGATATTTCAGGTTTGATAAGGAAAAAATTATCTACAACATTCAAAATGTCGTATAGTATGGAACGGAAAGTATCATGTAATAAATTTATGATACAAAACATGTACCAGAACCACCTATCACTAACGAGGAAGATTTGAATGAAGACTCATTTGTAGTAGGAAAGGAATTAGTGGAATATTACATTGATATGGGGGACCAAATCCTTTGAAATTGTAGATTTAGAACCGTCATTAGAGTTAGTTGATTTTTCCCCCCAAAGATATAAATTCACATTTACAAAGATAATCCTGAAGAAGGAGTCATTCAAAAAAATATATCCTCAGTCAAAGTTAATATTGTTGAATAGAGAGAGTTAGAAAAAAGGTATATTGAAGAAACATCACATCCATACAAACCCATGATATCACATTTAATGGAGTTTTAGATGAACTTTATGATGAAGAAACATACATACAATTTTTTGAAAATACCCAATGGTAAGAAATAATTAATAAACAAATCGGTGTTCAATAAGAATATTGATAGTAGAACAATAGAGATCAATCCCAAATATTATTTACTGGCCTAGAGTTTCCTCTAAAATAGATGAGATGATTTTGAGGATATCTATTAATCATAAGTGATGATGTCTTCAATCCAAGTACATTTTATATTAGTGGCCAGCTTATACCTAGAGCATGAGTAGATGGATGTGAATACATTTTTTCATCATGATGACATATTCAGTGAGATATATATGAATATTTATAAGGTTTTTCAGGGTTTCATATAAGAAACATTTGTTAGTAAATTTAAGAAGATCTTGTATGGAATGAAATAAGCTCCCATGCAGATGTATACTATGTTTGACTAATTAACGGTGAGTCATGACTACATGTAGACCAAGAAGACCAATGTATTTTCTTCATGAGGTTTCATGATGGATTATTATTTTTCACCTATGTTATGTTTATTAAATTTTAATCATTGTGAATTATGTTGTGAAAATCAGCTAGTTAAAGATGGAGTTATCCTGCTCATTTGATATGAAGGAATTAGGAGTGGATCATCAGATTATGAGGATACGTATCATTCCAGACAGAATGAGGATGTTTTTACGGCTATATTTTGAGAATTAGGTTAAAGCTTATCTGATTCTTTTTAACATGGATAGATCCAAATCAGTGAGTATTTTTCTTCTCAAACATCTATGGTTGAGAAAGTGTTTATTTCCACCATCCATGGAATAAATTACGTTGATAGAGATGATTCCATACTCATTAATAGTTGTAATATTTATGCACTCTATGGTGAGTACGGGGTGATACATTTTCCATAAAATGTTGATTATGAGATAATTTATATCAAATCCATGTTAGTAGATCATGGATGTATTGAGGTAGATTTTTAGGTTTAATAAAAGAACATTATGGATAATTTTGTTCCACTTGGGATATTACTGTCTCTTGGAGGGAAATATATATGAATATATGGATATATATATTCATATTTAGAGGTTTACATCTGGATACATCTATAATATTGCGTGAGGTGATGTATCATAGAATTAAAGGTTTCAAAAGTGTATTGCTTTATCAAAAATTTAAGTGTATTAAATTACTGCTTCAGAGGACAGGAAATATATGTTGCGGGATAAGTTTTTTCAACCAGATCCTGTAATTAGATTGATTGAGAACTGGGTACATTGTGGCATTCAATTCTTTTTAGACATGAGTAAAAACTCTATATACCACACCAGGATGAATCATGTTTTTTCTATCATTTCAATTGAAATTGTATGGATCAACCACTTATGCAACATGTGAACATCAACATAAATTGATTAACCAATAGATATGCTAACAAAAATGATTTTTAGGGTGAATCTAGATCATTCCAGTTTCATTAGTTAATTGTATCTAGAGGGGGAGAATCAATAGAGTATTATTTTGTTGAAATTCATTGTTCGATGGATAGTTGAATAACCACACCGATTATGGAATATTTGTATCATTGATACTACTAGATTTACATTTCCAAAATATATTAATTTAGTATCCATGGGAGATTTAAAAGGTATAGGTAGCCTACAGGTTTGATGTCCAAGGTTGTTGTGGGATTGCAGGTAGAGTTTTTATGTTTGTACTACTCCCACCATGCCAAATTAAATAGGCCATGAGATAATTCTAGAATCATCAATTACATGCTAGTAGGGCTCTTTTTATTAAGAGATAATCTTGAGTATTCCATGTTTGAGAAATAATGGTAGGTGTGGGCGGGGTCTTTTATAAAAATTATTCTTTCTGGAATAATGGTTTCTTTATCCCCTGATTCATATCTATTAATTATCGATGATCACATAACATACCCCTTCCCTAATGTACATAGTGTTTATAAACAATAATTTTATTATGCCATTGCATGTGAGTATCAGTTTGAATATGATAGCAATCATGATTTGAATGAAATTGTGAAGTCACCTCATGATCGTAAATAGCAATTCCACATTATTATGTATGGTTTTCATACAATGAAGAATGTATGTAACTATGAAATTTTCAGTATTAAATACTGAAGTATGTTCAAAATTATTGCAAAAAACACTTATGTTACATGATACTAGACAACATTCAAGTTTGTATGTGACAGAGTTTTTGGTATGGGAAGTCTATTTTTGATGCATGTTCTTTGCAATAATGATACATTATACTAAATGAAAATACCCTAACACCATTACTCTGGAGCTAGTGACATACATTATTATATTTTCATAATGAATAATGAAATAAAATCGTAAATGACCAAATATTTTAGTTTTTTTGAAAACTAGATAAAAATAATAGTTACAATACCATTTGAAATGAATAAAAACATAGAAACTCTATTAGAAACCCTCATAAACTCATAGATTATTTCCAGAAGTAATTCATAACATATATCTTCACATCCTAGGAAAAATAAAATAAAAGAAAGGGGTTAAATATCATACTTAGTAAGGTTAATTAATAGTTCTTAATATTACATTAATAAACATATACAATTAGTTAAGATGAATAAATTACAACAAATTCCATTAAAGAATCATCTTGAGTATATTATGGGTCAAATAAAAGTTGATTTATTGATTCTATATAAACAAACAAATTAGAATGAAACTCAACCATGAATATTGTAAAAGTTGAATAATCACATGGATTATCAATTACTGATATCATAATGATGGAATGTATAAAAACAGACATCATAATCATAATTTCAGGTATTTGAAAAAGAAACCATACATAAATGGGTAAAAAACCCATTCTAAATTATCTCATTAGACCTATTGATACATCGAGGGGCTATAATGGGCGTTGCCCAACATGTTCTATGTTAAATACATTTCAGAACCACTCAATTTATTGGAATATTTTAAATATATTTAATTTGTTATAATCCCAAAAATTTATATTTTAATTTCAATTATCCCATTTTATGGTCATAGAATCATTTAGGTTATGACCTGAAAAATGCCTTAATTTTGGTATTTAACAAAATTAATATATTTATGCCTTTTTCCCATAAAAGTTTATTTACGGATATTAATTTTACAATTTTTTTTCATCAGATTTAATAAATATTGGGATTCATTAAAAGTTTTTGGACCCAAATTTTGATCCATAGTTTGAAGACCCAAAAGAAGCATACAATTCATAGTTAAAAATTTAGTTACAAATAGGATATTTTTGAATATGCGCATATATATCATAAATGGAATCCCAAATAGAGATATAATTGTATAATGACAAATATAACATCTTTATAAGAAACTTTCATAACTATATACTAACATGGTACCACAGATATCATGGCCATAAATCTATGGGAAGTTAGATTTTAGAATATAAAATATTTTTCCTAGCCAGAACAAATTGTCAGCCTAAATTATATATAATTTTTTCTACACATGTTGGAAGAAGATGGAATTTTTTGGTAAAAAAATAGGATGAATTTATCAAATTTAGTTTTAGTAATGGTTCTCTTATTTGTTGAAAAATAGAATTCCTTGTGAAAAACATTGAAGGATTTTTATAGAATAGAAAATTGAACCATTAACGAACCAGTATGTCTTGAAGCCCATTAATGGACAAATATATTTTCCAAAATCTTATTATTATCCAATAAAAAATAGGATGGAGTTTATTTAAGTGGAATATTTTAGGATCCAATCTCTGGATGATGGCCTACTGTAGATTTATTTACATGAGTTGTTTTTTTCTGTTAATTTCATTACTCTACGATGTCTCTCCTATACCACATCAACTCAAATTACCTATCCATGGAGGGTAGTTTCATTAATATACTTGGAATGGGGGAGGCTATAAAAATGTGCTATATTTGTTTTCATAATCCTATTCGATTATATACTTTATTATGTATGAGCCTTTAATTCAATTTTTTATTCAATTTTAAATTCTGAATGTGGTTGGTTAGGTATTTATTTTGTTAATTTTAATTCAGCTGTCCAATGATACATATACCCCTCCACCCAATTCATTTATTTATATGGTGGAATAGATTATAGTTTGCTTGTGTGTGATCGATAGACATCACCAGAGATGAAAATTGTATGTTTGATTATTGGTTTATCTGAGAAGAATAATTTCTAGTTAGGGATTACAATTTTTAACCAAGAAAAAATATTTTAGTTCTACACACACAGAATGTATGTTAGACCAACATGAGTTGTCTAAAGATAATGTTATCAATATAACCACTAGTTAAAGGGTGATATATAACATGATAGATGAATATCTCTCTGTCCAGTCATAAGAAGAAGTAGTATTAAAATTTGGAAACCATGATTGCATGACACTAAGTCTATCAAAAACCTCTCCAGTCACCGTAATTTTCAATTTTTTAAAATAAATAAAATCAAAATGTTAATTTATTTGACATTCTAAAAATTAATTAAAACCAATCATTTTTATAAAATCTATACAAACATACAACATAATTTGTTGTGCACTACTCTTTATGAGACTACCTAGAGCTAACTACTATGTTATACTAAGGTAAATTAAATATTGTTTTTCTCTACCACCAAAATATCATGACTCAAATATGGATCCATTTCAGGGAAGGAAGTTCCTAAAAACCCAAAATTAAAAAAAACTCTTTCAATGACCCATAGTTCGAATAACCATTTAATTTAATTTCATCGTGAAATTGAATGAAAAATAACCCAACTGAGAAAAAATAATTTCAATTATATTTTTAAGATATATAGCTCACAGATTCAAGTGACACATTTAGTGGTCACTATGATCCTACAATAATGGATGGATATCCCAACCAATCTCTATGAGATCTCTTCACATCACAATTATATAACCATTTAGAACTATAATTTATCCCTTCATTGAGAAAGAAATTTAATTTCACATTAAAATGATTTGAATTCTTTGTATCTTCCATGTGTTTGTGGGAGAAGACCTAAATAGTCATATTCAAGAATTCTAAAATGGTTGTGCCAGTTGAAGAAGATAAGAAGTTATAGTTGAATTGGTGAGGTAGAGGGAATTTAACTTCTCAATTGATTTATTTGAAAAATAATGGTTGTAAATTCTACAACTAGGGGAGTTCCATGACTAGGAAGATCTGCAAATATGCATCATGAAATTTTTTTTCCTACATTCAGGAGAACAAAACTCGGAAAATAGGTCTATGCTATTAACTAGTCAACTGGAGAAACACTTTATGAGAATTGTGAGAGATTAATTAATATATGTTCTATATTCATACTTCAGACTTTATAAGAACCCTACTTCCTTATTTTCATATATCATGAACTAGTCGATAATTATTGAAATTTTCGTGATGCCTCATCTGGAAGATCCTTGATAAGAAAATCACTAGAATATGCAAGAGGATTGATAGAAATGTTTTACAAAAATCAAGGGAATTCATCACTAGAGCTATTTCACTGGAGGAATCCATGGGGAAAGTGCTTGTTGTTATTCGTCACACTTACTTGATGTAATTTAACAAAATGAGCAATGAGATGAGTAAAATTTATGTGAACAATATAAAGGAAAAGCAAGGGATGACTGAGGTATGTGATTTATGATCTTCTAAATATCATTACACTGATAAGAGTCCAAAAGTATAGGGGACTGAATATTCTGATGTTGCATATCAATAAAAAATTTCCTATCAAGCACCTTAACACCAAACCCAAACATGATATAGATTCCAATAGAACCAGGATATGCCTTCTTATCAATAGCAATCTTGTATCCCCCTCCATTCTAACAACAATAAAAACAACCCTTCCAGTAATAAAAATTCATTCAACCACCACCATGATTATAAAATAATTATGACTATCCTTCCACATGTGCACCAACAATAGAATAGAAGAAGCGAAAGGACAACATTTTTGGTTTTGAAGAAAAAAACATAATATAGTAGATCAATTTGGATGTTTTAAGGAAATTATGACAAATATCAAATGTATATTATCAGTACAGATAGTTTCAAATATTAAGGAAAATGTATTTTTGATTACAAAATGATGTGTAAAAGTGATCCTAAAACCATACTAACAAAAGGATGAATAATTTGAGAATAATGATGAGGAACCACCCATCCATAAAAAAGAAGACGGTAAGAAAGTTAAAATTAAAAAAAAACAAAAATAAATACACCAAATTCCCATAAAAAACCAGTAATGAAAAAATAAATATACCAATGAATCATTACCATATAGATTAGTTGACTTGAATAAGGTTGAAGAAGATATATTTTAATGGAGAATTTCGAAAACCATCCATAATATTGAGCTAAAAATCTCTCTACTAACTAAAATCCAAAAAATCCTTATGTATTCAAAATTATTGATGAGGTAAAGCCCGAAAATAAGGAAGTTGGATGGAAGAAAGAGAATAATCATTGGAAAATCATCATAGCAATGATCAAACAACCCATACAAAAAAAATTCCTAGATTCATGGAAATAAAATATTCCATTACCCATTGGGTCATTAAATTTTACATATTCGCTATGTGATCTAGGAGCTACAATAAATGTTATTCCCCCCTCAATATTTTAATCCAAGATGATCAGAAAACAAAAAACCAACTGGAGTGGTGGAACAATTAGAAAAAATATTCATCATTTTCCGATGTGGAGATATAGAATATGTACTCATGTGAGTAAGATGATTGATCTTTCCAACATCATTTAATGTTCATGCTATTGGAGAAGACAAAAAACCATGCCACTCCCCCAACTTCATGGGGAGACTCTCTCTAAAAACCAAAAGGACATTCATCAATGTACATCATGGAACATACACTATGGAACTTGAAGATATTATAGTACACTTTAATATTCATGATGCAATGAAATATGCTTCCATTAATCACTCAATTTATGTGATCTCCCGCTAAGAAGGTATATAACCAATTGATGATTTAGCTTTGATTCAAGACTTTTTATCATTAGGATAACATTATTCATATGATATTTCCAATTCCCAATAAGCTAAAACATATGATATCATGTTAAAGGAAGCGGTAAAATATGACCTATGTTATGATTTATTAAAATATAATAAGATGATAGCAGAGATTCCATCCATAGAACTAAGAATCCTAAATTGAATATCATCACTTAGATAAACCACATGTCCGAAACATAAGACATTTCTTAGTGATTTTAAGTATGGTTAGCTAATATAGGAAAAAAATATCCGATATTTATTTTTAATAACCTATCCCTTTCAAAATAACGAACTTAGATTGAACTTCTTAAATGAAATAGCCAAGATCAAAGACGCAGTTTAGGTGATATACCTAGAATCAATCCCAAACTGTGGTCTCATATATTATTTTTAGAATGTGCTTATATAACTGTTAGAAAACCTTCTGGAGGACCCAATTCCACTAGCATGGAGGTTGTTAAGAAAGAGATAGATAAATTTATAGCAACAGAAATCATTTACTAAATCTATGATTCTAAATGGGTAATCCAAATTGATGTAGTCCAAAAGAAAACAGGCCTGAACTCGGTTAATAATTAAAGAAATTAATTAATCCCCATGAGAGTATAAAATAGCTAATGAGTGTGTATATATTACAATACGATAAATCAATTTACAATAATAGACCACATTCACATTTCCTTCATCAATGAGAAGCTATAATTGTTATCTAGATGAATTTATTACTAATTTCTAGAAGTATTCTCAGGATTCAACGAGGTACATATCACACCAAAATACCAAGGGAATATGACCTTCACTCGTGCATTCGGGATATTCCCCTACAAAATGATTCCTTAAGGGATATTAAATGGATAAATACATTTCATTGGTGGTTGTTGATTATTTTCTAAGACCATATCGATGACTTTCGTGGGGTAAATTTTAATGATTTCATTGTTTTTGGTAATTCATTTTATAATTGGTTAGGTAATTTGGATTTTTTTTGAAAACATGTGTTGAAAAGAATCTTCTGTGAAATTTCTAAATATATTATTTCTTGGATAATAAAGGAATTGTGTTAGGGCACATATTTTCAAAAAAATGGTTTGAGGTTGATAAATCAAAAGTTTATTTAATAAATTCCTTTCCACATCCAACTTGTTTAAAACATGTTAGATCAATTTTAGCACATTTAGGATTTTACAATGATTTCATCAAATATTTTAGTAAGATTTTTCTTCCTCTATCTATATTTCTACTAATGGATGTTAACGTTATAGTTGATTATTCCTGAAGAGAATAATTTGGAAAATTGGTGAAAAGGTTGATTATACCTCCAATCATGAAACCAATCAATTAGTAATAAACTTTAATGTTTCATTATAAGGAATCAAACCAAGTTGTTGTAGATGATCTATTAAAAAGTATAAAAAAACATGCCTAATGTTTTATAATATGAATCAAGGACCTTGGATGTCACACAAATAAATTACACAACTACTGAGAATGGGTTCCATTTTCATCTTTTCAAGATATAAATTCTAATCATTTCATTTTGGAACAAAGTTTTTTTTCTAAACATGCATCACTCAGGTATTTAATGAAAAAGATAGATTCTAAAAAATGCTAGTAATTATGATAACACACATAAAAGAGTTCAATTTAAAAATTAAAGATAAAAATGGAACATAAAATTTGGTGTATGATCACCTAAACTGACTACCCCACACCAGTCATTCTTAAATTCCCAACTAGTACCCACTTAATGTTGAGATTCCTAGAGAAAAACTCTACATCATCAATAGTGATGTATGATGGTATACCATTATTTTCAACTATACAGTAAAATATCATATTCAATATATTCTAAAAATTTATTGACAACATAATCATAAAAATGAATTGAGATTTAATATTTTGGAAGGCTCTTTTGTATAGAAAATTTGAAATGTAAAATCATAATAGGAATCATACCTAGAAGAAAAATTGAATCAGTGTTTGAATTCTGTCATAAATTATCTTGTGGATGCTAATTTATATCTAATAAGATATTCTAACATGTTTTAAAATATGGAATTGATTGGTCCACATTATTCAAGGATGCTTATGAATTTTCTAAAAGATATGAAAGATTCTAGTTTTCTGGTAATATATCAAAATGATATGAAATTCCTCAAAAAACAATTACATTTTGTGAAATTTATGAATTATGGTTCTTATAATTTGTGGGACTATTAGAGATGTCATCTGTAAATTCATATAATCTTTTTGTTATATTATATTTTAGAAATGGTAGATGAAAATGTCAACGGGACTGGTGATGCTAAAGTTGTTTGTGATTTTTTTTAGTGGTAACATATTCATTATGTTTGGAGCATCAAGATAAAAAATCTGTGACTGGGGAAAAATTTCTATAATTGTAAAATGGAAGTATTAATGAAAAATTGTGTGGTAGAACATAAAATGTCAACATCATGCCATCCAAAAATAAATGGCCATTCCGAATTCTCTAATAGAGAAATCAAAGTCAATCTAGAAATAATTATTTGACCAGAGAAGAATGACTGGAGTGAAAGGTTATATGATAACATATGGTACTATAGAAGGTTAAAAAAGACACCAATATAGAAGAGAAAATATAGATTGATTTATGGAAAGGGATGTCACCTTGTTGTAGAATTGGAACATAAAGCATAATGGATTTATGAGAGGTGATTATAGACCTTGTTAATGTTGGGAAAGGGAGAAGATTATTTTTATAGATGGTTTGGGAAATTAAGAGGGAAGAATAAAAAATTAAAATATAGACAAAGAGATGACATGGGTGTCCCATGATAAGATAATTTGACAAATAACCTTCAAACCTGAAGATCATGTCCTGTTATAAAAATCAAGACATAAACTAATGTTAGGTAAACATCATTCTAGAAGGGAATGTACCTTTAATGTTATTCACGTATACTCATTTGGTGCAATGAAAAATAAAAATAAAATATGATAAATAATTTTCACAATAAATGGACTAATGCTAACGAAGTTCCATGGGACCATACCTAAATGACCTATAGAGTAGATCATAGTCCGTCACACGGATAACCAATATAGACCTACATGGTTTCATCTTTCCTTTACACATGATTAAAAGTAGTAATTCCAAATTTAATATACATATATGAAAAATTAATTTATATTAATTGAGGTTACTGTATAAATTATACTTGTGGGATGGAATCATTTAATATAGGAATTTTTTGAAATTTTTGAATTTTTAAGTTGATAAAACTACATTATAGAAAAGTGATTTTGGGAGGCAACCCATATTTTTTTTCTTTATTTAAATCGTCCCTTCCGTAATATTCTTGAAGTATTGAATTTTCCCACACTATAATTGGTTTTTTATGATTTTTTATGTCCATTAATGAAAATGATCCATGGTTGAAAATGGATAAATTGAATAGATCAGACATGATGAAAGTGTAACAGAACTAAACTAAAATAACAAGACTCGCATCCCTATTAATGAATCATTGATAAGTGGAGGTCAATTTTTAATAAAATATAATTTTAAATCCTTTTATTTATATTTTAATATATGTTTTGTAACATTCAAAGAAAATTTTCTTGCTGAATCTTGAATTTATGGTATATTACAATTATCTAGGAGACATGAGTTTCTTAGGAATCCTATTATTCCATTTTTTAGATTTCAATTATTATGAGATTGAATGTGTAAAATAGAGAATTAAAATTTTAATTTGAATAATGGATATTAAAAAGAGGTCTCATAATTTAAGCAAAGTAATTGATTCATGTAAAAAATCTCAACAATTTTTCATGATTTTCAATCCAATGTAAAATATTATTTTTAAACACTTTTAAGGGAAACGTGAGAACCCTCACATCAATGGTAGATCAAAAATCCAAAAATAATAATATAAAAGTCAATGAAATGATTTATCTAGTTGGATTATATATCCATAAACCAATTATATGGAAAAGTATATACCTGAGATTTTGGATAATATTTTAAGATGTATACAAATTTTATAACAAATAGTCCCAAGATTGAAAGTATTACTATTTGTTAATATTCCCCATGTTCAATACTCTAATAAATATGTGGTATTTCTTTTTAATCCACCCTATTTTCTCCATATTAGTGTACACCTAGATAAATCTTCCCATAATTTCGTAATCATCTTCTTTCATTGACTTAATATTTATAATGCCCTCCACCATATCTTCACCCATGTTCATGAGAAATTATATATTTTAGTAATGAAATTCAGTATCCTGGTGTAGGGGGCATCAGGAGATTTCCACTCATAGTTGTTTAGGAGTTAATATATCCTCCTTATCTAGACATGTTTCCTATAATGTAATTGAGTCTCCACTGATGTTACTTGGTCATTATTTCTGCATCCCCTTGAGGAACCACAAAAACATATGAGGTATCCTCAAACTGATTAACATCCTTGACATTCTTTGAGAACCTAGTGTCACTTATTTGGTGAGACTCTATGCCACCTTCTACTATCTGGGGCTTATGTTCTCTTCGATTTACTATACATTTTGGCTAACCAAGTCTTCACATGCCAAAGAAGGCGTGAGTAGTCTTTATGTTCCTTTAATAAATGATTTCTTGAGACAATGAAACTCCCTAGGTCACTATTTTATTTATTTCCCTTTTTCATCCTTGGATGGGATTTGCATTTACTATACCCTTTTATTTAATTATCATCTAAGGGAGTATTTAACAATCATAATTTGGTTTTTAGGGACAATTGGAATTTAATTCAACCACTCCATAGACACTCAAGATGTCAGTGTTGTTTTTCAGACTTATATAGGATGAATTTATTCTCAGAATAGACCCCTAAATCTCATATCTTGGTGGAAAACCATTATTCAAATAAAGGGTACTGTTTCTATCAACAAGGGACCTTCCATCGGTTTGAATTCCACCATCCATAACATTTGTATAAATCTTGGGTTCCAATAGAGTCTTCTATCCTCCATCATTGAATATATCAGCAAAGGTAGGGGAACTATGTTACTAGACACACATTGGATTATATTGGATGACTTGGGAATGGTCAAATCTAGTTTTAATAGTGAAAATATGTCTTTTCATATTTTATGGGTATGAAAAATATTTGGGTTAGGAATGAGAGGTTCCAGGATGTGATTTCACAGAAGATATGATCCACAAATTACCGAGTTAGGGATGAGTCATGTTTCAATTTTTTTATCCATTTCTACTTTCCTCATAGTATTTTCATGATATTTTAAATTAGATTAGTGGAGGTAAATGGTGTCATGGTTGAAAGGATGTCATACATTATATGAAAAAATATGGGTGTGATAATAATAGTAGATGATAATGGTTTTTGATTAATTTATTGTACTCTTTATTTTTTCCTTTTGAAAGAAAAATGGAAAATGAAAAAAAATAACCAAAAAATGTGAAAAATATGTTGTTATTTATGAATGCTCAAAATCGCAATTCACAAGACCTGTTATTTTAAACATATGTGGTTAGGTGGTAGATGAGAGTTTTATTTTGACCATTACATTTGAAAAAGGAGAAAACCTATATTTTTTTGAAAATCAATTATATATTTAGAAAAAAACATTACATATGGTGTACAAATAATTCTTTATAATTTATATTTATCATGACCTTCCATTGATCCTGGGTAGTGGGAGTTGTTATAATTTGAAGGGGATAATTTTATGGATCTTTTAAATTAGATATTCTTCAATTTGATATAAGATATGAACCTTTTCATTAAGACTTAATTTTTAATCATAAAATCCTACCAACATTAATTATTCATTTTATTAAACCATTTATTTACAAGAAATAATTAATTAATTTTTTTTAGTCTTTATAAAGTAGAGAATGTTATTGGTTTACCAGATTATAGATAATGAGAATGTTTTCATGATATGAGAATAACTCCACATGAATTTTATCATGAGTGACGATATAAAATATTAAAATGTGTCGATGATACAAATTTTTAATGTTTAATAATAACAAATTTAAATGCATGAATGAATGAAATGTGAAGTTATATCAATTTTTAAATGGGAAATATAAAATACATGAAATGATTATTTCATATAAAATGGAAAATTAAAATGATTTTTCATGTGACATTTGATAATTTTATTTGAAATATAGGATTTTAACTTATTTTCCTTGAAATTTTAATAATAATAATATTAGTTCCCTTTGATTTATAATGATGAGATTTTATGATTGAGGAAAAAAATGGTTTATCTGTTGGGGTATTAACAAAATAAATTTTCATTCATATTTTTAAATAAATCTCTACGTTTTTAATCCCATAAAATTGATATTTCAATGTCAATTGTAACATTTATGGTTATAGAAGCCTCTTAGACTTCATTAAGAAAATACTATCATTTTAAGATTTATCTATTTTAATTTATTTAATTATTTTTTCCAAAAAAAATTATATAAAGATTTATTTAATGAACATAATTTTTTGTAGTCTTAAATACAACTTTTTATTCATTTAATTGTTCTGGACCGTAATGTGAATCCATCACATGATGCCCCAAAATAATCTTATAATTGTGGCCCTATAATTTTTGCACATATCTAGAGATTTTAAAAAAAGGCCTATATCTCATACATGGGAGAGAAAATGGAGTTGTAATTCGAGAATGATAAATATTATATCATATTAAAAAAATACATAAATATGGCCCACTTAATTCTATCTATATCATTTCTATAAATTCATGGGAAGATAGATTTATGAAAATTAAATATTCTTCATAGATAGAGTAATTTTTTAGAGTAAATTGGATATAAATTATTCTATTCATGATTAATAAAGCTGAATTTTTGTTTTCCAATGTAGAATAGATTTTTGAACAACCTTCTATAACACACCATTGGATTATTCTATCATACAAAGGGTATTCAATGTGAAAATATGTGAATAAAGATTCAGGATCTAAAATTTGAACTGTTGACAACACATTATGTATCAAAACCCATTAACGAACCATTTTAATTCCTCCAAAACAGATTAATACCTATTAATAATATAATATTTGAGTATTAAATAGGATATATCAGTGACAAGATTCCTAGTAAATGGTTTTTAGTTGATGATTTACCTTCTTTCTTCTTTATTTATATTCATTACTCTGCGATGTCTTCCCTCTCCCTTATCAACTAGACTTCATCATCGATGGATGAGTAGTTTCCTTGAGTGATCGGGAATGTGGGAAGCAATAAAAATTTTATTTATGGAGTTTTTTATCCAATTAAATAATATCATTTTTTTATTTCTTCATCTTCTTTCAAATATGAATTCGATTTTAAATTTCGAATGCCATTATGATAGGTTTTGATTCGGTTAATTTTAAATCTTGTGGTCAACGATCCATATCTCTATACACCAAATTATATTCTATTTATGGTTTAATATGTCAGGGTTTAATGATGAGTTGTTGATGTTCATCACCACATGTGTAATATTTTATGTAGGATTATATGTTTATTAGGGAATATAAATTTGTTGTCAGGAATTTACCTAGATAATCATGAAATCCTTCTATAACTATAGAACAAAAGAATGAAGGTAGAAAAACCTGATGTTTCAAAAAGAAGTATTCTCATAATAAAAATCTTTAAAATGGATAGATAACACAATTAGTATTATTCTATCTCTTACAGGTCAGTATAAGAACACAAAGTGAAATTTCGAAACCATGTTATCACGACACATATTCTATCCTATTGAGCTCTGATCAAAATCAGTCTCACTTTTTTAAAATAAATAAAATAAAAATCCATCATTCTATAACTTTATCAAAATTAATTAAAAAAAATATTTTATAAAATCAATAAAAAGTGACAACTTCATTTTTTGTGAACTCCTCTTCAAGATACAACCTAGAGTTAACTAATATACTCTACTTGGGTAATTTAAATATTAATTTTACATTACCCACAATAGGTGTGCATGTATCCCTCTTATGTCGAATAAAAATAAATCATTAAATAAAATTGACTTATTTCTATTATAAATATTTGAATCATAATCATAGATAAAATCACTCTGACAAAATCATTGACAAATTCTTGAGAGAAATACCCTTTTTCATTGTAGAAATTAGTTCTTTGGAAATGTCATTTGTATTTTTCATAAAAATGTGATTATAAACATTTATAGCCCATAAAAAATATATTTAAAATATATTTTAATAATATGAAATAAAAATTAATAATAAAATATTCAAAATGATGTAAAAACATGTTAAACTTTCTTTTTAGAATTATTAGAAATGAGAAACTTTATTGCAGTTTATGGGAAAATATAAAAGTGGCTTTGAAAAAATACATAATTGTTTTCATAATACTATAAGTGAACCAATATATTTTTTAATTATATAAATAGTGATTTTAGATACATAATGGTGGATTAAAACAATTATGATGTTTACTTGAAAATGGGTAACAAATTGGAAAGATCCCATAAATCGAGTGTGCTTATTAGTAGGAATTGAATAGAGAACTTTATAAAAATTGTGTTTCTCTATCAATGGAAGATGAAATGATATGTATTAATGATATTTGAACAAGTAAATATAATTTAGAATAATTATGTGAAAATAATTAAATATTAAATTGGGGTGAAGAGAGAGAAATCATAACCCGAGTGACAAAAGAATGTTCGTGAAGAATCCCTTACCAATTTGAAAACAGTCAAACCATATTCCGCATAAAATTAATGGTGATTAAATAAGAAATTTTATTTCATGAAGTAAAATATATTCTTTATATTATACTAAAATTGGAATTATACATACGTGAAACCTGCGAAATAGTGGAGAATAAGGCATAACTCAAAGAAAAAAACGTGAGATGAGAAAACCCTTACATTATGTCTGAAATTGTTCTAAACATGTACTCAACATTATGGATAATAAAATTAGATTCATTAATAGTTTAACTAAAACATATTTAACATGTATTTTAATTATTAAAATTTTATTTAGTTCAGTTTTCATATTTTTTGAAGAGTTATAATATTCAATTTCGTCGTTCAGGGGTGTACATTTCTATAGTTTTTGCGATTATTTTACTTGTTTACATGTACGAAAGATCATGTGAAATGGGATTAGTTATCTAGAATTGAAATTATATGTTATGAATTAACACCTATGAGATTAAATTTTATATAAATAATTGTTTTATATGAAGTGAGCTTGAATAATTAAATAAGATGTTAGTGATAATTGTTTATATTATTTTGGGAATTATTCAATCATCACGAACTAATTTTTTATTATGAATTAATAGTATGTATATATAATGGATAAAGATAATTTTATCAGATTTATAACATTATTTAATTTATTTGTTATATCCAAATATGATTTTAGGACCATCATTCAATGAGGAATTGGGAAATGAAAAATCATCAACCATGAAGGTGGGAAATTGGCACCTCACTGATGGTGTTTTAATTATAGGAATAAAAGGAGAAGAGAATAGAAATGATGGTTGATATTACATTAACAGAAAAATTTTATAGTATATATAAGATAATGATGTATTCACACATGTTTTTATAGAGAAGTTATTAAATGGATAAGAAGAGAAATGAAATTGAAATAAAATTAATAGAATGAAAGGGGGATTCTACATCATTAATTCCTCTACTTGAGAACCTCCTCAAGAAACATGAAAATGGAATTTTGGGTGATACCAGAAGGAAAAGGAATTGTGGGAGAGGGTTAATTGTGTGATTTTTCAGAAATTGTAATATCCTCAAGGCTTAGGAGGTGTGAGGAGAAGTGGTGGCAAGGGGTGGTATTTATAGTGGAGGGGTTGTGAATTATATTATTCATTTGATTGTCATTTTAGCTCAGGATTATGCATTATTCATATTCCCATGACCAAATACATTTAAAAAAGAATGAGGGTCAGATATTAAGAGATTATATCTTCCATAAATTATCCATGACATAATAATTTATGTATTTAAGAGATAGATTAAATTACTGTATTTCACTATTCACAAAAAATCAAATATTTTAGAAAAATCCCCAAAATTCACCATTTCCATTTTTTGAAGTTTAGAATTAAAAAATAAGTAGTATTTTATTAAAATTATATATATATATATATATATATATATTAGAATATAATCTTTTTTATAAAATATTTATTTATCAGAATAATTCTGAATTTAAAATTATAACCAATTTTATGACATATTAAAAAATATATGAAGGTCTCATAAAATTATCTTATGATAAAAAATAATAAAATCTGTGTTTATGAATATATTTTTTTAATGTAAATATTATTTTAAATCATTATATGAATTTTAAAATTTTAAATAAAAATTTATGTTTCACAAAAATATAGACACTTGAAATAACTTTTTTAAACATTTATTTACTTATTCTATGATATAAATAGACCATTTTCCTTTATAAGATAAAAAATTTTATTTATACATCTATAGGTGAAGTTACTATTCATTGGGTTATATTATTTTTTCGAATAGCCACTTTACTATTCCAATAATCGCATTATTGTTCATAAAAAATGAATGTTTTCAGAAAAATACAAAAAATTAATCAAAAATAAATTTTGATATAACATGAAAAAAATAATGTTTATTTTGTAAACTATAATTTATTAATGCAATATAAAAGTTAAAAAAATTTCTCCATTAAATGGGTGTGAAACTATATTTTGAAAAAAAAAATTCTTTTATACGTAAGGATGGATTTATTTTTATATTAAACCTATCATATATATTACTTGAATTTTAAAAAAATTATTTAAGAAGAAATATATAAACATAATTTATATATTTTCAAAATGGATAATTCATTTTATTTTATTATATAAATTTTCATTGTGGGCATAAAAATGATTTTTATTAAAATACACCCTTTATGTTCAATTCTGTTTCATTTCTAATTAATTGATAACCAATCAATAAATTTTAAAAAATCATGTAATCATAATTTTGTTGATCACATTTTTTATTTCCATTCTAAAAATATTAAATCATTATATTTTATCATTTTTATTCTGGTATTCTATAAATTAATTTTAATTAAAAAAGTGGAATATTGTAAAATCTTTTGGTGTTACATTCTCCCCTACTTCAATAAATTGCATCTCTGTAATTTTAAATTTTACTTAAATAAAATTGGTTGTTACGTTAAAATTTATTTGTGGGAAACCCTCATAGGAAATAGGGTAAATAAAAAATTCCCTTAATATGTGGGAATGTAAAAGGGAATGGTCAACACAAAACTATGATTTTGGGAAGTAATCATTAGAGGAATTAAATAAAATGGGCATGGAGGATGTATATAAATATCAGTAACTAATAGAGAGTGATAGATAACATGGTCCATATAATTTTATCCATAGTAGTACCAAAAATATTGTGTTAGTGTAAAAGTACATTGATTTCTCAGAATGAAAAATTACAAAGATTACAATTTGCCTCCAAAATATTTTTCATCGTGTTGAGGGATCCTTTTAATATTCAGATATTCACTTGTGAAAATAAACATACCTGATTACATTCCATGTTATAATCATAATCTCATCCTTTTTTTGTTCTTAAATCAATTTTCACTTCATCACGTACACATGTTTATAAAAGGTCAAGATGAATTTCGCATGCATGAATAAAATTTAATAAATCATATCATCCTTAAGTCATTCCTTCCTCTTTTAAATGTTTATTGAATCCCTTAAGGTTCATATATATTGTCAACAAAAAAAATTCCTGAATATTAAGTTGATCCATTCTACAAGAATATAATCTTTAAACTCATCAAAAACAAATCTATCAACATTCAATGTCAATTTTTGAATGACGGTCATGAAATTTCCAAAATCAACATAAAATAGTATCCTCTAAATAATTCATCTCTTAATACCACATACCAAACATATGAATACCTTGATACCCTTAAATACTTAATGAAAACATGCATTCTCCCAAATCCATAACAATGTACTAAAATACAATCCTTTTATATCTTATCATTCTAATAATATAACTCAATTATTCCATAAAAATACATTAATTATTCCACTTCGACTATAGTAACATTATATGTTTGTCTTTGATCCATTTTCCTTTTTCGGATGTATATTTCCTTGGAGCATGGGACATTAAATTGTTAAATGCCCCATATCCTTACAGTTGAAACAATTTAAATTTAGATCTTCTTTCTCCATTATATTCATGATCATGTTGACCATTCTCTCTACAAAGGTAGAAAACACCCACCCCCAATAGTCATGTTCCATGATGCTTCTTTCTATATTTATTTGACAATGGGAAGTCAACTCTTACCGTCTTTCCCTACTTAATTATTACCTTTTACAGAGTGTTCAGAATCCTTATTCTTATCTTTATTTTCTTTTATTGTCATAATAAATAGATTATTATTTCTCTCTATCAATATCACACAATATTATATCATCGTATAGTGAGAAAGTAAGGTATACCAATTCATTTAGAAGGAATCATTTTAACCAATCAAAGAAGCAACCTTTTTTTATATTTTGATTTTTTACACAATCCATTATATACCTTACTATCATTTTCATATTAGCATCATAATTGTAAATGTTATTATCCTAATTTTTCCTTAGATCAACTAATTTCTTATCCATATCTTTTCTTTGTTTATGAGTTAATTATTATTAACAGATCAGTTCATTTAAATGCTTCTATTCCATATTTGAAATTTCATCAAACTACATTGTATTTTGAAATAATGACCACCATTGATCTACATATCATAATATATTTTAAACTATCATGATAATATTCTTCCTTTCATTATTTATTAATAAAATATAATATATTCTCTGTGGAACTTATCCACTTCTCAGCTACAAATTGGTTTGTAGTCCCATTGAATGATGGAGGATGTTGTATCATGATGTTGTGTAACATTGTTTGTCAACATTATGGATCAGGATTCCTTATAGAGTTAATGTTATTATTCATAACCAAAATTAACTATTTTAGTATAGCTATTAGTTGGTCAACTGCAATTGCAGCTCAACCTTCAACATAATTATCCTTTATAGAAGGTAAATACCTACATAAGATATCTGAATTGATATAGTTTCCCTACCCAACACTAGTATCCATTTATAAATATTGGTATGCACTAAATTAGGTTAGTAATAAAAATTCATAAATTTATACTTTAGAAAAATTACATAAATTAGAAATTTATACATAGTTAATCTCATAATCATAAATATTGTTTCTTTGGGGACATATTTACTTTTAAGTCCATCATAATGGGTTTTAATGAAAATTGTGAATTATCATTCGCATATACGCTGGGATTGTCAAACCACGTGAGCAGTGAGGCCCATTCATGTGTGCCATGTTGTGTTGAGTGAAACCCAACATACATTGTCAGAGTTGTTACCCCAAGGTACATCTGTGCTAGAACCATATCCACTTGTAGTATCCAGATAGAGATTTATTTCTAGGACTAAACGTATAAAATATTCGTTTCTAAAATTATAGTATTTCAATATATTATTATCCTCAATCTCTATCTTATGGATATGTTTCATAATATATTTTTTTATAAATCTCATTACTAAGGATTCAAAAAATGTTCCTCTAAATCCACTTGTAAGGTCCGTGACCACATTATCCTAAAGCTGGTGCCTTACCTTTTTACATTATCTTAACGATCAATGACATAAAATAATGAATGGAATGAATTGTTTAGTAGTTTTGGGAAACTGGATACAAACATAATTATTTCATTACAACTTGAAATGAAAAAACAAAATAATTACCCCAAAGGAAACACCCATAAACATATATATTATCCATTCAATTCATTAATAATACATATCTTCGCATCTGGGAAATAATTAAACATACTAAAGTGGTGAGGTCATATGCGCATCATGGATAACAAATACAACATAAGAAAATGTAAAGAAACATAAACAATAATTAAATATGAATAAATAAAATCACCTTCTATTAAAATATAATCTTCAGAGTATTCTGGAATGAAATAAAATCTGACTAACTAATTCTATAAATATAATCACATGAGAATGATACATAATCATCGATATTCTACTAGTCTAATAATAACATTTATTATAGATTAATAAAATCATAATGATTGAATTAATATTTTTAGACATCATAAACATAATATCAATGGTTTAAATAAGACATCACATCTATATGGGTAAAACCTAGTCTAGATTGTCTCATAAGACCGACTGATGAATCTAGGGACTATAGCAAACCCCAACCATCACATAATAAGTCCAATGCCTTCCTAATATTTTGAATAAAATAATATTTAATTAAATGAGTAATATAAAGAATTGAAAAATTTAAATCATTATAATTTATTAATGTACTCTAACTAAATAATTGAGAAATGTTGGACGGAAATACCATTTTTCATTGATAAGAAGTGATATTTTTGAAAATATGTATATCTCATTAAAAAATGGAATGAAAATATATTTTAGGAATATTAAATGAACATTCATACTGAAATTTGGAAACTGATGTGAAAACATGTAAAAATAGTATTTACGAAACATTATAAACAAGCAACTTCATTGTTGTATAAGATAAAATATAAAAGAGAAATCCAATAAATAAATACATAATTATTTTGAAAAACCATGGAATGAAAATTTTATTTTTTAATGGTAAAAATGTGACTTTATAAAAATATTTGTTGATTAAAATAGAATATGAAGTGTACTTCAAAATGGGTAAGAAATTAATAGGTCCGCTTAAACTGAACTTGCTTATTAAGAGAAATTGAAAAATGATCCTTATAAAACCAGAATTTATCCTAATAATGAAGCTAAATTGATCTAGATAATTATATTTGCAACATATAAAAATAAATTTTAATAATTATATAAAAAGCTACATTTTGGTAAAATTAGAGAAAGTTTAACCCTAATGAAAATTGGAGGTTTGGAAAGAATCCCTCACCACTTTGCAAATAGTTGAACTATACACCCCATAAAATTGTTGATCATGAAATAAGACCTTTAATATCATGAAGATAAATATACTCATGATATGATACATCAATGGGTTTTACACATACACCGCACATAATAAATAGTGTCTAATATGGAATATCTCATAGAAATAAGAATGAGATGAGAAAACCCATACCTTATGTCTGAAAGCATTATGAATATATTATTAATAACCTAGATAATGAAATTATATTCCTTAATAATTTAATTAATAATCTATTTAACATGTTTTATTTTTATTATAAAAATATTAATTTCATATATTTTATTTTTTTGTGAGTTATAAGATCTAATTTTGTCATTTTGAAGTGTTCTTTTCCTGGGTTTTCCCAATTGGTTCACTTAAATACATGTAAAAAAGATCATTTGAAATGTGAATTATTATCCAGAATAGATATTATATGTTATTAATGAACATAGAAAATGATAAGCAGTTATATAATTCATTTGGTTTTTTTGGTGATAAAGAATCATTAGATAAAACGTTACTGATAATCCTTTTGATTATTTTGGCATTTTTCAATCATCTTGAACAAGTGCTGTCTTTTGAATTAATATTTTGTATATGTACTAGTCATAGAAAATTAAATAATATTTATTAAATATATTAAAGCCTATTTTAACCCTAAAAATTGATTAATGTCTATCCTTGACAGATGAATTGAAAAACAGACACTCGTCATCCCCAAAGGCAGTAAATCAACACCTCACAGACGATGTTTTTTTGGACTAACAATTCAAAGAGAAGAGAATTTATGGATGTTGTTCCATCAACATAATAAAATAAATTTATATATATTATACTATAGTTATCATTCATGTTTTCAAATATTTGGTAAAAATGCAAAAGAAAAGAAATTTTTTTAAATAAAATTACAAGAACCAAATAGACTTTTACCTCTTGAATTCCTCTCGTTGAGAACATCTTTAAGAAATATTGAAATATTTTTTGGGAGATATGAGTATGACATGAAATTAGGGGAGTTTTTTGGGAGAGGTATTGGATAGAAATTGGAAAATACTCAAGGCTTTGGAGGTGTTATGAGAAGAATTGGTGGGGGTGGAATTTATAGTGGAGGAGAGGGGTTTTATTATTTTATTCAATAGTTTCTCATTTTGGATCAATAATTTGAATATTTTTATTACAATGAAAAAATATATGATAAAATATAAGTAGAGATAGTTATTATTGGATTACATTATCCATACATCTTCCATGACACAAAAATTCTTGTATTTAGCTTACACCATAAATTAAAATATTTCACTATTCAAAAAAAAAAAACTATTTCAAATAACCCATAAAATTCATCCGATAGATTTTTATATTCATAGAATTCAAATTGAACTCCATTTTATAGAAATAATTTATATATATAATAAAATTAATTTTAAATAAAACTCTCATTTTTCTAAAACATTTTGATATTAAAATAATAAGCGATTATATATAACATGAAAAATTTAATTAAAGTATTTTAAATATATATTATAATCAAAATAAAATAAAATATTATTTTAAGAGTCTATATTGAGAAATTAAAGTTTCTATAGTCATTAAATTTATTATAAAATTGTTAATAAGTATTCACGTGTCGAAAAAATACCAACACATAACTTATCATTTAAAAAACATTTATTTACTTATTTAATGATATAAATACACAATATTTTCCTTTATAATGTTCAAAAAAATTATTTATAATTTCATATGTGATGTTACTATTTTATTGGTCATATCATTATACATAATGGTCAAATTGCTATTCCAACATTCACATTATTATTCATCAAAAATAATTTTTTTTAGAAAAATACAAAAACAATTTAACCAAAGTCAATTTTAATATTATGTTTAAAAAAATATTTTCTATATTTTCAAATATAATATATTAATGTGTGAAAAACTGTTTTTAAAAAAAAATTCATTATAAGGCTGTTAAACTATACATTGAAAAAATAATAATTTATTCGTAAAAGTAGATTTATTCTTATATTAAGACTATTAAACTCATAGTAAAATTTTAAATAATTTTATTGAATATGTACAATTTAAATTTCATTAATATATTTCAAAAATTATTAATTATTTTAAATTAATAATATAAAAATAATTGTCGGTATAAAAATAGTTTTTATAAAAATACATCATTTAAGTTAAATAGTTTTTCATTTCTAATTAGTTTGTACCCAATGTATTCATTTTATAAAATTGTGTGTTGAAAATTTGATAAATCCAATTATTTATTTCCATTCCCAATATCTTAAATAATAATATTTAATCATTTTTAATCTCATATTCTATCAAGCATGAAGGATTTAAAAATTGTAATAACATAAAATCATTGGGTGTTACACTAAAATGGATGTTTGAAATGATATATGATCACACATACATGATATGAAAAAAATAAGAAGTGGTACTTTTATCGGGAATCTGATATATGATGAATCCATAAATAGAGAAATGTATGTGATACAATTTGACACACAATGAGGTTGATAGGTATATACAAATATAGTAATAGATGTCATGATCTCTATTCATGAATGAGATGAAGTAGCGAGGTTATCCCCCATAGAAAAAAGTAGAACTGATTTGTTAAGTTGATATGTAGAAGAATATGTGAATATGTATTATATTGGGAGAAAAATGATTCTATTGAGAATTTGAACCTAGGAATCATCTAAATTATAATTTAAGCACTGTCTGATAATGGCTCATAATATAAATTTGTTGAGATTAGCCAAGATTCTTAGAGATTTAAAAAAAATACTTCATTTACATAAATCCAAAGAAAATATGGAGAAGGAATATCATCTATAAATACCTAGTACCTCAAAAAAGGATGGATGAAATGATGAGAAAACAAATAACTATACATGAAATTGTATTACAAGGTAATGAGAGGGAAGACATCACCATCGATTCTCATCAATGAACACATGACGTGCAAACATCTAATAAACTATGAATCCGAAAGACTATACACATGGATGTCTATCACATTGTGCCTCATATGTTAAAATGATTCACCCTTTGTGAATCCATAGTGTTACTATATTCCACCCCTCTCTCTATATATTATTATACATGACCAATCATCATTGAGTGATTTTTTTAAATAGAGGAGTGAAGTGAAGACACACTCATCATGTAATTATACTAGAACATCAACCTGAATTTCTTATATTAATTTAACGTATTCACTTGTTGGATCAAGAATGAAATCGATCGGGGGGTCTGCAGAACAGTGAGGATATCACTTATGTAAGAAAACTAGAGCCGCTTATTTTTTAGTGTGAATGAATTTAGCGACCTCATATCCATGAGTTATTATTCTTTAATAGAAGATCCAATGAACTAGTTTTGAACTACCATGACAACCTAATCAATATAGCTATCTCTTCCTTTGTTGGATCAATAAAATTATTTTCCACTTGTATATCACCAACAATGACCTATATGTTTGTATCTTTAAGACATAAAATTTGGCCTACTTGAGTTTTCTTGAACTTGATGATTGGGAGACACCTACTACACCATATGTGTGGTCTTTTTTTTAAAAAAATTTCAATTTTTATATATTTTATATTTATATCTGAATAAATAGTGTGTGTTTTATAAATTATATGATCATACTATTTGAATAAATAAAATCAGTTTTTTCTGATACACTTTTAGTGTGATGACCTCCAGTGATCCAGGCCCAAGATTTCGGCGAAATATTAAACCTTCAGTGGTATCAATGATTTTGAAGGTTTTTATTCTAGATACAGAAATATTTTTTAAGATGTTCTACATAACCCATAAACACAATGAAAATGAAGTTGATGAATACTTAAGAATATTAACGGGCATTTTAAGTCCATCACGTCCACTACTCATCACATGATTAGATATTTTTTCTTTTATAATATTTCAGAACATTTTCCCTTAAAAATTATAATAGTTTTAAAAGAAGTAAAATTTTTAATCTATTCATTTATTAATACAATATAATTTCTTCTCCTGTCTATGTTTATTAAAGAAACCACAACACTTTTCACCATTCTGCAATATCCTCCCTCTTTTTTCCATCCCCACATTAAATTTATTTTGTATTTAAATCCATGTTTACTTGAATTGATGTATTTTTTCAGAAATCCTTCTTTTAATTACTCACTATTTTTCAAATATACACATTTTTTACTCAAATTAAAAAAGAATATTTTTTTTTTGTTATTTTGAATAATATAACAGTATACAGCTCATAAAAAAGTGAATTCCTCAATTGTAAAAAAATATAATTCTATAATTCTAAAAAATACACCTGTATGAAATTATAATAAAATTAGAAGTCCACATAGCTAAAAAATAGATAATATTCACCATCAAAATTTTACCATTAAAATTAAAATATTACTTAGATCCTATATTGTCATGGATTTTAGGTCGGATGGTTACACTGAGGCCAAATCCCAACCAACAGAGGATGCACATCAAGATGTTGAAAATAAAAATCATTGGAAGGAACAGAAAATAGACTGTATGAACAAACCCATCAATCATCATGGCCTTGATTAAGCCAATATTGATATAAGTACATCACTAAAATAATCAATAGGGGTATAGAAAAATAATAAGTAATAATTGAAAGGTTATTACTTCATAAATAAAATAACACATTAATCTATATGATGTAATTTTGAATCCCTACTTAAGAAATTTTTTAACCCAATTTTGACCATCATTATTGTTTAATGGTTTTTGGTGATTCAAATATGAAGAAATAATAAAAATATTTCTGAAATGTAGGTATATGAGAAAAATTTGTGATCCTTATCCATGATTTTATTACTTAATATTTTGGAAGAAACTAATGTCTAGGAGTTGATTTCTGTTATGGTTGTCATGGGATCTAAAAAATATGACAAAAAAAGTTAAATTTTAGTGTCATACTAATGGAGTGTAGCATGACCTGCAACTAATGTTTTATCATAAAATAATAAAAAGGTGAAAGGTGGGGTATTTTGATGAGTCCATGGAAGTAGATTCCATTGAAAAGAATTGTATCCATGGAAAATGGGATATGGTAGAAAAATCCAAATTCAAGGATTTCATGATTATTATAGTTATACACTATGACAATAAAGATAAGTAATAAGGGAAGTAATATCAAATTGACATCTTATTGATAACATAATTCCTTATTTCTTTAATTATCAAAAATATAAACATTATTGAAATGAATTTTGGAATAATAAATCCATGGAAATTGACATTGAGTTGAAAATATCGCTAAATAAGGATATTATTTTGGAATGTCATACGTGTTGATGGTAGAAAAATTAACTCAAACTCATGGCATGTTATATTTTTTCTCCAGAGTATGAGAACACATGATAGGTCACTATAACTTATTTAAAAACCCATATGACAGGTTTTGTGGGGATATTTTATTTCGAGATCTCTCAGTATTATATTTATATGAAGGTTGAGTTATTATTATCATTAATAATGCTGGAAATCTTGTTTTCAACTCTGATGTCTATTATGTAACCAACATGAAGGAAAATATATAGAGTCTTGTGAAATTGGTGGAAAATGATTTCACATAATCAATTTTTTTTAAAACATAGTTTTTGTCTATGTAAACCGAATTGTGGTCCCAAAATTAATAGTGCTGAAGAAGCACATGATTTTTCTTATGATTCAACCTGATGTACTACTATGTTTGAAAAATGTTCTTTATGTAAATTTATAGCTATAGATTCCCAGGTTTAGATAATTAATATTTTAATACCTATTATTAATATAAATAAATTATATGATGAATGAGATTCCTATCATTTCATATTAGAGTAAAATTTTTGAAAACATTGTTTTATGAAAAAAAATTATAGAATAATATTTGCAAAGAATGACAGTTGGAAATCTTCTTCTCCACTTGAGTTAGTCTACATCGATATGTGTTATTAATTGAATCAAAAAATAAATTTAATTGAGGCATTTTCTAATATATATTAAGGATTATAAGAGGAAAAAAATTGATATACATTCTCAGGACGAATTTATAAGTGTTTTATGTGTTCAAAGAATTCATGGCGCTAGTGGAAAATCAAAGAAACCATCTCATAATAACATTTTGATCTAAAAGAGTTGGGGAGTACACCTTATTTTTTTTCAAGATTATGTCAAGAAATTATAATTAAACACAATATATATCCAAATAAGAAAACTAAACTAAATGATGTATCTGAATGAAAAAATAAAAAATATTTGCAACAAGGAAGGAATCATTGTAGAATTTCAAAGAAGTGCCTGTAACATTTTGGACTAAAGAATGTTTTTTACGGTTTATCTACTCAATATAATACCAATAAAAAATATTCAAAAATATAAACGAAATTAACCATATAGTACTCATAAGGCAAGTATAATTCATAATATTTTTTTGTTCCATTTCATATTTAAGGATCATGGATGAAAAATTAACAAAACTCAAGGACATGGGAGTGATGTGTGTCCTAAAGGGATATGAAGATTGAGAAATTGGATATCTAAGATAAAATACCACCATCAATATGATTATATTAAACAAATATATTATCATTGAAGAATATGTTTGTTATAAATCTTATCAATATATTGATTTTAGAGAGGTACATATCACATAAAAACATGAGGAAAGTACGAATGAAATACAAATAAAGGGACGAGGTATTGAAGAACCAGTGATACCTTCACCCCATTATCTTAAATCATAATATGTTGAACTAAAACATCATCATATACATCATGAACGTTTTTGATTAAATTCATTTATATATGTAACACCCCAAGCTTCTACGGTATGCTTCTCTTTGAATAATGCAATAGCGTGTGTTATACGTAACATCGAGTTCTAACACACACCAAAACCGATCAAACTAGCCATTATGAATAGTAATAACTAATTTTTTTAAATTTTATAAATTTTATCTCTCAAAATGGACTTCATTTTTGGATTCGGAGTACCAAATTTAGCTTAAGGTGAAATTTTGGTACTTTTTAGATATCTTTAATATCTTGATGAATAGTGAAAATTACTAAATTTTAATTAAAAACAACTTTTTTAAATAAAATAATTAATAGTGATAAATTATGAATTTGAGTGGTTTTAAATTATATTTAGAATATATTTTTACAATTTAATACAATGTTGGTCATTGGGAATAATTTCACAATTGAACCGAACATAAACAAAGATCAATCGTTGGATAGTTACTATATCATCAAAACACGATTTTTGTTTTTACAGCGGGAATTAATTTTAAATTAATTTCTTCCACTTCTGTGTTTTGAAGTTGGAAAAATGGATTCCATATTAGGAATCAGGATTTTCAAATTTTGTAAATAGGTAACTATTATTTCTAGACATTTTGTATAATTACTTCGGTAAATATTTTATTTACCATGGTTAAAGGGTAAATCCGGTAAATAAGGGTTAAAAAATAATATTATAATAAAAAAAAATTACCCTAAAACATGTCCTAACATTATTGGTTGATACATGTCCGACCATGGGCATATTTGGGTCGATTTTCGGACCCCATGGTGCCGCTTGTAAGTGATAGAGACACTTTATTTTAATTAAGTTAAAATGAATACAAAAATGACACAAGCATATATCTTTTAGAAAAACAATTTTTACATAGGGTTATATATGTTGTATTTTAGACTATAAATATTAATTATAAATATAACATGAATTACTACATAATGGAATTTTATTTATAATTTTTAGACATTAAATAATATAATTAATTTATGACACAATAGTGATGCAGTAATTTCCATAATAGTGAACAATAAAATGATTTCTATTTTAGATACCCAAATAAATAAAATTTGAGACTTTTTATGAATTACACTAATTTTCTAGGTCAATATGACATGTTAAGAATGATTTAATTAACTTTATTCTAAGTAATCATTCTTTTATGATTTTTACAAAATTCAATTATTGAATAGTGTCAAAATTGACATAAAAGAGTTTTTAAAACGAATATTATATTATTATTTGATATTAAATTCATAAAAATATAAGGTTCGTCCATGAGACTTATATCATGATAGGTGTATCATTAAGGGAACACTTGGGGGTCTCTTGGATTTATATAGTATGTTTATTAACCATATAATATAAAAATACAAAGAGACATTGAAAAAGTGAAACTAATTAACTAAGAGTTAATACTTAAAGATAAGGTTTGTATAATGACCCAAACCAGTATAAATTATATTGGTTGAGAGGTTTTCGACCTATCCCCACCTTAAAATTTACATAATCCACTTTTGAGCCATTATAAACCGAATATTAATTTATTATAAAATAATATTTCTTACATTTCCAAAGGTGCCCCTCACCCCTCTTATGAAAGGGTACTCCCCCTTCTCATTAACTCACACCTTCAAAGCCTTTTGGTTCGGCCAAAATCTTCCCAAATACTCTCTCAACTTTCCTCAATTCATCCTAGAGGCCTTCCATTAGTAAAAAATTCATCCTAAGAGCCCTTTTGATCAAATCAAAATGAAGAACCTGAATAAGAGGTCATGATTTCACCACCCCTATTCCAAGTTCCTTTCTCCTTCCACTTCTTCTTCCTTTGTTATTACCATTCTAAAATAATAACTCCAGTACCTTATATATACAATGATGTTATTATCAATATGTTACAACCATATTCAGTATTCTATCCATCCTTTTAATAACATTTCACCATACGTGCGTACGTAGGACTTACCGTCTCCATGTCGTGGTGTAATTGTTATTCAATAAATTATTATTTGGATGGGTATAATAATGATTGATAATTCATGTAAATAATAAATATTACATGATAATAATTCATTATATATGATATACCATCCAATTATATATTATTTTAATATCAAGAGAATGATATTGTTGCTCGTGCATACGTACGGACTACCGTCTCCACGAACGCGATGAGATTCATTCTCCATCGTATCCATTCAAGTATAATTATAAATTTATGATTTAAAAATAATCTTTAAGGACTTTATATCATTATGGATATGAATAAGATACAACCTATCCATTACAAACATGGCTTATGTAACAAAACATATAAAAGAAAATGAGTAAGTTAACACCCGAAACAACGATAATACTAAGATATTATTAACAAATCAATGTTAAAAGACCATATATGATTTCATATTAATGTATATGATTATTGTATAATTAAATAACAATTATCTCACCATTATACAGGAGGTTAACCTACCCCCAACTAGGGAAATGTACATGTTAAGGGTTTATTTCGCAATCTCTTCATTATCCGAGGTTGTTTATACGTGATTATCTACTGGGACCTCTTTATCATTCACATCCATGTTTCTTAAAAATGTATTTCAAATCATTCTTTATATTATAGAGAATATGGTATAAATTCATTTATACCATTGTTGACCTTTATAAGTGGTTTATAAAGGAATCTTTTTGTCGTTTTCCAAACAAGGTCATTTTTAACCTTTTCGACTGAATTAAGGTAAGAATGTTTTTTTAACTTATACGGTGGGTGTGGCTATTTTCCGCCATTATAAACTCTTTGAAGCTTCCCTTACAAGCTGATAAGAATATTTTCAATGAAAATGTTTTATTTTACAAATATATGACTCTTAAATGATTTCAAAATAGAAATAGATATTTCTCTAAAAAGAGTTTTGATTTCATCTATGTCAACATCCTTTGATGGATTTTACACTTATTTGAAGTTGATTTATTATGATAAAAAACATATATATTGTATTGAATTTTTTGTGATATGTTTGACTGTGGATGTTATTTTTTTATACCATTCATGGCTTATGGTGAAAGTATGGACATTTCGTATGCTAGTTTTAATACGAATGTTTATGTTATGTTTATAACTTTTCATATGGGAATGCATTGGACTTAATATGTTACGAGTGGAGCCCGCTATAGCTCCTCGATGCATCGGTAGGTCTCATGAGACCAACTAGTGTCTTGGCACAAGGCCTTGGAAAATCTTATTTGTAGTCTTGGCACGAGGCCTTGGCTATGTGGTTATGATAGTCTGTCATTATGCATTCCATCATTATGAAAGTGGTTATTGATATTGCATGTGATTATTCGATTAGTAGAATATCCATGTGAATACGTAAATGAAATTATTTCATTTTATTTTTTTCATACTATGTTGAAGTTCAAGTTGAAAAGGCGTTTGTTTTAGTTATACACTTCCTTAAATGTTTGTTCTTATTTATGAATGTTTCCGCTATATTGTAATCCTTACTAGGCATTTGAGCTCACCCCTTTTCTATGTTTTATTTTTCCCAGGATGTGAAGAAGTATGTTATGAATGACCTGCATAGATATTATGGGGGATTAATAGTGTGGACTATGGAGAGAATATATTGTTGTAATAGTTTTTCACTTTAGGATTTAATGTAAAAGTTTATGAATATATCTACTGTTTCCAAGGCTACTAAACAAATCGGTACTTATTGATATGATATTTCTTGTGATCATGCCAATGTTATGTAATAATGCACCGACTCTAGGTAACTGGTGTGAGGACATTACAGCTGGTATCAGAGGAATTTTAGTACAAACCTTGGAAGCTAGATTTAGATAAACTCTGATTAGAGCACAGAAACCTAATATGGACTTTGAGGATTAGTATAGAAGAACTTACTAGAATTTTGGTATTGTAGAAATTTTGTGAGTTTTCTGAGAAATACATCCACGTCTGGATACGAGCAGGTAGAGGTGGTTCTGGCACAGAAGTGCCTAGGGGTAAAACCCGAAAACACCGCTTTGAGCTAGACTCGAACGGGAACTGGTGCACAACAACGAGCCTTGCTACACTCTTGGTTACGACACTCCTGGGGGATATGCTTAGGATAACTCTCATTTTCTTTACAAATCATTATGAAGGGTTTATGAGTATATACTTCCTCAAAATAAACATTTTTATGATTATGGATTATATCCATAAATAGTTCAATGTATGTTAATTGTTTTATAAGTATGGAATTATGTATTTTGATTCATAAACTGATCTAGTTTATGCCATTATTTAGAAATGGCGCCTAGTGGAAGAAATGGAAACCGTATCAATGAACTCACTCCATGTAGGGATTTCCCTCCTGCTCAAGATAATTATAGTGGAGCTGGTGATGAAACTGGTGCCGATCAGCTAATCACCATACTAGGACAACTCACTCAGGTTATGAATAATAACCTTACCCGTATGGAACACCCTGATCCGTAGCGTGGATAATCAATGCTAGATCGATTCATGAGGAAACAACCACCAACTTTCAATGGGAGTAAAAATCCCTTAGTAGCGGGGTAATGGATAAATTCCCTAGAGAAAATATTTCAGGCTTTGGGGAGTAGTGAAAGGGAAAAAGTTATCATGGCAGTTTACCGCCTCACTGGAGATGCTGATCAATGGTGGTCATTGATTCCAAAAAAGAACGAAGATGATGAAGTATCAAATATGGAATGGATAGAGTTCAATGATCTATTTTTAGAAGAATACTTTCCTCGTGACCATCGAGTAGATATGGAAAGGTAATTTCTCAGTTTCAGACAAATAGAGTATGAGAATGTCGCAATGTATGTGGCTAACTTTACAAGGTTAGCAAGGTATACTAGAGATAATATACGTAACCCAAGAAGTAAGATTGATCGTTTCTTTGATGGGATAAAACCATTTATCTATCGATCATTAATCTCACAATCCTTCTCGTCGTATGAAGACATTGTCTCAAGTGCTAGCAAGACAGAAAAGGAATTCACTAAGTCTTATGACTTTAAAGAAAAAAAAGAGAAGAAGAGATCTGCTGATCAATCTGGGAATGGAAATAAGGGGAAGAAGGGAAAGGTTGAGTATCCATCATGTGGTAAATGTGGGAAGAAACACCCAGGTACTTTCTTGAAGGGAATGGGCGCCTGTTACAAATGTGGTGAAAAAGGCCACCAAGTTCGTGATTGCAAAGGGAAGAAGGGAGCTAACAATGTTCAGTGCTACAATTGTATGGAGATGGGACATTATGAAAATTAATGTCCTAATCATCTGGGGAACTTACCTCAGAAAAGGTCAAGGGATCAAGGCCATGCTTATGATATCACTACTGCTGAGGTAGAAGCTCCGAAAGACGTGGTGGCAGGTAATTTAATGGTTTCCTCAAGTTTTGAAAATGCATTATTTGATTCTGGATCATCGAATTGTTTCATATCTTCCCAGTTTGCTAATAAAATTAGATATTTCCAATTTGATTTAACAAGGGAGTTGTCAGTTAAAACTTCTAAGGGAAGTATCATTGCAACAACCTTTTGTGAATCAGTCCCCATTAGAGCACATAAATGTTCTTTATCCGCTGATCTCATCGTCATACCTACGATTGAATTTGATATAATCATCGGTATGGATTGTCTCTCAGATTATGATGCGAATATCTATTGTAAGAAGAAGGAGGATACAATTTTTGATGATGATGATAAGGAACACCTTATCTTTAGAGCAGAATCGTCACCACCTAATTCTTATCTAGATCCACGTCCAATAGCTCAACTAAATTCAATTATTGGGGAGGAAGATAATTAAATGACTCTGGGTGAGGAAAGAAATGTTCAAATAGGGGATGAACTAATTGTGAAAGAATATGTAGATGTATTTATGGTAGATTTACCTGGAAATACTCCAGAATGAGAAGTTGAGTTTTCCATTTATTTAATTCTTGGATCAAGGCCTATATCAAAGACCCCTTATAGAATGACCACTATAGAATTAGTTTAACTAAAGAAAAAACTAGAGGAATTGAGTAATAAGGGATTTATTTGCCCTAGTGTTTCTCCATGGGGAGCCCATGTTCTTTTTGTTAAAAAGAAAGATGGATCAATGAGGTTATGTATCGACTACAAGGAGATCAATGCTATAACAATAAAGAACAAGTATCTCCTGCATCGCATTGATGATTTATTTGACCAACTACATGGAGCTCAATACTTTTCAAAGATTGACCTTCGATCTGGATACCATCATTTGTGTATAAATACGGAATAAATTCCGAAGACAACGTTTCGAATCAGGTACGGGCATTACGAGTTTACTGTAATGCCTTTTGGATTGACTAATGCACCCTCTGTATTCATGGATATGATGAATAGAGTTTTCAAGGAATATCTCGATGAATTTTTGGTGGTATTTATTGATGATATCTTGGTATACTCCAAAATCTATGAAGATTATGAAAATCATTTGCGCATTATCCTGAAGACTCTGAGAAGACATGAATTATATGGGATGTTTAGCAAGTGTGAATTCTGGATTCAAGAGATTTATTTTCTTGGCCATATTGTCTCTAAAGATGGAATCTCTGTTGATCCTTCTAAGAGTAGGACAATCCAAGAATGTCCAGCACCTACGAGTATGACTGAGTTACGCATTTGTATTGGTTTGGCTGGTTATTATCGACGTTTCATCCAGAATTTTGCCCGATTGGCTAACCCATTAACGAAGCTCACACGTAAATGGGTTAAATTTGTTTGGAAAAAAGAGTGTGAAGAATGTTTCGATGAACTGAAGAGAAGATTATTCAATGCTCCTATATTGACTCTACCAACGGGGAATGATGGGTTCATTATTTATTGTGATGAATCAAAGAAAGGACTTGTTTGTGTCCTTATGCAGAATGATAGGGTTATTGCCTATGCATCATGACAGTTGAAAATTCATGAGCAAAACTATCCTACTCATGATATCGAGTTAGCAGCTGTGATCTATTCTTTGAATATATGGAGGCACTACCTCTATGGTGAAAAGTGTGAGATTTATACTGATCACAAGAGTTTGAAGTATATTTTCTCACAAAAAGAACTCAACATGAGGCAAAGGAGATGGCTTGAATTACTCAAGGATTATTATTGCACGATACACTACCACCCGGGGAAGGAAAATAAGGTGGAAGATGCTTTGAGAAGAAAAGACCATGGAGTTTTGAACAATATGAGAATCTAAAGGGATCCAATTTTCATGGATCTAGTAATGATGGACATGGGAATAACCAGGGAAGGTGAAATTTCAATGAATTTTCAAATGGTTGTCAAACCATCTTTACTAGAAAGGATTATGTGTTCTCAGACCGATGATGAAGAATTTCAAAAGAAGATTAAACCTGTGAATGATGGGAGATTGAGAGACATTGTGTATGAAGATGGAATTTTGAAATTCAGGAAGATTCTTTGTGTTCCCGATATACCAGATCTAAAAAGGGAATTGCTGGATGATGCTCATAGTTCCAATTTCTCTATACACCCTGGGAGCACCAAAATGTATATAAATTTGAAGGAACATTTTTTGGTGGGACAACATGAAGAGGGAGATTGATGAATTTGTTTCAAGATGTATAGTTTGTCAACATGTGAAAGCTGGAAGGCAACAGTCTGGAGGAGTCATTAAACCTCTTCCCATACCAGAGTGGAAATGGGACAATATTACGATGGACGTTGTCATGGGCTACCAAAGACTCCTAGAAGGAACGATGCAATATGGGTTATTGTTGATCATCTTACCAAGTCAGCACATTTTCTTACTATAAGAGTAGATCTACCACTTGAACGTCTAGAAAGACTATATATTGATGAAGGTGTGAGACTTCATTTAGTACCCCTATCGATTGTTTCTGATCGTGATCCCTGTTTTACTTCAAGATTCTGGAAAATTATTTAGAAATCCTTGGATACTGAACTTCATTTGAGCACTGCATACCACCTTCAAATAGATGGACAATCAGAACGAACTATTCAAACCATAGAAGACATGTTGAGATCCCGCTCACTTGACTTTCAGGGTATGTGGGTTTAATATTTACCTCTGGTAGAATTTTCCTATAACAATAGCTTCCATTCGAGTATTAAGATGGCACCATATGAAGCGTTATATTGAAAGAGATGTCGTACACCAACCTGTTGGGATGACGTTGGTGAAAGATAACTTGTAGGCCTATAACTGGTAGAGGAAACAATGGAAAAGGTGAAGGTAATCCAAAATAACATCAAAGTAGATCAACGTAGGCAGAAGTGCTATGCTGATAATTGAAGGAAGGATTTGGAATTTCAAGTCAGTGATCATGTTTTCCTGAAAGTATCTCCATGGAAGGGAGTCATACGTTTTGGTAATAAAGGTAAAATGAGTCCCAAGTATATAGGACCTTTCGAAATTCTAGAACGAATTGGGGTTGTAGCTTACCGATTGGTAATGCCGCCAAGTCTCTTCAAAGTTCACGATGTGTTCCACGGATCTCTGTTGAGGAAATACATGCCTGACCCAACGCATGTACTCACCTATTAGGAATTAGAACTAGAACCCGATATGTCTTATTGCGAAAAACCCGTCAATATTGTTGATACGAGAGAACAAGTACTGAGAAACCGGACGATGCGTCTGGTAAAAGTTTTGTGGAGAAACCATAAGATAGAAGAGGCAACGTGGGAACCCGAGGAACTTATGATGAAGAACCACCCAAGTCTTTTCATACGGTAGTATTCATGAAATTTATAGGATGAAATTATTTTATGGAGGGGAGAATGTAACACCCCAAGCTTCTATGGTACGCTTCTCTTTGAATAATGCAATAACATGTGTTGTACGCAACAACGAGTTCTAACACACACCACAACCGATCAAACTATCCGTTATGAATAGTAATATCTACTTTTTAAAATTTTAGAAATTTTATCTCTCAAAATTGACTTCATTTTTGGATTCAGATTATTGAATTTAGCCTAAGGTGAAATTTTGGTACTTTTCGGATAACTTTAATATTTTGATGAATAGTAAAAATTACTAAATTTTAATTAAAAACAACTTTTTTAATCAAAATAATTAATAGTGATAAATTTTGAATTTAAGTGGTTTTAAATTATATTTAGAATATATTTTTACTATTTAATAAAATTTTGGTCATTGGACATAATTTCACAATTAAACCGAACATAAACAAGTATCAATCTTTTGATAGTTATTATATCGTAAAAACAAGTTTTTTGTTTTGACAGCGGGAATTAATTTTAAATTAATTTCTGCCACTTATGTGTTTTGAATTTGGAAGAATGGATTCCATATTTGGAATTAGGATTTTCGAATTGTGTAAATAGGTAACTTTAATTTTTAGACATTTTGAATAATTACTTCGGTAAATATTTTATTTACCATGGTTAAAGGGAAAATCCAGTAAATAAGGATTAAAAAATAATATTATAATAATAACAAATTACCCTAAAACGTGTCCTAGCCTGATTGGTTGATACATGTCCGACCATGGGAATCTTTGGGTCGATTTTGGGACCCCATGGTGCCACTTGTAAGTGATAGGGACACTTTATTTTAATTAAGTTAAAATGAATACAAAAATGACACAAGCATATATCGTTTAGAAATAAAATTTTTACATAGGGTTATGTATGTTGGATTTACGACTATAAATATTAATTAGAAAGATAACAATATTTCCTACATAACTGTATTTTATTTATAATTTTTTGACATTAAATAATATAATTTATTTATGACGCAATGGTGATTCAATAATTACCATAATAGTGAAAAATTAAAATGATTGATATTGTAGATACCCAAATAAATATAATTTGAGACTTTTTATGAATTACACTAATTTTATACGTAAATATTACATGTTAGGAATGATTTAATAAAAGTTTTTTGAAGTAATTTTTCTGTTATGATTTTTACAAAAATCAATTATTAAATAGTGCCAAAATTGAAATAAAAGAGTTTTTAAAACAAATATTATATTATTAATTGATATTAAATTATTAAATATATAAGGATCTGCCAAGTGACTTTTATCATGATAGGTGTATCATTACGGGACCACTTGGGGGTCGTTTGGATGTATATAGTATGTTTATTAACAATATAATATAAAAATACAAAGAAACATTGTAAAAGTGAAACTAATTAACTAAGAGTTAATACTTAAAGATAAGGTTGGTATAATGAGACAAACCTGTATAAATTCTATTGGTTGAGTGTTTTTCTACCTAACCCCGCCATAAAATTTAAATAATCCACTTTGGAGCCATTAGAAACCGAATATTAATTTATTATAAAATAATATTTCTATCTTTTCCAAAGGTTCCCCTCACCCCTCTTATAAAAGGGCACTCCCCCTTATCATTAAATCACACCTTCAAAGCCTTTTGGTTCGGCCAAACTCTGACCAAATACTCTCTCGACTTTCCTCACTTCATCGTAGAGGCCTTCCTTTGGTCAGAAAGCCATTCTAAGAGATCTTTTGATCAAATCAAAAGAAAGAACCCGAAGAATAGGTAATGATTTCACCACCCCTTTTCCAAGTTCCATTCTTCTTCCACTTCTTCTTCCTTTTTTATTACCATTCTAAAATAATAACTCCATTATCTTATATATACTGTTATGTTATTATAAATATGTTACAACCATATTCGGTTTTCTATCGATCCTTTAAATAACATGTCACCATACGTGCGTACGTACGACTTACCGTCTCCACGTCGTGGTGTAATGGTTATTCAATAAATTATTATTTGGATGGGTATAATAATGATTTATAATTTATGTAAATAATAAATATAACATGATAATAATTATTCATATATATGATATACCATCCAATTATATATTATTTTAATATCAAGAGAATGATATTGTCGCTCGTGCGTACGTACGGACTACCGTCTCCACGAACGCGATGAGATTCATTATCCATTGTATCCATTCAAGTATAATTATCATTTGATGATTTAAAAATAATGTTTAAGGACTTGATAACATTCTGGATATAAATAAGATACAACCTATCCATTACAAACATGGATTACCTAATAGAACATATAAAAGAAAACGAGTAGGTTAACACCCGAAGCAACGATAATACTAAGATATTATTAACAAATCAATGTTAAAATATCATATATGATATCATATTAATGTATACGATTCTTTTATAATTTAATCACAATTATTTCACCATTATACAGGAGGTTAACCTACCCCCTACCAAGGAAAAGTACAAGGTAAGGCTTTATTTCACAATCTCTTCATTATACGAGGTTGTTTATACGTGATTATCTACTGAGACCTCTTTATCATCCACATCAATGTTTCTTAAAAATGTATTTCAAATCATTATTTCTATTTTAGAGACTATGGTATAAATTCATTTATTCCCTTTTTGACCTTTATAAGGGGTTTATAAAGGAATCTTTCCATCATTTTCCAAACAAGGTCCTTTTTAACCTTTTCGATAGAATTAAGGTAAGAATGTTTTTTTAACTTATACGGCGGGTGAGGCTATTTTAGACCGTTATAAAATCTTTGAAGCTTCCCTTACAAGCTTATAATAATATTTTCAAAGAAAATGTTTTATTTTACAAACATATGACTCTTAAATGATTTCAAAATTGAAAGAGATATTTCTCTAAAAAGTGTTTCGATTTCATCTATGTCAACATCCTTTGATGGATTTTACGCTTATTTTAAGTTGATTTATTATGATACAAAACATCAATATTGTATTGAAGGTTTTGTGATATGTTTGAATGTGGATGTAATATTTTTATACCATTGATGGTTTATGGTGAAAGTATTGACATTTCGCATGCTAGTTTTAATACGAATGTTTATGTTATGTTTAAACCTTTTCATATGGGAATGCATTGGACTTAATATGTGACGGGTGGATCCCTCTATAGCTCCTCGATGCATCGGGTAGGTCTCATGAGACAAACTAGTGTCTTGGCACAAGGCCTTGGAAAAATCTTATTTGTAGTCTTGGCACGAGGCCTTGGCTATGTGGTTATGATAGTCTGACATTATGCATTCCATCATTATGAAAGTGGTTATTGATATTGCATGTGATTATTAGATTAGTAGAATATCCATGTGAATAAAAAAAAGGAATTATTTCATTTTATTATTTCTAACTATGTTGATGTTCATGTTTAAAAGGCTTTTGTTTTAGTTATACACTGCCTTAAATGTTTATTCTTATTTATAAAAGTTTCCAGTATATTGTTATCCTTACTGGGAATTTGAGCTCACCCCTTTTCTATGTTTTATTTTTCCTAGGATGTGGAGAAGTAAATTATGAATGACCTACAGGGATATTATGAGGGGATAATAGTGTGGACTATGGATAAAATATGTTGTGGTAGTATTTTTCACTTTATGATGTAATGTAAAACGTTATAAATATATCTAGTGTTTCCAAGGCTACTAAACCAATCGGTCATTCAAGATTTGATCGTTCTTGTGATCATGCCAATGTTATGTAATAATACACCGACTCTAGGTAACTGGGTTCGGGGTGTTACATATATGTGAGAATGTAACCAAGGGAGTATTATGAAATTTGTATTGTCTCTCGATCCCAGGTGATCCTGTTACCTTCAAGTATGTTTAAATTGATGAATTGTGGAAGAATGTGATAGATGATTTCCAATACATTGACACAACCCATGACTATAATAAAAAGTAAGTAATTGACTATGGGGAATTCATTTTACACATTGATCATCCACCCATATATATATAAAGAGGGATGATGAAAATGTCAATGTTGTAGTCCAAATATGTTTAAATTTAGATGTTCAATGAATAAAATATTTCCGTCTTGGAAGACACAAAAATTCATTAAGGCGGTAGAGGCTTGGTGGATACAAATTTGTTCTTCATGACCTTTTTGGAACTGTAGTCTTAGGAGGATCCTAATGCATCATATTTGTTGGATTTTATTATTCTTTTTTTCTCATAATTTTTTTTATGCATGACTATATTACTATAAATACTGTGTTCTGTATTCATTATAATATCATATGATTTGATTAAATAAAATCAGTTTGTTTTCAATATATTTTTATTATGATACCCACAAGTGATTTTCATTCATTCATTCTATTGCAATTTCCACCTCCACCATTCAATAATAATAAGTCACCATGACTGCCTACCTTGGGATCTCAAGACCCCATCACTTTCCTATATATTATCATTTAACTCTTAAATAGGACACATAAGATAGATAAGTGGGACAAAAAAATAAGAACAACGAAAGAAGAAACTAATGAATAGAGAAGTATTTAAAGTCAATCTTTATATAATAGAACAAAGGTAGAATAACATAGGTGGGTGAAGGGGTCAAGACCCTCCCCCATTTATGGTGAGTTTACTAACCTTCCATTATCCTCACTCGTGTGTGAGTATTGTCTAAAAAAACAGGCTCTTAAATGGATTTTGTGCACACGTGGTGTAGTGAAATAGGCCACATGTATGGTATAATAATTATAAACCCACTAAACAAAATAAAAATCACGTGGTTATCATTTTTTCAACCACATACTTTTGAAATATTATGGAAACTCTACATTTTTCAATAGCCTCATCCCATCCATGTATCCAAATATGTGAATCCTGAAATACCTTTATATACCATTTCTATGAGGTTAGAACCCTAAAAAGGAAAACATTTAATCCTATTAATTAAACACTAAACTAGAAAATTTAGTGATTTCACGCAAGTATGCACTGCTTAGATCATGGAATACATTAACAATCGGATGATTCACGGAATCATCCTAGATAGGTGGAACCATTACTATAGATTGTGATATTAAAATTACTATTAATTCAATTTCGTATTATGAATAAATGGTGTTATACTATGATCTTTTAAAATGAAAGCGCTGGATGAATGCTAAAAAATAAATTGAAAAATATGGACATTATTAGTGGTTTCTTATTTGTCACGGATAAAGGTATCCATTTTATCGTTTTATTTTCATTGATAATATTGAGAGGGAAGTTATTTTTCCGATTAATATCCCATTGTATCACCTTGAACATGAACTCCCACTCTCATTCACACCCATTTTAATCATGTGAAATGAAACATTGTCCATGAATTTCCAATGCTAAACCTCTTATTAACTTGTGCATGTACCTATACTTAATCATTGGATCTCCCTTGGGAATTTAAACCCCATTACCACTTCCCAATATTTTTTTTTCTATTTTTTATGATATCAGTTTTTATTTTTATATATATTCACATAAATCCTTTTTATTCATATATTTATAAAAACTTTTAAATACACTAAAAATATATATGTTTGTGATTGTGATATACATATAGAATAATATATATTTAAATATATTATATATTAACATTACTTTCTATTTATATCCGTACATAAATGAAATTATATATCCATTTATTAATACACACACATATTTATATATAGACATAATATTTACATTTTTATAAGTGTATATATATTCAAATATTTTTAAATGTACAAAAATCGTAAGATATTTTCTTAAGAAAAGATAATAGTTATTTCAATAAAATTTATATAATTAGTTTCTTAAGAATACAATATGATTATATATTTAAGTTTTATATATTAAAATTATTCATTATATATATTTATATGCCTATATATTAATATATAAATATATTTATACATATTTACATCTAGTTGAAAAAGTAGACATAAATTTTTATAGGGTATTTATAAATATTTGATGTTAGTACAATTATATAATATATTTAATGATAATGAGATATCTATAAAAGTAAATTTATATTTGATTTATTTACACAATATCAACACACAAACACAAATGTACATAATGACACACACAATTAAAGCTTTTTTATTTCAGATGTACTCCAAAAAACAATTAAATATATTAAAATATAATCAAAAATATATTTTTATATTTATTCAAACATATCTATATATAAAAATAACTTCTAAACATGTTCATATATATAATAATGCATATTTATCTGGAAAATAAAATTGATAATATTATTATTTTAAATAAAATAAATAATATATATTAATATAAATTCATATTATAAATTAAAAATACAATTTTTGAAAATATTTTTAAATATTTATTTGTAAAATTGATTTTGTATTAAAAAAATATTTAAAAATATGAATATATCAAATTATAAATAAAACTACTATATGATATATGATAAATTTAGAAAACCATGATATCTATATAAATGTAAGACCTATGAATGAATGTTTTACCCAATAAAAAAGTTGAAAACAGAACTCTTTAATGAAGCTGACATCCCATCAAATATTAAAACTTTAGTGAATACTTATATGAAAATTATTTTTGGAGGCCTTCTCATCCATTTTTTAGCTTGAAAAAATTATGTCCAGGGATTTCAGCCATCAACACAAAATAGATATCTTCACATTAGTTTATTTGAATTCTTTTTGATCTGAAATGGACACTTCTATCAAAGTTTGTGAATGTTTGAAGATGAAGTCATGTTTTTAACCTATAACTGATCGTTCAATAATTTATAGAATTTTTATGTCATATATATGTAAATTAATTATTATTACTCATTAATATTTTGAACAATAATAATTTATATTATTTTTTAATAAATTTATTATCATATTTTCCCTAAATATATTATATATTATGTTTAAATGAATATTTAGCGATTTATAAATCATATCTAATCAAGTATATTATATTTATATCAATATAAAAATATTTAAATATTAATACATGATTCTAGATATTGTGTGATTTTATAAAAAACATTTGACTATTAGATTTAGAAATATCACATACCTAGGGTAACTTTTATCAGTGCTAAGAAACATATAACAACATCCATAATCCAAACTAAAGAGTACTAATAAACATGATCCTTTTCAGCATTATTTTACACCGATTAAATGTCATTTTATCAATACTTTCTGGAAGCAGTGATAAAAGTACCCCCATTATCCATGTTATTATATAGTGATTGATATTTTTCAATCTATTGTTTTGAAACCTTAGGGAACTAAAATCATGGATTCCTTTGATAATGGGAATCATTACCAAAAATAATAATATCAGTCTTTTCATTCTTATTTTTAGATTTATTCTTTATCCCATGAGTTGGGGTGGATAGTAAATAAATCTTGGATTAAACCCATATTATATCATTTAGGATGTTATATAATTCCTTTATCTATACTCAGTAACCTAACCTGGCATAGAAATAGGAAGGAATATTGAATCATTGTTAATCTATTTGGGAATAAAATCCAAGAGGTTCCCATAGATGATTTCACCAATCGTGAATCATAGAAAAGATATAGAGAAAATATAATCATTGGGTATCCCATGTCTATAAGCCTTGTTTAATCCTAGTGGCACACTTCTAAAATTTGATCCCTTATCTATTATACTTCAAGTCATTTATTACTGACACAGTCATAGAGATATGGTTTTATCCATCCATTAGTATCACTAAATTGAATCCTTCCTATGTGTAGTAACTAATAACCATATACCCAGAGAGATATTCCTTTAAAAGTCTATATTTATGATGAAGATACACATGGTGACCCAATATGTGTATGCTTAGGTCATTGAACTGTTTTATTATTATTCACCACACATACATCTAAGATGCATGATTTTAAACTCCATGGAATATTTTTCTGGTCATATTATTTTAAAATACAAAATAATTTATATGCTGCATGATATAAGAATACATGGTGTAGTCTTTCTACAAGGTCTTAAATGGTTCCATTCAAACTATGAGGGATTTTATTTCAATTTTAATGGGATACATAGGACACAATATTGACATTTAAACCAAACATCTTTATAAATTTCTGCACATCCAACATGTATATATTCAATGTTTATCAGCCAACTATTAGTTGATATTTTTGATAAAATCATGCCCTGAATAGATGAAAATATTACCTCTTTGTATCGTTATATGGTTTTCATAAAACTATATTCACTGTGAAATATATTATCAAATGTCCATACTCCCAAGGATACTGAACCGATATCATTGGAACATATTCCCAATGTGGTGAATAATAAATTGATGGTCATGCATATGTCCCACACGATCCATTTATTATAATCATTTCCAATTCATCTTTACTGAATGATGATATACTACATGGATTGGTTATTATCACAAAACATTAAAATGTATGAAATGTATGATTAAGTTGAACTAAATACATGGTTCTTACTTAATTTCATAAGGATTCTTTGGTGGAACCTATGAGGGGATTTATCCAGAACGCCAAGTACCTTCTACTATCCGGGATTGAAATAAATAATATAATACCCATATGTCATTCTTTAAATAAATGAACTATATAATAACATCATTATGTAATAATTAGATAATGATAGAGGTCCTATGATACATAAATAAAGTTTAATTTATGGAGAACCCCTTATACATACAAATGTTCAGGATGGTGGGATATCTTTGATATACAAAATCATTCAGGCCGACATATGATAATTGTTGATTACTGGTGTTATGGGGAATAATGATGTACTGGTAGTTGATAAATATTCCTGAACATGGCCTAAATATATAAGATAGTCCCAAAGTAGAAAATAATTCTCCAAAATTGGGTGTGATGGGCATAACCACTCCTCATATCAACCATGGTGAGTTAACATGAATCATTGGTAAGAAACCCTAATGAATTCCCACCGTAAGAATGTATATCGATAATGACATCTCTATTTTAGATATGGGAGTCGTATGGTGTTTTTGGATCCATTAATAAACCCTTTTATAAACTATTATAAATTTTTTTAGAGACCAAACATGAATATCATGAAACAAGACTCATCCACTCCCATTAATGTATATAACCACCCTATTTCGAGTTAAAACACCGTATTTGATATTTTAAATTTATTTATTCTGCATACATGGATCCCCAGCCTTTGGTGTCGTCATTCCAGAATCATTTTCACAATACTTCATTTTATTCATTATCAATAATCATGATCTCGACCGATTAAAAGTCATTCATTGGCACTATTTTTCAGTCTTCTGTGTATAGTAACATGATTGTGAATTTATGGTATAATGGTTCAGGTTTTAATTTGTGGTAAATCAGATTTTTTATTACAAGGTTTTTGAATTGATGTTTAAAACAATTTATATGATATTAATTTAAAAAATATTAATTTTAATCAACCAATAATTTCAAATATCAAATTAAATTAGTTGGAATATTTAATTATATAATCATACAGGAATACCCTTTACCATATTGGGTTTAAAAAAATACCCATAGAAGTAAACATTTAAATTTTTTTTTAATTTTACAATACTGATAAGAATAGCTAGCACGAAATGTAGCAGAAAATTTTATTAATTTATATAACCAATATAACAAAATGTTTCCCATCACATATTATAGAAATTGAAATTTATAATTTTTATATTTAAAAAATTGATAGAACATGCAACAAATTGTTTTTTAAAAAACAAAAAAATAGAAATTTTAAAATTATAGAATCATATTGGATATGTTTCAGTCAATGGTATATGATATATCATTGCCACAAATATGGGATACCATATGAGGAAAAATAACTACGATATATAGGTATACCAATACCAAGTTACCTACCCAAAACGACGTTCTTCATAATCTTATACGTATTGTGATACTTTTTTGATTGAATTATGATCATTGATTTTTTCCATGATATAATCTAATGAATTGATAAGAAATTATTTGTTTAATTTTATTAAAACTATTTATCAACCATTTGAGAAAAATATGAAATTGACTAATCTTATTCACAAATTAAGGATTCATATAAAAGGAGCTATAGAAATCAATATCAAGCTACTCAATGATACGCCAATATTTTGGATAATAAACATAAATATGTAGGATGAATATTTTCATTATAATTTTACATTAATATTAAAATTGATTACATTTATTATGAGTTTTCTAACTAACTCCTCATCTATTCACTAGTTAACGTGTATTTATCCCTTGATGTTTTCACTTAGCCACACCCAATGTATAAATAAAAATAAAACAATAAAAATATGTATATTTGTAAATTTTATCCAATAATTGGGATGATTAATCCCTTTTTGTGAATGATATAAAAAATGGAGTAGGTTTTTACAAAATTTATTATTAAGAATTGAAATTATTTTTAAGCTGAAGGTATCGTATATACACCCATTGTAGGAATCCCTAAAATGAAAAATCATCACATATGTTTTTATGTGATACCACTAACATTCTTATTGTATATTATGAATAGGTGATAACTAGTCACTTATTTACAATAAAAATAGATATATGAGAATAAAAATTCATTAAAACAATATTCTATGTTAACAAATTTTATTTTGTGTGATTTTTTTCAAATATATTATTTTTTTTATCCCAGAACCATGTATAAATGTATATAATGAATGATGGATAAGAGATATATTGTTCAAGACTTTTAATCATCTTCATCATGATATTCATTTTTTTCATAGTCATATATTTTTATAATCTTTAATTTTATTTAGGCCCTATATCCATTAACTATTCTTCATCATCCAATGATTTATTTTTATATTAGATCCAACAATTGAGTTACTATTATATTTTTCATTAATTAAAGGTTATTATTTCTATCATAATATATTAGTAGAAACTCTCTTATAATCTATTTTAAATTATTATATATATGAATTGACACACTAGGATCTGAATAGATAATTTAATCTATGTGTGCCACCCCAATCCCACCATTTATAGGTTAGGGACTCGTGACAAGAACCAATTATGAACATCATAGCTATAGAAGGCTGTTTTCCAAATAAATAACACATAAAAAAATTTCCAATCACACATAATGTATTGTGTAATTTTAGGAAACTAGAATAATAATCACTAGTAGAAAATATATTTTTTCATTGTTCTTTTAACATCAGTTCAAAATTAACCAACGTGAAAAATAAATTTAACTATTATTTATCGTAAAAATAGAGTTAAAATTTATTTTAAAACACTATTATTAGATTATAAAACATTAAAATATATTTTTAATATCAATTTTTTATAACCTGATGTTAAAAGTACTTTTTATCATCGATTTCTTTAAAAAATATGTCTAAATAATTTTTTAAACAATTGTCATCATTTTTTCTAATAAATATTTTTAAAATTCAAGGTGAATATTTTAAAATTCATGGTAACTGAGTTTTCAATTTTGGAAATTTAATTCTTCTGCCTTTGGTCTTTCAACTAATTGGAGTAATTGTTTGATTGAGAACATTTCATTCCCTCTTTTTAATACACCAAGTAGATCAATATTATCATTTTTATCAAACAATTTATTTGAACCTCATTCTAATTTTGTATATACTACATGATCATATTTATATCAATTTTAAGGGATAATATCTTTTAATTTTATTTTATTTTCAATTTTTTCATTATATATATTTATTACAGTTTTATTTTTTTTAAAGTTGATGATTTCAATGATCCTTAAGATTCTATATGGGATTCGGAAGGAATTCCTCAAGATTCATTATTTGTTTTCTTTTTTAATCAAATAAATATCAAGAAATGATATCTAATGTTAGATAAAATGAGTTAAAGCATGAATATGTATTTAAAATATCAACTATTGTATTTTCCTTTAATTTATAAACTAATCTGTTTTTAATTTTTATTTTTGATTAATGTAATGTCATTAATATTAATTTTTTATATTCAATTTATTTCACGTTTCATGTCCTGTATCATTATTACCGACATTAAAAGTATGTTTCTACATTACATATCAAAGTAAAAAACAAGAATAGTTAAATTATATGTCATTTATATTGATTACAAATATGGAACGTTTTCTTAATCATTGTCCTAGTATTTTACAAATACTTTTCTACATTGGTTTTATATAACCTCCATTGATATTTATTTTCATCATCAGTTAAAACCCAATGATAAAATCCATGAAAAACAGATATGAAAGATTTTTTTACTAGTGAAATGCAAGCACAAACTCTGAAATCATGAAACATAATAGAAAACCCATAAATCTTATAAGGAATGAAATTCGGGAATGAAAATAATATGGTAGGTACAACCTAAATAAATGTTTTAATATAGGTTTAAAACGAAACCTATATTATGAAAGAAAATCCAACATAAAACCCACTAAAAACCACAATGTATAACCAACCCCATTTTCTGCTTAATCATTATCGATAGACTATCATCTTCAGAAAATATGACACCTAAAGGAAAAAAATTATGAATGGTTGAGAATGTATCTACCTAGTCAGACACCATTAAATCACTAATAATTAGAAAATTAAAAACTGTCATATCAAAACAAAAATCTAAAAGTTAATGTATATTGAACAAATATAGGATCGTAGATGTATATGAGTCAAACTATTTGGGCTTTCACCTTAAACCCATTTAAAAAATCAACAATCCACATGAAATTTCATGATCTTTAGTATCCTAAGAAGATCTTTGATACATCTTAAAAAAACTATTCATAGAAAAAAACACCTAAATGGAAGTCCCCTTATATGAGGTTATTATACTCATAGATAGGGATTCATGGACTATAGTCATAGGGATAGAAACCCCCACCATAGTTAAATTCCCATATAGTATATGTAACACCTTGAGATTTTATAAGATATATTATTTTAAATTTCTCTGATATCTTCTATTATACACTACACCAAGATTATCTTTCCACAATTACATGCTTTATTCCCATGCTATTTTATCATGATTGATGATACATTATGATCTATGCCTTACGTACTGTCATGTTTTATGTAATTTCTCAAGATTTTGATGTATAAATATTATGTTCATGTTTTGAAGTTCAAATTTATATGGTTTGTTTTATTTTTTCCATTATTACCCTTAGTGAGCATTTGAGCTCACCCATTATATGTTTTCTTTTCCCGAGGATATAATGAATGGTTTTATGTAAGAAAAAAAGGAAGACCTTTATGGGAGATATTGAAGATATTTCACCAAGATTAGAAGATTATATTCTGAGTTTCCAAAGACACTAAACTATTATGGTCCTTTGGTTTTTGTTATTGTTATGTATTAGATATTCGACAAAAGTAATTTAGTGTCTATGTACGTCAAGTTTGGGGTCTCTAAAGTTGGTATCAGGGGAATGGTTTAGTCAACCATTAGAAACTTGATTCAAAAACTATACTAATATCCCTAGAGATATTTCTAAGGTATGTCTATGGACGTCCCTAAGGTTAAGTATAATTATAGGTTATATTACAAGAATTACGGTAACAATCTTATAATTAACCCTATGATGTTATATATCGAAGTTACTCCCCCTTTATTATGTTGTTTTTGCTAGCATGATTTTTTCCTCTCACACAATTATTTTTGGGTTTTAGACGATGGCTGGAACCCGAAGGAACCGTGTTGATCAATGTAATGGACAATGCAATGATTGTCCTCCTGAAAAAACCAATGTTTTGGGAGATGGAGTACAAAATCTTATTGCTATACTTACACAATCTATGAGTAATTCTGGACTTCCAAATGAGCAGAGAAGGGAATAATATTCTATTGAGTACTTCATGAGGCAACATCCACCTTCTTTCAGTGGGTCTTATGATCCACTTTTTGCTGAACAATGGATCAGTACCATTGAAATGATATTTTCCATACTTTTCTGTTTGGAACATGAAAACGTAATTCTTTCTATTTACCATTCAGAAGGTGAAGCAAATCAAGGGTGGACTCTAATTAAGAATACGAGGACCCGAGATGATATAAATCCATGGAATGGGATGAATTTAAGAACTTATTTTACAACAAGTAATTCCCTCATATTCTTCGAACAAAGATGGAAAAGGATTTCCTTGAGCATAAGGAAAAGGATGATGAATCTGTATGTATATAAGAAGTGAATTTTACAAGGCTTGCAAGGTATGCATCTGGCTTTATTATCCAACCTGAAAGTAAAGTTGATCGATTCTTCAGTGGCTTAAAACCAAGTCTTCGAAGGGAGTTAGCTATAAGAGGCTATAATAGCTATGAAGAAATTATGCATTGTTCTATCAAGGTAGAAATGAAATTTTGTGTTACATATCCATCTCATGATTTCAACAAGAAACAATATATGGAGTTCATGTAGTAATCTCAGAATAATGGTGAAAAGAAGATGAATATTTCTTTATGCTCAATGTGTGGAATGAAGCATTGTGGAGATTGTCTTAAAGGGACTAGAAAACGTTGTAAGTGTGGAAAATAAGGTCATCGAGCAGCTAAGTGTTGATGTAATGGGAAAAGGGTTCCTAATGATTATAATAAATAAAAGACTACCGATAATGCATCACCAACACTTCAATGCTTCAAGTGCAAGGAAATGGGGAATTATGCTAATCAATGCCCTAATCAAAGGGTTAATGATGATGAACGTGAGAAACCTTTTAAGGAAAATGATAAAGGGAAGTCACAAGCGATCACTATTTGTGATGTTATGTATGAAAATGATGTTATATAATGATTAAGTGTTTATGTAATGAGATTTCAAAAAAGTATCATGGAATCACATATATGGCATTGTGGAAATTTGGAATATCTTTGTAATGGTTTTCAATAATTATATGGTATCGGTAACCATGAAAAGTGACTGAAATACTTTTGTAAAGAGGATGATATGTGCATAATAATGCTATAAAGAAAAAAAAATGAAATGAGCACATTACTGATATAAGGACAAAGTTATATCATGGTTTGAGTATATAGAAATTTTGTGATTTTGGTATGTGGAAAGTGTTAAATTTTGACAGCATTCATGTTTTCACTAATGGTCAATGGGTATTCATTTTTAAATAGAATACATGATTAATGTATTCAGATGTTTTTAATTTGACCAACAAGATATATCGTATTATATATAGAGGATAAATGATGGTATTCGCATGCTCGGTAGATGACATGTCTAGTAATTGTTTTCTTTATACTATGAGCTTGGAAAGAAGTATTTTGGATAAGCCTAAAGATTGTAATGGATTATGTTGGACATAAGTAAGAATTGTTTAAGTCTAGACCATTTTTCTATATTATTTATGGAATATTATAATAATTTTGTTTTAGAAAAAGGACAACCTGCAGGACGGGTGACAACCCGTCACGTCGGAAAAGGCTGTGGGAATCGAACCCACAACCGAAGTGAGATAAGCCTTTATTGCCTAACAATACCCTACAGGAAGTCCCTGGCTAGTGGAAACTAGTTTTATTATATTAAGTAGTATGATATATGATTTATAAGTCCATTTTAGGAACATATATGATTAATCTCACTATAGATGGACTTATGTATTTTTGATAAATTTTTCTAACCTTTTGTTTGAGACAGATGGAATGACCCATCATTCTATCACATGATCTGCTAACACTTCAGGAATTACATATTCAACTTCATTTCTTTAAGAGATGAAGTGGGAATTTTCCATGTAAGGACCAACGGTGAGATTGTACCAAAATCAAGAAAGTATTTCTCCTAATTCCAATTTCATCAACTTTAGGGAAATGATCATGAAAACCAAAAATGTTGTCCTAGTGCCCTTATATCTGATGAATTATATGGTACCATAGATCATCACAAATATATGGCTTTGTGATTGTTGGATTTTTCATAGCCATGTCCTCTACCACTCTTCATTAGAAGTTGTTGGTTATATTTCTCTTCTATATCCATATTTTCACCTATGTTGTCCTATGTGGAAACTTAGTGCTGGGTTACTTTGGGTGACTGTTATGATTGAAACCTCCCTTTTTAAAATGAAGGTTTTGTATTCCTTTTTTACAATGTGTGTTTCTATGAATGAAACTTTCAAGTATTAAACCATTTATAACCCCGATAAATTCAGAGGGCGAAATTCATTTTAAGGGGGTAGAATGTAACACCCAGAGATTTAATGAGATATAGTATTTTTAATTTCTTTTATGTCTTCTATTATACACTACACCAAGATTATCATGTACTATACACAATACCGTATTATCTTGAAGTATACAAAACACTATTCTTGGCTCGTGTTACACACAATTTCGAGTTCGTTTTGTGGAAATTATTCTACACAACATTATGTACAAATTTTTTAAAGTATAAATGAAATAAGTTTTGATTTTTTAATACACAACACAAAACGGGGCATTCACTACATGCATCCCTAACATGGCTTTCATTACACGCAATCAAGACCTTCTTCAATTGCGTGTGTAGTACGCAATTCCATGTTTCACTAAACGAGATATTATTATAATATTTTTATGAACTAGCCGTTATGAATAGTAATACCAACTTTTTAAAATTTTATACATTTTACCTTTCAAAATGGACTTCATTTTTGGATTCAGAATATCGAAATTATCCTAGGGTGAATTTTTGGTATTTTTCTGAAAACATTCAGTTTTTGATGAATAGTGAAAACACTAGGTTACTATTTAAAAACCGAATTTTATTTAAATAGTTATGTATTTTATTTAAATTTAATTTATGTAAAAATTGATACATAATACCTATATAAGTTCAATGTAATTAATTTGTGTCATTTTATAATAATTTTAGATAAATAAAAATTTTATAGAATTTTTCACCGTCTTTTAACCACCTCCTAGGAGAATTTGAAAATTTACATAAGACTTAATTTTACTGCTTCTGTGAGTGGAGTTTCAAAAATCCAAGAGACACAGTTAATTTCAATGAGTATAATGTGGTTCAATAAGAAAAAAGTATTTTTTTGGTGAATAGTAACTTTTTATTTTATTTACAACGGTTAAAAGTAAATAGGTTAATTAATGGTAAAAATGATTTTGTTATTACCCTAGCACATGTCCTAATTCTATTGGATAAGTGTAATTCGACCAAAAACAACCTTAATAATTATATATTACCCTTTAGGTCCAATTGGATTAGATTAGGACAGTTATTATTATTTTATTTAAAGAAGAGTTAAAATAGTTAAAATCAAATTTTAATAATTAAAAATTTTTAATATAGGGTTATACATAAGATAAAATCGACTATAAATATTCATTCGAAAGATAAAACGATTTCCTACATAATGGTATTTTATTTATAATTTTTAGACATTAAATAATTTATTTTATTTATGACACAATGATGATACGGTAATTATCTTATTATTTAAATATTAACAGAATTGATTTTATAAATACACAAATAAATGTAATTTTAGACTTTTTAGGAATTACAATAATTTTATAGGTTACTATGACATGTTTTTATTGATTCAACTATCTTTTTTCTAACTAATCATGTTGTTATGATTTTCACAAAAATCAATTACCAAATAGTGTCAAAATTGACATAAAATAGTTTTTAAAACAATTATTATATTATTAATAGTTATTATATTCCTAAAAATATAAGGATCGCACAAATGACTTATATAAGGTGATATAAATTAAAAATGAACCACCTGGGGTTCGTTTGGTTTTTTATAGTAAGTTTATTTACCATATAGTGTAAAAAAACCAGAAGACAATGTAAAAGATAAATTATTTAACATAGAGTTAAATCTAAATGATAAGGTTAAAATTGTAACCTAAACTTGCCTAAAAACTACTGTTTAAAAGGACTTCGACCCATACCCACATTATCTTCGAAATAAATCAATTGGGTGCTATTATAAACTGAATGTGACTTTATTATAAAATAATATTTTAAGTTTTTCCAAAGATGCCCCTCTCCTCCCTTATAAAAAGGGCACCCCTTCCCTCTTCTCTTCACACCATTTTGAGCCTTGAAGCTCGGACGACCCCTGCCAATTCCTCGTCTCAACCTCTATATACATATCATGGAGGTTTTGGTCTTCTCAAAAGACCAACTGTAGTGCCCTAAGAAGCAGTTTAGAAGAGGTGCGTCAAAGAAGAGGTAATCTCTTCTACCGATTCTTTCAGTTTTCTTTCTTCTTCAACTTCTTCTTCATAAGTTGTTTCATTATAATGTAATTAAAACAGTATAAATAATATACAGATATGTTATTATAAATATTAAACAAACAATTTCACCTTCTATCAATCCTATGGAAAAAAGTAATCACTACACGTGCGTACGTACGGAATACCGTCCCTACACCGTGGTGTAATCAGTTTTTCAACCACCACCTTACTTGGATGGGTATAATGGTGTAATGAATAAATATATATGGTTATTATAACATCATACGGATTCTGAGATATTATATCATCCACTCTAATTCAACTCAATAATTATGGGAACGATATCATCGCTCGTGCGTACGTACGGATTACCGTCTCCACGACGCGATGAGATTCATTTTCCATGTTAACCATTCAAGAATGATTATAAAGTATATATAATGAATAATAATGAAATATATGAAATAATGAAGCTACTTTATATATATATATATATATATATATATATATATTTCATCTACTTACTTCCATTCAAGTTAATAAGGAAAGGAAAATAGCGTTCATGCGTACGTACGGCCTACCGTCTCCATGAATGGTGTATTTCATTTCATTTATCTATCTATTATATATATATACTGAATATATATGATATATAAATCATGATTTACATTAATTAATTAATTAAATCATGATATAAGTAATGATATCAAGAACAACAAGTCCAAACAGGTACAATAAATGAAACAATTTATACCAAAAACTTTACTTTAACATGGAAATGACAAATGAACGGGTAATATAAAGGCCTAATTGAATCATATATGATATAATAAACATTATAATGGTTATATTACAAGTTAATAATATGTTTAAACCCACTATACAGGAGTTTCAGACACATACAAAAGAAATTGAACCTACGGTAAGGGAACTTCTTAACCCAATTTCCATTCTTTGGGTTGATCTTCTCTTTCTTATTTATGTAATTCTTTGATTATGTGAGAAATAAATTTTTATATCTTATCATGTATTTATATTTTATTTATGTTTCCTTATAGTGAATACACATAAGTGATCTATTTTATTTAAAAAATTATTTTTGTAAGGGATAATTATTCCAATCTCGTTCTTATCCAAGATTGTTTATTCATAAGTATTTACTAGGGTTATATATTTCCTCCATGTCCATATAATATTGTCATAAATTGTTTAATATTCTCCCATGTATGTTTAAAGTCATTTTTACCCCTCTTGACTTTTACGTTGGTTATGGAAGGAATCCTGCTTTTGTTTACCATACATGGTACTTTTTGACAGTTTCGATAAAAGTATGAGGAGAATTTTTTTTAACTTATACAACATAAATAGATTTTTATTGTTTCATAAAGCCTAATTTTCATGAAGATTACTTTACAAGATTTCATTATTATTTTAAAAAAATCATTTTCTTTTAAAATTTCATGGCATTTTGTGAAAAGAAAATGATTTGGAAGAAGAAAGGATATTTTCCTCAAAAATTCATTTCAAGTGGTTTATCAAAACAGTTTTCCATCTAATATGACATTATTAGATATGTTTATATTTCAAGTATAATGTCTATATGATTCATATGGTTTAACTTTTCTTATAATGAAATGATATCTATTTTTTATATGGATTATGTTATGATGGGATGATGTTTATGAAACCCATTTTATTAATTGGGCAATGATGAATGATTTATGATCATGTTGTGGCACACGTAAGAATGATTTCATTATGAGATGGTTGTAACCAATATCTCCCTCCAATGAATTGGGTAAAGATTTATATCTCATGAGATATACATGGATGGAATTTTATGTTAATCCGGTTTAGTGATACAGGACTGGAATGAGGAGTGAACTCGTTTCAGAAAGCGTCTTTCTCCACTAAGATGGTCTTGGCAGCAATGCCTGGACTACTATGCAAATCATAACATGTGATTAATGGTTGCAAAAAATACATGCTTTATTCCCATGCTATTTTATCATTATTGATGATCCATTATGATCTATTGCTTACGTACTGTCATGTTTTATGTCATTTCTCAAGATTTTGATGTTTAAATATTATTTTCATGTTTTGAAGTTCAAATGTATATGGTTTGTTTTATTTTCTCCACGCTTACCCATACTAATCATTTGAGCTCACCCTTTATATGTTTTATTTTCCCAAGGATATAAAGAGAGGTTTTAGGTAAAAAAGGAAGATCTTTATGGGAGATGTTGAAGATCTCTCAACAATATTAGAAGATTATATTCCGAGTTTCCGGAGACACTAAACTATAACGGTCCTTTGGTGTCTATTTTTGTTATGTATTATATATTCCACAAAAGTAATGTAATGTCTATGTATGTCATGTTTGGGGTCTCTACAGAATATCACACCCTTACCTATAAGAAGATACCAAAAACTATATATAATGTCATGTTGGAGGGGATCAGATACCCTAGATGTAGGTGATGTGATCCAAGATTCTATGTAGTCTAATGGAATTGAGGATCACAACCCCATTCCCTTTGTGGGGATATCTGACATAAAATTTGAATGACCTATAAACAAGGTATAAAACAACCTAAGTAGTATTGTGAGATTATTAACCTCATATTGGGTGATATGTGACCCTACTTCTATCTCCCACATAGAATACTTCTCAGAAATAACTACATGAATGGATTAATATCATTTTCTAGGGAGTACACAACCTGTCCAATGGGTGCATGTGGTGTTACCCTAGGTCGAAAACATAATTGTGTTCCATTATTCTACATTTCAAGGAAATTACTAACTATACAGCATGTGAGACAACTCAAATGTTTTTAGGACTTATTCTAAAACATGGTATGTTTCTCAACATTCCATGTTGTTTTGTTCAATGGATATAATGTGTATGGAACTTCTATAATGAATGTTCTTGCAGTCAGGGTTCATGTGTGTGTAAAATATTTACATGATAGGTTTGTGATCGTGTGTCACATGGCATGTGGGCTTAGCCACATGTACATGAGATATTTTACTTTCATGTAAACACTATCTTTCCATTAATGAGTCATAGATTATACCTTATTAAAAACTACACATTGTGTATTCAGTAATTTTTTTTTATAAAATCTACTTCTCCATCAATAATCCATAATTTCTTAATCCTTGTCATCCAGTCTTCCAAAAGATAAAAAAAATGTATTTATAAATATCAATTCCATGTTGGGGTAAGGGTTCAATGCACCATTCAATGGAAATTTTAACACACATAAACTCCTCAAATCTGCATGACCTGAAATGTTTGTTGGCCATTTTACCCTCATATTTTTCAAACACTATTAGTCATCATTTTTACCTCTATACCCTATGTTTAATATTAACATACAAATCATTTACATAAAAATTATCATTGGAAAAATTCACCATATATCTAATCATTAATTACACTTTTATTTTTCCCATGAAAAAATGGTCGAATCACCGACCAAATAAAATATCGAGGATGAACACACAATAAATGACGGTGGAAATATTGGAAACACAAAATGTGAGAAATAAATTATGGTTCTTCATGATAAAGGCTTCATTACTTGAAATAAACCCGGTATTAATGATGAAAATTTTGTTTCGAAGCATATTCATTCCTAATTTATCATATATAAAAAGAGTAAACTGATAGGGGAATGATTTGGTCATTCCTAGATAGGATGCATTGATGAATTAATCAAAAAACAAAACAATATAAAACTTGATGAGAACTCCATAAAACAAAATTTATACTTAGTTTATGGATAAATCATTTTATAAGAATGATTCAATGATATCATTTGTGATCCCCAACAATTTATTTTTAATACCATGAGTACCGTTGAATTTTAGTTTTTTCTCTCAAAAACCCACATAATAGTGATCCATCTTAATAGATCTCTTAGTATTTTAGAAAACCTTATAGATTCGACATAATGAGGATTGAATATAATGTTTCTTTGTTTATACACTTGATTAGTAAAATTAATTAGCAAATTAATTTAATTAGATTATTTTTTAACCCAATATCATCTATCAGTTGGGGGCTATCACATTGTTCAACAGAATCAAGTCCCATGCCTTTCCATGGGAAACCCCATAATTCCTAATTCAATGGAGGTATCCATTTCCCAATTTGAGACTATATTCTAGTGTTGATATATAATTATTAAAAATATGAATGCACCTGAGTCAGTATATTTTATATCATTAATATATATATTTAAGGGATAAACACTCCCTGGAACGCAATGAATGTCCCACGAATGTCTATACAAATACTATATAAAATGATTGACAGGGTCTTATCCAAAAATAATGAAACTATTAAAATATCTAGAAATCCAAGGATTTTCATCCTAAAAATTATGATGTAATCAAACATGTGGGGATTTTGGGCTCGTATATCGTTCTCCCTCTCTTGTACGATCTACCCAAGACTACATTGATATTAGAGAAAATGCACAAGGTGAATCCTTCACTCATAAATGATCTTCTATAATTGATCATTGTTAACCATCAGGTACTCCAAAGAGGTGACCCCTCATCAATTTATATATCTCTCTAATCGATAATATATTACATATCATTCATGCATCTCATCTTCTACAAAACATAGAATAGGTAATGAATTCATAACCACTATGATGGAAAATATAGGCAGTATGAATCCCTTAGAATAAAAAAAGCTAAAATAATTCCAGGATACTCAGATATATCATTCCACCCTATCCAAATCTCCACAATCCATGATGAGTGGAGACCTTTAGGAATGCATTTTTTTCAATATTAAACTGAAAATGATTTTTTGGTATGTTTATAACATATAGTGTATATGTATTATCCTGATCCATTGTTGGATAATCAAGAAAATCATCACCACCAAAAGAACTAGATCTAGTACCATAAGTGATAATTTTAAAAATTCTAACAAGTATAGTGGTGACATGGTACGTCTACCATAAAGGTCCTTGAATAAATCCACACAAATAGATGATTGGTATCTATTTTGAGACTAAAACTCTATCATTTGTAGTTGATCCTACTAGATTTATCCGATGCCCTTCATGAAATCCCACAACATATCCAATAATACCCGAATGGTCTAGTAAATTTGGTTGTATTTATGGGGTTCGAATGTCATGAGGATCTGTAATTGGTTCCCAAAATCCTCTAGCAAAAATCTCTGTAACCAAGAATTGAATCAATAATTGGGGATCTATAAAAACTTAAATGATAAAAATGAAGCTATATATTCCCCTACACATACAAGTGTCATAATATTTGAACTCAACTATACTCTCTGATGGTTAGTATATGATTCGATGTAGTGTGTTCATCTACAATCAATCAAATGTTTTTGTAAAAACTAAATATCTTTGAATATACCATTATAAAATCCATGGATATAAAATAACACTTTTTATTATTGTATCTAAAGGTGTTTCACAAAATCCTCTTGAATAGAATTGATGTTCTACACCTGCAATCATGTAAGGCATTGTGAGATAAACTCTAAATAACTATTCATCGCACCTTGACACCCAAAAAAACTGAATTCCATGGTATATTGTTTCCACTTATGAATCTTTTTTTATGTAAAATATATTTATGCCTATAAATAATTACAATAGAAACATTTATATCACTAATATTCATCCTTGTAAGAGGATGACATTCTCCCCACCTCTAAAAAATTCATCATGGAAAATTCCTCTAAATATATAGTCACACAAGTCCTTACAATCTATATCCCCTTGTTTTTATTCCCTCACAAGCTGAAGTAGTAGAGGGTTAACAACCATGGATTAGAGGTATACATATTCTCCCCCATTCAATATAGATAAATGAAACAAGTATAACAACTCTAAAACAACTCTTTGAAACTAGGAACATATATTCTAGATGAGATAATGTACCACCCAAGTCCACTTCCAAGGAGTATAGTCTATCTCATGGTCAAATGATTTCATAAATCCACCCATTACATATACCTTATATTAAGATCAATTTCATTGAAGATGTAGATAAAAATCATGGGGCCCAAATGATAAACAAACCACTCTCCATAAAGAGAGTGTCTTTAATTATTCTAGGACAATACTAAAGCTAAAAGATCTATATCAATGGTTGAATATATCTATTTATAGAGACTAAATTTCATATAAATGATATAAATCACCTCCTAAAAATTAATCTAAATGAACCCAATGTCATATCAATAGATATCACATAACACTATGTAATTTAACCCATCTACTATAAATATCATGACAGGAGGACTAGTAAACATTTACCATAACTCCTCAATGTAAATTTATCCATTTAATGGAAATATAACATCTTAAAACATTAAGTCCAAGGATGTTAAGGGAGTATAAATATTCATGAATTCTAACATGAATATACATTTATTGCCTACAAACCAAAGGAACTCCAAAACACTATCTGACAATTGTGAGGATCCTAGGCGAGCACTGACTCAATCATTGATTAGTCCAATCCTAATCCCTCATAATGGAAAATAAATTTATGAATGTGGACATGTATTATCCAAAACTAAATCTTTGGAGAGTTTCATATAAATTTAATTCTCTTAATGTTAACCTAGAACCATCATAATAATTTTTTCATGATCAGCCTCTAATCCTGATTAAATGATATATTCATTGATAATGGCCACCAAAAACTGGTCGAAGATAGGTCGCGAGATCTAGTTCACGAGCCCTATAGGAATTAATGGGGTGTACATCATGATAAATTATATCACTAGGTACTCATAGTGGTCATACCAACATCATAATTCTATCCTAATTGTGTCCTCCTCATGAACACATAGATTGTTATATCGTATCTTAAGCTCTATATTTGAGAAAAAATATTCAGATTTTATTTGGTTGAATAGATCACCCATACTTATAAGTGCGTACCTATTATTAATGATCACCGAATTTATCAGGTGATATTGCACAAAAATATTATGATTCAATCTTCCATGATTTCAATTAAAATTAGTTCTACCTAGTTGAACATTTTATCTCTAATAAATCTGTTCCTTTGATGGTCCTCTTACTCCAATAATATCTCCCAGGGATTAGTGGGGGCCAAAAATATGATAGTAACGATATCATTTTTGTCCCTATGTTTCATTTAATATAGAATTCAACCTCTCGAAGGGGAGTTAATCCAATTACATATTTATGTTAGATATCTTAGTAATTCTCTTCCAATATAGTGAATAGAATGGTTGTTGATTCTACTATACCATGTATCAAGTGGGCCGTGTGGTGGGAAATTGGATTTAAGCAACAACACATGATCCCAACCTACATTATCTTGAATTTCTACTTCAAGAGGAAAGAAAAAATAATCATATATGTACGAGTAGGAAATATCTCCCATAAGAAATAATCAATATCGCAATAGATGGTACATATATTATCTATTTAAGGAATGACATCATATGGTGTCATTGTAACTACAAAGAGATCCCATTAGATTTTTTCTCTTCAGAGACCAAGGTCACACTGCTGAATAAGGAGAACGATTGAAAATACACTCCATAAAAGCCTTTATCCATATATGTTATCCTAAAGGCTATACTATAATCCTGAGTTCATGATAATGGAGAAGTATTTGAATTAATGAATTTTACTTGTGTATAATAATATTGATTCTAGAGTGGAAAAGGCAATGTATGTAGTTCTACAAATTAATGTTAAACATTCAATACAAGGGAATATTGTGGAGGAACATAAGAAAGATGAAATTCTATAAAATAAGGTGAGAGATGTTTCTAAATTGAACCATTATTGTGATTAAATAATAAGGTTCCAGAACCAGGTTTGAGTTCCTCCCATACTAGAATTATAGAAAGAGGTATTGGATGAGGTTCATAGTTCATCATTCCTTTTTCACCCTAGAATCGCAAATATGTACAGGGACCCGAAAGTATATTATTGGTGGGTTGGCATAAAAATAGAAGTCACTGAATATGTCTCTTGATGCTTGGTTTTTCATCACATTAAAGAAGAGAGACATATATCTAAAGGGATTTTACAACCATTACCCATACCAGAATGGAAATGAGAAAACATAATTGTTTTATTTTTCAATGAGCATCTCAAAACAACCAATGGAAATAATGATATCTTGTTTATATTTGATCTCCATATGAAGTCGACACAATTAATTGCTATTAGAGGGGATTTCTCTCTTTATCATCATACTAGGATATATGTAAAGTAAGTGGTAATCCTACATGGATTACCAATTTCAATTATATCTAATAGGGATTTAAGAGTTACCTCGATGTTCTGGAGAAGTCATCAGCAGGATCTAGATACAGAGCTATTTTTCATCATGTCTTATTGTCATCAGATTGAAATTCTCTATGAGAGGATAAATAAAACTATGGAAGACATGTTGATAGGTTTCACTATGGATTTCAAAGGTGGTTTGGATCAACATCAACCATTGGTAGAATTTTCATACAATAATAGATTTGACTCTAGTATTCATATGGCTCCTTTTGAACCCCTATATAGAATAATGTGGATAAATCCATCTTTCAGGGAAGATGTCTGGGAAAGAATGATATTAAGACCAGATATTTTTTATGAAATGGAGGAAATGTTTAACTCTATTCAACAACACATAAGAAAATCTCATATTTGACAAAAAAATGTTTGGAATAAAACCAAATAAAATACTAAGAGTATGACATGGTTGATAAGGTGATTCTATGAATATCTCTCTGGAATAGAGTAATGATATTTTGAATTAATGGAATGTTGAGCCCAAGGTATATTGGTCTTTTTGAAATCATGGTTCGTATTGGGAAGGTATCTAACAATCGGTGCTTCCACTAAATCTCATTCAAGTTGATGATGTGTTCTATGTGTCTCACCTAAGAAATTACATAACTAATCTGTTACATGTACTAAACATAAAAATTATATAGCTGTAGAAAGATCATTCGTATGAGAAACAACTGATAGAGATTCTAGATTGTAGTGATACAATTCTACGAAAGAAGACCACTCTATTGGGTAATGTTTTATGGTGGACCAACAATTGGAATATGATAAATGGGAACTTGATAATATGACGAGGGATAAATATCCTCATATTTTCGTAAGTGATGAATTATGAGGGAGAAATTTAGTTTCAGGGGTGTCTAAGGTAACACCCATGATATTTTATGAAATTTTTTCTTTAAATAATTTTTATTCTTTAGTAGATTTCATTTCATGAAATTCCAATTTTAAACTATTCATGATATTTTCTTAGTATAAAATTATTATTATATCATATCTGTTAGGTTAGCCAAAATAAGTACAACTAACTTATGAAAATGCTTACTGGATTAATTGGTTTTCAATTATTTATGAAAAATATAGATTAGAAACTTTTATTTTTGAGTGAGTTATTATTGGTAATGTAATAAATTATATATATATTATATATAAAATATTTTGATATTATTCTAATATATATTTTAATCAAAGGGTGTGAATAACCTCTAATTGTTTTATAAAAACCTATATTTTTAGAAGGGTAATTTTTCACCATTAAATGGAAAACCCATTTAAAATTAATATGTTTGACATGTTAATATTGTTTTTATGAAAACATAGAAATTTTATTTAACATAATGAAATAAAAATTTACTTTGGATGTGTTTCTGATATTTTCTGATACCAGCCATGTTTTTATAAATAGTAAAAACAAACTAAATTGTAAGTGAAAAGAACTTTTTTCATTGAAATTATATATATGGTTATATTTTAATATTGAATGGGTTTAAAGTATAAATATGATATATGTTAATCATTTAATCTAATTTATGTCATTGGAATTAATTTTACATTGAATTCATATGAAAAAAACATTTCAATCTTTGGAAATGTTTTAACTTTTAAAAATATGTTCTCTCATTATGAAAATGGGATCAATTTAATATTAATTTCTCCCAATTATGCATTTAGAATATAGAAAAATGAAAAAATGTATTTCATATTTTTTATTAGAAGTTATAAATTTTGTAAATAGGTACCTCTAATTTTTTAACATTACAAATAATAACTTCAGTGATTATATTTATTTACCATGGTTAAAGGGTAAATAATGTAAATAAGTAGGAAAACGATATTATAATAATACAAAACTACCCCAAAACGTGTCTTAAAAATATTGTATGAGATATTTCATACAATTAAAATCCTTGGGTAAATTTTAAGACCCCCTTAAGGCACTTGAGAGTGATAATAACCTTTTTATAATTTTAAATTTAATGTAATGAAAAATATAACAAAAAGATGTATCTTTTACTAAAACCTTTTTAATATAGGGTTATATTACTGATATATTTGACTATAAATAGTCATCATAAAGGTAAAAATATTCTCTATATCATGGTGTTTTATTTATAATTTTTATACATTAAATAAATAATTTTATTTGTGACACAATGGTGATACAGTGATTACCTTGTTAATGAAATATTTAAATACATTTTATTATAAATATTAAAATATAAGTATATTGAGTATTTTGATGCCATAAACAAAAATTCTAGATTATTTTGACTTTTTTTAATTGATTTAATATAGTTTTTTAAAATGAATAATATTTTTGAGACTTTAACAAAATTTGATTAAAAATAGTGTCAAAACTGACAAAAAGGATTTTTAAATCAAATACTATTTTATTAAATGATATAATAGTCCTAAAAATATTATATTTAGAAAAATGAATTATATAATGTTTTAAATATTATTAATTATCCTCTTATGGTTCTCTTTTAATTTTATAATAACTATAGTAACCATATATTATGAAAATACATGACATGGTAAGAATAAATGTTTTTATCTATGAGTTAAAGCTAAAAGATAAGGTCAATTTTGAGAAATATACATGTATAAAACATATTGGTTGAGAGTATTTTAAACCATACTCATATTATCCTAGAAATTTATCACTTTGAACTATTATAATTCTAAAATCATTTTATAATAAAATAATATTTCAAAACATTCTTAAATTTCCCCTTCTCGATCTTATAAAACGCCACCAGCCATACCTACTTACTCACACTTATAATTCCCCTTGTCTTGACCAGATTTATATAAAATAAGATCAATAAATTCCTAACTTGAATTTAGTGGCCACACATTGGGCATAAGTCTCTCTCAATGAGACCATTTGGGAAAATCAAAAGAAGTTACTCCTACTCCAAATCAATTTTTTTATAATAGAAAGAAAAGTACAACAAGGACACAAAGGGTTTAGGGGAGTCTAAAATAATACAAACCAAGGGAATCCCCTATAATCAAATTACCACCCTATATATCCAAGATGTAAGGGTAAAATAGACATGTGTTGATGGAACTCTGATCTTCCAAAGAAGCTAGGTAATCCGTAACCTTATTGCCCTCACACCACATATGGGTAACTTTGGAGTTGGTGGATAGGATGGATTTAAATTGCTGGAAAATGTTCAAAATTGACCAGGGGATGGAGCCTTTACCAAACAAGGAGTTGTGCAGATTCAAAGAGTCGGTCTCCACTTGAGATATGGCAACGTTATGCTGAGTGTAAATAGTGAGCCCGATAAGCATTGATCTTTCCTCAACCATAAGAGAGTTACCGCTATAAAAGGATGATGTGAAAGAAAAACCACATTAACTCAAATTCCACTCACCACTCACCCTACTCTCATGATTCCCTTAATGTAGGACCCACCAGTGTTCATCTTGAAACCACTACCCGAAGGGTGCCATCGAACCCACCTTCCATGCACTCTATCCATGGAGGTACAAGAAAAAGGGTTACTGACCTGCAGAAATCGTAAAGAAGGGGTGTCACGCTAGGTATGAAAAAAAAACCAGGTACACTATCAATAAATGTGTTCCTGAAATAATGGACCTCGCCGAAGGAAGATCCCCCTCGAACTTCACCAGATTTCTGGCTTTCCATAAGCTCCATCACCCAGTAATGAGAATCAACACTCGAGCCATCCTCTCCATACTCGGGTCTTCCGCCCCATGGAACCGCCATTCAGAAAATGAGTTATACCTCTGTTCATAATGTGAAGGAGACATGAAACCACCAAAGTATGACCATGTTTCAAGATCCCAATAACTTTCAGAGAATAGGTGATTATTGTACTCCTCCTGCCTGAAGATACTCGAAAACAAGGAAATTTTTTAATAACTTCTTCCAAAATTTATTTCTACTTCTTCTTCTAATTACGATGTTATATCCATAAAAATGTAATAAATTCAGTTTCGTATACATTCTGAGATATTTTTATCGTTATGGGACAACATTATAGCTTCTTGTTCAATCCTATGAGAAATAATATCAATATGCGTGCGTGCAAACAACTTACTGTCTCCACATCGTGCTGTAATTCTTTATTCAATAGTAAATTATCAATATGTGTATAATGATGATGATAATGGATTTAAATAACTATTATAGCATGATTATTATTATTTATAATTAATATACCATCCAATTATATATAATTTAACCATTACGAGAGTGTTATCGTCGCTCATGCGTACGTACGACGTACTGTCTCCATGATGCAATGTTATTCACTAAACATAATATTCATTAAACCATTATTATATAAATGAATGTAATGATAAAATATGATATATTTTATAATAATATAATTAGGTAAACGATATAACTATATCCTAAGAATAGGTACAAGATCTTACCTGTCAAAACTAGCATAAGAACATAAAGTAGTTAATATCTGAAAAACGAGTCACAATGAGATGTTACTAACAAATGGAAAATAATATAATCATATATGATATCATAATAGTGAATATAATTATGGAATAATTAAATAAAATTGTTCAAATCATTATACCATAGGTTCAAATATATATGAATTCGATCGAACCTATGGTAAGGGATAGTTTGGAAATTTCATTAATATCTGAGATTGTTTATTTGTAAGTATTTACTGGGGTATATTTATCATCCACATCCATGTTTCCCATTCATGTAATATAATTTATATTTTTATAAAAAAAATTTATGGAATTTTATTCAATTGTTTAATTTTTACGAAATAGTATGCAATGAATCTTTCGTTGTTATTTGATACGAGGTATTTTTTGACTTTTCTGGAAAAAGTACAATGAGATTGGTTTTTTAACTTATACCAAATGAATGGTTTTTTTATGGTTTAATTAAAACTCATTTCCATTACTCTTACCTTTAAATGTTTCATGTTTATTTCTAAAGAAATTTTTTTCTTTTAATATTTTATTGTGTTTCAAGAAAAAAAATATTTGAAGAAGAATAGATATTTTTCACAAGAACTAAGTTCACATTTTTTATGAAAATTATTTTCCATCTTAGTTAATAATATATAAATAGGATTTTGTTTCAGTCCCTATTTTTACTATGATTTTAATTTTTAATGATGTAATGATATTTTATATGGATTATGTAAGGTTAGAATTATTTTAAATAAAATCATTTTATTTCATGGGATATGCTATGATGAATGTTTTATGTTTTTTGTGGCACATGTATAAATGATTTACTTATGAGATGGTTGTGACCAATATCTCACTTGAATGAATTAGGTAAACATTTATATATCAATATATAGACATGACTAGTATGTCATGTACATCTGGTTTAGTAATACCGGGTTGCAATGACAAGTACACTCGGTTCAGTAATGGACTTTTTCTACTATGTGGTCTTGGATATGAGCCATTGGTAGTATGGAAATTATTTTATATTATTATGTGTATTTCAAAAAACTTCTTGTCTTATGTTTTTTATGTTGGGAATATGTCTTTTAATTATTAGGAAAATTTATCCCAAGACATGACATCACGATCTTTCATTTGTAGGATAAGACATCCAAATGTTATCTTCTTATTTCTTTTGATTGTGATATGATTGATATAATCCTTTTTACACCCTTTCAGGGAATTTTATTTCATCCTTTAATATGATTCATTTCCCCATTTCATGAAGAATGGTATTAAGTATTATATTCCTAAAAAAGTATAGATATGATGAAATAAGAGGGAGACAATGTATATGATTTATGAACTAGTTTTTTATGTTTCCCAGTATTTAAAGGCGCTATACCTATATGGTTCTGTCATGGATTTATTATATGTTGTGATGAATATACATCGATTTTTACTAATAACATTCTATGTAAAGTATGGTTCTCTATAATGAGTGAGGGGTCCAAATCAATCATAATGTTACCCACTCAAATCTTTAATAGATTCTATTGAGTTAGGGGCAAGATAGTTGAACATGCAAGTCCCTTCAATAGGGTGAAAAATGTTATGACATGCCCTTATAAGAGTATCATTCACTTAACGAGTTTGAAATTACTTGTCTTGTGGTTAGTGGAGCATAAATAATATAAAAACTACCTACGAAGGTCTTCCCAATCAGTGATGGACCCAACAGGTTGGTGGATGTACCCAATGAATGTAATAACATAAAAATTATCCAAAAAACATCAATGCATGGTATCCTCGTTCTGGTCTACAATTCCCAACATTTTTTCACATCTTATGATGAAGTGGAGAAGATGTTGCGGTGGGTCACTCATCTTATTAAAGATGTTAATGGAATGATTTCTGAAATATGAGGGTCTCCACACATCATATACCCCAGCAATAATTAGATAACCATTAGGAGGGATTTTCAAATTTCATGTACCGATGGATTTGAGTCATGTGGAGGGAGGAGCTATCAGATAATCTTGGTGGGGATTCATATGTTGATGATTATTCTTATACAAAAACACTTTAACTATCTTTTTGACATGATAGTATGTCTTAAGGGCTCGTGGAGAATCTTTATGGATAATGGTTGAGGAGAGACATGATTTAGATCCTTATGGGGGTTTATCAAACTAGTCAATTGGATTCAATGATACATACCATGGTTTCTTTTAGAAAATTTGGGTCTCAACCATGTGGGGTTGCATGGAATTACTAGGATTGATTGGGGGATACTAGATGTGATGGACATGTGGTTTCTCCTCCTACCCCTATAGAGGATGGAAATGCTTGGGTAGAGGATTTCCATAATCCAGTTGTCACTGAGTATGGAACTCGTCAAGGAGATCTTCAATGCACCTATTATGATTTGTGATTTGTAGGAGAAGTGTTTCTATAGCGGGATAAACCATTTCCCACCTTGGCACATTAGGTGGATCACAGGGCTTTGAGGTTTCAATATGCTCTTTACCTTCCTTGGTATCTTGACCGATGGGAAATGGTGTAGAGGGTTCCCCAAGGTTATGTGAAAATATTTTCATCCAAATGAGGATACCCAAATAAGAGCCCATCTGATATTGTGGTTACCCAAGAGGCATGTCCTCTTCTACAGACCTTTCATTGGTGTCCATCTCCTTGAATAATCCAAGAGAATGAAAATTCTCCATGACTATACCTCGAGGTGTATCCTCAACATCTCATAAAAATTTTGGTTGTCCTGGGATATGATGAAAATGGAGAGAGAAAAAATCCCCCAATCCCATATTTTTACTTGATGGGATGCATCATTAACAATTATATGTAGCACTATGAAGATATGAACACATCTGTTTTGGAGTGTCTAGTGGTAGTCGGGTGACACAGGGTGATGATCCAATAGAAGTGCTACCAAATCCACCATGTTTCACTGATGGTTGATGCCATAAAAACGCTTCTAGATCTTTAAGAAGACCAACTAATTGTGGGAGAGGCAAAAACACATCACCCAGATGGTCTGATATAATAAATGTGACCTTTTATTTGGTTAGAGACTCGGGAATGTCAAAATGTGGGATTGAAATCTAGCATAACACCTTAGAAAACTGATTTTTAACAAGTTTGAACCAAAATATTTTCCATTTAGAAGTGTGTCTGACTCTTTATTGGACATGTATTTGACTGTTTTAGGCTGATGAACTAGCTTTGGCACAAATGTGAATCAGGGTGGTGGTGAACAAGCTGGATGTGGTGCTACTATTTGAGTTAACTAATCATTGCATGTTGGGTCATCTCTCAGAAAAGCTTCCAACCACATCACCATGCCCATATAGGTCTGGGTACTTACCATTGCCTCATATTAGATGGAATTGAGAGTCATCTAAGGTATACACAATTCTGACTGTCAATCAAATCCAAGAATAATTTTTCATTATCTCGAGTTGAAGTATATAATGAAAATGGCAATGATAGAGTTGACTGCACCATGAGACCCTAGAAGGGACCCATGTCTTCATACACCCGAATATAACTACAAATGGATTTTTGGATTTTGGGAATTTTAGATTTGGATATAATGAATATGACCTATTGGGATCCATCCCTTCACCCTGATGTAGATGACTAGGGTGAGGTCTCTATCATAGAATCACATTCAACATTAGAATATGAGAACTGAATTGGATTGATGACAAAATTGAATGTCCCGCAGTTTCTTCTTTGATTGTAGTGATTCTCCCTTATTCCACGTGATGGATCTTTGGGGATGTGATGTTCTTTATCATGGAGAGGACCTATGTGCTAGTTCGATATGGAGAGGGGGGGACCTCCTCTTTTGCTGGTTGGGATATGGGAATGACATTGGTTTCATTTTCGGTTAGAGAGGGAAGTACCTCCAATGGGATTGTTTTGAGAGTGGGGAGGGCCTCCATACTAGATGCCAATATATCATGGAGGATATCTACACTGGTAAGTGAGAACATGGGAAGAAAACCCACATTTACTAGTGACAGAAGCAACCAGAGGGCCTCCATACTGGCATGTAGAAGCACGATGAAGTCCTTCTCACTAATAAAAATAGACAATGTGAGGTTATCCATGTTGAATGTCGATTAAGAAGGGATTAAATTATCTTTGGGTTGTTTTGGAGTGGGGAGGACCTCATCATGAGCTAGTGGAAACATGGGGAGGTCCTCCATGACAGATTTCAATGAATCAGAGATAAACTTATCATAGATTGATGCTGGAGAGTGGATGACCACTACATAAACTGGGAATAGTGAGAGGAGGAACTGCACAATGGCGGTTTGTGACACAAGAAGGGACTCTATATTCAAAACTTTTGGAAAAGTTATGACATTCGTACTAGGTATAAAAAAGTAGGTTTGGGCCTCTTCTTTGACTAATGTTGAAGACATTGGGAGGGCCTCTATGTAGAGTTTGAGAGTGATGATGTCCTCCACTCTAATAGGTGATGCTACGAGAAGGACCTCTTTACTGGATCTCATCATCACGAGGTAACCCATGATGGATTTTGGTGTTACTAGTGATCTATAGAGTCATCAAATCCTTCTTCTAGGGTTGTTGAGGTCTTGATTCTATCTAGGAATTAATGGGTCCCTACTCTGTAGTGATGGGGATATTTCGTAGTGTGATTTTCATGGAAGGAACCACTAGTGATGTCGATGTCAATTCCCCAAGATAAGTATCATCATTATCTTGGGCCTGATATTGGCATCAAGTCATACAGACTAAGGCCATATGAGATTGGTTATAAACCACTTGTTCAGTGGCATGAGGGACAAGTCATTGGTGGCGTTGATGAGGCCTCATGGGAGCCCTCCATGGAATCTCTTAGATAGTATCCATATATGGGGTGACTAAGGTATCCCGTATCTTATCAGAGTAGGGGGATAGAGTCATAGAAACTCTATGACGATATGATCCCAAATAAGATGGTCGTTGGAGTTGAAAAAATTAGCTACCTGCACGGCCACTAGGGGTGGCAGTTTAGGTGAGGCATTGAATCCACCAGGTCATTGCGGGCCATGTCCCTTATGGGAATGACCCCTCCTAAACTTATTATCAAACTATTTCATCCATTAACCTCCTATGAATGATTTATAGGGGTGTGATGTGTCATGGGAGACCGATTGTTGTGGTCACAGTTGACGTCGTGGTATAGGTAGTGTCTTGCATGATTTATTCATTATGATTTATCCTATACCTACACATGTTGGTGGGGGGAGATAGGATTCCTATATATCAGGTCCTATAAAGAATGAGGACTGATCCATCAATTTATATATGAGTAAAGAAATTTTTAATTTCCTAGATTCATCCAATATTTCGTGGATGGATAGATAGATCCATGCTGACGATGTCACACTTTTGAATTCTATACAATTTGCTTCCCCAATCGTTGGTGGGTTCCATACCGGGACAAATACATTCCTAGTGGTCACCAAATCCCTATATCTGGATCTGGTGACATGATCATCTTCAAATTTATTGAGCTATTCTAGTCTTTATATAGTGAATAATAGATTCATGTTGGGTTCACCACTTTTTTTTTATGCTTTCACCTGTGCATGATGTCATACATACCAATAATCTTCTAGAAAAAATTGTTTCTCTTCATTCAAGATTTCCAATGGTGGGAAACATTTATCACTTTCATGTCGATGAAATATTCTATATCCAAATGGGATTATGTGATATTAGTTTCTCCTTATATGGATTTCCCCTTCGAATTTATCACCTAGTACGGTTATCACTCATATATTAAGATGTGTTTGTGAAAATCATTCATGTTGTCGTCTCTTTGTGGATGTTAATAAATATCACTACTTCTTCATGGAATCTAAAAGGGCTCTTAACAGGGTATAAACCTTCTATTAGGGGAGTATTAACATTGTAAATTTTTGGAATGCCTATATTCTGGGTCATTGGGAACCTGAACTCGTTTGCATAAGAGGGTATCTCATGGGTGTAGAACCATAGGATTACCATGTCAATCATGGGGTCTCTTACTCTATTTTTATCTCTTCCGAGGTTTTACTCAGGAATCCCATGTTTAACATGAGGTATCAGTGTAATATGATGTCATTTTAACATCTTTCATGGACAAATATGCTAATTAGAAGGCTTGTTAGAGGCGGATCAAGAAGTTGTATCCCTAAGAATGAGTTCCTGGAAGGTTTACCAGATAAATGGTTCGGAACACATCTTGTAGGAATACCAAGCATGTTGCCTCCCATAAAATGATGATGTCACACATGTTTCCCATGGAATTTTTCTATGATAAGGAATTACCAATTCCAGACAGTTTCCAATGGGTTTATTTATGGATCTGGAAACACCCAATGGTTCTGTATTCCAAGGGACCTACTTTACAAAGATAGATTTTCATTAGGTTTATTCCAATGATACGTAAGAACTCACATTGGTCGAGAGGATGGGAGGCCAGGCTCATCTCACCCATTTTGGGGGAATCATTTCCAAATCTGGGATACTCATATAGATTTGTCATGTTTTCATTAATTCTTATTAATTTATAAAGTATAACATATGGTTCTCTTGAAATTTTCAATCCATTATTAGAATGTGTTAAATTTTGAATCATCCATATGTACAAGAGGTTCATCATTAATAGAGATATACATATGTATTTAATATTTTTCATCAATGGTATCCTATCATATTCAAATTAGATATCATTTTAGCCATTTTTATGATGATGCTGATTTTTAGGCCACAAAGTGGGGCACTCTGAAATTTATAGTCATCTAGTTAGACATGAGTTGTTTTGATGTTGGGATTGTACCCATAAATGGGACTACTACATATCCTCGTGAAAGGAATAATAATCCTTATAGATTAGTTCTTCTTAAGGGGGAACATCATTCAATTTAATGTCTTGTAATAAGGACTTGTCTGTAATGATTAATGTCTGGTGATTAGGACATGTAAGCCTATAGTGCTTAGTCAAAGATGGGTATGGGATATATGCCTAAAAAATCTAGGAGCCAGGAAAAGATATGAGTTTCCATGTTGGATTAGACCCTATTGGGAATATGATCTAGGAAGAACAAGGTTGATTTGTAGTACTGGGTTTGAACCATAGGGAGTGAATCAAAACCCACATAGTTTAGTAAGTCTCATAGGGGAATATGGCCCTTTGAGAGAAAAAGGTTTGGGATTACTCATAAAGAGGGGTCCCTTGTAAGAGGGTCCATGAGAGATGTTTTAGCTCATCTATATTTATGGGCGATTAATTCACATATTACAATAACAGAGGAATCCCAAATTATTGGAATCAATTTTTGATTATTGAATAGGATATCTAGTAAGCTTGGGCCCTAGGTGGGGTCTTCCTATGTATCCAAATTTTGGTGGGAATCAGTATTCTTGTTGATCCAGAGGTGAGGTAAATATTGAGGATTTTTTAATCATCAAAACCCTCTAAGTTCCCATGAATCATGATCAGTGTGATAAACAAGAGGAAGTAAATGATTCAAAAAACACACACTTTCTTCTCCTCTGACGGAAGAGGTTGGAATTATGAAAAAAGAAGTCGAGCTGATGGAGGGTGAGGGTGAAAAGCCATGATCCCTTTAATTTGAAATAAAAGTGAAGGTTATTGGGTCGGGCCCAAAAGTCAAGGGTCTTACTCTCTGAGGGATTTTCTAAAATTGATCTTTATAGTGGAGGAAGACATTTCATTTTTTGAAATGAAGTGAATGGGTGAACCGTACTTTCCCTATTAGGGAACTGAGGTTCCTTGTCTTAGAGAAGAGAAGTGAGAACATGGCCTGAACCCCAATCCAAAAAATAGGTAACTTGAAATCACTATATTTGCGGTTAGAGTACATGTTACTATAGATATACACACATAAAGACACCCCAAATATCCTGAATTCCTTATAAGACAACTTTGGGAAACCTCTGACTGTAGAAATACAAACTCAAATAGGATACACGATGATGTGTCCTTCCAATAGGTTTTTTATGCCTTGAGGATTTAGTGTTGGTATCAATTGGTTCCTTTCAGAGAAGAGAACTATGGAAAGTGGTCCCCCTTATCCATAGGTAGATTAGAAAAGACCTTAAAAGATGGCTTACATAGGTGGTCTGTGCTGGTCTTTCGCGTAGGTATATTGTGTAACTTTACCGCATAGGTCTACAACATAGGTCCTTGGAGGATCTGAAAAATGATTAACACTAGAAGTATAAGCCTATGAGATATTTATATTTCTTATGAAATAGACTTGGGACAACAAAAATTTGGTGATGATTTATCTTTATCAACTTGGGTGTCCCTTGATGTTCATGGACGCATCCCACATAAGTAATTTCATAAGGAAATGACTTTATGTAGATGAATTCTTCTTATTTAAGGAGGGTCATTAATTAGATATTTTGTTCTTAAATATCAAAAGTACATTTATCTCACTTATTCCATATAATTATGTCTTCTATAGTGTTTTACAGAGCTACCTAAGAAAATATGGGGAACCTATGAGAAAATGATACACCATAGGAAATTTGGGAGTTCTTACAACTTTTTCTGTTGGCAACTAGAGAGTAGAAGGGTCCTATTTTGAGGCCTATAGGGGGATGATAGAAAATATTTTATCTATTAGGTCTTTGGAATAGGCTCAGAGAATAGGATCCACACATAGGGGTGTAGAAATTATATTGTTGAGTAGGTCCCTGACGGAGTTCTTCCCATTTTCCAATAGAATGAGTTGAAAGAACTCCTAAAGCTAACATTTTGAAGCTCCTTTTCCCAGTTCCCCCATATATTCTTAAGTAGCTCTCTAAAACATGAGACAAGAGATAATTATATTGGATAAGAAAGATAAATTTCCTATTAGTGTTTTATGTAAAAAAATTGATTAAGGAACCTCTTTCCATAAGAGTAAATCATCTATAAAAGGTCCTTTCATTATGAAAAGACATGTGTAGGATGCTTCCAAGGACATTAAGGGACACCAGGGGTTCCTATAAAAAATCTCACCCATGTTTTTTTGTCCCTGGTCCATTTACCAGGGCATATAATGCTCTCATAGGCTTATATTTCATGAGTTATGCATTTTTCAGTTCCTCAAAGTAACTATGTGATACACCTTCATGGTACACCTATAGATCAAACCTATGTGGAAGAACTGTCTGTTTCACCTATGAAAGCCATCACTGGAGGCCTCTTCTAATCCACCTATGGAGGAGGGAATCTCTTTCTATGGTTACTTTTTTTAGGGACACCAAGTTGATATCTTCACCAAAACCTGCTGACCTACCAAACCTTTGGGAAATACAAATCACCGTGTATCCCATTTGGATTTTTATTTACATAGCGAAAGGTTTCCCACAATTGTCTTATAAGGGATTCATGGTCCTTGGGGTGTCTATAGGTTTGTATGTAGATAGTAACATGTAACATTACCCCATAGATAGTTTTGGGAAGTTCCCAGTTTAGAGGATTGGGATCGGTCCACATTACCCCCTTATCATCCCTATGAATCAGAACCTCGGTTACCTAGTAAGGAAAGTACAGTTCACATATACTTGTATTTTTAACAAATGAAAACTCTCCCTCCTCTACCAAGAACAATTTAAGGGAATGAATTATAGAGTAATACAGTAGCCTATATGTCTAGATCCAATGAACTTCACTTTCATTTCACATTGAAAGTTTCATTGCTCCACACCCTCACCCATCGTCACCTCATATTATTTTATCATAGGCCCATTTTCTTCCATCAGTAGAGGAAAAAGAGTGTTGTTTGTTGAATCATTCACATCCTCTGGTTTCTCACATCGACCAAGACCTAAGTGGTCTTAGTAATTTTTCCTGATAACAACATCTTCACAATCCACCTCACCTAATAAACTAGGAGAACCTTGATTCCAACAATAATTGGGAAACGTTGGAAGCCTTCACCCAAGGTCTGATCTCTCCTGATATAATCTTCAGAAATACAACCATAATTTCCCTTATATGAGCATACTATTTAGAAGTAATCCCTGAGTTAAGCCCCCATAAATATCTAGGAGTAAAAAAATATTTCATGGACCATGTTACAAGGGAATCATCTATTAGAATAAACTCTAACCTATTTATCTCAAAGGGATATATTCACCTAGGAGACTTTCCTAACTACACGGTATTTGAATCCCATCCAAGTGGGCTGTGTACAAAGCCTCCCTAAGGAAAAAAACCAATACTCCAAATAACCCATATTCTTCCTAGTCCATACTCCCCATATGGGATAATCCAACTTGGAAGCTTTTATCCTATCCAGGATCATTGGGCTTCTTAGGCATAAGTTCCACACCATGCTTTGAATAAGATCCTTCTACTTATATGTCCATATCACATGACATTAAACTCTACAATTATATCTTTATCACACTATTTTAAAAGGAAATATGTATCTCATTATGATGAATATAACTATGATTGTTTGGTTTCATTTCATGAGGATACATAGGTATCCCATTTATGGGAATTATCCTAACATGAAAACTATTATTTTTTACCTGGATGACCATAAACTCTTTTGTTCCCCACTGAGTGACCTAAAAACCAACATCATCATAATGAAAACTAATAGAATATCTATGTAGTATATATGGGGATACCATTGATGGAAATATAATACACATATTGATATCTCTGTTATTTAATTCCCTAGAGTACATATAGATTATTCTAAATTCCACACATGATAATAATTGATTGAAAATTTCCAAGGAAACTTACGTTATACTTGGTAAATTAATAACGATTCATGAACATATCTTAAATCTATAAGAGATTTATAGTGTAGGAAAAAATTCACCCAAAATGGTGGGATGTGTTCACCATACCATCATATCGACCGATGTGAGATAATAATTAGAGTATGTCCAAACCTAATCAATGCCTCCCTATGGAATGTATCGATCTTTTGATACATAACCATTGGGTGTATCCTGTTCCATAAATAAACCCAATTGAAACCATCCTAAAGTGGAGATTTCTAATCAAAACACATTTTTGAGGGGGTGGGGGCATGGGGAGCCTTCCATGAATCCTTAACTAAGATTATAGTGTTACCCATCTGTTGGGCCCCTATCAATTGATAAAATAGGGTAAGACAAGGGAAACAATCACTCATGTGTTCATCCAGAAAAATGACTCATTGAAACAGGCCATTATTTTTATTATTCAAACATATATGCACATTCCTTATAGGAACACCCTTAATTCCAAATAAATTCAATCATGTTTTAACACATGAATACCCTGACTGCTTCTCAAACTAGACCATCATCCACTCAAAGGACATCATCTCTAACTCAACATCTTCAATGCTGGGTCTCCAATGCATTAGTCCAAGAGTACCATTAACATGGTACTTTACCGACCTCGGAGGATTCCCAACCCCCCCCCCCCCCCCTAAATCAAGAATGACTGACACTCATCCATTCAATGATGAAAAGTGGTTCAGAAGTAGACAACTCCAACCGACATCTTCATCTGTTTCCGGAGTTTATCCCCAGAATGCAATTGCAAACCCCACCCATATTATAGGGAGTTATACCAAGAGGTAATTCATAAAATCATACTGAATACACCGTAGTCCCTCATGAGGAATCATCCAATCCATCACTATCCCCAACAATTCACGGTAGCAAACCCTCAACATGATGGGGGTCTTATCTTCGTCGGTCTGGCCCAGGTCCCTCAGACATAGGCACGTGTGATGAACTGATGAGAACAAAAACATGATAATAGGGAGTAGCTTCTTACATTTACCCTCTCTGTAGAAGTCCATCAACCCAGCATGATGGAAAATATTATACATGCATATACACCAGTCATACTTAATTCCATCTCACAGACTCGTTTGCTGTCGCCCAGCCAATCACACTGTTCAAATCTGGTGGATTATCATATATAGGAACATACAACTTTCGTCCCTCACCAAGCCTACCATCAATCTAGTATGATTGAATTTAAGAAATTAAATCAACCATATTTGGATTAAAACAACCGTCATGCACATAGACCTACCAACATCAATCAAACCTGCCAATAGTCTCATTTTGTAGCATTTAGAGAAGCCAGTCAGAATGATCTGATGACAAACATTGGGTAGACTCAATTATCTATGCTCATTAACATTGTATGGAAGTATCCATTAATAGTAATGGGAGTATAGAATAAGGTACATACACATACTCTAAATATTTAATGGATGCATATTCTCATTCCATCCACGGAATTTACCAAATACATATTGGCAATGGTGATAGGGGTGACACAAATTGCTACTCATGTCCTGTAAGATTGCTAGAATATCATCCCAACAACTTTAGTTGTACAGAAGGTACAGACACATAATTCTATCCCCATACTTGGATTACACATCATCATAGAAGCTCGTAGATGACGAATACCTTTTTTCAAGTTGAGGAGGTTTATGGGGAACACTCCCCAATATCATACAGACAACCGGATAAGGTGTATACAGTCATTCCAATTGAAGAAAATCAGTATGTTCTAATATCCACTCCAAATACATAACATACACCTATTCATGATAACCACTTTTCCTAGAAAGTGGACTATAATATGTGTTAGAGAGTATTTAAGAATAAATATCATCAAGCACAATTGGAGAAGAAATAGTCAATAAACAATTTGGATCTACTTAATGATGGTGTTCTGGAATCCCTCAGAACTTTATTTATTAAAGCTCAATATAATACCCACCCATTTCCAAATTATGAAAGTCGTAGGATAAATTATGAAATTACATATCTGATACATCATCATGAAACCATGATTCATGACAAGTCAATCAATTTAGTTAACATCTATCTAGAATAGATCTACGACATCCATCTATGTGTCCTGAAGATAAAGGAGACTAATGATTAATCCCATGATATAATCCACAGTGGGGGTCCTCCAAATGATGGAATTCAATGAGATATTTCACTTTGCATTAGTGTTTTAAATTGTAAATAAAATTATCCAACGTAAATTTAGTTTTGATAAAGATATATTACCTTAATGAAATTAAAAATGTAAGGCATTTCATGTATGTTTCCTTATTACATGAAGATTAAATACTTAATCAACTGTAAGACAACCCAATGTGACATTCTTTCTTCGTACCCATCTAGGCCATTTTTCTCCTAAACTCGTAGTGGAATCATCCACTATTACCATTTCTTATGTTAAAGAAATCATCAAGAATCCACTTTGGTTAGATTAATTTGACAAAACATTAGAAAATTATCAATATGATATGTTTAATATGATAAAACAACTTGATAAGGGTGAAATACTAGTCATGTTTTGTCTTTTGGGAACTTCTCATTATAATATTTCACAAATGATGGAATTAGATTGATTTCATGATATTCACCTCAACCTATGGAAGGAAATTCTTAATTTAATGATAAATCAATTACAATATAATGAATATAAAATAAATGTATGGGTAATATAAGGGTTTTAGTGCCATGTTTATTTGGAATCTATCCATGTTTCATGAAATCCAAATATCGATTGGAAATAAGAGGCCATTCCATGTCCATGACTCAATTTATTAAATATGTTGAACCAATTGATCATAGAAACCATATCTTGTATTCATATTAGAAGTTGCACGAAGATTATTTCATTTCACTATGCTCTAAAATTAGAAAAGACTGATATAATTGGTATCATTCAATTTTATTTCCCCAAACCAAATAGAGAAAAAAAAATTATACTCATGAATGATGAAATGATCTGCAAGAACATGCCTCGGCTATTTTTCACCAAATTCATGCCCAAAGAGAGAAATATATTTTGATTCTTATGCATTAAGAATCTTAATACATCGGCTATGCGTCCTTCTAAGAAGATATCAGTCATTGGATCACAAAAATTTCTAAAATAGGACAACAGACTTCCTAAATAGGTGATATGAGAGGGTGTCAAATAATTCACCCAACCAACGTTCAGAGAATAATTTTTAAAATAAGAAGAGAAGATGCACTGATATAATCCATAGATGTTCAAGAACCGCCCCAACCCACATGCCATGGGTCTTTTTTCATCAAACCAACAAAATATACATGAATAGCCCAAAGGGTTTATGAGGAATAACATGAACAAACCTTGCCTATAGGGCTGGGTGATTTTTCACATCTATAATCCCCTCCTCAATAGAATCATGTTTTATCCTGATTAGGGAAGATTAAAAAAAGTGAACACAAACCTGTAAAATCCAAGGATTAACTTTAAATTTCTTTACATAAAAATTACCATGGATAACCAACAAAATAGAGGAAAAAGTCTCTTGGAGGATGAAGAAGAGTGTGATCATTAAAAGTTACTGAAAAATGACATTAATGTGTTATGCCTCAGTAAATGAGATTAATTTCATTATAGAAGATCCTCTAGAAAATGAGTCTAGTAAAAGGGAGTCATATGTTGAATTTCTTATTCATAATTTTTGACACATCGAAGTAAATGAAATAGGTTTCCATAACCGAAATCAGATGATTACCCAAAATGTAGGTATTCCCTCGAATAATAAAAATCAACCTCTTAGAAAAGAACCTAACAAGGGGAATGGTAAAGGTAAGATCATGTATAACTTTTCACTGGATAAGGTCAATCTATTTCTATTGAAGAATGATTTTCACATAACGTGGAAGAGATAAAAGTGTTTAGAAGACCCAATGCAAAGTTACTCTGATGTAGTATTTCTGCCAAACATTCTCTTCAAGCAGATCATCAGCATTCACTTCTAGCAGGAGATCATCAAAAGAAATTTTTTTACAACTAATAATGTGGATATTTAATTAAATCTACTAGATACACATCTAGAACATGGTCATGCACTGCCTTATAGGCATTTCCCCATGGGTTATTCATGAAAAATACCAGTAGCTCCACTAGTGGTGGTGTTCCAAGTTTCCACACCAGTTCAGGCTCTAGCTATTGTACCTATACAAGACCTAACTATGCCAGATATTCCTCGAATTATTATGAATACCATTGAGTGATTAACAACTAGATTAAAAGATATGTAATGATTGTGAATACTAATATAACCCGAAAAGAATAATAACCATGAATGGGTAAATTCAATCCCTCCACCACAAAACATTAATAATACCACATTTCCAATATATATTGGTTCAGGAGATCTATAGTAGAAATTAAATAATTTTATTTCTCACTGTGATCCCAGGATGGGGAATATTCCATAGTAAGAAGTAGCAAAGCTCAGTTTTTTTGTTAAATTCCTACATGGGCTAGTATTTTTCTGGTATACAGGTTTGTAGTCACGATCAATTATAGGATGGGATGTCCCCCATCATAATTTCATTTTCCAATTCAGTTCAACACTAAAGATGACAAGAGTTATTGATCATAAGAACTGAAAAAAGGGAGAATGAAAGGGTTTCATATTTCATTTCATGATGTAAAGGACTAACATATTCCTCAAACTTATTACTCCCTCAAGAAGAGATATTACTAATCACTGTGGAAAATCTCCATGATGAGTTTCACATTCCCCTAATCCCTATGAAATTCATTGGAGGTGTTCATGAACTTGTTTCAATCACCCACAAAATGGGTAATTATGTCACAAAAACCAAAGCTATGTTTCATGTAATAATATCATCTATTGGAAGGAGAACATGAAGTTAATATGCTACACCAATTACACTCAAACAAGAACATATACATGTTTTTACAAAAAAATCCCTCATCATATCGTAAGGATACTCCTCTCGAGCATTATCAAAATTGACTGCCTCATCAATATGACAAAAAAATCATTATAAAAATACTATTTGAGGAGTTATAGAAAAAATTATACTCTTTTTAGGATGAATAGGTTCTATATTACTTCATTTCATTCACGGAGGAATTTTTTTCCAACGTCCAAGACCTCAGAATTAGAATAACGAATGAGGTGACGAATTCTAAAACTATTATCCCTTCGATCAAATGTTGGGACACCTCATTCAAGAGTGTTTTGTTTTAAAAAATATCTTGCAAAAGATGGTGGACTGTAGACAAGTAGATCAAAAAAGTTCATTATCCCATGTATCATGCATTACGGTTATTGATCCAAAAGTGGAAGATTTATTACACCAAGTGAAAAGAAAGAATTTGCACAAGTTTGTTGATTGGATGATCAGGAAAATGATTAATGAAATTAATTATATTCTTTGAAAAACATACAAACAACCAAATATTCCTCAGACCCCATCTATGAAACCAGTCCATCTACATGAAAAGAGTACTCCTCTAGAGGCCAACCCTCAAAGAAGTGACATGATCACAAGGATGAAGAGTAGTCAAAAGATGAAGATATTTTGTTGAGGCCAAATTTGTCCTTAAATTTGGTAGATTTCAATCCAACTGTCTCAAAATCATAGGCACTGCCCCCCCTAATGAACTAGAATAAAAAACTAGCTACGAACAATCTTCATTAGATGAGGAGTTGATCATCGGTTCCGTTAACGATTTCCACTTAACATACCCCTATGAAAATGATGATTCTAGTTATGAACATGAATTCCCTATTCATAATTGGGAACTGGGGGAAAATTAATGTTCAAGGATACATGGGAAGATGTAAGCATGCTAGAAACCACTATTTTAATTGCTCCCATGCTCGAACGATTTAGGTAGCATAAAATTATGGGAGATACCTTTAGCTGGATGAACAATAAAAAGGTTCCTCCCCCAAACATAATAGGATAGGCCCCAACATGACCATATTGGAAGAACCATTAGAGGCTATTCCCCAAAATTCATTTCAACATGGTAAACCCTATTAGCCTAACCCCTCAAGATTAGATGTATTTCTAGCCTCTTCCTCGAAACATGTAACATTTACCTAATGATCATCAATATATAAGAATCCTACAAAACTACATCTTCATGCGGAAAAAAATAAGACTTTAAATTAGAAGTATTATTTTTTTGAAACAAATAGCCATTTTACCTTCCATGTTATCAATTCTTGATGCTCTGAATCTGTCAAAACACGTTTAGGAATAACTTATTTAGGCTTTTTCAAGTCCTCGAGAGATTGAAGTTGAGGTTGTTTCTTCGGAGGTCTACCATGTAGTGAATGATCCAAAAAAATTTCATGCAGTTATATAATTCACATAATAAGATGAAGACGATGTTGTAAATATAAAAATTTTTCCCATGTAGTTGTATGGAATGGTTAATGGTTCAAAAATTCAACGATACCTCATTCGTATTGGCAATGACTCAACCTAATTATCATATGTACACTACATCAGTTAGGTCTCACTGAATTTGACTTATCGACCTCTACATTGATGTTGAATGGTTATTACAATAATTATAAAGAACCTCTAGGTTAGAATACAGTCTGAACTCATTTTGGGGATTTTGAATATAATTCATATTTCATGGTTGTCCAAAAGGAAATTTCTTTCAACAATTTTCTTGGAAGGCCATGGCTACATCAACATGCGACCATTCTTTCGTTATACCACAAATGTCCCAATTATTGATTCAATGGTCAAATATGGACATTTCCCAGCGCCAAGGCCCTATTAAAAACATGTGAATCTAAATATATTGAGATAATGTTCTACCACACAATGTGAACATATTCTATGGCAAATGACATTATAAGAATCAATGCTCTGAATGGTGTGAAAGAAATTCTAGCTAACCCATTCAATCATATCCGTGCATATTATGTGTTTCCTATATATCAAATTAAAAGGGTAGACCCAAAATAAAAGAACCCATCCTGTGACTTCTATATTTTCAGTTTTGGAAATCTATCCTAACATCATGGGAGAAATTATTTATTTTCTAGAAAATGGGTAAATATTAAATGTATATGTCTTCATTTAATCCACCAAACATCAAAATATTTTTACCTCATCAGTCAGGATAGAAATTTTTTTTCACTACTATAGAATGACAAGGATGTTGATTCCCAACCCCTCATTTTTACTTCAATACTCTCAGAACACCCTTCATTATCAATAGGGTCCGAAACGGTTGCTTCTTCTTTTAGACGTCCAAATAGTGACTCCTACCCTTTTTTATGAGGCTTGCTTAATCGCTTAACATTAAAGATGAAAAAGAAGAAGTGATAGATGGGGAATAGGAAGAAGGGGAAGATCTTTGAGATTCCACTTCGACATTAAAGGAAGGCGTCTCAACCACATTGGATGAACTGGTAGAGATAATGTTGGGAATGGAGAAGATCAACTCCCCATTCTGATTAGTATGGCCATGACATATGAAGAGAAAGAGATGTATACATCACTTCAAAAGAAACACTGGGATATTTTTTCTTGGAATTATACAGAAATGCCAGGACATGACCTGGATGTGGCCACTCACACTTTGGGTATTCCATAAGAGCATCACGGATTTATATAGGAAACATGAAGAATGCTCCCAACCCATGCCTCCAAAATTGAGGCTGAAGTCGATTAGCTCATCAAAGATAAATTTATTAGGGAGGTAAAATATCATAAATCACTGTACTATATTTTCCATGTTAGAATGAATAATGGGAAACTCATAGTATTCATTGATTTCAGATATCTTAACCGGGATTATCCAAATGATGACTTCTTACTTCCAGTCGTAGAACATTTTTTTGATGCAACAACTAACTTCAAATGTAACGAACCAAAGTTTTAAATGTAAATTTCATTCTTATAATTATGTTATATAATCAAATTAAATCACAACATAATGAACTAATATTCTCTAAGGAACATTTAAACAAAATTTTGACACTTATGTGTCTGGAATTTCAAAAATCTAACATTCATGGTTGTGATTCGTAAGATGTTTGGTGTCCAATAAGATAAAAATATTTTTGGTGAATAGTGACAAACCTTATGAATAAAAATGTTATCCTTATGAATAGTGATATGCCTTAATTATTAGTTATAATACCTATGATATTACAAAAATAAGATTAAAGTAAATGTATGATTTACCTATATTTTGGAATAAGTAAATAAATGATTTAAAACTATTTTTTAGAAAAAATTATGATTTTAATTAAATATTTAATTTTTCATATTTATAAAATAATTTTTGAAAAATGGATTTCATTTTTCTATTCCACATGTCGAAAAATGGTTAGGGTGAATTTTTGAAATTTATCTAAAATATTAGAGTTTTAGTGAATATTAAAATACATTAATTTACCGTATAATTACACTATAATTTAAATCCACTATTCTTGACATCATAAGTGTTGTAAGAATATAAATATAAATCTCACATGAATTTATCACTATTCTTGGTCATTCAATCATCACTATTTCTTGTCTTATTGAAAAATAATAAACCAATGATTATAATATTATGAAACCTTCCTCTCCTACACTATAAATACCACCCTTCACACCCTCATTTCCTCACACCTATCAACCTTCAATAATTGACTAATATATGAAAAAATATCTTCCCTATCCTCTCCCCACATCTGAATGATTCTTCGCTTATCAAAATCCACATCCAAGGTACCTTCAGGAGGATTCAAAAGGTAATTCCTCTCTATCTCTTTTCAATCAATTTCCTTTGAATTTCATTTCACTTTCTTAAATCAATCCACAGTTATACTCATTCACATTTTATGGTAACTCTAGTATAATAAATATAATGTAATGTTATTATAATAATGGGATAATATATCATCCGACCCCCTTCTCCTATATTTCTTATTTTTGAATGGAAAATGATGTTCACGAGGTGTTAATTTATCAACTTCAAGAATGAAAGGTTTTCATTTTCTTTTACCACCTTCAGATCTGGTAATGAAACCATTTTAATGGTTGAAACATATTATGTTTTATTTATTATATCCAGTTTAATTTTATGTATCTAATTGATGTAAATATTACTATATGATTAAACAAAACAAGGTCATTGTGGTAAAAAAACTACCCGAATTAACCCAAATGATCATCATTACATTATTATCTAATGATTAATTCTCATCAAATATTACAAAATTATTTATAGGATAAGTTAGGGATATGAATCATCATAAGAATAATATAAAATTATGTTTTTTTATCCATTCTTTAAATTAACATCCATTCATGAATACAGGTGAACCATTCAAGAAATCTAATAAAATGAATGTTCCCAAACAATTATATTGAACAACTTAACCCATTAAAAAAGAAATGAATGAACCTAAAATAGGGAAAAATAAATAAATTAAATATATAAGAGGTTCTAGAATTGTTAATTGATAATCATAATTTTTTTATTCAGGTCATTTATAACAATGGACAAACACCTGCGGACATAAGGTATGGTATCCTCTCCATTTAACATGTATTCAAGAATATGCTCTATGTTGTTCCATTTTTTTTTATAATTTCTAATAAAGGAGTATGAGTTATCACATCTACCATACTACCCTCCTTAGGTATAATATTTAGAAAATAAATTTCTCTCTCATGAATCCCTATTAAGTACACCCAATACCACGCTGATAATCTGTACGGAATTCTACCCGAATCTCTATTATTCATTCTGGTTTCCTTATATTTCATTATTACAAAAAAGAAATTGACTTAAATATTTATGTGAATCTTCTAAATTCTCTGTAAATGTAAAAAATTCATTTATTATGTTCCTTCTATTATTATCGTTTTTTGATATACATGTTTTTATGTGATTCGATCCACAATACTTCCCTATATGCAAATCTGTTATAAGGGAACTTCCCAAATGTTTACCCAATTCCATGTGCACTAGTTCTTCTATATTAATACACCATTGTATTCCTAACATCATTAGTTTTTTTTTGAAACCTTCTAGGTTCACTTTATTTTTTATAAGCTATTGTTCCCTTTTCCATTTTAAATACACTATAGTAGTTTCCTTAAAACCTCTAAAAAATGTTTTAATGATAAAGTTCCTTAAATAAATTTCTTACATTTTATCACTTATACATTATATCACTTCCTATGATACATATCTATTTTCTCTTATTAATGTTCATGTGTAATTCAGTTCCATTCATTCATGGAAACTTTTATTACACACCCAATTGTTATGCTTTATGTCATGATTATGGTACCCAATCTATTACATGGGTAACCCTTATGTGTGTTTATGATTTATTATGTATGAATAATTTTTTAGAAAACATATTTAAGGAATGTTAATATGGGTTTGACCACATAGAACTCCAATGCATTGGGTAATGTTTAGTCTCATTAGACATTATGTGCAACGGTCTTGGCGGTTTTCCTTGGCTTGTGGGAATATATGAAACGGTCTTGTTAGTTAGACTTATGTTGGGATACTATGGGAAATAGTCTAGGGAGTTATCCATTAATCGCACTAAATTCATGTTTTTTTCTTCCACATTACTATGAATCCATATTTATATTATTCCTTGATTATATGTTATGATTTCACATGTTAAATTCCATTGTATACCATCTTGTCTTATATTCTATCCCATGTGATAATGAATTTTTCTTATGGTTATTCCCTTATAGGGATTATATCTTATCCCTTTGTTTATTTTATCCCTAGATTATCATATACATATGTTTGAGCACAATGGAAGTTAGGATCAAAATTTTAAATTTTGTTAAATAAATGTTTTTTAGTTCCATGCTCTCAGTTTATGTGTCGAGTCATTCAATACACTATACATCATGATCCATACAAAATTTTTTATTATGATTATAACTATTTAATGTTATGATAAACGTCTAGGGTCACTATTTCTGGTATAATAGGAAGGTCTAGTTTTTTAGAGAGTAGGAATAGAGGACTTTAGTAAGAAACTTAAAGATGAGACAAAGTATAAGAAAACATCCCTAAATTTTGGTATGTATTGAGTAATTTATTTATCAAGAAAATACATCCCATTCTAGATACAAATAGGAAGATGCAACTCTGGATGAGATGTATAGTGGAGTGAAAATTCAGACATGGAGTTTCGGGCCTCACCCAAGGTAACCCGGTACACGATAACAGGATGTGCTGCACTCTTGGGCTGACACTCCTAGGGAATATGCTTTGGTAAATTCATGAGCATAGTATAAACCATTATTAATAGAATTATAAAAATTCCCACAAGAATATAAATTTGGAAATAGATTGAGGATAACCTAGATTTAAACCAATGGAATCACATGTTAAGATATACTTCTCCTTTAAAAGTTTATCCTATTATGTTCAATGTTTATTTTTTTATGCTCAATAACTATGTTTTCAAGCCCTCTAATTGTATGTTATTTCTCTTAGTTAATTGAAGGAAATATATGAACATGTTCCACCAATCATGGTGATATGGAATGAGATGATTTCCCTAATGATATGCACTATATGATGGGAACGGGTACTAAAAACTTTATGAAATTACTCACTTATCTAGTTGATGTTATGAATAATAACTTGAATCATGTGGAACACCCTCCTACTCCATGAAATGAGAATGTGGGAATTGAATCCATCTTGTGGAAAAGGCCTCCCATGTTTTGTAGATCTTCTTATCCCCTCTCCGTGGAAAAGTGTATTAACTCAATTTAATTGTTATTCTCCATCCTATAGTGAGTAGAAGAAGAAAAAGTTTTACTGGTGTTTTATCATTTTGATGGGGATGATGATTAGTGGTGGACAGTAATCATGATTATAATGAATCAATAAGAAATTGGTTCCATAGATTGGACGAAATTTTACAGGAATTATTTTAAAAAATATTTTCCACAAAGATTCCTTCTCAAGATGGAAAAAGAGTTCCCTGAACTCAATCATAAGTAAGATGAGTACATTGAGCGTATAAAGAAAAAATTACAAGGAATGCATGGTACGCCTCTATTTTTTCATGAGAAATGATAGTAAGGTGGATCACTTCTTTATCAAACTAAATCCAAGTCTCTGAAAATTGTTAGAGGTTCAATACATCAACATTTATGAAGAGATTTTTTGTTGTGCCCAAATATTGAAATGTATGTTAGAGACACTCAGTGGTATCATGGGTACGATTAAAATAAAGAGAAAATGGAGAGAAACAAAGGGTATTCAAAAAGAAAATCCCATGATGGAAGGAATCCTGAATATCCCACTTCTAAAAGTTTTGGGAAGGAGTATCTTTTAAACTATCCAAAAGAAACCAATAATTTCTTACAATGAGGAAGAATGGGACATCTAGCCATGAACTGTCAAAGGGATACAATGAATCCCACTATTTTAGATGAAAAAAAAACGTTCATATTAACAGTTAGCCTATAATTCAGTGATACAACTGCAAGGATCATCAGCATTATGAAAATAATATCCCAAAACCAAGTCTGATAGAGGAAATCAACAACATCCTCTAAGTCAACAAGGAAGGGATTATTCTATCACAACTACTGAGGTGGAGCTGAATAATGATGTGGTGATAGGTATTCTAGTTATTAATTCATGAATAGATAACATTCTATTTGATTCTGGTTATTTGCATACATTCATATCTTCAATGATTAGTATAACTATTTAAACACTATAAAAAATTTCGGGGATATGTTATCAGTGAGAATAGAGAATGGGGAAATTATTGCATCCATGGTTTATAACTTCTCCTCAGTTAATGTTTGTGGATTTAACCTACCAGAAATTATTTTCATACATCCTTTATTTAATTTTGATGCTATCTTGGGAATGGGTTTTCTATTTTTAAACAAATCCCACATCAAAAATCCAGAATGATAGATCACTCTTCACATCCTGAAGCATCCCCCAATTCGTTACAAGTGTAATAATGAATATGAATCTCATTTAGAATATGTGTCCAAAGTGTCGATATAAGTTATTTATGATAAATCATTTCTAGCTTAAATTATTGAGACAATGGAAAGAATTATTCTTGAAGTCATACCCATCATGAGGGATTATACTGATGTATTCCCTTAAGAGTTGTCTATTCTTCCTCTTGATTGAGTTGTGGTGTTCTGAATGGATCTTATTCCAGGATATCTACATTTATCAAATACACCTTATATAATGGACATTTAAGAGCTTGATGAGATGAAGAAGTAGTTAGGGAAAATTTGGAGAAGGGATTTATATGCCCAAGTGCTTGACCATGGGGTGTGCCATTACTCTTTGTCCAGAAAAAGGGTGGTTCAATGCACCACTGAATTTATTATAATAAGCTCAATAAAATCATGATAAAGAACAAGTATCCCCTTCCATGGATAGATGACTTGTTCGATCAGCCTCTCAGGGCTAGTTATTTGTCTAAGGTGGAACTTTGGTCTGGATATCACCAATTAAAGGTGAGGAAGAAAGATATTCCCAAGACTGTCTTCCGAAAAAAGGTGTGGGAACTATGTATTTATAAGGATTCCCTTTATACACAATAATTCTCTAAAACCATTATTTGATTTATTTAATATCTACAATAGAGACTAACTCAACAAATTTTCAGTTGAATTTATCGATGATATTTTGATATACTCCAAGAGCATGGTGGAACATGAGGAGAATTTGAATACTATGTCGAAGTCATTGTGAATGGAGAATCTATATGAAAAGAACAATAAATTTGATTTTTGGATGGAGGAAGTATCGTTATTGGGGCATGTTATCACAAAGAAGGATAGCTGTGGACACATCCAAGACCAAGGCGATTGGAGAGTGGCCTAGGACAACATCTGTAGTGGAAATATGTAGCTTTCTAGGTCTAGACTGGTATTATTGACTATTAGGGAAGAATGTTTCATGATTTTAAAACCCAATGACCAAGATGACATGGAAGGGAGAAATGTTTGTCTGGACTCAGGAATGTGAAGACTATTTTAAGGACTTGAACAAAGGTCTTATCACCACGCCAATAATAACACTCCTAACAAGTGGAGCACTCTTTGTGGTGTATAGTGATTATTTAAAGAAAGTAATAGGTTGTGTGTTGATGGAAAATGATAATGTGAAAGAATACACATCAAGATAGAAGAAAATCAATGAGCAAAACTATCCCACACATGATCTGGAGTTTGCAGCGGTGATTTTTGCATTGAAAATATAGTGACATTATCTCTATCTGGAGAAGTTTGTGATATGTACTGATCACAAGTGTATCAAATATAAATTCACCCAAAAATATCTTAATATTTTCCAGAAAAGATGGATAGAGATCATAAAAGAACATTGAATTATTAATCCACTACTATCCTGGTTAAGAAAACAAGGTCGAAGATGCTCAAAGTAGAAAGGATCCTGCATCCTTATCAATAATGATAATTCAAAAGGATTTGATCTTCTTAGATCTTTAGAGGATGGAACTTAGAAACATTAATGAATGAACATCATCAATCCTTTCTCAAATTATTTCCCAAAAAAATATCATGGAGAATATAAGAGATGCTCAAAGAAAAAATGTAGAACTTTTTAAAAGGGTGGAATCTGTTAGAAACATGAAATCCTTATAGTTCAAGATAGATGAAGAATGATTTAGAAGATGAGGCTCATGATTATGTGTACCATCTAATCCATATATAATGAAGTAACTTTTGAATGATGCACATAGCTCGTCCTTATTTATTCACCTCTAGAGCACAAAGATGAATCGAGATCTTTAAGAAAACATTTGGTGGGACAATACAAAAAAAGAAAATGCTTAATATACATAAAAGTGCCTTCTTTTTCAGCGAGTGATGTCTGAGAGGAAAAATTATAATAGGATGATACAATCACTACCCATACCAACATGTAAGTTAGAGCTACATGAAGTATCACTATCTATTGTATCTTATCATGATATGAGATTCACATCAATGTTCTAGAAAATTCTCTAACATTATCTATGAATTGAAATGAACATCAGTAAGGTCTATCATCCTCAAACTGATGGCCAATCTAAGCGAAGTATTCATACACTGGAAGATATGTTGAGATAATTTTCTATGGACTTCAAAGGATGATGTGACCGACATCTTCCACTAGGAGAATTCTCCTACTATAACAGTTTCTACTCGATCATCTGAATGGAACCATATAAATACCTTTATGGGAAAAGGTGCCGAAAACTGATGTGTTGGGATGATGTCAGTGAGAGTAAGCTTCCAGGACCATAAATGGTCGATGAAATGGTGAAGAAGGTAAAAAAAATCAGAAACATATCAAGGATGCCCAAATTTGACAAAAGAGGTATGCAGACAATTGTGGACAATACCTTGATATTAATGTTAGAGACATGGTATTTATACGCATTTCTCCCTGGAATAAGTTCAAGAGGATTGGAAATAAAGGGAAGTTATGTATAAAGAACATATGCCACTTTTAGATTCTTGATCCTTTCAGGGTTGTGCCCTACTGATTAGAACTTAAACCTACCATGGCCAAAGTACACAATGTCTTCATGTATCCCTATTATATATGTATATAATAGACCTTTCACTTGTACTCTATCCAGAGGTGGTACAGGTGGATAATGATCTTTCTTACGAGGAGCATCCAGGGAAGATCATGGATCCTAGAGATAATTTTCTACGTAAAAGGACTACTCACCTAGTCAAGGTACTTTGGTGGACCCATTAGTATTAAGAGGTAAAATGGGAGCAGTAGGAGGAAATGAAGGAAATGTAGTTGCACCTGTTTAGGGCTTATAATGTAAAACAAAATTTCAACGGAAAAATTTCATAAGGGGGGTTAATGTAACAACAAAAAAGTTTTCAATTGAAATTTCATTCTTATAATTATGTCATATAATCACATGAAATCATAAAATAATGAATTAACAAGTTCTGTGTGACCTTTAAAAATATTTTTTTACACATTGGTGTAGTGAATTTGGGAAATCTTATAATCATTGTTGCGATTGGTAAAATGTTCGGGGCCCAATAAGACAAACATTATTTTTGGTCAATAGTAACATACCATTATGAATTTTAATGATACTATAATGAATATTGATATACCTTAAAGAATAGTTTCTTTAACTATGATAATATATAAATAATATTCAAGTGATAGTATGATATACCTCTATTTTGGAATATATAAAAAATGTTTTAAAATTGGGGTTTAGTAATAAATAATGATTTTAATAAAATATTTATTTAATAATATTTATAAAATTATTCTTGAAAATGGATTTCATTTTTGGATTCTAAACATCAAAAAATGGTTAGAATGGAATTTTTGGAGTATTCTGAAATACATGAATTTTTCATGAATTGAAAAATACATAAATTTTGTGATATAAATACATTATAATTTAAATCCAATATTCCAGAAATAATATGTGATTTAAGAACCAAAACCTTGAACTCACATTAATTTATTACTATTCATGGTAATAAAATTATCACTATTTCTTCTATTATGAAAAAATAATTAACTAATGATTATAATATAATGAAAACCCTCTCCTCCTCCATTATAAATACCACCCTTCACACCCTCATTCCCTAACACCTCTCTAGAATCAATCCTTGTCTAAAATCTATCCAATGATATTCCATATCCCCTCCCCACGTCCAAGAGCTTATGGTCTCTTCAAAAGATCAATCCAAGGTTCCCTAAAGGGGATTCAAGAGGTAATTCCTCTCTCTCTCATTTTCTTTAATTTCCTTTCAATTTTATGCTCTTTTCATAAATCTATCCCCACATATCCTCATCCACATGGTATGGTGAATATAGTATCTTAAATATGTAATAATTTTAACAAAATAATTGGAGAATATATCTTCCAATCACCTTATCCTCTTTTTTTATTTAAGAATGGAAAATTTTGATCGTGAGGTGTTAATTTATCACATTATAGAACCACATGATTTCATTTTCCTTTGCTGCCTTATCATCTATTCATGGAAACAATTTTTTGGTTGAACCGAATTATTTTTTATTTAATATATCCTATTTAATGTTTAGGATCTATTTTTTGTACATATTACTAAATTCTTAAACAAAAGAAGTTTTTTGTGGTTGAAAAACCGCCTGAATTATCCAAAACGATTATAATTAAATTCTTTTCTTATGATTCATTCTCATTTTGTATAAAAGAATTATTTATAAGATCATTTCAAGTTCAGTAACATCATCATTAACATATAATTCAAATTAAGGGTGTTTATCCACATTTTAAATTAACTTCCATTCATGAATAAAAGTGAAATGTTCAAGAAAACTATAAAAATGAATGTTCCCATACAATGAAATTGAACCACATAACCCATGAAAAGTCCATGAATGAACATAAAATGGTTATAAAAATCAATTATATATATAAGAGGCTCTGAACTTATTAACTAATAAACCTAATTTTTTTATTCATGTTATTAATAACAGGGGAATAACACCTTCAGACATAAGGTAATGGATCCTCCCCATTTAACTTTCATTGATGAATATATTCTTCACTAATCCATTTATTGTGTAATACCTAATAATGGGGTATGATTTTTCACCTTCCCCATTCTTAACTCATTATTTAAAAGTTATGAAAAATCAGTTTATCTCTCATGATTCCCAATTTATGTACACCCGATACCATACCAATAATCTGTAAGGAATTCTACCTAAATCACCTTTATACCTTTGGGTTGACTTATCATTATTTTACCAAAAATAAGTAGTCTTATTTATTTGTTTGAATCTTAAAAATTATTTTTACATGTAAAAAAAATTATCAAGACCCTTCTATTTTTCTTTTTTTATTATATAGATGATTATATGTGATTCCCTCCTCAATACGTCATGATAAGAAAACCAATTTTATGTGAACTTCCTGAATTCTGACCTAATTTCAATTGTAATATATCTTATGTTTTAGGCCATGATTATATTTATAAAATAAGTAATTTTTATTATAAAAAACTTCTGTGTTCACCAATTATTTTTTATAATTTATTTTCACTTTTCTATTTTAATGGCTCTATAGTAGTTTCCTTAAAACCTCTAAAAAATGTTCTAATGCAAAAATCCCTTAAATACTTTTCTTACATGTTTTCACGTATACTTCACATCACGTCCCATGATATATTCCTATATCCCATTATGAATGTCCATCTATATTAGATATATCTCTTTAATGGTCACTTATATTATATGCCCAGTTGTTATGATTTATGTCATGATTATGGTACACAATCATATCCATTGGTAACCCTTATGTTTAAATATGATTGATTATGAATGATTAATTATGTGGAAAACATATTCCTAGAAATTTGACATGATATAACTCAGATGGAACTATAATTCATTTGGTATTGTTGAGTCTCATGATACATTATGTGTGGAGGTCCCGACGGTTAGCCTGGGCTTATGAAACTATGTGCAACGGTCTTAGCGGTTAGTCTTGTCTTATGCTACTATGGGAATTGGTCTTGGTAGTTGGCCAAGACTGGTAAAGAATTCAGGTTTTATGATTTTGAAAATTATTATGACTCCATGTTTATATGATTCTTTATTTATATTTTATGATTCCATATGTTAAATATCTTTTTCTATCATCATGTTATGTATTCTATCACATTTGATAATTCATGGTTCTTATAGTTATTCCTTTATTAGGATTTTATCTCATCCATTTGTTTATGTTATACCTAGGTTATTTTATGCCTTTTTTGAGAAAAATAGATGTTAGGAGCTTTATTTTAAGTTTAAATAAATAAATATTCGTTTTTATTTCCATGTTCTCAGTTTATGTACACAGTCTTCCAACACACTAGACTTAATGGTCATTGGATTCTACTCTAATGTATAATTTTTTTTAACAAAATGTAATGTTATGTACAAAGGATAGGGTCTCTATGATATCATTCATGGATAGCTACTATAGGTATAACCAAATTCAAATGGACCCAGAAGACGATGAATATATAACATTTAGATCCCCTTAAGGTATATTATTATGTCAGGTAATTCTTGTTGGAATGACAAATGCTAGTGCGACATATCAACGTGGAATGTACCATATTTTCAAACCATTATCAAGTAGATTCAATGAATGCTATGTTGATATTATAGTGGTTATATCTAGAAATCATTCTGATCAATTGATTGATTTGGAGACCATATTCTGCAAGCATTGACAACATAATTTGAAGAAGAATCCCTTGAAATGTGCTTTTGGGATAACCTCGGTGTAATTTATCTATTGTTTATTCCATCATGACATAAAATTAGACCCTAAAAAGTATAAGGGTATCCTTTGAATTTCCCCTCTTTTGAAGACAATTTAATGAAGAGGATGTTAAGGAATCATGGCATATATCCAGCACTTCATAGCAAGTTGGAGAAGCATGTGTTTTCCCTTCACTGAATTGATGATGAATGGGGTCACATATCAGTTGGGCCAATGACTACCAAGAAAAATTTGATGTCTTCAAGAAATACCTATTTAGACCACCTGTATTTATGCTACTTGTTGAATTAATTCCAACAATTCATTATGTTATAGACTTGGAGCTATAACTGGGCACTTTTCATGCACAAAAGAACGATATTGGGAATGAAAACAACCATTACTATCACAATTGATCCATGATCTATAGAGATAATTGATTTTAAGATATTGAGAAATGATTTCTAGCACTAATATTTTTAGTTCAAAAATTGATACACTATTTATAATATGAGATACTTCTGGTATCTTTCAATAACCTGCTCAATTTTATCCTCATCCATTTTAGGATTATAGGATTTTTGTCATGGTGAATGGTTATACTACAAATGTTTGATATAAAACTTGTTTCTCAGAAAGTAGTACAATGCTAGGATTTACCATTTTTCTCTGTCAAGAAGCCGTCTATGGAAGTGGTATCATTGAATGTTGAATTTTTTAGGATGTAATTTTCTCTATTAAAGAATCACAGTGAATATTGGAAATGTACTTTGATGGTGCATCTAGAATTCCAATGGGGAAGATAATGGAAATACCTAAACCTTACAATTTTGGGTTAGGAATTTTCTTTATCACCCCATAAAATGATTTGTTTCCATATTTCATTCTATTAAATGAATTTGGTACCATCAATGAGGTATAATATCAAGATCTCATTGCATTACTGAAATTAGCATGAAAAGTACCAGTGGATTACATGGACGAGAATGGTTATTCATAATTGGTAATAAAAAAAATCAATGGGTATTACACTATTAGAAAAAATAATAATACCCCAATGTGATTATGTTCAAGGATTAATGGAAGAATTCCCCTTAAGACCATAATTGTCATACTTCCCACGAGCATAAAATTCCCAAGATGATGCATTGGAAAATGCGGCCACTACCTTAGTAGATCAAAATTATGATGAACGTATCATTACCATTTCTCAATATCTAGTGTTTTTACATTTTATTCAAATTAATAAAGAGGAAATAAATGATATGATTCACATTTCTAAGTTGTATGGTCATATCGGTGGATTGAAGACACCCATCATGGAATATATGAAAATCAGGGTACTTCTACTGAAAAGAATTACAAAAAAGAATAGATCCAGTGACAGGCAGTTTATTTCACTCTTTATGACAACATATAACATCAGATGATCCTTTATATATGAGGTTTCACCATAATTGTTCATAGATACATTGATGGGGATGAAACCATGGATATCATGAAAAAGTACATATAGGAACCTATGTTGCTCTCTAATCTTGGGATAGGCTTTCTAATCAGATCCAAAGGCTTAGGTAATTTTGTAATTATTTGAAAGAGTATTGTATATATTTCCCTAAGAAATTTCATCCCTTCCCGATGCATGAAACTTTATTCATCAACCCATAGAGTTTCTACATACAACTAAACACTCAACGCAATTTGATAAAGGTGGAATGGATGTGTTAGGACCCTATATTCTAGCTACGACCAAGAAGTTAATTTATATTATTTCTAATACATATTTCTCATCCAACTAGAATGAGGAATACCTCTTAAGGATTTTGGGGCCAAAAAATTGTTATGTTTGTCAAAGATAATATCATTACGAGATTTGGTGTCCCTCATACCATATTGATGGACAATGGAACCAATTTCAATTTTTATGTGTAAAAAAAGACACATCAGGTGAAAAATACTAAATCCAACCATTCATCTCACTACCATGATGTAACCAATGGACAGATAATGGATTACCACAAGACACATCAAATATAATCCAATTGATGGTGGATAAAGATAAATTTTCTTGTCCTAATAAGATATTGAATGATTTATGGACTTATCATACTACTACTCATATAGAAAAACGGGAAACCCCATATTCATTAGTGTATGGGATAGAATAAATTATTCTTATTGAAATAAAATTTCATACCCTCGAACTTTCCATCTATGACCAATTACCTATAAATGAGCAGTCTTAGAAGTGATTTGATGAGCTGGAATAATAAGACGGAAAGATATTTCATACATTGCATGAATTGGAAGACTATCAGAATAGAATAGAATGTTTCTTTAGATATAATGTTCCCCTATACTCATTTATTCAAGTAGAATTGGTATTTGTCCTTAGGAATCCAGTGATACCAGGAATAAAGCCTCTAAAGCATTATCTAAAGTGAAATTGACCAAGTTCCATACACAAGGTCTACTTTAATTGATCATATTCCCTAAACCCAATAGATGTAGACCTTATTAAAACTCCAACCAATGAATGATTCTTGAATAAGTACTTTTTGTAATCACAAAAAGTTATTTTCTAATTTAATGATATTAAAATTCAAAACAACTATATCCATCCATGAAACACAATGATAAAGTGCATAGAATCATTGTCCTTGTCGAATGAATGAAACTAAATGACATAATATTTTGTCTCTATATGACATTAAACTGTATAGTTAATGTCCCCATTATTTTACATTAAGAAATCACTCAAGATACCATAAATTGAAATTCCTTGTGGTTAATTAAGAAAAATTAGTTTCTTCAATGAACTAGAATTACTCAAATATTTTCTACTACCTAGTGGCACACGAGCCCAATTTCTCCCTATGATTGAATAAAATCTTTATATAGATCGATTTTCATCAAATACCTATGAATTGATTCTCATCTTAATAAGATATTTAGAGATTACTAGATCTATAATCTTTGGAACAACCACAATAAAAAATTATCTTTATTCACCGTGTGTATGAATCCATCTTTTATTGGGAATGTTTCATGAACAACATGTGGTTTTATTCCAATCCAAATGTAATATGTTGTGACACCCAGATCTCCAATCATGGTCAATGAATCAATTTCTAGAATAAAACACCCATTCTTTTATCTATGCACAAATCAAATTTGCATAGTGACTTTATCCATGATTTGTAAGGTGATTCTCGTTTTAATGATATACATGGTGATGCCTAAATGTTCTGTTTCAGGACCAAACATCAATATTGAAATTATGAGAAAGCCTTATTCCCCATGTCATTGCTTGATATTTACACGGAACAATCTCATGAACTATGTGTGTCTTGATTCTTCATTTATCATGATACATATTATTCATGTTTAATATAACCAAGTTCAAACACCATATAATTATTATATAATTATTCATTAATAGTTACACCTTTGTGTTGTGGAAGAGAACTTTTACCACTCATTTCTTCTCAAATCAAGCATAACTCACTTGGGATTTAGAATTGGTTAAAGAACGTATCTTCACAAAAAGGTATTTTAATTCCTACATTGGGATATACATCATTATCGAATGAAAATAATCTACATGATCTCATTTAAAAAACAATGTGTGTTTTTATTCTCATTTTTATGATATTTTTAGTCATTTTATGCTTGTTCACCTTCTTTTTTACAGCAAGACGTTAAAATGCATGTAAATTATCCTTATTCTTATTTATATGAGATATGTATCGACGTCAAGATATTCAATCATGGTCCCAACTACAATATGACATAAAAATACACTACTCTCCCATGTGTGAGATATATCTACATGAGGAAATAAAATTTCTATTTATATAAAATCCCCTTATGTCCTTGTCGCATTACTAAAAAACTGCTTGGTGCCCAAAGAATAATGTATGGCATGATTCAAATCCTATAGATATACATGGTGAAATATAGGGTTTATATCTTAGTTCCAGCTATGAGATAAATGAGAATTCCCCATATCATAAATAAAATTAAAAATCATTGTATGAGCCTTTTGTTTTGGGTACACTCTTTAGAGAGCCTAATAAGGAAAAAATGTTTTTCCCATTGTACATATGTGTTAGATCTATATAAGGGACTCCAATTCATGGCCAATACTGATTCAAAATTTTCTTCAGTGCATTGAACATAACACATTTTTCATTCCCCATACTAAATCTTGAATTATTTTATATATTCATAATATTTCATCGCTTTTTAGTGGCATAGTTTTTGATACATGATAACATTATGCTTGACTATGCAGTCTACGCCCCTAAGAGGCCTTACCTAAAATTGGCATACATAATGGGAATGATGTAACGACCCAATTTTTTAATGGAAATTCCCTTCTTATATTAATGTCATAAAATCACATGAAAACACAACATAATGAACTAATAAGTGATATGTGACCTTTAAACAGAAGTTTGTCACTTATGTGTTTGGAATTTCGAAAATCTGGCATACATGGTTGTGTTCAAGATGTTTTTTCGAGTCCTATAAGAAAAAATCAATTTTTTGGAAAATAGTAACCTACCCTAATGAATAGTAACTTACCCTTATGAATAGTGATATAACCTAATGAATAGTAACCTCACCTATGATAGTATGAAAATAATATTCATGTTGGAAGTACAATATACCTATTTTTTAGAATTAGTTAATTCATGTTTTAAAACAAGTTTTGATAATAAATTATTATTTTAATTAAATATTAAAATAATCATATTTAGGAAATTATTTTTGAAAAAAGGAATTCATTTTTTGATTCTACAAATCAAAAATGGTTAGGGTGAATATTTGGTATTTTTCTAAAATACTTGAATTTTGATGAATAGTAGAATCTGATAATTTACAATGACTGCTAAATAATGGATTAATTGAGTCATTGATGATGCTCTGTTAATTTAAGCCTACTTGGTTCAAATTCACATGACCCATTCACTATTATTGGTCATGGAATACTTACTATTCTTTGTGTTGGGAAGAAATGATAAATTAATGATTATTATATTATGAAATTCCTCCCCTCCTCCACTATAAAAACCACCTTCACTCCCACTTCTCTCCACTCCTCTCAAGCTCCCAGACTTCTCTAAATTCTTCCCGAATATCTCCTTAAGGTCCTCCCACACGTCCAAAAGCTCTCAGCCTCTTCAAAATACCAAAAAATCTCCCTTTAATTGGTTCCCAAAGGAGGAAGTCTCAAAAGGTAAATTCCTCTTTCCAAATTTCTTCTTTTCATTTATGTTTTTTTTTCTTTCCTCACCTCCCTTCACCATAATAGTATGATAAATCTAGTAACATACTTGTACTAGAATTTATTCATGCTAGTGGTATATTTAATTATCTTCTCTTCTTTCCCCACCCTTTTATTTGGATGAAATGAATGCACCATTTGAGATGTGCTAATTTATCACATTTAAGGACAACAATTTATCAATTTCTATTATTATAATTAATTCTGTTCATGAAACCATTTGTGTTATTGTTAAACCACATTATTATATATGTAATATATCCTATTTTTGGTTCTTTAATCTATTGGTACAAATTTAATTAAGTTATAAATCAAAACACATTCTTCGTAATCAAACACACCGAATAACAAAAACAGTTATCACGAAGGTTATATATGTAATAATTTAACATCACTCTAAGTAACTGTTGACGCTCCTTTCATCACAGAATCTAAATATCAGAAAAGGGGAATATATGAGCACAAAGTGATTCAACCTTTGAAGAAAACATCAAAAATTGACAAAGGGATGAACAAGGAAAACATTGCCCATAGGCCGCACAAGATTCCCCATGGTCATGCAAGTGTACTTGCGCGACTCACTTGGCGCGCAAGTGACTTGCACGACCTAAGTGATAACCGCCCAGTAACCCCTCGGGGTCTTTTTCTGCCTATAAATAGACCTTGTGGGCCCCCCATTCGGGAGAATCTTCTTCCAGAAACTCGGATTGAAGCTCCCGACGCCCAAGTCTCTTCTCAAAGCTTCCGGAACACTTCTATAGTAATTTCTTACCTAGAACGGAAGATCTAAAGAGGGGGAGTGAGGCCTAAGTGTTGAAATGCATCAACACTTTCACGCCTGAGTGGCCAGCCCTTAAGGGAAGTGGCCACACTTACGCGCCGCCTTTGCTCCTTCGATAGAACTTGCACGTCCCTTTACTAGGAGAACCTCAAGAGGATTCTAAAGGATTTAAGAAAGACTCTCTCAAGTATTTTAATACTGGTTGAAAATCACCCAAGTACCCCACATGTCGCGCAGGTATGCCTGCGCGACCAATACTTGAATGCCCACGTAAGAATTATGCGCCTTTCAAGACTTGCGCGCCCCTGTATTTTTTTTGGGTGTCCATCTTGCCCATTTTACCCCTCTTAAGCCATTTCACCTTTCCTATTCAAGATTAAGTCTTCAAGATACTCTTCAAAGCCATTTATGGTATGATTTCTTGATTTGAATTCCTTATTTGAAAAGAATTCTGTGGAATATCTCTCAAAACATAGTGATCTATACATATTTATGTCACTACAGATTGAGAGTTCATTCATTCAACCTCATCCTTTATGATGAAAGAATCCTTAACCTGGGTCTCCTTTTCAGGAATAATCCCCAGTTATAATTCCTTTAATCTGGGCATCTTCCTCAGGAGTAAGCCCCAAATCCTTAAAGTTCCCAAACTTGGCCATCCTCCTCAAGAGTAAGCCCCAAACCTTAATTCCTTAACTTGGGGCTCCTTTTCAGGAGTATGTCCCAATCATAATCCTTTAACCTGGGCTTCCTTGTTAGGAATAAGCCCCAGTCATAAATCCTCCAAACTTGGGCCTCCTTTTCAGGAGTAAGTCCCAAGTCCCCTAATCTGGGCTTCCTTGTTAGGAATAAGCCCCATGTCCCCCAAAATTCACTTTAACCAGTACTAAATTACGTTTGATATGGGATTCCTTCTCAGGAGTAAAACCCAATTATCAATCCTCTCCTAATTTTAGGTTTCCTTTCCAGGAATAAGTCCCAAGTTAGAGTATTCAAAATCTCCATTAAGCACGTATACCTTTATGGACCCTGTTCCTGGATTTTCTCCCTAAAGTAAATCCTAACCTTCATTTATCTGGGCAGACATACATACATAAGCCCCAAATCATTTCTTATGATTACATCTTTCATGGCCCAATTGTCTATCTTATTACCGATACCTCTTGTTTCTCACATCGATCATGACTCACGTGAGCTTAGAGGGTAAAAGTAATTATGAAATCCTTCTATGAGACATTAATCATAAATATCATAGTCTATTTCTCGAACTACGGGGGTTCTGATTCCTTTCCCAAAACAAAGGATACGTAGGTAGCCCATCTGCGGGTTCGATACCAACTTTGAAATAATCCATGTCCATCTGAATGACGATAAACTTCATGTGCCCCACTGAGTGGATTTAAAACCATCCTGGTCATCATAATGACCAAGAGACTTTTATATAAATGTTTTTGAAGGATTCCATTGACCAAGAATCTCTAAATAGATATAGATGATTCTCTATTGATGAAGAACCTCGAATACATATAAAGGATTCTCTAAATTTCTTACATATTTAATCATTGATTGTTAAAACTAAAGGAAAGCTCATTTTATACTTGGTAATGTAATAAGGATTCAAGAACATAAGTTAAATCTATAAAGAGAGTCCCGGAGTAGACAATAATTCCCCTAAAAAGGTGTGATGAGTCTGACCTCCCATCCTCTCGACCAATGCAAATTCCTAAACCTCATTAGTCCACAAACTAATGAGCACCTACATTTGGAAAGTAGGTCCAAATGGATGTGGAATCATTGGATGTTTCTGGTTCTACGAACAAACCTGATAGAAACCGATCGGAACGTTTGAATCTCCCATCTAGGAGGTCATCCCTGAATTCCGTGCGAAACAAAAAATGGTGAACCCGACGTGAATCCATAACCAAGTTAAAGTGGTGTTTTACCTATTTTGTTAAAGCCCCTATTTAAAAGTCAGTAAGAGGGCTAACAAAAACAATCATTTACATATGTGCTCATCCAAAGGATGAAGTGGCCGAATTTATCTTGATTACGTCTGTTATATCAAACATGAACTCTTTTCCAAGATCTTCTGTATTTCCATAATGGCTGCTCTCAAATTCACACTTGTGAATACTGCTACTGCAAATACCAATGCTGCTATTCCTACTAGATCATCATCCGCTCTGAGGATGACATCACCTACTCAGCGTCTTCAATGCTGGGTATCAAATGCGATGGTTAAGGAGTACCGTCAACACGGTACCATCCCAACTCTGGAGGCTGTCCGACCGGCACTCCAAGTGAACAACTCACACAAGTTGTCCGGACAACGACGAACAGTGATTAAGAGGCAGGCGGTGCTGACTACCGTCTCCAATCGTTTTGGGTCGTTATCCCCGGAACACAATTTCCATTCGCTCCCTTACTCTGAGGAAGTGAATGAGCAGTTCCCTCAGGACCTTAATCCAAAAAGACAGGAGTCCTTCCCGAGGGCTCCCATCAATAATCACCGCCAGGCTCGTGCGGTAGTGCGCCCTCAACATGATGAGGGTACCGACTCCAGGCGTTCGGCTCAGGTTCTTCGAACCTGAGTAGGCAAGACGAACCGCCAGAGGTGGAATCCAGTTAACAATGGGCAGGTTATCATCCCTTCCATCTCCTGAGAAGTCCACCAACCTAACTTGGTAGCGAACAATGAGCAGGCACACACACCTGCCCGTTTTAATTCCACTATCCAGCAGACTCGTCTGGCAGCATCACGCCAATCCTGCCAGGCAATTCCGGCGGAAGACTATAGGCAGGAACATATAGCTGCTTATACATCATCCGTTAGTCAGCAGGCTCGTCTGACTACATATGATGGATCTCGTCAACCACATTTGGCGAAGTGTAATCAGCAGACATATACACCTGCTAATACTAATGAAGCCTACCAACAGTCTCGCTTGGTAGCGCATGGAGAAGTCAGTCGGAAAGCCCCGACGACAAACAGGAGGCAGACTCAACTCTCTTACCCCACACTTGAGTACTATCAGGATTCACTGACAGGAAAAGGAGGACAGGAGCAGGCACCTACACCTACTCCAAGCCTGGAATGGACATATATCCCCGTTCCGGCAGCTGAAGTCACCAAGCATATTTTGTCAATGGTGAAAGAGCAGAAGAAAATTCCTGCTCATATTCTGGATGCTTGCCAGGATATCATAACAACTTCAGCATCATCTCTGGGAAAGACACCTAAATCTATCCCTAGCAGTGGAGTGACACATCAACAATTCACTCCGGAACAGACATTCACATCTGTTCCAGTCCAAGAGGGTTATGAGGCATACTCCCCCATATCATACGGACAACCAAATCAGGCACATACACCTGATTTGAGTGGAGATCGTTAGCCTAACCTGAAAATCATTCATGATCAGGCAAATGCACCTTCTCAGAGTAACCACTTTTGTCAACAAGTGGTTTCCAAACCGAGTAAGAAGGCATCTAAGAAAAAGATCCACCCAGCACAGTCAGGAGATCCAAGGCCAATCTGTAACAAGGCCTTCCTCGATGCTGGAGTTCTTGAAGCCCTCAGACATTTATCTATTGGAATTCAAGATTCTACTCCCTCAGTTCCCAATAATGGGAACATTAATTCCAAAAGTCTTCAACAAACACTTTCTCATGAAGGCTTGCTCTGTGACAATTCGGTCAATCTTGAAGTTTCATCTTCATATGAGAGCCACATGAACCCTCTGTGTGGTCAGAAGACCAAGGAGAAAGAGATCTCTTCTTTTGCTATAACCCATTATGGTGGTCCTCCCCATGATTATGAACTTTGCTACGAAAGTCCTCTCCGCAGTAGTGATTCACATTGCCTGGAAAATACTCCAGTGGACAATGTAGTGCCGATAAAGCCCTCTTATCTTGAGGCACATGCAAATGAGAAACCAGTCATGTCTGATGCTTTATCGATAACAAGTGAAATAATTTCTCAATCAGAAGATATCCCAGGGTGTAGGTCATTCTCCGAACCACCCCTAAGTCATGCATCTTCTAGTTTGATCAATGATATCTCTACTAATCTTGTTGAATCCGATGAAGCAACAAGGAAACACCAACTCTGGTCAAAACAGGTAGAAGAATCTTCATTTAATGATAAAGAGGAAATGATGAAGATGAGAAAAAAATTGGCGAAAGGTGATGTACCAGTCATGTTTTGGCCTTTGGCTGACTCCCAGTACGACATTCCAAAGATGTTGACGGATGATGGAATCCATGATATTTGTCTCAACATATGTAAAACTCCTTGTCAATTGAAGAAGAAGGTATTATCTTATGATGAATATGAACATCATCTTAAGATAATAGAAGGGCGACAACATCAGATTGATTTGGCATCTCTATCAGTCTCTCGGTATCCGAAGGCTGAAAAGCAGCAGAGAACCCTTCAACGTTCATGCCTTGGCGCACTAAGAAAATTGCGTCAGTTAATTGCCAATGCTCCATCTGGTGTTCATATCAGAGGATGGGGTGTTCACGGAGCACTAAATTTCACAGTTCTTTCCACTCAGCAAAGCCCGCCGAAAATGGTCTCATTCAATGTTATTGCCCATGGCCGGCCACGGTCAATGGGATTTGTTTGTAATCAAAAGCTTGCTCAAGAACAGGCTTCAACTAGTTCCTCTCAAAGTCAATCATATAGGGAACAAGTTGTTGAATTGTTCCTACATAAAGTAGGCACGAATATTGCACAAGCCTCTCGTATGGAGCAAACACATCATCAAATGACAGAAATTTCTGAAATCATCCAACGGTCTGTTGAACCAGGTGATAAAAGTGGATACAGGTTAATGCATCCAGCTAATTTCCGAACTAAGGTTCGCAAGATCAAGAGAGATTTTAAGAAGATCTTAGACATAGCATGTCAAGAGACACCCCAGTTTGTCATACTGGGGACTTCTTTAACCCAACCCTCAGATTTAACAAATGGGGTTCGAGGAGTTGAGCGGAAACAGCAGGAACATCCCCAGTTCACAAGACTGGGGACTCTTTCAAATCATCAATCCCCTCCTTAGAGAATGTCGGTCTTTACTCGATTGGGGAAGAAGCCACAAGAGGAACAAAGAGCCAAATTATCAGGAGATTCCCTCCAAGTTATAGCTCGTCAAGAAGTTCCTAAAAGATTGAATCAACAAAAGGCAATGTCTCATCAAAGACATGAAAGAAGACAATATCACAGAAATGTTGATAGAAGGGATGCGATGCATTATGCATCAATCAATGTCATCAATTCCATTGTTGCTAATCCACCAGAGGAAGTTCACCCAGGGGACTCAGATTAAGAGCGTCCTGCTCAAGAAAATGTACGCACCGATACAAATGAAGAAGGTGTGCGTACAAGAAGTCAAAGGATTACTCAGAACCTAGGTAATCAACTTCCATCTCTCCAAAATGTATCCAAAAAAGGGAAGGTAAAGAATCAGGATACATATCCTTCCACTGGAGAAGGTCAATCGCTCTCATTAGAGAAAAGTTTTGCACAACAGGAGGACGAAATGAAATAATTAAGAAGGTTGAATGCGGAACTACTTCAGAGTAGTCTTCTTCTTAAAAATGCTGGAGTCCGACAGCCAAAGGAATTTGTTGCAGTTACTGAGATGGATCAGGAATATCCTCCTTTATTAGTATATCCTCAGAAGTCTAATCCTACGTGTCAAGTGAAACAATGTTTGGTAGCACTACCATCGGTTGCAGCACCAACCACCACGTTTGTCCAAGCTCCATTCATTGCACCTACCCAAAACCAAGTTCAACCAGATATTTCTCAAAAGTTTATAACTATTATTGAGTCATTAACAGCTCGGTTAGAAACTATGGAAGGGAAAAGGGTGCATGTTCAACCTAAAAAGAAAGTTTACCCTGAATGGGTAGATTCAATTTCTCCTCCATCCGGTTTTGGAAACCCTGTTATCCCTACTTTTAATGGATCGGGCGACCCTGAACAACGTTTGACACATTACGTGTCTTGTTGTGATCCTATGATGGGAACTCTAGAACAGATAGAAGCAGTGAAACACAGATGCTTCATGCGAACCTTGCAAGGACCAGCTTTTGTCTGGTATACAAGCTTGCAATCCCGATCAATCATCGGATGAGAGGATCTTCGTCAAAAATTCCTTCTTCAGTTCAGCTCAACTTTGCCAAAAACAATATTTTTTGATCTTACAAACTGCAAGCAAATGGAGAATGAAAGAGTCTCTGATTTCATTGCTCGCTAGAAGGGATTAACATATTCCCTGAGTTTAGCACTTCCTCAGGAAGAACAGTTGCCATTCTGTGTGGCAAATTTGTGTGATGAATTGCGCACACCATTGATCTCTGTGAAATACACAGGAGGGTATCGAGATCTTACTTCAATCGCTCAACAGATTGAAGATTCCCTTACACAGGCTAAGGCTAAATCTCATGTAATTCCATCAGCTCCAGGAAGGAGAATGGGTAAAGCGAAAACTGCTACAGTTATGCTTAAAAAAGCACTTGTACCTGTTTTTACTTCAAAACCTTCATCTTCTCGAAGAGATCCACCTTATGAACGCCAACAACAAAGGCCATTTCGTCCAATTGATCAAAAAGATCAACAACAAAAACAATTTTAGGATTTGAAGAGTAAAACATACTCTTTACAAAATGAGCAGATTCCTGGTTACTTCATTTCAGCTCTGGAAAATAATTCGGTTCAATTACCAGTGCCCAAGAGGCCAAACAAGGAAGGAGATGAAGACCGTCCCAATTAATGTCCCTTTCATCAAATGTTAGGGCATCCCATAAAGGAGTGTTTTGTCTTTAAAGTCCTCCTGCAAAAGATGGTCGACTTGGGACAAGTCAAGTTGAAAGGTTCTTCGACTTAGGTAGCCTGTGTCACTGCTACAGTTCCAGAGGAAGAAGGTGAATGGAAAGAAGTCAAAAGCAGAAATGCACAGAAGTATGATGATTGGATGGTCAGAAAGACAATCAATCAGACTCATGCCATTTTTTGAACACAATTAAAGAAACCAATTGTGTCTTCTACCATGAATATTGCGGTAAAACCCTCTTCATCAGAGGGAAAATCCTCAAAGAAACGGCTTGGTTCAAAGAAGATAAAAGAATCAGAAGAAGATGAGTATGTGTCAAAGCCTAAATTGTCTTTGACTATGGCAGACATTATGCCATCTACTTGAAAGCCACGAGCACCGCCCCACCAAACGGCACAACCTAAACAGGCTAATCAGGCAGAGTCTTCATCAGACGAAGTGTTAATCTTTGGTTTTGTTAATATGATTCAATTAATATATCCATATGCCAGTCACAGTTTTTATTTTGATGAGCCTGAATTCCCTGTATCAAATAAGGGAATCCGAGGATGTTCTAGAGGTTCAGGATATAGGGGAAGACATGGATCTTTCCGAAGTCACTACTCCAATTCTACCCCTTCTAGCACTGTGTATGCAGTAGAAACTCGTGGTAGATCCCTTCAGCGAGCTCAAAACGAACAAGCATGTTCTTCTGCCAATGGCCAACTCAGTTTTGGCACAGTTATTTTGGAAGACCAATTAAAGGTTCCATCTTCTTTATCTTAGCAATTAAATGGATCTAATCAGTCTAATCTTACAAAACCAAGGATTTTTCCAACTTCTATCCCAATACAAGATGCATCAGCTTCCAAAGCATCTGCTTCCAAGGTACCTACTAAACCGCATATTTCTGTTGGGAAACGCAGACCTCTAGATCAAAAGTATGATATATTGAAACACTTGGCCCAAGTACCATCCAAGATATCAATTTTGGATTCTTTTAATATGTCAAAAGATCTTAGGGAAGCATTCATCGAAGCTTTGTCAAGTCCTCATGAGTTTGAAGCTGAAATTGCTGCAGCTGAAGTCTATCACATAAAGAATAATCATGCAGAATTCAATGCAGTGATATCTTTTACTGATAGAGATGAAGATGATGTTGTGCATGGGCACATAAAACCTCTATACTTATCTGGAAAAGTCAATGATGTAGATATCCGAAGAGATTTCATTGACAATGGTTCAAGAGTCAACCTCATGCCCATTCGTACACTTCGTCGATTGGGCCTCACGAAATCTGATTTATCTCCTTCTACCATGATGTTACAAGGATATGATAAAAATGAACAAGAACCATTGGGCGAAGTTATACTCAGAACTCAGTTTGGAGATCTTGTATCCAATTAGGATTTCATTATTGTTGATGAAGACTCAGCTTTCAATGTCTTGCTTGGAAGACCCAGGATACATCAGCATGCAGTTATCCCTTCATCATACCATCAATGTCTCAAATACTGTTTCAATGGTCAAGTTGGAACATTGTATGGTGATAAGGCCCTGTTCAAGACATGTGAGTCTCAAAACATTGAGGAAGAATTTTATCACATGAAGGGAAGAAGGAAATCTACAATAAAGGAAATTATCAAAGTTAATGCCCCATACGGTTTGGAGAAGATTCCAATAAATCTATTTACACATGTGAGTACAGATTATGTGTTACCTATCTGTCAAATTGACAAAATAGGCCCAAATCAAAAAACTCTTATGTAAAGATCCATAATTTTAATTACGGAAATCGAGCCAGACAACATGGGAGAAATTGGTAACCTACCAAACAGTGATGAAAGCATAAGTGGTGACGTTTTCATTTCATCTGCTGAAGTCCAACAAGTCTATACTTCGCCTATCAGGCCAGAAGAAGTTATAGCAACATCAGAGGTGAATAATGATGTCGATTGTCAATCCATCATCTCCTCTTTATTTCCCAAATATGACCCTTTATTATCAATAGGGTCGGAAATGGAAGATTCTTCTTTAAAATGTGAAAATTTTGACATCTCTTATGATCATGTGAATTTTGTTTTGTCATCAACTATGCAAATAGAAATAGAAGAAATAGCACGTGATGAAGAGGAAGAGGAAGATCTTAGAGATGCTCCCCCAGCATTTGAAGAGGGTATCTCTACCACTGTAGATGAACTCGGAGAAGTAAATCTGGGTACAGAGGAAAATCCACGCCCCACTTTAATTAGTGCGGCCATGGCCCTTGAAGAGAAAGAGATGTATATTTCTTTTCTAAAGCAAAATATAGATATTTTTGCTTGGAACTATACATAAATTCCTGGGCTTGATCCTGATGTTGCTACTCATCATTTGGGTTTACCAAAAGAACATCGAGGATTTAATCAAGCCACAAGAAGAACATACCCAACTTATGCTTCCAAAATTGAAGCTGAAGTGGATAAGCTGATCAATGCTAACTTCGTCAGAGAAGTTCAGTATCCCATGTGGTTGGATAATATTGTCCCTATAATGAAAAAGAACGGTCAAATTAGGGTTTGCATCGATTTCAGAGATCTTAATCGGTATTGTCCTAAAGATGATTTCCCAGTTCCGATTACAGAACTCTTAATTGATGCGATGGCTAGCTATGAAGTACATTCTTTCATGGATGGATATTCCGGATATAGTCAGATCTGAATGGCCCCAGAAGATGAGGAATCTACAGCCTTCAGAGCTCCTCAAGGTGTGTTTTGTTACCGGGTGATGCCCTTTGGTTTAAAGAATGCAGGTGCAACATATCAACGCGCCATGCATCGTATCTTCAAACCTTTCTTAGGGAAGTTTGTTGAATGCTATGTAGACGATTTGGTGGTTAAATCCAAACAATGTTCTAATCACTTGGCTGATTTGGAATTCATATTCCACAAGCTTCGACAACATAATTTGAAGATGAACCCCTTAAAATGTGCTTTTGGGGTAACCTTAGGAAAATTCCTCGGCTTTGTTGTACGCCATAGTGGTATTGAAGTTGATCCTGAGAAGACCAAATCAATCCTTGGTATGTCACCTCCTCAGAGTTTGAAAGAATTAAGAGGACTTCAATGACACTTAGCCTATATTCGGCATTTCATCGCCAATTTGGCAGGCAAAAGTTTACCCTTTACCAAATTATTGAAGAAAGGAGTCACTTACCAGTGGACTGAAGAATGTCAAGAAGCGTTTGATGTTCTCAAGAAATACCTCTTGAGTCCACCAGTGCTCATGCCACCTGTTGAAGGTAGACCACTTATCCTCTATGTGACAGCTCTAGAGTGATCATTGGGTGCCTTTCTTGCTCAAAAGAATGATGCTGGAAATGAAAATAGCCTCTACTATCTCAGTAGAACTATGCTTGAAGCAGAAACCCGGTATTCAAGTATTGAGAAGTGCTTCCTGGCATTAATCTTTGCAATTTAGAAACTGAGACACTACCTACAACATCACGAGGTCCAATTGGTGTCCCGCAATAATCCGCTAAAATTCATCCTTAGTCGTCTAATTCTTACAGGACGTCTAGCAATGTGGGCCGTTATTTTGCAGCAGTTCGACATTCAGTATGTGTCTCAAAAGGCGATAAAGGGACAAGATCTGGCTGATTTCCTGGCTGAACATCCTTTTAGTGGAAGACACGTCTTCAGATATTGAACTCCCTGATGAGGAAGATTTTTTTATTCAAGAGTGTCCTCAAACATGGGAAATGTATTTTGATGTTGCTTCCAGAAGTCCAACAGGGAAGAAAATGGAAAATCTTAAATTCAACAAAGATGGTTTAGTAATTATATTCATTTCTCTAGATAAGGCATTGTTACCTTATTCCTTTTCATTGTGGGAATGTGGTACCAATAATGAAGCTGAATACCAAGCTCTCATTACAGGCATGGAGTTAGCTCTCCAAGAACAAGTGAATCACTTAAAGGTGAAAGCTGATTCAGACCTGGTAATCAAACAAGTCAATAGGGATTATACCATCAGAAAAGAAGAATTAATACATTTTTATGATTACGTCAGAGATTTAATGGCAGAATTTCCTTTAGAACCGACATTTTCTTATGTCCCAAGATCAAAAAATGCTCAAGTTGATGCACTGGCTAATATAGCCACAACTCTAGCAGATCCAAATCGGGACAAGACAACCATCAGTATTTCCCACCGTCGTGAAATTTCACCTTATGTTCATGCCAGAACAGAGGAAATTAATGAAATTTGTCCCATTCCTGAACCATATGGTCATACTACAGGATGGATGTCACCTATCAGAGAATACCTTCAAAATGGAACACTTCCACCGGATAGAGCCGAGAAAGAACAAATCCGGCGACGTGTGGTCAATTTTACTCTTTATGATAGCCCAAACCACTTAGAGAAAATTCTCTACAAACGTGGTTTTGATGGATTTCTCTTCAGATATATTGATGGTGAAGAGACAATGGCTGTCATAAAAGAAGTGCATGCAGGAGTCTGTGGTGCCCACCATTCTGGACATAGACTGTCTGATCAAATTCGAAGGCTTGGATACTTTTGGCCTTCAATGATACAAGATTGTGTTAATTACACAATGAAGTGTCATTCATGCCAAGTATATTCCAACTTCATTCATAAACTTCCAGAGTATCTTCATACAGTTAAATACTCGTGGCCATTTGCCACATGGGGAATGGATGTGGTGGGACCTTACCCTTCAGCTACGGCAAAGCAGTTTAAGTACATTCTTACTACTACTGATTTCTTTTCCAAATGGGCAGAGGAAGTACCTCTCAAAGAAGTGAGTTCTAAATGCATTTGTAGCTTCATCAAGTCTAACATCATTACTAGATTCGGTGTCCCTCATACCATATTGACGGACAACGGCACCAACTTATGTTCTTTTGAGGTGAAGAAATTGTATCAAGAATACAACATAAAATCCAACCATTCATCTCGGTATCATGCGGCGGCCAATGGACAAATAGAAGCCTTTAACAAGACTCTTTCAAATATACTGCAAAAGAAGGTGGATAAAGATAAGAGATCATGGCTTGATAAACTCTTTCATGCTTTATGGGCTTACCGAACTACCATCTGCAATGCAACGCGGTCAACTCCATATTCGTTGATATGTGGAACGGAAGCAGTCTTGCCAATTGAAGTTCAATTTCCCTCACTCAGAGTAGCCATTTGTGATCAGTTATCTACAGATGAGCAATCCCAAAAGCGATTGAATGAATTGGAACAGTTAGATGAGAAAATATTTTTTACTTTTCACCACTTGGAAATCTATCAGAATCGAATAACATGAGATTTTAACAAAAAAGTTCGTCTTCGTTCATTCATTTAGGGAGAATTGGTATTGGTTCTCAGAACACCAATGATACCAGGAAAGAAGCCTCCCAAGCTTGAATCAAAATGGGAAGGACCTTATTCAATACATAAGGTCTACCCCAATAGAGCTTATTCATTAATCTCAATGGATGGAGAACTCATCACGACTCCAACCAATGCCAGATTTCTAAAGAAATATTTTTTATAAACACAAAATATGGTCCCCAGAACCATGATTCTTACAATTGGTTCATACAATTCGTCCAACATGACGTTAAACTGTAGAAAAGAAGATGTCCCTGCAACATGACACTAAACTGTGCAGCACCAGTTCATCCTTGCTATATGATGTTAAACTATACAGTAATGGTCCAGTATGACCTTAAACTGCAACTTCGTCCAACATGACGTTAAACTGTAGGAAAGTCCCTTTTTCGTCTAACATGACGTTAAACTGTAGAAAAGAAGATGTCCCTGCAACATGACACTAAAATGTGCAGCACCAGTTCGTCCTTGCTATATGATGTTAAACTATACAGTAATGGTCCAGTATGACCTTAAACTGCAACTTCGTCCAACATGACGTTAAACTGTAGGAAATTCCCTTTTTCGTCCAACATGACGTTAAACTGTAGAAAAGAAGATGTCCCTGCAACATGACACTAAACTGTGCAGCACCAGTTCGTCCTTGCTATATGACGTTAAACTATACAGCAATGGTCCAGTATAACCTTAAACTGCAACTTCGTCCAACATGACGTTAAACTGTATGAAAGTCCCTTTTTCTTCCAACATGACGTTAAACTGTAGAAAAGAAGATGTCCCTGCAACATGACACTAAACTGTGTAGCACCAGTTCGTCCTTACTATATGATGTTAAACTATACAGAAATGGTCCAGTATGACCTTAAACTGCAAATTCGTCCAACATTACGTTAAACTGTATGAAGGTCCCTTACGTCTGGAAAGACGTTAAACTACATAAGCGCTTAAAGGTCCTGTACGAATTTAAACTGCATCATCCACGGTCTATGCATATGACCTTAAACTATTTTCACTTTCGTCCAAAATGACGTTAAAATGTAGGAAAGTCAATTTTTCGTCCAACATGACGTTAAAATATAGAAAAGAAGATGTCCCTGCAACATGACACTAAACTGTGCAGCACCAGTTCGTCCTTGCTATATGATGTTAAACTATACAGCAATGGTCCAGTATGACCTTAAAACTGCAACTTCGTCCCACACGACATTAAACTGTTAAAAAGTTCCCCAAAAAAATCCTGTATGACTTTAAACTACACCATGGTCCAGTATGACATTAAACTGCACCATCCACGGTCCATTTATATGACCTTAAACTATTCGCCCTTTTTGTCCAACATGACACTAAACTATAGAAAAAATCCTCAATGCGTCCAACATGACGTAAATGGTGAGTTATTCTGTCCTCACTGCATGACATTAAACTGCACAGTCCCCCTTTCGTCCAATATGACGTTAAACTGTATTGTCCCCATCGTCCTAACTACATGACGCTAAACTGTACAGAAAGTCCTTGATATGTCCTACATGACATTAAACTGTATTTTGTCCCTGCTACATGACACTAAACTGTGCAGCACCAATAGTCCTAACTGCAAGACTTTAAACTGCATAGTCCCTTTATATGTCCTATATGACATTAAACTATGCATTGTTAAGTTTGTTGTTACCTCTTGTTTCTCACACCGAGTATGACTCACGTGAGCTTAGAGCAAACCTCAACCATAACACTCTCTTTGGGCCGCTAACCATGTGTATGTCCCAACAACATTTTTATTAGATCGTTGTCCCCAAGAACAACTTGATCATTAATTCATTCTTTAATTGAACTACATGGACATTGATCCTTGCCTTCTAGGCTGGGTATGTAGGCACCCTCCCAAGGTTCAAGCCCAAAACCAATCTCTTCACATCGGTTCACCTCCATCTCATATGATGTTGATTCGTGAAACCGCCCCTAGAATCAATATCTTTACATTGGTTCACATTCGTCCTTGTTATACGACGTTAAACTATACAACACTTTTGTCTGGTACGACAATAAACTAAAATAATCTTTGAGTTCCTCATTTGAGAGAAAACTATTATTGACATTGATTTTTCAATCATGTTTCATTTCAAAAGACTACGTGCATACATGGTAATGCCTAAACCTTTTATCTCAGGCTAAACCATCATTGTACTAAAGTCCCCTTTCACCCTTCACATGTATGAACCAAATTTGTACAAAGGGTAGTTCTATAACTATGTGGGCTTGATTCCCATCCTTATGGGATACATAAGAACGTTCGAGTATCCCTCGAATCCAGCCCTAAGTCTTTTAGGCCTAACCCCAAATTTCACTTTCAGTCCCTTGGATGAAAAGTCCTCATGAAAACACACACTGTGTATTCATTATTATGGTCCGAACTCTATGACCCTAAACTAAGATCTCTCATATTTTCGTCCTGCACGACATTAAACTGCATTTCAAGAACTACGTATGGCTTGATTCTCATTCTTATGAGATACGTAGTGAAGTCCAAAATTTCAATTCATGACCTAGCCACAACATGATTATGGTTATAATTGACCTATGTATCTCTATATACATTGGATGATACCCATATTTATGTGCTATAATCCAAACCATAAATTTTTTCAGATCTTCATAACCCTTTTCATGACTTTTAGTCACAAAAATGTCAAACTTCTGAGAATTCTTTTGTCTGACTATGCAGTACGTGCCCATAGGTGGCCTTGCATAAACAGTCTACATAACATACTTGTTAGAAAAAAGATAATATTTAATTTAGCTATGCAGCCAATTACCTTAGGTGGCCCTGCATAATTCAACCCCCTAACGGGTTTGTTAAATGATGGTAACTTCATTATTGGGAAGAATGCCTCTTTTGTCTTTATTTGTCTTAAACAACAGTATGTAGGGATCCGAAAAAAATAATAATAAGCCATCCTTAACATATTTGTCCCATATCCTTTTTCATGATCTGAAAGTATTCATGTCTATGGTTTATTCTTCTTCCCTACGTTTGGGTCAGACCTTCGTAGGAGTGATATTCATCCAGTTCTTCGATAATCTTGTCTGGAAATATCTTCTCCATATTCAAGTACCCCTTTCCATACAGAAAAGTCTATACTTTAGAAAATTTGAATCTCCATAAACATTCACTGGATTTTAGAACTAGGAAAGTAAATTTCTGAGAGTTCTTTTTTCCTGACTATGCAGCACGTGCCCATAGGTGGCCTTGCATAAACAGTCTACATAACAGACTTGTTAGCCAAAAGATACTATTTTATTTAACTATGCAGCCAATGCCCTTAGGTGGCCCTGCATAATTCAACCCCCTAACGGGTTTTGTTAAATAATAGTGACTTCATTCTTGGAAACTACTTCTTCTGATGCCTTTTAGCTCTTTTTGATATCATTTCTCAGATTCAAATATTCTTAAGCCATAGTTTACATTTTTTCTCCCTCATACTTGAGTATGGTAATATGTTTTGAGATAAATTGTCAAGGAATTGAATCAATTTTAATCCATTTAGGTCAAAGCTATTTCGACCTTAAACATTAGCCCCTTTATGTCCGGCATGCATGACTTTAAACTGCCCATAGAAGAAAAAGGAACTCTGAATAAAAGTCAAGTTCCAGCTCACTAAATACACATTTTTGTATGATTTAGGTAATATTGAGCAATTAAAAGATTCAAATATTATAGGGTTATTTTTAATAATCCTAGTAAAAATCAAACTATTCTTACTAGGCCCATTGGTTAGAGTAAATTTGAAGCAGATAGTGAGAGAATACAGGTACAAATGAGTGAAAGTGAAAGTGTTTTTTTGATGCACAAGAGTTAGAAGGACATCCATAGACTGGAGTATCTTCTCTTTTTAAAGAATTAAAATAGGCTTTCAACATAACACTTCATTTGATTGACGACATCCCGAGCTTCATCAGCAACCACCTGGAATTCATTCATTCAACTGGATACAATAAGAGATCCAGTGATACTAGCTCTTATCAGAACAATTGTAAAAGGATGTTCTTGAGTGCGGTTTGAGAAAATTTTCTACTAATCAAACAGTGACTCTGTTTCTGTCCAAGAGACTTGGAAGATGGATACATGGATTTGAGAATGGAGCATTGGAAGTAAAGAGCTATTTGGAGAGAGTACTCTTTTCAAATATTGCTCTAATGCCATGTTTGTATTCTCTCCACCAACCGGTAGTGGAAAACATTTCAGCCCATGGGTTTACCATTTTCATATCTGCAAGGAAATTACATAGAGGAAGAACTTGAAAGTTCACACTATTGTTGTAGCTCTTAATGCATAGCATAACCGAAATAGAGGAGTAGCAGTGCAGCTGCATCTCAGGTGTATAATTGTTTGCATTTGGAACATTGACTCCTTGCAGATGACCATGACCACACAGAGGCAGATGGATGCTCTGTGGAAAATTAGGATGATATTTCTTCAAGTACTTAGCCAAATCTGGGAGAGTGCTGTTGCAGATATCATAGTAATCATGGCCAATGATGTTCATCATGTCATCAATCCGCTTGCTAGCCAGTTCATCAGCCATTCCAATTCCCTTGGGAACCACTGAATCTGCACAAAAGATGAATAAACTAACTCTTAAATGGGTTTATTTTTCATAAAATTTGTGATGAAATTTTGAAAAAAATGGCCAATTCATTAAGGCGCGTAAGTCTAAACATGGCGCCCAAGTATTCGTGTGCCGCGCTATTTTGTGACGCACAAGTGTAAACCGCGCAAGTACAAATACCTTTACAATAGCGCGACATCAAGGAAAACATTGGAAAACAGAGCAACTTGCACGGCTAAGATAACCTGCGCGACGAGAGCTCGAGAAGTTTGAAGTCTAGGAATCTAGATGCTTTGTACGGAGGTGAGTCCATGTATTTATAGTCCATGAGGCCTATCTGTGCGCCGTACCTAGTGCGCTCAAGGCCTGCACGACTCCACTTGCGCGCCACCCTCTGTGCCCTGAAGACTTGCGCGCCCCCTTTTCCTTTGGATGTATTCGATTTCCTCAGAGTCAAATCCTCTATTTTCTCCAGATCCAACTCTGAGGGGGGACTTATGTTGACGCTCCTTTCATCACAGAATCTAAAGATCGGAAAAGGGGAATATATGAGCACAAAGTGATTCAACCTTTGAAGAAAACATCAAAAATTGAAAAAGGGATGAACAAGGAAAACTTTTCCCATAGGCCGCGCAAGTTTCCCCATGGTCTCGCAAGTATACGTGCATGACTCACTTGGTGTGCAAGTTACTTGCGCGACCTAAGTGATAACCGCCCGGTAACCACTCGGGGTCTTCTTCTGCATATAAATAGACCCTGTGGGCCCCCCATTCGGGAGGATCATTTTCCAGAAACTCGGATTGAAGCTCCTGACGCCCAAGTCTCTTCTCAACGATTCTGGAACACTTCTAAGTTAATTTCTTACCTAGAACGGAAGATTTAAAGAGAGGGAGTGAGGCCTAAGTGTTGAAATGCATCAACAATTGCGCGCTTGAGTGGCCAGCCCTTAAGGGAAGTGGCCACACTTGTGCGCCGCCTTTACTCCTTTGATCGAACATGCACGTCCCTTTACTAGGAGAACCTCAAGAGGATTATAAAGGCTTTAAGAAGGAGTCGCTCAAGTATTTTAATACTGGTTGAAAATCGCGCAAGTACCCCACATGTCGCGCAGGTATACCTGTGCGACCAATACTTGCGCGCCCACGTAAGACATGCGCGCCTTTCAAGACATGCGCACCCCTGTCTTTTTTTTTGGTGCCCATCTTGCCCATTTTACCCCTATTAAGCCATTTCACCTTTCCTATTCAAGATTCAGTCTTCAAGATACTCTTCAAAGCCATTTATGTCATGATTTCTTGATTTGACTTCTTTATTTGAAAGGAATTCTGTGGAATATCTCTCAAAACATAGAGATTTATACATATTTATGTCACTAAAGATTGAGAGTTCATTCATTCAACCTCATCCTTTAAGATGAGAGAATCCTTAACCTGGGTCTCTTTTTCAGGAATAATCCCCAGTTATAAGTCCTTTAATCTGGGCATCTTCCTCAGGAGTAAGCCCCAAATCCTTAAAGTTCACAAACTTGGGCATCCTCCTCAGGAGTAAGCCCCAAACCTTAATTCCTTAACTTGGGCCTCCTTTTCAGGAGTGAGTCCCAATCATAATCCTTTAACCTGGGATTCCTTGTGAGGAATAAGCCCTAGTCATAAATCCTCCAAACTTAGGCCTCATTTTCAGGAGTAAGTCCCAAGTCCCCTAATCTGGGCTTCCTTGTTAGGAATAAGCCTCAAGTCCCCCAAAATTCTCTTTAACCAGTCCTAAATTACGTTTGATATGGGATTCCTTCTCAGGAGTAAAACCCAATTATCAATCCTCTCCTAATTTTGGGTTTCCATTCCAGGAATAAGTCCCAAGTTAGAGTATTCAAAATCTCCATGAAGCACATATACCTTTATGGACCTTGTTCCTGGATTTTCTCCCTAAAGTAAATCCTATCCTTCATTTATCTGGGCAGTCATACATACATAATCCCTAAATCATTTCTTATGATTACATCTTTCATGGCCCAATTGTCTATCTTATTACCGATACCTCTTGTTTCTCACACCGAGCATGACTCACGTGATCTTAGAGGGTAAAAGTAATTATGACATCCTTATTTGAGCCATTAATCATAAATATCATACTCTATTTCTCGAACTACGGGGGTTCTGATTCCTTTCCCAAAACAAAGGATACGTAGGTAGCCCATCTGTGGGTTAGATCCAAACTTTGAAATAATCCATGTCTTTCTGAATGACGATAAACTTCAAGTGCCCCACTGAGTGGCTTTAAAACCAGCCTGGTCATCATAATGACCAAGAGACTTTTATATAAATGTTTTTGAAGGATACCATTGACCAAGAATCTCAAAATAGATACATATGATTCTCTATTGATGAAGAACCTCGAATACATATAAAATATTCTCTAAATTTCTTACATATTTAATCATTGATTGTTAAAACTAATGGAAAGCTCATTTTATACTTGGTAATGTAATAAGGATTCACGAACATAACATAAATCTATAAAGAGAGTCCCGGAGTAGACAATAATTCCCCTAAAAAAGGTGTGATGAGTCCGACCTCCCATCCTCTTGACCAATGCAAATTCCTAAACCTCATTAGTCCACAAACTAATGAGCACCTACCTTTGGAAAGTTGGTCCAAATGGATGTGGAATCATTGGATGTTTCCGGTTCTACAAACAATCCCGATAGAAACCGATCAGAACGTTTGAATCTCCCATCTAGGAGGTCATCCCCGAATTCCGTGCGAAAGAGTAACCTAATTAAAATTATAAGCATGTAATCTCCAGGATATGAACTAAATAATATAACTTCAATTCTGTAATACGACTTTCATCTATCATATAATCAAAACATGAATATAAGTGAACCGATCTTTAATTCCAAGTAAACAAATGATCTCGAACAATGAAATTGAACCTTATAACTAATAAAAAAGGCTTTGAATGACCTAAAACGGGTAATAATAAATAAATTAAATACAAAAGAGGATATTGACTTATTAATTAATAATCCTAATTGTTTTATTCAGGTCATTAATAACATGTGGAGAACACCACTGGATTTGAGGTAAGGGATCCTCCCCTTTTCAATCTTAATCAAGATTGTTCTCTATGCTATTTTTTTCTGTGTAATACCAAGTGAGGGGGTTTTTATATACATCTTACCCATACAATCCTAATTTTCTATATGTTATCTGAAACCCCTTATCTCTCTCATCAAATCCCTCTTGGTCACACCCAAGACCATAAAATCTTAACGAATTCTACTCGATCCTTCATTGTTCTTCGGGTTACCTTATATTTCATTCAAAGTGGTGATATCTTATATATATATGTGATTATTATGACTTATGGTTAGTTGTAAAAACTTATTATATCAATACCCTATCATAACATTTTTTTGGGGATATACAAGATTTTGAAAGATTCGCTTCTTAGAACTTTTGGATAAGCCAACCTATTTTAAGGGGACTTCCCAAATTTTTACCTAAATTTCATCTGCACTCTATCCTGTGTTTTAAAACAACATTGTATTTATAAAATAATTATTTTTATTATTAAAACCATCTTGGTTCAATTCTATTTTTATATAAAAAATGCCCTCTTTTCTATTTGAAAATCTCGAGAGTGTTTTCATTAAAACCGCACAAAAATGTTTTGATGACAATGATTCTAAAATACATTTTTTTATATTTTGTCACTTATATTTGACACCACTTACCATGTTATATGACTAACTTACCTTATTAATGTCCATGTATGTTATAATCCCTTCTTTTCATGGACTCTTTCATGATACGCCCATTAGATATGTTTTATGACATTATTGTGGTACCCAATTCTTTCCATGGGTAATCTTATGTTTATGTATGGTTGATTATGTATGATTATTTTTGTGTCAATATTATTTATGTGGAAAGAATATTCAGGAATATGTTTAGATGGGTGCGCCCAAATAGTGCTTCAACGCATTGGATAAGGATAAGTCTCATGAAATGCGATGTGAAATGGGATTGGCGGTTAGCCATGACCCTTACTGAAATGGGAAACGAGATTGGAAGTTAGCCTTGACCCGTACTAAAGATACGATTTAAGATTTTGCCACATTTATATGATTTCATGTTTATATGATCCCATTATTATATTAAATGATTCCATAAGTTTCATGCTTTGGATATCATTATGTCATGCCTCTTATTTAATGTGCTTGAGGTGTATCCTAATTTTCATTCCCTTACTAGTAATATTTAGCTCCTCCATTTGTTTATGTGTTCCCTAGGGTACCCTACAGAGATGTAAGGGCTCAATGGAAGTTATGAGCTCATTTTGGAGATTAAATATAGAAGTGTTTTTCCCATGTTTTATGTTATATGTACCTAGTCTTCCAAGACACAGGACTTAACGATCCTTGGCTTATACTTTGATGGATATTTATGCTTGAAATAATGAAATGTTTTATATAAAAGTCCTGGGTCGCTATAGTTGTTATCAGAGGTGGTACCCATTTTTAAGTGCAATGCACTTCTTTGGTTGAGATGTAGGGCCCACAATGAGGACGTTATGCTCTAAAGGGGGGGTGATTGTAAAATCCCCAAATGATAAAGGGTTAAATGACTAAATGATATGACTCGTGATAACAAGGTGCACCTTCCTTTTTGGGTGCCTGACTGATTAGAACTCCATTCTTAAGCGTGATAGGCCTAGAGTAGTGATCAATATGGGTGACCTTCTAGGAAGTTTCCCACAGTGTGTGGGAATGAGGAAAAAGCACACTAGAAGGGACATATTTTGGCCTGTGGGGACAATCATTAGTCAGATGACCCGTTCAGGCATGTTGGTGGACCCTTGGGTCGGGACCACGTGTCTGTGAGGCAACTGGGGGTACCTGGCGGGCTAGGACCCGACGACCGTGTTAAGGCGGGGTGTCTGTGCTATCACCGGGACCCAGTTGTCACATTTGGTATCAGATGATGGTCTAGTTATTTTTGGAGATTTGGAATAGGGAACCTTAGTGAGAACCCTAAGGATGAGACCAAGTATAAGAAAACATTTCTATATATTGTTGAGTACAGAGTACGTTGTTTATAAAGCAAATACATCCCTGTCTGGATACGAGCAGGTAGAGTCGGCTCGGGAATAGATGTATCTAGGGGTAAAACCTGAAAACATCGCTTTGAGCTAGACTCGAATGGAAACTGGTGCATGACAACTGGCCTTTCTGCACTCTTGGTTACGACCCTCCTGGGGGATATGCATTGGAAGATTCATATGCTTAGTACAAACCAATTTTAAGGGACAAAAAGAATCTCATGAGAATATTATTTAAGAAATAAATCGAGGATAACCTCAATATAAACCTAAGGAATCACAAGTCAGGATATACTTTTTCTTTATAAGTTCATACTTTTATATTCAAAGTGTCTTATTATTCTCAATAACTAAGTATTCAAGACTTCTAATTATACATTATTTTTCTTAGTTAATGGTGGTAAATAAATGAAAATGTTCCAACAACCAAAGTGGGAGGCAATGTAATTATTTCCCTAATGAAATTCCTGATGTGATGGAAGTTGGTGCTCAAAACATCATGGCAGTACTTTCTCAGCTGGCTCGAGTTATGAATAACAACTTGAATAAGTTGGGACATCCCCCTCCTCCATGGAAAGAGAAATTTTCCATAGAATCCTTCATGCGGAAAAGGCCTCCAATGTTTAACGAGTCTTCTGATCCCCTCCTCACAGAACAATGGATTAACTCCATTGAAAAGATTTTCTCTGTGCTCTAGTGATCCAAAGGAGAAAAAGTTGTACTGACAGTCTATCGTTTTGATGGGGAAGCAGTTCAGTGGTGGACACTGATCAAGAATACGAAATGACAAGAGTAAATTGATTCCATAGATTGTGAGGAATTCAAGAGGATTTTTTTCAACAAATATTTTCCTCAAAACCTCTGTCTAATGATGGAAAGAGAGTTCCTTGGACTCAAGAATAAGGAAGATGTTTCCATTGGGGTGTATGAAGAAAACATTACAAGGCTTGCAAGTTACACCTCAGGATTTGTCATGGAAACTGAAAGCAAGGTGGATCGCTTCTATAGAGTACTAAAACTGAGTCTACAAAAAGTGTTAGCAATTCGAGACTTAGACAACAATGAAGAGATTGTTCGTTGTGCCCTCAAGGTTGAAATGGAGATTAAATACTCTCAGTGGTCTCATGGGCCTAGTAACAAGAAGTGGAAAATGGAGAACAACATGGGTGGTTCATCAAACAAATCCCATGATGGAAGAAGCCTCACTTTCCCCTTTGCATGAATTATGGGAATAAGCATCTTGGTGACTGTCTGAAGGGAATCAGGAATTTCTTCAAATATACAATGTTTGGTCGTCTGGCCAAGAAATTCCAAAGGGATAGGAAAAATCCCACTAATGTTTAAGAAGAATGGAAGGTTTAGATCAACACTCAGCCTACAGTGCAATGTTTTAACTGTAAGGATCTTGGGCATTCTGCGAACAATTTCCCTAAGTAGAGGCTGGTCAGAGGAAATCAGCAAAAACCTCAAAGTAAACAAGGAAGGGCTTGTGCTATCACTACTACTGAGGTGGATCCGGAAAATGATGTGGTGACAGGTAAGCTTGTTATTCATTTAGGAATAGAGAAAGTACTATTTGATTCTTGTTCTATGCATTTTTTCATATCATGAAAGTTTAGTAGAACTATTAAAACACCACCTCAAAATTTGGAGGAAAATTTATCTCTGATAACAGAGAATGGGGAAATTATCACATCCATGGTTTATAACTCCTCCCTGATTAATGTATGTGGACTGAACCTCCCATAAAATATTATTGTACTCCCTTTAGTGGAGTTTGACACAATCTTAGGCATGGATTGGCTATCTTTGTACAAGGCCAACATCAATTGTCGGGAAAGGAAGATTACTCGTCACATTCTGAAGCATCCTCCGATTCTTTACATGTTCAAGGAGGGAGATGAGTCTCCTATGGAATCTTCATCTCACGTTTGGATATTGCTTCCTTATGAGCATTCATACCTAGCTCAAATTATTGAGAAAATGGAGAGAATCATGTTTGAAGTCATTCCCATCTCAAGGGATTACACAGATGTATTCCCTAAAGAGTTACCTGGTCTTCCCCCTGAATGAGAGGTTGAGTTCCCAATTGAAATTATCCCTGGATCTCTGACAATCTCAAAGACACCTTATAGAATGGCCACCGTATATCTAGAAGAGCTGAAGAAGCAGTTACAGGAGAATATAGAGAAGGGTTTTATACGACCGAGTCCTTCACTATGGGGTGCTCTAGTCCTCTTCGTCAAGAAGAATGATGGATCAATGCGCCTCTGCATTGATTATTGTCAGCTCAATTAAATCACTATAAAGAAATGTATCCCCTTCCACAGATAGATGTATTCTTTTATCAGCTTCATGGGGCCAATTATTTCTATAAGGCGGACCTTCAGTCGGGATATCACCATCTAAAGGTGAGGAATGAAGATATTCCCAAGACTGACTTTCGAACGTGGAATAGACACTATGAGTTCATAGTGATGCCCTTAGGACTCACTAATTCTTTAACAATTTTCATGGTTTAAATGAATACGTTATTTATAGATTACCTTGTCAAATTTATTGTGGTCTTTATTGATGATATTCTGATATACTCCAAGAGCAAGGAGGAACATGAGGATCATTTGGAAACTGTGTTAAAGACTTTATAAAGGGAGAAGTTGTATGAAAAGTATAGTAAATGTGAGTTCTGGATGGAGGAAATATCAATCATGGGGCATGTTATCACCAAGAAAGGGATATATGTGGACCCTTACAAGACGAAGGCAATTAAAGAGTGGATGAGTCCATCTTCTGTAACTGAGATCCATAGCTTTCTAGGTCTAGCAGGCTATTATCGAAGATTCGTGAAGAACTTTTCATGATTGTCAAACCCAATGAACATGCTGAAATGGAAGGGAGTAATGATTTTCTAGACACAGGAATGCGAATACTATTTTAAGGAGTTGAAAAAGAGGATTATCATTGCACCGGTACTCACAGTCCCTTCAAGTTGAGGACACTTTGTGGTGTATAGTGATGCTTCTAAGAAAGGATTAGGATGTGTGCTAATGAAAAATGATAAAGAGATAGCCTATGCTTGAAGGCAGTTGAAAATCCATGAGAAAAACTATCCCACTCATGATCAAGAGTTGGCGGTTGTGATCTTTGCATTGAAATCTGGTGGCGTTATCTCTATGGGGAAAAATGTGAGATATATACTGACCATAAGAGTCTCAAATATATATTCACACAAAAAGAGATTAATATACGCCAACGAAGATGGATAGATCTCATCCAATATTATGACTGCTCCATCCAATAACTTCCCGGTAGGGAAAACAAGGTTGTAGATGCTCTATGTAGGAAATATCCTGCATCATTATCATTGATGAGAATTGAAAAGGATCTAATATTCTTGGTTTTGCAAAGGATAGACATGGAAATCATTAATATAGGAACATCATCAATCCTTTCTCAAATTATTGCTCATCCATCCATCATGGAGAAAATAAAGGTTTCTCAATGAAAGGATGTAGAAATTCAGAAAAGGGTGGAAGCTGTTAAAAATGGTAAATCCACCAATTTCAAAATTGATGTGGAAGGAGTTGTATGATTTGGGACACGATTGTGTATACCATCTGATCCAGAGATAAAGAAGGATATATTGAATGATGCACATAGCTAGACCTTCTCTGTCCATATTGGGAGTACCAAAATGTACTGTGATCTCTGAGAACACTTCTAGTGGGATAATATGAAGAAGGATATTGTGGAATATATATCAACGTGCTTGGTATGTCATCAAGTTAAAGCTGAGTGATAAAAGTCCAAAGCTATGATGCATCCACTGCCTATACCCATGTGGAAATGAGAAAATGTTACTATGGAATTTTTCACGGGTATCCTGAAGACGTCGAAGGGAGATAATGCGATATGGGATGTGGTTGATCAACTCACCAAGACATCCCATTTCATTTCTATTTGAGAAGATCTCTCGCTTGAACAACTTGAAAAGTTATATGTGAAGGAAGTGGTGAGACTGCACAGTGTTCCACTCTCAAGTTTCTCTGACCACGATCCAAGGTTCACATCTAAATTCTCGAGAGGTCTTCTACATGCTTTGGGTACTGGATTAAGTTTCAGCACGACCTGTCACCCCCAAACTGATAAACAATATAAAAAGACTATTCAGACGCTTGAAGATATGCTAAGAGCCTGCTCTCTAGAATTAAAAGGTGGTTGGGATCATCATCTCCCATTGGTTGAGTTATCATACAAAAATAGCTTCCACTCAAGTATTCAGATGGCTCCATATGAAGCATTGTATGGAATGTGGTGTAGAACTCCAACCTGTTGGGATAAATTTTGATAAAGAAAGCTACGTGGACCCGATCAGGTTAAAGAGATGACAGAGAAGGTTCAAGTCATCCAGAAACATATAAAAGATTCTCAATGTCGGTAAAAGAGCTATGCTGACAATCTTCAAAGGGACTTGGAGTTCGACGTTGGAGATAAAGTCTTCCTTCAAATATCTCCATGGAAGAGAGTCATGCGATTCAGGAAGAAAGGGAAGCGAAGAGCAAGGAATATTGGACCCTTTGAGATCCTTGACTACATAAGAGTCATGGCCTATTGTCTTGCACTTCCACCAAATATGGATCTAGTTCATGATGTTTTCCACATATCACTCTTGAGGAAGTACATACCTGATCACTCGCATGTACTAAACTCAGAGGTGGTGGAGCTGAAAGATGATCTCTTCTATAAAGAGCATCTAGTAATGAATCTATATCGGAGAGATAATGTTCTACACAACATGAAAACCCATCTTGTCAAAGTGTTGTGTAAGAACCATAAGTTTGAGGAATCAACATTGGAATTGGACGAAGCAATGATGGAAATGTACCCGCACCTGTTTTTGTCTTAGTATGTAAAACGAAATTTCGAGGGTGAAATTTCATAAGGGGGGAAGAATGTAACGACCAAAAGTTTTTCAATTGAAATTCCCTTCCTATATTTATGTCATAAAATCACATGAAAACACAACATAATGAACTACTAAGTGATAAGTAAACTTTAAACGTAATTTTGTCACTTATGTGTTTGGAATTTCAAAAATCCTGCATACACGGTTGTGTTCAAGATTTTATTTCGAGTCCGATAAGAAAAACATAATTTTTTGGTGAATACTAACCTACCCTAATGAATAGTAACATACGCTTATGAATAGTGATATACCCTAAGGAATAGTAACCTCACATATGATAGTATAAAAATAATATTCATGTTTTTAGTACAATATACCTATGTTTTAGAATGAGTTAATTCATGTTTTAAAACTGGTTTTGATAATAAATTATTATTTTATTTAAATATTAAAATAATCATATTTAAAAAATTATTTTCGAAAAATGGACTTCAGTTTTGGATTCTACACATCAAAAAATGGTTAGGGAGAATTTTTTGGATTTTTATGAAATACATGAATTTTTGATGAATAGTAGAATCCGATAATTTACAATAAATGCTAAATAATGGATTAATTGAGTCATTGATGATGGTATGATGTTTTAAGCCCACTTGGTTCTAATTCACATGACCCATTTACTATTATTGGTCATGGAATACTTACTATTCTTTTTCCTGGGGAGAAATAATAAATTTATGATTATTATATTATGAAATCTCTCCTCTGCTCCACTATAAAACCCCCCTTCACCCCCCCTTCTCTCCACTCCTCTAAAGCTCCAAGCCTTCTATAAATTCTGCACAAATCTGTCCCCAAGGTCCATACCCACGTTCAAAATCTCTCAGCCTCCTCAAAATACCAAAAACTCTCCCCTTAAGAGATTTTAAAAGGAGTAAGTCTCAAGATGTAAATTCCTCTTCCCAAATTTCTTCTTTTCATTTAAGTTATTTTATTTTTTGTTTTCATTCCTTACCTCCATTCACCATAATAGTATGATAAATCTAGTAACATACATGTACTAGAATTTCTTCATGGTAGTGGTATATTTCATTATCTTCTCCCCTTTCCCCACCCTTTTATTTGAATGAAATGAAAGCACTGTTTGATATGTGCTAATTTAGCACATTCAAGGTCAATGATTTATCAATTTCAATTGTCATCTTTAATTATGGTCATGAAACCATGTGTTTTATGGTTAAACCAGATTATTATATATGTAATATATCCTATTTCTGGTTCTGTAATCTTTCGGTACAAATGAAATTATGTTATAAATCAAAACACCTTTTTTGTAATCAAACCCACCGAATAACAAAAACGGTTATCACTAAGGTTATATATGTCATAATTCAACATCAATCTAAGTAACATAATTAAAAATAAAACCATGTATTCATTTGGAAATGAACAGAAGAAAATAACTTCAATTCTGGACAACCACTTTCATCTATCATAAAATCCAATCTTGAATGTAAGGGAACCAATCATTAAAGCCACGTAAACAAATGAGCACGAATAATGAAATTGAAGCTTATGACTAATCAAAAAGGATTTGAATGAAATATAAATGGTTATAATAAATAAATTACATATATTTGAGGTTCAGTAATTATGAATTAATAATCCTAATTTATATATTCAGGTCATTAATAACAAGTGGAGAACACCACCAGATTTGAGGTAAGGGATCCTCCCCTTTTCACTCTTAATATAGATTGTTCTCTATGCTATGTTTTTTGTGTAATATCAAGTAATGGGGTGTGTTAATACACCTTCCCTGTACTTTCATAATTTTTTATATGTTATGATAAATCTCTTCTCTCTCTCATAAAATCCCTCTTGGTCACACCCGACACCATAAAATCGTAAAGTATTCTACCCAAACCTTCTTTGTTATTCTGGTTGCCTTATCTTTCTTTTAAATTGGTGTTATATTATATATCTATGTGAGTATTATGACTTATGGTTAGTTTTAGAAGATTCTTATATCAATTCCCTTTCATCACATTCTTTCGGGGATATACATGATTTTGAATGATTCCCTCCTTAGATCTTTCCGTTAAGCCAACCTGTTTTTAGGGGATATCCCAAATTTTTACCCAAATTTCAAGTGCACTCTATCCTTTGTTTTACAACACCATTGTATTTATAAAATCAGTATTTTTATTATGAAATCCTTCTTGGTTCAATTTTGGGTTTATATAAAAAATTTCCTCTTTTCTATTTGAAAACCTCTAGATTGTTTTCAATAAAAGTGCAGAAAAATGTTTTAATGATAATGTTTCTAAAATAAATTTTTTTATATGTTTTAACTTATATTTGACACCACCTATCATGTTATATTCCTAATTTAACTTATTAAGGTCCATATATGTTCTAATCCCTTCCTTTCATGGATACTTTCGTGATACACCCATTAGATATGTTTTATGTCATGATTGTGGTACCTTATTCATTCCATGGGTAACCTTATGTTTATGTGTGGTTGATTATGTATGATTATTTATGTGGAAGGATTATTTATGTAGAAAGAAGATTCATGAATATGTTGAGATGGGTGTGCCCAGATAGTGCTCCAAAGCAATGGTTAAGGATTACTCTCATGAGATGCGATGTGAAACAGTATTGGCGGTTAGCCCTGACCCGTACTGAAATTGGAAACAGGATTGGCGGTTAGCGTTGACCCATACTAAAGATATTATTTAATATTCTTCCACATTGACATGATTCCATTTTTATATGATCCCATGCTTATATTAAATGATTTCATAAGTTTCATGCTTTGTATATCATTATGTCATGCCTCTTAATTCATGTGCATGAGGTGTATCTGTATGTTCATTCCCTTAATGGGCATTTTTATCTCATATTTTTGTTCATGTTTTCCCCAGGGTACCCTCTGTAGATGAAAGGGCTCAAATAAAGTTAGGAGTTCATTTTGGAGATTAAATAAAGAAGTGTTTGTTTGCCTCATATTTTATGTTATACGTACCTAGTCTTCCAAGACACTAGACTTCACGATCCTTGGCTTATATTCTGATGGTTATTTATGCATGAAATACTGAAATGTTTTATGAAAAATTCTTGGGTAGCTATAAATTCCATCCAAGGAATGTCAATTATTGGGTATGCAGCATATTCCATGACTAGTACAACATAATACTTCCCCCATATCGAGTATTTAAAATAGTAGTAACATAATTATTGTTAGAATATTATTTTATCTTCTTAGAAAATAAATAATGATATGCATGAAAATGTATTTTAATGTAATTATTGATTATATATCTATCCAATATCCTTTTCTTGACCGAAAATCTTCTATGAACACGGTTTCCATATTTTTATTCTCTATGTGTTCAATGAATATTTAAATAACCTTTAATAATGACTAGAAATATCCCCTCTATATCTAGGTAGTTTTTCTCTACCATACAATCTTTGTGATTTGGAAAATTTTAATCTTCATATACATTCTTCAAATTTTAGCAATAAAATGTGTGATAACTGAGAACTCTTTTGACAGAGTAAGCAGTATATGCAACTAGGTGGCTTTTAACAAGTCATTCACATAATGGAAATGTTCGTGGAAAGATGTAATTCTTTGTCTATGGATCACATGCCTTACTATCCCTATATAATAAGACCCCCATTATAGGTTTTGTGGAAAAATGGTAACGTCATTCTTGGAGAATACTTCGTCTAATGCCATTAGACCTTTCCTATATCACTTTTTAAATTTCAAAATACCTAAACCATAGTTTATAATTATTTCTTTCTTTACCAGGATATGATAATATATTTCTATAAAAATTACCAAGAGATGGTAGATTCATAATCCTCTAGTCAAAGCTAAATACCTTAAAATAATTCCCTTAATGTTCTGGATGCATCACATAAAACGGCACAACCTAATGTCCTTGCTTCATGACATAAAACTGCACCACCTAATGTCTTTTCTGCATGACTGAAAACTGCAAAACCGAACTTCCTTGCAACATGACATAAAACATCCAAATATAATGTCCTTTTTTATTGACTTAAAACTACACAACCTAATTTTCTTACTGCATGATTTAAAACTACATAGTAAAATATCAGAAATCCTCATTCTGACAAATATACCCTCTGTTGTACACAAATTTTATGAAGGATTGGTTCCTTATCCACGGTCTATATTGGCACAGATGACCCCTCTTACTCTCAAATACCTTTTATTAGCAATGTCAACAACTACGGTCTTAGGAATTCCAAATTTTAAACCCCTTATTTTTTCAATAATAAGAATGAAAGAATTTTTGAGATCACTTTTTCATGGAAATATAGTATGTTCCCCTAGGGGACCTTGAATTATTCACCTATATAACATGTATTTTAGTCAAAATATTCCACTGTTTGGCATTGTAGAATGTTCCCTTGATGGTCATGAATAATACGGCCCCCATTATGTGTTTTTTAAATAATAGTAACATTGTTCTAATAGAAGATATCCTCTATAATGATAATTAAAATCTTAGAATGGGTGATAATAAAAAAATCAAATCATGACTCATGATTCCCATTGGAATTTTCTTAGAAACTTTTGAAAATTCCTATCAATAAATATTTGTTTAAATTTTTATCTCAAAATTTATGGTCAATGAGATTAGACCTAAAAAACATTAATTATTATTCCGACATTCATGAAATTAAACTACCTACCAAAAGAGACAAGATACTCATTGGCCTGAAAACACATAAAAATAAGTCTAGAAAAAGTTTCTGTCATAGATATTTATATCTATATTATATATGGTCTATCCAATAGTGATAAAAAAGCCAAAATGTACTAAGAATTCACGGTTGTCCATGTGACACTATAAATAATAAAATTGTGCTTACTATGTGTCTTGGCTTAGGTGAAAGTTAATGCCCCCACCCATATTATTCAAATTAAGATTATCTGACATGAGGATACCATGTTGTGATAATCATCTTATATATTTTAAATACCAAAATAAATAAAGAATAAAAATGTATATATATAATTTGATACAAAATCAATATCAATTATATAGATGCATTGGAGGATCATCCACCAAATGGGGTCTCTTTATCATATATTACAAATCAATTTGAACATGACTCTTTTTTTGTTTAATATCCTCCTGATCCCAATCAACCCCTTTCTCATGATCGGTCAGTTGAGCAGCTTCATCCTCCATGTCCTAAAAATGTGTTCCTTTGGTAGTTGAAATGGAAGTTTCCCCTTTAAATTGGGATTCACTCAATGATTTTTTAGTTACTCAATATTTTGTTAAAAATCATCGTTTTTTGATAAAGATGCATCATTTCATTCATTTTATCCTAAATTTTTGATTAAATACTATCAACTTTTTAATATGGTTGGAATTTTCCTCTAACATTGCGGCTTGAAAATGCTCAACAACGGTGACCAGTTTTTCCTTTGAATGAACATTCTTATATTTGTGTTCCTTCTCCCAATACAAAATGATTACATTATCTGCATTGTAAATTTGATTATAATCAAATCCACAAATCCATGTATCCAAAAATGTGGTGTATGTAGGCCAAAATATGAATGCATATCATCCAATTGAATCTCAAATATTTTATCCCCAATAGTTTTCTATATTTTCTTCTACATAATACTGAGAGAAATCTATTGCACTAAGTCGGAATCAGAATCACTACCATGAGGAGGAACATATTTTGGAATTTTATTAGTGAAGGATATGTTAAGTTCTACTCCTTTTGAATGAATTAAGTGCTCCATCATCCATTGGTTGAGATAACATAGGAGATTCACCTTTATACCCAACCATTGGAGCCGATACCCCTAAATAGTGTATTAGAATGATTATTAGATCATTAATTTGAAGATTCCATTACAAATATTTGTTTTTGTTTTTCAAGAAAATTATTTTTCTTAATAGTTTGTAAATATTAATATTTTATATAATTGATTGAAAATGAGAACATTACATTCATCAAGAATTTCTCCTATAATTTTATAAATTTATTTTAATCTATAAAAATATTATTTGATGTTTCATTTGATATAATGGAGATATAAAAAATTTTAATATCATAATTCACTCTCTGTATTGTTTCTAATTATTAATATGAAATTCTTATGAAGGAGGTATCATTTCCATGGGTTATGATATGGTGATATGATGAATGTTTCTTGATCTTTTGTGACACATATATTTGGTCTCTATTGAGTTATGGCTGTGCCTAAACTTATATATCCTTCCAATTCACTGGGTAAATATTTATGAATTTTGAGATAATAAGTACTAGAATAGAGAGGGAATGTATTTATTTAAGAAATATTTTTGAATAAGATAATATTGGGTGTGAAACATGAATAAGGAAATGATGGAATAAAGAGTAAACCAAATACACTATGATATTCATGGATACAAGTCTTGAAAAATGAAATGATTTTAAATGATTATGTGTATTCTAAAGACATATTTCTTAGGGATATTATTTCTTATATTCTATCATGTTTTTTTATTTTTGATTTCATATTCTAATGTATTATGAAAATTGATTGGTAAAAAATTATGTAAGATTACATGATTATTATATATGAATTGAAGGGTCTGATTTTAGAATGTCAGGATCAAGATATCATACTCATATTACTATCATATGATCATTCATAACCATTTATTTAAAGTAATTATATTTACCTTTACCAAGATTTTAAACTCACCCCTACTTATGTTTCCCCTTCCTAGGTTTTAGATAATGAATTTAATCATGTCATGTCTAAGAAGGGTGAATGTTATGAAGAACGTAATTGGAAATGATGTAGATAATTTAATTTCTTCTTGTTTTTCTATCATGTTTTCTATGTAAATGAAATAATTAAAGTTGTAACATTTATTTTAATGATATAAAATAAAATTTACACTAATTATATGTTGTATTTATGATTGAAAAGATTTTTTCACAATAACACACTTGATCGAAGATGTTGTATGGTTAATTTTTGACTGGATGAAAAAGTTGGAACACTTCTTACCAACTCGAGAGAACATGTTAGTTGTTTAGATTGGAAATATTTATGTCTAATAGAAATTAATATTCAAAGATGATCCTACGAGCATTTTTTTGTATCCAAATGATCATTTTAGAAAACAATTTTGTATAATGTTGTAAATGGAACTGGAGACGCAACTGAACCTAATTATTTCAAATAACCAATTGATAGAAAATCAACCCATGAGGATGATCAAGATTCTGGAAGATATTATCTAAGACTATGTTGTTGATTTTATTAGTATGTGGTGTAATAATATAGATATGGATGAGTTAGTATAAAATATTAAATTTTTGGCCTCAATCCGAATGGATCCTTTGGAAGAACTTTATTGACAATAGTATTGATAAATATTGTATTCTAATGAGACATGTGATTCACAAATAATAAAACTAAAGTTATTGTAAGAGAATTTTCAGTTTTATTAGCCGATATGAATATGGTAAGTCATTACCCATAGTATCCATCCTTCAAATTCCAACCTAAGGAGATGATCCATGGATTTAACGTTGGTAACATAGCTATTCTTGTGAGTATTGTTGCAACTAGGGAATAAACATTTGAGGAAATAAGGGAATCTATCAGCATAGTTTGTGGGTTTATTTGATTTTAGGTAAATAATATTATTGGTAAAATAAAAAAATATCGCCCTCCATGACTTCGAGGTATTCATGAAAACATAAATGTTTTATAGCATAAAAAATATGAGTTAAACAAAATGATTGTAATTGATAATGAGTATGTCATGTTCAATGTATAATCATTGTTTAAAGAATGTACAAAAATGAATGTTGACCAATGTGAGAAAACATTTTGATGTAATGTAGGTCCTATTTTATGGGTATTATAGAAGAATGGTTAGATCTTATAGAAATTAGGGGGTTGATAATTAGTTGTATGGTAATAGTGGATGAATCACTTTCTTTAGGTCCCCTAGGGGTTATTTATGAGGATGAAAAGCACTTAGAGCAAGTGATTGTAATCCACATAAAAAATTCAAGGTTTAATATATTTTTAATTAAATTATTTGGATATATTTTAATGGTGTATAACCTATTGAGTGTTCAAGATAGGGTTTAATGTCTCATTAGAATAGTTCCGAACTACATCGAGCTACTGAATGTCCACCAGCTAGCCAGTGGATGGTCTAGGGGTTTAGGTAGTCTTTTTGGTCCGACCTAGTAACTTGTGGAGTCCAATTAATAGACAATGAGATCTTATAAATATATTTTTAATTCAGTGACATTTTGGAATTTCCCTAGAATCGTTTATTTTACCTCCTCCTCATTTACCCAACTATACTCTCAAATTTATTTGGGTAGAGGCTTTCTTTGGAAATATTGGTATCTACTCAACTCAATTCATTATAAAATTACACATCAGTCACTGTGTTTGGATCCTTAGTTAAATTTTATGAATTCATATCATTAAATCATAGATTCTTCTTTATTTTTTTTAATCCCCAAATTTTATGAATCTTGGGCTATTTTAAAGATTTTTTATGTTGAGATTATTATTGATATTTAATTTTCCTGTTTTAGTCTCTCCAAACCTATGGTAGGATAACCCATATCATTATGATTTTTTTATTCAGATAAATTTATTTTTGTGAGTGGTTTTGTTGGATTCCTATGAAACATCAACCAAATGTTCTAATGCATCTGATAACACCTGTATATGAATACTGGATCATTTATTAGGGGTGAGTTGATATAAATAATCATTATAATAGAAGTTACCTATTGAATTATGGTTCAATTAGTGTCCCCCCACATGGAAACATTGACCTTAAGCGAGTCATTAATGATCAATTAGGGATGGTTAGGCCTAGGTAAATGATAGATGAAATGGTATGGTGTTTCTCTTTCTATTGATTTCATTTTATATTCACATTTTTAGTGATTTATTTTTTCATTTGTACCTATCTTAATAACCTTTGGTATATGCCATGGTAACATGCTTAGCTTCCCAATAACATTGTGTATGGTCCATGGTGACACATTGAACGTCCCAAGATCCTTTTGGAGGGGTCATTGTAGAAAAGTTGACCTCCAAATAACCATTATTGAGGGTCGGTGCGACATTTTTGACATCCCAAGAACATTTGGGATTGGATAATATGATATGATATACCTCATAATAACCATCAAGATGCATTGGTGTGACTTGGGTGAACTCTCAACAACCTTAGATATGGGTCATGGTGAAATTGTGGCCATGACCTATAGGAAATGCATGGGCCTAAGGATATCATTATATATGGTAGTTCAAATAGAACATCCCATATGTAATTGGTTAAAACATGTAGTGCCAAGGGTTATTGTGGCATGGTGTGCACCTGATGACCAGACAATGTTGATAGAAGATTATTAATTTTTTTTTATTTTTCTATTGATGAATCCATCACTATACACTTTATATATTAATGTTAAGGTGCTATTTTTGGTGTCCTGTTGAGTTTGTTCTCAGAACATTCATGAGAAACATGATGGGTGTGATGACTTTAGGATTAGGTATATGACTATGAGACTTCTCTCTATAATTAATTAAAATGATGGCGATTGTGTATGTTTATTTATGTGATATTGGAACATAATATATGACTTTAAGTAGTTATTCACTTTTATGATTTTATATTATTTCAATTTTTTACATTGACCCACCAGTTTTGGGGATCCTAATTGAAAAAGTTTGATAAATATAGATATTGAATTTCATTATTTTATATCAAGATATACCAATTTCATTATTGTTATTTCATTCCTTGTTTATATTCGTCGATTCTTCCTTTTTTATTGCTTCTGTTACACACACAACTCTGATATTTACCAGATACATAGAGATCATTCTCTACATATAATTCTAAATCCTTTGGTTATTTTTAGTACTCTGTCACAAATGGGTAATCCAAATGATGTTACATACTTCTTTAGAAATGGCCAACTGATTTGGGTTAATGTGATACATTATGACTTTTCGGGGAATTTCCTAAAATTACAAAGCTTTTAGTTAGAATATTAGTTTATTTTAATGCTAGTGAGTATTATTAGTTTATTGATATATAAAAGAACCATATAAATATATAAACCATTTTAATTTAAATAGTGATCAAATTTAGTTAATAATATTATTATAGAACATTTTATCAGAAACATCCATTAAATTTCAATAAAAATTTCGTGAGGCCTGGTGTCCTTGGAAGACAATGTTAAAGGACATCATAATGATAATAAAATAAAACATATTTATTTTATATTAATTAATGGTATCCTTAATCCTTTTGAGATCATAAAACAACATGGAATTACCTTCAAAATACATATAAAATAGTGGGGTCATAAAAAAAATCATTGCAAGGGAATACACATGATAGTGAAATATAAAATTTGAGTTAAAGGTATAATATGATATTATAAATGTAATGGATCATGAGTAATTACATGTAAGTATAAAATAAGAATAAATTTTTCATAGGATCATGATTACATAGGAAATTTCTTAGAACCAAAAACCAATACAAGAACATAATTAATGTTTAACTGCCTAGAACATATGATATGTGTAATGGCCCGGACCTCTCTGGTGAATTACTTTGTAAAATTTGATATAGTCAAACAAGAAGCGTGTTATAATAATACTTTTTTATAATAATAATTTTTATGGGTGGAGTGAAAATATTTGTAGTTAATTATATTAAATGGTTTTAATTTAATCATCGTGAAATAAAAGAAAAAAATTGAATGTATTTAATTCAATGAGGGGAGGTTCATGGTTCCTTTTTGATTTATTTAAATTTTATTAAATAATAAATTATGTGTGTAATGGGAATATAATGGGAGGCACATGGAATAAATTATAAAGGAATAAATTATAATAAATGAGGCGCATGTAATAAATTATAATTGAATGAAATGCAAGTAGCTCATGGGGGGAAGGAGGAGGCCTGGAAGTAGAGTTTTGTGTCCGTGATTGAACTTTTATTCACTTTTAATAATCATATTATATTAATGAAAATAATGTAAAAATAAAATAAATAAGTTAAAAAGGGAAGTCAATCAAGGGGTGGTGACACTTTTGTTTGAGCGTAAGGGAATTTTGGATGGGAGAAAGAGATTGGAGAGAGAAAGAGTTTAAAGGAAATAATGTTTAAAATTTAAAGATATGAAATAAAAAATAAAAAGTAAATCAATCGAGGTGGAATGGGGTGATGCACCCTAAATTGGGGGGTTTTGTGCGTGAATCTTAAATGAAATTGGAGAGAGAAATTTTGAATGAAAAGAAATAATAATAATAATATATTATTATTAATATTATTTATGGTTGTCAAAACCATAATTTGTCTGTAACTTCTTCAGAGGATATCGGATTGAAGAACTGTCAGCAGCAGCATAACCCTGAAATTATGACTGTAATTTAATGACCAATGATAAATACCTTTTTATGCCTCATGTCTTGGGTCAATAAAACACCTATTATTAATTGAAGTTATTATTATCATAAAACGCATGGAAACTGCGTGACGTGTCATGTGTTGACCTGTAAAACAACATAAGAGTTGTATGGTCACGTCGTGTATTCATTAATACACGTTGGGTACCATTTTACCTTTTTGTTTCCTATATAAGAGAGGGTCACGTGTTATTTACAGACCCCTCTTCTTCCCCACACGACAATACTCCCGGATGACTCAGAAGCCTTCCTCCTATCTTCTTCATCCGGACACTAATCGTCGATCTATCGGTGGCTGTAGAATCATGTCGACGAGGCGAACAGCTTGCACCTCATTCAAATCCCTCTTCTTCAACTTCCCCTTTACAGTTTCCTACTGAGGAGATTTCTGATATTTGACATGAATGATGCTCTTCGACGAACGTCATCTTATGGGTATGTTCTACCCTGTTCTTATTCCTTCCTCGATCTCCTCTTTCTATTCCTCCTTGCCAGGCTATGGCAAGTGACAACATAGACTGTAATGGAGCCTCTCTTGGTTGTTAGTGCGGTCGTGTCGTAACATCCACAAGAGGACTTAGTCATTGGGAGGAGTGATTGAAATTCTTGTGGTGGTTGTTGTCATAGAAGGACATCAAAACCTGTTCATGTAGGGATCTGACCATCGTCTCTCTATCTTTTATGCATCATGAAGGGTGGGTATCCTCTTATTTTCGTGAGATAAAGTTGAAATAGTAAACAAAGATAATAATAACTAGTTAAACAATGGTTTTGGGGAAGTTTTGTTGATATTGTTGTTTTATTTCAATCAATGCTTATCCTTTGATTATGTTGTGAATTGAATAGGCTTATGACAACTGAAAATCACAGTTTTTGGGGGCCTTTCTTACGCAATTATATGTTTCCCTATTTTTCTGGATTGTTTTGTGGATGAAATTTCATAGAATGTAGAAATTGGTTAGTCATGTAAATTTGGATGATTATATTAATACCCAGAACCCTTGTATGATCTCCCCGGTTAGACTAAATGAATGAATGAATTTTTTTGTGTGCCGATTGGGGTTTAATTATGTGAAGGGGTGTTTTGTGGGTTTTTTTGGAATGTGTGAGTAGTGGGGCTGCGGTTGGCTTGGTTCTGGGTTGGTGTGTATGATATGGTTGTGATGGGCAGTGGAGCTGTGATAAAGGGCATCAGAGGGATGATGATGTGGTATGGGAATTTTTTCCAATGTGTTTGTGGTTATGGTGGTTGGAAGTAGGGCTCTAGGGATGGGTTGTGCATATGAATAAAAGTGGAAGAGTTAACTAGTGAATTGTGGGGTGTGGTAGTCGATTAAATACAGAAAATCAATGGAATTGATTGGCTGATAAAAGATATGGTATTGTGTTGCTTGTGTTTTCCATAACATTATTTGTGGTTGTAAGGGATATGTTTTAAGAACGATTGATCTGGTTTGGTTTTTTTTATTTTCTCAGAAGTTAAGGAACTGATAAACTAAAACTACTGAAACATGAAAAGCTCAATGGGGTTTGGGGCTGTTTATTGTGTGCATACTTTCGAGGTAGAAGTGCTGAGGCATGTGCTCAAATCATTTGTGTAGAATTATTAGGATGGGTTGAGTGGTTGATATAATTATATAAATCATTATGTTTTATGTTTCTTTATGAACCCCACCCATGTTGAGAACTACGTGTTGACACCCATGGGACGGGGGGGGGGGGTGAGATTCTCAAATATCTAAAGGATAGATGGTTAATGTTCTTCCCCGTTCTACCTCTTCAAGGTTCTATAGCCCATGATCCTTCAAGCAGGTTACGACAGATGTTTCCCAAGAGTCATCAGGATAACGATATGATATGTTCCTTGGTGTCTTATTGATGAGATGTGATGTGGTTCCCAGGTGTCTTCTGGATGAGATGTGGTTATGGCCGAGGATTGAGTGCTGGTGGGATACCATGAGCTTCATATGGCCAGGTTGCGGCACTAGCTCGAGCTTCATATGGCTAGGTAGCTGTACTAGATCAGGAAGAGGGGGAAGTATCAGAGCATTAGGCATGAGGGATTGAGCAGTATTTAGTGGGAAGGTGGTGTGGGGTACCCATACATTGATAATATTGCTATACTACTCTATCAACTTACTATATTTGGTTTTTTTGGCTTGTAAGGTGGGGTAGATAGATTCCATGCTAGGCTTTGGTTCCTTCTGTTTTCTCACGGGGCATTAGGATGTCTCCCCACCAGTGCATGAGAGCTTTAGGTTTTCCTACTGAGCATACTTGTATGCTCACCCTACGTTTACATTTAGGTTTTCAGGAGGACTTCAGGGACCATGTGGGACCTTACTAGTTGGGTGTTGGAGTTTTACTGGTTGTAGTTTTTTCTTTATTTTTTTGGTATCATACTTTAGATATTTTCTTGTACTTGTACATTTGTTTCAGTATTGTATATAACATGCGTATAGGTTTGGTTTTGGGTATATTTTCCTTTACATGTTCTTTTTTCATTTGGTGTTTGAGTCATCCTATTTCCCGATCATAAATAATAAAAAAGGTAATGCCTCCCATATCTTTGAAAACTCATACCCTTGTTGCTAGTTGCAATTATTGGGAATAATGGAGCCGGGACTCATGGGTCATTATCTCCCTTTCACCATTTCCAGCTCAGGGGAGGCATCTTTGGTGGGAGGGTGTCATGAAAGAGTGGTATCAGAGGTGACAGTTGAGGGATAGGATGGAGTCTAGAGTTAGGCACAGTGAGGATTTAATGGGATAGTATGGAAACAATGTGGGTTGATCTTAGTACGTGACATAGGCCAGGGAAGACTAGCTAGGACAGGAGATTTTTGCCCCCCCTGTGATCCGATGCAAGGACATTCATCTTACCAAACAACCAAGTATGACTACATTGATTGCATGGTAGAGAATCTAGGAAAGGTACATGCATCATCATGATTTTTGTTTTACTTGATTTGGGTGTTCTGGGAAAAAAATCGAAAAAAATTGATGAAATGAAATATTGAGAAAATTTCCTTGCTACTTTGGATTAGGCATTCTATGTTTCCCGTATAGCTATAGCACCTGGACATCATTCCCAAGTGACTCGGGCAGTCGAGGACCATCAGATTCAGATGGTTGATCAGCTAGGGATTGATAGGGAGGAGGAAGACTACTTGCGGCAGCACACATTTTGTGCTTTCCAGTGACAGATCCTGATGAGGTGTGAAGGTTTCACTTAAAATAAGGAATCATAGAGTTGGTTGGAGGAACTCGAGATCACCTTTGGGCTGATCAAGGCTCTATTAGAGTATGGGGTTCCTCTAGCAATAAGCCAGCTTCGAGGAGCGGCACGTGAGTGGTGGATGCTTTACCTTGGGGAGTTGAAGGAGTCAGAAGTTCTATGGGACAACTTCTAGAAGGAATTATGTGAGGAATTTATTTCCTCGACGAGGAAGGCCAAGGAGAGGCAGGAGTTTTTTCTCTCCAACAAGGAAGTATGTGAGTGCGGGAACTAGGGTTCTTGTTCAAGGATCTCCTCTGTTTTTCCCCGAATCTCTTTTCGGATGAGGATTCCTGAGCCAGACATTTAGAGGAGGATCTTCACCCATCTATTCGGTGTACAGTGACCTCTTTCAACATTCCAACGTACCAGGATGTACAGAAGAAGGCAGAGATAATCGAGAGGATGCACTCGCAAGTAGGTCCACCGTGAGAGTGGAGTCACCCATGTTCTTCCAAGAAGGAGGTGATGAGAAGTAGATCCCCAAAAACAGGACCTTCCAAGATTCGATCGGCAGGGAGCATACTTCAGCAGGTCCCATACTAATCTCACGATTTCCGCACATTTTCTATGGGCTAGGGACCGAGGTGCATTGCATGTGGGAATTGTGGGAATCATGGAAGAATTTTCCCTTTTCAGAATCAGTATGGATGGACTGGACAGGTTCAGCCCCAGCCCTAGCAGAAGTTCTCAGCCCGACCCTTCCCGCAGCAACAAGCTACAGTACCTCCAAGGGGAAATCCTAGCAATGCCAAAGATCGAGAGAGATGTTATCAGTTTTACATAAATACAATCATTTATCTGTTTTACATAAATCACTGATCAAGATTCATTAATTTTGCTGCGATTAAACCCATGCAGGCTAGTCAGTGCAGCCCAAAGCGGATAATATATTTTAATGGGAGAATAAACTCCCCAATCCATGTGTTGGGGCTGCATGTTTCTTGCTTTGTGCGGTGTTGGGGGTAGTGTGTATATGAAAAATCCTAAATTATGGGGGTGGGAGGACCTAATCCCTAATCGAGAAGAATTAATGTTGATGCGATTAAAACCATTCAGGCGAGTCAGTGCCGCCTGAAGCGGATAATATCTCAACATTGGGGAAGGAATTCCCTCACTCATATAATTAGGATACTGGTTGGATTCCAGTTATGATGAGAGCCCTGAGTGGTATCTTGTGGGGTTGTTGTTTGGACCATTCCCCTTTTTATGGGTTTTTTTTAATTCACGAGGATGAGAATGTTTTGAGAGGTATCTGATGTAATGGCGCAGACCTCTTCAGTTCATTACTTTGTAAAAAAAATTGTGGTCAAACATGACGCGTGTTATAATAATAATTTTTTATAATAATAATTGATAAGGGTGGATTGAAAATATTTGGTGTTAATAATATTAAATGGTTTTAATTTAATCATTGTGAAATAAAATAAATAAAAATAAATGTATTTAATTCAATGAAGCGGGGTCCATGGTTCCTTTTTGATTGATTTAAATTTTACTAAATAATAAATTATGTTTGTAATATGAATATAATGGGAGGCACATGGAATAAATTATAATAAATGAGGCGCATGCAATAAATTATAAAGGAATGAAATTCAAGTAGCGCATGGGGGGTGAAGAGGAGGCGTGGAAAAAGAGTTGTGTGTGAGTGATTGAACTTTTATTCACTTTTAATAATCATATGATATTAATGAAAAAAAATGTTAAAATAAAATAAATAAGTAAAAAAGGGAAGTCAATCAAGGGGAGGAGCCACTTTTTTTGGAGCATGAGAGAATTGTGGAAGAGATAAAGAGATTGGAGAGAGAAAGAGTTTAAATGAAATAATGTTTCAAATTTAATGAAATAAAATGAAAAATAAAAAATAAATCAATCAAGGTGGAATGGGGTGATGCGACTAAAATACGGGGGATTTTGTGCTTGAATCATAAATGAAATTGGACTGAGAAACATTCAATAAAATGCAATAATAATAATATATTATTATTATTATTATTTATGATTGTCAAAACCATAATTCATCCGTAAATTCTTCAGATGATATCAGATTAACGAACCATCAGCGGAAGTGTCACCCTGAAATTATGATGGTCATTCTAAGACCAATGATGAATACGTTTTTATGACTCAAGTCTTGGGTCAATAAAACACCTATTATTAATTGAAGTTAATATTATCATTAAACTCATGGAAACTGCATGACATGTCGTGTGTTGACCAGTCAAAGAACGTCACAGTTGTATGGTCACATCGAGTATTCATTAATACATGTTGTGTACCATTGTATCTTTTCGTTGCCTACATCAGAGAGGGTCACATGTTATTTACAGACCCCTCTTCTTCCCCGCACGAAGACACTACCAGAAGACCCATAAGCCCTCCTCCTATCTTATTAATCCGGACTCCGATCATCGATCTTTCACTGGCTACAGGATCCTGTCAACAAGGAGAACAACGTGCATCACGTTACATTCCCTCTTCTTTGACTTCCTCTTTCCGGTTTTCTACTAAGGAGATTTCTGTTATTTTACAGGAATGATGCTCTTTGACGAACATCATCTTAATTGTACACTATACCCCGTTCTCATTCCTTCCTCGATCTCCTCTTTCTGTTCCTGCTTGCCTTGATATGACAAGTGACACCTTAAACCTTAATGGAGTTTCTCTTGGTTGTTATTGAGGTTGTGCGGCAACATCCACGGGAGGACGTAGTTGTCGGGAGGAGTGATCGAAATCATCGTGGTGGTTGTTCTCACAGAATGAAATCAAAACCTGTTCAAGTAGGGATATTACCTTTGTATCTCTCTCTTTTTTTGAATCATGCAGGGTGGGTATCCTCTTGTTTTTGTGAGATACGGTTGAACCAGTAAATAAAGATAATAATAACTAGTTAAAGAATGGGTTTGGGGAAGTTTTGTTGATATTGTTGTTTTATTTCCGTCAATTATTATCCTTTTATTATGTTGTAAATTGAATAGGCTTATGCCTACTGAAAATCACAGTCGTTGGGGGCCTTTGCTTTCACAATTAAATGCTGCCCTATTTTTCTAGATTTCATTGTGGATGAAATTTCATAGAATGTGAATATTGGTTAAACATGTAAAGTTCGATGATTAAATGAATATTGAGAACCCGTGTATGACCACCCTGGTTAAACTAAATGAAAGAATGAATTTTTTTCGTGATGTTTGTGGTTTAATTATGTCAAGGGGTGTTTCGTGGGTTGTTGTGAAATGGGTGAGCAACGGGGCTATGGTTGGTTGGTTGTGGGTTGACATGTATGATATGTTTGTGATGGGAAGCGGCGCTGCCGTAAATGGAATCAAAGGGATGATGATATGGTACATGTATTGATTCCGATGTGTTTGTGGTTATGGTGGTAGGAATCTGGGATGCAGGGATGAGTTGTGCATATGAATAAAAGTAGAAGAGTTAAATAATGAATTGTGGGGCATTGTAGTTGATTAAATACATAAAATCAATGAAATTGATTAGCTGATAAAAGAGATGGTGTTGTGTTGCTTGTGTTTTCCCTAACATTATTTGTGGTTGCCAGGGATATGTTTTATAGAAGATTAATCTGGGTTGGTTGTTGTTAGTTTTTTGGTAGTTAGGGAACTGATAAACTAAAACTGTTGAAACATGAAAAGCTTAATGGGGATTGGGGCTATTTATTGTGTTCATACTTCTGAGGTAGCAGTGTCGAGGTATCTTCTCAGATCATTTGTGTAGAATCCATAAGATGGGCTGAGTGGTTGATAAAATTATATAAATATGTAAATTTAATGTTTCTTTACACACCCCACACATGTTGGTAAATACATTTCAAACACCTGTGGGACTGGGGGGGTGAGATTCTCAATCATCTAAAGGATGACTGGTTACTGTTCTTCCATGTGCCCCCTCTTCCAGGTTCTATATCCCAAGATCCTTCAGGTAAGTTATGATAGACGTTTCCCAAGTGTCTTCGGGATAAGGATGTGATATGTTCTGAGGTGTCTTTGGGATGATATGTGATGTGGTTCCCAGGTGTCTTCATGATGATATGTGATTATGGTCGAGGATTGAGTGTCGGTGGGATACTATGAGCTTCGTATGGCCAGGTTGCGACACTAGCTCGAGCTTCATATGGCCAGGTTTCAGCACTAGCTTAGGAAGAGGGGGAAGAATCAAGGCATTATGCGTGAGGTATTGAGTAGTATTCAATGGGAAGGGGGTGAAAAGTATCCATACTTTGATAATATTACTATAATACTCTATTGACATATGATATTTGGTGAGTTTGGCTTGTAAGGTTGGGTAGATAGATTCTTTTCTAGGCTTTGGTTCCTTCGATTTTCTCACAGGTCATTAGGATGTCTCCCCACCTATGCACGAGAGCTTTAGGTTTTACTACTGAGTATACATTAATGCTCAACCTCCGTTTACTTTCAGGTTTTCAGAAGGACTTTATGGACTGTGTGGGACCTTGTTAGTTGGGTGTTGGTGTTTTTCTAGTTACAGTTGTATCTTTTTTTTTGGTATCATACTTTGGAGCTTTTCTTGTACTTGTAATTTTGTTTCAGTATTGTATAGAACATTCATATGGGTTTGTTTTTGGGTTTATTTTCATTTAATTGTTCCTTTTGTTTTTTGTGTTTGACTCATCATATTTCCCGATCTTAAATAATAAAAAGGGTAATGCCTCCCATATTTGTAAAAACTCATAACCATGGTGCTAGTCGCCACTCCGGGGCCTACTAGAGGTGAGACTCAGGGGTCATTATCTCCCCTTCACCATTTCCAGCTCAGGAGGGACGTCTTTGGTGGGAGGGGGTCGTGACAATATGGAATACAAAGTCCAATAATGGATTAGGTTCACGAAATAATCTCATACATGATGTCTCATGAGACTAAATCATTACCCAATTAATTATACTATAATCTTGGCACACCCATCATAACTTGATTCTTGATAATATGTGATAAAAACAAAAATATAATCCAAAGGAATAAACATAACAATTATCAATGGAATTAAACGGGTTTCATAACATTTTCACACATGATAAAAAAAATTGATTTTCTAATGAATACATTTTATATTTGAATATAAGATGTATATTTCCTTATAAAATTAAGGTAGAATTATATATGAATATATTTTAGGGAAATATATTCATAATTGAGAAGAAATCCACAACATTTATGGTCTCTATATTTTGAATAAATGTATTTAAAAACACCCATTTCACATTGAAATAAATAACTAATAAACACCAATTTCTTAAAAAAAACCAATCTCACATTGAAATAAATTAATAATAATATAAATAATTTCAAAATATAATTGATAAATGTTTCCATAAAACTAACTATAAATAATTATATTGGTAGTTTGATAGAGTTAGTGGTCATGTGGAGAGTAATTATATGCATGTGGTATAAGTTAGGAAAAATATTCCTTCCACGTTGTTTTAAAATGTTAAAAAAGTGATTCATTTGAAAAATTAACAAACATTTCTTTTAAATGAATTCCTAAAAATTAATACATGGAAAAAAATTATTCAATAAATATTTTGGATAAGGATAAAAATATTCAGGAAAATATTTATTAGAAAACATTGGTGTGGAGGAAAAATGATTTCTAACAAAAGAGAGGAATGAATTCCTCATTTCTTAAAAAAAATCACAATAATTGTATGTACTAAAAAGAGAGAAATGGTACTGTTAATTTAAAATTTCATTAAAAATTAGATGATATGAAAATGAAATGGTTTTTTTTAATATCATATAATTTACAATAATTTAAATTTGAGCACAAACAATCCTCATTAAAATGTAATTGTATCATAAACCCTTACTACATTGGATACATTCTGATCAATACTATCATAAATGAATTAAATTAATTGAAACATTACATGTCCTGGTGTATGAATTGTACATGATATTATATTTAATGTGGAAGTACATATAAAATTTAAAATAATATATGATCATAAAATATCACATGACTCAAAGAACAATGTTCTGAGACGAAACAATTACCTCGACCCAAGGATTTTCCCAAAATTAATTTTTTATCATGTATATCAAATTTATATCAATTTTTTAGGAATAACCATTCATATTTTTATTCCCTTATAATTAAACCATTTAATTTGTGTATTATCATGGCGTGTTTAATTACATTATCAGTTTTTTCAACATCATGTGGTCTGAGGATGCTTTGTTCATAATTTCAAAACAGCATTGGTGTGTTGCCCATGGAAAATGGGTTCATTCATCCATAATATATAGAATAAAAAATAATTAAACAATTTCATTTTTTAAACATAAAATATTCCTGTTTAAATAAAAAATAATTTTTGTCATGAAAAATGAACCATGTTACAATCATTGAGATGGAATTCCATATGTATAGATGTGTAACATTTCTATTTTGAAATGATCATGATGGTATTAAGGTAACTATTATTTTATACTTAAAAAACTATTTTAATATAATAAATATAAAATAATTTATTTAAATACACATATATATATCATCAATGTGTTTTAAAAAAACAAATAACATTGCTTCGTGAGGCAATATTCTTTCATACGCAAGAACGATGTTAAAATTTTTCAGTGGCTGGTAAGGTAATAAGGTATATGATATGATATTTTTCCATAATTACTAAATTTTCTTGAATGGAATATAAAAATATTTAAACCATTATCTTGAAAATATGTGTGAGGCGATTATGGGTTATCCTACCATAGGTGATATACGTCTTGATAGATGAAATGGTATGCTGTTTCTATTTCTATTGATTTAGTTTTCTATTCTCATTTTTAGTGATTTATTTTTTAATGTGAACCTCTCCAAATAACCATTGGGATATTCCATGGTGACATGATGAGCACCCTAATAACATTTTATATGGACCATGGTGACACATTGAACATACCAATATCCATTGGTAAGGGTTGTTGTGGCAAAGATGACCCCCCAAGAACCATTAGGGAGGGTCAGTGTGGCATTTTTGGCCTCCCAAGAACATTTGGAATTGGATAAGATGATATGATATACCTCTTAATACCCATAAAGTTGCATTGGTGTGACATGGGTGATCTCTCAAGAACCTTAGATATGGGTCATGGTGCAATTTAGGTCGTGACCTAGAGGAAATGTGTGGTCTAAACATTATTATTGGTTATGGTAGTTCAAATAGAACATCCTACATGTAATTGGTTAAAACGTGTAGGGTCAAGGGTTATTGTGACATGGTGTGCACATGATGACCCAACAATGTTGTTAGTAGATTATAAAATTATTTAATTTTTCAATCGATGAATCCATCACTTTACACTTTCTATATTTATGTTAAGGTCCTATTTTTGGCGTCCTATTGAGATTTTTATCAGAACATGCATGAGAATCATGATGGGTGATCTGACTTTAGGATTAGGTACATAGCTATGAGACATTTCTAAATGATTATTTACAGATTTGGTGATAGTGGATGTGTATTGATGTGATATTGGAACATAATATATGGCTTTTAGTAGTTATTATCTTTTATGACTTTAATTTTTTTTCATTTTTTTACATTGACCCACCAGTCTTGGGGATCCTTATTGACAAATTGTGATAAATATAGATATTGAATTTCATTATTTTATTTCAATAAATACAAAGTTCATTGTTTTTTATTTCATTAGTTGTTTATATTCGTTGATACTTCCTTTTTTTATTGCTTATGTTACACACACAACTCTAATATTTACTAGATACATAGGGATCATTATATACATATAATTCTTAATCCATTGGTAATTTTCAGTACCCTATCACAAATGGGTAGTACAAATGATGTTATATACCTCCTTAAAAATGAATATCTGATTTGGGTTAATGTGATACATTAAGATTTTTTGGGGAATTTCTTAAAATTAAAATATTTTTAGATACGATTTATTTTATTATTAAAAACTAGTGAGTTTTATTAGTTTATCGATATATAAAAGAACCATATAATTATATAAACCATTTCAATTGTAATTGTGACATAATTATTTTAATAATATTATTACAAGAAGTTTTATCAGAAACATCCATTAAATTTTTAGACAAATGTCATGAGGCATAGTGTCTTTGGAAGAATACATTAAATAAATCATAGTGATAATAAAATAAAACATATTTATTTTATTCTCATTAATGGAATCCTTAATCCTTTTGAGATCATAAAACTACATGGAATTACCTTCACAATACATTTAAAATATTGGGGAGATAAATAATAAATGCAAGGGAACACACATGATAGTGAAAAATAACATGTCAGTCAAAGGTATAACATGATATTATAAATGTAAGGGCTCATGAGTAATCACATGAAAGTATAAAATTAGAATATATTTATCATAGGATCGTGATAACATTGGAATTGTCTAAGAACCAAAAAAAGGACAAGAACATGATTAATGTCAAACTACCCAGATAATATGATATGGAAAACAATGTCCAAAAATGGATTATGTTCACGAAATAATCCCGTACATGATGCCTCATGAGACTGAATCATTACCCAATTAATTATACTATAATCTTGGAACACCCATCATAACCTGATTCTTGATTATATGTGATTAAAACAAAAAATGAATCCAAAGGAATAAACATAACAATTATGATTGGAATTAAACGGTTTGCATATCATTTTCTCACATGATAATAAAAAATTATTTTCAAATGAATACATTCTATATATGAATATAAGTTGTATATTTCCATATAAAATTAATAAAGAATAATATATGAATATATTTGAGGGAAATATATTCATAACTGAGAAGAAATATTCAACATTAAAGGTTTCTATCTTTGGCATAAATGTATTTAAAAAACACCCAATTAACATTGAAATAAATTACTAATAAACATAGATTAAAAAAAACCATATCATATTGAAATAAATATCTAATAATATAAATAATATCAAAATAATATTGATAAATGTTTCAATAAAACTAATTATTAATAATTATATTGGTAGTTTGATTGATTTAGTGGTCATGAGAATATTAATTATATACATGTGGTATAAGTTATAGGATATATTCCTTCCATGTTGTTTTAAAATGTTAAAAAAGTTGAAACAATTGGAAAATTTTAAAAAAATATTTTTAAATGAGTTCATAAAAATTAAAACATGGAAAAAATTATTCAATAAATATTTTGTATAAGGTTAAAAATATTGAGGAAGATATTATTAGAAAAAATTTGTGTGGAAGAAAAATTATTTCTAACTAAAGTGAGGAATGAATAACACGTTTCTTAAAAAAATTCACAATAATTGTATATACTAAAAGGAGGAAAATGGTACTGTTAATTTTAAATTTCTTGAAAAATATGATGATATGAAAATGAATGGTTTTTATTTAAAAAATATCATATAATTTCCAACAATTTAAATTTGAGCATTACAATCATTATTAAAATGTAATTGTATCAAAAACCCTTACTGCTTTGGATATATTCAGATCAATACTATCATAAATGAATTCAATGAATTGAAACATTAAATATCCTGATGTATGAATTGTACATGAAATTATATGTAATGTGTGAGTACATATACAATTTAAAATAATATATGTTCATGAAATATCACATGTCTCAAAGAACAATGTTTTGTGATGAAACACTTACCTTGACACCAGGATTTTCCTGAAATGAATTATTTATCAGGTATATCAAATATAAATAAATTTTTTAGGAATAAACATTAATATTTTTATTCCCTTACTATTAAAGCTTTTAATTTGTTTGTTTTCATGGTGTGTTTAATTACATAATCAGTTTTTTCTACATTGGGTGGTTTGAGGATGCTTTGTTCTTAATTTCAAAAATCACATTGGTGCATTGACCATGAAAAATGGGTTCATTCTTCCATAATATCCAGAATAAAAAATAATTAAACAATTTCATTTTTTATATATAAAATATTCCGGTTAAAATAAATAATTACTATTGTCATGAAAAATGAATCATGTTACAATCATTGAGATAGTAGGCCATATGTATGGATGTGTAACTTTTCTATTTTTAAATGATCATGATGGTATTAAGTTAAATATTATTTTATTCTTACAAAATTATTTTAATATCATAACTATAACATTATTTATTTATATGCACTTATATATATCATCCATGTGATTTAAAAAAATAGTTCACATTGCTTCGTGAGGTGGTAGTCTTTTGTACGCATGAACGATGTTAACATTTTTATGTGGATGGTTAAGTAATAATGTATATGATATGATATGTTTCCATAATTACTAAAATTTCTTGAATGGAATATAAAAATATTTAATCCATTATTCTGAAAATCTGTGTGACACGATTATGGAAAAAAATAACACCGGCTTGTGATGATATGTCATGTTTTATACATGATGGATGGTTTCGTTTCAAATTTTATAAAATATAAGATGGATAAATATTAGGAAATTTATCTAATAACATAATAGTATATTTTATATATTTTTTGTATAATACTAGAGTTATTATATTTTCATTGATTTTAGATAAATGAGAAGTTATCACATAAATATTTTGATGATGATTCTTTACATCGATTAAAACAACCTCTTTTGAATATCATAATAATGAAACTAAGATAATTATTGTTTAATTAACATAAGATCTATAATGTTCCTTTGGATTATGAGTAGATATTTTTTTATGGTTAGGTTCAAAAAAATTTCTCGATATGTGTGATGATGCAAGGGGAGGGTGTAACCATTAATAGTTGTGGATGAGTCAAATTTTTGTGAATACCCAAAAAAATCAATAATGAGAAGTAACATTAATCATAGTCAGTCCATTATGGATAATTAATTTATTTTAGGGGTTATATAGTCGATAAAACCCCTAAATATTCAAAATTAATTATTTTTAACATTTTTTTATATTTACAACTATTGTTACTCAGTTTTTTGCATTTTAAATTTTCACCACTAAACACAAGTTTTTTACAGTTTTGATTATTAACTATGGAAAAATTTTATTTTTAATTATAAAATATATTAATTATGATGATTAAAAATATGGAATACATTTTTTCAATTTTAAATCATACAGGTGGATAAATTTTATTTAAAATTAATCATGTAAAATGTGTTGAAAACAAGTTTTCATGAAATATATTTTGAAGTAGTAGAATATCTTATATTTTTTTTATGTCTATAAATCATAATTATATGTACATTAATTAGTATTTATAGAAATATGATATGTATATTTCTTAAAATAATTCATCATAATGGGTTATTTTAATTAATTGAAATTTATGAACAATACGTACATTAAAACAGTTTCTATAAAAATAAATTTGTAATCCTTAAAATAAAATAATACAAAAATTTAGTGTAAAGGTAATTTTAATGTAATTAACTAGATTATATATAAATAAATTATTATTATTTTGGTTTTTAATATTATTAAAATAATAATGGGTCTTTTGAATTTCGTAATATATTAAAATAAATGGTGATTTTAAAAAAATTATTAACATTCCCTATTCACTGATAAATCAATTTTTTTAGAAAAATCCAAAAACTTCACAGTAAGTAAATATAAATATATTGATTTTAAAAAATGAGGTTAATTTTATAAAAAACATTTTAAAAATATATAAAAATTTATTCTAATATTTTCTATCAAAAGAAATATAAATTAATTTTTAAATAAACTATTTTATATAAAATTTACTACTTATTTCCTAATTATTTAGAAATAAAAGAATATTTATTAGAAAATTAATATTTATATCATAAATAATTTATTTCTAATCATACTCTCATATTTAACAATTGGGAAATAATGTTTATATTTAAGTGATAATATTTTAATAATATGTTGTGGTTAATTTAATCTCCATGTTGTGGGTTTAATATGATACAGAACATAGTATCCTTTTAAAATATCATGGTGTTACATTCTACCAAATTAAATAAAGCAAGTCCTCAAAATTTTAACATATGACACCATTCAATTTTTTTCAATTTGAATTTTCCCTTTAGGAAAAAACCACAACATAAATAGTGTTAATAAAAATACATGTTAAAAGTGGGAAAATGGAAATACAAAATCCATTTTAAATAATACATGAATAGGATTCCAAGTAGGATAAAATTGTATTGAATAGAAAATTTTTGAATGGAAGGAATATATATATAATAATGGTTCTTAATAGATATCATTTATCAAAATAACATGAACAATTAAGTTAATCAAAACATCTACAAAACCATAAATCTATGATGAAATAAAAGACCATCGATTAATCGGATATAAAAGAAATAGGAAATAATTTTTTCAAGAACATTTTATTATAGTTTAGGAATTAATTTAATGTTAATATCGAGAACACCATATCTAATACCCCATTTTATTTTTTTACTAATTCATTTTATTTTCTTAATTGGTTTCCTTTATTGATAGGGTGTACTGTTTGATTCTCAATAATAGAGATCTTTTATAGTTTAAATGACATAATGTTTGGAGATGAATTATTTTTTCATATTTTTGGAATCTTGGTATAAATGATTAAAAGGATTTAAAGGGTTCTCTGTTGGATTGGAGAACATTGTATTTTAGTTCAGAGGCATTCTATAGACAATTGTACTGGCTATTTCATTATAGAAAAAATCATGTTGTGTACGGGTTCCACAATGTAATGATGTTGTGGGAGTGCTTTCAAGAATATAACGTAGGTAATGAAACATTTATAGCCCATGAAATATTATACTATATTCAAATATGTATTGGGATTTAATTTAATCTGACGAGAGATCCTTTTCTATATATCTATTATTCATTGGATTTTACTTTATGAAATGGATTCAAAACATGAATTTCAATCATCGAAATGGTTTTGAAAATTCTACACGGAAAAAAATTTAATAATTCCAAAAACATTCTTCTATATGAAGGAATATGGCTTATTTTGGTTATTTTAGGTGGTCAACCTCATTCTAGACAACTTTGTATAGTGTTTGGTGCTTATGGTGGTTGCAAAACATAACAATGAAAATTGTCCTTTATGCTTCGTTATTTACTTTGGTCTTAGTTTAGGAATTCATTATGTTTGATTTTTGGATGCATTATTGATTTTTTATGTCCATCATTTATATTTTATTGTAATTTTACGTCTTTCAGGGGTCTTTCTTTGGTTTTTCTAACCCCATTTTTTTAGGTACTTATGATTCCATTTTCATTGAGTTAGTTGGATATGAGGATGTGTTGATAATTTTAGAATTTTTATATATTCTTGCTGATTCAATTGATTTCACCATTAGAATGGTATGTTGATGGTTAATAAGGGTTTTTATTAAATGTTATCACAGTTTCTCAAATGTGTTTTAAAAACCATGGAACATTGTGAACCCTCACTTTATTGGGAAATAATCATATGCCTCCATAGTGTGTGTGGAACCACAAGAGGTTAAATTTGTGATCATTAAAGAATATGGTAAGACATGATATCGGTTAGAACAAACATACACCCTCTTTTATATTATTTTATGTCAACCACATATTCTCATCGACTAGATCCCAAATAGTGTTCATTGTAATTTATACATAGTTTTTCACTTGATGTTTTACTTCATTGATATTTTATCACATTTTAAATTTAACTATTTTTCAATAATGACTTATTTATTCAATAATTTGGTTAATATTTTATGAATTTAATGGAAAATAGAAATTTTTAGATATTGATTTATCTATGAAAATTACTTATAATCTACATTTTTTAATGATTGAAACTATGAATTAGTGATATTATAACATTAATAGATACAATGGTGGTATCATACTAGGCTTTGTAATCAAATCCTACATTTTCCATTGGGTAGTTGTATAACATGTTTTTCAGGGATCAGTGAAAAGGATGGTAATAATGTATAATTCTATTTTATATCTCTATATGGTTATTTTGTTGTGAGATAGGGTTTAGATGACTATTGGTCACATGGATACTTTTTGGTACCGATATGTCAAAATATAATACATTACCTTGTTAACATGGATAGTATCTATCATGTTCAATCTCTTTTATCTACTTTTTACTCTATTTTTATTTCTTTTTTGGTTATAATCAATACTTTTTTCAGTTTATCTATAATTCTACCACACTATGTAAAAGCCAGATCAGGAGGACTGTTTAGATAACCTGGGTAGGTTCGTTACGAATTGGTATCAAACATAATGCATACACTAATGGGTGTTAAAACACCTTGAGTTTAGTTCTATGTCTTAGGTATACCAAAGTTATCTCTATAATAATATGGATAGTAAGATATGATATGGGACTCTACAGCTCAAATCCTTTTCTGAACATGATTTACCATGGGAGATCAATTTTTTTCCAGTTTTGACCATTGGTTTTAGTGTTCTTTGGAAAGAACTATACGATATGAATATTAAAATGAACATATACCTTTTTAAAGTGTCCTATATTACTCCGAAGAATTAATAATCTATTTAAAATATTGTCATTTAAATTCAATTATATCTATACATGATTTTCTTAATATGATTATGTAATATTATCATAATATATTGTTTTTTGTCCTATAATTTTAAGATAATTCCTACTAGAATAGATAATGAATATTTCAGAGAGGAAATAGTTAGGCATGTTTCATGTGATAATCCACCGGTAGACCCTTCTTTAGAAGAAGATGTAAATTACTCTATTTATAACATTTTCAATAAATGGTTTGAATCCTAGGACATATAATGGATAATTCCTCATAACATACATGGTTTCATACACCTGCCTTCTGTGGTAAAAATGTACCACATGAATATAAATAAAATAATGAGTGGATGGAAAAGATCTTTAATTTCATGTAGAATCATGAGGACTCTAATGTTAGTTTTTCTACATATATGCTTAATAGACAATGGAGGATATGGTGGGACTCTACTATAAAAACTATATTGCTTAAGGATCTTACCAATAATTATTTAAAGAAAATACTTCATCAGATTTTCTAACCGGATACATTACGTATAGAAAATACCAAGGTGCTTTTTACCTTGGAGAATGAGAAGCATAGAGTTTTATAGTATTCTACCAATTTTTCTAAATGTGTGAATATGGAATTGAAGATTATCACTAATGAGAACCAAAATGATTGAAGGAATAAGTATTTACTGGGGAATGATATTCAGTCGATATTGATTATCATGTGTCTTTTATCTTTTAAGATATTTTTGATACTGAAACATTGGAAGAGGATTAAATTGATGGATAAAATAGGTTTGTGAGGAGCATTAATTTGTACAATCATGAGCCATGGTGTTTCTTTTGAAAATAAAGGGAAGTAAAAAAGGTATCTAGTATTTTAAAGGATATGTTTTAGAGGATTCTTTGGGATAGAAGAGGGTTATTATCTTTCATTATTGGAATCATGGTCATACCAAACCAAATAATATAGAGTTTCCCTTGAATTATCATAAATTTGAAAAATCTAGCCACCTAAAACCATTAAAGACATGATATCCCAAGGTAGTAAGTGTTTATTTACAATTATCTAGTGATTTCAGGATCAAATTGATACTTCTAGGGGTGCTTGGGTTTATCCTTTCTCAACGTTTGAAGTTCATTTTCTATAAAATCATTGGGAGGAGATGAGAGCGAACACCTTTAAACAATGGAGTATGAATTAGTGGGATATGAAGCATGACTAGCCATATTTTTAGGTACAATTGTTTATTTCAACATCAATGGTACTATATTTAATTGATTTATTTGATACTCAATATTGTATATATTCAATTCTAGTTGTAGGGTTAGGATTATATTATAATATGATTTTTGGATTGTTCCACACCTTTGAGAAAGTATTATAAAAATGGTTTCATGTTTCCCATTGTATGGTAAATGGTATCCAACAGTTATGTGAATTTGAATATCTTAGTAAATGATATTGAAATCATTAAAATATATATCAGCATGTATTTGATTATCAATGTTAAAACCATGATAGAATTTTATCACAATCATGTTCAGTTTTTTAACTACCGATGGGGTCACACATGTTTTATTTGGGTGAGGAGAAATCCAAATAGAGAATGACAGGGATAGTTGTTCATTTTTCTAGGTTAATATATTTTTTTTATTTTTCAAAGATGTTTCACGATGATGTTGAACCTGTTTTAATAGTCAATACTAATGGTTGTGTGTAGGTTCCCCCAGTATTTCTAGATTTTTTTCTGTTTACCACTGTAGGTAGGGGTCGCGTTTTATATTAATCATATCCCTAGAATGATTCCAATTCCTATTACATCCTACCCTAATACACTTTTTGAGATTTGAGAACATAAAATTAAAATTTAGGATCTTCAGGATAAGGGAATCATATATCGTTTCATGTCAATATTAGATTAACGTATAATCTTCTCAATGACATTTGATGGCTGGATCAAACTTTTTATAGAAAATAGAAATCTAAATTCATTCACTATCAAGAAAAAATACTCCTTTAAAATTATTGATGATCTCTTTGATCAATTTAGATGGGATTATTTTCTTTCATTGATCATATGTATGGTAATATTTTAAAAAGATGGTTTTGTATTCATAGAGTAATCTTTTAAAAACATGTTACATCTAAGAGGTTGGTCTCAATGGATCTATAAAAGGTGCATGTTGTTTTTTCCTAGGAGCATCCAAGAAATGTGTTTGAGATATGAAGATTTAGTGGGATTCCAATTTTTATAGGTATTTTTTTGGACTTCTCCATGATTTCATCTCCAATGATAGCTTTAGCCAAAAAAGTTTTACTGTTTGAGTAGAATGAAAATTGTAAGATATCTATTTAGAAACTGAAGGTGATATTGGCATAAAGTACAATTTTTTAATAATAAAAAGGATTGGGTTATTATTATTTTTAATATACTTATGGAAAAAGTTTTGGGTTTTTCTGAATGATGTAGAGATAAGTGGTAGATTATGTATCTCGCCAGTTACACCATCATGATATGAACTACTGGACTCGTGGTAGTGAGTTTCCTGTGGATTTTCATGTACTCCAAGAATTTCTTCACAAACTCCATTGGTAACAGTTTATATAATATTTTTACCATAGAATCCCATGGTCTATTAAAACTCATTGGTATCTGAACATATAAGAGATATGTTGGGTGGATTATTTACAAACATTTAATTTTGATATTATATATACTTCATGAAAAGGGAATAGAGTCCCTGATGTTTTGACCATAAAATTACCAAAAAAAGAAGTTATGGACGAAGTTAAATAGTGGTCATTTATTATTTTGTATATTGATATGATATTTTGGAATGAAAGAACATGTGGGACATTATTTATAACTCCATTGAACGACCAATTTTTATTTTATGGGTGGGATTGGATTAGAAAGAAGTCTAACATAGAGTTCCAAATATTATTAGTATCCTTTATGGTGGGGAGACCGTTAGTGAGTGGATTTGGTCTCACAATGGTTCTTTATTCATCCATAGTAGGTTGGTCAATACGATTTCTCTGAGGTAGGAGTTTTTGGATAGTGGAAACCATTCTATTTTTTCTATAAAATTAGGTAATATCATTATGTACCAAAATATATGATGTATGTATTTTTGGTTAGGGTTGAGTCAATCAAATTTAGATTTTGTATTTCAGTGACTTACTTGTTATAGAATTAAGGAAGAATAACATAGGCAGACTCGTTTGTTACAATCCTTACAAATTATGGTATATAAATTGTATGAGGCTTATATGGATTTAATTGTTGGTTTTTAAAATAATCATATGAGGATGATTGAAATTTATGTAGTCATTGACCAATTTAGGAAATCAGTTCATTAACTACTAAGAAAGGATACACATAAGGAGGAAAAACAAGAGGATTTGAATGTCTGAGAGATAGTGAGACTTCTGGTGGTTCCCCCTATTTTTGTATCATAAAAGGTTCCACTGATCAAATATTGTTGTAGGAATTGTTCAAATGAGGTGATTGTCCACCAGTTGAAATTGAGTGTAGAATATAATATTCAGATAGATAGATGGACAAAAAATACTATCTAGTTTCTTTAGGATTTCGAAAAGGCTTATGTGCTTAATGTATGTTTTTCTTTTTGATTTTTTTCTCTTTATTGGAGACTCATTATAACAATATTAATTAATCCTTGGTCAATGTGGAACCCTTAAAGTATTTTTATTGGTTTTCATGGAGATCTCCCTAATCTAGGGTTGTGTTGGGAGAGTAGTCATTTGTTGGTTAGAGTCATGTTCAGGCGATGAATGATAGGGTGAATTTGATCATGAAGAAATTTATCACGACATAGATTTATCCAAAATCTCACGTGGACTTTCATTTTCATCCATTACCATTTGAGCTTGGTGATTGGGTCTTTCATAGTTGTCACCTTAATTTTAAAATCATCGGTTGGGTTATTAGGGTATGTTGGCAGTAATCTTTGTGGGTCCCTTTGAAATCATAGGACAACTAGGAATTGTGTAAAATCGGTTGGACTTACTACCTCATTTGAATTACATCCAAAACATGTATCATGATTCCTAACATTGGAGGTGTGGAAAAGAACCTTTTAATGTGATTTAATTATATGGTGTAAATTTTGAGTCGAACATCTACATGGTTGAGTAACCAATTCAGATTATGAATCACCATGACAAGAATCAATGCGGTAAAATTATTCATTTTATCCATATACATTATAATGTGTGATGAGATATCCATAATACATAAGAGTGGGAATTTTTATGACACTTTGGGAATATTATTTCTCTACTCTAATATCATGATGACATTTTAAGGACAAAAAAGCATTTATGATGAAATGATTAAAAAAATGTGTTACATTTTTTCAATTATGCATTGTATTTTGTTTTTGGGTTCCCTTTTTTTGTGTGCCTTTTAGGATTCCATGGAATAGAAAAAAATTTCTTGGGAAGATAAGCAACATTTTTGGGATGTACATTTTTTTTTTGGAATAATGGAATCATGGTATAAATGTATATATGGTTTTGGATGGTGCTATTTCATACTAGAAAACCTTGTGTCTTATGTTCGACGACATTCTGTAGAAAACCATGTATAATACATCCTACATGAAACATAACATCCTGAATTTGTTACATAACATGAATTTATTTTGGGTAAGAGGCTGTGAATCACATATTGTATTTAAATAGTTTTTAGGCCATGAATTCCTTACACTCCATGAAAATATCGATAATAATTTAATTTAATTTGATGCTTTGTTTTTTTGGTGTATCATTAATTCATAGGATTTAAAACTATGAAGGTGAATCATGATGTTAATTTTTCACCTATAGAATTATGAAACATGATTCACACGTAAATTTTATTCATTTTGTGTGAATAAATCCTTATCACACCCTGGTAAGTGGTATTTTTTCTTCCTTTCCTATAGTCACAACAGTAGTATTGGCTGCATTTGTGTATTGGATTCCCAGTCAATTGTTATTTAATAATAATAATTTTATTTTCATGTTTTAACAATCCTTTTGAGGGCCACTCCATGTTTTTTAATCACCATTATTAATGTAATCCATGTTTTCATCATATTTAAGGTATGATTATCATGGAAAATTTTCTAAATTTTGAATTTATATATATTCTTATTGATTTATTTGGGGTTTTTCAATTTGAATCTAGTTTCATTGAAAAAGGGTTTTAAATAAATGTTAGCATGGTTTTGGAATTTTTTATAAATGAACACGGAACAATGGAATCCTTGGGGGTGTTGGAAAATAGACATATGTGACCCTAATGTTTGTGGAACAACTAAGGGATAATCTTGTAATATGAACTTTTATTGGAAGTAAAAAATATCAGTTGGAACCAAATTATGCATTTTTTAGTATTATTTTATTTATAATACATCATAAAATTGGGTATATCTCAGATGGTTTTCATAGTATTCTATATATGGTTTATCACATGATAGTTTATTTCCTTTATATTGTCTCAAATGTTTAATTTACATGTTTCCCTTCCGTACCTTGTTTTATATTATATTTGGTTAATATGGTATACAATTATTGAAATGAGAGGAAATGTATAAAAACAATTTTTTATGAAAATGATATGTAAAATAGAATTTTTTATTTTGCTAGAACTTTTGAATTATTAATATTAAATATTCTATTGATTATTTTGTTGTATCCTACTAGGATCTGATACCAGACGCTAATTTTTACATTAGATTTTTGTAGACCTCAATTTTCTGGAATTTGGGAAATGAGAGGGAAAAATATAGCATTCCACTTTCTCCTTCCATCTGTTGGCATCATAGTGGGATCGTTTGGTGGTGAGGGTTGGTCAAATGGAGACCTATTAGTCTTGATATTTTATAAGTTTTTTTGGATACCTTGATGGATTAGATTTCATGGATGTTTTTGTAACCATTTTCTCTACATTTTAATATGTTTATATGTTTGGTTTTTGTTATATTCAAGAATTTTTTCATTTTATTTTTTATACTTTACCATGTGATGGTCGACTCGGGTGGATGGTTTAGATAACATGGGATGGTTCGTTGCACCAGAAAATATACCTAAATGTTATCTATTTATTTTATAAACAAAGATTCATCGATTTGTACTATTATGATTTTTTTAAACTTCAAATCTGACTCTATGGAATGTATATCCAATATGAACTTTTTATTCCAAAAGAATTGATAACAACTTTTAACTGGTGACAAGATCCAAAAAATACTAACAATATATTCCCCAAATCATTATAAAAATAAAAATGGAATTCAGAAAGACTAATAATACACCAATTGCATATGAATATATTGAAATAAAATATAAAAAATAAATTAAAAGGATTAACAAAGATCAATCCATAAATAAATAATCATATATCATAAATATCATCACTAACCTCAACATTAATGAAGGTTTTAACCTCAAAGGTTATCTCATTCCATTTAAATTACATCTCAAAAAATATAATTCTTCTTAAACAGTCTGTTACATAAAACACAAGGATATATATATATATATCATCCCAATAAATGTTTTCCAGAATATCATCAATCAAATGAAAATATAATTAGTTAAAAAATACACGATCCTATAATATATTCCAAAAAATAAATATAAAAGTCAACCCCCAAATAATTTAATAAAAAATAATCCCATAATAACCAGTGCCTCATATAGTTTAGTGGTAGTTGTTGCACCCTTATCTTCATTTGGTTGTCAGTTCAAGTCTCTAGTCCTTTTTGAATGTGACTAGTAGTTTCAAAATATATTCTTTGTGATTTTTTGAAAAAGATATTTCTATAATTTCTAGGGTGTACCCAAAAAGGTGATGAACATAATCAAAATAACCTTAATCCTTAAGAAATTATTTAACAACAAATGTATTCTATAAAACATATTATTTTCAACAAAATATTATAATACTATTGAATTATTCATACATGGTTCAGGATTCTTATAAGTAAAAAACATTAATAAAATCACTTCAAGAACATAATTCTTGAATTCAAAAATCTAAGCACTTGAATCATTAAAAATCATTGATTTTTATAACATATGACTTTTTGAGTTACTCCTTTGATTTTAGAATTGACTCATGAAATGACCATGATCCCCATATCTATAAAATTGATCTACTAGTTGTTCCTTAGTTTGAAATTTATTTCAATGAGTATTATTAACCAGAATATAAATTTTTCTGCATAAATTAGTAACATTGTGGACTCATTTGGTATATATAATATATATTATAGTCCCATTAATGATTTTTTGGGATCATTTTCCCATGTTATTTACATGTAGAAAATTTCAGGTTTTTTTATTTATCATATCAGTCTCTTATAAAATATGAGACACTATCATTGTCATATTTTATGGGATTAGAAATCGAATAACTTTTTAGATGTTAATCATAATTCAAGATAGATGATTTCAGGATATTGTGACGTGTATCTACCATCCCCATATGGTGAAGCATCTTATTTTGGAAATAATTACATTTACCATCATATTTTTGCCTTCTTTTCTTTAATTTCCCACCATTACATAAAAAAAATAAAAAATAGGATGAGAATACATTAACTACCAAGCATATAGAAGGAAAACATACTAACTTGTGATGAAAAACATATAAATGAAATGTAGATCCGAAGTTATGGGTCTCTAGGATTCAATCTAGGCTATCCAATGTCACATTTTTTATTTGGATTCATAATATAACAATTTCATAATGTCCATAATAATGGTTCACAATGTGATTTGTGAATTTCCATAAAATTTCACATGGGATTTTCATAGAATGTTTTTAGAATGAAACATCATTATGCATCAGGTGATGAATTAGTCCTTCTAAATTATCCAATTTCACAGTTATTACCCATAGGTAGAATTGTTTCAGAGACAGATAAACTTTCTGTATCCATACAGGGATGTAATTTCATAGAAAAAACTATCTATATTTTTCAACAAAATTATAGAATAATTTCATATACTTATATATATCCCAAGGGTATGGACTAATATTTTATTTATCCTGGTTTCAAAATAATAACTAAAAATTTTCATTAATGCAAACATTAATGAACAATGTCTTTTAGAAATATAATTACGTTATTTTGAACCTAAAATTAATATTATTACATAACAAATATTGTGAATCCTAGTTATATTGGAAGAAAGTGTTCATAATAAACCATAGAGAGAGTATAATAAAATAATATATTTTTTCTCTATAATGGTATCCTAAATCATTTTTATCTCTTAATACTACATGAAATAATCTAGTGCATTAACAGAAACAAAGGGTGAGATAAAATTTCAAGTAAAGGAACAAACATGGAATGGAAACATACCATATTTATAAAAGGTATAATAGAGTATTAATATATATATGGCATGTGAGTAATCACATGGTGGATGAACATAAAGAACATGGTACCATAATATCATTGAAATATTGGAAATATAGAACCAATAAAAATTATGAAATAGTCACGAGTTAAGGATTAAATCTTATACAATATCACATAGAGGGAAAAGGTTTTTTAATTGATAAGGATTACTCCATAATCTCATAAATGATGTATCACTAGACTAAAATTTGACATAATGAATTCGAATTCTATCAAGGGTTCACCCATCAAAACATGTTAAACATAATGTGTTTTTGTTGGGAAAAACTCTCTCAATATAACATTTCCACATTTTAGAGTTTCTTGTGTTTGTTGAAAAATAATGTTTTCAGGGTTTTTTATTGAGGTCTATTGAAAATTTTTATGACCCATGTTGATAAAGAGCCATGATGAATGAATAGAAGATCTGGAGGTGGTAAAAAAATAACAAATACAATGTGGAATCATTTTCAAGTGTTTTCCAAGTTTTGGGGGGTCCAAAATTTAGCGTTTGGAGAGCATTGAAAAGGTGGATTTCCCCGAAAATATCATTAAAATATTAAAAAGACATGAATTTTTCATATACGGGCTTCATGAAGTGGATTTTTCAAAGACATTAATAATGTTGATGGTGAGCTCTACGATTATAAATATCATCACAAATAGAAGATATGAAGAGTATAGAGGAGATGAAAAAATGGAATTGATGGAATGATACATGATTACAATGAGCTATGTGATCTAGAAAATTGTAGTTGTGCTTCACGCAATTGAGATAATTTCAGCGAAAATTTTGAATCTATGTGATTTGGGCTTACATTCCGTTGGCATGACATGAAAGGTTCTAGAATTAATGGAAAACAGTTATAAATAGGACTCCACTACAGATACAGTAGTTGAAAGACACAAAGAAAAACATAAGGCTCTTGAGTTATAATGGTGGTTCACGAAGACAATTATCTTCACGAAAGTAAGAGAATTTGCAGAGTCCAGTTGAGCTATGTGAAAGGAAAGAAGGTCACAAAGGATAGTTTTTCACTGTGGAAGAAATGTGCTTTGGAAATTCTTATTTGATCTATGTAAAATTCCAAAGGCTAGAGTGAGCTCTATGAAATAGAGATAATTAAGAAGCAGTGATATTTATTAATGTACATTAATAAGGTATTGCCCTGTTTTCAGTGGAAAAGGGATATTTATTAGTGGATAAATGTTTGAATTCAAAAGAGCATCTACATATAGTGGAACATGAATTCATTTGTGCTAATGAAATAACCTAAATTACCTTAAACTGTTAGTGGATATTATGAATAATAATTGATCATAATTAATTTTAGAGAGTAAGGAGATTTAAATTTTCATTTGATGTAAACTAGGTGGGAAAGTTAGTTCACCCCAAACATTGTAAACAATAGTGCGCTTATAGTGGATTTTTGTACATCGACACATCACCAATGTATGCTTCTAGGAAATAACCTAGTGAGGATGAACAATGTAAATTATTTGTGTTATGTGAATTCATTATGATTTTTTCAAGACTTGTAATTCAAAGGAGAGATAAGAGTATTTTTTTAATAACGAAACAATATCAAAAGGGGAAATTGTTTTAATCTATCATAACCTGATTCCCCCACGTTATGGGGTATCAAGACTAGTAGACCCAATAGTTCCAAAAAAATCAAAAAAATCATAATAACAAAACATATTTATTACCCAGTGATGGATATGAGTTGTATAATCATGTCTCATATCATAATCAAATGAAACATCATAATGAATACATTTTAGACATGATCATATGAAATGAATTACCCTATAAATGTATAAGAGAATAATCTATGTACATATGTGTGGGAAATATATACAAAATTTAGAAGAAATTCATAAACAAATGTAATTTCCCTTTGAATAAAATGCCTTTAAATGATTATATGGAATATTTTTGAGAAAAAAACCATTTTCCAATTGCAATAACTTAGTCAAAATATAAAAATTTAATTTTTCATTCAGAAAAAAATTTGTTTCGAAAAAAAATGGTATATTATAATAAAATATTTAACGTGATGGGTGGTTATGATGGAATGTAATTTTGTACAAGTGGTATATGTTAAAAGACACATTCTATCTGGAACGCGATAAAAATGTTTAAAAAGTGCCTTATTTAGAAAAGAACAATAATTTTCCATTCAAAAATAATAATAAATTAAAGAGTATAAAAATCAAATTTAATAAATATTTTGTATAATGTTAAATATATTATTAAAAATATTTTTAGAAAACATGGATATAGAAGAAAAATAATTTTCGACCGAAGAGATAAATGAAGTCCCCTTTTCTTAAAATGTTTTATCAACCATTTTAATTAACAAAGACGAAAAAATATAATATTACATGAATATTTCATGATTAAATAGAGGAGAAATAAATTAAAGGGTTTTATCATATAATTATAAATGTATTTCCTGTAATATAAATTTGAGCATAAATGATCGACATTAAACTAGAATTGAAATATAAACTATTACTTGTTTGGTAAATATTGAATCATAATATCTATTAAAGAAAAATATTAATGGTAACGAAATATATAAATAAATATAATGTATTCATTATATTATATTTAAATCCTATGTATATACAAAATTTTAAAAAATAGGTGTATAACACAATTTTGTCCCAATGATGGATCTTTTGAGATGGACCCCTTACCTCGAGTCCTAGATTTTTATTACAGGTATTTCTTTCTAATATATAATAAAAATATAAAAATTATTTTAATTTATTATAATAATTTTCATTTTGTAATCCATTATACAAAAAAAATTTACATTATTTATTTTAATGGATTGTTTATGTACATAATGAGGTATGTCTACATCCACTATTTTGCAAACGCTCAGTTCATAATTTAGAAACAGAATCATTGCGTATATCATGATCAAAAGCATCATTATACCTTCATATAGGAAATAATAATACTGAAATAACATTAATTTTAATACCGTAATAATAAATTAAAAAATAACCATTATTATTTTATGAACATCGAACTACGTTGCAATCGCGTAGACGGCAGGTCATACTTATGCATGAGTAACATTTCAAATTTTCGATGATAATTTTGGGAAGTTGGTATGTATAATATTTTAATTTTTTAAATATAATAATATAATAAATATAATTTCTTCTCCTTTTGTAAACATACATATACAATCTATGTTTTGCGGTAACAAAAAATGAATTCTATCGCTACGGGGGGGAGGTAATATGTTGTACACTAGAATGACGTTATCATTTTTCAATGGATGAAAAGGTATGAATTTATATGATATGTTTATTTTAAATAATTATTATTATGTAATTCATATCACATATAAATATGAATATCATCATAGGTAATATCCATGGGAAAGGATAATTGAAATTGAATTACATCAGCGGACGAGGTGGTAGTTGGTTTTACAGAAGAACGATGGTTTTGGTCCCCATTTGATGGAATAAATGATGGATAAATATTATAAATATATATAATAAAAAATTATAATATATTAGTTAATGTTTTAATTATAATATAATTATAAATAAATCATTATGTGTTGAAAAATAATAAGTAAAAGAGAATGAGCGTGATGAAGATTATTACATTCATTAAGAACAACCTCCTTTTGGTGTATTATTAATGTCCCTAAGTTTTTTATTTTGGAAATAATATAATATTAAAATGTGGATAAGGTTTTTAGGGATATATTTGTGTAGGAATTTTTCAATCCAAATTGGTAGACATGTGTGAAGAAGTAAAGGGAGGTGTCTCCCATTATAAGCGAGGATGAAATAAGTTTTTGTAAATACCCAAAAATATTCAATAATGGGAAGTAAATATCCTGGAAAAAACTAATGAAATTGAAAAATAAAAGGATTATAGGGGATATATAATAAATCATTCCCTCCATAATTCAAAATAAATATTTTTTATACATGTTTTTACATTTACATATAAGGTTACTCGTTGTTTGTGATTTTATGTCATTACCACAATAATAAGTTTTTTTACTATTTTTACATGACTTTAGAAGATTTTTTTATCATATAACGTAATAATAATTATTTTGAATACAAATAGTGATTTCATTTTATAAAAATCACCACATATAAGAGTTATAATTTAAATTAAAAATTATACCCATAAACCCTGTCGAAAAATGTGTTTTCAAGAAATCTATTTTTCAATCAAATGATTGTAATATATTAACTATATAAAATTTAATAATAATTCTAAAAATATATATATATATATATATATATATATATATAAAATCTATATCATTCCCTTAAATACATACTCAACAACGGTTATATGAAATATTTAATATTGAGGAAAATTTTCATATTAATATAGATTATAGAAAAATATGTATTAAGGATAAATATAAGCTACACTAGAATCAAATATAAAAGAAAATTTATATTTATTTAATTTTATTATATATATATATATAATATTTATGTTAATTATAGTTAAAATTAAGTGTATAATGGGACATTGAAATTATATATTTTATTTAAATAAATGATAACTCTAAAAAACAGTACTTTTTAATATTCACCAAAAAATATATATTTTATGAAACATAGAAAAAATATATCATATTTTTATATCAATATTCTTATTTAAAAAATTATTTTCATATAAAAAATAACCTTTATAAAAGTCCCAAAAATTAATTATAAATTTTTCTCTAAAAAATCAATAAGAATAATATTTAAAATAAACATTTTTATAAAAAATGAATGCTTAATTCCCAAGAATTTATAAATAAAATTATATTGATTGGAACCATTATATATATCATAATTTATTTAATACAATTAAATCATGAAAATTTAATGGTTATGTTATAGTGGTAATCCAACATAATTTGGATTTGAATGACAGGAATCTTCCTCTGATTTATCTTGGGGATCCCATTTTTAATGGTAGAATCAAGATGCTCTTGATTGATGATTTTATATTGAAAATCACAGGACACATTTTCAACTAGATGAATATTTTACTATCTTTAAGTGTCCGCATCACAAGGATAAATTGTGTTATATCCTCTATGAATATTCATGCACTCTCAATTATTAGTGATATAAAATGTATCATGGATCGAATTGAAAATAACCATGTCAAAGTTCATATATGATGATAATGGACTGGTTAATGTCACTCAGTGGGATGTTGGAGACTAGCTAGATAGATAGAATAAGGGGGATTATATCTTCAGGATATTTCATATACCTTGAATTTTATGAAAGTAAATATATCCTAAGACATCATTAATGGTAGGGACGTTGGGAAAAAAATCATGAAACACGGGTATGGAGTGAGATAGAATGAGTTGTCTTCAGGAAAAAAGAAGCTGTCTAAGATTGTAAGTCTCTTGAATGATCTTATAGTTATTCTGAATGAAAAAAGTTTTTGGGTGGTGGGTCATGGTTAGATCAGTTACTAGAGATAAAATTCCAGTGGTAATTCTATATTATTTCCCATATGTTGTTCTCCATATATATATCAATCAATGATTCATCTAGCATCCCGGCCCTTATTCAAACGATGGTCAACCCATAGAAGTGGGTGGTGTTTGAAAATATTATGTTTTCGGATGATCTATATTGGTGTGTTCTATATTTTTTGAAATCAGAGTGTTTTAAAGGAATGGATCTTTGAAAATTCCTGAATTTTTGATCAAGAAATAATTATTGGGATTCTAATATTTTGTGAAAAATGACCCTAGTTAATGTTAATTTTATTATATGGATTTAGGGGAACAAATCTCTCATAATGGAGGAGAACATTTAGTCCATGGTAATTTTCCTGGCATCTTGATTCTGGTGTTTCACCTCGCCATGTCAATAAATAGTTTCTCTTATCTTTTCCATAGTTTATATTGGAATAGGAATTTGGAAAATCATGGAAAATATAATAGTAGTGGTAGGATGAGGGGAATCAATTGTAGATTTCTTATCAAACAGGTTTTCAGGGGACTGAAACATATAATGAGGAGTTAATGATGTACAAAAGGTTGTTTTCCCTACTTTTCTAGGGCATTTTGGGGTCTCTTAATATGGAAAAAGATGTAAGATATTATTATATATCCTATATTATAGTGTAGAAAATATCTTTTAGGGATGAACTGGGGGTATTAACACTGTATGTACACTTCCCCTTCACTCAAAAAACACTTCCCTCTTATGGGGTTTTCTCTAGAATACACTTTATGAATAAATTTGGTCGTTGGTATACTGAAACCCCCCTGACGTAGGGATGAAACTTAATGTGGATCGGTCTTCTGTATCTGGTCACATGAGAGCTATAGGGTTGGTCAGGGATGGAAGAGGCTAAGTTAATTTTGGTTTTAGTTCTTTCTATGGAAATAGTAACTCCCTGAAGGTAGAAGTAAGTGCTTTTATTAATGGTCTACAATTGTGAAAAATATATAGTATTGGTCTTAAAGAAGTGGAAACCAACTCCAATTTTCTTTTTGGGATGGATTATTGAATGGAGAAGTCCCCAGGGGGGATGTATTATCTAATTTTGAAGGGTAGAAGTTTGTTTAATCATAGAGAGAAGGTTGGGAACACATGGCAAGAATGTAACTTTTTGGGTGATCGTTTTTCTAGTAAATCTAGTCTAGAGGACACTTTCATATTCTTTTTAATACATGATTATTTCCAAAGGAATGTAATATCATTTTTAGAGGAGACTCCAAAGGTTTGCACAATTTTTGTCCCATATGATTTTTTATCATGGATGATTTATATAATAAAAATTCAAACATACAGTGAGTCATAGTGTTGTATATATTATTTAACATTTTTCACTTTTAAGATATAAAAGTGTTATATAGACTAAATATGAATTTATTGATTAAATTAATCCTTTCTAATAATATTATTTTCAATTTATAAATACTATTTTTAATCTCATTATGAAATTAATACTTTAATTCCTATAAAACACTAAATTTTGGTCTTTTCATTTAACTACACATTATTTTCATAAAATTTTATTTTCCAATGATTTGTAATCAAAATAACATTTATTTGTTTTTAAATAATCTAATTTATTTCATGTGAATAAAAAAACATTGACAGTATTATCCCATTAAAAAAATTATACTTAAAATGAACATTATCTAGGAATTTTTGTTTATGAATTATGAGTGATAATATTAAAATTAATTTCTCCTGCCCTTAGAAAACCTTCATACTTGATGTAATTAACCTTTCATACTACCATTATTACATGTTAGATGCACATTCTCATTCTTTTCCTATATTTTATGTAATATTCTTCACATGAGATTCTTATATATGTGTATACATGTCCCTTGCGTATATACGTAATTAAATATCCCTTCTCATCTATGCGGTTAAACATGTTTTAGTTCTCTTCAAAATTACCACATTAAAGTAAACCTGATCTAAGGGTACATTCCCATCTTTTCTCACATGTCTAGTATCACCCCCATAAAATCTTCTTAAACAATTAATAGCTTTTAAAAACCAACATTATTTTATATAAACCCCCTTTGGTTCAATTATTGTTTTATGGAGGAAAATAATCTCTTTATTTAGTTTTAAATATCCTTTAATTATTTAATAAAAGATCATCCCAAGTGGTTCATTTATATTATTTAATCTACATATATTTCTCATGAATTATATATAATGTTACATTATGTTAAAGAACTATGTCCCTTTGAAGAAAATTAATATTAAAAATCATTTAAATCCTTTTTATCATAGGGATCATTATGACTTAGCCATATGAAATTACATGATTCATAATTATAAAAATCACTTATTGGAAATGTTGTTTATCATGATTATTTTTAGGTATTTTTTCTTTTACCCATGTAGTATACATATTTGATTAAACATAATTATTTTCAAAACATTATTGGTGGACCCAAAATTATATATCTATGAAATTCATTCGTTAAATCTTTATATATCATGAGATGTTATGTATGGGATTAGGGGGTCAACCAAATCCACCACAAGACCTTGCCCACTTGTTTATGGGAATGGGGAGTGAACCCAATCCACTACAGAACGTTTTCAATTATGTTTTTATGAATGAGGAGTGAATTGAATTGAAAATGGTATTTTTATATTATGACTATGAGAATGACTAGTGAACCCAAACCACCATGAGACATTTCCTACTTTATAATGATTGTCTTGCGACTGACCCCGAAAAAATGTATATGATTTCATTTTTTATATTGTTGAAAAAATTCCATTATTCAATGATATTATAATTTAAATTCCCCCTCACATGTTTCTATCCTTAAAATAATTATAAAGTTATTCCTATTATCTCTCATGTTATGATTTATTACCATTTATATTCTTATAGGTGGTCTTTTATCTGACAATTTTTTCGTATATTATCTATAGTATCGAATGCAGTTTTTGAATATCTATAGGGTTATGAACAATATGTGGAGCCTTTAAAGATGAGGATGATATTTGTGTTTTGGATTTTGTATTTATGTTTCTAGTATTCCAATTGAACTATACGTCTGGATCCTTTGTTTTTAGTTGTTGGAAATCTATGTGAATAATTATGAAATAAAATATTTTTAAGGATTGGGTTTTTTATAAGTATTGGGATAAAAATAAACCATTATAGAATAAAATATTCTAAAAAATAAAACTATAAATATAAATGTAAATGTAAAATATATTTAATGTAAAAAAATTGAATATAATTTTTTTTGGAAATATTTACTTTCTAAAAATAATATATTAATAAAAATTATAAAACATGGTGAAATTAAATAAACTCAAACCCTAACTACCAAATTGTTCACCATATCCAAATCATTGACCAATTTATCACTCCTAATAAAAACTAAATCCTCCCTTTTACATATTTCTTGACCAAACATGTTGAGGTGTTACCAAATGAATGTATAAGTGGTGGGAATAAACTTTGTAGAATTTAATTTCTTAACACAATATGATTCATTATTGGAAAAAACAATTATACAATTTCAATCAAAAATAATAAATAAATAAATTCAAATAAATATTTAATTCTATAAATATTTTTTAGAAACTATTTTGTCAAAATAATCATTCATTCCATTTTTTTATAATTTAATAGAAATAATAATATAGAAACATTATATTCAAAATAATTCACAATCAATAATTTATCAAACAAAAAAATTTCTACTACATATATTGTTATATAATTTTATAATTTATCTCAATTTTATGAAAATTAATGAAACCTATAAATTTCCAAAAAAATAATTGAAATGCCAATTTTCATCCCAAATATTATAATCTACTTTCCCCACTAAATAATTAGAAACCCTATGTTTCCCAATAATCCTTGCAATCTCCATGATTCATGATATTTCTCATTATGAAATCATTTATAGGGAAAACTAAATTGATTAATTCTTGTTAGATACATTGAATTTAATTGAAATATTCTTTGATAAAATCAAAAAACCATATGTATAGAAGATGTGTGAAATTTTTTTTCACCCATATACAGTACCCTAGATTGTTCACATTTTATTAAAATGGAGTGGGGTGTAACCTTATGAACCTGATATTCTAAAACTATTTTTATCTAAATATAACAATTATAATTCTCTAATTTTATATGAATAAATCAAATATTTTTCAAAATAACTTCACACATAAATCCATTTTTCACTTCGAAATTCGTTAGTGATAAAATTTCTAAATTAACTCGTCAAATAAATTTAACAAAATCTATCCCTATTAAAAATAATTTTTATGGAAATTATATTATTTTAATTAATTAATTTTATATCAAAACCATCACAAATATATGAAATATTAATTATACATCCATTATTTAGTAATTTCAAATAATTCACAAAAAATAGACTTTAAGAAGTAGAACATTTGTGGATGAATAAAAACCCTCAATTTCATATAACAAAATTTTATAATAAAATCATCATTTTGTAAAAAAACATATTTTAACACAAATAATTCTTAGTAAATCTTTAATCAATATAAATATATTATTAATTAAACAAAATTATCCTATTTCATAAAATGTATCAAATACTCTAACCTAGATTTTTCATTCGAGACAATTATTGGATACAATATCCATGAATGCATAAATTAGAAGAATCCCCAAATCCCAATCCTGATGAATGAAAATCAAAATTAAAATGAATAGATCTTTATAATTGAATGAAAAAATTAAATATTTTATTGGGAAAATATTTTTAGTCAAGATAAAAAACTATATCTAGAACATATTCATGATATCAATTCTAATATATTTTCTATAGTAATGAATCATTAAAGTGATGATGCAAAACCAAAAAAACCACCCTAATTTTCATAATGCATTTCCATGAATTTGTGGGAGAATACTTAGTTGATTTTGAGTATCTTATGGTGTGAAATGAAAAATATTTTAATCATATAACAAAATTTAGAGTCTTGATTGATTTTCTATAAGATATTTCAATGATATAAGGATTTCACTCTGCCTCAAAACCAGGATGCAAAATCAAACCATGTGTTATTTGGGACTATATTTCTTACCATGAAATTCATTCTACCTCTAAAACCATGATTCATGATTGAAAGACAACATCTATTGTACCATGTATGCGACACTGTACATTGGTAAAACACCCCCTAGCATCCATATGAACACTAGATTATCCAAAAACATAACCCTGAATAAAAAACCACAATAATATTGAAATAATTCAATAACAATTCACTTTTGATGTCATTTAAACATAAAAAATTAAAAATTAAATTCTATAATGTAATATAACCCCTTAAAATACCAACTATATACCAGATATTCATTTTAATAAAGTAAAATCTAATATGTCTCCAAATGAAAAGGTTTTATCATGCTCCGAGGTCATGTATTTTATGTAATTTTAGAGTCGATTATATACTTTTTCTTGATGTATTATATCACATACTCCTAATATATCAACATTCCAAAATATCTCATGATATAAAATATATATTTATTATTATTTTCATATTTAAATTCTTACTCATGATTTTTTACCAAACATTAATCTCATGTGCATTCTAATATGTGTTAAACATATTTAATAAGATATTATTATAAACCCCACTCAGCATATATTCATCTCAGTTCATGTTCAACAACATATTAAATATTATAAATTATTAAATCCATGTTCTTTGAAGTTCATGATGAATTAAGGAAAATACAGTTGTAAATTAAAAATTACGTACACAGCATATTTTTTGGTTATGTGTATTGAATTAAAGAATGTTATGTACATATTAGTGAACATAACATAATCCATAAAAGATATAATATCTTATGAAACCATTAACTGATTAATTATCATTTAGATACATTGTGGGAAACCTAAATTTGAAATTTTTTATTATATGTTCATTTCATTTTCCATACTATATTAGGGAATCAATTTTCTATGGTCTAAAGATTCATGTAAAAATGTGATTTATACGAACACCATGGCACGATTTTTTTGATACATACATAAATCAAGATAAATATGACCTGTTTTTTCTATTTTCCTCCTTTTATAGTGGTTCCCAAAAAAAATTCTTTAACAATTCATCATGATCTATGAAACGTACGTTTTGAAAATAAAATGATCATCAATGTTCATAATTGGAACTCTACAATTAAATTACATCTTCTGAATTTCTCAAAACACTTTAAAAGTATTCTAATAATGGAATTTCTTTAATAATTCTATATATATCTACTATATTCTAATTTTAATTGAGTTCACACTAATGGTTCACTCTGTATGTTTAATGGAATATTCATCACTTGATGATCAATGGTAGGTGCCATCTAATTCTTTTGGATTATTTTTTTACTCTATTTACAATTCAAAATATTCTGTCTATATGAATCTTTTAATACTATATCAAATATTTTTTGAATCCTTAAATAATATTAAATTTGTTTTATAATTTATAGAAAACATATATACTATAATAAATTATTTGGAAATTCAATATCTTGAAAATAAAATGAATTATTCAATCTCCCATTTAGGTTTTCTTTCAAGTCTCATGAAAAAAATATAACTCTTAGTATAATCATATATCAACACATCATCATAATCACATACCATTTTATTGTTTAATTCATATTAATATACAGTAATCATTATAATTAGACAAAATTCCCAAGATTCCACTATCTCAATTTTTTTATTTAGAAATTTATACGCCTCTAAAAAACAATCATTGATATTGAAATGTACCATGGTTGAATGATTTAAAAACTATGTCATTATATGCCTTATTATGGATTTATATTATTTTCTCCTTAGAAAATATATGAATGAAATAATTTAAAATATTATAAAAAAGTACAAAAAAATAATAACCCATTATTGATTTATTAGAATTTATATAACTCACAGAAAGGGAGAATAATGGTTTAATAGAAATAATAATGGATATATCATGTTGTGGGAAATGAAATGAATTAATTTTAGTGAAATAAATTATTATATAATATATTAACTAGATTTGTTAATTACATGACCTTAGTCGTGCCTCATTTTATTGAAGAGGCTACTAACCAGTCACAACGGTACATGTATTTACTATGGGAAGACTAAATACCCATATCAGAGTATGAAATAAAACATAAATAATATAAAATAGATCATCACAATGAAAAAATGAATAAATAAACATCATTACCATAGACATTAGAATATTTAATAAACCACATTTTATTATAAATTATCTATTAAAATAGAACATTAGTAACTTATAAATCATGGTGAAATCTGATTGGAATATCTTATATATCCAAAACCAAGTTATCATAAATAAAAATAATCCATATATGGTCCTAAGTACCAATGTTGGTCCAATACCTTGAATATCCCCCAGATATCCACCTCAACCATCTAACTATAGTCTAAGATGATATATCAACATATGATCATAATTTTAGAATAGGTACCAATGTTTTAACATAGCCTTGGCATTGTGTGGGTAAAATATAATGGGTCACCACAACAACTTTCCTTAATTATAGCTAATATATATTGTGTATGTACAATGTGATATAATCAGAAAATTAAATAAATTTGTAAGAAAAATAATTAAACCACTATCAATTGTTATGTTTTTAATAATAAATTGGAATGATCATACAAACTTCCACTTGTGTCGACAATCCAATTTAATTATCATAACTATTAAAAAGGATAAAAACAAACTTCCTCCATTAACATCATAAATAAATCAATAACATAAAAGAATCCACCATAGAATATTTTATTTTAACTTATTATGGGGGAATGAAACATGACCATAATACATATCATATCCCATTTAATGGGTAATAATAACCATATGAGGAATCACATATCATATTTGGGGCAATATAGCCCCGCCTAGGAATCATCCTTCTCACTAGATGACAATGCTGCCCTCTATGGAATAATGCCAATTATTAGGGGGATGTATCTTTCTTTGGAATCAAATATACCATATGGGGGATTATTCCTCATCCAAATAATTACATTTAACCATAGTGGGGAATGTATTCCATCCCTAGAATATCATATATCATCTAGGGTATTTCGAAACCCTCCCATGAATCACATAATACACGGGGTAATAACCTATCCTTGATCAACAAAACACCTAATGGGGAATAGAACCACTCCAAATAGTCTCATCACATGAATATTAGAGATAAATATTATTTTACCCTAAAATATCATATCACATTATTGGATAATGGTGTCCCTCCCCTGAATCTTATACCACACACCCAAAGGCATACTCTATCAAAAAAACCTTCTCATGTATCATATATCATTAAGAGAATTTCCAATCCCTAGAACTATTTAATATATATATATATATTAATCACATTGGTGTACTACTCACCCAAAATAGATAAAAATTTCTTTTATTGGATACTTGAGTAGATAACTAATATATATCCCTAAAATCATAGGAGGATAAAACCTATCTAAAACGTAAAAGTAATCCTTTATAGTGTTAATATAGGGCTATGAACCTTCTTTTGTTTCTATGATATATCTATCATTGGATACCCCAAATTTATTTCATTATCCCTTTTCTCAAACTTATGGTTAAATCCCATAACTAAGAGGTAAAAACATAATTTTTTTATTCTGTTATATAAGAAAAAAAACACATGAATCATTCTAGATAGATATAATAAATCCCTAATAACTTGTAAAGTCAATATAGGGTTATCCTCTATCGAAACCAACCCATAATTCCTTCCAAAGGTAATCCCACTAATATACAAAAAAAAAATCAATAGATGGAAAATACTCACCCCTATGCATTGTATGCTAGATAAGAGGCTTTAAAGTCTCCCTATATCTATGATGGAAAAATATTGGCCAATAATTGTTATCACATCACACTTCTCTATACCAAGGAATCTATGTGAACCAATATCATGGTCCACTACATTCAATATTTTAATTTTTCTTCCCTTGGGACCATATACCATATAACACACATCTATGGGCATATCCATTTGGAGTAGTGATAGTGGAATGAATATAGGGTTCTAGGTACTATCATGGGAGAAGACAGATCAATTATATCATGATAAATCATAGATAACTATTCATTTATATTTCATGGTTTATCACACAAATGTGTAGATACCACATATCACGTGAAATGTAAAACAATGTATATACTTCATGGATATTTCCTGTTAAACCTAAATCATCTCGCATGATCCCCTATAAAGAATGAAAAATAAACCATTGATAAAGACCTTCAATGGATGTATGAACATCATTCAGTAAAACGAGTCCCTAACAATATAAAATACATCTCATATTAATAAAAATAATTTATAATACATTCAAACATTTTACATGAAAGAATTACATAATTAAAATTGTGGAGAAAATAATGGAATCACTCATTGGTTGAAACGTTTACACTAAATCATTTGTCAAAGGGGTGAACAAAACCCTTGATTTTCACACTAATAATAACACAAAAAATTAGAATCTTCAAATTTGTGGCCATCTATCAATTTCAACTAAAATTATAGTATAAAATAAATATACCATGGTTAACCCATAGCGTAAACATCCATATAATACCCATGAAAATCATCCTCCACGTATCCTCTTAGACATGTTAATAAATACCCATCATATCAAGATAATTCCATATTTCTACAGTTGAATAGTTTTTAAAATAACATATTGTGTTAAAAAAATAGAATATAATAACAGTGATGAAACTAAATACTTAATGAAAAAGTATGATTGATTTTACATTAGCTATTAATTAGAAAAAAATAATTACTCAATATGATACGAATCGATGATGATCACACTCTTAGATTATAAGTGTAAATAGAAAACTAACATCGGCATGTTTCCTTGAAGTATGACTAAATATACAGCAATTTTCAAATAATTTTTAAGTTAATTTTTTTTTAATATTTTAAAAAAAATTAGGATGAATTCCTCAAAAAAAAATTTGATCAATAAAATAAACAAAACTCATTATCAGGTGTTATATTTTAACTTAAGTATAATGGTTTTGACAAATATATATTCTATAACATATTTTTTTTGGACACATAATATATATTTATTAAATATACTTTATAATTTTGGGAAAATTAAAATCATAATATATATTAATCGTTGTTTATTATATTTTCCAATACAAAAGAGTTTTTACATGGATAATATTCCACATGTAATATATTATTAATAGATATGTCTTCCTCTTCAAAAAAATATTGTGTTAGCAATTTAATTCAATATAAGATTTTTATACCTTTTCAAAAAATCTATTTGTTACATTTTAACATTTTGTAATGTTATTACTTACATGAAAATATGACAGGAAATATTCATACATATGGTTTTCTCATTTTCTAGAATACTTATGCGTAATATATTTGTGATAAGTAGTATTTTTACGTGATGAAAAAAAACCCTGAACAATATGTTTACAACATACAAAATATATTCCCCTTATATTAATGTTTTTAGCTTTTTGAAAATATAATTATGTATGATATTTAATCTTATGTGATATTTAGTTTCATATGTATCATAAGCTTCGTACAAAAAAACAAATACATACGATATTTTAATCCATAAATAATATATTTCATCAATGGTATGGTTTTTAACATGGAAATAAAACCCATAAAATTATTATTAATATCATACATATGGTTTTTATTTCCATACATTACATACATTTATCTCCCCTGTGATACATAAGGTTTGTGACTTGGGTGATTTTTTTAATATATTTTTTCACATAAAAACCCTAAAACTAACTCTTATATATCTCATTTAACTCTAGAAATTTTTGAACCTTCCCTAAAATTTACATAGTTTATAATTATAAAAAATATATATCCCATTATTCATATAATTATTTAGGGTTTTTAATTAATAAATTTTAAAATTCTTACACCTCTGTGGGTCTGATAACAATTGGATAACCAAAGGTCTAACAAAAAATCAATTCCCGCACCCATGGTCTATTATGCTAACAATTATCCTATACTCCCATATCACCTAAGAAATATTTTGTTCATGGTAAAAAAAATCCAAGGATACAAAATTGGGATGATAAGCCCCTCATATTCTCAATTTAAATATCATTTTTCAAAATTTCTAACTCTCCTAGATTAAAAATTCATAATTATATTTCTTTTACAATTATATAACATGGTGGGTCATTACAACCTCTACGATGTATCTTTTTCGGTCACATTTAATTATCTCATTCATAACCTATGGACCATCATAATATGCAAGGTCTCATGAAGGACAAGTATTCTTGTCTCCTATAAGTAATTTTTGGTTAATTAATACACCCAAACTAGCACTAATAGTCACAAAAAGTTACTCATTCCCATGATCGTTATATAAACTGGTTGATCATCAAATTATTTATTTCAAATTTCATTAAACCACCCCTATTAATCATTAGTGAATATAAATATAGATAACTTATTATATTGACCACTCCTCATAATCTACATACATATGCGTCACAAAAATAATTATTCCCACCAGTTCAATAATAGTGTCCCATTCATGAAATTTTTCATGAAATTACATTTAATTAAAATATCATAAATTAGATGATATTTATAGTTTATAGAATACCTTATATCACTAATTTTATAGTGTAAACTATTGGAAAACATCTATATGATATATCCATGACTTATTATACATTTCAAAAATCATTCAAAAAGCACTAAAAATTGAATGACCACGTCTCTTTATTGGTCAACATCATGGAATATATAACCATCTACATCACTAGAACATCTCCCCAAATATGGTTCATTTTAGTTAATTAATGAAATTAATCAAATAAGATATCATTTTAGGACACAAAAAACTCTTATTTTCTATTCTCAATACATAACTCGACCACTTGCATCAATTAAACATAAAAAACACAACCACATCTAGTTTATTACATTAACACATTATGTCAATAATTTACCAAAAACAACTAAACTTGATAATGACATTCTTAAATTATCAAAGGTGTTCTACAAAATATAGAAATACACTTATAAAAAATATGTAAGAAATATTCTAAATGATATCCACCAATATTAAAATGTTGACACCCATAATCCTTTGTAGTATATCTCAACAGATCAACACACTAATCATCCATCTAGTGTGAAACCACATTGCGATGCTCTATAAAAAACAGTCAATTTTCTCAACTAAAACTCTAGAAAAAACAAAATCCCATTAGATCTAAATCAAGGTCCATGTCCTTTAAAAAAATCAAATGAATCTTTTGTTTCATCCCTATGTGGCCCCTATCTATTCTGAATAGCCACTCACAATCAAATCAAGTCCCAACTCAAAATATTTTAGTCACAATGTTGATAAATTATAGATATCACCAAGCTAATAAACAACTAAATAATTCATAGGGGTAGTAGGAATTATACCATATATCACATTTCCCCAAATGCCACAACACATCTGTCACTTGATCACACCATTATACATATCAATAACCTCCTCAGCTATTTTTATTTTCATTATTGTACCACAATGTTCATTTGTTACGTAAAAAACTATATCACGATGCCCCAGTTAACATTAGTCAATCCTTCATAAAAAATTTATATAGTACTATCAGCTATAACCAACACATTTAATAACATTTCCCATTTTCTCATGACTAAATGGTTACAAAGAAATTAAAAATCAACAGCCCCATGGGCCATTTCATGTAAAAGTAACATATTAAACCAATTCATGACCACATTATGATGATAATAAAATAATATTAATTAATAATTTAGTTCAGTCATGATCAATCACCATGATTTAATAACTCACAGAACTCTAATAAATTTTTTACAAAATCCACGAGTCCACATCACGCATGTTATAAAAGAATAATCATGCCTAATCAAATACCAATCTCACCACCATTTAACCAAAATGTTTTCTTCTCAATCCAACTATCATGTGAGATATGTAAAATATTTATTTATTGGATTGGTATAACTGATAATTCCTTTTTATAATCTAAAAATGGTTCCCAAAATCTCTCATAACTGAAATAATGTATACCCAAACAAGTGAAATCGCAATTCAACCCTTCCATACGAATACCTGCATGTCATATTGAGTCACATATCATCAATCCAATAATTCATAACCTTTTAACTAACTAACCATACTCAATTTCATGTAATATATATCACAATATAATAACTGAAAATTAATTTCTATTAAGGAAGAAAAATGCTTGAACAGGACACATCCCCCTCAAGGGGGTGAAAATGGTGTATTCCAAAAGTCTATTTTAATGCCATAATTACAATCATCGGGAAGGGATCCCAGATTATCATAAACTACAAATACATTCTCAAGACTTCCCCTACGAGCTAGTTAGTCGGCCAGAATGTTCGACAACCTCAAACTATGAGGAATAATATGCCCTTTCGTGGTCTCAAATGAACATTTATGAATCGTGTAGACCCACTACCAAGGAACCACATAACATCCATGGATTTCATTCACGAAAAGTACCATGTCAGATTTAACTTCATCCACCAGAATACCACGTCCCCTACAATGTGTAATCTTGGTTAAGAGAGCACTCGCCTCCGCACCCAAAGAGATTCCAGGAACATAGTTGGTGCTGAAACCAAACTAAACTGAACCACAACAATTTTGAAGGACCCCTCCACCCCACATCAACCCAATATGATAATGAACCATCCATATTCATCTTCGGACCACCAAGAGGGGGTTTTCATAGGATCCAAATTCCACTCTCTCTAGCTGATGTGCATGATATTATTAGGTGATTGCAAACAATAAAAAATCACTTCCCCCAACCGTTAAAAATCATGGTTAGCTCAAAAACAATTGATCAAAATCTAATTTGATGGAAGAAAAAAAAGAGGATAGATTCTAAATGGACATAGTTTCGGGCATCCCAGATGGTCCAAAATATAGAATCCAAAATCACAATTTGCACATTCCCTTAGATAACCCCAGACTCCAAACATTCCTGCCATACATATAGGAATCCTTGCAGAAAAAAGTGTTTGAAATACATATATGGGTGATGAATGAAGGACTAGACGAGTTTCACCTTGTTTCTCTGAAAAAATAACTGATGCAGGTCTTAATTTGATGATTCAGACAATAGTTGTAGAGATATGCAATCAGGATTCTCTTCCTTTGAATGTTTTCATCCTTAGGATGGCATTATTCTGTATGACCTAATACAGGAAGCTCATTTTCGTGGGGATCTCAGAACACCAAATCAATACAGACCACTCAATCGGATTAGGATCATAATGAATTAAACTTCTGTAGGCCTGTGATGTAAACCTTCTAGAGATGGAACTGTTAAAGGAACATATTTTTGACTCCTTTATCATTAAAAATCATTGAACAATAGCATTTTATCAGGAGTGAGTGAAACGAGAATAATATTTTAATTCTTAGAATCCTCACAAAAATAGATATCTCGAAATAGGCAGTCTGGATAAACCATTCTTTCTCCTAAGCAGTTGGCCAACCAAAAAATGATGTCACCGACCCCGATGATCCACCTGTTAGATTCATGAAAGATATTAAAATCTTAAAACATACTGCATGAAAACCTATGTATTTACAGCCACCGAAAATAGGCCCCTCCCATGAATCTCCATACTATTCCCCAAAAAACATCCCCGACAAGGAATCCCCCCAAAAAATATCCCATGCCAAACATCCATGCATGCCTTTCATGTCCTCATTGAGATCTCTAAGACCCCCTCCCTCAGTTGCATGTTTTTTTAATCAAGACAAATGGGCTTGGTGAGCTCAATCAGTAAGATTGGAATCCTATAAGAATGTAGGGAGGATTTTTTCCATCCAACCCATGACACCTTTGGGAGGATTAATAATTGAGAAAAGGGTCATTGGAATGGATGAAGGCATGCTATTGGTAAAGTTAATATGTACACCGAATGAAAGAAGCCTAGTTTTCAAGTTGAGGACCATTCCTAGATAATGGTTGATAATATATTCAAATAATATCATCTTGATGCAGCCGTAGGATATCCGAACACCAAGATATAAAATTAGAATATAATTCTGATGGAACCCAAGGATAATATGATTTTCTTCGAGAGAGAGAACTTATTATATTTATTATCATGGATTTTTTGTTGGACTAATATTCTGGCCACTCAAGAATCCATATACCTTCCTAAAATATGTTTTTGGACAATGAACTTCACTTAAAATTAATAAAAATCAGAATATCATCTGCAAACATTGAGTGTGAGACACCAATCACACCATGCCTAAAACGATAGGGGGAAAGGCTACCATCCTCTAATAATTTATGAATATTTATGGATAAGGCATCGTTTTCCAAAACTAATGACTTAGAGAAAGAGTGTAACCTTGATGAACACCATTAAAATAATTGAATACATTGTTACTTTTTTCCAGAAGGGTTATAAATAACCAAGGAGAAGAATAACACCTAAATCAGATGTCTCAATACCACTCATAAAACACGTTAATTCACATCACATTGAGTATGAAACTCCACTAAATTTTATCATAAGCTGTGTCCATGTCCACTTGAAATATAACGTTTGATCCAAGATATTTTTTATGTAAATCATTCACTAATTCAATCGCAATGCCAACTACCCCTTGTATGATCCACCACTAAACAAACCCTTGTTTATCTTTCAAAACCGACCTTGGAATAACCCCCATTCATCCTCTTTGTGGGAACAGTGCAAAAGATCTTATAAGAGACATTGCAAAGACAAATGGGCCGGTAGTGGTTGATATTGGAAGGATTCTTTTTATTAGGGATAATGACCACTCAGGGGGAGCAAGTGCCTTTATTCAGTGCTCCACCAAAAAGGAAATCTTGGATGAATTCCAGAACATATGGTCTAACCACCTACCATACTATTGTGTAGAATGAAATGGAAAACCATCCAGGCCAGGTGCACGACCATATGGCATCCTCAAGACTGAATCCTTGATATCTCCCTCTATAGGAACTTCGGAAAAGGTTCTGTTATCATATATCCTCGCCAAATGAGGCAAGCAACCGAAGAACTCATATCTTGATGATATTTTACACATGTTCTCAATGATGGGGTCCATCACCCCAGATAAGAGGCCTCTGAAGTGATCTAATGCCAAGATACCTTACAATTCCACATCCGAGGTGAACACACCATTGATGAGACTCATGTTGAACATTGTATTTCTCATCTCCTTCATACATGCATGAAAAATCTAGTTATTATGATTGCCTTCCTTAATCCAAATCACCAGAGACCCCAACATTTATGTAGTATCAATCTCTAATAGCTTCTCAGTGAGGACCAATATCTTATAATAGAAGATAATGAAGGTATTATCATACAATGAACAAAGAAGAGATTCCACTAATCTATCATCGTCTTCCTACAAATGATCCACCCCAATTGCATCATTCGTTCTATTAGATAACTAGCCTCAAATATTCTCATCGAGGAGGTTGAGATAATTAGTTAAGCCACACAAAGATTTTCCCACCCCCCCTGCTCCCATGAATGCCTCAACATTTTCATTAAAGATTTATCTTGGTTCCACGTGGTGGAATAAAAAAACATTGTTTTTTGGAGACATATCGTTTAAGATCAACAAGAAGTAGTGCCACCTGATTTATATTAATACCATACATCATTATCAATACCAAAAATCATTACATGCTTCCCGTATCAAAATTGATTCTAAATTTATGATATCACAACTATCAGTTTACTTACATATATTACACTCTTCTCTAGATACAATATGAAAATATCATACTACTCAACCACACCACTCAAGTCACCAATACCATGAGCGACAACATAATATAACAAGGATCTACCAACGTGATTATAAGTCACACACCACATTGTCATAGATCATATGGAATAATCTACTCATCAATTTCATATTTCAAATATTAAATTAATTAACATTAATCCCACTTTAGAATTCATATATATGTATATATATATCAATCATCTCACCCACAAATAATCATATAGCTTTAGGGAACTAATCCCCACCGAGCATCCATATACACGACAACCCCAATGAAGACCATGTTCGCATCCATGTTCTTATAAAAATATCACCCTATGTCTATTTGAATCAAAGATACCACAATAATTTGGTTTTGCTGATTTGAATTCCTCATATAATTTATTTATGAGAAAACCAAATATGTTACTATTTACACATTAAATAACTCAAACATATTGCATTTTATATTTTTATTTTCTATAAATAATAATATCAACTAATATTAGTTATATAGATTCTGTATAAGAATCTATTTTTTAAAAGACCATATTGGAAATTGCAGACACTTTAAATAAAAAACACATTTTATTTTATAGAGACGATACTAGAATCACACATAATAAATACAATGTCATTTGAATCTATGTGCTTAATATGATTTATTAAAACACACCTATTTCTAAATAGTTCAATTATCTAAACCAAAAAATCATTAAAATAATTCATAAAAAGTTCATATTCAATAGTAATTAACTCAACTAAAACATTGAAAAGTATGAATCCCAATCACAACTCCCTAGAATCATGGATTACAAAATATTCATGTGCTTTCGATGAACATGACATAGTATACATCAATAGATCCATGTAGTACTGTATAATTTATATGGTATCTAAAATAGTAATAAAGATAATAAATGGGTTGATACCAATTTTTAAGGTCCCAATATGATACACGCTCTAGTGACAAGATCATTTTATTACTTGACCGCTTGTGTGCCTCCCAGTATTCAAGAGGATAAAAATGTACATATATGGTCTATGGTGTTATAAGGGGAAGACTAAACCATTATATAAGAGTAATAAAAACAATATAAATAAAATAAAATCAATAATCATAATACCCAGTTGAATAAATAGACCTCATTGAAAATACTACAAATAGTAATAATTCATTACAGACTACAACACATGATCTATATAAAAGTAACACGAGTCATACATACATCGATATGATATATTGTGGGTCGATATTTTACATCCCATAGCAACATAACAATAAAACTAACCACTAACTTTTCCTGAGTCCCACACCCCATGCTATATCATAGATCGACTTAAGCTATCTATCCCTAATTTATAACACTATGAATCTACCCAAATTTATTCAATGAACATGAGTCCTGCATGGGGGTGAATGTGAAAAATGAATATGAGATGGGTGTGAATGAAATAGAGTATATCAGCACCAATGGTTTCCCTAATGTAACTAGTGTATATAATTAATCATTATATTATATTATTAGAACAATAATTGTGTTTGTGAAATAATTGGAACATTCTTGATCCTTGTGTTCTTGGGATACACACATGATCGACCATATTTTCTTTTTCAAGTAAGAAATGATTATAAACATTCCATAAATATATACCATGAATCAAAATTAAGTTCCTTTCATAACACAATCACTAGTGCTTTGTGGGAAAGGAATCCACATTGAAAAGCATCATATAACATATCATAGTGATTAGAGAATGCCTTGAAATAATAAACATATAATATGATAGGGGTAATATATACCATCTTGAAAATCACCTATTAGAAAAATCACAATGAAACCACTCCCAAAAATCATAAATTTAAATGTGTGGAATGTATATCTTCTATAGAATCATGTATATCATCCGAGAGGAATAATACACCTCCCAAAATCCAGTATCACATTATAGGGTAATGTTTCTCCTCATTAGAATCACATATAACATTATGGGTAATGACATCCCTCTCTTGAATATCATAACTAATCATTGGTAAAATTAAATGACTCATGGGAATCATATATCACCTATGGGGGGGATGGTGCCCCACACTGGAATAACATGTCACTATTGTGGGAAATGGCACTGACCTTGTAAAATCATCAGATTAACAAACATTTGAAATGTTACAAGACATTGTAATAATAGATCCCATTAAGGTAGAATAGTTGTCTCTCTAGAACCATGTATACGACAACAGATGTCGTAATCATTGACCAAAAATATATCATATATCATATGTCATCAAGGGTTTACTCTCTCCCATTAACCATCTAATATATATGTGTATATATATATACATATTAATTTCATGGGTTGAGCCCTTTCCAAAAATTGGTACATATTTACTTGGGTACCATCTTGAGAGAAAAATTACACAAAACTAAAACCAGAATAAACTACGACCTCTAAAACACTTAAACACAAATACTCTTAAGTACCATCATGATACTGAGAACCCCATAATGTTACCTATGTTATATTATTGTTGATACAACCCAAATGGGTTCTTTTGTCTCATTTAATAAATCTAAGGAAAAATTAAATAATTCAGATGGAATAACATCCAACAATATATTCAGGATAATATCACGGTCTTGTCCATTATATTTGTGATATAACTCATGAATCATAATAGAGGGTTGGCAGAGATCACACATTACATCCATTGTCAACCAAGGATATTACTCCCAAAAAACCTACACTTAATTCCTTGAAATTATATTCACACTAATATATACCGACATAAAAGTGGTGGAGTAATAATCACCCTCACAATAGCCAGGTTGAATTGAGATTCTAAATAATCATCAAGATATATATCAAGAAATAAGGGGACAATCATATTCTTCTCATCACACTTCCCCACAATGATAATGTTATTGGTCCCTTTATCTAGGTTCTCCACATTTTTTAATTTTATTTATACTCCTATATAGTCTATATATTCCTATCACACAACTATGTTCAATCCCTAACCATCATCAAGAAGTTAATGAAAATAAATTTTAGGGGCCCATTAGGGTCCATGAAAAATCCATTCTACCATGTATATTTAATGGAATAAATTTATTTATATTTCATGGTTGATCACACCCATGTTGCTCGATGGCATGTCAGATGTTATACAAAAAAGATAAAAACAATATGAAAATGTTATGTTACATTTTTCCATGATTAACTAAATACTGATTTATTATTGGCTAGAAAACCCATTGAAGATATAATCATGGGGGTATATGTTGTGATGAATGAGATCATCCCCTCATACTATATTCATAATATATAGGAAATAGTATTTTCATTTTGAAACATGTGAATAAAATTTTCATCTTCACCATTTGAATATGAGGGATTTACTACCTTTTTCCCTATCTCTCTCTATGAATAGAGGATCTTTATGTAACTCCCAATTGTATTTTTTATGTCCTTTCATAAAGTTGGTCATGATCCAATGAGCTAGTTCAAAACAGAACATGATAATTATTAGAAGAAATGGTTCTAATTTCTCTACTGTGAGGGTGATATAGTAATTTATTAATATGAGGAGGCTAGTCAAAATTTCTCGAAACCCTACTATGTGTGAAATTCCATCCCCATAGAAAGTTCAAAAAATCAAATTTATTAACCCTTATTCATCATTGATGATTCCTCATCCTCGTATGAATAGGATTGTATAATCTCTATATGTGTTTTGTATGAAATCATCATTTAGATTCTTTTATGCCTCCTAATGGCCCTTTGAAATTGTAGGGTTTGATGGTCTAAATATATAAAAATACCATAGGATGAATTACTAGTCACCACTTAGAAGAAGGTTCTAAATAAATTAGATAATTTACTAATATAAAAATTACATTTTTGATGATAGTGGGATTTTTTTCATTGAATACATTAATCAGTTTGTATGTATTTTTGATTTATTCTACAAAAACATAATGTAATATTTAAATAGAATTATATTAATCCATAACACATAATCTCAATGATAAGAAAATACTAAAAAATTGTTGATATAATGATATTAAATGATGTAAAATATAATCAATATCAATAAAGTGAACAAAAGTTTATCAAATTCAACTACCACACAAAATACATAGATGGATGATTTTGAGTTTTAATTTAACACAATAGTGAGTATCTGAGTGTGTGGGAGGGTTAGTTTTCTCTATGAATTTCACACATGGGTAGGGGTAATTATGAAATATGAGTTCCTTATATGGCCTGTTTTAATCCTTGAAAATATGACCCCATACATGATGATCCATCAGAACTAAAAATGGTGTATTTATGGAGTTCTTAGAAGGCTTGAACATAGATGATAGAGTGTAGACATCCAATGTCAGACATAATTTCTGATATATAGATAATTATCGTTAGTGTAATTTGACCACATAGAATACTTTTATAATCTTTCCAAGGAATTTTTATCTTTAATGCACTTTATAATATTTTTTAAATTTTTATAAACAACATAACCATTTCCCTTGGGATTTAATATTCGATCATATCTCACCAAATGGCAGTTCCACGTCTAATGGGATTCCCAAATAACATTTTTGGTATTTTATATATCAATGATGATAATCTTAATAATCCTAGTGAAATAATGAATGTTTATTTTCACCTGTAAGAGTGTCTTACTAATAGTAATTATTCTCTCTATAAAATATAATAACTTACTTTTACAATTGGTGATCTAGCATATCATTCTCTCCACCGGGACATTGAAATGGTGAGCTAGGATCATACCTATAGGCAATAGGGATTCCATATGTTGAATTATAAGGTGACCATTGGATTGTCCAATTAATATTTCAATGTGAATATAACAACCTCTCATGAAACATATAGAAACAATAAAATAGTTTTTACATCGACTTCTTTATTTGTGTGGTCCTAAAATAATATATATTTTGGATATCGATAAATAGAAATATTTATTGGTGCCTTCCATTTATAGAGAACACCATATTACCCAATGAATAGATCATAAGAATACCTAAACGGCATAATATTTTTTTAAGGAAATTATCTCCTCATTGAGATATATTTATTGTTATTATTATATATGACTTCATGAGAAATGGTAAATATACATATGGAGAAAACATCTTGTTGGTGGAGGCATCATATCTACTCGAAGAAACACATATTTTTTCCTTCAAATGTCATCTAAAACTATGGATTAGAGAAACTATGAATTAAAATATAAGACACCAACTCTAAGAAGATGTATTGCATCATTATTTTAAAAATCATGGTCCTTCACAATAGTTCATTTTCCACTTTGATAATGATTTCAACTATAATGTTTGTTCATACATTTTATTTCATGATCTTCTATCATCTCTTTATCCAACCATATTTGACATATTATTTTTCTCCCATTGATAAATCCATGTTCAAATTATAAATCTATGTTGTTATGAAAAGGTGTGATTATACCATTTCCGTTCATAAAAAGTATTTTATATAAGAAATTTCACAAAATAAATTGGTTGCAATATTGGAAAGAATATAGATCTTTATCCATGGTATGGCAATGAGGGTAGTTTCAATGGGGATAAACGAGAGAGGGTTAAAACACTTGTGATTGGAATCATATTCAATCCCATCTAACCATTTTATACCAAAATTTAGCCCTAAATCCATAAATTCCCTCTCAAACTAATAATAAATCAATTTTAAATATTTCATGAATTAAGATTAAAATAATTTCATAATTAAAATAAATTACATAATTAAAGACTCACTCACATGGTGATCCCCCATGGGTAAATTCTGAATAAATTAATTTTAAACCATACTTAGTATCCACCTAGGCCATTTTATAATAAAATCCCAAGCCTCTCATTTTAATTCATCCATAATTTTCAATAAAATTTATAGAATAGATATAAATAAAAATAAAACCAACTAAATAATACAATAAATATACGAAAATCCTAATGTTGTAAATCTTTAGAGATCCCCTCTATCAATGATAAACAAAATCCTTGTAATATCTTGATTATGACAACATGATTTTTCAAAATAATCTCCCAAATTATTGATTAAATTGTAAATAACCATTGGAGATTACAATAGGAAGATACTAAGTATGAATCAATATAGAGTTGTATATTTTCTTCAATACATCCTTTGTAACAAACCATGCATGAATCTAAAATTAATTGATGAAGATTTCACTCATAGACAAAGAGATAATTGAATAAAATAACATAGTATTTTTCCATAACTCTAGATAAAACACTAAAATTTCTCTTTTAAACTTCATTTAATCATTTTACTAAAATTTTAGATAAGTCATGAAAAATCATCAAATTTTATTTCTATCTAAAAAAATTGACACGTTATCATTATTATTTATTCCATCAAATATATGGTTTTTGACTTTATAATACTGTATACATAAAACTATATCTACATTACCTAATTTATATTCCTTACATAATGATTGTTTCATAAAAAAATTCATAAAAAATATATATCTTTCTCTGCATAATATATAATTTGATACGTAAGGTTATATATGGATTGATTTCCATATGTAATATATCTTCAATGGGTAATGCTTTTCTCTGGGGGGAATAAATCCAAGAGTAATATATTTAAAACATTATGTAATTTAATTTTAAGATAAATCAATAAATAACATTTTATATTATGTGTGTGGTATCCCCATTTTTTAAATCTGAAACACAATATATTTCTTTGTATGTATTGTTTTCTCACTTTCTTAATAAAATATGATTCATTTTTTTGGATATGTACGGTTTTTCATAATGGAATAAAACCCATCAATATAAAATTTCCCACTATATGTCATATTTTCATCTCAAATTTATAGTTTTTTACTTGAAGAAAAAATGAATATGAGTCGAATTTACTTATATATCATATATTATTTCATACAAAAGAAAATTGTTTTAGAAAAATTTGATACATAAAATATTATAATAAATATTTAATATATTTTTCCTTCCATGAATAATGTTTTTATCCTCCTATATAACATATATATTGTCTCCCTAATGATACATATTTATTATTACATGAAGAATCATTTGAGCTATATTATAGAAAAAATTAAATGAGATTACTATCTACATTCCCTTTAAAATCATGATCATTAAAACCCTTACAAAATTTTTCCCCAAGTGATTTTTTTTTCAAAATATAGCTATGAGGCTCACCATTTCTCCTAACAGAATTCCCAACTAATTAATTAATCTTGACACCTCTATATATTTGAATTATATTTTGTAACCCCATGGTCAAATTAAAATCACCATTCCCACATACATGATCTATAACTTTGACTGTTTTCCCACAGTCACCTTTGACACTGTGACACCCCATATTCCTCTAACAACATCTAAAAATGTATCATTTTTTATATTATATACAATTTATTCCTAATAAGAATTCAAATTTTCAAATCATCAAATGGTTTATGAAAAAATTCTCAAAAATTCCTCTAATTTTTCCAACCCATAACAATGAAATTCCCTAAATTGATCAACATTGTAATGAATACCCTATAATATTAAATCATATCTATTGCGGACAGAACTAATTATATAAATATGAAATTAATCTATATGAAATAATTAATGAAATACAATACTCAATAAATAAATATATATATAATTTTCTTTGATCTTGGTGGACTCTAAAATAAACAAAGAAAATATCACTATTTATACTATAATAATATATTTTAACTTAATAGAAATTGTGATGTGTCAGAGAAAATCAATAATTATTCATTATTAAAATTTTTATATATGCATGTAAACCCAATTTCAGAAATAATATGGAACTATAACTCATACTTAACTCTATAAAGGTATAAATACACATTTTAATATAAATTAGATAAATTAATAATCCATGTCATCTATGAGACTTATTAGTACACTAATATGAATTTTTTTATCCAAGACGATTTTTTGGAATAAAAATTATGGGCATGGTATTATTAAATAAAAGAAATAAATTTTTCACTTCTTCAATTGATTTCAGATTTTTCTTTGAGAAACTCTCTATATTTTCTAATTTTATGTAGTTTCAATATATCGACCTTTTTGGACACTAAAATTCAATCATCCAACATTAAATAAAATATAAATTTTTTTATTTCAGGTCAACAAGGAATTATAGTAAATATTTTTATAGTATCTCACTTCACGAATGATCCTAAATTTATCATATAGTCTATTTGAAATTTATTAATTCATTGATAATAGAAAATAGATATGATCTTTTTCTTATCATCATACTATTTCATATTAGGATATCATTCAATTGGAATATAACTATAATTTCCGCCCATTTTAGGATTTTTATTCCATCACCTAATATATTTTATTCCATACTTTTCAGAATCGAAAATTATATCCATGGAATTATATCTTTAAGGATGAAAAAAATTCAGGTTTAGATAAGTCATATACATCATTAATTATCTTATTTAATCAATTATCTAATTTAAAATTTATTCTTATAAATATATTTAAATGAAATATCATCAACATCATAACAGATGGAAACTGGGGATTCTTCACATTTAATGTTTTTAAATTTATGGAATTAGTCATTGTAAAAAAATAATATTCTAAGTTATCACTAAATTGTCATTTCAATATTTAATATAACCTATTCATATATTTCCCTTGGATTGAGTCATTTAATATCTGAGACACGAAACCCATTTATTTTTAAATTTTAGTGTTTGTTCATTTTCATTATAATTCTTCAAACCATTATTTTAAGGTTGTTTTCAACACTATATTTATCGAGAATAAATTTTTCATTAAATACTTCAAATATTCATTGATGTTTTTGAATATTCCATTCATTTTTTATAATTCATTTCTAAAATATTGAATATTCTCTTATAGTATTTTTGTATCTTTTTATACCATTTTTATTTTTTCGACAACGATTACGTTTTCAGGTAGGATTACTTTATACGTATAGTATTTTATATGACGAGAAATGATTTTTATATAATTTCCATCATATTTATGGTTTTAATTTCAAAATAATCATCCAATTAAAATAAAATTCTGTTAATATAATCCATTTTATATACAATTAACTAATTTTTGACATGAATTGTTTTTGAAATAATTTTTTTATTAATATATAATTACTTTATTTATAATATATATTAATTTTTAAGTGTTTTATTTTAAACTTTTATCTTATTCATATTAGCATAGATCATATGAACTATGATTCTATGACCATACCCCTGATTTTATTGAAATTTAATGACATTTTTCTCATTGGGTTTTTATTCCTGCATTACCAATTTAATCTATAAAAATAATCAAGGTGTCAATTGTTTCACCCTTACTGATTGATTTATCTTCCAGTAAAAAATTATACAATATAGGAATCTAATATCTAATAATTATGAATTATTAATGAGTGTTTAGAATCCAAATTCATGCCCCCCAAAATAACATAATTCTCAATTTGGGAAATTTTCATTAAAGAAAGTATCATTTAAATGTTCATGAACATATAATGTTCATTGAATATTCCCATTAACCAAATTCCCTTCCATAATTATTTTATATGGGCATTAATGTATCTTCATGATGACTCTATAAACTATGCATCACATTAAATATTTCTTATATAATATGTTTTTGGATATTTTAATATAATCGCTATATTATAAATCATCATTCTCATATTAACATGAAAATCAATCAAAAATATAATAAACAAACGAATAATTATAATATTAATATAAACTAATAATTTTTAGGTTTTTTCATTAAAATTTATTGAATTTAAAAAAAATTCCCAATATATAATATAAATGTTAATAAGTTTTTATTTTGAGGACCATAAATATAATCATTAGCACCAATCTTGACACAGCTTGATGGATTCTAATTTCAAAAAATACTACATATTGATTTAAACTCATCAGATAAATTAGATGAATCCTTTGACTATTTTATCAATTTTTGTTACTTGAACAAGTAAAATTAACCCTATTTTATGTATAAATTAGGGATTCCTAATTCGTATTTCGATGAAAATAATTTTTCACCTTTTTATATATTATAAAAATTACATACACTATATTAACATGATAAAGTGAAATTTTTTTATCATTTTACTCCATAGTATCTTTATGAATAAATAAACATTAAAAATTACTAGACATTAGATATTTATAATGTTAATTCCCTAATATGTAGAAATATATCCAAATTTATTACAGTATTATTCGTTACATATGTTTCTATTAAATTATCTTATATCAATCATAAATTAATTTATTCGATAAATAAAATAAATAATATTATGACTAGAGTACCTAAAATTTTACAAGATTTAAAATTATTATTATTGGGTTAACCTAATATAGTGTAATCATGAACTTCCAAAAATAGAATTTATAGAATTCTGGGAATTTATCCTACTGGATGATTATGGTTATCTCTAAGGAACTCCATTAATCACTCATTATCTCTTTCATTTATTTATGGTTCCACATATTCTATTTTATAAGAAATCTTGAGAAATGGGAATGGGTTAATGTGTGATTAATTATGAGAATAAAATGTAATTATTGACAGTTTAGACCCAAAATGTATCATTAAAAAAGAAAGAAAATTAATACTTAATAGAATAGTTTTAGAACCCTATTTTTTCACAATTTTTTTCTTAATCCCACTTAATATATAATTATTTATAATTTCTTAGCCACCACCCATCATTTATTTAAGAGGAATTCAATGTTATTTAAATATATTCATCAAAAGAAAACATTTAATTCCTAAATGGTACTAAATAATTAAGATACCTTAATAGAGGGATTTCATCCATCAAAAACCGAACTCTAATATATTCAATTTCAAATATCAAAACATAAAACATCAATGTATATTATATAATATAAACTATGTTTAGGAAAAAAATTTGATTGATGAAGTGGTGGTTAAATTTAAAGGTGATAAAAGTATATAAACAAACCATCCAATTTAACTATCCACAATCTAATATGAAATAAAATAAAAACATACAATAAATAAAAAAAAGAGTTCAAAAACACCATTTTCTCCCACATAGATCAACACTAAATGTTATTTAGCCAATAATAGTGGTTCTTCAAGAGTCACAATGGAAGGTAAATACATGGTATACAACAATAAACTAAGACATTATAAAAATAAAACTACCAATTTATATAAAACTTTTCTATATCTTGATGATATTGACATCCAAAAAGGGAGAACCAGTTCAACTATAAAAGTTTCTAGAAAAGGTTCATTCTACTTTTCATGATTGAATATATTCTTCTCATGGGAAATTATAAGGTTTTACAATATCATGGACATGGATATTATTTATGTATTATTATATATAATATTATTTATATAGTTTTAGATCAGCATTATTCATTTACAGGTTTAATATAATTATACAGATCTAATGTTTAATCTTACCTAGACATTTGAATTTTCAAATTAATATACTATAGAAATATTTTAGTTATACATGGGAATTCATTCTATATATTTAATCTAATATAAGATATTATTATAATTCAGGGTTTGTTTTATCCTATACAAAATGTTAAAATAAAAAATTAAATTTATTTCCGTTGATTTTTTTTAAAAAAAATATATTATAATCATCAAAATCTAAATTTAGTTCATGTTATTAATAAGTTTTATATATCCCTAAAAAAATTAAAAATATTACTAATTCTATTTTATTATATAATTATTTGGGATTATGATTTTCATATAATGTCTAAATAAATACTTAATAGGGGTGGATTGAGTTCTTAAAAAAAACATAACTTTTTAATCACTCTCTTCAAGGTAAGTATGTTCTATTATTTATTTTGTATATTACAAGAAGTGGGAATTAATGAAGAATGAAAAATACCATACATGAAATCTTTATAGTGGTTTGTGTTACTAATAACCTAATTTACACTCCACCAATTCTTTAATCTTTGAGTTTGGTGATTTTCATTATACTCTCTCTTTTTTTTAGGGCTCCAAGTTATGTTCAAGTAGCTACCACATGTTACAATTTTTTATGATAATTTAACCAGTGTATCCCTTTAAAAATTCATATCCCTCATCCTAGAAAACTCATTAAAATGATAAAAGATAAAAAAATTGAATAAGAGAAATTTGGAATCCGATGAAACTCACAGTTTCATGATTCAATAGACAGAAGAAGACAAAATGTCCATAGAAGATTTGATTATTCTTTGTTTAGATTTGGAATATCATATATTGAATAATACAATATTTTCATCATAATAAATTTACAGTATCATTAATAATTTTAGTTTTTGATTGATTAATGAATAATGAATTTTTTTTCTATACGAATAGTCATTATACATGAAGGTTAAACTCTTCTATTTATAACTCTTCATTTGAATTTGAACTAAAAGAACTTTATAAACCCAATGGTCAAATGGATAATCCATTTAAAATTTTATTAGTCACGTTATTAATGTAATGTATACTTTTCATCCAAATATGATATAAACCTCTATTATATAGGTAGAATAATTATTTTAATGAGATCATCCCATTATTTGAAAAAATAAAACTTTTCCTAAAACATTATTTCATGATTTATAAAAATCATTTATTGACTCACATAACATAAAATGATATTATATGAAAACATAAAAAAAAAGGGATGGAGTATCATTATATTGAATATCTACAGGTTTACATAATAATTTTTAGATAACAATACGATATTATTAATCTTATGATATAATTTTCAGAGTTTATCTCTTTCAAAAACTTCATCCAATCATCGATTTATTCATTGAATAAGATAAGATATATTAATTTACTATCTATGATAAATCATTCATGATAGACATAATAAGATAATATTCTACATCATATTGATAAATCTCTTTAACTTATTTCCATGATGATTGTAAGATAATTCTTTATGAATATACTTTTAGTGAGATTAACGATTTTTATTAATTTAATATTGACTAAGGAATTTGATTTTTGGAAACTCATAAGGTAATTTACATATTTTAAAAAAAATAACTTTCTTACATAGTAAGATGGCCTTTTATTATAGATCAATAATAAGATATTGTACTTTGGTGCAGAATACATTTTAACACAAGTACTGATATTCCATCATAAGATCAATCTTTTATGCTTATGATAATTCTCTAGAATAAGATAAATTCTTTAAAAAAATAATATATTTTATAATGTGTAAAGAGGATAAATCTAATAATATAAAGTGATTGGGGAATATATAATTTAATTTTCTATTTATTGAATAAAACAATTATATTGTAACAATATTTAGAGATATAATCCGAAACACTATGGATATTATAGTTAAGAAATAAAAAAATATTTTGGGAATAATTAAAAAAAAATATAAACTGATTTTTTGGTATACTATAAATATTCTTAATAATATCCCCATTTTGTATGATCACAAAACCCATTAAATTATAAAAATGGTTTAAATAAAAACGAATGAAAAAAATGATTTGTGTTTTTAACTTATTCTATTCTCCCCCATTTTGTTATATCGACAAAGAAACATAATTGAGAAGAATAAAATCATTTTAAATCATTGGATAGTTTAGTTTTGCGAATAATATATAATGAATATGAATATAATTTTTAATGGGGATTTAAAAAACATATAGTTAAGAATAAAAATTATGAAATACAATATAAAGTCACAAAGAAACTTATAAATATGATAATGATAAGTCTATTATAATAAATTATAATGGGTGTAAATTTAAATTTTCAAAGTAAATACCCTTTAAAATGTTTTTTAGTAACCCGATAATACTATTTGAATATTAAAATTATTTAATAAATAATTCTTATATAGAAGGACGATATTATGTTTCTGGTTTATTAAAAGACATTATTTTGTTTATTACTTGGGAAAAAGTAGTGAATGGGGAATCATCACAGTCACTAATAATAGTTCCCAAGGTAAAAAAATAACCTCTAATTTTTGAATGATATCTAGAAGTAGTCCTCCAGAGAACTAAATTGGATATCAATAAAAGATTCTTGTTCAATGGAAATTTCAATGTGATATACAGGAGTTGATGTTATATTAGTTAAAGATGTATGAAAAGTAAAATAACATATTATAGTATACAAGATATTTTCTATTGAGAAAATATTCGTTGGATAAAAATAACATTCTAAAATTATTGGGATTTTGTGGCATGATAAAAATTAATGGAAGAACCTAGAGTATGTTTGTCTCAAAGGTGATACAACACCTCTGAACACATGTAAATAATTTTGACTATATCATTTTCTATTGTAGTATAATAGGGTTATGAACCCATTAAAATATTTTTTAGTAATGTTACCTATGTAGTAGTTAAATATACCTTTTCTAAATATAGGACTGGTATTTTCAAAGAATCCAGTTTATTTAATTAAAAAATACAGAACAAGCATCATCAGTTACTTCATTAACAATAAATGGGACCTAAAAATACATTGTATCTATAAAGGAATATTATTTTTCATTATAAGGCAATAGTATTACAATGAATAAAAGGCTCAAATGATGTTTACCAGCCAAAAATTGTAATAAAAAATAGTTATTTTATAAACACCCATTCATTTTTACTAACCATGCTGAATGAATACTTGTATGCATTTGGGAATGAAAAAAGGTATCATAAATTACCAAAACATTATTCATATCTAGAGTATGGATATCCTTCTAATATTTATAAATATTAGTTGTTAATATTCATGGAATGATTGGAATATTCTTGACATCAGAGACCAAACTATTATAGAGTTGTTTTAAAGAATATTTTGAAGGAAATTTTAATTTCACATAATAAATCTCAATAGTCATGATTTATATAGAATTAGAAGCATCTTCAAGATTCAATTCCATAATATAATGATATATAGATCCTGAGATAAAGGATTATTTATTTTTTAATTTTGATACTTTCTCCATCACTGATTTAATTAATGATCTAAATATATCAATGTCTTGGTGATTAAATCTAGATGAGAAGTCGATATATTATTTATATACTCAAATTGAAATAACACTATCCCCTGAATACTATATAGATCTTCCATGGAAACAACATGTCCATGAATATTCCTCAACTCTCCATGAAACTCAATAAAATCATTTTTCAATACATTAGCTGTATAAATTGGATCATAATAACATTCAAGAGAATTTTCATCAATCAGATCAATATCAACAAAAGGAATGTCACAGAAGATATCATTTCACTGAATCAATAATGAAGTTCCCTACTGTACATAATCACTTTAAGCTATATATAATGAAATAATTTTATCAATGCATTTGTGTTTTTCATATTGGGGATATTATTAAGTGTGAAATGTTTTAAAAAATTATAAACACAAATTTTATAGCTATATTCAAAGTATCTTTTTTACCTTCTTCGATCAATCTTATTCTGAACAAATTGCATCATGATAGACAAAACAAAAAAAATATTATAACATTTTATCTAGTCTCAGAAAGTGGTGGTAATTCAATGAGAGGAATAACACCATATGTATCATATATGGTTGTATCTTGACCAACATTATCCTTAATTTTAAATGACATAGAAAAATATCCCCTTGTAGTAGAAAATACTAGAAGAAAATGTGTAACTGTTGAATGTGATGTTGTATCTATCACTACTTGACATGCTTCTAACTCTACATTTGGAAGTGTTTCATCCCGAGTTTTTATCTCATTTGATATAAAAATATTTAAACCATGTCATTTTCCAAAAGAGTCTTTGTTTTTATGAGGCCCTCTACACACATACTTGAAATAGGTTACACTATGGGGGTAGTCCTAATTGCAGTAACATGTTCTTATATGTCTATATAAACTATTTCTTAAGATGTATCATCTAGAATGTCAGATGTATTTAGTTCCATCTCCTCATTGGTTCTAGTTAGAAATAAGTTTCTCTCATAAGAACTCAAAAAGTTAAAATCTATTTTACAATCCAAACACTTATTTTTTTTATACCATGAATGCATATAGTTATGGATTCATCCAGTATTACACTGGAATGGATTGAGATTACTGTTAACATAATTATAACTGGATATAAATTAACATTCTTGTTATGATCATGGAATATGTATCTCATTACATATCTATCATTATTTTTTGCGTTATATATAAAAAAATTATAATAAGGTCACAACCTAAAAAATCATCATAAACACATCATTATGTTTGGGTATGCTGAATTAGATAAACATCATGAAATAATTCCTTTCATGATCCATGTTCATTACACGATTATTCTCCACATCAGGTGTTCCAAACAGATACATCATTATCTATGGATTGATATACTCAAAAATAAATGATAAAAATGTAATGAAATAATATTTAAATTCATGATGACATATAAATACATCATATATTTATATTGAGGATATAAAAAATAACTTTTTGACTTTTGGTAACCATAAATTTTTGATTTATGGTAACCATTACTTTTTGATTCATGATGACATATAAATACATCATATATTTATATTTAGATTCATGATGACATATAAATACACCATAGTATATCTATCATGTATTGATAACTAAAATCTATGGCATTTTGCTCAACACATTCTTTATCGATATTGATCACATTGATCTTACCCCATCCCAACTATTTTATCCATTAATTTTCTCCATCAGATAAGATAAGTTGAAGTTAAAAAGGAATAGGGAAATGAGTGTGAAAATGGAAGGAAATGAGGTCTCTAAGGCATATAATGGGCTTACAGATAAGACTAATTCTCTTGTTTTTCTGGTATAACTGATGGGTTTCACAATAATATTTTATTGCTAGTTAAAAAAATATCATTCCACGTGTTGTACTATGAAATTATTTTCACTAAAACTATGGATATAATTCTATAATTAAATATTGATGATAATAATTTACTAAATATATATTTTCATGAATTAATTATAAAATAATTGAAATATAATAAACTAAAATTTAACATTACTAATTATGATTTGATAATATAAAATCTGTTACAAGGAAAAAAAGTTTTCTAAAATGGCTTCTTGTTTATATTTTTTGAAGTAAATTTTGATGATATATTACATTTTTGTGAATTATCCCTTTAGAAATTATTTCCTAGATAAATTTTATTTGTTTTATAATGGTTTAGTTGGTTTATTGAAATGTTTATAGAACTTATGTTAACATAATTATAATAAAATATTTAATATTGGATCCAAAATACATTAGGTTATGTTTCATTCATTAAAAAAAATAAAAAAAACATTCCAATGTAATATATATAGCTTCAACACTGGATAAAGAATAGAGTTTTGTTTCATACTAGAACATGATACTAAGTATTTTAATAGGAAATTATAGGTTCATGATGTTGTCTTACTATATATTCTACCCCCATAATTTTCAGCACCAATGTATGAGATCAAATTAATATCATATGTTTTTGGAAAAAAAAATAATGAAACTAGATTTCTATTAAATCCCATTTTTTCAATACGTAAGATACGATTTTGTTGGATTATAATGAAATTTGAGAACACAATGTCTAGACTATTTTCAGTGATATAATGTTTTCTACTAATTATTCTCTTGTATATATTATCATCAACTAGTTTTCCAGCCTCATATATGTCATGCTTTACATTGGAACTCATTAGAGTTGAATAAGTCTAACCATATTCATTTGTATAAATTAAATAAACGGAATTAGATATTTTCATTATCCTAAAGAATTCCCAAATTATTTTGGATTAATTTGGAATGCATGAAAATATTTTAACTCACCCATCATGCTCATCAAAAACACATTATTCTTGTTTTTATAAATTCCTAACACAAATTTTCCTTTGATGACCTAAAAATTACATCATCAGAATATATTTTGATACGAAAATCATCATATTATGTTACATTAAAAAATAATGAGGTCTTCCAGTCCCACATAAAATATAATTGATATAAAATGAACATAATAATTCATTCCATGATCTATGTTCTTATTTTATGACAATTATGATCTTTTATAAAATGAATTTGTAAAATGATGGTATTAAGAACCTAATGGTTGTTTATGATACCCTTACATTATTTAAATTCAATTTAAAAATATATATTTGACATAAATATGATATTATTTGATATTTATTTGTTATTTATATGATATTAATAATAAAATAGATTAGAACCTTGATTCTGGGGGTATAGTTTCTTCAAAAATTATTCCTTCTCCATGATTATAATTTTTTTCAAATAACATATATCTTTTCCAGTAATAAAAAATTATTCATGAAAATTTATCCCAAATACCCAATTAGTTTTAATATTATAATAGAGAGACGGTATATTGACTTATTATATTGCCTTGTTCTTGTTGAACTGGTTCAACACTTCTAACATTGTTAAAACTCAACACTTATATGCTAAAAGAAAAATATATCGTTCTAGGTTATAGTTTTGATAAAATTATTTAAAAGTGAACAAGTTTCCTACATTCCTTCTATTAATAAATAAAACAACTATATTACCTATAATTATTTGTAGAGTATTGTGATAAAGGTTTCTAGTTTTTCTAGGTGACACGTATTCTCATCAATAGTGTCAATAATTTTAGGATTTTGTGTACTAAAATCAGTTTCCAAATAATCATACTTTCCATTGTAAAATATAGTTTTTGATATCATGCCTTAAAAAATAATCACTTATCTCATAATATTGATTCATTTTATTATTAAAAGGACCACTCTCTTAAAATTTCACAAGAGCTGTTTCCCTAATAATCCTTGAACTTTTGTTGAAAATTCTATTTATTTGGATGTAATTTAATATCATAGTATGATTCATTCATAAATTTTTCAGTAAAATTTATCAAATTTTCCTTGTTTTTTAAGATACAAAAATCATTTACAAACACATTAAAATACCATACCATTATTTTTCTATTATTCAATAACTTTTTGGGTGTTATATTTAACATAGCCCTTATTAGAAATTAGTTAGTGAGAAAACAAGATGATTATATTTCATTATCCAAAAGTAGATTTGGAAGTTATATTCACATAACATAGTCCAGTAAATTTCACACAAGGATGTGTTATTCTTTTCAACGACACCATTCTTTTGAGTTTTCCTAGGGGTATAAAAATTATATCTGAAACCATTTTTTGAGAATATTGAATAAAATTATTAGCTCTCTAATTCCCTTATATGATGTCTTTATAATGTCATGATTTACCTTATTTTTCATATTTCACAATAATTGAGATATTTTGTAAATCTAATTAGGATTCACTCTTAAGCCTAATAAATAAACCCATGAAATTTTTAAAAAACTATTATGTAAAAAAATTGATTTTCCTATTGGGATGTATACTCTGGTATGTACATGTAGATCCATAATGATATATTCTAGGGTTATTGAATACTTGATCTCTATAACTTCTTTAAAAGTGGAATTATATTTCTTTCCAATTTTACATGTACCACATAATTTCTTTTTTTAGAAGATAAGAATATGGAAATAATAAAATAAATTTCATTTAGTAAATTATTTCAATATGTAAATTTAAAAATTTCCCAGTCTTCTATTATTATTCCACAATTCATTTATTTCAAATTTCTAAAAATTTACTCTTAGTATACACAGTGTTTAGATCAAATTTATATAAATTTTTAGTTCTTGGTTCTATATATATAATATATTTTCTGTAAATACATTAGATGATTTTTTAGAAAAAGACATGTAATTCTAGAAAAAGTTTTAAATATTGAATTTTTTTAAAAAATGTTTTTATAATGCTTATGTTTCACCCCAACTTACTGTATTATATTTTTCAATTTTGGGATGGTTTTTAAGAATTATTTCTCTGTCGTAATAATATCCCTTATTAAATAAAATCAACATCCTTATGTTCATGAAATTAATTTTATTGAATACTAATTTTGATAGAATACTAAATACATAACACAGTGTAATATTAAAACATGGTTTTCAAATATAATTTTATGTAATTATTTCATCTTATTCATTAAAACATTCTTTGACAAAAAATTTGAGTTCTTTGTATTTGTTTTTTAAGATTTTGTATATTTTTGCAACATGGTATAATATTAATTTAATTCATTAGAAGATAATTCTTTGTTTATTAGTTATAGATTCATTCTCATAAGAATAATAGTGCAACTCATCTAAATGTTCTATTAAAAAGTTTTTTTTTCAATTTTATTAGATACTATTCTTTTGAATTAGAAGTTATATTTTCACTAGATTCGTAAAAAAATCATTGTGACATAAATGGATTTCATAGATTTATTCATATATATACCCTTCATTAAATAGTTTTTCTTAGAATTTTTTTACGAAGTTGAGGGAAGTCTGGTGTGATATGCATGAGTTTCTTAATATCATATCATCTGAATTCATTATAATAGTCCTCTTCCTTTTTGTACTTATTATAACATTTTCTAAAACCTATTCTATTATTATATATTTTATTTAACAATCCAAAAATCATTGGAAGTTTTAAATTTTATTAATTATTTATTAATGTATCTTCTTCTCGTAATGATTTATAAAATTATATATTATTCATATTATTGTCATATTTATAAGGGTAATCCTTTAATGAATCATTTTTATTCTTAATCGAGTTATTCTGTCTAGCTTTATCTTCTCTCTTGACCTCATGTATCATAATAATTTTCATTAGATCTTTTATTTTATCCTTTTGGCCTCGTTTAATTAGATTATTATAGCCATGTTTCAACTCCATCACGGTGGTAGTATTTTGAATACTTTCATGGCATCATCGGGGTAATTGATTGGTGTTCCTAAACTAGATTAATTATTCCTAATTTCACTAAGTAATTTATTTATTTGTTTGATTATTTCCCCATGAATCATTATAAATTTACGAAACTATTCTTGGATTTATTTTATTGAAGAGAAACCATTTTTCAATAACATCAAAACTTACTTATATAGTAGTCTAAATTTTGATTATATTTTTGACATTTTAAGTCCTTGTTAAACTCGTATGGAACAAGTCAACATATTATAGAATTCAGAGATATATAGTTTAGATAAAAACTATTATCAATATCAACATCACATATTTTATGTAATTTTTTTTGGGAATTCATATGGATTTATGTCATATAAGTAATCATACAAATAATGTTTGTTTTAATATTTGATCATATTTTCCTTCCAACAACCATAATTTTCCCGCATTCTAATAAGATTCTCTTACCATAGATACACATTCGCTATTATCAATAGTTGTGTCCATTTTAATAATTTTTTTAGAATTATACCCTTGAATGTTTTAAATGTGAAGTCACAAGATATATTACCTATTTTTCAATGTGAAAGGATATATAAATATGATATCCTTTTACATGACCTATCCATAAATATAAAACATTCAACCAAAGTGAGAACATATAGAAAGATAGATGAATAAAATAATTTCAAAATACGGTGAATCTCACAATTTCAAGAAGTAAATGAAAGAATATGTGGAAATATACAAAGAGGATATGATTATATTAAGTGTACCTCTAGATGTTTTAAGATTAAAAAAATAATATGTTAATCATATAAAATATAGAGAAGCATAAATATATTACTTTTAGATTGACATATAATGATGATATATTTTATTATGTACATATCAGTAATTCCTGCAGTGGGTAACTCTTATATTTATACCTCTTATTTTGAATTTTATATATAGTATACAGGATAATATCAATGGTAGAGTAGATTATTAACTGTATAAGAAAATATATAGGTTCTCAATGGAATGTCTTATTCATCTCCAAAAATGGAATTATCCAAAATGATAAATAATGAACGAATCATTCTATTGGGTCATTACATTCATGGAAAATGGTGATTTTTCTAAATTTATATTTTTTATTTGGAATTCATCTTTTCTTATGAAATAAAAAGAGCATACTATTTTATTGGAATATTACACTAAAAGTAAGGAGTATTATTGATGTGAATCTATTTCAAATAACATTTTCTTTATAAGATATAATTTTAATATTACCATTCACATAAGAAAATTTTAAGAGTATATCTGTATGATAAAATTCTTCAAATCATTGAATTTTTAATTTTATAAGATAAGATGGATCTACTATTTGGATAAGATTAATCATTCCAAGTAGACCATATAATGTAATATTTTACTTTCATAAGACAGATGAATTTTTTTTTTAAAATTATATATCATCAGAAAAATATTCTACAAATTTAATTTTTTATAATAAAATACACATCACATAATTGTCGACTGACTAAGCTTTATTATTTTAAACATTCAAAAGACAAATATCATTTTTTTGTATGAAAATTTTCTTACCTAGTAAGAGGAACATTTTGTACCCTGTTTCTAAATGAGAATGTACATCTAACCAGACTAAAATTCAATCACATGTACTTTTCTTCTATTATAATATAAATATGTTATGTGTATGATAATCATCCAATTTAAAATAATAACATTCAATAAAAAACTAGATTTCATCATTTATAAAATGGATCTCTTTGTGCATGTAAGTTTATTCTCGTGTAAGAAAATTTACATTGGAATTTATTTGATAAATAAATCCTTTATTATAAGAGTAACTAGAGATATAATCTGAAACACATAGTAAAATATAATTAGAATATAAATTGTGACTTTTTTAATCTTGAAAATGAATAATTTACTAAGATATATTGGAATAACAGAAGTCAGACGAAAAATTATATTAAAGAAATACTAGATTATAATTATTATTTTTGTTTCATACCTAAATGTATTGAATAGAATCTGACAATAGAGAAAGCCTTCCCTAAGGTGTAATAATTTACATCATATGTTTGATTTTTGGAGATTTGATCTCTTTGAAAATCATAAACATCTGATCATTGTCGTTCTTAATGGAAACTCCTAGTGGATCCTTCTTTTATAACTAAGTACAACCATACATTCCAATGCTAGGTGTTTAGCTGGGGTTTCAATCCCAATGAAACATAATGAATTTCATTAGTTGAGGTTATGTGAGGTCAGCCTCATAAAACCCTTATGGTTGTATTAGTTCATACTTTGGGACTCATACAGATTTATGATATGTTTATGAACCTCTTCTTAATCATGATACATGACCGATTACCCTAGCATAATTATTATAGGTTTATTCTCATGATATGAAAAAGAAGGTGAATCTCATTTATGAACAAATGAAATGGTGTCTCAGTAGTGAATCAATCAATATGTATATGAGATTATCCTTCATTTTCTGAGTAATGGGTACTTTCTTTATATTCTGAAGCCACATTACCATGTAATTTGTATTTTTTCCAAAAAAATATATGATTAATAATATTAGGGTGGGATTAAGCCATTTTTCTGTGTCAAATGTATCATGGTCATTGTAGGAATCAAAACCAACAAAGTTTTTTTAATCCGGTGACATTTAACATCATGATGAAAGGGCTTACATAGATACGCTAGGGCACCATGTGTTCAAGCACTTGTTTTGGTGGTACTTCCATAATATCCTCACTATATAGAGAATTATAGTTGTTGTATTTCAACCATATTCATATTCCACAAGTGGATAAGGTAGGGTGAACATCCCACATGAATGATTAGAACCCAATAGTTGAGATATTGGAGATGTAAGTGGTCTTTCCCCAGAATAACGGTTTATTTGAGATTGGTCTATGAAAATTCCTCATATGTATACTGATTATTGATGAAATCATAGTTCTCATTTTTCATTCATGCCTTTGGCACTAGGATTAAGATAGATGACTTCATGATGAAGAAAATATATTATACCACTCATCAAAGCATACATATTGACATTACCCTATATAGTGGAGATACATGAGGTCAATGTTATGACTATTTCAACTCTAAAAGATCATGTGAGCTATTCTCGATGTGATACTCAAGGGATATCAAGTAATCAGTATAATTATACATTGGTGTGGGGCTTATGAACATGGAAAATCCTTATAAGATTTTATTATTGTTCTCATTCCTCAGTGATGTGTCATACATATCTTCTTTATATAAGTAATACTAGACACTATAGTTCGATTGATTGGATAATAAAAACTTTTGTTTCCCAATGACTTTATATATATTTATAGTGAAGATGAAATGATGATTTCAAATCTCTAATCCCATAAAATCTATGATCTTTTCTATAAATAAGGGATTGAGTGCAATAAATTCTATTTCTTATGGATGTTGGGATTAAGTGTTGGGAATGACCTGGGAGTGGATGATATGAAGATCCGGACTCAGGGAGACATCCTAAGTATCCTAGTTATTATAGGTTTTAGAGTCTATACAGTACATATCTCAGGGCTTACACTCTGACATTGCACGACTGATCCAGGATTAGACCCCAAAAACATACAATGTCATCATGTATGGGAAATCCCGTTTTGAGATGAGAATATTGTTTTGTGCTACTTATCGAGGCATGCACATTGAGTTTTCCCTTGAAAAATTAATATGGACCTCAAACCTCTATGAGGTTTCCTACATATCATGGTTATTGGAGGATTCAGTGTTTTTGTAGTTCTGTTGGTCAGAGATAACACTATACATCTTCCCTATTGATCGTGGATCACAAACAAATGATGGAAAATGTAATTAAGTCATTTGATGTTCTTGCTAATTAGGGATTAAAATATTATTCTGCTAATCTGGGATTACACTCTGACATTTCTCGATTGATCAGGTCATATAAACAAAGGAAATGAATGTCATTAATACATAGGATTACCTTTTTGATATGGATTTATCTAGTAAAGGGTGTCCCATAACCCATCTATCTTGTCTGGAGGACATCACAAAGCTTGAATGGATTTTCTAGAGGGTGTCACATAACCCAGCTAACATTCCTTGGTGTCATCACAAGAGCTAACCAACACATAATGAGGGTGTCACAAGAGTCAATGTGACATATCTGGGAGGGTTTTTAATGACATAGATCACATGTATGGATGTTATATCATGTATTGTCCATAATGTTTGGTATGTAGTGTGAGTCTTGGATACTTTATTGGAGGTATGTGTAAGTCTCGACGGACATCATGAGATTTGGTTTAAATGGATGGTTTCTACAAAGAGGCTCAACAGAAATGAGAATGTGCTATTATATAAGTCCTTCCTCATGTTTAGAGGACATTTTGATACTTGAACATCAAACCCATAGATTTTAATGTGACATGGGTGACATTCCCTATGGGAACCTGATGATATTGATAGACACTTCCATAGGACTTTTCATAACCCAAATAAAATAAAAAATGAGAACTGTGAGATATGGGTGACATGTCCTGGTGTTTTCACGTGTCGTAGATTACTTTCATGAATTGCATGAGGGTTAGAGAAAATGTTATTTACCTAATTGGTCATCTATTTTTTTGTTACAGCCTTCATATTAGGAATTTTATAGATTTATTCAGTGTCAATTTATTTTATGTCTCATGTGATTTTACATTTGTGTGGGATGTCCCTAACATTTCCTTATAAAACTCATCATGTGATCTATAAATGATCAGATGATGTCATTTGTGTATACTGCATGATATCACTAGTGGTACTCAGGTCTTTTACCTGATTGAAATCTCTTTCACTCATGATATTAGATACATTGAAAAATCCACTCTAGCTATAGTGAAATGTTCCCATAGTTTATCCATAAACAATGAGCTAAAGATCATTTCTATCTTGCTGGGGGTGGGGAATTTAAATTACCAACCACCATAGTTGTTGTTCGGTTTTTATGGTGTATGTAGCAGGAATATTGGCCAGGATCAATGAAGGTTTTTAGCACTACATGTTTTTGAGAGTTTCTATTATTAATATTTTTTAGGGAATCACCCAATATTTAGTGACTGTGAGTCCCTCCATTCGTTGTATCCTTTTTTGGTCTATTATCAATTAATGGGGAATGTTATGATCTTTCCCTCATCCCAAGGGACCTCCTTGTTGACATATTGACATTTCCGACGACATTCACGAGATCAGGGAGCCTATTCAAAGGCAATCATGTTTCCTTTGATGAATTTTTTAATATGCTTTATGAGACAATGATAGATTTTTTGGAGTCATTGTGAGACTATGATGAAGACTTCTTAAGCATGTCGCACAAATATTATGACAACGAGAGGCTCACACCACCTCAAATTTTCAATTCCTTTTCTTACTTTCTAATGGTCGTGAATTATGTGTGATTTCATGAGTAATTTCATAAACAATTAATAAAAATATTGATGATTCGCCATGTGACAAAAAAGGCCATATAGATATGCTTAATCACCTTATGGACAAATACATCCATTCATCCTTAAAGAGATTTTGGGGGAACATGAATTTTTCCTGTCATACATAAGGCTTTTCACATGATGAGGATGAAACACCGAATGTCTTTCTCCAGATGAGGAAGACATGTCACTATAATCTCACAGTGTCTTATGTATTGCAAATGGAATGTCACATGTATTTTATGACTGTGAGTGTCTCCCACCTCCTCCATTTTATTTCCTTTGTTTTATTCAACAAAAGATCATGGTATTTTCTAATTTTAATAGACGCTTCCATTAAAAAATTTCCTTCCCAATGGAAATGTATCGCATGGACTTTACAGTCGTGAGAGGACCATGCCTTTTGGAAATTTTCATACTACTTTTTCAGAGTATGTTTTAGATGTTTTTTATGGAACTCACCAATGAAAAACCACAATGCTAGGAAATTTTATTTAGCTTCTTACACATGACATGTTTTTATACATTGTGTCTTCATAAGGGTAGGATGACTTTCCAAAAGTGTCTATGGGGGATCTGCTCCAGGTTATGTACTGTATATGTTTCTTTCACATGGCCATATATTATTCAAGTGAATGTGAATTCCTTGAAGGCTGACATGATCCATAAGAGTTAGAAACAATCATCTTCATCTTTTTTTGAGGAAAATAATACATATATCTGGTATTTATTCCTTTGTGTATTTGATGATGCTCAATTGCTGAGAATCAACAAATCCCCCTCCCCCTCATAAGTGATGTCTATGGGTTCCATGGATTGGTTCTATAGAATTTAAATTCCCACCCGAGTCTTTAGTGATAGCGTGAACCATTTTCTTAGGTGATGTTGGTTTACTGGGAAACACATGGTTTTACACAAAATTACATACATAGTGTTGAAAGAGAGACATTCATTTCCCCACCTACAACTACCACTAAGTGATTTTGCATTTCCTACATTTCACACCTTAGTCATAAAACAGTTAAGCGATACCTAATGGCGAGACTTGTTTATGAGCCATTGCTATGACCCCCTTCGTGAAAACACTTTTGGAAGACCATTTTTCCTTGGTGTATGCTCGTTGCAACTGTGAACCATACATTGATAATATTCATGAACATCAACCATGAGGACTATGAGTGTCTAAATGGTTTCATGGGATTTGTTGTCTAGATCATATGATCGATAAATTATCATGTGATGCATGTGACAAAGTCCAGGTCATGCGATCATGATTTTGCCAAGGGGTCATGTGATTCCATGATGTCTTGTGGGATCACATGGCCTAGAAGACCTTTGGGGTTCATGTGATTTACAATACCTTATGTGATTCATGAATTCCATTGTTAATTCATTTGTTGTGCATGATGTCGGAACATTATGTCTCTATTTGGACATGTTTTTATTTTATCTATCTTACATACACCTATTTATTTCATTCATAAAGATTTTAGTTTTTGGAAAGGATTCTCAGCTATATAAATCAAAAGGTCTATTATTGCTACAAATTTCACAGCCGATCCATGATATTATGTGTATACTAATAATGATATCTTGAAGATATTAATATCATACAAGATTCAGAAATTTATCTTATCTCAATGAATTCCTTTGTACGGGTTTGGTTCCAAGGATGATCCTATCAGTCATCCTCCAGATTTTAATATGAAATCTCACTAGGTGTTTTCTCTCCTCGAAGGTTATTAGATATCAATCTACAAGGATGGATGACTGACCAAAAATCTGTCCATGGGGTTGTTATATATATTTGAAAAAATCACCCTTGGGTCCGGATGACTGATTTTTGTCCTCAACCTATCTCTCATAACTATTTGATTATATTTTCATACACTCTGATAAACCTAGTGGCAATTAGAGTAATAAATTGTATATTCACCCAGGTGGTAATTTATCTGTTGAATGGTTCTATACCATCTTGGTCATGTACTGCTACAGGGACTTTCTAGAAAATTTATACATGGTTAATGTTTATAGAGCTATTTGGATCTCTTAATTTATCATATATCATTAGCCCGATCGTCTTTGAGAAATGATCAATTGTTGGGGCCTTGGAACTAAAAAATTACATATATCCCATTATTAAGTGGGAATCATCATTTGGGACGACTTTATAATGGGTGGGATTCCCCCTCTTAGAGATATGTATGATGAAATTATACTAGCTATAGATGTTTGGGATGATCCCTCACATACTCCCATTTGGGACAAAAAATTCATATCATTGGGAAGGATAATATAAAGAAAGTGATGATGATGCGCTCACTCATTTCATTGAAGTACTGGATTAATAAATTAATTTTCAACAGTGGGGTCTTGAATACTACCACACATCCTCATCGATGACCTTATCAATGGGTTCACTAAATTTGTAGCTTGTATCGCTCCATCATGGATGTTGGGTAATATACCTCATGTGTCTATCAATTAAAGATAAATAATTCCTTGGTACTTATTATGGAAGTTATCATTTACATGAATTTCAGTGGATGAATTTTCCGTGACGGGGATATGGACTCATGGATCGATGTCACCACACAGGTGATGATGCTATGGTTAGTGGAAGATCATCATATTAATTTGGTAGTGCTAGTAATTTTATGCCTTTATCAACTACTCATACATATTAAACTAGGTAGACCCCCTTATAGGATCAATGGTGGTCCATAGATTTAGTTTAGATGGATACGAGAGTATTTTCAATGTTATGAATAATAAAATGCATCTCGTATCCAAGGTACAAAAGCCAATCCTATAATTCTAAAAATATCTAGGGTGGAGGCCATTTCTCTTAGCCTAGTTGAGTTTAAATATTCAATAAACTAGTCTTGTAACATTGATTTTACTAATACGATGCACCAGATGTGTGGATTATTGATGACAATAGTGGTTCCCTTGATGAACAATCTTATATGATATATCCTTGTGATTGGGTCCTCATTGTCATGGTGGATGAGATTATAATCTATATTCATTATATTCCATATAGAGTTTCTGCTCTGTTTGGTTGTATACAAGGGGTCTCCCCTCTTTCCTACGCTATCATACGTGGAGAAAATCATTCGGGGCTCATTCATTAGTTTTGGAAGATTCAATCACATGAAGATATAGAGCATGAAATCATATTATTCATGATACTACTTACACCATTCTTACCCAAGATTTTATATAGTCTTCGGTACTAACTTTTTTGAAGTTTTTCTACTCTATCCAGTCTACAATGTTGAAAGGACTTTTCCTTACTATCCCCTATGACTATACTGGTGATATAATTGATTAAATTCATGGGAGATACACCAATGAAGAAACCTATTTCTATTTAAGATTTCCCCAATAGTGTATTAGATTTTTCTGATGAGATTAATCCTCCATCACATGCCATAGGCGATACACCTAATGAGAGAAGACAATCTGAGGATTCTCCACACAATTCTCTCTTATCTCAATGGGATTTGTCTCCTCATTGCATCCATTCTTCATCAATTACAAAGGCTCAGATGAAATGTAGGATGACATAAAATTATATTGATGTCTCGATTTTTTATGATCCCTTGGAATCATTTCATAATGAAGGGGACTACCGTTATTAGTTGTTTCATGACTTCGGGACATGTTATTTTGAACAGAAACCATTTCATGATATCATGATCCAAATATTATTGTCTCAGTAAGGTGTTTCCAGAAGTGGAAGATATTTTCATGATCTTGAAGATGAGTCTCCCCTTTTAAGATAGATGATGGTGACATCAGAGGAATTAGATAAGGGTCATTAGATGATATTAGAACTGCAAGCTCAGATAAATGCTTCAACAACAAAGATATATAGATAAAAGGAATCATCATTTACCATTTTTGGTATGATCTTTCAACATACTCATCCTCATAGTATATTCTTCATAAGAGTGTTGAATAGTTGAATTAATTAGTCAAGACTCTTCATGTTGGGGCAGAGGTAGAATAGGCAGGGAGAGAGGAACTACAGTGAATCATCGATGATTGTCATATTAATCTTATAGTCCATTCCCAAGAAGCAGATTGAATTTTCTCATAGTTTAACTTTTTTAATGAATTACTATTTAAAAATACATAAAATATACTCACAAATTTTTAGATTCATCCCCAATTTTTCATACTATAAATAAATTAATATTCTAATATTTTGACATTACATCCAACATTTTTTCATGATAATAATGGCATTTTTTTCTCTGATATTATCTTAATCACTAATGATACGCATATTTTTCATAATTTCAAGTAATAATGTTTTACTGAAATTGAAATTTAAATGTCTAATATATTATTTTAGATAAATACTCTAGAATTATTACCAAGATGATATTTCCTACTGATATATTTATTCGAGTTTTCTTGAGACCACCTGTCTTGTAGAAGGAAATTCAGGTAGGGGATATGTCCTGGAAGGATATTTATTTATTTGTTCTTCTAAATATCATATAATTGGTAACAATGGATTTATTTTCAAGCCCATATGATGTGCCTTCCATGATTTTGAAGAATATATAGATTTTTTTTGCATTAGTTTATGGCCTTTTAGCTCAGAACTAATATTACTTATGTTTTTGAAATTTTAATTTTGACCTATATTAATTATGTTAAGGGTATTTTTGAAAAGAACTAATATTTCATTATTTTAGATTATTAAAGCTGGGAACTTTTATTGGATTAGTTTAGGCTCTATTATCTTGAACCTAATATTTCATTAGTTTAGGGTATTTTAAATCATACCTTCTATAGATTTTTATTAGGTTCATCTATCATAGACCTTCTATTTATTTAGTTTAGTTTATATTAACTCAGACCTTTTATTTCATTAGTTTATGTTCATTTAGCACATATATAATGTCTCTTTTTTTAGAGACATTTATCTCAAATCTAATATTTCTTTTTTTAGGGTATTTTAGCTCATACATTCTTTTAGTTTAGTTTACGATCATTTAGACCAGACCTTATATTTATTTAGTTTATGGTATTTTTATCTTATACCTGATAGATGATCATGGGATGTGGTGTATACATTCTAGAAATGAACCAAAACACATTGATTCGGTGGGTTATACTATGGTGTTTCATGGTATTTTAAGGAAGAGAAATTACTTTTGTTGGGTAACACATTTCGTTGACCGCCATAGGTGCATCAGCATGAGTCAGGGCCTTGTATGCATAGTCAAGAAAAGGTTCCTAGAATTCATGTATCATTTCCATGGACTATGAATGATTTATAGAAGCAGTATCAAATGAGGGTGATATACTAGGGATTCTAGGTCTACCTTTATAGTTGGAATACGGGTTATATAAATAAAAACCCAAAAAAAAATCCATGAATGTGAGATGAGGTGAAAATTATACCACTTTTAAATAAAATAATGGGATTCTATGTTCAACCTCTATGTTTCTAGGTCTAAAAATGATCGCCGATTATTTTTGAAAAGGTGGTATCCCTTTAGTTGGTGGGTCATGGTCCATATTAATCGGTAGCATGGACATGTATAAGATGATCTATACTACTATGTGAGGGCCATGAAAATTTTAAAAAACTAAATCATCCAGATGATGTGGTTGGGTATGGGTGGAAGGATATCCCAAAAGGGTTCGGCACCCTCGGGTGTTTTCTTTATTGATTGTGAAGCTCGATCCCTACACCATTTGGATTCAAATCCTGACGTGCAGGGCCATTGATTTATATGGAATAAATCTTTTAAGTACTTTCGAGAGGAAGGGTCTGATATATGGCCATTTAACATTGAATATTTCAAATACAGTTGGATAGTTTTTTTTTGGGATTTTTAATCATGTTTCATAGTGCTTAGTTCAGAATAATCATATGTAACAATCTTATTGGGAGAGGTTCAGACCACACTAGGGTGTTTAGTTCTTCCATAATGGTGTCATGAATTACAATGATCAAAAATAAACTTTTTCTATAGTGATGAAATTGTTGATGTTCATAGGTTGATATGAAAGACCCACATAGATGAATTCATATTCAATTAAAAGGTCGTTGAAGTGAATTATCCTTTCTAGGGTCCATTTAAGGTTATGGGGATCTAAGGCACCTAAATCAGGAACTATGATTTGTGGAAAGTGTAAGATATAAGAAGGGTTTGAGAACCCTAAATGTATTTTTTCTTCCTAGAAAAAATATTCTTGTGGAAAGGGGATGTGAAAAATCATTACTATTAATTTTCATTAATCTTTTGGGTATAGTGAGAATATCATGAATTTTAATAGGGTTTCCATGTAGACCCTCTGAGATTTGTGCCTTATTTATTCACACCCTATTTTATCCAAAACCCTGAAGGTGAAGAGATTATTAATTGAATATTTTAATTTTACAATGGCCAACTATTCTAGGATTTTAAATCCCCTTTGTCTCTTTTTTCTCATTTATTATGGTCTTGTGATTTGGACCATTATGGGCATGATTTTTATGACAAACATCTTCGAACAATGTGCCGACAATTTATGGTCATGACGCATGTGGACCTAATATGGGAGATGTTACACACGATCCTAGTTAGGATACCCTCGGATAGAAGTACCCCATCATCTTAATGAGTGGGAGATGAAAATATTTTAACTCATGGATTGATGTTATCTGGTCATGACTGATGATATGTGACCGTCATGATGGGAGAAATTCAGATCACACTCCGGTGTTGAGTTTATCTGTAGTGATGTTAGGTTTCAAAAGGATTGTAATGCCCTTTTTGAAGAGTGACATATTTGGGTAATGGCCATAGGCGCATATGAATGAGCCATGGTAATGTATGAATAGTCAAGAAAATGGTCCCTTGAAGCCATATATCCTTTCCATGGGCAGAGAATGATTTGTGTAAACTAGAGGTTCTTAAGGAATGATGTATGGTTTATAGAATTAAATAATTTAAAATAAAAGGGATGCACCTCGTACAGTAGTTGACCTGGGTAAGCTTATTGTGGTCCATTGATATGTAATAAACCATGGGTGATGGTCTATGTAGTTTTATTTCATGTAGTTTTATTTCAGGTGGTAAGGATGTCTCTCTGTGCAGTTTAATGTAATGCGGTAAGGAAAAATTCCTTGTAAGTTAACGTCACCCTGTAAGGAAGTACTTCTATATTGTTTAATTTCATGTGTAATGGATGAATATGTACCAATGTTATAATTATAAAATATTTTAGATGGTACCATTGTTTGAAGCTCAGGTGTTGCAATGTATATCATGAGGATGAGAATCAACACACATGTAGTTCTAGATAGGAATCTCCCTAAATATTTCTGACCCATATTCAAAGGTGGGCATTATTACATGTAATTATTGTTACAGGGCCCATGATATGATATAAAAACATTACTAAATATCCAATGATTATAGGAATCAATCCCCACATTGTTCATAAGAATCAATGTAGTTTTACCTCGTGCGGTGAGGACTAAGATGGACCGACATGAAAAATGGTAGATGTTGTGGATGAGCCCAAGTGTTGGAGCTTGGGTGTTACAAAATATCTCTTGATGATTAGAATCAAGCCACACATATTTATTTATGGTAAACACTCCATGTTTTACTTACCCATACACATAGGTGGGAATTTTTTCTGTCAATTGTTGTAGCAGGGCCTAGGATTGGAGATTCAGGTGTCACCATATATCTTGTGATGATAGGATTCAATCAAAAATTAGTTTTTAAGGAACTATGGAGTTTAATTTCATGTAGTAGGGGCTCATGGTACCCATTTTAATGGTCTTTCATTCAAGAACAATATACGACTTTTCAAATTTATTATGCCTTCTTCATTCATGGAAGGAAATTTTGGGACTCTGAAGCCCATATGAGCTATGCACTGTGTGAGAAACAATGATAAAAAATTGTTCATCATACCATGTTATGTAATTGAAAAATAAAAATGGGTATTCAATATATTTTGGTTGATGGAAAATTATATTTGATTGAGGAATCCCTAAAAATCACATAGGAATGAGAACGAAGCAATATATAGATTTAGGAAACCCATGTCGTTTAGTGTCATACATAAAGAAAATATACATATAATATGAATGTCATTTTGTAGGGACATTGATCACCTAAGGTGATGGAAAAATAATATCATAGATCCATGTATTTTTACATCATAGGTTCAGGATGTGGATTGCTCTACCTGAATAAAAATGGGTGTTATAGGCCCATTCAGTTTATTGTCATGTGTTAGGGACAATAGATGTTGTTTTTCTTAATGTCTTGTTGTCGGGGATCCCTCATATTGTTTGACGTCATGTGGATAAGAAGAATTGGTAACATTTAACATCATGTAATGAGTGAAAATGGAATGACATATACTAATGTGGTTTCCCATGGATATGAAAGCTATGCAATGTATTTCTTGAGAAACATACCATTGGTGGGTGTTGTGATATGGTCCCAATAAATTATATCCAATAATAAATCCCGATTTTGATATACCTTATCTATGATGTAATTCCCCTACCACTTAGGAAACATATTTGGGAGATTTTTTCCTACTATCATTGGGTTTATTTGCACGAATACCAATTCTACTTTGAGGAATCAGTTGAAGAAAAGAAAATTATTGAATTCTCATGCAATCTAATTTTGACGGACTTCATGTTTTTTCAGTGAGTGCAACCTATTCGTATTGAGATCCTCCAATTTTTCCAACATTTTTTGTGACTTCTCTTCATCTAGGAGATTTTCATAGATGGATTTCCAGTGTAAGGGTTTGGACTTCTCTGGGTAGCATCACCTTGGTCACACACACTAGTGAGTATAGTTTTTCTTGTCATGTAGTACGTGTGGTGGTACAGTCGGCCCATAGAAAATGGAAGAGTTTTCGAGACGAAACATTTTATTCGTGTTCCCCATATTATATTGTATATTCAATAGAGTCTTATTGAAATCCTCTATCAATCCATTTTCTTCTGCAGGGAGTGAGGTGAGTGATTTGAAATTATTTTTTACCCTTGTTTTTGTTTCAATAACTATATATAATAGTAGTTGGTGCCATTGTAATTAAATTTTGTGTGGGTGAACCCAAACCTGGTGATGATATTAGACATTAAAATTTTAATGATGTTATTCAAATTAAATTTCTAGAGGGGTATTACCACATTCCATTGGAAAAAATGTATAGTGGAATTAAGGACATACATGAATTTTTTAGATGTGGATGAGATTTATGTTAGCATGATATACATTCCCAATATGGAAAAAAATAAATAATATCTTGCTGTATGTATAAATTTTATGGCTTGATGGATGAAGATTTCATGAATTTTAAATGAATGAAATTTCTTGGTGAATTCTGCGTAGTCTTGTATAATCGTTTTCCAATAGTACTCCATCATCATGATTTGGTTGGAGATCCTTTAACTATATTTATGGGTTCTACAAGATCCAACATGGATATCTTCTAGGGTAGAAAATATCTATCCCTATGCTATATATTTTAGGATTAATATATCAAATCCACAATGATAGAGGTTTTTATTTTCATTTTTACCATCTTGTAGAGTGATGTATATTACATGGAGTCGAATTAGTAACTGTATAGTTATATTTATTGGGGGAGTCTTGTTTTGGAGAAAAATGATTATGGGACATCTGGAGGTTCCGTTAAAATAATTTTCCCATTTTGGGAGTATAATGGGTATAAAATAACTCCACATCTAGAAGCTCAGTGCCCACTACAAGATTTTTCCGGGAAGGATCTGATGTAAGTAAATCAGTCAAGGCTTTCCCTTTCACTGATTTCATTTCTACAAACTGAATATCTTATTTCTATATAATTACCACATATAAGGCCAAGCACCCAGTCAACAAAAGAAAACCATGGATATACATGAGAGGATCAATACTAGAGGGCAGAAATACTTCATTGTGCTACATGTAATGCCTCAACTTTTTCACTGTGATGATGCATGCAAGGTAGATCCTATTAGCATTAGTGTACTAAGCCTCAATACCTAGAATTATCTGGCTAATGTGGTAGAGATTGTTCTCACTCCATGGATCAATTTTCTATGTGATGATAGTTCCTAGTGAGCATTCCATGGAGAACACATTTTTTATGAGAGGCATTTATTCCTCTTGAGGCATTAGGACTAGCGGGTGAAGAATGTACTGTAAGAGTCTTTCGAAGGATTCAAAGCAATCATCTCCTCATGGATAAGTGATTCCCTTATTCATTAACTTGGTGAAGGGATATATTTTCTAGACAAGTTGGAAATTAATCATCAAATATAGGTGGGGTTCTCCTAATGCCCACTTAGTTACATGAGATTTCTATTGGGTGATATTTCTATGATACTATTAGTCTTATTTGGTTCAACCTCGATGTTGTAGGGGAATAAATCAAAGAAAATTAACATCCATGATGTTCCCCAAAAAATTAATTTCAATAGATTCATCATAAAATTGTGTTGTTGAATCTTTTCAATGATTTTTTAGTTGTTCATTAAGTGGTATCATCATTCATGGGATTTGAACACCCAGTCATCGACATAACTTTCGACGATAATTATGATGAATAGTTTAATGATATGATGCCTGGGTAATTTTTAAGTTGTGTTTGAATTATTCATGTCAAAGGAAATGAAATATTAGAAAAAGATACATTGAGGTGCTCTGAAGGTGTTTAATTCTTCAAAATTTGGGGTCATCATTATCACATTGTACCCCCAGCACACATTCATGATTGAAATGGATTAGAAACCGATGGTTTCATAGATCAATATTTTTTTGATTGGAAATTGGAAATAATCCTTTAGGTAGTTTCGATTATGTTCGTATATGTCAATACATGTCATAATATTTACATTCTTATTCTTGATGTTGACAATGATGGTGAGCCATATTGGGTATTTTACTTCTCAAATAATGTTGTATTTGATCAATTTATCAACTTATGCCTCTAAATTGTGTCATAAATTGGGTGCATCATCTTGGCTGCCCACCTAAAGCCTTCATTCTCATTGGGAAGTTTGAGACGATGTGTAGAAACATCTGGATTATGTCTAATTTTTTTCTAATTCTAAGAGAACACATATCAGTTCTACATCATAAATTTGTTGTACATATCATTCTATTTGAGGAAAATGGTGGAACTAATCAGAGTAGGTTGTCAGATTCTTCGGTTCTATTATTTATCTATTCGAGTTCATTAATGGTTCATGAAAACCCATCCTTTAATGATGTAGGGGTGTTACTATGGTCATCCTCGTGTTTTTTCATCTCTGAGTATGTAGAGATATATATAGAATATGTTTCAAATCTGGGGACATCTCTATCACAGTCGTGATAAGAGAGTCCATTAGAAGAGAAATTATCATCCCCTGCTACCTGAGTCATTATAGAGTGATTAATGAGATAATTGTATTTTACAATCTCACTAGGGATTGTAAGGGATTAGACCTCTGGATCTAGATCTATTACCTTGACTAGATTTATGGGGGGAAAATAATCGATGTCGAGCAAACTAAAGGGATTCACATGGGAAGTCCAAAGACCACTCAGGGATGCAACCTCTATATCATCTTATGCTATTGGTTGTATGACACCATTTTTATAGAAATATTATTCAGCATATGCGGATCCAAAATATTCAATGTGGGATCCATCAAAATGTAATATGCTGAATTTTATATCAAATGGGGTACTTTAGAAACTGAGGTAATGTTGATGTTACCTCCATGTTTGAATAGAGCCATGTTCATCCCAGAAGAACATTATATGAGGTGTCTTACTGGATAACAATAAATAGTACATCTAATGTGAGTTTCACAAACTGAGCTTCATTATTGATCTTCCTAATAGGCCTTTTCTCACTCTTATCATATCATTGAATGGTTAGCCTTATGGGAGACAAATCTTATTCTCTATATCCCAAACATCGTTGGGTTCAGACCGGGATGAGGTTGATCATGAAACCATTACCGATTAGATCCCTTTGGATATTGAAATTATTGATTCTAACTAAACCATATAGGGGATTAATGTTCCATTTGATGACCTGTACCTGATGCTGGATAGTTAATCAGATGGTGATATTGCATTATGGTGACATGGTCTCTATTTGATATACCCCGATATTACCAAATGTATTTTTAAAAACTTGTCTGCTTCACTAGGCTTTAAAAATTGTCTCATGGAGGAATTATGAATTATATAGTGAATTTAGGATTGAAATATTTGATAGGACTTCCAAAATAAATTTCATATTTTTCTACATTTGTGGTATAGGAATGCATTTCTAGATGTGGGGTTTCTCCTAAACATGAAGCTCATGAGCTAATGAATTTGAGGTGGATAGGTTGGGTGCTTGAACATATTTCAAGGGAGTATCAATTTCTTGTGTCGTCAGTTTTTTCAGCCTTTTCTATTGGCGGGTTGGATCATAAAATCAAACCCCAATAGGTGGTCATGTACGAAACATGTGAGTGGGAAATCACTGGAGGGTGTGGGGATACCTCATTTCCAAATTAAATCATTCTAGAGAACATAACCAAGGGTAAATGCATCATATATATTCACTATGAGTATATGATTGAAATTTGGCTCCGAACATGTCTCTGTTATCTAATGTATCATTGGTTCTGGTGCATGAGGCCTCCCGTTCCTTGATTATGTGTTAGAAAATATTTCTCCTGGAAATATTCATCATCATGGAATGGGTCGTACAAGTGAATCAAATTCATAAAAATATTGATTAAATATTAATCTCAGGAGGACTCCATTTTTTTGGTAGGTTCTACACTCAAGATGTTGTAGGGAATAAATCTACTAGTTTTAGAGATTTTTTTGGATCAAGATACAACTCTTATTATGTATTTTCTTTCTTCAAGTAGTATTTCCCACCATTGGGGGAATATTTAATGTAACATCCTCAGGTGGTGCATCTATTTTGGGTATGAATTGTAATGAAATCAAGGTGGACTGAGCTCAGTCATCTATTTTTCAAGGAATAAAGTTGTTGAATATTCTTACACAGATGGCCGAACATTCTTCCAATCAACCTACCTTTCATATTGGATAATGGTTATAAAATCTACCTGATCAGAGGAGTTATATAGAACCACATATATGGAATAAACCATTATATGAAGAAAATAATTAAATATGATGTATTATTGTATATTACTACCCAACCATTTATGGTAGCGGATGTAGTTGGTAAAGTCTTTGAGGATGACCTTTTCAGTCCTCATGGGTTGTGGTTGCATAAGCAAGTTGTTAACTATTAGCGATGAGAAATTTATATGGAATTGTCCAATTTAGAAGGAGTATTCATTATTCATATGTTCCTCAATTATCAGGTGACCCTAATTTATTTTTTACTCTAGATGAGGGTCATTCTATGGTCGGTGCCTCTTGAGAGAAGGTACTGGGTGGTTTGGGATCATATTGGGTGCATGGATAGGTACTGCTATCAGATTGAGAGTAACAGCCACATCATCATATTTTATTAGTATTTACCCTATGTTTTATGAAATATTTGTGGTTTGGATTAGGTTCAATGAATGGAATCATTGTGAATTTGTTCCATTTATGTGAACATGTGTAACACGTCTATATACTTCAATTGTATCTATGGTTTCATTGACTCATCCTGAATATTTTTAGCACGATGTTCCACCATTTTATCCTATGACAGAGCGATTAAGAGATACTAGGTTAAACCAGTCCTTCATGCTATGAAGTCATTCACAATCTCATTTTCATGTCGTATGTTTTTATTTAGGTCTATGATCATCATTTTCCTTAGCCTAGAAATAAATTAATAAAGGAATTAATGGTAGGTTCCTTTCTATCCAACAATGGATCTTGCAAAAATACAATAATTCCAAAAAATGGTCGTCCTGGTATGATTTTTTTAAAACACTTATGCTTTTTTTCTTCCTATAAATTTATGGAATCATCATTGGCCCACATCAGGATACGAATTGTGTGAGATGATCTTCAGGTTTTCTTGCACCGTCAATGGTAGAGAAGGTTGGATTTCAAAAAATGGGTGGTGGCATAGTGTCATCAAACCATTCATAATATGGATTTATCTCCGTCTACATAGAATCATGTATCTCTTATATGGATTTAATTTTGGTAGAGAGGGACTCGATTATGTTATGAAAGTTTATTGGGAATGCTTTCAAAGGCACCCCCCATATGTAGGGAGAAGGAGGGGGTTAATGAGGTGGCCCCACATCTGGTGGGAGTATTTCCTTAGAGTATCTCCTAGTTAAGATATTATAGAGATTTAATCTCACTCTAATAGTGTGTGATCCATTCATCCCCATAAGGATGATAAAATCCCATGGTTGATGATCGGGAGGTATCTCTGCCTTTATCATTTTCTTTAACATAGTTCTTTTGGAAAGGTGGTAGCTCGTTATTCATAGGTTCACGATTTTGGATCCTTTTCTGGTGATTGGTGCATATATCCTTATTTGGTGCATCAAGATCACACTCCTCTCCCGGTATATTATCCATTTTTTGGCCCTCGATATTCATGTATTGATACATGATTTACTCCATGTTGACATTGATGACATTCAAAATGGAATGTTATCCAATGGTGTTTGTTTCATATATTCAACACAATAAGATGTTTATGGACTGCTTCCATTAGGTTCGTTATTTAATCCATTGGACATATTGGGAAATTTTTTTTGGCTAGTGATCCTAACAGGGTCTGATTGAAAATGGCATACATTCCATTGATCGGGGACTATGAATAATGACTTAGGGAGATTTTCTGGACATGATTTCCAAACATTCCCCAAATAGCATAGGTTTGTCTTGGGGAGTGAAGATGAGGTGGGATCATGACTATTGATTTTTTTTCTTCCCAATATATATAAGAATGATTCCCTTTATGGTGATGGTGATGATGAAATTTCCCCCATCCTTATAGGATGTGGGTTATTCTAGTCCATAATGGGCATTGATTGGTCCTGTTGTTGAGTATCCAATGATTTTTATTGGGATTTGATGACTCCAAGTTAGGAAATGGAGATATAAATTCCCCCATCTCTATGGGATGGGGATGATCTAGAATCAATGTTGATTTCATCATGGTCTTCTTAGTGGATGATGAACCAAGGGAAGGAGGTTGAGATGTAAATACACATATCCTATTGGGGTGGGGATTATATGGAATCACCATTGATGTTCACAGGGTACTCTTAGGGGACAATGAATATGGGGATAAGGATGAGTATAAAAATTCCCCTATCCCATGGAGCTAGTGTTTGTTCATAGGTGATTCCAATGTGTCTGAAATCCTCTTGGTAATAGATGTTCAGAGAGGTGGAGGTGTCCATTTATATTCCCCTGACCTACTGTTCTTTTTTTACCCATGGAAAACTTATAGGGAGACATATATTAATGCCCATTTGATGTGGAGGAGTTGTGATCATATATGAACTACATTTAGTGGTAGCCTATTATAAGAACAAATACTTATGTGATGTTAACCAAGTGATCGAAAAAACTGGTCTATGTGTTTGAAATGCACTCTCATTGTTTCTAGGGGCCCATTCGGGAGTCATGTTGGATATCCTTTCTCTTCTTTCAGGATTTATAGGCAAATTTTAAGTGGTGTAATTCCATTTTAGTGACCAATTGTCCTGATTATTACCTGTTACCAAAATTTATATAGAGTATATGACCTTACATGACATAGTATCATACATTCATGATGTTCTAAGTCTACAGAAAAGTTCAATGATTCATACTATCCCCATCCTTGAATATATATGCATGACATGGATTTGGGAATTGGATGCTGAAGGGTTGTGATGCAATGGAGGTGAGGATGTTTCAAATTTGTGTTGTGCTTTTCTGGTTTTGTATCTCGACCCTTGGATATTGTAACATGTCCTAGATGAAAGTATAGTATTTTGATGGAATAGAGGTGACACTCATATAATGAGTAAGGGAGGTGTCTATAATTCAGTACCTAATGGGTATCCATATTTTTTCATAGATAATTTATGAAATCCTCTTTAGAAGATCTAGGAATTTATAGCTAGAAGTTGGGGGGTGAGAACATGATGGGGATGTGGTATCTGACTAACTTTTCCCATATTTCACTATCAGCCTCCACTTCATCATACTTATGTGCCTCCATCTATTCAAACCATAAATGTTTCTTCTAAGGGTCTCATAATTACTAGAGTGGAGATCTTCTAGATGATGATGAGGAACAATTTTTTCTTTATCATGATGTTTCAAGAAACTGTCTATTAATTTATTTAGTGTTTGGAACACCACATTATATTGCGGTGTCTATGAAAGGGATGATTTTCATGACTGTGAAGATAACATTGTGGGGAGTTTGTCCACAATTGACCGCATGAGTTGGGTCCCTGAGATCAATCTCCAAACTACCTTGTCGATGAATATCAACGTAATAAACATATTATTATTTAGTGGTAGAGTTTTTGGGACCTTGTTTTGTGAAGAAGTTTTCTCGAATGACATCAAAGAATGTAGGATTTGAGTAGATTAGTGATATGGGCCACATCCAGCATGATGGATGAAATTTCTCTACCTGCATTTTGGAATTGTGTATGGATATTCTCATATTTCATGAAGTTATCTAGAAAATTATTTTAACCATCTATTGTTTTAAGAGTATCATCCCACATCTGAGAAGATGTTGGAATATGCTGATTAGAAATATAATTATTAATAGAGGCATGAACATATCGTGATGAAATTTGCATTATCACTTGGTGAACATCTATTTCGACGAGATTATGAGCCTGATTTTGAGCCATCTGTACCTACTACTGGTCTTTGTTTATAGGTACATGAGCTTACCTAGAGGGGTGTTTTGTTCTTACTATGTGATCCCTAGTTGGAGTAGGAATGTGAGCCTAGACTAAATATAAATTTCCCATAAAATTATGTTGATCGGCCTCCAAAATTATAGATGGGATATGATCCTCCTCCTATATTTCTTCATAATGATGTAGGTTAAGAAATTTTTCAAGAGCACTAGAAATATGCTCCTGGATTTAGTGATCTGCTGTAATTTGATAGGATGTCTCACTGACTAGAATATAAGCCTATCTGGAGTAATTTTCTATTCTCACATTGTTAGCCCCTACCATAATGGGGATATATAAATTATCCAAGTCATTTGGAGTATGTCAATGGACTTCTTCGACTGGAATATGGAAATATCTGAAGCATTTTTCTCCTCACACTTGGTGTGACCCCTCCACAGATGGGATATCAGTATGATCATGGGCCTTCTGAAGATCAAACCATACCACTTCAACAAGATTTTTCCCCTTCCCTGAGCCATGTAACACTATCACATATTGATCTCCAATTGAAACGACAGTATGATACAAGGGAGAAGCCTATCACAATATCATAATATATAAAACATATTCTTGGTAAAAATCTATAATATGTGTTTAATCTGGCGTATAAAATTGTTCATGATGATTATATTGTTGAACTGTCAAGGCTTTAGGTATTGGAATATATTCTTTTCCATTTAACTTCAACAGTTCAAAAAAATAAGGGTTTATTTTTATAGTAGTTTGTAAAATATAGTGGAATTTTAACAAAGTGTGTGCAGGGATATAAGAATTTACATTTTCTATCACTTTTATCCACTAGTATGTGTCTACAATGAAATAGAGAATATGGAGAAACTTCTATCCTCCATGCGGGATAATAATGTGCTAATGGACATCATGAATGGGGGTAGTGATATGTTCCTCCCCCAAGAATGATTTGGGAATTTTTCCACAAACTTGTTCTAAGCGAGTAGTTATATATTTCTTTTTGATATATACTTCACATAAACGTAGGTATAAATCCTTAGTTGGAGAGAGAATATGATCACATTTCTGGATATCCAACGCCTTCGCCCTTCTACAAGCCTTCCTTGAATCTTTTTTCATGGGTGCTAAATCCATTATTGTGTTGGGTGGTACCCTGAGCATGTGACGGTTGGGTAAAAGTGGGATGATGATGGGGATGGCGGTTGACATGTTCCACCCCTCGACCACACTCGAACTGAAATGAAACCATATTAGGGTTTATATCTGACCTTAATTAGATGTTGAAAGAAGTAGTTCTCAATCTCCTGGGATATGATCCTTAAGTTTTTGTTCTTGGTAAGTAGGGCCACATGTTTTTCTACAACATTCCTTAGGTGATGCATAATCATTAGTTTTCATTCTTGAAGAACCTTTCAGGAAGAATCCATTTTCTAGACCATATGATGCTGATGGTGCTCTCAGACCATTGTTTTCCTTACCTTCCATTGGAGTTTTTGACCAAGTCTGATCCTTTCAAGATTAGAGGAGGTTTCTTCATAGTTGAATTACTAGAGAGATCGATGGAAAAAAGATAATATTTTCTCCAGTTAGGATGATGTTGATGAGAGAAGTAGCTTTAGTCATGAAGACAAAGAGGAACAAGGTTACCGATTATTGAAATATCATAAGTATTATGTTCTTAATCATATATATAGGTTTTATATAGCAGTATTGTTTTCCAATTCCATCCATTCTTCTCACTTGGACTCTATCAAAATGGGTATAGAATTATTTTATTGGAACCCTATTTATATAGGATCATATGTTGGATCATTTATGTTTTAATAATTAGTTTTTATAGGGAATTCAATACAAGGTGTCATGCCTCATGATTATCCTATAATTTGAGAGATTCATGTTGGTATAATACTTTATATTTTCATATGGGATGAAAATGAAATGGCCAAAAAATCAATAACCTAATAATTTTTTATTTCAAAGATTCATGTCAGGTTCACCACTTATGTTTATGTATGGGGGAAATGGAAATCGACTTAACAAAAAATCTAAAAAAATTTATTCAAGAGATTCATGTTTGCTTCACCATTTCTATTTTGAGTGAAAAGATATGCCCAAAGAAAAAAACGTTGAATAAGTCTCTGTTGGGTTAGATGTTTGACTGTGGGGGATTTGACCACATTCTCCATAATTAACAACAAATAATTGTGGTTGTTAATGTAAACACCCAATGGTTCCCTCATCCATAATTTGGTATAGACATACCTTCCAATGGATGGTGGTTAGCTAGTTTTTCAAACCCAATGACACTTAGGGACTCACATTGGTCAAGGGGATGAGAGGGATGGCTCGCCACAGAGTTATGAGTGGAATTGATGCCTTATACAGGACTCTGTTATTGATTTAAGATATGTTCGTGAATCTTTTCCTAATCACAATACGGGACTAGTTGCTCTAACATAACCAATATATTTTAATTCATCTAATATGTAATAGAATTGGAATCTCATTGATAAAGGAAAGGGGGTTACAAAATTGAACCATTTTTTATGTATCTGAGGATATCAATCTATTTTGGAGTAATGGGTAGCTTCTTTATATGATAAAGAAACATAACCAAATAAATCAATGTTGGCCTCCATGCATAGAGTCAATTAATATTATGAGTTGGGGATTGATCCATTTTATGATGTCCAACATATCCTAGTGAATTCAATAATAAAAAACACACATATTTTTTTAGACCATGCTATTTAAAGTTAGAAATATATTACTCTTGTATATTCTCTAGGACACCAGGTGTTGAAGATCCAGACATGGAGGGATACACTACTTATAATGAATATGGTGCGAATAAGAGATGGCATAGTTCATTAATTTTCCTAGTCCAATGGTGATTGAGTTTGATTGATCATCCCATTTGAATGATTTGGCCCCAATGGTTGAGATGTTAGTGATATAGGGGGACCTGCACCATGGTAGTTGTTTATTTGATCTCAAACCATTAAAAGTTTGTTGTTGTATTCAAATAATCGTAGGAATCAGTGTTCCCATAGTTCAGTTATGGATTTGATATTATCCCCATGGTAGATGCCATTGTGTTAATTTTAATATATCATGACACTCATTGGGACATACATGTTGATATTTAACATGATGTTAGTGATTCATGAGGAAAATGATATGACTATTGAATCTCCCTATGGTCACATGATCTATGATCGTCGTGAGAAACACATGATAACATGTTATCAGACCTATTGTACATTGATGGGAGGATTTTTCACTAGATTAACCCAAAGAAGATTGTAATATAGATCTCAGGACTTAGGGAGGCCTTATATGCATTCCAGTTATAGTAATAATCAGATTCATCATAGTTAGGTTGATAGGGGATTACACAGTGAGGTTTTCCATATCATTGTGGAGATTTATAGTGTAGATGAAATTATTTTTTCAAATCTGTTTTCCCATGAGAGATATACTCATTGTGGGAAACATGGGATAGAAATAAATCAATGTCATTGCATTTTGATTTTATAAAACTATTCGGGGATTGTCATTTTTGTGGTTGTTAAAGATCTCAGACCTCAGAAAGGCATCCTACGTAACATATTTATTTCCATAAATCAGAGTCCCTATGTGTCATTGGTCGAGGATTACACTCACAGGATTCCCTATTGATTGGGGATTACACACCAAGTATGGGAAAATGTTACCATTTATTGGGATTCCCTTGTATATTGGGGCATATTATATTATACCGGTGATTGAGGATTACAATAGGAGTTTTTCCCTAGAAAATTAAGACCGAGCTCAAAACTCTGGTATCTGTCCTATGTATTCTAGTTATGGAAGAAATAAAATTAGCTGTATTCATGTATTATATGGTTTAGACTTTGTGGTTTCCCTACTAATCATGGAATACATAATGCAGATGGAAAAATTAATCATGTTATGGTGTTCCCTTTTTTATAGGGTAATGTTTTATTATGTCTCAAGAAGGGGATTACTCTATAAAGACACCCTATTTATAAGTGATTACAAGATGGTGAAATAAAATTTAATCAAGTCATTAGATTCTATTATTTATGTAACCATTTCGCTAGAGGGTGTTACATGACCCATCTATCATTTCTGGAGGACATCACAAGATATAACCGACATGCCTAGAGGGTATCACATAAACAAAACAACACGACTTGGTGTAATCAAAGGAGTTGAAAGACACATATAGAGGGTATCCCAAGAGATGGTGGGACCTATCTTATAGGGTGTCACATGTCTTTCAAGACATTCATGCAGGGTATCACAAGTCCTGATCGACATGTCTTGATGGAAGATGGAGTCTTGGAAGACATGTTTGGTGTGAGGCACGAGTCTGAACCGGAATACCCAAAGGTTGTCTAGAGAGCTAATTGACATTCCCATGTGCTACAAAATTACTCATCTGACAAGAGTGAATGTTTTTATATAACATAGGTCGCATGTTGAATAGACACCATAAGGATTGAATTTTGAACCTGAGGGTTTCACGAGACGTGGGTGGCTAGACTGAGGAAAAATATGAATTTCATTGAAATTTACATTGGACTTTGTATGACCAAAATAGTATCCTAAAGGAGTGATGTGATATCTGAGTGACATGTCCTAATATTGTCATGTGACATAGATTCCTTACGCGATGCACATGTGGTTCAACGAACATGTTCCTAACCTAATTTTTTCACATTTTATAATTCTCATAGAATTTATATTTCGAATTCGATAGATTTATTTAGGTTCAATATATTTTAATTATCAAATTATCCTAATGATGTGTGGGATGTCACTCTAATTTGCTATCATAATTCCTTCATGTGATCTATCAATGATCACGCAAAGTAATTTATGGATGGATCATGATCGCTCTAGTGCTTTCATAGACCATTACCTTATGATAATATCCTTCATTTACATGATCATCCTCTACAAGAAATCAAATATTTCACTGGTGTGAGGTTTTTTGAGTTCTACTATCCACCAAGATCCATAGATCACTTCTTTCGTGATGGGGTTGGGAATATTTAGGCCCCAACACCTTGTTTGTTTTTTAGTTTCCATGGTGTATCTGGAATGAATCCATGATGGATTCAAAGAAGTGTTTTGGCTCCGCATATCTTCATGAGTCTCTAAAATGGATCATTCTTAGGGTGTCACATAATTTTCAGTTCCCACGATTCAGCCTCGTAAATGTTTCCTTTATAGGTTTAAATCCAATTAACGAGGAAATTTTTGATGTCACGGTAATTCCATGGGACCTCCGTGTTGTCATATTGACATGTTTATGTACCTTTATGAGATCATGACTCATGTTTAATGGTGTTCGTACGATCTATGATTACTTGTCTATGATGTTCGGTGAGATAAGGATGGCTTCATGGGGTCAATGCAAGACTATATCGAGGGCTTCCTTACCGCATCCAAAACATTTTACGACCATGATAGGCTCTCGAAACCACCAATTTTTATTTCATTATCACATTTTATCAATTTTTCTTTAGTTATAGGATATTTCATGATTAATTTCAAAGACAATAACTCTACGTATTAATGATGCATCAGGTGACCAACAAAGGTCATATAGATATGTGTTAGCACTTCATCGAAAAATCCACATGTTCGTCAGTAAGTAGAAAATGGTTGAGACTGAATAGTCATAAACATATCTGAGGTGATTTAGGAGATGAGCACGACATGCCAATGGGATTTCACAAGATGAGGCATACATAGATTCATGTTCTTGTGGTGTCTTGTAGATCACCAACGGTGCATCACATGTCTTTTACGACCTTGAGTGGCTTTCACATCCTCCCTTATTTATTTGAATTTTTCTATTTTAAAATGTCTATAGGGTCTTGGATGTTTTCTTATATTTTTTCAATGAAAATTTCAAATTCCATCCATAATGTGTTGCTCGATCATTACACTATAAAATAGCACTTCCCTGCGGTTTCTGAAACCGCTGCTAAATATTTGCTAGTGAAAACAGAATTAAGAGAAGTATTTTATAAGCTATTAAGAGTATAAGGCCCCAGCCGTAAACCTTTCATAATCTTGAGTTATTACAATATTACACATTGAGGATCTTTTTGGGTTTAGAGTTTTAGAGAATTAGATCATAAAACTTGCATTACATTCCACATATAAACAAAGTGGTTACATAAAGATAGTATTCTTCATTCCCATCAATCGAAACATATTTAAAATAAACATGGATTCTTTCTTGACAGTTCCTTGACACTATCATCATATCATGTACCTTTCCCTTGACCTGTGAAAAAAAATTCAAAAAAACTTAGGATGAGCATAAAAAGCTCAGTAAGGGATATAAAAATATGGAAAGGAAACATGGGTACATATATACATAAGGATGAGATAATAATTTACCCGTAAAACATAATCACTTTAACATACCTCATCAAAACATGAATAAATCATAGAAATCATAAGACATAAAGGTAACTTGAGGCATTCATAACATTATTACGTAGGGAGTAACCCTCTTGGTTACGTTTGAAATACCCATCACAGTATATTCCCTAAATCTCTTCGGAGAAACCTTAATGTTTCACTCCATCGCGTTACCCAATGCATTGGAGAGCTATATCGGGCTCACCCGCCCTTAGTTTATCATGGAACCACCCGTCTTCATAATAATGCCCAAGAACCTCAACATAATCGTATCACATAAAACATGCATAAAGGAAACATGACATTTCCACCTTTCAATCACAAGATATCAATACAACACATTGATATAAAAACATTATGAAAACCATTTTCAATACCAAAATAAAATAAAATTAAAACATGGAATTTATTTTTCATTTAAAAAGAATGCATGGCTTGTAGAGGAAGCTGAAACTCAAATAATGGTCATGGCGGTGGAGAAGTTGTTGTTACCGCATACGTACGACAAAAACATTCCCTTTTTTCATTTAGTAAATGCTACGTATAAAAAAGATTCCTTTTGAATAAACGTAAATGTCAAAGGTGTTTATACACCGTATAAAAGAAGGTTGTGTATAAAACAAAATATGCCTCAATGAAAGGAGATTGAGACGAAGTCCCATACCTCGGGTCCGACTTGACTCGATCGTTATTTAATGTCCTGAATAATAAACTTGAGTAAATTTCCACTTGTTTAAGAACCTTTTTCAAGTTCATTATTCCTTTTATATCACTTATTTCCATGTCATGATCACTATTTAATTATTTAAGTTAATAACGATCGTTTTAACGATCATTGGTACTTGAGTAAAAAATAAGCCCTTTATAATTACAAGTTCTTCGTGTATCCATTATATCCAAGATTATAATCATGATTTATATATCATATATATCATATATATTCAGTATATACGTGCATTTATAATATTACATAATCATTTAGAGGTAAGAGATGAAATACACCGTTCATGGAGACGGTAAGCCGTACGTACGAATGAACGCTACTTTCATTTCTATTTCGTATTTATATAATGGAATCATAATGATATAAAGGTATATTATAATTCCAGTATAATATCATATATAATATCATAGTTCCATCCTTTATACGTCCCACATATGTTATTTAACGAATCAACTCACTTTGACGGGGCGGTAGTCCTCACTTCCTTAAATTAAGATATCGCGTTTACCCATAATGGAAACCATAAAGGTATTCCCAAAATGAAAAATACCGAACCTTAAGGAAAACATAAACATATTATATATCATATATAAATATAGTGTCATCTTAATGGCCACCTTTTAAAGTGTTAAAAGAATGTTGAACAATCATCGTTTCGGGAGGCATAAATTCACCATCCACGGAAACCGTATGTTCTTTAACCATTAGATGTAGGTGTGTGTAAGTGTAGCTCAAATACTTATTATAACAACATACTAGTATATTGAGGATACTGGAGTTGTTAGAAAAGAAAAGAATAAAAAGAGTTTAGGGGGTTGGAGAAGCAAAATAAAACAAAAGGACTGAAAAGAAGACATTACCTTAAAATCAGGTAACTCACTTTGGTTTGAGCTCAAAGGCTTCCTTGGGAAGTCTTCTGCCCAAAGTGAGGCTTCAAGGAGTAAGAGAGGGATGTGGAGAGACAAAAGGAGTAGGGTTTGGCCGAGCCAATGGCTTTGGGAGTGTGGGTAAAGAGGTATAGGTGGGGGCCTTTTATAAGAGGAGAGGAGGGGCACTCTTGGAAAGTAAATAAATATTACTTTATTTGAAAATGAGTTTCGGATTTAAATGGCCCCACATTGATATAATTCGAGGATAAGGTGATAAGGGTTAGAATTCCATCCATCCAATAGGTTTTGGACATGTGTAGGTCTTATATTTTACATTATCATTCCATTTTATTTAAATCCTTTATTAATAAGGTAATCGCTACATCATTATGATGTCATAAATAAATTTATTTATTTAATGTCAAAAAATTATAAAAAAACTACTATGATGTAGTAAATTGTTTTAGATTTCCAATGAATATTTATAGTAAAAAATATGACTTGTATAACCCCATTAAATGTTTTTTTCGTAAAACATATTATGTTTGTGTCATTTTTACTTTTACATTAAATAAAAAGTTATTTATGTCATTTCCCAACCAAAGTGGTTCCATGGGGTCCCCAAGTTGACCCATGTCTTGTATTTGTTGACCATGACTCATCCAATAATGTCAGGACATGTTTCTAGGACATTTCATATTATTAAAGCTTTATTTTTACCTTAAAGTACAGTAATTACCTATAATCGCGATTAAAAACATAATAAGTTACTATTCACCAAAAAATTATTATAATCTCATTGAACCAAATTTTACTTCTTAATGACAACCATGTATGTAGGATTTTTGAAATTCAAAACACAAAGATGGAAAAATTTCATTTAAACGACAAATCAGTTTCTTTAACTACCACTTAGTGATTTCACTATTCATCAAAAATTGAAGTTTTTCAAAAAAATACCAAAACTTCACCGTAAGATATATTTGATATTATGAATTCAAAAATGAAGTCTATTTTACAAAATTCAAAACATATAAGTCACATTAATCAATTTAATAATTAATTCCCGTTGTCATGACAAATAGCGTGTTTTTATGAAACAATAAGTATCAAAAGATTGACACCATTTTAAGTACAATTTCAAAGTGAAATTGATTCCAATGACCCCCATTGGATTAAATGGTAAAAATATATTCTAATTTCAATTCAAAACCAACTCAAAAGATAATTTAATAATATAAATAAATTAGATAAAAAAGCAGTTTTGATGTAAAATGCAGTATTTTTCACTATTCATTAAAAAAATGAACATTGTCTGAAAAATACCAAAAATTCACACAAAGTAAATTTTGATATCCTAATCATAAGGAATAAGTTTATTTTGACAAAACTAGTTTATAAAATTGTCAAAATATAGATTCAAAAATGGTTTTCCATCAAAAGGCAGTAAAACAATCTTTTAAAAATTTTAGTGTATTCCATGCTTAAGATTGGATTTATTATCATTTTAAGCTTCTAAAACACTATCTAACTCATTAATAGGCATAGATAAAAATATCTATTATTCATTACTTACTTGGGATGTTACATCCTTCCCCCATTTAGAAAATTTCGTCCCCACAATTTATTTACTTATCGAATAAATGGGGGTACTTATCCTCATTGCATTTTCAGATTCCCATGTTGCCTCTTCCATCATGTGGTTTTTCCACAAAAACATTACCTGATTAATCACCTTATTCCGTAACACTTTCTCCCTGTGGTCAAGAATCTGGACCGGTTGTTCCTCATAAGATAGGTTCTCTTCCAGCTGAACTACCTCTGGACTCAAAACATGAGATGGATCTGGCATGTACTTTCTCAACATCGAAACATGAAAAACATTGTGTACCTGAGATAAACTCAGAGGTAAAGCCACTCGGTAAGGAACTGATCCAACTCTCTCCAAAATTTCATATGGTCCAATAAACCTTGGACTCAGCTTTCCTTTCTTACCAAATATCATCACACTTTTCCAAGGAGAAACCTTTAGAAAAACATGATCACCTACCTCGAAAGATAGATCCTTCCTCCGTTTATCCACATAACTCTTCTGCCTGCTCTGAGCTGTTCTCATGTGCTTCTGAATCAGCTGAACATGTTCTGCCATCTCTTCTACCAATTCTGGTCCCATCATCTTCCTTTCACCCACTTCATCCCAGAAAGCTGGAGTTCGACACCACTTCCCATATAATGCCTGAAATGGTTTCATCTGTATACTGGAATGAAAACTGATATTATACGAAAATTCAACCAAAGAAAGATGTTGGTCCCAACTTCCCTGATAATCCATTGAGCAAGAACGCAGCATATCCTCCAAGTTCTGAATTGTTCGTTCTAACTACCCATCTGATTGAGGATGAAAAGCTGTACTAAAATTTAATTCAGTACCCAACGACTTATGAAGGACTTTCCAAAAGTTAGAAGTGAACCTGGGATCACGATCAGATACAATGGAGAGACGAACTCCATGTAACCTGACTATCTCTTTAAGATACAAACGGTAAAGTTGATCTAGGGAAAAATTATCTCGTATAGCAAGGAAATGAGCATATTTGGTCAAGCGATCACCAATAACCAAGATTGCATTATTACCTCGAGATGTCTTCGGTAATCCTACAACAAAGTCCACAGATATATTCTCCCATTTCCACTCTGGCACTGGTAAAGGCTAAAGCATCCCTTTCAGTAACTGCCGCTCTGCTTTAACTTGTTGAGAAGTTAAACACTTCACAGTAAAATCAGCAATATCTCTTTTCATTCCATCCCACCAGTAATAGACCAGCAGATCTCTATACATCTTAGTACTACCTGGATGAACTGAAAACGGAGAACTATGAGCTTCACATAACAACTCTCTCTTCAACTGTGAATCATAAGGCACACACAATCTCTTCCCAAATCTCAAAACGCAATCATTATCAATGTTGAATTCAGGCAACATACCTTTCTGAACCAGCTCTACCTTTTTCTGCAACTCACTGTCTTGCTTATGTGCTTTCCTGATTCTTTCTGATAGAGATGATCTCACTGATACCTGAAAAAAAACAGAAGAACTTCCTACACCAACAAATTCTATTCCAAAGTTCATCAAATCCTTAACCAAAGGATCATGTTCCAAGCACAACATTGTTAATGAAGCATTACTTTTTCGACTCAAAGCATCAGCCACTTTATTTGCCTTTCCCAAATGGTAATGAATTGTACAATCATAATCCATGATTAATTCTAGCCATCTCCTCTGTCTCATTTTTAACTCTTTCTGAGTGAATATATATTTTAAACTTTTGTGATAGGTATATATTTCACACATTACTCCATAAAAATGATGCCTCCAAATTTTTAAAGCAAAAACAACAGCAGGTAATTCCAAATCATGTGTAGGGTTATTTACCTCATGAGTTTTCAAATGTCGTGAAGCATAAGCAATTACCTGATCTTTCTGCATTAGGAAACAACCAAGTCCTTTCAATGAAGCATCACTGTATATAAAAAACTCACCATTCCTGGAAGGTAGTGCCAAAGCTGGAGCATTCACCAATCTTCTTTTCAATTCCTGAAAACAATTATCACATTCTTTTGTCCAGATAAACATAACACCCTTCCGAGTTAGCTTAGTCATTGGACTAGATAATCGTGAAAAACTTCTAACAAACCTTCGGTAATAGCCTGCCAAACAAAGGAAGCTACGAATCTCGGTTACATTTGTGGGTCTTGGCCAGTCTTCCAAAACTTTTGTTTTTTCAGGATCAACAGTTATCCCATCTTTAGAAATAATATGACCAAGGAAAGAAATTTGTTGCAACCAAAACTCACACTTGCTGAATTTTCCATATAGTTTCTTTTCTTTTAAGGTTTGCAAGCTAACCCTTAAATGTCTTTCATGCTCCTCTTTACTTTTATAAAACACGAAAATATCATCAATGAAAACCACCACAAACTTATCCAAGAACTCATGGAAAATTCTATTCATTAAGTCCATGAATACAGCAGGTGCATTGGTTATCCAAAAAGGCATTACTACAAATTCATAATGGCCATATCTCGTACGGAACACGGTCTTCAGAACATCTGCTTCCATTACCTTCACCTGATGGTACCCCAATCTCAAGTCAATCTTTGAAAAATAATGAGCTCCCTGGAGCTGATCAAAAAAATCATCGATATGAGGTGAAGGATATTTGTTCTTAACAATGATGTTATTCAAAGCTCTATAATCAATGAAAAGTCTCATAGAACCATATTTCTTTTTAACAAACAAAACAGGAGCACCCCAAGGTGATGTGCTAGGACGAATGAAACCTTTCTCTAATAAATCTTGAAATTGCTCCTTCAACTCTAAAAGTTGAATATGAGCCATTCGATAAGGGGGTTTTGAAATTGGCTTAGCATTAGGAACTAAGTCAATCGTAAAATCAACTTCCCGATCTGGTATTATTCCAGGCAAATCACCAGGAAAAACATCAGCATACTCATTTACCACTGGCACATCATTAATCTGAACAGTTCCCTTGTTTTCAACAATGTGTGCAAGGTAACATTCATTTCCATATTTTACAAGTTTCTCGGCCTCTTGATAAGTTATCAACAGTATGGGTCCATTCTTGTACACAAACTGAAAGTCTTTCTGAAAAGAAACTTCTTTAGCTCTACAATCAATCTTAGCATGGTAAATAGAGAGCCAATCCATACCCAGGATAAAATAAAACACTACTAGAGGTAGAACAATAAGGTTTGCAAGTAGGTTCTTTCCACAGATAAGGATAGGATGATTCTTATAAATTCTTTTTGCCTCAACATTCCCCCAGGTGTTTTACCACAAGTTAAGAAGTCATTTCTTGATATGGTATTCCCATTTTACTAGAAAAGGTTTCATAAATGAAAGAATGTGTAGACCCCGAATCAAAAAACACACTGGCATAATCTGAAAAAACAAAAAATGTACCTGATACAACTTCATTTGATGGCCCGACATCTGCCGAAGTAGTTGCAAAGGATTTTTCCACCCCTTTCTGCTTTTATTCCAACTGCTTCCCATCACTCAAGATCTTTGTTGGACACTCGTTTGCATTGTGACCCATCTCATTGAAATTATAACATTTCACTAACTGTAAATCAAATTTGGTCTTACCTTCACCTTGATCCTTTTCAGTGCAATCAAGAGTCTTATGTCCCTTCTTACCCCATCGGTTGCACTTTCCATAATTCAGAAGACATTCCCCAGCATGACTTTTGCCACATTTATCACAAACTGGAAACTTAGTTTTCTTACCATCAGAATTTTTTGAATAATTCTTATCTTTCTCCTGCCACCTCGGTCTCTTCTTTTGTTGGTTGTTATAGAACACTTGATCATCAACAAACTCCATTTCCACCTTCTCAGCACATTGAACAAGATTTTCATAACTTTTAAACTCATGAGAAGCTAATGCCCTTTGATATTTTGGATTTAATCCTGAGTAAAAACGATTGATTTTACTATCAAGGTCTCGGATAAAATTTGGTGCATACCTTGCCAATCGAGTGAACCTTTCTTCATAGGTAGACATTGAGTCTTCCTCTTACCTCAATTCCAAGAATTGCTTTTCCATCCTAAGTCAAACAGCCTTAGGAAAATACTTCTCAAGAAACATACCTTTGAATTCATCCCAGTCGAGGGCATCAATCTCATCAGCGTCCCTGGTATTTTTAACCATAGACCACGACTGATCTGCCTCACCCTCCAAACGGTAAATAGAAAGACTAACCATTAGATTTTCTGAACACCCCATGACATCAAAAATCTTCTCCAGTGCTTTAATCCACCTTTCATCTAGCACAGGGTCAGATGATCCTCTGAATGATGGGGGGTGTTGCCTCATGAAATGTTCCACCACTGACATGTTCCTCAGCGGTTGATCTGGCTGATCTCGTGCATGGATACCACCACCATTTATAGCATGAGTCAACTGTTCCATCCCTGCAAAAAACTGTTCAGTTCAATTCCGACCTTATCGGGATGCTGATTCGGAAGTTTATTTCCTTCTGTATGCCTTCCTAGCACTGCTTCCCTATTTCCTCTGCGGAAAACCATTCTGAACAAACATGTCTTAAATGAAGCAACATGGTAATCTTCAGATACTATATCACTTAAAAAAAATATTTTTGGATAATCATTTAATAGAATTATAACTCCTAAAGTTATCTAAACCGACCTCTGATACCAACTATAAGGCCCCATCCTTAAACCATACTAAATCTTGAGTTATTACAAGTTTACACATTGAGGATCTTTTCGGGTTTAGAGTTTTAGAGAATTAGATCATAAAACTTGCATTACATTCCACATATATACAAAGTGGTTACATAAAGATAGTATTCTTCATTCCCATCAATGGAAACTTATTTAAAATAAACATGGATTCTTTCTTGACACTTCCTTGACACTATCATCATATCATGTACCTTTCCCTTGACTTGTGAAAAACATTTCAAAAAAACTTGGGATGAGTATAAAAAGCTCAGTAAGGGATATAAAAATATTGAAAGGAAACATGGGTACATATATGCATAAGGATGAGATCATACTTTACCCATAAAAAATAAGCACTTTAACATACCTAATCAAAACATGAATAAATCTTAGAAATCATAAGACATAAATGTAACTTGAGGCATTCATAACATTCTTACGTAGGGAGTAACCCTCATGGTTACGTTTGGAATACCCATCACAGTATATTCCCTAAATCTCTTCGGAGAAACCTTAAATTTTCACTCCTTCGCATTACCCAATGCATTGGAGAGCTATATCGGGCTCACCCGCCCTTAGTTTATCACGGAACCACCCGTCTTCATAATAATGCTCAAGAACCTCAACATAATCGTATCACATAAAACATGCATAAAGGAAACATAACATTTCCACCTTTCAATCACAAGATATCAATACAACACATTGATATAAAAACATTATGAAAACCATTTTCAATACCAAAATAAAAGAAAAGTAAAACACGGTATTAATTTTTCTTTTAAAAATAAGGTATGGTTTGTAGAGGAAGCTGAAGCTCAAATAATGGTCATGGAGGCAGAGAAGTCGTTGTCGCCGCATACGTACGACAAAAAAATTCCCTTTTTTCGTTTAGTAAACGCTTCGTATAAAAAAGATTCCTTTTGAATAAATGTAAAAGTCAAAGGTGTTTATACACTGTATTAAAGAAGGTTGTGTATAAAACAAAATATGCCTCAATGAAAGGAGATTGAGACGAAGTCCCATACCTCAGGTCCGACTTGACTCGATCGTTCTTTAATGTCCTGAATAATAAACTTGAGTTAATTTATACATGTTTACGAAACATTTTCAAGTTCATTATTCCATTTATATCACTTATTTCCATGTCATGAACACTATGTAATTATTTAAGTTAATAACGGTCGTTTTAACGATCATTGGTACTTGAGTAAAAAATAAGCCCTTTATAATTAGAAGTTTTTCATGTATCTATTATATCCCGGATTATAATCATGATGTATATATCATATATATCATATATATTCAGTATATACGTGCATTTATAATATTACATAATCATTTATAGGTAAGAAATGAAATACACCGTTCATGGAGACGGTAAGCCGTACGTACGCATGAACGCTACTTTCATTTCTATTTCGTATTTATAGAATGGAATCATAATGATATAAAGGTATATTATAATTCCAGTATAATATCATATATAATATCATAGTTCCATCCTTTATACGTCCCACATATGGTATTTAACGAATCAACTCACTTTGAGGGGGTGGTAGTCCGCACTTCCTTAAATGAAGATATCGCGTTTACCCATAATGGAAACCATAAAGGTATGCCCAAAATGAAAAATACAGAAGCTTAAGAAAAACATAAACATATTATATATCATATTCAAATATAGTTTTATCTTAATTTCCACCTTTGAAGGTGTTAAAAAGAATGTTGAACAATCATCGTTTCGGGAGGCATAAATTCACCATCCACGGAAACCGTATGTTCATTAACCATTAGATGTAGGTGTGTGTAAGTGTAGCTCAAATCATTCGTATAAAAACATCATAGTATATTGAGGATAATGTAGTTGTTACAAAAGAAAATAATAAAAAGAGTTTAGGGGATTGGAGTAGCAAAATAAAACAAAAGGACTCAAAAGAAGACATTACCTTAAAATCAGGTAACTCCCTTTGGTTTGAGCTCAAAGGCTTCCTTGGGAAGTTTTATACCCAATGTGAGGCTTCAAGGAGTAAGAGAGGGAAGTGGAGAGACAAAATGATCAGGGTTTATCCGAGCCAAAGGCTTTGGTAGTGTGGGTAAAGAGTTATAGGTGGGGGCCTTTTATAAGAGGAGAGGAGGGGTACTCTTGGAAAGTAAAGAAATATTACTTTATTTGAAAATGTTTTTCGGATTTAAATGGTCCCACATTGATATAATTAGAGTATAAGGTGATAAGGGTTCTACATCCACCCATCCAATAGGTTTTTGACATGGTTAGGTCTTATATTTTACATTATCAATCCATTTTATTTAAATTATTTATTAATGATGTAATCGCTACATCATTATGATGTCATAAATAAATTTATTTATTTAATGTTAAAAAATTATAAAAAAATTACTATGATGTAGGAACTCTTTTTATCTTTCCAATGAATATTTATTGTCAAAACTCTGACTTGTATAACCCCATTAAAAAATTGTTTTCCTAAGACATATTATGTTTGTGTCATTTTTACTTTTACATTAAATAAAAAGTTATTTATGTGATTTCCCAACCAAATTGGTTCCGTGGGGTCTCCACGTTGACCCATGGCTTGTCTCGGTCAGCCATGACTCATCCAATAAGGTTAGGACATGTGTCTAGGTCATTTCATATTATTAAAGCATTATTTTTACCTTAAACTACACTAATTACCTCAAATCACGATTAAAAACTTAATAAGTTACTAATCACCAAAAAATTATTATAATCTCATTGAACCACATTTTACTTCTTAATGACAACCATGTATGTCGGATTTTTAAAATTAAATACACAAAGATGGAAAAATTTAATTTAAACGACAAATCAGTTTCTTTAACTACCACTTAGTGATTTCACTATTCATAAAAAATTGTTGTTTTTCAGAAAAATACCAAAAACTTCACCCTAAGATATATTTGATATGCTGAATTCAAAAATGAAGTCTATTTTACAAAATTCAAAACATATAAGTCACATTAATTAATTTAATAATTATTTCCCGCTGTCATGACAAATAGCGTGTTTTTATGAAACAATAAGTATCAAAAGATTGACACCAGTTTAAGTCCAATTTAAAAGTGAAATTGATTCCAATGACCACCATTGGATTAAATGGTAAAAATATATTATAATTTCACTTAAAAACCAATTCAAAAGATAATCTAATCATATAAATAAATTATATTAAAATGAAATTATGATGTAAAATGCAGTATTTTTCACTATTCATTAAAAAATGAACATTGTCTGAAAAATACCAAAAATTCACACAAAGTAAATTTTGATGTCATAATCATAAAGAATAAGTTTATTTTGACAAACATAGTTTATAAAATTTTCAAAAGATAGATTAAAAGATGGTTTTCCATCAAAAGGCAGTAAAAAAATCTTTTAAAAATATTAGTGTATTCCATGCTTAAGATTGGATTTATTATCATTTTAAGCCTCTAAAACACTATCTAATTAATTAATAGGCATAGATAAAAATATCTATTTTCCATTACTTACTTGGTATGTTACAAATAGAACCGGCATAATTTTTTTAAAATATTTATTTTATTTTTCTTAAAAAATATAGTTATTTTATCAGTGCTTTTTAAAATCTCTTGGAAATAGAATCAGTTTTGAAAAACAGTAATATCAGAGGAAGAAAATATAAAAAAATTTATTTACGTATGATATATAGTAGATCATATTTTATTTACTATCATATATATTTTATTATTATTAATTTTAATTAATTATAGTTTCTAAATTAATAAATATTCATAATTTATGTTTTTAATAATTTAAAACTTAATATACATGTTTAATGAGATGCAAATCATATTTTAACAACAATTGAAAATAACTTTTTATCTGAGAGTCTATTTTACAACAACAAACAATAAAATAATAGGTTTTGAAATCAAATAACACCACATTAGATTTAAATTTTTTAGTTATCAAAATACAAAAATTTATTATAGTTTCAAGAAAAGTTGAAAATTGAAGATGAAATTAAATCATAAATAAATTTTTATATGGATGTATGTTTTGGGTCTACCACATATAAAAACAATGAATTCAATTAGTTCTATGTTTTGATAACTCAGGGAACACCAGTCAACTTTTTGAGGTCAAGAGGGGCCCTGATGTCCTCCAAAACAGCATTTTAGTTGAGGTATCCCAATTTTTATCACTTGAAAGAATTTCATCCTTTTTTAATGGGGTTTTGTTGTCTTTTTTTGGTGGGTACTGAATTTATTCTCAGTGATTTCATTCTTATTGAATTTGTGGAGCTAAATTTTTAACATTTTTCACAATAATGTTTTATTTACTATTATATATACAAGTATTTTATTATATTAACTTATAAATAATAAATTTCATAATAGTATATTTACATAAAAATATATCCTTATACACATAAACCATATGGAAAATTATATTTTTCATTTATTTCACATAAAATAACAAACCTTCTAATTTATTTACCATATAAAAATGTATTAGTTTGTATATATATACCTATATAAGTAGTGTTTTTAATTAAACATTTATTTGTAAATAAAGAATTTGATATTTTTATGCATATTATAATATATGTAAATAAATACATATATATATGTGAGTATTTGGGTATATATATACATTGGTATATATTTATACATATCTATATTTATATTTTTATATATCATATATATGAAGATATATATAGAGTAATATTTTTATTTACATGTGTTTATATATATATATATATTATTATAAAATTATATATTTGAGTGTGTTTATATATATATATGCAACATTAATATGTATTTATAAATATTTATATAATTTTTGTTATAATTAAATAACTTTATAGATATTTATATCCATTTATTATTTTATTAGTTTATTATTTATTGTTTTATAATTTATATTTTGTTATTTTAATTTTTAATTTTTAATTTGTAAGATATTATTTATTATTTTAACATTAACTTATTATTCAGTTATGATTTATTGATTTATTGCTATTATTAATTTATATTAATAAGATAATTTAATATTTAGTTATTATTTATTATTTATTTATATATTATATTATATTATTTATTTGTTATTAATTTATTTGTTATTTATTATTTATTTATTGTTTATTGTTTTTTACTTATTATTATTTATTATTCATTTATTATTTAATTTTATTAATATTTATTTACAAGTAATTTATTATATGTTTATCTATTATTTATTATGTATTTATTTAATATTTATTTAATATTTATTTATTAAATAATTATTATTAAATTATATATTTATTTAATATTAATTAATTTTTACTTTCTTATTATGTATTATTAAATTACAATTTATTTATAATTTAAAATGTATTATTTTTTAAATATTTATCTATTTGTTATTTATTGATTTATTTATTAAATTTTTATTTATGTACTTATCATTATTTATTATTTATTATTTATTAGCATCAATTATTTATTATCTTTTATTAGGATTATTTATTATTTATTTATTTATTATTATTATTTGGTGGTTATTAATTTATTTTTCAATTACGTAATGTTTATTTACTCTTTACTTATTTTGTATTTATTATTTACCTAATAGTTATTTATAGTCTATTTATTATTTATTTAAGAAATTTTATATATTTGTTGCTTCTTCATTATATATTTATTATACATTCATTATTTCATGTTATTTAATATCATCCTTTGTTTCTTATATACATATATATGTATGTATGTATATTACATATTGTTTACTCAACAAATTAGGAGCTTTCTTGAGTGATAAATGCATTAGAGTATATCTAATAGCTAACGGGATCTAATTTCTCCTTATGTATATGTTTTTGAGAATTATGCATGGCATGCATGGAATATACAAGCATGGTAGGATAAATAATAAGTAATAATAAATAATAAATTATAAGTAAATAATAATAATTAAATATGTAAAGAATATGTAAATGATAATTGTTAAATAATTATGTAATAAAAATTAATAAATTAAAAACTAATAATAAATTAATAGTATTTAATAATTACTAAATAATAAACAAGAATAAATAAATAATAAATATGAATAAATATATAATAATAATAATTAACAGTAATAATAAAAATAATAATAATTAATTAAATAATTACATACATTAGAAATTTAAAAAATACAAGGAAAAAAACTACCGCCAAATGAAATGTTGCGAAATAAAAAACTACCTCCAAAAAGTACTGCGAAATGATTCCCTATATAAAAATACATGATGCTTTTAAAAAGAAAAACCAATCATTTAGAAGTGGATTAGGATATTGTTAAATGTCAAATAAACTTCATAGGAACGTCGTTTTTTGTAGTTCTACATCCACGAAAGGTCTCCACCTTTTGGACATTTTCATTCTAATTTTAAATGATTTTATGGATAGTTTTTTGAGGCGATCATTGATGAAAACCTGTGGGTCTAGGGGGAGCTTATATGGCTATCACCATGTGACCACTGGTTTTATAGAGTGCCTTTACAAGAGTTGGAATACTAGGAGAAATAGGCATTATGGTATCCACTAAAGTTTATGCATTGCACATATTTATTTCGGGAAACCATATAATGGGAACACGATCATGAGTCCCTTGAAGGTTCATGCGATCATCATATCTCATCCATATTATTATCCCATCCCTTTTTTGGGAAAAATAATACCCATATTTAGGTATTTCATCCTTTTTGAATTTTTTGATGCTCATTTGGTAGAGATCAAAAAATTACAACCCTCAGAAGTGACATCTGCGATGTTAAGGGCTCAGTTCTGAGGAATGAAAATTCCCATTTGAATCTTTGGAAATTTTAAAATCAGTATCTTAAGAAAAGGATGGTATATTGTGTGAGACATATTATTCTGTGATATTCACTATATATATGGGGCGGGGAGGAGAGACATTCATTTCACTGACTACCACTTATTCAGAGTTCTCTCGTCTACATCCTTCAAGTACAATCATCATAAGACCACTTGACGAGACCTGAATGCGAGATATGTCCTCAATCCTTCCCTACATGCCCCCATTATTAAAACTATTTATTAAGACATATTTTTCTAAAGAATCATTTCGATCAAACTGTGAAGCACACTTCAATAATTACATGATCAACATCCATGTGTACTGAAAGTCTCAGGATGTGTTTTCAGGATCCATTAGCTTATTCATATGATTGATTGATTACCAAGTTATTTCCATTACCATGTCCAGGTCATGCGATTGTGTATATCTAATTGGGTCATGTTATTTCACAATTCTCTATAGGATTTCACAACCAGAAAGATCACCGTGGGTCTTGACAATGGGTTACCCCTTTCATGGTTCATTAATGCCTTTGTTAATTCATGCGAGGAACATATTTTCAGTACATTATGAATTCATTTCGACAAGATTTTATTTTCTATATCTGACATGATCCTCTTTCATTCATTCAAATGGCTCCGTGTTCTCACCAAGGACACTCATCTACCACAATTCAATAATACGTGATAGAAAGAATTCACAATTCATGTCCCTCATAGCACATTTCTACTAATATAAGGGATTTTGAAGATATTCCACTCATCTGAGCTTAATAATTATCCCCCATATCATCGAATTCTTTTGTACATATGAGGCTTGATGGTTATAGTATTATTACACCTTTAGATTATAATATTCCATCTCACCTGGAGTGATCTTCTCTCGATTGTGTTCGAACATCAATAACAAAGGAAGTTAAACTCGTCATAACTCATTACTAGGGATTGTATTATATATTAGAAAACACTTTTTTGGGCCCGGATGGCCATGAATGTTTTCATCAGCATATCACACAGAACTATTATAGTATATTTACCTCATATCTTACTAAAAAGAGCATTATATTTAGTTTAAAATAAGATCTTTACCTTGGTGGAAATTTCACTATTTAATGGTCCTTTCCATTCTAGGTTATGTTGGTCTTATTGAAGATTTTAGATCATTTATACTGGGTTCATCATTATGATTTCTCATGGATCTCAAAATTTAACAACTGTATCCAGCCTTATCTTCTACCAAAATAGATAAATCAATGGTATCGTGGAAATATAACATTCCATTTGTCTAATGGTGATGTGGGAATCACTATATGGTACATCTATTAGTTGGTTTGGATTCCCCAACATAAAGAGATATATGATGAGATTCTCCCAGAAGAATTTTTTTGGGATGATCTGTCAAAGAATAATGTTTTAGAGAAAAAAATTCATATCATTGTGAACGAGATATTGAAGAAATAGATGATAATTCACTCACTGTATTATTGCACGAATTGAATCTATATTTTCATTTGGTGAATCAGGGTAAGGCTTACGGTCATATGCCATTGTTTACTTCTTTCTCTGTAGGTCTTTGATAGTTCTGGATCATATTGGACATTCCTAAGAGAAAGTGACTATACATCATAAGGATATTAAGTGAACACTAATATTTCCATGATCCATAGACTTTCAGTATTCATGGCTATGTTTTTAATGCATGGAATTCCCTGGCAAGGGATACTTGTTTAGGGATCGGTGGAAACATGTTGGTGATGAAGTTATTCTTAGTGGAAAAACATCATCTTAATTTGAACGTGTAATTAATTTCATGTCTTCATCAACTCTTGGGAAATATTCAATAAGGTAAAACCCCTTACTGTATTAGTGGTTCTCTTCTATTTATATTTGGAAATATATGGGATCATTTTCATTATTATGAGTACTATAATGCGTCCAAGATCCCATACTCCCTATCCAAAATAGATTATTGAGAATCATTGGGGTAGAGACCATGTCTCTGAGCCATTTTGAGGTTAAAAATGTAATGATCCATTATAATAGAATTAATTATATCACATATCATGCATCGAATTAGATGATTGTCGATGATGTCAGTGGTTCCTATGATGAAAGATCTTATATGATCTCTCTTCGGGATGGGGACCTCATAGACAGTGTGGACGATATATCATCTTTAATTTTTATACACGATATATATTCTCTCTATATTATGGATATATTAATGGGGTCTCCCCTTATTAATTGGTTGGAGTATGAGAAGAATGACATACTGGGGTAATCTTTTAGTTTTTGAATATTCTGGAAGGTAATGATATTGAGTTTGAGATCACATATCCACATGCTGATTCTTTCACCTTTATTTCCTAGTATTATGACCAGGCATTGGTAGTAGATTATTCGAATGATGAGCTCAGCCAGTTGGCCCTTAATTTGTACAATCCATTCCCCTTTACAACACTTTTTTTGTGGTGACAATGCAATTGATTAATGGAATAGGAGAGACGTCATGTATGTGACATCATTGCAGTGATTATTTCCATAGTAGTGGATCATAATCCTTTCAGGTGATTAATCCTCCATCAAAGGTGTCATGAACCAGATCTGGTCACCATCAAAACTAGAACCTGACCTAGCCTTTGGAAAGGCCCGATGGGAGTTCTCGACCCCCATGGGCTCGCAGAAGTGCTCAGTTGTCAAAAAATTAAATTTGTTAATGATTTACCCGAGTTTATAAATATAAAAAAATGAATCCAACAAATCAAATTTATATTTTTCAAACCATAATATATTTTAAAAAAAATTCATTATTGATTTCCTATTGTTGAAAAAAAAACTCAAAGACTATGAAAATGGAAAAAATTAAAAAAGGACAGCCCAAGAACCTCCTCCTGGAATGGGGGACCAGCCTCAAGTCATCTCCACATGACTACACCAAGATGGGCCACAAGAAACCCCAACCACTAGAACTAAAAGCATTATCCAACCCTACGACATAATAAACTAGTCTACTTACACCCAATGGTGAAATTAGGGTGTGATCCCAATCCAAGTAGTATTCCGCCACAAAATGATTCCATGTGATAATCATTATAAAACAAAATGCATGCATGTTTTGTAAACAAGAAATGCTAGTAACATTTTCTAAAAGATGCATCATTAAATAAATAAAGGTTTTAGGTGGGATACTATATAAGAAATAAAAACATTAAATATAATGAAAAAGCTACAGAATTTATCCATCCAAACATAATGGATGGTGACGGTAAGTATAAAATATATAAAGAGCACAGGCAATGGGAAAACAACCATAGGCACTAGCTCATTGTGGGTCCCAGGTAGCTCATACTCAGTGAAAGTAATCATAGAAATATTCGTTCTTGTGAACAAGGTCCACTAGTAGGGATCATAACCAAAACCTAGGGATCTCCCAACAATATCAGAATCATAGTATAGTTAGTAGGGCATCTTCAAACATGCTACGTGAAATAGGGGCCAAACCCAACAGGATAACTAGAATAGTAGTACACCTCCACCAACCTATATACCCGGGATTTCCCTTGTGTGCTCAAGAAAGTCCCACAAGCCATAAAATGGAACTTTCACATGTAAATACCACTTCCATGTCACAAACACACCAAACAACCGACACACATGTCAAATGATACCATTTTTCATTCAATTTCATTTTGGAAATCGTGCTCAAACCAAAAAAACCCACATCATATTTCATCTCTCATTCATACTTCAAGAAACCTTTAAAAAATAATAAAAAACCATTATAAGATATTAAACCTCTTACATAAATAATGAAACAATTTAAAACCATAAAAAAACAATTCCAAGGAGTGTAACCATGTTTTACCCATAAAATATTTCTAAACCCCTTTTTTAAAGAACAAAATCATACCAAAATCATATCATTCTTAAATTAGAATCCATAATATCATTTTATAAAACTACTCTATGAATAAAAAAGGATCATAATGAAAAATACATTGGTTACAACCCAAAAATATTCATTTATGCCAAAAAATGAAACATAAAAACCAACCACTTAATAATGAAACCAAATATAATTTTTGCACAAAAAATTGGAATAGAATCATTCAAAAAATATAAATCACGAAAAACTAACTTATCCAACAAATTTTAGACATGGAGTCACCTACCATTTGTTCTAGAAACTCCAAACCATTGTGTGAACCATCAATTAGACCACCGTCACACCACAAAGAATTGAGATCAATCCATAATCCTCATGATTTCCCCAAAATTACAAAAAAATCAAACCCTAGGTATTAACCATAGATTCTAGAAATTTTAGAACCCCACGAAAAGTGTAAGAACCCCTAATAAAATGAGAGGAACATTAGAGGAAACTCACTTAATTGGGAGATCATGAAGAAATTTCCCCAACACAAGATGAATCTACATGTGACAAAAAATGGTAGGGAGGCTCGAATGATGCTGATTAGTTCATGTATGAACTTGAATGGGGGAAAAAGAGTGAAAATTGAAAAGGATTATGAAATAATCAAATTACCCTCTCAAATCGAGATGATTTGAGAAACCCTGATATGCTTTTCCCTAATCTAAAATTCTAAGGAGCTCCAAGGAGCCAAAATATATAATGGGACGAGACATAGGTTTTTGGATTAGAGTGGGGGGTTGAATCACTAAAAATGTAGAAAAAACGAATGGGATGTTGTAACATTAAAACAATAATATAATGTAGGACATGGGCTTACGGGATGGCCTAATTCCATAATAAAAAACAAAAACCAAAATCGATCATGATTGTAGATTCTTATGTGGTCCAAATGGATTTGGTTGTTTTAATATAATAGGGGATGAAAATTGGGAAGTTTTATGGGTGTAAAATGTTGAAAAAGGAATGAGTTATATAAAATAATAAATTTGTTTTTAAAATATGAAATTGGCTCACAGTTTAGCCCAAATCATGATAACATGCACTTTCCTCCAAAACTAAATGAGAAACCCCCATAAAAAATCAAGAATAGTAATTAAATGAAAAATACCTTTAAAATATAACATTTATGTATCCCCACCATAAATATTTCCTCCCCCAAAAAGCCATAGTTGGACAAAATCAAAAATCAAACCCAACTGAAAGTCAAAAATGGACTCCATTTCTATGTTTCGCCCAACCCCAAAAGGCCAAAACACCTAAAATTGATCAATAATGGAAGGAATAATCTCACCAAGCAATACACACATAGATTCATAAAAAATCATTAAGATTCAAACTACATCCCAATAAAACACCTCAAACACTATCAAAGCAAAAAACAAACAACTTACATGGAATGAACAATAAAAATGAACGAGGTCACCACTATCTTACTTAAACATTACTATTGGTTGTACAAAAATCCTAACATTTATTCAATGATTAATATGCACTTTATGTAACTGAGAAAAAAACTACATATTTCTAGAGAAACACTATGAAAAAAAGTTACTGATACAGGGAGACACAAAATGACTCCCCACCACCAAGGGAAACTCATATTTTATTCAGATATAAAATTGGGAAACCAACAGGGGGAGGGATGAATAGACTCTTGGAATGAGGTTTATAACTTCTTTAGACTTTTCCAAAATGACTTACATGAGACTCAATGTGGGCCTACCCACTATAAGAACAAACTATTATAACCGAACATCAAAAGACGACATGAAAAGCCTCCAAAATTTAACAAGTTTACACGAACTCATGGTCAGTTTGCACTGTTTAGGAAACCATGTGATAACATTGTGGTGCATTATTTAAAAAGGGGAAACTGTGACCTATTACATGGGACAAGGATCAGGGCCATTAGGAGACTGTGTGATAGCTACTGTCTCTTATCACACTATTTCCTTGTTTGGAACATGGTTACTACTAACTATGCGCAAACCATCCAATACCATCTTCCAATAAAAAATTTCATAATTTTCTCCATAAACACAAAGGAAACTGAAGGTGGAAATCATGAACTTAGAAGATAAGGTGGGAATGATATTCCCCAATATTATTCCACTCAAAGGGAAAATTTGGTGAAAGATGACAACATTAGGGGATTATACTATTACCATCTTTTATACTGAGGATATTACATTGAGCAGATATTTGAACGGCCTTGGGATTTCCCCTGACTATGTGCCAGCTCTATTTTGGGACCTATGGATACAGCTCAAATGATTGAATCATATTCTACATCGTTGTTAGGATTTGGAAACCCTTGAACATAACTTATTATTACGGTACCACGAACAATATACTCTAATCCCAGATGGTTTCACGCAGACATAACTCATTCAAAACTCACTTTAACCTAACCCGAGATTTCCCTAAAACAAGGGTGTAAAAGATGCACATACATCACCCCTTTTTTTGGGATTAAAAAAATAAAAGGGGAAAATAAAAATTCAACCACCTACCTATAAACATAGGATGTTATGATTTACTGAAGGGAGGAACACTTCTGACTAAATAGAGACTCTCATAAAATTTCGCAACCTTCACTTTTGCATTTAGATGAGCACATGACATCGCAAGGTGTAATCGAACATGACCCTTATGACTGATAAAGAGAATATGTGGATGGGAACATTATACTGATTCCCAAACATCATAAAATTTCATACAAATATCCATATCTATCTCTATTGACCGTATGACCCACACCGTTTTTTTTACAAGAACCCTCATTTCAGAGATAATGATGGAAGACCCATAGTCCCTCTTAGAAAACATTTTACACTAACAACCCCTGACCTCTTCCACATTTGGAGAATTATGTTAATTAAGAAACTAAGGTCTCTTTAAACCTTCCACGACCACTCTCCCACTACAATATGATAAAAAACCCCAGAAAGTAAATGGTGTGGAATCAACCTCCAATGCTTGATAAAAATACTCCTAGCATTGATCAACTAGAAGAAATTCTAATAGAGATGAAACTTGGGCTTCACTTCAGTCATGAATTAAATATTTTGGGGGGCATACACTATCCAACGAGAGAACCCAAGAACCTAGCTAGGCCGGCACATTGTTCAAAAAATATAATTATTCAGAACCAAACATATAAGGGGATCCACCAAAAGGGCCTCCATAACTTTTCTCAGAAGATACCAGTAATCAGCCATTCAACCCATCATACAATCCATACACAAACTGAAAGCATAATTCAAAAAAGATGGGTTCTTAAACTCATAATATCTCCCAAAAACAAAATTTCAGAAAACACATAAGTCACACCACCCAAACTAGTCATCAAGACATCATGTTTTAGTTTAAATGATGTCACTTTATTGAAAATAAATGGGTCGGTGGTTAGCGTACCTACCAATAGTATCCTACAGGCCTCACACATGTTTTTTTTCATAAAATATCATACACCCTCCTTATATCCATCCTAGAACTCATCCATTCATGCCATTAACCATCTATAACCCCATATAAACACATTCCATTGGTCACTCATTGAAATACCAAAGTTTAAAACAAAAATTATTTCCACTTTTCAGAACCAACACATTCATGCGACAATTTCATTTTCTCAAACCCACTATCCAAAAAAATCAATACCTATTTACTGTATTGAAAACATTTTAGAAATGAACAATAAAATAAATGAAAATGCACTTTCGTGATATTCTCATCAATTTGAAAACATTGCAACCCCTTTCAAAACACTTCTGGTTTTATGAGAAACATTATTTGATCAACACCCATTCATTGAAGAACATACCTATTCTTATTTAAAACCAGGATCAAATGATTCTTAAATCTTGTTAAATAATCACCAGTTACCAAATAAAAAATCCATTTTTAAAATCCAAAAAAAAATCAAAAACTATTTATTCCATTCAAAACTCATTTTCAGTAATTTAGAAAATTCTATTTGAAACAGATTTTCAAACACCACGTTGACGTAATTTGTATGTTCTATAGAGTTTTAATACACAATTTTCCATTTCAAAACAATTAAGAAAATTCAGTTCCACCATTTCAAAAATAAAATCATTCCCTCTTAATTATAAAATATTTTCACAAAAACATTTTGATTATTAAAACTAAATCATTTTTATTGTAAAACTATACATCGAGGATTCGAAAACTAAACTACATAAGAAAGTACGAGAGGAAACTTGTTTCAGTGGTTGACATGGACATTTGGTTTTTGTCCATATGACAATCACTTAACAATCACAGAGATTGTTCTATGGAAATATTACAACCTTCACATGGCTTGTATGTCCCTGCGAGCTAACTGAGGCCATTAACCCAACTCTCTTTTCATTTCCACTAATCAGTATCAAATCAAGAAAGACAAATGACTCAGATTAAAACAAACTACCCTTGGAGACTTGAATCACGTAATGAGATGTGTTTTCTAGGTACCCAAATCATAATAAGAATGTCATTCCCCAACAACCCACACATTGTACTATCCTGACTCATCTACAAATAACATGACCCAAAGGGAGAACATGGCCTCATTGATATCATTTTTTCACAACGTAGATATCGTTACCATTAAAAACTACACCTGACCCAGTGTATGGCAAGAACTAAAGGGCGTTCCTGATCTCCGCATCCAGGGAAAAGCGCTCGAGTATCAAAACAAGAAATTTGGGAATGATTTACTCCATTTTATATACATATAAAAACAATCAAACACAATAAACCAAATCTATATTTTTCAAACCAAAACATATTTAGAACAAAATTCATAATATAATTACATAATACTGAACCAAACTCAAAGAATATGAAAATGTTAAAACATCATAAAAGAGAGCAGAAGAACCTCTTCAGGGGAAGGGGCACCACCCTATATCCATATCCACGACACTACACTAAGATGGACTACTAGAAACCCGAACCACTGGCACGAAAATCATTACCCAAACCTGCAACAAAATAACCATGTCTACCCACATAGAAGGGTGTAAGTAATTCATGACCCAAATCCTAGTCGAATTCCACCATAAAAATATTCCATGTGATAATAATTAAAAGATAAAAATCATGCAAGTTTTTTAAACAAGAAAGGCTAGAAAAAATTTCTAAAACATTAAACTTTAAAGAAAAACATCGTTCAAGGGGAATGCATTAAAATAAATCAACACATATAAATAGAAGAAAAAATGTACTAATTTTCTCCCAAGAAACATATCTTATACAAAATATAAATATAAAATATCTAATGAGAACGAATAATGGGAAAACAACCATAAGTATTAGCTCTCTCTAGGTACCAGGTACCCCTTACTCAGTTAAAGTAACCATACAAATATCCATTCTCGTGCACATGAGGCACTATTAGGGACCATAACCATAACCTAGTGGTGCCCTAATGTCATCATCATCATAGGTTCGTTAGTTTTGTCATCTTCAAATGCTCTACGTGAGACAGGTGCAAACCCCCATTGGATCACCAACATACTAGTAAACTTCCACCCACCTAGGTACCTTGGTTTTCCCTTTTATGATCAAACAAGTTCCACAAGCCATGAAATACAATTTTAAGATGTATTAACCACTTCAAAGACACACCCACACATAAAAAAGCCCAAAAAATGCCAAATGATTCCCCTTTTCATCCAAATACATTTTGGAAATCATACTCTCACCAAAATTTCCCACAACACGCTTCACCTCCCTTTCACACTTCAATAAATCCGTTAAAAATTAAAAAATCCATTCGAATATAGTACACATTACAAAATAGACCTTTCAAATTAAAATAGACCATTTAAAATGTACACACCAACAAAAACAGTTTGGCAACATAGTTTCACCACTTTTATAAAACAAGAAACTATTTAAAACCATCACAAAAAATTTTATGGAGTGTAACCATGTTTTGCGGAGAAAATCCTCACAAAAAATTATTTTAAGACTAAAATTATACCAATATAATATCTAACAATAATTCTTATCCATATAATAATTTAATAAAACTATTCCATGAATCATAAAACAACCAAAAAGAACACAACATGGGTTACACACAAAAAATATTCATTTTTTCATAAAAATTTCTCTTCAAAACCGACCACATAACAAATGATACAAAATATATTTTTTTCACCACAAAAAATAGAGGAGAATATTTTTAAAAATATAAACCATGAGTTACTAACTCATCCAATAATGCTTATACATGGAGTCACCTACCATTTGTGCAAAAAACACCAAATAGTTGTGTGAAACTTCAATCCCACCACCACCGCACCACAAAGAAGTGACATCAAGACCTAATCCACATGATTTCACCAAAATGGCATATGATGAACCCTAGTTATTAAGCCTAGCTACTTATCATTTTAGAACCTCAAGAATAGTGGAGGAAACCATAGGTAAATGGGCTGAAAATGAGAGGAAACTCATTTAATTGAGAGATATTGATGAAAATTCCACAAATCTACAAAAAGATGAATCTACAAGTAACCAATAATTTCAGGGATGTAATAATGGTCCTGATTAGGTAACATGGGTACTGAAATAGGGGGAAAAGGGGGACAACTGAACGGTTTATGAAGGAATCAAATTACATTCACAAATCTAGACAATTTGGGAAACCCAACGAATTTTCTCCCTAATCTTAGTTTCAAATGAGCTCCAATGTAGCCAAATAGATAATGGTGGTGGGCCTTAGGTTTCTAGAATCGAGTGGGATGTTTAATCAAAGAAACATAGTAATAACTGAATGAGATATTGAAAAATTAAAAAAATATATAAATTAAGAAATGGGCTTATGGGATAGACCCATACCTTAATAAAAAACATAAAACTATCATGGTTATGGATTCCTATGAGGTATTAATTCAAATATGGGTTTTAATATTCTCAGGAATGCCAATTGGGAAGTGGAATGGGTGTAAAATGATTAAAATTGAAGAGGTTAAATAAATAACCAAATTTGTTTTTAAAACATGAAATGGGATGATTCTTTTGTCCAAATCATGAAAACACAACCTTTCCACCAAAACAACATGGGAAACCCCAAAAAAATCAATAATACTAATTAAATTATAAATAACATTAAATTAAGTCATGTGTGTAAAAAAATAACACAAATGATGTAGAGACCCAAAGATTTATGTATATGGACATTAAATTGCTTTTGCAGAATTCTTAATACATAATATAAACAAACACCAAAGGACCGTAATAGTTTAGTGTCTTTGGAATCTCAGAACGTAATATTCTAATCATGGTGAAAGGTCTTCAACATCTCCCATAAAGATCATCCGCCTTTGGTTTTCTTACCTAAAACCTTTCTTTAAAACCTGGGAAAAAGAAAACCGATAAAGGGTGATCTCAAATGCTCATTAAGGGTATGCATGGATACAATAAAACAAATCATATACATTTGAAATTAAAAACATGAACATAATGTTTAAACATCAAAATCTTGGGCAATGACATAAAACATGGAAGTAAATAAGGCATAGATCATAAATAAACATTAATCATGATAAAATAGCATGGGAATAAAAAATGTGATTGTAGAAACCATTAATCACATGATATTATTTCAATCGTAGCCAAGGCATTGCTGCCAAGACCATCTTAATGGACAAAGTCCCTTTCTGAATCGAGTTCACTCCTCGTTCTAGTCTTGTGTTACTGCACATGATTAACATACCATTCCGGCCATGTCTATCTCATGAGATATAAATCTTTACCCAATGCATTTGAGGGATAAATAGGTCCCATTCATCTCATAATGAAATCATTCTTACTTTTTCCACAAAATAAACTTGAAACATTCATCACAACCCAAAGAATAAAATGGGTTTCATAAACATCGCCCCATCATCACATAATCCATATAAAACAAATGGATATTTCATCATAAGAAAAGTGAAACCATGTATATCATAGAGACATTATACTTGAAAAATTCACATATGAAATAATGTCATCTTAGATGTAAAATGGTTTTGATAAAATAATTGAAATGAATTCTTGAGGAAAATATCCTCTCTTCTTTAAAATAATTTTCATTTCAGAAAATGCCATGAAATTTTAAAAGAAAAGGATTTTTTTGGAAGTAGTCATGAAATATTGTAGATTAATCTTCATGAAAATAAGGTGTTATGAAATCGTAAAAATATGTTCATGTCGTATAAGTTAAAAAACATTTTTCTCGTACTTTTTCCGAAAAAGTCAAAAAGTATCTCGTATGGTAAAAAAAGAGAAATATTCCTTACATACCATGTAGTAAAAGTTAAAAATGGTTAAAAAGGACATTAAACATACATGAAACCATTTTTAAGAAACATGGACATGGATGATAACAATAAACCCAGTAAATACTTACGAATAAGGAATCTTGGATAAGAATGAGATTGGAATAGTTATCCCTTACCTTATGTGTGATATGCTTCGTTTGTATCCAAACATCTTATATAATGATTTAAATAATTTCATTGACTTATTACAGAATCATATTAATTGTTATGATATCATATATAGTTTACTTACAACTTTATATTACCCGTTCCTTTGTAAATTTGATGTAAAAGCAACGATTTGGGAAAAATCGTTTCATTTATTGTACGTGTTTCAAATTGTTGTTCTTGATATTATTAATTATATCCTAATTTAATAAATTCCAGAATTTAAAACATGATTTATATATAATATATGTTCAGAATATACATATATATATATATGATATATTGATAAATGTAATGAAATACACCGTTCATGGAGACGGTAGGCCGTATGTACGCATGAACACTGTTTTTGTTTCCTTACTGAATTGAATGGAATTAAGTAGATGAAATATATATATATACATAAATCCATTATCATTATTATGTAATATATCTAATTATTATTCATTCTATATACTTTTTATTCATTCATGAATGGTTAACAGGGAGAATTAATCTCATCGCGTCGTGTAGACGGTAGTCCGTACGTACGCATGAGCGATGATATCATTCCCATGATCGTGGAATTGTATTGAAGCGTATGTATAATATTTCAGAATAAATATAAATTTACAATATTCATATATAGTTATTTATTTACACCATTATACCCATCCAAGTAAGGTGGTGGTTGAAAACAGATTACACCACGACGTGGAGACGGTATTCCGTACGTACGCACGCACGGTGATTTCATTTTCTGTAGGACAGATAGAAGGATAAATAGGGTTGTTTAATATTTATAATAACATATAAGTATATATGTAATACTGATGTTATTACTTTATAATGATGCAACTAAATAAGAAGATGTATAAGAAGAAAGAAATTTGAGAAAATCGGAAGAAGAGATTACCTCTTCTTCGATGAACCTCTTTTAAGATTCCACTTAAGAAAGTAGAGTTGGTATTTTGAGAATACTTGAAACTCCAAAATGTTCCTAGGAAAGTGTAGAAGAGAAATGGGCTGGGGTTGGATGATATTCAAGGCTTAATAGGGTGTGATGAGAAGAGGGAAGGGGTGCCCTTTTTATAATGGAGTAGAGGGGAACCTTTGAAAAAACTCGAAATATTATTTTATAATAAATTCATATTCGGTTTATAATAGCTCAAAAATGATTTATTTCTAATATAAAGTGGGTATGGGTCTAAATAATCTCAACCAATATATTTTAGACAGTTTTGTGTCATTATATTATCCTTATCATTTAGTTTTAACTCTTAGTTAATTAGATTGACATTTACCATGTCACTTTTTATTTTTTTATTATATAGTTAATAAACCTACTATATAAATACAAGAGACCCCCAAGTGGTCCATTAATGATACAAATATCATGATATATCTATCTTGGCTGATCTATAGATTTTCAGGAATATTATTATAATTAATTATATAATATTTGTTTTCAAACCCATTTTATGTCAATTTTGACACTATTTGATAATTGATTTTTGTGAAACTCATAACATCATTTTAGTTCTAAAAAAGTTAATTACATTAATTAAAACATGTCATATTGACCTATAAAATTAGTTTAATTCATAAAAAGTCTCAAATTACATTTATTTGGGTATTTATAACATCAATTATGTTAATATTTCATTAATAAGATAATTACTGCATCATCATTGTGTCATAAATAAATTAAATTATTTAATGTATAAAAATTATAAATAAGATAAAATTATGTAGGAAATCAATTTATCTTTCTAATGAATATTTATAGTCGAATTTATCTTATGTATAACCCTATATTAAAATGATTTAGTTATTAAACATTGATTATAACTATTTTAACCCTTCTTTAAATAAATTAATAATAGATGTACTAATCTAATAGTGTGGACCTAAATGGTCATATTCTATTACTAAGGATGTTTTTGGTCGAATTTCACTTGTCCAATAGAATTAGGACATGTGTTAGAGTAATAATAATATCATTTTTACACTTAATTACCCTATTTACTTTTAATCGTGGTAAATAAAAGTAAAAAGTTACTATTCACCAATAATTATTTTCATCTCATTGAACCACATTTTAGTCTTTGATATTAACCGCGTCTCTCATATTTTCAAAATTCCACTCACAGAAGCGGTAAAATTATGTTTTATGTAAGTTTGCAAAAGGCTCCTAAGAGGTAGGGAAAAGACGGTGAAAAGTTCAATAAAAATTTTTATATATCGAAAATTATTTTAAAATGACTCCAATGAATTGCATTGAACTTATATAGGTATTATGTATCAATTTTGACCTAAAATATATTTAAATAAAATAAATAATTATTTAACTAAAAATTCAGTTTTTCAATAGTAACCCAGTGTTTTCAATATTCATCAAAAATTGAATGTTTTAAAAAAAAAACAAAAAATTCACCCGAGGCTAATTTTGATATTCTAGATCAAAAAATGAAGTCCATTTTGAAAAATAAATTTTTAAAATTTTTAAAAATTGGGTATTAGTATTCATAACGGTTAGTTCATAATAATATTATAATAATATCTCGTTTAGTGAAACTCGGTATTGCTTACTACACAGACTATCGAGGAAGGTCTTGATTGCGTGTAATGCAAGACAAGTCAGGGCTTCATGTAGTGAAATCTCCATTTGGTGTTGCATATAAATTAATCAAAACTTATTTCATTTATACATTAAACAAAATCTATACTTAATGTTGCGTAGAATAATTTCCACAAAACTAACATGAAATTGTGTGTAACACGATCCAAGAATAGTGTTGCGAATAATGCAAGCTAATAAAGTGTTGCGTATAGTACAAGATAAACTTGGTGAAGTGTATAATAGAAGACATCAATGAAATTAGAAAGAATAATTCTCATAAAATCTCGGGTTGTTATAAACAATATTTCTATCGAGAGAAGATAATGTGATGCTTCTTCTCACACTTCTCTACAAGCTAAATATTTTACCCCTCCTCATTTCAACCCTGATTCATCAAGTATAGGGGCTCAGGTAAAACATTGGATGACCTAGAAACATATTCATGTATAGACTACTAACAATCCCTTGTAAAAATTTCACCACTAAGGGGACTGCCTCTAACAATTGCTCTATGACATGGGGATATGTGGTTTTGATCGGCAATCATTTTATGATAACATGATTCAAATCATATTCAGTCAGTGAAGAATGTCCACAAGTGAAATATATTTTAATGATATTTTATATTATGTTACCTTTACAAGGCAGGTGAGGGAGAATTTGGAGGCATTGGATTAGGGTTTTCAGTGGATATTTTAACTGCAAGCTCAGATGGATCCCTGAAATGCATAGATATGAAAATGTGAGGAGATCATTGATCATCTTATTTTGGATCTTTAGAAATCATCATAGACATTGTTTATTTATAAGATGAATGTCTAGGTGTTGAATTTTTTGGTTGAGTCTCTCCATAATGGGGCAGAGGTTGAAGAGGTAAGGAGAGAGTCATTCTGGCGTTCCATCGATGCTTACCTCTAGACTACGGCAAAACATTCCATTGTATCCAATCAAAATTTATCATAGTTAGAACTTTTATATGAATTCTATTATTTAAGATACTTCAATGTGACCCTAAAATGCGGGGATTCCTCTACATTTTTTCATACTCTGACTGAATGGATTTTCTAAACATTCTACTTTACTATCTAGTATTTTTATTCATGATAAGTATGGTGTTTCATTGTTATGATGTTAAGTGTATTTCCATGGATTCACATATTTTTCATAATATCATATAAAATGATTTCATGGAATTTAATGATGAAATTATATCATATTATTTTTGATAAATACTAATGAATTCCCACAAGCATAATATTTCGTACTGACAAATTTTTTCTAGTTTTCCTGAGACCATACGATGCACAGAAAGTCATTTTGGTAGAGTATGTTTCATGGAGGTGGAGTTATATATTATTTTCCAATGATGATATTATTAGTTACTATTTCATTATTTTCAATTAAATATGATAGGAAATTCAATATATTGAAGACTACATATTTGTTGTTTATAATTTAGGGTAAATTTTCCCAAACAGAATTTTTCTTTTGTTTAGAGTCTTTTAACTCAGACCTGATATATATTTAGTTTAGGGTATTTAAACTAGAACATGATATTTCAATAGTTTAGATACTTTTATCTTCGAACTCCTATTGCAATTGTTTAGTTCTTTTAGATCGAAAAAGATATTCCTTTAGGGTATTTTATCATAGACCTTCTATTTGATTAGTTAAGGTTATTTTAGGTCAGAACTGATATTGATTTAGTTTGGGGACTTTTAGCTTGGACATTCTATTGCTTTTGTTTAAGGTCTTTTATATCATATATAACATTACATTAGTTTGTGTTAATTTATCTCATACATGATATTTCATTATTTTATGATATTATATCTCAAAACTTATATTGAGTTATTTTAGTGTCTTTTAACTAAAACATTCAATTGATTTGGTTTATGGTATTTTTGGTCATAATTGATAGATGATCACAGGATGTAGTCCAAACATTGTAGGAATGACCCAAAAACATTGAGGTGTTGGTTTCTATCATGGGGTTTCAATGGTTTTCATGTATCAGAAACCTATTTTTGTAGAGTAATGCATTTGGTTGAAAACCATAGGTGCCTATGAAAGAGTAATGCGAATCTATTCATAGTCAGCAATGGTTCCCTAAAGTCCTGTTTCTTTTCCATGTGGTATAGAATATTTATATAGGTATTATAGATTGAGGGTGGAAAATTACGAATGCTATGTCTACATGGATTGATAGAAAATTAGTGATATCAATCATAAGAAAAATAGTTTGAGTCCATTAATCTAAGATGAGGAAGAAATTATAGTTTTGTCCTATGACATTATGAGTTTCCATGTTCCAATGAGGTTTTTCTCTGGATCACATGGATCGATTCTCATTTCAGGAAAGGATGAGATGTCTTTAGTAGGTGGGTTATGGCCCTTATACATCAGTAGAATGGCCTAGAAAATTTTTATCTGTAATCTCCATCGAGAACCATAAACTATTTGAAAATCTAAAACGTCCAAATAATGAGGTTGGGTATTGTATGAAGGTTATAAGCGATGGGTTCTATCAAACTAGGGTATTTTAACTCTTTAATATTATGCTTGTTCCCTTTTCCTTTTTGTTTCAAATCATGAGGCGAGGGACCATCAAAGGATTGGGAATGAAGTGTCACTGTCCGGCCTTGAGTAAGGGAGTGAAACATGGTGATTCAACATCAATGATGTCAAATCCACTAGGATAGTTTGACGTGGTGATTGTAAATCATTTTCAAATATCCTTGGTTTAGGAGGATGATATGGGACTATCACATTGGTAGAGTTATATATCACACTAGGGTGTACATTTCTACCTTAATGATATCTATGTTCCCAAGGATTGAAAATTCTTTTTTGTAGAGTGATCCATTTGGTTCATGTCTATAGGCCCATAAGCTGGAGCCACATGAATGTATTAATAGTTATGTAAAGGGTCCTCAATTATGAGTATCTTTTATAGGATCCATGGAAGGTTGTAGAGGTCGGAGGAACCTAAATGATGAATTCTTATTTGTGGAAAGTGTAATATATAATATAGGTTTATGTATACTAAAATTCCTGAATCCAACTAGAGAAGTCATTATCATGAATATGAGATTTGAAAAATCATTACTCTAGTTATTTCATGAGTTAGGGGATCTAGAGAGCATAACATGAACTTTACAAGGAATACTATGTTGACCCTATAATTTTTTTCCTTATTTATTCATGCCCTCATTTTTTCCTAAATGATTTAGGTGTAGATTTTATCAAGTTAATATTTGAATTTTTCTTCGACCACCCATTACAAGTATTCAACCTAAAAATCATTGGAATCTCATTCACAAGTATTTTAAGATTATGTTATTTGGACAATTATAGGATAAATTTTTTGGAAATACATATTTGGTCAATGTGTAGGCAGTTTATGGTCATGAAACACATGGAACTATTATTAGAAACGATGCACAAGATCCTATTTACGATTCATCGCGTAATAAATACCCCATCATCAATCTAAGTGGGAGATTAAAATATTTTAAATCGTTTATTGAGGTTCTAAGTTCATGAGTGATGATATGGAGTAGTCATATTGGGAGGGGATCAATTAACACTAGGATGTCATGTTCTACCACAACAGTGGTAGGGATCACAAGTAATGGAATGTATTTTTTGTATAATGTTTTATTTGGTTGATGACCCTATGAGAATATGAAGATTGCATGGGAATATATTCATAGTCACAAAAAGTGTCCCTTTTTGAAGGATATGCATTCTATAGTATATGAATGAATTGTGGAAACCTGTGGTGACCTAGGTATGTATTATGGTTTATGGATTGATGTTACATGAAACATGATGGTTTCATCCCATAAATTGGTAGATAGTGTTATGGTTCTTGAGGGATATTGATAATGAATAAAACATGGGTGATGGTCGACATATATTATTTTCATGTAGTGGGGATATATTTGATTCTATGATTTTTAACATCATGTGGTGAGGATGTGTTCTATGTAGTTCAAATTCCTGTGGTATGGGCATTTTCCAACCTGTTTAACATCATGTGGTAAAGACATAATTCTGTGTAGTTTAATGCCATGTGGTAATGATGAAGATAAGCAACATGAAAATGTGGAAATGTTGAGGCTGGGAACAATGGTAAAATTCAATAAGTCATTGTGTATCTTATCAAGAAGGTAATAATTCCGCATGTAGTTTTGGATAGTAAATTACCCATATAGGTATAACCCATACACATAGGTTATAATTGTTTCAGTTAATTTTTTTAGATGAATCTAAAATTGGAGATCCATGTTTAAATACCTAACCTATGATGATATGAATCAAGTCACACATATTCTTTAAGGAACATGGATGTTTTACATAATGTGACGAGGGATAAGAGGGATCAACATGAAAAATTACAGATGTTGTGGTTGGGATGAGGGGTGGAATAACAGACATTAGTACATATCTCACGAGGATAAGAATCAATACAAACATAGTTCTTAATAGGAAACTCTAAACATAATCCTGAACCATATGCAGAGGTGGGAGTTTTTTCTATAGAATATTGTATCTAGGCCAGGTATTGGAGATCCCAATATCACTACGTATCGTATAAAGATAGGAATCAATCCGAATGTAGTTCTTATGAAACCATGAAATTTATCATCATGTGATGAGGAATCATGGTATAATGTTTTTTAGGTTTTGCATTCAGGACCATGATTATCCTATTGAAGAAATTTACACCTTGTTTATATGGGGAAGCCCATGTTGTAACTCTAAATTCCTTATGAGATATGATCAGTGTGAGAAAAACTGAACTACAAGGGTACCTCTCCCTATGAAGAGGCATTTAAGTGATATAAATGGGTATTTACGATCATGTTTTGACTAGACAAAATTATGGGATCGAGGAATCACTACATATATGTTTAGAATAAGAATCTATCCATATGTAGTTCTAGGATACCTTCTTAGTTTAATTTAATGCATATTGGACCTCTTCCACAAATTTTAATGGCATGCGATAAGGATGTGGATCACTCGACATGAAGGAAAAAAGAATACTATGGATATGTGTAGTTTTATGTAACGGTGTAAGGATTCAGATCACCATACTTGAATGAATATGGTTTTGTGGTATTATGATGTTTATTATCATGTGACATGGATGGAGTATTTCTTTTTGTTTAACATCATGATGCAAGGATGTCTTTTTATAGTTTAATATCAATTGGATAGAAAAAACATGTATAGTTTAACGTCATATAACCAAGATAAACATTGGGACTAATACTAATGTGTATGACCATGGTTAAGATGGCTATGCAAAGTATTTCTTCAAAAACCTCACATTGGGGGGTGGTGTGATACACTCCCAATCCATTATAGACAATAAGTAAGCCCTATTTTGAAAGACCTTATGTATGATATAAAGTACCTCCCACATGGGTTCCATCTTTGGGGAATAATATACTAGTATCTTTGGGGTTCTAAGAATCAATAATAGTTCTCTATGGGGGAATGATAATAGGTGAACCATTTTATTGAAATCCACATTAATCCGTTTCTAATGGACATCATGGTTTTTTAGTGTTAGAAATCTATACTCATCAAACCACTCCAATTCATCCAGTCACTTTTGTGACAACTTATCAACTATGATCCATCTAAAGATAGATATTCAGAGTGAGGGTAAGTGAAATTATATGGGTAAAACCGACTTGGTCTCTTACACTGGTGAGTATGTCGTTTCTAGAGTAGTAGTACATATGGTGGCGCGGTAGGCCTATAAAGCATAGAGGAGTTTTTCTAGCCAAGACATCTTATAATTATTCACTATCTTCTAGAGTATAATCAATAGAGTATTATTGAATTCCAATACCTATCTATTTTCTTCTTTGTGATAGAATGATTATCAATTAGACTCAATGTTGTACTCCTTAGATAGTTTCTTTTCTAACATAGAACAAAATTTGTTGTTGTTGTATGCCAATAGTGTGTGAGGTACCCCAAACCTTGTGATGATAACAGAATTTACAAAGATTATGATGTCTTTTACATCAATATCCTTGAGGGTTATTTAATATACCCATCTAAAAAAATTGGAGGTAGTGAGGATGTACATTAATTACATAGCTCTGGATGGGGGATATAGACCCTCGACAACCATTCCCCTAATGAAAAATGACTATGAATATTTAACAGTATGTATAACTTTTGGTGGATAATGGATGATGATTTCATAAATCTGGAATTCGTGAAACTTCATGGTGAATCCTGTGTATTAATGTACCATTGTTTTTCAGTAATATCCCAACCTCCTGATTTTGTTGGAGAGAATTTTCCTACATTGATGGATACTACATGGTCTTGAATGGAATTCCTCTATAATGATGAAAATATCTCCTTATTCTTTTCTTCTGAGGAGTAATCTTTCAAATAAATTCTTATAGAGGGTTTTCTTCCCATATCGACCATCCCTGAGAGTGATGTTCTATTCTTGTCTTCAAATAATTTCCCTTCCAGTTCTATCACATGGGAAAGTCTCATTTTGGAGATAACATATTACGAGATCCATCCATCCACCAGTTTTCATTGGTTCATCACACAATGGGAAGGTGTGGACCTAATTGATTTATTTTGTATCAAAAATGATTATCACTATGACAATTCTACAATGTGTGATATAGAAGATTGCTTCTTATTGATCAGTGCCACTAGGAAGGGGGGCCTACATTGACCAATTCATCGTCGTGATATTTTTTTGTGATCAGGGGACATGATGCAATGTGTGTACCATATGGGACTCTTCCATAATTAGTCTAACATGGCCCTTAGGGGTCCATTTCTTCATTTTTGATGGAATATTATCCCTTTATCATCTTTATGACTAGGTAGGTGTCAAATTTTATATTCAGGTTGGCTATTTATAGCAACAGATATTATTCCATGCTAGCAATGAGGGATTGAAATTCTACCTCATTATTTATGAAGCCTTCAGATAGTGATAAAGAGTAGGGTAAACTGCTTTTTTGGATTGGAAATTATGTCCCTTATCTAACCTGATTGAGATTATAGTTTTCCATCATTGTTTTAATGGGATAGTGGGAGGCTCCATCAAAATAAATTTCTCATATACATGGACCATGTTGGATATAAAAATACTCAATATATGGGAGATCAATGTACACCAATTTATTTTATGGGGTAAGATGTGTATAAATGAAATCATCCAGGTATTTCCCTATCATCGATTTCTCTGATAGAATCCTAATAGCGCATTACTACCAAATGACCACCTATCAAGCCATGCACCAAGTAGACATAGGGAAACTAATGATTTATATGAGTGGAATGATATAAGAGACAAGATGGTCTCCATTATTATATATGTAATGACACATATTTTTCACTATGAATATGAGTCAAATGAAGTTATTCTAAAAAATAAAAAATCGATACTTAGAACCTAGAATCATCCAACTGATGTAACAGATACTATTCTAACACCCTGTATTATTTTTATTTATGATGAGGGATCCAAGTGAGGCTTCCATGGAGGACAAATAAAGGATGACTAGACTCCCTTCCACCGGATACATCAGTTCTATTGGATGAAGAAACTACTTCTTAGGCATTTGAAGGATTCTTGGAAATCATCATCTCATTGATAGGATATTCCCTTCTTCATTAGCCTAGTGAAACAGATAGGTTTTCTAACTAGGTTGAAATGAATCACCATATGTAGGTGAGGTTCCCATGGAGCCCTATCAATTCCTTGAGAATCCTTGGTGGTGATATTTCTAGTATAGCACTTTTCTTATCAGGGATGACCTCAATGCTATAGTGGAATTCCAAAAATCCATGAAAAATCCTTGATTTTAGCTAAAATTCCCATTTTTGTGAAATAATCTTCACAATATGCTGATTCAACTTGAAAAAACCACATTGGAGGATTTTTAAGTGATCAAATAAATGTCAGGATTTGACCACCAGGTAATCGACATAGCATTCATATATATTTCCCAACAACTAATTAAATATTGTATACATGATGTGTTGGTAAGTTGTGTAACAATTATTCAATTAAATAGGACTGAATTGATTGAAAAATATCTATATGAAATTATTATGGTGGTGGATTGTTCATCTCCATGGTCTATCATTATCTAATTGTACCCTGAGTACATGTCAATGAAGGAAATGGCATGTAAGCTATTAGCTGCATTGATCATAAGATATTTGATCGATAATGGTATATCGTCATTTGGGTAGTTCCGATTAGGGTATCGGAACTCAAATCAGACCCTAATTTCCCATTCTTCATCATGATGGGAATGATATTGTAATGGTAAGATGTGTATTTAAATTCTTCGTGTTAGATCAATTTATCAACATCCACCTCTAAATTAAAGGAATTAGGGGTGAATCATTATAGATGCCTATTTGAAGCATTGATTCTCATTGGGGATTCTGAGATGGTGCATAGACACATCTATTTTCAGTCTGACCATTTATGTGTAGTTCCAAGAGAACACATATTAATTCTAAATCACCAATGTGATGTAAATATCTTCCTATTTTAGGTTAATGTCATCACTAATCAAAGTAGGGTGTGGGTATTCTTCTATTTTTTAATTTATCTACCATTCTCCTTGATGGTGGCAGAGAATCCTTCCTTGAATGATGGAGGTGAATTTAGGTGTACATACTAAAATTCATCCAGATCTTACACTTTTTAGACATATCAAGGTGAATTTAGAAATCTAGGGCCATCTCTATCACTATCTAGTTGAGATAGGCCATGAGAGGATAAATTATCAACCCTACTACTTGATTTGTTGTAGATTGATGTTCTAGAAGATTATATTTTATGGTGTCACTTTGAATAGTATGTGATTAGATCTCTATGACTAGATCTGTAACCAGAAATATTTTTTTGAGAACATATTCACTATTTAGCGTACTCTTGGTATTCACATGGGTGTTTTCCTTACCATTGGAGGCTGTAACCTATGTATCATCATCCTCCATTTGTTTTTTGCTTCCATTATTATAGAAATTTTCTTCAATATATATAGATCATAGATTCACAAAACGGGTGCTATAACTATGTAATAATCCAACTGTTCCATCAATGGTGTACTTCATATAGTGTTGGAATGTTGAAGTTATATCTAGGTAGCTATGGAACCAGGTCCATGCACGAAGAACATTATATGTGGTGTCTTGATGGATAACAATAATCATTGTGCCAGATGTGAAATCTACAAATTCATCTTATCGTTTGTACTTCTCAATATTTCATTTCTCATGCTTATCATATGTATGAATGTTCAACCATTTTTGATATAAATCCCTTTCCCCAAATCCAAAACGTCATCTGGTTCGGATTGTATTGAGGATTATAAAACCCCTAATATGTTATTGGTATATGGTTATCCTTTTTTTATTATGCGAGGAATACCATTTTGGTTCACATTAACATAGGTTATTAGTTATATTTTATGTAAAATTTTTATATTATTATTTTATATTCATTTTCATTGATGATTATTAATCATTAGTTCGATCTTATTAATCTTGTCTTTCAATTTTCCAAAAAACATATGTCATTAATATTGAGCTATCATATATTTTCTTAGTGGTTAGGATTATCTTATGTCATGTTAATTCCCCTTTATTATATTATGAAACCCAAATTCTCAACATTTTCTCACATTTTATCTTCAAATGTTATCTCTTATTTGTACCCTTATTAAATATCTGATATCGCCCCTTTCATTGGAATCCGTTTTTTAGGTTATAATGAAATATAATGTGTACGATATCTCTTGAAGAGAATCATATTCGATAATAATTATTATTTAGATATTGAAGAATATTATTAATATAATATCACTATATATATTGTTTATAAACACACTAGGGTGTGTGAATTTATAAAATGAATAATTTAAATTTTGGAAACCATAAAAATTAGGCTGGTTATGATTGAGTCTCCTCGCTTTGTATCATTGAATTAGTTTAGAATTTTTATTTCTAGCAACATATCCTAAATAGTAGTTTTGTGGAAGTTTACATGGTATTAGTGAGTGGAACAGTTATTTTAGATTATATAATATAATGAGGCTTAGGATGAAGAAAAGTGATTTTGGTAAAACAAAAATGTCATAGGATGAAATGATGGTGTTAAAATATAATACATCATTTGATTAATTCCTCATATCATATGATCAGTTACTATATTTATTTTTCCTCTATAATCGCACTAAACTTTTTTGTTTTAGTTATTGGATGGAGCCGAGAGGTTAAATGTTAACAATGATTGGGTTTTAAAAGAGGATTTCATTTCCAATAATGAAACCATATGAATAGATGGATTTAAAATATTCTTGGTAATGATATATGAGTTTATGCATAATAAACTAAATCAGGTTGAGATCATTAACACATTAGGGAAGGAGAAAAAAATTATGGTGTATCTTATGCATTAAAATCACTAACCAATAGTGGATACTTTGATCAATTAATTTATAATAAAATTATTCACATGATATAAGTTATATTTTTTTAATGGTTCGAGTTTGAGAAAATGATTTTTGTTATCTATCAGTTGGAAGGTGAAGAATACCAAAGGTGTACAACAACAAATAATATAAGTCCCGAATAAAAAATAAACTCATTGAAATGAAAGGTGAATAATGATTTATTTATCACCAAGTAATTTCACTGAACCCTTCACATTAAAATGGATAGATAATTTCTTGTGCTAATGAAAAATAAAGATGATTGTATGGGTACCTATAATGAAAACATTATTATATTTTCAAGGTAAATTTATTTTTTTATGGGTGACCAAGGAACATAAAATCCATTTCTCATTATTGGATTAAAATCATTCCCTTAATGGAATATTATATAATAGAATTTCTTAGTAATTAAAAATATATTCATATTTTCTCAAGGTAGAAATGGTGATTGGAGATATCAATTATTCACATGGGTTTAGGGATAAAACTATAAAATACATTTTTGATGATTCTCAAATGAGAAAACCCATGGTTAATGGAAAAAAAATTATTCTATAGATAAATAAGTTTAAATAAACATGGGTGGATTGAGTTAGAGGAATATTAAAAAATTTCTTGTGTGTCACATATGAACATCAAGAAGGTGAATGTCAAGGGGATAAGAAGAATGAAAATATCAACCAACATGATGCACCACATGCACACTAATTATTTAATTTTTCGGAGTATGAAAGTTATACTAACTAGTACACTACTATACATGTAATGGATGAAAATTGATATCAGAAATCACTTATGTTCTTACAGAAATATAAATCCTCCATAATCACTATTTTAGAAGTGGGTCACAAAACAAAGTTTGGTAATGTACAGTAATCTTTGACTAAAAAAATATATTTTTTGATATTAGTTCTATACACTCCATTATTTGTTGAATGTTTTTAAGAGAATAAAATCATATCCCTAATGATTATATATTAAACTATTTGAGAATACAACTACTAGTTCAGTTGTCACATTACATGTTTATATATCTAAAAAAACATTGTTTCTATGAATATTCTTCCTAAAAATAATATTACTCTCCAGGTGGTCAAATTTGATTTGATTTTCGTTATGTATTGCTTAAATATTTATATATTAAATATTAAATTAATTGATATGGAAGTCATATTTTATATCAAAGATCTATCAATGAACATCTCTTTTTTCATTGAAAACTATGAACTCTATTTGGGAATTACATCCATTGTATGAGTATTAATATCAAATATTTATGAGTATTTAGCATAATGATCGGGAAAAATAAATTTTGGTGATATGAAGACTATAATCAAATTTATTAGTATTCTAGTCATATATAAGATAATGGGGTTGAAATCACATTAAATATTGTATATTGTATATTTTTTTATTATGGTCACCCCCAACTATTTTCATCAATGAAACATATTTAATATTATAAGGATGAATGTTATTTATGTGGTGGAATGTATCCCCTTGTTCTAATGGAATAAATTTATTTTTAAAACAATTTTGTGTTGAGTAAATTTTTTTACACATAACACTAAACTAAATAAAAAAATTATACATTTTATATTGAAAAAATATTATAATCAATGGTAAACATTAATATACAATTAGAAGAAAATACGAGACATCATTGAGAAAGGAAAAAAAGGAATAAATCAAGAGTCAAATAAAAATACCATGAAAATAAAATATGTACTTTCAAGATTCTCCATAATGTTCACTAACCAGATAATAGGTATCAAATTAATGAAAATAATAATAAGTATAAGAGGCATATTAATAGATAAGTTAATGAATATGATGAATGCTTCTATTAATATATATGACCCAATATATAAGTGAAAAATATTATCTATGTATATGTCCATAGTATATAAGGTTGATAGAGGTATAGTTATTTAATTTTATATAAATAGATATATTATCATTGGATATAAATATATTCAATAGGTATATCAATGTTGTGTTTTTTATTAAATTATATAAATATGATTCAAAAATATAGAATGAAATAATAAGTTAAAATATATGTAAATAAAATTTATAAAAATATATTTTTTTGCATGGAATATTATTGTCATTAATGATATATTTTACTTATTAATAAAATAAAATTAAATTCTTTAATACTAATGGATCGATTAAAAAATGGCTACAAAATGAATAATTAATTTTAATATGATGTGGTTAAAATTATTTTATATTTAATAATGATATTTATATAAGGATTTATTTTCAGGTACTTTTTATTTTCATATAATAAATTAAATAGAACACTTTTAAGTGATTATTCTATTATATTTTTTCAATATATAATAATATATATTAACACTCATTAAATTATAAAAAGTTATGTAATTATATCAAGAAAATTTAATTTTTTAAAATTAATTGATCTAGTAAAACAATTATAAATATCATGAATTTTATAAATTAAACATAAAATTTCTCATATTTAAGATATAATGAACTTCAATGGAGTGAAAATTGCTTAAAATTACATTTCAATTAGGTCTATATTTCAATTTCCTTTATAGGATTTATAATAAGATACATATGTCAAAATTTGATTGAAATAATTGTTTAACTATGTGGTAATGAAATAAAACATCATAAAAATCTTTATATAAATACGTGTATTTGATATTTCCTGAAAAAACATTATCCCAATTCCATTATCATTTTCTTTATATCCACATTCATTTTTAAATGAAAACATTGAACACTAAGGAATGGGAATGTGAGGAAATGAAACAGAAAACTCACCTATAAAACGAAGCCTCATATGCCCCTTTAAAATAAATCATAAAATTTTTTATATTTCAAAATTATTTCCATATGATCTCTAAAAAATAATTCTTCTAAATTTTCAAAAATCTAGTTCGAAGAAGGAAGTATACATCATTCATTAGGAAGGAACCCATTTCGTGATAGAGATAATTCATCAAGGATAGTTCATTGTGCTTCTCTATATATTGCAATTATCATATCTTACCCACTAACTATAAATATAATTATTCACATGATATATATTATATTAAAATTAATATACTTATTCTAAAATTATATTTATTTTATATTACTTTAAAATATTTCTCATTTATTTGTCGAGCATGTTATTATTTTGTTCGGTTCAACCACCTACATGTATAATACTATTACAACATCATAATTTTTATAATAAATTATTATCATGACAAAAATATTTATTTCAAATGATTTTAATATGTACAATATCTCAATAATATGAGTTTATATGTATAACAGAAAATGTTAATGATTTATATAATTGGATAAGTTAATGATAAATTAAATGTATCATACTCATTAAAGATTCCATTCTAATGACCAATAACCATAAAATCCATAAAATGAACATTTAATGGAAAAAATAATTGATACATAATTATTTGACTATATTAATTAATTTATGAATTTATAAATTTGAATCAATTAAAGGTGATCAATATCCATTTGAATCCTTTATTAAGAAATTAAATTAAAAAAATCAGATGATGATAATAAAAAAACATACTCTTATATGTGTACTGAATTATGGTAATTTAATTGTATAAATGGGTAATGATATGAATAATGATACTAAAATAAGTGAATATGATTGTTATATTTGTTATAAATATGGTTAAATATATTTGATGGATATAAATGGTGAAGGTAAGGGTATGATAATCTTAATTTTATAACATTGTGGTATGTTCTATATTAACAAATTTATAACATTATGTGGTTTATAAAGTTCCCCATGAATATATATTAATATTTTTTTAATTCATGGGATTTGAAAACCCATTTCTGGTAAATTCTATCAATTTCTTTTTCTTTTAGATGTTACAAAAGGCATATGCATATTTTTATCTCACATTGAAGTTAAAATATCATGTATAAAATAGTATTCGGGGAAAATGTTTTTTATTTATCCATTTCATTATAAATCATATTATAATATTATTATTTATTTTTATTACATGTACTATTACAATTTCATTACAACTTATTTCATAATCACATCAAAATGGTGTTTGTAAGCTGAGATGACCATATCTCTTTTTTTATTGAGAATGTTTCTTCCCCATGTCTATATTCCATATAGTTTTTCTATGGATTGCCACATATATGCATCAATAATATAATTAGGTAATTTTGTATAATTATTTACATTCATTAAATGGTTTTAAATGAATCATTTAATTGTTTTTTGTATGATTCATTTTATATATATTTTACTTTATTTGGAAAATAATGAACGGAATATTATTTTAATTTTTTGTCTGAATGAATGAATTTTCCCACCATTATAGAAGTGTTTATTTAAAAATATTATACTCCATGTTTTTAGGTACTTACAATAAAATTTGTATTCCCATAATTATATAAAATACATTAATTTAAAATTCATTTTATCAAAAGTAATGTATATTTCATTATATATATTAATATTACATTTCTAATGATCTTATAAAAGTGTTTTCAGCCTTTTAAAGTTTATTTAAAGTTTATTATGCTTCACTAGGTTTATGATAATGTGTTACCATCCACATTATATATATGAATGTATTCTGAAAAATATTTTATGGATGTTTAAATGAAACTCTTTCCATTCAAATGGTTTAATTAGCATATGACGGGGTTATCAATGTTTTCATGTACTTATAACCAAAATATGTGTTGTTTATCATTAAATTATTGGGGATTCTTTCATAAAAATAGAATCAATTATAAAATATATGATATCCATTGAGAAAAAATGGTACACATGTTGTATCCCAACCCATATAGGCTACACATGTTGTTCCCTTTGACCAAGAGGGTATAGAAGTAGTAGAAAGATCCCAAATGAGTACATTAGTCATAGAAAAAAACCAAATGGATTCATTGGTAGTTACTCAATACAAAAAAGTAGGTGGGTAATGTCAAAGACCCAAAACATTAATAATGTTGTTATCCCAATACTACAATGTTATTGGATATTGATTTGCCTTGCCTATTATGTGATGAATGACATTGTGTTTAACTTTGATATATATTTTTATTTCTATTTTAGTACCTATTTTTATTTTAATATGTAATCTTATCATGTCACATGATTATTGACTCATATTTGTACTCTTTTGATTAATTTTTATGTTATACCAAAATCCTTTTACTATTGCTCATTTGACCTGATGCATTTGATATTAGGTATGATTCTCATATTTTAGGATCATTCTTTTTAATTGTATTATCATATCCACATATTCATTTTATAATCAATTTTTATATTAAATTAACATATCTTATGTTTAAACATAAATAGCTTTGGAGAACCCCACTTTCACATATTAGAATTTATATAGGTTATGATGAAAAATATTGTTTATAATATATCTTGTTGGGTATTCTCTATGAAAACTATTATTTGGAGATATTGAAGATCATTTCGTAAATATGTTAAATATGTTTCTAGTTACAGGGGAAACACATAATTTGGGTTATGGGATATTGTGAATTTATTATATGAAATTTTTAAATTATGAAAATGAATTAAAATATAACTGTTTTATGATCCCATTGTATCACATGGTATTAATGATGTGTTGTAATGTTAGTATTTCTCGAAGTGGATCCCAATGCGTGGGTTGTGGACATCAGTTGGAATTATTGAATGGTATAGTTACTTTTTTGGTATTTTAATGATAGTTTAAAACCTTGTAAAAATTATAACAAACCAAAATTGTGAATGATTAACCAAAAATATACAGGGTTAAAGTGATTTTTTCAAAATTTAAGACCTCATATTATTTATTTCACTTATCATATGACAACATGCAATACTAATTGTTTCATTATAATAATAATAACGTCTTTGGTTTCAGTTAATGGATGTGAAAAATATGATAAAATGAAACAATGAATATGTTATAAAATGAAGTGATTTTCAAACATAGAAAAAAATGGGATAGAATTAGTGAAATCCATAACAGAAATATTAGATAAGTTTTTTTGAGTTCCCAACCAACCCATAAAAGTGAAACAAACATTTAAATTTTTCTTACTTCAATATCCATTGAAAATAATTGGATCACAAGATCCATTAATTACTGAATAATAGACTATCATGATAGAAAATATATATTTTTATTTAATTCATATAATATAAAAAATCAATTTTGGGTCTATATCAATATAAAGGATAAGTATAATAATGAAAGAACCTAATCAAGAATACTAGGATGAATGATTAAATATACTCCATGAAATGGGATCAGTTTAATGATGTAATGATTTTAAGAAAACATTTTCAATAATAAATTCACACTAAAAGGAGGAAATAATATATTAAGATAATGAAAATATTTTGATAAATCAATTAGTACTTAAAAAGAAAATATCATAATACATGAAGTTTTTATATATATATACATATTACATTGATTATAAAGGAAAATTCATCGATTTCATTAGTGTATTAAAACAATGTTTCTTAAAGGAATAACATGTAATGTAGTTTTTTAGATACGATGACAATTTTTTATCTTAGGGTATAATTGGTGTTTACAAACTCTGAATATTCATTTTATTTTTGGGAAATAAAAGAAAAATATAATTTTATGGAAAATAAAATTATAAAACCATAGGGAATGAAATTAATCATCAAATATGATAAAAAATAAAGAATGAATCATAGGGGTATTGCGTTAAAAAAAGGATAAATAAATCTAGTGATGTAGTTATGTCCATAAAACATATGAATTTCAAATGGATATGGAGAATTAAAAAAATTATCAACCTAATGTTCCGCCAAGAATATAATTATTTTAATTGGCAGTAGTATGAAAAATTATTATAACAAGTGAAACTATCCAATTGTTAATTATAGAATTCCCCATTAAGAACCTCTTAATACATGTGAAATATAAAAAAACTATGTGTCAAATTCTCTGGAAGTGGATCACAAAAAAATACGTGTTATAATGTTCCCTCATCGTCATCAAAAGGAAGAGAAATTTTTTTCTTTGATTTTTTTTACACTCTGCATGAAATAAATATTTTTTCAAAAGATTCAAATAATAACACATAGAATTAGATATTCAATGTTTAATGAAATATTACACTAGTGAGATAATTTAATCCCTAGTATCAAATTATTCTTTGATTGACTTTTTTAGGAACAATCATCCATAAAATATTATTATTCTCTCTTTATGTGACTTTGAGGTGATATTGGGCATGGATTGGCTATATCCACATATATTTTATATTAAATGACATGATGGGGAAGTCACATATCTTATACCATATAAAAATATTTTGATATAATAGGAGAAGGATAAATTTGAGCTTTCTTTTTTGAGTTCATAAATTACATGAGTATTAGTACTCCATCACTAGTTTTAGTCATGTAAAATGACTTGAGAGAAACTATTTTTTAGTGATAAGAACACTACCAAAGAAAAGATATGTTTTCCTATCTTACAAATGATAGTGAGATGGATATATCGTTATAAATTATATCATAAAACTTGTTTGTCTTATAGATACCATCAACTATTTTTTCAGTATGATATAATTAAATTTTTTTGGAAAACATTTATTTAAAAGGGATCAAATATAACCCCTTGGGTATTTACGTATTTATCTCCCTATAAATATATAATACATGGAATCAATTTTTTCACATGCAACTCTGATATAAAATGAACCATGACACATTTAATAATTTTATTATATTAAAATTATAGATAAATAGTAATAAATTATGAGAATACAACATGAATTATCATTAATTAATATAAAAGATGAATAAATGAATAGTTTAATAAAATTAACATGATAATATGTTCTTTATCCTCATGGATTTTCCTAAAGCTCATAACCTATATTATTACTATGAAAATAAGGAATAAAATTATAAATATAAGATAAATATTGATTAAGAAGAAAATAAACTAGATGTATGATTCTATGAATGTATTTACGATTTAATATAAGATTAAAATTTTACAATTGTATATATTTCAGTTGGATATGTGGTTGTTATAAATCTATTATTGGAAATATAGTCCCTGGATATGTGGTCATTGGGTCTTAATGTTTCCCACATTTACATAAATGTTTTTTATAATTTTTATTTTCAAAAAAAAAATATGATTCATTAATATGGAATGAAATATAAAGACAACATATAAGCCAAATATTTTGTTATGAAATATATTTCTTCTGTGTTACATGATATTATTAATAAAAATACTAAATAATTATTAAATATATTTATAGAATCAAGGAGGTTTTTTAATAAAACTGGAATGAAAATAATTAAATGGTTTTAAGATGAATAATTAATTATAATAGTATTTAGAAATATTATTTCGTGTCGAAAAGTTATAGTTTTTGACGAATATGTTTTAATATTTTTTATTTTTAATGTAATAAATTAGATCAGAATTATATAAATAATGAATCTATTGTAATGTTCAAATTTATAATCAAATATATTAAAAATAATATAATTAATAATTTATATTGCATATTAGTAAGAAAATATAATGTTTTAAAATACATTTTTTTATAAAAATAGTTATATATTTTAACCATTTTATCTAAAGGCTAAATTTTCTATATAATGAAATTAAATTATACTAAATGATTTATATATTTTTAATCATCAAATGGAATTTATTTAGATAGGTCTATTTCAATTTAGTCAAAAAAAATCCCTGATATAAAAAATGAGTTACCTAGGTTAAGGTAAATGAGTTATAAATGGTTAACCAAATGATAATGTCCTGAGAATTTTAAAAACCTAGTCCCTAAATATGATAATGATCTATTTCTTGTAAAAACATATCCCACCTCCATTAATGTCTACATTTCAACCGCATTTCTTTTTAGATGAAAACATTATACAATAATTAATGTGAATTTTTGGAAATTTCATGGAAATGTAAAATATAAATGGCACCCACTTCTACCACTTCCCAACCTCTTAAACTAGTCAATTATCTGTTTAATTACTCCCCTTTTTACCTATCATATGAATTTATTATAAATTTTTTTACATTAATTTATAATATTGAACCCTAGATTATTTATTCAGAGGGAACCCATTTGGAGGATAAAATTCATCATAGTAAATTTCATGTTATTCAATAAATTTTTCAATTAAATTATAATCTATAGTCACTGTGTGTGTTAATATACTCTATAATTATGAAATATTAACTTATGATTTCTTCAAATACATTTATTTTAATATTATATTACATTAAACTCTTACTCATTCATAAGTATACCTTTTTCTTGTTTGATGTGGTTCAACCTCCCATGTGGATAATGCTATACGAACATCACCATATTGGTCTAGAATAACCATAAAGAATTAAATATTGTCGATAGATAATATTAAATATTTTTTTCATGAATATTATTATCTAATGATGGAACAAAATTAATTCTCAATGTAATAGAACATTTTTATCCATAAATTATCCAAAACATTATTGTCAAAAATTCGGTTTTCAGGAACGATTACTATACCATTAATAAAATAAACAATGGACTATAAAATAATTGGAAAATAGTAATTAAAATACATATATTAATATGGTAATGTATAAAATAGTTTCATAGAATTAAGATTGATATCTCCATTATGAAACATGTAGAAAATAATACATTATTTCTAGAATTTGATAATGAAAATAAAAAAAGTAATATTAATATATATGTAATGAATTATCATTCCCAAATAGTATAAAAAGAAATAAGATATGAAAATTGAACAAAAATAAGTTACAAGTTTGGTAATGTTTCTTATAAAAAGTTTTAATTTGCTTTCATAGAAGTCGAGAGATATTGTTATGGTATTGTGATCCCTATTTTCTCTCACTAAGATATGTTATATATTCACTACCTTATTTCCTAATATCATGAATATAATACCCCAGAAATGAATTATATCACATATTATAAATTATTCTTGGTACATAAAAATACATATATTTTTTTGATTTTAATTTATTTTGATTCAAATGATACCAAAGTTGTATGTATTTATTCAATCTCACATTGAAATCAAGAGTATATATATCTGAAATCTTATTTTGGAATTTTTTTAATTATATCTTAAATGTCAGATATTATAATTTATTTTTATTTATTTATATATCTCAAATGTAATATTACAATTTCACATCCCTTTGGTTAATAATTCATCTAAAAGGATGTTTGTAAATAGAGCTATCCCTATCTCTTTTTTTGTCGGGATTTGTGTCCTTAAAGTCTATATTCAATATATTATTTTGTAGATGTAAATATTATTGATTAAATTAATTATTAATTTCATTTTAAATTAAATTTTAATTTCATTATAAGGTGTTAAAATAATATATTTAAATATTGTCCATTGGATTCATTTTCCATGGACTTGTATTTGTTTAGAAAGCATTAAAAAATATTCATTCTAATTTTTTCCACATTAATTCATTTTTTCAAAATTGATATATCTTTTTCATTAACAATATTACAATCCATATTATTATGAATTTAACTATTAAATTTTATTCCAATTAGTTTGTATTATAATATTAAAAAATTTAATGTTTTAAAACTAATGGATATATTTTCATATTTTTCAAAGAGGATTTCTACTTCTCTTATAAAAATATTTTCCAAAAAAAATTATGTCCTTTCATTTTTATTTTTCTTCTCTTTGATTTTATATAGTTATAAAATTCACCTTCATTGTATGTATGTATTATGATAATGTATTAAAAGTGTTTTTATGAATTGTTTTTCATATTGTTTAATTATGCTATGTTGAAATTATGAATGTTTTTACGTTATTCTGGGATACATATTCCAGATTAATTATATTTTATTGGGTAGCTATGTTGTACCTATCCTAAAAAATTGTGTAAGGTTTTAAATTTTTTGATAAAAAAGGGAAAATTGGTATCTTTCTAATGAAAATACAGTAAATGAGTCTGATCTCCATACCGAAAGGGAACATAGGTTGTTTAGTAAGACAAATATGTTACATGAGTAGTAGAAAAAGATGCTAGAAATATGGAAACCCATTCCAAAAATATTTCATCGTCAGTACCCCATTCAAAAAATATTTAACTATGTGTTATAACGAGCCTACAATTTTATAAATATTAGGTTAGCCGGGTCAAATACATGATCAATGACTCTTTTGTTAACATTGAAACAAGTTATTAGTACAATATCAAACAACTTATTTTTTGTTATTTTGTCTTGTTCTCATGGGTCATGATTATTAACTCATTTTTTTACTCTTGTGACAAAGTTCTTATATTATTCCAAATTCATTATGTAGTGACTCATGGGATTTTATATGTTAATTATTTGGAGACATTAAAGAACATTTTTATAAAATATTATATATAATATATGGCATAAGGGAAATTTTGTATTAGATGTGTTGATGGGTATTATCAATGAATATCATTTTAAGGAGAGGATAAAAAACAATTGTAAAATATGCTTTTTTTACATAGTATCCAATGACACTAAAATATTGGGTTTATAAATTATGTTAGTTTATGGGTTGATATGTTTAAATTAAAGAAGTTATTTTATATATTTTCATCTTATAATCATGTTGTATCATTTGGTATCAAAAATGTTTTGTAAGTATTATAATTCTAGAACCAAATCTCAATGTGTGTGTATAAGAAACAATAATTGCTGTTAGAGTAGTATTTAGTAATCTATTGGTATTAGATTAATATGATATAATCCAATTAAACCATAATTAACCATAATTGTTGTTAAATGGGTCTATAATTCAAAGGATGAAAAAATTATTTAAAAAGGTAGGGAATTGTAGGATTGATCTCCCTTATCATATAGTCTGTTATATTAGTTTTTGTTTCTTTATAGTAACAATAAATTTATTTTGTTTTTTAAATCATGGAATGAAAAATAACCAAGATAAAAATTATTGTAATGTAAAATGAAGTGATTTTACTTGTGATTAACGAAACGTAATAGAATAAGGGACATCAAACATTATTGAATGGTGATCTTAGGTTATAAAAAATGAGATAAACTAATTGATCATAAAAATTACCCAAATAAGTTTTAATAAACTATTGATCCATTCAAGAATAAATATCTCATGGCCATTAGTGGATATTATAATCTTATAGTTTCTGAGAAATATAATTATATTATAGGAATTATGTTTTTTCAATGTTGGGAATAAGAAAAATTAATTTTGGATGGATTTTTTTTTTGGATAGTGAATAATGCCATTGGTTTACTATAATCAATCAAATGAAAAAAATGATAAAATAAACTCTATGAAATTGGATAAGTATTTAAAGAGTATATTTTCAAATATTGATGTCAATTATTTCGTCAAAAAAATAGAAAGATAATTAATTAAGATAATAATAAAAAATGGTAAATCAATTGGTACCTACGTAGAAAAAATCACAAGGCATGTAATTTAATGTTCATGTTTTTTGTTAACCTATTAAAATTATCCATTTTGTTAATGTCTTAAAACAATTTCCCTAAAAGTTGAAGGTTATAGTGAAATTTGGTTGCTATTATGAAATTGATTGATGTGATCTGAATATATAAATTAAGACTAGAGACTCCAATTATTCACATTTTTTTTGGACAAGATGTGAAAAATGTATTTTTGAAGAAACTAAATTGAAAAAATACATGGAGGGATTAAAATAAATACATTTATATACTAAAGTTACTAGAATATATATTTTATGATTAACTCAAATGAACAAGTAAAATCATTATGTGTGGCAGAGAATGCTATCAATCACATGAATGTTAAAGGTATTTGAAAAATGAAAACATTTATCCACACAATAACCCATAAAAACTATAGTTATTTATTTATATAGAGTATATAAATTAAGTAAACAGAAAAAAATAAAATGATTATTACTGAAAATAGACATCAACCACATCTGAATCCAAGTAAAAAATGGAAATCCTATTTAATCCCAATGGTAGAAGTGGACCATAAAAATTAATTTATGAAATGTAAACTCATAATCCACTTAATAAATAAAAATTTATTATTTGATTATGGTTCTATCCCCTAAATAAAAAATTGGATATTTTATCATATCATCAAATCACAACCTGAGTGGTTGAATATTGAGAAGTTTCTAATGAACTCTACTTATGTGATTATTACATCCCATGTCTATGTAACATCTATGATAAATGTTTGTCGGAATTTTGTTCTTTATAAACTTATTATTCTCCAAGTATATGAATTGGACATTATTTTTAATATAGGTTGGATATCACCATATATATTCCATATTAGATGATTGGATAGTGGTATCACATTTCATATCATGGATCAACTTATGATTTTCTAGGAGTCTAAAACAAATTATGATCGATTTACGGTAATTATAAAAATTATATATGTATTATTATCCATTCAAGAGTGATACTTAACTCATATGAAAGGGGAGAAACTAAATTTTTGGTATATACTAACTATAATGGAGAATATATATTTTTCCTATTTTTTATTGAGATACTGAGGTTGATATCTCATTAAAAATTATATCATGTGTCCTTTCTATATTATGGATACCCTTAAATATTTTCATCAGTGATAGATAATAAAAATTAATTAGAAATAATTTATTAATGGGGTATAATACAAACCACTAATATTTTAGCATGAATTTTAATTTAAATAACTACCACATTGAATATATTTTTCCATAAGAAACATCAACCTAAAACTAAACTCAATACATTTTATTATGTTTAAATATTATAATGCAAGATAAATATTAATATAATATTGGAATTGAATATGAAACATAATTATGACATTCCAAGAGTAATAAATCCACATGTAAAAGAAAATAAAATTATGAAAATAACTTTATAATGATTAACCTCCATGATTATAATGACCTTGATTGAAACTACTGAAATAAAGAAAAAGATTATACATATAATGTAAATGTTTATAGATAAGTAAATAAATTGTCTAAATGATTCTATGAATGAATATATATCTATATAAGAATCAAATGTGTTTGTTATATATCTATTGCCATTGGATATATAATTGTTTTATGTTTTCTTATTGAATATAAGGATATTTGAAATATTTTCATTGGAAACATGGTTTTTGGATATATGATTATTGGGTATGCATGCATCTGAAAATTATATGAAAATTTAATAGTTTCTATTAAAATTTTATATTATATTAAACATAATAACATAATTAAAAAATGATTACATATATATAGTTTTTTTTACAAAAAAAGTATTTCAATATTCATTAAAAAATATTATTAATATTAAATAATAATTTCATGAGTTTTTAAAATTAAAATAATTAATTTATAACTAATGGGTTAATGAAAGAAAATATTATCATGATTGATAATAAATTTTATTAATATGTTTTTAAAATTATTCAATGTTTAAAAATTATATTTTTAATCAATTTTTATATGTATGGTGTATTTCTTCATAATAAATAATATTGAAAACTTTTATATACTAAATATAATGTTCTGTTTTGAAGTCTATGGTAATATAATTACACTCACCTTATTAATACTAGAATTAAAATAAGATTAATAAAACATAATTATTAAATATTAATTTTTATATATAGACAAATATATATATTTTTATGTTTTCTCTAACATAAATATGTAATATTGAAATTTTATTCACAAAAAATGGTGTATTTTTTTTAATAATTATATTTAAATTATGTAAAGTGTTTCATTCTGTTGTTAGGCACTGAAATAGTTTATCAATGTAAACAATTTAGTAACAAAAAATGGTAAAATGATGTCAAAATGGTAAGACTAAGTTGTAATGAATTAAATATTAAAAAAAATATTTTATAATATATAGATGATTTATTTCTTGAAAAAATAATATCCCATGACCATTATTTTCAACTTTGTAAAAAAATCCTCTTTATAAAACATTTTTATACAATGAGGAATGAGATTTTGTGGAAATGACCCTCAAAACACACAAATAAATAGAAAAACCTCTACCCCTTTCAAAACAATAAATCCATTCAACTACATATGGAATATGTAATTATTCGGACTCTATTAGTTCAATCTTATAAATATTAAATCATATGGTCAAAACATGGAGTCCTAAATCCTTCATTCTGAATGAACTCATTTCGAGATGGATATAATTCAATAGTGTTCCTTATCCTTCACTATATTTTTAATTAGCTTTACATTTTCTGTAAAATTTCCTGATTTGGAACTCTATCACAAGGCCAAATTAGGTTGCTTACCAAACCCCATGCATTCCTCCCCATATTATTAATGATGATAAATAGTAATGGCGGTTTTGAGAACATAGTTCAGAGAATATAACCCCTGGTTTAATGTTTCAATATAGTGGAAATAAATAAATATCATTGTAACAGAAATATAAGAAATAGTAAATAATACAATTGAAAATTAAGGATGAACAAATTAATATAAATAATAATATACCATGTAATTTTATGAAGAAATATAAGTAAATTACATAATTGAAGTCATTATGGTAAATGTACAAGGTGACACAGATAAACACAAAAGTCCCCAATCCAAAATCCCTTGTCTGTATCTTCTCCTAGATCCAACCCCTATAGCATGTAACACTCAATAATAAAGTATTTATCCCCTATCTAAAACTAAATCTACATTATATGCTCATGTACAAAACGGTTTCCTGAATACGGTGTTAGTACTACCTAATAGGTCGACACCACCATGTTAAAAAAACCAACATAAAAGATATAGAATTTAATAAAGTGATATTACATTAGTAAAAATTAAACAATTAATATACAATACCTATAAATATATATTGAAATTATGTTATAATATCTCTACGAATGTAGCATTACCATGCCAACCATAACCACATGTTCAAGGAATAATCAAATAACTGGGAAAAGACCAATGCATAATCATTTTATCATGAAATTGAGACACATCCTATAATAATTTCATCATAATTAAGGTAATAGTTATATGAATTACAACATATCCAGGCAAATTCCTCTATACATGAATTTCATTATAACTGGTCTCGGCCCAATATGTATTACAGTATAATAGAAAAAATCCCAATAAGGATTGCAACATAATCGTTGGAAGACCTATAATAATTTATACATTATCAGGAAAATCCCTATAATTATTATAAAATTATAAGGCTAGGAAATATCATCATTTTTACACACATGGGGAATGCAATCTAAATAATCTTTATATCATGAAAGAAAAAACAATTCAAAATTGAAATAAAAAAACCATATAATCATCAATAAAAAAGGTCAATTCATCCAATTACCTTATATCATACAATTCACATTAATTCTAAATGTTATATATTATGTTGTTATCATTCATGGTTAAAAACCAATCCCATATCAATTTAGAACTAGATATTTCAATAAAAATGTACTATATTTTCAATGGAAAATTTCTTAGAAGAAATCCCAAGAGTTTTCATGTCGATCTAATACATATTTTAAGCTATTATCTAGCTCATTATTATTCAAGGGTTGGATGAACCTATGTGAGGATGAAAGACAGATCTCAAAACTATTATACCCAAATAGATCCTAGTATTATACCAAACAACTGATTATTATCAAACATTATTATATTAGATAACATGCATTTTGTGTTGGTGAAATTGATTAATATTTCAAACACATAAAAAATATACAAACTATAGGGATTTCTTATAGAACATATATCATTATCTGGAGATGAATGAAAAACTTTCAATAGGAATCACCAAATAATAATTAAGGAGGAGGATATCATAAGTAAATCCTAGATCACACAAAATGAAAGATGAAAACTAGATTCACTAACTATCTTGATATTTCAATCTTATAACTGAGAACAAAAAAGAATAAGGGGAAAACCATTGATATAACTCACAAGAGATTAATTTTTGTACTAATATATTTTTATGGGATGGAATTACCACAAAATCACCTCTATTATCCTTATGGTTAGAGATAGAAGGACTATATGTGGATGAACATAAAATCATACGCATAATGTGGCATAAAACCATTAGTCCCATCATATTCACATGATGAACCCCATTCAAAATGTGTATTTCATGACATATAGTATATGATAAAAACTATGTTGAATATAGTTAAAATATCCCTAAATATGTTATCATTTCATGAACTAGTATAATGGGGTGCAACAATTTAACCCATTGAACAACTATAGGGAATCTGTTTATCAACTATTTCATATCAGGTAAACTGTTCGTGATATAAAAGTGTCAAAAAGATATATCTCATCCCATATTTTTTTATAAAAGACTAAAAATAACTATGAATCATTCCAAATCCTCATAGAAATCACATAATCACACTAGAACTTTTTCTCATACACCAATATTTAAAAAAAATATACTTCTTTGAAAAATATGTCATTTACATAGAAAAGAAATCAATCCCCAATAACAAATGGTATTCCACTGATGTTTTTAAATAAATATAAAGACCAAATAAAACAGGTTTAATCAATACACATGAGTTATGTACATAAAAACGGGTTTTACCACCTCCCCACCATCTAATAACTCGTCCAGATGTTTCTGCAAGCATCACTATGATGTCCCAATAAATAAGTATAGCCATTGTGCTCACCTATCAGATTCCATCTCCCATGTTGAAAAATCATATTGTGCCACTACAAGGTTATTAGATTTATGTGTTTTCAATAATTTTTTATTTCACTATAGTCTACGATCCCTATAGGATTTTCCTCAATGGCCTCATCTACTCCAGGATCAATTTCATCGAAATCTAGCACAAAAGAAGGGTTAGGAAGAGAACTTTTATTATTCGTCATGTCAAACATGTCATTCATGTAAATATAGTGATATAGAAGTGAGAATCGAAATTACAATAGAATGAACTTTTCTACAATCAAAAATAGCTGAAAAATCATGTGCACTAGTATTCTAGGTTTCCAAACCAAAATTTCCCCAACCTAGACAAGACCTATTGAATAACATGATGAGGAACCTAAAATTACATAGTTAGTCCTCAATGGTCAGTGTATGATCTATACTAACTCTGTGTGATTACCGACCACCTCCTGAACAAATGATCCTTCTCAGTCGGATCTATCATGAGACAATTTCCAACCAGTGAGGAATCATCTACCTTTAACAAAAAAAATAAGATATTGACATAACCTGTTATATATATTCATGAATGGTTCCATCTGAATCAATTCTTGGATACGATTATTATATGAAAAATCTAAGAGTTTCATACGTGTCCCTGACAACCCACAAAAATATAAAACATGTGATTATAATATATCCTCTATAATATGAATCATCTATTTAGATTGAATATCATTTTGTTGATGATAGTCAATACTTCAATGAACTTTTTATCCCAACACCATTTAAAGTGCCTACCAGAATTGATATATGAAACAAGGATCTCTATATAAAAATTACTCATTAGAACACTATGAAACCAAAATATATCCCACATTTAAATACCACCTATATTTTCAATTGTGAAGGTCTCCCTAATAAGAATATTGTTGGATCCCTTCATCTGTCAATCCAAAATCTCCCTTATTGCATGATTGATGAGAAGTGTACTAAGGATTCCTGTCACAAATTCCACAGTGACATTATCCAATTTTCATTATATAATGGAAAGAAACATTAATAACAAAACTTGGCTCTGATACATGGATTTCACCTTCTGATAGGTGAAGCATCTCATTATAAAGCTGGCTACCTCCTTTATTATACATGGCCTATAGTGCCATATATAGAGACCATGATAAATCATTATCCTACCATGGTGTGGCACACATATAGAATTAGGTAACTCCCTCATTAGTTCCTCGAAAAAAATTTAGGAACCCCATATATTTGAATAAAATAAGGTGAAATCTCTTATTCGAATAATTGTCTTGATGGTGGCACACCGCCATATATTCCATCCCTCCGAGATAATCTTTATGAATCAGACATTTTATTCTATCTGGATCCAGTCTATAAGAATAAGTATAAATAATTTCAACATCAATTATACTAATCCAAAGAACATATGATCATCTATATGACTATATTCCTATAATACCATCATCCACCACTTGTCATAAGATTCACAGTCTTCCTCTTTATAAGCATTACATATCATGAAATGGACAATGGAATTTTTTCAATGACAGTTTTATATGGAATATTGATGTTGAATGAATAAAGGCATTTAACCCACCTCCTCTGAAAATGTTTTGGTTCCAACTATGAAAAGAGGAATATGAGTCTCTTGTGCTTTGTATAGATTAAAAAACACACCCAAAAAAGTTAGTTTCTTTATAATTTCATGGATTGTAACACAACTTCTAAATCATGATTATTAGTAAGATAATTCATATCATGTGTTCTAATTATTCGGGATATATAACTAACCAGTCGGTCCCCCTATATTATACCTACTTATAGTCCTAACTAGGATGCATAATCATACTTGATATATTATATACATGGAACATGTATTTTTAGCACAAGTATTGAGGTCATCCATCTTATAATCTATTGAAAAGGAATATTGATAACAGTGGACCTCAAAATACTACACTATTCTTAGTTATCCTAGACATTAGTTCTACAAGACTGCAGAAGTCCTGGATGAGGCCCCAATATAACTTAATATTTCAAAACAATAAGAATATATATTATATGCATGGGAAAAGCCCAAGATACCATGAATAATTCATCATTTGGGTCCCCAGAGACAGTAGACAATGAGATTATTTGGCCAAATAAGTGAACTTCATCAATCAGAAAACTATAATTAGATAGCTTGGAAGAAAACTAATCTACTCTCCATGTTCTGAGGGAAATAATACATTAATCATGAATATATTCTAAAAGGGAGTACACTAATCCTTCATCACAAAAAACATAATAAAATGGTATAGGAATGAATGAAAAATCTGATTTATTATCGAAATGAATATTTTTGGTGATTTTTAGACATAATTACTTAATTATGAACACCGAAAATCCATAACGTCTTCCAGAATAATCCAACTGTACATATGATCGTATCCTACTAATGTGGTGGTATTTGTAATCCCAAATCCATATTTGATAAGGTATTGTAACCTTTCAACTGGTTGAATATATTTTTGATTCACATGTTGTGATATCGATTCTTGATCATCCTCATGAACAATCTATCATAGTCCACATACAAAACTAAAGAACCATCATCCATCATGGTGAAAATCAAAAGAGAGACTTATTTTGTTGTATTATGACATATGAAATCTTTAATATTTGATATTTCAAATATAATTTCAACACATGAAGATCTATTGGTTCTATACTATAAAGAGGGATATAAATTATTTGTTCTCCCAATTCCAACTCGATCAAGAACTCAATCCCCCACTCAAGTGTTCATCCATAGATCTATTTTGGAAAAGTATCTAGAAAAGTGTCTACCACTAATGGAAAATAGACCTTATACATTCAATAATTAACTCATGAAGGACCTAATATATGAGTTAGATAAAATCTAATATGCACTAAATTGGTCTTTCATGACCATCTTGAGGATCCTACTCTCCATGGAGACCATGTATGATACATTCTATAGAAAAAATGATATCTATTTCTAGAAAATATTAATGTGTTCCTGGTACAGAACAAAAAACACTATAACATGAATTAAATAGAAACATGTTACACTCAAGAAAATAAATTTCCCAATGAAGAAATAAACACCAATTTCTTGATAACATTTCTTGTGACAATTTATTTTCTCCGATCGCACTCCAAACTGTATTTAAATAGCCATGACACCATCCAGAAAATACACAACCAAGATAATACTATTTTAAATAAGATATGATATTGAAGAATGTGATTCCACTATATAAAAAAGAAAAGCTCTAATAGATTGTACCAAAATTGTACTTATGATGTCACAGTGTCATGTATCCAAACTAGATGCAGTAGAATACAAAGATTTTAGATGAATCTCCCATATTACATGATAAATAGTCTGACTGCCTAGTGAATATCCCTTTGAGTGGTACTATTGCTCCAATACTGGGGTACCAAATCCCTTGTCTGGTCTTGACCAACTAGTGGAACATCATATACCATTTTTTGAAGTGAAGTAGGGTAATTCCCACACTTTAGTACCTATAATTCTTATTTTCCACTACTATACTTATACATGATCTAAATTTAACAATGGGTGGCCCTATCCACAACTTGCATGGCATAAAGATGTAGGGTACACACACTCCGCCCTCTTATTGAAAACATTTCCACACTGATATCACTATAATGGTATATAATCCTAGTATGGATTCCCACTACCCTGATTTCTTTCCCCACTACAGCATTGGAAATAAATATCATAACTATAGTTATTTCAACTATAATCAGAGCTAAAAAATAACCATGTAGAAATATTCAGGAAATTTATTGGTTACTCTCTCAGGATCACTTATTTTAAGAGAGTACGATTAATAATTTCTAAAATTCTAATCAATCAAAAAATGTTCTCATGTGACCTGATCTCAAAAGAAATTCAATACTAGAAATTCCTCTTCCTGGATATCACGTTACATACTAAAGATGGATCAATGCTCAATAAATATGTGAAATATCTATCATAGTCTAGAATTAGCTTGTCCTTTAGAATTAGGTGCATGACATGGAGAGGCATCTCGTCCTCAAAATATCATGATAGAATTGGAACAAAAACATTTCCATGAATTATATCCACTATATCTCATATTTCTTCAGAGATTGATCTATAATATCCCCCAAATGCGTGGAAGGTCCATGATGAATATATGTAGAATGAATCACCATCCTATCTGTTAGTGTGTCGATAAGGTTTATGGTCATCTAGAATGACATGATTCAAACCATGTAATCCAAGTGGCCTCACTCTATAGTGAAAACTGGGATATTATATAGCTAAAACACTCAAGTCAACTAATATTAAATGTTATACTTACAATATTATCCCTCCACATGGACCTCATAATCTATCAGAAGATTTCATGATATTAAACATCCATACAATCCTCAGAATCTAATTGAACCTCCAGTTTAGAGATATTATGTGCATATTGATTTATTCTATCCTGATGATCAATTCAAATATGGAATGGTTTCATTTTATATAAAAGAAAAATTCATTCCTTATTATACTAGATAAAAACAAGTTCATCCTCCACTGGTAACAATAAAAGATACCCTTTGACTCATGGTATCTCTATACATATCATAATAGGTGGATTAGAATGACTTTATAGTTAACTTTTTTCATTTTCCTATTTAAAGGGTATATCATTTAATAGTTAATATATGATAATATATCACATACAATAAATATTGACTAATCATGAACAATTAATGTCTATATATAATCATATATTTCACTCATGATGCATAAATACTAATATCACACTATACTAGCCCATGATTATAAATATCAATGAACAATAACACAAAAAAACATGTGAACCATACAATGTGAAAAAATATTAACCCCAATAATTGAACATCATGATAAAAAATATCATCACTCAGAACTCGGATGTTCCCAAGAACATTGCTAAGCTACTCCCATGAAAAATATCATTAACACATTCCAACACATCCTTGTCTCATTAATACCTTTCTTAAATAGTAATCAAAAAGAAAAGAAAATCATTATCAATTCTAATGCCACTTTGTAATGTCCACCAATATATAACCCTATCATGTTTCTAAATAAGGTTGGTGAATATACCTCAAGAAAACACCCATAAAAGAGAGGTTCTATACTTGTAGTGGGGGTGGATATAACATAGTGACGAGCCAATACCATATTGTACAGAGTTTAAATACTGCATAAATAAAAAATATGTCAGAGTAAAATAAATATAGGAAACTAAAATCATTCATACAGAAGTAAAGGATGAAACATGAAAAACACATAATAATAGACCATGTAATGTTATTATGAAATGTATCTAAATGACAGGGTAGAAGACATATAGATAAAATACATAGATGGTACAAATAAACTCAAAGTACCCGGATTAAAAATCCATGGTTAGCCCCATTACCATGGTCAAACCCATACAACAAGAAAAAATCAACCACAAAGGCTTTATCTATTTTCAAAATCTACATCCAAGTAATATACTCGGGTACAAATTATTGTCCTGAATAGAGTCTGATTATAACTCAATAGGTTAACAACACCTTGAATAAAGAAAAATAGTCTAACATTATGTGCATTCATTTAATCGATTATAAAAGAGTACTAATTGATGAATTAAAAATTTATAACAATCATCCTTCTTTGGAATCCGTGAAGAAAATATTTTAGAATGTATAATTACCATGAAAACCATAACCTCGTGTCCAAGACCTAGTCACAAAATAATACAAAAGACCTATGTATATGCTTTTCAGAATGAAAATAGAATCAGAACAATGATAATTAAATATAATTAAAACAAGAACTATAAGAATTTTAGTATTTGAATTCCAAGACCTCTATATAAAATTTTTAGAAGAATAGGTCCATGGACTCTAAGAATTATATAATAATTGAGAAAATTCCAATAGTCATTATAGAATAACTCAACCATTCACTACAATCATTACAAACAAAACTGGACAAGTCTTGTAAGAATTAGATCTTAACCATCCTAAGAACCACAGTGAAATCAACATAACTCTGAAAATAACTATAGGAATTATAGAATAGTCAGGTCACTCCCCTATATAATATTTATATCGCGAATCAGATCACCTGTAAAAAAAATAATGAATACAGAATCATATAATTATAAACCAAAAGGAAAATTCCTCCTTTTTTCCTTTCGTCATTAAATTCTATTTCATTGATCATTTTATATATTAATCCATTGTCATGAAATTATATAGTCCCATCTCATATGAAATTCTCGCCAGCCATTTAAATAAACATGTAATACTTTTTACTATGTTAATCTATCCCAACAAATCATTTGAGGTCTCATGTTACACTAAAACATATTTTAATCCATTATCTAGTTAATTATTATTCAATGGTAGGATAACCCTATGGGTGGCTATATGACAAGTATCAATAATAATATATCTAAAGGGATACATGAAGTTTAACAAATACATTATAATCATCATATATTAATATATTATAAAAAAAATTCATTGATTCATCAGAACATCATAATATTTAACACACATAAACCGATAGAAAGTGACCACAAGGATTCGTTTTTTATTAACTACAATTTTTTGAAGATCAAGGAAACACGTTCAATATGGTATATCAATGATGAAGAAAGGTTAAATAGATAACAAGAGAAACCTATATCACACAAACATCAAATTGAAAACTAGATTCAATGATAGATCAAAGATCACATTGTTATAATAGAGAAAGTGGATGAAAAATGGGAAGACAAAGAGATAAAACACACTTTAGAATAAACACTAGGCAGATTGTTCTAGAAGGGAAAGAATCACTCCATAATTTCTTTCAGTCCAAAAAATATTTTTGAGACAAATTCAAAAAACTTGTTCAAGATATATTCGAATCAAAAACATATTTCACATTATAAATTCATTTATTTATAGGTTATGCTGAAAAACGTGATACCATAGGTTAAAATAACTATAATAAACCATTCCATGAAATCTACTAATTTCAATAACTATTAATAATTAACACTATGTTATAGTTCATGTAAACTTCCTATTAATAGATTTACCATGTATAAAACATTAATTATTTAAAGTGTCTAGAAGATATATCTTGACCAATCATCTAGAGAGAAAAACCCAAACCACCTCTAAAGCATTAAAAACCCATGATAAATTTTGGAAATCACTTCGTCAAATTTACCTAGAATCCATAAATTCCAACAATGATAAATCCCCAAACATTAGGTAATTTTTATTCTATAAAAAGCCTTTATCCACAACAAAAAATAACTACCACCATTGTTGTGAAAATACAAGAAAACACAACAATAATAGGATCATCTAAAAATGAAGAGGGACATACCTAGAAACGATAAAATATTACATCTCCTCTAATTATACATCTCATTGTACTCTTAAATTATATTATATTATCGTAATTTATCTTTTTTGTATGTGAGGTTAAAATTATATAATTATAAACCATTACTCATTCATTAGTACAACATGTTCTTATTTTAGTCAGTTTATCGAGAATCATGAATGATGTTATAATGAAATCATAATTTTCTTATTAATAAAATTGAAGACATAAATACTGATGATATATGATGTCAAGAATTATATTATATCACGTATCTGATTCTATAAGGATGATAAAAATATGAATTGTTATTGTAATGTTACAGGTTATCTAAAAATTACTCAAAGAATGATGTTTAAGGATTTCTCTCTAACAACCCATAAACACACATTCCATAAAATTATTTTGGGACTAAAATAATAATTGAAAAATAATGATTCCAATATCTTTATTAATATATATATATATATATAATGGAGTTTTCATCAAATTATTCAGATCATTTCACCATTATGAAACTTGCACGAAAGATTCCTCATAAGTAACATCTGATTATAAAAATAGAAAACATCTTAATAATATATATATATAAAATTAATTATTAATATGGAATACTATAAAAGGTAAAATATACGAATAATGGTATAAAATAATTATATACGATGTTTATTTTTTTAATGGGGTTAAATAACTTTCATCAATGTCTAGAGTGATGTTAATGGTATTCTCATTCTAATGTTCTCTCATAGAAATATGTTTTAAATTCAACACCGTATTTCTTTATATGATGGTTACACTATGCCATGAATATATTATAAAATAGTTTTCATATAGTTATTGGTATTTACAAATACATATATTGCAATTTATTTTAATGTATTTCCATTAAAATGTTAGTAATGTCATATGTATTTTTCCAATCTCACAAAAAATATTGATTACATAAGTGTAAAAAAAATTTTAAGAAATGTTTTTTGCATTTCCCTCCTAAGCACCATATATTTTATAAACAAAACTGGTCATTTATGGGATTGAAATTTCATTCTACCATTTCTACAATAACATCTTGATATTTTAGTATATATATTTCTACTATTTTCAACTTATTCAATATATTTCATCATACACAACCACAAAATTAAATGAACCATGATAAACTATGAGAATATAATTAGTAAATGTGATATTACATCATAGATATTGAATTGGATGGTTTGAAAATCGAAAACTAAATATTGGAAAATATTTATGAATTTTCTCCTTAAAAGAATATATTTATTAATGCTAGTAAAATATGTTCATACTATCAAATTTCAAATATATTATCATTTTATCATCTTTTCAATGTAATACCCAAACGCTATGGGATATGAATTTTTGACCCAACCCAAATCCTTCCAAAAATTTATTAATCAAAAAGATAAATTTAGTGATTATATGTGGTGTAATGAACCAAAATTAACTATAAAATGAATTTATGGAAAAACATGTGATCTAACATAAGAATACCTTGTTCAAACCCTTGCATCAGCTTTATAAACAACATGCCAACATGTATGTGAACCATGGATCAAGACCCAAAGAACCTACCAAATAGTGCAGCCAATAGATAGCGCAGTAGTGATGATCATGTGTGTCAAAAAAATTTAATGCAACTCCAGATTCAGATAATTAAAAACACACAAATTCAATTGATGCATGTCTATAAACAATGAAGAAAACCTACTTTGTTTACAGCATAACATGTTCTATCCAAAATGATTACTAATAAAACCGTTATTAGTAAACATAAAATCACCAAATCGCATAGAACCAATCCTGAGGCTCTACAAAACTATCCCTATATTTTTATATGACAACCCCAATGCCCATGACTGCAATGAAAATAACCAGTGTGAAAAAAACAATAAAACGTTAAAGATCACAAAGCAAAGAACCTCAAAACATCATATCATTGGTGATGTACAAAGACTCTCAATTCACCAAGGAAAAAAATATGACAATTTACTATTTCATCCTAGAGCTATAGAAAAATATATTAACATACACCAAATAACAAAATGAATCCTTGAAATACCAACAAAAAATTTATTCACACCGAAGATGATGATAACCAAAATCAGTGTTTCGATTATGCTCATGTTCTACCATATCAATCATACACTCCCCAGTATTGATACAATCATCAACTTATATTTCTTTATTATGATATCTTACAAATAAAAACCATTCTTGTTCCTAAATAGAATGTTAGAAGTCCTCCTTGTATCATTTTTTAAGGAAAAAAGTATAATTTATAAGCATAATTCTATCCTATTGTTCCTCAATCCAAGAGTATAGGACCTCTTCATTAGATGACGAGGAGCCGTCTTCATCAATGGAATATACATTAGATGGATGGTCATTTAACACTGGTTTTGAAGGGATATTAATTTCATTCATTCAAATCCATGAGGATATAGTGATAATGGTTCTCTCCAACAGAGATTAATCAATGCATTGTTTAGTCTTCTTAGGTTGTAGAGTAATAAATACATCAAGATTAGTAAAAGGATTCATACCTTTCATGGAACTAGAGTGTAGATAAGAATCCTCAATTTTATATTCTTTCTAATTATCATAATAATTAAAATCACTATAAATAGATTGAATAACATGAACTCTATCACAATTGGTTGGAAGAGGTCCTGAATTGTCTACCAGAGGTTCAACATTCTTGATCACATCAACAAACCCATAGAAGGCATTGGCATGCCACTAGGGCTATGTATGGCTGGAAATTACGGCAGAAGAAGACATAAGTGGGACCTTAGCATTAGAGGGTTCTGTGTCCTCATCAAGAGGCCTTCTCTCTTTCTCAATCCAAACAAATTTTCCTTTACATGTTGGAGGTTTCAAAATACAATAAGGGACCATAGCTTCCTTCCAAAAACTATAGTCTCCAAGAGAATGTATCAGATGAATACAATTCAAGTAGTATCTCAGAACATTTTCAATAACCAATTCTTGAAAAAAACCAACATCCTCATTTTGAATCTATAAAACTGAAGGAAATTGCTATGTAAGATCAACCTCGAGAAACACATGTGTAATCGACGACCATGAAGGGTTTCTAGTAGTAGAGTCTAACTTAGTGGGATGACATATATTATTTGAAAGAGGAAAGAGGGAAATTCTTTTTGATGAAATTAAATAGAAGACTTGGGAACCTTAACCGAATAATGAAATCAGGGGTTCAATGTAAAATTCAAAAAAATGGGACCATTTGAGGACCTTCATCCCATAACCACCAAATCATTATGAACCCCTGGACCAAAGACGATAATAGCCATCTTTATAAGAGAATATAATCACAATATTTAGAGTGTTGAGAAGGCCAAGATCAATATCAACAAATCTAGTTGATTTGAAAGATTTATACAATAAGAAAAAAATGGGGGAAGACACCTAAAAAAAATTACCTACAAAGAGAATTTTGAGATCAGTAGGGGAAAATATATATTTCCCATATTAAAAGAAATTTTGTCATAACCTCTTTAGAAAAACTTATTTAGATGAAAGGAATCATCGAGTGTCAAAGAGACAACATGATTAGCAGATATATATTCTATACAACCACATCAGCGAATCTTTGTGAGTATTGTCTTATGTGCGCCTCGCCCTCTCTCGGCCACGAATCGCACTATCTTTGTTGCTCCATTAGCCTTTTAATGTAATATATTTATATATATTATGATCTATATTGTACTATTATTTTTATAAATTATATTTATATATAATGAATATTAATTCTTAAATTTATTAACAATTAGATAAATGTGAATATAAATTGTTTTGATGTTAAAAGAGTTAACATAAAAAATTGTTTGAAATTTATTTGATCATAATAAATTGAATTGATCATTATTTCTGAACAATTTTAATGCCATGTTTACTTTGTATATATTCAATAAAATATATTAGAAATAATAAAATCATTTTAAATAGATATGTAATATTAATAACATAATTTTTATGCTTAAAAATACATTTTATAAAAAAATGGTTTTATGCATTTTTTTCTTAGATATTTTTTTATTTTATTCTAATTCTTGGACATGAATCACGAAAATTGTATTATATATTTATACTTATTTTAATTAAAATTAGGTAACATGTTTAACCATATTTCTTACCATCATGAATCATTCCATTGAAAAAAATTATTATTACCATTGTTGTGGTTAAAATGTATAAAACAGGGGTTAAACTGAGATATATTGTTTAAAATATCACAAAATAGAAATTTAAATATTAAATATTTCAATAATTTAAAAATTAAAACCAATATATTATGATAGTTTTCAATTTGGATTTACAAGACATGATTAAAATATTTAATATTTAATTATTTTTTAATATTATTCTTGTTTTCAACCCATATAACTTCTAATGGAGAACCTAATCCTTTAACTTCTCCAAAAAAACATAAGTTATTTTTATCGAAAAAATATTCTCTAATACCCTCCCAACCTTTCTCCCCAAAACTTAGGGTACTTGGTCACACCAAATTACCATCCTAGAATTATTAATGTGTAATCTAATGGTTTTATTCTAATGATGTGGCACAACTCTTAATGTTTTCTAACCTGTTTATATCTTCTTCTACCTCATTTGAACCTATCATAACAAAACTGGTATAATAACATCAGCAAATAAAACACAATTATTTGTTATTATATTTATGGAAACCCTCTTTTCATCTCCATTTAAATCTAATGTCATATATTAACAACACTTATATGTACGTATGGACTACCACCTCCACAAAAAAAATGTGTTACATTTTTAATCAATGTTTCTCCTTGATGGTTATATAAATATTCTATGTATATATATATTTTATAATATTTATGATATTTTGATAACTCTAAAAAGGAAAAATAGTATTTAATTTTATTTTTTTCTTACTATAGAAAATAGAAACATTACTAGTGTATACGTACGTACAAACGTCCCCATGATGTGAAGACCTTCATTTTTTATTAGCAACATATATGGATGAATATAAATGATTAAATAAATACATAATAGTTTATTATGAAATTAGTGTGATTATTTTGATGATAAGACCATGGAAATGTGAATTTATCAGAACCATCATACAGAAACATTCAGGAAAATTGAACTAGTTTCCCCCCAAATAATGATTTTATTGATGTATTATTCATAAAAATGAAAATTTGAAATTATATTATAATGATATATAGAATATATATATATACTAATATTTAACAAATGCTATAAATATATTATTATTATAATAAAATTCATAATTCATATGAAGAATTAAAAGACAAGAGGTAAGGATTGATGTTACAAACTCAATTGATTTAGGGATTTTCTACATAAGAAAATGTTGATGGAAATTATATTATTATTATATTTAAAACCCAAGATATATTATTCTCATATTTTTGTTTATATAATTTTTATTTATTAGTACAACTTTTCCATATTTACTAATCAAACAAATTTAAATGTATATTTTAGAGGATATTGACATTATTTATCCAATTTTATATGGGAATGTTTCACCCCATGTCCATGTTATTTAAATTTTTTATGGATTATTTTATGTAAATATAAAATTATTATTTTTTTAACTGTAAAAATTATTTAGATTTTTTGAATTGAAATTTTTTAAAATTTAATTCATATGAAATAAATTTTACCTTCTACAAAAAATGTTAAAATAATGTACACATTTGACATATACAACATTAGAATGCATTATCTTAAGAATTTCTTTAATTCCTCATAATTTTTTATTTATGGGTTTTCATGTTTTTTAAATTAAACTATATTTCCATTATTATATAAACTTATGTTTGAAAATTTTATAAAAAATGGAATATTTATCTTTATTAACACATTAAATTATAAATTATTTAATAAATTTTTTTTTAATATATGTAATCATTTTATATGTATTTATATGATTCACTGGGATATGGTATTAGGATTCCATACAATTTAATTTTATGGATGACTTATAAATGATGTTTTTTATAGGATGATTTTATGATACTTATTACATTCTAATGATTTATTTATGTCATTACAAAATATTTACGAAACCCCTTAAATTTCTATAAGTTTTATTATAAGGAATGTTTTCATAGTTTTGTAGAAAATATATGTATGGTTTCCATTATATGATTGGTGGTCCTGTAATAATATAGTTTTCAAACCCATTGGGTAAATATTAATTTCTTAATAGAAAATATGAATGAGAATTATGAGTAAACATATTTCACAAAGGAACATTTACCACTTTGTAAGTCTAGGATGTGATCCTTGATGAAGGAAATGATTCGAAAAGAGGGATAATATAATACTATAAGGGAATCTATCTACTATTATATTCATGGTAGTGATCCTTCAGAAATAAAATTATTTTTTATTATTTTATGTATGAAAGAATATTATGGCATAAGATTATTATACGTTCCCATAGATCATGATTGATTGTTGATGATTAATAATTCATATGGCTTATATATTAAGCTATAAAAATGAAATATTCAATGAATAATGATAAATTATATTTTTCTAATGGATATGAATTTCATTATTTATGATAATTCTACCATATCTTTATTCCTACCTTATTTTCACTTTTCGTCATAAATTTTCATCTCCTATGTTTACCCTTAATGTTAATTTTAGATAAACATTTCTTATGTTTACATTTATCTTGGATATGTATAATGATATTAAATTTGGTATGGTTATGAAGGTTATTATGTGATAATAATTATTTCGTATATATTTGAAAATTTTAATGAAATAAGTTTTTTTATCTAGTCTCTAAAGAAAATGAAACTCTGTGGTTATGGTGCCGTTATAATTCAGAAATGTCTTTAATTTTAAATGGAAATGATGTAACAAAATGTATGAAATTCTGGGGATAACTCAACAAATAATTTTTGTTCACAATCCCATCAAAATTATATATTTTATTAGAGTAGACCTTATATATATATTATCAATGAATATTTATTCTACATTTCTATAATTTAAATATTATTTTATAGATATACTAATAATTGATTCAATTACATTTTAGGTTATATAATAATTAAAATAATGTTATTTATAAGGGATTTAATGAAATTTTTATAAAAATATTCTACCTAGGTCATTTTCTGTTCATTTTAATGTATTTAAAAAATCAAGAAAGTAATATATTTTTTTTCATTTTTTAATGAACAAATATCCCGAACATTATATCTATTTCTATATAATAATACCCACTTCGATGTTTTCATGTACTTCAATGTAATTAAAATTCCTATTATTTTATAAAATGTTTTATTTTTTATTCGATTTTTTAAATTGTGAAGGAAATTTTTCCCATTTTTTTATTTAAAATACAATTGCATAATAAAATTTTTTTATCTACGGGAACATAACATAAAATTTACCATGATTTAATAGGTATATGGTTTAATTATAACATCCAAATTTATTCTCAATATGGATTTGAATAATGTATTATGGTAATTTTCATGAAACTCATTAATTTCCCATAGATTAATTAATATACGATGTTATTATGGGAATTTCATGTTTTGGTGTATCCCATACGTATGGTTTATTATTATGTTATAGGTGGGACATTATGTCCCTATAAATCCTTTGTAATGGTTTAATATCACATGATCCGAAAAGCATTCATGTGTAGTATTCCATTTCAATAAGGATATAGAAGTTCTTAGCTCATGTTTGTTATGTATTGTGATGGTGTTTATACTATTCCACTACATGATGAATTTATTTATTTTTCAATTGACACATTTTATTATTTTTATTCTTCCACATTTTTAGGTTTTAATTTCATGTTCTCAATGATCGTGATTTTTTTTAAAAATTTACCCATATGAAACTTGTATTATGTTATAAAAAATGCATATACCATGAATCATGATTTAGGATGTACGTTTTACTGATAACGATTATCATATCTTAGGTATATTATAATTTACAATTTTCATCCACCCCCTTGAGCACACATGATATGTGATTATTATATATTTTTGTTTACCCCTTCTGGGAGTATTATAACACCTTTTTTTGTTTCCTTTTTTGATGATTGATAATATAAATATTGTGGACCATTATTTGAGAAGTGTAAAATAATTGAAAATTATTTACTAGGGACGTTTAATAATATTTTATAAATAAGTTATTTATCTATTATGTAACGACCCACTTTTTTTAGTAAAACATGTTAACTCAATTAACGTGAGTTTTATAATATTATTGAAATTAAAAAAATAGATAAACTAAAAGGATAATTGTTTTCATTTATAAATACTGTTACATTAATCATAAATGAAACCAATTATAATTACAAACATTACAACCAATATATATATATATATATATATATAATATCCAAAACGGGGTAATATGATCGCCCTAATATACTAGAATCATCACCCACATTAGAAACAATATAGAAATGAATCAAATATTAGTAAATCAAGAAAAATTATTGAAATATTGTACCTCTAGAGTAATTGAGTTTATTGTTGAGGGAATGAATATAATAGTATATATAATACATAATGTGAATGTTGGAATAATAATATGACTTTTGGAATAGTTATAAGATCATAAAGAATAGTAACATTAACATTGGAATAATAATTTTACCAGAAATAATATCTTGTAATAAAAATAAAATTTATTTTTAAAAAATTATAAATTTTATAATTGAACAAAAAAATCATGGTAAAAGACTAAAAGATAATATAAAAACATTTTTAATAATATTTTTTTAATATTGTTTATAAAAATTATTATTTTTATATGAAAAATTAAATTTGAAAATTTTAAAAAATGGTTTTTATAAAATTAATATAATATTTTCAATCAACACATCTACAATATCCAATAATTTTTTTTTTATAATTTAATAAAATACATACATTTTTAGGTGTACATTAAAAGTAAACATTTTGATTTAAATGATGTAGCTCAAATTATATCATTCGTGGTGTAATAATGAAATATTTCTTTACAAAACATTATATTCATACCAGGTATATTTAATTTCATTAATATTTCTTTAAAACACAATAAACTCAATCTCCATACCAAAAAAATCGTTTCAAAGCATAAAGTTAAAAGTGATTCTTAAAAAAATTCCTTCATTCCACATTATTTTTAATGTATTAATGAATTATGATTATAAAGATTATATAACGTCTTAAAATAATTATATTATATTAATATAGTATTTGTATTTTCCAAAAATACAATTACACTTTTTTCCTTTGATATATTATTTTATCCAGTTTTTTTACTCTAATAATATCCATATCATCAAGTATAAAAACTCAACTCCCATCCCTTGGAAAACTACTCATCCCACACAATACAAATCCCAATATAATCTACCATACTATATATTATGTATATAAGAGTCTAAAACATCGTTATGGAGGAATAAAACTCCCATAAAAAAAGTTATAGTGTCATACTCACAAAGTTAAACTGAGGAGAAAATACATATCTTTTAACTCTTATATATTTTCTTCTTCTTGTTCGTCTTTTTACCCTATTCGTTTCAAAAAAATATACTAAAAATTGATTTTAAAATTATTAAATATTATATTAATGATTTTAAACTTCTATAATTATTATATATATGAAAAATATTTATGTCATACTTCACTTTGTTTCTCTTTTGATAACATCCTATTAAAGTATGGTAAACCACATATTAATACATTACAATGAAAATAATTATAAACACTATCACGAATGGATAATGTTAATTATAAATATTATATTAATATGTAGTTAAATTTGTTATATTATTCTTTAATTAATTATACAAATGTAAAAACTACATTTAATAAAATAGAGAAATCAAATTTAAACATGAATTTTATAAGAAAGATATGATAGCATAATTCCCAAAATTCTTGAAAAGAAATTAATATATTTATTCCAATGAATTTAACTGACAAATATTTTTATAAATGAATATAATAAATTTTTTACCAATGTTTTAATAAATACTTTTTTATTATTAAGAAGTTGAAAAATTGATACAATTATGATAGAATTATGTTAATGGAATATTCAAACCCAACATTCTTTCTTTGTGTATACCCACTTTCAAACCAATTTCAATTTTTATATTCCTTTGATGTATCATAAATATCATTTCATAATTCTAAACTTTTGATTTCTAGGATATTCAGGTTTCCAAAATACTGTTATTATAATTACTAAATTCCTCTAAAAGAAACCTTCTTTCCTATTCACATTTTGACTCTTCTTTAGATTTTTTATTTTTTAATATTGTCTGTTTATTATTACATCATATCTGTAATTATATTTCTCATTTTTTAACCCCCAATGTTTTTTAATGAATCCATTTTTTATTAATTGAACTTCATTAATTACCATGGGTAATTTTATGTCAAATATGAGGTACACTTTTTTGTGGAATGAATTATTATGTAAATTCTATGATGTGATGGGTGAACCCAAAATTTTATTGTCATAAAATGAAATGGGTAATGGTATGTATCTCATGAGATAATGTGAAAAATTTAGAAACATGATGATATACATTTTTCTCTATGATGAGTTATGAATTTGAAAATATATTTTGTGTTAACATGATGCTATATTTGTTTACAAATATGTTTAGTTTTGAAAAATAAGACATGATGTTTATTCTTTATGCATTGATATATATAATTCCTTTATAACATGTTGAAATCATGTTGTCAATGGTGATCCAATGATTATGATATGACTATGATGTTTATTTTCAATCATGTTATATTTATTGATATCAATTATTTATACATTTATTTGGATTTTACTTCATCCATTTCGTTGATGTATATCCCTAGGTTATTACATATACTAAGGAGAACGTGAGGGCCACTAATATGTTAATGAATATGTAATTAAATAGTTATTATTATTTTTTATTTAAAACATATTTAAATACTGATATTCCCAAGACACTAAAAATTTGGATACTGGATTTGTATTTTAATTATGTTGTTTATCTTAAAAATTATGTAATAGTTAGGTAAGATAATGAAGTGTTACTATATTTTGTATCAGTGAACAATTTTTTTAATTTTGGAATTATGATTAGAGAACATTTGTGAAAAGCATTAAGATATGACTATGCATATGTAAGCATAAAAAATAATTGTTTTATAAAAATGATTAAAATTGGGTTCCCGTAAAATATTATTTTGAGTTAATATCACAAAATTATAATTTAGGTTTTCATTCTTTGATGACATACATTTTTATATTTTATAAAATTGTTGTAACCACGAGGAATGAACCTAAAAACCCTTGTGAGGTACAATTCAATGGTTGTACAAATGATTTTTCTAATTACAATGTTGGATTCATTCAATACATTATAAAGATTCATTAATACTTATATCTATCTATTTATAATAAACCAAATCATGTGAAACATCCTACTACACCCAAGAATGATCATCTAACCATTTAGTTTTCTACGTGGTAGTGGCCATCAATATTAAGTCGAACTTCTAATCCACTGGTCATGGAAGAGTGTGATAACTAAATGTAGAAGATCTTTTCAATACTCCATTGTTCAATGTAGGATATGGTGACTCTTGTGGTTTATTATTTTTATGGATAAGATGATAAATATTGAGTTATGATAAAGAACACGAAGAAAATGGATGATTGAAGAGATGAAGTAGGAAGGATTAATGAAAATATTTCTAACAATGATTTTCCATAAAACTCTTTAGAAATGTATAGAAAGAGAATTGATAGAGATGATGAAAAAGTGAGGTGAATCTATTAGGAATTATGAAGAAACAATTATGAGTAATTTATGACAGTCCCTATGTTTTTATGAATAATTATAGAAATATATATATATACTCATTAGTCTTTTAAAACCATACAATCGAATGGATCTAGAAATTTGAGACTTTTGGAGTTATGAAGAGGTGGTATAATGTGGTCTCATGGTAGATATATAGTTCAATGAATGATCCTATTATTTTAGAGATACGAATGGAACAAGGATTTTTCATTATGGTGGGTCAAAAGAAAAATGGAGTAAAGAGTTTCTAACTACCCAAACGTCAAAAATGTGGGAAGAAGCATCATGGGAATTCCATCAAATGTATGGGGAAATGCATCACCTTTAAAAGAGAAGAAAACCAATATTATTAATATTAAAGATACATGATGATGTTATCCAACATGATGGATGAATGAATGGAAACTCATAATTTTCCACCCATTGTTAAATTCATCAATTATTGGGATAAATAGATCTACTCAGCCTAGTGCAAGAATACTCAAGTATTTGAGGTAATAAGAATCATTAACCCCAAAATACAATATATTAATAGATATATTATGGAATCATTAATACTGAAGTAGATCATGAAAAAAAATTTGTACAACAAACACCTTCTATTAGTCCAAAAAATGTAAAATGTTTCATTTGACACAACTTCTACAAAGTCCTTTATATTTTTTATGTCTTCTAGAACTTATTGAATAGAATCCTCGATACCTGAAAGTACATATATCTATAAAAGTCATCTAATTGCTAAATCATGGAAACACACATGTTGGAAACTTCTACTATTGTCATATGTGATAATATTCTTACATAAAATATCATAATCCATTCTTATTGGAATTCCATGCTATACTAGGCATGGATTGACTCTCGTTATATAGATCATACATCAATTTTCTATAAATGTAAACCACTTTTTAAATTCTGAACTATTCAATGAGACTCTATAAATTCAATGAAGATTAAAAACCTCCTTTGTAAATACTAAATTGTGTGGTTGTTTATACCCATTGAAGAATAATTCTTTTCTCAAATGGGTGACTCAATAAAAAGGTATCAACCTAGATGAAATCCTTATTATGAGGGAAAATAATGATGTATTTATGAAAGAGTTTCCCAGAATTCCCTCGTAGTATGAGGTAGTGTTCTCAATAACACTTATACATGAAGCTAATCCCCTGTTAAAACACCCCTACATGATAGACCCGGTCTAAGTAGATCAGTTAAATAGGAAACTACAAGCTCATTTGGAAAAAAGAGTTCAGATTCCCTAGGGCCACATCATTGGGTTCACGAGTTCTATTTTCCTAGAAGAAGGATTGATGAATGTGGGTATGTATGAATTAATATGGGATAAATAATTTCAAAATAAATAATAAGTATTATCTTAATAAAAATGATGACTTGTTTGATCAACTATATGGAGCTCATTACATCTTGAAGGTGGGGAGTCATTTTTGATATCATCAACTGAATGTGAACAAGTCTGATATTCAGATTACTTCGTCTTATAATGTTATGGGCACTATGAGTTCAACAAAATTACATTAGGACTTTCTAATTACCTTGTAATCATTATGGATTTGATTAATAGAGTCTTTAGATAATAAATCTAAAAAATTATCTTGGTGTTTATCATTGATATTATCATTTACCACAAGAGAATAGAGGAAAATAAATAGTATCTAAGGATTGTGACTGAGACATTAAGGATGGAGGAAATGTACGCTAAAAGAAAAAAGTGTGATCATTATATATAGAAATTCACATTATTTTAGTGCATGGACATAACTAATGAAATTTATATTGACCCTTTAAATAAAATTTAAATTAATGAATGGAAAAGACCCACTTGTATCTTGGAAATATGTATTTTTATTTTATTGTTCTGGAACTATGGGCTTTTCTATTGAATTTATCATGATTTATTATCCTTCAATCCAATTTAACATGGAAAGCTGAAAATTTCGCCTAAATGGAAGAATATGATGAATGATTTTAGAGCTAAAAATGAATATAATTACTTCACCTATTCTCACATAACCAATATATGGAGAAGAGTTTTTGAAATACATTGATGCTTTAAAGAAAGGATCTGGTTGTATACTGATGAAATATGATAAAGTGATAGCCTATGTCTGATGATAGTTGAATATCCATGAGCAGAACTACCCGATGCATGACCTGAAGATAACAATTTTTTTTCCTAGAAAAACGAGTGGCAATCCTTCTACGGTGAGATGTGTGACATATATATTTATCACAAGAGCCTAAAGTATATATTCAAACAATATTAGCTGAACATGAATCACATGTATTGGTTATAGCTAATTAAGGACTAAGATTTCTATATTCACTACCATCTATGAATGTAGAACATGGTTTTTGATTCTCTTGGAAGAATATAAAATTCCATTATATCCATAATGCAGATTGAGAAAGAACTTATCATTCAGGAAATGCATCGATGGATCTGGAAATACTACCAGATGGTAAAACTTAATACCATAACAAAATGTTTTTACAACCATTTATCTAATAGAAGATTAATCAGGCTCAAAGGAGTGATCTAAATCAATAAAATAAGGTGAATGTAGTAAACTAATGGAATATATTAGATTTCCATATCAATGATGAGGGTGTTATTAGATTTAGAAAATGGTTTTTATTTTCCATAATCCATTTAGATAATGGAGGAGATATTTTATAATTCACATAGCTCAATATTCTCGATCCATCACCGAAGTACCATGATCTTACATGATCTTTGAGAAACATTATGGTGTGGAAGCATGAAGAAGGAGATTGTGGAGTATATATAATGGGGTATTATATTTCATAAAGAAAAACCAGAGAGACATAAATCCAAAAGGATGGTGTAACCATTTATTATACACATGTGGAAATGGTAGAATTTCACTATGTTATTTTTCATATGTATCCCAAAAAAAATCAAAAGGAAACAATGTGATATGATTTTTGGGGGATATAATCACCATGAAAACCCAATTTATTTCTATTTTGGAAAATTTATCTCTTGAAAATCTTTCCTTCATATTTATGAAGCAAGTGGTTCGGATGCCCAATGTACCAAATTCGATCATCTTAGATCTAGATGTAACATTCATCTCTATATTATAGATAATTATTCAATATTATTTCATTACTGAAATGAATTTTAACATGGTCTATCAATCTAAAACTAATGTCTAATCTCAAAAGACTATTCAAATGCTTGAGGAAATTCATATAGCATGCTCAATGAAATTTAAAGGATGGTAAAATAATTGTCACCAATTTTTTGAGTTCCCATTTATCTAAAAAAATCCACTCTAGTATTGAAGTGGTTCCATGTGGAGCTCTATATGGGAAGTAATAGAGAAATTAAACATGTTGGGATGATTTCAGGGATCAAAATCATCTTAGACAAGATCTTATGAATCATATGACATATAGGGATTAAAACATCAAAAAAAATATAATCTACTCAGAGTGGGTAAAAGAGATACGATGACAAACATAAAAGGTACATGGAGTTCAATATTGGAGAAAACAATATCCTTATAATATTACCATTTAAAAGAGTCATGTTGTTTTGGAAGAAAGGGAAGCATAGTCCAAGGTATATTGGATCCTTTAAAATCCTTGATCTCATATGAGTAATGGCTTATCAGCTAGCACTTCCACCATGTATGGATAATGTTTATGAAATGTTCCACATATCACTAATAAGGTAGTGGAAACATGATCCCTCACGTATTCTTTACCCATAGTTGCTAAAAAATGATAATTACCTCTCATATGAAGATTAGCTGATGAAAACCATGGACTATAGAGAAAATGTTCTATGTAACCAATAAACTCAAATTATTAAATTTTAGTAGAGGAACCATAAGAATGAGGTTGAATCTTGGGAACCATGGAATAGTGAAACAAATATACTATCAAATACTTATAAATCAAAATCTGAGTTAACAATTCAGGGGAATGTTTCAAATGGAGGGAAAGATGTAACGACCATGTGTTTTTAGTAAAAATTGTTTCCAGAATAAATGTGTGTCACATACTGTTATACACGAAAAAATATTAAAAAACCAAAAAATGTATTATTTCAGTACTAAATATAGTTATAGAAATTAGTAATGAAACCATTTAATATTACAAACATTACAATTGGACAAAATATACTAAATTTAAAAGCCAAAATAAGAAAATTTTGATAGCCCCAATCTACTAGAATTATCTCCCCCCATTGAACACACTATAGAAAATAAATTTTATTATTAAACGTATAAATCATATTGAAATAGAGTAACATGAAATGAAATGTGATGAATATAGTGTGAAATAATATATTAGTTCGTATATGAGTTAATTTGACTACCAAAATAATAATGTGATCTTTGGAATAGTGATGCGACCATCTGGAAATGTAAAATAAACAAAAGAATAGTAATTGTACACCAAATAATATTTTTTTCTAAAAAAAATATATTTATAATCATTAATTTATAAATTATATAATGGAAAATAAACACATGATTAATAACACAACGAAAATATTAGCACCATCCTAATAAACATTATTTTAAAGATTTTGTAAAAAATATTTTTTTTATATTTAAAATTAAAATTACCCATTTTAGAAAATTATTTTGATAAATTGTATATCATTTCTAAATAAAAATTTCTAAATCATCCAAGGTTTATTTTGTTAGTAATTTTTTGAAATAATTCTATTTTTCATTGATTGGTAAAAATATAGTTTTGGAATAAAGATAGAAAGTAAAATTTCATCAATCATGATGTAATAATGAAATAATACTTTATAGAAAATTATATTTGGACATGATATATTTAATTTCACAAATTTTTCACTAAAATAAAACAAAGCTAATTTCCAAGCATAAAATAAACTTTCCATAACCAAAATTAAAAATTGATTCTTTAAAATAATGAACTTTCTTTCTTTCTACTTTCCATTTTAATAAAATAATTAATTTAAATTATAAATGGTATTTAAAAATGTATTCTTATTATATTATGTATATATATGTATTATATTTTCAAAATATCACTATTATAATATTTTCATTATATATATATATTATTCAATATTTTACTCAAAAATACCCCTCTCCCATTGAATAAATAAACCCTCTCCCTCCACATGGAAAACAACTTCTCCCACCAACTAAAAAACTTATTATATTCCCAAATACTCCTTCTTAATACACGTATATTAAGTAGGTACTTTATAGAAAAATATGACTCAAATCATTAAGGAGTTATACTGTCGCACATGAGAAGATAAATCGGAAAGAGATTAAGTCTCTATTAACCCATATTTATTTTATTTTTCTATTTCATCATGTATCCTTATTCATTTAAAAACCATATACTAAAAATTATTTATACTTTTTTTAACATTATATTAATGATATAATCCTACTAAATTTATCATATGTATGAAAAATAAATATTTCATACTTACCTTTCTATCCCTTTTGAAAACAATGCATTAAAGGTCAGTTAACCACCTACGATGTCATTTCTCAAAATATTATTATAAACACCTTCATGGAAGGAAAGTGTAGCCTATATATAGTATATTAATATGCAATTTATTTTATTCTATTCTTATCCATTTAATTAAACTACTATATGAATTAAATTTATTAAAATAATGAAATCAAAGTGAACCATTAATTTTTTAGGAGAGATATGATATACCAACATTTAAAATTCATAAATGTAAATTAATATATATAATACAATGATTATAATTTATAAATAGTTTTACAAATTACAAAAATATATAATCCTATGGAATTTTTTTAATAAAACATTATTTATTATTTAGTATGTGAAAAAAATATCAAATTATGAGGGAATTAACATTTGGGGAATCTAAAATCCAACATTATTTCATTGGCTTTTCCCTCTATAAAAAAGTTAGGTTTTATGTTCCTTCAATGTTAGTTATATATCATTTCAATTTTTACCTTTTATTTTCATGTATATGTAATATTTTAACCTAGTTTTAGGAATATTGTAATGATTTTCCAAAAGAACACTTAGTCCAAATTTTTATATTGACTCTTATTGAGATTTATTATTCTTTACTCATGTATGATGATTCATATATCATATATATTTTTCCTATAGTGACCGTCACATTTTATAAATTAATAGTACAATACATTTATGGAATTCTTAATAAATTAAAATAAACTCCTGGTGGTTGTATTAGTATTGTGCATTTAGATACATGAAAACATAAAAACAGGTACATAAGGGAGCTGCATTATCTCTTAGTAAATTATTATTGACTAGAACACTTCATAGACAACTAAAAACAATTATACATATCATCATCACCTGCGTGAATGGAAACATAAAAATGAGTGTGCTAAGATACTCAGTAAATGTAAAAAATGAGATATGTAAACATAATCATGAGAACAAGGATATGAGAACAAAATCATGAACACTGAACATCATAAACTATATATAAAATATCATAAATAAAATCATGTCTTAATAATTTGCAGTACATATGAAATGAAGCATTAGAAAATAAAGTACATGGTCCATGAATGAATAAAATAACAATAAAACATGGAAATGTGGAAGACAAATAATATTATAATAAAGATTAACATGGAATTCAAGGCATGGCTTCTTTGTCCATCATTGTAGTATGGGTTCACGTCGCATTCAATCTTAGTAGTCATGGTTCACTCCCATGATTATATTGGTGGTAAAAATACCCTATTTCTATATCATGATATATGAATAATTACCCAATGCATTGGTGGTATATATAGGTCACACTTATCTCATAATGAAATCATACATGCAAGTTCCAAAAGATCATAAAAATAATATCATAACCCATTAAATGAAATGGGTGACATAAATATGTAATTATACCATATCTTTTTAAAAATTTAAAGGTGTCATAATCATTATATCATATAATAACTGATAAAAATTGTTTTTTATAAGAATATAATTTATGAAGGAGAAACGGATTTCTTGAACATCATTCCTTAAAACATAAACCATTAACAAAAATAATATGAATGAATACTATGGATAATTACCAGTAAGTAATTAGTTACACCAATGGATGCATCTTATATGAGAAATAATTTGGAACAATATTTTAAAAAAAACTCTTCAAAAAAATATAATTTCTTCTTTGAAATTTTTGTCTTTTATTAAAATACAATACAATATTAAAATAAAAAACTTAATTAAAACATTCTTTAATAATTATAGGTTAATCTTCAAGTTATTATGAATGAATGAAAGTGTGAAAACATGTTCATTCCAAATAACATAAAAAAGAAACATTTTTCCCATACTTTTTCGAGAAAAGATAAAAATTGCATCACTATGAAAAAGACAAAGAGATTAATTTCACACATGGATATAAATGAATTTAAATCATTTTAGAAGAATGGTAATATATTTCAGAATATTTTTTAAAATTAATATTTACAATATTGATAATTATTTCCAGACATATACATATATATTAACAGTCTTGAATAATAATGTAATTTTGAAATTAACCCTTATGATATGTGGGATTTTTGTTATACGAATTAGAAACTCTATTATAATCGATTAAATAATTTTGATAACTTATTCCAAAACCATATTCATATGACATCATATATAATAAATTAATAACTTGTTTTTAATAATAATTTATTATTACTCATCTTTCGGGTGTTAAATGGTTCCTTTTCTTATGCATGTTTTTTCATATAAGTCACATTTTATATAGATATGATCTAGTTTTTTCATTTATAGAATATTATTACGGTAATTGAAAATTTAATTAGGAATCATATACATTTATATAATAATGATTTTTTTGGTAATCATTGAGAATGAACCACATCACGTCATATAGATTTCATGCCAACCATATGCCCAAGCGATGATTTTATTCCCTAATTATGAAATGTTAGGGGAATGGATGAAAAATGTTTTGTTCCTGAAATAAAGTAATATTATAATGATAATAAATTTTCATTAATTTTATCATTATACAAATATAAATTAAGTGGTGATGATAAATAGATTACACTATAGCATGGAGATGTTAGATCTTATATACGCTCGTGTGGTGATTTCATTTTTCATAGGATGGATAAATGGTAGAATATGATTTTTCCATAATCATAAAATAATCTCAGATAAATGGTGATTCTATAATTATTAATTTATAATAGAAAAAACATATTATTATTAATTATAGAAAGAAATAATCTTGAGAGATTCGGTAAAAGAGATAACATCTTCTTCAACAATCTCCCTCTTGATTATCTCTTAAGGACACTAGAGTTGTTATTCTGAGAATAAAAAAACATGATAAATTTTATAAGGATGTTACGATGATGTATGATATGGGTTTGGTTGAGGTAAAAGGTTTGAGGTGGTTTGAGTAAATGAGGGAGGACATGTCTATTTTCATGAGATTGGAGGGGAACGAATGGTTACTCCCAAAATATTAAATTTATTTAAATTTATTTTTAATTTAAAATATATCCAATGGGATTTATTTTGAGGCTAAGATGAGAATGGGTAAAAATAATATCATGAAAGGATTTATAGACATTTTTATGTCACAATATGAACATTTTCTTTTTTCTTTAACACTTTTTAAATCCATTAACTTTTACCATGACGACATAGTTTTTTTACTTTTTAGGGTTAATGTATATACTATAAAATGTAAAAATAACCCCATAATGACCATTGATTAATTTTTTATCCTTATTATAGTATGTTTGATATATTATATATTTATATTAATGTTATATCAATTAATAAAATATTATTTATTTTGAAGTATCATTTATGAAAATTTTGGAAATATTTGTTTTTTAACAAATATCATATTAAGAAGATTAATTCAAAAAAATTATAATAACTAACTAAAATTTAAGATATATATATAAATTTTTGGATTTCATTTATTACTTCAAATTCTATTCTTTAAAATTTTTAATATCATTTATTAGATATTTTCTTCAATTACCGAATTATTGTATCATCATTGTGAAATACTTAAATTATATTATTTCATCTCTAAAATTTAAAAATAAATTATAATGACGTATATATATTTAATTTATTTCATATGAATGTTTTTACTCGAATTTATCTTCTATATTACACTATATTAAAAATTATATAATTATTAAAAACATTAGTATGAAATTTATAACGTATCATTAAATAAAATAAAATAAATGTCGTATTCTTACACAAGTGGCATAAAAATATATAATTTAGTAATATGGATGTTTTTGTAGAATCCTTCTTGACCTATAAAATTAGGTCAGTTTTTAGTGAAATTTTGTAATAATATAATATTGTTTTATATTTAATTACATGATTTACTCGTAACCATGATAAATAGAGATTTAGCAACGTTTGTATTCATAATAAGAAAAAAAGTTGATCTTATTAGACTATTAATATCATATTGACAAGAACCATGTATTTTAACAATTTGAAATTAAATCCACGAAAGAGTAAATATTAGGTTTAATGCTAATGCCACATTTTTGGTGAGCAGATGGGTAAAGATAACATTCAATGTTCAATAAGTTTTTTGTATAGTTTCTATGTAAAAATTATTCAAATTACCTAAATATTATTAATATATTTATAATTGATCTATTGTGACTTTATAAATAAATTAAAATTATAATAAATAATTAAATTTAAATCCTATTTTTTAACAATAATGTAGTATTTTCTACTGTTACAAAAATAAAACTTCTTAGAAAAATACTAAAAATTTACCCTAAGATAATTTCAACATTATAAATTCAAAAATGAAGGTTATTTTATCAAATTAAATATCTACAAGGGTCTAAAATTTATTTTACAGATTTTTATAGAAGGAAAATAAAAGGAGTTCATTTCAAAAATGGAATTTATAAATATATAATGACATTGCAAAAAAATTCTTTTTTTCATTGTCAAAACGTTTTATTTGTATAAAAATATTATAGATCATATTATAAAAATAGTAATTGTTATTCATATTTCTATGTTTAATTTATACATCAAAACCCTTTTATTTAAATGATTATAATAATAAAATAATGATTCATGGAAAATCGATGCTGCATATAATGTACTCCATGTTGGTGTTATGTGTAATGCAATAAATGTTAGCGTCATTGTAACACCCAAACCCATGTTACCTAGAGTAGGTGATTTATTCAAAGAGAAGTGTATCATAGAATCTTGGGGTGTAAAATTGTTCCATCCTTCAATTAATTCCATCCTCGAAATTTAATCTCAGAGATAGAAACTTGGGGTTTGAAATTTCAAATTATTTTTCTTGAAATCCCACATTGAAAAAAGTGACCATAAAATTATCACTTTAAAAGAATGAAAGAGAAGTACAAAGTTCACTCGAGATAACCCATACCATGATTCCATTAAAACATGGTTATGGAAGAGAAACTAAGAGTCATGTTCCGATTTAGTGTGATAGAAAACATGATCATGAGAAGATTAACAAAAAAATCACATACTTAACAAGGGTTAAACGATAATTGATTCCCTAGTATGAAAAGTAAAAGGAATTATTTTTGTTTTTGGTTCCCTTTGATATAGTTGGAGATTTTATTTATGAGATTGACTAAGAACATTAGGAAATATACTTACTTTACAAGTAGACTTTCATCCTTTAATAGGTTTCAACCAAAAACTAATTTTTCTCAAAACGATGAGTATTCATGATGACTTGTCATACCTACAGTGCTAGAATCAACTCCAAGAGAATCACATAATTAAAAAAACCTGAAAATATATATTTTCCCTATGTTTAGACATTAACCAAAACCAAAATGGTTAGTACGAGATCAGATAATCCCTAAAAGGATAATATTTTATAAAAGGAAATTCTACATAATAATCTCCAAAATTGAAAAAATAATACCCAAATTCAACAAAGACCATTTGATAAAAAATTATCCATAACATCCTCAAATATAATCAAAACTACAATGGAATCCCAAAATGAAGAAGAATTTAGTCACATAATATTCTCTAGTAAATCTCAACATTTAACTCCAAATAACATCGACTACTCTTAAAGAATCATACTGAAATGTAATTAACCAAATCACATATTTTATATGACAGGTTAATAATTTCTATAAATAAACAAAATATCTATAAGTCCAAAGTTAAATGTAGATTAATTCAAAATAAAATTCCATCCGTTACTTCGCAAATGAGATCAAATAGTATTTTATATTCCTTAATCATATAGTGTCCCCAAAATAGAAAATGTCTTCCAAAATAACATTAATCCATCAATCACCAAATCATTTTCCTATCCTAAAGATATCCATTTGATATATCATAACTCCCAAAAATCAATCTATTCTTGATCATTAAAATCATTTAACTAAAAACAATTAGTCATACTAACAAGGGACTTCACATAGTACAATGGTAGGTGATAAATCTCATTCACCCTTTGGCTGTGGGTTCAATTCCCGCAACCTTTTCTGGTGGGACAGGTTGTCACATGGTCTATGAGTTGTCCTTTTTCAGAAATTATATTATTTTGTTACATTCAAAAAAATGAGATAAATTCCTCAAAAATAACCATAACATATTTTTACAACAATTTTTTTTTCATACATTTCATTTTCATCCCAAAAATTAATAATATATAATTGACTCAAATTCAAGGATCATATAATCTAGATTGTTTCTTTATAACTATATCCACATTAGAATAGAAAATTATTCCTCAAATAGGATTTTCCCATAAAAAACTATAGGGTTACACATACAAGAGAAAGGTCTTCCAATGTAATCTCATCAACCAAGTGAATTACTAATTTTAAACATGTTTTCATCCATTTATTTCCACATAGGTACTTCCTTGACCTAGTGGTTATCCTATAGAATAGGTAATTTAATAGGGTAATCCTAGGTCCCTTAAATTTATAACAGATAACTATAAATGGATTCTTAGGATAATTTTTAATCACTTCTATGGTAATCTTCATTTTTCCTCATCAATTATTTACCATATGTTCTTCTTTCCAACACATAAATAATTTCTTTATTCCATTTATACACATTACATGGTGTCTCATTCCACCTTTCCTACATGTTGGAAAATGAGTTTTCTTTTCACTATGGCCTCCATAGCTGGATCTCTTATCATTCTCCGACATTCTCTTCATTGTGGAGTTTGGGAGTTGGTTAATTTATATGTTGTTGATTATATATTTTTTTGTAAACTGATTCATCATGAACACGATATTATTTACACCTATCAGCATTTCGTTTCATTTCCCATTTCATCCACCATTACCACCGTGTACGTCATGTACAATGATACGATAACTTCCATGGAATCCGGCCATTGACTAAAACTAAAAATCATAAAATGAGTAAAAATATTCATAAAATCATTTAAAAATATCATGACATTTAATTTTTAATCTGAAACACCTTAGTATTAAATAATATTATTTATTCTCATCTTATATTAAAATCCTCCAAATAGGTTTGTAATGAAAACGTGAATTATCTAAATCATATCCCATGGATATGTCATATTCATGAGTGAAGCATGTCCCATTGTCGTGCACCAGTTCACGTTCAAGTCTTCCTCAAAGCAGTGTTTTCAGGCGTGACACCAATATACATCTGTGCCAAAGCCGCCCTTACCTGCTCATATCCATACATGGGTGTATTGCGTGTAAATTTCACAAAATCAATATGTTACCATAGATTTAGAATGTTATTCTTTACTAATCCTCAAGGTTTATCTTGAGGTAATGTTTTCAAGTCATAGTTTTTCTAAATCTAGTTTCCAAGGATTGTACTAAACTTCCTTTGATACTAACTATAACACCCCCGCTCCAGTTACCCAGAGTCAGTGAGTTATTCATTGAGAAACATATCGTGGAAGATTCGGGTGTTAGATTAATGCGATAGTAATGATTTATTAAGTGTATTGTAAGACATCATTGAAATATAATTTATTTAAAAAAAGGATCACAATAACTTGATGTGTTAAATTCTACATCCCTTAAAATTATTTTCACCCTCCAAATTTGTAATTTTGAAATAAAAAAATAATGATACATCTCCCTCATAAAATTGGAAAAATCCCACATAGATTTCTCTAACTAGTTACTTCTCCACAAAACACTGAACATGTATGTGGTCTTATTTTAGAGAACCTTCTCTAAATGATATAGAATGTCAAATAGGTTTTCATAGTATGAGAGATCCTTCTCCAATGGTATGTACTATGATTTTGTTTCATGTGAGCATTCAGAAATGTACTTCCTCAGCAGAGAAACATGGGAAACCTCACAGAATTGAGATATATTTGTAGGAAGTTCCAAGAAATTGGCCAATTTCCCAATAAAAATAAGAATTTCAATTTGAACAATATAAGTAACACTTATTTTCACTTTCTTCCTAAATCTCATAACCTTATTCTTTGGAGAAACTCATAAAAACACCTTCTCACCAACATAAAATTCTAGAACATTTCTTCAGTTGTCATCATAGAATTTGTTTCTGACTCTGTGATGCCTTGATAGGTTACTTAATGGTTCTGATCTTCTGAACCATCTCTTCAATGATCCTAGATCCCAATAGCTTTAATTCTCTAACATCAACCCAAAATGTTGGAGCTCTACATTTCTTCTAATAGAGGGCTACAAAAGGATCCATCAAAATGCATGAGTGATTTCTATTACTATATGAAAACTCAACTAGAGGAAGGTATTGAACCCAACCTCCATTGAAATCAAGATAACAAGATATCCTAATATTCTATAGGGTTTGAATTTTTCATTCAAACCTACCACTAGTCTGAGGATGATAAGTAGTGCTAAAAATAAATTTGATATCAAGTTCTTGATGAAGACTTCAGAGTAAATTTGAGGTTAAGATTGTATCCTGATAAAATAAAATATAATGTAGTACTCCATAAAACATTAAAAATTTCATAATGAATATCTTTTAATGCTGATCTAGAGAGAAGTATTATCAAATTGCAATGAATTCTGCTGATGTAGTAAAGTGATCTAAAATAACACACATAGCATTAGTTACTTTAGTGGTTTTGGGGTGTCTAATTAAAAATACATGGTGATTTTATCCCATTAAAATTCTATAATGTTTAATAGATTCTACATACCATTCTATTTTTTTCTTTCATCCTTAACTTGATTGTATATGATGTACCAAGATACAAAATATGCAATATATCTCTTCATTCCAATCTAGCTGAAGTATTATTCCTTGTCTCTATACATCTTATTGCGTCCTAGATGAATAGAGATTGAATATTTATGAGCTTCCCCTAATAGCTCCATCCTCAAATATAGTATGTTTGGAATACATGCATGGCTCTTGAACCATATCATTTTTTACCGATCAAGGTTAAACTCCGAAACAATTATGATCATCTCTTTTATCTCCACCTCTTTTGATTGTCCCTATTTAATCATTCCTATGATTGAGGTATAGAAATTAATTTGGGAAATATAATGTTTTCCGATTCCTTCAGGATTTCATGGTCCATCCATTAAACATATGGAAATATTAGATCTTTTGTGATCATCATTATGTAAAATCAGGCTTGATCCCTTCAACTCAAGTCATCGGTCACCTTGTTTTCTTCCTCTAGTGGTAATTTTTTTTAGATTTCATAATCATTTATCATCTCTAACCATTTTCTATATATCATGTTCAAATCCTTATTTATTAATACATATTTCATAATTTTATGATCATATTATATATCACTCATTTCACTATAACGATAATGTATCCTAATCATTAATGCAAAACTTTTGTACGGAACTTCAAATCATGAGATGGGATATTTTTCTCCTGAATCTTTAAATATCACGATTCATAAGTGATTACCTCATTCCAATACAAATGAAAACATCCAAATCCTTTCATGGATGCATCACTATAGATTACAAATCCTTCACCACTAGAGGATATTTTAAGAAAAGGTATATTGATTAACAGTATTTTTAGTTCCTTGAAATTTTCCTCACATTCATCTATCCAGAGGAACATCGCACCCATCTGAGTTAACATGGTAATAGGATTATATAATAGTGAAAACTTATCCAAAAACTGTCAATAATATGCACCTAACCCAATAAAGCAATTGATCTCATTCAATGTGGTTGGTCTAGGATTTAATGCAATAGCCCCCACCATTGATGGATGTAGAGACCCAAACCTTGACGTACATGGACATTACATTAATTTTGTGGAATAGTTATTACATAACAAAAACACACACAGAAGGACCGTAATAGTTTATTGTCTTTGGAAACTCAGAATATAATCTACTAATCGTGGTGAAAGGTCTTCAAAATCTCCCATAAAGATATCCCCTTTTTTTCTTACCTAAAAACTTTCATTATATCCCGGCGAAAAGAAATGATAAAAGGGTGAGCTCAAATGCTCAGTAAGGGTAAAAAAAAGAATTATCAATCACGTCATATTCATAAGAACATATCTTTTGGAAATCTTAACCTGCAAAAGAGATCATAATTTCATAACATTGGATAAATCATAGTAGTGAGATGTGATCCCAATTATCATATCTTAAAACATGAAACTTTGTGTCATACACACATAATCATAAAGAATCATTTCTTATTAGTAAATAATCATTGCCAATACTTTCTTAGTGGACAAAGTCCCTTTCCGAGCCGAGTTCACTCCTCGTTTCAGTCCTGTTTCACTGAACCGGTATAACCTACCGTTCCAGCCATGTCTATCTCATGAGATATAAAATATTTACCCAATGCATTAGAGGGAGATATAGGTCCCACCCATCTCATAATGATACCATTCTTATGTGTGCCACAAAATCATAAATCATACATCATTGCATAACCCATGTAATAAAAATGGAATTCTTAAAACACATGACATCATAAAAAAATTCATATAAGATAAAGGAATTCATAAAAATAATTCCATCACAACATAATCAAATCAATCTAATAATAGGGATAGAAAATAACTATATATTATCTTAGATGGAAAATAATTTTTATAAAACACATGAACTCCATTCTTGAGGAAAATATCCTTTCTACTTCAAAAACATTTTCCTTTCTTAACATGTCATAGAATTTTCAACTAAAATAAGTTGATTAAAAATAAACTTTAAAACTTTTAAAGGATGATTCTTGGTAATAATTTTTTAAAAATTCATTCATGCCGTATAAGTTAAAAAAACATTCTTCTCGTACTTTTTCCGGAAAAGTCAAAAAGTACCTCGTATGAAAAATTACAAAAGATTCCTTTCATATATTTTACTAAAAACTCACTGAAGGATAAAATTGGATATAAAATATTTTAGAATTATGTAAATATTACATATTGAGGAAACATGGATGTGGATGATAAAATGCACCCCAGTAAATTCCAAATTATAAACAATCTCGGATAAAAATGAGATTGTGATATTTCCCTTACCTTAGGTCTGATTTGCTTCGTAAGTGTCCGAACCTCCTATATAATGATTTAAATAATGTTATTGACTTATTACAGAATCATACTCATTCTTATGATATCATATATGGTTCACTTATGACATTATATTACCCGTTCTTTTGTAAATTCCATGTTAAAGAGCGTTTTGGGTAAAATTGTTTCATTTATCGTAGGTGTTTGGACTTGTTGTTCTTGACATTATTATTACATATATCATGATTTAATTACTTCCTGAATATAAAATATGATTATATATCATATATATTCAGTATATATATATATAATAGAGAGATAAATGAAATGAAACACACCGTTCATGGAGACGGTAGTCCGTACGTACACATGAATGCTATTTTCCTTTCCTTATTTCTTGAATGGAAATAAGTAGATGAAATATATATATACATAAATAGATTTACCAGGTCATATATTTCATTATTATTCATTATATATACTTTATAATCATTCTGGAATGGTTAACATGGATAATTAATCTCATCGCGTCGTGGAGACGGTAGTCCGTACGTACGCACGAGCGATGATATCGTTCCAATAGTCATGGAATTTTGTTGAAGTGTATGTATACTATTTCAGTATCCATATCACTTTATAATAATAATATATAGTTACTCATTACACCATTATACCCATCCAAATAAGGTGGTGGCGGAAAATAGATTACACCACGGCGTGGAGACGGTATTCTGTACGTACGCACCCGCGGTGATTTCCTTTTTCCGTAGGATGGATAGAAGGTTAATTAGAGTTGTTTAATATTTATAATAACATATAAATATATAAGAAATAATTGTGTTATTACTTTATCATGAAACAGCAAAATATGAAGAAGTTGAATAAGAAAGAAATTGAAAAAGATCGGTAATGGATATTACCTCTTTTTGGCGCGCCTTCACTTAACCTCCACTTAAAGAACTAAGGATGGTCTTTGAATAAGACCAGGACCTCTAGGATGATACTAGGGAAGTGGAGAAGAGGTTTTGGCAGGGGTTGGTCGATCTTTAAGGCTCAAATTGGTGTGAGGAGGAGGGGGAGGAGGTGCCCTTTTATAAGGGAGGAGAGGGGCACCTTAGGAAAATCTCAAAATATTATTTTATATTAAAGTAAAATTCGGTTAATAATGGTTAAAAAGGGTCTTATTTCAAATATAAAGTGGGTATGGGTCACAATCCTCTAATCCAATAGGATTTAGACATGTTTAGGTAATTATTTTAACCTTATCAATTAGATTTAACTCTAAGTTAAATAATTTAACTTTTACCGTGTCTTTTTGTTTTCTTACACTATATGGTTAATAAACTTACCATAACAAGCCAAAATAACCCCAAGTTGTTTATTATTAATATATATATCCTTATATAAGTCATTTGGCCGAACCTTAGATTTTTAGGAATTAAATTACAATTAATAATATAATATTTGTTTTAAAAACTAATTTATGTCAATTTTGACACTATTTGGTACATGATTTTTATGAAATTCATAACAGAATGATAAGTTCTAACCAAGTTACTTATATCAACAATAACATGTCATATTAATATAGAAAATTAATGTATGTCTTAAAAAGTCTCAAATTAAATTTATTTGGTCATTTATAACATCAATTATGTCAATATTTCATTGATAAGACAATTACTCCATCATCTTTGTGTCCTAATAAATGATAATTATTTAATCCCTAAAAACTCTAAATAAATTCCTATGATATAGATAAGTGTATTATCGTTTTTTAGACTATTCATGTTCGAAGTTTCATGAAGTTTATCACTAAATTAAAATTATTATGCTTATAAGATTTAAGAAAGTGACATGTTGTCACATTCTTTGGTTTTAATAATAATTAAATTATTTTCCTAGAAAAAAGTCCATAAAATGAATCTAATCCGACACTTAGGTTATATGGGTCTATGTTTAGCCATCCAATAGGATTTTCCCAAGATTTAGGGTAATTTTAAAATCTTATATTTACCCTTAATTACCCGATTTACCTTTAACTATAGTAAATAAAATTTACCGTAGTTACTATTCACAATGCCCAAAAATAAAAAGTAGCTTATTAACATAATTTGAACCCACTGATTACAAATATGGAATCCATTTTTCCAAATTCAGTACACAAAATATGCATAAATTAAATTAAAAGTAATCCCGTTGTTGAAAGAAAACGGTTTTTTCTTTAAAACATTGCAAAAGATTGAATTGATTTAACCTACGAATTCAAGGTAAAATCAATGATAATGACATACATTATATTAAATGGTAAAAATATATTCTATTTATACTTTAAAACCATTAAATATTATAATTTAAACACATAAGATATTACGATGAAAAAAGTTGTTTTTAATTAAAATATAGCGTGTTTTTACTATTCATTAAAATATGAAAGTTATCGGAAAAATATCAAAACATTATCTAATGTAAATTTTTATATCCTGATTCAAAATAAAAATTTTATTTTGTCAAATTGAACTTATAAACATGTCAAAAACTAGATTTAAAGTGGGTGCGCAATCAAAAGGCGACAAAACTGCATTTTTTTAAAAATACTTATTTTACACGAAAAAATTATTTTGTTCTTATACCATATTTTAGAAAATGTGCAAGACGAATAATAATGTTATAAGATTCAAAATTTAGTTAATACTATTCATAAAGGCTAGTTCATAATAATATTATAATAATATATCGTTGTTTAGTAAAACTCGGTATTGCGTACAACACACGCTATCGAGGAAGGTCGCGATTGCATGTAATGCAAGCCAAGTTAGGGTTGCATGTTGTGCAAGAATCCTTCGTTGTTTCATATAACATAATCCAAACATATTTAATTTATACATTGAATATATATATATATATATATTTACTCAATGTTGCGTAGAATAACTATTATCAAAATTGTGTGTAACACGATCCAAGAATAGTGTTTCGTATACTACAAGCTAATACGGTGTTGTGTATAGCGCAAGGTAATCTTGGTGTAGTATACAACACAAGACATTAATGAACTTAAAAGAATATTTTTCATAAAATCTCACGGTGTTACATTCTACCCCCCTTAAAATAAATTTCGCCCTCGAAATTCGTCGGGGTTATAAATGGTTTACTATTCGAAAGTTTCTTTAATAGAAACCCACATCGTAAAAAAGAATACCAAAACCAATATTTAAATACAAAAGTATGAAACGTAATGGTTACCCAAATAAACTAATCATTGGGTTTCCACATAAGTGAAAATATGTATATGGAAGAGAAATCTAACCATCATGTTCTGATGGAGAGTGGTAGAGATCATAGATATGGAAAAGCCAGCAGTCACAAAGCCATAAATTTGTGACGATCTAAGGTACCATCTGATTCATCAGATATAAGAGCACTAGGAAAACATTTTTGGTTTTCAAGATCATTTCCCTAAAGTTGATGAAATTGGAATTAGAAGAAATACTTTTGTGATTTTGGTATAGTCTCACCGTTGGTCGTTTTTCGGACAATTTCCACATCATCTCTTAAAGAAATGAAGTTGAATTTGTCATTCGTGATGTGTTAGCAGATCATGTGATAGAATGATGGGTCATTCCATATGTCTCAAACAAAAGGTTAGAAATGTTAAAAAAAATACATAAGTCCATCTATAGTGATATTAATCATATATGGTTCCTAAAATGGACTTATAATTCATATATCATACTGATTAATATAATAAAACTAGTTTCTATAAAACAGGGACTTCCTGTAGGCCAGTGGTAGGCGATAAAGGCTAGTTGCACTTCGGTTGTGGGTTCGATTCCCACAGCCTTGTCCGACGCGATGGGCTATCGCCCGTCCTGCAGGTTGTCCTTTTTCTAAAACTATATTACTATAACATCCCATCAATAATATCGAAAAAACTTCTATCCTTAAACAATAATAACTTATGTCCAACATAATCCATTCCAATCTTCAGGCTTATCCATAATACTGTAGTCCACTCTCATAATATATTGAAAACAATTACCAGAGATTTAATACCATCATTGATCCCCATATATCATAAGATATGTTTTTTTGGTCACATTCCAAACATTCAAAGGCCTTAATCATGTGTTATCTTGAATACCCATTGAACCTTAGTGAAAACATGAATACAGTTAAAAGTTAACACTTTCCACATACCAAAATCCTCAGAATTCTATTTTCTCAAACCATGATATCACTTAGTACTTATATCAATCATGAGCTCATGGATACTGTTAAACATTTCATTTTCTCGTTTTCCCTTCATTATGTGCATATCATCTTTTTTCCAAAAATATCTCAATCACTTTCCATGGTTACGGGTACCATAAAATTATTGAAAACCATAGTAGACCAATACAAAAATATTCCAATATTCCACGATAATATATACCACATTATTTTGTAATCCCATTACATATACACTTAATCATTCAACCACATCGTTATCATATTAAACATCGCCAATGGTGATCACATGTGACTTCCCTTTGCCCTTTTCCTTAAGTGGTTTCTCATGTCGATCATCACTAACCCTTGGCTTAGGGAATTTATTGGCATAATTTCCCATATCCTTGCACTTGAAACATTGAAGTGTAGTAGGTTCATTCTGTGTATCCCTTCCTTTGATTGCATCATTAGACATCTTCGTCCCATTATTGCAGCATTCAAATGCCCGATGACCTTCCTTTCAACATTTGAAACATTTACTTGTCCCTTCAAGACAATCTCCACCATGCTTCATTCCACACTTTGAGCATAAGGAAAAATTCATCTTCATTTCACCATTATTCTTAGATGTCTCCTTGAACTCCATATTTTGTTTCTTGTCAAAACCATGATATGGATATGTAACACCAACTTCCATTTCTACCATGATAGCACAACGCACAATTTCTTCATAGCTACTGAAGTCTCTTATAGCTAATGCCCTTCGAAGACGTGGTTTTAAGCCACTGAAAAATCGATCAACTTTACTTTCAGGTTGGATGATAATGCCAGATGCATACCTTGCAGGTCTTGTAAAATTCACTTCGTATATACCAACAGATTCATCATCCTTCTTCTTCAGCTCAAGAAACTCCTTTTCCATCATTGTTCGAAGAATACGAGGGAAGTACTTACTGAAAAACAAGTTCTTGAACTCGTCCCATTCCATGGACTCAATTTCATCTCTTGGCCTCGTATTCTTGATAGGATTCCACCATTGATCAGCTTCACCTTCCAAACGATATACTGCTATGATTAATTTATCATGTTCAGAACATTGAAGAACTGAAAATATCTTTTCAGTGGTACTGATCAGTTGTTCAGAAACAAGTGGATCAGAAGACCCACTGATAGAAGGTGGATGTTGCCTCATGAAGGACTCAATAGAATATTGTTCCCTTCTCTGCTCATTTGGAAGTCCAGAATGATTCATAGATTGTGTAAGTATAACAATATGATTTTGAACTCCATCTCCCATAACACTTGTTTGTTTAGGAGGACAATCATTGCATTGTCCATTACAGTGATCAACACGGTTCCTTTGGGTTCCAACCATCGTCTAAAACCCAAAAAGAATAGTGTGAGAGGCAAAAATAATGCTAGGGAAAACAACATAGTAAAGGGTGAGTACCCTTAATATCTAACATCTTAGGTTAAATTCTATGATCCTTACCGTAGTTCTAGGACTATATCCTATACGTATACTTATCCTTAGGGACATCCCTAGACATACCTTAGAAATATCTCTAGGGATCTCACTAACGTTCTCACATCCTAGTTTCCAAAGGTTTACTAAACCTTTCCTCTGATACCATTGTAGAGACCTGAAGCCTGACGTACATGGACATTACATTACTTTTGTGGTATACTTAGTACATAACAAAAACACACACACAAGCACCGTAATAGTTTAGTTTCTTTGGAAACTCGGAATATAATCTTCTAATCGTGGTGAAAGATCTTCAACATATCCATTAAAGATCTCCCCTTTTTTTCATACCTAAAACCTTTCTTTATATCTTGGGGAAAAGAAAACATAAAAGGGTGAGCTCAAATGCTCAGTAAGGGTAAACAAAATAAATATCAATCACGTCATATTCATAAGAACATATCTTTTGGAAATCTTAACCTGCAAAAGAGATCATAATTTCATAACATGGGATAAATAATATTAGTGAGATGTGATCCAAATAATCATAACATAAAACATGAAACATTGTGTCATACACACATAATCATATAGAATCATTTCTTATTAGTCAAGATTCATTTCCAAGACTATCTTAGTGGACAAAGTCCCTTTCTGAGCCGAGTTCACTCCTTGTTTCAGTCCTGTTTCACTGAACCGGTATATCCTACAGTTCCAGCCATGTCTATCTCATGAGATTTAAAATCTTTACCCAATGCATTGGAGGGATATATAGGTCCCACCCATCTCATAATGATACCATTCTTATGTGTGCCACAAAATCATAAATCATACATCATTGCATAACCCATGTAATAAAAATGGAATTCTTAAAACACATGACATCATAAAAAAATTCATATAAGATAAAGGAATTCATAAAAATAATTCCATCACAACATAATAAAATCAATGTAATAATAGGGATAGAACATAACCCTATATTATCTTAGATGGAAAATAATTTTGATAAAACACTTGAACTCCATTCTTGAGGAAAATATCCTTTCAACTTCAAAAAAAATTTCCTTTCTTAACATGTCATACAATTTTAAACTAAAAGAAGTTGATTAAAAATAAACATGAAAACTTGTAAAGGAAGCTTCTTGGAAATAATGTTTTAAAAATCCATTCATGCCATATAAGTTAAAAAAACATTCTTCTCGTACTTTTTCCAGAAAAGTCAAAAAGTACCTCGTACGAAAAACGACAAAAGATTCCTTTCATATATTTTACTAAAAACTCACTGAAGGATAAAATTGGATATAAAATATTGTAGAATGATGTAAATATTACCTATTGAGGAAACATGGATGTGGATGATAAAATTAACCCCAGTAAATTCCAAAGTATAAACAATCTCGGATAAAAATGAGATTGTGATATTTCCCTTACCTTAGGTACGATTTTCTTAGTAAGTGTCTGAACCTCCTGTATAATGATTTAAATAATGTTATTTACTTATTCCAGAATCATACTCATTGTTATGATATCATATATGGTTCACTCATGACTTTATATTACCCGTTCTTTTGTAAATTCCATGTTAAAGAGCGTTTTGGGTAAAATTGTTTCATTTATCGTAGGTGTTTGGACTTGTTGTTCTTGACATTATTATTACTTATATCATGATTTAATTACTTCCAGAATGTAAAATATGATTTATATATCATATATATTCAGTATATATATATATATAATAGATAGATAAATGAAATGAAACACACCGTTCATGGAGACGGTAGTCCGTACGTACGCATGAACGCTGTTTTCCTTTCCTTATTGTCATGAATGGAAGTAAGTAGATGACATATATGTATACATAAATCCAGTACATTTACCATGTTATATATTTAATAATTATTCATTATATATACTTTATAATCATTCTGGAATGGTTAACATGGATAATGAATCTCATCGCGTCGTGGAGACGGTAGTCTGTACGTATGCACAAGCGATGATATTGTTCCCATGGTCGTGGAATTGTGTTGAAGTGTATGTATACTATTTCAGTATCAATATAACTTTATAATATTTATATATAGTTATTCATTACACCATTATAACCATCCAATTAAGGTGGTGGCGGAAAATAGATTACACCACGGCATGAAGACTGTATTCCGTACGTACGCACGCGCAGTGATTTCCTTTTTCTGTAGGATGGATAGAAGGTTAATTAGAGTTTTTTTTCATATTTATAATAACATATCAGTATATAAGAAATACTGATGTTATTACTTTATCATGAAACAGCTAAATAAGAATAAGTTGAAGAAGAAAGAACTAAGGATGGTCTTTGAAGAGTCCCAGGACCTCTAGGATGATACTAGGGAATTGGAGAAGAGATTTTGTCAGGGTTTTGAGGAGCTTGAATGCTCAAATTGGTGTGAGGAGGAGAGGGAGGAGGTGCCCTTTTATACGGGAGGAGAGGGGCACCTTAGGAAAATCTCAAAATATTATTTTATATTAAGGTCAAATTCGATTTATAATGGTTCAAAAGGGTCTTATTTCGAAGATAAAGTGGGTATGGGTCGCAATCCTGTAAGCCAATAGGATTTAGACATGTTTAGGTTATTATTTTAACCTTATCAATTAGATTTAACTCTAAGTTAAATAATTTAACTTTTACCGTGTCTTTTTATTTTCTTACACTATATGGTTAATAAACATACCATTACAAGCCAAAAGAACACGAAGTTGTTTATTATTAATATATATATCCTTATATAAGTCATTTGGATGAACCTTAGATTTTTAGGAATTAAATAACAATTAATAATATAATATTTTTTTAAAAAACTAATTTATGTCAATTTTGACACTATTAGGTACATGATTTTTATAAAATTCATAACAGAATGATAAGTTAAAACCAAGTTACTTATATCAACAATAACATGTCATATTAATCTATAAAATTAATGTAAGTCATAAGAGGTCTCAAATTACATTTATTTGGGCATTTATAACATCAATTATGTCAATATTTCATTACTAAGACAATTACTCCATCATCTTTGTGTCATAATAAATGATAATTATTTAATCCCTAAAAATTCTAAATAAACTCCTATGATGTATATAATTGTATTAGCTTTCTGGATACTATTCATGTTCGATGTTTCATGATGTTTATCACTAAAGTAAAATTATTATACTTATAAGATTTAAGAAAGTGAAATGTTGTCACATTCTTTGGTTTTAATAATAATTAAATTATTTTCATGGACAAAAGTCCATAAAATGAATCTAATCCGACCCTTAGGTTATATGGGTCTACTTTTAGCCATCCAATAGAATTTTTCCAAGTGTTAGGGTAATTTTATAATCTTATATTTACCCTTAATTACCCGATTTATCTTTAACTATAGTAAATAAAATTTACCGTAGTTACTATTCACAATGCCCTAAAATAAAAAATAGCTTATTAACATAATTTGGACCCACTGATTCCAAATATGGAATCACTTTTTCCAAATTCAGTACAAAAAATATGCATAAATTAAATTAAAATTAATCTCGTTGTCGAAAGAAAATGGTGTTTTCTTTAAAACATTGCAAAAGATTGAATTGATTTAACCTACGAATTCAAGGTAAAATCAATGCTAATGACATAAATTATATTAAATGGTAAAAATTTATTCTATTTATACTTTAAAACCATTCAATATTATAATTTAACAACATAAGATATTACTATGAAAAAAGTTGTTTTTAATTAAAATATAGCTTGTTTTTACTATTCATTAAAAAATGAAAGTTATCGGAAAAATATCAAAACATTATCTAATGTAAATTTTTATATCCTGATTCAAAAGAAGAATTCTATTTTGTCAAATTGAACTTATAAACATGTCAAAAACTAGATTTAAAGTGGGTGCGCCATCAAAAGGTGGAAAAACTTCATTTTTTGAAAAATACTTATTTTACCCGAAATATTTATTTTGTTCTTATACCATGTTTTAGAAAACGTGCAGGACGAATAATAATGTTATAAGATTCATAATTAAGTTAATAATATTCATAATGGCTAGTTAATAATAATATTATAATAATATATCGTTGTTTAGTAAAACTTGGTATTGCATACAACACACGCTATCGAGGAAGGTCGCGATTGCGTGTAATGCAAGCCAAGTCAGGGTTGCGTGTTGTGAAAGAATCCTTCATTGTTTCGTATAACATAATCCAAACATATTTAATTTATACATTGAATATATATATATTTACACTCAATGTTGTGTAGAATAACTATTATCAAAATTGTGTGTAACACGATCCAAGAATAGTGTTGCATATACTGTAAGCTAATACGGTGTTGCGTATAGCGCAAGGTAATCTTGGTGTAGCATACAACACAATACATTAATGAAATTAAAAGAATATTTTTCATAAAATCTCGGGGTGTTACAATGGATCTACTTTTGTACCTTCTCATGAGATTATATGAACCAAAAATGAATCCTTTTGCAAGAAAAATTAACACTTTGTAAAATTTTCATATATTTTTTCATTCATTATGGTCATAAGTACAATTATCATGTGGTCTATATTTTCATCCTTACTCTTTGAATAAATAATAATATCATCTATAAATACTACCACAAAATGATTTGGGGAATATCTAATGAATCTACCCATCATAACCATGATTTTTGTAGGGTAATTAGTATGATATAAAGGCATAAAAATATAATTATAGTTTTTATAACATGTACGGATTTCGATTTTGGAATATCAACAATCATGACCCTCAATTGATGATATCTATAATGATGTTCAATTTAAAAATGTATTGATGTCCAAACATTTGATCAAACAATTCATCAATGTGGGGAAGAAGATACTTGTTCTTGACTATGATATTTTCCAACTCCCAATAATCAATTATTATTCGCATTGACCAATCTTTCATCATCAAAAAAATAACTAGTGCACACAAGGTGACACAATTGGAAAAATAAATCGCTTATAAAGGTTTTCTTGGATTTTTTTCTTCAATTCATACATCTCATTTGGGGCCATTATATATGGAGTCAATGAAATATGGGTAGAACCATTTATTAGCTCTATAGGCAACACCATATCACATTTTGTTGGAGAACTAGAAAAATATTCTAGAAAGGCATCCAAAAATTCACAAACTATAGGCATATCATCGATGTCAATTTTATCCCCAACAAAAAAAGATAATTATTCATTTTTAATGTGAATTAATACCCATACATTGGATGTAATATCTAAAGGAAGTTCATACTTATCATCACACAGATAAGAAATCATAGGTAGGTTTGAAACATGAAAACTAAATTTCCTTGATATTTTATATGGGATTTAGATAGATAAATCCAATACATGCCTTATATGACATCAAATTCAACTAGTGGAAGAAAGATAGAATTTTCATGAAACTCATTCTCCAAAACATCAATCAGAGAGGATCCATAGAATTGAGATGTAATCAATGTATCATTAGTTGTTTACACTACTCACTTCATATCTAATCATATGAGTGGAATCTTAACACCCTTAGAAAATTAATTTTATATGAGTGAGTGGGTAGATCCAAAATCAAATAAGACCTTAGTAGTTATATATTTGTTGGTAAATTTACCATTAACCCCATCATTGTCATATCCCTCTTTAAAATATTGATCACATGATGTTTCCCCTTAGAAATCATCTTAAGAGGATGCTGATTTTGATGAAAAACACCAGATCCTTAGTCCAAGAACTGGTTAGCACAATTCTCATACTCTATAATTCTATAGTAGGGAAGCATGAGAGGTACATTCTATGACACTTTCTCATGATTTTCACTTTTACCTAACTTTTTTTCATCATTTATGCAATAAAAAGCCCAATGATCTTCCTTTCTACACATAAAAGATATATCAGACCTCTAAAAAGAATTTCTTAAATGCTTCTTCCCACACATAGTAAAAAAAAATGAAATATATTCATTTTCTATTCATTGTTTTTATATTTCCCATTAACCTCACACTTACTCTTCTTGTCAAAACCGTGAGATTAGTATGTGAATGAAGATTCCATTTCAAACTTGATTTCACATTTGAAAATCAATTCATAAAAAAGAAGTGTATATTATTGAAAAGTCTCTTTTGAGACATGGGTTTATGTCACCGAAATACAAATTCACATTACTTCGTGGTTGTATAATAATTCCTCAATAGAACTCCAAATTCTCGTAAAATTAGAATGATAGGTATAATAAGATTAATTATCCATTTTCTTCAACTCAAGGAACTATTTATCCATCTTGGTATAAAAAATACAAGGAATGTAATTATTGAAAAATAAGTTATTGAATTCATCCCAATCCATTGATTCAATTTCATCATCAATCCATCTATTCTATGTTAGAGTCGACCACTATTTTATTTCACCTTCTTACTAATAAAAAACCATAATAAAATAATCATTCTTCAAACAATGGATCATAGAGAATCTCATTTTAGTAGTAATAATCCATGGTTCTGACATAAGTGGATCTGAAGACCCACTGAATGAAGGTGGACGTTGGTTCATTAACGACTCAACTAATTGTTGTTCCCTCTATTTCTTATTTTTAATCCCTCCATAATTTAAATTTCGAGATTGATTCATTATTATATCAACAAGTTTTTTCATTCCTAGTCCAATATAAATTTCAGTCTCAATTGGAAAATCATTTCATTTTCCATCTTAATTATCATTGATGTGGTTCCTTTAGGTTTCATCCATTGACTAAAACCAAAAGCATAGTGGAAGAAATATTTATCATAATGAGGATCTATATAATCATAAAAATTAAATTATAGGATGTCTAATTTATGATTCCTTCTTAATTATATAAAACATTAGGTTCATCCAGGGTTATTTATAGAAATTTTTTATTTAAATCTATCATGTTGTTTTGGTAATTGTTTGGGAACTCCCAAAGAATATTTTTTTATAGTGTCATTCTATGTGTGCATCAATTCCCGTTGTCATGTATCTGGTAACAATCATGTTAGTACCAAATAACTAGTCATAGTTTTTACCCATAAATACATCTATACTATATCAACATCCACTTATAGTGTTCATACATGGATGTATTTCTAGAATACCACTTGATATATTCATTAAAAAAATTCAGGGATATTTTTCTATACTTTTATTTATCTGTCTACTTATCATTGTACATTTCCTTAGGGTTCTCAATATGGTTTTCTAATACTTTATTCCAATGGTTTAATAATCATTTTCTCTAATACTAACTACATGGAACCTCACATTTCATACATTAAAATTACATTACTTTTGAGGAATGATTAAAAAATTACATGAAAAAAACAAAAATACCAATTTATTACACTATATTTGGAAACATGTAATCTTAAAAACTAGAATATAAGTGAGATAAATTATCTCCCAATAGTTTTTATAGACTATAACCCTTCTTAGACACACAAAAATTAATACTTATCATTATAACATGGGTCAATGGAAACAGAATAATTGGTGATATCAGATGTTTAGTAAGGATAAATAAGGGAGATATGTAAACATAATAACAAGTATAAGGGTATATAAACAATATAATGAAAAAATAATATAATACCCTACATATCAATGATCATAAATAGGATCATGTAATAATGATTGGAATTTCATATGACATTAATCATAAGGAAGTAAAGAACACAATACATGAAAAAGTAGCTGGGTAATAAAACATGAAACTATGGTAGACTGATAATCATATAATAATTATTTCAGTTGTAGTAAAATAATTTCTTCCAAAGACATATTGGTAGTATGAGTTCACTTTCCAATCAATCATGGTATTCATGGTTGACTCCCACGTCTCTCATAGTGGAAAAAGTCCTTTATGTCTATCTCATGAAATATAAATCATTTCCCAATGCATTGGAGTGATGTATAGGTCCCACCCATCTCATAATGAAATCATATATACATGACCCATCAGGTAAAAATCAATCATTTCATAAAACATAATATTAAATGGGTATCACAAATGTGTAATCATATAAAAACCATTTAAAAAAGAGATTGGTCTCAAAATCATTTCATCGAAGATTAATCTGTGAAATGAAGCGAGTTTCATAATAATATAACCTATTAATTACATATATAAATCACCATTCATCACCATTGACTACATAATTACAAATTTTTATTATAAATCAATTGATAATGTAAATTATACTCTAATTGTTTCTTTCTCTCTTAACAGTTTTCATGGAAGGTAAAATATTATGTTCATAATTTATATCCTATTTAGAAAACCATTAAATGGTTGATATTTATTTGTATTTTACTCTACTATTCATTTTTATAGTAATGAGTATAATATCATGAAATGTAATATTTAGTTTGAAATATTATTACCATTTACATACCTTGGGTTTAAAAAATATAAATATCCATTTTAAAGATAAAATATTTAACATAGAAGGAACTTTCAGACCCTTATATCCCACCCCCATAAGAAATTGCATCCCCGAAATATCAACTCATTATATTGGTTGAAAAATAGTGAGGGTACTATTGTCTCATTCTCTATATTGGATTCAACATTTCTTCTTCAAATTTTTGGTTTGATAATTGTACTATTGAATAGAAAGATTCTTTATTGAGGATTAAATTTATATACAATTCAAGATCTTCATCAGGTGATCCTAAAATGAGAGGTATTGATATATATATTTTCCACGTCCATATATTTAAAATATTATGGAATAGGTAAGTACTTTCATTAGAGAGTTACGTAAAATGAAACTTTAACTTCCTCCATATTTGGAAAAGGAAAATCTAATAGGCCACTATACATATGCGATCAAGGATTTCAATGAGAGAAATGTACCTTGGTGTAAGATTCATGTTCCCTTGAAATTACATGTCTATCTTCCAAGGTGATATCTGATAGAAACATTTTTCTCTAAAATAAATCTCTAAGTCCCTTCAAAAGTTATCAACATATATTTTCTTCCAACGATATGAATGTTTATATGTTTTTCTCTAGCGAAAACCTTTTCAATAATCCCATTCACAACATCAAGACCAAGTTTCTTCCCCTCGCCATCTTCATCACAACATGTAAGAGTTATTTATCACTTCCAATATAGATATTTATATGATTCCATTTTAATAGTTTAGTTGATTTTATTATTTTATAAGTAATCAACGAATGGAAGGTTTTGATCACATCCACATCGAAATTCCATTGATCATGTTCTCATAATTTCTTTTAGTGTCTAAAGATCCCTTACAGATTGACTACCAATTTGGGGTGATTGGTAATATTATAATTCCATTCAACATTTAGATCATATTTATCAATTCTCCATAATTTATATGTGATAGATCGGTCATGATATTAAATGATTGATAGCGTAGCCCCCTGAAGTATCCCCACCTACATTACATATATATTGTGATTTCGTCAGTACATTAATATTCCGCAATGTAAATGAAATGGAATAAATTGTGAGTCAATCAAAAATAACCCATATTACATTATTTAAATTGTATGTACATGGGAGACCATTAAAAAAATTTATTGTGATATTGTCCCACTTTCTTGTTGGTATGAGTAGTGGTCTGAATGCACATTTAGTAAGATGTCACTCCAAATTAAATTTTTTATACACAAATCATCATACAATGTTATCAGAAATATCTCTCTTCATGTTATACAACTAATAATAGTAAAGAATTTCCGTATACATTTTCATGCTTTCAGAATGTATTTATAATTTAGAAAATTGTGATTCATCTTCCAGTTCCTTCTTCATAACTATGATAGATGAGACACATAGTCAAGTAAAAAATTACAATACACCTTCTTGATCAATATTTAGGTCATGAAACATTCCATTCATAAAATTTATTAACATTAGTATTATTAAATGATAATCTTTTTGAGACTTCTTGATCTTCTCAATTAATTATGGTTGGAAAATCATTTTGGATAGGACGGATGATCTCCCTTCACATGTGATTCAAATTTATAACCTTAATGGGTCTGTAATCATTGGATCTTATTGAATCATCATAAATTCCCCCACAATATGACCTTTCCCAAATAATGGATCATCAATAATGTTTTCTCTTTCATCGTGATAATGAATTTAAATTTTAAACTGTTCAGAAGCTACAACCACTTATATTTTGTCTTGTTAAATTCATTTTTCATGAATATGAGCATAAAATTATGGTGGTATATTTATATATAAAAATATATATATAATAAGATAGCGCACCCATATTTTTAGAGAAATAATAACTGTAGATAACTCTAGGTAATCAGTAGGATAATTATCCACATGAGGATTTAACTATGGAGATTCATAAGTGATCTCCGTGTAAATTTTAATGTGGAAAAATACATTCCATTTTCTGGATACAACATAGTTGATAAAAAATATCTCTGATACAATGTAGAGTTTACACAAATGTAGTAACCAAACCCCAATTCAGTACTTAGAAACATTCTTTACACTCCCTTGCCCATAGGAACATATCTCCATTTAAATTTAACTTGTTTAATGGTTTTAAAAATCATTAATTTTTTTCCCAAACATATTAAAAAATAATTATAATCCAAGGAAACATTAAATATATGTTACAATTCTAGGATACAGTCATCTCTTTATATAATTTTCCTTGGTATGGTAAACCTATATTCTTTCATTGGATACAATGTGCCTTTGGAATGAAACTTTTTATAACCATAATTCATATTATATGAATTTTCCATATTGATTATCCATTATTACGGTTGTAAATATAGCCCTTATATGTTCCGCATGATCCATATGGATTATTTAATATATCATAATATCATCAAAAGACTATCATGAACAGTTCATGATAATCCATAAATACACTCTTCATCTAATATATAAATATGGTGGAGGAATTAGTCAGGATGAAGGGAATAATAAAAAACTCATAATACCTGTAGGATGTTAAAATAATATTATTTGAAATATCATATTTTGTCTCCCCCCAATTTATGAATCCATGTTTAGAGGTCAATCAAAGAGATTAATTGAGTACCATGATGCTGGTCAAATAAATCATCAAATATAGGGACATAAAATTTTTTCTTCATTATGATATCGTTAAATTATTTATAATAAATTAATATCAACATTCATCCGTCCAATATTTAAAAAATAGAAAGGTTCTACCTATGGTGATACACCTGGTAAGATAAATCCCTTCTCGAAAAAAATCATGATGTTGTTTATTTAATTCGATTAACTCAGTATTTTTCATTCAATATATGGAATTAGACATCATTGTGGATTCATGTATGAGTCTAACAGATAACTCTACCTCTATTTTCTATAGAGATCCTAGTAACTAATTTGGAAATACATTAATGTATTCCTGAATGATTATAATTTTTTTTATCCTCCTAATCTAATTTTTTTATACCTCTTCACTAAAAATCACAATAATGTAGGATATGATAAGTTCTTCAGAACAATGTTTCGGTTGAGATAGTTCTCCTTTGAAAATAAAAAATGGATATAAATTCAAGACTAATATAAATTTTTTTCTTGTATAATATATTTTATTATTATATATTGAATTTCAGTCCATCCCTGGTATAGTGTTGAATTCCAACATGGGAATCACTACTATATTTTCAATGAGATTGAACTAAAAATGTTTTTAATACAGTTTAAATAAATTTTTTTCTGGGATAGTAACTCTAAGTGTCTTTATTGACAATTTAACATTAATATGATTAGGGATTGATTTTATATTTGTTGGAAATATGGATAAAATAAATCGAATTCATAGAACTATAATTAAGCAATGTACTTTCTTATTATGATATCACAACAAGTGTACCTTCTACTACATAAATTATTAAATATAAATTAGTCGTCATGATTGAAAATTCACCAATATTCCCACTTCGAAGAATATGAGGCTAATTGCTTTTCCTCCACCATCGTATGATTGGGAAATTGGTAGGTAATGTTTCCATGATTTCTCCATATTTATCATTTATCTTCAGACTATTATGACACCTTCATATTTCATTCATTAATATTACGATGTTGAGAAATCACCTCTATATGAATGTTCCATGCTATACAGGCATTTACTCTATATATCTAATAATTTTCACACCCATGAAAGAAGTTTGCAAATTCTTCATCTGAGTTTTGTTACACATTTCAAGATACACTTTCATTCTTTCTATTCCTTGAAAACAAATATTTCCTCTTTTAGGGTAAATTACTCAAATATTTTCCTCTGTCTAATGTGGATAGTGAGTCTCTCTGGAATATAATATAACCTCATATTACACCAAAACTCCTATTTATTTCATTAATTTTGATGATTTTATAAATTTTACAGCATATGAACCCTCAATATACCCACAAATCTATTAAAAATTACCATATGATCTATAACATAGATAGAGGTGGGCTGTCATTGTGAACTCTCTCGGGAATCTTGGACGGTTGTCTACGTGGTGGCATTCTAAAAAGATACAGGTGAGACACAATCAAGAAGTTATAACTGGTGAGATGAATCAAAAGAGATAAATAATAAAATCATTTCCAGAAGATGAACAATCAGTGTTTTCATGCACTAAGTATGAAATCAGAATTAATTATCTTGATGTATGGATACGTTGACTTCCGCATAAAAATTAGACTCCACAAACATAAAACCACACTAAAAACACTTAACACTATTGTTCCATTGTAAATATTAGAGTCTTAGTTCTTTGGTAGAACCAACTCCTCTGATACAACATTGCCATGAACCGTCCCCCGGGGCCCATAACATGACTAACTAAACCCCGCATTCCATAGGCCAAGGGTTGGTGACTAGCACCGAAAGGCATATCCATAAAAATGGGAAGGAATTGACGTTAAACCTGCAAACACACAGTCCATGATCACAATGAGAACAACCCTCGTTGTAAAAAATTATTAATAAAATGATTTGTGCTGAAAGAAAAAAATGGTTAGTATAGTAATTAAAGGGGGCCAACATACAAGACCAACTGAAAATTACAATAGAAAAAAATAGGTCCCTGAATGAGAGGGTATGGAACCTTCCATAATGAGAAGCCTTTGAAAGCATGACAAATCCTAGCTGAATAGCCATGCGCAGATGGAGAGTTGATCTCATGATGAAGATGTTGGGTAGGAGAACTTACAAGTAGTTTTGTATGAAACGTTTGAATCATATGTGCAATGAATTATTCTAATGTCTATGAGACATGTAATATGTATGCCTATAGGCCTTGTAAGGGCTCCACCTCACCCCTTGGAAGGTAGATTATCAAAATAAATAAAAAAATGGAGGCCTTTGGGCCATCAGAGAAATATGAAGGGTAGGAAAAGCTCACAATCACTTGTCACTACAGCAAGTCATGTATAAAGGTCGTCCTTCGATCACCGTCAAGTCCTAGCATCTTAAACTCAGTCAAAGCTATTTTATATCTTCACAAGACACAAAAAGGTGGGGGAAAATCTCATGAATGGGTGAGTATAAAAATACTCCATAGGAGCCCTGATACCTTTGAAGGTCTCCCAGAGCTCCACAAAGGAAAAACAACAAAGAAATACCTAAATCACAAAGCATGAAGAAATATTCAACTCACACTAGGTATACAACTCAGAGATCAGGAATATAAATGATTAGTATAAAGTAATATCAACATATTCCATTTAGAAGTTCTTCAATTGATCTATAAAGAAGTTGTTCTATTATCGATCCACTCTTATACATTCATCTCTGATCCACGATGGGCCACAATAAGGCTGGTCCATGTCATGTCATTCTATTGCTGATCTACACATGGTCTCTAGAATGCTAATCCACACAGGTTCTCTTGAATTCTGATCCACACATTGTCGCTAGAAGGTTGATCCACACAGTGTCAATCGATTTTGATCCACTCTGGGACGCAAGGTACATATCCTTGATGGACCTCTCTAAAACTGGCCCTCTTCGGGTAGCTATGATGCTGCTCCACACAGCATGACTGCGATGCTGATCGACAAAGGGTCTCTACTTTGGAGATATCCAGCCATTGGATTCCCCGCACCCGATGCACTCGAGTTTAATAGAATCTCCTCCATGAGACATCAGTCATACATTGATCACCATGTCGTAAGGGTTCCAACATGAAAAATGGAACACCAATCAGATGCCCAGTATGTTATTTAAAAGGGTTCTAGTACCGAGGGCCCAATTGGATTCAGGTTTGATCCAACCCGACCAAACTCCAACATTCTCCAAAAATAATGTGGATTATACCAAAATGACAGTCTCTCTCCAAGGATCCCAGCACCATATACGGTTCGTCAAATAAAATGACTCTATTTAATGTAATGGTATTTTATGCGAAACTGGGCCTGGATGGGTCTGGGTCCACTCCGACACGGCCCGAGTCCGATCCAGCCCGGGTCCATCCCCACCCGGTCCGAACCGGCATGGGCCATCCTAGTTGCACCAGCTTGTGGTGGGCTGGGCCCGCTAAGCGGCGGTCGAGGCCGACCAGCTGGGGCATGTAGCCCAGCCCGCTAGAGTGCACAGCCCAGCCCGGAGGCCGTGCCGACAAACCTGCAAGAGGGTGAAACCCAGCCCACCGAAGGGAAAGGCCTAGCCCTCTGAAGGGACCAGCTCAGCCCGTAGAGGGGCACGGCCCCCGCCCTAGTTGGCATAGGGTCGGGGGAGGGGGAGGGCATCCCGCCCATTTTCCCAAATTTCTATGTTGTTTGGGATATGGAACGTGGGTGCCACGTGTAACCGCCTGGTCATCGCATGACACACATGAAGCGGGTCCCCATATCTAACGTAGGTTTGAGCCACAACGTGCTACTCCACCACCGTGACTGGTCAGTGACGTCCATACTGCTCAACTGATGCGACTAAAAAGTCACAACATCCTCCTCCTGCGGCGCGTGATGGGGCGCCCCGATCTTCCTCAAGGCCGGTTGGTTCTGATGGCCCATTGACCGCCACAACCTAGTGTTGTCGCCTCCTCCTGTGGTGCGTGACTACGGGCCGCCACCACTGAGGTTGTCTAGTTCCATATCTCGCCATCACTAGCTGGTGCTGGTCATCAGTGTTGCCATGACAGTGTCTCTCCTTTAAACATCCACGGGCTACAGGGTGAACTACGTTGGTCCGTTTTTTAATCTGATCGCACCTACTTGCTTCCCATGCAGTCTTCTTTGCTACTTGACCCACAGATTTGGGTTCCGTCCAACCAGAAAATTCACCCTTGTAGAATCCAATGACTAGAAAAGTAAATCCTACAGTAGAAGGTCCGATATCCTTCTCCTGGTGGGTTTGTCTCAATACATATATCTGACATGTACCATTCCCCTGAGACACTGCTTGGCTACCCTATGACAGAACAAACTTATGTCTTCGAGATCCTAGGGTCTGGATACCACATACATAGCCACCACCTTGGTCTGAATGCCATGACGTATTCCAGTTTCATGATTGGTGAGTCACTACTCACCCTTCTCTTATACGTGGAGTCTATACAGAACCTCTATAACTAGCCACTTGTTGAAAATTACAAATGAATTGTTGTAGATGGATGCTCATGCTGCACGTTCAGCACTCAACTGTGTCCTTTGGGCACTACGATTTAGTATGCCCAATCCTTTTACATTGGAATCACCGCACATGGAAAAAGAAATATAGGTTCTAACTACTACTATCCCCTTGAAAAAACACTATCCAATGATTCTTATATTTGTTCAAGATAGTACCAGATCTTTTTGTCGAACTGTCTTGTCTCACACCCTCATGTTCTTATAGGATGCACCTGGTAAGCAGTTCATGAGTCATAATAGTAGAGATAGAAATTAGCATGAAGACATTAACAATTGATCAAATGTCAAACCTAAGTCCATCCTCGAATTTTCTATCCTTCGATAGATCATCACCAATCAGAATAGATGTGAATCCCTGAATCTCAGTAAACCAGGAAGAATAATCCATAACTTATAGTGTGCCATGCTTCAGGTTCATGAGCTCTTAGGGTGGGTCGGCCCTCAACGTCTCATGAAAATAGTAGTCATATAAGGCATCCTGAAAGTCCTCCCATGTCAAATCCCAATGATACCCTTCCCGAGTGTTAACATCCCACCATATCCTGGTAGTGTCACACTACTTATATGTCACGATCTTAACCCTCCTCAAGAGTGTTGTCTCTAGATGCTCAAATATATTTAGCATTGATTCCAGCCATCATTCTGCAGCATGTGGTCCACCATCCCCAGAAAAAGAAGTCGGATACTAGGGATGGATTATACGTGTCAGCTCTGACATCGATGTGGAAGCTTGTGGTGCTCCTTGAAATATCTGCAAAAACCCCACAAAACATTCATGGAACTATGCATCTACACCTTCATGTTGTTGATGTGACAACTGGAGGATCTATTGGTAGCCCATGACACATCATTTTTAGTGCTTTCTCATCGCCTCTCTTCTGGAATACATGTCTTGTTCATCACGGTGTCATGAATCTACAAAGTCCAGCACACACCTCAGTACCAACCTAATTAAAATGTAATTTCTTTACTAAGAAGTAAAATAATAAAACATGAAAAGTAAACCATTAATGTTTTCCAAAATATCATACACGTCGTGGATAACCTTGTTCAGGGAATGTTCTTCGAGGCCTTTACATGGGTGTATTTCTATTCCCACCTTGGCCATGTGACACACCACACATGCGACGTGTTCCTCCCAAGACACAACATGAACTTGAATTTTCCTCCATTCCCATATACTTCTACATGGCTAGAACTACACGGTTCTGCTAGTATAGGACTACACGACATATTCACCCTTGACACGGTGTGTAGAACTATGTTTTCATCTACCTGTGTTTTTAGTCACATAGTTGGATACAAGGTGGACTTCCACACGATGTGTACTTCAATTACATGGCATGTCCTACTCAAAGATCAACAACCCGTGTTCCATTATCACAATACAGGTTACACAATCAAGAATTGCACGACATGTACATAGGATTACAAGGTGCGTACTTTAAAATTTTTATTCTCTTATCGAACAAATATATGCATGGTGGGTGTTTAGAGAACCACATGCCATGTTATTTGGATTTCTTGATAGTAAACCTTATAAAATTCCTGAACCCATATTTTTTACAATCTAAAGCAATGATGTCCCAAATTTTGATCTTTGGGGGGGGGGTCATACTTCCCATGAATCAATGTGTGGAACTTACATGATGAACATAAAATCAAAATTTATATCACATGTCCTAAACATGATCCACCAAATTCCGATCCCAGAGGGCCCATACTCCTCAGAGATCAATGTTTAGAGTCCATCCTATTCATCCACAACACATACCAATACACCTATCCGAAAAGAATGCATATCTATAATGACACCTATCACAACAACATGCTATCATTATGATCCTAATTGGTATAGAAAAAATATATGGCATGTGATTATAACAAATTCTTATTAGATGCATGATATGGCATTCAATTATCTAATTAGGTTGCAACAATAATAAAACCTAAAATTTCATCAATAGTAATATCATAAATCAAGTGCAGCCCCCAATAGTGAAATCAAATCAACATAAATTTCTTAAAATATAAAGATCACATGTCAATTTGATGCAATTTGGATTTTCCCTATATGCAGGTTAGCTAATCTTGGGCACAACTAATTACCAAATACCTATCCCTTCTTATCCCAGTCTATAGGCTCCAAATTGTAAGATAATGCAAAAAAGAAACACCTATGATACCACATTGTGACGTCCCATATCTGGATGCCACTAAAGAGTGCCCCATACCTAGTTGCCCACATGGACTTAAAATAATTTCCCCATACAACAGAGGCAACCGACTAGTAGTGAGGGCCTAAGTTGTGATATTTGGGAAACTATACCCTCATTATAAGTGTGTGACAATGTGGAATAAATAATAACATAGAGAAGAACCAATAAACAACATGCATCTAAAGTAAACAACTAAAAATGGAAGATAAAGTTAACCTGGAGGAATATAATATCAGAATGATGTAGCATGTCACATTTCCTATGAAAATAGAAAGAACCTGATACACTACAATGAAGTACAATAAAATACCAAAGTATTCTAAAAGAAAATGAGACTCAGCAACCTCCCAGGCCTTATCTTGGTCCCATTCTATCCTTCTCCTTAGAAGAAATCAAGTATCTGTATAGTGGGCCTTTCCCTTTTCTACACCTGCAGAAATATAGTCTATTTTAACCCAAAGAATTTTCCAAGAAGGGTGTGACAAATAAATACCAGTAGGAAACCATGATAGATATGTGACTAACTGTTAGTGAATATATGAAATAGTAGAAAAAGTAAAAGAGTAACTACAACGTACTCAACAGTAATCTATCCATCAAAATATAGTATCCATTTATTATGTTCATGTTCTTTTGCTGTTTAATTTCACTTATGAACAATTATCTCGAGATCCAACATTTGCCTACAAATCCCTCACATAGAATTAAACACAGCTAACGTCTCAGAAAGACATCTAGGTATGTAAAAGTAAAGACTGAATAGAATCTTGTGATTTGACTTGGGAGATGTCTTATAAGTCCTTAATTATCATTTCAACATCTCACTTGCATGCAAAAATAAATAGTCAGGGTCAAACCCGGTATATAATTATCTCAATATTTTCCAACAGAGACCATCCTAGGTATCTCTCAATGAATTCATGGTTCTCTTGGAAATTATAAAGAGGATTCAGTGAGATCGACCACCATTACTATGGATCAATCAGATACTTTAAGTAATTATCCTATTGAGTCCATCCATTTACTTTCCACCAAGACAATGGTTCACCCAAGGTAAATAATTTGCAATTATTTAGATGAAGCTGACCACATCTTTTAATCGAGACTATGGATCGCCCATTTCTAATTACTTCTTTCAATCATTAAAACCCTCATTTCTAAATCAGCACCTATGAATGAAACTATCACATGGAAGTAACATAATCATCTCATGAGGGAAATCCATATTACCAAAAATAAATTATTATCAACCCAACAGGGAAAAATGATACAAGCCTCATAGGAATTCTTGACCAAATAGATTTTTATGGGAAACACACCCATGTGTGTCCCTAGATCAATCAATCCACAATACCATGTTTCAATTTAATGCAATTTATTACTAAAACATCATTAGTAATCAACACGGTCCTGTTAAACAACCATGAAACACACTTAAATGACCAAATGAAATTTTAGAACATATATTCCACTAAACATTTAGAAAAAGGAACGAGGAATCCTTTCTCGATGTGATGTAATCGATATACTCTAATGATGGCCCCTTAATAGGCCTAAAATGATGTAGATCTATGAAAAGAGAAAAACCATTCAACCCTAAATAACATCTATATGAACCAAAATTAGAATGAACGACTCTAAAAAAAGAATCTCTTTCCAAGAGGATCACAACGAGATCGACAAAGTTCTTATTAGGCTCTGAATGATGAAATCGGAGGAGAATGAACTCTTAGAACTCCTTATTCTTTAGTCGATGAGTCCTCTATTTAGAAGTGGAAATACTGATGCTTCTATCCATTTTATGCAGAAAATTAGATGTACACAGCCTGTATGTACATAAACATGGCGTGTATATCATTTTACTATTCATAATTTCACCAACATACTTTACACACCCCGCACCGACCTGCAAACATGACTACATAGTGGGTATCAAAAATTACAAAGACCCTAGTAGATTTATCTTCTCCCCACGCCATCATGCTCACATGTCATGTATCACTATCCTATACATCCGTACTACACAACATGTATATTATATTACACGGCATGTAACCCAAAAACAACCATTTTCCCCATTTCCCCTTTTTCTCTTAAATAACATGAGGAAAAAGAATAGAATAAAGTTATACCTCAAAAGAAGAATAAGGATTTTATAATTGAGTTCGAACTATGGGAAATTATTAAGAACACCAAATATTTAGTCCAACACAACAAAAGACGTATTTGGGTGGAATCTAATTCCTTTACTGATGTTCATTTCCTAATGACTCAATCTCATGGTGTTCCATGGAGTGTGCTCCAATGTTGGATTGAATGACTTCTTCTAACTGAAGAAAATTGAACTGGATGTCACCCATGTGTATAGGGAATCCAAATAGGTGGCAGGTTGCCCTATCTAAAAGGGAAATCCTTGAATCCAACTCGAGGGTCTCCTTTATCACACATGATAGTTTTTTACCTATGTTCAATCTGACATGTGTGGTGTCTTTCATTCTTGTTTATGCAATCCCCCTTATAATGATACTTTTACTTTATTAAAATTTAATTATTTTCAGAATGGGATTTTCATGTCTACTGAACCATGTTGTTATTTTTTACTATTAACTAAAAACACATCTCCTCATAAAAGTTAAAAAAGATCAACCGTAATAAAATGTATGCATTTTGATTCCATATTTTTTTCTTTTTTATCAAATTAAAAATTAAAAATATTCGAAATTAACATATAAATGGAAAAATAAAATACATAAGAATTTTTTTACTAAAAAATAAATTTTAACTATAAGTTTACTTAATAATATTTTATATAAACTACACATTCAGTTAAAATTAATATATTATTTCTCACATTGATCCAATTATCATGAATAATCATTTAAATGTATTCAATTTAATTTATTCAGAAAAAAATATAATACATTGAAAAATACAATTCATAGAAGAATATTCGTTTTTAACAATTAATATAACACCCCTTATATTTTTAAAATAAGATGATTTTGGTCAACATTATGTATATCCTGAAACATCAAAAATAAAAGAACTATTTAATATAGGAATATTAAAATATAATCATTAAACTAGATGGTATGAATTAGATTAAAAACATTATGAAACATATACAGATAACTTTAATACTCATTATAAATGTAATTATAGTTCTCTAGTAATTATATCAAATCAATTTTAAGTAATATAATTTAATTCATAAAAATAATTCTTTTTCAGACAATATATTTATTATTTTTTAGAAGTAAATTTTATAATTATATACCTTAAATTAATGAAAAAATTTTCTACATAAATACTATATTTTTTAAATTAGAATAAAAAATGTAGAAATGGTTAAATTGTATTAATATTTAGAATTTATGTATTTATTAGGGAATTTAAAAAAATATAAATTATTCAAAAACTATAATTTATTTTCAAAAAATTAACCAATTTAATAATGTAATTATTAATTTAATTATATTTCAGGTCAAATAAGTATTGATTAGTCATATTTAATTCATTTTACTGTATTTGAATAATCTTTTTACTATTTTTTAGTATAATTTTATTTTTGAAATTAATGACTAATTTTTCAGTAAACAGATTTAATGTGCATAATGATTATCCATTTAAAGTAATTAAAATAACATTTTTCAATAAATAATATAAAGTAATATTATATATTATATGTCTATAAATATAAATATTAATTTAAATAATTATTATTACTAGTCAAATAGTTAATATAAAATCATATTATGATTGAAAAATAAATTTCTTGAAAAACGACATTTTTTTCATGTATGGTGTTTTTTAATTAAATTCTTCTTCGTATGTGAATTGAATTTGGTAAAATGGATTAATTATTTTAAATAAAATAAAATATATTATATTATATTATTATTTAAATTTTTGGTCTTAATGTGTTATTAATGCCATAAAAATATTTTACATTGGTTAAGAGGGAAATGGGTTTACTAGAGGGATATGCTAAAATGCTTTCAAATGACCAAAAAATTTATACAATAAAATTGATGGGTATATTTCGTCTTTATATATTATAAATATCTATAATTTTACATTTTTATTCTATTTTTATCAAGAAAAAACATGCGAATTATGTTTTTATTTAAAAAACTACATGTGTGTTCTTTCCCCCCCTTATAAATTGTCATTACCTATCCTCTATTATTAAAGGATCCAAACATTTTTAGGTCAGGAAGTTAATGCCCCAATACATTAAATCCTTCCATCACTTTATCTTATTTTTCTTGGATTAATCATAAATTCAATCTAGTTATTATTTTTGTGCAAACCTTAAAAGGTTTTCTGAAGAATATATATCATTATAAACTGAGGAATTTGTTTTTATTTCTTCTTCCAAATCCCTAAAATATTCTTCAAATAATATATAATAATAACACCATTATATACCATTTACATATATATTATAATTATAATTTAATAATTTATATTCATATACAATTCCATCAAGTGGTAAATGAATCATTCATGCATATGTGTGGCAGACTACCCCCTTGTGAACCGATGCAATTATTTTTCTATCACCTCCCCTTAATGATGGTGGATATTATAGATTTAAAGTAAGTGTGTATATATATACATGATATTTTTAACATAATTATACTTATATAATTAATATATAACTTATAACATCATAATTTTTATTTAGTCAGTGATATGATAACATCTCTCGTGTGTGGGTGGACTATCGCCTCCTAAAGTGATGATTTTTTTTCAAAAAGAATTAAAATAGAAGGTAAAATGGGTATTTTTAATGAATATATCATATATATATATGAAATAATAATAATATTAAGGATTTATATATCATTCATAAATGAAAATATATCATTTACAATCATATAGTTTCATTCACTGAAAAAATGAACGTTATTCATTCGAACTTGTATACTACCTCCACCAAGAGGTGAAGTGATTTATTTTTATTCACATCATCTAATAGATAATTTATATTTATACATTTAATGAAATAATATTTTATTTATGATATTATGACCACTCTATAAAAAGTATATATTAATTTCCTTATTTCTATAATGATCGTATATAAATTAAAATATTACTCATGCGTCCACATGTCTTACCATATCCATAATTGTAACACAATTTATTTTTCATAACCATAAATTATTTTTTTAATGATATAACATATGTATAAATTTTTTATAAATTTAAGGATTATTATTCGATATATTATGAAGCAGTAAACTTATCCACATCCAACTTACCAAATTAGTTTTGATGAGATAATGTGAACATCCTAAAAAACACACAATTTGGAAAAAACCTATTAAATATTTGAATATTTAATTTAAAAAAAATTAAATCATTTAATTATATGGAATTAATATTGTTAATGTTTCTTAATAAATAAAATAGTATTTATGATATTTTTAAATAGTAGTTAAAATACTAGCATAAAATTTGTGCTCTGAAGGTAAGGGTTTATCATCTCCCTTTAATTAATTTAAGAGTTATTACATATTAACCACATATTTATATGGTATAGTGTATATACAACCCATTAATATCATTATAGATTAATTATATAAGATTTTTTGGTATTCAAAATCCACATGAGCTTATATGTATCAGTATTTTTTAATACATATATTATTAAAATAGTAAAGTATTTTGTATCAATTGTGATTTAATTATGGGATATGTTATTGTTATGAACATTATTTTTTGTAATATAGTTCATATATGATTATTTTACATATTATTCACTAATATATTAATGTTTAATGTTATTTATGTTTCCAATTAAATTATTTCATCCATGGGGACTTTAATTGAATTCCACCAATTGGTTAATTGTTTCTTAACAAATTTTTTTTGGGTTAGAAATCATCTTCATGGACTATATTATGAAATTATAATGTATGAATATATATATATATATCAATTTTTTATAATATATTTTCATTTATTTTTATGGATTCATATTTTTTACCCATAATCTATTATCTAATTAATTCTTAATTCAATGATAGAATATTTTTATGTGTTATTAATCACAAATCCTCTTTTTTGTGAGTAAAATTATGATATACGCCTATGTTCTATTATGATGTGTATATAATTCCATTTTATATGATATATAATGAATCAAATAATGTGAAGAATATTACAGTTATCATTTATAGTTATTATTTCAGGGTATTACAATTGAAACGTTACCAAAGTGGAAAAGAATATATGTTATAATCCAATTTCATTCTATGATTGTTTATATCGAAGGATTTTATGAAGGATAAAATATGATAAATTTTTCTTAGAAAATAAATATTTTATTATCATATGGTTATAAATATTTTTTTAATGTTTATTTTAAATTACCTCTTTTATTGGTTAAAGAAACATCAAGGATGTCTATTGTAAGGCATGTAGAACTTGTATCCCATTTTATATAAAAGAAACATTCTATTTCATATACTGGTTTTCTAAAATGAATTAAATAATTTTCATATATAAACATAAATTATTTATCAATGATAATTTAAGTGATCTTCTATATTAATTTAAATGGCTTTCTTATGTAAATTTTTTAATGTTCTTGGATGGATCACTTTTTACTTCCTTTTAAAAATATTTGGAAAGAATGTTAATTTTTCAAATTTACAAAATGAATGTATTTAACAACCATAATGGAAATATTTTTAAATGAAGATTCATTGTTTTTTTATTATAATTATAAAATTAATATATTTTCAAAATATTTTGTGCTTTTTTTGTTTTTGTGAGTAATTTTCAAAGAAAAACCCTTGTTTTTCGCAATAATGTTTTTAGTGGTATTTTAATGTCATTTTCGTTAATGAATGTAAAAATCCATGAAAGATAAATATTATCCAATGAGGATAATTATTAATTATTCCATACAAATTCTTTCTCTGGTTCAATTACTATTATCCAAGGAGATTTTCATGGATAATTTTTCATGAAAATGTTTAAGTCATGTTATAAAATGAATAATGATTATTTTGTGTTTTTTTATATAAAATGAAATATCTATGTGATTTATTTAAAACATGATTCTTGGAAATTTTTTATGATGATAGTTGGTTTAATTACAATGTAGGGATGAGTTTATCAATTATAAACCATCGATACTTAGTAATGTTATGAACCAAAGAATGTTTTGTTTGTGATAACCTTCTAATGAATTGGGTTTTGAAATAGACCTTATTATTATACTATTTATATAAATATTTACAATGGTGATATGGAGAACATTTCCCAAGTTACCTACATGTTTGAGTTATTATTTATCTGAGTTTTTTGGTAAATATTATTATTTATACAGGTAATATAATTTGTTTATGATTAAATAAAGGTATTTTTTACTTCTTATGGGTGAAAATGTATGGGTTATTAATGTTTTATTTCATCGAAATTGACAACACATGGCACGTGATTATTTATTTTTATGAATCATAGCATTGTAAAATGTCTATTCCATGCTTTATGATTGATGATCATGGTATTGATGGTATGGTTCCCCCAAAATTATACACATTAACTTTAAATATTTCACATCACCCTTATTCTCATTTTATTCCCACTAATGAAATCCAAGTGATAATTATTATGTTTAACCATTCTGAGAATATGAGATCACCCTTCTTATGTCTCTTGTTCCCAACGTTATCACGATTGACGTTAAATTACATAAGTCTAGAAGGGTTTCATATGAATGATTGTTATAATGACCTCATATGGAATATGAAAATCTATATATAGTGGAAAAAGGACTCTATTTATGTCATGTGTGTTGTTTATGTATGGGGTTTTTCTAATACTCTATAACCGTAAATAATGTCAATGGGTTTGTAAATGATCTAATATTTAATTTTTTGTTAATGAGTTTGTAAATGATATAATATTTTATCTTAAATAATAAACGTTTGGAGAAAAAAATATATTATAGTGGAATTTATTCTATGTATCAAGTAATTATATTTCATTATGTTACTTGTATACATGGTAATGGAATTCCTAAAATTTAGAAATAGGATAATAATTAAAATTTTCTATATTACCATAATTATTTATGAAATTGATGGCCTTTTTCACTAAAAATTGGTTTATTATTTTATGGTTATAGACATTTTTTTGATTATAATTATCTTTATTATGATAAATGATCTATATCATACAAAATCATTACATCAGAATTGAAATTTTTTCTTTTTCCAAATCATCACATCACTCTAATTCATTCAATCATATAATCCTAGTTACTTGTTATCCAAGATGAACTTTATACTTCCCTCTAATGCATTTAAAGTAGATTTTTATCAAACCTTTTTACAATGTGGGATTTTATTGAGGTCATTTAAAATGAGAAACAATTTTTTACCATGTTATTGATATATTTTTTGAATAAAATTTATTAATGGGGGGGGGATTTAAAACAAAAAATGTTAAAAATTACCATTATGTTTGACAACATATATCATATGAGAGACTGATCTTCAAAAACCTATGATAAATATGTCTATTATAGTCTATCTATTAAATTATAGGTTGTGAATAGGATTACATACATTATTTTATATATATATATATATACACTAATCAATATACATTTGTTGATCAATTATTAGTTAATGACATGTTAATTTTATTTAATGTAATTTTATTTTTGAAAAATATGTTTTCATCTAAATATATTTTTATAATGGAAAATAGTATTATTAATTTATAAAATAGTTATAAAATTTATTTTATAAAATGAAATATTTTTTTAATATTTATTCTGAAATTAATATAGGTTTAATTTTTTGGATTTTTCAAAAAATATATATTATTTATTAAAATGTAAAAAATACTATTTTTTGTAAGAATATTATTTCATAAAAGTATATTTTTTTTAATAAAAAAATATAATATTATTTTAAATTTATTTTAAGTTAAATAACATTTTTTCAATTTATTTAATTAAATAAATAAATTTGAATCCTATTTATACTCACATTAAATATAATTTTGTTGTTGGAATGAAAATTTATTTTTCTAAAAACTATTTAAAAGTAGATAATGTTTATCAATTTTAAATTAATTATGATAACACTTACTAGTATATTATTGAAAATAAAATTATATTATATATATGTGTGTATAAATATGAAATGAAACTGACATAATGATTAAAACTAATCAAATAGAAAATATAATTTCATCATATTCTTGAAAAATACATTTATTGATATCCTAATTTCTTTTAGATATTCATTTGTTTTATATTAAATTATTCCACTTATATTATTGTAATTTCTTAATATTAATATCATATTTCATATAATCGTAATTCATATTACATAATAATTTAGAGGTAATTTTTTATTAATGAATTGTGAATGATGTAAAAATATTTTATTGTGGTCATGGTGAAAACGTGTTTACATAAGGGTTGAAATAAAAATATAAGAGTTAAAATGACCTAAAAATTTGACTATAATATTTTTATGGATATATTACATCATTTTAAAATATAATAGTAAATAATGAACCGTTTTAGATCCTTTTTGGAATTATAATAATTTTTGTAGAACTTTTTATTTAAAAAATTCCATGTATTTCCCCTCCGTCCTCCAATGGCCTGATGGCCTTATATTTTTTTATTATCAACTTAAAAATCCCTATTAATTTTAGAAAGGGAAACCCTAATAGGATTCGTGGACTTAAGAGATGACACTACCCGATGATCAAGGAGAATCAATTCCAGACTAACAACTAAAGAGTTTCCCCTACCCAACATAAAAAATGTAATGAACATCTCCCCCATTGCATTATTGTTTGGAATGTCATGTCATGTGTCCAAGAACATGCACAATCTGATGGATTCCTCTATACCCTCTCAATCATCCAAAACTAAAAACTACTACATGGGCAAGCCGCTTGCTTTGAAACATGCATTAGGCCTTGTCATTGTGATCAATTTGCATTAACTAACAAATCAAGAGGTCAGAAGACCGAACCAAAAACAATAGAGACTATGCCACACAAACCATGGAGAAATCAAAACAACCATCACATGAATGCACACCAGTAGAATCACCACAATCGTAAATCAACAAAATACACATGCATACCTACAAGTAGACCGCAATACCACCATATATCCTCTCCCCTTATCCCCTCCAAATCAATTAGGATCATAGAATAAATACTGATATATGTTCCATAATTCCTAACAAACTTCCATGTGTCTTTATTTTAATCATAAAACCCATTATGTAAATCAATAGTGTAAACTTTTAGAGGTTTTTTGAAAAAGTGATGTCATTAGTAAATGAGTATTTTTATTTTATTAATTTTTTCACCTTCGTCAAATATTCATCAAACATGATGAAATAATAACTCCAGTAAAAAAATTATACCAATATTTTATTTAGGTAATGCCATAAATTATATCCATATATTATTATTTAATCTTATAAATGATAATGTCACTCACGTGTATAGTGGATTTCCGCCTCACAATCATATATAATTTGTTTTCTATCATCTCATCTTATGGAAGGTTTCAATGATATATTTGAATTATATATATGATTTATGTAACATAATTATACTTATTTATTTTTTATACCACATATACCTAATTAATTTTAATTCATTAGTGGATTTGATAACATTGTTCATGTGTACAGTAATCATCCATCTCATTGAGAAATGTGATTCATTTTTCACAATATATTTACATGAAAGTAAATGAGGATTAATTTATGGAATAAATATTCTATATATGAAAAAATTATGATATTGATGACATATTTATCTTTCTTTAAAGATAATATATCTTTTATGATCTTAAATTTTCATTCACATAAAAATGATAACAGCAATCGGGCATAAATTTGGACTACCACCATCACGAAGGAATGTGATTCATTTATCATCACCTAATTACATGGATGATAATTAATAGTGGTTTTAATGAAATAATATGGACATTATTATTCTATTATATCTCTATAAAAATAAAATATTACTTACATTTCTAAACATATGATCTCAAAAAATGGAAACATTTTCATGTGTCTGCATGACATACCATCTCCATGATTGTAAAATAGAATATTTTTCAAATCAATATTTTACTATTGGTTTTATAATAAATATTTTTGGATATAAATTATAATTATCTAATGATTATTTTTCTATATATGATATAACAATGATCCCTTCGACTAGATTCATCATACCGAAGACATTTCGAAAATATGGATTAAACATCATGAAAACACCTAACACAGACATGACTAATCAAATACGTAAATATGTCCTTAAAATTAAAAAAAATAAATTATATGAGTATAAATTGTTAAATTTATAATAGTTTATTATGAAAAAATAATTTCAATGTGATGATTACATAGTTGTTAAAAAACATACATGGATTGTATCAACTAAAGGCAAGGATTTCCCATCTCACATTTATTTATATGAGATGTATTCCATATTCAAAAGTTATTTATAATGTGCAGTTTATATAAATCCCATTAATATATTTTATGATTATATTTTTTCAATTTTTTTGATATAAAATCTATATGAGTTTATTTTTTCCTGAATTTTTGATCCCAAGATTACCAATGTTTTATGGGATTTTATCTCATTTTTTTATAATTGTGTAATATTTAAATTTAATGGAAAGAAAATATATTTTATAGTCTATATAAAAAAATTTTAAATATAATACCATGAATCATTATTATTTCATTATATTTTTAGTTTCAAATAGAATCATTTTATATAAAGATATTTGAAATTAATTTTAAAAAGTTGTAAAGTTTTTCATTACTCAATTTAATTTTATTGGTTTATAAGAGTTTCTCATCTCAATTTTATTTCTTATTGTTTTATATAGAATTATAATTTTTGCACATGATAAATTAATTGATTAATTATAAATTCAATTATATGATGATTTTAAGGATTATTTGTCACATTTATTCTTTATATATGATTTACGTTTAAGATAAGAACATGTATCCTTTTTTGAGGTGAATATATAAAAAATATTACATGTAATTTCATGAATATCCATATGTTCATGATATTTATAGTATAAATTGATTTTTTATTTAATGGGGATTATGATTTACAAGATAAAAAAGTGGAAAGTTATTTATGATTCAATAACATATATATTTGATATTATTAATGTCGAAGTTTATTTTGATTTATATCATCTGATGTTATTTTAAAAAACCACAAACCTTTTCTTCTAATAAGGGTATTAATATAGTCTTCTTGTTTAGTTTATATTTCATCACATACTCTGTAAATAATGATCTTGGGTGTCTCTAATAAGGGATATAAATCTTTTATATTATTTATAAAACATGATTTTTTCTATTTTGTATTCATTTTTTCTAAAACGAATACAAAATTCTTCTTTCCTAAATATAATATATTTTTCAAATAGATTTTAAATGATCGTGAAACTTTATTTAATTTTTTTTTGAAAATGTAATTTATTAGGGTCAAATTCTATTCACATTGATTAGTGTTTGAAAAGAGTGTTTAGGTTTAACATTTATATAACACCCCAATATTTTATGATAAGAGTATTGTATTTGAATGTTTATGTGTTATAAAATATTTTTTTAGAAAATATAACACCCAAAGAAATTATGATATAACAATTTAAAAATATATTCAGACACCTCAAAATATTTCATTACACTCAATTTTCATATTAACATGTGTTACATGATACACTTATTTTATATTTCCTTAAACGCATCAATTAGTTCAACTTCTGTTACGTGCAACATCGAGTTAATATGAAAAGTGTAATATTATTGGAATTTTACTATTTAATATAATATTTATAACCTAGATATTAAATAAGAAGGTATGAGTAGTAGAAAATAAATAATTTAAAACAAGGATATGTTTCAAATTGTAATAAAATATAGATCATTTAAAAGGAAACGAAAATTGTTATAGATGTTTGATTTCATTAAATGACATTTTAGTTGTTCTTTGAAAAAAATTATTAAAATTAATTTCTATTAATTTAATAATATTTATTTTAAAAAATAAACATAATTTATTGAATTTAAATACCAAAATTAAGTTATGGTATTCTTTGAGATTTTTCAAAGATGGATAATTTTTTGATGAGTACTAAAAATTAATAAAATTCAATCAAAACTACATTTCCAGTTATATTTTTTATAATGTTGGCCTATATTTTTTATTTTTTTAAAATTGAAATTAGTTAAATTTTATAATAATTAAATCTCTTTATTTTATTGGAATATTTTTTTTCTTTTATTTTTATATGAATAATTTGGAAGATTTAAACAATTTCCTTTAAAAACACTATTTCACATAAAGTTAGTGGAATGGATTTTAAATTTTATTTTTCCACTTCGGTTAAATAAATTTTTTAAAAATAGAATTCAGAACTTTTTTCATCAAAATATTTAATTTATAATTAGTTCAAAAAAATATTGTTTTCTAAATGAATAGTTATTTCATTAATAAATTATTACCACAATTTCGTTAACATGTATTTATTTAGGGTTAAAGTAATATGATATAGGTTTAAATGACATATAAAATTTTCTAAAAACAATTTTATAGCTGTATATAGACTATTATAGAGCTAGGTTTTGATAATAGTCCATATTGATCATTATGATAAATTACAAACATGGGAGCCCTCAATTCATTTTAAAATAACATGTGTGTCTTCTCACCTACTTATAAATGACCACCCATATATTCCCTTAATTATACATTCAAATAAATTTGGATTAGTGAATACCTTCCAAAATCACTTCCCAAAATATCTTCCATATTACTTCAAGACATACAATGGGATAAAATCCACCCATGTAATAATTACAGAAAACACACTGAAGATACCTGAAGAAGAGGTAATATTCTTCAACTTCATTTTTTTATTCATTCTCAAAATCATTCAATTATTGATAAAAAGTTATAATATATTAACCTTAGTATCGTTCATATATTTTAAAATATATTCATAATGAACAACAATATCCACATCCACCAAAGGGTTTTGAAATCATTGTTCGTGTGTATAACAGACTACAACCTTGTGTACTAATGTCATAAATTTTTCCACTACCGCCTTTATCATTTTGGGATGATGATGCCTAAAAAATATATATATGATATTTATAAAATACTTATAAGACATTTTTTATTATATAATATATATCTTTTTTTACTTTCCATTCCTTATATGATACGATAAAGACACTCGTGTGTATGGCGAACTACCATTTCATGATGTAATGTAATTAAACATTAACTTAAATATAACATAGAGTGTAATATGTGTAAATTTTATGATTATATGTGATATAAATGAATTTATTTGAGATAAATTAATTATATATCATTGTATAATGATAATATATATCATTTTCTTTCTTACCTTTTCACTAACATAAATATGATAACATTGTTCATGTACGTGTATACTACTGCCTTCACGAAGCATCGTGACTCGATTTTAATCACCACACCACATGGATGATATATATATATGTATATAATATGGTATATATTATATTATTATCATTATATAATATAATATATTAATTAACTTTATTCCATAATGATTATTGAAAAAATTGATGTCTTACTCATCGATATTTATGACCTACCATCTCTTGGATTATAATATAATTAATGATTTGTAATCATATATCATGGTTTATTAAAAGAAAAAATGATATAAAAAATGTCTGTTAAATCATGATTATTAATATATATATTATATAACTATATATTATGAACAAGAACTAGATCGTTCATCATGAACCAAGCATGAGACAACAACACATTTTATAAAAAAAATAATTACAATAGTGAATTATTATTAATGAATGTGAAAAATTATTCTATAAAAGGATCATAAATGATATTATAAATATTAATAATTTTTCTAAGATAATTATATGTATAAAACCATTATACATGATGTTTAAGAACAGTCAATAAAAAATAAGTGCAAGGAAAGTTATTTCATCTCAATTTCATTTCACTGAAGGATATTGTAATGTCATGAACCTAGTTTCATTTATATGATGTGAATTCTGCCCAATAAAAATTTATTATCATGAATAATTTATTATTACTGGTATTTTATTTTTAAATTTGAATTATTTTACCTAATGGAATTAAAATAAATAATTACCAACTATTAAATAATTTCATAACTAATATTTTTCAGTGACTTATATAAATTCTTCACCATCATTAATATTATAAAATTACTTCTGTATTGAATTTTTATTATCTTATGATTTAGTTGGATATGTCTTATGAGGATTATTTGATGATACACATAATCAATTCATTGATTAATTCTCACTTCAACAAATTATCATTTTAAGGGCTTATTTCCCTCTCTCATTCTAATAGATATTGTTTATTCGAGACACGAGGCCTGTCAGCGTATCGGGTCGCGGTTCGAGGCGGTTGAATTTGAATTTGAATAGGTTTTTGAAATTTGAAATTTGAAACTTGTAATGTGGTTCTGTGGTGATGTGGGCTACTGGAAGGTGATGTTTGGGTACCGGCAACCCCTTAAACCGGCCATATGAAAATGCAGAAAAAAATGATTGGTGGTGAGGATCTAATACATTGTAACATTTTTCTTCCCAGTCTTCCTGAAATTATTCTTTTAAATATTTTAAATATATTAATATCAATTGTGTATAGTATTCTTAAAAAAGTGAAATATATCACAAATGGGGGACTTTATAAGAAACAATAAAGTATTTTTGAGTTCATTACATCGAATTTAACCTATGAAATTGTAGTTTGGAGTAGTACCCTCAAGAAGGGGTGAATTTTCTTCCTTTAAAAATTTATGTTATTTATTTTAAATCTTTTACAAAATTTAAAATAAAATATGGCAGTCAACCAAGGTAGTAAAATTATAATAGTTTGGCCACTAAAATAGTTTCTTAAAAGACTGATTCATTCCCAGTCATAATAAAATGATATACTGATACAACATTTGAATCTACCCTAATGAGGAAAAAAATTATAACTACTATCCAATATTAACTATCAAAGTAAAATTGATATTTCTGAGATATGAGTTAAAATAGAGAAAGACAAAATTGAATGACACAGAGGATAAAACATTCTGTTCAGTCTCATGTTGAGACCTAATCCACTCCACATGCAGATCATCTACCACCACGAAATATATAAATACAATGATTTCATCCACACCCTAGATTAGGGTTAACAACAATACCCAAGACTATCAGGGTCACAAGACATCTTTCATTGTTCTATGTCAGAAAACTAACAACCAGGTCAACCAAGACTTATTGAATAGTTATACGTGTGTGAAACAAGATGTAAAAGATATTTTAGTAAGGATATATTGTATCCTAAAATTAATTACATATGAAAGTGGGTGTTTTTAATATAGATACACACACATCATTAAATGATTAAAAATTAGTTCACAATAGAGAAGAGATAATAATAAAGGGATAGAAATTCTATGAATGTAGTACTATATAGCTATGGAAATATAGGAAATAGAGTTTGTGATTTTTGAGTCCTCTTGAAGATTCCACGTGTCGTGAGTCTTGTGTTCTGGTTTCCTGTTACGTGATATGTTCTTTGTAGCTCTTATTACACTGATAGATGTTGTTGTGAGAATGTTTGAGGTTATGATCCATTGCAATCCAACCACCATGAATCGATTTCTCTTTGTGAGTTCTTCTATGTATGTTATTTCATGTATGGGTGTTATCATTTCTTTCATGAAGTCTACTTCACTTATATTTCATCGTGTTCTATGCTTTTATCATTATTTGGGGTGCTTATGTTGGATCTGGAAAGATGCAATATTTACACACCTCGTACCTCATGTTGTATGAAGACATGACTGAAAAAGAACATTAATTATATTAAAGTTAATAAATGACTCAGTTATGACTGTTAGAAACTACTTTTAATTTAAATATAAAAAGTTAGAAAATTGGTTAAGAATGGAGTGATGTCACAGTTATAGAGAGACAGTCATGGTGAGATAGTTTGGTTGAGATCTTGAACTGGTAACAAAGTTACGTTGTCTGGTCCTTTGAGAATTTGAAAAGAATTAGCAGGAATGATGTGTTAGGATGATGGTGTCTCAGGTAATGGTGTCTAACTTTTTTCCAAATTTCGAACAATGTCATGTTATGGTGTATAAGAAATGGTAGCACGAAAATAGTTTTAGGTACTTTGAAAAAATTTGGAACTAGTAGAAAGATTATGGTGTCACATACTTTGTGAAAATATAGAACTAGTAGCATAGATACAGTTTCACAGGCATAGAAAAAAATCTGAAAGTTGTATTAAGAAGAAATATTCACAAAATGTATTGCGGATAACCATAATGATACTGAAACATTATAGAACAGGATTAAAAATAGTTTACAAGATGCATACATGATTTCGGATCATTAAAATATGACGAGTCCAAAAATATCCTCCATTTTTATGATCACAAATTATGGAATTTAGAAGCAAGATATTTTGTTAAGGAAATATATTTGATTATAAATTTGATTGTCTATAAAAAAATGGTTTTTCTCCCATGAAGATCCATTCTCCATAACTGTTTCCATAAATGCCTTATCTTATTTATCCTACTTTTGGGATTATTAATAATATAAAATAAATGTAACACTAAATTAAAATAAATAAGACAATTAACAAAAATCCAATACATCCCTATCGAAACACATCCTTCATTTCTCTTCAGAGCCATCAGTATTTTCTTTTCCCTTGGAAGAGATATCCGAATAAGCCATAGGAGTAGAAGTAGAAGTTGTTTAAGGGAATGATCCAACTGTGAGAGAATGAAATGGACCTCTTTCAACAATAAAGGGTGAAAGATATGGTCTTGTGGATGATTTGGGAAAGTGGTGTTCAATAATATCTGGTCTGATCAAGTTCAATGCCTACAATACAGACATGGTAGCAGGAGAAAATGTAGTAGAAGAGGATGGAGTTATACTAAGATGTGAAGGGGAAGCTGTGGGATCCACATTGGAAGTACATTGCACATGTATAGAAGTCTTCAAAAATATAATGAAACCGGTCATGATATCTTCTTCATATTTAATAGCCTTCTCAAAGTCATCTTTTTTATCTAGAGACCTTTCAAGTAGAGGAGTGAAGAATTTCAGCTATAGAATGTGGGTCTTGAAGGGTTGAGTGACCAGAGGAATGGTCAAATTATCAACAAGATATTTGAAATTGTTATTCAGATCATTCTTAGAAAAAATCATATTGATGTAGTAGTCCCCTTTCATAGAAATTTCATCTTGAAAATCATTGTAAATCATGGAGTGGTCCCTCACAAAGTCATGAACATTGAAATTGTTCATAAGGATTTTAGAAAGAGACTATTGATCAGAACCACTCAACATAGACTAGAGTTCATCGTTAAATAATGTTCTAAATGTGACATTATCCAATGGATGAGATGGTTGAGCAGTGGTGAATGAAGTTGTAATAGATGCTGCGAGTGACTAAATTTGATTTAAAACATTTTTTAAACATCCTTTATATTGATCATTGAAATAATTAAGTCCTGAAAAAAGTACACCCATCCCGTTGGATTTCACGATGTTGTTCTCAACCACCTTTTCATATACAGTGATAAGGATTGGTTGAATAAGATATACAACCATATGTGGTGTCTTATCACTAACATCATTAGCAGGATGAGAAGTAGGAACATGAGCAGTTGTCAAGATTTTCTAACTGTCTTCATTCATTGATTTTAAATACATCACCTCATCACTCAATTTTTTGTTTTCAATCATTACTTCTTGAATTTCATGAATCATATTCAGTAGAATCTACTAAATAATATTCCCTGACATCAGGGAATCGTCTCTTTCAGTGAGATCAGTCAAATGGATATAATGTGATTTCATGACATTTTCAAATCCAAATAACAAGTGTTTCCAATGAATTTTATGTCCTATTTACTTATATAAGAAAGAGTTTAATGGATAAGTTCATTATTAAAAACTAACCCAGTTACTGATTTAATTGAAGGTATCATTTCGTTAAAAAATATTGGTTTGATATTAAACACTGTAGAAGGATGAATTTATTTAACTAAGACTCATTAATAGTCACAAACATCAAAATACTCTGGATATCGATACAAGGTTTATATTAAACTTAAATCCATAGGGATGGTCCCTTAAATTCTATCCAAATTATGGTTTTTCACCCCCCTCAATAGGTGCATCTCTTCTAGGAGTATGAAATTAAATATCTTGACCCAATTTCAAATTCTCCTGTTTATCAGGCTCACACATCTCTTTTCTAGATAGCTAAAAATCAAGTTCCATTCTTTCCATAGAAGATAAGATTATTTCAATTTTAACATATTTTTCTGAATGTTACACAGGAGCAGTCTCTTCCTCAACAATAATCCCTTCCTCAAAAAAGGAGCTTTCAATATATGAACACTTCTATTAGCAGCAGATATATCTTTTTCAAATTCTTCTTATAGAATAGGTAGGCCATTTCCTTCCTCGACTAGGTATATTATTCATTAGGTGCAACTATTTCATCTTTTTACTCTTTATTTGTGTATTCAACCACTTCAACATGTTCCATATAAGGGTCAGATATATTCTTTGGTTTTTAAGTTTTTTCAATAAGGTTGAAACTTTCATAAATTCTTTCATTATCATCTACCAAAGATTTTATCCATGGGTTCCAGCTAATATTAATTCTTATAACTATATCTGTTGTGATAGAAAACTCATAACATTCAACTACATATTAAATTAGACCAACTAATTCCTTGGATAATAAAATTTCATAAATTAACCTCGAATAAAGAAGAGACGTTTATTTTGAAGTTTCATGATCATATCACACTTCTAATGTATCATATATTTACAAGGATTGATAATTCTTAAATTGGTCATAAGATATATCAAGACCACATCATGATACATAATGGTGAAGAAAATCCCCATTCCATGGAAAAAAAGACGTTGAATAAAATTAAACAATTATCATGTCTCAGCATTCAGCTCAGCAGTAGTTCACTTCTCTTCTTCTTATTTCTTGTCAAACATACAAGAGCCTCTTATAGGAAAAACAAATCACTTGGTGGAGGAGAAACTATTTAGTAATACACAAACATTCCATCATGAGGTATTCCTAGGTATCCATCACACAAACACGAAGAAAATGTACATCATTGACCATATAACCAGCTTCATACTAAAAATCATCTTTAGAATTGAATTAGAACTAAATATACTGATTAAAAAAGAATCTGGCATTAGATGTATTGTATCACCCCATGAATTTACAAATAGATTTATTATATAATTCTTGAAACATTGAGTCTCTACAAAACACCACATTTTTTAACCTAGTTATGTAATCATATCTTTTCCACCTCGGTGATTGGAATTTTGAAAAACTGACATACATAGTAGCATTCAGAATGATATTTAGAGTCTAATAAGATAAACATAATTTTTCGTGAATAGTAACATACCCTAATGAATAGGTACATGAAATTATAAAAAGTAATGAATGGTAATGAATAATGAGTCATATAAAAAATATAAACTTAACTCATGATTGTATAAATATAATTTAGATATCTTAAAAGTGCAAAACGATCATAGTATAAGTATTGGTATTTCTGTATGACATAAATATTTAAATTACAATGTTCGGATTAATTTAATAATTTAAAATGGAAATTTATTATCATAAAATGTAAAAAAAATTGTCACTTTATTTTCATATTATTATAAGATAATTTTACAGGACGTTGATTTATTTCTCGAGGTCGTATAACACGAGTAATAATTTTAAAGTTTTTTTAATAAATTATGATTTTATTTAAAAATTAAATTAATAATATTTATATTTTTAAAAAAAATAGAGTTTATTTTTGAATTCTAAATGCCGAAAAACTATTTGGGTAAATTTTCTGGACATTTCTAAAATACTTGAATTTTTAGTGAATATAAAAAATACAGTTTTGAGTTTTCGGTATATTTGATGCCATAATAATGGTTTAATATTTAATCATAAAATCTGGTCAACCTGTTTACATTACAATAAGATATTATGTGTCCCATGTGTCTAATACCATTGTAAATACCATGGTAAAGCCCATGGTATTACAAAAATCACTAATGAGATGTCTTTTTAAATTAATAAACAATTCACTCTCTTTTACTCTAAATACACACTCATCTATTCGTTTTCATTCATTATAAATCTCTCATCCTAGATGATATATTGTTTTTAAATCCTTTGGAGTCCTCCCAAGGTGTTCTTAATCCCCCAAGGTCCCACCCTACATGTTCTAGGAGTTACTATTCAAGGTTAGGGAACCTTTCACAATCCTCTTTTAGTCAACACTTCTTTTATGTTATCTCATTGAATTTCTATTCTAAATTGTTAGGGTTTGATATTATGTATTAATCTAACTATATGTTTGATTTCCATATGATTAGATACCCTTTTTCCCTCATCAATTAATATTATTAAATTTTATGCGATGCTGTTAGGCTGCCAAATTTTCATAAGGGATCTCTCCACTTTTCTTTTGTTTTCATCTTCATCTATTTTATTTATCTCCCCTCACCTCCTCTATCCAAATGAACAAGATTAATCCATTATAATCTATATACTATAATTATATCATGTTATTGAAATAACCATCATCTATATTCTAAATCTCACCCTTTTATTTTTATAAACGAAACCAACATCCATGAGGTTCTAATTTATAACCTTCGTGGTCGACAAAGTTCTGTTCTTCAATTTATCCTTCATTACTATAAATGAAAAAAATTTATGGTTTAACCATACTATAATATATGTATTATAACCTATAAAATATTAAATAACCATTATATTTACATTTTATTAAATCATATGTCCAAACTAGTTCCTAATAATCAAAATACCGCTAAAATAATATATGTGAAGGTCATAAATATTTCATCTAATGATTCATCTTATTTAAAAGTAAAAAAATTATATAAATGACCATTAAAACTTATTCATGTTCATACATAATTTTTTATTTCAATTCTTGAGATTTCTGTCAATTCCACAAAAACTTCATTACCTAAGAACAAGTGAACTGATTATTAAAATAAAGAAAACGAACACTCTAGAACAAATAAATTCAGTATAATAACTTATCAATGAGAAAATAAATTAACTAATAAAAATTATTATAAAATAATTACATGTATTTTATTTTCTTAAATTAGTTCTTAATAATCCTAATTTAATATTCCAGGACCTTATCTTCAAGAGAAGAACACATTTGGATTTAAGGTAAGGGTTTTTTTCATCTCACTTCCATTTTAGTGTGATTTTCCATATTCACTACTAATACATTTGTATGGTGTATGTATACTACACATTGATGTAAAATATCATGAATATATTTATTTTTATGGTACTCAATTTATAATTTTAATATTATTAATTTTGGGGTAAATGAATCATTTGATTACAATGTTGTAAGTGTTTTCCACCCGAACCTCCATTTTAAGTCGGGTTACATTTATTGTCTAATTACCTCCATGAAATTGTTATTTATTATTATGTAATACACATAAATTATGTTTGAGTGTTTTATATATTTTTACCAACCAGAATAATTCCTTATTTTATGGAGAGTTACACGTTTTTAATGGAACAATCAAAAATTATTTTTCCAATACATACCCAATTCAAGAGATCTTTTTGAATTCTTACCCATTTTCATGTGTACACTAGAATCTGTTTTAATCACCAAATATTTTTATAAAAAATTCATATCATCATGAAAGAAAAAAAATCAATCATTTGTTTATTTAATAGAACACACATGTCTTTCCACAAAAAAATTCACTTTAATACTTTCCCTGAAATGTTTAAAATGATTTAGTTCAAAAGAATCTTAAGAACTATTTTTACATGATTTCACTTCAGTGGGACATCATTTATGAATAAAAAATAATTCCAATGTCCTGGTATTTTACTTTCTTGGATATTCATCTTTAAAAACTAATTTTATGGAAAATTTAAAGGATTTTCCAAAATAACTCTTCTTTACAATGTAAAAAAGGTTTTTTCTCATATCACATTAACTTTTATGAAATATATTACATGTTCACCACTAATTCTTACATGTGGTGTAGGTAATTCAATTTCTTATATCATATCAAGAGTCTCCATATTCACATGATATTATATGGTATTATGAATTTAATGTTTCATGGTGTTATTAGACACATTGTAATGTTTACGGATTAATTCTTCAATGATTTTTCAATAGACTCATTTAAAAGTATCTTCAACTATGTCGACATATTTGTTGAATCTTGTAAATAAATGAGGTTTATCTCCTATGATATCATATACCATATTTAAGTTAATGGTTTATGATTATTTTTATTTTTTATATTCTATCACAAAAACATTCCCCAATTTACTCAGAATGGTTATTGTTTAAGAATAATGTTTGGTAAAAGTTATTTACATTTCATATGTTAGTTACCACATGAATTTATATGTTGTTAATTTTTATCACCGCTCATATGAGGAATTCTTTGGACCTAAAATGTTTTGAGTGGGTACCGCTATATCCCCTCGGAACTTTGGTTGTTCTCATGAGACAAACTAGGGTCTTTGCATAAGGCCTTGAAAAAATAATTATTTACTATCATGGAACGAGGCCTTGATGACATTTTTATGATGTCCCAAATAATGCATTACCTCATTATGAAAATAGTATTGATGGTGCATGTGGTTATTCAAATATTATATTACCAATATTATGATATTAATTATTCAACTCTTATTCCTACAAATTTTTGTTTAAGATTTTGTTAAATGTTTATGTTGTTAGTTATTCAACATGCCTAATGTTTATGTTATGATATATTTTGTTGTATTTCTTACCCTTTCTGAGCGTTTGAGTGCACCCCTTTATTATGTTTCATTTTATTATGAGATGAAGAAGTTTTTTATGATTGACATACAATGATAGTCTTAGAGTGGTGGATGATCTTAATAAAACTTATATGTTGTATTTGTTTTCAGGTTGTAATGTAAAACATATGTATGTATCTGTCTATCCAAAAATACTAATATCTTCAAGCCTTTTTAGATTTATTCCTGGATTATATGCCATAGTATTAAAATTAGGCACCAACTCTAGGAAACTGGGGTTGGTTCCTTAAAGTTGTTATCAAAAAAAGTTTAGTAGAAAACATAGAAACTGGATTTAGAAAATGTAGACTAGGGAAGTGTCCCTAAGATAGTGTTCGAGGATAAAAATAAAAGATCATACTAGTATTTAGTTAAGGAATAGATTATTTGGATCCTCATGGAAATACATCCCTCTCTAGATACAAACATGTAGAGGTGGCTTTGGCACCGATGTACCTATGAGTGAAAACATCGACAAAGAGTTTCAGGCTTGACTTAGGGTATCCTGGTACACTAAAACATGCCATACTTCACTCTTTGTATTGAAAATCCTAGGGTATAGGCTTATGATAATTAATATTTTATTTACCCACCATTATTAATTATTTATGTTCCCAATGTAACCAAATTATATGTTTTAGGTATTTACGTTGCCTATATTTATGTTATGTGTTATACCATGTTTATAATCATAGAGTGTTCATAATTTTAATAGCCAATATATAATATAAAATTTATTAGAAATGGATACTAGCATAAGATATGAGAACATCACCAATCCATTAGATGCGAAGATTTAGAGGATCATATCTCTAATAGTCTTAATCTATCATTTCAATGGATTATTGTCTCCCAAGTCTGCTCATCATATGAGGAAATATAATCATATGTTGCCAAGGTATGTTAAGACTTCTCTGAGTCTTATGGATTTGAAGCGAACAAGAGAAAGATGTATTTTTTCACACATGATAAATGTTAAAGGAAACACCTTGGTATATGATTGAGAGTAATGGGTGTTTTATTCATGTTTGGATGAAAAGGAAACCATGCTCATAATTACTAGAAAAAGAAATAATTCCCCTATATTCAGTGATTCAACTACAAGGAGATGGGACACTATGCAAATGAATGTCCCAAGAATCAATGTAATATTCATGAAATTATGATTTTGGATAAAGATAATGTTACTTTGATTTCATATATGTTGTAGAATGATTAATATTCATAGTCAAGAATCATATAATATATATATTTTCTCACTATTATACTGGTTGTAGGAATTGTGAGATTTATAAGGATTATACTACAGTAATATTTCATTAAGAATTTGAGTTCATACAGTGAATGGTACAAAAGAAAAGTGATTTATTAGAATGTTTATCTTTTTGGAAAACACAATATTGAGGGAAAGACCACCCTTAATATATATATATATATATATATATATATATATATATATCATGTTGAGATAATAATAATGAAATGCTTGATTTGGATAAGTACTGACTGCATTGGAACTGATTATAGACTTATTGAGAAGTAGTCTACGCTATCATCGATGGAGTTCACAACACTTTTGAATTTAAGGAATATATCCAATAACATGTATCGTTCTTAAAGAATACAGTGTAATGCATGTTTCCGATATGGTTTTATGGTAATTCATGTTATTACTATATTTCAAGAGGATACATGATGATGTAATTCCAGTGTTTGGAATGTGAATTTTTGAGATGATTCATATTGATTAAGGGTTAACGATAATTTCTTCTAGTATATTTAGAGGCCTTTATTATAATGTGTTGAATAATTATATTTTGGAAATTTCAACCATTTAAAAAATGGGTTGAGTTTATCATTATATGTTATTTAGAGTTTAATGTCTCTACATGATGGTTTAGTTATTCATCAATGACCATGATTTCCAATTAAAATGCACTGTTTTGTAGTAACCAATGCTTTTCCCTTTCCTCGTAATAATATAATATTTTAACTATATTCTTAATGTGGTGTTCCCACAAAAGAATTTTCAAGTATCAACCATTAACGTTCGATGTTCGATTTCAAATTTCGAGGAAGAAATTGTTGTGTGGAAGAGGTAATGTAACACCCTATGAATTTAAAATATATTTATTATTGAATGCATGAAACCCTAAGTCTCTAAAAAACACAACTTTGTTATAACCAAGTCATGTAAACATAAATTTTCCACCTCTATGACTTGAATTTGGAAAAAACACATACACGGTTGCGTTAAGAATCATATTTATAGTCTCATAAGACAAACATAATTTTTGGTGAATAGTAACATACCCTTATGAATAGTATCATACCTTAGGAATAGTAATTAATGGAAAATAATTTAATATAATAGATACTTCACCCATGAATTTATCAATTAAATTTTGACATCTTAAAGTGAAAACATAATTTTAGTATATGGATTGTTATTTTTGTATGACGTACATATTTAAAGTTCAATTTTTTGATTAATTTAATAATATAAATTGTAAATTTATTTTCACAAAATTTAATAACAAATTGTTAGTTTATTATCTTATGATTATAAGATATTTTTACAGCACCTTGATTAATTTATCAAGGTCTTATAAAATGAGTTATAGTTTTAAAGTGCTGTTTTTAGAAGAAATTTTGATTTTATTTAAAAATTAAATTAAAATATTTAGAAAAATATTTTCCAAAAATGGAGTTAAATTTTAAATTCTAAATTTTGGAAAATGGTTATGGTGAATTTTTCATATTTTTCTAAAATACTGTAAATTTTCGTGAGTTGTTAAAATACAGTTTTGAGTTTTTGGTATATTTGATGACATCATAATGATGTAATAATTAATAAAAAATTCTGCTAGACTTGTTTATAGTTCAATAAGATATTAGGTTTCCCTAGTAGAAATTACCATGAGCACATACCAGGGGAACACCCATGATATTACAAAAACCATTAATGAGGTGTGTTTAAATTACTAAACAATTCTCTCGCTTTTACAATAAATACCCTATCATACATTCATTTTCATTCATTCCAATTCTCTCATCCTCGATGATTGGTTGATTTTACCTCCCTATTAGTCCTCCCAAGGTGTCCTTAAGCCCCCAAGGACCAAACCTTCTCGTTCTATGAGTTACTCTATAAGGTAAGGGAACCTTTCACCCTCCACTTTTAGTTAACCCATTCCTTTATGACCTCTCTTTGAATTTCCATTCACATATGTTGGGGTTTAATATTATGTACTTTTCTTACTAAACTTTTTATTTTCATATTATGAGATACACTTTTCCTCTCATTAATTAATTTTATGAAATTTTAAGCAATTTTGTTAGGCTACAATATTTTTATAGGGGATCTCTCAACTTTAATTTTATTTTAATGTTCATCTCTTTTATTTTTCTCTCCTCACATTTTCTATCCAAATGACCATGATAACACTAGTATACTCTATATACTGAATTTATTTAATTTGAATGGAAGAACCACAATATTAATTCTTACTCCCTCCCTTTTGTTTTTGTAAAATATATCAACGTCCATGAAGTTCTTATTTATAACCTCTGTGGATGAAAAAGTTTAGTTCATCAATTTCTCATTCATTACAGGTCATGAATCCATTTTTATGGTGGCACCATACTATAATATATGTATTATAAACTAATTAATATTAAAAAACCAGTCTACGTACACATTATTAAATAATATGACCATGTAGTTCCTAATTATCAAAATACCGCTAAATTAATCTAAGCGGATGTTATAAATATTTCATCTAATGATTTATCTTCCATCCATGTAACCAAATTATATAAATGACCATTAACTCTTATGTATGTTCATAAAAAAATTTAAATTTTATTCATGATATTTACATCCATTCCACATGAACTCAATTACTTAATAATAAGTGAACAGATTATGAAAATAAAGAAAACGAAGACTCCAGACTGATTAAATTCAAATTAATAACTTATCAATAAGAACATAAATCAACTAACTAGAATTATGATAAAATAAATACATTTCTATTAGGTTATTAAATAAGTTATTACTAATTATAATTTCATTTTCTAGGAACTTCTGTTTATTAATGGAGTACATTCGGATTTATGGTAAGGGTTTTTTCATCTCACTTTCATTTTTGTGAGATTTATCATATTCACTACTAATATATGTGTCTGGGGTATGTATAGTGCCCATTGATGTAACATATCATGAATATATTTATTTTCATTGTATTGAATGTATCATTTTAATATTAATAAATTTTGAGAAAATGAATAATTGGATTACAATGTTGTAAGGGTATTTCACCATAACCTCCATTTTCTAAATGAACTCTTCTTTCCAAAGTAAAAAAAAGATTTTTATCATATCAAATTATCTATTATTAGATATATTCCCTGTTCACCTCATACATTTACATGTGGTGTATGTACATCCCTTTTTTATTACATATCAATAGCCTATTTATTCTCATGATATTCTAAGGGATTGTGATATAAATGTTTCAAGGTGGAATGTAACACTATGGAATGTTTAAGGTTTATTTCCTCAATGAATTTTCAATAGTCTCATTTAAAAGAATATTCATCTATTAAAAATTCCTTTTTTGAATCTTTTACATCATTGAGTATTATATCCTATTGTATTATATACCATATATAATTTAATGGTTTATGATTAGTTTGATTGTGGATATTCTATCTTAAAACAATTCACAAATTTACTCTAAATAGACAATGTTTAAGCTTAATGTTAGGAGAATGTTATTAACATTTCAAATGATAGTTCCAATATAAATGTATATGTTTTTTATGTTTATCCAAATTCATATAATTAATGCATTGGACATAGAATGTGTCGGATGGGGCACTCCATAGCCCCTCGGTGCATCAGCAGGTCTCACGAGACAATCTATTATCTTGGAACAATGCCATAAAAATATGATTATTTATAGTCTTAGCATGTGGCCTTGATTTTATGTTAATGATTTCCCACATTATTCATTCCCTCATAATAAAAATTGTATTGATGGTTCATTTGGTTATTCAAATAGTAGAATAACCATGATTATGGTATTATTTATTCAACTCTTTTTCCTACCGTAATTTGCTAATATTTTTGATAAAGTCATATGTTTTTAGTTATTAAACTTGCCTTATGTTGATGGTATAATATATTCTACTGTGTTTATTACCCTTACTGAGCATTTGATCAAACCCCTTTCTTATGATTCATTTTCTTAGGACATGAAGTTGTTTTTTTATGATTGACCTAAAATGATAATCATAGAGTGGGGGATGTTCTTAATAAAAACATATAGGTTGTATTTCGTTTCAATTTTTAATGTTGATTTTGTTTATGTATCTGGCTTTCCAAAAATACTAGACTACTCAATCCTTCAGGGTTTAATTCTTGTTTAAATTCCAATGTATTAAAATAAGGCACTAGCACCATGCAACTGGGGTCGGCTCCTTACGTAAATGGGTGTTTTTTTCTTTGGTGAGATTGATCAACAAACCATGTTCATACAATAATTTCAAAAAAAGTTACATACTTTTCAGAAGCCACTTCATAGAATATTCATTTTTTGGCACTAATATTTTATCATCAAGGCCTATATTTTTCGGTTTCTTAGTAATTATCTTTAGAGAATTTTTCACTTTCATATAAAAACAATATTTCTCTAGAGTGGATGTAGATGGTTGATTCATTCTGAAAATCCAATATGGGTTCGAGAAAAATGAAATGTTGAAAGAGGACTGACAGTTTTAGGGAATGGTTTTTTTTAAGAGAAGAGAGATTGAGTGAAGAGAGGAGTGATAATATCAGGTTCGAATCATATATGGATTTCAAACGTCTCAAACACAAATAAGATGTATAAAATCAATAAAATAATCGATACAATGATAAAATAATGAAAATTATAAAAATTGAAGTTTGAGTTATTATGGTGAGACCAAAATAGGTAGTCACGACGTCAGATATATGGTGTGACTCTAAACGGTGCAACCATATCATTGATAAAACAAGCATAAGAACATAACTAAGAGACATTAACTATAATACTGTAAGCGTGAGACATTAACTATATGAAAATAACTTGTGAAATAGTTAATCTTGAATCTATAAACTGTGAAACATTAAACTATTCACTTAAGTCATATCATACCTAATTCGAGAATGATATAATTTACCCCTTCATAATTAAATGGCTTAGTTAATATTTCATCTAGATGAAGTTTAGTGCCAATAAATTCCAATGTGATATCACCATTTTCATAATGATCTCCTAAAAAGTGATGTATTACATCAATATGTTTAGTCATGGAAATTGAAAGATGATTCACTAATATGTAAATTGAAATTTTATTGTCCCAATGAATAGGTACATTTCGGAATTGAATCCCAAATCATGTAAAGAGTGTATCATCCACAAAAGTATTGAAAAACAACTACCATCAGCTATGTATTCATCCTATAAGTAGATAATGATAAAAAAATTATTTTTAATACACTGTGATAATATAGAATTTTCTAAAAAGAGACATGTTCCATAGGTTTTTTTTCTATCTTACTTGCAACCACAAAAATGCTCATTTGAATAGCCAAATAAATCTAAAGGCTGTATTCTAGGATAGAATGGCCCAAAATTAGTAGTATGTTTGAGGTATTTCTAAATTCCTTGAAAATAAATTTAATGAGACTATTTGGTATTTGCTTCAAAATTAGCACACATTCAAACATAAAAACCTAATATCAGGCCAAAAAGTAGTTTAGTATTATAAACATTCAATCCTTCCCCTATAAGTTGTTTTTATCAATAGGTATACCATTTTTATCACGATCCATCTTAAAGGCAGTACTCATTAGAGTATCACTACTTTTAGTGCTATCCAAAATAAAATGTTTTATGAGATATTTTGTATATTTTATTTGATTTAAGATAATACCTTCATTATTTTTCAAATTTTAATATCCATGGAAGAATTCTAAATCGCCAATTAAACTCATTTAAAATTCATTTATCATCATTTTAAGAAATCGGTACATAAATAATTTCTTTAAGACTCATAGATAATGTCTTTTACATAGATTTGAACAACTATATCATTTTTAGAAATTCATTTTATAAAACTATTAGGATCATCTATACCTTTTGTATAACTTTTTTAAATAATAAAACTACTTAATCTATCATACCAACCTCTTGAATCATTATTTAATCCATATAAGGCCTTAGTTAATTTAAAATAATGATATGGAAAGTGGTGGTTTTTAAAACTATCGGGTTGTTTTAAAAAAACACCCACACATATAATTCTATTTACTAATGCAATCTCAAAATCCATTTCAGGATGTTTGAAATTGAGATTTTCTATATATGGAAGCATTCTTATAATGGATTCAAGTGTAGCATCAGGTGAAATTTTTTCCTCATAGTTATTTCCTTATTCATGACTATAACCTTGTGAAACCAATCTAGCGTTGTTTCTAACTATGTTACCAACATCATTTATTTTGTTCTTTAACACCAATTTAGTGCATATGGTCAAGGTGTCTTTGGGTAGATCTACACGTTTCCAAACAATATTCCTTTTAAACTGATTTATCTCTTCTTGCATATCCATCACCAAAAATTCATCTTTAATAGCATCAAGGATGTTTTTAGGCTCCATATGTGATAGAATGGATTTATGTTCAATCTGATTTCAATGAGAAGCTCATGTTTCGGTTCGTTTATCGACGTCTCAATCTCTTACATCTAAATTACGGTTCATAAGAGTTCTAACAGGCCTAGAGAAGCAAGGTAAAGTTATTTCAACTTCTTCAACAGGTTCAGGTTCATTATGGATCGAATTTAGAGAATTTCCAATACATGACGTTTTAATAGATTCATTCATAGGGTGGTCAAAAGAATTAGAATTTATTCCTACATATGAAATTGAATAATCATGATTCTATAGTGAGGTATTAGGTGAATGTAGATATGTTTCGTAAAAGATGTAATGTACAGATTATTCCACACATTTAGTCCTTTTGTTAAAGACTCTATAGGTTTTACCTTAGATTTAATAACCTAAAAATATACCCTCATCACACATGGATGCAAACTAATCAAAATTTTACATAGTTTTAAGAAAATTGACATTGCAACCAAAAACTATGAAGTAATTACCCCTAGGATTTCTATTGTTCCACAATTTATATGGAGATATTTTAACAATAGATGGGATTAATACTCTGTTAGTAATATAGAATGTTATATTGATAACTTCAGCACAAAAGTAAATAATCCAAATTAAAATTGATATAGGTAAGAGATATATGTTTATGTTGTATTTACCTTTTCATTAAATTAAGTAATATAAAAGGTCATTATCAAAACAAAGTGGATCCATGGGGCCCTAAATTCGACCCAAGAATGCACATGATAAGAAATATGTCATCCAATAGCATTAGGTCATGTGTTAGGCATGTTTTATATTATTATAATATTATTTATGTACCATTATTCACCTGATTTACCCTTTAATAATGGTAATCAAAAATAATTACGGAATATGCTATTCATAATGTAAAAAAATAAAAATTACCTATTTTCTTAATTTGGACCTTCTGATTCTACATATGGAATCCAATTTAACAAATTTATTATAATGAATTTTCATAATTTAAATTAAAATTTACCCTCATTGACCGAACTAGAAAACATGTTTTTAGGATGTAAAAATAATAAAAAGACTCATATGTGTTTATGTCCAATTTACATGTGAAATTAAATCAATAACCATCAGTAGATCTAATGAAAAAACATAATCAAAATAAACATTAAGAAAATAAATGGGCAATCTCACTATTTAAATTAATTAGATGAAAAAGTTGTTTGGAATTAAAATGATGTATTTTTCATTAATAAAAAAATGTTTGTTTTATAAGAAAAATACCAAAATTTGAACCAAATAATATTTGGATGTTCTTATTCTAAATAAGATTATTATCTTTTAAAATAGAACATTTAATAGTGGGAAAACCATTTTTCAAAAGGGGTCACCATAATAAGGTTATAAAATGACCTTTTAACAGTATTAGTGTATTTTTTTCTTAAAATTGGATTCATTCTCATTTTAAGATTTAAAATATAATTGGATAAATTGGAAAACATTGAAAAAATATTTAAAATCATTACATAGTTAATTCTATTCATTCCCCCCAATAAAATAGAGAGTCAATAACTACATTTTAATCTTATAATAATATTATTGTATTATTTTTTGATATAACTCAGTTTTGTGTGAAACATATGATTTTGGAGAAACACATTTTTAGGTTTCTAGTACACTATTATAAAATGTGTCCCCATTAAAATAAAATTAAAATTAAAATTATTAATACAAATGAAAATGTATGATTATATAATTACCTGGGATGTTATAGTAAAAATATAACAACACGAAATCATGGAGGAAATCTCAATAGTGTTTGTTATAATCTTCCTCTCATCATGAGAAATCAAGATACCAGGAAACATAAATGTCCTCCCAATGATTATTAAGCACTCTATGGGCATTAACGTCCTTATCACGGTGATATAGTTCCACAAAATTGATCATGTTCTTATATTTGGGATAATGTAATGAACATTAGATGCCTTATATTGAGTGTTTAATAATAAAGAACTCTATATGACATAACTATCCCAATAGTACACTCATTGTGAGATATTCTTCAAAAACTAATAATGGGTGCATCGTGAACATCACCATTAGATGGTAGTGCCTCACCCAATTTAACGTGTCATTTAAAGAAACAGTTAACTTCAATTCCACCATTTGATCATGTATTCCTAGATATTTTTGAAAATATTAAATATTATACCACTTAATTGATAATGTGTTATAGAAATTACTATTATGGTCCAAATAGGTTGAAGCATGGTTTGAAAATGTTGACGAACATTCCATCATTTTATATAATGATAATAATGAAGAAAATATTAAAATAATGTTCTAGACCATAGATATCTTCTAATATGTAATCATGTACACCTGTTAAGAGGAATATGTACAACTCCTTCAGAAATACATATTTGTGACAATAAACCATCTCAAATATATACATTTTAAACAAGAAGGATATAAAAACCACATAATATTATTGGATGTTGTGTGCACCATGCTGATATGGTTTTACTAATATTTCACTTGTAACACCACAAGATTTTATGAGATATATTATTTTTAATTTCATTGATGTCTTCTATTGTACACTACGCGAATATTAGCTTGTACTATACCCAACACTGTATTAGCTTGCCGTATACGCTACACTATTCTTGGCTAGTGTTCTACACAATTTCAAGTTCGTTTTGTGGGAATTATTCTATGAAACATTAAGTATATATTTGGTTTAATGTATAAATAAAATATGATATGATTATGTTATACACAACACCAAAGTGATATTTCACTACACGCAGCCCTGACTTGGCTTGCATGACACACAATCACGATATTTCTCGATAGCGTGTGTAGCACGCAATACCTGGATTCACTAAACTATGATATATTGTGATAATATTATTTTTAACTAGACGTTATGAATAGTATTAACTAAATTTTTTATTTTATAACATTATTATTCATCTTACACATTTTCTATATCATGGTATGAGAACAAAAAAATATCGGGTAAAATAATTTTTTTTCAAAAAATATAGTCTTGCCACCTTTTGATGGCGCACCCATTTTAAATCTAGTTTTTGACCTGTTTATAAGTTTAATTTGAAAAAATAAAATTATTCTTTTGAATCGGGATATAAATATTTACTTTGGATAAATGTTTCATATTATTATGATAACTTTCATATTTTAATGAATAGTAAAAACATGCTATATTTTAATTAAATATAACATTTTTTCATCAGAATAAATTTTTTGGATAAATTATAATATTTAATGGTTTTAACATATAAATAGAATATATTTTTACCATTTAATATAATTTATGATATTACCGTTAATTTTACATTGAATTCGTTGGTAAAAACAGTTCATTCTTTGGCAATGTTTTATCTTTTACACTTCGTTTTCTTAAGAACGGGATTAATTTTAAATTTATTACTGTAACTTCTGTGTTTTGAATTTTAAATAATTTATCCCATATTTTAATTCAGTGGGTTCAAATTATGTTAATATGTTACTTTTATTTTTTTGATAATATGAATAGTAACTACAATTTTTTTATTTATAGTAGTTAAAGGTAAATCAGGCAATTAAGGGTAAAAGTAAGATTATAAAATTACCCTAACACCTTCCAAAATTCTATTGGATGACTAAAAGTCAACCCATATCACCTAAGGGTCAGAATAGATTAATTTTATGGACTTTTTACCATTAAAATAATTTAATTATTAATAAAACCAAATAAAGTGACAACATGTCACTCTCTTAAATCTATTTAAGTATAAAAATTTTAATTTAGAGATTAAATTCAAGAAACAACGAACATGAATATTTTTCGGAAAGATAATACAATTATATACATCATGTGAATTTATTTATAAGTTTAAGGGTTTAAATAATTGTCGTTAAAGGTGACACAATAGTGATGTTGAAATTATATTTTTGATTGAAATATCAAATAAATGGTTTTAAAAATATTAAAATAAATATTATATGAACTATTTAATGTTCTCCACGAATTTTATAGATAGATATGACATGTTATGAATCTGTTAAATCTTTTATTTTGAACACATATTCTGTTTGGATTTTATTTAAATTCAAAAAAATGAATAGTATCAAAATTGACAATATTGTTATTTTATAAAAATAACATTATATAAAATTGTTTAAAAATCACATAAATATTTAAATTTTATAAATTAAAACTGATAGTGTCGGAAATGTCATAAATTACCCAATTATAGACAATTCACAAGAAATAAGTAATTATTTATAACAATTTAAAATTTAGAATATTATTACCACAAATAAAATTAAATATATTAAATAAGGATAAATCAAGTTGATAAGTTTTAAAGTAAATTTCCATCATGTATAAATTTTATTGGTTGATGATATTAATACCCTATAAAATCTAATATTCGAATATGAGTCATTTTTGGTGGTTTTTAAGTGGGTTTTGATTTATTATATATTAATATTTTTGAGGTTTCCAAAGGTGCCCCTCTCCGCCATTATAAAAGGGAACCTCCTACCTCTCCTCCTCACACAATTTTGAGCCTTATATCTCGTCCAAATCATGTCCATTTCTCTTATCAACATCTCTAGTTATATAATAGAGGTTATGGTCTCCTCAAAAGACCTACTCTAGTGCCCTAAGTGGAAGATTAAAAGAGGCACGTCGAAGAAGAGGTAATCTCTTCTACCAATTCTTTCATGTTTTTTTATTCTTCTATTTCCTCTTATTTATTTGTTTCATTATGAATTAATAACATAAATATAACTTACATAATTATATGTTATTATAAATATGAAACAACCTCATTTCACCTTATATCTATACTACAGAAAATGAAATCACCCCGCGTGCATACATACAGAATAACATCTCCAGGCCGTGGTGTAATTAGTTTATCCACCACCACCATATATGGATGGGTATAATGGTGTAAATAATAACTATATATGTTTATTATAACATCATACCCATCCTAAGATATTATATCATCCACTCAAATTCTATTCAATAATAATGGTAATGATATCATCAATCGTGCGTACGTATCGATTACCGTCTCCAAGACGCAATGAGATTCATTCTCCTTGTTAACCATTAAAGAATGATTATGAAGTATATATAATGAATAATAATAATATTTATGACATAATAATTCTACTGGATTTATTTATATGTATATATGTCATCTACTTACTTTTATTCAAGTCAATAAGGAAAGGAAAACAACGTTCATGCGTACGTTCGGCCTACCGACTCCATGAATAGTGTGATTCATTTCATTTATATATCTATTATATATATATATACTGAATATAAATAATATATAAATAATGTTTTACATTCTGTATGTATGTAAATAATGATATATGTAATAATAATATCAAGAACAACGAGTCCAAACACGTACGATAAGTTAAACGAATATTACCCAAAACATTGTTTTAACATGGAACTGACAAATGAAATAGTAATATAAAGACCTATGTGAATCATAAATGAAATCATAAGAATGACTAAGATTCTGGAATAATACAATGACATTTTTTCAACCATTATACAGGAGGTTTAGTTACGTACAAAGCATATCGAACCTAAGGTAAGGGATAATTTTCGAATCTCATTTTTATCTGAGATTACTTATACGTTAGTTTTTACTGGGGTATATTTTTCATCCATGTCCATAAAATGTTTTTAATAAAGTTTTTAATATTTTTCCATGTACTTTTAAAGTCATTATTACCCCTCTTTGACTTTTAATTTGTGTTATGGATGAAATCGTTTTTTTTCGTTTACCATTCGAGGTACTTTTTGACTTTTCTGGCAAAAGTACGTGGAGAATGTATTTTTTAACCTATACGGCATGAACAGATTTTTACGGTTTCATAATACCTAATTTTCATCAATATTACTCTATAATATTTCATGATTATTTTCAACCAAATCATTTTCTTTGAAAATTGAATGGCATTTTGTGAAAATAAAATGATTTTGATGAAGAAAGGATATTTTCTTCAAGAATTCATTTCAAGTGTTTTACCAAAACTATTTTATATCTAAGTTGAAATTATTTAGTATGTTTATGTTTCATGACTAATGTCTCTATTATTTACATGTTTGGATTTTTCTTATGATTAAATGATATCCATTTGTTTTATATGGATTATGTTATGATGGGATGATGTTTATGAAACCCATTTTATTCTTTGGGTTATGATGAATGATTTATGTTGTGGCACATGAAAGAATGATTTCATTATGAGATGGGTGGGACCTATATCTCCCTCCAATGCATTGGGAAAAGATTTATATCTCATGAGATAAACATGGCTAAAATGGATTGTTAATCTGATTCCGTGAGACAGGACTAGAATGAGTAGTGAACTCGATTCAGAAAGGGAATTTGTCCACTATGATGGTTTTGGCAGTAATGCCCTAGATACTATTAAAATCATAACATGTGCTTAATGGTTTCCAAAATTAAATGTTTTATCCCCATGCTATTTAACCATGCCTAATGTTCCTTTTTGATCTATGCCTTATGCACTGCCAAGATTTATGTTATTACGAATGATTTTAATGTTTTATGTTCATGTTCTTATGTTCAAATGTTTAGGGATTGTTTTATGTTCTCCATGTTTAGCCTTACTGAGAATTTGAGCTCACCCCTTTTTATGTTTTCTTTTCCCTAGGATATAAATAAAGGTTTTAGGTACGAAAACTAAAGGGGAAGATATTTATGGGAGTTTTTGAAGATCTTTCACTATGATTAGAAGATTATGTTCTGAGTTTTCAAAGACACTAAACTAATACGGTATTTGGGAATCTATTTTTTCATGTATTAAGTATTCCACAAAAATAATGTAATGTCTATGTACGTCAAGTATGGGTCTCTATAGTTTGTATCAGAGCAAAGGTTTAGTTAACCTTTAGAATCTAGGATGCGAAAACTTTAGTGAGATCTCTAGAGATATTTTTATGGTATGTTTAGGGATTTCCCTAAGGATAAGTATACATATAGGTTATAGTCCTAGAATTAAGGTAAATACCATAGAATTAAACCAAATATGTTATATATTTAAGTTACTCCCCCTTTATTATATTGTATTCCTTGCATTATTTTTTCCTCTCACACTGTTCTTTTTGGGTTTTAGACGATGGCTGGAACCCTAAGTAACCATGTTGATCAATTTAATAAAAAATGCAATGATTGTCCTCTCAAAAAATCAAATGTGATGGGAGATAGAGTGAAAAATCTTATTGATATACTTACAAAAGCTATGAATCATTCTAGACTTCCAAATTATCAAATAAAAGAAGAACATTCTATTAAGTCCTTCATGAGGCAACGCCCACCTAATTTCAGCGGGTCTTCTGATCCACTTGTTGCTAAACAATGAATCAGTAACATTGAAAAGATATTTTTCATAGTTCATTATACAGAGAATGAAAAATTCATTTTTTCTATTTACAGGTTAAAAGGTGAAGCAGACCAGTGGTGGACTCTAATTAAGAATACATAGCCACAAGATTAAATTGAATCCCTTGAATGGTATGAGTTCAATAACTTTTTTGTCAGTAAGTACTTCCCTTATATTGTTCGAACAAAGACGGAAAATGAGTTCATTGATATTAAGAAGAAGGATGATGAATCTATTGGTATATATGATGCGAATTTTATAAGGCTTTCAAGGTAAGAATATGGATTTATCATCCAACCTAAAAGTAAAGTTGATCGATTCTTCAGTGGCTTAAAACCAAGTCTTCGAAAAGCATTATCTATAAGAGACTTCAGTATCTATGAATAAATTGTGCGTTGTGCTATCTGGGTAGAATTTGAAGTTGGTGTTACGTATCCATCTCATGGTATTTACAAGAAACGATAGATGGAGTTCAAGGACAAATCTCAAAAAATGGTGAATAGAAGGTGAATGTTTCTTTATGCTCAACATTTGGAATGAATCATGGTGTAAACTGTCTTAAAGGGACTATAAAATGTTTTAAACGTGGAAAAGAAGGTCATCGAACAGTTGAGTGTTGAAGTAATGGGAAAAAGGTAGCTAAGGATATGAATGTAGAAAAGACTACAGAGAACGCTCCACCAATACATCAATGCTTCAAGTGCAAGTAAATGGGGAATTATGCTAACAAATGCCCTAATCAAAGGGTAAATGATGATTGAAATCAATAACCTCTTAAGGAAAATTCCAAAGGGAAGCCACATACGATCACTATTGATGATATTGAGTATGAAAACAATGTGCTGGAATGATTATGTGTTTATGTAACGAGATTCCAAAATATTGTTGTGGAATCTCATTTATAGTATTATGGAATATTGAAATATCTATGTATTGGTTTATTTTTGTTTTCAATAATTATATGGTACATGTTACCAGGAAAAGTGATTGAAATATTTTTGGAAAGCAGATGATATGAACATAATGAAGGGATAAGATGATAATAATATGTTTGATAGTATTCATGAGCTCATGATTGAGATGAGGAAAAGTGATATCATGGTTTGAAAATATATAATTTTTTGAATTGTGGTATGTGGAAATAGTTAACATTTGAGAGCATTAATGTTTTCAATAATGTTCTTTGGGTATTAATTTTTCAAGAGAATACGTGATCATGGTATTCACATGTTTGGAATGTGACCAATAAGATATATCGTATAATAAATGATGGTATTCACATGCTCGGTAGATGAAATTTCTAGTAATCATTTACATTGCACTATAAGATTGGATAGAAGTATTTCTGATAAGCCTAAATGTTGTAATGCATTAAGTTAGACATCAGATATTATTGTTTAAGGCTAGAAAATTTTGATATTATTTATGGAATGTTGTAATAGTATAGTGTTAGAAAAAGGACAACCCGTAAGATGGGTGAAAACCCATCACGTCGGACAAGGTTGCGAGAATCGAACCCACAACTAAAGTGTGACATGCCTTTATCTCCTACCTCTATCCTACAGGAAGTCCCTAGTTTGTAGAAATTAGATTTATTTTATTAAGAGGTGTGATAGATGAAGTATTAGTCCATTTTTTGAACCATATACAAATAATCTCACCATATGATGGACTTATGTATATAACTTTTGAAAAACTTATGTTTGAGATAGATGGAATGACCAATCATTCTATCACATGATCTGCTAACACTTCACAGAAGTCAAATTCAACTTCATTTCTTAAAGAGATAAAGTGGAAATTGTTTAAGACACAAACAATAGTGAGATTGTTCCAAAATCATATAAAATATTTATTTTAATTATTCTATATTAGGAAAATGATCTTGGAATAAAAAAAATGTTGTCATAGTGCCCGCATACCTGATGAATAAGATTTTACCACAGAGCATCACAAATTTATGGCGTTGTGATTGTTATATTTTTCATAGCCATGTTCTCTACCACTCTCCATCAGAACGTGGCAGTTAGGTTTCTCTTCCATATCCATATTTTCACCTATGTTCTCATATGTGGAAACCAATAGATGAGTTAATTTTTTTAACCATTATGTTTCATACATCACTATTTAAAATTAAGGTTTAGTATTCATTATTACGATGTGGGTTTCTATGAATGAAACTTTCAAGTAGTAGACAATTTATAACCCCAATAAATTTTGAGGGCGAAATTTATTTTAATGGGGGTAGAATGTAACACCCTGAGATTTTATGACTCATATATTTTTTCATTTCATTGATGTCTTCTATTGTACACTACACCAAAATTAACTTGTACTATACGCACCAATGTATTATCTTGCAGTATACGCAACAATATTCTTGGCTAGTGTTACACACAATTTCAAGTTGGTTTTGTGGGAATTATTCTACGAAACATTATGTATAGATTTTTTTAATATATAAATGAAATATGTTTTTATTATTTTATATGCAACGCCAAAGGTATCTTCCACTACATGTATCCCTGACTTGGCTTGCATCACACGCAATCACGATCTACCTTGATAGCGTCTGTAGTACGCAATACCGGGATTCACTAAACAACGATATATTTTAATAATATTATTATGAACTAGATGTTATGAAGAGTATTATCTACATTTTTAATTTTATCATATTATTATTCATCTTACACATTTTCTAGAACAAAGAATGTGACCAAAATAAATTATGTGTAAAATAAGAATTTTTCAAAAAATGCAGTTTTGCCGCCTTTTGATGGCACACCAACTTGTAAATCTTATTTTTGAATTTTTTATAATTTCAATTTGAGAAAATAAAATTATAATTTGAAATCAGGATATAAAATTTAATATGTAAAAAATTTTCATATTATTCTCATAACATTCTTATTTTAATGAATAGTAAAAACACACTATATTTTAATTAAAAACAATTTTGTTTCATTTCAATAATTTATATGGATAAATTATAATATTGAATGGTTTTAAAGTATAAATAGAATATATTTTTACCATTTAATATAATTTATGTCATTACCATTTATTTTACATTGAATTCATAGATAGAAACATTTCAATCTTTGGCAATGTTTTAACTTTTAAAACCCGTTTCTTAACAACTGTATTAATTTTAAATTAATTACTGCAACTTCGGTGTTTCAAATTTTGAAAAATGGATTCCATATTTGAATTCATTGGATCCAAATTATGTTAATAGGTTACTTTTATTTTTTTGATATTATGAATAGTAATTACGGTAATTTTTATTTACTGTAGTTAAAGGTAAATTGGGTAATTAAGGGTAAAATTATGATTATAAAATTACCCTAACACGTGAAAATATTTTCTTGGATGACTAAAAGTTGGCCCATATTACCTAATGTTTGTAATATATTCATTTTATGGACTTTTTACAATGAAAATAATTTAATTATTATTAAAACCAGTTAAAGTGACGACATGTCACTCTCGTAAAGCTTATAAGTATAATAATTTTAATTTAGTGATAATATTCATTAAAAATCGAACATGAATAGTCTCCAGAAAGATAATAAAATTATCTACATCATGGGAATTTATTTAGAATTTTTAAGGATTAATGTATTTTCTTTAATGGCGACACAATAGTGATGTTGAAATTAATTTATTGATTGAAATATCAAATAAATGGTATTAAAAATATTAAAATAAATATCATATGAACTATTTAATGTTCTACCAGAATTTAATTGATAAATATGACATGATATAAATTTATCAAATCTTTTATTTCCCACATATCTTCTGTTTTTATTTTATTTAAATTGAAATAAATGAATAGTTTCAAAATTGACAGTATTGTTATATTATAAAAATTACATAATATAAAATTGTTTAAAAATCACAAAAATATTTAAAAATTATAATTTAAAATTTATATGGTCTAAAATGTCATATATTATCCAATTATAGACAATTAACAACACAGAAGTAATTATTTATAACAATTTAAAATTTAGAATCTTATTACCACAAGAATAATTAAATAGATTAAATAAGGATAAATCAAGTTTTTAAGGTTTGAAATAAATTTCCAACATGTATATATTATATTGGTTGATGAGATTAAAACCATATCTCATATAATATTGGAATATGATTCATTTTTGGAGGTTTTATGTGGGTTTAGATTTATTATAAATTAATATTTTTGAGGCTTCTAAAGGTGCCCCTCTCCTCCCTTATAAAAAGGTTCCTCCTACCTATCCTAATCACACAATTTTGAGCCTTAAATCTCGGAAAAAACCTGAACATTTCTCTTCTAAACATATCTTGTTATATCATAGAGGTTCTGGGCTCCTCAAAAGACCAAATATAATTCCCTAAGAGGATGTTTAAAAGAGACGCGTCGAAATATAGGTAATCTCTTCTACCAATTATTTCAAGTTTCGTTATTCTTCTACTTCCACTTATTTAGTTGTTCATTATGATGTATTAACATAAGTGTAAATATATACTGATATGATATGATAAATATGAAATAACCCCATTTCACCATCTATCCATCCTACAGAAATCGAAATCACCGCGCGTGCGTAAGTACGGAATACCGCCTCCACGTCGTGGTGTAATCTGTTTTTCCACCACCACCTTACGTCGATGGGTATAATAGTGTAAAGAAAAACTATATATGGTTATTATAACATTATACGGATTCTGAGATATTATATCATCCACCCCAATTCCATTCAATAATTTTGGGAATCATATCATCGCTCATGCGTACATATTGATTACCGTCTCCACGACACAATTAGATTCATTCTCCATGTTAACCATTAAAGAATGATTATAAAGTATATATCATGAATAATAATAATATATACGACATCATAATTCTAATGGATCTATTTATATATATATGTCATCTACATACTTCCATTCAAGTCCATAAAGAAAGGAAAACAGCATTCATGTGTACATACGGCCTACCCTCTCCATGAACGGTGTGTTTCATTTCATTTATCTATCTGTTATATATATATACTATATATAAATGATTTATAAATCACGTTTTACATTCTTTATGTAAGTAAATAATGATATAAGTAATAATAATATCAAGAACAACAAGTCCTAACATGTACGATAAATGAAACGAATATTATCCAAAACATTTCTTGAACATGGAATTGACAAATGAACAGGTAATATAAAGACCTAAGTGAATCATAAATGATATCATAAGAATGAATATGATTCTGGAATAAGTCAATGACATTTTTTAAATCATTATATAGGAGGTTCGGATATGTACAAAGCATATTGGACATAAGGTAAGGGATAATTTTGCAATCTCATTTTTATCTGAGATTGATTATACGTAAGTATTTACTAGGGTATATTTTTCATCCATGTCCATAAAATGTTTTTAATAAAGTGTTTAATATTCTTCCATGTATTTTTAAATTCATGTTAACCCCGCTTTGGCTTTTACTTTGTGTTATGGATGGAATCATTCTTTTATTTACCATACATGATACTTTTTGACTTTTCTGTCAAAAGTACGAGGAGAATGTAGTTTTTAACTTATACAGCATGAACGAATTTTTATGGTTTCATAACGCCTAATATTCATGAAGCTTCCTATACAAGATTTCATAATTATTTTAATCAAAATAATTTTCTTGGAAAATTGAATTGCATTTTGTGAAAATAAAGTCATTTTGAAGAAGAAATGATATTTTCCTCTAGAATTCATTTCAAGTGTTTTATCAAAACTATTTTCCATATAAGATGACATTATTTAGTATGTTTATGTTTCAAGTCTAATGTCTATATAATTTAAATTGTTGTATTTTTCTTATGATTAAATGATATCCATTTTTTTATATGGAATATGTTATGATGGAATGATGTTTATGAAACCCATATTATTGTTTGGGTTATGATGAATGATTTATGTTGTGGCACACGAAATAATTATTTAATTATAAGATGAGTGAGGCTTATATATCCCTCCAATGAATTGGGTAATGATTTATATCTCATGAGATAAACCTAGTTGGAACGATATGTTAATCTGGTTCAGTGATACATGATAGGAATAAGGAGTAAACTCGATTCAATATGGGTCTCTGTCCACTACGATGGTCTTGGCAGCAATGCATTGGCTACTATGGAAATTATAACATGTGATTAATGGTTTCAAAAATTTAATGTTTTATTCCCATGATATTTTATCATGGTTACTATTCCGTTTTTATTTATTCAATATGAACTTCCATGATTTATGTCATTACTCGTGATTTTGATGTTTTATGTTCTTGTTCATACGTTCAAATGTTTAGGGGTTGTTTTATGTTCTCCATGTTTACCCTTACTGAGCATTTGAGCTCACCCCTTTTTATTTTTTCTTTTCCCGAGGATATAAATAAAGGTTTCAGGTAAGAAAACCAAAGGGGAATATATTTATCAGATATGTTGAAGGTCTTTCACCATGATTATGAGATTATTTTCTGTGTTTCCAACGACACTTAACTAATACGTTCTTTGGGAATCTATTTTTTCATGTATTAAGTATTCCAAAAAAGTAATGTAATGTCTATGTACGTCACGTATGGGTCTCTACATCACGTGAATGAAATTTTTATCAATTAGTGAGAGTGTGTCTAAAAATAATATATAAATAAAATCATAGAACTACCCTACTTCATCAAGGTTATTTCTACCAACCATTCCATTTGTAAATGGGGTGTATTCATTTCGTTCAATTTGACTACAATTAGTTGTAAATAAAATATTTTAGGAAATTCAATTTTTCGGACCATTGATTAAAACCAACCTTCAGTCTCTACTATTTAGTACACTAATAGGTCAATTATAAAAAATTATTTTAAACCTTGTGTATAAAATTAATATACCATGAAATCAACAATTTTTATCATGATGCCAATAGTATAGTAAATTTTTGTTATGTTGTGTAATTTTAAACATTTAAATCATTATATTTCTTTTATAATATGAGTTTCTTTAGAAGAGCTGAAAGAAATGTTTATTCATTTATAAATATGAATTTGACATCAAAATTGGATAAATAATGGTATAGTAGTTATATTAATTTTGTTACATACATACCCTTATAGATACAAGAATTTTTACCCTCATATCCACCCTTGCTTCCATCCATTATATAAATAGATGTGGAGATAATTTTTACAATATAAAAAAACTCTAGCCAATAGGTTTTGGTTCATTATTACCCCTAAAAAAATATGTATTCTCTTGATTAGGGAATCCCAATTAGGGTAAACCAATTCTATTATATTCGTGTTATTTATAGATCAATACCTTTATTAATATCATTTCCTTTAGATGTTATTGAAGACACACACAACAATAATATTCATGATAATCCTTTTGATCCATCTTAAAAATAGTTTAAAAGTGAGAAAATGAATCCTCGTTGGGGAAAAAAACCTTTTTGATACGATATAAAAGTTAAAGTTATGTATATTTGTTTACTTATAAGAGAATATTTTATCCATTTGAGTAACTTAAAAAATATCAAACCATCTATTTTATTATGTCCCAGGTAGATTAATACCAGTTCCTTACAATAGAGGATCAATAATAACTACATCTGAATACACATCATGTGATAGATACAAAATTCTACTTTCAGTTGTTTTATGGATTATAATAATATCAAACCCAGTGTAAAATCTTGTCTCAAATATCCACTAATGAGATTCTTTTCCAATAACTTATTATATTTATTAAAACCTAGATTAAAACCATTTAATGACGATTTTCACTGAATAAACATGGGAGGAAAAGATATCTAGAATCTGTTTATTTGACTCCACATCCCACAACCTATTTTAAAAACAAGTTATAAATTTCAACTCAAATAGGATACCTAGAACTATAACATATGCACTTAATAACCATTTGAGACATAATTATGGTACATCGACATCATCAAAATGTGTGAAATTACATATATTTCATGATGACTATTAAATTTATCATGTTTTTTGGTAATATAATATAATTTTCCAATAAATTTATTTTTACGAATAATTATAATCGATATTATTATAAATTTATTATTTATTATAAGAAAAATGATAATTTGTCACCTCTCTAATGTCCACCAACATGAAAACAAGAGTCATACAATCATTCACTATATCTAAAGTTTAATTTCATTATATAGATATAAAAATCCCATAAGAAAACATATTGGATATTTTTAATGAGAATAACCATGTTGAGATTTTAAAAATATATATTTAGTTTAAATATTTTACTAGATTTTGAGAATTAGATTCAATAGTGACATTTCTATAAAATGTAATCTGGCATCCCAAGGAAAATTCTCGATAAGATCCTTTGAAAAATATTAAAAAAATATTGTAAAAAAGACACAAGAGTAATAAATATATAAATGGAACAGATCTAAAATATATATCAATAATTCCTATATGATTTAATGTGGTTCATTATATTGAGTAAGAACAAAAAATATATATATCCTAATAGAATTAAATAGGATGAAAAAGGGGAATAAACACAAAAATTTTAGAAAAAATTATGATAATAGATTATACCATAAAAAATTAATAGGTCAAAAACTATTTTGTTGAATATATATATATAATAAGATAAAAAATACCAATAATCAAATACAAATACAAGAATGGATTAAATTATAGTCCAAATTACTACACATATCATGGAATATTGGGACATATCATCGAGTATTTGTTAATTGACAAAATAAATTCTCCCAAAAATAGTAAATTATGGGAGAAAATATATAGATACATAAAACAAACATAATTAAAATGTTTTAGATATTATGAATATGGATAATAATGAGAAATAAAAAAAGATCATAACGAAAATAAATGGATGTTTGAAAATTTAATAATTAAAGGTCGTTAAACTACATGAATGCGGTTATTAAGAAAGAACATAATCAACCTGTCCAAAACCTTCTTCCGTATATAATACTAAAATAGAATTATTTTGAAATAAAATTGTGCAGATAACAAAACCTAGATTTATTATTTGAATTTTAGAATTTGAACCACCCATATGGTCCTAATCTACAAATAAATATTTTTTATTTTATTACCCCATCATTTGTATGGTAGGAACTGCCTATAACACCCTGTAATTTTCAAATTTTAGTATTGTATTTGATAGAGGTTATGACACACACAAAATCATAAAATGGAATATATCATCCATAGACTTTGCAATCTATTTACTATTTTGTATCAATAATATAATATTTAATTCAAGAAACACATAATAAGCTTTCAATACAAATAACGCATTTCTTCAATAGCTTGCATGAGACCCCCCACATTCTTATACTAAATATTATTAATGTTATTTCGTTAAAATGAAATTTTATACCTTACATTAAATTAGTGGTTATAAATAATATTTAATAAATTCAAAAAAAATATGTTTTTGAATTCATTTGTTATTAAAAAATGAAACATGAATATAAAAACCAATTTAATATTGTGGAAATATTTTTATAAAACACATTGTTATTTAACAAACACACCTTTTCCTCATAAATTAAATTAATTAATATAAGTGAAATTTATTATTTAAATTTATATATTATATATTCAATTAATTGTTTTTATAATAAACCAAAATATTTGATTGGCATAATATATGAACAAATCCAATTTTACCCAAAAAGAGATGTATTTTACTAAAGGCACTTTTGCGACATTTTAGTGGTGTACTAATTTTTTTAAAAATAATGACACTTTTAAAAATATTATTTGAAAAAATAAACTACATTATCTAAATTATAATTTATAAATTATCTTATGGTGAATTCTTGTTTTTTAGACGTATAATATTTTGTATAATATATAAGAAAACTAAATTTTACTTGAAAACATCATGTTCAATTAATTTTTTTGCATAAATTATAATATGATTTTTTATTAATGATTATTTTTTACAATTATAAAAAAAATTAAAATCAATTTATTTCATTAAAATCATTGTTATATTGAATGTATATAAAAAAAATATTAGTAATCTTATGACTATTTTCACATTAAAAAGAAACATTCTTGTCATGTATGGGAGATTAATTTTATATTAATTTCTACTGCATAAGTGATTTTATTTTTTAAAAATATGTTCAATATTTGGATAAATCATAATATATTACTTATAATATGTTGAACATATTTTTTGATTAAAATTATTTCTAAAACTAGATAAAATTAATTCATGTGAATAAAAGAAAAACGAGTTTACATAGAGTTTGAACAAAGAATATGAGGTTTAATAATGACACGAAACATTTTAAACACCCACAAATGGATTTAGTTAAACCATTATATGAATTAAATCAAATGTGGTGCATTATTAAAGACACTTTTTAAATAAAAACATGGGTACAACTAACTTATTTTTAGAAATGAAAAGTGTTTCCAAGAATAATAACTTAGAAACATCCCTTTAATAATCCAATAATCCATAAAATTGAGATAAATCCATATTATCAAGGCTTTAGTTCAAACCTAAAGAGGCTACATGAAATGATAAAATGTTTTCCTCAAAGATTTATTTATTTTATTTTATTTACAACCATGTTAAATTATTTTATATAATTAATATATAATAAAATAATTAACATAAATATACTCATATTTTTTCTTGTTTATGTTATTACCTTAAAATTCACAAACTAAAATTGAATGAGTTATGAAATTGTGGTTCATATGTACATCGAATTAACACCTCGCGGATCGATGTTCTTCATTTTTCCCGTACAACCTTCCATGGAAGTGACTAATGATGGAAATTAAATTTATATACTATATATATGATATTTATTACAAATTTATGATTCTATAAATTTAATATAACACATATCGTCATGAAATCCATTTTTGGTAATATAATAATATCGTCTGTGTGTACGGCGGACTACCACCATGTGAAGTGATGTGATTAATTCACACTATATATGGAATGTATTAAGAATATTTTAAATATATATATATATATATATGAGATAATATGTATACTATAATTAATATATATATATAATATTATTTTATTTCTTTCAATATGATATGAAAATGGAAATAATATCCATTCGTACATTCAACCCACTATCTCCATAACTGGTTTTATTCATTGTATATTAGTATATATTACAGATAAAAATTACTAAAATATATTTAATATATATTTAATTTATTTCATGGTTTACAATCTAGTGATAATAATATTTTCATCTATGTGAGAGTATCAAAAAAAATAAGTCAAACCATACAAGAAAAATAATAAATGTTATTACATAAAACCATACAAATAATGAAATATTATTGACAAATTACGTATAAGAGGTTATAAAAAGAAAACTATATGATATTATAAATACTAATATGGATCTATTATAATTTAATATTGTACTTAAAACTATTATATATTATTTTAATGGCAGTTCATAAAAAGGATTCATAAGGTATTTAATTTCATCTCTATTTACATTAAATTGAGACTTGTTTGTTATTATTCACCCGTTCATGTTTATGTGGTGTATATAATGTACCATGGAATCTAATATCATGAATACATAATTATTCATGTTATCTTTAGTTTTAGTTTTAATTATTTAAACTTTGTGGATTAGAGTGTAACGTTACCATGTGGAAAAAAATTTTGATAACTAAAATCCATTTTATTGGGTTATATAACATCATTGAGATCTGTAATATTCTATAATTTAATATATAGTTTATTTTGACTATAAATAGATGTATTCAAATATTTTTTATTTGTATTTATGTTTTATACCCCTCATCGAATAATTGATTAATTCTCACATCAACATTATGATAATTTTAATAGTTTTTATCACAATGGAATTATAATTGATATTTTTTATTATTATATTAAAAATAATGGAAATAATATGATATTTTTTAGTAAAACATTTAATTTTGTCCTCATATGGTAATTAAGTATATTTTTTTAGTGATTGAACCATATTTACACTCTTTAGTATATAAAATTAATATGGGAATGTACTAATAAACTGTGATATCTATTATCTTATCATTAAAAAATATTATTCCTTACAAAAACATCATTTATAAAAACATTTCAAAAGATTATACTTATGTATTTTCTAAATGAATTTTTAATAGAAAGTTTTCCGAATTTTTCCTTTGTATAGAAGTTTTTCAATGCAATATTCTAGTCTAATTTAAACACAACACTTTCATATGCATTTAATAATAAAAAAGAATGTTCTTTTACCATATATAGAATTACCTAACATTCATTAATTTAAATTTACAATTTAATTTATAGAGAAATATTTTAATGAAAGTATTTTTCATTGTGATTGTAAATGAAACTGATTTTTTATAAATGGTTTTCAAAATGAAGAAGAAATTTTCACCCAGAATATATTTGATGTTAATATTATTGTATTTTTATTCATTAACGAAAAAACCCTTATTCTTAATCCATTGAGAATATGATGAATTAATAAAATACTTATTATTCAACTATATTTCATTAAATTATTATGAACAAGGATAATATTTAGAATCACTTCCTCAAATATGTTTTTGTCTTTAACATCCACTTATGTTATTCACATTTCAGTTGACATTGAATATTAAATTTCCAATATATATCCACATTATGTATGATTGATTTTATTATATCATTAACCACATAATTGTTTTATAAAAAATTGATATTGAAAATTATTTTAGTAATTTGGAAACATTGATAAATATATACATTTTAATCAACTTAGATAATGATGAAGAACATTATTTATTGATTAAATTGATTATTTGAAATATGATGACTGATTTGGACGAATAGACACTATTTGGAACCAATCAATTTTATCCCCTTGATTCATTTGTTGAAAAATGAGATGAATCACAAGGCTACAAAAGAAAGGTTTATTTCTAGTAGTTTTAAACTATCATGAGAATATATCTTGATGGTATAGGTATCATGTTCTGGGGAGGTATGAAATATAATATTTTACATTTATCTGCATTTAGAATTTAGTTATGATTATCCTTTATATTTTCCCTATCAAAAAATATTTGAAAGAATTTCATTATTATATAATTGATAAAATGGAATGTGTGTTAAATTATTTACCTTACCTATTTATTTTTCAATATCTATTTATACAGTAATATAATTTAAATGGAGTGTGTTCTCATTTATTTACTTATTTATATTGATTATGATTTATCTAGTTATTTAGAAGGAATGTGTTCTTATTTATTCTCCCTTCCATAATGATCATTCCTATTTATTTATGATTGTTTCCATTATAAACAACCCTTACATAGAAATTGACATCACCATTATTTTTTTCATTCTTAGGTTATCATGGAAGTTTACGATAACTGGTATTTTGGGATATACTAAAGAGAATATATTTATTCTAAAGAATTAAATTATAATTCATGTATTCAATTTTAATACTATAATTTTGTATGATTCTAGATTACTATGAATATTAAAATATTTGGTCATTCAGGGTGAGTTTTCCTTGTATATTATGCAGATGTAATGGTATGAGGCACCAGCTCCGGGATATTAGGCTGCGTATTACTACAAATGGTGGTAATGAAATTTTAGTAGCATCCATGGGAATTAGATTTATTAAAACATGAATTATAGAATATTACCAAAAGAATGATTTTGTGGACAACTAATGAATAATATCATAATGCTTTGCTAAGGTAGATATTATGTGGGTTTTCAATGAAATACATCCATGTATAGATAGAACTAGTAGATGTGGATATTAAAATAATGCACTTAAGGGAAGTGAGTCACAAAATGGAACACTAGTCCTCACTCCAACATAACATGGAACCTGGAAATTTTCCTACTATTCACATGGATAGACATTATTGAGGTGTATGTTTAGGATAAATCAAATTTTCAATAAAAATCATAATTATTTACTTGCATTGATGATGGAAATGAATAAAATAGGTTAAACCTGAGGTTATTTTGATTTAAAATTAGGTTTCATGATTTAGATATACAATAAATTATTAAATAGAATTCTAACTAGGATTCATGTTACTTACACTCTGATTACTAGTTTTAGTCATTGGATGGAACATGATATAATCAAGTAAACTTTTATTATGAATGAAAATGTGGTGGAAATGACAAACCAAAGTGGATTTTTAATGACGGAATGTTATCTTGTTTATGCCTATTTAGTTTTCACGAAATATAATTATCAACATACAGCTTAACTAACAAATTGACTCACCAATTAAGAGAATGATTGATTTTTTTAATATCTTAAGTGTTGGGGAACATGGGGAAAGAAGTATTAATTTCCAACATGTATGAAATGTTGAAGAAGTTACCGAGTGATGTCCCTTAATAGAATGGGGAAATTCTTTAGGTGTGGAAAACAAAATATATCTAGAAAACAATTTCCAATAAAAATGATGTGTATTTGGGATGGAAATAAGTCTCATCATGAATATCCATTTATATTTCATTTCTATAAATGTGGGAGACCTGAGAATTACTCGTTTCAATACTCTCTTATAAAGGGGATCCCACTAACCATGTTAAGGAATAAGTGAACATAAAATACATGATTTAATTATGGATTTTTGTTATAGAAATAAATTATTAATGTGTATTACCAATAGTATTTTGGTTACAATAAACATGAATCATCTTTAGGTGCTATTAAATTTTAGATGAAATTATGTATTCATTAACATAAGAGTTATAATACCATCAAGAATTAGTTAATTAACAGTGATCATTTGTTTAGAATTCTAAAGACCACTTTTTATGTTTTATGCAACGAATCTATAACATGATTAATAATATTTTTGGAGAAATTTTTTGAATGATTTTATATTTTATTGGGAAAATGATTTTTGGAATAATTTCTTTAATTGACGTTTAATTAAATTTTTTCATAGACTTTAGGGATAATATGATCATTAATGAAATTTTTGTAATATCTAAATAATATTATAAAAAATGGTAAAAAATATGAGTTAGTAAAGTCCCTAATAAGATGTTTATATAATGATTAATTTCATTTCAAGGATGTACATCATACTTTTGGGATATTTGAAATGATTATATTAATATAGTTTTTAAATGGAACTACCTGTTTGTAGGATGGAAACCTAACACATCTGGTAAGGTGGTTTGATCAGAACCCATGGCCAAATGAGGATATGGGTATTTCCCCAACCACTTTCCTACATGATGTATGGGTTATGATATCATTTTTAGTTAAAAAATTAAGGAATAAATATTATTGATTACTAGTTTTACTAAAATTGATAATTATAGAATAATGTTCTCACCATTTTGGTTTTGGAAAATTGGTTGAAATTAATTCAATGAATTGTCACTCTTTTATGGATATTATGATATGTTAAAAGTTTTTTTAGTTCATTAAGAATAAAAAATATCAATATTCAGTATACATTCATGGAATAAAGGGTTAAATTGGAAATTGATTAAAGCATAAAAATATATGAATTTTATCTCATGAAAGAGAAACCTATCAATTATGTATATTTCCTTATATTATTAGATAGTGAAAGAATTACTCAACCATATAAAATGGATATTTTAAAAGAAAATTAAATTATGTTAACATCATTTATAATTCTATCAATGAACATTTCACCCTAATTAGATTTATTTATTTTAGTCCCTCAACATTCCATTGATCTGTCACTTTTTTGTGATAAATGACCTCAATCACACTCGGTAATTATTTATGCTTTCTCACCATGTTAATAATTTAACATTCCACTAATGATCTCCTATGTTGAATCCTATATTAATTTAATTACATATGAATATTTTATATTCTTTTATCTCTTATAAATAAAATATTTTAATAATTCTTTTATAATTTTTTTTTTCTAAAAAGGTATTTGAATATATCGAACTTTTTGTTATCGAGATCAATATTATGTTGTAAGGTGGAATTTTTTAATGTGTGGAGAATATATCATCACAAAATTTTGAAATATGAATAGAATATTTGATAGAATGTGTGACACAAAAAACAATAATATAAAAAAATATAACAAATGAAGGATTTTAATAAATTGACTATTTTAAATATATTCTATGACTTGATATTCACGCGACATTGATTTCTATTGTGTTACTCGATACAATGACATTCATCGATAGCTTCTATTTCTCGTAGGACTTTTTTTATGGTATAAAATTAATATTATTATTTAATAATAAATGTATCAACTATAAACTATATATCAAGTTATAAGTATTATTAAATAACCTTAGAAAATATGTGGATTAATTCAACAGTAACAAGTGAATCTATAAATGAGTACAATGTTCAATTATATATGAAATATTTTTTTTTATAAAAGAAACAATTACTATGAACCAAAGTTATTTTTTACTAAAGAATTTAATTAATTATTAATTTTTTATGATATTAATGAAATTTATATATTATATTTTAAAAAAATACAGGCACTGAATATAATTTATAGGAATATGATAAGAAAAAATAAAATTTTATCCAAAAAACAGAATTTATCTAAATGATGTTTTAAAACATCATAATAGAGAATGTTAATTAAAAACAAATTTTGACACATTACGAAATTTTATTTGATAGAAAAATAATTTTTGAAATATAAATTCAAAACCACATTAGTGTTGTTTTATTGTATTTTTCTGACATCTATCATTGTTTAAGGAACATTGAATAATACCACAAATATAATTGATACTACTATTTAATTTAAATTTTTTTATCCTGAAATTGAAATGTTAATATTTTAATGTCTACTTTTTCAATTATATATGATATAATTCTATTCTGGTTGATATAATAATTTTTATATTTAATTTAGATATAGTAAAATAGTAGACATTTGAACATTTTCACTTTAAAAACCACTTTATCATCCCATCTGTGGGATTAATTTTAAATTAATTTATGATAATTATATGATTTGATATTGGAAGAATGGATTATATATTTTTAATGATACTAATTAATTATGAATAATATGTTATACCAATTTTGGAAAAAATTACTAGTGATTGTAGTTAAATTTATTTACAATGATTAAGAAAAAAACCAATAATATTTGTTGTTAAACATAACATATAAGGTGCAAGAATATCCCAAAATATTTTCTACACCATTTTATTTTATATATTTAGAATATTAAACCTCAATAATCTAATTTTTTGTATTTTGGATTCTTCTCTAATGTAAAAACTTCGCACACCTAAATTCATTTTTACAATTTCATGTGTTTCTTTTATATATAAAATTTCATCCCCTTCACACCTTTTTTAATCCTATAAAATGACTTCCGATCAGCCATAAAATTCCAAATTACATCACATATTTTCTAACATCATCATAGGAATTTTATATTTGGTATAATTTATATTTAATAGAGCATTAATATAAACCAAAAGATGATACCCGAATAAGATGTAATGATTTACTAAAATACTGTTTTATTTTATTTTTTCTCCACCAAATTCAATTAATTTTATATAATATTTATATAATAACATCGTTATCTTCAATATAATAATAATTTTATATGTTTATGGTATTAACTGAAACATCAAAAACATCCACCAAATGGGTTATGAATTCATCATTCATGTGTACGCTAGACTACTACCTCGCAAACTGAGGTTATTAATTTTTTCATTACCATATTTCATCATTTCACATAATAATGGTCATAGTATTTATATATGATATATAATATATTTATTATTTAATTAATAATATATAATTATTATATAATACATACCTTTATTATTTCTATTTTGTATTAATATAATAACACCATTAATGTGTATGACAGACAACCGCCTTTTGAAGCGATATGATTCATCCAAACAATACAAGGAAGATATTATGAATGGATTTAATAAAAAGTGTGATATATATGAATTCATAATTGTACTATAATTATATATGTGTGTCTGTGTGTGTGTGTTTGTGTGTGTATTCTATTTAATTTTCATTATGTTAATACGAAAAGAAAATAGAAACAACATTCATGCGTAAGTAGGACCTACCATATCCTTTAATAGTGTGTTTGATTCATTATAACTAAATTTTAGGGATTAAAATAAATACATATATACTGAATATATTTGATTTTAAGATTTTGTTTTACATTGTGGAGGTCATGAATTCTGGATTTTATTGAGAGTAAAAAACAAAAGAACATTTCAAAACACAGTTGGAATAAAATTATTCATTGAAACAGTGAAAATAATGACAGATTATAATCATATAGGTAATAATATTTTATTGAAGGATCATATACGATTTTATGAATATTTAAATTACTCTACACTAATTTAGTAAAATTCATAAAATCATTATATAGAATGTTATATACCATTCAAACAAAGGGGATCATAATGTATGTGATTTCATCTGAATTTACATTCCATTTAGTATTATTTTTTATTATGAACCAATTAACACATATGGGCTATATATACTTCCCCTTAACGTATAATATGATGAATTAATAGTTAATAATGTTATTTTCTGTTTCAATATTAATTTTTTCATCTATGGGGATTCGAACATAATGTTACTTTTCTGTAATGAATGTTCATAACTCAGTTGCCTTCCATTGTGTTATATTTATTATTCATTGCCATTAATATTATATTATTATGTTTATAGTGAAATTAGAAATCATGTTGATTTATATACACTTGTTTTATTTTTATTTATATTGATACAGATAATTTATTTATTAATTAATTATCACTTCAATATTGTGATCATTTCAAGGGTTTAATTCACAATGTTAATCAAACCGAGATTGTTTATTCTTTATTTTTCATAAAAGGAAATTATAATATCATTATTTTATCAACCCTATAATTCTATAATTCTCTTGCAATTAATGATCATTTCCATTGATGTTATTATTCTTCTATACTTTCGTACATAAAATTATTAGTGAAATGTCTTAATAAAATATGACATCATTTATTTCATAATTCAGAAATATGTTTTCTTACTAAACCATTTTTTCTATAAATTAGCTCAAAATATTTTATTTTCCTGTTTAAAATTTATTTATCAAATGACATTTTTACCAATTTTTTATCTTTTCCAATTATTTTCAAATAAATTTTATTGCCACATTCCAACAAAAGGTATTTTCTAAAAAAAATTATAATACATAATAAATTTTAATTTTACCTTGTATGGAATAACACAACATCATTCAATTGAAGCTTACATTGAAATTTTAAATATTTATTTATAATCAAAATTGTTATATTATTTTATTTCAATGAAAAGTATTTCCAAAATATTTTTCAAACTGAGATTTATTTTCCCTCAATAATGTTTTTAAAGATCATTTTATTGTATTCATACTAATCAATGGAAACAACCCTCAAAATTACACCAATGGGTACACATAGTATTGATTCCATCCTTGTTATTTTTATGGATTAATTATTATTATTTTACCAAAGGATAGTATTGAAATTCACTTCATTGTAACATTTTCATAGTAATTAACTTTCCCTTGACCTATTCACTTTCAAATGACCATTGATCATTAACATTCCTTTAAATATTCACATTATTTATCATGCATATGATTATATCCTAAACCATATTACATTTTTAAATATGGTCCTTACATTAAGATTTATTCGATTAACTAGGTAAATATTGAAAATGATTTATCTTTTAATCATTATAGATATTGGATGAAAGGGATAATTTGTGATTAATTAAAATTATTATTCAATATATTAAGAATGATTAAATACTACAAAAATTATTAATGTTTAGTTAGTGATAGACCATCCATGTATCTGTAGTCTCATGAGTTAAATAAATTGGCTAAATCAGATAGTTTTTTTGAGTAGTTTTAAATTTTCCATCTAAAATATCTTGATGATAGATATATATTGTTCCTAAGATAAATTAAAAACAATAATAATGTATTCCTAGAATTTAAAATACAATTATTATTATTCCAGATATTTTCAGCAAGATAAAATCAATGGAATTACTTCATTGTCAATATATTAATTAAATTTAATGTCTTTTACCTGTTTACCTTGACATATTTATTTATCCTTATCTATTAATGAATTATTTTTATGTAAATGAAATTTATACACAGTTAATAATATTTCCATTTTGGTTATATATTATGTAATTTCATAAATGGCATGTGTTCTCAGTAATTTATCTTTCTATGCGGATTATTCATAATGAACCGTGATAACTTCTGTTTCACTTAACCCTTGCTGAGAATTTATGCGTTCCCTTATATTTTTTCCCTATGAATCCATGAATTATAAAAAGATTGAAATTCAGGGATACTATTGTTGGAATAAATTTATCTAAAAAAATTATTTTATATTTTATCCATTTAAATATAATACAAGACTTGTGTATCTAACTAGTTTACTAAGAATATTATACTATTTGGTCCATTGCGATGTAAATTCAATGTATCTTATGGAAATGTAATGGTAGTAAAACATGATTTTCACTACTAGGATATAGTGTTTCTATAATATACAAGGAAACTAGTATATATTTTTTATTATTCAACTATCTTCTATATCCATAAGCTTATGAAAGTTATTTGTTTTGAAACATATCATCAAAACAATTTCTGTAGAGGATTTTACCATGATAAAGATATCCATAACTGAGGAACACCCTTGTGTTTTTTTTTTTGGAATAAAAAAATTATATATAAGGATGAAAATGGATAATAGAACTTAAAATATCCAAATATTATGAAATTTTATCTGGTTTCCACTTTTAATCTTTACACACATGTCACATTATGTTATAAGTTGGTAAATAAAATTTCAACTAGTTAATTAAGAAATGTTGAAATTCAACCTAATGAAACCTACATATTTAAAAAATTTATCCCAACCCCAATGTGATTGAGGAGAAATATTATATGTATTGGATTAATTCAATTCATCCTCATGATCATAAAAAATATAAGAAACAAATTTTCCACTAAGCAAGGAATATGGTGTTTAAAAACATACAAAAATAATACCTATATGGATTTCAATTTTCAATAATCCTAAAATCTATAAATTATTAAAGGAATCTTATATTAAAGATATATCAATTACTATATAGTCCAAAATTGAATTTCATAGCACTTAAAAATATATATTTGAGACCCTTCCTTATTTACATAACATAATAAGGTCATTAAAACTATAAAAAATGTACATCATAACTTTTTATCTAGATAAAATACTTGAATACCTCAATACCCATTAAACCGTAGTGGATAATGGATCTAGAATTAATCTTACTCTAGATCAGAATCTTTGACATCTAGGATAAAATATGTATTATCCAACATATTCTAACATTATAATTCATGACCCTAATAAGTGTAAACAAAAACCCATCATAATGATTATAATTAATAACCCTTTTAAGGGCCTTGTGTCTGATTCTAAATTTATGGTAGTTCATTAAGATAATAACATCAATTCTTCTTTATAAACAACAAGGCATCATATTCAATTGGATGCAATCCAATCCATTTAAAAATATATTTATTAAACTTTTAATCGATAATTTGTGGGTTTTTAATAAAAATATCCTCAATTAAAATATTTTGATGCCCGACATATCGATGTAGGATATTATAACTAGTAAAGAAAACCACAAAAAACATTATAGTAAATCAAAATTTAATTTAATTTATTTAATTTTAATATACTCCCATCATTGAATAGAGTTATCTGAAATTATATTTCTTACATCTCTATACTGGTATTGAAATAATTCCCCGCTATTTTTTAAAGCACAAGATTATTTCAGAAATCGGAATATCTTCCCAAAATAAATACTTTTCTATAATTTGTATGAATATATAACTAAATAATGACGTTCATCAATAGATATAATGAGTTTGATGTAATATTTTTATGTCAATCTTAAAAAATGTATTATTTAAAATAATATATTCATGAATGATATATAGAAAACTCATCCATGAAAATTAAATCGTAATTGAATGCATCTTTAGAAGATAAGGTTTGTATTGGGTACCATCACAACCATTCACATGTAGTTAGTTAATCATGATGAATTCATTCCCTCATTGAGTAATCATTTTCCAAATAAATATTATTAATCCATAGAGAATGCTAATGACAGTATTAGATAATGTATTTTTCTCACTTGTAATAGTTATGAGTGTATTAGAATACAGATACTTCACCAGTATTTCATGTGGGTGTCACAACCACTTTTAATGAGTTAAATAAGAAAACTAATTGAACTGAGAAGTTCATATAATATGTTTTTCATTCAAATCCTCACAGGTTAGTATTTTCCCCTCACAAAACAAGTAAATCGTGGAATCATTGATAAGAGGGATGAATATTTAATGATTTTTTTGACATACTTCAGAAATATATCTTTTATCCTTATATTTTAATTGCAAATATATAAGTGAAACCACTTATTCCTTATGTACTGTCTATGGAGTGATTTCATGGTGTCCTTTTTAATTAAATAATTGTTACTGGAATGGAAAATGATAACTAAAACCTTATCTAAACACTATTCAAATATAAGTGTTTATTGAAAAAATTCATGAATATTTTAACACAAATTAATTTTTGGGTTTATAAGAATCATGATTATTTGGAGATCACTGAGATACATTGAATTTATAAAATTGATATGTTTAATATAATCCTTCATTATCCTCAGGTAACTGGATGACTAATTAAATGATATATCATTCTTCCAAAAAAATTCAACCATTTTATATCCAAAATGACAATGAACAAGAAATAATATGTAGTATTGATGCAATCACATCCTACTCTACAAATTCACCAATAAAAAAAATCTCTAAATAAATGGTTTTCTCTACCCATGAGATTTTATATAGATTGAAAATTTATTTTTTTATAGACTCATTATTTCTAACTAAATATTATATTAATGATCTGAAACTCAATATAGTATATTTAATAATTGTATTTTTTTCTATAGATAAATCACTCCATACATGCTCATTATTATTATTAGAAGGATCTTTCAATAATGTAGTAGAGTTCCATTCCATCATTATAGGCATCAAATTATCTAAGAACTAGGGATACTTTTAGTCCACAGAAAATACACCTTCAAAAAATGGTTAGATGTTTCCTTATCTTATTTATGTTTGAGAGTTGATATATCAATCTCTCTTAGAATGTTGGTTTTATTATAGTTCATGTTCTGATAAAGATTTTATAAGAACGTTATTTAATCAACCTATATTCATCAGTCCATATCAGGAGAAACATGTCATTTACACAATAAACTAATGAGTGGTTATTTAGATTATTAGTAATGATAGGATTTGAATCAATGAAGTATATGAAGCATTTCCCATAAGATAGTTTTATCCTCAAGAACTGATGAAACTAAACAGATGGATTTAATAATAGAATTTGAATGTACGCTATGTGTGATCTAGGAAATTGTACATCCATAGATGGGTAGTAAATTTCTTCCTATAATAAGGATCAGTTTCTATGAATGTATGATATGAATGAGTCCTTTTTGGGTTCATCATTGAATTATTTTTACGATATTTCCATAATAATTTTATTATATATATATATTTAGATCCAAATGAATATATATATTTTTTGAAGATATGTACTATAACCAGATGGTGACGTGTTTATTGGATCCAGTGATGTATGAAACATAAGCCATGTGAAAACAATAGGTAATACCAAATTCAATAAATTAATGTCTCGAAGGGTGAATTGAATAGTTTCATAACAATAATCAAGTAACATAATAATAACATTTCATTTTTAAGTGGTATATAAAATTTTTAAAAGAAATATACAATATTTATGTGGATTTGTTTCACTCGTAACCTATATAGGACATCCACTTTTTAAAGGTTCCCCTATCCCATTTAAAAATATATGAATATCATAAATTTATCCATATTAGTTTTAAAATGTGGTGTTTTATTGGGTTCAACCATATCCCAATAAAATTTAAGAAGTTTTAAAGTTCTCATAACCCTAAATGAAATGGTGGATCAAGTAACTCCCACACCTTCAGCCTCTTTAGAAGGTGTTAATTGAAACTTGATATACAATAGTGTTTGAGGCTTTCTCTTTTCAATGGGGACGAGAAGTTGAAGTGGTTCGATAGATGGTAAAATTATCAAAGTAGATGGATGTTTCCAATGATCCAAAGTCATTAAAATATGTTCAACCAACTTATCTATAAATATAAGATATATTTTGTTTAATAATTATACTTATAATATTAGAATAATTTCAAATTCTTTTGTGATTAATAATAAAAATATATCTCTAGTGGATAAGTAAGGACATCAAACCACATAAATAACTACCTTATACTTAGTTAGTGTGACTTATTTTATGATTAAAAATGTATATGGTCTGAAATATATTCTCAATATGATTTTGAATTTTCTATTAGGTTGGTGTTCCCATATTAGGAAATTTAATTTGGATACTTTTAGTTTCAAAACATATTACATTCTGTCACTAGTGTTATGGGAAGTGTATTTAGTAACATTAAATTTATAACCAAAAAAATGATACCACAGAATGGATGTATACATTTGGTGAGGTGCTTATAATTTATATTTTTCAATCTTAATCTGAATTATAAATCGTTGTTGGAATTTATTCAAATAAGGAAACCCATAGATTGATAATTTTGACATTAAATACATCATATTCTTTAGAGTATATATTTAATGTTATTTTTACATGAAGGATCTTATACATCAATTAAAGATAATATTATGAAAATAAATTTAAAAATAATAATAGAAAATACATGACCATAATTATCATGAGGTATTTTAGATGACAATAGACTATAATATTTATTTTTTCATCATATAGTGAAATAAAACATCCAAATTAATGTTTAATTATTCAAAAATGAATGATAATCCATCCATAATAACAAATGTGTTAGGTTGACACAAAATTTCAACATGAGTGTTTTGGAAGGACTATGCGTATTTGATCATCTTAATGTGATCTTTGTGATAGTGATTTTTCAAGAGTTTGTTTGTGTAATGTTTACTGATGGAATATGGGCCTTAATTATTCTATAGTCTCTTCTAAAATCATAGATGTGATGGTTATTATTTTTTGAGTAAATCCATTGAAAAATTAAAATAGTGTTTAAAAGTATATGTTATTTTCTCCCATAAGAGAAATAAAATGGTAAGATAAGAATAGGGGGGATAAGAAAATAGTTGAGAAAAATTTATAGGGCCACAATCAATATTCATGAATTAAAAGAAATATAGTTTCTTTAACAATAATTTTAGATATCATAGGTTATTTTTGAGAAGGTTCACTTATATATTTTATTCTAAAGTCACAACAAATGATGATGAAAGTATATTATTACTATATATTGTCAGTCTATTGAATCCAAGAATCATTAATTATTATTATTCATTTCCATCAATATTTTTGAATTGGACATGGATTATTCTTTCTCCCTAATATTCAATAAAATATATCTTATAGATGTAAAACTCAAAAAATACAATGAAATGCTTACGATAACATAAAAATAAGAAGCTAATACTTTCTAGTGTTGAAATGTTTGTAAAAAATACAAAGGATAAAAAAACCATTAGTCTCAGGGGGTTAGTGGTATGGGCTGTGTTTTTTACAACATTTTATATGTATTTTTAATTATAATATTTTTTAAATGGTGGTGTTGAATGTTGTTAGTGATATAACATTTTACCTTTTTATATGTGTGGAATCATTCAATTGTTCTAGTACAAAAAAATCCAGATACATGATTTTTTTCTAGATCATTTAGGTCACATAAGTAGAAAGTTGATAAGATACCTTCTTAAAAAGGGAATAATTATGATTGATCATGTGGAGATTAGAACATACAATGTGTGTATCATTTTAATGAAGGAAAAAAAATTAGAAATCATTATTTAAGTTCTACTGCCAATGAGATAGATTTTAGTGTTGTTATATATTGACGTATATTGAATGGAAATGGATCATTCTAAATGAAGATAATTTATTTTTATTATGATATATAATTTTGGGACAAGAAAGGTTTCAAGGTCCATTATCAATAATATGAAAGTGGTTTTTGATAGCATTGTTCAATAGAGACCCGTGGTTGAATTATTGGTTAGTTTAATGCATAATTACATGGGTCACAATAATCATGGTAATATAGAATAAATTATTTCTTATGATTTTATTGGATGAATGGAATATTTATTGAGAGGAATTTTCGATCAATATTATAAAAATTTTGTGTGTTAGAGTAGAAGAAATAGATTTCCTTTTATGGATCAATAATCATGAGAAATATTTCATGTTTCCCAAGGTGTTATGTGATGAATATGTGAATTATGTGGAATATCCCGCCATCATAAGTCTTTAAAATCAATGATAGATTTATCATCAAGATAATTTTGGGATTATAAAAATGTTCAATATTTCTCACCATAATGAATTTTTATTTATTTATTATACCCATGTTAATTATAGGGAAATGGGGAATAGAGAAGAAAATCATTACAATGTTTAATTATAGGATACTTTAATAATACATTATATTTCTGACAGAAGATGTTAGTTTTCAAAAGTTAACAAGAATATTAAAATTTTAAAACAATTATGGGATAAAATGAAAGAATTAGAACAATGTTGAATCTATATAAAAAATAATGATGGATCAGTGGTGCATACCATGGTGGATGTAAATGTATCTCAAAAATATTTTTAAGGATTGGAAGAACATAGGATCAAGATGATATTGATTGTATATAGGGTTCTATTTTGGATATAAAAATATTATGAAGGTTCTTCACAATCTATAATTACCCAATCATAAATGAATTTAGGTTTCTCCTGGAAGACGTTCAAAGGATTTAGTTCTAGCGATATAATATCTATAATAATTGAGGATGTTATGATAAGTAAGATGAATCACTAAATGTTTTAGATCTATCATTAATTATATAGTTCTAATAGAAGGAGGAAATCCAAAACACTTGAAATAAGTTTTATGTCTCCATCAATCAATTAATTGAGATTTAGAGAATAATAGCGAAATATGATCCATGTAATTTATATGATCTTTAGAAATAATAGGTAATCTTATATGAATAATGGCTTCGTATAAAGAAATATTTCATATATATAAAAGAATTTGTTCAAGGAAAACAATTGTATATGGATTGTTTAGTATATATAATATTTCAATTGAAGGGATGTGTTTATTTCTTCAAAAAAAATTTCTATTTTGTATGCATTAAAAGATATTTATGGTTCTCAAAATCATTGTAGAACAAGGTATACAACTCTAATATTGATTTTTGAATAAATATTTTCTTTTTTGATTTTTATTAGTGGAAATTTATGTTGATCCACTAAAAAAATTCATTGTTCTATAAGAAACATGGCGTATAATATCATATTGATAAATTATGGCCTAAATAAAGAACCTAGGTAGTGAAAAATAATTTTGAATCCATTTAAGATAAATAATAGTTAGTATTACAAAATATAAATCATTTCTTCTATCAGAAGGTTTTTAATGCTGAGATATTAATCAAAAATAAGTTGGAGGTGAATGATTTACTCTTGGATATTTGGATAAGACACATTGAAGAGTTTATTATTATTTAATATAAAAGGTTCAAGATGAGGGATCATGAAAAGGAGAAATATAATGTTGGGATGATAACTGAAAGGATCTTAATGAACATAATTATGATATTATCATTAATACATATCATCTATAAGATTGTGGAAGGAATTATAATATCCAAATTAAATGTTATCTTTACAAAATTAATCAAAAGATAGATTATATTGGTATTATCTAATGTTTCTCACATGTATGCACTTTTATTAAATTTAAATCATTTCTTTGGTTTTTATTAGTCTATGTCATCCTAAAAAAAATTTATATACATCAAATACTGAATTTTTTCCATGGTAAATCCATGTTATATGTAATAGCGATAGGTGTTGTCCATTTAAGCCATCCCATGTGGCTACATTTTCATCTCCAACATAGTTTTTTATTATTCATTCTAATAAGAAATATAAATCATGTTTTCTTTTTTGGGATCTATTCATATCTATACAATTGAAACAATTTCCCATGATCTTACCATTGAATTGATATATTCGTTTTACATGATTCCATCTATTCCAATATCATTCTAGGACTCATTCATTGACGATACTAACACATCCTTATACATGTACATTTATGGGATTAATTTTGTGTCAAACTACTTCAAATGGGGTTTTGTTGTGTCTATTGGAATCAACCATCCATCCATTATACTATTTAATATTTTTTATCAGTTGATCATGTTTTGGAACATGAATATTGTGGTTTTGATAGGTGGTGATTTATCGTATATAAGTGGTAAATGGATTACCACTTTAGTCAAGAGACATGATAATTTTCATTAGGCTTTTCATTTTTGGATTTCATACACACTTAAATTAAATTATTTTTATAATGGGAGCATAAGAATATCTTTGGTGTTTCGAATTCATATATTAAAGTATTATTAAAATGTTTTATACCTTGGTTGACTCGATTTATGTAAAACAAATCTGTATTTTTTTTCATCAGTGTACTATGATGGGAACTGGTTTGTCAATTTATTTTTGATAAAATATTCTCTATATTTATCTAGATTAAATACTCATGTTTAAAATGAAACATTATAAAAGATAATACTTCCATATAAGAAACATTGTTATATTATTGAAAAATATAAGGGCACAAAAGGTTATATTCATGTAGAAACCATGAGGATATTATGTGACTATTTTCACATCCTCATCTAGAAAGGTAAATATAATAATCCAATGTAGTATGAATTTTTTAGTTTCTCTATTGATTTTATATGACTTGGTTGATGACTAATCTGATCCATCCTCCTCTATTCCTGATATTGGACTATATGACTATATTTCGATTTTCATCCTTCAAGTGGTGAGTTTGATATATCTAGATACTTGTATCACTTTGATAATTTTTATATAGACATGTGTGAATATTTATGTATTTTAATCCTTCTTTATAATGGATTTCTTCATGTGGATATTTTTTTCCATAGTGATATCTCACACAAATGTTGGAATTCTGTAGATAGAACCTAACCATCAATGTATTTTCAATGAGTTAGTGACTTCAGTATCAGATTCCTATATAGCACTATCATCTAAAATAATGATTTCTTCTGTAATATATATTTACCATTTAGAGTCCTTTTATGAGTAGGGAATAATTATTTTACACTATCCCTCACAACTTATGATGTTTAAAAACAAAATTTTGAAGTGAAATTTGAAATATACCATATTTGGGAACATTATAATAACACTTTTTCTTCATTCTTATTTTCTCCTATTATGAATAATATATCCAATACCATTTCCAAATTTAAAAAAAAATTCATACCTTAGTTGTCTTGAAGATAATTAATTTCCAAACCTTTCTATCCTTACATCATGATTTACACAATCAAATTAGATTATAAGGCTGTTTTATATTTGGATAATTTTTATTTCCAGACTAAAAAACATCATTCAAATAGATTAATTTTTAATACAGTTATCAAGACCAAAAAATCATGAGTTTATTTAATTTTCATTATAGTTACTCATTCTATATTAAATTTGATAATTTCCCAAAAAAAACACATTTAGGTCTTCTGGAAGGATCATCTACATGTGAACTATATTGGGTATTCTAATCAATATTCCATTGTAATTTTTATTCTCTCATCCTAATCTGTGTTTATATCTATAATATAAGAAAACTTTGTGATGGTGGAAAAACCAAACCTCTACCAAAATAATTTCTTGTTTATTGTGGGTGAAAAAGAAATTTTTTTTGGGTATATAATAGCAATATTAATAATCATTTTTATAATATAGTATGATTGTTATAAACATTAAAGTATATTAATGATTATAAATTCTTCATAACTCTTAATAGTATCATGGACCATGATAATTCAAATTATAACTTCACCATGACTAATAAAAAGATGAGAAATCATTGAATCTATAGTGTTATAGATAGATATTCATCAATCATGAAATGTATTTCTTTATTCCATCAATAAACTAGATTTTTTTTAAATATATCATTTTGGTAACACTCGAAATTATATATATCCTAGAATGTCTCATGGAACCGACAAAAATTTCATATCATCAAAGATAATTGTACTAGAAAACGATTTAATGATGGTCATTTTCATGTACTATGATTATTATATAAAATGGCATGCATTGTTGGCCATCCAATAATTTTTTTATAAGATTCATAGGGGACCTCCAAGAATGTAATAAAAAATAGCATAAAAATTATTCCTATTTGGAGAATCTAAAAATAGAGATTCACCTAAAATAAACTAGTCTTCAAGAATGATGGGATGATGATGCATTTTTACTCCATACTATTATACAAAAACTATTATTTAAGGAGCTTATCAAGGTGTAGAAAATTCCTTATAAAAAATATAAATACAAAAATTATTGACGGAAAATATAATACTATATAAATTCATTCAAAAACAAACGAAATACATTTTTTGAAGTAAGACATTGTCATTAGTGATAGAGATTATACTTAATATGTTCAATGTTGTTATAAACTTATTATTCATCATTTATACTAATTTTAATAGGGTATAAATATTGATATAGAAATGGGATATCCAAGGGGAGGTATTTATATGTCCTTATTTAATAAAATCCCTAGATATTTGGAATTGAATATGAATAAAAGAATAAAAATAATTCCTAAAGAGGAAAATATAATGGTGGTGGTTAGTGGAACCAATATGATCAAATTTCATAGTCCAAACATATTCCCATAATATTTTTATGTAATATCATGATATATTATTAATTGGGAACTGAATGATTTGGTGTATGAATTTTCTGGCAAATCCACCCTTTATAGTGTAACTCATGAATTACCTATAATACTCATATTAAAGGTAAATCAACTAATCACTTTTAAAAAATATAAAACAATTAGTTTTTTAATCTTTTAAATTAATTTTTTAATAAAATATTCAATGAAATATTTCAAATGTATCTCCCAAAATTGATATATAAGAAACAAAATCGGTTAGATATTAGAAAATGAATACATGTAGTTATTAGTATGGAACAAAAGATGATAAAAGATATCAATGTGATGTCACTTGGGACCAACATGATGGTAATGATCAATATGGATATAAATAATTATAGAATAATAGAGAAAATTATCTTACAGAAATTAAAAAAAATTGGCTTCTCGGAGTGCGGGTGTGGATTTTTATTTCATTTTTATTAATCTCTTTTGTATTATGTATTTATTATGTGGAACAAATTCGATTCATTATAATTATTTTTGGAATTCCCAATTGCCATGAACATTACCAAATTCATTTTTTCACAAGTTGTTCTCTTTAAAAATTGAATTGATGTTATTTTAAACAGGGAGATCTATCATATGTGGGGTATATTTAGTTTTATGATATCCTATCTTATATTCATTGAGGATTAATTATTATTCTATATATATGGAATACAAAACTCAATTATTCGTAATATTAGTGTCCATTATGATAATAATAGGTGGATCTCAAAACATATCAACACTTATAAGATAATTGTTCATATATCTAAAAATTGTATACTAGGATGTATGAATAAGATTGAGGGGTGGTTGGGTGTTTCTAGAATAGAATTACATATCAAAAAATTGGTCCTAAATTTATTATTATAGGAAACACATTTATATTTCTTATAAATCTATTACCATTTTCATTTTTCATATTAAGAATTCGAACACCACATTTCAATCACATGGTTTAAGGAACACTCTAGTTAATAATGTGTCTCCCCCATTATTATACATGGGACATCTAAAATCAGGGATATGAAATTTGTCATTAGATATTTATAATTCATGATGTATAAAATTCTTTTTCTTTCACACCATGAAGTCAAATTTCACTAGTCACGATTGAATCATAAATACAAATAAAACAAATAAGGATGTGTAAACATAATATTATAAAGGAAATAATGAACTCCATTCATGAAATAGTTTGGGGGAATTTATTTCAGGACACAATATTTTGGGATGGTTTTTTGAAGACAAATATTTGATTACTAACCACCATGTGGTCAATGATACAAATACCACTATATCAATGTTGTGTACTTTCAAAATAACATTGTGAATTTTCATGGATATTTCTTAAGGTATTAGGGAGAGAATTGTGATAATAATTTGGAGGGATAACTAGTACAAAGATCCAATGTTTATCATTGGGTATATGATACAAGATATCCCTTTTATATAAAAAGATATCATTCCAATTTCGTCAATTTGATTCTTTATAATGATCATAGATTATTATTTTCGAATATAAAATTCTTATAGGAGTCATAACATTATGTTATCACTAAACTGAGCTGGGATATTTTTGTATTATAGAGGTATATAAGATCTCCATAATGGAAAAAATTACAAATTATTGGATGAAAATGTTTTCATATAAATATATTCATATCAAATATATATTTTTTAAATTCATATAATTCATATCTATACTATCTCAAATAATTTTGATGTATGAGACAAAGGAGTAAAAGAGAACTAAAAGTATGTTTACTATGAGATAAATAATTTTGAATCTGTAATGAATGAATATGTTTAATGGTAATAGGATCATTATATTTGTTATATTATTGGGGGATAATTTTTTTAATGACATGGTTTGGCTACCTAAATATTATTTGGGCTGTTCATTTTCCTAATAATGGTCAATCTGATATAGAAAATCAATCAAATAAAATTTTATATTTACCATGATGTTGGATTGTTTGAGAACATCTCAAAGATGAAGATATTATAGTGGGTATAAATTTTGTATATGATTAAAATTAAATTGTATTTTTTTCTATTAAATTATTATATGTTCAACCAAACATAAAGATAATATGAATTACAAAAGTTATATAATTTTCTACTATTAACTATAAATTTTTTATATAGGAGATACACCTAACTAATGATAGGTGAGGTGGAATTCACTGATGAAAGGAGTTAAGATAAATATGGTCGAACATTTGGATATGTTATAATGTCTACTTGTGGAGGCATCAATGATAGTATGGGATTTTTGGGGCTTGAATAAAGTAATATTTATAAAAAAGGTTGTTGTATAATTGTGGATGATCGAACCTTGATTTGTAGAATTATTTTTTCTAGTAATAACAGTGTTCAATTATCAAATGTGGAAAATGAATCATCCTTATCTCCCAAATTTTTGTTAGTGAACCTTCCTATTTATTATTCCATTTACAATTACATCATAGTGTGTAGAATATTGTTATGTATAATGTAGATGATTAAAATATTTTTTTGTGGGTAGGTGGATATGATGCATAAAATTTATTCTTCAATGGGAGATTTTTTTGATATAATATAAATTTAAAATATTAGTGTATATATCCCCCAATAATGTTTGAGTATTATCTATTGAAATGAATATAACTTTACAATTTCATAATGCATGAATTTTTAATTTTTTATTTCACCCATTATACAAAATATATATATAATTGTCAATTATTCTATGTATATGAAAAGGTATCTCATGAATCATTGATTGGAAGACTACTTTATTCCATTATCTGTAAAGGGTAAACATTTCTCAAGAAGATGGGGTTGTTAGATGGATCATAGAAATTATATGAATAGAGTGCTGAGATTATGTAAAGGAGACATTCTAGTATCCCAACAATTCAAAATTGAAAATAATATATGTATCTAGAAATGATTTAGTAACAAGGAATTTTTTTTAGAATTTATAGGGGATTTATCCACATAAATAAGTACTATTTTTTTTGGTTTACTTATGGAGGAAGCACTTTAATTTTATTATCAATACTATAAAATGTTGTTACATTAATGACCTCTAATATCAAGAACACTACTATAATAAACACTGGTAAATCGATAACATTGCTGAATGTTTTTTTGATTATATCTAAGGAAATATAGTGAATGTAATTATATTCCATGAATTTAATACTTCGATCTTTATTGAAATTAATATACTTAAGAATTAATGGAAAAAACATCCAATAGAGATATTACCATCATAATATATTTTTATTTATATTAAATAAAAACCAAGTTGAATGGATTATTTTTGAATATATAATATTTCTAAATTAGAAATTATAATACAACTAAAATATTTTAATACATAATTTAATCATTATTACATTTCAACTGGTTAATTCGTCAGAAAATATTAAACATACGTCACTCTACAATCTCATGAATACATTCCCTGGATAATGAATCCGTCCTATCCCAAATCATAATATACTCCCCCATATTTATTTTTACATCTTCAAATAAATTAATTTAATTTTAATTTTATAATATATTCAATTTTATTAGTTCTTGATTTATTTCATCATAGTGACAATAATAAAACTTCTTATCATAGAACCCTTTGAAGAAAACATTCGCAGGAATTAATTTTCATTATAATTCTCCATATAATGAATTTGAAAATCTAATTATTACATTTTTAATACACATAAAAATTAAACCTAAAATATGTTTTGGTATCTTTAATTTTCTATCATTGTCTTTATACCATATAGTGTATTTGATATAATTTTTTATTTTCCCTACATTGAAAATTTGTTGATGGATATATTTTTTATCAGATTCTTGGTGTATGTCTCTATTCGTTCACCATTATATTCTTAATTTTATGTCTATTTATTCCTAAAGAGGAGTTTATAATTGTGGCCTCATTATTTATATATCAGAATAGGGATCAATTGGTATCTCACATCCATTGGCCATATTGGGATCTTTGTTGTGTTTTCTAGAAATTGTTATTTATTAGGTGATATTTTGGGAATTATTTTTGGATGTTTAGAGTAATAAATCAACATTGTAGTTTCACTTAACTATTTAGTAAAATAACAACCATGATGAAATTCATATTTTTTCATTTTTAGTTATACATAATTAATCCATGTTTCGTACCCATTTGACTCACAGAAGGAGCTTCCATGTGATGATTTATACTTCCTAGAATCTCCACAATAGAGTCAACAATATGAAACTATTTTTATCAAAATATGGTCCTTTAACCCTATTGTATTTTATTTTACACTTTTTTCTTCTTATAACACATCTTTATCATTGTACATATTTTCATCCCCCAATATATGGAATTTATTGAGAAAACTATGTTTTGATCCAATCCATTGAATTTTTTACCCAAACTAGGGGTTAATGGATTTCCATACACAATATTTTTACTTGAGGGATAAAAACCTCTACTAATCCATTAATTAAACTATATGGAACAATTTTAGCACACCTTCATTCCACATGTATCATTTGTTCTACTACTATATATATTGGCCATACCACAAGATCATTACCCTGGGAACGTGTACTATTGGTTAGAGTACCATATCCTTGATATTTTAAGACTATTTTACTATTGGGGTCATAAATTGGGTTAAAAAATAAATTATGGGGTTCTGAATGCTTATCTTATTTAACATAAGTTTAATTAAATCCAAAATACTGAATAACCTTTTCATGAAACAGTGTATGAGCACCTCACAGATTGATCCTCACTCTCTACTACATAAGGAAGACTCGGGACAGATACATTATATAAATCATTTGTATATATATAATTGATAACAAGTGGCTTATTTTTACCCTCATTTTATAGGTGAAATCCACCTCTAATTGAAACCCTATTAATTACGTGATGCTACAATTTCAATATTTGACCCAACCCGAGGATTCAACAATTATAATTTATCCATGGATTAAACTCCATTAAATGGTGAAATATAATTTCTTTTCCAATAGTAATCACAAATCAATTTATGGGGGTTTGATACATATGAATCACTTAATATATATTTTCAACGTATCGGGTGAAAAAAGTACGTAAAATTATCATCATAATCATGAATTTTTTCAACAAATTATACAGAATTTTGATAATTTCTATATTTTAAAATTCAAATGGATGATTAGAAAACTAAATAAAATCCTAATGTAGGATTATTTATCTATATTATTAATCTTTGTACCCATCTTAATAAAGGAAAGTAGAAACATATTATATATTATAGAATTTGGACAATGTAGTGCCAATGCCATATGATACCAAAATTTGCATGAGGATATGTTGAGAGACATGGAGATGCTATGGCTCGATGAATTTCAAAAGAGAAAGATGAATCTCTTGGGTCCTATGTTATAGCATAATAACATTCATCGTCAATGAAGTGACTGATGAATATTGGAGTGATGCGAGAATAGTAATGGGAATGAAGGGAACAATGTTTACAATATAAGAACTATGAATCCACCCCACACCCCTCCCCCTGTCGAGGAGGGAAGTAGGATGATGCAACCATTTCCACCCACTTCGTTACCTTTATCATGAGGGTGAGAGGTATGAATAGTATTAGGGTTCACACAAAACCCATAAATCAAAACCTAGTTAAACACAAATAATAAAATTGAACTATCACATAATATAAAATCATTAATAACATATAGTGATGGGATAATTAATGATTTCAGGTAGTTATTTCCATATAAATTTATATTGATGTTAATATTGTGGGAATATACGAGGTAGTGGTTTTCCTCTATGATAATTGGGTCACATAAGATAATGTAATGATACGCAATTAAAACTATTTCATAGAAAGTAAATATTGAAAAAATTAGTGGTCTAAAAGACGTAGTGGTGGATATAATAAAACAATTATCAATTGATAGATTATCACGATGAATATTTGATAAATTTTATGTGCATAATGTGTTTGGAATTCTAAAAAATTATCATTTCTATGTGTTATATAAATGTGCCAAATGGAGGAATGGTTAGTGTAACAAAGGAATTTAAGAACCAGAATCATGTCACATGTGTGTATATTATCATATAAATAAAATAAAATTTTGAAAGTAGAAAATAAAAAGAATAAAAAGATATCTATTTTTATAAATGAATATACCTTTTTTAAAGGATATGTAATATTCCCTAGTAGTTCTATTTAAGGGTAATGTGTAGTGATTGAAAAATTTATAATAGATCATAAGTTGAGATGGTTTTATATCAAATTGAATTGACTATAAATAGGCGAATACAATAAGGTTAAATGGTATTGTAACCCTCACTTATCATTCAGTAACATTAAATTATGTTGGGGAATACCTAATACATTACATGGGAAAACACCCAAAGAATGTAATAATCTTATTCCTTTAGAACCATGGAAATATAGAAATTTCTATTTAAGAGAGGTAAATTATCTCCCACTAGGTTCTTATTGACTAGACCCCTTCTTAGACACATAAAATATAATTCATATATTTATAACCTATGTGAATGGAATCATATAAAGGAGTGAGATAAGATTTTCAATAATGGTAAATAATTGAGATATGTAAAAAAATCACGAGATCAATAGTATGTGAATAGGATAATTAAACAAGAAAATCATACCATGTACATCAATGTTCATTAAAAAGATCCTTGAATAAAGATTGGTAGTTTATATGAAATTAATCATAATGAAATGAAGAACAAGAGCCATGAAATCATAAGATAGAAATAAAACATGGAATAGTAGAAGAAAAATAATCATATAATAATGAATTCTATGGTAGTCAATGAATCCCTTACAAGTCCATCTTGGTTGTATGATATCACTTCCCATACCATCTTGGTATTCATGGATCACTCCCACATCCATCTTAGTGGAAACAATACTTTATGTCTATGTCATGGGATTTAAATATTTTCCCAAATCATTGGAGGGAGATATTAGTCCCACCAATCTCATAATGAATGCATATATACATACAACACAAGATCAAAAATAGGCATTTCATAATAAATTAAATGTAATGGGTATCATAAATATGTAATAATATCATATTCTAAGGTAAAAAAAGCATGTCTCTTAATCATTTTATCAAAGAATAACCCCTGAATGAACCAGAATTCATAAGCATATAACCCATGAAAGTGAAACTGATTTTTTAAGCATCATTCAATAAAACATAAACTATTTAGGGAAATAATATGAATGGATCCCATGGATCATTTCCATGAAAGACATGAGTAATACCAATGTATGTCATCTTATATGGGAAATAATTTGGAACGACCTATTAAAAACATTTATTGAGAAAAATATAATTTTCTCTTTGATAAAATTTTCATTTATAAAAATTACATGAAATATTAAAGTAAAACATTATCACTAAAAATATCTATTAAATATTATAAAGTATTCCTCACAGAATTGAACATCTTTAAAGAGGATAAATCTATTAATTAGGGATAAGTTAAAAAGATACATTATTTTCATACTTTTTCAAAAAAGTCAAAAATTTCCTCGTATGGAAAATGTGACAATGACTATCATCACAAAATGAAAAAAAATAAAATAAATCATTTGATATAAATGGTAAAATTATTTTGAATATAATTTTTAAGAAACATGGACTTAGAAGATAAATATTCCCAGATAAATACTTATGTATAAACAATCACAAATAATAATAAGATTGTAAAATTAAACCATAAATTAGGTATGATTTCCTCTGTACATTTCTAAATATCTGGTATAAAGGAATAATAAATTTAATTAACATATAAGAGAAAGAAATTAGTAAGAATCACATTGCAATGTGTACACGGTAAACCATATGTACACATGATGGGCGATATCATCCCCTTAATTTTGAAATGGTTTGGGAGTAGATGGTATGTGTTCTCTTTCCAAATAAATCTCTTTAGTATTTATAATATATATTAATTATTTCTGTCATTATATACATCCCAATAATGTAATGATTAATAATATATTACACCACATTGTGGTAAAGGTTGGTCGTATGTACACATATGTGGTGATTTCATTTTTCATAGGACGGATAAAGGATGAATATGGTTGTCCCATAGTAATAATGACATATCATTATATAAATGATACTTGAGATATTAATTTATAAAGGAAACAACACAGGAATAGGGTTGGGATGTATAAATACTCTTGGGAGTGTTGATAAAGGGTATTACATCTTCTTTGGTGAGCTCCCTTTATATATCTACTTAGCGACACTAGAGGTTGTATTTTGAGAAGACCAACACCTCCAAAACTTGGATTACGATGTAATGAGGATACATTGGAAGGTTTTGGTTGAGATAGAAGGCTCAATGTAGTGCGAGGAAGTGAAGTATAAGGTTCTTTTTTATAAATTATGGGAGGGGCACTCTTGGAAACTCGTACAATATTAAATTAATATGAATTAATTATTGATTTAAAATAGATCTAAAGTGAGTTATTTTAAAGCTAAGGCACGGATTGATTGATGTACTGTAAAAACATATTTTTAGATATGTGTAGGTATCAATAATAAATATTAATTTTGGCATTAACCCTTAGTTAAACCTTTTTTACTTTTACCATGATAACATGGGTTTTTACTCTTTATGGTTATTATAGTAACTGTAAAATGAAAAAAAACCATAAATGGATCATTGATGATATTTTTGACCTTACTATAGTATTTTGGAATATATATATATATATTTTAATTTCATTTAATAAAATATTATTTATTTTAATGTATTATTTATCACTATTTTGATATTATTGAATATTTTCCTTTTATAAAGTATCATATTATCATAATAACTTCGAACCAAAAATTCTAATATCTCAATAATATGTCAAAATCAAATATAAAATTCATGGTTGAAATTAGTTATGTCAAATTATATTTATTTTAAAAAAATTTAATATAAATTATTTGATATTTTCTTTATTTAAAAAATTTCTACATCATCATTTTAAAATCATTAAATTAAATTATTTTTTCTGAAAAAATTATAAATAATTAACTAAAAATGAAAAAAAATATGAGTTTTAAAATTAATATTTATAGTTGAATTTAACTTCTCTAAAAACCTATATAAAAAGTTTATAGTAATTAAAAATTGGTGGATGCCATTTTAATATTGTATTTTAATAAAATATAACAAATGTCAAATTTTTACCCAAATTTTAGCTACATTGATATGATTCTGAATTTCTCAAACCTTCTCATCCATATCTTCAATGATCCTGGGTCCCTATATCATTTTCCTCTAACTTTATCCCATCATGTTAGAGTTCAACAGTCTTCCCATATATGGCTTTATATGGAGCCATATAAATGGTTGAATTAATGATATTATTGTTCGAAAACTCAACTAGAGGAAGGTGTTGATCAAAGCCACCTATAAAATATATATAATAAGATATCATCATATCCTCTAGGGTTTTAATTTTTCTTTTGGACTCAAAATATGCTTGAGGATGATAGGTATTGCAGAAACTGAATTTAGTATCAATTTCTTACTGAATACTTCATCAGAATTTTGAGGTAGTCATTGGGCCCCAATCAGATAAAATTTAATGTGTTTCTCCATTATACCTTAAAACTTTCATAATGTATATCCTAGAATGTTCACTCAATAATAATTCTTATCTGATAGTAATGATGTGTTCTTACATAATAAGATGATCGACTACCATCAAAATAGCATTAATCCATGTAGATATTTTTCAGAGACAAATGAAAAACTAGATGGTGATGTTCTCCAGTTTCTATTTTGGTATAGGTAGTGGATGAAAAATCCACTTATATATTTTTTCCATATACCCATAACATGATATCATATCATGCACTAAGATACGAACTCTACAATATCTCTCTTCATGTCTCCCCATAAGAAGTAATCCTTAAAGTCTTTTTACGTCCTCATATTTCCAAGATGAATATCTAAAGATGATATTTGAGATTCCTATAAGAGCTCCCAATTCAAATATATTATGGAAGGAATACATGAACTATTATTGAACCATATAATTCCATCCTGATCAATGATAATCTCGAGAATATTTTTTACCTTCTTTTATAGCTCCACATCGACTTGTGCCTCTTTAATTCATCACAATGATTGAGGTTGAAACATTAAATTGAAAAAATGTAAGGTTTTCCCCCTTACATAACATTTTCATGGCCCTTCCATTTATAATTAAAAAATATTGAATACTCTGGGATCCTCTTCATGCCAAATCTAGCATGATCTTTTCAACTCAATGCATCAAAACATTGTTTTATTTCATTGGGTGGTATTGCATTGACCTGTCATCACCCTTTTTCAACCATAACCATATTATGTGATGAATGATCAAATACATCTATGTTAATACATATTTCATGGTTTTATGATTGTTATATATATAACTTTTTCAATATAGATAATGACTCAATATAATTAATTACATAAATGCAAAATATAACTTCAAATCATGGATTGGGTAATTTTTATCATGAATCATCAACAATCATGAGGAATAAGAAATTAACATGTTGTCCTAAATAATAATATAACAAATTCATTTCATGGAATTAATACTATAGATTGAAAACCCTTCAACACTATAGGGTAATGTATTTCATGGTGCATTGACTAACCTTCTCTTCAGTTTCATGAAATTTTCTTCACATTCATAATTCCAGAGGAACATGGCACCCTTCCGAGTTAACATGTTTAGTCGATTATATAGTAAGAAGAATTTATCAATAAACCATTTATAATATACATCCAAAACAAGAGTTTTACATATATCAATAACCTTGTTAGGTCAAGGCCATATTTCAATAGCATCTATATTTTCCAAATCTACTACTATACATTCTATTGATATTATTTGACAAAAAAATGGAACCTGTTTCTTATAAATTTTTCACTTAGTAAATTTTTTAATATATTTTCTCTTTCCTTGTTGTATTTTGAAAAATTATCAAGTCATTTTAACTCTATTCCTTATTTTTTGTTGATAATATTATCATCTATAAATAACACTGTAAACTGATTGAGGAAATCTATAAAGAATATATTCATCAAATACATAAATTTTTTAGGGGAATTAGAATGACAAAAATGCATCACAATATAATCATAGTGTCTATACCTTGTGTAGAATGTCATTTTTAGATTATCCTTCTTCATGACCCTGAATCTAAAATATCTATAATTATGTTCAATCTTGGGAAAGTATTGAGCTCGATGAATTTGATCAAACATGTCATCAATACGAGAACGATGATACTTTTTCCTAATTTTTTCTTTATTCTAATCCCAAAAATCAATGTATTTTTGCATTGTTTAATATTTATTGGTCACAAGAAGAACCGATTCACACCACATTGACACAATTGGATGAATAAAACCCATATCATGGTTTTCTAGGAGTTTCTTCTCCATTTCATGCACCTAAATTGGATCCATTCTATAGGTGTCATTGAAATTAGTGTAAAACCATGTGTGATATCTATAGAGAACTCAACTTCATTTTTTGGTGGAAGAAGTAATAAATTATTAGAAGGAACACAAAAAAATTCAGGAACAATAGACAAATCATTGATATCAATTTCTTTCACAACTATTTGAGATAAACAACCATTCTAAATGGGAATTAATAACCTCACAGTAGATGTAATCGACCTCATAAGATCATTCTTATTGTCACATTAATAGAAGACTGTAGGTTTGTTTGAAACAGAAATTGTAAAATCCCTTTCATGAAATTTGATGTGGGTTATATATATATATTTATAATCAATTCCTAGGATGAAATCAAATTCATCCAATGGTAGAATGAAATGATTTTCAGGAAACACATTCGCACAAACTTCAACAATAGAGGAATCATAGGTTGGCATGAAGTCATCATATCATCAGGGATTTTTACTACATATTACACATATAATAGTTTTTATGGAATATTATTACCCTCAATAAATTATTTAGATAGGAAATCATGGTTAGATCGAAAATCAAAAAAGGAATTAGATGTTATAGAGTTGATGGTATGTATACCTTTCACCACATCATTATCACATACCTCATATTATTTCACGATCACCTGAGATTTACCCTTATCCATCAACTTATGAGGTTGTTGATGTCTGTCATCATCACCAGTCCTTGGGTGTGGGAACTAGTTATCATTATTCCAATTATCCTTACACACATATCACTAATGTGTGAGATGTAAATTCTATGTTGATTTCTCTCTATGAGTAGGGTTATCTTAATTTTTTCCATCACTTTGACAATCAAAATCCTAATGACCATCCATTCCCCATTTAAAACATTTATTAGACCCATTAAAACAATATCATACATGCTTCTTTCCACATATAAATCATTAAATAAATCCAATATTTATCTCGTAATGTTTATTAAATTCCCCTTTAAACTAAATCTTTCTCTTCATGTCAATACCAAGAGATTGGTACGTGACACCAACCTCTATTTCATCCTTGATTGAATAAAAAAATCTCTTAATATCAACTAATGTATCTGATGGCCAATTCAAATAGGAGACTTTTCTTTACGAAACTAAAAAACTTATTGACTTTATATTATGGGTTGATGATAATTCAAGAAGTGCAACACGTATGTATTTTGAAATTAGCCTTGTTGGTACTAAAATATTAATAATCCCATAACATCAACTCATGAAACACTTTATTTATCTTTGTATAAAAAGTTCATGAACTCTACTTATTGAAAAATATGTTATTGAACATTTCCCTACCATTGGTTTAAATTGAATCATTTTTCCTAATGTTATTAATTACATTCCAACAAAAGTATGATAACCTTCAAACAAATAAATATCAAAAATAAATTTCTTGTGCTCCAAACATTGAAGCATGGATAATATAATTTTATCAGAACATATACATTTTTTGCCAACATGTGGATTAGAATACCCATTGAAAAAATGGTGGGCGTTTCCTCATGAAAGAATCAATAGAATGTTGCTAACTTCTTTTCTCATTTTTTTGTCCACCTATATTTCTATATTGATAATTTTTTTGTGTATAGAAATAGTAGTTTTCATTCTAGATAATGTATAATTTGATTCTGTTGGAGGAAAATCATTGCATTGTCGATAAAAATCACAAATAACAGGGTTCCTTCAGGTTCCTTCTACTAACTAAAACCAAAAATAGTAGATTAAGAAAAATTTATCTTACTGAGGAACCACATATTCAAGAAAGGTTATATGATTTATAAATTATGAATCATTTCTAAATCTATGAATCCTTAGGATCTTCCATGGTTATTCATATATAACATATATTTAAAATAAATTATGGTCAATGAAGTGATTAAGAATTCCCCAAACATGTCCCCCTAGAGTGTCAAACCATGTGTGATCCAAGGCCTATTGTCATGTACCCAGTTACGATTGAGTCATGCCCAATGAACATTGTCAACTTTTTTACACCTAGGTACAACTATGAAATAGACACATCCACTTGAAGAATGCATACTTGGATTTATTTCTATGAAACCACTTTTTCTATGCTTTACCAAAAATCTACATCATTTTTATATACTTTTACTTGTCCTCAGACTAATCATTAGGCATGTCCATATCATTATCACTATTGTTTTCTTATTAGATTTTCCAATGGTTAACTAATCATTACCTATGATACCAATTATAGAGACCCTCAATTTTAAAAAATTAACATTAAATTACATTTTTTGAATAATTAATAATTTTTACAAAATCCCCAAACACCAATTTATTTTAGTTCTTTTTAAACATGTAAACATAATAAATAGTACATAAATGACCTACATTATCTATCAATAGGTTCTTCTTGACTGGGACCCATCATAGACAGATCAATGTTAATACACATCTTCTTAACCTGGGAAAGGGGTACCAAATAAAGGGGTGAGCCCAGATTCTTAGTAAGGGTTAATAAGGGATATTTTTAATCAAAATATTGAGCATAAGTGTATAATAACATGACCATGAAAATATAAGATCATACCCTACATTTAAAATATCATTAATAGTATGATGAAATAATGATGGGATGTTCACATGACAAAAATAATTATGAAATAAAGAAGATGATCCATTGAAACCAAACATAGGAAAAACATGGAATTGAGTTAAAAAGATAATAATATAATAATGATTTAAATTATTATCAACGAATCACTAATAAGGAAATCTTTTGTAGTATGGGTTCAGTTCCCATATCATCTTAGTAGTCATGGTAACCTCTTATGACCTACAATGTAAAGAAATTATTTTATCTCTATCATGTGAGATATAAATCATTACCTAATACATGGGTGGTAGATATAGTCCCACCCACCATATAATGAAATCATATATAAATTTACCATAAAGTCATAAAAAATTTATAACCTATGAAATGAAATGGGTATGATAAACTTATAATCAAATATTAACCAGTGGATAAGATATGAGTTTTATAATCATTTTTTCATATAATAACATGTGAAAAGAAGTGGGGTTCATAACAATATACACATAAAATAGGAAAATAGTTTTAAGTATCATTCCATAAAATGTAACCACTCCATGAAATAATATGAATAGATACAATGGGTCATTTCCAATAAATTCATGAGTAACATTAACGGATATCATCTTTCATGTGAAATATTTTTGAAATATCGTTTAAAAAATAATATTTTGAGGAAAATATCCATTCCTAATTGAAAGTCTATTATTTTATAAAAACTAAATGCAATATTAAAAGAAAATATTTTCATTATATATAAAAATCCAATATTATAAGGGAATCACCATGTAATTTTGATTTCATGAAATACAAAAAATATTTTCATGTTGTACATGTTAAATAAAATTATTATTGTAATTTTTCTCACAAAGTTAAAATTTACATCATTAGGAAAAAATTATTCTATTCACACATGAATAAAAATTAATTTAAATAATTTTGAACTAATTGTAAAAATGTGTTTGGTCACATTTTTATGAAACATGGACATGGAAGATAAATATTCCCTAACAAGAACTTTTTTATAAAAAAATATCCAATAACAATACGATTGTGAAATTACCCCTTACCCTATATATGATTTACATTATAGATATTTACAACTAATTTATTATTAATTAATTAATTATATTAACTTATTGCAAATATATATTCATAATATATAATTATTACTCTTTAGTCGGGTGATAACTGCTTCCTTCTATTATGCGTGTTTTTTCATATAAGAACTAGTTTATATAGAAAGGATATGTTTATGTAATATAAAAAATAATATTAAGGAAATATATGACATATTTATGCATTATATACATTTATATTGTCACTATTTATTGATAATCACAAAGATTTTATTTTTTCTCGTCGTGGAGATGGTAAGTTGTATGTACACAGGGGCATCATTATCATTACATTAATTGAAAATGGAATGGTTGTGGATAGTATATATTATTATTCTAATAGATATCAGTTTTTAATAATAATATATATTAATTTATTCCTATATTATTCATATTCAAATAAAGTGGTGTTGACAATCAAATTACACCATAACATAGATATTGTAGTCTATACTTATGTGCACTTGGTGATTTCATTTTTATAGGAAGAATAAAATGTGGAATACAGTCGTTAAATAATCATAATAACAAATTATAATTTATTTTATACTTTAGATGTTAATTTATAATAATAAAACACGTTCAGATGAAGTTGAAGAAGATATTTTCTTATGAAATTCGGTAAATGTTATTACCTACTCTTCTGTGAGATCTCGCTTGATATTACCGTAGAGATGTTATTGATGGTCTCAATAAAATACCAAAACCTATATGAAAATTATAATAATGTTAGTAGGAAATATTAGGAGGGCATGATCAAGATATAAGGATCATGGTTTTGTGAGGATGTGAAGGAGGAGGTTCTTTTTTATAAAATTGCGGAGAAAAACTCTTGGAAAAACTCAACATATTAAATTAATATAAATTGATTTTGGATTTAAAATATATTTATAATTATTTATTTACATTATAATATGTTTATCTATCAAAATTATATCAAACAATTATTTTTATAGAATTTTATGGAATAATATATATTTTTCCTCTTGTCTTTAATCCTTAGTTAAACCCATTAACTTTTACCAAAACAACCTAGATTTTTAAACTTTAGGGTTAATATAGATTATAAAAAATTAAAAAAACCCATTATATATAATTTATGAAAAGATTAATTTTATTATAGTTATTTTTCCAAATTATAGGTATTTATTATTTTTATATCATTTAGTTAAATATGATTTATTTTAAATTATCAATTATGTCAATTTTCCTACTATTCAGTATTTTTATTTTAAATAATTTCAAATTAAAATGATAACATATAACCAAAAACTTTAATAGCTCTCTAATATTTCATTTTACACTATAAAATTAGTGGAGGTCGTTAATTAGGTCAAATCATATTTATTTTATAATTATTAATATCATTTATATTATATTTCCATAAATTAAAAAAATAAATACCTCATCATTGTGATAGATATAAAGAAATTTTATCTTATATTAAAAATAAAAATAATATATAATGATAAATATAAATTTATTATATTTTAGTGGAATTTTTATTTCAATTTTAGTTTATTTATAATTTAATATTAGAATTTATAATGTTATTAAAAGTGTCTGAATTACATTTTTAACATATCATTAAATATATTTTATAAATTTCATATCTATACATAAGAAGAATAGAAGGGATATAATTTTTCTTTATGGATGATTTTTGTTGAAACACATTCGTCCAACAAAATTAGGACTCATTTTAGTGTATTTTTATTATTATACAATGTTATTCTTACCATTAATTTCCTGACCTACCCATACCTGTATTAAATAAATTTTTATTGATGTTACTATTCATAATATATAAAAAAATTATTTTATCCCATTTGAATAAAAATAACATAATGATTACAAACATTTATATCTATTTTTCAAAATTCAATTTACAAAATTGGAATATGTTTAATTAAAACCCTCTTGATGTGGAGAGAAGGAAAGTAAAATAGAATTTTCAATGTTCAATATGTATTTATATATATAATTTCAATAGGAAAATTATTTTTATGAACAATGCTGGGTTAATATATATATAATTTATCTATGGGGACTTTAAAAACCAATTTAAAGAATAATAAGTATTTAAACAAATACACATTTTTAACTATATTTCATGAAAAAATGTTAGTTCTCATAAAACTACTACAAATTCACTCTATGCTAATTTTTTCATTCGGAATAGAAAATAAAAGAGATTTTATCATGATAAATTTCAACTAGTTTTTAAAAATTATTTTTTTTATTTTTCATAGAAATACATGAATATAAGTTCATTTGAGTAAATAATATTTTTAAAAATATAAAGGAATTAAAAAAATTTATCTTTTTAATTATCAATTTTGTTTATATTTATAAAACCATTTTATATAATATTTGACAAGTAGTTTTTTGGTATTCAAATTACTATTTATAAAAACAATTCCATAATCATGTTTGTTAATTAATTATTAAAATAAAATAATGTTTTGTGGAAACTCGATGTTGGGTGTAACATACGCCCAATCAGTGTGGCATTTTCCACAAGATGTGTCACTATTGTGTGACATGATTTTTTTTATTTATTGAAATTAAAGACATCAATGGAAATTAATTTATTCAAAAAACAAGTTGACAAATAAAAATTGTGTTATAAAAGGTTATTAAACTTTTATAACCAACTATACATGTATGTAAATAGATGAGTGGGGTGATTGATTTATTATTCTTACAATATTGTAATAAATATACTGTATCTTATGATTAATTAAATTTATTTGTGTTTTTTAATATGGTATCACGTAATCTAAACCATGTAAGTCTATTTTTTATTCATTTTGAGTATCATAATTTTATTTTTATACTTTTTTGTGTGATGGAAAATAAATTCCATGTGACTAAGATGGATACTTTCTAATAATTAAAGAAAAGATACAGCATCCAAACATTTCCATTGGGTGTTACAAGTTTCAATGAATTTGGAAATTATTTGAATTTTTTGTTTCAAAAGGGTGTTATTTAATTTGGGATGTTATGAACAATATTGTTGATGAATTAAAGACCCTTTCTGTTATACACAAATTATATCCTGGGTCCTTCTATACATGTAAAATAGCAACTACGATATATCACCAAATAAAAATATTTGGATATTTATATCTATATAAAATTCATTATAGCATTATATTCACAATAAAATATCATTCATATCTGTTGCATGATAACTTCATCCATCATATGCCAAAGTTATTATTGGCAACTACATTCTATAAAAACATAATTAATTTGGGGATGGATTTCAAGGGCCCATTCCCTATAGCTAATATACATTAGATCTAATTCATCCATTCATATAAATTATTATTTTAGAAATTGAATGACATTGTTCCATTATAGTAAGTCAGGAGAATATTATTGAATTATTTCATGAAATAAAACATTTTATTTATATTCAGAGTGCAACCTATAATTATTATAGTTAATTGTACTTCCTTTTATGATTCTAAGATGAGGAGTTTATATTTGGATTTCACCATCAATCTCAATAATTCATCTCACAATCATGCAATGGAAAAAAATATAATAATTCCTTAATAATTTGTAAAATATAATCTAAAAATTTGTGGATAAAGATAAAAATTATTACCATGAAAATATCTTTATTATTTTTTCGTATTTTGGAACCACTTTAAGTAATTTCATGCATGTATCCCTATATATCTTAATGAATGTAATGGTGTAGTATAACCCATTGACGCTAAATTTCCTTTGATTTGGTTAAATTTTTTTGATTAGTTGATTAATATGAACGATTTTGCATCCATTTGGATAAGTATGAATAGATTGGTGACAAAAGGTTACCAGCATTGAACAAAATTTAAGTTTAAAAATATTAGTTATAATGAGCCTTTAACAACATGGATTTCTTCAATACATTCATCTAATGAAAATTTGTATTATTCTTATAAATATGAGTCCTACCTATATTGAGAACTCATAATATAATGCCTAAATAGGAAATTAATTGCACCATAAAATTAGAATCAATCAATTATTATAATCCAAAACTCTACATGGTGTAGAGGATATCATTCCTCCCCCCAATGAAATATTTAATTTGAAATGAATTTCATAAATTCATATGGGGTTTCATTTCTATGACACATGACTATAATCATTACTATACATGGTTTCCATTATAAAATTTAAAATTATATGTTTCATGGTCATCACTTCATAACATTAAATAGTGTTTTACAATGATTTTGTCATAATAATATAAATTCATGGGAATCTCCCCAATTTAGTTAGGCATGAACCTATTTTTCCTCTTACTATGATATTATTTTATCATGATCTATCCTTCCCCCAGGTATCAACATGATCTATATAGATACCTATATCTCAAAGCAACATGTAGAATGATTTGCATTCTCATTATATGTGTAATGACGTCCATCTTACCATTATAGATAAAAACCATAATCTATCATCTTCACTCCATCATTTATTTCACCTTTTATGAAAATATTTACAAATTATTTTCATGTTTTTATTCTCTAAGAATTTATTGGATTTCCCATTAACATTTTTATATGATATAGACATCTATTAAGACTCCAAAACTCAAAGTCACATTTTTTGGTCATTTTCATACTGTATATATGTTCATTATTTGTCTCTTATCATGGATCTAGTAAAACATTATCATTAAATTTAACCCATCTTAAAATATTTCATTTTAAAATGCATTTATGGGTTTTCAGTATGGAAAGAAAATAAAATTTGAATTCTCCCATTTAATATATCATTCTTTGTAAATTTAAAATTTGAATTACATAAAAAACTCAGGAATATTGGTAATTAGTACATATAATAATGAGGTACCAACTAGATATTGTGATGTTATATACACTGCATAACACACACATATCCTACCAATGACATGACTATCTCCCAATAGAATGATCCTATAACACTTTGATCATTTTATAAGATTACAAGTATAACCCACCATTTGAATATGGTTAACATTCATTCTCCATATGAATTTTCAACAGTGTAATGGATAAATTACTCTGTTTATTTTCATCCAATCCTATGTTATTCAAATACTTCATCCTATAATTTACGTTAACCATTTCCTTTATTTAAAAACATTTATGTTTACTGATTCTCATACATTTATTTTTCCAATGGAATCTCCCCTTTCAAGGATTATTGTATCGATACTGGGCTCACCATTCACATTGGGATAAACAATTTGTTACCATTTAAGTAAAACTTAATAATGGTTTAAAATATTGGGCTTGAACATATGAGTTATTTTTTAAAAGAAATATAACATATAATTTCATGCATTTGATATACCCAAATGGAATTTTTAATTCCTAGTGGGTCAATGAAAAACAAAAAATTATAAAATCACAACACATGAAACCAATTAATTGAAATGAGTACTGATGAATTTAATGATTCATCAACATATATGGTGAAATTAGTTGGAATATATGTTCAAAACATTTAATTTTATTAATTTTGAGAAAAATATAATATAATATTTGTTTTATTTATTTTAGGAATGAAAAATTAAAACAAAGTAGATTGAATAGTTAGTATTTAAATTGATTTCAATTGAATGAAAGTGTTTTTTAGTGTCCGGGATTAGGCACAGTTAGATTTTAGAAAATAGAATTATTAATTCATGAATGGTGTGAGAGTCCTGGCATGGAAGATCCAATGATCATGGAATCCCTGCCTCAACATAGGGATCCCTGAAATCACATTTTCCTGAATCATAATTTTTTTAGAATCAAGTTTATCTCGATACCATATTTTACCCTTTTGTACGCTAAATTTGACAATGGTCATTATTACATTATTGGTTTTATTTGAACAATTTTAGGGTTTCTTTAATATTATATAGATAATGGTCAAAATAAATGGATAATATTGTGACTATAAGTTCAATATTAAATTATGGATAACTGAATACATTTCTAAACTAAAATAAAATTAATCCATCACAAATTACCCCTAATATTAAATAATCCAAGAACAATGTTTTTAATCCCATCATTATACTGATTAGAAGAATATAGGGATATAAAATGTAAAGAAAATGAATAAGGGAAGAAGAGGTGAACTTAACGAGGACCATGCATAACACAGCTACCCATTTCTAGAATTTTACTTATGAAATCCTCCCAAGAGTTGAAGGATGTAATTCAATTTATAGGACTCTAGATGTCGCATGTTGCATTCAATGGATTTATAATGTTATTATAAAATATCTACGGTGGTCCCCAGGTCTAATATTTGAGATTATCATTATGTTATATTCAATCTGCAAGCTAATGGGTCATTAATTTTCTATTCAACCACACTAACATGATATGTGAATCTTACACACTGTACATTATATTAATTGTTAATCGTCATAAATTTTTGTGTAATTAATCATGAAATTTATAATGAAAATTACTCTATTATGTAAATGGATGACATGATGTGTAATTTCCTTACATCAGTTTGTTACCCCACTGCATCCTTCCAATTCTAGAGTTAGACTATGTGCAAAGGGAATGACACAATGTGATATTTTACTACTTATTTAATTATGCAATGTATAGTTCCATTAAAAAGGAAAAGAAAAAAAAATACAAATATGGGAATTAATATTCAATTTAATACATAATTAAATATATTAATACATTGTATAATGTATTCAAGACAAACTAATATAAAATGGCCTAACACTTAATATCATTCAATTCCATAAGGATTGAATCTCAACATAATAGAAATGATATTCACCATACCAAGCATCAAATTTAATTTGAACAAAACAAATTGATAAAATGGGAAATTTAATGTTTGATCACCCCACCTAGAAAATTTATCAATGCCACAATTTTCAAATATAAAAATATTCCTTATATTTTACTTTCCTACTTTTAAAATATATGATATTTTAATTCATCCAATTGAATTTTTAAATTCCTTATTAATATTCATTCCCTTTTTAATTTGCTTCACATAGATCATTTCATCTTATTGAGAGGGTACACATTAATAGAGTGATGCACATACCTCAAGAACATGTAATATAAATTAGGATTTCAAGGCTTGTAATATCTATCCCACAAAATGTAAAAATAAAAAAACATAAGGGATTCAATATTTAGGATCAACTGAATCTAAGGATTATGTAACAAAGGTAAATGATATAAATCATGTAAGGGAAAAAATAAAGGATGAACTCTAATTTAATTTTCATGATAATGAAAAACAACATAATAAATGCCTCATCTTGCATAATATCTAAGATAAGGGTTTTAATTAAAATAAATGTAATTAATGAAAGGAACTCTTCTATTATTAATTTTCATTATTTCATTTTTAGATATTTGTGCAGGGAAAAATTATCACATCTACCACCCATCCCGTAATGATATCTTCATAAAACTATTTTTAATAGTTATAATGAAATCATCTTACAAACAATAGGGGTGTTTTATTTTCCCAAGACATAATCCATTTTTTAATAGTGTGTACATCAATTTCAAGGAATTTTCCTTCCCTGTATATCATGGAATCTCCCACAAAAACAATCCTTACCAAATGTCCATCACATACTCTATTTTCCATTTCCCCCACTCTTATGTTTGATAATAATGAAAAATATATAGATGATGGTATGAATGGATAACATAGTCTTATAAAATGGATTATTTCTTAACATGTTTTTTAATGGATTCTATGAATTTAAAAAAGATTAATTTATGTAGGGTCACTAGATAAGGGATAATAAAAACAATGAATCAATCATTTTAAAAGTGATTTTGTTCTATCATAAGAAATATTAATTTTTAAAAAAATATAAAGATGAAATGTTTTTCATTTTTCTAATTAAATATATTGATAAAATAATGGGAAATGTCTTTCCTAGATTTTCTGTTGGTAATGTGATGAATGGTTGTGATTATTACTCATTATAATGAATAAAAAAATTATATCAATTAATGAAAATATAAAAAATTTAATACATTGCACTCTATTAGAAAATTTTCATTTAGAATGTTCAACATGATCCTTAAATAATGAGATTTCATATCCTAATTCACATGCCTATACATAATAATTATTTTATGAATTTTCACTATGACATTTAATGACAATATAACTTAATTTTCATGGGATGGTAATTATATTTTGTTATTCCATGTGTCCTATATCAGTTGATTGAATAAAGAATCAAGACTGATCATGTAATATTCATATTAAAATCTTTAACTAGATATAGGGAATAGAGTATTTATTTATTTATTTTTATACTCAAACTCTCCAAGCAATTTGTGTTTCAATAATGGATGATTATGTTTAGTCTACTGAAAATTCACATAGTGTGATTTTAAAATTAATTCTTTTTTGGATTCCTACCAATTTCTTCTTACTTGGGCCATGATGGTCCTTTTAATTTAAAATAACCTACTAAATGAAAACAATTTATCAATTAATTTTGAAATATTTGGATATAGAACAAGAAAATCTCAAAAAAAAGAAAATAAATAAACTAATACAAAAAACACAGGTCTCCTCTAAGAAGAACAATTTTTTACCACCATTGGATCGATCATACATCCATAATATTTAGATCATGTTAAAGATGATTAAATTTTTTACCTCTTTATGGTCCATAAGTGGTCTCATTTGTGTCAAATACTTATAGGTCGCCCCCATTTATTATTCTAGGATCAAAATAATTCTCAATGATGGTATTACCTTATTAATCTACATTGGACTGATTCACCATTTCATCCTCATTAATGATCAATTATATTGATGCTCAATTACCATGCATACCTATTGTCCTTTCTCAAATGTAGTCGATTCAGTTGATCCTCTAATGCCTACATTTTTTGTCTCCATATTCTCTTTCTTCATTAATTGACAATGCTCTTTCACAACTACATCAAACTTACGTACCTCATCAGTTTTAATCACACTCAACTTCATGTGTTTTTTCTAATCTAAAATCAATTTCACCTTCAACAACACAGTTCTTCATTAACCATGGGATGTAGAACTATAAATGATCATTATGAACCCAAAAATATAATTCTTCACTTTGAACATCTATAAATGCACACCATATGGATAAATATGGTATTCCTAAATTGAGTGGATTTCTCTCCTCTTACATTTCCAACACTAGGATATTGATGGGGATGTAGATGTTTTTAACAATGATATTTATATCCTTAATTTTTCCTCTTGAGTATTTTGTGGTTAAGTCTCCCAATTGACAAAGTAATATTGTGGGCTTTAGTCAATGTAGTCCGAAACTATTGAAAGTTCTTTTTGACAGGATATTGGAACTCACATCGATGTCACATAAAGAATTTCGACATTTCTTATCTTCTATAAATATGGGAATCAAAAATATAATTCTATCACATTTATTCATTTGTAGGACCTTAGATACACATCCTGAAAAATCCTGTGTGAGTGGAATAGTTCCAATATTTTCATGTCTCAACTTTTTGGTTACCACAAATTTCATGAATTTCTTATATTTGGGCATGCTTTTATAGCCTTTATAAAGGGTATATTAATTTTCAATTATTTAATGGTTTAAATAAATTTAATTTTATTCATGTTTTTATTTACATGACCCATTATTTCTAGGAAAAAAACATTGTCTTGTGTTGTAGATATTTTTAATATTTATCTACTAATAATTATTCATTTCTACATTTACCTTCCTCTTCTCATTCTTCCATAGGTTTTGTTCTGAAAAATTTAATACCACACCATTTTTATCATCCAACTACAATGTTGTAAAACATTCAAATACTCATGTGGCCGTACATCATGGAATCTTGGCAGTACTCGTATGGGTTTCTCTCTAATCTGGTCATAAATGTTTTCAGCTTCTTGCAATAGGTTTCTTAAGGTGGACTTTGGGATCATTGTTTATTCTTTTATTTCCATGTGAATATCTCCAGATGAGTTCATGAATGTAGCCAACATCTCTTCCAAATTATGGACCATGATATTCAGTGTGGTACCTTGGTGTTCTTGTATTGGCATCATTGTGATCTTTATTGAATTCATTTTCCTTATTTATTTTGTGATCTTTATCACTGAAATTGATTACCATGATTCTAATTATCATAATTTTTATCTTATATGTTAATACCTTGTGGTTTTTTCATTCAGCCCATAGTGATGTCAATATGCATTGTAAATGATTCTAGTTGTGCTTCCATAAATTCATTGTTGTTGATTTCATGAACTCATTTTCATCATGTTTCTTTTTATTTTTACATGAATCTATTTCAATACCTTTCATGAATCAATTTGTGGCACTTTCACATCCCGAACCACATTGGGGACTAAGTTGCAACTACCCCATGTCCATCTCTATTGTCATGGGGGTGGGGAAGATATTTGAAGGTATGCCTATCTCAGGGAGGACATTATCTCTATACCTACACACACACAACCAACTCAATTAAAAAGTGTGCAGGGATGAAATAAAATGGGAAACCCTGCTATAATTTTTACCAAACATGCATGAACCTCATAATAGTAAAAGAGTAAGGTAGTGTATTTTAAAAACTTAAAGGGAAATATATACTCCCAAACCATAAATATGTCCCATCCTAACAGGAAAATAAAAAATTAAAATAGTTTATAGAGACTTGATCATAAATCCCAAGACACTACCACTGTATGCGGTCCTTGTACCTGGTACCTCTATGCTCCCATAAACCCATGAATGACATGTCTTTCATCTTCAAAAGACAAGACACATGTGGGTGCATTCCATGAAGGGTGAGTATATACATTCCCAGTAGAACACCCTAAAAGGGTTAATCTGGATAATTAAAAGATACAATAAAACACTAAATTATTAGAAACAGAAAGGTATAATAAAAGAGTATAGATCAACCCAGCTTATGATTGAAAGAAAGATCATCCATGAAAAGGGTTTTAATCATGGTGTGAAGATTAAGAAGCAGATGAGACATCAAAACCTACAACAAGAAATTAGACTCATCCAATCACGAGAATCTAAATATAAAAACAACATGGCATTACGTGCATGTATTCCTCTCTCCTTGAAAGAGAGTATCAGAATACAAGGATTAATTCCAGAAATATATATATATAAAATTTTATATACTCATTCATGGAATCCAAAATGAGAGTGTATGGGGATCTCTGTCGTACATCTCATACCAAGAAAAAGGGTAGCCAATAGTTCCCAAAAAGACCATCAATTATACCCACACATTATCACACGTTTATGCTGAAAACACATGTCTATGGGACTCAATCAACACACCTATATATTATCTTCTTCGGGTATCACAGAATCACCGACACGGGTTTAGGTCCCATTAAAAAAACTCAATTCATTGGGGGGGGAATCATCCCTCATCCTATTGAGTATAAAAATACATCAAACCATGTCTCGTCATTATGACACACAGTCGAGAGGCCCCGACCCAAAGTAGTGGACCCTCATCCTAGTCTCTCAGGGGAGTTTATATTATAATATTGACTAATGAACTCCAATTTCTAGTTCTACGAGAGGGAACCACATAGAAAAAGGTAATTAGGGAACACAGGTGCCCAACCTTATTGTAGGGTGAGCCCTGTAAGGGAATTAAGGAACGCCAATCCACACCCCTTACATAGGGTAAATTAGAAATGTAAAGGAACTCGACTACCTTTACTGACTAGAGGGTAACTTGGAAAGATTATAGAGGAATTAAACTACTATTCCTACAATATTGAATTCATGAAACAGCGAGGAACCCCACTATCCTGGCGTGCTGATGGGTAATGAAATAAGATCGATGGGAAATGCCAGTGCCTATCCCTATTAGAGGGTAAGTACAGAAATCACTAGTGATCCTTCATGATCGTTTTTACATTGTTTGATGCATATCCAAGCTCCATGCCCATAAAATTTCACACCATATCACAAAATCCTCCAATGAGGGAACCATCGTGTTTTATATTAAAAAACCCTCATGATTTTCTACACAAGGGAGAATATCTGTGTAATGCTCCGACCCCAGTTACCCAGAGTCGTTGCATTATTATATAACATTAGTATGATCACAAAGGATCAAGTCTCGAAAGACCGATTAGTTTAGTAGTCTTGGAAACACTAGAAAGATTCATAAGTCTTACATTACATCATAAAATAAAAATTACAACAATATAGTCTCCATAGTACACACTCTTATCCCCTCATACTATCCCTGCAGATCATTCATAAATTACTTTTTCACATCCTGGGAAAAATAAAACATAAAAAAAGGGTTGAGCTCAAATTCCTTGTAAGGATAACAATATAGAAGAAACATTCATAAATAAGAATAAACATTTAAGGCAATGTATAACTAAAACAAAAGCCTTTTAAACATAAACTTCAACATAGTATGGAAAAAATAAAATGAAATAATTTCATTTACTTATTCACATGGGTATTCTACTAATCGAATAATAACATGCAATATCAATAACCACTTTCATAATGATGGAATGCATATTGCCAGACTATCATAACCACATAGCCAAGTCCTCGTGCCAAGACTACAAATAATATTTTGTCAAGGTCTTGTTCCAAGACACTACATTGTCTCATGAGACCTACCGATGCATCGAGGAGCTATAGCGGGCTTCACCCGTCACTTACTATGTCCAATGCATTCCCATATGAAATGGTTTAAACAAAACATAAACATTCGTATTAAAACTAGGATACGAAATGTCAATACTTTCTTCATAAACCATGAATGGTATAAAAATAACACATACACAGTAAAACATATCACAAAACCATCAATACAATAAAAATGTTTTGTATCATAATAAATCAACTTCAAATAAGCTTAAAATCCATCAAAGGATGTTGACATAGATGAAACCAAAACTATTTGAGAGAAATATCTCTTTTCTCGAAATCATTGAAAAGTCACACATTCATAAAGGAAGTAATTTAAAAGATATTTTTGAATCAATGTGTCCTATACCACTTTGAAACTTTTGAAAAGAAATATCATTTCAAAACATTCATGTCCATATAAATAAATCCTTGAAATCATTTTGAAAACATGGAAATTAATTAAAAATATTTAGAAAGATAAATCTTTAAAAAATTTAAAATTATGATCTTGATAAAGAGTACGTTTCACGAATTTTTAAAATATTCATTTTGAAATCATTTAAAAGTCACATAATTATAAAATAAATCATTTACTTTGAAAATATTCGTATAATATTGTAAGGGAAGCTTCGAAGATTTTATAACTGTCGAAAAATAGCCTCACCCACAGTATAAGTTAAAAAACATTCTTACCTTAATTCTGTCAAAAAGGATAAAAAGGACCTTGTTTGGAAAACGATGGAAATATTCCTTTATAAACCACTTATAAAAGTAAACAAGGGTATAAATGACTTTAACCCATATTATAGTAAATAGTAAAAATGTTTTGAAATACATTTTTAAGAATCATTGATGTGGATGATAATGAAATCCCTGTAGATTATTACGTATAAACAACCTCGGATAATGATGAGATTTCCAAATACACCCTTACATTGTACTTTTCCTGGGTTGGGGGTAGATTAACCTCCTGTATAATGGTAAAATAATTTTTATTAAGTTATACAAGAATCATAAACATTAATATGATATCATATATGATCTTTTCACATTGCTTTGTTAATAATATCTTATAATTATCGTCGTTTCCGGTGTTAACATACTCATTTTCTTTTATATGTTTTGTTACATAAGCCGTGTTTTTTATGGATAGGTTTCATCTTATTTATATAAATAATTATATCAAGTCCTTAAAAATTAATTTTAATCATCAAATGAGAATTATACTTGAATGGATACGATGGAGAACGAATCTCATCGCGTTCGTGGAGACGCTAGTCCGTACGTACGCCCAAGCAACAATATCATTCTTTTGATATTAAAATAATATATAATTGGATGGTATATCATATATAAAGAATCATTATCATGTTATATTTATTATTTACATGAATTACACATCATTATTATTCCCATCAAAATAATAATGGTTTGAAAAACAATTACACCACGACGTGGAGACGGTAAGCCGTACGTACGCACGTATGGTGATATGTCATTCAAAGGATGGATAGAATACTGAAATATGGTTGTACCATGTTTATAATAACATCAATGTATATATAATATACTGGAGTTATTATATTATAATGGTAATAACAAATAATGAAGAAGTGGAAGAAGAAATGAACATGAAAGAGGGCGGTGAAAACATTACCTCTCTTTCAGGTTCTTCCTTTTGATTTGATCAAAAGGTGTTCTTAGGATGGGTTTATGTCTAAAGGAAGACCTCTAGGATCAATTGAGTGAAGTTTAGAGAGTATTTGGGTAGGTTTTGGCCGATCCAAAAGGCTTTGAAGGTGTGAATTAATGAGAAGGTGGAGTTCCCTTTTATAAGAGGGGTGAGGGGCACCTTTGGAAAAGATAGAAATATTATTTTATAATAAAATAATATTCGGTTACTAATGGATAAAAAGTGGATTATTTAAAAGTTATGGTGCGTATGGGTCTCAAACTACTCAACTAATAGGATTTATACAGGTTTGGGTTACTATATTAACCTTTTCTTTAAGTATTAACTCTTAGTTAATTAGTTTCACTTTTACAATGTCTCTTTGTATTTTTATATTATATGGTTAATAAACATACTATATACATCCAAGAGTCCCCAAAGTGGTCCATTAATGATACACCTATCATGATATAAGTCTCTTTTCCGATCCTTAGATTTTTAGAAATTTAATATCAATTAATAATATAATATGTTTTTTAAAAAAGATTTTATGTCAATTTTGACACTATTCAATTGTTGATTTTAGTAAAACTCATAACAGAATTATTATTTCGAAAAATGTTAAATAACCCATTACTAACATGTCATATTAACCTATAAAATTAGTTTAATTCATAAAAAATATCAAATTATATTTATTTTTGTATTTATAATATCAATTATTTAAATTTTTCACAATTATGGTAATTACTCCATCATCATTGTGGCATAAATAAATTAAATTATTTATTGTCCAAAAATTATAAATAAAATATCATTATGTATTAAATCATTTTATATTTCTAATTAATATTTATAATCGAAAATCCAACATATATAACTCTACGTAATAAATGTTTTTTTAAACGATATATGGTTAAGTCAAATTTGTATATATTTTAACTTAATTAATATAATGTGTCCTTATCACTTACAAGTGGCTCCATGGGGTCCACATATCGACCCAAAGATTCCCATGGTCGGAAATTATCATCCAATAAGGTTAGGACACGTTTTAAGGTAATTCTGTATTATTATAATATTATTTTTTAGCCATTATTTACCGGATTTACCCTTTAACCATGGTAAATAAAATATTTACCGAATTAATTATTCAAAATGTATAAAAATAAAAGTTACCTATTTACACAATTTTAACATCCTAATTCCAAATATGGAATCAATTTTTCCAAATTCTAAACACAGAAGTTGAAGAAATTAATTTAAAATTAATTCTCGTTGTTAAAATAAAAAACATGTTTTTAAGGGATAATAACTATCAAAAGATTGACAATTATTTATGTCCGGTTTAATTGTAAAATTATGTACAATGGACAACATTGTATTAAATGGTAAAAATATATTCTAAATATATTTTAAAAAAACTCAAATTCATAATTTATCACTATTAATTGTTTTGATTAAAAAAGTTGTTTGTAATTAAAATTTATCAATTTTCATTATTCATCAAAATATAAAAGTTATCCGAAAAGTACCAAAATTTCACCCTAGGATAAATTTGAAATTCCAAATCCAAAAATGACATCAATTTTGAGAGATAAAATTTATAAAATTTCAAAAAGAAGGTATTACTATTAATAATGGCTAGTTTGATTGGTTGTGGTGTGTGTTAGAACTCGAAGTTGCGTACAACATGCACTACTGTTTTATTCAAAGAGAAGCGTATCGTGGAAGATTGGGGAGTTGCATTGTAAGTTTTTGATGCCCCATTATAAAAAGTAAATTTATTTAGTCAAATTGAATATATAAAAGTTTAAAATATTGTATTTTCTTAAAAAAAGGTTTCACGATTAAAAGTTGGTAAAAGTGCATTTTTTGAAAAATACATCTTTTATCTAAAAAATGAATTTGTTATTACATTATGTCTAAGAAACTCATAATATGGATTCTAAAATTATAAGGATTATATAATGTTTAAAATTTAGTAAATACTATTCATAACCTCTTTTGAACGGCTTGTTTGATAAGTCATGGTGCGCTTGAACTCGGTGTTACGTGTAGTGCAAGTTATTTAATTATTTTGAAGAAATAACACACTATGAAATCTTGGGGTGTTACATTCTCCTCTCCTTCAATAAATTGCGTCCTCGCAAATTGAAATTGTTCTTCGAAAATAAAAGGTTGAATATAGAAAATATCTTTGTGGGGAAAACCCACATCGAAAATTGGGTTAATAAAATTTAGTCATAATAAGAGGAAAAGGAAAAGGAAAGGTTCACCACCAAATTATGATATCTATTCGGAGAAAAATGGTGGAAATTAGAGGCATATAATTGGAGGGAAAACGTAAATATTTAAAGGTAGTTTTTGAGGTCATCAATCACAAACAAGCTTGAAATTTAGGTCCTTAAATACATCAATCTATGATGATTTGAAATACCATCGGTTCAAAAAAACATAAGGAAATAGGATAACACTTTTTTGGTTTTAGGATTCCATAAATTAAGTATAAGAATTAATTTCTTCAAAGAATAAAATAATAAGAAAAATATATTATTCACAAGTAGAGTTCCATCCTTTAACTAATTTCTACCACAAACTCATATTTAACTCTAAAAGATAATAGAACGTAAAAAAATATATTCTATTTATCCTATTCGTATAGGGTTCTAAAAAAATGATTTTATAATTCATCTACAAGGTGTTTAAAAAACTACATTATTTAATCCAGGACATCATGTGGGCCAGTGGTAGTTGATACACCCTTTCTGCCCTTCAGTTGTGGGTTCAAGTCTCACAGCCTTGTCGGACGCAACGGGTTGCCACCCGACCTCCGGGTTGTCCTTTTATGGAAATCCAAAAACTATACAAAATACTTTAGTCCAAAATTTATAAGGTAGGTAAACAAAATGAAGATACTTTTTTCCGTGTAATAACATGTGAACACCTTCATCATGTATTCTTTTAAAAGAATGGAACATCCTGAATTACCATAAAACCTTGTTGATTACATTCAAGATCCCTTATTCCTTAAATAATTATGGATATACTCCTTCAATCCAAAAAAGTTGTAAACCCCAACAATGTTGGAATATACAAATCTTTAATCAGTTTCAAGGTAGTCAAGAATATCCAATATAATTTATCCAAATCAATCATGTATTTTTATAAAATCACTACCTCGGTATCAGAACCATATTATGGTTTATCTTTCTCCCAACCATATATTTTCCAAAAATTTAACCTGCTATTGAGTAACTTTTCATTGTTCCACTCAATCTCAAGTCCATAATGAAATAGTACTGTAGTACTATCCTTATATACTCCATAATTATTATAATAATTACATTGTTGATACAACACTCAAATGACATAATCAACATAAGATCTCGAATCATTCATATTCATCTGTTGTAGTGTCATAACCTGATTAATATCCAATAACATCATTTGCGGCATAGTTTGATGACTGGTACATAGGTTCTTGTAGTGTCCAAACTCCTTGCAAATGAACCATTGTACATTTGAAACCATTTTCTTACCCTTGCAGTCACGTACATGGTGCCTTTTTCCTCCACACCTATAACAAACTCTCATTCCTTTCAGGCAAGTTCTAGGGTGTTTTTTCCCACTGTTATCACATATGGGAAATTTCTTCTTTTCCAAATTCCCTTTATCCATCTTTCTCTCTTCCATCCTTTTCTTCTCTTGCTTCCCTTCAAATCCATAGGACTCAATAAACTCTTTACTGGTCTTATCAACACTTGATATTATTTCTTCATATGATGATAATACATGGGAGACTATTTCTCTTATAAATTCTGGCTTAAGACCATGAAATATATGATCCTTCTTTCTCTTTGGATCATGTCCATCGCAAGAGTTCTCATTCCTTATACTGGGAACCACTTCTATACAATAACATAAACTAGTTAAGTTTATGAATTGCAATGAATAATTCCAAACTTGTAAAATACCTAACACAAATTGAACATTTTATGGATATAATCCATAATCATAAAAATGTTTTATTTGAGTAAGTATATACTCATTATCCCTACATAATGGTTTGTAAATAAAATTGGAATTATCCTAAGCATATCCCCCAGGAGTGTCGTAACCAAGAGTGCATCAAGGCTTGTTGTCGTGCACCAGTTCCCGTTCGAGTCTAACTCAAAGAGGTGTTTTTGGGTTTTACCCCTTGGTACATCTGTGCCAGAGCCACCTCTACCTGCTCGTATCCAGAGAGGGATGTATTTCTCGGAAAAATCACAAAATATCTACAATACCAAAATTCTAGGAAGTTGTTATATACTAATCCTCAAAGTTCATCTTAGATCTACGTGCTCTAATCGAAGTTTATCTAAATCTAGATTCCAAGTTTTGTACTAATGTTCCTCTGATACCAACTGTAACGCCCCGACCCCAGTTACCCAGAGTCCGTGCATTATTATATAACATTGGAATGATCACAAAGTATCAAGTCTTGAAAGACCGATTAGTTTAGTAGTCTTGGAAACACTAGAAAGATTCAAAAGTCTTACATTACATCATAAAATGAAAATTACAACAATATATTCTCCATAGTACACACTCTTATCCCCTCATACTATTCCTGTAGATCATTCATAAGATACTTCTTCACATCCTGGGAAAAATAAAACATAAAAAACGGGTTGAGCTCAAACGCCCAGTAAGGATAACAATATAGCGGAAACTTTCATAAATAAGAATAAACATTTAAGGGAATGTATAACTAAAACAAAAGCCTTTAAAACCTAAACTTAAACATAGTATGGAAAAAATCAAATGAAATAATTCCAGTTACTTATTCACATGGGTATTCTACTAATCGAATAATCACATGCAATATCAATAACCACTTTCATAATGATGGAATGCATAATGCCAGACTATCATAACCTCGTAGCCAAGTTCTCGTGCCAAGACTACAAATAGAATTTTGTCAAGGGCTTGTGCCAAGACACTAGTTTGTCTCATGAGACCTACCGATGCATCGAGGAGCTACATCGGGCTCTACCTGTCACTTACTAAGTCCAATGCATTCCCATATTAAAAGGATTAAACATAGCATAAACATTCGTATTAAAACTAGCATAAAAAATGTCAATAATTTCTCCATAACCCATGAATGGTATAAATATAGCACATCCACAATAAAACATATCACAAAATCATCAATACAATACAAAAGTTTTGTATCATAATAAATCAACTTCAAATAAGCTTAAAATCCATCAAAGAATTTTGACATAGATGAAATCAAATCTATTTGAGAGAAATATCTATTTTCTCGAAATCATTGAAAAGACACACATTTTTAAAGTAAGTAATTTAAAATAGATTTTTGAATCAAAGTGCCCAATACCACTTTGAAACTTTTGAAAAGAAATATCATTTAAAAACATTCATGTCCATATAAATAAATCCTTAAAATCATTTTCAAAACATGGACATTAATTAAAATTATTTACAAATATAAATCATTAAAACATTTAAATTTATGATCTTGATAAAGAGTACCTTTCACAAATTCTTAAAATATTCATTTTGAAATCAATTAAAAGTCACATAATTATAAAATAAAACATTTACATTGTAAATCTTCCAATAATCTTTTAAGGGAAGCTTCGAAGATTTTATAACTGTGGAAAATAGCTGCACCCGCCGTATAAGTTAAAAAAACATTCTTACCTTAATTCTGTCGAAAAGGTTAAAAATGGCCTGGTTTGGAAAACGACGGAATGATTACTTTATAAACCACTTATAAAAGTTAACAAGGGTATAAATGACTTTAACCCATATTCTAGTAAATAGTAAATTTTTTTGAAATACATTTTTAAGAAACATGGGTGTGGATGATAATGAAATCCCAGTATATTATTACGTATAAACACACTCGGATAAAGAAGAGATTGGGAAATAAACCCTTAGCTTGTAATTTTACTTGGTTGGGGGTAGGTTAACCTCCTGTATAATGCGTAAATAATTTTTATTAAATTATAAAAGAATCATAGACATTAATATGATATCTTATATTATCTTTTAACATTGTTTTGTTAGTAATATCTTAGAATTATCGTCATTTCGGGTGTTAACTTACTCATTTTCTTTTCTATTTTTTGTTTAATAAGCCGAGTTTTTTATGGATAGGTTGCATATTATTCATATCCAGAATTATATCAAGTCCTTAAACATTATTTTTAATCATCAAATGAGAATTATACTTGAATGGATACGATGGAGAATGAATCTCATCGCGTTCATGGAGATGGTAGTCCGTACGTACGCACGAGCGACAATATCATTATTTTGATATTAAAATAACATATAATTGGATGTTATATCATATATTAATAATCATTATCAGGTTATATTTATTATTTACATTAATTACACATCATTATTATACACATCCAAATAATAATGTTTTGAATAACAATTACACCACGACGTGGAGATGGTAATCTGTACGTACGCACGTATGGTGACATGTAATTTAAAGGATGGATAGAATAAGGAAATATGGATGTAACATGTTTATAATAACATAATATTATATATAATATACTGGAGTTATTATTTTTTAATGGTAATAACAAAGAAAGAAGAAGTGGAAGAAGAAAGAAACTTGAAAGCAGGTGGTGAAAACATTACCTCTTCTCCAGGTTCTTCCTTTTGATTTGATCAAAATGTCTCTTTAGGTTGGCTTTATGACTCAAGGAAGGCCTCTAGGATGAATTTATTGAAGTTGAGAGAGTATTTGGTTAGGGGTTGGCCGAACCAAAAGTCTTCGACGGTGTAAATTAATTAGAAGGGGGAGTGCCCTTTTATAAGAGGGGTGAGAGGCACCTTTGGAAAAGCTAGAAATATTATTTTATAATATATTCATTTTCGGTTTCTAATGGATCCAAAGTTGATTATTTAAATGTTAAGGTGGGGATGGGTCGAAAACAACTAAACCAATAGGATTTAGACAGGTTTGGTTTACTATATTATCCTTATCTTTATGTATTAACTCTTAGTTAATTAGTTTCACTTTTATAATATCTCTTTGTATTTTTATATTATATGGTTAATAAACATACTATATACATCCAAGATACACCCAAGTGGTCCATTTATGATACACCAATCATGATATAAGTCTCTTGACCTAACCTTATATTTTTAGGAATTTAATATCAATTAATAATATAATATTTGTTTTAAAAACTCTTTTTTGTCAATTTTAACACTAATTAATAGTTGATTTTAGTAAAACTCATAACAGAATTATTACTTAGAAAAAAGTTACTTAAATCATTTCTAAAATGTCATATTAACCTATAAAATTATTTTTAATTCATAAAAATTCTCAAATTATATTTATTTGGGTATTTATAATATCAATTAGATTAATTTTTCACTATTATGGTAATTACTGCATCATCATTGTGTCATAAATAAATTAAATTATTTATTGTCTAAAAATTATAAATAAAATCTCATTATGTATGAAATCGTTTTATATTTCTAATGAATATTTATAATCTAAAATCCAACATAAATAACCCTATGTAGAAAATGTTTTTCTAAAAGATATATGTTTAAGTCATTTTTGTATTTATTTGAACTTAATTAATATAAAGTGTCATTATCACTTACAAGTGACTCCATGGGGTCAAAAAATCGACCCAAAGATTACCATGGTCGGAAATGTATCAACCAATATGGTTAGGACACGTTTTAGAGTAATTTTTTATTTTTATAATATTATTTTTTAACCCTTATTTACTAGACTTACCCTTTAACCATGGTAAATAAAATATTTACCGAAATAATTATTCAAAATGTCTAAAAATAAAAGTTACCTATTTACAAAATTATAAAATCATGATTACAAATATGGAATCCATTTTTCGAACTTCAAAACACATAATTGGAAGAAATTAATTTAAAATTAATTCTCGTTGTTAAAACAAAAAGCGTGTTTTTAAGAGATAATAACTATCAAAAGTTTGACACGTGTTTATGTCTGGTTTAATTGTAAAATTATGTACAATGACCAACTTTGTATTAAATGGTAAAACAATATTCTAAATATACTTTTAAACCAATAAAATTCATAATTTATCACTATTAATTCTTTTGAATAAAAAAGATGTTTTTAATTAAAATTTCGTAATTTTCACTATTCATCAAAATATAAAAGTTATCAGAAAAGTACCAAAATTTCACCCTAGGCTAAATTCAATATTCCAAATGCAAAAATTAAGTCCATTTTGAGAGAAAAAATTTATAAAATTTCAAAAAGTTGGTATTACTATTCATAATGACTCATTTGATTGGTTGTGGTGTGTGTTAGAACTCGAAGTTGCGTACAACACACGCAACTGTTTTATTCAAAGAGAAGCGTACAGTGGAAGCTTGGGGAGTTTCATTGTAAAATTTTTATGTCCCCATTCTAAAAAGTAAATTTATTTATTCAAATTGAAAATATAAAAGTTTATAATATTGGATTTTAAAAAAAAGATTCCTATTTAAAGTTGGTAAAAGTCCATTTTTTGAAAAATACATTTTTTATCTGAAAAAAATGAATTTGTTATTAAATTATGTCTAAGAAACTCATAATATGGATTCTAAAATTATAAGTATTATATAAAGTTTAAAATTTAGTTAATACTATTCATAACCTCTTCTGAACGGCGTGTTTGGTAAGTCATGGTGCGCTTGAACTCGGTGTTGCGTGTAGTGCAAGTTCTTGAATTATTTTGAAGAAATAACAAACTATGAAATCTTGGGGTGTTATAATCTGAGTTTCAACAAAGGATACCTGTAAAAACTATTTCTCACATAGGGGATAAGGGGTACAGAATGTGTGAGGGTATATGAACAACATTTTTCCCTCTTCACAACCTTTTTATGTCATTGTCTAATAATATGTCCCCAATCATGTTGGGGTACATGACGTGTAAATAGAATATACTGCATGATCAATATTTCTAAGGATTGGGTAGTGTACTCCTCACTATTTCTGTGTACTCAGAACCCATGTCCATGTAATATAATACATGTCATTTTGGGCCACACATGATGAAACTCATGTATTCAATCCATGTAGATGTCCTTAGACCTTGTGACTGTGTATTCTAGTACACGATGTGTTGGGATACACATGATACAACATGTGTAGTCTGGTCATGTCTATGTACAAGTCACATAGCATTCTCTCATCAATGTGATCCATCACATGGCATAATCACATTAAATGGATGTCAATATAGTGTCAATAGATGTTTACACATCACTATCCACTACTAATATTTCCTCGAATTGATCAAAAATCATTAGATCTAGTTGAATCATGTTCTTACTAGACGTCGTTCGCTGGAAATTACTCTTATCATCAATGAGGGTTTAGTTGCATGTTATGCAACATTATTGGGTCCCCGATTGAGCAAGGTTGCTCAGATATTGTCTAACCAAAACCTCAGGGATCAAATAGGTGATTAAAATGCATAGGACCATGGGTGTAATGCACCATAAAATGGGGTTGATCAATCATTGGGAATGTTTTATTGGTAAATGATAAAAAATGTGATCCATGGTTAGATTAAACAAATGAAATAAATAATATTTCTATACACGAGCACATTTAGAGGTTTCACAAAGGCGCCCATCAAATAACAATAATATATGTGATAAATAACTGAATCCATATAATTAAACGGCCATAATATAGTCCTGACTCTATTTTTGAATGATCGTTCATGAATAAAGAACTTTCACAATTATTAGATGGAGCTAATGGATTCATTGCATTTAGATCCTATTAGATTTGACATTTCGTTGTAGTTCTCCAAGGTATTTTTCAACAGCAGGTGGGCGGAGCACTCAACAGTGGATTCCAAAAAATTATAAGGCCACCCAGTTCCTAAATTCTATATAGATGAACTTATTGGTAAATTCGCTAAGTTTGTTTAAATTTAATTATGTAATTAATAAATTAATTAATCCACTTAATCCCACCACCGACAAGTGAGAGGTCTGAACATATCACACTAACCCACATGATGTCTCTCATAGGTTAAACACCACATTACTAACCCCACAAGGTTATCATATTTTTGATATGATCAATAGTTAATGAGTCATGAAATTTTATTATGTAAACACTCACACATAGTATAAAGTATATTTAATATTTTAAAAACCTTTTTTTCAAGAACCCAATTCCATAGAATCACAAGACTTCATAATAATTATCTCAAGAAATATATTTCAAATTATATCTATGTATTATATATTAAAAAACCATGTATCTACTTATCCCCTAATTCAATCATTTCATCCCTGAAAATCAAAATAAGGAAAACAACTCTGTATACTAAGTCCTCACTTGCCTCTCCCACTCCCATAAACACTGCTTTATATTTTGATTCTTCTATAGTACACAATCCAATTGGATGGTCTCTCCACAAAAGTTATTATAAATGTCGATCCTAGATCTCCACATAGTGCTTCACAGAGGTGGATTACTCCTCGATTTCCATCTATCCTCTTCTAATAACTTCAATTAGTTCAACCAGGTATGTTCTTAGTTGTCACCTATGGAAGATATCGGGGACCCGCTCTTGCTGTGGGGTTATGGATAGGGGGTTTTCTATACCACCAACTCTCCACACCATCTCAAACAACCTGATGAGCCTTGGGAATAGGTTTCCTCCCTTTCCGAACCTCTGCAATCCTGATCATAGGGAGACTATCAAGAATACATGGTATCCCTTCCTCAAACTATACATCCCCCTGAAAACGGTCTTCATATAATTGATGTCTTCTCTAGAACATCATAATCCAATCTTGAATGAACTAAAAAATAATAATTTTCAACTGCACCATCTCGGGGACCACTAGAGATCTCTCACCAATATTTGTCCAACACAAGGATGACTTGTAATGTCTCTAGTATATGGCCTCAAAAGAGGAAATGTTGAGGGTGTATTGGTAGCTTTTGTTGTATGAAAAATATAATAAGCACATTTTATCCTCCCAGATACTATCTAAGACAAACACTCAATCAATTATCTTATCCTCCACCACCGGGATAGTGCACCCAATCTTCCCATGGGTCTGGGGGTTAAATAGTGTACTATTCTACATCTGGGTCAACAATGACTACAGGAGACCTCCCCATAATCATGACGTAAACCAAACATTATGATAAGATAAAATCCTCATGGCCACCTCGCGAAAGTTATTGATATATTGAATATTGAAAATCCCCATACTATCCACCAAACTCTACTACCATATAACATGAAAGATCATTGAGTTCTTGAGTCAGTCAAGTATCATCCAGATGGCATCATGGCCCTTAGTGTGCTCCAAATCTCTATAATGAAGTCTATGGATATGCCATCCCATTTATACTCTTGGATTTCATAAGGATACAATAAATCCTCCATAACTTATTGCTCATAATTCAAATGTTTATAGGTGAATCCTTGAGAGATGAACTCAGCTACACTTTGACTCATGTCATCACAAAATAAATACAGCTGAATATCTCTTCTTATCTTCCCCACACTGGGATTTATATTCAGAGGAGATATACAGAACTCCCACATCACCTCCTCCATCATCATGACTAGAATAACTATATTCCTCTGGAAGATGATGGTGTTATTTCTTCCTTCATTATATCCATATAGTGAGTCACCTATGGATATTTGCGCACACAACTCCTCACAATTGATGTCTCCAAGTTGGGACGCTATCACATCATCGACGAGTGAAGGGGAAAAACCATCGAATGATGAATGGTTATACCCTTATACTTCACCAAGTTTAGTTCCAAGTAATATATTTGTTCCGAAGATTATTTCACTAATGATCCTAGAGCATCTTGCTATGGAATGTGCTACAACATTTCCATTCCCAAGACTATAAACTATCTCAATGTCATGGCCCAATAGGAACTCAAACCTGCATTGTTGTCTTAGGTTCACGACCCTCTGGGTGAAGACGTACCTGAGACTATGATGGAATGAGTAAGTCAAAAATCTATATCTAATAAGATAGTGTCTCTACATCTTCAGGGTGAAGACTGCCATTTCCATCACTATTCAGTGATATGTGTAGTTCTTTCCATGGGGTATCAACTACCTTGACCATATGTGAAAACATCATGTAATTTTGTCAACACACAACCGATCACCACATCTATGTAATCAATATACACTAAAAACTCAATGCCCTCCACTAGTATTATCAAAATTGGAGAAATATTCATTATCTTCCTCAAATCCTGAATGTTCCTATGGAATTGCTTAAACTAGATAAATTGTTTCCTATTCCACATCATGGATCCCAAAGGGAATGTTATCCTAGAAAAGTATGCCCCAAATCATTTATTATACCCCAATAGGTCAATAATGATATGTACCTATATAATATTCTCCATTGGATCCAAATCATACCGTTAATCGATCTTAGATGGTTCCATGACTAAACCATTTTTAGAAATGACATGCCCACTAAATTGACCCTTATGAATTAAGAATAGGAAAATTGAGAGTTTTCTATTAAATTGATGCACTCAAATCAAGTCTAAGACCAACGTTAAGTTCATTGTAGGCTCCTCTATTGATGTAGTGTAGATGAGATTAGATAAAATGAAGATAATAATAAAATTTTTCATGTATAGATATAAGAATCGTTTCATCAAGGTCATAAACATGGGGGCTTCCTTCATCGCACCAAAAATATTTACGAGGAATTGATAGTGTCTATAGAGACATCAAAATGACATCATTCTTACATCCACATCTCAAACCCTCACCAGGTGGTAGTCAGACCTGAGACCAATCATGGAGAACCCTCTTGTACCTCAAAACCTATCATGGAGGTTAACAATAATATTAAAAGGTTACTTGTTCTTTGTGATTCCCTTGTTCATGTGATGATAATACACATAATTTCATATAATCGTATCCTCCCATTTCACCAAAAATACCGATGTTTATTAAGGGGACTCACTAGGTCAAATAAATCCTTTATTATAAAGGTCCTCCAACTATATTCATTTCGCATGGAGCATGCTATGTGCCATAAATTTGGTCATATACTATATTAGTACTGTCCCAGAAAGAATGTTGATGAAAAAAATCATCTCCCACATTAAAGGTATTTCTAGAACATCTTCATTGAAGGAATCCATATAATCCCCCAAAACTAAAGGAAACCAGATCCATGAAGATCCTACTGCACAAAGGGATACACTTTGAAACTGATAGATGATGGGATGAAGCATCATCCTTGTTGTACCCACATTCAGTGACCTGTGATCTCACTATCCATAGACGTATAATATTATCCCATCCGTGTTGATGCATCTGACAAGTATGTGGTGGTAGTAGATATAGGCTCAAACCATGGATATAATATCCATATCCAATATGACTGCATAAGATTCCAAAATGATGACCAAAAGTTCCCATGTGAACCTCTCTCCTCCAAGTGATTTCTTGCACTGTAGGTAGATGCGGGATATAGACGAAGCATTACTTATAGGAACCACACGATAATGTTGTTGTTCTAGTTATTGACCGGGAGATCCATCTTGCACACCAGATGTATCAACATAAATTAATAAATGGAACCCATTACTAATAATATTGATTAATGATTATAATAAACATGAATTGTTCAACTGATAACAATCTCTCATGACCCTAACCAATCCAGGTTTTGAGCCACAACTACCCAAAGATGAAATCCATAGTCAAAGGGGTGGATACATGTGTAAAAGTCATAACTAACACAGTGAGGAATTTTCCTACAAACATGTGCACGCACACACACATAATAAACTCAATGAATAAGTGAATAGGTAAAGAATAAAAGATGTCCAAATCCTATATTGTAATCCAAAAGTGCATGAATAGATAAAATATAAAATGGTACGATAGTGTAGACAGAAAAATAAAAGTGTAAAAAAGATGAGAGAGCACATCTCACAAATCCCTTACGATAACTAATGCACAAAGTCTAGGAAGCCAATACCACTTAGATCCTTTGAGTCATAGTGGACTTGTTCATTGTCATCAAATGACACAAAACGTGTGGGTAAAGAACATGTATATGTGATTATATACATTCATAGTAGGACACCCCGAAATGGGGAACGGAGGAAAGTATGAGATAAAATAGAAGAGTAAAATTGTAGATATAAAATGGTACAGAAAAAGAGAACATATCAACCAAAAAATAGAGGTAAATAATAGTCATTGAATAATATAGAAGCTAAACACGATGACTAATTGATCTCCCCAAAGATCCATGACCACATATACTAGGAGTATTGACTCATCCAACCATGAGACGATAAACACGAAAATCACGCGACATACCCCACATGTCGTCACTTCTCATGGAAGTAGATTATCTAAATCCAAACAGTGAATCTTGGAGAATATATATATATATATATATATATTTTCAGTAAATAATCCGAAATTATAGAGTAATGTGATCTCCATCTCACATTTCCACCCAAGATGATGAGTAGCCAGCATTTCTAATAGAAGTCCTTCAATGATGCCTGATATATCACATGTTTGCACTATACACACAAATATTTGTGATGAAAACCCCACACCTGGATAAAATCCATTTTGGGTGAAACTAACACACCCAGATGATTTTAGTTCATGTCAAAGAATGATTCTGGTTGTGGGAAGTGTCCCTCTTCCTCCTGAGTCCAAAGCTACATCAAAGCATGTCTCATCACCAAGATTCACATTTGAGGGGCCACAACTCAAAGTAGAGGACATTTGATCTAGTATGTTAGGGGAGAATATACTAAAAATGACACTGACAAAATCCAATACCTAGTACTACTAGATGGTAACACTCCGGAATGTTCATTGGGGAACTCCCCTGCCGAGCCTTATGCAGGGTAATCTCGGTAAGGTCATCGGGGAATGTCACTGCCCATATCGAATGAATATTATGCCCAAAACATCGAGAAACAACACTTACCATATTTGATAGAGAGTAACTATGATATATCCTCAATAAATGGATTTGACCAGCCCTACTAGAGGGTAAGACTAAAATATCAAGGAACTCTACTGCCCATCCCCGCAATATGGTAACTCAGAATGATTGTTGGGGAACGCCACAACCATGCACTACTAGAGGGTAATCCTAGAATGATCGTAATATTAAACATGATCAATTCTTTCATCAAGTGGAATCATTACCAGTTCCATTCCCAAAAAAATTCACATTAAATCTAAAAAGACATTATCAAGAGCACCATTTCTTTCTATGTGAAAAAAATTCAGGATATTCTTCTAATGGGCCAAATCATTGTTCAAATGATGAGATATGGGTATCCGATGTTACCCACATGGGGGAATGGGGGTACATGTATTCGGTGGGGACTCGACTAAAATGTTTTCCCATTTTGAATTCTACTCATGTCCCTGGATGACACATGGATCCCAACTGTGTTCGGTTACACACTGTGTAGGTAGACTGCACGATATGTCCAACCTATCTAGGGACATGACCGTGTGTTGAGGGTCCTGTCCATATACTTAAAACTCCTATATATATAGTGTATTACATACTATTTTGGGCCACATGGGATGTCTCATGGGTATTCTAGCCCTGTATGTTTACTCAGAACCCATGTATGTGAATTCTAGTACACAACGTGTGTGGCCCAATGGGACATTGCCCATATACTCTGGCCATGTATGTGTACTTGTAACATGGTGTGTGTCTTTCCATGTGATTCGTCTAAAGGATCACTCATACATAATGGAGGGACATGACATGATAAATGTTGTACATATCATTCCATCATTATGGTTTTACAAAACCCTAACAATGCTGCTCGAAGGGGATACATTCCATGTGTACTACATTGTACTGAGCGTATAGTCACGATTTTTTTCTGAAACCCTTGATTTGATATATTGCTTAAAATTTTATCCTTCTTTCACATATAACATATATTATAGATCCGACATATTTGGATCTAGACAAATCTTTTGCTTTTCGTCTGTAATTCATAAAAATTTTGTGACAGTTTCATCCCATGTTGTGTACACTGGTGAGCATCTGATCATCTTGTAATTGATTATTAAACACTATATATGTCATCCTAACCTTGCAATATTTCTTGATCTTGAATTAGTTATCAAAACTGTAAATGTTTCTTTATTTTGAACTATATTTTGGTACCTAATCTAGCTCAGGCCTCCTGAAAATTGTCACATTGGGACCTCAGGGATCTAACCGGTGAAGGAAACATATAAAAATGACGTTGAAAATCACTATAACATGGGTTTAATTATAATGGGAATATATTTATTATTAAACTATCAAGATTCCGTTCTAGAGTTAGATTAAAAAATTGATATAAATTAGATTTTGTTTCCCAGAAATATAGATAGGTTTTACAAAGACACAAATCAAAGAGAAATATTAAATTTAATAAAAAATGTAATCAATGGTGTAAAAACACCAAAGATGAGTCCTACTAATATTTCAAATCGACCACTAATGAATAAAGTGCATACAAAATTATTGGAAGGAGATTCTACATTCTAGGTATTTGAATCCGGCCAGATCTGATGTTCTATCATTGTTGGACAAGGAATTAATAAAAAGGTTGAGGCGGATCTCCCACTAGTTGACTCAAAAAATTATGAGGCCAAGCATATCCCAAATTCCATATATATGAACATATCATATTTTTTATCTTAAATTAATTTAATTAATTATTTAATCAACATAACCCCCCCCCCCCAATGAGGGAGTGGTCTAAACATCTCACTCTATGCCATGTAAGGTTTCTTATAGGTTAAACACAATCATTTGGAACACATAATGGTTTCTGATATCTGTTCATATCAACTGTTTACGAGTTATTTTGTTTTATTTAACTAAAAATGTGTGATATTGATAAAAAATACTTAATATTTTTATAAAATTTATTTCTAGGAACCTCAGGCCTTAGAATTTCACTTCATCTTAGTGCCTAGCTATGGAAATTTATTTAGAAATATCTCAATGTCTTATAGTTGAAAACATGGTCTCTAAAATTTATCTTTAAGACACATTTTTATTTAGGATTATCCAGCAACAACATCCAAAATAGACATATTTCCTAGATAAAAAGACATATAGAATGTATGGTTTATCATCCATATATATATTCCATTATGGTTCCATTTTCAAGTCATATATTTATATCTTTCCCTTGAAGAATATAGATTATCATCTTAAAAATGATAAATTATTTAAATATTTTTATGTATGTCTACTAACATAGAAGGTGGAATGATGAGGGGTGTATGTTCCATGCCATATCACCCCTATTGTCATTGAATTCATTTACACGATTAGAATCGATACATGGGCCCTATAAAATAATAACAATCATATAATATGTAGTCTTACTATATCACTTCAATCATTTTGAAATTGGAATGTGTAGTAGATTGTGTGGTAGCATCTGAAATGATTGTTCGCATATTCATGTGGATGAATGATGAATTTCATGTTATTTCATATAATATAAATGATTAAAGTATTTATCTCAATTTTTTTCATAGAAATAAGGGGTTCTATGATTTTCAATTGAAATTTTATGTTTAATGGACACCCATAGAATTTGAGCGTCTTCATCCCTTAAATGCATTAATGAATCAAAGTTGGTGGATTGATTTTTTCCCACTCAATATTTGTATGATACATGAAAATGGTTATATTTTTTTCTAATATGGGATTCAAATGAAATCTTCATTCCCAATTTCTAGTCTATTGATTTCGTGTGTTTACAAATTGTAAATAAAATATCCAAAATAGAAACACACCCAATGTAAATATATAAATATAAGTCTACCAAAAAATTAAAATATAATTTAAAAACCAAAATAATAACATGAAACTATACCAGGTAACACCACCAGTCTGACATCCCCATAAGGAGTAATTAATTCCCTATTATTCTTTTAAATTTTTTTTTACTAAAATGCAACAGATGAAAGTAAATAATTACAATCAGTAAAGTAACAGGCCAAGATCGATCCATTGAGATAATCAGAGTAGTTTGATTATATTTTCAAATGATATCATTTTATTAATTTATAGAAATTGGTGAGAGAAAATTAGTTGGATTTATTTTGAAAATAAAAATTGAAAATTATATAGGTTGGTTTATTGTTTTGTAAATATATTTGAAAGGCGATCTAGTGTTTGTTAATTTTAGCATTTAGGTGTAATTGAATTTTATACAATAAGTTTATTAATTCATGAATGGTGTCAGATTTCAGACGAGGAATATCAAATTTTCATGGAATCCAATAATAAAAGGGTAAATACAATATTTCATTTGGCCATGTAATTTAGGGGTGTGTTGAATTGAGTTTATCTTGATACATTAATTTAACATGTTTTTATCTAATCGTAGAAATGGTCTTTCTTTCTTTTTAATTGTTAGTTGTTAAATTTTTAGTTCCCTTAATATTATATTATAAATAGTTTTCAAAAATGGTTTAAAATGGATTTCATGTTAATGATTAAATTGTGGAAACCCCAACACATGATTAAAATAAAATGAAGTTAATAAAATGCAGATTACCTATTATATTAAATAAACCAAGAATAAGGATGGATTACTTCCTTATATAACTGATAAGATGAATAGATGGAAGGATAAAATAACGATAATGCCTAAAGGAAATCGAGATGAACTCAAGGAGGACCCCGCACAATATAGCTTCTCTCTCCAATCTAATTTCTTCCATGATTTTTTCAATTGAAGAAAGATAAAACCTAATTTATAGGACACTAAGGGTCTTGAGATGAATTCAATGGCATCATAATGGTATATAAAAATTTCCATGGTGGGATAGAGGTCAAATATTTGATATTCCCACTAAAATTCCATAATACACTAGACCATGCTTCTTCAATTTCCTACTCTTCAACACTTACACGACATGTAGCTTACACATTCTGAAATCATTTAATTTTATGGAATATGATGTATCAATGTAATTATTCCTAAAAAATTTCTATATTAAAACTCACATCATGTTAATCAACATTTATAATTTTTTATGACTGTAAAATTCAGAAACATTTGATCAGAGATACATAAATATATTTGTCATTCATATTTCATATTGAAATTATACCCTCAAAATATTTTTTCATATCCCCTTATGTGGTTACACACACTAATAATTGGTTTCACCGTTCATGTCAATTCTCTTTTCCCATTTACTAGGCATGAAATCCGATAACACTTTTTTGGAGAATATTAACGGCCGAAGACCTCATAAATTTCATTAAGTTCTATCATGAATGAACTTAATCTAAAAATTTTATTTTCATTGAAGTTGGATATCCAACATAGTGTCCATCATTCACAGGGGTTCAATACATCCTTTATCGATGGATATAAAACATTTTATTTTGTTAATTTTTCATAACTTTATTCTTCAAACACAATTTTCGTCTTAGATTTATGATTATTTACATCAATTACCTCTACCTAGAACAACATAATTATCATTTCAATAGGAAAACATTTTATGTATTTCTAAAATAATCCATGTAATGTTTGGTCGATAAAAATGTCAAATTTTTTGTTTCAAGCACCATCCATTTCAGGGTTTATGAAATTTTTTGATAATTAAAGTAAAATTAATAAATAATATTGAGACCAAAATTTACCCTAGAAAATTTTACATCAATATCAATAGGTCTAAAAAATATTTATATGGTATATTCTATTTTATTTGGTTTTGATAAACCAGAACCTCCTTTTTATGGATAAAAACACATTTTTTAATGTTATAAATGTGTTTCATTTGTAATGTTATAAAGGTTATTTTCAGAAATATTAGATAAAATGGCCATGTCATGATGTAATTGTGCCCACCTACCACATAAAAAAATTTCAATTGAATGTGATGTTTTAGAGAAAGTATGGTACTCACCATTTAATAAAGGTAAACTGACCACATGTTTACTAAACCTGTCATAAATTAAACTCAATGTGGTCGCCTGAAAGAAACAAAATTCAACATGAAGAACCAAAGTTACCATGTTATGTTATGAAATATTTATATTATGATTTTTATCATTGACATATTTTGTTAATGTGACTGCATGAAGAGATATTCTAGTTTCAAGAACACATCTTGTGACCTCGAGAAGAAGAGAGCCTTACACATGATGAAATGTACGTACTGTTCATACAAATAAAGTGACATTGGGAAGAAATCATCTAATGTCATAATGTATTTAAATGACTGTGTGAACTAAATTACTAACCACCATATAAAATCATGTTACCGGATGATGGTAAAAAATATACCATTTTTACTTTTTTCGGAAATTGATATTGCACAATAATCATGAGCCAATATAGTCATTCCTATATAAGGAACATATAACCATGATAATCATGAGCCAATATAGTCATGCCTATGTAAGGAACATGTAACCATGTCTATCCTATGGATTGATAATTTAAAAATCTATGATATCTATATTATTGTGAATTTTATAAATGGAATATAATTTAATGATAAATGTTTACAATGAATATTGAATGAATATTATATAGTTAAAAGTTTAGAGGAATGAACTGTTTATTATGTAGAGTTACTTATGGAAAATGAAAAAATGAGATACATGTGCATGTAAGTGATTTATAAGGAAAAGTGATACCCCGAATAGAACGAACATGGTGTTTCTATGATATTATGATTTCGAAAAAAAATTTCTATATATGGTTATGTCATTTCATGGACATATTCAATGAACATTGAGAGTGAATGGTGATATGAATGAGTTGTATCAAACCTTATCACTCTCTATCCACTTATCCCCATATTTTATATTTATTTTTTGGTATTTATTTTATTCTATATAATCATTATAGAATATCATATATTTGTTTAGAGGGTCCAAGAAAATCCCTCCTTCATATATCGTAGTCATGTAATCCCATATAAAATATTGGTATAGGTTTTTTGAAGTATGTTCCATATTTTGTTTATTTTTATATAATCACAATATGGTTTGTGGAAAATTTATTTTAATTAATGTGGGTGGAAGAGGGTGATTGTAACGTTGAGGGGATTATGATTCAGATTTATATTAATCCTCATGTTTAATACTTCTATTTGTTTTTATTTTTTTATTTTTTATAGAATTTAGTTATTTATTATCATTAGAACTAAATATAAAATCATTTCATTGAATATAGGATTTAACATGTTTTCTATGTAATGTGTTTCCTATTAATAAATTGGTTTAAAATGATTGAATTGTTTTAGAAACTTTTTTTTCAATGTGTTGCGACCATGATTTTTGTAAAGTCATTATTAATATGAGATTATATTATAATATTACATTGGTTATCTTGGATCTTTCATAAATTCAGGGATTTTATTTTTAAAACCATTGTAAAGGGAAATTTTATTGGGAATTCAATTTAATCCCCTCCCTCACGAGTAATCCACTTAAAAGAAAATTTTATATATGATGATTTTTTATTTCTCTTCTCTTACCTTATATTCCGATCAAATTATTTTTAAAAGTTTTATTTAATTTATTCTCAAATCATAATCTTATGTTAAGAAGGTTATGTATAATGGTAATGAAACCAAAATACCTACATATTTTAATATAAAATTATTTTTAATTGGAAAAGCCATTATAATACATCTTGAGATCTCTGAGATTAAATTTTTTTGATATATAATGGGAAAACCTAAGAAACCCAAAACTACTAGGATCATATTGGATGCTATTGTTAGCATTCCTTATGATTTGAACAAAAAAGATATAGATGAATTATCTATTTATATGAATATAAATATAAAATAAAATATTCAAATTATAGTTATTATGATATATAGGATTCCCACTCTATTCCTCATTATATAAATTATAATGTGAATGAATTTTATTTCAATACATAGACTATTCAGTACATTAAACTAAAAATTAAACATGGAGATTCTATTTCTTACATTCATATCTGGATAAAAAAATCATAAATACTATAAGCACCATTTGGAAAAAAGGATTGTGAAATCTCAAGTAATATGGATCCTAATATTACTACCATATATATGGAGAGGAACTATAGATTACATAAGAGAATCACCTGATATAAGTGAACTACCTATGAAGGAGATTTTTATAATTATTATCTTGTTTGAGGTTGAAAAAAAGCTGAAAAATAAGAAAAAGATAATTCTTAGAGATAGTTAGTATCTTTCAAAACTACTAACTCATAAATTAAACATTAGATCACATATGATAGAACCAATTAGGATGAATAATCTTTGTAAAGTGATGTGAAAACATCTTACCTAGCTAGAATATTCAATAAATTATGTAGGAAGAATAAATTATTCACGAAAAAATATAATGGGGTAATAAATGAATGATAATTAAATTAGATAAAAGGAGAATCAATCTAGTTAAGTAACCTATAATGAATAAAAATGAAAAACAAAAAAACAAATATATATTTCTTAGGATAAAATTTAAGAAACAATATGAGTTAAAACAAAAATAACCAAATAATTCTTTAAAACCCACCTAAATAACATCTGAGGATAGCTCAAGTGAATCTTACTAATGAAGAGAATAAATTTCTAAAAGAGATAAAAATTTTATCATGAAAAACATGTCTGATGTATAAAATAATTTTCATATATATAATTTTCATGGAATTACAATTTCTGAAACTAATAATTATTGAAAAATATAATAAGTTAATATTTATTCAAACATTGTAATATTCTAGATGAAACATTCAAAAAAATAGTGATAAATATAATTGTTTGATGAATCCACATTTTTTGGTGTATTTAAATTTTGCTTTTGTTTAGAGAAAGACAAGAATGTTTAGTCATTAATGGAAAAAAGGAACTCAAAATTTCAATTGATAATCTTAATAAATATATATAAATACATAAAACTGATTGAGAAACTAAAAGTAACATTCTTAGTAAAAAACCAGTTATACAACTGATATTGTTTATTCACATAGATATAAAAGAATTTATAGAAAATATTTTTTTCCAATGACAATTTCACCAAAACCTATAAATAATTCATAATATAATGGTCCTACTAATGATTATATTTCTAAAATAGTATTGTTTTCATATATGAAATTAGTCAAACTTTGGACTCTTTAATATTTTATTACCATCATATATGGTCTGAAAGATATATGGGAACCCAAATAATTTCTTTTGTAAAATTGATGTTGGAATCGTACTTTAAGAATTCCATTAAATATTTATGGTATCATGATAGTGGATGTTCTAGAAACATGATTGGGGGATTCTCAGGATTTAGAAACCTCATCATGGAATATGATGAACATATGAAATACATTGAAAATTAAACTGGAAAATTAATTGGTCTCAGTCATATCATTATTTCAACATATTTTTTTATTTCAAATTGTTTTTTGGTTATTAGCGGACAATATAATATTTATTGAATCTCACAGATGTTCAATAATGCTTATTATGTGAAATTTTAACCTAATGGTGTAAAAAATGGATTATTTTTTAATTTCATGGTTTTCACTAACATTACTAATGATAAATTTCATTCTTCTTTAGTAAATTAAATATTATCTCAAAATAGTTCATCTTTATGTTCCATTAATAATGATTTCTGGATCTATAATAGGACACTAAAACACAAAAACCATCACCCACATTTAGATATAACTATGAAATGATTATTTAATGATCATTATAAACTAGAATTTATAACAAAAATTTTTTGAGAACCATGTCACAAATATAACAAACATAATATTTCTTTGAAATTAATGAGATATGTATAAACATTTCAACGATCACAAGTATTTTTTGATCGTTTAGAGTTTCTAAATAAAATAAAATAGAAAATTTACATATTATTTTGGATTAAATTTCAATATAAACTTATATATTCTTTTTAGATCATGAATTCAAATATTATTTTTATTTTGAAACATATTCAGTGTTTTTAAAATATAGTATTGGGCTTATAAATAAGAATATTTGATGTGATCAATATCTTGAGTTTCAAAACCGAGAGGTTTAATCACTTCTGTTAACACATGGATAAAACCACATGTTTATAATCAATGTACACTACCGTGTATTTATTTGGTTGAATAATTAATGAAGTAATAGAACACTCTAAGAATTTTTCTTGATTATGATCAATGTGTATAATTTACCTATTTACTTTTGAATAAATTTTATGAATACATATTTCTATAGTATCAATAATGATTTTATTTTTGCTATTTTTAATAAAACACTATATAATTTATGTGAGGGTGGAAAAAAATGTTTTTAATTTTAGTGTTTTTGGTCGTGAAGTCTTCGTACTCATCTCAATGGAGAGATTAGGTTCATTTTCATTCAATAGTGATGAAATGATATTCATTAGTTATCCAATAACCTCTAAATCATATATTAAAGAACCAAACATGTAGAAGAACATGTACTTGAAAATAATATTGAAACAACACCACATGAACCTTTTACTTCATTATAAAACCATGAGGATGATTTTTAATAATAAATATTAATGCCCCAACTAAACCTGGTGATAGTTCTATGAAACCATTTTCCAAAAAACCACCATGTTCTGATGATTGTTTTTTAATAATAACCTAATAATGTAAACGATGTACTAAATAAATAAGTTCCTTGAATCATTTGTACTAATAAATTAAACCCTTAAAAGCAATTAATTTTTTATCTTGATAAAGGAACATAGAGAAGAGAATCTCTTCCAAGCCTTGTTTAACATCAAGAAACATTTTCAACGCATGAACAGAAAATCCCCAATGAAAAAAAAGATTATGAATTATTAGTAAATTAAATTTAAGAATTGTTGACTCATTAAGAAATTAATTAAGTAATGGAAATATTAAAATTTCTTATGGAATTCATGACCATTGTCACTATAATATTTTAAGAATAAATTTGATCATTTTATCAGTATAATTGGAAATAAAGGAAAATTGGATGCACAAGGGAATATTTTAATGGAAGGTAATGATAATGATAGAACCATTTCACAAGATGTAATACCTAAATCCATTAAAATTATTATTTAAAATTTAGAACATTTAGACATAAAATTAGATCAAATGAAAGTAAAGTGTGTCTTTAGGAATGTTCTTAATGAAGAGGATATTTTTTAGAACAACCGAATATATTTCGAAACCATCATTTTCTAAATTTTTTTTTAGAATTATATAAATAATTATATTGTTTGAAATAAGGTAATAAAACATTATATGATAGGATCGAATAATTTTTTATTTTTAAGGTGTTTCAAAATGTGTTACTGATCATAAATTATTTAATAAGATAATTTCAAAATATGTTCTATTAGATCAAGTCTATGTTGATGAGATAAATTCTGAATTATCCGAAATCACATTTTAATTGAATAACCCAAAATTAAGAAAAATGATTTTTAAATGAGTTCAATGGTTGATTTAAAATTCTTCCATGTTTCTAATTTTTTTTATAGTTGGAAAAAATCATTTTATTCTAATGAAAGTAAACTAAGGACCTTTTAATTTTTTTTAAAATATAACACTGAAAGAAGTGATACACCCATTAGTGAATGATGAAAAATGGATCATGATGAATGAGGGAAACATGTTTATGGACCCACATATAAAGTTATTATTTTATGTTTAAAATACATGACTATTATATAACATGAAATTATGCCTAGTGTATACATGTGTGGGAATTTTCAAGAATAACTAAAATAATCATATGTACATGAAATAAAAAAAATGATATTACTCAAAATTACAACCAATATAGTATTATTATATTTATAATGATATTCAAATGATTTTTTTATTTATGTAGATTAAAATTTTATTGGTTTTATGTTGGTCTAAAAAAGCACCATTGATGATGTCACTTTTGTAGAATGTCTCAACATTCATAGTGTAGTATGAAGTAGATCCATATTGAATTAACTACTACTAAATATGATTACATAAATGAATTTAGTTTTTGATAATAGATTATTTTACCTGAAACAAACATTACTAGAATATGAATATTAGTTTAATCGTGTCACCAAAATATTTGATAATACATGTGAAATATATCTCTTAGAATAATCATCTCTTTCAAGGAAAAAAAAACTTTTTGATATAATGAATTAATTATTGAGAGAGCATTTTCAAATGTTGGATATTAATTTTCATTTCATTGGCACTAAACATCATTATAATGATATATTTACTATAACATTGAATGTTGATTGAATAAATTATATAAAAAAAGAAATATAAATGAAAAACATTTTTATGCCTTTCAGCTCATTTTTTATATTTTTTAAATTGTCTTTCTAATGATTTTTATATTACTGATGATAAGTTAAAAATTAAGAAAAGTTGAATTAGTCAGTTATGTAGTAATATGATTTTAATTACACATGTAGTAATGTAATTGTTACCAGTTGGTCATGAAATTACAATAACTACCATGAAAACTCACTCATAAGGTCACTAAACATACCAAGAGACTTAAAACATATGGTTAATATACATATATATAGTCTATGATCAGTAATAATACTAATCCATAATTACCACACGAACTTGGTTAGCATACACAAGGGGTCTATTCTGTTTATATAATTTTTCATATATAATTCTAGTGTGATTTTATTTACATTTCTTCTTATTACATTCCCCAAATAATTAAATTTAAATGAAAAAATTAATCTAAATCGATTGATAACATTTCACTAAAATCAATTTCATATATTTTAAGCATTCCATACCATTGAATCCTCATTCAGGAACTACCCCAATGAAAAACTTGTTTGTTTAAACTGAATCATAAAAAGTATGAAGTTGAATCATACTACTGATGTTTCACCTCTCACCGAAAAACCTTCTGTGAAAAACTAATATAAGGATAAATGAATTTTATGTGTTTTAATGAGCACATGAATGTTGAATTTTGTTTATTGGGAATTATTTTATAATAAATAAGATGATTCTCAATGTATAAAATTTAGAAAAGTGATATTTTTAATGTGAATCAAAATCAAGGCTAGGATAATTTACTCAATTATTCGAGTGTGCGGTTCTATCGGAATCATGAAAAATAATTTTTTGTGAATTTGAAATTTATTTTTGGAGAGAAATATGATATTATTATGAGAGTAGTGAATGTGGAGGCATTATTGTTTTCCTAAAAATGCATGGAAAAGGGCATGTGTTTTCCACATCACAGTGAATATGAAAATGACCTAACATATAAACATAAAAACTATGCCCTTTTTATATTTTATTATTTTATGGAAGAACCAAATGAGAATATATAACATGAAGGATCAATATGAATATAATGTTTTGGTTAGTATAGATTACTGGATATATTCTTTAAAAAATTGATTTTCCAAGGAAATAGATTTCAATATACTAGGTATATAACATAAATTTATCCTTATACTAATAAAGAAGGGATTTTAGATAATGTTTTGTGGATATGTGATAAGGAACATATATTAGTCGTGTAATCTGTAAACAATGATTAATTTTCTAAAATATACCAATTTTATCTCATTCATTTTATAGTATAACATTTTATTCCATTAGGTATAAAAAATATATTTTATTCAAATGACCTTTTCATATCTCAAAAAAATTAATCAAAGATGAGAGTGAGTTTGAATTCATGGAAAATGGATTCTTTAACAGATTCAATGAAATTATATGACATGTTTAACCATGTATGATATATAATTATACCAACGGATCTATTTTTTCGACCACGAACATTATGAATTTGTTGACTGTTATTCAAATGATGTTGATTTTTTTATTATTGGGTAAGAAGATTATTTCATTTATTAAAAGGTAAAATAAATGTATATTTTTTATCTTGATGAGGAATTCGTGGTGTCTCATAAATAATGCGACATACCCTCTCATATCATGTCTTTTGGACAATATATCTATCCTTGAACATTACAATATATTAAAGAAGATCAAGTATATGATAACCTTTTAAAAGTAGTTCTTTAATCTTATGGTAATGTTGGTGATCATAAATTGGATGAGTCTGGTGACTCCGGGAAAATTGAGGATAGTTTAGACAGGTCTCCTAGGATAAAAAATACTACTAGTCTCATAATAATATATGGGATTTATAAGGTAGATAAAACCATTGTTACATTTTGTTAGGTCCATATTATTAATTGATTTTTGGATAATGATAAATGGTGAATTGCTTCCCACGATGGTAGACCTACAATCACATATGTTAAAATAGTGATGGAAGGTTACATTTCAGTTGAGATAAATTCCAATAAGGTACATGAGTTAATTCATACAAGTCATTTAGTAGAACATGTTTTTAGGCTGTTTATGTCCTACTCCTTCATATAAATGTGAAGAACCTACATAAATAACTATGACAACACCTATTTTACCTTTTAGGTATGTAATTTCTGATAATGATGAAGAATATATAGAAAATAAAAAGGAAAGTAAATTCTATGGGACATTGGATTGTGGACATTGGGGATTTTTCTATGAAATAGAATGATCGTACATCTCCTTCTATTACTACTACCACTCCTTCTATTCAATCTATATCATATGTTACAAAAATTGATTGTTTAAAGTTTTAAATTAGATATAATTGGGGTTTTGAATGATTTTATTCTAGGTTTTTAAAATTATATGGGGAAAATATGATATGATGATATGTCTAAGGTGGTGACTTTAGATATTTCACATCTTTATAAAAAATTTCTTATCAAGATGGACCTAATGGAGAATGATAATTATGAAATGAATGAATGATTTGAATCATTAATAGTAAATCATTCTTATATTTTTTTCATCTAGAACAAATGTAATTGTATTTAGTGTTTTGGGATTATATTTATTTTTATATTCCTCTTATAATATCTAATACATATATTGATGAATGCATACAAAAATTAGTCAAAATGGATTAGTTAATAATTATGTATGATGAATATCATAAAAAATTGATGAAATGTTTGTATGATTTCAAAATCATGCTATTAACATGTTGGTATTCATTATAAAATATGAAAAACAAGTAATATGATATATAAAAACTATCAGTAAATAAGTTAAATTCTAACTTATCATAATCTACACAATTTAAGTCCTTGAGAATAAATTTATATCCATGGATGCATAATTTTAGATTCCACATTATACTTAAGCCATCATTCCCGAAGTGGAAGAGGATAAATTAATTAATCATGTTCTATCGGGGAAAATGGAAAACGAAGGGGGGAATATTTTCAAGCAATGGAACATTGATCTACAGTGGTGAGTGAATTTAATAGGATTATGAATCTATACTGGAATTTTCTAACTATAGATGTTATTTATCTATCTACTATACATATTTCTTAATCTCCTAGCACTTTATCCTTTACTATTAATCCATTTGGATTTCATCATATGCATACAATTGAGAATCTGAAACCAATTTCCTGGTATGTTTTCATTAGAGGCCATGATTCCTTCAATGCACCCAAGAAAACATCAAATTTTCATTCCTCTAATTCTAAATGAAAAAATCTCATATTTCCAATAGATATTAGGGATTTTTCAAATTCACATACTGATTATAATTCCATCTTGGCATAATCCTTATTATTTTTGTAATACCTTTGAATTTTTTTTAATTTACTACTTTAAAAATAATTTATCATTAGTGTTTCCTATTTTAAGTTACTTTTCCCACAATGATACTATTTTAGATAATCCTCAAATGGGGATTATTAACATTTAAATGAAAAGATTATGTTATGAATGTGTAGTGTTATAAACATATAATATATATTTCCTTCATATTATATATCTATTTTTGATTTATTATACATGTATGTCAATATTTGCGAATACCATGAAGTATTATATTATTAGGTTATACCGTAAACTCTTTATTTTAATAAATCCAAGCCATGTTTATAATGTTTTTCATAATTTTCGTGTTTTCTATTAGTTAAAATATATTCTAGAAAACTGGAAAAATAGATAATCCTATAAGTGACACTACCAAAAAAATACATAATTATTTTGACCTCGCCTTTAATATAATTTTACAATATGGAAATGGCCATGTTTTTGAACTCAAACTACTGCATTTTCAATGGTCGTACCATAAAATGAAATCATTCTTCCGTCAAGATTAAAACAACCTAGAACATGATAAAACCTATTGATCTTTCGAAGGTAAGAAATATGTCCATTAAGTCTCATATTTTCATTATGTGTTTTTATTGTCAAGATCTAAAAATATATACTAACCATTAGAAAAATTGTTTTGCCCAAGAGAATAATAGTACATAAATGAAAATAAAATTCACCTACCATTAGTTAAAATGATGTGATCATGGGAAGAAATCATGTAACATCACGAATAATACATTTTACATTGTGTAAAAATATAATGAATATTCAAAAATAAGTATTTGAAAAATGATAAAAATCATGTAATTTCATTAAATAATAATGTTATTGTTCCATTATATCATGCCACCTTACAATTCCATGTAACCATGATCCAAATTAGTCATACATATGTAAATACCAGGTGACCATTTCTGACTAATGAAGTGTGAATTTTCAAATATATAATAAGTATATTTTTTATCATCTACTCAATGTTTGAGAATATAATTTCTAATGAGTATAATGATTAATGTATGGATATTATTCCATCTATACTTTAGTGAAAATAACATTTTAGGATTAAAATACACTTGTGAAAAAGAGGAAGAATTGATACTGTTTCATATAATAAATTCCTCACAAAATGAGATATGCTTAATAGACTCTAAATTGTTCCTCTACAACACACTGTTTTCAGGAATGATCTGTCAGAATTATATCGAATATTTTGAAGGAAAAATTTAATTAACTTTGATAAAAAATCTTATTAGACCGAGATTCCTTAAGCCATCTTATTATCCATTATTTTATATATATGTTTTTCATTGATCTCATGTTATGTTTTTTACTCTTTTTACACTTTAAAATAGAAACTTATATTATATAGTATTGTACATGATACTATCAACTTTCTTTTTTCTTACTCGTATGATCATGTGTAAAACTATGAATGTGGCTATCTTTTAATTAGACTCCATTGAGTGAAATTTTATATAAAACCCAATCCATGTTTTTGACATGTTTAATTATAATAATGTGTTTAGAAGTAGGTTATTTCAATAATGAGATGATTTTGTCTCAAATTGATAATGAACCTCATGTTATATATTGATGTATAATTTTTTATTTTTTATTTATTTTTGAATGAATTTTTTTCTCTTTTTAAAACTTATATAACAATACATTTCATTGATTCTTGTCTATAATAAGTGTTTTCAATAAATTTTTCACATAATGTATTTCTAAGGATAAAAATTATTTAGAAAGATTTTATAACTAAGATAAGATTTGGATTTTGTAAAAAATATATTAAAATATAAATTTATAGAATACAATTATTTTTGTTAACAATTATGTTATATAAATCGGGGGATTTTTTAGAATCAATTTTATGATTAAATTTTAATGTGTACTCAATTCTTCCACCTATAGTGTTATCCACACTGAATAGCCATGTTCCAAACATGTTTTCACATATATTATTCTTCTTAAGTGAATAACGATGTATCTTTATGTCACGTGAACACTTCTTAATGATTAACACACCCATTAAATCACACGTTTTGATTTCTAATATAATAATCTAATCATTATTTCATGGTTGATGACCCTAAGATGGGTCATGCGAGCTAGAAGAGGGATCTCCTCAATCTTACTTGTAAGGTCAACATCTGAACTAATTATTGTTCCTTTTGGTGAATACTATAGGTAAATAATAGTAAAGATTATTTTCTCAAGATCCTATAAATTAAAATATTGTATATCAACTAAATAATTAATAGTAGTATTCCATGATTGAAAAAAATGAAATATCCTCCTCTAGAAAAGTGTTTTTATTCCCACCACTTCGTTAGTTGTATCCATTTATTATAAATAATTTTTATCATTATTGTTTTTTTTTTCATCATTTGAATTCATATTCTATTAAACTCCCATAAATATTATTATTATATGTGTATAAAATTATTTACAATTAATAACATTAATTGTAGCCCCGATTACATGTATAAAAGATTTTAACTTATCAATATACTTTTTGAAGGAAATGTTTAATAGTTTAGTGATATGGCAATGATCTAATAAAGGGACAACCACCACATGTACAGAATCTCATAGATACTTTATGGTAGAAAAGGACCTATGATTTTACCTATCCATTCATGCTCATATTAATCGTGTATGTTAATGAATATTTCGATGTATATTTTTTGTGTCTGTAGAAGGATATTTATCTAGATGTCTCAATAGATTCCATATTGGTCCACTAATTAAGGCATTTAGCAGACCATGAATCTTTCATAGTGTTTTCATTTTCAGAAACCTCATATCCAATTTACATTTATATATTGGTTCCCCATTTTAATGGACCACCATGTTAATCAGTATTTCATTAGGGTATAATCTATTCTAGGTCTCAATCAAATTAATGAATATATATATTGTGATATTATTTTATGTGAGGTGGATATTTTATATTTTTTTACTATTATAAAACCATTAACTATAATTAGTGTGAACAAATATTTTTTTTATTCCCCTGACACTCTGGTGAGAGGAGGGAAATATTAGTTTAATGAAAATGACTTTATAGAATAATATATATGCATCATATGTTATGTATATTGTCTCACTTTAAACTCTATATAAAATAATTCCCTCTAAAAAGTCATTGATTAAGCACTGAAATCAATGCATTCCACTAGTGTTTCTAATAGCCTTGGAGGTTGGATACCTATAAAAAATATAGTAAATTTATCATTGAATTTTATCATGGAACCAAAGCCCCATTCCCCTAAAATTTTTGGTCAAAACATACCAATAATATATAGATATATAATAAATTTCGAACATGAGATATCTATGATATTGAAAAACTAATTATCCAATAATTGAGATGAGAACTAACCCAAAATTCATTGAAATTTGAAAATAATAATGAATGAATCGTAGCCCTATTAACATGAAAAATAATTTAGTGTAATAAGGACCAAAAGGATAAACAATTTTATTCTCTTTCCACATTAAATATTTTCTACACTGAAGAATATTGTTTCCCTTCAATTATTTTATATCATTCACATTGGAATGATATATGAAATTATAAATAGAACATAAAACACATCCAGGTTGACCTATAGATCATCTATAGGGGAGATTTCTTGACCCAAATCATTATATCCTCACTATTTCAATATTTTACAATTAGTTCATGAGGTTCATGTATCATTCATATTAATTAGTTTTAATGACTCATGATCTATTTTTCTTTCCCATTTGATCACAAAAATTGTCATCCCAATCTAGAAATTGATACAAATATCATTTCATAGTTCATTCTATGTATTGTGCCACACTATATACTACAACATTATAGAAAGATAAGGTTTGTAATCCATAGAATCCCATATTAGTGAAGTAGATATAATTCATCATAAATATCTCCAATAATCAAATCCCAAATGATTATATACAACTTCCATTGATTGATCCCAATTTATTATTGGATTAAGTGATGAGTGTTGGTCTCATATATCAAAAAATGATTAGATAAGAAATTAACTTTTAATTAAGAAGAGAAAATGATATTGATATCCAAACCACCTCATATAATATTATAGCCTTAACCTATATTCCATTATCTAAAAAACATTTATGAACCAAATTGGAGCACCCCTTTTGATCCTAAGGATACACCCAGGGAAAAGGTCTAATCATGAGTTCCACCATTATAATTAATCAACTATTCCATTTTCTAAAATTGATTCATAATTATTAATTTCTAGTACTGAAATATTGGGTCCTTAGTAAATGATAAATTCTATATCTGAAAGTGAACGCCCTAAATTTATTCCAGAAACTTTTATATGGTTTCATGTCAATAACAAAGTAGCTCGACTAAGACCAATGTGTTGTAACAACTATTTATCTATTAAGTTTCAATCTAATGAGGGACAAGGGGTGTGTCTATTATTTTGAAACCCAATTACATAATCATTTTTCTTTTCCCTTAGTATCATCTAAATCTCAACCCCATATTTTTAATGGGATAATTTTTTTGATTGTATAAATAATAACTATCCTAATTTAATTTTATTATCCATGGTAATCAACCATATGGTTAAAAATTGAGAATAACACTATAAACATATTTTCCTAAATAAATTGATTATATAGTTTAATAATTGAGTAGGAATAAAATATAACACCACTATAGGTATAATGTGATAAAATAAAGTCAAGGTAGTAAATTTATCATAAAATTTATGAAAATTGACTTTTTATAAATTCCACCTAATTAAATATGTCATGTTTTAAAGAAATTATTTAAGATTACTACTCGCATGATGTATATTGGATAAAATTTCTAACAATTGATCTATGTATAACCTATATACTAATAAATTTAATGATATTATATTATATTATGAGAAAGATATTTTTTTAAATAGAGATATAGAATTTCATTTTTTATGAGATGTTTTTAGTTCCCCCTTGTTACTCTATTTTTGAGGTACATGTAACTTAATAGCTACCCCTTGTCTGGGAAGAAAGTATCCTAAATGAAAACTATTTTTAATTCGAAATTTACCCGTTATGATAAAAATTAATACAACTTTGTAGAGATAAATTTCTGAAAGCTATAAAATAATGATAATTTTCCATGATGTGAATATGATGATTGAGTGAAATTTTGGTGAAAAGTTACATTTAACCATATATAAATAAGTGTAATCAAGATGAAATCATAATATATCTTAAAATTTATATGACTTCAAGATCGTAAATAGTCATAGTAATAAATAATCTTCATGAAAACTAGAATCTGTTATTGAACACTAATCATTTTTAGTTTAATGGTGGAATATATTTTTTGTAGCATGAAACTAATTTTACATTCCCAAAAATTGTAGAATAAAAAATTTATTCATTTAAATATCCATTATTTTTTGGGGATTAATTTTTTTTTTTGAGAATATAGATGGTTGATGAGAATATAATCCCTTTTCTATAATTCCCATGTCATTTTGAGTGACAATGGAAATGATTCCATGTGATTGTAAATATATTATTTTTTCAATGTCTTCAAGTTCATGATATTTCTACATACACCTATAAATAGACCTTATGATTTATATTTTGATATTTTTGAGATGTTAAATGAGGCCATTCATTTTTTTATAGAAAAATAAATCACACGGTAAATTTCTTGTAGGAGTTCACCTTCGTAGATTTGTAATCAATGATTGAAAATAGATGGCACCCCCAAGTAATGAGTTCATATACCTGCATCCACCACATAAATAACCCACTATTCATTAAACATATACGCATTTTAATGGAACCTACATGAATATACCATATAGAGGTGTGACTATAAAAACATTATTTTTGACCAACAATAAACATCAATACTGCATCTGGACTACATCTGTTTAAATAAATCCTACATACCATTTGATATTTTGCTTCTTGATTTATTTCAGTCCATCAATAGGATAGTCTATCTTCATATAATATCTTTCCAAATGTAAACCAATTTTTAAAAGATACCTCTTAAAGGGGTCATGTCATCAATGTGGGCCCAAAATACCATTCTATCACTAATTCAACATGGTTAATGTCACAACAAAACCTTCCACTACCCATTAACTTAGTCAACTACCCTGAAGAGTCTCATATAACAATATGGTTGACATTCGATCCAGCATCATATTTGATGTTTTTCTTCTCTATTTTTTCCATCCCCCATTTTTATGGTCTATAATTATCTGATATTTTACCAAGTGTAACCCATTTTGTAATTGAACCTTCTTAAGGGAATCATGTCTTCAATAATGGATAAAAATACCTTTCTATAACACATTCACCATGGTGTGATATCACAACAAAGCCTTCCCCCCGCCACCAACCTATTCATATAACATGATGAGTCTCATTTAATACATTGGTTTACTTTCAAGAACACCACATACTATAATAAATCAGTATCAATTATAAAACTAATTACTATACCCATAAGACATCACAAGTTATTTTAGGGTGTTTCTTCCACACTCACACACACCCTTGGAAAGCTCCCCATAATGTCCACCATCGTGATATCTACTTCAAGAAAAGCACGCTTATGTATGTAGTTATAAATACAAAAGATGCTTTGGAGAAATACGTACCTTATTGACATTAGTAGTAATATTCAGCATTTTATTTCTCACTTTTACAAAAGTGTTATACTCTCCACCACATTAAAACACAAAACCCTCATTGTAGACCCAAACATCAAACCTAGGTAGTTCCTTTGAACATATATATGGGTAATGGATTTGAATCAATTTTTCATGACATGGCATTCCCCAATCCATCCTCCTAGTCATATGACCCCTTTGGTATCTTGAAATAAAATTATTTTCTTTTGAGTACTCTACAAGATATTACCCACCGGGGTTGCTTATCAGGCTAACCACTATGCCCATGGGCCAACATATGTTCTCCTAGTGTGTTTTTACCTCACTCACACACACCAATGTGAGGCTTCCAATAAGGTCACCCATCCTAATCACTACTCTATGAAAAACATTAATTACCTTGTATCTACTGAAATTGGATCCAAAAAATATAATAGAACCTTATAGACATGAGTAGTATCATTTAAAATTTTAAGCCTCACTTTTATAATGGTGTCACATCAGACATACCAAACAATATTTTCTATCTAGGCTACCTCCTTAGACATATTCTATAATTGAATTATGTGTCCAAATTGTAATATAATTTTTTATCTATATTTATATTGTTTTTTTCATTTACATTAAATTTTATACTAAGCATTGAATTATATTTTTTTAATTTAGTTCTATTAATATTTGGAAAAGTATTACCAAATTTCTAATGAACAATAAAATCCATTCCATGAATAAACCCCCTTTAAAATTTAAATTCACTATTTTTAAATATTCTAAATAATATATTCAAATACTGGGGAGGAATATCACTTAAATATATATAAATTAAATAAATTTATAATAAAATAATTACCATTTACAGATTTTAGTGTTTGAAACACTTAATATACAATAATTGTTTAGAAGAAAAATTGGTTTTAAATTCACAATATGACTATTTATATATTTATATATATATAATATAGGTAAAAAATTTAATTTAACTTTCTGTCGAAGACAGAATGAAATATAAAAAATATTATTTCTAGTTGAACCTATGTTAAATATTTCCACCCAAATAGTGTAAAATATATATTTAAAATCTCATATTTTAATTCTTTGTAATCTTTTTTAAAAGATAATTTTATTTTTATGAATGGTTTCTCTAAAAACATTTATAGGTCACAGATGAAATAAATCATTTATAATAAATATTTAAAAATAAAATTTAAGAGTAAAAAACATTTTAATTTATAATTCACAACATAGGTCATGAATAATCATATTAAAACATATGTCAACTTGAATATTGTGGAATTTTATTAGATCATAAACTGAATTGTTACCATATAAATATATCATAAATTTTTTATTTTTCATCAATTATTGAAGTAAAAAAAATCCACCTTCTTAGTGATTGGATTTTAGTTTTAAATGGGCTAATAAATTCCATGGAAAGTATTTTTGGGTCATGATATTTGTTTTCTATTTTTTGTTAGAGATGTACTATGGAGATATATAGGTTCAAGGTATAATTATTTCAGATTGAAGTGAATTTTCTATTTTATGAATACACTTACAAAAATAATGATTTCAAGACCACTATAAATGACTATTTTCAATTAAAAAATAACTAAAAGTAAAATCAATAATAAAATATAGCATAATTTATCAATGCAAATGAAACACCGATTAATGAACTATTCAATAGTGTTTAAAATCCACAAATTAGGGGTGTAAAAAAATCGATATTATATAGTATATTCTCTTTAAGAAATATGATGTCATTGATTAATTATAAAGCATAAACCTCTAAAATAAATGAATAAATATTTATTAAAAGATAAAATGAAAAAAACTATTAGAGAGTTAAATTAAATTATTAAAAAAACTAAAATGCATTAAAGTATAATGCTCACATAAAGAATTAAAATTTATTACAAAGAAAATGTTTAGGATTTTTTTGTTAAATTATAAATTTTCATTTATAATAATAATTTGGAGTAATGATATTGATATTGTTTAATTTGAAAATTGTATTTAAAATTAGTAATGTCAAATTTTTCCATTCAATTTTTTTTATGAAATGGTAAGAAATACTAGTATAATAATTATTGTTCAAATGAATATATTCTGTTTACAGATATTCCTTTTAAAAATATGATTTAGAGTTTTGAATTTCACTAATTTAGGTAATGTATTGAAATTATGTAGTGGTTTAAATTCATTTTTTAGAGTTTTAATCATATAAAAATTATTCATTATACATGTAGATAAATAAATTATCACTCACCCATTTATTATCTATTTGTTATAATTGATGAGAGAACCATTTGAAGGTAAATGATTGATATTTTGGAGAAGATTATATTCATTTATGTAATTTATTTTATATTATTTAATAAAATTAAGTACAATATATATAATTTATTTTAATTAAATTTTTTTATAAAGTGTACATTAAAATAAATTAACATTCATTTAATGGTTTATACAAGGAATGGTATGAGAATAAAATATTTTTTTCCTTAAATATACATTATTCTTAAACATTGTATTTATGTGTTTTGTCCACAGATACTATAATTATTTTCTACCATCATGAGAAATAGAATAAAATAAAAATAATCTCTTATATTTAATAATCACGTACAAATATTTTTATAAAGAGAATTTTAAATTTTTTTTATAATTAATAGTTACCGCAGTAATTGTAATATCATGTAGGTAAGGGCTATCAAAAAATCCATATATATATATATATTCTATTAGTTGAGTGTGTATGGACCTATACTCAACATATATTTGAATTTTTTTATTTGGTTCCATTACCCATATTTGGGACATTATATAATTTTAAAATTAAGTTTATTTATACGGGTTCCACTACCATCACTCATAAATGGTACACCCTCTACATACTTATCCACAAAATTTTAATGACATGGATTGAGAAATATCATCACAAATATCTTTATAACTATCCTATAAACATCATATAGGTTCTATTATTAATGTAAAACCACCCTAAAATAAGGCATACTCTTTTAGCAAAATGATGATAGCATATGAATGGGTAATTGAATCAACTGAGTTATTTAATGTTCATTTCAATATAAAAATACAAATCTATAATATTCATTATAATATTTTTACATATACATCATAAATATACTAAAAATATATTTTTTTATTGAATAACTATTTCCTACTTCTAATTCATCACATAGAAAACAAATGTATCGCTCATGCGTACGTGCAGACTACTGTCTCCACAAAGTGATGTATTTTATAATTCACTATAACCTATCATGGATTGTTATAAAGATTAATTTAGTGAATATATAATATATTTAGAATATAAATATTATTAATTAATTATAAATGAAAATTTCCATAAATTTCATTTCATTCATTATAAAATGAAGAATCGCCTTTGCAAAGGTGGGGTCCACATGCTATATGAAGTAATTTAATTTGTTTTTCCTCCGCGAACTTCGTAGATTGAATGAAATGTATAATTAATGAAATAATATTATATTTAGTATATTATTAATACTATATATATTATTAAACCAAATTCATGGTGTATGTATGGAAATTTTTGAACAGAAACATATGTGGGAAATAGAATAATTTATACAGGAATATTTATTTTGATAAGATATTTATTAATAATTTGGTAATTGGAAATTATATGGATTTGTTATATAGTATTTTAATTATTAAAATTATATTTATATATATTTATATAAACTTTAAAATTGTTATATAGGTCGTTATTGTTCATATAATATATGTTAGGACATATGGAAGGGGTAAATGTTACAATATCACTTTTTATCAATATTTTGTATGATTCAAATTCAATTAATTGAAAATGTATGTTCATTATCTCTTATAAACCCCTTATTTTTTATTTTCATATATTTTAATCGTGGTTTTTGAGTATTATTTACAGTTTTTACCTCCTTGAAACTCAAAAATACCAAATTAGTGTTTTTTTTAATCGTTCAATATTTTTTCTTTTTAGTCATGAATCATTGTCCTCGGTATCAATGATCTTAATTTTTCTGAATACCATTATCTAATATAGAAATATTGATAAAGTTATTTTTCAAATATATTTGAATTTTTATTTTATTCATAATTATTCTTCTTCAAATTTCCCAAATTTTTCATCTTTAACATTCATTACAGAAGTGTGTAATGAATGCTTGATAATCATTAACATCATGAGTCAATATTCCCATAGCCATTCCATTTAATCAACATGAAAATTGATTTTTATGTTTTATTGGGTCTATAATTAAATTAATATTCCCATTTTCTTGTGAATTTTTAATTCATAAAAGTTACAAATTCTAAATTATATTTTATCTTGTTTTCAAATAATATTTTAAATTATTTTATGATTTTTTTCATAAATAACAATATTATTTATAAAATTTTATCTTTCACTAGTTATATGATATTTTTATAAATTGAAAATCAATTCTGTTCATTTATTTTGATTAAAATGCTATATTTATGGTTTAAGGATACCTGATTAATTTCTATGGGTTAATTAAACCATGGTGAAATGATAAATGGTCTTATGTTCTTATGAAAAATATATGAATGGTAAAATATTATGTAATGGGTCCATCTATATTATCCTTCAAATATATTATGTGATTTTTTAAATCTAATGAGATTTAATAGAACATGGGTGGTTAGTAAAATCCAATGTAGGCAGAGGGGTAGTTATCATAATCCCAAAATTGTATATGGACTATTAGACAAAGTCCATAAAGTTGAAATATTAATTAACCGATGCCTACATTATGCCCAGTGTCTTGGTGGTATCCTTGAAATATGATATTTATTATTACATATATAGAAGAAATCATATTTCTAATACTTATAATATTATCCCATAATTCTTGATTGGTTATTGATGATTCCACACTCATATGACTCAATTACATTTTTATAAAAAATATTTATTTAATGAATACAGATTTATGATCAATGACTTGTTGGTTTTGTTTTTATATTTTGTGATTGTATTCTTATACCATTATCATTATCTAAGAGTAACTTATATTTATATATGGATATCTCTAATGATTACCATTTCTGAGAATCTGATCTCACTATTTCTTTTGTTTCAATTACCTTCAGTTATTAAGAAAGGTTTTATTTAGGATATGTCAATGAAGAATACTATACGAGAATAAATTTATTAGATAGGTTTAAGATCATCATGAAATAATTTAATTACATATATTTTACACAAATACACTAAATAAATATGGTTATAAATAATGTATTATTTGGAGAGGTATTGAATATTCCTCTAATGTTTTTAAAAAAATTATTCATGAAATTCACAAGTCACAATAGTTTGGATTAATGTAAGGTTTAGATACATTAATTGGTTAGATTATGATGAATCTGATGATAAAACCAAGGAAAAAATGTGATAATCCATTGTGATATAGGACTATCATTAATTTTAATGGGTTAATAAGATGGTTTCATAATTTATAACATCATAGGAATGATACTTCTTAGGATATGATTGATTATATAGATTGTTACCACATAATGAACATAATAAAAATTTCCTTTTTATAGTAAGTGATGTAATGTAGAATGATGAAATTAGTGTGACATAAAGTAGTGAAAATAATGAAAATATATTATTTGATCATTTTTCTCTTCATTTTGTAAAATTTTGAAAGGCCTAAAAGACAAATTATTGGTATACTCAATGCTTAGAAATTGAATTATCATTTCAAAAATATTAATGATATTATTATTGAATCTCGTGTTTATATCTCCTCTATGAACGACTATTATGGGAGTTCACTTCAATAAAAACTTGTTATTCTACATATTTTAAATTTTGAAGTTATTATGGGGGAGATAATCAATATTGATAACATTCATTATTATTTTTGGAATATAACAATTTTTAAGTGTTTCCTATTTTTCCATAAATATTGGTCTGTAGATTCTATAGAAAACATACTTGGTTATATGCATATTTTATTTTTTATTATATAATGGTGTTGTTTGAGTGGAAGTAATTTAATAATAAACTGCATGAGAATCATGAAAATGGTTTCACACACCCTAGTTCATAATATTGGGGGAACAAATGTTCTTTTTATTAAGAAATATGATGAGTCAATAAATATTTTTATAGATAAATAGAAACATAACTAGATAACTGGTAAGGAAAATTATCATTTATCTGTTATTATTACATATTTTACGAAAAACAGATTGATTAATTCTTTTCAGTGATTTATCATTGATCATGATATCATCAGTTAAGGAAAAAGGGAAGATTTACATAAGAAAAAATTCAGTTAATGTTTAGATATTATAAATTTATAGAGATTCCATATATATTTTCAAATCCCCAACTAAAATCATGGATATAATAAATTGAGAATTTAGAGAATACCTTGATCAATTTGTGGTTGTTGTTGTAGATGATATTTCCATATATTTCCTCCTTATTGAATAAAATAAAATCCATGTTCAGATTATGTTCATGGTCATTAGGAAAGATATTTTTTTATAAAAAATTTCAAAATAATGGATTATAGAAATACAAACTATCATTCATTGGTCATGTCAGTACAGTAATGGGTATATGAGTGGATCGTTCAATGATTGATTCTGTTAAATAATTTCAAAATCGAACCATTATTATGAGGATTTATAGATTTATTTGATTCTATATATAATATCCATTAGTGGGAGAAATATCAAATTTTTATAAAATAAACTAACCAATTTTATGATAATGTTTTCCATGTACCTTTAGATAGAATAATGGGATACAAGTAAGAAGGGAAGGATGTGAAGTTTTGCCAGCGAACCTAAGAATTCACTAACCAACATTACATAAATGTTTTTAATATAAAATGATGAATCAACCAAAGGAAAAGTATGTGTTTTTTATGAATTATGTAATATTAGTATTATATTTATTATGAAAATTGATTGCTCCTAAGAAATATTTCCAGACACGTGATTTAGAATACATTGCAGTATGTTTTTCATAGAAAAATTGATTTATTATGTATATTGGAAAAGCTATATTATATATATTTATCTTAAAATAATGAAGTGTATTTTCACATATAATAACTTGATTATGTTTTAGTGGTGAGGGTTAGAGATTATTATATATTATGACATCATAATACAGTACCACTACGGAAGGGTTGGAGTAGCGGCTTCTACTCTATGTTTGAAAGAAAAATTAATATTGTCAATGATGAAGACTAAAAGAGATCCAATAAATAAGTATTTGTATATGAGGGAACATTAAATCACTATGTATAGTGGTAAATACATACTAATAGAAATTATTATTCATCCATCCATTAATGTGATCAGTGGATAGTTATAAATAGAGAATTTTAATGTTATGTAGAAGGTAAAGAATGTTACAAAGATTATCATTGACATTGATGGGATAATAAAATTTGGGATCTATATATATATGTCTATTTAATTCCATAAATGAGAAAAAAATCTATTGAATAATGACGATACACCATCGTTATATTTCTATCCCTGAATTAGAATGTTATATAGAGATACAGAAGATAATTTATTGTAAGGAAATATAAAAAAAGATATTATGGAATATGTTTCCCAATACCAGGTATGTTAGAAATAAGGCTATACAGAAAAATTATAATGGATATTAAAATGATTTCAAGAAAATGTTTGTAAATAGAAACTAATAAACATGTATTTAATTATAGGAGTTCCTAATAAATCAAGATACAATAATTCTTGTATGGTTATAATTAATAGACTTAATAAGTCTATTAATTTTATTTCTGTTAGTAAATAATTCTTGTGTGAATAACATTTCACGATATTTGAAATGGAAGTGGTAAGGTAGCATGATTTACCACTCTATGTCATATATGGTCATTTTCTATGGTTTTCCTCACTATTACGGAGAACTCTTTATCAAGAATTTAATATGGAGTTGAGTTTTTTTAATTATTATCATCCTTATAAATATGGTTAATATGAAAGGAAATTTAAAACAATATAATATATTATGATTCACTCTTTTTTTACAATATTTAATTTTTTATTGAGACCATCGCCTTAATTTTTTGGGATTTTTCAAACTAAATATTAATATCACTTCAGTATTCGGATAAATCCTTCTGAATACCGCTATAGAAATATGGGTAGTACTAAAACATGATGGAAAAACATTAAATAAAAATATATATTGAAATATAACCTAGAAGATGTAATGAAATATAATGTTTTATATATTCAGTAAGTTCTGATAGTATATTTTGATTTAAATAATAATTAACCTGAAAATCGATGGAGATATCTTAAGTTAGAAGTTAGTAAAAATGTTTTCCTATGTATATATCATTGGAATAATGTTATGAAATTTGGAATGAATGAAAATAATAGACTAGAATATATCAATCTATATGTGATTAATTTACATATTCAGAGAGTAGAATATCCCTTTAAACATGAACAAATACTTTCTCATGTCAATGGTGCACTCCATGTATCCTATTTAAAGAATTAAGTAAATTATCCTTAAATTATTTTTAACATAATGAATATAAATCTACAAAATTACCTCCATTATAAATAATCATCATTATATATTAGCGATCAAGAGAGAAGGTTCCACATAAAAAGATCAGTCACCTTCTAAATGTTCTCCGGGAAGAAAAATGAAATTCAACGATTATGTCTTGGAACATGAAGATGTAATGACTTATAATTTTCATCTTATATTTACATTATAATAATTGAATTCATTTGTGAAATTATTTTATGGTGCAAAAAATACTATTCCCAAAGATTTGATAATGTATTCTCTTTAATAAATTTGTTAGCTTTGATGGCCTGTTATGCCCAAAACACAGATCATATGTGAATAATGAGTTTTTAAAATATAAAATAAGTACACTATTAGATTGTTAGGGGATATTTTTCAAAATACATTAATGTTTAAATATAGTAAAATACACATATATAAATACAATTTATTTTTTAATAAAATTGAACTATTTTTTTGAATTATTAATTTTCAATAAATTTAACATTTTTTATGAATGATATAAATAAAAATTATTTAAAAACTGATTTAATTAATAATAATAAAAATATTTATATCCAAAAAGTGGGTAAGTAATGGTATGGGATTCTTGTATAATAATTCGTGGTTAAATTTATTTTTTCTTGCAACCATTATTCTATGAAATATGGTTTATTAAAAATATTATTCCCCTTATTTAGAGTATTAAATTTTTTGAAATTAATTCTTATCCATTTATAGAAATTAATGATCATTTATCTATTTATTTTCTATTTCCATGAAAAGAATATAGATTCATTTTAAGTTAAAAATATATACTTTTCAAAATACAATATTTAATTTTTGAAATGTATTTTATTGTTAAAAAATTAATTGATAAATTCTAATAAATGGTTTTAATTAATTTCAGATATAATATATTTAAAATAATTATTTAACATTTTAGTAATGGTTTTTTATTCATGGAATGATGATAAATTCATTATTATGAATGAAGTTACATTTTTTCAAAATTATATTATATATTTTTTTCATATAAAATAGTAATAATATCAGCCAACTTTTAAAATTTATGGTATAAAGTGGATAAAATATTTCAAATATTAATTATTAAATTCTATTATATGTTCTATATTATTTTTAGTCATATTGATGTGTATCATTGTTAATAACTAATTCCTAATATAAAAGATTAAAACTTGATAAAAATATTCAACTAATTATATAGTCCATCAAATGTAATGAAAATAATGATGTGTTTCTTTTATTTTAATTTTAAGGATGGTTTCAATAGTGCCAATACCCTCACTAGTAAAATTGAGCCTCCTTTATTAAATTATAAAATCACATCTATCAAAATAAATATACAATTTTATATCAAAATAACTTCACAAATATCATACCTATAGTATATAGGGTCTTGTATAGCAGACATTTCATCCTAGAAAGGCTTAATGTGTACAATAAATATGGATACATAGGGAAGATGTAATTATCATAATCGAGTTCTGTAAAAAAAATTCTAAATCTAGCTACATAGAATTTATTATATCCATCCTTATATGATGAAATATTAATAAAAAATTACATTATGTTTAATTATGTTTATGTAATTACCATTATTTAATTCTCATTCATATAATTGAATATATAAGTGTCTCACATGCATTAGTGGGGAAAATCGCCTCAATGAAGCGATGTATTTTATTTTTCATAACTGCCTATCATTAATTGTTTTATAGGTGGATTTATTGAATATATATACAATTTTTATAAAATAATATGATTTTTTAATTATATTTTATAATTTTCCATCATTTCATTCCATGTGATGACAAATAAAAATTTCCCTCATGTGTATGCGCAGACTACAACCTCTATAAAAGGGATGAAATTTATTTTTCATAACAAACATTGATGGATGATAATAGAATTTTTTATAAGGAACAATTATTATACTAATGAAATTTTTAATATTTTGTTCATTATTAAACCAAGAACAAGATATTGTCAAATTAAATGATGAACTGAGACATATGTGAAAAATATAATAATTGGAAGTAGAATATTAATTTTATTTAATTATTTATATATAATTTGTAATTAGAAATTATAAGGGAATGATATGTAGTAATTTAAGTATCAATATTCTTTTAATATATTTTAATAATAATTATATGTTATTTTATGTTGGTTTTTTAGTGTAAATAGAGAATGTCAAAATATGAGGTAACAATTTATGTTATAATATCACTTTTTAGTGGGATTATTTTTTTCAATTTCCATTACATTAAATTATACATCATTAATATTATAACACTCATTGATTGTATTAGAATACAGTTTTTCATACAATGTAAAAGAATTCATTTATTTTTTCAATCCTTGGTACTAAAAAATGACCAAAATTTTGTTTTCAAGAATAGTTTGTTTCATTTCTTCTTTTTCTTTTATAAAAATTTCTCATATACATAAATATTCACCATAATTGTATTATTGTTGTTATTATACAATTTTAAAGTATTTACAATTTTATTCTTATTTTATATTTTAATATTTTTTCAATTTTTTAAAGGAATCTTATTATCTTTATCGGAATGGTCATTTTTTTAGTTTCATTACAAATGTCTGAAAATAATTTATTTTAAAAAAAATAAGACATGAACGGATATTACAACTGAAATTCAAGTTCTTTATTGTGAATTTTTATTAATATTTTTATATAATATTAAAATTATAATCATTTTCTGAATTTCTATTTATTTGTTTTTCTTTTAAATGTTAGAGAACGGATATATAATCATGTTATTTTCAAATAATCACTATGTTGATTTTATAATTATACATTTCATTTATGTAAAAATTTATTATGTATTACTATGTTTAAAAAGGGATATTATCATATTATAACATGAAATTATATTCATTATATCTATTGATGATAATAATTTCACCATAACCATTTATTTTTTAAGTGTTAATTAAGTTGTGATGAAATGATTACTTTTCATAAATTCATATTGTATACATTAGAATGGTTTTTTAATATATTAATGGTAGGTAAGTAATATCCTTCTAAGTCATTCTGTATTTTTTTTATATAATGAACATTCCATTACAAGATTCAATTATTTTTTAAATAAAATACTATTATTCTTTTAAGGGTTTTTTTTGGGTTTTTAACAAAACAATGTAAAGGATATATCTTCATTACCTTTTATATGATCATTTCTAATGATTTATTAATTTAATTATCATCAATTTAAACTTACATTGATGATTTTTTTTAATAGGGATATAAACATATGATACTATCCTCTTCCATTATTATGATGGATTAAAATAATGATGTCTCCCTGATACCCATATCATTTACACTGGTTTATTATGTGGTGATTAATTATTCAATGATGTTTTGAAAATATAGAATAAAATTAACTTTTTTATTATTTTGATATGGGTGGGGCTGGTATAGACCTCTACATAATTAGGTAATTGTTTTATATCATAGTATCTCTAGGAGCGAAAGGGTTGTCATCCCAATCCCACGATGGTACACTGGTGATTAAAAAAACCAATGAAGATACACAGGTGGTTATATAAATCCTACTACGTGACGAATGTATTATATAGAAGAATTTAATTTTTTTATAAACACTATTATATTTTAAAAAATTATGTATTGTGGTTATGATATGATCTCATTTCTCATGATTATTCATTAATGATTATACACTCTTATTACTCATAAAATTTATTATTACTAATCCTTATGTTATGACAGTCAATTTTTGTTATTTTAATTATTTTTAGTGATTATATATGGTATTATAATTGTATCAAACAAATATTTTAATATTATGATCACTTACGATCATATATTAATATATCTTTTTGAACACCCTTACTGATATTTTGATCTCACTGATTATTATGTTTCACTTTCTAAAAGTTATGAAAAATGTTTTTACATAGGATATATCTAAGAAGAGTTATATATGATATGAAAATTATAATAGATTCTGAATATTATTGTTTAAATATTTTTAATACGTATCTAGAAAATGATGAAACAATATATTAATAGTTATTTGGAATGTATTTTGTGATAATAATTGAATATTAATCACTAATTTTGGTTGATATATATAGGAAATAGTATGGTAAACTCAAATGCGGATTTTTTATAACAATTTTTCACTTATAAAAGATTTCCATTATCGAAGAGAATTTATAAAACTTATAAAAGATATAAAAATATTTATATAAATTATTTTATGTGAAACATTCAGTCCAACTTTTCACCACCCCTATGATGGTTCTGAAAGATTAAACCCACAAAAATTCAAACTACATATCATGAATTTTCCATATTATTTCATGATATGTGAGATTCAAAACCTTCCCTGTCCCAATCCAATCACATTCATAGTATACACTCTTAAAAATTCCATAAATATCTTTTTTTTTTGTAACTCCCCAACCCTAATTACCCAGAGTCGGTGCATTATTACATAACATTGGCATGATCACAAAAGATAAAGTCTCGAAGGACCGATTAGTTTAGTAGCCTTAGGAACACTAGATACATTCATAAGTCTTATATTACATGGTAAAGTGAAAAACTACTAAAATAGAGTCTCCATTGCCAACACTCATATCTTCACAGACTATCCCTACAAGTCAGTCATAAAATAATTTTTCATATCCCAGGAAAAATAAAACATATAAAGGGGTGATCTCAGATGCTCAGTAAGGACAATAATATAGTGGGAACATTCGTAAATAAGCATAAACTTTTAAGGCAATGTATAACTAAAACAAAACCCTTTTAAACATGAACATAAGCATAATATGGAAAACATAAAACTAAATAATTCCATTTACTTATTCACATGGATATTCTACTAGTAGAATAATCACATGAAATATCAATAACCACTTTCATAAGGATGGAATGCATAATGCGAAACAATCATAACCACATAGTCAAGGCCTTATGCCAAGACTACAAATAAGATTTTTTCAAAGTCATGTTCCAAGACACTAGTTTGTCTCATTATACCTACCGATGCATAGAGGAGCTATAGAGGTCTCCACCCGTCACTTAATAAGTCCAATGCATTCCTCATATGAACAGTTTTAAACATAACATAAACATTCAGATTAAAACTAGCATACGAAATTTCAATACTTTCTCGATAATCCGTGAATGGTATAAAAATAATAGATCCACAATAAAACATATCACAAAACCATAAATACAATATGGAAGTTTTGTATCATAATAAATCAACTTCAAATAAGCTTAAAATCCATCAAAGGATGTTGACATAGATGAAATCAAAACTATTTGAGAGAAATATATCTTTTTTGAAATCATTTAAAAGTCACATAATTATAAAAGAAAACATTTACTTTGAAAATATTCTTAAAATATTATAAGGGTAGCTTTGACGATGTTATAATGGTAGAGAATAACCACACCCACCATATAAGTTAAAAAAGGCATTCATACCTTAATTTTGTCGAAAAGGTTAAAATGTACTTTGTTTGGAAAATGATGAAAAGATTTCTTTAAAACCATTTTATAAAAATTCATAAAAGGGTATAAATAACATTAACCCATTTTCTATTAAATAGTTAAAATGTTTTGGAATAAATTTTTAAAGAACATGGATGTGAATGATAAATAGGTCCCAATAGATACTTACGTAATAACAAACTCGGATAATAAAGAGACTGTGAAATTAACCCATACCTTGTACATTTCCTTGGTCAAGGGTTTTTTAAACTATTTTATAATAGTTAAATAAATGTTATTAAATTATAAATGATTTATATACATAAATATTATATCATATATTATCTTCTAATATTGATTTGTTAATAATATTTTAGTATTATCATCGTTTTGTGTGTTCACTTACTCATATTATTTTATATGTTTTGTTACATAATCCGTGTTTGTTATGGATAGGTTTTATATTATTCATATACATAATTATATGAAGTCCTAAAATATTATATTTAACAATAAAATGAAAATTAGTCTTGAATGGATAATATGGGGAATGAGTCTCATCGTGTACGTGGAGACGATGATCCGTACATATGCACAAGCAACAATATCATTATTTTGATATTAAAATAATATATAATTGGATGTTATATCATATATATAGAGTCTCTATAATGGTATATTTATTATTTACATTAGTAACACATCATTATTATATCCATCCAAATAATAATATATTGAATAACAATTACACCACGACGTGGAGACGGTAAGTCGTACGTACGCATGTATGGTGACATGTAATTAAAAGGATGGATAGAATAATGAATTTTGTTGTACCATATTTATAATAACATCATAGTATAAAGAAGTTAATGGATTTGGTATTTTAGAATGGAAACAACAAAGAAAGAGTAAGTGAAAGATGAAAGGAACTTGGAAGAGGGTGGTGAAATCATTACCTCTTCTTCGAGTTATTCTTTTTTATTTGATCAAAAGGGCTCCTTAGGATGGATTTATAACTAAATAAATTACTATAGATAAAGGGAGGACTTTTTAGAGGGTTTTTGGGAAAGGTTTTTTCCAGCCAAAATGCATTGATGTTTTGAATTAGAGAGAAGGGGGAGTGCCATTTTATAAGAGGAGTGATGGTATCTTAAGAAAATCTAGAAATATTACTTAATAATAAAATAATTTTCGGTTTTATAATCACTCAAAAGTAGATTATATAATTTCTATGTTGGTAATGGGTGTAGAAAAACTCATCCAATAGGTTTTAGACAGGTTCGGGTCATTATATTAACCTTATCTTTTAGACTTAACTCATAGTTAAATTGTTTGACATTTAACATGTCTCTTTCTATTTTTATATTATATGGTTAATAAAATTATTATAAACATCCAAGAGAACCCTAATAGGTTCATTAATGATACACATATCATTATATAAGTCATTTGGATGAACCATACATTTTTTGAAATATTATATCAATTTATAATATAATATTTGTTTTAAAAACTCCTTTAGGTCAATTTTGACACTATTTAATAATTGATTTTTGTTAAATCATAAAAACATTATTAATTAGAAAAAAAATTCATTAAATAAATAATAACATCTCATATTAACCTATAAAATTCGTGGATGGAATCAAAAATTTCAAAATATATTTTTTCTAACATTTATAATACCAATTATTTGATTCATTCATTAATAAGGAAAATACTACATCATCATTGTGTCATAAATAAAATTAATTATTCAATGTCTAAAATTTTTAAATAAATTTCCATTATGTAGTTAATATTTTTATATTTCTAATTAATATTTATAGTTTAATAGATAACATTTATAACCCTATGTAAAATTGTTTTACTAAAAGATATATTCTTATGTCATTTTTGTATTTACTTTAACATAATTAATATAAAGTGTCATTATCACTTACAAGTGGCTCCATGGGGCTCCGAAATCGACCCGAAGATTCCCATGGTCGAAAAGTTATCATAAAATAGATTTAGGACACGTGTTAAGGTAATTTAATATTATTATTTATTATTTATTATCCTTATTTATCATATTTACCCTTTAACCATGGTAAATAAAATATCTACCGAAACAATTATTCAAAATGTCTAAAAATAAAAGATACCTATTTACACAATTTATACCTCATTATTCAAAATATGGAATCCTTTTTTATAAATTCTAAACATATAAGTGGCAGAAATTTATTTAAAATTAATTCATGTTGTCAAAAAATGCGTGTTTTTATAAAATAATAACTAACAAAATATTGAAACTTGTTTAGGTAAAATTTAAATTTGAAATTACTTATAATGTCATACATTGTATTAAATGATAAAAATATATTATAATAATACTTCCAAACCATTCAAATACATAATTTAACAATATTTATTATTTTGATTAAAAAAGTTGTTTTTAAATAAAATTAAGTGATTTTCACTATTCATCAAAATATGAAAGTTATCAGAAAAGTACCAAAAATTCACCCTAAGCTAATTTTGATATTTCTAATCAAAAAATGAAGACCATTTTAAAGGATACAATTCATAAAATTTCAAAAATTCAGTATTACTATTCATAATGGTTAGTTTGAGTGGTTGTGGTGTGTTAGAACTCGATGTTGCGTACAACACACACTATTGTATTATTCAAAGAGAAGCGTACCGTGGTAGCTTAAGGTGTTACATTCTACACTTCTTCAAAGAATTTTTTCCATGAACTTTTTAGAATATTACTGCATAAAAATACTCGGGTGGTTCTTCATCATAAGTTCCCCGGGTTCCCACGTTGCCTTTTTTATCTTATGGTTTCTCCATAGAACTTTTACCAAGCGAGTTGTCTGGTTTCTCGTCACTTGTTCTCTGGTATCAAGAATGCTGACGGGCTCTTCGCAATAAGATAGACCGGGTTCTAGTTCTACTTCCTCATAAGTGAGTACATGCATTGGGTCAGGCATGTATTTTCTCAATAGTGATACGTGGAATACATCGTGAACTTTGTAGAGACTTAGTGGCATTGCCAACTGGTAAGCTACAACCCCAATTCGTTCTAGAACATTGAAAGGTCCAATGTACCTAGGACACAATCTTCCATTCTTAATAAAACGTATAACACCCTTCCATGGAGATAACTTCAAAAAAATATGATCTCCTACCTGCAATTCCAAATCATTTCTTCTGTTATCGGCATAGCTCTTCTGCCTACTTTGAGCTGTTTTGATGTGGGTTTGGATAAACTTCCCATTTTCCATCGTTTCCTCTTCAAGTTTTGGGCCTATGAGTTTTCTTTCACCAACATCATCCCAACAGGTTGGTGTGAGAAATCTCTATCTATATAATGCTTCATATGGTGCAATCTGAATACTTGAATGGAAGTTGTTGTTATAGGAAAATTCTACCATAGGTAAATATTGATCCCTCATTACTTGAATGTCTGGTGAGCATGATCTCAACATATCTTCTAAGGTTTCAATAGTAAGATCTGATTTTCCATCAATGTGGGGGCGGTAGGCAGTACTCAAACGATGCTTAGTATCTAGGGATTTCTGAAGACTTTTCCAGAATCTTGAGGTAAAACGTGGATCACTATCAGAAACAATCGATAGTGGTACCCCATGAATTCTCACAACTTCATTAATATATAGTGATGTTATATGTTCAAGTGGTATATCTTCTCTTATATCAAGAAAATATGCTGACTTGGTAAGACGATCAATAATAACCCATATTGCTTCATTCCTTCTAGGAGTCTTTGGTAGTACCAGGACAAAGTCCATCATAATATTATCTAATTTCCACTCAGGTATGGGAAGAGTTTTCATGACTCCTCCAGGCTGTCGCCTTCCAGCTTTCACTTGTTGAGAAACTATACATCTTGACACAAAATCAGCAATATCCCTCTTCATGTTGTCCCACAAACAATGTTCCTTCAAATCTCAATACATCATAGTTCTACTAGTGTGTATAAGGAAATTGGAACTATGAGAATCATCCAACAATTCCCTTTTTAGATCAGGTATACCTAGAACACATATTCTTATCCCAAATTTCAGAATTCGATCTTCATGCACAAAGTCACTCAATCTCACATCATTCACAAATTTAATCTTCTTTTGAAACTCTTCATCACCGGTCTGAGAACTCTTTATCCTTTATATTAATGATGGTTTGGAAACCATTTGAGAAAGTATCGATGTTTCACCTTCCATGGTAATTCCCATATCCATCTTCACTAGATCCATGAAAATAGGATCCCTTTAGACTCTCGTCTTGTTCAAAACTCCATGATACATTCGACTCAAAGCATCTTCCACCTTATTTTCCTTCCCCATGTGGTAGTGTATCGTGAAATCATAATACTTGAGTAGTTAAAGCCATTTACTTTGCATCATATTGAGTTATTTCTGTGAGAAAATATACTTAAAACTCTTTTGATCAGTATAAATCTCACATTTTTTACCTTATAGATAGTGTCTCCATATCACCAAAGAAAATATTACCTCCACTAACTCAATATCATGAGTAGGATAGTTTTTCTCATGAATTTTTAGCTGTCGTGATTCATAGGAAATAACACTATCATTTTTCATAAGGAAACAACCCAGTAATTTCTTTGAAGAATCACTATAAATAACAATCCCATCATTCCCCGATGGTAGAGTCAAAATAAGAGCATTGAGTAATCTTCTCTTTAGTTATTCGAAACAATCTTCACACTCTTTTGTCTAAAAAATTTTAACCCATTTACGTGCGAGATTCGTTTAATGGGTTAGCCAATCGGGCAACATTCTGCATGAAACGTCGATAATAACCTGATAAACCAATAAAACTATGCACCTCGGTTATAATCATTGGTGCTAGACATTATTGGATTGCTCTTGTCTTGGAAGGATCAACAGAAATTGCATCCTTAGAGACAATATGGACAAGAAAAGGAATCTCTTGAAGCCATAATTCACTCTAGCAAAACATCTCATATAATTCATGTATTCTAAGTGTCTTTATGATAATGCTCATGTGATTTCATGATCTTCATAGCTATTGGAGTATACCAAGATATCAACAATAAATACCACTACAAAGTCATCAAGATATTCCATGAAAACTCTATTCATTAGATCACTGAAGATCGAGGGTGAATTAGTCAACCCAAAAGGCATTACTGTAAACTTGTAATGCTTGTACCTGGTTCAAATTTTTGTCTTCAGAATGTCTTCCTTCTTCATGCACAAATGATGGTATCCAGATCGAAGGTTAATCTTTGAAGCATATTGATCTCCATGAATTTGGTCAAATAAATCATCAATTTGATGTAGGGGATACTTGTTCTTTATCATTATAGAATTGATCTCCCTGTAGTTAATGCACAACCTTATAGATCCATCTTTCTTTTTAGCAAAATGGATAGGGGATCCCCATGGAGAAACACTAGGGAAAATAAATCCCTTATCACTCAATTCCTCTAGTTTTTTCTTTATTTCCACTAATTCCACTGTGTCCATTCTATAAGGGGTCTTCGATATGGTCCTTGAACCAGGAATTAAATCAAAGGAAAACTCAATTTCTCATTCTGGAGGATGTATCAACAAATTCCTTCACAATAGGTACATGGTACATTTGAACATTCCTTTCCACACCCACAGTTATTTCATTCTCTTCCTCCCCAATAATTTAATTTAGTTGAGCTACTGGTGGTGTATCAAGATAAGAATTAGGTGGTGACATTTCTGCTCTAAAGATAAGGTACTCCTTATCATCATCAAAAATTATAACCACCTTGTTCTTACAATAAATTTTTACATCATGTTCCAAAATCCAATCCATACCGAGAATTATATCGATTCCATCATGGGTATGATGATGAGATCAGCAGATAAATAACGTTTATATGCCTTAATGGGAACTGATTCACAAAACATTGTTGCAATGATACTTCCCTTAAGAGTTTTGACTAGAAACTCCCTTGTTAAATCAAATTCAAAATATCTAATTTCTTTGAATTCTTGGAAGATATGAAATAATGCGATGATCCAGAATCAAATAATGCATTGGCTTAACTTGAGGAAGCCATTAGATTACCTGCAACCACGTCTTTCGGAGCATCAACTTCAGTAGTAGTGATCGCATAAGCTTCGACTTCATCCCTTTTCCTTTTATGATATAAGTTATTTTTAAGCTTAGGAAATTCATTTGAAAAATGTCCCATCTCTCTGCAATTGTACCATTAAACATCGGTAACTTTTTTCTTCCCCTTGTAATCACGAGCTTGATGGCCTTTTTCACCACACTTGTAACAGACTCCCATTCCCTTCAATCAAGTACTAGGGTGTTTCTTCCCAAATTTACTACAGAATGGATATTCAAATTTTCTCTTCTTCCCGTTATTTCCATTTCCAGAGTTTTCAGCAGATCTCTTCCTCTCTTTCTTTGCTTTAATGTCATAAGACATAGAGAATTGTTTTTTTGTCTTGATAGCACATGAGACAATATCTTCGTATGACGAGAAGGTTTGTGAGACTAATGCTCAACGGAGAAATTGTTTTAACCCATCAAAGAAACGATCAATATTACTTATTGGGTAACTTATATAGTCTACAGCATGCCTCACTAAACATGAATAGTTAGCTTCATACTTTGGGACATTATCATCCTCCTTTTGCCTCAGACTCAAAAAATGCATTTCTATATCGGCTCGATGGTTACAAGGAAAGTATTTTTCTAAGAAAATTTCATTAAACTCTCCCCATTCCGTATTTTATACTTCATCATCTTCCTTCATGTTTTGAATCAATGACCACCATTGATTAACATCTATAGTGAGGGGGTAAACTACCATGATATCTTTTTCCCTTTCGCTACTCCCCAAGGCGTGGAATGTTTTCTCTAAAGAATTTACCCATTTCTCACCTATTAGTGAATTTTTACTCCCATTGAATGTGGGTGGTTGTTTCCTCATGAAGAAATATGACATTGATCATCCACACTGAGGATTAGGGTTCTCCATACGGGTAAGGTTATTATTCATAAACTGAGTGAGTTGTCCCAATATAGTGATAAGCTGATCAGCACTAGTTATATCACCAGCTCCACTATAATAATCTTGAGTAGGATGGAAATACCTACATGGAGTGCATACATTAATACTATTTCCATTCCTTCCACTAGGCGCCATTGCTAAACAATGGAATTAACTAGATTAATTTATGAATCGCAATACATAAATACAAACTTGTAAAACACTTAACATAAACTGAATAGTTTATGGAAATAATACATAATCATAAATATGTTTTCTTTAATCATGTATATACTCATAACCCATTAATAATTTTTTTTATATGAAATGAGAATAATTTTAAGCATATCCCCTAGGAGTGTCGTAACCAAGAGTGCAGCAAGGCCCATTGTCATGCACCATTTTTAATTCAAGCCTAGATCAAACCAGTTCTTGTGGGTTTTACACCTAGGTTAATCTGTGTCAGAGCCACCTCTACCTGCTCATATCCAGACAGGGATGTATATCTTGGGAAACTCACAAAATCTCTACAGTACCAAAATTCTATTAATTTCTTTTATACTAACCCTCAAAGTCTATCTTAGGGTAATGTGCTCTAAATAGAGTTTATCTAAATCTAGCTTCCAATGTTTGTACTAATCTTCCTTTGATACCAACTCTAACACCCCAACCCCAGTTACCTAGATTCTGTGCATTATTACATAACATTGGCATGATCACAAAATATCATGTCTCGAAAGACCTATTACTTTAGTATCCTTGGAAACACTAGATACATTCATAAGTCTTACATTACATGACAAATTGAAAAACTACAACAATATTTTCTCCATATTCCACACACATATCCGCTCAGACTATCCCTATAGGTCCTTCATAAAATACTTCTTCACATCATGGGAAAAATAAAACATAGAAATGGGTGAGCTCATATGCTCAATAAGGATAACAATATAGCGGGAACTTTCATAAATAAGAATAAACTTTTAAGGAAATGTATGACTAAAACAAAAGACTTTTAAACTTAAACATCAGCATAATATGGCATAAATGTAATGAAATAATGCCATTTACTTATTCACATGGATATTCTACTAGTTGAATAATACATAAAATATCAATATCCACTTTCAGAATGATGGAATGCATAATTACAGACTATCATAACCACATAGTCAAGGTCGTGTGCCAAGACTACAAATAAGATTTTGTCAATGCCTTGTGCCAAGAAATCAGTTTCTCTCATTAGAACTACCGATTCATCGAGGAGATATATCATACTCCACCCGTCACATACTAAGTCCAATTCATTCCTCATATGAACATGTTTAAACATAACATAAACATTCGTATCAAAACTAGCACAATAATTGTCAATACTTTCACCATAAACCATTAATGGTATAAAAATAACACATACACAGTCAAATATATCACAAAACCTTCAATACAATAGTAAAATTTTTTATCATAATAAATCAACTTCAAATAAGCTTGAAATTCATCAATGGATGTTGACATAGATGAAATCAGAACTATTTTAGAAAAGTATATCTTTTTTGAAATCATTTAAAAGTCACTTAATTATAAAAAAACATTTATTTTGAAAATATTCTTATAATCATTTAAGGTATTTTTTGATGATGTTATAATGGCGGATAATAACCGCACCCGCCATATAAGATAAAAAAAGACATTCTTACCTTAATTTTTTCGAAAATGTTTAAAAGTACCTTATTTGGAAAAGGATGGAAAGATTCCATTCAAACCATTTTATAAATAATAAAACAGGGGTATAAATGACATTAACCCAAAGTCTAGTAAATTGTAAAAATATTTTGTAATTCATTTTTAAGGAACATGGATGTGGGTGATAAAGAGGTCCCAGTATATACTTACGTAAAAACATCCTCGGATAATAAAGAGATTGTGAAATTAACCATTACCTTGTACTTTTCCTTGGTCAAGGGTAGGTTAACCTCCTATATAATATTAAAATCATTGTTAATAAATTATTCAAGAATCATATACATAAATATGATATCATATATGATCATTTAATACTTCTTTTTTAATAATATTTTAGTATTATCGTCATTTCGGGTGTTCACTTACTCGTTTTCTTTTATATGTGTCGTTACATAAGCCATGTTTGTTATGGATAGGTTTTATATTATCCATATCCAAGTTTATATCAAGCCCTTAAACGTTATTTTTAATCATCAAATGAAACTTATTCTTGAATGGATATGATGGGGAATAATCTCATCGTGTTCGTGGAGATGGTAATCCGTACGTACGCACGAGCGAAAATATCACTATTTTGATATTAAAAGAATATATAATTGGATGGTATATCATATATAAATAATCATTATCATGTTATATTTATTATTTACATCATTTACACATCATTATTATAACCATCCAAATAATAATGTATTGAATAACAATTACAGAACGACGTGGAGACGGTAAGCCGTACAAACGCACATATGGTGACATGTCATTCAAAGGATGGATAGAAAAATGAATTTGGGTATACCATATTTATAATAACATCAAAGTATATAGAAGATATTGGATTTATTATTTTATAATGGAAATAATAGAGAAATAGGAAGTGGAAGAAGAAAGGAACTTGAAAGAGGGTGGTGAAATCATTACCTCTTCTTCGAGTTCTTCCTTTTGATTGGATCAAAAGGGATCCTTATGACGGCCTTATGACAAAATTATGTACACTCGGATGAAGGGTGGACATTTTAGAGGGTATTTGGATAGGTTTTGGCTGATCCAAAAGGCTTTGAAGGTGTGAATTAGAGAGAAGGGGGTGCCTTTTTATAATAGGAGTGTGGGGAACCTTAGGAAAACCTAGAAATATTATTTTATAATAAAATCATTTTAGGTTTCTAGTGGCTCCAAAGTGGATTATTTAATGTATAAGGTGGTTATTGGTCTAAAAACACTGAACCAATAGGTTTTAGATAGGATCGGTTCACTATATTGACCATATCTTCTAGATTAAACTCTTAGTTAAATAGTTTGACATTTACCATGTCTCTTTGTATTTCTATATTATATGGATAATAAACTTATGAAAAACATCCAAGAGAACCCCAAGAGATTATTTAATTATATACCTATCATTATAGAAGTTATTTATCTAAACCATATATTTTTAAGAAAATTATATCACTTAATAATATAATATTTGTTTTAAAAACTTTTTTATGTCATCTTTGACACTATTTAATAATTGATTTTTGTTAAAGTCTTAAAAACATTATTAATTAGATCCAAATTAATTTTATCAATAATAACATATCATATTTAACTATAAATTCCGTGGATGGTATCAAAACATTCAAATTATATTTATTTTATCATTTATAATACCAATTATTTGATTTATTCATTAATAAATAAAATACTACATCATCATTGTGTCATAACTAAATTTAATTATTCAATATCTAAAAATTACAAATAAAGTTAAATTATGTAGGAAATAGGTTTATCTTTATAATTAATATTTATAGATGAATATATAACATTTATAACCCTATCTAAAAAATCTATTACTAAAAGATATATGCTTTTGTCATTTTTGTATTTACTTTAACTTAATTAATATAAAGTGTCATTATCACTTACACGGGGCCCTATGGGGTCCCAAAATCGACCCAAATATTCCCATAGTCAGAAATGTATCATCCAATAGGGTTAGGACATGTTTTATGGAAATTTAACATTATTATATAATTATTTATTATCCTTATTTATCGGATTTACCCTTTAACCTTGGTAAATAAAATATTTACTGAAGTAATTATTCAAAATGTCTAAAAATAAAACATAACTATTTAAAAAATTTATACCTCCTAATTCAAAATATGAAATAGATTTTTCTAAATTCAAAATATATAATTGGAAGAAATTAATTTAAAATTCATCCTCATTGTCAAAAAAAAAGTGTGTTTTATGAAATAATAACTACCAAAAGATTGACCCTTGTTTATGTCAAATTTAAATGTGAAATTACTTATCATGACCTACATTACATAAAATGTTAAAAATAAAATAAAATTATATTTCCAATCCATTCAAATTCATAATTTATCAATATTAATTATTTTGATTAAAAATGTTGTTTTTAAATAAAATTTAGTAATTTTCACTATTCATCAAAATATGAAAGTTATCAGAAAAGTACCAAAAATTCACCATAAGATAATTTTGATATTATGAATCCAAAAATGAAGTCCATTTTGAATGATAAAATTCATAAAATTTAGAAAAGTGGGTATTACTATTCATAATGGCTAGTTTGAGTGGTTGCGGTGTGTTAGAACTCGAAGTTGCGTACAACACACACTATAGTATTATTCAAAGAGAAATGTACCGTGGAAGCTTGGGGTGTTACATTTGTTCTATAATGATATATATATATATCTGTGTGTGTGTGTGTGTCCATGTTTTTCATCATATTCCTATAATTAATCTTTTAAATCATTTAGATGATTAATATAAATATATTTCAATATATAGTTTATATAATGATATATATATATATATATATATTGAATTTTATTTTTCTAAAATTGTGTGTGTAATTTAATGATTGCATGTCTATGTTTATATATAACCCTAAGATATGTTTATTTATGTCAAACAGGATCCAACATTGCACACCATGTCATGATAAATGATAGTCTATGTTCTTGGTCTTTTTACACAATCTAATCACATACATCACTGGCCCATTTTTTATTTTATAGAAAATTGGTCTCTTCTAGAAAGTCTAAATAATATTATTTTCACGAAAATGAAAATTATTATTTTTAGATACATTATTACCTCTGCAAATTACATATATCAATATGGTTATAAGTTTTTATTGACATGAAATTTCAAACCACGTAAAAAAATAATTTTTTAAAAAGTAATGTCTATGTTGGAATGGGAAGAATAATTATGAATATATTTATTGAGTATGGTGGTGAATAATTTAGCTCTGAATTTTTTATCATTAATGAGATTTTTTAGTTTTTTCACAGTGGACACCTCTTAGAAAACCATAATGTAATAGTGTCTCTAAGAGGAGAAAATTGTCCTTCATGGAAATGGCCCAATCAATGATCATTTTACATGCTATTAAAATAACTTTATAGGGATATAATAATGATATTAAGACATTCTATATTAACAACATTCTGTATAATGTAGTAATAACGACTTCTTGTTATTTATGGACTATGTTAGGTCCAAAACTGTTTTTTATAATTTGTGGTTGTGGAGCATCTATATTATATTTTGATATTTAAATGAATAAAATTAAAAAAATAATTCAATTTATGGTTATAAAAATAAAACTGTGGGATATTATTCTTCTTAATCTACCTATCACAATGTATTTGGTGGAATAAATTAGTATTTTCCATCAAAATTAATACATAAATCAAACTCTTCCTAGGAAGAAATAACTTCTTTGATAGGTTCTTCCATAATAAAAAATAATTTTTCCTCAGTTGGATAGTGATATGGTACTACAAGAGTGTATGGAAGCAAAAACCAACACAATATACATATTTACCACACAGGTTTGTTAGAATTTCCCTATATCCCATGAGATATGGATTTCATATGAGAAATGATAATAATTTAATTTTATTAGATGATTATCTTATGTCATAAATATTGTAAAATATGAGTTATTATTCTATTAAATTCATAGACGTTATTAAATATTATATGAATTTTATATCCACAAACCATGATTGGAAAAGTATATATACACTAGAAGTGGCGAGACTCACAGTATCAATGCCTTTTTTATATTGAAATGGGAAATTGTTTTAGAGTATCTACTTATGAAGATTATATAGTTGATAAATATTAAAAAAAAATTAGGTTATTGACTTTGGTGAGTCATTATATCCACTTTTAAGGTCAATTAAATTTACTTATTTATTGTCATAATATCTCATTATGGTTGTGTGGTATATCACATGGATATCCAAAGCACATTACAAGAAGGTAATTTACATGAGGATATATATGTGATATATCCCTTTTTATTATTATTTCAAATTATCATGTTAAGGTTTTCATGTTATAACTATCATTTTATAAATTCTTGAATGCTTCTTGAACTTACAACATCTTTTTTGATGATCCAACTAAAGTGCTTTGTTTCACTAAAAAATGTAAAATTCATATGTACAAAAGCTGGTTAGTGAGTGTGCTTTAACATATCTATTATCATATATAATTCAATATTAATTACTCAATATTGTATCACATTGATTCATTCTATAAATATGTGAATGGATAGTGATTATTGATGATATATATTATTTAACCAGACTATATAATTGATATAAATTTCTATTAATATAGATAAAACATATTTATTTAACCCTTTTAAAAAATTTATATTATGAATGTGTTGAATATGATTAAAATGGAGGGCTCCAAGAAGTTGAATTAAAAATAATTAATGCAATGAATCATATAATATTGTAAAATCCTTCAAATATGTTATAAAGGATGAAAAATATTTATTATGTATCCACCATATGATCTATCATATATATCATGTTATGTTCTCAACATGATACATATAATGATTTGAGGATGACATGTAAATACCAATCCAATAAAAATGATATTCACGTGATTTCATTGATTATCATCCATTAGTATTTAGGAAAATATATTTATGTCCTTGCAGCCTTTGGAGTTGAGGACTTGATTGTTGTATGAGGTGTTAATGATACTTGGTTTCAAACGCATAATAATTTTCTGAGCTCTAAATTTGGATATTATTTCCTAAATGGGGGGTCTATCTTATTGAGGTTTTCTACACCAAGCATCGTATAATAATTTGGAAAACTGTATCATTAAAACAATGTATCATAAATAATGAAAAAAGTTACTTTGTTAAATTTGTCCATTATGAAAAATATGGATGTTCATATCATTGAGAGAAATATTCTAATTTACAATGAAAACAGTTAAACCCATACTAATTCCATAAATTTTTTTCATAATAATATACTAATGACATTCTTCATATAATAATATAATTTGATAAATATTTTATATGGATGAGGTAATGATTTTACTGGATGATATAGAGGGAAAATGTAGCTGATAACTTGATGAAATGGTTGGTAGAGTAAAAGAATGACGGTCCAGTTAAAACACTAGGAAATTTGGTATAATTGAGGTTCAATGTAATTTTTTAAAATGTATCATTTTTTATTATAATGGTATTATCTAATAACCATTAACTCATGAATGCTAAATATACTAAATATTTAAAATATAATGTTGAATCCCATTCATTTAATAATTTTTCTTTCCCATAATCAATGATCATTACATTGAAATAGGGGTTTTAATAAAATCAATTTATTTTCAGGAGTAGTTATTTGTTGGAATCCATATGTGTGCACCATACACTTTTCTATTGAATATTTGGGGAAGGTGGATAATATACATAAATATAGGCATACCTCACATGAATGATATGTAGGTTATATCCTTGATGAATATTGACTAGAGATTTTCTATATAAGGGAACATATATTTGGACATGGTTTGATTCATTTTATCTAGAATATTCCTTACTTTATTAATGAATTTAATCCATAGCCAAAAAAATGGCAAGGTTAGACAACGAGTCAGAAGGCTCAACACTGGTAGATGAGGGAGAATACTTTTCTGTTCCCTGAGGTCATGTCAACCATCTATCCATGAAAAGAATTTTTACAATATAATGGCTCAGATGGTTCTTACATGGGTGTAGGTAGGTTTTTCATAGATAGGGGGCACAATTGTAGGGTGTGTCCAGTGGGAGCAGGGGTTCATTTGTTGCAGGTGTCGACGTCACCTACCACTCAGATATCAGGTGGAACCCTAAATATAATTATATGGGGCTAAAAAAAAGAAAATCAAGGAGGAATGTTTTTATTATGTCACAAAATTTCATAGTAAAATATATATATATATATAATAGTAGCAACCTTATCAATCTAATGAGGTTTTCCTAATGCCCATCCAAAATTTTCATAGGACTCTATCTTCCTCACTCTCCATCCAAACTCCAAACTCCACTAGTTCAACAAAGTGAGTCACATGATACTCACACAACTCCACCTCAAAATGACCACTATGACATCATTCAACAAATATGAAATTGATCCAAAGAAAATATGCTTGAGTTCTTGATTCCATGCATGAGACCACATTTTAAATTTATTTCTTTCTTCAGGGAAACTAGAGATGTTGCATGAATGAGTTCATGTGAACCTCATGAATCCCCCACAAGTGGTCTTGATAATCACAAGATCAAAATCATGTGCAATAGTATTGAAATTACATAGGTCACATGAAAATAATGGATCTCTAAAAGTAAGCATGTGATTTCATGATTACACCAATGATTTGAATATTCTTAGGGAATGGGGAAATGATCACACTATATTATAGTTTCACTTGACATGTGGATGAAATAATTTATACCTAATTATCACATAATCACTCAAATCATATTCATGGGATGTGTATTATGGGAATCCCACTAAGGGGACATTACGGGAAGAATCATTTCATGAATTAATATGGTAATGATTAGACGAATCCATGTAGAAATAAAAAACCTATCATATAAAATAACAAACTCACAGTAGCGAGTTCCACCTATCTAAGAATCATGTGATACTCTTCCACTATGACAACCCTACATTTATTACAAACATAAACATGATTTATTACATAAAACATCACTAGATAAAATAACTAAGACCGGGAGGTTTAGTGTCGTTGGGGCTTAGGATCATTACATAACAACTTATAACATGAAATACAACATCTTTATTGAAAACGTCCTTTACATGACCACTACATTCCCTCATACGTAGCATTGCATGGGATAACCTGAGGACATGCATAAGAAAAGGGTGAGCTATAAATCCTTATAAGGGAATACACATGGAATAACATGAGGAGTACAAAACATGTTAGAAATTAGGCATATCAATAGTGTACAATAGAGTCATGAACATATGTCGTGATAAAGCATGATAATCATAACATGGAAATGTGGCAACAACAGTTATCATGGAATACGCATGGGACAAGTTTCATTGCACATGGAGCTTGAGTAAACCCTCATATCACATGAAGCACGAGTAAACACTCATTGCACATGAATTAGCATGTGTCAAAACCCATTGAACATGACATATCATGACACTATACTTTACCCTATGCATTGGAGTGCTATAAGGGTGAACCCTTCTTAAACATTTCATTCCATGCATAAGTGTGTCACATGGATCATAAAACATGGATTCACAAAACATAATCATTTATTCCATGATATAGGAATGTGGAATTCATACATAAAACTTTATAATAAATAAGTAAATGTTCATAATGGTGATTACCCTTGATGGAGAAATGGGCATGGTATTCACTACACAATGGCATTGGCTTAGAAAATCGGTGTGATTTCGGCTGCATAACGGCGTGACATAAGAATTATAAAAAACGGTTGATGAGAGAGAAAGGGGTTCCTCATCATATTTACATGTAATGGAAAGTAAGGAGGTCATATAGATACATTTCCCAACAATTGTAATGGAATTTAGATTCATGACACAAATGTTTTTCTTGAATGTAAAAGAGAATAGAGAAGTTCCTTTTGGGATTTCGGCATAGTAACGGGTGTACATGGGAGGCATTTAATAAGATATAAAGGGGTCTCACATCATTAAAACAATAAAAGGGAAGTATGGGGGAGGTGAGAAACCACACCCTAGCATTTATAATTGAAATTAAAAGTGCATAACAATATGATGAAAATTGGACAAAAAGAGAAAGGAAGAAAAAACCCTTACATGGAAGTGTGCTTCCAAAGGCTAGAGAGAGGATTGTGAGAGGCTTCTTGGGAGCTTGGGGCACCTTGGGAGGATTCTACAGAGAGTAGGGAAGAGTTTGGACGAACTCAAAAGGCTTTGAGTGCGGAGGAAGTGGGATATTGGGTGGGTTTATTTAGGAAAGGTGAGGGAATTCATTATTATTTACGTTTGGGAACCCTTATATTAAATTAATCCAAACCAAATACCATCCCATGGTTTTTTCCCATGGTTTTTGGAAAAGGGAAGAGGAAAATAATATTTTATAATTCCAAAGTTTGAAATTCTTAAAATAATAGGGTTTCTTATGTGGAGGTGAGTCACACTCCCATGGAAATTAATTTAAAAAGACAAGGTGTTTAATAAGTTTTGAAGGGTCCATTAATGCTTTGAAAAGTAATTCAAACTAACCAAAATCACATTATTTTAATGGTAAAACATATATTGGCCGAACATAATAATTATAGTATTTTATTACATTACTATTGGGTCATTATGATATCATAAAACACATTATATATTTAAACAGTATTTAATTTTTACTCAAAAATTTAATTGTCTTAATAAATTGTGAAAAATTTACCGTTGGATAATTTCGACGTCCTGATTCCAAATATAAAATTTTTTTCATCTAAATAATTTTTTAAATATGTTAATTTTTACTTTTAAAATAAAACTTGATATTTATCGAAAATTCACGGGTTTTGACAAAAAATGGATTTCAAACATTAATAGAAATCATATTTGAATTCATACAATTATATGATCATTTATATATAATAAAATTAATCTAATAATATTAATATTAATATTTTATTAAAATATTATTTAATTCAAAAATCCCTTAATTTAATAAAATAGATTTCTTAATAAATAATAACTAAAAACAACATTTGTACTTTAAAAACTATTTACAATGTATCAATAATGACATGAAATGATATTCATTATTATATACAAAAATAGTGTACTTGAACATAGTACTAACGATTTGTTACATAACCCCTCAAAGCAGCTGCATAAGACCTAAGGGTAAGGTGTGTGATGGTGATAGACTCTTGGGGTGGCTCGGATAACATTGCTCGAGTGGTAATCTCTATCGACGTCCACTTTTCCCATAGACGGTCCCGTTCGAGCTTGACATGATGAAGCTCAGCTTGGGCTTGGTCAAGAGCGAAGGCCAAGGACACCAACACTTTTCCGAGGTCCAAAAAATGGGCTTCGTATGGAGGAATTATACTGGATGAGGCCAACGCTTCTTTTGTCTGAGTAAATTGGATTTATTAAAGTCCTATATTTATACTAATCATGTGATAATTGTTCAACGACTATATTAGCAACGGTCAAAATTCATAACATAAAACCAATAAAGTTTACATTTTATATAAACATAATGAGACATTTAATTAGATCAAGAGGGATTTCCATTAATGAAACATTGGGTCGTTACAATATTCCCCCTTAAGATATTTCTACCTCGAAGTATTCCTTTTCCCAGACTAAAACAGATGTGGGTAACTCAGCTTCATCATTTCCTCCGATTCCCAAGTCGCTTTGTCAAACTTGTGGTTTCTCCACAACACTTTGACGAGGGGAATTGTCTTCTTTCGTAGAAATTTTTCTCTACGATCTAAGATCTTCACTGGTTTCTCCTCATAAGAAATATCATCTTCCAATTGTACCACCTTAGAAGAGAGTACATGTGAAGGGTCCGGTATGTACTTCCTTAAAGAGGGATACATGAACGACATCATGTACTTTGGTCATGGTGGGTGGAAGTGCTAGTCGATAGGCCACAGCCCCGACATGATAAAGAATCTCAAAGGGGTCGATGTACCTTGGACTTAACTTCCTTTTCTTTCCAAACCTCATGACCTTATTCCACAAAGATATGTGTAGAAAAAACATGTCTCCAACTTTAAACTCATGGTCTCATCGACGGTTATGTGCATAACTCTTCTGTTGACTTTGGGCTGCCTTGATATGCTGCTGAATGGTTTTCACCTTTTCCACCATTTCTTCGACCATTTCTGGTCCAAACAGTTTATGTTCACTGACCTCATCCCAACATGTCGGTGTTCTTCATCTTTACCCATACAGGGCATCATATGGTGCCATTTTGATGCTCGAGTGGAAACTGTTATTATAAGAGGACTCAACCAGAAGAATATGTTGATCTCGCCCTCCTTTAATGTCCATTGAGTATGCTCTCAGCATGTCCTCAAGTGTTTGGATAGTCTGATCAGATTTGCCATCAGTTTGAGGAAGATAGGTTGTACTGATGTTCAGTTCAATATTCAGAGCATGTTGAAGACTCTTCCAAAACATAGAGGTGAATCTTGGATCTTCGGTCAGACACAATAGATAGTGGTACTCCATGCAACCTTACCACTTCCCTGATATATATCTGTTTCAGTTGATCCAATGAGAAATCCTCCCAAATAGCAATGAAGTGTGCAGTCTTTGTATAATGATCCACAACAACCAAGATTGCATTGTTGCCTTTGGACGTCCTCGGAAGTCTGGTGGCAAAGTCCATGGTGATGTTCTCCCATTTCCACTCTGGTATAGGCAATGGTTGCATCATCCCCTTAGACTTCTGCCTCTCTGCCTTCACTTGCGGGCACAGCAGGCACTTTTATGTATATTCAGCGATCTCCTTCTTCATATTATCCCACCAAACGTTTTCTCAGAGATCTCGATACATCTTTGTGCTTCCTGGGTGAATAGAGAAATTTTAACTATGTACATCATCCAAAACATCCTTATTCAGCTCCGGACATGATGGAACACATAGTCTTTTCCCAAACTGCACAAATCCAACTTCATAAACATTAAACTCCAAGGATTTCCCTTTTTCGATAGCTTCCACTTTTTCTTGAATTACCACATCATCCATTTGAGCATCATTTAACCTTTCCAATAGGGATAGTTGAGCAATCATTTGTGAAAGGATTGATGATGTTACCTTCTCTATGATTCCCATGTCTATCTTCATCAAGTCTAATAATATTGGGTCCTTCTCAATTCTCATCATTGATAGAATCGTTGGATCCTTTCTACTTAAGGAATCTTCTACCTTGTTCTCTTTCCCTGGGTGGTAATGTATTGAACAGTTATAATCCTTGATGAGCTCTATCCATCTTCTCTGGCTCATATTAAGTTCTTTCTGTGTGAGTATATATTTAAGACTCTTGTGGTCAGTATATATCTCACATTTCTCCACATAGAGATAATGCCGCCATATTTTCAAGGCAAAGATCACCGCTGCCAACTCCAGATCATGCGTTTGATAGTTTCGCTCATGGATTTTCAACTTCCTTGAGGTAGAGGATATCACTTTATCATTCTGAATTAGCACAAAGCCTACGCCCTTCTTTGATGCATCATTTAATACCCCAAAAAGTTCCCCACTTGTGGGTAAAGTGAGCACGAGCGCAGTGATAAACCTCCTTTTCAACTCCTTGAAGCTTTCTTTGCAATCATCACTCCATGCAAACTATTATCCCTTTCGAGTTATCTTGGTAAGAGGGTTTTACAATTGTGAGAAATTTCTTACAAATCATCGATAATATCTAGCTAACCCCAAGAAGCTACGGATATCTGTTACCGATGTTAGCCTCACCCATCCCTCAATTTCATATGTTTTGGAGTGACCCATAGGTATCCCATTGATTGTGATGATATGGCCCAAGAATGAGACCTCCTTTAACCAGAACTCACACTTGATGTACATTTCATAGAGCTTCTCCTTGCGCAAATTCTCCAGTACAGTTCTTATATTATCCTCATTATCCTCCTTGGTTTTAGAGTATATTAGAATATCATCTATAAAGACTACCAAAAACATATCTAGGTGATCACTAAAGACTCTTTTCATCAAGTCCATGAATATTGATAGATCATTAGTGAGTACGAAAAGCATTACTAGGAATTCATTGTGCCCGCATCTTGTATGAAAAGCAGTGTTGGGGACATCTTCTTTGTTCACCCTTACATGATAATATCCTGACCGCAAATCTACCATGGAGAAGTATTGTACTCCACACAGCTGATTGAACAAGTCATCAATTCGTGGGAGAGGATACTTGTTCTTTATAGTGAATTTTTTATGTTCACGATAATTGATGCAAAGCCACATCGACCCATCCTTCTTCTTGATGAAGAGGACTTGTGCACCCCATGGTGAAGCCCTTGGGCGTATAAACCCTTTATCCAGATTCTCCTGTAGTTGTTTCTTCATCTCTTCAAGCTCTACAACAGCCATTCTATATGGAGTCTTGGATATTGGTAAATCCCTGAGTATAAGTTCAATTGAGAATTCAACATCTCTTCTAGGAGGAAGAGCAGGCAGTTCCTCAGGAAACACTTCTGTGAATTCCCTCACAATAGGCCTTTATTCAAGGATGGTTTCTTCCTTGGACACAATCATCTGAGCCAAATACGAATGCTTATATGGTATTAATATCCATTCATGAGATGATGGAGCTATAGGAGATTCATCTTCCTCCTTACACTTGTAAAGAATCGGGGGTCGATTCTGCATAGGGAGTCTGATTTCCCTCTCCCGGCAATTTATGTTGTCTCTATATAAGGAAAGCCAATCCATGCCAAGAATTGCATAAAATTCCACTATAGGGAGTATGAAATGGTTTGCTGGGAAATTCAATCCATAGATTATTACAGTGGAGGATTTATATTCATGAGATGCAATGATTGCCCCATTTTCTGTACTCATCGACATCTTCACTTCCATGATTTTTGGTGGTGCTGGGATTGTTCTACTAAACATTCGAGATATAAAATAATGCGTAGAACCTGAATCAAAAATTACATATTCTATTCTTGAATGAATAACTAGTTTACCAATCACCACTTCGTTGTCAGGGTTCACATCGATAGAAGTGATGGAAAAATATCTTCTTTTCTACCGTGGAGGTTGTTGGATGCCTCCGAAAACCCTTGGATTAGGGCACTGATTTTCAAAATGATCCGGTTCATTGAATTTGTAGCATTGAACAACACGTTGAGGTTTGAACATAGTGTTCTCCTCCTCTGTCACAGCCGTGGGTCTTTCTTGCTGACAGTTAACATCTAGGTACCCTTCTCTTCCAAACCAGAAGCATTTCCTCGCCCCCTTAAGGCAATTTCATGGGTGCTTCTTTCTGCACTTTTGTCAAGTGGGGTGCTGGATCTTCTTAGCACCATTGGATTTATCCATCAGACCACCAGAAATGAAGTCCACTTTGGGCTTCTTATCCCCATGATGCCCCTATGAATCTTCGATCTCTATTTCGACCTTGAGGGCACATCGGACAATTTCCTCATAGCTGTCGAAGTCACGGATCTCCAATGCTTTCCGCAGGCTAGGCTTCAGCCCACCAAAGAAGCGGTCAACATTGCATTCTGTGGTAACGGCATAGATGGAAGCGTATCTTGCAAGCCTTGTGAATTTTTTCTCATACACTCCAACAGATTCTTCATCTTTTTTCTTGTAGGAAATGAAGTCCCTTTCCATCTTAAACCGGAGGTTGCACGGAAAATATTTATCAAAAAACATATTTCGGAAAATCTTCCATTCCAATGCCTCGATCTCCTCCTCAGGCTTCGTATTTTTTGATCAACGTCCACCATTGATCAGTTTCACACTCCATATGATGAACCTCCAGGAGAACCTTCTCTTGTTCATAACATTGAAGGATGGAGAAGATATTTTCAATAGAGTTGATCCATTGTTTCGTTATCGTGGGATCATATGATCCACTAAAAGTAGGAGGCCATTGTCTCATGAATCTCTCGATAGTGACTTGTTCTTTCTTGGGGGGGGGGGGGGTTGAATGTTCCTCTTGAACCGTGTTTCTATTCAAAACATGAGTTAGCTGAGAGTGAAGCGTGACAAAGTCCGCGATTCCCGCTCCCATTGGATTTGGCATCTCATTAGTACAGTCATCACACTGATCTTCACAACGGTTGTTAGCTTGAGTCCTCCTATTACTGACCATTGTCTGGAATAAAAGGAAGGTTAGGGGTAACACATAATGGGTAATCCAAAGACCAAAGTTTATGACTTATAAATAAACTTTTATTTCTTTAACTCAAGAGTATATAGGCTTCAATCTAGACTTTTCAGGATCTACTTTCAAACATATATTCTTAGGGGCATTTTTTAAATTCACTTAATAAGGGTTCATACAAAGATTATAGATTTATCAAATCATATCCCCAGAGAGTGTCATAATCAAGAGTGCATCAAGGCCTGTTTTCATGCACCAGTTCCTATTCGAGTCTAGCTCAAAGTGTCTTTTTTGGGTTTTACCCATAGGATACATTTGTGCCAGAGCCGCCTCTACCAGCTCGTATCCAGACAGGGATGTATTTGCTAGATTAAACACTTACTCGGTACTTACCAAAAAATAGGTATGTTTTTATTATACTTAGTCTTGTCTCTAAGGATTTACTAGGGATTTATAATCCTAATCCCAAATAATAACTAAACATATCCTCTGATACCAACTATGACAACCATGTTTTTATTACAAACTTAAACATGAATTCTTACAAAAAAACTTCAGTTAATAAAACAGAGAAGATCGAGTGGTTTAGTGTCTTTGGGGCTTAGGATCATTACCTAACAACTTAAAAAATTTAATACAACATCTTTATTGAAATCTTCCTTTACATGACCACTACATTCCCTCGTACATAGCATTGCATGGGATAACCTGAGGACATGCATAAGAAAAGGGTGAGCTATAAATCCCAGTAAGGGAATACACATGGAATAACATGAGGAGTACAATACATATTAGCCATTAGGAATATCAATATAGATCAGTAGAAACATGAACATAAGGAATGATAAAGCATGATAATCATAACATGGAAATGTGGCAACAACAATTAACATGGAATTTCCATGAGCCAAGGATCATTGCACATTGAGCATGAGTAAACCCTCATTGCAAATGAAGAATGAGTAAACCCTCATTTCACTTGAATTAGCATGAGTCAAAACTCATTGAACATTATGTATCATGATACTATACTTTACCCAATGCATTAGAGCGCTATAAGGGCTCACCCTTCTTAAACATTTCATTCCATGCATAAGTGTGCCACATGGATCATAAAACATGGATTCATAAAATATAATCATTTATTACATGATAATGGATTGTGGAACTTATACATGAAACGTTATAATAAATATGTAAATGTTCATAAAGGTGAATACCCTTGATGGAGAAATGGGCATGGTATTCACTACACAATGGCATTGGATTAGAAAATCGGTGCGATTTCGGTAGCGTAAGGGCGTGACATAAGATTTCATAAAAACGGCTGATGAGAGAGAAAGGGGTTACTCATCATATTTACATGTAATGGAATGTAAGGAGGTCATATAGATACATGTCCCAACATTTTTAATGGAATTTATATTCATGATAAAAAAGTATTGCTTGAATGTATATGAGAAGAGAGAAGTTCCATTTGGAATTTCAGCATAGTAACGGGTGTACATGGGAGGCATTTAATGAGAGGGAAAGGGGTAAACCATCATTAAATAAATAAAAGGGCAGTATAGGGGAGGTTCTAAACTATACCCCAGAATTTATAATTGAAATTAAAATGGCATAACAATATGAAAAAAATTGGACAAAAAAGAGAAAGGAAGAAAAAATCCTTACTTGGAAGTGTCCTTCCAAAGGCTAGAGAGAGGATTCTTGGGAGCTTGGGGAACCTTGGGAGGATTCTAGAGAGAGTAGGGCAGAGGTTGGACGAACTCCAATGGCTTTTAGTGAGGAGGAAGTGGGATCTTGAATGGGTTTATATAGGAAAGGTGAGGGAATTCTTTATTATTTATGTTTGGGACCCCTTATATTAAATTGATCCAAACCACAAACCATCCAATGGTTTTTTCCCATGGTTTTTGGAAAAGGGAAGAGGAAAATAATACTTTATAATTCCATAGTCCGAACTTCTTAAAATAATAGGGTTGCTTATGTGGAGGTGAGTGACACTCCAATAGAAATTAATTTAAAAAGACAAGGTGTTTAATAAGTCTTGAAGGGTACATTAATGCTGTGAAAAGTAAGTCAAAAAATACAAAATCACATTATTTTTATGTTAAAACGTATAATGGACGAACATGAAGATTATAGTATTTTATTACATCACTATTGGGTCATTATGATGTCATAAAACACATTATATATATAAACGGTATTTAATTTTTACTCAAACATTTGACTGTCTCAGAAAATTATGAAAAATTCACTGTGGGATAATTTCAACATCCTGATTCCAAAAATAAAATTTATTTTAACTAAAGAATTTTCTAAATATGTTAATTTTCACCTTTAAGATAAAAACCGACATTTATAAAAAATTCATGGGTCTTGACAAAAAATGGCTTCCAAACCTTAATAAAAATTATAATTGCATTCATACAATTATATGATAATTGATATATAATAAAATTAATCTAATAATAACAATAATATTTTATTAAAATATTAATTAATTCAAAAATACATTATTTTAATAAAATAGATTTCTTAATTAAATAATAACTTAAAACACCATTTGTACTTCAAATTTTATTTACAATGTATCCATAAGGACAAGAAATTATATTCATTATTATATAAAAAAATAATGAACATGAACATTGTACTAGAGATTTGTTACATAACCCCTTAAAACTTCCACATAAGACCTAAGGGTAAGGTGTGTGATGGTGACAGACTCTTGGGGTGTCTCAGATAACATTGATCGAGTGGTAATCTCTATCAACTTCCATGTATCTCGTAGACGGTCCCGTTCGATCTTCACATGATGAAGCTCAGCATGGGCTTGGACAAGAGCGAAGCCCATGGATGCCGCCTATTTTCCAAGCTCCGAAAAATGGGCTTAGTATAGAGCAATTCTAATCGATGAGGCCATCGCTTCTTTTGTCTGAGTAAATTGGATTTATTAAAGTCATATATTTATACTAATCATGTGATCACTGTTCAATGGTTATATTAGCAACGATCAAAATTCGTAATATAAAACCAATGAATTTGACATTTTCTACAAACATAATGAGAAATTTAATTAGATCATGAGGGATTTTCCATTAATGAAACTTTGGGTTGTTACATCCACCAAATCGCAGTGCTTGTCAAGGAATGATCACATGAACCTAATCTAGTGAATTCCCTAGATCTGATCATGAAATGCCTTAAATTATATTAATAATTAAATCTTGTGAAATAATATCCCCATCAAATGATATGTTTAATCGGATTCACTCCACCTCCTTAGGTTGATTCACAATGAAGGATCTCCATGGAAAGCATCAACATATCATATCGGAAATGCCTATATAAAAACATATCCCCATAGGAAAAATCACACCAAATAGTGGGTAGAGAATAGTAGAAAATAAGTGGAGAAATATAGGGTAGAAAGAATGGTCTTAAACATTAATGACATATTCCGAATGTAATTGAGATCTCCATCATGGTATCCCTTAAAGATCGTAGAATCATATGATAAATTAAATATCAAGAGATCTCATAAGACAACTTCAAATAAATTGGTTAGATCACGTGATCACATGATACCCCATATGTTTCATGACACCACAATTTAAAACCACATCTATGTATGCAGAATCAATGTTCACCCAATGTTCAATTTCATAGATCCCTTCACAAGATCCATTTATGGTTTTCGTTATACCATAATAATTATATAAACGTAGTTATGTTATGTGTGTATGAGTCCTAGGCGTGCTCCACTTCAAAATATAATGTTAACATGAAGAACCATATAATCCCTTGACACATCTATTCGACATTGCAATATATGATGTCTAACAATTGTGATTACCTTACTGATGTCCAATAATATACATAAATGGATATGTAATCCACCATACAGACACTAAGTTATGCTACCATTATATAAATATCATCATACATACGCCCCATTATCCATGAACAATTATTTATTCTTATTTCATCAATGGGTATCCCCATCCCAAATTCATAAAACCCATAACAATACCCCATTATGGATAGGTAACAACAAGAGAAATTTAGAATCGTGTAATAATATCAGTAATACAAACCCACGGAATCCATGTAACCTCTTGGAGTATAACTACCCAGTCTATCCAATGATCCTGATATTATCCAATTTGGGCCTTGCCCGAATGGTTTTTTCCCTGGGTTATGGCCCTCAGAAACCCGTCCCCCCCCCCATCAAAAGGCCTCTAGATGGGAGAGGTATCCACAGCACCATAAAAAGGTGTGATTCATGCTTCTCCTCTTTTGATGTGGGATATCCATAATCCACCACCATGGAAAGTCCCATAACCCTCCTTAGAACATCAAATTGACACTGTCTCTGATATAATTTTTTATGGCTCACTCTACCCACGATCCTGATATTTACTACATCAGGCCCAAACCACACAATTTCTCTTTCCTTGGGCTCTAGACCTCATGTATCCCCTAGTAAAAGGCCTTGTGATGGGAGAGGTATCCACACCACCTTATAATGTGGTACATTATACTTATCCTCCTTTTATGTGCAATAGACATAATTAGAGATTATATAACTTCTGAATTAAATAATGTTATTAATTAATTTAAAATTTAATTAATTATAGTAGTGTTGTTATTTAATTATTTAATTAAATAATGAGATTGATTTGGATTAATTTTTAGAAAAATTAATTAATTGAATTGACATAGACAATTAATTGGTGAATTAATTGATGGTTTGAGGTAGATTAATTATGTATGGAATTAATTGAGGTATATGATTAGTATTAGATTATTGGGAAATTAATTAATGGATGTAATGTTTATGAGGAAACGATCTTAAACATTTACATAATATTGAATTAAATTAATAATTCACATTGAGGATATTTTTAGGTTTAAAGTTTTAGAGAATTAGGGCATAACTATTACATCTCAAAAGATTACAAGGTAGACACTTCTACACAGATTCCATTTTTTTAATAAAATATAAACTCTGGAAAAAAAGTTTCATGTCTAGTTCCATGTTTTGGATAGCATGTCTTTTCCTTGATGTGATCCTTGACCCTATTTACCTTTATGTCATATGAAAACATTTCAAAACACGGGATGAGAATAAAAGGCTCAGTAAGAGTTATAAAACAACGAATGAAAACATTTGTTCATAAATACATACATATCATGAACTATTTTACTTACCTCATGAAATCATAATATTTATGAACGAAGCATAGAAATCGAAATTCATAAAGGTAACTTGTGGCATCCATATCATACTTACATTGTAGCTATCACAGCTACATAGAGAGTTACATTAGAATTCCCATCAAAGTATATTCCCTAAAATCTCTTAGGATAAACATTCATGTTTACCTCTCTCACGTTACCCAATGCATTGGAGAGCTATCTCGGGCACACCTGCCCTAGTTTTATCATATAACCGCCCGCATAGGTAAATAATTCCAAAGAACGATAACATGATCATAACACATAACAAAAGCATAAAGGTAAAATAACATTTCCATATTGCAATAATAAAATATCATTTCAAGATATTAAAATAATAAATCCATTCTCAAAATCATTTTCAATACCATAATACGTAAAAAGTGTATATGGTATTTATTTTTCCTTTTAAAAACATTCTGGCTTGTTAAGGAAGCCCAAGATCAAATAATACTCGCGGTGGTGGAAAGTTCGTTGTCACCGCTTATGTAAAAAAACATTCCTTTTTGTCATTTCGTAAAACGCTTCATATAAAAATATTCCCTTTGAATAAAATGAAATGTAAAAGGGGTTTATACAACGTACGAAATAAAGTCATTTATAAAACTAAAAATGCCTCAATGAAAGGAGATTGAGACGAAGTCCCTTACCTCGTGTCCGACATGACTCGATCATTATTTAATATCCTAAATAATAAACTATATTTAATTTATACATTCTTGAGAACCTTTTTCATTTTTATTATTCCTTTTATATCACTTATTACCATTTTATAATCATTATGAAATCATTTATGTTAATAATGTTCACTTAGTCGATATTTGGTATTTGAGTAAATAATGAACACCTTCTATTTACAAGTTTCCCATGTGGTCAAAGGTTAATTATATCCAGAATGATATTAATAATTTGGATATCATATATATCATATATATCCAGTATATACATGTTTTTATAATAGTAGATAACATTTAGTGGTAAGAAATGAAATGCACCGTTCATGGAGACGGTAAGTCGTACGTACGCATGAACGCTACTTTCATTTCTATTTATTATTTTAATTGAAATAAAACATATTGATACATAGGTATATTATAATTCCACTATAATATAATATATAATATCATTAACTCCATCATTTTTACATCCCAAATAAGCATTAATGAATCAAATCACTTTGAGTGTATGGTTCTCCGCACTTCCTCAAAAGAGATTATCGTATTTACCCATTATAGAAACCATAAAGGCATGCTATTAAAGGAAATTAAAGAAGAATTTGGAAATCATAAACATAATATATGTCATATATAAATACATTTCCATCATAATGGCCACCATTATAGGCAGTAAGATGCAATTGAACAATCATCATTTCGTGAGGCCTTGTTTTTTCATCCATAGACACATTATGTTCTTCATCCATTAGATGGACGTGTGTGTATTTTTAGTTCGAATCCTTCTCCTAAAAACATCCTAATATGTTGAGGATACTGGTTTTTTACAAAATAAAGTAATAAAAAGATTTTAGTGGTTGGATAAGTAAAATAAAAGAAAACAATTTAAGAGAAACTGTTACCTTTAATTTGGGTTACTCCCTTTGGATTGAACCAAAGGACTTCTTGAAGTGTGTTATGCCTAAGATAAGGCTTCTAGGGGGAGGAGAGGGATGTAGGGAGCATAATTTGGCAGAGGTTGGATGATCCAAATGGCTTTATGAGTGTTAGGAATTGGTTAGAAGTGGTCACATTTTATAAGGGGGAGGAGGGGCTCTTTTGGAAAGTGTGAAAATGTTATTTTATTATATAAAGATATTCGGTTTCAAAAGGTCCAAAAAACATTAAATATGAATATAAGATGACTCATTGTTGAAATAATATAATACAATCAGAATTGTACAAGTTTTTGATAATATTTTAATAATTATAATCTTATTTATTTAAATCATTAATTAATGAGGTTAATACTGCATCATTATTGTGTCCTAAACAATTTAATTTATTTGATGTCTAAAAATTATAATGAAAAAAAATCATGTAGGAAATATTTTTATATTTAAAATTAATATTTATAGTCGAAAAGATAATTTATATAACCTCTTATAAAAATTAATTACAAAAATATTTTTGTTAATGTCAATTTTGTCTGTACATTAAATTAATTAATCCAAATTGTAATTATCACTACCATGTGGCTCAATGGGGTACCGAAATATACCCAAGGATTACCATGGTCCTCCACTACTCATATAATATGTTTAGGCCAACTGTTAAGGTAATTTTTATTTATTATAATATTATTTTAACCTTGAATTACCCTATTTACCTTTAACAGCGGTAAATAAAAGTCAAAAATTACTATTTACCAAAAATTATTTTCATCTTATTGAACCAAATTTTACATCTTGATAACAACCATGTATGTAGGATTTTCTAAATTCAATTCATTGAAGAGGTAAAATTTCATTTAAATGAAAATGTCTGTTTTTTAACTACTACTAAGTGTTTTCACTATTCATCTAAAATGGAAGTTTTTCAAAAAAATACCAAAAGTTCAGCCTAAGAATTATGTGATATTCCTAATTCAAAATTGATGTCTATTTTTCCAAATTCATAACATTGAAGTGGAAGTAATTATTTTAAAAATTAATTTCGGTTGTTAAAACAAATAGCGTGTTTTTAAGAAACTATAACTATCAAAAGATTGATACTTGTTTATGTCCAATTTCAAAGTGAAATTACTTTCAATGACCAAAATTGGATTAAATGGTAAAAATATATTTTAATTACACTTTAAAATCAACTAAAAAGATAATATAACCATATAAATAAATTATATTAAAAGGATCTTATGAATTAAAATGCAATATTTTTCACTATTCATTAAAAAATGGACATTATCAGAAAAATACCAAAAAATCACCCAAAGTAAAATTTGATGTCCCCACTATAATAAAGGATTTAATTTGGTCAATTATAATTTATTATTGTGACCAAAACTATATTTAATGAGGGGTTTCCATTAAAAGATGATAGATCGGCCTTTTAATGTAAATTATGCTTAAAATTAGATTCATTCACATTTTAAGCCTCTAAATTTTTATTTGATAATGTAAATACATTTAACAAAAATGTATAATCATATTGTAGTTAGTTTCATTCATTCCCACCAATAAAACGCCTAGGAGTTAACTACCATTTTAAATTATAATATTATATTAATAGTGTGCAACATAAGATTCCAAAGAAACAGGTTGTTGTGTATCGGGTACGCTATCAAACATAGAAACACCTTTAAAATAAATTAATATTTAATTCAAAAATATTAATAAATATAAAATATGTCTTATTCTTCATTTACCTGGTATGTTACAATGTTATCACATTTGGGTTAGATTTATTAATTGGTTAACTAATTAAAGGGGATTTTTTGATGGTTTAGATGAATGAATTAGATGAATTAATTGGAATATTAATTAATGTATATTGATGAGATATTGAATTGTTATGATTGAATAATTAATTTTATAATTAATTACGATGCAACGAGTTTTTTATGTTGGAGAATTAATTTTTGAACTAATTATGTGTTATTTAATTAAAAGAATCAAGATAATTAATTTTACAAATAAATATAAGTTAATGTTATTTTGAATGATAAAATTGATTATTGAATTGATAAATGGGGTAAATGAGATTAATTAATTAATGAAATAATTAATGGGAATTGTTTGTGTAATTAACTATTGAGTTAATTAACAAGAATTTCTTTTATTAATTAATTGTTGATTAAATATTGGGTTTCAATTAATTAATTTATAAATTAATTAATGATTGAAAAATGGGGTGTCAGACATAGTGATCTATTCCCCTGATAATATGATCACATGGATAAACGAAGTTATTAATTGTGGATTTACTTATGGGATTTGGGTGACAAAACTTTTGATAATTAATTAGAAAATTAATTATGGGATGTGGATGCAATGAAATAAATAATTATCTTGAGAATTAATTTATGGATATTGAATTCATGAGGTTGAATAATTAATTGGAGCATTAATTATTGGTTATTGATTTAGTGAAATGGTTAAATAAATTTTGAATTATTCAGTGGACTTATTATGGTGAATGAAATTTTGATTTAATTATTGGAGTATTAGTGACCAATTAATTGATCAATTAATATAAGGGATTTATATGACTAATAAATTATGAAATTTAACCTCTGAAATTGATATGATTAATTAATTATTGGTTTAATTATTGAGATTGAGTTGCGATTAATTAATTAGTGAATTATTTAATGGATATTAAAAAAGATAATTTTTTTAGATTTAATTAATAAGAATTTTTTGATTAATTAATTATTACATTAATTAAGGAGTTTAACATGATTAATTAATTGATTAATATATTAATGGAATAGTGTGATTATACAAATGTTACATTTTGACTAATTAATTTTTAAATTAATTAACGTGTCATTTTGAAGTAGAATGTGATAAAATAGTTAATATTGACTAACCTTAATTATTGTAAAATATTAAAAATTATGATATACATGATATATTATAAATAAATTAATGGGATTTTGGTGTTAGACATGATGTTATACACCAATAGGATTTGGGTTGTTAGACATGGCATTCAACATGAATAATGTAAACAAATGAATAGGATTTTGGTTTTAGACATGAAATTGTGAAGTAATGTCATTTGCGGTGTTAGACATGGAGTTATGCACCAATAATGTAAGTAAACGAATGGTATTTTGGGTGTTATAGTTGGATTTCTCCACCAATTGGATTTGGGGTGTCATACATGGCCTTATACACCAAAAAGGTAAATAAATAATGGGGTTTGGTGTGTTACAAATGGAGTTATACAGCAATGATAATGATAAATAATTATAATTTTTATTGTTATACATGGTGTTCTACAATGAAGAGAAATATGTATAAATATTTTTTATTTTATTTTTTGACTTGATTTAAACCTGATTGCATTAGTGGTTGATAATGATTAATTTATAATTTGATAATTATTTAATTATACATTTTATTTTTAGTCACTATATAGATGAATAAACTTTTTTTTGAATAGATTTGATTTATACACCATTGGTGGTGGCCTAATGAGTTATACTCACCCCCTATTCGAGCGGCCTGATCAGTTCCTGAATAGACATTGTTTCTATAGTGATGGTTAATGGAAAAGGACAAGTTTTATATTACTGAATGGGATGTCAGATTAGTGAGGGGATCAAACATGGTTCATGACCTTCTTGGGAGCATCATTGTCATTTTTCCAGTTTTTGGTAAACAATTGGCACTTATACTTAAATTGTATTTTTCCCTTTTAGTGAGTATTGTGTTTACTGTTTTAGGTTTTCTAGTGATATATGTATGGTTATGATTATATACGTGCTTCCACTATTGAAAATTTTATTTTCATTCTAGTTCATACTCCAATAAAAGAGTGTTTAGTCTCCCCACTAATGACATACCAGAGCATCGCTTCTAATCTACAGCCTTTGGAATATGGGGAGTCGCACCTGCGGTCATGTGGAAAACCCGCTCGGGGCACTGATGTGTGGTACCCGGGTCTAGAAATTAAAAGGTGGTATCAAATTCCAGTTTCCATTTGAGGATTTAGCAAGGTTGTTGGGCCCCTCTATGGATGTTGATTTTGAATAACTTACATCGAAGGAGGAGGAGCATGAACCACTCCTTTATAAGGTGATGTGGATACCTCTCCCATCATAAGGCCTTTTCATGGGGGATGCCTGGGGGCCAGAGAGTAGGGAATGAAAAACATAAGAGTTGGGCCCAATGTGAAAAATATCATGATCATGCAATAGTATCAAATATAATTATAAATAAATACCATGTTATTAACACATGATAATTATATATGATATTATTATAAGATATTTTTCAATGTATAACATGTGGTTTTTGGGGTGTATGTCAGTTCTTCATTTCTGATCAAACCAGATGTCAATAATAAACATCATTCTTGATATTGATCAGATTGACATGTTGTTAGTGGAATAGGATTCATCTAAATAAGAGGATAGTGAGTATCAAATTTATTTTTGTAGAAATTGACATATTCTGACCATACCTTTTATTAAACCAATTATGCTGTTTGTTTAGTTTTCCCATCGATATTCATCAGAATAACACACTGTTAGCGATGTTGGAATGCTATTTCGTGTTCATCATATCAGAGGTAGGTTGGATTAAATTTAAATCCCATTGTCATGATTTAGATTATGTGTAAGAAAATCATAGAACTTGTAGATTTATTTATCAATTAATATTCTAGATGTTCTTGATAAATTAACTAGTTTGGGTGAATTAATTAATGACAGAATTGTAAAATTGAGGGATCTGAAAAAATTAGTGGTATAATTAATTGTATGATATTGATATCATAAAATGGGGATAATAAATTTTTGATTTAATTATATGATGTTAATATTGTTAATTTGAGATATGTAATGATGAAATTAGTTATGTGATAGAGATATTATTATTTTATATAGGTGATGGTGCAGTTAATTATTAGATAATGATATCCCGAGTGAGATATTTTAATTATGGGATATTGAATTTGTGTGTTTGAATAATTATTTGGTGAATAAATTATTTTTTATTAATTTTTTGAAAATAATTAATGATATTGATAGATTAATTAATTGAAAAATTAATTAATGTCAGTAAAGGGATTATATAGTTATTGAATTAAATTGTGTGAATATTTAAATGAAAATTAATTAATTAGATTATTCTGGTTAGTTAATTATTGAATTATATAATAATATTTTTTTTGGATTATCTAATTGTAAAAATTAATTAATGGAATTTACGTGTGCAATTAATGGCTGAATTATCTAAAGGATTGAGTTAGATTAATTAATTATGTAATAAATAATAGGGGATTATTTGTATTAATTAATTATGGAATAAATTAATGGATATAATATTATGATTTTTATGTTTGATTAAATAATTTGTAAATTAATTAATGTGGAATTTTTGTGTTTGTGCAGTTGAATGAATAAGAATAATCAATTTGTAAATTAATTTATATAGATTTATGATATTTTTAATTGATAAGTTTGAAAACTTTTATTGTAGAATTAATTATTACGAAATGAGACTTATACGTTGGATAATTAATAGTTGAATTAACTATGTGTTATTGAAGTAGATAATTCTTGAAAATTAATTGTAGAAATAATTAAAAGTTATAGAGAATTTGAATGAGAAAATTAATTGTTTAATTGATTAATGGGGTATATATGAATTATAAATCGATTAATTGAATAATGGGAATTGTATTATTAATTATAAATTGAGTTAATTAATGTGAATGGATGTTATTAATTAATTTTTGAATTAATTAATTGATTTTGATCAATTAATTTATGAATTAAATAATGATTTATAAATGGGTTTTCATACATGATGATCTACACCCATGAAAATACGAACACATGGTTGAACTATGTAATTAATTCAAGAATTAATTACGATATTTAGATGATGCAATTTGTGTTAATTAATTGTCCAACTAATTATTTGATGTTTATGCAATGAAAAATAATAATTAGCTGGTGAATTAATTATAGGTGATTGAATTCGAGTTTTTATATAATTAATTCATGAACTAATTCTTGGTTTACGATTTTTTGAAATTTTTAATTAATTATTGAATTAATTAATATATATTTTATGGTTAATTTGTTTTTAAATTAATTAATAGAGTTGCAGTGAACAAGTTATTGATAAATTAATTAATGGGATTGATGTTAATAATAAATTGTTAAAATTATTAAATTAACTTGAGGGGATTAACTAATCATTGGTTTAATTAATTGGAATGAGTTGTGATTAATTAATTAGTGAGTTAATTAATGTATATGAAGGATGTTAATTAATTATGGAATTAATTAATAACATTGTTGTGATTAATTAATTGTTTAATTAATTAATGATTTTGTCGTGATTAATTAGTTAATGATTTAAGAAATGGAACAACGTGATTATGAACTAGTTATATTTGAATTAATTAGTTTTTTTATTAATTAATGTGGCATTCTGATGTGGAATGTGATAAGAGCGAAAATTTTGATTAACATTTATTATTATGAAATATGGTAAATTATGATATATGTGATATATTTTCTTTAAACGAATGATATTTTTGGAGGTAGACATGTCATTATTCACTACATGAGATTTGGGTGGTTAGACATGGCGTTCTTCACCAATAATGTTAATTAATTTATGTAATTTTTTGTCTTAAACATGGCGTTATGCGTCAATGGAATTTGGGGTGTTAGACATGGAGTTCTCCACAAATTCTATTTGGGGTGTTAGACATGGAGTTTTTCGTGATCAATGAAAATAAATGAATGGTATTTGGGGTGTTATACATGGAGTTATACACCAATGATAAAGATAAATAATTGGGATTTTGAGTGTTAGACATGGCATTCTACACTAAGGATAAACATTTATAATGTTTGTGAATTTTTTGTGTGACTTGTTTTAAACCTGATGTCCTATTTGGTTTAAAATGAATAATTGATAATGTGGTAACTATTTAATTATGCACTCTAATTATATTCTTTATGTGACTGCATATACTTGTTCTTTGACTATATTTTTTTTAGTCACCATTGGTGGTGGCTTATTAAGTTGTACTCCCACCCTATTCAGGTGGCATGATCGGTAACTGAATAGACATTGTTTCTCAAGATAATGATAAGGGAAATGGATTGGGGATAGACATATGATTAGGAAGAGAGATTGATGAGGGGAACTAATGTGTTTGATCGCATACTTGGGAGATTTATTGTCTTTATTTCTATTTCTGTACAGACACTTGGAACTTATACAAGCACTGCATATTTCCCTTTCAGTTGAGTTTTCTATTTCATATTTTGGGTGTTTAGGTGATATTTGTATGGATATTATTATATATATGCTTCCCCTATTGACGGTTTTATTTTATTCATGTTCTAACTCTGATAAAATAGGTTATAGAATCCCAAAAATTGACTTACTTGACCCTTGATGCATGTCAGTATCCTATGGGATACAGGGAGGTTCCCCATAGGTCAGGTTGAATATTGTCTTGGGGAAGTGGTGTGTGGATCCCGAGTTGGGGCGTTACATTGAAATTCTATTCAATAATCAATAAAATCCCTTGGAGGTTCATCTATGAAGTGAAACCTTGGTTATTAACATTTCCACTATTAAAAAATATTTTCTATGTTTCCTTGTGGCAACATCCCTTTTGACAAGTAAATATATTAGTCGGATGTTCACATTATACAAGACATGTTCGTGAGACCCCATCGTGCATATTTTTTATGATCACAAGATCTAAATACTCTTCACTAGTCTATTGATGCCCTTGAGAATTCTGGTTCAAGTAACTTTAATCATCTCAAACATCCATGATAGGTTAGTTGACCAATAGAAATACTCTAGACATGTATGCTTTAGTAATGATAAGACATCAGGGAAAAGTCTCTTCAATCATGTGAAGACATCCCAGATAGGTCAGTTAATCACAAAACTGATCATGGACATTTAAAATTAGACCGCTCAATAAATCTTTGACATGTTATTAAGAATCTATTGTGTGTGTCTTCTATGTCTGATAGACACCCCAAAAAAATATGGGTAGACAATCCAGATTTACTAGGAATACAATAAATACACATTGGGGAGACATGTCCACTGAATTTGAAATACACCCTCATACATAAACCACATGAAGCCCCATCCATAATCGTCTGACCACTAACCAAAATTATAAGGGCAGTTTCCATTATGGGTTAGGGTTACACACTCTTGAACCCCTATAATTGAATTTCTCTTAGGAATTCTCTCTATGTCAAACCACTCACATCCAATAGGCCGTTCATGCCCATTACATATCATTATCAATAAGAGGGAAAAAATAATGAACATGAAACATAGAAATTCAACTTGTTATAATAATATAGAATCCATAATCTATGAGGAAAAAAATATTTCCATTGAGTGTAACTACCTACCCCAATCCATCACAAAGATAGATGAGAATGAACTATGGGGACTCAAATTCCTATCCATGTAAGATATATAGGATAGGTTCATAAGGACAATGAAACTAATGTAATCAACAATGTTTCAAGTTCTTAATTATACCACATATTACTTACAGATGGGAATGGATTCTCAAATTATTCTATAATCCATCCTTCCCCATCAGCGGACAAGGAGAGGTCCCACACATGGGAATCCCATTCAGTGAAAGACTAAACCATACCCTCAAGTACCTTTAACCCATCTATAGGTTAAGGAAGAACTAAATTGCAAGTAATCTATTTTCGATTATAATCAAGAGACGTAGGACATTATCCTAAGGCATGAGATCCATATCAGATCATATATAAGACATGTACTCATACTGCTTCTAGGGAAATCACAATGTGTAATCCTTGTACGAATATTCTCTATTTTGATGTGTGTGATCATCCATTATCTATTTCTTCTCACACCGAGAATGGTTCTTGTGGGATTAGAGGCTAGTAATTATTTTAACAATATTCTGACCGGGATACACCCCATGATGGACCTTTATTGGGATGCGAGTGTGATTACATCTCATCTTCGGTCAAAGGGTTATATTCCTGAAGATATAGTTCATGGAATCCATACCTTCATATGACCTACTCAAGGCCTCAATTATCTCATATTTTGTGATGTGGAAAATTCTTAAACAAAATATAAGGACTGTAATTCTTATGTTAATTGGATATTTATGATGCCTCCATATAGATCCATCCCAAAACATACTTTATTTACACATGATAATAGAAATCCTGGTATAGTCTATTAAAATAACATTAATCTATATAAAATGAACTACATGGGTTTTTATTCATGTTTTCCAAGGATACGTCGGATGAATCGTAGAGGATCAATCCCATATATAACTAAACAAACACATCCTTATATGGAAATATACTAATGAAAACCATAAAATGGAAATAAAATAATTGAATCATAAATTAGTATGTGAATGATGGATACACTATAAAACACATAGTTGTTCCTATCAGCATGTTCTTTTAATCATTTCAATGAAATAGGGTAACCATTTTATCATTAGGGACATCTAGGTATTTCGAAAAATATATATTAAATATATAAGATAGATTCAAAATAGGATGTAATTCCCCCCAAAGGATAGTGATGAGATCGACCTAAAATCATCTTGACCAATTTAAGTTTTAGAGTGTCATTGAAATTGAATCCCTAATAGAGTTATAACATTTTGAATGTAGTCTTGCACTAAGTATTGGATGTCAGAACCCTTGGCTGTTTTTTCAAAATTTAAACATGGTAAACCAAATGAAAGTTGTGCTTAACCTACCCCTAATCACCCAAAACTGAGCATCAGGGTAAAACCATACCTATTTGCTGTGAAAGAAAATGGTGAACTAGATGAGAAATATTTTATCTAAGTCATACGTTTCAGAGGATAAAAATGATAAAACACCAATTTCTAGTTAGTCGATTTTCATCCAAATTGTTTGCGATTTAAAATGGTGATCCATATTTATTTTTTAACAATGCTAAACCATTCATAAATTATGTTACCACATCTTTATCATATTACATTAAAAGTAATTGAATGAACTTGTACACGATTATATTATGTTATACTAGTAAGGTTATTTTTTCTACATCAGGACTTATCTAGTTTCATATAATAAAAATTACAACATTGAATGTTCCAATGGATTTTTAGTCCACTGGACAAGAAACTTTTTCTATGAGTCTTTGATGTATGCAATCACAAATGCAAAGCCTTATGTATCGTTTGGTGATATTCTTGGTCCAATTTTACCACATCAGTGTCTCCATCCAATCATAAGAATTAACCCTTGAAATCCATTAAAGGATGAATCTTCATTGTTAATCTTTCACATAACATCTCCTTGATGAGAAAATGACAATTGTTTATAGATTCAACTGTATTGGAACCTTACCCCTAGTTCATAACAAAATAATAATTCCATAACATAAGAATGTGGATACAGAAAATCACTATGTCAACTCAACCATGGTGGAGTTTTCTAATTTGGAGTCCATCCATAATCATCTTCAATATATTACCATGATCAAATATGGAGATGAAGACAATGTTTTCACCACCAAAATAATCCATACTATGGTTTAAAATAAGATATTATAATAGGGTTATCCAAATAATGATAATCTGTAGTACGAATATATCCATTCTTACAGATAACTTCTCTGAGGCCCACTAAATTATCCTAACAAATGAAAAAAATAAATTCTATATCATCACAATCAATGAGGATTTTACTTCAAAAAAACCATCCTTGGGGGCTACAGAATCCAAAGGAGCACCCCATCCCATAGGGTTTGGGGAATTTCTATAATATTTTACATTGGAATCATCTTCACTATGGGAACCAACCCCACAAAATATACTATGGGTACTGACCATCAAAATATCTTATTGAAACAAACCCCTAGAATAGTTATATATTTGTCAACCCACCTAATGATGCTAAGGGATATTATCCTCTAAATGGGACAATAGACACCTTATCACCGAATAGAATATCAAAAGCTAACCCATAAAACAAGATATTGAATAGAATATAAGAACCAACCTGGAGGATTTTACGTCAATATTATATGAACCATAACATAGGAATTCATACTGATATATGTGATAACACATATAAAAAATATAAGAATACCCTCTAATAGTAGCTTAAACTATGATAATTTTACCTACCTTTTTTCTCTAGTACAAGAAAATTAAGGGTCGATGATACATTTCAGGTATATACAGAAGGAGTTACCAACAATGTATGAATTTTAGAATTCAATGTTGATAGAGAATACTACCAATAGAAGTAGTGGATTTAACCAATATTTTCCACAAAAATAGTTCCACCTTCAGCCACATGTTTGATCATTAAAAAGGGAAAAGGTGTCATCATGGATTTTTCGTATCATCCCATTAAGAATTACAAGGAAATTTCTACAAAGGAATAGGCCACTCAACTAGAACTAGAAAATAAGGATCTTACATATATAAATTTGGGAATGTTTCTAGGATATCTTCACAAAAAAGATCTATCGAAACCATCCGATTGAGGTTTTCCGTGTATGGATGTGCCCCAAACCACATGTAATTTTCACATTTGTCATACTATCATTGAGTGAGATCTAAATATTATTCCACCTCACAGTATCCCAAAATTTTGTAGTAATTTTAATATTTTTAAGACCCCCATTCCACAAGGCTTGGTAAATTTGAATATTTTCCACCCCATCATCATGGGTAATCTGAAATCATTCCATCCTCAGCAATTTACAAAAACTCGACAACATAGTTGGGTTTCATTAATAATTGCAAATATTTTTTATTATTCAAAGCACCTACTAATTAAAAATCTACCCAAAACCAATAATTACTTGGGATTTATAACCCATAATACAAACTCATCTAGGCTCCCATACCAATACATGCATGGGTAGTATGTAGGAGAAGATGAATAATAAACCATCTATTAAAGAAGTACAGTGAAGGGTATATTACATCCTATAAAAAATCACAAAATTTAGAATGACTATTTAATGTAGAATGGTTTATATAACTCCATGTAATATGTAATAAGAGTGACGAAGGTATGATAGGTCGTGTCGACAACATTTCCAACTACCGACATCTCCGTCAAAAAAGAGGGCTTGACATTTACTTTTATGAATTGTTTAAAGAGAAGATATACAATGTATGTTGGTTTAATTGACACTTCAATACTAAACCTAGTCAATTGAGAATTTTGAATAGTGCAAAAAAATTCTGTAGCATTGCACAATCCACATATCTCACAACGATAGTTGATCATCATTCAACATGAGACTTAATGGACACTTTTTCTTCCTTACGCAAATATTACCTTGGTATTTAAATTATTTCATGGTATATTATTAGTTAAAAATTCCAATAATAATTAATTTTGGTTTCTAAGCATTGACATGACATGAAAATCACTTCCCCTAAAACTGATGTATCGTGAATATAATAGAGAGATGAATTCTATTAAATTATTGGATGGAGAGATGGGAAATTTGAGTCCTAATAGAGTTTGAGGATACTAAAAATGGTTAAATATATATATGACTCATCCAATATCCATAATAAATTTTTCCATTATGACAGGTTGTGTAATTACACATTCAAGTAACAAGAATATAAACTATACTACCCCGCACTAAATATGTATTTATTAAACTACATGATACGTCCTAGTCTCATGAAGTTAGATTTTTATGATATATCCTTGTGACATTAATTTAAATTTAAAAACAATATCCAAATCACATGATGATCAAAATAAAATATTTTTTCTAGTTTCATGATGTTATACTACATGATATGTCATGGTGGAATTTTGTTATATTACATGATAAATCATAGAAATATGATGTCAAATTGAAAGAAAACATCTATACTGCATGATATGAAACATGACATAACATATCTTGGTCATAGGATGGTAGAGTATATGACATATAATCCTTATGGATACATCAAAGTGTATTGTATGAATTTCATATTTCCATAAGTACCAATGATATAGTAAAATTTAGATATCCACAATATTAAATATCACTAAAACCCCATACTTTATTATTGAGTGTGTTATATGATAGTCCACCTCCCGAGACAATAATATACAAGAATCAAGGAAACCATATCAAATGTAAAATACTTTGACCAGAGGGAGAAGGATCATATCACTATTAGTTTAGATAATTTCTCACATCATAACCAGGAAGCATGTATGGGGAATGAATTGATCCAAACCACCGTGTGTAAAACCCATCATCATATTCTTATAGAACATGGAGGATATGAGTGGTAATATATCCAAACTTCAATTAAAGACAGAAACCAACATATCCTAAAATATGAGAGTGTAAATACCTATATTCTTGTTCTTACCTTTTTGATGTGATACTACACGATGATAGAAGCAGAGGGTATATGTATGTATATTCTTGTGATGATGCATGAATAGGAATACATTCATATAACAATGGAAATTGAAGAACACCAACCAGGTTAACAAGAACAGGTAGCTACTCCATAGAGAGAACAAATTCATTATCACATCCAAGGTGATTATCAGAATATTTTGGTAATAGACCTGACATAATACCATAATCATACCCCCCATTCTGAACAGGGATCATTTTGTGAGAGAGTCTTATGCCTCATGATAGTTTCATATTCATGACTATAATATTGGAGTACACACAAATGGTAGAGGAACATGATCATACCCATGTTTCTATCAAGGCTCACCAGGTGAGAGTGTCATATTCATTGGTACATACTGATATTCATGTAAAAAAATATCATCAACATACTCTAATTACATATATTTGGAATCATACCTCCATTACGATTGGGGATACCTAGGTGAGTGTGGTGCAAGCCCTTGGATAAGATAATATTTATGTAAATGAATATTCTAGAAATACTCCCATAGATTAAATGAAGATTCTAATACAACTTTTCACATTCTAAATATCAATGGAATATTCGAATGAGGAATGCACTTGTGATCCATGATCATATCCTTGAAGCATTCCATATTTTCCAACATATTCATGAAACCACAAATATTCAAGATCATATCCCACGCATTCATACATAAGTTCCACTATATACTCTTGAAACATCTCAACTATAGGCTCGTATCCTCATAGAACTAGATAGTTATAATCAAATTAATGTTTTTATCATGGAGTAAAATCATATCTCATCCAAAACCTAATTGGAATGTCAACATATTCTATTCCAGATGTATAATAATGCTCGTATCCCAGATATTCTCCATGATACTATACTTGCGGTTGTTTGATGAATACTTGCAACACTTCAAGGATTCTTCCACTATTAAAAAACTAGAAAGAGATAAATACGTCAATAATCCTCCTCATGTTTATGTGGATATGGAATATAAGGACTTTAGTCCTAACATATATTATGGTCAACCTCCTCATCGTTATATCACTTTTGAGTAAGGAAATAATATCCTTTCCCAAAAACCTTCATATAAAGAGGTGATAAAATCAGAAACACATTCATATAGAATGGTTCTTAAAACATTAGAGATAACCTTATTCAATTCCCCATCAACCATGAGTAACACTAAATAGTGATTACTAGGTGACCTAGAGAGTTATCATTTGGTTTCGGAAATAGATAAGACATATTTCCAATATTATAAAGAGTTTGAAATGGAAAATGCTGGGAGATAGCTGAAAACCACTCCCAATCAAGTTCAAATCCACTTTCACATACAATTATTATATCTAATTTTTTTTATAAGGGGTGTGAATTTTTTTTGTTCATCTAAATTGGTGGAGGGTTTTCATATATTAAATGATAAGAACCTACCTTATCAAGTATACAAGGATCACCTACAAATCATAAATACACTATATTGTCAGCTGGGAATGGATGTGTTCTCTGTGGCCCAAGACCAAGGATCTTAAGTGAGAAATAAACAGATAAATAATTTTGTATATGTAGAACAAAAATTCATTGAATGATAGGAAATGTTTTATCAGACAATTGTATATGAGGATAGGTAATATTTGAAGAATTTTACATTACCAGGTCTCGTTGTTAATAATGAACACATCATATGGAATCTTAAAATGTCATAACCATAAGAGAAATCCCGGTATCAGCTTATGTGAGCCTTCAATAATGGTTTTTCTAACACACATAACTTTAAGTAAACACATTATTATTAACCACATTAGTAGATATGGAATAACAAAAGGGAGTTTATGATAGTTCTATATTGAGATCTGATAATTCCTTTACACCATCAACAATAAATTGAATATTACCTCAAGACATTCATTGCAACATAATATGTCTATGATCTATCATTGAATGATGAAACCATAAGAGGGAAAAAAATCTATTACAGAACACATCTATGATGACATTGGAAATTAATGACGACAATCTCTCTTCACACAGACTCTCTTACCATGACGGTAACAAATATTTCCCCTGAAATACCCACTATGTCTAAAATTATATCAACAGACTCATAGATGGAAGAAGATGATAAACTCTAGAATGCTCTAACCATAATTGAGGAAAGTGTCACAAGTACTATCTATACATTCTACTAGGTGAAGATAATAACAGAAAATTTCTCACAAACAATATTTATTAGTAACTCCAAAACTATAAAGGGAAGATATGTATTATAATTTTATAAATAAATATCAATTCTGGTTCTCTAAAAATAATACAAAAATTATCAGGAAGATCCATGATCTGGCTATGCATAATCTAGTCTTACACGATAACCATCAAGGTTTCAATAAAGTAGCAAGAAAATGAACCCATATCACGTTATCATGTAATACTAAAAAGAAACTATAATTAATATAGACCCATCATCATAGTTTCATTATGATAATATGAATGATACATCAAGACCGTATGACTTTTAACTGAATGGATGACTTCCTAGGCCCTTGACATTAAATAGTATGTGGATAATGCTTGTCAAATAATGATAAAAATCATGAGAGGTACTATTCAAATGATCATAAACTATATGGAACTGTTCATACTTTCCATATGATGTAAAATATCAGTATGAAAGTTAGTTTACCAATGAGAAATACACATGATCTAGATCTATGCGAATGAAACAAAATAATGTTCCCCAATCCATATGTGCTAGTCTGATCCACATGTTGAATTTACACATTTAGGAACTATGTGTTTCTTTATTCCATACATTATAGGATATAATTTAATTCCATGATCTAAAATATTGGTTCCAACTGAAATATATTTCCCCCATTCATAGGACATCGGACTCTATGATGACATCATCATCTAATAAAATTACAATACACTCTTACCCAATGTACTAGGAATATGAGTCCCTGGGCGACCAGCACATGAATACCAATATCATAAATATAATATTCCTTCTTCAAGTTGATTTCATGAATTTTTGGACAAAATTTATAAAGATATGCCTAATCGATCTGGTCAGGAATCCTTCATCCTTTCAACATGAAATTATCCCGCATGGATAGAATCTTTACCTCATGATGTTAATATAAAGGTTTTCTAAGACTACGTATGGAATGATTCTCATCCCAATAAAATAATTAGGTCTTAATAGATAATATATATTGTACAAGACACCACATGATACAAAATTCCCCAATCCCTTCCTTCAATCACCCATGCATGGTGAAATAAACCATTTTCATTCCTTTTTTTATTATTGCAATCATTAATCATGAAGTACGATGAATTTTAGAAGGGGTTTCTTATCAGGACCTAACCCTATTAGATTACATAATCATGAATTTAGTCAAGAATTAACCTCCTTTCACATTGAGTATATTTTAACGTATAGAGCATTAAAGAATTGGGACCTAATACATTGATATAATTACACATTATTTCTGAGTTCATTCCATAAAAAATATTATTTTCTTGCAAAATATAATACTTTTCACATAAAAATGATTTTTCCTATTTTTCAAACAATTATCATGGACTTCTAATTTCTCTTACACATCATTATAACCTGTTAAAATAATTTAAAAACTGGGTATTGGAACCAATTCGTAGTAAGGGATATAAAAAGAAGAAAAGAACACATTATTCCACGAAGACTTGTAACATATGAAATCATTATCAAAATACATAATTGTCACCCATATATAATTACATTGTAAAACATGAGATTTCAATAAGATTCACAAAAAATATAAGAACATAAATCTAACCATAGAGGTGTCATGGGGAATTACATACATAATTTTGTAACAGTCTCGGCTACCTTTTAATTTGTAACCATCACAACTACATTACAATTTTTGTAACCATCGCAGTTATACTTGGAGTAACCATACGGAAGACCTCCAACATACACATAACCAATGAATTGGAGGGAGATATAGGCCCGAAAATATATTATAAACAATTAACTAGGACCAAAACATAATTAGACAATATGAATAATAGCTTAAAAACAATGTTTTTGAATTTGGTAAATCATAATATTTTAAAGAAGAATTTAAATGGAAAGTCTAATATAAATATCATATAATTCAAGTGAGAATTAGTATAGTAGATAAAATGACTATAAACGAGGTAAATACACATAATTAAACATTTTATTTACAAAAACCATCACACAAACACTTTTAATACATTATAAATAATGAATTAGAATGTTAACCCAAAGAATGGAAACCTGGTTAAGAATTCCCTTACCTTAGGTTTTTCTTACTTCAAACTAGTTTAAAAATCTTATATATTTGTTAAAATATAGTTATTATTATATTATAGAAACATATTAATCTTTATAACATCTTATATGATCATTTTATAACATCATTTCATCCTTTAATTATACACATTTTGTTTTTTCCATTGTTTTGGGTGAGTTCTTTACATGATTTCCATGATTGGTTTAAGATCGTTGTTCTTTTAAATTTGAAGTGAAACACAAATATAGGAGTGTAATCGTATTTAAATATTTCCCAAACAATAATTATACCATTTATAATTTTTAATTCTTACATGAGGATGATTCATATTTTAAAACATTATTGATATATTTTTAGGTTATTTTTACGATTCTTTGTTCTTAAAGAACTCATTTTGTTTAAAAAAATTATAACATGTGTTTAAAATTATTCCAAAACCTAGAATGACACATAATACATATATAATAACTTATTTCAACAATAAAAATAATTTTATGACCATAATTGAAGGATTTATAAAAAATTAATATCAAATAGTCCACAATATCGGGAATTTGACACATCACGGGCAATGTTTTCATTCCTTGAATAAGTGGGAGAGGAGAGGAATAATGATGATGAGTTTTCCATGAAAATGAGAACATCAAGAATGAACAAGATTTCTAGATCTTTTATTCCTCTTATATTAGAGGAGGGTAAGTGACTATAAAAAAGGAATGGAAAAGAAAGGAAAACACATGAAAAAAAGAAGAGGATTACCTACCTCTTTATCTCTTCTCTTTGAGATGCTCCTTAAGGCCATTGATTTTGTATATTGGATTAGACTAGAAGGTATTGTAAGTGTGGAAGGATATTGTGGGGGTTATTTGGAATAAATTATATAATGATCAATGCTTTAGAGGTGTGGGAGGAAGAGGGGGAAATGGGTGGTATTTATAGTGGAGGGGGAGAGAGATTTCACTTTATTTTAATTAATATTTTATTATTTTTCCTCAAGAAAATATATAGTGAGACTTTCATGACTAAAAAAATTAATAATGACATGTAATTTTGAGATAATGGGATTACATAATCACCTTATCAACGATGAAACTTCCATGATATAGAAATTCATTTATTTGTCAAATAGCAAAAATTAACTATTCACCAAAAAACCATGTTTTTCAGAATATTACCAAAAATTCACCCTAAACATTTAATGATGTGTAGAATAAAGAAATGAAGTCAATTTTAACAGAATAATATTTTAAATATAAGAAAATTAATTTTTCAATAAAATTATACATTATTTAAAAAATAACAATTTTAATGATTTTGTTTTCTTATTCAAAGATATGGGTGTACCATACATTCAATTAACTCTTATATATACTCTAATATGGGTGATGATAATATTCATAAGGGTATGTTTCTATTCACAAGGTTAAAATTACTATTCATAATGGTACGTTACTATTCATGAGGGTCAAGTTACTACTCAGAAGGGTACATTACTATTCCTAAGGGGACATTACTATTTTTAATGGTATGTTACTATTCCTAAAAATATGTTTCTATTCATAAAGTTATGTTATTATTCAAGAAAAATTGTGTTTGTTTTATAAGACTGTAAATAACTTACTGATCAAATTGTTAAATAACCATTTTTTGAAATTCAAATCATAGATGCAATAAAATTATGTTCAAAGGCTAGTTATAAATATCTACTTGAAACATTGTTTCATACATTTAATTTATTTATTTTTAAACATTGGGGTGTTAAATTATCCCCACCTTCTAGAAATTTCTCCATCACAATTTTATTTAATCATTAAAAAATTATGGGTACCTTTCCCTCATATCATTTTTTGATTCTTATGTTGTTCTTAAACCATGTGGTTTCTCCACAAAAATTTACCAGGGGTATTACCTTATTCTGCAATACGTATTCCCTTTGATAAAGAATCTATTTTTTTTTTCTCTTTATGAGAATGGTTATTTTTCTACTGGACCGCTTCTGGGAAAAAGAAATTTGATGAATCTGGGACATACGTATTCATCATTGAAAAATGAAAAACATTATTTACCATAGATAATCACAGAGGCAATGCTACTTGTTATGTAACTGGTCCAACATTCTCTATGATTTCAAAAGTACTAATAAATCATAGACTTATCTTTCCATTCTTACCAAAATTCATCACACTTTTATGAGGATAAATTTTAAGCAAAACATGTTCACATTCCTCGAAAAAGAATTCAGTCCTTCTGTTATATAAACAAGTTTTATACCTACTCTGATTTTTCCTCATGTGCTGCTGGATCATCTTCATATTCTCAGCCACGTCCTCTACTAATTCTATGACCCATCAACTTTTTTTCACCGACATCAACCCAAAAAGATGGTTTCCAGAACCACTTCCCATACAATGCCTAAAATGGTTCAATATAAATATTATAATGAAAACTATTATTATTATAAAACTCAACTAAAGAAATATGTTGATCCAAACATCCCTAATAGTCCATTTAACGTGCTCGAAGCATATCCTCCAAAGTATGACTTGTTCATTCTGACTACCCATCAGATTGAGGATGGAATGTTATACTGAAATTTAGTTCCATTCCCAATGACTTCTGAAGTACCTTTCAAAAGTTAGAAGTGAACCTTGGATCCCAATCTGATACAATGGAAAGAAGAACTCTATGTCACATAATTTATAAAGGAAGTCATCAAAATTATTGTTTTGAATCAAACGTTCACATAGCACTTTGAATCTTTTGAAAGGAATTAACATTTTCAAACCATAATTTCCATATAAATAAATCCTTAAAATCATTTTGGAAACATAGAAATTAATGAAAAAGGTTTAGAAGAATAAATAATTAAAACATTTAAAATTATGTTTTAGTAAAAATTACCTTAAAAAAATTCCCTTTGAAAACACTTTTATGAAACATGGACATGGATAATAAATATTTCCTAGTATATACTTATGTAAAAACAACATTGGATAATAAAGAGACTGTGGAATTAACTCTTACCTTGCACTTTCATTTGGTCGAACATACGTTTTACCTCTTATATAATTACCATAGTATGTTATTAAATTATAATAGAACCATATTAATATTTATTATATCATACATGATTCATTAATGACTTTATACTATACATTTAATAATTATCTCCATGTTAAATTAAGATTTCGTGAATTAATCACTTTTTATCGTACGTGTTTTAACTTGTTATTCTTGATCGTATCATTTAGATCATGATTTTCATACATATATAATATAACATATGGTTTTTGTATCATATATATTTAGAATAAATTTATCCATAGTAGATAGATATATGAAATGTAAAACACTATTCATGGAGACGGTATGCCATACATACACATAAAAGCTGTTTCAGTTTTAATATCATATTGAATAGAAGTAAATGAGTAAGAAATATGTAAGTAAATATATATATATATATATATATATATCTATTAAGTAGCATTATTATGTCATATATTACATAATTATTAATAATAAATATTGTTATAATCATTGTTGAATGGTGAAGGTGGAAATGAATCTCATCGTGTCGTCGACACTGTAAGCCGTACATACACACGAGAGATGATGTAATTAATTTAATAATTAAAAGTTGTGGAATTTGATGGTTTATATATTTTATAGAGATATTAGAATGTTATTTTAAATTTATATGTATATATTACTCATCATTATGTCCATCCAAATAACATAGTATTAAATAAAAAATTACACCAAAACGTGGAGACTGTAAGTTGTACATATGCATGCCTGATGACATTATCATTCATAGAACGGATAAAATAATGAATATGGTTTTATCATATTTATAATAACATCACATTTTGTAGAAGTTTCTGGAGTTATTATTTTATTATTGAAACAACAATGAACGATAAAGTGGAAGAAGAAAAACCCTGAAAAGGGGTGGTGAAATAATTACATCTTCTTCGGGTGTTTCCTTTTGAGTTGATCAAAAGGTCCCCGTAAGATGGAATTCTGATCAAACTAAGGACTCTAGATTGCATTGAGGGAATTTAAATGTATATTTTATCAGGGTTTGTCCTATCCAAAAGGTTATGGAGGTGTGTTTTGAGAGAAGGTGAAGTTTCCTTCTATAAGAGGGTTGAGGGTCCCTTTAGGAAAAGATTAAAATATTTATTTATTATACAATAACATTCTGTTTATAGTGGCTCAAAATTAATTTATTTTGAACCTTATGTGTTTATGGGTCTAAATCCTATCAACTAATAGGTTTTATACATGTTTATGTCTCAATTTTAAGTTCGTCATTTAGATTTATCTCTTAGTTAAATAGTTTAAATTTTACTGTGTCTTCTTGTATTTTTACACTATATGGTTATTAAAATACCCTAAACATCAATGAGATCCTCAAGTAGTTCTTTAATGACATATATAAGATTATTATATCTCTTTTTCAGAATCATTGATTTTTAAGAATATTATATCAATCAATAATATAGTATTTGTTTTAAAAACTATTTTATGCCAATTTTGACACTATATGTTATTTTGCTTTTGTGAAAGTCATAATGACCTTATCAGTTCAAAAAAATTATCTAATCAACCCTAACATGTCATAATAACCTATAAAATTATTTGAATTCATAAAAATTCTCAAATTATATTTATTTTTATGTTTATAATATCAATTATTTTAATATTTCATTAAGAAGGTAATTACTAAATCATCATTGTGTCATACAAAATTTAATTATTTCAATTATATAAATATTATAAATAAAATAACATTATGTAGGAAATCATTTTATCTTTCTAATAAAAATTTATAGTTGAATTTATCTTATGTGTAATCCTATGTTAAAATTTTTCTTATTTATTAAACTCCGATTTTGACACTTTTAACTCTATTTTGAATAAAATAATAATAAATGTCCTAATCTAATACAAGTTGGCCTAAAGGATCATATTTTGTTCCTAAGCTTTTTTTCATATACACATCTATAATAGAATTAGGGCATGTGATAGGGTAATTATAATATCATTCTATCTTAAATTACCATATTTATTTTTAATCGTGGTAAATAAAAGTCAAAATTTATTATTCACCAAATATTATTTTCATCTTATTGAACCAAATTTTAATTAATTATATCATTCTTTTATCTCTGATTTTTTAAATTCAACTCACAGAAGCGGTAATATTATGTTTTATGAAATTTTATAAATACTCATAGATGGCGGGTAAAAGACGGTAAAAAGTTCAATAAAAATTTATACATCTGATTATATTATAAAATGACTAAAATGAATTACATTTTACTTTTATTGGTATTATTTATATATTTTGACTTAAAAATATTTAAACTAAATAAATAATTATAAAAATGAAAAGTCGGTTTTAAACTACAAGGTAGTGTGTTTCACTATTAATCGAAAATTGAATGTTTTCTGAAAAAATAAAAAAATTAAACGTAAGAAATTTTTTGATATTACTAATTGAAAAATGAATTATATTTTACCAAATTAAAAACATAGAAGTTGCATTAATTAATTTTAAATTAATTCTTGTTTTCAAAGCCAAAAAATCTGGTTTTTAAAAAGTAAATACTATCAAAAGATTGACATGTGTTTATGTCAAATAAAAAAGTGAAATTACTTATAATGACCTAAATTGTATTAAATGATAAAAATTTAATCTAATTATAAGTCAAAAATTCAATTTCAAAATTTAACACTGTAAATTATTTTAATTAAAAATGTTTTTTCAATTAAATCACATTATTTTTCATTATTCATCAAAATTTGAAAGTTATCAAAAAATATCAAAAAATTATCAAAACTAAATTTTTATGTCTCTAATTTAAAGAAGAATTTATTTTCATTAAATTTTATATAAAAAATTGTTAAATATTTGTTTTAAAAATTAATCTCTTTTAAAAGGCGCTAAAATTGAATTTTTGAGAAATACTTCTTTTATCTGAAAAATAAATTTTTTTCTTATATTATGTCTAAGAAACACATAATATTAAAGTTATAGTTATATATAATATATAAGATTAAAAATTTAGTTAATACTATTCATAACCAGTTTTTTAATGCCTAGTTTGGTAAGTTGTGGTGTACTCGAATTTGGTGGTATGTGCAGCGTAATCTATTAAATTACTTTAATTAGATAATGTACCATTAAATCTTGGGGTGTTACATTCTCCATTCCTTCAATAAATAAATTCCTTGAAATTTGAAATTTTTCTTCAAAAAAGGAAAAAAATAGAAAAATACCTTTGTGGAAAATTCACATCGGAAATTGGGTTAATAAAATTTACACTTAATAAGAGGGAAAAGAAATTTTAAAAGTCATCACCAAATTATGATCTAGATTTAGAGAACATTGGTGTCAATTAGATACAATTAATTGGAAGAAAATGTAAATATTTATAGGGAGTTATTGATGTCATCAATCACAAACAAGTGTACAATTGAGGGCCTCAACGCCATCGATATATGATGATTTCAAATATAATCAGTTCAACAAAAATAAGGTATTAGGATAACACATTTTTTCATTTAATATCTCTTACCTAAAGTTTACGATTTAATTTATTCATAGAATAAGAGAAATAAAATATACACTTGACAAGTAGAGTTTTATCCTTCAACTAATTCCTACCACAAATATATCTTTCACTCTAAAAGATAATAGAATTCAATAATATTTCATTTTCATAATCACATGTGGTTATAAAAATAATGCATTTTTTTTTCATTTGTTAGAATATTTAAAAAACTACATTATACAAACCATGACATCTCACAGGCCAATTGTAGGTGAAGCACCCATGTCACCTTTCGGTTGCGGGTTCAAGTCTCGCGACCATGTCTGATGTGACGGGTTGTCGCCCGACCCCTGAGTTGTTTTTTTATTACAATACAAAATAAATATTACGAAACTCTTTCACTTTAAAAACAGGATCCAATGTCAATCCTAATCCAATACATCCTTTAGATGTATCCAAAATACTTTTGTCCAAATTCACATTCCAAAATTTATATGGAAGGTAAACACAATGAAGATTCTTTTCTCCACGTAATAACAAGTGAATACCTTGATCATGTATTCTATTAAAACATGGTAACACCCTGAATTACCATAAAAACATATTTATTACATTCATTCCCACTTATTCCTTATATAATACTAGATATACTCTTTATATCCAAAAATGTTGTAAACTCCAACAATGATGGAATGTACAAATCATTAATTGGTTTCAAGGTTATCATAAATATTTGATATAATTTATCCAAATAAATCCTATATTATTCCAAAATCACTACCTTAGTATAAGAACCATATTATGGTTTATATTTCTCTCAATAATATATTTTCCAAAACAATTTACCTGATATTGAGTCAATTTTCTTGCTTCACACATTCTCAAGTCCTTAATGAAATAGTTCTATAGTACAATCCTTATATATTCTATAATTCTTATAACGTGTACATCATTAATACAATACTCAATTGACCTTATACATTAATTACAACATAGGAAATATAATCATTCCTATTTATCTTCAGTAGTATCAAAATATGATTATTATCCAATAGTCATATTTGGGTTATACACTAATGATTTGGAAATTTATTTGTGTAGCATCCAAACTCCTTGAAGATAAAACATTGTACATTTGAAACCTTTTTCTCACAATTGAAATAACATACTTGGTGTCCTTTTTCCCCAAACTTATGACAAACTCCCATTCCCATCATTCATTTACCAAGGTGATTCTTTCTACATTTATCACATATGAAAAAAAATCCTTCTTTCCCCTCCTCCCTTTATCCATCTTTCTCTATTCTATAATTCTCATCTATTTCTTCCCTTCAAATCCATAGAACCCAGAGAATTATTTAATTATATTATTTACACATGATATTATTTCTTGATATGATGAGAATACATGGGAGAATATATACCTATTAAATGTTGGCTTAATACCATGAAGGATAGGATCCTTTTAAATATTTCAATCATGTGTATTGCTGCAATTCTCATTCATATTACTAAGCGCCATTTCAAAACAATGGCATACACTAGGTTAGTTTATGGATTTCAATGCATAATTACAAACTTTTAAAATACCGAACAAAAATTGAAATTTTTATGAATATAATATATAATTATAAAATGTTTTATTTGAGGAATTATTTACTTTTGAATTCTTCAAAATGGATTGTAATGAAAATTTGAATTATCGTAAGCCTATCCCCAGGGAGTGTCATATCCAAGAGTGCAGCAAGGCCCATTGTCATGTATCAGGATATCCAGGGTCGAGCCTAAAACTTTTTGCCCGTTTTTTTACTCTAAGGAACATTTTTACCAGATCTGCCTCTACCAGCTCGTATCCAGACAGGGATGTATTGCTTGAAAATACACAAAATAACTACATTACCTAAATTCTAGGTTGTTCTTCTATACTAATCCTAAAATTCTATCTGAGGTAAATGTTTTCTTATCATAGTATATGTAAATATATTTTTAAGGTTGTTGTTAATCATCCTCTAATACAAACTGTAACTCCCAGACCCCAGAAGCCCATAGTCCGAGCATTATTTTTATAAATTTTCATGATTACAAGGAATAATGTCCCAAAATAATGATCTGTTTAGCAGTCTTGGAAAATAGATTATATAAATGAATATTACATTAAAAATTTGAAAATAAAACACAACATAAATGACCCTTTGAGAATTCCATTAATCCCCTAGCTTAACCCTACTTATCAATCATAAAAACATCTGGGAATCCTGGGAAAATAAAACATAAGGATGGGGTGAGCTCAAACACTCAGTAAGGATAACAATATGGGGGAAACAATCACAAATAAGAATAAAAATTTAAGGCTATCAATAAATGTAAAATAAAATCCTTTTAAACATAAACATCAGCCTAATATGGAAATGATAAATCATATAATGGAATTTAATTATTCAATGGATATTCTACTAGTCAAATAACCACATGTAATACCAATAGCTAATTTCATAATGATGGAATTCATAATACTAGACTTGAAAACCACATAGTCAAGGACTTATGCCAAGAATACAAAAAAGATTTTGTCAAGGACTTGGGCTAAGACACTAGTTTGTCTCATGAGAACTACTGATGAATCGAGGAGCTATAGCCGGCTCCACCCGTCACATACTAAGTCCAATACATTCCTCATATGAAAAGGTTTAATCATTACATAAACATTCTTATTAAAACTAGCATAAAAAATGTCAATAAATTATCCATAAACCATGAATGCTATAAAAATAATACATCCACAGTTAAACATATCACAAAACCATCAATACAATATGAAATATTTTTATCATAATAAATCTACCACGATCAAGAATAATATCCCGGAAATGATGTTGTCATAGTTTAAAATGATCAATAAAAATATTTGAGAGAAATATCCCTTTTTCATGAAATCATTTAAATGTGTCACGACCCGTCCTCGAGGCCCGTGTCGTGACTACCCCATGCCCGCCTTCCATAGGTCAGGGGCTGGCGACTAGCACCAAGGCGTAAATCCTGATAAAAATGTAAGGCATTGCCTTTGTAAAGTAAACAAACACCACAGACCAAGCAAGCAGTAGAAGTAATCACTACGTAAAAACTGAGTACAACAGTAAGTGCGGAAAAGTAAGTGGGACAGAATACAAACCCAAACTGATAGTAAAGTACAACTGGAAAGGGAAAACAGCAACTGAAAAGTAAATCTGCAACGTCGAGCCATCCACTGGATGTCCCACTTGAAGGGTGAGTACAGATAGCCTCCACAGCTCCTCGGGTCCAGCCGTCCGTTCTGAGTATGTCCCGCCCAGTGGTCCACCTCCGGGTACCGACCTGCTCTGCAAGCCTCAACCGCGATCAGCGATGTCCATCATCTGCAACCAACACTACTTAGTGCGGGCATAGCCCGTGCAGGGGTGAGTATAAGCTACTCAGTAGGGACCCCGAGACCCCCGAAGGTCACCCAGAATCCAAAAAGGATAAACCACAAAGGAAAGATACAATCACGAAGTAACATCCGAAACTGCTTAGGTATATGCCCATACATTTACCTAAGTCATCAATTCCAGTATGCTCAAACATCCAAGCCCAAGTACAACCCAGTCCACATAGGAATGAAAAACGTAAATCCACACAGGAGAGCACAACACAATCCACAAAGGAAACAAAAACAGGATTCAGCTCACACAGGTATACTTCTTCGTATGACGATAGAGATGATCAGATATATCCACGGATTCATCTAATCCGTCGAACCAGCAAAGGATCAATAGGTAATGACACATGGAATGACCCACAAAGGATCTGACCCACATAGGATCGATAGGTAACTAACCCCCGCAATGACCCACAAAGGATCTTACCCACACAGGATCGATAGATAATTAACCCTTGTAATGACCCACACAGGATCAGACCCACACAGGATATGTAGGTGCTGGCCCACACAGGACCGCTGAGCACTGACCCACACAAAATCGGACCCACACAGGATCTGTAGCACTGATCCACGTAGGATCGCTGAGTGCTGTAGTCGTCGCCGTCGAATCCACTGAGGATCTATGCACAGTCGTCGTCGTCGTCGCAGTCGCATCCAGCTCTAGGGTTCCCGCAAACAGCAAGCTCATTCGGGAGGGTCCGCTCCACAAGCCGAGCGACTGATACATCAACAGACACATAGTCCAGAGTTCATGTATCAAAAAGTTCCGTATCTTCAACAGGAACACAACGTCGCAGACGGTGCGTCAATCGGACGGCCGGTCTGAGAGTTATTGGGTTTTTCGCTCCAGGGGACCGGTTGGTTTTTAAGGAAAAACTAACCCGACCATACTCCAACTGCGTCCAAACCTTGGGTGGAGTAAGCCAAAATATCCGTCTCACTTAGAGGAATCCATCAAAGTCGATGTCACGTCAATCGGACGGCTGGGGCTCATGTTATAAGCATTTCCGCACCGAGGGCCCGGTTGGTTTTGTGTACAAACCAACCCGACCGAACCCAAATTTCTACGAAACCTTGAGTTCGATATACCGAAACGACCTCCTCGATCCATGGTTCACATCTCCACTAATGGTGAGTCGATCGGAGGCCCGTAGATCATATTATTAGCAAATGACTGAAAAGGTTCTTAAAATGGGGGGTCCGGGCCCGGACCGACCCGGGTCCGGGTCCGACCCGGCCGGCGCGGCCTGAGCGGCCCGGCGCTGCCTGGACAGCCCATCCTGGCCTGGGCACGACCTGGCCCGGCTGGCGCAGGCACGACCTGGTCTCCAGGTGGGTCGGCTCGGCCGGTTACGACTGAGCGGAGTGGGGAGCGTGCTGCCCCCGCGTGAGGGAACCACAGCCCCGCGTGGGGCCGCCCTTTCCAGCGGACGCGGCTGGGCTGCCGCGTCCCATTCCCCTCTAGTCCCGCACGGTCGCGGGACCGCGTGCTGCTGCCGTGACTTCAGCCGTGGCAGTTCCTTACGGCGGCGTGTCGGGCGCCACCGCCTCCTGCCGCCGGCGCCACCGTGCCGGTGAGGCGCGCCGGCGGGCTGCTCCGCGGACCACCGGACGAGTTCCGGTGGTCGGAATTTCATGTCGTCTTCACCAAAGGCCCTCCCGGGGTCCTTCCTTCACTGCGAGGACCTCTCATTGCCCGTGCGGCTTGTTTTGTTGAAGTCCTCCGTTTCGCACACAAAGAACGAAAGGGGCGGTGGGTTCGGACTTGTTTGTTAGTCCGCACCCATCGCGTTATCGGTTTTAAAAGAATCACAACAATTTCAATCATACACCACAAGTATAAATCACTAATATTTAAAAGAATCAACCCCTACCTCAATGTAGACGTCGAACATGAGTTCTTCGCGGAATTTACCGCTGCGGAGGAAGAGGATCGTCGCATCGCGAAAGGGGCGTCGCGTCGTCGCGGTACACGGCGTCGCGTTGACGATATCTGAAGGTGTAAAACACACAGATTTAATTGTACCAATTAAACCCATGTTGAGGATAAAATCCACAAAATAAATTAAAAGAACCGTAATCCCCTACCTCAATCGATTGTTGATCGAAGATTGTCGCGGAAAAGAAACTTCGCAGAAGAACGTCGTGGAATGAGAATCGTCGGCGTCGTCGCAGTACACAGTGTTGCGTCGTTGATCTCCAAGGTTTCGGCATTCTTCGTCACCTTTCATCGAAGGTCGGCATTCTTCGTCGTCGATGATGCGTTCTTCACGTTCTTCATCGGTGATGATGCGTTCATCGCGTTCTTCACGAAGGAGGATGAAGATAGAGTTTCTCCATATCCTCTCAACAAGCCACACCCAAGAAAATCATGTGTTGGTATTATTTTATTCTTATGCCAAAAATTTAAAATTCAAAGTTAAGAAAAGAACCATTAATTCGATGAATTAATGGTAACGACTTAACTGCCCAATTAATAGGGGCGTTAAGAATTTAAGAAAATGCACCGGTTGACTTTCATTTAAAAGGGGTTTTTGCGGGTGCGTTACTTAGAGGAAAAGAAACGGTGGGGCTCGTGTGGGCCCACCTCACAAATATCCTACCAAGAGGGTAGGATATTTTGAGTTACACCCTATCCGCTTCAAATTATCTTATGTGGCTTTAAGTGGCTTAATTGAAATAAAATATATTTGTCGCACCACATTATTTTATTTCTTAACTTAACCCCAAAAATTAAAAACCACACTAGAGTAAACGCAACTCCAGAAATGGCGTTTCTAAGAAAATACTGGCGCTTTGATTCTATCAGTGCCCTCAGAATTCGATTCCGAGCAATGGTTCAAAAGTTTGAAAAACCCGCTCGTTCGTTCACTGAACGTACCCGAGCCAAACTTCGGAAAATGATTTCAGGCACACCAGGCCTCAGAATCAGGTGCTGTCAGAAACTGCGTTCTTGTAAAATTCCAAAAAAAATTAAGAAAAAAATTTACATGAAATTTACTGGTCTTTACATCACTCCCACCATAGGTCTTTACATCCCTGTAAATATGCATCATAAACTATGGAAACAAATGTGGGTACTGAGCACGCATCTGAGCCTCCTGCTCCCAAGTGCTCTCTTGGAGGTTCTCATTCTGCCATCTGATGCGCACTAGAGGAATCGACCGCCCACGTAGGACCCGCTCCTGTCAATCCTCAATCTCCACTGGGACCTCCGCAAAAGTGGCCCCATCATCAACATCCATCTCCCCATTGTCAATGATATGCGCCGGTTCGTGCATGTATCTCCTCAGTTGAGATACGTGGAAGAAGTCGTGCACCCGGTGCGACTGAGGTGGTAGAGCCAGGAGATATTCCACCTCGCCAATCCTACTGAGGACCTAGAATGGTCCAATGAAGTGTGGGGACAACTTTCTGCCTCAGCCAAATCTTTGTAATCCACGTCGAGCTGAGACACGCAAGAAGAAGTGGTCTCCATCCTCGAACTCTAGTGGCCTCCACCTTCTGCCAGCATAAGACTTCTTCCGACTTTGAGCTGTCCTCATCCACTCCTGGATGACCTGGACCTTCTCTGTCGTGGCATGGACTATCTCCGGTCCCACAAGTGCTGACTCCCCAGGGTCTGTCCAACAAAAAGGAGATCTGCAAGGTCGGCCGTACAACGCCTCATATAGTGCCATCTCGATGGTGGAGTGGTAGGTGTTGTTGTATGAAAACTCCACCATGGGTAGGTGGTCCTCCCTGTTGCGACCAAAGTCGCGGACCCATGCGCGGAGCATGTCCTCGAGATTCAGAATGGTTCTCTCCGTCTGACCATCTGTCTGAGGGTGAAAGGCGGTGCTTAGACGTAGCTGCGTCCCGAACGCCTCCTGCAACCCCTTCCAATGTCGGGAAGTAAAGCGAGCATCTCGATCTAAGATGATATATGATGGCACACCATGAAGCCATACAATCTCTTGAACGTAGAGACGCCCCTAGATCTCCACTGAGCCCTGCTCTCTAATGGGTAAGAAGTGAGCCGACATGGTGAGTCGGTCGACAATCACCCAAATGGAGTCGTGACATCTGGATGTGCATGGAAGTCCAGTCACGAAGTCAATAGATATCTCATCCCACTTCCACTCCGGGACCTCCAAGGGTTGTACCAAGCCTGCTGGTATCTGATGCTCTGCCTTCACCTGCTGGCAGGTGAGGCACCGAGAAACGAACTCTACTACAGCCTTCTTCATGTCCGGCCACCAGTGCTGTCGTCTAAGATCCTGGTACATCTTCGCTACTCCAGGATGTACCGCCAAAGGCTAAGTGTGAAACTCTCTCAGCACATCCTCTCGCAAGGCAACTGGTACAAAGGAATGTCCTCTAAAAAGGACGACGTTCTCTCCTCTTATGGAGAATCCATCAGGTGCATGTCCTGAGGATATCTGTGCACGCCGCGTCTCAAAGTCGGCGTCCCCACGCTGTGCCTCTCTGACCCATTGCAGTAGTGGAGGAGTGACTGTGACAGACTGAAGGAAGGCTGCTCCATCACTATCCATGAAGGATATCTTCAAAGCGTCCAGTTGCTCTGTCGCATCCTCAAGTAGTGGAATGCCTGTCCTCCTGCTGAGAGCATCGGCTACTACGTTCCCCTTCCTAGGAGTATAGACTATCTCAAAGTAATAGTACTGGAGGAACTCGAGCCATCGCCGTTGTCTCAGGTTCAGGTCCTTCTGAGAGAAGATATACCTGAGACTCTGATGGTCAGAAAAGACTGTAAAGCGCTCGCCCATCAGGTAGTGTCGCCATGTCTTCAGAGCGAAGACCACTGCTGCTAACTCCAGGTCATGGGTTGCATAGTTCTTCTCATGCAGCCTCAACTGACGTGATCCATAGGCTATCACCGCCCTCTCCTACATCAGGACACATCCAAGTTCGGTCCCTGAGGCATCGTAATAGACTACGTACCCTACTCCCTCCTCAGGAAGCCTCAAGATAGGGGCGTTGGTCAATCTCTGTCTCAGCTCCTGGAAGCTCTGCTGACATCTGTTTGACCACACAATGGGTTTCCCCTTCTTTGTCAAAGTTGAGAGTGGTGCCACAAACCTGTAGAAGTCTGGAACAAATCTTCGGTAGTATCCCTCTAGTCCCAAGAAACTTTTCACCTCTGTCACGCTCCTGGGTGGCTCCCAAGAAAGCACTGCCTCGATCTTCGCAGGATCCACCACAACTCCTGCCTCAGAGATGACGTGTCCCAAGAAGTGGACCTCACGTATCCAGAACTGACACTTCGAGACATTTCCATAATGCTGGTTCTCTGGGAGTGTGTCTAGTACAACACTCAAGTGGTAGGAGTTCTCCTCCTCAGTCGTCGAGTATTTCAAAATCTTGTTGATGAAGACCACATAAAATCGATCGAGGTATGGCTGAAAGATCCAATTCATGAGGCCCATGAACACCGCTGGAGCATTGTTTATGCCGAATGGCATAACCATGAACTCATAGTGGCCATACCGACATCTGAAGGTCTTCTTCTGCATGTCCTCATCCCGAACTCTGAGCTGATGATAGCCTAACCTGAGGTCTATCTATGAGAACCACCGTGATCCCTTGAGATGATCGAAGAGGTCATCAATACATGGTAGAGGATACTTGTTCCTCACCATCACCTGGTTTAGTAGATGATAGTCGACACAAAGTCGCAAGATCTGTCCACCTTCTTGGTGAACAATATCAGAGAAGCCCAAGGTGAAACACTGGGTCGGATGAATCTCTTTCCCTGCAAGTCTTCCAACTGTACCTGTAGCTCTCAAAGCTTAGTGGGGTCCATCTGATATGCTGGAGTCGATATCGGGGATATCATGTGGTACAAGTCAAGATAAAAGTCTACCTATCTACGAGGAGGTAGTCCTGGAACGTCGTCGGGAAAGACGTCCGTATACTGATCCACCACCGCAGGAAAACTAGGACTCTGCACGTCAACTGCTCCTAGGATGAGGCTAGCCAACTAATGAGTGATGGGATGTCCTCTCCTCTGTGGAATCCCATCCTATACTGCGAAGGCTCCCTTCTCGACGGTGAAGGTGAACCTGCTCCCCTCGGTGCGTACACATCACACCTTGCGCCTAATACAGTCGATCTGAGCATGGACTGTAGATAACCAATCCATGCCCAAGATGATGTCGTAAGGCCTCGACGCCGCTACAAGAAGATCCCAGCCGAATCTCTCACCTCCTAGAGTAAGCTCACACTGTCAGCACCAGTGCGTAATCATCGAGTCTGCTCCCGTAGGAGTCTCTAGCCGTAAGGATCGAGCCAACAGCTCTATCGGAATCTCCGAGCTCCGAACAAGGGCAGCGGCTATGAAATAATGGCTCGATATTATGTCTATAAGAACTGCAGAAAGGGTGGAATAGACACAGATAGTAGCTTGAATCATCTCGGGTGCACTGTGGTCAGAGGCCTCCGCTACCTGGAGCTGTGCCTGTCTCTGCCCTCCAGCTCCTTGTGGCCGGGGTGGACCCCCTCATGGTGGTGGTGGTAGAGCCTCAAAGCATCTCCCACCACCTGCTTCTCGGCCAGCTCCTATGCCTCTTCCTCCTTCCCCCTGAAGACCGCCATGGTCGACCCTCTGCCTTTGCCAGGGTGGCCCCTCAACCTTCTGCTGCTCCTCGGCACGGCGGGTCAGGCAGTCACGAGCCATGTGGGCTTTCCCGCCGCATTAGTAGCACTGCCTGCCTCTCGAAAGACTGGCCTCGTGCTGTGTGCCCTGCACAGTTGAGCCAGTGTCCTAAGGTCGTCTGCCTGAGGGTCTGGTCTGCCTGGACCCATGAGTCATCCATTGACTGCCTGCTGCAGAAGACTCTACTACGTGCCGCCCCACGGTAGGCCTCACTGCTGAAGAAGGCTCAGCAAGAAATCTCTCGATCAAAAGGGCTAGATCTATTACTCCTTCCTGAGTTGGAATGCTGAGGGAGATCAGTGATGCCCTGATCTCATGTATCAATCCCTACTCAAAGGTCCGGGCCCGGATGAATGGGTCTCGTACCATGTCTGTTGAGTAGCGCGAGAGATCGGTAAATCTCGCCGAGTACTAGGCGACCGTCAAGCTGCCCTACCGTAGTTGAAGAAGCTCCCGGATGCGCACCACACGGAGGGTGGCCAGGATGAACTCTGAGCGGAAGAGGATCTTAATGTATGTCCAGAGGAGAGATGCCTCATCGTGCACCAAAAGCATCAAGATCCACCATCGGCCCACTGCCGCGTGTAGTAGGCTCGCTGCGAGGATCACCATGAGGTCTGCTGGTGTCCTCACTAACCGGAAAACTCACACAACTGCATCCAGCCAGTCCTCAGCTGCCTGGGGGTCCGTATCCCCGTGGAACCTGGGCGGTCGTTGGCGATGGAACTCATGAAGTGCACTAAGGCTGCGTGCATCATCATCGGCTGGGGCTGGAAGCATCGGTGGCTCGGCGGGTAGAGGTACCGCCAGTGCCTCAGCTGTCAAAGGGCTATGTACCGAGGGCTTGTCGCTCGGTGGGCTGTCGTCACGCTCCACTCTCGGAACCCTAGCTGGCTGCCGTTGTGGGGCCATCCTGAAAAGGAAACATGTGCGCCACGGTCAGAACAGTATACCTGGTGTTCCGACACAAAGTAATCACAAAGAAAACTTGAAACACACATTCAATCAATGTTTTCATGAATTAAGTCAAAAATCATAAGTCAGGGTCCTCGTGTATGGATACGTCGGCCTCCGCACCAACACTGGACTCCCTGGACTGATAACCACACCCAATACACTTAGCATTATTGCTTCACATAGAAAAAGATCAGATTCCCAAGTTTTATGGTAGAACCGAACTCCTCTGATACCAATTTGTCACGACCCATCCTCGGGGCCCGTGTCGTGACTTCCCCAAGCCCGCCTTCCATAGGGCAGGGGCTGGCGACTAACACCAAGGCGTAAATCCCGGTAAAAAGGGAAGGCATTGCCTTTGTAAAGTAAACAAACACCACAGAGCAAGCAGGCAGTAGAAGTAAACACTAAGTAAAAACTGAGTACAACAGTAAGTGCGGAATTAGTTAGTGGGCCAGAATACAAACCCAAATTGAAAGTAAAGTACAACTGGAAAGGGAAAACATCAACTGAAAAGTAAATCTACAACGTCGAGCCATCCACTAGAAGTTTCACCTGAAGGGTGAGTATAGATAGCCTCCACAACTCCTCAGGTCCAGCCGTACGCTCCGAGTATGTCCCGCCCAGTGGTCCACCTCCGGGTACCGACCTGCTCCGCAAGACTAAACCGCGATCAGCGTTGTCCGTCATCTCCAAGCAACACAACGTAGTGCGGGCATAGCCCGTGAAGGGGTGAGTATAAGCTACTCAGTAGGGACCCCGAGACCCCAGAAGGTCTCCCAGAATCCACAAAGGATAAACCACAATGGAAAGATACAATCACGAAGTAACATCCGACACTTCTTACGTATATTCTCATACATATACCTAAGTCATCAATTCCAGTACGCTCCAACATCCGATCCCAAGTACAACCCAGTCCACACATGAAAGAAAAATGTAAATCCACACAGTATAGCACAACACAATCCACATAGGAAAGAAAAACAGGATTCAGCTCACACAGGTATACTTATTCGTATGACAATAGAGATGATCAGATATATCCATTAATTCATCTAAGATGTCGGACCCAAAAAGGATCAATAGTTACTAACCGCTGCAATGACCCACAAAGGATTTGACTCACACAGGATAGATAGGTAGCTAACCCCCGCAATGACCCACAAAGGATCTGACCCACACAGGATCGATAGATAACTAACCCCCGCAAAGACCCACACAAGATCAGACCCACACAGTATCTGTAGGCACTGGCCCACACAGGACAGCTGAGCGCTAACCCACACAGGATCGGACCCACACAGGATCTATAGCCCTGATCCACATAAGATCGCCGAGTGATGTAGTCGTCGCCGTAGAATCCACTGAGGATCTCTGCACAGTCGTCGTCGTCGTCGCAGTCGCAGCCATCTCTAGGGTTCCCGCACACAGCAAACTCGTTCGGGAGGGTCCGCTCCACGAACCGAGTGTCTGATACATCAACTGACACATAGTCCTGAGTTGATGTATCCAAAAGTTCTGTATCTTCAACAAGAACTCAACTTCGCAGACGGCGCATCAATCGGACGCACGGTCTAAGAGTTATTGGCTTTTTCGCTCTAGGGGCCCTGTTGGTTATTAAGAAAAAACCAACCCGACCGTACTCCACTTGTGTCCAAACCTCATGAAGAGTATTCCAAAATATCCTTCTCACTTAGAGGAATCCATCAAATTCGACGGCACATCAATCGGACGTCTGGAGCTCAAGTTATAAGCATTTCCTCTCCGAGGGCCCGGTTGGTTTCGTATACGAACCAACCCGGCCAAACCCAAAGTTCTCCGAAACCTTGAGTGTGATATACCAAAACAACCGTCTCGATCCAAGGATCACATCTCCGCTGATGGTGCATCGATCTGAGGCCCGTAGCTCAGATTATGAGCAAAAGACAGAAAAGGGTCCGAAAACGAGGGGTCTGGGCCCGGACCGACCCGGCCCAACCCCCCCGTGGGTCGGCCCGAACCGGGTCGACCCGACCCAGGTCCAGGTCCGACCAGGCTGGCATGGCCCGGCCTGGGCGTGACCCGGCCCGGCCGGCGCGGGCACGGCCCGGTCGCCAGGTGGGTCGGCTCGGCCGGTTACGACCGAGCGGAGCAGGGGGCGTGTTGCCCCCACGTGAGGGAACCGCGGCCCCGCGTGGGGCCGCCCTTGCCAGCGGACACAGCGGGGCTGCTGCGTCCCGTTCCCCTTTGGTCTCGCGTGGTCGCGGGACCGCGTGTTGCCGCCGCCGCGCGCCGGGCGCTGCCGCCTCCTGCCGCCGGCGCCGCCGTGCCGGTGAGGCGCGCCGGCGGGCTGCTCTGCAGACCACCGGACGAGTTCTGGTGGTCGGAATTTCACGCCGTCTTCGCCAATGGCCCTCCCAGGGTCTGCCCTTTACTGTGAGGAACTCTCATCGCCCGTGCGTCTTGTTTTGTTGATGTCCGCCATTTCGCACACCAAGAACGAAAAGGGCGGTGGGTTCGGCCTTGTTCATTAGTCCGCACCCACCGCGTTAGCGGTTTTAAAAGACTCACATACATTTTAATCATACGCCGCGGGTATAAATCACAATTATTTAAAAGAATCAACCCCTACCTCAACGTAGTCGTTGAACGTGAGTTCTTCATGGAATTTACTGCCGCGGAAGAAGAGGATCGTCGCGTCGCGGAAGGGGCGTCGCGTAGTCGCGGTACACGGCATCACGTCGACGATCTCCGAAGGTTAAAAACACATAGATTTAATTGTACCAATTAAACCCATGTTGAGGATAAAATCCACAAAGGAAATTAAAAGAACCGCAATCCCCTACCTCAATCCATTGTTGATCGAAGATTGTCGCGGAAAAGAAACGTCGTGGAAGAACGTCGCAGAAAGAGAATCGTCGGCGTCGTCGCGGTACATGTCATAGCGTCATTGATCTCCGAGGGTTTGGCGTTCTTCGTCACCTTTCATCGAACGCCGGCATTCTATATCGGTGACGTTGCGTTCTTCGCGTTCTTCGCGTTTTTCGCGAAGGAGAATGAAGATAGAGTTTCTCCAAATCCTCTCAACAAGCCACACCCAAGAAAAACATGTGTTGGTCTTATTTTTTTCATATGCCAATAATTTGAAATTCAAAGTTAGTAAACGAACCATTAATTCTATGAATTAATGGTAACGACTTAACTGCCCAATTAAAAGGGGCGTTATGAATTTAAGAAAACGCACAGGTTGGATTTTATTTAAAAGGGGTTTTTGCGGGTGTATTACATAGAGGAAAAGAAACGGTGGGGCTCATGCGGGCCCCACCTCACAAATATCCTACCAAGAGGGTTGGATATATTGAGTTCCACCCTATCCGCCTTAACGTAGCTTAACTGGCTTTAATTGGATTAAGTGAAATAAAATAAAGTTGTCGCACCACTTTATTTTATTTCTTAACTTAACCCCAAAAATTAAAAACCACACCTGAGCAAACGCAACTCCAGAAATGGCGTTTCTAAGAAAATACCTGCACTGTGATTCTATCGGTGCCCTCAGAATTCGATTCTGAGCACCGGTTCAAAAGTTATAAAAACCCGCTCGTTCGTTCACTGAACATACCCGAGCCAAACTTCGGAAAATGATTCCGGGCACAACGGGCTTCAGAATCAGGTGCTGTTAGAAACTGCGTTCTTATAAAATTCCAAAGAAAATTAAGAAAAAAAATTCATTGAATTTTACGGGTCTTTACCAAATGTCACTAACTTATAAATTAATTCATTTAAAAGATAGTTTTGAATAAATTTTTCCCAAACCACTTTGAACCTTTTTGAAGGAATTAACATTTTAAAACATTCATGTCTATAATAATAAATCCTTAAAACCATTCTGAAAACATAGATATTAATGAGAAAGGTTTAGAAGAATAAATCGTTAAAACAATTTAAATGATGTTTTAGTAAAAAAGTACCATAAAAATAATCTATTTGAAAAGACTTTATGAATCATAGACATGGATAATAAATATATCCTAGTATATACATACATAAACAAAACCTTAGATAATAAAGTGATAGTAGAGTTAACCCTTACCTCGCACATTACCTTTGGTCGAGGGTAGGTTTAACATCTTTTATAATGACCATAGTAAGTTATTAAATTATATCAGAATGATATTCATATTTATTACATTATGAATTATTACTTTACGACTTTCTACTACCCATTTAATAATGATTTCCATGTAAAATTAACATTTCGGGTATCAATCGGTTTCCTAATCTTATGTGTTTTAACTTGTTATTTTTGATCGTATCATCTATATAATGATATAACAAATTCTATAATATAACACATTATTTATATATCATATATATTTATAATAAAAATTGTTAAAGTAGATTTATAAATGAAATGTAAAACACCGTTTATGGAGACGGTAGGTTGTACGTACGCATAAACGATGTTCCCGTTTTCATAACGTATTGAATGGATGTAAATGAATAAAATATATGTAAGTACACACACACACACATATATATATTCTATAGAATATTTATGTAATATATTACATACTTAAGAATATTATATACCTTATAATCATCTTTGTATGGTGAATGTAGAAATGAATCTCATCGTGTCGTTGAGATTGTAAGCCGTATGTACAAATGAGTGATGATGTCATTTCATTAATGATTAAAATGTGTTGAATTGGGTGGTATATTAATTTTATAGAGACATTATCGTGTTATTTTCATTATTTATATACATATTAATCATCATTATATCCTTCCAAATAACATATTTCTTAATAACAAATTACACCATAGCATGGAGACGATATGTCATACATAGGAATGCATGGTGACATTATCATTCATATGATGGATAGAATAATAAATATGGTTGTACCATAATTATAATAACATCACAGTATGTAGAAGGTTCTTTATTTATCCTTTTGTTATTTAAACCAAAATGAAAGAGGAGGTGGAAGAAGAAAAGAACTTGAAAGAGGGTGGTGAAATTGTTACCTCTTCTTCAGGTGTTTCCTTTTGGGTTGATCAAAAGGGCTCCATAGGTTGTCTTTTAATAAAATTAAGGACTCTAGGTTGATGTTACGGAATATTGGATGATATTTGGGTAGGGGTTGGCCAATCCAAATGGCTTTGTGGTTTGATTTTGAGAGAAGGGGAAGTCTCTTTTTAAGGGGGTGAGGGTCACTTTTAGAAAATATTAAAATATTAATTCATTATAAAATCATATTCTGTTTATAATGGCTCCAAATGAATTTATTTCAGGCCTTAGATGGCTTTTGGTCGAAATATTATCAACCAATAGGTTTTAAAAAAGTTCATGATACCATTTCAACCTTATCATTTAGATTTAAATCATAGATAAATAACTTAACTTTTACCATGTCTTCTGGTATTCTTACACTATATGGTTAACAAATATAATCTAAACATCCAAGAGAATGTAAATTGGACAATTAATGAAACGTATAAAATTATTATAGCTCTTTGAAGGAACCTTAGATTTTTATGAATATTATATCAATCAATAATATTGTAATTGTTTTAAAAACTAATTTATGTCAATTTTGACAGTAGTTACTATTTTTTTTGAATGTCATAACAACCTTATCACTTCAAAAAAAAATTATCCATTCAACCATATAATGTCATATTACCCTATAAATGTTTTGTAATTCATAAAAAGTCTCAATTTATATTTAATTGGATATTTATAATATCAATTATTTTAATATTTCTATTAAGAACGTAATCATTGCATCATCATTGTGTCATACAAAATTTAATTATTTTATATATAAAATTTATAAATAAAATACAATTATGTATAAAATGTTTTTATATTTCTAATTAATATTTATAGCATAATTTATCTTTTTTAATTCCCTATATTAAAATGGTTTAGTTATTAAACTTTGAATTTTACACTTTTTAACACTTCATTAAATAAAATAAAAATAAATGTCCTAATCTAAACCATGAAGAGCTAATGGATCATATTTTATTTATAATGTTGTTTTTGGTTGAAATAAACTTATCCAATAGAATTAGTACATGTTTTAGGGTAATTATAATATCATATTCACCTTATATTACCCTATTTACTTTTAATCGTGGTAAATAAAAGTCAAAAGTTACTACTCACCAAATATTATTTTCATCCCATTATACCAAATTTTAATTAATCATATAAACCATTTCTTTCAGATTTTTGAAATTCCACCCAAATAAGCGGTAAAATTAATTTTTATTCAAATTCACAATTGCTCCTAGAATGTGGGTAATAGACGGTACAAAGATCAATAAAAATTTATACATCTAATTTTATCAAAAATTATTCCATTTAATTAAATTGAATATATATAGGTATTATATATCTATTTTTTATTAAAATATACTTATATAAAATATATAATTATTTAAATAAAAAGTCGGTTTTAAACAATCACATAATGTTTTTCACTATTCATCAAAAAATTGAATGTTTTCTGAAAAATACAAAAAATTTACCCAAATCAAATTTTGATATTATTAATTAAAAAATAAATTATATTTTAAAATATTAAAAACATTTAAGTTAAATTATTTAATTTCAAATTAATTCCCTTTGTCAAAGTAAAAAAGTGGGTTTTTAAAAAGTAAAGACTATCAAAAGATTTACATGTCTTTATGTAAAATTTTAAGTTGAAATTACTTAAAATGACCTTAATTGTATTAAATGATGAAAATATAATCTAATTATACTTAAAAAAACTAAATTCATAATTTAACACTATAAATTATTATGATTGAAAAAGTTTTTTTCAATTAAAACATTGTATTTTTCACTATTCAACAAAAAATGAATGTTATCAGAAAAGTACCAGAAATTTATCCAAACTAAATTTTTATATCTCACTTCTAAAGAATAAGTTAAATTCATTAAATTTATTATATAAAAGTGTCAAATATTTGTTTTAAAGGGGTTATCCATTAAAAGATGGTAAAATTTCATTTTTTGAAAAATACTTCTTCTGTTTGAAAAAAATGAATTTGTTCTTATATTATGTCTAAGAAACACATAATATTGATGTTGAACTTATATTGAAAATATAAGATTCAAAATTCAGTAAATACTATTCATAACATCTTTTTGAATGACTAGTTTGGTATGTTGTGGTGCGCTCAAACTAGGTGTTTCTTGTAGTGTATTCTATTGAATTAATATAATGAGATTATGTCCTATGAAATAGTTGGGTGTTATATTATTGTAATTTAGATTAATCCTAACAAGATAATCGATGGATCTTATAAGATATATAATGATCAATGTGCAGGTGGTCATAAGAGAAAAGGGATCATATATAAAATTATGCTATCATTAAAAAGGTGAATTTTTTTAGTCATTAATTTAACACGATTAGAATGAATGTTTTAATAAGTTTAAATTCCACAAGTTTCAATCAATAAATATATTTAGATGAATATGAAATATTTTTTCCATAATACACTCAAGAAAGGTAATATAATATTAATCAATCAGGTAATGGGGTGAAAATCAATAATAATTTAACTGAATTCATGATTATAGAGCTAAATATCATGAAAAGTCATCGCATCACAAATCATTTAAAATAAATTAATAAGTAATGTAAGAATGTAACTTTTAAAATTTATATTAATACATTTTATTTATGGGAATTTAATTACTAATTTTACAACATATCAAAATATTTACTCTTGGTGTTGATGTCTCGTTGATTAATGATTACATGATAAAACATTCACGTGTTTTATTGGGTGAATCTAATGGAAATCATTTAATTAAATTGATCGGTTTTTTCATTATTTTATTGTGTAATGTAAAATTGAATTGGTAAAAAATTATAATCATGCTAAAAGTTTCTCTTCAATTAATTCATTCGAAATACATGATATCGTCTATTTTTTGAAAATTTTGGATGTTAGTGGTGACTGCCTGAGAAGTATTTATCTTATGATGTAAAATGATATAGTTTACAACACATTAGATGTTTCATGCTTATTCCATCCAGGGGCCTTACTATTAAAAATAAGCAGTGAATGTAAATCTAATTAAAATTTAAAATCATTGGATCAAGCATCTAAAGATTCCAACAAATGGGACATTTACATATAATAATGAACATAAATAAATCTATTTCCTAGAAAGCAATTTTTTAAAATCTAGGTTTCCTCCTAGTAGATTCACTTTTTATGGTCATACATCTTGACCATTTATCTTTATTACCTAATTGTTTCATGAAATAGAGGTAACCATCTTTTATTTCCCCACATATAAATCTATTGTGAATCTAGGGTAGTCTTCATATTATTCTACCATTAGTTCATTTTGAATAGTGTTTGGAAAAAATTGTAGGGAAATGTAATGAAAAAAATAGAAAATAAAAATCTAATCTAATTCTTTTGTTCACCTACACCACGAATGCTTCATCATTATTATACTTATTCTATACATCTGGAATGAAATCATGAATTGTTAATTTATTTTCTCACTATTCATGTAGAAAGTGTTGGAGGGAGTCCAATTTTTATTCGGTCTCAATAATGTCTTTGAGGTCCATAAATGAATTATTTATGTTTTCTTCCATTAATATTTATTTTTTTTCTTACTCTAAGGATTTTACCACTTAATTTTCATTATATTAATCTTCATCGATCATCCACTCCAAAATGTCCCCCATAATTCTCTCATCTTCTTCTCAAATTTATAATATCTATTATCCTTGTTCTTCGTGTAAATGTTTTATTAGTATATGTGAAGCCTAGTGTTGGAAAAAATGTTCAAAATCTTTAGGTTAAATTTTTTCAATTTTTTCCAAATTTTCCATTGCGTGTTATTTTTTCCTCTGATTTTCCATCATTTTTTATTTCTGAACAATTGACTTCCTCCAACTCTTTATCTTATTCAACTTAAAACCAACCAATCCATACATTATATTTTAATGTTATGTTTCAAAAATTTAAATTTAAATTTTAAATAACATAATAATGGTGATTAATCCATTCTCTCTATTCTCTAGGCTGCGATTCATGATCAATAATCTACTTATCCAAAGTTTGAATTAACTTGGTGGGAAATGTGGCCAAGCATTCATCTCAATTCCACTCCTAAGGTTATTGAACAGAATTTTCTTCATGAGTTTATTTTCTATTGTGGTTCATTTAATTAAAAATCATGGAAATCCTCTGATTCTTGATATTAAAATTCTTTAAATAAAACTATATAAAAATTTGATACTTTTCACATGCTAATAATATGTTAATTAAACTTATACATTATTTGGGAATGTTGAGTAGTCATTTCTCCCCTCTCACTAATATTAGCCTCATTATAATCCATCCAAATCTCCATTACTTCAATTGATACTCTTTTGGGATGATTGTAGTTTTATTTCTATTATTGAGTTTGGATTTTTTTTAATCCTGAGAATATTAAACAAATAGACCATCATTATTATGTATCCACCCTTTTGAATTTTTTAAATCCCATATGTTAAAACACTTAGGATATTTAATGAATACTAATGGAGTATTGGAATAATATTGATATGAAATATAATACAACCTACTCCTCTCCAACAACTACCAGACATGAAATATTTTTAAAAAAATTAATTAAAAAAAACAACCTAGACAAAAATCAATCAATAGAAATGGGATAGAAATGGTATTGGTTCTATAATTTTTTCTTGATTTATTTAAATCACTCCACCACTTCCTCAAAATGTTTCCAATATTTTAATTTCTTAATGGTTTCATTAATTCCTCCTGTTATAGATCAATATATAAGTCAATATGTTATCGAGCATTACTACCTAAAAAGGCATAGTATAGAAGATGTGTGAGGTCGAACCAAGAGAGTGCAAGGAACCAAGGGATTAAAAATACTAACTATAGGTTAGGTATCTACTTTTTCTTAGTGATTTTATTAAAATAATGACAAAATATAAATAAATGAATTCAAATAGATAGTAGAATAAAGGGGAATCCATTTCTAGGGGAGTTTTGCTAAATAATGTATTCCATTTTGGAGAAAATTAATATTTGAAATCTACATATAAAATATTTTTATTTATATAAGAAATGTCAATTTCTTATCAAATTACCTTGTAATCTAAATTCATCATGGTTAGATTAATTAAAATACAGGTTTTACTTTTATTCAAATCTCCAATAGAAGATCAGTAACTCCATTGAACGGTAATGAAAAAATTATCACAATCTTGTTAGGGTTAATTCATTATTTAAAAAATATGGACAATGATTTAGTGATAAATAAAATATACATATTTTAACAACATGATTATATCACAATAAATCATAATTATGAAAAATGGTAAATAGAACTATGACGGTACACACCCCCTTTAACTGATTTCACTATCCCCGATGGGTTTTCACCTACCATCATTGGGTTGTCACTAATGATGATTAAACCCAAATCCATGACAGAGATACTAATAAATAAAGAATTAGAAATTAACATATAAATGAAATATATATAAGTGTTCATGCTATATGGAATCCATATATTCTATTAAATATTTGAAATAAAAATAGAATGAATACCCTTCTATGGAAGGTCTGAGCCCAATGGAGGCCTGGTAGTGTTTCCAACTGTCTTATAGAATTCAATATTTTGATTGGAGCTCTGGAGTCTCAATTTATTTGTTATAAATGGGCTCCATCTTTAATTATGTCCAAAAATGAATGGTTCAGGTGGGTCCCATATTTATTATTTCATAAAAAATTGAAGATTAGGTGAATCTATCCATTGAAATTACATGCACAAAATTTACAGCATGTGTAATTATGTTACAACACATTTATATTTCCATAATTCTTAATTTCACTACAAAATGTTTTATTTTTTCCACTATATTCTTTGGTACATGTTTTGTAATTATTACATGATTTTTTATTCAATTTATCTACTAAGGAATCCATGTATTTCTTTGGTTATTTAGTTTTATTCCCCAAGAGTGTTCCATGATCATCCTAAAAATATGGTGTTGCACCTCTTCTCTTCACGCATGGCATAGAGTGCTTTTTTTCATCCACACTTTTCATGTTTTCATAGGTATTGATCCAAATATATATCATGGATATAAGTATATAAAACATTTATATCAGGCACATATCTTATATTTAATCAATTTATATTTAATGTAAACACATATAAAACCCCAATTAAATATGAATATAAAATAGATATGACATCTAAAATCATAGGTCTAACCACAATAATCATTGGGAATAGAGACTCAATTTGTATATGGGTAAGATTGTTGTTAGAGAGATTCTAATTCATTAATTATGTGTGGTTTGATTCTAATTAACTCAACATTCATAGTGACAAAAATATGTTTATACATTTTTCCTTTAGCAATAATTAATACGAACAACTCCCCCCTCTACATATAGGTTAGACCTATGTTCAGAGCCTTGCATTCAAGAACTATGTGTGGCATGATTCGTGTAATGAAAGGATACATAGTTACATCTAGATCTCCAATCTCAGGCCTAGTTGCAACAATAAATGGGAACAATCCAATATATTCATATGTGTCATACATCATTGGAGAACATATCATTCAAGAGCTATGTGTGGCTTGATTTTTTCCATCATAAGATACATAGTAAAACTAGCATCCCCAATCCTGGGACCAACTACAATAATCAATGTTAAAAATTCCACCCTTTTCCATTAGGTCACATGAACATGGAGAGTTTTCCATTCAAGAATTATGTGTAGATTGGTTCTTTATAAATAGTGGATGTATATTGATGAATAAATCTCCAAACAAGGATCCAGTCACAATATCAATGTTAAAAATGAACCCCTTACCCATTCTGTGTTAGACCTATACTGAAAGTGATCTAGGACCTACTCTTACATAGATCAATTGACTATCTAATTATCCCTTTAATCCAACTCCATTTCTGGATTCTATGATATTAGTGATCATCGGAATCTAGACTGCTTGAGGTGACTGAGAATCACCTAGTATTGAGAATAAAACTATACAATATGATAATTATGAAAAAATGTAAATGTTCTTACATGAGGAAATTAAACTCCATGAAAAATATCCATGCTACCTATCCTGAAACCAAAAGGAATACATCCTTACTAATTTGACGTTAAACTACAAGGAATTCATCCTTGTGGCTTAAAATTAAAACTGCATGTTAAATATGACCCTACTACATGATGTTTAAATTTGAAGGCCAAAATCAATCATCATTGCTTGTTATTGTACTATAAGAACATAACCACAGTTAACCAGAGTAAAATATGTTTTCATCCTCATTTAATAACAACAACCTATAAACCACACTTCATTTATTTAGTGCCACAAGATTCTGAAAACCTATCATGGCCCATAGAATTGAAATTTGATATCTCTATTTGGAAATTCTAGAAACTCAAAAGGATTTTGACCAACCAATGAGATATATCTTGGATCTAAAATAAGGTAATCCTTATTATCCTGAAGTCACCCTGGTTGATCTCAACACCTTAGGGTGTTATGGGTCATCCTTATCATGATTTTAATTTATCATTAATCATGGATTGGGAACCTATAACAATGATTTGGAAAATTTTCATCTCCCTCATAGAAGGATGCATGAGTACTATTGAACCAGGGTATCATTTTTAGGTAATTTTTAAAAATTCCCCTTATACAGGTCAACATGAATCATGACATTAAATAGAATGCCCTTTTTTCAATGTTGGGTAAACATAAACTTTTCCCTTTCAAGGGAAAAATAACAACACCCTGAATCTCTTTGTGAAAGATACATAAAACATGTCAGGTTTAACCCACAAAAAATTGTAGACTGATAAATTTTCTAGTATCTTATCTCAAATATCATTATCTCTAGAGTTTTTTATAAATATAAATAATTGATAAAAATTCATAAAGCTCATAGGCACCATTTTATGGCCTTAGTAAAAGATGATCCAAGATCAATGGAACTCATTGTCGAGGAAAGAGTTAGAGAAATGATTTTACACATCTTCTAACTGTGATAACACGTTCACTGGTTGGATATATTACTTTTAAGGTACATGAAACCCTCTTTATCATTATTTTTTCCAAAAATATCATTAACTTCCTTGATGTCGAATCTAGAAAACCCAATCTAAGGACTATGGGCTACCATTCTCTTTGTCATCCATTATAGAAAACTAGAAACAAAGACATGATAATCAATAAATGATACCCCCATGACTAATTGTGGAACTGAAAAACATTCCAAGGGGATTGCTTCTTGAGGTTGTTTTTTCGTAGATATGAGGACGACATAAATACAAGGAGTTATTACCATGACCATGTGGAATATGGTATTGTGACATTATCAATCATTGAATTGAACCCACTGATTTCCACCCAAATTATATAATATATTCGTGGTCTATGATTTATAATCCCTATAACCATAATAATAAATAATATTTTACATACACAACATATCTTTACCATGTATTATAAACGTTCCTAGATAATGAATGGTACACTCCATTCCTGATGATTTTTATGTCCCACACCACATGACCGAAAATAACATACTTTAGGGAATGAGCTTCGAAACCTGTAGCTAAACAAACTTAGAGATCCAAAACCATTCCATATAGAGCCTTATATTCAGTTCAAACATCATCATCCAGACTAATGATTCTACAAAAATAATACATGGCCCTGAAAAAATACTTTGTATCCATTTTAAATGAAAATACATAATATCCATATATGCTCATTCATAAGGTATTGTGACACGCCAACTAGAGGCATCTGGTCATTGCATCTAATGACCTCAAATCCTCATTATCCCCAGTGAAATCGTGGAATAATTCATCACCTTAGAGTGTTTTTTGGTCATCACTAATATGTATTCTCAATTTATTATTCACTAATTCATACTAATGGAAAAATTATTTACATGACCAGTATTCTGAATATCAGAGTGGACTCAGATACCCTAGTATTATATCATCCACATATACCATCTCATAAATACTTCATGACCCTTGGAAAATAGTGGGTAAGCCATTTACTATGATAGGGACAAATATGGGTTTTGACATACCAAACTAGAGGCATATACTCATTACACACAATGAACACCAATCCTCTTAAGCCCTGAAAATGATATGGATGATCTCAGCCCCTGAGGATATTTTATGTCATCCATGATGAGTTTGACCCATTTATAATTCATCAATAATGTTCTAGTGAAAACAATTAGAACTGTATGGAATAATTTGGTCTATGATATAATACATTATACAACTAGTAGTAAAAAAGTATAATATATAATTCTGTTAATGTAACACTCAAGATTATTATGAGAAATATTTTGTTTTTTTTCATATACATCATCAATGGAATCTTTCACTACACACAACACTATCTTGGATTTCTTTACACGCAATCACGTCCCTCCTCGATATCTTGTGGTGTACGCAATACCGAGTTTTACAAAACAATGACATGCTATTAAAATATTATTAAAACTTGTTGTTATGAATAGTAATAATGACTTTTTGAAATTTTATAAATTTTACCATTCAAAATGAATTTCATTTTTGGATTTTGAATATTGAAATTAGCCTAGATAGAATTTTTGGTATATTTCTGAAAAAATTCAATTTTTGATGAATAGTGAAAACACTGGGTTACTATTTAAAAACCGACTTTTTATTTAAATGATTATTTATATTATTTAAATTCATTTTAGGTCAAAATTGATACATAATACCTATATAAGTTCAATTTAACTCATTGGATTCATTTTTATAATAATTTTAGATATATAAAATTTTTATTGAACTTTTCACCATCTTTTACCCACCTCCCAGGGGAATTTGAAAATTTGCATATAACTTAATTTTACCTCTTCTGTGAGTGGAATTTCCAAAATCCGAGAGACACAGTTAATATCAAGGAGTAAAATGTTGTTCAATAAGATAAAAATAATTTTTGGTGAATAGTAACTTTTTACTTTTTTTTCCACAGTTTAAAGTAAATAGGGTAATTTAGGGTAAAAATGATATTATTATTACCCTAAAACATGTCCTAATTCTATTGGATAAGTTTAATTCGACCAAAAAAAACCTTAGGAATAAAATATGACCCTTTAGGTCCACATGTATTAGATTAGGACATTTAATATTATTTTAAGAAGAGTTAAAATAGTTAAAATCAAAGTTTAATAACTAAAACATTTTTAATATAGGGTTATACATAAGATAATTTCGACTATAAATATTCATTATAAAGATAAAAATATTTCCTACAAAATGGTATTTTATTTATAATTTTAATACATTAAAAAGTTTAATTTATTTATGACACAATGATGATGCAGTAATTACCTTATTAATGAAATATTACCAAAATTGATATTATAAATACCCAAATAAATGTAATTTGAGACTTTTTATGAATTAAAATAATTGTATAGGTTAATATGACATTTTATTATTGATTTAATTAACTTTGTTCAAACTAATAATGTTGTTATGATTTTCTCAAATATCAATTACCAAATAGTGTCAAAATTGACATAAAATTGTTTTAAAAACAAATATTATATTATTAATTGTTATTTTATTCCTAAAAATCTACGGTTCCGAAAAATGTCTTAGATAAGGATATATATATTAATAATGAACAACTTGGGGTTCTTTTGTCTTGTTATTTTAAGTTTAGTAACCTTATAGTGTTAGAAAACAAGAAGACACGGTAAAAGTAAAATTATTTAACTTAAAGTTAAATCTAAATGATAAGGTTAAAATAGAAATATAAACTTGTCTAAATTATATTGTATGAGAGTATTGCGACCCATAACCAAATTATCTTCAAAATAAATCAATTTGGAGCTATTAAAAACCGAATATTACTTTATAATAAAATAATATATTTTGTTTTTCAAAAGGTGCCCCTCTCCTCCCTTATAAAAGGGAACCTCCTCCCTCTCCTCATCACACCACTTTGAGCCTTCAAGATCAGCCATCCCCTGAAAATTTATATTATCCAATTCCCTAGAAACATCTTAGTGGTCCTGGTTTTCTTCAGAGACCATCTTTAGGCTCCTAAGAGGAGGTTAAGAAGTGGCGCTTCAAAGAAGAGGTAATGTTCATTACCGATTCTTTCAACTTTATTTCTTATTCTACATATTCTTATTTATTTGTTTCATTATGAAGTAATAACATTAGTACCAGTCATATAATGATATGTTATTATAAATATGAAATAACCCTATTTCACCTTCTATTCATCCTAAGGAAAATGAAATCACCGCGTGTGCGTACGTATGGAATACCGTCTCCACGTCGTGGTGTAATCTATTTTCCACCACCACCATACTTGGATGGGTATAATGGTGTAATTAATCACTATATATGATTACTATAAAGTGATATTGACTCTGAAATAGTATACATAAACTTCAATACAATTCCACGATCATGGGAACGATATCATCGCTCGTGCGTACGTACGGCCTACCGTCTCTACGATGTGATGCGACCCGTTCTACATGATCTTAATTGGATAATGATTATATAAATGAATTGAATGAATAAATATGATATATATTACACTAATATAATTCTTTAAATGAGGTATCTATACCCTAAAAATAATAATTAGAATTTATTGGACAAAACACGCATAAGAACAAAAAGAAATAAACACCCGAATAACTAGTAGCAATGAAATATTACTAATAAGAAGTTGAGAATATGACCATATATGATATCATAACAATGAGTAAGATTCTGGAATAAGTCAATAAGATTATATAAATCATTATACTTGAGTTTCGGGGACGTACGAAGAAAATCGGACCTAAGGTAAGGGAAAATCTCACAATATCATTTTTATCTGAGATTGTCTATACATAAGTATTTACTGGGGTTTATTTATCATCCAAATCCATGTATCCTCAATATGTAATATTATTTTTATCCTCCTAAAATTTTTTAAAACCAATTTTACCCTTCGGTCATTTTTTAGTAAATGGTATGAAAGGAATCTTGTGTCATTTTTAATACGAGGTACTTTTTGACATTTCTGGCCAAAGTACGAGAAGAATGTTTTTTTAACTTATACGGATTGAAGGGATTTTTATGATTTCATAGAACATTATTACCATGAATCATCCTTTATAAGTTTTCAAGTTTATTTTTAATCAATTTTTTTAGGTTAAAATTTAATGACATGTTAATAAAGGAAAAATGTTTTTAAGTAGAAATGGTATTTTCCTCAAGAATGAAGTTCAAGAATTTTATCAAAATTATTTTCCATATAAGATAATATAGGGTACTGTTTCAATCCCTCTTTTTACATTGATTTTATTATGTTATTATGGAATTATTTTTATGAAGTCATTTTATCTTATATGATTTATTTGATGATGGCATGATGTTTAAAAATCCCATTTTTATTACATGGGTTATGCTATGATGTATGATTTATGATCTTGTGGCACACATATAAATTGTATCATTATGAGATGGGTGGGACCTATATCTCCCTCCAATAATTTGGGTAAAGATTCATATCTCATGAGATAGATATGGCTGGAATGGCAGTTTAATCCGGTTTAGTGAAACCGGACTGAAACGAGGAGTGAACTCGGTTCAGAAATGGACTTTTTCCGCTAAGATATAATTGGAAAAGAGTATTGACTAATAAGAAATGATTCTCTATGGTTATGTGTTTATTCCACAAAGATTCATGTTTTAAGTTATGATTATTTGGATTACATTTCACTATTATGATTGATCCCATGTCATGATATTATGATCTCTTTTGCAGGATAGGATTTTCAAATGATATGTTCTTAAGAATATGATATGATTGATATTTATTTTGTTTACCCTCTCTGATCATTTGAGCTCACCCTTCTGTATGTTTTCTTTTCCCCAGGTATGGAAGAAGGGTATTAAGTAGAATATGCCAAAAGTGACTCTAGATATGATGAAATAAATAGAAGACAACATAGATGATTTATGAACCAGTTGTTTATGTTTCCCAGTTTCTAAAGACACTATACATGTACGGTCTTTTCAGGGTTCTGTTTTATGTTGTAATGATTATACATCAATTCTGAAGTAATAAAAATGTATGTAATGTATGGGTCATTATAGTTGGTATCAGAGGAAATGTATAGTCACCGTTTGGAAACTAAGATGTGAAAACCTTAGTAAGAACCCTAAGGATATATACAAGCATAGAACAAAATCGCAGTGTTTTAGAAATGGCCATTAATAACCTAAGATAAAACCTTAAGTGTAAAATTTTATTCTTGATTATGTGGTTTTCCTATTATAATTAATATTTCTCACACTATTCTTCTTGGTTTTAGTAAATGGCTGGAACCCGAAAGAACCGTGTTAATGCAGAATGTGACGGGCAATGCAATGAGTGTCCCCCAGAGCAACCAAACGTTATGGGAGATGGAATGAAAAATCATGTATCCATGCTCGCACTACTTTCTCAAGCTATGAATCATGCAGGGCTTCAAACGAGCTAATGAAGGAGAAAAATTCTGTTGAATCCTTAATGAGGCAGCGTCCACCCTCATTCAGCGGGTCTAATGATCCATTAGTTGTTGAAAAATGGATCAGTACTACTGAAAAGATATTTTCAGTTCTTAAATGGTTTGAACATGACAAAGTAATCTTAGCAGTGTATCGTTTGGAAGGTGATTCTAATCAATGGTGGAATATTATCAAGAATATGAGGCAAAGAGATTAAATTGAGTTCAAGGAATGGGACGAGTTCAGGAACTTATTTTTCAATAATTACTTCCCTAGTATTCTTCGAACAAATATGGAGAAAGAGTTTCTTGAACTGAAGCGAAATGGTGATGAATCTATTGGTACCTACGAAGAAAATTTTATGAGACTTGCAATTTATGCTTCCGGAATTGTTATCTAACATGAGAGTAAGATCAATCAATTCTTTAGTGGCTTAAAACCAAGTCTTCGAAGGGCGTTCGCCATAAGGGACTTCAATATCTATGAGTAAATTGTTCGATGTTCTCTCAAGGGTGAGATGGATATTGGTGTAACCCATCAATCATATGGGTTTGATAAGAAGAGGAAAATGGAATTTGAAGGAAAATCTAAAGACCGCACTGAAAAGAATATTAGTTTCTCCTTATGCTCAAAGTGTGGAAAGAAACATGGAAGGAGATGTCTTAAAGGGACAAGTAAATGTTTCAAATGTTTAAAATAAGGTCATTGGGCATTTGAATTCCACAATGATGGGAAGAATATGTCTAGTGATGCGAACAAAGAAAAGGCTACACAGAGTGCACCGTCTACACTTCAATGTTACAAGTGCATGGAAATGGGGAATTATGCTAATCAATGCCCTAATCCAAGGGTTTTTTATGATGATTTACATCAACAAACTCTTATTGCTAAAGAAAAAAGGAAAGTCACATTCAATTTCTATCAGCGATGTGGAGTATGATAACGAAGTGGTGAAAGGTAAACTTACCATCCACTCTAAAGTAGTAAATGTTTTATTTGATTCTGGATCCACCCACTCTTTTATTTCTTAAGAATTTTCTAATGGTATCATCGTACTACCTCAACAATTAGATGTTGAGTTAGCTGTGTCAACCCCTAATGGCACAACGGTCGCATCAAAAGCTTATAATTATTCTTCTATTTATGTTTTTGGGAAAGTGCTTCCTGCAAATCATGTGATCCTTCCTATAGTGGAATTTGATGTGATTCATAGCATGGATTGGATTCCTTTATATGGAGCTCATATCAATTTCCAAAAAAGGGAAGTCACATTTCATATTCCAGATTAATCTATGATCGTCTATCGTTGCAAGGATGAACGTAACATTCCAGGGGAAATTTCTTCCATCTTATGGGTGTTGATTCCACTAAATCAAGGTTATTTATCTCAAATGGTTGGTGAGAAACTCATGATTAATAGTATTCCCATTGTACGGGAGTTGAATGATGTCTTTTCGGAGGAATTGTCAGGTCTTCCCCCAAATCATGATGTTGAGTTTACAATAGAACTCATACCGGGTGGTATGCCAATTTCAAAGACACCTTATAGAATGGCCCCAATTGAGTTGCATGAATCGAAGAAACAACTCCATGAGAATCTTGACAAGGGATTCATACGCCCTAGTGTGTCACCTTGGAGAGAACCTATTCTTTTTGTTAAGAAGAACGATGGATCAATGAGACTCTGTATTTATTTTAGAGAACTTAACAAGATCACTATAAAGAACAGATGTCCTTTCCCACGCATTGATGACTTATTTGACCAACTACGCAGAGCTCAATACTTTTCCAAGATTGATCTTCATTCAGGGTATCATCAATTAAGGTTCATAAGGAAGGATATACCAAAGATGACTTTCCGTACAATTTATGGACACTATGAATTTATAGTGATTCCATTTGGTCTTCCTAATGCCCCTGCGATCTTCATGGATCTAATTAATAGAGTCTTTAGAGACTATCTTGATCAGTTTTTGGTAGTCTTTATAGATGATATTCTTGTCTATTCAAAGAGGATGGAAGAACATGATGATCACTTGAGAATTGTATTGAAGACCCTCAGAAAGGAGAAGATTTATGCCAAATTTACCAAGTGTGAATTTTGGCTTCAAAAATTTGCATTTTTGGGTCACAAAATCTCAAAAGAGGGGATATATGTGGATCCAGAAAAAATAGAGGTTATCGAAAGATGGTTCAGACCAACAACAGTAACTGAGATCCAAAGTTATCTTGGATTGGCTGTATATTATTGACGTTTTGTGAAATATTTTTCACTATTATCTAACCCACTCACCAAATTGACTCGGAAAAGAGTTATGTTTGTTTGGACCGAGGAATGTGAAGAGAATTTCAAGGAGTTAAAAAGAACGTTATCTAGTGCACCTGTGCTCACACATCCTTGTGGTGGAGAAAGGTTTATGATCTACAGTGATGCATCCAAGAAGGGATTGTGGTGTGTTCTCATACAAAACGATATCGTGATAGCTTATGCCTCACGACAGATGAAAATCCATGATCAAAATTACCAAACTCATGATTTGGAGTTAGATGCGGTAATATTTGCATTAAATATTTGGAGGAATTATCTTTATGGAGAAAGGTGTGATATTTATACTGATCATAAAAGTTTAGAGTATATTTTCACACAAAATGAGCTGAATATGTGCCAAAGAAGATGGTTGGGGAAGATTAAGGATTACGAATTCTCAATTCATTACCACCCTGAGAAAGCAATCAAGGTGGAAGATGCATTAAGTCGACAAGACCATTCTTTCTTATCCATGATGAGGATCATAAAAGATCCAATATTTATGGATTTACAAAGGATGGATCTTGGAATTATAATGGAAGGGGAAATCTTATCTTTCTCAAATGAATGTTCAACCATCTATACATGTGAATATTAAACAAGCACAGAAAGAAGATGTAGAGTTACAAAAGACGGTGAGAAATGTTCCTTAATTCAACCTTGACTGTGATGGGATAATAAAGTTCAGAAATCGGGTTTCTGTTCCAACCATCCCATAATTAAAGAAGGAGCTGCTGGATGAGGCTCATAGTTCTTCATTCTCTATTCATCCTGGAGGCACGAAGATGTATAGGGACCTGAAAGAGTACTTCTGGTGGGATGGAATGAAAAGAGATATTGCTAAATATGTCTCTCTATGTTTGGTTTGTCAGCAAGTTAAAGCTGAGAGACAGAAGTCTAAGGGGATGTTACAACCATTACCCATACCCGAATGGAAATGGGAAAACATCACTATGGACTTTGTCACCGGACTTCCTAAAACATCCCAAGGCAATAATGCTATCTGGGTCATAGTTTATGGTCTTACAAAGTCGGCACACTTCATTTCTATTAGAGAATATTTCTCTTTGGATCAGCTTTGCAGGATATATGTAAAGGAAGTGGTAAGATTTCATGGAGTACCACATTACATTATATCTGATTGGGATCTGAGGTTTACCTCAATGTTTTGGTGAAGTCTTCAGCATACTCTGTATATGTAGTTGAGTTTCAGCACTTCTTATCATCCTCAGATAGACGGTCAGTCTGAGAGGACAATTCAAACTCTAGAAGATATGTTGAGAGCGTTCTCTATGGATTTCAAAGGAGGTTGGGATCAACACCTAATTTTTCTGGAATTTTCTTGTAATAATATCATTCACTCCAGTATTCAGATAGATCCTTATGAAGCTCTCTATGGAAAGAAATTCCAAACTCCAACTTTCTGGGATGATGTTGGGGAATGAAAGCTATTAGGAATGATCTTGTTGATGCGATTGCAGAAAAGGTCCGATCTATTCAATAAAATATAAGAGAAACTCAGTTTTGACAAAACAAGTTATGCTGATAACTGAAGAAAAGACCAAGAGTTTGAAGTGGGTGATAAAGTGTTCTTACGATTATCTTCTTGGAAGAGAGTAATAAGATTAGGAAAGAAGGGAATGTTAAGCCCTATGTATATCGGTCCTTTCGAAATACTGGATCGTGTTGGGAAGGGAGCTTAACAATTGGTTCTTCCACCATATTTCTCTCAAGTTCATGATGTCTTCCATGTATCTCTCTTGAGAAAGTACATACCCGATCCTTCACATGTACTCAGCTCAGAAGTTGTACCGCTGGAGCAAGATCTTTCTTATGAAGAACAGTCGATAGAGATTCTGGATCGTAGAGAAAAGGTTTTACAGAACAAGACCACTCGCATGGTGAAAGTTTTATGGAGGAACCACCAATTAGAAGATGCTAGATGAGAGATTGAGGATATGATGAGGGAGAGGTATCCTCATCCTTTGGTCACAAAGTGACGAATTTCGAGGGAGATTTTTTTTAAGAGGGGTAGAATGTAACACCCGATATTTGTATGAGAAATATTTCGTTTTTATGTTATATAAATCATCAATATAATCTTTCACTACACACAACACTTGTTTGGCTTGATTTACACGCAATCGTGGCCTTCCTCGATAGCTTGCGTTGTACACAATACCGAGTTTCACTAAACAATGATATGTTATAAAAATATTATTAAAACCAGCCGTTATGTATAGTAATACCAAATTTTTGAAAATATAAAAATTTTATCTTTCAAAATGGACTTCATTTTTGGATTTGGAATATCAAAATTAGGATAGGGTGAATGTTTTGTATTTTTCAGAAAACATTCAATTTTTGATTGATTTGTGAAAACAATGGGTTACTATTTAAAAACCGACTTTTTATTTAAATAATTATTTATTTTATTTAAATTTATTTTAAGTCACAATTGATACATAATACCTATATAAGTTCAATGTAACTCATTGGAGTCATTTTATAATAATTTTAGATATTTAAAAATTTTATTGAACTTTTCACCGTCTTTTACCCACCTCTTAGGAGAATTTAAAAATTTACATAAAACATACTTTCACCGCTTCTGTGAGTTGAATTTCAAAAATCCAAGAGACACAGTTAAGATCAAGGAGTAAAATCTGGTTCAATAATATAAAAATAATTTTTGGTGAATAGTAACCTTTTTACTTTTTTTACCACGGTTGATAGTAAATAGGGTAATTAAGGGTAAAAATGATATTATTATTACCCTAAAACATGTCCTATTTATATTGGATAAGTTTAATTCCACCTAAAACAACCTTAGGAATAAAATATGACCATTTATGTCCACTTGGTTTAGATTAGGACATTTAATATTATTTAATGAAGAGTTAAAATAGTAAAAGTCAAAGTTTAATAAGTAAAACATTTTTCATATAGAATTATAAAAAAGATAATTTCAACTATAAATATTAATTAGAAAGCTAAAAACATTTCCTACATAATGGTATTTTATTTATAATTTTTATACCCTAAAAAACTTAATTTATTTATGACACAATGATGATGCAGTAATTACCTTATTAATGAAATATAACCAAAATTGATATTATAAATACCCAAATAAATGTAATTTGAGACTTTTTATGAATTAAACTAATTTTATAGGTTAATATGACATGTTAGTATTGATTTAAGTAAATTTTTTCTAACTAATAATGCTGTTATGATTTTCACAAAAATCAATTACCAAATAGTTTCAAAATTGATATAAAATAGTTATGAAACCAATATTATATTATTAATTTTTATTTTATTCCTAGAAATCTATGTTTCGGCCAAATGATTTTAATAAGGTTATATATATTAATAATGAACAACTTGGGATTAATTTGGCTTGTTATAGTAAGTTTATTTACCTTATAGTGTAAGAAAACAAGAAGACACGGTAAAAGTAAAATTATTTAACTTAAAATTAAATCTAAATTATAAGGTTAAAATAGAAAGATAAACTTGCCTAAATTCTAGTGGATGAGAGGATATTGACCCATCCACACCTTAGATTAGAAATAAATCAATTTGGAGATATTAAAAACCCAATATGACATTATAATAAAATAATATTTTTTGCTTTTCCAAAGGTGCCCCTCTCCTCCCTTATAAAAGGGCACCTCCTCCCTCTCCTCCTCACCCCACTTTGAGCCTTCAAGCTCGGCCATCCCCTGCCAATTTCTCTTCTCCACTTCCCTTGAAACATTCTATAGGTCCTGGTCTTCTTCAAATACCATATTTAGGGCCCTAAGAGGAGGTTAAGAAGAGGCGCTTCAAAGAAGAGGTAATGTTCGTTACCGATTATTTCAACTTTATTTCTTATAATACTTCTTCTTATTTAGTTGTATCATTATTAAGTAATAACATAATTATCACTCATATACTGATATGTTATTATAAATATGAAACAACTCTATTTCACCTTTTTTCCATCATACGGAAAACGAAATCACCGTGTGTGCGTACGTACGGAATACCATCTCCACGCCGTGGTGTAATCTGTTTTCCACCACCAAATTTCATGGATGGGTATAATGGTGTAAAGAATATCTATATATTATTATTATAATGTTATATTGATTCTGAATTAGTATACATACACTTCAATACAATTCCACGATCATGGGAACAATATCATTGCTCGTGCGTACGTACGGCCTACCGTCTCCATGATGTAATGTGTCTCGTTCTACATGATCATCATTGAATAATGATAATATAAATGAATTAAATGAATAAATATGATATATATTACACTAACACAATTCTAGAAATGGGATATCTATAACCTAAAAAGAAGAATAAGAATTTATTCGACAAAACATGCATAAGAACAAAAATAAATAAACACCTGAATAACAAGTAGCAATTAAATATTACTAATAAGTAGTTGAGAATATGAACATATATGATATCATAATAATGATTAAGATTTTGTAATAAGTCAATAACATTATATAAATCATTATACAGGAGGTTCAGACATGTACGAATCAAATCGGACCTAAGGTAAGGGAAAATCTCACAATCTCAATTTAATCTGAGATTATTTATATGTAAGTATTTACTGGGGTGTATTTATCATCCACATCCATGTTTCCTCAATATATAATATTATTTTTATCCTCCTACAATTTTTTAAAACCAATTTTACCCTTCAGTGAGTTTTTAGTAACAGATATGAAAGGAATATTTTGTCGTTTTTAGTACGAGGTACTTTTTGACTTTTCCGGCCAAAGTACAAGAAAAATGTTTTTTTTAACTTATACATCTTGAATGGATTTTTATGATTTCATATAACATTATTTACATGAAGCTTACATTATAATTTTTCAATTTTATCATTAATCAACTTCTTTTAGTTTAAAATTTTATGTCATGTTAATAAAGGAAAAATGTTTTTGAAGTAGAAAGGATATTTTCCTCAAGAATGAAGTTTAATCATTTTATCAAAATTATTTTCCATCTAAGATAATATAGGTTTCTCTTTATATCCTTATTTTTAAATTGATTTTTTTATTTTAGGATGTAATTATATTTATCATGTCCTTATATCTTATATGATTTATGTTATGAAGACATGATGTTTAAGAATCCCATTTTTATTACATGGGTTATGTTATGATGTATGATTTATGATCTTGTGGAACACATAAGAATGATATCATTATGAGATTGGTGGTACCTATATCTACCTCCAATGAGTTGGGTAAAGATTTATATCTCATGAGATATACACGGCTGGAACAGCAGGTTAATCCGGTTCAGTGAAACAGGAATGAAATGAGGAGTGAACTTGGTTCTGAAATGGACTTTGTCTGCTAAGATAATCATCGCAATGAGTCTTGACTAATAAGAAATGATTCTATATGATTATGTGCTTATGATACAATGATTCATGTTTTATGTTATGATTATTTGGATTTAATTTCAATATTTTGATTGATCTTATGTCATGATATTATGATCTCTTTTTCGGGATAATATTTTTAAATGTTATGTTCTTAAGAATATGATATGATTGATATTTCTTTTGTTTACCCTTACTGAGTATTTGAGCTCACCCTTTTGTGTGTTTTCTTTTCACCAGGTCTAGAAGAAGGGTATTAAGTAGAATATTCCAAAAGGGACTCTAGATATGATGAAATAAATGGAAGACAACATAGATGATTTTTGAACCAGTTGTTTATGTTTCCCAGTTTCTAAAGACACTATACCTATATGGTCCTTTCATGGTTTTGTTATATGTTGTAATAAGTATGCTTCAATTATGAATTAATAACAATGTATTTAAACTATGGGTTGTTATAGTTAACAACCTTCTAAAAAAGTCAAATATACACTCCTCTAAACCACCAATATCAGAATGTATGGGAAAAGACTACATTCAAATACCAACAACAGATGGTCTAAGCTTGAAGACACAAAAATAAAAGTAGCAGAAAGTATGAGATTAATGAATCTAATCTACCAATTGTAGATGGTGATAGATACAATATTATATACTACCAAAAGTATAATTTCCTCACTATAATGCTCTAAACTACTAGAATTCGAAGGTCCGAGCATGAAGAATCAATTATACCACCAATAAAAAGTTTGATTTAAAGGACTCTAAAATATGTGAAATTAAATTTATGAGCTACAAGAACGTGATCTAAAACACAAAAATGGTATCTCTTTTGACACCATAAAGCAACCTATTGATATAGGCACAATTCTTAACACATTCAAAACTCAAAATGAACACCCTTTCCTATATGAATGTCGATGCTCATTAGAAAAAGACTTTTTGTGATTGTAGAAATATTGAACTATTATAAAACCGAAAAGGAAAAACAATTTCTAGGAGAACTACCTACAATAGAATACCTAGATTAATTCCATGTCCATATGTGCTATGAATTAACAACTTAGAGATTATTAAATAATTATTGCAGTTATGTATACAAGATACAATGATTGTATAAACTATAACCTATCGCTACCATAAATCAAGCCACACTCACTAGGTCTGGATATATTATCTAAAATTATAATCATATGTATTACATTGGACGCACCTATGTGTACCTAGACCTCTCATTAATTTAAATTACATGTGGATTTATGGACCCTTCATAACCACAATCTTCTGAGGGTGACTAAATTTATTTGGCCTCAAATGTGGCACGATGTCGGAATGAGTGCAACATTTTCACTAAAACAAGTTTCCATACACATGATTCCATCACACAGTGATAAACTTTATCCTTAAATATATGATCTCTATCTACATAAGGAACTTATATATACATTTATTCATCATTGAACATATGTTCCCTTTTCACGATTTTTATCTTCACGATAGTTTCTCTGAGAACTACATACTTCTTGATTTCCATTACCTTGGGATATGTAGCAACATACATGCATCTTATCATGGATCCAACCACAAGTTACATCATGAAAATTCTATTTTACATCTTTTAATTTTTAAAAATTATTGTTTCATATTATCTATCATAGAAGACAAAATTACATCCTATAATGGATTCAGAAAACCAATAATGGTTAAGAGTATTCACTTTAAAAAACCTAAAATCCCCCATTCCACACACTATAGGATAGTAATCTCCAAGAGATCAATATCAAAGCCTATAAAATGTTAAAAGTTATGAAAAGGTGATCTATGATTAAATTTTAATTGGTTACATTCAATTTATAAAGCATCTCACTATAAGGGTATATTATTTTGACACCCACAATTTTTCACCATACACTTTTTGATTGTATTTTTTTTGGAATAAATTGACTACGAAAAAATAATTATATAGCTCACATGACGGAATCTCTGGTTCCATCACAAAAGAATACGGGCATGTGATTTTATTTATATGGGCATAAATTGTTTCAATTATTTTATTCATTTCACATAGAATATTATTCTATGTATTAATGAATACCACCTATTTCAATAAAACGGGCTATTTAAGACAACATGTCGGCTCAGTCAACCATGGAACATATGGGATTAACCTTAACCACACCATGGGTTCCTACCAGTAAGATGGTAATGCGTTGAGGATATTTTTTGGAATGGATCATGAAGTTCATGAACAGGTTAATGCATGTTCTCATATGTGAGACACCCAATGGGATGTCATTGAAGGTGATGGAGTGGGTGAATGTTGGGTGTGTTCTCACCTCAATGCTAGAGCATGTGGTGGATAAAATACACATGAATATTATGTGGATCCTGAAAACTCAGTAGATTAGTCCCAGAAAAGTGATTTGCATGAACTTGTTCATCTATAAAAATTATATGGACACAATGGTACCCGTCAGATCATGTTGATCTAGGACATCCGATCCTTCCCCCACAAAATCTTCATCCTCTCACTCTTCCTTTATTTTTCCACACACTAGATGCCACTAGTTTTATGAAATGACCCAACAGATTCTCACATGATACCACTACTTGAAGATTGTTTTTTAAACACCCTTCGAAAATCAAACCTTGATGAAGGGTAAATTCTCAATATCCCATTTATATGAATATTACTTTATTTCATAGGCATTTTTTCTAAAGTAATAAATAGATGTCGCATGAAGGTATTCTTGTAAACTACATGAATCCACCTCTAGGGGATAGTGAGATCACATGATCTAGGTGTTATGATCATGAAAATCATTGTTCACACTACTAATATCATATAAAATTAATAGATTACATGAAGTGAACATTAGGATTTATTATAATACCAAATAGGCATGATGTATATGGATTTGGGAAAACAAATTTACTATATGCCCATCTAACTCAAACCTTTGAAAGGGGATTGCCTACCGGTGTATTTTAAAATAACAAAAACTATGATCACTTTAAGATGATTATGTGTATCCAAATATGAATCCATCATAAGAAGACCCATGATCCACACATAAAAATTGCGTTGATCAGAAAAATAAATGTGGAAATCAATGGATTCACATGAAGAAGAATGTTACTCCCTATCAAGAGACCCTCCAATATATGGATATTGTAAAGCTCCACAAACTCAACATCATTCATGAAGATTCATGATTTCAGGATTCTGATAATGAAAATCCCTTAGATATAATCATTTCAATCCCCAATAGCTTTTAATCATGCCATATATTGAATCCATATGGTGGTAGCATAATACTTTTTGTTTCATGATTTGTAATTTTTTAGGTCGGAGTATGTTGAAACTTTACACTCAGTAGAGTAGAAATATTTTACTCATACTTTTATATAAATGTATGACCCCTTCAAAAAACAAAAGGGGGATGAAGATTAGTAATGAAGAAGAGGTTAGAAGAAGGATAGAAAGCGATGAGCTACCACCATTCAGAGATATTATATAGGTAATAGAAATCTCCATCATCTAATACCTTGAATATAATTATAGTTATTGATAAATTAAATATCAAGTTATTTCCTGATAATTGTAGTTCATTTCAGCTATTTACATGATTTCATGATACATAACTGGTTTAGTCACTCCTCTATGCAAGAACATGTATGTGTATGCATCACCAACAAGACACCGTCAACACAATATTGAAATGATATTTAGTAGATGATCATACTTCCTCAGTTATGTGATTCATGTATAAGGATTAGAAATGCACCCCTTTTCCTAATAGTGTTATTAAGAATAACCCTAAAATACTTCGATACCTATGTTTGGTCATGTAGTGTCAACACTCATGCATGTAGGGAACCCTTGATGATGAAAAATAACTTACACATTTGGACATGTACTCCTCCTTGAATACTCTAATGTGTGAGGACATTCTGTAAAAACCCATGGATATATTCCCCAGTGAACATGATCCATTTTCTATTCTTATAAAATCAATGTTAATCCCCAACAGAAATTCCAAAAACCCATCAGAATAATCTATAATGTATCAGCATTCACTTGATGAAATTGAGAATCTTGGGTTTCCATTATGTTTTCAACCCCTTGGAATTCATGTAATCTATAATAAAGGTTTTAATTTTTCCATACACACCCCAGGAGGTGTGTCAATGTAGTGAAACAATTGTTATTCCCTCTTCCTCCTACACAAATTACTATGTGTGTAACCTTGATGTGGGATTGATTTTTTCATGAAACATCAACATGTGGAAATGAATTTGACACTAGACATGTTCACAAACATATCCAAATAACAGTTTCAAGATCATACAGTCACACGAATATTCACTGGCTTATTGATTCCCTTAGGATGTCTTGGAAACATCACATTGATTAGGCGCTAAAATTCCAGAAACGTTATTTGACCATGAAAAGGGCCAGGGACATGTCTACATTGGTAATGTGAAGATATCCTGAACAAGTCACATTAATCACAAGAATAAATCTAGGATAGGTCGGTTGATTAGGAAAAAGATCATGGACAAGTCAACTTCAATTCTATGAAGCTTCATTGACATGTTAGTAAGACACCCATGGACACCTATGTCGTATCATACTGACTCTCCAAAAAATTAGGAATACATAAAAATATGTCATTATGAAAATCATGACATGTTGGGTAAACCTGAAATCTTCACCTAGAAGATTCACATGTAATAATTCCACGTGGACCACCAACTAAAATCCTTCATCCACAAACCTAAAGGGACTTGGACTTAACATACATGGATATTAAATCATTTTAGATAAATATTTGACACATTAAAAAATTTCATGATTGGGGAACGTAATAGTTTAGTTTCATTGTAAAAATTGAAATGTAATTGGCCATCATGGTGAATTATGTTCAATATCTCCTTTAAATATCATACCCTTTTGTATTACTACATAAAACCATTTTCATACCCTAAAGAAAGGAAACATATGAAATGGTTGATCTCAAATGTTTAGTATGGTTAAAGAGTCGATATATGTAAGATTGACATGATTATAAGGTCATGAGAACATGATCCTTGCAATATAATATCATACAGTGCATATCCAGAATCATAATAATGATTCATGCCATAAATATTAGAGGGTTATGAGATATAAATTATAACTAAATCAAATAACATGATTTGTGAGAGCCTAAAATTGGTATTATACATGACTATTATTGTAAAAATAAGGATATAAAAACATTCCCTATAAGTCATGTCTCATTTTTAACACATATTAGAGCCATTCATGGTGACTACACCTATTGGGATCAACACACCACCATCCCCAATCATAGAAAATTATATAGAAGTGATCAACTTTCCAAATAATCCCATAGTAGATTGGGATTCCCCATCATCCAATGGTGAAATTAATTTCCCTATATCCCCATAGTAGAAAAGGATTCCCCATATTCCCATAGTGGATCAGGATGCACTTATTTCCCATTTTTGATCTGTATGCACATACTTCCCAATGATGATCAAGATGCACCCCTCTCACATTATGGATGATGCCCATCTAAATTTTTTCCATCATTATATCATGAATTATAAACAATTTCCCATTTAATTGGAGGTAGATATAGGTCCCAGCTGTCAAATAATAAAATCACTCATAAATGTTCCACATGATAATCAAACATGCATCATATTAAGACTTCTAAAAATAGATGGGCTTCATGAACAACATATCACAATCCATGAACTGAAATGGGGATCATTATCATTTTTTCAAATTATTATCTATGTAAAAGAGATTTTTATATAAATAATTTCATTAATGCATAACCTATAAAAGGTAATAAGGTTATAAGAGTTTATAACATGTGGAAGAGAAAAGGGTTTCACAAACATCAATCCATCATAACATAAACCATTCAAGAATGAATATTAATGGAATTCCTAGAAAATATCCCTAGTAAACCATAAACTATAATATAGAATGTCATCTTATTTGGTGATGTATTTTTAAAGATCACATAGAACATGTCTTATGTAAAATACATTTTCATTGAAAATAATTTTCTTAAACCCATTTCAGAAATACTCTTTTTATAAATAAGTCTTTGTATTTTCATTTAAATCGTATTTTGGTTAAAATAACATTTATAATTTGAAAAAATATTTTTAAAACATAATGAATTTTAGAAACCTATTAATTTGATAAAACTTTGAATCCCAATAATGAATGCTCAAAATAATTTTTAATTCCATGTTCTATAAAATAGATTTGAAAACATATATATAAAAATTAAATTCATTGAAATATTAATATTTTCAAATAATATTTTCATAAAATATACTAGAATAATTTTAAATAATCTAATATAATTTTTAAACATAAAAAATTTTTTAAAATGTTTTTTTTTTGAAAACCACTTTAGAATTTTAGAATAATTACGTGATCAGATAACAACAAGAAGATTATTTTTAAAAATATTCTGTAAAAAGGTAAAACATGGGAAAAAAATTAATATACAGATAAAACTATAATAGTAAAAAAAATTAATGAAATTTATCAGAAAATAGTAATGTTTTAAAAAAGATCTGAACAAAAAGGGAAATAAATTTTTATTTAAAAAAAATTAATAATTATCTTATGAACAAAAGATTATAAAAATAGTACTAATACCTGATGATATCATGAAAAACCATTGGAGTATAAAATTCAAAAGTTATAGTGAGTGGTGGGTGATAAGATTCCATCCATGTAAGCATAATAAAAAATGATCATTATTAGATATTTAGGCTATAACAATGTATATGTACTCATGGTTTTGGAAAATTCTTTGGTATCTATTGCTTAATGAAACTATATACCCACATATTTTCTTAAACCATGTATACAAGAACATTCTAAAAACTCTATACCCATCATTTTAGAAAAAACTTTTTTGATAAGTGTCACAAAAAAACCTCTATATCCAAAATATTTTCAAAACTACGGTGATAGGTGACACAACCAATCCCTATACCCACCTTTATGTCAAAATCGTGGGTTTACAATCCTCACAAAAACCATGTACCCATAGTTTTTTCAAAACTATTGTAATAGAATCCTCACTATAACCCCTATACCCACCATTATTCTAAACCCATTGGTATTGGATCCTATAATTCCAATGATTACGAAATATCCATCGGTAAAGCATCATTGTAGAGATTCTATATGTACGGATATGGAACCACATTGTAATAGTCCCAAAAACCTGAGGAACTATATGAACGGTTCTGATAACAGTTTTTATAGGTCTATACAAATTGTTTTAAGAACTGTTGTTATTGTATCCTGGATATTTGATGAATTATTTTGTCACATATAATTGTATACATAAAAATATGATTAATTTTTAAATATATATTTATAGATATATCATGTTGTATTCACAAAGATAGTTATATCATCATGGGTAAGTCACTCATAAATAAGTGAGAGGTTCGGGGATCAAACATTGGATATATCATGGTTTTAACATTACCTATACAAACTGTTTTATGAAAAACCATTGGTATACGTTTATACCAATGAAATGTGGAAACATTCACACCAAACCATTGGTAAAGACTATTTTTTTAGAAGTGAATCTAGATGAAGGTTGAAATAGTAGAAATAAAATGTTGCAATTTTGTTAAATTTGAATCATAATCTCCATGAAGGAATATGATTTTATGAAGACTAAAATATCATGAAAATAATGATATTTATGATATAACTTGTTAATTAGAATTATAAAAACCCCTTAATAAAAACACAGGTGCATAAAATGGAAAGTATCATAAAGAATACAAATTGAAGAAAATTTAAATTAATTATTTGGTAACAGTTGAACAATGAACACCACAAAATAAATATAATAAAAATTTTATATAAATACTAAATAATATTATTATATTAATTTTATAAAAATATCATGGGTAATATATGTTCCCCAAAAAAGAAATGATTAGGGAATAAGGTGTATGTCTCATAGAAATACGAGTGCGATGAGAAACCCATTAACACTTTAGTAAATTTATAATTGTAATACCCATGAGATGATAAAATCATTTAAGTCATTAAATATCAATAAATGTTTTAAATTATTTATATAACATGTCATAGGTCTGAATATACACCACACAACAAATGTGAGGGGTGAAGATGACATTTATCTCAAAGAATTAATAAGTGAGATTAAATTCCAATACCTTAAGTATGGAATTTATTTCTACACATTCACTCTACATGTATAGTAAATATAAATTTATTATAAGTAAACCTATGAATAATATTAGTATATATAAAATAATATATAAGTTTTTTGTGGCTTTATATTAATCAATTGTTAACAACACCATATCATTCTTAAATTTCAGTTAATATCCGCATTGTTTTTCCGGTATGTTTTGGATTGTTATTCATGATCCTCTTAAATAAATAATGCTTCATATATATATAAAATTTAAAATATGATATATATCATCTATATTAAGATTATATTTATTTATAATAATCTATAAAATAAATAAATATAATATGAGATTCATCATTCATTGGGATGGTTGGTCATATATACACATGAACATTGTTTCCGTTTTATTATCGTATTTGATAAAAAAAGTAAATGGCATTATTTTATATATATATATATATATATTATAACCAAATTTTTATTATTATCTCAAATATATCATATCAATTCTCCAAACCAATTCTTAATATACTTTATCTAATGTGTGAACGAATCAGATCACCTTGAGGAAGAGATAGACCACATGTCCACAAATGAAATTATCAAATTTTCCCATAGTGGAAATACTGAAAGAATGTTTCAAATAATTTTTCTAAAATCATAAATTAATTATAATTATCATATATATAAAAAAAATATAGTTAACATCATATTTACAACCCATGAGAGGTGGTAATGGTAAAAACGAACAACATCATTTCTAAGGTGGTAGTTTTCCGTACACAATAACGGTATGTTCATTACCCATTTAATGGACGTGTGTGTCTGAGTAGAATGAACACTTATATACAATCATTATATTTAGGATACTGATGATATTAAAAAATCATGTAATAATATTTTTTATGTGGGCTTATATTGATAATAAAGAAAATAAATACGAGGTTGGGTGTCACCTCTTATTTGCGTTACTCTTCTTGGATTGCACCAAAAGGATTCCTTTGATGGATTTCCCCCAAAATTGATGAATATATGATTTATTAAGGGTATTTTGGGGGAGATTTTGTCGGATTTTTAGAGATACTAATGGGATTAAAAAGTGTAAATAGAGGGGGAGGAGAGGATTCCATTTACAATTTTGGAAAATGACATATTGAGTATTCTTGAAAAGATTTGAGTTCTCCCCTCATTTTAGTTTCCCTAAAATTGATACATTGAATCATTCGGGATAATTATATAGTTAAGGGTAAAAATATTTCCTTAAAATAATTTTTATGTATGTGTAGGTTAATTTTTAGACCATATTTTATATGTTTAGTCATTAATTATGCTAGTTCTTACCTTAATCAATATAATGATTTCATGTTCCTTCACTAATATTATTGGTAAATAACCATGTTGACCGTATTAGAAATAAAATATTTTTTTATAAAAAAATGGAATCTATGTAACCAAATTCTAAAAATAAATTTGGTGGAAATTATATTTACATTATTCCCACAGACATAGTGCGACATTAAATTTGTTAAGTCAAAAAGATTAAAAGATTGAAAAGTTATTATATCCTATTTAAATGTGAAAATTACTAAAATTATATAAACTACATTAATTTATGTACTAGTTATATAATTAAACATGAAATCCAAATTAAAATTAAATTGAGGAAAATAAATAACCTCTATGAAAAAGTTGTTTTGAATTAAAATTCATCAACTTTCACAATTCATCCAAAATATATGTTTTTTATAAAAATCACTAATATTCACCCTAAGATAAATTTTACATTATCAATAAAAAATAATATAATATTATGAAATTAAATTTCTAAAATTTTCTAAATTTAATTTTATTATTATTTATGGAAGGATGTTAAAAATATTTCATTTGAGAAAATTGAATTTTCAAACATATAAAGACATTATCAAAAACAATAAGTTTTATTACAAAAATGTTTTAATTTTATAAATAACTAATAATAATATTTAAAAATTATTTATTACAATGCATATCACTATGTTTATGGGTTATGATATAACTATCTCATTTGAATAATTATAATAACAAATTATTGTTTCGTAGAAACTCAGTGTTGTGTATAACACAAGAGAAGTGAATGTTCCATGTTGCACAAGATTATTTTTGGTTAATGTATAATAAATGATTTAATTGGTTTAGTATAAATCAAAATACAAAAAATAAATATAATTTATTTTAAAAAAGGATTATAAAATCTCAAGGTGTTACATTCGACCCCCCTTAAAATGAATTTTTCATTTGAAATTAATGAAGATTATCAATAGTCTAATATATGAAAGTTCCATTCCTAGAATACCACGTCATAAAAAATAATAATATAAGATCCTCTAAATGGGAAATTATGAATCATAAATGTTACACAAAATAACAAATAACTATGTTTCCACATCAGAGAATATTTGTGGCAATTTAAAACATGGGAATTGAAGAGAAATATAACAACGTTCTGATAGAGAGTGATAGAGAACTTGGATTAGGGAATATTAATGAACATAAAAAATCAATAAAGATTTATTGAAAAAGGTATTAATATAATCAGAATTTTGATAAATAGATAAGATTTTATTTAAAGAACCTTTTTAAAAAAAATTAATTATTTTCATGTTGAAATATACTTACTTGATTTTAGAATTATCTCACAACTTTTGGTGCCATAATAAATTTAAAATTAATTTATTATTACATTAAATTAAGGTGATTAATTCATTTATAGAGGATTATAAGATCATGAGATACATAAATTGAATGATAAGTTATTCCATCTAGATTTTGTTACCATCAATATAAATTGTTTATCATAGGTTATCCAACATGAATAAAATATCATATGGTGAGATAATACTTTCATATTGAAAACATCATATAAGTTTTTACAGAAACCACTAAATAGGTGGTTAACCATATAAAACATAATTATGTTGAAAATACAAAACAATAGAAAGACGTTCACTAAATCAACTTAACATTTAACCCCCATATATCATGAGTAGATAATGGTTGTCACATTCCAAACATGTGAATACCATTACCATATATTATATTAAATCAGCATAATAACCTGAATTACCATAAATATATTTCAAAAACATGAATTCTTATGATATTTAAATACTACTGTATATAATTTATAATTTCAATAAGTTGTAAACTTCATCCATAATAACATAGACAACATTTCCAATAGATTATTTCATAATTATGATGTCACAAATACTATCCAATTTACATTATCCACATCATCATCTCATTATCCATATAAAATATAATTTTAACATCCTTTAGAACATGTTAAGAATTAACTTCCATTAAATTAAGATTTATATTAAATATAATTTTAATGTCATCAGTATCAATCAACAAATTAAAAAAAATATATAAAGAAAATATTCTACGAACAACCATTATATACATCATAATTCATATAACATATATTTTCTATAAAAAACATATACACTTAAATAATAGAAATTATTTTTTTACCATTAATCAAGAATAATAAACTTCTTACATAATACATCATTCCCAGAATAATAATATTAATCAAGTATTATGGTTAGTTAACCTAAATCAAATCTTTATTCTTAAATTTTATTTAAAAATACTAGAAAAACATACCATATGTTTCACATGTCATTTGCGGTCTCCTAATCTTCACCATTTTACACAATACTCATATAATTCCCCTAAATTCCATAATTGAACCATTCAATGTAAACCCATATTCTTCTAGTTGAAGCTATTGAACTAGACTAGAAATCATAGTGTAAATAAAACTTATTAATGAATGAAACCACATAATTATGAAAAGACACTTAAAGGGTGTCTTAATAATGAATTTTAGTTTGGTAATATCTAAAATATTAGATATTTCAGTGGTTATTAATTTTTATATTTTATAAAATTACTTCATGATGTTTTGTAAATAGTTTCTCAATTCTCAAAACAAATCCATAAGAGTTTGAATCTAGGTGTATATCAAGGCCCATTGTTGTGCACCGGTTCTCGATTGAGTCTAGCATAATATGGTGTTTTGGGGATATTACACACATGAACATGTATTATAGTGAAATATACCCTTATAGTATCCAGAGAGGGATGTATTTCAAGGAAACCACTCACTCTATTCTTTACCAAAATTCCTGGACATTTTCCTAACCATTTGCTCATCCTTAGGCTTGTCCTTAGAGACATACATATACATAACCTTAGAAATATTCCTATAGAAATCAGTAATGTTTGATCATCCTAGTTTTTAATGGATAAATAATCCTCCAATTTGTTACAAACAATAGAAACCTAGAATTAACATACATGTATATTATATCATTTTAGATCCATATTAAGAAAATTATAAATGAACACGACTAATTAACTTGATTTTATAGTGTATTCGTAAAAGTGGAAGAAAAATCATCTAAAAGGTTGAAATATATTAAATATATCCCTAAAATATCTTCCCATTTTTTTACTCACAATCAAGACGGCTCTTCAAATCATTGGGAAATAATCAAAAGAATGGGGTGGGATAAGATTCTTAGTATGGGTAATCAAGGGAAATATGTATGTCTAATATTAGAATTGGATATGAGAGAATGATCATAACAACATGAGATCATACCTTTCATATCAATGATCATAATAATGAGTCCAGGAATAAATTTTAGAAGATACCAAGACATGAATCATAAGGAAATCAATTAATATTGGTTATGTGATCTTAAAATTGTTATAAAACATAAACATTGTGAATATAAATATGAATTGAAAAACATTCCCTATATGTCAATGCTGACTTCCAAAACATATGGTGGAACATTATTGGGACTACAACTACTGGGTGAGACAAGGCACCATACCCAGTTGCAATCATTTCTTTATAAGGGATTAGGTTTCCCCATATTCACATAGTGGATCAGGTTTCCTCATTTTCCCATAGTGGGATGGGATTTCCCATCATCCCATTGTGGATTGGGACTCACTATTTTCCTATAAAAGATTTGGTTTCCCCATATTCCTATAGTGGAATAGGATGAACATGTTTTCCATTATGGGTTAGGACACACCTATTTCCAATTTTGGATCTGGAAGCACTTATTTCCCAATGTGGATCAGGATAAACCAATTTCACATAGTACATCATGACCACTGACATATTTACCATCATTATCTTAAGAGATATAAATATGCATACAATGAAATAGAGGGATATATAGTTACCAGAAATCAGATTATTAAATAATATGTACATGCATTGGAAAATAATAAAAAATGCATCATATCAAGAACAATAAAATAGATTTCTTTTATAAACAGTATATCATAACCCATGAAATGATATGGAAATCAAAAAAAAAATCACCATATCATTACCTATGGATAATATATATTCCTCATAATCTTTTCATCAAATCATAACTAGGAAAAAAAAGAGTGTTTCTATGGAATATAACACATGTAAAGGAAACCAGTGCCATAAATAACAATCTATCAAAACATAAACCATTAAATAAGGAAAATGAATCATTTTAATAGATCATATCCCTATTATGTCATAAACTATAACAATTTTTATCATCTTATATGGAATGTATTTTTGAATATTTCGTGGAACATTTCTTAAGGAAAATACTCTTTCATTATATATGAAATTTCAAATAATGTTTTCAAAAATCATTTTAATATTTAGATACTGTGGAAATATCGTTTAAAACATTTGTTGATGATGATATATTTTCTGATTTGAAAAACACATTTGGGGTTATAAATTATTTTTGAAAACCATTTTTAAAACACATTAAATATTGAAAACAAAGTATCAAAATCATTTTCATCAGCTTTTCTAGTAAATTTCATTGAAAAAATATATATAATTATTGAAATAATTGGAATCCATTTCATTAAAAATAATCATTTCAAATCATATAAAGGAATATTTGAAAATAATTTTAAACACATTTTTTCTATAAAATATGTTTGATAAATTTTTTTAGAAAAATAAAATTATATTCGAAAAATTTCAAAAAAATTAGAAAAAAATTATATATAAAAATAACTTGTAATAATACATAATTATATTCAATTAAATTATGGTCTTGAATAAATTTATGTCTCTACATTTGGATCATTCCTTTTAAACATTAAATGTCTAGAAAATTTAATAGATAAGAAAATGAAAATATGATTCATTTTAAAATAGTTCTGAAAAATATAAAATATTTGAAATAATAATAATAATAGAATAATATTAAATCATTTTACAAAACAGTTTTAGAAATAACAATTTTGAAAGAACATATATTTATGACCAAAAAACTAGAAATGATGTCTGATTTTCAAAACAAAATCACAATTATATTATATATGAGGAGTTTAAAATTATACTAAAAAATTTTATTATCATGTATAAACAAATGATATTAAAATTAATTAGTTTTATTGAGATTTGGATAATAATATTTCATCCATGGAAGGCATAATCACAAACAATCTCTATAAATGATGTGATTATAGAAATAAACTATTACCACTTTAGTAACATTGAATAATAATACCCACAAAAGAATAAGATAACATGAATACTAAAATATCATGAAAGTAATTATGTTCATGACAAATAATTTTATTTGGAATTATATAAACCCAATATAAGAATGTATGTTAATAACATGGAATGTATCTCAAAATGGGGAATTTGGGGCAAAATTAAATTACCGATTTGGTAAAATTTGAACCTCAACAAACATAAAATAAGCATCATAAAATTGATATTTAAATAATAATAATTATATATATATGAAGAATATAATATATTAAGTTTAATTATATACACCACTAAATGTAAAAGAGTGGTGAATAATTCGTATGAACCTGAGAAATAAATGTAAGATGAGATAACCCTTAAATTTCGATTAACATTATAATTGTGATCCACAAGAAATAATAAAATCATTTAATTAATTTAATATCATTAAATAAATTAATTTAATTATTTAAAATTTAATAAATCAGTATATACACCACAAAAACATACAGAGTGGTGAATATGGCATGTATCTAATGGATATAAGTAGTGAGATGAAATTCCATTTCCATAATCCTTGACGTTTATCAAACACATTCAAACATCATATATAATAAATGAATGTTTATTATAAATCTACCAATGAAAAATATTGTTTTATATAATAATATATATTATTTTTAAGAATTTATATCACCAATTTTTAACAACTATATGTTAATGTTACATTTCATGTAAGATCATATTGGTTTTTCAAATATGTTTTGTACTGTTATTCGTGATCCTATTTTATACATTATGAAGTAATAATTCCCAGAATGTAATTAAGGACATAAATATAATATATATATATATATATTGTATATTTTTTTATAATTATATATAAATTATTGAAATATGAAATGGAATACACTATTCATGGAGGCGATATGTCATATGTACACATGAATGTTATTTTAGGTTTATTGTCTTACTGAAGAAAATAAAGTAACTGTAATATATTCATATATATATATATATATATATTATCATTGTAGTAGATTTTATTTATCATATATATCATATAATTTCACCAAACCATCCATAATACATTCGGTGTAATTTTTGAATGAATGGCATCGCTTCGAGGAGGTGGTAGTCTAAACATCCACAAACGAAGTTATTACATTTACACACAATAGAAAGCACGAAGGTCTATTTTATATAATAATTAATGTACCATAATTAAATCATAAATGTAATATGTATCATAATAAAACATATATTCCAACATAATTCTCTTTCGGGACAGTTGGTAAAGGAATAAAGAATAACATTGAATGTGAGGTGGGAGTTCTTTGTACAGAAGAATGTTATGTTTGTTACCCATTTGATGAATGTGTGTATAGGTTAAGGTATAATAATGAAAATAAAACAATCTAATTGTATTTTAAATACATAGGTTACTATATAATCATGGAATTATAATTGTTGATTTGGTGGATACTGTAAATAAAATGAAAGAGTCTAAGGAAGAGTGTAACCTGTTTATTGGTTAACTGATATTATATTACACTAAAGGGATTTCATTGTTGGATTGAGGCCAAAAAGAAGGTTTATATTAATAATTTTGGGTTTTTAGGATATTTTGGAATTTTTTTGGTGAACCACAATAGATTTATATATGTAACGGGAAGTGGATGAAATGAGGCCATTTATAACTGGGGAAAATAAATAATTGGTTATTTTTTATATTTTTAAGTGCTACTAAAATTTTATATTCCTCGAAAATTTCCTATAGATCCTTATTTGTGATTATAGTTTTCATGGCCTATTTATGGCCACAATAAATGATACACAAGTGTAGGGACTATTTTTTCCCCTAATTTTCCAACATTAGTCATTAATTAAGTTTGTTTTTACCTTAATCACTATTTTTAATTTTAATTACATTTGTTAATATATTTTGTCAAAAAACAACATTACCATATTAGAAAATAAATATATAAAATATAATAAATAATTAATTGATTATAAAAAATTTAAAAACAGATGTGGAAGACAATAAATTCAAATTAATCCCATAGACTTGTTGGGAAAGCGAGTAATTTTGAGCATAAAAGTTTAAATGCTTAAAATTATCTTATATCGTACTTCTATATTAAATTGGTTCTAATTACATAAACTGGATCAATTGATGTCAAAATCATATAGACAACCTAAATAAATTAAATATTTTTTATCTTTATAAATTACATTGATGAAATGGAAATTTTGTAAATGAAATTTAGAATTTTTCACTATTTATCCAAAAATAATATTTTTTAGAAAATATAAAAAAATTCACACTAAGCTAATTTTGACATTGTTAATTGAAAAATAATTTTATTTATATCAATTTCAGTTTAAAAAATTCTATAGTATTTATTTTTTTATTGTTCACATAATGATTAATAAAAGATACATTTGAGTGAATAATGTTTTCAAACATATAATGACTTTACAAAAAATATATGTCTTATTATAATTATTTTTACTTATATAATAAAATTAGAAATTATATTTAAATATTAGTTATTAATATTCATATAACTAGTTCATTTTAATAAATATTATAATATATTATTGTTTCCTAGTAATTCAGTGTTGCATGTAACACAAGTCGAGTCAACGTTACATGAAACACAAGCTTAATTGGGTTAATCTTATAAGATATTATTAACATGGTGTATCATGTAATGAAAAAAATCAATGAAAATTTATTTATTGAAAAAAATTACATAAATACTCGGGGTGTCACAATACACCCATTTATATATAGTGTTCTTAATGAGTTAGAGTTTTTCACTTTTGTGACACTATTCGTGTCATGCTCTTGGATGGGCCCTCCATGTCATACCAAGAATAACTAATATATAATTCATGATCATTTCCTATTTTTATCTATTATATATAAATTTATTTAATATTCAACATTTTCACCCAACCTGGTATATGCCTAGATCATTCCCAAACCTCGAGGATAAAAATATTTAGTTTGATTGTAACCTCCCACATAAATCGATTAGTGGGTTTGTATTTAATGATCAATAGGGACCATGTTTCCAGTCCATTCACGAAACATCAGGTGCCTTTTTATGTCTAGAGTCCTAATGGGTACCCAGAATCCTATATGTCCCTTCATATCCAATGTATTAATAACTCATGGGATTAGATTCTCCCTTGAGTCTATTATCATTCCTCGTCAATCACTAGATGGTGAGAGTGATCACACACATGCATACCATTTTTTATAATCCATGACCATTCCATCTAGAACCATAAAACCATTTTTGGATTTGTTTTTAACTGAACTATGAGGACAAGGATTCGTGTTTTAAAAATTATAAATAGGATCGTGTCATAATGGTTGAGTTCTGTACCATATACTTAATGAGACTGTTAATCATACCTTTAAAAGGAAATAATTAATGTGTATGAAATGTAAAAATATTCACTCATATGAAGTGTTCGACCTTCTGATATCTCTTGTTTCTCAAAAAATGAATTAGTCATGTGGGATTATGGGTAGGTGATGATTATTATAATTGAAAGAAAAGGATGATCCCAGTGAGGGGCACTAATTGGGATGTCATTATGATTTCATCTTATCATCACATTGTGGAAAAAATTATTAATGATACAGTTCGGGGAAGCCTTTCATGCATAATTCTCACTCAAGGCCTCTTTAATCAAATCTTTTGTGACACATAGATATGTAACATGTGCTATATGGACTCTGATTCCCCTCGTGTCAGGATATATTGGAGACCTCCTCCAGGGTTGTTACCAATACTTTCATTTTTATGAAATGAAATTAATCTACATGGTATATTACATCCATACACCATGAATCTATGTCAAATTATGTGCATGGGTTTTGATTCCTATTTTCATAGGAAACATAATGACTCCTCGTAGATGTTAAATTGCATCTGCAATAGAAAAACCACCGATCTAGATGGATATACACTATATATTTCTAGAAATTAGATATAAACTAAAATTTTGATATATGACTATGGGAATGATAGAGAACAAGTGGCCGACACAATTATATTCACAAAATCCTAGTCTTAAATAAGTCATTAGGACATGGGAATACACCCTCATATCAGGGACTGGTAAGGGTTACAAAAACATATCATAAATCTATATGAGTGCCCCAAATAATAAATAACCCAAGGGTTTGATGATCACAACGTTCCATCCTCACGACCAATGTGAGTTATAAAGCCTCAATGGGTCTGGAACCCCATAGGACTTCAAACCATTAGAATGTAGGCTTGTAATCAACTATCTTTGTTGAAAAATTTGGTAGTTTCCATTATAAACTAGCATGGTAGACATGAGAAAATCGATTTTGAGAGGGACCTCAATCATCCATAAGTAATAATCGGTCTGAAACCATTCTAATGTTTTTGGGAATCAATTCCAATTACATGATATAGTGTATACATATGAGATAATAAGTCAGGAATAATCATTTCAATGGGTCCATGAATTTTTATCACATTTAATTTCATATAGATATTAATATAATAATACATTTATATTTTCCAACATTGGTTATAATATTTTCGTTTTTTTTTTCTCAACATGAATCTTGTTGAAAAAATATGAAGAAGTATTAAGTATGTTGAATGGGTAAAATATTTGTGGGTTAAATTATGGAAGGAAACCATCAACTAAAAATTCAATTTGATTTGGTGATTCAGGGTTTTCATCAACATTACTATAAAGAGATTGTTTGAAGAATATTTGATATTTATAAATTTCACTAAATACTTGAATCATTCGACTGTGAAATGGGTATGCTAGATATGTTGTGATAAATGTATTTTCAATTGAGATCTTTACATGTGGGTAATAATAAATCTTATAGTTGTTATGGTTAAAGACATCAAACATAAAATTCATGTTTTATTTTATTATAAAATTATCTTAGTGCGATATTACACTATGTTTGGAAAATCAAGGTATGCACAGTCAATTACAACTAATATTTGTATTCACTTTTTATATCTATTTCCATTAAGGATCCTGAATTCTCAACCACGAGGGGGACATTTTATACTCACCAACATAATATTGTTTAGAATTATTGACCTCTTTTTATGATTGTATAATGTAAATAGAGATATGATAATTTTTTGGTTTCACCATCATTGGGATATATATACATATCTTTCATCATCATTGTTTTATTCACCAAAATCCTCTATGAAGCTCACATAATAACCATGTGCAGTTAGATAACTCATATAACTAGGATCACTGTGTCATGTGATTTAGATATTGATCACCTCTTCCATGTTGTCACTCACTTAAACTTTCATTCATTGGATCAATGATAGTTGAAGGGATCACAAACTTGTTCATAACTTTATTTATTCTCTGTGAAGGAATGACAAACAATTTATAGATATATTTGTTAATTCACTAGGAACACTGAATTCATTTAATAATTATATAGATTCTATGATGGAGTTTTTCTTTCATTCTTCTTCACCTCTATGAGAATACCTTCTGACATAACTTTCTAAATAATTTCAAAATATCCTTGTAAAAACTATAACTTGATGTGGTAACATAAAAAATATCCTTCTTCCATTATATTCCAAAATAATTATGGAATAATACTTCTCTATTATGTAGAAATAAATTATTAAACACTAGATGGATCCCCAATGGATACCAATTCCATCATTATAAGATTTCAGTCCATTTTCTAGAATACAATATTCTTCCTCAATAGAATGAATATAAATATTCTTGAAACCAATTGATCGTCTCTCTGAATTATCTTCTCAATTTTCTCGATGCACAAGTTTTTTCATTGAGATTTTATGTCCACTATTTTTTTCATTCATGTGATGAATCATATGATCTACACTTTCACCACTTATTCAACCATGATTGAACCTTATGTAACATAAATATTATGGTACATAAATGAATTATTAATTATGAACATATCTTGAAATGGATATTATCATATGTGAGAGATATGAACGTCAATGATAACTCCCCCTAAAAATATATATATTAAAAAATTTATTTCCAAATATGAAAGAATGAAATTCATTAAAGGCACCGTTCCTTAATCGATGTCTTTACTAATAAACTCATCATGACCCATGATCATAGTATATTCATCAAATTCAATTCAACCTATGTAATTAACAATAACAACCTAGAAAATGAATTTTATGATATTTATGGACTCAAATTAAATATTCTAATTTATTTATGAAAAAATATTATGGAATATCCAATACATCAATATGGTTTAGGACACTCAGAATCTTCACTACTACAACATTGCTTGCTTCACTAAATTATTGAAATATATATCAGTGTTTTTATCATCAAAGGACATCATTTTTCACCTATCCAATTAATCCACATAGATGAATCTAGAATAAAACAACATATTTGATGTGATTTGTAGAAGAATATTGATTTATGTAGCTAACCCCTATAAGAAATAGTGATATATAGTTCATTGAAGACTATGAATATTGTTCATGTATATATAAGTGAATCTCATAACCCTATGTTAGTTAAAAAAACTAACATCTCGGGATCACCCAAGCTGTATCTAATATAGAACCCTCATGTGACTTGTTAATGATATTCCATGAATCATTCTGACATGAGTTATTTCTAACTATTGTAAAATATTTGAACTCATAGATTTTTAATTAATTATATCCTTATACCACTATGTAGATTCTTCGTACCCAAACCTAAGTAATTAGATCCATGTTCAATCATAATGCTCATACCATTACATCGTTCTACCCTTACATATCAACATGAAAAAATATATAGACTTACGTGAGTTATGAAACCCTTAGTTGGTTCCCAAGTTACACATACACATCTTCAATATTATTACACATGTACTGTTATGCAATCCCCCATACCATTACATATGCACCATTAATCTTCATATAAACTTATATATGCCTTCATACCCTTATCAAATAAAATTTTTACCTTCACACAAGCCTTCCTTATTCTAAATACCTATTATCATTGCACAAGCATACACTGACCTATTTAATTTGTCACATGATAGGGCCTACAATTAATCGAGCGGTTTTGTAACTATATACAATCATAAAATCATTCATGGATCCCTTTCACAACCTATCTTGTAATATTATGAGAGATTCTACTTCCTTATACGTATACACAATATTCGTGGATACCCTTACACAACTCCACATCTAAAATTATATACCCTTATTTATTTGTAGTTTTATTCTAAATTCCTTCCATTTTCTTTCTTATTAAGCCAAAAAATATAGACTTCATTGAAAATATCATGAACAACATAAACTTAAAAATTATTGATCTAATTAATATATATCTACTTTTTATGTATTAAAAATAAATATATGATATATAATGGATCCAAATCTAAAATACAAGAGGAATATACCACACATACTTTCAATATATCATCTTCTCAAAAAAATACTTTAAAAAATAAAATTGTCAAAAAATATACTCTAATGTTTTTTTGGGGTTCAATAATATCCCATTGAATTTAGGTCAAAAATATCATCTTGAAAGTATGACATTGAATCAATGTGAACTAATCTCCATTTTCATTTCTAAGGATTATTATCAAAATGTAAAAGGGGTTACTCCATGGTAGTCTACACCCACTATACTTCTTAATCTCACAGAAAAATCTACATTGAGGCAAGAAAAATTATACATCTATTCCAACATCATAGTTTTTTCCATTAAAATAATGTATTGACATTTAAGATTTATCCTCCTTGATAGAGAGAACATCAAAATTTTTTTAACATATCCCCTTTTAACTTTAAAATCATTTCCCCCATTATTTTATGGGATGAAACACTATGAAATCTCACCACACACTTGGGGATATATATTACACATTTTTAAGAAACTTCACTATTTGACATAAAAAACATTTAAATTATCCAAATCCTTTGAAAAAAAATGTTACTAAAGCCAAGCCCATCAATATTGAATTATATCATGAAATTCTCTAGTTTAAATGAACACTTTCTACAAGAGATATCAATAAAAACTATAATAATATTAAAAATGAGCTCTTTGTAGGAAATATGAGTTCTTATAAACTACAAAAATGTTTTTCTATGTACCTCGAAAATTTCATAGAACAATCAAAAAAACTTTGTATTTTCCATTTTAATAAAATCGTGTAACCTCCATCACATCACACAAATCCGTTATTATATAACATTAAAGTAATTAGTTGTTAGAAATAGGCCACAATATATATTAATTGACGTTAATTGATAATATTTTAACAACACCATTTAGAGGAGAGGAAAAATTTATGGAAATTATTTCATTTGAACCCCATTCAATTAATATTATTAAATGATATAAATAATTTAGATAAATCTTAATAGCCTTTGATGTTTAGAATAACTCTCCCAGGGTATTTGTGCATTGACAAATTTTATATAAAACATTATACTGTAAAAATGTAAGGAAAAATAATTAGTTAACATCATTCAATTTAGTAGATTTAGGATATCATGAATTAATTATATGATTCAAAAAAACCATTTCTTAATAGAAAAAATATATCATAAAAACTCTTTTTACAAAATAATTGTTTCCCATTCATATTCTTATAATTTTTTTGGCCTGATTCAATCAAATATCATAATTCCATATTTGGTAAACACATACAATTATTCATTCCATGTATTTTTTTCCGAGTAATACTCCCTAAGTATAAATCTTAGTAAAATTACCAATTTCCAAAGGATGTTATCAATAAAAATTTCAAGCCCTACTAAAATCACCACATTCTTGAACATTACAAGTTTTCAATATTTTCATTAAGGTCCCATTAAATGTAAATTTCAGAAAATATTTCCCCTAGATTTTACCTCCTCGTAAATTATACAATTCTTCTTAAATATTTAAACATGATAAAGTATGTGGGATGAGTTATACCTCTACGTTCCTCACATTGAATGATAGGGATGGTTAAGATGAACCTCCCCTTTATCATCCACCAATACATTTACATTTTATAGATTTCATTAACTTTATAGTGTCATATATTCATGTTATTCTTTACAACCTACTTATTAAAACTCAACCTCGTTCAAATGGGTCTTCCTTATCTTTTACCACATTCACTCTTCATTTCCTATATGTGAAAACTATCATACATATCTACATTAGGTCTTTAGATAATTGTGTAATTGATCACACTTGAATAGGGTGAATCATCATTTGTATCACTTAAGGATCTCACTTACATATTATTAACCATTAAAATTTCTTTTTATCCTCATAGGGTTTTATGTTGGACCTCTTTTGAAACTTTATTCCTTTATGGACTCTATTTACATAATGGATTTCAAATTCATTATTAAAATCATGTTCCCATCCTCTAACTCATAATTCATAGACGGATCAGCCACTTATTTTTTAATCCATATGTGTCTTCTTCTTCAATAATATAGTTTTCATGCATGCATATATTTGGTCGTTGATAAACCACATGTTGAGGCTCTGTCTAATATAGCATTACACTGAAATTATTTACCAGATATATATTCCATTTTTATGATATTAAATATCATTAAATTTTATACAAGTGTAATGTATCTACATGGAATCTTCTCTCTTTAGTGAGTTCATAACATTCTAAAAAATTTCATTTTTATTATTGTTAGGAAAAATGAAATACTTTTTTATAATAATCATTCCTCATTTTGGTTATTCTTTGATTGATATGTTGGTACCTTCATATCTCTTTTGACATCTTTTTTATTACATTTATTTGAATAATATAGCCATAATGGGACCACATATTGAAAAATAATACCACAAGATAGAGTTATTAATTTTAAGAATCACACTTCCATATTTCACATGAATTGACTCTTTTATTATAGGTTTTTGATATGTACAACTATTAATTTTGACACAAGTTGAGAGATCTTTTTGGGAGACCATCATAATCTTTACATTTTATGTGTTTATCCTCTTCTAAAAACCTCTAATCTTCCTATTTTTTCAATTTTTATATCCATAATGTTTATATTTTATCAAATATCTATATATAATTATTTATATTATTCTTGTTGTGTTTGATGAGGTATGATTCTAGCCCCCAAATACATCACCATATTCATTTGCTTCACGATATCTATGGAATTCACATCATTCATATCACGTTTCACATTAATAATTCCTCCAATTTTCATCTTGCTAATATTAAATTCCAATTATTTATTCAGCATATTATTATTTTTCAAATAAAAATTCATCAATAATTGTGTAGTATAATATAATAATGATACACTACTGATCCTCATTTTCATTTAATGGTAATTCCCTGGAATATAAAAATGATTTTGTTTCATCTTCATCATAACTGTCACATATATTTTTCATCTACAAGAGTGATATTAAAAAATAATATTCATTATCTAAATGAGGTTAAAATCATGTATTTCATAATTTTCATATTTTATGTTAGCTATAAAACCTATGTTTTGGGATGAAATCATATTTCTCTTATTATTATTTCCTATTAATATTAGGAAACAATCACTTGACCAATATAAGTTACCAAAAATCTCTTCTAATTATATCCCCATTTATTTTTAAAACATGAAATGATACAAATTTCAATGAAATTATTCCTCTAGATCTTTTATTGATTTGTTTTTTACCAAATAATCAACTAACTGTTTTATTTCATCTTTTAAAAGATAAATATCTGTATCATCAGATGAAAAATTATACCTTTTACTGCATCTCAATAATATCAGTAATAATATTCCATGAACATGATAAACTCATTTTTAAATGTTCAAAAAATAATTAAATAAATGAAAGGATTATTCATTTTTTCCACATTCAATACAAATTCAGATCATGTCAAACCAATTATAAATAAAAAATAATTCATTCCATTTGATTTTTATTAATAGACTTGTACGAGGGACTTGGAAGGAGATTACACTATTGGTAGTTGGGTGTGAATTCTGGTTTTCACATTCAATAAAGTTTAAAAAATTCATTTATTTTTTATCCCACATACCCTTCATGGACATGACCTATCAACCATTGGTTTAATTTTTATGATCATTTAACTAATATTCATTATATTTATTGATATCATTTTTTTGATTAAGAATAATGTAAATATAGACATGAATATTTACTGATTTCATGATGACTGGAATAAATACATGGAGTATGCATCACCATTGTGTCATACGCCAAAATACATTATTAATCACACTAATTACACAAGTTTAAACTAGAATACTGATAAGTCCATGATCATTTAATTACAAAATCAAGGGATATACCACTATTTCTATATGGTTACTCACTCAAAGATTCCTTATTTTGATCGATACAAATTTAGCAGTATGAAAAAACTCAAATTCCATTTCCTACTACATCTAGAGGTATCAATTTACCATTTATGGTTATACAAGTCCCTTTTTGGAAAATACTAAAAACATTTTTAAACAAGGTAGATTATCAGTTATCATTTTTCTAGACCGGTTTGACACCTTTGTGAAAATAATTTCATTAAAAACATTCCCTTTTCAAAAATATCCCTGAAACTTGATCACCATTGTATGGGTGTCGAAAACAAAATCATTCAACATTACATTCAACAACAAAATATTAACAAATCATTACATTTATATGGACACAAAATCCACCTTCTTGAACATTGACAATATCTCAACTGGATTCCAACTCTATAAAAAAACAACAGTCCCTTTACTTGAAAAACTACATAATCTACATTACATGGAATTAAAATCATTTGGAAACAATGTGATCATCTCTCTCACCACTATTATTTGTTTTATAGATGTTAATGTTTTCCAAAAAGATTATATTACTCCAATTTATATTTGGTAAATAGAATATCATATGATCTGGGATTTTTTCTTCTTGTATAGTCTTTATCACATGTCCTGTGACATCAATTTTTATAGTCAGAAATGTATCTTAAATTATCATTGTGTCTCAATATCAATATAATCATATGGTAAATATGTTAATTATGTTTACAAAATAACCTAATAATATCTTCATAGGTGAACATATATTTTTTTATCTTTAAATATAGAAAACATTCTATAATATTCACTATGATCTTAGTCTTTATCCATTATTTATTTGTAGAACATTATAATAATATCATACTCAAATGTAGTTTTATCCCACCATCTTAGAATATACACATAAATCATGCATTTTATTAAATATAGGGATTCCCATGAAATATGATCATTTATACACACATGGATAATACGACATAATGATACCTCTATAAGATGTAGAACTTAATAAATATTTGCAACTATAGTCTAGCATACTTATCTGCATTATTAAAATATCTCAAATAGAAGAACACTATCAAATATAGGTTATCATATATAAAATTTATCCATATTTCCTAATATATATGTGGATGATGTAATCATTTGGAGACATATCTGATTTCATATTCATATATCAAAATTACAAAGGAAAATATGGTAATTTTTCCATTGTGAATCACAAAGTGAGTTTCTATATAGAAATGAAAAATGTATCACTTTGGAATGTGAAAAACCTCATCTTATCTAGATCAAAATATTTGTATCGAGATAAAAACCCATAGGAAACAGGTTAAATATGATTTTTAGGTAATCCTTATATGATCTTATTCAAAACCTTATATGTGATTTGTAACTGCAACATTGTGACCTCCCGGACCCGGGTTCCACATAGAGGTGCCAATGCCTGTTGGGCCACATGGCCTCAATCACATATCCCAAATTAATAGAGGATACAAACTAAAACCGGGGGGCTATAAGAATGTTCAAGGGATGAAAACACACTTTTTACTGGAGTATAATAGTGTTATAAGTAATTGATAAATATAGTAATTAGTATAACATAGAATAAGTAGTGGAAAATGATGAAAATAACCATGAATTGAATAAAAATCGTGGATTACATGGATAACAGTAGTATACAGCAGTACTATACATAATGTTATAAAAAGGAAAATTTTATCCTATCATCCGGATCTACGTCCCAATCAACTTGTACCAACTTTTATCCAAATATATTACATAAGGTCACCAATCCATATAGGGATTCTTCCCCTTATCTACACCTACATGCATATAGTCTTACCTATTTCCATAGGCGGCCAAGATAATGTGTTAGATAATAACAGTAGACCATCAATAATGATGTCTATAATACCCAGTCTGAGTAGAAAATAAGGATGTGTGATGATATAATAATGAAAATAAGTAACAACAACTATAAATGGGTTTGGTCATATTTCTGATGAAAATCGTGATGACTATACCCACATCATCCCATGCTAGTATATCTTTGAACAACTATCGTGGTACGCAACAACAATCATCATGTTTATAAGGGACACAATTAATAGTAATAGAGTAGTACAAGGGATGTATATAACCAGTTGAAAAAATAGGGATGTCATATCCATTCTCACATAATAGGGATTTTATGCCTAGTATCACATATAGGGAATCCATTCCAAAAATCTCGTATAGACAAGTCATTCCCCGTAACACATATAGGGTCACCAGGCCCAATAACACAATAAGGGACATCCTATATATTTACTACCATAAGGGAAATCATGCATTTATAATATAATATGGGTCTTCATACATGTAGAGTATAACCAAGGATATCATATCTGTATAGTATCGCATTTTAATGTGGTTCATCATACCATTTTGATATAATTTTTGAGGGAAACTATAAACAAAATTATATACCATGTATAAGGATCATTATTCCCAATTTATATAATTAAATAGTTTCTCCATGCTGAATGATCCTTAGTAATAATAACCATTGGCATTAATATGAACCATGGAGTAAATCAAATGCCATTGACATTTAATAATGAAATGGTAGTAACCAATGTACCATTTTTTGTAGGTAAAATTAGATCACCACTCACATAAATTGAATTCATCAAAATTTTTATGGATACTATTAATGTCATAACACATTATATAATACACTAATAAATGGAATCATCATTTAGGAAAAAATATGAACACATTATTAGCTGTTTCCAATGAAAAATCTTGAAAATGGAAATCCCTAAAGAAGAAATGCCCAAAGGTATGGACTACTCCTTTTTAGTGGTGATAGATATGATCTATGTTATAAAAAGTAATAAAATTCTAGGAATATGCAATTTAAGGAACCAAACAATGAAAACAACATGTATCACAATGACAGATATTATAAAACCTCATAATTTGAGAGATAATTAATATCCCATATACCATGTACTCTTAGAACTATAATCATCTAGGATTTCACATTATTTTGTAGTGATTCAAAGAGGATTCGGAAATAGATCATTAACTTGAAAATATAGCATATGATCCATCACCTCGATAAGTCCATTGAGAGGAATAAAAAAGGGAACATAAAAAAACAAATAAAGATCCTAATAGTGGTTATCCAACAAAAATTATCGAAGATGAAATAATCATCAGACTAGAGAGTTATCAATAATCCTAAATTTAGGTTGTAGAGTGCTGAAAAAAGGGAAGGACCTCATTGCCTATTTTTGAATATGTTAAGCGAGAGGGAGTGGTTTAGCTTATACATCATTAAAGGAAAATTCGTATATTTCCCAAAAAACAGTTGTCACACGGTATTCCAAACATTGCACCATCCATTAACCTCCCACTACATTAAGAGAGTACCAACATGGTTATGATGCATAGTTGGGGAAGCTGTGAGCCAGCCATGTGAATGTCATCTGCTAAAAATTGAAGATATTATTCATGAGTGTTAAACCGCTAGTTCATGTCTAGGGAAAAAAATCTACATGTATTCACTGCACTATCTAGAGCCACATGTCTAGAAGAGACTATCGGGGTTGGTGTACAGAGTTTCAAAATATATTATGTCCCAATTTATCTCTCCATTGGACAGGGTTCTATGCTTCACAAAAACGCCAATACTCATGAAACAATTATAACATCACATGAATTCCATGTTAAGTCCAAAATAAAATGATTATATAAAAATTAAACTGGTTTTTATCTCAAATAATGAATATTTTCTCACACACTTTCCCCATTAATATAACACTTCCAAAATTTCACCTTCATAGAGACAAAAAGCATCATTAGAAAACAATTTTGGCCACATAGCATGTACTTCACCCTCTTTCTCTAGCATCTCATCATTTACCCAACCGTGATGCCAATGAACCCATAAGAAAATGGATATAATGACCTAATAAAACATTATTAACATATCTAATGTTCCATATAGGATACTCTTCATAATTTACCTCAAAATCTTTCATAACGTTATCAAGATAAACAAAATGATATGGTGCGATATGATAATGATCAAGCTATGTGACGTTGAAGACGTCATGCATGGAAAAATACCTCCAAGTTAATAATAACTTATAGAAAAATGACATTAATCAATCCATAATCTGAAATGTCCTTAAAAAGATATACAAGATCTTACATGGCCCATGGATCAATCAATGCCCATGTCTAGGTGATACCCACAATAATACATGATCCCTAACCTCGAACACCAGCGTTTGTCAATGATGATCGACATATTATTTATTTATAGACACAGAAGTATAATTACTATTCATTATGAACTAAACATACATCATAATTTCCAGAATGATATGTGGATCTGATATCCCTACATCTTTGTGCTCTAACCATCATAGCAGTGAATGATAGAGCATTCTGTGAAAGGCCTTAGAGGGATCCATCTATATCATCTCCTAAATACAATTATTGTATGAGAACTAGAAATTAGGGATGTGCCTCTCCCTAGAACTTTTTAAATCAATGACACATGCTTGGAGAATGTCCTCTATATCTTGTATAGTATGTTATGGCTGAACATTTGTTTTAGGTTAAAGTGTTATAATCAGAAACACTTATGTACTCATAACAATATAAAGGAGCTACTAAAAATTCCATGTAAATATAATGTCACTCTCTAAAATGATAGTATGAGGGACCTATGTATTCATATAATCTCATAGAAATATAATCCTCCCATATCATCAATTGATAATGTCTCCCATATTTTTGAAGGAATTCAGATTCTTTCTTTAGTTGATCGACAAGAAACAAAACAATTTCGCTAACTCGAGGTGATCATTTTAATATAAATAAAATAACCTTAGAAAAATAATCCCATTTCTAATATGTGACTAGTAATTGATTTAACAATCCAACAAGTCACTACTACTCTGCATCCACCTTCTGAATGGTGGATCACCTAGTAATATATGCTTATATCTGACACTTTATTTCTTTCCACAAATACTATACGTGACTATATAAATAGATTTTGGAGATAACTGGGTAAACATACCAATGTGAGGAATGTGAATCCTTAATCATACCCTCTATCATATTAGTGGGAACCCATATACACCAATATATAGAAATGATTTCATCATCATAGATATACAAATCCTGATCTGTGTCCCCTCCAAAAATACTTTCCTGTATGACCAAGACTCGATGTTTTGAAAACTACAATATCCTCACATTTTCCTAAAGTGAAGAGGAAATTGATAGTGATACACGTAAAAACCATCCAAGAAGGTCCTAACACTATATATGAATATTAAAAAAATCCATAATTTGTTATTCACTACAAACCATTGGAATGTCATTGGTCTTAGTTATGCTACTCCAAGAATCGAAAAAATTATTACAGCTCATAGTCATATAGTAAATATCAATGTTAACGGACTGAAGATATTCAACCAATTTCCACTACCTGATATTTATGTCTCACTATGTAAAAATATACCTAGGAACTTGTGGTATGAAAAAACTAAACAAATGCTCTCCCAGGATGTAATGCCTCTATCATTTTATGGTATGTTCCCAAAAATGTAATCTCAAGATCATGCGTTGTGTAATTATAATCATAAGTCCTTAACTAACGTGACCAGTATGAAAAGACTCTAACTTCCATCACATGAATAGCTCCTAGCACGAATCTAGATGTGTCACAATATACCTTATAACTTTTTCTCAGCCTCGGAGGGACCAAATTGGAGCTGATGTCTATCTCTTGTTCATCCTCTAAAAGGCTATGTCCCAACATTCAGACCATATAATAATAACACCCTTCCTTACTAAGACCATAATAAGTTCTTCTTGTAATTAATGGTCCTAAATAAATTTATTTTTGTAAACAACATACCCTAAGAAACTATGTCTATGAAATATGTTTATAGGCTTCTCCCAGGTAACTACTACTCTATCCAACACAAGTTCAAATAAAATTCCTACCTCTAAGATGATATATACCAATACATTTACCATGTTGAACCATAATTGAATATTACCAATCTTATCATACATATGGTGCACTCTTAGTGTATTTTAAAAGAAATCGAGATGAGTGGCATGGTCTCTTCATGTATAAGAAAACACCACGATTTCATTTGTAAATACCATGACAAGTGAATAATGATAGGGATGACCGAAATTATCACCAAATCCATGAATATGGATGGAACATTCATAATAATTATAATTTTTGTGATATAATCATATAATATATACTAAATACATAAATCTATACATTGAATATCCAATGGTCTAACATGAACATCATGATAGCTCATCCTTTGGCTATCATTGAGAATACCCTTTCTCCTTCGAGTTGGTCAAACATATCATCAGTATGAGTTAAAGGATACTAGTATTTCACTATAAACTATTTCTAATTTTTATAATCAACTCAACGCACGGGGGTTCAATTTAAATTTATAGATAAAAGACTGGTGAACCCCAGGGACATGTATGGGTCCTTATAAAACCCATTGCTTTTATGTTCCCTAGCTAGATATTGATCTTCTTCAATTTTCTAATTTCCAAAATTTAAGGAGGGGTGGATGATGGTGTTGCTCTAGGAACTAGATTTATATTAAATTCAAAAAATATCTCATGAGGTTGTCATAAAAATTCCTTGGGGAAGACACCCCAATATTAGTCCACTATAGAAGGGAACTTAATATGTTGTAGTGGTTGATCCTCTGTGTATTTTCTAGAAATATGGATGGTCACTCTGCCTCGACCAAGATGATATGGTCTATCTCTACCAGTATGGACATCACACCCATAAATTTTGAATATATGTCATGCCCTATGAAAAAGTATATGACACTCTCCATCGATAATAGTACACATGGTCATGATAGGGAACCAAATACTTCATCTTGAGAATGATTTCCAATCCTTTCGTCATGAGGATGAAGAGGTTCCATGTAAAATTTTGAATTCCTACCTTACGAGGGAATTCATTTAACAAACGTATAATCTATGATCATATACTCAATGGGGTATCATGCATCACCAATCCAAAACAAATACTCAACATGAAGCTCAAGGATCTCCGCAACATGAAAAAAATATGAATGAATGTGATGCACTTGTATAGATTATGTAATAAATAATAACAGAGGTTAATGGAATTGTACGTCAAACATTATATGTCCCACTATACTCATAATCTAGTATAGGTTGTGGTAATTAAATATGACATGATCCATAGTCGTGTACTGCTTCATGACTACCTGGAGTAGTGCTACTAAGATGGAGCTATTTTTATAGTCTAGCTACCACAACCATTGTCTCCTTATATTCATGTACATCTAGTAGTACTCTATCTACCCACTTGGTGGCATTCTGCTAACCGTACTCTTGAAGGTCTATCTATCATGAATCCTCTCCCACTATGAAAAAATGGGAATATCCTATTAAATAACAAAATATGCCTCTACCTTCTACATACCTACACTCTGCAGGGTATCATGGACCCCATGGCCTATTATTTATTGGAATACCATACTATGGAAAAATCACATAATTTTCTATCACTGTCAAAGGGGTGTCACTACTCATAAAAATAGTCTGAAAGTACAGATTCTGACCAATAGTAGAACCACTACGCTATCTGTGTTCTGGATTTTCCTTGCTCACACTGTCTTCTTCCCTTCAGATCCTCTTAGTGAAATGGTTTTGGGTAACTTTTGAAGATTTAATATTCATCCCAAATAAATTTATTTAATAATGAATTTGTTTCCTCACAAAATCCAAAAATCATCTCTCTATCAAGGTACTATCCGCAATATATGTATTAATAAAGCACTTATGCTCTATAAAATTATTGGAATAGTCAAAGATTTCCATTGATTCCAATTTAATGTTCTTGAACATCATAGACTGAGTACACCTCAGGGACATAGAGAAGAAATAATCAAATAATATTAACTATAAATCGCTTCAATGAGGTTTCTCGATACTAATGGTCCTGAATAAAAATAACCCACAATTGTTCTGTGGATCATCATAGAATATAATTAGAGAGTTTCACTATCCTATCTAGAGGTGTCTCTATATACTCAAATATAGACACAATTATCTTGATCCATGAAAAATTAGCATGTGTTCCTCTATCACTTGAATGGATAGAAAATATTTCTTCAAGAACCCCCGATTCAAGAATCCTAATGTAGGGGTAGATCATAGAGCTCCATGTATGGTCTACATAATCTGTATGAAATATCATCCAAACCAATAATCATATCCCATATTAAGAGCATGAAGTGGGTCCATATGAGGTACTACTAGAGGTAAATATTGATTTTCAAGGGTCACCTCCTATGGGGAATGCTCATCCCCACCAACCTAGAATATTACTGAAGGATGACATGGTGAAAGTACTGTACAATTTACAAACACATGCATGAGAATACGTTTGATAACATCAATAATCCACTGATATATAATAGAATAGGTGAAAAGTATTTCTATGTAATTGTTATATCCATATTCCAACTCAATGAGTTGGGTCTATGTGATATAATCATTAATATAGATGATGAGTGATGCAACCCACATCCCAATACCAAGGTTGAAACTAGATCAATATATATGTCTTTTTGTTTTTCGATTTAATTTCATATTCATAATTACATTTAAACCTAATTTAAAGGGACAAAATAAATGGTTCACCACTTCCAATCCAAATAGTCCCATACACCTTATGATCCAAGGTGTGTTAACCATCTAATCTATATCCTAACATATTCCAATCCATGGAGCATATGGTCAATGACTCAACATGCCACAATAGACTTCATAGGGTGTCTTATATAGACTATACATCAACACAGTATTAGGTTGTAGAGAAAACACTTTTTACAAACTATTTTTTCTCATTCACATCCATTTATAATTATACATGAATAATTATATTTTTAATAATCAATGAACTCATTGCATTAATAGGAAAAAGTGGCATAATGCCCATATATGGCAAGGAATATTCCTGGATTATTAAAATCGCAAAAGGTTCCTAATATAATGGATGATAAATGAATACCTCCCACATCTAATCAATACATGTATAAAATAAAACACTCAATTATATTAATATTAATATCACAATTCATGTGATCCACCCAGTAGATGAAGGAAATAAATTGTAAAAGAAAAATACATGAAAATATAAATTTTTATTAAATATAATTTGTGTTTTCTCCATACATGGGTTAACTAGTCTCTATAAAAACTCATTACCAAATCCCATAACCATTCTAATATCATTTCAATTATATCATAATAATAGAATAACATAATAATGTTTTTGATACGTCATTGTCTCATTGAATATTCGGGTGCCACTCGATGGTGCCCTGAGCCTAGTGGGCCACATAGCCTCAACCGAATCTACCTAAACAATAGAGGCTAACTAATTTAAGTGAGATCCATGGGTGTGTTTTTAGGGAGAACATTCCATCATTACTAGAGTATCACAATGGTACAATCAATAAATAAATAGTGGAAGTTTTATAACAATGAATAAGAAGTGGAAACAGACATAAATAACCATGCAATGAAAAATTATAAAATGTAGTAAATTGAATCATATATAGAAGGATGATAATGTATGTCGAGTATCTATATTTTATAAAAGCATGGATATAAGAAAAAGGAAACCATAGTATAAAAAAAGATACAAAAATTGAAACACTATCATAGGATCCTGAGCAATATCTTAGTCATGTGCTTCAAGCTCTATCATTAGAAATTCTATAATGTCATACATTTGTAAAGTATTATTCTCTTTATCCACATTATTATGAATATTGTCTACATAGGCTCCATAAGTAGTCCATATAGGGTGTGAGATAAATTCAATACTCCAGTACAATAATTTATATAATTATAGTTTGAGTATACAATATGGCAGTGTTCAGATATAAAAATGAAATGTAATAATAAAAATTGTAAATGGGTCAGGTGTAGTTGCTGAAGGACACTAGGCTGACACTACCTACTTGAGCCTGTACTGGTAAATATTTGAACACATATCAAGGGACGCAATTCAAGATATCACAATTATAAGGGATGAAATTCATATTATTACAATATTAAATGGGATTCCATGCCCAGTATCATAAAATAGGAAATCTATGACTGGTATCATCGAATTTGGATTCAATACCTAATATCATGTATAGGGATTCCATTCCAAGTATTACATATTGGGATACCATGTACATTATCATGTATAGGGTCTCCATAAATGGAATCATAGTAACGAACAAGATGCATGTATAGTATCATAAGGGACATCATGCCCATATAGCAACCCATGGGACTTCATGCCTGCATAGTATCAGATGGGGAGTCATGACCATATAGATTCAAATTTTTATGAGGGTGGTAATTCACATTTTATATAATAGAGGGATTCCATGACAATTTATATATATTTATATATCATGCATATTGGTTATCATGGCCAATTTTAAAATTTAAATAGGGTCACCAAGCCCAAAAATTATTAGTAATAATATCCAATGGATTTAATTTAAACCAAGGTATAATTCATTCATAATTTACATTTAATAATTACATGTTCATAACCATTTTCTAATTTTATGTGTGTGATGTGGTACAAATAATATCTTCATTTCAATTAGTAAAAAATTTCATGGGTACTAGACGTGCTATGAGTCTTCATTTAATTCATATCAAAATTGAAGAACCATTTAGATGTAATTATAAACACTACGATATGTGTTTGTGGTGTAAAAATTTAGAATCCAAAATGTCATAAAGAAGGAACACCTCATGGGATTTCCCACACCAGGGTAGTGTGCCTCAACATTATTTGGTTTTTAACAAGTCAACTAATTCAATGGATGTTAAATTTACAGAAATGCACATTGAAACCATCCTTCAACACAATGACCATATTAGAAAACATCAAAACAAGAGGGATAATCAAACACCCATGTACCACACACTCATAAAACTATTCCAATAAAGTATCATCTATTGAGTTTTTTAATATTTGAATCAAATGTAATAACATATCAATGCCTTGAAAATGTGGCATATGATCTCACACCTCGATAAATACATCAAGGGGATGAAAAATAGAGGATAGAGAAAAAAGAATAGAGATCTTACTCATGTATATAAAATGAGACTGATATTAGGTGAAAGTGCCATTGAATTATTGAATTATCAAGTATACTAGCATTAGGCATAACAGAGACAAAAATTTGAGGAAACCCACTTCCAGTGGTAGAATAATATTAAATTGATCGTGGGTTATCTTATAAATTATTACGAATAGATTCTATATTTTTTCAACCAAACATGAGGACACAGTTTGGATTAATGGTTTCCAAAAAAATTCAATGTGTGTGCCTCTTAGTTCTTATGGAGGGAACCCACATGGTTATGAAATAAAATTAAGAATACAATGCTCAAAATGTGCGATTTTTTAAAATTTTAAAATGTTCAATTATTCGTAATATATATCATTTATTGTTTAATATATTTGTACAATCCACCAAAATGTGATAAAGGGAAGACCCACTAGTGAAGAAACACTTTATTATAATTTTCTTAAATAACATTAGTTAAATTGTGATGGTAATCTCAAAAATGTAAATTTTTTGTTTTTCACATAATATTGTTTACAGAAAAATGGGAGATCATCTAAATAAGAATTATTAGAAGGTATTTAACATTTATTTTTATGAAAAAATGAAATCCTTCATACAAGATTTTTCACATTATTTTCCATAAAAATAATGTGTTTTGGGGCTTTTAATGCTTGTTTTATAAAAACTGAATTTTGAAAAATTCTTTCAAATTTATTTAAACGATTAAGATTTATAAAACCAGTGATTAATGTTTTTATATTTTTTTAAAATATATTAATATAGGTTACTACCACTTCATAAAATCACCAAGAACACCAACAAAATCACTATTTATGACAATCAATAATTGAAAAAGCTAATTGAAAACATTTACATCATATTTTTTTCAAATAACATATTCATAAAATAAACTACATTAAATTTTTTTTGACATTGATAATATTATAAAATTAAATTTTATTTTAATTTCAATTGTGATTCTTAAATGGCATATTTTTTCTCAAAAAATGACATTAGATGGTATAAATTTTTTGTAAAAATATATGTTCTTTGAAATATATGATTTGTATTTTAACTAATAATTTAAAAAACAATTATTGTTCCAGAAATTATTATCTCCGGAATTAATCGTATAACATAATGCATATGTTTTAAACCGACACTAACATGATGAAACTAAATTTATGAAATAACATTTTTAAATAACAATCATTATATGTGAATTTGAAAACATAAATAAAATTATATCAAAGATATCGACCTGAAAATTCTCATATTAAATATTTTATGGTTCTACTATTGAAAATTGTGCCTTTTTGAACCAAATTACAGACCTAAAATAATTTAAATTATTAATTATATATTTTTTTCTTCTAAAAAAATATTAAACAACTAAAATATCAAAATAATAACTAATCCATTTATAAAATTCTAACTTTTCATAAAAAATTACCCAAAAATACCATAATCAATATTCCTAACATTCATTTGGTAAAAATATTCATTACATATAATGTATGCTTAAATATTTAAATCTATTTATTATGAAATATATAATTAAAATTAGTTCTTAATTATAAATATGTAATTTGATGTTATATAATTGTAAAACCCACAGTGTAATTTATATATTTATTTATCTTTTAGAAAAATATTCAATGTCAGTATATTGGTCTTGGTATTACATAGCTGTTGAAATGAATACTAGATCAATAAAACCCAAACATCGAGTGAAATCATAATGTATTAAAATCATGTGTAGATACTTTAGTGCATGTTTAATAAATTAATTCTATATAATATTTTTATAAAAAATGAAGTTAAATTTATATTATAAATGTTGTTATATCAAAGTCAACTACAATATGGGTATGATGATAACAAAATCCATCATAACATCAATGATTTCATTTATAAATATATTAAATGTATATTATCTTATAAAAATATTATCACTTATTTGAAAATCATAATAATTAATTAATATTGTAGAACTAAATTTTAATTGTGTATAAAAAAATTTAATGGGCTATCTCAGAGTATTGGTTTCTAAAATTTTTTATTATATTCCAATGATTCATTTGTTATTAGAGACCCATATATTTTATTGTGTATGTAATAATTATATGTAAATATGATTTAATTATATGTTAATATGGAATAATATGCATATGAAATATATCAAAATTCAAAAAATACTCCTTAGACAATATAAAAACAGAATAAAACCCTTTTAATTTATGGTCACCCCCTCTGTAGGAAGCTATACTAGGGAAATTAGATCAATAATATTTTTTACCTGTACTTTTAAAATACTCATACTCTAAACCTAATGATGTACATAATCCTATAAACTCTGTACAATTTTTATGCTATAATTTATAAAAGGGATCCCCTATAAGAATCTAATAGTATACAATCATGTATAATCAAGGATGTGGAATATTTGGGAAGGAAAATTATATAGAATACCTCTGTTTTATTATTTTAATAAGGTTAGAGCGTATAAAATATTTAAATATATAATCTATTGACTCATCCAAATAACATGGTTCATCCTTAAATGATTCTATTTATCCCTTTTATTTAGACTCATTAAATGTTTTACAGTAAAGGGATAAAATATGTCAAAAAGATAACCTCCTCATATCCTTTGACTTTGAGTAGGTGTTCTAACTATCTAAAATCTATTTTATGAATAGTCTTCTCACCCTCTAAAAAATAAATCACGTGTTCATTTCTCCTGAAGGATATCATGATATTATATTTTAAAATTTATTTGATATTGGAATTAATTTAAAAATCGAAATATTGAAGAAGATTAATATGTTATTATAACAATATTATCAGCATCATGTTTTTTAGGAACTGTAATAAAAATATAATTTTTCATCATCCTTATCCATTTCCATATTTCCTTAAAAGGTAGGATATGGATGGTCTTACATAGCTTCATCGGAGTAGTTACATTTATTTTATATTAATTGATTAATGTTTTCATTAATGATTTTCACCACTAACAAAGTATAAAATTCACATAACAATGTATGAGTGTATAGATTATATTACTAGGGCTCACATTGTGCTTAGTTAAATAAATATTTTTATATGTAATCATTTATGAAAAATATGTATTCAAAAATTAAAAAATGAAATACCATAAAGAATTTCTCCAACTGATATGTAATAAACTTCTCCAATGTCTATGTATCTATAAAACCAAACATAAAAAATAGATATTTATTATGTTTTATCTTATATATAAAATAATATGTCATATTTTTCATAAAATAATTCTATATTGTTTCTCTAAATGATATAAACTTTTTCCAAATTTTATTCATCTCTTGGTAGCCAAATTTCATACATATTTGAATAGGTTTAATATTATTCATATAAAATGTCCAATATTCAAACCTATGGTAATCTAAGTAAATTGGTTTAGAAAATTTAACAATATGGACTCCCATAAATAAATAATTTTTATGTTATGAATGCTCCTTTAATAAGAATGTATAATAAATATCCTATGATAACTTTTTCATTTCTAATAAATATATAATATACATGGAATGTGGGCCAACTAGATGTCCATTGACATCAAAAACAATTATCATCATTTTCTCACTATGTGAAAGTGAATGTTCTAGTAAACTTTTAATTTCACACCAACCAACAATATGTATAATAATATATAGATAAGAAGAATGGATTATCATTATTTTATGAAATAGTGCTTTATTTTTGTAAAATTATTTAATTTATTCTGAATAATTTATTTGAAGAAATGGACACAACTCAATTCCCATATCTCAATGTATGTTATATATAAATGTTTATTTTATTTCAAAGAAATTATTTGTATCCATATTTGATTTAAATTATATTATTTTTAAATAAAAAATATAAATATTTATCACCAAAATAAAAAAAATTAATGTTATCCTTTTCAAAAAAAATAACTTATAACTATAAACAATGATTATAATATTTTGAAAAAATGAACGAAATAATTACCATTTATAGTTGTTTACTTTTAGTACTTGAATATAACTATAAATAAAAATGTTATAAAAGGAAAATTTTTATTCATTATAGAATGAAAATTATAAATATTTTTTAAAAATAAAAGAACATTACATAAAAAGAAAAATATATAAAATAGGCAAATGAAAATGATGAATCTAATAAATTTAAACTAAAAAATGTATGCCTGAAATTAGTTAATATAAATATTGTTTGAAAATTGTTGAAATGAACAATATATATATATATATGTGTATATATTTTAAAATTTTAACTTATTTAACTATGATTTTTTTTCAAAACCATATTTACTTGGTTAATTATGAGACTGATGATGTTATTTACAGTATCCCTTCAACGTGATCAGGTTAGGTTGTGTGCGATATGTAATCAAATTCGTTTTTATCCACTTGTAATATTTCACAAAAGAATGAAATATCACATTATCCTTTAATATTATCATCATTTTCATAGCTCAAATTTATCCCCCCCCCCCCAAATGAAATATATTTATCATTCAATGAATCAACAAAAAAATATATTTATTTTCCATGTGTATCCATGATAAATGGTTAATCATTATAACTAAATAATTTTTTTCAACTACTTTCTATTTTAATTATTTATATTTTACACAGTTGTTACTATAAACATAGTTACACAAACACACACATACTCACAATTTAACAAAATCAATCTCCCACATTTCATCAAAAATTAATATATATTTTGTGGATAAATAATTTAATATTTTATATTTAAGACAAGAAAATTGTTGTTCTTCAATGAAAACCATTAATCCACGTTATTTTTGGTTACCCATTTCATATGTATTTTTTATGTATAATATGTCACTAATATAATAAAAACTGTAACATGTGATTCGATTAATACATGACCCCATATAAATTATTTCAATGATATTGATGCATATAAATTTTGTGTTTATTTTCTCATTAATCCATGATAATATGTATTTTTATTTTAATTCATCAGACGATTTTTATGTAATGTTTGATATAATGTGTCATGATATAACCTCCCCATTAGAATATAGTTATCATATAACACCATTTGTATCCTATAATATGTTGGTTACATTTCCCAGCACACCAAATACTATTTTCCATGAGGGTCACCTATCAAGCCAATGATTCCCCCAAATCCAGCTATTGTACTTCCGATGATAATCTTCCACAGTCACTCTATCCAAAGAAAATTTTTGAAGTAGTCAACCATTCTAAAACAACTCCAATGAAAACCTGATTAACTATTGAGTTATACTCAGTAATTCTCTTGAAATGAATTTTTCACCTAGTAGATATGTGTAGTTACATTTAGTATTTTACTTCAAAATAATCAATAGGTGGTACACTCTGAGTGAACTAAATCACAATTCCCCCATTATGGACCATGCACCTCAAACCCATGTTGTGACAATGGGATTCGGGTATGTATAGGATTTTCCAAAAAAATTCCTAATCCAACCACCTTGGTCCGTGAAAATTGTTATCTAATCCTATGGGCCTCATGAAATACATTGATTTCCATTCTTAGTGTAACATTGTGAAATTTTTTAAATAAAATATTTTCTAATTAGTTTAAACATTATGGTATTTTTCACTTCATGCAACATTGAATATTGTTATTTAAAGCACTATGTTTGGACTCCATTATACGCAACACCATGTTACTCTTTCACCACACAAAATAGATATATTATATGGGGGTACACACAACACTATATATGTATTGTGATACACACAATGTCGTGTTCATTCCATAGTTTTTTTTTCATGCAAGGCCATGTTTCTACCTATCATAAATATATTATTAACATGATTTGAAAAATAATATTATACCTATCACCTAGCCATTATAAATGAAAATATGAATAAGATTTTCTAAATTATGAAATATTGATATACAAGAATTTATAAATCAAATAAAATGGTTATAAATTTGTATATAAGAATCTATGTACTATTTTAAAATAAATAAATTACTTCTCTATGCAATATATTATTTTAATTAGGGACACAATTTTATATGAATAAATATAATAAACCACATTTGATTAATGTTTTTTTAAAACAATATATTATATATTCAAAAAATATTTTTCTTAAAGATCCGAAAGATTTTATTGGAATGCAATAAGAATTAATTCAATTTTATTAATAAAAAGTTTTATTTTTATAAAAGGGTTTCTACCACATTTTAATGAAGAACCCATTTTAAATATGATTGTTGAATTTTTTTTATTTTTTATTTGTAAAAAAATTCCATTTTTTAAATATAAATATAAAAATTTTCTTTGGGTGGATTTTTGTTTTTACAAAGAAACATCATTTTTTGATGACCAATGAAAAATCAAAAATTTTATTATAAACTGCTTTTTTCAACTAATTTTTTAATCGAGAAAATTATATATTAACTTTATTTAAATGAATAATTATTTAAAATATACATCTATTACTCTAATATATTTCATATTAACAAATATTAAATTGATATTTGATATAAAAACATTCCAATATTTTGTACCTTTTATCTTTAAAACCAAAATTTTTCATCCAATATGTAGGATTAAATTTAAATTAATTTCAGCCCCTTCTGGTATTGGAAGTTGGAAAAATGGATTATATATTTTTAATCATAGTAATTTATAATTTCTAATCAGTTATAAATTTTTATAGTCAAAAAATATTAGTTAATTGAATTTAAATTAATTAAAGTGATTAAGTGAAAAAATTTCCTACCAAAGGAAAAAGTCCTAAAGAAGGCAATAATTTAAAAAGAAAGTTGTCTAAAAGTCATTTTATTGCCAATGTTTTATTTTACACTCCATTTTATTTTAATTTTAATATTAATGGTTCTACATTGAATGTGAATACAAGGGTGTAATTACTTTTTAAAAAATTTACAATAACAACACTCCTCCTCAAATTTAAGAAGGAAGTCACCACTCTGCCATATTTACACCACTCAAGACCTTTGGATCTCTTGAACTCTGTGAAAATAATCATCAAAAATCCATCTATTAAACCATGAATCCTATCATTTTTCATAAATCAACCCATGTAATCCCTTGGTGAAAACCAATATTAGTTACCCAATGAATAGGTAACATCCATCCTCAAGATCAATTTTTTTATTTTTATTCTCCTCCCCCTCGACTATTCTTGTTAAATTCTTATTTAATAACCTCAATATAAAAAATATACTGATATGGATTATTCTACCGGTTATATATATACATACACACAGTTGTATATAATTGGTAACAAATATACTTTTCTTGTGTATGATGAACTACGACATTAGGAAATTATGTTATTCATTTATCCTTTACACATCTCTTGTTTGGGAATTATAATAGAAAATATTTTTTTAAATGAAAAATATTATATTTTTTTCTATTCCTGTTTAACTATTTTATAAAAAATTCATTAATTAGTTAAATTTTTTAAATATGATAACATTGTATGTGGACATGTGGACTACCGCCTCTTCAGAGCGATGTGAGTCTTTCACAATCTACATGGAAGGTATTATGGATGGTGTAAGTCAACTTATATGATATATATGAAATAATAATTATAATTTAAAATAATATATATATATATATGTGTATATATGTGTGTGTGATTTACTTTATTTTTTTCAAAATTATAGAAAAAATAGAATCAGTGTTCATGTGTACGTACGTCTTACTACATCCATGAATGGTGTATTCTATTTCAAATATATATATATTATAGATTATTTTAAAAAAAATATATAAAATATATATATGATATTTATATTATTTTTTAAATTATTAAATATGTAAATAATATCTATTTATGATATGTAAGAATAACAAGGCAAATCATATACGAAATGCAAAGAAGATGTTACCCAAAACATGAAATTAGCAGCGTGTCACTGATAAATAGGGAATATAATGTAATAAAAAAATTCATATATGCTAATATATATAATAATATGGTTATTTTTTTTGTTTTATAATAAACATATATTTATTATACATGAGTTTTTACTGTGTACGAAGAAATTAAAGACTTATGGTGAGGGTTGTCTTAAATCACATTTATTTTTGTGAGATTTAATTCTTATTCACTATTCATTTAATTTATATGGTGTATATCCTTACCATTAATATAACATATTACTATTATCCTTAAATTAATTAGTATTTAAAAAATCCATTCATGATATCTCTTTCATGGGTTTCTATAGTTTCAAAGATACCAAATCAGTAAGATTGTTTTGTCTCTATTTTCTTTCATTGAGACAAATGTTTTGTTATACACATATATTATTTTTTGAGGTGTATATGATTACATTTTAAATGTTATATCATGAATATAATTATTTTCAAAATATATTTAATCTCCATTCAATTTATTTATATTAATCCTGGTCTATCATTAAATGTAACCATGTGGTATGAGGATATTAAAACAATCACATCACTTACCAGGATTGTTTATGATTACGCTTCAAATGATGATATATTTTGATCTATATATCATAAAAATGGTGAATCCTCTTATCTTATGGATATTTATGTTTTCATCATGTATTTATAAAATTTTCACATTAGTTTATACTGAACAAAATTATGAATAGTATTTTCGAAAACCAATCATCATTTATCATTTCAGCCAAAAATATTTTTCATTCAGAAAAATCAGGTTTTATAAAATCATTTCTAAATAATATTTTATAATAATCGGTAAGGAATAGGTTTTTAAAATTATTATGATTTCTACATATTCCATTTTATATTTTTTAAATTATACTCAATGATAAATTATTTGAATTTTTTTTCATGATTTCATTATAGAAATTTAGAGTATAATCAATGAATAGATTTTCCAAAAATGTTTTTAACCTTATTTTATATGTTTTCAATGAATGTGGTATTAAAAATTCATTAATTTTTAATTAATAATTTTTATTTGTAAATTTTTTTCACGATTGTTTCAATATTAAATTATACATTTTCAAGGGAAAATTTTTTCAAAATGTTTTGATGCTTTTTTTATGTTTACATGGTAATTGTTTTTGAAAATGTTATCATGATACTATTATAAGTTTTCATGAAAATGTTTTTGAATAAATATTCATTTTTGTTTTATAAATTTTCATGGAAAAATGTGTTACAAATGTTTTCAAATATATTTTCAAAGAAAAAGTTTTTCTATATGATATCATGAATCTTTAATATGATTTCTAATAAAAAGGATATCAAAATGATTAATGTTATAATAATAATTTTTCAATTAATAATGGATAATTTCTTCATGTAATTATTTAAATTATATTTTTAATTTATTTTTTACCTAATATGTTATTCATTGTTTTTACTCATTCCTTTTTGGGAAAATGATCCTAAGGTTCCATTCATATTCTATCCCTAAACCGTTTTTGTTTTATGACATGATGTTAGTGAAATCTATTTCTATTTTCTAGGTTATTTGGTTTTGAAAATTGAATCAATATAATGGGTTATATAATGATGACCACCTATTTATTCTTCGATTCTAACTTTATGAAATAATTTTCAATCCATTGTCTTCTCCACATGTTACTATTTGATATAATTTTATGATACTGATTTCATTTCATGTGTAATGATGTGATTATTTATTATCATGTGAAACTTGTATGTATAATTTAATTATGATATTTGTGGGACTCATATCTCCCTCTAATGCATTGGATTATTATTTTTATCTGACAATATATACATGGATGGAATATGGAGTTAACGCAATTTTATAAAGGAATTTGTCCGCTATGAAGGCATCAAGAGTCATCCTTGAACACAACGATTATATGGATAGGGATCCATGACAACCATGATGGTATTGGGAGCGAGACCATACCAATTATATGGCCCGATAATTGATTCCTTGGTTACTGTGCTAATAATTTTATAAGTTTACATGCCTTCCACAAATTCTATATCATTTTCCTATGTTATGGTCTCATTAATTAGGCTATTTATTCCCTTATGATTAATTTCATATGAACTAAAAATATCTATTCAATAACTCATGTATTGGATAGTTGATATACAGAGTATTATATTCTATTTGTATTCTCTTTTTCTCATACACTTATACTCATATTATGCTTATGTATCACTTTTTTAACCTTTACTGAGCATCTGGTCTCATCCCTTTATTTTTTTTCCGTTCCCTAGGTTGTGAAGAATGATTTTAAATAAATGAAATAAATGGGAATATATTATTGGGAATCATTGAAAATCACTCATGATGTTATAATGTTTTCTTCCATATATCCAAATACACCAATCTATTTTGGTCATAGGTCATGTATTTTTGAATTGTGGTGAATATTCTTCAAAAATGATTTAATATACAAATATGTTAAGTGTAGTTTAGTACATTGAAAACACCATTGGATATTATCCAATTGGGATAAATATTATTCTAATGACTTCCAACACAGGCCAATACATGTTATTTTTCATCACTCACACACACCCTACAATACATCCCAGAAGGTCACCCATTATGAAACCAATAAAGGTAATGTATTGTTAACAATATAGTTTTAATTCAGTTGGATCAGAGAAATAATGGCGAAAAATGGTGAAAATGTTTGTAACAAATATTCTTTTAAATATCATATGTATATGAGGGTAACATTATCCGCTATTTAATGACAAATTCTCTTAAACCTCAAACCTAGGTAGATCTATTTCTCTCTAGGTTAGTTATTGTATCTGATAATCTTTTTATTGGGCCACCATCCCCAAGGCAAAAAAAATTCTATATATCACCATATGTCTTTTTTAATACCTTGGATGTCATTATGATCACAACACATTCTATAACCCACTAGGGTTACATATCATAAAAATGACTATCCCGAAATTCCATCACTTATTCATTAAATACGATTTTCCTCTCCCTCACACACATTGAGAATCATCCCTTGATCTCAAAAATCATAATAATAATCTATTCCATGAATACATAAACACATAGTTCTATTCTGGTAGGCTCATAAAAGTAACGGTTCACTTTTTTGGCATGGTTTGTTAAATTTATTATTTTATATACTAGGATTAGAAATACAATAAAATTAAACTAAACCACTAAAAAATTATTTTATTCTCTATAATGAGATCCAAAATCTCATTGAACTCTTAAATATTTATAGGAAAATGATGTGAAAATGGTGTGAGAAATAAATCCTAGTAAGAAATAATCATGATAATAAGGAACGAAATGTGAGTGAAATGGTATAATAAGAAATAATAAAGGGGAAGTATGATGAATGAAATTAAGAACATGGTAGAATTCTTTCATGGAATCATAGGATTATCAAATAAAAAATAGAAATAAATAATTATAATTCAGGTATATAACACTCTCAGATTTTTTGAATTTTGTTTTGAATTAATTTAACCCTTATGAAATTTTTCATTTCATACAAAACTGAACAAACAAAATTTTATATTAAATAACTATGTTTGGATTTCCTTATATGAAATACCATGATAATCGTGTACTACAAACAACATAAACCTTAACCATATCTACACGAAACACTGAGGTTTTCTTGCGTTATACGTAGCATTGACTATCCTTGATGACTTTTGTAACACACAAGACCCATGATTACCAAAAAAATAAAATATTATAAAAATATGATAATTTAATATAATAACATAAATCTTTGAAATTAAATTAGAGTTTATGAATTTTATTATCTAATTTATGAAATTATATGGTATATAAAATATAATATGAATTTGTAGGATACAAATTAATTAAAAAAATTTATGAAACCCGATTAAATATAAAATGAAATATTATTATGGCCACAAAGGAATCTTACCCTAATAAATTTAATGATAATTTATGTCATTAAATTCACTTAGTTAAACATTGTTTTCACATGTAACATCGACTTGGCATTCATTACATGCAATACCATGTTTCTACAAAACAATATTTAATTTTTTTAAATAAGGTAGTTATAACATAACCTTTTATATATAGTTATATAAATATTAATAAATAATTATAAAATATTTTTATAAAGTTTTTATGAAAAAACATATTGATAATGAAAATTATAATTTATAGTAATGAAATTAAATGTTTTAAAAAAGTACTATTATATAAAATTAACTACTTTTCATCTCCATCAATGAAAAATAATAAATCAAATTTTAAACACTTTTATAAATTGAATTTTATAAAATAAAATTCATTTTTAATTTCATAATGTATAAATTATCATAGGGAATATACTAGTGAATTTATTGAGAAACATAATTTTTTAATTAATGTTGAAAACTACTGTGTTTTAGTTAAAAGTCACCTTTTTTGGTTAAGTAATTATTAATGTTAAATTATAATAAATTCTTTTAATAATGCATTATATAAATTATAAATATTATAATAAAATATCTGTAATCCGAATAAATTTAATAATTAAATTCAATATAATAACTTAATAATCATTTAATATTTCTATATATTAAAAACCCTAAATTTAGTCCTATTTTTTCGATTAGAATTAATCATAAATTTGTCGATTCTAGGAATGTAATTTCTTAAAACATACAAACACAATTTAAATTAGAATAATATTTATTAAATAATTATATCATGTATTTTTTTTCAAAAGGACTAGTTGAAGTGAATAAAATTAATCATAGTTACTAAGTCCAAATTATGATTAATTTTGCACAAAACCATAAAATTAAGGGCCAAACTGATCTATCCACTTCTCAAACACCCATTTTCTATCAATATTTCAGCCATAAACCATAATTTCATGTGTTTTTGTTTTGTTAAAACTATTTTATGTAATAACATTTACACACCTAATTTGTTTCCAAAAAATTGAATGTTGGTCCTTTCCCTTCCCTATAATAGGACAACACATCAACCCACTTACTCACACCTATAAAAACACTTTCTTCTATCGAAATATTCTAAAATAAGCTTCCACCATCCCTATATTCATTATTGATTCATTACCAAGGGATGATGTCAACTTAAGGAATCCTTCTGTCCCAAAAAAGGAGTTACCCGAATAAAAGTTAACTTCTTCTCTCAAGATCATTTGTTTATTTTAATTATCCACCCCTCTAATCTTGTTATTTAATTCTAGTATGACATAAATAGTATTATAAATATTATATGATGTTTTTTTAATAATTGTTTGACCTAATATTAAACACACCTCCAACCAATGGGTAACAAAGATAATATTTCTGTGTACAGTGAACTACTACCTCGCGGAATAGTGATTGTTCATTATTACTTTACAACCTACCATGGTGACCATTATGATGAAAAAAAATGAATATATATTTCATATATTATATCTATTATGTATTTAATTTAATTATCTATTTTACAACACATTTTATTTTTTAATTTCCATTTTTTTCCAACATGTTAATTTCATTTCAGGAAGTGTGGACTACTTCCCACTCAATGTCATGTGATTCATTCGTAAATGACATTGACTATATTAAGAATTTATTTTATGAATATATTTGTTATATTATATCATAAATATTCTTTAATAATGATATATATACCAATATATACATATATTCCTTTTACTTTCATTCTTTCAACATGACAATAAAACAGAAATAACATTCTTTCATACATACAACCAACTATCTCAATTAACGACGTATTCCATTTCATACATTTATATACTATATATTATTATAATACAAATAAACTTTAAATAAATTATATATTTTTCATTTTTTAAATTGTCAAAATAATAATATTAATTATAAATATCAATGTTATAACAGACTAAGATACATGAAAATATTAAAGAGAATATTACCAGAAGTGAAACATTAACATATAAGTGTTATCAAGTGGGTAAAATAAGGTCGCAGTCAAACCATAGAGGATATTAGATAGAATAATATGGTTATGTAATATATTTATAATAAATGTTTATCTATTATACTACTTTATTCAATGCGTATGGAGGATGTCAATACATTGGATACGGGGATTTCATTCCGCATTTAATTTATTTAATATACATACTATGTTCTCCACCCATTCTTTTTGTGTGGTGTATGTAATAAAAATGATTGTATAATATTTATAATATAAATAAATTTATTTTTATTAACATATAAATTTTATGAAATATCATTCATGGTATTTATTATTTAAATATTAGAAAATCCGAAAAAATATTTGGTCTCAATTTTCCTTAATTTGGGAACATGTTTTTTCATGCATCTAAACTCAATTTTGAGGTGTATATAATTTCATTTTATAATTTATACCATGAATCTAAAAATTTTATTAATATGATAATATTCCTCTAATTTACTTATCTAACATTGAGAGAGTGATTTATTGTTAACATGCGATAATAATATATTGAAATAATCTCATCGTTTTTCAAGATAGTTTATTTTTTGATTCCTTTAATGAAATCATATGATTCATATCTCATTAACATTCATTGAATTTATTTTCATCTAGATATTTATAATATATTCTTTTATTCATAAAATTATCCAATTCTTCTGTACATATTATATTTATGACTGTGTTTTTAATGATTCCTAAATTTACCATCTCTTTGGTCAAAAATCAGTGTTAATTCAGAACCATGTTTTCTAAAATAATGCTTCCAAGAATATTATATTAATATCCTATCATAATTAAAAAGAAAATTTTTACTTGTTTTTCGTTTACCATTGTTTATAATGAAATAATCTTCTATCTTTTTAAATGATGCAATTTTATAACCATTTCACAATGAAAAAGGAAGGCGTTTTCACCTCACACAACATGTAAGGGTTTACCCATAATCATTCACTTGATGTTTCCTTTACAGGATTAAAAATTTATTCTTTTTAAATTAAAATTTTCTCCTAAAATTTTGGATATTTATTATTTTTAAGTGGATTTTAGAAAAACAAATATTTCAAGGACATTTTATGTTTTAAAATGTTTTCAAAACATTTTGAACCTTTATTTATAAGATCTCAAAGTACATTAAAAGAAATGTTTTTCAAAAAAATTAATGATTTATTTATTTTATTTAAAATTATTTCCATTTAAATGGTTTTGATAAAATTTTCATTCATTATTTGTATATTTTAAATTTATTATCAATAATTTTTTTCAAAATTTTTTTAAGATTTCGTTATATGTATTCAACGTGTTTTCAATAAAAAAGGTTTTTAAAAGGTTTTGAAGAATATTTTATAATTTTTTCAATGAAAAATGTTTTCAAATGATTTAAAGCCATTTATATATTTTTTAAAATTATTTTATTGAAAATTATTTTCAAATGGCTTTATGTAATAACAAAACAATTTCAAAAAAGAAAGAATATTTTCTATATGAAATGTTTTTAAATGATATTTCAAAATTATTATCCATATAAGGTTCCATATGTTGATGAAAATTATACCCATTTAGGAAATGATATAATGGGTCTATTCATTTTCATTATATGAATAGTTTATGCTACGTGTCGTGGTATTTATGAACCATATTTCTCTTAGAGTGGTTTTGTTTTTTTTTCAAAACCTGAATCATTTCAAGAGTTATATTTATGGTGAAACAATTATGAAACTATATATATCCCATAGTTTATGATATGATTACATATTTATAATACCCATATCATTTATGGGGCTATGATATGATTATTTATGATCTTTTTATACATGTATATATGTTTTCATTATGAGATGGGTGGGACCTATATCTCCATCCAATGAATTAAGTAAATATTTATATCTACTAATATAAAAAATGATGGTCAGGTGTGTAATCCATGAATAATATGATGTCCATGGAAGTGAACCATGACTACAAATATGGAATGAGGAGTGAACTCTTGCTACCAATATGGCTATAGATGTGAATCGTGACTAGTAAGAAAGCATAGGGAGTGAACTCATACTACCAAGATGGTCATGGAAGTAATGTGTTGGATACTATAGAAATTAAAATATATGAAAATGTGTTTCCAAAAATTCTATGTTTTATTCCTATGTTATGATTTCATTGATTATGTTCACTATTTCCTTATGACTAATGTCTTATTATAAACCATTATTAATACTGTGATTCTTATATATGATATTTTATATCCATGGTATTATATAATATTTTCATGATCGTGTTCTCATACCCATATTATACAGTTATGGTTAAATATCTCACATGTTTACCCTTATTGAGCTATTAATATCACCCCTTTATTATGTTTCCTTTCCACTAGTTCTGAGGAATGATTTTTTATTGAAGTAATAATGTGGAGATTTTTTGGGGGTTGATGAGGTCTCTCACAAGGATAGAAAATTTTGTTTCTATGATCCAAAGACACTAAACTATTACGGTCCTCCGACATGTATTATTGTAATCTACTGAATATAAATCTAAAATGATGTAATGTCGATATATGTTATGAATTTGTCACGATTGGTGTTATAAAATGATTTGTCCAGTAAACATTTTAATACTGGGATGATAAAAGATTAGTGATATCCCTAGGTATATTTTTAAGGGTATGTATAGAAATGTATCCAATGACAAACAAAAGAATGAGTCAGTGTTTAAGAAAATGTACATGAGTATTGGTAATCGGTAGAGTGAGTGGTTCTATTTAAATTCATCCATGTATAGATAATAAAAGTGTATTTGTCTTGGGAATAAATATACCTAGGGTTAATGACTCTTTAAATACATTCTGGGACTGACTCGGGGTAATCTGGTAAACGCCAGTGGTCCTTTCCATAATCCTGGTTTGAAACTCCCAGGGTATATGCTTTGAAAGTTCACAAACTCTTCATGAACTGTAAATAATTATTTTAATTTAATTTTTCTATAAAAAACCTAGGATTAGCTCAAGGATTTACACATTATGTAAGTAATCATGATTTTGAAATCCTATAATTATTTATTTTTGTTACAATGTAGTTTTATATTGTGATAAGTTATTCTCACACTATGGTTATAGATTTATTCAATCATCATAACCAAAAAAACAAGATTAATTTTGAATGTTCCTTATAGAATAAGGAAGTGATTTAATTACCAGGTTATATTTTAATTAATAAAAGGTAATGCTTAATATGTTCTTTTTTATGATAATGTATTTTTGATACAAATATGTGGGATATGATTATGTAAAGCTAATGGTACTGATTACTATGGAACCAATTAAGTAATAGTTGAAAATTAGTTATTCTATAATTGGTGGAGTTTACAACTTATTGGATATATGGAACATATCTAATATTCTATAGAATAAGAAAGAATTCATATCCTCTGGAAGTATTTATTGTTATTCAAGTTTGTACCATGTTTCAAGAGAATATATAATTAGGATATTCGCATTTTTGGAATATGAAAAATAGGTTTTAATGTACGATATAAGGGGGAATCAATGTTAATATGATTTTACGCATTCAATTTAATTATTTTGATTTTCATCTTTAAAAGGGTTATAAAGATAACCATTTATGGACATTTTAATTTAAACATCATATAAAGTATGTACGATTAAAGTGTCATCTATATATATGTGAATTTATTCATATTAGTTAGCCTATTAAAACTACTTTAAGTTAATGAATACTGATGAAAAATTGGATGGAATATCATAAATCTAATTATATGTAAGTACTTCAAGAATGAAAAATTCAACATCCTTTTTATGGAATGATTTGAAGTGGATAAATTAACAACAAAAGGAGGGTATTCCTTGAAATCATTCAAGCTTATCATTTCATGAAAATTATTTAACCTTTAGGAATGGATCTTGGAACCAAAAATGACAACCTAGTACATTTATTTTCAATGAATCAGAAGGACCCTTATGTCAACATAGATATCTGGATTTCAGATTATTAACATTAGCATGAACTTTTCCTCCATCACTCTCTATTAGAACATGAAAGTTATATATTTATTTAATTTATATGTTTTCACTCTCTATTAGAGTTCTTGTTTTTGGGAACCTAGTCATACGTTTCATAAAGTAACAATTATGTTTCTAACATTCCATATTGAAAGTAATAGTTAGTATTTATTTTTAAGATGTGGATTTCTCTAAAATAATATTTCAGGTATTAAACATTTCATAACCCAGACAAATTTCTAGGGAGAAATTCATTTTATGGGTGATATAATTTGACACCTCGAGGGTTTGTGAATTTTTATTTCAAATTAATCAATCCTTTTTTATATAACATACTTCATGAAACTGTCTGGACCCGTCCCATTGGGGCCCGAGCCGCATATCCCCAAGGTCACCTCCAATAGGCCCGGAGCTGGTGACTAGCACCGAGAAGGCATGCTACTAACATGGGAGGCATTGCCTATAAACTTGTACACACGCACACACATATCCATGCCCACAAAGCTGAAAAGTAAAAACTACTAAAAGAAGAATATGCATGCATACACTAAAACCCAACCAACAGAGTATGACAGTATAGTAAAGTAAAAGAAAGTAAAACCCTAGGCCAAAAGTACAATCCCACAAAAATTAGAGTCCATAACAAAGTCCACCCGGTAAAGAAAGGTGCTAGGACTGAAGTCTATAGCCATAGAAACACACCTCGGCCTGTCTGATCTCACTGAGTACCGTCCAATCCTAGTCCGCCTAGAATCCTGTCAAAGGCTCGCTCGTCTGCACAAGACACGACAGGTGCAGGAAAAACCCTTGTAGGGGTGAGTATAACAATACCCAGTAGGACACCCCGAAACCACTAAGGAAATACATCAAGGGAAATACCACAAAAGATAGGTATAGTCATCTCTACATAGTATATTTTTACGGAACATATAACAAGAATATCCAGATATACTCATACTCAACGACCATTACGAAACCACCACTATGATCCAACTTTAATATTCCACTAAGCATGCAACCGGGAGAACACACTCCTAGTTCTGAAGAGAGAGAGGTATAAAGTACTCATTCTGGGAGAACACACTCCACATGTACTTTGAGAACATGATTCTAAGATGAGGATCACAACCAAGTAATGGAGTGATTCTGACAACTCAGTCTGATCTAATCTGCTAACCAAAGGATCAGCGCCTGGGTAAAATTGGTCACATCGATACCAAGAACTCTACCTAGGGTTCCAGGAATTTATAGAGGATCTGGATCTATGTCTTAGAGAGGGGATTCGAACAACTCTATTCAGGAAGTCCTGCTGAAGGGATCATACTCCTTTATATAGGAAATGATACTTGGAACCTTTAGGATATAGACCATGAAGATGAACCCTATGGAAAATAGTCCAAGTCCTAGAAGGCAACTGGACCAATCCATGAAGAATTGGTTACATGGCATGTTGTATGGTTAGACACCGTGTTCCTTGACCCCGGGTACTGCCTGTGTAAACGGCCCATCTCATCTGTTTAAGCTGTGTAAAACCCAACTACACGACATTTAGAAGGACCACACACTGTGTTCCTTGACTCTAGGTACTGCCTGTGTAAACGGCCCGTGTCATTCAGCTTGTCGGATAGAAAGTAACTACACAACTTGTAGATGAATCAAATGTCATGTGCGAGGACCTGGGGATCACTCTGTGTATGCTGGCCATGTGCCCATACATGGTCTCTGCCTGTGTCTGTGTCGCCAACCCATGTACCAGCACACGGGGTATCCTGTGTATCTGGTCGGGTCTGGCCGGGGAGGGGTATACTTGCTGTGTCCTTGGCCATGTACTCAACCCATGTTCATGTACTCCTGGAGTACATTCTAGGTGGTCCACCGACGAACACACGTCATGTTGCCCATACTACACATCGTGTAGTTGGGAAATTTCCAGAATCACCGTCTTCCTCCTCGTGCCTCAGCTGATTCTTCAGATCATGTTTCTCTGGTCAATTTTCTGGAAAAATCAAGATCATGGGTCTCTTTATCGTCGTGATGCAAAATCTGTGGGTTTTGGGCCTTTGATCGGCTCCAAAATCTGATTTCAACCATCCGTGCGAAAATCGTTCGAAGAATGATATTTTATGATCTGCTTCGATCCATCCATCGCCACCTCATTCGCACCTCCATAGGGTTGTACTGACGCCAGATCTTCAATTTGGGATCGTTGTGTCGCACAACAGATGCAAAATGATCTATTTCTCAAATCCCCCTGAAGAACGCGTAGAACGCGCATGAAAAATGCGAGAAATCATGGAATAAAGGCACCAAAAATCAAGGGGGATGAACCACGATTGATGTTCGTGTTGATCTTGGTTCGTCGCCATTAGAAGATTAACGAACCAAAATAACTCAAGAATCAAAATCCCCAAAATCCCTAAAAATCCCATCCCACAAATACAATCGATCCACATGATAATATGTTAGTGGATTAGTCCTCGTTCATCGTAGAAATCATGAACGGGAAAGGATTCACAAGAAGATCAAACGCCCTACCTGGATTCGCGGCATTTGTTGGCGACGATCTGGTCGCTGCGTTGTCCTCGTCAGCAAAGCTCGTAAAGAACAATGTCTCTGTGTTGGGAGGTTTTCTCTAGAGTCTCCAGAGCCACCATGGGTTTCAGGGTTATGAGGTTTGTAACCCTGGACCCCTGCACATGCCTTTATTTAAAAAGGATAAGAGATATACGTTTCATCAGATTTAAAATATTTCTCTATAGAATAAAATATTTTTATTTAAATATTTTATTACTCTTACGTCCAAAAACAGGATTTCAACACCGACCTGTACCGGACGATGTTAGGCCACGCCTAGGGTAAAATTTTTGTTCTGAATGCAATGGTGAACTCATATTTCTAATTTGAGCACCCGTTCGAGAGATATCCCACTTTTTCAAGAAAACCTCATGCACACGTTATTTAATTATTTAATGAAATGCAAACATTTGTTCTGAGATCACCAGGCCTCGGAACTGCACACTGTCCTAGAGCATCATCTCGAATTAATATCCATATAATATTAAAATAATACATTGAAAAATACGGGACCTTTCATCACACCAACTTTAGGTATTTTACGTCCTCGAAAAGCTAAAAAAGGGCTACTCAAAAAGATGTGGGTACTGCACGCGAATCTGAGCCTCCCGCTCCCAAATTCTCTCTTGGAGATTCTCATGCTGTCACTGGACATGCACCAATGTAATTGCTCATCCATGAAGTATCTTCTCCTACCGGTCCTCGATCTCCACTGGGTACTTAGCAAAGGTCGCTCCATCTTCGATGTCCTGCTCGCCCCAGTCGATAACATGTGATGGATCATGCACGTACCTCAGTACCTATGACACATGGAAGACGTTGTCTACCCGGTCCATCTAAGGAGGTAGAACCAAGAGATACACCACATCGCCAACTCTACTCAGAATCTGAAAAGGGGCAATGAATCTCAGAGATAGCTTGTCGCCTCAGCCAAATCTCTACAATCCCTGCCGAGGTGAGACTCGAAAGAACACATGGTCTCCTAACACGAACTGAAAGGGCCTCCGCCTCTTGTCGGCAAAAATACCTTTTCCAACTCTGTGCATTCTTCATCCGCTCTTGGATGACTTTCACCTTTTCTATAGTAGCGGTCACCATCTCTGGGCCCATGTGTGCTGACTCTCCGGGGTCAGTCTAGCAAAGTGGAGTCTTCCAAGGTCGCCCGTACAGAGCCTCGAATGGTGCCATACCAAAAGTGGAATGATAACAGTTGTTATAAGAAAATTCCACCAGTGTTAGGTGATCCTCCTATAAATGACAGAAGTCAAGTAAGAAAACCCGTAGCATATCCTCAAGGACCTGGATGGTCCGCTCTGTCTGACCATCATTCTGGGGAAGAAACGTTGTGCTCAAGCGTAACTGAGTCCCAAAAGCTTCTTGAAATCCCTTCCACAACCAGGATGTGAAACAAGTATTACGATCTGTGACAATCATGGATGGCACTCCATGATGTCGAACTATCACCTACACGTAGAGGTGTCTCAAGATCTCTAATGATCTTTTCTCCCGTATGGCTAGGAAGTGGGCCGACTTGGTGAGCCGGCCAGCGATCACCGAGATGGTGTCGTGTCCCTTGGATGTACGTGGTAGACCCATCATGAAGTCCATGGATATCTCGTCCCACTTCCACTCTGGCACCTCAAGGGGCTGAGTCAAACCTGCTGGCACATGGTGCTCAGCCTTTACTTGCTGACAGGTAAGGCACCGAGAAACAAACTCTGCCACACCCTTATTCATTCCTGGCCACCAGAACTGACGTCGGAGGTCCTGATACATCTTTTCCACACCTGGATATACCGCAAAAGGAGATGTATGGAACTCCCTCAGAACCTCCTCTTGTAAAATCACTAGTTCTACAATACGCCCCCTTAAAATAACAGTGTGCTCCCCACCTTCTGAATATCCATCACTCGCAACACATGTGGATATCGGAGCACGTAGAGTCTCATAGCTAGCATCCTCTCACTCTGCTTCCCTGACTCGCTGTAAGAGTGGAGGGGTAACAACCATAGAGTGAAGGCAAGATCCCTCATCTCTATCCATGAAGGATAACTGTAAGGAGGCCTACTGTCTTGTTACCTCATCTAGCAACTGCGAATTTGATCTTTTGCTGAGAGAATCTTCCACAATGTTCCCCTTACCAGGATTATAAACAATATCAAACTGGTAATCCTAGAAGAACTCAAACCATAGTCATTCTCTCAAATTCATATCCTTCTGAGAAAATTTATATCTGAGACTCTTGTGATTAGAGTAGGCGGTAAACCGCTCGCCCATCAGGTAGTGCTGCCACATCTTCAATGTGAAGATTACCACTGCCAACTCAAGATCATGGGTCACGTAGTTCTGCTTGTGTGGACTCAACTGACGTGAGCCATAGGCAATCACTGCTTGCCTCTGAATCAGGAAACAAACAAGCCCGGTTCCTGATGCGTCACAGAACACCATGTACTCGACACCCTCCTCCGGCAATCTCAAGATCAGGGCACTCTTCAGACTCTGTCTCAACTGTTGGAAAGCCTGCTGGCATCTCTCAGTCCACACGAAAGGCTACCCCTTTCGGGTCAAAGCTGTCATGGGGGATGAAATCCTGGAGAAATCATGAATGAATCTTCGATAGTATCCTGACAACCCAAAGAAACTCTGCACCTCTGTCACACTTCGGGGTGGCTCCAATGCTAGTACTACCTCCACCTTCGATGGGTTCACTGCTACACCATATGTTGAGATAATGTGTCCCAGAGAGTGCATCTCATTTATCCAGAACTAGAACTTTGAGAGTTTCCCATACAACCGGTGCTCTCGGAGTGTGTCCAGAACCATACTTAGGTGTCCCGCGTGCTTTTCCTCGGACGTAGAGTACACAAGGATATCATCGATGAAGACCACTATGAACCGATCTAGATAGGGCTTAAAGATCCGATTCGTGAGACCCATGAACACTGTTAGGGCATTCGTCATGCCAAATGGCATCACCAAGTACTCATAGTGACAGTAACGACATCTGAAAGTCATCTTTGGTACATCCTCATCCCGTACTCGCAAATGGAGATAGCCTGATCGTAGATCAACCTTCAAGAACCATCGCGGCCCTCTCAACTAGTCGAAGAGGTCATCGATCCTTGGTAGTGGATACCGGTTCTTCACATTTAACTGATTCAAGCACCGAAAATCCACACATAGCTTCAAGCTCCCTTCTGTCCTCTTGGAAAACAGCACTGGAGCTGCCCAGAGTGAAATGTTGGGTCTCACAAAGCCCTTCTTTTGCAAATCTTCCAAATGCACCCTGAGATCTTGAAGCTCTGCAGGATCCATCTAATATGATGATGCTGATATTTGTTCCGTACCGGGTTGAAACTCAATGCAGAAATCTATCTCCCGATGGGGATGTAGTCCAGGGACAACCTCCGGAAAGACGTCCTTGTACTCAGCCACTGCTTCTGGAAACTAAAAACTCGTAACATCTACTGCGCCAAGGGCTAGGCTAGCCAACTGATGTGAAATTGGTTGTGCACTCCTATGCATGAGTCCATCCTATGCTGCATGGGTCTCTGTTTCACCGACAAAAGAGATCCTCATTCCATCACTGTAGACACACAACACCCTTCACCAAAAATAGTCAATATGGGCATCAAATGTGGATAGCCAATCCATACCAAGAATGAAATCATAAGGACTCGACGCTTCCACCAAGAGGTGACAAATGAAACTCTCACCTCCAAGGGTTAGGTCACACTGTCTACAGAGGTGTGTGATCGATGATTCTTCTCCAATCGGTGTTACTAAGCGTAAGGGTCGAGTCAACGGCTCAATTTGAATCTCAAGGTCTCGAACAAGATAAGAATCCAGAAAGGAATGACTAGCACCTGTGTCTATCACTACGGCATCCAAAGTAGAAAAGACACAGATTTAACCTCTAATCATTCCGAGAGTACCTAGGTCATAAGCCTCTACGGCCTTCAGCTGTCCCTGCCTCTGTCCACCAGCTCCCTTAGCCTGGGGTGGACCTCCTGGGCGTGGTGGTGGTAATAGGTCAAAACGCCGACCACCTCCAGCTGTTATCTGAGCTCCCCTACCAAGTCCTTCGCCCCGCATATCTGTCTGCTCCACACGTTGCCTCTGCCTCGGTGGTCCATCCACTACTCCCATGTCAGTAGTACGGAGGGACGGACAATCTCGAGAGATGTTTCCCATGCCATCACATGAGTAGAATCACCTCTCTCTAGGTTGGCTAGATGCACCCTATGAACCTTGTACAGCATATCCCTTGTCCAGGGATCTCCTCTAAAAATGTCTCCCACGCCTGGGTCCCTGGCGTCGGCTCCCTGCTGCCGAGGTCTCTGCTCCAGCTCGCTCACTACTGACTACTACTGGCTGTCTCTGCTCTTCCAATAATCTCGCAACCACCAAAGCCTGCTGAAGCACCCGAGCATAAGTAAGAATGGTCATATGGACCATGCTAGCTCGGATATCTCTACGCAAGCCGCTCTAAAAAGTCCGAGCTCTGAAGTACTGATCTCTGACCATATCCATCGAATACCGCAAGATGTCGGTAAACCTCGATAAATAGTCAGCACACCGTCATGGTTCCCTACTGGAGTTGAAGAAGCTCATGTATATGAACTTCTCTCAGGGTAACCGGTGAAAACTCCTCTCTGAAGAGATTCTCAAACTTTGGCCATGCAAGAGTCACCTCGTCGTGAGTCTGAATAACCAAACTCCACCATCATCCTGTCGAGCCCTACAGAAGGCTCACAGCCAGGATCACTATCTAGTCTGCTGGTGTCCTGAACAAACAGAAGACTTTGGTCACTACCTCAATCCAGTCCTCTACTGCCTAAGAGAAAAGCACGCCTCAATACCTGATGGGTCTATATCTCCGAAACTCGCAGAGTGCACTCAGCCTGCACTCCACCTTCACTGGTACAATAGGCACTAAACACTGCTCCACAGGTTGTGGGATTACTGTCACACCACCTGATGGTAAAACTGGGGGATCTGGTCCCTGAATTGAAGCTTCATCCCTGAGGGGGTCATCCTTGTGATCGAGCTTCTGGATCCTAGCGGGTGTGAATCGTGGAGGCATCCTTTGAAGAAACAAGACGTATCTCAGTCAGTGAGTATATCTGAAGAGATGACACAAGAAGGAAATGGAAACCACAACCCATTCCTATATGATGCATGTACCATTATTTTCCCCTGCAACTGGTGTTCTCATGTACCGAGTTGAAAATCAAGTTATCAGAGTCCTGGTGTATGTATATGTTGGTCGTCTGCACCAACACTGGGGTCCCTGGCCTAAAATCCAAACTTGAAACACTTAACACTGTTTCCCCAAAAAACTCACATACTCTCAGTCCTAATGTAGAACCGACAAGCTCTGATACCACTCTGTCAAGACATGTCCCAGTGGTGCCCGATCCGCAACACCCCATGCCCGCCTCCAATAGGCCAGGGGCTGGTGACTAGCACCGAGCAGGCATGCTACTAACATGGGAGGAATTTCCTATAAACATGTACACAATCACACATCTCCAAGCCCACAAAGATGAATAGTAAAAACTGCTAAAAGGAAAAGATTCATGCTTACACTAAATCCCAACCAACCGAGTATGACAGGAAAGTAATGTACAAGAAAGTAAAAACCTGGGTCAAAATTAAAATCCCACCAAAAACAGAGTCCGTAACAAAGTCCAACCTGTAAAGAAAGGTGCTGGGACTATAGTTTGTAGCCTTAGAAACACACCTTGGCCTATCTGATCTCACTGAGTACAGTCCGGTCCTGGTCCACCTAGAATCATGTCAAAGGCTCACTCGTCTGCACAAGACACTGCACGTGTGGGAAAAACATGTGCAGGGGTGAGTATAACAATAACAATAGGACACCACGAAACCACTAAGGAAATACAACCAGGGAAATACCACAAAAGAAAGGTACAGTTAGCTCTACACAGTATATGTTTACGGAATATATAACAAGAATATCTAGATATACTCATACAAAACGACCATTGCAAAACCACCTCAAGGATCCTACTCGACGATTCAACTAAGCATGCAACCGAGAGAACACACTTCTAGGTCAGAAGAGAGAGAGGTATGAAGTACTCATTTCGGGAGAACACACTACATAAGTAATTTGAGAACATGATTTTTAGATAAAGGATCAATACAATGTCATGGGGTGATTCCGACAACATTGTCTGAGCTAATCCGCTAAGTAGAGGATCAGCTCCTGGGTAAAGTTGGTCACGTTGATACTAAGAACTCTACCTAGGGTTCCGGTAATGAATAAAGGATCCATCTCTAAGTCTCATAGAGGGGATTCCAAAAACTCAATTCAGGAAGTCTTGCTGATGGGATCATACTCTTGTATATAGGAAATGATACCGGGATCCTTCAAGAGAATGACCAAGGGGACGAACCCTAAGGAAAACAGTCCAAGTCAATGAAGGCAACTAGCTCAAGCAATGAATAATTGGTTACACAGCGTGTAGTATGGTAACACGCCATATTCCTTGACCCTAGGTACTGCCTGTGTAAACAACATGTGTTATCCATTCAAGCTGTGTAAAACCCAACTACATGCTGTGTACAAGGATCACACGCTGTGTTCCTTGACTCCGGGTACTGCCCATGTAAATGGCCTGTGTCATTCGGATTGTTGGATAGAAAGTAACTACACGACGTGTAGAAGAACCACACGTCATGTCTAAGCACCTGGGGCTCGCTCCGTGTACGCTGGCCCTGTGCCCGTACACGGTCTTTGTCTGTGTCCATGTCGCATGCCCCTGTACCAGCACATAGGGTATCCGGGGTATTTGGATGGGTCTGGCCGGGGAGGGGTATACACGCTGTGTCCTTGGATGTGTACTCAACCCGTGTCCATGTACTCCTAAAGTACATGCCAGATGGTCTGTCGATGAACACATGTCCTGTAGCCCATACAACATGTCGTGTAGTCGGGAAATTTCCAGAAGCGTCGTCTTCCTCCTCGCGCCTCGGCCGATTCTCCGGATCATGTTTCTATGGTCCGTTTTCCATGAAACCAAATATCATGGGTTTCTTAATTGTTATGATGCCGAATCCATATGTTTCTAGCCTTGGATCTGTTCTAAAATCCGATTTCGGCCATCCGTGTAGAAATCGTTCGAAGAACAATATCTCTTTATCTTCTTAGATCTATCCATCCCCACCACAGCCACACCTCTATAGGGTTGTAGCGACACCAAATCTTCAATTTGGGATCGTTGCGTTGCACAACGGATGCGCGACGATCCATCTCTCACATCCACGTGAAAAACACGTAGAACTCGCTCGAAGAACGCGAGAAATCGGGGACGAAAGGCACCAAAAATTGAGAGGGACGAACCTCGATCGATGTTTGTGTCGATCTTGGTTCGTCACCGTTAGAAGTTTAACAAACCAAGATAACTCAAGAATCAAAATCCCCAAAATGCCCGCAAAATCCCATCCCGAAAATACGATCGATCTGTGGGCTAATTTGTTCATGGATTAGTCCATGTCTTTCATAGGAATGAAGAATGAGAAATAATTCACAAGGATATCAAATGCCCTACCTAGAGTCACGGTGTTTGTTTGTGAAGATCTGGTCACTGCATCGTCGTCATCGACAAAGCTCGTCAAGAACACCATCACCGCGTTGGGAGGTTTTCTCCAGAGCCTCCAGAGCCTCCAGAGCCGCCAAGAATTTCAGGCATATGAGGTGTGTAACCCTGGACCCCTGCGTAAGTCTTTATTTAAAAAGGATAAGAGATATCTATTGCAGCAGATTTAAAAGATTTCGTTGCAGAATAAAATATTTTTCTTAAAATATTTTATTACTCTTTTGTCCAAAAACTGGATTTCACCACCGACTTGCACCGACCAATGTTAGGCCTCGACCTATGTAAAATCGATGTTCGGAATTCAATGGTGGCATCATATTTTTTATCCGAGCACCCATTCAGTAGATGTCCCAATTTTTCAGGAAAAACACATGCACGCTTTATTTAATTATTTAATTAAATTCAAAATTTTGTTCTGGGCTCACCGGGCCTCAGAACTGCACGCCGTCCCAGAGCCTGGTCTTGAATTAATTTCCATATAATATTAAAATAATACATGAAAAAATCTAGGATATTACAGCAACACTGAAGATTGTTAATTTTATATTATTGCATAATGTTTTTCTTGTGTTATAAGAAACACCAAGTTAGTCATGCACTAAATACAATATAATCATTGGAATGATATACACAGAACACTAAGGTTCTCTTGAATTATATGAAAAAATTAATTTCCTATATGAATTGGGTAACACACAAAAATCGTGTTTTTATTTATGTCTTATAATGACCTAGTCAAACATTCAGTTCCCATTGAACATCAACTTGCCGTACATTAAACAATGTACCAAGGATCTACAAAACATCATTTTATTTTTTAAACAATTAAGTTATAACCTATCCCTTAAAATATAGTAATATGGTTTGTAATAACAACTTCTAAAATATTTTTATAATTGTTTTGTATAAATAAAAAATGTTGATAAGGAGAATTATAATTTTTGGTATATCTTGTATATGTTTATATAAATACTATTTTCTCAAATGAACTAATTTTCATGATCATCTATGGATAAAAAATAAAAATTTTAGACAATTATAGAAATTGAAATTAATAAAATAAACTTATTTGTATAAATCGGAACATTGATATTATCCTAGGGTAATGTTTTTTGATTTTTCAAGGAAATTTCATTTTTTGATGAATAGTGAAAACTGATGTTTTTAGTTAAAAATTGATTTATTATATAATTGTTAATGTTAAATTATACATTTAATTTCTTTTAATGTCACATTAGATCGGTTATAAATCAATTGAAATCAATATAGGTCATTATAATCATTTTAAATTATAAATTTAATATAAACACATAACAAACATTTGATCATTTTTCAACTTTCCAAAACACGTAAGTTTGTCCCGTCTGTAGGATTATAATAAATATTAAATTTTTCACTTATATGAATTGAACATCAAATAACTAACCAAAACCATTGTATTTAGTATAATATTTAAATTTTAAATAAGTCATGTTTCATTTTTACCAAATTTAATTGTAAAAGTGGTTAATATTAATCGTAGTGATTAAGGCCAAATTAATCATAATTATTTACTAAAACTTATAATTAAGGTCACAAATTATCAAAAACTTTTCAAAAAACAATTGGATGTCCATATTTCAGAAATAAACCTTATATTATTTTGTTTTTTGATTTTATTATTTTTATTAGCTTGGAAAATGTGTACAACAAACATGTTTCTAAAAGAAAACCAAATGAGTCATTTCCCTTCCCTATCAAAGACCACCACTAATACCCATTTCATCAACCATATCAATCCCCTTTTAATACCAAAAAAATTTAAAATATGCTCCCAACATACATTAATTACTCATATATAGATTACCTTAGTTTTATGTATTCTCAAGGAATCCTTTTGGCACAAATGAAAATGACTTACCTAATTAATAGGTAACATCATTTCTCAAGAATAGTTCCTTTATTTTACTTATCAACACCATCCACTGTATTTACTCCATTATCTATGAATATAAAAACTTCATAAATATACTATTATGTAGTTATAATAATTTTTAGACCTATAATTAACCATACAAACATATAATGGGAAAAAACATATTGGTTCTGTGTAAGGTAAAGTACCGCCTCATCAAACTATGATTGTTTATTTTATCATTACCACCTACCATGGTGGCCATTATGATGGAAACTATGTTTTTATATGTCACAAATTATATTTATTAGGTATTTCTGCTATTGTATTTTTTTTACAACACATCTCTTTAACATTCCATTTTGTGTCAATATGATAATTTCATTTGAGGAAGTGTGGACTACCGCCCCTCAAAGCGATATGATTCATTCATACCCCACATGGATTTTATTCGGGATATTTTATTTAATATATAATATATATATTATATAATAAATCTAATTTAACATTGATATGTATATATATATATACATACATGTCACTTACTTTAATTATATCAACACGATAATTAAATGGAAGTAACATTCATGAGTACGTACGGCCTATCGTCTCCACGATAGGTGTATTTAGTTTCATACATATATATTATATAGATTATTATAATAGAAATATAATTTATATAAATGATATTTATATAATGGTTTACATTTTATAATTCATGATATAATGTATAAATACCAATGATATAACAATTTAAGGCACATGCGAATAATAAAGAGAATATTACCTAATGTAAAACATTAACATAGGAATGTTAACAAGAGGAAAATATAATTTCATAATAAAACAATATATGAAATTATATGTAATAATTTTTTTTCCATAAAATAAGTTCAATTTGTTTAAATTTGTTATACAGGTGGTTTGAATGTGTACGATGAATGTGAAGACAGAATGTATGGGGATTTCATCTCACATATAATTTCCTTGAGATATATTCTATGATCACCACCATTTATTTTGGATTAGTGTATTTACTACCCATAAATTTATTATATTTATCTTATAATTAATTTTATTTTTATTAACATATACATTTTATGAACTTTCTTTCACTGGTTATATGTTTAAAAAGATAACAAATCCGTAAAATGTTTTGTGTAAATTTTTCTTCTTTGAGAATCATCTATTTTAATACACATAAACAATTTTTTAAGTTATATATATTTAAAATATAAATGTTATAACATGAATATATTTATTTTCAGATTATTTCAAGCTTCATTAAATTTCCTTCTCTTACATGGAGAGTATGATCCAATGTTACCATGTTATAAAAGTTTTTTAGACAATCTCGTCACATTTTGGGATTTTATATTTTTGTGATTACCTTATATGAAATCATATGATCCAACTCTCTATAAAATTCCTAAATGTTTCTATAATATTCATATTCATGATATATTCATGTATTGGTAACATTTTTCATTAATTGGTACAAATTGTATTTACGAAAGTGTTTTTAAGGATGGCTGACATTACCCTCTCATCGGTCGGAAATCAATGTTTCATTCAAAACAATGTTTTATAAAAAATGTTATCAAGGAATATTTAACCAATATCCTATGATAATTAATATAATAATTTTCTATTTTTATTTTACCATTATTAACAAAAAAAATTATATTCTCACTTTTTGAACGAGAAGTGTTTCTAACCATTCCACCGGGAAAAATAATTGTTATTTTCTCTTCGTACGACACGTGTAGATTTAACCGCCATCGTTACATTGAATATTCCTTTAAAATATTATTATGTTAATGTTTTTACAAAAAACATTTCTCTTAATACTCTATATATTCATTTTACTAATTTATTATTTAGAGATATTTCATTTAAAAATGATTTATGTTTTAAAAAGTTTTCAAAATGTTTTCAATCATTATATATAAGTTTTCAATGTAATTTGAAACAAATGGGTTTCAAAATGATTTGAATAATTAATTAAAAGTTTTACATTTATTTTCAATGAAATGGCTTTGAAAACATTTTTATACTTCATTTATATGTTTTCAATGTATTTTCAGAGAAGTGGTTTGAAAAATGTTTTCAAGTATTCAAAGTGTTTTCAATAGAAATGATTTTTAAAATGTTTTTAATGTCATATTATATGTTTTCCATGAAAAATAATTTACAATTATTTTAATTCCACATTATATATTTTAAATTTATTTTTGAAGAAAATAATTTTCTAATTATTTTAAGTAATAAAAAAACATCATAGACAAAATGATATTTTCTTCAATAAATGTTTCTAAAAGATATTTATCAATTATTATCCAAAGAAGGAGAGATATATTGATGTTAATCATTCCATTTTAGGAAATTATCAAAATGTTCCATTCATATTCTTTTAATGAATGGGTTACACATAATTTCATGGTCTTTATGAAACTTGTTTTTCTGTCAGATTTTATATGATTTTGAAAATAACTTCTTTTCGCAGGTTATGCTTATGATGAAATGATTATGAAGCATATTTATTTGCATAGGTAATGACATATTTACATGTATATATGAAGCAGTTAATTTCATGGGTTATGATATGATTTTATATGATCTGGGGGCATGTGTATGTCTGATTTCATTATGATTTCGGTGAGACCTATATCTCCCTAAAATGCATTGTGTACATATTTTAATCTCATGAGATAGGCTGAGATAGTATTTGGATTAAAAGACAACTACTAAGATGTCCATTAGAGTGAACTATGACAACCAAGATGGTGTGAGGTGTGAAATCATGCTACTATTATGGCCATGGGAGTTAACTAGGCCTACCAAGATTGTATTGGGAGTGTCCCTAGACTACCAAGATGGTCATGGATACAATTCATTGGTTACTATAAAAATCATAATATATGCTTATGTGTATTCCATAATTCCATGTTTTATTCTGTTGGACCCATTGTGAAATTGTTATTTTCTTAATCACAAATCATACAAATTTACAACTTCAAGTAATTCATATATTATTTTATAAATCATGTTAATCATGTCAATGAATATTTTTTACGTTAATAAATTATTTCAAATTATTTATGAATGTAACTTGATCTGGTAGTGTCCTGTTTATGATAGATACATTATATGTTTTTCAAAGTCCCTACCACCAATGGTTCAAAATGAGTCAGCGTGGGTCAACTCACCAATTTGGACTCATAGATAGAAGAAGTCACTGGTCGAACAAGACACTGATGGTGGACTCACCAATAGAAGAAATTACTCACCGATGAATGATTCCATGATGTTTGGTCACACTGATAGTTTAAGAGAATCACTGATGGATGAGTCACCAACAAATGGCTCACCGATGGATGAGTCACATATGGACGACTCACTAATTGATTAGTCACTGATGGGTGACAAACCGATGGTTAAAAATGAGACACTGACAAGCACTCTAGGATTCTCAGAATGACCGATAGCACAATGGAATCACTGATACACTAAGTCACCAATACTGATTGAAAGGAATCACGGATACACGTAGTCACCGAATCTTATAGACCAATGAAGAAAGACTGGTTCCAAACTGTAACTGATACTTTCAACTCACCAATATTCATAAATACAATTTTATTTTATTTAAGAAATTTATATCTAATGATTATATTTTGTCAACTTAATTATCCGACATTATTTAATTTTGTCATTAGGACTATCAGTAAACAGTATGAGGTACGTGAAAATGGGGAGATATTCAAGTCTTCTTGTACTCAAATTACAAAAGAATTACAAGCAATATCATTTAATAGAGGGGGAGTGCATTGAAGAAGAAAAAAACATAACTGTTACAAACTCCTACAACTCTCTGGCATACATCTAAATCCCAAGAACTCAAAGCTAGAGAATACAAGGAGATCAACAAGAAAGGAAAATCCTGTTTTTATAACCCAAACAATGTAAAATAAAGGAATTGAACTTTTCACACATCTAGAAGCCATAGTAATGAGTCTAAGATAATCTATTTTGAAGACAAGTTCAAGAAGTGGACTCAAACAGTATTTACAATACATAAAATGAGTCTAGTGCTTCACTAAATAACACACTGATACTTTTGAACCTCTCTCTACATCTTATCTCTTTTGTGTTTATTTTCATACATTGTTTTAGCAATGTATGTTTCTATTTCTAACACATAAATTTTCTCTTGTGCATAACGGGAGGATACTTGATATTCTAAATAACTCTCTATTTTCATCCCTTGAATCCCATGTAGAATATTGGAAGAGGTTAAGTGTGACATGTTTTTTCCCACAAATAACTGTTGTAGAGGTCAAGTATTACCTGGAAATAATTGTGTGCTGCTGTGAACCCTAATTCAAGGTGTGGATCAATCTGTTTGTTAATTTAAACTTCATGGTGGATGGTGATCACCATGTGTAGAAGAATAAGTCTCATCTTTAGACTGATCCTCCTGTTTATATCTGTTGTGACTTTACTTTTTATTTTTAATTTTCATTTATTAATTTTTCAAAAAAATGCATTTTACTTTTATAGTATGTTTATCATGTGATTATAAATATTCTGAACTATTAGGTTAGTTTAAAAAGATGCCTTAATATTTATATTATTATAACTGAGAACTAACCAATATTTTGACAAATTAGTTGATCAATCATGAATTTTTTAAATTCACCACAAACTAACATTCATTATTTTTATATGGGAGAAAATTTCAAAGAACCAATTTTAACAATAAAATTTATAGATACACATTTTACCCCTATTGAGTAATCTAATCTGAGAATCATTTGGTATCAATTGATTTATAAAATTTTCAATTTTTAAATCTTTTTCAAAATATTTTAATTATGATTGTAATTGCATTTCAAAGGTCTTTAAAATTCTTTTTATTTGAAAAAAAATAATCTATTTTATATCCTTTGAAATTTATATTATGATCAAATGTTTAGAAGGAGCTGCTACTAATAGACCAAATTTTTAAATGAAACCAACTATGCTCACTGAAAGCGTAAAATGAAAATATATCTAGAAAGCATGGGATCTGAAATCCAGACTACATTTGAAAAAAAATTTGAAATTAGTTAAACTGGTAGAAACATATGGGATAAACCTACAAGACTGCCTTTAAAAATTACTATTAATAAATGAATGCTCTATACTGAGCACTGTGTGGTGGAGAGTTTAATCTCATTTTTTCTTGTATAAATCACCATGAGAATTGGGATACATTGTCAGTTTTCCATGATTGTGAATCTAATGTGAAGGAAATGATATTCTATACATATACTATTAAATATGATAATTTCAAAATTAAGATTGATGAATATATTTATAATATATATCTCAGGTTCAATGAAATAGTGAACTCTATGATTTATTTTGGAAGATTTGTCACAATAATGGAATATGTCATGAGGATTCTATGATGATTACATTAAGGATGGAGATGGAAATCTGTATCTATAAGACAATCATGCGACATTGATAGTATTCCAGTGACAGAATTTATTGGAATGAAAATGATTTATGAAGAGGAACTCAATGTAAATCAGGAAGAGGATGAAACAAAATGTAAATTTGTAGCCTTCAAGACTACCACTTCCAAAAATAATGACAATGATAATGTTCAAACTGCTGTTGAGAGAATATGTAGTGAAGAACCGACTTCAGATAGTGTTGAAGAAACGGCCTAGATGGCTAGGTGATTTAGAAAATTTTATAGGAAAAATATTTTTTTAAGATAACCCAATTACAATGGAATATATGATAATAAGGGAAGTTATAGAAAAAATTGTGAGAGAAATGATAAATCAAAAGATATAGTTTTCTACGACTGTAAAATGAGAGGACATGTAAAGGCTGATTGTCCCGAAATCAAATGAAAAAAGAAGTATTAGAATAAAGACAAAAAATATTAGAAATATATGATGTCGATCGGAAGTGCCTCTGAGGATGAATCTTATAAATCTAAATCATATCATGATGAGATATATAACATTGAAAATATGAGTTTTAGGACAAATACGTCTGATTTTACATTAGACAATCCTCCACAAAATATATATTATTCTGAAAATGAAAGTGATTTTAGAAATATGTCATGAGAATAATTATTTGAATATTGTAAAATGAGGAATGAATAATTTAATAAGATAAAAGATATATATAAATATTTAAAGAAACAGCATGGTCTTACTATAAATGGTAAAAATGAACATTCTATAAAAAAGTAAATGAATGCGCAATTTCTCAACGAAAACAATGAGTTAAACATGTATAATGAGCAATTAAATAAGGACATAGAATAGTTTACTAATGGAAAAAATAAAGATACTCAAATAATTTGTAAACATATTACTCCTATATACACTTATGAAATATGATATCAACTAGGACAAATCAATTTATCAAATACAATTTTTATAACAAAAACAAGAAAATCTGCTTCATTTTTTAAAAACCGTAATTTTACTTCAAGATCATATTCTAAATTTTTTTACTGCATCCAGTTATTCTGGACCAAATTGATTTTATTTTTATAATACTCTATATTTTTCTTATAATAAACCTATAATAAAATTGTGGGTTTTTAAATCAATTATTACTATTCTTTGTGTACCTAGAAAAATATGGGTACCCAAATCGTTTTTGGGGTATATTGTTTTTCTGGTAAAATTTTTGAAGAGTTCCTATAGAATTCATTAGCACATAGACAATGGATGTTCAAGAAACATGATAGAATACTACTCAATCATCTTGAGTCTTACTAAAATTGATGTTGGGCATGTATCATTTGGTTACAATAATAAAGGAAAAATCACCGACCCAAGCTAGATTGGTAACCATAACACTATTTCAATTTCAAAATTACTTTATGTAGATGGACTAAAGTATATCCTAATTTGAATATTTCAATAGTGTGATTATGAATTCAATATAAAATTAAAAAAATGAGCATTTCAATGTTTTTTATGCCATGAATTATTCAATATTTACTACTCTATGTAATGATAATGTGAATGTTATACATTTAGAAAAACAAACCTCACAATTTTTTTTGTTTATTTCACAATGTGTTTTGGCTCTAGCATAGAATTAAAGGACATTGTGATATTAAATCTCTTAAAAAATTAACCAGAAATTCTTAGTTAATGACTTTACAAATTTACTGTTTCTAGAAAATATGGTGTCCAATCCTTATCAAAATGGAAAGAAACAAAAAATTTCATTCAAACCATAGAAAGAAGTTTCATCTCTCATCCTATCGATTTGGTTCACATAGATTATATTAGACCATCTAGAGATTGAAGTCTTATTGAGAAGCACTATGTTATTTTTCTTGTAGATGGCTTTTCTAGGTATAAATGGACATTTTTCTTAGCTCACAAAAGTGAATATTGATCACATTTTACCAATAATGCAAGAAATATATAAAATATTACTTTACTTAAAATTAAATCCTTTTGATTTGACCGTGGCCCAGTGTTTGAAAATAATTATTTTGAATCATTTTTCTCAAAAGAAATTCTATAGGGACAACATCACTACTCATAGGCCACATCAACAAAAAGGTGTCATTAAAAGAAGAAAAAGAAACCTGTAGGAAATTTCCCGAACTAGGCTTAAGGAATATGACATAGTTATTTATTTCATGGATAATGATATTAATACATCTTGTTAGAAAATAAATAGAGAGTTAGTCAGGCCAATCAGAAAACATCTTATGGTTGTGGAATAATAGGAACCCTATTGTGAATTATTTAAAGGTTTTTTGACGCAAAGTTTATATTTTTAACTCTAATGATAATTTAGATAAATTTTCCTTCATAAGTGATGAATGAATATGTTGGACGAAGTGGAAACTCAAGAGGGGGTGAATTGAGTTCCAATTAAAATTAATGTTAAAATATTGTCTAGCTTAAATCCCCTGGTTTATAAAACAATTTAAACTGTAGTGAATTTATATAGATTGTAAATTTTCACTTAGCTTCTCCAAGATTTATTAGGTCTCAGTTAGATTAACCAAAAGATCAAACTAACTTTTGAAACTAATCTACTGATTTACAGTAAGTGTAAACTCTTGCTAATTTAACTATCAAAGTAGCTTCAAAATAGATTTGTATTTCAAAGTAATAGTAGAGGAATAAATAAGATATGAGCAGTATACATTAAACGTAAATTAAATATGCACAGCATGTAAAAAAAGAGGTTCAGTCTCAAGCCGAGACTTAGTCCTCTCAAATATATATAAATTTGATCCACACCCTGGATCGGGGTTAACAAGAGTTTACAATACAATCCAGGCCACGCAGGGACCTCTACCACTGTTCTACATGGGAAAAAAAAGCAAAGACCATGTCACACAAGGACCTCTTCCATAGTTGACATGGGTAAACATGTGTTAAGATAATTTGAGTGAGGATTTCGATATCCTACTGTTTAGTGTAGGAGACAGTGTGAGTAAAAGATATACAGAGTACACCACACTGCTCGAAAGTTAATAAATAAATCACGAAGAGAAGATATATGAGAGGTTAGAAATCTCTAGTGATTATCAATGTAGCTCCGGACTCGTTGGATTTAGAAGGAATGCTTCTGAGTCCTTCTCTGGTTTTTTTGTTGAAAAATAGAGTGTCGTAGTTCATCTTGTCTTCTTCAGGAGTGAGAAAGGAATCTTGATTCGTCGTGTGTTATTAATCAGTATTGTATTGCACTCATGAGAGTTCTCTGAATTTCTTGCAATCTCCTTCTTGTTCAGGATTGTTCTTCCTGTTCAGCACAGTGCTCTCGGGTGTATGTAAGTTCTTCGTGTTTTTATATTCACACTTGCACACCGCTTCTTATGCTTGTTGCGTTTCTGTTTCTGTTTCCATTTCCGTTGTCGTTTCTGTTGTCATTGTATGTGTACTGCATTTCAATCGTTCTTATATTCCACGAGTTCTGGCAGTAGGAATGATTCCCTTTTCATAGGTTCGAGATACGGTTTCCTGACATGCCAAAAACTATCATTAAATAACATTAATTGTATTAAAAACAACAAATATGACCATTAGCATTATTTAAATAATACTGAAAAAAACATAAGAAACGGTGTCACAGGGATTAAGTAAACGGTGTATTCTTCATGGTGTGTGGTTCACGGTGAGTCCTTCACGGTGTCTGGGACACGGTGAGTCCTTCACGGTGTCTGGTCACGGTGAGTCCTTCACGGTGTTTGGTCACGGTGAGTCCTTCACGGTGTCTGGTCACGGTGAGTCCTTCACGGTGTCTGGTCACGGTGAGTCCGTCACGGTGTCTGGGTCACGATGAGTCCTTCACGGTGTCTGGGTCACGGTGAGTCCGTCACGGTGTCTGGGTCATGGTGAGTCCTTCACGGTGTCTGGGTCACGGTGATTCCTTCATAGTGTCTGGGTCACGGGGATTCCTTCACGGTGTCTGCATACTTAGACAAATATCTATATTTGGACTTAGATAATAATATGCAGAACATGGATTAATTTTAATCACAAGAGAGTAAAAGAGCTTGAATCATAAATATAAAGGTGTGATAATATATGTGAGAATTGTGATCATGCATGAGACTTGTAAATAATAAAGAGAGTAATTAACATCATAAGATTTGTTATCATTAAAACATGATATGTATCTATTAGTGAGATTTAAGAGCATTATCAAGATGTGCAATGAATATTGAGATTAATTAACAATAATAAGATTTCTGATCATTAGAACATCATTAACACATGAGGACTCCAACAATCTCCACCTTTTTTATGATCACAAATCAGATAAAGTCATAATATAAATGACATGTAATATTAAAGATACTAGCATAGAAAAAACATTATTGAACGGACACTTATACTTTTTCTCCCCCATTTATACTATTATAGAATAGACACTTGTAGTTTTTTCTCCCCCTTTTGGGATTATCAAAAAGTAGAACTGCATTTGGCATTAAAAAAAGGGTGCATAATACAATAAAACATGAAACAACAAAAGACATCCCATCAAAAAGAAAAACAGTCCTCGGAATCTTCAGAGATCCACTTTGTCTTTGCCTTTATCAGCAGTAGGAGCTGGTGTTGAAGTAGAATAAGGCATAGATGTGGTAGACAATGAGGGTAAGGGTAGACCTTCAAAAATAGATGGAGACAAAGTAGGAGCAGCAGAAGATCTAGGATGTGGTTGGTCAAGAATGAATGGCCGAATCTGAGAAAGAGCTTGGCTAACTATCATGGCAGTTGAGGCTAAGGCAGGTAGACTAGGATTAAGGGGTACAACAGCTGGAGCAACTATAGCAGTACTCTGCACATGAAGATACAGCTTCAAAATATTGATGAAATTAGTAATGATTTCACCACCATATTGCATAGCCTTTTCAAAATCATCCTTATTCTCTAGAAATCTGTCCAAAAATCTTGTGAACTCTGTATGTTTCTGAACATGAGATTTAAAAGCTTGAGTCAGCGGAGGGATTCTCAAATTTTCCACAAGATATCTAATGTGATATGTCATATCACTTTTAGAGAAAATCTGGGAGAGATAAAGATCTATATTCTTGGTGATCTCTTGTTGAGCATCATTGGTTATCTTAGAATGAATCCTAACCAAGTCCAATGCTCTATATGCATTCTTAATCACTTCTGACAAAGAAGATAGATCCAATCCACAGAAGGCATTCTGAAATTATTACTTCATTATTTATCTCAGCATAGAATCATCCAAATAAGGTGTGGAGATCTGACCAGAAGTAGGTGAAGCCTTACCAGTTTCAGTTAGAACATTGAGCTGTTTGAGAACTTTTTGCAGGCATCCAGTGTATTCATCTGTAAGCTAATTCAGATTTTCCACAAGCTCTCTCATGCATTACAGCATATTGGTGTGTCATTTGCCAATCTCCTCATCAAAAAATAGTAGGTATGGATGAACTTGAGACACAATCTCCTTCGCAAGGAGGGAATCAGAAGACTCAGGAGAAACAGCAACAGGTGCAGGGGCAGAAACAGGAGCACACTTTGATCTCAAAGATAACTCATTCTGCAGACTTGGTACCATGCTTTTCAGATTTTCAACATCATCACTCAGCAGCTTATTCTCTACTCTAACTTCTTGAATTTCTTGGATCATCCTTGGTTGAATATGCAAGATAATATTTTCCATGATAATTGATGTATCTTCTTGACATAACTGAGTCACTGGGCGAGGTTGAGTGGAGAAAATTTTCTCAACTTCAGCTAACAAAGTCTCTCCAAAAACTTTCAGATCATCTTTGGTTACAAAGGAGTGATCCTCAGGTAAGGATGCATGTAAAGGTTGTGGTTCAGATTCTGGTTGAGGTTCAGAGTCATCTTTAGACTCATATTCTGATTCAGATTGAGGTTGGGGCTCTGGTTCTGGTTCTGGATGAGCTAAGGACTTTAGTTGAAACAGAGAAGAAAGATCCAATCCAGTTGCAGTCACTTGATGTGACTCATTCACTTCATAAAATTTTGGGAACTCATACCAAGAGTACACATAAAATGTGATAGAAGGTTGATAAGCTTCAGCAGATCCAGCTTCCACAATATCAAGGTTTTGAGGTCCCTCCCCCTCAACTTGTGCTTCCCTTCCAGATTATTGAGGTTCAGGAACATGGAAAAGATCCACAGGATCATCCCTAATCTCTTCAGAAAACTCTTTCCTTGCCAGGTGAAAGGCAATTTCCATCCTTTCTTCAGCAGATGGAAAAATACCCAGAACCGATTGTTCCACTAGATGAGCTTCTTCCTCATGAAGAACAACTTATGGATCCATAGTCCTTTCCTTTTCAACAACAACATCCTCTACTTGAGATATTTCAGGTTCTTATCTAGGTGGTACTTCAGCTATTACATCTTCTTGTTCTTGTTCTTCTAAAAACTCAGCCACTTCATCTGGTTCCAAACTAGGATTATCTAGGTTCTTAGGCCTTCTTGGAAAGTCAACAGGATTAAACTTTTTATACAGTTGATCACTATCCCCAACCCACTACTTTTTCCAGGGATTCCAGCTAATCTTTATCCTTCTGATGACAGGAATGGATAGGTAGTAATCAAGGTCCTCTAATTTCTCTTCATTCGTTCCAACCATCCCTTTTGCAACTAACATAGCTGAAATCATCATTGAATAAAACAGGGAGGTGGATTTGGAAGTTACATTGATCAGCTCATAGATATGGTTGATATCAAAATTACACAGATTGATCTTATGGCCATTCTTCAACAGGTGAATCAGGAACACATCCTGATACTTCATCACAGCAAAATCCCCTTTTCTTGGACTGACCAAATTCCGAACAAACTTGAACAGAAGTCTTTTCTCCCCATCTAGTTCAGCAGCTATGGCCCTTCGCTTGGTGCCATTTCCATTTAGACTTTCCAAAGTAGTCTCCAGGTCAAAGAAGTCGGTTGTTGTAGGAGGGTCTCTCTGGTAATCTTTACCAACTCCTTCATGTGGAATTCATAGGAATGCAGCCCACAACCTTGAAGAGAAAGAGCACTTCTGACCATCGATCCAGCTGGTCACCATAAATCTTTCTCCAAACTCAAATGATAACTTCACATACTGATAAAATTAAGATACAAGCCTTGGGTAAATTGGTCTATTCTGTCCAGTGAACCATTCAATCCATCCTTGTTCTCTTAAAACTGTCAAAACTAAAGATTTTCTAGACAGCAACCATTCATGGAAAACCTCTTTTTCCGGTACAACTGTATGGATTACCAGGTTTGGTTTTAGAGGTCCTTCGGGAGCTATCCTTGGTATCCTCTTTTGTTTCTTAGAGCGACTCTTCTCAAACGAGGGTGAAGATGGACGCTTCATCATTGGAATTCACTGAAGGTTCGAGCAAGAGGGAAGAGAAAGTTCAGGAGAGAGTCTAGGTAAGGAATCGAATGAAATCCTTAAGTTTTATCATTTGGGAATGTCAAACGTCATAAAAACAAAAATGGGGGAAATCAAATCGAGGTGAACTAAAAATTACTGCGATATGGGTTAAAATAAGAATAAAAATAAAAAAATAGTTTTCACGGTGAGATCGTGAGTAGGCATTATAGTGAGATAGAAAACTAGTCATCATGGTGAGATAGTTTATAGTTGTCACGGTGAGACAGTGACCATCCTATGGAGTCACTGTGAGACAGTGAGCTAACAGACCGTGAGAATAAAACAGTGACTTAGAAACAGTACGTATGAAACTGTAAAGTAAAGTACAGTAAAGTATTAAATGTTAAGATCAGTAGGATATTTACGTATGGTTAATCATACCAAGATCATGTATGATGTAGTCTAATCTCTCATAATTTAATGTTTTAGTGAATATATCAACAAGTTGATATTTAGTACCAATGAATTCCAAAGTGATATCACCTTTTTGATAATGATCCCTCAAAAAGTGATGTCTTGCATCAATATGTTTTGTCCTAGAATGAGAAATTGGATTTTTAGAAATATTAATTGCACTTGTGTTGTCACAATTTATTGGGACATGTCTGAATTTATATCCATAGTCTATTAATGTGTGTTTCATCCACAAAATTTGTGCACAACAACTTCCAGCACCTATGTATTCAGCTTCTGCAGTTGATAATGCAACAGAATTTTGTTTCTTACTACACCATGATACTAGTTACTTGACTAAAAGATGACATGTTCTAGAGGTACTTTTTCTATCTAACTTACATCCAGAAAAATCATCATCAGAATAACTAACTAATTCAAATGATTTTCCTTTAGGATAGAGCATCCTAAATTGGGAGTATGCTTGAGGTATTTGAAAATTTTCTTTATAGAATTTAAATGTGACTCTTTAGGGTTTTCTTGAAAACGAGCACACATACACACACTAAACATAATATCAGGATGACTAGTAGTCAGGTAGAGTAGACTTCCAATCATTCCTCTATAAGTGGTTTGATCAACAGATTTACCATTTTCATCAAGATCCATCTTACAGGTGGTACTCATGGGAGTGTCACTACATTGTGTGTTATCCAATCAAAAACGTTTTAAAAGATCTCTAGTATATTTACATTGAGTTAAAATAATTCCATCATCATTTTGAAAGATTTGAAAACCATGAAATAATTTCTGTTCACCCATTAAACTCATTTCAAATTCATTTTGCATAATTTTAGAAAAATCATTACATAATGTAGTTTTTGAAGATCCAAAAATTCTATCATCTACATAAATTTGTACAATTAAAACATGTTTAGAAATTCATTTTATAAACAGAGTAGGATCATCTATGCCTTTTATAAAACATTTAAAAATTATAAATGTACTTAATCAATCATACCAAGATCTTGGAGCTTTCTTTAAACCATATAAAGCTTTTGATAGTTTGAAAACATGATTTGGAAAATGGGGGATTTAAAATGCAGGTGGGTTTTCAAAAAAAAAATCCTCAGCAATATATCCATTTAAGAATGCACTCTTGACATTCATTAGATATAGTTTGAAATTTAGATGTGCATCATAAGCAAGTAAAATCCTAATAGCTTCTAATCTGGCTACTGGAGAAAAAGTTTCCTCATATTCAGTACATTCTTCTTTACTATAGCCTTGTGCAACTAGCCTAGATTTATTTCTAACTATGTTTCCAGATTCGTCTACTTTATTTCTAAACACCCATTTTGTGCCTATTGTGAAAGTGTCCTTAGGTCTTTCAACAAGATTCCAAACTTTATTTCGTTCAAACTGATTGAGTTCTTCTTGCATAGCAATCACCCAAAATTCATCATTAATAGCATCATCAATGTTATTAGGTTCAAGTTGGGACAATAATGCTTGATGTTCAACCTGATTTATAAGAGAAGCTCTAGTCTATGTCCCACTATCAGGATTTCCTACAACAACATCTAAAGGATGATTCTTTATAATTCTAGTTGATCTAGTAAAGGTAGGACAGGAAACATCAGGTTCATCAACAGGTTGGGAATCAACAGATGGAGGTTCTGGAAAATTTCCAGAACTGGTTGTCTTTATAGCAGGTTCATTTAATTTTTCATTAAGGTCCAGGATAGATAAATCTTCTTCAATATTTTTAGGAGAGATTTTAGGCTCATGTGGATTAGTTTCATCAAACTTTATGTTAACAGATTCTTCCACACACTTGGTTCTCTTATTGAAAACTCTATAGGCATGTCTAAAAATAGAATAACCTAGGAAAATTCTTTCATCACTCTTGGATGAAAACTTGTCAAGATTATCTTTTGTATTAAGAATAAAGACTTTGCAGCCAAGGACTCTGAAATAGTTAAACTTAGGCTTCCTATGGTTCCACAACTCATAAGGGGTCTTCTTAAGAACAGGACTAATCAAGACTCTATTGATAATATAACAAGCTGTATTCACAGATTCAGCCCAAAAGTAAATAGGCATGTCATACTCATTTATCATGGTTCCGGCAATTTCTTGAAGGGTTCTATTCCTCCTTTTTACTACACCATTTTGCTGAGGTGTCCTAGGGGTAGAAAAGTTATGATTATAGCCATTGTGTGAGCAATAGGATTCAAATTCATGATTCTCAAACTCACGGCCATGATCACTTTTTATAGTTTTAATCTAAATTCCACTAAGGTTCTCTACATATTTGGAGTATTTAACAAAGTAAGAACAAGCTTCACTTTTGTGAGCTAAGAAGTATACCCAAGTATATCTAAAAAAATCATTTACTAAGACATAGACATAGTGCTTCCCATTTAAGCTAGAAACTCTAGATGCTCCAAACAAATCCATGTGAACCAGCTCTAGAGGTTGAGAGGTTGAGACTTATTTCTTTGGTTTGAAAGAGATTTTGTGTTGCTTTCCCTTTTGACAGGGATTACAAACTTTGTCATTTGGAAACTCATGTTTGGGTAGGTCTCTCACTATGTTCTTCCTAGTAAGTTTTCTAAGTGAATGTATATTGCAGTGTCCAATTCTTATGTGCCAAATCCAAATCTCATTATGAAAATCATTTAAACAAGTAATATTTTTCATGGCTAAAGAATTTAAATCAACAACATAAACATTTTCATTTCACAGGGCAGAAAATAATAAAGAGTTTTTAGAATTAAAAAAATACAAGAATCATTTTCAAATTTAACATTAAAACCATCGTTACATAACTGAGAAATACTTAACAGATTATATTTAAGTCCATCAATTAATAAAACTTTAGAAATTAGTACTGAGTCAGTGTTACCAATCTGGCCTAAGTCGATGATTTTCCCTTTAGAATTATCACCAAAGGCAGCAAAGCCTCCATCAATTCTGACTAAGCTTTTAAAGCATGAGAATTCTCCTGACATATGTCTTGAACATCCAATTTCCATGTACCAAGTCTTCCTATAGAATCTATTTAAGCTAGTTCCCTACAAAATAGATTTAGATAGGAAATGATTTTGGTACCCAGATTTTCTTAGGTCCAGACAGGTTAGCTAAAAAAACATTAGGTACCCAAATTTGTCTTATGGGTCTCAAAAAATTTGTAGAATCAACAGATTTGGAAAGATAAACCTTATTAGATCTGTAACTATGAATATAACTAGTTGAAGCATATAAATGTCCAGAACTAGAACTAACAGTATTTTGTCCAGATTTAGGAATAAATCTATTCTTAGTAATCTGTCTCTGTCCAGGTTTGTAGCCTACTCTAGTAGTGTATTTTGGTGCAACTTGATTTCCTAGCATTTGAGTTAGTGTATCCTTTCCATCTGTGTATTTCTCTAAATCCTTTCTATGTTTCTCAATAGACATTTTCAGTTCAGTGTTCTCCCTTAACCATTGATCATTTTTCTGTTTTTCAATAGTAAGTTTGGTTTTAGAAGTCATAGTGAGAGCATGTTGTTTCTTTAATGATTTTTATTTATCCTTAAGTTCATTTCATGTATCCTCCATCATATTACAATATTCAAACAATTACTCACTAGTCATGTTTTCAGAATCAGAATCAGATTCTGCACTATCTTTAGAATAATAAGAATTTAAAGCAAGAGTATCTAGGGTTACCTCAGATGTGTTTGTCATAAAACACATGTTTTCCTTATTTCTGGTTTCATTCTTAGAATCTTTAGATTCGTTGTAGCTATCCTCATAAGTGCTCCAAGTAGCCTTCATAGCCTTTTTGTACTTACTGTCCTTGTAATCATATTTATTCTTGAATTTGACCTTTGGGTAGTCTTCTTTAATATGTCCTTTTCTTTTGCACTCATAACAGAAAAATTCATCACTTTTATCTGGCTTTTTCCAATCCTTCATCCAAAGTCCCTTATTGTCATACATTAGTTTGTAATTTGATATTTTGAAAAATTTATTTTCCCTATAAAATTTCATAAACCTTCTGGATATCTGAGCCATTTCAGCATCACTATCAGAGTCTGAATTTTCACTGGTTGAATTGTCAGTAGGTAGTTGAGCTTTATCTTTGTCCTTGCTCTTTGAAGTAGTAGTCTTGAAAGCAACTGATTTTCTTTTAGGTTCATATCCTTCCTCTTTATTCACCTTGAGTTCTTCCTCATACATCATAAGCTTACCAGTAAGTTCTTTGATAGGTAGAGCAGCAATGTCACATGACTCTCTGATTGAGACAGATGTGCCTCTCCATCGTTCTCGCAAACATCTCAGAATCCTCATAATTTGTTCCTTTGCTGGAACAGCTTTTCCAAGTGAATTCATTGTATTGACTATCTCATTAAACTTGAGATACATGTTAGAAAAAGGTTCATCAGTTTTCATTTTAAAATTATCATATTTAATAGTATAAGTATTTAATCTCATTTCTTTAACATTGGTTGTTCCTTCATGAGAAACACCCAAAGTATCCCAAATTTCAAAAGCAGTTTTACAAGCAGAAATTCTGTTAAACTCTGCATCTTATAAAGCACAGTACAAGGCATTCATAGCTTTACAATTATTATTGTAAGCAGTTTTTGTAGGTTTATCCCAATTGGATCTAACAGTAGTGGGATGTTTATATTCTGATTCTATGGCATCCCAAATATTAAAACCCATGCTCTATAAAAGAATTTTAATTTTAAGTTTCCACTGAGCATAGTTTGTACCATTTAAGAAAGGTGGCATGTTAGTAGAAGTACCCTCTAGTCTATTATCCATAATGAGATTTTAGAAAGATAATTTAAAGAGATAAAAATTTAGAACTAACAGAAATTTAATATCATTAATGATGCAACTAAAATCACAGTTGAAAAACAGATTATTTCAAAAATCTTTAAACAAAAACTAATCCTCTGATACCAAATGTTGGTCAGAGTGGACACTCAAGAGGGGGGTGAATTGAGTTCCAATTAAAATTTCTCTTAAAATATTGTCTAGTTAAAATCCCCTGATTTATAAAACAATATAAACTGTAGTGAATTTATATAGATTGTAAATGTTCACTTAGCTTCTCAAAGATTGATTACGTCTCAATTAGTTTAACCACAAGATCAAACAAACTTTTGAAACTAATCTACTGATTTACAATAAGTGTAAACACTTTCTAATTTAACTATCAAAGTAGCTTCAAATTAGTTTTGTATTTCAAAGTAATAGAAGTGGAATAAATAAGATATGGGTAGTATACTTTAACCATAAATTAAAGATGCACAGCGTGTAAAACAATAGGTTTAGTCTCAAGCCGAGAGTTAGTCCTCTAAAATATATATAAATTTGATCCACACCTGGGATCGGGGTTAACAATAGTTTTCAAAACTATCCAGGCCACGCAGGGACCTCTACCACTGTTCTACGTGGGAAACAAAGAAAAGACCAGGTCACACAAGGGCCTCTTCCATAGTTGACGTGGGTAAACAGGAGTTAAGAGAATTTGAGTGAGTATTTTGATATCCTCCAGTTCAGTGCAGGATACAGTGTGTGTAAAAGGTATACAGAGTATACCACACAGCTCGAAAGTTAATAAATAAATCACGAATAGAAGATAGATGAGAGGTTAGAAAGATCTAGTGATTATCAATGGAGCTCTGGACTCGTTGGATTTAGAAGGAATTATTATGAGTCCTTCTCTGGTTTTTCTGTTCAAAAATAGAGTGTTGTAGTTCATCTTGTCTTCTTCAGGAGTGAGAAAGGTCTCCTGATTCGTCGTGTGTTCTTCAGCAGTATTGGATTGCACTCATGAGAGTTATATGAAGGTCTTGCAATCTCCTTGTTCAGGATTGTTCTTCTTGTTCAGCACAGTGCTCTCGGGTGTATGTAAGTTCTTCGTTTTTGTATATTCACACTTGCACACCACTTCTTCTTCTTGTTGTGTTTCCGTTTTCGTTGTAGTTTCTGTTGCTGTTTCCATTGCTGTTTCCATTGTCGTTGTACGCGTACTGCATTTCAATATTTTTTATATTCCATGAGTTCTGGAAGTAAGAATGATTCCCTTTTCATAGGCTCGAGATACAGTTTCCTGACATGCCAACAACTATCATTAAATAACATTAATTGCATTAAAAACAACAAATATGACCGTTAGAATTATTTAAATAATATTGAAAAAACATAAGAAATGGTGTCCCAGGGATTAAGTAAACTGTGTCTTCTTCACGGTGTGTGGTTCACGGTGAGTCCTCCATAGTGTATGGGTCACGGTGAGTCCTTCACGGTGTTTGGGTCATGGTGATTCCTTCACGGTGTCTGCATACTTAGACAAAAATCTGTATTTGGACTTAGACATTAATATGCAGAACATGGATTATGTTTAATCACAAGAGATTAAAAGAGCTTGAATCATAAATATAAAGGTGTGATAATATATGTGAGAATTGGGATCATGCATGAGACTTGTAAATAATAAAGAGAGTAATTAACATCATAAGATTTGTTATCATTAAAACATGATGTGTAGCTATTATTGAGATTGAAGAGCATTAGCAAGATGTGAAATGAAGATTGAGATTAATTAACAGTAATAAGATTTGTGATCATTAAAACATGATTAACACATGAGGAGTCCAATAGAATATTCCTTAGATATTCAACATCAAGATAATATTTTAGAGCATTTAATAAGAGAAAAACATGTGTAGAAGAATCTTTACATGTCATGTTTGAGAAATAGATCCACATGAGCCTAAAACCATGCTAGGAAATCTTGAAGAGGATATGTCTAATATTGGAATTAATGAAAAACCCTAAAATCATCCTATAAAAGAATCTGTGAAAACTTCCATTTAAAGAAATTATCTTGAATCTAACCATAATGAACCTCAACAAAATGATGACCTTGAAATAACTAATCCTTTTTTTACTTGACCATCCAGAACCATTAAAAACCATCCCATAGATGTTGTTGTTGGATATTTATATAGAGGAACACAAAAGAGAGCTTCCTTGAGAAATCAATTTTATAATCTAGAATTCTTGTCACAACCTAAACCTAAAATACCAACGATGTTGTCAATGACAATTTTTTGGAGATCTCTATGCATGAAAAAATTAATCAGTTTGAAAGGAATAATGTCTGGAAGATTGTTGATAGACCAAATGATACCTTGACCGTAGGAACTAAATGGGTGTTTTGGAATAATATAGATGAATCTGGTAATATTATTAGAAATAAAGATATATTGGTTTCATAAGACTATAGTTACGAAGATAGTATTTATTATGATGAAAACATTTCACTAGTACCTAGTCTTTAAGTTATTTGAAACTTACATGCCAATAAAACATACTTGAATTTGAAACCTTATCAAATGGATGTCAAAATTTCATTCTTAAATGGTCATATAATGGTGGATGTTTTTTTCGAACAACCCCAATGTTTTTCAAATCCTCATTTTCCAAATCATGTTTTTAAATTATCCAATTCTTTATATGGTTTGAAACAAGCTCCAAGTGCTTGGTATGAAAGATAAAGTAATTTACTTATTTCAAAAGACATTATACAATAAATTTTAAATCAAATATTTTTTTATAAAAATAATTTCTAATGAAGGTTTCATATCTCAAATATATATAGATGATATTATTTTTTGGATCTTATGAAAATTATATATGTAATGGTTTGTAAAAAATAATGCATAGTGAATTTGAATTGACTGTGATGGAGGAATTTAATATTTTCCATAATTTCAAATATTTCAAAACAAATAAAGTAATATGATAAATCAAATTAAGTACCCTAAAGATCTTTTGAAAAGATACTACACTAATAGAATTAAGAGTTTTTAAACCCTTAAGAGTTCTACATTAAGATATATCTTAATGAAAATGGAAATTTTGTTGATCAAAATACATAGGGATGAATAATTGAGAGTTTTTTTGTATTTAACTAGTAGTATGCCATATATTATGTTTAGTGTGTGTATGTGTGCAAGATTTCACACCAAAAATAGCTGCATCTAAATGATGATAAAATATTTTTCAAATACTTTATGTATACAACAAAGTTAGGATCGTTCTATCCCCGAGGAAATCCTTTTGAAATGGTTATTTATTCAAGTGCTGACATTGGTGGATGTTAGTAATCCATAAAGAGTACCTCCGGAACTTATCAATTTTGGTGAAAGTATCTAATATCATGGTATAGTAAAAATAAAAATTGTGTTGCATTATCAATTGGAGAAGCTGAGTACATTGCTACTGGTAGTTTCTATGAAAAAATATTGTGGTTGAAACACATTTTATTAGACTATCGATTTCAATACATACATATCCCTATAAATTGCGACAACACAAGTGCTATAAAAATCTCTATAATCCAATATCTCATTCTAGAGAAAAACATACTGATGTAAGACAACAAATTTTTAGATATAATTATAAAAAAAGTGGTATTAATATAGAGTTTATTTTTACTGAGCATCAACTTGATGACAAATTCACCAAACCCATAAAATCAGAGAGAATAAATTACATCATATATGAACTGGGAATGATAAATCTCTAAATTTTATCTGAATTATTTCCTTTGGAAACATCTATGATACTGGTATCTTTCAAACTGAAGATGTGAAACCGATCTATCAAACCGGTCAGTGGAGCCGATCAGTGAAACTGATCTGGTGAAATCGATCATGTGAAATTGATCGTGTAAAACGGAACGTGTAAGACCAATTTTATGAAGTCGATCACATGAATCCAATATTATAATACTAGTCAAGTGAAACTGATTCCTATAAGAAACGTTTAGTAATTCTATATATTTCAAGTGAAACGACATAGAGTGGTCTTCTTTTCACAATTACTCAATTTTTTGTTTTACAATCTACAATCCATAAATGATAATGTAAATTTTATCCACACTTTGACATTTCACCTCCTTCACATCCTTTTAACCTTCTACCCATCGAAAATCAAAATCCTTACTGACAACCTTTTAACTCCCTTCGAACATAAACCTTCTCAAATAGAAAGGACATTGTGTATGATGGAAGGACCAAGTGAATCACCTTCAACTAAGCGTTAGATGGGTGAATCTAGTGGTACTGCAGGCTCTGGAAAGCCTTAGTTGGAATGTCATGTAGTGACCACTAAGAAAGAAGTTTTTATTTAATATATTCTTCCAATAAAATTGCTTTTTCTATGTGTGTTGGAATCTTAATGCTGGCTTAGATGGTTTTCAAATAATTAGAGGTCGTTTTATCCTAATATGGTACAAAAATTCTATCTCAACTTAATGATATCTCTAGAAGGAGATATGGGAGTACGAATAAATTCAATATTTAAGGGAAAGGAAATTTCATTTTCTTCAAAGGATTGAGATGAATGTTTAGAGATTCCACATGTAGGAATATGTGCTGACTACCAGGGTATCATTTCACCAACCTTAGACTTGTTTTCATATGATGATTCTTTAATAGAATTAACTGGGAATGAAAAATTTAGGTGAGATACTACCACTGAGTTAGATGGGGAAGTAAGATTTCTCTTTAAGTTTATTCAATGTCAAATCGGCACAAGAAAGGGAGACATTGCACCTGTGAAGTATCAGGATGTATACATAATTTATCTTTTTTGGAATTGGGTAAAGGTGACCCTATATAGGTACATGATGGTACATATTTTTGACAAGATAAAATTTAACCATAATGAAACATGATTGTACATTAATAGAATGATTCTAGTAATTCTAATGAAGCTGGGTTGTGTAGAGGATAAGGTGAAGTAATCATTTCTTGTAGTGGTTCATCCTACACAATGAAATTAACAAGATTATGAAAATATTCAGTAACCCATTGATGATATTTTGGGTAGGAGATGAGAAAACAATATATGGGGATTAAAATCCTATTGACCATCCCACCAATCTATATGATTGAGCTGATCTAGGTCTTTTAATAGGTTAATAAGTTGTTTATTCAGATGAAGAAGTTTTAGTTCAACTACCAAGGGAATAAGGGTCTTTTAGAGATGAAATAAGTGACCCTAATATTGCTAAGATCCAAAATGATATGTCTTATAGACCCGCCAATCGACCATTGGAGTTAACCTCTCGAGAGCCTTTATTAGGTGATGAAGAATATAATGTGATAGAGGTCACTGGATTGGATGTTTATGAAAGAAAATCTGACGATGAGTATGATGATGAGGGGGAGGAGGAGGAAGATAATTGTGAGAATTTTAGTGAATCATTTAATGCATGACACCAAGTTTTAGATAGGTCATTTTAGGAATCTATTCAAGGAGATGATGTTGGGGATGATGGATAGGGTGATGCTAATCTCGTTGAACATGAAGTTGTTTCTCATGTTACTAATGATCCCGGAGATGAGAGTGAACCTGAAAGCCATTATTTTGAATAGAAAGTTATATAACTTGAGATTAATTAAATTATGGGTGGAGGCCAAGAGTAAGAGGTGGATGATTAGATTAAAACTATGCTTCTGGTCGAGGAAGTTCCTGGAGAAGTTTTAATGGATTGAGTGCAAGCTCAAGATCAAGTTACATTGGTACCAGTGGAAAAAATATTATTTCGGCAAAAGGATAAGAAGAAGATGATGATGAATCTGATATTATACTTGAGTCTCAAGAAATAAAAATTTTAGATTGATATAGTGGAGGCTAGATATTAGACATATCTCGGTGAATCGAATAGAAATCCCAAACTCATTATTTTTTTCTTGGATTATGACTCAGATGTAGAGATAATGGATCAACCTCCTACTCCATAAGCCTAAGCTAAAGGAGAAACTTTTTTACCTATTTCACCAATAGTACGTCATGAAGATGATCCAGTATTACTGCCAGTACCTAGTGACTATGTCACTAGGGATGATTTGGATCAATTCAAAGATAATATTTGTGAGTTAGTAAGAGCCCTAGTTGGTGCCAAATATGAAGCTTCTACATCCATGATCATTTCAGTTGCTGCTGCTTCTAGAATTTAAAGCATATTGATTCAAGGGATTCATCCTAATCTTATTATTTCATATAGTAAATTAAATCAAAACAATACTAAACTGAGAAAAGAATTGAATAGGATGAGTAATGATCTGAACTCTTTGACCAGTGATTTCAAGACATCTTTAGTGGTGTGAGGGTGGTTATTAGGAACATAGATACACATCTACTGAGTGTAGATTAGAATAAATTGAATGAGGAACATGGAAATATGATCATTGGTCCATCTAGTTCTATAGGTATCATGGATTATGCTACTAATATGGAGTCTCTCAGGGCTGTGAGGTGGGAATAACTCACGATTATTCACTATGATTCTAATAAGGAATCCCTTTCCAAGGTGAATAGGAATTCTGATCACATTTACAACATGGTAAAGAATTTCAGAAATGAATCCTCTATTGCTCAAGAAATATATTATAGAAATGGTGGATAAGTACATATCGAAATTCTATAAAAAGGGTGGTATGATCAAGAATTTCTTGTATTTGGCCAAAAATAACAAGATTCTTCCAGTGATAGAATCTTTCAATAGTCAAGTGAGTTAGTTGAAGGAGTTTAATTCTAATTTGGAAAAATTCACAGAGAACAAGACAAATTTCAAGGAGGATATGAAATATGGGGATGAAATCATTAATTATTTCACCATGGTTATAATGCTATATTTTCATGTTCATGTTGAGGTTGTGGCGGTTCTTTCTGCTGCTTCTATTGGACCTAGTTCTCTACCATCTAATCAGATGACTGTCTCTCATGCCTTATCCTAGATTCAACCATAAATTCAGGAGAAATGTCAAAGCCGTGTTCTGTCAGAAAGGATTCCCAACCTTTCATCCATTATTCCTACATGTGTTGCCTTACCTGGTGTTTTCATTCAACCAATCCCTCATTTTGCGACACCCAGACCATCTGCACCTCCTATTGATCCTTTAGCAAAATTAAAATAACCTCAAAACCCAAAGACATTGTTTTGGATTGTTTATTTTATAGGTCTTTGTAATTTTCTTTAGATTATTGTACTTTTTGAACCTTAATGAAAATCTTTTGGTCTTCCTTATGTTTTAAATTTTTTGTATTGTTTCGCCTTCTTCTTTATTCTTCTTTTAATCATTTTTCTAATCCTAAAAAGGGAGAAATTTCTTGGCATAAATTATTAATATAAGGGGGAGAAACTCCCACATTAGAAATATGGCATGTACTCAATATATATATATATATATCACCTCTAATACAAAATATCCTAATAAAAATGACCATGATCTCATTTAATGTCACCTTCTACATATATTTCCTTTTATAATAATTAAGGGTAAGTCTTATAAAGAAGGAACTTATGGTATAATGACAACCCCCACTCACTACTGGTATGAAATGTGGAGTAATTTTTATTCCTTAAATTTTCTTCTAACTCAATAATTCCATGATTAATGATTATCAAAAGGGGGATATTGTTGGACCCATTGTGAAATAGTGTTTTTCACAATAACAAATCATTCCTATTTACACATTCTAGTAATTCATATATTATGTTATAACAAATGTTAATAATGTCACCGAATATTTTTTATGTTAATAAATTATGTCACATTGTATACTGCATTTAATTATGTCACCAAACTATGAATATTTATTTTTTCATTTGTTTAAATGTATATATTTACATATATTTATGAATGTATCTTGATCTGGTAGTGTTCAATATAAGACAGACAATTTAAATGGTATTAGAGTCCCTGGAAGAAATAGTTCAAAAAGAGTCACAGTGGGTCGACACACCGATGATGACTCGCAGATAGAAGATGTCACCAATCGAAGAAGACATTGATGTTGGAAAAACTGATTGAAAAAATGACTCACCGATAAATGAGTCACAGATAATTGGTTGCACTGATAATTTTAGTGATTCATTTTTGGACGAGTCAGCGATGGACGAGTCACTGATGGACGAGTCACTGAGGTAAGACTCACTGCTAGATGATTCACCGATGGGAAACCTAGTGACAGTTCAAATTGAGTCATTGATAGCGACTACCCAATGCCCAGACAGAACGATATCACAAAGGACTCACTGACTCACTAAGTCACTAATGCTAATGAAAAGGACTCACTGATGATGATCGACCGATAATTCCCAACTGATTCCAATGAGCCATTGATACATTTGACATACTTATAGTTAAAAATACAGTTTCATTTTATTTATTAAAATTTGTACCTAACGTTCGTATTTATAAAAATTAATGTTTCAAACATTATTCAATGTTATCTTTAAGACTATCAGTAAGTAGTACGAGGTACATGAATGTGGGGAGATCATCATGTCTACTGGAAATCGAAGTATAAAAGTATTACAAGATAAATCATTTAAAATAGGGGGATTTCCTTGAAAATAAAAATAATAATAGAATAACTAGAAACTCTTGCTACTCTAAAGATTACTTCAAAATCCCAACAAATCAATGATAGAGGAAAAATGGAGATCAACAAGAAATGAAAAACTTGTTCTGTTGACCTAAACATCCTAACATCAAGGAGTTAAGATTTTAACACATCTAGAAGATATAGTATATGGGATACAATACACTATTTTGAAGTCATGTTCTAGAAAATGTAGCAAACATTATTTCCACTACATCAAGTGAGTCCAAAAATTCATTGCATAACAGATAGAGGCTTCTATACCTCTATTTACATCTTAGATATGTTTTTTTATTTTTATACAATTTTTAGTAGTGTATATATATGTTTCTAACACATATATTGTCTCCTGTGCATAACTGAAGGATACTTGATATTCTAGACACCCACTTTTTTCATCCCTTGAATCCCATGTAGAACAGTATAAGTGGTCAATTGTGACCTGATTGTTGTTTTTCACATGAATAACATTCATATCAGTCTTGTTTGACCTAGAAAATCTTATTTTCTATTATGAACCACGATCTAGTGTGTGCATAAATCTATTTGTTAACTTAAAGATCATGATTTCAAGTGATCAACAAGTGGAGAGGATGAAGTTTCACCTTTGGACTGAACCACTTGTTTAAATCTGTTGTACCTTTTCCATTTAGTTTTAATATGTGTTTATTACTTTTTCATAAAACTAAATTGAAAATTGGTATTTAGTTTTGAAAGTGTTTAAAACTATTTTGAACCATTCTGTTATTTTCAAACGGTATATTAATCATCATATTAGTATAGATAAGAACTGATAAATCTTATGAGAAGTTAATTGATCATTCTGAACTTTTTTAAATTCACTAGGAACTGTATTTGATTATTTTTAATTGGGGGAAATTTTCAAAGAACCAATTTTAATAGAAATTTTTATAGATACTCAACTCACCCACTTCATGAATAATATACATTGACCAATACATTACAATTTTATGATTTCAATGACAATGTTCATTATTTCCTTATGACTCATGTTTTATAATGTTTCTTTTTTTTATTTCATAATTCATTCATATGATCTTTCATATGAAGGGTATGATCTTATATTTTCATGATCATGTTTCTGTACCCTTATTCTCTTTTATTACTCTTAATTATTATAATATCATTATCATATAATATAATACATGATACCCATGTGATGTGATTACTAAATAAATAGAGTAATAAATTTGGAAGTAAACCACTTATGTGGTGATTTAAGAAAAAAATGATAATGATTCAATAATAAAGGTAATGGTGAAACAATTATCATAAAACTGGAACTGAAGTAAAATTGTTTTCCCTTACAAATAATAATTTATTTTATCAATAAAGGGTGGTATAAATTTTTTTAAGGAGTGGTATAGGAAAATGGTTAATAAATAAAATGGTTACCCTTAATTAAGATTTATTATTGAGACAATTGAGAAGGAAACAATAAAAATACATACTTTAAAATCAAGTAAAGATTAATTATTCTTTATATATATTTGTATGAAACATATAAATAATAATAAATAATAAATAATACTATTATAGCAACAAATAGATCTAAGGGAGATAAACCATAACTCTAATAAAAATAGTGTTGTTTAAGGATATCCCTTACCTTATGTCCATATCTATTTTTTACATTCACTAATTCCCTATATAATCACATAAGATCAATAAATTAATTAATTCAAAATATATATATATATATATATGTGATTTATTATTAATTTTTTATATTAATTTATAACCATTTCAATGATATGTACATATTTTTTGTTCAGGGAGTGTTATTTTAATTGTTCAAATGTTGGATCACTTGTGGATAATTATTGACATTCTGGTCAAATTGGACTGAAAATATAGAAGAGAAATGAAATGGTATTAATCTAAATCCAGATGATAAAATAACCCCTAATAATAATTTTTTTATAAAATATGTCTAATTTTTTTGTAATAAAGTTAGTTTTATATGGTTAGTTTATTTAGGCTGTTTTATTGACCAACATAAAATTGTAATGTTTTTTTAATATTATTATTTTATATTCATTCTAGAAAGTGAAAAGATATATAATATATATATTTATTTTATATTAAATTAGTATAGGGGAATTTAATCCTTCCAGGATAGTTGTATTGGAAATTGAAAACTCATCATCCATAAAGGTAGTGAGACGTCATAAAATATGAAAAAGAATATGTTTTTGGAATTAGAATAGATGAGAAATAATTTTATGGAATTTATTACATTTTAAACATAATATTAAAATATATATATATATATATGATATTGGTGTAATTATTCCATGTTGGATGAGGAAGGTGTGGATAATGGGGGAGAAGAAATGAAATTTGAAGGGGGAAATTGAAAATATTACCTCTTTAATGTCATCACTATGAAATAATATTTATGGAATATGGAATTTGCCTCTTTCTGGTATTGATATCACCATAATGATGTTTATATGATTGGGATTATAATTTTGTAGATATTTTAAAATCTCAAATTCTTAGAAGTTTTGAGGAGAATTGAGGTATTTATATATAGGGAGAGTGGTGTTTTGATTATTATATTCATTAGTTTATTATTATAGATCAAGGCTACTAATAATATTGATTATTGTTATTATTTAAATTATATTTTTCATCTAATTTAATATTAATTTCTTCTTACCTCATACATTAAATGAAAATTTTTGGAGTTATCTTATAATATTAAATATGGTATTTTACCATATATTACTATTCACTAAAAATTCATCTATTGTTGAAAAATAAAAAAATATCTTTGACTAATTTTTAGCATGAAGATTAAAAAAATGAAATAAATTTTGTTATAAATATTTAATATATATATATATATAAGAGTTAATTTATATTTTAAATTAAGTAATAATTTATTGATTTTTTTTTGTTTTATTAGCATGATCATTTTTCCAACCATCAAAAAATTAAATATGATCTCATAAATTCATCTTATATTCAAAATAGAAGTTATTGTTGATTTATAAATCCAGAATATTAAAATAATTTCAATCCTATGTCATTATATTTGTTACATAAGTTAAAATAAAACATTTTTGTTGTATAAAAATACAGACAGATGGTTTATTATTTTTAAAACATTTATTTTCTTGAACCGTGTATAAATATATCATTTTTGAATTATATAAGATACATAAATATAATTTTACCATTCCACGTGAAAGTTTACTATTCCTAATATCCATATTAGTATTCAAGTGTCTATATTATTATTACAATGGTCTGATTAATATTGACATACCAATTCCATAATTTCTACAAATACCTCACATTTTATTCATTATTCATTCACTTTTATTTTCAATAATGGTAATATATATTCAATAAAAAATAAATTTAATCAATAACCTTATTCTTTTTTTACATAGTTCTATTCATGAGTGTGATTATTCTGGGGGTTTGAGAAGATCCAAATATTCCAAATATAATTGTATTATTTTCTATTTTTAGTCAAATTAGAATAATTTCTATTATTATACAAATTGTGATTATATAAATGTAATTTTTAATTTATAAAAATAAAATTTAGTTGGATTTATCACGTGTTTTCTGTGAATTTTTGGAATACATACAAGAATGGGGTGATCTATAATGACTTTTCATTGAATAAAATGGTAATGAATTTTAAAATTTGACTTAGAATGAATAACATGATCACGTAAAAAGAAAATGCTGAAGTATAATAATATGGATTTGAAACATGAATTTAATTCAATAAAAATATAATGGAAACATAGGAATGTGTTAGAAACATATAACAAGTCAATAAAATAAGACAAGTTAATCTCCCATGACAATATCAAGTGGTGGACAGAGCACCATCATAGATTATGATTTCACCATAATTACATAAATAATATCAAATGTGAAAAGGAGTATCTTCTAATTCATTGGATATTATCTAGGAGAACCAATAAAACATATATATACTGATCCAATATATAAAAGGGAATAAATCATTAGGTATAAGCATAATAAATACCCATGGAAATACATGGGTTGCAAAATCAAGTCACATAATATAATTTTATGGAATATCATAATGGATTTAATGAAATATAGGACTCAAGGATTCATGGTTTTCAATAATAATAAAACATGAAAATTATTTCCCAATGTATTTATTACCTCTAAATGAGTAGAACAATCTGAATGGAAGATTAAATCTTCCCCTCTGATTTAGGTAAAAAAGTCTTTTACGAGGATAAGAGTATAATTAATTATATAAAACCATAAATTGAATATATTCTTTTCTAAAATAAGATGAGTGGTTTTAAAATTTATCTACTGTTCAAAATATTTAAGTGGTGGAATGTTCAATGGGGTCAGAAAATGAATATATTACATTAATTTGTATTTTATATGGGGCTATGTTGAGAAGAAAACCTCATAAAACATATATTTCCCAATAAAATAAATGTTTAATTAAGCTTGTTATATATGTTTGGGAAATATATTTATATAATATAAAATAATTAAATAATATTATTATAGTGAAAATGAAATCTATAACAGATAATTACAGACCCCAATGAAAATTTGTATTTTCGGATGGAACCCTTACCTTATGTCTCGGACCTTTCTATAATTGTACATAACATCCTTGACAATCAATTTATATCCATTAATAGTTCAATTAATAACTTTTTAAAATAATATTGTATTCATTCTATTTTTATTAAGTTCATTTATAACCATTTCCATGTGATAATACTTTTAATATCATTGTACATATACATTTTGTTCACAGTCCCATGGTTATATCACATGTGGAAAATTAATGATGTTTGTGTCAAATGTGAATAATAATAGAGAAGATAAATGAATTTTTATTCATGAATATAAAAAAACATAAAATATACAATGATTAAATATCTATTATGAAATATGTATGAAACATTTTTTAAGACGTTGATGTTATATGGTATTTTTATTGTGAATATTTAAATGACCATAAAAACTAGTTTATTTTGGTAAATAATAGGAGAATATTTATTTATTATAATTTGATAAAATATATAATATTAGTATTTACGAAATTTTAAACAATAATATGTATATTTAATGTATTAATGAAGTCTCTAATGGGAAAAAATTAATATCCAAATAAGTGGTGAAGAGACATCATACAAATAATGTTTTAGAATTTATAATAAATGGATAAGAGAAGATGATGGACGTTATAAATTACAAAAACATTATAAAAATTACAAAATATGTAATATTATATAGGTATTATTCCATGTTTAATGTAATTCTTTTGACTATAAGGGGTAATAGAAAAATAAAAGCCTTGGATTCTTATATTACCTACTCCTTTAGATTTTTCCTCTTCAGATTCTAATTACGAGCCTCTAGATTTTTTTTCTTTTTGTGAGAATAATTGAACTAGGATGTGATGAGAGGATTAAGAAGGTCATTGGGTTGAAATTTTATAATATTTGTAAATTATAAGTTGTGTGGAGAAGTGGTGGTGAGGGTGGTATTTATAAGGGGGTGTGTTGTGGGCTTTGGAAAAATAAATTCATTACTTTATTATTTTTGATCAAGAAAATAAATAGTATTGATTATTGTGACTATATATAGTAAATATTTACATTGATGTCATAATAATGTGCTATTACATCACCCATGACCAAAAAAAATCTGGAATTTAGTTTATAATGTTTAATAACGAATTTTATAGACTTTTTCTATTCAATAAAAATTAAACTATTTTAGAAAAATTCCAATTGTTAACAATAATAAATTTTTAAAATGAATATTATAAAAATTATATAAATTTTATATAAAATATTTCTCTAAATATGGAATTTTTATTATTAAATATAATCCCCATTTATCAGAAATATTAATATTTAAATATTATGTCCAATGTATTGACGCTTCAAAAATAACTTATTATCTCATTAAATAATATTATCATTATAATAAAACATAATATCAATTTATAAATTCATTTTATTTAAAGAAGTTTTATTATATTTAATTATAGTTGATATAAAAATAAACAAAAAAATACATTTTATGAAAATATAATCACATATTCTATCTTTTTAAAACACTTATTTACTAGTAACATGGTATAAATATATCCAATTTCCATTAAATAAAATACCTTCATATTATTCTTTACTTATATGTGTGAGGTTACCATTCTAATTTAAGAAACCTTGTGATTGTTTCTAACTGAGGTATATTTTCAACAAGTTTTTTTAGTGTTTAAATAGGATGTAGAAATTTTGTTATAAAAAATTTTCAATAAAGATCACTACGTGTTATTTGGTATTAATTTTCTATAAAAATATATATGTTTTATTAAATATTTTCTTATGAAACCATATAATAAATTAAAATTATTATATTCTATTTTTCAATGATTAAAACATCATAAAGAAGTCATTATATAAGATAATATTTGTACATGGAATGTGAAGATAGATTGAATAACATATGAATGTTAACACTTATAAAATATACCTATCAGGAGAACAAAAAAATTAAAAAATATTTATGATGTTTATAATAGTGAATGATTTAATAATAAAATCATTCATTCCCAAAATTGAACATCAGATGAACCTGGATGGATGAACATATGTTTTTTGGTTTCATAAAATTTATAATGAAGATATAACTGGAAAAATAAGTTCCGGGTGGATGAATCCAATGATTTGATATAGTAAATGAAAATTTAACTAAATCTATAAATGTTTTAAAAATATATCAAACCATTATTAATGGGTCAATTGAATTGTATTATGGAAGATGAAGAGTTTTTATAAAGCTAAAATCAACAATTATTTTTCATTAATCATCTTCTATGATGTAAAATATACTAATGATATTAAATGACATATATTTTGAGGGGAATATAAAAAACATATTTGATGAGAATACATCACTTCAATTAGAATTAGCTGAAAATGATCATTATTATCAGATGAACTATTTTAATGAGATCCATCAGACTGATCTTTTTAGTAGATTTATATGAGAGAAACATTTTAGGGAAATTGATCAATAAACTATGACGTGAGGAAAATTTGAACATGAAAAAAATTAATACTATAGCAGAATATCTTTGTTATGGGATTCAGAAGAATTTATAACATGGAATAGTTGTTGGAAAAATCATAAAGAAGTATTTTTCATCAGAAATTTTTTTTGTAGAAAATGTTTTAATGAGTAAATGTTTACATCATTATAAATTTTCATAACAAATGATGATATTTGGATCATTTTTTAATTTTATTTTTCATTCTTGTGGCTTTTATCAAGCTAAGGTGATATGTATTAATGAATTTCATCAGCTTATGAGGTTAGGAATTTTTTTTGGGTTGGAATCAATAGAGAATTCACAAAGTTTCATAAAGAATTGTGAATGTTCTATATGTGTTGAGAATTTTACATATATTTTCATTAATTTTTAAATGATTAATTTTATAATATTATATAGTATGAAATTTAAATGGGGTTCCCACCATTTCCAAAATGTGATATCCTTTATTAAGGTTGTTTAAAAGTAAACTATATTGTAATAGTAATCATAGATACAAAAATTTAATATGCGGTATTATTTGTATCAAAAGTGTTTTTTATTCGGAATTAGTTTCCGATTGAAGGAATGTAAAAAGTAGTGAATTTTGATGATAACATTGAGCAATGATTTAGTTTTTAGAAACCAGATATGGTTTGTGATAATAGATATTGTATTAAAAGCATCAAACATACAAATAAAGTGGCCCATTTTCTATAATATGACTGAAAAAATATTAAAATAATATCATTGTTTTAGTGAGGTGTACTATATGAAAATTCACCATATGCAGTAATAGGGCATAGATGGACATTCTTGATTTCAGAAATGAGCTAGTTGTTCATGAATTAGATTAGTGGTAATGTTTGTACAATGATTCATATCTTTTCTATTAGATATGTTTTTTATGAAAATATTTTTATAAACAGACACGGGTTAATAGAATCAAAACTAACAGGGTATTTAAGGATACTAATGGGAGTTAGATCAAAGTGATATTCAATTATTTCTAATTATTAATTTTCATAAACCCACGGTATTGGCCATGAAATGTATGTATGTTCTCACACTGATTCCTAACATTGTATATCATGCATGACTTGATTAGTTTTATATCATTCCATGATTTGGTGTTTTTTGAATGAGTTGGTAATGATAAACACTATAATATGATTTTGTGGTTAAATTTTATAAATTTATAAATTAATAAAATTAAAACCACTGATTCTTGCCCCCCATCTCAGTGGTTCAATGATAATTTGGAACATCAATTTTTATAATAGTGAGGTTCACCGACTGAATCCTTATCATGGAAAATATAAATTATTTCAACTAATGAGGTATTACAACCCTCTATGTAAAAAATTTCAATAGTTGGAAAAAATGATGATATCCTACCAATATTGTTTTTTAATTGTGAAATTGTATAGTGCCACACATGGTTATCCACTTGTTGATAATAAAGGTATTATGAGGATATTATGATCTAAGGGGGTATGTGGGTGAATTTAAAACCCTCTAAGGATTATAGGATAATTGAGTAAGTGCAACGACTAATTTCAATGTGGTGAACCATTATTTTCAGGTGCTTAATTGGTTGGAACTCTGTAATTAAGAATACGTTTCCTACAGTAGTGATAAGGATGGCTGACCTCTTTGTAAATTTCTCGAGTTGTAGGTGAGTGAGGACAATGCATACTAAAATAAAAATGTGTTTTCCTATGGTGATATTATTTAGTCAGATGACTCGTTCAGGCAAGTGGGATGGCCCCATGATGGCGACCAAATGTCTGTGTAGTACTGGTGGTGCCTAGATTCCGATGAGTCGACGATCCTATTAAGGAGGGATTCATGTACTATAAGTGGGTCCAAGTTGTTTCATTATTAGGAAAGTGTAAATGAGAAATAATATTATAAATGAATTATGATTTTATATTTTTTAGGATCCCTATTACCATCCATTTAAATCCTAAAAAGTTTGGATAATTCCAAATTATCATTATTAAAAAATATTACTATATCATTTCTACAAAGAGAATCTGACATGTTAGTTACTATCACGAAATGAATCTGGTTGACACCGAAATCGGCACCAAACCCAGCCAGTGACAAGGCCCGAAGGGATATCCTGATCTACACGGGCTGGCACAAGTTCCCGGGTATCATAAAATGATGTTTGGTAACAATTTACCCGAGTTTAAAAACATTAAACAACAAACAAACTCAATAAAAAAAATCTAGATTTTTCAACTAAAACTGTATTTTGAAAAATTTCAGATTATAATTATAGAAGATAGAACTATGTTTAAAGACCATTTAATAGGTATTAAACCAAACAATGATAGCCCAAAAACTTTCACATGGCAAGAGGCACAACCCTCAAGCCATCTCCACAACACCACATCACGAACGACCGGTAAAAACCCGAACTGTTGGCATAAAAGTTGTACCGAAACCTGTAACAACAAAATAACCAAGACTACATACACACTAATGTGTAATTAGTGTGTTAGAAAAATATCAGTATGATACCACCGCTATGATATTCCATGCGACAAACATTAAAATATGAAAATCATGCATGTTTTCAAAAACATTTAATTTCTAGTTACAATTTCTAAAATATTCAACTAAAAAAATAAGTTTTAAAGTGGGATAATTTAAAAAATAAACACTATTAAAATAAATTCCAATGCTACTAATTTTTTCATCCAAATATATTATATGTCGTCGGTGAGTATAAAGGATCTTATGAGCACAAGAAATAAGAAATAACCCATAAGCACTTGTTAGCTGTGGTTCCCACATACCTAGTATTTCGGTTGGAGTAACCATAAAAAATATCAGTTCACATGCACGAGCCATTTGTAGGGAAGAAACCCATAACCTATTGGTGCCTAATCATCATCATCATAGTTTAGTTAGATTTTTTAGCATGAATATTCCTATGTGAAACTGAGGTCAATTCCCATGGATTCACTAGCATACTAGTACACATCCACCCACCTAGATACCTGGGTTTTCTGCTTTGTGCTAAAACATGTTCAACAATTCATGAAATATAATCTTCACATGAAAATATCATTTCCTCATCAAAAATTCAACAAAAATCCCACATGTATACCACACAAGTCACAAAATTCCACTTTTCATTCAAATTGATTTGAAATTTGACTCACACCAAAATAGCCCATAACACATTTCACATTTCTTTAAAACATCCAAAAATCGATTAAACAATTTTATAAAACCATTAAAATATATTAAAAATCACATAACATCCCCCTCACATGTTACATAATACCATTTTCATAACCAAAATCCATTTTTCACATCACACTCACACAAAACATCCCGCATCAATTTCATGTCTCTTATACACTTTAGTAAATCCTTCAGACATTTCTATAAAAAAGTTATTAGATGGAACACATCATAAAATAGCCCATTTCACATTTAAAATGGACCATTTTAAAATATAAACACTCTAAAATAGTATCCCAATATGGTTTCACCTCTTATATAAATCATTAAATCATTCAAATATTTCGTAAAACAATTCAAAAGAGTATACCGAAAAATTTCTCATAAAACCCATTTCAAAACCATATTTCAAGGACCAAAACACACAAAACAACTACCAATGTATAATTGGAATCCCTATAGACATTTATAAAACCACTTTCAAGTGTTATAAAATCACTCTGAATAATACCACGAAAGATACAAATGAAAACACCAATTTTCATAAAATGCTCTCAAGAAGTATGACACTGTTTTACACATCAAACATATTCAAAAACCACCTTTTTAGGACCAAATGACACTAATACATTACCTAACCATAAGTTTCAAGCCAATAAAGATTTATTAAACCAATTCTATATGTTATAAAATACACCCAAATAATACCCCATGAGTTACACATGAAAACACCCAATTTCAAGATAAAAAGCAACTATAATATTTAACACTTAACCAAATCAATCGTACACTGTTTTCTCACCACACCCAACATATGAGTAATATGAAAAATGTGTAAATATAGCAAGATAATTAATCAATAATTTTTTACACATGGAACCACATACCTTTTGAGTCAAAACCATTCAATCTTGGTGTGAAACCTCAATCGTACCTCCGCCACACCACAAGGAAGTGAAAACAAACCCTAACCATAACATTTCACCAAATATACCCAAAAAACCCTAGATATGAACCCTAACTTCTAGAAACTCAATAAATTTATGAAATTGGGAGGAAACCCTAAGGAGAATGAAAGAATTGAAAAGATAAACACTTACCCAAAAAATCATAAAGAAAACGACCCAAACTCCACCAGTATCTGAATTTTAAAATAGCTAGGAAATTAATGGAGGTTTCATCGAGGATAATGATATCATGTAAGAACTAGAATGGGGTAATGGTAGTTCAAATAGAAGGAGTTATAAAAGGATCAAGTTACCTATTCAAATATGGTAGCTTTGTGAAATCTATAGAAGTTTTCCCAAATTTCACGATTCTATTGAGTTCCAAATTGGGGGAGGAGAAAATGAAGGATCGCCTTAGGTAAGTGGACTCGGGTGAGAGTTTGAATCACTGAAAAGACATAAGAATTTAACGATTTATTAATGAATTAACACATATATTTCGTGCAGGAAATGGGCTTTCGGGCAGGCCCAGTCCCTGAAATAAAAACCCATATCCACCATGATTATGGATTCTTAAATGGTCAAAATTAATTTAGTAGTGGTAATTTGTCATGTTATTTCATGTAGAAATTGGAATGGATGATAAATGTTGAAAATTAAGGAGTTATAAAGGAATAAAAATTTATTTTTAAATCTGGAATTGGGCTCACAGTTTGGCCCAATTCAGGAAAACTCACCCATTCCTCCATACAAGCATGGGAAACCCCCAGAACAAAGCATGAATTGAAATTAAATGAAATTTTACTTTAATATAAGTCATGTATGTGACAAGTCTCCCCATGATGAAAACTTTCCATCCCCGGAAGGCCACAACATGTCTACATACCAAAACCAAACCCAACTGATAAACTAAGATGTACTTCTTTGCCATGCTTCTCCCCTAAGGGCCAAAACACCACCAGTGATCAGTTAAGAAAAGATTAATCTCACAAGCAAAACATACCTATATTTCCTAAAATGATCAATCACACTCATAATTTATCCCAAAAGAAAAATCCTCAATCACTATCCGAACAAGACTCAAGTAATTCACCCAAACAAACAACTACTTGGAACAAGGTAACACTTACCATAACTTAACTAAATAATTGGGTGCTCTCCAATACCAATGTCTAATCAAGGAAGATGTTGGTAGATAGATATTTTTGAAAGATATTACCTACCGCCAAGACAATACCATGGATAAATCTGAGCTAGTGGTACCGGGGGACACAAATAGGAACCCCACCATAAGAGACAACCTATATTTTTTCGAGACAAATTCAGGACACTAATAGGGGGAGGCCTGAACAGAATACCTAGTACAAAGGGTATAATTCCATTAAATGGTTACAAAGGAAAATACATAAGAATCATAGTGGGCCTCCCCACCATAAGAACTTGCCATCTTAACCGACCTGCATGGGCTGACACAGAAAGACCCAAAAACAATTTAACGATTTTCAATTGGAGCAAGGTTAGACCGCACGGTTTGGGAAAAGGTACACTAATTGTGAATATCATTTTTCAGAATGGCTACCTGGAACATGGTCACAACTAATTGTGCTCAAACCATGTTCTCGGCCTGTCTATCCAAATTTCCAACCATTATCCAAATACTCAATGAAAACTAAAGGGGGAGGGAATGAAATTTGGTGATAACATGGGTACAAGGCCCTCCACCAATTTCCACCAAACAGGAAAAATGGAGGAAAGATGATGACACCAGAGGTTTAAACACTTCTTATCTTTCATACTGATGATAAGACATTGTACAAGGGTTTAAATGACACTGGGATTACCCCTCACTATGAGCCCGCTTCACTTCGAGACCTATGGATGGAGCTCAAATGATTGAAGCATCGTCGGCCTCACAGTTAGGCTTTAGAAACCCCATAAATGAGAATAATTCTTTCAGTTCCACCAAAAACCACACAAAAATCGTTCATAATATTTCCAAGACATAACTCATTCCAAACTCACTTAACACTGACTTGATATTTCACTGAAACAAGGGATTATAAGATGCACACACATCAGACCTTGTTTCTTCAGGTGAGAAACAATTAATGCAATGAACAGATATACTCACCTTCCACTAAAATAGATTATTTTTATGTTTTTCCAATGGATACATTATCCCATAATAACATGGACTCACATAGGGTTTCATGACATTCACCTTTATGGTCAATCAAGCACATCACATCACAAGGCGTTACTGAATAGGACCGTGTCGACTGATGTAGACACTGCATGATGAGGGACCTTATACAAATTCCCAAAAAAAACACAAAATTCTAGTAAGTGGACACAATATACTCTCATGACCTTATTTACCACACCGGTCATTTAATGTGAACTCTTTCTTCTAAGAGACTACGAAGGACTGAGAGGACCTCTTAGACACCATCCAAATTCTCATCCATGCTAACAATCCCAGACCACATCCACCTTTGGAAAAATCAGGAAACTTAAGAAGCTACAGTCTATTTCAACCTTACATGATCACTCTCCCGCTATAATAGGATATACAAAAAACAAGAAAATAATGTTAGTAGACTTAATCAAAAAAACTTAAGAAAAATATTCCTTACATTGATCAACTGGAGGATCTTTCAATAGAAAAAAAAACCTAGGCTACACTTCAGTTTTTCACTAACCCTTAATGGGGAGTACATTATTCAAATATTAAACCCAATGACCCATCCAAGATGGTCCATTGGTCAAGATATTCCAAAAACCCAATCCAAAAACATTAAAGGAACAACCATAAAGGAATCCCAAAATATTTCTAAGAAGAGACCACTAAATGGCCCTTCAACACAGCTTACCGACCAAACACAAACCCAAAACATAGTACAAATAGGATGGGTTCTTGGACTCAAAACATCTGACAACATAATCTTTAAAAAACATAATAAACACCATCCCAAAGAAGTCATAAAGACATTACGTTTCACCTTTAAAATAAACTTTTTTAAAATAAATAGTTCAGCGGTTAGCGTATCCACCAATGTTAAACCATGGGCCTCACAAATGTATGTTTCTGTGCCACACCGAGCACCATCCTCATATCCATCCATGAACTCATCTTGTCATTCCATCAACCATCCATCATCAAATATAACCCCATGCATGTGGTCTCTCACAAAAATTCCAATGGTGAAAATAAAAAAATTCATTCGACTTTTCAAGACCAAAACAGTCAACCAATAATTCCTTTTTCTAAAAACCGTTAACTATGAAATCAAACCCAAATTACATCTTACCAAGATTTTTTTAAAGTAACAATCATTTAAATGGAAACTCACTTTAATTCCATACACATTAATTTTAAAACATCAGATCCCATTAAAACACCTCTCAACGATTTAGAAAAATCTATTGGAAACACTTTTTCAAAACCAACTTGAACACAATTTTCTACTTTTAAAAAAGGTGTAAACACACCATTTTCCATTTCAAAATGTGTCTAAAGACTCAGTTACACCATTTCATATTTCAAACCCTTATATATTTATTATAGAATAATTTAAAAGAACATAGGTTTCTTAAAACCATGTCATTTTTGTTTTAAAACCTAACTTCCAAGATTTCCAAACTGAAGGACAAAAGATCATGCATGGGGAAATTAGCTTTGGTAGGAAACTTTTACATATGGTTGGAGGCCATACTCCAATAACATCTCCATAACAAATTGTTTTCAATGGAAATATATCTGACACCACTTGGCTTTCTAGCCCCTGCGATCTCACTGAGACCGTTAACCCAACTCTCTTTTCATTTCCCCTAATCATCATCAAACCATGAAAACCAAAATACTCAGAAAATTATTGACTTCCCTTGGCAACTAGAATCCCATAATGAGGTGTGGTTATCATGAACACTACCCATTACTTAAATAACATGTTTCTTAAATCCTAACTCAAGACTATCCTGAATATTCCCCAAAAAAATGTTACCCAAAGAGCTAACCAGAACCTCCTTTGAAACCATTTTGTCATGAACAGAATCTGGTCACCTCCAAAACTGGCACCAAACCCAGCATGTGACAAAGCCCGAAGGGTGTTAACAATCCCCATGGGAAGTAACAAGTGCATGAGTATCATAAAATAATGTTTGGGAATGATTTCCCTGAGTTTATAAACATTAAACAACAAACAAACACAATAAATCAAATCTGGATTTTTCAACTAAAAATGAAAGTTGTAAAATTTCAGAACATAATTACATAAGATAAAAATATTTTTAAAGTCCATTTAAAAGTAATGAATCAAAATAATGACAACCCAATAAATTCCACATGGAAAAAGGCACCACCCTCAATCCATTTCCACAACACCGCATCACGAACAACTTGTAAAAACCCTATCTGTTGGCACAAAATTTGTACCCAAACCTGAAACAAAAAATAACCAAGTCTACTTACACCCAAATGAGTAACTAGGGTATGAGTAAAATCCCAATAGGATTCCACCACTAAAATATTCCATGAGATAAACATTCATAGACAAAAATCATGCATGTTTTCAAAAACATGTAATTTCTAATTACAATTTCTAAAAGATGTGACTAAAAAAATAAGTTTTCAAGTGGGATAATTTAAAGAATCAACACATTTAAAATAAATTAAAATTCTACTGATATTTTCATTAAAATATACCATATTTAGATGGTGAGTATAAAGTATCTTATGAGCACAAGCAATAGGAAATAACCCCAAGGCACTAGCTAGTTGTGGGTCCTAGGTACCTCGTATCTTGGTGAGAGTAACCATAAAAAATATATGTTCTCGTACACGAGCCAATAGTAAGGTACATAACCATAACCTATTGGTCCCCAATCATCATCATCAGAATTTAGTTAGAGTTTTAAGCATCAATATTACTAAGTGAAACTGAGGCCATACCCCACAGATTCACCAGCATACTAGTACACGTCCACTCACCTAGATACCTGGGTTTTCCCCTTTGTCCTCAAACAAGTTCAAAAAGTCAAGAAATATAATTTGAACATGATAATATCATTTACTTATAAAAAATTTACCAAAACACCCACATGTATACCACATAAGTCACAAAAGTCCACTTTTCATTCAAAGTGATTTGAAATCCGACTCACACCAAAATAACCCAGAACACTTTTCACATTTCTTTAACACTTCCACAAATCGATTAATAAAATTTATAAAAAAATTAAAATATATTAAAACTAACATAACATCCCACTCACCTGTTACATAATACCCTTTTCATAAACAAAATCCATTTTTCACATCACACTCACACAAAACATCCCACATCACTTTCATATCTCTTACACACTTTAGTAAATCCTTCAAACATTTTTCTGAAAAATTTCCAAGATGGAACACATCACAAAACAGCCCCTTTATCATTTAAAATGTACCATTTCAAAATATACACATTATAAAATAGTTTCCAAATATGGTTTCACCTCTTACATTAATCATTAAATCATTCAAATCATTCGTAAAACAATTCTAATGAGTATACCCAAACTTTTGTCATAAAACCCATTTCAAAACCAAATTTCAAGGACCAAAACACTCAAAAACAATACCAATGTAGAATTAGAATCCCTATAGAAATTTATAAAACCAATTTCAATTCATATTAAATCACCTTGAATAATACCAAAAAAGATAATAATGAAAACACTAATTTTCATAAAATGATCTCAAGAAGTATAACAAAGGTTTACACATAAAACCTATTAAAAAACCTTATTTTTTGGCCCACATGACACTAATACATTACCTAACTAGAATTTTTAGGCCAAAAATGATTTATTAAACCAATTCCATATGTTATAAAATACACCCAAATAATACCCCATGAGTTACACATGAAAACACCCAATTTCAAGTTAAAAAGAAACTATAAAATTTAAAACTTATCCAAATAAATCATAAATAGTTTTCACACCACACCAAACATATGATTAATATGAAAAACGAGTAAATATAGCAAGATAACTCAACAATAATTGTTTACACATGGACCCACCTACCTTTTGAGTCAGAACCCTTGAGTCTTGGTGTGAAACCTCAACTGCACCTCTGCCGCACCACAAGGAAGTGAAAACGAACCCTAACTATAATATTTCACAATAAATACCCAAAATTAAAGCCTAGGTATGATCCCAAACTTTTGGAAACTCAATAAATTTATGAAAGAGGGAGGAAACCCTAAGGAGAAGGAAGGAATTGAAGAGAGAAACACATACCTAAATCAATATTGAAGAAAACTACCCAAAATCCACCAGCATCTGAATTTTAAAATAGTGAAAAATTTAATGGCGGTTTAAATAATGATGAAGATGTCATGTAAGAACTGGAATTAGGGAAAATAGTAAAAATTGAAAGAGTTATGAAAGGATCAATTTACATCTTTAAATATAGATGATTTGTGAAATCCAATGATGTTTTTTCAAATTTCGCAATACTATTGAGCAAAAAATTAGTGGAGAAGAGAATGGGGGATATACTTAGGTTATTGGTATCGAGAGAGAGTTGGAATTACCAAAAAAACATAAAAATGAAATGAGTTATTAAAGAAATAACAAATATATTTAATGCAGGAAATGTGCTTTCGGGCATCCCCAATCTCCAAAATAAAAACTCATATCCACCTTGATTATAGATTCCTAAATGGTCCAAATTAATTTGGTGGTGTAAATATATCTGGGGAGGACACGTTGGAATTTGAATGGATGAAAAATGTTTAAACATGAAGGATTAATAAAGGAATCAAAATTTATTTTTAAATCTAGGATTAGGATAACAGTTTGGCCCAATTCATGAAGACTCACCAATTCCTCCATAAAATCTTGGGAAACCCCCAAACCAAAGTATGAATGGGAATTAAATGAAATTTAACATTAAAATAATTAATATATGTGATAATTACTTTTCAATTATGGTAGCGTATTGAGAATACATTTTCATTGATTAGATCTAACCAAATTTGATGGAACATATTATTCACCATTTGTAAAAATATATACTTAATACAATTATGGTTCGTATGGAATTCAAACTTCTACTCATAGATATAATTATGACATATTATAAATATAAATATCACCACAACCAAATACAAATCATAAATTAGACACTTTCCCTCATGATATTTCAACTACCTCTATTCTTGTACTATCACTTTATCATTTTACATTAGAACATTCCTCAATCCCTCTTAAAAGAGTCATTTTATTCAATGAAAAGTTTTTCTTATGATGGTAGAATATGCATAGATATAGTGATAATTATATGTTTCATTTCCTCAAATAAGTCTTCATATTCATTACCCTATAGAAACATTACTCTATTCAATGTATGTAGAGATATAGATTATTAAAATCATGAGAATTTTTTCAGAAATAATTTCTAATGCCAAGCTAGTCCATGGAAACTATGAATATCATAAAAAGTGTTTTTATCAGCCACCCATCAGTTTCCTTTTCCGTTGAAGGGTTTATAGATATCCATTTACTGGTTATAAAATTCCCAACCAATGATCCATCCTCTTCCCCAAAATCACATTTAATATAAATTTCATTAACATTTTCATTTTAATATATTTATTCAAAATTTCATATTATCGTCACACTCCTCCTTGGTTTTAGTTTATATACAACTATTTTTTTTGAAGACTACAATATTATTATGTAGACTTTAAATAAACTATCTATTACCTCCATGATTTTATTGAAGAATTAGTATGTCTGAAGGGAATCACTCTAAACATGATGTATAAATATTAATATTTGGAAACAAATATTAAGGATACATTCATTCTTCAACATTAATATTTGATATCTTGATCGACGATCCACCATAGAGATATACTAATCCCAATTATTTTGATAAGATGATTAGTCAATCTATGGAATGGAATACTTGTAATTTATCAAAAAAAAATTAGTATATGATAATCATTATAATGTTAATTATTATATCATACTTTATTAGGAAGTGGATTCGAATACCCCATAGTGAATCACTATATTTTATGAATGCCCTTTGTAGATTTGATTAAAAATTTTTATTCATTTATAATTATTTAATGGAATCCCTTATCTATGGTGTCTTGTATATAGTAAGAGATAAATTTATATATTCAATTGATATATCAACCTCTCTATCAGGAGGAATACTATCAATATTTTCTAGTAATACATTAATATAGTCCCTCAAAATGGGTATTTCTTCTAGCTGAGTTCTCTCATTTGTCTCAATCATTTTAGGTATACATTCTTGGTAATAATGTAATAATATCTAATGCTGAGATGATCGCAAAAGTTATTCATCCCCCTCCTTACACTTCATTTTTAAATTAATTATGGGTTAGTAATTCAAGGGTGATATACAATACAAAATAGTTAATGATTGGTTAATATAAGAACATGATATTTTCCCAAATAAAGAGAAAAACTCTGCAAAAGGATGTTATAATACATTTTTAAGAAGGTTTTTTCTATAAAAATTTATAGGGGAGGAGTTATATACTCAATATTACATAATTTACCCTTTTTATATTCTCATGTATAACTCATCCTACATGTTTTGAGGTGGTTTTTGAAAAGTTTTGTTAAAAATTAAATGAATAGGATAATTCATATACCCAGAATAAAAATTACATTCTATATTATTAAATGAATAACTATTGTACATTTCACCACATTACGTTCGAGATCCATGACATCGGTTGATGTATCAAATTACATTTCATGGTAATCAACCATTAATGTTGTTGTCATTAATTTTTTATAAAAACAATTCCTTTGGGAATTGGTACACAAAATTCACATGTTCTTTATAGTTAAAACACTATATTTATATGCTATGTTTTGATTTAGACCATATTTTCCACAGTTACATTAATTGTATTCATCATATAAATTTGAAATTAATTATCTGGATATGCCTCTTTTTTAATATTGAATCATATCTCACTAATATTGAAGAAATATCCATGAAGCTTATTATCACAATTTTGATTTCTTGATGGCATATTTTTATTCCCTCCATGTTAATAATCCATTGATTTCCCCAAATAAAACACAATTTTATAATTTCTATCTCTATCCCTATGAGACAAGGGTAAAAGATCTCCATCTCATGATTATGTGTATAAAATAAAATTCGATTTTTTATTTCAAATACTATTATGTACAAAGTGTTATATAGAATAATCTTTAACAAACTAAACAATAGTCTACCTTACTTTTGATAATGATGAAAATGCCAGAGTTGTGTCGAAGAATTCATGTAATGTTTACATCATACTCCCCGATAGACAAGTATTTCTTTTTTTTTGTATGAGTAACACTACAACAATTTGATAATGGAGATATATAGAAAATAATAAATGGAAAATATTTTAACAAATATTTTACATTAAATGGAATGAATTTAACCATTGGACTTCATGTACATAATATTTTTCTATCATGGATTAAATTATCTTTTATGATTATAGAAAACTAACATAACTTGATATGTACCTATACATTATCGGTATAGGAACATTATTTCAATGGATTTAGTAAATTCATCCAGGACATGTTATCATTAATTCCTCTAAAGGTATGAGGCATTTATAAAATAAATGAGTATACCACAACATTCAATTTTATAGGAGAATGTCTAGTTTCCATATGAATAAAGTTATTATTTATAGAATGAATCATATGATCTAGTATAGAAATGATATTCAAAACACATTTTCCCAAATTGTAAGACTTTTAATTATTTAAATCATCACACTACCTATCACGTCGGTTGATAGCATGATTTCTCCTATTTCTCATCGTTATCTGGAATATAATAAATATTCCAAGATAATTAATTTACTAAAAACATATAAAAGGTAATATATGATATTTGAATGATTAAATTATATAGTGCATGTGAATACTTATATTAGAGCCTATAGGATTCCATGTAAGTAATCAAGGATGATATCAAATTTGATTTTTCCAACCTAACAATCCATTGAATCATTCATAATGGTTCATATATTTCCCAATAAATATCCCACGAGATTTCTAAACCACGATAAAAATAAGGGATCATTCACTATTCACTAGGATAATGATTCATATATTCATGACCAACACATTTTGGGGTAATTAACCCTAAATTCATCATATTCAAAACAATGTCCATTTATTATTTTAGGAAATTGATTTATTTTCATAGAAACCACATACACTATACATTAAAAAAATTATAGGATATTAATTCTTATTCACAAAAATATCCTAAGGGTTTTTAATAAAGGATTCAATTAGTAATCCACCCAAAATAACAAATTCATCATCTGATATGGTATCTCCTGAGAAAATCCTTTTACATCTATTATTACATTTTTGCTAACATAATTACACAATAGGTAAAACCTGAGTATCAAGAGTCTTAGTGTCATTAAAAGGAAAGTTACATAATAAATTGAAAAATACTAAATCGCAACATCATTATATTATTCTACATTATCTGTTCCTAAATACCTTTAAGATCATAAAAATTATAGAATAACATGGGGAACACATAAAATAAAGGGGTGAGATATAATGTCTTTTAGGGTATTTAACATGTTGTTGAGGTATAGTAAATGAGTTAATGTGTATAACATGATGATATAAAAAAAATTCATGAATAATAATATAGATGAATAAAATTTATATAATCGATTCATAAGAACATGGAATGGGATTATTGTGGAAGAATAATATAAAATGTTATAAGAAAATTTCATTCCTAACATCGGAGAAAACATCATATTATGGGAAATTTATCATCATGGATTAGGTTCAGTCACAACTCACATACATCAATCCTCACTAGAAAATCAATATCCAATGTATTAGATCACTATCATGGAACAAACATCATATAATGTATATGATTATGTGTGAAAAAAAATTAAATCAGTCATAAAACATAAACATAAGAATTACCCATGGATTGAAATTTATTGTATTACCATTTCACATAGCATAATCTGATGGATTATTAATATGGTTTCCTTAGAAGAAGGGATTCTGTAATTAATGTAAATTTATGAAAAACACCAAAAATTTATTTCCAATTTATGTGAAGACCTGAAAATGAGTAAATAAATTTCATTCTAAATATATATAATAAGTCATGATTCAGGAACAAGGGAATGAACCCTATATAGTGGGTAAGGGAATAATAGTTTCCATAAAGCTAGATATGGAATAAAATGTTTTTATTGGAAATATGATTCATTTTAGAAATCATTTGTTGTTTTAAATATATAATGAGTACTTATTGAACATAGTTAAGAGATAGAGAAGATACAATTAATTAGGTTTTATTATCGAGAGATGTTGAGAAGTGAATCTTTTAAAAAATTCATTTCCCCATCAAGGAGAGCTAAATTAAGGTAGTTTTATATGTTCGGGAAGTATTTTTTTTGAGAAAAATGAGCACGGAGGCTCTTAAATTGAGAAAGTTAAAACATTACACAAGTCAAAATAAAGGCATTTTACATTTGTCCCAAGTAAGAAGAGGGCTCATTTCATTAGTAATAATGTTGTTGTGTATGCTCTCTTCTTCCAAAACCCCTTTGTTTGCAAGTCCATCTGCAATGTGATTCGCCTTCTGGAAGGTGTGTGTGATAAAGTAGTCCATAGAGAAGATCTTGTCAATACAATTTATCCACTTACCTTCCAGTTTCCATGATAGTCTTGTTTGACCCATCCTTATTTCATGAACCACCATGACTAAGTCACATTTAAACAAAATGTTGTTCCAATGTTGTCGGCAAGCGATGCCCACAGCTCTTATGAGTGCCATCATTTCAGATTCCAATGTTGTAGCATGTCCACAAGGACCATAACTACATGTCACAACCTCCCCATATTGATCCCTGAAAATAACCCTGAAACCAGAGGGTCTCGGGTTTCCTTTGGAAGCCCCAACCGTGTTGCATTTTTACCATCCAGTGAAGGGGTGGTCCATATCACCTCCATCATACCCATTGTCTTGGGATAGTAACCTGCAACCTTTAAGCATCTGAGAGTCATAAACCCCCTGAACGAGGTGTTACTATTCTCATTAATCTGTGAATTGTCATTTTGGATGGACACAAAAATACTGCTAATTGTAGTGGCTTCATGAAAGCTTGCATGCCTATGAATAGAGTTATTGTGAGCCCTCCAAACAACATGTAATATTTCAGCACAGGCAACCTGTAACAGAGCATTAATTTGTTTGGATTTATGGAATTTAAGCATATGCTGCATAAACTGTGTAACAGAGTGAGTATTGGGGGGTTCCAGCTCAAATGTATTTATAACCATGTTCCACAGAGATGACGATGTATTGTAGGACAAAAACAAGTGGTTGACATCTTCTCTATGCTGACCACATAGAGCACATCTCAAGCATAAAAAAATACCTACCCTCCTAATTCTCACCTCTACTGGAATTTTATTATGATAAAGTCTCCAGATTAGTGCATATCTAGAGGGAAGCAGTCATTTTTTAGTCTAGTGAACCAATCTAACATGTCACTCCCTCCATCATGTGTCTGTAGAAATTTTTGGAGTTCAGAAGTCCATCTTGAGACCCTTGCCATAGTAGCATGTCCTCATGTTTGATAAATTTGTATTTATCAATATTGGAGGCAATGTCTTCTGGAATTTCACCCCTATGTTGAAGCTGGTCTTTGATGGATCTATTTCTGTCAATGATCTATTACTCACTGTTTAATCTATCAATAAGTGATATACCGGTCCAGTAGTTGGTCAAGAATTCTTGACATGAGTCTGCATTGACCACCCATCATGAGTGCTTCATGATTGTGCTGAACACCATTCTCATTCCAGGCCAGATTTAAGTGTCCATGTATCCATGCTTCCAATTAATAAGACTTTCAAGAATTATTCTCCTCAGAAAATCAAGAGTGTTAGAGTTGCTATGAATAATATTCCAAATGAATTTGGCCTGTAATGCCTAATTAAAGAATTTTAGGTTCTTAATTCCCAGCCCTCCCTTCTTGATAGCTAGGAAACATGTGCTCCATTTAGTAGAGATGAGTTTCCTTTCCAACACATTTCCACTCAATACAAAGTTAATAATCATGGAATTGATGTTTTTCATAATAGAGACATTCCACATATAAACCATGAGAGAGTAAATCAGTTTTGAGATTACCACATGTTTGACAAGACATATTCGTCCTCCCATTGATAAATAATTTCCCTTCAAAGACGCAAGAGTTCTCCTTATCTGTGATAAATCCTATGAAAAGTGGGAGGCCTGGGGTTTCCTCCCAAAAATAGGAACACCAAGATACAGAAAAGGTAGTTCTCCTTCTCTAAGACCAAGGTAGTTAATTAGCTGGGTCTTCCTTGTCACTGTGATATTTTTTCCAATGTAAATAAAGGATTTCTTCCAGTTTATTTTTTTCCTAGACACCTTCTCATAATTCAAGAGTGCTTCTCTCAAATGAGTGATGTTATTTCTATCACCCTACATAAAGATGAAAATATCCTCAGCAAAAAATAAATGATAGGGAGAAGAGAGACCTCTAGCCTCTTTAATGGTTGCAGGTTTCCTATTTTCCACCATGTTGGTAAAGATTATCCTTAGGTAATCCTCAGCAATTGCAAAAATAATTGCAAATAGTGGAACACCCTATATCACCCCACTTGAACAAGTGTAATATCATTACGGTGTCCCATTAACCAGAATTGAGATGTGGGCAGATTCCATCAGACTTGTAGTCCATCGAACAAAAAACTCACTGAATCTGATGCTTAGGAGAATCTGTTTAATAAATCCCCAATCCATTGTATCCAAATCCTTTCTTATGTCAAGCTTCAAAGCCACATTCCCACCCCGTGTTTCCTTCTTCAGAATATTAAAGCATTTCGAGGCTGTGAGTAGGCATTCATGTATATTCCTTCCTTTAACGAAACCAAACTGGTTCTAGGAAATAATTTTTTCCATCATCTGAGCAAGCCTATTATCCAAGAGCATTGTAATGATTTTGTGCATGATATTCACGATGCCTACTGGTCTGAATTGTCAAATTTCACTGGAACTTTCCAATTTGGGATGAGGGAAATAAATTGGCCATTAAAACCTGGATTGAATGTCCCTTATTTGAAGAATTGTTTGACAAGTATGAAAACCTCATTCTATATGATATCCCAATAACTCTAGAAGAAGAAATTGTTGAATCTATCAGGGCCAGGAGATCTCTCTTTTTGAGACCAAACATTGCCTCCTTGATTTCACACTCCATCAGAAGCGCTGTGAGAAGATGATTTTCCTCCAATGTTACTAAGTTAGGAATGTTGTTTTCTTGGATATGTTCAGATATAGCCCTCCCATTGGAATGAGTCTTGTAGAATGAGGCAAAATGATCTGCAAGCTCCTATTTACCTTCTGGTATTCTACCACCATCCTTTAGCAGGGTAAGTGGTCTATTCACTCTTCGGACCATTTAATGGGAATTGAAGAACTTTTTTTTTCTAACCCCTTATATAAGCAACCTGATTTTGAAAGCATCCTTTTTTGATATTTTCCCGGACCTTAATTAGGCTATTCATCTCTATGGAAAGATCTATCTCTTGTTGCATTTCACTCAGAAAATTAGCTCTAGTGGCCTCTTCTTGCATGTCATGAAGGGAGATCTCAAGTCCTTCAATTTCAGCATCCATCAGTCTAAACCATTGTTTTCTCCATTACATAAGCTTAATCTTAAGCATTTTAAATTTGGAAATACTTATTATAGTCTTTCCATTGCACAACATTGAACCCCACGTCTCTTGAACAATTCATAAGCATTCTGGGAGAGAGGCACATCCATTACTGAACCAGTAATGAATTTGCTGCCCACCTTCCTTCCCAAGAAAACTAATCAGAAGAGGGTGATGGTCAAAGTTAATTTTTGCAAGAGTAACACATGTGACTGATTTCCAAGCATCATGAATTCTATGATTAACAAAGGCCCAATCAGTTCTACTTTCTCTTATGCCATTGAGATTCCTCTTATACCATGTGTATCTAGCACTAATGAGGTTAACCTCCACTATTCCCGTTTTCTCAATAAATCACCTAAAATCTCTTGTAGAGGTGGCATTTGTAACCGGGCCCAATTTTTTATCCTCGTGAAGAATTGAGTTGAAGTCACCCGTGACAATTCATGGATTTGAGATACAATCCTCCAGCTACTGGATTTTCCCCAATAGAAGCATCATGTCCATGTGATAGTTATGAGCATGCACAATTGAGCAGAAAAACCTACGCCTTCCATCCATGAAACTACAAGTTATAATCTGATTGTCTATATCTATAATCATTGGAGACTTTATATTCTGAAAATTTAGAATCCAAATCCTATCATAATTCATGCTAGCACCACTAGTACCCAGAATGTTGTATCCCTTACTACAGAACAAATTTCCTAGATTCTTAGAGTTCATCTTGGGTTCCGAAATTCCAATAATATCTAGATTTTACCTTCTATCAAGGATCCGGATAGAACCTTTAGTTGAAGAGTTGTCTAGAAGTTGGCAGTTCCAGAAGAGAAGTCTCATTTTGGTGTGGATTTGGAGGCCATTCCTACTTTTTTTTCTAGGTTTCTAGGATATTTTCTTGTTAAATATTCTTGAAAAGCAATATCCCCCAAACTCTGCCCCATGTTGTCCATACCATGTTATGCAGAGTATTTCCTTTTACCTCTTTGGTCTTCCTTTCCATTACCCCTGCATCACCATTCATGAAGTGGACTTGTTTTTAGTCGACCCTCCCTCAGTGACTGCATCTTCCATCTTCCCTTCTGGTTGGTTATCAAGTAGGGATAGTTGAACCTCTAATTTCACCTCAGTTAAACTGATAGTGAATTCTTCAACTTGTATCTCCTAAACTATATTGCACACATCCGAGGAGAGTGCCAACATATAATCATTTGTGCTGTCCAAAGGCCTGTTATCCCTGGTAGCATACTGAATTTCAATGTTTTCTTTCCGCATCTCCGCTTACTCAACCATATCATCCCAAGACATTCCCACTATTTTCGAAACACCTTCCTTCTTTGACATGATTCTTTCCATTTTCCTGTTCCCCCAGAGAACCTCTTCTCTTTGGAACCTCTTTCCAGACTGATACGGATTGAGTCAGGCTTACGATTTTTTTAACAACATGACAAGCTTGGAACTCATTACCCCCCATTTTACAATGATTTCAAAATTTAAAAAAATTAACTATCTCAAAATTTACCTTCAATTGGTGACCTTTCACATCCAGAAACATTTTCTCATGTGGTTGTAATTCCATGTCAATTTCAATTCGGACTCTTGCATAGAGACCCAAGTCTCCATTTATAGTGTCTTGATCAATCTTAAGTGGAGTTTCTAATCACGATTCAATGTCATTTAGGATATTCGAATGCCAATAAACCCATGGAACACGTGGATCCTTGTCTAGACCTGTTCCATCGAGTGTCTTTGTTTGAATGGGTTGAAATTTGCATCCCATTCCGACAGTCTCAGGAAACCTAGTTTTAGACGTAAATTTTTTATCCTCTATACTGTGTCAAGATCCTCCTTACTGTCTAAAATAACATCACGGTACCCCATTCCAATCAGAATAATCGTCCGCCGTGAAAATCCCCAGTAGTTCGAGGTTCTCAACATCAGATCAAGAAGCAACCAAGGCCTCGTACCTTTTTCAAAAGATGTTCTCCCCATCATAGAAAATCGGCACATCTCCATTCACTTCTGTAGCACAACATGATCCACCTCCACCATGAAAGATCCATCCCATTCTCTTTTGAGTGTCGGCATGTTCGTAGGTAACAAATAATTTTCACCTCTCATCAATCCCTCCACAAAGGAGACAACCTTTCTAGATGAAGCATCGACTCTAGTAGAAGCCACCGTGAAAGACCTCTCCCATTCCTGATTGAAGGAATCCATTCGTATACCTGGACCTCTTTGGGAATTATATATACAATATAAATGAATTAATGAATTATATTTTTCGGATAGTGATACATAATAGAGATTAATAATAACCCCATGAAAATATGATTGTTCGGAAGTAACCTTACTATATGTCAATATCTATATTGTACTTTCACTTAACATCCTAAAAAATAAATTTAGATTCATTATATTTTTATTTAAAATCATGTTTATATATAAGTTATTTATTATATTTTTATTACTTTCACTTATATCTATTTTAATGAAAATATAAAATCAATTTTTTTTTGGTAGCGTGAATTTCATGGATCCATAGTAAGATCAGTTGTGAATTATTATTGATGTTTTTTTCAAATTGGAATTAAAATACTTAAGTGAAATGACATTTTATTCATAAAGGTATATAATTTTAGATCATCCCATGTACTAATATGTGTTTCAATGTATGGATGATTCATATAGATTAATAGTAATGTTATATGGTTAGTTTATTATGGGTTTTTAATAGAACATCATGAATTGATTTTATTTTTTTTAATATAATGGATATATATTAATTATTGTGTAATATATATATATATAATAAATGTATCATTTTAAAAATTATATTTGATTTTAATCAAGGCTTGATGAAGGAAATGGGAAAATAAATCATATCATCCACATAGGAGGTTAGTCAATATATATGGGTGTTATTTTGCTTTTAAGAATTTGAGTAGCGGATAAATAAGGGACGATAAATATTCTAAAAAATTGAAAATTTTAAACATATATATGATCCATTTATTATTACACTTTTTTTAATGGAATTGTTTTGGATGTTATAGAGTAAGAAAAAATTAAAAGACTTAGTTGAGGGTTTTACCTTCTCCTTTGGATGTCTCCTCTATGGCTTACTCATATAGAACCTCCTATTGGAATTTTTATTAATCTATATACAAAAAGATGTGGGGGAGAATTTTTTTATGGGATTTGGGTAGAATTATGAAATTCTTTAAATATTATAAATTGTGAGAATATGGGGTCATGAGGGGTAGTATTTGAAAGGAACTGAGTGGGTGTGTTTAAATATAATATTCATTAGATTATTTATTTTCCTCAGAACTATAAATAAGATAAATTATTGTGACATCATATATATAAATTTTCAACAATGATCTAATTAAAGGGTTCATATGACATATGTTTCTCCAAAATCTATTATGTTATCATATAATGCTGAATATTGAATTTTACTATATTTAACTACTAACTAAAAATATAATATTTTATAAAAATATTAAAAAATTAACCTCAACATTTGTTGATGTGTATAGTATTAAAAATTATATAATCATATGAAAATAATATTATAAATATTATAAATTTTAAATAAAACACTCATTTATATGATAATATTAACTTATACAGTTTTGATCAATTATTAGACCTGAGAAAACATTTGCGTTGTGTTATCGAATTTTATTATCATTAAAATAAAAATTAATTTTAATTTATATAATAAATTTATGAATAAAAAATTCCTTCTTAATCGTTATATTTATTATAAAAATGAAAAAAACCAATATTTCTTAGAAAAATATAAACCTATTTTTAATTATGTAAATTCATTTATTTTATTATACCACAATATAAAAATATCACATATTCATTTTATAAAATACAAAAATATTAAATTACATTTTTTGGGTGGGTTTACTATCTTAAGGATAAGAATACTATTCCAAAAATCATATTTTCAATAGTCATATGGGATCTCTACTATCTATTAATAGCTCATATTTCAATCTTTAATAACTCAAATTAAATTTTACTCTTTGGTATATTTTTTCATTTACAAAATTATTTTTTATTAATAAAATTAAGATTCATTACTATAGTTTTTATTATGACTGTGTTAAATGTTAGGGTCAGGAAAATCCAAATGATCATATTTTTATGGGCTTATTTTATATTTTTGTGCAATTATAATATATTTAACACTTATGGGGATTTTTATAATATTATTGTAATGTTTACATTATTATAATTAATTGAATATGGTTTTGTCATGTCTTATGTTTTTATTATGTAATATTTTAGTACTAAATATGAAATGAATATATATAAATGTGAGAAATTCCATTTTATAAAATGTTGTGCTGTTTAATTACATCTTCAATCAAGTAAGAAGTGATAATATATGTTATTAAACCATGGCTATGTTTTTCAAAATTTATAAATGTTCCCAAATCAATAAGTCACATAGAGTTTCATTTAAATTTAATCAATATATACTTTTACATTATATATCACCTATACACTTTGTATATACAGGGATAAAAACATTAATAACTTCATAATAATATTATGCACATAACACAATCAACACTTTTGATATATATTTTTGAATAATAGATGCATGTAGTCGATGTGGGTTAATTATATATCCCCAATAAATTTTCATATATATTTTATAAGGATACATCAAACATAAATTAATTATCCCATATATTTTTATCTCAACCACAAATTGAAACACCAAATGAACCATTATTTCAATAAATGATTGTGTAAAATAAATTACTCATTAATAATGAAATATGACATCTTTATTATCTCAAAAAAATAGAAAACATTTGTGTAAGAAACAAATGATAATTGATTTGAAACATTAATGGAACCTGATGATATACATTTTTTTATAGGAATCATCAATATCTCTCAAAATGAATCATGTTATTGTCATTCCATCAATAAATTGTAGTCATGAAATTTTTTACCCAATATCTTTAAATAATTTAATGAAACCAAATTACATATGAATAAAACATACATTGTTCTTTAATACCTTGAATATAATTTAAAAAATAATATCTTCAAGGTATTTATTAATTAGTAAAAACACCAAGCTAAATGAGTTTTATTTCTGTTCATAGGGAGAACCAGATCCAACTGTTTTCCTACGATTATAACATCCAATTATACGTGAAATCCATCTTTTTTATCTATTTATTTTCAAAATGATCTAATAAAATAGTAAAATAAGTGTTTATATCCATGAATAATGTAAATGGTACGTTTTCCATCTAAAAATATCAAATATTTTAGCGAAAATTAAATGGATCATTTAAACCACATATTTTTTTGACGACTAGATCATCATTTATTCCCAAATGAAACATTTATGTTTTTCCAAATTTTAATAATATTTCTTAAATGGAAAGGGTTGTAGAAAGGTTATATTAATATAAACCATTAAATAATTAAATGGTCATTAATTATGAAGATCCATCCATCAAAATATCTAATTTCCCAACTATACTATATCCCAATCATTCTATAATTGATGATATATTGTCTCCTGTTAATAAATATTAAAATAATTATGTCACTAAAAATAGAATGTCAATATATTCTCATATGGAAGAAGGTCATTTAGTGTGATTATTTTCATAATCACATAATATAAAATAGTTTTTCTATAACACTCAAATATTGTATGAAATATATTTTTTAAGTAAAATTAATTTCATTGATAGATTTTGTTACATGAAGCATACTGTTTTGATAAAAAAAACTTATGATTAATATTATTATATAAACATGACCATTTAATTATTTCCATTAAGAATGCTAGTATTAATAGGAATATTTACATATTGAAAATTATATTTAATGATAGTATATGACAAAAACTTATTGATAAATATAGTTTCAATTAAGTAAATATTGTTTATGCCTAAAAAATACATTTTTCTCAAAATAATTATTTTATTACTTCTTGTGAATAAATAAGGAGAATTATTTATTACCATTTCAAATATATTATTTTAATAAAATTACCTTTCTATTTTGGATAAACATGAAAAACTATGTTAGAGAGAATTTTTGCTATTTTTTCTATGTTTTTTTATTATTTAGTGAATAGTGACAATGATTTTTATTGAAATTGGATTCTTGATTTAAATAATTTAAAAATTTATTTTTTATTCAAGAATTTATTAAAATAAAAATTAGTTCAATATTTTTATAATTAATCCTATTTGTTTCATTTTAATCAATTGAATGTTAAATTTTTATTTAAAAAAGATTATACATATGAAAACATAATCTTTGAAAACCAGATTTTATGTCACATATAGAGGTTTAATTTTAAATTATAATTTTCCTATTATGTGAAATAATTTTTGAAAATGGATTATATATTCAGAATTATACTAATTTATATTATATTATAATTTCGAAATAATTTTTTCACAATGATAAGTAAAAAATCGAAGAAACTAATTTCTATAATTACTGTTAAAACGAGGTAATTAGAAGGTAATCTAGATAGATAATGTTTATAATGACCTGCAACATTACAAATTACTATTTATTGTTTATATATATGACTAATATCGTATATTATTCACTAATATTCCATTTTTGTTACTTTTTTATAGTCAATGTTAATGACATATTTTTTTGTTTTCAAAACATCAATGTTTGTCCACCCCTCAACTAATAAAGGTGAACACCAACTCCTCACATATTAACACATAAAAATCCTTTTCTATTGGAAAAAACATAACCAAATATATTTCATACATACCCAAATCATTTCTTATTATACATATATTTTGTAGGAACCCATCGTAGGAGGCCTATTTTGTAATCTTAAAAAGGTTATATGGATATGAGTTGTTATTCTTCAGTAGGCATTTGTGTTTTATTTATTATTCCATATTCTTAAAATATACTATAATTATAATAATATATTTAAATAGTTATCAAAAATAAACTTATATTATTTTATGTTAATTTAACAACCTATATAAGTCATACCATTCATCAAATTGTATAGAAATTAATCAATCATGTCTATGGTGGGCTACCGCTTCAAAAACTGATGTAATTGAATCCCATCACCTACTCTCACGATATGATTTAATAATTTTTTTAATGTATATAAATAATATATATGATATAATTATACTTATTTAATTATATTATCACATATAAATTATTCCCTTCGAATCCACTGGAAAAGAAAAACAACGCTCATGCATACATTTTCATTACCTCTCCACGAAGCGATGTGATACATTATTCATTTAATTTTTACATGGACGGTAATAAAAATATATTGAATTAATATATATGATATAAATTGTATAAAAATATATCAATAAACTTCAATTTGTATTTATCGTTTTTTTATCCATTTAAAAATTGGAAGCAACAATCTTGCATACATACGACCCACCATCAATATGAATAGTCTAATTCATTTTCCTGTAATTAAAATATATTAATGTCTAAAAATATAAAAATAATCAATATATTTTATATCATATAATTACTAAAATATTTTAAATAAAATAACCATAACCAATTTACACTAAATAAAACTACCCAATGAGAACATACACAAAACAATTAAGTAGTTATCACCCAGAACAATGATTTCGATAATGAATTGTTAATGGTTGTTTGGTAAAATGTTATATGTAATTAACATATTGTATTTTATATATTATTATGGTTTTATGATTGGGTCATAAAAATATATTTATTAAAAATAGGATTTAACATGTACGCTAAAATTCATTACTAGAAGAAAAGGATTACTATCTTAAAATAGCTTCCTTACTGCATATATTATGTTTTTCACCAATAATATTTTTTGTGGTTAATATACTGACCATTTGAATTTTTAGATCATTATTTTATGTATTCAAATTATATTTAATGTTTCAATTAATATTATTATTCCAATGGTTTCTAATTCAATAGTGACCAAAACATGAAATAGATTTTCAGCATAATATTATTTATTTGTAACAAATTCTATATTAACCGCTTTTTTATTTTTTGTGGTGTATATATTTCTAATGAATTTATTTTATAATTATTTTTATGAAAATTAATGGGAAAAAATTTGAATATATGATTTTCATTTCATGGGACTTACAAGTCCAAAGTTACAGAATCAGAAATGGTTTTATGTTTCAAACCAATTTTTTATCGATATTTTTTACAAATATGCTTTGGATTATAAAATCATATAATCTTACTATAATGTTAAAAATTAAATTTAATCTCATCCTTTTATTTTTTAATAGTACGCTTCTCTCCTTCATTTCCCTCTCATTATTTACTAAGATACCAAAATATTTTTTTTAAAAAGAATCGACATTTTTTATCACTTCGATCAAAAATCCTTTTTTGTACATTTAAATGTTTTAGAAAAAATTTAAAAGGAAGATTTTAATATTACACTGTGATATCAAAAGTTAATTTTTACCCTCTATTTAATTTTTAAAAAATGGTTTCAAATGCATCTTCCTGGCATTTTTTTAATGAGGTATTTTTGGCCTTTTTACTGAAATGTTAATGAATTATTTATTTTAACGTACATGACATGAATGAAAATATCTTTCATAATTACCACTTATTTATTTAATTATTAGTATACATATTTTCAATGTAATTTTAAAATCAAAATTTTTTATTAATATTGGGAATGATTTCATATTTTAATTAAGATATTTCAATGTGATAATGATATTTTCATCAGTAAATGGTCAAAGTGATTTTCAAATTTATTTCATATCAATAATGAAATACTTTTATAATAGTTTAGATCCGTGAGAGATGTGATCAAATGATACAATCCTTATTATCTCGCTAGTTGGTTTATTGTTATGATAAAAATATTTTTATGAATAAATTTACATTTCCATGTTTTTTACTGTGGTAAAATGATAAAATTTTCATGAAACCCAATTATCATTCATTATGCAATATCTAGTGATTTTAAAAAGATAATGACTATATTTAATAGCATTCATGATAATCAACTCTGAGATCATAAAAACAATGAATTATTATTATATAAATGCCACCATTTTAATCAAGTAATTAAATTAGTAGTATTAAATATAATTAACCACATTATGAAGTAAATTATGGTAATATGAATTTATAATTTAGTAAACACTTTTATGTAAATAAGGGCGATTTATTAATAAATCTATCTTATTCCTCATGAAATATATTTCCATTAAAAATTCACTTTCTTTCTTTTTTGAGTTAATATTATAATTAAATTTTGAAAAATATATAAAATTATTTGTAAAAATGAATTTGATATTTGAATTAATCTTGCCATAATTATCATTGGTAGAATTTTTGTGAATTTTCTAATAACATTGTTTTTTCAAATTATAGTGAAATGATTTGATTCATAATTGAAAACAATATTTTCATTAAAAATTTTTAAGATTCCAAATTATATATTTTATTAGAATTAAAATTTATTTTCTTATTTTTAATTTATTATGATCCTATTATGATATTTAAAGATAATTTTATTCATTAATTTCATAAAATAACATTTATCTTTAAAATTTTCATTTTTGGGGGAATCATTTTGTATTTCCTTTTTTCATATCAATTTAAAATAAAATTATGTACTTTTTTATTCATGAATTTTGAAATCTTTTGTCCATATTTTGAATTATTTTTTCCAAATTTGTGTAAAAAGGTCACGTTATTGTTTGGTCAATATTAATATTAACTGTAGAAATTGTTTTTCAATGCTAATGGGAAATCAATCAATTGTGGTTAAAAATGTTAAGAAGTATAAAATAACCACAATACAAGAGAATAATGAAATTTAATGAGTTAATTTCCTACATTAACATCCATTATTTATTTATATTATCTTTTTGTTCATTTATTTATTATCATAACAATTAATATGTTATATTTAAATGAATGTAAATAATGTCAAACCCTTGATTCAATGATCTATAATATTTTGAAAATATATATAATATGAAGATTTGTTTCATTATAAAAATTATTTTGAAATATATAATATTAATAATTATCAAGGTATGTTAATTTGAATTTTTGGGCAATAAATATTTACTGTAATATTTTCACAATGCTGGCGTATTAATAAATCAATTAATGTATAAATATATTAAATTATAATAAATATATTAAAAAATAATATTTTTCATAATTAATGTAATAAATTAACTTTATAAATTAAAAATATCTACTAGGGATATTTAATTATTTTTATATATATATTCATGATGTTATTAAAATTAATGTAATGAATAGTTTTAAAAATTCACATTATTGATATTTTATAATTAATGATACTTTATTTAATGAAATAAAAATTGTAAAAATGTTATATTCAAAAAATTAAATAGGGTATAGTTAAAATAGTAACACATGGTCTATTTGTGGTCCTTTTTACCATTTATTATAATTATCCTGATGCTTATAGTTAAAAACCCATATATTCATGGTAAAATTAAATGAGGATAACAAAGGGTTATAACCAAGAGGTTGGGATAAAATAAAAGTAAAAACATACCATTTTTTATGAGAGGTTTTATACCCAACATCATATAATATGTGAAATAAATTTTCAGCATTTCAAATAAAAAAAATATTAAATTTATATTTTCATAAATTCCAATAGTTCCACTCCCCTCTCTTATAGAAAGGTATCTATTTTTCTCTCTATTTTTCATGTAAATTAAAATTTGGGTCCTAAATGGTCTAAAAACCCCCATATAATATTCTCTAACCTTATTCTAGTGGTCTTTGTTGAAAAAAATTCCAACCATATTGGGATTAAGGTGATAATAAAAATAGACTATCCAAAGAAGATGTACTGATTTAAGCACATGATTTAGTAATATTTCTTATTACACGTCATAAAATTATTCATTAAAGAATAAAATATAATTACTATAGTAAATTATGCATATTTAGGTGTTTTATGTCAATATTATAACCCATGCCAATCTAATATTCCATTACATGGTAAAAACCATTGTTCATATACATATCAGACTACAAACTAATGAATCAGTGAAATTTGTTTTCCCCCACCATCGCTCATTGATGGAGTATAATGACTTAATTAATGTTAATATAATTTATAAATGAAATATTTATCTCTCTGAAAATATGTTATAACATTTACCTTCTTTTTTTCTATTCACTAAATATTGGAAACTTTATTCGTATGTATGTGTGGAATACCACCTCCATGAAATGATGTGATTTTTTCATCACCACATCACATTAATGATGTATATAAGTATATTAATTATATTAATATGATATTTGTGATTTTATTACAATTATTAACAAAAAATAATACTTACCTTTATTTCATAATGATCTATGAAAATTTAAAATGTTACTCAAGTGTAGGTATGGCCTGTCATATCCATGATTGTAACCTATATCTATTTTTATAACCATAGTAAATGGTTGTATTTAAAATTACATATGATCTATAAAAATGATAAAAATTTTATTATTATTATTATAGATATGTGGGAATAATGGCCATTCATTCCATATTTTATATACGTAATTCATTTGTGACATATGAGGTGAATATCATCAAAACACCTAATGTGAATTTAATTTATTAGGTAATTGAATATAACATGTATTAAATGAAACATAGGAATAAAAAGATTTTATAACTTTCCAGATAATGTATAAAATTAACATACTTTTCCATTTTGGAAGGTAATGGACATAAATGATGAGTCATATACAAGGTAAGGGGTTTTTCTAAAAAAATCATCTTCTAATGTTCATATTTCACACCATTCATCATATATAAATAAATCTATTTTAATACATAAAATTTATGAATATAACATCATTCTAACAAGACATATCAATTACTTGATGTTTTATTCATAAATTTTCAGGGGTATTTTTAATTAAAAACATTATTATGTGTGTAGTTTTAGATTTTAATCAATGATTTTTAAAACAAAGAGGTTTTTCTCCCATTTTATATCTTTTAAAGATTTCAAAATGGATCATTTTTAGGTAATTTTTGAATTTCATTAAAAATTAAACTAAATGTTTTATATTTACATATATGGTCAGAATTATTTTTCCAATATCCATGGTAATTATTTTATCACTCACTATGGGTGAAATTATTTTCATTTTCGTCAATAAAAATCTATATTTCAATTTTTTAGAGGTATTTTGTTATATAAAATGTGGTTTTAAAAATAAAATTGTGTTTTTATATCAAAATTTTTTTAAAACAATCCTTAAAAGTTATTTTAAATATCTTTATTGAGGATATGGTCCTCAGATATTGATTATAATGGGTTGAGGCTCTTATAGCATATGGGTGTGCCCGTTCCAACATATAGGATCCGTGTGCCCATATACATCCCATCAAGCCCAATATATCTTACATAATCATTTATAAAAAATATATCCCTAGTTTAATGGGAAATTGTTATTATATCTAGAAAATTATATTAGAATATAGACATATGTGAATTTCAATAATAAGGGGTTTTATGGGTTTTAATTTGATGGAGTTCCAAGGCACATAAATGAGCCTTCTATTATTTGTAATGAATTTTCATGGAAATGATTATATTTTAAAGGATATTATAAATAATTTCATTAAAGAAATTGATAATATTTGTTGATAAATTATTTTGAATTTTTTTAAAGGTTATTTGTGGTTTTCTTTGTTTTTCAATGTACTAACACATTTGATTTTTTATGTCTATTTATATAATTTTTGTGCCCTTCTGAAAATTTAAATTTATTTTCACATGCATTAAAGATGGGTAATGGAATGAAATAATCCATGATTAATTTATCGATGATTTTACAAAAATTATAATCATATTTTATTTTAAAATTTTAATATCGTGATGAAATGGATACTATATAGAATTGAAAAATTTATAAAATGATAGATTATTATTTATGTTATATGATCCATCTCTATAAAAGGATAATCCTAAAATGTTTTTGGTTATGTAAGAAAGATAAATATTTTTTAAATTCAGTATAATATGTAATGTTTATGGACGGGTCCTAACATTTGGTATTAGGGGAGGGAATATAAAATTTTAGATGAAAGGATGTTATTTTAGTATATGTTGAAATTTCGCTATAACTATAATGGTTGTTATGTTTGGTAAAATAATATATATTTTTGATAGGTTGAATGTGTTTTAGAAAACATGAATAACGATATATTAATGTATACACTCCATATAAGATATATTAATATTATATAAAAATGATATTAATTTTTTTTAGTAAATGGGTGGACCCAGTAGTAACCCAAGTTAAAATTAATGTGAGGGGAAATTTATTTTTTTAATAAATGAGAAATTTAATGTAATGTGAGATTTATTCCGAAATATAATAGGATTTGTTAACTAGCTATCATGGTTAACTATTGAAAAAATGAACATTTTTTATTGACCTAATGCAAAAATTCAATATAAATTAAGCCCCATGGAATATCAATTAATAAATGTAATAAAGTCACAAATATTCAATAAACTATGTGTTAATAATGAGTAAAGACAAACCAAGAATTTTTTTTAAAATAATGTAAAGTTGTTTTTTATGTGGTTAAGGGGGGACATAAAGAAATAAACTTTTAAGAAAATATGAATCATTTAGGTAACTCGATGAAGAGAAAATATATTCTTCCCTATATAATACTAGAATATTTTATATGTGAGTAAAATTTTCTTTATGAAAATTGATGTGATATGGGGGATCTACATAATGATAACAAAAAGACTATAAAAATTTCTATTTAAAAATACCTCATTCCATTATAGTTGTTGTAACATCCTGGATCTAGGTGCCTATCGAAGGTGTGTCATACCCAGTTGGCCACATAGACTAAATCACATTTTCCCAAATTCCAGATGTTACCGACTAGTAGAGAGGGCTTAAATGTGATAGTGTGGAATGAATTTCTCTCATTGGAAGAGTGTTACATAGTGGAAAATGATAACTATACAATATTGGAAGCAGTTATACAATGAAACCAAAGTAAACAACAAAATACTTACAATATAACAACATGATGTCATAAAATTCAATGGGATATGTTTCGTGTCAAATGTTCCAGGAAAAAATCCAAAACAATTTACACTATATTATTTGAAAATACAATTACAAAATCCGAAAAATGAAAAATTAAACTCATAAAAATTTCAAGAATTTTCTTTGTCCCATGGTCTCTTATTCTAAAGAATCATATCATGTACCTAGAAAAGGGAACATTCCATGATTATAACCTACAATATTATAATATATTTGTGCCTAAAATCTTGACTCAAATAGGGTTTGATACTAAATACTAGTAGGAAAACACCCACATTCTATTTCAATCTATTAGTGAATTTATATAACAAGAAGTACACAATAGTGAAAGGAGTAAGCTTGGATGTACTGAAATGTAAATATTCCTAGAAGGAATGGTTTCCAATTACAATCATTGTATTTCTTCAATAGTTCAATTACATTGAATAATACTTGTATCAGGATCTGACCTAAGACTGGAAACCCCCAAGTACATATAAGGACAACATATAAGTCAAAATGTTATAAAAAAAGTAAAGTGATGACCAAAATAAATATTATGATTTTTCATGGAAGATTCATCATAATTTATTCCATTTCAATATTCATATTAAAATGTGACTTTTTTCTTAACATTCCAATGTTGTAATTCACGTGTTACTCTGGGTGTAAAACCATGTACTTCCTACAAGCCTGTTGATACAATACACTCAGGAACTGGGTCTCACTCTAGGTGTGGTTCCATTATATGGCCACTGGGCCATCCTGGTATCCTATAAATAAGACCATGGTATATCACAAGACATATATTCATTTATAAAAGAACTCATCCATGGTATCCCACATTCCAAGACATGTTCAGCCTTTAAAACATAGTCTCCATGAGCCTAACCACAACATCTATGGCTCTCTCATGACATAACATAATAAACCTCCCCTTTGGTTCATCCATTTCATCCCTCAATGGAACTGTGGGTCACCCAAGGTATTAATTACAATAGTCACCTGAACGCATACAAGGAATTCTAATTAGATTCCATGTTTCTCCAATATCAATCTACCATTTTACCATAATAAGATCAATTAACATTTCATTAGGCATTCAAAGGGTGATAACAAAAGTAATCCAATACAATCTCAAGCAAAGACCAACCTCATAAGGCTTTTCCTTCCAATTACTCACACGGGATATTTATATTGCAAGAATCACATGTATATTAAATTATTAGATTTCATAATCATTAGTAACTCATATGGTCATGTTTCATATATCAAGAAACTAGTATAAATCAAACTGTTATATAGTTCAATATTAATATCCCATGTGGAAAAAATTCACATAATATGAAACACATGTAAAAGAAACTATTACATGCCTTTAATAATAATAACTTACGTGGGAAAACTCACATAACAACCCTATATTGTAATTTAAACTTTCACAATGCCCAATTTTAAATTTATCTCATATGGGAAATTTCATAAATGGAGAAAAATATTCCAAACAATGTTAAAAAAAATTTGAATAAACATGGGTAAAAAAGAAAACCATTCAAATACCCATAACCTAAAAAGTACTACTCACAATATTCAATTCCATAATTTACATAAATTAATTTTAAACAACCCATAAAAGGGATCAGAGCATAACCATAGGAATCCTATGATAAATGACCATAAATGTACAGCCAAGGGAGAAACACCCATAAGGTGTCCCTTAATCAAGGTTAATAACCGAATAAATGGTTTTAATCACATAACCCTTTACCTAAAAAATAATAGGTAGTAAAATATGTCATTTATCAATCATGTTGACATCCAAAAATGGGTGTACAACACTCCCAAAAATATAATATACTTGAAATTTAACTAATGGCATGAGACCACCTACTTTGTACACATACGACTCTCCTTATATAGAATCGTCCTCTAATTCAACCAATAATTGTATAGATATACAAAACAAGCATAATCAATAAAATTTTGATACCTCGGTTGAGAAGAGAAATCATGAATATTTACTTTGGAGGAATAAAAAACACTCTTAGAAGATTCCAACGCATCTGATGGTGTTCAAATTGGAGTTCAGATGATCAATTAAGAGAAAAATATTCCTCTCGCACTGCTGTTCAAGAACCACGCGGTGAGACCTCTGTCCTATTTGATAAGATAAGGATACTTCTTGTTTTAATAAATTTATTGAATGTTCACTCTATGCTCTTACAAATACAAGGTGTGTATATGCCAAATTTTCCCTCTTCTCCTGACTTCCCTTTCACATTAGTAAAAACTCTTACTAACATCAATAGATGGAACCTACTGAGATTAGACGAAGTGTAACCCCCCAATAATATTCAGTAATAGAAATATAGCCAAAAATCAGCCTATCTTTTCACCTCTTTATTATGTAAATTCTGAATTTGAATAATTTATACCTTAAGTAAGAACTGAGTTCCTACAAACTTCCCCACTTAAAGAAATTCCTCACCCAATTTTCCATCCATGTGTAGTGAAGAAAAATCTGAGAAAAACTTATTCCATTGTGATCATACATTGTCCTCCCTCTTACAGGTCTTATTCTATAATTGGATGCGATTTCATAGAACTTGTACTAGAGGAACACAATGGACAATAAGAACCTTCATGCTATGATCTACTTTTGTTATAAGATGCACCTACCTATATCTTAACTTCCTAATGATGGAAAATGTATGTCATGTCTGAAAAGTACCACTAGAAATGAGAAACATAGTAAATTTCATGCATTGTCTGGTATCTCTATGGTCACTTCAATCGATAAGAAACCAGCTCGACTCCCTCTATAATCTTTAATGACCCAACATATCTCAATGAATGATTACCCTTTCTCCTGGTCCTCTTATGTCCCAACATCGATGAAACACGGTGGAAAACCTGATCCCTGACCTCAAAATCAATAGGTCACATGTGTCTATCAGTGTACAATTTTTGACAAAACTATATAATATCCATATGATTCTGAATCAACTGAACCAGTATAATGGTCTCTTGGACAACCCGAAAACCCATCATAATTGCCTCTCCTACCTCCTGCAAACATAGGTGTGTTCAGCATTGTATACTGTAAAAATATTCATATGGTGCCTTCTAAATTGTATCTTAGAATATATTGTTATAGGATTACTCAATCATGGGAATGTGTATCTATAAAGAACACCTGAAATCTTGGATTAATTCTAGAAGCTTGTCCTCTTCCACCTGAATTGTGAAATCTAGCTGGCCATATCTATGGGGGTGGTTAACTATTCCCAAAAGGACCTGAGTACGCAGCACCCACTATAGCTCATGCCAAAATGGGATGTAAACTGGGTGTCCCTATCTAAAGTGATAGAGTATAAGACCCCGTGTAATCGTACAATCTCACAGATGAAAAAACACTCACTCTCATCCACACTGATGGTTTCCTAGATCGGCCGGAAGTGTGAAACAAGTGTGATCCTATCAACAACAACCCATATAACCACATTACCACACCACCTCCACCATCTGAAAACCTCACATAGAAAACCTAAAAGTGTCCCAGTGATGCTACCAGTGTTAATTTTTTATTTGGTGAATCAAGACACAATTGATTTCATGTTTGCAACCACACTGCAACAAACAGTGGAATCTGGATCGACCTCATCCAATCTAATCAAACAATCTTCCCTCGAAATGCATTGCAGTCTTCCACACCACACCCACCTTAAAAATGGTGGATTGTTCAAACTGGTTCACTCAAAATATACTTGAGGATCAAGAAGGATAACGAGTCAAAACATCATTGGATGAATTATATCCCAAACGTTTGGCTTTGGAGGTTAGCGTGTTGCAAGAGAAAAACAACACCTCCACCCAATCCACCATGAATCCACAACAAACATGTTCACCAAATCCAATACATATCCCTCAGTGATGCTCTTTATTCCAACCATCCACAAATCATTTAATAAGGTTATGTAACAACACAAGAAAAATTAAAATCCAATCCATACCACAAGAATCATTACCACGTTCAAGGAATCACATTCAATCCCAACTATAAGTTGTGGTTATTCTCATATTCATCATACATGAGTAATAAAATCTCCTCAAGGTTGTCCATACTCTCTTTTAAAAGTGATACATTGGTACAAGGCCTAAATTCCAAATAAGATCACTGACTAAACACATGGAAACATCCTCCTGACCGTCACATTAAAGAAAAAAATATGAATACAGAGTCCATTCAAGGAGTTCATATACATGAACACAAATATAAATTTATATTAACCATGCCTCATTAAAAACCAAACATTAGTTAATTTCATGGAAATATATCATGGAAAAGACCACCAACCTTCAAATTGAATCGCCGACATATCTTAATTTAACTGACCAAAAAGTTCTTATCCCAAGTCATTTCCATGATAGCTCACACTTAACCACTGAGGTCCATTCCTGATCCTTGGTACCTCCCAAGGGATGCACACACATCCAACCACAAAATCTATCATTCTACCAATAAATAATTAACATGAAATAATACTCGCATGCCTCAAATTAATTCAAGTAAAAATTTCAATTCTCTTATGGTACACGAATGTGATCCTTATATCAGGATGGACATATTTAAATAGAACTAATGTGACATAACCCACCTAGGAGTCTCTTAAACATATAAAAAATGGACTATCCACTCTTAACATGCTAGTTCAGAACCATCATAAACACTTGGGTGTCACTCTATGAACAACGATCACCACATCATATCACTCAGCATGAAAGATGAAATTAAACATAATAGCATGTAAAAACACATATGTCCCATAAATTATTCACGATTATGGGAAAAATATGGTTTAATAATTTTTATGTCTCTATACTCTAAAGAAAACTTGAGAACCTATACAATATATAAAATATCATCTATTTTACCGATCTAAACATTTTATTTAAACATTTATCCCTCAAAAGGTACCACAAATGTTAACATATACTACCCTATGTTTATGAGAGAAAACAAAATATTTTATATACTATTTATTGGTTCTTCACCCTATGAATCCAATTACCATATGGCTCATGTATGAAGTGGCTCAAAATCACATCATCTATACAGCCATTTACATAGATAGCAACGTAATAATTCATCCATCACATATGGAAAGAGAGGTTCTCATGAACTTGTATATATATAACCACGCTTGAGGCATATCTAACCTATATAAGAAAGAATACCTCAATTATAGTTCCCATATCAAGGGTCAATATACAACAATCACCCATCCGAACATGAGTTTCCTCTTTAAAACCAAACGTGCTACTTCGGAAAATGGAACCTAAGCGACACCAACATAATAAAGTTTATAATTCAGAAGTGCAGATATCAAAACATTACATGTCAACACCTTACTCTAAGAACTCACCCCTCAGTATGCCCCAAGGGTAAGTTTATGGTGTCAAACAAAGAGATATAACCCCAAAATACCACAACAAAGGTTGGGTTTGGACAAGTCAACCACTGAGAGCCATCATGTATGGGATCCTCGAAGAAAACCTAATTGGAGGAATCCTAATTGGTATCATAATCCGAAAAGGTAAGGGATGAATCCTACATGGGATTATCTAATAATAAACAATATAGGAATTATAAAACATGGATCTTGGAAAATTGTACATAGGAGAGGGATCATACAATTGACTCTAAAGAATCGAGTTGGGAAAGAGATATATATCACAACTAATCCAATATCAAAAGACTCAACTAGGTTGTTCATAACACCCAACCGATCATTCACACTTTGGTCTCACTATTATGAGAAAAATAAAAAAGGTAACGTGATTATGAACCACTCCATTTAGATGGAATCCGAAAACAACACATTAAGTGTCATCAGAACACTACATAGGTTTCCCCATCGTAATCTATGTGGAAAACTACTCAGAATGGATTACTCTTTGATTCAATTTTGACATTGGGGAAATATATGAAAAAGAACCCCAAAGGGTTCCAAAAAGGAATGTATATGGCGTATTGAAACCATAAATGGCTTGTACTCTATCCTACTGGGCATGTAATTTTTCCAACCTGGGTGTGTAGCCACCAAAGATACACACCATGTTATACTGGTACATGGTGTGTACTAGAGTCTCCCCTCCTTGCCACATAATTCTACATGGAAGAGCCACACGGGTTCTACCTATGTAAAACTACATGGTGTTTACCTAGAGTTCATGGTGTTCACTACTCAAAAACTATCCTTTCCTTTTCTCCTTCACATACCCAGACATATTGTAACTTACGATAAGGTTTGTTCACATAGTGAAAAACTTGTACTTAAAAAATGTATTTATTCCTGAACAGATGAACATATGTCATGTGGTCACAGAACTAGACACCATGTTTTCTAGGTTTCAGGGATGTATTCCTCTGAATCTTCTCTGGATCCCCCATTTTTTAGAAATAAAATAGAGGTATGAAGAATTCCAATCTATGTGGGTCAAAACTCTCCATGAATCATTATTTGGAATTCACATATATAATATCATAACACAATTCAATTTAAAATAAAAACATGATCTAATAAATTCTGATTTATGAGGGCCCATACACCCCAGGGTCCAATTCTTGGAGTCCCACTGTAGCATATCATATCATGATTCAATAAAATCCAAAAACATGGTACACCATATTCTGATCCGAGAGGGATCGTACCCCTCATGGAACAATGTTTGGTGTCCATCCAATATGAACTATAAAACATACTAATACACCTATCAGTACCTCAGTTATATCATTCATTGTACCTTTCACAACTGTATTCAATCAGTAATTCTCTCTAAATGGAATTAAAATAATAAAAGACATTTGATTTATATAATGGGACTATTGATTCATAAGATGGCTTAACATCATCTCATTGGGTTGAAACAAAATATAACCCCAATGATATCAATAATAACATCAAAATACAAGTGTGTCACCCAATGGGGAAATCAAATCAATTATAAGTGATCAAAATCACATAATTAAAATTCAATTAATGGAAATTTAGCTTTTCCCTATACACAGGTTAACTACTCTAGGGAACAATTTATTATAAAATTTCATTTCCTTAATATCCATTTTTATTTTTTTAAAGAAAGTATAATAATCCCAAAAAAAGATTTGCTCGGATACCACTTTGTAACCTCATAGAAATGGGGTCCACTCAAAGGTTCCCCATACCCGGTTAGCCACATGGCCCCAACCACATTTCCCCAAATTACATAGGCGATCGACTAGATGTGAGGGCCTCATTTTTATATTGGTGTATCTATTCCCTCATCAACAGAGTGTAATTCCATGGGTACAAAAACATTACAATAGCATAATTAGTAATACCAAGAAATAGAAGTAAACAGTGGAAGACTGATAATATAACAAATAGATTTCATAGTATATAAAGGATGATGCTCCATATCACATGTTGTAGGAATACAGCATAAATAGGTTACACTATATTACTACACAATACATGTACTAAAATTAAAAAATGGAGCAAAAGAACATAGAAGCATAGAAATCCTCAACATGGTCACATGATCTCTTATTCTTAAGCAACATATCAAGTAAATTGTGAATGGAACATTCCATTATCAACACATGCAACAATATAATCTCTTTAGGAACAAATGAATTACCAAACAGGGTGTGAGACTAAATTTTATTAGGAATCCCTCAATGGTATGTGCCAATCTATTAATGAATATAAATAATAGGTAGTGTACAATAATGAAAGCAGTAAGCTAGGATGTAATAAAAAATATACCATTCTTAAAATAACTGGTTTCTGATTACAATCATTTAATGTTCTTTAATATTAGAATTACATAGAATAATACAACTATTGAGATTTACCTATGACTGGAAACCCCTTGGTATAAGTAATAAAATCATATACATCTTAAGGATGTCTAAGAATTAATGTTAATATCGAATGAATGATTGTGATTTTTCATGGTAGATGTGTCGCATGTCATTCCATTTTAATATTCAAATTAAAATTTATGTTTATCCTAGACATTAGTAATTTGGAATTATAATTTTACTCTAACATTCAAACCACCTCCATCCAACGATCCTGATCATACGATCCTCTTTGGAACTATGCCTCACTCTAGGTGTGGAGCTAGTATATATCAACAGTTATGACCTTGGATTCTATAAAAAATACCATAGTATCTCCCAAGACATATAAAAATTTATAATATAACCCCTCCATTGTATCAATCATTCCATGACACGTTCATCCATTTAAATGTAGTCTCCATGAGCCAAATGACAACATCTCACGAATTAACAAAATTAAACACCCTTTTATTCAATCCATAGAAAACCTTAATGGATCTATGGGTCTCCCGAGGTATAAGGTACAATAGACACATGAACCCAACCATGGAATTAAAATTTCAATAAATGTTTCCCCCATTTATATTTAAAATTTAATTATAATAAGTTTAATTATCATTATATTAGGCATGTGAAGGGAAAAACCAACATCAACCAATATTATCTCAACAAAGAACCATCCCTATAAGGCTTGGAAATTCAATTAATCTCATGCGAAATTTCTATAACAATAAGCAAATGTAAATTAAACTATTACATGGTTTAATCATTAGCAACTCATGTAGGAACATTTCATATATCCATAAAAACGTGTAAATTGAACTATTATAAGGTTCAACATTAATCAACTCAAGTGGAAATGATTCACATAATAAGAAACACATGTAAATAAGACTTGTACATGTATATAAAAATAATAACCCATGTGGGGAAATACACATAACATGTCTAACATGTAATTTAAACTATCAAAAGGATTAAACATAAATTTATCTCATATGTTAAACTTCAGAATTAGAAAAAATAATCCCAAAAAAAGATTAAATAATAATTAGTATAAACATGGGTCATGTAAAAAATGATTCCAATACACATAACCTAAAAAATTAATTTTTAACATCTTGCAATTAAATAATTAACATCATTTCATTTTAAAAACCCCATAAAATTGTAGCTAGGAAATACCATAGGCAACCTAGGTCGAATGACCATAAATGGTAATCCAAGGGACACACACCCATGGGGAGGCCCTGAATCATGATTAATAACCTGATAAATTCATTGAATTACTTAACCCATTAGTTAAACATGAATAGGAAAAAACAATGGTCAATTATCAATCAAGACACCATCCAAAAATGGTCATGCAACAATTTGGTAAAAATAGTAAACTTGACATTTAATGTAATGCTAGATACCACCTAAATCATACTTATTCAAATCTCTTTAATCTCTTTTGACCACTAATTTTACTAAGAATGGAGTGTATCTTCAAAATGTGAATAATTAATCAATATCCGTTAACAATGCTGACAGAAGATATCATAAATAATTTATCAATAGTAATAGATAACTCACCGAGGGGATTCCAATGCATCTAACTGTGTTCGAATTAGAGTTCAAGCGATGAATCAAGAAGAAAATATTCTTCTGGTGCATCTGTTCGGGAACTAGGTAGATATTTCTCTTTCTATTTTGAGAAGACAAGGCTACTTCCTATTTTAAAATTTTTAACAAAATTACACACCGTGTACATTCAAATACATCGTATGTATATTCCAAAATTACAATTTTCTATTGACATCCCTTTAACATCATTAATTGTTCTTGTCGATATCAATACAAGGTGTATACTAGGATTACACGACATGTCACCCCCATTCACATTGTGTAATTGTCATATAGACCACATTAAGCCTGGTTTTACTCTTATTTATTATGTACAAACGAAAAATTAATGTTCAGTACCACATGGAAGAGCTAGGTTCTTGTAGTTAAATATGATGAAATTACAATTTTCATATGAATGTTATGGATTATTTCATGGCATTTGTTTTGGAATAGTTAAATATAAAAAAATGATTGTATATTTTTTTGTTGGAATGAATTATCATGGAATAAGATTCAAAATCATGGTTAATAGATTATGGAGAAATCAAAATGATTAATATCAATAAAAATATATAATTTACGATTTATGATAACTTTTTGGATGTTTATATGTTTAAATGAATTATTTATCTTTTGATTTTGGGAGAATATTTGGAGTCTTTTATTGAGTTTTGATAGATGTTTGATTAATTTGTACTCCTTACCCTTATATAAAAAAAGGATTTATTTTAAGAATAATGAACTTTTCCCTTTTTTAGAAATAGGTTTTATGGTACAGGAATTCATTATGGTTTATATAATCAATTATTTGGGGTTATTTATTTGTTATTTTAATTTTGTGGATTAATAATGATATTTATGAGATAATATTTGTTTTTAAAAGGTTTATTTAATTTTCAATATATTAATAATATAATTTTGATGATTTTTATCACATTTCATGGAATTATATATGGCTTATATTAATAGAGTCTTAGAAAAATGACATCTCGTGGGTAACCCGACATCTTGTTGAATCCTCCAAGGTCACGATTCTTGTGGCCACAATCGAAATGTGAAAATTTTGAAGAAATATTGTTAAGTGTAGTGAGTGTGGTTTTCAGTTCAGCGAGTCCAGTGTTTATGTGGTAGTCGACGTATCCATACTCGAGGACGCTAACTTCTAATTTCTGACTTTGTGCATGAAAACATTATTTGCATGTGTGTTTTCAAATGTTTTCATTATGTATGTTCACCAGGACTGCTCACCAGGTATAAATTTTAACCATAGTGCACCTGATTCTTTTCAGGATGCCTCCACGCTGACAACCGTCTAGAGTTATGAGTGTTGTATGCACTGATACCCACCGAACGATGAGGCCTCGGTGCAGGTCCCTCTTCAAGTAGAAGAATCAGTAGAGGAACCAGTGGTACCTTTACCCATTAGGCCACTAATACCACCATCAACAGCAGCAAATAGTGTATAACGCTTGAGCGCGTTGCATGAGTTCCAGTGCCACAGGCCACCTAGGTTCAGGGTAGAGATGGACCCACATGCGATTGAGGATTGGTAGGAGGCTGTGGTGAGTGTTTTCCAACATTTAGAAACACAGGTAGACCTCATAGTGATTCTTACTACCAGTCTTCTATAGGAAGAATCAAGAATATGGTGGACCTAGATGCTCCAGGTCCACGATCAGGTGACACTTCATTAGTTAGACATTGAGAGCCTGTTTTGGGAATAATTTTTCCCAGTAACTCTTCACGCAATGCGCATTCAAGAGTTACTTAATATGAAATAGGGAAACATGATTGTGGCTCAGTACTCAGCAAGTTTTACTAAACTATCATGTCACAAGCCTGATATGGTGTGGGACCCATTCTTTGGGGCCCGTACTTTTGAGCAGGGGCATAGGTGGGAGATCAGGGATTCGATGATCTCACTTATCATCCCGATGCAGGAGGGGGTGTTAGAGAGAGCCCTCTTGGTGGAGAGTTTCTTTGCGGGGCAGACACCAGTAGCGATACCCACTACCAGTCATCACGTAGAGGATTCCTCTACAACTAGAAGTTTACAGACGTCATAGAGGTCCAAGCGGACCAGACCTATAGGTGGACGACTGCAAGACTGAGGATTTATTGGTTGGGGTACCCAAAATGAAGATAGACATTCCATGAGTGAGAACTATTTCACATGCTGCTGGTAGGGTCACATGGCTCGTGACTGTCCAACCCATTTTATGGATGATCAACAGCCAGTCGAAGGACCGCCCAAGAAGAGACATAGAATCTACTGAGGGGGTCCGCAACGAGCAGGCAGATGTGGCAGAGGTGGTGGTCGTGCAGCTAGAAGTGGACAGTGATTCAAGATTTTACCACCACCACCGCTAGGAGGTCCACCCAGACCACAAGGACCAGGTGGATAGGGCTGATCTCGGCTCCAGGTAGCTGAGTCTTATGATCATGGTTCTCCGGAGATGATACAAGGTACGATCTGTGTCTACTCCACCTTAGCTATAGTACATATAAAAATAGGTTCCAGTCATTCTTTTATTTCAACTTCCCTCGTTTAGAGATCGGAGATTCCGACAGAGCCGTTGGCTCGATCCTTATGGCTATAGACTCCTAAGTGATCATATTAGACGATTACACACTACTGCTAAAAGTTTCATCTTACTCTAAGAGGCGAGATATTCGGATGATATCTCTTAGCAGCGGCATCGAGGACTTATGATTTCATCTTGGATATGGACTGGTTATCTACAGTCCATGCTCTGATTGACTATTTTAGGTGCAATTTGATGTGTTTTCGCACGGTTGAGACCATGTTTACCTTCACCGGTGAGAAGGGAGCCTTTGCAGCACAGGATGGAATTACTCGAAATAGAGTGAAGCTGATCACTCCTCAGTTGGATAGATTTACCATTAGAGTTGTTGATGTGGAGAGTCCAAAATATCCAATAGTGGTGGACCCGTACACAGATGTTTTCCCTAATGATGTTCAAGGTCTACCTCCTCGCAGAGAGGTAGACTTTTACATTGACATATACCCCGGGACAACACCAATATCTACACCAACATATCGGATAGCTCTCATAGAGCTTCATGATCTGCGGTTACAGCTAGAGGACTTGGAGGGAAAGGGATTCATTCGGCCCGGTGTTTCTCCATGGGCAGCCCTGATTATATTCTCCAAGAAGGAGAATGGGAGCTTGAGGAATTGTGTTGACTATCGGCGCCTAAACCAAGTGACCGTGAAGAACATATATCCACTCCTGGGGATTGACGACCTCTTTGATCTGATGAAGGGAGAATGGTGGTTCTTGAAGATAGAACTCAGATCAAGCTATCACCAGCTGAGATTTCGAGACAAGGATGTGAAGAAGACGGCTTTGAAATGTTAGTACGGACACTATGAGTTCTTGGTTATATCTTTATGAATAAAAAACGCTCCAGCAATGTTCATGGGACTCATGAACATGATATTTTATCAATACCTTGATCGCTTTGTTGTACTTTTTATCGACTACATTCTGATTTACTTGACTACTGAGGAGGAGCATATCTACCATTTTCGGGTAGTACTGGACACACTCCGAGAGCAGGATATTTATGGTAAGATCTCGAAGTTCCATTTATGGATTCGAGAGGTTCAATTTCTGGGACATGTCATCTCATAGGCTGGAGTTGTAGTGAATCCAGAAAATACTAAGGTGGTACATTCAAGGGAGTCACCCAGGAGTGTGACAGAAGTATAGAGTTTCCTGGGTTTTGCTGGATACTACCAGAGATTTCTGCCAGATTTTTCTAGAGTTGCAGTACCACTACCAGCCTTCACGAAGAAGGGGAAACCCTTGGTGTTGTCGAAGAGATTCCAGCAGATCTTTCATTAGCTGAGGAAGAGGATGACTATGGCTCCCATATTGAGGCTTAAATAGGAAGGTGTAGGGTACGTAGTCTACTGAGATGCATCAGGGACCGTACTCAGATATGTCCTGATGTAGGAGTGAGTAGTGATTTCATATTGTTCTCGATAACTAAGAAAGCATGAGCAGAACTATGCTACCCATTACCTAGAGTTAGAAGTAGTGGTGTTCTCCTTGAATATGTGGTTACACTATCTGATGGGATATTGTTTTACCATGTTCTCTGATCCCAAGAGTCTCAGGTATATCTTTTATTAGATGGACATGAACCTAGGACAACGTCATTGGATTAAGTTCTTCTAGGACTATGACTTCGAGATAGTCTGTATTCCAGGGAAGGGTAATGTTGTTGTAGATGCACTCAGCAGGAGGTCTCGTATACAACTTCTAGACGAGGCGACAGAGCAACTGGCCGCTTTACAGATATCCTTCATGGAACGTGATAGAGTAGATTTTCTTCAGTCTCCTACATTAACTCCCCCACTTCATCAGTGAGTCAGGGAGGCGTAGTGTAGGGACACCGACTGCGAGACACGATGTGCTCAGATATCCATAGGGCAGGCACCCGATGGATGTTTTGAAGGTGGGGAGCACGCCTTCCTCTTTAATTGACATACCATGGTACTATTGTCACTTCAGGAGGATGTGTTGATCGAGTTCCACACATCCTCTCTAGTGGTACATCCATGATTGGAGAAGATGTACCAGGACCTCTAACGATAGAACTAGTGGCCGGGAATGAAGAAAGCAGTTGCGGAGTTGATCTCTCAATGACTCACGTTTTAGTAATAGAAGGTAGAGTATCGGGTAGCAGCATTCTTGGTTCAGCTGTTAGGTGTCCCATAGTGGATGTGGGATGGGATATCCATGGACCTCGGGACTGATATTCCACATACGTCTAGGGGACATGAATCTATTTAGGTGACCGTCGACCGACTCACCATGTCAGCACACTTTCTACTGATCAGAGAGTAGGGTTTAGTAGAGAGCTTGAGACACCTCTATGTGCAAGAGATTGTGCGGATACATAGAGTACCCAATAAGATTGTATCAAACTATGATACATGTTTTACTTCATGGCTATGTAAGGGGTTGCAAGAGGATTTTGGGACATAGCTTCGTTTGAGCACCGCCTTCCCTCCTCAGAAGGATGGTCAGACTGAGCGAACCTTTCCGAACCTTGAGGACATGTTGTGTTCCTGTATCCCCAACTTCGGTTGCAGCTGGGAGGATCACTTACCTTTTGGTGGAGTTTTTGTACAACAATAACTATCACTCAACCATTGGGATGGCACCTATTGAGGTGTTATACGGGCGACCTTGCATATCAACCTAGTACTGGACTGACCTAGGGGATTCAGCACTACTAGGACCAGATATGGTATGGGCTACCAAAGATAAGGTGTAGGTCATCCAGGTGTGGATGAAGACTACACAAAGAAAACAGAAGTCGTATGCTGATAGGAGATGGAGACCTCTAGAGTTCGATGATGGCGACAACGTCTTTCTATGGGTCTCACCTCGATGAGGTTAGCAGAGATTTTTCTGAGTCGGCATTTTATCTACGATATTCATCGGACCATTTCAGGTCCTAAACAGAGTAGGTGAGGTGTCATACTCCTTAGCTCTTCCACCTCATTTGTACCAGGTGCACAACTTCTTCCACGTATCATAGCTGAGGAGATACGTGCACAACCCTTCTCACACCATCGACCATGGTGAGCTGGACGAAGATGATGTGGAAATCTTTACGGAGGTTCTCATATAGATTTAGGATCATCAATAGTGAGTCATTCGTGGATGGTCGATACCTTTGGTGCACATTCAATGGGAACATAGGAACCTCAAGAGACCACATGGGAGTGGGAGGCTTAGATGTGTTCTCAGTACACCCACATGTTCCCTTAGTTTGAGTTGTGGATTACGGGGATATGAAGCTTGAGGTGGAGAGAATGTGAAGACCCATAATTTCCATGTACTTTTTTTAAATATATAGGAATTTTACAAGTCCTAAAACATTAACAGTGTGTGATTCCAAAGCCTCGTGTGCCCGAAATCTATTTCTGAACATTATTTTGGGTACGTTCAGTAAACCTGTGAGAGGTATTTTCTAACGTTTCAACCGGTGCTCAGAATTGAAATTTGAGGGCACCTTCGAACTCGTAGTGTAAGTAATCTCTTCACATCGACAGTAGTTGGTCGTGGTTGAAAGTTAATTTTTTGGTTTTTTGTGGAAATAATAAAATAAAATAAACTTCATTTTATTTTATTTTTAGCTTCCATATGAATATTTCAGGTGGGGAACACCCGAACTAATCCTCCCATGGGAGGTTATGGTGGTGGGGACCACCAGAACTAACCTCCCATGATAGAATGTGGTGGTGGTGAAAACCATAGGATAAAATCTCTTGAACTCCCTATTATGTGGGGAGAAACCTCTTGAGATCCCCACATAATGGTTCCACCACCCCAATTAATTAATTTTTTTTCAACCCTCATGCATTAATTATTCCACCCACTATGATTAATTTCTCTTCTTGAATACTTTCCTACAAAATTATAGAAGGATTAATCTAGTATTTTGGAACCAGTTTTCATTTCAGTGGAATTGGTAGAAAGAATCTCCAATGAAGAAAACTTCCTCCATGAATAACTTCGGAAGGGAAAATCTTTGACTTCTTCCTCTGAAGCACCATGTCGAGGCAACCGATGTGGGACGTCTTCCACATCCGAACATCCCTACTCAACGTCGTCAACAAACAATTCGAGATGACAAACAGTACTAACTAAGGCTGAGAGTACCAGGACTGGATGGTACCTTGAGGTGGACCATACGACATGTCGGTACACGGAGGAGACGAACAAATGTGGAGTGCTGAGGAGGCTATCTATACCTACCCTTTAGGTAGGAATCTTGGAGGAAACCCCAATAGCTACTTTGCTTTCATTTTCTTCAGTTGAATTGTTTTTAGTTGTACTTGTACATCCACATTTGTTCTTGTATTCTAGACCCTTTTACATTTATAACTCTTTTGGTTATACATTTTACTTGTGTTTTTATCATTCTGGGTATGTTTATAGGTTATAACGACAACACCTTCCCAATTTTAGGGAATTACACTTTTGGTGGAAGTCACCAGCCCCTGGCCTATTGAAGGCGGTCTTGGGGTAGTCACGACACGGGCACCGATGGATGGGTTGTGGCATTTTTTTGTTTTATTCTCAATTGTAATTGGAATAAATGTATTATTAATACATATATTTATGTTTCTCCATCCATCCTATAGTACATTTCTTTCTGAATTATAATATTTTAATTATATGTATTATTATAATTATTGTTAGAATTAATATTAATAATAATAACATAATAATTATTATTATTATTATCATTATCATTATTATAATTATAACATTATAATTTTAACGATATTTAATTTTATCCTTCTCCATTTTTGAAAACTATTTTCATTATAAATATAAAAATAATAATATTATTATTTTAACATTCACTATAAATTATTTATTCTTCCTTTCTCTATACTCACTCTCTTTCACTCCAATCCATCCACAATTATGATCTCAAACTATCAGAAATGATTGGATGACCTTGAGGCATCCCCAGGCGTATGTAAAGGCATCCTTGAATTTTTTTAAAGTTTAATCTAAATTTTTTATAGAATTGAGTAGTATGCTTTGTGAGGAAAATTTCCTTGAATGGGTGTTGTTCCCTAATAAAATTTTACTTGATCTATTTCTAATCTAGAAAAGAATAGTGATTCAAACATATGATTTCATGTTTGAGTTATCAAACTAGATTCAAACATATAAAAGAGAATAATGATTGAATCCTTGAATGAACCCCAGAACCCAGTCCTTCCTTCCCATCTTCTTTTTTTAGACTTGCATCTCAATATAAATCTAGAATTTTTTCTTTACATGTCATTATTTTAGATAATCAAAAACTAGTAAAAGTGATAGATTATATGAATTAGATAATGTAATTGAACCACACTGAGAGTAAACTCATGAGAGATGACCATGGATAGCCACTGTTTTGAAGTAGAAAAAATATTATAGTTTTTTGTTGATGCCCCACAATAGGCGTGGGTCAAAAATAGTATCGTTTCAAGAGATACAATCAATATATCATTTAATTTTTCTACATTCACATATTAGGTAGATTGAATTTCTTGAAAATATCTAAAAAAACATGTTGTATCAAAATTTAGAATATTATGCATGGAAGAATTACTCACATGTTCCTCAAAAAGAAAAAAAATATATTTTAGAAGATATCATGTTCAAGAACATAGAGAAATCATTGAACAAATGATGAGAAAATAATAAAGTGCATTGTATTATGTTCAAGCATTAATTGAGAAACCCATCCTAATGTTGTAGAAATAACATGAGGTGTGGAAAAGGGGGAAGAAGTACCTTTCGAGCTATAAGTGGGAGAACAACAATGATTGGATTAATTCTTGATTAAAAGGGAGGAACATCTAGATTTATCTATATAATAGAAAAATGTAGATCAAACATCATCGAATGAAGACACCACCCAATAGGTTGAATTTGATGTCATGATAGCAGAGCCCAACTACCTACCTCTATCCTTATATAGTCAACTCCAAGAAGAACTTACCACTGAAGCATTAATAGTATATAAACCAATCTAAGGAGGTGATCACTAATCATACTCCATTTCATCTAATATTCATGAAATATAATTATACATCACTCCATATTGTTTTAATATTACAGATTCAAACAATCAATGATATGCCTTGGAGAATGAATATGATTATATATATGCACCTACTGAGGAATATATGGAGCTCCCTATACACGTTGAATATTTGTTGAAGCATGGTCATGAAGAGATGCTAATGGGTTTCCATATAGAAACCAATATAACAGTTGCTTACTTTGATGTGGAAGAATTTGATCTCGATACTTCATGTTATAATTTTATTCAAATAGAATACCACGCGGGCATTATCTTTGACTATTATTTTGATGCAACATACATTGAGAAACCAATTGATAAAGAAGAAGAGGTTACACAAATATCAATGAATAAAAAGATGATTCATACATCATCATGCCCACTCCATGAAAGCTATACATGATTGTGAAGGTGGAGGAGCTGGTGTACTCTATCAATAGATTATTAATGACCAAGAATGAAGAAGCACAATCTAGGAAAATCAACATGTGGTAGATCAAATCAAAGAAGCTTCATCCACCATTTGACATTGCATAACTTTTGGTACTAGCCTCTAGAGGAAGTAAAAAACTCACGACCCACCTAGGGAATCATTCCATGATTTAGCCTTAGTTTTTTTCTTGGAAATTAGATTTTAATTTATTTTATTAGATGTAGTGTAGTATACAGTCCACTCCCTCTGTTCTTTGTGATTAAATCACATGATCCTTATGATTAATTGAGTTGTTTTCACTTATACATTCATAATGGTAGAAATCATCCCTAGACAGTGAAGGGGAAGGAATAAGTTTCAGGGAATAAGGGTGTTTACTTTTTGTGTTTTATATTTTAAACTCTATATTTATTTCCACAACATGTATTGATATATAAAGAAAAAATTTCAAGCCCACACTTGTATTACTCTCTATAGGACTCATCTAAGAGACGTGGGTATCTTAAGAACCCAGTGGTTCCATGTTTTGATTTCAACGTTGATTTTATTTAACAATTTAAATGGAGAATTTATTTTTTTAAAATAAAGCATATATAGTGAAATGATGACACATGATTTGAACAAATTAATTAATTCATATAAATTAAATTCCCTCTCAATGTCACGACCCGTCCTCGGGGCCCGTGCTGTGACTACCCCATGCCCACCTTCCATAGGCCAGGGGCTGGCGACTAGCACCAAGGCATAAATCCTGGTAAAGGGATGACATTGCCTTTGCAAAGTAAACAACAAACACCACAGAGTAAGCAGGCAGAAGTAAACAGTAAGTAAAAACTGTTACAACAGTAAGTGTGGAAAGTAAGTGGGCTAGAATACAAACCCAACTGAAAGTAAAGTACAAATCGAAAGGGAAAACAACAACTGAAAAGTAAAGATGCAACGCCAATCTGTCCACTGGAAGTCCCACCAGAAGGGTGGGTACAGATAGCCTCCACTGCTCCTCGGGTCCAGCTGACCGCTCCAAGTATGTCCCGCCTAGTGGTCCACCACCAGGTATCGCCCTGCTCCGCAAGCTTCCACCACGATCAGCGCTGTCCACCGTCTACAACCAACACAACGTAGTGCGGGCATAGCCCGTGCAGGGGTGAGTATAAGCTACTTAGTAGGGACCCAAAGACCCCCGAAGGTCTCCCAGAATCCACAAAGGATAATCCACAGAGGAAAGATACAATCACGAAGTAACATCCGACACTTCTTAGGTATATTCCCATACATATACCTAATTCATCATTTCTTGCTTATCTCCAACATCCTAGCTCAAGTACAACCCAACCCACACAGGAAGCAAAACGTAATTCCACACAGGATAGCACAACACAATCCACAAAGAAAAGAAAAATAAGGTTTCAGCTCACACAGGTATACATCTTCAAATAACGATAGAGATGATCACTAATCCATCTAAGTCGTCGGACCCACAAAGGATCGATAGGTACTAAGCCCCGCAATGACCCACAAAGGATCAATAGGTAACTAACCCTCGCAAAGACCCACACAGGATCGGACCCACAAAAGATCTGTAGGTGCTGGCCCACACAGGACCGCTGAGCGCTGACCCACATAGGATCGGACCCACACAGGATCTAAAGCACTGACCCACAAAGGATCGCTGAGTGCTGTAGTCGTCGTCGAATCCACTGAGGATCTCTGCAAAGTCGGCGTCATCACAGTAACAGTCGCAGCCAGCTCTAGGGTTCCCGCACACAGCAAGATTGTTCGGGAGGGTCCGCTCCACGATCCGAGAGTCTGATACATCAAATGACACATAGTCCAGAGTTGATGTGTCCAAAAGTTCCGTATCGTCAACAGGAACTCAACACCGCAGACGGCGCGTCAATCGGACGTCCGGTCTGGGAGTTATTGGCTTTTTCGTTCCAGGGGCCCGGTTGGGTTTTAAGGCAAACCCAACCCGACCATACTCCACCTGCATCCAAACCTCGGGCAGAGTAAGCCAAAATATCCATCTCACTTAGAGGAAAACAACAAAGTCGACGGCACATCAATCGGATGTCCGAAGCTCAAGATAGAAGCGTTTCCGCTCCGAGGGCCCGGTTGGTTTCGTGTACGAACCAACCAGGCCAAACCCAAATTATTCTGAAACCTTTAGTGTGATATACAGAAACGACCGTCTCGATCCCAAGATCGCATCGCCACTGACAGCGCGTCGTTCGGAGGCCCGTAGCTCATTTTATGAGCAAAAGACCGATAAGGTCCGTAAACGGGGGGTCTGGGCCCAGACCGACCCGGCCCGACCCCCCCTCAGGTCGGCTCGGCTAGGCTCGGCCGAGCGGCCGAGGAAGGGAAGTCGCGGGGTGTGCTACCCCCGCGGGAAGAGGAGCTGCGGCCCTGCGTGGGGCCTCACTTGGTCAGCGGATGCGGCAGAGCCACGTCCCGTGTCTCGCCGGACCCGCGCAGTCGCCGGTCTGGTCGGCCGCCGCCATAGGCTGCCGCCGCCACCGCGCCGACGGCCCGCCCCGCCGGTGGATTCCGCGGGCCACCGGAGATTCTCCGGTGGTCCGATTCCATTTCCGTCTGCGCCGTAGCTCCTCCTGGGTCCCGTTCTTCACTGCGGAATCAACAAATCGTCTCTACGGAACGTTTTGTCATCTTCCGTCGTTCCGCACACCAAGAAACAAGGGCGGTGGGTTCGTACTTGTTTGTTGGTCCGCACCCACCGCGTTAGTGGTTTGAAACAAGACCATAAATCCCAGCAATTGATAAACCATGTCCCTCAATAATAATCTGCGGACCAAATTGTTAATTGGTTGATCCGCATTCTTGCCTTGGATGAAAACAAACATAGGTAAAGAAATCATTCTCAAAACTACCTCTACCTCGTAGGTGTCGTCGGATGAGAGTTCTTCGTGGAATTGGCCATCGCGGAAGAAGAGGATCGTCGCGTCGTGGAAGGGTGTCGCGTCGTCGCGGAAGGGCGTCGCGTCGTCGCGGAAGGGCATCGCGTCGTCGATCTCCGAGGTTTAAAGAAAACACGCGGATTTAATTTCATGAATTAAATCCATGTTAAGGATAAAATCCACAAAGGAATTAAAGATTCAAATTCTCCTACCTCAAGCAGTTGATCGAAGATTTATCACGGGGAAAGAACGTCGCGGAAGAAGCGTCGGCGTCGCGTCGATCTCCGGGGGTCGGGCATTCTTCGTCGCCCTTCGTTGGAGGTCGGCGTTCTTCGCATTCTTCGCATTCTACGCGAAGGAGGATGAAGGCACAGAATCTCCAAATCCTCTCAACAAATCGCACCCCAGAAGAAAGGTGTGTTGGTTTTATTTTTAATAATATGTCAACGGTTTGAAAATAGGTTAAGAAACGAACGAATTAATTCATAGAATTAATTTCAATGAATTAACCACCCAATTAATAAGAGCGTTTAAGAGTATAAGAAAACGCCCCAGTTGTCTTTCATTAATGAGGAGTTTTCGCGGGTGCATTACTTAACGGAAAAGAAACGGTGGGGCTCGTGCGGGCCCCGGCCCACAAATATCCTACCAAGAGTGTAGGATATTTTGAATTGCACCCTATCCGCTTCAAATCAGCTTAAGCAGTTTTAAGTGGCTTTTAAGTGGGTTTATGTGAAATAAAAATAAAGTTTACGCACCACTTTATTTTATTTCTTAACTTAACCCCAAAATTTTAAAAACCACACCTGAGAAAACGCAACTCCGGAAGAGGTATTTCTAAGAAAATACAGGCGCTGTGACTCCATCGGTGCCCTTTGAATTTGATTCCGAGCACCGGTTCAAAAGTTAGAAAAACCCGCTCGTTCGTTCACTGAACGTACCCGAGGCAAACTTCAAAAAATGATTTCGGGCACACCGGGCCTCGGAATCAGGTGTCGTCAGAAACTGCGTTCTTGTAAAATTCCAAAGAAAATTAAGGAAAAAACTTACTTGAAATTTACGAGTGATTACATCACTCCCACCTCAGGTCTTTACGTCCCCATAAAGATACATCATAAGCTAGGGAAACAAATGTGGATACTGAGCACGCATCTGAGCCTCCCGCTCCCAAGTGATCTCCTGGAGGTTCCCGTGCTGCCATCTGATGCGCACTAGAGGAATCAACCATCCATGTAGGACCCACTCCTGTCGATCCTCGATCTCCACCGAGACTTCCGCAAAAGTCGCCCCATCATCCACGTCTAGCTCCCCATGGTCAATGATGTGCGTCAGGTCGTGCACGTATCTCCCCAGCTGAGATACGTGGAAGACGTCGTGCACCCGGTGCAACTGAGGTGGTAGAGCCAGGCGATAAGCCACCTCGCCAATCCTTCTGAGGACCTGGAATGATCCGATGAATCGTGGAGATAACTTGCCGCCTCGGCCAAATCTCTGTAAACCACATCGAGGTGAGACACGCAAGAAGACGTGGTCGCCATCCTCGAACTCTAGTGGCCTCCATATCCTATCAGCATAAGACTTCTTCCAGCTCTGAGCTATCCTCATCTGCTCCTGGATGACCTGGACCTTCTCTGTCATGGCCCAGACCATCTCTAGTCCCACAAGTTCTGACACCCCAGGGACTGTCCAGCACAAAGGAGATCTGCAAGGTCTGTCGTATAACACCTCCTATGGTGCCATCCCGATGGTGGATTTGTAGCTGTTGTTGTACGCAAACTCCACCAAGGGTAGGTGGTCCTCCCAACTGCGACCAAAGTCGAGGACACATGCGTGGAGCAAGTCCTCGAGAGTCTGTATGGTCCACTCCGTCTGACCATCCGTCTGAGGGTGAAAGGCGGTGCTCAGATGTAGCTGTGTCCCGAACACCTGCTGTAACCCCTTCCAAAGCCGGGAAGTAAAGAAAGCATCTCGATCGGAGACAATAGATGATGGAACACCGTGAAGTCGTACAATCTCCTGAACGTAGAGATGTCCCAAGCTCTCCACTGAGCCCTGCTCTATGATGGGTAAGAAGTGAGACGACTTGGTGAGTCGGTCGACAATCACCCAGATGGAGTCGTGACCTCTTGAAGTGCGTGGAAGTCCAGTCATGAAGTCCATAGATATCCCGTCCCAGTTCCACTCTAGGACCTCCAATGGATGTACCAAGCCTACTGGTACCTGATGATCTTCCTTCACCTACTGACAGGTGAGGAATTGTGAAACGAACTCTGCCACAGCCTTCTTCATGCCCGGCCACCAGTATTGTCGTATGATATCATGGTACATCTTCGCCAATCCAGGATGAAACGCCAAAGGAGAAGTCTGAAACTCTATCAGCACCTCCTCTCGTAAAGTGACTGGTACCAAGGTACGTCCTCTAAAAAGGATGTCATGCTCTGCTCCAAAGGAGAAACCATCAGGTGGCTGTCCTGAGGATATTTGTGCACGCCGCGTCTCACAGTCAGTGTCCCCACGCTGTGCCTCTCTGACCCGCTGCAGTAGTGGAGGGGTGACTGTGAGAGACTGAAGGAAATTTTCTCCATCACTATCCAAAAAGGATATCTGCAAAGAGGTTAGCTTCTCTATCTCCTCCTCAAGTAGCTGAATGCCCGTCTTCCTGCTGAGAGCATCGGCTACAACGTTCCCCTTTTTAAGAGTATATAATATCTCAAAGTCATAGTCCTGGAGGAACTCGAGCCATCGCCGCCATCTCAGGTTCAGGTCCTTCTACGATAAGATGTAACTGAGACTCTGGTGGTCAGAAAAGACTCTAAAGTGCTCGCCCATCAGATAGTGTCTCCATGTCTTTAGAGCGAAGACCGCTGCTGCTAAATCCGTGTCATTGGTAGCGTAGTTCTGCTCATGCGGCCTCATCTGACGTGATCCATAAGAGATCACGGCCCGCTCCTGTATCAGGACACATCTGAGTCCGGTCCCTGATGCATCACAGTAGACTACGTACCCTACTCCCTCCTCAGGAAACCTCAAGATAAGTGCGCTGGTCAATCATTGCCTCATCTCCTGAAAGCTCTGCTGACATCTGTCTGACCACACAAAGGGTTTCCCCTTCTTTGTCAAAGCTGAGAGTGGTGTCGTAACTCTGGAGAAGTCTGGAACAAATATTTGATAGTATCCATCTAGTCCCAAGAAACTCCACACCTCTGTTACGCTCCTGGGTGGCTCCCAAGCTTGCACTGCCTCGATCTTAGCGGGATCCACCGCAACTCCCTCCATCGAGATGACGTGTCCCAAGAAGTGGACCTCACGTATCTAGAACTAACACTTCGAGATCTTTCCATAAGGCCGGTGCTCTCGGAGTGTGTCTAGTACAACCCGTAAGTGGTAGGCGTGCTCCTCCTCAGTCGTTGAGTATATCAAAATGTCATCGATGAAGAATACACCAAATCGATCGAGGTATGGCTGAAGGATCCTATTCATGAGGCCCATGAACACCGCTGGAGCATTGGTTATGCCGAAAGTCATGACCAAGAACTCATAGTGGCCATACCGACATCTGAAGGCCGTCTACTGCACATCCTCGTCCCGAACTCTGAGCTGATGATAGCCTGACCTGAGGTCTATCTTCAAGAACCACCGCGCTCCCTTGAGCTGATCTAAGAGGTCGTCAATCCTCAGTATCAGATACTTGTTCCTCACCGTCACCTGGTTCAAGCAACGATAGTCGACACAAAGTCTCAAGCTCCCTTCCACCTTCTTGGCGAACAATATCGGGGAAGCCCAGGGTGAAACACTGGGTCGGATAAATCCCTTGCCCGGCAAGTCCTCCAACTGTACTCGTAGCTCTCGAAGCTCAGCGGGGCCCATCCGATATGCTGGAGTCGATATCGAGGCTATATCAGGGTACAGGTCAATATAAAAGTCTACCTCTCTGTGAGGAGGTAGTCCTGGAACGTCGTCGGGAAAGACGTCCGCATACTGATCCACCACTGCATGAAAACTAGGACTCTGCACGTCAACTGCTCCTAGGATGAGGCTATCCAACTGATGAGTGATGGGATTTCCTCTCCTATGTGGAAGTCCATCCTATGCTGCGAAGGCTCCCTTCTCACCCATGAAGGTGAACCTGCTCCCGTCGGTGCGTACACATTACACCTCGCGCCTAATACAGTCAATCTGTGCATGGACTGTAGATAACCAATCTATGCCCAAGATGACGTCTTTAAGGCCTAGACGCCGCTACAATAATATCCCATCCAAAGCTCTCGCCTCTTAGAGTAAGCTCACACTGCCGGCACCACTGCGTAATCATCGAGTCTGCTATCGTAGGAGTCTCTATCCATAAGGATCGAGCCAACGGCTCTGTCGGAATCTCCGAGCTCCGAACAAGGGCAGCGGCTATGAAAGAGTGACTCGATCCTGTGTCTATAAGAACTGCAACAACGGTGGAATAGACACTGATAGTACCTCTAATCATCTCAGGCACGCCATGGTCATAGGCCTCCGCTGCCTAGAGCTATGCCCGTCTCTGCCAGCCAGCTCCCTGTGGTCGGGGTGGACCTCCTGGTGGTGGTGGTGGTGGTAGAGCCTCAAAGTGTTGCCCACCACCTGCTGTTCGGACAGCTCCTCTGCCTCATCCGCCTCCTCCCAGCGGATCGCCACGGTTGACCCTCTGCCTCTGCCTGGGTGGCCCCTCAACCATCTGCTGCTCCTCGGCACGGTGGGTCGGGCAGTCACGAGCCATGTGGCCTTGCCCGCCGCATGTGTAGCACTGCCTGCCTCTCGAAAGACTGGCTCCACGCTGTGTGCCCTGCACTGCTGAGCCAGTGTCCTAAGGTCGTTTGCGTGAGGGTCTGCTCTGCCTGGACCCTTGAGTCATCTGTCGATTACCTGCTGTGGAAGACTCTGCTACGTGCCGCCCCGCGGTAGGTCTCGCCGCTGGAGAAGTCTCAGCAAAAAATCTCTCGATCAAAAGGGCTCGCTCCAGTACTATTGACTGAGTCGGAATGCTGAGGGAGACCAGCGATCATCTGATCTCATGTCTCAATCCCTGCTCAAAGGTCCGAGTCCTGAAGAATGGGTCCCATACCATGTCGGTCGAGTAGCACGAGAGATCGGTAAATCTCGCCGAGTACTGGGCGACTGTCAAGCTGCCCTGCCGCAGCTGAAGAAGCTCCTGGATGCACACCGCACGGAGGGTGGCTGGGACGAACTCCGAGCGGAAGAGGATCTCAATGTTCGTCCATAGAAGAGATGTCTCATCGTGCACCTAGAGCATCAAGCTCCACCATCGGCCCGCTGTTGCGTGTAGTAGGCTCGCTGCAAGGATCACCATGAGGTCCGCTGGTGTCCTCACTAGCCTAAAAACATGTACCACTGCCTCCAGCCAGTCCTCGGCTGCCTGGGGATCTGTCTCCCTGCAGAACCTGGGTGATCGCTGGCGCTGGAACTCATGCAGTGCACTAAGGCTATGTGCATCGTCAGCGGCTGGAGCTGGAAGCATCGGTGGCTCGGCGGGTAGAGGTACCGTCGGTGCCTCATCTGTCAAAGGGCCCTGTACCAAGGCCTCATCGCTCGGCGGGCTGTCGTCACGTAAAACTCTCGGAACCCTAGCTGGCTGCTATCGTGGGGCCATCCAGAAAAGAAACAGGTGCGCCACGGTCAGAACAGTATACCTGGTGAGCTGATACAAGTAATCACAAAGAAAACATGTAACACACATGCAATCAATGTTTTCGTGCATTAAGTCGGAAATCTGGAGTAAGGGTCCTGGTGTACGGATACGTCGACCGCCGCACCAACACTGGGATCCCTGGAATGATAACCACACTCAATACGCTTAACACTATTGCTTCACATAGAAGAATGATCAGAGTCTGCAGTAGAACCGAACTCCTCTGATACCAATTTGTCACGACCTGTCCTCGGGGCCCGTGTCGTGACTACCCCAAGCCCGCCTTCCATAGGCCAGGGCTGGCGACTAGCACCGAGGCTTAAATCCAGGTAAAGGGAAGGCATTTCCTTTGTAAAGTAAACAACAAACACGACAGAGTAAGTAGGCAGAAGTAAACACTATGTATAAACTGGTACAACAGTAAGTGTGGAAAGTAAGTGGGCCAGAATACAAACCCAACTGAAAGTAAAGTACAACTCGAAAGGGAAAACATCAACTGAAAAGTAAAGACGCAACGTCGAGCCGTCCACTGGAAGTCCCACCTGAAGGGTGGGTACAGATAGCCTCCACTGCTCCTCGGGTCTAGACAACCGCTCCGAGTACGTCCCGCCCAGTGGTCCATCTCCAAGTACTGTCCTGCTCCGCAAGCTTCCACCACGATCAGCGTTGTCTGTCGTCTGCAACCAACACAACGTAGTGCGGGAATAGCCCGTGTAGGGGTGAGTATAAGCTACTCAGTAGGGACCCCGATAACCCCGATGGTCTCCCATAATCCACAAAAGATAATCCACAAAGGAAAGATACAATCATGAAGTAAAATCCGACACTTCTTAGGTATATGCCCATACATATACCTAAGTCATCATTTCTCGATTGGCTCCAGCATCCGAGCTCAAGTACAACCCAGCCCACACAGGAAGCAAAGCGTAAGTCCACACAGGATAGCACAACACAATCCACAAAGGAAATCAAAACAGGGTTTCAGCTCACACAGGTATACATCTTCAAATGACGATAGAGATGATCACTGATCCATCTAAGTCGTTGGAGCCACAAAGGTTCGATAGCTACTAACCACCGCAATGACCCACAAAGGATCTGACCCACAAAGGATCGATAGGTAACTAAACCCCACAAAGACCCACACAGGATCGGACCCACACAAGATCTGTAGGCGCTGGCCCACACAGGACTGCTGAGCGCTGACCCACACTGGATCGGACCCACACAGGATCTGAAGCACTGACCCACAAAGGATCGCTGAGTGCTATAGTCGTCGTCGAATCCACTGAGGATCTCTGCATAGTCGTCGTCGTCACAGTAGCAGTCGCAACCATCTCTAGGGTTCCCACACACAGCATGCTCGTTCGGGAGGGTCCGCTCCACGAGCCGAGAGGCTGATACATCAACTGACACATAGTACAGAGTTGATGTATCCAAAAGTTCTGAATCGTCAACAGGAACTCAACGCCACAGACGGCGCGTCAATCGGACGCCCGGTCTGGAAGTTATTGGCTTTTTCGTTCCAGGGGCCCGGAAGGTTTTTAAGGCAAAACCAACCCGACCGTACTCCACCTATGTCCAAACCTTGGGCAGAGTAAGCCAGAAGATCCGTCTCACTTAGAGGAAAACAACAAAGTCAACAGCACGTCAATCGGACGTCCGAAGATCATGATATGAGCGTTTCTGCTCCGAGGGCCCGGTTGGTTTCGTGTACGATCCAACCCGGCCAAACCCAACGTATTCCGAAACATTGTCTGTGATATACCGAAACGACCGTCTCGATCCAAGGATCGCATCGCTGCTGACGGCGCGTCGTTCAGAGGCCCGTACCACACGTTATGAGCATAAGACCGATAAGGTCCGGAAACGGGGGGTCTGGGCCCAGACCAACCCAGCCCGACCCCCTCTAGGTCGGCCCGAACCGGGTCGACCCGACCCGGGTCTGGGTTGGACCCAGTTGGGCGCGACCCGGCCCGGCGTGGGCTGCCCGGCCCGGCCTGGGCGCGACCCGGCCGGCGGGTCGGCTCGGCTAGGCTCGACCGAGCGGCTGAGCAAGGGAAGCTGCGGGGCATGCTGCCCCCGCGGGAAGAGGAGTCGCGACCCCGCGTGGGGCCGCGCTTGGTCAGTGGACGCAGCAGAGCCACGTCCCATGTCTCGCCGGACCCGCGCGGTCGCGGGTCTGGTCGGCCGCCGCCTCCGGTCCCTGGCGCCGTCGGTGGATTCCGCGGGCCACCGGAGTTGCTTCGGTGGTCCGATTCCATTTTCGTCTGCGCTGTAGCTCCTCCTGGGTCCCATTATTTACTGCGGAATCAACAAATCATCTCTGTGGAACATTTTTTCGTCATCCGTTGTTCCTCACACCAAGAAACAAATGGCGGTGGGTTCGGACTTGTTCGTTGGTCCACACCCACCGCATTAGCGGTTTGAAACAAGACCATAAATCCCATCAATTGATAAACCACATCCTGAAATAATAATCTACGGACCAACTTGTTAATTGGTTGATCCACGTTATTACCTTGGAGGAAAAAACATAGGTAAAGAAATCATTCTCAAAACGACCCCTACCTCGTAGCTATCATCGGACGAGAGTTCTTCGCGGAATTGACCGTCGCGGAAGAAGAGGATCATCGCGTCGTGGAAGGGTGTCGCGTCGTCGCGGAAGGGCGTCGCGTCATCGCAGAAGCACGTCACGTCGTCGATCTCCGAGTTTTAAAGAAAACACACGGATTTAATTTCATTAATTAAATCCATGTTAAGGAAAAAATCCACAAAGGAATTAATGATTCGAATTCTCCTACCTCAAGCAGTTGATCGAAGATTTGTCGTGGGGAAAGAACGTTGTGGAAGAAGTGTCAGCGTCACGTCGATCTCTGGGGGTCGGACGTTCTTCATCGCCCTTCGTCAGAGGCCGGCATTCTTCGCGTTCTTCACGTTCTTCGCGTTCTTCGCGTTCTTCGCATTCTTGGCGTTCTTCGCGTTCTTCGCGTTCTTCGCGAAGGATGATGAAGGCACAGAATCTCCAAATCCTCTCAACAAAACGCACCCTAGAAGAAATGTGTGTTGGTCTTATTTTTAATAATATGCCAACGGTTTGAAAACAGGTTAAGAAAAGAACAAATTAATTCATAGAATTAATTGAAATTAATTAACCACCCAATTAATAGGAGCGTTTCAGAGTTTAAGAAAATGCCCCAGTTGACTTTCATTAATGAGGAGTTTTCGCGGGTGCGTTACTTAGCGGAAAAGAAACGGTGGGGCTCGTGCGGGCCCCACCCCATAAATATCCTACCAAGAGGGTAGGATATTTTGAATTGCACCCTATCCGCTTCAACTCAGCTTAAGCAGTTTTAAGTTTCTTTTATGTGGGTTTAAGTGAAATAAAAATAAAATTTTGACACCCCACTTTATTTTATTTCTTAACTTAACCACAAAATTTTAAAAACCACTCCCAAGCAAACGCAACTCCGGAAGAGGCGTTTCTAAGCAAATACCGGTGATGCAATTCCATCAGTGCCTTGGAAATTTTATTCCGAGCACTGGTTCAAAAGATAGAAAAACCCGCTCGTTCGTTCACTGAATATACCCGAGCCAAACTTCGAAAAATGATTTCGGGCACACCGGGCCTCGGAATCAGGTGCCGTCAAAAACTGTGTTCTTGTAAAATTCCAAAAAAAATTAAGAAAAAAAAATTCATTGAAATTTTAACGTCTTTACATCACTCCAACCTTAGGGCTTTATGTCCCCTTATAGATACATAATAAGCTAGGGAAACAAATGTGGATACGGAGCACGCATCTGAGCCTCCGGCTCCCAAGTGCTCTCCTGGAGGTTCCCGTGATGCCATCTGATGCGAACTAGAGGAATCGACTGTCCACATAGGACCCGCTCCTGTAGATCCTCGATCTCCACCGGGACCTCCGCGAAAGTCGCCCCATCATCCACGTCTAGCTCCCCATGGTCAATGATGTGGGTCAGGTCGTGCACGTATCTCCTCAACTGAGATACGTGGAAGACGTCGTGCACCCGGTGCAACTGAGGTGGTAGATCCAGGCGATAAGCCACCTCGCCAATCCTGCTGAGGACCTGGAATGGTCCGATGAAGCATGGAGAAAACTTTCCACCTCGTCCAAATCTCCGTAAACCACATCGAGGTGGGACACGCAAGAAGACGTGGTCGCCATCCTCGAACTCTAGTGGCCTCCGCCTCCTGTCAGCATAAGACTTCTGCTAGCTCTAAGTTGTCCTCATCCGCTCTTGGATGACCTGGACCTTCTCTGTTGTGGCCCGGACCATCTCTGGTCCCACAAGTGCTGACTCCCCAGGGACTGTCCAACACAAAGTAGATCTGCAAGGTCTGCCGTACAACGTCTCGTACAGTGCAATCCTGATGGTGGAGTGGTAGTTTTTGTTCTATGCGAACTCCACCAAGGGTAGGTGGTCCTCACAGCTGCGACCAAATTCGAGGACACATGCGCGGAGCATTTCCTAGAGAGTCTGAATGGTCCTCTCCGTCTGACCATCCGTCTGAGGGTGAAAGGCAGTGCTCAGACGTAGCTGTGTCCCGAATTCCTCCTGCAACCCCTTCTAAAGCCAGGAAGTAAAGAGAGCATCTCGATCAGAGATGATATATGATGGCACACCGTGAAGCCGTACAATCTCCAGAATATAGAGACGTCACATGCTCTCCACTAAGCCCTGCTCTATGATGGGTAAGAATTGAGCCGACTTGGTGAGTCGGTCGACAATCACCCAGATGGAGTCGTGACCTCTCGAAGTGCGTGGAAGTCCAGTCATGAAGTCCAAAGATATCCCGTCCCACTTCCACTCCGGGACCTCCAAGGGATGTACCAAGCCTGCTGGTACCTGATGTTCTGCCATAACCTACTGACAGGTGAGGCATCATGAAACGAACTCTGCCACAACCTTCTTCATGCCCGGCCACCAGTGCTGTCATCTGATATCCTGGTACATCTTCACCACTCCAGGATGAACCGCCAAAGGAGAAGTGTGAAACTCTCTCAGCACCTCCTCTCGTAAAGCGACCGGTACCAAGGTACGTCCTCTAAAAATGATGTTGTTCTCTACTCCAATGGAGAAACCATCAGGTGCCTGTCCTGAGGATATTTGTGCACGTTGTGTCTCACAGTCAGTGTACCCACGCTGTGCCTCTCTGACCCGCTGTAGTAGTGGAGGGGTGACTGTGAGATACTAAAGGAAAGTTTCTCCATCACTATCCACAAAGGATATCTGCAAAGCGGATAGCTGCTCTGTCACCTCCTCAAGTAGCTGAATGCCCGTCCTCCTACTAAGAGCATCGGCTACCACGTTCCCCTTCCCAGGAGTATAGACTATCTCAAAGTCATAGTCCTGGAGGAACTCGAGCCATCGCCGCTATCTCAGGTTCAAGTTCTTCTACGAGAAGATATACCTGAGACTCTGGTGGTCAGAAAAGACTGTAAAGCGCTCTCCCATCAGATAGTGTCGCCATGTATTCAGAGCGAAGACCACTGCTGCTAACTCCGGGTCATGGGTAGTGTAGTTCTGCTCATGCGGCCTCAACTAAAGTAATCCATAGTCGATCACGGCCCGCTCCTGCATCAGGACATATCCGAGTCCGGTCCCTGATGCATCGCAGTAGACTACGTACCCTACTCCCTCCTCAGGAAACCTCAATATAGGTGCGCTGGTCAATCTCTGCCTCAGATCCTGGAAGCTCTGCTGACATCTATCTGACCACACAAAGGGTTTCCCCTTCTTCGTCAAAGTTGAGAGTGGTGCCCAACTCTGGAGAAGTCTGGCAAAAATCTCCGATAGTATCCAGCTAGTCCCAAGAAACTCCACACCTCTGTCACGCTCCTGGGTGGCTCCCAAGCTAGCACTGCCTCAATCTTCGTGGGATCCACCGCAACTCCCGCCTCAGAGATGATGTGTCCCAAGAAGTGGACCTCACATATCTAGAACTGACACTTCAAGAGCTTTCCCTAAAGCTATTTCTCTCGGAGTGTGTCTAGTACAACCCGTAAGTGGTAGGCGTGCTCCTCCTCAGTCATCGAGTTTATCAAAATGTCGTCGATGAAGACTACGACAAATCGATCGAGGTATGGATGAATGATCCTTTTCATGAGGCCCATGAACACCGATGAAGCATTGGTTACACCGAAAGGCATGACCAAGAACTCATAGTGGCCATACCGACATCTGAAGGCCGTCTTCTGCACGTCCTCGTCCCGAACTCTGAGTTGATGATAGCCTGACTTGAGGTCTATCTTCAAGAACCACCGTGCTCCCTTGAGCTGATCGAAGAGGTCTTCAATCCTAGGTAGTGGATACTTATTCCTCACCTTCACCAGGTTCAGGCGATGCAAGTCGAAACAAAGTCGCAAGCTCCCGTCCGCCTTCTTGGCGAACAATATCGGGGAAGCCCAGGGTGAAACACTGGGTCGGATGAATCCCTTGCCCTGCAAGTCCTCCAACTGTACTCGTAGCTCTCGAAGCTCAGTGGGGGACATCCGATACGCTGGAGTCAAAAACGGGGATGTCCCGGAGTACAGGTCAATATAAAAGTCTACCTCTCTGCGAGGAGGTAGTCCTGGAACGTCGTCGAGAAAGACGTCTGCATACTGATCCACCACTACAGGAAAACTAGGACTCCACACGTCAAATGCTCCTAGGATGATGCTAGCCAACTGATAAGTGATGGGATGTCCTCTCCTCTGCGGAAGTCTATCCTGTGCTGCGAAGGCTCCCTTCTCGCCGGTGAAGGTGAACATGCTCCCGTCGGTGCGTACACATCGCACCTTGCGCCAAATATAGTCTATCTGTGCATGGACTGTAGATAACCAATCCATGCCCAAGATGACGTCGTAATGCCTCGACGCCCCCTACAAGAAGATCCCAGCCGAAGCTCTCGCCTCCTAGAGTAAGCTCACACTGCCAGCACCAGTGCGTAATCATCGAGTCTGCTCCCGTATGAGTCTCTAGCCGTAAGGATCGAGCCAACGGCTCCGTCGAAATCTCCGAGCTCCGAACAAGGGAAGCGGCTATGAAAGAGTGACTCGCTAATGTGTCTATAAGAACTGCAAAAAGGGTGGTATAGACACAGATAGTACCTTGAATCATCTCGAGGACGCCGTGGCCATAAGCCTCCTCTTCCTGGAGCTGTGCCTGTCTCTGCCGGCCAGCTCCCTGTGGTAAGAGTGGACCTCCTGGTGGTGGTGGTGGTAGAGCCTCAAAGCGTCGCCCACCACCTGATTCTCGGCCAGCTCCTCTGCCTCGTCCGCATCCTCCATACGGACTTCCACGGTCGACCCTCTGCCTCTGCCTGGGTGGCTCCTCAACCATCTACTGCACCTCAGCACGGTGGGTCGGGCAGTCACGATCCATGTGGCCCTGCCCGCCGCATGTGTAGCACTGCCAGCCTCTCGAAAGACTGGCTCCACGCTGTGTGCCCCGCACTGCTGAGCCAGTGTCTTGAGGTCATCTGCATGAGGGTCTGGTCTGCCTGGACCCCTGAGTCATCAGTCGAATGCCTACTGTAGAAGACTCTACTACGTGCCGCCCCGCGGTAGGTCTCGCCACTGGAGAAGTCTTAGCAAGAAAGCTCTCGATCAAAAGGGCTCGCTCCAGTACTCCTGCCTGATTCGGAATGCTGAGGGAGATCAATGATGCCTTGATCTCATGTTGCAATCCCTGATCAAAGGTCCAGGCCCAGAAGAATGGGTCTCGTACCATGTCGGTCGAGTAGCGCGAGAGATTGGTCGATCTCGCCGGGTACTGGGCGACCATCAAGCTGTCCTGCTGCAGCTGAAGAAGCTCCTGGATGCGCACCGCAAGGAGGGTGCCTAGGACGAACTCCGATCGGAAGAGGATCTCAATGTCCGTCTAGAAAATAGATGCCTCATCATGATCCTGGAGCATCAAGCTCCACCATCGGCCCACCGCTGCGTGCAGTAGGCTCGCAGCGAGGATCACCATGAGGTCCGCTGGTGTCCTCACAAGCCTGAAAACTCGTACCACTGCCTCCAGCCAGTCCTCGGCTGCCTGGGGGTCCATCTCCCCACGGAACCTAGGCGGTCACTGGTGCTGGAACTCATGCAGCGCACTAAGGTGACGTGCATCGTTAGCGGCTGGGGCTGGAAGCATCGGTGGCTCGGCGGGTAGAGGTACCTCCGGTGCCTCATCTGTCAAAGGGCCCTGTACCGAGGCCTCGTCGCTCGGCGGGCTGTCATCACGTACAACTCTCGGAACCCTAGCTGGCTGCCGTCGTAGGGGCCATCCTGAAAAGAAAGAGGTATGCCACAGTCAGAAGAGTATACTTGGTGAGCTAATACAAGTAATCACAATGAAAACATGAAACACACATGCAATCAATGTTTTCGTGCATTAAGTCGGAAATCATGAGTCAGGATCCTGTTGTACGGATATGTCGGTCGCCGCACCAACATCGGGCTCCCTGGACTGATAACCACACTCAATATGCTTAACACTATTACTTCACATAGAAGAAAGATCAGAGTTTACGGTAGAACCGAACTCCTGTGATACCAATTTGTCACGACCCGTCCTCAGGGCCCGTGCCGTGACTACCCTGATCCCGCCTTCCATAGGCCAGGGGCTGGCGACTAGCACCAAGGCGTATATCCTGGTAAAGGGAAGTCATCGCCTTTGTAAAGTAAAAAACAAACACCACATAGTAAGCAGGAAGAAGTAAACACTAAGTAAAAACTGGTACAATAGTATGTGCGGAAAGTAAGTGGTCCCGAATACAAACCCAACTGAAAGTAAAGTACAACTCGAAAGCGAAAACAGCAACTGAAAAGTAAAGCCGCAATGTCGAGCCGTCCACTGGAAGTCCCACATGAAGGGTGGGTACAGATAGCCTCCACTGCTCCTCGGGTCCAGCCGACCGCTCCGAGTACGTCCCGCCCAGTGGTCCACCTCCATGTACCGTCCTACTCCGAAAGCTTCCACCACGATTAGCGTTGTCCTTCATATGAAACCAACACAACGTAGTTCGGGAATAGCCCGTGCAGGGGTGAGTATAAGCTACACAGTAGGGACCCCGAGACCCCCAAAGGTCTCCCAGAATCCACAAAGGATAATCCACAAAGGAAAGATACAATCACGAAGTAACATCCGACACTGCTTAGGTATATGCCCATACATATACCTAAGTCATCCTTTCTCTCTTGGCTCCAACATCCGAGCTCAAGTACAACCTAGCCCACACAGGAAGCAAAACGTAAGTCCATACAAGATAGCACAACACAATCCACAAAGGAAAGAAAAACAGGGTTTTAGCTCACACAGGTATACATCTTCAAATGACGATATAGATGATCACTGATCCATCTAAGTCGTCGGACCCACAAAGGATCGATAGGTACTAACCCCCGCAATGAACCACAATGGATCTGACCCACAAAGGATCGATAGATAACTAACCCCCACAAAGACCCACACAGGATCGGACCCACATAGGATATGTAGGCGCTGGCCCACACAAGACCGATGAGCGCTGACCCATACAGGATCGGACCCACACAGGATCTGAAGCACTAACCCAAAAAGGATCGTTGAGTGATGTAGTCGTCGTCGAATCCACTGATGATCTATGCACAGTCGTCGTCGTCACAGTAGCAGTCGCAGCCAGCTCCAGGGTTCCCGTACATAGCAAGCTCATTCGAGAGGGTCCGCTCCACGGGCCGAGAGGCTGATACATAAACTGACACATAGTCCAGAGTTGATGTATCCAAAATTTCCGTATCTTCAACAGGAACTCAACGCCGCAGACGGCGCGTCAATCGGACACCCGGTCTGGGAGTTATTGGCTTTTTCGTTCCAGGGACCCGGTTGGTTTTTAAGGAAAAACCAACCCGACCATACTCCACCTGCATCCAATCCTAGGGCGGAGTATGCCAAAAGATCCGTCTCACTTAGAGTAAAACAAAAATGTCGACGACACGTCAATCGGACATCCGAAGCTCAAGATATGAGTGTTTCTGCTCCGAGGGCCCGGTTGGTTTTGTGTATGAACCAACCCGGCCAAAACCAAAGTATTCCGAAACATTGAGTGTGATATAGAGAAACGACCGTCTGGATTCAAGGATCGCATCGCCACTGACGGCGCGTCGTTCAGTGGCCCGTAGCTCAAGTTATGAGCAGAAGACCGATAAGGTCCGGAAACGGGGGGTCTGGACCCGGACCGACCCGGACCGACCCCCTTTGCTGGGCCCGAACCGGGTCGACCCGACCCGGGTCCAGGTCGGACCCTGTTGGGTGCGACCCGGCCTGGCCAGGGTGGCCCGGCCCGGCCTGAGCGAGACCCAGCCGGCGGGTCGGCTCGGCTCGGCTCTGCCGAGTGGCTGAGTTAGGGAAGCCGCTGGGCGTGCTGCCCCCGCGGGAAGAGGAGCTGTGGCCCCGCGTGGGGCTGCGCTTGGTCAGCAGACATGGCAGAGCCACGTACCGTGTCTCGCCGGACCCGGGTGGTCGCGGGTCTGGTCGGACGCCGGCACTGCCACACCGGCGACCCGCGCCGCCGGTGGATTCCGCGGGCCACCGGAGTTGCTCTGGTGGTCCGATTCCATTTCTGTCTGCGTTGTAGCTCCTCCCGGGTCTCGTTCTTCAATGCGAAATCAACAAATATTCTCTACGGCATGTTTTTTCATCGTCCACCGTTCCGCACACCATGAAACAAAGGGCGGTGGGTTCAGACTTGTTCGTTGGTCCGCACCCACTGCGTTAGCGGTTTGAAACAAGACCATAAATCCCAGTAATTGATAAACCACGTCCCGTAATAATAATCCACGGACCAAATTGTTAATTGGTTGATCCAAATTCTTGCCTTGGAGGAAAACAAACATAGGTAAAGAAATCATTCTCAAAACGACCCATACCTCGTAGTTGTCGTCGGACGAGAGTTCTTCGCGGAATTGACCATCGCAGAAGAAGAGGATCGTCGCGACACGGAAGGGCGTCGCGTCGTCGCGGAAGGGCGTCGCGTCGTCGATCTCTGAGGTTTAAAGAAAACACATGGATTTAATTTCATGAATTAAATCCATGTTAAGGATAAAATCCACAAAGGAATTAAAGATTCGAATTCTCCTACCTCAAGCAGTTGATCAAAGATGTGTCGTGGGGAAAGAACGTTGCGAAAGAAGCGTCGGCGTCTCGTCGATCTACGGGGGTCGGGCGTTCTTCGTCGCCCTTCGTCGGAGGCTGGCGTTCTTCGCGTTCTTTGTGTTCTTCAGGTTCTTCACATTCTTCGCGAAGGAGGATGAAGGCACCGAATCTCCAAATCCTCTCAATAAATCGCACCCCAGAAGAAAGGTGTGTTGGTCTTATATTTAATAATATGCCAACGGTTTGAAAACAGGTTAAGAAACGAACGAATTAATTCATAGAATTAATTTCAACGAATTAACCGCCCAATTAATAGGAGCATTTATGAGTTTAAGAAAATGCCCATGTTGACTTTCATTAATGAGGAGTTTTCACGGGTGCGTTACATAGCAGAAAAGAAACGGTGGGGATCGTGCGGGCCCCACCCCACAAATATCCTACCAAGAGGGTAGGATATTTTGAATTGCACCCTATCCGCTTCAACTCATCTTAAGTAGTTTTAAGTGGCTTTTAAGTGGGTTTAAGTGAAATAAAAATAAAGTTGTCGCACCACTATATTTTATTTCTTAACTTAACCCCAAAATTTTAAAAACCACACCTGAGAAAACGCAACTCCGGAAGAGGCATTTCTAAGAAAATATCGACGCTGCGATTCCATTGGTTCCCTCAGAATTTGATTCTGAGCACTGGTTCAAAAGTTAGAAAAACCTGATCGTTCTTTCACTGAACGTACCTGAGCCAAACATTGAAAAATGATTCCGGGCACACCGGGCCTCGGAATCAGGTGCTGTCAGAAACTGCATTCTTGTAAAATTCCAAAGAAATTTAAGAAAAAAAATTACTTGAAATTTACGTGTCTTTACACTCAATCTTTCATGATTTTAATTTTTGAAATTAAACTGAATTCATATATTATTATTAATCATGTATTAATTGATTGTCCAAAATCATTTGTCTCATTAATGAATGATTTCAATACCAAGTACTTCCTATTTATTCTTGATCATATTTCTTGAGTGATATTGGGAAATGTAACCGACTAGAAAATGTATTGAAACTTTTGAAAGCTTTGACTATGCAAAAAACACATTCAAAATGATTGAGGATTCCTTTTAAGAGAAACTTATCTTTAACGGACCACCTTTACATCAATCCTAATTTTAGATTACAGAGACCATGAATTGCCTATTAGGGATGAACCAAGATTCTATCCATTTTTATTGATTCATATCATCTTCATAGTATTTGTCTGATATTGTAATGTTGATGTGTGGGGTTAAATGGAATCATTGTGGATGTGATAATATAAATTATAAGGAATAATTACGGGGGTGTTATTATGGTAATTTTTAAAGGTAGTGTAATCATTCATTGTACACTATTTTTCCCCAATCGAATAAAATTTTAAAAAAAGAAATAAATGGGATATGATTTGGGAAAACTAAAAATCAGCATTTTCTAGGCCAATTTTATTATGATAATCTGTGGTTAGGTGATTGACGTGAGGATTGATAAAATCATATCTTTAAAAAAAGGAAAAAAAGATACAAAATAATAAAAAAAATATCAAGACGGTGCACAAATCATTAATTATTCTTACTTGATCATAACATTTACATTGAATTTTGGGGAAGTGGATGTTTCTACATTGAAGGGGATAATTTCATTATAGATTTTTATATCATGAGTTGTACTTAAAATATAATCCTCATCCTTGAGACATACTTTTTTAAAACATCATATCATACCAACCTTAATCATTAGAGTCATTTTTACTATTATTGAAAGTCCTATTGAATTTTTGTGTTCTTTTTCATTACAAATTGGAGATATTAGTTCCTTTACATTACTATATATTATAATAATGTTAGCATGATATGAGCATAATTTTAATTGAAATTATTTGAGTGATGAGAGAAATGATTTAAAAGTGAAGTACATCATGATTTGTAATTTTTAATAATAATTAATTGAGGAGCATAAATGAATGAAAGGAGGAGTTCCATAATTTTATAAATGAAAAAAAGTAAAATACATGATTTTATTGTTTCATTGATAAATGGGAAATTAAATTGATATTTTATGTGGATTTTTGAATGTTTGATTCCAAATTTAAAATTGATTGATTTTATTTCATTGGAATTTGAATATTGGTAACATTGGCATTGTTTCCGATGCTTTTTTCAGGACACACACCTTCATCTGTTAGGACGCACAGATGATTCCCTGCATTACTACATTCTAAAGACAAGCAGCATATGTTCCTTCTTAAGGGATTCTTTCTCCATGATTGAAATGGGATGATTGGATGTTGGCTCTCCCTTCCATGGATTCCTCCTCAAAAATCATCACCTAATTTAGGGCTCCCTTATATATTAAGTCAAGGTTCTTTAATCTATTTCTCATTACTATATCCTTCTATATGCCAGTTAATTACACTACTTCTGTCAGGACATTCCTTGGGGTTGTGACATGGTAGCATCCTTCGGTTAGAGTAGACGGTGACATCAGGCATGTCAGGGCATATATGGATGTGCGAACATTGGGAAATCTATATTCTTCCTCATAAGAGGGCATATCGAGGGAATAGAACCCAAGGTATCCCACGTTGAATGTGGCGAATCATATTCCATAGGCATTTATCTGAACTTTTCCTCAGCTTCTCATGTTTAACACAGGGTATGCCACGATTTTAACATCTTGCAGTGATGGTTACTCCAAAGGTGAGTCTTATGAGGTTTTCCTCAGACATATCATGTTTATCAAGAGATACGCTGTGAGTTTAATGCCTTGCAGAGATGGAATGAGGGTGATCGGAACATCCCATAGAGACGGATCAGAGGTGGTGTGTCCCATAAAGGGGAGATGTCACACCAAAAAAGCTCATATGGACACCACTGAGGGAGGATCGGGGAGTGTGCACACCAGAATGGGGGGAACAACATGGTTTACAATTGGTTGGGATTGAAGCTCACGGAGGTTTACTACGTACCATATGTAGAAGACAGGGATCAAAACCCATGTAGTTCGAAGGGGTGATGAATCAGGTTGTACACAGAGGACAACAGCCCAAATACGTACTAGGGCCTACGCGTGGATAGTGGACTAGGTACTGCTTGGAGTAGTGAAGAAATAGATGACATGATCCCTCCAGGATGTGGAGGACTATGTAAGAATCAGGATGGATGATGGAGAGTTGAATGGAGTGTATGGGTAATGGGATGAGACCGTCATGAAGGTGACAGTAGTGTTGTTCTTGAGTCTCAAAGAGACTTCTTATGTAACCCCATGATAGGGAATCAAAGTCCTCACAGTTCACTGTGGTTTGGGAGAAAAGACGTGAAGGAGGGTAGGAATGACTAGGTGTTGGGGTTGAACCTCCGGAAGGCTTCATATGCACCTTTCCTTTGTAAGGATCAAAGACCAAGTAGTTCAGGATTGGGTGTGGGGTTTACACTCTAGGTTCCTCGAGGAGTTGGTGGATCGACATGAAGATGTACATAATGATAGGTGTGGGGGGATAGAACCTTGTCGAGGCTTCAAACATTAATTTCCATGGTGAGGATCAAATACCACGTAGTTCTGATTGGGTCGGTGAACCGAAGTGAGTAATGACCTGGGGTCCAATGTGAGGTAAGATTGAACCTCGTCGAAGCTTCCTACGTACCATTCCTTGGCATAGATCAATGACCACATAGTTCAGGTTGGGTAAGTGAACTGATGTGAAGGAAGACCTGGGGTCCCATGGGTCATGGGGTTGAACCTTAGGGAGGCTTCCTACATAACTTGCCATGGCAGGGTTCAAAGACCACATAGTTCAGGTTGTGGGTGGGGTATTAACTCTAGTCATCCCATGGTGTTGGTCAACCGACGTGAAGATGGTCGGAACCAAGAATGAGTTGGTCTTGAACCTCAGGGATGCTTCCTATGTACCTCGCCTTGGCAAGAATCAAAGACCACATAGTTCAGAATGGGCGGTGGTGGGGCTTACACTCTTGGCTACCCATAGTACTGGTGATCCGACGTGAATATGGTCGGGACCAATCAGAAGTTGGGCATTAACCTCATAGAGGCTTCCTACGTACCTTGCCTTATCAAGGATCAAAGTCCTTGTAGTTCAGGATGGGGACATTGGTTCACTGTCGTGAAGGTGGTCGAGACCATGTAAGAGTTGGGCTTGAACCTCAGGGGGTCTTCCTACTTACCGTGCCTTATCAAGGATCAAATTTCTCATGGTTTGGGCTGGGGGCATTGGTGCACCGATGTGAAGGTGGTCCAGACCATGCACGAGATGGGCTTGAACCTCATGGAGGCTTCCTACGTTATGTTCCATAGCAGGGATCAAAGTCCTCAAAGATTGGGATGAGGGCATTGGTGCACCGACGTGAAGGTGGTCAGGACCAAGTAGGAGTTGGGATTGAACCTCAAGATGGCTTCCTACGTACCTTACCGTAGCATGGATCAAATTCCTCACAGTTTAGGATGGGGGCATTGGTGAACTGACATGAAGGAGGATCTGGGGTCCAATGGGTGGTGGGAATGAACCTCGTGGAGGATTCTTATGTACATTGCCTTGGAAAATATCAAAGATGTCATAGTATAGGTGGCGACATGGGGCTTACACTCTATGATGACCATGGTATTTTTCATGATCGGTGGCTACTCTAAGACAATGTGAGTCATGATCAGAGTGAGAAACAAGAGACAACAACGACCTAACGATCACATTGTGAATGGTGTGTCCCTGGGAAATGGAGTGGGTCTTACCCGTGATCGCAGCCCAAAGAGGAAACATGTGCTTATGCGTGGTTAGCAGATCGAAGAGGTTGTGACTTACTCTAGGATGGAGACCTGGGTTCCGTTAGGGAACGAAAATGGTAGATGGGTCTTACTCAAGGATGATTCAGGGGTGCCACTATGGAGTGGCAATGGTGGTTGTGGATTATGCAAGTGAGCTTCCCGGGTGCCACTATGGAGTGGCAATGGTGGATGGGGCTTACACAAGGGAGCTTCATGAGTGCCGCAATGGAGTGGAAATGGTGGATGAGGCTTACGCAAGGATGCTTCCCATAATGTCTTCCTCATGTCTAGCCATGAGGGCATCCCAACCCACTGGTGGGTTGAGACCTTCGCTAATTCCCTAGTGGACAAGAGGGAAAATTCCAAGGGCGTTGGAATCAGTCCGAACAAAGGGATATAAAATGTATGAATCACATGCCCGATATTCAGAATGCAGTGAGGCTGTCACGGCGATGAAGGATAACTGTTGACCATGTTCGAAACAAAGAATCCATACCGAGTTAGCCTGAAATTGGGAAAAACAAATGAGGGTCGACTAATGACCATGTTCGAAACCCTGGACCTGACTCAAAGTGTCGTCAAATGTATTCTGGGGCGCTGGCCCAGGATGGTAGGTGAGCCGTTGCGGCATGGGACTAGGCCATTAGGGGGTTCCTTCAGACATGGAAGAGAATGAAGATCCAAACAAAAGACATGAAAAGTGTGAGGCAGATTGATGGAATGATTGAACAAATTCCATCGCTCTGGAAATTATGCCACTATAATCATTGAATTATGCTTCATATGCTTGGAGAATAAGGACTATCTTGTTTTGAGAATGTTCCATCCTATGTTTGGAACATAGGGTGAAATACAATTTATAGTCATGTAGATTGGACCATTGCCTTCTTATGCTTAGAGGATAAGGAAACTCTTTTTTGAAGTAAGAGGCATCCTATTATTGAATAATAAAGAATGCTACAGTTTATAGTCATATAGAGAGGACAGAGATGCCTTATGCTTGGAGAATAAATCATCTCTTTTTTGGTGTAAGAGGCATCTTATATTGGGAAAATAGGGTATACTATAGCTTATAGTCATGTAGAGATGACTATTGGCATCTCATGCTTGGAGCATAACACGTCTCATGATTGGAGAAAGAGGTATCCTATGATTGGAAAATAAGTCTTACTATAGTTTATATCCTTGTAGATAGGACTGTTGTCTTCTTACTCATGGCGTATAAGGAATCTCTTGTTTAAAGTATGAGGCATCCTATTATTAGAACATAGGGAGTACTACAGTTTATAGTCATGTAGATAAGACTATTTTCATCTCATGCTTGGAGAATAAGGCATATCTTGTTTAGAGAAAGAGGAATACTATGTTTAGAACAAAGGGATTACTACAGTTTAAATTCATGTAGATAGGACTGTTGGCATCTCATGCTTGGAGCATACGACATCTCTTGTTTGGAGAAAGAGGCATCCTATGTTTATATCATTGGGATTAATACAGTTTGAAGTCATATAGATATGACTATTCGAATATTATGCTTAGAGCATAATGAATCTCTTGTTTAGATTAAGAGGCATCCTATGTTTGGAACATACTGCTTACTATAGTTTAGAGTCATGTAAAAAATAATTTTAGCATATTATGCTTGGACCAAAAGGAATCTCTCGTTTATAGTGAGAGGAATCCTATATTTTGAACATAGGGAATAATAAAATTTATACTCATGTAGAGAGGACTGTTGGAATAAGTCACCTATAAATGGTTGGTGTTGGGACTTATGCAAGGGCATCAATTTCTAGTTCATACCGGCATAAGAGCCAAGTGATAGGGTTTGGGGGAGTTTCCTGAGGAATGGTTCAACTAAAGGTACTCAGGAAATTGATGATGAGAATCTCAACTCAGGGATCGACAGGAATATATCAACTCAAGGTGTTTAATGGTGTGTGGAAGAGTATCACAAATCATTGTATTGCATAGGTGGAATGTGGTTGCGCATAAGGGAGCAATGGAAAATGTCGTCATCCGAGCCCGAATAGTTCATGGTGCGACTCTCCATTCTTCATGGGGGTCAATGAGGGTAGCGAACGGAACGGCTGAGACGTAGCCTGGGACTGACCCAAAGATGGGGTGCGGGGGTTGTGGCCCCTCGGTATGGACCGGTGGGCATGAAGGTAGGATCATTGAAAAGGATAGGTCTTCACGATGTATCTTTGCGGATCATGACCTCGCAAATAATGGACTCACAGAGCAAGAGAGGCTCGTGGAGAAATGGTCTCTCATAGAGAAATGGGCTCTCGCAGAGAAAAGGGTGCTCACAAAGCATGGAATCTGGGAGAATCACCGTAAATGAAGCAACACATGGAGCATGGACTCACAACGCAGCGTCGCGAAGGAAGCTGCTTGTGGAGCATGGGCTCGTGGAGCTGCTTCGCGAAAGAAAGCGGAGCTCTGCGAACTGGAATATCGGCTGCCCAAGGGGTAGAGTGGACCCCTGGAGAAGGGGGGTGAGCTGGGTATTTATAGGGGAGAGCCATCACAATGTAGATCTCGCTCGGCGTGAAGACAAAGTTTGCTCCGTGGTGGGTCACGAACATCAAGGGGTTCGCGATGCCGTCTCACCTCCTTGCTTTGCGGCGGGCTCGTGAACATGAAATTATCTCGCGGAGCATCCCGCCTCTTTTCTCTATAGCGGTTCGCGAACATCAAAGGGTTAAAGGAGCCATCCCCCTTCTTTGCTTCGCGGCGGGGATCCATGATCACAGAGGGATCTTCACAAACAAGTTTTCCATCCCAACATAAAATGTCCATAACTCTTAATTCGTGACTCGATTCAGGCTCTACGAAATTTAAAATCGAAGCTTATGAAACTGGATAAACTCTTGGATCAATTGTTGGAGCATTTAAGAAATTTGGGGACGTGTTTTCAGGTGCCAATAGGCATCCTTGAATTTCCATGTTGAGAATTTATGCTTGAGGACAAGTATGGTTTAAGAGTGGGGTATTAGATACGGAAAAATTATTTCTATACATTTAATCCAATAATGATGATTTTTTAATAATAATCCCAATGTATTTAAATGGTTTATAAAAATAATTAGTATTTTGAATTATATAATGAAAATGATTTAAATTGTTAAAAGTGCATACTTATGTATTTCTAACAGATATTTATATCAATGGTATTTTGGTCATTTATTAAAAAATATAACTCTATATTTATTGATTTTCTTTGAAAACTTATTTTATTTCTTTCAACAAAATATTCTAGACTGTGGGATGATTTGGGGATCTAGAGGCCTTATACAATAAATGAAGTTGTATATTTTTTTCAAGAGAACATTATGGGCTCCACCACCATAACATAAAAACATCTTAGCTTAATCACCTTCTATTGATGCTATTATGTCTGGAATAGAACATGAAAACAAATCCATGTCTATACCATTAATTTGAAAGAGTTTTGATGTCTGTAAGGTTTCCATTGGATGTTAAACTTTTAGAGGAAGCTTTCTGTTACTTTCATCCAAAAAATGAAACCTCTAATAAATATATAAAAATGCAAAAAACTGGTGGCCAAATGTTCTAATATTATTAGGTAGAATGGGAAACAAATTTCTAAAAATTTATCATGAAGATCTCGATGTGTGAATTTTAAATTTAATTGGCCAAAAACACATAAATTTTCAAAGGAATAATTGTGCTTAAAAATGAGGCCCTCACCTCTGTCCCAAATCATCAACTAGTACTTCACTACAAATGTGGGATCCCACTAAAAGTTGGGCGCTGCTATAGCTCCTCTCTTACCCCTCATTTTTTCTTTATATTTTATTTTCATTTAAATTTTATTTACCTGTTATTTTGAATTTTAAATTAATTTTTAGTTATATTAATCCACACATTTTTGTTTCTCTATCCATTCCATGTTATGTTATTTTCTCAACTGTCATTTCTCAATTAGAATTTTTATTATCATTATTATTAGTATTAATATTATTATTTGTAATATTATTAATTTTCATTTTATTATTATTATTATTATCAAATTTTTATTTTAGTGATATGTTATTTTCCCCCACCCCTTTTTCAAAAAACTATTTTCTTAATTATATAAATAGTAATAATAATTAATGATAACAATATTATCTTTTTGACAATAATTATAAATTATTTACTCTTCATTTATCCATCTCCAAACATGCAAACTCTCTCTCTCCCCCTCGAATCAATTCACTATTGTGATTTTTTACTTTCAGAGATGAGAGGCCGACCCTGAGACTTTTCTCAGGAGGAAGTCGAGGTTTCCTTGAATTTTATTTAATGATTAATCTAAATTTTTGAAATACTTGATTAGTATTCTTGGCACAGATGAATTCACCCAATTGGGTGATGGTCCACAATGAAATTCGGCTAAGGATGTTTTTATTTTGGAAAATAATACTCATTCAAACATGATATTTTATTTTTGATTTATTAAACTAGAGTCAATCATACAAAGGAGAATAATTATTGAATCCCTTAATGAATCCCAAAATCAACCCCATTATTCTTAACTTCATTATGTTTAGAATATCAACTTAGTATAAATTTAGACTTCTTTCATTATGTGTCATTGATTTAAATAATCAAGAACCATAAAAAGAGATAGATTATGTGAATTAGACAGAGTAATTGAACAACATTGAAAGGCTCCTCAAGAGTGACAATCCTGGTCACCCATTATGCTACACTAGGAAAAATATAATTGATTTTCTCCACACCCCACAACTGGCATGCATTAACCGTATTCATCTTACCAATTCATTTTCGGACATATGATTATAAGATCCAGAAAAGAATATGATATGAATTTAATAAATTAAGTAATTATATATAATAATTTATTAAATTATTAAAATGGTTAAAGATCATGGAAAAAGATCATAATAAAGAAAATAAATTGACATCATTTGTTCATCTCGGATGATAATGAACATTTATTATGAGTCAAAATCACTGGATAGGACATCTTTTTAAAAAAAATCCTCTTTTATTGTTCTCCTTTCATCAAATGATAAAAAATACTAAAAATTATGTATTTGGATAACATAGTTTATAGGAACTAATTGGCGTTCTATTATTACACATTAATTCAATGATTTATCCTTTAAATTCGTTTCAATATTATTATTTCAATTTTTTTATTTCAATAAATTATTTTAAGAAAACAATAATTTTACCACTATTGGTGGGTTTTCAAAGTATTTAATAATGTAATGTTTTTAATGTTTTTTTAATATATTTAAAAAAATGATGTACTATAAATTATAGGTCATCAATAACATTTTCTGTGGAATAGATATTATTTTATTTTCTAATTCTTAAAAAATATTTCATGTTTTATCCAAAGAAAAGTCCAATTTACCATTTTGGAGAATTTGGGTAATAAAAACGTGTTTTTAAAAACAATAAATATTGCAGTTCAATTGTTCATTTACATTGTTTTAAATGAGTTTATAAAGGTTGTTATTAAAGATAGTCCTCGATAATTTTATAAAAGGGGATGATCCCTAGTATAGCTCATAGAAGAGCCCAAAAAATCATATGTGATTGGTGAACCTGGATAGTTATGAGTATAATCACCTTACAATAAAAAATTCATAATATTTTTTTATTCAATAATTTACTTTCATTGACATTGATGATCATTTTAGTTTTATATTTTTATTGAATTTTTTCATAATCCTAGCATAACAAAACCATAAAATACAATGAGGAAACATCCAAAAAAATGTCCATTTTTCCATTATCAAAATTTTTAAAAAAAATGAAAAATAATTTTTATGATAATCATTTTATTTTTCAACATGAATTAATCCAATCCATTACTCATCAATAAGTCCTGTGAAAAAAATTACAAACCCTATGATGAGTATAAAAATATCAGTAAGAGATATAAAAAAGAAGGATAATATTATTCCATTGAAAAATAATAAAACCCTTAACTTATTTATTAGAAATTAATTCTTTTCACCCTTAATAAGTATTAAATAAATTATTTTGAAATTAATCACATTAAATACCCTTTTTCCATCCCAATATATCTATAAAACACATACAAAGCATAGAAAACACATAAATGTATATTGGGAAATTATTATAAATTTGTCTCATATAAATGAAATTACAATGTATTCAACCACTATACTGGTCACTCTTACAAATTTAATATCCATACAACTGACGTCCATACAGATAAAAATTTTAGTGTTATCACGGACCCACATGTAGTCAGATTATCATGTCACCCACCCTTCAATGAATTTTCATATATCAACTTATAAAATTATCAAGAACCATTATATTATCATAACATACAATAGAATTATATTTTCTCCCTCTCACTCATAATATTTCATTTTCACTCATATAAGAAAATTTCAGGTCATTAAAATAATCAATATAGTTTCAAAACATATTTTTGACAACAAAATTAACAAAACGGAAAATAGGGGTTCCATTTTATTTTGAAAACAAAAAGTGGTATAGAGAAATAAAAATACAAAAATACCAATAAATTTAATTTATAATTCATTTATATCCATATAAATAAATATTTAAAATAATATAAAAAATATTGAAAAGATTTTGAAATCGAATATTCAAAAACTTTAAAAGATCTTTGTAAATTATAGTCTCCCATACTACCTTTAAAATGATAGAATCATAATCCCAAGGAATGAATAAACTTATTGAACATTAAATGAAATCATAATTAACAATTTATTTATATTATATGTTAAAGGGGATATATGTACAAATCATAATATAAACTGGGTGTATAACATCAAGATGTTCCTCAATAGAAGGAGGATGAGATGAAATCCCTTACCTTGAGTCTAACATGTCAAATGTGAATTTATATTAATGAATATAAAATTTATTTAATTAATTTATTCATATGAAATTTTTTATCAACACCTTCATTTAATTTACTATATTTTATTACAAATACTTAAACAATTATGATTATGTCAGGTATTTTGATAATATTCGGATTATGTTCCAAAAATGATTTCTCTAGGTAAAATATGGTCAAATAGGTCATTATTATTAAATATATAGCATAAAAATTAAGATATTAATATCATTTTAATGTTTCAATTCTACTTTTAAAACTAATCATGAATGATGGTTAAGTACAATGAAGCAATGTTACAATCATGGAGACAGTATCTCATACATACACATGGGTGCCAAACTAATTTTTCAATGATCATTAAGAAATGAAGCTATGTAACATTTATCTTTTCATAATTATAATTATTTGATAAATAAAATATTATTCAATCATCTAAAGTTATATATATATAATTCCATAAATGTATAAGGTACCACATCACGTCAAGGAGGTGATAGACTACGCGTTAATGGACTATGTTATTACTTTTTTTTGTATGTGAAAAAGAAAATAAATAAAATGATATATTATTTTTTCAGAAATGTAATTACTACATTAATATCATATATATGTTATGAATGTCACATATGTTTATTAAATACATCATTAAAAAATTAAATATAAATTCAGATTGTATCAAATAGCTTTGGGTATGTCATAGTGCACACATCTAAAAATGATGTTCTCATATTCCTACAATATAGAAGTCACAAATCATTATTTATATAAAAATATTAGAATTATAAATAAATAATAAATATCATATATATTTATATGATATAATAATTTTATTCCAACACAATTCTCAACCATGAGATATGGTAATGGGAAAGCGAACGACATCATTTTGCATGGTGGTATTTTTTCTAATACAGAATCGGTAATTTAATTACCCATTTGAGGGATTTTTTTGTAGGTTTTATAGGAAATAATAATATAAAAACATGAACACACACACACACACACAAATATATATATATATATATTTACTGTAATTATATTATTATATAATAATGAAATAATAATAATTGAGTTGTTGTAAAAGGAAATAATTTATAAATGCACATTGATTAAAGGTACCTTTTTTCATGTAACTCCTTTTGGTTTTAAGTAAAAGTACTAAATGGAATGATTTCATCCAAATGTGTTTCCTCCATGATTATAATAGGTATTGTAGGGTATTATTATAGAATTTTTTTATGAGACAAAGTGATTCTTTTTTTTGAATAAATGGGGGAGGGAGAGTATATTTTTTATTGTAGATTATGTTTGTCATTCTTATAAATATAAAAAAGACAAATCTATTTGTAGGTATCCATTACAATAAGTGACTTAAATAAGAATTAATATTAGATAAATTAGGGAATGTGGTCTAATAATTTCCATATAATTGGTCATATACATATTCATAAGTCATTTATCCACATAAGATTAATGGTTAACCATTACTGAGACACATTTTTATCTTAATTGTTGTAGTTATTTTTATTTTCATTCACCAATATTTTTGGAAAGAAATCTATGAACATATTAGATATTATAATTAATCAATGATTAAAATTTAAATTCCATTTTTAAATATTCTAGTCACTTCATTGGCTTAAATTTATATAAAACTATTCATACGGACGAGAAGAGAAAGCAAGTTTTAAAAGTGGAAAATGTTCAAAGGTGTGCTATGTTTCAAATATAAAATCACAATAAAAATGATTCCAATGTAGTGAATTTGATAAAATGGTATAGAATTTATATAATTATACTTTATAACCATTGAAAAATAAAAAAACTTCTATAGGAATAAATGAGAGGAGAAATTATTCTTCCATTAAAATTCAATATTATTTTATATTCATGAAAATATAAAACTTCTAAAAAATTAAATATTCACAAAAAGTTAATTATCATATTTAAATTTACAAAATTCTGTAATTTCATTCATATATAATTTATAAAATCGTAAAAATATAGTTTCTATATAGGTTCACCATTAAAAGGTGATAAAACTATTTTTTAGAAAATAGAGTTCTTAAAAATAAAACATGAGTTATTCTTATCTTATGAATATAAAATTTATTTATAGAATTTAAAATAATTTTAAATTTTTTTGTAAAATAATATAGTTACTCAAATTAATTCCCACATAATGGTAAGAAAATATATTCAATATTAAAAAATATTTTCAATATTATATTATTTTTTGGTATAACCTAGTCTTATGTGCAACACAAGATTTAAAAAACCCATTATTGTGTATCTTGTATTTTATTTTATATAGTGTACAAATTATTGTGAAATTTATATTTAATTATATAATATTAATAAATATGAAAAATAATTCTTCTATCACTACCTAGGTTGTTGCATCCTTAACCATTTTGTAAATTATGTCCTTACATTTTTATTCACCTATTAAGTAAGTGGGGATTTTTTCCCTTGGAGATTTTTTAGATTCACTAGTTACCACTTCAACAATAAGGTTTTTACATAAAATATTAACATGATGAGTTCTATTATTCTACAACACATTCTATAAATCATTATGAATCTAAACATGCTATATTTGTTAATAAAAATTATCTTCCAAATAAACAACTTTAGGCACAAAAACTTACGATTAGTGAGGTAAATAAATATTTAAAATTAAAAAAAGATTTACATTGTGTACTTTTATCAATGATGGAGTTAAGGAAACTTGGTATGAAACTGATGAAACATTATCAAATATTTTATTTGGCCTTGTGATGCCCCAGGTTTTATGAACTAGTTCAAGTAATCAATGTTATGCCTTTAATGATGTCTCTTGTTTTATTTGTTGTACTAATAAGGAATTTGAAATAAAATAAAACATAGAGAATAAGGTAAACTGATATATATTAAAATATTACATTACAAAGTGACCCAACTAGTTGAAAATACCATGCACAAGACCTAACACAGCCACAACAAGACTACTAAGAACCACAACTCGAGTAAATGTATAGTCCTCGTCTTCAGAGTCCATCAGCGTGAAAAGTATAACAGTCAGGGCCACGACACACATACTCAACGCCAATGGTATGAGGAGATCCATCCTTTCTAGTTCAAGTGTTTTGTTCTTTTAAAATACCCCGGATTTTATAATGATCTTGTGAATATTGACCGTTGGAAAATAGCAGTTGGATTTTTAAAACAACCTTTTGGGTTTCGGTTGATAAAGATTATCTTTATATTAAAACTTGATTTAATGCTCCTATAATTTTATAATATTTAAACTGTTATAATATATTTCACAAAATAGTTATAGTTTTAAAATAAAAAGGAGTATTCTCAGAAATAAATCCTTTTGTTCTCACAAGATCCTGATGGATACTTGCATATTGAAAACTTAGTATTCTTCTTATATGTTTAAATGGAATCAATAACAATATCTTTTGAGCTCTAAATTATGATTTTTTGAATTAACTAGTAGTCTTTTAGAATTTCTGTAAAGATTCGAATAATTATAATGGTTTTTTATGTAAAATAAGAAAGGTATAACTTTTGAAAGATTTATATATAAATTGGTAAAGGGATTTAAATTTTAAGTTAAAACTATTTTGTAGTTATAGTATGTTGACTCATTTTGTGCAAACATTTATATTTTGAACTAAGCATACTTAAACATGTTATTTCGAAAGTCTAAATAAATTTTCTTTTTATAAATTATGTTGATATGAACTATATTACATAAACTAGTAAACGAATTTATATTTTAAATTAAATCTTTTTTGCTTTATTGAATTAACTCTTTTTTGAATAAATACTTATACTACACTTTATTTTTGAAATAAGTATACTTATACTGGTTGTTTTATAAATTTAATATAAGTTTTTAATAAAAAAAATGGTTGGGGCCCGGCCAAGTCAAGGGAATCCCTTAAGGGACAAGCCCTCTAGGCCGAGGCTAGGCCCCAAGGGACCAGAGGTGTCCAACCAGGTACCAAGGCCCGGTTCGAGCATGGGTTTGTCCAAACGCACGCGGGCCCGTGTGTAAGGCCCGTGGTGTGCGGTGCATAGGGGTGGGCCAAAGCCTACATGGGGCCTGTGTATAAGGCCCCAGTGTGTGTGTGATTGTGTTATCGAACCGAATCCGGCGCGCTTTGTATTATAAGCCACGCCTCAACCGCCGATCGTTTCGATGTGGGACGCGCTCCGCGCGACCGGGACCATCCGATCGACTCCCGTGTAGATCACGACTGTCTGTCTTTTTTTAGCCGTGCGATCGCCCCGCGTATCACCGCGACCGTTCGATCTTCGCCGAGATCTAATCCCGGCCATCCATTCCTTTACCGCATCGAGCCATCGTCTTCTTCCTCGCTGCAGCAACCGACCAGTAGGCCTCCACAAGGACGCCTCGACCTCTCTATCCCTGCACTGCTCCCTTGACTTCTGAACACCCCCCTTCTAGGTTTCTGTTTTCCCGTCTTCCCCACGACGGTCTACGCATGGGTCCAGTAACCCTTTGTGCACCAAATACCTACTTAAACCCCCCTACTTCTTGAAGTCCCGGCGGCTTCTCCTTCTTCCTCCTTCCTCTCCCGTGGACTCCCAGCAACCCAGCAAGTTACACCCGACCTGAGCTTCCTCCTCAAGCACTGTAAGGGTCCCTTCATGCTTGTCTTCCTTTAAAGAAACCTTCGGTATATACACAGCTTATATTTATATATATATACTTGATATATATACCCCTCAGATGTTATCTCCTTCAAGGAATCGGCCTTCGTGTTTTCAATAGGGTGCATGTGTAAGCATGGTTCCTTGTTTTGTTTTCCTTTGAAGAAACCCATATCTTATTACTCTCGGTATATATATATATATATAGTTTTTATATATTCATAATTGAATAGACACCCCTCAGGTGGTGATGTTTTCAAAAAGGGTGTTCTTTCCTAAAGTTTAATACAATGGTTACAAAGGGAAAAGAGTTATCTTACTTCGTTTTAAACCAACCCTTAAGAATATGTTTTGTATATATATATACAGGTTACTATTATATATATATATATATATACATATATATACACATGGATGGTATTTTTTTTTTGGGATTGACCTATGTTGGACAGGGCATTTGGATGTTAAGTTCTAATTGTACTCTTTCAGTTTTAGTTCATAAAACCTATATAGATACAAATATACAGTTTTCTATATATATATATATATATACAGATATTTATAACCAAAAATCTATCTATCTTTCGGATTTCAAAATGATCCAACATGTAATACAATGCATTATATATTAATGAGGGTTGTTTGAAACGGTTTTACCATGAAAATCCATTGTTGCAAACTTGGTATCTATATATATTTATATACACATAAACATGTAAACTAATACAAATCAAATTTATGATTTCAAGGGGTGGGTACCAACCTTTAAGTAAATCCTTATTTTATGAAAACTATGTTTTATTAAAGAAGCATACTGGGCATCGCTCATAATGAATTTTACCATGAAGGGTGTATTTTGGTTTTATTTAAGATGTATTATAGGATTTATGATTTGATGGGTCATGATATCATGTTGTGTTCATGTATTATCTTAAGACATAATGAACCTACTTTGTTGAATGTATTAATTAATCAAGTCATGATTTAATTCATTTACATGATCAAGGGCCTATTTATCACCATAACTAATTTCAAGTGTTTCCCTTAAAAATTACCTTTTCCATGGATTTATAATGGCAAAGATTCGTCATTTAGTATATCATTATTTTATATGCTTTAGTGAAAATGGTGTTTTACTAAGCTATGATGCCTTTGATGAGTTATTGACACATTTTTTGCAAGTTAACTATCATACCTTTTATTAGAAAAAATTGTGGTGGTTCATTTTTTTATTGTACATAATGCATGCTTCTGACATATCACTAAATGAACTAAGAAATTGGATTTACCCAACGTGGTATGGGACACCTTGGGTAAAATGAAAATGAATGAGATATTCAAGGTGGTATGGGACATATTGAATATACAACGGTTTAAGTAAAGCATGAATGATGTCGCTCACATGATAATAAAGGAAAATTAAAGGGTGTGCCCTGATAGCGCTCCAATGCATTGGGTAATGATGTAACCACTAGAGATTACAATTTTAACGATACCTTGGGGTTTACCTTGGTAATTTCAAATGACACCTTGGGTATGGACCTTAGTGATATATTCATGATTGTCTAAGTTAAATGTTGATGCCACATAATTCAAGTTATGTAAACAAGTTCTTTCCAAGATAAGGTTCTTTTATGAATGATGCCTTTAAAGTTTTCATAAAGTTCTTATTTCACTGGTATAAGCTTGAAGCATGATTGGTGATTATCACTTAATAGTATAGTAACCAGCATTTAAAATTTTAGTTGTTTCCTTTATGCGCAACTCTGATTATGTATTACTTTTAACTGTTTAATTTATGCTTAAGTAAGACACATGTCGTACGTGTTTGTGACAACCATTGTTATTCCTTCGAGAATTAACATCATTGTTTCATGTTCTTATTGAAATCCTTGATTGAGAATTTTTATGTTATGTGTTATAATTTTCCTTTAATAAGTGTTCAATCTCTTTTAAAAGAATGTTTTCAAATTTTACAGTGTTTTAATTTCTTTTTAAAACCCCTTACTGAGTATATTAATGCTCACCCTACGTTTTGATTTAAAATTTTCAGGTATCATCTTTTAAAAGATGAATTGTTTCAGAAGATTCCGGTTTCCCAGAACCCGACCGCACATGATCCTCTATATGGGACCTTATGTGTTGTAAACAAAGTGTATTTTATTTTAAGATAACACATCATGTTCAAAAGGCACCGACTCCTATGGTTTCTGGGGTCGGGGTCTCTACAGTTGGTATCATAGGTTCGGTTTGGATAACTCTGGAAAGCCATAAAATGAAACAAAAATATGTATATGTATTAAAAATTGTGTTTTCTTAAATTTCAGATGGAAAACGAAGGCACAAATCTCTTATCTCTCCCCATAGAGGCCCTAGAGACCATTGTGTCTTTATCTAGCCCTGAGGACTTTCTAAACTATGCCCATATCCGCATGACATGCAAACACCTTTAGGACGTATCCAATTCACCACGGGTGCTTCATTTACACCAAGGGGTAGGAATAGATTATCTCCTTATGATGATAACTCATTTTCCCTCATATGTGTGTCAGGAAAAGTACCATGAGGGACTTTTCCAGATTTTCACGGTGGGTGAGAGCTTTGGCACCATGATTGATAACCATTTTCAAGAAGCTGCTGCTGACGGAGACCTCCGAGCGGGCTACCTTTGTCAGATTTTAATCTATGGCTTCTGGGGTCAGTTGTTGGACTTCAGGAGATTAGAAGACGAATCCACCCGACTGTCTTGCAGACGACAAGTGTATGAAGATTTCTCTCAACTTCATACCCCCCATGCTAGACTCATAAGACGTCATAGTTTCCCTCATGAGTTTTCCCCTGAATGCTCGACCTGTGTTTGGTTCGAGGAGTTAGGGAGTTTTGCTTCTCTGTGTGGAGTTCGTTTAGTCAATGGATAAGGGAAACTCAAGCACTAATAATAGTAAACGTATGTTTATTGAAATTTTGTCTTTCCCCTTCCTTGTCTTTACTTTGTGTTTGTCCTCGAATTATTTTCAAGTTATTGGACTACTGTCTTAAAACTTTCAGACGGAAGGACAAACCCACCTGTTTTCGCTTCCCACTGAGATTCTGGAGATAATTGCATTCAAAACGTGAGAGGACGAGTATGACCCCTTTGCAAATTTTCGAAGAACATGCAAGCAGTGTTTTGAGGTAAAAAACGGCTTGGAGATTCTCCGCACCTGCCAGGGGAATGCCTCCATCTATTACCACATTATCTCTGCACAGCTAGCCGGATGTGAATGAAGAGGAAGCTACCACGAAGGGCTCTTTCTATGTTTCACCCAAGGCCGAAACTACATGGCCAGAGTGAAATTTTAGGAGGCTGTGTTAGAGGGAAATCTTTATGCGGCTTATATGCTCCAACTTCTCAGCTTTAGCCTATTTGACAGTATCTATGGCTTCAATTTCCTTGACCGAGACATAATTCGGAAAATCCTTCGTACCTTGGTCTGCAAAGACATTTCAGAACTTTTTACTGTTCGAGCTTCCCTCTGGAGGCCTGAAGGCCCGGAACATAAGTGCAACCCCTCCTGTCTTAGGTGTATGTGGATTAGGGAACTGGAAGAGGTGAGCTTTGCTACAGGGATTCCTCTAAATGCACATGTTGACCCTATACGTTGGTGGAGTTGGTAGGAACGTTGCTCAACCATGTAGTGTTGTGAAATAAATTGCAAGGATGTAATTTTCTAAAGGGGGGATAATGTGACGCTCCAGGTTTTATGAACTAGTTCAAGTAAGAAATGTTATGCCTTTAATGAAGTCTCATGTTTTATTTGTTGTACTAATAAGGAATTTGAAATAAAATAAAACATAGAGAATAAGTTAAACTGATATATATTAAAATATTACATTACAATGAGACCCAACTAGTTGAAAATACCATGCACAAGACCTAACACAGCCACAACAAGACTACTAAGAACCACAACTCGAGTAATTTGATAGTCCTCCTCTTCAGAGTCCATCAGTGTGAAATGTATAACAGTCAGGGCCACGACACACAAGCTCAACGCCAATGGTATGAGGAGAGCTATCCTTTCTGGTTCAAGTGTTTTGTTCTTATAAAATAACCCTGCTTTTATAATGGTCTTGTGAATATTGACCATTGGAAAATAGCCGTTGGATTTTTAAAACAACCTTTGGGTTTCCGTTGATAACGTTTATCTTTATATTAAAACTTGTTTTAATGCTCTTATAATTTTATAATATTTCAACTGTTATAATATATTTCACAAAAGAGTTGTAGCTTTAAAATAAAAATGAGTATTATTAGAAATAAATCCTTTTGTTTTCACAAGATCCCGATGGATACTTTCATAATAAAAACATAGCATTCTTCCTATATGTTTAAAGGGTATCAATAGCAATATCTTTTGAGCTCTAAATTATGATTTTTGAATTAACTAGTAGTCTTTTAGAATTTCTATAAAGATCTGAATAATTATAATGGTTTTTTATGTAAAATAAGAAAGGTATATCTTTTAAAAGATTTATATATAAATTGGTAAAGGGATTTAAATTTTCAGTTAAAACTATTTTTTAGTTATAGTATGTTGACTCATTTTGTGCAAACATTTATATTTTGAACTAAGAATACATAAACTTGTTATTTCGAAAGTCTAAATAAATTTTATTTTTATAAATTATGTTGATATGAACTATATTACATAAACTAGTAAAAGAATTTTGATTTTAAATTAAAACTGTTTGCTTTATTGAATTAACACTTTTTTGAATAAATATTTATACTACACTTTATTTTTGAACTAAGTATACTTATATTGGTTGTTTTATAAATTTAAAATAAGATTTTAGTAAAAAAAATGTGTGGGGCCCGGCCAAGCCGAGGGCATCCCTTAAGGGAAAAGCCCTCTAGGCCGAGGCCAGGCCCCAAGGGACCAGAGGTGTCCAACCAGGTACCGAGGCCCGGTTCGAGCATGGGTTTGTCCAAACGCACGCGGACCCGTGTGTAAGGCCCGCGGTGCGCGGTGCGTAGGGGTGGGCCAAATCCCGCATGGGGCCCATGTATAAGGCCCCGGTGTGTGTGTGTGTTTGTGTTATTGAACCAAAGCCAGCGTGCTTTGTATTATAAGTCGCGCCTCAACCGCCGATCGTTTCGATGTGGGACGCGCTCTGTGTGACTGGGACCGTCCGATCGACTCCTGTGTAGATCTCGACCGTCCGTCTCTTTTTAGCCGTGTGATCACCTCGCGTATCACCACGACCATTCGATCTTCGCCGAGATCTAATCCCGGCCGTCCATTCCTTTTCCTCGTCGAGCCATCGTCTTCTTCCTCACTGCAGTAGCCGACCAGTAGGTCTGCGCAAGGACGCCTCGACCTCTCCTTCCCTGCACTGCTCCCTTGACTTCCGAACACCCCCTCCTAGGTCTCTGTTTTCCCATCTTCCCCACATCGGTCTACACATGGGTCGAGTCACCCTTTGTGCACAAAATCCCTACTTAAACCCCCCTGCTTCTTGAAGTCCCGACGGCTTCTCCTTCTTCCTCCTTCCTCTCCCGCGGACTCCCAGCAATCTAGCGAGTTACACCCGGCCCGAGCTTCCTCCTCAAGCACTGTAAGGGTCCCTGCATGCTTGTCTTCCATTAAAGAAACCTTCGGTATATACACAACTTATATTTATATATATATATATATACTTGATATATATACCCCTCAGATGGTATCTTTTTCAAGGAATCGGCCTTCGTGTTTTCAGTAGAGTGCATGTGTAAGCATGGTTCCTTGTTTTGTTTTCCTTTGAAGAAACCCATATCTTATTACTTTCTGTATATATATATATAGTTTTTATATATTCATACTTGAATATACACCCCTCGGGTGGTGATGCTTTCAAAAAGGGTGTTCTTTCCTAATGTTTAATATAATGGTTACAAAGGGAAAAGAGTTATCTTACTTCGTTTTAAACCAACCCTTAAGAATATGTTTTGTATTTATATATATGGGTTACCTTTATATATATATATACATATATATACACATGGATGGTATTTCCTTGCTTTTTTGGATTGACCTATGTAGGACAGGGCATTTGGATGTTAAGTTCTAATTGTACTCTTTCGGTTTTAGTTCATAAAACCTATATAGATACAAATATACAGTTTTCTATATATATATACAGATATTTATAACCAAAACTCTATCTATCTTTCAGATTTAAAAATGATCCAACATGTAATACTATGCATTATATATTAATGAGGGTTTTTTGAAACTGTTTTAGCAGGAAAACCCATCATTGCAAACTTGGTATCTATATATATTAATGTACACATAAACATGTAGACTAATACAAATCAAATTTATGATTTCAAGGGGTGGGTACCAACCATTAAGTAAATCCTTATTTTATGCGAACTATGTTTTATTAATGAAGAATACTGGGCATCGCTTATAATGCATTTTACCATGAAGGGTGTATTTTGGTTTGATTTAAGATGTATTAGAGGATTTAAGATTTGATGGGTCATGATATCATGTTCTGTTCATGTATTATCTTAAGACATAATGAACCTACTTTGTTGAATGTATTAATTAATCAAGTCATGATTTAATTCATTTACAAGATCAAGGGCCTATTTATCACCATAACTAATTTCAAATGTTTCCCTTAAACATTCCCTTTTCCATGGATTTATAATGGAAAAGATTCGTCATTTAGTATATCATTATTTTATATGCTTTAGTGAAAAGGGTGTTTTACTAAGCTATGTATGCCTTTGATGAGTTATTGACACATTTTTTGCAAGTTAACTATCATACCTTGTATTAGAAAAATTTGCGGTGGTTCATTTTTTTATTGTACATAATGCATGCTTCTGACATATCACTAAATGGACTAAGAAATTGGATTTACCCAAAGTGGTATGGGACACCTTGGGTAAAATGAAAATGAATGAGATATTCAAGGTGGTATGGGACATCTTGAATATACAACGGTTTAAGTAAATCATGAACAATGTGTCTCACATGATAATAAAGGCAAATTTAAGGGTGTGCCCTGATTGCACTCTAATGCATTGGGTAATGATGTAACCACTAGAGATTACAATTTTAATGATACCATGGGGCTTACCTTGGTAATTTCAAGTGACACCATGGGGATGAACCTTGGTGATATGTTCATGATTGTCTAAGTTAAATGTTGATTCCACATAATTCAAGTTATGTAAACATGTTCTTTCCAAGATAATGTTCTTTCACGAATGATGCCGTTAAATTTTTCATAAAGTTCTTATTTCACTAGTATAAGCTTGAAGCATGATTGGTGATTATCACTTAATAAAATAGTAACCAGCATTTGAAAATTTTGTTGTTTCCTTTATGCGCAACTCTGATTATGTATTACTTTTAACTGTTTAATTTATGCTTAAGTAAGACACATGTCGTACGTGTTTGTGACAACCATTGTTATTCCTTCAAGAATTAAGATCATTGTTTAATGTTCTTATTGAAAACCTTGATTGAGAATTTTTATGCTATGTGTTATAATTTTCCTTTAATAAGTTTTCAATCTCTTTTAAAAGAATGTTTTCAAATGTCACGGTGCTTTAATTTCTTTTTAAAACCCCTTACTGAGTATTTTAATGCTCGCCCTACGTTTTGATTTAAAATTTTCAGGTATCAGCTTTTAAAAGATGAATTGTTTTAGAAGTTTCTGGTTTCCCAGAACCTGAACCGCACACGATCCTCTGTATGGGACACGATGTGTTGTTAATAAAGTGTATTTTATTTTAAGATAACACATCATGTTCAAAAGTCACCTACTCCTATGGTTTCTGGGGTCGGGGTCTCTACATGCCTAATTTACTATGGAATATTCTTCCTACTCTTATTGAAATGCATCACCCAAATCAATAGAGAAACATTGGGAATGAAATGATCATATAACTTGAATGAAATATTTTCATCTAGTTATCTATTTAACATTTATTCCAGATCTAATCTATTCTCATGTGTCACTAGATCAAATGAACATTCTCTATCATTCCCTCTTCTAATTCTTGTCTCATCAACTTCCTTTATCCTTCATCATCCAAATATAAAGTGTTCGAAAACACATTACATATAATTCCATGAAATGTTATATATGTATAATTAAATGAAAAATGTTATTATAATAAAAGTAAAAAAAATAAATACATAGATGCCAAAATTCCTATAAATTCATTGATAAAGAATAATGAATATATTCCCAGTTCTGAATCATTCACCCAATCTATCTGTTGGATTGAAAAAAAAAGAATGACTAAAATTTAACTCAGTACCCAATGAATTTTGAAGTACATCACAAAAATTATATGTGAACCTAGGATCACTGTCTGATATAATTGATAAAGGCACTCCAGGTATCCTAATAATGTCATTTAAATAGAGTCAAGATGTATTATATAACAAAAATATATCTCTAATCGAATGAAAATATACAAATTTAGTAATTAAATAAAAAATAACTCAAATCTATTTATTACATTAATAAGCCTTCAAAAATCCTACTAGTAAATCCATTAATATGTTCCCCAATTTCAGATAGGGAACTAGAAAGGGATGAATCTCTTACTTCTGTAAAATTTATTCTTTTTTAAATTGTTGATAGATAATAAACTTCATTGTAAATTCAACAATATATCTTTTAAATCCATCCCACCAGTAATTCTCCTTAATGTCTATATACAAAATTATGCTTATTGGATGAACAAAAAATAGATAACTATGAGATTTAGTCAAAAAATCTATCCTCAATTATAAATCACAGGGTATACATATTCATTTTTGAAATCTAAAAACACATTCATCACCGATTTTGAAATCAGTATACATATCATTCTTAATGGATTCTTCCTTCTCGTAAAATGATTAATTCACCATATAAGATGTCATTATTCTCTCTAAAATATTTAGCTACCCAGAAAATTGAAACAAAATTGATGATGTACCTACATATACAACTTCTAGGACATAATTTGTCTACTCATTAATCAAAAGGTCACATTCAATGTGTTGACTGTTTTATGTAGTTTTACTTTATCTTTTCAATGAATCCCACACCTTATTTTCATTTTTAGTATGATAATGAATCATGTAATAATAACCATTTATATGTTCTATCCATCTTTTTTTCTCTGTTAAAAATATTTATAAGTGAATATATAAATTTAAATTCATTAATCAATATATATTTCACACTTCACTCTATACAATGGATTCCTCAAAATATTTAATGAAGAAAAAACAATAGAAAATAAAAAACATGAATATTATAATTTAACTAATCAGTTTTCAACTGATGTGAGGCATATGTAATATCCATTTAATTATTTATAATGAAACAAACTTATTCATTTAATTATGAATCCATGTAGATAATAAAATAAAAATAACTAGAATGATGGGATAAAACATGGGAATTGAAAAATCATATTCCCGGTTCCAGAAAAACATCACATTATACTATCCAGACACACATAACTAACTTTTTTGTTATTTTATTTATTTAGATTTATTACAAGAAATTATTTCAATGGAATTTCAGTAATAACATTCTAATACTTGAAAATATGAATCACTATGACTTTGGTTGGTCTTGGTTACTCGTAAAAAACATTGTCTTAATATATTAAATATTAATTACATCATATGAAACAATATGACCAATGAGTATAATTTCTAGAAACCAAAATTCATTCTCACTCAACATTCTATATAGTTTATTTTAGTCTATAGTTTTTAAAACAATCCATATATTCATATCATATTCCTCATGTATGTTATAATATACCATAAATATCATTTATATAAACTACTAGAAATTAATCAAAACACTTATGAAAGACTCCATCGTAAGATTCATAAATACATCAAGTGAATTAGATTACCAAAAGGACATATCAACAAAATCAAAATTCCCATATCTAATCTAAAATTGTTTCTTGAATGACATCTTCTTTTACCATTAACTTATGATTCCCAAACCTCAAATGAATATTAAAAAAAACATTAATCTTCCAAGATCTTATCAATAAAATAATTGTTATGAGGAAAGGGTAAATTTTCTCCACATTGGTTTTATTTTATGATATATATTAAATAAAAATTATCATTGAACTATCATTATTTCTCAAAAATATGATAGGAGAACCCCTTGGGAAATCTATATGTCAAATTATATCTTTATCATGAAATTCATTCAATTTTTTTTGTTAATTCCACCACTTCTAAATGATATATTAGATAAGGGGTTTGGGGAAATTTTTAGTATGAAGAACTAAATCAACAGTAAATTCAACTTCTCAATCATGAAAATCCTCGACAATAATCATCAGGGAAAACATCAATAATTTCATTTAATACTCAGTTTTCACAAATCAGAATTGTTTGATTCCTTCCAAATACATTAACCATATAACATTTAATTCAATATTTTCACAATGTCTCATATTTTTTGAATGATATCATAAGTATTAAATCACTGAATAAAACATTATTAACTTATCAATATTTTTTATCATTATAAAATTTAAAAAATCAATAAAAATATATTAGACTCTATAACGGTCAGTTCAATAATATTTTTAGGAAATATGATCCCACTAATAACAATATGAAGATTCATATACATTTGTATTTCATTAATATCTCCTAGAAGAGTTTTCACCACAATATATACATCATATTTGGGAAATATTCAAATTTTACATGATATATTTTAATAAATATAATAATTGAAAGATCGAGATTCAAATAGAGTATATGAATAATTCAAAAAAACAAGTAACATACATGCACCACTTCTGTCTCGACCCGTCCTCGGGGCCCGTGCCGTGACAACCCCATGCTCACCATCCATAGACTAGGAGCTAGAAACTAGAATGAAAAGGCGTGACCCTAATAAAAAAGGGAAGGAATTACCTTTAAACCAGTAACACACATAGTCTGAAACACAAGCAGTAGTAAAAACAATTACTGGTATAGGAAGAGTGGTGAAAGTAAATGGGCCAGTATACAAACCCAATTGAAGTACAAGTACAAGTAAAAAGGTAAAACATATCCTACATAACCCACCATGGATTCCTAATAGAATTATAGGTACAGATTTTGAACAACTCATCCTTGATGTACGTGTCATCTAGTCCATCTCCGAGAAGCCTCCCGTCCGTCTCCATCAGCCTCGATCACTGGTGACCGTCATCTACACAGAACACCACAAGGTACGATTGAACCCCGTGTAGGGGTGAGTATAGTGATACTCCGTAGAGACACCGAGACCACCCAAAGGTCACCCAGAATTCACTGAGGATCAACCAAAATAGCAAGATAAAAACACAAACTATCATCCATCCCTACTTATGTATATGACCATACATATACCTCTTTTACCAATCAAAACCGGCTCCAACACTCTTTCCCAAGAACATCATGTTCCACAAAAAAAGATAGTCAATCATCTCGATGATAACATCACATAGTCAAGACTCAGCTCACAAAGGTATAAAACTCATGTAGCGGGGCAGAGATGATTAGATGTAGACAATGAATCATCTCCTCTGTCGAACCCACCTAGGATCCTGGAACAGTAATCACTGATGTCGAACCCACGTAGGATCCAGGAATGGTATTCATTGTTGTCGAACCCACGTAGGATCCGGGTACAGTAATCATCACTATCGAACCCATGTAGGATCTTGGAATAATAGTCGTCACTGTCAAACCCACGTAGGATCCCATAATCTCAATGCTGCCAGCCACAGGGTTCCCGCACAAATCACGCTTGATTCCGGGAGGATACGCTCCCCAAGACAAGTGTCGATACATAAACATCCACATAGTCCCAAGTTTATGTATCTCGTAGTTCCTTCTTATTATAAGGAACCCATCGCGACAAACGACATGTCAATTGGACGCCCGGTCTGAGAGTTATTGACATTTCCGTTCCGAGGGCCCGGTTGGATTTCGGTTCAATCCAACCCGGCCGTACCCCAACCGCATCCAAACTTCTTGTGGGGTATTCCAAAAGAACTGTCTCGCTCCATGATTTATGTTTCCTCATACGGTTCATTAATCAGACAATTGTAGCCCAAGATATGGGCGAAAAAGTGATTTGGGACAAACCTGGGTCCGGGTCTGGTCCGGCCTTATCGGACCGACCCGGCCCGACCCTGTCTAGGATGACCGGACCCGGATTGGGTCAACTCGCATCAGGTCTAGATCTGGACCGGAGTCTGACCCGACCCTCGGATTCGACCCGGCCCGCCGGAACCGACCCGACCGGGCCCACACTACGGCCGGTGTGGCCTGCGCTGGTGGCCCAGGCCGCGTGGTTCGGTGGTGATCCACCGGCCAAGGCCAGAAGGTGGCAGCGCCCTGCAGGGCCCACCCTAACTGTTCGCATGGGGGTCTGTGACACCACGTCTCCCTGAAACAGAACTGGCGCATGATGCTGTTTCATTCACCATGGGACCCCAGGCTCCCGCCTAGTGTGCTCCCTGTCGACGCCAGGCACACCTGGCCGTCCCTATTCATCGGCCATGACCCGCCTTGCCACGAATTTACTTCCATGCAGATTGATGGCGCCACACCCCACCATCTGACCGTCACGACCCTCTTGGCCACGACCCTTCTGCCTGGGCGGTGCGATGGCGATGCGCCTCTCTAGCGGTCATCAGGCCGCCTTGCTCTGTTGCAGCCCGTGCTGGCCGCGGCTCTGTTCTTCACGTGACACGATGGCTTCACGCTCCTCTGGTGACCTGGAAGCCCTTGCGCTGCCAATTTCCTTTGTAGTCGGCATGTTGTCGGCCGCCGTTGCTCCGCCACATCCCATCGGCCACGGCCCACTCCTCCGGCGGCACCATTTCACCGCCACCATCCTCGAAAAAGTGAAGAAAATGGAGGGTGTCGGGCAGAGTTTGTTCGGCCTGCACCCACCGTGTTAGAGTCGTAACAATAGGCCTCAAAGAGCACAACTAACGACAAAGAACGGAGCGTAAAACTAAATCATAATACAACCCCTACCTCATTTGTCGATCGTTGACAGTGGAAGGAGAGTTTGGAGAAGACGAAGTCTAAGACGACGTCGTCGGTGTTTTTCATGGGCGATGGTTTCATTCCTCGACTGAATGTTCTTCATTTTAGGATAGAGTGTCAAGGAAGTATAGGTTATCATTTGAGATCTGTCTTATACCAATTCTCCAACCCCAGAGTGAAAAACAATCCCCCATGAAAGAGGAAGAGCCAACATTAAATTGTGTTAGTCAACAAATTAATGTTGGCTCATTAATTGGGAGTTCCAAAAGTTACACCTCATTAAGTGAGGTGTTTCATAATTGGGTGGTCCCCACAAAAAGATTTGAAAATAAAATAAAACTTCTTTAATTTATTTCCTCTCCATTCTCCCACAAATAGTTGGGAATTCATCTTCCATTCTCGTTAGAACGCATCTACGGTGAAGGTCTCACTATGCAATCACTGACGCTGCAAGTTCAATGGCACCCTCAGATTTCAATTCTGAGCGTCCGTTCAAAAATTTCCAGAACCCACTCAAAATCTCACTGAATGCACTTAGAAACTTTGGAAAAAAATTTCGGGCACTCCGGGCCTCAGAATCACATGTCGTCAGAAACTACTGACTCGAAACAAATCTATATAAATGAAAAAAAAATTTACATGGGATTTTCTGGGTCTTTACAATCTCCCCACCCCAGGGCTTTGCGTCCCCGAAATCCACAACTCAATAAAAACTGGGGAAACAAGTGGGGGTACTGAGTATGAATCTGAGCATCCTGCTCCCATGTGCCCTACAAGTTGTTCCTATGTTGCCACCGTACATGCACAAGAGGTATCGACTACCCACGAAGGACTCTCTCCTTTCAATCCTCGGTCTTTAATGGAACCTCCACAAAAGATTCCCCATCATCAATGTCGATATATCCCCAGTCTCTGATGTGAGTCGGATCATGCACATCTCTCCTCGGCAGTTATATGTGGAAAACGTAGTACACCCGGTGCAACTGAGGTGGAAGAGCTAGGTGGTAAGCCACCTTGCCTACTCTGTCGAGGACCTGGAAGGGTTCGATAAACCTCTGAGATAACATTCCGCCCCAGCCAAATCTCCACAAACCTCATTGGGGTGAGACCTGTAATAAGACGTGGTCACCATCCCCGAACTCCAGATGTGTCTGTATCCTATCAGCATATGACTTCTTCCTTCTCTGTGAAGTATTGATACCCTCCTGAATGATCTGCACCAACTCTATCATGGCCTGCACCATCTCTGGTCCCATGAGTACTGACTCCACTGGGTTAGTGCAGCACAGAGGCGATCTACCAGGTCGTCCATACAGTACCTCTAAAGGTGCCATCCATATGGTGGAGTGGGTGCTATAGTTGTACGCAAACTCCACCAAGGGTAAGTGATCCTCCCAGCTATGACCGAAGTCATGGAAGCATGTACAAAGCATGTCATCGATAGTCTAAATGGTCTTCTAAGTCTAGCCATCCGTCTGAGGATGGAAGTCGGTGCTCAAGCGAAGATGCGTCCCGAAAGCCTCCTGCAACCCCTCCCATAGCTGGGAAGTGAAACGAGCATCTAGATCAGAGACAATTGTTAAAGGCACTCCATGAAGCCGCACGATCTCCTGCATGTAGAGGAGTCACAAGATCTCTATTGAACCCTGCTCTCTTATCGGTAGAAAGTGGGATGACTTGGTGAGTCAGTGGAAAATCACCCAAATAGAGTTGTAACCTCTCGATGTACATGGAAGTACCATCATGAAATCCATGGATATCCCATCACACTTCCACTCTAGAACCACAAAGGGCTAAACCAAGCCTGCTCGAGCCTGGTGCACCGCCTTCACTACCGGAAAAGTGAGGCACCGAGAGGCAAACTCTGCTACTGCCTTCTTCATACCTGGCCACCAGTGCTCTCATCAAAGATCCTAGTTGATCTTTTCCACACCTGGATGTTCCGCTAGAGGAGACGTGTGAAACACACTCAACACATCCTGCTGAAGCAATGCTGGTACAATGGTACATCTTGAAGAGAATGACATCCTCCCCACCTACAGAAAATCCATCAGGTGCCTGCCCTATGGATATCTCTACACATTGAGCCTCACAGTCAGTATCCCCATGTTGAGCCTCCCTAACTCTGTGAAGAAGTTGGGGTTTGACTGTAAGAGACTGAAGAAAAGCTTCTCCATCTCGATCCACAAAGGATATCTGCAATGCGGTCAGCTAATCAGTCGCCTCTCCTAGCAGCTGAATGCCCGTTCTCTTATTGAGAGCATCTGCTACAATGCTTTCCTTCCCAGGAGTACAAACTATCTCGAATTCATAATACTGTATGAACTCAAACCATCGCTGATGTCTCAAGTTCATGTACATTTGCGAGTAGATGTACCAGAGACTCTAGTGGTTAGAGTATACTATGAAATGCTCGCCCAACAGATAGTCCTGCCACATCTTCAAGGAGAATACCACTGCATCTAACTCCAGGTCATAAGTTGCATAGTTCTTCTCATGTTTCCTCAGTTGATGAGATCCATAAGAAGTCACTGCACTTTCCTACATCAGGACGCATCTGATCCCGGTCCCTCGCAGTATACTACGTACCCAGAACCCTCCTCTAGTAGCCTCATGATGGGAACACTAGTCAGTCTCTACCTCATCTTCTAGAAACTCCACAAGAATCTCTATGACAACATGAAGTGTTGCCCCTTTTTCGTCAATGCTGAAAGTGGTGCTACAACTCTGGATAATTCTGGAAAAAATCTTTGATAGTACCCATCTAGACCCAGGAAACTCCGCACCCATGTCACACTACTAGGTGGCTGCCAAGAATGTACCACATTGATCTTTGTTGGATCCACCACAACTCTAGCCTCTATGATGACATTTTATAGGAGGTGCACCTCCCGGATTCAGAACTGGCACATTGAGAGCATACCATAAATATGGTGCTCCTAGAGTGTGTCCAGTACTACCTGAAAATGGTAGGCATGATCCTCCTCGGTAGCTGAGTATATAAGAATGTCATCAATGAAGACTACCACAAAGCGATCAAGGTATGGCTGGAAAATCATGTTCATGAGTTCCATGAACACAGCTAGTGTTTCGGTCAAGCCGAATGGCATAACTAGTAACTCATAATGGTCATACCGGCATCTGAAAGTTGTCTTCTATACATTGGCATCCCATACTCTGAGCAGAAGATATCCTGATCAAAGGTCTATCATTGAGAACCAATGTTCCCCCTTCATCTAATCAAAGTGGTCGTCAATACTCTGGAGTGCGTACTTGTTCTTCACGGTCACCTAGTACAGGCACCGATAATCAACACAAAGTCTCAAGCTACTATATGTCTTCATGGCGAACAAAATTGGGGATACCCAGGGTGAAACACTGGGTCAGATGAATCCCATTCTCTATATGTCCTCTAGCTATACCAGCAGCTCATAAAGCTTTACAAGATCCATCTGATATGATGGCATATATATCAGTGTCATCCCGGGGTACAAGTCAATGTAAATGTATACCTCTCAATGAAGAGGCAGTCCTGGAACATCATTAGGGAAGACATCCACGTACTGATCCACCACAACAGGATAGCTTAGACTATGTACATCAACTGCTCTGAGGATGAGGCTAGCCAACTGATGTGTGATCAGCTGCCCTCTCTTCTGGGTAAGTCCATTCTGTGCTGCAAAAGATCCCTTCTCACCGATGAAGGTAAACCCCATTTGATCCATGTGAAAAGACCGCACATTCTGCCTAAAGCAGTCAATCTATGCATGAATGGTGGATAACAATTCTATACCAAGATTACGTCGAAAGGCCTCGAAGCCACTACTAGAAGATCCCAGCCAAAGCTCTCCCCTCCTACAGTGAGCTCACACTGCTGGCACTAGTGTGTAATTGTCTAATCCTCTCCCGTAGGAGTCTCTAGCTATAAGGATCGAGCCAACGAATCCAGTAGAATCTCCGAGCTCTACACCAGGGAAGCGGAAATTAAATAATGACTTGCACCTGTGTATATAAGTACTGCAGCATGGGTGGAATGGACACAAATAGTACCTCAAATCATCTCAAGTGCATCGTGGTCATAGGCCTCAGCTTCCAGGAGCTACGTTCTCCCCGGTCTTCCAGCTCCCTATGGTCGGGGTGGACCTTCTAGTGGTGGTGGTGGTAGGACCTCGAAACATCGTCCAACACTTGCTGCCCGACCAACTCCACTGCCACGTCCGCCTGCTCCCTACTAACTACCACGGTTGAACCACTGCCTCTGCCTGGGAGGTCCCTCTAATGTTAGATGATCATCTGAACGACGGCTCAGACAGCCAGGAGCCATGTCACCCTGCCCTCCACATGAATATCACTTCCTTCTCCTTGTATGGCTAGCTCTGTCTCGTGTGCCCTTCACAACTGAACATGTATCTTGGGGTCACCCACCTGATGGCCTGGTCCACGTGGACCTCTGCGACATCTTTCTACTGCCAGATGCAGAAGAATACGCTATGTTAGGACTGGTGGTGGGTGTCGCTGCTGGTGACTACTCAGCAAGAAAACTCTCCACTAGGAGTCCTTTCTCCAACACCTCTGCATGTGTCGGAATGATGAAGAAGATCATCGAAGCCCTGATCTCTCGCCTGATCCCATGCTCTAGGGTCTGGGCCATAAAGAACGGGTCATGCACCATGTCTGTTGAGTAGTGCGAGAGGTCGGTGTACCTCACTGAGTATTCTTCCACCGTCATGTTTCCTTTTTGTAGATGAAGTGACTCCCGTATCTGCACCACATGAAGGGTGTCTGGAACAAAATATGCCCAAAACATGCTCTCGAAGTCTGTCTAGAGAAGTGATGCCTCTTCATGCACCTAGAGAATCAGGCTCCACTATCTGCCTAATTCTGCCTGTAGGAGACCCGTTTCAAGGATCACCATTAGGTCGGCTGGTGTCCCTACCAATCGGAAAACACTCACAATAGCCTCCACCTAATCCTCAGCTTCCTGTGGGTCCGTCTCTCCCATTAACCTGGGTGGCCTCTAGTGCGGGAACTTGTGCAACGTGATTAGACGGCATGCGTTCTCTACTTCTGGAGCTGGTGGTATCGGTGGCCCAACAGGTAGTGATACTGCCCGTGCCTCCACTTTGATGGGGCCCCGTAATGAGGCATCATCTCTTGGTGGGATAAGTCAAAGTAATCACAAAGAAAACTTTTAAAATGAAACACACATGCAATCAGTGTTTTCGTGCGCGGAGTCAGAACTCAGAAGTTAGAGTCCTGGTTTATGGATTTGTCAGCCACTGCACCAACACCGGTTTTCCTAAACTGATAACCACGCCCAAAACACTTAACACTATTGTTGTTAAAAGAATTAGAGTTCAAGTTCTATGGTAGAACCAACTCCTCTGATACCAATTTTTCACGACCCGTCCTCGGGGCCCATTCCGTGACTACCCCAATCCCGCCTTCCATAGGCCAGAGGCTGGCGACAAGCGCCAAAAAACATAACCCTAATAAAAAAAAGGTAAGGCATTGCCTTTAAACATTTAACACACATAGTCTGAAATAGAAGCAGTAGTAAAAACTGTACTGGTATAGGAAGAGTGCTGAATGTAAATGGGCATGTATTCAAACACAACTGAAGTACATGTAGAAGTAAAAAGGGAAAACAGCTCCTGGATCATCCACTGAAGAAATCCTACTTGAAGGGTAGGTACAGATCTCGACCAACTTGTTTCTGAGGTGCGTTATGTCTAGTCCAGCTCCGAGCAGACTCCCGTCTGTCTCTCTCAACCTCGATCACTGTTGACAGTCGTCTGCACAGAACACAACAGGGTGCGTGCGAAGTCCGTGTAGGGGTGACTATACCGATATTTAGTAGAGACCCTATGACCCCCCAAATGTCTCCCAGAATACACTACAAAAAAACAATAGCAAGATACAAACACAAAGTATCAACCATCCCTACTTGGGTATATGCCCATACATCTACCTATGTTACCAATCACAACCGGCTCCAACTCTCAAACACAACCACATCCCATTCCACAAAGGAAGTAAGCCAATCATCTCGATGATAACATCACATAGTCAAGACTCAGCTCACATGGGTATACAACTAATGTAGAGGGGTAGGGATGATTAGATGTTTCCACTAAATCATCTCCTCTGTCGAACCCATGTAGGATCCTAGAACAGTAATCACCATTGTCGAACCCACGTTGGGTCCAAGAATGGTAATCATCACTGTCAAATCCACATAAGATCCTGGTACTATAATCGTCATTATCGAACCCACGTAGGATCCCAGAATAGTAGCCATTGCTGTCGAACCCATGTAAGATCCCATCATCTCAATGAAGCCAGCCAGAGGGTTCACTCACAAAGCACGCTTGATTCTGGGAGGGTCTACTCCTCAATCCAAGTGTCGATACATCAACATCCATCTAGTCCCAAGTTGATGTATCTCGTAGGTCTGTCTCTTCATAAGGAACCCATCGCGACATACATAGCATCAATCGGACGCCCGAACTAAGAGTTATAGGCATTTTTGTTCTGACGGCCCCGTTGGATTTAGGTTCAATACAACCCGGTCATACCCCAACTACGTCCAAACAATGAGTGGGGTATGCGAAACGAACCATCTCGATCGAAGCATTCCTTCGTCATAGATGGTTCATTAATAGGACAACCATATCCCAAGATATGTGTGAAAAAGTGAATTCGGTCAAACCTGGGTCTGGGTCTGGTCCGGCCCTATCGGACCGACCTGACCCGATTTGGGTTGACCTGACCCAGGTCCGGATCTGGACCGGGGTCAGACCCGGCCAGCGATTACGACCCAGTCCGGCCCGCCCACACCATCCTAGCCCGTGATGGTGGCCCAACCCAACCCGTCGGAACCGGCCAGGCCCGCGCTGGTGGCCCAGCCTGCGTGGTTGGGAGGTGACCCGACAGCCGAATCCAGCGGGTGGCGGTGCCCTGCGGGCCCCTCCCTAACCATGCAAGGGGAGGGGGTGGGTCAGCACCCTCCTCCCCCCCGTCTCCCTGAAACATAGCTGGTGTGTGGCGCTGGTTCCTTCACCATGGGACCCCCAGGGTCCTGCTTCGTGTGCTCCCCGCCGACGGCCGACACAGCCTGCCGTCCATGTCCATCCGCAGCAGCCCACCTGGCCGTCATGTATGGCCTGCCTGGACATGGAATTCCTTTTTCATGGCGTGAAGGCACCAGGACCCACCATCTGACTATCACATCCCTCTTTGTCCTGGCCCTTCCACCCGCACGGCGTGACGGCGCGGCGGCCATCAGGCCGCCTTGCTCTGTCGTGGCCCGCGCTTTCCTCAGCACAGTCCTCCACGCGACGTGAAGGGGTCGCGCTCCTCTGTTAACCCGGCGGCCCTTGCTCCACCAGTTTCCTTCGCAACCATCCTGTCGCCATCCTCCGTTGCTCCGCCGTAGCCCGCTCCTTCGGCGGCGCCATTGCACTGCCATCATCATCAACAACGCAAAGAAAAACAGAGGGGTTCGGGCCATTTTTGTTCGGCCCGTGCCCTCAATGTTAGGGTGGAAAAAATAAGCCTCAAAGATCACAACTAACAACAAAGAACATAGGGTAAAACTCAATCATAAAACAACCTCTAACTTGTTTTTCGATTTAATATGGTGGAAGGAATGTTTGGAGAAGACGATGTTGAAGACGACATTGTCAGTGTTCATCATGGGAGACGGTTTTGTTCCTCGACCGAAGGTTCTTCATTGGAGGATAGAACGTCGAGGAAGAATAGATCCTCATTGGAGATCCATCTTCCACCTATTCTTAAACCCCATAGAGAAAACCAATCCCCCATGCAAGAGGAAAATCCAACATTAAATTGTGTTAATTGAGCAATTAATGTTGGCTCATTAATTGGGAGTTCCAAAAGTTACACCTCATTAAATGAGGTGTTTCAAAATTGGGTGGTCCCCACCAGGATATTTGATAATAAAATAAAACTTTTTTAATTTATTTCCTCTCCATTATCCAATGAATAGTTGGAAATTCAGCTTCCATTCTCATTAGAATGCAGCTGCGATGAAGATCTCAATAAGAAATCACTGATGCTGCAAGTTCCACGGTGCCCTCAGATTTCAATTCTGAGCACCAGTTCCAAAGTTACCAAAACCCACTCAAAATATCACTGAATGCACTTTTTATCTTCGAAAAAACATTCCGGGCACTATGGGCCTCTGAATCACATGCTGTTAGAAACTACGGACTCAGAGCAATTCCATATATTTTTTTAAAAAAATTACATGGGATTTTCCGGGGCTTTAAAACATAATTTGATGGCACAACGTTAACTACAGATGTTGAAATATATTTTTCCATACCCTTTTTATGTCAATGATAATGGTTTCCCCTATGGGTGATCAATTATGGACACATATTGGAATATTTACCTATCACATTCCAACTAAAACATCCTACCATTGGTTTTCCATTTTTTTCCAAATAATCTTATCATAGTGACATGCTATATGATCAAACATACCACATCAGAACATATTAATATACATTTACATATATTCTCTAGGATGGTTTTCACTATATATATCAAAATAAGGTAATTTGGTTTTATAACATTCATACTTATTTAAGGAATAAATTCCTATTTCCTACCAAATGGAACTTATAATTTTCTTATTTTCATGTAATAGTTGATTATTGGTAAAATTATTTCCCACCTTCTCAACACATAGAACATGTTTCTCATCGATTAAGAATTTAAGAGAAGACAATTCCCTTATATATTTATAGAATTATAATTATATCATAAATTAAATGATATTTATTTATTTATAGTTATATATAAAATTATTGTGATGTTTGGGGAATCTCATTTTTTCATATAGGAGGTAGTTCGTACGTCTATGAAAGACCTTATTACCTCATAAGGGTGTGAAAAGACTTATAATAAAATGATATATAATATTTCTGGAAAGGTAATTATGTCATGAATATCTAATATATGTTATAAATTTCAAATATTTTAACTAATCCCATTCTAAATAAATTTCATATAATGTGTGAATGTATCATAATTCTTTGATGAGGCACTAATCCAAACGTCCAAAAATGATGTTATCATATTCCCACAAAATGGAAATCATGATGGAATGTTTATATAAAAATTACATTAATATGAAAAAGAATAAATAATATATATATTTATATATATCATATAAAACATTTTTAACACATAATTTCTAACCATGAGAGGGGGTATGGGGAAAATGAACAACATCATTTCATGGGACTATAGTCCTCCAAACACACAATCAGTAATTTCACTAATCATTTGATTGAAGAATGTGTTAGAATAGTTATATAAATTTTTCTGAAAACATATTAGTATATCTAGAGTACTAATTATACAATAAAATAATTGAATAGTAATAATTTAATTGGTGGATAATGAAATAAAACATAAATGAATTTTCAGGAATATTACCTCTTTTTTCGAGTAACTCATTTGGGTTTTCACCAAAGAGTTTAATTGATGGGGTTTATGAAAAAAGTTAGGAATATAAGGTGAGGTGAGGAATGTATTACAATGATATGGGAAGGGTTTGTCTGATATAAAGTGATTTATTGGTGTGATGAAATGGGGGAGTGCTAGTGTCTTTTTATAGTGGAGGAGGTGTGTCGTTCTTGTAAATATAAAAAGGTAGAAACGATTAGAAGGGATCTATTATGTCATGTTCCTAAATAAATAATAATGTATAAATAAAATAGATGACATGGTCAAATAAACGGAATAACATGGTGTTTTATAAGTTTCTAGGTCATTTCAATTATTAACAATAAATATTAGCCACCAAGAAAACACATTTTTACCTTAATCATTATAATTAATTTTTATTTCATTCACTATTATTTTTGAAAAAAAACTATGTTTAAATTATTATATATTATAAAATATTATTATTCCAAAAAATGCAATAAATTTTTTCTAATTACAATGGTGAAAATTAATGAAATTAGTTTAAAAATAATCACGTAGAAAGGATGGAAATCCTTCTTTTTGGGATAATATGTTAAATATATTGTTATGATTTATATCCAATTTCAATGTTAAAATGATCCCAAAGAAATAGAAATGATAAATAGAAATAAAATTGAACGAATTGTAATTTAAAATCAATTAAAAATTTATCACAATAAATTATTTAGATGAAAATATAAGATTTCTATTCAAATTCAGTATTATTTACTATTCATAAAAATAGGAAACTGGTCAAAAAATTTCAAAAAACAGCAACAACTAATTTTTAAAATTCATATCTCAAAAATTAAATTATTTTGTCATATAAAATTTCTAAATTTTTCAAAATTAATTTTTAAAATAGGTGCACCATTAAAAGGAATTAAAATTTCTCTTTAGTAAAAGTACTAATTTTAAGCGTAAAGTTGGATTTATTCTAATATTTATTCTGTAAATTCTATTGGATGAATTTTTAAAAAAATTATAAACATGTTTAAAAATAATATATTCATTCCTATTCATTCATGCTGATACAATAGATAGGTGATAACATCCATATTAAAAAATAATATCAATAATATATTCTTGTTTTGTATAACTCAACATTTCATTCAATGATGGATTTCAAAGTAACTCATTTTTATTTTCAATGTACAAAATATTAAACAATGTCCCTTTATTGAAAAACTCATATTTAATTAATAAATAAAAATAAAAATATATATTTTATCATTATTTGAGTTGTTACATCCTCTCTAATTTTGGAAATTTCATCCTCACAATTGTATTCAGTTATAATATTAAAGGAAGTATTTTTACCTCATATCATTTATAGATTAACATTTTTACAGTTTAACGAAATGGTTTTTATATAACAACATAACCTTCTTAATTACCTTATTCTATAAAACTTTATCCCTATAGTTAAGAACTATAGCTGGATAATCCTTATAAGAATGATTCCATTTCAACTTTTATATTTTATGGCTCAAAACATGATATGAATCTAGTATATATTTCTTCTATATTAAAACATGAAATAAAATGTGTACTAGGGGTTAAATATAAGTTAAACACACTTATTAGAAAATAGACCCATCATTATTTAGGCATTTAAATATTCTAATGAACCATGAACTTGACTTCCCTTTCTTACCAAAAGGAATCACATATTTTCATGGGTGGACATTTAGAAAGGCATTATAACTTACCTCAGAATAATTATATTTCTTCTAGTTATCCACATATGTTTTTCTCTACACTATTATTCTCTTGGGTGTAACTCAATCAACATAACTTTCTTAGCTATTTTTTCTACCTACATAAGTATAATCACCTTCCCTTCCCATACATCATCCCAAAATGGTGGTGTTCAAAACCACTTTCCATATAATGCCTCAGAATATTTAATATGAATATTATAATAAAAACTATTATGATAAGAAAACTCAGCCAATAAATGATATAAATATAAACATCCGTATTTATCTATATATAATGAATGAATCATATATTCAATGATCAGAATTTCCCCTCAGACTTTCCATCAGATTGAGGATTAAATTCTATACATGAATTTAATTCTGTACCTAGTGACATTTTAATTCCATTCCAAAATATATATGTGAACCTAGGATCCCAGTTTGATTCAATGGAGAGAGGTACACGACATGACCAAAAAATAACATTTAGGTCCAGTAGTGAAAGATAGTCTAATGAAATTGTATCTATAATTTTAAGTAAATGTGAATATTTAGTTAATCGATCAATAATAACATAAATAGATTTTTTAAAATGATATTTATTTGGAAATACTTCCACAAAATCCACTAATATGTGCTACCACTTCCACTACATCACATGAAAATGTTAAATAATCTCTTACAGTAACTGTCACTACGATTTAACATGTTAATGATTCTATACACATCATTTTATATTTAGACATATATATTTTGATACCATCATAACATTATTACTACCAGTGGTAACTATAAATCTTAGTACTGCCGAGATTTACGAAAGAAAAAGAGAACTATGAACATCCGAAAAAAATTCTTTCCTCTACTGTCAATCAGAAAGAACACATAATATTATTCAAAAATTAAATCACACAAACTTAAACAATAAAAAATTCCAAAAAAATAGCATTATTATATAATTATACCTTTTATAAAAGGATTGATTCACCTTTTGAGATGTCTTAATTATTTCTTACAAAATGGTCTGTATTGAAATTGGAAAAAACAAACGATGTTCCTAAATACACAACTAACATTCATGTTAAAATTGTTAGAGAGATTTATTACCAAGCCATTTTTCAACAAACCATCAATATTGACCATATAAAAAAGTACAAATATGAATGAAATTGAAAGGTACTTAGCACTCTTCAATAAAAATATAATTTCTGGGGTAAATATTAATCCATAATTAGAGAGAATATGACCAATGAACAAACCCCATTTCTACCATATCTACATATCGACAAGTTTCACATAGACCGTGACCTCATGAAAAGGCAATGAAAAATACCAAATTTTGATTGAATTTTTTTTATAATCATGTCACATCCATATTTATAAATATATAAAATGATATCAGGAATACTGAAAAGATATTGAAACTGTATATTCAGAATTTTTAAATTATATTTATAATTAAAATTGGTACATATCACATTGAAATAATTTAATCATAATCCTAATGAAGTAATAACCTTTAAGAAAATATTAAATAAAAATACCATAAATAAATTCCAGATATGATAGGTAAATGGGTCTTAATATACACCTCAGTATTTAAAGTTGGTGTATAATAAAAAAATTGCTTTAAGGAATATTTCTTGTGAGGAAATCCCATACAACTTTGGTAAAATATGAATTGGAAACCAAAAAATTAATATCCATAATAAGAAAAATTTAAATACAATAAAGATAAAAGAATTCATTATATAATATATTAAATGGGTCTATATATACACCACTCAAAATAATTATGTGTTGAATATGAAATTAATCCCATAGATGTAAAAATGATACAAATATCTGTTATCCTGGGTCTGAATTGACCCTTTTTTATTTATATTAATGAATAAGAAATTTATGTTAAATATTTTTGATATAATTTTTTTTTCATGTTCATAATTACATTTCATTCACTTATTAATTATCTTATATGGGGAATAGATAGAAGTGTATTATGTTTAATATTGAAACATGATCTGAAGGGGTAGTGGTGTTAATATTTCATAACCTAGTTCAACAACCCTCTCAAGGTATTTTACATAGTGGGTCTAAAAAGTTCCATTTCTAGTTTAACTCAATAATACCAAAGACAAAAGTCAGTGACCTCATGAACTAAAATGAGTAGGAGAATGAGAGAGTCTCATAAATAATTTCTAGGTGGAAGGTGTTGACCTACTCCTTGAATCGACCACTCCCCTAAGATTAGATTCTCTCTATAAGAATCAATAATCTATTTAATGAATTGTGAATATCGCTCATCGTGATGAAATATAAAAGTAGGTTTTAGGATTTCTTTTCCATTTCTTTGAGAATAGAGGATTCCTTACAAAAGAGTAATCTCAAATCTTGGGTATCCCCCATGGCTCCAATAAAAAGGGTAGGAATAGTTGAAATAGATTTTCTTACACTCCAGCCACCCCTGGTGCCTACTCCCTCTCAGAGGCCTATATTGAATCGTATATGACAACATGGATGTCAATCGAAACCCTCTCTTTAAAAACAAAAGTGAAGGGTACCAAGGAAAAATTAGTTCGAGGAACAAAGGAACATATTTTACTTGTTCCGATATGACCATGTATGTGGCTATTTTATTTCCACTATAAACTACAAACTGCTCTATCTTCTAAAACCAAAATGAGCCACTATTGTTGGTCTCAATGACTGACCATATTTTTTTCCCTTCCACTAAATATAGGGACACACCATCCAAGAGTAGTTTTTCTCAAAGGAACTCCTATAAAGAATGATATATTCTTGTAATGTGAAATTGGGACCACTACTAGCACAAGGGGCATATGTATCCACTGCTTAACTCAATAAGAGAGATGAGTGAAAATAAGTTTTCATCAAGCGAAAAAAAAAGTTTAATAGTTTTAGAAATTGAAAGAAAAACAAATGAACTCATCGAACTCTCCAAGAATAATAGAATAAAACTACTGTATCACTAGTTTCTCCTACTATAATAATTCCAACATCCTAGGCCACACAATCTTCCAAAATTCGACTATTTAGATGATACTTTGATAAGGAAAGCAAGGAGAAATCAAAATAAGATGAATTTGTGTCAAGGAAAAAATTATCCTTGACCCTCTCAAATTAAATTCAATAAAATCATAATGAGCATGCACCACCCCACCAAATAGCACCACTCAAAGAAATTGACCATGCATAGTGATCATTCAAAGAAGAGTTGATTTTTGGCTCTGTTAATGTAATATATCTAATGGATCTCCTCCCCAACAAAGATTGTGGTTGAGAACCTGAATTCCCCATATGAAATTAGGGACCTGGGGGGAAGAGGCCATAGAAGATGAGGATACCTAAGAAGATGTAGATCTGGCAAGAACCATGTTTTTGGACGTTCTCTAGCTTAAACCTCCAATGTTTTAGAAACGTGGGGAAGAGAATAACCTTGGACCTAGTAGGAATAGGGAAATTCCACCGAATATTCTAGATGTTACTCTGGTCCGATCATCCTGGAAGATCCATTAGAAGAAGAACATTTGTCTAATTTCCCTTTACACATGGGTAGGCATGTCCATAGAAATCCACAAATCACAGAAGCACCAACATCTCCTATCCTCAGGGTCATTCCGTATACCTCTAATGCTCAAGACCCTAAATTGCCTACGAATCAATAACCCTAAGTCAGTAAACACAGGATTTTACACCATATGTATGATATCCTGAAGGAAATTTCCTTAGTACAATCCATACTATCGAACCTAGAAACTCTGAGTTTTTTGAGTGACCACATAGAATCACTAATAGAGGCTCTACTAATCTCTATAGACTTTGAAGCTAATGTGGAAACCGCTAAAGTCTATCGAATAGAGACCAATCCTACAGAATTCCACATGGTTAACTCCCTCATGTATCAACATGGAGACACCATAATGCACTGGCACATCAAACCATTATATGCATCTGGAAGGATAAATGGTGTCGATATATGAAAAGTATTATTTGACAATGGTTCTAGAGTTAATCCAATACCACTACATATGCTTCATTAGCTAGGTTTTTATGAGGATAACCCGGTGCCCTAAGCCACAACCATGTTTGGTTATGAAATAGTGAGCATAAACCATTGGGCTAAAGAAACCTTGAAACTCAATTTGGCAACATTGTGTCCAAATCATAATTTCACACGGTTTAGAAAAACATTGCATTAAATGTTCTTATTGGAAGGACATGGTTGAATCAGTAAGTGGTGATTCTATTATCCTACAACTAGTGAATTAAATATGTCACTAATAGACATAATGGGATGTTGTATTTAGGTAAGGCCCCATTGGAATCTCATAATTTTCACTATATCAATGTAGGATTCTATAAGTAGAAAGGGAAGCAAATCCTAGTCAATGGTATTGATTGGTTCACTACCCCAAACAGTTTGGAGATGGTCCCCAAAAAACCCTTCAATCAGCTTATTTAAGAATACACACTACCCATCAATCAGGTTGCGTGTAGGAGTCCAGATTTAGAGGTGTGTTCAATTATCCTCATGATTTTCGTTATAGGCCTTGAGTCCAATAGCATTAAGAAACATTTGGAAACCCATGATAATGGTGAATCCTTAGATGAATATGCCCTTAAACCTTCTGTAGAGATCTAAAAAATCCTTGTGTGACCCACTAATGAAAAAGGGGGATAAATAACCCTTTCATCCCTACTTCCATCCCCTATAGAACATCCCCTACCATCATCTATGCCATTATAAGCCACTTCATACACTGAGGGTCTAGGTCTTGAATCTCCTATTAACTATGATGAGATTATCATAATGATTGTGTCCCCACCGGAAGAAGATGATGATAATGAAAATGTGGAGGAAGTAGAGAATATTAGTGATTCCCCTCTTGCATTTTAATAAGGTGTCCCTACAACCACTGATAAACTCAAATAAATAAGTCTTGGTATGGAATAAGATCCATGAACTACCCAGATTAGTGAATCCATTAAATTTAAAGAGAATTAGGTGTATAATTCCATCCTAAAAAGCATCGAGATATTTTTATCGGAACTATACAAAAATTCCAGAACTCAATCCTAAAGTGTCCACTCCCCATAGAGGCCTTCCATAAGGTCATCAAGGTTAAAAACTGGAGGCCATAAGAACTCACGTGACACATGCTACCAAAATAGCGGCTGAAGTTGAAAAGATCATCAGAGCCAAATTCATTCAAGATGTCCAATATATCATCTGGATGGACAATATAGTCCTCATTAATATGATGAATTCAATTATTATAGTCTTCATAAATTTTCAAGATCTCAACCTGCACTGTCAAAAAGATGATTTCCCAGTACCGATCACAGAATTACAAATTGATGAAACCACCATATATCAGGACCACATCTTAATAGATGTATATTCAGGATAAAAAAAATATGAATACCTTTAGAAGACATAGATGCCATTGATTTCAGGGAACCTAAGGGAGTATTTTTTCTATAGGGTAATGTCCTTCAGTCATAAGAATTTCACTGCCACTAATTAATGTTCCATGCACCAAATCATTAATCACTTTATGGTAATGTTTGTCAATTTCTATGTTGATGACCTGGTGGTTAAATCAAGACAATGTCAAGAGCACCTAGTGGATCTTGAAACAGTCTTCAAAAAACAGTGACAACATATATTGAAAATGAACCACTTGAACAGTGATGTCAGTTATGCCTTAGGAAAATTCATTGGCTTTGTCATATTCCATAGTGTCATGGAAGTTTACCATAAGAAGACGAAGTCTATCATTGGAATCTCACCTCCTCATAACCTCATAGAGTTGAGTGGACTTCACGTAAACATAGCCTACATTTGGCACTTCATTTCCTACCTTATTGGGAAATTTTTTCCCTTCCACAAGTTGTGAAGAAGGGGTTTTCTTATACATGATATTTTGATTATTTGTATGTATTCAAAAACATAAATAAATTTCTCATAATTCAACCTACTCTAATGATACTAGTCAAAGGAAGACCGCTAATTCTGCATGTGACTTCCATGGAGATATCTCTAGGAAAATTCCCCACAAAAGTGAATGTTGTCATCAGTGAATCAAATCTGTACTGTATTAGAAAAAATATTATTTATAGTAATACTTGTAACTGAAATATTAATAAAATTAGTTTTGAACCAATATTTGATGTCCATAAGTTGAGTCAATACCTACAACATCACGAAGTCCACTTGGTCTCCTGTAGCAACCCAGTCAAGTATATTCTAAACATTCTAATTCTAATTAGACATTTTTCATGGTTGCAGGTCCTTATACAATAGGTTTCCATCATTTTGTGCCTCATAATGCTTTCAAAGGCTAGACACTAGAATATTTCCGAGAAGAACACCTCACAAGGCACATAACATCATTAGAAGATGAATTTTTAGATGATAAGGACTTCAATGTAAAGGAAGAATCCCAATCATGGGAGGCGCATTTTGATGGTGCATCTAGAAGCCTGTTGGGGAAAAGGATGGAGGACCTGAAGAATAACCAAGTAAGGTTAATAATCATACACATATCTCTAGAAAATCCAGTCCTTCCTTACTTTTTCATATTGTATGAGGGGTGTACAAACAATGAAGTAAAATATCAGGCTCTCGTTGTAGGGAAAGATATGGGACTTCATGTATAAGTAAAACCATTAATGATAAAAGGTGCTTTAGGACTATTCATCAAGAAAGTTAATGGTGATTATACCATCAAAAAGAAAGAGTTAATCCATTTTTTTGATCACGTATGAGGACTAATGAATGAATTCCATTTAGATCTTAAGTTAACCTATATCCCCCGGTCACAAAATGCTAAAGCTGTTGCATTTGAATATGAATTCATAGCTCTTGTTGATCTAGATCGGGATCAAATAAAAATCAGCATTGTGAACCTCTAGATAATCTCATTATTCATTCAAGTCGATACAGATTAAATTAATGATATCATCCCCATACATGAGCCATATGGATCTACCACTGGTTTGATGACCCCCATTATGAACTATCTAAAAATTGTATAACTCCCCCTAGATAGATTCAAGAGGGAGAAAATTTCGAGATGGGAAAATAATTTTGTTCTATACAAAGTCCCAAATCAACAAAAGTTCCTCTATAGATGAGGCATTGATAGGGTCCTTCCCAGTGCATTAATAGAGAATTGACTACTACCACCATGAAAGAAGTATACACTAGAGCCTATGGTGCACATAAATTGTGATCCAGGATTTCCCATCAAATTTAGAGTATTAGATACTACTAGATAACTATGACTGACGACTGCACTAACTTTACTAACAAGTGTCATTCCTTCCAAGTTCTTGGAATTTTCATCCACTATCCCTTGAAGATACATCAATCATCAAAGTATTATTTTCTGTTTTCCATATAGAGAATGGATTTTGTTGGACCATACCCACTAACCACGGTTATTAAATTAAAAAAATCATCACAATAATTGACTTATTTTCCAAAGAGGAAGAAGTTGTAACCCTAAAAGATGTGTGGGAAAGAAACATCATCAAATTTTTAAAGACCAATATAATAACTAGATTTGGTATCTCTCACACCATACTAATAGATAATGACACCAACTTCTATTCAACTGTGTTGCAAAAATTAAATCAAGAGTATGGTATCAAGACCAACCATTCATCCTGGTATCATGCAACATCTAACGAACAGACAACGACCTTCAAAAATACCATATCCAACATACTCCAAAAGATGGTAGATAAGGATAAATAGTTGTATCCAGATACGATCCTCCTTGATCTATGGGATTACCATTCCACCACCATTACTCCAACATAAGAAACCCTGTATTTTTTGGTATACAAGAAACAAGTAGTCCTACCAATTGAAGTTCAAATATCGTCAATCCATGATTCAATTTGTGATTAATTTTCCATATATGTAAAATACTAGAATTGACAAAATGAATTTTAACTACTTGTTGAAAATATATTTCATACCTTGCACAATTTTTATGTTTACCAAAACTATATTGCATGATCCTTCAAAAAATGTGTGCCTCTTGTATTTCCTTTAAGGACAAATGGTGTTGTTACTCTGAACACTGATTATACTCAGAATTAAACCTCCAATATTAGAACCAAAATAAGAGGGACTATATGTAATACCTAAGGTATTATATAATGGATCACATTCCTTAATTTAAATGGATAGACAATTCATTATAGTCCCTACCAATTTAAGATTCATGAAGAAATATTTTATCTAGAAAAAGGAACTCATCCTGGAAACATGACTTTAAACTATACCAACTCATCCTAGAAACATGATGGTAAACTATACCAAGTCATCCTAATTACATTTACATAAACCAAATAAACACATCCAAGATGAAATACATTAAATTTAATGGAATCTATCATCTTGATCACATTATGTTAAACAACATGATGAATATCCTAAACATGTGATCCTAAACATCAGGATTAAAAGACCTTGCTTCTTGAAATTAAACTGCATAGAGTCTATGTATTTACCACATGATATTAAACTATTTTGAAATCATCCCCTCAATATGAAATTAATATGTTCTTCCAACTTCCTTACCTCATGATTTTAAACTGCGTGGTCCACATGTCCTTTTTATACGATGTTAAACTACCTTACACAACAATGTTCTCACCCAAAAATACATCCCCTTTGGAATTGGACACCTTTATTATTCATTATAGAACTATTTTTGGCTTCATTTATTCCCACATGTGATATGTAGAGACACCTAGACCATCTTTCCTGGGCCCAACTATCATTTAAAAATGCCTCCTCCATGCATGTGGATCAAATTTTTTTCAAGGAGGTTTCTTCACAGAACTACATGTGGCTTGACTCTTATTTTCAATAAGATACATAGCGATGCCTTGATCCTGTATATTGGTCAAACCACCACATGATACAAATTTACCTTTTTGTACTCTCACCTATCTCGATATTGTAGGGAGTCCATGTTTCTCCTTGTTTGTCACACTGAGTATTGCTCACATGTACTTAGGAATTGCGGAAAGGGATTACCCTCACAAGTGAGGCATAAAGGTACAAAATAGGACCCTTGTGATCCTGAATGAAAGACCATAAACGACATACCACGTGTCATTACAACATGAAATTAAATTGCATGGTATTTTAAGAACTACACGTGGTTTGATTATCATTATACCAAGATATGTCGGAAATCCTAAATTGTCATATTTGGGTCCAACCCTGATATTTCCATTTATTCGCATAGATCAACCTTTTTACAAACAATATGATGTCAAAATGAATGGAACTCAATGAATTATGTGTGGATTGATTCCTATTCATAAGGAATATGTATTGACACCGTAACCATATGTATTATGTCCATCCATGAATGAAGAAAATGACCTCCCCCCACATATGGGTCAGACCTGCATTGAGAATACTTCTCAAAGAAATATGTACAATTTGATTCTCATCCCAATGAGATACAGAGTTATACCCAATTATATATCATTGGTATTAGCCATAAAATTCCCACATGCTCACATCGGTTCACCTATATCCTTACCAAATGATGATAAACTGCATGATATTTGAAAAACTATGTACAACTTGATTATTTCCTTTGTAGGATACGTAGATACACCTATATATCATGTATTGGCCTTTCCACTCCAAAATTATAAAGTGCCTCCTCACCAACATACAACCCAAGTCAATGTGGGGGACTTCTAAATATGTCTCATTTGTAGAACTACCACAAAAAAGTCCCCCTTGTGCACGAATCAGATCAACATTTGAAAGTATCATAGAACTACATGTGGTTTGATCCTTGTTTCAAAAAGATATGAACCGACACCATGATCCTACATCCTGGCATGAGATGCCACAAAAAATCCTCTATCTTTTATGCATGAATAAAAATCCATGTAAAAGTTTTCAAATATGGATTCCACATCAAGGATCTGTCATGAAAATGAAAGAACCCATATATATGAGTCAAATCTATGTAGGGAGATCCATACATCATGGAAAATTATAGAATTGACATTTCTTGTGTGTTCAAAGACATTCATTCCATTCACCAGACTCTGCACCCTAGGAATCTTGGGAATTCATAGACCACCACGACCATCATAAATAGATGGTCAGTGTCTGAAGGACACCTTGGATTGACTATGCACAATATTCTCACAAAGGATCTACATACATTTCTCATAAAAGGCATGTCATCCAATGAAAAATTATTCCTCCAAAGAGAATTTTACTATCTCTGTATACCCTAATGGATCCCATGCTCCATACGATTCCTCCCAGTCTTGTAGTCATCGGGATTACAGTTTACATCTCATACATTCATGTATAGATAATTCCAAAATCTCCTATCATGATTTCATATCTAGTTACTCATGATTTCCATGGAATCCAATCCCAGAAACATGAAACTAAACATTTCCTTCACTATCCTAACAACAATACTTTAAACTACATGGAAAAAGACCTAATCGCATGACATTAAACTACTTGATATCAAAAAACAAGGGTTGTTTGATTCCATAGAGATAGAAATATTCTTAAATCCTGGTCTAGCCACCTCAAAATTAAAAAACCCCCCTCTCTCTATAAGGGTCAGACTCATGAAGGGAGTTTTAACTTCATAATCCATGCATGGATTGACTAGTTTCCTCATATCATACATGGTGAGACATCGAAATCATATTTCAGGTATATGCATAAGACAAAATTTTCACCACTATCAATATGTATGAGCCAGATCTACACAAGAAATTTCATACCTCACAATGAGTGATTTCCACTATACTCATTTGCAAGCAATAAACCCTAATGGTGAAGTCTAATGTGAGCTTGGAACCACTGGTAAGATCATATTCAAACAACACCCCACTCACATGCATGTGTTCGGTCTATATGGGAGGACATGAAATGGGTATGTACTTACCACAAGACATTAAATTTCATGTCCAATGTTCTATATTATGCATTAGTAAATCCCTAGAAAGGTAACTTCCCCACCCCAGCATGGGAAGAAATATCTATCATTTTCAATAAGAAATTGTGACTTTTAATGACATTATAATGTTTTGGAACCTTTTCTCCATAAAAAATCTGTGTTCAGAAAGTTCTTAAGCCCCATATCCTTCCATATCCATCATAAATGGATGGTCAATGTATAGAGGAAAACTCTAATTGAATATTCATAATATTCCTTGGTGGCTCAGAATATGTTTACCACATAAAATCCTATCAATAATCGAAAAAAATTTCCTCAGTAGAGGGTTTTACAATCATTGTTTTCTTAAAAATTTCCATGCTCATATCATTCCTTGGTCTCTGAAACCCCATGGGATAGAGTTTAAACCCTTTCCCCCTATTGTTCCTGAACATCTTTGAACATTTCTAGTCAGACTACCATGAAATGGGTGAGTCATTTCCCCTCTTTTGGTAAAAAAAAGTTGTAAACCCCCAAAATTCATGGGTGCATAATGTTAAAATGCACTATGCTTCAACTCTCCTTTATAAAAGGAAAATTAGTGTAGGAGATCACCCTTATTCATTATTTAAATTTACCTGAATTCCATAATATTTTTAGACACCACTCTTTTGATAAGCCACCCCGTTTAATCTTAAGAAATCCAAAGTCTAAAGAAATTACCACAACAATAAAAATCGATGGTTAGTATCATAAGGAAACCACTTCTTGACTTTGAAAAATATACCCATGTGGATATGCATGCATTTCCCAGAAACGGCATGTCAACCAGAGAAAAATTCGTCATCATGAGAGGCTTTTCATACCATAGTACGCACCAATGGATTCATTTCCCCATATCAAGTATCAAGACCCACAATCAAGGAACTAGGGTGAAGAAAAATCCTTTAATCATTTATTAAAAATATTAGGATAACCAATTCCAATATATTCTATTGGGGACCTCACCCCACAAACTCATGGTCAAATATGCTCAACCTAAAACATTAGTAATGAGATTTTGGCTTGCAAGACTTTAAAATACCCATGAAAAGAGATGTGAAACTCTCTAGAAAAAAACCCGCAAAGGGAACACTGGGTTATAGTTGAGTATCAACTCGCTAGACCAATGCATTAAATGTTTTAGTCAAGATCTCAAGAAATAAAAAAAATACCCAAATCATGTTAGGTCGAAAACCTACAAAGAGGAATCCTATGAAAATGTCAAGTAATGACCTCTAAGACCGCATCATAAGAGGATTAAGAAAAAATTACAGTAATAACATAAAGAGACATAAAAATTATAGGGTCTTTCATGTGACCCTAGTTATAGTCATGTTATACTCACTGAGTCTCTTGGCTCAGGAAAATATTAGAGCAGACTTTGATTATTTCAATTTCTCAAGATCATGATTCAAATCAATATCTAGTGAAGATTATCATATGAGAAGAAAAGAAATGAAACACATGGAGAGAACAACAATTTTCTTTCATTTCATAAATTAAAAGGAACATACAGAGTCATTAATCTCTTTCCAATGATATTAAAAATAAGGGGATAAGAAAAATGGGACAACCAAAATGGTTACAGTAACTCCTAGATCACACTTGTTATAAAATAGACCACTGATTTGTGAATAACATCAAGATCCTATTCCAGCGCCATCCACTGGTCGTCCATAGCCTTTGACATTGGGAGTATGTGTCTAATAGTGTCCCGAAGATCCTAAAATCTATTTCTAATAGCTTCAAGATTTGTAAATGATGACTATAGTGGTGCCTTCAGCCTTACAACGCGAGCCTCACACTCCCACAACACCGCAGTTTCCACCATAACATGGCCCGGATTGTTCACTTTCTCTTTCACCAGGTGATGTATCATAGTGTTAATATCGACACAATCCTCTGTATTATGATGTAAGGCATTAAATTGGGCAAAGTCACATTTTCAAACATGCAGTTCCACTCTTGATATGATTATTTGATATGAAAGAAGGTGAAAATACCGATAATTAATGCCGCCTAATCACAAATCAATTAGCAGTATCCAAAAAGTGTCCACTTGGTTAGTAGATTCTACTAAATGTGTTTTGGTGACAATAGTATATATTTGAATCCATTCCCTTTCCCACACAACCCGGTAACCCTAGATAGAATCTGAAATTTTTCCCTGCTTACCTACTGTCATGGGAATATAATTTGAAAATGAAAATATTTCCAATGATATTTATCTATGTGGTGATGTCCAAGTAAAGAGATATCCTAACTCCATAGATAGTTCACCACCTGATTCTATGTATGTGGGTTTGTTGTGGCTTCAAGAATGTATGGTGATGTTCCACTTGGGCCATCCTCAGTAGGACCACCAATAGGGTCAACCGAAGATAAATGTTCTGGATCAATCTCTAAAAATATGGGGAGTAAGGATTAAGTCCACTCCAAACACATGTGAAGGCGGGAAGAATGCCTCCTCACAATGGGAACATGGATATTATACAACTGGTATGAGACTGGAGGTATCCAAGGGTCGTTGAACCCATCAAACTAATATCACCAATATTTTTTCCAGGTAACATGTCATCCAAAATTGAGCACAATCCAATGAAAAGTATGTTAAGGCCATTATTGGGGGAATAAAAACTCGTGTACCGGAATCCTCTCACACCATCATCAACTAAAACTAGTGAAGGATTACCTGATGGGATTATCTCCTGACCAGAGTAACTGGGAGAGGAGCAACATGCAGTTGAAAAACGAATTTCTTAGAAAACATATATAGGGAATATTTTTCATAGATAGTTACTATTTCTATACATGTAGTTGGGATCCCATCCCTTAGTGTGATAATGTAAGAAAATTATTCTAAAGAAGAACTCATGTCATCAACCACTACTCCATGAGGAACTGGGTGAGGTGCAAAGTCAAATCAAGAGAAGTCACTCAATAATTCAACCATACTATCAACATCTAGGTTTTCGGGATGGACCACGTCAATACTGAGCAGAGCTAAGTGGAAGTAAAAATGTGGAACTATCATGATATGTCAATACTCATTGAAGAAGAAATGATCTAATATCCACCAATATAGAAATTTATTTGGCTCACTAATACAATAAGGAGATCTTTTATCTTGTATATTTTCTAATAACTCATAAATTTTGGCTACCGTGGAAAAAAAAATTATTAGGCCATCCTTCGATCAATGACGTTCCCATCATCAAACTGAAAACTCTGACACCAGTTTATACATCATGAGAAGGGAAAATATATCCACTAGAGAACATGGAAAATAAACCCACTAATCTAAGATCCAAAGATACGTCTAATCAGATTTCATAACCCTGGGTGGTATATGGACCCACCTCGAGGGTATCACCGTAAGAAGCAAAAATATGTCACGACTACTAGGTTGGATGTGGTTGGCTATAGTGAATTATCAGCCCTGGTTTTTTCACTTGTTAGAAAAATCCCATCCAATTATAAAATGAAATGAGTGACTTAGTATGAAGAGGATGACCATGTAATCTCTATTCCATGATCAATATTTCTCATACTAGTAGAGATACCTCAACATTTCCCCAGGTTTTGGACACCATTAAAAATTTAGAGTACATATTTTAAAGGATGGGAAGTCCCCTTATCTTGTAGATATCCCATAAACTAATCCACACTCACTACTACAATTATGGCCTTTATCATCACTAGAAAAGTCGATTAATAGTGCTATAAATTTGTTGTTAATCGAGGATAAGATAAGGGGGTCCCTTTTATCAGCGTTCAGAAAAGCGCTGATAAATACCCTTTTATCATCTCTAAAAGAAGAACTGATAAAAGTGTCATTTTTCAATGCTTTTTTTAGTGCTGATTAAAGTTGAAAAAATATATAAAAATATAAAAAATATATTTTTTCAATTCTGGGGTGCTTCAATAGCACTTGCAACCCACTTTAACAACACCCACCACCCTTGGTAGCCCACGCACGCCCCAGGCCAACACCTTCCTAGTCGACCCCCCTTTAACAGCGCTATGTAATTCCCAAAACATGTGCGCATGACCTGCCTCCCCCAGGATTCGAACTCAAGACCTCTTTCCTATGAGCCTAAGACTTTACCACTCCACCACATTTCTTTGATTTTCATCTATTAATATATATATATATAGTTATATTTACTCTTATATTAATATATACATATATTTAGATATATTAATATATATATCTGTATATTAATATATATATTTATGTATATTAATATATATATATATATAGTCATATTAATATATTCAAATATATTTAGTCATATTAATATATACATATATTTAATTATATTAATATATATATATATATATATATATATCTCTGTATATTTATATATATATTTATATATATATACATATATATATTTAGTTATAATTTTTTATCTGTATATTTATTTTTTTATTAATATATATTAATATATATTTATATGATTATTTTTAAATACATTTATAAAATATGTTTTCTTATGTGTGTTTTTATAAATAAATATATAAATACACACATACATACATATATACAACTCACACACACAGACATATATTATACGTATATTTTTAGGTAAATTTTACATATTTATATATATTTAAAAAAATTGTATCTTAATATGTATATACAAAAGTGCTAGAAATGAGGTCTCGAAAAACCTAACAAATCGTAGAGTCACTGAAAAAGTCATAATATCTGCTTAGTGTGTCTATTTTAGCTCCGTTAAGAGTCAATCCAAAGATCATGGAATGAACTATGATAAAATAGGTGTTGGAGGCCAAACAGACACACAGATCCGAAGTTATGACTGTTTTAAGAAAAATTTGACAAGGGTTCGGACACAAAAAATGAGTTTTGGAGGCCTTCAGGTTGTTTTTTGGGAAGTTATGGTCTTGTACATGACTATAACAAAGTTCAAATCAGTATGATGTGTATATATTATCACTAACTTTGATGTGATATGTGGTAGAGCCCAAACGGATGCCCGAAGTGAATTTTATGACCGTTAAAATTTGTACTTCTTTTGGAGTGCTATAACTCATATATCTTTCGTTCCTTTGATATTCTAACGGTTTCGACTTGACGTTGTCATCACTCATTTCACAAGATTCAATTTTACTCTCCGCGACTCTCAAATGGACAACTGGAGCATATGTTATTCCCATTTTAGTGAGTTGTTGGTTTGTTAGGTTTTTATGAGATACGGGAGTTGCAAAATTTCAACGACAATAACTTCTCCTTTGACGGTCCATTTTGGATCCACCACATATCAAATCGAATATTGAAAACTTATACACACTCCTGTGATCACCAAAACACATTCTCAAATTATTTGAGGTTCAAAAAGGACCAAAAACCCTCAAAACGGTCATAAGTTTGGCTCCAGGGGTCCGTTTTTCCATAACTTCTGCTTTGGGTGTCCGTTTTGCCTCAACAACATATTAAGTCGAATATTACGACAAGAACTACACTACGATGACTATTGTAAAACCTTCTCATATTCTTCAAGGAATGAAAAGGTTCGTAATCCCTACAAATGACCATAATTTTCTGCTCCGGGGTGTCCATTTTGGGTCTACGTCATATCAAATCGATATAAAACATATTTTAAAAAAACAATTATTATATTTATATCAATATAAATATATTATATATCAATATATTATTTTTTATGATTTTTTTTTGAAATATAAAAATTTACCAGTGCTAGGAAACTACGCGCTGATAAAACTCCCCATTATCATCGCTACTAAAAAAGCGTTGATAAAGGTGCCCCCTTTAGAAGTGATTCTCTTTAGCACTGATAAAGGGTGGCATCACGGAAACCTTGTTCTATGGTAGTGACATTACTATGGGGTATGTGGAAGGTGTTGGTCGTTGAACAGAAGTGACTGAGTAATTCAGGTAGTGTCTCACCCGGTGAGTAAATGGAAAATTAGGAAAACCACACTACCTAGTATATGTTAACAGCATTCAATTGATCTAGGGATTACAAATAGTTCTGATGAACCTAGAACCCCTAGGCCCATTCATTAGAGAAACATCCATCAGATCACATATCCCACTTGGAGCTCCACCTTCCATTGGGGATTCCTCATGAAAGATTAACAATGGACAGACAACTATGAAATACTGATTCTAAATACGTGCCTTGGTCGTGATGATTACTCAGAGTCCACATGGAGCCATCCTAAACAAACATGTTTCTTTGGCCTAAGTCATATATGATTTCCCCTATACTATACAAATTTTCTTGATCACACCCATGGGACATATCTCAGTGGAAAATATGTATATTCTAGTCAATTGGAGGCAACACAGCATCATCCTAAAGTCCAATGTTTTTAAGAAGAAGTTGGATGGATAATGTATAGGCCATAAGTTATTGGGAAAGGAGGTCTTTCAGAATACCCATATGAGGAATAATGTAATAATGTAGATCATCATCAACATTATTGTCAATAGTTCTCCTTACCCCATCTGCATTCATTAAAACAAGAATTAAAGCCATCTTATTTCTGCATCAAAAGTTCATACAAAAACTAAAAAAAAGACAGCCTAAATTTTTGAAAAAGGACTGAAAGTAGTCAGCATACTAGAAGTCCCATGATCTAATGGTCCACAGAAGACACCAACTGCAAATAGATGATTCATGGAAGCATTCAAGGTTCTAGCCCATGAATCATTTTCCAGTGAACTATCAGTTTGCAGAACAAGAAAGACTCACAATGAAACTTGCTTTGCTGAAATCGGAAATCACTGATCATGGGTTCATAGTTTTATTTGGAAGACCCAATGTTTAGTTCATGGATGAAGTTGTCTGTGAGGGGCTAAAATATGCGAGATCATGAGATCATGATCATTTTTCATGAGTCCATTATTTATTGATAAATATGGTTGATGAAAAATGACTTGGTCCCCCTTTATATTGGTTCCCCCCTCTTATGGGAACACCCTCATCCTGAAAAATGACTCAAATTAGGAATTCTTTATACATAAGAATATCCTCATCCTGGCCTTGCACTCACCTATTCCCCTCGCTTCGGCCCTTTACTAGGACTTCCCTAGTAGCTTTATAGTGGTAGTGGTGACTCCTCCTCATGGCCTTCCAACATAGATTTTTTTTCCTTCTATAAGGTCTTCTTTTTTGGAATGGTCTAGGTTTAGGATTCCACTTATCGTGGCCTTTCTAGTTTTTTCCACTACAACCTATGTTTTTTCTCCAAAAGGTTTTCCGCTTCTTCTCTCCACGGTTGTGGCTCACTGCTAAAGACTTTTACGACTCAATATCTACTCTTACTCCCATATCTACTACACTAGACTTTATTTAGGTTGGATATATCGGATCTCATGGGGGTTTGGGAAGTGTTTGTTGGGAACTCATTGGTTTCCAGGAGTTGTATATCATGTTAGTTATTTTATGCCTTAGGTTTTTCGGTCTTGATTGATGTTAGAACTCATGATGTTTTGGATTGGTTCATGTTTTTCATTCTCAATGACAACTGAGGCTTTTGATTATGATTTTTCCTATTAATGGCGTCAGATCCTTCTCTGCTCTTGCTCTAGGATTCCACCAGTATCCTTTCTATTGGATTTGTGTGGTAGTTTTCAAGGTGTAATGGGGGGTGGGATCAGGTGGTCGAAGACATTTCTACGTAGTTTTAGTTCTCGGTGATGTTTATTTCTTTAGTTACAAGTTATATTGGTTCTATGATGGTCTTCAATTTTTTCTTCTTCAATAGTGATAGTTCCATGGAAGTCATTTTCTTCAAGTTTCGTTTTTTAGTTCTATTGTTGTGGCATGGTTTATCTATTTTTTCTTTTGGGTTACTGATGGATTCCAAAGATTCTAGTCATGCTGGTGGGTTTCTCATGACGTTGTGAAGTGTAAAGGTTGGTTCATTCTTGTGATTTCCTGCATAGTCCCCCGTGTGGATGTTTTGTGTTGTTCAGTTTTGTTTTTTTTAAACACGATGATGGTGATTTATGAGGATGGTGTTTTCTGGATGTATGTCCTCACCGGTGATATGGTACGATGAAAGACTTGATCTATGTTAGGGTATGTAGCTTTAGGTTTCATGTGGCCCTTGGAGGTGATGTGGTTATAATTTGAAATTTAAAATTTGAATGTTGAATTTTGAAGTTTGAATCTGGTTTTTGTGGTGTATGTATGGCATGATTTGTGGTTCTATTGGTTCCCACTTAACCAAAAAGTGGTCTTTCATAATAAAAAAATGTATTGTGGAATAGCCTCCTCTTCATCCAAATAGGACCTCATTCCAATGGTGGGAAATTTTTTGGTATTGATTACATTGCAAAAGGAATTAAAATTATCCAATGAAATTGACAAAGGAAGGAAACCAAAATGAAGGAAAATTGAAGGAAAATTTATTATAGGGGGAAATCTGGCCAAAGAAACATCCAACAAATATTGACACCCTTATCGAAATACTGATACTCATGGAGATCCACTTTGTGGAGATTCCCATGAATATAACTGTTTGTAGGAGGAAAACGGTTGCACCAGCTCTGCGGACATTTTCATTTGTAAGATGGGGATTTAGAAATTCACCCAACATACTACACACCCCGTGGACTCAAATGGTCAAAACATAGAAAATAAAATGACTACCTGAAAATGAAATGAAGTCATTTGGAGGACTGAGGCAGTGATTTTTGACACCATAGACTGTAACCCCACAACTTCCAATGAATATGTCACCCGTGGACCTGGTAATGGTTATGGGATTCCACAAAAGGGGGATCATGACCTTGTTTCAAAGAACCGGAAACATTGGGGCCGAGTTCACCAAATTTATATAAATTGAGTTTGAGGGGATCCAAATAAAGGATTCAAATCTTGGATGATTGATGATCGAAGGAAGAAATAAAAATCTCCGCAAAATTCTGAATCATTCGACAACTCACTAAAGGTAAAAACACCTCCAGATAGTGTTAATAATGATTACAAATTAAAATTGGTAATCCACAGATAGAAGATCCCTCACGAGCATACTCCCCGAGAGTCACCAAACCAATTACCCCTTCACAACTAAGAACCCTGCATAGAAAAATGCTATGTGTATAGAACCCTTCCCAATGTAGGAATTCAGTACATGAGAGTAATTGAGCCCTATGTAGAAATATTCTATGTTGATATAACCTATCCCCTCATAGTCAAACACTACAAGGAATCCACCCAGGTCCGCATACTATAGTGGTTTTCGGAAAACCTCCTAGCCCATGTAGTAACATGCTTTGTTGAAGAACCACTATCCCACATAAGAACCGGCCACTTGGGGGGGGGGGGTTCCCTAAGGCATTCCACTCTCTAACCCCAGTCATTCCCTTCTATCACATCAAGAGTCCCTAGGTCAACTCCTCCACAAACCAGTCCAAAAATGTTAATCCAATACCTCTTCCAAAGCTAGCAGACCCATGTGACAAAACCATTGGGCACACCAGTATGTTATTTTGAGTTTACATACATAAGAAGAGAAATATTGGTTATCCCTGTAGTAAGGTAGTCCCCCGTAATGAGCATAAGTTTAAATTCCCTTGGTAACACCCGGTCTAGCCTTGGGATAATCACATGTACTTCCCTATTTTGGGTAGTAATAAAGGGTATCACAATATAATTTCCTTTTGACAAGTAACATGATCGTTCCCCATGGAACCAAATTCAGGGAACGTCCAATAAGTTATTCTGACAGCCTTCCTTATAGAATGTTTCACCGACACCCCTCTCTAACATTTCCCAAGACATATCAGGATAGGTCATCATATCTGGAAATCATGGATATGACAAAAAGGAGGAGATAGGAAAATATGACATCCATTCTCTCCTTACTTTTGCATTTGTACCATCAATCAATAGATTATGTGGGGCATGCTATATTCAGATCCACTCCCACCTCTTTTTTCTCACACCATGCATTGCTCATGTGATCCTAGAGGTTGGTGGTGATCAAAAAATCCACATATCCCAATAAAAAATCCTTATCCATAGATTTAATCCCCAAATTCAATCCAAATGTGCCTTCTAGAAGGTGTAAGCCTCAACCAAATCCTCTTGACTAGGAAGATCCCACGCATAAGCCCCAACCAAGTTCCCTTAGCAGACATCATCTAAAGTGTATGTCCTATCTCAAACTAAACATTAAGGAATTTGATTCCCAACCAACTGGGATACATAGTATTCCTTCCTAAGGTCCAAACCTGATATCAAAATCCCCCTAATTTTTTACGGGTTACATCCCCAGCAGGGTCACATCCACCTAGTGAACCATGTCCCTTCTGGGTACCTTGGGCAGCTTCGATATAAGTCCCACACAATCCTTGTCTAGAAAACCATTCACCTATCTATCCTCGATGTATGACATTAAACAACATGTTTGGTTCTTTTTCACAAGACCATAATATGTGATGTGCCTGGAAAGGTGACACCGAATGACATGGTCTCTTATTCCTAACATTAGGATATTTAGAAATCTCTTTTTATGGGTTCTATCCCTACATTAGAAAATATCATATCCCCCTATATGATGATAAACTCCAGAGCACCATCCAATATGGGCTGAAACCATAACTGTCTTAGATAATGACCAAGTCATCCTTGATTAATCGTTAAATGGGTAAAATTGATGGAGAACCTATAATAAGTACTGATCCTTCCATCGAAGGAGAACCTCAGATACATACAGATTATTCCAAACCCATGCGTAGTCATGATTAACTACTTGCCATGGGATATACCATGGATACATTCTTGGTAATGAACCAAGGATTCAAGAATATATGAACATAGATGAAATATATAAGAGAGTCCTGAAATAGGATCTTGTTCCACCCAAAATCATGATATGATCCCAAGTTCACTCCCTCTCGACTATTGTGAATTTTTTGATTCATTATGAAAATCACCCAACAAATTCCTGTCTTTGGAAATCAGGTCCCTGAATCATGGATTCATGATCCATTGGGTGATTCTGGCTTCGTGAACAAACCTATTTTATACCATCGATGATGTCATAATTGACACTAGCGATTGCACACCAATTAACATCTACAATGAAACCATTGGGCTACATTCCCCATTGAGAAAAAACAATAATGATTTCCTTAGAAACAATTATAATAAATCATATTATAACCCATGAAATGAAATGGGCATCATAAATTTGTAATCATAGCATAACTTGTGGGAAAGATATTGGTTTCATAATCATTTAATCAAAAACATTACCAATTAAACGAATCTGGTTTTATAAACATACAATATGTGAAGAAGAAACATGTTTCATAAAAAAGATACCCATAAAATAGAAACGGGTTTCATAATCATAGTTATCACAAAAAATTAATGATTTTGAGAAATAATATGAATGGAACCATTGGATAATTTTCCCAAAAAGGAATGAGTAACACCAACATATGAAATCTCAGATGGAAAATTATTTTGAAATAACTTTTAAAAATTTATCACGGGAAAAATAACCATTTTTCATTGAAAAAATACATTTTAAATCATAAAACCTTTAGAAACCCATTTAGTTTAAAATATATTTGAATACTTATAAATAAAAGTTGAAATAATTTGGTAAACCATATCTTTGAATAAACATTAAAATACAATAAACGATTCTTTGAAAAACATAAAAAATTAAAATCCTTTTTCAATGAAATATATCTTAAAATATGTCATTTAAAATCATTTTTGAAAACATTTATGAAAAAATGGTAGTTGAAATTTATGGCATGTGTCTCAAAGAAAGAAAATTGTGCAAAACTACTTTTCTGATTTCATGACATTGAAAAATAAACCCCATAAATTTGGGATTATAAAATGTATTTGTAAATACCCATATATTTAAGGACAATAATCCTTGAATATATTCATTGTAATTATATAAATCACACAAAATAAATTCGTGGTGAATAAGGCATAAATCTCATAGAAATAAAAGTGAAACTAGAATTCGTGATACCTTATATCATGAACCTCGTTGTACTCATTAAAAAATCATGTATAATAAATATAAATTTTCTATAAACATACCATAGAAACATATCATTATATATTCTACCATATATGGATTTATATTTCCCTCTTATAAAAATAACCATGTTAAGGTAATGTTTCGGGAAATATCCACTTGGTTTTTCGCATGTGTCTTAATTGGTTAATTTTTTTGTTCTTATACTTATATTACGATTTCAAGAATGTAAAACAGTATATAAATATCATGTATAATAATTATATATGTATTTATAAAAATCGAAGATATATATAAATATGAAATGGAATGCATCTTTCCTGGAGACTGTAGGTCTTAGGTATGCATGAACACTGTTTCGGTTAATTGTTTTATTAAAAGAATGAATGAATCCAAATAAAATATATGTATATATATAATAATTCAAGAGTAATTATTATTTTCTATATATTATATAGTTTTTTTAATGCTGTCAATAATACAATCCATCCAGAGTGTGAACGAACTACAATGCTTTGATGAGGCGGTTGTTCACACTTCCCCAAACAAAATTATCGTGTTTACATAAAATGGAAATAATGAAGGTATGAGCTATATAGTAATTAAAAAAGAAAAAAACATCCAAAATATCATATATATAATATAAAAATATATTTTACATCATAATTTCTATCCATGAGAGGTGGTTATGGAAAAACGAACAATATAGTTTAGTGAGGTGATAGTTCACCGTACATAAGAACAGTAAGTTTCTTACCCATTATATAGAACAATAAGTATGTGTAGGTGGAAGCCATAAAATAGAAACATCTCAATATATTGAGTAAATAGAATTTATTATATAATAAATTAATAATAATAGTTAATGGGGTGCATAATGAATATTAAACAAGAGAGCTCGATGAAGGATGTTGCCTTTTTCTTTTGGTAACTCCTTTTAGTCTACTTAAATGGGATTCCTTAGATGGCTTTATTACCAAATGGAGTATTCTAGGATGAAGTTATGTATATTTAAAGGTTATTTATGAATATTTATTTCGATATAAGGTCCATTATAAGTGTGAATAAGTTGTAGGTGTGAGTGTCTTTTAAGAGTGGAAGTAGAGGGGCATTTTTGTAAATTTTTTAAAAGGGAATTCCTCATATGTTTTTCCTATGTAATGTGGATCCAAAAAGGACTTAAATACGAAAAAAGGAATAATATTTATGAAATATGGACATACAATTACTTTTGGAAAAGTATCGAATTCATTTGGTACCTTAAGTTGAAGGTTCAGTCTTTTCTTACGCTAATTTCTCCCTTAATCACTATAATTATTTTTCTTTCACATTCACTTATATTTTAGGTGAAAAAATAAATGGAAGTATTTTTAAATTATAAATTATAATCAATAAAAAATTGATTCCATTTATCAAAATTCCAATCACATAAGTTTCTGAAATAAAATTTTAAATTAATCCCACAGATGTGTCACGAAAACTAGTTTTTTTAGGGAAACGTTTAAAAGTTTGGATTGTTTTGATATCCAATTTCAATGTGAAATTGGTTTATGACCTAAATTAGATTAATTAATTCACAAGTAATATCATTAAAATTTAAAAAAATATTAAAAAATAAATTACCTTTAAAAATATATTTTATTAAAAAGATTTTTTGATTTAAAATTCAGTATTTTTTACTATTCACCCAAAAATGATGTTTTTGTAGAAAAAATCCTTAAAAATAACCATAAGATAATTTTGTGATTATGACTTGAAAAATTATTTTTATTTTATCATATTAAATTTTTAAAAGTTTCTAATATTAATTTTTTTACTATTCATAGTAGGACATAACGATCATTTCCTTTAATAAATTAGTATTTTAAAACATATAATGATATTACTAAAAATTGAATGTCTTATTATCAATATTATTTATCTATATAAAAGAATTTTAAATAATATTTAAAAGTTATTTATTACTATTCGTATTACTAAGATTAGTTTCTTGGTTAAAGCTATCCTATGTAAATAATTATAACACTAAAAGATGTTTTGTTGAAACATTGTGTTGTGTGTAACACAATCCAAGTAAGTGTTTTTTATAAGGAAATATTATCTTCGTGTAGCGTATCATGAATGTTTTTCATAATATATTGTGAAATTTTCAAAATCAATGAAAATTATTTATTTGAAAAAGGGATTACCAAAACAAAGGGGGTTCCATTTTACCCCCATAAAATGATATCCTCCCACAAAATTCTTTATTTAGATAAAAAATGTTGATATTTATACCTCATCATATCCTCATGTTCCCATGTAGCTTCTTTCAACTAGTAATTTCTCTAAAAAAACTTTTATAAGGTGAGTTTTTTTCTTTCTTAGAACCTTCTATGTTCAATCCATAATTTCAACAGGTATATCATCATATGAATGGTCCTTATCTAGTAGTATGACCTCCCAGTTCAGTAAATGTGTAGTGTTATGTTTGTAATTCATCAGAATAGATATATGAAACACTTCATGGACTTGAGAGTGGTTTGGAATAAGTTCCATGAAATTTTCTATCATTCTGATACTATAAAAAATATAAAATAAACCCATATACCTAGGGATTAGTTTCCCTTTCTTCTATAACCTCATTAACTTCTTCCATTGAGAAATTAATTCAAAAACGGTCTCACCAACATCATGTTATTTGTCAAAACAATGGTTATCATCATAAATTTCTGATAACTGTTAGGTGCCTTGATATTATGTTGAATGTTTATATCCATCACTTCCATTTTTCAGCTATCTTAGGTCCCAATACCATTGTTTCTCATACTCCATCCCAGTTAGTTAGAGCTCTAAATTTATTCCCTTGTAGATCTTTATAAGGATCCATATTATTTTATGAGTGAATGATATTGTTTTAGTAAATCTTAACTAGAGGATTGTATTGATTCCAACCACATTTGATATCTAATGAACAATATATCAACATCTCCTCTCGGGATTGAATTGTTATTTCTGACTAACCATCCATATGAATATGAATAGCTGTTCTGAAGCTCTAGTCTATATCAAGTGCTTTCCAATGGGTTCACAAAAACGTTAAGGTAATCATCAGATCCCGATCATATAAATTGGAAAGTATTACTCCATGCAACCATACCACTTATTTAATGTATATACTGATAGGTTGATTTAGGGAGAAGTATTATTTTATATCAATGAAGTGCATTGACTTATTAAGCTGATAATTTACCACCCATATAGAATTAAACCATTTAGTGGTTTTGGGGAGTCTAATGAAAAATCCATAATTGTGTTCTCCAATTTCTATTCTGGTATGGATAATAGATGCGGTATCCACATAATAATTTGTATTTCTACCTTATCTTACTAACTTACCTGGTAATGGGATACAAAATTAGTGGTATAACTCTTTATGAAATCCTACCAGATGTTTTCTTTCATGTAACCATACATATTTTCACTTCCAAGATTTATAGTGAATGAATAACCGTGATCTTCCTCTAACATATCCTTCTTCAAATCCATTATGTATGGAACATAATCATTTTTACTAAAACTTATAATTCTATCTTGATCAAGGATAAATACCAAAACATATGTAATGTTCTTATTTAGATCTACATATTCCTTCTACACCTCTTTGATATTCACTTCGATAAAGGGATGAGCATTCAACTGACCCGGATAAGATTTTCCCCCTTACTTCAAGATTTCCAGATCCACCCTTCGAAAATATATAAATATTGGGTCTTTTTTTATAGTCATCATAGATAATCTATAATTACCCTTTATACTCAAAGAATTATCCACCCTATTCACTTTCCCAAGGTGGTAATGTTTTGAGAAGTAATAACCCTTTATCAGCTTTAACTATCTTCCCTGATGCATGTTTTACACCTTATAGGTGAATATATATTTTATACATTTTGATCAGTATATATATATAACATTTATCCATAAATTTAATTTATACATATCATTAATGAAAAAATTACCACCACAAATTACAAATCTTGTGTTGAGTAATTTTTCTTGTGGATCTTCAACTATTGTGAGGCATAAGAGATAACCATGTTATTTAGCATAATAAAACATCCCAATCAATTCTTGGATGCATCACTATATATTAAAATCCCATATCTTCTATAGTTTAATGTATACATAGGTGTTCTGATCAACCTTCCCATTATTTCTTTCAAATTATCCTCACATTACTCTTTCTAGAGGCATCTGGAACCCTTCTGAGTTAACTTGGTCATAGGATTCAATAGTAATTAGGGATTCTCCACAACCGGTCAATAATATAATTCTAATCAATGAAAACCATTTTTCTCAGTTACCATGGTTTGTCTGGGCCAACATTCAATTACCTCTGTCTTTGATGGGTCTACTACTATACCATCTCTTGAGATTATGTGACACAAAAAATGAAATGTTTTTTAGTGAAAATTCAAATGTTTTAAATGTTTCCTCAAACTATCCTTCATCATTTTGTTTAGTACAATTCATAAGGTGTCTCCCTTCCCTTGTATTTTTTTAAATAGAGATGAATATCATCTATAATGACTACCACAAACTAATAGAGGTAATCTCTAAAACACTATTCATCAAATCTATGAAGATTTTATAAAAATTATTACGACCAAAAGGCATCAATAATTATTCATAGTGTTTATACATTTTATATAATGATATCATTGTTATATCATATTTATTGACCATCAATGGATGATCATTATAATGAAGGACAATCTTGGAAAAGTATTGATCTCTGTAGAGCTGATCAAACAAGTCATTAATATGAGATTGAGGATACATGTTCTTGATTGTGATCTTGTTCAAATCCCAATAATGAATTTAGAGTCGGGATAATTGATATTTATTTTCCATGATGAAAATAGGTGAACCCCTATGTGACAATCATGGTTGAATGAATCCATTATGGCAGTTTCATGGAGTTCCTACATAAATTCATGTAACTCAATTAGGGATATTCTCTAAGTAGTCTTACAAATTAGCATGGAACCAGGTATGAGTTATAATGGGATATAAACATCACATTTTGGGTGAATAATGTGGATCTAATCTGGGAAAACATCCCAAAATTATCATTTTGTAGGCATTTGATTGTGTTTCTCCCTAACCATATTAGAAAAACATGCCTTCTAAATGGGAAATAAGATCCATAAAATAGACGTAACCTCCATATGAAGTTCATAGGTATCATCACATTGATAGATGTCTATAGGTTTGTTTAGAATATCAAACATAACTTCTCATACTCAATAATTGATTTGGGAATTATTCATATAAATCCAACACATTCTTAAGTTGACATCAAATTTAACTAAGGAAAGAATGAAAATATTTATTGCAATTACTTTCAAGCAAATGTGAGCCGAAGGGGAATCATAGACTTGAGATTAAAACATCAAACCTTTAGAGATTTTCACTACTAATTCCAAATATATTTATTTGTGAGAAATCATAATACCCTTATAAAATCCAAAAAATATGATAGAGTGGGTAGATCCATAATAAAAGAAGACATTAGCAGTTCTAGAGTGGATGGTAAGTGTACATTTCACCACATCGTTATCATGCCATACTTCAAAAATAGTGATCACATGAGATTTACCCTTTTCTCTCAATTTAAAAGGATTCTAATGATGGTCATCATCACTAAACCCTAGTTTTGGGAACTGGTAAGAATAATGCACATCCTCCTTACACATGAATCACTAAAGTGTAGGAGGTTCATTCTAAGTATCTTTTTCTCTATTAGAATAATTGGAAAACTTCTTCCTATCAGTAGTGAAATAAATTTCTTAATGGCCTTCCCTTCCATAAATAATACACATATTATATTGCATAATACAATTACCTCCATACTTCTTTCCACACATATATAATAAATGAAGGTTCATATTCTTTTCTCTGTATTTTTTATATTTTCATTTGAACTTCATATTCATTTTATTGGTAAAACACTGATATTGATAAGTAAATCCATACACCATTTCATTATTTATTACACAAAAAAAATATCTTCACATCTACTAAAGTATATTGTAGAAAATATCTTTTAGATATTTGGCTGTAATCCAATAAAGAACCTATAAGCATTACATTCAGATTTGATGTTAATTCCATAAGTGTACATCACAAGTCTTTTGAAATTATTCTCATAGGTATTTATGGATTCATCAATTTTTCTAAAACACAAGGAACTCATTTTACATCTTCATACAAAGAATATGAAGAATTTACTTATTGATGAATACGTTTTTGAACTCTCCCCAGTACATATATTCAATTTCATATTGCATTATTTTATTCTGGATTAGAGTCCAACAGTGGTCTGATTTTCCTTGTAAGTAATAAACAGAGAGGATTAATTTTTCTTGGTCTGAACAAAATATAATAGATAATATTTTTTCATTTGTACTCATATAGTTTTTAGAAAAATTGAATCATAAGACTCAATGAAAGATGGTGTACGTTTTTACATGAAGGAATCAATAGAAATCTATTATCTACATTTCACATATTGAATCACAACATGATTCATATCTCAAGAAAGATGTGTGAGCATAGAAATGAGGTTTTTTATTCCAACCCTCATAGCATTCATATTCTTATGATAACAATCATTTCATTTTAAATTACAGTCTCCATTAACATGGTTCCTTCAGGTTCTGTACATTGACTAAAACAAAAAATAATAGAGTATGAAATAGTTGTCCTAATGAGGAACCAGATAATCTTGAAGAAAACATACATTATATATAATTTATTTTGCATTATTTAATATATGAAACCATAGGATTATCCTTGGTTATTCATATCCAACTTATTTTTAAATACTTAATGATGGTTCATGAAGAGACTTTGAATTCCCAAAGCACATACCCTAGGAGTGTCAAAATAGGTGCACATTAAGGCACATTGTTGTGTACTAGGTTTCAATCGATTTAGTCCCGAAACACCTTGTCAGAGTTGTTACTCCCAAGTAAATATGAACCAGAACCATTTCCACTTGTAGTATCCAGATAGGGATGTATTTATAAGAAACCAATCGCTCTATAATTTACCAAAAATCCAGGACATATTCAATTATTATTCCATATCCTTAGACATACCATTAAACATGTACAAAGAGTCCTCACTAAGGTTTTATCATCATAATATCCAATGGTTTACTAAACTTTTAATCTGATACAATCTATAAATACCCTCTCATTTCATACAATAACACTACATCATTTTTTTCAAAATACTTAAATCATTAAACCAATGGATCCCCAAATACCATATTAGTCTAGTACCTTTGGAAACATGGAAAAACAAACACTGGTTCATTAGAGAGGTATATTATCCCCTACAAGGATCTCCATGACAAGAACCCATCTTTGACACAAAATAAATAATATATATTTTCATAACCTGGGGAATAGAAACCTAAAATGTGGTGTTCTGAGATGATTAGTAAGGCTGAAACAGGATAAATGTATCCATAAACATGATTATAAGGGTATGATAATTTGATCATGATACTAGATGATTGTACCCAACATATCAAATATCATAAACATGAATCCTGGAATAAGAATTGGTAGTTCATAAGTCATTAATTATAATGGAATCAAGTGAATAATTCATGTAAGAAAAACATAGGAATAAGACATTGATTTTCAGAATGAATATAAACATGTAATATAACTCCATATAAGTCACGATGTATTCCTCGAACTTATCAGGGAACTTAACGGGGAATACACCTACTGGATGGGACATACCACTATGCCGTGTCACTGTCCTTTACTTATAATTGGGATAGTGTTCCCATCCTACCATAGTGGATCAGGTTTCCCCGTCATCTGATAGTAGATTGGGTTTACCCATCATCTATAGTGGATCAAGTTTCCCCACCATCCCATAATGGATCTGGTTCCCCATCATCCCAATGTGGATCTTCTTTCCCCATCATCTATAGTAGATCAATCCAGTTCACTTGAACACCATAATTATATCATGAGATATAAGTCTTTACCCAATGCTGGGATAGAGGTATTTTTCCTACCCATCTCATAATAAAATCATCCATATGTGTTCAAAAAGATCATAAACAATCATTTCATAACCCCTAAAATGAAATTGGTATCATAAACATGTAATCATATCATATTATATGGAAAAAGAGATAGGTTTCATAATTATTTCATCAAAAGAATTACCAATGAGAAGAAGTGGGTTTCAAAAACATTTAATTTTTGAAAGAATAAATGGGTTTCATAAACATGGAATCATTGAATGAGAAATGGGTTTTATAAATATATTTCCTTAAAAACATAAACCCTTTGGAGAAATAATATGAATGCAACCTTTGGATCATTCCCATAGAAAGGTATGAATAACACCAACAGATGTCATCATAGATGGAAAATTATTTTAAAAATTATTTTTAAAATATTTAATGAGTAAAATAGACTTTTTTAGTTTTTTAAATACTTTTTAAAACATAATAATATTAAAAAAACCATTTAATTTTAAAATAAACATGAATACCTATAAAGAAATCTTGAAAACATTTTAATATCCATTTATTTAAAATTATTTTGAAAACGTATAAAGGATTATTTGAAAATCATAAAAACATTTCCAAATTATTTTTCATTTGAAATTAACTCAAAATATAAAAATATTTTTTTTAATATGGTTTTTGAAATTCATGGCTTGTGTATCAAAGATGGAAAATTTAGAAAAAACTACTTTACTGATTTGATAATTTTAAAACATTTACCCCATAAAAGAGAGACCAAAAAATGGATATTTAAATAAACGTAAATTTAAGGATAATAATACTAGAATATATTAATGGGTAGTATATACACCACATAAAATAAACAAGTAAGGAATAAGTCACAATTATCACAGAAATCAAATTGGCACCTGAAATCCATTTACCTTATATCTTTACTCTCGTACTAATGATTAAAACATCATGTATAATAAATATATGTTAATTATAGGTCATAAAAATAACTATATTATTATATCTAATACTATATATAAATTTATAATACCATCTTATTACCACTACGATGACAAATTCACATTTCGGGTAATATCTGCTTTGTGTTTTACATGTGTCTTAATTTGTCATATTTTTTGTCCCCATACCTATATCATGATTTCAAAAATATAAAAGATGGAATAAATTTCATGTACATTTATTGTATATGTGTTTATAAAAATCTATAAAATTTAGAAATATTAAATGGAATACACTGTCCTTGGAGACGGTAGGCCACAAGTACGTATAAACATTATTTTTTTAATTAAAAAATTTAATGAAAGAATGTAAATAAAATATATGCATATATATATATTCTAATAGAATAATGATTTAATATATATAATATATATTTACTAAAACTATCATTAATACATTTCATGTAGAATGTCAATGAGTCGTATTTCGTTGAAAAGGTTTTAGTCTATAATTCCCTAAACGATATTATCGTACTTACGCAAAATGAAAAGAATGAAGGTATCCTTATATATTTATTCCATAAGAGTAAATAAATAAAAAATATCACATATATATAATAAAAAATATATTTTCAATCATAATTTCCAACCATTAGTGGTGTTAAATGAAAATCAAACAATATCATTTCGTGACGCGATAGTTCACTATACAAAAGAATGGTAAGTTCGTTACCAATTAAATGGATGTGTGTGTAAGTGTAGTTTAGAACAATATAATAAAAAACCTCAGTATATTTCGGATACCGAGGTTATTTTTTAAAAAACTAAAAATAATAGTTGAAGAGGTGGAGAATGAATATAAAACAAGAGCTATTGAAGAAGGATATTACCTCTTATTTGGGTAAATCCATTGGGATTCCACCAAAGGGATACCATGGATGGATTTATTATCCAAGGGATAATTCTAGAATGAATCTATGGATTTTTGGAGGATATTTATGGTGATTTATTCTGATAAAAATGTATTTATAAGTTTAAATATGTGGTATTGGGTGTGTCCTATTTTATAGTGTAGGAGGAGTGGCATTCAAGTAAATTTTTGGAAGGGGAATTCCACCCATGTTTTTTATATATAAACTATCCCAAATAATGATCCAAATATGATCCAAGTGAGTATATGGTATAAATATGTTCTTATATTGGATTTTAGACATGATTCTAGGTCATTTTGGGCCATTAGATCATGGTTAAGTCCTTTGTTATGTTAATTTTTCTCTTAATCACTCTAATTAATTTTAATCACATTCACTAATATTTTTGGCCAAAAACTCAGTTGAACATATTAGAAATTAGAAATTATTAGGATTTATAATATATAATCCATTATTATTAATTTAAATAATATAATTTCTATAAATATAATTTAAAATTAGTCCCACAAACATGTCGTGATAGCGAGTTTTTTAATAAATAATGTTTAAATGTTTGGAATTTTTTTATATCCAATTTCATTGTACAATTGGTTCCAATGATCTAAATTGGATTAAATTATTATAAAATAATCTCATTTCACATTAAAACCAAATTAAAATAAAATTTAACTATATAAATAAATTATATGGAAAATTGTTTTGAATTAAAATTTATTATTTTTCACTATTCATCCAAAAATGATATTTTTCTAAAAAATACCTAAAATTCACACTATGTTAATTTTGAAATTATGAATTAGAAAATGATTTTAATTTTAAAAAATAAAATTCCCAAATTTTTTTAGAAATTAATTTTATTATTCTTTACAGGAGGACATCAAAAGAATTTTATTTTAAGAAATTAGTATATTCCAACATATAAAGACTTTACAAAAAATTGTATTTATTATTATAAATATGGTTTATCTATATAAAACCATTATAAATATTATTTTAAAACATGTTATTGATATTGTTATTACTATGCTGAACGTCTATGTTATAACTATCTTGTTTGAATAATTATAATAATAAAATGATATTTCATAGAAACTCGGTGTTGCATATAATAATGCCAAGTCAGTATTAGAGGTAGAGCATGTTTATATTCGTGTATCATATAATGAAAATTCTATACAGTGTATTATGATACAAACTACCTCAAAGAAAATTAATTATTCAAACAAAAATGTTCACAAAAAACTCTGGGTGATACAAAATACATGTTAGAATTATAAGGACTGATATTCATACAATACAATGATGATAAATGAGAAGAGAAAATGAGAAAAATGTGATGTGTGACTCAACTATTTTTACATTTGAAATTTATTCAAATATGAATCAAAGATGAATGTAGAGGTAAAATACGAAACTTATTAAAAATTTGAGTTATATTAGAAAGGGATAGAGATATATCAAGTATTTAATGAATATAAATTTTTATATCCACTAAAGAATAAGATGTTATGAATCAATATATAAAGAAGAGAATTATTTACGATGAATAAGAATAAATTATGTTATTGATATTCACTATACATCATTAGACTACATGCATGATAAGAATGTGTGAGGTCCAACCTAAAAAATATATATACATTTAAATTCAAAGGAACCCCGAGTCATCGTTTTTGATTCCAGCATGCGAGGATGAAAATAATTCATATTGTCAAAGAGGGACACATGAGGTTCACTACTAATATAATTCTCAAGGATAAGGATAAATAATATATTCTAATAATATAAATAAACATTAATATATGGATTTTATATTGCTTGGTGGCAGTAATTAAAATCAGTTCATGGTCATACCATCTCCTATGATATCTTTGAGTAGGAGAAGAAAACTATGCAGGTGGAAAAAATAACCAAAACAAAAAAGGCAGTTAGTTAACCCAAATATGAGTTAATCCTCATTTATATACACTAATGTTTTCATTTTCTAATTTACACTTATATATCTACATACATAATAAAAGAGAGCAAAAGAAAGTAATATTCACTCAGTCAATAAATGATGAATTGTTAAAGGTAAAAAAGTTAAATTTGATTGAAATTATACCAAAAATAATTCACCCATATTAGTGTTGTACAAATTAATTTTTGTTCATAATTAATAGTATCATAAATAAATTACAACTATATTATAATATATTTTTTGATTCTCTCTAAAAAATATAACATAGAGTTTACTATTAGAGAAATTATTTCAACTATGGATAAAATTTACACCTATTAAAAAACACAAATGATTAAATGGGGAAGGATGTCATAATGATAAAATACATTGATCACTTATATAATGTTTATAAAAATCCAATTTTAATATGTTAAATCCTGAAAACCTCTAAAAATGAATTAATACTAAAATAAAAGCTAATATTTACAATTTTTAGATATTGAATAAATATTATACCTTTGGTGAATTTAATTTCTTTAATTAGGGAGAGGTAATTATAAATTCAAATTATGATTGTTCCTCTGATGAATGCATCAGAAGTTCTAAGGAACTTATTTCTTGATGATATATTTGATAAGGAATATGGTTATTCATGTGATTAATTCAATATAATACAACAATGATTTCCCAATGACGTTTCTTTATTATTCTTTTTATCCATTAAATAATAGTAATAATAATTCTATTAGCATAGAAATAAATAAATGATGATGTATAATTCTTTTCCCAATGAAGTGTTAGAATGGGAAAAATTACTAGTCTAATGGATACAAAATCAAAAGTTTTTTTATTGATATAATATACTCCATAATTATGATGGATATATATAAATAATAAAATGAAAAAGGAAGAGGAATTGAAAAGGATATAAGTAAATAACTAAGCATCTAAAGAAGTTTATGTTTTGAAGGATACAAAACCAGAGGGAAAAAGAATTGTGATTTAAGTGCTTGTACATTATATAGAAGAAAAGAAGAAAATTTAAAATGGTAAGGATGAAAAAATGAAAAATTATAATGAAGATAATGTAAAAATTATGGATTTATAAAAGAAAATAAACCCTATAAAATTTTTATAACTTTATATTAATTATGAAAAAATAGAATTAACTAAATACAAGAATTTCTATATAATTCAAAGAATTACTACTACAACACATTTTTATAAGGGAGTATATTATGGAACAATATCTCTAACTAGTAGAAAAAAATTCCATGATATTATTTAGTGTTCAATATATAGAAGCCTAAAAATTAAGAGGTACCATCCATTTTAGTTTCCTTTTTTTAATATATTTTCATATGGAATGCATGAATAAATTAATAAATATACAAAATGGATGATAAATAAAAAATTATACCCAACAAAAAATTAATGGTTGATGATATGAAGAGATTTAAATTAGGATCCCTAATAGATTTTTATATAAAATCTAATTAACCAAAAAACACATTAATTTTTTTTACTGATCTATATTCAAATCCAAAGATTATGATCTGTGGGAATCATTTAATGTCAAAATTAGTTTTAACCCAGAGCACTATGTTATTTGAATAGTGTTTTTAACATTAAATGAATAGGGAATTACACATTTCTGTGATGAAATTAAGAGATTATGAAACAACAATAGGTGATATGGGATACTTTTTATACTCCAAATATAATTAAAAAAATTGGAGAATAATATGTTCTATGAAATATAAATTATCACATGTGTGATGTATTTCTTTCTAATCGTGAATCAAAAATCAATAAAGATAAAATATCATAAAATCCAATAATGAAAATTGAGATAGGTTCTGGAAATTAGATGATGGAGAATGACAACTTCAATATTCCCAACAATATTTCAATGAAAGAAATAGGTTGGTTTACCTTGGGTTACATGTAAAAAATTTAATCAAGTATGACCCAAAAGATAAATAATGGTCTCATTTCACATGGGAGAATATAGTTACTTTATGGATGAATATATCATAATATAAATTATTAAAAACAATCTATGTATATTGACATAAATTGATGTAAGATAAAACCAAAACGAAATTGGTCAATAGTAAGAACAAAGGGATTAATATGGTAAACGACACACATGAGAAGACATTTTAAAGGTCAAATAATTTTTAATATTTAAAAGAGAATATCAATTTATCATTCCAGTCGATATAGAAAGTGTAAATAACATGATTAAATAAAAACTAAAATAATGTTTGTAATGGAATGAAATTATTCTACTTAAAGATGAGTATAAATTTCACGGAATTTTGAGAATAGATAATACACTTGGATCTCCTAATAAACTAAATGGGAGGTGCAAGATGGTTGGAAAAAATTAAAATAAAAGTATAAAAAGTTTTATAACATGAGAAAAAGCCATAAATAACATGATTGCTGATATATATTTAATTTAAACATTAGTGGTTCATTTTAAATTGAAAATACTGCACAGTGAAGTAGTAAGGGCATTAATGCTACCCAAACATCGATGAATTCCATAAAAACTAGCATGTTGAATGCTCATAAAATTAGTGATGATAACCAAAGAGTATCATGTTAGGGAATTTATTTCCATCATTCATTCTCACACTATAGAGAAAATGAGATTCCATGTTACTCCCTTATCATTTATTTTATATTAAAATCCTGGCCATGTAAGGAATATATAGTGATTCTAGTTCGCAAATGATGATCTTATAATGTGATGTAACATTGAATAACTTTTCTAAATATTGTAAAGTATCAATCCTAGTTTGATTAATAAATTTTTAATATAAAGAATATATATTGAATGGATATTCCTTGATGAAGTGGAGTAAGAGATCAACCATTTGGTTGAGTTAATCTTGGTGAGGTACCTAATTCATGAAATTTAAATAATCATTAAATTTATGAAAGTTCATGGGAAAATGATTTATGTGGGATGTATCTATATTCTCTAATACATGTTTATATAATAATAAATTTTGTTCTTATGGGGGTTGTATTCATTAAATAAATGACATGGAAAAAATAAAATATGGATAATAACATTGGGATGAATTCTCAAACATAATACAAAAAAGTGTGTTTTAATAATGTATGTATATAAGAGGGTAAGATCATATGTTTCTATTCTAAATTCAGAACTTTATCAATCTGAATTATTTATATTCAGTCTAAAGATATATGGAAATCTATTCTATAAGGAAGAAGTTATCAATTTGAATTATTTTGATTCTATATGATTATATATGTACATCCCTTCAAAGATATTTTGGTAATTAAATTTAGGATATAAAAAATTATTTTTGTTATGAATAGATTTAATTCTAATCCAAAAAAAATTATTTATACATTGAGGATAGTTCACATATACATTGAGTGGCAAACATTATAACCCATTTCTCAATATTTAAGTGATACCATAATATTCCTCATAAATGTAGTATGTTATCAACAAGGTGTAGAGAAGAAAATTAAAGATATTAATATAAAATGGTGAAATATGTGAATCGGTTAAAAAAGATAATATGAATAGTATAAAATTAAAAGAACATAATAAAAAGTCATTTCTTAGTTTTTGTTGACAAAAATACAAAGGGGAAATAGATTATCCCACTTTTTGGTTTCTGTTTTATTAAATTTCAATTGACATATAGTGTAAACATGGTTTCAATATGTTGTTATTTTGTCCTTGAAGAGGTTTGGAGTTCCCAAGAATTATGAGAATGAGATAGAAGATCCCATGATTGAATGAGGTTACCATTTACTTCTAAACATGTTGAAAGAAATGATATTAGAGTTCTTGAGATTCATTAATTTTTGGAAATTATGTTTCCATTCTTATGTTTAATAAGAATAATATATGGTATATTTAGACATTTTGTGAGTTTCGTAAGAGGAAATTGTGTTTTATATGACTTCCTAAAGAACATTTTTTGACTTAAATGTTTTTATAAGATATGAAAATGTATACATTTTTTATTATTTCCTTGTATAAATTTTGAGAGGAGGAAATTTATTCCAATTTTATAAAATATGGTGGCTTGTATGACCTTAAAATATATTTCATATGATTTATTTGTTTGTGTGGTTTGACAATGTATAGTTTTAATAACTTATGGGATGGATGCTAAGTTGTATTTGTATAATTTCACAATATATGTAAGAGTAAATAATTATACCATTATTGGTAAGCTCAACTAGACAAGCAGTCTAATAAATTTTAGTAAAAATCCAAGCATTGATCTATGATCAAGATAATATCTTTATAGTGGTGTAAAAACATAATAGTTCTGTTAATGTGTGATTTGTTTGTTTGGCGTGGATAGGTATGTGAAGGGTGATTAATGCCCAAAAGTGTGGGTCAATACGATGAGAAGAAGAAGTGAACTAGATCCCAACAGAATTGATCCATGTATTTTTGTAGAATGTAGTGTAATAGTTCAATGTATTTCTTAAATAGAGTATAACGTTGGTTAGATTTTTTGTTTCATGTTCATCCATTTTAAAATGTTCACTGTTAATAATGAAGATAAAACTATTTTAATTATTCTTTAAACTTTTATAGCACCACTATGTTTATGTAATTATCTATATTTCTTTATTATTAGAATTTGAAGTTCCAAGGATCAAATAGAAACAGCGAATGTGGGGTTGAATTAATTGTTCAATTTTTGTAGGTTTCAAAACCTTTTGAAACATAACCCCTGCAACCTGTTAAAATTTATATCATTATATAAAATTTAGTAAATACTCATGCTTGAAAAGGTGGGATATAAAAAAAGAACCCAATATTTTCAAGGTTTGACCTCGGAGTGGGAACCAACATCCTTCCCATAGCCACTCCAAGTTGTCTATAGAAATCCACAATTACGAAGAAGTGAATAAAACATATGCCAAATCCAATTATACACCATATATCTCCAAAAAAGAAAGATAATTCTGACTCCCATTAGATTAAAATGTTTTATTATAAAACAATTGAACCAAACAATAAAAAACATACTTTGTTGAATATACTCCACAATTGCTTAGTCTGAATCTTCAGTCCATTTTTCCTAGATCAAATTTTATTTTATAAGAATGTTGGATATTATTTTCACAAAATGTTGGATCTGAATTTTTCAGAATGTTGGATGCAGTTGTTTGTAGAATAATGGATCTGATATTCTTTGAATGTTGGATCAGATTTACACTGAATGCTGGATCTAATTCTCATAGAATGAGGGATATGGTTTTCTCAGAATGATGGATCTAATTTTCTCATAATTTTAGATCCAATTTTCATAAAATTATGGATCTAATTTTTTGAGAATTCTATATACAATTTTCATAGAATCCTGGATAAAATTTTCTCAAGATTGTGGTTTCGATTTTCACAAAATACTGGATCTAATATTCTCAGAATACAGGTTCTGATTTTCATAGAATACTGGTTCCGATTTTCTCAAAATACAAGATATGATTTTCTCAAAATACTAGTTCATATTTTATCAAATACTAATTATGATTTTATCAGAAAAATGGCTCCATTTTCTCAAAATGCTAGATCTGATTTTCTCAGAATGTGGTATCCATTATTCTAAATACAACGTTGGATCCAATTTTCAAAATATGTTTGATCTACTTTATTTAAACTATATGGTAAACTCAAAATTTGATAGAATGATCAATATATTTCTTCTTTAGTCAGATATAAAATTTCAATTTGATTTCTCCTATGCTCTGCCTTTCATTCATATGTTGAAAGGATCAAATGACTGAATGATCTGAATGATAATTTATAGGCAACTCGAATAGAAAAGGTTGGGAACTTGAAATCCTTCCTACTTTCTTAAATCTCAACACACCACAAATATCTTGCATTAAAAACTTCATCCTTGTATTTGTAAAACCACCTTAGGTTTTTTTGGGATTTTTGAAAAATTGATTTTTCAAGTTTTACGTCCTAAAAAACTGTATTTTTTCTTTCTAGTGAACCTGATTTCCATATATGTTGGATATAATTTTAAAAAAAAATATTGGATCCAAATTTCTAAAGATGATGGATCAGATTTTTAGAACAATAATTCTAGATTTTATTTTCATAACAACAATGCTGGATCTGTTTTTCTGAAGATACTAGATCTGATTTTCAGAACAATAATGTTGGATCTAATTATCTGAACAACAATGCTGGATCTAATTTTCTAAAAACACTGGTTCCGATTTTGGTTACTTTTTAGTGAATCTGAATCAAACCTCTCCCCCATTTCTTCAAAAACAATTATCAGGAATGTTTTCTTGATTGTTGAGAACTTCTTGATTAGTAAACAATCATTTTATTTATTTTAGAATGTATGAAAACATTCTAACTCTTTACCTCACTTCCATGAACAATCATCTTCAAATAAAAAATTAATTCTTCAAACAAAATAATTTTTTTAAACTTCATTCTTTTTAACTCAAAAACTTCATTCTTTCTCACATTTCTGCAAAGCAAAACCCCCATCAACCAATAAATTATTCCTACAACTCTTTTGAATCCATTAATCTAAATATAAAGCATAAGGATAAAATTCCTAGATAGAAAAAAATTATTATATATAAAAAGATAGTAGTCAACAAATAGAAAACTTTTTTAAAACACTATATAGGTTCTTCAATCACCCCCTTTGGATTTATTGATAACCCCCATAAACAACTTTTCTGACTCTCAACATTTTTCACAACTCCTATTTTGTAAAAAAACTCAATATTTTTACTTTTCTAAAAACATATTCTTTATTAAATGATATTCTCATAACACCAAAATACTGGATAAAGTAATGTTTTTGAAGAAATTTCATCCCTTAGTGGCATGAAAATTTTTGTCCATGTAATGATAAATTCCCATTGACATTTATCTTTATCTCTATAACATTTCTTTTCCTCTCTCATTTTTATTTTTTTCTCCCAAGTTATATGATAACCCCAACATTAGATTCATAAAATAAAGCTAAGTAAAATTTTCCTTCAAAGTGTAGAGTTGATACATGCACTCACCATTTTTTAACATAATTCAAAGAACAAAGGGGGTGATTCCTTAAGATTTATTGGAATTCATTGGAGGTGGATGAACATGATGTTCCAACCACAATTCCCCAAATATTTCATTATGAATTGATTATTTAAAGATATCATCATTCTAATACTTTGTTGAAATGTATTCCAACAAAACAACACTATAAAAGATTTCTATTTTATAAAGTGAAACATTATATCAATGGGTTTTGATCTTGAATGATGGACCGGATTATTAGAAATATATATTAAACTCTGATTATCACAATGTATATTCAATGGTTGCAAAAACTATTACATTTCAAATCATATAGTTGAACATTCATCCACAACATTTGAGTACACGCCTATATAGTTTTAACATAGTCTATTTGGATATGCTAAAAGTTATTGAACATTGTTTCTTACTATTCTACCTCACACAACATTCACCCTGAGAAAATGTTCCTCCTGAGGGTGACTTTAAATCATCACAATATCTTTCCCAATCAATATTAGTATAACCAGAAAAATTTATTTCACAATTACTTTTGTATAAGAACCCATGTGAAGTTTTTTATTTGAAATATCTCGGAATTCTTTTTACTACCAACATATTTGATTCTTTTGGATTTCATTTATTCCTAGAAAATAATGCCTCAACATAAAAAATATCAATCCTTGAAGCTATAAGGTAAATATGACTTCCCTCTATCTTCATAAAGTCTTTCTGATTCACACTTATTCTAGATTATCTTTTCTCAATTTTGTGCTCCCTGAAATAGGAGTTGGAACTTCTTTGGATTCATTAAATTAGAAATTATTTAACAATTCCCTCGCATACTATTTCTGAGATAAGAAAATGAGTTTTTTCCTTTCATCGAACTCATAAGCCAAGAAAAATTTTATTTATCCAAACATTGACATTTCAAAATTCTTCTTTATTTCCTCTAAAAACCCTTCACAATCATTTACTTCATCCCATGAAAAAATTATACCATCCACATAAAATTTTTAAATTAATATTCAAGAGTCAACATATTTTACATACTTGTTGCTGTCAACTTTTCCCTTCAAATAATTCATCATTCTAAAATAATTTTCAAGATTCAAATACCGAGCACATAGAGCTTGTCTTAGCCCAAAAAAATATTTCATCAATTAAAAAAAATTCATTCTCATCAAGTAGAAACCCACATGGTTTCTCAATGTAAGCTTCTTCCTCAATCTCACCATTTATGAAATTTGAATTTTCATCCATCTGATTAAATTTTTAATTATGATGTGCATCAATTGAAAGAACCATTCTTATAGTTTCTAATCTTTTAATTGGGGAAAAAGGTTCATCAAAATGCAAAACTTCCACCTTGGAATATCCTTTAAAAAAAGTATTTCATTGTTTTGTAAAACTACTCCTTTATCATTAAATTTGTTTCTATAAACCCACTTAGTTCCGATAAAATTAACATTTTCTAGACTTGGAACAAGTTACCATGTTTAATTATTCTCGATCAATTCCAACTCTTCATTCATAGAATCCTTCCATTATTTATGTTAAATAGCCTCTAAAACAGATTCTGGTTCCACTTTTGAGATAAGTGAAATCTGATTTTTTAATCTCAAATTTCTTTTGGTTCGAACCAGAGACTCTTGATTCCCAATAATTTTTTCAGATTCAACTTGATTTCATAAGGTAGGAAATCTGAAATTTTTATTCCCTGGATGGAATTTCCTTATCAAATGATTCTTCAAATTCTTCTTAAGAATTTTTTGATTTACTTTCACTATTTTTAAAATTCTCTAATTGATCCTCCTCCGCATTTTCAACATCTTCTGTTAAGGAATATAAATTTTCAATTATATTCACATCATATGAGTTTAACAAATTTTGTAAATGTTTGTTCCAACATTTGTAATTTCTCACATTTGGTGAATAACCCATGGAAGCTCCTTTTTCACCATTCTAATCAAACTTTTCCGAATTTTGTTTTTTTTATTTTGAGAAAACATGGATTTTAAAAAACGCTGATGTATTTAAATGATGGTTTTTTGTTATAACACATTTTATAAGGATTCATGTTGGTTTTTGGTCTCAACACACATCTATTTTGAACATGAACAACAGTACTAACAACTTTTCTCCAAAAGAATTTTGAAATTTTGTATTCACCTAATATACTTCTTTCTATTTCCACCAGCTTCTATTATTTATTTCTACTACTACATTTTTTTGGGGAGTATACGGAGAACTAAATTAATGTTTGATACAATTTTTTATTAGATAAGCTACATAAAAATATTCTTTTGGAATTTGATACCATTAACTATTCACAACTTCTTTGTGGAAACCCCCATTATATACCAACATATTTTCTGAAGAATTTGAAAATATGAATGGCCTTTGACTTGTGATTTATGATCATGGTTTTTTTCATCCAAGTGGAATCATCAATAAAATTGATAAATTACAAGTATCATTTTTCTATTGATGTATCATTGGTTTACATAAATCATAATGAATAAGCTCGAGTGGTCTTGTAGATTTAATCTTAACCCTTTTATGACTTGTTTAGTAATATATACTTTCTAGAAAGTAATGACAACATATTCATCTCTTCTTTTCAATTTTGTAAAATTCTGGACAACATCATCTTTAGAATGTTTGTTCATTTTTTCTATCTAAGGTAGTCATTTTTTCATTGCCACAAATTTTTTTTCATCTTCAACACTAAAGTAACAAGAGTTATTGAATTATCCTATTTGAATGAGATTCCCACTATTTCTTTCTCATTTTGTAATTAATTTTCCATCTTTCAAAATTTTAATGATACAAGAATCCTTTTCAGTGATTAAATATTTTCCATCATCATAAAGTTGACTCACACTAAGTATGTTATGTTTTATCCCATCAATAACTAAAACTTCCTTAGATTTCAATTTATCGGATTCAATCTAAGTCATTATGATTCCTTTCATTTTTAAGGAACTATCATTTCCAAAAGTAACTACTCCTCCATAATGACTTTTTGCATGTTTCGATATTTTTATATTACCTATCATATGTGAAGAGAAACCAATATCAAGTATCCATGGGTTTTCCCTCTTACATGCTTTCAATGATGTCTCAACAACAAAAGCTCTTTCCTCGTCCTTTTTCTTTTCTGATTTCTTTTCGTTTCTATCATAAAAAAATTGTTCTGGAAGGTGTGACATACATATTTTGGCATGATGAATATAGTGATCACGTCATACAAAAAATTCTTTGCGGCATTCAATTTTATTTTTTATTGGAATGTCTCTAACATCTTGAGAATTTACCTTTTCATCTTCCCGTAAGTTAGGAAAGTTAGTCATTTTTCTTTCACAATTTATTCTATGTTTCTCAATCATTATTTTGATTAAATATTAGTTGTGTCAAAAATTATATGCTACATGTGTATATATTTCACAACACTAGAATTGTACATCAAATATGAATTTTCTGTTCAATAAATATCTTTCTCTATTGAATCATTATAGTGGTTTGTAACTTCTTTCATCTCTAACATGCTCAGGTCGGGGGCCATTTTTTCTTTTGAGTGAGTTTTCTAATTTAGTATAATTGATAGGATTATTAGTTCCTTTATCCATCCAATCTTTCCTGATACATTTTCCAAAACCTAAGATATTAAAAGAATCAGATGAAAAATTATTTTTGGTAAGAGAATATTTCACCTGATTCTTATTTTGAGCCTTCTCAACAACTATAAATGTCATAGCTTTTACTTATTAACATTTTTTAAAGTTATCATTCTTCTTACTCAAGGTACTTTCGAACTCCAGATGTTTTTATTACAACATGTTAACCTATTCTTCATTAGAGTTATGTTTCTTTATAAGATCTTCAATCATGTTTCCTTGTTCAACAATTCTATGTTGGTAACATAAAATATTCTGAATGTTTTTATCCTATAGCATTATTAAATATTTTCATCCCTCAAAAACATCTTCATGATATTTCTTTATTACTCTAATTTCATTCTTGAGTGGTTTTTTATCAAGACATTCAATAAGTTTTCTTTTGAGCTGAAAATCTCTATAAGATTCTTCACCACCTTCTTCACTATCTAAGGAATCTTTTTTTCTTAACTTTTTCAATAAAGGTTTGGAATTTTTCTGAACATTCATCTTCAAATGAATTTTTTTCCATTGATTCCAATTCAACTATCTTACTAAACATAATTCAGTTGTTTCATATAAACTTCTTCTTGTATCTATTGTAAGACTTTTCTTCTTTATCATTTTTTCACTTCTTCCATCAAAGTTTTTCATCAGATTCATCTTGATATTATCCAACTTTCTTCTTGAGTAAATTCATAGAGAAGTCTCTATTTTCACAAAACTAAAACAATTTGAGATGAAGTTTACCTCCATACTTTCCTCATCCACTTTTATAGTTCTTGGATTTAAGAGACATGATTTTTTCATTCATCTCATCAACCTCTTTATCTTCATACTTACAAGGTCTTCTTATTCAATATATTGGATTTTCATCTTTCACATAGCTTCAAAAGCCATTTAATCTTTGAAATTTTTTCAAAATATTAAGTCTTCCCTTATTTCATAACTAATAATAAGGTTATGCAATTCATCCAAAGATAAAACATCCTTTTCATATAAAGAAGAAATTTTAGAATCAAACATGTCGGGAAAGTCTCTCAAAAGTTTTTTCAAAATTATAAAGTTTTCAAAAAACATCTTTGAATCCCCGAATATAGTAAAAATAATAATTTCCTCTTGTAAAATATGTATCAATCATATTTTCATATATCATCCCGATGCATTCAAAATTATTATTCCCTAATTGTATCATTCCTTAGATTTTTTATTCCTTTCGAAAACACTTTATAACTTATCCAGTTTACTTTTTAATGTTTTGGGACACATCACCTTCTGATAATCATTTTTTGATAAAGACTTTTGAATATAATTTTTATATTTTCCATGAACTTTTATATTTATATTATTAGAAAATGTTTTTGGATAATCATTGTCAATTGGATTAAAACCAAAAGTAATAACATAAAAACATCAAGGCCAAGAGATAGTATATAAGGAATAATCCTATTTTTTCATCCATAATAATTATCCCATCAAATGTAGGAATTCCTCTAATGTTGATAGAATTGATATTATCTATGATAATGATTCAACATGGGAACATGAACAATTAGATACAAATAAATGGTCCAAGGATATAATAATAATTGAGAGTGGGTGGAATCAATTATTCAATTTTTATAAGATTCAAAAAATTTAGAAACTCATCCCCTTCAACCTATTAAAATTTATATCCTTATAAAACTTTAGTAAATACTCATGCATGAAAAGGTAGGAATGAAAAAGAAGTACACAAGATATACAAGGTCTGACCTCAGTGTGAGAACCCATATCCTTGAAATTGCCAATCCTGTGGGTCTTTGTAAATCCACTATAATGAAGAAGTGATTAAAACATGTGAAAACACTCATTAGAACATTCTATATCCTGGTAAAAAATATTATGATGACTCCCATAATTTTACAATGTTTTCTTAAAAAAAAGTAAATCCAAAAAAATAATAAATACTTCATTGAATCAGATCCATAATTTCTCTGTGAAAATCCTCAGTCCGATTTTATTGGATCCAATTTTATATTCTCAGAATGTTGGATCCAATTTTTGCAGAATGCTGGATCCGATTTTTATAGAACGACTGATATTATTATTTTATAATAATGGATCATATTTTCTCGAAATGATGGATATAATTTTTCAATAATTCTATATCTTGTTTTCTTATAATGATGGATCTGATTTTCACATAATGCTGAATTAGATTTTTTAATAATTCTGGATTCAATTTTCTTATAATCCTAGATCGAATTTTCTCAATATCCTCAATTTTATTTTCTCAAAATCATGCATATGATTTTCTTAGAATACAAGTTTTGTTTTCATTATAATACTGGATCCAGTTTTCATAGAATACTAGTTCCAGTTTTCTCAGAATACTAGTTATTATTTTCTCTAAATAATGGTTCTGATTTTCTTAGAATACTTGTTTCGATTTTCTTAGAATACCAATATAGATTTTCTCAAAATACTGACTCTGATTTTCTCATAATTCTTGTTCCAATTTTCTTGGAATGCTGGATAAATTTTTTCTAAAGACAATGTTGGATTCGATTTTTATAATATGTTGGATCCACGTTTCTTAGAACTATCTACCAAACTAAAACTGTAATATAATTTTCAATAAAATTATTTTTCATTCATATGTGAACTTTCTTTTTGATTTATCTAGCACTCTTCCTTTTCTGTGTATGTAGAATTTTGAAAATGAAAAAAAGATCTCAGCATGTATTTATAGGCAACTCGAAAACTGAAGTTGGGAAACCCAAAATCTATCATTCTTCTTTAAATCTCAAAACACTACAAATATATAACATTTAAAACTTTGAAACTGACTTCGTCAGAACTCCTTATATTTCAATGATATTTATGCAAAAATGAATTTTAATTTTTGATGACAAAAACTTCCTGAATTTTACTTTTGAGTTTTTCTAATTTCTATGTATACTGGATCCAATTTTTAGAAAAATAATGATGAATCCTGATTTATGAAGATATTGGATCTGATTTTTAGATCAACGATGTTGCAACTGATTCTTAAAATAATAATGATGGATCTATTTTTTGTTTCTTTTTAGTTAATCTGAATCAAAACACTCCACCATTTCTTTAAAAGCTTTTATCATGAATGGTTTCATTATTTTTTTAAACTAATTGATTAGAAAAGCATTTTCTAATTTAGTTTATAATGTATGAAAACATTCTAACATCTGACTTCACATTCTTCAACAAACCAATTTACCAAGAAAATGATTTCTTCAACCAACAATTTATGTGTCAAAAACATCATTCTTTCTAACTTAACAACTTCATTCTTTCTCGTATTTTAGCATAGAAAAACTCCCTACAACCAATAAATTCTACCACCAATTATTTTGAATCCCATGATCTGAATCCGAAGCACATGGATCCTATTCTTAGATAAAAATAACATTCTTATATAAAAAGACAGTTTTTAACAAAAAAATCTTTGTAAAAACTCCACAAAGGTTATTTAATTTTTTTATTATAATAGGATATTTAAGAAGATAAACTATTTGTTAAAATTTTATGATAATCATATCATTATTTTGATAAATGTTCCACCGTGTTTTAAGCTGTAGAGATGTCAATAATAACAAATGTTGAGAGATATAGTAAAATAAAGAATCTAATGCATCAAGGTAATATAGATATTAGTAAAGGTTTCTACCATATAGTTATAGATAATGTGAATTATTGATCATAATGTAAACTAACATGTAATAAACTACCATTAGAAGAGTATAAGATGAGTCAATGTAGAGACTCATATCTTGACGTACATTTCCATTACATTACATTTGCGGAATACTTAGTACATAATAAAAACACGCACACAAGGATCGTAATATTTTAGTTTCTTTGGAAACTCGGAATATAATCTTCTAATACTAGTGAAAGATCTTCAACATCTCCCTTAAATATCTTCCTTTTTTACCTAAAACCTTTCTTTATATCCTGGGGAAAAGAAAACATAAAAGGGTGAGATCAAATGCTCAGTAAGGGTAAACAAAAGAAATATCAATCACATCATATACATAAGCACATAACTTTTGGAAATCTTAACCTGCAAAAGATATCAAAATTTCATAACATGGGATAAATTATGGCAGTGAAATGTAATCACTATAATCATAACATAAAACATGAAACGTTGTGCCATACACACATAATCATAGAGAATCATTTCTTATTAGTCAAGACTCATTGTCAAGACTATCTTAGTGGACAAAGTCCATTTCTGAACCGAGTTACCCTTGTTTCAGTCCTGCTTCACTGAACCGGTATAACCTACCATTCCGGCCATGTCTATCTCATTAGATATAAAATCTTTACCCATTGCATTGGAGGGAGATATAGGTCCCACCCATCTCATAATGATACCATTCTTATGTGTGCCATAAGATCATAAACCATACATCATAGCATAAACCATGAAATAAAAATGGGAATCTCAAACATCATGACATCATAAAACAATTCTTATAAGATAAAGGAATTCATAAAAATAATTCTATCACAACATAATCAAATAAATGTAATAATAGGGATGAAAACAGAACCCTTTATTATCTTAGATTGAAAATAATTTTGATAAAACACTTGAACTCCATTCTTGAGGAAAATATCCTTTCTACTTCAAAAACACTTTTCCTTTCTTAACATGTCATACAATTTTAAACTAAAAGAAGTTAAAAAAAAAATTTGATAACCTGTAAAGGAATCTTCTTGTAAATAATGTTTTAAAAATCCATTCATGCCGTATAAGTTAAAAAAACATTCTTCTCGTACTTTTGTCGGAAATGTCAAAAAGTACCTCGTACGAAAAATGGCAAAATATTCCTTTCATATCATTTACTAAAAACACACAGAAGGGTAAAATTGGATATAAACTATTGTAGAAGGATATAAATATTACATATTGAAGAAACATGGATGTGGATGATAAAATACACCCCAGTAAATTCCAAAGTATAAACAATCTCGGATAAAAATGAGATTGTGATATTTCCCTTACCTTAGGTCTGACATGCATTGTAAGTGTCCGAACCTCCTGTATAATGATTTAAATAATGTTATTGACTTATTCCAGAATCATACTTATTTTTATGATATCATATATGGTCATATTCTTAGCTTCTTAGTAGTAATATTTCATTGCTACTTGTTATTCGGGTGTTTATAACTTTTTGTTCTTATGCGTGTTTTGTCGAATAAATTCTTATTATTTTCTTTAGTTTATAGATACCTAATTTCCAGAATGGTATTAGTGTAATATATATAATATTAATTCAATTCAATTCATTTATATAATCATTATGAAATGAAGATCATGTAGAACGAGTCGCATCACATCGTGGAGACGGTATTCTGTACGTACGCACGAGTGATGATATCGTTCCTATGATCGTGGAATTGTATTGGAGTATATGTACACTATTTCAGAATCAATATCACTTTATAATAGTCATATATAGTCATTATTTACACCATTATACCCATCCAAGTAAGGTGGTGGTGGAAAACAGATTACACCACGGCGTGGAGACGGTATTCCGTACGTACGCACGCGCGGTGATTTCTTTTTCCGTAGGATGGATAGATGGTGAAATAGGGTTGTTTCATACTTATAATAACATATCAGTATATGAGTTATAATTATGTTATTATTGCATAATGAAACAACTAAAGAAGAAGAAGTGGAAGAAGAAATAAAGATGAAAGAATCGGTAACGGACATTACCTCTTCTTTGAAGTGCTTCTTTGAGACCTTCTTTTAGGGCACTAAAATTGGTATTTGAGGAAGACCAGAACCTCTAGGATGTTTCTAGGGAAGTGGAGAGGAGAATTTGGCAGGGGGTGGCCGAGCTTTAAGGCTCAATGTTGTGTGAGGAAGAGAGGGCGGAGGTTCCCTTTTATAAGGGAGGAGAGGAGCACCTTTGGAATAACTAAAAATATTATTTTATTATAAAGTCAAGTTCGGTTTTAAATAGCTCCAAATTGATTTATTTCGACACTAAGGTAGAGATGGGTCGAAAGCCTCTCATCCAATAGAATTTAGACAAGTTTAGGTTCCTATTTTAACCTTATCATTTAGATTTAACATTAAGTTAAATAATTTTACTTTTACCGTATCTTCTTGTGTTCTTACACTATAAGTTTAATAAACATACTATAAGAAACCAAACGAATCCCAAATTGTTTATTATTAATATATATAACCTTATCTAAGTCATTTGTCCGAACCTTATATTTTTAGGAATAAAATAACAATTAATAATATAATATTTGTTTTAAAAACTATTTTATGTTAATTTTGACACTATTTAGAAATTGATTTTTGTAAAACTCATAACAGAATGATAAGTTAAAAAAAGGTAATTAAATCAATAATAACATGTCATATTAACCTATAAAATTAGTGGAATTCATAAAAAGTCTCAAATTACATTTATTTGGGTGTTTATAACATCAATTATGTCAATATTTCATTAATAAGATAATTATTGCATCATCATTGTGTCATAATAAATGAAAATTATTTAATCCCTAAAAATTCTAAATAAATTCCTATTATGTAGATAATTGTATTATATTTCTGGAGACTATTCATGTTCTATGTTTCATGAATTTTATCACTAGAGTAAAATTATTATACTTATATAATTTAAGAAAGTGACATGTTGTCACATTCTTTGGTTTTAATAATAATTAAATTATTTTCATTGAAAAAATTTAATTAAATGAATCTAATCCGACCCTTAGGTGATATCGGTCGAATTTTAGTCATCCAATAGGATTTTTACATTTTTTAGTGTAATTTTAAAATATTATATTTACCCTTAATTACCTGATTTACCATTAACTATGGTAAATAAAATTTACCGTAGTTACTATTCATAATTCCCAAAAATAAAAAGTAGCTTATTAACATAATTTGGACCCACTGATTCCAAATATGGAATCCATTTTTCCAAATTCAATACACAAAATATGCAGAAATTAAATTAAAATTAATAACATTGTCGAAAGAAAACGGGTTTTTCATTAAAACATTGCAAAAGATTGAATTGATTTTACCTACGAATTCAAGGTAAAATCAATGCTAATGATATAAATTATATTAAATGGTAAAAATATATTCTATTTATACTTTAAAACCATTAAATATTATAATTTAACCACATAAGATATTATGATGAAAAAAGTTGTTTTTAATTAAAATATAGCGTGTTTTTACTATTCATTAAAATATGAAAGTTATCGAAAAAATATCAAAACTTTATCTAATGTAAATTTTTATATCCTGATTCAAAAGAAGAATTTTATTTTGTCAAATTGAACATATAAACATGTCAAAAACTAGATTTGAAGTGGGTGCGCCATCAAAAGGCGGCAAAACTACATTTTTTTAAAAATACTTATTTTACCCGAAAAATTTATTTTATTCTTATACCATGTTCTATAAATGTGTAAGATGAATAATAATGTTATAAAATTCAAAATTTAGTTAACACTATTCATATTGGCTAGTTTATTAAAATATTATAATAATATATCATTGTTTATTAAAACCCAGTATTGCGCACAACACACGCTATCGAGGAAGGTCGTGATTGCGTGTAATGCAAGCCAAGTAAGGGTTGCGTGTTGTGAAAGAATCCTTAATTCTTTCGTATAACATAATACAACCATATTTTATTTATACATTGAATATATATATACTCAATTTTGCGTAGAATAACTATTATCAAAATTGTGTGTAACACGATCCAAGAATAGTGTTGCTTATACTGCAAGCTAATACGGTGTTGCGTATAGCTCAAGGTAATCTTGGTGTAGAATACAACACAAGACATTAATCAAATTAAAATAATATTTTTCATAAAATCTCGGGGTTTTACATTCTACCCCCCTTAAAATGAATTTCTCCCTCAAAATTCGTTGGGGTTATAAATGGTTTACTATTCGAAAGTTTCGTTAATAGAAACCCACATCGTAAAAAGGAATACCAAAACCAATCTTTAAAAACAAAAGTATGAAACGAAACGGTTACCAAAATAAACTAATCACTGGGTTTCCACATAGGTGAAAATATGGATATGGAAGAGAAATCTAACCATCATGTTCTGATGGAGAGTGGTAGAGAACATGGCTATGGAAAAGCTAGCAATCACAAAGCCATAAATTTGTGACGATCTAAGGTACAATCTGATTCATCAGATATAAGAGCACTAAGACAACATTTTTGGTTTTCAAGATCATTTCCCTAAAGTTGATGAAATTGGAATTAGAAGAAATACTTTCTTGATTTTGGTATAGTCTCACCATTTGTCGTTCTTTGGACAATTTCCACTTCATCTCTTAATGAAATGAAGTTGAATTTGTCATTCGTGATGTGTTAGCAGATCATGTGATAGAATGATGGGTCATTCCATCTCTTTCAAACAAAATGTTAGCAAAAGTTATAAGTCCATCTTATGGTTAATCGTATATGGTTCCAAAAATGAACTTATACTTCATATATCATACCGCTTAATAAAATAAAAGTGGTTTCTACTAAACAGGGACTTCCTGTAGGCCAGTGGTAGGCGATAAAGGCCAGTCGCACTTCGGTTGTGGATTCGATTCCCACAGCCTTGTCCGACATGATGGGCTGTCGCCCGTCCTGCAGGTTGTCCTTTTTCTAAAGCTATATTACTATAACATCCCATCAATAATATCGAAAAAAACGTTTTATCCTAAATTATGTCCAACATAATCCATTATAATCAATAGGCTTATCTAAAATACTTCGGTCCAAGATCATAGTATAAAGAAAATGATTACTTGAAATTCCGTCAACCAAGCATGTGAATACCATCATTTATCCCCCATATATCTTGTTGGTCACATTCCAATCATGTGAATACCTTAATGATGTATTCTCTTGAAAAATGAATACCCATTAATCCTTAGTGAAAACATGAATGCTATCAAAAGTTAACTCTTTCCACATACCAAAATCCAAAAATTCTATATACTCAAACCATGATATAAACTTCTCCTTATATCAGTCATGAGCTCATGAATACTATCAAACATTTAATTTTCTCCTTATCCCTTCATTATTTGCATATCATCTACATTCCAAAAATATATGAATAACCTTTCATGGATACTAGTAACATTAATCATACACTTTCAAAACTCAAGGAAAGACAACAGTGTAACAATCCATAGATGTCTCTTTATTCCATAGTAGCATGAGATTACTTATACAACATTACACATGATAAACATGTAATCATTCCACTACATTCTTAAACCATTGACCGAGCTTCAACAATTCTTTCATCTCACATATCATTTGTAGTCTCTTCATCATCATCCACATAAATACTACCCATACGACCATACTGATTCTCTTCATGAGACTTTCCCTTAAGGCATTAGTTTGCATAATGCCCGTACATTCCACATTTAAAACATTTAACCATTGCTGATGTCATAGCAATACCATTATCCTCATCCCTGGTGTTAACTGAACCTTTTCCTTTACACTTAATGCCTTTGTGTCCTTCTTTTCCACACCCAAAGCATCTTCCAGTTCCTTTGAAACATTCTCCTTGATGCCTCTTCCCACATGATTTACATAGGGGAAATTGAACACTCTTTCCACTATGATCATCATGAAACTCCATCTTTATCTTATTAGCCGAGTCAGGAAACTTACCAAATTTTACTTTATTGATCATGTTATGAGATTGCTGATTCGGCATAATAATGATGTTTGGACTTCCAAATCCCATTTCATTTGGTTTCTCATGAAGAATATCATTCCATTGTCCATCATATCTTCCATTATTGTGAATCATCTTGTTTCCAGCCATTTTCTAAAACCCAAAAAGAATAGTGTGAGAGGAAAAAATCATAATAAAGGGGGAGTAACTTCAATATCTAACATCTTTGGTTTAATCTAATATAGTTACCATAGTTCTAGGACTATATCCTATACGTATACTTATCCTTAGGGACATCCCTAGACATACCTTAGAAATATATCTAGGGATCTCACTAACGTTTTCGCATCCTAGTTTCTAAAGGTTGACTAAACTTTTCCCCTGATACCAACTGTAGAGACCCGTATCATGATTTACATTGACATTACATTACATTTGCGGAATACTTAGTACATAACAAAAACACACACACAAGGATCGTAATAGTTTAGTGTCTTTGGAAACTCGGAATATAATCTTCTAATCCTGGTGAAAGATCTTCAACATCTCCCATAAAGATCTTCCATTTTTTTACCTAAAACCTTTCTTTATATCCTGGGGAAAAGAAAACATAAAAGGGTGAGCTCAAATGCTCAGTAAGGGTAAACAAAAGAAATATCAATCACATCATATACATAAGCACATAACTTTTGGAAAAATTAACCTGCAAAAGAGATCATAATATCATAACATGGGATAAATCATGGCAGTGAAATGTAATCACATTAATCATAAATTAAAACATGAAACATTGTGGCATACACACATAATGATAGAGAATCATTTATTATTAGTCAAGACTCATTATCAAGACTATCTTAGTGGACAAAGTCCATTTCTAAACCGAGTTACCCTCGTTTCAGTCCTGCTTCACTGAACCGGTATAACCTACCGTTCCAGCCATGTCTATCTCATGAGATATAAAATCTTTACCCAATGTATTGGAGGGAGATATAGGTCCCACCCATCTCATAATGATACCATTCTTATGTGTGACACAAAATCATAAACCATACATCATAGCATAACCCATGAAATAAAAATGGGAATCTTAAACATCATGACATCATAAAAAAATTCTTATAAGATAAAAGAATTCATAAAAATAATTCCATCACAACATAATCAAATAAATGTAATAATAGGGATGAAAACAGAACCCTTTATTATCTTATATTGAAAATAATTTTGACAAAACACTTGAACTCCATTCTTGCGGAAAATATCATTTCTACTTCAAAAACACTTTTCCTTTCTTAAAATGTCAGAAAATTTTAGACTAAAAGAAGTTAAAAAAATAAATTTTATAACATGTAAAGGAATATTCTTGGAAATAATGTTTTAAAAATCCATTCATGCCGTATAAGTTAAAAAAACATTCTTCTCGTACTTTTGTCGGAAAAGTCAAAAAGTACCTCATACAAAAAATGACAAAAGATTCCTTTCATATCATTTACTAAAAACTCACCGAAGGGTAAAATTGGATATAAACTATTGTAGAAGGATATTAATATTACATATTGAATAAACATGGCTGTGGATGATAAAATAGACCCAAGTAAATTCCAAAGTATAAACAATCTCAGATAAAAATTAGATTGTGATATTTCCCTTACCTTAGGTCCGACTTGCTTTGTAAGTGTCCGAACCTCCTGTATAATGATTTAAATAATGTTATTGACTTATTCCAGAGTCATACTTATTTTTATGATATCATATATGGTCATATTATTAGCTTCTTAGTAGTAATATTTCATTGCTACTTGTTATTCGGGTGTTTATAACTTTTTGTTCTTATGAGTGTTTTGTCGAATAAATACTTATTCTTTTCTTTAGGTTATAGATACCTAATTTCCAGAATGGTATTAGTGTAATATATATCATATTAATTCAATTCAATTCATTTATATAATCATTATGAAATGAAGATCATGTAGAACGAGTCGCATCACATCGTGGAGATGGTATTCCGTACGTACGCACGAGTGATGATGTCGTTCCTATGATCGTGGAATTGTATTGGAGTATATGTATACTATTCCAGAATCAATATCACTTTATAATTTTCATATATACTAATTATTTACACCATTATACCCATCCAAGTAAGGTGGTGGTGGAAAACAGATTACCACATGGCGTGGAGACGGTATTCCTTACGTACGCACGCGCGGTGATTTCTTTTTCCGTAGGATGGATATATGGTGAAATAGGGTTGTTTCAAACTTATAATAACTTATCAGTGTATGATTGATACTTATTTTATTACTTCATAATGAAACAACTAAAGAAGAAGAAGTGGAAGAAGAAATAAAGATGAAAGAATCACTAACGGACATTACCTCTTCTTTGAAGTGCTTCTTTGAGACCTTCTTTTAGGGAAATAAAATTGGTCTTTGAGGAAGAGCAGAACCCCTAGATTGTTTCTAGGGAATCATAGAGGAGAATTTGGCAGGGTTTTGACGAGCTTGAAGGCTCAAAGTTGTGTGAGGAAGAGAGGGAGGAGGTGCCTTTTTATAAGGGAGGAGAGGACCACCTTTGGAATAACTAAAAATATTATTTTATTATAAAGTCACGTTCGGTTTTAAATATCTCCCAATTGATTTATTTAGACGCTAAGATGGGTATGGGTAGAAATCCTCTCATCGAATAGAATTTAGACAAGTTTAGGTTCCTATTTTAACCTTATCATTTAGATTTAACATTAAGTTAAATAATTTTACATTTACCGTGTCTTCTCGTGTTCTTACACTATAAGGTTTATAAACATAATATAAGAAGCCAAACGAACCCCAAATTGTTTATTATTAATATATATAACCTTATCTAAGTCATTTGGACGAAGCTTATATTTTTAGGAATAAAATAACAACTAATAATATAATATTTGTTTTAAAAATTATTTTATTTCAATTTTGACACTATTTAGTAATTTATTTTTTTGAAAATCATACCAGAATTATAAGTTCAAAAAAATTTAATTAAATGAATAATAAAAATTCATATTAACCTATAAAATTAGTGGAATTCATAAAAAGTCTAAAATTACATTTATTTGGGTATTTATAACATCAATTATGTCAATATTTCATTAATAAGATAATTACTGCATCATCTTTGTGTCATAATAAATGATAATTATTTAATCCCTAAAAATTCTAAATAAATTCCTATGATGTATATAATTGTATTAGATTTCTGGAGACTATTCATGTTTGAAGTTTCATGAAGTTTATCACTAGATTAAAATTATTATACTTATATAATTTAAGAAAGTAGCATGTTGTCACATTCTTTGGTTTTAATAATAATTAAATTATTTTCATTTAAAAAATTTAATTAAATGAATCTAATCTGACCCTTAGGTGATATGGGTCGACTTTTAGTCATCCAATAGGATTTTGACATTTTTTAGGGTAATTTTAAAATATTATATTTACCCTTAATTACCCGACTTACCTTTAACTATTGTAAATAAAATTTACCGTAGTTACTATTCATAATTCCCGAAAATAAAAAGTAGCTTATTAAAATAATTTGGACCCACTGATTACAAATATGGAATCCATTTTTCCAAATTCAATACACAAAAAGATGCAGAAATTATATTAAAATTAATCCCGTTGTCAAAAGAAAATGGGTTTTTCTTTAAAACATTGCAAAAGATTGAATTGATTTAACCTACGAATTTAAGGTAAAATCAATGCTAATGACATACATTATATTAAATGGTAAAAATATATTATATTTATACTTTAAAACCATTAAATATTATAATTTAACTACATAATATATTATGATGAAAAAAGTTGTTTTTAATTAAAATATAGCGTGTTTTTACTATTCATTAAAATATGAAAGTTATCGGAAAAATATCCAAAATTTATCTAATGTAAATTTTTATATCCTGATTCAAAAGAAGAATTTTATTTTGTCAAATTGAACATATAAACATGTCAAAAACTAGATTTAAAGTGGGTGCGCCATCAAAAGGCAGCAAAACTGCATTTTTTGAAAAATACTTATTTTACCCGAAAAAACTTATTTTGTTCTTATACCATGTTCTAGAAATGTGTAAGATGAATAATAATGTTATAAAATTCAAAATTTAGTTAACACTATTCATAAAGGCTAGTTTATGAAAATATTATAATAATATATCATTGTTTATTAAAACCCAGTATTGCGCACAACACACGCTATCGAGGAAGTTCGCGAATGCGTGTAATGCAAGCCAAGTCAGGGTTGCGTGTTGTGAAAGAATCCTTCGTTGTTTCATATAACATAATCCAACCATATTTCATTTATACATTGAATATATATATTCTCAATGTTGGGTAGAATAACTATTATCAAAATTGTGTGTAACACGATCCAAGAATAATGTTGCGTATACTACAAGCTAATACGGTGTTGCGTATAGCGCAAGGTAATCTTGGTGTAGAATACACCACAAGACATTAATGAAATTAAAAGAATATTTTTCATAAAATCTCGGGGTTTTACAGTCAAAATAAAGAAAAACATGAAATGGATGGAGGATATAATATTCTATTAACAACAATGTGAATGGTTTTCCAAAAACATGAATGAAAAGGTTTCCATGTCATATAGATAATCATGATGAGATTAAAAATTATTAACTAGAAATGAGTATCATTTCACCACATTGTATAGGAAATCATGGTTTTAGAAAAGAAAAATATAATTGTACATTTTTTATGATCATACTAATTTGTTTGTTAATAACATATGTATTTGATCAGATGACCTGGAGGAATACTACACTGATTGTAAGGCATTGATTTATGATACATTTTTATAACCATGAATATGGGAGATTCATATTTCTTCAAATTCCTATCATACTAAAATTTGTAATGCTTCACTATTATCTAAATAGGGATATATTTTTGGGTATTAAATATCTATGATACAAGTAGTTTTATGAATGAAAAGAAGAAATGATAAGTGGATGGAAAATATGGAGGGATATCTCCTGAAACAATTTGATGAAGAAGGATAATTTCATGTGAAAAAATAATGATCAACATCCATGATTGTGATATGAATAATTTATATTCATAAATTTATTCAATGTAATAAATTTTTTTAATATATTTGGGGTGATTTATATTAAATATATTTTGAGTTATTAAGTATAATTTAATTGAATATAATATTTTTAGAAAATAGATTTTTAAGTAAGATTGAATAATAATAGAAATTGAGGTCTTTTGTTTAATTAGAATCAATCTGTGATAATTGAATGGAATTATATTCATGATATATAGTGGATAGATATTATATAATGAAAGGGAAAATAATAAATAGTGTATCAACTATATATACCAAATCATATTTAGAAAACTAATAATATTAGGAAAACAGGGAGATGATATAGTGCTCATTGGATAATTTAGGTATCAATGAGATAGAGAGATATGTATAAAAAATTAAAAATTAAAAGTAGTTTCAATATTTAATAAATAATAATAAGTGATCCTATGATGTATATAGAATAAACTTAGTTTGTTATAATGAAGAAATGAATGAAGTCTGTTTGATGGTGTATCATTGGATTTAACAAATTCATAGAAGGTGATATGTCCATAATATAAAGTACATATGCTATAATAGATTGAATAACATTGAGGAATCCCATATTTTTGAAGATAGTGAGGGAAGATATGATCCATAATACTCAAAAGTGACACTAGATTTTCACTGTAGATTTAATTTATATATTTTATTCTAAATCCCATAAACTGGAGATATATCATAAAAAACACTTTCATTCATTGAACCAAGTTGTTTCAAGAAAAATTAGTTGAAGTCCATAAAATTAATCAAAAGTTTATTGATAATAAGGTTGAATCAATGAACATGCAATAATAACCCCAATATACTAGGGATGTAGTCATTTTTAAAAGGATATGAACAATATCTATAGATCGTAGTGTATTATTTAAATTAATTTATCTTTTATATAATTTTAACAAATATAGTAGATAAAAATATACAGATATACTCTCTATAAATATGTTTTGTGGTGATACAAGGTTTGAAGTAAACTAATATTAAAAATATACTGAAACTATTTTAAACTCTCCATTCTTATTATTGATCCTAACAACAAATATGTTTAACACTTTGTATAATTGTACAAATGAAGTATTATCATATTTCTATTAATGGATATTAATTTATAATTCCATTTTCTATGAAGGTCTTATGGGTTTGAAATATACCTAGAAAATATGTTTTTATACCTAAATAATGTTATCTCCACTATATTTTTTGTGATTTATATATAATTTTATGGTCTTATTGTTTGATAGTTTCTATCATAGGTCTAAAATGAGTCAAAAATTAAATCATGTTCAATTTTAATCCCCTTGTGCTCTTATATAACATGAAGTAAAAATTCCAAAATTTTGTTGGAGGAGGTGTCACATCTATAGAAATAGGGTGTGGGATTTTTTAGGTGTACTGGAATGCATCTCAACTATATGACCCCAATCTGATTAGTAAGGGATTAAATGGGATAAATGAGTTGTAGAAGAACTTATTTACAATTAATAACTCTAGTAAATGTTGCATGTGGAGCCTAGTATATTTTCTCCACCATTTTCTCCCACTGATATCCAATTTGAGGTGGCATAAGATTGATTTTCAAAAATATTAATGGTTTAATCCTTATGGTGTAAATTCATAATATTCATCTATCACTAAATATTGATTGACCAATGATCCTATCTCAGAGTTGGTAGAGTTGATAGAATTTAAACCATATGGATTATCAGGTCGATACTGTTGGATACATAGTAAAGTAAAGACATAATATTTTTATGTCACTTATATCCAATAGGATTATTTACTCTTATAATCTCAACACTATGACACCTTAGTTACAACTACTTATCTTTATATTTGGAAAACATTTAATATTTTAAATGGGTTTAAATTCATTGGGTGGTGTGTTGGTTATAAATATACAAAAACAATTTAGTTTCTCATTGGTTAAAAATTTCTATATTGGTGGTAGCTGAGAATTTTGTGGAATAACATTTTTTTAATTTTCCAATGATGTGAGGTATACAAACCCAAATTAGTGGGTTTGGTGTAGAACATGTATCAAGTGGATGTCTCTTTATTACATTCATCTACACAAGGTTCATGCTTTTGGTTATCCAAAATGATGACACAAATAAAATCATAGAATTGAAATATGTAATATATATTATATCACCATTCATGTTGAAAAATTATTTTTGAGCCTCTAAATATACATTGAGGGAAGAAATCATTATCATCCTTGGAATTAACTTTATCTACTGTCCATTTTATCTTACACCCCATATAAGGCTTCATCTCCACTCTTTGAATAATTATTCTGTCAAGAGAATCACATGATAAATTCACTAAGTGATGTCCAAATAATGGAGGAAGATCCTAAAGCCTGAGGTAATGTGATGACAGTTCCATTTTATTTAACATCAATCTTGACAATGCCAACTTCCTTATAGGATGAGGATGGGGTAATCATGAAACCATCCATTAAAGATAGGGATTTCTTGGTTACATGACCATCACGTATTAAAGAAGTTTCATCTTTGATGAATAATGTGGTGGTTATGGTTTTAAAATATTTCCTTTCCCTCTAGTTTAAGGTTTCTCATGTAATACTACATAAGAAATTTCTGTCATAGACCTCTTGACATTTTATTCCTTTATATAGCCATGATAAGGATGAGGTGCATTTTTGGGGTAACAACCTCTTATTGTTGTGTATTTTTTGTGGTTTAAATATTAGATTTAAATAATCAAGATTCTTATTTGAACATATTAGTGGAATGAAGGATGATACTATCAGTGGATCACTCTCACTAATAATAGTCATTCTGGGCTTGGTGTGATCTTTGATTTTATATGACAGAATTGTTTTAATATTTTCTTCCCAAACCTAAAACATTTCTTTAGGTGAATAACATTCATATTTCTCCACATAGAGGAATATGTGAGCCATTACAAGGAGGGAATTGGGTTACCTGGGGTTCTTAGGGTAATGATTTATTGAGAAGGTAGTGAAATGAATTGGATCGATTTGATTTCTTATTATCTTTATGTGACTATTATACTCCCTATAAAAATGATATTTTTCATTGAGGTGATGGGCATTTTTTCATTTATTTTCGCATATATAATGTATGATGTTCTTTTTTTCAAATTCTAGAATGTCCCAACACATGGGGGAATCGAGAAAGAACACACACTTTATAATTTCCTCAATTTATTCCTTACACATGATCATTTCATATTCCTTATCATTGTATAAGGGTTACTCTACCCTATTTGACCATATTGGTTATTTTATGATATTTTTTTACAGGGAATGGGAACACATGAAATCTACTCAATTACATCAAGGGGAAAATAATCTATGGTATATAATGATGATAAATGTAATATTTGGATAAACTAGTTAGTGATGAGTCATTAGTTTTAATATTCCTTGAATTATCTAGTTCCTCTATGTTTGAGGTAACAACATTAATGGTTTCAACATAAGGGTGGTTTTCATAAAGATATTGGATAAAATTGTTTTTAGTGGGGTGATTTCAATGGGTATTATGGTTAGCACCTCCATAGACATTATCTTATATTTCAAAGGGATAAACGTTGTAGTTACCAACAACATGTGGTTTTGAATGTGGTAATAATTCCAATTAATTAATATTCATATTTATAGTATAAATTTCTATTCACTAAACATATAGAGGACCATAATGGTCTATTTTCATATTTCTATTTAGAGGGCCTTCATGGCTAGTACCCTTGGAAAAGAACCTAAATTTTTAGTCCATTAAATCATAAGAAAAATCTTTTTGGATTTGATTTCTCGAGAAGAGAAGTGGATACAACAAGTTTTTAGGTAGTCATTGAAATATGATGAAGGGCCTCAATGTTTATTGTATTGAATTATAAAAAAATATGAGTATTATATTGGGTTATAGTATAACCATAATGATAATTTTTGGATCTTCAAGACTAGGAAAATGTGGTTTTAGTAACTATCATGATCTGATTTTCATACTGTGGGAAACAACCCTAGGGAATAGGAATCCAATAATGAAACATTTTTATAATCATTGAAATATGATGATAATATTATTAGATGTATTTTAAAAATTACGATATTCTTTACAACAAACAACAGGAATAGAAATATGATATTTCGTATGGATTTTAGCCATATTTTAAAAAATACTAACACCCTTCTTGAGAGAGGATATCAATACCTGACAATTCCCCAATGGGGTTCACTAGTATATGTTAATTGGATTTATACAAATTGGCATCAAAAAAATCATTAGAATTAAATTTTTATATAAATTTCTTGCAAAATCAACTAGAGAGGGAATGGATATGATCTTTCTCCAATGATATTGCAAGAATATACCAATGAGATCCTATGGTAGTGGCCAAGATTTTCAACCAACCCTGAAACTAATACCATGATATGAAAGTGAAATTTTATAGAATACGGTATATAATCCTACCCTTGGTCTATATTTATCAGATGGGTACCCCTCTTTTCCTTTAGAATGGGAGTCATAATATGTCCCTACCTTGGAGTGCCTACTAGAACATGGTATTGAACTCCCTTGATATTGTAAGTAATATAAATTTATCCATGTCCCTTGGTGGCCCACAAAACTTATTTTTTGAGAATATGTTTCCCTTCCAGGTTTTGTAAGATAGAATGGAAGGTATAATAAATGATGCCAGATTTCTCTTAAATAATCACCACAATTTGTTGTTGGGGTTATTTGATTGAAAACCCATTATAATCCAGACCCTGATATTTTGATATAAGTTACTCTCATTGGGACCTCCTTCTTGGTTACCTATTAAAAATAAATATTTTTGAGATTTATTGGTTGGATTCCATATCTTGTTTCTAAGTATATGGGTTCCAATTACATTGTTAGTGGCAAAGAATAGTAGGGTCCCTACAAGAAATTTACTAAATTGTATTGGCTCTATAGCTGATATTAATGTTTTCCCCCCAATGTAACAGGAGATAAAAATGATCAAAATCCATGTAAAGGATCTAAAAGAGGTTGTAAATTATAGTAAAGGCCACAGATTTCTCGATAAATCATCATTAATAAGTCTATTAATGGGTATTTTCCTCTTATAGTATCTCATGTTCCTATCCAATGTTGGGATGAATTTATTGAGTTGATACACCAATAATAGTGCATTTTTTAGCTGACCCTGAAGCATATAGTATAGTGGTGGACTCCTCCCAATTGGTGAAGTTATATACATCATCAGACCTAAGGAATAAGTCATGATCTATAGATGTTCAGTATAAATAGCTTATAAATTTCCATAAATACCACTATGTTATAATGGTTAGATATAGTGATATGATTCATGGAATCATGTGGACATTTGGATCCTATTAATCAACATAGAATTTATAAAAGGATTGAAAATGGGTCAAAATATAAAAACAAGAAGCATATCAACACAAAATCACAAGAAATATTGGTTTGTCAATCATTTACTCATTTAAAAGATTCATGTTGTGTGTAGAATAAGTTTCTAATTAAAAAAATACCATTATAAATTTTGATACCGATAAAAACTATTTTCTAAAGACATCAAGTCATTGTGGTTTATACAGGCATGCTTCATCTTGCACATTGGTCATGAAGATTGAAGGTTTGTATCATGAAACCCTTCTTATGGGAATTATTTACTATGCTTGGATGCACTTATAGATTAAATATGTTATCATGAATGATTCACAGTTCTTATTCATAGAATAGTTACCTCTAGGATGGGGATGGGTCAAAACCATTCATTGATGTGAACATTCAAATGCCACAGTGTTTTTGCAATTCCCCAATATTATTTCAAAAACATTCTTGTAATTTGATAAAATTTTGAATATATTGCATCAAATACCATACTAAACTAATAAAATCCCACATAAACAAATTAGTTTGAAAAAATATTATGAGAAAATATAAACATTGATACATTATGAGGATGAAATATTAAAAAATAATTGTATTATATAAAATTTAATAATTATATATATATATATATATCAGTGTGTGTGTGTGATACGTATTTTAATTATTATTGTTGTTGTTTTATAATGGTTTGATGTATTTTCAGAATTAAGAGAAATATTTCAATACTAATTTATAAATTAAATTTAACTATTGCTTATTAAACAAGTAATAAATCATAAAGAATTAGGAATTGAATCATTTAGGGATTAAAAATATTCCATCAATGAATTATAACATTTCTATAATCGATTAATTTTTACCCAATTGATCAATATTGAATAATATGAAAATATTAATAATGAATTAAAAAAATAATCAAACTTTCATATTTTCACATGCCATTGAAAATGAATAAATATTTTTTCTGCTATAAAAATACATTTTTTAAACCTATTTTTTGTGACATTCATTTAGATAACCAATATTTTTTTTTAAATTATTTAATTTATACTAATAAATTGGATTCCATATTTTTAATAGTCATATATATTTTTTAGAAATTTTATATTTATTTTTAACGCAAAAAAATGTTACCAATGTTTCCATGATAAATTAGTTTTTTATGACTTTTTTTTAAAACACTATGTAATTTTATCTAAATTAATTAATTTTTACTATTTTAATCGATGAATATAATATTATATTTAATCATTTAAAAATATATATAAATACTAATTTATTTATTACTATATATGAAAAAAAAACATAATATATATAAATTCATTTTGCTAAACAAATTTACATATCTTATATTTTTATTTTAAAATTAATTATTTATATTCATAAAATGAATTATGTTAAGTGTAACACAAATTGATATTACTAAAATTCATATTTTTTAAATTATGTTCTAATATTATTAGTAAAATAAATTAATTTAGCTGAATATATTTTAATAAAGGTTATTAATGGTTATGAATGGGTTCCATAACTTGCTCAAATTTTATTAAGGTTTCATAACATAAACTACTTCTTGAATTTCATTATTAGGTTTTAAATTAATACTTGAATTTATCATTAGTATTTCCCAACATAATTCACTTATCACCCAAGAAATTCTATTCCTACTCCATACCAACCATTTAACTCTATAAAAAATCCACCTTTTCCCCAATTAAAGGAGGGAATATCCATGCACATCTAGACATACATCAAATTTTAAATTCCCTTGAATATATTCCCATTTTACCTCTCCAAGAATCCCTATCCATCTTTTAAATACATTTTTTTCATTAAATGTCCCTCTCTCCTCTATTTACAATAAGTCCTTCAAGAGAAGACTCAAACCCTCAACGTGAGTATTGTCCAACCATTAGTTATTATATTTATCTATAAAACATTATATAAAAAACATATATTTTACACTATATTTTAATTTAATAAGTATTATTCATATATTATTGTTTTTTATGACTATCAAATAATCATTCCCTATATCCCCCCTTCTATAGATAAATGAAAACATTGTTCATGTGTATTTACATACTACCATCTCAATGAAAAACGTGTTCCTTTTTTCACAACCACCTAACATGGATGGTTCAAATAAGTATTTAAATTATAAAAATTATATTTATAATATTTTTATTATTATAAAAAGTTAAATCATTTTATAAAATCATTCCACTCAATGGAAATGAAAATTGTTATCTCTGTGTTCATCTAGACTACCTCCTTTCTAAAGATACATGTTTCATTTTTCATCACCATCATACATGGATGGTTATAAAATATATTTTAGAAAATATGATATTTATTAGTATTATATTTGTTAAATATTTTTTAATGGATAAAAAGTAACCATCCTTATAAACTAATTTGTTAATTTCTGTAAATTACCTGAAACAAGTTCGTAATGTATTCTATTATCACAAACCATGCCAATAGTTTTAATCAAATAAACAAGGTGAATCATAAATCATTGAAAAAAAAATATATTTAAATTAAATTTATATTATATAAATTATGGACACGGTATCTATGAATAGTGTTCAATGTTGATAATACGAAAAATGAAAGAAATAATTGATATAACTAACATCCGATGAAGGAAATAATAATAAACTAACTTATACATTTTTTATGATTTATGGTAATTCTGGAATATAGAATGGAATATATACATGAATAAGGCTTTAATATATATTATTATGATTTTTATCTTTATTATAACTATCACAAACCAAGCCAGGTTGACCTTGAATCGGTCACCCAAGTCGGTCTACGGCATGGCCTGAGGGGCGTTCCCAATCCCCACGGGTTGGAAACTAGTGTTGGGTATCAAAATAAACCAGTTGGGAAGGATTTGGACCATAAAAAAGATAAATAATCCTAAACTGAACAGGAAGATAAATAAAGGAAAATAAACTGAACAATTTGGAAGTGGAAAAGGGTATAAATGAAGCAATGTGACATACCTCATGTGAAACTATGGGTCACCATAGAATGTAAACTACACATGCTCAAAAAAGTGATCCAAGACTGAAACCTGCAACTAAAAAGTAAAGTAGATGTGAGCACCGAGATGCTGTGTGGGAATTCCAAAATATAACCTCATCCTATTCCCCTACCTATAGTAAGAAATCGAATCATGCCAGTTTGAAAATAAGTTATAATAAAATAATGTTGGTCCTTTTTTCAATTTCAAGTTTTCATTTTCAAGTAAAGCATTTCTCCCCCACTACATTTTCAAAATAGGTTCCAAACATGCATTAGCTTTTCAAAATTAATGGAACCCGATTTAGATTAAAATATGGTTTTGGAAAATAAGACATCAAGTAGGAAACAACTAAAATGAAAAATTATATCACAAGTGTCATGTTGAAAATGATCACCGTGGTTAATCCCTATAGGTAGCTAGAACAAGTGGGACCCCAGTGACCTCATACCTTGGTGCAAAGTTGCATAGAAAGCACAACCCTCAGAAAAAAAGGCCTAAAAATCATGACCCTTAGAAAATGTGGTTTAGAAACCATGAACCTTAGACATTCATATGTTTAGTTATTGTTGATGCATCAATCCTGCTTGACGAAACCGGGACAAACCCCTATTGTGTCATCTAGCGTACTAATCCTGGTCTCACCACCTAGATACCCGAGTTTACAATTTTTCACTTTTTCAAATGGTGGTGAGTTTTCATTATCAAGCAAGCATATATGTACATAACACTTTATTCATCCAAAACTCATTTAACCGCACACCACCATTCTTCCTCCATAAGCGCATTCCCCCTCTTTCATGTCACATAATGCATAAGCCTCAAGGGGGGGGGTTTCATAAAACAATCCTATGGTGCCAAACAAGCTTAATTACATATAGGGAACATTTTTCACAACTAATTGGATGAAAGGCCAAACACCATTGGAAATACTTGTTACCAATTCCAAACCACGTAGGAAATAAATTTTCAAGAAATGTCACTTAAGACCAATGGCATTAGAAATACCATTCAATTTACAAAACAAAGGCATAATTATTTTTAGAAACTTCATTGTGATTTCATAGAATGTGTATGTAGAATAAATTTAAAACATATTTTTAAACAAGAAAGAAATTTTGAATTTCCAATAAAAGGCATAACCATAGGGTAACTACCTCAAAAATGTCATTATTTGTTGACGACCAATCAAACTAAAACATGGTGCATACACACACATAAATTTATACATATATATATACTACCCTATCTGCATTTCACATATTCATCATGCCATGAGGGAATATGTACAAAGAGGGAATATATATTCCTTACCCTATGCATGTACATGTAGGATACCTTGAGACCTGTGGCCCAAAACCATCATGGCGAGGTCCAACACATTACACATATAATTTAATAAAACAATTAAACGCATAAACATTCCATAAAATGTTTCAAAATAACACATCAAGGGTTTGTACCAATGACACACCAATTTATTATAAAACAAGAATCAATCACATAAACCAGAATTTCCATCTGCAACAGGAGGGTTCAATAAAGGTAATCAATATCACATCACAACTGCCAACTGGGCCTTCACCCATTTCATAAATATATTAAAATACAATTATATCAATCTGAAATTTCAAACACAATTCCAAAGGAAAGAATAAATATTTCCTATCATGACCACATAAATCAATGGAAACCCCATTCCCACTTTATAAAACAAAAACACCCCTTTTTACATGGAAACAACCTTTAAACACCAAATAAGTCCCCTGCTAACACATTTTCATACTCAAACCCACATTGAAGACACACACACAACAAAACAATATCCATACGTGTTTCACATATTTTATATGATTTATTAAACCACATAATAATTTTATAAAACAACCCCAAGTGGTATCATAAGACTTTGAATACAAAATCCCACTGAAAAACATCTTATAAGGCCAAAATCACACTAATAACATGATAAAATAGAATTCGCATCACTTGTGAAACATAATAAACCAACAATAATGTTTATAAAACACTAGAAAATGCTCATCATGAGTTTTCAAAAAACCAATACATTAATATAAAAATAAAAACACTACTAAACAAATCGAAATCATATTAAACCTTAATTAAAACTATAATCACACAAAGAAAATTCATCAAGGAGTATGGTAAATTATTTAAATAAGAAAATTAAATCATTAAACAATAATTATATGCAGAAACACTCACCTTCAGTGTCGAAACATTATATTCCAATGCAAAACTTCTTTCTCGCACCAATTGCACTGCAAAGAATGTAGTGTGAACCCAAAATAAAGAGATTCAACCAAAAAAACCCTAACCACATTAGTTTTCAGAAAAAAAAAATTGTAGGACTATGGGGAGACCTTAAATCGACCAGAAATGGATGGATATAATATGAGAAACCCATACCTTGAAGGATCGGAACAAGAATACGGTAGAAAACGGATTGAAATCTAAGCCAGAGAGGAATCTTAGAAGGTGGCGGCGCGAGTAGAAATGGCATGGAGGGGTCAAGCGGAGATGAGGTCGTAATGAGGGATGTCAACTGAAGTGAGGTCCATCCAAGAGAACCCACAAGGAGGGGAGATGCATCAGTGATGGGGGGAGGATCATCAGTAGGTCGTGTGAGAGGGAGGAAGGGGAGTGGTGCATGGAGAGGGTGGTACAATGCGGAGCATAGTGAGGAAGAAGAAGAGGGCAAGAAAGGGGGGGCAAAAATAAATAAAGGAATACACGAAAATAAAATAGAATAAATAATAATTTAATAAATAATAATATTCATATTCATAAAAACTTAATAATAACTATAATATTCTTAATAATTTTATTATTATTAACCGTAATAATAATAGTGATATTATTAAATTATTCCCATTTATTTTATTTTATTTCATTTTGATTTTAATATAAAAAAAATTAAACATTTAGAAACCAAAATACTAAAATATAAATAAAAATAACCACAAATAAATATGTCGGGTCAGGGTGTGACAATTCTCCCCACCACAAAAACTTCCTTCCCCTAGAAAGTTACCTACCCAAACGAGTAATCATACTCGAGTTCGAAACTAAATGAGTCCAACAAAATCACAAACTCGGTGTGAATTTCCACTCCACTAGTCACACCGGACCAACTCTAAGGGAATCTACAAAGAGAAGAGCCATCGGTAAACGAGGAGGGTTCTCCCCACCACAAGAACCAGACTAGCACAACCATCATTGAGACTCTCATCTCATGCCATCTCTGGTACTTCTGACATAAACCAAAGTGGAAACCACCAATAAAGAACAAGACTCCAACACAATCCAACACTGAAAGAAAGCATGAAAAGATTCATGGTGTGTCTCCACACACTATAAGAACCAGCCAGCTTAAGCTAATTAGCACCGGACGATATGGACCCAACACAAACTGACCAATGAACTCTTCACACAAACCAAACCCCCACCACATGAGGTCCTCAACGAAAGACCCCAAACTAAATGGAGGACCAAACCCCTTTTCATTATTTCCCAAGATGCATGTGGCTCCAAAATGAGCATATCCTAAAACAAAAATGGGTCAACAAAGGAGATATCCACACCAGAGAGACAATCATCTTGATACTTAAAACCATAAAGAGACAACCTTCAAAGATTACATTTGAGAAGGTGAAACTACTAGAATTACAGGAAGATGAGATCACCATGCCTTATTACAACCATGTTAAGGCAGTCAAAGAACAAAGAACACAATGAGAAAAAGATACCTTTATTCCTCTTACAGAAAAACAGAGCCTTTAAAGAAGAGAGAGATACAATAGAAAAATTCACACCGTCCCCATTTCAGTACTAGAGACAAAAATTAGTCCAAGGTACCCTAGACCCAATTATTTTTAACTGAATGAAAGTCCTCACTATGATACATGTGGTTGGATCTCTGGTGTCTTGAAGCATCTACTGCCTCGAAATCAAGAGATTGCATCCTCTGGTCAAGACTCCTTTTGGAAATGCCACTATCGGAACCTCTCCAGGTGTCCCAAATGGCCACACCGATGACAAGTCTTTGGAGGATAATGACAAGGTGGATTAAATTACCCAAACTGGCCACACTCGAACTAAACAAGAGGGTGGCCTTACTAATAGATGATGGAATTGACAAGAAGACTTGTGTAAGACAGGTTCCTTAGGTTCACTCTTCTTACCAGATGGGGAACCATCCCGAACTCCAAAAAGAATTGATCCTAGAACCCTGGATGAAGACCCCACTCAAGAGAAACATTAATTGATTCCACAATGCTACATCTCGAGAAAAGGGAATCAACCCCTCAGAATGCCCGATGTAAACCTTTACTATTTGTTGGCCTTGTTGGACACTCACGAGCTCTACAAATTTCCTCATCATCACTTCCTCAACTATAAACCATCAGATGAGACTGGTCTTAAACACCATATAAGACATGACATCATGATACAATACTAGGATCATCTTCTTCCATCAATTTGATGAGAAACCTTCAAACGAACTCAAACCAGCACGAGCTCTCATAACATTGGGAGTTCCCAATAACGTAAAAACATCAACGGTTTCACTAATCTAGTCCAATAAGTTCAATAGACCACGATCACCAAAGAAGATAGAGAATAATAGAAAAGAATTCAATTCCAACACTCTGCTAAGAGTCTGGGTAGGGCCAACAACTACAAGTGACTCATTTGAATAGTTTGGGACTTTTTTGGGTGAATACTCCAACATAAGAGGCACAAATCCAAAACAAACTCATTATAAATCAAGATTCCACACTTTAATAACAAACTCAAAATCAAACTCACATCAATATTCCTACCACAATTAAGTATTTCAAAACCAAGAACCCATGAAAAATAATACCCAACACAAAAAGAGAAAGCGAAAAAATTTCTCACTCACTTTTAAAAACATTTAAATTAACTTTTCGATAACCATTTTTCAGCAAACAAAACAACATAAGTATCCACCATTGTTATCCCATGAAGTCTCACATATACATATACCCTTGTGCTAGATCATGAACCCATCCACACATACCCCCAATTATCCTTGTGCCACATGTGTACCTCAATGTATGTTATCACTCGTTGGAATACCACGGGTCAATTAATGACACCTCTCATTTCTATAACAGATCATTCAACATAAAGTACAAATTCTCAACCAATTTGAAAATGTCACTTATCATTAAAGAAATAAATATTCCAATCTTCAAATATATCATAATTCACATTCAAAAAATTGTTACCAAGATCCCAAAACAACTTCCAAAACACCTCCCATTTTCTCTTTGAAACCACATTCCATTAAATGAAAACAATTTCCACTTCAAAACCACTTTCCCACTCCAAAACCACATTCCCTTTTGAAAAAACCTTTTTAGATGAACCATTTTTATTTTTGAAATCCACTAAAGTCAGTAAAAACAAATCCCAGACATAACTCACATCAAAACATCCAAAAATAAGGGACTAGTATCTATGCAAACCCAATAACAAGGCTTAACAGACCATGCTCTGAGTGAGAATCAACCACACGAAGTATCTTGAACCGTTAACTCGGGTTGTACATCAGTCGCTACTCCATGCAAGATCATCTGTAAAACCGGATCACTTCCTTCCTCATCCCTCATCCACACAGACCAAGAAAAAAGAAAAACTAAATTTCCATAATAACCTAGGAAAATCGAGTCTCAGGATGGGAAAAGCTTCGATACATCCTTCCCACACCTACCTCCGGAGTCCCGACACACCTAATCACCAAGATACCTAACACCACAAATAGAAATGGTCTACTCTAATACCATTTTATCACGAACAAAGCTAGGTCGACCGTGAACCAGTCACTCAAACTGGTCTGAAACATGACCCGAGGGGAATTCCTAATCCCCAGGGGCTAGTAACTAGTGATGGGCATCAAAATAAACTAGTTGGGAATGATTTGGACCCTAAAATTGTTAAATAATAATAAACTGAACAAGCAGATAAATAAAGGAAAATAAACTGAACAACATGGCAGTGGAAAAAAAATAGATGAAGCAATGTGACATACCTCATGTGACCCCGTGGGTCACCACAGAATGTAAACTACACTCGCTCCCAAAATCTATCCAAGACTAAAACCTGCAACTGAAAATTAAAGTAGGCTTGAACACTGATACTCTTATTAGGAATTCAAAAATATAACCAAATCCTATGCCCCTTCCTTTAGTAAGAAAACCAATCACGCTAGTTTGAAAATAAGATATATTAAAATAATGATTTTCCTTCTTTTAAAGTTAAAGTCACAAGTATTCATTTTCATGTAAATCATTTCTTTCGAACTACATTTTCAAAATAGGTTTCAAGCATGCATTAACATTTCAAAATGAAAGCAAACCAATTTAGATTAAAATATGGTATTCATAAATAATACATCAAGTATGAAACAACTAAAATGAAAAATTATATCACAAGAATCATGTTTCAAACAAGCACCATGGGTAATCCTAATAGGTATCTAGAACAATTAGGACCCTAGAGACCTCATACCTCAATGAAACATGGATTAGAAACAACGACCCTTAGAAAACGTGGCATAGAAACCACGAACCTTAGAAAAAATGACTTAGATACCCCGACCCTTAGTCATTCATATGTTTAGTTATTGTTATTCTGTCAATCCTGCTAGATGAAACCAGGATGAACCCCTGTTGTTTCGTATAGCGTTCTAGTCCTGGTCCACCCACCTAGATACCCATATTTCCCATTGTGATCTATTTCAAGTGGTGGTGAGTTTTCGTGATCAAGAAAACATATATGTAACACTTTCTTCATCGAAAACTCATCTAATCAGACACCACCGTTCTCCCTCCTTATCGCATTCCCCCTCTTTCACGTCACACATACAATAAACCTCAAGAGAGGATTTTCTTTTTTATAAAACATTATTAAGGTGCCCAATAGTCTTAATTACATAAAGGGATAGCTTTTCACAACTAACCGGCTAAAAGGCCAAACACCTTTGGAAATATTTATAACCAATTCAAAACCACATAGGAAATCAATTTTCAAAAAAATTCACTTAAGACCAATAGTGTTAGAAATGGCCTTCAATTTTCAAAACAAATGCATAATCATTTTTAACAACTGCAACAAGATTTCATAGCATGTATATATAGAATAAATGTAAAGCATATTTTTAAAACAAGAAATAATTTATGATGTTCAAATTAAAGGCATAGGCTTAGGGGACCTACCTCAAACATGTCACTATTTGTTGACGACCACTCGAACAGATACTTGGTGCATACAAGCACATGCATTTATACACATATATATATACCCCTATATATATTGAACATATTCCCTATTATATGAAGGAATATGTACAAAGAGGTAATATATACACATATATATTTGCCTTACCCTATGCATGTACATATAGGATACCTCGACACCCTTGGCCTAAAAGCATAGTAGAGTGGTCTAACGCACTACAAATATAGTTTAATAAAATAATTATACAATTAAAAAATCAATAAAATGTTTCAAAAAACACATTAATGGTTTTCACCAATGACTCACCCATTTATTATATGACAAGAATCAATCGCATAAACCATAACCATCATCTACAATAGAAGGTTTCAACAAGGGAAATCAATATCACATCACAAGTACCAACCGTGCCTTCACCCATTTCATAAATATCTTAAAATCCATTTCTAACAATCTGCAATTTCAAATAAAATTCAAAAGGAAAAAATAATTCTAGGAATTACCACATAAATCAAGGGAAACCCCATTCCCACTTTATAAAATAAAAACACCCCTTTTACAAGGAAAATCCATTTAAATGCAAAATAAGTCCACTCAAAACCTAGTAGAATACTGAAACCCACCTTTGAAGACATACACACACAAAAACAAAATCCAATTGTGTTTCACATGCTATGTAATATTTAATAAAACACTTAAGAATTTTATAAAACAAGCCCAAGTGGTATCATAAGACATTGAACACAAAGTCCCACTCAAAAACATCTTCTACAGCCAAACACATACCAATAAGATAACAAAATAGAATTCACAGCCCTTGCGTGACATAATAAACCAATAGATAAGTTGATAAAACACTATGAAAGGCTCAAAAAAGGTTGTTACAAAATCAAAACATTCATATCAAACAAACATGATACAAGACACATCGAAATAATATTAATCCTCAAGTAAAACAATATTCACACCAAGAAAACAAATCAATGAATATGATGAAATAATTAAATAAGAAAATTAATTCATTAAACATTACATATGTGCGGAAACACTTACCTTTGGGTTAAAAACATTGAATTCCGATACAAAACATCGATCACACACCAATTGCACTGCAAAGAACCTAGAGAAAACCCAAAATAACAAGATTCAATCAATATAAAATCCCAAACACATTAGGGTTTGGAAAAATTTGAGTTGGGTGACTGGGATACATCAAATCAAACAGAAATGGAGGGATAATAGGGGAGAAACACATACCTTGAAGGATCGGACCAAGAATACGATGGAAAATAGTTTGAAATATGAGCTAGAGAGGGAGATCGAGAGGTGGCAGTGTAAGCAAAAAACAGCTCAGACAGGTGGGGGGGTCATGCAGAGATGAGGACGTGATGAGGGAGGTCACCCAAAGGGAGGTCCGTCTGAGGGAACTCGTGAGGAGGAGAGCTGCACTGGAGTGGGGAGGAGGGCCATTGGTGGGTTGTGCGAGAGCAAGGAGGGAGTACGATATAGAGAGAGGTAGGTGTCATGTGACACACCGGGAGGAAGAATAAGTGGGGGAGAAAAAAGGGAGGAATAAATAAATAAAGGAATAAAATAAAATAAAATAAAATGAATAAAAATGTAATGAATAATATTAATATTAATATTCATAATAACATAGTAATAATTATAATAAACACAATATTATTATTATTATTAAACATAATAAGAATTGTATTATTATTAAATTATTTTCCATTTATTTTATTTTATTTTATTTTGATTTTAATTTAATAAATTTTTAAACTTAAAGAAAATAAAATACTCAAATATAAATAAAAATAACCATAACTGCAAGATGTCAGGTCAGGGTGTGACAATAACTGAGGTTAAAATTCATTCATAAATGTCAAGAGTGGAGGTATGGGGTTTTCACAACTCAATTTGTTTTCATTGAGACTCACGCCAAATCCACCTCTTCATTTCTTCTTTAGGAAGTAAATACTACCCATGGATGAATTTTTATCGAACATTTAATGATTATAAAAGAGATTATATGTCCCTAATTTTTATTAACTTCCAAGGTCCTACAGTTCATGGTTTACTAATTTTTTAAGTGTTTTTCCTCAATTTCAATTCCATAAGATTTATTTTAAATTATCCACTTATTTTATATTTTATGTTATTCATACTTGATATTGGACATATTATATCATAATCCACACATTAATTCATGGAAATAAATATTCCATTTCATATTCACTATCTCATGATGTTTTGATTCAATGTTATTAGATCTGTATGGGATATTTCTCATCGAATTCCATTTTTTAAATATCCATTTAATTTTTTTTTATTTAATGGATTATGAATCAAATGTTACCTAAGCTGTCAAATTTTATTTCCAATATCATAATAAAATTGAGATATTTATGATCAGATATCCCTCTAGGGATTTGTTTTGAAATATATATATATATATATAATACAATAACAATTTACTTCTTACGTGCTTATTATTATAGTTTTTATTTCCATTCACAATTTAATTTCCCATTTTAAATAATTTACCTGAGGTGGTTTTTGTAGTTGAAACTAAATTCATCTCTTTTATTAATTCAGGAATCTTCCTCCTCTTTATCAAAATTCCTTTTATGTATTTCCTTATCCATTCATAAATACATTTTTAGGTTTGTTTCCTATAATATTAAAATTAGATGAAACTATTTTGAAAAAAATGTTTTACTATTTTCTACATGTGTTGTCTAAAAAATGTTTCAATTTTAAGTGTTTTCCATGTGAACACATTAATTCAATAATATGTAATTTCTTTATTAAAAATTTTAAACTTATTTTTTTTATAAAAATTCAGAATTATTTTTATTCTTAATGATTTTCAAATATAAATGAACATTATTTAAATCTTTTAAAATTAATTTTTTTATTTCCAAAAATAATTATTCATTTATAAAAGGTATTTTAATTTCTGGTTGTTTTATAAATGACGTATTGTGTTTTTTATTCCTTTTCAAAGAAAAAGATTAAAATAATAATTAATTTATAAAATAATTTTTTCTAAAAAGACTATTTTTTTCTAAAGGGTTATTTGTTAAATTCTATATTAATGTAAACTTATTCTGGATTAATGGTTACATTTATAAAATATTTTAATAATTTTAAAAGGGAAATATTTATTTTCTAATCAGGCACAAAATATTATTGTATTTTAAATTTTTTCCATTCTATTGATCGGTTATTTTAATTTTCTTTTATAGTGGTATTTTAAAATGTATTTCATTTTTATTTCTTGAAACTAACTTTTAAAGATGACTTGTAACTATCACTTCATAAAAAATGGATAAAAATATTTTTCCAAATATCTTTCAAGATTTTCATTATATTTTACTTATTACGAAAAAAATTATATGACTACTATGGATTAATGTTTCTTGAAGCAACCTATCATTTTCCTTATGAAATACTCATTTTGGGCGATTTGATTATATGTGTCTACTGATCTACCACTTAAGGTCATGTTATGTTAAAAAATTTGGAAAAATATTAAAACTCATTTTCTTTCAATTAGTTTATATTAATATGATGCATTTTTTTATAAATGTGAATTGATTTCTACTATGATTTGTGTGGAGTTCAATATCACCTTCCAATGAATTGGTTCATGATTTATATCCCATGATCTCAAAATGGGTTCATGGGTAGTATTCTAGGACTAAGGGGGTATATAGAATATTATCCAAATAAAAATAGTGTAAATGGGTTATTAGACCAATACCAAAAGGGTACATGGTTAATATTCACATGAGAAAGAGGTTTCATGTGTTATTATCTCATGTGTATGGGGGAACCAGGGACGTTATCGCTTTCCCAAGAGGGTACACAATTTGTTAGCCCAAACCTACGAGGGTATAGGGATATTTTTCCCAATCCCAATGTTTTATGGGATTCTGGTAGTGATTCCCAACCCACCATGATATAGAAAATGGGTAGGGATTCTTACTCCATGATGTTATGTTTTCTACACATAGTTTTGATCTACATTTGTTTGTTTTGTGTCATTAACATGTCAATATGGATTATGTATTATGTAATGATCAAATCCATATGGCACGTTTCATTATTTATGATCATTATTTATTTTTGTGTGATTCTCTAATATAATTTCCATGGACCATGAGTATACTACCATACCCACGTTCTTATCTCATGCTAACTTATGATCATCAATTATTATCTCTTATGATTTCCCTTACTGATAATTTTACCACACAGCTTTCTAATTTTTTCATTCCCCAGATTTTATGTAATGGAATAGGGCCTCCAATTTGATTACTTTTTTAAATATTGATGTTTATGGTATCTTAGGGACCATCATTAACTCATTGAGGAGTCTTCCAAATTTTAGGATGAACGAATGGTGGCACCGATGGGCATCAGTGGAACTGATCGGCCATCGGCAGCTCTAGTCAGCCATCAGTGGCATCGATCGGACATTAGTGGTACTAATGGGAACTGGTGGAAATTATTGGAAATGGTGCCACACCAACCGGTGCTAGAGCATTGCTGCCAGGGTGTTGCTGACTCACTCATTGGTGAGTCATTTCCATCCTCTCTCGACAATTTTTAGTTTCGATCAAGTAATGCCTCTCTTAATGGAAAATAGTTTTAAACCCTATTTGAAAGTGATTTAATGCCCATAAAAAGATATTTTAAATACTCAAGAGTTCGGTGACCCTTAAATTACCAAAATGTGTGGCCTTTTATACATGTAACACCCCCTTTCCACGTTTTACATTCACCTATGTTTTCTAGTTAGGCCCCTATTACATATTCTTCTCTGTTTAATGGAATTCCATCAACTCACTGCGATGCACTAGTGTATCTCCACCATTTCTTATGAGAATTTTTTAATCTCAATTAATTCCAACATGTGAATCTACTGAGCCACATGGTCTAGCCATGATCATACTTCTATGTACATTGAAATGGTCTCCCAAATTTTTGGATCAAACATTAAGTTGAGATCATCTCTTCTTTGTTCCCTTTCATTTCTCTATGTGCACCTTGAGACTTCCTCTTAGGATGAATCATGCGCCCATGTGGGATTCCTTCCCACTCATCCTTGTATTTATTCCTATAAGTTGCTTCATCCACTATTCTTGGCGTAATGAGAAAACATCCTCTATTGTGCAGCATGTAGTGTGGGTATGATGTTGTTCCCGTGGGAAGTAGATGAAAAAAACATTAATGAAGATAATAAACAAAATTTAAAAGAATGAAGGTGCGGGGAAGATGATGATGTTGTTCAGTTTTACCTTCATTTTATGTATTTAACTGTATGGGCTCATGTCCAATGAAAATCATGGTCGTTGGGGTCATTTCATTCCCACTAATGATGTTCTTTCTTCTAGATAATATTTTGATTGAAATACTATAACATGGAATCTAATTAATCACATAATGTTTTCGAATAAATGTATCCCCGATGGATAAGAACCCTTGTGTAATCAACATGGTTAACCAAACAAAACGAAGGAACTTAATGAATGGTGTGGGATAAATCTGAAAACAAATCCCTTGATATGTTCTGATGATGTTCATGGTTGTTCTGGTTGATGCTTTGTGGGTGACGTGGATGAGAATGGATCCTTTGGTTGATAGGATGTTGGTTTGTGAATCTGAGGCAGTGTGGAGCCGACGTTAAATGTTCTGGACCTAGCAAGATGGTGATTTTTTCTGTTCTAGTACATTGAGAGATCTCAAAGGATCCCATTTTAACATTATTATTTACAGGATAATTCAGAGTTAAAGATTAAAAAAATGCTTGTATATTTTCCTTTTAATTCTTGTTTTGGATTGTGGTTATGCCGGTTAGTTGTCTAGTAGTTAAGGAATATTTAAATGGAATCACTTGAACATGATAATGAGTGTGGTTTCAATGGGAAACTATCTTTCGGAAATGTATTGTTCTCTGGTTGTGGTTTTTGTATACTTGTGCATGTAGGGGTAGTGGAAACAGTGGTTGTGTGTGGAATTATTGTTGGTTTCGGGGTTCTTAGGTTGGGATGAGTGTTTGATTACCCATATTTATAAAATTTAGATATTTAGTTTCTTATACGCACCCTACCCATGTTGAGAACATCGTTCCAAACACCCCTATTTCATGGGGGAGGGAGTTTTTTCCAACATTCATATGAGTGAATGGTTATTATATCCTTTCTACTCCCTCTACCAGGCAGCCCAAGACTCTTTGGGCAAACTTTGATGGCCTAAGGTTTATTATATCCCAAGACTCTTCGGGTAGGTTTTGTTGTGGTGAGTTGGCCTAGGTTTGTGCAGTCATGTTATTTCCCAAGTGTCTTTGGGATGAGGCCCATGTGTTTATGGTCTGGATATAATGCCCCGACCCTAGTTACCCAGAGTTGGTGCATTATTACGTAACATTGGAATGATCACAAAAGATCAATTCTCGAAAGGCCGATTAGTTTAGTTGCCTTGGAAACACTACATACATTCATAAATGTAACATTACATCATAAAGTGAAAAACTACAATAACACAGTGTTCGTATTCCACACTCATATCCCCTTCAGACTATCCCTGTAGGTCAGTCATAAAATATTTCTCACATCCTGGGAAAATAAAACATAGAAAGGGGTAAGCTCTGATGCTCTGTAAGGATAAAAATACAGTAGAAACTTTCATAAATAAACATAAAAATTTAAGGCAATGTATAACTAAAAAAATACTTTTAAACATGAGCTTAATTATAATATGGAAAAAGTAAAATGAAATAATTCCATTTACTTATTCACATTGATATTATACTAGTTGAATAATGACATGCAATATCAATAACCACTTTCATAATGATGGAATGCATAATGCCAGACTATCATAACCACATAGCCAAGGCCTCGTGCCAAGACTAAAAATAAGATTTTTTCAAGGCCTCGTGCCAAGACACATGTTTTTCTCATGAGACCTACTGATGCATCGAGGAGCTATAGCGGGCACCACCCATCACTAATTAAGTCCAATGCATTTTTTATATGAAAAGGTTAAAACATATCAGAAATCGTATCACATAAAACATGCATAAAAGAAACATAACATTTCCACATTTCAATCAAAAGATATCAATACAACACATTGATATAATAAAAACTTTATCAAAACAATTTTCAATACCAAAAAAACAGAAAACTAAAACTTGGTATTTATTTTTCATTTTAAAAAAATTTATGGCTTGTAGAGGAATCTGAAACTCAAATAAAGGTCACAGAGGAGGTGAAGTCATTTTCGCCGCATACGTACAACAAAAAAATATTCCCTTTTTTTGTTTAGTAAAACGCTTCATATAAAAGATATTCCCTTTGAATAAAAGTAAAAGTCAATGCAGTCTATACACCGTATAAAGGAAAGTTGTGTATAAAATAAAATATGCCTCAATGAAAGGAGATTGAGATGAAGTCCCTTACAAAGATCATTTTTTAAATAAAATAGATCACTCATGTGTATTCACTATAAGCTCAAATAGATAAAGTATAATTACATGATAAGATATAAAAATTCATTTCTCACATAATCAAAGTACAACATAAATAAGAAAGATAAGTTCAACCCAAAGAATGGTAATTGGGTTAAGAAGTTCCCTTACCTCGTGTCCGACTTGACTCGATCATTCTTTAATCTCCTGAATAATAAACTAGATTTAATTTCTACAAGAATAAGAACCTTTTTCAAGTTCATTATTCCTTTTATATCACTTATTACCATGTTATTAACATTATGTAATTACTTAAGTTAATAACGGTCATTTTGTCGATCTTTGGTACTTAAGTCAAAAATAAACTCATTATAATTACAAGTTGTTCATGTGGTAAAATATCCATTATATCCAGAATTATATTCATGATGTATATATCATATATATCATATATATTTAGTATATACATTCATTTATAATATTACATAACATTTAGAGGTAATAAATGAAATGCACCGTTCAAGGAGACGGTAAGCCATACGTACGCATGAACGCTACTTTCATTTCTATTTCATATTTAATGGAATTAAGTAATAATGATATATAGATATATTATAATTAAAGTGTAATATCATATAGAATATCATTAACTCCATCCTTTATACGTCCCACATATGGCATTAATGATTCAAATCACATTGAGGGGGTGGTAGTCCGCACTTCCTAAAATGAAATTATCGCGTTTACCCATAATGGAAATCATAAAGGTATGACATAAATGAAAAATATATAAAAATAAGGAAAACATAAACATAATATATATCATATATAAAAATAGTGTCATCATAATGTCCACCATGAGAGGTTTTAAAAGAAGGTTGAAAATTCATCGTTTCGTGAGGGAGTAATTCGCCACCCACAGAAACAGTATGTTCTTTAACCATTTGACGAAGGTGTGTGTAAGTGTAAATAAAATAAATCTCATAAAACCATCCAAGTATATTGAGGGTACTTTATTTTTAACAAAAGAAAATAATAAAAAGAGTTTAAGGGGTTGGATAAGCAAAATAAAACAAAAGAACATAAGACAAGACATTACCTTAAAATCGGGTAACTCTTTTTGACTTGAGCCAAAGGATTCCTTGGAAGACTTATGACCAAAGTGAGGCTTCTAGAAGTAAGAGAGGGAAGTTTATAGATTATTTGGGAAGATTTTTTCTAAGACAAATGGCTTTGAAGGTGTGAATAAGTTGGTAGAGGTGGGGGCCTTTTATAAGAGGAGAGGACGGGCACTCTTGGAAAGTCATTAAATGTTACATTATTATGAAGGACTTTTCAGATTTCAAAGGTCCCACAATTCTATATTTATAGGATAAGGTGATAAGGGTTATAAATCTACTCATCCAATATGTTTTTGACAAGTGTATGTATTATATTTTACATTATCTTTTCATTTTATTAAAATCGTTAATTAATGAGGTAATTACTGCATCATCATGGTGTCATAAAAAATTTAATTTATATAATGTCTAAAAATTATAAAAAAAATACCATGATGTAGGAAATTTTTTTATATTTACAATGAATATTTATAGTTGAAAATTTAACTTATATAACACCATGTAATAATTGTTTTTGTAAAACAACACATGTTTGTGACAATTATATTTTTACTTAAAAAAAAGTTATTAAGGTCATTTTCTTACCCAAGTGGCTCCATGGGGTCCCCAAGCTGACCCATGGATTGTCTTGGTCTTCCATGACTCATCCAATAAGGTTAGGACAATTTTAAAGGTAATTTTATATTATTATAACATTATATTTACCTTGAATTACACTAATTACCTTTAATCGTGATTAATAAAACTTAAAAGTTACTATTCACCAAAACTTATATTCATCCCATTGAACCAAATTTTACTTACTAATGACAACCATGTATGTAGGATTTTTTAAATTCAATTCACAGAAGTGTTAATGTTTCATTTAAATAAAAAATTAGTTTTTTAACTACCACTTAGTGGTTTCACTATTCATCAAAAATTGAAGTTTTTTAGAAAAATACCAAAACTTAACCCTAAGATATATTTGATATTCATAATTTAAAAATGATGTCTATTTTGAAAAATTCAAAACATATAAGTTGAATTAATTAATTTAATAATTAATTCACATTGTCACAACAAATATCGTGTTTTTAAGAAACAATATATATCAAAAGATTGACAGTTGTTTATGTCCAATTTTAAAGTGAAATTAATTCTAATGAATACCATTAGATAAAATTGTTAAAATATATTCTAATTATAATTTAAAACCACTAAATCGTATAATTTATCACTATAAATTAGTTTTGTTTAAAAAGTTGTTTTTAAGTATTTTTCACTATTCATCGAAAATTGGAAGTTCTTAGAAAAATAAAAAAATCCCAAATAGGATAATTTAAATATTCCAAATCCAAAAATAAAGTCCATTTTGAAATAATGAATTTATATAATTTCAAAAAGTGGTTATTACTATTCATAATGACTACTTTGATTGGTTGCGTTGTGTTAGAATCTCAGACTAGCATACAATGCAAGCTATTGCATTATTGAAAGTGAAGCGTATCGTGGGAGATTGGGGTGTTATATTCTATCCTCCATCAATAAATTGCGTCCTTACAATTTGAAATTGTTCTTCGAAAAAAAAGGTTGAATGTAGAAAATACCTTTGTGGAAAACCCACATCAGAAATAAGGTTAATAAAATTTACCCTTAATAAGAGGGAAAGGGAAATAAAAAAGTCACCACCAAATTATGATCTCGATTAAGAGAACATTGGTGGTAATTAGAGACAAACAATTGGTGGGAAAACATAAATATTTATAGGGAGTGATTGAGGTCATCAGTCACAAACAAGTGTAAAATTGAGGGCCTCAAAGCCTTCAATCTATGGTGATTTAAAAGGTCATTAGTTCAACAAAACATAAGGTATTAGGATAACACATTTTTTTAATATCCCTTTCCTAAAGTTTAATAATTAATTTATTCATAGAATTATAGAGAGGTGTATATATATATATACTTGACAGGTAGAGTTTCAGCCTTTCAGTAATTTCTACCACAAACTCATCTTTCACTCAAAAAGATAATAGAACTCAAAAATATTATATTTATCCTAATAGTACAAGGTTCCAAATATTAACACATACCTTTTAGATTAGGAAAACTATTTTTTAATAAACAGGGACTTCATGTAGGCTAGTGGTAGGTAATAAAGGCCTGTCTCACTATGATTGTGTGTTCGATTCATCCAGTTTTGTCCGACGCGACGAGTTATCCCTCGACCTACTGGTTGTCCTTTTCCTAAAACTATAGTATTATAATATTCCAAAAATGAACTTCATAAATTTTTTAACCTTAAACAATACTATCAAAAGTTAAACTTTATCCATTCCAACCTTTATTGTTATCCAAAATACATATGTCCAAACATTCTCTTAAATATATCTAAATTCTGAAATCAATTGTAACATCAGATTCCTCAAACAAAGTAAAGATTCTATTATTGTCACATACTAAAAAATATGATTACCTTGATCATATTAAAACCTTAATGAAAAAAAACAAGTACAATAGTACAATCCTTATATATATCACATTATTCTTATAACTAGGATATAATCCTTATGTCCAAAAGCACCAATACTTTAATTATTCCACTTCAACTGTAGTAATAGCATAAGATTGGCCTTGATCCCTTGGCCTCTTCTGAGGTAAGTTTCCCTGACGCATAGGACATTCATTTGCATAATGCCCCATTTATCTACAATTATAGCATTCAACATTGACAACCTCTTTTTCCCTTGCAATCACTAGCCTGGTGACCTTTTTCTCCACATTTATAACAAACTCCCATTCCTTTTAGGCAAGTACCAGGGTGATTCTTCCCACAATTATCACATAATGGAAAATCCTTCATTCCCTTTTTCCCTTTCTCAGTCTCTTGTTCCACCGTTCTCTTCTTCTCTTGTTTTACTATATTATCATAATATTTAGAGAATTATTTTTCTGTTTTGATAGAACACGAGACTATATATTCATACGTTGTGAAGGATTGTGATAATAAAGAACGACGGAGAAATAGTTTTAACCCATCAAAGAAACGATCAATCTTACTTCTTGGGTTACGTATATAATCTGCTGCATACCTCGCTAACCTTGTAAAGTTAGCCTCATACATTGCGACATTCTCATCCTCCTTTTGTCTCAATCTTAGAAATTTCTTTTCCATATCTACTCAATGGTCACGAGAAAGTATTCTTCTACGAAAATCTCTTTGAACTCCCTCCATTACATATTTGATACTTTATCATATTCCTTTGTGTTTTTAATCAATGACCACCATTGATCGGAATCTCCAGTGAGGCGGTAAACCGCCATGATAACCTTTTCCCTTTCACCACTCCCCAAGGCATGGAATATTTTCTCTAAGGAATTTATCCATTGTTCAGATACTAAAGGATTTGTACTCCCATTTAATTTTGGTGGTTGTTTCCTCATGAAGCGGTCTAACATTGACCCTCCTCATTACGGATCGTGGTGTTCTATACAATTAAGGTTATTATTCATAAACTGAGTGAGTTGTCCCAGTATGGTGATAAGCTGATCAGCAGTATTTGTATCACCAGATCCACTATAATTATGTTGAGTAGGAGGTCAATCCCTATATGGAGTTTGTGCATTGATACGGTTTCCATTCCTTCCACTAGGTTCCATTTCTAAATAATGGCATAAACTAGATCTCTTTATGAATCAAAATACATAATTCCATACTTGTAAAACACTTAACATAAATTGAACAGTTTATGGATATAATCCATAATCATATAATTGTTTTATTTGATGAATTATATACTCATAAACCCTTCATAATAATTTATAAATAAAATGAGAATTATTCTTAGCATATCCCACGGGAGTGTCGTAACCAAGAGTGCAGCAAGGTACGTTGTCGTGCCCCAGTTCCCGTTCGAGTCTAGCTCAAAGTGGTGTTTTCAAATATTACCCCGAGGTACATATGTGCCAGAGCCACCTCTACCTACTCGTATCCAGACAGGGATGTATTTCTCAGAAAACTCACAAAACCTCTATAATACCAAAATTCTTGGAAGTTCTTCTATACTAATTCTCAAATTATATCTTAGGGCTATGTGCTCTAATCAGAGTTTATCTAAATCTAGCTTCCATGGTGAGTACTAAACTGCCTCTGATACCAACTGTAATTCCCTAACCCCTGTTACCCAGATTCGGTGAGTTATTACGTAACATTGGCATGATCACAAAAGATCATGTCTCGAAAGACCGGTTATTTTAGTAGCCTTGGAAACACTAAATACATTCATAAATGTTACATTACATCATAAAGTGAAACACTATAATAACATAGTCTCCATAGTCCACAATCATATCCCTTTCAGACTATCCTTGTAGGTCATGCATAAAATATTTCTTCACATCCTGGGAAAATAAAACATAGAAAGGGGTGAGCTCAGATGCTTAGTAATGATAACAATACAGCGGAAACTTTCATAAATAAAGATAAACATTTTCGGTAATGTATAACTAAAACAAAAGCCTTTTAATCTTGAACTTAAGAATAATATGGCAAAAGTAAAATGAAATAGTGCCATTTACTTATTCACATGGATATTCTACTAGTTGAATAATCAAATGAAATATCAATAAACTATTTCATAATGATGGAATTCATAATGCCAGAATTTCATAACCACGTAACCAAGGCCTCATGCCAAGAATACAAATAAGATTTCATCAATGCCTCGTGCCAAGACACTAGTTTGTCTCATGAGACCTACTGATGCATCGAGGAGCTATAGCGGGCTCCACCCGTCACTTATTGAGTCCAATGCATTCCTTGTATGGAAAGGTTTAAACATATCATAAATTGTATAACATAAAACATGCATAAAGGAAACATAACATTTCAACATTTCAATCACAAGATATCAATACAACACATTGATATAATAAAAACTTTATCAAAACCATTTTCAATACCAAAATTAAAGAAAACTAAAACATGGTATTTATTTTTCATTTTAAAAAATGTAATGTCTTGTAGAGGAAGCTGAAACTCAAATAATGGCCACGGAGGCGGTGAAGTCATTGTCGCCGCATACGTATGACAAAAAAACATTCCCTTTTGTCGTTTAGTAAAATTATTCCTATAAAAAATATTCCTTTTGAATAAAAGTAAAAGTCAAAGGGGTTTATACACCATATAAAGGAAAGTTTTGTATAAAACAAAATATGCCTCAATTAAAGGAGATTGAGACGAAGTCCCTTACAAAGATCATTTTGTAAATAAAATAGATCTCTCATGTGTATTCACTATAATCTCTCATAAAAAAGTATAAATACATTATAAGATATAAAAATTCATTTCTCACATAATCAAAGTACAACAAAAATAAGAAAGATAAGTTCGACCCAAAAAATGGTAATTGGGTTAACAAGTTCCCTTACCTCGTGTCCGACTTGATTGGATTATTCTTTAATATCATGACTAATAAACTAGAGTTAATTTATAATTTCTTAAGAACCTTTTTCAGGTTCATTATTCCTTTTATATCACTTATTACCATGTTATGAACATTATGTAATTATTTAAGTTAATAACGTTTGTTTTGTCGATCTTTGGTACTTTAGTCAAAAATAAACTTCTTATAATTACAAGTTGTTCATGTGGTAAAATATCCATTATATAAAGAATTATATTTATGATGTTGATATCATATATATCATATATATCCAGTATATACATTCATTTATAATATTAAATAACATTTAGAGGTAAGAAATGAAATGCACCGTTCATGGAGACGGTAAGCCGTACGTACGCATGAACGCTACTTTCATTTCTATTTCGTATTTAATGGAATGAAGACATAATGATATAAAATTATATTATAATTAAATTATAATATCATATATAATATCATTAAATCCATCCTTTATACATCCCACATATGGCATTAACGATTCAAATCACTTTGAGGGGGCGGTAGTCCGCACTTCCTAAAATGCAATTATCGTGTTTATCCATAATGGAAATCATAAAGGCATGACATAAATGAAAAATACATAAGCATAAGGAAAACATAAACCTAATATATATCATATATAAAAATAGTTTCATCATAATGTCCACCATGAGAGGTGTTAAAATAAGATTGAACAATCATCGTTTCGTGAGGCAGTAATTCGCCACCCACAGAAACAGTATGTTCTTTAACCATTAGTCGAAGGTGTATGTAAGTGTAAATAAAATACTTCTCATAAAAATATCCAAGAATATTGAGGATACTTTTTTGTAACAAATTGAAAGAATAAAAATTGTTTAAGGGGTGGGAGAAGCAAAATAAAACAAAAGAACATAAGAGGAGACATTACCTTAAAATCGGGTAACTCTTTTTGATTTGAGCCAAAGGCTTCTTTGGGAAGACTTATGCCCAAAGTGAGGATTAAAGGAGTAAGATAGGGAATTTGAGAGATTATTTTGGCAAGGGTTTCCCTAGCCAAATGGCTTTGAAGGTGTGAATAAGTTGGTAGAGGTGGTGGCCTTTTATAAGAGGAGAGGAGGGGCACTCTTGGAAAGTAATGAAATGTTACATTATTATGAAGTGCTTTTCGGATTTCAAAGGTCCCACAATTATATATTTCGAGGATAAGGTGATAAGGGTTCTAAATCTACTCATACAATATGTTTTTGACAAGTTTATGTCTTAGATTTTACATTATCTTTTCATCTTATTTAAATCGTTAATTAATGAGGTAATCGTTGTATCATCATGGTGTCATAAAAAAATTAATTTATTTAATTTATAAAAATTATAAAAAAAATACCATGATGTAGGAAATATTTTTATATTACCAATTAATATTTATAGTCGAAATGTTAACTTATATGACCCCATGTAATAATTTTTTTAGTAAAACAACACATGTTTGTGACAATTTTATTTTTACTTTAAATAAAAAGATATTTATCTCATTTTCTTACCCAAGTGGCTCCATGGGGTCCCCAAGATGACCCATCGATTTTCGTGGTCGGCCACGACTTATCCAATAAGGGTAGGAAAAGTGTAAAGGTAATTTCATATTATTATAACATTATATTTACCTTAAATTACATTAATTACATTTAATCGCAATTAATAAAACTTAAAAGGTACTATTCACCAAAAATTATTTTCATCCCATTGAACCACATTTTACTTAATAATGACAACAATTTATGTTGGATTTTTGAAATTCAATTCACTGAAGTGGTAAATTTTCATTTAAACAAAAAATCAATTTTTTAACTACCACATAGTGGTTTCACTATTCATCAAAAATTGATGTTTTTCAGAAAAATACAAAATATTAACCCTAAGATATATTTGATATTCCTAATTCAAAAATGATGCCTATTTTACAAAGTTAAAAACATATAAGTTGAATTAATTAATTTAATAATTAATTCCCGTTGTCACAATAAATATCGTTTTTTATGAAACAATATATATCAAAATATTGACAATTGTTTATGTCCAATTTCAAAGTGAAATTAATTATAATGACCAGCATTGGATATAACGGTTAAAATATATTATAATTTTACTTTAAAACCACTCAATAGTATAATTTATCACTATGAATTATTTTGATTAAAAAAGTTGGTTTTACTTATTTTTTACTATTCATCGAAAATTGGATTTTCTCAGAAAAATACAAAAAAGTCAACATAGGCTAATTTTGATATTAGGAATCCAAAAATGAAGTCCATTTTGAAATATAAAATTCATATAATTTAAAAAAATGGTCATTACTATTCATAATGACTACTTTGATTCGTTGCGGTGTGTTAGAATCTAAAACTAGCGTACAATGCAAGCTATTGCATTATTGAAAGAGAAGCATTTTGTGGAAGCATGGGGTGATACACTGGATGTGTGGTTGTTATTTCCCTGGTGTCTGTGGGTGAGATGTGTGGTTGTGGTGGCCCAGGTTTTTACTAGTGGGATAAACCTATAGTTGGGATGGCCTATATAGTTGTTCTTGGGGGCGATAGTGGGATTGCAGTGGGATTTTTTTGGGGAGGTCTGATGCTTAGGATTTTTTAAATAACTAGGTGGAAAATGGTGTGGGGTACCAAAATATCCATGTGAAATTACTATTATATTACCTAACATGATTTATTTGGGGAGTGTGCCTTGGTGAGGATGGGTGGATAGTTTTCCTTAGTAGATGTTTTCCATAACTCTATTTCTCACATGGAATTATAATGTCTCCCCACTTGTACACAAGGTCTTGTGGTTTCCCTACTGTGTATACCTATATACTCACCCTATGTATATAATACTAATTTCAGGATTCTAGGATGACTATGAGGACTATGTTGGACATTCCTAACTCGGGCATTGGGAAAATTTTCATTGTTGATTTTTGTTCTTTAGGAACATTCCTACATAGTATTCTTGTACTTTGTATCAGTTTATTTTGAATATGCATGTCAAAAATGGGTTTTTGGATTTACTTTTACATTCAGGATTTGGAGTTGATTGGGATTCCACGTCTTATTTCCCAATCTTGTTCAATTAAAAGGGTAATGCCTTCCACTTATGTGAGATTCTATACCCTTGGTGCTAGTCGCCACTCTGGGCCTATTGAAGGTGGGACTTGGGGGGTCATTATCTCTCCTTCGCAATAAAGAAGTAGGGGTCGAGAATCTTTACATCCTTTCCATCATCTTGGAGAAGGCGGGTCATGAAAGAATGCTATCAAAGGGGATGGTTGAAAGATAGGATAGGTTTTGGATTTTAAAATAGTGAGTATTGTCTGGGATGGTAGAGCAACAGTTTTAGGCAATCTTGGTGCGTGAAATAGGCTAGGGAAGATTAGTTTGGACATGGGATTTTTGGCCACCTGTGATCTGATGCAAAGACTATTTACCTACTGAACGACCATGTGAGGCTACCCTGATTGTAGGGTAGGGAACCTAGTAAAGGTACATACATCATAATGACCCGTGTTATTGTGTTTCCTGGGTGGTTTGGTAATTTAAAATAAATTAAAGGCTAAAAAATATTAAATGAAAATTTCCACAGTACTTGGTCTTAGGAGTTTCTGGTATGTTTTCTCCGTAATGGAACCCAGTCATCATCCATGAGTTGTGTAGGCAGTTGAGGCCCAATAGATCAATCTAGTTGATCAGTATAGGGCGGATCGATATGAGGAGGACGACCAATGGACGAAAATACTTCATTTCGTCTAGCTATAGACTCTCTGAATTTATGGGGACAGCATCACAGACTTGGAGACGGAGAGCTGGCTCGAGGACATGGTGATCAGTTTCAGCATGATCCAGGATCTGATAGTGTACGAGGTTCTTCTTCTTTTGATATAGATGTGAGAATCAGCGCGTTACTGGTGTGTTCATTATCTATTGGAGAAAAAGGAAGCTGAGGTTTTGTGGTGTGAATTTGAGAAGGAGTTCCGAGATGAATTCCATTCTTCCACGATGAAGGCCAAAAAAGGTAGAGCTTCTCTTTCTCTCTAGAAAGGGTTTATATTGGTAAGGGATTTAGAGATCAATTTCTGGGATCTACTTTGTTTCGCTCCAGACCACTTCCCGGATGAGGAGTTGTTTGCAAGACACTTAAAGTAGGCACTCCGACCTTCTTTTCAGTATCTTTTTACACCCTTCACTCTACAATCGTACTTGGATGTCGAAAAGAAGGATGACTTAGTGGAGAGGATGCACACACTGGGAGGTGTGCCATGAGAGGGGATCTAGTTGGGTTCTATCAAAGAGGAAGGTCATCAGTAGTAGGCCTCCAACATCAGGGCCTTCTAGGTTTCGGCCAGTGAGGTGAAGGCCTCACCAGTTCTAGTTCAAATCACCCATTCTTCGCCCTTTCTCCATAGGCCTATGACCAAGGTGATTCATCTTCGGTATCCATTGAAATCTTCATGATCAATGCCCTATTTTAGTATAGTTCAGTGGGGTGTGAAGGTTTAGTACTCACCTCAACAGCATCGGTTTGCATCCAAAACCTTTCAACAATAGGGGCAGCGAGCTCCCACTCCACTGAGGGTGGATGGTGCCAAAGGAGGTTGACATCAAGGTGCTCCTTAGGGACCTCAAACAGGGCATGTTTGGGGAGGTGGCTGATAGCTATGTCTCAGATGAGTTGAGTGTGGGATGTTTCCTTCCACATAGGTTGTATTTCTAGCAGGTATAGTGGTCATTCGAGGTACGATTAGTCTATTTAGCACTCTTTCCATTGCCTTGTTTGATTCAAGTGATTCACACTCCTTTTGTACACCCATTATTTCTCATGATTTGGGTCTAGAAATAGAAGTACTTTCCATTCCTATGGTGTTGAAAATTCTAAATAGAGGTCATACCATCTTGTTTGATGTTTTTCATGGATACAGACTGATTATGGGGCCACATCAGTCTAGTGGGGGTCTTCTTATACTATATATGCAGTTTTACGATGTCATGCTAGGCATCAACCTGAGGTTTTTCATGAATTTTATTATTGAATGATTTCATAGAAGGGTCGGGTTCTTATATAGGGGAAGGTAGCATGTAGATTTTTTTTGTTAGTAGAGTTTCCAAGAGGACATCTGGCGTGTGGAGCCCCTTCTTTCCTTGTTAGACAAGATGTCAGTGAAATCAACAGACTCAAAGATGGTGGAAAAATGAGAATTATAAGTCAGTTCTTGGACTTCTTACTGGAAGAGGTTGTGACTCTACCCCCTTGAAGTGATGTTGAGTTCGAGACAGACTTACAACCCTGAGCCCGTCCAATTTTGATTTTTCTATATCGTATGTTGCCTTCTATATTGTGGGGGTTGTGGATTCATGTTGATGAAATAATGAATAATGGTTTCATCTTCCCAAATGCGTCACCATGGCGTGCTCCAGTATTGTTCATAGAGAAGGCAGATGGTGGTCTCAGGCTGTACATAGACTTCCAAAGGCTGAATTAGGTGATGATCTGGAACCATTAACCCCTCCCAAGGATCAAAAACCATTTGGACCTATTAAAGGAAGCATGTTGTTTCTATAAAATTGACATGTTGTCTGGATATCTTTTATTGAGGTTGAAGGAGGGTGACATCCCAAAAACTACTTTCAGGTGCATGTATGGGAACTTTGAAGTTTTTCCTTGTCGTTTGGCATTATGAACGTACAAGCCATGTTCATGGACCTCTTAAACCCTATTTTCTGAAAGTATCTGGACCGGTTTGTGGTCGTGTTCATTGATGACATGTTGATATACTCCAGATCAGAGGAGGATCATGCTGAGTATCTAAAAATAGTTTTGGAGGTCATCCGAAACCACCAGCTCTAAATGAAGTTTTCCAAGTGAAAGCTTGTGACATTATAGGTGAACATTAGAGGAAACATGGTGTCCCATTAGGTAATAGTAGTGGTCTCGTTTATGTTTTAATGGTTGTTTCATGGGAAACACCCAAGAACTTTGTAGATCTGTGTAGTTTCATGGTACTAGCAGGTTACTACTGTAGGTTTTTACCCGACTTCTCTCAAGTTGTAATGCCTTTGAAATCCTTGACAATAAAAGACTAGGATTTCATATGGAGTTATTAGTGCCAATAAAAATTCAGATACCTAAAAGGGAAGCTGGTTAGTGCCCCAGTGCTGAGGTTTTCAGAGGAAGGGGTAACGTTTGAAGTGTTTTGTAATTCTTCCGGTCTAGGAATTTTGTGTTTGCTGATGCAGAAGTGGGGGCGATCTCTACTGGGTCTAGGTAGTTATACCCTCACAAATTTAACTATGCCACCAATGACATGGAGTTTGTATTGGTGGTGCTCGCACTGAATTGGTGGCGGCATTACCTTATCATGGAATGCTTTGTAGTCTTCATAGATCACAAAATCATGATGTACATCTTCTCCCAGTGAGACATGAACTTGCAAAATTAAAGGTGGATGGAATTTCATCGGGACTATGACTTTGATCTCTCCTGCACCTTAGGAAAGGGTGACATGGTTTCCGATACCTTGAGTTGGAAGTCACCAAATTATGTGGTTCGGGAGTCAGTAGATGCTTGGAAGGCAATTGAGGAGTTGGTTGCTTTACATCTGGATTAGCGAGTGTAGGATGATAGAGGGTGTCTATTATATATGGAAGTACAATATTCCTTGGTAGAGTAAGTGGATGATTCTCAATGGGGAGACTCAGAGGTTGAAGTGATGTGTGATCGTGTTAGCCAGGGTGATGCACCAGAGGGATGTTCGGAGGATAGTTAGAATCTGATTCTTTTCCACATGAAGTTGTTTGTCCCAAAGACGTTGCATGAGGGGGTTCTCGGTGAGTTCCATAGCTCATCCCTGGCACTACACCTTGGAGTTTCCAAGATGTATAGGGTCTTGAGAGGTCATTTTTGGTGGCCTTGAGAGAAGCGGATAATGGAGGAGTTTGTTTCAAAGTTCATCGTGAGTCAGCATGTGAAAGTTGAACACCGTCTTCCCGGTGGTCTATTGCAGCCCTTAGGCGTTCCCAAGTAGAAGTGGGATGATGTATTGGTGGATTTCATCATATGACTACACAAGGTTGAGAGAGTCTATGATACCATCTAGTTAGGTGTGGACCGATTGGTGAAATATGCTCACTTCATCCCGGTTACAGTGTCAAGCATAGTGGATGCCTTAGCACAGAAGTATGTGGGTGAATATGTGTGGTTTGGTAGAGTTCCCATAACCATCATTTCAGACTGGGATACATTCTATAATTCATGAGTCTATAAGGGATTTCATCGTGCTTTTGGAACCCAGCTCTACCATAGCCCTTCTTTCCACCCTTAGATGAATGGGAAGTCAGAGAGAACCATTCAGACTTTAGAGGATATTTTGCGAGCGTGTGTTCTAAACTTAAGAGGATCATGGGTTTGACAATTTACTTTGTTATAGATTACCTACAACAATATATATCACTCTAAAATTTTAATGGCACCATTTGGAGTCTTTTATAGAAGGCAGTGTCGTTTAAATGTGTGATGGATAGAGGTTGGAGAGGAAAGTGTTACTGGCCTAGAGGTGGTGCAGATCATGATAGAGAAGGTTGAGCTTATGCATGAAAGGATGAAGATGGATTAGGATAAATTGAAGTCATATTACAATCACAAGAGGAAGATATTGGAATTCAATATTGGGACTACATGTTCTAAAATGTGTCCCCTCTGCATAGACAACATAGGTTTTGCAAGGGGTTAAACTTTCTCCCAAGTTCATCGGATCTTTTGAAGTGTTGGGATAAGACAGTGAGGTGGAATATCATCTGGCATTTAAACCACAGTTGTAGAGGATCCACAGTGACCTTCATGTCTATCATTTCTATCATTATCTACCAGATGAATCACATGTCATCGACTGGGGAGAGTTGGATATTGAATATGATGTGATGTTCATGGAGTGATCTGTGAGAATCGAGGATCATAAAGAGAAGCTTCTTTGTGGATGGACCATTCCCTTGGTTTTTCTGTTATACAGGCATAATGTGATTGAGGAGAGTACCTAGGAATATGAGTCAGAGATGTGTGCCATGTACCCAATGAAATTTTTAACTTTGGTCTTATGTTTCTATTTTGTTCCTTCCGAATGATCTAATGTCCGACCTCGCTTGCTGTATGATAAGTTTTTTCCCTTATCATTGTTTTGGTGTTAAAGGTACAAACTAAAAAAAGGAGAGAACCTGATCCCCACTCATGATTCATTAATTTTGATGTGATTAAATCTGTGTGGGTGAGTCATTTCCACCTAAAGAGAATAATATCATGACAAGGAGGAAGTATCTCCCAAGTCTAGGTTTCTGGATGCTTTGACATTTTCTGTTTGTTTGTTTACTTAAGGGAGATGATTGGCAGTGTTTCTATAGTTTTTAGGAGATAGTTTTGAGATAGATTTTTCTGGATGTCAAGGTTCTATTCCATAATTCTAACACCTCTACGGTGGTTTGTCTGTGAGAGGTATATTACAAGGTTGTTGTTTGGAATCCTATTTTTTTCTTCTCTTTTTCTCATTAATTCTAGATAGAGAGAACAGTTTGAGATGTCTATGATGTAATGGACTAAGGCATCCTATTCCATTAATTTTCAAAATCCTAGTGTTTGGGGTCCCTAGGGACCATCAGTGACTCATTGAGAAGTTTTCCAAATTTTAGGATAAACAAAAGGTGGCACCGATCGACATCAGTGGCATCGATCAACATCTGTGGCAGAGATGGGCATTAGTGGAACCAATGGGAACCAATGGCACCGATCAACAATGGTTCCACACTGACTGGTTTTAGAGTGCCTGTTCCAATGTGTTAGTGACTCACCCATCGATGAGTCATTCCCATCCTCTCCTGATACTTATCAGTTTCTCTCTAGTAATGCATCTCCTAACGTAAAAGCATTTTAAAACCCCCTTTAAAAGTGATTTAAGTCCCGTAAGATGATATTTGAAATCCCCAAGAGTCATGAGACCCTTGAATTACAAAAATGTTTGGCATTTTATCCATGTCACCCCATTTTCATGTTTTCCAATCTCCCATGTTTTACATTTATGTCATTGTTACGTGTTTTTCTCTATTTCAGGGAAATCTATCAACTCACAACCATCCATTGGTCTATCTCCACCATTTCTAAGGGGGATTTTTAAATCTCAATTAATTTCAATGTGTAAAATAGTTGAACCTCATGGTCAAACCATGATATATCTTTTATGTACTTCAAAATTGTCTCCCTGATTTTAGGATTTGTCCTGAAGTTGAAATCCTCTGTTCCTTCTTCCCTTTTGTTTCTATAAGAGTGCCTCGAGACATCCTTCCAAGATAAATCATTTTCCTGTGCTAGAGTCCTTCCTACTCTACCTTGGAGTTCATCCTACAAGTCATTCCATCCTATGTTCTTGGAACAACGAGGAAACATTGATCTTTCATTATCCATGTATGGGTTCTTCCTTAATCTCTCTTTATTATGCATCATGCTAGGTGGGAATGATGATGTTCTATTAGGACATAGATCAAATCAACTTTAAAAAATATAATAAAAATACTTTTAAAGAATGAAGGTGTATGGTGGATAATGATGTTGTTTCATTTTACCTTTATTTTTTTGTTCTGATTTGTATGGGCTCTTGTCCACTAAAAATTGTGGCCATTGGTGCCCCTTTCGTTCACACTAATGAAGCCTTGTTTTCTAGATAATCTTGTGATTGAAGGACTATAAAATAGAAAATGATTAATATTGTTATCTTGGGTGATTAAATGAATTCTCAATGGATAATAACCCTTATGTGATCACTCCAGTTAACCAAATAGAAAGAAAGAAATTATTGAGTGGTGTATGAAAAATATGAAAACTCCCTTTATCCATTCTGATGATATTCATGGTTGTTCTAGTTGATTGTTATTGGGGTGATGTGGATGGTAATGGAACCTCTGGTTGAGAGGTTGTTGGTTTGTGAATCTAAATCTTGGTAGAGATGATGGTAAATGTTCTGGATCCGCTGAATTGTGTCTTGTTTTGGTTACATTACATCACGGTATCCCACAAGATCCCATATAGATGTTTTTATTTATAAGAGAACATGGAATTAATGCTTAAAAAAATTATTTTCAATTATGTTGTTATTTTGACTTATGGTTATGCATGATAGATTCCTAGTAGTGAGGGAATATTTAAATGGAATCACATGAACATGATAATGAGAGTGGGTAAAATGGGAAATAGTTTTCTAGAAATGGGTTGTTCTCTAGTTGTGGATGTTCTGTACTTGTTCATGTAGTGGTAATAGCGATTGTGGTTCTCTGCGGGATGGTTATTGGTTTTGGGGCCCTTAGGTTGGGATGAGTTCTTGATTACCTATATGTATAAAATTTAGTTCTTGTTTTTATTATAGTCACTCCACCCATGATTAGAACTTCATGTCGAACACCCCCATTTCATGTGGGAGGTTATTTTTTCAAACATTCATATGAGTGACTGATTATTTTCACTATTCGTTACCCTCTCCTAGGATACCCCATACTCTTCGAGCAGGATGTGATAGCCTAATGTTTTTTATTTCCCAAGACCAATTAAGCAGGGTTTGTTGTGGTGGTTTCTTCTAGGTGAGTGTGGGAAAGTAATTTCCCAAGTTTCTTTTGGATGAGGCCAAGGTTTTAGTGGTCACGATGTGTGGTTGTGATGGACCAGGTGTCTATGGGTGATATATGTGGTTGTGGTGGCCCATGAGTTTTCGGGTAGTATAAAGGTGCGGTTGGGATGGCCCATATTGTTATTTTTTGGGGCATCAATGGGACTATAGTGGGATTTTTGGGGGAGGTCTGACGTGTAGGATGTTCTAAATAACCAATTGGAAAGAGGTGTGGGGTACCCAAATATCAATGTTTTATTACTATTATCAAACCTTACATGCATTATTTGGGGAGTGTGCCTTGGGGAGGCTAGGTGGATTGTTTTTATTTCTAGGTGTTTTGGTTACCTCTATTTCTCACCATGGCATTATAATCTTTCCCCACATGTGCACAAGATCTTTTGGTTTCCCTACTGAGTATACCTGCATACTCACCCTACATATATAAAACTGATTTTAGGTTTCTAGAAGGATTTTGAGGACTCTGTCATCCCTTACTAGCTCATGTGTCATGATATTTTTCATTTCCACATTTCATTCTTTTGGTACCTTCCTGGAGAGTTTTCTTGTACATTGTATCACTTTATTTTGAACATGCATGTGTAAAAAGTGTTTTTAGATTTACTTTTACTTTTGGTAGTTGATGTTTTTTGGGATACACCATCTTATTTTCCAATATTATTCTATAAAAAGGTTAATTTCTTCAATTTATGTGACATTATATAACCTTGGAACTGGTCACCACTCTAGGGCTATTGAAGGATGGACCCTAAGGTAATTATCTCTCCTTGACCATGAAGAATAAAGGGAAGGAAATATTGTTGTCCTTACCCTCATCTTGGAGAAGGCGGTCATGAAAAAAATGTATCAAAGGTGATAGTTGATAGATAGGATGGAGTTAGAGGTTAGTCACATTGAGGATGGCATGGGAAGGTAGGGTAACAGTGTTGGAAAATCTTGTTGTGTAAAATTGTCTAGGGAAGACAGTCTAGGACACAGAATTTTAGGGCCCCTTTGATCTGATGCAAGCACTCTGGACCTACTGAACGACCAAGTGAGGCTACACCAATTGTAGTTTAGAGATGATAAGAATGGTACATTCATCATAATTAATTATTTTATAGTGTATATTGGGTGTTTTGGTAATTTAAAATGAATAAAAAGTTCAAAAAATTTAAACAGAAATTTCAACACCACTCAGGCTTAGGAGTATCATGTTTTCTTTTTTAGCTATGGGACCTAAATATTGACCATGACTAGTGAGGGATGTTGAGTCCGAATAGGTTGATCTAGATGATCAACTGAGGTCTAATCAATATTAGGATGATGAACTATGCCATAAAATGCTTCATGACTTCTAGCGGCAAACTCTCAGAATATACGAGGGAATCATCTCAGATTTGGATATGGAGAGCCGACTCGTGGAGAATGTGATAAATTTAATATTGATTAGGGCCCCGACAGAGTATTGGGTTCCTCTAGATGTGATCCATATGAGAGGAGCGGAGAGTAAGGTGTGTATGCTTTGTCTTGGGGAGAAAAAAGAAGCTGGGGTTTTATGGACGGACTTTGAGAATGAGTTCCTGGCGGATTTCCTAACTTGCACGATCCAAGATGAAAAGAGTAAATAGATGTTGTTCCTCTATAAAGGGATTATATCAGTATTTTAGTTTGGGATCATGTTCAAGGATCTCCTTTGTTTAGCTCTCGGCCACTTTTCTTATGAGGAGTCGTGGGAAAGATTCTTAAAGTAAAAACTCTGACCTTCTCCACAGTATGATGTTACTCTGTTCACTCCACTGACATACAGGGAGGTCTAGAAGAAGGATGACTTAGTAAATACGATGCAGACACTAGGATTTGTGCCCTAAGAGGGGAGCCATATAGGTTCTGCAAAGGGGAAGGCTGTCAGCATAAGGCCTTCGGCATCAGGGCCATCCCGGTTTCGGTCGGCAGGGAGCATGCCTCAACAGTTCTATTTCTTATCTCCCAACCCTAACCCTTTTTACACAATCCAAAGAATGAGGTGATTCATCTATAGAAGTTGTGGGAACCTTTCGAATCAGTTCCCTTTTTTATTGTTGTATAGTGGTGGGGGGTGGGGTGCAGGTTCAGTACCCACCTCAGTAGTAGTACTTTCCAGCCAGACCCTTCCAGCAGTAGGGGTTGAGATCTCCCGCTCCACCAAGGGTATAAAATGCCACATGTGGGTGACCTCAAGGATCTCCGTAGGGACCTAGACCAAGGATTTTTTGGGGATGTGTGTGAAAACCGAGGGATAGAGGAGTTGGGCGTGGGAAGTTGCACACTACAGAGGAAGCAGTTCCAGCAAGGCCAAAGTTCGTTCGAGGTACGATCATTCTATTTAGCACTATTGCATGTGACTACATTTATTCATGAGCTTCAAAATATTTTGTTGATCCAATTCTAGCCCATACCTTGGGTGTACACATAGATAGACATTACATTCCCCTGGTGTTGAGTGTGATAGTTTGAGGTCAGACCAGCATGTTTGATGTTTGTCAAGGATACATACTGATGTTGCTGCCACATAAGTCTAGTGGGGATATTATTCTACTATAAATTCAGCCACACAATATCATACTTGGAATAAAATAGATATTTTTTGTTCATGATGTTATCTACTTCTGATAGATATGGGTTGTGTTCTTAGATATGGTCGAACAACATGTAGATTTTGTTGGCGAGCAGAGTTTCAAGGAAGAAATCTGGCAAGTAGAGGCCCTTCATTCCATGTTAGCTGAGTTTTCTGTGAAATTATAAGACTCAGAGGTGGTGGAAGGTATGGGGATTTTTATTGAGTTCCTATAAGTCTTCCCCACAGAGGTTTTGACTCTACCCCCTTGACATGATGTTCAGTTCAGGATATAATTACAACATGGTGCTCTTCTGATTTTGATGGATCCATATTGGATTGTGCATTATGAGTTGCGTGAGCTATGGATTCATGTTGATGACTTGTTGAGGAAGGGTTTCATCTAACCAAGCGCATCTCCATGCGGTTATCTAGTATTGTTCACAAAGATGGCAGACATTGGTCTTAGTCTGTACATAGAGGACCAAAAATTGAATCAGGTGATGGTCAAGAACCTTTACCCCCTCCAAAGGCTTGTGGACCATTTTGACTAGTTAAAGGGATCATGTTGGTTCTCTAAAATTGACATGTGGTCTAGATATCACTATTTTGTGGTGAAGGAGGTTGAAATCCCAAAAACATATTTCATGTGTAGGAATGGGGACTTTTAATTTGTGGTCATGTCGTCCAGCATTACGAATGCACAAGTCATGTTCTTGGGACTCGTGAAATCTGTTTCCTACGAGTATCTGGACTTGTTCCTAGCCATGTTCATTGAAGACATCTTGATCTACTCACGATCAGAGGAGGATCACGCTGAGCATCTAAAGAGAGTTTTCAAGGTCCTCAGACACCATCAGCTCTATGGGATGTTCTCCAAGTGCATCTTCTGGACAAGATAGGTGCACTTCATTAGACATGTGGTGTCCCGGTAGGGAATAACAGTGGACCCATCAAAGTTTGTAGTGGTTTTTTATTGGGTAGCACCCAAGAATGTAAAAAATTCTCATAGTTTCCTAGGATTGTAAGGTTACTACCATAGGTTCGTACTCGACTTCTCTCGATTTGTTGTGCCTTCTAAATCTATGAATAGAAAAGACCATGCTTTTTTAATGGAGTGATCAGTTCCATGGATCATTCAATTACTTTATAGGGATGTTTTCCAGTTCCCCAATGTTGAGTTTTCCAGAGGAAGGTGTAACATTCAAAGCGTTATGTGATTCTTATGATCTAGGCTTGGGGTGTGTGTTGATGCGGCAGTGGGGTTGATCTCTTATGGGTCTCAGAAGTTACGCCCTGATGAACATAACTATTCTACCCACGACCTAGAGCTTACAACAGTGGTGTTTGCACTGAAGCGATGACGGCATTACATCATCGAGGAATGATTTTTAGTCTTCACAGATCTTCAAAGTGTGAGGTACATCTTCCCCCAGTGAGACCTAAACATGAGACAATGTTGGTGGAGGGATTTTCCTGAGGACTATGACTTCAAGATCTCCTACACCTCAGGAAAGGGGAACATGGTGGATGATATATTGAGTAGGAAGTCACTAGTAGATGTGGTTTGGGAGTTAGTATACGCCTGGAAGGCAATGTAGGAGTTAGATTCTTTAAATCTCAACATAAGAGTGGAGGATAGTAGAGGGTGTTCGTTTTAAATGGAAATTCAATCTTCCTTGGTACGGTAGGTGGGGGAGTCTCAGTGGGGAGAATAAGAGTTTGAAGTGATGTGTGATCATCTTTGCTAGGGTGATGCATCAGAGGGATAGTCGAAGGACAGTCAGAATTAGATGCTTTTTTGTGGGATGTTGTTTTCCCTAGAGAAGATTCTTGAGGGGGTTATCCTTGAGTTACATAGCTCATCCTTGTAGGTACACCCAAGAGTCCCCAAGAAGTATCAGGTATTGAGAGGTCAGTTTTGGTGGCATGGAGTAAAGCAGGAAGTGGCAGAGTTTGTGGAAAGTGCCTTATGTGTCAACATGTGAATGTTGAACACTGTGTCACCGATGGTCTGTTGCAGCCTATAGATGCTCCTGATTGGAATTGGGATGGCATCTTGAGGGATTTTGTCACAAGACTATCCAGGGATAAGGGAGGTTGTTATGCCATCTAGGTAGTGGTGGACTGATTGAGAAAATCATATCACTTCTTAGCAATTAATTACTCAAGCACAATGGATGACTTAGTGTAGAAGTATGTGGGTGATGTTGTGTGGATGCATGATGTTCCTAGCACCCTCATTTCATATCAGGATACACTCTTTAATTCAAAATTATGGAAGGGATTATAATGTGACAATTTCACCCAGCAATGCCTTTACACTACATTCTACCCTTTTATAGATGGGATCATAGAGAGTAAAATCCATATGTTGTATGATATGTTGTGATCATGTGTTCTGGACATTAGAGAAGCATGGGTATTCCACATGCCTCAATTATAGTTCTAATACATCATTATATATCAATCAACCATTTGCATGGTACCATTCTAAGGATTGTACTGATGACTGTGTTGTTCAACCATGTGATGGACAACGGTTTGGGATGCTACAGTTCATGGCCCAGAGGTGGTGCAGAGCAGGAAAAAGATGGTTCAGCTTTTGCGTGAAAGGATGAAGATGGATCATGAATATAAGATGTGGTATTCCTATTATAGGAGGAGACCCTTGGAATTTGTGGTTAGGGACCACATGTTTTTAGAGGTCACCCCTCGATGTGGACATTGATGGTTTGGCTGGGGGTAAGCTTTATCCCAGGTTCATTAGACCTTTCGAAGTGTTGGGGCGAGCCGAAGAGGTGGAATATCAGTTGGTTTTTCCCTAAGGTTAGAGAGGATCTACAAAGTCTTCATGTCCCTCTACTACATTAGTATCTACACAATGAATCCTAGGTCCTCGACTGGGGAGATTTGAATATCGAGGACGATGTGATGTTCGTCGAGCGACCAGTGAGAAGTGAGGATCGGAAGGAGAAGGTACATTGTTGACATACCATTCCGTTAGTTCATGTGTTATATAGGTATGGTGGCCTCGAAAATAGTACGTGGGAATGGGAGGTACAGATGAGTGGTCAGTACCTAGAGTAGTTTTGAGCTTTGCTCTTATATTTTTCTTTTGTGCCTTGCTTATGCTATAATGTTCGACCTCGCTTGCAGTATGATATGTTGTTTCCCTGCTCTCTGGTTTTGTATGAGAGGTCCTTACTATGGGGAGTGGAGAACTAGATCCCTAATAAATATGCATTAATGTGGATGCGATTAATCTCGTCCAGGCGAGTCATTACTTCCCAAAGAAGATAATATCTTTAAAGGAGGAATGATCTCCATATTCCATGTCTTTGGACAATGTGAATTTTTGTGTTTGTGTGGTTACATGATGGAGATGACTGGGAGTGTTTCGATAATTTTTCAATAGATTGATTTGAGGGATATGTTTTATGCTTTCAAGGTTATATTATAGACATCTAACAACTCTAGGGTGGTTTTTCCATGAGAGGTATGTTATGAGGTGGTTTTTCATACCCCTCTCTTTTCTTCGGGTTTACTCTTAAATTATTGAGGGAGAGAATAGATAAAGAGGTATCTAATGTAAGGAACCAGGGCCTCATCATTAATTACCTTCCCAAATCTTGATGTTTGAGGTATCATGGGGACCATTGGTGACTCATTATGGAGTTTTTCAAATTTTTGGTTGAACGAACAGTGGCACTGATCGACATTTGCGGCACCAATAAACATCAGTGGTACCAATGGGAATCAGTGGCACCGATCGACCATCGATGGAACTAATGGGAACTAGTGGAAGTGATCAGAAATGGTGACACCCCGAATTGTTTCAGGGCGTCAGTGACTCACCCATTGTTGAGTCACTCCCAGCATCTCCTGAGACTTTTTAGATTCTCTCCAGTATTGCCTCTCGTATGGTAAAAGCATTTTAAAACCCCTTTAAAGTGATTTACAGCCTATAAAAAGAAATTTTAAATCCCCATGATTCGGGGGACCCTTGAATTACCAGAATTTATGGCCTTTTATCAATGTCACCCCTCCTATTCCACGTTTTATAATCACCTGTGTTTCCTAGTTAGGCCCCTGTTATGGGATTCTCCCCGTTTAAAGGAAATCTATGAACTCACAACCGTCAGTTGGGCTATCTCCACCGTTTCTAAGAGGAATTTTGAAATCTCAATTAATTCCAACATGTGAATCCACTGAGCCATGTGGTCATGCCACAATATGACTTTTCTCTAATTTGAAATGGTCTCCCAGATATTAGGATATATTCTAAAGTTTAGATCCTCTCTTCCTTCTTCCCATTCATTTCTCTAAGTTCACCTCGAGACTTCCCCTCGAGATGACTCGTGCGTCCGTTCTGGAGTTCTTCCAATTCAACCTTGGTGTTCTTCCTGCAAGTTGTGTCATTCCATGTTCTTGGAGCAACAAGGAAAATATGATCCTTGATCATCCAAGAAGGGGTTCTTCCTTCATCTACCTTTTCTATGCACCATGTGGGGTGGGTATGATGATATTCCCTCCTGAGATAGATGAAACCAACATTAATGAAGATTGTAAATAGAATTTTAAATAATGAAGGGGTTAGAAAGGTGATGATGTTGTTACGTTTTACCTTCATTTTCTGTGGTGAATTATTTCAGCTCATGTCCACTAAAAATCATGGACATTGCTGATCGATTCTTGCACTCTAATAAAGCTCTGTTTTCTTGGTAATATTGTGAATGAATGACTATAAAATGCAAACAGATTAATCATGTAAACATGGTTAATTAAATAGATGTCGGACAGATAAGAACCCATGTGTGGTCACCCAGAATAAAAAAACAAAAAGAAGGATCTTAATGAATGGTGTGTGATAAATATGAAAAACATCATTTCTTTGTCCCGATGTTATGCATGGTTTTTCTAGTTGATTCTTTGTGGGGTGATGTGGATCGGAATGAAACCTACGATTGAGAGGTTGTTGGTTTGAGAATTTGAGGTCGTCTGGAGTCGGCAGTAAATGTTCTGGACTAGGTAAGTTGGACATTTTTTTTCATCGAGTACTTCTAGGGATCTCACGAGACTCCATTTTTCTGTTTTTATTTACAAGAGAACCAGGGATGAATGCTTAAAAAATGAGCTTGACTGTTTCTATTTAGTTGTTGTTTTTGCTTATGGTTTTGCTTGTTAGTTGCCCAGTAGTGAAGGACGGTTTAAGTATAATTATACGAACATGATAATGAGAGTGGGTACAATGGAAAACTATTTTCTAGAAATGGGTTTTGCTCTGGTAGTGGTTATTGTGTACTTGTGCATGTAGGCGCAGTAGTGAGAGTTGTGGTGTACAAGCTTGTTGTTGGTTTTGGGACCCTTAGGTTGGGATGTGTGATTGATTACCTATATGCATAAAACACTACATGAAAATGGTGTTTTTGCGGTGGTTTTTTCAGGGCGATTTCTAAAACCGCCGCTAAATGTTTCATCGAAAAAAACAATTACCGAGGTTTTTGAAAACCGCCCCAAAAAAACTGTCTCTTATTGTTTTTCAAAATATTTTTTATAAATTTTTTGGAAATTCTTCCCAAAAAAAATAAATTTTTTTTATGCAGTTTTAAAAAAAACTGCAGCATAAATTATTTATTTATTAATTATTTAATTTTTATTTACTATTTACATTAAAATATAGTGTATTATTTATAATTTAAATTACATATAATGTGTCAATGAGTAAAAGTTTATAATTATTAGTAAATATAATTTTTAAACTGGAAATAAATCTTCTATTTGACTGGTTGTGGCGCAGAAAAAGGTTTCCGAGTTCAGATTTTATGGTCCTTTCAATGTTTTTAGGGTTTTAAGTGGTTCTTAACCATTTATGATATATATAATTATTTATTTACTTATTTATTTAGTTATTATTTTTTTATTTAATATTTATTAATTAATTAATTAATTAATTAATATTATTTAATTATTTAGTAAATTATTGTTTATTTATCTATTATTTATTATTTATTATTTATTATTTATTAACTGATAAATTTATTTATTTATTTATATAATATTTAATATGTATTTTTTTACTTATTTATTATTTAGTAATTATGTACGCCATAATTATTGATCTGTTTTTAATTAGTTTCTAATTACTAAATATTTATTCATTATTAATTCATTATTAATTTATTATTTATTTATTTATTTATTTTATATTTATTTTTTATTAATTATTCATTAATTTATTAATTTATTAATTTATTAATTATTAATTATTTGTTAATTATGAAATATTTATTAAATATTTACTATTTACTATTTATTAATTATTAATTATTTATTAATTATATATTAATTATTAATTAATTAATAATTAATAATTATTTAATAAATTTTAAATTTTAAATTTAAAATGTTAATTTTTAAATTTTAATTATTAATTATTAATTATCAATTATAAATTATCAATTTTTTATTATTAGTTATTATAAATTATTAATTAATAATTATTAATTACTAAATATTTAGTTATTTATTTAATTATTTATTATTATTTTTTATTCAATATTCATTAATTATTAATTATTAATTATTAAATTATTAATAATTTCTTATTCTTAATATTAATTATTTATAAATTTTTCAATATTAAATTTTAATTATGAAATATTAGTTCTTAATTATCAATTATTAATTATGAGTTAATATTTGTTATTAAATAATAATAATTTATTATTTATTATTTATTATTTATTATTTATTATTTATTATTTACTATTTACTATTTATTATTTCTTACTTCTTATTTATTATGAATTATTTATTATTCATTTTTTATTATTTTATATTATTTATTAATTTTTTTATCTATTATTTATTAATTTATTATTAATTTATTATTTATTTATCATATACTAAATTATTTTTAAATTAATTTATTATTTATACATTACTTATATATTATATGTTATATTTTATATGTTATATATTATATATTATATACGATATATTATATATTATGTAGTTCATATTTTATATAATATATTATGTATTATATATTATATAGTATATATTATATATTATTTAGTATTTAGTATTTAGTATTTACAAGTTACTATTTACAATTTAATATTTACTATTTAGTATTTGTTATTTGATAGATATCATTTACTATTTACTATTTATACTTTACTATTTTTTATTTACCATTAATTACCATATTATATATTCCTTTATTTATTTTTCATTTTTATTTTAGTTTATTTTTAGTAATTAGTAATTAGTAATTAGTAATTATTGATTAATAATTATCAATTATTGATTGTTGATTAATCATATTTGGCTAATAATTATTGATGAATAATTATTTAGTGTGTATCTATTTGGTATGTTTTATTTTTTTCCAATTAATATATATATTTATATATTTAAGTATATTATATTCGATTTACTGACCACTTGAAGAGCATGTTGTAGTGGTAAAGTCATTGTAGAATAAGAAAGAGGTAAGGGGTTCAAATCTCACACATTGAAGTATTTCTATATATGGCATGGGCATGTGCGTGGACATGGACTTGTGCATAGATATGGGCATGGGCATGGTAAATATAAATAATAAATAATAAATAAATTTTGAAAATAAATAAATAAATAAATAACAAAATAATGAAAAAATAAAAAAATTAAAAAAATTAAAAAAATTAAAAAAAATTAAAAAAATTAAAAATTAAAAAAAATTAGTGACGGTTTATAACGCCACTAAAAACCCATAATTATATCCTTCGATGACGGTATTTAAAACCTTCCTCTAATTATTTCATTACACCTGATTTAGCGAAGGTTTTCAAAAACCATCGCAGAATGATATAACATCGGTATTAACCGCCACTAAACAAAAAAACAACCACTAAATAAAATTTTTTGGGTAGTGAAATTTATTTCTTGTGTTTCTTATATGCACCTCACCCATGTTGAGCAATTCATTCCGAACACCCCTATTTTATGGGTGAGGGTGTTTTTTCCAACATTCATATGAGTGGCTGGTTATCAACTCCTTTATGCTCTCTATCCCAGGCTGCCCAAGACTTTTCGTGCAGGCTGTGATGGCCAAAGGATTATTATAGCCCAATTCTCTTTAGGTAGGGTGTGATGTGGTGGGTTGGATTATGTGTCTGTAGGAAGATTGTTTCTCAATTGTCCTCGGGATGAGGCCTAGGTGTCTGCGAGCGGGATGTGTGGTTGTGATGGCCCATGTGTCTGAGGGCAAGAGATATGGTTGTGATGGCCCAGTTGTTTGCGGGCGAGATGTGTGGTTGTGGTGGCCCAAGTGTTTGCGGGCGGGATAAACGTGGGGTCGGGATGGCACATGTGGTTGTTTTTGGGGGATGTAGTGGGACTACAATATGATTTTTCGAGGAGGTCTGATGCATATGATTTTCTAAATAACCAATGGAAAAGTGGTGTGGTGTACCTAAATATTGATGTGTTATTACTGTTATCGTACCCAACTTACGTTATTTGGGGAGTGTCCCTTGGTGATGATGGGTGGATCGTTTTCCTTGCTGTGGTTTTTGGTTACATATATTTCTCACGGCGCATTAGAATATCTTCCCACTTGTGCATGAGATATTTTGGTTTCCCTACTGAGTATACCTATATACTCACACTACGTATATAAAAGTTCTTTCAGGTTTTTAGGAGGACATTGAGGACTGTGCCATACCTTAATAGCTTGGGCATCAGAACAGTTCTCGTTGATTTTTTTTCTTCTGGTGCTTTCCGATAGAGTTATCATGTACTTTGTATCACTTTATTTTGAACATGCATGTGGAAAAAGGGGTTTTTGGCTTTACTTTTACTTTCAGTATTTGGAATGTTTGGGATTCACTTTCTTATATCCCGATCTTTTTCTATAAACAGAGTAATACCTTCCATTTGTGTGAAATTATATACACTTGGTTGTAGTCTCCACAATAGGGCATATTGAATACGGGATTCGAGGGTCATTATCTCTCCTTTACCTTGAAGATGGAAGGGAAGGGAATATTTCCATCCTTTCCCTCATCTTAGAGAAGGCGGGTCGTGACATTATGAAGATCAATAACATAGGAAATGTCTAAATGGGGATATATTGTGGGAGGATATTAATAAATAATGAAAACAAAATTTTCATGTATGTAATCTCTAAAGTCAAAAAAACACCAGTTATCTACGTAGTGTTATTAATGAAAATATATCATATTTAAATTATAGAAACAATTGTAACATTTTTTAGTGTTTATCATATAACATCTCAATTTTTATTGATTTATTTTATTATTGATTGTGATTTTTGAACTTGATCAGTGATTTTGGGTCCCAGATATCTCAATTGGAATCAATATTGGTTTTAGATAATTTTGGATGTAAATTTAATTTTTTTGGGATTAGGATGAGACATTATTAGTGAAAACCGTAGAGATAAGTCTGATTATAGGATTACATTATTTTTTTTATTATGTATATATTATATATTTTTCTAGGAATTAAATCCCTATCTAGATGTAAATTAGTAGATGTAGGCTCCTTCGGAGATGCAAATGGATGTAATAACCTAGAAAATGGTAATTTTCTAATAACTCAAACATAACATGGGGAATGAGATAGAGACCTAATTGAACACCTGGAATTACACTCTCGATGAATATGATTTTGTTTTCTCACATTAACTTGAGGAATCATTATAAGGGTTAGGAATATATTTAGGTTACATAACATAATATGAAATGATCATATAAGCATCGATTATATCTTTGAGATTCATAAGATAAGAATATTTTAAATCAGGATTTCTTCTATAGGTAATGGGTAATGTTATTATTTATAGAATTTATTTCAATGTTTTTTTTTTGAATTAATCTTCTCTATTAAATTTCATGATAATTTTGTGATATTTTTTTAAAATTATATTGTGAAGTAAAATTAAACTTATCACAATGAAAAAAATATTGATTCAAATGTATCATAAGCTAAGAAAATGTGTCATAATAGATGTAAACTTTTGATCGATTTTTCTTACTTATATTATTGTTTATATTGATATGATATTATCATGATAATCATTTTTTAAATATAGTTTGGTTTGAAATTGGATCATGAATATTAATTTGTTAGAGGTATCTCTCTTTAAAGTATAATAAGTTATATCGAATTAAGGAACCGTATTTGGAATAAATGGTCATAAAAAATTAAAATATAGACATATTTTTATTAATATCTAAAATATTACTTTTATTGTTCTTCCTAGTATAGTGTGGTTGATACCTAATTAGAAATTATATGTTTTTTATTATTAGTTTTATATACACACTTATATTTTTAATTAGTGAAACAAAATTAAAAAATACGAAGTAATAATTTATTTAAGGGGGAAGAGTGTAACACCCCAATACATCATTATATATTTTTCTATAATTAAATAGTATTTCTAATAACTTATTTTACACACCACCCAAATTAAAAAATACATTTTTTAAATAAATATTTCAATATTAGATAAATACTTATATATTATAAGTATGAAATATAATAAAAAAATTATATTATTTAATTAAAACACTTATTATAAACAATTATGTGTGAGTTATGTATTATTATAATCATTAATATATATTTATTATAATTTTATTTACCTATAAAATTCATTGATAAGAATTATTTCAAATGTATTAATAAATATTTTTTAATAATTATTAAACTAAGATTCAATCATATAGATTTGGTATTTAAAACATGTGTGATAAAAGAATTATTTCGATGAATTTTACTTTTTCAATATACTGTTTACTTTTAAGAAAATTTATAACTATTTGCTAATTTGTAATATATTAATTAAAAATATATAAAAAATAATTTAATGTTTATATTATCACTAGGCCTGGAATATGAAAAAAAAAATTATTATAGTAAAAAACATCTTATTATTCTTTAATTTTTTATGATTATATAAAAGATAATTTTAATCCTTGAATAAGTAACTCATAATAATCTTATTCTTATTTTTTACATGATAATATTTTACTGTGGTTAGAACTGTTACATAAATTTTTTAACCACGAATTGTTCATCAAATCATTATATACTTTATATATTATTTTTTAAAATTAATCTATTCTAAATATGTAATCCAATATTATGTTTTAAAATATCCACAAATATAACAACACATTTTTAATTAAATTTTTATAGAAAAAATAAGAAAACTTATTGTATAAAAAATCATTTCTCTACAAAATAAATTTTTTATCTATAATATATATCATTTTAAAATGTTATTTTATCATATTTTGAAAGATAATTGTAAAAAATGGTTTCCAGATTTTTAATCATTATCTACAATTTTTTAATAATGGGTCACATTATATTTTTAGTAAAAAAGAGATCACTATGGTGTGTTTTTAAGCATAGTTATTAAGGGTTAAAAATTTGTATTTTTAGTGGCTAGTTTTTTTATGTTTTCAAGACACATTGATATTCTATAAGATCCATAATTTTTTTGGAATTTATAACAATATGTATCATCATCCTTCCCTCACCTAAATCTCATATCTCTCATGTAATTCCATTTTTACACATTACTAACCATTCAAATCCATATAAATGTTCTTCTTTTTCATATATAAAAGGTGACCACATATAACCACATCAATACACACTTGATGTTATATATTCACATAAACATAAACCCATTTTACAAATTATATAACCCCTATCTGTTTTTGGTAGAATTTTTACTCATAAAACTTTCCAAAGTCCCCCAAATCTATGAAGCCTTTTAAAAGAAGACTCAAGACCTCAATGTGGGTAATATCCACCCTTATACTATTTTTTATATTTATCATCCATTATCTTAGAAACCAATATTATTCATTATAATATAGTTAAAACAATATTATTCAAAAGCTGAATTTTTTTATGATAGTGATATAATCATTCTCCACCTCCCCCCTTCTAAGGAAAAATAAAAATGGCATCCATCTCCACTTAAAGACTACGACCTACATGATGGATGTGTTTAATTTTGCATAACCACATGAAATTGATTATAAAAGGGGGTATTTATTTAATAAATATTATATTTACAACATTTTTAATATTCTATTATGTTATTCCATTTTATTCAATATTTCTGTTCTATAAAATATATAAATGTCATCTATTTTTTCATGCAAACAACCTCCTATATGGAGAGACATGTTAAATTTTTCATAACCACACTATATGTATGGTTATATAATATATTTTATGAATCTATGTAATATTAATAAGTAAAAACATTCATCAATAATTTTCTTAATGGATAGAAAAATATACACCATATTTGAGTAAACCCTTAATATTACAAAAACTACCTAAAACATGTTCATCATATATCATGTTCTAGTTAACCAATAAACAAGATACCATAAATAAGAAATGTGGATGAATAATTAATTTTTAAAAATTAAAAAATATATCTTAAAAAATATGGTAATGATTAAATTGGTATTAAATATATCTTTTCAGTATCATTATTATAAAACATGTGTGAACTAATAAAAAAGACCAATATCTCATGTTGGAAATAACCATTAACTAACTAATAAATTTGTAATGAATTATTAAACTTACTTAATATAAAATGAAATATATATATCAATAATTTTCATATATAAGTTATTATTATTCTTATGAATATTATACTGTCTTTTAAAGTGTTCTCGTAAAAAGTCAAGAGTTAAGGTATGGCTCTTTCTCACCTAATTTTTTTCATTGAGAATTATTCCATATTAACAACTATTTTGTATTATATAGTGTATATAATACAAAAAGATGAAATTTTATCATAATTTTAATGGTTAAAATATGGATTATAGATCCATCACAAGTACCATCTTTGATGGGGTTATAGTTCAATGGCTACCGAAGCCAAAAGTGTTTTGTCTCAATTTAACATACATAAGAAATGTTTTGTATTTTGAACATGTTTTTTGTTATATGGTGTGTATTCTCCGTATATGAAATATCATATAATTATTAATTATATGATTCCATTTAATTAATTTTCCGTTTCATGGCCTCCATTTCGATAGGTTATTATTCAAATGATATATAAGTCATAATGGTTTATTCTCATATAATTTTATGTTCATTGAGATATATTCCATATCCACCACAAGTTTTATTTTACTATTCATATACTACCCTTGTATGTATTTATATTTGAAATGAAATTAAATTCATGGTGTTTTCAAGACCATTTAATTATATTATTATTAAAATTATTTTGAATCATTGTTTATTGAGGATGTACGAGATTTATCACGTCTCATTTTTCAAATAGATATTGTTAAAAATGAATTTGAAATTGAGAAGAAATAATGAGTACACAATATTTATTCTAAAAAACATCTAATTTTTTAGTCATATCTATGGTTTTACATGTCCTTTATCAATTTTATTTCCCTTGGAAATTACTATACCTGATGTGATTATTTTTAGTGGAATAGACACCACCTCATTATTGATGTCTCGAATTTTCCTCCTCTATTTAAATATTAATTTTATTGATTTTATTTTCCATTCATCAAAAGTGTGTTATGTTAATTTTAATTTTTTTTAATTAAATTTAAAATCCTTCAAAAGAAAATCTTAATTTTTTCCACACATTTGTTTTTGAAAAATGAATCTAGTTTTAAAATTTTCAATGTTATGACGTTTTTTCACTTTTATAAGTTGTTTATTTTATGAAGATTCATTTATATATAAAATGTGGATTTTCAAAATAATTTTTGATTCTTAATAATTAAAATTTTAAAATGAAATAATGATTTATTCTTCTAATTTAAATGTTTTTATTTAAAAAAATTAAATTCATGATTTTAGATATATATTTTAAAGGTTTATACTTTTAAGAAAGATGTCATAAATGTATTTATTACCTAAAAATGTTTGTTTTAAATCAATATTTATTTTATATGTTTCTTTTTTGAAAACCCCTTTTTTGTTTTAAATATTGTTTTTTATAATGTTTTACCAGGATCAATGTATTATAATTTAATGAAAACTTTTTGATAGTGTTTTCAAGTATTTCAAAAAGGAAATAATTATTCTTTCATCTACCAGTCCGCATTTGAAGATTGAATATATATATATATAAGTATATATTATTAGTGGTTCTTTAAATTTGGTTTTTTTTAATAAAAATCATTCTTTATTATTATTGTTTCTTGACGGTGACAAGGAACATTACAGTTTTTACAAAAATGTTAAAAATTTGTTACAAGATATCTTTCATTATTTTAGTTAATTTATCCTATTTATCTCCAAAATATATATATATAATTTGGATAATATTTTTTAAAAATAACACTCCAAATCCCCTTTTGAAATACTTTTTTTGGGATACTAAATTATTGGAATCAACCAATCTAACAATTATGGAAATTTAATATGATATCATTTGGTTATTTTGTGAAACCCATTTAATTTCCTTGAGTATATCATGATGTGGTGGATTCTGCATGGAACACATGTGTATCAATATTACTTATGAGATGGATGGGGTCTTATATTTCCCACTTATTCATTGTTAGATGTTTTGTACCTCAAGGGCACAAAATGGGAACACAAGTAGTAACCCTTGGCTAAGAGTGTATACGAGTTTCTAGCCTAAGGACAAGAGGGTATAAAGGTAGTAACCCATTCTTAGGATAGTACATCAGTTATAATTCGAATCTAATGAATGTATATGAGTTTTTAATCCCATCCTAATAGGCTAACAAAATTGTTAACCCATATATAATAGGGAATTCATGTCGTTATTTGAAGCCCAAAATTTTACTATAATAAAGTAGTTATGTTTATTTTAGTATCAATTTGGGATTACCACACTGAGCAAGGGAAGAGGGTGAATTAGTGTGAGATGGATTTTAATCACCTTAAAACGTTTATCGTTTTTAATACCATAGTAACATGTTTAGTTAATTTATTTATTACATTCATAATTTTTAATTATAAATAATATGTATTATACAATAAAGTATAAAGAAAAATAATATTTATTAATGAGATTTTCCTTCAATGTGGAAGACTATGTCCCTAGTCTATGGTGATTATTATCTAACTCATACATAAGATTATTAGTATTATTAATGAAATCATGGGCATGTGGATAAACATAGACCAGATTTATTAGAACCAACTAAGTAAAATTTAACATTTATCTTTGAACCATAAGATTTAAGGATGTCATATCATCCATCTGTATGTCATCAAAAATTTAATACAAGTTTTATTAAATGGAGAAAAAAAAATTATGATCATATTACTCTTTGGGAAATAATCTATTGTGAGTACCTAAATAATAAAATCAAATGTTTTTATAAAAATTTAGTACCCAAAAAATTATTCTATTAAAATAATAAGACTAATGATTGGACTGACAAACTCAGAATTCTATGACCTAAATTATAATCAATTAATATCATCACAATCATAAATACATCGCCAACTTTTTATATTTTAAAAAATATACGATAAAGAAATTATTAGAGTCATATTATCAATGTTACTTTATGAAATCATGTTGTGTGTAAAACTCATGGAAACTAAATAATATCTCATGCATGTCGAATATGTATCAATCATGGAATATTGCAACCCTCCATTCTTCATTGTGAAATATACAATATATGAAATGATCATTTTTTATGTCATCATTGTTATATATTCCTTCATAAAATGGTTATTTCATGAATGTTATTTATTATTATATCTTCAAAATAGTTTAATATGTAATCATGGTTTCATAGATAAAGGATTATAAAATAATAATGCACTAAGAAGAACACTGAATATAATTTTATTTAAATCTTGTTCATCTTAAAGTAAGCATTTAGTATCTCAAAACAACCTCCTCAAGAAAAAATTCTATGTTCTCATGATATCAAGAGTTATTTATATATATAAAAATCACATGGTATGCCAATTATTTCATGAGATAAGGATCGAACTAGAAAACTATTTTCATATCCTAAATGCAAATTTGAATGTATGAAGTGCATACTGAGATATTCTCCATATTATTCACATGACTGGGCAGTTTCATGGGATGTTTAATTTCATTAAAAAGGAAAAAAATTCCTTCTCCTTTTCATAAAAAAATACACATAGTGGTGTTCTACTTCACAAGAAAAAATTACACATTTGTCTCTTAATTCTTATAGCTGAGTGGCTCAGAAAAACTATTCCTTAGTGAAAAGGTATCATTTTACACTCTGTTTCCATTGATGAAAATGATAGGTCACAAATATATCAAATTGTAGCTACTCCCTCAAGTCAAGGTGGGTGGGTATTTATTGAACAGTTATAATGCCTCTCTAATATATTTTACTATGATTTAAATGTTTCTTAAATTCATGATGATATTATAGAATCTAATGAATTTCAAAATTCAAAACTACCATCCTCTTCAAAATCAATATATTCTTGAGTGGATAAAAGAAAGAATTATTAGCCTCACATGTTTATATGACACAAATTTGGATTGAAATTTTCCAACTGCTAATATATTCATACAATTAAAGCTATCCATGATAAACCCTTCATATGTATGATTATTTTCAAATGATGGATTCACATGAACAAGGATACTCATGTGGAACATGATCATTCATATTATTGTTTATAACATTAAAAAATCATCATTTTCATGAAATACAATGATTTCATGTGTGGAATCAAGATGATTTATCTTTTCCATGTCTCCCATTATGATCATTGGAGATGGATGACACGTTATTGTCTCAAGAAACCGTATAGATCCTTTTTTGGGAGATTGTAGATGATTAATTGGTTTCATTAGAAAATATAGATCTAATAGATTGAACGATTGGTGTTGTATGTATAACATTTCAATAGATAAATTATTCCCACACTCGGTGAGTACCATTCTATTGTTAGGCTATATCTTGAACTGTATAACAATACTCTTTGTATCATCAGCCTCTTGAGATAACACCACGGCTATCACTGTGATACACTATAATCATTCCCCAACATGGGTCATTCCACACAATTTCATGGTCTATAGGTCTGTCAACTATGCTCTATACATTATATTAATCACCCTCATTCTCTCATCACACCTATCCAATATGGCTCTATATGTTTACCTTCTACCACATAGCTGACCCATGGGTGTCGCATGTTTGGTTGAGGGGGTCATTGGATTTCCAAGTGACAATAATTATATTTGTAGCATTATTAAAAAAATAGTTTATGAATAATATAAAAATATTTTTAGTTAAATTCAAAAATTAATTTAATTATTCCTTTTCCACAATCCTCAAATTATTTTTTCAAAAAAATCCAATGAAATAATACATTTATTGAACATAAAATTATTTTGTCAATTTGGAACATGTTATCATTTTTCATTGAATCTATGAACATCAGTTCATCAATCATTAGAATTATATTTACTAAATCCCAAATATAGTATATGACCATTGAAAATATTAGTAATGTACCTACATAGACCTAAATCACTTCTAAGATTCATGATGAGAACATTGATCCCCATAAAAAAGTTCAAAATGAATTAAAGATAATTTATTGGGAACTATTTTTTAAAGGTTGGGACTGACACAACATTTTTATTATTAGAGAAAATACCACTTTTGACTGGGATGAGGGAGACCCATCAATATTCACACATTACCAATATTCAGAACACCAAAATAGACATCCAATATAGTTTCTTCTATAACATATATTGATATTAAAAGATTCACATGTAATTGAGTTACTGGAAAATAATACTAAAAAAATTGGGATAATAAATATATCCCTTTTATTTGTTTTTAATACCAATATAATAAATTCCATGTTAATATGTTTTATTTTATTTTTTCTATCATTTTTTTTCAACTCTCCCGATTTCTGATAACAAAAATTAAAAGTTCATGAGATGGGATGTTATCATTTATTTCTTTAGGAATTTACTATTAACTCTTATACCCATACTCTATATATATATGTATTGGTGTAGAAGACCAAGGGTTCTAATTCAGACATCTATGTTCTGCATTCACGTTTTTAGATATGATAATGACCGATATATCACAACTTGTATCACTCATCAGGGACTGTTCAACTTTGTTTTCGGATAATAGTAATTCATTAATTCTAAGTGATAGATTGAAAGATAAAAAAGTTTGATACCACTTATATATAAATTTCTCCTGATTCATTCAACCTGAAATTATTTAACTCATACCAAACCAAATATTTAAATTAGTCAATTATAATCATTAGTTTGAGGTAATGAAATCAATCAAGGAACATCATCATGATTATTTTCATCATTCCATTGATTCATATATTTTATGCTCCTATGGACAAGTCCTCATTTTTTTATTATTTAGTATAGAATAATATTCACACAAACATAATAAATTTTTATTTTAACAATTACCTTCTATAGATATTAGTTTTGGATGAAATATAATTCTTTTGGAACATCATTAGATACCCCCCCCCCCCCCCTCAAGGAGTGATCTAATATTTCACTTCATCAATATTGTTCTTTTTTAGTTATTCTTATGAATTCTAACTTATTTTAGTAATATTTTTTTAATATAATCCATGATGGTGACAAAAAAATTGTCCAACAATGGTAACTTTATAATATTCATCTAGGTTTATCATCAAGTTTTTGTAACAAATAATCTCCATTTTAACATATGTTAGATCAAACCCTAATGGTGTCCTCTATTAACCTTGGAATAAATGTTCCATATTTCAGATATAAGTATGAAATATTTGTTATCACTTTCCCCATGGGTAAATTAGTCACCTTCAATTTGACACAAATAATGACAAAACATGATGTAGATGCAAATAAGTTTGATCACTTTTCTTTTCAAAGAGATTAACAAGGATGAGAATTAGTTATCATCCATGATCTTTTATCTACTATTTGAGGGTTAACTCTTCATGATAACATTAAACACTTAATTTTTAGTCTTCTGTGGTAAAAAACTATTAATTTCATTTGTAGTAACTTTTTATTGACATTTCTTGTTAACACTGGCCAGCCTAAAACATTTATAATTTGATGTTTCCTGGATTTTTTCCACATCTCCTCTTAAGATAATTTTATAAAGAAACAATCATAATATTTGTGTCCAACATTATTAAACCATACACATAAGACGTCTAATACATTATGGAAATAATTTATTGATGAATTATCAGAAAATTCAATTTCATTATAGGGAATCTTTTGTTTTCCTTTATCATCAACATTCATATTTTATTCTTCTAAATTTGATGATCATTTAAAATTTTCTATCCAAGAATCTAGTATATCATTCAAAATATTCACAAAATTATTGGTAGTTCCCAGATTCCGTTCAAGTATTCCCATTTCCACTTCAGTCAATTTGTTTTTCATGAACTTTCCTTCCCAGTTGTTTCTTAATATTGCTTCTATTTATTATGATATCCTTGTCCTACTTACAGTGATCCCTTTTATGAATTCTTCTTCCACAAAATAGGAGGCCTCTTCTATTTGGTGTGTCAATACAATTTATCGTTTTTGGATCATTTTAAAAACGTGGCCTATTTAGAATATGACAAATGGTTTTCATATCTTCCTTATATATAAAATTATTGGGAATATTACATATAATACATTTATATTAATTATTTCTCAATGTAGTATTATTTATAGTTTATAGATCCTATGGAATTTTATTTATAATATTAAGGGGAATGTATGGATTATTTCAAAATTTGTGTCTCATTACTATGATCACAATAATTAAAAATACCAAATAGGTTCTTTAAACATTCAATTTTTTTAAAAATAATTAAATTTTTCTATTGATTCGTGTTTTTTCATCATCACTATTTTTATTTAACTTCAAGGAGGCCCTTATTAATTTTGAAATACTAACATATTATTTAATAAATCGACGTCTAGGTTCTCAAATATTTCACAACACCAATAGTGGAAAAAAATTGATATTCTATTTTGAATAACATTATGACCTTATAGATATTCTTGCTATGTTATATTTATAGTCATTATTCTAGTGGTATTTATTATGGGGGAAAATAGTTTATACTTATATTCATTCACTATAGATATAATGTTGATCACTCCATTTCCTATCATCTTCCACGTTTTCATTGGTTTTGATTTTGATACTACACTATATATAGAAATTGAATTAGTAAAAAAAATAATTTATAAAGGTGGATGGTTTTTTTCTTTGAGTCCACTACTGAAATTTCATTAAATGATTTCAATATATGCTATAAACTAGTTATAGGACTTCATGGATTATAATTCTTCATTTATGTTTGTTTGGATATAGATCATGTAATAAAAACTCATATTTCCTCTAGTTATGAAGACTTAACTCAAACATTTTCAATATTCTATAGTTTTTTATCCAACTTCCAGAAATTTAATTTTTATGTTGAATTTATCAGCCTAAAAAAAATTCAATATATCATAAAATTTTATATTGATCTTTATTACTTCCTCGTGATGAATTTTATTCTTTTAAAACAACATGGTTTCAATATTTATAATCATATATTCTCTGATATCAAATATATAATTCATGAAATCTATGATGGATTTATGTTTTTTAAATAATGAATGGTACATATTTTAAAATTATATAGTGGAATAATCTTTCAACAAAATTTTATTTAGCCACTAATCTTCAAAATTGGACCATCTTTCTTCATGTTCAAAAATCTATTCTTTTTGGATATTAATTTATTGGATAGCTTAATATTTTATCTCATTATTTATTTAAAACCATTATCAAAGATTTATATATTTTCCCTTATATTAGGGATATCTTCCTAAATTCCATTATATGAAACACAAATAAGAATGACTATTTCTTTTGGGTAATTATGAAATATCTCATTCAACATAATAGTAGTTTAAAGAGTGAATTATTCTAAAAAGTGATCACTCCCGGTAATTTTTATAGAATATTGAGGAAAATTTTGACACGTTCCAATTTTGTTTCCACTTTATATAGTGATAATATACAACATGTGGTATAATGATTGTGATTTTTCATGGTGGTGGACTATACCCAAAGATATTCAGTTTCCATGTTATAAATTTATTTCTCTGAGTTGCGACAAGGGGATCTTAATTCCTCATCATCTTTTCAAAAGTGTGATGGTCTTATTTCTCATTATCAATAGTTTCTTATTTTGGATTTTCAATTTATTTTCTAAGAAAGAGTTATAATTTTATGTATATACAACTCCTCAGAGTTTTCACTAATTTATTTGTTGATAAGGGAATTAAAATAATAAATATGATTTAAATGTTGAAATGACTTCACAGGTGTGATCAGTCCCTCATATACCAATTTTAAGGATAACATTGTGATGGAATGTTTTGGGAGGGGGTGGGCAGTTAATCAATTAAAGAGGAATTATTACCGCTTTAAAAATTGTATCACACTTAGTACCAGTATCACTTATTTATGGAATAGTAATTTAATATTCATCACATGTTGTTAAAAAGCATGTAAATAAAATAATATGCTCTAATGAAAACCAGGATTTGTTAATGAGGTTTTCCTCTAATTTTGATAGATATTCCTCTAATATATGGTTATTATTATCACACATGTAGACAAAATCCTCTAAATTTTCAATGAACAAATAGTTATGGTGATTTCATTAGAACTATTTTCCTTTTAGAAACATGGAACATTTGTATATTTAACATTGATTTAAAAGATTACAAGATATCGACATGTCCATTCAGAAGTGATCAATAGTGTAATATGATTATTCATCAGTAGAAAAAAAATTATAATAATCTTTCTCTTTGATTAAATAGTAATTTGGAATTATTCTACATCAAAACAATCAAAGGTTTTTCTCACAAATAAAGTAATCAACAAATAAATCTAAATATTATTCTTAAATATGATTAATATAAATATTATTTTGAATGAAAAACTCCAAATTATCAAACCAAAATCATAATAACTAAATACTAGCTCAGTCACAATTACATTTTGTATTATTAATATACAATAGAAATCATGAATTTTAGTTTCATATGTTCAATATATTTTCATTAAATCTTGTCATATTTTGCATATTTAGTAAATTAAATATATTTCATTAAAGTAAAATAAGTATCATCCATGTAATATTCCAAGCCACTGATATTCTTCATTGTGAAACACACAAATTTCAAAATTATGAATTATTTTTTGGATGGGAAAACTCTTATGTATTTCTTAATGTAAGGGTTAATTCATTCCTAGATTTACTAAATCTTATTTCACATAATTTTAATATAAAATCTATACTTCATGTAGTGAGGACTTTTTAATGAATAAAACATGTTTAGAACCATGAAAGGCCATATTCCTTCAATATCCTTCTTGAAAAAACATTTTCATTGTAGATTAAAACATATTTTTTGTGATTGTTTTATGTTTTTGGATAAGCTCTAGTCCGCTTCATGTATACAAGGCTTGAAATATCCCAATTCTTATTTGAATGAATGGACTTGTAAGAAAATCCATAATATTTCCTAAATACCATTGATAAATCGAGAAGTGATTCACTAGATCTCATCCTCCTAAATCATATAAGCAGGGAGGTTCATATGGTCCTTCTTCCACGAAAAATGTAAATAACTTATTATTATTATTCATTTGAATATTACATGTAGATGTATTCTTAATATTAGGAACAATGGGTTCATGTGTCTTTTACTTCATGTTTCTAAGTGGATCATGGAAGATCTTACTTCACATAAAGGGATCACGTGAATTCTTTTTTTACTCCAAGATAAATGTGACCTCTCAAACATATTTATTGGAATCCACATCTTCTCAACTAATAGTCTCGATATTTATAGATTATTTATAATCCTTCTGTATCAGATTTCAGGGTGAGTTAAGTGTTTCTTAAATGAATGATGATATCATATTATCACAAGGATTTAAAAATGCAAAAACGGTCAACATATTAATATTAAAAAAATTATAGATTGGATACATGATTTCATGATAACATTAACATGATCACACAAAACCTCACATGATAAAAAATTAGTAATTTATAATTAATCCATTTGATGAAGGTTTTCCATGACATACCCTTCATTGGTATGCTCTTTTTCATGTGATGAATTTACATGAAATTTTTTATGAGGTTAATTCTTTAGCTCTTATATGTTGATCACATTATTAATTGATCTTGTATTGATCTCCTGACGTGATCACAGAAGATAGATGATGTTCAAATTTGTCAACCCTTTATGTAGGTCCTTCATAAGGTTGGTAATGGATGATGTCTATTTTTTATTGGAAAATTGATTTGAAATGAATTGAGTGGATTATGTTCTATGCATAAAATTTTCTTGAATGAATAATATATAAGGTCTATGATTTTCATGTTTTTTGGTCGCTCTGTCTTGAATTACAATATAATATTGTCCACATTAATATCCTCTCAATCTAGCACTAGCGTCATCACTAAGATAAACTACAAACACATCCTTACACATTCCACATTATAATATTTCAATGTCCACTGAGCCTTATCCCATTCCCAATACGTTCACACCCATACACTCTCTATGGGTTATATTCACCATCATTGTCACATGACACTTGTCTCCTACAACTAGCTAGATCAACCTTCTCCCTTGTGGCTGACCCTCATCCTCTAATGACTTGTTAACGGGGTCCTTTCTTAGACAAGGTATAGCCCAATTTTTAATAATACCCACCATAATACTAAGAATTATTCTATATATAATATTCTTCTATAAATATCCTTTATAGTAAATATAATTATATTTTTCATGGTCATTAAAAATTCATTGAATTATTACACTTTTATATTTCTCAAATAATTCTAATAATCACCACATGCAATAACAGGTATATTTCAAGATCTTCACCCTCTTTAAAATGATTTAAATCGTTTGAAAAACATTATAACATGTTATTAAATCCATGAATATATGTTCATCCATTAGGATAATTATATTTACTTTATCCAATATATTTTATATGAACTATAAAAACATTTTGTATTGATCTTAATAAAAACAAAAACAAAATCCAAACTTAATAATAAAAGCATTTCCCCCAAGGAAATATTCAAAAGGCACTGCAAATAATTTCATAGGAACAAGAATATTTACACATTAACAATCTTGGGAAATACAAAACATACTTCCATGAGTGTTTATTATTCAATAAATATTGACATTACATGTTTCAAATTTTAATTACTTATTATAAATACATAAAAAACTAAATGTAGGATCATTATTCTAATCCACAACGTTTTAGGAAATAGGTAATGATTCATCGTTCTTTAATTAGTTGGTTTATATTCTATTATTTATTCACCATTAATATATTTCTATAAACTCTTGTTTTGATGGATTATGTCTTATATTATTCTAAAATTTTATTCCATGATTTATTATTGATGATATGTGTTTATTTTCATACTATTTTTAAAAGTTTCTTATTGACTAAGAATAATTTCTTATAGAAACATGATTATAATTTGATTACTTATTTTCAAAAATGGGGATCTCCTATGATTACCCTTACATAGAATTTGGGTGCACCACTTTCCTATGTTTCTATTTATAAGGTTATGAAGATGATTTTATCCTTAGATATGTCTAGATTGGGATATAGTATGGTGTTACTATAGAGAAATTTTCATAATATATTTTTTTTAATAAAGATGAGCACAGAGCTGTAAAATTGATAAAAAAAACATTTCAAAAGTCGAAAAGCATCCCTTTTACATTTTCCCCTGGCAAGAAGCGGGACCAAATCACTAGGAATATCATTGATATATATATGTCCCTCTCTTATTACACCCCTTTGTTTGCAAGGCCATCTGCAATTTAGTTCGCCTCTCAAAAGGTATGTGTGATGAAGTAGTTAAGGGAAGAGATTTTGTCAATGCAATTTATCCATTTACTTTTCATCTTCCATGCCAATATGGTTTGTCTAGTTCTAATGGAATAAACAAGTGTTGTTGAGTCCCATTTGAACCAGATGTTATTCCATTGTCCTTGGCAAGCAATATTCACTGCGCTAATGAGTGCTATCATTTTAGCTTCCAAAGGAGTGGTATGCCCACATGGGCCATAAATGCATTCCACAGCCTCCCCCTGCTGATTCCTAAAGATAACTCTATATCCGGATGGCCCAGGGTTACCCTTTGAAGCTCCATCTATGTTACATTTCAACCAACCATTGAAGGGGGCAGTACACATCACCTCCATCATTCCCCTAGGTTTGGGGTAGCATCCCACAACGCTTAATCTTCTGAGAATCATGAATTCCCTACTCGAATTACTGCAAGCCTCCTTGATTCCTGAGCTGGCATTTTGAGTGGCCACCAGAATAGTATTAAATTCCTAGGCTGCGTTGAACTCTGCTTTATGATGAATGGAATTGTTGTGGGCCCTCCAAATGACATGAACCAGTTTAGAATAGGCCACCTACAGCAGTGCATTGAGCTGCTTGGATTTTTGTACTTTTAGCAGGCTCTGGATATACTGCATAGCTGAAGAGGTACTGGGGGGATCCAGTTCGAAAATACTTAGAACTTCCTGCCACAGAGAAGAGGAAGTATTGCTGGACAGGAACAAATGGTCAATGTCCTCCCTATGCTGGCCAAAAATCACACACCTTGAACATAAAGAGATCCTGACCCTTTGAATGTTTGCTTCCACTTGGAATTTGATATGATAAAGCCTCCATATGAGAGATAATCTGTAGGGAAGCAGACAGTTTTTATTTAGAGATCCAATCCAACTAACCTCACCCTATAGCAGGCAATTGTAGAAGCTTTTGGAGTTGAGTAGGCCAGTTTGAGATCCTTCCCATAGCAGAATAACTCCCTGCTGAATAAAATCATAACTATCAATCATTAAGACAATTTCCTCTGGTAAATCTTCTTTGTGCTGCAGCTGATCTTTGATGGATAAACTACTGTCAATGACCTGCATATCTGGATTAATCCTATCTATAAGAGGTGTTCCCATCCAGTTGATTAAAAATTAGATCAGAGGTAATATATCCTTTTGAAGACAAGTTTCATGGGGAATATCGCCATGTAAGGATAAGGATTTCACATGGAATATGTCCTAGTGAGGATGATGTGTTGGATATCATGTTTGAATGAAAAATAAGAATCATGAAAATCATATTTAACATGAATAATATTCTATATTGTTTAGATTTATAGTTCATACTTGTTTCACCGAACTATATCATGTAGTTTAATGTAATTTAGTGTTTTAATTTGAGTCACAAAAAGAAACATCAAATGATTGAGTGGAAACTATTCATGGTAGAACCATATATGTCTATCTAAACTATTTATGTTAATTATTAGTTATGGATGTATAGATGAATTCATGGGGGATATGTACCATTTAGGAAGGAATCAGTCATAGTGAATATGCGGGATTGTGGAAGGAGGATTTGAATCATACAGAATATAGGCCTATAAAAAATGTTTTATGACTTACACATGATAGGGGGACCATGTTATTAAAATAGATAATAAAGGGTATGTGTGTGGATTATCCATGTTCTTCCCATAGATATTTGTATCCATAAAATGTTATGGTATCTAAATGAGGAAGGACTTCTTTGACTCAAGGGGAATATGTTCAGACGAGGAAGGACTCGTGGTTACACATAATAAGAGGACTATAATCATATATTTTTCACATTGATGAGTCATTGGTGTGAGATTATTATAGGAGATACTATTAGAACATACACATAATTTTTAATTACTTCCATATTTGTATCATTGATTGGAATAGGTTAACAATATTGACAACTTCATAGCCAGGATGAGCAGTATGTTTTTGAGGAGGCATTATGAAACCTTCTGAATTTTTGAAATATTTTTTCTTAAATAAATTTATTTGTTATTATATTTTACATTACAAACAACACCGATATCAAAATAAATTACATGAAACACTATTTGTATCTTCTATAATATCCAACACTATGTGTAGCTTGCATTTAACATGACAACAAGTTTCAATAAAACGTGACATACAACTAAAATATTATTGTTTAATAATATTCTTATCACCTAGCTTTAGGAATGGTGCATATGAAAAGGATTAAGTAAATTATGAAAATACATGGTTTATATATATATATATATATAATGAATTCCTTGGTGACCAATTAATTATAAATGAAAATAAAAAACCATTTAAATATAAAGGAAACCTTTTTTTGGAAAAAACTATTTTTTATGGGAAAAAATTAGTTTTACCAGAATTAATTAAACAAATAACATTCAGTGAATGATTTTAATGATATATAAAATTGTATATATTATCAAAAAATATTATCATTCATCTTATGTTTTTAAAGATAATAGATAAGAATAAATCAATTTTTATCATTTAAAATGTAATTGTATAGAAAGTATTTTGTATCACTTTTTTCAGTTATATTAAAGTTATATTTTAAAACATTTATAGAGTGAATTTGAAAAATTAACATTGTTTTTTAAGTCATCTTTTAAAAAGTATCTTTTATTTCTTATGATAATTCTCTGAAAATATAAATTTTTCAATGAATACTGATAAATATACATTTTTAATAAATAAAATATCTTTTTATTTAATGAAATTACAGGAAAATTGTTTTGTAAGATGTATTTAAAAGAATAATTAGTTTAATTTTCAATATATTAATCCATTTTTCAATTTTATTTAATTTCATATAGATTTTTTCTATTGAATATTTTTTACCCTTCTAAAAATTACTCTTTAGATAAGGGATTTTTCATCACTTCTTTGTGAATAATTTAAAATTAAATATTTCCACTTCATTGAATGGAATTTAAATAAATTATTAAATAATTTAAATTAGAATAATGTAAATTATAAAATAAGTCCAAACTAATTTTCCCCTAATTAATTATAAAAATTGTAAAAGTTAAATCCCATGGTTAAAGTGAAAATGTTTTTACTAGGGGTTAAACTAAAAACATAATGGATAAATGAACAAGAAAATTTTTAAAACCCCATTATCTAACCATATTTCGACTTTTTAACCTATAGAGTTTGATAATTTCCCATTTTGAGGCCTTATTTTATATGAAAAATGTGGGAACACCTTTTTATTTTCATAAATTATATCTGTGTACTCACCTCACATATAATTTCCCACCCCTCTTCTATCCTCTTCGCACATCCAAACCCCATTTTTTATTGAAATACCTACACAAATACCTTTATTTATTCCCTACTATCAATCTATAATACATATTTTGATCATAAATCATTCTTAATTATCTTTTTGGTGAAAACCAAAAGACATTTTCTAATGAAGATGTAATTTCCCTAACCGAGTGTTTTAATTTATTTATTCCTCCCTATCTATAAATTATAAATAAAATATTCTTATATAATATTTCAATAATAATCTATAAATTTAATTTTTTTTAAAAAAATTGTTTCCTAAAACCATATTTACTTCGATAAAAAGGGATTTTAAATAATCATTCATTTATATGGGGGACTACCGCCACACAAACCAATGTTATTATGTTTCCATAACCACCATTCAAAGATGGATATAATGATGGATTTAATTTTAATATATAAAATATAAGATATCATTATACCAATTAAATTATAATACCACATCTAAATTTTTTTCTCTAAACCCATTAGGAAAACAATATAATCGCCCATGTGTGCGGTGGATTGCCGCCTCACAAACTGATGAGATGTGTTTTTAATTTATGATTTATGTTGATGGTAATAAGGATATATTAAATTAATATATATCATATATTTAACATAATTATAATGATTTGATTTTTATTTAAAAAATACCTTCTTACTTTCCATCTCATGGGATATATGATAACATTTTTCAGTGTATTGCGGACTTCCACCTCCTGATGTGATGTGTTTCATTTTTCATGTATGATTTTCATGGAAGGTGATAAATAAAAGTTTAATAATAATATGTGATATATATTACATAAATAATAATAAGTAATGGAAATATATTATTTACCATTCTTTCTTTTATTTATTTGATAAAATGGAAACAAAATTCATGAGTACATAGGCCCTACCTTCCCCCTGAAAGGTGTATTTCATTTTCAATCTGTAAATATTATTGATAACACAAAAAATATAATGAATATATATGAAATTTATATTGCAGTTAAAATTCTGTATATTATTTAACCATGATCAATTTAAGAGGATAAAAACTAGAAAATCATAACATACACAAAAAAAAGTAGTTATTATAAAAAAATGTGATTTTAAGATGGAATCTTTGATAAATGGGTATTAAATTTCAAAAGAAAATAATATAGGGTATGATATATATAAGTATGGTACTGTAATATATGTATAAAAACCTTATATTTATTATATATGAAGATGAAATGTGTATGAAAGAAGTTGATACCTAAGGTAAAGGATTTCCATTTTATATTGTTTTATGAGACATTTTTCATATTGAGAGAATGTTTCTTTTATGTAGTGATTATACACACCATTTATTTATTTTAGGATTATTATCATTATCATTATGGGGATTTACATATCCATTTTTTGGATCTCTCTTTCATGAGGTTTACTTTTCAAATGTTTCTAAACTGGTATGGTATTTTTGTCACAATTCTTTTTCACTAAGACATATATCCTGATATGAACATATCTACTTTTATAGGGTGTATTTAATTGCAATTTGAAATGTTATGTAATTAATATTTATATTTTAATTATAATCCATTTTTCATGTGATTTTATTCTTTGATGGGACCTATGATTCAAAATATACCAAATTTGTTATGGTTGGAGGACACAATCACATTGTTTACAGGGATTGTTTAAGATTATTATTTTAATGATGAAATATTATTATATATTTCTCAATAACATCGTGAATTTAATTCTACTATTGTTATTTCATGAAAATAATTGTTTTCAATTCAATTTCATCTCATTATGTACTCCTGAGACTAAAATAATTTTTTTTAAAGTTCTTTTATTTGAATATTTTGTAGAAAACCAAGTTTCTTACATATCCTTGTTTTCTAATACTGTTTTCAAAAAAGTTGGAACCCAAAAAATTACTTATTAAATACATTTTAAACCATTTTTACTTAAAAAAATATTAAATGTAATATTCATATTTTTTTCAAAAAAAAAATGCCCATTTGGTTTTTATCAAAAATATGAATGGAATATATGTTTTAACATACCTGGAATGAATAGTGAATCCCAATGTAATTATCACTCAATGATCTCACGTCTCCATTAAATTTTTTCATTGATAATTTCTCATAAGATGTTTTATTAAATATTTGGGAATTTTTTACATTAAATAAATGATTTTAATTGGAAAATACTTTCTCTCAAGAAATGTTTAAAAGGATGGTTAATGATTCTTTTATTAGATTCAATGATTATTTTAATTGAAAGGGATTTTAAGAATTTTTTAAGTATTTAAATTTATTTTTCATTTTGGAAATCCTATTTTCCTCAAGTATAGTTCCTGGTGATTTTTCTTTCAAAATCATTTATGATCTATGTTTACATCATTTTGTGTTACATAAAATTTAATAGCGATATGATCCAAGGGCACCATTATTTTTCGTCCGCTAAATATTTTATGTATATGAAGAAATGATGTTTTTGAAACCAATTTCTCTTCCATAGGTTATACCATGATAAGATTCTTATGAATCCCCCTTATTTTTCCATGGGTTATAGTTTGATGTAATGATGAGATTATTATAAAACCTCTTTCTTCTCCATAGGTTAAGAAATAATGAAATTTTGTTAAAACCCATTTCTTTTCATGAGTTATGATCTGATATATTTTTTAGGATATTATGAAATATTTATGTATGGATTATGTGATGGTTGTTACATATATCTCCCTATAATGAATTCTGTAAATATATATAACCCATGGGTAAATATTATACGTGTAAACCTAATTACATGTTCATAATTTTATGTGTGAACATGGGGACATGTTCAAAATGTTATGTGTAATCCTAATTACAATATCATAATTTTATGAATGATATTGGAATTCATGTCCATAAGGTTTTTAATGGACCTATTTCCATGTCCATATGTTTATTTTAGGGCTTAATTTCATGTCCTCAACATAGTGAGTGAACATATTACTATTTATACATGTTAACAATGTCATAAGCCTATGTGGATGCCACAAATCAATGCCTTATTCTAATGTTATTCCATATTATATAATGTTCTCTGATACCATTATGATTCATGTCTTATTAAATGTGAAAATCTATCTCATGACTCACATTTATGATGTTTTATATATAGGGTATAGTTTTCAAATTGTAATCTCATGTTATATTGATATCTACCTTGATTATATTTACTAATAATATGATATCACCATTTATTGTATTTTTCCCCAAGGTTTTGATGAAAGGTTTTATGTAGTTTATGTATATTAAGGGCACTATGTGGGAAGATATTTGGTGGAGATATTGAATATCATTCATAATATTAGATGATAGTGAATCTACTGTCCAAAGATACTATACCTATACATTTTATGGTTGTTATTTTTGAAATATATTGAATATTCATAAAGAATTATTTAATATTTATATATGAGTATTTTAGGTCTTTACAGAAATCAATTGTCCCCTCATGATTGATAAACTAATTATCAACGGAATACATGGCCATTAGCACAGTGAGGGATCCATTGGCTAGGGAGGAAGGCAATGTGGATGTCATTTTTAAATGAATAAGTGATCTTAGGTGTGCACGTAGATGTTAATTTCTCAATAATGCATATTAAGTGGTTTTACTAGGGATATAAGTAGGTAGTCTCCTAGGAAGGTGATAATAATGAACCCTTACTGATTTATTAAGGAGTTATTCCACTCCCTAGTATAAGGACTATTGTGAATGGGAGCCCTACTGGGGTACCCAGGCAATGTTTCCTCCTATTTAAAGTGTTAGGAAAACAAAACGCCCTAATATTCATCTTAGGAGAATGTTCACCCTAGCATGGTGCATGGGTTATGTTTCACCCCATTATAAGGACAAAATATTTATCCCTAATATAGTGTAAGGAAATATTATTTCCCTAATATGGGTTAGGTAGAAATAGTTTTCCCAAAGAGAAGGACTATGTGAGGATTCACCACAGTATGGAGTAGGGTGGTGTAGTCATCCTAATAGAGGGATGTGTGAATCTAACTCCCTAATATGGGAAAGTGTGAATTTAACTCCATATTATGTGGATGGAAATATTTTCCAAGCTAATTAAAAAACCTAGTTGTTTAGGGAGATTAGCATCCTAGTGTGGTGGAATCATCATAATTGGCCTAGTCACATAACACTAAAATATTCCTCCTGACAAGGTTCCCTTCACCCTATTTCTTTAGATTAATAGGTTACGTATAATACAATTTGTTTGTGGAATAAATTATTTTTATAGCACGAATAAACATTGTTTTTGGTAATTTCCCAAGGTTGTTGATAATTAATCTACCTAAAGGGGGTTAGAGACTTTCACAAGTATAACATGTGACTATATAGCTTTATCTATGCGTTTCCTTGCAATTAGGAAGAGTGAATACCAATTTTATGTATTTATATAAGAATATAGGTTAATTAAACATTAATTATATGTGTGAGAATCTTTATGCATATATTGTTTAATGAAGTACGTTGCATAAAAGATTAAAGCATGACTGTTTATGAACATAAGAAGACCTAATCATGTTCAGCATGACACACAAAAATACCATGTTAAATTACCCATTGTGCATCAATAGGTTCACGGGAGAAGTGATAGATCCATTATTGGGACTTTATCCTCCATTATGAAGAGGATTTTATCCTTTTATAGAAAATGGTCTGTAATAGTATATTATACACATTCTTCATACTATTCATATGGAAAATAATGTATGTATTAGTGTAATTAGGTAGTTAAAAAATACCTTGGAAAAAATTATAGAATCAATTCTTCCTTATCTACGAGTGATACTGTGATAAGGGAATATTTGGAGCTTGTAATGGTTTTTAAAATAAAAATTCCTTCATCTAACAACTTACACTCATTCTATGAAATATATATTTCTATTTTGAAACATCAAAAATGGTTTAAAGTATCCAGGGGTATTCATCAAATTACAAGAATAATATATTTATGACCATCTCAAAGATATAGGGATTAAGACCACATGATTTTCATGTTTTTATGTATTATTTATTGTATGTGGATATAAGATACCTTCTATCTAAAAATTTATGGTTGAAAAAAATCCAATAATTCCTCCATTTTCAATTATATAAATAATAACCATGTAGAATCGGTGGGGTTTAATACTATAGAAAATGAAATTTTTATCATTTCATATGAATCAATGATATTCTTACCGTAATGATTCATTGATATCAGGGTCGACAAGATTTGTCACAAGTTTAAAGTGATACAACAATGTGTTCTTATAAATTATAGATATTTATTCCCAATAAATGAGCTATGAATATTTTAAATGGACATGTGTAAACTACAACTCACATAGATTGTTTTATTATGGAGAAATTGACCATTTATAATTTTACTTAATTTTATAGTAAATAATTTTCTATATTATATTTTTTTAGTCTACAAAATTCTCAGTACATCTTGAACCCGTTAGTGATGTATTTATTTAGTAGATATAATAACTCAAATACTATCATTGATTTGAAATATGCTCCCAATAAATAATTATATAATACTATGTATGATTTGTATATGTTTAATATCATAAATAAAATCACAAGAAATAAAATCCATCAGAGTCAGAAATCATGAGTCGAATAAATGAAATTATTATTTTATAATGTGTTTTAAGGAAATTATATTTAAGTAATTATATACTAATCTGAATTCAATTTTTTAATGGAATCGTTGGATATCCATGGTTCCATCAATTCATACATTATCTTATAGTGGTTATTAAATTAAAAGTTGTATTATATTTAATGTGTAATATAATGAATATTTTATAATTTAAAATAGGAAACTTACGCTTCTGTGATAAGAGATTCTTGTATTTTGGACTGTGGACATAAATAAGTTTTAAAAAATATACAATACATTTGAATAACCAAATAAATATGTAATTTTTAATATTTAACATTCTATGTGGTGGTTTTAAAGGAAGAGTAGTACATTATTTAAGTCACACTAAAAAGGATGAATTGTGATCTATAAATGTGAATTTCATTAGGTAAGGTTATAATATAGAATATTTCATAATGGGGTTATAGAGTGTACTATTGTTTTTTGTATAAATTTGTAAAATAAAAATATGTTATTTTTCTATTCAATGACTAATATAAAACATGCTCAAATGAAAACTACTTGATAATTATAATTTTAATTGGAAATCACAATCATTTATGGGTGGTCCTAGTGAACGAGGTCCCTTATATGTCTATGGTATTATAAGGAAGATCTTTGGGTACATGAGAGAGGAATAGAATCCATTAAATAATTAAGGAAAACATGTTTTTTAAAAATATTTTCAATGAAAGTGAATAGTTTTTTAAAATTATTTTGATTCATAAAAATATTATTTTTTGAGAACATTATTTTAATATTCTAAATAATTATTTTTCATGTTCTGAATGTAATGAATTCAGCACCTACTGACCCAAAAACTTATTTTGGACAACATAACAATAATATTAAAATTTACTATATATTATAAGATTATTAGTATATTATGGAATAAAATAACAAAGAGGTGAGAAATGTACTGAAGGTAAGTAATATTCTATTTCTAAGCACCATCCTTGAAGTGAGTAAGTGGGGAAAGATACAATCTCAAAATAAAATTATAATCACATGATAATGGTTGTAATTTCCCAACCTAAATCATCATAACTAAGATAGAGTTCCAGATGACCTCATGAATTCCATGTAATTTGAAGGAGTCTTTGGATAGGCTGTTAGGGTATGAACATCATTAGTGGAGAGACTATACCCTTAAGATCATATCCTTAAATAAAAAATATTAACAAATTATATAATAATCAGAATAATATGTATAAAATAAATACTCATAATATAATATCCCATTGTACTCAAGACATACAAATAAATAAATGGGATCTTATGGTGGAAATCAAAACCATAGTATATTGATTTCACCTAAATAAATAAATAAATCACCAGAATCATATACACTAATTCATTCTACATATCCCAGCTCCATGCTCCATATCTAAACCATCTTCCATAGGCCCATTTCCCATACCTAAGTCCCTATACTTATTTTTTGTACACAAATAATGATTCTCTTGTAGGGTATGATTAATAAACCAATAAGGGAATGATTATTGAAAATTTAACATGATTCCACATGCATAAGAGTGTAAAACATGACAATAAATAAATTCACAAAAATGAAAACAATCATACTGAGAATTTGGGCACTAACCATGTTACCGTGAACCCTAAGTGTACCTAACTTGGAGATTTGTTTGAAATTTTATTGTGGTCATGGAAAGGACACAAACATATGATCTAACCTTGAAGACACACAATATTCATACTGGAATTTGGACTATGATTCATACCATGACATTCAATGAAACTAGGTTTTTAGCCCTCAAATTAGGTCACAGAGACCCTAGTTCTCTGTTGATTCCTCATATATCAGATTATATAGACCATCATGCACCCAGGTCAAGTTATGTAATCTGTTATTCTACAATGTCTATTATAGTCTTGTCATCATGTCATATGCAATATCTTTACAAGATACCCCTATAGGGCCACCGATCCATGATGGTTCCTCCTCCAACCATGGTACCCTATATAAAATAAAATAAAAACAAATACCAAGTACAACACATAGACATAGGCCATATAAAAAATAATGGAATACATATCATATCTTGAGTGAGAAACAATATCCAAAAAAACATGTGATCATACACAACACAATATAAAGAATATCAAGAATCAACCCCACCTCATTTTAATGATGATATACATTACCTATAAATTTCATCAAATGTCCTAACTAATGATTATTTATGATGAAAACAATGTTTAATCAAGGATCAAAAAAAACATTACACTATTATAGATAATTATCTCACATGATAATGTTTCATAACCAATGTTATGATTTTTCATAAAAGTTAATTATAATGGATACATAGGAAGACACCATTTACCAAGGGTGATTCTATAATCACATACCTCAAGATTTAACTTAATTGATATAATTTTATACTATTGTAAAGTTGGGGTCTCTATATCTCATTATTAATTTTTTAATCATAAATATATATTTAATTATTCAGTGATTTTTTAATTGATTCTCATTTTGATCTATCAATCACCAATTAAGCATCAAAACTTTAATGGGGAAGAGGTGAAATATGATATTCCAGAAGAAGAATATATAAAGATGATTTATCTATGATGACTTACCCAAAATTCTCCACCATTCCAGGGAGTTCTACCTCTGGTAAAATGCGGTTATTGTTTACCTGGTAAATCCTCCCTAAATCTACCACAGACTCAAAAATGGTTTAAATAATTTTAATCAATCCACCTTTATGATGTGGTTTTGGAAGATAATTTATAAACACATTCATGTTGAACTTTTATTGTCATTATTAGATTGTGATCTAATCATGAAATGATCTCAACCCACAAGATCTTTCATATATCTATGAATAAACAAAAAAAAATGTTGTTAGATATTTATGGAATTCATAGATATAATTTCTATCCATGCACATTATTAAATGAGGAATAAGGATTTATCAGGTATCTAATGAAAAAATTATCATTCATTATTTTTCTAATTGGGAGAAGGATGGTGAGTCCGGGATAAAAGAATGGTATTGTCTTGATACAACATTAGATATGTCAAAACTCAATTAGTACAAATATGGCTGGAATTGGGTTTTAATATATGTGGCTAAAACAATGAATTCAAACCTGTGGGGTGCTTTTATTATGACCCTAGTATTGGAACACTAGTTGGACAGTGAGCCTAGATAAACCACTAAGGTTATTCTAGTGCCCTTAGATGGCTGGTGGAGCCCCACCAGCTAGTCGATGGGGATATTAGATCATTAGAGGCCTACTGAAAGCATTTACACGGTTCGGTGAGTTTTAACATTTTACCAATCATTTCCTTTATACCACCACTTGACTTAAACCTTCCTCGGCACATCTACCATAAAAAATTAATCCCTTATCCACTTTAAATAGATGTCTAAACCATGTGTAAAAGTTTTTAATTAATTTAGAATGGAAAATTTATAAACCTAACATATCATATGCTTAATTAAATCATGGTTGTTACTATTATCCACCTACAATGACTTCTCATCCATAAAAAGTGAAATTAATAGTTTGTATCAATCTTGTTATCCTACTGATCCCAAACATCAGCCTCTCACTCCTAGGTTCACACCTAGATCCTTCCATGAATAAATTTAATATATTTAATTGGTATTTTCTTCCCTCAAAGGAATGTTTAGATGTATTATATAATCCACACTAACATCCTACATTTATACTGAATCATTTACCTTGGAAACATCATTTCAATCAATGACACGCATGGGATTTGGCATGTACTCAAAGAGTTGAGACACATGAAACACATCATGAATACCACATTAGTGATAAGGATAGTCTACATGGTACTCCATTGTACCATCCAACATGGTGATCTAAATGGTTCTAAAAAAATCATGGATCTTGCTTTCTAATCATAGTGATATGTCAATCAAACAACCAAAGAGTCACTCTATTAAAATCTTGGATGCTTATAGTAAACTAAAATGGTCTCCTACTATGATTATCACAAGTGATATAATAACTTTGACACGTGATGAAACTTTTATGAATCATCTTCATTCTATCATAGGTTTCCTAGAACATTTTAGGAACCAAAACTACTACCTATCAAGCATCATTCCAATAGAGTGTTGAACAACATGCCCTACCAAAAATAGTCTCATAGGGTTCTATCAGAATAAATACATTGTATATGGTTTTACATGATTTAAATAAGTCTATGAGATCATCATATGATCCACCTTTTTCTAAGACAAACAATTTGATCATATCCTCCAATTTACAGATCATATCTTCCAAATATCCATTTCGTAGTGGATAGAATATTGTTCTCAATATTAGTTGAGTCCTTAGGTCCTTCTACAAGAGATGTAATAATAGTGATATAAAACATGAATCTCTATTATAAACAATGCTCAATGTAACACTATTTATGCATGTTCTCTTATAGATATACACCTTTACACTTTTATCTACTATGTGAGTCTATAAAAATGGTATGAAATGAAATAAATGTATAATATATCTAATAATGAATAATAAATCATCACGTATTATTTGTTTCATGTGTAACAGCTTAAAAAATCCCATCATGACGTCCTAACACTTCCACAAGGGCATGAGAAGTGGGTGTATTAGTCTACCAAGATTCTGGTGCTCATCCTTAATAATATAGAATGAAATTTTTAAGGAAATAAATCCAATAATATCCCTAATAATACCTGAACACTTGAATTCTCACCTGATGTCATGATACATCTTTTTTACCCTAGAATTTAACACCCAATTAAAGGTATGGAAGTTAATCCTCAACTTTACCCTGATGGAAGTAGAGACTAAAAATATCCAATGTACAAGGTTCACATTACCTCCATCAAAATACCAACTAGGTGTTGGTTCATGTCCTGTTATACATTACCATATCAAAACTAAGTAAATGTTTCATTCATAACCAGAATTCACAAATATATAAGATAAAATCTAATCACCAAAGGAGAACATATCATCAATCCATAATCCTTAGAAGCATTCATCCTCCAAATGGCCAAAAAACTCATTAAGAAGAACCATTATTACGAATTATATTAACCAATATATAGATAAATGTAACGCCCCGACCCTAGTTACCCATAGTCGGTGCCTTATTATAATACATTGGCATGATTACAAGGAATCAAGTCCTAAAGGACCGATTAGTTTAGCAGTCTTGGAAAATAGAATACATAAATGAATGTTACATTACACATTAAGACATACAAAACAACATAAATAATCTTTATGAATGCCATTATCCCCTTGGATTAACCCTGCATATCAATCACAATACACTTCTTGGAATCCTGGTAAAAATAAAACATAGTAAGGGGTGAGCTCAAACTCTCAGTAAGGGTAATAAATACAGCAGATGATTTCATAAATAAGAATATACATTTAAGGCAATGTATAACTAAAACAAAAGCCTTTTAAACTTGAACTTCAGCATAATGTGGCAAAAATAAAATTAAATATTTCCATTTACTTATTCACATGGATATTCTACTAGTCGAATTATCACATTCAATATCACTAACCACTTTCATAATGATGGAATGCATAATACCAGACTATCATAACCACGTAGCCAAGGCCTTGTGCCAAAAATACAAATAATATTTTGTCAAAGCCTCGATCCAAGACACTAGTTTCTATCATGAGACCTACCGATGCATCGAGGAGCATTAGCGGGCTCCACCAATCACTTACTAAGTCCAATGCATTCCTCATATGAATAGGTTTAAACATAACATAAACATTCGTATTAAAACTAGCATACAAAATGTCAATACAATCTCCATAAACCATGAATGGTATAAAAATAATGCATCCACAGTCAAACATATCACAAAACCTTCAATGAAAGTTTTTTATAATAAATCAACATCAAATAAGCTTAAAATCCATCAAATGATGTTGACATAGATGAAAATGATGAGTAAAACCTTTTTGAGAGAAATATACTTTTTGTAAAATCATTTAAAAGTCACACATTTATAAAGGAAGTAATTTAAAAGATATTTTTGAATCAAAGTTTCCCATACCACTTTGAAACTTTTGAAAAGAATTATCATTTCAAAACATTCATGTCCATATAAATAAGTCCTTAAAATCATTTTGAAAACATGGACATTAATTAAAAATATTTAGAAAGATAAATCTTTAAGACATTTGAAATTATGTTCTTGATAAAGATTATAGTTCAAAATCCTTAAAATCTTCATTTTGAAATCATTTTTATGAAAAATGGACATGGATGATAAAAATGTCCCAGTAAATACTTACACATAAACAATCTCGGATAATAATGAGATTGGGGAATTAACCCTAACCAATTTGGTAAATTACAAAGCATACAACCCATGAAAGAGGTATCATACAATTAATATTTAAATACACAAAAATTAAAGTTTATTACACAAATAATACAATTATGGTAAGTACATACACCACACAAAAGGTAATAGTGGCAATATGGCATAAGTCTTACGGGATTAAGGAGTGAGATGAAAACCCCTTACCTTGCACTTTCCTTTAGTCAAGGATATGTTTAACCTCCTGTACGAAGATCGTAGTATGTTATTAAATTATACCAGCAACATATTAATATTTATTATATCATACATGATTCATTTATTACTTTATACTACCCATTTAATAATAATTTCCAGGTTAAATTAACATTTTGGGTGATAATCGTTTTCTTTATCGTACGTGTTTGAACTTGTTGCTCTTGATTGTATCACTTAGATCATGATTTAAATACGTCCAGAATATAAAACATGATAAATATATCATATATATCAAGAATATAAATATGTATAATAGGCATATATATGAAATTGAAAATAAAGTTTATGGAGACGGTAGTCCGTACGTACGCATAAACACTGTTTCTGTTTTCATATAATATTGAACGGAAGTAAGTGAATGTCAGTACATAAATACTTATATATATATATATATATATATATATATATCCAGTAGAATTATTATGTCATATATTACATAATTATTAGAAATATATATTTTTATAATCGTCGATTATGCTGAACTTGGAAATGAATCTCATCGTGTCGTGGAGACGGTAATCCGTACGTACGCACGAGCGAAAATATCATTCTTTTGATATTAAAATAAGATATAATTGGATGGTATATCATATATACAGAATCAGTATCATGTTATATTCATTATTTACATTAATTATACATCATTATTATAACCATATAAATAATAATATATTGAATAACAATAACACCACAATGTGGAGACAGTAGGCCGTACGTACGCATGTATGGTGACATGTCATTCAAGGGATGGGTAGAATAATGAATTTCTCTATTACATAATTATAATAACATCACAGTATATAGAAGATACTGGAGTTAGTATTTTAGAAGAATAATAACAAGGAAAGAAGAAGTTGATGAAGAAAGGAACTTTAAAGATGGTGGTGAAGACGTTACCTCTTCTTCGGGTTCTTCCTACTGATTTGATCAAAAGGGCTCCTTAGGTTGGATTTATGATAAAACTAAGGCCCCTAGGATTATGTGATGTAAGTTTAGAGAGTATTTGGGTAGGTTTTGGCCAAACTAAAGGCTTTGATGGTGTGAATAATTGGTTAGAAGTTGCGTCCTTTTATAAGGGGGAGGAGGGGCTCCTTAGGAAAAACTTAAAGTATTAATTTATAATTAATTCATATTCGGTTTATAATGGCTCAAAAATTAATTATTCAGAGTATAAGGTGAGTATTGGTCTAAATAATTTCAACCAATAGATTTTATACAGGTTTGGGTCATTATAATTACCTTATCTTTAGGTATTAACTCTTAGTTAATTAGTTTCACTTTTACAATGTCTCTTTGTATTTTTATATTATATGGTTAATAAACATACTATATAAATCCAATATACCCCCAAGTGGTCCATTAATGATACACCTATAATTATATAAGTCTCTTGTCCGAACATTATATTTTTAGGAATTTAATATCAATTAATAGTATAATATTTGTTTTAAAAACTCTTTTATGTCTAGTTTGACACTATCCAATAATTGATTTTTGTAAAAATCATAAAAGAATTTTTACTTCAAATAAAGTTAATTAAATAAATTATAATATTTCATATTAACCTATAAAATTAGTTTAATTCATAAAAAGTCACAAATTATATTTATTTGGGTGTTTATAATATAAATTGTTTTAAATTTTCACAATTATGGTAATTACTACATCATCATTGTGTCATTAATAAATTAAATTATTTAAAGTCTAAAAATTATAAATAAAATACCAATATGTAGGAATTCTCTTTATATTTCTAATGAATATTTATAGTCGAAAATCCAACATGTATAACCTTACGTAAAAATTGTTTTTCTAAAAGATATATGCTTATATCATTTTTATATTTATTTTAACTTAATTAAAATAAAGTGTCCCTATCACCTACAAGTGGCTCCATGGGGTCCCAAAAATAGACCCAAAGATGATCATGGACGTACATGTATCCACCAATATTTTGAGGACATGTTTTAGGATAATTTATTATTATTATAATATTATTTCTTAACCCTTATTTACCGTATTTACCCTTTAACCATGGTAAATAAAATATTTACCGAAGTAATTATTCAAAATGTCTAAAAATAAAAGTTACCTATTTATAGAATTTGTAAATAATGATTCCGAATATGGAATCCATTTTTCCAAATTCAAAAAATAGAAGTGGCGTAAATTAATTTAAAATTAATTCCTGCTGTCAAAACAAAAAAAAGCGTGTTTTTAAGATATAATAACTATTAAAAGATTGACAGTTGTTTATGTCCGGTTTAATTGTGAAATTATGTAAAATGACCAAAATTGTATTAAATGGTAAAAATATATTCTAAATATATTTTAAAACCACTCAAATTCATAATTTATCACTACTAATTATTTTGATTAAAAATGTTTTTTTAATTAAAATTTAGTAATTTTCACTATTCATCAAAATATAAAATTTATCCGAAAAGTACCAAAATTTCACCCTATCCTAAATTTGATATTCTGAATCCAAAAATGAATTCCATTTTGAGAGATAAAATTTATAAATTTTAAAAGTGGGTATTACTATTCATATTGGCTACTTTGATTGATTGTGGTGTGTGTTAGAACTCGAAGTTGCGTACAACACACGCTATTGTATTATTCCAAGAGAAGCATACCATGGAATCTTGGGGTGTTACATTGTAAATTTTTGATGTCCCCATTCTAAAGAATAAATTTATTTAGTCAAATTTAATATCTACAAGTTTAAAATAATTGATTTAAAAAGGTTTCACTATTAAAAGTTGGTAAAAGTGCATTTTTGAAAAATACTTCTTTTATCTGAAAAAAATAGTTTGTTCTTAAATTATGTCTAAGAAACTCATAATATGGATTCTAAAATTATAATGATTATATAAAGTTCAATATTTAGTTAATACTATTCATAACCTCTTTTGAACGACTTGTTTGGTAAGTCATGGTGCGCTTGGACTCGATGTTGCGTGTAGTGCAAGTTATTGAATTATTTTGAAGAAGTAACACACTATGAAATCTTGGGGTGTTACATTATCCCCTCCTTCAATAAATTTCATCCTCACAATTTGAAATTGTTCTTCTAAAATAAAAGGTTGAAAATAGAAAATATCATTGTGGGAAAACCCACATCGGAAATTGGGTTAATAAAATTTAGTCTTAATAAGAGGAAAAGAGAAATGAAAGGGTTACCACCAAATTATGATCTCTATTAGGAGAACATTGGTGTAAATTAGAGACATTTAATTGGAGGAAAAATGTAAATATTTATAGGTAGTGATTGAGGTCATCAATCACAAACAAGTGTAAAATTGAGGTCCTTAAATTCATCAATCTATGATGATTTGAAATACCATCGGTTCAACAAAACATAGGGTCTTAGGATAACACTTTTTGGGTTTTACTATCCCTTAAATAAAGTATAAGAATTAATTTCTTCACAGAATAAGAGAAGAAGAAAAATATATTCTTGACAAGTAGAGTTCCATCCTTTAGCTAATTTCTACCACAAACTCATCTTTCACTCTAAAAGTTAATAGAACGTAAAAAATATATTCTATTTATCCTATTCATATAGGGTTCCAAAAAAAGAATTTATAATTCATCTAAAATACCTTTTATAAAAACTACATTATTTAATCCAGGACATCACGTGGGCTAGTGGTAGGTGATACACCCTTATCGACCTTCAGTAGTGGGTTCAAGTCTCACGGCCTTGCCAGACGCGACGGGTTGTCGCTCGACCTCCGGGTTTTCCTTTTATGGAAATTCAAAAATAATCCAAACTAGAACTTTCCAAAATACTTTAGTCCAAAATTTATAAGGATGGTCAACACAATGAAGATCCTTTTTTCCACGTAATAACTAGTGAACACCATCATCGTGTATTCTTTTAAAACACTGCAACATCCTGAATTACCATAAAACCTTATTGATTACATTCATGATCCTTTATTCCTTAATGAATAATGGACATACTCCTTAAATCCAAAAATATTGTAAACCCCAAAAATGATGGAATATACAAATCATTAATCAGTTTCAAAGTAGTCAAGAATATCCCATATAATTTATCCAAATCAATCATGTATTATTCTAAAATTACTACATCGGTATCAGAATCATATTATGGTATATCTTTCTCTCAACCATATATTTTCCAAAAATTTAAACTGCTATTGAGTCACTTTTCTTTCCTCCACACAATCTCAAGTCCTTAATGAAATAATACTGCAGTACAACCTTTATATACTCCATAATTATTATAACAAGTACATTTTTGATAAAACACTCAAATGACATAATCAACATAAGAACTCTAATCATTCCTCTTCATTTGTGGTAGTATCATTACATAATTATTATCCAATATCATCCTTTGCGGCATAGTCTGATGACTGGTACATAGGTTCATGTAGTGTCCAAACTCCTTTCAAATGAATCATTGTACATTTGAAACCATTTTCTTACCCTTACAGTCACATACATGGTGTCCTTTTTCTACACACTTATAACAAACTCTCATTCCTTTCAGGAATGTTCCAGGGTGTTTCTTCCCATAGTTATCATATATTGTAAATTTCTTATTTTCTCTCATCCCTTTATCCATATTTATCTCTTCCATCATTTTCTTCTCTTGCTTCCCTTCAAAGACATAGGACTCAGTAAACTCTTTACTTATCTTATCAACACATGATATTATTTCTTCATATTATGATAATATGTGGGAGACTATTTCCCTTATAAATGATGTCTTAATACCTTGAAAGATATGATCCTTCTAATTATTGGGATCATTCATATTACTGGAGTACACATTCCTTCTATTGGGCGCCATTTCTATACAATAGCATAAACTATGTAAATTTATGAATTGCAATGAATAATTCCAAACATGTAAAATACCAAATGCAAGTTGAACAGTTTATGGATATAATCCATAATCATAAAAAAAATTCTTTGAGTAAGTATATAATCATGATCCCTTTATAATGGTTTGTAAAGAAAATGAGAATTTTCCTAAGCATATCTCCCGGGAGTGTCGTTACCATGAGTGCAGCAAGTCCTGTTGTCTTGCACCAGTTCCCATTCGAGTCTAGATCAAAGCGTTGTTTTCGGGTTTTACCCCTAGGTACATCTGTTCCAGAGCCACCTCTACCTGCTCGTATCTATATAGGGGTGTATTGCTCAGAAAACTCAAAAAAACTCTACAATACCAAAATTCTAGGAAGTTGTTCTATACTAATCATCAAAGTCTATCTTAGGGCTATGTACTCGAATCCGAGTTTATCTAAATCTAGTTTACAAGGTTATTTCTAAACTTCCTCTGATTCCAACTATAACGCCCCGACCCCAGTTACACAGAGTCAGTGAAATATTTTAATACATTGGCATTATTACAAGGAATCAAGTCCCGAAGGACCGATTAGTTTAGCAGTCTTGGAAAATAGATTACAAACATGAATGTTACATTTAACTTTAAGACATAAAAAACAACATAAATAATATTTATTAACGCCATTATTCCCTTGGATTAACAATGCATATCAATCACAATACACTTCTTGGAATCCTGGGAAAAATAAAACATAGAAATGTGTGAGCTAAAACGCTCAATAAAGGTAAGCAATACAGTGGAAACTTTCATAAAAAAGAATAAACATTTAAGGCAATGTATAACCAAAACAAAAGCCTTTTAAACATGAAATTCAGCATAATGTGGCAAAAATAAATTGAAATAATGCCATTTACTTATTCACATGGATATTCTACTAGTCTAATAATCACATGCAATATCACTAACCACTTTCATAATGATGGAATGCATAATGCTAGACTATCATAACCACGTATCCAAGGCCTTGTGCCCAGACTACAAATAAGATTTTGTCAAGGCCACATGCCAAGACACTAGTTTTTATAATGAGACCTACCGATGCATCGAGGAGCTATAGCAGGCTCCACACGTCACTTACTATGTCCAATGCATTCCTCATATGAATAGGTTTAAACATAACATAAACATTCGTATTAAAACTAGCATACGAAATGTCAATACTTTCTCCATAAACCATGAATGGTATAAAAATAACACATCCAGAGTCAAACATATCACAAAACTTTCAATGAAAGTTTTTTATAATAAATCAACTTCTAAATAAGCTGAAAATCCATCAAAGGATGTTGACATAGATGAAAATGATGAGTAAAACCTTTTTGAGAGAAATATCCTTTTTGTAAAATCATTTAAAAGTAACACATTTATAAAGGGAGTAATTTAAAAGAGATTTTGGAATCAAAGTGTCCCATACCACTTTGAAACATTTGAAAAGAATTATCTTTTCAAAACATTCATGTCCATATAAATAAGTCCTTAAAATCATTTTGAAAACATAGACATTAATTAAAAATATTTAGTAAGATAAATTTTTAAAACATTTGAAATTATGATCTTGATAAAGAGTATAGTTAAAAATCCTTAAAATCTTCCTTTTGAGAAAATTTTTGTGAAAAATGGACATGGATGATAAAAATGTCCCTGTAAATACATACACATAAACAATCTCGAATAATAATGAGATTGAGGAAACCTTTACCAATTTGGTAACTTACAAAACATACAACCCATGAAAGAGGTATCATACAAAGAATAAGTAAATACACATAAATTAATGTTTATTACACAAAGAATACAATTATGGGCATAAAATACACCACAAAAAAGGTAATAGTGGCAATATGGCATAAATATCACGGGAATAAGGAGTGAGATGAAAACCCCTTACCTTGAACTTTCCTTTAGTCGAGGGTACATTTAACGTTCTATACGAATATCATAGTATGTTATTAAATTATAACAGAACCATATTAATATTTATTATATCATACATTATTCATTTATGACTTTATATTATCCATTAAATAATAATTTCCATGTTAAATTAACATTTTAGGTGATAATTTTTTTCTTTATCATACGTGTTTTAACTTGTTTCTCTTGATTGTATCACTTAGATCATGATTTAAATACTTCCAGAATATAAAACATGATATATATATTATATATATTTAGAATATAAATATGTATAATAGGCACATATATGAAATGGAAAACACCGTTTATAGAGACGGTAGTCCATAAGTACGCATAAACAATGTTTCTGTTTTCATATAGTATTGAATGGAAGTAAGTGAATGTAAGTACATAAATAATTATATATTTATAAATATATGTATCTCCAGTAGCTTTATTATGTCATATATTACATACTTATTAGTAATATATATTTTTATAATCGTCGATGAATGGTGAATTTTGAAATGAATCTCATCGCGTCGTGGAGACGGTAATCCGTACGTATGCACGAGCGAAAATATCGTTCTTTTGATATTAAAATAATATATAATTGGATGGTATATCATATATACAGAATCCTTATCATGTTATATTTATTATTTACATGAATTATACATCATTATTATAACCATCTAAATAATATTATATCGAATAACAATTACCCCACAACATGGAGACGGTAGGCCGTACGTACGCACGTATGGTGACATGTCATTCAAGGGATGGGTAGAATAATGAATTTTTCTGTTCCATAATTATAATAACATCATAGTATATAGAAGATACCAGATTTATTATTTTAGAATAAAAATAACAAGGAAAGAAGAAGTTGAATAAGAAAGGAACTTTAAAGAGGGTGGTGAAGACGTTACCTCTTCTCCGGGTTCTTCCTTTTGATTTAATCAAAAGGGCACAATAGGTTGGCTTTGTGATCACAATAAGTCCTCTAAGATGAATTGAGATAAGTTTATGGAGTATTTGGGCTGGTTTTGGCCGAACTAAAAGGCATTTATGGTGGGAAGAATTGGTTAGAAGTTGGGTCCTGTTATAAGGGGGAGGAGGGGCTCTTTAGGAAAAACTCAAAGTATTAATTTATAATAAATTCATATTCGGTTTCTAATGGCTCAAAATTAAATTATTCAAATTATAAGGTGGGTATGGGTAGAAATAATTTCAACCAATAGATTTTAGACAGGTTTGAGTCATTATAATTACCTTATCTTTAAGTATTAACTCTTAGTTAATTAGTTTCACTTTTACAATGTCTCTTTGTATTTTTATATTATATGGTTAATAAACATTCTATATACATACAAGATACCCTTAATTGGACCATTAATAATACAAATATCATTATATAAGTCTCTTTGCAGAACTGTAGATTTTTACGAATTTAATATTAATTAATAATATAATATGTTTTTTAAAAACACTTTTTTGTCAATTTTGACACTATCCAATAATTGATTTTTTTAAAACTAATAATAGAATGATTACTTCAAAAAGAGTAAATTTAATTTACCATATCATGTCATATTAACCAATAAAATTAGTTTGATTCATAAAAAGTCTCAAATTATATTTATTTGGGTGTTTATAATATCAATTATTTTAATTTTTCACTATTATGGTAATTACTACATCATCATTGTGTCATAAATAAATTAAATTATTTAAAGTTTAAAAATTATAAATAAAATTCAATTATGTAGGAATTATTTTCATATGTCTAATGAATATTTAAAGTCGAAAAGCCAACATGTATAAGCCTATTTAAAAAAAAATTTCTAAAAGATATATGATTTTGTCATTTTTGTATTTATTTTAACTTAATTAAAATAAAGTGTTTCTATCACCTACTAGTGGCTCCATGGGGACCCAAAAATCGACCCAAAGATTCCCACGGTCGGACATGTATCCACCAATAGGTTTAGGACATGTTTTAGGGTAATTTATTATTACTATAATATTATTTTTAACCCTTATTTACCGGATTTACCCTTTAACCATGGTAAATAAAATATTTACCGAAGTAATTATTCAAAATGTCTAAAAATAAAAGTTACCTATTTACACAATTTGGAAATCCTGACTCTAAATATGGAATCCATTGTTTCAAATTCAAAACATAGAAGTGGAAGAAATTAATTTAAACTTATTTCCCGCTATTAAAACAAAAAGCGTGTTTTTAAGATATAATAACTATCAAAAGATTGACACTTGTTTATGTCTGATTTAATTGTAAAATTATGTACAATGACCAACATCATATTAAATGGTAAAAATATATTCTAAATATACATTAAAACCACTAAAATTCATAATTTATCACTACTAATTATTTTGATTAAAAAAGTGGTTTTTAATAAAAATTTAGTAATTTTCACTATTCATCAAAATATAAAAGTTATCTGAAAAGTAACAAAATTTCACCCTAGGATAAATTCGATATCCCAAATCCAAAAATGAAGTCCATTTTTAGAGATAAAATTTATAAATTTTAAAAATTGGGTATTACTCTTCATAACGGCTACTTTGATTGATTGTGGTGTGTGTTAGAACTCGAAGTTGTGTACAACACACGCTACTGTATTATTCAAAGAGAAGAGTACCGTGGAATCTTGGGGTGTTACATTGAAATTTTTGATGTCCCCATTCTAAAAAATAAATTTATTTACTCAAATTGAATATCTAAATGTTTAAAATATTGGATTTAAAAAGGGTTCACTATTAAAAGTAGGTACAAGTGCATTTTTGAAAAATACTTCTTTTATCTGAAAAAAATGACTTTGTTCTTACATTATGTATAAGAAACTCATAATATGGATTATAAAATTATAACGATTATATAAAGTTCAAAATTTAGTTAATACTATTCATACCCTCTTTTGAACGGCTTGTTCGGTAAGTCATGGTGCGCTTGAACTCGGTGTTGCGTGTAGTGCAAGTTATTGAATTATTTTGAAGAAGTATCACACTATGAAATCATGGATTGTTACAACAAACCTACATCTTACGGCTATGAACATATACAATGACGTTATATTTACCTGGTATATAGGCCATCTCAAACATGTTTGTCATCATGTACTCTACTCAGTTCAATTTCCTTATATTTGGATCCTGTTATGAAGAGATAAAGTGGATGTTCTTATGGTCAATTTAGGGAAAAAAACTCTCCCCAAATATATAGTGACTTCATAAAATCATATTATGGACAAAACATCTATATCTATGTCATGGGAAGGATTGTTTTGATAGTGGGGCCACAGATAATGTGAAGCATATGATACTACATAATACTTTTTCATCAATACTACTCTAAAAGACACTACTGATGCATTATTGTGAATAAAAAATTTGATCCCATTCATAGGTTGTATAAACACTAAATCTATAATCAACCTTCTCATCAACTCAATCAATGCATCCTCACATTGGTCTGACCATTATAACTTTACTAACTTCTCCATCAGGGTATTCATGGGTGTTGATAAAATGTAGAAGTTATGGATAAAACATATATAATATGTATAATATGCAAATAATCTCATGATATTAGACATATTCTGGGGAAATTACAATGAAATCACTTCCATAATATATTCTAGGTTGATGGGTATACCTATCTCAAAAACCACATGCCCCATGAATTTCACAACATGGATCCAAAAGTTACACATCAATAGATTTTCGTAAAACAAATGTGATTAAATTTTACTCAATACTATCTCATGATATCTAACAAGAAACAATAGGTTTAAATAGTAAATGGGTATTTCTTCAATGAAAACCATGATGAATGAGACTAGATATTATTTTATGTTCTTATTATTTAGGTACATGAACACTTTTTGAAAATTTATCAACCCTAATAGATTTACTAAGAACTCATAAATCCCATACCTACTTTGAAATACCTCATTCAGGATTTCCTCATCTCTAAGTTGTATCTCATGATAGCCTAATCAGACATCAATTATAGAGAACCACTAGGATCCATATTACTGATTAAAAAATTTATTGATCATTGGAAAAGGATGTATATTCTTCACTATCACCTAAATCGTATATTGGAAATCTATAAAGAGTCCAATAATATAGTCTTCCTCCATGAAAAAAACAAGTGCACCCTACAATGATGAATATGGCATGATAAATCTATTATACTCTATATTATTGAGCTGAACATTGAGCACTTTCATCACTACTATAAATAAATGATAATAGGGTATTGAAAAGGTTTGTCCACCCATCATAATTTATATCACAAATTAAACTCCACTATTATGAAAGAATATATTAAATTCATCTCAAAATTCATACTGATAGTGTTCCATGACTTGAGGAAAAGATGAGCGTTCCACTATTGATCCTACCAAAAGATAAAAGTCTAAAATATACACATTGATCATTTAAATATGACTCATGTATGAATCCTCACTACATTATTCCATTTTATATTCATCAATCATCAATAAATTATCTCCCTTTTGAAATGTTAATTATTTTATCTTCAATATCAAAAAATACGAGCTCAGACATTGTTCAACCATAATATATATTAAACCCCATCAATGCTCATCATCTCTTGAATCTTGAGGTAGCGTTAATAAAAATAACTGTAAATGACTATAAAACACACTGAGTATCATTGTAAATGGTAAATATTCATTCCCTATGGTGTATCAAGGGAAATTAACTCAAAAGACAACATGATTGGTAAGTCATGTCTAATAAAAACCAATGAAGATATGAGTAACATGAATAATTGGTATAAAAAGTAGTAGATTACATATAAGTGATTAGGAAACCACATCATATAATAGCCCTTCTATCTCCACCATCTTCTGGAGTTTGATCCAGTGTATAAACTCATCATTACTCTACTCCACAGTCCAAAACCTGATATTAATGACTCACATGAGTAATTAATATCATCGTATCCTAGTACTGAGAAACCCTACCTATCCCATGGCTCGATGTCTGAGTCTAACTAAAACCCCCATATGACCTCTTCACCAAAGACTTATTATTGAGACATTGTAGTTTCTCCATTATACCTCACTAATGGTACATGATATGATGTTTTGGTCTTGGATGTATGATGATAAACCAATTGTCCATATTTACGACACTGAGGAACTCCTTCCCTGATAAATGTTTTTAATGATCCTATGTTTAGTTCAAGATACCATCCACTACTCTTGAGTTTTTCATCAAGCTTTGAATTGCTACTAGAAGAGGTATCACTAGGAATTCCACTGATGGATAGAGAATTACATATATCTAGATCCTCCTTAAAACCCTTTCCAATCATTATGTCCTTGTGAAGAAAACTTGTATATATAATCTGATTGATGTTTCTATACATTCATCAGAACTCTTCTTGAAGCCCAAATCTCAGACTTCCTAAATTTCTTTACTTTATCATCACATAAAATATAAGAAAAGTATAGATTCTATATGAAATGGGCCAAGTCAACATACACCATCATCACCCCTTAATGAATTCCTATTAAATCCTCCATATGGTTCAACTTCATCATACATAGAAATAACTCATTGAATAAAAGATATTTGAATCACACATCCATGAGATCCTCAAACCTTCCAACTTAGAGCATAACATCCCACCATTCTCCAAAATTTTCTCTAAAACATTAATTTCACAAACATAACATTTTAATCTTCCAGGGTCTCCATCATGACACAGAACATATCATCAATATATATCTAGTACACAACATCATGTTGTCCTATAGTTCCATATAAATATGAAGGATGATGGTGTTGAATGTATCAATCATATTTGAACATATTCATGATAACTCCCTCTCTTTGGATAAACATTAGGTGGAAGACTCGTGGATGAACTATTAATTGTTTCTAAACCTCTGTGATGTGTGACGGTTCATTCTATTACATGGACTATGGTCGAAAAATAGCATTCACCCTCATGAGAGCATTTTGGCCTGCTATTCAAAATGTTCTAATGAAGTGTCTACGAGGTGACATTTTTTATAACATGAACAAAACATTTACAACATTTTACATAGATCTTATCTTGACTATGGGTTCACCCAAATCATCCCCTATGAGGCTTCACATAAACCAAGTTATAACCCTCAAAAAACATACCAATGTTCACCATCCTTGAACATTAATCAAAATCATATTTATACAAAACAGAGCATCTTGTTTAGGTTCAAAAACGTAATGGTCATATAGATATTTCCCAAGAAAATTTTTTGATATATCATAAAGCTAGAATATAATCCATCCCGAATAGATAACTCAAATATTAGTATTAAATTAATGAACTAAAATTAATTATAGAATATATATATATATATATATATATAAGTTGTATTTCATCCTATGTGCCTAGTATGATGCAATAATACACACAAAATTTCTTAAATTAATAAAATGAATCCCATTAATGGTAGCTTAGAGGTCAGCTACACATGTATCAGATAGTTACATGGAAACTCCCCTAAAAAGTTCCATACAACATATATCATTTCTAACATGTCCCATGGTAGTCAAAATTAAATGATGAAAAATTATCTTCAATACTTTTTTTGTAACTCCCTACCCTAAAAAATTGGGTATGATCCATAGTACCACATGACCACATATATTCTCCCTTGTACGCAAGAGGATTCTGACTAGTAGAATGGTCATAACACCATTAGCGGGGATACTATACCCTCAGAATCTTATTTTTACACCAGTAATATTAATAAATATCATCATAATCAGATTAACATATAGAAAATAAATACTTTTATTTTAATAACACATTGCACACATGTCATATAAATAAAAAAATGGGGTCCCATGGTGGAAATAAAAAATAGTGTATATAGAGTGAAATTAAATAATTAAATAAAACTATGGATTGTTTTGATGAACATTCATGCACTATTCATGGCTCCATGCTCATTGGCTCATCCATTTTCCATTATCGACTTTCCCTTGACTAGATCCCTATACATAAAGGCTTAACACATATTGAGATTCCCACATAGGGTGTGAGTAATAATTTCAATAGGACACCACCAATGGATCCTTAACCCATGTTGATATGCATGAGAGTGTAAGTCATGATAATAAGTAAATGTGAATGGAAGAAAATATCCATACTGAGTATTTTTGTACTAACCATACCACCACAAACCCTGACTGTACCTACTTCAACTCCATGATGATAAAAATATCTATGGTCATTGAAAAGTAAAAAACATATGAGATAGCCTCAAATATTGTCAATAGTTGTACATTTACTAGGCCTATGGGCCATACTAAAATTTGCCATCATACTTCATTGTTATCTCTCTATCCAAGTAACATAGAAAATCTTGCACTGATATCACCTGACAGGTAAGATAACATTAACAATAATTCTATAGGATAAGTCACAATGGCTCCCATGTAATTCTTTATAAGATGGTCCTATCATTGTTTACTATACAACCTTTGGATGTGAACCCCTTATAGGGACATGAATCCACAATGAGTCATTCCACTACCTCGGTACCATGTATATCACAACAAAACAAAAATACCAATTACAACATATGGGAACATGTAATATAACCTATTTAGTCAAACACAACATATCATTAGTGATAAATAATAACCAAAATAAGAACACATGTGATCAAACTCATCATGGTATAAATCAATAAACACAAAACATCATATTAAGAAAAAAAACATTTTCATGACCCCTCCATTTTGAATAACTTCATTCCTAATGGTTATTGATTATTAAATAAATGGTTCAACATGGATTGAAGACATAACAACATCACACAACAATAGTAAATGTGATCCCAAACAACACAATTCAAAATCAGTTTTAATTTTTCATGAAAGATGTTGGCAAAAGAGACTTCATAAGAATCCATGTCAAAAAGTTGATTCTAGTATCATATACCTCATGGCGTATTATAATGGAGCCAAAATTTTGGCATGTCTAAGGTAGAGTATCCATAACACTCGATCTAATTTCAATTCCAAAATGGATCATGAATTGATCACTAATTCTAGAAGATATACTTCTGTATATCTAATGATAATCAACCAAACATAAAACAATCACTGGAGAAGAGGTCTAAGTTTATATTCAAGATGTAGAAGATCTGATTATGATTGATCCAATATGAATTACTTAGAATAGTCCATAGTTATTGAGACTAATACCTTTGGTTAATGGAGGATTTCTTTGACATGAGGAATTATCCAAAAAAACATCATTATAATTACCTATGGAATTACTACATATCTTCAATCCACTACAAAGAAGAGGGTTTGGAAGATGATCTATAAACCCATACTTGTCAAACAATATATGTCTTGCATAGATAATGATCTAATCAAGAAATGATGTCAACTCACTAGATCTTTCAATGTTTTAAGAATAAATCCAGAAAACATCAATGGATCTTAATTTAATTCATTGATCAAATATATATCCATGAACATCTATCAATGTGTAAGTGGTATTTGGAATTTATATAAAGATAAACTCCCTATTCTGGTTTCACGATATTGATCAATGGTTATAGAGGAAATAATAGAAGAATGGGAGAGTCTTGAGTCAAGGGGAGAGATTTTAAAATAAATTTGGTTCAAATTTGGTCATAATTGTGTATTAATTTTTTTATCTAAATAGAAGGAATTTAGACCTTTATGGAGAATTTAATATACACCCATATGGGGGGAATTGTCTATCTAGTGGGCCTTTCTAACTGGCTAGTGACATTTAATAACAGAGTCATTGGGGGTATGAATATTCTTTTTTGGAATACTATATTTCCACTAACTGAATGATGTGTGCCTATAGCGTGTTAGTGGCTACCTTCCATCCACCACAGGACTTATCCCTTCCCCAACTCCTCTACCTTCAAAACATATACCCGTAGTCCCTTAAAATCGACCTCTAAAGGAACTCTAATAGGGAATAACTAAAAGAAAAATGATTATTTATAAACAAAACATCTCATACATTGAATTAATGAGTTGATGTAATTTTTTTAAAAAAGTTATTAAAGAAAAAAAGTTGGACGGTATGAACCTAACCAACATATAGACCCATATGATTCCACATAATTTTGTTACATTGGGTTTAGTATTAAAATTAATAGGTTGATTTATATTGATACATGGAACATAGTTATACCTGTATTTAAATGGGAAACATTGAATACATTATGGTAACATTATGTAACAAATTCTCAATATTACTAAAATATGAATTAATGAATTATTGATTAAATATTCATTATCATTTATACTATATATTTATATTATAAGGTTGTAGGAAAAATTTTATATTATTTTTTTAGGAAATAATAATAGATAATTTCATACTCTAATGATAAAAAATATTCTTAGAAATTCGAGGGGTAATTTAAAAACCAACTCATGAAAATTATACAAAGATATCATAAACCAATAAACAAGATATACCTTCATTTCCCATCGAGATAAGTACGCATCTACTGTTTAATGAAATTGAAATTATTTTATTTTTTTACATTTAATAAGAAACCTTATTCTCAATTATTAATATATAAATCATAAAATGGGTATATAAAATAAAGAAGAGTAATCATAAAACATTGTACGCTTAGTGTAAATAACCTATGGGGTATTCTTCACTTGATAAAAAATGTATGAATTTTAATTCAACTATAAAACATATATTGAATCTGAAAAAGATATAATTACATTAATATGTTAATATATAGATTTAATAATCAAGAAATTAATATAGGTCTATCCTATGTCATGTGTTATGGAAAGAGGCTCATATAAAGAAAAGAGAAATTTTTAAGTGAACACATATTGAAATTATGAGGATAAAGTGAATGTATGGTATAATAAAAATTTAATATTATTTAATGTATTTTTTAATAATAATTAAATATTCATTTTATATATTTAAATCTATTATTACACACCAATCAACTTATTGTAAAGATACAGAACAAGTGATTTTAGATTACTTGAAGCATCAAAGACAATAATATCATGTTTTAGGTTTGGGTTTTCGATCCATACCTTGAGAATATTTTTTGGAAACTAGAAACATCGATAGATACAAATAATGAAATTAACGATGTGAAGGGATAATTTTAAAATTCAATGGAAATTTTCAATTAGAAGACTAAAATAGATGGCCAACATGTCTGAATGGTTTGAGGAGAATAGTCAACACAAACAAAACCACACTATATATATCTAGACACAAAATGTTTTCGTGTATGAAATTACACTTACAGTTATGTCTTACTAGAGGTGATCAATTTTTTCATTAAACATTATGAAATATTAAGAAAAAACATTTATTAATACATTTCACACAATAATATTCTACATGGTGAAATTGTTTTAATGATCATCCACAAATCACAAAATTATGGTAGGTATAATATAAAATTTACAAGGTGATATCATATATAGTAATTTTTTCCCCAAATGATTTTATGAGAGATGGGAATATTTTAGTTTATGAGTCCAAAATAGTATCATATGTTCCTAATTATGATAATGATATTCACGTTGTCAAAATTTTTATTTAAACAATCATATAATATCTATTTAAAAATATAATTAATTGTGATGGTAAATGACTATGTCATTTTAAATTTATTTTTGTGAAAAAATGTTTATAAAAAATTAAAATGAATAAACTAATTTTTGTAAGAAAAAATACGGAACCATAAGGTCGGGTCAGGGAAAACTAATTGATCATCCTTCATATATAAAATATTTATGAGAGTAAAAATACCCCAATAATTGTTTTAAAAAATTTATTAACATTAAAATTTCATGTAGGTATAACATTTTTAAATAGAGATACTTATGTTATTTCATTTAACCAATAATGGTTTTGAAATGTAACCTTTTAAATTATTGTTATATTGAAATTTAAAGAATAATTTTATTCAAATGAACCTTTTTAAATTACTTATATGGTTATGAGCCTAATTTTAAAATTACATTCTTTCTTCATGAAATAACCTCCATCAAAATTTTCAACGACTTTTGATTTTTTTTAAAGGATCAGGTATTTTGATATCCAAATTGTTTTGATTATGGTTTCAAAAGAGCTTTTCAAGGGATTTATGATTAATGGGGAAAAATAGTTTTATCCATGATATGGTAGACGATCATTATATAAGTTAAATATTGAGATTAATATATATTATAAATATGTGTGATCCTAATACATCTTATATGAACGGGTGTTCAAGAAATAGATTTTACAAATTAGTGAGATTCATATAACTTATAGGGGGTAAGTCTAATATAAAAATCCTATTAATTGTTTACAGTTACTTATCTTAAAATATCAAATGTAGATAGTAAAAATGGAGGGTTATCCTATGTATTTTATTAAGACATAGTTATTTCTAACATGGTTTAAAACATGTTTTAAATAGGATTCGATAAGATATCTATGATTTTCTATTACTATGAGGGTATATATTTTATTTCTATGGGGTTTAACAATTTCAGTTGAAAAAAGTTTTTTCAAATGAGGATATGATTTATTAGATAATCTCAATGAATAACGTGTAAAAGTGAAATATTTTAGAATTTCTTCTTTTTTTCACTACACAAACAAATTTCATTCCCTCAAATAAATTACTAATCAATTTAAGAACCCCCCCCCCATGTTTTAATTTTCTTCATAGGGTTTAAGGAATATTCAGAGAAAATAATAAGTCATGTTAAATTCATAAATACAATTCATGAGATGAAAGAATATTTTTTTTTAAATTTATTATAATCTGAAAACAATGTATAATGAGTTGATGTTCCCACTTGGTAATGAATTGGTATGCTATATAGATCTATCACTTATTTCTATAAAATAATAAATTAAAAAGATCCTCCAAATGTACGAATGTGATTTATTATGTAAAAATCCCTAACTAAGTTTCTTTGTATGTTGGGGTACTTATTTCCACCATCACAATCTATAGTTATTAATTCCACTTGAAATCAATCACTTATCAAGTCATTAATAACCATGGAAAACAAATTAGTTATCATTTGAAAATACATAAATATCCCCAGGAATGAAAATGGATTTTATATGGAATCACATATGTAAAACATTAATACATATATCAATAATCATAACATGATAACCCTATGGAAAATTAAATCGAATCTAATGAACTAAAGTTACATTCTTTGTAAATATCATTAAATCAAGATAATTAATCCCATGATATTTACACCATATAGGTAAAGGTTGTATAGTGAATTCAATAATTTACTCAAATAATTATATGTATTCAATCTAGGTGAACACCCTTCAGTCAATGGAATCAAAAATAGGGTATTCAAAGATGTAATACATAGCACGAAAATTCAATTAATAAATGATTAATAATTATTCAATAAAAAGACTATGATTGTTCATTTCTATGAAAATAATGAAAAATATTAATCCATACAGAGATTGATGTTGGATGGAAGAATTTCAATAATATCAATGATAATGAATATGATTCATCAAATGAGTACAAATTAGATGAAAATTATTTTAAAATATTAGGAAATCTCACATTGGTAATAATATATTTTATTGATATTTTGAACAAATTTTAATATAAAATCTTATTTTATACTTTGATCAAAATAATTTATTTTAGAAAAAAGGTATAACCAATTTTTTATAGAAGATAAAAATATATAAGAAATCCTAAAAATATATTTTATATATTATTTTTAACATTATCGTCAAAAGATGAAGCTATAGGTCACTTTTAAAAGGTGTTTTAAAAAATAATGAATTGAAAACATTTAAGAACAATACATTTGAAGATAAAATTTGAAGAAATGGACCCTTTATATGATATTTATGATATCGAAATAATTTTTTGGTGGAAAGAAAAATGTGTTATTTTCAAAAAATGGAAAACACGTATTAATATTTTGGAAGACATTGTTGTGGAAACCACTATTTTAAAACGAGTATTATATTGTCATTTTATACAGGGAGAAATAGAATTATGAGAATCATAGAAAATAGTTGATATCATATTTACCAAGAATAGGGGATAAAATTATAGTGAGTGAAATTATAGACATGGAATCAAATATTCATTGTTAAGAATATGAGTTATTAATACAAATTTTTCAATTTTATTTCAAAAAAATATGAAGTATATTTTGTTAAAAATATGTAATTCCCCTATAGAGTATAAATATGTAACATATAAAACATTTTAACAGTAGGATAAATTTAGTCATGAAAGATAAAATCATATAATTAAGTCTATGACCCAATGAATCGGTAATTGAGTAAATGGAACTCTTATAGAATTGGAAATGTAAGAATCAAAGGATCATGACAGGAATATCATTAATTTGAAATTAAAATCTCATGTAATTGATGTTATTTTCATATTGGAAATAATTTAGGAATTATGTACACTATATAAATGAAATTTAGGCACACAATATTAATCATGTCCCATGGAGTTGGAAAAGAGAAAATAAAACCCCTACATTTTTCAGTAGATTATTTGAATACATAATAAGCTCATGTATAAACAAAATTTAACTATATTAACAAAATAATTAATATCATTTTTAAAATACATAAACTTGTATAAAAATCATATTTAATTATTCTATATATTTATATTATCAATTATCTATCTCTTTTCAATGTTTGGTGTGATTAAACTTGATATTTTTTATATAGTTTCTTAATAGCAGTGATATTATTATTTTTCTCCAAAAATTTTCAATAAAATGTTCATTAAAGTAACTATAATGGTTTGCATAAAATTATTCGTTATTTTTAATCCTTATTCATTAGTAATTTAAAAATTATATTTGAATGTAAAATTGACAATGAACTATTTTTTGTCCAATTTATTCTTGGGAAGAGCGTTTTCTTAATTTGTTAGTAAAATATTGATGTGACTTATCAAAAAATCAATATTTAAATTCAAATATAATACAATAGTTATTATTATGTTTTCTTAATCCTTATATATATATATATATAATTTAATATCATTTTTTTTATCTGGATATACTAACCCAGACAAGAACATATCCTGCTTAATTGAAGATTATGAGGTGATTGAGTTGATAAATCATTACACAATATGAAAAATCATATAGTTTAAAATTTATTTGTGTTATATATTTTAATTATAGATTAATTATATAAATAATTATTAAAAAATTGAATATTAAAAAATTTGAATTTATTATTTTTCTGATAGTGTGTTTGTTATAATTGATTGATTTAATGTTAATCATTTTTCAATACTTCATGTAATAGGTTCTCCTATTATTAAAAAAATATTAATATTGATACCATAAAAATCATAGTTTTCCACTAAAACTATTCTCATGACCATAAATGTACGTTGATAATGGAAAACATGGAAATCAAAAATGCCATAGAGGCGACAGTCCACACATATTCATGGTTGATAAATTTTATTCCAAAGAATTTGATGAGGAAATAATATGTATTATAGTATTTGAATATAAAATATATAATAAAAATATTTTATTAATTATTAAATTTATCTTTCATCGAATTCATGTAAGATGGTTAAATAAAATGAAACATGTTTCCTCATAGAGGTGGTAGATCAAAAAATACACAATCCACATTGTCATTTTTCTTTATAGAAAATGGGAGGGTAAGTAATGATTTTACAATTATTATAATAATATAAAGGTAAAATAATAATATTTGTTTTTTAATTAATATATTCTGAAAATAAATATGAGAAATAAGAGATAAACCCATTGAAAAAAAATAGGAAGAAGCGGTTGGAAACTTATACCCCACTACTTGGGATATCTCCTTTTCAAATGGGATTAAAACAAGGATAGATTTTATATTCAAGGGATTAAAACATATTTAAGGTGTCTAAAAGTTTTTAAGAGAGTTTTTGTAATATTTTGGGGTGAAAAATATATTTTTTTGGTGTGAGGGGTGTTTGGAGAGGAGTGTAGATTTTATAATTGAAATTGAGTATGGATTTTGTATGTACCCATAATGTTAAAATAATGGGATATAAATCTCAGGGAAAGTGTCTTAAATATTGAGAAATATGGGATTAGATAAGATATAAGATCTATTTTCATTGTCACCACATAATAAAAAAATATTTTTTAACAATGTAATACCCTTTAACTCTAAGGATACTCATTTTTACCATTTTTATTTTCACCACAGTAACTAGCTTTTAAAAAGCTATTATATCCATTATACCCAAAAATAGAACTATATTCATTATATTAATTACACTTAAGGATTGAATATTTTACATCTATTATTTATTCAATTTTTATGTACCATAACATTTACATTTGAAATACTAAATTGAAAACATATTATAATTTGTTTGGAAAAATATTTTTTAAGATCTGAAATGTCAAATATGGGTTTAAAAATTAAAACCAATAAATTAGCATCATAAAGTAACATATAAAATACATATTTGTTTTTATAGAAAGGTTATATTAATTTAAAATTTATACATATATATTAATAATGTCATAAAATTTATTTTATTTGTAAAAATAGTCTTTTTCACTATTCCTCTAAAAATGATTATTTTTAATAAATGTCTAAAAACATAACCATAAGCTAATTTTTAATATATAAATAAAAAAATGTTGATATTATTATCAAAAATAAATTATAAAATTAATATATTTAGTTTTTAAAATTACATTGATAATATGATGAAAACCCATTTTTATTGATAAATAACTTATCTAACATCCAGTATCATTAATCTTATTTCATATAAATTTTTAAAATAATGAATATTGAAAAAGTAGATAAAATATAAATATTAAAAATTATAATAAACTCTTAAAAATTATTACTTTAATTTAGTAAAGAAATATATGGCACCAATTAGTTAAAATGGTTCTTTGAAAAGCCTCAATTTTAAACAATTAATCAACGATAATAATTATATACAATTATTTTAATTGAAAATAAACCTTTTATATAATAATGAATATATAAATAAAGTATTTTTTTATTTGTGGTTTCTTTTTTTCGGTTTCATGTTAGTCATTTTTTGTGCATGATAGAAGTTATTGGAGATAATATTAACTTAATGAATACAAAATCACAGGTCTTTACAGACATAATAAATAAAATATGCACATTAAGTTCATACTTATGGAATCTCATGATATATTTATCGTATCATGGTATATTTAATTACGTGTGAATTATTCATGCAATATTGATTTCAAATCCATATTCAATCAACCAAATTAATTCTTTTATATCATATTAATGTGAAACATTTTAAATAACCCATATGTTTCTATTACTAACCCAAAAATAGATGAAATTCATATTCATAAATATCATTGTGCATCTCGTGCATAAGGTACATGAAATTATTCATATTAAACTATAGGTTTATATGATATTAAAAATATATACATGAGTAATATCAATGTGATAGATTAGAAACCCGTAACCTTTCTTGAACAAGGAATAAGAACCAAGGTTGGTGGCTAGTTTGACCCCAATTTACTATAACCCGGGAGACTTTAACATAGAGGTATAAAAAATAATCATATCTCTAAAACAAAATATGTATAAACTATATTTAAAATTTATTCACAATAACATATCATTAAATAGAATATAATGATAAATTTTTTTAAATAAATAAATCATATAAAGGGGAATTGAGCTTGTAATAGAGTGTGTTATCTCTTAAAAGTATTTTATTACATAAACATATGAATATATACCAAACACATTATATAAAAAATTATAAAAAATAATAATATTAAGGATTTAAAATTTAAATAAACATTATATTTAGAATGATAAATAGAAATGAACATTTTATATTTAAATTTAGTCTTGTAAGAACAGATTTTAAAAATCCTAACACATGTATCATTTATATGAAATTTAAAAAATTTATGAAAAAATATATTAAATAAATTAAATAGAATAAATAGAATAATTTTGTGCTTTATATTTCACTTATCAGTTTGTCAAATTCCAAAACATTGTTACAATATAGAAGTGAAATTTGGTTCAACACTAGATGGATGTGTGAGGGGTTACTCTAGGTTAGGAGTTTCGTCATGTAGAGAGAGATTCTAACGGTGGTTGTGTAGCAGATATGCTTTATAGGAATTCGGTTACAAACCTATTTCATGTACTAGGTAATGATAAAGAATGATACTGTGTAATTGTTCAATGTGGGACTCAATCAGTTTTAGAACACTTCATCATTAAATACATGCACTATATTCCATGCTCAATATTTGGTGGTATCACAATGAAACATCAAAAATATTCTCAACATTGTATTGAAAATGAATTTAACATTATTTGGAGATCAAACGATGCACTTTTCTTTTGTGACTACGGTGTAGGACACATCAATATCATAATGTAAATAGTACATTTCACCCCATATTATTATAACATTATAATTTAATGTTTCCTTGAACTCCACCTTATATTAACTTCTCTTAATAATGTTTTTTGATTCTCCCAACATTACATTATTATATAACATAATGTTTGATGAGGGACATGTAGATATAATTTCATAATAAAATTTAGTCATTTAATGATAAAATAAAAAAAGGATTTTCTAATGATGTATAATCTAATAAAACTAATGTATGTTAGGGGATTAGCATATGAACATGGACAATAGAAAAAACCCTATTTTACTTGATCTATCTTTAACATATTCAATGGATAAGGTATATTAAAAAATGGTTATCATTTAATGAAATCATAGTAGACTCTATCATGATTATGAAAGATTAAGGTGGATCACTGTTTTAGATGAAACGATTCATTCCATGGGGGGTTTTAAGAAGAAATTTGGATCTTGGTTCGTAAACTTATAATTCTTGTAGATTAAGTGGGGGAAAAGATCAATCATTTTTTGATAAAAATGGTGTCCAATAAAGGAAGATATATTTATAAATATTTTCCTTAAACTGATGAACATATAGACTAACCAATGAGGGAACATATTCCACCTATATATAAATCTAGGATTTTACATATTATATAGATAAAACATTTTACATATTTAACTATTCGGATATAGTTTCAAGGTTCCCATTGGTACTACCCATTGGAGAATTCATTGAACTCATTCAATGAAAATGATATCCATACATAATATATAATTAATTTTTTATAATTGATGAATACCATCTAATGATTATTTGGTGGATGTTTCCGAAAAGATATAGACTTAAGTTAGGTGAAAAGTAGTCTTGGGTTACACAACAATTGTGTATTATATATTGGCACCAAAATTTTCTCTAGCATGGGATTTAGGGTATTTTCGCACCAAAATATCTTTAACTCACATCCATTATATGTATGGTATTTTATTACATATCCAATATGGTGGAGAATGGGAAATAATGGCATGTTATAGCTGAGATTATCCCAAAAAAATATTTGAATGTTAATGATGTTATTTGGGAAGAGGATGATATTATAAGAAATATATTTTTACAGTTAGATTATCTTGAAAATATATAGAGAGTTATTTATGATAATGAAACCATTTATAATGAAAAACATAGAAACCAAATGGCTACACATAAGGGGTATCAATTTCACTCAAGAGACATAGTAATTTTATTGAATTCATAATTGAAATGGTTTTCAAGTAAGATGAGGTTAGGATGCTCAGGTCCACATGTGATGACTCATGTATTTCAATATTTGTACATATATATTCAGACTAGTATGAAATAACTTGGAATAGAAATTTTCTCAGTCATTACATAATTTTTTGGGGACTATCTTTCAACTCAACTATTAAAAATGAGAAAACATATTTCAACTATTCTTCAATAAATAATTCGTTGATAACAAGAAATAGAGGTAATATTTATCAGCCTTTTTTATTTTTTTATTTTTAGTTATTATATATGATATATTATTGATAGTTGAGTTATTTAGTTATGATCCATGTTTTGTCTCCAAAATCACACATTAAAATAACTCAACACCTATGAAAATCCAAGAAAAAAGTTTTTGAATTACTTTTAATTTTTTAAATATTTTACCATGGGAACCAATATTAATTTTAAATGGTAAGATATTTCATAAAAAACACATAATTTCACATTGTAATGTGTTATAGAATAATAAAAAAATACCATATGCATACAATCTACATGACCTGGTAGATATGAAATTATATCAGGAAGTCCATAGTATTGACCCGAGGAAACATGTTTCTTTGGAATGTCATTTCATTCCATGACATATTAATTATTTGACATAAAATAATAGGATCTTGAAAATTTTAATGATCATATGGTTTACTAAAAAATCTGATATCTAATTACCACATTTAGTATGGGATTACGGAAAAAAATTAAGATTTCATCTTCCTATAATTTCTATCACCTCCACACTACAATATAAAAACTACAAAATAATGAGAACCCTATAGGATAATTTTGAACACATACTGCAAAATGAAAGGGTTAGACACAATGAGGAATATTTGATCATAGGAATTACCAAATATATGAATCTAATGATTGTAAACCCCCAATACAACAATTATAAATCCATAAAATAAGATATTGAAAAAATATATGTATATGGATAAATCCCTATAACCACACCACACAATACCCCCCCCCCCCCCCCATTACATGTGATGGAGTGACTGTCTCACAAACCTCATAGGTCTCATTCATCTATTATTTTTCTTGGTATTATCAATCAATGCATCACATAATTTTATTTTGAAAATTATTTAACTATCTCTAAATTCATTCCCCTTCCCAATTTTTATATAGACACCCCAGCCCCTAAACAATCCTAAATGACAATCAAAATTGCAAAAAATCCACTAAAAGTCAACTTAAACCATGTGTAAAATAATTTAAAACGATTCAATGTTTTCTAAAAAGGATTTGGTGACTCATTTTACCTCTCCATACACTACCTCAGACTCTTCCCCTCTTCCATATAACTAATTTCCTCCTCCCCAATTAATAAATCATCCCATATCCAAACCCCTTCGAATAATAGAATCCACAAACATTTGTAAAAATAGATTAAAACCAAATAAACTAGTATCCAAAATACCAACTTTCCATTGATATTTAACTCATACCCCATAACATGTTCCAAACTATTAACCAAAACCTCATTCATTACCATCATCATCCTCTCCCCAGTTTCCATTATTATTCCACTAAATAATATAAAACCGTCTATGAACATTTACTTCACTCCGCCATTGAAATTTATTACTTGAGTCTATAAATGTAACAACATAAGAACATAAGAACTAACTACATGAGATATTGAGATGAAGTAACTAAATTACATAGATGAAAATATTATAGAACCCATTGAAGTTATGTATTTTAAGAACATAATTTAGTTATGGGAGAAATATTTTAGATATCTAAAATATGATTTTGTGATGAAATTTGGGCATGAAATATTGTTTCTCACATTTTTTTAGAAAGTGGTAGAGGATGAATATACCTATTATTTGATTCCTAATTAGAGTAGGTAGTACTGATTTTTTATAGTCTAAGGTAATGAGTGATTTTTAACATGAACCAAGTTTTTCAGATTTGATGAGAAAAATGGAATTGTTTAATATTTAACTCTTAGTGAGAAGAGTTGTATGAATATGAAGAGAATCCATCTCAAAATGGATATTCTTGGGATCATTCCATGCTTTATATTAAATTGTCGATACAAAGGGTTCCATAAGATAATTGGGTATTCAAGTTCCAAATTTCATATATAACAAAAAAAATCACACGTCGTTGGAAATTTTCATATATTTTGAAGAAAGGAAAAATATAAAAAAAATTAATGATCATGGGTTAAAAAAATATCAACATTTTAGGGGATTGTATATCTACATAATTTTATAGAGACATATCTCTTTTTGAAATGTAAACTTGATCATCCCTTATTTTCTACAAATAAAGGGACTATCACGTATTAATAAAGATCGTAATTATTTTCTATCGGATAATTATTATAGATTATGTAAGGATTCAGGTGATAATAGATAGTCACATGACACCTCTAAACAAGGAGAACCTACTAAGAGATGTGATAGTGGGGCTATTAAGTCATACAAATGATCCATTACGTAGGTGGAGAAAAAAATTGTGAAATTTTAATATCTATTTTGGAGTTAGCACAATATATGTGATCATATGATAATTTTTTTAGTGTCTCTACTTGAATAATGAGAGTCATCGTTATTCTTGCAACCCCACACATCTTAGCCACACAAGGACACTCCACCTAGATTCACCCCCCCCCCCAATTTTTTTGTTAGTATCCAATTGAGAAATGACATTCAAAATCATTTATTTACAACCATGCTATGTGTTTTTAATCATAAAGAATGATATAATGTCTCGTAATTTTTTCTATTCATATTAATGACTGAGGAATTTAAATTCTACAGTGGGTAAATTACTAGTAAATAATTTAGGTATTATTCGGGATTCCATGTAAGGATGAAACTCAAATACTCTATAGAAGTCCTGTTAATTATAAAAATATCATACTTTAATAAAATAGATTATGGAATATTAAGATTAATGTAAGGTTAATTATTATTTTTTGGAATAATAGATCATGTTTTGATGTAGGAATCCACACTGTAATAGATCTGTTTCGAAATAATTTCTTAATATAATAATCTTTCTCAATGGATGGAATGATTAAACTAGTAAAAAGAACATGAAAAATCATTATGGAATTCTATAATATAGCTATGTGATACTGACAAATTAAATGGGAGATTTATTTGAATAATTATTCACATCGAATCATGTAATTATAACGATGTACCTAGTTTTACATCATTCCATTAAAGTAGGACATTGAGACACAATTTTTGGAGGAAATTATTATCAAACTACTAAAGGGTAGTTTGTATTATTGTGATTATAAAATAACAAGAATCGTGATTATGTGTTTTGAGGTGGAATAATATTTCATGTCAAAAAGTGGTTAATCATGTCGTAATTTATTTGAGTTATGTATAATTTCATGAAATTAATGTTCATAATTTTTTATTTTGTGAGATATAAATGAATGGATATTGATGTACATTTTTTATACTCGTTTATGAAGAAATTCATAGTAGTTTGAATGAGATAAAGTCAAGGAATATTCTTACATGATACCAGTAGACATTTCTAAGAGATACATTGAAATTTAGTAATTATATCATATACTACATTTCAGAAATTTTATGCAATAAATATTTAAAATAACTTTCAATATTTTAATATAAATAATATTTCGATATTTTAGATCATTTAAAATGTTGAATATTTGGCCATAATGGATATTTGACTTGGTGACTAAGAAAATGGAATATATATTATTATTTTATCAATATTTCATTGGAAAATAATTATTCTGAAAAAATATGGAATTATATAGATATTATTTGTGTTCTATTTCATTGAGAGGGAATACTCGTATCAAGGGGTTTCACATGAGATCAAGTGAAATTGAAATATTTGACCACATAAAATTGGAAATATTTATAAAATATCTAAATATTATGATGAATAAATGTTGATCGAAGACTAAAAAATATTTTTAATATAGGTGGATGAATTTTCCCTTCTTGTTCATTATTAATTGATGGCCTAAAGTTATGGAAACATAGAGAATTTATCTTCAATAATAATAATGAAATTTAACAATTTAGGAAATATATAGGTTTTTATAATCTATATAATAATGTGGTTCTTACTTATAAAAAAGTGGTGTAATAAGGAATTAAATTAACATATTGAGACAAGATGGAAATTCTAGAGAAAATAAAGATAGGAGAATGATTGAAAGTATAATAACACAACCCCATATTATTGAAACATTTTAATTTAATTATTTTTTATTTATATTTGTTTATATTTATATATTTTGAGATTTTTAAAGTGATTTGGGGTGAAATGTAGAGCTTATAACGCCACATGGAATAGCCACTGGTCACTACACCATAGTATTCATGATCTTGAAAGGCCCGTAGTTTAGTTCCAGTTCATACACTAATGAGATACTCCATGTGGAGAACATACAGAAAAGTAGAAGAGGCACACTTAAAGGGGTGTCTAGAGAAGAAGTTGTCCTCTTTTCCTCATAGGATCCCCCTTCACTATGGTTTATAGGTAATTATAGAACATGGTTTTCTAAGGATGTATATGGGGGACACTGAATGCCCTTACATTACACAGGAGATGTGTAATGGTAACCACGGTTACTCGTACTCATGGGATTACATCGAGGTCTAGGACTATAGAAAAACACTCTATGGATACTCCTTTATGGTTCAACTTTGGATAGATCATGTCGTAGCCCATAGACTCTACCATAATGGTTTTATTCCTTCTAGCGGATTGAATTTTTTGATGGGAGGGTAACCATTCAATAATTAGAAGGTTACATTTTGGAATCCACCTTGGAACTATGAGAAATAGTGTGTGTGGACATGATGTGGAGGCATAGGGATATTTTTTTGATTTTGTTATAATATGAGGGGCACTATGTGGAATAAACTAATTTATTCAATAGTTCTATCTTGGGTTTAGGAACCACACCACATATTTCATAGATATACTGATAATTTACACATTTTTTAATAGGTATTTCAACTGTTACCCATGTTTGAAATTATCTACTTTATGGATAATTTTCCATACACATTTGAATCTTCCAACCACTAGGAATGCTACTATTAATCTCCCTCTTGAATTCTATCTTGAATTTCACCATGCTATGAGGATTATTCTTCTGGATATCCTCAACCATGCATCTATCTCTCACAATATCCATAGATTTCTCTTATTTTTATTATATGGGTATTCTCATGGTTACCTAATATATCTTCTTACATAAACTAATTATATGATTATTGACTCACATTTTTTTTTGGCTTCCTATTAGATTCTTAGTGATTGTTTGACCATACTGTAGTGGTCTAACACCATTGTTGGTTAATATAATGAATCTATGTTATGTTTCTCCAATTCAGATACATTAAACATAATACCATTAATCATTATAAAATTTTAATGTGAGTTTTAGATATTTATAAAATGTCAATATGTGTATTTTTTATTATATTTAATGAAGGGATACATTATTTGAAATTTAAAGAAGAAAAATCATGTTTTCTATTAGTTTGAATTTATAAATATCCTTTGAAAAACATACAGGCCAAGTGTTTGATAATTTAAAATTATTGATATTTAAAATAAATCCCTCCATTTGAAGAATTTTTTTAGACTATAGAAGAATTATTATGAATTTTTCCATCAAATTTTTGGTGTTCTTAGAGTATTCAAATTGGTTCTGAGATACATGAGTGTTATTTATTTTATAAGTACTATTTGATTTGCTTTTTAAAGTGTATGAAATATAACTTGTTGCATAAGGATTTTTTAATTCCAGATTATTAAAAAATAAACTTCATATTTACTGAATTATTATACCTTGAAAAAATCTACTACATTTGTTTTTAATGAGTATTGTAACATTGATATTTTTATGGATTCCCCATTGGGGGTAATCAATGTTTTTTTAATATGTATGGAATATTGTCGTGTTTATATGAAATATGATCAATGGTGTGTTTAAGTAACAATGTTTATTTAGCATGATTATATATTTCATTATAGTTGGTTTTCCTACCAATATTTACTTTTCATTGGATGTCGTGGGTTGAAATGTGGTAAAATTATGAACATTGCAATGACCTGAAATTCTAGACCTTTTAAAACCATTTTTATTTTTGGTAACATTCATTTTACATAACTTCAAAAGTAAATGAATGAAATTATATTAAAATAATATTAGTAATATGTATATAGTAAAATAAATATGAATTATCATTAAAAATTCATACCTTTGATGATAAAAAATTAATATGAGATTATATTGAAAAAATGTTATTTTTAATAATTTGTTTCATTATATTTTGTTTTTTATTAAAAACAAAATGTATAAATTATAGAATATAAATTTTACTGAAATAAACTAATTTTAAAATTCCTCACATAAAAAGTTATTATGTATAACCTAATGAGTTTTTTTTTGGAAATATGTTGATTTTTTGTTGAAAAATAATTTTTTTTAGAAATTTATTATTTATATGTTTTTATAATTATATAAATGTATCCTGGAGATCATCCAAACAATTTATATAAGAAAATTTATATTCAGAGAATGAAATTCTAAACAGTAATATACTATTTGAGAATATAAATCAATGGGCCATCATTTTAATTACTTAATTAAAATGAAAAATTAATAGATACAATTTTATATCTTTTATTTGAATCTAGAATATCCATTGTGAGATTGGGATTTTTATTTGCTTGAAAGAAACAAACCATTTATTTCCTTTAAAATGTAACAATTTATGTCATTAAACCAGAAAAATGGTAATATTATCCTATATAATAAGTAATAGTTGAAAAAATTATTTTCATAAAACCATTTTACATGATTAGGTATGATAATTTTAAAATTAACATTTAAAACATTTATTATAATTCTTTGATAATGTTTTATAAACTATTTAAATCTATATGAAGGAATTATATAAAATTTAAAATCTAATTTTCCTTTAATATAAATTACTATGTTTGAAATTTTATTACCATGAAAATGGTAAATAGGGGTAAACGATAAAATGTTAAACAAAAAAGACCTAAAATAATCAAGGGTGTCTCAAAAAGGTTCGTTTAAGGTATATATAGACAAAAAATAACATTACCCTCTTATTTTTTCAATTTTTTGTCGATTGACATTATATTAGTAACATTACATTATGAAAAATGTAAGAGTTAATTGAAAAACGAAACTTCACTTCACGTGTCAAAATATAACACTGTGACCACTGCATGAATCACATTACCATAAAATTTCATCATTTAAAATCATCAAATTTTCTCCTCCTAGAACTTATCCCGTGTTATGTAACTGAGTTTCACTATTATCTATCTTAATCCCATCATCTCAAAGGATGATTCCTAGTAGAAATTTAATTCATCGACGTGATTATCCACTTCTTCATAGTATTTCCTTATCAAATTTACTTTACAAACCATATCTAACCATATTTAGATAATTAAACCCGTATAACTAGTATAAATAAATTTTATTTTATAAATATAAAAATAATAATTCAGTCCACTCCATAAAAAAAGAAAAATTAAACATAGACCATGCTTACGTGCATACTACCTCCTGTAAGACATGATGTGGTTCTTATTTCATCACTCCCCCTAAGAAAATAACAAGGATGGATTTTAAGAATGAATATATTATTTATGTCGCAAATAAAATTATTGAATGATAATTGTTCATATCCAAACATTCCATTGATTCATTGAGAAATGGGATAGTTGAACATGCGTACGGCAGACTACCACCTCCTCACAATAAGAATTTCAATTTTCATCTCCACCCATACTTATGGATTATATAATGGATTTAATGAGTATATATAATGGTAATGAGACTTTTCTCCTTCTTTTTATGTTACATTATATATTCCAACAAACATTCTCCTGTATATTAAATCAGTATAATGTGTTTCCGTTTTGGTCAACTTAACAACTTATATAAATAATGATCTTATGATTTTTTTCATAAATGATTATTGAATTTTTCATAAAGATAATGTCATGTAATAATGATATATTTAATATTTTTTAATTATTCTAGAATTATTTTTGAATATTTGTAATGAAAATATATATAAAATTTTTATTTTTAAACATTTCAAAAACTAGTTCATTGTGAATCACATTTTCAAAATCCATATTAACGTCGTCCCCATAAAAATGAGAGATAAGTAACCTTTGAAAAATATGATTATTTTATATTGAATTATCTGTAAATGATAATATTGAAACAACTTAAAAAAAATCATTCCATTAATTTTTATGTTCATAAGAAACAGAAAATTGAATGTCTTAATAAAAAAAATGAAAATAAACTATTATCAGGTAATATATTTGAAACATATAGTTAAAAAAAATTATAGAAAGGGTGGTTTTGTTATATTATTAATAAGATATAAATTATTAATAAATTTACATTCATGTTATATTTCATTAATGAAGGTTCGTGTATAAAAAATATATTTTTTTTGAGTTTTCATATCAAATTCTTCTCCTTGTGACATGTTTTTTATTAGGCACCTAATATCCTTTTTTGTGTATATACAACCTAAAATAGTTATTATATCATAAAATAAATTTATTTAACGGTAAATTTTGATTAATTTAAAAAGATCTATTTAAATACTCCATTGGTTGTAAGGGTTTTTTGAAACTCAATTCTCATTTATTTAGCTCTCCTTTTTTTCCTGGATATATTTTTATATGGAAATTTCTACTTAATTTCTATTGAATTAAATTTTTAACTCATAAAACTTTAATAAATTTACATTTATTTTTGAATTTTGATATATTTAAGGTATTTTTATTAATCAAATTAATTATCATTGATTTAAAATTTTATTCCTTGAGTGTTAATATTATTTGTTTTATAAATCCTTATATTTCTGATGTGATAATTTATTTTCAAACATCTACCTAAGAAAAGAAAAATTACTCAAATATCTCAAATCTATGAATTAATTTTTCATACAATTGAATCCTTTTAATGAAAAAATATGATCACTTTTTGAGATGGGTTTTCCACCATTTCCAGGTTCATTATTCGAAAAAACTATTTTCCTTCCTTATTTAGAAAGCTAAATATCTGTTTACCCATTTGGACCCCATATTTAAATATCCAATTTTAATATGGTTGTTTTTCAACAAATTTTTTGATATGTGTATTCAACCAAACCTTTTCATAATATTAAATTGGGTTTTCCATCTATTTAAAATCTAATGTTTTGTATTCCACCCCACGATCATTTTTTACCCATTATGTATTTTCAATGTTGCATTATTTGTTTTTTTAAGGAAAAAACATTCAGTGTGTTTTGAGATAAATATTTTTAGAAATTATTTTATTTTTCATGCACCCTCTATTAAAGTTCCCTTTTATAGCTAAATCTTATTAAATATTGTCCCCTTCTGTTCGGAATTTTTTTAATGCAACACAAACATCATCTTGGAAAAATGGTTAAATGGTTCAATGAAAATGTCCTTTTCAATTCTATTATTAATATATGGTTTATCATATAGTAATTGATGTTTTTAACATAGTATTTATTTTATTATTATATGATTTTTTTTGGAATACAATATTTTAAACATCATTGGATTTCTTATGTTCATTTTATCTTATGTTTTTGAAAGGTTTAACAAATTCATTATTTTTACATGGTTTCCTTAATATATGATTTTGGTTAATTTCAACACTCACACATATGTATATATGATTATTGGTTTGGTACCATATATCTCTCTAATTAATTGGTTAATTTATTACCCTTATTTTATAAAAGAGAAAATTATATTTAATAGTGGTTGTGACAAGCAACACTGAACCCAAACAAACCATGATTATTTAAATATGACCCTTATATATGAACTATTAAATTTTTGGTTATGAATATAATTAAATACCATATAATATATATATAGTTCCCAATAAAAATAAATATACTGAGAAATTATTTATAAGTAATCACTCAATTTTTATTTATATATTTATGTTCATTAAAAATATATTTTCCTCACAAATGTTTTTTATTTCCCTTTGTGGAAAAATATTAAATATAATTTTAAGAATATTAATATAATTTTTCTGATAAATAAACATTATTTCTCAAATCCATATATCTAAATTAACCTACGGTGATATTTTTGGATATCTCGGAAAATATTTATTTTTCAGCGAATAAAGAAAATAATTATTTTTTGGAAATACTTCCATTTTTGTTAATAAATAAATTAATTAAAAGTACTAATATTATATAAATATTATTTTATATTAACATAAGTATTATGTTTTATATATTTAATCCAATTAATAACATTTAATTCATTTTATATTGTATTTTCTTTTAAGTTTATTTTTTGGTGTAAAAAACATTCTTCGGAAAGTAGTTTAAAAACAGATAATGTTTCACCATTTTAATTATTTAAGAAGAACCACTAATGGGGAATAATTTAAATTACATTTATGGACCATATATCTATCCTTATAAATTTAAATTCACATAATGATGATGAATATTTATCTATTCAAAGTAAAATGATCTTTTCTATGAAAAAATTGCATTACACCGCACTTGCGGGTTTTATTTTAAATTAAATTATTCCACATCTATGAAATGTTTATTTATAAAATTTATTCTATATTTTTAATAATAATAAATATTAATTAATAATTCCAACTTAATATTTTGGAAAATATGAATAGTAACTGTAATAAATATTTTTTACCATGGTAAAAGAGACCAGGGTCAATTACAGGTAAAAATAATTTTAGAAGTAACAGAAACAATGTAACTCTAATAGTATTAATATTTATATTTTCATTTAAATATAATAATGATTATAATATTTATTTTTCTTTCTTTATAAGTACTTACTAAATGAGTCTGATAAAAATTAGATTTTGATAGGAAAAAACACAAATTGTGTTATTTTCAAATAAGAAAAATCAATTATGAAATTCCATTTACGATAAATACATAAATAATAAAAATAAATTATATTTTATTAAAAAAAATTATTAACATATGTTATTAAATTTCAATGATAGTATAATGTTTTATGAAGTCAGATGTGACTGTTATATGTGTTCGAAAACTATGATTATCGAAAAAACCAACATTTCTCAATAAATAATAATAATTCATTAAACGTGAATATTTAAATAATTTTAAATTTATTTTTATAAAATAAATATTATTTTTAGGATCATCATGTTGAAATTATCCAATGGTGTTTTTTTTAATTTTATGATATAATCGAATAATCATGATAATTATAACACATTATAAATATATAGTGTGTATCATGACATCGTAATGACCTAAAGTCATGTAATAAATGATATCTAGGGAATAAATGACCCAAAATATGTTTCCCCTATTATATAATTTTACATAATGTTATTTAATTAATTTTATAAATCTTTTATGACTCTTCATAAAATAATATTATATTTTAAAATTTTAAAATGTCACAACCCGTCCTGCGGGCCCCTTCCTGTGACTACCCCAAAATCGTCTTCCATAGGAATGGTGTTGGTGACTAGCACCAGAAAGTTGTATCCTTAAATGGGAAGGTATTTCCTTTAAACCTATACACACACATACTAGGAACATAACAAAAGTAAACCACGTAGTAAAACTGGTGAAGTAAAAGTCAGAAATGAATGTAAATGGGCCATAATAGAAACCCAACTGAAGGAGAATAATACAAAAGAAATAGAAAATAGATCTTGTGATCCTCTAACAAGGATCCGACCTAAAGGGTAGGTAAAACTTGTCTTTGTGGCTCTCTACATCAACTGGTCACCTCCGTGCACCGTCTAGTCATGCCTCCCTAACACCGGTCAAAGTTGTTCGTCTTTTGCACAAGACAAAACAAGGTACAGAAAAGATCATGTATGGGTGAGTATAGCAATACCCAGTAGGGTCCCTGAGACCCCCAATGGTATCCCAGAAGTCCATAAATGAAAAACCACAAATCATGATCCCAATCACAAAGCACAAAGTTAAGACTCAACTCAAACCAGGTATAGAACTTGAAGAATAAGAATAAATATTATTAGTCATAAAGATATATCATCTTATTCTGTCGAGAGGATTTTGATGATAGATCGCACAAGGTCCCTAGGTGTTGACCCATAGACGATCACAACATTATGACCCACATAGGATCACTCAGGGATGACCCACAAAGGATCTTTATGTTTTGACCCATGAAAAATTTCTTAGTGCTGACCCACAGAGGATCGCTAAGTGCTGACCCATGAAGGATCTCTAGGTGAAGACTCACATAGGATCACTCAGTGCATACTGTCACGACCCATCCTCTGGGGTCCATTCCATGACAACCCCAAGCCCACCTACCATAGGCTAGGGGTGGAGACTAGCACCGAAAGGCATATCCCAAAAACAGGAAGGCATTGACTTTAACCTTGTATAAACACAAAATCAAAGAACACAACAAGATGCAACCAAAAAGTAAAACTATAGTAGTAAATGTGTGTACTAAATTTAAAGGGGTCAGAATACAAGCCAAACTGAAATGTTAAAATACAACTGAAAACTAGAATACAACTCCTAGAATTTTCCACGGAGGATCCTACCTGAAGGGTAGGTACAACTCGTCTCCACTGCTCTCCACATTAGCCAACATCCTCTATGTACCGCCTAGTCTTGGATCCCTCAATTCTCATCTGAGATACTTGTAATTTTCATAAGACACAATAAGGTGTGGTCAAAGACCGTGCAAGGTTGAGAATAAAAATACCTAGTATGGACCCCGATACCCCCAAAGGTCACAAAAAATTCCAAAAAGGAAAATCACAAAGCATGATCTCAATCACAAAGCACAAAGAAAAAGTCATAGCTCAAACCAGGTATAAGTAAAGAAAATTAGTAAAAATAATTAGTCGAGCAGCTAGATCATTTTATTCAATTGGGAGAAACTACTGTTGACCATACGTAGTCTGACCCACACAGGACCGATATGTACTAACACTAGCTGACCCACACAGGATATGACCCACACAAGATCAGTATGCGCTGACCAATACATGATCGAAGAGCGCTAACCCACACAGGATCAAACCGCCACAAGATTAGTATGTGCTGACCAACAAAATATCGATGAGCACTAACCCACACTAGATCTGACCCACACAGGATCAGTATGTCGTTGACCCACATAGTATCACTCAGTACTAACCTCCTTATGATCTCTCTCCAACTTCCGCCTCACTACCAGCCACTGGTTTACCGCTCATAGTACACATGATTATGGGAGAACCGCTACTCAAGACATCAGTTGTATTTTAACCATCATGAAGTCCCACAAATAAGAAACTCGACGAATTTTCACATAATAATTGTTCCAACACAACAGACCTCGCGTCAACTGGATGCCTTGTTAGTAAGTTATAGGCATTTTATTGCTGAGGGCTCAGGGTGGTTTCGGGGATAACCCAACCCAGCTATACTCCAACTTTATCCAAAGCTATTGTAGAGTATCATAAAAGAAACATCTCTCTCCAAGGGTCTGACTGTTGTAGACAGTTCATCAAATAGACATTTGGTTCAAAAGATACGGATAATTAAGCGTATCTAGGCCCAAGAGGGGTCTGGGTCCAGTCCGACCTAATCGAACCGACCTGGACTGACCGAGCCTAGGTCAACCCCACTCAGTCTGGGTTTGACCTGGCCTGACCTGAACCTGCCTGGGCCGGCCCAGTTGGGATATTCCACGGAGGGCTCGACTCGCAGGGCCGCGAACAAGCCCGACCTGTTGGCTGAGTGTGACCCACGAATAGTCGCGCGGTCCACTATTCCCGAATGGCTCAAAGGAGCCATTCGACTCCATTAAATGGTTTCTCTAGGTGGCAATGACTCATCACCCATGGGACCCAATGGTAGCCATTCTGATGCATCGCTTCAACTTCTTTTAGTGTGGCACGTGACGATACACCTTCTCCACCTCCATGGCCAGTCACTGTCAGCCGCATATCTTACCACCATGGAGCCGCTCTTCCAATGCGACCAGTGGTCGCTGGCTTCCTCCCTCGTCCAACTCCCTTATCCACTGGCACCGGTCGCTGGTTCCACCGTGCCATCACTTCTTCTGTAGTCTATCGAGTGAGCTCCAGTGGTCTGTTCTTCCTTCCGGATGTCCATGTGGTCCTCTCGGGATGTCGTCATCATTGAGCACCACTCGGATTCAAGGTTCTGTCAATTTGGAACAACCTATCTCCGAAGAATGAAAATAAAACAAGTGGTGGAGGGTCAGGGCCTTGTTCATTTGGCATGTGCCCTCTGCATTAGCAATATAACAAGGGAGTAATTGATACATCATATTAAAATAATGATAAAATTCATTCAAAATCCCTTACAACTACCACCTGAAAAATCAAGAATAATGAGAATAAACATGGGAATATATTGAATTAAAGGAAAACCCCTACCTTGAGGACTCCTAGATGTATTACAGTCATTGGCTAAAAGAGAGGCCTCGTCAGAGTGAGGTTTTCAGCGTTCATTGATCCTGGATCATTGCCACCCAAGCTTCCATCCTCTGTCGGTATAAGACTTCACATCACTTCTCCAGAGGTTCCTTACTTGGTGAAGTCATGTTAAAGCTCCAACCTGATCCTCACTTAAATTGAGGGGAAAGGTGAGTAACGCACCGAGTAATTAATGAGGTTCATTTAGTGAATGAACCTCTTAATTCCCCAATGGCGTGGTTACAAATAAAGGAGATTCAAGCCGCCAATTGGCTTGACAAGTCACTGGTCCCCACCACCGCCGCAAATCCACTTGAGAAAAATAAATAAAAGAACATGTTACGTTATTTTATTATTTTTCTTTAATGAACAAAATTTACCTTTTTCTCCCGACCTACAGTGGTGGAAGTGAATATTCCCTTAAGCGAATCCCGGTACTGTAAATTTGACTGTGTCGTCTAGGTTTTTAATCCAACCACTAGTTCAAAAGATAGAAATTTCTACCCGCCCGTTTACTAAACGTAACTTAAAACAAGTTTAGAAATTTATTCTGGGCACACCAGGCCTCAAAATCATGTGCTGTCAATTTTCTCAAAAATGTAATTATCCCAAATAATTTAAAAAAAATACATAGAATTTTTTAGGTCTTTACGTTCTCCCCACCATAGGTATTTTTTTCCTCAAAAGCTATAAAAAAATTAGGGGAACAAAAGGGGGTACTGAGCTTGCATCTGAGCCTCCCACTCCCATGTGGTCTCATGGATGTTCCTGTCCGGCCAAAAAACTCACACTAGATGAATCGACCACCCACAAAGGACCCAATCACATTGATCCTCTATCTGCACTGAGAACTCCGCAAACATCACCCCATTGTCGATGTCTTGCTCACCCTAGTCAGTAACGTTCGATGTATCAGGCATGTATCTCCTCAGTTGTGACACATGGAAAACATTATGCACACATTACATTATTGGGGGAAGATATAGACGCTACTCCACCTCAACCACTCTACTGAGAATTTGGAAAGGTCTGACGAACCTTAGAGATAGCTTGTAACTCCATCCAAACCTCTGTAATCCTCATCAGGGTGACACACATAGGAAGGCATGGTCTCCCTCCTCAAACTCCAAGGGTCTCCATCTCCAATCAGCAAAAGACTTTTGCCGAATCTGTGCAGTCTTCATCCACTCATAGATGATTTTCAACTTCTCTATGGTAGCATGTACCAACTCTATACCCATAAGTGTTGACTCCCCATTGTATGTCTAGAAAAGAGGTGATCTACATGGTCTCCCATAAAAAGCCTCATACCGAGCCATGTAGATGGTGGAGTGATAACTATTGTGGTATATGAACTCCACCAGTAATTGGAGGTCAACCTAACTGCATCCAAAATCAAAGACGCAAGAACGAATCATGTCCTCGGGTGTCGGTATGGTCTGCTCTATCTGACCATCTATCTAAGGATGAAAGGCAGTGCTCAAGCATAGCTGAGTCCCAAATGCCTTCTAGAATACCTTCCACAAGCAGGATGTAAAATTTATGTCGTGATCTATGATGATCATTGATGGAACCCCATGAAGTCACACTATCTCCTTCACATAGAGTCATCCAAATTCCTCTACTAATCCCTGATATCAGATGTGTAGGATGTGGGCCAACTTAGTGAGTCAGTCAATAATCACCCAGATGGAATCGTGGCCCCTGGACATACATGGTATCCCTATAATGATGTTCATGGGTATACCATCCTACTTCACTCTAGTACCTCATGTGGCTTAGCTAAGTCTACTGGTACCTAATACTTGGCCTTCACTTACTGACAAGAGAGGCATCAGGATACAAACTCTGCCACTGTTTTCTTCATCCCTGGACACTAGTATTGATGTCTAAGGACCACGTACATCTTCTCTAATCCTAGATGTTCCTCCAAATAGGATGTTTGGAACTCCCTGAACACCTTCTCTTTAAGCATCACTATAACCATAGCATTTTCTCTCAATAGGATGACAAGCTCCCCACCTTCATAAAATCCCTTTGGAGACTGTCCTACAGATATCTGAGCACGTCAAGCCTCATAGTCAAAGACCTGATGTTCTGCCTCCCAAACATTCTGAATAAGTGGGGGAGTGACAATAATATACTTGAGGTAGGTTTATCTATCTCTATCCATGACGGATAACTTCAATGTGTCTAGTTGCTCTATTTTCTCACTCAACAGCTATAGACTAGACCTCCAGTTGAGTGTGTCTGCTACTACATTGCCCTTCCTAGGAGTATAGAATATCTCAAAGTCATAGTCCTAGAGGAACTATAGCCATCGTCCTTGTATCAGGTTTAGTTCCTTCTATGAGAATATATACCTAAGACATTTGTGATCAGAGTAAATAGTAAAACATTCACCCATCAGGTAGTGTTGCCACATCTTCAGTTCAAAGACCATAGCTTCTAACTCTAGGTCACGGGTATCATAGTTCTGCTCAAGATGTCCCTGCTATCGTGATTTGTAGGTTATAACTTCTCGCTTTTACATCAAGACACAACATAGTCTGGTCCATGATGCATTACAGTAAACTGCGTACCCAATGCCCTCTTCCGGTAGCCTCAAGATGGTGTCACTCGTCAGTCTCTACCTCAGCTCCTATAAACTTTGTTGGAACTTCTCTATCCGTAAGAAAGGATTACCCTTCTTATTTATGGTTGAAAAGAGTTTTTATACCTTGTAAAAGTTAGGTACAAATCTCTAATAGTACTCACCCAATCCAAGGAAACTTCGCACTTTGGTCACACTCTTGGGTGGTTCCCATGCAAGAACTGCATTTATTTTTTCCATATCCATTGTGACTCCAGCATCTAAGAGAACATGCCCCGGGAAGTGAAATTCTCATATCAAGAACCGGAACTTCATGAAATTTCCATAGATTTTGTTCCTTCAAAGTGTATCCAGAACTATCTGTAGGTTCATGGCATGCTCCTCCTCCGACGCCGAGTATTCCAAGATGTTGTTGATGAAGACCACCATAATGAAATTGTGGTATGGATGAAAGATAATGTCCATCAGACCCATTAACACTTCTAGGGCATTGGTAATTTTAAAAAGGCATCATCAAGAAGTCGTAATGGCCATACCGACATCTGAAGGTCACCTTTGGCACGTCCTCGTCCAGTACACTGAGCTGATGATAGCCTGATATATGGTCTATCTTTGAAAAACAAAGAGCTCCCTTTAGCTGGTCGAATAGATCATCGATCCTCGGGAGTTGATACTTGTTCTTCACGGTCACCTAGTTCAGGTGCCAATATTCTACACAAAGCCTCAAGCTCCCATCTACCTTCTTGACGAACAAGATCGAGGATTACCATGGAGAAACACTGGGCCTTACAAACCCCTTTCTCTATAAGTCCCTTAGCTATACCCACAACTCCCAAAGCTCCATGGGAGCCAACAATTATGCTGGTGTAGATATAGGTGTCATCTGAGGGTAAAGGTTAATGTGAATGTCAACCTCTCAATGAGGAGGTAGTCCCAGAACATCATCAAGGAAGACATTATCATACTGGTCCACCACTACAGGATAACTTGGACTCCTCACGTCAACCGCTCCGAGGGTGAGGCTAGACAACTAATGAGTAATCGGATGCGCCCTCCTCCGAGATAGAACATCTTATGCTGCAAATGTTTCCTTCTCACCGGTCAAGGTAAACTTGATCCTATCCTCATGGACACACAGCACTTTAAGCCTAAAACAGTCGATCTATGAATGGAATGTGGATAGCCAGTTCGTACCCAAGATAATGTCACAAGGCCTCAACACAACTACTAGGAGATCCCAGTCGAAGAAATCGCCTCCTATAGTGAGCTCAAATTTCTTCCACCAGTGTGTAATCATTGAATATTATCTCATAGAAGTCTCTAATCGCAATGATCGAGCCAACAGATCTATCTGAATCCATGATCTCTAAACGAGTGTCATGGTAATGAAAGAGTGAATGGAACCTGGGTCAATAAGTACTACAACTATGGTGAATAGACACATATCATACCTATAATAATCTCCAGAGCACTGTGGTCATCATCCTCTATTTATTATACTTTTCGTCTCCAATTTCCACCTGATCTCTATGGTTGGGGTGGACCTCCTAGTGGTGGTGGTGGTAGAACATCAAATCGCGGCCCACCGCATGTTGCACTACCTACTCATCTACCTCATCTTCCACCCTACAGACCTCCTCACTCAAATCTATGACCCTGCCTTGACAGTCCCTCGACCGTCTTCTGATAACTGTTATGAAGGGTTGGGAATTCATGAGCCATGTGGCCCTTCCCACCACACGTGAAGCGTAGTCTACCACTCAACTAACCTTCTCTACCTCACAAGCTCCGCACCTCCGACCCTGCGTCCTAGGGTCATCCACCGATTGGTCTCACCCGATTGGACATCTAAGTTATCTATCTACTGCCCCTTGCATATGACTCGACTACCAGTTTTCTAGTGGTGGCTCTTAATGCTGGTGCCTACTCATCTATGAATCTCTCCACCCACAATACTTGCTCAAGCACTCTAGCCTATGTTGGGATATTCAGATACACCATCAACACTCTGATCTCCCACTAGAGACCCTGGTCAAAGGTCTATTCCCTGAATAATGGGTCCCGTACAATATCAGTGGAGTAGCGTGAGAGGCCACTGAATCACACTAAGTACTAGGCCTTTTTCAAACTGCCCAGCTGTAAGTACAGGAGCTCCTGGATATGAACAGAGTGTAGTGTAATTGGAATGAATTCCCCCCTGAATAGGCTCTCAATGTCCATCCAGGTGAGGGTAGCCTTGTCACATGTCTGAAGCGTTAGACTCCACCATATCCCTACTGTTCTCTAGAAAAGACTAGTAGGAAGGATAACCATCTGTTCTACTGGTGTCTCAACCAAGTGAAAAACTCTAGCCACGGACTCCAGCCTGTCCTCAACTGTAGTAGGATTTTTATCAACTAAAAACCTCGAAGGCCTCTATCTTTGGAACTCATGCAACACGCTCAGTCAGCACGCATGATATTCTAGTGGGGCTAGTATAATATACTACCCAATGGGTGGTGCTGCTGCTGGGACACCACCCTATGGTGACAACTCAAAAAGAAGGACCTACATGGAATCCTCATCTCTCGATGGGTCGTCATCATGTATGATTTTGGGAGTCCTGTCTGTCTATCTACTTGGGGACATCCTTTAAGAAATAGGTGTTCCACGGTCATAAAGTTATACTTGGCGAGCTAACTCAAAAGATATCAAAGTAAAAACATTTCAAAACATACACAATTAGGGTTTTCATGCACCAAGTTAGAAATCAGAATTCAGGGTCTTGGCGTATGGATATGTTGGCCGCCGCACCATCACTGGACTCCCCAAATTAAAAAACCATATTAAAAAACTTAACACTACTTCCCCATTAGATATATCATAGTTTTATTTATTCAGTAGAAACGACTCCTCTGATACCACTTTGTCATGGCCCATCCCCAAAAACAAGGATTGGAGACTGGCACCAGAAAGGCATATCCCTAAAAAAGGAAGGTTTTTCCTTTAAACCTATACAAACACACAATTCAAGAACACAAAAAAATGCAACCATGAAGTAAAACATCAGTAGTAAATTTGTGTACTAAAATTAAAGGGGGGAAAATACAGGCCCAAATGAAATGTACAACTACAACTGAAAAACAAAAAACAGCTCTTGGAATCATCCAGTGAGGATCCTACCTAATGGGTAGGTACAACTCATCTTAATTAATCTCCACATCATCCAATATCCTCTATATACCACTTGGTCTTGGATCCCTTAAGTCTCATCCAAGATGCCCATTGTCAGCACAAGACACAACAAGGTATAAGAAAATCTCATGCAGAGGTGAGTATAACAATACCCAGTAGGGACCCCAAGGCACCCGAAGGTCTCACAGAATTCTATAAAGGAAATCCAAAAATCATGATCTCAATCAAATTGAACAATGAAAAAGACATAGCTCAAACAAGATCAGACTCTCACAGGATCGGTATGCTCTGACCCACCCCAGATCATTGAGCATTGACCCACACATGATTGGTATGCTCTGACCCACCCCAGATCATTGAGCATTGACCCACATAGGATCTGACCCACATAGAATCAGTATGCTCTAACCCACACATGATTGTAGAGCGCTGACCCACACAAGATCAGACTCTCACAGGATCGGTATGTCACTGACCCACACAGGATCGTTCGGTACTAACCTTCATATGATCTGTCTCCATCCTCTGCCTCAATGCTAGCCACTGGATTTCTGCTCATAGTATGATTGACTCTGGGAGAACTTCTCCTTAATCCATCAATCATATTTCAACCAGAACAAAGTACCATGAAGAAGTAACTCGATGATATTTCACACCATAAGGGTTCCAACGCAATAGATGGCGCGTTATCCAAATGGTAGGTCTGAAAGTTATAGGAATTTTAGTTTTGAGGGACTGATTGTCTTCGGGGTCAATCCCACCCGATCGTAATTCAACATTCTCCAAAAAACTCATGGAATATCTCAAAAGGACCATATCAAACCAAGGATCCCAGCACCATAAGTGATTCGTCAAACAAACATCCGGTTTACAAGATATGACCATTTAATCGTATTTGGGCCCAAGAGGGGTCTGGATCCGGTCCGGCCCGACCCAGCCTGGGCCGACCTAACCCGGCTCGGGTCAGCCCGACTTGGCCTGGGCTGACCCGACCCGGTCCAAGTCATTCCTAGCCCGGCCCGAACTGGCCAAGGCTAAGTCATGGCAGGCTCCACCCACTGGGTTGTAGACCAGCTTGACTCGCTGGCTAGGCACAACTAGCCATCTAGGCACTGCCCACTGGATAGCATGACCCACGTGGGGTCTCGCAATCTGCTTCTCCCAAATAGATCAAAGGAGATGTTTGGCTCCTATAAATGGAAGCGCTAGGTGGCACTGCCTCATCACCCACGGGACCCAAAAGGAGTGGGTTCATTGCATCATTGCGGCTTCGAGTCGCAACTCCCTTCAGCGTGGTCTAGGATGGGGTGCCGCATCCACCTCTATGACTAGCCGCTACCAGCCGCATGTCCGACCACCGTGGCACTGAGTGGTTCCGCTCTTCCACCATGGCTATCAGTTTCCAGCCGATGCCTTTTTTAGCCGCCATCGTCTACTGGTGCCATTTTTCAGCGCCAGTGACGTGCAAGCGCTTCTTCCATAGGCCATCGGTTGAGCTCTAGTGGTCAGTTCTTCCTTCCAGACGAGCATACTATCCTCTCAGGATGTCAATATCCTTAACTACATCTCGGTTTCAAGGTTCCATCAAGTTGCAATATCCTACCTCCATAAAACACAATTAAAATCAAGTGGTAGAGGGTCCAGGCCTTGTTTGATGGGCATATGCCCTCCGTGTTAGCGTTATAACAAGGGAGTAATTTATACATCATATTAAAATAATGATAAACCCCATTCAAAATACATCATATAAACCATGCAAAAAATCAATAACGATGAAAATAAATGTAGGAATATTTTGAATTAAAATAAAACACCTACCTCAAGAACCCTTATAGGTATCGCGTTTGTTGGAGGAAGGAGTGTCCATGTCGGAGTGAGTTCACCAGCGTTCGTCGATCCTGAATCATCACCACTGGATATTTTTTCCTTCTTCGGTGAAAGAAGTCATGTCACTTTTCTATAGGTTCCTTTCTTGGTGTAGCAATGTCAAAACTCCACCCCGAACCTCACTTAAATAAAGGGGGAAAGGTGAGTTACACAATAAGGAATTAATGAGATTCATTTAATAAATGAAACTCTTAATTTCACAATGGTGTGGTTACAAATAAAGAGATTCAATCCATTTTTTGTCTTGACAAGTCACTGATCCCTACCACCTCTACTAATTTGCTGGAGAAAAAGAAATAAAATAAAATGATAGGTTATTTTATTATTTTTCTATAAAATCTAAAATTTAATTTTTTTCTCATGACCTAATGTGGTTGATGTGAAACTTCCCTTAAGTGAATCCTGGCATTGTGGATTCAACGGTGCCATCATATTTTTTTATCTAATCACTAGTTCCAAATATAGAAAATTTCACCCTGTGTGTTTACTGAACGTACCTTTAAAAATTTCAGAAATTTATTTTGGGCACACCGGGCCTCGAAATCATGTGTCGTCCATTTTCTCTTACTCGTAATAATTTAAAAACAATTACATATAATTTTCTAGGTCTATACATAGACCCACATATGATATTAGGTTCATAACAATAGAGGCTCACTAGGGGAAACCCACAAAGGATCTCTAGGTGGAGTCCCACAGTGGATCGGTAGGTGCTGACCCATAGAGGATTGTTATTCATTCTTCACATCACAGCCAACCACGGGATTCACACACATAGCATGCTTTATTCAAAAGTATCCATTTCACTATCCATCAACTGTAATTCAATCTCTATGATGTCCCAAGAAGAAGTAACCTAATGAACTTCCATGTCATAAGGGTTCCAACACAACCGACAGAGTGTCAATCGGATGCCTGGTCTATAAGTTATAGACATTTTAGTGATGGGGGCCCTGTTGGATTTGATTCTGATCCAATATGGTCGTACTCCAAATTTCTACAAAACCCAATTGGACTATCTCATATGGAACACCGAATTATAAGACTTCCAGCGTCGTATATGGTTTGTCAAACATGTGTAATGTATAAGAGATAGAGCCCTTTAAGCGAAACTAGCCCGTAAGGGGTCCTGGTATGGTCCGACCCGGTCGGACCGACCCAGTCAAACTGACTCAAACTTCCCTGCTAGTGCCTGGCCCGGTTTGGTTGGCCTGGCCTGATGGGGATGGCCTGCTGGTTCATGCGCTCGGCCCGCTGGGCTGCAGGACCGGCCCGGCCCACCCGAATGGGTGCGGCCCACCAGGCCACTAGACCAACCTGACCCGCCATCGAGGCATGGGGGTCGGCTCCCCTTCTGAACAGATAATAGTCTGTTCGGTTCTTCAAACAGCAGTGCGTGTTGGCTACGCTCCACCTAGCCGGTATGTGTGGACCTGTAATTTGGAGGACCCACGGAGTGGGAGTCCGCCCTCCACTGCGACCCTCATCTGAGACGTGTCTCCATTGTCAACTTGACCGGCAATGTTCGGCCACCCATGTCCACCGTGAAAGATTCTGACACTGTTTTCCTTCCGTGGTCAGCCAAAGCCAGCCTCCATCATCTCCAGTTATCTGTGTCGCTTACCAAAGGAGCTTCCACAGGCCTTCCGTGAATTTTTAGAGGTCCATTTTCTTTTCTGACTTCACCTGAAGGCCACCCGCGACTCTTCCATCACCGCATGGCCCCTAATTTTTTCATGCAACCACATTGGTCAGTCATCCTAGATGAACGCAATCAAAGAAACATCGGCATAGGGTCTAGTCTTTGTTTAGTTTGGCCCACGCCCTCCACATTAGTGTTATAACAAGGGAAGGCTTAGACATCATCAAGAGTAGATGAAACATAATACTCTTAGAAATAAATATAGAAAAACCCCTACCTAGAAATAGTGGAAGATGATGGGGATGGGGGAGAAGAACCTGCATTAATTGGCAGTCATCATCGCCCATCATTTTCTGGTTAGAATCCTCCAATGGTCATCAAATCTTGGTTCTAAATTGGTTTAAGACATCGCCAGAACTTGTAAGAGGTTCCTTTCAGGATTCGCCAAAACTCATTCCCAAGATTTTTTTAAATAGAAATTAATCTCTCATGTTGTTTTTAACATTATTATTCATTAATTGACCATAATTAATGAGTCAATTAAACACATAAGAACAGTCTTTAAAAAATAAAATAAATGAGTGGTTTAATTCATTAAAAGTATATTATGAAAAGTCAAACGTTGCATTGTGGTCCCACTACAGTCGCTTAACCATTATAAGTAAATAATAAAATAACTTTGGAGTTATTTTATTCTTATTTTTGTAAGGTCCAAAAATTTCATTTTTCATACGACCCTTTAAAGTAAAAGTTAAGATTCTCTTATGTGAATCTCGGTGCTACAAATTCAATGGTGCTCTCATATTTTAAATCCAAGGACCGGTTCAAAAGATAGAAATTGCACCTCGTATGTTAACTGAACGGTCCTTATAAAAATTCCTAAATTCCATTCTGGGCTTTCTAGGCCTCAGAATCATGTGCTATCAATTTTCACAGACTCATAATAATCCAAAATAATATAAAAAAATTTTATGTAAAATCTAGGTCTTTACATCCTCCCCACCTTAGGGATTTATGTCCCCGAAATCCCCAACAAAAACTAGGGAATCAAGTAGGGATACTAAGCATGTATCTGAGCCTCCCACTCCCATGTACTCTCTTGGAAGTTCCCCTGCTTCCACTGAACTATCACTAGAGAAATAAAATACCCATGAAGGACCTTCTCTTGTCGATCCTCTATCTCCATCGATAATTCCAAGAACTTATCCCCATCGTTAATGTCCATCTCACCCAAGTTGATAACGTGTGATGGATCATGCATGTTCCTTCTCAGCTGTGACATATGGAAAACATTATGCACATAGTGCATCTGTGAGGGAAGAGCCAAATGGTAGGATACCTCGACTACTCTGCTGAGGATCTAAAAAAGTTTGATGAACCTTGGAGATAACTTGCCGCCCTGGCCAAATCTCGACAATCCACATCGAGGTGAGACTCATAGGAAGATATGGTCTCCCTCCTCCAACTCCAAGGGTTTATGTCTTCTATTAGCATAAGACTTATGCTTTCTCTGTGAAGTATTCATCCACTCCAGGATGATCTTCACCTTCTGTGTGGTAGCTCATACCAACTATGAACCCATATGTGCTGACTCCCCAAAATCTGTCTAGCATATAGGTGATCTACAATGCCACTTGTACAAGGCCTCAAACGGTGCCATGCCGATGGTGGAGTGATGATTTTTTTTGTATGTGAACTCCACCAAGGGAAGGTGATCCTCACAACTACAACCAAAATCATGGATACAAGCATGAAGCATATCTTCATATGTCTATATGGTTCACTCCGTCTGACCATATATCTTAGGATGAAAGGCAGTAGTAAAATGTAGATGAGTCATGAATGCCTTGTGTAATCCCTTCCACAACAGGGATGTAAAACATGCGTCATGACCTGATGAGTTCCTCTTTGGTACCCTATGAAGCCATACAATATGTTGTACATAAAGGCATCATAATCCCTCTACTAATCCCTTCTCCTACATAGGTATGAAGTGGGCTGAATTGGTGAGTCAGTCAACGGTCACCCAGATGGAATCGTGGCCCCTGGACGTATGTGGTATCCATGTCATGAATTACATGGAGATTCCATCGCACTTCCACTCTATCACCTCAAGTGTCTAAGTCAATCCTACTATAACTGTATGTTCTTCCTTCCCTTGTAGACAAGTGAAGCATCATGAAACAAACTATGCCACTACTTTCTTCATTCCTGACCACCAGTACTAATGCCGGAGGTCCGGGTACATCTTCTCCACACGAAGATGTACTGCAAAAGGGGATGTGTTTAACTCCCTCAACACATCCTCTCGTAGCACCACTAGTACCATACTGAGTCTTCTGAAAATGATGACTTGCTCCCCATCTTCAAAAAAAAAGCCTACAAGCTCCCATCCTCCGGATATACGAGCATGTCTGGCCTCATAGTTAATGTCACTTGGATGTGCCTCACATACTCACTGAAGGAGTGGGGGAGTGTCAATCATGCAAAGGAGGTATGATTCTCCATATCTATCCATGAAGTATAACTGCAACACGGCTAGATTCTCTTTCTCCTTAGTCAGCAACTATAACCTAGACCTCCTGCTGAGTGTGTCTGCCACCACGATCCCCTTACCAAGAGTGTAAACTATCTCAAAGTTAGAGTCATGGTGGAACTCCATCCATCACCATTGACTCAGGTTCAGATCCTTCTATGAGAAGATACACCTTAGACTCTTGTGATTGCAGTATATTGTAATCCATTCACCCGTCAAGTTGTGCCACCACATCTTCATGGAAAAGACCACAGCTACTAATTCCATGACATATGTACTGTAGTTTTTCTTATTCTTCCTCAGTTATCATGTGTTGTTGGTGATCACTGCTCGCTCCTACATCAGGACGCATCCTAGTCCAATCCAAGATGCGTCTCAACAAACTACAAACCCAGAACCCTCTTCTAGTAGCCTCAAGATGGGGGCACTCGTAAATCTCCACCTGAGCTCCTGGAAACTCTTTTGGCATCTCTCTATCCACACAAATGGTTATCCCTTATTTTTCAAAGTTGACAAGGGTGATGCTACTCTATAAGTGTTAGGTAAAAATCTATAGTAGTACCCATCCAACCCCAGTAGGCTCCACACATCGGTCACACTTCTAGGTGGCTCTTAATAAATCATTTCTTGTATCATTGGTTGATCCACTAAAACTCTAGACTCCAAGATAACTTGTCTTAGAATATGGACCTCTTATATACAGGACTGGCACTTCAAGAGATTTCCATTGAGTTGGTTTTCTTAGTGTGTATCCAGAACTATCTACAAACGAGTAGTGTGCTCCTCCTATAATGTTGATTATATCAAAGTTTCATCAATGAAAACCACCACAAATAAATCATGGTAAGGATAGAAGATACTGTTAATGTGTCCCATGAACACTGTAGGGGAATTGGTCTTGCCAAAAGGCATCCCCAAGAACTCTTAGTGGCCATAGTGACATCTGAAGGTCGTCTTTGGTATATCATTATCTTGTACCCTGAGCTGAGGATATCTTAATCTATGGTCTATCTCTGAAAAGCACCATTACCCCTTTAGCTGATCAAATAGATCATCAATCCTCAGGAGTGGATATTTGTTCTTCATGGTTTCATGGTTTCGTATCTGATAGTCCATGAAAATCCTCCAACTCCTATTTTCTTTCTTGGAAAATAAAATCAAGGTTTTCCATGGAGATACACTGGACCTTATAAACCCCTTACCCTACAAGTCCACCAGCTATACCCTCAACTCATGAAGATCCTCGGGATCCATCCGACATGCTGGTGTAGATATTATTATCATCCAAAGGAACGTTTTTATGTATAATTCTACCTCTATATGAGTAAATATTATTAGAATATCATCAATAAAGACATAAACATACTAGTACTCCACAATAGGATATATCGCACTCCCCTGGTCCACTATACCGAGGGTGAGGCTAGCCAACTGATGAGTGATCGGCTACACCCTCCTCCAAGAAATTCCATCCTGAGCTGAAAATGTTCCCTTCTCACTAGTGAAGCAAAAAATAGTCCCATAATCATAGTCACACTGCACTTTTCACCTAAAATAGTCGATCTAAGCATAGACCGTGGATAACCAGCCCATTCCCAAGATGAAATCGTAAGGCCTCAATGCTGCTACTAAGAGATCCCAGCCAAATCTCTCACCTCCTAGAGTATATTCATAGTTCCGACACTAGTCTGTAATCATCTAATCATCTCTTGTAGGAGTCTCTAATCATATGGATCGAGATAACGGCTTTATCATAATCTCCAAGCTCCGAACAAGTTTCATGGAAATAAAATAGTGACTAGCACCTGTTTTTATAACAACTAATGCTAGGGTGGAGTAGACACTTATCATACTTCGAATCATCTCTGGAGTGTTGTGGTCGTAGGACATAGTTGCTTGAAGATGAGCTCATCCCTATCCACCTGCTTCCTATGGTCTGGGTGGACCACCTAGGGGTTGTGGCGGTAGAACCTCAAATCGCCGCCCACTGCCTACTACATGAAAAGATCATCTTCTATGTCTACTTCCATGTAGACCTCCTCGCTAAAACCTATTTCAATGTCTCGATGGTCCCTTGAACATATTATGATCGTCTACATGGGGAGTCAGACAGTTGAGATCTATGTTCTTCTATCCACCACAACAGTAATAGGCTTTAGTCCTCAAATGACCTCCTCTGCCTCACGAGCTCCACACCTCCAAACCGGAGTCATAGGGTTGTCCTCCAGAAGGTCTGGCCTGCTTGGACGTCTACTTCATTTTCCTACTACCTACTTCAGATGACTATGCTACCTATCATCTGGTGGTGTCTCTTATCATCAATGTCCACTCTACTATGAAGCTCTCCACCAATAGTGCTCACTCTAGCACTCTAGCCTTCATTGAGATATTTAGTGATATCATTGATGCTCTGATCTCCCATCAATGAATCTTCTAAAAGGTTCAAACCATGATGAAAGGGTCGGGTACCATGTTGGTGGAGTAGTGAGAGAGGTCAGTGAGTCTCTCTGAGTACTGGGCCACCATCAAGCTACCCTGCTATAAGTGTAGTAGATCCTAAATACACACTGAGTGTAAGGTCGCGGGTACAAACTTCACCCTCAAAAGGATCTTGAAGTACAACCAAGAGAGTGTCACCTCTTCATGTGTCTGGATCATCAGTATCCACCATCTTTCTATTGTTCCCTCAAAGTTGCGAGCATCTAGGATCACCATTTGGTTTGCTGGTGTCGCGAAAAAATGACACACTCCTTCCATAGCCTCCAGCAGGCCCTCAGCTACCTGCGGGTCTATCTCACCTCAAAAACTCAGAGGCCTCTATCTATGGAAATTAGGAAACATGCTCAATCATGTTACTCAATCTGTAGGTGGGGCTGGTCGCATCTACTTCCCTATATGTAGTGGTTATTCGAGTACACCACCTGAAGGTTCTATTTCCGTAAGAGGGCCCTGTAGTGACGCCTCATCGCTCAGTGGGCCATCATTGTGATCTCCTGCTGGAATCCTAGTTGGTTGTCTATGCTGGGACATCATATAAAGAATAAGGTGTTCCATGATCAATAATTTATACCTAGTGATCTGACTCAAAAAAGATCAAAAGCAAAACATTTCAAAAACACACTGAATCAGCTTTTTCATGTATCAAGTCAGAAATCAGAACAAAGGGTCCTAGTGTATGGGTACGTCGGACACTGCACCAATACTGGAATCCCCAAACTAAAAAAATTACTAAAAACACTTAACACTATTACCCCATTTAAAAGATCAGAGTCTTAGTTCTTTGGTAGAACAGACTCCTCTAATACCACATTGTCAAGACCCATCCCCCGGGACACGTGTCGTGATTACTCCAAGACTGCCTTCCATAGGCCAGGGGTTGGCAACTAGAACTGGAATGGTGTATATCTAAAATGGGAAGACATTGCCTTTAAATCTATATATACACAGACTAGTTACCCAGGAAAAGTAAACCAAGTAGTAAAACGATTGAAGTACAAGCCAGAATTGAATGAAAAGGTGAAAGAATACAAGTAAAACTGTAAGAGAATAAAACAACAGAAATAGAAAACAAATCCTGAGATCATCTACCAAGGATTATAATTTAATTTTAGTTATATATTGTCACTATGGATCTCAACGTCAACGAGTCACCTTTGTGCACCATCTAGTTTTGGCTTCCTAACCTCGGTAAAAGCTGTTTTTTGGTTGCACAAGACAGAACATGGTGCGGATGAAGCCCATGCTGGGGTGTGTATAAAAATACCTAGTAGGGACCTCACGAACCCCAGTGTTCGCCCTGGATTATACAAATTAAAAACCAAAAGCATGATCCCAATCACCAATCACAATGTAAAGACTCAAATAAAACCTGGTAAACAATATAAAGAACAAGAATATAGATTATTAGTCATAAAGCTATATCATCTTATTCTGTTGAGAGGATTTTAATTCTAGAACACACAAGGTCTCTAGGTGATGACCCACAAAGGATCTCTAGCTACTGACCCATAGAGTATCGCTAGGTGCCGACCCATAGAGGGTCTCTAGGTGCTGACCCACTAGTGATCACTATGTGCTAACCCCCGGAAGATCACTAGGTGATGATCCAAAAAGGATCTCTAGGTGCAGACCCATAGAGGATATCTAGGTGTAGTCCCACATAGGATCTCTAGCTGTAGGCCCACAAAGGATCTCTTGGTGCAGACACATAGTGGATCACTATTCTTTCTTCACATCACATCCAACCACTGGATTCCGACAGAAAGCACGCTTGATTCCAGAGGATCCATCTCACAAGACATCTTATGTATTTCAATTTCCATGAAGTCCCAAAAATAAGTAACCCAAGGAACCACCATGTCATAAGGGTTCAAACGCAACTAGAGGCTTGTCAATCGAACACCCAGTCTATAAGTTATAGGAATTTTACTACCAGGGACCCAATTGGATTCGAGTCTGATCCATCCCAACCGTACTCCAACGTTCAAAAAAACCCATGTGGTGTATCTCAAAAGGACTGCACCATCCTAAGGGTTCCAGCATTGTAAACGGTTCATCAAAATGATGTTTGATATAGGAGGTAATGGCATTTAAGAAAAACTGAACCATTAGTGGGTATGGGTTCATTCCGACAAGGCCGCCAGGCCCTACCCAAAGGGGCCGGGCTAGCTCAGTTTAGCTTGGCATAGCCTGAAGGGTATTGTCCATGGGTTCAAGACACTAGGTCGTGGGCTTAGCCCATAGGCCATGGGCTCAGCTCGTTGGGTCGTGGGATCAGCCCCACCCACCTTGTTGGGTGCAGCCCACCATGCCGCTAGTCTAACCCGAAATGTTTGATGGTTGTGGCCCACAAGCTAGGCATGGGGGTTAGCTCCCCTTACTAAGAGATCATATTCTATTTGGTTCTTCAAAAATCAGTTCCAGTTGGCGCTACTCCACCTGGTCTGTCTGTGGGGACCGGTCATTTGTGGGACATGTGGGGCACGGGTCAACCATTCGTCGTGGCTCAGAAATGTGGCCCTCGTCTATGGATCACTATCGTGGCTCTCTTCCGCAGCGTGCTACCGTGGGTCTCCTTCACGCGTGATTCCAAAGCTCATTGTTGTCGTCAACACAGTTAGTAATGGGAAGCCAACCCTATCTTCCACAGTGCCTATGGGCGTCATTGTCCTTCCACGGCCAACATAATCTTATAGCCACATCCTCTGGTTGGTAGCGCTGCCACGCCAGTGGAGCTTCTATGGGCCTCTAATGAAGCTCTGGAGGTATTTTTTCTTTTCTGGCTGTGCCTACAGACCTCTTGGGATGATTAACTCACTTCATGGCCCCCAGTTTCATCTTGCTGTTGCATTGGTCAGTCATCCTCAAATAACACAATCAAAGAAACATTGGCGGAGGGTCTGGGAATTTTTCGGATCAGCCTGCACCCTCCACATTAGAATTATAACAAGGGAAGGTTTTCATATCATCAAGAGTAGATAAAACATAAAACTATCAAAAATAAATCATTACAAACCCCTAACTAGAAACGCTGGAAGACGTTGCAGATGTGGGAGAGGAACCCGCGTTCATTAGTGCTCATCATCATCCATAGTTTTCCATTTTGAATTCTTAAATAGTTGTTGAAGCTTCATTTTACATTGGTAGAAGACGTCACCATAACTTCATCATAGGTTCCTCTCGTGATTTACCAAAACCCATGACCAAGATTTTTTTAAATATAGATTAATCTTTCATGTTGTGTATAACATTATGATTCATTAATTAACTGTAATTAATGAGTCAATTAAACACATAAGTGTTGTCATTAAAAAACCAAATAAATCAGAGGTTTAAGACATTAAAATTCTAAAGTTTCACTGTGGTACCACCGCTGTTGCTCAACGATTATAATGAAATAATAAAATAACTTTGGAGTTAATTTATTATTATTTTTGTAAGGTAAAAAAATTAACTTCTTCATCCGACCATGGATGGTCTAATATAATCTTCCCTTGAGCGAATACTGGACCTGTGAATTCAATGGTTCAATCATATTGTTATTCCGATCATCAGTTCAAAAGATACAAATCATTTCTCGCACGTTTACTAAAAGCACCTTAAAAATTTTCAAAATTTTGTTCTGGGATCTCCAGGCCTCGGAATCAAGTGCCTTCAATTTTTGCAGAATCATAAAAATCCCAAATAATTTTAAAAAAATTTATGAAAAATCTAGTTCTTTATAAAAAAATCACTTATTTAAGAACATGACTCACTTCCATATCAATAATGGTTGTTTTTTAATGAGTTTGGAACACAGTCTTTTAAAATAGTTAAATTGTCTTTCAATTTCAAATAAAATAGAGAAACCCCATTGTATGGTTCTGGTTTTGATTATTTTATTGTATAGAGTACAAAACCTATGTTTGGGAAATAATAATGAACTATCCTATCAATTCCTATATAAATGAAGAAAACATCCCATTCCTCGACACCTGAAATCCTTCAATCACATCATTAATCTTCCTTTAATTTTTTAGAGTCTTCCCAAGGTTCCCCAAATCTCTCAATCCTACCAAGTTCTTAGAATCCCTCTATGAAGGTAAGAGACATTTCTCTCTTCTTTTAAATTGATTAACCTTATTTGTAATTAGCCTTCTGTGTCTTAATTGGTTATATTTTCATGAATTTTTAAAAATAAAATTACACTCCAACTTATTTTATTTATATTAGAGATAATTTGTCCGCTATGTTTTTCACATTAACATAACCCTTTAGCATGCTGAAATTTTGTAAGAGAATTATCACTCTTTTTTTCATTCAATCACCATAATTGTAATTAGCCATCTAAATATCAATTTTTTATGTATTCATGACCATATAAATGTCCATATACTATAAAATTTATTTCATAATAATTGGAGATAATTTATCAACTCACATTATAGTATTTACCTAATCCATCACTATGATAAAATTTATGGAGGGATCTTCTCATTCTCTTATTTTTTCAAGCATATTATTCATTTTATGCCTTTTATTTGAAATTCATATGGATGGGATATGTTTTTACACATCCATATTAGTTACAATTTTATTTCATAATTTTGAATGTTCCATTTATCTATCATTAAACCATTTAATTATCCATTAACAATTTCTGTTATGATCACAAAATTTCATTGTGATTTTTACATACTAAGCATTTATATTATTAATTACATTGATATCTCCACTCATGTTTATTAACCTAATCATTCATAAAATACATTGATTTTGGAATTCCATATATTTATTCCACAATAATTTATTATGGAACTAAATTTAATTTAATATGATCCAATGTTGAATGATCTACATGGAACACTTATTCATGTACATGACAAGAAAATTACTTGTACACTAGGAATTATATAGATCTCTAATGAATTGGGAAATTTTCAGCCACATGAGGCTTCAGGTGTAGCTTACCTGATTTTATCCTAAGAACAATATTTTTTGACGTCGTGGTGGTTACCATTGGGCAATATTTATAATTTAATGTCTAATTTTGTTTCCAAACACCCATGTTTTCTTTATGTTATCATGCTATATCATGCCTTATTATTCATGTTTATAATTATCATCCTTTTATGTCAAATTTAAATTCTGAATATCTAATATTTAATACCTTATTCATGTTATTATTTCTTTATTCCCTTAATAGCCATTATATATCACCAATTTTTAGGTATGTCCCCATGATATTGCATGCATTTTAAGAACGATGCAAAATTATGAGTATGTCAATGATGTTTTCAATAATGTAGATCTACCCCATGTTTTTATGTTTTTTTGTAATGAAAATTAATTACCCATAGACACTAGACTTATCGATATTATGGGTTCTATTATGTCTATTATTATTTTAATAGTTCATGTATTAATGTGTAATACATACACAGGTCAACATAGTTGGTATCAATGGATAGATTAGTTATTATTTGGGATTCTGATTAGAGTACTCTTGAGAATGACTTAGGGAAAATAATATTTAAAAGACAACATACCAATTTTTTGTTAAAGTATAGAGTTTTTAGTTTCCAAGAAAATGCATCCATTTCAAAATAAAACAGGTTGATGTAGTTTTAAAAGAGATGTACATAAGTGTAACAACTACAAAAATACTATCTTTTTTCTAGACACGATCATGGACATGTGCCCAAAAAATAGCCTTACTACACACAGATTTTGAAATCCAAAGGGGATATTATTTAGGAAATTCACATGCTCATTACGAATTATTATTATGGGAAGACAAATTCTAATAAGACTCTATTTTAGGAAATATTTTAAGTATAAAATGGGTTGGATACTTCAAATTCATAGGTTATGTAAATGCATGTAACATACAAATAATAAATTTAATATTATTAGATTATTTATTCTGTTTTTAATAGTCTAATAGTACTCAACCCTAATTTTCCAATTATGATTATCAATGGATTTAAAAAGGATTATTCTAGACAATTACCAATATGAGGGGAATTTTAATGACTTCTCAAATTAAATACCTAATATAATGTGAGACCATTTAAGAAATCTTTTGACTATTCCAAACTAGCTATCAGAAGTAAATATTAACAACTTCCACCATGTTTAATTTATATAGATATTAATTAAGAGGATGATTTCATATCAAGTATGTTCATATAATATAGGCGATTAACAAATAAAGATTCAATTTCTGGCATGTAAAAAATGTGGAATAAAGAATTATGGGAAATTACACAAAGGAACTTAAAGGAGTTTTGAGTATGAAAGAATAGAGAATAAATTAGATAGTTTCTATGAAAAAGGATGAGTATGATGGAAATGAATAGATTAATTCCAACAACATCATTTTTTCAATGCCTTATGTGTGATGAAATTATGCGTTTTTAGAGTTAGTTCCCAAATTCAAGGGTTAAATCCAAGACTAAAGAAGTACCAATTCTATAGAAATAATTGAGGTGTAAGGATTAAAAAGTTTATATATAGGAATTTGAGATAAATTTTGTATAATTAGTATATCGATGACATTTAAAAAATAAGAATCCCAAAACACATAGTGATTCTTACATATTTTATTTTCATTAAGGGATTTAAATATATATTGAATGGTGCTAATAATATATTAATATGATTTACTAATAAGGTTAAAGATAACCCTTAATATGTGTTTGATGTGGGTATAAACCTAAAGAGTCTTGTGATGTTATTCCGAAGGCTAATCTCATGTTTAAAATAATTGATTGAACTTTTGATGATTTATATGATGGAAGTTTAGTATAATTATTGTTATTTTGGGAACCATATTATAAAATTGAAACAATTTTTGAGGTGATTAATGAAATTTTGATGTTAAATAATTCTTTAATGATGAGGTTATTAGTGTTATTTGGTATATAGGGGTATTTATTAATGGAATGAGTTGAAACTTTGGTATTTTTTATTGTTGAATATTATAGATTAATGCATTATTATTTATTAATGTTTAGTATTATAATACTTTTTACTAACCATTTTGGATTAAGAAATGACTATAGCAATAACCTTTTAATATTTGGTGGATAATGTGATCCATTATAAACTTGTTGAAGGGATTCTGTTATAAAAACAATCCATCTTCATAATTTAGAGTAAAGATGAGATTGTATTGGAAAATTATTTAGGGATGGAGTTATAATTATATAGAAATGATATTTCCTCATGTTCTTAGTCGATATGGTAAATAATTACAAAAATATAAGAAAATAACATTTAAACAAAGCTATAGCCATATTATGATCATTTTTGATGAATTAATGGTCTTTTCACCCATCAAATATATATAGTATTATGGTCATTGAGATTATAATAACCATGTAATCTATAAATACATATTAATTATTAGGAATTATTTTTTATTCCCTCTCTATATTTTCAATTTCCATGAATATTCCCTTACATAGAAACCAATTTATTTGAAAATTGTCCTAATTTTATTAATATACATTCATGTAACTGTTTTATTAACCCTTTAAAAAATATTGGTTTTAAGAAAATATATTTTCGTGTGTCAAAAAATTTCTTAACATGATCATGTTATAATTTTGGGAATGAAATTTATTGAAGGGGTGAAGAATATAATGACTCAAGTTTTTAAAAGAGAAAATTATTCTTGATAGTGTTTGCATGCCATAATAAAAAACCCAAAAAAACATGATTATTTAAATATGACAGTTATAAACTAGCTATTAAATTTTCATGTACGAATATGGTAAAATATTTTCGGTATTATATATATATATTTATATTTAATCCCCAAAATTAATTTATTGATAAATTCTTAGTAACTAATAAATCAATTTTTAATGTTTCATTTTTTAATTCAAATATATATTTTCATTAAAAAATTATTTTCATTATTTTTGTAAAAAACTATTATAAAGATGTTATGGAAAGTTTAGAGAATTATTTAATTAAATTATCACCATTTTTGAAATCCGAACATAAATTTTTACATAGGTTGAATTTTTATTTTATTTTTATGAAAATATTCATTTTTATATTAATAGAGAGAAAACCAATTTTGTTTATAAACATATCCTTAATTTGACAATATTTTAAATTTAAAAGTATACTTATTATTATTATTTTTTAAATTAACATAAGAACTATTTAGTTTTATTTAATAAAATTAATTTCATTTAAATCATATTAATACAAAATTTTATTATAACCTTTTTTTAGGCATGAAAATACATTCTTCTGAATATTATTTTAAAATTAATAATGTTTCTCCATTTTAAACAATTTAAAATAACCCTTAATGGAGAGTAAACTAAATTAATTTAAAATATAAATACCTATAATTATGAATTGAAATTAATGTAGTTAATATTACTAGTTTTAAAGTTAATGTAAAATCATATTTTATATTAATTTGTTTTTGGAAAAACAACTTGTTGTCATGCTTGCAGGTATTGTTTTAAATTAAATTTGTCAAACTATATAATATTATGTTGATAAAATGTATTCATATATGGAATAAATATAATTAATATTAGGTAACAAACATAACATAATTATTTTAATAGATTAATAACAACTGTAGTAAATATTTTTTACCATGTTAAAAGAAAAATATGTTAATTAAGGGTAAAAAATATTCAACAGGTACAATAAACAAAGTAACCCTAAGAGTTTGAATAAATATTTTTTTCATTTCAATATAATAATTATTACAATTATTTAGATTCATTATTAGTAATTATAATATTATTTTTAAAAAATTTAGATTTTGACACAATAAGACAGAAATTGTATTTTTTAGATAAAAAATTTTAATTAAGACATTCATTTTTGATGAATTTTTGAATTTTAAAAATAAATTATATTTTAATAAAATAATTCTATAAAATAATTCATATTAAATTTAAATGATAGTATAAAATTTTATGAACTCATATGTGATTGTTTTAAGGGTTTGAAAACTGTTATTATCGAAAAAACCAACATTTCCCAATAAATGTTTATTCATGGTGTAAATGTAAAAATAACCATATATAGAAAACAAATAGATAAAATAAATTTTATTTTTGGAATAATCATGTCAAAATTATCTAATTATGAATTTTAAATATTTTTTTAAAGCATCGAATTTTAAAAAAACATGGTATAAATATAATGTTATTATTCTAACTTCATAATAACGCAAAATTAATGAAATAAATCCTATTAAGTGTTTCCAAGACCAAATATTGTATCCCCTATAATATAAATTTATATTTAGGTTATTATATTTATTATATAATTCCATTTTAAACCCCCCCCCCCCCTCCCCCCGTACAGAAACCTAATATTATATTTTAAGGTTATAAAATCACTTATTTTAGAACATGAAACTCTTACACAATAAAAAGGGTAATATTTTAATGTGTCCATACCATTTCCTTATAAAATAAAAATCTAATAAATGTTTTTATAAAACATGAGAAAAAACATTGGGATGTTTTTTGGTTTTTCTAATTTTATTTTATAAAGTAGAAAAACTATGTTAGGGAAATAATGAAAAGATCCCCATTGTTTTCCTATATAAACACACCCAAACTATCATTCCTCGTAACACAAAAACATTAGGTCGCGTACTTACTCAGCTCTATCATCTATATATTCTTCCTTTGGTTCCCCATTGATTTCACGAATCTCCACCTACGGTATTGGAATCACCCACTAAAGGTAAAGAGAATTTATCCCTTATTTTCAATTAAATAACATTTATTGTAATTATAATTTTGAGTTTTAAATGGTTATGTTGTCCTGAATTTATAAAAATATATTTACTTTAGAATTTATGTCCATTTATTTATTAATAATTTTTCTTCACTAATGTTTACCTTAACCTTAGTATTTACCTTGAAGAAATTTATTCAGAGATTTGTTTCTCTTCATTTCCAATCATGAATGTTCTTTGTAATTATAATTTTAAATATAAATTTTGTTGTTTTTATTACCATATAAAGTTACATATTAGTTCCAACTGATGTGAAAATAATTATATATCATTTATCTCCTCTCTTTATAGCATTTACCTCTGTCGTTACTATACTGAAATTTAGTATGGGAACCTCTCCTTATACTATTTATTCATGAATATTCATTATTTTATAAATTTTAAATTCCATTACTATTATAAGGATATTCTTTTATTTTCCCCTATTACATTAGATTTTATTTAATAATAATAATAATCCCATTTCTCTCTGATTAAACCATTTAATGAATATTTTTTAACTTTTGTAATGCTTCTGAAATTTCACAATATTTTCAATGCCAAAACATTATATTGTGAATACCATAGCTATTTACACACAAATGTATTAACCTATAAATTCATATAATCATTTCACTATTTAATTTCATGTATTTATTTGAAACTGCATGATCTAAGAATTAAATTTAATGAAATATTTTTATATGTATAATGATTTATACGTCAGCCTTAAATATGTATATGATAAGAAAACAATTAGTGAACCATAAATTATATAGTGCTCTAATTCATTGAGTAATGTTTTATTGTAATCAAATTCCATTTATAGTGTAAATGATGTTATCCTAAGATAATTATGTTATTTTTTATTTATGTTTAACTTGACATGTGTTTATAATGTCATGTTTAAATTTGTTTTCAAACTCTCAGGTTGTCTTTATATTATCATTCTATATCATGCCACATTATTCATGTTTATTATTCTCACCCCTTTTATGTCACATTGAAATTCTTAATTTCTAACATGTAAAACCTTCTTTGTTCCCTTATTATGATTTATATCTTGCACATTTTTTATGTATATACCTTGACAATCTCTTGTATTTTTATAAACGACAAACAATTATGTGAATTTTATGGAAGTTTTCAATAATTCCTTAGTAACCCATGTTCTATGTTTTTATTTAATGTACCTAATTACCCTAAATAAATAAAATTATTGATATTATTGGATGTACAATATATATTATTGTGTAATAAATCATAAATTATTGTGTAATAAAAACTCTGGTTGTTATAGTTATGGTTTCATATCACACAAGATGATGAAATGTTTCATCATTGGGATACAAAAATCTATGTTCACATGTGTTTTTTGAGTGATATGTAGAAATCATTATTTCATGATTTTTTTGTGAATGATATGTCATATTATTTTTTCAAATCATTATTGTGTGAATGAGATAAAGGAAATGTTATTCATATGTTTTTTTGTGTCAATCAGATCAAGAAATCATTGTTCACAAGTTTTATGATGAACATGATGTTCAATGATTTGTGCACATGATTTATAATGCTTATGTTAATTCTCGTATATTATGTTAAAAACTTGTGCCTTTAAAAATTCTACTTGTATAATGTTTAATTTATATTGATTGAACACACTATTTCCATTGTATATGGTTGTTTATTTGAGATTAAATTTCATTCTATCATGACTAATGGACAATAATTATTGTCCCATTTTATTTTTAATATGATTTCAATTCCATGTTAATATTTTCAATTTTTTATTATCTCCCAAATTATTAAATTATTATGAGTTATTTATTACCTTACTAAGTGTCTAATCTCACCCCATTTTTAATGATTTTCATCCCCTATGTAATAAATATATGTATAACTTGTGGGAAGTATACAAATGAGTCATGTGGATTTTTTATTATGGTGAAATTTTCCCATGTGTTTCTTATATAGCTAGTCCACAAATACACTAATAAATTTGGTCTTCTGGTTCAATGAATGTTTGTGGGATTTATCTTCTAAAATAATCAATTAGTATATTATTTAATTTATGTGTTAATGGGTTGAAATAGTTGGTATCAAATGTATTTTTACTTATTTTTTTGAATTAGTTAATCTATTTTGGAGACTCTGATTAGAGAAATTTATTTTCAACCCTAGGGGTAATCTAATGGATAATTCGAATTATAGAATAACATCTTAAAATTTTGGTAAAGTATAGATTTTTTGTTTTCCATGTAATTAATTCCCTTTCAAGATACTGGAAAGTGGATGTTGTTTATTAATGTTGTACCTAGGGTAATAACCCTAATAATGTTGGGTTTTTTGTATTAAAAATAGTGAATTGATACATGATGAACATGAAATACTAAACACCAGAATAGACACTCATAAGGTATAAACTATATTTAATTCAAAAAAATTTTATGAACTCTTGTGAATGATTTGAACATATTAGTATGAAATTTAATGATGAGAAAATAACAGTAATGTTACCATGGAACACTAAGGTTTTAATTAAGAGATTCAGAGTTTTAACCAAAAGATTAATATATTAATAAAAAAGATTCATTAGAGAAAAAAAATTATAGTAGTGGTTTTCATATTAATAATTTAGATATTAACCTAGAAATTTTGGTTTTAGTTTTTGTTAAAATAGTATAACAAAATTGTATATTGATAAGGTATGTGTCTAGAGACTCATCTGTATTATAAAAAAATAATGGAAATAAATAAATAAATGAATCTGTTTATATGCATGATATGATGGAAAAGTGATTTTTATTCTTATATATGGTAATGAGGATGAATACAACTTGAAATTAAATCATGATTCACTTTGCTATTTTAATTAGTTCAGTGATAATTATTGATGAGATTGTTGGTTATTAAAAATTTTGTCGAGGATTTTTTGAAACCTTGAAGGATATGACTTTAATATTCATTGTTTAATTATTTTAAATAATGTATTAAATGGTTTCAATAGCATTAATAAATGATTTTATTGAAAGGTTATGTTTCTTGATATATATAGAATACAAAATATTTTAAGGACACATATTTTTTTATTTTTTTATATTTTTATTTTCGACGTAATAATTGGTTTTTTGATTTTGAAAATTTAATTTATATAGTATCAATATCCATAGTATTAATGACAATTCATGAAATTTTTTATGTTGTAATTAGATATTTATTAATATGGTATATATTATCTCTTAAGTAATTCAATGAACATTATAATAACACCATTTGAGTATTAGTGAAATAATTAATTTTTTATAGAATATATAATTTCCCTTTCGTATTATGACTTAAATACTATAGAATAATTGAAAAATGTGTACACTATAGAATATATGATTCTAGTATAAATAATATTTGTTTTTTGAAATATATGTATATAGATCTAGAATATGATAGTAAGGTAGATGGCACAGTAAAAGTTGTATTTAAAATAAAAAGTATGTTATGAATGAAATCATCAACATTAATCTATGTGTAATAATTATAATTACTAAGAAAAATTTTATTTAATGGGGTATGTTGTAAAAACCTCAGATCATAGACCTTATAAAATTGATATTATGTTCGTTAATTTCCATGACACACTACAGCCAGTGTAAATGAAAAAAATATTAGAATAAAAATAATAATAAATCTATAATAAACATTAATGTAGTAAATTATCAAAATTTACTACCTTTAGATGATAAATATCTAATATGAGTTAATATTGAAAAAACATTTTCAATAAAAACTATATTTCTTTTTATAATATATTTTAATGATAATGTTTAAAATATGGAATTTATGTATGATAAAATAAAATTAATTTTTCTTTTACCAAAATTAAAATTTTCTTTTTATGAAATTTTAAGTTTTTTTGAAAAGGTTGATTTTCATTTGTTAAAAACATTTTTTGTGAATTTTTTTTATAGTTTAGCTTTTTGTAATATTATCCTCAATGGTTACCAATACCATATAATTAATAAAATATAATTTTAAGTGAAAAAATATACATTCTCATATATTATTTGATCTTATAAATATTATGCCCAACATTTTTTTGGCTAAATTAAAATATCACCTTAATGAAAACAGTGTTCGATATTTTAACTGAATTAATCATTTTAAAGGTGTTATTAGTTTTATGAATTCCTTGATATCATTTTACGTTATTTTATTTATAATAAATTTATATATTATATAAAATTGTGTATCAAGGAATTTTTTTCATATATATGAATTAAAATATAGAAATATTATTTTTCAAATAACTGATTTATATTCGATTAGGTATATTTATTTAAAAATAAGCTTTTCAATCATTTAGAAACATTATTTGATAAATTTATTTTAAAATATTAAATTATACATTTTAAATTTAATTAATTCTATAATCTTTTTCCCATTAATATTAATTTCTATGGTTAAAAATTAGTTACCAAGGTAAAAGTTAAATATTATAAAAGAGAAAATGTTAGAATAAAAATATATAAAATAAAAAATTTTCAATAAAAATGATTTTTGAGGTTATTTTGCACCCATAATCACAGTACCCTCCACATATTTCTATTTTTTTCATGGAATGTTGAATAGAAACATTATATTATTGAAAATGTAAGTCTTACTTTAAAAACTACACTTCTCCTCACCTATAAAAAGCTAACACCACCACCACTTCCATAATCACATTACATTATAATTTCTCATTCAAAATAATCAAAATTTATCTTCCTAAATCCATATCCCATGTCCAAAAAAATATTTTCCCTAATATTTTGTATAAGACCTCCTTTTCTATGGAGAATTCATTTAGGAAACACAAGTCTCTGACAAGAGTGTCCACATCTTCTTGATATTTCATTCATAATATGTACATTAGTAAAATTATATACCCTTATGAACATAATTAATTCAATATAATTAGTATACATAAAATTCATTTTAATACTTAATCAACAATTATTTTATCCATTGCATCAACTAAGAAAAACCAAAACATTATCCATGTGTACTTGCTGACCACTACCTCCACAACCTGATATTGTTTATTTTTTGTCACCACCTATCATGGATGGTATCAAGGATGGATTTTCTGAATAAATATTTTTTAAATTTCTGTAATAAAATTCATAAATGATCATTTTACAAACACTATAACTAATTCTATTCAATTTGAAATGGGATCGTTAATCATGTGTACGGTAGTCTACTACTTCCATGAATGATGATTTTCATTTGTCTTCCCCAAATATAATTTAATGACTCCAAATGGATTTATCGAGGATAAATTAATTTATGAAAAAAGTAAACATTTTATATTTCACATTATTATTATTTAATTAAAATCCCTAACATATTAAATCATAATAAAATGTTTCCATTTGTTTGGATTTAACAGCCTTTGTAAACTATATTATAATGATTATGTCATAAATTATTAGTGGATTAAAATAAAGGTAATATAGTGTGATAATGATATAATTTTTAATTTATTAATTATTCAATACAGTTATTTCTAATATCTAAAATATATTTTAATATATCATATTTCTATTGATAAACACATTGAAAACTAGTTTCTCGTGATTTGCAGTTTCACAAGTCACATTCAGGACATACACCTAATATAAAATGGTACTTAAATAATATTTGAAAATAAATGATTATAATATATTTAATTATTTTGTTATGATAAAATTTAAATAAAATAGTAAAAATATATCCCATCTTCACCATGTTGGTGCAAAAAAACAACCAAAAGTTTTAACACCCGATAATGAAAATAAACTATAATAGGGTAACATATTTTTATTATAAAGTTATAGAATACTTATAAAAATGGCATTATGTTTATATAATGGTTTCATTATCAATGATTAATATATCAAACATCAATATACAAAATTTTAGTGCACGGTTGAGTAAGATGAATAATGGTAAGGATTTTCATCTCAAATTCCACCCTCTAAGACATGTTTTTATTATTCCCCCAATTTATTTGTGTGATGTATATTGTACCCAATTGAGTTATTATATCATGAAAAAAAATAATTAATTTAAATTTTAGATAAATTTAATGATATATAATTAAATTTTTTTTTACTAAATTTATCCTTAAGCTGTAAGGGTTTTTAGAAACTCAATATTCATTAAATGTGTTATGATTATTCATCTTGAAAATATTCCATATAAGTTTAGTAAATTTTTCCAAATAGTTTTATTATGTTGTAAATTATAATTTTTTGGTACTTTCATTTAAAAGATATAACCCCATTATAAATTTAAATTTCTTCATTAATTATGTCATCCATAATGGATTTAGTTAACCCCAATTCTCTCTCTTTTTGTTAAAATGTTTCCAAACAAGTAAAAATTTTCTTCTTGAAAAAAATTTTATTTAATGTCTCATATTTCTTTTTTATCTCATTATAATTTTTTTTAACTCAAATAGGTTTATTGTTGAATTTATTTCAAATAAATTTCAACATTTCTAAGAAAAAAATCATCTATGTTAAAGATAGTTTTTTCTTCTATTTAGATGTTCATTATTCCAAAAAATGTTTCCATTTTTTATTTTTATACCTTGATATTTATTTAATCATGTGACCTCTATATTTTATTTCTACATTTTAAAATATATTTTTTAAATATATTTTTTGATGTGGATTTTATATAAAGTTATTTTATAATATTAAAATAGTTTTTTCAATACATTCATAATCAAATTTTTTCTATTCCACTCAATGTTACTTTTTTAATAACATTTTTTATCTTAAAAATTCATTAATTTAGAATTATTTTAAATGAAAAACATTTCAATTTTTTTAACTTCATTTTTTTAATGTATTATATCTTATTCAATTCACCACTATGAAATGTTACATTTAAATTTAATTCTTTTTCGAAATAATTTTCTTCCTCTTGTCAATTTTGTTGAAAGTAGATTTCACTTAAAAATATATAATAATGTTAAAATGATTTAGTGAAAACATTTTTATTTTAAATTAGAATTTACCTCTATATTGTATCTCTCTTGAAGTGATTAATTTAGCACCCTCTATATGTTGTTGTGATATGAATCATTTTGGAAAACAAAAAATTTTCAAATATTTTTATTATGTAAGATCATGTTATCTGATGTTTTTGATTGGTTTATTCAACCAATTAATTTCCTTGTATTCTTTACGATATAATGGAATTTCATTTTTAGTTGGATTCATATGTATGGATGATGATTGGTGGGGTCTTATATTTCCCTCCATTGTATTGGTTAACATTTGGCTTCACAAAAGATAAAGAGAATTTGGATTAATGATATTAAAGATGATTTTTCCAAAATTTTATTATGGGAATGAGATACGTGAAGCGATTTTTAGAATATTTTTACATAAATGAGATGTGGGATGCTTTTTAAACACGTTTTTTTTTTGAGTGATATGTGGGATAAATTTTTCAAGTGTTTTTTATTTTAATTAGATATGATAATCTTTATTCACATGTAATTGTTTGAACATGATATAAGTTTCTTTGTTCACATGATTTTATATGCTTATGTTTATACTACACTATTATGCTATAACATTGTGCCTATTTTTTCAAATTGAATCATGAATAATTTTTCAGGTTTCCAAAAACATTTTCATGTTATGTACTTGTTCATTTTAGTTTATAATTATTTTTTATACGTTATGGAAAACTCATATTGTCTTTCTTTAAATTAGTTATTTTCCATGTTCATGTTTCCTACCCTGTTTATAATGTAATAGTTCATGACTTGTTGATGAGTTTTTGTTTTCTAAATTACTGATCATTCAATCTAACACCCTTTATTATTTTTTAATTTTTCTAGGTTATGATGTTATGTATAACTAGTTTTATGATTATTAAGGAGTCCTATGGGATTTTAAAATGGACATATTTTCACATGTTTTACTTTGGTAGCTAGTCCTAAAAGAAACTAAACCATTCAATCCTGGAGTTGTGTAAATTTCTAAAAGTTATATCATATAAAAACTTGACTTATTGTAATATATATGTTATTTTTTATCATGGGTACTTATAAAAAACATTTATCACCAATTTATGAATATGATATAGATAGTGTGTCTTGTAACATACTAAGTTTTTGAGTTAGTAATTTGTTCCCAACCTATTTGAATTTTTATGTATGGGGGTTAGAACAACTCATTTCATGACCATTGAAATTTAATTCTGGCATTTTGAATGACCCAAGGCCATCAATTTGATGAGTTTTAAGGAATATAGAGTGTCATAGGGGTTTTGGTGAGTTTTTGGTTTATGAAGCTATGAAAGCTATGTTTCTATAATGCATAGATGTTAGTGTATTATTTAGAAAAATTGTGCAAACAACTAGGAGAAACTGAGTGGCCCTTTAGATACATTGAACATAGTTTGGAAACTCGTGTATAAGGGGAGGTCAAGGAATTTCCAAACCTCTAAAATTTCTATCATATGGTATTCTCATGTTCTACGCGTGGTTTGAAAAATCTTTCTCTTGATTTTGCATGGTGGCTGCCTTGAATAGTGGAATCTACATGATATACACATGGTTTGGTAAATAGTGTGCCTATGCATGCGAGGGGAAATCCCATTGTTTAGTTAGGGCAAAAATTTTGTATTTAGTTAGCCAAAACACGTGATCTAACCCTGCACCTATTTTAAAAGTTTGAAATTTGAAAATTCCCCTTGCCCAAATATATTTTCCCTCCATCATATGATTCCACCACATGCATAGAGGGGATTCTGCATTTGACTATCTCACAAGCTTGGTTCCAATCCATCCATCCAAACAGTGATCTTCGATACATTGGTATAAGGACCCGACCTTATTACATTAAATAATCTTGAATTTAGTTAAAACCCACTTCCATTACATTAATTATATTTTCATGTTTATATCTTTAGAGAATTATTACATAATACATTCATAACATTACATAATAATATAGAGTAGATACAATAAAAATAGTATTCATTTCTACCAAAATATAAAACATTTCAAATAAAACTTCATTTCTTTGAAAAACATTCATAACAGTTAAATGGATTCCTTATTTGTCTTACACATACTTATAACAAATAAATATCATTAAAAAACTTGGGATGAGCACGAAAATTTCATTAAGTGTTTAAAAAACAAGGAAATAACACATTAGTCCATGAATATTGGTAATGAATGAAATCATTTTCAAAAAGTTATATGTTTTTCTCATATAAACATACTTATTGAAAATTTGATTTACATGAGATTTACACCAAACATATAGAACATAAATAAAACCATAAAGGTATCTTGGGTCATTAATTACATAATATTGAAACCCTCTCGTCTACCTTATAATTTTTATCCCTCACAGCTACCTTACAATTTGTGTAACCGTCATAGTTACACCTGGAGTAAACATATGGCCAACCTCCAACATACACATAACCAATGAATTAAAGATAGAGATATAGGTCCCACCCTTAATCATAATCAATTACCATGAACCATAACACAATCATAAAACATGAATAATTCCATAAAAACATTGCTTTTGAATTTCGTTAAATAGAATTCTAAAAAAAGAATTTAAAGGAAAATCCCACATAAAAATACCATATAATTCAAGTGAGTCATAATAGAGTTGATGTAACATGTATATACATAGTAAATAAACATAAAATAAACAAATATTTCTCATCCGAACATTTTCAACACCTCACAAATAATGATGTATAAGGGCAACCCAAAGAATGGAAATCAGGTTATGGATTCCCCTACCTCAAGTTTGTCTTACTTCCAATAGTTTTAACCTTATTTGTAATGGATAAAATAGTGTTATTAATATATTAAAGAAACATATTAATCTATATAATATTTTATATGACCATTTCATTTCATCATTTCACGCTTTTATTTTTTGTATTTGTTCCTTCCATTTTTTTGGGTGTGTTCATTACATGATTTCCATGATCAGTTCGTAATGGATATTCTTTTCAATTGGAAGTGGAACTCTAGAATTGGAATGAAATTTTATTTAAATAATTCCATTACCATAAATTATTCCATTTATCGTTTAGAATTCTAACCTGAGGATGATTCATAAGTTAGAACCTTATTGATATTTGTTTAGGTCAATTTGACAATTCTTCGATCAAAATGAACTCATTTTTTTCAAAAAATATTAACATTAGTACAAAATGATTCCAGAAACATATAGAAGATATAATAAATAAATTATAATCTAGTTCAAACATAAATATGGTTTCATGACTAGTATTTAAATATTTAAAAAAAAATTAATTCACATTGTCCACCTTCTTTGAAAATCAACACATCACAGATAGGGTTATAATTTCTTGAATAAGTTGGAGAGAAGAAGAAGTATAATGATGAATCTTCCATAAAAATGACGACATCTAGAATATGTAAGATATTGTATCATTCATGTCTCTTAGATATGTATACGGGAGATAGAATATAATAAAATAAAGTAATTGAAAAGGAAACACAAGAAAATGAAAGAAGATTCTTACCTCTTGATCTCTTCTCCTTGAGATCATCCTTAAGACCTTTGGTTTTGGCCTTTTTGAGAGACCAGATGGTCTTGTACGTGATGATGATTCTTGGCCTAATTATAGGGAAGAACATAGGTAAGGATCAAGGCTTTATAGGTGAGGTAGAGAGTGGGTAATGAGGGTGGTATTTACAGTAAAGGGGGTGAGGAATTTTACATTATTTTAATATTTATTATAGTATTTTTTTCTCAAGACTATGAATAGTCTCTCTTAATGTGACCCCAAATAGTAATAATGGAATGTGAGTTCAAACTTAATGGCATTAAATAACTTATTATGTCCAAAATAGTGTATTTAACTGATAATTTGAATATATAGTATTTAACTTTACTTCACTATTCATCAAAAATTCAAGAATTTTAGAAAAATACCAAAAATTTACCAAAATCTTTTTTTGATATGTACAATTCAAAAATGAACTCCATTTTTTGAAAATAATTTTCTAAATATTACTAATTTAATTTTAAAATAAAATCATACTTTATTCAAAAATTAAGAATTTTAAAATTATATATTAATTTATATCACCATGAAAAATTAATCAATATGTCATTATCTTAAAGCCTTCAGAAAATAAAATAAAAATATAATTTACTATTCATTGGGGTCGTATTTCTATTCATATTACTATTCATAAAGGTATGTTACTATTCACCAAAAAACATGTTGGTTCCATCAGTCTCCATATAAATTACTGAGAATAATTGGATATGACCATTTTTCAAAATTAAAAACATAGAAGTGGAAAATTTATGTTTAAATGCCAGTTATAAATATATTGATAAATTAAATTTTCTATAATTTTAATTTATTTTTTTTAAACATGGGGTTTTATATTATCCCCACCATTTGAAAATTGTGTCTTCACAATTTTATTTACTTATTAAAAAAGTGAGGGAAGCTTTCCCCCATAGTATTTTAAGACTCACATATTGCTTCTTAAGCCATTTGGTTTCTCAACCAAACCTTTACCCAGTGGATTACCTTATTCCGAAATACCTATTACCTTTGATCAAGAATCTGAACTAGTTTCTCTTCATAAGAAAGGTTCTCATCCAGCTGAACTGCTTCTAGGATCAAGACATGATATGAATCTGGCACATACTTTCTCAACATCGAAACAAGAAAAACATAGTGTACCAGAGATAAACTCGGAGGAAAAGACACTTGGTAAGCGACTGGTCCAACCTTCTCTAGGATTTCATAATCTCTAATAAACCATGGACATAGCTTTCCATTCTTACCAAAATGTACAACACTATTCCATGTTGAGATTCTTTGAAAAACAAGATCACCTGCCTTGAAATAAAAGTCATTCTCCATGTTGTTTCCATAACTTTTCTACATACTCTGAGCAATCCTCATGTGTTGCTGGACTATCTTCACTTTCTCATCCACTTCCTCTACTAATTATGGTCCCATAAACTTCCTTTCCCTGACTTAATCCCAAAAAGTGGGTGTTCGACACCGCTTCCCATACAATGTCTCAAAATGTGCCATATATATTCTAGAATGAAAACTATTATTATAAGAGAACTAAAATAAAGAAATATTTTAATCCCAACTTCCCTTGTAGTCCATTGAACTATCTCGAAGCATATCCTCAAAATTTTGAATCATTCATTTTGACTACCCATCTAATTAAAGATGAAAAGTAGTGATGAAATTTAATTTTGTTTCCAAACACCTTAGAATCCCCTACCAAAATATTGAAGTGGAAATTGGATCCCGATTAGATACAATGGAAATAGGAACTCAATCTAACCTGAAAATCTCTTTGAGGTACAGTTGAGAAAGCTGATCCAAAGACATTGTACCTTAAATAGAAAGAAAATGTGCATATTTAGTCATATGATCAACAACAACCAAAATCATGTTGTTACCTCAAGAATTATTAGGTAGTCTCACCACGAATTCCATGGATATATTCTCCCATTTCCACTTTGGAATTGGAAAAGGCTGAATCATCTCCTGCGGTAACTTCCTCTCTACTTTAACCTATTGACATGTAAAACATTTCATGATAAAATCTGCAATATCCCTTTTCATTCAATCCCACTAGTAATAACCCTTAAGGTTATTATACATCTTAGTACTGTTAGGATGAACTAGAAATGGAGAAATATGAGCTTCACACACAAATTCCTTCTTCATTTGGGAATCACAAGGCACACACAAACTTTTACCAAATCATAAAAAAAATTTATCAATGTTAAATTTTTTAATATTACCCATTTTAACCAGTACTACCTTTTTCTGTATCTCATGGTCATCCTTTTGTGCTTGATTAATTCGGTCTGATAATGATGACTACAATGAAACCAAAAACAAAATAGAGGTATTTTTTCACCATCAAATTCTAATCCAAAATTCTGAAAATCATTAATTAAGGGATCATGTTCCAAATGTAACATGGTTACCGATTCATGATTTTTTTGAATCAAGGCATCCATAACATTTTTTTATTTTCTTGAATACTAATTGATCATGAAATCATAATACTTTTTTTTAAGTAATATTCTCTACCTCATGATTAATTCCTTCTCAGTGAATATATACTTCTATCTTTAATGGTCAGTATATATTTGACATTTCGCTCCATATAAATGATGCCTCCAAAATCTCAAAGCAAAACCCAAAGCTACCAATTCCAAATAAAGTGTGGGATAATTTAACTCGTGAGGTTTTAGTTTTCTTGAAGCATAAGAAATTAACTGATCATTATGAATCAAAACACAACCACATCCCTTCAATGAATCATAACTACAGATGAAAAACTCCCCATTTCATGAAGGGAAGGCCTAAACTAGAGCATTAACCAATTCTTCATCAATTCATGAAAACCAAAATCACATTATTCTGTCAAAATAAATTGAAATGCTTTTTCTTTTAACTATGTTAGTGGGATAGATAACCATTCAAAATATTTATCAAACCATTAGTAATAACCTATTAATTCAATAAAACTACGAATATATGTAACATTTATAGGTATTTTCCAGTCATCAACCACTTTTTTGGTATGATCAAATGTTATTCCATCCTAATTTAAAATTTCCCAAAGAAAATAATGTTGTTTCAACCAAAAATCATACCTGTTGAATTTTCCATAAACATTATTTTCCTTTACGGACTGAAAAACAACCCTTATATGATTTTCATGTTTTTATTTACTCTTAGAAAATACTAGAATTTCATCAATACACACAACCACAAACATATCCTTGAACACATGAAATATTATGTTTATAATATCCATGAATACAGAAGGATCATTAGTTAACCAAAATGGGATAACAACAAATTCACAATACCCATATCTAGTATGAAATGTAGTTTTTGGGATTTCATCCTCCTTCACATTCAGCTGATGGTTTATGGATCTTAAGTAAATCTTGGAAAAGTACTGAGCTTGCTGGAGATGATCAAACAATTCAACGATATGAGGCAAATAATACTTTTTTTTAACAATGATGTTATTCAAGGCTCTAAAATCATAGCAAATTCTAATGGAACCATCATTATTTTTAACGAACAAATAGGGGCACCCCATGGGGATGTTCTAAGAATAATTAATCCTTTATCAAGAAACTCATACAACTAACTTTTCAATTCAATATATTCCATTTGTGCCATTTAATATGGGGGTTTTCAAATTGGCTTAGCATTAGAAACTAATTCAATTGTGAATTCGACTTCTTGATCAGGTATGACACCTGGTAAATCTTCAAGAAAAAATATATAGGTAGTCATTTACCACTTGAACATCATTAATATGAATATTTCCCTTGTTTTCAACACTATGAGAAAGATAACATTCATTTTCATCTTTCAACAGTTTCTCAGCATCCTGATATGTAATCAATCTTATGGGTTCATTCTTGTATTCAAAATGAAACTCTTTCTAAAAAACAATTTTTTTAGCTCCAAAGTAAATCTTATCATGATAAACAGAAATCCAATCCATTCCTAGAATGACATCATACTCTACTAAGGTAAAAAACAAGGATTGATGGTAAATTCTATCCACATACAACAAAGGAATGATTTTTATAATTCATCTTTTCTATAATAGTTCCCCCTGATTTTCTAAAAATAATTATTGTCCTCATTTTCTGAGATGATATTTTCCACTATACCCAAAAATTCCTCTGAAATAATGGAATGTGTCGACCCCATATTGAAAAAAATTAATCAAAATATGAGTAAACAAATAAACTACCTAATAAAGCATCATTGGATGGCCTTACATCTGCTGATGTATTCAAAAAGGATCTCACTACACCTTTCTTCTTATAGTCTGGATTTTTTGCATCATTCAGATCTATCATTAGGAAGCCATTTTCATAATGAGCCATCTCTCCACATTTAAAACACTTACTAGTTTTTTTATCAGGATTAGTCTTAGCATAATTTTAATTACAATTTCAGGTCATATATCTAAACATACCACATCTAAATTACTTCTTAGTTTTGGTAAGGCATTCCCCAGGGTTCTTTTTTCCACACTTTTCAACAACGGGAAACTAAATTTTCATTCCATAATATTACTTTGGTTTAATATTACAAATCTCTTTCCATTTAGGCCTCTTCTAATCCTTGTTGCCAAAGTGCATGTGATCATTAGAAAACTCCATCACTACCTACACATCAAATCAGACAATTTTATCATAAATTTTAAATTTACAGGATTCCAATTCCCATTGATACCTTGGATTTAATCCTGAGTAAAGGTGGGTGATTTTGCTATCAAGATCTAGAATATGATTTGGAGCATACCTCCCCAATAGGGTGAAGTTTTCATCATGCACCACCACTGAGTATTCCTCTTTTTTCCTCAATTAAAGGAAATTTATTCTACATCCTATGTCGCACCACCTTTGGAAAAAAATTCAAGGAAAAGTATTTTTAATTCATCCCACTCTAAGGCATCAGTCTCCTTTCCATCCCTAAATTTTTTGACCACTACCCTCCACTTATTAGCTTCACCTTAAAATTTATTATTTTAAAGACTTACTTTTTTATTATTTGAACAACCCATAACATCAAATATATTTTTAAGGGCCTTAATTTGTCCTTCAGTTGCAACTAGGTCAGAAGATCCATTAAAAACATGTGGGTGTTGTCTCAAAAAATGTTCCACATTCATCATGTTCTATTGCGGTACATATATTTTTTCTATTTCATGGTTTCCACCATCATTTATTCCATGTGTTAGCTAAGCAATCATAGGACCTAACATCTTGGTTCCAATCCTTAACATTTCAGGCTAAAGATTCAGAAGGGTATCGTTCTGTTAGTGCCTCTACTCTTCAGCTTCCATGTTTCTTCTGCGAAGAACCATTCAGAACAAACATATCTTAGTTGAAGAAATATTTTAATGTTTAATTGATATATCCTTTAAAATTAACCATCGGGTAAAAATAATTTATAGTATTCTATTAAAATCATTATAACCCCTAATGTTATCTAAAACATCATCTGATGCCAACTATAAGAACCCAACCTTATTACATTACTTAATCATGAATTTAGTCAAGAACCCACTTAATTTCACATTGAGGATCTTTTTATGTTTATATCTTCATAGAATTTGGAAATAATACATTCATAACATTACACATAAGGAGTGGATACAATAAAAATAATATTCATTTCATTCAAATTATACAACTTTTCAAATAAAACACTATTTCATTGAAAAATCTACAAAACATTAAACACAGCTTACTTCTTTGTCTTAAAAATCCTTATAACCTATGAAAATCATTTAAAACTTGGGATAAGAACCAAAATATCCAATAATGGATATAAAAATAATGAAATAACACATTAGTCCTTGAATACTTTTAATGTTTGAAATCATTTTCAAAAAGACATTTTTGTGTCCCATATAAAATTATTTTGTGAAAATTGATATTTCCATGAGATTTAAACCAAACATGTAGAACATAAAAAGAAACATAAAGGTACCTTCCTAAATTACTTACATAATCTTTCAACCCTCTCTTCTACCTTATAATTTGTAACTGTCATGGCTACCTTACAATTTGTGTAACCATCGCAGTTACACATTGAGTAACCATACAACCAACCTATAAATTATGCATAACCAATGCATAAGAGGGATATATTTGTCCCAAAATTCATCATAAATAATTCCCAATAACCATTACAAAATCATAAAACATGAATAATTTTAAAAACATTACTTTTTAATTTCATAAAACTAGTTTTTAAAATAAGATTTTTTAAAAAAATCCCCCTCATAAATAATATATAATTAAAGTGATAAAAAATAGAGTGGATGGATATTGAATATAAACCTTAAATAAACATAATATAAACAAAATTCATCACACAAACAATTTTAATACCACATAAATAATGATGTTGAAGGTTAATCCAAGGAATCGAAATCAGGTTATGAATTCCCTTACATCGGGTTTGTCTTACTTCAACTTGTTTAAAAATCTATTATAATGGTTAAAATGGTGTTATTAATATATTAAATAACCATATTAATCTTTATAATATCTTATATGATCATTTTATTACATCATTTTACCCTTTTATTGTTGGTATTTGTTCCTTCCATTGTTTTGGGTGCGTTCTTTACATGATTTTGATAATCGATTCATGATGGATATTCTTGTCGATTGGAAGTAAAAATAGAACTGGAATGGGTTGTAATTTACATAATTATATTACCCCAAGTTATACCATTTATCATTTTGAATTCTTACATGAGGATGATTCATAACATTAAACATTATTGATATTTTTTAGTACATTTTGGCGTTTCATTGCTTGTAATGGAGTCATTTTGTTTCATAAATTATTAACATATGTATAAAATGATTCAAAAACCTTATATAAGATATAATAAATAAATTATAATCTGGTTCATTCATAAAAATGGTTTCATGACCAGTCTTGAAGGAAGTAAAATAAATTGAAATCACATCATCCACGATGTCTCCAAATCAACAGATCGCGTACGGTGTTTTAATTTCATGAATAATTGGGAGAGGATAAGATTTATAATGGTGAATCAACTATAAACCTGATGAAATATGGAATATGTAAAATAATAGAACATTTATTCCTCTTGGATAAGGGGAGAGGAAGAGATTATAAGAAAATAATGTAATTGAAAAGGAAACACATGGAAATGAAAGAAGATTCATACTTATTGATCTCTTCACCTTGAGATCCTCTTTAAGGCCTTTGATATTGGAATTTTGGGGAGAAAAGAAGTTATTGGAAGAGGTTAAGGGTCATGGGAGGATTATTGGGTTGAATGTAGGCAAGGATCAAGGATTGAGAGGTGTGGTTGGAAGAGGGGAATGTGGGTGGTGTTTATATTGGAGGGGGGGAGAGATTTTACATTATTTTAATATTTATTATAATATTTTTACTCAATACTTTGAATAGTCTTTCATCATGTGACCCCAAATAATAATAATGGAATCTTAGTATGAAACAAGTGGGCTTGAATCACTTATGATGTCATAAATAGTGTATTTAGCAGATAATATGAATATACGGTTTTTTACCGTATTTCACAATTCATAAACAAATTCAAGACTTTCAGAAAAATACCAAAAAGTATCCCTAAAATTTTTTAAATATGTAGAATTAAAAAATTAATTCCATTTTTTTAAAATAATTATCTAAATATTACTAATTTAATTTTTAAATTAATTCATACATTATTCAAAAATTAAAAAATTTAAATCAATAACTCAATTTTTATCACCTTGAAATATTAATCAAGATATAATTATATTAAAGACATGGGAAACTAAAATATTTATATAATTTACTACTCATTAAATTCATATTACTATTCATATGACAATTCATTAGGGCATGTTACTATTCACAAAAAAATAAAGTTGGTTTCATTATACTCGAAATAAACACACTGATCATTATGGTGGATGACCGTTTTTCAATTTCAAAACATAAAAGTGGAAAAAGTATGTTTAAAGGATTGTTATAAATATCTTTATAAAATAATTTTTCATGAATTTCAATTCATTATTTTTAAACAGGGGGTGTTACATTTTGTGGCTATAGATTCGTCTTGTAATGAACTTAAATCTTCTAGCCTCTCTTTTATGTCTATCAATAAATATAAATAAAATAATATTTGGAAGCTCATTTACCCTATTCTAATGGTTTTCATCTAAAATGAGGATTTCAATGCGTTAGTATTGAGTTAGAGGATGACATCAAATGATAATATTAATATGAACACAAGTTTGTTTGTCCCTAGAATTCTCTATGATTTTGAATGTGTTTTGGGGTGTGTTCTATATATTTCATGAGGGTTTACCATGTGAGACACTAATAAATTAATTTTTTTTCTAGTTTTATTAAATAAGAATTATGTGATTTCATTGGGAATTAACTATATATTTATTAATTTTTCTAATCTGTATAGGGGTATTTGGACCACTAAGGAATAATAATATAGGTGTATGTTTTATGTTAAATTGAATTATATATATTAAAATGATTTAGTTCCATTGGAATGTGATGGGAATGGACTGAGTATTGAGGTGGTGTTAACCAATAATATTGAGGTGGCATTTTTCAAAAGGATGGGTGAGGCCTGGGATATATGAGTAATGTTGATCACCGGGGTAATGACCCATCTTTTTTATGATGGTAAGGATAATTAATTGTCCAAATGAAATCATTACATTAATCATGGTAAATGTATAATTTTCCATAGGGAATTCCTGAGAAGCATCTGGGCCTATTTGGAACTCAGAGTTCTGGAAATGTGGGATATAGGATAGGTTGCTATGTTTTTTGGAAACTGTGTGACCCAAGCCCCATGAATAGATTAAATAGTGTGGCAATAGACAAGGGAAACTACAAGTCCACATGATTTGTCTCCAACCATGTTGGTTTAGGCACACAGTTTTGCGGCCTATTGCAGATGGGTAAGGGAGTCATTTAGCATGGTCTACACACAGCTTGTAAACTATCCATAGTGGAATTTTGGGGCAAAATTACCATTTCCCCCCTCATTAAACCTTTAACACTTTCCTTAATTTTTACCTTACCACTAGAATCTATTCACGAGGCTCCTCCTCCTATGGGTTCTCAAACCATTCAATCTAGGTTATTTTATAAGTCTTATGTATGTAATTAGATTTATATTATATAAAATGTGTTGGATAGCCATTTGTAAGGATAACCCCACACACTCTTATTTCTTAATTAAATCTCACAACTATTGTTCTATTTTGATACATGATTGTTTGACCTATTTTTATGGAGTTGGACATAAAATTTTATCACTTCCAACCCACATTTAATCTAAGACCGATATCAAGTGCTTCTTTTTTTATGACCCTAAGGTTGGTTGTCACATAGTTTTCCAATTGATGTTTGATTGTTGCGTATTTATTCCATCATGTTGTATGCCAAACTTTTTCGATCATCCTTAATGTGCTAATTCATTCGTGTCTAAAGGACCTTAGTTCATTGATAAATTATAATTGGATATTTTTAGGGGGTTAGAAAGTATTCATCATGTATACAGACACCCAATGGGTTTGCCAAAAAAACTGGCCTTTTTAAGACAATTTTCCAAAATTCCCAATGGTCATTGTATCTCCCATCTTCTATTTAAAATGAATTGTCCCTTGTCTCATGAGTATTTCATTGAACCCGAGATACCCCATGGGTGTTTCTCCTTATTGTACATGGAATTTCCCATGTGGGCATTTGAGTTGTTTCTATAACACTTTCCATGAGCCTTGATATAGAAATTTACAAGACATAATGAGTGATGTGAAATTGTTAAGGTGCCAATGAGTCTGTACCCAAGTGGAAAAGGCTCTTTATTATCATCCAAAATACCAAAGATTAAATAGGTACACGAATGAATTTTCAGGTACAGTAGATGCACTATAATAATACAGTAGCATTGGAAGAACTATAGCAGTGGTGGCACTATAGTAGGTACTATAGAGGCATTGGTACTGTAGTAGTCACTATAGCAGCCTGAGTAATATAGAAGTACTATTCACCGATGAGCCAGTTGGTCCAAAAATATGGGCTTTCAGGTTTTTTATTTAATACATTGGTCTTTGGGCCTTCATGGTATGTAATGGGTCTCCCTCTTACTAGACAAAAAGAGGTATTTTCTTTAATAATAAAATGTGGCTTATGCCTCATCCTTTTAAAATATATGAAATGGTTAAGGTAAATGGGTTTGTAGAAGACAACTAAAATGAGTTAGTGATATCCTTTGAGTGGAATGACCATTAAACTTGTACCTTTTATATCAATTTTGCATGTTTTCGAAAATTTAGTGAAATGAATTGGCTTGGAACAGTCACTCATGATGGCATGCATTTCATTGTGATGTATCAAATGGAATTGAATGTGTTAAATGACATGTATGAGTGGTTTTTAAGCCTTAATTGAATTAATTATTTAACCATGCCTTTATAGATTTTTAAATGGAAATGTTTTTGAATCTCTGCATTATTTTGTTTTCTATTATGAATGTGCCTCTTATATATATGTGGATTTGATGAGGGAATGATAGTGGTATACCTCATGTCCTGTGTATTTATAAATGATATGCCTTATTGGTTGTAGAGACAAGGGACTTTGAGAGACCGAATGGGAGGACTATGTGAGATTCTATCTAAAGACCTAAGGACTATGAGATCCTTGATGTGTGGATGACTGCGATAGGTCCCTTGTGTATTGAAGAGAATCTGTAAGAGCTCTTTGAGTTGGGACATGGGTTAGACCGTGAGAGCATCCCTAGTATTGGATGTACGAGAGTTGAGTAATGATCTATATCAATATATATATAATTATACTATATTTATGTATAGTTAATTGATCATACATTCTAGCCACATGCTGAAGTAGGTATACCCTCCAGGTGTCCTTTGGGAACTTGGGTAGGAGGTTATTTATTTATTCATCATTGTTTCACATTCCTATTATGATCTAAAAACTGTTAACCTATGAGAGACCACTCATATTACATGTAGACATTGTTGGTGGGGTGATGATGAGATTTTTATCCCACACCCTACTCAGCCAGCCCTTGGAACTCAAGAAGGAAATGTTCCTACTGATACTAGTAATGTAAAAAGCCATTCATCGGGTTATTTATTTCTTCTTCTTGTTTGGATCTTGGAGAAGATGATTGGGATTATGCTCAAGAAGCTCGTAGAGATACTTTTTTATTTTTCCTTTTTTAATACTATATATAATGCTTGTATATGTTCATGCATTTCTATATGATTATCAAATCATGTATATTTTCATCAGACACATTCAATGAGGCTTTTGGATATGTTATTTTGTAATTTTGTTATCTACTGCTTCTACTACTTGGTAATTTAGTTGATTGTTATGCTTCTTCTGTTTAATGAATTTTTCTATTGCATTATTCTTCCTCCACAGTTTACAACTTATTATATCCAATACCTTACAATGACATGGGGGTATAGTCTCCCTGATGTACTACATATTCACCCCTGCTTCTAGTCGGAAGGCCACAACATATAGGGAGACACACCATTAGTCATGTGGCCAATCGGGCTTGGGGCATGGGTTAAGTGGCATCTGGGTCTAGGACATCACAATGTGGTATCGAAGTAGCTCTTTTTATGCTTTAATATTTGGAGACAAAGGGATGGATATGAGGAATACTTGGGACTAAATCATTAGATGTGCTTGAGCGTTATGAACACATGTACATGGTAAATTCTATGTTTCCACAAATGATATTGTTATTGATTCTACTATTTATTAATTATACAATTTCACCATTAGGTGATACAAATGACTTCTAATGTTATTGATATTGATGTCACTATAATTAAAATTTCATTACCATGACCCGATAAAATTAGGGTAATGTATTATAACATGCATCATGATAGGAACAATATGAATACTTCATTCATTTTTTCTATGTCACGTTTAAAATTCCAGCAAGTATTATCTATTTCATAGTCTTGGTGCCTTATTGTATATATATATATCTATGCTGACACCTTCTGTAGGCTTTGGATCATACTGTGGTGTGACTATACTGGGTGCCACTCTTTATTTCATAAGGTGTATGGGCCCTTATGGATTTGAAAATGTCATTCCAACTAGCTCGTCATTTTTGAAGTGGTGTAATTACCCTAATAAGAACAACTTAATTGAAAATGACATCCAATTGAATTTCATATTTTGGTTCAGATGGTGTATGGGCGTTTATGGACTGAAAATGGCATATCATTGAATTTATCCAATTTAAAAAAATTAAATGGTTAAATGATCAAATATTTGGATGGGTAATGACTAATTATATGAGAATAGCCCTAATTCACATGCCTAACACAAAAAACGTGACCTAAACATTAACATGGTAGTAGTAGTGGGTTTTTCTCCATTCTTGTGGATTATTATGGTAAATTCAAATACTTAGCCCTGGATTTAGAATCATGTAGATGGGCATGTTGGTTTTCTAGGAATTTTTTAGTAACTATCATAGATTCTTAAATTCAATATTCTGAATTGATTGAATATTTTTTGAGACATTCATTTTTCATTGCATCATTATGCCTCTATGATATCCTCAAGTTTCATGCCTTTAAGGTAGTGAGGGTCATGTTCCTGAGGTGGAAGGACATGAGCCACTGGTTGTTCATCATGTAGATAAACTTGTGGATCCTCTTCCTATTCTATAGGTGGGAATTGATGCTGATTATCGAGATTTTGTTCAACATATGTTATAGGTTATTCAATGCTAAGTGAAACCTACCCCAATTATGACAGAGTTGAAAAATGAGTTTCAGTAGTAGCAACCTCCCACCTACTCGGGGGTTGGCAAACCACAAGCTGGAGAGTCTTTCCTTGAGGCTATACATTCTATATTTGATCATATATAGATTACCCTAGAGTGGATGGTCAATATAAATACTTACATGCTATGTGATTTAGCCAAGAGTTTGTGGGTTTTCACCACCTAGGCATATCATCATAGTGAGATGGTTTGGGATGACTTTCATTCCGTCTTCTATGAATACTTCTTTCCCCAAACTCAGATGGCTTCCAGAGCTAGAGTGTTCATGATCATGTAGTAGGAGACTATGATAGTTATGGAATACTCATCTTGTTGTACTGTGAAACATAAATTTTCACCTTCTCTGACATCGAGTGATCTCATGGATCCTTGAAGATTTTTGGATTTTATGTGTTACGCCATCCAGTCACGAGTCAATGTATTCATACAAATGACTAATTATGAAATTAACAACCTTCCCCATTTCAAAGAATTAAATTTGATGGATTCTGAGCTGTAAGAAATGGTAGTTATACACCTATGAATTCCTATTTTTTATCAAGGAAAAAGATGCATTTTGTGGTTTATCATGGTCGATTTAGAAGTCAAGTTCCTACCACTTATAGTTATGTAGTCTTTTATTAGTGTATAAACACATGGAACTTCAAATTAATGTTCCTGTGGGATCTAGTGGAGTGCATAGTTTGTTGAAGGATGGGTCATATTCATCACTTAGGTATGACATTCCCTATAGTTACAACAGAGTGGGGATATGAACCTACTCCTCGGCCATGATCTAGGTTAGTAGGATCGCGATAGTCAGGTAGCTGGAATACCACATGTCATTCAGGCAGAGGTGATGGTCGAGGGAGATGCAACCATGTTTATGATTCTCTGTTCTAGTATAGTGGGAATGTTCAAGGATGTCAGGAAGTGACTCAGGGGTGTGGTAGAGCAAAGTAACATGATGTTAAACCTATACCATAGCAGTAGAATGACAGACCATCAACTATAATGAGTACCGTTCTAGTTAAATCAACTTTAGTGAATTTTTTTCTATATAGTTTCATCTCACTATTTTATATCTTAGGAAATCCCTAATATCTTAGGGCTCAACATCGGTTACTATCATGGAGTTATGAAGTTAGATAATCCTTTAGGTATCCATTCAAATGGAATTCTCCACTGTCAAAATTGTCCCCTTAAGATAGGAGGAACATATTCATGTGGAACCAATAAATCCTCTACATGAAAGGGCTTGATGTAATCCTTGGGATGGACTGGATAGTTCCATACAGATCTCGTATTGACAGCTATCATCAAAGGGGGACACTTACATCGCCAAAGGTCATTACACATGCTCATAAGGTAGAATTAGATGTCAGTTCGACACAAGAATAACCCGACAATATAGGTCGGGTAGTGTTACAACAGAGGTCACCATTCTTTGATTTGATGAAAAGGTTTTACAATGAATTGACTTTCCCCTTTTAGTAGAGCATTATAGTGGCATCTTTTTTAAAGAAATCTCTTTTCTACCTCTATTGTGAAGATGTAGAGTTTAATATTGATATAGTTCCAAGTGCAGCACATGTGACCATTCCTCCTTATAGGATTTCAACTAAGGAGCTTTGTGATCTCATGAATCTGTTGGAGGATCTAGAGGTGAAAGGAATTATACTCCCCAAAACATTTCCTTTGGATTCACTAGTTTTCTTTTTAAATAATAACGATGTTACAATTATGCTTTGTGTTGATTTCCATCGGTTGAAGTTTCTATCTAACAAGAACCATTTTCCACTTCCTAGAATAAGCTACCTCTATGATCGGCTCGGTGGAGTGATGGTGTTTTCAAAAATTGACATGAGGATGGGCTATCATTATGTGTGTGTCAGGACTTCATACAGACCTTTAAAAACATTTAGGAGATTGTATGGTTATTATGAGTGCATTTTTATGTCGTTTGGACACATGAACACACCTATTATCTTCATGGATCTTATTCATCTGGTTTTCTACCTATATCTAGATTAATTATTGGTAGTTTTCATTGACATTATATTGGTGTATACAAGCTCCATACATGACCATGAACCCCATATTGATAACATGATGAATACATTGGGATTGAATCACTCTATGCTAAGCTCAATAAATTCCACATATAAATTGATAGATTCCACTTCATGGGTAATATAATCTCAGAGTCATGAGTTTTAGTTGACCTAGAGATAGTGAGAGATATGGTTTATTAAGAGTATCCCAAGAACATCTTTTACATTAGGATTTTCTTAGGGATTTCTGGATATTAGAGATGCTTCATCCATTTTTTCTCATTCCTTTCTTCACCACTTATGAGATTCTCTAAGAAGTGTGTGAAATTGGAATGGTCAAAAGGCTTGTGAAGTATCCTTTTAGTATTTGAAGGGAAGACTGACTTCAACACTAATATTGATTCTCCCAGATCCAGGAAAGTCTTATACTATATACTATGAATCATTATGTATCGGGGTTAGAGATTTTACAATGCAGGATGAGTGGGACATTGTCTATGGTTTTCGTCATTTGAGGCCTCATAAGAGGAAATGTATAACAGAAAATCTTGATCTCGCTTCAGTTTTTTATGACTTACACTGTAGGAGATGTTATCTATTGGTAGAGTTTTTTTGTATTCACAGACCACAAAAGTCACAAGTACATATTCACGTAATGGAATTTGAATATCAAGTAGCATAAGAGGATCGAGTACCTGCAATCGTTTGATTTTGAACATTCCTACAGTCAAGGGAAATGGAATTCACTGGATGATTCTATTATCTAAAAGACATAGACAAAGGAAAAATTGGCTTCATGTGATGAATGGAATCTTATGTCCTAATTCTTGGAGATTCATGTTGAGGTTTAGGAGGACCATAATAAGATTATTTTCTCATCCTTAGTAGTGACATCAACTCTTTTGGAATTGGTATAGTCAAGAAAACTCTCTAATTTTGAAGGCCTTATCCTATAAGAATGTGTCTCAGATAACTACAATTTTTCTGGTTGGACTGTCAATGGGAAAGATACTCTATTGTTCAAAGTTTGTGTTTGGTTCCCTACAGACATCAGAGGGAAGATGATGAGGGATTTTTAGACCTCATCATAGGTGGCTCACCCTGGTTTCACAAAAATGTATTGAGATCTATGATTTTAATATTGGTTTCCTAGAATGAAATATGTGATAGCCAATTTTATCACTAGATGTTCCACCTTTCAGCTGGTGAAGAAGGAACATCAACATCCGTTATGACTTCTTTAGCCATTTTTCATTCCAGATTCGAAGTGAGATGATGTTTTGGTAGACATCATAACTAGTTTACCCAGATCACCTAATCACAATGACATTGGTTGGGATGTCTTTGATAATATGAAGAAGTTCACACACTTCATAATGGTTTCAGAGACCTTCTTGGTAGATGATATTAGATGGTTGTATGTCATGGAGGTTCTATGTCTTCATGGAGCTCTTCATTCTATCGTCTTTGACATAGATTCAATTTTCACATCATGGTTATGGGAAGGGTTATAGAATGCCTTGGGTACATAGGTTAATTTGTTCACAACCAATCACACATAGACCGATGGATAAACATAGCATGAAATACCAATTCTAGGGGACATTCTTCAAATGTGTGTCCAATACTTTGGAGTTTATTGGGAAAATAATATTTTACTCCTCAATTTTTCTTATAACAAAATTATTAAGGATACCATTGAGATGGATCCCTAGGAATCCTTATATGGTAAGCCATTAAGCTCACCAATGTGTTGGATAGAGGTAGGAAAATAATATATTCTTGGGCCTCATCTCATGCAAGAGACCCCAAACAACGCCCAGTCAATCGGGAAGCATATGTTGACAGATCACACTAGATAGAATTCTTATCCCAATAGAAACCATTGACCTATTTAGTTTGAGGTGAGAGACATGGTTTTGTAGAATATCTCACCCAGGTTAGGGAATAGAAGTATTCTGAAGAATGGTAAGATATCAATGATGTTCATTGGACACTTTGAGGTTTCAAAGCAGATCTGACTAGCGGGTTTCCAGCTTGAACATCCATATAGATATCAGTCTATACATGATGTTATTCATGTATCCTAGCTTCATAAATACTATCATTACCTTTCACATTTCCTTTATCCTGATGATGTTTAGTGGGATATGGATTCTTCCTTTGAGGAGTATCTAGTGTGTATTTTTCATCAGAGCATGAATACACTCCATGGAAGGTATGTTCCTCTTGTACAAGTAATATGATAGCAAAATCGGGTATAGGATGAGACCTGGGTACAGGAAGATGATATATGATCTCAATAGATATAACTCTTGATTTATAGTGTCTCTTTACCCTCATCAGTCTAATTCGGGGATATGTTGTTATACGAAGGGTAGGTCGTATCGAACCTACTTTTTGATGAGTGTATAGATAGTTACATTTCAATTCTGAATCATTCCTTTAATTAGGGTAAAGGTATGAAATGGAATAGGAAAGGAACAAATAGCGTCTAGGGGTTGTTCAGATCCTATAGTTCTAGAGAAGTGGGCTGCAGGCTGGGTCAGACAGTTATTGGAAACCATTTGACCCATACTGTAGTGTTTGTTAAAATTGTACAGTTATAGACAGGTCCACCTGTAAGTCTACACAGCTTTTCTATAACCAAGCGGGTTTAGGTGCATAGACATAAATACTGTTGTAGATGGGGGGTAGAGTCATTTACCATGACTTTTACATGGTTTTTATGTTGTGTGAATAAACAATGAATAGTGGAATTTGAGGAAAATTACAACTTTACCCATATTTAAACTTGTAACATTTTCCCTTATTTTCCACTAACCTCCAACGGCTTTCCATTGTGCTCCTCCTCACATGGGTTCTCAAAACCCTCAATCTAGGTTCTTCTACCATTCATCCTCCCGACATCTGATTTCAATTCCTTCGAAGGAGTTGGATTTCCCCAGGTAAGGAATACCCTACACACTCTTCTTTCCTCCGTAAATACATTTATCTATTATTTTATTTAGATTCATGGTCATTCACCCTATTTGCAAAGAATTGGAATGAAATATATACCTCCTCAAACCTACTTGAAATATGATGTTGAAATCAAGAGAGGGTTCATCTAGTACCCTATGGTAGGTGGTCACATAGGTTTCCAATTATGTTTTTGTCATTTTGTATTTATTCCTTCGTGTCGTATGCCACCCTTTCCTAAGCATCCTTAATGTGTTGAGTACTTTATGTAAAAAAGAAACTAGTGCCTTGATTAATTTTAATTGGATCTTATTAGGGGATTTATACATCACTCTTGCTTTATCAAGACACCTATGGTGTGTGCCAAGCCAAATGTTATAGTTTAGGCCAATTTTCCAAAACCCCCACAGGACATTGTACATTAAAACATTTCATTAAAATGAAAATAAATTTGTATCATGTTAAATTATTTGAACCCAGGACACCCTATGGGTGTTTGGACATATTTGAATTCATATTTTCCAAGTAGACATTTCATTTCTTTCTATAAAATATACCTTGAGCCTTGTAATGGAAATTTCTATGAATTAATGGGTGATATGAAATACGTAAGGTAAAAGGGTTTTTATAATATGAGTTAAATGAAATAATTCCATATATTGAATGTAATGACCTTGACACCTATACATTGTATATCAATTTTCAATGTTTTAGAAAATTGAGTGGAATGACTTGGGTAGGATGACTCACTCATGATGGAATGTTTCTCATTGAGTTGTATCAAATGGAATTGAATATAGTAAATGAAATTCCTGAGAGGGTTATCTAGATGAATTGAATTACTTATGTAACTATTCCTTTGTATATTTCTAAATTGAAATGCATAAGATGTTATAAATTATGAATTTTTGAATTTATCAATCTTCCACCTATATAGATATTGATTTTATGAGGGAGTTAGAGGTGTATTCCTTATACTCTGCATATTTATAAATGTTACGCCTTATCAGTTATGGGGCCAAGGGACCATGAACTCCCTAATGGAAAGAATATGTGAGCTTCTATATAAGGACCCAAGGACTGTGAGATCCTTGATGTAGGGAAAACTATGATACCTTCTTTTTTATTGTTAAGATACTATGAGAGCTCTTTGAGTTGGTCCTTGGTTAGACCATGATTGTTTCCCTATTATTTGATGTTTGAAGGTTATGTACTTATCCATCCCAACATATATATATTTGTATATATAATTATACAATGTATAAGTATATTAACTTTATCAGACATACCAACCTTGTGATGAAGTTGGTTGACCCACTAGGCATACTTTAGGAACCTGAGTTGGAGATTATTTAATTATTCAGCATTGGATTACATTTATGTTATTATATTCACATTGTTTAGCTATGAGCGCCTACTCAGATTACACATAGACACCATTGGTAGGGAATATTGAGATTTTAATCTCACACCTTATTTGGGCTGCCCTTACCTACCAAGATGATTATGTTGCTACATGTACTGGTATGGGTAAAGAACCATCAGCAGTGTGATGATTTTTTCTTATTATCTCAAACATAGAGTAGAGGATTGAGATTATTATTGAAATTATCATGAAGATAACTCTTTACTTTTTTCTATTTTGTACTACATTATAGAATGATTTTATTTTTTAATACATTTATTTATTATTATCATTCCATAAATCTTTGCATCACACACTGCATGTGGGGCTATTGGTTATGTTATTCTATTATCTACTTATTTCGCAACTTGGAAATTTAGTTGATTGTCATTCTTCTGTTGTTTACTACATATGTATATTGTTTTATGCTTCTACTACTCTTTACTATTTTTTATATCCATTGTGTTCCTCTAACATGGGGGTATAGTCTCCCTGTTGTACTACCTATAAACCCTTGCAACTAGTTGGCAGCCCCTCGAATATGAGGAGACGTGTCAGGGGTCATGTGGCCAACCGAGCTTGGGGATCTAGTCAAGTGTCATCTAGGTTTGGGATATCAGATCTAGTTGGGGATGATGAGGTCATTAGAATTGAGGCATGGACCATATGATTTGAGATAGTTTTGGCAATAAAAATTAAGATACATGGTCATAGGTTCACAAGGTGGATGATGATGTCGATTAAGTATGTTTGGGGAATTTCTCTCATCATTTTTCGGATGAATAGATGTTGGAGTCATGTGCACATAGATAGGGCTCAGATCGAGGTGGTGTTGACCACTCCTATGGGTAGAGGGACCGGTAGTTTATATCACTTCGGGGATGGTGTTGATTATCAGATATACTAGGGGTTATAAACATAGAAGGCCTTGTTGATGGTGATGGATCATCAGTTGATGGTGATGAGAACATCAGTTGGGGGATGAGGCTCACTGTGATACTCATTCGTGTTGGTCTAGGACATTGGGAGGACATATATCATCATACCATAGGACGTCGGCTATCAAGATGATGGGGATTATGTTGTATGTAAGGTATCAACATGCCAAAGGAAGTTATGCTCCAAGGTGAAGGATACGTTAATGAAATAATGTCTTTGGGACCAAGAACTTGTTTGGGAATTCATCTAGGATGACAGGTGACATGGTTAATGGAATTATGTCCCAGTGAAAAGACTATAAAAGTAACCTAATGGTGTACCTAGTATGAGACTCGTCAATAGATGAGTTGTGCATTGTGCCATGGATCCTCACGACTTCAGATATAAAGATACAAAAAGAAGTTGTGTCCTGTATATATAATGGGGGTATGTGTTAAGACTTACTGATGATGGATGAAGTAGGTGATTTTTTTTATTTTAGATGATGACCATAAGGTAAGTAAGTTATTTATATAATTTCCATGTACTATTTTTTATTTATATTTAGATACCCCAGCATTTTCAAGGATGAAATATTGGGACACATTGGTGGTGTCCAATGTTGATTTATTTCCACACTCTACATAGTCCCATCAAGAAGAATATATAATTAATGTTTTCATGATCATGTAAGAGATCAAGATTAGGAGATGAACCTTAGTGGTCATGTTGAACCTTTTTACTATGATGTATGGCATCAGACAATGGTTTTTCTTTCATCATATTGTGTTTAATTTTGAGTTCCATTTTTTCATGATGCGTATATATGTATTTACTAATGATCATCTATAAGAGAAATTTTTTATATATTTATGTGTAATACCAGTTATGGATTGTTGTACACATATTAAATTATTTCCTTGAGTAATGATTATTATTCCTATAATATTGTATTTTTCCACTATTTTTATCTCTTATTTCTACTAAGTATGATATTTATTCCACTATTATTTATATACTATTATTATTATCACCACATGAAAATATAGTCTCCCCACTATCACAAATATTAATCATCGCCGGGAGTCGGTATATTTTGGCCTACATAGAGGTGCACCTATAGCCTAGTGGTCAACCAACCAATATCACCATTTAAAGTGGAATTTTGGATGGGGAACTAAAAATGGTATGAAATTAGTTTTCTTCTTTGGGATTAGGTAGAAAAAAATTTCGATACAAATGGTATAAAAGGAAATTTACATTCTTAAATGGTCTTACCATTTGATCTATAGTAGACAAGACACGTGGATATTATCAGGGATGGGTAATGAGATCATGTATGTGTTTTTTATACCTATGTATGGGGAAAACCCATGTTTTTAAGGGTGGGAAATTGATTTTATACGATGTTCTTTTGATAGTTGATTGGATTTCCACCTTGAGTGACATACTTTGGTGTGATATTTATAAATTTTATGGGTTTTGACCCTTCACCTTGTATGACAAGGGAGGTTAATATTTTCCACATGATTGGAACATAGCCACGTAGGCTCATATGATATATGTTTTCATAATATTTTAATTGGGAACCTTGATTGTGCTAAGATGGGTTGGGTTTTTTGATGTTTCAAAAAAAGAATATAAACATTGTTTTCCTATATATACACACTTTGTTGGCACTATACACTCTTAACCCAAGATTATGATTCTAATTAAATATATATTACATTCTATGAGACTACATATACATGTGATATGTGGGTTTGACCCAAATAAGGGTTTTTAGGGATAACAAAAGAGTGTGGGTTTTTTATATTGTCAACAAGGGAAGCTAAAATGGGGTTTCCTTCTTGGGATATTTGGTAGAATTATACTAAACTACCCTTAATTGATATGTGATTAATGAATTTGATGGTGGTAGGTAGGGGTTATGAGGCTAAGTTACTTATGATGGATGAATCTGATGTGGGTTGGTAGGGGGACATGAGATCAAACTATATTTAATACATGGCCTTGATATTAGAAAGTAAGGGGACTTGAGGCTGGATTTAATTAGAAACTGTGCTATAGGGGAGTGTAATAATGGTGAGATATATTGTTACTTATAGATTTCCCTAAATGGGATATATATATATATATATATACTATTATGGTTGTCTGACAGTCATGATTGGTATTCATATGGATGCAACCTAGACGGGTTTTGGTGGACTGTGAGGTGGGAGCAGATTTGGTGCCATATGAGAGTTAACGAGATAAGGCCCCTAAGGGTCGGGGTGTGGCCCCTGATTTTTGGGATTATCATGAGATGTAGGTACATTAATGGGTAAAATATTATGTATAAGAGGGACAAATTCATATGTATGATTTGGTCCATGGAGGGATGTGAAGCTCAAGATGAGCGAGTTTTGCATTATGTAGGGTATTGATTGGGGAGGTTAGGGAGGTGATCCATGTATGGATAATCTGAATCATGAGTTACATTTTCATAAAACACTTTTAATTTAGTGTGAAGGTGTACCACTTACTGTATAGAACTAGATTGAGTTAGTTTGGAATATCCTCAACTAGATCAAGACACATCCAGGCCAGAGGGTGATGCTGGATACATATATGCTCAGAGGACTAGAAATGTGCTGGTGGGATATATATATATAGGTACAGGAGGATAGACAAGATGGACTAACCCAGAAATACTTCAATACAAGAATTTTTGAGAACATCATCCTAGGGACATTGAGGGTAGAGAGATCTAATGAGTTCTTGAACCTCTAGTAAGGAGATACTTAAGCCATGGTATATGATGCCATTTTAATAGACTTTTCAAGATTAACACATTATATGGTCAGGGATGGTGTTTCTTGTGTTAGTTGATTCAAGGATGGCTTGAGGAATTCCATCAAGGACCATGAAGATATCTTCATATGTTCTTCTTTCTCATTGGTGGTAAAAAAAGTGTTGATAGATGTGGTTAACCCGACATGACTGACTTGTTTGAGCCGAGAGATGACATTAGGTGATTTGATTGGTGATTCTTCTAGTATCCAAAAGTGAGGTCATGAGTATTCTTAGAATGGAAGTTGGAAAATTTATTCTATAAGACCATCATGGAGTGGGTCCTCACATGTAAAATTCTAGTGTTGACAACCGTATAATGTCCAGACCCAGTGTGATTGGGCTCAAAATGAATTTTTGTCATACTATTAGATGGGTAATATTGGTAGGATATATTGGAAACCTTATTGGATAGACTTGATCTATAGACTATGTTAGACACAATCATATGTGTTAGGACCAAGTGTAGTACGAGGAGATGGTAGCCGAGATTCTTCTACACGCGAATGTCATGGCTGAAACAGTGGGGCTGAGATATGGGGCATGTAGCTAGTAACTGGATCATTTCCATAGGGTAGCCAGACTGTAGGCAGTTAGACACCTATATTGGTGCACACATCTGATTTACTAGGTTAATAGTATCCTGATGAGATGAATAATGATAGAGGTATGATGTGATGACATTCATAACTATTTCATTTTTGGACTTTTTATGTTTTGGTGCATGAGGTATGTGGATTTTGTTTGGACTAACTATGAATTGGATAGTAGGTTTTAATTTATTTTGATACGTTATATATATATATATATGAGGTGTATTTAACTGAAGACTAATCATTGGAATCGATGCAATGTAGTTACTTTGTGTGTTGTGTAGGGATCTGGGCATTGATCCCATGAGGGTTACGTAAGAGGTGCTGATTCATCAGGATTTTGATGGGAATTCATATTTATGATTGTTACAAGATTGTATGGGGACATGATGAAATGTAGGATTTTTTATGTGTCATGTATGGAACATTTATGATATGTCAATATGATGAAAAGTGGGCTTTGAAGGGTGTTACATAAGACCTTTGCATGTTTTGAGCACATAATGATGTGTAATAATGACAATGCACCATGGGAAGACTTTTAAATAAAAGGATGGTCTGTGGAACCATCAGGATTCTTATTTTGGGAAGGGACATGAGTGGGTAGGTAACACAAAATGGTGGGAGAAAGTTGAGGGGAGTGACATGTGAATTTATAACCATGTTAGATAGGGTTGATGGAATGATATGTGGTTTTTGATATGATATCTTGTTAATGATTTATAGCTTAGAGATGACCTAAGTTATATTGGGGTGACTGTAATGTCTTTATTTTCTGGGCAGGACAAATTTTCCCAACCTATTTGAATTTTTCTATTTAGTGGTCAAGCAAAATATTTTGCTGATAATTGGAACCTAATTTAGGGATTTTAACTAACCCAACGCCGTAATTTATATTGGTTTTAAGGCTCAAAATGTTCCTCGGGGTTTTTAGTGTGTTTTTTGGATCGACCGGTCATGGAAAATCTGTTTTGGGAATGTGCAGAAAAATTCACATGGTTTAGAAAAACCATGCCACCTCCCAGGAGAAACCATGGGACCCTCAAAATGCACTGGGAACATTTTGAGAAATTCTGAAGGAGATGGTGCAAAACCATACATCACCACTTCAATTTTTAGAATAGGTTGTTCCCATGGTCATTTCATGTTCTAGAAAATCATACGCCAGACTAGAAGAGGTAGCTTCCTTAGAAAATGGGATCTACATAGGCTTAACATGATTTCGAAAAATATTACTATCCATGTGAGGTGAAATCCATTTGGAAAGTGAGTGCACATGGTTGTTTCACAGTTAGACAAACTCTGTGGATTAACAATTCTCCTCTTTAAATTTTTTTAATATAACTAAATGTCCCTACCAACATATATGATTTTATTCCTCATTCCTCCCATTAAACTCTAGGAATAGAGGGGGTTTCTCCATTTTTATTTTTCCTAGGAATTAAAACACTCCTTAAACATTGAATCAAATCCTTAATCCCTTGGTGGCAACATATTTGTCACAATCATTGCTTCTATCATGTAGAATTTCTTTTCTATTTATCTCTCTATATTGAGAAATAAATTTGTTCAAGATAATTTACACTATTTTCAATACATTTGAATAAAATGTATATTTTCTCTACTTTTGAGTTGAGTTAGAGGAAAATATAGGATGGTTATATTCCAGTGAGTATAAGTTATATTGTTCCATGATTTCTACATTTTCCTTCAGGTGTTTGATGGGGTGTATTCTATATTTGTGGTGAGGGTTGAAATAGTGAGACCCTAGTAAATTACTATTTGTTTCTTGTTTGATTAATGGAGAGTTATGGAATTTAACTAGTTTGTCCTATCTAATTATTAATTTTTGATTATCATGGTATGTGGCTTCAGAAAAATTGGGAATATTAATCCATTTTCAAGTTTTAATCTAAATTATTTTATTTATGTTAAATTATTGAGTTCTATTAGAATGCAACATGGGGAGATCAAGGATTGAGGTGGTTTGACCACTTGGATTAAGTGAATTAGTTCATCAGGTTGGGTGAGGCCTGGTATATATGGGTGATATTGGACATAGGATGGGACAATGTGTTTTCTTGATTAGGGCATGGCCCACATTATTTGTGATAGTGCTGAACTTCAATATTGAGTGATATGGTCACCAGAGAAAGTGGAGTCATATGATGTTCCTTCGACATGTTTAATGTTAGACTGTCACTATTTTTTGGATATCACACAGTAAGTTCCATGTGAACATTGTCAAAACTCTGATTGAGGTTGTGATGACCACTCATGTGTGTGGAGACCCCCATAGATTATGAAGAATATATAATGGTTTTGACTATTGGATATATTGAGGGTTCTCACTAATGAAATTAAGTCGAATGTTGATAGACCATCCATTGATAGTAATGAGACTGTTGGTTAATGTCTGAGGCTCATTATAATTCTCATGGGCTATTGGCCATGGTATTTAGAGGGTAAGTATTGTTGTTCCTCATGAAAAAATTTATTGATCTGATAGTGGTTATATTAGGGGAAATGTATCAATTTTCCTCGAGATATTTGGATTCGAACTGAAGATTATTTTTATGACATGAGGTATGAGGAAAGTGGTACTTGTTTGGGAATTCTATGTGGATGCCTAGTTTCATGATTGAAGGCATGAGGTGTCAGTGGCATGACTATTGGTGGAACTCGAGTGTTCACCAGGTGTTCGACTCTTCATAGAACGCCTTAATATTTATTCTTGTATCCTTTCCACAATAATTAAAAATATATATAAAGGGGATGGCTACTGTATATATAACTATGTGAACATATTCATACCTACGAGTGATGAAAGAATCATGTGATCCTATTCTTATGAATGAAGAGTGTTAGGGAATCATGTTATTTATTTGATGTGAATTTTCTATGTTTTTTTATGTTCAAATAAATATACATTATCATGGATGCATGATAGGAACACATCAATGGTGGCCAACTGAGATTTATTATCACACCATATATGGCCGATTCAGGACAGGTTTAGAATTTATGTCTCTAAAATCAGGTAAGGGATCAATATCAGGAACTAGAACTTAATGGTCTAGTTGATCCTTTTTCATGGGATGTGTGGCAGGGGATGACGATGATTCTTGTATTAGTCAAATTTTACATTTGAGTTTCTTTAAGTTAATCATTCTTATATATGTATGTACTTATGGTATGCCACTAGAATCCTTGAATTTCTGTTACGTGGTAGTACCTATTATGGCATGTTGTCTATATATGATGTTATTTCCTTTTGGATTTTTTTATTTTTACAATTCTTTTTATTATTCTTCTTCGGTTTTAATCTTTTGTTTCTATTGAGTATGTTTTTATTCCGATATTCTATATAGAGAATTATTATTATCACCACTTAAATGTATAATCTATACACAATCTCCTTTTCATACCCTTGCTTCTCTTCAACAACCTTTAGTGTACTAAAAGGCACCCATATAGCTTAGTAGTCAACCGGACCAGAACATCATTTATGTTGGAATTCAGGTCAGGGCGCTACAACTCTAAGCTAATAGTATTCCCAACTTATGGAGTTTCCCCTTGGATTGGCTGAATATGGAAATACTAGGGGATAGGTAATATTATCAATATCCAATTTCAATAACATCTATATAGTTATTTATTTGACATGTTCAATCCACCTTGTCAGATCCATGGTTCACATGATGTTAGTGTTGGGTTTACTTGTATATTGGTATTTAAAACTATTAATTATATATATTTTTATTTTTGAATTTTTATAGTGTAATGTTTTAAACCATTTACAACCAAATTATCCTTTTAAATAAGTTGAAAACAAATTTTATTTTCTCTTTAAATGATTCATCATCAATTAAAAAATATTTCAAAATATTTTGATATGGTTATTTTTTAAAATGGAAATGTGATGGTTATTTTATAAATTAATTTCAATATATTTAATATTGATTTTAGTTTTAAATGTGTTGTAATGGGAATGTATAGGATACCTAGAGGCTAGGCTTTTGTCACATATATAATATTACAGGTTTATCATGTGATCTTCTTAGATAAATCTCTGATCATTTAATCTTAGTTAGGTTTGGATGGATGTATTATGTCAATACAGTTCACCTAAATGTGGAGATGTTTAGTTGTTGAATTTATCAGGTATTTATTTTTCCTATCCTTATTGTATTTATTACTATAGCCTCCTATTATTTAATGGATCCAATTTCTTTTATTGGTGAATATGTTTTTTTTTATTTTATTATTGTATGTTGATAAGTTTTTCTTTCCATTTATTTTTTTGGTTTTTCATTTATTTTGTACATTATTAAAATGGAATGGAACTCTGGTGATTTGAATGATCAAGTCAAATTTATAGTTGGAATCATATTCTTATTATTGATTCGTTTGGGGAAATCATTTTCAAGGGTATTCATCAAATACTTATCAACATTTTCAATCCCTTGCAGATTTATTATACACCACAAGTATATCATAGGATTACTTTAGGTTCCTAGATTAGGGTGTTTCTATGATTTTTTCATCACAAAATTATATTTTATCCTAGGTTATTGAGAGGTAATATTTTCCATATCAAATCATGTTATTTGAGGTGTTTTTTATATATGAGGTATGATCATCAGTTTAAATGTGGAAGTCTATGATTACATTACAAATTAACATGATTCATAATTGAAATTGAGTTATGAGGGCTATTCAAGTTGTATTTATCTCTCATTTGAGATTGTTTTATTGTTTTTTCTTATACTTGAAGTCTTTTTCTATGTATTTATTTGTTATTTTGTAAATATAGAGGCCTTTTTATAATTTTTTTAATCTGTAATGTGAGAAGGAATAATGTGTTGCACATTAATTCACATATTCTAGAAATTACATGTATATAGGGAGAGAGAATTTGAAACCCATTATTGCATCACCTTGAGATTTTGTGAATTATTTTTTCAAATTAATTTAATCTTTTTGATATTTTTCATTTCACACAGCACTAAGATTAGTTTATTTTTTATTAAAGCACAATATTTGGATTCCATTACAGACAAAACCAAATAATATTTCAGTACCCAAAATATTAATTTTATCTTTCTCTATATGGAACACTGAGGTTATCTTGTGTTATATGCAATAATGAATTTCCATGATGGCTTGTGTAACACTTAGGACCATTCCTTACCTAACAATAGTATGTCATTAAAATGTTTTTATTAAAAAAATAAGACATAACCAAGCCATTAAATTACTAACTATGAAGAGTATTTATTATTTATGAAAATATATTTTTTAAACAAATATAAAATGAATTCATAAGTTACTAACTAATTAGAAATAGATATAAAAACCAATTGAATATAAAAGAAAACTATTATTATTTTTATAGTGAGAAATATATTTTAACCTAATAAATTAAATTAATTAAAACTAGTGAATGATATTAATTTAATATATATGTTTTACATTCAGTCAAATATTATTTATATTCATCAAATATATTGGATACACGTAAGATAAGAACAAACCCAATTTTATGAAAAAAAAATTATTTTTTATATGAAGGTCGTTTTACCGCCTTTTAATAGAGAACCCATTTTAAATACCAGTTTTTGAAATTTTGTAAAAATAATATGTCAAAATAAAATTCATCTTTAAATTTGAAATATAATATTTAGGTTATGATATTTTTTTGGTATTTTTCTATAAGGTTTCGTTTTATAATGAATAGTTTAAAATACTAAATTTCATTATAAAACTAATTTTCATCTAATTATTTTATAAAGTTAAATTATTTTTTAAATTGTATAAAAAGTTTCATTAGATAATATTTCTATCAATTAGTATAATTTAGGTCATTGATATCAATTTCACTTTGAAATTGTGTACAAAAACTTAGCAATCTTTTCAATGTTTTTACTTTAAAAACCCACATTGTCAACCCGACTACGGGATTAATTTAAAATTAATTTCTACCACCATTGTTATTATAATTTGGAAAAAAATAATATTTTGAATATAATAATTTATAATATCTAATATGGTCAACATTTGTTTTGACAAAAATTATTATTGAAAGTAATTAAAATTTATTTCATCGATTAATGAAAAACTAAGCTTAACTAAGGAATAAACCTCACATTTAAGACCCAAAATGACTTATAAACTTCTCTAAAAACTATGGTATGTCCATGATTCATCCATTCGCCTTCCATTATTTAGTTTCATTGTTTTTTATGACTATTATTAGGTAAAAACGTGTGTACAACTAACTTGTTTTAAAAAATGCCAAGTGTGTCCTTTCCCTTCCCTATAAAAGGCCACCAAATATCTATCTTATTCGCACCTATAAAACTGCAAAGGTTCTTCCAATAAACTCCCAATACACATAAAAAACCCCTACCATACTCCTTCTAGAATCCATTCAGAAATAAATTCTTTAAAGGATTCTATTCATTACAAACTAAAAACAGATACCCGATTAAGAGGTAATGGCTTCTCTCAGGCTCCTTTCTTTTATTTTCCTTCTCCACCCCATAAAATCTCTTTATTAAATGATTGTATCATAAAACTTGTATCACAAAAATACTCATATGATTTCATGCTACGGTTTTATCTTATACTTGAACACCTCCATTTAATGGGTAACAAACATACTATTTATGTGTACAAAAAACTTCAACCTCACAAAATGATGATTGTCTTGTTTTCCTTACAGCCTCTCTTAGTGGAAATTATGATGGAACCTATGTTTATTTATTTCATATGTTATATTTATTATGTATTTATGCTTCATTATTCCTTTATACAACACATATCTTTTTCACATTCCATTTTGTGTTAATATGATAATTTCATTTGAGGAAGTGTGAACTACTATCTCCTCAAAGCGATATGATTCGTTCACACACTAAATTGATTGTATTAAAGATGGTTTTAGTGACTATATATGATATATATTATATACTAAACCAACTATAATAAATATATATATACATATAAATATATATATATATATATATATATTACTTTCTTTCCTTCAACATGACAATTAAAAAGAAATAGCGGTTATGAGTACCCATGACCTACTGTCTACATGAACTGTGAAATCAATTTCATAATTATATATTATATAGATTATTATAATACATATATAATTTATATATATGATATTAATATCATATATTAATTTATTTAAATGATGATATAAATCTAAGGAAGAAATATTTAACAAATTAAGACAAATGCAAAAAACAAAGCGAATATTACCCGAAGTGTAACCTTAACATGAAATTATTAATAGTAGAATAATATATTTCCATAATAAATATATATTTGGTATTATATATAATAATATTTTTCTTAAAAATATTTATAAACATTTATATTTATTATACAGGTGGTTTTAATGATTATAACGATAGTAAAGACACAAGCTAAGGGGGTTTCATCTCAATTTTAATTTCCTTGAGATACATGCTATGATTGCCACTATTTACTTTTTTTGTGGTGTATTTATGTCCCATGATTGTATTATATTTATCTTACACAAATATTTCAGGGTATTAGCATATAAATATTTCAATCTTTCTTTCTTGGTGTTTATGTTTCCAGGGTTACAAAAATGTTAAAATAGTTTGGTCGCAATTTTCTTTCTTTGAGACACCTATTTTGTTATTCAGCTAAATTCTATTTTGAGATGTATATAATTAAATTTTACAAGTAATATTCTAATATTTAATCTTTTCATAATATTTTATTATTAATTTTTTTTTATTTTTTTACATGGATAGTATGATCCCAAGTTACTAAGTTATAAGAGTGTATTCAGACAATCTCCCTGGTTTTTTAGGTTGTTTATGTTTATGATACATTTAATAAAATATTCTGATCCATATCTCAATAAAATTCATGAAATGTATTATCATATGGTTATTAATTATATATTCATGTATTAGTACCATATTTCAACTATTTTTTACATAATATTAGAAATCCTGACTTTACCATCTCTTTAGTCAGAAATCTATGTTTTCTAAAAAGGGTTACAATAATATTTTACTATTATCCTAAAGTATTTAAAATAAGTTTTTACCCATTTTGCATTTTACTAATGTCTTCAAATTAATATTTTGGTTTCACTCTAAATTAGTCATTTCTCTAATTTTTTTACCGTGAAAAGGCAATGTTCTTTTTACCTCGTACAACATGTATGAATTTACCTGCCATCAATTACTTGATTTCTTCCTTTCAAGATTTAAATATTAATTCTTAGGATTTTTTTAAAAGATATGTTCAAGGAAATTGTTTTCAAAATGTTAGGAAGATTCTTTTATATGTTTTTAAGGAAAATGGTTTTCAAAAGGTCTTGTGTTTTAAATAGCCTCTTTCAATGAAGAATGAATATTTACCTCAAGAAATGTTTTCAAAATATCCTTCCATGTTATTTTCCATCTATGATAAGATCCATTGATGTTACTAATTCCCTTATAAGAAATGATACAAAGGTTCCATTCATATTCTTTCTTGAGTGGTTTATGTTTTCATGGAAATATTATTAAGACAACCATTTCACATTCACATGTTTTATGCTTTTGTAACCCACTTCTTTTCATGGGTAATACTTTCATGATGCGATTATGAAACATATATATTTTCATAGGTTATTATGTGATGAAATTTTAATGATACACATTTAATTTCATGGTTTATGATTTCATGTTTATAAAACTTATCTCTTTTTATGGGCTATGATATGATTATAGTTTTATTATCATGTGGTACATGTAGGAATGATTTAATTATGAGATGGGTGGGATATAAATCTCCCTACAATGCATTGTGTAATGATATGTAGTATATGATCTCAAAGGGTACTTGGGTAATATCACAATCCTAAAAAAGAAATGTTACATGGGTTATATCCCAATACTAAGAGAAAAAAGTAACACATGTTGTAGACCAAGATTGAAAATAATAAGGTACATGGGTTATATCCCAAGACTAAAATAAATAGGGTACATGGGTTGTATCCAAAGCCCGAAAATAATATGGTACATTGGTTATATCCCAAGCCTAAAATAAATAGGGTATATGGTTTATAGACAAATACTAAAAAAAATAACATACATGGTTTGTACCCCAAGACTATATGAAAGAGTGTACACTAGTTGTTATCCCATGAACAAAGTAGGTACATGGGTCATATCCCAAGATTAACATGTTATAAAGGTCTTAGCAGGGATTATGAACATAAAATTTTCTATTCTTATGTGTATGCCTCAAATTACTTGTTTTATTCCTATGTTATTCTGTCATGGTTTATGTTATTTATTTACTTATGATTCACAACAAATTAAATTTTAATATTTATTATGATCTCTAATATGCATAGTATGATCTTCAAATGTTAAGAATAAGCTCTATACCCTTTGATTCAGGTTATTCTTACCAAATTCATTTATTTACTTTTACTGAGGATATGAGATCCCCCATTTCTTATGTTTTCTTTCCCTGGGGTATGAAGAAATTTTTAAGGTACAATTAATAAAGGTGGACATATTTATGGGAATTTAGAAGATATTTAACCATGGTCGAAGATTTTGATTCCATGTTTCCAATTACACTAGAATATTATGGACCTCAGGCATGTATTTTTGTAATGTTTTGAATATTCATCTAAAATTATGTCATATCCATTTATGTTAAGCTTGGTTCATTATAGTTGGTATAAAAGGAAATATTTATCCATTCTTTGGAAACTATGATTAGAAATCCTTATTGATATACCAAGTAGTATTTATAAAAATACATCTAGGTTTGTCTCTAATGATAATTATATGGATAAGGAAAAGTATAGAAAAATTCACAAGAATTTTGGTAAATGATAGAGCGAGGTTTCTCCTATAGATACATCTTTTTTTATACTACAAGTGGGCATGGCTTTGGCACAAATGTACATTGGAGTAACAACTTCGATAAGATTTTCTCGTCCTAACTTTGGGTAATTTGGTACACAAAAATCACCCTTTCTGCACACATGGTATGACACTCCTGAGGGATATGGTTTTGGAATTCACAAAATCTTCACAAACCCTCATGAAGTATTTAAATATAATTTCGATATGAATAATCTTGGATAAACATAAGGCCTCATATATTATTGAAGGTTTCATAATTTAGACAACTTATAAGTGAGTTTTCATGATTATGTGTTTCCTTTCTATGATAATTTTTTCTTACACTCTGTTTTTTAGATTTTGTTAGTGATTGGAACCCAAAGGAACCACATAATTAGTGATTGTGAAGGATAATGAAACAATTTTTAGCCTAAGGATCCAAATTCCATGGGATATTGAATGAAAATCATTATTTATATCCTCACACAACTCTCTCAAGATATGAATCATGATGAAATTATAAATGATATAGATAGGGAACTGTGTTCAGTTATGTCCTTCATGAGGAAACATTAAACTTCCTTTAGAGGGTCTTCTAATACACTTGTTTCTAAACATTTTATTAGTAACATTGAAAATATATTCTCTGTTTTCTAGTTTTCATATCATGAAAAATTAATTCTGTCTATTTTTCTGTTAGAAGTTGAAGTAGAATATTGGTGGTCTCTACAAATAATATGAGAAAGATAGATGAAATAGAATCCCTGTATTTTTTGTGAGTTGAAGAAATTATTCTTCATTATATAATTTCCTTGTGTTCTTTATATGAATATGGGAAGGGAATTACATGAGTTGAAGAAAAAATATGGTGAATCTTTTGGTGACAATGAGGCTAATTTCACAAGACTTGTGAGGTACCCTTCAAGAAATATCATCCAACCAGAAAGTATGGTTGAGAGATTTTTCAATGGATTAAAGCCAAGTCTAAGAAGGGAATTGGTCAAAATATATTTCTGTAGATATGATGAGATTTTTCAGTGTGCAATCAATGTTGATATAATGTTTTGAGTTATGTTACACTCTCATTGTTTTAACAAGTAGAGTAATATGGAGTTAAAAGTAAAATAAACAAACCATGGGGATAAGAATATAATCCTTAGATTTCTCTCTTAGGGTAAAAAGAAGAATGGTTGGAATTGTATTAATGGTACTAGTAAGTATTTTAATTGTGGAAAGGAAGTAAATAAAGAAGAAGAATTCCTAAGTTATTGGGAATATCTTTATATGTTGTAAATATTGAAAAACCCCCTCTACATAAACGCACCACAATTTATTGTTTCATCTGAATGGAGTTTTGGAATTTCACTAAAAAGTGCCCATATCCAAGGGTTGATAATGGTGATCAGAGCCAAAAACCTATGATGACAAAGGAAAAAATGGAAAGAATAATAAACCATAATTTATGATGTGAGCCATGGTTATTGGAGAACTCTATAGTGTGTAATTTCCTATGGTATTTTTTAAAAATATGGTCTTTGAAAATGTTGTTAATCCTTTAGTAGAAATTGTTATGAGACTCAGAATATATTATATTTCAACTTGATTTTGGATTAATAAAATCAAGTTGATTTTGTAGATTTACAAGGGTGAAATCAATCTTCTAAAAGAAAATTTTTTGTTAAAATACAAGTTCCTATTTAACGAATAATGGGTGAACTATATTTTGGAAGCATGTATGCTTTCAATAAGGAATTATGGGAATTCAAATTTTGATAATTTTCACAAGAGAACATATTATGAAGGTATTCACATGTTTTTCATGTGATGACACATGGTCAATCAATTTTAAGCTAATTTTATGACCTTAATTCTAAATCAATGAATTTTCAAATTTCTAAAGGGTTATATGGTTAATAAATTATGGAAATATTAAGTTATAATTAGGATTACGTTTTGTGAGAATAAAGTATTATCATACCATGTGAGGATTTATGAATATTGGATAGCCTGTTATAAAAATGTGGTGGTGATTATAACTAAAGATAGATGGGATGTAATATCATAGATCCCATGATATGTTATTGCTTCAAGAATGAATATTTTACATTCCTTTTTGGAGAATGAGGTGAAGTAGATCAAGGATCAACAAAGGGAGAGGTTGTAATAAAATAAGAAAAGTATATCTTTTGAGGGAAATTAATTTACTTTAGAAAATTAATCATGAATCCAAAAATGTTATCCCCGTACCTATAATTTTGAGGAACTAGATAGTCCCTTAGTTCATATCAGATTAATGGCTTTCTGATTGTTAACTTTCTCCTAACATTTTTATATATCACTCTCTATCAGAAAATGATAGTTAGAATATTATTATATTTTTATGTTTTTCCTTACCACTTATGTTTCCTTATAAGTAAACCTAGCTATATTCTACTTTGAGTAACCATTGTGGTTCCAACATTCCCTTTTTAAGGTATTTTTTAATATTTATTTTTACGATGTGGGTTTCAATATATGAAACACTAAAATATTAAACATTTGATATCCTAGAGGAATTTTAATGGTAAAATTTATTTTAAGAAGTTTATAATGTAACACCATAAAATTGTGTTATATTTTTCAAAATAATTTAATCTTTTTGATATTTTTCATTTAATGCAACACAAAAAGTTGTTCATTTTATATTAAAGAACTATCTTTGGCTTGAATTATATACAAAACCAAGTTAATTGTGCACTTCAAGAAACATAAATTTTATATTTATATACAAAGAACGCCAAGGTTAGCTTTTGTTTCGTGCAACAATTACTTTACTCACAGGCTTGCATAAAAAACATAACTGTTTTTATCGAACAATAGTGTATTATTATAATTATATTATTTAAAATAATAAGACGTAACCTAGTCGTTCAATTAGTGTTTATGAATAGTATTGTCTAATTTATGAAAATATGTGGTTTAAAAAATATAATATGCATTCATAGGTTATCAATAAATTTGAAAGGAATATGAAAACGAATTGAATATAAAGGAAAGTATTATTATTTTAATAGTCATAATGTAGTTTTACAACCTTTTAAGGGAAAACAAATATTAAATACCAATTTTAGAACATTTATAGACTTAATATGTAAAAATACACTTCATATTCTAGATAGAAACATAAATATTATGTTAGGTTATTTTTTTGGTATTTTTTGTAAGATTTCATTTTTAATGAATAGTTAAAAATACTGAATTCTTTTTCAAAACTAATTTTTTGATATAATTTATTTATAAGGATAAATTATATTTTTAATTAGTTTCAAAGTATAATTTTTTAATATTTTTATTAATTAATATAATTCATGTCATTAACCTCAATTTCACTTTGAAATTGGGTATAAAAACCTTGCAAATACTAGAATGTTTTTACTTTAAAACCCTGCTTTGTTGGTCAGACTGCCAGATATATTTTAAATTAATTTACTCCACTTATATGATTAGAATTTTGAAAAATGGATTGAATATTTGGAATCCTAATAATTTACATTTTATAATAAGGTCAAATTTTTTTTGACCAAAAATATTAGTGAATGTAATTAAAATTAATTATATCAATTTAGGTAAAACTAACGTTAACTAAGGACTAATCCAAATAGTTAAGACCCAAAAAGACATATAAAATTTCTTAAATCCTATTTTATGGAAATTATTAGGCCATTAAACTTCCATTATTCAGTTTTTTTGGTTTGTTATTACTTTTTTTAGGTAAAAACATGGGTACGCCAAACTTGTTTATAAAAATGACAAGTGTGTCCTTTCCCTTCACATTAAAAGGATACAACATCTCCCTATTCTTCAAACCTCTAAAACCACATAGGCTCCAAAACAATATTCCCAATAATCTTACCAACATCCCCCAATTTCTCATTGAATCCTCCCTTTGGTAATATAGTCTTCAATGTAAGCCTTTTGGCACAAACAAAAAGGAGTTACCCAATTAAGAGGCAACACCTTCTCTCAAACTATTTCTTATGATTTTTCTTATCAACCCCTCCACTCTCTTTATGCTATTTTTTTATAAAAAAAATAGTATCCTAAATATACTATTTTGTTTTTATGTAGTGTTTTTGACCTAAACTTACAAACACATCCATATAATGTGTAACGAACATATTGTTTATGTGCAATATGAACTACTGCCTCACAAAATGATGATTATTAAAAAATAAATTCCGTCTATCATGGTAGAAATTATGATAGGGAGTCTATTTATATATATAATATATTTATTTATTATTTAATTAAAATTATTTATCCCATTTTACTACACATATATGTTTACTTTCAATTTTGTTTTATTATGAAAATTTTGTTTGAGGAAGTTTTGACTACTGCCCCCTCAAAGCGATATGATTCATTCATACACTAAATATATTGTATTGAGGATGGTTATAGTGAATAAATATGATATATATGATAACATAATGATTTTTTAATAAATATATATATATTTATACAAATTAATATCTTTTACTTTCTTTATTTTAACAGGATAATTAAATGGAAACAATGTTCATGCATACGTATGACCTACAATCTCCATGAATGGTGTAATCCATTTGAAACATATATTTTTTAATGATTATTATAATAAAAATATATTTTATATACATGATATTTATATCATGGTTTAAATTATAGAAATTATGATATAAGTATAAGGACCAAATAAATAACAAATTAATATACATGTGAAAAATAATGTGAATATTACTCAAAGAATAACCTTAACCTAAAATTGCTAACAAGTGGGTAATATAAAGTCATAATTAATACATATATGGTATTATATATTATAATGGGGTTATTTAAAATATTTATTATAAATTTATATTTTTATATAGGATGTTTGAACGAGTAAGACATGTGTAAATACCCAAGGTAATGGGATTTTATCTCGCTTTTTATTTCCGCAATATATATGTTGTATTCCACAATCATTAATTTTTGTGGTGAATTTACTACATATGATTGTATTATATTTATTTTATACTAAAATTTATGGGTAATTACATATCCATTTTAAGATCTTTATTTCATGGGATCTATGTTTCAAATGTTACCAAAATGGTAAAATAGTTTTCTTTGAATTTGTCTTCATCGAGACTCGTGTTTTATTATGAACCTAAATTTTCTTTTTTGTTTTATATAATTTCATTTTGAACATTATATTATGAAATTTATTCTTCTATTGATATTTTAATCTTTATTTACTTTCCTTTTCTTACGTGGATAGTATGGCCCCAAGTTACCAGGTTATATGAGTTTATTGAGAAAATCTCATCTCTTTTGGAGATTGTTTATGTTAATGCTTCCTTTGAGAAAATATGACCCATATCTCAAGAAAATTCAGGAAATTTATTCTCTTATAGCCATTAATGATATATTAATGTATTGTTATCATATTTCTACTCTGTGGTACATAAGATAGTTAAGAATTTATTTTTAAGAGAGCCTGACATTACACTCTCTTCGGTCGGAAATCTATATTTTTTAAAAAGGGTTACAAAAATATTATATTATTCTCCTAAAATTTGTAAAAGATGTTTTTACCTATTTTTTTCTTGTATCAATGATCTCAAAGGAAAATTATTTTCATTTTTTGAATGATTCATTTTTCTGACGTTTTCACTATGCAAAAGGAATATTTTTTACCTAATATGACATGTACGGATTTACCCACTGTCAATTACTTGAATATTTATTTTCGTGCTTAAAAGGATAATTTTTAATAAAATATTTTTGAAAGATAATTTAGAGGAAATAAATTTCAAAAAAATTTAAATCTTCTTTTATATGTTTTTATGGAAAATGGTTTTCAATTGTTTTATGTTTTAAATAACATTTTTCATAGAATAAAGGATGTCTACCTTAAGAAATGTTTTCAAAATATCATTCCATGATATTTTCCATTTATGATGACATCATTTTATCTTAATAATACCATTGTAGGAAATTATCCAAAGAATCTATTTATATTCTTTCTTGAGTGTTTTATGTTTTGATGGAATGATTCTTAAGACACCCATTTTACATCCTTGAGTTTTATTCTTTTGAAACATTCTTCTTTTCATAGGTTATGCTTTCATAAAGTGAATTTTAAGCCTATATATTTTATAATATTATGATTTGATTAAATTCTAATGATACCCATTTAGTTTCAGAGGTTATGATTACATGTTTATAAAATCTATCTCCTTTTATGTGTCATGATATAATGAAAGTTTTATTATCTTATGGAACATGTTGGAATGATTTTATTATGATATGGGTTAGACCTATATATCACTCTAATTAATTAGGTAACTATGTGTATTATAAGATCCCAATGGGTACATGGGTTTTAGCCCAAGACTGAAAACATGAATTAAATTAGTTGATGACCAATCCAAGAAGAAAAGGTGTACACAGGCTGTAGCCCAAGACTAAAAACAAGAAGGTACATGGGTTGTCTCCCAAGACTAAAATAAGGAGGTTATATAGGTTTATCCCATTTCTAAAAATAGAAGGTACCCGGGTTGTAGCCCAATCCTAAAATAAATAGGGTATTTGGATTGTAGCCCAATCCCAAAAACAATAATGTATAAGGGTTGTAGCGCAATCCTAATTGTAATAGCATACATGGGGATTTAAACCAATCTTAAAAGAGGTACATGGGTCATAGACCAATAGTAACATTTTATAAAGGTCTTGGTAGGAATCCTTGACATAAAATTTTATATTCTTATATATATGCCAAAAAATTCATGTTTTATTACTATGTTATGATTTGATTGTTGAAATAATTTGTTTATATATTATTCATTACTTATAAATTTATTGTCTTTTTTATGATCTCTAATATGCAGTGTATGATATTCAAATGTTATGCACAAGTTCCATACCCTTTTGTTTATGTAATGCTTACATATTTCATTTATTAACCCTTATTGAGAATCTGAGCTCACCGCTTTCTTATGTTTCCTTTCCCCAAATTGTGAAGAAAGTTTTTAGATATAAGTACCAAAGGTGTAGATCTTTAGTGGAGATGTTAAATATCCTTCACCATGGTAGATGCTTTTTTTCCCATATTTCCAAAGACAATAAATTATTATAAGCCTTGGGAATGTATTTTTATAATGTAATGAATATTCATCTAAAATGAGTTAATATCTACACATGTTATGATTGGGTCTTTATAATTATTTAGTATTTCATGATTGGAATAGAGTTATCCAAACAATGTTCCAAAACCATATGAAGCTATGTTTTGCATTGAACTATTTTATTTTGGTATTTTATTCCATTTTATTTTCATTTTATCTTTTCATTATAGGTCTAGGATGTATTAAAGAGTTTATTAAGAGACATTTTTTGTGTTTAAGTTCATGTGATTTTGGTTTTATAATAAAAAATCAATTTTTTCTATTTAAGGAGATAAAATTTATGAAAACAATGTAATTTTATAAATGTTCTAATATTGAAAAAATGGATATATTTTTATGACTTGAATCAATAAAAATGGTAGTTGGGTCCCAAAAATATAACAATGTTTTTTAATATTCTTTATGTATTTTTTATATATTAAGAAGTTATAAATGTTTTGAAAAAATATAAATTTTTGAAGTTGTATGTTTTAGGTATTAAAATTTGTTTTTAGAAAGGATTGACATAAAAATAAAAATAATTAATTCAAATAACATTTATAATATCACTTGGATTCAAAATTGATTCAATTTTTCATATTTTGGGATTAGTTTGTGAATTTATATTACAATTTATTAGATTATTATTTCAGGATTATTTTTTATTTATTTATTGTTTCACTTAATTTTAGAGTACACACACACCAAGTGTATATAGACTCTCATGATGGAGATATTAGTGGTTGACAACATATATAAAATCTGGTTGATCACGATTCCATTAATTTGATTATTCTATATTCTCTTGTTAGGGATAATTCTCTTTTTCATATCCTAGTTCAAATTTATATTTTCATCCTATAGTTTCCAAATTGTATTCCTCTTTATTTCTTTAGGAAATCAGACTCTATATGAGTATAATAATAGGTATTAGTTAATTTTGAGATACATTTTATCCAAATATTAGTATTTCTACTATATTTAAACTATCATTATCTATATTGTATAGTCCAAGTTGGAATTAGTGGAATTCCATTATTTAGAAAAAAACATATAATTACCTCTTTTTAGAAGGTCTCAAATCTCTATTCAATAAATTTCATTTCCCTGATTCCATGAATATGTTGAAGTCCAATGAAATGTTGGTATGTAGTAATGAAGATAATAAGCATTAGTTTATTTTTAGATCTTCAATGAACTCATGATTTATCTTCTTAAAATAGATTTATATTTTTTTAGAATATCATTATTTTAGAGGAGGGATTTAACCAAATAATTTTTCGGATGTGTATTTTTTGTCCTTCAAAAGTAATGAAGTGGCGGTGAAGTATATATTTGGAAAACAAGTTTGGTTTTATTTTTCACCATTAAAGATAATTTATCCCCAATTATAGAGAAATTATTGGAAGACCGTAATTTCATTATTTTTTCCGCATGAAGTAAGCCACTAGGTGGCCATTAAAGTGGGATGTCAGGGTATATAAATCCTTCACTTTTTAAAATAACCTATACATATTGTTTCTATATATTATTTTGGAACTTAAATAATTTTTTATGGAATTCAATCTTAAGAGAGGATTATCCATATATACCCCTTCAATGTATCCCAAATATTGACATACTAAACATGATATTTATTGTAAATAAACATATCATAGTATCCTAGAGTCGATGGTAAATATATTTCATTAGAATAATATACAATGAAACACATCTTAGAGGACCTTATAGTTTAATATTATTTGTAAACTAGATAAATACAATAAATTCTCATCACAATTGAATGAAAAAATATGTAATATTTTCTTTGAGAACATTGTATTTCCCCTTAGTATATCTCCTCATATCGTTTAAAAAACACTTAATGTATCTTGGAAAAAATATATCCTAAAATTATTTGAACTTATATTATCATTAAGGGTATGAGTAGAATGTATGATATCATTAATAAATAATAATAATCAATATGTAATTGTAAGTAACTGAAACACATTTGATTTAAATAGTAACTTTGGAATAATATAATAGGAATAAATGATGATCAAATAAATCCATATAAATAATCACATGAGGTAAAACTTATATATGGATACTATTACAAATAAAATAACAAAAATTAAATCAATAACTATTTATATAATTAGATAATTCATAATTTTAGGCATTCGAAACAAAATATCAATACCTTTCACAGGATAGATTAAATGGTTTTTTCAAATCCCATCAATGCTAGAAAACTTCTTTTTCTCATCAGATCTGTCGATGCATAGAGGGTGTATCTATAACTAGGTCCCACCCAAAAATTAATAATTCTAACACATTCCTCATATTAAAGGGGTGAAATTTAGTCAAAATAAACATTCTTATTTTAAAAATAACATTTGAAATGTCAATACTTACCCCAATCAAATAAACATAACCATAAATCATCTAGAATAATATGGTTAATGGTAAAAAATTTAAATCTTCCGAAAAATTAGAGATAAAACTTATACATAAATAATAAAGATGATATCAATAAAACATATCCCTAGGGGTAATATCTATAATGAAGGGTTCATGTTGTGAATGAATAGAAATTCCCTAAAAATTTGCATAAAACATTTAGAGGGAAATATCCTTTATAATTTCAAAATAACGTTATAAATTAAAAATTTCACAAAAAAATGTTTATAATAAATTTATTTGAAAATTTAATTTTTAAAAATATAAAATAATATTTAAAAATTTTTGGGGTCATGATGTTAGAAAATTATATTTTTGGTATACATGTTAAAACAAATATTTCAAGAACATTTTTAGTAAAATAAAAAACGGCATTTTTTTGAGAAATTAAATGATGATTCATTTCAAAGAAATATTAAAGAAGTAAAAAAACATAAAAAAATATTAATTTTTAGTGTTAAAATATTTTTTAAAAATATTTTTATAAAACGTGTATTTTGATGAAAAAATTATTTTTGAACAAAGAGCTAAATAAAGCCTGATTTTCAAAAACAAATATTTTATCCATTATTTCAAATAACAAAGTGTTTAAAAATTGTACTATTAATTGAATAATTCATGAACCACAATAGTTTATGAAAATATATTGGTTTCAAGATAGTAATACTAAATAATTCCCCTAATGGATACCTAAACAAAAAAAACCTCGAATAATGTGAAATAAATCATCACCACTTTGGAAACAACATAATCATAAGCACTATAAAAGAAATAATAATCAATTGAAACATAAACTACCCTAAGGATGAATCTATTGATTATATAACATATTAATGGTGTAGTATATACACCGAAAAAAATAAATAAGTAGGGAATATAACATATGTATCATGGAAGAAAAACCGGGATGAGAAACCCTTACCATAGATCTGATTTACAATGTATGTGTTCCAAACTCTGGTATAAAAAATATATATTTTTGATAAAAATATTACATATCCACAATAATATTTTTCATGGAATATATGATATACTTATTGTAATTTACGATCAATTTATTAATAATTCTTTCGAAAATATGATGTTTTGGGTGATAATTGATTTATTTTCCATGTATGTTTTGCTTATGTAATTTCATTCCTTTTATATTGATCATGGATAAATATAATCTAGAATATTAACCATGATAATAATATAATATATATTTTTTATATATTTATTTATATTAATATAATAATGTTTCATATTTTTAATGGGTTACACCATTAATGATGATGGAAGGCCGTATATACCTATGAACATTATTTCCATTTTTCTCTGTGGAAATAATTAAATGAAAATAAATATTAATTAACAATTAATGAAATATTATCCTGTAATATATATCATTTTTATTAATTAAATATATATTTATTACCAAATATGTAAAAATAAAATAAAAAACATTTCACATCACTATATGGAGGTAGTGATCCACATGTACATAAGAGAAATGATATTTATTTCCAATGGATGGGAAGGTATGATGATCTATGTGATATTATATTTTAATAATTATGTTTAGTTAATAAATATCACATATATTAAATAAAATTAATCTCATTACCTTTCATTTAAAGTGTTGTAGAAAAAATACTCACATCGCTTCGTGAGGCAGTTGTCCTCCATACACACGGATGATGTTTTCGTATCCCCTAAATAATGGAATGTAATAAGGTATATGTGAGATAATAATTATAAATGTATAATAATTTCACAAATATAATATAATTACGTTAAATATATCATATATTCATCCTTGAATTGTGTTAAAGGAAAATTAATTACATTGGTTCCTGAGGTAATGGTCTTCCATACCCACAATTGATTGTTTTGTTCCCCATTTTGTGGAAGTGGAGAGAGATGTGACTTATGAAATTAACATAATAACATCTAAATATAAATGATATAATTTTTTATTATATAATCATAGTTTAATAATGTTTGAAACACATGGCGAAGAAATAAAACAAATACACGCATTTAGGAATTTTACCGCCTCATTAGAGAACCTATATTAGTTTATACATAAATCCTTTATTTTCATTAACCACATTAATAATTTTTTTTATTGTTTTCGATATTGATTATGGTACAAAATTTAGTTGAAAAAAAATAAGATAATTTAATTTATTATTTTTTCAAATACAGAATCCATTTATTTCAAATTTAATTCACAGAAGTGTAATAATTCAATTTGATATTAAACTGTAGACACGATGAAAGAGTAGTTTTTGAATGAGAAAATTCATGTAAGTATAGAATGTTTATATTGTAAAATTCAATATTAAATTTTTTATAATTACACAATATCGTTAAATTTTAATATATTTAATATTAATTTAAATTAAAAATAATTAATAATATAACCTGAAATTATAAATTGTTCAATTAAAAAGGATTTTTAAATAAAAACTAAATTTTAAATACTTATCCAAATATTAATCATTTCAGAAAATTTTCAATCATTCACTAAATTATAATTTTTACATTTTTATTTCAAAAATGAAGTTATTTTTCTATTATATAATTTATAAATTTGATAAAATTTAATTTTAAATTATTTTCATACAGCGTGAGTAGTCTTCCTTTTATAAATATAAAATTTTTTCCAAAACATTTATTTTTAATTAAAATGGTTCTTATTTTATTTATAATCAATTGTGAACCATTTAATTTATTTTATATATGTGAAAAGCATATAATCTTTTAATATTGTTATTATTATTCACACCCACCAACTTAATGTCTATATTATACTAGTCATGTTTAAATAACAATATTTTAATAGTGTTTTGCTTCTCCTTTAGACTCGGTGTTGTGTCCATTGCAATCAATCAAAAAGAGTGAATTAATTTAAAAATAAATATATCCTAGTGTCATTGAGTTTTACCTTCTAATATATAATTGGTGATTCATGTCATATTATCTATCATATAATATCTTCTTATCTTAAAATATTGGGGTGTTACATTCTACCCCTTTAATAAATTGCATCCTAGAAATTTTATCTTGATCTATGTAATTAATTGTTTGACATTTGAAAATATACTTATTGAAACCCCACATCATAAAAAGGGTTAATAAAATGTCTTTATGATAATATATGAAGGGAAGTATGATGTTTATATGTATTAATACATACTAGGTTTCCAAATAGTTTAACATTGGTGGAAAGTAAAGATATGGACATGGAAGAATAACATAAAAAATTTTGGGGAGTGGTGGAGGTAATTGAACAAAATAAAGTGAATGATATTGAAAATTGAATAACCAAAAATCCATAAATCTATGATAAATAAAAAGGAAATCGGTTCAACAAAAATGAACGTATTATGATAATATGTTTTCTTCAATATCCCTTTTCATAATGTTTAATAATTCAATTACCATATAGGATAAGAATATATAAAAATATAATTACATTATCTCTTTCTATTTCATTGGTAGTATTTCATCTTTTGGTTGTTCTTCAATCAATACCCACTTCCTTTCATTCCCCAATAAATGAATATCCAAAATGATTTTTTATTCATTAAGAACATTTATTATATCACTAAAAAATTTAATTCCTCTTATCTATATATATTTTCCGAAACCAATATAGTTATATAAGATTATCAAATAACACCTAATTATTAACTAGATATATTCCATATGAATTTAACTTTATACTCGTCCAAAATTTGTCTGTCCAAATTCAATGTCCAAAAATATTGATGTTAGGTCACTAAATCAACATTATATTTCCCAGATAACATAATGTTTCTCAAATAACACATTTCACATATGTGAATATCACCATCATCATAAAACATTAAAGAAAACATGAATTCTTCCAAAAATAAAATATTAGATTATCAAATATATACCCTAAATCCAAACTTGTAGTAAACTTCAGTTAATATAATAGTACCCATAAATTCATATACCAAATTCAATGTCACCAATACTATACCATAAAAATATACTTATCTTTCTTTTCCTAGATAGTGAAAATATTCTTGGTTATCTTCCATCAATCATGTTCTTTCCAAGAAGTAAAAATTCCCACTGAATCACTTTTCATGATCCTTAGTACTATTTAACAAATAATCTATAATACTTGAAGAAAAAGGTACTTCATTACAACCATTATAAATTTCATAATCGTTATAACCATAACATCATTGATAAAATACATATAAAAAATAATTATTAAATCCAAATACATTGGCACTTTAAAAATTGCACTTCAATTGTAGTAATAGAAAAATCATCACCTTGATCCCTTAGCTTATTCTAAGGTATATTCCCTTGATGATTTGGAAATTTATTTGTGTAGTTCCCTATCTCATTATAGTTGAATAATTAAACATTGAAAACTTCATTCATGACTTTAAAATCAAGATCATGGTGTCCTTTCTGTGCACACTCATGGAAAAAATCACTTTTCCTTCATTCAAGAAACATGGTGTTTCTTTTACAGATTATCATATGTGGGAAACCCCTTCATTCCCTTATTTTCTATAGTAAATTTTTTCAATGCCTTCTATTTCTCCTCATACTTTAATATTAAACCGTATGATTGGAATAATTATTTCCTTATCTTGATAGAACATGATAATATTTCCTCATATGATGGTAATTCTCTTAGACTAATATTGTTCAAAGGATTGGATTTAGCCCATCAACAAAATGGTCAATCTTACTCTCTAGATTAATCATGTCATATTTATAATTCCATGCTATCCTTGAAAAATTTTCTTCATAAATAGATACATTTTCATCTTCCTTTTTTCAAAGTCTTGATATATTTCTCTCCATATTTGGTCTTTTCTTGATAGTGAAATACTTTTAAATTAAGGGTACCTTGAAATCCTTACAGTCCATGTTTTTTATTTGTTCATCATCATCATTATTTTGAATCAATTGCCACCACTAAACTGAATCACTTCATAGATGAAAAACTGTAATGAAAACCTCCCCCCTTTCAATACATCCCAATGTAAGAAATATCATCTCTATAGAACATATAAATTAGACAACTACAAATTTTTTTTAGTCTCATTGAATGATGTAAGTTTTTTATAGATACGATAGTCAAAAATTGATAAAACATGTGGTGGACCAGCGTGTTGGTCCAAATAGGAATGGACATTTCTCATTACCTGATTAAGATTCCACAATATTGTTACAATTTATTTAAATTCAACTCCACCTATATCTCCAACTTCATTATTATAACATCCCCTACCCAGGTTCCACTAAATTGGTGCCCCGATCAGGGTTGTTACATGAACTCAAGCGTGCCTCCCCATACACCAGAGGTTGCCGACTAGTAGTGAGGGTCCAATAGGTCATGTTGGGGGACTATACCATGAATACCAAATTGAGCCACATCAGATAATAATTGAAATAGAGGAAACATAAGAGATCAATCCATAACATGCATAATAACCAAATCCCAAAACTAGGTACAATCACAGCAACAATAAATATGCCATGTCGTGATATAGTGTCAAGTGATCAAAACCCAAAAGAAAGAAAATGTTAAAATCCCCAAATGGTCCGGACTCCAAGTTTGGAACCTCTCCAAAACATTTTCCGGGTCCAACTCATCTTTCTAGAATATGGTACTTGCCCTTATCTTGACCTGCAAGCATGAAGTATGCTCGGGTACCCAATAGCGGACCGAGCAGGGTGTGAGTATAACTTATTAGGCCACCACCAATGGTGCCTATAAAATATCCATCAAGGTAATTAGTGAATGAAAATGATAAATAAAGGCATGTTAAGGTAAATAGTTTAATAGGTCATTCTAAAATATGTTCATTTTAATTATACAACCAATGATTTCTAATTCACTATGTTGGAATTTAATTATTCAATCTCCCCTTTTTACGTGTGTAATGGATTTGGCATATCCAGTGTTCTCAAGTTCTTGGAAATACAATCAAACCCTATCTCAATGGGAATCATAATATAATGATTCCCAATATCCTCACCGCGAATCCTCAGTCTGGGTGGAATATAACCATTAGGGGAATAGAACATTGTCCCCTTCCGTAACCCTTGCATTTGGGGGAGGAGATAGAACCTCAGTCAAACTCGACCCGTGGGCATAGAACACCAAGTCAATACCCCACTCAACTAATCCATGTGCACATTCTTATTTATCATTCACCAAAAAAAACTATCACAACAACATTGCCATCATCATTTACAATCGTCCAAATAATCTCAATAAATGGGAATTGGAATTCTTCCTCAATCCATTAACACTTTCATTGTTCATATTTCTGAACCCCTTTTTCCCTATTCCCATTTTCTAGGCATATGTCACAAAGCATACTCAAGTATAAATCTAATCCAAAAAAATCTTCCACTTTATCCAACTAACCATTTTTCATGCCAACCGAACAACCTCTTGTGTAATGAACCAAACTAGGTGGATTAATCAACACCAATTTTAATTATTTTAAGCATATTAACATAATCATCAAGGGATCTATGTTCTTGCACAGTATCCAATTCTTATTTTGCTAACTCTACGTCCGTGTAAATATCGGCACACCCCTCGGGTGGCCATAATTTGGTCAAGTCATCCTACTTACATCCCATGAGGAACAAGAGGGGTTCAATTAGCCATTTGAAACCCACTACATCACATCATGTCAAGGGAATCAAGAACTCTTCAAAAGAGGTCAAGAACAAAAAACCTACATGCACAAGTCTACAAAAAAATTCAAGGGATATAATTTTGTACACCACCTACCTTAAATCTGTTGGTGAACACACTGCCAACCAAAGCCTTAGATCTTGATTCACCCTACCCTTGAATCTTTACCCTAAAACTAAACAAAAAGGTATGGTTTAAGAGCTTTTGAAGGGGATGGGAATGAAATTGAAACCCCCAACCAAAAAGGAAAATCAAGATGGATATTAGCATTATTAGGATCTTTAATATGGAAGTGAAGGTGCACCAAATAGCTAAGAATTGAAAGAGATTGGTTCATGGGAGGTCTTGGTCCCATTGGTTCATTCCTAGGGTTGCATGGGAGGAGGAGAAAAATTCTTAGTGGGATATAAAATAAAAATGTGGAATTTTTTTAATTTTTAAAGGTTTCAGGGCCGCATGGTTTACCCACACGGTTTTCCATACCGCCCGAAAATCATGAAGATTCTTTTGTCCCAAAGAGTCCACTCACATGGTTTACCCACACTTTTTTCCTTACTGTGCAGAGGCTACTGTCCAAAAAACTTTCCCTTGCATGGTTTACCTGGGATGCCCGCACGATTAGCACTAACCGTGCGCAGACCATGTAGCTAGCCCAAAAAACTCACCCCCACCCCCTTTGTGTCTCGAACCCCTGAACACCCATGAGCCTCCTTAAAGACTTTTTAAAGCGTTTAATTAACTAAAATAAAGGTCCAAAACTGAAACATAAATAAAACATACCTTACTAAGAAATCTGGGGTCTTACAACATATACACCTTATAATGGTTCGTCCCCGAGCTTCCCTTCATGAGCATCAATAAGTTTCTAAAGAAAAGAGATCAGGGCCACTTTACCCACATATCAGATTCCTACTCCCATGTTTCCTCCTGAACATTTCCCTATTTCTATAGAACACAAACGAGGGGCACTACATTAACCCATAAAACATTCTCGTTATGATCCACAATATGAACCTGGTGCTCTTCAAAGGACGCATTGGTCTCAAGCTTGACATCTGTGACATTTATCACATGAGATGGGTCTGGGTTATTTTTTCAGAGTTGTGAAACATGGAAAAAATCATGAATTATACAATAATGATGTGGAAGAGCTGATTAGTAGACCACCGGTCTGATCCTCTCTGCAATCTTAAATGGCTGAACATATTTAGGTGCCAACATGCCCTATTTCCATATTTGACGGTTATCCAACCTTGGAGACACCCAAAGAAACACATTATCACCCACCATGAACTCAAGAGGTCTACGACACTTATTTTCATATGACTTCTTCCTAGTATGAGTATTTTCCATGTTCTTTTGAATCAAACGAACCTTCTTCAGCGTCTCCTACAAAAGATTCATCCCTAACAACTCAGACTCTATGGCCTCCAACCAATATAATGGTGATTTACACGGTCTCCCATAAAGTGTCTCAAAAGGTTCTATATGAATTGTAGGATAAAAATTGTTGTTATATGAAAACTCAACAAAAGAAAAGTGCTTAACCCATGAACCATAAAAATCCATAGTACATGCTCTCAACATTTCTTTTAATAACTGAATTGTACGCTTCGACTGCCCATCAGTCTGTGGATAGTAAGCCATACTCAAAAACATCTGGGTACCAAGTTTCTTCAGTAGTCCTTTCCAGAAATGAGTGGTGAAACATGGATCATGATCTGAAACTATGGTTCTCAGCACACCATGCTACCATACTCTTTCCTGAATGTACAACTCCCCCAACTGGGTAACTGTATAGGTCTACTGATTCAACAAGAAATGGGGAACTTTGGTTAGTTGATCTACCACCACCCAAATGGAATCATTCTTCTGATGAATCCTCAGAAGACCCACTACAAAGTACATCGTGATGTCATTCCATTTCCACTCTAGAATAGGCAACTACTACAACAACCCACCTAAGTGCTGATGTTTGGCCTTCACCGGTGGACAGGTAAGGCATTGTGCCACAAAAATCACCACTTCATTCTTCATACCTGGCCACCAAAACTACCTACATAGGTAACTGTACATCTTAGTCAACTACAGATGTACTTCACACATTGAAACCTAGAACTCGAGAATTAACTCCTCTCACACACCTGTTGGTACCAAGACACAACCATGAACATAAGCAACTCCATCAGTGACGAAGGTCCAACTAGAAGGTGACTCCCCACTTTTAAGAATTTCCTTCCTATCCAGAAACTCTGGATATACTAACAGAATCTCCCTAACTCGACTAAAAAGTGCAGACTCAACTATATAGTTGATAGGTTCACCTGTATGTTCCCCTCTTGTACTTCCAAATTCATCTTCGCAAATAGGGACATCATCGCCCAATCTGAACTAGATTCTTGAACTAATTAATCTTGAGTCTTCTGGATCAGAGCATCAATGACACTATTCCCTTTTCCCAGTGTGTAAACCAATTTAAAATCAAAGGACTACTAGTACTAGACCCACCGTCATTTTCGAAGATTAAAATCCTACTAAGAGAATATGTATTTGAGAATTTTATGGTCGATAAACACCGTAAAGGGTTCTCCCAACAAGTAATGCCTCCAACACTTTTAGGCGTGAACCACAACAGGTAGCTCCAAGTCTTGAGTAGAGTAATTTATTTCATGTGGACTCAATTTTATCGACCCATAGGCTACAACCTGATCATCCTGCATCAACACTGCCCCAAGTCCTACACCAGACACATCACAGAACAAGGTATACGTATTAACTAGTTCAAGTAGGATCAAAATAGGTGTGGTGGTCAACCGCTTATTTAGTTCCTTGAAAGGATTATCACAAGCTTCTGAACAATCAAACATAACCCCATCATGTTTATTCCTATGAGTGGTGCTGCCAAATGAGAGAAATCTCTAATAAAACTTCGTTAATAACTGCCCAAACCTAGAAAACTCTAAATATTAGAGAAGTGTTTGGGATATTCCCAAGATACCACAGCCTGCACCTTTTCTACATCCACCGATATGCCCGACTCAGATATGATATGTCCCAAAACGTGCAACTCATAAATCCAAAACTGTCATTTTGATAGCTTCGTGTAAAGCCTATGCTCCCTTAGTGTACTCAAGATGAAGTCAAGATGTTTGGAATGATCGTCATGATTTCTGTAGTACGCCAAGATTTCATTAAAGAAAATAACTACAAACTGACCTAGATATAGGTGAAATGTCCAGTTCATCAAGTCCTTGAACATAGTTGGTTCATTGATCAAACCAAATGGAATTTCCAGGAATTCATACAACCCGTACCTGATTCAGAAAGATGTTCGAGGAATTTAGAAAGTTATCAACCTTAACTGATGGTATCCCAATATCAAATCGATCATGGAAAACACTGAGATACCTCTTAGATAATAAAATAGGTCATCAATTCTAGGAAGGGGGTATCATTTCTTAACTGTCATCCATTTCAACTTCCTATAATCTATGCATAGCCTCTTTATCTATCACCATTCTTAGAAAACAACACAAGGGATCCCCAAGGTGATGTACTAGTGTATATAAACACCTTATGATCCAATTCCTCTAATTGAACCTTCAGTTCTTGGAGCTTTTCTAGCGTTATTCAGTAAGGTGGAATGGAAACTGGCTCGGCTCCATGAAACAGTTGGATATTAAACTCAAAATCTCTCACATATAGTAACCCCGAGATGTCCTCAAGAAACACATCCAAAAACTATCCCACAAAAATAGGAAATATTGGCTATCCTTTCTCTCAATATTTTATCATAAGGAAAGACACATGTCATGTGAGCCCCCCCCCCCCATTTGATGGCATTGTGGCCAGGCTTTTCCAGCTCAAGTATTCCACTCACCAATAAGGACAAGAGTGCTCCCATCGAGATATGTGAAGTTTACCCGACATTGGTAATAGTTGATATGGTCTTGATTAAGCACCAACCAATCCATTCCCAATATTAGGTCAAACCTAACATATCTAGGACAAACACATCCCACAGAAAATGATACTCACCAAACTCCAAAGCACTACCCTTTCACTGCCTGATTTCCTCAACTCCCACCCCAAGTAGAGTACCATGTGACATTACCCCACATGAAGTCTCTACGGTTAAGCCCAAAAAAATTACAAACTGAACAGAAATAAAGTAATTCATAGAACCTATATTGAACAAAGCACTAGAAAATGTGGAAGCTATAAGAATCATACCTCAAATAGTAGATTGTCTTGCCTCACCACCCTCAGGTGTAACCTGAACTGCATGGAGATGACCTACCCCTTTACCCCAGGCCCTATCCTGAGTACCAAACACTACACTACTTGATTAAAAAGGGTGATCTCTCCCCGGAGTTTGAAATCCACCGCCCCTACTAGTACGGCCCATTAAACTCCATCTACCAACCTGATATGGGGTAACTTACCCCCTGCCTACACTTGGAATATGCCTTTGCCCTCCATCGTTACCCACCTATCATGGGTTCTAACAGAATCTATGAATGTGGCCTAGCCGGACATATGCTCTGTGCTCAACTGGTGGGAAGGGACACTAGTCACACTTGTACCTTGGTCGGCCACACTAAAAATAGAAGACCTGGTCACCACCCGGAGAAGATTACCCCATCTTCTGACTACTCTTCATGCTTCCACCCTGCTGAAAGGTTCCAAAGTGGTGCTTTCTACTATCAGAAGTCACACCACTTACTCACCCAGCTGCGCCACGAGTTCACTTCTGGAAGCTCCCTTCAGTTTTCCTTCTTAGATAAGGGCTTGATCCACTGATTTAGTAATACTTTTTAGAATAAAAAAATTCTCCTGAGATCTGATCTCATGTCTCATCATATCCTGGAATTGTTTCTCCAATGTTGCATCATCTCCAATCAATGTCAGAAATAAGAGTCTCAAATTGGTAAAACAGATAGCATAGTAAATTTCTGACATTTTTCCCTAAGTCAACCTCATAAAATCTACAGCCTTCACAGGCCTCATGGTTTCTAGATATAAGTTCTCAAGAAATTTATCTGGAAAATATTTCCACATCATCCCCTCATCCAACTCTATCTAAATCATAATGTCCCCCCAATGTTTTTCTTTCCACCTCATCATATAGGTAGCTAACTTGACTTTCTTCTCAACAGGAGTCTATAGATGTTTTACAATAGTTTCAATGGAATTAATCTATAACTCTACTAGTTTTGGACCACCCTCTCCAGAAAAGGTCAGAGGGTTCTACATCTGAAATTCATGGGTCAGCTCAAACATTATTGGCGCAACCTTCCCTAGGTATTATTCCATCGTCTACATAAAATGAGAAAATTTCTCATTGAACTACTCTTCCCTATCTACATGGACCACCATGTTCTCCTACTCCACTATTTGAGGGGCATTCTCCAAAATGTCCCCATATCGCCCAACTAGTGCGTGTCTTCGAGGAGGAATTTATCTACAATGCCAAACATGAGCTTTAGAATGCAACCATAATGATAGTTTGAGAAGGAAGGGATTTAGATAGGATTTTCACTTGTAATAACCAAAATGTTTCACATACACTACCCAAAATATCCTACTCGTGACTGCGTCACTACCCTCATTCATCTTCCTAACTCTATGGTCAACATGGTACTTAATTATCATGGTTACAAGCCATATATCCTACTCCCATTCAAACTATTTTCATATACCAATTTACCCTTAAAAATATTCCACATTTACTTCTTTATCAGACACCATTTTCTAATTAAAACTGGTCATTTTCACTTCCCCTTTTTACTCATTCATACCATCTTATTAGGAATAATTCATTACTTTTAAGATAACATATGCATCCTAACCATTAAATCCCACACACCCATCTTGTGTGTGTGTCTATCATGATGCATGTCACATTCCTACATATGTTTCTAGAATTATTAATGAATTCAAAACCTCGTACCTTTCTAGACACAAGAGAAATATCCCAAAACCATCAAATCACAGAACAAGTGAATCACCCAATGGTTAAATATCATAAAATGTACCAATGCACAATATGAACAAAAATCCCCTCCCAGTGTGACTTGGGTTTCTCCCCATACATGGGTTAGATACTCCCAAGAACGTGCTCATTACCAAGGCCCGACACATTCCTAATATCATTTCTACTATCCCCAAAAAGTAATAAATAGAAAAGAACCGCCCTTATACCACTTTGTAATATCATAGACCTGGGTGCCACTAAATAGGTTCCCCAAGCCGGGATGTTACATGAACTCAAGCGCGCCTCCCCATACGCTAGAGATTCCTGACTTGAAAAGAGTGTCCAATAGGTCATGTGGGGAGACTATACCCTTAATAAAAAATTGATACAAAATAGATAATAATTTAAATAGCAGAAACATGAGAGAATAATTCATAACATGAATAATAACCAAATCTCAAAACTGGGTACAATCATAGAAATAATAAATATGACATGTCGTGCTACAATGTCATGTGATAAAAACCCAAAATAATGTAAATGGTATAATCCTCAAATGATCTAGAATCCAAGTCTGGAACATCTTCCGAACATGTCCGGTGTCCAATGCATCTCTCTATCATAGGGTCATTGCCCTTGTCCTGACCTGCAAGCATGAAGTCCGCTCGAGTACCCAATGATGGCCCGAGTAGGGTGTGATTATAACACAGTAGGACACTACCAATGGTTCATAAAAAATATCCAGAAAGGTATATAGTACATGAAAATAGTAAATAATGTCAAGTTAAGGTAAACAATTCAATAGTAATTTCTAAACATTGTTCGTTTTATTTATACTACCAATGAATTCGGGTTCACTACTTAGGCATTTCATTATTCAATCTCCAATTTTTATGTGTTCAATGGATTAGGAATATCCAATGTCATCAAGTATGTGTAAATACAATCAATCCCTACCACACTAGGCATCACAATATAACAATTCCCAATATCCTCACCTCGAAGCCTCAGTCTGGGTGGAATACAACCATTATGGGAATAGAACTCCATCCCCTTCCCCTACCCATGAATTTATGGGAGGAGCTAAAAACATAGTCCAATTAGACTTATGGGCGTAGAACCTCATGTCAATGCCACAATCAGAAAATCCATGTGCACATGATTATTTATCATTCACTACAAAACACCATATCACAACAACACAACCAACATCATTTACAATCATCACAATAATCTCAATAAATGTAAATTTACATTTTTCCTCAATACATTAACACTTTCATTGTTCATATTACTTAACCCCTTTATCCTCATTCCCATTTTCCATGACTATCTCACTAAAAATACTCAAGTATAATGTTAATCCGTAGCATTTTACCTTTTATCCATTTAACCAATTTTCGTGCCAACCAAACAACATCTTTGGTAATTACCCAACATAGGTGTATTACTTAACACCAATAGAAATTCCTTTGATCATAGTAACATATTAATCAAGGGCACTACATTCTTGTAAAATGGACTACACTTATTTAGCCAACTCTATGTTAGTAGAAATATCGCCATGCCCCTCGGGTGGCCCTAATTCGGTCGAGTCATCCTCCTAGCATAACATGGGGATAAATAGGGGTTTAATTAGACATTTAGACACCAATACATAACATCGTGTCAATTTTATGAATAAATCATCAAAATAGGGAAAGAACAGAAACCATGCATGCTCAAATCTGCACCAAATCCAAAGGATGTAATTTTGTTGTCCACCTACCTTAAATTCATTGGTGAGCACACCCCCAACCAAACCTTAGATCTCAATTCAACAAAAAATTAACGCTTTGCCCTAAAACTAAAAAAAAGTAGGGTTTGAGAGCTTCATATGGAGAGGGTAAACAAATAAAAACCCTTAACCAAAAAAGAAAATAATGGGGAATATTAGCCTTACCCAGATCATCAATCCACAACTGAAATTGATCCAAATGGCTTAGAATCGAAGAAGATTGATCATTGAAAGCTCTTGTTCCCTTTTGTTAGTTCCTAGGTTTTAAAGGGAGGAAGAGGAGGAAAATACTGAGTGTGGTGTAATATCCCAAAGTGGTATATTTGTAAATTTTTATGGTTTTTGGACCTCATGTTTTACCTGCTCGATTTTCCAAACCATGCACAAACAATGTGGATGATTCTATCCCAAAGAGCCCCATTACATGTTTTACCTTCATAGTTTCCCAAACCATATGAGAATTGTGCAGGGGATACTTTCCAAAAATCTTCCCCTTGCTCATTTTACCTGGGTTGTCTGCACAGTAAGCACTAACCGTGCGCAGACTATGCGACTAGCCCAAAAAAACTCATTTTCCACCTTTTTGTGTCCCAAACTCCCAGAACAACCCCTGAGCCTCCTTAAGGACATTTGAAAGAACATAATTAACTAAAATAAAGGTCCTAAACTAAAATGTAAATAAAACATACCATACAGAGAAATCTGGGATCTTTAAATTATAATTATGGTGAGGGAAATCCATATATGGGGTATGGGTTTTGATAAAATTCTCATTCCATCCACTTTGATCCATTTCTAAATAATTTAATAGACTATATCGAATCATACAACAACGAATCATAATGTAAAATAACAATACTAGGGGAATACATAAAATTAATTAAAAACCTTATGCATACCTGATCTCAGAATCATAAACATGATATCTTTCGGACAGTGTTAAAATCATTAATACATGTTCAAATAAATCATAATGGGTTTTAAAGAATTTAAAGATTTACTAGAAATTATACCCCAATAGATTCAAAACAGGTGGGAAGTAAGGCATGTATTCATGTATTGGGTAATACTTGAGTCATGTCTGATGTTTCTTTTTCAGAGTTATTACCCCTAGGGACACATGTACCAAATCATGTCCACTTATAGTACCTATACATGGATATATTGCTGGAAAAACGGGATAATATCTTTATTAAAAAATTATGTTGCTATATTATATTTACACTTATCTATAAAGTATTTATTAGGGTTATATTCCTTAATATATGTGTTATTAAATCCATTTTTCTAGGTTACTATAAAACATCATATGATACAAATTGTAAATACCCTGACCTATGATGCCAAGAGTTTGTGGCTATTTTATTACATTTTAATATGACACAATAAGTATCAGCTTAAAGGACTATATAGTTTATTAGTATTGGTAAATTATATACATAATTTAAATTCATATTAATATTTAAAGCATAAAATACACTATGTTTTTTTCTTTTAGAATGCCTTATTTCAACATAAGATATCCCTACATATCAATTATAAAACACTTCTTGCTATCTTGGGGAATATAATATTAAAGAAAGGGGTGACCTAAGATTCATGGTAAGGGTAACCATATAATGGAAGATATCATGAATAAATAATAATAATCAATTTGGAAAACTAAATATATGAAACAAGTTTCATTTGAATAATAACTTGAGCATAATATGTAAGGAATAAATGGTGATCAAATAAATCCATATAAATAATACCAAATGTATGAAAATTATACATGAATATTATAATTAATAGGATAATAACATGGAAATCAATGAATTATCTCATAGTAGGGGAATACATAGTACTAGAAATCTAAAACATACTATTAATAACTTTTACAATGTAGTTTATATCACTGGGTGAAACCTATTCAAATTCAAAAATTGATTGATCTCATGAGACCTATTGATGCATCAACAGTCTATCTATAACCAGGTCTCACCTATGAAATAATAATCAAAATTAAAAATTTATATGAAAGGGGTTAGTCATAATTTTAATTAGTAGTCTTATGGAAAAAACATACAAAATGTTAATAAATCTACCAATAAAATAAATTTAATCATAAACCATCGAGATTAATATGGTGAATGGTAAGAAAATTGTATATCCTCGGTCAAACTAATCGTAAAACATTAAAATAATTATTAATAATAACAATAATACAACATATCCCTAGTGTATCTTATGTTAAATAATGGTTTTGATACCGTTGATGAATAAAACATCCATAAAAATGCAATTTTGAACATTCTTGAGGAAAATATACTTTTTAATTTGAAAATAACATTTTCAAAAAGAGGTACTAAAGATTTTTAAAATAATTTTCAATAAAAATAACCATTTAAAATATATAAAATATTCATAAAACATTCAATGGTCATGATAGTGGAAAATTCCATTCGTACCGTACATATTAAAACAAATATTCCATTCATATTTTCAGTAAAGTCAAACAGGTCTTGTTTTTTAAATGAAATGATGATTCGGTTAAAAAATACCATAATGTTAAAATAATTAAATTTTTAACCAATAAATATTTTGGAATATTTTTAAAAAAAATATAGAAATCATTTTTTGAAAACTTTTATTTTCATGAAAAATGATTTTCGACTGAAGATGGAAATAAATTCATACTTTCATAAAAACATTTCAGCAATAATTTTAAGTACCAAATAGTAGAAAATTGTTAATATTACTTGAATATTTCATTAATAACCACAGTATATGTAAATAGATTGGTTTTAAATTATTAATACCAATTCAATACCACAATGGGACTTAAACATAAATAACCCGAATCATGATGAGATTGTTAAATAAATCCTTTCCACATTGGTAACATCGAAATTGTAAACCCCATAAAATAAAAAATCATCAAAAATGGAAAAATGTTTATTAAATAACCATATACATTACAAAATAATATGTATATTTAATATAAATTTAATATCTAATGAAATGTGATCAAAATAAAGTGATTGATTAATGATAAAGTAAACAATTACTAAATAATGTCATATTGTACAATGATTTTTACCTATTTGTTCATAGTAAAATTTTATTTCCTTGAATAATATATATGAAAAAACATTAATAATCATTAATATATAACTACACATGTTAAATAAATTAATGAGGATATATATAGACAATATAATATTTAATTAGTTCATATGAACAAATTCATTTCAATGAAATGGAAATTGAGATGAAAACACTAACCACTTGGTAATGTTTAAGTGAACTCCCCATTGAGGAAATAAATAAAATTGAAAAATAATATAATATTATGTTATAATTAAAAAAATTATATATTTAAAAGGGTATGTAAGTACATATATAATAAAAATTAGGTGCACAACAATAAAAGTTGCCTCAATAAAGGGAAATTGAGATGAAGTCCTTTACCCTGGGTCCAATTTCCAACGTATGTGTTAAAAACACATTTAAAATAATTATAAAATAAATATAAATATAATAAAAACCCATTACCATATATTTCATACAATTTATTATGTACTTATAATATTTTATGACCCCTTTATTAACAAATATTTATCAAAATCACTATTTCGTATGATAATTTCTTCATTTTTCATGTATATTTTGGTTATGTAATTTTAATCCTTTTATATAGATAATGGATATATTATATCTATAATGTTAACCATTCTATAAATTTCATATATTTTAACTATATATGTTTTTACATAAATCTGTAAAAAGATAGATATTAGAAATAGATTACACCGTTCCTGGAGATTGTGGGTCGTACATACCATGAACGTCATTTCCATATTTCACCAAGAATGAAATTAAATGAAAATAAATATTATTCACCACTTTAAAATAATAATTATTTCATATATATTAAATATATTAATCAAATACATCCTTATTACCATCCATGTAAAAATAATTGAATAACATTTTACATCGATGTGTGGAGGCGGTTGCCCACATATACGCAGGAGAGACATTAATATTTTCCAAAGTTTTATAATGTATATAATTTAAACTCTTTGAATTCAAATGAATTGTGAATATTTAATCCAATTGAAGTTAAGTGCCAATAAATTCAGGAGTGATATCACCTCTTTGATAATGATCTCTTAAAAAGTTTTGTCTCACATCAATGTTCTTTGTCCTAGCATGAGATACTAGATTGTTAGTGATGTTAATAGAACTTGTATTGTCACAATTTATAGATACATGATTGAATTGATATCCATCGTCTAGTAATGTGTGTTTAATCCATATAATTTGAGCACAACAAGTACTAGTAGGTATATATTCATCTTTGGTAGTGGATAATGAAACAAAATTATATTTCTTATTACACCATGATACTTATGACTTGCCCAAAATTTGACATGTTCCAATGGTGATCTTTCTATCTAACATGCATCCAGCAAAGTCAGAATCTAAATATATTATCAAATCAAATTATTTTCCTCTTGTAAAAAATAGTCCTAAGTGGGTAGTATACTTGAGATATTTAAAAATTCTTTTAACAGTAGTTAAATAAGATTCTTTGGGATTGGCGTGAAAACAAGAACACATAAATACACTAAACATAATCTCAGGTCAGTTAGAAGTATGTAGATAAGACTCCCAATCTTACCTCTTTAATTGGTTTTATCCACTGGTTTACCATTTTCATTAGAATCCAACTTACAAGTGGTACTCATAGGCATATCACTACCTTTATTACTATCCAAACCAAAATGTTTCAAAAAACCCTTTGTATATTTACTTTGATTTAAAACAATACCATTTTTTTTTTTGAAAAAATTGAAATCCAAGGAAAAATTTAAGTTCCCCCCATTAGAATCATTTCAAATTCATTTTTCATCATCTTTGAAAAATCAGTACATAAAGAATTTTTAGAGGATCCAAAAATAATGTCATCTACATAAATTTTTTGTATCAAAACATCTTTAAAAATCCTTTTAATTAAAAGAGTGTGATCAGTTATCCCTTTAGTGAAACCTTTTTCAATAAGAAAGGAACTTATTCTACCATACCAAGTTTTAGGAGCTTGTTTTATACCATATGAATATTTAGAAAGCTTAAAAGCATGATTTGGAAAATGGGGATTTGTAAATCCATGTGTTTGTTCAACAAACACATCCTCAACTATATACCTTTTTAGAAATGATCTTTTAACATATATTTGTTAAATATTGAATTTTATATGAGCTACATAAGAATATAGTAACATAATGGATTCTAGTCTTGCTACAGGTGGAATGGTTTCCTCATAGTCTATTACTTCTTCTTGAATATATCCTTGTGCAACTAATCTATCCTTGTTTCTAACTATATTTCTTGACTCATCATTTTTTTTCTAAACACCCATTTAGTGCCTATGGTAAAAGTGTCCTTAGGTATTTCTTCAAATTCCAAAATTTGTTTCATTCTAGATAATTTAATTCTTCTTGAATATAAATCACCCAAAATTCATCCTTGATAGCATCATTAATATTTTTGGGTTCAAGGTGTGAAAGAAAATATTGATTTTTAACCTGGTTTCTCATAGAAGCTCTATTTTGTGTTCCTCTATTTAGATCACCTACTACAGCATCGAAAGGATGATTATTGAGAGTTTTAATACCTCTAGAAAGGGTTGGACTACACTCCTCATAGTTACTTATAGGTTGAGATTCAATAGGCTCTGATTCTGGGAAATTTTCCGAACTTGTTGTTTTTACTGAGGGTTCATTATTTTTATCACTATGGTCTAGAATTATTGAGAAATCTTCATCAAGATATTCAAGAGAGGTTTTAGGTTCATGTGGATCTGTCTCATCAAATTTGACATGAACGTATTATTCCACACATTTGGATCTCTTATTGAATACTCTATATGATTTACTAGAGATTATGTAACCTAGGAAAATTCCTTTATCACTTTTGGAATCAAATTAGTCGATATTATCCCTTGGGTTACGGATAAATACTTTGCAACTAAAAGATCTAATGTAATTAAAATTAGGCTTCCTATTGATCCATATCTCATAAGGGGTTTTCTTATTAACATGTTTAATTTAAACTCTATTGATGATGCAACATGCTGTATTAACAGCTTCAGCCCAAAAATAGATAGACAGCTCATACTCATTAATAATAGTCCAGGAAATCTCTTGAAGTGTCCTATTTCTTTTTTCTACAACTCTATTTTGTAAAGGCATTCTAGGAGAAAATAAATTGTGATTATAGACATTATGTGAGGAAAAAGACTCAAACTCTTGATTTTCAAACTCATATCCATGATCACTTCTCATGGTCTTCATTCTAAGTCCACTAAGATAGTATAATAACTTAGAATATTTCATGAATTAAGAACATGCTTCACTTTTTTGAGATAGAAAGTATACCCATGTGTATCTAGAAAAATCATCTACAGGAACATAGAAATAGTGGTTCCCATTTAAATTTGTAACTCTAGATGAACCAATCAAATCCATGTGATCCAACTCAATCGGTTAAGAAGATGAAACTTCTTTCATTGGTTTGAAAGAAACATTGTGATTTTTTTCATTTTGACAAGTCTTACAAAATTTTTTAGTGGGAATTCCAATCTAGGTAAGTCTCTAATGAAACCTTTCCTAGTTGGTTTCCTAAGTGAGTTCACATTGCAATGTCCTAATATTCTATTCCATAACCGGGATTCCTTATAAAACGAAATTAAACAAGAAACATTTTACTTGGATAAAGTGTTTAAATAAATAGCATATACATTTTCATTTCTAAGAGCTGGGAATATTAAATCATTTTTAGAAATAAAAACATTGCAAACATCATTTTCAATCATTACATTAAAACCATCATCCCACAATTGAGATATACTAAGTATACGGTACTTTCAACCATCAAAAAAGTACTTTTGAAATTAATATAGTATTAGGGTAACCAATTTTCCCTAATCTGATGATATTTCCCTTAGTATTATCACCAAATTTAACATTTACAATATAATATTTTATTAAGTTCTTAAAGCATGAGTAGTCTGATATCATATTTTTTGAACATCCACTGTCCAAGTACTATAAGGTTTTACAGGAACTTTGTACACAATTTTCCCCAGATGTTTCTGTCATGAAAAATAGGTTTTCTTGATTGTTCTATTCAGTATCAGAAGTGTCAGATCTACTTGGGATTTCTTTTGAATCACTCTAAGAATCTTTAATAGCCTTTTTATATTAATTTCCCTTATCTTCATATTTCTTCATAAATTTTATCTTGGGGAAATAATCCTTCACATGGCCTTTTCATTTGCACTATTTACAGATTATCTCATTTGTGTTGTCATTCCATTTTCTATCCTTTTTACAATGTAATCTACTATCGTACCTTCCTCTGTAGTGTGAATTTATAAAGAAATTATTCTTTTGGTATGACTTTTTGAATCTTCTATCAAGATGATCCATCTCTTCATCATTTTCAAAACCAGAATCTTCACTGGTGGAACTGTCTACAGGAACTTGAACATTTTCTTCTCATTTCTCTTTTAGATAGTAGTCTTGAATGTTATAGATTTCTTTCCTGGTTCTTCATCTTCTTTTGGATTCACCTTATGCTCTTGTTTGTACATCATGATTTTTATAATTAGTTCATTCACTCATAGATTGCTTATGTCACATGATTATTAGATAGAAACATAAGTTTCTCTCCATCTGTCTACTAGGCATCGAAGCAATATCATAATATGATCCATATTTTCCACCAGTTTCCCAACAAGAGTCATGGTATTTATTATTTCATTAAACATGAGATACATTTCAGAGATAGGTTCATTATGATTCATTTTAAAATTATCATATTTAATAGTATAAGTAATTAATCTCATTTTTTATCATTTTTTGTCCCCTCGTGGGAAACAGCCAAAGTATCACAAATTTCATATGTAGTTTTACCAGTAGATATTCTATTTAATTATTCACCACCTATAGCACAGTACAATGCATTCATTTCTTTACAATTATTATTATAAATATATTTAGTCAACTAAGACTTTGTGTCCCTAATAGCAGAAGGTAATGCATGTTGTTCTTCAATTGTGTCCCAAATTTTAGGACCCATGCTCTCTAGATACATTTTAATTTTCTGTTTCCAATGATCATAGTTTTTACCATTAAATTATGGTGGCATGTTAGTAGCCTCACCCTCAACTCAGTTATACATACCTGATTATTTTTAAAAGACATGAAAATTTAGATATGGAAAAGATTTTAAGATCATTAAAATATAACTAAAATCACAATTGAAAATAATTTGAAATGCATAAAAACTAGTTCTGATGGTATCAATAAACACTCCTCTGATACAAATTGTTGATGGAGGTAGAAATTAAACATATGGGTGAATTGAGTTCCTACTTAAAATTTCTATTAAAAACATTATGATAAAATCCGACAATTTGAAACAACCTGGTTAATTAGGTCAGTAGAGATATAAATGTTAAATTGATTAACAATTCTTACAAAGGTTGATTAGTCCTCTGTTTAATAAATGTATAAACCTATCCATATTTTGAAATAGGTTTACTGAATTAAAAAAATATACACACCAACCCAAACTAACTCTTAGAGTTAATGTAAAACAATTTTCTATTTTTGAAATTATAAGAAGTGGAAAATTGAAAAACAGAGTATTAAAAAATAAATTGCATAGAAAAATTAAACAAGAGATTCAGTCTCAATCCAACACTTAATCCCCTCCACTTTGTGATCAACTACCACCAAGCAGTTTATATTAAAAATAAACATGATGCACAACCAATATCGGGAAATATAACTGTTTTCACAAATTGTCCATGTCTCACAACCTATACCACTATTCTTCATGGGAAAATCAAATAACTAGGCCACACATGGGATCTTCCCCAATAATAAGTTGGAAACAAAAAATATAAGGAATGTTTGGTGTATGGACTTTCAGTATCCTTCAGTCTAAGCATAGGAGATAGTGTGTCTATAACAGACAAACACACACTGCTCGAAAATGTAATTTAAAGAAAAAACTAGAGCTAATATTATGATTATTGAGTTTAGAAGGATCTATGAGTTCTTAGATTAGTTCTAGACTCATTGTAGTGAATAAATTGCAGTTTGAGTCCTTCCCTGAAAGTTGTCTCCAGAATAGTGTGTTGCAACTTCAGGTTATGGCTTCCAAGTACTGAGGTGTTCATCTTCTTAGTTTCAAAGAGATTTGATGAAGCATAGAGAGTTGGCCTTGAATGTTTTCTCCCAAATGATATTCATAAAGGTCTTTAGTTCACAATGTATGTGCTGGTATATTCTCCTTGTTCTTAAAGTTTGTCGTGTAATATCTCTCACCACACATTGTCTTCTCTAGCTCGATATTTTATTTTATTCTTGAGGTCTGACAGTAGGAATGATAAAACCACGTGCGGTCTTCCTCGTAACTCATACGGTCTCTAGATATGTCTAAAATGAACATTAATTAATTTCAAAAGAATTATGTTTACCAAATATTACTTTAAGAATAATTTTAATAAAATTGAAAAACTATAGAGTAGAAGAGTATAGGTATCGGTAGACTGGTAGCGGTATCCTTCACATTGGTAGCTTCCCAATGGTAGGGTATTTAGTGGTAGACGTGTGAATTAAAAAGGTTATTCCAGCAGTAACCTTTCATCAGCAGACTTCTAGTAGTAACTTCATTACTGCAACCTAATTGTAGTAATGTTAAAGTGGTAAACTTTTAATAGTAACCTTTTAGCAGTGACTTTAGTAAGATTACAGCGGTAATCTTCCCATTAGTGACCTTATACCAGTAACCTCTAGTGGTAGCTGCACAGTAGTATCCCTTCAACAGTATGCTCATAGTGGTGAACTAGCATAGGAAACTCATCAGTAAGGTTCCTTAGTGATAATTTTCTAGCGGTAACCTTAAAGAGGTAACCTTCTAGAGGTAACCTTCCAGCGGTAACCTTTTAGTGGTAACCTTCAAGCGGTAGCCTGTAGCGGTAACCTTCCATCAGTATCCTTTCCAATAGTTTCTTCAACCAGTGACTTAAATAGAAGATTTGTAATTGAGACCTTCATACCAGTGACCTTTTACTTAGAAAAATTTACATTGTAAACTTAATCAAGAAAGCAATGAGATTAAAAATAAATAATTTGTACAAGATAAATACTATAAAAATTAACGAAACATGATTTTCATATAAAGGAAACATGATTTGGGATTATCAATATAGGTGAGTCCCACATATAATATATTGAATATGTAAATTGATGGGAAATATTTCCCTCAAAACAAAATAGGTAAGGTCATATTCTTTTAATAGATTTTTTTTCAGTTATTTTTAATCCTGAGTGGTGGAAATACAAGGATGATGTTTAACAAATAAGGATAAATATAGGAGAATAATTTTTATTATGTTTGTGACAGAAATATCAAATGTTTCTCCCCAATTTATATTTGGTATATAAAATCCCCATTTAAAATTTAGTTGGAATATTTACCATAACCGTGACTTCAGATTACCTAATATGTTCCTTAAGACTTTAATAACAATATTTTATTAATTATTTTCATTAGTACGAACATATTTGATGATTCTTAAATTATTATTATGATTATATTCATTTCTTTCCATTTTTCATTTACATACATTGTTGGATAAGTTAATATTTGTTGTTTTCAGGCCAATCGGTCATTAGCCATTATAATATATTTGATAGGTTGATCGTAGTCAAAAGATAAATGGTAAAATTATATGTAGAGTCATAAATTTTAAAAAAACAACATTTTTATTAGATAATTATTTTATTGTTACCATAAATTGAGGAATTTTTTGATAAATGATATGTGTCATTTGTGTAGGCAGTAATCTCCATGAACACATAGTTTACATTCTCATTTTCAATAGATGGAAGTGATATATAGTGATAAAATATTATATTTGTAGAATAAAATTTGTATTATATATATATATATATCATATTTATAAATGAAATTCTCCCATAAGACCAATAAAGGGAGTTAATGATGAAAAATAAAATGTGATATTCCTCAAAGAGGTAGTTTGTACGTATTCTTGTGACACTTTTTCAGTTTTAAATTAATGGTATGGTAAGAAGGAAGAAAATATATTATATTTCAAAAATCCGGACTATTTTAGAATGTATATATATATATATTAAATCAATTTTTATAACATATCCCTTGAGGTAGTGACAAAAAACGAATTACAGTACATCATGGACGTGGTAGTCCGCACATAAGAAGAATCCATGATTTAATTTAACATTGAATGGAAAATAAGAAGAAAATAATTTTCATATCAACATAATATAATTTATGGATAGTTAATATATTTAAGAAAAAAATTAGGATAGATAAAATTTATTTTATGGAGGTATAGGATGAATAGATCATGAATGAATTTGGTTAATACTACTACCTCATAAATGAGAATCCTCCCATGGAATACACCTTATGAATTATAGGGATGGTATTTTTGGAAGAACAAGGCCTCTATATAATTTATATGGAAATTGGAAAGCGATTTTCTTATATTTTTTTTCTATAAACTGTGAAAAAGTATATGAATATGTGAGGGGTTACATCTTCCATCTTTAAGTGAACAGTGTGGAACTCTTGTAATTATTAAATGTTTTAAAATATTACTAATTCATTTCCATGGGAAATAGTCATCCAATTATACCCATTTAGTAAATATGGTGAGGTATGTACTAACAACTTTTGAAATCCAAATTTATACATGATTTTATTCCTTTACATTATTTTAACCCCTAACCATTTTTTACATATTTTACCATAACCATGATTAAATTTTTTTACCCAGGTAAAAATATATATTACCTAAAGTTAAGGGGTCCTTTATACCAAATATTAAATTTCAGTTTAAAAAAATTAAAAAATTATATAATGATTAGATTTATTGTAGCGGTAAAAATTATTTTTTTGATAATTATGAATAACCCAAAAGATATATTCTATATTAAAATTTCCATTTTAAATGTAACACTTTTTTCCCAAAAAATCATATACAACATTCAATATCGTGGAATTTATTATACTGGAGAAAATAAAATGTCAATTATTTTAATTTAAATATGATCCATAAATAAAAGTAACCTTTTCAGTTATTAAATAAAATATAAGGAAATTTTTTTTATTTGAGTAGAAATATTACATAGATTTTAGAAATGATGAAAATTTATTTATAAACATAAAAATATATTTTTAAAAGCATTATATGTAACGTCCTGACCCCATAAGCCTATAGTTGGTGCATTATTACGTATCATTGTCATGACCACAAAAGAATAAGTCTCAAAAGTCCGATTAGTTTAGTAGCCTTGGAAGTACTAGAAGCATTCATAAGGTTTAAATTAAATCATAAAATGGAAAACTACAACAAAATTGTTTATGTGGTCCACACCCATATCCCCTCAGAAAATCCCTACAGGTTAGTCATAAAATACTTGTTTATATCCTGGGAAAAATAAAACATAGAAAGGGGTGATCTTAGATGGTCAGTAAGGATTAAAATATTCGAAAACTTTCATAAATAATAAAAAACATTTAAGGAAATGTATAAGACTAAAACAATAGTCTTTTAAACTTGAACATCAGCATAATATAGAAAAGATAAAATCAAATAATTCCATTTACTTATTCACATGGATATTCTACTAATAGAATAATCACATGCAATATCAATATCTACTTTCATAATGATTGAACACTACAACAAAATCGTCGTTTAGAGGCGGTTTTGTAGCAGCGGTTCCTAGAACCGCCTCTAAACCTTTTTAAAAAAAATTCACGGCAGTTCATAATAAACCGCCACGAAACATTTTTTTAACATCCCCAACCCTTCCTCCCCCCCACCCTGACCCTCCTCTTTCTCACCCATTGAACCCGCGTCCCCCGTGACCCCAATGATCCCGCGACCCCGACGACCCCACAACCTCGACGACCTAGCGACCCCATGACCTTGGCGACCCCAGCCCCCCCGCGACCCTGGCGACCCTACTTCCCCGGTGACCTATACGAACCCTAGGGTTTGATTTCTAATTTTTTTTATTGTTTTGATATTAGTTAATTCTTTATTATTATTGTTTCTTATAATAAATTGTAATGTTGTATTTATTGTATTGTATATAGATGTTTTCGTTAATGATTATTTGTTTTTTTACTTATTTAATGTGATTTTTTATATGTGTTTGTTAGTTTTTATTATTAAGTGGTTGTTTTTCTATCTGCTTGATTTTTTGTCGTTGTTTGATATTATACTCATGGGTTGTGATGGCTCATGGTTACAATACATTCTTATATTATGGGTTATAATGGATTAAGGTATAACATGTACTAATTTCCCTAGGTTGTGATGGTTTTAAGGTTATGTCATGTTTTTGGTTTTGATTGCTCGAGGTTATAACATGTGTCATTGAGGTAATGATGTGGAAATTTAGTGGATGTTGGGATGGTTAACACTGGTTGAGAGTTGGACTTTCTTATTATGATGATGTGATGATGATGAGATGATTGACATAGGTTGAGAGTTGGGATTACCTATTTTCTAGCTAATATGATGATGTGACAGTGATGATTGACCATAGTTATTAATGGTGCACGCCATGGCGTGCCATCGCGCCATGGTGTGCGCCAGGAAGCCGAGCGCCACCCAATGGGTTCACAATGGATCATCTGAAAAGGCACTCAGTGGCACGCGCTACTGTGCACAATGGTGTGTGGTGGCGTGGCGTGCGCAACTGCGCAAACTTGTTCGTGATTAAAAAATACCTCAAAAAAACCTCAAACGATGACCTCCACCGTCACGCAACACTATCCTCTTCCCACGGCAGCCACAACCTAGCCCCTCCTAGACCAAGTCGAGCGGTGCGACATAGTCATCTCCCTCGACTGTTATTTCCATACCAACCCATGACGATGACCCGACCCTCCTCGTCTAGGACAGGTGTATGCACGCACACCTTGTGTGCGAACCTAACCCTAAGTAGTAATTTTTATCATTCAATTTTATTTTTGTTTTCACTTTTCTTCCATTTAATGTTGTCTGCCTCTTTTCATGTCGATGGGCACACCTTGTGTGCCGTGTTCTGTAAATAACTATATGATTGACACATGTTAAGATTTGGGTTTTCTGTTTTGTCGAAAATATTGATGGTTTCTATATTATGAAAATTTTTGTGAAGTGGCATAATTATTCAATGATGATGTCATAAATATGGAATCTATATATTATTGTTATAATTACATGGAAATCCAAATCCTCATTGCTTACTTTATTTTGATAATCCATTGGTTTAATATGATAATACCTTTACAGGTGATATAGTTAAATATAGAAAATATATAATGTGTTACATTTCTTTTTTGCATAACCCATATTCTAGTATTGCTTAGTTGTTTCACATATGTCTATTCTGGCACATATATCTTGCATGGATATAGAACTACTTAGAAATATATTCCTACTGAGTACTCCCAAGTGTTCACCCCCTCTATAGTGTTCTTGAGTTGTTTTTCCAGAAAACCCAATAGAGATTTTAGATGCTACTATTTGGGAAGCCAGATTAGATCTTTAGAGGTCTTTTTTCATTGTTCTTGAAGCATTATATTCATTATTATATAGATTTTAAGTTTTAGGAAATTTTTTATTTATTTTATTTTATATATATAAATATATATATTTTTAGTTGATTGGAGGTTCTATTTTTATACCTAGGATATTAAGAAGGTGATTCCTCTCATACCTGTCACCCCCTCTAATAATTTTCTTGTTTTGATGTTATATAATGTTCATTGATATTTATTGATTAAATATTTCATCATGCATTTCCATGAACACCACCACTTATCATGGCTCATGACTATCCCACACGTGGTTCTTGCCACTCAAAATTATCAATGTGTTGAGTTTTGTAAGCATCATATGGTTTTCCTTAAACATTATTTATAATATATTTATTCGACACTAGAGTTTTTTATGAAGACTCTATAGAGAACTTAGGTTGGGGTTATTCCAAATTAACAATATGCTTTGGTTTTCATGGTAAAGTAGCTACCACGTTGTTAGCACACTATTTCTCTTTACCAAAGAAACTTCCCCTATCCCAAACACTAGAGGGTTCATATCTAACTCAGGGGATCATCTTTATTATATTATGTTTCTGTAATGTTACACAATCGTATATATGAATCTATTTCTCTATTTATTAGTAACCATGTGTTTTAATTATTTGTATTATTGTGTAGGCACATTGTGATATACATGGATAAAAGTTGGGTCACATTACCGAGGAACACACCTCAGTATGTTAAGGGTTTGAATGAGTTTTTAGATTTTGCTATTTCTAATCGACCCATTGAAGGGAGAATAAAATGTCCATGTCCTAAGTGTAAATTTAGAACATGGTTGAAGAAAGATGATGTTTATGAAAATTTAATACTAAAGCAATTCCCGGGTCAATATTTGGGTTGGATTTGGCATGGAGAATCTGATGTTACAGACAGATTGAGCACTGATGTAAATCCATTGAATGAGGTCCCAAGTTCATCGGCAATGGAAAATGAAATGAAAAACCTCATAAATGATGCATTAGGCACTGCAAGACACCACTATCAGCATCAAAACATATCAGAACAACCAGAAGAGGGTGCTACAAATTGCAATGTGACAAGTGATGTTTTGAGACTGTAACACATTCAGATCAAGATTGTAACATATCATTGGATCCTCCTCTTGATTCTGTGGATCCAAATGTAATAGAAAACTTCACTGAGGAAAATGTGTTTCATGATTTAGTTGGCGATGGAAATCAAGAGTTTTATAGTGGGTGTTTGAAATATTCAAAGCTTTCATTTCTGCTGAAGTTGTACCATATCAAATATCTATGTAGAATTACAAATAAGGCAATGTCCATGATATTGGAATTGATTCATGATGCATTTCCTGAAGCAAAAAAATCCCAGAATCTTTTTATGATATGAAAAAAGATGTTAACAAGCTTGGTCTGAATAATACAAAAATACATGTGTGTCCCAATGATTGTATGCTTTATTGGGGAGAGGATTCAAGTTGACAGAATTGCAAGAAATGTTCTTCTTCTAGATGGCAGGGAAAGGGTGATGTTGGAAGTCTGAATGAACATAATTTAATAGAGAAGAAGAAAAGGAACACACCTGGAAATTTTTCATGTTACTTTCCTTTGAAGCCTCGATTGAAAAGATTATTCATGTCATCGAAAACTGCTGAATACATGAAGTGGCATTCTCTAGATAATAACAATGATGGGTTAATGAGATATCCACGAGATTCTCAATTGTGTAAGACATTTGATTCATTACATCTCAATTTCTTAGCTGATCCTAGGAATGTTCGATTGGGATTGTTTGCCGATGGATTCAACCCATTTTGGACTTTGAGTACCAGTTATAGCATTTGGCCAGTTGTTTTGATCCCTTATAATCTGCCTCATTTGATGTGTATGCAGCAAACATCTTTTAATCTTTCGAAGATTATTCCTGGAAAACAAATTCCTGGAAATGATATTGATGTATAATCACAGCCTTTGATTGACGAATTGCAGGAGTTATGGAGCAATAGTGTTGAGACAATTGATGCTTCTTCTAAAACAATGTTCAAAATGCACGCTGCTTTAATGTGGACCATTAGTGACTTCCCTGGGCTTGGGAATTTATCTGGTTGGAACACTTACATGGGTTTGGCTTGTCCCGTTTGAAACTTTCATTTTGATCCCAAATGGCTACCTCACAGTAGAAAATGGTGGTTCTTATGTCATCGAAGATTTCTCGATGCATCTCATAGATTTCAGCTGAACAGATCAAAATTTAATGGTTCCATTGATCATAGACCACCTCCAAAGTTGTTAACTGGTTCTGAAATATTGACACAGCTTGAAAATGTTGAAACAGAATTTGAGAAGGTTCATCATTTGAATGAGAGCGGAAAACGGGTCTGAAGTGCATCGTCAAGCGAAATCGGAATGCAACAATGGAAGAAAAAAAGTATATTCTTCAAACTTCCATATTGGGAATTTAATTTGTTGCGTCATAATCTTGATGTGATGCATATTGAGAAGAATGTATGTGACAATTTGATATTCACATTGCTTAATGAGCATGGAATGTTGAAGGATCATCTCAATGCTCGCAAAGACTTACAAGAAATGAATATAAAACGCAATCTCTGGCCAGATTAGAATGAAAAGTATCCTCCGGCATTTTTTGCAATGAAAAATAGGGATAAAGATACATTACTTACAATGTTAAAGAATGTTAAGGTATCTGATGGGTATTCAAGTAACATCTCTAGGTGTGTTGACTTGAAGAATCATAAGTTACATGGATTGAAAAGTCACGATTCACATATTTTGTTACAATAGTTACTACCACTGGTATTGCGTACATTATTACCTGAAAAAATTACTGTTGTTGTACTCCAGTTCTGCACATTTTTCAGACAACTATGTGAGATCTCTCTAGATCCATTTCATCTTGACAACCTCCAGGAGAGTTTTGTAGTGACCCTTTGTGCAATGGAGATGATATTTCCTCCGTCGTTATTTATTGTAATGATGCATTTAACTGTGCATTTGGTAGAGGAGGCTAAATTAGGAGGCCCCGTTCATTATCGATGGATGTATCCAATTGAGAGGAACATTATTTATATGTTTTCTAGACAATTAAACAAGTTTTGGTACTTAATTAAATGCATAATTATGTTTATTTTATTTCACAGATATCTTGGGCATTAGAAATCGTACGTGAGAAATAAATCTCAACCAGAAGGCTCTATTGCTGAAGGCTATTTGGATGAGGAGTGTCTAACCTTTTGTTCTTGATACATGGATGATATTGAGACAAGATTTAATCATGTTGGACATGTTGAAGACACATCGACTCAATCTCAATTACATTAGAAATCAAAAATATTTCTTGTTATTGGCCGATCAGCTGGGAGGACCTCAAATGTGACATTGACTGAATTGAAATTATTATAGGCACATATATATGTGCTGCTGAATAGTGAAATTGCAGATCCATTTATTGAAGAGTTGAGGATACAAACAAAGAGACGAATTAGAGTTCGAACATGAAATGAGAAAGATATAACGAAAGTTATTAATAAAGATCTTGTAGAATCGTTTTCATGATGTGTAAGTTCATAAATATTTCAATAAATACAAATATTAGTTTGAAACATACATTTTGTAAATCTAATAAAGTATATTTATTTTTTCAGATCATGAATACTGATACTCAAGTAGAGGTGTCAGAAGATTTTAAGTTTCTTGCTAGAGGTCCTCTAAAACAAGTTAGAAAGTTCGACGCTTAAAATGTGAATGACTTTAGATTTCGTACAGTCGATCGAGAAGTGGGTTTGGAAACATAGAATAGTGGTATATTTACATTTGCTAAAGTGGAATACTATGGAAAGCTACATGATATTATTTAATTAAACTACCACAGACATTTTTCGGTTGTTTTATTCAAATGCAAATGTGCCAATTTTATCCGAGGTGTTAAAAAGAGATTCCTTGTAATTTACTTCTGTGAACTTATCTCGCTTAATGGATGTGGGTGATCGTGAACTGCATGATCCATATATCTTAGCATCGTAAGAAAAAATGGTATATTATGTGAATGATTTTTCCGATAAATGGTGGAGTGTAGTTTCTCACGTAATACAAAAATATTTGTATGATATGGGTGATGAAGTGGAAAATTTGACCTCAGAAATTGAAGTTAATCAGCAATAGAAAGCAGGATTATTTTTCCATTATGATATTGAAAATATTAGTCTAGCTAGGATGAATGAAGTGGATGAAGTAATAGAGTAGGAAACTGACATGATTGAAGGGGAAAATGATTTTATGTACAATTATTTATTTATTTTGCAACCACTTTTTTAATTTATGCAGTCATTCATTATCATTGTTATATATATATTTTTTGTTAGTACTAGGCATCTATTATCATTTTTAATTTTTTTTCTGCATAATTTTTTTGAAATATATATTCTGAACTTAATTTTATTTTATTAAATGACAGGAATTCTAAGGAGGAAGCGGTACACTATTTCATCTAGTTCTGCGACAGATGGCGATCCATCTGGCTCCCTCCCCATGACATCTGAGGCATCAACTGCCGACACCCCTGCACCATCTACCCCTGCACCATCTCTCACACAATTTGTGGATGTCCCATTATAGGGTGAGTCATCGACTCCCCCTAAATAATCCTCCTTAGTGGGGCAGCGACACGCCCCTTCCAGTTCATCCCGGGAATACTGGAGTGTCACTGTCATAGGTACAAATTAGTTAAATAAATATATTGCATTTTGTTTATACTAATTTTTTGCTCATTGAAGATGAAAAAAAATGAAACTGTGGAGAAAAACACAAAATGTTCCGATGTTTGGAATATGAATGGTGAGAATATAGTCGTGCCATTTGATTCTTATGGGGTCCCTACAGCTGACGCCGCAGGGTTACTTGGCCAGATTTTAGGCCAGCTGGCAGCGGATCCTGTTTCCCTTCCCATTTCATATGATGATTGGAGACATATGACTCCAAGAAGAAAAAATGAAGTTTATGATTCTAAAATAAAGGTAAATTTATTACATTATGGTATAATTTAATGTCATGTTACTAATATGTTCAAAATGAATTTCTGTATACAGATGTTCTTCCACTTTACCGTTGCTGATGTGATTGCATGGAAGTGGACGTTGAAAAATCTAGGTAAGAAGTGGAAAGATTTAAAATGGTGATTGTGGTGTGATGTCAACGATACTTCATTGACCACGCAGCAAATGTATGAGAAGCTACCCAGTGGGGTACCGAAAGAACAATGGAAAGTGTTTATTGACAGACATCGTGATCAGAAGTGGTTGGTATTGAAATATATATTATTATATTATCCTTATTTTACATTATAATTGTATATGAAAAGGACTTGAAATTCAATACATTAGTATTAAATTTCCTTTTATTTATTTCAAGATCTCTCAAGATCGAATGCATCAAACTGGGCTAAGCAAGTCATCCCGCACACCGCGGTCTCAAAAAGTTTTTCTAGTAGCCGAACGACATTGGTAATCTTTTAATTAGTATAAATATTTATAAGACAATATTTTCTATTTAATATATTGAATTTTTGATTTATCTTTGCTTAATTCAGTCCTAGAGTTTAGGACATGAAGCATCCAGAACTGAACTGTGGTTGGATGTTCACAAGAAATCCGATAGAAGCTTTGTTAATGAGCCTGCTAAAAAGTTGGGGTATGAAGTCAATTTTTTATCATAATAACTTATTATCAGTTTTTACTGTGTTAATATATATTGATATTTGATTTATACGTAAAAATTGAAGAACTATGGGATTCCAATCCTGTGTAGTCCTACTCAGTCTCCTAGGACGACCCAGTTGCTAAAGTCCTTGGGAAGGAGCATCCTGGGAGAGTGCGCAGGATGGGTTTAGGACCCATACCATCTGATGTTTTTAGCAGGCCACCGGGGATGGAAGCTTCATCTACTCCTGACTTTACTCAGCCCATACCCGTAGATTCTAAGAAAGAGATTGTTTCTTTAAGAAACACAGTTCACCAGCAGGGGGATCAGATATCTTCTTTGCAGAAAGAGTTGACTAAAATACATCAGCAGATGAACAGATATGCCCACGGTGGTAGTGCATCGACTGGTGGTATATAGGTAAATCACAAAAATCAAATTCATTTAGTTTTATAACTTTCATTTGTTTTATGTTTTAATATAAATATGCAACCGTATTTAATTTTCAATATAATTTTCTTACATGTGACAGCAGAAAGTGGAGATGAAGGTGGAGAGGGTGACGATGCATCATCAGACCCTGAGTAGTTGTATTTTTGATGTTTTGAACAAATATGGGAATAGTTGGTTTGTATATATAACATTTGGGGAACATAGTTTCTACCACACATTTTCATGTCCTTAAATTTCCTTGATTTCTCATGTTTCTTTTTATGCATTTTATTGATTTCTGATGTTTCTTTTTTATGTCTTGATTTCTCAAGTGGGGTATACATCATTCCATTTAGGCCAGTGTTTGAATTGGTAGTTGCCACCTCACATTTTAATGTCCTAACTTTCACTATACTATAACACATCAATCACTTCTACGTCCTCCCTCAATAGTATAAGTAATAATAGACTCATTAAACACTAAATACTTTTTTATTCAAGAGGGTTACTGGATGCAATGAATGATCTATGCCTCAAGGTGCATTGTGGGCATCAAGTGAGAGAGTTACCAACTCTATAAATGGAGGACCCATGTCCTATCACTATGATAGGGTTACGCAATCCAAAAAATAAATAAAGGACTCATTCCATGGATCCATTATGCTACCAGGAGTGTTATCGACCTGATGGATGCTCCAATTGTCCACCCACACCTATCATAATCCCTACAAAGCTATAAAACACCATCTACTTGTATATTATCAATATAAACCCCAGATTATGAATGCATGTGTAGCATCATGTTCTATATAGTAAAATTATTATAATGGACTACTCATATGTCCCAAACTAACACTCTAGTGAGAAGATATATAAATTACTAAAATATATCTAGCACATAGAACCCGATGGATGTTTTTTTCAAAAAAGGTACCACCATTAGTTATTCACCCATACATCTATCATATATGATTGATGCTAGTTGTAATAAGTTTCCACCCCAAATATTTCATGATAATAGATTATAAACACAATAAGAATCAAAGGGTCTCATCCTTCCCAACAAGTGATTCACAGGTGTCCTAAGTAATGAGAATTGTGTCATTCCCAATTAGATATTCTAATGAATCTTGTTAAATATCATGAATCAAGACTAAATATAAATATAAATAAAACCATGGTCAACCAAACACACATTCCCATCATTATCATGATAGCTCCATCAGGCATCCACATTGGTTCAGGTTCAACAGTGACACCTGTAACCATCTCTAAAGAAACACATGCACCTGTTCAGGGTTGGTCTATCTACTGGGAACCCACATGGGTCCTCTAGGTCTGTATGTTTATAGAGGATTATCTCTTGAGATCCTTGTTCATGGATCATTATCTCAATCAAGTACTTTTCATTCGATAAAATCACAATTTCTCACAGTGTCAATATATAAAATAACATCTCGGCCTCAATGCAGCAACCAAATAATGGGTTTTCCAGGAATATGGATCATGGACCATCTTAGTTTGAAGGTTCCACTTAGATGGTCCACTCAGTAAACCCATTCCTAGTATATCCTATGTTCATCCACCTAGAGTAAATCACAACTAATGGAAAAGGGTTTGGTCAATACAAACAATTACTTTGATTGCATAACATGATGGTATACCCAAGACACATTTCAGACTAGATAGGCCATGGTTTCTAAGTCAAACATTACATAATTGTTGGAGGTGTCTCAAGGGTCTTATCTATCCCACATTGGATGGTCATCTTATGTCACAAAACACCTCCATAAAAAGGTATACAAGGCTCATCCTCTGGGGAAAAGACATCTCAAAAGGTCCCCCCCAATGAAGGGGTCAGGAAGTCACTTGAGATCTCTAAGTTCAATGCCTCGTCCTTTAGAGACCGAGGAATCAGGCCACTACACAATCTTCTATTTGTTCCCTAGCACATATTTTAGTTTTCTCATGGTCTTCAATCACCTTAACATTTAAATTTCAATTAACCATTTAATTAAAAAATAATAATTGGGTTTATAGAAGGAGAATGGAATCCAATGGAAATATTACACACCTCAAACCACAAAAAATAAAAAAAAACAATAGGTCTAGAAAATCAGAGAGCCTAACTCATTTTGAAGCCCCTTTCCATTGACACACCACTTAACAACTCATGGACAAACCTCACCCCCAAGCATTCCATGGACCAATCTTTCACCACCCATTTTCTTAGGTCCTATAACATAAAAAGGAATCATACATAATTAATTATAATATTTTATCATCAGTTATAATTAATTAATCCATTTTAACCAATTATGAAAAATATAAAGTTGCTTACCAAATGATTTTTTGTAGAAAGTGATGTTTTTGTGTGTGATTGTCATGTTGTTATTTTTGATATTGAGGATGTGATTGTGGGAATGTGATGTAGTGAAGGAGGAGGGCTATTGATGATGATAAATGATGTGGGTTATGCATGGTAGGAGGGCTATAATGTATCTCAGTTGGTTTATATTTCTGGTTTCATTAGTTTTTCAGGGTAGTGGTGCAGCAAAAGAAGAAAATTTATTTTATTTTTCTGGGCAGCTTTTAGCGGCATTTTTAACCGCCGCGACATTAATATGGGCGGCGGTTTTAACCGCCGCTAAACTGTGAAAACCGCTGCTAAACATAAATTTTTTCTATCGTTTAGCGGTGGTTTTAACCACCATGACATAGCTGAATCGTTTCTTCCTCGTTCCACGGTGGTTTCCGTGACTTCGGTTGCGGTTTTACGGCCGCTGAATTTGAGTTTATTCACAGCAGTTATAACCGCCGGGAATAAATTGATATCTAGGGATCGTAAAAACCACTGCTAAATCCAAGAAAACCGTCGCAAAACAAGGCAGTTACGATGATTTCTTTAAACCGTCGCGAAATAGAAAAAACTTCCACGAATAGATTGGCGACGCTGTATTAGGTGGCGATTTCTGTTAACCGCCGCCAAACCCTACCGCAGCGGTTTAAACCGCCGCAAAAAGAAAAAAAACCGCTAATAAATGGTGATTCTATTATAGTGGAATGCATAATTCCAGACTTCCATAACCACATAGTCAATTCCTTATTACAAGACTAAAAATAAAATTTTTTCAAGGCCTTGTTCCAAGACACTAGTTTGTCTCATGATACCTACTGATGCATCGAGGAGTTATAGCGGGATCCACCCGTCACTTACTAAGTCCAATTCATTCCTCATATGAAAAGGTTTAGACATAACATAAACATTTGTATTAAAACTAGCATACGAAATGTCAATACTTTATCCATAAACCATAAATGGTGTAAAAATAACACATCCATATTCAAACATATCACAAAACCTTCAATAAAATATGGATGTTTTGTACCATAATAAATAAACTTCAAATAAACTTAAAATCCATCAAAGGGTGATGACATATAAGAAATCACAATATGTTTTTGAGAAATATCTCGTTCTATTTTGAAATAATTCAAGAGACATGTAATTATAAAGGAGAAAATTATTTTTAAAATATTATAATAATCTTTTAAGGGAAGCATCGACGATGTTATAACGATGGAAAATAGTTGCACCCACCGTATAAGTTAAAAAACATTCTTACCCTAATTTGGTCAAAAAGGTCCTAAAGTACGTTGTTTAGAAAATGACGAAAAGATTCCTTTCAAAACAGTTATGGTGAAATAAGGTTATAAATGATTTTACCCCATTTTCTTGTAAATAGTAAAAATGTTTTGAAATACAATTTTAATAAACATGGATGTGGATGATAAAGAGGTCCCAATAGATACTTACGTAAAAACAACCTCGGAAAATAAAGAGATTTTGAAATTAACCCTTACCTTGTACATTTACTTGGTAAAGAGTTTTTTAACCTCATGTATAATGGTAAAATAATTGTTATTAAATTATACAAGAATCACATACATTAATATGATATCATATATGATCTTTTAATATAGGTTTGTTAATAATATTTTAGTATTATCGTCGTTTCGGGTGTTAACTAATTTGTTTTCCTTTATATGATTTGTTACATAAGTAATGTTTGTTATGGATAGGATTCATCTTATTCATATTTAGACTGATATTAAGTCTTTAAAGATTATTTTTAATCATCTAATGAAAATTAGTCTTGAATGGATATGATGGGGATTGAATATCATTGCGTTCGTGGAGACGGTAATCTGTACGTATGCACGAGCGATAATATCATTATTTGGATATTAAAATAATATATAATTGGATGGTATATCATATATAAATAATCAATATCATGTTATATTTTTTATTTACTTCAATTACACATCATTATTATATCCATCCAAATAATAATGTAGTGAATAAAAATTACACCACGTCATGGAGACGGTAAGTCGTACGTATGCATGTATGGTGACATGTCATTCAAAGGATAGATAGAATAATGAATGTGGTTGTACCGTATTTGTTATAAAATCACATTATATAGAAGATTTTGGAGTTATTGTTTTATGATGGAAACAACAAAAAAAAGAAGTGGAAGAAGAAAGGAACTTGAAAGAAGTGATTAAATATTTACCTCTTCTTTGGGTTCTTCCTTTTGATTTGTTCAAAATGGATCCTTAGGTTGGATTTATGAATAAAGTAAGGTCTCTAGGAAGAAGGTAGGATAGTTGAGAGGGTATTTGGGTAGGTTTTGGATGATCCAAATGGATTTTAAGGTGTTAATTAGAGGGAATGGGGAGTGCCCTTTTATAAGAGGGGTGAGGGGCACCTTAGGAAAAGTTAGAAATATTATTTTAAAATAAAATCCTTTTCTATTTATAACGGATCCAAAATGAATTATTTAAATTATAAGGTGTGGATGGGTCGAAAAACACTCAACCAATCGGTTTTAGACAGGTTGGGTCACTATATTAACCTTATCTTTTATATTTAACTCTTAGTAAAATAGTATGACATTTACCATGTCTCTTTGTATTTTTGTATTATATGGTTAATAAACATACAATATACATCCAAGCGAACCCCAAGTGGTTCATTAATGATAAAAATATCATTATATAAGTCTTTTGGATGAACCATATATTTTTAGGAATAGAATATCAACTAATAATTTAATATTTTGTTTAAAAACTCTTTTATGTCAATTTTGACACTATTTGGTATTTTGTTTTTGCAAAATTCATAAAATAATTATTACTTAGAAAACAATTCATATAACCAACCCTAATATGTAATATTAACCTATAAAATTATTTTAATTCATTATAAGTATCAAATTACATTTATTTGGATATATATAAAATCAATTATTTTAATCTTTCATTAATAAGGTAATTACTGCCTCATCATTATGTCATAAATGAATTAAATTTTTTAATGTATAAAAATATAAATAAAATACCAATATGTAGGAAATATTTTTATATTTCTAATGAATATTTTTAGTCAAATTTATCTTATGTTTAACCCTATATTAAAAAAGTATTAGTTATTAAACTTTAAATTTAAGACTTTTAACTCTTCTTTGAATAAAATAATAATAAACGTCCTAATCTAATCCAAGTGGACCTGAAGGATCATATTTTATTCCTAAGGTTGTTTTTGGTAGAATTATACTTATACAATAGAATTAAGACATGTGTTAGGGTAATTATAATATCATTTTACCCTTAATTACCGTATTTACTTTTAACTATGGTAAATTAAAATAAAAAGTTACTATTCACCAAAAAATATTTTCATCTTGTTGAACCAAATTTTACTTAATGATATCAACCATGTCTCTCATATTTTTTAAATTCAACTCACAAAAGCAGTAAAATTACGTTTTATGTAAATTTTTAAATGCTCCTAGGAGGTGGGTAAAAGACGATAAAAAGTCCAATAAAATTTTTATATATATAAGATTATTATAAACTGAATCCAATGAATTACATTGAACTTTTATAGGTATTATGTATCTACTTTGACCTAAAATAAATTGAAATAAAATAAATAATTATTTAAATAACAATTCTCTTTTAAACAATAACTCAGTGTTCTTCACTATTCATCAAAAATTGAAAGTTTTCAGAAAATTACCAAAAATTCACCCTAATAAAATTTTGATATTAAGAATCCAAAAATGAATTCCATTTTGAATGATAAAATTTATTAAAATTTCAAAAAAGTTGGTATTACTATTCATAACAGCTAGTTTGATTGGTTGTGGTGTTTTAGAACTCGAAATTGCGTACAACACACGCCATTGTATTATTCAAAGAGAAGTATATCATGGAAGCTTGGGGAGTTACATTATCCCCTCCTTAAAATAATTTCTTCCTTGAAATTTCTAGAATATTACTACATAAAAAGACTCGGGTGGTTCTTCATCATATGTTCCTAGGGTTCCCACGTTTCCCCTTCCATCTTATGGTTTCTCTATAGAACTTTTTCCTCACGAGTCGTCTGGTTTCTCAGCACTTGTTCTCTCGTATCAAGAACCTTGACATGCTCTTCGCAATAAGATATATTGGGTTCCAGTTCTAATTCCTCATAGGTGAGTACATGTGTTTGGTCTGGCATGTATTTTCACAATGGTGATATGCGGAACACATCGTGAACTTTGGAGAGACTTGGCAGTATTGCCAAACGGTAAGATATAGCCCCAATTCGTTCTAGAATTTCGAAAGGTCCAATGTACCTGGGACTTAATTTTACCTTCTAACCGAAATGTAAAACACCCATCCATGGAGATACCTTCAAGAAAACATGATCTCTTACATGAAATTCGAAATTCGTCTTTCGGTTATCATCATAGCTCTTCTGTATGCTTTGAGCTTCTTTGATATGGTTTTGGATTAACTTCAACTTTTCCATCGTTTCCTCCACCAGTTCTAGGCCTACGAGTTTTATTTCACCAACATCATCCCAAGAGGTTGGTGTGAGACATCTCTTTCTGTATAATGCTTCATATGGTGCCATCTGAATACTTGAATGGAATCTATTGTTATAGGAAAATTCTACCAGAGGTGAATATTGGTCAAACATACCTTGAAAGTCATGTGAGAATGATCTCAACATGTATTCTAAGGTTTTAATAGTCTATTTTGATTTTCTATCAGTTTGATAGTGGTAGGCAGTGCTTAAATTAAGTTCAGTATCTAGGACTTTCTAAATACTTTTCCAGAATCTTGATGTAAAGCATGGATCATGATTAGAAACAATCGATAGTGGAACTCCATAATGTCTTACAACTTCATTAAAATATAGTCTTGTCAATCGTTTGAGTGGTAAATATTCTCTTATAACAATAAAATGTGATGGCATGGTTAGACGATCAACAATGACCCATATTTCATCGTTCTTTCAAGGAGTCTTTGGTAGTCCCATTACAAATTCCATCGTAATAATATCCCATTTCCACAAATGTATGGAAAGATGTTGCATGACTCCTCCAGGATGTTGCCTTCCATCTTTCAGTTTTTGACAAACTGTACATCTTGACACAAAATCAGCGATATCCCTCTTAATATTGTCCCACCCAAAATGTTCCTTCAAATATTTATACATCTTAGTTCTACCAAGAACTACAAAATAAACAGTGTTTAGCGGCGGTTTTGTGGCGGCGGTTCACAAAACTGCCGCTAAACGTTTTCCGAAATACGTTTCGCGGTGGTTTTTAATAAACCGCCGCAAAACCTTTGTTTTTTTTAAAAAACCCCGACCCTTCCCTACCCCGACCCCTTTCCCTACAACCCTCGCCCGCAGCCCCCCGCGACCTTTCCCTGCAACCCTCGCCTGCAGCCCCCCGCGACCCTTCCCTTCAACCCTCGCCCGCAGCCCCCCGCGACCCCCCGGCGATCCCGCGACCTCCTCCGGCGACCCCGCGACCTCCTCCGGCGACCCCGCGACCTCCTCCGGCGGTGCCTGCGACCGGCAACCCGCGACCCCCTTCTCCCGACGACCTTTCTCGCTTCGACTTCGGCCCCAAAGTGAGTTTTCTCTATGTCTACTGCTTGACATACTCGTGATTATTCATGTACCATATAAAATTTCATAATGAGAAAATTATTTGTGTGGATACAATGTTGATGCATTATTTTTATGATGATACGATAGTGTTTTTAAATGAAAATGAGAACAGTCTTGGATTAATTAAAAGTTATTGGTTAGTAATTAATTTTGAATTAAATGATTAATTGGTGTAAAGTTAATTAATAGACTAGGGTAAATTATAGATTAGGGTTATGTTAGTTGGATTAAACATCACCAATGATCACTTGATAATGAATTAAGAGGTTGATCATTGATATCTTAGTTGGCCAAGATCTAAGAGTTTTACTTCATAATATACTAGATATGCGATTTATATAAGTGTGACTATCCTTGTGGTATTATTTTATATTGATGGGGGTGACTGATTGTGATTTTTATATAAAAGTTAAATGTATTTCAAGTTGTATTATAGGTTTTACTAGATATAATGACCATGTTTTTGATCCATGAATCGTACCCATAGACCCGGCCATCTGGTGAAACCTATGGTGAGGGTGTTATTATCACTGAAGGTTAGTTCTATGATAGGGGTGAGGACTTATGATATGTCTAGGATGATTTGTGTTTTTTATTTTTACAGGATTTTTAAGGGATTTTGTACTTGACTTGGGTTTGATTCAATATGTATTTATTCTCAGATGTTGAAAAATAGGGATATTGATTTGGGGTTGCAAGGTAATATCATATTCAGCCTAGTCTTGGGATGATTTGGATAATGTGGAAAAATGATTCATCCAGGTGAAATAATAATTGGATAGTTATCAATAATAATCCTTATAAAGGTTAGTTAATCTAGGAAAAAGTGACCTTTGATAAGATACTTATCATTCATTTGAGATAGGGATTTCATGTTAGCATAATTATTTTACTCATAAGGAAATTAGGATGATTGTAAGTTTTTAGAAGCATGGTTGGAATGCATGGAAGTCTTGATAGCTAAATTATACACTAAGATATGAGTAAAAAATATAAATACATTCAATATTAATGGGGTTTTGGGAAAAGGAAACTTTTCAAGGTGATTCACAGATGGGGTGTAAGGAAAGAATTCTAGGAAATGGATACACTCGTACTAATGATTTAAGGTGGTGATTTTGTAAATAGGTGATAAGGTTGGTTGATTTGGATCTTAATTCATATGTATATCATAATATAATGGGATAATAATAAAATATCAATGTGGTAAGAGTGTTCATCTGGGGTTGAAATCAAGGGAAATTTCATCTTGACCATGTAAAGTGGTCTATAAAAATCCACTAGGGTGAGATATTGTGGGAGATCTAGAAATTATGGAGAAACATGTAAGAGGGTGGGGGTAAATTCATCTAGTGATCAGCTCACACTTCATTTTGGTGGGTACAAGTACAGACATTGATGTGACAGAAATTTAGTAGTGTGGGGAAGCCTGGTGTGAACAAGTGGTGTTATTATTAATCAGTGATTATAGAATGATTATATGATGATTTAATGGGGTATTTTTTATAGTTTTTATGGTTGGGATTTTATTCCATGACCATTCAAATGAATAGGGTGAGGTGTATTTCCCAAATAATTAATCTAAAAATAGAATAAAGTAAATAAATTGAGTCAACTTTCTATCATCGAATAGTGATTAAGATATTTAATGATGGGAAGCACCGACAACAACATATAGGTAATTTAACTCCCTATTTTAAGTGAATAAATGAAATTTTAATCATGGAAAATGGTGATTGATTTGTGTATTTTATTGTGAGGATGGTTCCGAAATCTCCCATTGTGGATTCTCCCACTCTTAGGGTTTCCTAATCTACATTGTAGTGTCGATCCCCTTGGTTTCTCCAATAGGAACTGACCACATTGTCATGACACGTCAAATTGATTATATCTTTAAAGTTGGTTTATGGTCTAGTTAATAACCTAGTTTATCTCTCAAGGATAATTGATAGGTTCATAGTGTGTATTTTTAATAAAAATGACTAAAGTTCATCTCTCAACTATTTATTATCAACATCAAATGAAAATTAAAGGTTTAGGTAATGTTACTATACCACCGCACAAGAGGATATCGATAAGGCACTACACTACCCTGTGGAGAGCCAATCGGAACACCTTTGTTCCAATCCTCTCCACAACTCATGGCCCAAAATTCTTAGCACCACCTCACCTACTTACCAAAATTATAATGGTGACACAAACTCATTGTCACTGAAGGGATACATAGATTCCAACAAGACGCATCTGGATTGCCTTCATCCTTTAGGAGAATGATCCATAGGTCCTTGGTGACATGTACGAGTCAACTCCGCCTCAATCCGAGGCACGGTGTGACCGCTACCACCCAAAGGGTCGCTCTCTTGTTTAAAATGGACACCACTTTAATTGGAAACAACAACTGACCTACGGAAATCCGACCGGACGCATCCGGATTGCCTTCATTATTTAGGAGAACGATCCACAGGTCCTTGGTGACGTGTACGAGTCAACCCTGCCTCAATCCGAGGCACGGTGTGACCACTACCACCCAAAGAGTCGCTCTCTTGTTTAAAATGGACACCACTTTAATTGGAAACAAAAACTGACCTACGTAAATCTGACCAGACGCATCCAGATTGCCTTCATCCTTTAGGAGAAGGATCCACGGGTCCTTGGTGACGTGTACGAGTCAACCCCGCCTCAATCCGAGGCACGGTGTGACCGCTACCACCCAAAGGGTCGCTCTCTTGTTTAAAATGGACACCACTTTAGTTGGAAACAACAACTGACCTACGTAAATCTGACCAAACGCATCCGGATTGCCTTCATCCTTTAGGAGAAGGATCCACGGGTCCTTGGTGACGTGTACGAGTAACATGCAAGAATGATGGACCACATTTCTTTGTCCTTTGAACAAAAAAACCAGTAAAATCTCCAAAATACCTTCATATCATGCATGAACCAGTAAAATCTCCAAAATACCTTCATATCACGCAGTTCTGAAAAGAGTCACTATTTAAAAGAAAGTCACAAATTTAGATACATCTCGAGATGGTCAGTTTAAAGACATTTTGAGGGACACTACTAAAGACATTCTCAGATATGCACACATCCCCCACTTTTAGATCGTTGTCTACTACAATGATCTTCCAAACAAGATATGCATTAGAACGCTCATGATACATAGAGCAATTCACTGGCCACCTTCGAGAATGATCTGAAGCACAAACCATGACAGCATTATGTTTTTAACTTCAGCACCTCAATTGAGAATGTGACACCTTTCAGGACTTGGCGCCATTGTATGTCGTTTCGTCCACTGAATGGGTCTATCCTTTTATTTAATTTTTTTAACTTCAGTCAAATATTCTAGAAAGATGTCGCGGCAGATCCTTCACCATTTTTTTTGCTGAACATCTCATTACATTGTTAAAAAAAGCAGGGTGTCTTGCATGGGCAATACGTTCCTGTATTGAAGATGATGCACTCCCATTTAATCGAACCCACAAAACCACCCCACGGCGCGGCGGTCATCGGCAGGTGCCTGGGTTCCTCCCCGCCTTCCAGAAAAATATGAGTCCCTGTTTTCTCATGCGGGGTGGTTTTGTGGGTTCGAATAAATAGGAGTGCATCATCTTCAATACATGAACGTATTGCCCATGCAAGACACACTGCTTTTTTTTAACAATGTAATGAGATGTTCAGCAAAACAAAATTGTGAAGGATCTGCCACGACATCTTTCTAGAATATTTGACTGCAGTTAAAAAAATTAAATAAAAGGATAGACCCATTCAGTGGACGAAACGACATACAATGGCGCCAAGTCCTGAAAGGTGTCACGTTCTCAATTGAGGTGCTGAAGTTAAAAACATAATGCTGTCATGGTTTTTGCTTCAGATCATTCTCGAAGGTGGCTAGTGAATTGCTCTATGTATCATGAGCGTTCTAATGCATATCTTGTTTGGAAGATCATTGTAGTAGACAACGATCTAAAAGTGGGGGATGTGTGCATATCTGAGCATGTCTTTAGTAGTGTCCCTCAAAGTGTCTTTAAACTGACCATATTGAGATGTATCTAAACTTGTGACTTTCTTTTAAATAGTGACTCTTTTCAGAACTGCGGGAGTTAACATTTATCCAACATATTCACACACAAAATCACCCTTCGACATATCCTACAATGTCTTCAGACCCCACCATTTCCCCTCGGCTGTCAAAAAAACCTAAAAGACAATGGATAGCAATGATCATTCAAAAATGCATTTAAACTGAAACCTTCTAGAAAAAAATAGAGTACAATACCTGCAAGTTGTAACTTAGGTCGCTTTGCACAAGACGATTTCCACATTGTTTGTAGCAACCACATTTACTCCAACACTCTAATGATCTTCATTGCTTCATTTCTTTTATACTCTTCCAGAAACCCTTCTCTAAGAAGGTCAACTATCGTTTATGCATACTCACCTTCAAATGTGACGTGTACGAGTCAACCCCGCCTCAATCTGAGGCCTGTTGTGGCTGACACAACTCCAAGTGCCTCTGTTTTGTTCAAAATGTACTTATTTTTAAGTGAGAAATCAACAACTGACATACAGGAAACCGACCAAACGCCTTCGGATTGTGTTGACACTTTAGGACAACGATTCATGGGTTATATGTGACGTGTACGACTCAACCCCGCCTCAATACGAGACGCGGTGTGACCGGTATCACTCCAAGTGTATGTATTTAGTTTAAAATGGACAATATTTTACGTACATACGCCAAACTGATCTAACGGATTCTGATTGCATTGATACTTTTTCACAATGATCAATGACTCATGTGTGACGTGTACGATTCAACACCGCATCAATCCGAGGCCCGGTGTGGCCGACACCACTCACAGTTTCACTGTTTTGTTAAAAATGGACTTAATTTTAAGTGAAATCAACAACTGACATACGGCAAACCGACCAAACACATTGGGATTCTATTGAAACTTAAGGGCAACAATCCATGGGTCAAATGTGACGTGTAAGATTCAACCCCGCCTCAATCAGAGGCGCGGTGTGACCGGTATCACTCCAAGTGTATGTGTTTAGTTTAAAATGGACAATATTTTATGTACATACGCCAAACCGATCTAACGGCTTCTGATTGCGTTGATACTTTTTCACAACAATCAATGACTCATGTGTGACGTGTACGATTCAACACCGCATCAATCTGAGGCCCGGTGTGGCCGACACCACTCACAGTGTCACGGTTTTGTTAAAAATGGACTTAATTTTAAGTGAAATCAAGAACTGACATACGATATGTTATGGTCACTATTATGAGGATGTTGGTGACATGTACGAGTCAAATCCGCCTCAATCCGAGGCACGGTGTGACCGCTACCACCCAAAGGGTCGCTCTCTTGTTTAAAATGGACACCACTTTAATTGGAAACAACAACTGACCTACGGAAATCCGACCGGACGCATCCGGATTGCCTTCATTCTTTAGGAGAACGATCCACAGGTCCTTGGTGACGTGTACGAGTCAACCCGGCCTCAATCCGAGGCACGGTGTGACCGCTACCACCCAAAGAGTCGCTCTCTTGTTTAAAATGGACACCACTTTAATTGGAAACAACAACTGACCTACGTAAATCGGACCAGACGCATCCGGATTGCCTTCATCCTTTAGGAGAAGGATTCACGGGTCCTTGGTGACGTGTACGAGCCAACCCCGCCTCAATCCAGGGCACGGTGTGACCGCTACCACTCATGTGTGACCTGTGTCCATTTTTAATGTTGGTTTTTATTATGGTAAGAGATGTTATGGTCACTATTATGAGGATGTTGGTTTTTGTGTGTTGTGGTTTGTGGTAGTATTCTTTTAGTGATGGAATATGAAATGGTAATGATGTAATAATGTTGTAAGCTGTTGTACATTACAAATATGTGTGGATGTGATATTATGTGGGGCTGATGGGTGAGATGTGGCTGTGGTTTTGGAAAATTTAGGGCAGTGGTGGAGCAGATCCAACATATTTTTTTTTCTAGTTCAACATTTAGCGGCAGTTTTAACCACTGCTAATGCCATACCTGTGAGCATTTAGCGGCGGTTTTAACCGCTGCTAAATAACCAGAAATCATTTAGCGGCGGTTAAAACCGCCGCTAAATGATGAACTGGGCAGAATTTAGCGGCGGTTTTAACCGCCGCTAAATATATTATGTTGATATTTAGCGGCGGTATTCACCGCCGCAGAATAGGCGCATCAAACGCCTGAATTTAGCGGCAGTTAAAATCGCCGCAAATAAGATACCCATATAACCGCCGCTAAATGACGGACCTACGACACATTTCTAAAACCGCCGCGGAATCGAAAAAACTGCCGCTAATAGATTGCCGACGCCAAACTTAGCGGCGGTTTTTGTAAACCGTCGCCACACAATATAGCGGCGGTTTAAACCGCTGCTAAACCGGAAAAAAACCGCCGCTAGGACCGGCATTTGTTGTAGTGAAGGTTTATAGAGAAATTTGAACTATGAGCATCATCCAAAAATTCCCTTTTTAGATCAGGTATGTCGGTAACACAAAGTCTCTCCCAAATTTCAAAATTCCATCTTCATATACGATGTCACTCAATCCCCCATCATTCACAACTTTAATCTTCTTTTAAAACTCGTCATCATCAGTCTGAGAACTCTTTATCCTTTCTAGTAAATATGGTTTTCCAACCATTTGAAAAAGTATTGATGTTTCACCTTCCTTGGTGATTCCCATATCCATGTTTACTAGATCCATGTATATAGGATCCTTTTCAACTCTCATCTTGTTCAAAACTCCATGATCTTTTCTACTCAAAGCATCTTCCACCTTATTCACCTTCCCCGGGTGGTAGTGTATAGTGGAATCATAATCTTTGAGTAGTTCAAGCCATCTCCTTTTCCTCTTGTTGAGTTCTTTTTGAGATAAAATATTCTTCAAATGCTTGGGATCGGTATATATCTCATATTTTTCACCATAGAGATAGTGTCTACAAATATTCAAATCTAATATTATAGCCGCTAACTCAAGATCATGAGTAGGATAGTTTTTATCAAGAATTTTTAGTTGTCATGATTCATAGGCAATAACCCAATCATTCTTCATAAGGAAAAAACCAATTTCATTCTTTGAAGCATCACTATAAATAACAAACCCATCATTGCCCGATGGTAGAGTCAATATAGAAGAACTGACTAACTTATCTTCAGTTCTTCAAAAAATTCTTCACACTCATTTTTTCAAACAAATTTAACCCATTTTTTGTGTGAGCTTTGTTAATGGGTTGTCCAACTAGGCTAAATTCTGGACGAAACGTCAATAATAACCTACCAAACCAATAAAACTGCATACCTCAGTTATAATCGTCAGTGATGGCCATTAATGGATTGCCTTGTTATTAGAAGGATCAACGGAGATTCCATCCTTATAGATGATAAGGCCAAGAAAAGAAATCCCCTAAATCCAGAATTCACACTTGCTAAACTTCCCATATAATTCAGGTCATCTAAGAGTCTTTATGATAATGCGCATGTGATTTTCATGATATTCATAAATTTTGGAGTATACCAAGATATCATCAATAAATACCACTATAAATTCATCAAGATATTCCTTGAAAACTCTATTCATTAGATCCATAAAGACATAGGGTGCATTAGTCAGCCCAAAATGCATTACTACAAACTCGTAATGCCTATACCAGGTTTGAAATGCTTTCATTGGAATGTCTTCCTTCTTCATGCACAACAGATGATATCCATATCAAAGGTCAAACTTTGAAAAGTATTGAGCTCCATGAAGTGGGTTGAATAAATCATTAACGTGAGGTAGAGTATACTTGTTCTTTATTGTTATAGCATTGATCTCCCGGTAGTCAATGAACAACCTCATAGATCCAACTTTCCTCTTAACAAAAAGGACATGGGCTCCCCATAGAGAAACACTAGGGAAAATAAATCCCTTATTACTCAATTACTCTATTTGTTTCTTTAGTTCCACTAATTAAACCGTGGACATTCTATAAGGGGTCTTCGATATGGCCCTTGAACCATGAATTAAATCAATGGAAAACTCAATTTCTCATTCTTGAGGATATCCAGGTAAATCTTCTGGAAACACATTGAAATATTCTTTCACAATTGGTACATCCTTTATTTGAACAATTCATTCCTCACCCACTATTATTTCATTCTCTTTCTCCCCAATAATTGAATTTAGTTGAGATAATAGGGGTGGATCTACATAATAATATGGTGGTGATGATTCTACTATAAAGATAAGGTGTTTTTTATCATCGTTATCAAAAATCGTAACCTCCTTCTTATTACAATAAATATTCGCATCATGTTATGAAATCCAATCCATACAGAGGATTATATCAAATTCAATCATGGGTATTATGATAAGATCAGCAGATAATGAGCATTTATATTCCCCAATGGGAACTGATTCACAAAACATTGTTGTGATGATACTTCCCTTAGGAGTTTTTAATGACAACTCCCTTGTTAAATAAAATTGGAAATATCTAATTTTCTTAGCAAAATGGGAAGATCTGAAACAATGTGGTGATCCAGAATCAAATAAAGCATTTTCTAAACTTGAGGAAACCATTAAATTACCTGACACCATGTCTTTCGGAGCTTCAACCTTAGTGGAAGTGATAGCATAATCTTTTCCTTGATCCCTTGGCCTTTTCTAAGGTAATTTCCCCTGACGCTTATGAAATTCATTTGCATAATTTCCCCTCTCTCTACAATTTTAGCATTCAACATCGATATCCTCTTTCTTCCCCTTACAATCACGAGATTGGTGGCCTTCTTAACCACAATTGTAATAGACTCTCATTCCCTTCAGGCAAGTACCAGGGTGTTTCTTCCCACATTTACTGTAGGATAGATATTCAACTTTTCGCTTCTTCCACTTATTTCCATTTCCAGAGTGTTCAGCAGATCTCTTCTTCTCTTGCTTTGCTTTAAATTCGTAAGACTTAGAGAATTATTTTTCTGTCTTGATAGCACATGAGACAATATCTTCGTACAACGTGAAGGATTTTGAGACTAATGCTCGATGGTGAAATGGTTTTAACAAATCAAAAAAATGATCAATCTTACTTCATGGGTTACGTAAATAATTTCCAGCATGCCTCGCAAACCTTGTAATGTTAGCTTCATATATTGTGACATTTTCATCCTCCTTTTTACTCAAACTCAGAAATTGGCTTTCCATATCTGATTGATAGTCCGGAGGAAAGTATTTTTCTAAGAAAATTTCTTTAAACTCTCTCCATTCTATATTTGATACTTCATTATCTTCCTTTGTGTTTTGAATCAATGACCACCATTGATCAACATCTCCAGTGAGGCGGTAAACTTCCCTGACAAATTCTTCCCTTTATCTATGCCTCGAGGCATGGAATATTTTCTCTAAGGAATTTATCCATTACTCGGAAACTAGTGGATTTGTTCCCTCATTTAATTTTGGTGGCTATTTCCCCATGAAGCGATGTAACATTTATCCTCCACGTTACGGATTAGGGTGCTCTATACATGTAAGGTTACTATTCATAACCAGAGCGAGTTTTCCCAATATAGTGATAAGTTGATCAGCACCATTTGTATCACAAGCTTTAATATAATTATCATTTTCACTAGGGAAATCCCTAAATGGAGTGCATGCATTGATATAGTTTATATTCCTTCCACTGCGTTCCATTTATAAACAATGGAATAAATTCGATTAGTTTATGAATTGAAATACATAATTCCAAACTTGTAAAACACTTAAAATAAATTGAACAGTTTATGGATATAATCCATAATCATAAAAAATGTTTTTTTTAGGATTTATATACACATAAACCATTCATGATGGTTTGTAAAGAAAATTTTAATTATCCTATGCATATCCCCTAGGATTGTCGTAACCAAGAGTGCAGCAAGGTCCGTTGTCATGCACCAGTTCTCGTTTGAGACTAGCTCAAAGCGTTGTATTCAGTTTTTACCCCTAGGTGCATCTGTGCCAGAGCCACCTCTACCTTCTCGTATCCAGATAGGGATGTATTTCTTGGAAAACTCACAAAATCTCTAAAATACCAAAATTCATGGAAGTTCTTGTATACAAATCCTCAAAGTCTATCTTAGGGTAATGTGGTCTAATAAGAGTTTATTTAAATATTGATTCTAAGGTTTGTACTAAATGTCCTCTGATACCAATTGTAACGCCTCGACCCCAGAAGCCCAGAGTTGGTTCATTATTACGTATCATTGGCATGATCACAAAATATTAAGTCTCGAAATACTGATTAGTTAAGTATCCTTGGAAGTACTAGATATATTCATAAATTTTACATTATATCATAAAAGGGAATACTACAACAACATTGTCTCCATTGACCACACTCATATCCCCTTAGACAATCCCTGTAGGTCAGTCATAAAATACTTCTTCGCATCTTGGGAAAAATAAAACATAGAAAGGGGTGAGATCAGATGCTCAGTAAGGATAACAATATAGTGAAAACTTTCATAAATAATCATAAACATTTAAGGCAATGTGTAAGACTAAAACAAAATCCTTTTAAACTTGAACTTCCATATAATATAGAAAAGATAAAATCAAATAATTCCATATACATATTCACATGGATATTATAATAATCGAATAATCACATGCAATATCAATAACCACTTTCATAATGATGGAATGCATAATGTCATACTTTCATAACCACATAGTCAAGGCCTTGTGACAAGACTACAAATAAGATTTTGTCAAGGCCTTGTGCCAAGACACTAGATTGTCTCATGAGACCTACCGATGTATCGAGGATCTATAGAGAGATCCACCCATCACTTATTAAGTTCAATGCATTCCTCATATGAAAAGGTTTAAACATAACATAAAAATTTGTATTAAAACTAGCATACAAAATGTCAATACTTTATCCATAAACCATGAATGGTGTAAAAATAACACATCCACAGTCAAACATGTCACAAAACCTTCCATAAAATATAGATGCTTTTTACCATAATAAATGAACTTCAAATAAGCTTAAAATCCATCAAAGGATGTTGACATAGATGAAATCAAAACCTTTTTTAGAAATATATCTTTCTATTTTGAAATCAATTAAGAGTCACATAATTATAAAGAAGGCAATTATTATGAAAATATTTTTATAATCTTGTAAGGGAAGATTCAACGATGTTATAATAGCAGATAATAGCTACACCCGCCGTATAAGTTAAAAACATTCTTACCTAAATTTTGTCGAAAAGGTCATAATGTACTTTGTTTGGAAAATGATAGAAAGATTCCATTCAAAACATGTAAGGTCAAATAAGGGTATAAATGAATTTACCCCATTATCTAGTATATGTAAAAAAAATTGAAATAAATTTTTAAGGAACATGGATGTGGATGATAAATAGGTCCCAAAAGATATTTACGTAAAAACCACCTCGGATAATAAAGAGATTGTAAAATTAACCCTTACCTTGTAATTTTCCTTGGTCGAGGGTAATTTAACCTCCTGTATAATAGTGAAATAATTTTTATTAAGTTATAAAATAATCATATAAATTAATATGATATCATATATAATCTTTTAATATTGCTTTGTTAATAATATTTTAGTATTATCATTGTTTTGGGTGTTAACTGATTTGTTTCCCTTTATATGACTCGTTATGTAAGTAATGATTATTATGGATAGGATGTATCTTATTCATATTCAGAATGATATTAAGTCTTTAAAAATAATTTTTAATCATCTAATTAAAATTATTCTTGAATGGATACGATGAGGAATGAATGTCATCGCGTTCGTGGAGACGTTAATCTGTACATACGCACGAGCGACAATATCATTATTTTGATATTAAAATAATATATAATTGGATGTTATATCATATATACAGAATAATTATCATGTTATATTTATTATTTACATCAATTACACATCATTGTTATACCCATCCAAATAATAATGTATTGAATAACAATTACACCATGATGTGGAGACGGTAAGTCGTACGTACACACGTATGGTGACATGTCATTCCAAGGATGGATAGAATAATGAATATGGTTGTAACATATTGATAATAAAATAAAGGTATATAGAAGATATAAGAGTTATTATTTTAGAATGGAAACAACAAATAAAAAGGAAGTGGAAGAAGAAAGGAACATGAAAGATGTGGTGAAATATTTACCTCTTCTTCGGGTTCTTTCTTTTAATTTGATCAAAAGGGCTCCATAAGTTAGATTTTTTGACCAAAATAATTCCTCTATGATGAAGGGAGGACTGTTTATAGGGTATATGGGCAGGTTTTGGCTGAGAAAAATGGCTTTGAAGGGGAGAATTAGAGAGGAGGGGGAGTGCCTTTTATAAGAGGGGTGAGGGGCACCTTGGGAAAAGTTAGAAATATTATTTTATAATAAAATAATTTTCGGTTTATAATGGCTTCAAGATGAATTTTCTAAAGGATAAAGTGGGTATTGGTCGAACAACACTCAACCAATTGGTTTTAGACCGTTTTGTATCTCTATATTAACCGTATCTTTTAGATTTAACTCTTAGTTAAACAGTTTGACATTTACCATGTCTCTTTGTATTTTTATATTATATGGTTAATAAACATACTATATACATCCAAGAAAGCCCCAAGTGGTTCATTAATGATACACCTATCATTATATACGTCTTTTTACCGTACCTTATTTTTTTTTGAATATAATATCAATTAATAATATAATATTTGTTTTAAAAACTCTTTTATGACAATTTTGACACTATTTGGTATTTTGTTATTTCTAAATTCATAACAGTGTTATTAATTCAAAAAAAATCTTCTAACCAACCCTAATATTTCTTATTAACCTAAAAAATTAGTTTAATTCATAAAAGGTCTCAAATTATATTTTTTGGATATTTATAATATCAATTATTTTAATCATTCATTAATACTGTAATTACTGCATCATCATTGCATCATAAATAAATTACATTATATAATGTCTAAAAAATATATATATAATACATTAATGTATTAAATATTTTTTATCTTTATAATGAATATTTATAGTCAAATTTATCTAATGTGTATCCTTATATAAAAAATGGTTTATTTATTAAACATTTAATTCAACACTTTTAATTCTTCTTTGAATTAAATAATAATAAATGTCCTAATCTAATCCAAGTGGACCTAAAAGATCATATTTTTTCATTAGGTTTTTTTGGTCAAATTACACTTATCCAATAAAATTAGGACATGTGTTAGGTAATTATAATATCATTTTTACCCTTAATTACCCTATTTACTTTTAACTGTGGTAAATAAAAGTAAAAAGTTACTATTCACCAAAAATTATTTTCATCTTATTGAACCACATTTTACTTACTGATATCAACCGTGTCTCTGGGATTTTTTAAATTCAACTCACAGAAGCTGTAAAATGTTTTATGTAAATTTGCAAATTCTCCTAGGAGGTGGGTAAAAGACGGTAAAACGTTCAATAAAATTTTTATATATCTAAAATTATTATAAACTGACTCTAATGAATTAAATTGAACTTATATAGGTATTGTGTATCTATTTTGACCTAAAATAAATTTAAATAAAATAAATAATTATTTAAATAAAATATCTGTTTTAAACCATAACTTAGTGTTTTTCACTATTCATCAAAAATTGATAGGTTTCAGAAAAATACAAAAAATTCACCATAAGAAAATTTCAATACTTTGAATCAAAAAATGAAGTACATTTTGAAAGATAAAATTTATAAAATTTCAAAATGTGGGTATTACTATTCATAACAGGTAGTTTGATAGGTTGTGGGGTGTTAGATCTCAAAGTTGTGTACAGCACATGCTATTGTATTATTCAAAGAGAAGGGTACCGTGGAAGCTTGGGGTGTTAGATTATATTTATTATTAAATATATATTATATATTGTAAAAGAGTTCCCAATGCTATCATTTTATATATATATCATGATAATATAATGAAATTATAATTCCAAAATTAATATTTCCCCTATTTGCTAGAAATCATGTATTTTATAAAAAAACCAAAAATTGACCCAAATATGAGTTAAACATGTAAAATCCAAAAATAGTTCTCATATATTAAAATAAATATTCAAAAAAATTAAATTATAATTTTAAATATATTTTTAAACTATTTATATGATTAAAAAATAGATCATGAATCACGTTATAGTTTGGAAATGAAATTATTACCTTTTATTGAATAATTTTGGTTGTTTTTTCCCAAATTATTTTATTCCATTATAAAATAATTTTATATTTTAGTTAATTAATAGTTTATCATAATTATTTATCATAGTTTATTTTTGCTCCAATTTTTCATAATCTATATTGGGATTCACCAAAATCACTTTCACCAACTGAGATTTCTTATTCCATAACACACTCTCCCAAGTGTATAGCATCCCGTCTTCTTATAACATAAACTTTCATTACATTACACAAAACTGAGGATCTTTAAGGTTTAGTGTCTTGGAAACCCGGAACATAATACATGAAAACAACATAAAGCATTCTTCTTAAACCCTTGAAAGGCTTCTACATAAGTTCATCCTAGGTTCATTACTGCATCTCATAACCTGGGGACATACATCAAAAGAAAGGGTGAGCAGAAGGCCCAGTAAAGGAAACAAGAGGAACATTTTACATGTGAACTTGATATACTTCAATAAGGGCATGAAAAGAACTTTAAGGCATGAGAAAGAAATCATGAGGCATTTCATAATAAAAATAACATTTTTCATAACTTGAAGATGTGGCTACATCATTTAACATAGACAATCATGAACATATCACCAAGGTCCATCCCCAAGGTGTCATTTGAAAATTACCAAGGTTATTCACCAAGGTATCGTGAAAATTGTAATCTCTAGTGGTTACATCATTACCCAATGCATTGGAGCGCTATCAGGGAGCACCCTTAAATTTGCATTTATTATCATGTGATCCACATATATCATCATCAAACATTTCATAAATAACCCATATAGCATAAAATAAATGGGTTTCATTTCATAATTATAACGTTTAAAAAAATGCTTTAAAGACATGATCCTTACATCACTTTAAACCCACGGAAAGGGAATGCGGGTCTCGTGTATGTAAATCCCAGAATTTAAAATAGAAAATTTTGATATATATGTGAATACCCTTGTAGAAATAAGATCTTTGAGTAATCACTTTATAACATAAAATAATTTTGAGAAAAGAGAGAGGCATTTTGAGACAAAATTTCTGCAGCATAACGGCTATGTTTCGGGGTTTTAGAAAACATTGAAAAGAGAGGGGACATGGGTCACCCACTCATAAATGATCCATAAAACAGTAGGGGGATAGAATATAAGGGATTTAAGAACATGGTAATGAAATTTTAAAGATATACCATATGAAATGAAAAACATGGAAGTGAGACAAAACAAGATTTCTCTTATGAAAATTCGACAGCCTGACAGTGTCACTTAACTTCAAAGAAAATGATGTGACAAGATCAAATAGGGTCCCTCATCATATGATCATAATAGATCAGTATGATAGATATAGAGATCATACCCCATCATAAAAAAGGAACTTGAAAGACTTGACATGAAAATCAAACTTGAAAAATGAGAAGGGTGAAAGAATCCCTAAACAATTCGGCAGCCTAACGGCGTCACTTAAACATTCATAAAACAAAATGATGAGAGTAAGAGGGGATCTCTCATCATATAAACATGAAAAGGGCAGTAAGAGGAATATAAAAGAAAATCCTCTCACATATTAACATTGAGCATAAAAGGAATGACATAAAAAAGATTACATGAAAAGAAAGAGAGAGGTCGGATCCCTTACCTTAAAATGTGACTCTTGAAACTCAAAGTTTTGGACCTTGAGGGCTTGGGGGCACCTTGGGAGGACTCCTTGGAAGGTAAGAAGATCCGAACTTCGTTGGGGGAGAGTTGGGAGTGAAAACTAAAGGAGGAAAGGGTGGGTATTTATAGGGAAAGTGAGGGGACAAGGCAATAATGGCCAAGGGACACCTCACTAGTGGTTTTGGAAAAACCATGGGCTTGCCCATGGTATTTGCCCATGGTATTGGCCACTTTGGAAACCTCATACCTTATCTTACTATTCATATTTCGACCATATTGAATATATACTTAATACATCATTTAATGATGTCATTAAACACCCATAACTTAAAAACTATATTTTCACTATTCATCAAAAATTCAACTTTCTCAGAATAATCCCAAAATTTCACCTTAACCAAATATCAATGCTCTGATTTCAAAAAATGAAATCCATTTTATAAAAATAATTTTCTAAATATTTGTAATTTAATTTTTAAATAAAAACATTATTCATCGAAAATTCATTTTTTTCAGAAAAATCCCCAAAAATTACCTTAACATAATCTCGATGCTCTGAGTTCAAAAATAAAGTCCTTTTTATAAAAATAATTTTCTAATTATTTTTAATTAAATTTTTAATTAAAAAACACTATTCACCCAAAAAAAACTAATACTTTACTAATAATTTATGAAACCGTTATTTACCCATTTTATTGGATCACATTACTTAATCTAGGTGTCCAAATTATATTAAAACTTTCTTTGAGTGAAATTACTAATCCATTTGGTCACATTACTAATCCTAAGCGTAAAATCACTATTCATAATTTACTATTCATCAAAAATTAAGTTGATCTTATTAGACTCCAAATTCCTTACTGAACACTTTTGTAGAAGACTATTTTTTGAAAATCATTACACATCAATAGTTATTTAGGGTTTTCATAAATATTTTAAAATATCCTTTTTCCCAAAAAATTCATCAATAAAATACATTCTGAAATTATCTGGACATTTGAAATTTCACAAACATCACTAAAGGAAGAAATATCAATTTATTAACCTGAAAGGATTACACAAGGATGCTAGGGCCTCGTCACATAGCCCCTTATAACACCAGCATAAGACCTAAGTGTAAGGTGTGCTATGGTAATAGAATCTGAGGGAGGCTCAGATAACATTGCCCTAGTAGTAATCTCTACTAACTTGAACTTCTCCCGTAGGCATTTCCGTTCAAGATTGACACGCTGGAGTTCGGCTTGGGCTTGGTCCAAAGTGAAGCCCACAGATGCTACCTCCTTCCCAAGCTCTGATAAGTGGGCTTCATAAGGTTCAAGTCTACTGGATGAAGCCATCGACTCCTCTTTCTGCATTAACCATTAACATCTTATTAAATCAATAAGAGTAAGTTAATATACTACTCAAAAAGATTGGGTCGTTACATTCTTCACCCCTTAAGAAATTTCGTCCCCGAAATTTATACTTGAGGCCTAGTCGAAAAGGTGAGGGTACTTTTGATTCATCGTTTCCTCAGGATCCCAAGTCGCTTCTTCATACTTATGATTCCTCCACAACAATTTCACAAGGTGGGTAGTCTTGTTTCGTAGAACCTTGTCTCTACGGTCCAAGATCTCCACTGGCTGCTCCTCATAAGAGAGGTCATGTTCTAGTTGTACCACCTCTGGGTTCAGTACATGCGAAGGGTCGGGTATGTACTTCCTCAAGAGAGATACATGGAAGACATCATGAACTTGAGCTAGGTTCAGTGGAAGTGCTAGGCGATAGGCCACTGCTCCTATGCGATCAAGGATTTCATAGGGGCCAATGTACCTAGGGCTGATCTTCCCTTTCTTCCCAAACCGCATGACTCTCTTCCATGGAGAGATTCGAAGGAAGACTTTGTCACCAACACCAAACACCAAGTCCCTTCGACGATTGTCAGCATAGCTCTTCTGCCGACTCTGAGCTGCCTTTATGTGTTGTTGGATGTCATGAACCTGTTCCGTCATCTCTTGCACGAGATCAGGCCTAAGAAGCTTCCTCTCACCAATTTCATCCCAACAAGTAGGAGTTCTACACCGCTTTCCATACAGAGCTTCATAGGGTGCCATCTGAATACTCGCATGGAAGCTGTTGTTATAGGAGAACTCCACTAATGGGAGGTGTTGATCCAATCCACCTTTAAATTCCATTGAGCATAATATCAACATGTCTTCGAGTGTCTGAGTAGTCCTTTCAGATTGGCCATCAGTTTGAGGATGATAGGCCGTACTAAAATTCAATTCAGTATTCAGAGCATGTTGCAGACTTCTCCAGAATTTTGATGTGAATCTTGGGTCACGATTAGATACGATGGATAGTGGTACCCCATGCAGCCTTACCACTTCCTTCACGTATATCTTGGCAAGCTGGTCCAGAGAGAAATCTTCCCGAATAGAGATAAAATGGGATGTCTTGGTGAGACGGTCCAGAATAACCCATATCGCATTGTTTCCTTTGACTGTTTTTGGGAGACCAGTTACAAAGTCCATAGTGATATTATCCCACTTCCATACTGGTATGGGTAGCGGTTGTAATACCCCCTTAGGAAGTTGTCTTTCTGCCTTTACTTGCTGACAGACCAGGAACCTTGTAGTGTAATCAGCAATCTCCCTCTTCATGTTATCCCAGCAATAATGATCACGAAGGTCTCTATACATCTTAGTGCTTCCCAGATGTATAGAGAAAGTAGAGCTATGAGCTTCATCCATCATTTCTTTCTTTATCTCCGGAATAGATGGAACATATAGTCTTGTACGAAATTTCAATACACCTTCTTGATCAATATTGAAATCAGGCAACTTCCCATCCTTTACAGCCTCTAACTTCTCCTGCAGCAAAGGATCTTCTTTTTGAGCCTTCTTGATCTTCTCTAGTAATGAAGGTTGAGAAATAATTTGGGATAGGGTTGATGATGTCCCTTTCCTTATAATTCCCATGTCCAGTTTTACTAGATCTTTAATCAAGGGATCTCCTAAGATCCTCATTGTTGCCAGAACAACAGGATCTTTCCTGCTTAACGCATCCGCGACTTTGTTTGCTCTTCCAGGGTGATAATGTATTGAACAATCATAGTCTTTAATAAGATCCAACCATCTCCTGTGTCTCATGTTCAATTCTTTCTGTGTGAAAATATACTTTAGGCTTTGGTGGTCAGTGTATATATCACATTTGTCCCCATAAAGATAGTGCCTCCATATCTTTAGAGAAAAAACAACTGCCGCCTGCTCTAGATCATGCATAGGATAATTCTGCTCATGAATCTTCAACTGTCGAGATGCATAAGCAATTACCTTGTCATTTTGCATGAGGACGCACCCAAGCCCTTTCAGAGATGCATCGCTAAAAATAACGAATCCTTCTCCGATAGAGGGTAGTGTTAACACAAGTGTAGTAACCAATCTCTTCTTCAGCTCTTGGAAACTTTCCTCACATTCCTTTGTCCAGATGAACTTAACCCCTTTTCGAGTCAACTTGGTTAGTGGATTAGAAAGCCGTGAAAAGTTTTTCACAAACCTCCTATAATATCCCGATAAACCAAGGAAACTGCGAATCTCAGTTACTGTTGTGGGTTGAGGCCACTCCTCCACAACCATTGTCTTTGCAGGGTCAACCGAGATTCCTTCATTGGTTACGATGTGCCCCAAGAAAGCCACTTGTTGTAACCAAAACTCACACTTTCTGAACTTCCCAAAGAGCCTCTCCTTCCGCAGAGTTTTCAATATAACCCTTAGATGATCTTCATGCTCCTCACGACTTTTTGAATATATCAAAATATCATCAATAAAAACTACCACAAAGTTATCAATGTAGTCCTTAAAGACTCTATTCATCAAATCCATGAAAATAGCATGAGCATTAGTCAAGACGAAGGGCATAACAGTAAACTCATAATGCCCATATCTTGATCAGAAGGAAGTCTTTGGAATATATTCCTTCTTCACCCTCAGTTGATGATAACCAGATCGAAGGTCAATCTTAGAGAAGAATTGAGCCCCGCGAAGTTGGTCAAATAAATCATCAATTCTTGGAAGAGGATATTTTTTCTTCACTGTGATCCCGTTCAGTTCTCTATAATCAATGCATAGCCGCATTGATCCATCCTTCTTCTTCACAAAGAGAACTGGTGCTCCCCAAGGAGACACACTCGGTCGGATAAACCCCTTCTCCAACAAGTCTTGCAGTTGTTTCTTTAACTCTTCTATCTCCACATTTTCCATTCTATACAGATTCTTTGATATCGGTTGGGACCCAAGTACGAGTTCAATGGAGAACTCTACCTCTTTCTGGGGGAGGTCCAGGTAACTCCTCAGGAAATACATCCATGTATTCCTGAACAATCGGAACATCTTCAATTTGTATGCTCCCTTTCCCTTCTTCTGTTGGTCGGAGATTGATGGCAAGAGGGGGGGGGGGTGAATTGCCTTTTTAAAAAATAATTAACAATTTAAAATCAAAGTAAAAGGTGTAGCGGAAATAAAAGAGGCAAGACACAAAGCTTGATAACGGAGTTCGGCTTAACCCAAAGCCTACGTCTCCGCTCCCAACTCAACCGTTGAGAGATTTACTACCGCTTGCTTTTTAGTGGTTTTAGCAAGAAACCCACTAGACTTTAAGGTAGTCTAGAACCTATTACAGCTTGCTTTTAGTGGTTGAGCAAGAACCCACTATCTTTTAATGGTTAAGAAAGAACCCACTAGCCTTCTTACAGGTGAAGGCTAGCTCACCTATGACTCAAGCCTTTGAAAGGGAAGGCTTGACTAACCTCTTCACACCTTGAAGGTGGTGTGAAAACCCAATGAAAGAGAGGATGAGAGAAAGAGGGGTTTGTAGGCACAAACCCAAATTGATGCTCAAAATGATAAAATAATAAAAACCGTAATGTGGAGAAGTCTTGGGTGCCAATGGATTGATTGGAGTTGATGAAGAGCTCTCCCAAGCTTCTTTGATGGTGCTCCTTGGATGTGGAAGTGAGTTGGAGCAAGTGGGGGTTCCTTGGAGGAATGCGCCGGAGGCTCTCCAAATGATCAAAAATGTTCCTGTGGGCTTCCTTACATTACCGAGGCTTCCTAGTCCTTTATATATAGAGGGGGAACCCTCAAATGGCCTTTGGGGGGCTTTGGAGCCGTTGGAGAGGCCTTTGGAGCCGTTGGGGGTCAAGTGGACAAGCCTGGTCAAAGCCCAACGGCTAGTTTGACTGGCTCCACCGGCTGACCGGTGCTTGGCCACCGGTTGGCCGGTACTTTGAAAAAGGGAGAGGGCTCGGGCTCAGGCACCACCGGCTGGCCGGTGAGGAGGCCACCGGTTGGCCGGTGCTGAGGCAGTAGCTGACCCATTCTGTCTGGGTTCCACCGGCTGGCCGATGGTGGGACACCGGTTGGCCGGTGGTCTGGACAGAAGGATGCCTTCTGTCCAGGCTCCATCGGCTGGCCGGTGGTCATCCACCGGTTGGCCGGTGGACTGAAATTCAGTCCACTTTTGTCTTCTTGCTATCTTGGCCCAATTACTTGGCAACCTATCATCCAAAAACACTTAAAACAATATTAGATAAAAAAGAGAGTGATTGTGATCATGAAAATTAAACCACGAGGGGTACGAGAGGTACAACAATCTCCCCCTATTTTGATGATCACAATCACCAAAACAAGAAATGTAAAAGACTGAAATTAGAGGCATGCTTTAAAGGATAAATTGAAAAGTAAAGCAAAGCATGAGAGAAAGATTTCTCCCCCAATCAACCAAGAATTTCTCCCCCTTTTTTATTATCAAAATAGCACGGGGCATAAAACTTGATTGAGGGAAACGGTTTGAAAAACAAGATAGAATTTTAAACCAATTGAAATTTTTGAAATTTGAATTGAAAGTTTTGAATTGAATTGAAATTTTTGAATTGAAATTTTTGAAATGAAAATACAAAAAGGCTTAAATAATCCTAACTCCCCGTAAATAAAAACAACAAATCACCGGGGAGAGGTTTTTGAAACCGAGACAAATTTTGGTCCGGTGAGACTCGCTAAAAGGGATTTTTCAATCCATACTTGTCTTGTGGCGGGTCTTCTCCTATGAAATTCATCATTAAATAAAATAGTTTTGGGCCTTCCATACCGGGCATTTTTGCAATTGCACTCATAAATTAAGTGCCTGGGTTTTTTACAATAGTTGCAAAATTTGTATTGGGAGCTCCCCCTTACAAAAATAGATGGAGCATGGGAAGTGGAAGCTTGTTTGGAATAGCCAAGCCCTTGGGTGGTTCTAGATATTCATTGGGAACCAAGGAGCTTCGAAAGGTTATGTTCACCTTCGGTGAACTTAGCAAGGGATTCCCTTAGATCCTTGATTTTTGATTCCATAGACTCAACATCGGGAAGGTTTTGGATTTTGAGGGACAACTCTTCCTTCTCTTTGAGAAGTTGTTCCTTTTCGGAAGAAAGTTTTTTGAAATTCTTTTTTAAAGCAACAAATTTGGAAGAAAGTTCGTGAAAACCTTCCTCCAATTGATCTCTAGCATTTTGGAGATCCTCATAAGATAAATGATTGAAAGAATTTGAAGAACAAGAGGAAGATAAGTCAGAAGAGGATACCTCATGAAATTCCATTAGGCATTTTTTACCGTTGTCACTTGAGGAGGAGGAGGAGGAGGATGTGGAGCTATCACACCATGTGGCCTTGAATTCCTTCTTCTTTTCCTTTTACTTGGCCTTTTTCTTGTTGAGTGGACAATCGGGCTTGTAATGGCCTTTCGTGCCTTCATGGGTTACTTCTAAAAGATTCCAAATTTCATGAGAAGATGAGCAAGTAGAAATACGATTAAATTCATTACGGTCTAACCCACAATGAAGAGCATTCATGGCTTTTCCATCAAGCTCAAAATTGGAAATGTCTTCGTGGGTCCATTTAGATTCATCCTTGTTAGATAAAGTGTAGCCTTGCATAACAATTCTATATATAGGATAGCCAATACTTTTAAGAAATGTAATCATGTGAGTTTTCCAAAAAGTGTAGTCGGTTCCATAAAAGAATGGAGCACGACCCAATGAATAACCTTCAGGGGCGAAAGAGGATGAAGCCATCACAATGGATCTTGAATTTGAATCCGGTTAGGGTATTACTAAAATTTTGCCTCTGATACCAAATGTTGGGCAGATAAGTGATGGCAAGAGGGGGGTGAATTTCCTTTTTAAAAAATAATTAACAATTTAAAATCAAAGTAAAAGGTGCAGCAGAAATAAAAGAGGCAATACACAAAGCTTGATAACGGAGTTCGGCTTAACCCAAAGCCTACGTCTCCGCTCCCAACTCAACCGTTGAGAGATTTACTACCGCTTTCTTTTTAGTGGTTTTAGCAAGAAACCCACTAGACTTTAAGGCAGTCTAGAACCTATTACAGCTTGCTTTTAGTGGTTGAGCAAGAACCCACTTGCTTTTAATGGTTAAGTAAGAACCCACTAGCCTTCTTACAGGTGAAGGCTAGCTCACCTATGACTCAAGCCTTTTAAAGGGAAGGCTTGACTAACCTCTTCACACCTTGAAGGTGGTGTGAAAACCCAAAGAAATAGAGGATGAGAGAAAGAGGGGTTTGTAGGTACAAACCCAAATTGATGCTCAAAATGATAAAATAATAAAAACCGTGATGTGGAGTAGTCTTGGGCGCCAATGGATTGATTGGAGTTGATGAAGAGCGCTCCCAAGCTTCTTTGATGGTGCTCCTTGCATGTGGAAGTGAGTTGGAGCAAGTGGGGGTTTCTTGGAGGAATGCGCCGGAGGTTCGCCAAATGATCAAAAATGTTCCCGTGGGATTCCTTACATTACCGGGGCTTCCTAGTCCTTTATTTATAGAGGGGGAACCCTCAAATGGCCTTTGGGGGGCTTCGGAGCCGTTGGAGAGGCCTTCGGAGCCGTTGGGGGTCAAGTGGACAAGCCTGGTCAAAGCCCAACGGCTAGTTTGACTGGCTCCACCGGCTGACCGGTGCTTGGCCACCGGTTGGCCGGTGCTTTGAAAAAGGGAGAGGGCTCGGGCTCAGGCACCACCGGCTGGCCGGTGAGGAGGCCATCGGTTGGCCGGTGCTGAGGCAGTAGCTGAACCATTCTGTCTAGGTTCCACCGGCTGGCCGGTGGTGGGACACCGGTTGGCCGGTGGTCTGGACAGAAGGATGCCTTCTGTCCAGGCTCCAGCGGCTGGCCGGTGGTCATCCACCGGTTGGCCGGTGGACTGAAATTCAGTCCACTTTTGGCTTCTTGCTATCTTGGCCCAATTCCTTGGCAACCTATCATCCAAAAACACTTAAAACAATATTAGATAAAAAGAGAGTGATTGTGATCATGAAAATTAAACCACGAGGGGTACGAGAGGTACAACATCTTCCTCATCACCGATTAACTCCATAAAGAAAGCTATAGGAGGTGCTTCTAGATAGGGATCAGTTCGGGATATCTCTCCATGGAAGATAACTGTAGGTCGTTCATTCAAGACTATTGATATTTCCTTACTTCTGCATTTGATCTTAGCATTATACTTTGAGATCCAGTCCATCCCTAGTATAACGTCGAATTCCAACATGGGAATGACTACTAGATTTGCGATAACATTGTGCTCACTAAAGTAAACACTAGAGTCTCTAAACACTGTTGATGCATGGATAATCCCACTTGGATTCTTGACTGACAACTCTGCCTCTATCAGTTCAGGGAATGATTCTATATTCCTTGCAAACATGGAAGAAATAAAGGAATGCGTATAACCAGAATCAAATAAAGTACTTGCTATTTTTGAGAGGACGACAATAGTACCTGCTACCACATCGTTTGGAACTTCAACTTCAGTTGTTGTTATAGCGAAAGCACGACCTTTCTCCCTTGGACTCTGTTGAGGTTGATGGTGATTCCCCTCCACTGCCCTCGGATTTGGACATTGATTAGAAAAGTTCCCAAGCAGTCCACACTTGAAGCATGTGACTTCAGGTAGGGCCGGAACCATCTTTCCTCTGTCTTTAGTGTTGGGAAGTTGAGGCTTCACATCACTACGACAATTCCGAGAAATATAGCCTTCTCTTCCACACCTGTAGCACTTACCACTCCCGATCAAGCAGTTCCCCGGATGCTTCTTCCCACACTTATTGCATGTGGCATGTTGCTTATGCATTCCACCTCTTTCCTGATCAAAACTTCTTCCCAGGATTGGTTCTAGAGTTCTCTTCTTTTCATTAGATTTGTGAGACCACTGTGTCTCTCCAAACTCTAGTTCAACTTTCATAGCACTTCAAACTATTTCTTCATAGCTATCGTAGTCCCAGTTGGCTAGATTCTTCCGCAGATGAGGTCATAGTCCACCAAAGAATCTATCAACCTTACCATTAGGGTCCATGACGAAGCTTGAGGTATAACGGGAAAGCCTTGTGAAGTTCATCTCATAGCTTCCGACAGATTCGTTCTCCTTCTGCTTCAGCTCGAGAAACTCTTTCTCCATTCTTGTTCTCATCGAACGAGGGAAATACTTATTAAAGAATATTCCCCGGAATTCTTCCCACTCCATAGCTTCCATCTCTCCTCGTGGCTTCATGTTTTTGATCAGTGACCACCACTGATCAGCTTCTCCCTCTAGGTGGTAAACAGCAAGGGTGACTTTTTCTTGTTCCTAACAATGAAGTACAGAAAATATCTTTTCAATGGAGCTTATCCATTGTTCCGCAACCAAAGGGTCAGTAGATCCACTGAATGTTGGTGGTCGTTGACGCATAAAGGACTCAACAGAAAGTTGCTCCCTTCGTGGTGAGATCGTCCTCTCAGCTTGATTCAAGTTATTACTCATAACTTGATTCAGTTGATTCATCATTCTCATTAATGTTTCCATTCCGACTTCCATCGGAGGGCCGTCAGCACATGGTGCATTGCGGTCACCATCGGCACGGTTTCTCCTATTGCCTGCCATTTTCTAAAAGAATAAAACCTTAGTGAGAAACTTATTTCATCTATGAATCTTTTAATTAAGACTTCATGCTTAGACAATTATACTTCTCTATAATTCCTTCATAATGATTCATAAAAAGCTTGTGATTAACCAAACATATCCCCCGGGAGTGTCGTAACCAAGAGTGCAGCAAGGCCCGTTATCGTGCACCAGTTCCCGTTCGAGTCTAGCTCAAAGTGGTGTTTTCGGGTTTTAACCATATGTACATCTGTGCCAGAGCCGCCTCTACCTGCTCGTATCCAGACAGGGATGTATTTGTTTGATAAACCACTTACTCAATACTTACCAAAATACCAGGAAGTTTTCCTATATTTAAACATTTCTATAGGGTTCTTCCTAAAGTTTTTATATCCTAATTTCCACAAAAAACAAAACCATCCTTTGATACCAACTATAGCATCCCATCTTCTTATTACATAAACTTTCATTACATTACACAAAACTGAGGATCTTTAAGGTTTAGTGTCTTGGAAACCAGGAACATAATACATGAAAACAACATAAATCATTCTTCTTAAACCCTTGAAAGGCTTCTCCTTAAGTTCATCCTAGGTTCATTACTGCATCTCATAACCTGGGGACATACATCAAAAGAAAGGGTGAGCAGAAGGCCCAGTAAGGGAAACAAGAGGAACATTTTACATGTGAACTTGATATACTTCAATAAAGACATGAAAAGAACTTTAAGGCATGAGAAAGAAATCATGAGGCATTTCATAATAAAAATAACATTTTTCATAACTTGAATATGTGGCTACATCATTTAACATAGACAATCGTGAACATATCACCAAGGTCCATCCCCAAGGTGTCATTTGAAAATTACCAATGTTATTCACCAAGGTATCGTGAAAATTGTAATCTCTAGTGGTTACATCATTACCCAATGCATTGGAGCGCTATCCGGGCGCACCCTTAAATTTGCCTTTATTATCATGTGATCCACATATATCATCATCAAACATTTCATAAATAACCCATATAGCATAAAATAAATGGGTTTCATTTCATAATCATAACGTTTAAAAAACTGCTTTAAAGACATGATCCTTACGTCACTTTAAACCCACGGAAAGGGAAAGCGCGTCTCATGTATGTAAATCCCAGATTTTAAAATAGATCATTTTGATATATATGTGAATACACTTGTAGAAATAAGAGTTTTGAGTATTCACTTTATAACATAAAATAATTTTGAGAAAAGAGAGAGGCATTTTGAGACAAAAATTCTGCAGCATAACGGCTATGTTTCGGGGTTTTAGAAAACATTGAAAAGAGAGGGGACATGGGTCACCCACTCATAAATGATCCAAAAAACAGAAGGGGGACAGAATATAAGGGATTTAAGAACATGTTAATGAAATTTGAAAGATATACCATATGAAATGAAAAACATGGAAGTGAGACAAAACAATATTTCTCTTATGAAAATTCGGCAGCCTAACGGCGTCACTTAACTTCAAAGAAAATGATTTGACAAGATAAAATAGGGTCCCTCATCATATGATCATAATAGATCAGTATGATAGATATAGAGATCATATCCCATCATAAAAAAAGGAACTTGAAAGACTTGACATGAAAATCAAACTTGAAAAATGAGAAGGATGAAAGAATCCCTAAAAAATTCGGCAGCCTAACGTCGTCACTTAAACATTCATAAAACGAAATGATGAGAGTAAGAGGGGATATCTCATCATATAAACATGAAAAGGGAAGTAAGAGGAATATAAAAGAACATCCTATCACATATTAACATGGAGCATAAAAGGAATGACATAAAAAGGATTACATGAAAAGAAAGAGAGAGGTCGGATCCCTTACATTAAAACGTGACTCTTGAAACTCAATGTTTTGGACCTTGAGGGCTTGGGGGCACCTTGGGAGGAATACTTGGAAGGTAAGAAGATCAGAACTTCGTTGGGGGAGAGTTTGGAGTGAAAACTAATGGAGGAAAGGGTGGGTATTTATAGGGAAAGTGAGGGGACAAGGCAATAATGGCCAAGGGACACCTCACTAGTGGTTTTGGAAAAACCATGGGCTTGCCCATGGTATTTTCCCATGGTATTGGCCACTTGGGACACCTCATACCTTATCTTACTATTCATATTTCGACCATATTGAATATATACATAATACATCATTTAATGATGTCATTAAACACCCATAACTTAAAAACTATATTTTCACTATTCATCAAAAATCCAACTTTCTCAGAATAATCCCAAAATTTCACCTTAACCAAATATCAATGCTCTGATTTCAAAAAATGAAATCCATTTTATAAAAATATTTTTATAAATATTTTTAATTTAATTTTTAAATAAAAACAATATTCATCGAAAATTCATTTTTTTCAGAAAAATCCCCAAAAATTACCTTCACATAATCTCGATGCTCTGAGTTCAAAAATAAAGTCCTTTTTATAAAAATAATTTTCTAATTATTTTTAATTAAATTTTTAATTACAAAACACTATTCACCCAGAAAAAACTAATATCTGACTAATAATTTATGAAACCGTTATTTACCCATTTTATTGGATCACATTACTTAATCTAGGTGTCCAAATTATATTAAAACTTTCTTTGAGTGAAATTACTAATCCATTTGGTCACATTACTAATCCTAAGCGTAAAATCACTATTCATAATTTACTATTCATCAAAAATTAAGTTGATCTTATTAGACTCCAAATTCCTTACTGAACACTTTTGTAGAAGACCATTTTTTGAAAATCATTACACATCATTAGTTATTTAGGGTTTTCATAAATATTTTAAAATATCCTTTTTTCCAAAAAAAAAATCATCAATAAAATACATTCTGATATTATCTGGACATTTGAAATTTCACAAACATCACTAAAGGAATAAATCTCAATTTATTCACCCGAAAGGATTACACAAGGAAGCTAGGGTCTCGTCACATAGCCCCTTATAACACCAGCATAAGACTTAAGTGTAAGGTGTGCTATGGTGAGAGAATCTGAAGGAGGCTCAGATAACATTGCCCTAGTAGTAATCTCTACTAACTTCAACTTCTCCCGTAGGCGTTTCCGTTCAAGCTTGACACGCTGGAGTTCGTCTTGGGCTTGGTCCAAAGCGAAGCCCACAGATGCTACCTCCTTCCCAAGCTCTGATAAGTGGGATTCATAAGGTTCAAGTCTACTGGATGAAGCCATCGACTCCTCTTTCTGCATTAACCATTAACATCTTATTAAATCAATAATAGTAAGTTAATATACTACTCAAAAAGATTGGGTCGTTACAAAGTGACACAAATCTAAATGTTCTCTAATTTAGAGGACTGCGTTGGTTCTAAATCTATTTCCTCATTATTAATCATGTGCACTATGATTATAATATATTACCAAAATATTGATTTCTAAAATACTTCATTAACTATATAGAGGTTATGTGGAATAGAGAAATGTTATTCCACAGCTCCAATCATGTCATGACCCGTCCCCCAGGGCTCATGCCGTGACTACCCCAAGTCCGCCTTCCATAAGCCAGGGGCTGGCGACTAGCACCAAATGCATAATTCCCTAAAACTGGGAAGGCATTTTCTTTATAACCTATAAACACATACAGAAGATATGAACATGAGTAAATTTTATAACCAACAAGTGAGTATAGTAAGTAAAAAGGGGCTAGAATACAAGCCCAACTGGAAAGTACTAGAAACTGAAAGTAAAAGTACAACTGATGAAAAAGGAAAAATGGCTACTGGGTCATCCTCTGAGGTTCCTACCTAATGAGAAGGTACAGATCCCCTCCTCAGCACTCCACATTCGTCTGTCTCCTCGGTGTACCAACACGTTGTATGGTCCTCCTCTCAGTATCATCCAGTCCTAGTACTCTCAGCCTCTGTAAACGTTGTTCTTCATCTGTATCCAACACAACAAGGTGCGGGTATAGTCCGTGTAGGGGTGAGTATAACAATACTCAGTAGGGACCCAGAGACCCTCCAGGTCTCACAAAATTCAACAAGGATAAACTACAAAGTATAAAATCAATATATAACCTTACTTAGGTATATTCCCATACATATACCTAAGTTATCAAGTGGTTCATCTCGATCATAATAAAAACACATAAAAATTGTCTCAGCACAACCAAGATTTTATTATAGGTGTAGTAACATTTCTAACCCTTGCCTACTAGAGAAATACTCCCCTATCGAGTACAGTGGGCCTGCCACCACAACCAGGTGCTTCCCAATAACCTTCGACTACTGAGGTACTCCTCTTGTCAAGTATCGAGGGTCTACCGTGTCACATAGAGGTGCTCCCCACTATGGATCTGCCGCCACAACCAGATGCTCCCCCTCATAGACTACCGAGGTACTCCTCCTGTCGAGTACCGCGGGTCTGCCACCACAACCAGGCACTCCTCCATTGTCGGTCTGTCACAACAACCAGGCGCTCCACCTTGGGCTAGTTGAGTCACTCTAAGTCAATCGGTCAGCAGTCATCAAGTCTTATCCAGCTACTAGGTTCCCACACAAATGTTTTCCCCTCTCCTGAATATCCACTCCACAAGCTAGTGGTCAATGATCCAACTTCCACAAAGTCCCACAAAGATGTATCTAAAAGTTCCACCATGTCATAGGGGTCTCAACACAACTGACAGCACATCAATCAGACGACTGGTCTGTGAGTTATTAGCCTTTTAGTCCTGGGGGCCCAGTTGGATTTGTGCACAATCCAACCAGACTGTATCTCAACTATACCCCAAACTCTAGTGGGAAATACTCAAACGGACCGCCATGCTCCATGATTACCAGTGCCACTGACGGTTCATCAAACGATCGCCCGATGCAAAATATATTGCCAAAAGAAAGTAAAGGGTCATAGTGGGAGCAGGTCCGGTCCCACCTAGTCGGACCGACCTGGCCCGACCTAGGCTGGGCCGACCCGTTCTAACTCGTTGGGTCTAGCCCGGCCCGTTGGGCGAGTCAGCCCATTAGGTTCGGCCCGGCCTACTGGGCCCAGCCCAACAGGCCGTGAGGAACCGCGGAGAGCCTAAGGGTGTGTGGCAGCTCGACCCATCTCGTGGTGGCTCAGCCCAGAAGGGTGACACGAGGGGCCGTTTCGGCCGGAGCGTCGTGAGGGCGCACCCAGTTCTTCCGGGGGCAGCGCAGAAAAGGCGCAAGGGCACGGCTAGCATGGGCAGCACGGCCGGGGAGGCGGAACAGCCGGCGAGGTGGCCCGGCCAGTGTGGCGGTGAGGTCGGCGTGGTCTGGGTGCGGCGCGGACCGGGGCACAATAGCTGGTGGGCTGTGCGGTTCGGCCCGGGGTGATGGAGCCTGTTCAACCGGGGCGTCAGTGTAGCATGGGGGAGGCTTGGGTCGCGGAGGTTGCGGGTAGTGCGGTCGTTTCCTTCGTCTCATATGACGTCGCTTTCCTCCGTTTCGAAGAAACACCACTTAGAAGATCGGCGGGGGGTCGGGCCATGTTAGTTTGGCCCACACCCTCCACGTTTAGGGTGGTAGTAATCGGTTTATCAAGAACAAAGAACAAAAACCCTCCCATAAATGGAAAACATCATCGTTCTTCATTTTGAATGAAAGGAAGAACATGGGAATGAGTCATACTTAAATAAAATTAAACTCATACCTTTATTCGTTGTTCATCGACCGAGTCATAGGGAATAAGACGGAGTTGTAGTTTTTATTCACGTCTGCCGCACACTTCCAATCCAAAGCTTGTGTGTTGGTTCATTGACGACGATGAGGAGGGATGGTCGGTCGTCGAAGACGTTCCACGTCAGTTGCTTCTGCAAGGTTCTTCCAAGGAAGAATTCGAAGACGCTCCTTGTCTGTGTTCTTTGTTGGAAGAACGCGTTCTTTGTCCTTCGTTGGAGAAAATAGTTCTTCGTTTGCGAGAGCGTTTCCCTCAAAAGATCCTTCCTCATTTTCCAACAAAATAATATGTAGCCAATAATAATATATTAAAAAATCTATTATGTCATTGGCATAAAATTAAAAAAGGATAATTAAACCCTTGGTTGGCACATTAATGGCATGTGCACTGGAAAAATAAAGATGGAGAAGGCCAAGAGGCTCTCCATCATTTATGAGGGATTTGAGAGGTTTTCCACAATTAAATGGGGGGGTTTAGTCCTGGGTGGTCCCCACACCATAACCTCTCATGGGAGGTCAGGTTCGGGTGGGACCCACCACCATAAATTCTCATTGGAGGTTAAGGTGTGGTGGTCCCCACCTCTAACCTTCACATGGGTGGTTATAAATAAAAATAATGTGTCACACACTTTTATTTTAATTTTTATACTTTCACGAAAAAACCCAAAAACTAACATTCACCCCCGACCATCTGTCATCGATGTGAAAGTCTTCCTAAGTGAATACTGACACTGCGAGTTCAATGGTGCGCTTAGATTTCAATTCCGAGCAGAGGCTCAAAAGTTACAAAACGCCTCTCATGCGTTTAGTAAACGTACCCGAAAATAATGTTCATAAAATTATTATCAGTCACCGATGACCCGCACCGGTCGAGGTTAGGCTCTGCCTAGGTGAAACATTCCCCAAAGAACCCAACGGTACCCTCATATTTTCAATCCAAGTTACTGTTTCGTATTTATGATTTTTTCAATAAATTATTTTTCACTTAATTATTTTATTTGTGGCCAAAAACTAACTTTCTATGGTGGCTCGTGCGGGACAAAGTTAGTATTTTCATAAAGAAAGAATATCTTCATGAGTTCAGCGGTGGTCTCAGATTTTTAATCCAAGTTACCATTTGTGAGTTATAAGCATTTGAAAATAAAATAATTTATTTAATTATTTTATTTACGATTATGCCAATTTTTGGGTTCTCTCATAGGAGGCTCGCACCGACTAATCTTAAGTCATTCCTAGGGTAAACCCACCATCTAGAGTGCAACGGTGCCCTCTGATTTCTGATCTAAGTAATCATTTAAGAGTTATTCCACTTTTTAAGGAAAACAGCTTACGCGGGTTAACTTAAGATTAACAAAACATAGATGGATCATTCTTGGCACTCTGGGCCTCGGAATCATGCGATGTTATATTTTGAGGACTTGTAAAATTCCAATATATTTCAATAAGTAACATAGAATCTCCAAGTCTTTATATTCACCCCCACCTCAGTGATTTTCTTTACCGAAAGCCACATTACAAAAACTAGGAAAAAACAAGTGGGGGTACTGAGCACAAATCTAATCCCCCTGCTCCCATGTTCTCTCCTAGAGGTTCCAGTGTTGCCAATGCACACAAACCAAAGGTATATACCATCCACAAAGGACCTGCTCTTGTCGATACTCAATATCTACTGGAACCTCCATAAAAGTCTCCCCATCTTTGACATCCAACTCTCCATGGTCGATGGTGTGAGAAGGGTCGTGCACGTATCTCCTCAGCTGGGATACATGGAAGACATCGTGCACCCGGTTCAACTGAGGTGAAAGAGACAAGGGGTATGCCACCTTGAAAACTCTGCTGAGGACCTAAAAAGGTCTGATGATCCTCGAAGATAACTTGTCGCCTCGTCCAAATCTCTGCAAACCTCATCGAGGTGAGAGCTCTAGAAAGACATGGTCTCCATCCTCAAACTTTAGAGGTCTCTGTCTCCTATCAGCATATGACTTCTTCCTGGTCTGTGCAGTCTTCATCCACTCCTAGATGATCTGCACCTTCTCTGTGGTATCCTGTACCATCTCTGGTCCCACCAGTGCGGACTCCCCTAGGTCAGTCCAGCACAAAGGTGATCTGCTAGGTCCTTCGTACAATGCCTCTAAAGGTGTCATCCCTATAGTGGAGTGATAGCTGTTTTTGTACACAAACTCCACCAAAGGAAAGTGATCCTCCAACTGCAACCGAAGTAAAGGACACAAGAATGCAGCATGTCCTTGAGGGTCTGAATGGTCCGCTCAGTCTGACCATCCGTATGAGGATGGAAGGTTGTGCTCAAACGAATCCATGTCCCACATGCCTCCTACAACCCCTTCCATATCCATGAATTAAAATGTGTATCACGATCAAAGACAATCGTTGTGGGTACTCTATGTAGCCGCACAATTTCTTCCACATAGAGGTGTCCCAATCTCTCTGCTGAACCTTGCTCTCTAGTCGGAAGGAAGTGGGATGACTTGGTGAGTCGGTCAATGATCACCCAAATCCTGTCATGTCCCCTCGATGTAAATGGAAGTCATGTCACAAATTCCATTGATATACCATCCCACTTTCACTCTGGGACCTCTAAAGGTTGAACTAAGCCTGCTGGTACCTGATGCTCCACCTTCACTTGCTGAGAAATGAGGCACCGAGAAACAAACACTACAACTTCTTTCTTCATTCCCATCCACCAGTGCTATTACCAGAGATCCTGGTACATCTTCACCACTCCTGGATGTACCGCTAGAGGGGAAGTGTAGAACTCCCTCAGCACTTCCTCCTGATGTGACACTGGTAGCATGGTACATCCTCTGAAGAAAATAACATCCTCCACACCTTCAGAAAATCCATCAGGTGAATGTCCTATGGATATCAGAGATCATCGAATCTTGCAGTTAGCATCCCCATGTTGCGCCTCCCGGAATCACTGAAAATGTGGGGGAGTGACTGTAAGATACTGAAGAAAAGCTGCTCCATCTCGATCCACAAAGGATATTTTCAAGCGGCTAGATGCTATGCCACATCACTCAGCAGTTGCAGGCCAGACCTCCTACTGAGTGTGTCTGCTGCAATGTTCCCCTTCTCAGGGGTATAGACTATCTTTATGTAATAATCCTAGAGGAACTATAGCCACTCTTATTTGGAATTTAAAACTCAAAACCTTTTCTGCCACGAGGGTGAGGTTGGCTAACTCATGAGTGATCAGTCACACCCTCCTATGCAAGAGTTTATCCTCTGTTTCCTGGGTTTCATTTTTCACTGACTAAGGAAAAAGTCATCCCAACGTTGTAGATAACCGACAAACATATTTCCTTATATTGTAAAATTGAGTTTGAAATGTTGAAGTCAAGTCCAAACCCAAACTAACATCGTAAGGCCTCGACGCTTCCACCAAGAGGTTCCAACCGAAACTCTCGCCTCAAGGGTCAGATCACACTATTGACGTAAGTTTGATTATCGAGTCTCCTCCCAAAGGTATCTCCAGACGTGAGGGTCAAGTCAATGGTTTAACCAGAAACTCTAGGTCTTGGACAATATTCTTGGAAGGAAGTAATGATTGGTACCTATGTTTATTGATACGACAGATAGTAGTAGACACATACCGTACCTTGAATCATTCATAGAGCCCTAGGGTCGCACTCCTTGACCGTATGCAGCTACTCTCTTCCCCCATCCTCCAACTCCCTGAGGCGTGAAGAGACCACAAAGAGGGGTGGTTGTAACATGTCTAAATTTACACCACCTCTTGTTAATCCCCTAGCTCTTTTTCCATGTCTAAAGCCCTGCAGATTCATCTTTCCCTAACACTTCTTCTTCCTAAAACATTTTTACATGCCAAAGTCTCTAAGACTGGCACCACTTTCCTACTTTTACACCACTAACATTCAATGGTTGCATCTACTCAGCCAAAAAATATTCAACCACAAAGGTTCTCTCTAGCACCCTAACATAAGTAGAAATGCATAGAGGAATAGTGTTAGCTCAGATGTCCCTAAAGACACCTCGCTCAGAGTTATGATCTTTGAATCACTGATCGTATCATATTCATTGAGTACCAGGAATGATCCGTACGCCTCAATGAATACTCAGTTACCGACATGTTGTCCTATCGAAGCTATAAAAGCTCTAAATAACTCTCAGCCACCTCCTCAAGTTGGTCCTCAACCGCCTGCGAGTGGAATCACCTCGGAACTTGAGGGGTATGTGATGCTGAATCGCGCTTAAGGAACTAATCCTACCTGTGTCCTTTACCAGTACCGCTGGTTGTAACTACTGACCAGCATATAGTGATATAGCTGACTCACTACTTGAAGGTACTATCTCGGGGAATGGTCCATGTACTGAAGCCTCATCACTATACAGACTATCCTTATAGACTCTCAATAAAAAAATCTAGTAGCTAAGATCTCCATCTTCTCTATTAGTGTCTCAACTACGTGGAAAACTCTAGAAACCACCTCCAGCCAGCCCTCAGCTTCCTGGGAAACTCTATCACCTCGAAACCTCGGAGGCCTCTGCTGTTGGAACTCATGCAATGTGCTCAGTCAGCGTTCACCGTCTGCCAATGTGGCTGGTGGTATATGTTTCCCAATGGGTGGTGGTGTTGCTGGTACACCACCCGACGGTACCAACATTGTAAGAGGGCCCAGCATAGGAGCCTTGTCACTCTGTAGGCTGACGGTGCATACAAATATCAGAACTCTAGTCGGCTGTCTGCATGGAGGCATTCTGAAAAGCAAACGGTGCACTACGGTAAAAATTAATACATGGTGAGATAACCTGGTGAGATGACTTAAAGAAAACTTTCGAAAACACACATACAATTAGGGTTTTCGTATACTGAATCAGAAATTAGAAGTCAGGGTCCTGGTGTATGGATACGTTGGTCGCCGCACCAATACTAGACTCCCTAAACTGATAACCACACTCTCTACACTTAACAATATTGCTTCACAAAAAAGAACAGAGTCCTAAGTTTTGCAGTATAACTAACTCCTCTGATACCAATTTTTCATGACCCGTTCCCAGGGGGCCATGTCATGACTACCCCAAGACCGCCTTCCATAGGCCAGGGGCTGGAAACTAGCACCAAATGTTTAATTCTCTAAAAATGGGAAGGAATTTCCTTTATAACCTGTAAACACACATTACAGATACGAACACGAGTAAATTATATAACCAACAAGTGAGTACAGTAAGTAAGAAGGGGCCAGAATACATTCCCAACTGGAAAGTACAATAAACTAAAAGTAAAAGTAAAACTGAGGAAAAAGGGAAAAAAGCTACTAGGTCGTCCTCCGAGGTTCCTACTTGAAGGGTAGGTATAGATCACATCCTCAGAACTCCACATCTTTCTGTCTCCTCCATACACTGAAACTCCGTATAGTCCACCTCTGGGTACCATCCAGTCCTGGTACTCTCAGCCTCTGTCAATGTTGTCAGTCATCTACATTCAACACAACGAGGAGTGGGCATAGCCCATGCAGGGGTGAGTATAACGATACTTAGTAGGGACATCGAGACCCTCAATGTCTCCCAAAATCCAACAAGGATAAACTAAAAAGTATAAAATCAATAGATAAACATACTTAGGTATATTCCCATACATATACCATGGTTATCAAGTGATTCATCTCAATCATGAGGAAAACACAGAAAAACTGACTCAGCTCAACCAGGATTTTATTATAGGGGTAATAACATTTTGAACCATTGGCTGCTAGAGATCTCCTCATCTATCAAGTACAATGGGACTGCCGCCACAACTAGGAACTTCCCACTAACCTTGGACTACTGAGGCACTCCTCTTGTCATGTATTGTGGGTCTAAAGTGTTACACAGAGGAGCTCCCCACCGTGGGTTTTCCTCCATAACTAGGCGCTCCCCCTCATAGCCTGCAGAGGTACTCCTCCTATCGAGTACCGTGGGTCTGCCGCCACAACGAGGTGCTCCTTTGTAGTGGGTCTTCCGCTACAACCAGTCACTCCCCACTAGGCTTGTCGAGTCACTCCAAGTCAATTGGTCAGAAGTTGTCAAGTCTCAGCCAGCTATAAGGTTCCTGCGCAAATGCTCGCTCGTCTCCAGAAGATCCACTCCACAAGCTACTATTCTATGCTCCAACTGCCACGAAGTCCCATGAATAATTATCTCAAAGGTCTTCCACGTCATAGGGGTATTAACGCAACTGAAGGCGCGTCAATCGGACGCTCGGTCTGTGATTTATTGGCCTTTTAGTTACGAGTGCCCAGTTGGATTCATGCACGATCCAACCTGAAAGAATCTCAACTATACCTCAAACTCTAGTTGAATATAATCAAAGGGACCGCCACGCTCCAAGATTACCAGATCCACTGACGGTTCATCAAACGGACGTCTGGTGCCAATGATATGGCCAAAAGAATGTAAAGGGTTGTAGTGGGCCTAGGTCCGATATGACCCGGTCTAACCCATTGGGTTTTGCCCAACCTGTTGGGTGGGCCAGCCCACTAGGTTCGTCCTGGCCCACTGAGCCCAGCTCAGCAGGCCGTGATGAACCGCGGAGAGCAGAAAGGGCGTGGGGCAGCTTGGCCCAGACCGAGGTGGCTCAGCCCGAAAGGGAACCGTGAGAGGTCGGTTTGGTCGAAGCGCCATGAGGGTGTGGCAAGTACGGCCAGGGGAAGCGTATCCGAGGCCCATGGGTGCGGTTGTCATGGGAATCGTGGTTGGTGAGGGTGGCGTTGCCTACAAGGGCAGCGCGGCACGACCGGCGAGGCGGTGCGGCCAGCGAGGGTGGCACGGTCGGCGAGGGGGCGTGGCTGGGGAGGGGGCGCAGCCGGTGAAGGCGGTGCGGCCAGAAAACAACGCAGCTTAGAATGGTTGGTCCAGAAAGTGGTGCGGCCGACGGGCAGCTCAGCTGGCTGGCGGCGCGGTCGGGGCGGCACGGATGCCGGCTGGCGGCACGGTTCAGCCTAGGGGGCGGAGCTGGTTCTGTCGGGGCGCCAGTGCATCGCAGGGGTGGTGTGGGTCTCAGAGGATGCAGGTATCATGGCCTTTTCCTTCATCGCCATCATCTCCTTTGATGTTTCATTCCTCTGTTTCGAAGAACACCACTACGAATATTGTCGGGGGTCGGTTCTTATTAGTTTGTCCCACACCCTCCATGTTTATGGTGGTAGCAATCGTTTTATCAAGAACAAAGCACAACAACCCTCCCACAAAAGGAAAACATCCTCGTTTGTCATTTTGAAAGAAATTAAGACAATTGGAATGAGTCATACCTGAATAAAATTAATCCCCTACCTTTGTTCATTGTTCATTTATGGAGTCACGGGGAAGAAGATGGAGTTTCCCTCATTCGTCGCATCCACTGCACACTTCCAATCCCGACCTCGTGCATCGGTTCATTGATGATGATGAGGGGGGAAGGTTGGTCGTCGAAGACTTCCCACTTCGGTTGCTTCCTCAAGGTTCTTTCGAGGAATAAGTCTAAGATGCTCCTTGCCATCGTTCTTCATTGGAAGAACATGTTCTTTGTTCTTCATTGGAGAAACAAGTTCTTCATTGGTGAGAGATTTTCTCTGAAAATCTCTTTCCTCCATTTCCAGCAAAAAAATATGTTTCCAAGAATAATAGATTATAAAATATATTAATTAGTTGGCATAAAGTTCAAAAAGGATAATTAAACACTTGGCTGGCACATTAATGCCATGCGTGATGGCACAATCAAGGTGGAGGATGTCAATAGGCTATCCCTCATTTGTGAGGGAGTTGAGAGGTTTTCCTCAATTAAATGGGGGGGTAGTCCTGGGTGGTCCCCACACCATAACCTCTCATGGGGGGTTAGGTTCGGGTTGGCCCCACAACCATAACCTCTCATGGGAGGTTAAGGTGTGGTGGTCCCCACCTCCAACTTCCACATGGGTGGTTATAAATAAAAATAAAGAGTCACACACTTTTATTTTTATTTTTATACTTTCACGAAATACCCAAAAACTAATATTCACCATCGACCATCTGTCGTCGAGGTGAAAGTGTCCTTAAGCGAATACCAGCGCTATGAGTTCAACAGTGCCCTCGGATTTCAATTCCTAGCACCGGTTCAAAAGATAGAAAATTCCACTCACGCGTTTACTGAACGTACCCAAAAAATTGTTTGTAAAATTATTATCAGTCGCCCTCGACCCGCGTCGGTCGAGGGTAGGCTCTGCCTTGGTGAAACACACCCCAACAAACCCAATGGTACTCTCTAATTTTCAATCTGAGTTACCATTTAGAAGTTATGAATTTTACAATAAAATAATTGTCACTTAAATATTTTATTTGCGGCCAAAAACTAACTTTCTCTGGTGGCCTGCGCTGGCCAAGGAGAGTATCTTCTAAAAGAAATCATACCCTCATGATTTCAGTGGTGGTCTCATATTTTAAATCTGAGTTACCATTTGTTTAGTTATATGCATATAGAATATAAAATAATTTATTTAATTATTTTATTTACAATTATGCCAGTTTTTGGGTTTTCTCATAGGAGGCTCACACTGACTAATCTTAAGGCACGCCTAGGGTAAACCTTCCATATTGGGCACAATGGTGCCCCCATATTTCTGATCCAATTAAGTTTTTAAGAGTTATTCCACTTTTTCAGGAAAAATGATTACGCGTATTAACATAAGCTTAACAAAACTTTGACAGATCATTCCTGGCACTCCGATCCTCGTAATCATGCACCGTCAAATATCGTGGACTCATGAAATTCCAATATATTTAAAAAAAATACATGGAATTCCTAGGTCTTTACAAATCTTCTCCCCAATTTTAAATGGTCTGATATATCTAGCACTTAACTGCCCATTTTTTACCAAAACTCATAACTCCTTTCCCTGGATATTCAATTATATAGAAATTATCCCTAATATGAAATTTTATACTATTATTTTTATTATCTTCATTTAAATTTTTTATTCCTTAATATACCTTGATATGATTCAAAATATCTCATCCTTCCATAGTTTCCTCGTTAACTATTTTTAGGACTACTAGCTTCATTTCACCGACAACATCCCCCCATGTTGTATTATGAAATCTCTTACCATTCAATTCTTCATATGGTTCTATAAAAATTTTATAATGGAAGATATTATCATATTCAAATTCCATAACACATAGATATTTGTACCATGTTTCTTGAAAGAAAATAGGGCATGTACTCAACACATCATATATGTTTTTATTTTTTCTTCTAAATATACACATTAGATTTAGGTCGATAGGTGGTTCTAAAATTTAACGTAGTATTTAGAGATTTTTTTGACTACTAAAACATTTCCCAGTGACATGAGGGTTATGATTAGATTCATTTAAAAAAGGTGATTTGGGATTCCTCAATAATTCATTTTAATAGATACATTCAAGGAATTCAATTAGTTATTCAACCCTTATTTATATGAAATGATCAAATGTTGTATGGAAATATAGAAATGTACATATAACCCTATCTCTAATTATATTCCTTGGAAATGTTGTTCCAAAATGAATTGTACCATTTTTACACATCCACATTGGTTTGGGAAGAGGTTATGTGAACCAATTTGAATGTTGTCTTTTAGTATTAACCTAATAGGAAAATCTCATGACCCATGGCCTGTAATTTCCCAATTCATTCCATCCCACCAAAAAAATATTAAATCCCAATATATCTTTCCCCTCCTAGGTTTATAGAAAATTTTAAGCTATGTGATTTATCTATTAATTCCATTTTCAACATAGGTATGAGTGAAAAGTATAGTACCTTTATAAATTTTATCATGTAGTCTTTATCCTTGAAATTTCACAATCTTCCTTAATTCCTTGATTTAATATTATTCTATATTGCCTTATCATCTAGTAAGTACTTCTTTATCTTCTATATTAAATATGGTTTAAAAATTTAATGGAAATAAAAGGATGGTTTGACATTCCAAACCCATACCATTTCCAATATTACCAAAAACTTAAATATAATACTATTTTTATACTCATTAGTTTCATAATTCCAAGTTCCTTCCAACTTAATAAATCAGAAGCATCATTTTCCACTAAAAGGTGGTAGTGTATCGTAAAATCATATTCCTTCCATAGTTGAAGTAATATACATTGCCTCTTGTTGAATTCATTATGTGGGAATGTATAAATAAATTTTCTTTTGTATATATATATTTAAATTCTCTAACTATTTAGGCATTTCCTCAATAACATCAAGGAAAATATTATATATTATAAAATAAAATCATGGTTCAGATGTATTTTTCCATGGAAATTTAATTTACATGATTCATAAGAAACCAATTTATCATTTTAAATATAAATAATTAGGTTATTTTAAAATAAAATAAATTTCATTACTTATTAATTATAATTTATTGTATTTTATATTGGTATATTAATTATAATAATATTAATAATTTTTCAATACAAAACAAAATTGTTTTATACTTTTCTAATTCATTTCCCTGTATTTTAGAGAATTATTTAAAAGAATAATTTATAAATATTGGATTTATATTTTTATAAAATGAACAAAATTATTTATAACATCACATCCAACATTAAATAGGGTGAAATTTTGGGATTTTTATAAATAGAATGAATTTTCAATGAATTGTAAAAATTAAATATTTTTTAAAATTTTATTTCCTTTTAATTAAATTAAGTAACATAAATATTTCATTATATATTAATAAAATTTAATTCTCATATAGTTATAAATAATATAATTAATTAAACATGAATCTTTATTATACATAATTTTGGTATGAATTCATTTTTGGGGTTAAAACCACATTTTTCTAAAAATTGATTTTCATTGCGTTGTTTGTTTTTTTATTAAATTATTATCATCAACATTTAGACATTGAATATTAAAAATTGGATTACACATAAGTAATTATGTTTTCTAATGTTTTTAAATAGGTTAATATTTTTGGTAATTAAAAATAATAACTATAGAAAATATTTTTCACCTCTGTAAGGGTATATTAGGTAATTTCGAAGAAAATACATGATAAATCCCAAACATATCCAAAAAAAATGTCCTCATTTTATTTTATAGGTGATTTTAGATCATGAAAATATATTTTTATAATGTATACTTAATTTATCGAAACTTTTTATTGTTAATATCTTTAACATGCTTTGAAATAAAAATATAAAAATGTCACTCTCATTGTTTTAATATCTCTAATTTTTTCATAAGGATAAGAAGTATATGTGTTTCATTATAAATGGTAATTTTAATATAAATTATTTTTATCATAATAATTTATTATTATTTTTAGTGATGAGATGATAACATTGAAATATTACACACTACTAACATAATTTTGTACAAAGAGTAGAGAAATTTTTAAATGATTTAAAACAAAACACTAAACGTAATATTTTTTTGTTGGTATATAGTTTCACATGAATGTTATAGATACATAATATATATTATGGATGTTTATAAATTTTAAACTCTAATTCCATTATTTTCCTGATGACTTTAATATCGAATGAAATGAATAGTTCAAAAAATTACATTAGTGATTTTTTATAATAAAATTATTTTATTAAATGATTTGAAATTATGAAAAAATATTATATTTGGAGAAGTGAATGGGATGTGGTTTATATTATAAAAAATGGTCCCTTTTGGGTTACTTTTCCATTTATAGTATCATTACTACTCCAATATTGTAAAAAATATTGATATTTTGTTAATCATAAAAAAGGTTAGCATGGGTTAAAAAATGATAAAATGGTGACAAAAACACCTAAATGTGAAAATGTTTTATTGGATGTGATTACATAAAAATATCCCAATACCATATTATAAATATTTATTTTGGGTTCCATTTTACTATAAGAATTTATTTATATTAATTTAACACATTATGTAATTCAAAGAGTTCCCCACCCCTCACTTATAAAAGGGAACCACCTATCTTTTCCTCAAAAATTTTATGAAAAGTATTTCAATAAATTCCCACTTATGTAACAAACCTAATTAAATACCCTCATAGTATAGATCATATTATCACCAGAAGACCAATCCTAAATGGATTAAGTTGTAATCCAAAGAGGTTATCCAAGGCGTAGGTGTAAATCATAACCAACTTTTTTTGAAGATTATTAATTCAAACACCTCATTATTATATTATTTATCCATGATTCAATGATATCATCAATATATTTAATATACTTAAATTTTATTTTAATTAGGGAAGTAACCATTTTATCTTGTTTTCCATCCTATGTGAAATGAATACATTTCTTGTGTGTACATGTTAATTACTACCTCTGCGAATAGATGGGGTTTGTTCTCCATCATCGCCTCTAATGGATGTTTATAATGATGGATTTAATATATATATATATATATGATATTCTAGAAATTATTATAATTATATAGAGATAATATATATTACAATTTATTAAATTTTCATCAATTGGAAAATGATAATGTTGATCATGCATAAATTTGTATTACCATCCTCATAGGGCGATCTGATTCATTTCCCCTATATTCCTTTCCTAGAATGTTATAAAATGTATTTTAGTGTATATTCTATGATATTTCCATAATTATCATTCTATAGGAAATTTTTTAATGTTGGTTTCATATTTTCTATATTATAGATATGTTTTAGATAACATTAGTGGTTACGATAATGTTAATAGAATACCTTTGAAAGATTATACATTGGGTTTAAGATGAAATAAAATATAATATGAAGATTACTATGTTTCTTCTTCCAATTTATGTATATTATAAATTGATTTCAATTGATGATACATGGAATATGATATATGAAGTTATAAAGAGGAAAATGCAATTCCAAATTAGAATCCATGAATTATTGGAATAAAAAATGAGTAGTTTATTGTATTAATGAATCAATTTATACAGGATATATGTGGTAGTGGAAACCAAGTTATAGGAAAACAAAATTTATCCTAGAGAAATATGTTGATAGTTTAAAATTTTATTAAATAGATCCCTCCATCATTTGGTGGTACATTATATTCAGTTGTAGCTAACAGATGGATCAATGCACACAAAAAGATATTCAAAGACATGGGATGTTTATAATAATAGAATTTATATCTTACCATTTATCATTATAAATATGAAATTTATCACTTGGATTTTTTTGTTAAGAAAACCTGAGAGGGAGAGGCATGATCTTGATTCTATGGAATGGGATTCATTTAAGAATCTTTTCCAAGTGAAAACTTTTCCCAAGGATTTTTGAATTAATATGAAGAAAAAATACTTAGAATTGAGGAAATATAAATATTCAGAATATGGGTATAAGGTAAATGATTTATGATTTCCCATCTAAACATTGAATTTTTTATGACCAATGATAGTAAAATTAATATGTTTTTCTCAGGATTGAAATAATTTTTATGATGATAATGGGATTGTTGATAATTTAAATGTTGTGATAATTTTATTTGATGTGTTGATACATTAGAGATAGAGTTTTCTTTAACTTATCTTCCTCAATATGAAAAGAGAAAGACTTTTTCAAGGTGGAAAGAAATTGATAATCATTATATTAATAAATCTATAGATATGACCAAAAAAATTACATGTTTCTTTAAACAAATATTTGTAATTTTTTCTAGTATCAGGAATGTGTTATCATTGTGGTTATTTGGTCATAATGGAAATTACTGGAAAGAAAATTATCTAGAAAAATCCATGAATATAGTGAAAAAATATCCATTGATACAAGATATTTTTTTATCGTAATGAGATTGTATGTTATATTTTTTTGTTTCCCATTAGGGTTACACTAGGGGAAAATCATCCTGATTGAATAAAAAAATTGTGGAAAGGAAATTTTCTACATATGTAGTTTATATAGGTCTATATAATGAATTGGTTACATGTATGTTACTGGTTTGTGGAATTATACTAATGCACCATTTGAATATTGATCATCATATTCCTTGATTTAATATATATTTTTAATTAAAATGGGAATATAAACTCATGTAAGGAAGATATAACTTTTATAGAAAACTACAAGTTGAATTATTAAAGTATCTATGATTTATATGAACATTATTTTTTATAAGTGGGATGGTACTAATAAAAATCATGATAAACATCCCATAATATAGTTTGGTATTATAATTGAAATGGATTACCTTTCAGTTTATCATACTATGATATATTTTAGAGATAATAAATTTTTAATCATATATTTCATACCATTGATAACATATCAAGGAGAATAGTAATTGATTAGAGATTGTAGTTAAACATACAATAGTTATGTTATTTAATAGAAAAAAATCATCAAATAAATGATATAAGAGTAGTGAATGAATATATATATATATATATGCATTTAATAATGATTTTCTTGGTTTCAAACCTAATAGGGATATTTATTCTACTATGAAAATATTTCCTAACGATAATCAAATTTCAAAACCCCATTATCGAATCGCTCAATTAGAAATTTTGGAATTAAAAACATAGTTGAAGGAGTTCCCAAAAAAAACGTTTCATTTATATTATCAATTCACCATGGAGTAATGTTATTTTATTTTTTAATGGAATTATGGTTAAATGGGGTCTATCAAATACTATAGGGCATTTAATCATATCACTTTTAATAACAAGTATATTTTTTCTCATATAATAGATATATTTATTCAAGTCCCTGAGTGAAAAATTATACGAATATTGATATTAGGTAAGGGTACCATCCATCGAATATGAAGGAGAATGGTATTTTGAAGATAACATTTTAGACTAGATACATTCACAATGAGTTTCATGTTATTCCGTTTGTGTTGTATAATGAAATAGTTATATTCGTCAATATTATGAATACAGTTTTCTTTGAAAATTTAAGAAAAGATTTTCTTTGTGTTTATCAATAATGTTTTGGTATTTTTTGAATGTTGTGATTATCATAAAAAACACCTAATGATTGTTTTAAAACACTAAATATAAATAACTTATATGGAAAATATATTAAATTTGATTTTTTTTGTAATAATGTTCTTTCCTCATGAGAATTCTTTCTAAAGATGGGATAAAAATTAACCCTACAGAAATTTAAAGTTGGTGAATAGTGTCCAAGAATGAAAAATGTAACAATTATTCATAGATTTATGGGATTAGTTAGATATTATTGGAGGGTTGTTGAAAACATTTCTTGGATCAATTTCTCCCTAAATAAGTTAAATAATAACATATTTAAATTCATCTATACTGTATTGTGTGATTATTTTTTCAAAAAACTGAAAATAATACTCACAAATGATCTAATATTTTATATTCCCTCTATAAATGGTGAATTTTTCAACATTAGTGATGCCTCATTGAAGGGAAATAGTTTTTTCGGATATAGAATGATCATTTAATTTCTAATACACTATTTCTGCTTACACCATATGATATAAAATATCCAACACAAGATCTATTACTCAATTTTAAGCGTTTTTCATTAACATTTAAGAGATATTATTTATATTGAGTGAAATATGTAATATATATTGATAATAAAATTTTGGTTTATATATTTACTCATAAAGAGTGGAAAATGAGATAGATAACCTAATGGGAACAATTTATGGTTTATTACTACATGATTCATTACCATCCGGAAAAATGAAGTAGTCAAATCTTTCATGTGAAACGATAATGATTAAATTATGCATGATACATTTAATGCATGATCATTTGGTAATTTATTTAATGAATGGTGGATTAAAAATTGTGCATATAGAAACTTTATTAAAATTTAGAGTTCTATATAGATTCCATTATCAAATATCTTTATGTAATCTCATAATAAAGACCATTGTTTTCAATGAATTTTTCAACTAGTAAAGATAGGTATGTTAAAAAAATTATATTTCCAAGGAATTGTTTTTGGATTTATAAGAAGTTTGTGTGTTCTAGTTATCTCCCTGTTGAAAAATTATTTATTCATAAAATCTTGTAACTCTTCCTTTTCAATTTAGCAGGGGTGTACTAAAATGATTGGAGACCTCTGAGAGTATTACTATTTAGATGGAATTATGAATTTTATTTCAAATTATACCATGAAATGTATTAATTTAAAATAGGTTAAAGCCAAACAGAAAATTTCAAATGGATGATTTAGAAATTTCTAATTCTTGAGTGGAAATCGGAAAATATATCAATGAATTTCATGGTGGGATTACCAAAGACACCATGAGGTGATAATAAAATTTGTATTATTTATGATTGACTAACTGAATTTATATATTTTATTCCCATTTGAGATAAATATTTTTTGATTATATTTTCATACTATTTCTCCATGATATATTTTGGTTTCAGGGTGATCCAATATCTATTGTATCTGACCCTGATCCTAGGATAACATCTAATTTGGAGAAATTATTTTTGATGGTGTTTGGTTCTGAATAAAATTTCAATATATATTTTCATCCTCATTATGATGGTCTTGATAAGTAAATTATTTCTTCCATTGAAGTCATGATTCATGCTTTTCAAATTATATATAGGTTGATTTGGGATGACCATATTTATTATTGAGTTTTTTTTATAATAAAAGTTTTAATTCTAGTATATAGATGGAAACTTTTGAGGAATTATCTAGAAAGGGGTATCAGACTCCATCTTATTGGAATGATGTAGGTGACTATATTTTTTTAGGATTAGAGTTTTTAAAATAAATTTGTGAGAGTATTATTATGATTCATCAACATATGAGGATGTATTAGAGTTAGTATAAAAGCTATATAGATAATCATTGGAAATATCTTTATTTCAATGTAAATGATCATTTTTTTCTTAATTTACTTCCATAGAAATGTGTTATATGTTTTGTTAAAAAGGGGAGATTAGTATAGCCTTTTTGGATGGTATAAAATACTATATAAAATTGGATCAGTTGCATACTGATTTCCCTTGGCTCCATTTTTTCTTAGTTACATGATGTATTTCAGGAATTGTTGTTAGGAAAATATATATTGGATACATCTCACATTTTGATTCCTAAAGTAGTTTAGTTGGAAGAAATCCATTCATATGATGAAGAATGAGTGCATATTTCTATGAACAAAGAGAAAGTGTTGTATAATATGATAATTAATCAAGTTATGGTTTTTTGTTTTTATTATATGTACTAGGAAGCAACATCGGAATCCGGAAATGATATGAAGGAAAACTATCACAACTTATTTATTTATTGAATAAAATTGTAAGGAATAAATTCTTATTAGTGAAAATTTGATACAACCCAAGTAATGTTATTAGAAAATAAATCACATGCCTTATTAATATTCATTAATTTTATTTTATATACATATATTATTTATTATAAGAATATTGAATTTTTTAATCATAAGGGAAATAATATTATTCTTATTATATTGCTTTTAATGTATTTTAAGGATTTTTTAAAATCAAAATTATATATTTTTTAATTAGAATTTGAAAATATTAAATTCATTTTTTAAATCATCAAATAAAATATATCATATTTTTAAATTTTTGGATTTTCCCCAAGAGATTGATTTTTCCATGAATAGTAAAAATAATGATATTTGTTAAAAACTTTATTTTCTTTTTAAAAAATAATGTAATATAAAAGTATCATTTTATCTTAAAGTAACTTTTTTATTCATTAATTATATATAATCTAATTAATTAACTTGAAATCATCGTTATCTCTTATTTTGGTTCTAATTCATTTTTGGGCTTAAAACACAATTTTCTAAAAACTATTTTTTCATTATGTTTTATATTTTTACAATAAATTAATTTCTACCAACACTAGAAATTAAATCATGAAAAATGAATTCCATATTTTTATTTAAGAGATAAAATTTGTTGAAAATTTCCATTGTATATTTGGTCATTATTAATAGTGAATGTACTAAATATTTGACACCACTTTATGGGTGAATCAGGTAAATAAGGTTAAAAACAATGTGATAAGTACTAATAATCTCCCGAATATATATATATTTTTGTGGACACTTTTTTACATTAATATCAGATATTTACAATTTGAAAATTTTTTGTACTCTTTCCCTTGATAAATACCTTAAAAAAATATTAAATAACAAAGAAAAACAAATGTTAAATCTATTTATTTTAATATCCCAAATTTTTTCATAGAGTTATAATAAGGATATGTTTAGTTAAAATATTTCATTAAAAGATAAATGAATTTTTTTCTGGGATTTTCTTTATGAAATCATTACTTCAATTCCTATGGAATGTTGACATAATTCTTGTGAATGAATTTGAAAATTCATATAAATGAGGATTAAAACGATAAACGTAATACTATTTGGGGTAGTTATAATTTTTGAAACAAATTATCGATATATTTTACAAATTAAGGATTTTTTAAAAAAAATTATTCTACTTACATTATTATATTTATTAATTTAATGTTAAATGAAATGAATAGTTACAAAAATTACAATAATGGTTATTTATATAGAACTATATTGTATTAGATGATTTAAAATTAACAAAAATATTATCCAAAGAAAATTCAAAGTGGTATGATTTATGATATCAACCAAATGGCATTTCTGGGGCACTTTTCCTTTTATTGTAACATTCTTGACTCCTATAGTGAGAAAAACATTGATATTGTGGTAATCCAAAAAAAATATTAATTGGTGTTATAACAAAGATATAAGGGTTAAAACATCCCCTAAAATTGTCCAAATTTTTTATGATGAGATGAATTTCACTCATCATCATCATATATTATAAATATTTTAATTTGGATATATTTTTTCATTGAAATGATTATTTTATTAATTTGATACTTTATTTAATTTTACGTGTCTGACTACCCTCAAATAAAAGTTTCTAGGATTATGTAAGAATTAAATCATTTCCACAGTAATTTGAGAATTTTTCTCTTTAAGGAGTTTTTAATTGAAATCGAAATTTGTCCCTATTTTTATTTTGGAATAGAATTTTTTTTTGTTTTTGGTTTAAAAGAGTTTTTCACGTGATTTATTATGAAACAGTTCAATATTAAAAAAAAAATTGTGTTACAGTACATGATCATTATATATGATGATGGGTGTTCCAGATATGTATCTATGTTGCATTGGGTAAAGTCCCATATATTAATAGGAGCGAACGGGGGAGTAAATCGGGTTGTATTCTACTATAGATAAAAATAGGATCTAGTTATCTAGAATATGAGTTTACTATGGGCCATGAATAAAATTCTCTAGGTTGCCTATAAGATTTTATATTTACATACTAAGGGGTTTAAAGGTTTTCTTTTGAAAAAAATTCTGTTTGGATATTTTATATTTCATATTATCAAATAATAATGCGGGTAAGGTAAATATTTTAGGGTGTTTCATGATGTTATCAAATCTAAAAAATTCCTTATTTTTTATCCCTTAATAATTTTTTTCACCCACCCACATTTTCCAATTTTTTCTAAGGCGTTTAACTAATATTAAGGATAACGAAGAATTCATGTGAAAATTCAGGATAATTTTTCATGAAAAGGATACATGTTTCATTTTAAATTGTTTATATTAAGTAAAATATGGATATTGAGGGAAATTATAAAATTTTTAATGTATGGGTTTTCTCTTTAAGAGTAATGAAATAATTATATGAAAAGATAAACCAAAAAGGTAATTTCAAATGGAAACAACTAAATTATAGTATAAATAATAAATATTATTTAAAAATTTGAAGTAGGTTACTTATATTGTATAATGAAACTACCTATTCTTTTCTTAAATGCATAATTTTATGTTATAAATAATTTCATACGTTATGGTAATTTCAATAAAGGTGCACTAATAAATCTCTTGTAATTCTCATAAAAGTGTCTATCAAATTAATTTAACTATAATAATTTCAACACATTATGATTTAATATAGTTAATATTTTGTCCAATCAAAAAATATTTTAATCAAATAAACAATACTCAAACGAATATATATATATCTCAATTAAAAATTTTGTGGTTGAAAATTTATTAACTTCCTTTTTTAAGGATCAAGACATATTGAATCATTATATATAATATATTTATGGAATGAAACATCACAAAGCAAAAATTTACACTTTATGAATTTTCCTTCAACTATTTTTCTTTTTTAGTCTCTATAATGACTCCTAATTGATTTCTATATACCTAGTATATTTTAGAACATGTTAAATATAACTAATAAAACCTACAATAAAGTTACCATGATGTTTCAAGATTACACTATTAGTCATATACAAAAACATATAGGGGTTTTTTAACACAAATAGAATTTTCACTTACTCATAATGTGTATACATAGTATGAAATGTCATATTATATATATAATCCTTATTCATTCTCATTTAATGATAACTAGAATAGGTATCAATAATTGAATAGTACTGACACCCTTAATTTTTTTAAAATAAATTAGCAAGGGGTGAAAAAGTATACCTTGTATATAAAGTAGTGGAACTTTTTTCCCAATAATTTATGTATAATATCCTAGATATATCCTTATTTTTTATAAATAGTAGAGGGGATCCCCATGGTAAAACAGAAGGGTGTATAAATAACATATGACCCAAACCATGGATTTTTTCCTTTAACTCCACCAATACAACTTGATCTATTTGAAATGGAGTCTTAGATATCAGTTTGGAATCTAGGAAGAGTTTAATGAAAAACTCATCATAATTATTAAGAGAATATCCAGGTATTTATTGGTGGAATACATCGATATAATCTTATATAATAGTTACATTAACAATTCATAGGATGTATTTCCCGTTGAATTAATTTCCTTTCTATTCCTCTTCTCTAAGAAATTCATTAGTATGAGCTAATTGAGATGGATCTGGAAAATTCACTGACAACTAAATATCTCACATAAAAATAGGAGATTCACCCCCCACATTAAAAATAGTTATATCATATTTTAGTGATAAATAATTTTATAATACATTAAAATCCAATACCTACTGATGATTATGTCAAAAGATATCATAATAATTAAATTCATGTTCTCAACAAGGGTATGTATATAAATATTAATAGATACTTCATTAAATATATCTACAAATATAAGTTCCCCACATGGTGTATTTATCGAAAAATAATCTTTATGATTGTTAGGGGATGATTCAATATTCAAAGAAAAAATAAATGATATAACAGAGTGTGTAAATCTAGAATCAAGTAATTCATTAAAAAAATTATTTTATGACCATGGTACCTGATATCATGCCATTTAGAAATTCATCCTTAGTTGTAGTAGTCATATCATCTCATCCTTGTTTTATTGGCCTAATCTACATAAATTTTCCATCCCTAAGGAAATTAGAACTTATAGTTCCCCATCTAGTTAATTTTAAAACATTGATCATTGGTGGATTTCTTTTTTTCTAACGAGTATGATGTCCCTTTACACCTATCTTAATGAAAAAATCATTTATTATTCCCAAAATTCCCATGGTATTTCATTCCATAATAATATAATGACTTAATTTCTACCCTTCTATTATTTCACTTATCAACAGACCTCTTCATGTGGTTCTCATTTTTCATATTATCATCTTTGTTTCATTCCCTTAACAACATTAGACATAACGAATAACTTCTCTATCATGATGGATGTTGATAATATATCATCATATGATGGAAGTAACTGAGAGACTGATTCCCTTCAAATAATATGATTTATCCCACTAATAATTTATCAATATTACATTTTGGAGTATATATATAATTTGAAGCATATATTGGTGACCCTATAATGTCATATTCACATTCAGAAATTTTTTCCCTTTAATCCAAAAATAAATTATTTCCTCTCCATATAATCTTGTAAATCATGAAGAAATAAATTTTCAATAAAAATAACCTTAAAATACTTCAAGTCCTTCTTTTTTATCTTGTTCACCCCTTTAGTATTCTCAATTGATGACCACAATCAATGTGCATCTTTTTTGAGATGTCATACCAATACTATGACATTCTCCAATTCACTTCATTATGATTTGAGAAATACATTTTCTAATTAATTGAACCATTTCATAGTTACTAATGGATTATTAGTCTAATATAATTATGTCTCTTTTATTACCATTAATATATTCAATATTTTTTCAATATTTTTTGGGATTTTTGGTTTCCATATATGATAATTGTTATTAGTCATAAATTAATTAAATTTCTCTAATTTACTTATCATAAACTCAGTTAAAGTACTAATCTATTTGGATTTATAAAAATTATGGTAATATAAATCCAGTGATAAGATACCTAAATTGATACAATTTTGGTTTCATCCACTGGGTACAGTTTCTAAACAATTATAGTATCTATAATAGTCTATAATAATTTGAATTATTTTTTCATATAATGTGATACTTATGCATGTAAAATATTATATAATAGATCCTTGAATATCTTAATTATTTATCTTAAATTTTTAACTATGACACCCAAAACCTAGTTTCCCATGATTTTACTAAATATTATTTAATACTAAATATAAAAATTGTTATACTAGTAACCCAGAGGCGGGGGTTACATTATTATATTGGTATAGTTAGAGAATATCACATCACATAAGAATAAATAGGTTAGTAGTTATAGAATAAAATATACAATCTTGAATTGTTATATAAATGTAGAAAGTTTAGACGTATCTTTTAAACATCATGATAAGATTATTATCATCTATGGAAACATTCAAAACTCCCTTGGTACCATAGGGAATAGAAAACAAAATAATGGGACAGATAAAATGCCTCATAAGGGGTTTTATAAATGGAATATATCATGACTACAAATGGAAATACATTGTGGTAGAGTGGAAAATATATGAACATTACATATAATCAATATCCTAAAGTTGAATTATATAAATGGAAAACACAATAATATCACATGGAAAATAATAATTTGACTTCAAAGTGATGTAATTCTTAATAGTAGACATCATATTATTTATTCAAGGACTTCTACCAACACAAAATAATAATAGCATTGTGTAATTATTTTAATATATCATAATCTTACCATCAAGACCATGTTACGAGATCATTAAAGCGTAATGCTAGGGCTTTATTACATGAAATTACAATCATTGTGTAGACATGGAAAAAAATCATAGGCTAGTTTTTCTTATGATACCTACAAATTCATTGATAGGGAAACATAATTTTAGTCCCCACCCTATCATTTAAATTTTCCAATGGATTCATCATGTATAAGTAATGAATAGTGAATTAAATATATAAATAACATGATTTAGTTAACAATAATATAAGGACTCGGCCCTAAAAATTACATTATCTTGAGTTTTAGTAAAAAAATTGCTTTATTTTATATTGGGGATCTTTTCATGTTTTGAGATTCAGATAATTAGGACATAATAAATTCATAACATCCCATATTTATACAAATAGGATACTAATAAAATAGAATCAATTTCATCTAAAAATCATGTTTTCATCGGTAAATCATCATAACATTTAACTTGAATTCCTTATTTATATTACATATCCTTATAACCTATGAAAAAAATTTAAAACTTTGTATGAGAACAAAAATCTCTAAAATTGATATAATGAAGGGAATATTTAATTATCTGATAACATAGAAGCCGTTAAAACCCATTTCTTAAAAACTCATTATAATGCATAAATACACCATGAAGTTTCCTTGGGAAATATTTTCCATATGAATAATAAATTAACCCTTAAAAATGGAATAACCTTTTTTTACCTCCATATCCAGAGTACCCAATGCATTGGATAGCTATAGCAGGGCTCACCTGTCATATATTGAGCTATTATGGGATAAACCCATCATATCATGATCTATAATAGTTCTCAACCAATAATATCTGGAGCTATAATGGGCTCAAACAAACATAAACAATGTCTTAGTAACATATCATGAAATAAACAACTTGATCACTCATTTAAACACTTGAGTAAAATAATTTCATGTCTCGAAATACCATTTTTCAGGAAAACAATTCACTTTCAAAATATATAAACCATTGACATAATAATGAAATAATATTCTTAAGAAATAAATATAAATACATATAAAGGAAATATTATTTTAATTAAAACTCTATAAATTATAAGAAAATTTTCATGAAATTAAAAAAAAGAACGTACTTTTTGAATATCATAAAAGATACATTTAGAATAATTTTAAAAGGAATGTCCCTTATAAATACCATATCATTGAATCAAGAATTAGTAAAATAAAATTAATGTGTATATTAACTATAAATACACATAATATAAAAGAATATAATCAAAATTAATTTTACAAATAATCATATCTTGACCAAATCAATGAAGTAGAGGGTCAACCAAAAGAATAGAAATTGGGTTAAGAATTCATTCAACTCAGCTTTTTCTTACATTAAATGAGTTAAACACTTCTATATAATAGTTAAAATATTTTTATTAATATATTAAATAACCATATACATATTTATAAAATATTATATTATATATTTATGACATCATTACAACCATTTATTAATAATATTTTTTTATTTCCATTGTTTCGGGTGCGTTCATTACATGGTTTCACTAGTCGGTTCAATATTGAATTTCTTCTTGAAATGAAGAGAAAATAAATAATTGGAATGAAATTGTATTTAAATGTTTTATTAACATTAAATTATAACATGTATAATTGTTTTATATTTTATTATGATTCGTTAGATAAAACATTAATGATATTCATTTAAATCCTTTTGGATGTTTTTTGATCATCATGAACTAGTTAGTTTATATAAATCAATATTATGAATATATGTTAATTATATAAAATAAAATAGGTTAAATAATAACCACTAAAACAAATTTCAACCATAAAATTTATTTTATGATTATCCATGAAGGATCTAATGAAAATTGAAAACACATCATCCATGATTTTTGTAAATCAACACATCACGTACAATGTTTTTATTTTTAGATTAAAAGGGAGATGAGAAGAAGTATGAAGTTAAATTTTTCCATAAACAATAAAAAATTATGGTGTATATAATATTATGTATTTTTCATTAATATTGTATAATTTTATGAGAATAGATAAAATAAAATTAATTGAAAATAAAATAAATGAACAACAAAAGAGGATTTTTAACTCTTGAATTCTATTCATTGAGAACCACCTTAAGGCCCTTAGTTCTGGGCTTTTAGTGATACCAAAAATTCTTGGACATAGGGAACATTATTTGTAATAATAAGGGGCATAAATTGGAAAATTATAAAATCTTGAGAGGTTTGAGGAGAATAGGGGGTGAGGGTGGTATTTATAGTGGAGGAGAGAAAGGGTTTTCCATTATTATAACAATTATATTATTATTTTTCTCAATAAAAGAAATAGTGTTGGTTCTTCAAACATAAAATAGTAATTAGGGTATGTGAGTTCAATCCAATGGTTCTTAGATTAGCTGGATATCGTCCATAGCTCAATAATTCATGTATTTACCATATTACGTAAATTATCGCATTTCACTATTCACCAAAAATTCAAGTATTTCAAAAACAGTCTCAAAAATTCTGCCAAACCATTTATCTACTTATAGAATTAAAAAACAAACTCCAATTTTTTAAAATAATTTTCTAAATATGAGAAAATTTAATTTTAATTAAAATCATAATTTATTTGAAAATTACCATTTTTAATAATATAAATGATGTTACAACACGTTGAAAAATTAAATATGGTCTCATAAAATTTTTAAATAATCATAAGACAATAACATATTAATTCATGAATAAATTTTATGAAAATATATCTCCTTTTAAATCAATATATTAATTATAAAATTGTAAATATATATTTATGTTTTATAAAAAACCAACACATAATCTATACTTTTCAAAACATTTATTTACTCATTCCAATATATAAATATATCATATTTTCACATATAAGATACATAAATTTTATTTTCATTTTCAAAGGTTTGGTTACTATTCTATTGGCTGATTTACTATTCATAAGTTTCATATTACTATTCCTACGGTCAAGTTACTATTCCATTATAAATGATTCCTTAAAATACAAGTTATTTCATTAAATATTTGTAATGGATTTAACTATTTAATTTCAAAGAGAAAAAAATATTTTATAAGTAACTGGGTTGTTACATTCTCCCCACCTTTGGGAAATTTCACCCTTACATTTTTTAATCACTTATTAAAAAAGTGAGGTTACCTTTCCCTTATTGAATATTCATACTCCCATGTTTATTCTTCAATCATGTGGTTTCTACACAAAACCGTAACCCAATGAATAAAATTACACCTCAATACTTTCTCTCTATGATCAAGAATATGATTTTATTTATCTTTATTAGAAAGGTTCACTTCCAGCTAAACAACTCCTAGTCCCAAACATGAAATTGATCTGGCATATAATTTCACAACATTGAAACATGAGAAATATGATGTACCTAAGGAAAATGTAGAGGCAATGCTACTCGTTAGACGACTGGTCCAACTTTCTCAAGGATTTAAAAAGTTATGATGAATCGTGGACTTAGCCTTCATTTCATACCAAAACACATAACACTTTACCAAGGAGATACTTTAATGAAAACTTCATTACGTATCTCGAATGAAAAGTATTTCCAACTATTATCTACATAACTTTTATCTTGGTGCTGAGGTGTCCTCGTGTGCTACAAAATCATCTTTATTTTTAAGTCTCTTCATCTACAACTTCTAGTTCCATCAAATTAATTTCCCTGACTTCATTCTAAAAAATGATGTTTGGCACCATTTCCCATATAATGCCTCAAATGGGTCCATCTATATACTGGAAGGTAAACTATTATTATAAAAAACTCAAATTATGAAATATGTTGATCTCAACTTCCCTAGTAATCCATTAAACAAGATCAATGAATATCCTCAAATGTATGAGTTTTTCTCTCAGTCTGTTCAATAGATTGAGGATGAAAGGCATTATTATAATTAAATTGAGTTCCCAAAAACTTCTAAATGCCTTCACAAAAGTTATAATTGTACATGGGATCTCAATTAGATATAATGTATAGAGTAAATTAATTTAACTTGAAAGTATCTTTGAGGTATAGTCACGAAAGATGATCCAAATACATAGTATCTATAATATGAAAGAATGCAATGTTTCTATTTAGTTAGTTAATAATAACCCATATCCCATTGTTACCTCGATGAGTATTTGAAATTTCAACCATAAAGTCCATGGATATATTTTATTATTTCCACTCTAGAACTAGAAAAGTCTAAAGCATCCCATTCGATAACTATCACACCCCCTCCCCACAAAGTGTACCCCTCCTGGGATGGCAATGTTAGAAGGGATATAATGACACCTGAGTCCCGCCTCCAGTAGGCCCCGGGTTGGCGACTAGCACTGAGGGAATAGTAAACATGCAAATTGGATGCATTACCCGCTAAGAGAACACATGCGAAAGAGAGAGATAAGAGAGAAACCAACCAACTCCAACTAAACCTATAAGATAAAATAAATCCCAAGTACACATATGAAATGTCATAAAAAAACTACTACAATTGAAAGGGGAAAAACTGCAACTACCCAAGATAAAGTAAAACAGCAGCAACCACAAGCCTGAACAGCTCCTGTAACTGCAAGCTAGTAGTAACTAGCCTGATCTCCAACCTTCTCCAAGTCACCTAAAAAGTAGTTTATATATACATAGGGTGAGTATACAGTATACTCATTAGGATCCTCCCTGATCCTGTCATGCAAAAGTAAAGAAAGCATGCTAAAGCACATTTAACAACAAGTGAAACTAACTCGTCGCCTAAAAAGGTATACTAAGTTCCTAGCCTCACCATGGATACTCTCACCATGTAATGTATACAAGAATATATCATATAATAAATAATCTCAATGGTACCTCGCTACTACTTCCCCACCGGTTTTCCACTTTCCCCAACGTCGCACATCCTAACCATCTCTCTTCAAAAAGGCTTACCCGCAGACACATGTGTGAAGCACTACAACATGCACCTCGTGCAAAGAAACCACCACATTCATATAAGCAAAGTAACTAGGTAGTTTCTAGGAGCCACCATAGCCCGCATAACGTGTATTATACATCAGATATTATACCTCAAGCCATTACAGCCCATACACCAAGTAAGGATCCTCAAGCCATCAAAGCCTATACACATTACACCTATAGTAGTCCATAGGAAACTATATCCAGAATATATTTGTGTGAATAACCCCAAGACATTACATCCCTCTACACACATCTTTGGAGAAAACTAACCGTTGTGCATACCGGCAAAAGTAACTATCAAGAGAAGAGAGCGGTACCAAAGGGGGTAGTCAGCCATTCATCCTCCCACCAGAATGTTGGGGAAAACACCCCCCCCCCCCCCATGGCTCGTAATCCCCTAGGTGTCAGTTTTCCTTACAGAAAGGGAGGAGTAGCATATAGAAACACAAAAATTAGAGAATATACTATATTTCACAACCATGCTATGGGCATAACCTAGTCTTAGACTCAACTGCAGCTAAAATCTCCTTGACTTTGGGATTATACTTCTATGACTATGTATCATATAAGCACACAACCATTTATAGAGCCTTAATACAATATTTCATTCCCTTTTTATTAGTTTCACTTTACGTTAATTAATTATTTAATCATTAATTAACCAATAACAATTCCTCATTAAATTTCATTAGCATCACACCCAAAGTTCATTGTCCCGTTAAAATGGTAACCAGATCATTTCATTCCGACAAGCTCCAACCCCATGGGTTAACATCATTTATTCAATTATTCATTATAGAATTAATTTTCCATATTCCTAGGAATTCTAGAAAAAACATTATATGCTACTAAACACAAGGGGGCTCAACACGGTGAGTAGATGTACTACCCATCGAGTCTTTGCAGCCTATAGTAAGAGCATAGACCTATCCTCCCTTGAGAAGCTAAACACGAAAATCACGTTTCATACCCCACGAATATTCGCCTCTTTCAGAAGAAGGGTAAGCAAGACAAGCTACCTTGATAAGTGGGGAAAATTAAAGCAGATAATCAACCAATAAATAACAGCAAGCATCCAACAATCACATCCATCCCATTCCATCATCCCTGGGGTCCTCCCCGACACCCAAATGCATAAACCGACGCATCTCTCCACTCTATGAATCATATAATGCCAAAAAAAATAGGCCTTCATTCCCCCACATATCACAACATACATCCATACTCGCATCACAATACAAGAAGCATGAAAACAAACATCTTAACAATTGGGCTCTTGGCCCATTAACAATCAAGAGGGAAACTCAGAACCCTCCAAGGAATTATCAAACAACCAGTTATTTAATCTATTTGAATTAACCGATTTATTATTCATAGGTTCTAAATTCGGGAAACCTAATCAGTAATCTATCAAGAATAATTAAACATTCTTACTGCGCCAATTTGATTAACAACAAATTACAACACGGAGAACGAGATTCATTTACCTACCTCTTTATCTTTTAACCAAACAATTATCAATTAATTTATATTTATGTTTAGTTATAATTCGCATCATGAATGAATAGATAAACAATGAAAGCATAGATATCACACTATCTAAAAAACAAGAGGCAATAAAATATGATCGATATCAATTTATTTATCAGGTTCAAATATTTATTATGTCAATTAATTTGTCATCCAGTGGGATAAATCATGATAATGATATAGTTTCACATAAAAGAAGAGAGAATCAATGAATCCCCTACCTAAAATAGTTCATGACGTTATTTATCCACACAACGGTTCACTATCCTCCTCTCGTGACAACTTCATCCACCTGAGGATGCCATGGTAGGACCGCACCAACCGAACCCTAAGAAAACTCCATTAGAAGCATGGATATTACATGATATAAAATGGAAAGGAGAAACAGGAGAATATGAACACTAAAATAATAATGATAAAACTTTCCTTATATTGAAGATTGATCGATACTGCTTGGTTGCACAGAAATAGGGGGTACACTTGTAGTTAGAAGGACATCGAGGAAAATAATCCACAAGAAAATGTTTGATCTCACGATTCATATGGAAAGGAAGGAAAGGATCGAGTGTCTCTCACTAGAGAACAAGGAGTAAGAAAAAGGGAGGAAGATATCTTGTCCCTTTTGAAGATTTAATGGAGCAATAGTTTAAGATACACTTAATTTCCCATTAAAATCGGATCGCATTAAACCACGCGGTTTGACCTAGTAAAAACATCCCATGCCTTAGGAATAATTAATATTAGAGTTATGGAATTTGAATCAGCCTTAGAGACCTTAAAATGAGTCTTTAAATTCATTTTATGTGAAAGGAAAATGCTAATGGGGAAAAACTATAGGAAGCTAGAAACACTGTTTATGAACTCAAAATTTGGAAAATGAAAAATATTATTCATGAACCTCACCATTAGAACCTCACCGATAGAACACTGTTCATGAACCTCACCGATAGAACACTGTTCATAAACCTCACCATTAAAACCTTGCCAATAGAACACTATTCCCCTATAGTTCTATTCATATAATTGGAAAATTGGCAAAGGAAAGAGAGGTTACCGTTAGAGGTTACCGATAGAACTGTTCACCGATGGAACGGTTCATAGAATTGAAAAAGTGGAAAATTGTTGGGAATAAGTCACCTTGGCCTCACGAAACACCTCAAACACCATATTTTCACAATGGAATAGACAAGAGTGGTCTGTGACATTAAATCAGATACCTCTCAAAACATTCTCGTCCTTGAGAATATAAATCCCACCTAAAGAGAAAACAAAATAGGGTTCAAACAACAACCCATCGAGATACCTCTCATAAGAGAGTAGGTTACAAGAAGGAACAAAATAAATTCATAATATAAACATGGATGGTCTAACCACAAAGTGGACATCGTTACATGAAAATAGTTAAACATCAAACAACTCTGGGTACTGAGCACGTATATGTGACTCATGTTCCCTTTTTCTCTCCTACATGCCACAGTGTCGCCACAAGACACGAACCAAGGGGATAGAGAACATACGCAACACCTTCTCCTTGTGATCTTGGATATCCACAGGTCTCTCCTCAAAGGTTGCATCATCAACAACATCAATCTCTCCCCAATTGATGATATGAGAGTCATCATGAAGATAAAAACGGAGCTGTGATACATGGAAAACATCATATATCTGACGCATATGTGGGGGAAGTGCTACTCGACACGCCATAGCTCCAACATGATCTAACACCTCAAAAGTCCCAAAAAACCGAGGATAAAGCTTACTCCCATTACCAAACCATCATTTCCCACGTTAGGTAGTCACCTACATAAAACATGATCCCCAAAATTAAACTCTAAGGGTCTCCTTCTTTGATCAACATATGATTTCTGAAAATATTGTGTTGTCTTCATCCTCTCACGAATCACTTGAACCATCTCTGTTGTATTCTACACTAGTTTTGGTCTGAGAATTTCTGACTCCCCAACCCCAGTCCAGTAAAATGGATAATGAAAAGGTTGGCCATAAAAGGATTCAAAAAGAACCATACCGATGGTGGAGTGGAAACAATTATTGTAAGAGAACTTCACCAAGAGTAAGTGCTTCATCCACGAGCCTCCAAAATCAAGAACAAAAAATTGAAACATGTCTTCAAGAGTCTGGATGGTTCGCTCTGTCTAACCGTCTGTTTGAGGATGAAAAGAAATGCTAAGACATAACTGAGAACCAAAAGCATGCTGGAGACCTCTCCACACCCTAGAAGTAAAGCGAGGATCTCGATCAGAAATGATCATCCTTGGGAATCCATGAAGTCTCACCACCTCCTCTAGATACTGCCTTGAAAAAACTTACATTGAGCTCGACTCCTAGATTTCTATAATGTGGGATGATTTTGTTAAGCGATCCACTACCACCTAAATAGCATCATGTACTCCCAAAACTCGAGGTAAACTAGATACATAGTCCATTGAGATGTCCTCCCACTTCTAATGAGGAATCTCTAATGGATGGATAAGACCACCAAGAACACAGTGTTTGGCCTTCACCGTTTGGCAGACCAAACATCGAGACACAAACACTGCAACTAAACGCTTCAGCCCATGCCACCAAAAATGGATCCTCAAAGCTCAGTACATCTTTGTCACGCTAGGATGAACTGATAAAGGTGAACTATGAAACTCTCTAAGAAACATCTTGCACATTTTCAAAGGAATGAAAGGCCTTCCATGATACAACACTTGGTGTTGTTCATCCTCAAACAACCCATCAGGGGCCTTGCCATAAATAACTCGGTCTCTCCATACCTCTACCTCTTGATCGCCCAACTAGGAATCTTCCAACTTCTGCACCAGGGATGACTATACCATCATCTGAAAAAGGAAACCTCTACCCCCAACTTCTCCCATATCAATATGTATGGTTGACAGTTATTCTATTACGCTCTAGTAATCACTCGATTCACGCACAGCATCACTACGTGACTTTCGACTCATCGCATCAGCTAAAACATTCCCCTTTCTAGGTGTATATGATATCTTGAAGTCATATTCCTGTAATAACTCCATCCACTGACGTTGTCATATGTTCAGGTCACGTTGGGATAAAACATACCTCAAACTCTTAGGATCGGTGAAAACCACAAAACACTCCCAAATGAGGTAATTTATACATAAATTCAAAGAAAACACCACAGATTCCAAATCAAGATCATGGGTGGCATATTTACACTCATGGGGACGCAAATGCTGAGACCCATAAGATACAACTGATCTATGCTGCATCAGAACACAGCCTAACCCCATATGGGAAGCATCACTGGAAACATCAAACTGAACTCCCTCAGTTGGAAGACAAAGAAATGGAGAACTTACTAACTTCTCCTTTAGAGAATAAAAATCTTCCTAACAATAATCATTCCATATGAACACCTAATCCTTCCTGGTAAAAGCTGTCAGAGGAGTTGCAACTCGTGAAAAATCAGCTTTGAACCTCTTGTAGTATCCTGCGAGACCAAGGAAACTTCGCACCTCTGACATTGTCTTGGGGTATTCCCAAGTCATAACCACTTCTATCTTCGATGGATCCACAACTTCTCCCTGATGGGACACAACATGCACCAAGAAACGGACTTCTCGAGCCCAAAAACACACTTAGACAACTTTTCAAACAACTGATGTTGACGAATAACTCTCAAAACGACGTGTATATTCTCTTCATGATCCTCCTAAGATCTGGAGTACACAATGATGTTATCAATGAAAACCACCACGAACATGTCTAGGAACTCACGGAACACAGCATTCATCAGTCCCATGAACACAACTGAAGAATTTGTCAAACCGAATGGAATTACAATGAACTCATAATGCCCATGATGATAATAGAAAGAAGTCTTCGGGATATCCTCTTTCTTTACATGCATCTGATGATATCCAACCCACAATTCGATCTTTGAGAACTAACTTTTACCCATTTGGTTGATCGAATAAATCATTAATCCATGGAAGAGGATAGCGATTCATTATAGTCACTTTGTTTAAGTGACGATAATCGACACACATCCGCAAACTACCATCAACCTTATTCATGAAAAAAACTGGTGCACCCCATGGTGACACACATGGATGAACAAAACCGCACTATAAAGGACCATAAAGTTGTATAACTAGCTCTCGTAACTCAGAAGGGTACATTCTATATGGAATGATGGATATAGGAGACGCTCCTGGTTGTAGCTCGATCCCAAACTCGATCTCTCTTCGAGGGGGTATTGCTACAACCTCTTCCAGAAAGGCATCAGGGTACTCTTCTATAACCCAAGGAAACGCCAACTAGTGAACCTCTGAAGAAATCAACATCAACTCAGACATTATGGATGATAAGGTATGAATGCGCCTATGACCCATCTAAGGATCTCGCTCGCCAACAAACACCACCAGCTCTCCATCTACACTAAAGAAAATGACCATATTTTTTAAGAAATCCACAACAGCTTTCATAGAATACAACCAATCCTTGTTGAGGATAACATCATATGGTTCTATTCATAAACATAGGAAATCTCTCCAAGAGTGATGTTTCACAAAAACTAGCTCATAGTCTCTACATAATTTAAACAAGTAAGCTCAATATCTAACTGGCGTAGTCAATGCCAAGGTCACTGGAAGCCTCTCTACCTCAAGTCCAAATGCATGGACAAGGTTAGGTGATATGAAAGAGTGTTTCTCTACTAAATCAAACAAGTCATACAGCAAGGATGAAAACAAGCACATGGTACCTCGAACGACGTCTGGCTCGCCTGGCACTGGAAATGATAAAACATGAAGCTGAACACGACCACCTCCATAACCTCTCTGACCGTGATGACGACCACCACCATGGTCTCACTCTACTCTCTAAGGACAGGGAGCGTCACAGGGATGTCCTCTGCCTGCCCCATCTACCCTCTATTGATCTAAAGCTGGTGCAACTTGTTACTGTTGCATCAGCTGGAACTTCCTCAATGGAGGAACCTAGAGTAGAGCACATGGTGCACGATGACTACTCTGAAAGTTCAGGCAATCCCGCTGCAGATGACCTCAACCACCATAATAAAAACAAGCATCTGATTCGTTGGCATAGGCCTGAGAGTTTCTTCCTCCAGATAAATGAGATGTGAAGGTCTAGGACCTACCCCAAGCTAAACTGAAACTCTTCTTCCCGGAATACCAGGAACCCCAGACCACATCTCTACTTTGTGATGAACCAGAATGACTCCCCACTCATGACAATCTGGTTCTAGACAAAGTCCTCTCAAAAACCTCTTCCCTTACCAGCACCTCAAGATATGTCTTCAGCATCAATGGGGTGACTTGGTGCGGGATCTCTAGATGCAAACCCTCCTCGAAGTGCCTTTCTCTAGCCTCCTCATCTAGAAATAGGTCTGAAGCATATCATAAAAGGTTCGTGAAATGGATTCCAAACACTCACACACTGGATCTCCCCTGTCGAAGGGTAAGAAGCTCCTGGTGACTAGATTCATTCGTGGTCGAAGAAAGAAGCTCTACTCTAAACTTTTTTCGAGACACCTCCCATGAGATCACTAACTCCTAAAGATCCCTAAGGAACAAGAACCACCACTGCCTCACTGCTCCATGCTGAATTGTCACTACCAAGGACACCCAGTGCTCCTTCCAAGCACAGATTGAACCAAAGCCTATCTCATCCTCCTCCAACCAGTCTTCTATGACTGCATCTGAAACGGAACCCTCGTACTTCTACAAACTCTAGCACTAAAACTCTTGGAGTTTCTTCCTCTAAGTGTTGTCTTCGTAAACCTCTACCATGCATCAATCTGCAGGAACATCCTGCTAGACATTATCTACACAAACCTGACAAGGACATCGACCTGGAGCCATACCTGTAAAATGACTAACTGTTAGAGATCCTAAACCTGGAATATGGAAGACTCGACATTAATTAATTAATTGTTTTATTTAATTTATTTTAGGTTAACCTATCCCATGTTATACCCATTTAAACACGGGCATAGGGAAGAATGGTGCAGGATCCTTTCCAAGATCTCTACCCTGCAACTAGTATCACCTTGTTTAGTAGCCATTGTAAAATTAATGGACCATACATCAGATCATAGGGGGGCCTAAATGCCTATGTATCATCCAATCTCCAGTTTTTACATCACTTGTTAAACATGAATGACATAGTTTCCCTACCAACCAATGCATCCTCACCTGTGTCTAACTCCAAACTCCATCCTATCCCAAAACCAGACCTTTGATACCACTCTGTCACGACCCCTCCCCACAAAGTGTACCCCTCCTGGTCCATCTTTGTGAGAAGGGAGATAATGACCCTAGAGTCCCACCTCCAATAGGCCCTGGGTTGGAATCTAGCACAGAGGGAATAGTAAACACACAAATGGGAGGCATTACCCTCTAAGAGAACACATGCGGAAGACAGAGATAAGATAGACACAAACCAACTATAACTCAACCAGTAAGATAAATGAAATCTCAGGTACATATGTAAAATTTCATGAAAACCTACTGAAACTGAAAGGGGAAAAACTGAAAGTACCCAAAATAAAGTAAAACAGCAGCATCCATAGGCCCAAACAGCTCCTGCAACCACAAGCAAGTAGTAACTAGCCTAATCTCTAACCTGATCTGGGTGACCTAAAAAGTGGTTTATATATACATAGGGTGAGTATAACAGTATACTCAGTATGATCCTCCCCGAATCCACTCATGCAAAAGAAATGAAAGAATTCTAAATCACAGTGAATTACAAGTGAAACTAGCTCATCACCTAAACAGGTATACTAAGTTCCCAGCCTCACCATGGTTACTATCACAAAGTAACGCATACAATAATATATCATATAATAAAGAATATCAAGGGTACCCCACCACAAATTCCCCACTGGTTTGTCGTTTTTCCCCAATGACGCAACTCCTAAGCATATCTCTCCAAAAAAGGGTTGCACGCAGACACCTGGGCGAAGCACCACTGCATGCACCTCATGCAACAAAACCACCACGTCCACATAAGCAAAGTAACCAGGTAGTTTCTGGGAGCAACCATAGTATGCATAACATGTATCAGATGTTGGGTATTATAACTCAAGCCATTACAGCCCATACGCCGAGTAAGGATCCTCAATCCATCACAGCATATACACGTTACACCTATAATAGTTCATAGGATACTATATCCACAATATATGTGTATGAATAACCACAAGCCATTACAGCCCTCTACAGACATATATGGGTAAAACTAATCGTTGTGACTACTGGCATAGGTAACTACCAAGAGAAGAGAGAGGGGCCAAAGGGGTTAGTCAGTAATTCATCCTCCCCCCGGAATGGTGGGGATAACACCCCCCTCCCCCAGGTCTCACAATCCATGGGGTTTCAGTTTCCCTTACTGACAGGGCGGAGTAGCATATAGAAACTAAAAAAATACAGAATATACTATATCTCACAACCACACTATGGGCATAACCTAGTCTTAGACTCAACTCCAGCTAACGTCTCTCGTACTCTGGGCTGCTACATCTAAGACTAGGTATCCTATAAGCACACAACTACTTAAAGAGATTAAATACATTATTCCATTCCTTTTTTATCAGTTTCACTTTACGTTAATTAATTATTTAAACATTAATTAACCAATAACAATTCCTCATTAAATTTCATTAGCATCACACCCAAAGTCTGTTGTCCCTTTAAAATTGTAGCATTAGCATTTCGTTCCAGCAAGCTCCAACCCCATGGGTTATCATCATTTTTTCAATTATTCATTACAGAATTACTTTCCCATATTCCCAGGCATTCTAGAAAAAACATTCTATGCTACTATACACAAGGGGGCTCAACACGGTGAGTAGATGTACTACCCATCAAGTCTTTTCCATAAATAGTATGAGCATAGACCCATCCTCCATTGATAAGTTAAACACAGAAATCACGTGGCATACCCCGCATATCTTCACCTCTTTTGGAAGAATGGTAAGCAAGACCAGCTGCCTTGATTAGTTGGGATAATTAAATCATAGAATCAACCAATAAGAATCATCAAGCATCCAACAATCACATTCATTGCATTCCATCGTCTCTGGTGTCCTCCCATACATCAACATGCATAAACCGATGCATCTCACCACTCTAGGCGTTATCTTCTGCCACAACCAAATAGGCCTTTATGCCCCCACATATCACAACATCCACCCATGATCACAACACAAGACAAGAAGCATGAAAACAAACATCTTAACAATTCGGATCTTGGCCCTTCAACAATGAAGAGGGTAACTCAAAATCCTTCTAGGAATAATTAAACAATCAGTTCTTTAATCTATCTTGAATTAAACGATTTATTATTCATGGGTTCTAAATTTGGAAAACCTAATTAGTAAGCTATCAAAAATAATTAAACATGCATACTACACCAATTTTATTAACAACAAATTACAATAGGGAGAACCAGATTTATTTACATGCTTCTTTATATTTTAACCAAAAAATTATTAATTAATTGATGTTTAGATTGATTACCAATTTCCATCAAGAATGAATAGCTTAACAAAGAAATCATAGATATCACACTATCTATAAAAACAAGAGGCAAAAACATATTATCGATATCAATTTATTTATCTAGTTCAAATATTTATTATGTCAATTCCATTGTCATCTAGTGGGATAAAACATGCTAACGATGCAGTTCCATGTAAAATAAGAGAGAAGAAATGAATCCCCTACCTCAAACAGTTCTAGGCATTCTTTATCCACACAATGGCTCTTGATCCTCCTCTCGCGACAATTGTATCCACCTGAGGATGCCACGATACGACCGCACCAACCAAACCCCAAGAAACTCCATTAGAAGCATAGAGATTACATGCTATAAAATGGAAAGGATAAATAGGAGAAGATGAGCCCCAAAAGAATGATGATAAAACTTACCATATATTGAATATTGATCAATACTACTTTGTTTCATAGAAATAGGGGGTGCACTTGCAGCAAGAAGGACGTAGAGGAAACCAATCAACAGGGAAAAGTTTGATCTCTTGATTCCTACAGAAAGGAAGGAAAGGTTCAAGCGTCTCACACCAGAGAACAAGGAAGAAGAACAAGGGAGGAAGATATCTTCTCCCTTTTGAAGATTTAACCGAGCGACGATTTAAGATACGCTTAATTTCCCATTAAAAGGGATTGAATTAAACCACACAGTTCGACCAAGTAAAAACATCCCGAGCCTTAGGAATAATTAATATAGGAGTTATGGCATTTGAATCGGCCTTAGAGTTCATAAAATGAGGCATTAAATGAATTTTATGTCAAAGGAAAATGATAAAGGGGAGAAATAGTAGGAAGCTGGAAACACTGTTCAGGAACTCGAAATTTGGAAAAGGAAAAATATTATTCATGAACCTCACCGTTTGAACCTCGTCGATAGAACACTATTCATGAACCCCACTGATAGAACATTGTTCATGAACCTCGCCATTAGAATCTCACCGATAAAACATTGTTCACCTAATGTTCTGTTCAGAGAATTGGAAATTTGGAAAAGGAAATAGAGGTTACCATTTGAGGTTACCGATAGAACTGTTCACTCATGGAACTGTTCATAGAATTGGAAAATTGGAAATGTTTTGGGGATAAGTCACCTTGACCTCCCGAAACACCTCAAACACCATATTTTCACAAAGGAATGGACTAGAAAGGTCTAGGCCATTACAATAACAGACTCTATGCATTAACCTATTTACAAGTCAAACATATCAAGTAAATATCAGCAATATCTCTTTCCATATCATCCAATAAGTAAAACTCTAGAAGGCATCTGTACATATTTTTACTTACAGGATGAAGCGAAAAAGGGAACTATGAGTTTCACATAATAATTATTTATTTAGTTAATAATCCCAAGGAACACATTTTCTCTTCCCAAACTTCAAAACACAACCTTTCTCAATGTTAAACTCAGGAAACAAACCCTTTTGAACTAATTATAACTTTTTATGCAACACAATGTCTTCATATATAGCATGATTTATTCTGTTTGAAAGTGATGACTACACTGATACCTAAAACAAAATAGTGGAATTTCATTCACCAAAAACATCAAAACCAAAATTTATTAAATCATTAACCAATGGGTCAGGTTCCATATGTAACATTTTTCACTTAGAATTACTTTTCTAAATCAAAATATTATCCACATTGTTTGCTTTTCCATGATGGAAATGAATCTTGAAATAATAATATTAGATTACTTCCATCCATATTCTCTGTATTGTGTTCAATTACTTTTTAGTAAATATATACTGGACACTTTTTTTATGAGTATATATTTCATATTCTACACTATACAAATGATGCCTCAAATTTTTTAATAAAAAACCACTATTGATATTTTCAAATGTGTAGGGTAATTTAACTCATGAGGTTTCAACTAATGTAAAGTGTAAACATTTAGCTAATCATTCTGCATTTGGACACAACCAAGTCCTTTCAACAAACCATCAAAATAGACAAAACATTTAGCATATATGGAAGGTATGGCCCAATCATGATCATTCACCAATATTAATTTCAATTCCTAAAAACAGTCATCACATTCATTTGTCCAAATAAACATAACACCTTTTAAATTTAACTTAGCCTGTGGGAAACATAAATGTGAAATTTTTTCAAAAATTATCCAATAATTTCATGTAAAACCAAGGAAACAACAAATCTCAATTATATTTGTGGGTCTTGGCCATTCTTCACAACTTTTTCTAGTAGAAACAATAGTTATTCAATATTTAGAAACCAATTGACCAAGGAATGAATTTTTTTCAATGAATATACACACATGGTTTCTTTTTCATATATTTTATTTTCTTTTATGGTTTTCAAAACAACTCTTAGATGTCTTTTATGATCCTCTTTAATTTCAGAACAGACCATATTTTCCTCAATAAAAGGTACCACAATATTATCCAGTAACTCATGAAATATACTATCTATGAGATCCATGAATACATTAGGTTCTTTAGTTAACCCAAATTAATTAACTAAAAAATCATAATTCTCTTATCTAGTACTAATCACTATCTTCGATAAGTATTTTTCATTTACATTCAACTAATGGTACCTTACCCATTCTTAAACCTTCTAAAATACTATGCTCCCAAGAGATGATAAAAAAAGTCCTCGATATGTGGAAAAAGATACTCATTCTTAATTTTTGATTGTATTCAAGGCTCTATAGTCAATGAAATTTATCATCAAAAAAGCTTTCTTTTAAAAAAAATATTGGAGCCCCCCAAGGTGAAGTGTAGTTCGGATGAATCCATTATCTAAAAATTTATGCAAATACATTTTAAACTATTAAATTTCAATTTGATCCATTAGATAATGGTTTTTAGAAATTAGATTCGCATTAGTAACTGAGCAAATAGTAAACATAACCTCTTAATCTAGAAAATCATCAAGAAAATCATTAGAAAAAACAAAAAATATACACATTTAACACTATAATAGCACTAATCTAAACGGTTCCTTTATTTTCAACAATATATGCAAGATAACAATAATTTCCATATTTTAACTATTTCTTGGATTCCTAACGTGTTATCAATGGAATGGGTTCATTATTGTACACAAACTAAAACTCTTTCTGAAGAAAAACTATTTATATCTACAATCAATCTTATCAGGGTAAATAGAAAGCCAGTATATACACAGAGTAACATCAAACTCTACTAAAGGGAAAACAACAATGTTTTCAGGTAAACCCATTCCATAGAAAAAGATAGGTAGCTTATTATAATTTTTTTCCTCAATATTTCTTATATGTGTTTTTACCATGAGTTTTTACCTCATTTCATAAGGGGGTATCTAATTTCCTAGAATATTTCTCAAAAAATGACACAATGTGTAGACCCTGAATCAAACCACACATTTTTATATTCTATAAAAAATTCCATGTACCTCATACCACATTGTTTGTTGGATCAAAATCTACTGAAGAAGTTTCAATAGATTTTTCCATACTCCCATCCTTCTAATATTACTGATTTCTCACATGAGTGACTATCTTTGGACACACATTATCAAAATTCACAAACTATTTATATTTAAGTAATCATACTATTATCCTCTCATCATTATTCGGATCATTTTTTGTTTAACCATGTGCCATGTTTCCAAAATTTTGATATAGATGTCACTTCCCATAATTTACATTACATCTCCAAGATGATTATTACCACACTTTTCACAAGAATAGAATTTGATTTTATTACCTCCAAATTTCTTTGATGAATTATTCCCCAAAGAATGCCAACATGAATGATTCTTATTCTTCTCATCAAAAGGCATGTATGTGTCAGAAAACACCATTTCAACCTTTCCAGCACAATGAACTACTTTTTTACATCTTCTAAATTTTTGTGCTGCCAATACTCTTCATAAACCTAGTTTAAATCGTGAGTAAAAGCGATTACTTTTACTATTAGTGTCCCAAAAAAAATTCAGAACATACTTAGATAGTACTGTGAAGTTTTAATCATATGAATCTATAAAATATTCTTCTCTCTTCTTCAACTATAGAAATTATTTTTCCATTCACGGTAAAATAATCTTTGGGAAATATTTCCCTAGGAAAAGACCCTTTAATGTTTCCTATTCTATCGAATAAAGTTCTTCTTTATCTCTAGTATTCTTAAGCAAAGACCACTATCAATCAGGTTCACATTCGAAATGATAAATAGAAAGGGTTAACTTTTTACCTTCTTAACACCCCTTGACATCAAATATCTTTTCCAAAGCATTGATCCATCCTTCGATTACCACTTGGTCATTTGATCCACTGAATGATGGGGTATGCTACCTCATGAAATACTCCACAAAATACATGTTACATTTTAGTTTATTAGGTTCCTCTCTATCATTAACACCACCTCCATTTATCGCCTAAGTCAATTGAGACATTATTGTCATAAACTTCACGGTTACAATTACCGCCATTCCAAGCTGCATATATAGAAAGATATTTTCCTCTCAGTGCATTCCTACTTCAGAGTCCCTATTTCTTATGGAGAAAACCATTCTGAATAGATATATCATAGTTGAAGCAACATGGTAATCTTAAAATTTTTATATGAATTTAAATTAACCATAAAGTAAAAATAATTTATATTTTTCTATTAACATCATTATAACCCATATAGTTATCTAAACCCTCCTCTCATACTAACTATAGGGACGCAACTATAAAACATTACATAATCTTGAGTTTTAACAAAAAAATTATTTTTTTCACACTGGAAATATTTAAATTTTCATAGATTAAATAATTAGGACATAATATATGCATAATAAATCATATTTATACAACATAGATAATACTAAAATAGTATAAATTTCATCCAAAAAAAATGTTATCTTTGAAAAATATTTATAGAATTTTACTGGAATTCATTATATCTCTTACAAACACTTATAATATGTGAAAACCTTTTAAAAACATGATATATGTAGAAAAATCTCACCAAGGTATATAAGGAAGGAAATTCGTAATCATGTGACAACATAAAAATCATTAGAATCCATTTATTTAAAACTCAATATCATGCATAGAAACATCATGAAGTTTCCTTGGTACATATTTACCATATCACACATACAATCACCCTTAAAAATAGATTAACCTTTAGGTCTACTTTGATCTTCAAAGTACCCAATTCATTGGAGAGCTATAATAAGGCTCACCCAACATATCTTGAGCTATATTGGGCTCAACCCAACAAATCCTGAGCTATAACGGGGATAAACCCATCATATTATAACATATAAAAGAATCAACCAAACACAAAAAGTTTCCATGGAACATATCATGAAATGAACCCCTTGATCACTCATTTAAACCAATTATCAAAATACTTTCCTCTTTCAAAATACCAATTTCTCATAAATAAAAAAATCGCTTTCATAATATAAAAACCATACTCATAAAATGAAATCATATTCCTCAAAAAAACTATAAAAACATTTAATGGAAACAAAATAGTAATAAAAATTATGAAATTATATGAAAATTCTAATGACATTAAAAAATGAATAATATTTTTTAATTTTTTAAAAGAGACATTTTCAAGTATTTTAAAAGGAAAGTACCTTATAAATACCATATCACTATAGAAAGAATTATGAAATTGAAAAGAATATGTATATTAACTGGAAATAAAAATAAAATAACATAATATAATCAAAAATCATTTTACAAATAATCATATCATGATTAAATCAATGAAGTACAAGGTTAACCCATAGAATAGAAAATGGGTTAATGATTCCCTTAACATGGGTTTTTCTTACGTTAAATGTGTCAAAAACACCTATATAATGGATAAATGGGTATTATAAATATATTAAATAACTTTATTAATATTTATGATACATTATATGATATTTTTATGACAACTTTACACCCATTTGTTAATAATATTTTGTTATTTCCATTGTTTCAAGTGCGTTCTTGACATGGTTTCCATGGCCAGTTCATTATGGGATTTCTTATCGAATGGAAGTGGAACTAAATAAGATGAATGAAATTTTATTTAAATGTTTTAAAAACGTTAAATTATACCATATTACTTTTATTGTTTTGGATGATTCATTAGATAAAACATTAACGATGTACGTTTAAATCATTTTGGTTGTTCTCTGATCATCACAAACTAATTTCTTTATATAATTAAATATTATGCATATATATTAATTTGATAACATAAAAATGGATATATAATAAACATTGAAATCTATTTTAACCATTAAAATGGTTTTATGACTGGTCATGGAAGAAGTAGTTAATATTGGAAACACATCATCCACGATGTCGGTAAATTAATACATCACAGCCGATGTTTTTTCTAAATAAGAGGGAAAGGATAATAAGTATGATGATGATTTTTCCATAAAAGTGAAAAAATTATAGTATATATAATATATTTGTGTTTTAATTCCCCTTTTATTAGTGGAGGTCAATAATGACAAGAAAAATAATTTAAATGAAAACAAAATAAAAATGAAAAAAGATTTTTACCTCTTGAATTCTCTTCAATGAGAACCTCTTTAAGGCCCTTGGTTTTGGTATGTTTTGTGAGACCATCTTTAACACCATAATATTTCATGAAAATTTATATTTAATAGCTTCTGTTGAATTCAACATCATCTTTTCTTGCATAACACACAAGATTGAGTTTTTGTGAAACAACACATTAATGTTAAACATATTTAAATGATATATTTCTAAATTCTCCATAAAATATTGAAATATAAATTGTAATAAATATTTTTTAAATATTATTTATAATTGTTACACATAAATAAAACATATTTATATTGAAATTTAAAAGTTACAATAAAATAGTTAGAAGTTTAGAAATACTATTTTCTTAAAGGAAAGACTTTTTATACCCTTTTGTGAATAACAATAGAATAAATTATAGACACTATTATAAATTTAATTTTTTAAAATAGACTTAATTTTAAATACATAATATCCACTAAAATTTAGGGTTTTTTTTCTATATTTCTAAAAATATTCAATCTTATAAGGAATGGTGAAAAACACTTCATTATTGTTAAAAACTGACTTTTTCATTTAAATATTTATTTTACTTTAAATTGATTTTAATGTCACAATAGATAAATAATAAATATAATAAAACAATTTAGGTCATCGAAATAATTTTTATAATATAATTAGATATAAAAATTCATTGAACTTTTTAAATGTCATTTCCCCGCTTCTAACTACATTTAAAGATTAGAATTAAACGTAAATTTACCGTTTATGTTAATTGAATTTAAAAAAATTGATATAAATGGTTATAATTAGTATGGAAAATTTGGTCTAATAGGAACAAAATAATATTTGGTGAATATTAACATTCAAATTTTGTTTACCATGATTAAAGGTAAATAGGGTAATTAAAGATAAAAATAATATTACTATAATATAAAAATACCCTAACACTTGTCCAAATTTCATTGGATAATTATTTTTAGACCCAAATAAACCTTAGGACCTAAATATTATCCTTCATAATCAAGTTGTGTTAGATTATGACATTTATTATATTTCATTTGAAGAAGAGTTAAAATTGTCAACTTAAAATTTTAATGACTATTTTATTTTTAATGTGAGGATATATAAGTGATATGGTAGACTAGTAATAGTATTTATAATGCAAAGAAATTTATCTAAATCTTAATAATTTATTTACAATCTTTTTATATTAAATATATAAATTAAATAGTGACACAATGATGTTGGAGTAATTGTTAAATTATTTGATAAATGAAGTAAATGATATAGATAATATAAAAATAAATATTATTTTAATTAATTAAATAAAAACACTAAATTTATAGAAAAATTATATATGTTTGTGAAATATTTGATGTATTTTCTCCAAGATATCATATTGGTTTGAAATTTTTTAAAATACAATTATTGAATAGTATTAAAATTGACAAAAATTATATTTTAATATAAATACTATTTTATTAATTGAGATAAAATCATAAAAATATTTGGTTCATCTAAATAACTTTTATATGTTACAATATTTCATAAATGATCCAATTTGAGAAAGTCTATCATTTTATTGTAACTATATTAACCATATTGTGTAAAAATATTAGAAGACACGGTAAGAATTAAACTGTTTAACTAAGAATTTTTTCAAAAGATAAGGTTACTTTTATGACCATGACATGTATAAAATTTCATTTATGAGATAATTTAGACCTATTATCATATTATCCTCAATATAAATCACTTTGTATATATTTGGAACCAAAATAAATTATAATAAATTAATATTTTAATATCTTCCAAAAGTTCCCCTCGCCTATCTTATAAAAGGGAAATTATCCTTATCTTTAATTCACACCTATAATGCATTTATTCAAATAAATACCCTAAAAATTTCCTCTACCAACATCCCCCAATAAATTTTATAGGCCATACTTTGGGAAAAATCCATTATATGTAGTCCTTATTGGAAACTCCAAAAGAGATACCCAAAAAGAGGTAATTGTTTTATCACCTCTTTCAATGTACATTTCATACTTTACTTACTCTTCCAATGTTTTTTCCATAATAAAGTAATAAATATAGAATATAATATATTATGATATTTTTTTTACTATTATGGGACAACCATATTCATCCTTTTACCCATCATATGAGAAAAATATCACCATGCGTGCATTCGTACGACTTACCATCTCCACACCGTAGTGTAAACAGTTTTCCATGTACTTTATTTATATGGATAAAAATATGTATATAAATGAATTTAGAAATAAATATAACATGATATTTTTTCTTTAAAATTCATTTTCTATCCAATTATAAACCATTTAACCATTAAGGAAAGATATTGTTGCTCTAGTGTACATTTGGCTTACCGTCTCCACGACACGATGAGTTTCATCTTCCACATTCACCATTCAAGAATTATTATAAATATATAAATTTTCAATTAGTATGAAAAAATTTACAGAATAATTCTAAGGAATAATATATATATATATATGCATAAATTTCATTCACTAACTTCCATTCAATATGATAAACAATGGAAATAGTGTGCATGTGTACGTATGACCTACCGTCTCCATGAATGGTGTATTTCATTTAATATATCTATCTATTAAGTATAATAATATTCTAAATATATATGATATATAAATCATTTTATACATTCTATATGTAATTAAATATGGATATAAGTTATACGATTAAGAATAATAGGTCAAGACACGTACGAAAAAGAAATCTATTATTACCCAAAATATTGCTTTAAAATGGAAATTATTAGTAAACATGTAATATAAAATCATATATGAATCATATATTATATAATATATAATATTATTATTCCATAATAAGTTAATTATATGTATAAAACCATTATATAGGATTTTCATACATCTATGGATAATGTCAGGCTTAACGTATGGGAATTTTGTCTCACTCTTAACTTTTGTGAGATATAAGCCATTTTCACCACCTTTGTCTTGTGTGTGGTGTATTTACTTCCCCTATTATATTTTATATCTTGAAAATTTTTATCTTCATGGTATTGAAATTTTAATTTGATGATATTTATCTTATTATTTAAATGTTAAAATAGGTATGTGACGATTTGATTGTTTAAAGAATTAATCCTTTATCCATTTCAATATTCTTGATATTATCATAAAAATTTATTTATATGAATATAATGGATTATAAAGAACATTTCATGCCTATTTTTATGTTCATTCAATTTTTTTTAAGAAACCATTTTATGGTTTTTACGTAAGGGTTAATTTTACAATCTCTTTAGTATCCAAGATGGTTTATTTGTAAGTATCTACTGGGACATCTTTATCATCCATGTTCATGTTTTTTAAAATGTATTCCAAAATCTTATAAACAATTTTTTAAATCCATTTTTACCCATTTTTTAATTTTTATAAATTTTTTTAAAGGAATATTTTTTTCTTTTTCCAAACAAGGTACTTTATTACCTTTTCGATAAATTAATGAAAAATGGGTTTTTAACATATACAGTTCAAGTGGCTATTTCTACAGTTATGAAACCTTAACATTTTTAATATTTACTTACAATTTGACTAAGTTATTTCCAAAATTAATGTTTCTTTTATAATTTCACAACTTCTAAATGATTTCAAAGTAAAAAAGGGATATTTTTATCAAAGAGTTCTCATGATTTTATTAGATTATATTTATCTCTATCAATATCCTTTGATGAATTTTATGATTAATTGAGGTTGATTTATTATGACACAATCTTCTATATATTATTGAAGGGTTTATGATATACTTTACTCTGGCTGTGATATTTGATACCATTAATAAATTATGGTTAATGTATTAACATTTCATATGCTAGTCTTACAACAAATATTTATGTTATGTTTTATCCCTTTCATAACAGGAATTCATTGTACATAATAGGTGATGGGTGGGGCCCACGATATCCACTCAATGCATTGTTAGGTCTCTTAAGACAAACTACTTTATTGGAATAAGACCTAGATAGTATGATTTTGTATGGTCTTTTCATGAGGCCTTGACAGTATGGTTTTGATGTCTGGCATTATGCATTACCTCATTATAAGATTAGTTATTGACATTAAATGAGATTATTAGACTAGTATAATATCCATGTGAATTTTTAAATGGAATTATATGATTTATTCTTTCCATATTATATTAAAGGTAATGTTTAAAAGGCTTCTGTTTTAATTTTTTCCTTACATTAAATGTTTATAATTATTTATAAAAGATTATGTGGTATTGTTTTACCTTACTGAGCATCTGAGATCACCTATTTTCTATGTTTTATTATCCTAGGATGCCAATAAGTGCATTATGAATTATATTAAATGTTTTTCTATGAGATTAATGTAATTATCAAAGGATTATTAATGTTGTATTTTATGTTTTTAATTGTAATGTAATGTTCATGTATTTAATCTATTTTCCAAGATAGATAAATTGATCAGTCTGTCATGATTTGATTTCTTGTAATCATTCCAATGTATTAAAATAATACACTAGATCCACGTCTCTAGGGTTGGGGTGTTATGGTTGGTATGAGATGATGATTGGAAACAACCTTGTAAATATATTAATAAAACATAGATTAGATATCATAATATTAAGATATACTTTGAGGATAAGTATATAGGAACTTCTGAATATTTTGATAATGGCGAGATTATGTGGGTATTCTTTGAAAATGCATACATAACTGGATACTACATGTGGATGTTGTTCTAACATAGATGTACATAGGATTAATAACTTTGACAAGGTGTTATATGCTTGACTCTAGGTAACCTGATATATGATAACATGCTTTATTGTGCACCTGGTTTAACAATACTAGGGATATTGTTAAGATAATTACAATTTTATTTAAAAAATATTTTTGAAGGATCAATGAGTAAATATGTCCCCAGTGAAACCATTTTTATGATTATGAGACTAGATTTGTGTAAATATTAAATTAATGCTTATAATTTTTCAATTTTTTTATTAGACCATATGATATTTTCTATCCTAGTTTATGTTGTCGTTTCGAAAGGGCACCCAGTTGAAGGAATGAGAACTCCACAAATTCACATGATCCAAAGTGTAATAAGGATCATATATTTCATGGTCTTAAGATAATATTTCGATGGAAAATTGTCTCCAATGTATTCTCATCATATGAATAAATGATATCATATGTTAATAACATAAGTAAATAATTATCCATGTCATGTGGATTTGAAGGGAATAACAGGAATAAGATAATAATAATTAAAAATATGAATAAAGGGAGAAGGGAAAGAGGGATTTTCCCACATGTGATAACTGTGGAAAGAATCATCGTGGAAAATTATTAAAGGGAATGAGAGTTTGCAAGTTTGTAAAAAAAGGACACCATATTATGATACAACTGAAGATGAAGAGGAATGATTAATGTGAATATTTATTTATTGAATAATTATGTCATTTTAGTATTGTATCAATGATATACTAGTTATATGAATTATGATAATAAAAAGTATTGTAATGTAGTATAATTTCATTAAAAATTTGAGATTCTATGGTACCATATATAGTGGCACAGTTTCAAGTAAAACTTTTTGAAAAATATATGGTTAAGGGAATGATAAACCTTAATATGTTTTTGATACTTTGATAATAATGTTGGAATAAAGAGTTGATTTATTTGGATAAATTATATTGGATATTATTAACAACCTTCGAATTTATTATTTGTCTATTTATTCCATCATTGTTTGAGTTTTTGACATTAATGGATTTAAGGAGTATATCCATTATTCTATGTATTGAATGAGGAATTAGGAAGTACAGATGTATTCAAATAGGGTTTTATGGTTATTCATTGTGTTACCATATTTTGACAATACATGATAAAGGTATTCACCTGCTTTTTATGTGGAAAAATATCTACATTATGTTAAGTGACCTTCCATGGAATGTTTTGGACAGTGATTTTGGACATAAGTATTTTGGATAATTAAAATTTTGGAGTGGATTAAGATGGAAAATGAATATTATTTTTTAATGTTAAAACATTTAATAAGATTATTTTTTGGAATTTTATAATAATTTATTTTAATGAAAATGATGACTTGCAGGTTGGGTGACAACCCGTCATGTCGGACAAGGTTGTGGTAATTGAACCCACAACCGATGTACGACATGGCTTTATTACCCACCACCGGCCTATGTGATTTCCTGGCTTGTATAAAATAGTTTTTTATTATTTAAATGGTATGAAATATGGATTATAAATCCATTTTATTAACCCTATACGATTAAGATTAATAGAATATGTTTTTAATTTTATTTTATTTTGGTGAGAAAGATGAGTTTGTTATAGAAATTAGTTAAAGGATAGAACTCTACTTTTCAAGTAAGTATACTTAATTTATTATTATTTTATGAAGTAAATTAATTCGTAAACTCTAGTGAAAGGATCTTAAAACCCAAAAAAATTCCTTGAAATTTATTTTTCGATGAATTAAATAGACCCTTGGATCATCGCAAATTTATAGCTTTATGGTTGTTCACATTTTCCTAATCATGTTCTCTATCACCCTCCATCAGAACATGATGGTTATGTTTTCTTTCAACTCCATGTTTTCCTATATGGAACCCTTTTATGTTTTGTCAATGGTGACCTTCATACATCTTATACTTTATTTTAAAATGGAGGTCTCATTAATCTATTTCTGATGTGGGATTTCAATAAAGATATTTTAAAAATTCCAACCCATAGATTTTGATTTTGAGTTTAAATTACAAGGGTGAAATTTATTTAAGTAGGGTAGAAATTAACCCCCCAATATATCATTAAACATTATATTTAATAGCTTGTTTCACACGCAACACCGACTTGGCTTGCATAACACGCAAGATTGAGTTTCTACAAACAAAACATTAGTGTTAAAATTATTAAAATGATATACTTATAAGTTATCTTTTAAATAAAGTTATTCAAATGGAAATAAATAATTTTTAAATATTATTTATAATGTTTTCACAAAAATAAAACATATTTATAATGAAATGTATATGTTTTGTTAAAATAGTTCTATGTTTCGAAATATTATTTTCTTAAAGTAACAACATTTTATGACCTTTTTTGAAAAATAATTAAATTAATTTCTGACACTGAGAGAAGTTTCATTTGGTAAAATATAATTCAATTTTGAAACTAGAATATCAAAATTAGCTAAGGGTGAATTTTTTTTATTTTTAGGAAAACATTGAATTTTTTATGAATAGAGAAAATACTGCATTATTATTAGAAAAAAACTTTTTGATTTGAACATTTAATTTATTTTAAATTGATTTTAAATATAAAATAGATAAATAATACATATATTAACCCAGTTTATGTCATTTTAATCATTTTTATATTTAAAATCTATATAAATATTCGTGATATTTTTTAACATCTTTTTATCTTCCCTTTTACCATATTTAAAAATTAGTATTAAATGTTATTTTACCTATTATATGATTTAGAATTAACAAAATGGAAATAAATGGTTGTAATCCAAATGAAATTTTTTTTCTAATCGAATCAAAATAAATATTTGGTGAATAATAGCTTTTGGAATTTTATTTAGCATGGTTAAAGGTAAATAGGGTAATTAAATGTAAAAATATTATTATAATAAAACAAGTTACCTTAAAAATTGTCATAATTTAATTGTATAATAATTTTTTATCCCAAATATAACTTAGTTTTTAAATATTATTCTTTTTAAGAAAATTGTGTTAAATTATGACATTTATTATATTTTATTAAAAGAAGTGTTAAAAATGTTATATTCACATTTTAAAAACTTTTTAATTGATAATATGAGGTTATATAAGTGTTATGATCAACTATAAATAGTATTTAGAAATATAAGAAACTTATATAACTCAATATAATTTATTTATAATTTTTATACATCAAATAAATAAATTATATAGTGACATAATGATGATGTAGTAATTGTTTAATCAATTGAGATATTAAATAAATAATATTAAAATATTGAAATAAATATAATTTGACATAATTAATGACAGAAACTAATTTAATATATAAAATATAAATTTTAGTGACATATTTGAAGTATTGGTTTGACCTTATAGTGATTGTTTGATATTTTTAAAAAATAAAATGTTGAATAGTATTAAAATTGACATAAATAATATTTTATTATAAATACCATTTTATTTAATGATATAAATGTCATAAAAATCTAAGGATAGGCCAAATAGCTTTTAAAATGTCCGATATGTCTTAAAGGATCCAATTGGGGTTCTTTTTTCATTTTATAGTAACTATATTAACCCAATAGTGTAAAAATACAAGATGACACAATAAGTGTTAAACTCTTTAACTAATGGTTAAATTGAAAAGATAAAGTTAATTTTATGACCTAAACATTCCTAAAATTATTTTTTTGAGAGTATTTAGAACCATCTTCATCTTGGAATTAAAATAAATTACTTTTTATCTATTATAAATAGAAAATAAATTTATAATAAATAAATATATTAAGATCTTCCAAAAGTAACCTTCACCTCTCTTATAAAAGGTCACTTCTCCTTCTCTTTAATTCACACCTCAAAATCCCATTTGGTCAGCATAACCTGACCATTTCCACTTCCAATAACCCTCAACACATCCTATAGTCCATTAATTTTTCAAAAATCCACCCTAAAGAGTCCTTTTTTGAAAATAAAATGAGATACCTGAAAAAGTGGTTATTGTTTTATCACCTCTTTCAAAGTTATTTTCTTCTTATACTTCCTCTTACTATGTTGTTTCCATAATAAATTAACAAATCCAGAATATAATATATAATTTTATTTGGTTATTATTATGTGATAATGATATTATTTTTTTTACCCTTCCTATGAAAAACAATATCAACAGGCATGCATACGTACGGCTTACCGTCTCCACGCTCTGGTGTAAATTGTTTTTCATGTACACATTATTTATATGGGTATAAAGATGAATATAAAGGACGTAAATAGTAAATAAAAAATTATATTGTTTCTTTAAAATTCATATTCCATTCAATTCCAATCCATTTAACCATTATGGAAATGATATCATCAGTCGTGCATACGTACGACTTAACATCTCCACGACGCGATGTGATTCATCTTCCATATTCTCCATTCAAGAATAATTAGGAAAATATATTATTAATAACTATGAAATATATGAAATGATAATGCTACTATAATATATATATATATATTTACATATATTTCATTCACTTACATCCATTCAATATAATAAGAAAACAGAAATAGTGTCCATGTGTATGTACAACCTACCGTCTCCCTGAACAGTGTATTCCATTTCATATATATATCTATTATTTATATTTATATTCTAAATATATAGGATATATAAATTATTTTTATACATTATGTAATTATTTAAATCATGATATAAGTAATATGATCACTAATAACAAGCCAAAACACGTACTATGTAGAAGGAGATAATTACCCAAAATGTTGCATTAACATGGAAATTATTAATAAACAGGTAATATAAAGTCATAAATAAATCAAATATGATACTACAAATATTAATAAAATTATTTTGGAAATTAATAACATATTTAAAAAATTATACAGTAGTTTTGGACAAGTGCAGAGAGTATTAGACCTAAGGTAAGGGAATTTCATCTCACTTTTAACTTTTGTGAGATTTAAGCCATTTTTTCACATTTGTCTTGTGTTTTTGGTGGGTACTTCCTCTATTATATTTTATATCATGAATAATTTTATCATCATAGTATTGAAATATTAATTTAAATATATTTAGCTTATTATTTAAAATTTCCAAGTGGTATAAGATTCTTTTTATGTTTAATGAATTTAGCCATTCTTCATTTCAATATTCTTGATATTATCAAACAAATTTGTTTATATGTATATAAAATATTATAAATAAAATTTCATTTATATTTTTATGTTCATTAAAATAGTTTCAAAAAGAATTATTTTTAGGGTTTCTACCTGAGGGTTAATTTTATAATCTCTTTATTATCCGAGATTGTTTATATGTAAGTATGTAATGGGACATCTCTATCATCCATGTCCAAGTTTTTTAAAATGTTTTTCAAAATATGTTTAACAATTTTTTAAAGTCATACTTACCCATGTATGACTTTTTTTAAAATTTATTGAAATGGGTCTTTCTATAGTTTTTCAAAAAAATTACTTTATGACATTTTAAACATATTAAGGAATGAATGTTTTTAAAAATCATACAGTGTGAACAGCAATTTTCCACTATTATAATGCCTTAACATTTTGAAGATTTAATTACAAGCATACAAGGTTATTTTCAAAATCAATGTTTACTTTTATAATTTCTTATCTTTTAAATGAATTCAAAGTAAAAGGGTTATTTTTCTCAATGATTTTTAATGATTTTATTAGATTATTTTCATCTATTTCAACATCCTTTGTTCGATTTAATCTTAATTAAGGTTGATTTATTATAAAAAATCATTCATATAGTATTGAATGTTTTTTGATATATTTGAATGTGGATATGACATTTTGATACCATTCATGGTTTAAAGTTAAAGTATTAACATTTGATATGATTGTTTTAGTGTGAATGTTTATGTTATGCTTTACCCATTTCTTAAGAGGAACACATTGGATTTAGTAAGCGACATGTGAATTCGTCTATAGCCCTGTGATGCATCGGTTGGTCTCATGAGACACAATAGTGTATTGTTATAATGCATCGATGGTATGATTATTTATGGTATTCATATGAGGCCTTGATGATATGGTTATGATGTATGACATTATGTATTCCCTCATTATGACATTAGTTATTGATATTACATGAGATTATTTGACTAGTATAATATTTATTTGAATGTTTAAATGGAATTATTTGATTTATTCATCCCATATTATGTTAAAGGTTTTTTTTAGAAGTCTTTTGTTTTAATTTTATATATTTCTTTAATAGTTTATGATTATTTATGAGATCTTATGTTGTATTGTTTAACATTACTGAACATGTGAGTTCAACCCTTTCTTATGTTTTATTTTTCCAGTATGCCAATAAGTGTACTATAATTTATATACAGGGTTAATCTTGGAGAATAGTGGAATTATTAATGTATTATTAATGTTCGATTTTATGTTTTCAATTTTAATGTAGTGTTCATGTATGTAATCTATTTTCCAAGACTACTAAACTGATCGGTCCTTCGATATTTGATTCCTTGTAATCATGCCAATGTATTAAAATAATGCATCGGAAATAGGTTTTTGGGCATGGCGAATTACACTAATAGGTCATGGATGTGGGGAAGAGGCTTGGGATTATGTTTGGGTAGAAATTACACTAGGATCAAAGCTTGATATTTGTGAGGAGAATATGGGGTGAGGGTGGTATTTATAGTGGATGTGAGGAGTTGATTTCCATTATTTTAATCATTATTTTATTATTTTTCTCAAGAAAAAAATAATGTTGGATCTTGTGACCAAAGATATTAATTAGTGCACCTGAGTTATAACCAAGGGTTCTTACCTCAGCATAACATCAACCATGACTCAGTAATTAATTTATTTATCTTATTTTACAAATTATCGTATTTCACTCTTCACAAAAAATTCAGGTATTTTAAGAAAATATCAAAAATTATCCCTAACCATTTCACGACATGTATAATACAAAAATGAACTCTATTTTTTGAAAATAATCTTCTAAATATGAGAAATTTATGTCTTAATTAAAATCATGATTTATTTAAAAAATACTAGTTTTAAAACTATAACAAATTTCAGAACACTTTGAAAATTTAATGAAGGTTTCATAAAATTATAATATAATAAAAATACAATAAAATATTAATTCCTGAATTTATTTTATGATAATAAATATTATTTTAAAACATTATATTAATTATAAATTTGTAAATAACTATTTATGTTTTCCAAAAAAACCAACACTCAATTCATCAATTTAAAAACATTTATTTACTCATTCCAAGATATAAATATATTATATTTCCACATATAAGATTTATAAATTTTATTTATACATTTATAGGTGTGGTTACTATTCGATTGGATGATTTACTATTTATAATGTTCATATTACTATTCATAAGTTAAAGTTACTATTCCATTATAAAATATTCCTTAAAATATAACTTATTTCATTATACATTTGTAATGTATTTAACATTTTAATTTCAAATGAGAATTTGTTTTTAAAAAAAAAGTTACATGTGTTCTTACAAATAAACATCTATACTGGGTGAACTAACAAACATAATGTTAATATTTTTTCCCAGTCAATAAATATTCAAATAAAATCAAGAGAAAGAAGGTATATTGTATCATTAGAGAATATCCCTAATGAATTAAATTATTTATTTAAATTATGTTCACATAGATGAAAATATCTTTTATAAAATTCTATGATACAAATTTTGAAAATAAACATGAAATTACAATTTATTTTGATAATTTAAAAAATCAAAAAATTCCCATAATATTTGGAATATGATATTCTTTCAAAAACAATAGAACCATTTAGAGTAACTATTAAAATTAATAATTTATATGTTGGGAGGAATCATGTGGTAAATGTTAAAAAATCATTTTTATCATCTTTTGTATAGATAATAAAAATGATCCATATGAAAGGAAATAAAAAATTTACATTTTAAAACTTTCAAAATAAATTAAATGATAGTAAAAAATGAATTTAAATTCTCAATTATTTTTGTATATTTTTTTTAAATGTGATAATTAAAATGGACATAGATGAGATATATTCCCATCCAAAAGGAAGAGATAATAGTGAATTCTCTTGTAATCTTTATTTTGATTATTTTTTTATCCAAAGTGAGTGGAAGTAGAAAGAAAAAATATGAAACAAGATAATAAGTTAATTAATTAATTTTAAGAGACACGTAACATTAATTTCCTCCAAAATGAGATTTAAACATAAAAAATAATGATTAAAATGATATTTGAATATTAACCCTCACATCAAGTCATAGAATAATGCATACATTCATTAATAATTGAATGTAAAAAAATTTATTAATTATTTATATTATTTATAATATTTTCCATCATTGTAAATTAATTCTTGTTATTCATTTTTATCATTCATTATTATGTTTTATTTAGTTAATAAACTTATTAATTTCGCATTTAACTTTTAGAGGTCATTCTGAGAAAAATAATTAAAATTTATTTATAGGTTAACCATTTTCAAATGGTCGATAGTCATATTATATATACAATAGACTGAAGATAAATAATGTAGATATAGGATTATATTTCTTAAAATAATATTTATTTTATAAAAAAAATATTTATTCATTAAATACATCATTATGAACATTAATGTGATTCATTAATGAATAATGAAATGTGTTGTTTATTTAGATAGTATTCTCTACGTATGTACGAGTGAAATTTCCATTTTTCAATAATAGAGAGGTTGAGAATGTAAATAACATATTATCTTTAGAAATTATAAATATTTTATAGATATATTATATATTATTTAGTTCCCAATTTATAACAATTCATGTGAAGAGGTGATAAAAATCAAAATAAATTGCATCTAGGAAGAGGTAGTTCGCATGTATGCATGAGTGAAGCTTACATTTCCCATCAGATAGGAAAGGAGGAAAAAATGGTTATAAAAATACATAATAAAATTTATGCATAGTAATAGTACTAATGTACTTATTTTATGATGGTTTAAATATATTTCGTGGAGGTTTAAAAGGAAAGTAAAATTTTATAATTCGGTCAAGTCTTATTTCTCCTCCTAGGAAATCGTCCTTTTGGATTTTAGATTAAGCTTAACAGGATTTGTGTTTTCTTAAGTCTAGGGCCTCTTGGAATTGGGGGGAATTTGGGATATTGTTTTGGAAGATTATGGTCAAGCTTGGGTGCTTAATATGTTTGAATAATTGAGGGGAGAGGGCCTCCTTTTATAAGTATAGGGAGTTACACTCCTGTAATTATTCAATGCATTCAAATAGTATTTTGTTAGATTCTATGGAATATTACTATAACTTAGACCAATTTAAATTAAAATATGAGTTATGGTCAACATTCCATCATCCAATCAAATTTATACATGTTTTTATCCCATATAACTCAGTTTAACACCTATATTAACACTTTTTAATTAATTTCACCTACATAGATGTGAAATTTTTTGACAAGGGTAATTTATTAATTTTGACTAATATAAAATGAAAATAATTTTAAAATAAACATTTCTTTTTTTAGAATTTGAAATTAATTTTAAATAATTAAATTTTTAGTGGTGGTAAAAAATAATTTAAAAACAAATATGCAAAGTGAAATGAAAAAAAATTACAAAAATTATATTTTCTATCAAAACATGATTTTATAGAAAAATATATGATTTGAATTAACAAGGAATTAAATAGATTAATATAAATTATTATAAAATTTTCTTTCATTCATACCAATCAAAAAATTTCATTAACCATGATAATACATAATTATAATAGACAAATAAAAATAGTTTTTATTTGAATACAAACATTACTTAGATCTACAAAATGAAAACCATATATTTATATGCTCAGAATTATAATAATTAATTCATTATATTTCATATTAAATTTTTTTTGTGTAGGGGTTTTATAAAACGTCTTGTTATACTAAATTCAAGATAATGTCTTAAAAGTGATAGAATTTGAATAATTGGTATTTTCACTATTCACCAAAATATTTACAATTCTATAAAATTACTTAAATTCATGGTAATATAACTTTGAGTTGGTAAACGTAATAATTTTGTTCATTTCATAAAATTAAATTTTGAATATATTGAATTTTAAGGTTAAATATAACAATAATGCATTTCTATTATAGAAAATTGATCATGCAATGTGTTATAGCTTAGAAATGTAGTGTCTACTACAATAGAAGAATTTTAAGTATTATATCATTTAGTAACAAAATAAAAATTCATGTTATTAAATTCAATATTATAGTGAGAATAGATTGACAAAATACCATCCTATAACATGCCTCGTATAATAAGTTCATTTTAATATATTAATAAAAAATTCTTTTTCACAAAAAAATGATTTTTAAAAAAATAGTATAGGTTTTGAAATAGAAAAAATTATCATAATGGAACATTGAGTAAAAATATTGTTTTATAAATAAGATTTAAATCTGATTATTAATACTATAACTCATGTCCCTATGACTTCCACACATCAGTTCGAATTGTTTCCTGAATAGATGTCGTGATCATTTCCCACTAGTTTCAATTGATTTTTCACACCCTTCATGGTATACACTATATTCATTATTGAAAATTAATCAATACATTGTACCATATAACTTTTATCATCCTTATTTTATTAATGGAAAACTAATTAAATTGAAAAAAATAGGAAATTATCTAATTTTAGTATAACATTTATTTTCATGTCATTTTTTATTATATAAGAATCAAATATGTTACTTCTTAATATCATGTTATGGTAAAGATTAGTCTTTACATATTCTATTACATTGAATTTTTTGAGTCTTATGTATTGAGAGTGTTTTCGGAATATTAGTTTCTCACAATTTTTACACAATCATATTGTCATTTTGAATACACATTTACATTTATTCGTTAATGATACCTTTAAAATTGTATGTTTTATAAGATATTTTAAATATCCTATAATATTTCGAAAGAGTATTTTAAATGTGATGCATGAGAAATGGATCATACATATTAAACAACAGATTCTTAATTTGAAAATCTATAACCCATATCATCATAATTTTCTCATGCACACCATTTATAGTTGTGACTCTCAAAGATTAAAAATTCATGACTAACATTATTATTAATAAATTATCTAACGAGATGGACTGATAATCTAAATCTATCATTAAGTCATGAACATTATTATGAATTTCATCTAAACATCCAATTTTGGCACATATTTTTTATTTGTAAACCTTTTACTAAGATGGTTTTTGTAACATCTCGTTACAACAATTCAAGTTCTTTTTATATCATTTCATTGATCATTTTTTGTTTTTTTGGATGTTTTCTAGTGTATTAGGATCCAATATGGGGTACTACAGGGAGATTTTATATATATGAGAAGTGTTGAAGCATGAAGTATCTTTTTATTATGTGTATAATATGATTGTAGTGTGGATCATCAAGGTGGGTCTTCCATTTCTGTCACATCTTTGGTGTGTAGAGTCAGTTGTATTTTGTATCCTTGCTATAGTTTTAATATGATTATTTATTTTTTTGCAAGGTTTTTATGTGAATTGGATGTGATTTTGAAACCCATTATTTTATTGATGGGTTATGTGACATTGTGTTTCATCTTGCATCGTGGTCCCTTTCTAGGTTTTCTAGATCTATAGCATAGAGATTTTCATGATTCTCAGATGCAGTATTGACCAGCACCACTTTGATGGGGTCTCTTACAGTGCAATGTTATCTACATATTTTTAGAACTTCTTTTATGTGGTGTTTTGGGTTGTTTCATGGTATAGTGATTTCAAGATTTTAAAATCATGAAACCCCATTTTATATACTGATCTCTTATTACTCAAATCATATATGAAACTTTGGATTTTAAAGTCTCTCAGGTGAGTATTTTGTCTTTATAACCCCTTTCCTCTTTTATTGAAGTTCCTATGAATGTTAATGGTCTCTCCCATATTAGTAAAAAATACATATTTAGTAATTAACATTTCATCTATTCTTTGTATCTTTGATAGGGTTAAATCCCCCTATTATTAATTGATTGGGTCATTATTTTTATGGACTGTGATTCAATGGATTTCTCTCTAATATTCCATCTCCTCAATGTTCCCTTAATGCTTCTAATTTCATTTGATTGATTACATGTTTGTGTGATTGAATATAGGAGGTTCCGTAAGTCGTTTCCCAATAACTAAAACAATAATTTCTTGCTTGAATTGAAAATTATTTTCAATTCATGTTCTCAAAATTAAATTTATTTGGTGTATGATTCAAAAAAGTATTGGTTTTTTAAGAAAGACCCTTTTCATTGGTTCTGAATAAATGGGTGTATTTTTAAATAAGATTGAATTAAATTAGAAATTTATTTTGTTGATTGTTGATAATGGATTTAAATGAGATATTATTTTAAAATTAATTAGTTTAATGAAAATATATGATTTGGAATTGAAATTGAAATGGAATGTTGACCCATGAAATTGGGAAATTGAACACTTAATCATTATTTCAATTAAATTTAATTTATTATCCCATGATTGATTGGTTGATTTAAATCTCATGAGAGACTGAGTAGTTAGTGGGTGACTAGGAAAAGAATTTATGGACCCTTAATACCTCTCAATGTATTTATGCAGAAAAAACTAACTAATCAATTATTAGAATGATTTTCTAGTGGTGTGTTGATTAATTCTATCCCAATGGCACGAGCTATATGGATTTTTAAACACATGTTGAGTAATTAAGATTGATTAAGTAGTGTGGGAATCATATATACATGAACTAATGGACCTATAGGATTATTAACATGTTTCATTACATGATTTTTAATACATTTTAATGATTATAGAACTATTTTTTTCATCCACTTTATTTATGAAAATATTTATTTAAACCTATTTTGGTATATTTTCCATCCACTTGATTTTTATTCAAGTTATTATTGATAAATAAGAAAATGATTTTCCATTTCATAACTTTATTTACAATTGAATATAAACTAGGTTATTGGTTATTTAATTACTTATAGAACATTTGGTGGAGTCATGTCAGGATTTTTTGGCTCTCACTCCCACATTACCATTAAGTGTTTTTAGATTACATTATTTCGGGCCTAGGTAGAGGGAAATAACCTCTTGTAGGTGGTAAGTTTACTTGATGAAGGATATTTTGGGTGATGATGGTGACCCATGGAGTCATGATATTCTCATTTCACGGAGATTATATGTTTATATCTTATAGGATTTTGTGTTATCTGTTTGATGTTGTGCTATTTGATTTATATATGTCTACTTGTAGTACTTTTTTTCTTGTGTAGTGTTTTGAATACCAATTATTCATAGTTTTAACTTCCACTTTAGAATATTGGACTTTGAAGGCTAGGAATATAGAATCTGATCAGATTGATCAAGGAATTTTGTGGATAGCAATACAGAATCCAATCTATCAAATCAAGGGCTTCTGGGACAGTATGTCATAGGAGCTAATCACCTTCTTGATCAACGGTATGTGGTGATAGTAAGACATAACTCGATCATCATATTGAGGGATTGCACTAATGTGGGTAAGACAAAATTTCTTGACAGTATAAATCAAAGGACCTTTATCCAAGGTTACTCGATACCCTTCACTTTTGGTTAAAATAATACTGATCAATTGTATAAAAGTTTTCTTTACAAGTTTTTAATTTTTTGCTGAACATAAATAAAAAGTGATTTTTTGTAATCATATTTCTATTTGTATTACATTTATCATAATAGATTTTATTACAATTAATTTTTTTTCAATTAACATGATTCAATACGCTTTATGATAGAATCTCCATTTATTGTATTGCTCTAATAAATTGTAACTATTGTAATTACGATTCTTTTAATAATCTTTTCCTGAAAATATAATTATTACTTAATATGAATATATTCACTAGAATCAAACATTTTTATTGTATATCAGAATCAACATGAATATGATTTTCTTTTCATTAGAATATAGGGACCAGTCAAATTATGTTTTTAATACAGAAGAGGTTTTGTGACTACAATTTGTTTTACTCTATTAAACAATTTTTCTTTTAAGGTTAAAAATAGATATTTTTAAACATACAATTAACCCACCCCCTGTTGTATTTTTTCATCTTCATATACATTTTGATCCAACAAATGGTATCAGAGAAGTTTTCCACTACTCAAATAATTTTTAATTATTTTATATTTTCAAGTTATCCTTATTTCATATTATAAACTATTTTTTTATAAATATTTGTTACACTCGCGTGTATTGTGGAAATGATTTTGTTAGTATCTCTTTTAAAATATGGTAGGAATAAATTTTGGTTCTATAGATTATCTCAATCCTACCAAACGGCCAATTTTCGATGGTAATGATTATTAATATTGTAGGGACATAATGAAGACTTTTAGGATCAATACAGGAGTTGATAATTTTGTTAGGATGACTGGTGAATACAAATTTCTTGACAAAGAAGTCATAACTTTTACCAATCCTGAAATGCTATAATATTAGCTAAATTAAAATGTAAGTAATACTTAATTAGGTTCTATTACTAGAAACATATATATACATATTTCCTCCTTTTAATCATCTAATAGTATATGGAATAAGTTTGAAATCACTCATTTTGGAACCTCTAAATTTTTTGAAACTAAGAGATCTATGTTAGGAGTTAATTATAAAGATTTTCAATTTACAATGGTGAACCATTATTTTAGGAACAAAAATGATTTATGAAAATTTTTTATAGTTTACAAGATATGGGTGAAAAAAGATTAGAGTATGAAATTATTGTAGAAAATATCACTGATATTATGTCAAATGAATAGGAATCAAAGAGAACAAGAGTTGATGAATTTAGGAAGATTAAAAAAATTACACCTAATAATTTATTCAAAACCCTTTTATAATATGACGTTAGGAAGAAAAGATATGATGAGAAAGAGATGAAAAATAATGGTGGAGTTTATTTTACTTTTACTTCAAATCCAATGAAAGCTCAGACTCTTGAGAAGGTTCTTAAATCAAAAAAGAAAAATATTTTCACTCGATCATATTTAAGTGATTCTAAAAATTTTGGGAATGATTTGGCCAATATTTCTCAATGAATGAACAATATTATTGGAATATATGTTTTTTAGAATCATTATAAGAAAAGTAAAAAAGAATATATGTAAGGACCCGACCCCAGTTTCCCAGAGTTGGTGCCTTATTTGATTATGTTGGCATACATACAAGGAATACGAATCCTGAAGGACCAAATAGTTTAGTATTATTGGAAAAAAGATACATACATAAGTTTAACTTTACATAAGGAAAGGAAAAACAACACTAATTTATTCTACTAGAGTCATCAAATCTCCAAGATTATGCTTGCAAGTCATTCATAAAATACGTATTCATGTCCTGAGAAAATGAAACATAAGAAAGGGGTGAGCTCAAATTCTCAGTAAGAGTAATTAATACAGCGGAAGATAATATAAACATTAGTCATGGTGAATAATTTGAAAACACATGCCTTTAATAATAAACATGAACACATTATGGTAGGACTATGAGCTGGGTAAATAATGCCATAATAAAACATAATCATGGGTATTCTACTAGTCGAATAACCACATGAAATATAAATAGTTGAACTCATAATGATGGAATTCATAATTTTGGACATTCTGAAACATTTTGTCAAGGCCTCGGCCAAGACATCTAATGATTAAGTCCTTGGCCGAAATCTATATCACATTGGGAAAGGGCTCCGCCAATTCCACGTCTATTTGTCTCATGAGACCTACCGATGCATCGAGGGGCTATATCAGGACCCACCCATCACATAATAAGTCCAATGCATTCCTCATATGAGTTGGGATAAACATAAACAACAAATACATTCATATTGAAACTATCGTATGAAATGTAACTATCTTTCTCCAATCATTAAACACAAAACACGAACCATTATGAATAATATGGTGAAATGGTTTTAGGATAGATCATCCACAATAGAGTTAGTTATAAACCATTAAATAAAATATGGTAGATGAATTAATAAATGAATAAACCCAATAATATCATGGAATCAACAAGAGTGTTGAATTAGATAAAAACACTCTTATAAAATCATTAAGCAATTCTAGAGATAAATACTCTTTTATTTTGAAAAGAAGATTTCTTTTGGAAAAATCATTATATAAAACCATAAGTTAATTAAGATAGTATTTTAATAATAAAATTAGTGATTTTATAAGGATAATGGTTCCAAAAAAAAGATTATATAGATCCCTTGAAAATAGATAAGAATTTGAGAAATTCCCTTGAATCGGGCTTGTATTTTTTAAACTAATTTGAAATTTCCTTTTAAAACGTGTAACTATCCATTAAATAAGGAAGGGTTCTGGTTTGTAAACATATATATGATACTCACACAGAATATATGATGAGTACATAAAAATACAGAATAATATCGTTGAGGTAATTAGACAATGAATGTGTTCCGAATGAAAATGGATGTTCGGGTGGAAAACCCCTTACCTTAACTCCAAACGTGCTCCGCTCTTGAACTTAATCTCCTGAAATCTGAAATTATAATTTTTAATAACTTATTTCATAACCTATTATAAATTTATTTAGTTACCTTAATTCTGGTTTGTTCATTTATGTCTTTATTGATAAGTTATTTTATTGAATTTCGTCGTTCTGGAGTGTTTGTTTCCTTTATTTTCATATTCGGTTCACTTGTTTTTAAGTAATGAAGTGGAATGGATGTAAATCTCCGGAATTGAAATTATATATTATTTATGAACATAAATAGGTGTTATTTTTCATTTATATAACTTGGTTACATGGAATGAGTATGAATTATCATATAGAACATTAATGATAATTGTTTCGGTTAATTTGTGGGTTTTGATTACAACGAACTCACTTTTCTTTATAACCTAACACCATTTGAACAAAGGGATTACAGAATCTTAAATAGGTTATATTATATATAATAATCTTGTTCAACCATAACAACAATGGTTTCATGACCAGAATTTAGAATAATAAAATAAATTGAAATTTCATCGTCCTTGAATGTGTAAAATTGACACATCTCGGATGGTGTTCTTGCTACAAGTATAAAAGAAGGTAAAAAGGGGTAGATGATGATAACTTATTTCACTATCATGAAAACAATCCATTACATATAATTTACCATATTCATCACAAAATTTGGATAAGTACAGGTAATAGAAAAAGAAAACAAATGAACTAGAAAGGAAAGACAAATAATTGAAAAGAGGAATTTACCTCTTGAACCAAACTTCCTTGAGAACCTCCTTAAGGGAGAGGTTTTGGTCTTTTAATGAGACCAAATCTTTATGGATGTGGGATAGGAGGTTAAGACGGTATTTGTCTAGAATTTGTAGAAAACACAATGCTTGAGATGAGTGATTGGAAGAGGGGGTGAGAGGGGGTTTTTACAGTGGAGGAGAGAGGGGATTTCTTAATATAAAACTCATTAATTTATTATTTCTTCACAAGACAAGTAATAGTAAGTATTCCAGGACGAAGAATAGTAATTTTATCATTTGAATTCTTATTATGGGTCGTGACATCATCCATGATTCTAGGAATAGTCTATTTAGCTTATAATTTATATATACGGTAAATTACCGTATTTTACTATTCATCAAAAAATCAAGTATTTGAGAAAAATCCCAAAAATTAAACCTAACCATTTTTTGACGTATATAATCTGAAAATGAAGTCCATTTTTTAAAAATATTTTTCTAGATATTATTAATTTAATATTTACTTAAAATCATAATTTATTATCAAAAACTAGTTTTAAAACATTCGTTAACTTATTCTAAAATATAGGTATATCATATTTTCAACTTGAATATTATTTATATATTATCATATGTAAGGTTACTATTCATTAGGGTATACCACTATTAATAAGGGAATGTTACTATTCATAAGGGTAGGTTAATATTCACCAAAAATAAGTTTTTCTTATTGGACTCTAAATAACTTACTGATCGCGACTGTGTATGTTGGATTTTTGAAATTCACATCACAGAAGTGAAAAAATTATGTTTTAAGGGTCCCATAGCACATAGTAGTTAATTTGATTATGATATATTTATAAGAAAGTAATTTCCTTTAAAAAATATTGGTTCATTACATTCTTCCCCACTTATAAAAATTTCATCCTCAAAATTCACAAAATATTACATAAAAAGATTTGGATATGTCTTTAACAAAAGCTCCTCAGGCTCCCATGTTGCCTCCTCCATCTTATGGTTCCTCCATAGAACCTTTACCAGACGAGTCATCTGATTTCTCAATACTTGTTCTCTAACTTCAATAATCTTGATAGGCTCTTCACGGTAAGATAGATCGAGATCAAGTTCCACTTCTTCATAAGTGAGTACATGTGTTGGGTCTGGCATTTACTTTATTAACATTGACATGTGGAACACATTATGAACCTTGGAGAGACTTGGAGGCATTGCCAAACGGTAAGCTCCGACTCCAATTCAGTCCAGAATTTCAAAATGTCTGATGTACCTAGGATTTAGCTTTTCCTTCTTACCGAATCATATAATACCCTTCTATGGAGATACCTTTAAGAAAACGTGATCTCCTTCTTGAAACTCCAAATCCTTCCTTCGGTTATCTGCATATCTCTTTTTACTACTTTGAGCTATTTTGATATGGTTCTAGATAATATTCGCCTTTTCCATTGTTTCATTAACAAGTTCTGGGCCCACAATCTTTCTTTCACCAACATCATCCCAGCAAGTTGGTGTATGACACCGTCTCCCATATAATGCTTCATAGGGTGACATCTGTATACTTGAATGGAAGCTATTGTTGTAGGAAAATTCTTTGATATGTAAATATTGATCCCACATGCCTTGAAAATCAAGTGAACAAGACCTCAACATGTTTTCCAATGTTTTAATAGTCTGTTCTGATTGTCCATCATTTTGTGGGTGGTAGGCAGTGCTCAAACGAGGAACAGTATCTAGGTCCCTCTAAATACTTTTCCAGAATATTGATGTAAAATATGGATCACGATCAGAAACAATTGATAGGGGTACTCCATGAAGTCTCACAACTTCATTAATATACAGTCTTACTAGACGTTCAAGTGGTATATCTTCTCCTATATCAAGAAAATGTGCTAACTTGGTAAGACTGTCAACAGTGACCCATATTGCATCATTCCTTATAAGAGTCTTTGGTAGTCCCATGACAAAGTCCATCATGATATTATCCCACTTCCACTCAGGTATGGGAAGAGGTTTTAATACTCCTCCAGGTTGTTGCCTTCCAGCTTTCACTTGTTGACAAACCATACATCTTGACACAAAATCAACAATCTCCCTCTTCATGTTGTCCCACCAAAAATTTTCATTCAAATATCTATACATCTTAGTGCTACCATGGTGTATAGAGAAATTTGAAATATGAGAATAATCCAACAATTCTCTCTTTAGATCAGGTATATCGGGGACACAATGTCTCTACCCAAATTTCAAAATTCCATCTTCATATACGAAGTCACTCAATCTCCCATAATTCACATATTTAATCTTCTTTTGAAACCCCTCATCATCAGCTTGAGAACTTTTTATCCTTTCTAGTAAAGATGGTTTGGAAAACATTTGAAAAAGCATTAATGTTTCACCTTCCATGGTTATTATCATATACATATTTACTAGATCCATGAAAATAGGATCTCTTTCAACTATCACCTTGTTCAAAACTCCATGATCCTTTCTGCTCAAAGAATTTTCCACCTTATTTTCCTTCCCTAGGTGGTAGTGTATCATCAAATCATAATCTTTGAGCAGTTCAAGCCATCTCCTTTGCCTCATGTTGAGTTATTTCTATGAGAAAATATAATTAAAACTCTTGTGATCAGTAAAAATCTCACATTTTTCATCATAGAGATAGTGTCTCCATATCTTCAAAGAAAAGATTACAGCAGCTAACTCAAGATCATGAGTAGGATAGTTTTTCTCATGAATTTTTAGCTATCGTGATGCATAATCAATAACCCTATCATTTTTCATAAGGACACAACCAAGTCCTTTCTTTGAAGCATCACTATAAATAACAAACCCGTCATTCCTTGATGGTAGAGTCAATATAAGAGCATTGACTAATCTTCTCTTCGGTTCATCGAAACATTATTCACAATCTTTTTTTCAAAAAAATTTAACCCCTTTACGTGTGATCTTCGTTAGTGGGTTAGCCAGTCGGGCAAAATTCTGTACCAAACGCCGATAATAACCTGCTAATCCAATTAAACTACCTACCTCAGTTATGTTTTTTGGGGTGGGCCAATCTTGGATTTCCTTTTTCTTTGCAGGATCAACTAGGATTCAATACATAGAGACAATATGGACAAGAAATGAAATCTCCTGAAGCTAGAATTTCCACTTGAAAAACAACCCATATAATTCATGTCTTCTAAGAGTCTTCGGGATAATGCGCAAGTTATTTTAATGATCTTCGTAGATTTTGGAGTATACCAATATATCATAAATAAATAGAACTAAAAAATCATCGAGATATTCCTTGAAAACTCTATTCATTAGATCCATGATGACAGATGGTGCATTAGTCAATCCCAAAGGCATTACTGTAAACTCGTAATGCTCGAACCTGGTTTGAAATGCTGTTTTCGGAATGTCTTCCTTCTTCACACTCAACTGATGATATCCAGATCGAAGGTCAATCTTTGAAAAGTATTGATCTCCATGTAGTTGGTCAAATAAATCATCAATGCGAGGTATGGGATACTTGTTCTTTATTATTATAGCATTGATCTCCCTGTAGTCGATACATAACCTCATAGATCCATCGTTCTTTTTAACAAAAGGATAGGGGATCCCCATGGAGAAACACTAGGGCGGATAAATCCCTTATTAATCAATTCATCTAGATGTCTCTTTAGTTCCACTAATTCCACAATGGACATTCAATAAGGATTCTTCGATATGGGCCTCGAACCATGAATTAAATCAATGGAAAACTCAATTTCTCATTCTGGAGGATGTCCAGGTAAATCTTTGGGAAACACATCAACATATTCTCTCACAATAGGTACATCCTATATTTGAACATTCCTTTCCTCACCCATAGTTATTTCATTCTCTTCATCCCCAATAATTGAATTTATTTGAGCTACTAGGGGTGGATCTAGATTAGAATCAGATGGTGACGATTCTTCTCTAAAGATACGGTGTTCTTTATCATCATCATCAAAAATCATAACCTCCTTCTTCTTATAATAAATTTTTGCATCATGATCCGAAAACCAATCCATACCTAGGATTATAACGAATTAAATCATGGGTATGATGATGATATTCGTAGATAAATAACATTTGTATGCCCTAATGGGAACAGATTGATAGAACTTTGTAGCAATGATACTTCCCTTAGGAGTTTTGACTGACAACTCACTTGTTAAATCAAATTGAAAATATCCAATTTTCTTAGAAAACTGGGAAGATATGAAACAATGTGATGATCCAGAATCAAATAAAGCATTGGATAAGCTTGAGTAAATGATAAAAGTACCTACCACCACGTCACACATAACTTCAACCTCTGCAGTTTTGATCGCATATGCTTTTCCTTTCTCCCTTGGCATCATTTTTTGCATATTTCCTTGACGTTTTGGACAATTATTAGCATAGTGCCCCATCTCCTGACAATTATAGCATCAAAAATCATTGGCTTCCTTATTTCCATTGCTATCACCAGCAAGATGGCCTTTCTAACCACAATTGTAGCATACTCCTTTTCCTTTTAAGCACGCACCAGGGTGTTTCCTTTCAAAATTTTCACATGGTGGAAATTCAACTCTTCCCTTCTTCCCTGTTTCCTTATTTCCTTTCCCATGATTTTCAGCAACCCTCTTCTTTTCTTTCTTTCCCTTAACGTCATAAGTCTAAGAGAATTATTTTTTGGTCTTGATATCACACGAAACTATATCCTCATATGATGAAAAACATTGGGAGACCTGTATCTGCCGGAGGAATGGATTTAGGCCATCAAAGAATCAATCAATTTTGCTCCTTGGATTTTTTATGTAGTCCACATCATGTCTTTCTAGCATTTTAATGTTTTATTCATACTTGGAAACATTTTCGTCCTCCTTTTGCCTCAGATTCAAGAATTTCCTCTCCATATCTGCTCTTTGTTCTTGAGGAAAATATTTTTCTTAGAAGATTCCTTAAAATCACTCTATTCCATCTCTTCTATTTCTTCCTCCTCCTTTTTGTTTTGGATTAATATCCACCACTGATCTGCATCTCCCAATAGATGATATAATTCCATGACAACCTTCTCTCTTTCATTACATCCCAATGTGAGGAATATCTTCTCAAGGGAACATATCCGCTGCTCTGCTACAAACGGGTTTGTAGTCCCGTTGAATGATGGACATTGTTGTCGCATAAAGTGATCTAGCATGCCTCCTCCACGTGGTGGATCTGGATGCTCCGTACAGGTAAGGTTATTATTCATAACCTGAGTAAGTTTTCCTAGTATAATTATGAGTTTATCAACACCAGTCACGTCACTAGATCCAATATCATTGTCTTATGTCGGAGGAAAATCCCTACAGGGGACACGTGCATTCGTACGATTTCCATTTCATCCACTTGGCACCATATCTAGATAATGGAATACACTAGATTAGGTTATGAACCATAATGTATAATATTAACTTAACAAAATAATTAGAAAAAAATTGAGATCCTACTTATGGATAATACCATATTCGCAAATATGGTTTCTTTGAAGAATATTTTACATTTCAATCTTTCATAATGGCTTGTAAAGAAAATGTGGATTATCCTAATCATATCCCCCAGGAGTTTCGTAACCAAAAGTGTATCAAGCCCCGTTGTCATGCACTAGTTCTCGTTATAGTCTAGCTCAAAGTGGTGTTTTCGGGTTTTACCCCTACATACATTTGTGCCAGAGTCGCCTCTACCTGCTCGTTTCCAGACAGGGATGTATTGCTTGAAAGAACCACATAATCTATTCCTTACCAAAATACCAGGATGTTATTGTATGTATTTCCTCAAACACTAACTTAGGGACTCTTCAATTATTCTACATTTTCCAAATCTAGTTTCTAAGTATTCTACTAAACTTCCTCGGATACCAACTGTAAGGACCTGAACCCAGTTGCCCAGAGTTGGTGCCTTATTTGATTATAATGGAATAAATACAAGGAATATGAATCCAGAAGGACCAAGTAGTTTAGTATTATTGGAAAAAAGATACATACATACCTTCAACTTTACATAAGGAAAGGAAAATCCCCAAAAATTTATTCCACTAGAGTCATCACATCTTCTAGATTATTCTTGCAAGTAATTCATAAAATACTTCTTCATGTCCTAAGAAAATAAAACATAAGAAAGGGGTGAGCTCAAATGCTCAGTAAGAGTAAGAAATACAGAGAAAGATAATATAAACATTAGTCATGGTGAATAATTTGATAACACATGCCTTTAATAATATACATGAACACATTATGGTAGGACTATGAGTTGAGTAAATGATGCCATAATAAAACATAATCATGGGTATTCTACTAGTCAAATAACCACATGAAATATAAATATCTGAACTCATAATTATGGAATTCATAATTCCGGACATTCTGAAACATTTTTTCAAGGCCTTGTCCAAGACGTCTAATTATTAAGGCCTCGGCCAAAATCTATATCACATTGGGAAAGCCCTCGGCCAATTCCACGTCTCTTTGTCTAATGAGACATACCGATGCATAGAGGGGCTATAGAAGACCCCACCCATCACATAATAAGTCCAATGAATTCCTCATATAGGCAGGGCTAAACATAAACAACAAATACATTTATATTGAAACTATCATATGAAATGTAACTATCTTTCCCCAATCATTAAACATAAAACACTAACCATTCTGAATAATATGGTGAATGGTTTTTGGATAGATCATCCATAATAGAGTTAATCATAAACCATTAAATCAAATATGGTAGATGACTTCATAAATGAATAAACCCAATAATATCATGGAATCAACAAGAGTATTGAATTAGATGAAAACAATATTATAAAATCATTAAGCAATTCTGGATATAAATACTCTTTTATTTTGAAAAGAAGAGTTCTTTTGGAAAAATATTTATATAAAACTAGAAGTGAATTAATATTGTATTTTCATAATAAAATGAGTGATTTTATAAGTAAAATGTTTCCCAAAAACAGATTATAGAGTTCCCTTGAAAATAGATAAGAATTTGAGAAATTTCCTTGAACCGGGCTTGTATTTTGGAAACTACTTTGAATGTTCCTTTTAAAATGTGTAACTATCCATAAAATAAGGATGGTTTCTGGTTTTTAAACAAATATATGATACTCAAACAGAATATATGATTATTATATAACAATACATAAGAATTTCATTCAGGTAATTAGACAATGATAGTATCCTGAACGAAAATGGAAGTTCGGGTGGAAAAACCCTTACTTTAACTCCAAACGTGTTCTGCTCTTGTACTTAAGATACTGGAATATGAAATTATACTTGTTAATAACTTATTTAAGAACCTATTAGACATTTATTTAGTTACCTTAATTCTGGTTAGTTCATTTATGTCTTTATTGATAAGTTATTGTATTGAATTTCATCGTTCTAGAGTGTTCGTTTCCTTTATTTTCATATTCGGTTCACTTGTTTTTAAATAATGAAGTGGAATGGATGTAAATACCAAAATTGAAATTATATATTATTTATGAAAATAAATATGTGTTATTTTTCATTTATATAACTTGGTTACAGGGAACGAGGATGAATTATCATATAGAACTTTAATGATAATTGTTTCGGTTAATTTGTGGGTTTTGGTTACAACGAACTCATTTTTCTTTATAACCAAACACCATTTGAAAAAAGGGATTAAATAATATTAAATAGGATATATGATATATAATAATCCGTTTCAACCATAACAAGAATGGTTTCATGACCAGAATTTAGAATGATAAATGAAATTGAAAGTCCATCGTCCTTGAATGTGTAAAATTGACACATCTCAGATGGTGTTCTTGCTACTAGTATAAAAGAAGGTAAAAAGGGGAAGATGATGATAACGTATTCCAATATAATGAAAAAATTCCATTACATATAAGATACTTGATTCATCACAAAATTTGGATAAAGATGGGTAATAGAAAAAGAAAACAAATGAACTTGAAAGGAAAGACAAATAATTGAAAAGTGGAATTTACCTCTTGAACCAAACTTCCTTGAGAACCTCCTTACGGGAGAGGTTTTGGTCTTTTAATGAGACCAAATATTTCTGGACGTAGGAGAGGAGGTTAGGATGGTATTTGGAAAGAATTTGGAGAAGTAACAATGCTTGAGATGAGTGATTGGAAGAGGGGATGAGAGGGGGTTTTATAGTGGAGGAGAGAGGGGATTTCTTAATATAAAACTCATTAATTTATTATTTCTTCACAAGACAAGTAATAGAAATTATTCCATGACCAAGAATAGTAATTTTATCATGTCAATTCGGATTAATGGTGGTGACATCATCCATGATGCTAGGAATAGTCTATTTAGCTTATAATGTATATATATGTTAAATTACCGTATTTTACTATTCATCAAAAAATCAAGTATTTCAGAAAAATCCCAAAAATTCACCCTAACCATTTTTAGACATGTAGAATCCAAAAATTAATTCCATTTTTCAAAAATAACTTTCTAAATATTATTAATTTAATATTTAATTAAAATCATAATTTATTATCAAAAACCAATTTTAAAACATTCATTAACTTATTATAAAATATAGGTATATCGTACTTTCAACTTGAATATTATATATATATTATCATAGGTAAGGTTTCTATTCATTAGGGTATATCACTATTCATAAGGGTATGTTAATATTCATAAGTTTAGGTTACTATTCAATAAAAATTATGTTTTTCTTATTGGACTCTAAATAACTTCTTGATCGCGACTGTGTATGTCGAATTTTTGAAATTCACATCACAGAAGTGACAAACTTATGTTTTAATGGTCCCATAGCACTTAGTAGTTAATGTGATTATGAAATATTTATAAGAAAGTAATTTCCTTTAAAAAATATTGGGTCGTTACCAAATAAATAACAATAATGATTCTAAAGTAACATATTACAAATATAAGAGAGATGGACACATAAGACCCCATTTTCCAAATCTCAAAAGGAATGATAGAAAATAAATGAATTCTAATAGAAATTATAAAATTTATTACAAGTAAAAAAGAAAAAAAATGTTTTTAATGATTATGACTCTTGGATTACTTGTGGGGGAGATTATTCTGATGAATCCATAGAATGAAAATTTCAGATAGAGGAATATTCATCTCTATTTTAGAATACCTTTTGAAAATAAATATCTTATTGATAAGGTTCACACTTATTAATCTCTAAAAAATATGTCTTTAAATGAAAATTATCCAGATGAGAAATATTATATTTATTATAATGAAGAAAATACCTCACCAGAAGATAATAATTTACCTTATTATGATCAAGTATATATATTTTCTAAATTACATTAAAATGTAAATTGTAAAGTTAGTATTAGACTTGAAAAATAAAATATTAGAATAAATGTTTTCAAAAAAGTGGTATCTGATCATTCAAAATATCATGATAAGATAGAAGTTTTAATTGATTATATTTCTAAAAATCCCAGAAAAATATAATTCTGAGAAGGATAATCTTTCTAAATAAATTTAAAAGTGTTTTCTTGAGAAAAAGTTTTAGAAAAAAACTCACTTTTGAAACTAATGCTAATGTGGATAAAAATATAGTTATAAAAAATATATGAATTTTTTTCTTTAAAATACTTTTATAAAACATTACTAAAGGAAAGGAAGGTTTTGGTAAAATGTATAAAAAATATCATCCATATGGTAATAGTTTTGTAATGGGATAAACTCATTCAAAACTATTTTTTATTAATAATTTATTTATTCCTAAGAATAAATCATTTCGCAGAAAAAATAAAAGGGGTGGTCACTAGAATATAAAGAGTTTGTTAAATTAAATTAAATCTTTAGGATTTCATAAAACACATTTTCAAAAACAAATTTGGATTAATTTTATTTTTTTTATAACATTTCTAGACCAAGGAAGGTTTGGGTTCCAAAATTATAATTGTTTTGTTTTCAGGAAAACAAACAAATAACCAACAACAAGAATATATGGTACATGGATAGTGGCTGTTCTTGGAATATTAATATTAAGAAATACCTCTTTGAAAATATTATCAAAATTAAAGGTAGAAGAGTTACCTTCAGATACAATGCTCAAGGAAATATTTCTAATATAGGTAACATTGTTTTTATTGGAAAATATTTGATTTCAAATGCTTTATTTGTAAAATTTCTTAAGAATAGCCTTATATGCATAAGTCAGTTATTTGATGAAGGCTACCTTATGAATTTTAGTAATCTATAAATTTTTAGTACACAATTCCACATATGAGTTCATTCTTTCTTCCCATGGACATGAGAATGTTTACACACATAACTAAGGAGACCTTAAGATATAAAACATAACTTGTATCGATGAAATTAAATAACAATTCTAGCTATGGAATAGAAGGTTAAGACATTGTATCTTTAGAAACTTATGTAAATTAACTACGAAAATGATTTTTATGGATCTCCCAGAACATTGATTTGATTACTCAAAATTTTTTGACCCTTTTCAATATAGAAAGAACCATAAGTCATGATTTAAATATATTAGTGAAGTCTCAACTACTGATGATTTACATTTAGTGCACATGGATATTTTTTTTCCAACCCAAACTGATAATATTAGTGGAAAGTAATATGTATTTGTTTTAGTTTATGCTTACACTAGATATACTTGGGTCTGTTTTCTAACAATAAAATATGAATCCTTTTTTCTTTTTAAAACATTTGTAGAAAAAGTTAATAATTATAAAAACCATTCCTTAATAATTATCCATAGTGATCATGGTGGACAATTTTTAAACTCTGATTTTGAATTGTTTTGTAATAATAAAGGCATTACTCATAACTTTTCATCTCCTAAAACTCCTTATAAATTGGTGTTGTTTAAAGAAAAAATAGTATTCTTCATAAAATAACAAGAACAATGTTGAGAGAATAATAAATTGCTAAAAACTTTTTGTATGAAGTTGTTATTACTTCTTGCAATACTATAAATCTTTTTTTAATTCAAACTTTTATTAATAAAACACCTTATGAGTTATGGACAAGCCAAAAACCAAAAGTTTTATACTTTATATTATTTTGATGCAATGTATTCATATTGAATAAAAAATATTATTTACTCAAATTATCACCCAAATCCAATAAATGAATATTCTTAGGCCATTCCAATACTTTTATGGAATATATAGTTTTTAATAAAAAATGTTGGGTACTATTGAAGAAACTGAACATGTTAAACTTGATTAAATAGATCCTTTTGTTTTTAGAAAACCCTATCCACATTCTCAAATGTGTTTTCCAAAACTGATCCTCAATATTAGATATAAGACTCTTATAATAATAGAAATACTAAAGAAATTAATTCTTAAGTATTTACTCCGGAAGAATTTTTATCTCATGTTTATAAACAGGTTTTACAAAACCCATTTTAGTTGTTTCTTAAGAATCATCCTAGTGGTAGTATCATTGGTGATGTAAATCCACCAGAAAGGAATAGAAGTTATTTTATAAATGAAGTATGGAATTTTTCATACCTTTCTCGATTCCAACCTAAAAATCCTGATGATGATTTAAGTGCTGAAGATGGGATTAAGGCAATTCAAGATGAACTAAATGAATTTAAAAAGGAACAAATTTTATACTGTTGTTTAAAGACCTAAAGAAACAACATTCATTTGAGTAAAATGGGTTTTCATAAACAAATGTGATAAAAATGGAATAATTATTAGAAATAAACAAATACTTGTTTCTAACGATTATAATCAATAAAAGAGAATATATTATGAATAAACATATTCTCTAATATCTTGACACGAATCTATTTTTTATTCTATTAGCCTTTAAATCATTATTTAATTTCAAATTTTTACAAATGGAATTATCGTGTTCTTTTCTTAACAGATATGTTCAAGATGATGTTTTTGTTGGAAAACCTCCTGATTTTAAAGTTAAAAAACATCATAGATACATTTATAATCTATCCAAAGATTTATATGGACTTAAACAAGCCCCTAGATATTTTTATAAAAGATTAACAAGATTTTTGTCACAAAACATTATGTTAAGGGAACTGTTGATCCAACAATTTTTATAAATAACGTATTAGTAATCCAATAGGAACCTCAAATACCCTTGATACTGATGAATATGGGAATCCAATTGATGAAACAACTTTTAGAGGTACGATGGGAAGTTTACTAAAATTAACTGCATGTCATTCAGACATAATTTTTTTAGTATTATTATGTTCAAGGTATCTTGATAATTCAAAATAATCCCATTTAAAAGTTATAAAATTAATTTTTTGTTATTTAATGGGAACCATGGATTTAGGAATTTATTATTCTTTTGGAAATAAATTTTAATTAAAAAAATAGATAATGACTTTGGTTCTTGTAGAATGGATAGAAAAAGTACATCTAGAACTTATCATTTCTTAGGAGATTCATTAGTTTCTCAGCCTTTCAAGAAACAACACTCAATATTACTTTCCACTATTGAAGCTGAATATGTGGCAGCTGGAAGTAGTTGTGATCAAGTGTTATGGATGAAACACACACTCATTTACTATATAATTAGTTTTATGAAAACTCAAATACTTTTTGATAACTCAAGTGCCAATAAACTTTTTAAAAATCCATCACACCACTCTCATGAAAAACACATATATATTAGACATCACTTTCTTAGAAATCACACACACAAAAATTGATATCATTTTACAATTCATTGGAACGTGAGAAAAACTTGATGATATCTTTAAAAAATTATTACCTTATGATATATTTGAATACATAAAAAAATCTAGAAATGATCACGATAAAGTAATAACTCGTATCTACTTCTTATTTAAACAATCTCCTTACATTAAGATACACTTTTTCATAAAGGGAGTACATATGATTGTTTTTTATAAACTTTTTTTAATTTTAAAATTTCATTCTATAAGTCGTTATAACATAAGTAAATTTTATAATTGTATTCAAAAAATTTTCTTTGAAATATTATAATATTCTATTTTATAATCAGATTTAGAAAAATAATCATATTTGATCTTCTAATCAGATTTAAAAAAATCATATTTGAAATTATAATCAGATTCAAAAATATAATAGGATTCAATTTTTCATTCAGTTTTGAATCAGATAATATTTTATTTTGAAACCTGAAATTTTCATTCTTGAAGTTTAATTTTTAAATTTTCATAATCATAATAGTATCATGTTTAACCTTTTTTTAATTTTAACTATCATAAAATATTTTTTAAAAATGAAGAGGAACATATTATAGTATCAATATTTCAACACCAAAAGGTATTTTTAATTCACTAATAAATTATAAACTATTCAATTGAAATTATTCTTATTCATGTTAGTTACTATTCTTAATGGTTTATTTTCAAAATTATTTTAATTTTTACAATCATATTCACTAAATATGATAAAATTTGTTTTTCAAAATCAAATCATATTCACTCCATGTGATAAATATTTTTATAAAAACTCAATCCTTTTTTTAATAAAATTATTATTTTTATATAATCTTATCCATCAAATCATAGTGTTTAAGTTCCAGTTGTTGGATCTGATTAGAATTTGAACCATCTCTCAAATTCTCCTATAAAAAAGGGACCCCTCCATTGCCCCACATCACTCGTATCTAGTTTCAATTATGTAGAGATAATATGTTTAAATCTCAAACATCAATTATCATCATGTCTAATTCCTCTATTTTCATCCCAAATACAATATCATAAACCAAAGATTAAAAAATCGGTTCATCTTCTGAGAAAGGTTTGTATCTAGATCCTTTTATGATAAGTATGATTAATCAGTTAAAAGAATGATTAAATTTCAAGGATATGAATCACTTTGCGTATAATATTCAGATACAAACTATGATTTATTTTATTTGGATATTTCCTGATTTTTACAATTCAGTAGAGTTTTATAAGAAAGATGGAAAAGATTTTATTTCATTTCATATATATGATAAAACCAACAGGAGGACTCTAAAAGGTGTTTCCAATTTTCTTATAGTATCATATAAAGGAGATACCTATACACATCTAAAAAAATTAACAAAATCTAAGGTTAGCTATATGAAATATTGTTCGGAAAATTAATTGTTTAAATTCAATGAAGATCCAAGGAAAATAACACATTTTATTCAATATCATAAAGTATCAGTGACTTGGATGCCAGGAATCCTTATTCTGAGAAAAGGGTATATATATACACTAAAATTATCTAATGTTTTCATTCTTTATTACCTAATCAATATGAGAAAGATTAATCATGCTGGTTTTATTATTTTGACTATGAAGAATATCAAGACAAATTTTATAAGGTTTCATATCATCAAGTTTCCTGGTTCGATTAGAAAAAATTATTGAAAATATCCTGAAACATTTCAAAGTTACAATAAAATCATATCTAGTAAGAGAAACGACTATGTTTATCAGTGACGACACAATCGTAAGAATGAATTTCTTTATCTGGAATCAAAACAAATTTTGAAAAATATCAAGGTATATGCATCGAATGTTGAACCTTCTTCAACCAAGAAATTTGAGAATGATAATAAAAATATAAAAACCTATTTTCTTCTTATAAAGGAAGAAAAGAAGAAAAAGAATGTTTTTATTTTTTTTGATGATGAATAAAGAATGAGGAAAGATGAAAGGAATGTAGGAGAGCCTAAAATTAGTCATGACACATCCAAATATTTATAAATAAGACTTCATGGTGAGGAAGTATTGGAAAAACAAGTCAATGAAAATAAGTAGAAGAAAAGGTTCTAATAAGCACAGTTATGTGACAAATTGTTGAAATGAGTAGAATCAACCTCATCCAAAATTGATTTACCTGATATAGAAGAATATATATTTTTAACGGAAATACTTTTTGTTCATATAGATTCCCCATTATTCAAAAAAAGGAATTAAAATTATTTTTTATTAAGAATCCATTCCATTTGGAAAATCTTATTTGAGAATGGAATCTCAACGATGAAAAAATTTTCATAATGAAATGGAGAAATTTTCAGAAGGAATAGAAGATGAAGACAATGTGTTTAATAAAATAGATGAATATCAAGAAGAAGAAGGATAAGAAGAAGAGGAGGAGGAAAATGAGGAATAAGAATAAGAGGAGGAAGAAGAATAAGAAGAATAATAAGAAGAAAAGTAAGATCAAGAACCTTCAGATAAACATTCTTTAAGAAATTATTAGGCTTCATCGAAAATATTATCATCCTATAAAAATTGTGTTAATAATTATTCCATCCATGAGAAACAACATTCTACTTTAATTCAAGAAATATTATCTACATCAAATAAGTATGATAAAAATCAAAATATAAAGTTTGAAGAAATAAAGAATGTTTTTATTGAGTAAATTCAAATTTATGTTGAATGGAATTTTGAATAACGAATTCAGAAATCGGTTTTTCGAAAAAATAAAAGAATGTTTTTGAAAGAAGAAATTAGAACAAGAAAAATAATTATTCAATCTGAATCTTAATACCATAATACAATCACTCCTCAAGGTGTTGAGTTCATTTTTCATACGTTGATAAGATTGAGGAAGACTATCCCATACTTTCCAAGCTTAAAAAAAGTTTATTTGGTTTTGTAAAACCAATATAGTGACTTGGATTAAGTGATAGTTTTGATTAAAAGGTTAATCCATTTGGAATTACATTTCAATGTGTTCAAAGGAAATGAAGAAACACACATAAATAGTAGCAACAAGATTCTAAAATGTTCTCATAGTTTTGATGAAAACATAAGTATATGTGATGACAATCAATGAATATTCAATAAATCATTATATGAAACTGATATTTCATTCAATATTCTTCAAATGGATATGGTTAATAGGATAACATATTTTGAAACATTCATAAGAACATCTGAAAATCATACTCAAGATATTTCAGATTTACACTCAAGCATTATGTATCTACTTATTAAGAATTATATATTCAAATAATACAAAGATAACATTAATGATTTGATAAATCATTATGAAGTTTACATGGGAAAAATAAAATCTCAGGAAGATCGAATTCAAATTTTTCAAGAAAAGTAACAAACGGAAGAATAATAAAAGAAATAATAGAATGAAAGAATTCAGATTTAATAGGAATGAGTTCAAGATCGGGAATAGAAAAACAAATATTAAAAGGAATTTTTGACAAAGGTTGAAGAAGATATAAAGGAATTCAAGAAGCAGAAAATTATTATCAGATCCTCTATTCCACCGAACAAATACTTACATTCTTAAAAACTCCTATTTCATCATTATTGTTTTAGGAATTTATATGCAAGACTTATACAAACAAAATCAATTCAATTTAATGTATTCCAATTTTTTGGTATATTTTTCTTTCATATATTTTTATATGATCAAGTTATATATTACTATTACTTCATATAAATTGTTTGCTAACCTTTTTGGTGGTTTAAAGACTTTTCATATTCCTTTTTGAAAATCAAAATGGGGGAGAACATTATATAATGGGTGAGATTCCTAATAAAATGGAAATATTTTTTGTTAGGGGGAACATTTAATGAAAAAATATGATCTTTAAGGGAATTCTTTTCCTAAGGGGGAGTTAGTCTTATTCAATATTGAATTCAAATGACTTAATAAACTCGTGGAGATATATTTATTATTGTTTATATTATAAATATAATATATATAAAAATTATCGGCTTTTTTTATGATTTATTTTCTATTTATTTATTGTGGTTTGTGCTTTCCAAAAAGTGGTATATTGTTAAGACAAAATATATTTTGGACTTTTCCATTATTTTTGTTTTGAAAGTCACAAACTCATTCTTAAACATAAAATATATAATAATTTTATGTCCAAAGTTTTTTAAAAATTTTTTTTTGAAAACATATACTTTTTCCTTACTTTAAAATTGTTTTAAAGTATTCACAAATTTACATGAAAATTATCATAATGAGAATGAATCTAATTATGATCAGATTCTCCTAATGAAACTAATTTAAAGTATTTATATTTTGTATTCATAATAACTAAAGTTTTCATCAAATTAAACATTAGAACTAATAACATTAGACTCACACTCAAAAAGACAACTGTAATGAGACTCTCTAAGTAAATCCATCGAATTTAATTCTATTTTAATCCTCAGTTAAGAAAACCATTTTATTGTATTATAACATTTTACTCTTAATGGTGTATTTTAAAAAACAATGTTGTGAATTCTGTTTTATATGTTATTAAAAACAACACCAAGGTTTCGGTTAGAATGTTACCATTTGAGTTCCAGGTGTTTAGGTCTTCCTGAAAATCTTAGAGAAAATCTGAACTTTGTAGATCAAGATGACCATTGGGAGGAATGCCTATAAATACAAGTTCATTTGATCATTTCAATAATGGTGTGGCATACGACACAATGTGAGAGTAGAGATGATTATACTTCTATGAGAGAGACATGAAGTTTACATAAGTAAACTACTTGTTCCTTTTCCTTGTATTCATAGAGTTCATTTTTCTTTGTGCGACTGTGATTGTTGTGAGTAAGATTGAGGACTTATGAAAATAGAAAGACAGCATCTGATCAGCTTGATTGAGGAATTTTTAGGATATCAAGATAGAATATGATCTATCGAATCGAATTCTTCGAGGATAGGAAGATAGAGGATCTGATTAGCTTCTAGATCAAGGTCTTGTGGGGATAGCTAGATATAATTTTATCATCATATCGAGGGATTACCCTAGTGTGGGTAAGAAAAAAATTATTAAATGTATAAATCAAGGGACCTTTATTCGATTTTATTAGATACCATTCTCTTTGGGTTAAAATAATTCTAATAAATTTTATTATTTATTTCATTACATGTCTTTTATTTTACCTATAAAAATAAATAGAAAGTGGTTTTTTGTATTTATATTTTTATTTTTATTACATTTATCATAACATCTTTTATTACAATCCATTGGCTTTTCATTGAACACTATTCCATATTCTTTAAGATAGAATCACCATTTATTGTATAACACTAATAAATCATAGATATTGTAATTTGTATTCTTTTAATAATTTTTTCCTAAGAATATGATTCTTTTCACTAGAATCAAACCTGTGGATTACATATCAGTATCATCTTGATTATGATATTCCATTCACCAAAACCTAGGGACCAGTCCAATTACAGTTTGAATTCAAAAGAGGTTTTGTGAATAAGAAGTGTTGAATTATATTAAACAAATTTTCATTTAAGATTAAAAATGAATGTTTTTTAAATTAAAATTCACCCCCCTTATTTTTTCATATGCATATACATTTTGATACAACACCCATGAATTATCCAAAGAAAATATCTTGAGAGTGTAAAACATGATGTGTATTTGGGATCTTCATATAAACCAAGAAAATATTTAGTAAATAAAAAACCATGAATTTTAATAGTTATTACATCTATGTTCTTTTGAGATATATTATGAATCCATTAGTTTTTAGGTATATTGGATGTCATTACTAGGAAACAACACACTCTTTACCTAAATTTATTATGTTTTATGGATATGAGAGTGTTTGATCATTATAAATTATTATGAATTATGTTTAATGAGATTTAATGTTGATATATCATTGACAATGTAACACATAATTTATAATAATAAATAATAACAACATTTCTCTTCAAAATGAAGGGAAATGGAAGGATTGAAAAAATAACAGAGATAAGAGGTTATTAACCCTTACCAATAAAAGTATCTTCTTAATCCTTGATTTGAATACAATAGAACCATATAAACTCCTTTGATAACTCTTGAGAGGTGAAATATGAGAGAATTCATGATCGATGTATTTTTAGTTGAGATGATTTGGAGAATTTAAAGAAAAATAGGATTTTTATAAATATATTTTAAATATTTTTTAGGAATATGCATTACATGAAACAAACACACGCATAAGGAACATAATAGTTTAGTGCCTTTGGAAACATGGAAACATAAACAACTAGTTCAAATGTGAGCTACATCATCTCTCACTGCATTCTTAAAAACTAGAACCCTTCATAAACATATCATACATAATATATTTCTTCATTACATGGGGGAAGGAAACTGAAGAATGGTTGAGCTTAGATGAAAAACAATGTAAAACAAGGGAGATACATAAGAATGAAATAAACATAAGGGTATGAGAACATGAGAGTAACATTTTAAAATCATACCCTACATATCAAAAATCATAATCTTGAATCATGGCATATATATTGGAAGGTCATAACACATGAATCATAAGGAAATAAAAGCAAACTAACCATGTGAGCATAATATTTTCATAAGACATGGAGTTTTTTGCATACACATAGGCATATAATTATTCTCTGTATTAGTCAGGGAACCCTACCATGTCCATCAGAGTGGATAATATACATTACTTAACTAAGTTCACTCCCCATTCTAGGCATATATTATTAAATTGGGTTCTCTTCTCATTCCAACCCTATCTTACTGATGTGAGTTAATCTCATATTCCATTCTTATCTAATATAAATGAGTTCACTCCTCATTCCAATCATTCTTATCTCATGAGATATAAATATTTACGCAATGCATTAGAGGGATATATACGTCCCACCAGTCAAATAATTAAAATGATATTCAAGTGTTCCACAAGATCATAAATATTCATCGTATCATAACTGATGAAATGAAATGTCTATCATAAAAATTTCATCATATCATAACCTATCAAAAATATATAGGTTTCATAATTATTTCATCATAAAATAACCCATGAAAATATGCTGGATTCATAATCATTTCTTCAATGTATAACCCATGGAAGATAAATGGGTTTCATAAACATAATTAAATAAAAACATAAACAATTAATAGAAGTAATATTAATCTTTTCCTTGTATTATATCCCAAGTAAGGCATAGGTAACACCAACAGATGTTGTTATAGGTGGAAAATAATTTTGAAAGATCGTTTAAAACATTTTTTACAGAAATATCGTTTCTTCTTGGAAAATAATTTTTTTTAAACATAAGAAACTTTTAAAACCTTTTCGTTTGAAAATTTCCTTGAAAATTAATAAATGGATCTTATAATAAATGATTGGCCATAATTTCAAAAACAATCATACCGTACATGATAAGATGATGATTCTTTCCATAATTTCAATAAAATCCAAATTGGAATTTTTTAGAAAATGAAATGATGATTCCTTTTAAAAAATTATAAAAAGTAAAACATGGGTATAAATGTTTATTAAAAACACTATATAGTGATAAACGTTTTTTATAAAACATGGTTTTGGAAGAAAATGGATTTCTAATTGAAGAGAAAAAAAAGTCTAATTTTCTTTAAAAAAATCTAAATTGTATTGTGTAATAAAGTGTGGAAAATGGTATTATTACTTGAACATATCATGAATAACCATAAGAGAATAAATTTCAGGTGAATTATTGAGATATGTATCATAATATTTTATTATCATAAACATAATCATAAAATAATCTCAATAAATGATGAGATCGTGACATAAAATGTTTACCACATTAGTAGCATTGATTAATAACACCATTGAAGGAATAAAATAATGTGAAACTTTGAATATCACGAGAATGGATTAATTTGTGACATTACTTGTAAAATTGGATGTATATAAATCTTGTTAAATAATATAGATCCATAACATAATGTATGCCTCAAAGATGGCCAATTGAGACAAAAATAATGTACCTTAAGTCCTGAATTCTGTCATACTCATTCAAAACTCCATTATAATACATGTAAGTTTATTATAAATATGAAAAAAACCATAGTCATATACATAATACCATATATTATCTTCTTATGACCTTTTATTGCCCATTTATTAGTGATTTCATGTTAAATTTAAGTCTCAGGTAATAAAAACATAGTTTTCATATTTGTTTTGATTTGTAGTAATTTTGGTACTCTTGTAGGATTATAATATTAGTGTAGATACTAAATTAAAAGATGGGGTTGAATTATATGTTTAAAAACTTTTATTTTTAACCATAAGTAAAACTATTTTTAACAAATTTAAACAAAGTAAACTCACAAGACCACTCTTTGTTATAATAACTTGCTAGGTTCTGAAAATGTGGCTCCAAAAATGAAACACAAAAAAAGTTTACAAGGAAAATATTCTACCATAAAGAATATAGAATATAAATTATCAAATTATACAAAAGTATAATAATGTATAAGAAGGTTATACTTTCATCCTTTATCAAAACACAGAAGAAATAAACTTGAAACAAAACAAGTAAAAATATGAAATATTTAAACCCAAAGAGTATGGTATCCAAAAACTGTGCATAACGGCCCCTTTATTTATACATTCAAGAAATTATGTCTTACCCACACCAGGTAAGCCCTTGATATGAATATTGGAATCTGTATTGTTATCCCCGCATTCCCTCAAACATTAAGGTAGTCGGTACCTCAGCCTTCCTATCCCCGGAAGTCCTTGATTGTACACGGCAACAATTAGAGTCGCATGAAGCAAGCTAAACAAGATGTTCAGTATACACAAGGCATGAGAGTATCTCCCTCTAGAAATCACTTCATCATCATGAAATCTCTAGTGTGATCAACAGGTATTGAGCTCATTCAAATGAGATCGTATTTATAGGCACTTCTATAACGGTTGGCTCCCTCCTCCAACAGTCATATATTTTTCATGAATTTGGGAGGGACTTATACATGTGTCACTAAAACAAAAGTTAGTTAGAAATAGAATGTATGATGTCATTTCTTAACTATATCAAGTATAAGAAAAATAAGTTTTCTTAACCAAATCTAATTTTTCAGAGTCTATGGAAAAATAATTTTTGGAGTCTAACCAAATAATCATTTGGAGACTATAAATCATGTATATTCAGACTCTATTTTCCAAAGAATTTGGAACCTAAATTCTATAGATTTTTCAGTTTTAATTCCAATGAATTTGGAGTGTGATTTCAAAGGAATTTGAAGACTGGATTATAAGGAATTCGGAGTCTGGATTCTGAGGAATTTAGAGTTTAAATTTCAGAGAATTCAGAGTGTGAATATCATTGAATTTGGAATCTAAATTTCACAGAATTCGGAGTCTGAATTTTAGAGAATTTGGAGTCTGAATTTTAGAGAATTAGAAGTCTGAATTTCAGATATTTTAGAGTTTGAATTTCAGATATTTCGGAGTCTAAATTTCAGAGAATTCAGTGTCTGAATTTGTTACCTAAACACAGAATACTCTATATCTAATAATTTATAAGATTCCAAGGTTTTATATGGGAAACCAATTTTTATACTTAAGAATAAAATGAGTTATATTTATAGAAACTATAAAATTAAAAATGAAAACATAGGTGAGGATAAATTTCTTTAGGGAAGAAAAATTTTCCATATTAAGATAATTATTAGGGAAAATATAATTTTCCTTAATATATAGTGTTTGTGATTTTCAAAACATAGAGGAATGAAAAAGTAATAAGAAAACCTTATTTACTCAAAAATCTCCCCTTTTGGAAATCACAAACATCCTTACTAAAAAGAATATAAGGACTTAGAGTTTTTCTTTATGGACTTCAAAATAAATACTTATCTCCCTTTACTTATGAATCACAGGGAATACCACTAACTCCTCCTTCGGTTTTGAAATCCCTAAGGAACATATTCTTGACTTCATTAAATAGGTCTTTCTTTTTCTTGAAAAATAAAATATTCTTTGTTGAAATTCACCCTTAGATAGACTCCCCCTTACATAGGGAATTTACTTCTTTACTTAGTATTATTTTTTATCATTCTTTTCTCTCCCTTTGTGATTTTAAAAAAGGAATAAAGAGAATGGAAAAAAATATGGTACATGAAAAAATTTGAACTATAAAACAGAAACACATAATGAACAACCAATATTTCATTATGATAGGAAATATTTTTACATAGAAGGAAAAATATAAAAAAATATTGGATTGGGAAAAAATTATCTTTCTTTCTCCTTTGTAATTAACTTCTTTACAATGGTTTTTATATTGTTTATCTTTTTGTGATCTTCTTCCACACGCTTGAGCAACTGATTCTGATCATCATTTTTCTTCTCTAAGGCTTTGATCTTTTCATCCTAATCCTTAAGAATATCTGTCTAAGCCTTGAAAATATCTTATGTCATATCAAGCTTTTCATAAAACTCTATTCCGAGATCCCTTTCCCTCTTCTAATTCATAGCCACTAAATTAAGATTCCAATTCATATCATTGACTTCCTACTTCCGAGTAGTCTATTTGAGACTTATCTTTTCCTCAAAACTCTAAGTAAGATCTTTAAAATTCCCATTTTTGGTTTCAAAAGCATCCTTCGCACTTTATTGGAAATCATCAATGATTCTCATCTCTTTGATTTTCTTCCTTGAACACTTAGTGATTTACTTGCATTATTTTTTGTGGGATTCTTATCCTATGAATAAGGTTTTGAGATTGGCCTCAAGCCTAAAAAACTTATTCATGAGCATAGTGACTAAATCTTCTTTCTGATTAAATGAGTGTTGAATCATCTAGAACTATGAGTCTATAATCGGAAATAAGTTAATATTATTAACCATATTTTTCAAATATTGAACTATAAAATCATTTCCAGGAGAGGATAATTCTGAATAAGACTATTTGGTTAGTGAGGATTCTTTTTCTATCTCTTCAACTTTACTCTTGGATGATCCCCCAACATCGTTCTTTTTCACTATAGATTTTCTAGGTGTATCAACCGACACCTGTTTTCCATTATCAACTCTCGGAATGATCTCTTCTACTTTGAGAGATTCATGCTCACTATCTGATAATTGAACAGTCTTGTCTTCATTAATATTTCATTTATCAACTCCTACCACAAGATCCTCTAGCTAAAAAAATCATGGTTTCTACTCTCTTCTTCTACTTTTCTTGAATTATCATGTTTTGAGGATTTGGCTTCATAAGTTCGGATTAATAGTTTTTTAGGACTCCCCTTCTCATGAAATTCCTCCACTTTTATAATCAAGTGATCGGTACCACCACTTCTTCTTATTCTTCCTCTTCTTCCTTGTGCATAATTTCTTCTTATTGTTCTGGTTTTGAAATCACTATCTTCCTTCCCGGAGTCATAGGAAGTGATTCTGGCAAAAAGGATTCTGGTACATTGTTTGTTCAGAAGCTTTCTCAGCATCCTTGTGAAGGGATTGAACAATTTCAGCCTCCGACAACATCTTCCTCTACTTCTTTTCTTTCTATTCATTCTCAAGATTCTCAGCAGTCTTAAACTTTAAATATTTTTCCACAGCATGGTCCAAACCAAAATATGGCTCCCCATTCTTCTTATTATTCTTGTTTTCTCTCCACTTAGAAACCACTTCATCAGGGTAAGTCTTTTTCTCCTTTGGTTTTGGAGGTGTGGATTGTGTTTCCTAAACAGAAGGATATTTTTGTGTCTCTTTTGGTTCCTTCACCTTCCTCTTCTTTCCACCCTTCTTAGAAATTTCATCTACTTCCAGTTTCTTTGATAGAGCATTGATTTCAGCTTTAGACAAATCATATAATTCCCTTGATTCACTAGAAAACCCATCCTTCATTCTCTTTAGAGTATCATCACTCAACAAAATTACTTTGAAATTCCTTGGCTTAGAACTACAAGGGATTTTGAATAACTCAAGAAAAAAACTATAATCTTTAGAGAATAGAAAGATGCAGGATGATTTTAGATTTCAGAGATCCATTCTTGATATTCTCATTTTTTATCAAGACATACTTCACCAAATTTATCTGCCATAGGTTCACCAGGAAATTCAGAATATAGATGGCAATTTTTATCAGAAAATCCTTATCCCTTTTTCTAGGAATGATAAAACCTTGAACCAATAACTCAAGAATATGGAAATTTGAAGAAAGATGAAAAAATTTCAGAGTCTTTACTTCTTTCAAGACAAGGCATTCTATATCTCTCTCCTTATCAAAATATCTTTCTATATCTGGTAGCTAGTTTTTACAGAACTTTGTTTCTCCTTCATATGGAATTACATTCAAGCTTGAAGCATTACTGTAAGAAAGGGAGTAGGTCTTTACAAAGATTTTGAAGGAAAAATTGTATCTCCATCTTTCATTAAAGAAACATACTGATTCAATGAATTCAACCAACAACTCTGGATAAATTGGATCATGTGCCTTTGGTTTGGATATACATAGGCTTTCCTAGCCATTCAGCTTGATATTATTTGAAATAATATAATCATACTTATCGATGAATTTCGGATTGACTATCCTTTTTCTATATATCATCCATTTCGAGATTTCATTTATTGACAACATTTTTTTGAGGAGAAGCTTTCATAGACATTCAGATTTGAGGAAAAATTGAAGAGTTAAAATTACCTTAAGTAGAGGAGACATACTTCAGCACACCAAAGACATTAAGAATGATGTGGGAAAACTATTAGGGGGTCCTTATATAGGTGTTTTGGGTGATGGTTCATCTTACTTAATTGATCCAATGGTTGAAATAATCTTCATCATATCTAATAGTGGAGATGATAACTGAAGAAGAAATGTTTTATGTTCTGATCTTTTAAGGGTTTTGGGATAAAAAAATTCATATTTAAGGAAAAGTGATTCTGAAAATTTTTAAATAAAATTAAAATTCCAACATGTAAAAAGATGATCACGAAAAGTTTAAGATAGGAAACATACCTTCTGGATTTCTAGGAGCATTATCTATATTGAGGAAAGTTATTTTTGAAGAACTTTTGATTTAAAAAAAACGGGTTTGGAAAATTTTGATTGAGAAAATTTTGATTACAAAAATTTTGATTATAAAAATTTTGATTACTAAAATTTTGATAATGAAAATTTGGATTATGAAAATTTTGATTAACAAGAAAAATGTACTTCCCCAATGAAAAAGAGTTTCTTACTATAAAGAGATAGGTTTCAACAAGAAGTTAATATGGAATATTACATTACAGTTATCATTCCTAACTTCTACATCATGTATTAAAATCTATTCGTGGATAAATATTTTGTGAAAATATCAGCAAATTGATATTTCATTTCGATAAATTTAAGACTGATATCTATTTTTAGTGTGTGATCCCTATGAAAGTGATGCCTAATATCTTTGTGTTTTTCACGTGAGTGATGTGAAGGGTTTTTGCGTAGGGAAATGGAACTAGTATTATCTCACAAAATTAGTGTTTTGTTAAAACTCATACCATAGACTGTGAGTGTGTTCTTCATCCACAACACTTGGGCACAACAACTTCCAACTTCTACATATTCAACTTTAATAGTGGAATGTTTTATTGATTGTTGCTTTTTGCATGATGAAGAAACTACTGAATCTCTAAATAAATGACAAGTTCCATATGTACTTTTCCTATCCATTATACATCCACCAAAGTTAGCATCTGGAAAAAATTTAAAAAAAAACATTTCCCAATGTATAAAAGAGTCATAAATCCATAGTTCCCTTTAAATAGTGAAAAATTATTTTTACTTAATTTAAATGAGATTTCATAGGAGTATATTAATATCTTTCACATAAGCATACTAAAAACAATATGTCTGGATGACTATATGTCAAGTATAGTAGACTTCCTATCATACATCTATATGTTGTTTGATCTACTAGTTTCCCAGCTTCATCAAGATCAAGTGAATTTGAGGAACCAATGGGACTAATTATACTCTTAGTGTTTTCAAAACCATACTTTTTAAGAATAACTTTAATATACATATGTTGGGATATATATGTTCTTTTTTGTTTTTGAGAAATTTGAAAACCTAGAAAATGTTCACTGAACCATCATAATCATTTCAAACTCAGATTTCATTAGATCCACAAAAGAATCAGTTAAATATTGTTGAGTTGAACAAAATATATTGTCATCAACATAGATTTGGAAAATAAAAACATTTTCCTTCTCTTTATTTATAAAAAGGGTTGGACCATCATTTCCCTTGGCATAGTTGTTTTTTAATAAAAAACTCGTAAGTTAATCATACCAGGCTCTAGGGGCCTGTTTGAGTCCATATGAAGTTTTTGTAAGTTTTAAAACATGTTCAAGATATTTTATGTCTTCAAAACCATGAGTTCGTTTAACAAAAACATCCTCTTGGACATATCCATTAATAAAAGCACATTTAACATCAATTTCAAAAATTGTAAAGTTGAAGAATTCTATGAAGGAAAGTAGAATACTTCTAGATTCGTGTATGGCTACTAGATCATAGGTTTCTTCATATTTTATCCCTTATTGTTTATTATAGCCTTTATCAACTAATCTAGACTTATTTATTCATATGATTCGATTTTCATCACACTAATTTCTAAAGACCCATTTTACTCCAATAATAGAATTTTCTTTAGGTCTTTCAAAAAAGTTCTATACTTTATTCCTTTTGAATTCATTTAGCTCATCATGTCAGGCTTTTATCCAATCGGCATCACCTAAATCTTCATTAGTGTTTTTTGGTTCTAATTGAGAAAGGAATACTAGATGTTCTACATCATTTCTTAAGGAACTACTAATAATTACGGGTTGATTTACATCACCAATGATATAATCACTGGGATGATTCTTAAGAAACAACTTATTTGGGATTTGTAAAACTACTTCATCAACATATGGTAGGAAATCGTCTAGGGTAAATTCATCAGAAATATTTTCTTGAACATTTTCCTTATCAGAAGGATTTTATATCAAGGGTTGACAATTATTTTTTGATAACACATCCAAAGATGTAGGTTGGGGTTGTTTAAAATCAAAAGGATCAGTTTCATGAAATTTAACATGTATTGTTTCTTCAATAATATTTTTTTATTAAAAACTCTATATGCCTTAGAAGTTGTTGAGTAGCCTAAGAAAATTCCTTCATCATATTTGGGTGTGAATTTAGGTAAATTATCTTTAGTATTTATGATGAATACTTTTCAACCAAATACCTTGAAGTAGGAAAGTCTAGGTTTTCTACCATTCCATAACTCATAAGGTGTTCTATTAAGAAAAGGTCTAATTAAAAATGGATTTATAATATAACAAGCAGTACATAGAGCTTCAACCCAAATGTTTTTAACTATTGAATATTCACTCAAAATGGTTCTTTTTATCTCTTGAAGAATTCAGTTTCTTCTTTCAACAACACCATTATGATGAAGAGTTCCTGGTGATGATAATTTATGAGTAATACCTTTTCTACTACAGAAATATTCAAAATTAGAATTTTGAAATTCCCCTCAATGATCACTATGAATAGTTCTCAATGGAAGGTTTTTCTCATTTTTAACTTGGGCTCTAAATATTTTGAAATAAGAAAAACCTTTTGATATCTTTTCTAGAAAATAGAACCATGTAAATCTAGTGTAATCATCAACTATGAAAAATACATAATATTTACCTCCAATACCTCTTGTTTTTGTTGGGACAAAAAGATTCATATGCACAAACATTAATGAATTAGTAGTTGAGACTTCACTGATTGATTTAAAACTTTATTTTTTATTTCATTCCAAATTGACAAGGATCACAAATTTTTGACGAACCAATTCTAAGCTCCGATAGATCCTTAACAAGTATCTTCTTAGAGAGTTTACATAGGTTCTTAAGGTTATGGTGTCACAAACTTATATGAAATAACCAAGACTGGTCTTCCATTGCACTAAAAAAGGTAGGTCTTGGCACATAAGGTATTCTGTGTTTAGTGTGTATACATTCTTTTTATTATGGGAAGAAAGAATACACTCTTCCTTATAATTGTGTAATAAGCACTTATCATTCCTAAAATACACAATGTAACCTTCATCACATAATTTTCTTATGATAATGAGGTGGTTCTTAAGACCTTTAACAAATAAAACTTTTGAAATCAATGTTTTTCCAGGAGGAACAATGTTACATATACCAACAATTTATCTCTGAGCATTATCTCTGAAAATTACTTTTCCACCCTTCATCTTGATAATCTTTTCAAAAAAAAATTTATTACTAATCATATGTCGGGAACACCTACTTTCCATAAACCATGTATTAATGTTTGTAACACCCCGACCCCAGTTACCTAGAGTCAGTGCATTGTTACATAACATTGGCATGATCGCAAAGGATCAAGTCTCGAAAGACCGATTAGTTTAGTAGTCTTGGAAACACTAGATATATTCATATGTCTTACATTACATCATAAGGTAAAAAAACTACAACAACATCTTGTCTTCATATCCCATCATACTATCCCTGCAGGTCATTCATAAATTATATCTTCACATCCTGGGAAAAATAAAACATTGAAAGGGGTGAGCTCAGATGCTCAGTAAGGATAAAAATATAGCAGAAGCTTTCATAGATAAGCATAAACACTTAAATCAATTTATAACTAAAACATAAACCTTTTAAACTTGAACTTCAGCATAATATGGGAAAGATAAAATGAAATAATTCCATTTACTTATTCACATGGATATTCTACTAGTCGAACAATCATATCAAATATCAATAACCACTTTCATAATGATGGAATGCATAATGCCAGACTATTATAACCACATAGCCAAGGCCTCATGCCAAGACTACAAATAAGATTTTGCCAAGGCCTTGTTCCAAGACACTAGTTTGTCTCATGAGACCTACCGATGCATCGAGGAGCTATAGTGAGCTCCACCCGTCACTTACTAGGTCCAATGCATTCCTCATATGAAAAGTTTTAAACATAACATAAACATTCATATTAAAACTAGCATACAAAATTTCAATACTTTATCCACAAACCATGAATGGTATAAAAATAGAACATCCACAGTCAAACATAACTCATTATATACGATATGGAAGATTGTATTGTATCATATTAACCTCAATCGAGAATAATGAAGGATATTGACACAGATGAAAAAAATCATCAAAACTATTAGAGAGAAATATCCCCCTTTTTTTGAAATCATTTAAAAGTCACACTATTTGTCAAGAAGCCATTTAAAAATAGATTTTTGAATTAAAGTGGACCATACCACTTTGAAACTTTTAAAAGGAGTTTTAATTTTAAAACATTAATGTCCATATAAATAAATCCTTAAAACCATTTTTAAAACATGGACATTAATGAGCAAGATTTAGAAGATAAGTCTTTAAAACATTTAAAAATGGTATTTTAGTTAGAGTTTCTAACCAAAAGAGAGACACTTGAATACAAATAATTGAGGTAATAAAAACGTTGTAATATCATTAGAATAAATGGATTCATGATATACTATGTCAAAGTACATTATATACACCACATAAAAGTGATTTGGTGTAAAACAACAAAGAAGTCTCAATGGAATGTAAATTGAGATGAAATCTCTCATAAAGGATGTATCCTTAGGTTAAGGATAAATCAACGACATAATTATGTGTGACAAATATAAATACACTTAATATGATTGTATATTCATTTTAAAACAATCAAAGGACATTCACACATATTCTAGTAAAAACAACACCAATGAATTGGATGTTTATCTCAAACAATAGAGATTGAGTAAAAATTACTCTTATCAAGTTCATACCGATGACTTGAGAATTTATCAATGGATTGATTATGTGTATAAAAAGTATATCCATATAAAGGGGAGTGGAAATTATTACATAATCAAATGAATAGTTATTCCACACATAATCTTGGAGTAAAATAATCAATTAAATATGCGTAAAGCCAAATGAGTGGAAATTGAAATTTCAAATTCCCATATCGATTTGGTAACTTATGAAACATGAACCCATGAAATAAGGATCATACAATTATGATGTAAATACCCATAAATTAATGTATATTACACAATGAATACAATCATGGGCAGTACACACACTACATGCAATAAATAAGTGGTGAACAATGGAAATCTCACTGAATTAAAAGTGAGATAAGAAACCCCTTGCTTTGTACTTTTTCCTTGGTCGACGGTAGGTTAACCTCCTGTATAATGGTGAAATAATTGTTATTGAATTATAAAAGAATCATTTACATTAATATGATATCATATATGATCTCTTAACATTGATTTGTTAATAGTATCTTAGTATTATCGTTATTTCAGGTGTTAACTTACTCATTTTCCTTTATATTCTTTGTTACGTAAGCCATGTTTTTTATGGATAGATTGTATCTTATTCATATCCAAAATCATATCAAGTCCTTAAACATTATTTTTAAAGCATCAAATGATAATTATACTTGAATGGATATGATGAAGAATGAATCTCATCGCTTTTGTGGAGACGGTAGTATGTACGTACGCACGAGCGACAATATCATTCTTTTGATGTTAAAATAATATATAATTGGGTGGTATATCATATAGACAGAATAATTATAATTTTATATTTATTATTTACATGAATTATACATCATTATTATACCCATCCAAATAATAATTTATTGAATGACAATTACACAACGACGTGGAGACGGTAATCCGTACGTACGCACGTATGGTGACATGTCATTCCAAGGATGGATAGAATACTGAATATGGTTGTACCATATTTATAATAATATTATAGTATATAGGAGATACTGGATTCATTATTTTATAATGGTAATAACAAAGAAATAAGAAGTTGAAGAAGAAAAGAATTTGAAAAAGGGTGGTAAAAACATTACCTCTTCTTCGGGTTCTTCCTTTTGATTTGATCAAAAGGGCTCCATAGGTTGGCTTTCTGATCAAACTAAGGCCTCTAGTTTGTATTGATGGAAGTTTAGAGAGTATTTGGGCAGGTTTTGGCCGAACCAAAAGGCTTTGAAGGTGTGAAGTAATGAGAAGGGGGAGTTCCCTTTTATAAGAGGGGTGAGGGGCACCTTTGGAAAAGCTAGAAATATTATTTTATAATAAATTAATATTCGGTTTCTAATGGCTCCAAAGTAGATTATTTAAGGTTTAAGGTGGGGATAGGTCTCAAAACACTCAACCAATAGAATTTAGACAGGTTTGGGTCATTATATTAACCTTATCTTTAAGTAATAACTCTTAGTTAATTAGTTTCCCTTTTACAATGTCTCTTTGTATTTTTATATTATATGCTTAATAAACATACTGTATACATCCAAGATACCCCCAAGTGGTCCATTAATGATACAACTATCATGATATAAGTCTCTTGGCTGAACCTTAGATTTTTAGGAATTTAATATCAATTAATAATATAATATTTGTTTTAAAAAACTATTTTATGTCAATTTTGACACTATTAAATACTTGATTTTTCTGAAACTCATAACAGCATTATTACTTCGAAAAAAGTCAATTAAATCAATACTAATATGTCATAGTAACCTATAAAATTAGTTTAATTCAATAAAAATCTCTAATTATATTTATTTGGTTATTTATAATGTCATTTATTTTAATTCTTTACTATTATGGTAATTACTACATCATCATTGTGTCATAAATAAATTAAATTATTTAATGTCTAAAAATTATAAATAAAATATCATTATGTAGTAAATCTTTTTATATTTCTAATGAATATTTATAATCAAATTTATCTTATGTGTAACTCTGTATTAAAAATGTTTTAGTAAATAACCTTTTATTTTAACTCTTTTAACTCTTCTTTGAATTAAATAATAATAAATGTCCTAATCTAATCCATGTGGACCTAAATGATAATAATTTATTCCTCAGGTTGTTTTTGGTTGATATACACTTATCCAATAGAATTAGGATATGTGTTAAGATAATATTAATATCATTTTTACCCTTAATTACCCTATTTACTTTTAACAATGGCAAATAAAAGTAAAAAGTTACTATTCCCCAAAAAATATTTTCATCTCAATGAACCACATTTTACTCCTTGATATTAACTGTGTCTCTCGGATTTTTGAAATTCCACTCACAGAAGCGGTAAAATTAAGTGTTATGAAAAATTTAGTTTTTTAACTACCACTTAGTGGTTTCATTATTCATCAAAAAATGAAAGTTTCCAGAAAATACCAAAAATTAGGCCTAAGATATATTTGATATTATGTATTCAAAAATGATGTCTATTTTACCAAATTCAAAACATATCAGTTGCATTAATTAATTTAAAAATCAATTCCCGTCGTCAAAACAAATAGCGTGTTTTTAAGAGATAATAACTATCATAAGATTGACACTTGTTTAAGTCTGGTTTATATGTGAAATCTCATCCAATGACCAAAATTATATTAAATTGTAAAAATATATTCTAAATATACTTTATAACCACTCAAATTAATAATTTATCACAATTAATTATTTTGATTAAAAAAGTTGTTTTTAATTAAAATTTAGTAATTTTCACTATTCATCAAAATATGAAAGTTATCTGAAAGTACCAAAATTTTACCCTAAGATAATTTTGATATTTCGAATCCAAAACTGAAGTCCATTTAGAAAGGTAAAATTTATAAAATTTCAAAAAAGTAGGTATTACTATTCATAACAGCTAGTTTGATTGGTTGTGGTGTGTTAGAATCTCGAAGTTGCGTACAATGCATGTCATTGAATTATTCAAAGGGAAACGTACCGTGGAAGCATGGGGTGTAACATTCTCCCCTTCTTCAATAAATTGTGTCCTCGCAATTTTTTTAATATTGGGCTTGAGAATATAATGGAATGTCCCACATCAGAAAAAGAGTCAATAAAACTATCACTTTAAAAGAAAGGAAGAGAGGTATAAAGGTCACCCAAGATAACCCATACTAGGATTCCATGTAAGAAAACATGGATATGGACGATAAACTAAGTGTTCGGTTCTAATGGAGAGGGATAGAAAACATGATCAGGAGAAAGTTAACAATAAGAAAATCACAAACTTCTGTTGGGACAAACGGTCCTTAGTCTCCCAGTAGGAAAAGTAAACGGACAACATTTTTTTGTTTTAAGTTACATTGCATAAGGACGAGGAAATAATTTATGATATTGACTAAGAACACAAAGAGATATACATACTTTTTAAGTAGAGTTTCATTCTTTAATAACTGTTTACCAGTAACTCATTTTTTTTGAACAATTAGTATCCAAGAACACTTGGTCACAATGGAAGAGATAGAATAAACTTCTATAGAAATACATGGTCCACACAGGATAAACTATATATTTACCTTGTCATTAGAGATTAATCAAAACCAAAATAGTTAGTATAATATCTGATGATCCCCCAAATGGATATTCCATTAGAGAAAAAAACACTAATCTTAATTTCTTAAATTAAACCATCAATACCCCAAAGATAAATAAATACAATTCAATAATCAATTGTCCTTAAAATCCTTCAATATAATCCAAACTAATATTTAAAACCAAAACTTATAAGAATGTAGTCTTCCATGTTAAATTGTATCTCCAAATGACATTAATTACTCTTAAAGTCACATACTTAAAAGTAATTAACCTAATCATTTCCATAAATAACCCAAATCACTATAAATCCACAATAAAAACATAGATAAAAATCCACCATTACTCCTCAAATGAAATCCCATACTATTCTATTTTCCTTGGGCATATAGTGTTCACAACAAAGCGAACAACTTCCAAAATAACATTTAGCACTTAATCACCAAATCATTTTCCTATACTAAGGGTATTCATTTGATGAGACATAAGATCCCAAATAAAATTATTATTGATCAATAAAATCATTTAACTAAAAATAATAGTCACACTAACCAGGGACTTCATGTAGTCCAGTGGTAGGCGATAATTCCCAATCGCACTTTGGTTGTGGGTTAGATTCCCACTGATTTGTCTGACACGACGGGTTGTCACACGGTCTGTGTGTTTTCCTTTTTCAAATACTATATTTTATAACATTACCAAAATGATATAAATTCCTCAAAATAACAATAAAATAATTTAACCACAAATCTTATCTCATACTTTGCTTTTTCATCCCAAATTATAATAACTTATAATTGCCTCAAACCCAACGATCATATAAAACCAAATGGTTATTTATAACTATATCCAAAACTGAAAAGATAATTCTTCCTCAAATATCATTCTCACATGGAAGACTACAGGGTTAAAAATACAAGAGAAAATTATTCCAAAGTAAACTCATCAACAAGGAGCACTAATACTTTTTAAACATTTCTCCAACCATTTATTTCCACATAGCTTCTTCTTTGACCAAGAAAATATCCTATAGAATAGGGCATTCACTCGGGTAATGGCCAGGTCCCCTATATTTACGGCAAATGACTGTAAATGGACTCTTGGGACCATTTATATCTTCTTCCATAGTACTCTTCATTTTTCTTCGGCAATTGTTCACATTATGTCCTTCCTTCCTGCACATAAAGCATTTCTTTGCCCCATTGAGACACTTTCCTGGGTGTCTCCTTCCACATTTCCTGCATGATAGAAATTGAGTATTCCTTTCTCCATGGTCTCCACTGTTGGAGCTCTTATCATTCATCACCTTTCTCTTCTTTGTTGAGTTCAAGAATTGGTTAATATATATATTATTGATCATATTTTTGGAAAATTGATTTGGCATAAAGACGATATCTTTTACGCCTATCAACATTCCATTTTGTTGCTCATTGCCACCATCGTTCCCACCTTTTACATCATTCTCAAAGTCACTATGACTTCCTCGGAATCCAGCCATTGACTAAAACCAGAAAGTATTATGTGAGTAACAATAGTCATAAAATCATTTAGAGATTAACATGTCACCATATTCTCAATTTGAAACACATTAGGATTAACCAAGGTTATTTACTCTCATATTATATATTTAATACTTCAAATCAGTTAGTAAAGAAAATGTAAATTATCCTAAGCATATCCCCCAGGAGTGTCGTAACCAAGAGTGTAGCAAGGCCCTTTGTCATGCACCAGTTCTCGTTCGAGTCTAGCTCAAAGCGGTGTTTTCAGGTTTTACCCCTAGGTACATTTGTGCCAGAGCCGCCTCTACCTGCTCGTATCCAAACAGGGATGTATTGCTCGGAAAACTCACAAAATCTCTACAATACCAAAATTCTAGGAAGTTCTTCTATACTAATCCTCAAAGTTCATCTTAAGTTTATGTGCTCTAGTCAGAGTTTATCTAAATCTAGCTTCCAAGGTTTGTACTAAACTTCCTCTGATACCAAATGTAACGCCATGACCCCAGTTACCTAGAGTCGGTGCATTGTTAAATAACATTGGCATGATCACAAAGGATCAAGCCTCGAAAGACTGATTAGTTTAGTATTCTTGGAAACACTAGATATATTCATAAGTCTTACATTACATCATTAGGTAAAACAAACTACAACAACATCTTGTCTTCATATCCCCTCATACTATCCCTGTAGGTCATTCATAAATTACTTCTTCACATCCTGGGAAAAATAAAACATTGAAAGGGGTGAGCTCAGATTCTCAGTAAGGATAACAATATAGCAGAAGTTTTCATAGATAAACCTAAACACTTAAATAAATTTATAACTAAAACATAAGCCTTTTAAACTTGAACTTAAGAATAATATGGCAAAGATAAAATGAAATAATTCCATTTAATTATTCACATGGATATTCTACTAGTCGAAAAATCACATGAAATATCAATAACCACTTTCATAATTATGGAATGCATAATGCCAGACTATCATAACCACATAGCCAAGGCCTCGTGCCAAGACTACAAATAATATTTTTCCAAGGCGTTGTTCCAAGACACTAGTTTGTCTCATGAGACCTACCGATGCATCAAGGAGCTATAGTGGGCTCCACCCGTCACTTACTAAGTCCAATGCATTCCTCATATGAAAACTTTTAAACATTACATAAACATTTATATTAAAACTAGCATAGAAAATGTCAACACTTTATCCAAAAACCATGAATGATATTAAAATAGCACATCCACAATCAAACATAACTCATTCGATACAATATGGAAGTTTGTATAGTATCATACTAACCTTAATAAAGAATAATGAAGGATATTGACATAGATGAAAATAATCATCAAAACTATTTGAGAGAAATATCCCCCTTTTTCTTGAAATCATTTAAAAGTCACAATATTTGACAAGAAGCCATTTAAAAATAGATTTTTGAATCAAAGTGTCCCATACCACTTTGAAACTTTTAAAAGGAGTTTTAATTTTAAAACTTTAATGTACATATAAATAAATCCTTAAAACCATTTTTAAAACATGGACATTAATGAGCAAGATTTAGAAGATAAGTCTTTAAAACATTTAAAATGGTATTTTAGTTAGAGTTTCTAACCAAAAGAGAGGCACTTGAATACAAATAATTGAGGTAATCAAAACTTTGTAATATCATGAGAATAAAGGGATTCATGATATACTATGTCAAAGTACATTATATACACCATATAAAAGTGATTTGGTGTATAACAACAAATAAGTCTCAATGGAATGTAAATTGATATTAAATCTCTCATAAAGGTTGTATCCTTAGGTTAAGGATAAATCAACGACATAATTATGTGTGACCAATATAAATACACTAAATATGATTGGATATTCAGTGTAAAATAATCAAAGGACATTCACAAATATTCTAGTAAAAACAACACCAATGAATTGGATGTTTATCTCAACAAATCGAGATTGAGTAAAAAATACTCTTATCAAGTTCATACCGATGATTGAGAATTTATCAATGGAGTGATTATGTGTATAAAAAGTATATCCATGAAAAGGGGAGTGGAAATTCTGACATAATAAAATGAATAGTTATTCCACACATAATCTTGGAGTAAAATAATCAATGAAATATGCGTAAAGCCAAATGAGTGGAAATTGAAATTTCAAATTCCCTTATTGATTTGGTAACTTATGAAACATGCACCCATGAAAGAAGGATCATACAATGATGATTTAAATACCCATAAATTAAATTATATTACACAATTAATACAATCATGGGTATTACACACACCAAATGCAATAAATAAGTGGTGAACAATGGAAATCTCACTGAATTAAAAGTAAGATAAGAAACCCCTTACTTTGTACTTTTTCATTGGTCGATGGTAGGTTAACCTCCTGTATAATGGTGAAATAATTTTTATTGAATTATACAAGAATCATTTACATTAATATGATATCATATATGATCTCTTAACATTGATTTGTTAATAATATCTTAGTATTATCGTTATTTCGGGTGTTAACTTACTCGTTTTCCTTTATATTCTTTGTTACGTAAGTCGTGTTTGTTATGGATAGGTTGTATCTTATTCATATCCAGAATTATATCAAGTCCTTAAACATTATTTTTGAATCATCAAATGATAATTATACTTGAATGGATATGATGGAGAATGAATCTCATCGCTTTCGTGGACACGGTAGTCCGTACGTATGCACGAGCGACAATATCATTCTTTTGATGTTAAAATAATATATAATTGGGTGGTATATCATATAGACAGAATAATTATCATTTTATATTTATTATTTATATAAATTACACATCATTATTATACCCATCCAAATAATAATTTATTGAATGACAATTACACCACGACGTGGAGACGGTAAGCCATACGTATGCACGTATGGTGACATGTCATTCAAAGGATGGATAGAATACTGAATATGGATGTACCATATTTATAATAATATTATAGTATATAGGATATACTGGATTAATTATTTTAAAATGGTAATAACAAAGAAAGAAGAAGTTGAAGAAGAAAAGAATTTGAAAAAGTTTGGTAAAAACATTACCTCTTCTTCAGGTTCTTCCTTTTGATTTGATCAAAAGGGCTCCTTAGGTTGGATTTCTGATCAAAATAAGGCCTCTAGGTTGTAGTGAGGGAAGTTTAGAGAGTATTTGGGAAGGGTTTGGCCGAACCAAAAGGCTTTGAATGTGTGAAGTAATGAGAAGGGCGAGTTCCCTTTTATAAGAGGGGTGAGGGGCACCTTTCGAAAGGCTAGAAATATTATTTTATTATAAATTCATATTCAGTTTCTAATGGATCCAAAGTAGACTATTTAAATTTTAATGTGGGGATAGGTATAAAACCACTCAACCAGTAGAATTTAGACAGGTTTGGGTCATTATATTAACCTTATCTTTAAGTATTAACTCTTAGTTAATTAGTTTCACTTTTACAATGTCTCTTTGTATTTTTATATTATATGGCTAATAAACATACTATACACATCCAAGAGACCCCCAAGTGATCCATTAATGATACAACTATCATGATATAAGTCTATTGTCCAAACATTAGATTTTTAGGAATTTAATATCAATTAATAATATAATATGTTTTTTAAAAACTCTTTTATGTCAATTTTGACACTATTCAATAATTGATTTTTGTGAAACTCATAACAGAATGATTACTTCAAAAAAAGTCAATTAAATAAATCCAAATATGTCATAGTAACCTATAAAATTAGTTTAATTCAATAAAAATCTCCAATTATATTTATTTGGGTATTTATAATATCAATTATTTTAATTTTTTACTATAATGGTAATTACTGCATCATAATTGTGTCATAAATAAATTAAATTATTTAATGTCTATAATTTATAAATAAAATATCATTATGTAGGAAATATTTTTATCTTTCAAATTAAAATTTGTAATCTAATTTATCTTATGTGTAACCCTATATTAAAAATGTTTTAGTAAATAAACTTTTATTTTAACTCTTTTAACTCTTCTTTGAATTAAATAATAATAAATGTCCTAATCTAATCCAAGTGGACCTAAATGATAATATTTTATTCATAAGGTTGTTTTTGGTCCCAATACACTTGTCCAATAGAATTAGGACATGTGTTAAGATAATATTAATATCATTTTTACCCTTAATTACTCTATTTACTTGTAACCGTGGTAAATAAAAGAAAAAAGTTACTATTCACCAAAAAATTATTTTCATCTCAATGAACCACATTTTACTCCTTGATATTAATTTTGTCTCTCGAAGTTTTGAAATTCCACTCACAGAAGCGGTAAAATTAAGTTTTATTAAAAATTCAGTTTTTTAACTACCACTTAGTGGTTTCACTATTCATCAAAAAATAAAAGTTTCCAGAAAAATTCCAAAAAAATAGGCCAAAGATGTATTTGATATTATGAATTCAAAAATGATGTCTATTTTACCAAATTCAAAACATATCAGTTTCATTAATTAATTTAAAAAATAATTCCCGTCGTCAACACAAATAGCTTGTTTTTAAGAGATAATAAATATCAAAAGATTGACACTTGTTTAAGTCTGGTTTATTTGTGAAATCTCATCCAATGACCAGCATTGTATTAAATTGTAAAAATATATTCTAAATATACTTTAAAACCACTCAAATTAATAATTTATCACAATTAATTATTTCCATTAAAAAAGTAGTTTTTAATTAAAATTTAGTAATTTTCACTATTCATCAAAATATGAAAGTTATCCGAAAAGTACCAAAATTTCACCCTAAGATAATTTTTTTATTAAAAATCCGAAACTGAAGTCCATTTTGAATGATAAAATTTATAAAATTTCAAAAAGTAGGTATTACTATTTATAACAGTTATTTTGATTGGTTGTGGTGTGTTAGAATCTCGAAGTTGCGTACAATGCACGTCATTGCATTATTCAAAGGGAAACGTACTGTGGAAGCTTGGGGTGTTACAATATTGGTACTTTATTTATTTTCTAGAAAGTAAAAGTCTTAGACTTTCAGAACCCAAACTTTCTTGGATCTGGAAATTTTAGAAAAAAAATATCAGGTATCCACATTTTCCAAGAAAAATAAGATTTATAAAAACATAAAGACTGGGTTTTGTTTAAAGAAAATTTTTTCACCAATGTCCACCACACTGACATTTAGTGCAGAATGGAGCACTTTGAGGAACAAAATAGTTATTACTATAAACTGGATTAGAATGAGTATAACCAAATCCAGAAATATGCCTTTGATGTCGAATTTGGGAATACATCTTGTCAGAATTTTTATTACGAGAGGTAAGGTATGACAAACACTTCCTCAAGAAAAATATTCATGACTTTAGTTTAATAACCAACCTTTAATCCTCAAAAACTTTAGTTTTAGAAATAGAGTTAGTCTCTAAAATATTTTTTGTTGAAATTATATTTTCAAGATCCTTAGAAATTTTATCTTTCTCAAAATTAACTTCCTCAAAGTTTTTGGAAATACATTTAAAATCAAAAAAAATCTTATCAATATATTTATAATGATTTAATACTTCTTTAGTTTAAATAAAAATTATAAAATTTGACTTATCATGCTTTTTCTTGAGTTTATAATTTTCATTCTCAAGAAGTTTAGAAAATCTAGATACTTATTTATTAGTTGGTAATATATTATATTCATCAGAAGAATATTCTTCATCTGAATATTTATAGTATTTATAATCATTATAATATTCATTCAAGGATACGTTTGTAATAGATTCAGCGTTGTGTACCTTGGCCATTAGAAAATTATTTTCAATGGGTAGACTGGCTTTTACACCAAGATTCTTCTGAATAAAATATTTATACTCTGAGGATTCATTAGAAGAGTCAACACCATTGGTATTCTATCTGTCATTGGCTTTCAAAACATTCTTTGCTTTAAACTTATAGTACTTTTTTCTATTCCTCTCAGAATGATTTTCCTTTTTATCATTTTTCTTAAGCATAGGAAAATCTGACCTTATATGTCCTGCTCTTTTTCATTCATAACAAGTGACTTCCGATTCTTTCTTGTCATTTCTTTCTTTCTTATTAAATCTATACTGGATTTCTTTCTTTCCAACTATCATATTCATCCTTCGAGCAATATTACCTAGTTCATTCTTAGTATGTTCACTTTCACTAGATTCAGATAAAACAATTACTTTCTTAGACATAGATTGTGTAACCCTTTCAAGATTTTTGGATTTAGTAATAGTAAAGGCTACACTTCCATTACCATTTTTCTTATTATTCATATTAGCATCTATTTTCATTCTTCTCTCATGTTGAAGAATAGTTCCCAAAATCTCATCAAGTATAACTTGATATACTTTCCTATTCTCATCAAAATCTATTATCTTATATTCCCACTCAATAGGTATAATATCTAAAATATTTTCCATAAGTTCTCCATCCTCTAAAACATTCTCAAACATAGATTGTAAACAATTAACAATAGTCATAATCCTTCATTGAACTTTACATACCGATTCTCCATAAGGAAATAGAAATCCATGATATTCTTCCCTAAGCATAGATCTTCTAGTTTCTATAACTTTGGATGTATCAAAATGAGTAACCTCTAATTTCTTCCAGATACATTTAGCATCTTCACAAGAAGAAATATGACTATATATATTCTTGGTCATGGATCACAACAAAGTATTACATAACTTGTAGTTTAATTGATATTCTAACTTTTCCTGATCGATGAAATTTCGGACATCCATTTCAAGAATCTTGTAATCTCTAAAAATCATAACAAAGTTGTCCACTCCTATATTAATAAAAAAAAGTCTTCATAAAATCTCACCAATATTCATAATCATTCCCATCAAATATAGGTGGTCTAGTAAGATTTATATTGTCAATCGAACCAACATTTATTCCTGCCATCAAAACGAAATATATTTCCATATAATCTTGTTAATAGTAAAAGTTTGTAAACATGGATAAAAATCCCTAATAAATAAAAATATTTAGAATAATGAAAACTTGACAAAAAAAATTATATGTGTATATATGTATTTTAGAGACCTCATTTGATACAAATTGTAGGATCGAAATATAAATGTAGAGGATCAATTACAAGAGAGGGGTGAATTGTAAGTTTAAAAAAATTCATTTTTAATTTTAATGAAAACTATTTTTAACAAAGATAAATAATGTAAATTCACAAGTCCTCTTTTATTTATACTAAATTTCTAGGTTCAGGAAATGTGGTTCTTGAAATGAAACTTTTGGAATGTTTACAAGAAAAATATTCTACCTTAAAGCATGTAGAATATAACTTATCAGAATATACATAAGTATAAGAAAGAATAATAAGTTTATACTTTCTTCCACTATGAAAATAAAACAGAAATAAACTTGAAACAAAACAAGTAACAAATATGAATTCTATTAACTCAAAGAGTAGGCTACCTAACAACCTTGGATAAAGGTCCCTTGATTTATACTTTTAAGAAAGTTTTTCCTACCCATACTAGGATAATACTTCAATATAAATATCAAAATATGTCTTGTTATCCCCATAAACCCTCCAAATTTAAGGTATTCAGCACATCTGTCTTTCTATCCCTGCAAGTCCTTGATTATACACAGAAAAAATCGGAGTCGCACGAAGCAAGATGAACAGTATGTTCAGTACGCACAAGGAATAAGAGTATCTCTCTCTAGAAATCACCTTAGTAGCATCCAATATCTAGAGTGATCAACATGTATTGACCTCAGTCAAATGGTCTCCTATTTATTGGAACTTCTCCAACAGTCATCTCCCTCCTCCAACAATCATATTTTTCCTTTAATTCTTGAGGGACATGTACCTGTGTCTCTCAAACCAAGGTTATATAGAAACAGAATGTATGATATCATTTCATTACTATAACAAGTATAATAAAAATTAGTTTGCTTAAAAATTCTAATTTTTCATAGTTTAATGAAAAATAAAGTTCAGAGTCTAACCAAATAATCATTTGGGGACAATAAATCATGGATCTTAAAATTATGTCTTCTAAATAATTCATAACCTAAATTCCATAGATTTTAGAGTTTGAATTCCAATGAATTCAAATTATGAAGTCTAAGGAATTCAGAGATTGAATTCTGAGGAAATTGGGAGTCTGAATTTTGAGGAATTCGGAGTCTGAATTTTAGAGAATGTAGAGTCTGAATTTTAGAGAATTCGGAGTCTGAATTTCAGAGAATTCAGAGTCTGAATTTCAGAGAATTCATATTCTGAGTTTCTAAGAATTCGGAGTCTGAATTTCAGATAATTCAGAGTCTCAATTTCAAATAATTCAGAGTCTAAATTTCATAGAATTAATAGTCTCAATTTCAGAGAATTTGGAGTCGTAATTTCAGTGAATTCGGAGTCTGAATTTGGAACCTGAAAATAGGATACTCTATATCTAAAAAATTATAGGATTCCAAGGTTTTAGATGTGAACCCCATTTTTATACTTAAGAATAAAATGATTTAGATTTATAGAAACTATAAAATGAACAATGAAAACATAGGTAAGGATAAATTTCCTTGGGGAAGTAAAGTTTTCCTTATTAAGATAATTCTTAGGGAAAATATAATTTTCCTTAAGATATAGTGTTTGTGATTTTCAAAACATAGAGGAATGGAAAAGTCATAAGGAAACCGTATTGATGCAACAACTCTTACTTTAATAATGGTTTCATCACCTCCAGAAACAAAACCATTATATAAATATCATAAAAATTCATCATATACGTGTTTATAGTAATCCATAAAATTTTGAGATAGGAAATAAAAAAAACCGTTCCAGGAGAAGGTAGTTCATATGTATGCTTGAAAATTGTTACACATTTTCTTATTGGGTTGAAAGAACAAAAATTAAATGATATATTATCATTAAAGAATCATTTTTATGTATCGTATATGACATATTTTTATGAAACTCATCATTAATACCTTCCATGTAAAGTGATAATGAATCACATCGCTTCGTGTGGTGATAGTCCACTGTACATGTCAAAAATGTTATCGTAATCCCACAAAATGGGAAGCTTAAATGTGTGTTTGATATAAAAATTATAGAATTAAAATAAAATCATAAATATCAGATATATATATATATAATTTATAAATAATAAATCTATCCTCATTACTATCCTTGAGAGGTGGTAAAGTAAAAAACAAATGACATCAGTTCGTGAGGTGGTTGTCGGTTGTACCCACGAATGATGATTCTATAACACTTTTTATAGAAGTGGATGTGGTTTTATGAAATTAACTTGACATCAAAAAATCTCACAATATTTATTATACAAATTTTATTAGATAAGTATGATATAATAAGAATTTATTGGGGTGGAGGAAGAAATAATAAATTCTTGTTGACAAACGTTACCTCTTCTTTGGGTATACTCTATGTTTTCTCTAAAAACCTTACTAGGAAAGATTTATGTCTGAAATAAGGCTTATAATAAGATGGTAGGAATGATTTGGAATTTATTTTGGTAGGTATTGGCCAAAACCAGAAGTTTTTAGGAGGTGAATAATGGAGAAGATGAGTGGCCTTTTATAAGTGGTGGAAAGGACACACTAAGTGTTTTTAAAAGAATTGAGTGCTTCCATCTTTTCTATATGTCAAGGGTGTCCAAAATGGACCATTATTGAACCTTATACATGTAATGGTATAAATATGGAAATATAATATTTTTTCTAGAATCTTATAAGATATTCTTACACTTATATGTTTTTTTAACCCCAGGTAAACCCATTTTTACCTTGATTATGGAAACTGATTTTTACTCCATTCACAATTTATTTCTGTCAGTAAGTAAGTTTAAATTATTAGATATTATAAATTATTATTATTATAAATATTTAATCCATTGTTATGAATTCTGTTCACATAAGTGGAAAATTTAAATTTAAAATTAATCATGTGGATGTTATAAGATAGCAGGGTTTTAAAGATAAAATAATCAAAAACATTACAAAGTTTTTATATAAAATTTCAACATGAAATTGATTCCAATGAACTAAATCAGATTAATGTTTGAATAATTTAAATAATTATACTTTAAAACCAATTTAAAAAAATATCATTATAAAAAATTTAACCAAGCGACATTTTTCAATTAAAATTTAGCATTTTTCAGTATTCACCAAAAAAATAAAACATTTCAAAAAAAATAATATAAATTAACACTAAGATAATTTTGATATTATGAATTAAAAAATTAATATTATTTTAGAAAATTAATTTTCTAAAATTTTCAGTGAATTAATTTTATTATTGGTCATAAAAACCGTTTTTTTACAAAATATTATTTTTGTAACATATAAATACTTTACCAAAAAATTTGTATTTTATCATAAATATATTTTCATTAAATAAAACCATTAGACATAATATTTAAATAGTATTTATTACTATTCATATTAGTAATTTTAATTTATATGTTTTAATGGTCATGTTTAAATAACTAAATTAAAAATATATCATGGTTTTGTTAAAACTCAGTGTTGTGTGTAATGTAAGCAAAGAAAGTGTTGCGTGTAGAACAAGAATAACTTAGTGTTGTTTATAATTGAAGCATAACTTGTTCTATAATTCAAGGAAATCTTTCAAGTAAATTTAATTTCTAAAAAAATCATAAATACTCAAGGATTTACAAAATGGGTGGGCATTAATACTTGAGGAGTGGTATTTTTGGGTTAAGATGTTGATTATTTTATACTATAAGCCAACTACTTTTGGGTTACATTGATTATAAAAAATGATTGATAATTTATGATTACAGGATTATTTAAGGCCATTAAATCCCTAAAACACCTATATGGAGATTAAATATTAAGATATTTTAGGCACTTTTCCTAAAATGTTGACCCATTACCTTATTTTACCTTTAACGTGGTAAATAATTTTTATCTCATTAACTTATTTTTTCCGAAAAATTAAATTTTCCTTATTACCTAATTTGGAACTTATGATTTCAAATATTAAATACATTTTTCATTAATTAAATTATAATGGTGACGAAAACTAATTCTAAAATAATAAATTTATAACGCATAAATAAAATTATTAGGAAAGATATAAGTTAGGTTGAAAGATTTTATGCATAGGGTCATAAATAAAAAATTTATGTTTTTAAATTATTTATATTAATCCATAAATAAGTTATTTTTCAATAAAATAGTATTCATAAAATTTTATATTATGATTATATAATGATTGTGTCATAAATGTTATTGTATTTTTAGTAATTTTATTTTCACTATCCATCCAAATATAAAAGTTTTTAGAAAAATTGGAAAATTTAACACGAAAATAAATTCAAATTTATCATTCCACAAATCAATTCTTTTTTTAAAGATAAAATTATAAAATTATATATTTTTTTAAATGAATAAATATAATATAAATAAAAGTTTTTTTATTAAAGAAAAAGGCCTTTTAAACATGAAGTGTTTTTAATCATATTTCATATCAATTACTAATTAAATGTATTTTAATCTATTGGTTTTTAAATATATAAAATGTAAAATACATTAATATTGTTCAATTTAGTTTATTAACATAAAAATATATGATATATAGAAAATTTTAACTCTTTAAAAAATTGTTCTTTTAACGAAAAATGGTTTTAATAACTTCAAACCATTATATTTATTTAATTAATTGGTATTAAAAAACATAAAATTATTTTCTAAAAAAACACACTCTGAATCTATTTATTATAGATTTAGGATCTCTATTCATGTTGGGTTTTTTCCATCCCCTGTTACATTGACAATATCATTGTTTTTTCTCTAAGAACTAAGATTGTAAACTGGGTGCGCCTCTTCGTGAGGTAGTCGATAAAAAATGGGGCTCTCCGTTCTTATCATGTTTTCTTCACATTAGAAAAATAATTTTCCACACAATTTTATTACTGTTATGAATCCTTAAACTCTAACATCATTTTTTAAAAGATGTATGACCGTAATAATCATCCCTCAATAAACTAAATTGTAAGACCCTTAACTTTTAAAATAATGATACACAAAACATATCATGTCAAAAACCCATAAAGAGTGGCATGATAAAATTATAATTGTTTACTCGGTATTTCAACCCCCCCCCCCATTATGACTTAGGAATAATTTATAGCATAATTGAATAAAAGAAAAAAATATTGTGAGGTACACCATATAACCCTATAAAAAATAATGATTTTCCTATTGGAACCATTATTCTATAAAAATATAAGACTAGAATTTATACCTCTAAATCCTCATGTATATTCACAAAAGTTTATGTTACATCTATTCCCCTAAGAAATTTTTTAGTAGTTAATATTGTAATCATTAGATACATTAATCCTTTTTTAATATCCTTTCTCTCAAAAAAAGACATCATTTCTTAAGAGTTTTAATTTCCAAGAACATCCCATGTTTAGTAGTAACGTGTATATTCAGCTCTGAGGAACACCTCAACTTGGTAATTTTCATTGTTCCATATTGAAATATATCAACCAGAGGAATGATTTTAGCCTAGGGATAAGTTCCCCGCATCCCACAACACTTATAATATCATCATGATAGAACCTATTTTCTGAATATAGTTTGTGGTCATTCTTGATGAACCTATTTCACTCCCTTAATTATATATTCAAATATTTAAATTTATTATTTACAAAATCCATAAACTAGATATTAAAGTGGATATAAATACCCTTAATGTTATTAATTTAGGCATCAAGCCCATGTTCCGATAAAGTATGTGAAACCTTATTATTAAACCTTTATTGGTCCTCATCGCGTAACCCTAACTCTATAACACCTTGGGTTTGATTATTATTAACTTAAATTGTGTCCACTAGCCTGTGGGATTATCTATATATTTATTGTTATTTCCATTAATATTGTGTCATCTCACCCTTTTTAGATAGACCATCCAAAAAGTTTTCAAAATGATATCTAACTGTAAATATTAGTTACCTTTTGTTTGAGGACTATGATCATAAATTACATTAACATTTTTGTGGATGTATATATTGGTGGATTCCCACACTCATTCACTTTGGGTTAATATTACCTTCATATTTGACACATAACAACACCTGTCATCTTTTTTTAATGATAACTAATCATTAACTTCATTAACTTTTTTGTCTACTCATTATAACAATAAATTTCATGCCCCTACCCAAGATACTACATATGTTTCCATCATGGGGAAATCATTTATGTTTTTTCATTATCACCCCTACTACATAGTATACTACCTCATCATGTGTTCATAGTTGTCTAACCTTAACCACTATCTACAATAGTTATGATTGTAAGAACCTAAACTACCTCGGAGAAGAGACATAGTACTTTCTTGGTTGAAACCCTATAAAGGGAGTCCTAAAAAGGTATTTTTTTCCTCACAAACTATGAAATTCACATGACTTGGTTAAACATATCATTTGAAAATGTAAAAGGTGTCAAACATGGCATGTTGAAAACTCACAAATAGTGTTCTAAGAAAAATATGGGTTTTCCTCTACGCATCCCCCATATGAGTTATATTATAGAAGTGGGTTCCCATGACCCAAAATAAATATTACCATTTTAATATTATATCATATATATAGTGAGTTATTAATTATGAACACTTACCATAATAATATTGATATTTCTATATCCATTATTTAGATGGTAATGTCTATAGATTATTTATTATATCAAAAGGTTATAACATTTCTCGTTATATAATGAGAAACTCAAGATACTATGACATTAATCCCAAACATATGTCATATGGTATAGACACATCATTATTAATGGACATAGATAATGTTTGACAGACAGGTTTTAGTTGCACATAATCATTGAGACATTTATTCATGAATTTTTCACTTCGTTATCTTGAGTAAATGATATTGTGAGGACTAAACATATAAGAAGTAGACCACATGTTTCATGGTTAATTGTTTATTTTTATTTATGAACACATATATTGGTATTCGAAAATGAGGTTATTATCGATCTTTACAATTTTATTTTTTACTTTTACAAAATATTAAAACAATGTAACTTATATCATATAGAGTTAGCTTGTATTGGGTGTGTCATTGGTGGTATTACATTAATTGATTAATCATGAAAAAAAATTCTTTTTCAAAAGTAAGTGAAATCCCAAGCCCAGTTCATGAGGATAGCAGTGCCATTACTAAATTTAAGTCCATGGTAGAATAATTGTTTTTTATCCAATTAGGTCAAGAAACTATAAAATGGGAATGGATGATGACACAAAGGATGTGTCCCTCATTATGAGATATCATAAGGAAAAGATATTATATTACACAGTGTGTGTTTATATAAAACATTTTCATTTCTATAACTTTTCCTTATCCCCTTATAGGACTTAATGGTTTTCTAGACTCCACTTCAATTCTATGAATATTATTCACTAATATCGAGATAAGGTCATAGGGGGTCACACACTTAAAATATTCAAAAGTCTAGGACTATTTTAATGAATATGAGTAGAGGACATGGAGGGCCCCACCATGGCATTTGATTGATTTCCAGGAATACATGATCACCATGAAATAAATATATTCATATTATTCAACCCTATAAAAATTGGTATATAATATATTTTTTAAAATTATTCAACAATTATTAAGTTAATATATGAGAAAATATTTAATGAATGTGTATTATTTTAATAATAATGGTTTATTTAATTTTTGTGAGAATGAAGAGTTGAGTTAATGAATCACTTTAATCATGTCATATATTTTATTACAATACAAAAAAATTTATGAAAAATAAAATGAAGTTTTTGAAATAATTAGTTGGTCTTAAGGAACCATTAACATTTATTTAGTGTGAAATTAATATTCATGGGTCAGGGTACCTTTTCCATGTATTTTTTAACTCACAATATATGTAAAATGAGGCTCTCGTTTGGGTTAATAATCAATGCATGAATTTGAATTATCCTCCCTCCTCCTTCCCACATCCAATACTGAGAAACAACTTATCCAATAAATTGTCCCAATTTCTTCTTTAAGGATTAATGGATCAACATCATGGTAATCTTCAAGACATCAATGGAATCACCAGATCTCTATACTATAACATGAATTAAAATGATCGATGATCCTTTAGAATTTATAATTTTGTGTCGATGATATAGATGGATCTCAATATTATTCCCTCATGTAAGAGTCACTGGTGAAGTGTGGTTTCATATACATCTTCTAATCGAATGGGGTATTTTTGGATTTAATTTTTCATGCTTAAAATATTTATGTGAGATCCAAAAATTTCATACTGGGATTTGAATCATCAAATATGAAGTAGTTATATTAATCTATGGCAAAAAAATTCAAATACCCATCCCATTCACATCCACTGTGCACACCAGTACCTTCAATGTTTAGGAAATAGATAAGTAATAAAACAAAAAGGAAAGACAAAAAACTTATGGAACCCATCATAAAGCCCCGTCAAAAGAAAAGTTTTGATCATTAGGTCTTTCCACATATGAAAAAATCATATATACTTTTTCTTCTTCCAATGTATTGGTTCAAATGACTTGTGTGAAAAGCAAGAATGTGTGATCTTAGGGAACCTGATCCCTCCTAAACATTGGAATCCTCAGTCCAAAATACCTCATTCATGACCCCCATCATGCCGAGTCACTCATTTCTGATAATTGAGTGAAATAAATTTAATCTATGGTTATTGTACATATTATAAAAAATTTTGTCTAGTTATATTAACCCTAAAGTATACTCAAAGAAGGGAATCATATCTCGTATATGAAAGAGCTATCCTCATCTTACAGATATGGTATAGATGCCTCTATATCTGACCTGCCTATATCTGTCTAAGTGAATATGCTCTGGACGAGGCTAAATACCATATTTCATTATCTCACTGACTTAACCCTTTGTATACAGATGGAAATTATGTCTCTATATTCATCTACTATATAACCATCAAATTGTGAGTGTCTAAAATATAATGGATTGATTCACAAATTGACTCAATAGTTAAATATTAAGATTTACTATATTCATCCACGTATAATGTTCAAGTGGATTAATTTTTCATGATATCACTATTAACTTGTTTCATATGTTATCATAGAGAAATTATTGAAGCAAGATTTAATATTGTTAAAAGTTAAATCAAAACAAATATTCCATATTATCTATTGATCAAAATGAAGGAGAATGTTAAGCGGCTAGAGTCTCCCTTCATAAAATAATGGTGTCATATATTATAATCTACCCTATATAGATAATAATAGTTTATAAATGGATATACTATATTCATAAATATTATTTCAAATTTTAGTTATATCCATATTATCATCCTCTTCGATTAGGCATAATCTCTCCATTATAGAAGAAACATTATTTCTTCTAGCCTTTTCATCCTTAGTCAACCAATGGGGTTCGGCTAATTCTCCATCGACTATAATTAGTTATAAATGGATTAGGTCCTCTAAATATACAATTTTTTTAATAAAAAATATTTTTACAGCATGGTATTTATATAGTGGTTACTTTTTCAAAGTGTTGCAAGCAAAATATTATCATAACATGCTACAAACTCTACTCGGTAGAGATATAGCTATGAATTTTTTTACGACTCCCATGCATGAAGGATATACTATCTCATAATAATTGGTATATTGATAATAAACCAATAAATATCCATCATCCATAAACATATATTGAAGCTTTTTTAATATCATATACAGGCCCTCAATATGGGTTTTGTAAATAAGCTCCCAAAAGACTATCCATATATCATGTCAGAAAGTTCTTCATGCTTTGAGAGATTCCTTATCTAACTTAGAGTCACTTCTAGATACTAAAATTTATTATATAATTATCTTACTTATGTTTTCCTTTATTTATCGCCATTTGAGAATATAATTCCTTGAGTGATATTAGTTCTATTTTGCTCTATAATTTTTAATGTTGTAATAGTGAACCTCTTAGGATTCCCCTTAGAATAAGATAATGGTGTAAATAAGGGATATAAAAATATACCCATCAATATATAGGAATGAAAATTATGTTAGGGAGTTAATGAAACTCACCAATATTTACTGGATCATTGGATTCCCCAACTATTGGATCTTCCTCTGGTAAATTCATATGAGCATCTCTCCTACTAGGTGTTTCTTCATCTACCATGGAAGGTAAATTAATCATCATTTTTTTCATCATTTGGATCTATCAAAACATTTACATCTCATTTTGAATCTCTATAAACCAATGGATCCAAAATAAATTCCATTATGGTCACCTCAACACATTGAAGAACATGGATATCCTTGTAAAGTGAACCTCTGAGGGAATGCTCATAGACCACTTCAGGCAGGACAGCTAAGTACACTATTATAGTTTCTTAAGCTATTGAGTGCTCTATATATATAGGTGATATATTTATAATAAAATATGTTGTATAAATGTATCTATATTATCTACAGATAGATTTATATGAGCTTGACATTTAAAATTATAATTTCATTTATGAAAAAAAAATTGACAAGTGAGAAATACATACACCCGTTTAGCTGTATATTAATTTCTTTGAACATGGTTAGGGTGGTGGGGATCTTTATGATCAACAAGAGGTCTTTAATTATGTGAACATAATTTATTAGTATAATTATTTATATTAATAAATTTATGATTCAATAAGATGGTACGAAATGAAATTGTTATGCTTTGCAGTCATATCTAATCCATCTAATTCTCAACTAGCCAAAATAATCAAATAAAGTTCTTTTGATCCTCCCTCCACTATAGTCATAGAAAGTTTCAAAATGGGAGGTGGATTTTATTATCTTTATTCCCCTTTGATATCCTCTAGTTTTTTTTAAATTGATACATCTCTATGAATCAATATTATTATCAAATAATCACAACATCATCACTATGATATATGCATACAATGTGTAATAAGGGTAGAACTCAAATACCAAAATCTATCACCAATAAATATTTGATTCCCTAGTATCCTATCATTTCATTAGAATATAATAATGTTTGAAGGGGTATCTGTAATGGTCTCTAGGTTATAATTCCATAGAGGTGCGACATTGGAAAGTGGATTTTTTTCTTTCCATATCCCATGTCACTCTTTTAAAATATAGTTCCTCTTTTTCTTCCATTTTACTCAATCCCACAAAACCTATTAGGATTCCACTAGTTTTTCATTCTAGATATTACATGGGTACACCATTCATCCATGTACTCAAAAATAAAGGTTAATTTGATATATTTATATTTTTTGTATGTTAATAGAAGTATTCATAAATAGTAACTATGGCATATGTACTCAATTTTGATTAATTTGTTTTATTCCTCATCATGGAACCAATTGATGGTCACTTTTCTATTGCATCAATTTTTCAATTTTGATACCCATTACATGATAGTGACATAGAATTAAATGTCTAATAATAACATCTTTATCTCTATGATTCATTTTCTATTCATTATTGGATTGGTCTCCAAGTTTAATCCATAAGGTTCCTTCACATTACCAAGGTTTGGGAGATGAAATCCTCATTGAAGAGAGGCAAAATAGTCCTTGATTTCTATAGCCAAGGGATAGTTTTCCAATAAGTGATAGTACCTAGGATATATAAAGTACCATGAGGAGTTAGATGACTCTCATTCAGTTCTTGAAGACAATTTGGTATCCTTCTACTATAGTTATTTTCCAATCCTTTCATCGTTGATTGAGACCACACCACATTTTCATCAACTATACCATATCCCCTCAACTTTAGGATGTGTTGGATCCTTTAATATGATTTTCTGAGTAGATATAATTTTGGATGATTTTATGATTTATGTTTCTAATTTGTCCTATGTATTTTATTGGACTTTTTGGTTTCAATATTATCTATTTCTAGGTTGGATTAAATAGTGAACCTAGGAAGAAAACACAACATCATTCCTTAAGGGTAGGAATACATATAGAAGTGGGTGTGTCTAATCATTATCCAAACTAAGTAACTCTTATATTGAATCTTGATCATGAATAGGGTGGTTTCATAGTCCATCATTAACTAGGGTTTTCATGACACCATAGGAAACCTCTCTTTTCTAATATACATTAGTGACACCACTATTAGTTTTTATAGGCACCATAATGGGAATATAAAAAATTTTGGAACATAGGCCTCATAAGTAATTTGACAGTCAACCTAGCCTAATAGGATGAGATCCATTATATTCATCTGGTATGGCCACTCTTTGTATTCACCATGATCATTATATATGATGGTCCTATATGTATGTTTATAGTAGGAGAACAAATTTAAATCGATGTATAGACACAAAATCTTTAGGGAATAATATTTCATTAAATATTGTGTCCAGATTCTATAAATATAACGAATAAATTATTGAAATATACAATTTAGTATTTTGACCTCGCCATTGAGCATTTATGATCTTATGTGCACTATAATCCACCTGTAAAAAAATAAATGACCATGAAATTGGAAATTTGTAATTCCTTTGTTAAATGTGTTTCAAAAACTAATAGATCCTTACAACTACTAGAACTATTAGACCATTAGTCACACCTTATACTAACTTGGATTCTATTAAAAATATACTTGGTTCTACACTATTGTGGGAATCATATACTGTAATTAGATACCCTATCAAACACACTTCCAAAAACCCATCCAGTCAGATCTGTGGAGGTATTTCAAGTTTGATATGGTAAAACCAGTAATTTTAATAGCCTCACACTAACAGTATCCAATATGTACCAAAGATTCCCCTCTAATTTACTAAATGATATCTCATCAGGTATGTATATGTTGTACCATATCTATGATACATTAGTAAGGAATTCATCCCCATATAAATACTAACATTTGTTGGAGGAAGGGGTTACTTCCCCATGACATTTATGACTTAACTCATAAGTTTTTGGGCCATTATGGGTATTATATTGAGATCTTCCAAAATATCCTTTTAGGAGGGAAATAATTTATACATATTCCATAGGATAGATTCCCTAGAGACATTTTAGACATCCCATAGACTGATTCTAACTCCTCCATGATTTAAATGGAATGTATTTTTTGTGGCATCCTATAGTTCAGTATCTTTGGGATCAATTCAATGTTCTTGTATACATATGTATGTTATATCCAGAAGACTTTATAGACAACAAAAACATTTAATTAGTCCTTAAATTCAAATCAAAATCTATAAACCCAATATTTATACATCCATTCAATCATTAAACATTCTCTATTACACAGATACCAATATATTTTCCATCCATGAAAATGGTCAGTGGTTTAATGGTAGACAATAGATGTGAAATAATGTGTTTGGGGTTCTAGTATTTGTGTGTGGTTTTATATGGTATCATTTGGGTGATATAACAATAATTTAAGGTTATTTTCATCATAAATGATATAATAACCCATTAACTATATATTATACATGCCTAGGATCATGTATTCAGAGAACCAGGAGTAAGGAATGTTTTCATATGGCTTCATGATATTGAAATCCATCAAGATCTCATGCCCTTACAAAAATTGTAAGTAATATGAGGGTTATACTCCATAATGTTTTTCAAATATCTTTATAATGTCAAAAAACAATATATTACACTAATGAGAGTATCATTATTCATCATCATTAACTATCTTCTTGATCTGAGTTGTAAATTCACTATTAATAACAACATATGAGGTATATTCCATTATTTTACTATAATAAAAAAATAAAAAAATGTCAGTAGAATAGGAACAAAATAATATGAAAATTTATAGGAATGAAGATTATCCAGAAATAAGAAACATAAAGATTAAATTTGATAGATGATGGAATTTATCTCTTGTTACTCTGCTTATCCACCTTTATCCAGGTCACTTCACTTAGATGTCATCACCTAGGTATTTTTATTTAGGTAAAGGTATGTTTTAAGCTTCAAAGAACCCAGTTGAATTCACTAAGTCCAAATAAATAAAGAAGGATTTCAGGCTTACCCTGAGTAGCATAGAATATTTTACCAAATTTAGACTATAAAAATTTTAGAGATTTCTTTGGTACGATGATTTTATAGAGATGGTGAGCCAATATTTATATGGGAACAACATTCTTCTCCCAAGTAGAACTGCGTTTTTTCTTAGGTGCTAGAACGCATCACTAGCCAATATCACATGGATACCAGTTTTCACAACATGAAGATAGGTCTTAGTGCATTCACATATTTTCCTAGTCTAACCTAACCACAAATATTCTCCCATCAAATTTACTTCCATGTTAGAGTCACATTTACTATATAATTTTATCCTCCTAGTTCTAATCAGATCCAATTTTAAGGATAAGAAATTTATTAGAATTCCTTTTTTAAATGATGGAAACCCTAATATGGTTAAGGTTAAATTACTGGGAAGAGATCTATAAAATCTCCCGAGACCATGGGTATACATCTTGTTCAATTCTTCGAGGTCTCTCAATGTGCCCAGCCAATAACACATTACTCTTCTTGTACGAGTGCAGTAGCACGTCAACCTCTATTGTACATCCTTCTTCACAAAAACCACTTTCGTGTGATTCCCTCTATGTCTAGACATCATGGACCATTGTAACCATTTTTTAAAATAAATATACCCCATGGGTCTCTATTATGATCACTTAGAGATACAATCACTGAGGAAGATGAGTAGGTGAAAGATTTTCATACCCATGCCTTCAACCCCATTTTTGTAGCATAATAAATCCAAAAAAAATAGTAATTAAATAAAATGAATGGTAATTATGTCATTTTAAGGAGTTAATTCTTGAAAATTCATGATGTACCACCAACCCTAAGATCTATAAGGACTGGGGTGAATGGAACCATCTCCAATAACATAACCGATTTCCATGATTCAAGGTTAGTTCTATAGATATTTCCATATTAGGAAACCACTTTCCTTGCTCACCCTGGGTGTTCCAATTAGGTATACCACTTTTCATACCCAATATTAGGGTGATTAATTTTCCATAACATGTATTAGGGTGGTTGTTTCATTCCGACATGGATTCCAATAAATGGCGCCCTGAGACGGTGGGTCGCATTGCCTCAAGAATGCCTCCCTATACACCGAAGATTACCAACTAGCAGTTAGGATCCAAGGTGGTACATTGGGGAGACTATAACCTCATGATCATAGTATCACATCGGTGAAAAAATATAAAAATAGAGGAAGCATAATAAATGAAAATTAAATCAACACAAGGTAATCACTAGCCTGATAATAATAAATAGATCATAAATAAGAAGATCAAGTATCATATAAGAAATTATGTAATGTAATGTAGCTCACAAAAGGAAAACCTAAAGACAGGGAATTGGGAATATAATACCACACAGGAATAAAATGAAAAAAAAATACCAAATAGACTATCTCTAATGGGATCATTATCCATATCTTGGTCGTGTTCTTCACTAAACCCATGTTATAATCAATCTGGTCTCAAAAACATGGTTATTTCCCCTATCCCTACCTGCATCCACATAATATGCCCAGGTATGATCAGTATCCCAAATAGGGTGTGAGACAAACTCATTAGGTCACCACCAATGATGTTTATAAATATCCATTATGTTCATATAATATGTTCAGTGTGAAAATATAATGGTAAGTAGTAAAAAAAGATATAATGGTTCAGATCTGGTTCTTGAAGGACACCTAGATGACACTACCTTCTTCGGCTTAATCTAAATAATCTCAAAACATGTAACCATATCTATACATATACATGGTCTGTATACATGGGGATGTCTATAGCCATATGTATGGATACTGCTACTAGTTGTGACCCCAGGCTCAACTCACGCATCCATGAGTAGTAGCATGCATCCATCAAGTACCTAGGGTCTCTATGCTCAGTCTCACAACAAAATGTATTTCATGATTGTGTATCATAATAGTATGTACAACATTCCCATGTATCATATCATTAGGGTTTCCATACCCATATATCATAATTCATAAGGTTCTCCATCCCATTCATCATAATTCTTAAATGTCACCATGTCCATTCATCATATCCCATAAGGGTTTTTATACTATAATCATATATATAGTGTAACCAAACATAAATAATAACAATATTGTTTCCATGTCCATTCATTGCATTCCATAAGGATCTCCATTCCCAAGTGTAAAAATATAGGGACGCCATGCCCCTATCAATGTATTGGGACTCCATTCAAATATCACATAGTTGTGACGCCATGCTCATATCACAGTAAAGGGATACCATGATTATTTCATACTATTGGGATTCCATTCCCATATATTATAATCATAATTGTCTCCATGCCCATTTGTCATAATATTGATAAGTAATTAAAAACTTTAATAAGATCCATCAGATAATTCATAGTTCATTAACATTCTTAATTAACAATGGAATAACCATTTTACAATTTATTCAAATGATGTGGTCTCACCACTCACCATAAATTTAATATAATATAGTTTTATAAGTGTGTTATATTTGATATATCATAATAATTATACATTATCATTTATGGTATCACATTTTAGAAGTCAACCTAAACACACTGATGGGTTTTTTTGTTATATGACTATGAAAGTAAAAAAAATATGATATAAAGGGTATACCCAAAGGTTTGGAACACATTGCGGTTGACAACCTCAAACTTCTCCTAGGGTCTAATAATTTCTTTAGGTTCTATAATAGTGAAACAAATTTAAGATAGATTCATTTTAGGAAAAATGCATGGTGAAACTGGCTTGTGACATAATAGAAAATAATATAAAGAATCATGAAATTGTGGGATAATTACAAGACCACTTACCAGTTGCATGTAAATGATAAATCATCCATTATAAGCCACTATTTTTTCCCTATTAGAATAAAATTTCATAACTGATGAACACCTTGAAAATGGGACGTAAGATCCTGCACAAAAATAACTCTATCATGTATTAGAGAATCGGTGTAATGAGCCAAAGGTGTAATTAAATTATAAATGGATATCCAATGAGATTATATGATATTGAATTAGAGTTTGGATGATGAAATGGAATAAAATCCTGGAAGAAGGAGGATTTAGATCTCAAATGAGAGAAAGATAGAGGTTTGGTCCGCTGGAATGAAGAAATTAATAAAGGGTGTTAGAATTATAAGAAATTAATTACAAAAAGTTAAATTTACCCAACTTATAGGGGTTGAATTGTTGGAAAAATTATGTTCCAACCATTAACCATGCACTTCCTTGAGAATGTAAATGTATGGTCCATGGTCACAATTTGGGAAACTATGCTCAAAAGTTTGTGTTTTCTCTGATAAAAACTATACAGATTTCTCATGGGTGTACATCTTGGGGTCACATGGTTATCGAAAATCATGTAGCCAAATTATACTCTAAAATAACACACATGGTTAGGAGAAACCGTGTATACTAGGGTTCAGGGTTTCTACTAACCGTGTGGCCCAACTATTTCTTTGACTAGTAAGGGTTATAGGCTCTGAACAAGCCCCTGACACCCTCATTTCCTCCCAGCCACACTAGGCCATAATACTTTGTCAAAAAAATAATGAAACTAAAATTTAAATATTATATACCTCATAGAAAAACTAGGTTCTTAAGGTCATTTTCCTATAAAAAATCATCTTGGAGTTACTCTTCCTAGGATGATAAAACACTTTCTAAGAACAACTCCAACTACTGAGAATGTATGTTGGCCTCCAACTCCCAAGTCTCATCCTGTACATGGTCGTGCATCCATAGAACATATACCAAAGGGATAAAATATACTTGACTATCCTTCATGATTTTATCAATGATTCATATGGGATACTCTTAAAAAGAATCATCGAAATCCAATTTTATTTCACTAGGATCAAAAGTATGAGATCAGAATGGTAAACGCAATGCTATGAAACAAGGAATGCATCCTAAATGGAATAGTACCTCTATAGTAAAAGAAACTAATATGATTCCATCTTGAGTCTATCCAAGATCTCAAAAGGAATATAAATGTGAGGTGATTTAATCTCATTCCTTTTTATCCATATATTCTGAATTCTGTGTGATACCAGTAAGATAACCTGATTCCCAACCCTGAACTCTAGAGATCGTCAATGACGATAATCATAAGATTTATATCTAGAATGAGATGTGAACATCCACTTCTTAATAAGTTTATCCTAATCCAAAGTATCCTAAATGATATTATGACCCAGTAGTGCTACCTATCCTACCTCAAACTAGTACAGAGGTGAACAGAATAGCCTACTGTAGAGCACCTCATAAGAACCCATTTGTATGGTCACCTGGAAGCTGTTATAATAAGCTAACCTGGAGAGAGGTAAGATTATCTCCAAATAACCTCCAAAATCAAGGTTAAATTCTAAAATAATATCCTTAAAACCTATATTGTATTCTTAGAATAACCATCATTCTATGGGTGATAGGTTGTACTCAGCAGTACCTATGATCCCATTTCCCTCTACAACCCCACTAGAACTGTGACATGAACCAAGCATCTCTTTCAAATAAAATAGAACATAGAACCTCATGGAGGCATATAATCTAATGTATGTGGATAATCCCAAGATCATCCATCAAAATATTCTCCTGAATACAAAGAAAATGGGTGACCATTTTTTACTAGTCTTTGATCACCCATACGACATTACTACCCCAAGGTGATCTTGGAAGTCCTATCATGAAATACATAGTGAATTTGGCCAATTTATACTCATTAATATGTTACAATTGAAAAATCCCCACTGGTCTCTTGTTCTATTCCTTCACCTACTAGTAGGTGGGACATCGAGTAACGAACCTAGAAATATCTCACTTCATCCCCAGGCACCAGTATTAACAGTGCAAGTCTTAATCATCTTTGTAAAACCAAGATATAATATCCATATAGTGGCATGTTAATCTCACATCAAATCATCTGGAACATCTGTAGTAACCCATAAACATCCATGTATGCACAATATCTAATCCTCATCAATGATTCAACTAGGTGGTGGGTCATCACTTACGATTCTCTCACATATGATCAAGCCTTCAAAATCTGATTGCTTCCTCATATTCACCCACTCAAAAAAGTGATGAGGTCACTAATAATTATGGTAGTAATGAATTTCTATGATGGTATATTATATCCAAATACATCTCAAAAAACGTGGACATTAGTTTCCAATCGATACTAGCATCTCAAAATACATGTGTCTGAGTCCCCCTACTCAAAGAATTGGTGACTGCATTTCCCTTTCTTGGGGTATAGGTAATATCAAAGTTGAAGTAGTGAAGGTATTCAACCAAACACTATTTCCTAAGAAGTAAGTCACACTTTGTGACTATACACTTGCATATTTTGTGGTTTGTATATAAAAAAAATATTTCTCATTAAGTAATTCCACCAACAATGCAAAGTGTGAACAACAAAAGTTAACTCGAGATCATGCATCAATTAGTTCCTCTCATGTGGACACAACTGATGAGACCCATATATCATGAATTTATCCTTCTACATCATAAATTCTCCACGACTGATAAATAATTCATTATAGTAAACTATATAATTTCTTCCCGACTCTAGAATAATCTGGATTGAAGCTGAAGTTAGTCTACCTTCAAGCTCTTGAATGGTTGTGTCGCATATTTCTGACCATGAAAACTTCACCCCTTTCTTTGTTACACCCATAAGAGGTGCTTCTAAGTGTGATAAGTCCATTATGTAGTGAATGTAAAATCCATATAGTCCTAAGAAACTATATATGTCAAAAAATTTCTTGGGCTACTCCCAGGTTACTATAGTATTCAACTTCTCTAGGTCAACTAATACTCCTGACTAAGAGATAATATAACCCTGGAAGTGAACATTATTGATACAAAAGTGGCATTTTCTAATATTAGTATACATTTGGTGCTCTCTCGGTATATTCATAACAATCTCAATATTTTTTTCATGGTTACTTAGAGTATGAGAACACCCCAAGATTTCATCTATAAAGACCACAACAAATGTATCCAAAAATGGGTTGAAACCCTGGTTCATCGAAACCATGAAAATGAAGGGTGCATTCGTGAGATCAAATGACATAACCAGATATTCATATATAACTTGGAAACATTCAAAAGTTGTATGTGGTATTTCTAAAGGTATAACAAGAACCTGGTGATAGAAATATCTCAATTCAATATTAGAGAAAACCCTCTCTCTCCTCTGAGCTGGTCGAAGAGATCATATATCTGGGGTTAGGGATACCGGTTCATCAGAGTAGGATGATTCGAATTTCGTTAATCCACACAATTTCTGAGTGTTTCATCTTTCGTGTTGAAGAAAAGGTCTGATAAACCCTATGGATAATAATTGGGCCTTATACAAACCCTTGGATTATAAATCCTCTAGCTTCCTCTTTAGATATTGTAACTCTATAGTAGACATCTTCTATGGAGGGATGGATATCGATGTAGATCTAGGCACAAGCTCGATAGAAAATTTTACATCTCTCTCAGGAGGTAGTCTAAAAAATTCATTATGGAAAACATATTTAATATGATCTACTGTGGGAGGTAATTTATTCTAACATAATCTCTAATAATCTATATAATTTCTTGTGGTCTGGGTGGTTACTCCACTATCCCAAGATTCCCTATCCTAATCAACTTTTTGGGAAATCCCATTCACACTTGTGATGGTAAATACCACCTTTTGGTTATATAATTCCACCCTATGGAAATAATAGTCTATATAGGTATTATTGGGGGACAACTAGTCCATCCCGAGAATGATATTGAATACTTTCATCTCAATGATGTGGATACCTCATAAGAAATGATGGCTTCCTACCTCAAGGCAGTGTTCCTTTCGCTCGGATAAATTTTCTGATCATAATCCCAAAGGAGTGTAAAGTGTAATGACGCCACATGAGTATTAAATATCAAACAGAAGGTTTTCGAAAATATTACCTAAGATGAGGGAATGTGAATCACCCATGTCAAATAAAACTGACAGTATAGTATAGGTTACTAGAATAATACCTTTATTAGTTGATATACCGGCACACTGCTCCACTGGTATAGGTTGCACTAAATAAATCTTAACTGATCTATGACCTTGTGATGAAACATGACTACCCTAAGTGGGTCCGCTTTGCTGGATCTATGTATCTAAAGGCTAGCTACCTCATTCCTGACCTCCTCCTCCTCCTGTACAACTGGTAGTACTCGAACAACCTATGAGGAGAGGTTCTCCTGATCCCACTCCTAAATGTAGAGCGTACATGGATCCTCCTTCACTAGGAATAGATGGGAAGGTCCTACAAAAATACTGATGAATCCTCAATCTACTGCATCATCAGTGCTCAATTGGGTTATTTGGAAATAAAGGATTCTTATTCCTAGGATTCCCACACTAGTGGAAAACCAAATAACTATTTTTGGGTGTCCAATGATTGTCACTTATCACCTGTTCAATCTCAAAGTGTCACTTCAAACCTCTAGTATAACCACTTCTTTGTCTCTGTTCTAAGTCACCCTTACCCACACTCATAGCTTCACTCATATTTTTCGCAATGATGAGATCCCGGTTCACTAAATCTGGCATGGTAGTCAACTAGAAAATGTATTCCTTAGATCTAATTGGATTCCTAAGGTCATACTGAAAATTTCTCACCATTACTGGCTCTTCATCAGTATAGATACTCATAAAGCGTTGAATCTTTTTAAAAGGAGATGAGTTTCCATAACAGACATGTAACCTTACTGAATGTTCATGAACTTCTTGTCACAATCATCCCTTAGGGACTCAGGTAATATTCATATAACCTCGAATGTAAATACCTCTAAATCACTTCCCGATACGAACCTTTTAGGTTCAAAATTACCTGCCCAATTTTGGTGGATCCATGAATCATTTAAGTGGGGAGCTTCACTCTCCTCTTAAGAGGTGTCTCAAGGTGCTATAACATAGAGATGATATTCTCAAGCCATAACTCTATAGCATGAGGGACACCAACCCCTAAAAAGGTAGGTGGATGTTGCAACTAAAACTCCCATTTCTGCTCTCCTATATGTGAGGAGGGTTGTAGAGATCCTTTTATAGTCTACATAATCCATAGAAACTCCCCTCGAAACTAGAATTCATTTCGTTCATCTAGAATAATGGTAGGTACAAAAGGTTTACTACTGGGGTATCACTGGTGACACAAGGACCACCACCTCTAGAGTGTGGTCATCACCACCATCCTGGTGAACGATTAGAATAAGTCATAGTGGAATAGATCAAAAAATTCCATGCACAAGCCTCATATTGATTTTGATAAATGTAAAGATCACATATACACTAATCTGATAGGTAAAATCCTTCCTGTGTAAAGTTTACACCCCTATTCCTCCTCCTAGACCTAGGTATAGGTGATGGAAACAATCATATAGAACATAAGAGATGCTTCCTAATTCCCACTATTAAGGTCGGTTCTTGGTCATTCTCTATGTTTCATTGTAACGGTTATGGTATATACAGTTTCAGTTACCATTTATAGAGGAAAAAATAATTTTAATTGAAATTTGTTTCCCTGTTTAATGGTGGACATTAATTTTATAATTCAATTTCATTTAATTCCAATCTCATTTGTATAGAAATTATATTTAAAATGTAGAATTATTTGGATCACCACATCCACTTTATAAGGTCCCATACACCACATAATTTGAAGTGTGGAATCAATTTTATCACATCCACTCCATTATCATGTCCCTATATGAAATGTTGTCACAATTAATAGAAATATAAATGAAGCACCAAAACATTATATAGGCAGTCTATGCAGTAAATAAATGAGGCATGGAATAATGCATGACATATAAATCTTAAAGTGCCTAAAATGATTCCAGATCAATGCTACTCTTCCATATTAGTCCAAGGATAAAATTTTAGCCTCAATCATAATAATAAACATCACACATCAAGTGTGTCATGATATGGAGGAGTCCAAAAAATCATAGGAATAAACTAGAATACATATCCCATCATAGGTAATTTATCTTTTCACTTTATGTTAGTTAGATACTTCTAGGAATAGTCTCATGAACACATTGAAACTCATACTAGTCTCATTTGTACCATCCCAAAAGATTATGGATTGAAAATAAAGTGATGATACCACTTTATTATGTCCCCCCTAGATGACACTACTTGGTGCCCTAATCTGGTAGGTCACATGGCCTCATTAATTCCTCCTTGTATGCTAGAGGTTGTCGACTAGTATTAAGGGTCCAAGGTGATGTGGTGGGGAGACTACACCGTCATGATCAGAGTAGCATAGTGGTGAAAAATATATAAACAGCATAAGAATACTAAATAAAAATTAAAATAACTGAAGGCAATCATTGTCATGATAATAATAAACATGTCATCAATAAGAACATCAAGTATCATAAATAAAATTATGTAATGTCATAAAGCTCTAAAAATGAAAACATGAAGACATGGAAGCAGGAATGAAACACAATACATGTATAAAAACAAAAAAAAAGTCCAAAAAGAGTATCTTTAATAGAATCTTGATCCATATCTTGGTCTTCTAATTCCCTACTCCCATGCAATAATCAATCAAATATCAATAACTGGTTATTTTCCCCTATCCCTACCTACATCCATATAATCTTTCAGGTGACATTGGGGTCCCAGATAGGGTTTGAGACAAACTCAGTATGCCGCCACTAATGGTGTCTATAAATTTCCAGTCTTTTCATATAATATAAGCATTGTGTAGATATACAAGTAAGAAGTAATAAAATATGTAAAGGGTTATCTTTGGTTCTTGAAGGACACCAGGCTGACACAACCTTATTAGGCCTAAGTTGGATATCCTATGATCAAGTAAAAATTTGTATATATATATATATTAGTGGTCTATTTATGTAGTGACGTATATAACCACATGTATGGATACTGCTACTAGTTTGGACCTGAGGTGTAACTCATGTGTCCATGGGTAGTAGCATGAGTATGTCAAGTATCAAGGGTCTCCATGCCCAGAAGCATAATATAATGGATGTCATGTCTGTGTATCATAAAATTAGGGATTTAATTCTCATGTATCATATTAATAGGGTCTCCATGACCATTTATCATAATTCATAAGGGTTTCCATGCCCAATCATCATAATTCTTAAGAGACTTCATGCCCATTCATTACAATCTATAAGAGTTTCCATGATCAAATCATTTATATGGGGTTTCCATGCCTAAATCATAATAGTAGGGTCTCCATTCCCATTCATCACAAGTCGTAAGGGTTTATAGGCCCAAGTTTCACAATATAGGGATGTTATGCCTATATCACAATATTGGGATAACATGGCCATATCACATAGTTGGGACGCCATGCCTGTATCATAGTATAGGGACTCCATGCCTGTATCATACTCGTGGGACACCATACTTTTATATCATAATAATAAGGGTTTACATGCATTATTATCATAATATTGATAATAAATAAAATTATTTAATAAGATCCATCGGATAATTCATATTTCATCAACGCTTATTATAAACAAGGTTGTGTTCATTGTTCAATTCAGTCATGACACGTGGTCACACCACTCACCATACATTTAATCCCATATATTTTGAAAAGTGTGTTAGTCATGATACACAACAAAAATTATCCAAAATCATTTATGGTATCACATTTCAGAAGTCAAACCAAAAACATTGATGGGTATTTTATTTATATGAAAAGGAATATAAAAAAGGAACATAAACCTCGCTCCCAAATGGGTGGAAAACATTGAGGTTGATGAAATCAAACATCTCTTGGGATTTAATAAATTCAGTAGGTTCTAAAATAAGGAAACTAATTAAAGGTAGATCCATTTTAGGGGTAACACATGGAGAATCCAGTATGTGTCACAACATATCATAATATAATGCATAACGACGTTGAGGGATAATTGCTAGACCACCTACCATTTTCCTATTAAAGAGAACTCATCCAGTATCAACCTCTAGTTTGGTCTACATCAAAAGAAAATGTAAAAATAGATGAATTTCCATAAAATTTGGTATAAGACCTTGCACAAAAATTATTCTATTTAGGAGAATATAAAAAGGATCTAAAGGAGTGAAACACTTATTAGTGGATATCAAATGAGATGATCATATCTTGAATTGAATTTCGGACAATGAAACGAGATCAAATCCAAGAAGAATAAGGCTTTAGATCTCAAATGCGAGAAATATTTAGGTTCTATACATTTGAAAGAAGAAATAATGTATGGGTGTCAAAATTATAATCCATTATGGAAAAAATGTAAATTCGCCCATCTTATTAGGGTTTAATGGTTTGGTCGTACGGTTTTCCAAACCATGTGAGAACTGTGCACCATGCACTACCCCAAGAGATAACTTGTATGTTTCATGTGCACGGTTTGGGAAACCATGTTCAAATTGTGTATGTTTCATCTACTAAAAAATTCAATGTTTTTTACACAGGCATTCATCTAGGGTAACATGATTATGGAAAAATTTGCATCCCAATTATACGCCCTAAAACATCCCACACTGTTAGGAGAAACCATGCAGATTGGGCTTCACGGTTTCTACTAACTATGAGGCCCGCCTATTCTTTTCCACCGGTCATGGTTATTGGATCTGAACAAGACTGTGACACCCTAATTCAATCCATATCCTCATTAGACCTTCATATTAGTTCAAAACCAAAGAATTATATATGAATTTAAATAGTTTTTACCTCATAGAAAAACTAGGTTCTTATAGTGACAACGTTTACCTACTTTATATTAGGGTTAAAACGTCACCCAAATCAATACTATAATGAACCCTTGCAAAAGATTTGTCATTAAGGAGACCACTTCTCCTTTTCCAATGTTAGGGTGGTCAATTAGTGTAACTTAATACTAGAGAAAATCCACACTCTACCTTATAATATGGATAACCATAGAACAACACACTATAATAGAGAAAATCAATACTCATACCCATGATTTGGGGGGAATGTTTTACCTAACCTATAACTAGTTTGAACCTTCACCCAGGTCATTACTAGGGTTCCAGTTTTTCCTTATCTTTATACAAGGTAACATAACCTCACCTAGATCCATAGTTGAGTGTGTCCTCACCCTAGTATTTTACCTATGAGACTACCAAATTTAAACCCCTTTATGGACTCTTTAGATACATTATAGGGATATTCTTATCATAATGTACCTCTCTGATCATGTATTCCCTTAATTAAAGTATTCTCTTATGTTTGTTCCCTTACTAACAAGTCTAATTTTGAGATCAAGATAATTTATTCCCTTGATAATGAGGGTATCTATTTTGGTGGTATGAATTAAGTCTCTCATGGCTCATTCTTCTCAACCTAGTTTCTAAACTATCGAATAGGATATCTTATTCCATTTAAAGATCCATTCATAAAGAGGAAACCTCCTAATTTTTAATCCCTAATAATTCCCCCATTGATGATCTCATCCTTTTGAATCATCAATGGTTCATATTTATATGCTTGGGCATCATATTAGGTTTAATCTTTTATCCATTATCACTGGGACATATTCCCCATGAGTTCACTTTTAAATTTTTATTCAGTAATTAATAAATATTAAGAGGATATTGATGTAGGTGAAAATCACATTCTAGTCCCTCACATATCATTCTAGAACCCTAGGGTGGACATTGATCTCATATCTGGGGTAACCCCAACTCCATCATCATTAGTCTATATTCTTTATGTGTCCACTCAACTGTCTTAAATGGTCCATATTGAAATCCCCTAGTCCTGATGATTGTATCACTGAGAGGGTGATGGGGTGAATCAGTGATGTTGTTTTTTCTTTTATTTTTCCACGAAACAACCTTCACCTCCTACTAAAGATTCAATTATCTACTATAATTAATTCAAACACACATCCACATGAACAAAAGTATTTACAAGTTTCACAATTCAATAAGAATATATACACCCTTGGTATGGTATGGAAATAATCCAATAATACACAATCCACTAGAAATAAATCCATGGATTACAATTAGTAGGATATACCCTTTCACTCATGTAGCACTATGTAAACAATCCAATAGTGTATGTGCACCCTATTAACACAAATAGGGTAATACAAAATTCATTTAGCAACCCATGTTACATGTGTTTATTTTCAATTCCACAAATGTATTCTATTGAAAAAAATATCTTTAATTTCTTATATAGAATATGGTAAGAACTTTATGGACTTTTTTAAAGAAAAAAAGTCCAATTTTCCCATTTTGATTCCACTGTGTACGATTCTACCTGATATGATTCATCCTAGTATGATTCTCCCTGATACAATTCTTCTTGGTATGATTATTCCCCAATATGTAAATCTCAGTACGAAAATATTGAATCTAATTATCCATCACGAGATGATGATTAGCTGAATATGATTGACTATCCAAGTATGGTAACTAGCTGAGTATGATAATAAATGAGTATGATGAGTAGTTTAGTACAACCTTGTGATCTTGTCTCTTCACTTTCACTTCAATGTATAAAAAAAATTCAACAAAAGGATTAATACATAAAACTTATTCTTCTCTCTAAAACTCAGAGCTTATCTCTCATGAAAAGTATATTGATCAGCAAAAAGTACAATGTACTTTTCTATTTTTATAGGTGACCCTCAAGTGGCTTTGGTGGGAATCCCAAAGAAAAACGCTTAATCAAATTCACATTAAACACAATTTCACCTAAAATCTCAAGTGTATTTTAATTTTTTTAAATCTTCTCAAAGGTTATAGATTCTTCTATAATCTTCAATTCTTCTTCATACTCTCATTTCATTTTTCAATCTGATTTTAATACATGGTTAGGATTTTTGGAAACTGATTTCTTCAAAATAAAGCTCTCAACCAATTTTATAAAAGTGTATGAAGTAATGGATACCACTCTGAATGATTAATGAAATATTTTATTAGAATACCTATATCCCATTAGTAAATTCATTTATAAAACTCATTCACATCTTCACTTTTTCTCTTGACCCAGTTGGAAACATAAATCAATTCAATCAACCATCCATCTCAACTTGAATATGATTTTCCTGAAGACGATCATCATGATAATGATCATTCTGGGTACAATATCTTTCTTCCTAATCCTGAGTATGATCATCCTAGGTACGAAAGTTTTTTTATGCATGTGATGGATGATTGGATGCTACAGTTCATAAATTAAAATTGAAAGAATTGAAACGTTACAATCTTCTAGATAACTATTTCATTCCTTCTTAACTTCAATCCAATTGTACTAGGTATAATTATTTTTCAATTGGTTGCATCTGTTTCTTCTCTTCCTCCTAGATATGATAAATCGGGGTACGGTTCCTTTTTAACTGGAAACGTCTATTTTACTCACCCTTTATTTCATCAATTTTCATAATAATTTTCACAACATACTTTTAATTTTTGATATTTTCAAATCAAAAAAGTATCATCATATTAAATTAATCGTAATCATGCAGACTCTGATTCTTTATCAAAACAAATCACTTCATTCATACCAGATCCAGAGTGAATCTGATGAACATTTACTTCCAGAAGGAAGTATTCTCCATGAAACTAATTGTCTCATTCAATATAATGATCAGTTACTCATTACGGTCTCCTTCCATTCTAGGACCAATTTGAGTATGAATCTTTTAAAAACAATGGCCAATACGATTTTCACAAAATACAAAGTGAGGTGATTTTCTTTCTTCAAAAACTCTCATTGACAACAAAAGACAACACTTGAAAACAAACACCATCATCATCATCTAGGTCCTAACAATATACTTTATTGGATTTTTTTGTTAACCAAATTTCATAAATAATTTAACTTTTTATCCTTAATAAATAGATTACTTATCAATAATTCTATTCCTAAGTGATCTATCTCATTTTAGGAACCAAGAATCATTGACAGAAAACCCACGTTATCCAAAAGAAGTGATCATGAGAATCTTTTTCTTTTTCCTTCCTTGGATTTTCTTCAACCTTAGTTTTTCTTCAACCTTCCAGGAATAAAAAATAATTTATTTTCCTACAACCACTCTAACAAACAGTAAGAATATTTCTCACATAAAATAATTTTGAAATCAAAGCTTACAAAAAACTCTCTCTTTTTACATAAAATTAATTGATTTCTGAAAAATGTCTCCCCATTTACCATATAATCCAAAGGTAAGATGAGAGAGGGGATATAAACACATACCTCAACCTGGATGAGAAATATGTTGGACACCCATGTTTAACATAAATTTAGAGAATGATTCCTTTGGTAAAGGTTTTGTGAAAATGTCATCAACTTGTTCTGATGTTAGAACATATTATAGCTTCAATTCATTCATATATACATGATATTAGATGAAATGATATTTTATATCAATATATTTTGAATGATAATGTTGAATAGGATTACTTGTGAGATTGATTTTACTTTGATTATCAGAACCCAAGAGCAAGGGTAACTTCACTTCAATAAGTAAATCTTCCAATTGAGTTTTCATCCACATAAGTTGGGTAGTGTCTTTAGTAGAAGAAAGATACCTAGCTTCAACCGTACTGAGAGTTACTGAATTATATTTCTTTGAATTACAAAAAACACAATTATTTCTCCAAAAGAATACGCCACTATATGTGGATATTCCATCCTCAATATTTCATGTCCAGTTAGCATCTGAATACAAAAATAATTCAATACAATATAATCTTCCATAACTTATTCCAAATTCTATTGTGGCATTGATGTATCTAAGAATTAGTTTTTCATCAAGTAAATGTTATTATATTGGATTAATCTAAAATCTTTTACATTAGGTAATAGCATAAACAGTGTTAGGTGTTGAGATAATCAAATACGTAAATCTTCCAATCAACTTTTGAAATTCATTCTGATCGACATCTTTTCATTCTCCATATTTAGAAAAATTTCTTCCACTGATATTGGTGTGGAAAATGGTTTTTATTTTTCCATGATGAACCTATTAAGAAGTTACTTAGAATACATTTCTTGAGAAATAAAAATGAATTCCTTCCTTTTAAGTATTTGTAACCTAAGAAAGTAATTCATTTCTCCCAGCATGGACATTTAAAATACCCTTTTCATTTCGTTAGTAATCCATTAAAAATTTCTTTCATTATTCCCAGCAAAATTAACTCATCAACATAAAAAATCACAATAACAGAATACTCTTGACTTTCTCTAATGTGAATATTTCTATAAACTTTACCTTTCTTTAAATTCACCTTCCATAAAAATGCATCCAATTTGGAATACCATGCCCTCATAGCTTGTTTTAGGATATAAAAATCCTTTTTTAATATTCACACATAACTTTCATCTTTTCCAACAAAAAATACACAAGGCTATTCAATATAAATTTATTCTTCAAGATCACCATTCTAGAAATCAAATTTAACATCCATTTGAAATATCTTATAGCCTCATTGTGAAATAATAGAAAGAAATATTCTAATTGTTTCAAGTCATTCCACTGGAGGAAAGGTTTCATAAAAATAAATACCATCAATTTTTTAATATCCATTACCCACTAATACTACTCTTTTTCTTATCACATGACCCTATTCATTTATCTTTCTTTGGAAACCCCACTTTGTGACAATAATGTTTTAGTTTTCTGGACTATGTAGAAGTTCACATGTATAATTCTTTTTGATTTGATCCAACTCATCATTCATGGCTGGAACTGATTCTGGATGATCAAAATATTATTTCACATCATTAGACTCCACTTTTGAATAAAAATAAGTGTGTGTGATAGCATTTTTTGTTATTATTTTTTGAACCTTATTATGTTTATAACCAATTATATTTTGAGCTTCCACTTTCTTCCTCAACCTAGGATGAGATTTTTTAGTGCCTTCCTCATCATTGGAATTGGATGAGTCTAGTTCTTGTTCTTGATTTGGAATACAATTGTCTGTATCCTTATCAGAATAGTTTTATTCAACTTTCACAAAATCCTTTTCTTCATGGGTATGTTTTTATTTCTCACTTCTTTCAATTACTTTTACATCAACGGAATAAACAAATAGTTTAATCTCTCTATTGAAGCATCTATATCCTCTTCCTTTGGGAGCATGTCCAAGAAAGATTCCATGTCCACATTTTTGCTCAAAATTTCCATAGTTTCCACCTTTATTATTTATACTACATAGACTTATGAAAAAAATGAAGTGTTTAAAACAAGGAGTTTTTTCATTAAAAAATCACATGAAGTCATATCTGAATAAGGCATATAGAATCAACGGTTCTAAATATAAATAGAAGTACTCATTGTTTTCCTCCAAAAGTAATGAGAAAAGCCATGTTCAAGTTACATGGTTCTTTCCATTTCAACCAAACTTCTATTATTTCTTTTAGAAACTCTATTTTTTTAGGATTGTAAAGGGAACTATACTCATACCGTATTCCACGATTCCCTAGGTAATGTTAAAATTATCCACTATTGTATTCACAACTTCTTCACTGGATACTCACATTCTTTTTCAATCTTCCTTCTGAGACTTTTAAAATTTTTCAAAGCATCTGATTTATTTTATATACATAACGTAAGTAATGTGAGCACAATAATCAATGAATGTGATGAAGTAATTATCTTTTTTTGGGGATTGTTTGTGCATCGGCTCGCAAATATTAGAATTAATTAGTTCCATGGGTTATTTTGAACAAATCTCAAATTTCTTATGCACAAAACTTATCATATTTCCTTTCTGAAAAAATAGTGATACACCAATATCTTCTTCTTGGAAATTTAGGAATGACTCAAACACTATCTCTTTTAAATAACTTTCTCATGTTTCTTTAACACTTGTGTCCCAACCTCCTATGCCACAATTGAATATCTTCCACTATAATCATGTAACAATAGTTTTGTATTTCTCCAATCTAAATTAAATTTCCTTTTGTATGTTGGACTATTTTAACAATATTTATAGCTTCTTCACTTTTCACAAAAAACCCATCATTCATGAAGATAAATTTGTTACCCTCATAACACAATTGTGAAACACTTAGAAAAATTTGTTTCATCCCATCAATATAAAAATATTCCATGGATTTCATCTTTTCTTTTCCAATGATGGCTTATCCAACACCATTTATTCTCAGGGATTGATCATTTCCAAATGTCACAGTGCCTTATTTGAAGTCTTTCACATTCTTAAACAATTTTAAATCTAATGACATATGAGAAGAACACCCACAATCAAGAATCCAATCTCATTCTCCCTTTTGTATCTTTTAATGTGGTTTCAACAATAAGAGCTTTTAATTCTTCCCTTTATTTCTTTATCTTCGGAATTTGAGAATTGTTAAGAATATTTTGTTGTGCTGATAACAAAAAAATACATCCTTTTTCAAGGTTTTCATGTTGTTCATCTCTTTCAAAAATATTTTTCAAATATTGGAACCTATTTTCAACTTTTACACCACCTTTTAGAACCATCTTAAACTTTTTATTTTGGGAGAATTGACTCCCCCTCAACCTATACCTTTCATAACTATAATAATTATAGTAATGTTTTTTATTAAACCAATATATATTTGATTTATGTATGAATGCACCACAATTCATGTAATAGCCATAGAAGGATTATTTTCCTCTGAAACTTACATATTGATTGGAACTATAAATATATTTCTCATCAACATTATTCTCTTTATTTTATAATCCAATAGAATTTCTATTATCAATCAAAGTCTTCATTTTATTTTCTACATCATCAAAACCATAAGTGTATAAAAATTTTACAAATTCAGATTGTTTCAGAGAATTTTTGAACTCAGGGTTCTTTGAGATTTATGAATTTCCAACTTGTTTGGTCTTATCCACATAAATAACTTTCACAGTTTTCTTATTTTCAAAAACAATTTCATCATTCATTTAAATAATTGAAGGTATCTTTTGTTGAAAATTCTCTAGTTTCTCATTTCTATAAATTTCACCAACTTTAGTGATAGAGTTTTTGAAACTTGTGTTTCTCAATTTAGCTTTTTAAATTTTTTGTTGGATAATTTCCAACTCTTCGTCTTTTGCCTTCATCTTGACATCCATATACTCATTATGATTATTTTCTTCTTCACTAGATTTTTTATGATCATAAATATATTTTTAATCTTCCCTTTCTCATTAGTAAAACATTCTAGATTTATTCATGAAGATCATTCATCTTCTATTTTTTTCTTTTATAGTCTTCTGATCTTTCTCATACATTTTTTCAATTATTCTTAAAAATGCATTTTGAGTAGGGTTTCTTCTTCTTTAGAAATAATTCTTCTAAATTCTTCATCATTCACTATTGAAATAAAAGTATTCTCAATACCAAACTCAACATATTTTTCAGATTCAATAGTATTGTCTTCTTCTTATTAATCTTTAGAAAAGAGGATACTTATTTTGGAATTTAATAATTTCATTTCTTTCCCAGTAGAATACGATTTTCCATTGTCACCTTGTTTCTTCGACGATATTCCTTCCTTTATTTCTTCTTTATCACTATCATTTTCTTTCATTCTTAAAGGGAAATTATCTACAAAGTGACCAATGACACCACATTCAAAATATTTCAAGCGATGTTTCCCTTTGTAATTTCATGTACCTATTTTCACATTTTTATAAAACCAGGATAAAATATCTTCAATATTTTTACATACCATACTTTCAGGGTCTAATTCTACCACTTCATCTTCAAAAAGAATCTTGTTTGACTTTTCAATATTGAAATACTTGAAAAGAATTTCTCTATAAACTTTTGTTTTTCTCTTCATAACTTTCCCCATTCTCATTTATTAAGTGTTGAGAATGCTATACAAGTCATTCATATATAATTTTTTAGGTTCTCTATCATCCAATAAAGAATGTTTTGCAACAAACTATTGGGGAAGGATTCTCAAAATCTTTTCGAAAACTATAAATTCATCTAAATTTTCAATAAGAAATATAATAGTACTCACAATTTCATTTACCCTGGTAAAGAAGTCCCTAATATCTTCATGCTCACACATCTTCAAATCTTCATATTTCAAACACCAGATTTGTAAATTTTACATCTTCACATTTTCATTACCTTCTTATATGTTTTTCAATTTATCCCATATACATTTGGTTATTGCAACACCTTTCACACTTATAAATTCACTTTTAGAAAGTAATGATAATATCACATTCTTAGGCCTTCCATCATTCTATATATTCTTCTTATCAATAGATGTACGAGTAGTTTTATAATCAAAATGAGGAAATCCATCAATTGTAGCTTTATGAACATAATATCCAACAGAAAAAAGATATGGTAACATTATATATTTCTAGATAAGATAACTCTATCCTTAAAAAAACTAGAATAACATTAATGGTCACATAATTCAAATTCTCCATTAGTAAAGAATAATTGAAGGAGACATTCCCTCTAATACTACTTGAAAGTTACCATTCAGGATGATTGAATCACTAAGAGGGGGAGGGAGAAACCAGTGATTCTATTTTTTTCATTAATGTTTCCTTAAAACAACCTCTTCCTCCTGTTAAACATTAAATTCTCTACTAAGAATAATTCAAACATGCATCAACAAAAACACAATTATTTACAAGGTTCTCTATTCAATAAGAATAACTACATCCTTGTTATGGTATGGAAATGATCCAATACCACTAAATACACTAGAAATAAGTCCTTGGATTTCAATTAGTATAATATTCCCTTTCACTCATGTAGCACTATGTAAACAATCCTATAGTGCGTGTGAACCCTCTTATTAGAAAAAATAGTCTATTACTAAATTCTTGTAACAACTCATGTTACTTGTGATTATTTTCAATTTAAAATTTGTATTCAATAAAAATATACTTCTTAAATTTCTTACCTCATAGATAATAATAACATCATGGACTTTTTTTAAGAAAAAAAGTTTGATTTCCCAGTCTAATTCCTCCGAGTCCAATTCTCCCTGATAAGATTCCTCCCGGTATGATTCTCCCTAATACAATTTTTCCGAGTATAATTATTCCTTTGTTCAGAAATATCAATAAGAAAATCCCAACTTCTGTTATCCAACTCGATATGATGACCATCTTAATATGATTAACAATATGAGTATGGTAACCAGCTGAGTATGATAATCACTGAGTAAGATGATGAGTTGAATACAACATTATGATCTTGTCTCGTCTCTTTCACTTCAATCCATCGAAACTTTTTTTCAAAAAATAGATTAATACTGAAAACCACTTATTCAATCTAAAACTCATAGCATCTCTCTCATGAATAGTACATTAGTCAGTAGTAATGTTCAATGTACTTTTCTCCTTTTATAGGAGACCCTCGAGTTGCTTTGGTGGGAATCCTAAAAAATTAATCACTTAATCAAATTCCCCTTAATCTCAATTTCCCCTAAATTATTGGGTGTATTTTAAATTAATCAACTCTTCTCGATGCTTCTTAATTTTTATACAATTTTCACTTATAATTCAGACTCAAATTTCAATTTCCATTCTGATTTTAATTCATGAGTCCGATTTTCCAAAACTGATTTCTTCAAAACAAATATATATACTAATTTTATGAAAGTGTATAAAGAAATGAATACCACTCTGAATGATGAATACAATCTTTTAATTAAAAACCATGCTCTCCATTGGAAATTGATTCAACAAAACTTCAACAGTTCATCACTTTTTCTCTTCAACCAATTGGAAATATAAAGTAATTCAATCAACCATCCATCTCATCTTGAGTATGATTGTCCATAGTAAAATCAACCTGATAAATATCATTAGGGGTAGGATCATTTTCTTTCTAAATAAAAGTACGATCATCCTGGGTATGAATATTTTTTATTCATATGATGTATGATTGGATTCTACAGCTCCTAAATTTCAATTAAATGAAACTCTCCAATATTCTAGAAACCTATTAATTTATTTCTCAACCTGAATCTAATTGTACTATGTAGAGTTCTTTTTAAATTGGTAGAATCTCTTTCTTATCTTCCACCTAGATATGATAAATCAAGTTATGATTCCTTTTTTATCGACATAACCCATTTTACTCCCCCTTTCTTTCATCAAGATTTCATGATAAGTTTCATAACTTAATTAGGATTTATGAGAATTACAAATCATCAAAGTATCATCACATTTAATTAATCATATTCATGTTGAATTCGGTTCATTATAAAAACAAATCACTTATTTCATACCAGATCCAGAGTGAATATGATAACCATTTACTTCTAGCAAGATGAATTCTCTATGTAACTAATTATCTTATTCCCTATAACGATCAGTTCCTCATTATGATCTCCTTATATTCTGGACCCAAGGTGAGTTCTATTCTTTTGAAAACAATGTTCAGTACAATTTTCACCATATACAAAGTCAAATGATTTTCTTTATTCAATAACTCTCCTTGACAGCAAAAGAAAATACTTGAAAACAAACACCTTCCACATCAGTATGGTCCTAACACATATTCCTTATGATCCACTCCTTCCTCTCCAATATATATCCCTCATGAGAAAATGTAACCTTCATAATCCATTTTTTAATTGATAGTGGGTGGACATGCACATATGGGTGTTTGATCTGTAATCCCACTCAATCCTTTGATATTCCACTTTAATTAGTCCAACATCCTCACCAAATGACAATAAATTTCTTGGTATAATCAAGTCACATGAACATAAATTATGAATTTGGTTCACTATGTAATTTTATTCATATTAAATAGGATATGTAGGACCTAATTTATTTTTAATCCCAACATCTAACACCCCATCCTCACTAATCTAAATTTTTTGTGAAAACAATTCTTTAATGAGATATATTCCCCATGAACCATGTAGTTAAAAGGATAAATTCCATGAAATACAATTATTCCATGATGGAATATATTCCCTACAATCCCTACTATACCCTGCCTTTTATATTTACTAAGAAACGATAGGATCTAGAAAGGTATTCTCAACTATAATTCTCACAATGACTATCCATCAGGGAAATTTCACCTAGTCATCCAATCCACATAATGATTAACTTATAAAAACATGTATTGTATGGAATTCCCTAAAATAGGCCTCAAATGGTCATGGTTGTATGGCCCTAATAGTCTTCACATTATTCCCTGTCACATTACCTTAAATGTTATGATGTGTCCTGTTAAGTGTCATTATACTGCACTAGTTTTGATTCCCATCATAGAGATATGTATGAATCCCCTATTAGGGGATTGAACAAAACAAAAACAAAATTTATTAAATTTCTAAGTATAATTGAACTTCATATAACTCAACTATAATTTTTAAACCATAACATCAATAATAAAAAAATATAATGAAGGAGAACTTCTAATACCTACATATATTCCCATCAACAAATGGTTTTGATCAATCTCTTTCATAAAGGTAATGTGTATCTCTCTATGATTTGATAAGGATTGATGAAAATTTATTAAATATATAACAAATCCCCAATGTAGGAAATAATTTCCCCCAAAAGTTTTTGATTTGTATGACTTCCCATCCTCTATACTAATGTGCAAACTGAAACATCACTAGAAATTCCCCATTGACCAGCAACATTTGGAAAGTAAACCCACATCAAAATAAAATTGGGAAATGGGTATGAAGTAAAAAATTGTAATAAAGAAATTAAAATAAAATTGTTATGTTTTTCAAATATTTATTTAAAGATTTTTTGTAAATAGTTTATCAAAAATAGTTACAATATACAGACCTTTATCAAACTCTTTATAACATATTAATAGATAAGGTGTTGTACCTTATTTAAAATTCATGTTAAATGATGTTTTCCAAAAACTATATTTATATTATAATGGTATAAATTTATTATTTCCTAAAAACACTATCTTTATACAACATTTCAACCAAATAGTGTTTTTACATTTTTAATAAAAAAAATATTTAACATTCCTTTAATGTTGTATTAATTCAAATTTCCATACACCGGAATGTCATCTATCATTCTAAATAACATGGATCTCAATGTAATCTATTTATTTATATTATCATCATATAATATATCACTTGAACAAATTATTAATTTTAGATCATTAATAAATGGATCCAAATAAAGAGTAATTACATTACAAGGTTTTTTATGACCTGAAATACGTAGAGAAAATATAATATACTTTCACATCATGTATAACTATAGTGTGAAATTGTAATTTAGAATCATTACGTACTATGAACTATGATTAATAATTTTTAGTAAAAAATTGATTCATTCCATATGTAGATAACATAAGATATATATTTCTCAACTTTTTTCAAAATTCAGGATAGTCATGGTCAATTTTCATCCACCAAATAGAGTCTAGTTGGTAACAATGGTTATCCTATTTAATTATTACGTATGCATGCCACCTTATCTAACTTTTAGCCTCCTAACTTTTATATATCCATCAAAAAAATGGGTTTATTTTAAAATACTAAATAAATTTCAAAGGACTTAATTAATCAGTCTTTTATGGATCCACAACCCCCTTAAGGAATTTTTAAGTGAATCATATAAATGATAAAAAAAATATACAATTATTTGGAAATTCAGGTATTATTTTATAGTTCATAACTATTGAATATAACATTAGTTTAGTTTCATATATTTGACATGAAAGACATTTATCTTCTAGTAACTTACCAGTGATGAGATCACATATTTCTATAAAGTTGGGGTTACTCTGTCTATAGAAATAATTTAAATTATATAGTTTTAGTATGACTAAAATTGGTATATACTTATTATAAATAGCATAAAGAGAAATATTTTCATATTTCATTAACTTCTCAAACATATTCTAAAAACCATAAATATTATCTTTAACCTTCATTTTCATTTCTTCAATATGATCTAAAACATCATTTATAGTTGTACATATATAAAGTTGTCTATAAATAATACTTGTATTATACTCACAGGAAACATTTTCTATAACAGTTCATGATTCTAGTTTTTATTCCATTAAAAAAATAATATGTCTGCTTTTGTATATCGCACCCAAAATTGTTCTTAAAACAAATTGTGATACACTGTTAAAAGATTGTATATATATAATAATTATAGGATTTTTTTTGAATTACTGAGTATTAATAAGAGTTACCATAATATGAAATATAAAAATAAGTTTATTCCTTAATAAAATTAATAATAATTCATAAAATTATCATCAATTAGTTATAAATTAAAAAAAATCATTTTTAGGTGAAAGGGATATCTTCAAAAAACATTTTAATGTATGAAAAATATTTTAAAAATGTAAGTTATGGTAATCACTATAAGTGAACAATTTTAATGAAATGTGTATATCACGTATTTACTAATAAAAATAACATTCACATGAGAGTTTTGAATATATAAGGAATGATTTAAAATTAATTTTGTTCTTCAAAAATAAATTTCCTTCCAAAATAATATTTATTTCATTTTCATATGGATATTATGATTAAATCATACCAATTTAAGAAATAATATATGAAAAAAAGGTATCATTTTTTAAATAATTATGTCCAAAAAATATTAATATAAATTATTTCCTTTTTTTCCAAAAACATAGATTTTTGAGTGAAAATTTAAAAATACTTATTTTTGTAGAAGTTTCGTTTATTTTATTTAATTAAAGTAATTTAAATGTAATATTATATTTTGGACTTAAAAAATATAAAATAAGTTTCATTTTATTAAAAATAATCTAATCAATTATATAGGAATCAACAGTATACTTGATTTTTGCATACAATCATTTTTATGCTCAAAATGAAACTTTTTCTAAAAAATGAGTTTCTTTGTGTTTCGTGTGCTTATATTGAAATTAATTTTTACCAATTATGAAATTTAAATATTATATAATGGATTCCATATATTGATTTATAACATTATAATTATATAACAATTTCAATTTCATTTTTAGTCATAATGAATAGTAACCTAAATGAAAGATTATTGCCCTGTTAAAGGGTAAATGCATTAATCATGATTGAAACTTTGGTATAATGTCTAATTATCATTCCAGAATATGTAATAATTTCTTTTTATGAGTTAATTATAACAAAAATCATTCGAAATTCCGAATTATGGTATTTTGGTTCTTCTTTCCATTGACTATATCTTTTATATCATTTTAAGTAAAATATAATTAAAAAATGTCACTCTCTTTATTTAAATATATCTAATATGATTTCATATATATGAAATTAATTCCTCAATGGTTTTAAATTTTAATTTTAAATTTTAATAAAAAAATTGTTATACCAATTTACCTTTAATTTTTAGTGATATTTTAATTACTTTGAATGTTAAGGCTATGTGAATGAGACTCTTACGCAAGTAGAAAAAAGTAAAGGAAATGGTTTTAAAAAAAATTAAAGTAATATGTTTTGTATGAATTATGGTGTTCTATGAATTTATTGTAAAATTAAATTTTTTAACTGATTTTCATGGATTTTATATTTTAATTCATTTTTTCTCCTGATATGTTTGAAGTCGAGATATGTGAATACTCTTGAAAATGACTTTAAATAATATTTAATGTTTAGAATTTATTTTTAAATAATTATATAATTAGAAGAAACTTATATTTACTCAATTCTAAAGAAAAATTTCTATTATATCATTAATGGTTTATATATTTTCAACTTTTAATTATTTGGATTACTATTATGACCCTTAGATATTAAAATTCGTATGACCACGGTTATGGTTAAAATGGATATTGAGGGGGATAAGGAAAGAGATAAGAATAAAACTGCCATTTTAACTTGCCTAAATTTTATCAGTAGAATTTATTTGCACCTTTTACTACCTATATTTGAATCTATTGAAATTTGGATCCATTTTACATGAGTTAGACACATATTATATATTAATATTTTATATATTTACAACATTTTCACCTAACTCATATATAAATATGCACCAAATATCCTATATTAATCACATTTCAAGAGATATTTATATTTAATAATACATACCAAAATACCCTTCAAACCTTGCACGCTATTCCTTATATTTTTTGCTTTCAATTGAAGTCCAACTTAGAAGGCTTAATTTGTAATCCAAAGGAGGTTTCTCAAAGAATTGGTATAACTCTTAACCGAGTGTTTCCTTGTTTATTTCTTCTTCCACGTTCATTAAATATTTTATAAAAATGGTAATACAATATAATTTGTATCTTAATTATATATAATTGTTTTTATATTGACGAAAAACCCCCTTTTCATCTCATTTTCTATCCTACGAGAAATGAAAACATCACTCATGCAGACGTTTGGGCCACCACCTCCACAATGCGATGTGTTTCATTTTTCATTGTCACCTCTCAGGATAGGTCGTTGTGACATATTTATTTAATATATAAGATATTCATGAAATTTCTATGATTCTATAAGTTTAATATATCACTTACCTTGATAATATTCCATTTATTGTAAAATGATAATGTTGTTCGTGCATACATGTGTACTACCACATCCACAAAGAGATATGATTAATTTTTCATGTATGACTTTCATGGATGGTTATAAAATTATATTTAATGTAAATAATTTATAATTTGGTCATTATAAATATACTTTAGATAAAAAAAATTACTCCTTTAACCAAAGTTTGCTTACCATTGTTGTTCTATGAATATTATTTTAACAACCTCAAAATGTCTGATGTAAACATAAGTGATTTAGTAACCAAATAAGTGATGATAATAAAATAAATAAAAGGATTAAGGATAATTTAATGAACATAAAAATGGTTTTTGATAAATTATAAAACTGATCTAATTTTATTATTTAGGAGTTCGATAACATATAAAGATAAATGGGACTTAAGCTAAGGGTCGTTATTTTAAAAATATTCTTTAAAAGTTTTCATTGTAACTATTTTTATTCCCTTCCATTACTTTTTAAAATTTTCAAGAATGTTATTATTAATTTTTAAAAGTTTTATAAATGTCATTTTTTACTATATTTTATTTTATTTATAGGGATTTCAAAATAGAATTTTCAATTTTTAATATATGAATTATTATCTACATTTTACTAAAGTTAAAAATGAATTTTTTTTAAATATATGACTTGAATACCATAATACACCATCATATCTATTATTAATTATCAATATTACTCTACAAGTAAAATTATATACAGTACCCACTCTTCTATAATTGTTTCTATTTTAATTATTTACAAAGAAAAAAGATATTTCTCCTAATCATTATGTGAAATTGGAAAGTGATTTTCTAATAAGTTCATATGTTTTTTTTTCAATTTATGATGAAAAGGTGAAATAATTAAAAAAAATTGTCCAAGATATGGTACTTATTATCCCAAATAGGTTAAATACCCTAAGAGGGCGGGTGAATTGGGGTATGATAGATTAAAAAACTACCCCTTCGGATCTTCTTTCATTGTTAAACAAAACACTCATCTCTACCTTTCTCATAGAAATGTATGAACTAAAATGAAATCTTGAATGAGACATATATATTTTACTTGGTTCACCCTCACTTGTCTATATAAAAGGAGTATACAATGGCAATGTGCTGATGTACCAAATCCACTATGTCTCACTGCCAAAACACACGGTTCAGGCTAGATCACTTCTATTCCCATGCTCACTACCTTTGCAATGTTTACAGATAGCTCACTACATCCCAAGGGTGACTCCCTAAATCTATCTTTCTATAGTTCACTACCAATGGAAAGGATCACCAATTTCTACTTCCTTTTCTCACTGATCTAGGAGGTATTAATTTGCAGTTTATGGATATGTAAGACCCTTCATAATTAATAATGATTACATCCTCAACCGATAGAGATGACCTACTGAAGTCCAACTTTCTACCACTTTATGAATAACAAATTACCAAAGTTTTACTGGGAAATACCTTATGAACACTTTCATGATTCTAACTTCCTTCGCAAGGTTTCTTCATTTCAAGAATCTCATATATCCTTCGTGAAGCCCACAACTTTCTCGAAGCTCACTTGTTTTGAGAAGCTCAGCTATCCTTCCAGAAGAAACCTTATTTCTTGAATCTCAAACACATTCATGAGGTTCAAACACATTCATGAATCTCACTTATCTTTCTTGAAGATCAAAAATTTTGGTTGTATTTTTATATCCTTCATGAACTTCATTTCTTATCCAACTATTTTTCAAGAACAACCTTTGTGAATCAACTTCATGAATTTCGAGCCTTGGATTATTAATTAAGTCATTCTATAATTTTATAAAGGGGTAGAGGCCTGTTTATAAGTGTTTCCTCCCATTCCTGAATCTTCTATCTACATCATCATAATTTAATGAATCTCTCCAATCTTGTTCATTATTATCTCTATATTCCTAAATCACTATGGAAATTTCTGGTTCATGAAGCCTCTCATAGTCGTCGATATTACCATCAACTCTTCACGCATTCTTGATGCTCGTTCATTATGATATACACCTTTGAAAATCCCCCTTCATGAAACCATGTCTTCATAAAACTCATAACATTTCCATATTTTTATGAGGCATTCAAGGAATTCCAAATTTTTCAATGCTACAGCCATCCCACAAATTTTGGACCCTAAAAATTTGGAAAACACTGGGAAATAGAACCACCTTTTATATATACTATTTTTACCATGTCCAGGGAGTCCATTCATTTGTTTTAGATATTTGTAAATATACTATGACAATAATATCTCTGAACTCCACATCATACCTTGGAAACCCACTTTTTCAATAAACACAATCATCCAAAAAACACTAAAATGAAACCGTGTGGGATTGTTTCACAACAATCTCCCTCTTTTGGATTATTGGAAATTCTATACATTTTGATACCTCGTTAAAGCTTATTTCATCTTATAATACAATTCACTTCTTATTATTCATATAGTAATAAAGTTTTTACTCAACACACACTCTAATCCCACATGATTCATTCTTAGTGTTAGTAATAATATTAGTGTGCAATGTTCATCAATAAATCACTTCATTCCAAAACCACTCATCTTATTTCATCATGAACCTCATATATCGTGATATATAACCTTTGATCAATCACATTTATCATCATAAGTTTTAAAACTCTCCCTACATCACTGCTCCCGCTATCAAATAATCTCATCTCTTAATTAAGACATTTTCTCCCCTTTCATTGACACAATTCCCCCCTGTAAATAAACCCAAAGGTCAATTCCATATGGTCTGCAACAGGGTAAAGAAAATATATCCACCCATTTGGGAAAAACAAATCATTCCTCAAGGAGAGGGGGCCTCACATCCACACTTGTTCATGTGTGGTGAGTTGAATGAGATTCAATAGACAGTCAATGACATTCAAATGCCACATTGGGTAAGGCCTTTTTCATAATATCTGCAACCTATAGTTCTGTAGGAAAATACTCTAACATCACAAGCCCTTGCTCCACCTCTCCATGATAAAATGAAAGTCGATTTCAATGTATTTTTTCCTTGAGTGATAGACTAGATTTTTTCTATGATTTATATCACATGAATTATCACAATGGATCCCTATTAAATATTTTACTAGAACTCCTATATCATCATTATGTTTCTTTATCAACAATAATTGTGTGAAAAAATGGGTGTCCACAATATATTCATCTTCTTCAGTGCTCAATTAAATGTAATTGTGATTCTTTTTTAGCTAAGAAATACAAAATTTTCCAAGATATAATTATCTACCTGAAATTTATTTTCTATCATCTTCATAATAGGCACAATCTACATCTGTATTGCCCAATAACTATTGCTGGTATTTTTCATTATACATCATACTAAAATCCATCATTCCTTTGATATATTGAAGTATTATTTTCACTAAAATAAACTGTATTTTCTTTGGATTTCTGGGATATAATTCTTCTTGAAATGTGGAAAAAGAATATCAGGTCTTGTCAGTGTCAAGTACAATATACTTCCAATGATTTGCATATATTATGTCACATTAACTACATTATCTTCATTGTCATCTGATATTTTTATCTGGGTAACCATTAGAGTTTTCATCTCCTTATAATTATCCATTCCAAATCTTCCCAAAAACTAATTGGCATATTTGGATTTAGAAATTAACTTTCCATTCCTTCCTTTTGTCACATATAAACTAAGGAAAACATCATTTCACCAATCATTGAAATTTTGAATTCACTTTTCATGAATTTTGATAACAATTTACATTGTGCTTCATCTGATCCACTAAAGATTATGTCATTAACATACACCAGCACCATCATCCTATAATTACTATCATTTTTGACATATTTATTATGATCAACTCTGCCTAGTTCAACAACGTGTGTCTTCAAAAACTAATCGAGCATTGTTTACCGTGCCCTCAGTGCTTACTTCAACCCATATAGTGTTAGGTCGGAATATACATATTAATACACAAGAGGGGTTGAATTTTGTATTTTCAAAATCTTCCACAATTCAGGATTTTAACACCCACTATAATTTATTTGAATATGAAGTATTATTCTTATGTTTGAAAATATTTAGTGGATTATTAGAAATAAAAATCATGGCTTTTTATAGTGGTTCGGGGTTCAAAGATCCTCTAGTCCACTCTACCAATCACCCTCTCAGCGAGCTAGGTAAATTTCACTAGAATGGTCCTCTTATTACAAGACCAAGAATACAAAACTGAGTGAAGGAAGTTGACACCATTAAAAGACTAATTACAAATCTTTATAGTTCTATAATAGAGAACAAATTATCCACATATTAGATTGAGAAGCTGATACTACACCACAACTGAGTATGAGAAATAGAAACTTAAATAAATCAAAAGAGATTGATTTATTGAAATGGTTTAAAATTCACAATTAAAGAATCATTAAATTAAAAGTTGTTGGAACTTATTATTTAGAAATAATAGTCTTTAAGAAAGAATGATTCTGAAGTGATCCAGGTTGCATAGATATCTTCAACATAAAATCAATAACAAAAAGAGAGAAATCGAAAACTTATAGTAGAACAAAATAGAATTTTTATATCTCTAAAATGTATTCATTTAATAGATTTGTTATTTTTTATAGCAATGAAGATATATTATGAAGGAATATATATAAAATAAATTCTTTCTTTGGTATTTCATATCCAAAATAATAGGTTTATTGGTCATGAAAATTCAAATTTCAATTAACTAGGAGAGTCGTAACTTCCTTTAGAAATAAGAGAAATTTTATTCGATGAACTCGGTTCTTTGAAAAAATCAGAAAACATACTTGAATTTTTATTTATTCATTACATGACCATTATAGTAATCTCATATTGAAAACGCGACAAGAAGAACTACGCTGTTGAGAACACAATGTAGGGTTGAGCTGTGTAAGGTTGGGTTCCTTTGCATAGCATAGGGTTCCTTTTCATAGATTATGGTTCCATTGTGTAGTGTAGGGTTCATTTTCATATATTAGGGTTCCTTTTCCTATCTTAGGGTTCCTTTGTGTAGAATATGGTTCCTTTGCATAGCATAGGGTTCCTTTACATTTTGTAGGGTTTCATTAGGCATAGGGTTCCTTTTTGTATCATAGGGTTGATTATCCATATGCTTATCCTTATCAGCATAAAATCTATAATGTTGAATTTACTTACCATACATTCAAATTTTCTAAATGTAGGGTTGAAAATAGTAAATCTACACTCCAATATAGGTTTTTTATCCATACACATGTCAATTATCTGAACGTAAGGATGATGATCCAAATAAAAACCTGTTAGTGTAACGTAGTCTTGATACCATATACACAAGTTAGTTTTTCAGCGTAATGTATGGACGAAAACAGTGTTTCCAGAATCATTCCCATAAATCTAAATTCCTTTAAAATATAATATAAATTTCGGTAAAACTCACTTGACAAAAATTTATTAAAAAAATAGGGGGTTTTGTGAACATAAAAAGCATCATAATATATAGAGTATTGTTGAGAGAACACATTCCCAATAATCTCCCCCTTTTTGATGATCAAAAAACCCAAAATATAATCCAGAAAAAGAAATTAAAGAAAATATAGTCTTTTTAAAACAAGAAAGTAAATATAATTTTTTTTTTCAAAATTTTGATTTCCCAGAATTATTTAGATAAAGAACAATTTTTAAAATAGAATATATGTTGTTGAAAATATTCTCTTCAACTACCCCAATGTTAGTTTCTATTCGAAAAAGAATAAAATGACTCACCCTTTTTTTATATCAAGAATATGGTTGTGAAAGAATAATGTAATTAAAACACACTAAATATCACATAGAACTATAAATGAATTGTTATGAATTCTAGCATAATAAAAATAAATCTATGATTGGCAGTGTGGTATTGAACATAAATAAATAAATCTAAATACAAATAAACTAAAGCTAAAATGACATTCAAATTTTTTAGAAATATTAAGTAAAATACTTATTTAAAGTTCTTCAAAATTAAAGGACTAGAGTTCAATTTCAGCAGGTATAGAGGGTTCTTATGGATGAGGAATTTCTTGAACTGCACAACTAAGATCAACCATTTTCAGCAAAAGGATCTGAAAGTGGTTGTTGAGAACTTCTATCTAGTGCTAAAGTATATTATCTAAATTATTTCAAACCTTCAAACTCTCAACCAAATTGATCTTAAAAAATTCATTCACAGCTTATTTTTATTAGACAAAATAGATCAACTTATCTTTAAATTGATTAATCACTAGTCCCAACCAGAATTCATTAGAAGTTATTTGACTCACAAAATATCTCTAATTTTCTAACAAAACATTTAAAGGTGTTCTATCAAACCACAGAGTGTGTAGATTGTCATTAAAATCATCTTGCATAGAGGTAATTTCTTCAAACTTCCTAACCAATTTTGGAAGTGTCTGTTGAGGAGAAGTAGATTCTTGATTAATTTCTTTGAGATACTGGAACTCCCTCCCAATCATCAAATTAAATTTATAAAACTCTATATTATTGATAGAATCATCCTTTAATAAAAAAAACATCTCTTTAAATCTTGTACATAAGCTTATTAAGATCCCCCACTGAAATGAGATTTTCTTTGAATTATCATAAATGAAGCTTCTAAGCTTCAAACTTTGATCTGGGTACTAAAAGAACCTTTTATTTCTAAATATTTTTCTTCTCAGCTTCCAACATTTCTCTAAAAACGAATTTTGATCCTCAAAAAATATTATTTTTATAATATGGTAATTAGGCTCTGAATATGATGATTTAATAGAATCAGCTCCTTCTTGATCAAATTCAATTAAAGTCAGGCTTCTCTCACCATCTCTTTCAAGATTGTTTCCCAAATTAGATCCTCCAAAAACACTAGGATCTGGAACAATTTGATTGAAAGGGTCGGGGATATATTCCCTATGAATTTCTTGAATTTGATCCTCCTACATAACTTTCTAAACCACTTCAGAATCATGTTTAGTTTCTCTTTTTTCACAAAGTGGGGTGACATCCACACCTCCAACAGCAGCTTCAAAAACAACCTCTAAAACATTGATTGAAACTCGTCTTCTTTTTTGAAAAATAGATTCATTTAGCCTTTAATATTGTTTATCACCAGGACTCTGATAAACTAATCCAATTGAATGGATGACCCTTTGCTCCCTTTAAGTATCTTCTAACAACCTTTTTTGTTACTCCGCACCAACTGGCCAAAAAATGTTGCATGATTTTCTCCAGACAAAACCAAGATTCTTTTTCATTCCAGCATTCAACGTGTTGTTGTGGTGACATGTTTTTCAAAAAAACCTAATTCAAAATCATTCTTTTTCTTCATAAAATGAAATAAATAATTCCACCATAGGGATAATATCCCATATTTTTATCCTCATGGAACCAAATGTTTAGATATCATATCATAAACTAAGAAAAATTAAACATTACATTGTTCAAAATCAGAAACATGATTTACATGTCTTGATAGAGAACCTTCTCAAGCTCAGCAGTCCTAGGAAAAATCCCAAATAGAATAAAATTCATCATCACACAGCATTCAGGATAAAGTTCTTTTGTAAACACTTTCTTGATAGTTCTTACAAATAAAGAAAACAGAATTTTCTTATATGTATGTCTTCAATTACTGATACTATGTAAATAAAATTGAAACCCCCCCTCATGGGGACAATGAAGCATCTCATCCATTTCAACATAAGAAAAAAGAAAAATCCTAATTATTATTCAAAGATATAATAATGTCTTCATCAAAACCAACACTGAAAGAAGAATTTTTTTCAAAACTCAATAACTTTTATTTCATAAACCATGTGCATGTTATCTTCACCAAATGCATAAACCAGACCTTGAAAATGAATTGCTTCCTTGAGTAATAGATTTTTTGAATCTAGATAGCCAAAATCTATTACCTTTCCTTGCGACACCTTGTAATATTTTACTGAATAATAGACACTGTCATCCAACTCAGCATGGATCATCATGAGGTTTCTATCTTATAAGGTTTAGGGTTTTCTATTGATGGGAATCAAAAGAGAGAGGTACTTTATAAGTTTTGTAGGGGAGGAGTAATAAAGAGGGAGAAGGCAAACAGTTTTCTCACATAGATCTAGGATGTACTCATTAAGTTTTTACTTTTGAAAAGATAAATAAAATAAAATTGTATTAAAATTCTTTAAAAACATATAAAAACTAATTTAATACAAACATATTAAATAAAATTTACTAAAATAAAAGTAGAGAAACTGAAAATAAATTAATAAAAAATTATTTAAACTCAAATATTTCTAACTCCCCCTTAATAAAATCAAAACGAGCACTAGGAAGAGGATCATAAAAAATATCAGCTAATTGATATTTGGTATTAAAAAATTATAAAGATATATCCTTTTTTAGAACATGATATATCATTTTTTAGAACATGATCTCTTAGAAAATGATTCCTTATATCAATATTTTTAGTCCTAAAAAGATTAATATGATTTTTAGAAATATTAATAGCATTAGTATTTTCACATAAAATAGTTATACTATTAGAGTTTAGTCCAAAGTCCATAAGAGTGTTTTTCTTCCATAATACTTGTGCACAATAACTCCCAACAGACACATATTCTACCATAATGGTTGTCAGGGAAACTGAGTGTTATTTCTTATTAGACCATGAAACTAAAGATTTTTCTAAAAAGTGACAGGTTCGTGATGTAATTTTTTTATCTAGTCTACAATCACCAAATTCAATATCTAAATATGATATTAAATTAAAAATAAAATGATCTGAGGTAAATAAGAGATTAAAATCAATTCCTTTTAAATATTTAAAAATTCATTTATCAATAGTAAGATGGGATTATTTAGGATTTGAATGAAATCTAGCACAAAGGAATATAAAAACATAATGGATGGTCTACTAGCAGTAAGACATAAAAAAACCACCAATCATACCTCTGTATAAATTTTTGTTAACTGTTTTTCTAACTTCATCCAAATCAAGTTTTATATTGGTACACAGAGGAGTTGTATATGTCTTTTTGTTCTCAAGTCCAAAATTTTTCAATAAATCAAAAATATACTTAGTTTGATTTAAAACATTTCCATAATCTTTTTGATAAATCTGAAATCCTAAATAGAATTTTAGTTCTCCCATAATAATCATTTAAAATTATATTTTCATTAAATTTGAGAAATCATGACAAAGATTTTTATTATTTGAAACCAAATATAACATCATCAACATAAATTAGGATTAATAAAATATTAGAACAATCTGTTTTCCTGAAAATTGTTTTATCTTCCAAATCAATAGTAAATCCATTATTCAAAAGAAAAGAACTTAATCTTTCACAATATTCTCCAGGATCTTGTTTAAGTCTACTGAGAGCTTTGTGAAGTTTAAAAACAAAATTCAGTTTTTAAGGATTTTCAAAATCAGGGGGTTGTTCAACATGAGCATCCTACTTTAAATAACTATTTCAAATATAGATTTAACACCCATCTAATAAAATTTATAATTCATATGAGATGCATAGGATAAATTAATTTTAATGGGTTCCAATATTAGTACAGGGGAAAAGTTTTAACCATAATCTATATCTTCTTCCCGATTATATCCTTTAGAAAATAATCTGGAATTATTTTGGGTTATGATCCCTTGATCATCCATTTTATTTCTAGAGACTCATTTTGTTCCTATAACTGGATAATTGGTTGGTCTCTCTACTAGTTCTAAAACTTCATTTCTTTTGAACTAGTTTATCTCTTCTTGCATGGACAATAACCAACTCTCTTCTTCTAAGGATTATTCAATAGTCTTAGGTTCTAATTGAGATAGGAAGGAAGAAAATTATTCTAGGTTACCTATATTTCTTCTAGTCATAATTCCTATGTCTAGATATCCTATTAAAGTTTCTAAATGTTGTTTTTTTAGGGTTATAGATTGTCTAGGCATGAAACTTTCAGGTTCTTTGGTATCTTGTTCATCTAAAATAGATTCAATTTTATCAATATCATTTTCAAAATTAATTTTTAGGGTTTTAAGTATCATGTTATCAAAAGATTCAGTGACTTCTTTAGTTTTTTATGTATCTTTAATGAAATGGTCGGTTTCATAAAACTTCACATGATCTGATTCTTTAACAATACTTGACTTTTAATAGAACACGCTATAATATTTATAGGTAGTAGAATATACTAGAAATATTCTTTAATCATCTTTTGGATCAAACTTACCAAGGTTGTCGTTAGAATTCAAGATAAACACCTTTCATCCAAACACATTAAAATACTTTACTTTTGGTTTTATGTTATTTCAAAGTTTATAAGGTTTATTTTTGTGAATAGGCATAATTAAAACTCTATTCATGATATAGCAGGTTATGCCTACATCTTCTTCTCAAAATAGGTACGAAGACTGTATTCATTCAACATAGTCTATTCCATTTGTTGAATAGGTATATTTCTTCTTTCAATAATTCTTTTTTTTTTTGAGGTTTTCTTGATGTAGAGAAGGTGTATTTAATACCAATATTTGAGAAAAAATAATTAAATTAATTATTCTAAAATTCTTCACCATGATCACTTCATAATGAAATTATTTTAAAACCTTTTTCATTTTGAACAATTTTATAAAAACTTTCCAAAATAGTGAAAACTTCACTTTTGAGTTTTAGAAAAAAACCCATGTAAATATAGTATAATAATCCACTAAAACATAAAAATATAATATAACAGCCAAAATTTCTATCCTATATGGTCCGAAATTCTATATGGTTAAGTTCTAAAGGTTTAGATGTAGTGATTTTGTTAATAGATTAAAAGGATGATTTGTGTTTCTTGGAAATTTGGTATACATCACAAAATCTATCATTTTTCAACATAAGACTAAGAGAATCAAAAACTAACTATTTATTAGATAATTTATGTAAAAAATAAATATTACTAATTCCATGTATTCTATGCCAAATCCATGATTCATTTGTCTTAGTGGTTATACAATTCACATTTTTTTACATAAAAAATTTAAATCCAAAGTATTAATATTATCAGTTCTAGGTGATCTAAATTTAAGTAACTTATCAATAAAAATATAATAGTAATTGTTAAAAAAATAAACAAAAAATCCATCATCAAAAAGTTGAGAAATAATTATCAGATTGTTCTTTAACCCTTACACATATTGTAATTTTTTGATTGAGATTGTCTTTGGATCTCCAATAGTTCCAACTCCAATTATTTTTCCTTTGGAATTATTACCAAAATTGATAATCCCGTCATCCATTTATGTCAGTGTGTGAAACATTGATGGAGCTCCACTCATATGCTCGGAATATCCACTACCCATATACCATATAAAATTTTTGTTTCTATAGCCTATTACTTTTAAAATCATTTAAACAATTGTTTGTTTTTGTACCCATATTTTCTTCAGTCCAACTGTATTACATAGCAGTGATCTTGGAATCCAGATATAAATTTTTTTATAATATTTTCTTCAATCAAACTCTTAGAAATAAAGTCACTTATAATTATAATTATTTGAGGATTTTTCAAACAACAGTTATTAGTGATATTCCCTTTTGTTCCACAATGATAACAAGTTATATTTTTAGAATTGAGAACAAAATTCTTTTTTATGAAATTTTGATTATCAACCCTTCTTTATATTCCATATATTTGCCTTTTAATAATATTATTTCCAATAATTTCATTTAATATATTTTCTCCATTAGTTAAAAAAATCCGCACTCTTCTAAGTTTCTACTTCATCTTGTAATGCTTCGATCCTTTTTCAATGATCAGAACAGTTTGTTGTGGATGAATTGAATTTTTCCATCAACTCTTGATGTTTTTAAAAAATGGTATCTCTTTCACCTAAAATAGAAATATGAATATTTTTTAAATACTTGTGCTTCTTTATTAGAGAATCATATTTTTATTTAAACAATCAATAGTAGGAAACTAGTTTATCATTTGAGAAACTACTAGTATCAGAATCTGAAAAACAATAAGTTTGTATCTTTTCTTCTTATTTATTAGCCATAAAGCACATGTTTCCCTTTATATTTGATTTCCCCTTATCTGAATTAGACTTTTAAACACTTCTAGAGTCTTTAGATATACTCCATGTAGATTTTATTTCCCTTTTTCCATTATGCTCATAATCAGCATTTTTCTGATATCTCTTTTCTGGAATTTTTCTTTCATCTTTCAATATCATACAATCAGGTCTAATATGAACCAATTTATTTCATTCATAACATCTGAATTCTTTTTGTTCTTTATCATCTTTCCTGGAGGATTTTTTGAATCCTTTTTTCTTCTTTTAGAACTTTCCAATATTCTTGGATATATGATCCAATTCCTTTTAAGAATCATATGAATATGAATTCTTCTCTTCATTAACATCTTACATTGATATTCTAATATGTTTTTGTGTTGTTACATTTAGATCAGTATTTTCTTTCTTGATAATACTCTTATGATCTTCATATTTATCTTTTATTTCAATTTCACACATCATCAATGTCCAAATTAGTTCTTTCATTTTTAAATCTTTTATAAGAGATGATTATCGAATAGTAGCAAATATTCCATTCCATTTAAGAGTTAGTACTCTTAATACTTTTAAGGCTTGATCAGATTGTTTGGTGGGTTCACCTAAGGCTGTAATATTGTGGATAATTTTTGTAAGCCTTCCATTAATTTGTGTGATAATTTCTCTATCAAACAATATAAAGTTGTCAAAAATCATCTTTTTTGTTTCATACCTCATATGTATTACATTGTATCTTCCTTCATAGGAATCTATAATAGTTTTCCACATTTAATAGGTAGTAGTACATTGTGAAACACAGTTGAACTCATCTGGTCTAATACCACAAATAATAGCATTCATAGATTTGGAATTCATGTCATATTCAGTTTCTATTGCAGTATCCCATGTTTCTGGTTTCTTAGGAATCTTATATCGGAAATGATCTTTAAGTAAACTCTAAATCCAATATTTATAAGATTTATAATCATTATTGATTTCTAACACCCATGATTTTCACCATAGAAGTACAGATCTCGAACCATTAACATTTTCTCTCTAGGATCAGGTATTTCCATCATTTTATAGACCTTATAATTTTATCTTGTTATAGATTTATCCAAAATATCACCTCGAATACGAATTGTAAGGTCTGAATATATAAATTAATACACAAGAGGGGGTGAATTGTGTCTTTTAAAAATCTTTCACAATTCTGGATTTTAACCCCCACTATAATTTATGTGAATACGCAGTGTTATTCTTTTGTATAAAAATCTTCAATTGAAACTGATTATCCACAGCATAGATCGAGATTCCTATACTCCTCTACAACTAAGTATGAGAAGTTGGAACTCAAATAAATCAAACAATATTGATTTGTTGAAACATGTTAAACTTCAAAATTATAGTAGAATAAAATTGACCTTAGATGGTTCTTCTTCTTCATAAATAATAGTCTTCAAGGGAAATGATTCTAAAGTGATCTAGTTTGCATATAAATATTCAATTTAAAAGAAACAGCAAAACATAGAAGTTGAAAACTTACAATAGGACAAGATAGAACACGTATATCTCTAAAATGTATTCCTTTAATAGAGTTCTTCATTTTATATTACAATAAAGAGATATTCTAAAAATATATATATAACAGAAATACTATCTTTGGTATTGAAAATATAAAAGAATAGCCAGATTGGTCATGAAAATTCAAATTTCAATTAACTAGGAGAGTTGTAACTTCTATTATAAATAGAATATATTTTCTCCAACAAACTTGGTTCTTTGAAACAATCAAAAAAATCCTTGAATCGGTATTCATTTCTAACTTGACCATTGTAGTAATCTCATTTTGAAAACATGGCTTGAAGAATTTTGTCGTTGAGAACACAACATAGGGTTGAGCTGCATAGTGTAGGGTTTCTTTTGCATAGTGTAGGGTTCCTTTGGATGGTGTTGGGTTCCTTTGCATAGCATAGGGTTCCTTTTCATAGCGTAGGGTTACATTGCATAGCGTAGAGTTGTTGATCCATATGTTTATGCTTTTTAGCATAAAATCTTGAATGTTGCATTGAATTACCATACATTCAACTTTTTTTGAACGTAGGTTTGAAAATAATAAATCTAGACTCCAAAAAAGGTTTTTGATCCAAACGCATGTCAATTTTATGAACATAAGGACAATGATGCAAATGAAAACTCTTTTTCTTAACTTAAGGTTGATACCATATGCAATCGTTAGTTTTTCAACATAACCTAGGGATGAAAATAATTCTTCCAGAATCATTCCCGTAATTCTAAATTCATTTAAAATATAAAATAAATTCCTATAAAACTCACTTAAAAACCATTATTGTAAGAAAATAGGGTTTTTTACATCAAAATAATCGTAAAATATAGAGTATTGTTGAGAAAATACATTCCTAACATAAATCTCTTTTATTTGATGAAAAAATATATTCTCATCTTTATGAATGAGAAAACCATCTGGCTTCTCAATATAAAATTCTTATTCCAGAACCCCATTCAGAAATTTTGACTTGAAATCTGTATAGAAAACATTGAACCCTTATTTCACTACTATGTCCAATAATAATCTGATTTTCTCTAGCCTTGAAATAAGAGAAAATGGTCCATCAACATCAATACCCTCTATATGGGAGTACCCTTTATGCACTAGTCATGATTTGTTTTGAATCACTATTCTATCTCCATTCATCTTATTATAGAAGACCCATTTAGACATTATTACATTCTTATCTCTTAGCATTGGAACAAATCCCATGTATGATTCTTCTCAAGTCTTTCAAGATCTTCATTCATAGCCTGAACCTTGTTGTTATATCCAATTGCTTCCTCAAAACATTTAGGCTCTACCTATAATAAAAATGATGCTTTCTATAGAGTTTTCATCCTACTTATCTTCACTAGTGTTGTCTGGTCACTAATGATGTTATTTCTATCAATTTTGGATATTATTTTTTGTCTTTGTATAGATACTAGTCTATGATCATCCTTTTCATTATTTTAATATTATTTCGAATCAGCCTCTATAACTAGAACATCCACTCAAATGTTTATCTCTTCATCAATACCCTCATGTGACTGATCATGTATTTTCTAATGATTATTCATTTTCTCTATTATAGTTACATATTTTCTTTCAACTACCTTTCCCAGCCACTTATTAAAAAATTTATATGCTTTTGTTTTTCTTGAGTAGACAAGGAATATCCTTCATCTCCACGATATTCAAACTACTTGTGTTTCTCCATATTATGAATGAAACAATTACATTAGAACACTCTAATGTACATAAATTTTGTCTTCTTTTCATATCATATCACATATGGAGTATTCTCTAATTTCGGACATAATAACTCTCTATTTGATGTGTATACTGATTTCAACATTGATTCTTTCCAAAACATCTCTAGAAGTTCTTTCACAATTAGCATTGTTCTAGCGTTGTTGTTGATAATTTAATTTCTTCTCTCAAATAATTTATTTTTCTATGGAGTTCTTACTACTAAAACTTGGTGATTTATCCCATGTTTCTCAAGATATTCCTCTACTTGGCTATTTGTGATCACTGTTCCATTATTTTTTGGGATCTTCTGGATTTTTTAGCCTAGAATATTTTCAAATTCAATTTCATAAGTTGTTATAAAACTGAACACCTCAAACTTGTGAGTGTTGATTGAAACCCATTCCATTTTACTAAAATCATCAATGAAGATAACATAATATTTCATCCCATCAATAGCTCTTGGTGAAATAGTCCTGCACACATCAATATTCACTAACTCAAGTACTTTTTTTTGCCTTTCCTATTTTTCCTCATATGTATTTCGAATGATATTCTCTTATTGACAAGCATCGCACGTATGGGTATGTTATTGTGATAACCTAGGTAGGTCTCAAGATGCATCACATCTCACCATATATTCCTATGATGTTTGGCTCAAATGACCAAGGTGTTTATTCCATAACTTTTGTTATTCTTCCATGGACAAAAAGGAAATATCTTCTTCTCCACTTACACAGTAGATATTCCCTTTCATATTCTTTCCCTATAAAAAAATTTCACCATATTTTTCCTTGATCACATATAATTTCATGGAAAATCTTATGAAATTTCCTGAGTCAAATAATTGAATGACACTTAGTAATTTGTGACTAAGACCTTCAACAACCAAGAAATATGAACATCTCAAGTCTTCTCTCCCAAAATTTTACTTTTCAGAGCCAATAATTTTTTATCCTTAATCATTACCAAATATCATAATAAATTCCAGGATGTAACTAATTCCTATCATCATCTCTTTATCTCATGTCATTTGGGAGGTGCATCCACTATCAATTATTTGTATTCCAGTGTGATATGATGCTTTGAATGAAATCTCTATAACCACTTCATATTCCTAACTTTTCTCTATGATCCATTCCTTTAATTTATATTCTTGAAGATTCTCATATTATGATAGACAACATTCATCTTATAAAGCTGAAAATCTATTTTTTGTTTTTAACTCATTTAAGGGTTCCTTTAGTTGTTTCTTACAACCTTTTTAAGTCTTTTTTGGATCGTTCCTATATATAGTTGATATAAAACATATGGCCATGTTTCCAAATCCTCCACACTGGAAACAATATCCCTCAAATGAAATATGGGACTATTGAACTATGTTTTTTCACCTTTGTTTCTCTTGTTCCCTTTGGGACCTCTTAGCTATAGAATAAAAAAATTTTGGGTCACCCATTTTTTCACATCACTAGCATCAAATACAGGGTTCATTCTTTTGTGTTGTTATTACACACCTAGTTTTTTCATGAGTTATCTAGATCTTCTGTTTTTATTCATACCCAAATCAATATTCAACCGAGTAGTGGGATCTTGTGGACTAACTTCAACCATTACTACTTTTAGTTTGTTATTAATCCCCAAACTAGTTGTACCGTTATGATAAATCATTTTATTCTCCTAACACTCCTTTAACAGTTTCACTTGAAATTTGAATTCAATGTTTCCTTTTCTTCCTTTGTATCCTAGTTCAATAGAAACAATAGTTTCTTTGGATCTTTTACCTTTCTTTTATGGATTTATGGAATCCTTTTTAAGTTCTTTGATGTGTTTTACACGATCATTTACTGGGATAATCATACAATCAAAAATGCAGGTCTATTCATCAACTTTGAGCTTTTATTCGAAAACATTTTTGTAGGTTTCTTTATTCTCAGATTTAATCCTTTTAATTTTAGCCTCTAGATCAAGCTTCTCTTCTTTTTTATTTTTCATATAGAGTTTGGATTCATTAGACACCCTATTGGATTTTTATATTTGCCTCTCCAAATGGATATCTTTTCAAGAACATCTTCAAATTCAATCTGAATTCAGCTATTCCTTCGACTTTGAATTCATCTTGTCTCTATTTTTCCATGTTTTGGAATTTCTGAAAACATCCACCATAACATTTGTTTCATGATCCTTATAGTCCCTTAACTCTTCTGCCTCAAATTCTTTTCAACAGTCATCTTCCTTTGAAATAATATTCTTAGTTTTGAAGAAATTTGACTTTATACTCCTCCTACCATTTAATTTCTCTGGATACTTCTTCCTAGTAATTTCATCATTGAACTCATCATCATATTTATACTTATTAGGACACTTTTATACAATATTTAAAATATTTCCACATAGAAATCTTTCAAGTGGAAGTTTCCCTTTAAAATTTTATCTTCCTCTTTTCATATTTGAGAAGAGTAATAACATAAACTCATTCACATTATCTTCCTCCGAACTATATTCATTAGTGATCTTCTTCATAGATTTTAATTGAACTTCATTATACATCACCTTTTCCACAACATCATTATCATCATTTCTCATCTCATATGTGATAAGAGTATTGTGCCAGATATCCCATATAAAATCCTTTGGATCTTTATCATCTAATAAAGAAACATTTATATTAAACTGAAGTGAAAGTTTTCATGATATGGGATAAAAATATTTATATCTTCAATAATTTCTTCGAAACCATGCATGTCTTCCACAACAACATTCAACAAATCAAAGAATGCATCAATAGATTCATTTTGGTGAAATCTCATTTCCTCGTACTTGTTCCATAGAACATGTAGTTATTCTTATCTGACTTTTGAGTCACCCTCAAAAATATTTTACAACTTCCCCACGTATCATGTGATGAATTACAAGAAATAACCTTTACATAGAATTAATTTAATAGATCTCCCCATAAAGCATCGATTCCTTTCACATGAAAATCCAATTATAAATGTTATACTTCTAATAAAACATTTTTGTCCATACTAGTTGAAATACCATTCATTTTATCTATAAATTCATTCATACCCATTGATATAAAGAAGTGTTTCATTCAATTCTTTCATTAGTGAAAATTGTTTACATAAAAGATCAAAATCTGTTAGTGATAAAAGATTCCATGTATTCTATTGATATATAACAACTAACTTTCAACTTTTAGCTCTGATACTAATTGCTAGATCGATAAGGTTAAATATCCTAAGAGTAGGGTGAATCATGGTATGAAAAATTAAAACAACTTCTCCTTCAGATCTTGTTTTGTTGTTAAAAAACACTCTTCTTTCCCTTTCACATGGAATTGTAAGAATATAAATTAAATCATGTATGAAAAAAAGTGATTTTACTTGGTTCACTCTTACTGGTATATATCCAAAAAGTAAATAAAAAATTGTGTTAATGTACCAAATCCATTGAGGCTCACTAACAAAATATAAGGTTTTCGATAAATCACTTATGGGCCTAGGTCTAATTCCTTTACAAAGTTTAGTGATAGCTCACTAGTTCTCAAGGGTCAATTCCTCAATTTATTTTTCTATAGTTCACTTCTGATAGAAAGGATAACCATCTTCCCCTTACTTTTCTCACTACTTTAGTAGGGATTCATGCATATTTTATGGGCATGCAGGTCCCTTCATTACCAATAATGAATACATCCTCAACTATAGACAGATGCTTGAATGAAGTCCCACTTTCATCCACATAACAAATAGCAATTTACCATTTTTTTACTAGTGAATCATTTATGAACAATTTCATGATGCTCAATACCTTCATGAAGATTCTTCCTTTCATGAAGCTTACATATCCTTCATTAATCCCACAACTTTCACAAACCTCACCTATTTTTTGAATCTCAACTATCCTTCACGAAAAAATCTTATTTGGTGAAGCTCAGACACTTTTTTGTAGCTTAAACACATTCATGAATCTCACATAGCCTTTGCAAAGATCACAACTTTTGGTCATATTTTTATAACCTTTGTGAACTTCTCTTCTTCATGAACTATTTCTCAAAAACAACCTTCGTGAATCACCTATGTGAATCTAGATCATAAGAATACTCATTAAGTCATTCTATAACTGTATTAGGGGGTATAAGCCTATTTATTGGTGTCGTGTATTGTTCTATAAGATTATTTCCACATCAACATCATTTCGTAAAGCACTCCAATCTTGTTCATGGCGTTCCCTATCTCTGTGAATAGTTGAGAAATTTCATATTCATGAAGCTTCTGGTAGTCATGTATATTACCATGAACTCTTCTTCCATTCTCGATTCTCATTATTAATGATCCATGAATTTTAAAAAACCCCTATGTGAAACCCAGTATTTTCAAAACTCATGCATTTTCAATATTTTTATAATGAATTCAAGAACATCCAAATTTTACGATGCTAGATCCATCCTCTAAATTTTGGACCCCAAAAATTTGGAAAACACTTGGAAATTATTTCACCTTGTATATGTAATTTTTTATACCACTTCTAGTGAATCCATTCCTTTTTCATAGATCATTGTTAACATACCATGTCAAAAATCTCTCTAGAACTCCACAAAATACCTTGGAAACATGATTTTTCAACAAACATAATAACCCCAAAAACACTATAATGATTCCTTGAGGGATTTTTCCTCAATATTACTTGATAATTATATATGATTATGTGTTATCTAGATATAGTTCATGATTATAAGTGAGAAAAATATATATCTCTAATTCATTGGGTAATGATTTAGTCTTTAATAGCCAAAAATGAGGGAAATAACCAGGTTGGTTAGTCCTATAGAATTAAATGGGATTTAGTTATTCTAACATGGGTTAGACATGAGTGAATATGGGTTATAAATTTGATACCCTACATTACCAATATTATTCCTAAAAAAATTATTTACATGGAAATCATTTTTTTTTCAAGAGGTAATGAGTGCTTATAAACTTTTAAGGGTGAATGTTTTGTTATTCAAAAAAAATTCATGTTTTCCCACATTCATCAAGATTAATTTATAGGGTTTTTTATAATTAATAAAGGGTTATTAAATGTTTTATTTAAGTAAAGTTTTTTTTATTTGTAAATTTATTATTTATGTCGTAAAAGTTTTATTGGGAAAAAAGAAAAGTATTTTTAGGGATTTTCATGATTTCACTGAACAAATGGGATTCCTTTATATTTATGTCCCTTACTGAGATTTTTATTCTCATATCAAATTTCCAAATATTTTTCTTAGGGCCTAAGTATAATTTTGAACCATATTAGTTTCAAATTTTTTCCCTTTGGGTATGTATTAAAATAAGAAAAATTATGTTGAATGAAACAAGGGTGGAAATATAAAGCCCTAATTTTTAGGAACAAATTTTCAATGTGTGGAATTGTCCTATTTTTTATATAATTTTTTTCCCTAATTTTCTAAAAAATTATACCAGAAGATCATTTGGATGATAAAATTTTAAAATTCTTTCGATTGAACACAAATTTATGGGTTGTTTAAGGCAAGAGTTATTATAGTTGGTATCAAAGAAAGGGTTTATATATCATAAGAGGTTATGATGTTATTGTTTGGGGAAAATTAAATATTTTCTTTACCATCGGGGGTTAATAAGTAAAATTTTGATAATAATTCATAAATATAAAAAAATTTGGTTTTATGTGATGGGATTTTAAGTTGATTAAGGATATTTTGGCTGAAATGTTTGTGAATACAACCATTGGGTTTAGTATGTGTTTTAGTGTGAAGGTTATTTGGGATGAATTACATTACATTTTTTGATATAATCTAAGAGGAATAAAATATCTATTAAGGTTAATATGTTCTTCTAGGTAGAATTAATTATAGTCAATTGGGATAAAGGTTTATTAAATTTTTGCAACATATGTTTTATCATATAGATAACCACAAGATAGAAAATTTATTTTGTCACTAAGTCATTAAAGTTATTTTATAAGAAGTTCACAATATTTCTAGGAATATTAAATGATTTAGGTATATGTAATTTATGAATAAATATTGGGTTCATTTATGGTAGAATATATGATTTTATTATGGAAGAGATTCACAAATTTTGGTGATTATAATATTGGATCCTATACATTTTTAAATGTGACTTTGTGCATGTCTAATGTTATTTGTTGAAAAAAATTATGTTGATATCAGATGAATATGTTATCCAAAATATCTTATTTTTTTGGTTTTGAATTTGGTTAGGTATATTTTTAACAATATTAAGGTTATTTAGTTAAATAATGGTTATAATTGAACATTGGGTGTTATTATTGAGGATTTGGAGATTAATGTAGTGTTTATTCATATGAAGGTTTATTCATATTGGATATTATCTTATCTTTTTATTATAGTTTTTAGTTTTTATTAATGGATAGAAATAGGAGAAATAACTTTTCATACTTTAGTAAATATTGTGGTCTATTGAAAAATATTTTTATTGCTTCATGAATGAAAAATTAATCATTTATCTTTTTTAATATTCAATAAAACAGTGTGGTGAAACTACTTGAAATGAAACCAAAGGATGAAGTTATGTTTATGGATTTTAATAAAACATGTAAGTATATTTTCTCAAGTTCTCTTTTTTGATGGTAAAATAATCCGCTTAAATCATGAAAAAGGGTCTTAAAACATAATTGTTTTCACTTTTTTTATCATGATTGATGAATTTATGGTCTCCCTACTCTTAGGGGAAAATGAGATAATAATGAAAATATTATTCCTTGAAAATTTTGTTGTTCTTAAAAGTATAAATTGTTGGTAATAATTTGCATCCTCATTAGTGGTTATTTCCACTCTATGTTCATATTTTAAATTCCCATTAATATTCTCATTATTTGGGAACCTAATTATATGTTATTCCCATTTCCATTTATATTTACCTTTTCTTATTTTCAAATTATTATATATAATCCCTTTTTATGATATTGGTTTTCAACACATGTATTAAAAATAATTTCTCTTTGATGATTGTAGGTTTTATCATCCACTCTATGTAATTGATTATAAAAATGTTTTAAACATGTGATTAAATTGTGATGAAAGTTTTCATTATTGGTGGTATAATGTAACACCAAAATATTTTATTTTATATTCCTTTAAAAATAATACTATGTTTAATTACAATTACCACATGAAATACCAGGCTTAAAATAAACTATAATAAACTATTAAAATATTACTTTAATATCACTATTATAACCCATCTATTGAATTGGAAGGTTTGAAGAGGAGTAAAAAGATTATGAAATATTTGTATAAATATATTTCTAAAATTAATAATCATTCAAAAAATGATCATCAATTGGATACAAATAAAGATAAAATCATTTGAAGAAAAATTATGTATTTTTATAAACGAGTTTTTATATTTATAAAATGAATTTTTATCAAAGGAAATTATGTTAATAATTATATATTAATTATTTAAATCAATATTATATATCATATATTCAATAAAATAAATTAACATTCATATAATGGTGGTTAATATGTAATTAATGAGTGAAAAATCATTTTACACTTAAAAAATAAATTTTCATTGAATATGGATTTTTGTGCATTTTATGTGAGGATATTATTATTAATTTATACCAATTTTTGAAATTTAAATTGATAAAATATTCATAATTTTTAAAATAATCATTTCAATATAATCATAATAAATAAATTTGGGATTTTTATGAAAGGATTTATTTTTGGTTGAATAGTGAAAATGGAAATTATTGAAAAACTGTCATTGCTTTTCAATAAATAAATTTTTTTAAAGGTACATGTAATGTCTTGATTTTTTATATGTAAAAACTTATAATATTTCTAGGAATATTTATAAATCCATTAATTGAGACAACATGCGATTTTGAGGCCTGTTGAGTCCAGAATTGATATTTTAAAAATATTAAATATATTAATATCATGTGCGAGGAGTTTTCCTAAAAAGGTGGAATAACTTAAAAACAGTGTCTTAGGTCAGAACTAAGAGACCACCATTGAGTTAAAAATGTTTGGTTTACCATAGAAATGACAGAATATTTATCAGCATTGGGTGTTCTAGGAAATTTCTTTCATGGGAGCGAATAATAAAATTAATTAATTAAATTTCGTTATTTCTTTAATTTGATGTAGTGTTCTATAATTATCTATTTAAACAAGGACATTCCTAATACCTAGGTTTAACTACATAACCTTGGTATTAAGAGTATTCATTGGATATGAGCTACTGGTGAATCAATGGAAAGTGAAAATGTATCGATATCAGATAGAGGGTCGTGCACCAACACAGCTTGTGGATCTCATCGACGAAAATGATGTGCTATCATTATTTTTTAGCAATTGATCCAAATAGAGTTAGGATAATTTTTTTTATATATCCCCATTTATTATCCCACAAAAAACATAAACCAATTGGCTAACAGATTAATTCTTTGATCAATAGTTTTGTGGGTATGGGTTTATTTGTAAGATTTGGGTATAATTATTATTTTTTGTTTTCTGATGATTATACCTCTTCATTCATTCTTTACAAAACATAAAATTGAGGCATAAAATGGAATCAAAATATGTGATTATATCCTAATGTTTATATTTTACTGTTTTCTATCCCCATTCTATATACGTTCATCATTAGAATTTTCTTTTGTCCTACAATTCAATGATTCCACATTGAACAATCATTACGCATTTGATATTTAGTGAAAATGATCACTACCATGGATTTGGGATGGAGTTTTGACATTAAAATTATGGTATATAATGATGGAAATAGATACATGGATGGATTGAGTGTGGACCAAGATCCTCATGAATATCTCTTTATGCCTAGATGAGGAGAGGCGATGAGAAGTGTGATTTTGATGATTTCATGGTTGAAATCTAGTGAACAGATAAGGGTGGGACTCAATTGAACTAGATCTAAGTTTTTTGGGTGGTATTGGCCATGGCAGTGTCAAAATCAGAATACGTGTGATTATACCATCAGTTCTATGAAAAACCCCTACCACACTATGTGTAGTGTTATACACACACACACTATGTAGTTCCTTCTATGCAGTTCTACAGTTTCTATATAGAGATAAGTATCACATATTGTGTGACATGTTTCATACATCATTAAATCCTTATCCAACTATCTCACTGTGTAAAAGGGAGTACATGCACCAAATTACATGTAGTGTAACACATTGTGTGTGCCTAGTCTCATGTCATGTAATACGTGGTGGATGACTCAACGTGTACACGTGGTACATTCCTATGTGGCCATGTGTCCCCACACACTATGTACTTGGTAAGCACATGGGAAGGTCATAGTACACAAGAAGATCCATGTACTCATACATATCCAAGTGCATGGTAATTACCCAGTGTACATTGGAATGGGTAGAACGGAATGTCGAGTTCCAGGGAGACATCTATATGCCATGTACCTTGGTAGGCACACCGTGTATTTTCGAAAAATGATTTTCATGTGAGTATGATACATGATCATTTTATGGTTTTTTGATATATGATATGTACCTAATTAGGCACACTATGTATTTTTGAAAAGTTATTTTCATATGAGAATGAGACACAAGAATTTTCAGGTATTGTGAGAAATTCCATGTACCCCTAGGGACACGATTTGCACTTCCTCGAGGATATTTCAAATTCATATTTCTTCTTTTCTCATCATCATTATGATCTTGTCTAATTTCATTAAACCATTATTGGTTTATTATGTTCAGTTTTTTCATTCCTATGATCATTCAGTGTAGCAACTTGTTGTTGTTATAGAGGGTTATCCCTCAATATCTTCCCGATGATCATAACTGTGTTGGAAATTTCCCTTATTCTAGAGTGAGTTGTCTTAGTCCTATTTGATAGATGATTTAGTTTCTTTGAAAATTTATCCCTTTGAGAGGCTTTGAGCTATACTTGTTTCATTTATATTTCCTTATATAGCATTTTTTTTAATTTTTGTGACCAATATTTACGTGGTCATCAATCCCCTATCTTAGAGGATGTTTCCAATTGGGTTTTGTGTCCCCTTAAAGACACCTAGGAATTTACCCCTAAATATGTATCTATATTTTATCTTTATGATGGGGTATTTGTCTGATGGAGTTCATATATCATATGAACCCTCTTATTTTCTTTAATTTTTTCTTCATAGAGATACCCATAGACAATGTTCTCTTGGATGATTTCCATAAAGGATGACAGAGTTGTTTCTAATGGAGTTATATATCTCAAATGAATCACATTGGGGTTGGAGGGGCTCTTGGAGTGAGATATCATTAAAGATAATTACCTTGAGGACTCATAGCAGATCTTGGTATAGTAATTATTAAGGCCTTTTGTGACTAGAATAAATTTATGAGTGTATCTAGTATATCCTTGGTTATAATTTTCTATCATATATTATTTGACATATATATTTTTTATGAGTTGACTAATCTTGATGCTTTATTCATGGTGATTTTAGGGTGTACTATAGGGTATTGTTATACTCGCACTTGCATGGGTTCTTCCCACACATGTCATGACTTATGCAGATGAAAGACCTTTTTTAGATTACTTGGAGGACCAGGAGTAGGTGGTAGTTATTTTCAACTAGATAAACTAAGGTGTTTTTCGATATTTCATTTGATATTAGTCACATACTTCTGTTTATTTCACAATATTGTTTCCATTTTTTAGGTGGGCTTGTATTTTTCCCATTTTTATGTTTTCTAGTACTTTATTTTATACTCTAATTAAGGTATTATAGATTTATGCATGCATTTTTAACATTTTATTTATATTTCATTATTGTATAGTCTTAGAGATGTGTGGGTTCATATAGGTACATTTGGATAACTCCTTTTATGTGTGTGATATGCCTACATGGTGTTGTTCTCCATCCTATGGTCTATTAGACATATGCATGAAATGGTTTTGGATTCAAACCCATTATGTTGGTTCATCACAGAGTGGTGTTATAGGATACCTAGCCTGAAGTGTTATGGAACTTCCTAGGTTTAATATCATAGTTTGGAATTTTTTCTGGATGTGAGGTTTATTTTGGGAACATGGGAAACATTATTAAAATGTTTTGAGGTGGTATTTTATCATAGGGACTCCAATGTTAGTGTGGTGTCCAATGTATTCATTCACCAATATTCTGTTAAACTCATTTTTGAATCAGTACATATAGGAAGTAGTTATAGGGATAAAATGGTCACATGTATCATATAGGAATAGGTTTTGGTCACCATGTCCTTCTTAAGTCATCTCACCAGATATACTCTTTGATCGTGGTATGTCTTATCTTCATTCTGGATCTATTCGAAATGATATTCAATGAGGTTTCTATAGAATTTTCAAGTGTAAGACCTAATGAGTGATGAGGCATCCCTAAAAGATGTTAGTCAAAAGGTTTTTTTTCTTTAGGATGGTCATCAAGTGGCACTTTCACCAATTATTAGTTCATAGACCAACATCCAATGCTTTTGTTGGATACATCACTCTATAATAATTCATGGATGGATATTTTGATGTTGGGTGATGATGCAGAGTGTTTGAGTGCGTATCATGAGCTTATAAGGTGTGGATCGCCAGAGTTGAAAGGCCAGCAGGACCTATCGATAGCAAGTTTGCGACGCAAGTCATGGAATAGGAGGTTTCATCATTGATATTGGGGACAGATTAGTTATCCAATATGGATATGTTTCTATGATTGTTATGGGATAGGACATCTCATGTGGTATTTTCCAACCCATTATGTTTTAGTCAAAGAGTTTGTCGAAAACCCACTGAGGCATATATAGTAGCTGGGGAAAGGAGCTCTACTAGGCATTGGACTTGATAGAGGAGTTGGGGGAGCATTAGGAGGTGGAAAGATCTTTTTTTTTATACTAACACCACTATCCCTAGGTGGACTACTCTAGCTTTGGGAAGCTACTTGTTGTAATCTTGTACATATTCAAGATCTATATGTTCTTTACCTCAAGGTTCTCTGAGTGTTTTGAGGTACGATCTATGTTCTTTCTACACTTGTTGTATTTATATTAAAACTAGGTATAAGAAACTATTTTTCTTCCTTTGTTTGAGTTATTTTCTTGGGAGATGTGGGCTGTTAGTAGATCCTTGTGTTGGTGATGTTTTTTTTTGACTTTTGACATTTGATGAAGAGTGAAAATTCACCTAATCGAGATGCATTCTTAAGACATGATTCAAAATCAGGAAAGAGAGTTAGTGTCGCCCAAAGAGGATAGTGTCAAGGTGTGGCATTTTATTTTCTTTAAATTGTGTGTTCGATATCCTTTTTTATGTTCTTAGCTGTTACAGTATACCCTGGTTGTGGTAAATGGGTAAGAAATGGAGAGGATGAGTTACAAATAGTAGGAACTAGGAGAGGATTTGGTTGTGGTTTGAGGTATAATGTGTGTCTTTAGTTCCCCAATTTTAGTTTTCACATGAATTCATAGGGGACATATCCATAAAGATGTCACCCATTTGAGACTCAATGATACTATATGAGCCTTTTTTGGATATCACCTATTTGAGACTCAATGATACTATATGAGAATTTTTTCCCTCTACCCTTATCTTTGGGGATCCTTCAGAGAGAATCAGTGATTAAATGCTTTTATCGATAGTGTGACCAAACTCTAGGTGGAAAGAGAGTGTCTCATGTGGAATCACTTTGCAGTGGTAGTGATACCCTAGGATTTTTTCCTTGGTATATACTAGTTACCTACCATCCATGTTTATATGTTTTCCACCAGTGAGTGTGGTGGCATTTTTGGCTTGCTGGGATGGATTTTTCCTCCTTTGATAAAGTATGATCCTTGGAAACTCCGGATGAGATAATTTGAAGGAGGTTACGACTGAATTATTATTAGTTGGAAAGTGATACCTTTGGACCTCTAGAGTAGTGGATTCAATAAAATTTGTTTTTTCATAAATTGATGGTGTGGTATAAGGACACCATTTTTGGGAATTTCTATGTTTACTTCCCCATCATTATTTTTTTTCTTCATGGACTTGCATTAGGTATGACTTGATATTTTCAATAGCATATCTGATGACTATGTGTAGCTGCGAGATATGATGTGTAGTTAGAGGAGTCTATAGAGAAACATCTTTTTAAGACTCAATTTGTTTTCATATAAAGCATCGTGTGTTTAACCCAGGAGGTAGATGAGTTCTTGAGGATTTGTGTGAATTAGTTTCACTTAATCCAGGTGATCGGAGAAAGAGTATCTACACCAATTAATCATTGTATTCTTCGACTAGTGGTTTGGGAAAAAATGGTTCTCATAGTTGACCTTGCTAAAGGTTATCACCAACTATGGTTTGAGAGTATGATATACTAGAAGAATATTTCTGAATCCAACATGATTGTTTTGAGTTCATGTAGATACCCTTTGGAAAGTTTTGCACCACAACAAAATTGTGAGACTTATTTATGGGTTCCTTAACCCTTCTTAGATAAATTCGTAGTAGTCTTCTTCGATGACATCCATGTGTAATCAGAACATTAATTAGAGTGTGTGAGTAACCTGTGGATGGTTAATTTTACCTCTAATCAATATATGTTACCCATCCACTTCTATAAAGATTCCAGGAGGTATGACTCAAGGATATCGATTGTGAGATGTTTTATGAATAGAAATCCACTAGATATGTTCTTGATGGATTTTCCAAAGGTGGGAATCTCATAATATTTGTTTGAGGATGGATGGTGACACTAGTACCTCTATGGAAGAAGGTCTTGAGGAGGTTGTTTTCCATTAGTAGTATATCTGGTGGAAGTCAGGATGTCCAGGATCTCTTAGAATAAGTTGGGTATCCTTGGGTTTTGTATCATGTTTTCAAGATAAAATCACCTATTTGAGGGTGGTGACCAACAAATATTTGTGGATAGTTTGAGAAACATACGTTTTTATGAGGTAGACCAACTTCATGGAATTCCATTAATGATCATTGTATATTGGGATACTTACATCATGGCATGATTTGGAAGAGGATTTTTGGAATCTTTTATTGAATCAGTTGCAATTGAGCATAGTGTTTTTCCCCAGTCATCTGGAAATGTATTATGTACCATTTAGTACCTAGTGATCATTATTTGGGTTTTCATGTTGGTTTTAGGCCATATCTGGGAGGATAATCTACCATCAGTTGAATTTGTGAAGGTTTGGTTCATCCAGGGGTGGATGAGGACTTCCCAGAAATGTTGGAATTTATTTAAAGACCAATAAAGATGGACTTTTTAGTTCTAGAGTTGTACAGTTTTATCTAGGGTGGTAAGATATCTCTGAGGTCCTTAGGACATTCTAATTTCTTGATCATGTGTTATGTTAGCACATTAGTGTACCGCTTAACCTCATGGACACACTAATTTTGGTTTCCTGGTGTTTTTTATATGTTTCAGCTGAGAAAGTATGTTCATGACTTGATGTATGATATCGACCCGGGTAAGCTGAGCAATGTGACAGGAGTTTCCTCTTTCAAGGACCTAGTAGTATTGATAAGTGGTAGAGAAACAAATTTCATGGTAAAGTTTTTTCCTTGGCTGCATGTATGTTGGAAGCACATGAAACATTCATGGTAACTCATGGGATTGGGGACCCAATTAAGAGTTCATTATCCCCACCTTCTTGGATAGTTTGTGATTTTTGAGGAAGAAATCCTTTAAGAGCGGAATAATGTAATGTCTCGTTATTTTCCATGTAATACATTGAAATATTTTTTAGAATATTTCTGGAGCCAGTCGCTAAGATGGTGTGAGATTATAATTCCAGGTGATTCAAAAATTGATATTTTAAAAATATTAAATATATTAATATCACGCGCCGACAGTTTTTTATAAAAAGTTGAATAACTTCCAAATTGAGTCTCATATTAGAAATCTGATACCACTACTGAGTTTAGAATTTAAGGTTTAAATTAGGTGCGAGATAATATTTTCCGACATTGGGAATTTTAGTAAAGTGATATCATGGGTGAAAATAATAAAATAAATTATTTTATTTTATTTTATTTTATATTTTGACATGGCGACCTAGAATCCTATATTTAATCAATGTTGTCCCTAACTTCTATGGTCAGCCTCATAACCTAGGGATTGAAAGGATCTATTTGAGAGGATCCATTAAAGAATCATTAAAACACAAAATCTGATCAATATTAGATTGTGGATCATGCACCAACATAGATTGTGGATCTTATCAATGAAAATGACATGTGATCATTATTCATTAGCAATTTATTCAAATTGAGTTAGAAAAAAATTAGATTAATACCCATTTTTTATCCTATGATAATGTGAACCAATCAACAAACAGACTGATTTGTGGATTGATCATTTTGTTGTTATAGTTTTATTAGTGGTATTTGGGGATATTTATTCTTTTTGTTACATGGAATTTATACCTAATCATTATTCCTTTCCATGATAATGGATAATGGTTAAAAATGAACAAAGGCATAGGTTCATTCCTAACATTTATGGTTTATGGTTTTCTTTCCCTATTCTACCTACATTGATCATTTTCATTTTCTTGTATCTGGTGATTTGATGATTACACTATGAATGATCATTATCTATTTTGTCATTGGCACAATGAATCACTACCATAGGTTTTTTATTGATATTTTACATCACAGTTGTGGTATATTACAATAGTACTATATCCATAGATCGATTGGTGTGAATCTAAGATCCTCATACATAGTTATTTAAACTCAGATTATGAGAGGCAATGAGAGGCGCGATTTTAAGGATTTCATGGGTAGAATATAAAAATCAGGAAACTACATGACTTTGTTGGACTAGATCTAAGTTCCTTGGATAGAATAGGTGGTGGTTTCATTGAAATCATGAGATGCATTATTCTTACATGGGTTCTATGGAAAACCTGAGTGCAAATCAGGTATTCCTATGAACACACACTATATAGCTTATTCATTGTTGTGCTAGAGTTTATGTGTAGAGATAAGTATCACATGCTCTATGACACAAGTCACACACCATGTGATAGTAAGTTGACTGGCATGGTGGGTAAAAATGATTGCATGCCCAAAAATACCATTTAATATTACACACTATGTGTGTCTAGTCACATGTCATGTAGCACATAGAGGATGGTTTGGCATGTGCAGGGGTTACATGCCCAGGTGGCTAAGTAGAGCCACATGCCATGTACTTAGTAAGTGAAAAGGTAGGATAGAGTACATGGGTAAAGTCATATACTTGGACATAGCCAAGTACATAGGCATGGCCCAGTGTACATGGTCATGGGTGGAACAGAAAGTCAACTCTGAGGGAGACACCTAAACAACATGTACCATAAAGAACATGTCATTTATTTTGGAAAAGTGTATTCTATATAAGTATGACACACATTTAGTTCCATTATTTTTGAGACATTCCATGTACCTCTAAGGACACATCAAGTACTCCTTTGAGGATAGGTTAGATTCCTATTTATTCTTAGATTATATTCTTTTTGAACTTGTGTGAGATTCATTGGACTAGTATTAGTTGAGTGTGATCCTTTGGTTCATTCCTATGAGGTTTCAGTGTAGTAACCCATTATCATCATATAGGGTAACCCCTCTATATATTCTTGATGATAAGTACAGCATGTGATAGTTCCCTTATTCTGGAGTGAGTTTCCACAATCTTCTTTAATAGATACTTCATCTTCTTGGATCATGTATCCCCTTGAGAGTCCTGGAGCGATCCACAAGTACATTGTATTTCATTATATAATGTTTTTTGGAATTTTTGTGACCAATATTTACACAGGTTTTGATCCCCTATAAATGAGTATGTTTCTAGTAGGATATTTCCCCCTATAGTGCCCTAGGAATTGACCCCCTATTTGTGTATCTAGATCTTCTCTTTGTAATGTGGTTTATTCTAATGGAGTGTATATCTCAGATAAACCCTCTTAGTCTTCTGTGTGTTTTCTTCATGGAAAGAATCATCGAGCATGTTCTCTCATATGAGTTCTATTAGGTATGATAGATATATTCCCAATGGAGTGATATCTCTCAAATGAGTTCCATTAGATATGGAAGGGCTCGTGGAGTGAGATCTCCTGGACAATCATTACATTGAAACCTTGTAATGGATATATGGCTAGTAGTGTTTGAGACCATTTTTAACTAATATTCATTTATAACTTTATCTAGGATATCATTTTTATTGTTATTCCTCCTATATTATTTGAAATATCTATGTTGGGTGAGCTAACTACTCTTAATGCTTTATGCTTAGTGAATTCGGGGTGTCCTATTGGATATTTTTATATTCACCCCTGCATGAAATCTGATCAGAGATGTCATGTATTATATAGATGAATAATATTTTGATAAAGTCCTTGTAGAATGATACTAATGAAAATAAAATTTTTATTGTGATAATTACGAGGAAAACAAGACATAAAAGAAAGTTACAAAGGAAAATAATGTCGATCATGGTGGCCTGAAATGATGAAGTCTAAGTGCATCTTCCTGGATAATGTGTTTGAAATCATTTTGTAGGGACCCCAAGATGTTGTAAATGAGAAGGACCTCATCTTCCCTACCTTCCCTAGCAATATTTTCCATCATAAAGTTTCCTTCTCTATAAACTTGCAAAACAGTTAAGTTTCCTTTGAGGACCAGTTGTAGGAAAATATTATTTTATACTATACCGACTGAGATGTTTACTAGTGTTTCATTTGATAGCAGTCCCCTCCTTCTAAGTAGGTTGGACTTTACTTTCTATTTTTTGGGTGAGATTTTATATAGACCATTTTTATGCTCTTTAGTAAATTATGGTGTACTATAATTATGGGGTTATAGATGTATCCATTCATTATTATCAGTTGTTTTACATTTAAGTATTGTATGGTCTTGGAGATGTGTGTGTGTGTGTCTTGATATATTAGAAAAATTCCTCCCATGTGTTTGATATTATTAATAGATGCATGTCTCCATCTCGCAACCTATTGGAAGCAGGTTTGGTATAGTTGAAAATTGAGCCCCATTAGGTCAGGTCATGACAAGAATATTCAATTTTGGATTTTTTTTAAATTCAAATAATTTTTATTTTATATAAAATAATATAATTAATTCCAGGGCAATCAAAATTATACTTTATTTTACTATAAATTCATTTTTATATTTAAAACTATCATATTTCAAAAAAAATGTTTTTCATTTCATTTTAGACATATATTAAAATTAATTAATAAAATTTATGTAAATTGCATTTAATAAAGTGGATTCTATATTTTGAATCTATATATTCAAATTATACAATAAGTATAATGTCATTTTTTGATAGTTAATGGTACCCATGATAAATTTTTATCACCCTAATAAAAGGTAAATTTGTTATTTTATGATGAAACTATGGGATAAGTTCTAAATATCAGTAAAACAATTAATTTTATTTCATTGGATGAGTGTATTTTGACCAAAATCATCCTATATTTGAATATATGGAATTTTATTCTACTTTCCTTTAATTAAAACCAATATATTATTTTAAGTATAGGATAATTACAAAAGGTGACTCTCTTTTAATATCTCTAATATGTTTTCATAGAGATAAAAAAAATTTACCAATGGTTATAAAAGATAATTTTTAATATAAATACACTTTTTTATGATAGTAATTTATCATTAATTTTTAGTGAATGTATAATTACCTTGAAAATTTTCACAACATTGATGCATCAATTGTGAAAAAAGTATAATAATCTGGTAAAGGTTTATAAAAATATTAAAAATAATTTTTTTAATCAAATTTTCTACTATATGGGAAATGAAAACATCACTCGTTCATATGTATGGACTACCACCTCCACGATGCAATGTGTTTCATTTTTCATCAAAGAATCCCAAGGATGGTTGTTGTAATGGATTTAATAAATATATAAAATATTTATAATAGAATTGTGATTATAGAAATATAATATGTTAATTTCCTTGTTATCCTTCCTTCTGCTGGAATATTATAATTTTATCCATGTGTATGTATAGACTTTTACTGCTATGAAGAAATGTGATTCATTTTTCAAGTACACCCTTAATAGATGGTTATAAAATTAAATTTAATGAATAAAAATGAGAATTATTTCATGATTAACTTTCGAGAGATGATCGAACAATTACCACTTTGACAATGGTCAACCTTCCATAGTTTTTTTGAAATATAAACAAAAAAACCTCAAAATGACAGATGTAAAATTACCAGATTTAGTAACTAAATAATTCATGGTAATAAATGAATTTAAAGGAATAATAATAATGGAATAAACTAAAAAAAATCATACAATATTATAAAACTAATATAATTTTATTTTTCAGGAGTTAGAGAAGATGAAAATTTATCTAAGAATTATGGTAAGGGACTTTCTTATAAAGATATTGTATAAAATATTTCCTTCCAATTATTTCTATTACTTATCAATGTTATAATAATATTTTCAAGAATGTTATTAATTTTGATTAACAGTTAAATAAAATTAACATTTGACTATATTTTAATATCTTCATAGAATTTTTATAGTAATATTTTCAACATTTTCTGAATGGGTTTTTTTACTTTTCAAAAAAAGTGGGAAAAAGACTTTTTTTAATGTATACAACATGACCGCCTTTTCCCTCCATTATTGTCATTGTTTCTTATCAGGCATCCTCTACATGTTAATATTATTTTTTAAATTAGATCTAATTCTCATTATTTTGGTAATTTTTCCTTTTTATTATTTTTCAATGAAAATGGATATTTCTCTTTATAATTATACAAAAAATAGTAAAGTGTTTTTCTTATTGGTTCAAATGATTTTTTCATGGTTTTTAAGATGACAAAGTAAAATAATAAAAAAATAATGATATGGTACTGGATCATTATAGATGATGATAAGTATTCATGATATAGATCATGATAATTGGTGAGCCTGATATATCTCTCTCATGAATTGGGTAATCATTTAGACATAAAATTTGAAAAATCATTGAGATAACCAGGATGGTTTCTCCTATGGAATTAAATGGACTTCGCTTATTTTGGATCATGATAAACATGAGTGGCCATGATTCTCCAAGATACCTATATAATTATTGAAAAAAATCGTTTTTATGGAAATATTTTTATTTCATGAGGTATGGAATGTTTATGAACATTTTAAGGTGAATTATTTGTTTTTCAAAGAAATGATTTCATGAGATCACAAATTCCTTATGACACCATCATGGTTTTTTTGTTCTATAAAGTGTTCTAAAATATTTTATTTCAGAAAATATTGATTTTTATATGATTAAATGTTTTATTTATGTGATCAAACTTTTATTGGGAAAAGGGTAAACATTTTCATTAGTTTGTATATTTTCATTGGACTAATAGGATTACTTTATTTTTTTGTACCTTACCTATATTTTTATGCTCGTGCCATATTTTCAAATGTTTTTCACAAGTCTTAAGGATGATTATGAACTATATAAAGGTCAAACTTTCATCTTTAGGCTCATCTTAAAAGAATAAAATGCTTCTTGAATGAAATAAGGGTGTAAAATTAAAGCCTAATTTTTATAGAAAAAATGTTTACTGTTTGGAAGTTTCCCCTTTGTTATGTGACGTTTTTCCTTAATTATCTAAAAATAAAAACACAAAAGACAATGGGAATGTAATAAATGTGAAATAAATACTAATAAAATCATATTTATTGATTTTTTAAGGCAAGGGTCATTATATTTAGGTATTCCACATGCTTAGTCCAATACATATAACATAGATGTATTTCATCACTTATCAATTTCTCCACAAACCCTTTTGGACAAATTAATTTTGAATGAAAACATTGAAAAATCAAAAAAAATAACAAAATAGGCATATCCACACTATACAACTAACTTATTGAACAGTTTCACCCAATCCTCTTACTCTTTGGTCATGTGATTTCCATTTATCCATTTTCAATTCATATTTATCATATATGGTGCTATAAAATTAATATTTAAATTAAAATATATACATGGAAGGAATGAATATAATTTATCATTCATTGCATACAAAAATTATATAAAATTTTAAATTTTAAAATATACTTTCAAAGTATAATGAATAAATACAAAAAGTATATAAAATAATATATATAAATCCTACATTATGTAATTCACTAAAAATATCTAAATATAAAAAAATTACAATATATAAATATGATTTTATGTTATATATATTTAAAAAATTAATAATTTTTGTGTAAATTTATAATAATGTATATACATGTGTGTTTATATATATACATATATATATATACAAACACGCATTTATATATGCATAAAATAAAATTAAACACACATACACCATCAAAAATATGTATACATACTTATAGATATAAATATTCATGTATAAATATATATATGTATATAATTAATTTAAAAGTATAAACTGAAAAATATAAAGAGTATGCTTGAAAACTATATTACATACATATATAAAGTATACAAAAATACATATAAATTTAATTAATATTATTATAATTTTGCATATATGTATGTATTTATATATTAATGTATAAATTTCCACACACATCTACATATAAAGAATGAAAAATTAAACACAAAATATTATATATATATATATATATATATATATTATTGATTGTTTATTAACATTTATAAATAAAAACAATCGATGCATATGATGAAAAATACCAAAAACAAAAAAAAATACACAAGCATGATTAGTTAAGATAATATTAAAAAATAAGTTTTAAAATACATACATATGGTTTCAAAAGTTTATTAGTCGAAAATGGCATACCAATAGAGTAGTAAGAGTCAACTTCTATGATATCTTGAATGAAGGGAGGGGTCAAGTTGTATGGATTTTAGGGTGATATTTATATGGGGAGGTTTGAACCCACGTGCTCAATTATAGAATCAAAAGTGTGTTTTAATTTACTAATAAATATGATCTTTTGATTTTATTATATTTTTATTTATTAGATTATATTATTACTGATATATCATTAATTCCTTATTTAAATATATATTAATTCTGATATAGCTATATTAAAATATATTTATATACAAATAATTAGTGTAAATATATTATTATAGACATCAAATGTGTACTTGAGAGTTTGTATCTACATGTATATATATAAACACTAGAATGTGATATGTGATGGTGAAAAACAAAATGCCCCTATATATAGGTGTTACTACTACAAATAAATGGTTTCATAGTATAAAAAATATATTTTAACATCTTTTTAAAAAGAAATGATTATACGAGTGTTATTGTTAGACTTGAGATTTAATCAGCACTAAAAACAAGTTAATAAAGTCTTTCTTTATGAGTGTTAAAACTAACATATACAAAAAAAGAAATTTATTCATGCTAGTTTTAGAACTAATAAAGTAGAACTTTATCATTTCTTATTTCCACATAGATAAACATTATTTTAGCTACTACAGTATGCACCTATATAAAAATAACACTTTAGAAGCATATATCAGTCGAAAAACAACATTTATATTGAAAAAAAAAAATCTAACATATTCCTATAATACATTTCATTATTTGAATAAAAAAATTACATTGAAACATTCCAATACATTACAATTACATTTGATATTGATAATTCATTAAAACTATGTACAGTTTCCTAACAACTAAAAAAGAAATATTCAAACTCATAGGAGGCCATCTCCATGGATCAACCAAACTCCATAGGAAATGAGAGTGACCTATAATAAAATATAATTTTTTTGTATTATTAAATAAATACATAAATAAAAACTAAAATATATTATAATTCCTAAATAAATCATAAATAAAAAATATTACAATGTATCATAACAATATGAGAACATTAATTTTGTTTTTCAGGTTTGACATGCATTTTGAACTAAAATATGTCACTTTAAGATTGAAAATGCACACTTTTGGTCGTACCGGCCACACTGCATATCAGATTGGAATGAGGTTGATTCTGACACATAAAAAATAAATCATGGGTTATTTTACTAAACTATAATTACAATTAAAGATATTTTTCATTGTATTTGGTATATGACATGTGTTATGGACTGAAATATTATGGTTATACTAAATAACATACACCCTATCTTACCAGATAAATTGTACAAAAAATTGATTTGAGTTTATTTATTACAAAAAAATTAAATCACAAATTTTTTTTCTAAAGTATCACAAATATCAGAGCCTATTTTATTATTTTTTATAATTTGTAGATAATTTTGAACTGAAATGGAACTTTTAAACTAAAAACATGTACCTTCAGTAATACTAGCGACACTGTTTGTAAGATTGTTTTTAGTTTAATTCATATATGTAAAAAATTATTTATAAATCATTTTTATAATGTTTCATGACAATATGAGAATTTTTTCTAGTTTTTTGAGTATGTGATTCCTTTTTTTAACTATAAAGTTACTTTTAAAATGAAAAAATGCACTTTTCTATTATACCAACCACACTATTTGTCATATTAATTTATAGTTTGTTCCTGAAATCCAAAACTAATCCAAAAATAATTTTCTAAATATATTCAATCAATATGACCATGTTTTCATTGTTTTTAGAATGTTTCTAGTAGATTAAACTAAAATGTCACTTTTAAATGAACACACACATATTCAAGAATACCATCCAAACTATGTTCATGATTGATGTGAGTTTTATTCTAATATTTCAAAATTTATTCTCACATTTTTTCCTAATGTGTCAAAAATTCTTAGCGATTTTCATCTATTTTGAGTAAATGAAAAAAAATTAACTAAAATTTCACTTTTAAGATAAAAACACATAGTTTTAGTAATATCGACCACATAGTGAGTTGGATTAACATGCATCTAATTCATACAATTCATAAATGAACCCTATATAATTTTCCAAAACTATCATAACAATATATTAATTTTTAATTAGTTTTCAATATATGATATTCATATTTAACGAAATGGTTTTTTTTAATTGAAAACATGCACATTTAGTCATACTAGAAACACCATGATCTAAGGTTAATTCAAACAAGTCACAAATGAATCACATATCTTATTCATAAATTATCAAGAAATTATTAGTGTATTTTCTTAGTTTAGAGTGTATGGCATGGGTTTTGAACTAAAAAGGCTCATTTAAAATGAAACATGAAATTTTAGACATACTATCCACTCCTTGTGTAATATTTATGTGTGGTAAATTCCTATACATCACAAATTAATTGAAGATAATTTTCCTATTTTATTATTCCAATTCAAGAAATTATTATTGGTTTTCACTATGTGATGGAATTTCTAAACTAATATTGTAAAGACCCGTAAATTTCAAGGGAATTTTTTTCTTAATTTTCTTTGGAATTTTACAAGAGCGCAGTCTCTAACGGTACCTGATTCCGAGGCCCGGTGTGCCTGGAATCATTTTCCGAAGTTTGGCTCGGGTACGTTCAGTGAACGGACGAGAGGGTTTTTCTAACATTTGAACCGGTGCCCGGAATCTAATTCTGAGGGCACCGATGAAATCGCAGCGCCGGTATTTTCTTAGAAACGCCTCTTCCAGAGTTGCGTTTACTCGGTTGTGGTTTTTAATTTTTGGGCTTAAAGTTAAGAAATAAAATAAATTCTTCGACAAACTTTATTTTATTTCACTTAAGCCACATGGAAGCCACTTGAAGCCACTTAAAGGCGGATTAAGCTGAGTTGATCCGGATAGGATTCTATCCAGAAATATCCTACCCCCTTTGTAGGATATTTGTGAGGTGGGGCCCGCACGAGCCCCGCCGTTTCTTTTCCGCTAAGTAACGCACCCGCGAAAACCCGTCATTATGAAAGTCAACTGACATGTTTTCTTAAATTCTTAACCCACCATTTAATTGGGAGGTTCATTTCATGAACTAAATGGGATGTTTCTTTTGTTGAATTAATTCTACGAATTAATGGGTCGTTACTTACCTCTTATTCGTTTGTTGGCGTAATAATAAAATAAGACCAACACGACTTTTGGAGGATTACTCGTTGAGAGGTTTTTGGCATAGATTCTTGTGCCTTCATCCTCCTTCGCAAAGAACGCGAAGAACTCTGTCACCCTCTGAGTTTGACGACGCTTCATCCCAGACGTTCTTCCCCGCCCCGATCTCAGATCACCAACTGCTTGAGGTAAGAGATCTCGGGTTTATTTTTAAACTTCCTTGTGGTTTTTAACAACACACAGATTTAATAATTTACAATTAAATCTGTTGTCTCTTGGTCCGTTGAGTTTTTCGACGCAACGCCGGATTCCGCGACGACGCAACGCCCTTCCGCGACGACGCGATGCCTTCCGTGACACAACGAACCCCTCCTTCCGCGACGAGCAATTCCGCGAAGAACGTTCACGTGCGACGACTTGTCGAGGTAGGGATTTCGTTTTGTAAATACCCCTTTTATATTCCCGTGAACGTTCTTTAAAATTAAAGAACTAGATTCCTATGAACAATTTTAATTTATTAAAATTGTTGTTTCATGTGTTGAATATTTCTCCCGTAGTTTTTATCTAACGCGGAGGGTGCGGGCCAAACGAACACGGCCCGACAACCCTCCACTATTCTTCGTTGTTGTGCGGATTTGACAGGTGATGACGGAACGTGCTGCAACGGAAATTTGATGGTTCCGCAGTGAAGAACGAGTCCCGGGAGGAGCAGCGACGCAGACGGGAACGGAATCGGACCATCGGAGCGACTCCGGAGGCCCGCGGAAGCCGCCGGTGGCGCGGCGGCGCCGACAGAAGGGGGTGGCGGTGCCCCGGCGCACCGCCGGATAGGGCCGCTGTGGATGAAGCCGCGGCGGCGGCGCCCTCGGACCCGTGGCCGCGCGGGTCCGGCGCACTCAGACGCGGAAAAGCCACATCCTTTGATCCATCGCGGCCCCACGCGGGGGGGCCGCGGCACTTCCGACCCGCAGGGGCAGCGCCCCATGGCAGCCGCTCGGCTGAGCCGAGCCGGACTGGCCGGCCGAGCCAGGCCGCGCCCTGGCCGGACCGGACTAGGTCCGGCCGGGTCGGACCAGGTCGGGTCGACTCGATTCGGCTGACCCAGGGGGGGTCGGCCCGGGCCCGGACCCCCGTCTTCGGACCATTTTCGGTCAAATGCCTATAACTTGAGCTACGGGCCTCCGAACGACGCGATGTTAGCGGCAACGCGATCCTTGGATTAAGATGGTTGTTTTGGTATATCGCACTCAAGGTTTTGGAATACTTTGGGTTTGGCCGGGTTGGTTCGTACGCGAAACCAACCGGGCCCTCGGAGCGGAAATGCTCATATCTTGAGCTACGGACGTCTGATTGACGTGCCGTCAGCTTTGTTGAATTCCTCTAAGTGAGACGGATATTTTGGCTCACTCCGCCCGAGGTTTCGATGCAGGTGGAGTACGGTCGGGTTAGTTTTTCCTTAAAAACCAACCGGGCCCCTGGGATGAAAAAGCCAATAACTCTCAGACCGGTCGTCCGATTGACGCGCCGTCTGCGACGTTGAGTTCCTGTTGACGATGCAGAACTTTTGGATACATCAACTTCGGACTTTGTGACAGTTGATGTATCAGCCTCTCGGCTCGTGGAGCGGACCCTCCCGAACGAGCTTGTTGTGTGCGGGAACCCTAGAGCTGGCTGCGACTGCTATTTCTACAGCGACGACCGTGCAGAGATCCTCAGTGGACTGCAACGACGACTGTGCAGAGATCCTCAGTGGACTGCGACGACTACTGCACTCAGCGATCCTATGTGGATCAGTGCTACAGGTCCTGTGTGGGCCCGATCCTGTGTGGGTCCGATCCTGTGTGGGTCAGCGCTCAGCGGTTCTGTGTGAGCCAGCGCCTACAGGTCCTGTGTGGGCCCCACGTGTCTGCAAGTCAACTGGTGGGCATGGTCCGGTTGTCACAATTGGTATCAGAGGTGGTCGGTTCTACCACAGACTCTGATCATTCTTCTATGTGAAGCAATAGTGTTTAGCGTATTGGGTGTGGTTATCAGTCCAGGGAGTCCAGTGTTGGTGCGGCGGCCGACGTATCCGTACACCAGGACCCTGACTTCTGATTTCCGACTTAATGCACAAAAACATTGATTACATGTGTGTTTCAAGTTTTCTTTGTGATTACTTGTGTCATCTCACCAGGTATACTGTTCTGACCGTGGCGCACTTGTTTCCTTTTCAGGATGGCCCCACGACGGCAGCCAGCTAGGGTTCCGATAGTAGAGCGCGACGACAGCCCACCGAGCGACGAGGCCTCGGTATAGGGCCCGTTGACAGAAGAGGCACCGGTGGTACCTTTACCCGCCGAGCCTGCGATGCTTCCAGCACCGACCGCTGACGATGCACGTCGCCTCGGAGCTCTGCACAGGTTCCAGCACCAACGACCACCCAGGTTTCGTGGGGAGATGGACCCCCAGGCAGCCGAGGACTGGCTGGAGGCGGTCATCTGAGTTTTCAGGCTAGTGAGGACACCAGCAGACCTCATGGTGATCCTCGCGGCGAGCCTACTGCACGCAGTAGTGGGCCGATGGTGGATCTTGATACTCCAGGTACACGATGAGGCCTCCCTCATCTGGAAATACTTCGAGAGCCTCTTCCGCTCAGAGTTCGTCCCGACCACCCTCCGTGCGATGCGCATCCAGGAGCTTCTTCAGTTGCGGCAGGGCAGCTTGACGGTCGCCCAGTACGCGGCGAGGTTCACCGACCTTTCTCGCTACTCGACAGACATGGTACGGGACCCCTTCTTCCGGGCCCGGACCTTTGAGCAGGGTTTGAGACACGAGATCAGGGCATCGCTGATCTCCCTCAGCATCCCGACCCAGGAAGGAGTGCTGGAGCGAGCCCTTATGATCGGGAGATTTATGGCTGAGTCCACAGCGAGACCTACCACAGGGCGGCAGGTAGCGGAGTCTTCGGCAGCAGGTAGCCAACGGATGACTTAGGGTTCCAGGCAGACCAGACCTTCTGGCAGACGACCTCGGGACACTGGCTCAGCAGTGCGGGGCACATAGAGCGGAGTCAGTCTTCCGAGAGGCAGGCAGTGCTACACGTGCGGCGGGCAGGGCCACATGGCTCATGACTGCCCGACCCGCCGTACCGAGGAGCAGCAGACGGTGGAGGGGCCACCCAGGCAGGGGCATAGAGTCGATCGTGGTGGTCCGCAGGGAGGCGGTGGACGAGGCAGAGGAGCTGGCCGAGCAGCAGGTGGTGGGCGACGCTTTGAGGCTCTACCACCACCACCACCAGGAGGTCCGCCCCGACCACAGGGAGCTGGCGGGCAGAGACAGGCACAGCTCCAGGAAGCGGAGGCCTACGACCACGGCGCGCCAGAGATGATTCGAGATACGATCTATGTCTATTCCACCTTTACTGAAGTTCTCATAGACACAGGAGCGAGTCACTCTTTCATAGCCAATATCCTTGTTCGGAGCTTGGAGATTCCGACAGAGCCTTTGGCTCGATCCTTACGGCTAGAGACCCCTACGGGAGCAGACTCGACGATTACGCACTGGTGCCAGCAGTGTGAGCTTACTCTAAGAGGCGAGAGCTACGGCTGGGATCTTCTTGTAGTGGCGTCGAGGCCTTACGACGTCATCTTGGGCATGGATTGGTTATCTACGGTCCATGCACAGATTGACTGTTTTAGGCGCAAGGTGCGATGTGTGCGCACCGACGGGAGCAGGTTCACCTTCACCGGCGAGAAGGGAGCCTTTGTAGCACAGGATGGACTCTCGCAGAGGAGGGGACATCCCATCACTCATCAGTTGGCTAGCCTCATCCTTGGAGAAGTTGACGTGCGGAGTCCTAGTTTTCTTGCAGTGGTGGATCAGTATGCGGACGTCTTCCCCGACGACGTTCCAGGACTACATCCTCACAGAGAGGTAGACTTTTACATTGACCTATACCCCGGGACAGCCCCGATATCCACTCCAGCATATCGGATCGACCCCGCTGAGCTTTGAGAGTTGTGGGTACAGTTGGAGGACTTGCAGGGCAAGGGGTTCATCCGACCCAGCGTTTCACCCTGGGCTTCCCCGATATTGTTCGCCAAGAAGGCGGACGGGAGCTTGCGACTGTGTGTCGATTATCGTCACCTGAACCAGGTGACAGTGAGGAACAAGTATCTGCTACTGAGGATTGATGACCTCTTTGATCAGCTCAAGGGAGCACGATGGTTCTCGAAGAAAGACCTCAGGTCAGGCTATCATCAGCTCAGAGTTCAAGACAAGGACGTGCAGAAGACGGCCTTCAGGTGTCGATATGGACACTATGAGTTCTTGTTTATGCCATTCGGCGTAACCAACGCTCCAGCAGTGTTCATGATCCTAATGAATAGGATCTTCCAGCCATACCTCGATCGATTTGTTGTGGTATTCATCGACGACATTTTGGTGTACTCGACCACAGAGGATGATCACGCCTACCACTTGCGGGTTGTACTAGACACACTCCGAGAGCACCATCTTTATGGCAAGCTCTCGAAGTTCCAGTTCTGGTTACGTGAGGTCCACTTCTTGGGGCATGTCATTTCTGAGTCGGGAGTTGCAGTGGATCCCGCGAAGATTGAGGCAGTGCTAGCTTAGGAGCCACCCAGGAGCGTGACGGAGGTGAGGAGTTTCTTGGGTCTAGCCGGATACTATCGGAGATTTGTGCCAGACTTATCCAGAGTTTCGGCGCCACTCTCAGCTTTGACAAAGAAGGGGAAACCCTTTGTGTGGTCAGACAGATGTCAGTAGAGCTTTCAGAAGTGGAGACAGAGATTGACCAGCGAACCTATCTTGAGGTTGCCTGAGGAGGGAGTTGGATACGTAGTCTACTGAGATGCGTCAGGGACCGGACTCTGGTGTGTCCTGATGCAGGAGAGGGCTGCGATTGCTTATGTATTACGTCAGTTGAGGCCGCATGAGCAGAACTATGCTACCCATGACCTGGAGTTAGCAGCAGTGGTCTTCGCTCTGAAGACATGGCAGCACTATCTGATGGGCGAGCTCTTTACAGTCTTTTCTGACCACCAGAGTCTCAGGTACATCTTCTCTCAGAAGGACTTGAACCTGAGACAGCGTTGATGGCTCGAGTTCCTCCAGGACTATGACTTTGAGATAGTTTATACTCCTGGGAAGGGGAACGTAGTAGCCGATACCCTCAGCAGGAGGACGGGCATTCAGCTACTTGAAGAGGCGACAGAGCAGTTAGCCGCCTTACAGATATCCTTCGTGGATAGAGATGGAGAAGCCTTTCTTCAGTCTCTCACCGTATCTCCTCCACTTATACAGCGGGTCAGAGAGGCTCAGGGTGGGGACGCTGACTGTGAGACACGGCGTGCACTGATATCCTCGGGACAGGCACCTGATGGTTTCTCCCTTTGAGCAGATCACGACGTCCTTTTCAGAAGACGTACCTTGGTACCAGTCGCTTTACGAGAGGAGGTGCTAAGAGAGTTTCACACTTCTCCTTTAGAGGTACATCCTGGAGTGGCGAAGATGTACCAGGATCTCAGACGACAGCACTGGTGGCCGGGCATGAATAAGGTTGTGGCAGGGTTTGTTTCACGGTGCCTCACCTGCCAGTAGGTGAAGGCAGAGCATCAGGTACCAGCAGGCTTGGTACAACCCTTGGAGGTCCCGGAGTGGAAGTGGGACGGGATATCTATGGACTTCATGATTGGAATTGCACGCACTTCCAGAGGTCACGACTCCATTTGGGTGATTATTGACCGACTCGCCAAGTCAGCACACTTCTTACCCATCAGAGAGCAGGGCTCAGTGGAGAGCTTGGGGAGTCTCTACGTTCAGGAGATTGTACGGCTTCACGGTGTGCCATCGTCTATCGTCTCTGATCGAGACGCTCACTTTACTTCCCGGCTTTGGAAGGGGTTGCAGGAGGCGTTCGGGACGCGGCTACGTCTGAGCACCGCCTTTCACCCTCAGACGGAGAGGACCATTCAGACTCTCGAGGACATGCTCTGCGCATGTTTCCTCGACTTTGGTCGCAGCTGGGAGGACCACCTACCCTTGGTGGAGTTCGCGTACAACAATAGCTATCACTCCACCATTGGGATGGCACCATACGAGGCGTTGTACGGAAGACCTTGCAGATCTCCTTTGTGCTAGACAGACCCTAGGGAGTCAGCACTTGTGGGACCAGAGATGGTCTGGGCCATGACAGAGAAGGTCCAGGTCATCCAGGAGCGGATGAGGACAGCTCAGAGCCGGCAGAAGTCATATGCTGACAGGAGGCGAAGACCATTAGAGTTCGAGGATAGCGACCACGTCTTCTTGCGTGTCTCACCTCGACGTGGTTTGCGAAGATTTGGCCGAGGCGGCAAGTTGTCTCCATGCTTCATTAGACCCTTCCAGGTCCTCAGCAGGATTGGCGAGGTGGCTTATCTCCTGGCTCTACCACTTTAGTTGCACCGGGTGCACGACGTCTTCCACGTATCTCAGCTGAGGAGATACGTGCACGACCCGACGCACATCATTGACCATGGGGAGCTAGACGTGGATGATGGGGCGACTTTTGCGGAGGTCTCAGTGGAGATAGAGGATCGACAGGAGCGGGTCCTACGTGGGCGATCGATTTCTCTTGTGCGCATCAGATGGCAGCACAGGAACCTCCAGGAGAGCACATGGGAGAGGGAGGCTTAGATGCGTGCTCAGTACCCATATTTGTTTCCCTATTTTTTGATGTATCTTTACGGGGACGTAAAGCCCTGAGGTGGGAGTAATGTAAAGACCCGTAAATTTCAAGGAAATTTTTTTCTTAATTTTCTTTGGAATTTTACAAGAGAGCAGTCTCTGACGGCACCTGATTCCGAGACCCGGTGTGCCCGAAATCATTTTCCGAAGTTTGGCTCAGGTACGTTCAGTGAACGGATAAGCGGGTTTTTCTAACTTTTGAACCGGTGCCCGGAATCGATTTCTGAGGGCACCGATGAAATTGCAGCGCCGGTATTTGCTTAGAAACGCCTCTTCCGGAGTTGCCTTTGCTCGGTTGTGGTTTTTAATTTTTGGGCTTAAAGTTAAGAAATAAAATAAATTGTTCGCCAAACTTTATTTTATTTCACTTAAGCCACTTGGAAGCCACTTGAAGCCACTTAATGGTGGCTTAAGCTGAGTTGATCCGGATAGGATGCTATCCAGAAATATCCTACCTCCTTGGTAGGATATTTGTGAGGTGGGGCCCGCACGAGCCCCGCCGTTTCTTTTCCGCTAAGTAACGCACCCGCGAAAACCCGTCATTATGAAAGTAAACTGACACGTTTTCTTAAATTCTTAACGCACCATTTAATTGGGTGGTTTATTTTGTGAATTAAATGGGCAGTTTCTTTCGTTGAATTAATTCTACGAATTAATGGGTCGTTACTTACCTCTTATTCGTTTGTTGGCGTAATAATAAAATAAGACCAACACGACTTTTGGAGGATTACTCGTTGAGAGGTTTTTGACAGAGATTCTTGTGCCTTCATCCCCCTTCGCGAAGAACGCGAAGAACGCGAAGAATGCCGTCACCCTCGGAGTTTGACGACGCTTCATCCGAGACGTTCTTCCCCGCCCCGATCTCCGATCACCAACTGCTTGAGGTAAGAGATCTCGGGTTTCTTTTTAAACTTCCTTTTGGTTTTTAACAACACACAGATTTAATTATTTACAATTAAATCTGTTTTCTCTTGGTCCGTTGAGTTCTTCAATTCAACGTCGGATTCCGCGACGACGCGACGCCCTTCCGTGACGACGCGATGCCTTCCGCGACACGACGAATCCCTCCTTCCGCGACGAGCAATTCCGCGAAGAACGCTCATGCGCGACAACTTGTCGAGGTAGGGATTTTGTTTTGGAAATACCCCATTTATATTCCTGTGAACGTTCTTTAAAATTAAAGAACCGGATTCCTATGAACAATTTCAATTTATTAAAATTATTGTTTCATGTGTTGAATATTTTTCCCGTTGTTTTTATCTAACGCGGAGGGTGCGGGCCAAACGAACACGGCCCGACAACCCTCCTCCATTCTTCGTTGTTGTGTGGATTTGACGGGTGATGACGGAACATGTCGCAATGGAAATTTGATGGTTCCGCAGTGAAGAACGAGTCCCGGGAGGAGCAGCGGCGCAGACGGGAACGGAATCGGACCACCGGAGCGACTCCGGTGGCCCGCGGAAGCCGGCGGCGGCGCCGGCAGCCGGGGGCGGCGGCGCCCCGGCGCACTCGGACGCGGCAAAGCTGCGTCCTTTGATCCATCGCGGCCCCACGCGGGGGGGGGGGGGCGTGGCACTTCTGACCCGCGGGGGCAGCGCCCCGCGGCAGCCGCTCGGCCGCTCGGCCGAGCCGAGCCAGGCCGCGCCCTGGCCGGACCGGACTGGGTCCAGCCGGGTCAGACCGGGTTGGGTCGACTCGGTTCGACCGACCCAGGGGGGTCGGCCAGGGCCCAGACCCCCCGTCTTCGGACCATTTTCGGTCAAATGCCCGTAACTTGAGCTATGGGCCTCTAAACGATGCGCCGTCAGCGGCAACGTGATCCTTGGATTGAGACGGTCGTTTCAGTATATCTCACTCAAGGTTTCGGAATACTTTGGGTTCGTCCGGGTTGGTTCGTACACGAAATCAACCGGGCCCTCGGAGCGGAAACGCTCATATCTTGAGCTACGGACATCCGATTGACGTGTCGTCAGCTTTGTTGAATTCCTCTAAGTGAGACGGATCTTTTGGATCACTCCGCCCGAGGTTTGGACGCAGGTGGAGTATGGTCGGGTTGGTTTTTCCTTAAAAATCAACCGGGCCCCTGGGACGAAAAAGCCAATAACTCTCAGACCGGACGTCCGATTGACGCGCCGTCTGCGACATTGAGTTCCTGTTGACGATACAGAACTTTTGGATACATCAACTTCGTACTTTGTGATAGTTGATGTATCAGCCTCTCGGCTCGTGGAGCGGACCCTCCCGAACGAGCTTGCTGTGTGCGGGAACCCTAGAGCTGGCTGCGACTGCTACTTCGACAACGACGACCGTGCAGAGATCCTCAGTGGACTACGACGACGACTGTGCAGAGATCCTCATTGGACTGCGACGACTACTGCACTCAGCGATCCTATGTGGATCAGTGCTACAGGTACTGTGTGGGCCCGATCCTGTGTGGATCCGATCCTGTGTGGGTCAGCGCTCAGCGGTTCTGTGTGAGCCAGCGCCTACAGGTCTTGTGTGGGCCCGATCCTGTGTGGGTCATTGCGGGGGTTAGTTACCTATCGATCCTTTGTGGGTCCGACAACTTAGATGGATCAGTGATCATCTTTATCATCATTCGAAGAAGTATACCTGTGTGAGCTGAATCCTTTGTTACTCTCCTTTGTGGATTGTGTTGAGTTATCCTGTGTGGATTTACTGTTTACTCTCCTTTGTGGATTGTGTTGAGTTATCCTGTGTGGATTTACTGTTTACTCTCCTTTTTGGATTGTGTTGTGCTATCATGTGTGGTTTTACGTTTGTTTTCCTGTGTGGACTGGGTTGTGCTTGGACTCGGACATTGGATCCGAATGGGAATTTATGACTTAGGTATATGTATGGGCATATACCTAAGCAGTGTCGATTGTTACTTCGTGATTGTATCTTTCCTTTGTGGATTATCCTTTGTGGATTTCGGGAGACCTTCGGGGGTCTCGGGGTCCCTACTGAGTAGCTTATACTCACCCCTGCACGGGATATGCCCGCACTTCGTTGTGTTGGTTGCAGACGACAGACAGCGCTGATCGAGGTGGAGGCGTGCAGAGCAGGACGGTGCCTGGAGGTAGACCACTGGGCGGGACGCACTCGGAGCGGACGGCTGGACCGTGGAGCTGTGGAGGCTATTTGTACTCACCCTTCAGGTGGGACTTCCAGAGGATGGCTCGACGCTGCGGCTTTCCCTTTTAGTTGTTGTTTTTCCCTTTCAGTTGTACTTTACAGTTGGGCTTGTATTTCCGGCCCCTTTTACTTTCAGTACAGCTTGTTACAGTTTTTACTTACTGTTTACTTTTCCGCTTTCTTACTCTATGGTGCTTGTTTACTTTTCAAAGGCAATGCCTTCCCTTTTTTGGGATTTACACCTTGGTGCTAGTCGCCAGCCCCTGGCTTATGGAAGGCGGGCTTGGGGTAGTCACGGCACGGGCCCCGAGGACGGGTTGTGACAAATATGTTATTTTTAAATGGAAAACATAAGTTTTGAACCAATTTAACTAAAATAAAAAATTTATGAAAATATATTTTCATTAATGATGATGGGTAATTTCAAATTTGAAAAAGAATATCATCTTTTATCATGGATTCATAATTGTAACATATAAAATTAAAGTTAAACCACATTATCAAAATCATAATTAATATAGTCCTTCAATAATAAGAATAAAAATTTCAACATACCACATTTATATGATTTTAGTGGAGTTTCCATACCAATCTTTCTAGTATGATAATTCCATCAACTATATCACATATCTTATCTACTATAACTACCATAATAAGAAACTTAATTTAATTTATATATGAACATCAATATTTTTCAAATTAATTATCATTTATTATTAATATTAATATGTAAAATATAAATTTTCTTAGAAAAAAAGAACTTAGTTTTCTTGGTTTGGTGGAATAAGTTGATAAAAGTATGAGCTAGTTATTGACAATCTCATACTCACACAATTGGGGTACCATTTTCCATCCAATAGAATTTTTTTAATGTAGAAATTAGTTCAATTTTTTGGGTCATGTCACAGGATTATAATCTCAAAGAACTAAGATTAATTCCACCAATAATGACAGTAAATCACCCCTTTAAGATTTATATAAACATTATATGGATTGATGATAATCCTAGTAGTATTATAAAAATATAGAAAAAATAGTTAATAAAAAATTTAAATGAAATTTTAATTACCCTATGAAATTCTAACTTATAGATTCTAGTTTTTGGATGGTTTATGGCTTCTTTCATAAATTTAAAATTTTAATGACCATAATTAATGTAATTATTTTGTTTCACACACTATATAATAAATGGTAAACATATTTAATTTTTTTAAAATTATTTTTTAATAATTATATATTATTTTATATACCTTAATAGTAATCCAGTAATAGAATTCCAATGGTTTCAAGAGCACTCTAACTATCCTCAAAACATGGATTTTTTAATAAATAAACACACACATATCATAAAAAATCTTTTCTAAAATATAATATTAAATAGATATTTTTATTTTTATTAACAAAATGTAGAGTATATAGTGTCACAAATCCATAATAGAAATCATGTGTTGTCAATTTTCTGGATATCCAGGAATTTTATCCAAAAATATATATCTTTTGAATATCCAAAATGATATAAATGATTTTCCAATGAGTCATATAAAAATAAAAAGAAATAAGTAATAAAAAAATGAGGCTATATTGTATGTGATTAGAGTGTAGTTTTTTACCCCTTCATCATTGTTATTAAGAAAATATTTTTGTGTATTATTTAGTTTTCAAACGTTATGTATTATTGGAATTATATTAATATAATTTCAACTTATACTACTATTTTTTATATAAAATGTACATGAGTAGAAGTGAATTCAAATTTTTCTTCAAAATATATTACATTTAAATTGGTGTGATATAATCTCCTATAAAAAAATATAAATAGTATAAAGCTGTATCGATTATAATAGAAAATTTATTATAATTTTTTTTGGAAGTTCTACCTCCTGTATATATTCACAATAGTTGATCCAAACCATTCATTGTTGAGAATTTCATTATATTCTTAACACCAAACCTGTTAGTGATGACCACTCTATACCATTGTTCATTGTATTCAATATATATATTTCTATTTTATAAAATTATATCTATATGAACTTCTGACATTAATAAATGTGTCAGTGAAGTGGTTGGGGTTAAGGTAACCTCAGTAGGTCCTTTCGATCAATTAGTTTATCCATTATATTTTCATTACATGGCCTTCATTTTTTTACTTCTATTTCTCCCTATGTGAGAATATACCTTAGGTTATATCACTTTTCATTAAGTATAAAAAATTTTGTATATAAAATAAATATGAATTTTTATATATAATTATCATCATGTATCCTTATATGATTAAATAGAAATGCTATGAAACATCCAATGACAAGTCTAACATTTTTAACATCCAGATCATCAAGGGGGTCATATGGCTCCGGGATTTTCTTATGATCTACATGAATTAGTATTCTCACATGATCTTTTTGAAGTTGATTATTTTATAGAATATCTCCTTGGATATTGTATGCACTACCCCTTATAATAATAAGATGAGTGGTTGTTGATAGATATAAATCACAATATATTTAACCCTATAGAGTTAATTATAAGAAATGTTTCAGTAGTTGTTTGATTAGAATATAAAAGAAACTATTATGTCAAATTCAATTAACTTGGGCATGGTAGGCCTTCTAAGGGAATTTATATACTCAAAATTATGGGTGATTGTCTCTTAATGCTGTGGTTATTTCTTTTTTAATACTTATCATTGATCCCTTCGAATAAAGTAATTTATCACATCATGTTTTAAACTATTTTTTCTATTAGATTGTCTATATATACCTAGATTATTTTACTTTTATCATATATATCAACTTTTGACATCTTATTCTCAAATTATTATCATGGTGTCACCCAAAAACCATCACCTCTAACTCTAGAATATATTTTCAAGGACTATAAAATTACTACAAGTAGTCATTCATCATTTATTGTAGATAATGATTCATGTGACAAAACAAGATAATAAATATAGAAAAATAAGTATTTATTATTATGTAATCATGTTTTAAAGAATAATAAATTTTTATTATTTCATTATTATACCTGATTCTCATACTTTTTATGAATTTTCATCTAATATTTTTTCCATTTATATTTACATGGGTCCATATTCATAGCACATGACATGGGATAGAAATGAATTAAGATTTCAATCATAAATCAGTATATAAATAATTTGATATAATTATATTGTTTTTTATATGTCTTAAAAGATTTAATATTGGTCTAAAATAAATACGATTATTTTTAGTGAAGTGTACCCCATCATTATTTCACGATAAGTTATGGTATTTATGAAGCATATTGTTAATTTTTTAAACTCCTTTATTGTTTTAGGAAATAATATTTCTTAATCAATGTGATTAATACAGAAAATGTTAAATACCCAATTATATTGTACCATAAATTCTTCTTCCTCTAGATGTATTATAAAATCATTTCATGGTTATTGGTTTTTGATTTGTGTGTGAATAGATGGTGACTTTGGATTTACAATCCTGAAAGCATCACTAATATGATCATTAATAATAATTATCTACAGTATTCAATGATAATTTCTAGAACCTTTTAGTGTGACCTCCCGGACCTGGCCGCCCCTCAACCTGATCCCCGAGCCCGGTAGGCCACATGACCCCTGGATCATCTCCCCATAGGCCAGGGGTTGTCGACTAGCAGCGGGGGTGTAATGGTAAGTCAGTGGGGAGACTATACCCCCATTTCAGAGTACACAGAGGTATAGCAGCAAGTGATTAAATAGAGGAAGCACAACTAATGGATAAACATGAGAAAAAGGGAAAGATACAAACCAAACAACATAAGTAAGGAAAACCATGATAAATATAAAAAATCCATATAGGCAGTGTCGGATACAAAATAGATGCATGGAATGCTGATACAATGGAAACAAGCATGCTATATAGTAATACAAAAAGAGAACAAGAGTAGTCCACGAGCATCCCAAGCCAAGCTCAGTCCTCTGCTCTGGATCTCCAGCTAGAACATAAATGTATCAACAACCTCAAGCTGGGACTTTTCCCCTACTATTACCTACAGCAGTAAAGTCTACACGGGTACCAAGGAGGCCACCCTGGTAGGGTGTGAGACAAGTCTCAGTAGGACACCACCAATGGGGTCTACGTGTAATCCAAATAGGTGTTCAAAAAATAAATAGTGTATAGCAAACTGCAAGTAAGTAACGAAAAGTAATAAACAACCCTCTCGCTCAGGTTCCGGAAGGACACCTGGTGGGTCTACCTGCTTCATCTCATGGCTGGCATTCGGAACAATCACCAGGGGTATAAGTACATAGATATAGGTTATTACTGGCACGAGGTAAGAATTCCTCTCGTCCACAAGCACTGTAACTAGCATGGGGTAAGAATGCCTCCCGCCCACACATGGAGATTTATCTGGCACGGGGTAAAAAATACCTCCTGCCCACACACGGAGATTCATCTGGCACGGGGTAAGAATGCCTCCCACCCACACACAGAGATTCATCTAGCACGAGGTAAGAATGCCTCCCGCCCACACATGGAGATTCATCTGTCATGGTGTAAGAATGCCTCCCGCCCATACACGGAGATTCACAAGCATGTCAACACAGAAAGTCATAACCATTCACATCACAATGTATAAGGCAAGCCATATTATATCATATCACATTAACAAAGCCTGGCATTTACCAATCGCATTATAAGGAAAACATACATCTCAATTCATTAAAGGGTTTAGGCTATCTCATCCTAGCCAACCTCTAACCAAGTCATCTCATTTTCCTAACATGAAAAATGCCTTTCGAGACATATCGTTAAGGTCCAAAGGTAAAAAAGGGACAAATCTCAAGACATATCACCTATGGTTGACCAATCCCAGTCCACAGCTCATCTAAACTCCCTAACAAGGTTGGATTCATCAATATCATACCACACTGGTCATTTAGATATGAAGCAGTCATTATGAATAGGGGTTTTGGCGAAATACAAACCACGGAACGATGATAATAACTCAAAAAGCCAAAAACCCAAAATGGAAACCATGTGACCACCTACCTTAGAGTTGTAGGCATAGGCTCACTTGATATCGACCTCAGATTCGTAGTAGGTTGGAAGAGATCTGAGTTCCAGTCCAATGCCATGGAAATAGGGCATATGATCCTGCATCAAAATAGTGAAACGAATACCAAGATTCACCGAGGAAGGAATCTTAGGTGTGGTAAGCCTTACCTTGTCCTTTCCAATGCCTCCTAAGGATCTAGAATCAGACTCCGGATGAAGCCTCCACCAAGAAAAGAGTGAGAGAGGGGTTTTGGAGCTCAAGAGTGACACCCCTCTTGTAACACCCCAGGTAAATAAAGAATATGACATTTTTATATTTATCCCTATTTGTGAAAAAAAATATTAATATTACTTTAAAGGGAACGCTATGCTTGATGGCGTACCCAATACGCGACAATGAGTTCCTTTGAAATCTTACGTTGCACTCTAATAATAAAATAATATTATTTTAAATTATAGTTAACGCCTAGCCATTGTAATGGCAGGAATGAACATAAATAACTACAAAATGATTATATATGTTTGTCAAATATTTTTACTTTTTACAATAAATGTTAGAGGATTAAAAATGCGAATGAATCCAATTTTAAGCGTAAACATTCAAATATTCTTTAAAAGGTCGATTAACCGCATTTTGATGACGAACCTCTTTTGGATAAACTTTTTGACAATTTTATGTGTTATATTTGACACAATAAAATTATTCTTTAGAATCGGGACATCAAAATTTACTTTGTGTAAATGTTTGGTATTTTTCTGATAAACTTCATTTTTTAATGAATAGTGAAAAATGTTGTATTTTAATTCAAAACCACTTTTTAATCTAATTTATTTATATGATTAGATTATCTATTGAATTGGTTTTAAAGTGAAATTAGATTATATTTTTACCATTTAATCCAATAGTGGTCGTTCGAATTAATTTAATCTTGAAATTGGACTTAAACTAGTGTCAATCTTTTGATACTTATTGTTTCATAAAGACACGTTATTTGCTCTGACAGCGGGAATTAATTATTAAATTAATTAATGTAACTTATATGTTTTTAATTTTGTAAAATAGAAATCATTTTTTAATTCAGAATATCAAATATATGTTAGGGTGAATTTTTGGTAATTTTCTGAAAAACTTCAATTTTTGATGAATAGTGAAACCACTAAGTGGTAGTTAAAGAAACTGATTTTTTGTTTAAATGAAACTTTACCACTTCTGTGATTTGAATTTCAAAAATCCGACATACATGGTTGTCATTAAGAAGTAAAATGTGCTTCAATGGGATTGAAATAATTTTTTGGTGAATAGTAACTTATTATGTTTTTAATCGCGATTAGAGGTAATTAGTGTAGTTTAAGGTAAGAATAATGTTTTAATAAAATGAAATGACCTAGACACATGTCCTGCCCACATTGGATGAGTCATGGACGACCAAGAAAATACATGGGTCAACTTTGGGACCCCATGGAGCCACTTTGGTTGGAAAATGACATAAATAGCTTTTTGTTTAATGTTAAAGTAAAAATGACACAAACATGAGATGTTTTACTAAAACAATTTTTACATGGGGTTATACAAGTCAGATTTTTGACTATAAATATTCATTAGAAAGATAAAACGGTTTACTAATTCATGATATTTTTTTTATAATTTTTTAGACCTTAAATAAATTAAATTATTTATGACATCATGATGATGCAGCGATGACCTCATTATTTAACGATTTAAATAAAATGGAAAGATAATGTAAAATCTAAGACCTACACATGTCCAAAACCTATTGGATGGGTGGATTTCGAACCCTTATCACCTTATCCTCGAAACACATAAATGTGGGACCATTAAAATCCGAAACTCATTCTAAAATAAAGTAACATTTCTTTACGTTCCAAGAGTGCCCCTCCTCTCCTCTTATAAAAGGCCCCCACCTCTACCTCCTTACCCACACTTCCAAAGCCTTTGGCTCGGCCAAACCCTGCCCAGTTTGTCTCTCCAAATCCCTCTCTAACTCTTAGAAGCCTCACTTTGGTCATAATTCTTCCCAAGGAAGCCTTTGATCTAAAACCAAAGGGAGTTACCCGATTTTAAGGTAATGTCTTCACTTGAGTCCTTTTGTTTTATTTTGCTTCTCCACCCCCCTAAACTCTTTTTATTCCTTTCTTTTGTAACAACACCAGTATCTTAAATATACTAGGATGTTTTTATGTTAAGTATTCTATCTACACTTAAACACACCTTCGTCTAATGGTTAAAGAACATACTGTTTCTGTGGATGGCGAATTACTGCCTCACGAAACGATGATTGTCTAATCATCTATTAACACCTTTCATGGTGGTCATTAAGATGTCACTATATTTATATATGATATATAGAATTTTTATGTTTTCCTTAAGCTTCTGTATTTTTCATTTATGTCATACACTTATGGCTTCCAATATAGGTATACGTGATATCTTCATTTTAGGAAGTGCGGACTACCGCCCTCTCAAAGTGATTTGATTCGTTAATACCATATGTGGTACGTATAAAGGATATATTTAATGATATTATATATGATAACATACTGGAATTAAAATACTACTATGTATCATTATGTTTTAATTCCATTAAATATGAAATAGAAATGGAAGTAGCGTTCATGCGTACGTACGTCTTACCGTCTCTATGAACGGTGCATTTCATTTCTTAACTCTAAATGTTATGTAATATTATAAATGCATGAATATACTGGATATATATGATATATATGATATCTACATCATGAATACAATTCTGGATATAATGCATATTTTACCACATGAACAACTTGTAATTATAAAGAGTTTATTTTTGACTCAAGTACCAATGATCGTTAAAACAACCGTTATTAGCTTAAATAATATCATAGTGTTCATGACATGGTAATAAGTGATATGAAAGGAATAATGAACTTGAAAAAGGTTCTTAAGGAAGTATAAATTAACTCAATTTTGTTATTCAGGAGATTAAAGAACGATCGAGTCAAGTCGGACCCGATGTAAGGGATCCTACTCCTCTCTTTCTTTTTAAGTACACTCTTTTATGTAATTCCTTTTAAGCTCATCTTTATTATGATTGGGATGTTCTTTTATATTACACCTACTGTACTTTTTATGTTCATATGGTGAGAGACCCTATTTTCTCTCATCAATCCATTTTGGAAGTTTTGAGTAGCGCCGTTAGGCTACCGAATTTTCATAAGAGATCTAACCTCTCTCTGTCTTTTTAAGTACTCTCCTTTATGTCACTTCTTTTAAGCTCCTCTTTGCTATGATGGGGTATTTTATTTTATATTCCTCATTCTTTAAATCTTATTGTAATATTATGAGAGACTCTATTTTATCTCATCAACCCATTTTTTGGAAGTTTTAAGTGGCGCCGTTAGGCTGCTGAGTTTTCGTAAGGGATTTTTCATCTCACTTTTATTCTCGTGACATTTATGCTATGTTTTACAATATTTCATTTGAGTGGTGTATGTACTGCCCATTATTATACACTTTTTGAAGTATAATTTCATTTATGGGTATTTACATCTTTGTTGTATGACCCTTCTTCCATGGGGTGTACGTTTCGAAAGTTACCCAATTCGGTAAGGGGACCTTTCACCCTCCTCTTTTTAAAAGACTTCTTTTGTTATGTCTTTTAATTTACATCTTATTATGTTGGGATATGTTATTATATATCCTTATTGATGTAAATTTTATGTCCAAGTGATGAGATTCCATTCACTCTCTCATCGATTAATTTTCTGAATTTTGAAGTGACGCCGTAAGGCTGTCGAATTTTTAAAAGGGAACATCATAACCCAATTTCGATTTCTTCGGGTTCAACTTGTACTTATTGAACATGTCATCCTATGAATATGTTTGAATGACCTATGATTTTTTCACACTTAATATCCACCTATATTGGGTGTATTTGTATTTATCACACATAATTATGTGATAGATTTATCCTTAATTTAAGGATACCATCTTTATAATTGATTTCATCTCAATTTACATTTCCATTGAGACTTCATTTTTGTTATGCACCAATTCACTCTTATATGGTGTGTATACTGTCCTTTGACATATTATATCATGAATCCCTTTATTCTCATGATATTATAAAGTTCAGATTAAATGTTATTCCGAAATTATTTGTATTCAAGAGTCTCTCATTTTGTTAAAAACTCTTTAACAAAAATATCGTTTTAAATGTTTTAAAGATTCATTAGTCTAAATATTTATCTTTAATGTCCATGTTTTCAAAATGGTTTTCAATACTTATTTATATGTACATTAATGTTTTAAAATTGTAATTCCATTAAAAGCTTCAAAGTGGAATGGGACACTTTGATTCAAAAATCTATTTTAAATGGTTTTTGAAAATGGGTTGATTAATTCAATATATAGGAATTACTTATTGTGATTGCAAATGAAATGTTGTTATTGAAATGTTTATATTTTCAATATTTTATGTGTAATGATGGTACTTGGACATTTTACAGGTGGTTACGTGATAAACCATATGACGGGTGGTGCCGTGAATACCAGGACGGGTCGTTACGTTATAACCTCCAATGCATTGGGTATAGAAGTCGGCCGTATAGCTATTCCATTAAGTATGTGTGGAAGTCGACCGTATGGTTATTCCATTTAAGTATGTTTATGTCCCAAGTTACCTTTATATGTTATGTATTATTTATATGGGTTTTATGGTAATCTTTTGGTTACAAAAGGGTAAGTAATTATCTTTTATTCAGTTAAGAGTGTTTTTTACTACATCATAAAGGTGAAAAGTATTACTTTGATAAAGTATACATGGTTTACTTGTTTTTTTGAAAAACTAACAGTTTTCATTCCTTGTGTATCGCTTACTGATCTTTTTATGCTCACCCCAAGTTTTTTTTGAAATGTTTTTCAGAGGACTTAATGTGGAATAAGGTCAAGTATGGGATCAAGGGAAAGTCATGCTATCTAAAACATGGAACTAGACATGTTTCTTTTTAAGAGCATTTATTTCATGGAAACTTAGTAGAAGTGTCTACTTTGTAATCCTTTGAGATGTAATAGTTATGTCCTAATTCTCTAAAACTCTAAACCATGAAAAGATCCTCAATTTGAATTATTCAATTAATTCAATATTAAGTAAGGTTTAAGGATGGGGCCTTATAGTTGGTATCAAAGGTCGGTTTAGATAAATTTAGGGATTACGAGTTTTTGTTAGACACATGATTAGTACCTATATATATTATTTCAGTTAAATCCTTGTTTTATAACTTTTTTCAGGTCAAGTAAAGTCGGTTACGAATGGAAGGAGAAGGATCTCAAACGACATTCCTATCTCTTCCTGAGGACATGCTTGCAATAATTATTGCAAAGTCATGTTTGGATGATTGTAAAACTTTTTCTAGAATACAAATCACTTGAAAGTAGTTGTTTGAGATATCAAACACCTCAACTATACCTCGTTATCATCGTGGATCATGGGTTGTATTTAGACAAATACTATTTTCACAATATTTTCATATTTTCAAGAAAGGTAAATATTATCAAGGTATTTTCAAATATTTTACCTTATCACAAGAATTTGAAGCATATTATGATTTTAAAAATGGTGCTGGGGAAGGAGACCTTTGCGCAACTTATTTATATTTTCTTTTAAAATATAGTCTCTCAGCAAATACTTATGGTATTTTAAAAGGAATAATAATAGAAAGTTTCAACTCAAATTTTGTCCGACTATTTTATAGAAATCATGTTTTATCTGATGTTTTGCAATTATATTTCATACATGATTATTTTCCAAAACTTTTTTTTGTGAACACCCATATGACCCATGTTGTACAAGGTGTATTTGGATGGAGGAAGCAAATGATTTTGAAGGATCTCTAAATCATTTTTTTAATGCATGGGATGTCTACCTACATGAACAAGATGACGATTAAACCGAGTGGACTCCCTGATCAAGGTATGTTGTTATTCTTTTAGGGAATCGTATTATTTTATCTTATAGTGGTGAAATAAGACTTCAAGAATTAAGATGTTGAGATCGTAATGAATTTGGATGAAAATGAGAGGTATAAGGAAACTATTGAGGTTAAAACATGTTAGGGTTATTTTTGGAGTTTTATAAAAAGGACAACACGCGGACCGTGTGACAACCCGTCGCGTCGGACAAAGCTGTGGGAATCGAACCCACAACCAAAGTGTGACTGGTATTTATCGCCTACCACTTGACTACGTGAAGTCCCTAGTTAGTTTGACTAATTATTTTTAGTTAAATGATTTTATGAATTAAGAGTAAGTTGATTTCGGGTTATCTATGGAAATTATTAACCTATCATGGAGGATATGTGATTAGTTTAATTACTTTTCAATATGAGACTTCAATAGCAACTGATGTTATTTGGAGATAAGTGTTATTTTGTACCTTGGATGACTATGTGATTAAATCCTTCAAATATTTGGGTTTCAATCTTAGTTTTGTTTACTTTGAAGAATTTTCTGGACAAATTGTTTATCGAATGGTCTTCGTTGAAATTTGGGTTTTGTTGGACTAATTTTGGAGATTAAGAATAGATTTTCTTTTTATAAAGGGTTATCCTTTTCTGGTTTATCTGATCTTGTACTAACCTTTTTGGTTTTTTTTGGTTAATTTCTAAAAACATGGGAAGTATATAATTCTCTTTTTTGGATTAGGTGATTCTCAAGAAGTTGATTATAGTACTCTTAATGTGAACAAGTCTTCTTAAATACTTATCTTTTGGAGAAAATTTGAGTTTGATTAAGGAATCTAGTAAAAGTTGAATTTCAACGTGACAAGTAAGTATGTTTCATTATGATTTAGTTAAGCTAAAAAATAAATTCCTCAATGAAGAGAAACTTAAAAAAATGTTGTCTGTTAAATTTTCCTACTGGGGAATCGAATACCATTTAACCCATCACAAGTTTGTGATTTTCTTATAGTTAACTTTCTCCTAGACATGTTTACTATCACTCTCCATCAGAACATGACTCTTTGTTTTTTCCTCCATATCCATATTTTCATACATGGAATCCTAGTATGGGTTAACTCGGGTGACCTTTGTACTTCCCTTTCATTCTTTTAAAGTGATAGTTTAATTTACTCCTTTTTTGATGTGGGACTTTCAATGGAGTTTCCAAGCCCAATTTTGAAATTGCGAGGACGCAATTCCCAAAAGGGGGGAAGGATGTAACACCCCAGGTAAATAAAGAATATGAAATTTTTATATTTATCCCTATTTGTGAAAAAATTATTAATATTACTTTAAAGGGAACGCTATGCTTGATGTCGTAACCAATACGCGACAACGAGTTCCTTTGAAATCTTACGTTGCACTCTAATAATAAAATAATATTATTTTAAATTGTAGTTAACGCCTAGACATTGTAATGGCGGGAATGAACAGAACTAACTAAAAAATGATTATATATGTTTGTCAAATATTTTTACTTTTTACAATAAATGTTAGAGGATTAAAAATGCGAATGAATCCAATTTTAAGCATAAACATTCTAATATTCTTTAAAAGGTCGATTCACCGCATTTTAATGACGAACCTCTTTTAAATCAACTTTTTGACAATTTTATGTGTTATATTTGAAAAAATAAAATTATTCTTTAGAATCGGGAAATCAAAATTTACTTTGTGTAAATTTTTGGTATTTTTCTGATAAAGTTCATTTTTTAATGAATAGTGAAAAATGTTGTATTTTAATTCAAAACCACTTTTTAATCTAATTTATTTATATGATTAGATTATCTATTTAATTGGTTTTAAAGTGAAATTAGAATATATTTTTACCATTTAATCTAATAGTGGTCGTTGGAATTAATTTAATCTTGAAATTGGACTTAAACTAGTGTCAATCTTTTGATACTTATTGTTTCATAAAAACACGCTATTTGCTCTGACAGCGGGAATTAATTATTAAATTAATTAATGTAACTTATATGTTTTTAATTTTGTAAAATGGACATCATTTTTTAATTCATAATATAAAATATAGCTTAGGGTGATTTTTTTGTAATTTTCTGAAAAACTTCAATTTTTGATGAATACTGAAACCACTAAGTGGTAGTTAAAGAAACTGATTTTTCGTTTAAATGAAATTTTACCACTTCTGTGATTTGAATTTCAAAAATCTGACATAAATGGTTTTCATTAAGAATTAAAATGTGGTTCAATGGGATTAAAATAATTTTTTTGTGAATAGTAACTTATTATGTTTTTAATTGCGATTAGAGGTAATTAGTGTAGTTTAAGGTAATAATAATGTTTTAATAAAATGAACTGACCTAGAAACATGTCCTACCCTCATTTTATGAGTCATGGCCGACCAAGAAAATCCATGGGTCAACTTTGGGACCCCATGGAGCCACTTTGGTTGGAAAATTACTTAAATACGATTTTATTTAATGTTAAAGTAAAAATGACACAAACATGAAATGTTTTACTAAAACAATTTTTACATGGAGTTATACAAGTCATATTTTTGACTATAAATATTCATTAGAAAAATAAAAAGATTTCCTACTTCATGATATTTTTTTTATAATTTTTTAGACATTAAATAAAGTAAATTATTTATGACATCATGATGATGCAGCGATGACCTCATTATTTAACGATTTAAATAAAATGGAAAGATAATGTAAACTCTAAGACCTAAACATGCACAAAACCTATTGTATGGGTGTATTTAGATCCCTTATCACCTTAACCTAGAAACACATCAATTTGGGACCATTAAAATCTGAAACTCATTCTAAAATAATGTAAAATTTCTTTACATTCCAAGAGTGCCCCTCCTCTCCTCTTATAAAAGGCCCACACCTCTACCTCCTTACCCACACTTCCAAAGCCTTTGTCTCGGCCAAACCCTGCCCATTGTTTCTCTCCACATCCCTCTCTAACTCTTACTATCCTCACTTTGGTCATAAGTCTTCCCAAGGAAGCCTTTGAGCTCAAACCAAAGGGAAATGTCTTCACTTGAGTCCTTTTGTTTTATTTTGCTTCTCCACCCCCCTAAACTCTTTTTATTCATTTATTTTGTAACTAAAATAGTATCTTAAATATACTAGGATGTTGTTATGTTAAGGATTCTATCTACACTTACACACACCTTCATCTAATGGTTAAAGAACATACTGTTTCTATGGATGGCGAATTACTGCCTCACGAAACGATGATTGTTCAATCTTCTCTTAACACCTTTCATGGTGTCCATTAAGATGTCACTATATTTATATATGATATATAATGTGTTTATGTTTTCCTTAAGCTTCTGTATTTTTCATTTATGGCATACCTTTAAGGATTCCATTATGGGTATACGAGATATCTTCATTTTAGGAAGTGCGGACTACCGCCCCCTCAAAGTGATTTGTTTCGTTAATACCATATGTGGTACGTATAAAGGATATATTTAATGATATTATATATGATACCATACTGGAATTAAAATGCTATTATTTATCATTATTTTTTAATTCCATTAAATATGAAATAGAAATGGAAGTAGCGTTCATGTGTACGTATGGCTTACTGTCTCCATGAACGGTGCATTTCATTTCTTAACTCTAAATGTTATGTAATATTATAAATGCATGAATATACTGGATATATATTATAAATATGATATCTACATCATTAATACAATTCTGGATATAATGGATATTTTACCACATGAACAACTAGTAATTATAAAGAGTTTATTTTTGACTCAAGTACCAATGATCGTTAAAACGACCGTTATTAGCTTAAATAATATCATAGTGTTCATGACATGGTAATAAGTGATATAAAAGGAATAATTAACTTGAAAAATGTTCTTAAGGAAGTATAAATTAACTCAAGTTTATTATTCAGGAGATTAAAGAACGATCGAGTCAAGTCGGACCCGAGGTAAGGGATCCTACTCCTCTCTTTATTTTTAAGTACACTCTTTTATGTCATTCCTTTTAAGCTCATCTTTCTTATGATTGGGATGTTCTTTTATATTACTCCTACTGTACTTTTTATGTTCATATGGTGAGAGACCCTATTTTCTCTCATCAATCCATTTTGGAAGTTTTGAGTGGCGCCATTTGGCTGCCGAATTTTCATAAGAGATCTAACCTCTCTCTGTCTTTTTAAGTACTCTCCTTTATGTCACTTCTTTTAAGATCATCTTTTCTATGATGGGGGATTTTATTTTATATTCCACTTTCTGTAAATTTTATTTTAATATGATGAGAGACTCTATTTTATCTCATCAATCCATTTTTTGGAAGTTTTAAGTGGCGTCGTTAGGCTTCCGAGTTTTCGTAAGGTATTTTTCATCTCACTTTTATTCTCGTGACATTTATGCTACGTTTGCCACTATTTCCTTTGATTGGTGTATGTACTGCCCATTATTATACACATTTTGAAGTATAATTTCATTTATGGGTATTTACATCTTCATTGTATGACCCTTCTTCCATGGGGTGTACGTTTCGAAAGTTACCCAATTCGGTAAGGGGACCTTTCACCCTCCTCTTTTTAAAAGACTTCTTTTGTTATATCTTTTAATTTACATCTTATTATGTTGGGATATGTTATTATATATCCTTATTGATGTAAATTTTATGTCCATGTGATGAGATTCCATTCGCTCTCTCATCGATTAATTTTCTGAATTTTGAAGTGACGTCGTAAGGCTGTCGAATTTTTACAAGGGAACATCATAACCCAATTTCGATTTCTTTGGGTTCAACTTGTACTTCTTGAACATGTCATCCTATGAATATGTGTGAATGACCTCTGATTGTTTCACACTTAATATCCACCTATATTTGTTGTATTTTTATTTCTCACACATAATTATGTGATAGATTTATCCTTAATTTAAGGATACCATCTTTATAATGGATTTCATCTCAATTTACATTTCCATTGAGTCTTCATTGTTGTTATGAACCAATTCACTCTTATATGGTGTGTATACTGTCCTTTGTCATATTATATCACGAATCCCTTTATTCTCATGATATTATAAAGTTTGTATTAAATGATATTCCGAAATTATTTATATTCAAGAGTCTCTCATTTTGTTAAAAACTCTTTAACAAAAATATCATTTTAAATGTTTTAAAGATTCATTACTCTAAATATTTATCTTTAATGTCCATGTTTTCGAAATGGTTTTCAGTACTTATTTATATGGAAATTAATGTTTTAAAATTGTAATTCCATTAAAAGCTTCAAAGTGGTATGGGACACTTTGATTCAAAAATCTCTTTTAAATGTTTTTTGAAAATGGATTGATTAATTCAATATCTAGGAATTACTTATTGTGATTGCAAATGAAATGTTGTTATTGAAATGTTTATATTTTCAATATTTTATGTTTAATGATGGTACTTGGATATTTTACAGGTGGTTACGTGATAAACCATATGACGGGTGGTGTCGTGAATACCAGGACGGGTGGTTGCGTTATAACCTCCAATGCATTGGGTATGAAAGTCGGCCGTATGGATATTCCATTAAGTATGTGTGGAAGTCGACCGTATGGTTATTCCGTTTAAGTATGTTTATGTCCCAAGTTACCTTTATATGTTATGTATTATTTATATGGGTTTTATTGTAATCTTTTGGTTACAAAAGGGTAAGTAATGATCTTTTATTTAGTGAAGAGTTTTTTTTACTACATCATAAAGGTGAAAAGTATTACTTCGATAAAGTATACATGGTTTACTTGTTGTTTTGAAAAACTAACAGTTTTCATTCCTTTTGTATCCCTTACTGTGCTTTTTATGCTCACCCCAAGTTTTTTTGAAATGTTTTTCATATGAATTAATGTAGAATAGGGTCAAGGATGGGATCAAGGGAAAGTCATGCTATCTAAAACATGGAACTAGACATGTTTCTTTTTAAGAGTTTTTATTTCATGGAAACTTAGTTGAAGTGTCTACTTTTTAATCCTTTGAGATTTAATAGTTATGTCCTAATTCTCTAAAACTCTAAACCATGAAAAGATCCTCAATGTGAATTATTCATTTAATTCAATATTAAGTAAGGTTTAAGGTTGGGGCCTTATACCTCTGGTTTTGTCCAGTAGAGGAAGGAAAAGAAAAGGCTTAAGGCCTTAAATAGAATTTAAGGGAAAATGGTTAATTCAACCAGAATATGGTTGCACAGTTTAGGTTCATGGTTTACCCAAACCATGTGCAAACCATGCGCACCTCCCTGCCTCCAGAACAAAGGCCACACAGTTTTTCTGGAACCATGCGTAGGTCGTGCGCAGGCCATGCACCATTGTATGCAAGCCCATTTCTCAAACTCCTAGGCTTTGAACTAACCCCATACACTCCCCAGACCTTCTTTAGGATGTTACACACATTATATAATCTTAAAGAAAATATTTGAAAGAAAACTAATGATTTATACCTTTGCCAAAGGGTCAGGTCGTTACAACCTCCCTTCCAAAAAGCAACTCATCCCCGAGTTGGCCTTCCGAGAGTACTGATGTGTCATCCACAAAAATCTCTGGCCATTGAGAACGTATATTAGCCTCTCGCTCCCAGGTCGTGTCCTGTACCCGACCGTTCTTCCATAGCACCTGTACAAGAAGAACGGACCTTCCACGGAGTGTCTTCACACTCCGGTCAAATATTTGAATCGGATACTCCTTGAAGGAAGCATCCATATCCAGATCAACATCATCAGGCTAAAAAACATGAGTCGGATCTGAAAAGTACCGGTGTAGCTGAGATACATGAAAAACATCGTGCATGGATTGATATATCTATGGAAGTGCAAGCTGGTAATCTACTGTTCGGATCTGTTTCATCACCTCAAAGGGTCCTACGAACCTCGGTGAAATCTTACCCTAATTCTGTATAGGTTTTTTCCCCAACCTGGGTGAGACCTTCAAGAAAACCCATTTCCCAACCTCGAACTCAAGAGGTCGCTAGTGCTTGTTAGCATAGGACTATTATCTTGATTGAGCTATCTACATACGCTTCCTAATAAGTTGTATCTGCTCTGTAGTCTCCTATAGAAGACGTGGTCCTAGAACAGCTACCTCCCCTACTTCCAGCCAACATAAAGGCGAGCGACAAGGCCTACCATTAAGGCTTCATAGGGAGACATCTAAATGGTATCCTGGAAGCTTTTGTTATAACTGAACTAGAAAAGAGGAATGTGTTTCTCCCATGAACATCCAAAATCGAGAACACATGCACGTAACATATCCTCTAGTACATGTATAGTCCACTCGGTCTATCTGTCAGTCTGTGGGTGATAGGTCATGCTCAAAAGTACCTGCGTACCCAAGGCCTTCTGTAAACCCTTCCAGAACCGAGATGTAAAATGAAGATCTTTGTCCAAGACAATAGAACGAGGTGCTCCATGAAGGCGCAATATTTCCTTGACATACAGTCTTCCCAATTCATCAATCGTGAAGGTCTCCCGCACAGGTAAGAAATGTGTGACCTTCGTCAGGTGGTCGACGATGACTCATACTGCATCATTGCAACGAGGTGACCTGGGTAAACTGGTTACAAAGTCCATTGAAACATCATCCCATTTCCACTCCGGAATGGAAAACGGCTACAAAATACCTGTCGGACACTGATGTTCTGCCTTCACCTCCTGACAGGTGGAACAACGCACGATAAAACCGTCTATCTCCCGCTTCATGTTAGGCCACCAGTACTGTCGGCAAAAATCACGATACATTTTGGAGATGCCTAGGTGAACTGCCCATGTTGAGATGTGGAAATCCCTCATCAGCTCTTCTCTGATGTCTTCTGGGACCCATACATGCCCACGGAACAATAGAGTGTCACCTTCATCCATGGTCCAATCTGTAGAGGCATCATCAGTGACACTTTCTCTTAGAACAAGGCCTTACAGATCTGATAATTGTCTGGCCCTGACCCATTCCAAAAGAGTTTATGTCACTGCTAAGGATGAGAGAACAGCCTCTCCCTGACCCTCTTGAACCTCAAAGTTCATCTCCAAAAATAAGGCCATCAGCTTCTACTCCTCATTAGATTCCTGAACCACTTGTGACTGAGTTTTCCAACTCAGTGCATTGGCCACTGAATTTTCTTTCCCCAGAGTGTAGGCCAGTTCGAAATCAAAGGATTTCAAGTACTCGAGCCACCTGTGTTGCTTGAGATTTAGATCCCACTGAGTGAAGATATATTTGAGGCTTTTGTGGTCAGTGAATACCACAAATTTTCTCCCCACAAATACTGTCTCCAACAGCGTAAGGCATGTACAACCGTTGCGAGCTCAAGGTCGTGCGTCGGATAATTATGTTCATGAGGCTTTAACTGACGAGAACCATACGGAATGACTCGCTCATCCTACATCAAGAAAACTCCAAGACCGATACCTGACGCGTCACAAAATACTGTATAAGATCTTCCTGGATCCGGAAAGATCAGTATCGGTGCTGAAGTTAGTCTGCCCTTCAGTTCCAGAAAAGCTACTTCACAAGGTTCTGACCAAATGAATCTCACCCCCTTTTTGGTCAAAGCTGTAAGCGGTGATGCTAGGCATGAAAAGTCCTGAATGAACAGCCTATAATATCCATAAAGCCCCAAGAAACTCTTGATATCAAAGATGTTATTGGGCTGCTCCCAAGAAATTACTTTAATCACCTTCTCAGGGTCAACTAAAACTCCAGACTCAGAAATAATGTGACCCAGAAACTGAACCTTATTTATCCAAAAGTAGCATTTACTGAGTTTAGCATAAAGCTGATTCTCTATTATTTTATTCAACATGATCTCATGATAGGTTGAATGGTTTTGTATCGAGCATGAATAGTCTAAGATATCATCCACAAATACAACCACAAAATAATCAAGGTACAGGTGAAAAATCTGATTCATAAGATCCATAAACACTACAGGTGCATTAGTAAGTCCAAACGGCATGACTAGGTGCTCATAGAGACCATACCTGCTCCTGAACGTCGTGCGAGGTATGTCCAAAGTCCTAACACGTACCTGGTGATGGCTTGACCTCAAATCTATCTTTGAAAACACCTTCGCTCCTCAGAGCTGATCGAAGAGGATGTCAATTCGAGATAAAGGATATTGATTCTTAATAGTCGTCTAATTTAACTTACGATAATCCACGCAAAGACCAAGGGTACCATCTACCTTCTTGGAAAAAAGAACCAGTGATCCCCAAGGAGAATTACTGGGACATATAAATCCTTTCACTTCCAGGTCCTCCAGCTAACTCTTTAGCTCCAGAAGTTCCTTAGGTGCCATCCTATAATGAGGAATGGTCACTGGTGTTTCTCCTCGTATAAGATCAATAGTAAACTCCACATATTTCACTAGAGGTAGACCAGAGAAATCATCAGAAAAGACATCACTGAAATGCTCCACCACGGGAGGATAAATAGAACGTTGTAACCCTTAGTTATCGAGATAAAGACTGGAAACCTTTGTCGTGACACCACCCAAACTCTGGTGTTCCAGTCCTTCTCGTGTCGCACTAAGATCCCATTCTCCCTTATGCATATGCCTGTCACCCTATGGTGACATAAAACCCACCCTCCGACGATAGTAGTCAATCCGGGCTCTATAGGGAACTAACCAGTCCATCCCGATTATTACATCAAAACCAATCATATCCAAAACATATAGGTTCCACACGAAAAGGTAACCGCCCACCTCGAGGGGAAAATTCTGACAATGATGAATGCCCTCTGATCAGATATCTAATGGGGTATCTAACATGATCATGCCATGATATGACTCGACGTTGAGGCCCAAACTTCCAATAATCACCTCTGATATGAAAGAGTGAGAAGTTCATGTGTCAAAAAAAGAAGATACTAATGTAGAGGCAAATAGAATTGTACCTTGTACAGTAGATGGTCCGGCGTGCTGCTCCTGTTTTGTAGGCTTTACTGCATACAATTAGCCGTACCATGACCCTGAGTCATAGCATGGCTACCCTAAGAAGACTCGTCCTGCTAGCGCAGAGAGTCATAAGCCTGATTACCTCAACCTCAACTACCTCCACGTCCTGATCGGCCGGCGGTATTCCAGCTGCCTGACTGATTTGATCCTATAGATCCAGCACCAGATCGTGGAGTAGGTACAGATCCCTTCTCACTGGGTCCTGGGGGAAAAGTCCTGCAGAAACGGTGGAAATGACCTAACCTACCACAACCTCTACACTCCACTAGATTTCACGTACACTGCCTCCTCAAATGTCCTGGCACCCCACATTGGTGATAGATAAAAGTACCACCTGAGAAAAGAGTATGACCACCACTAACACCATGAGATTCCTCAAAACGCCGCTTCTTACAAGAAGCAAATCCACTATAACCCTTAGGTGCCAAACCGCCCTGGTTCACATTGTCTGACTCTCTCAAATTCATCTCTGTGATAAAAGTCTGATTGACAATCTATGAAATGGTCATCAACCTGAACACGTTAACCAGTGACTAGATAGCGTAACACAGCCCATCCTCAAAACTCTTAGCGGCCATGAGATCATCAGCAGCTAGTGTAGGAGAAAAACACTGTAACTCAGTGAAACGAGATAAATACTCAATGACTGTCATGGTCCCTTGCTGCAGATTCATAAAATCCCTAGCTCTGTCATTCCTCAAAGTCTAGGGAAAGAAAAAATCGTAGAAGACGGTCTGGATATTAGTCCAGATAATATCTCTCTGTTGTCCCAATTGGTTGATGACATCCCATGACCTCCTGGATGAACCACGTAGAATATAAGCTACGAGCTTGACCCTCAGCTCTGTAGGCGTATCAAGGTGCTTGAAGATAGTCAGAATAGCTTACAACCAGGACTCCACAGCAAGTGGTCCGCCATCTCCTGTAAATGTTGGAGGATGTTGCGACTGAAACTCAAGGGTTAGCTCTGCCATAATCGGTGTAGGTCACACTCTACCTTGCATACTCTGCACCATACGCAAGAATCTATCACGAAACTGCGCATCGGTGCCCATCTCATGAATATCAAGAGGATCCACGTGTGGCTCGACAGGAATATCAACTGGCGGCTTGGGGTCCGCCACTTCAGGAACGTGATCGTCGCTGCCTTCAACGTGCGCGACTCAAGGATGTCTTGGAGGAATAGTGCTACAATTCCAAACTAACATCTCAAAAGAAGAAACCAATAAATTAAAGGTTGAACTCTAGAACCTAGGACAATTACTAAGCCTTCCTATCCCTAAGATCACCTATCACACCCATAGTAATTCTTAGTAAAACCTGCATCTGTTCAAATTTAAATTAATCCAGTGATATGGAATTTCCCTGCCCATAAGGGCCCATACTCCTCATGAACTGAAAGATTACACACACTTGGATGTCATTTCTCATTTACTTGTGAAAATCAAGTATTTGAATTTCCTTTAAAGCAAATGATTGGTTTAGTTGGAATTTTATTTTCTGATCTATAAGGGCCCAGACACCTTATGAACCAAAGAGTGACACCCACTAAAACCACATCATTCCTCAATTCACAACCTACAAGAATGGTTAGCACAATTTCACACATATTAACAAGTCATGTAAATAAACAACAAGCAATGCTTGTTGAGAATTTAAATATGGCATGGAAAAATGCATGGCCTAATCATATTGTGCCTATAGGGATGCATGTTCTAATGCATAACCCTCATTTCATCGGTTCGAACCATGAAATCCAAATTCCAACATTGCAAATCTCTATAACATCACAAAACATGTGAAGCACCCAATGGTGAAACAGAATCAACAATAAATAGCCAAATCAATAACAACATAAAATAGGAAATTTGGCCCATACCCCATACATGGGTTCGTGATGCCCAAGAACTGGTCATGGATAAGTCCCTAATTGTTCCCAGTATCCAAGTCCATCATCGCCAAATAATAAAGAATAAATAAAGAAAACCATCTGATGCCACTTTGTGACGTCCCGGACCCGGCTGCCCCTCAACCCGAGCCCCAAGCCCGGTAGGCCACATGACCCCTGGCTCATCTCCCCATAAGCCAGGGGCTGCCGACTAGTAGCGGGGGTGTAATGGTAAGTTAGTGGGGAGATTGTACCCTCATGTCAGAGTACACAGCGGTATAGCAGTAAGTGATTAAATAGAGGAAGCACAACTAATGGATAAAAATGAGAAAAAGGGAAACATACAAACCAAACAATAGAAGTAAGGAAAACCCTGATAAATATAAAAAATCCACATAGGTAGTGTCTGATACAAAATGGATGCATGGCATGCTGATACAATAGAAACAAGTATTCTATTGAGTAATACAAAAAGAGAACAAGAGTAGTCCACGAGCATCCCTATCTAATCTCGGTCCTCTACTCTGGATCTCCAGCTAGAACATAAATGTATCAACAACCTCAAGCTGGGCCTTTTCCCCTACTAGTACCTATAGTAGTAAAGTCCACACGGGTGCCAAGGAGGCCGCCCGGGTAGGGTGTGAGACAAGTCTCGGTATTCCACCACCAACGGGGTCTACATGTAATCCAAATAGGTGTTCGCAAAATAAATAGTGTATAGAAAACTGCAAGTAAATAAAATTTATAAACAACCCTCTCGCTCAGGTTCCGGAAGGACACCTAGCGGGTCTACCTTCTTCATCTCATGGCTGGTATTCGGAACAATAACCATGGGTATAAGTACATAGATATAGGTTATTACTGGAACGAGGTAAACATGCCTCTCGTCCATGCTTCTCTCATATGTAATAATCATTACTGGCAGGAGGTAAGAATGCATCTCATCCACAAGTACTGTAACTATCACGGGGTAAGAATGTCTCCCACCCACACATGGAGATTTATCTGGCATGGGGTAAGAATTCCTCCCTCCCACACACGGAGATTCTTCTGGCACGGGATAAGAATGCATCCCGCCCACACACGGAGATTCATCTGGCACGGGGTAAGAATGCCTCCCGCCCACACATAGAGATTCACAAGCATGTCAACACAGTAAGGCATAACCATTCACATCACAATGTATAAGGAAATCCATCTTATATCATATTACATTAACAAAGAATGGAATTTACCAATCACATTATAAGGAAAACATACATCTCAATTCATTAAAGGGTTTAGACTATCTCATCCTAGCCAGCCTCTAACCAAGTCATCTCATTTTCCTGACATGAAAAATGACTTTTGAGACATATCGTTAAGGTCCAAAGGTGAAAAAGGGACAAATATCAAGACGTATCACCTATGATTAACCACTCCCATTCCACACCTCATCTAAACACCCTAAAAAGGTTGGATTCATCAATATCATACCACACGGGTCATTTAGATATGAATCAGTCATTATGAATAATGGTTTTGGAAAAAGTCAAACCATGTTACGATGATAATAACTCAAAAAGGCGAAAACCCAAAATAGAAACCACATGACCATCTACCTTAGAGTTGTAGGTGTAGGCTCACTTGATATCGACCTCAAATTCGCAGTAGGTTGGAAGAGATCTGAGTTCCAGTCCAATGCCCTAGAAATAGGGCATATGATCCTGTATTAAAATAGTGAAATGAATACCAAGATTCACCGAGGAAGGAATACTAGGTGTGGTAAGCCATACCTTGGCCTTTCCAATGCTTCCGACAGATCGAGAATCAGACTCCGGATGAAGGCTCCACCAAGAAAAGAGTGAGAGAGGGGTTTTGGAGCTCAAGAGGGACTCCCCTCTGGTTCTGTCCGGTGGAGGAAATAAAAGAAAAGGCTTAAGGCCTTAAATAGAATTTAAGGGGAAAATGGTAAATTCACCTAGAACTAGGTTGTACAGTTTAGGCGCACGGTTTTCCAAACAGTGTGCACCTCCCTACCTCCTAGACCAAAGCTGCACGGTTTAGGCGCACGGTTTACCCAAACCATGCGCAAACCGTGCGCACCTCCCTTCCTCCAGACCAAAGGTCGCACGGTTTGTCTGAAACCATGCGCAGGCCATGCGCAGGTCGTGGTCCATTGTCTGCAGGCCCATTTCTCAAACTCCCGGGCTCCGAACCAACCCTAGACACTCCCCGGACCTTCCTTAGAATGTTACACACATTATAAAATCATAAAGGAAATATTTGAAAGAAAAATAATGATCCATACCTTTTCCAAAGAGTCAGGTCGTTACAGTTATTATGAATCCAAAGAGCCTGTACCTGAATGGTAGAGGCTCCTACATGGCATCCAAGAGACCCATGATCAAATCTAGGCGGTGGTGAATTTATGGGGGTATTGTAGCAGTACTGTAGCAGTTACTGTAGTGGGTACTATAAGTTATTGTAGCAACTGGCATTATTTATCTGATTTGGGCCTTCAAGACACCAGTTTGGGCCTATGGGTCTCATGGCCTTTGGTCCATCAAAGTCCATAAGGCCACAAGTCCTTCAGGCTATTAGAGCCTTAGGCCCACCATTGGTCTTCAAGCCACCGGGATTTCAGGCCACAAAAAATTCCAAGAAGTAACTCATGCAGACCATAATGGAGCTTGCCCACAAGAGGATTCAGAGAAAAAATAGCAACCAACAGATAAGAGCTACCCAGATTGGAAGAATTAGAGGGTATGGAAACTTCCATCAGGACCAGTCATCCTTCTTCTCTTTATGGTACAATGCTAGTAGATCAGACATGTAAGGTGGGGAGCTAGGTGCCTTCAAGTTGCAGATATTGGGGAGGGGTTGTTTCAAGTGTGTAAGGTCTTGGGACTTTAAGGTCATGTATTGGGTCATGTATGGCCCTTGCGCCTTGGGAATATGGATCATGTAAGTGTTCCCCTTCAACCCTTAAAAGGGTTATTATCCATAAATAAATAAATAAAATAAAGTCTTCAGTCCATTCGAGGTATTAGTATGAATTTCATCCAAAAAAAATCTAATATAAAAATACTCTTTAAGTAATATTAAATACTGAATCAATGTTTCATTAACTAATTTTTTCATTAAATAGATATATTTTATCTTATTTTTACCCCAATGTCTTCTCAAATTGTTTGTTCCATAAAATCACAACATTGTGCCACATATCTATATTGATTAACATGCGAATTTCAGTATTCTCCCAATTGTATCTAATAAAATTGGATTTGGAGTTAATATGTTGACCACATAGATTTCATCCAACCTAAAATTTTTACCACTACTTCATTCAATAATAATTTTGAAAAAAAAAATTGTTCAATTTTACACATTTATTATTCTAACCTTTTCACTTTTTTCTACTCATTTATCATCAAGTTATTTCTTACCTATAGAATGGTTTTTACCCTCTCATATTTTCATATTTTATATAATGATACTATGTTTTTCTTAATGATCAGTAGAATTAGTAGGTTTAGAATCAATTATCTTCACAACTATTTAAAAAATTATTTTATATTATATAAAAATAGTAGTAAACACATAATATTATTAAGAATAAAACTGTATATTAATAGCTGATCAGAGTTATTTCACCTATTAATTTGACTCTATTTTTCTTTAAAAAATTTATCCCCACAACAAAGTGTTAAAATCCCACCATGGGTTCCCATATAACATATAAGACAATATCTAAATTAGGTCCAATGTGAATGAATTGTAATGTTCCAATGAAAGGGTCATCCTTAATGGATTGCTCATTTGACCCTGAAGTTTTTTTGGTCGATAGAAAAATATTTAACAAATTATCTTATAGGATTTGGGGTATAAAATAATTTTACTACAAATGATTCAATTATTAATGGAACATAATTGTACCCTTCATACCTGAAATTCACTTTCAATAATTATAATTTATCGATCTTAGTTGTTCTCTTGTAATCAACTTATTAGCATCGAAAAATTTGAACATGGAATGTTGTATAATTGAACTACCATTATTTAATTGATTACAAAGTATGAAATATTCGAATAAATTGTATTTTTATAATTCTTATTGGAAATATGAATTTCTTCCGCCATAAAAATAACTCTAGTATTTGTCACTATACTCTATTCATCCAGTTCCATTTTATAGAATTTATAAATGTTAATTACATAACCATTATGATATAATAAAAGTACAGTATGTCCTATACCACCACCACCAAATCCATTTTTTGATATTTTCTAAGAGCCACTTTAAGGGTAAGTGGTAACCATAGATTACAAGATTCAAAAACGGAACCACATTCCAATTTAAGAGAACCTATAATAACCATTCTCTTTATTTCATATTTAAACACGATTTATTACATAGATTTTCATTCAGTACAAATCAAAAGATCGATAGGTCTAGTGTCTTGGGAAATTATGAACATTAAATATCAACTTAAAACATGAAATACAACATCTTTATTTAAAATACTTTTATATAACCACAACATTCCTTCTTACTTAACACTGTAGAAGATAACCAAAGGACATGCATAAGAAAGGGGTGAGATATAAAAACATGTAAGGGAGTAAGCAAGTCATAACATAAAGAATACAATATGTGTTATTCAATAGACATATCAATGGATCATAAAAGGAACATGGATATAAAGGCATGATATAGCATGCTAATTATAACAAGGAAATGTCGAAACAACTTAAAACACTACATCATAAAAAAAGGAATCAGGTAACCCCATATCCCAACATGGTGGGGAAAATTCCCCTAAAGGAATCATGTAAACTCATTTCCCAACATGAATTATCATGATACTAAACATTACCCAATGCATTGGAGTGCTATCAGGGTGCACCCTTCGTAATAATTTCAATCTCATGCTTAAGTGTGCCACATAGATTATATAACCTGGATTCATTCAATATTATCATTTATTCTATGATCAAGGAATGTATAATACATACAATAAATTCCTAAATAAACAAATATATGTGCATAAATTTTAATACCCTTTATAGAGGAATGGGTATGGTTTTCACTATATGATTATTTTGGCATGGAAAATCACAGTGTAATTTCAGAAACATAAAGACGTCATATGGAAATTCATAAAATGGGTTGATGAGAGAGAAAGGGGACTATCATCAATTATACAAGGAATGGAAATTAAGGGTATCATGAAACATAATATACCAACATATGAAATGGAATTTAATATTCATAATATAAGATAAGTGATTAAATGGGAATGAGGAGATAGAAATCCCATAAATAATTTCAGCATGGTAGCAGCTGTATATAAAGGATCATGAATAGATTAATGAGAGTGGAAGGAATATATAATTATTTATAAATCAAATTTAAATTAAGGGGAGTATTTATGAACATATATCAACATATAAAAATTGAAATTAAAAGGCATATCACAAAAGGAGTGCTTGCTAAAAGAGGAAAATGAAAGATCCCTTATAGAATTTTCGCATTGTAACGGGTGTATATAAAGAATAATGAATGGATTATTGAGATTGGAAGGAATATATCATTATTTATAAATCCAATGGACAGTAATTGGGGTATTTAATAACATATCTCAATATATGAAAATTTAAATTAAAAGTCATATCATAAAAGGAGTGCTTGATAAAAGAGGAGAGTGAAAGATCCCTTATGGAATTGCAGTATTGTAATAGCTTAAGTAAGGGTACAAATGAGGGGGAAGAAATTATCCCTGATTCAAATAAAATCAAATTTAAAGTGGATAATTTATTATAAAAGGATGAAAATATAACAAGTTGGAATTAAATATAATAATTACAAACAAGGTTCTTGAATTGAAAGGAATAGAGGAAGGTTAGGATCCCTTAGTTGGATGTGTGACTCAAAAGGCTTGGGAGAGGCTTATTGGGAGATTTGGGGCACTTTGGGAGGACTCTAGGGAGTAAAAGGTAGAGTTTGGTCGAGATTAAAAGAGTTTTAGTAAATAGAAATGGGATCTTGGGTGGTTTATATAGGAATGGAGTGGGATTTCTTTATTATTTTTGTTTCGGACACTACAGAATAAAATATTCAAAACCAAAAAACATTCCATGGTTTTTTACAACAGTTTCTAGAAAATTTCAGTGTTATATATTATTTTATAATGATAACGGGTTAATATATTAAAATATTTCCCTTTATTGTGTGGAGTTGATTCATACTTTCAAAGAAATGATTTTAAAATCTTAAAATATATTATATGTTTTTTAGGATTCACTAAGGCTTTATAAAATAAATAAAATAAACTTAAATTTACATCATTTTAAATTAAATACATATATTTTTCCTAAGATAAATTTTATAGTATTTATTACATCACTATTGAGTCATTACGACGTCATAAAACACACTATATATTTATATGGTATTTATTTTTCACCCAAAAATTTGACTATCTCAGAAAATTATAAAAAAAATAATTGTCAGATAACTTCGATGTATTGATTCCAAAAATAATATTAATATTATCTAAATAGTTTTTTAAATATGTGATTTTTATCTTTTAAAATAAATACCTACATTTATTTCAAATAGACAGGTTTTGAAAAAAAATATTTTTGAAACCTTAATAAAAATTACTTTTTAAATCATAAAAATTATGTGATCATTTATATTTAATAAAAATACTTTAATAAAAATATTTTATTATAATATTATCTATTTCAAAAATACATTAATTCATTAAAAATATATTTCTTAATTGAACCAAAAATACTATCTTTGTTTTAAAAATCATTTACAATGTAACAATAATAGAATGAAAATATATTGAATATTATATACAAAAATAATGTACATAACTTTAATGCCATGGTATTATGACATATCCCTTTATTTTACCAGCATAAACCCTAAGAGTAAGGTGTGTTATAGTGGGGATTTCATGGGACTGTTTGGTGAACATGGTTTGGGTTGTGATCTTGATGATCTTGACCTTCTCCCGTAAACGATATCATTCATGCTTAAGTTAATGGATCTCAGCTTGGGCGTGGTCTAGGAAAATCCAATAAATTATATCTCCCTCAGAAATTTTGATAAATAGGCTTTATAGGGAATCATCATATTGGTTGAGTCCATCACTTATTTTGTATATGTATAAAGGATTTTTTAAAACTCTGTATTTATACTAGTCATGTGATCAATGTTCAATGACTATATTATCAATGGTAATGATAATTAATGGTAATAAAAATCCAATTTTATATAGTAAAAGAAGTGTACATGTATTATATAACCATAATAAATTTAATTTGTAGAAATGAAATTTTATTAATAAATTTTTGGGTCATTACAACCTTACCCCCTTAAGAAATTTTCCCCTAAAAATTTAATTTTACCACACTAAAAGAGATAGAGGTAACTATACTTTATCAACTCTTCTGGTTCCCATTTTTATTCTTCAAACTTGTGGTTTATCCAAAACATATTGATGAGGGACATTGTCTTATTTTTTATAATGTTTTCTCTATAATCTAATATCTTCATCAGCTTCTCCTCATAGGAATGTTCATTCTCCAGTGGTACCACCTCTGGATTGAGTACATATTGTGGGTCTGGGATGTACTTATTTAAGAGGTATACATGTAATACATCATTTCCTTAAGATAGGTTTGGTGGTAGTTCTAGTCTATAGGCCACTTCTCTAATGTGATTAAGGATCTTAAAATGTTTGATGTACCTAGGACTAAGATTTCCCTTCTTTCCAATTCTCATGAATCTATTCCATGGAGATATGTAGAGGAATAACATGTCTCCAACATCAAAATCTAGGTCATATCAACAATTGTCAGCATAGCACTTTTCTCAACTCTAAAAATATTTGTTGTGTTTTTGGATGGTCTTAAACTTCTCTGCCATTTCTTCAATCATTTCAGGACCTACATGTTTTTCTTCCCCAACTTCATCCCAACATACTGATGTTTTCCACCCCTTCCCATAAATGTCTTCATAAGGATCTATTTAGATGCTTGAATAGAAACTGTTGATGTAAGATAACTCCACCAAAAAAGATGTTGGTCCCATCTACCTTTGATGTCCATTGACAAAGCTGTCATAATATCCTCTAGTGTTTGTATAGTCTGCTCAGACTGACCATAATATTGAGGGTGATAATCCATACGAAAATTAATCTCAGTGTTTAGATATTGTTGGATACTTTTCCAAAACAAAGAGGTGATTCTTTGATCTCGATCGGACACAATCGATAGTGGTACACCATTCATCCTTACCACTTCTCTGATGTATATCAATGCCAGTTGATCCAATGATAAATCATCTTAAATTGTAATGTAGTGGGTAGTCTTTCTAACATGATCCACAATAACCTAGATTGCATTACTTTCTTTGGATTTCTCGAAAAGTATGGTGACAATGTCCATGGTGATGTATTCCCATTTCCATGTTGGTATGGGTAATAGTTTCATCATGCCCTAAGACTTATACCTCTCAGCCTTCACTTGATAATATACCGAGCACTTTGATGTGTATTCAGTGATATCATTCTACAGGTTATCCCACCAATAGTTCTCCTATAGATCTCGATACATATTTTAGTTTCCTAGGTGAATTGAGAAATTTGAACAATGTGCATCATCCAAAAGTTCATTCTTTAACTTAGTATTTGATAGAACACATATTATCACCCCAAATCTCACAATTCCATCTTCAATAACACTAAAATATGAGAATTCTCCTTTTATGATAGTTTCTACTGTCTTCTAAATTCCATCATCATCTTTTTTATCATCCTTTAACCTTTCTGAAATAGATTATTGACTAATAATTTGTGAAAGTATTGATTATGTTCTATTATTTATGATTCTCATGTTCATCTTCATCAATCTAAGAAGATTGGGTCCTTTTCTATTCTCATCAATGATATAATTTTTGGGTCTTTTCTACATAGAGAATCCCCATCTTGTTTGCTTTCCTAGGATGTTGGTGGATTGAGCAGTCATAATCTTTGATGATATCTAACCATCTTTATTAGTGCATATATATATATCTTTTTGTGTGAATATATATTTTAGAATTTTTTTATCTGTATATATTTTAAACTTATTCCCAAAGAGGTAATGTCTCCATATTTTCATTGAAAATATCATATCCGCTAACTCCAGATCGTGCGCGGGATGATTTTTCTCATTAATTATCAATTGACATGAAGCGTAGGAAATGACTTTGTCATTTTTCATAAACATGCATCCCAATACCTTCTTTGAAGCATCACTGAAGATTATTAAAATCTCCCCAGTTGTGCGTATTGTGAGCATATGGGCAATGATAAGAATATTTTTAAAATCTATGAATATTTCTTCACATTTATAATTCCAAGAAAACTTGATTCCCTTCTAAGTTAGCTTGGTAAGTGGGTTTGAGAATTGTGAGAAATTTCTCACAAATCATCGATAATATTCAACTAACCTAAGGAAACTACTGATATATGTCACAGATGTTGGCCTTGGCCATCCCTCAATTGAATTTTCCTTGGATGGATCCACATATATCTCATTTATAATGATGATATTCCCTAAGAATGAGACTTCCTTCAACCAAAACTCACACTTTTTGTACTTCGCATAGAGATTCTCCTTTTACAAGGTCTTTAGCATAGTTATCAGATGATCCTCAAAATCCTCCTTGGTTTTGGAGTATATTAGAATGTCATCTATAAATACTACAACAAATTTTTCAAGGTAATCTCTAAAGACTGTATTCATCAAGTCAATGAAAATTGATGGAGCATTAGTGATTTCGAATGGAATCACAATGAAATCTTAATTATTATATCTTGTATGAAAATAATTCTTAAGGATATCATCTTTCTTCACCCTTAGTTGGTAATATCCCGACCGCAGATCCACCTTGGAGAAGTATTGTGCTCCACATAGCTGATCAAAAAAGTCCTCAATTTAGGGTAAAGGTTACTTATTCTTTATCGTGATTTTGTTGAGATCATGATAATCAATGAAAAAGCACATTGACTCATCCTTCTTCTTGAATAATAGGATTGGTGCACCCCATGCTGAAGCACTTGGGCATATAAACCCTTTATCCAGATTCTCCTATAGTTGTTTCTTCAGTTCCTCAAGTTCCAAGATAGACATTCTATATGAAGTCTTGGATATTTTAAATGACCCATATATTATTTCGATCAAAAATTCAACCTATAGTCTAGGAGGAAGACCAGTCAATTCATTGGGAAACACATGAGTGAATTTCCCCACAATAGTCATGTCTTAAAGAATTGTTTGGTCCATATAATCAGTCATCTAAGAAAGATATGTGTGCTAATAGGGTAGTACTATCCATGCTTTGGATGATGGTATTGAGAAAGATTCATCCTCCTCCTTGCACTTGTATAGAATCTGGGGTCGATTTGCTATATGGAGAGTGATTTCCACTCATGGAAATTTATGTTGGCTCAATATAGGAAAATCTAATCCATGCCCAGAATTGCATCAAATTCTACCAAGGTAAGTATAATAAGGTTTTTTGGGAAGTTCAATCCACAAATGGTGATCGAGGAGGAGTTATATTCATGGGATGAAATAATTTCCCCATTTTTCATCTTCACCGACATCTCTACTTCTATTATTTGTGTTGGTGTTTGGATTATTCTAATAAACTTTTTAGATATAAAAGAATGTGTATAACTATATATGATAAGCCTAATTTTAACATTTTGATTTTTTTTATAATTTATCAATAGAATTAGTGATGAGTAATTTTAAACTATTAAACACATAAAGGGTAATCCAATGACAATAAAGGGATAACTTATAAATTACATTTTTCTCATTAACTTATTAGTTTCTAAGATTCAGTCTATGTTATTCATGGTTTACTTCCAATCATATATTTTTATGGGCATTTTTTTGTATTCCCTTAATAATGGTTTATAGTGAGATTATGAATTTACCAAATCATATCCCCTGGTAGTGTCAAACTAGGTGGGATGTAAGGCCCATTTTCATGTATTAGGTTACACCAAGTCAAGCCCAAAACACCTTTTCGGAGTTTTTACTCCTAGGTACATCTGTTCTAGAACCACATCCACTTGTAGTATTCAGATAGGGATATATTTTCCTAATAAAACACTTACTCTATACTCACCAAAATTTAGGGATATTCTATTAAACTTAGTATTATCCCCAAGGGTATTCACATGGTATTTCTAATCATATTTCTAAGTTTAACTAAAATTTTCCTCTGATACCTTCAATAAAAACCATTCTCTTTATTTCATATTTAAACATGATTTATTACATATATTTAAACTTAATAAAACTCATAATATCGAGATTTGTAGTGTCTTGGAAGATTAGGAACACTATATAACAACATAAAACATTAAATACAATGTATTTATTGAAAACTTCTTTTACATGACCCTAACATTCCTTCTCACTTAACACTATATGGGATAACCTGAGGACATACATAAGAAAGGGGTGAGATATAAATCCTAGTAAGGGAGTAAACCAGGCATATCATGAAGAAAACAACAAATGTTATACAATAAGAATATCAATGGAGCATAAAATTAACATGAAAATAAAGGCATGATATATCATGATAATCATAACATGGAAATGTGGAAACAACTTTAAACACTACATAAAAAATAGGTAAACCCCTATCCTAACTTGGTGGGAAAAAATACCATAAAGGAATAAAGTAAAATCCTATCCCTGGATGAAATATAATGATATTAAACAATACCCAATGCATTGGAGTTCTATCAGGGTGCACCCTTTATAATCATTTCAATCGCATGCTTATGTGTTCCACATATATCATATAACATGGATTCATTCAACATCATCATTTATTCCACGATCAAGGAATGTGGAATACATATGAAAAATTCCTTAATAAAAATTATATATGAATAAATTTTAATAACCTTTATAGAGGAATGGGTATGGTATTCACTACATGATGATTTTGGCATGGCAAACCGTGGTGCAATTTCGACAGCATAACAACATCATATGGAAATTCATAAAATTGGTTTATGAGAGAGAAATGGTTCGATCATAATTTATACATGAAATTAATGGTAATGGGATCATGGAACATAGTATCCCAACATATGAAATTTAATTTAAGATTCATAATATAAAATAAGTTCTTTAATGGGAATGAGGAGAGAGAAATCCCTTACAGAATTTTAGCATGGCAACAGGTGTATATAAAGGATCATGAATATATTAATGTAAGTGGAAGGAGATTTGATTATTTATAAATAAAATGGTTAGTAATGGGAGTTTGTATTAACATATCCCAACATATGTAAATTGAAATTAAGAGGCATATCAAAAAAGGAGTGTGTGATAAAAGAGGAAAGTGAAAGATCCCTTACGAAATTTTGGTATGGTAATGGGTGTATATAAAGGATCATGAATTGATTAATGAGAGTGGAAGGAATATATAATTATTTATAAATAAAATTTACTATTATGGTAGCATGTAAGAACATATTCCAGAATATGAAAATTGAAATTAAAAATCATATCATAAATGGAGTGCTTGATAAAAGAGGAGAGTACAAGATCCCTTATGGAATTTTGGCATAGTAATGGCTTAGGTAAGGGTAAAAATGAGGGGGAATGAATGGTACCTAATTCAAATAAAATCAAATTAAATTTTTTTAATTAATTATTAAATTATTACAATATAACCAATTTAAATTAAATAAACTAATTTCAAATAAGGTTCTTGAATTGAACGGAAGAGAGGAAGGTGAGGGTCACTTATTTGAATGTGTGACACCAAAACATTGGGAGAAGCTTATTAGGGGATTGGGGTAACCATGGGAGGACTCTAGGGAGTAAGGGGAAAATTATTTTTTATCTTAAAATATTTTTAGTGAAGATAAATGGGATCTTTGGTGGGTTTATATAGGAAAAGAGGGGGATTTCTTAATTATTTTGGTTTTGGACACTACACTATAAAAAATTCAAAACCAAAAAACATATCATGGTACTTTCCCATTGTATATAGAAAATTGGAGTGGTATAAATTATTTTATAAGGCTAATTGAAGATGATATTAAAATATTTCCCTTGATTATTTGGATGTGAGTCATACTTTCAAGAAAATGATTTTAAAATCTTAAATATATTATATGTTCTGGAGGATTCACTAAGGCTTTATAAAATAAATAAAATAAACTTAAAATTAAATTATTTTAAATTAAATACATATATTTGGACGAATATAGCTTTTATTGTATTTATTACATCATTTTTGGTTCATTATGATGTTATAAAACACAATATATTTATATGGTATTTAATTTTCAGCCAAAAATTTGATTGTCTCAGAATATTATGAAAATTCAGCATTGGATAATTTCAACATCCTAATTCAAAAAAATAATACTAATTTTATCAAAATAATTTTCTAAATATGTTCATTATTTCTTTTAAAATTAAAAATAACATTTATTGAAAATTGATGGGTTTTGACAGAAACAGTTTTTAAACATTAATAAAAATTACTTTGACTTCATAAAAATTATATGATCATTTATATTTAATAAAAGTAATTTAATAATATTATTTTATTAGAATATTATTTATTTCAAAAATCCATTAATTCATTAAAAATAGATTTCTTGATTTAACCAAAATTACTATTTGTGAATTTAAAAAAATTACAATGTAACAATAATAGAATGAAAGTATATTCATTATTCTTTAAAAAAATAAAGTACATAATAATAATGGTGGGGTATTATTACATATTACTTTATTACACCAGCATACACCCTAATAGTAAGGAGTGATATGGTGAGGCTTTCATGGGTCCATTTGATGAACATGGTTTGGGTCATGATCTCGATGAGCTTGAAGTTCTCCCATAAACAGTTTCTCTCATACTTAAGTTGTTGGATCTCAGCTTGGGATTGGTCTAGGGAAAAGACCCGAAATTATATCTCCCTTATAAGTTCTAATAAATGGGATTCATAGGGAATGATCCCTCTCGTTTAGGCCATCACTTCCTTTGTCTGTGTCAAAAGGATTTGTTAGAACCCTGTATTTCTACTAGTCATCTAATCACTGTTCAATAGATATATTATCATTTGTAATGGTACTTAATAGTCATTTTAATTCAATTGGATATAATAAAATAAGTGAACTTGTATTTTATAAAAATAATAAAATTAATTAAAATAAATGGAATTTTATTCATTAATGTTCTGGTCATTACATAAAATTCTCACATCTCACCTTTTTTAGAACCAAAGAACTGCGCCATGAGTTTTAAAATTCAAATTTAAAAATATAAAACCACTTTTAGAACAAAATATAATACATCATAATTTTGAGTTGATCCAAGAGACACCTCAAGTCATGTATATGTTGATTCTCTAATCTACCTTGATTCGAGCCGACTACATATCCAAAATCTAGTCACCTCCATCATCATCTCTTCTTGAAACCATCACCATCATCATCGCTGATGTCATCACTAGAGCATCACCATCATCATCATCCTCATCGCATGACACTAACATCCACTTAATTGACATATACCACCCAAAACACCCTTCACATTCATCTTTCATACCACACACATCATATTAGAACACACATACCCAAACAAGAAATCATTTTCATCGCTATAATAACCATTCACGGCTCAATGGACACCCATATGCTCTCACAAACACATCCCAAAGTCTCTTGGAAGCTAAAACACCCAACCAACCTTGTATGGTTCAAAGATCCTGGAAACCAGAGAAAAGAAAATGTGTTGAGGCCTCCATAGTAAACCACAATGAAGAGAACACCATCAACGCTGCTGGAAAATCCATCTTCAAACCTGAATGAATAACCTTCTGTCGTTGACCCATGAACCCAAAACATATTTTTTTCCAAAAAATCCATATTTAAACTGTATAGGAGAATGTGGACATGAGGTTAGAGCAGGATATGAGTTTCCAAGGGAATCGAAATAGGTTACCTACACCAAGACTGCCAAAACTTCCCCATGGAATAGTAAATCATGAATATCACCTTGAAATCACTGACAAAAATGATCAAATCATCATTAGTCATCATCCCTTCGCAAGAAAGAAAATTGATCCACATTGAGTAGTAGTAATAGATAAATAAGCCAATGGAAGGAAGAAATAGGGGAGGTTAAAAGAGGTATAGAGGGAAGGAAAGAGGGGGAAGGAACCGAAGATTCCTCTCCCCTCCAAATCACTGGTGAGAAAACCATGTGATGAGAGTAGAGGGAGCTACACCAGGTTCTATATCCATCCAAAAAAGTTGTTTTTAAATTGAATTATTATGTTACATATTGACCCAAAACACTAGGTCCAATATGGAAGGTATTATGACCTCTTGTGTGCATCCTCGTATACAAGAGGTTGTCTACTAGAATCAAGGATCTAAGTTCATACATGGGGATACTATACTATCATTATCATGTAATAGGATCAATGATAATAAATATAAAAATAATAAACAATTAGAGTAATTCAGTAAACTAAATAAATGACATCTAGATAAGTGATCCCAAATTTGTAAGCCTATACGTAGTATAAAAAGTATATAATGAAATGACATGTGAATAAAAAAAACATTGATAGGGTCCTCTGGTGTCTACCCTAGTATGTTCTAGCTCCATGTTGTACCGGTCAAGCATCCACCATAGGGCCCTGCCCTTTTCCAGATCTCTAGTCATAAAATCTAAAAGTGCATTGAAATTTCCTAATAGGGTGTGAGTACAACACTCAGTAGGAAACCACCAATTCATCCTTACTATAAGAGAATAATGTATATAATATTTTATATCTTAACATAAATAACATTGAGTAAATAAACATGTGTGAATCTATCAAGCACTAACCAAGCCACCATGAACCCCAGCCCCCCATTCTTTGGATAATTTTCAGTAAGAATTTCAATAATTCATGTACCAAAATCAAGGTAACCATTATCTCCCCACCCAGTTCGTTGTTGTCACAAGAATTTCGTATATTCTTCCATGTCAAAATATCACCCCACTACTCCGATGGTTGTCATAGGAATGTTACACATTACTTCAGTTTGATACTCGGCCCGCATAAAATTTTAATCACTCACATTTTAAGTACATAGAAATCCATATTTGGTATCTTCTATCATGCCATTATTCTTTCCCCACTATATGGGTAGCCATACCTAACTTTAAAGATGTTATAACTACATCGGGTTGGCAAACCATCCTATGAATCTTTCCCCTCTAAAGAGGTATCTACACCCACAATTAATAACATTAAAACTATATAAATCCCATACTCAATTATCCACCTATCTGTCCTAATTCCTTCCAGCTAGACACGGTGATTTCCCATCTATAGGAGAATCCAAATCCTCTATTAATGATTTTGTGTCTGCGTTAGGTTGGGTAACTGCGTACACCCAACCTCAAGGCTCCATTTGAGAATCTCAGTAACCATAGTACAATTCCATAGGATATGCAACTCACAAAACAATATATACCATAGAAAGCAATGGTATGCCACCCCAAGATCAAAGTTAGTATAGTCACACATAAACAAGTAAGCTCACAGCTACCCGCACACCAGCATATGTCTCAGAACAAGCGTGGGAGAGCCCAACATAAATTTCATATAATGATAACATCATATATACAAGGCCCACAGTGGTAAGTAACCTCTTGAATCAAAATTCATCAATGTCAAAGACAAGGATAAACTACCTTATGTGGTTTGATAGCTGGAGTTGAAACCTCTATAGTCAAGAACACAACTTCATGAACTAATTATTGTAAACATCGACACGCCTAAGATTGTGGTTCTTCAAGGGTTCCTAGAACCAAAACCAGTTATTTTATTTCAAAAATAAATATAATATCACATGTGATGGTACATTATCTCTCTAGGATAATTTTCAAATTATTATTCTAGGATAGTTCTTTTGTTCACAAAATTCTATTTATAAATAATTATATTTTAATAATTTCTCATAAATTATCCTTTTATAAGTATCTCGTGATAATTAATCATATATTATCCTCTTATAATTACCTCTAATAATTTATTCTAAATTGAACCTTTATAATTTATTAAAAACTATCTTTTTATAATTTATTATAAATTATCCATTATAATTATATTATGATAATTTATTATAAATTATCCTTTATAATTATATTATTATAATTTATCCTAAACTATCCTTTTATAATTATATATTTATAATATTTCATAAATTATACAATTATAATTATTTCTTGATAATTTATCCTAAATTATCCATTTATTATTAGCTCTCGTAATTTATCCTAAATCATTCTTTATAATTATATTTTTATAATTTAAAATAAATTATCCTTTCGAATTATCTCTTGATAATTTAACCTATATTATCCACTTATAATTTATCCAGTTATATTTTTTTAATATAATTTACTTATATTATTTGGGTTCAATCATTTAATAATTTTTTATAATTATCATTGGATAATATGTGTAATTATCCTTTGATAATTTGTTAAGATTTATACTTGATAAATCTAGTTTTTATCATTTATATTAAATCCTTCAATTATTTTTCAATGGTTTAACATGTAATGAATTATGGAATATAAATAAATAAATAAAACCTCAACCTTGTTGCGCATAGGGAAAACCCACATGCAATGAGAAAAAATGGAGGTCATGTTCTTGGGATTGGAAGAACAGACCAAATAAGATAATTGGTGACTTCATCATTGAAGAAAAAGGGAGGTTCAGGATCAACCAATCATCAAATACAAATGGATCAACTATTTAAAAATACACAATCCATGTTCTACTGGTCAAATATGAAACCCCATATTAATCCATTGTTTCAATAGAAAATTGATGGGGAGTGTTTCAATTCACCTCAAAAATGAATTGAAATCTAAAACAGGTCAAAATGGTTTGAAAGTGAAGGTTTTAGATTCTCCCATGTGAATTAATGGAGGTTCGATGTTAAGGTAGGTATGATGAACAAAAAATTCTTTTTGAAATATTTAAATTAATAATAAAAATATTAAATGACCTAACATTAAGTGTGATCTAAAAAAATTTCCAATGCACACAATTTTTATGTATTGGCTAGTGTAAGTCCTATATCTCATATCTAACAACAGTCTTAGATTTCTGATATTACGTACCACTTGAGAGATGTTTAATTTTTTTTGAAAAAATATATAACAAAAATATTAAATAAGTTACCCTCACGTGGGATCTCAAAAAATACTAAATGAACACAAATGTTATGTCTCAGCTAGGGTAAACTCTTAATCTCAGACCTAATGATGGTATCAGATTTCATATACGAAGAACCTTTTGGGAGATATTCAATTATTTTGGAAAAATTGCACATGCATAATACAATATATTTAATATCTTTATTCTGTCTATTCTGAGGCTCTATGGGTCATAGAATCACGCACTAACACAGTTCCTTACTTTAATAATATTTCATAGATTATTCCAAGGTGTTAACTAGGCATTCACCCTAACACAAATCCTTTAAATCTTCTGTTAATTTATTTATATTGAAAAAATAATTTTCACATAAAAATAACCATAAATAATTATCAATGAGGGTTTTTATTGTCTTTAAAAATTTAGTATTTCACAATTATACCCCTATATTGACTTCTCATCCTTGATAAGTACCTATAGTGGTCTTTCTCAAACAACTTAGGTCACTGATCTCGAACATTAGACTTGGGTTCCCACGTTTCCTCTTGGATATGTCTATGTTGCCACTGAATCTAGACGCGTGGTACATTTTTCCCTCAGAGTACTTTCACACTAAGCTATGTAATCCACACTAGATGATCCTTATAAGATCCATTAGGCTTTAAATAAATGTCCTCACAATCTATAACATGTGTATTATTGGACATGTACCTTCGATGTTGAGAAACATGAAAAACATTATGCATGCCTCAACAACATGGAGGAAATTCCCTATCGTATTTCACTATCTCAACCCATTCAGTGATCTCAAAGGTTCCCAAAAACACTTACTTCTATTTTTCCATGCTTCCTCATATGTTAGTGACCCAACCGAGGAGTCATTCACAAGAAAAACCCGATCACCCACAACAAACTCCAAAGTTCCGCTCCTATGGTCAGTATATGATCCCTATCTAATTTTAGAAATGATCAACATATTCTAAATTAAATGAACTCCCTCAGAGGTCTCCTAAGCTAAAGTAGTCCCCATAACTTCTACCCCACATGCCGCATTCTATCAAGACAGTGAATGAAATGACCTCCCATAAAAAGTATCTTAAGGTGTTGCATCTAGGTGTTCATCCCACGCTCTTCCAATGTCTAGGATTTAGGTTCAACACATTCCTCTAGTATGCATATAGTCCAGTCATATCATCCTTCTCTTATAGTATGGTATTTTGTGCTCATTCATAGTTGTGTCCCTTATCAATCTATCAATAATGGAATAACTAATTACCTATCTCTCATATATTATGGTTCCACAACATTGTTCAATGATGTATCATAGAAAGGTAATTTATGGATACAAACCTCTACTGGTAAGTCGTGTCTTGAAACAGCTCACAGATGTAAGGAACCCACCAATATTAAACAAAAAATAAGATTAAAAAGATGATTTCAAGGTCGTACCTTATAGAACAAGAAGTTCATTATCACCATCTATTTATTCTAGATCCACTACATATACAAGGACTTCCACATATCTATGACCATTTCCATGATTCTCCTGAGTCCCCGCCATTTGGGAATGTTGTTGTGGACCCTGACTAGATCCATGGTCCCCTTACAATGTCTACCTTAATCCTATGTGGAATCCAATCCTCATAGCTTGGGAGAAATTTTTTTGAAGATGTCATGTCTTTCCACACAATCATCACTAGATGTAAGGTGATGATAAGAGCTTATGAAAATTCCCAATCTCCTCATATTTGAATCACTACATAGCTCTTTCTTTCATAATAGGCGAAGTGGTCCCTTGCTTTGTCATAGCTTACTACAGCCACTCTGGTGTGCAACCTCATCCTTCATATTCCTCCTTCCAGAAGTATCATAGTACGGTCCATTGGAAACTTGGAAAAAACCCTTAAACTCTACCCCCTTCTTGTCCATTATTGTCCATTAGAGCCTTTCAATGTAGCCATGTGATTCGGCTCTCATGGGTAATCAATATCCTTAAACTCTTCTGAATTTTCCTGATCCAATGGGTATAATATGAATTTAGTGTGCCCAAGGAGACATATTTGAAGAAAGGTTTTTTGAATATTTTCCAAGTCAAACATTCATATATTCCCAAAATATTCACCACATCCCACCACTGCTTGTTGGGTCCTAGTAGCTTGAAAGCTTACAGTTCCACCATCCATACCTCTGGTGTATCAATGAGAAAAAAACATCATTGTTGATGCACATCTAGTCCTTCACATCCTATGGTCCACCAATTATATGAAATGATTAAGGATGTATAAGTTTTAAATATTTAATGTAGTCGACTATAGACCTTTATGGAAGGACTCCTGGTTGGAGTGGGACTATTGTATATACCACTTTGTTAGGTGTGGAAACATGCCCAGGTACAATCTTATCATCTAGTGGTCTCTCCAAACATCTATAAGGTGACATCATCTATAACATTAAAAAATTAGGAAAAAACAAGACTTAACCAATCTATGGGATCACATAATGGCTTCCATATGATTCTACCCTCAACCCAAGTTATACCTCTCCTAACAATGACCCTTATTGTCATGACCCTCCTTCACCAAGATGAGGGAAGGGATAGAAAACTACCAGACCCCGTCCTTCTTCAAGTTGAAGGAGAGATAATTACCCCCGAGTCCCACCTTCAATAGGTCCTAGAGTGGCAACTAGCACAAAGGGTATAGAATTACACGTAATATGGAAGGAATTACCCCTTTTATAGACAAATATTGGGAGATAAGATGGTAAATATCAAACAACTCCAGATACATAAGTGAAAGTAAATCCTAAACCCCTTTTTTCCACATGCATGTTAAAAATAGAGTGCTACAAGTAAAAGAAAACTCAAATGAAGAGTACCAAAAGAAAGAAAGGTATCAACGAAAACTATCCCGAAATCTGAGCTAGTAAATTTTGGCACGGTCCTTAAAGTCCTCCTTAAAACATAAAAGTAGTCTTATATACATAGGGTGAGTATACAGGTATACTCGATAGGGAAACCAAGAGCTCTCGGGCACACTCCCCAAATAACGCAAGTTAGTTAAAGTAATAGTAATAACACATCAATGTTTGGGTACCCCTCACCACTTTCCCATAGGTTATTTAGGACATCCTACATGTCAGACTTCCCCCATAAGTTCCATTGTATTCCCACTATTTCCCCAACAACAACCTTGTGGGCTATCACAACAACGCATCCAACCCACAGACACCTGGGCCACCACAACCACACACATCCCCACCTGTAGACACCTAGGACACCATAACCACTGCCACACCCAAAGACACTTGGGGCCAAAACAACCACTACTGTGCCCGAAGACACCTAGACCTCATCCCAAACACACTTGGGAAACAATCTTGTCCGCACACACCTGGTCCAACCACCACAACACACCTTACCCAAAGATTCTTAGGCCATAATGAACCTTAGGCCATCACATCCTCCATGAAGAGTCTTGGGTAACCAAGGAGAGGGAGCAGAAAGAAACTAATAACCATCCACTCATGAGAATGTTGGGAAAAACACCCTCCCCAATGAAATGGTTGTGTTCGGCACAAATTGTTAAACATTGGTGGGGTTCAAATTAGAATCACAAGAACTAAACATTATATATATAGGTAAAAATCACTCATCCTAAACTAAAGGTTCTGAAACCAACCCATACATAGACACCCTTGTTACCATTCAAACATTAACAAATGCACATTGTCCACAACTAGAGAACCACCCATTTCTAGAGAATAATTCCCTGTTAAACCCATCCTTATTATCATGTTCACGTGATTTCATTAAAAATAATTATCCACTGCCAAGAAACTAATAGGCACATCCACAAGTCAAAACAACTCTAAAATGAAGAAGAAAATATCCTAGCAACAATTTAAGAATTCACACCTGGTTCTCTTATAATGTAATAGAAACAAAAGGGATCTGTGATATCCCTCAAAGTACTGGAACTAAACCAAGCTCCAACATATGGACCCACATATCCTTACATCCACAAACCAATAATCAAACATTGGGGGATCCCATCTCCATCAACATCTCCCCATAAGAATTAAGAAGAACAATTTTGCTTATTAGCATAACAAAAAAAGTGAGTTTTCAGATTTAATAACACAATTTATCAAGTTCCATCTTTACATTTCATTAATCGGGGTGATCACACAAGGATTCATATTCATTGGGAATCCATTTAATCAACAAAGTTTACGTGATAACCTGTTTCCATTTTACAGTCATTCAATCACAAGATTATCAAGAAAATAGAGGTTCATTAGTGCACGAGAAAGGACCTCCAATGGCCATGATTTTTAGTGGGAATAAGCCCATACAGTTCACAGTATATAAACGAATATAAAAGAGTACATCATCATTATCATCCAACACACCCAATCATTCTATAAAAAAACATTTATTATCTTTGTTAAGGTTTGGATTCATCTTTACCCCCAACAAAACATTATCATACCTACCCCGCATGTCACATAGTAAAGAGAGATGAAGGAAAACCCTACTTGGATGATCAACGATCGAAGTTTTCCCCTCGCCCTAAGAACTAGGGTTTTGCGACTTATAGAGGAAGTACTCCAATGTTGAGCTGGAAGGGATCTATCATGGGTGAACAATTCATCTCGAAAGGAAGTACCGAGTCTCAATAAGAGAGATTGGAAGGAAAAGAAAGAGAGGATCTTGGCTTAAGAAAAGTCTAGATCCTAAAAATAGGGAGATGATTTCAAATTACATAAAATTCAGATCATGGCTCGACCACACGGTTGGGTGCTTTCACACGTTGGGATTAATTGAGATTTAATAATTATCCTTGGAGATGGTGGAGATAATATTTGTGAGTTAATATATTCCCTTTAAAGGGAGGAAAATGTGAAATAGGGGAGAAATTGTAAAACATGACAAAGGTGTGACACTGAGGGAAAAGGCCACATGTTTTGGTAACTCAATGTTCATCTGACTATTGGGGGTTTAAAACATCTTTTTCTGGATATAAATTTCTTTTAAAGGGGTATTAAAACACTTTTATATCAAAAGATATATTACTGGGAAAAAACTAGATGGTCCTGGAAAAACAGGGAAGGACTCACCATTAGGTGAGTCACTATCACCCGAGCATTATCGCCCTACCACTGTCACCCTTGCATCATCGCCCTGGAATTGTCACCCTGTCACCATCGCCCTAGAACCATCTCCCAGGCACCAGCACCCTAGCACTGTCGCCTTGGAACCATCACCTTGGCACTATCACCCTGGCATCATCACCCTCGCATCGTCACCATGGAACCAATTCCTATTAGTGCTATGGACAACCCATTTATGCCACTGATAACCATCGGTGTCACTGACACCCATCAGTGCCACTGATTCCCATTAGTGACATAGAATCTTGTCGGTGCCACTGATTACCATCAGTGCCACCGACGCCCCTCGGGGCCACCGACGCTCTTTGGTGCCACTGATAACCATCGGTGCCACCGATGCCCTTCGGTGCAACTGATTCTCCTTGGTGGCACCGATGTTGATCGGTTCCACTGACGCCCATCGGTTCCACCGACACTCATCGGTGCCACCATTCGTTCAATCCTGAAATTTTGAAAGCTCCTTAATGAGTCACTGATGGTCCCAGGACACCCCAAACACCATAATTTGTCAATGTAATGGACCAAGAGTGTCCAATCCATTACATTAGATACCTCAAATACTATTCTCATCCTTGAGAATCCAAGAGAAAATCTAAAGAGAAAATAGAGGGATATGAAAAACCACCTCGTAAGATACCTCTTAGGGACATACCACCCCAGATTTTTTCGAAAGCCAGAACGAACCTTGAAATCTAGGAGTATCTCTATCACCCATCTCCTAAAAAATTGTAGAAACACTAAGAAACCACAAAAACACAAAACTAAAACCATCGAGACATATGGATTAGGGAGTCCCTTGCCCCATATCAAGATACTATCCGCTTTGGGGGCATTGACTCACTCGCATGAGTTTAATGGCATCCACCTTAATGAATCTTGATTAGGGATCAGGACCTCCCCTCCCTCTAGTCAGGGCTTTTCACACACACATAGAGAATAAGGGAAACATCCCATCTCTGGGTTAACAAGGTCAAGCACTACATCACAGTCAAATACCAAACATCACAGAACAAAACTCAAAACAGCTCTGAGTACAGGTCACACATCTATGCCTCCCATTCCTAGGTACTCTCCTCGAGGCCACCATGCCTCCATAACACATGAACCAAGGGAGTGGTCTTTCCATGAAGCACCTTCTTCTCAAAATCTACGATCCTCACTAGTTGATCCACGAAGGTTTCATCTTCCTTGATATCCAGTCTTCCCCAGTCGAGGATATATGAGTCATCATGTAGATACCAATGGAGTTGAGACACATAGAAGACGTTGTGGACCCTCTGTAGTGGAAATGGTAGCACCAACTGATAATATACTTCACTGACTCACCACAATACCTCAAATGGTTCGACGAACCTAGGAGAAAGTTTACTGCCCCTATCGAACCTCCATTTCCCACATTGAGGAGAGAACATTAATAACACATGGTCCCAAACCCCGAACTCCAAGGGTATCATCCTATGATCATCATATGACTTCGACTGGTCCTGAGCTGCCTTCATCCTCTCGTGCACAAACTAAAACTTCTCTATTGTGCTCTACACTATCTCTGGGCCAAGAACACCTGCTTCCCCAACCTCTATCCAGCACATGAGTGAACAACATGGTCTTCCATAAAAGACTTAGAACAAATTCTTGAAAATGGTATAGTGATATCTATTGTTGTAGAAAAACTCTACCATAGGAAAGTGTCATACCCACGATCCCTCTATGTCCAAAACACATTCATGTAGAATATATTCTAATTTCTGGATGGTCCGCTCTATCTTCCCATTAGTTTGGGGGTGGAAAGTAGTGTTGATGCATAGATGGGTGCCAAAAGAATGCTACAATCCTTTCGAGACTCGTGAGGTAAGACATGTATCCTAATCTGAGACTATGGACCTCGTAACTCCATGAAACCACACCACTGTGTCCACATACCTCTATGTTAAGGAATCCACCACACTCTACTCCTTGACTGCAAATAAGTGAGATGATTCCTTTAGCAGTTCCACCACTACGCAGATAGCATCGTAGCTTCCTTGTACCCTGGGTAGACCCATGACAAAATACATCGATATTTAATCCCACTTCTACTTAGGTACATCTAAAGGCTGCAATAGACCTTATGGGATGTGGTTTTTATCCTTCACCTACTGACACATTAGGAACTTTTCCACAAACTCTTCCACTTCCAACTTCACCTCGGGCCACCAAAACTAACCCATCAAGCCATGATACATCTTGGAAAATCCAATGTGTACCTCCAGGGGTGGGTTATGGATCTCACTGAGAACTCTATCACGCATCGTCTCAAGGAAAAACAACTTCCAACAGAAAATAACCTTACTCTAACCATCTTCTGACCATCCTTTCATAGCATTGCCCAGGATAACATGATCACACATCACTTCATCCTCTAATTCCCCCATTGAGACTCCTCTACCTACTATTCCAAGGAATATTGCACTATCATCTAGAATAGACATCCTCTACTTCCATCCACCCTTGCATCCAAGTGTAAGGTATTCAACTCCCCCATCACCTTCCAAGCATCCATAGATTCCTGAACAGCTTCCCTCTATTACTTCCTCCTCAAGGAATCAGCCACAATGTTCCCCTTTCTTAAGGTGTATGAGATCTCGAAGTCTTAGTCCTGAAGAAACTCCATCCACCTCTACTTTTGAAAGTTTATTTATCATTGGGCGAAGACATGCCTAAATCTCTTGTGATCTTTGAAGACCATGAAGCATTCCCTGATGAGGTATTTCTGCCACAACTTTAGTGCAAACACAACTGATGTGGTCTCCAAGTCATGGGTGGCATAGTTACATTCATGAGGACTTAACTTCCTAGACCAATAAGAGATCACTCCCCACTGCTGCATCAGTAGACACCCCAATCCTAGGCCGGAAGCATCACAGAATACTTCAAACATCACCCCTCCCTTTGGAAACCTCATCACTGGGGCACTGGCCAGCTTCCCCTTCAGGTAACTGAACGATGCCTGGTACTGCTCACTCCAAATGAAAACCTGGTCTTTCATGGTCAAGGTTGTCAAAGGTGCGGCAACTCGAGATAATTTGGGCACAAACCTCTAGTAGTATACTTCTAGAACCATGAAACTACGAACCTCTTCCACGTTCTTGTGTGATACCCAAGAAACAACCACTTCGACCTTTGATAGAAACACTCATATTCTTTACTGCGACACCACGTGTCCAAGGAAGTGCACCTCTCGTGTCTATAACATTCACTTGGACAACTTCCCACAGAAATGGTGTTTTCAAAGGACCTCTAGAACCATCCTCATATGATTGGAAGGATCCTTCTTTGATCTGTAGTAGATCAGGATGTTGTCGATTAACATGACTAAAACAAGTCAATATATTCCTAGAATATGGAGTTCATGGGCCCCATGAACACAGCTGGGGCATTTTTAATGCTAAACGTCATGACTATGAATTAAAAGTGACCATATATTCACTTGAAAGCAGTCTTCAGGATGTCTCCCTCCTTCACCCTAAACTGGTAATATCCCAACCACAAGTCGTTATTAGAGAACCAACATTCTTCCTTCAACTAGTCAAAAAGGCCATCGATCCTAGAAAGGGGATAATGGTTCTTGACTGTCACCTGATTCAGCCTTTGTTGGTCTATACACATCATGAGACAACTATCTATCTTCATTATGAACAAGATTGAAGCACCCCATGGTGACACACTCGATCAGATAAAACCCTTCTTCATCATGTCATCAACCTGAATCTGTAACACCATCAACTCAGAAGGTTCCAACCAATATGGAAACATTGAAATAATATGGGCAATAGGTTGCAATTATATCTAAAAATAAACAACATGTTGAGCGGGTAGAGTCACTGCTTCTACAGGGAAGACATCCAGGAACTCACTAACAATCCCTGGTACTTATACCATCTATTTATATGTTGACTCCACTGACAGTTAAACTAATAAGGAAAGAGGGTCTCCACTCATCAGCTGCCATCCTAGAAACCCCACTCACCAATCAAAGTTACACACTGGCTGCCCATATTTAAAAAACAACCATTCTCCAGAAGTAGTCGTTAACAATGCACACATAAAATAGCCAGTCAATACCCAGGATGATATTGTATGTAAGCCTTCACAGCAGAAGGAGATCCCCACTGGACTGATGTGGCCAGAACAATAGTCTAAATTCTCTACAAACATAAGGCAAGCTGGTCTGACCTCAGACTGGCATACTCAGTACTAGGGGAATGGGAAGTCTCTTTTTGTCTTGACCCAGAGCATGTGTGTGACTAGATTCAACAAAATAGTGTGATGCTCATGAATCAAACAAGGCACAGGCAATAGTACCAAACAAGCTGATCGTACCTCGAATGGCCTCTCACCCTACAAGAACTACTGCCTTTACAACGTGCAACTTCCAATGCACAGATCCTCTACCCCTCATCTATCTGACACCTCCCCTACCATTCCCTAGTTGAGGTCCTTGAGGAGAACCATGAGGTCAGCCTCCTCCTGCAACATATACTCTTAGAGGAGCGGGAGATCACTGTCCCTGCTAAAGCTACTGAAAAGGCTTAGCTAGAAATTATTGCTGCTGAGGTGGGAGTTGAAACTATCCACCTCCAATGTACTGCACTCAGTCCAGGAATTGATCTAAAGGTTCCCATGGATACCACAGATAAATAATCTTGGTCCTAGTCTCGTAGGTAAAGGGAGAGGACAGGGAGATCAAAACCGGAATTTTTTAGGTCTATTCCCCACTGACCGAAACCCGGATGGCCCTGATGGTGGAGACATGGTTCTAGTATCATTCCCCTTCGAAGAGCTCAATTGGATCCCCTCTCATGGCACACCTCCTAGCATGTGCATCCTCTCCACCACTTTATCATTCTTCTGAACCTCCAAGTACATCAGTAGAGTGAAGGGAGTAATAGGATATTGAAGAGATGGTTGAAGTGCCTCCCCTAAAGGTCTTGCCTGAGACTCCTCATCTGGAAAGAGGTCAAGATCAAAACAAATAAGATCCTTGAACTTGATCACCTATTCCATCACTAACATGCTCCCCTACTGGAGGAAGAGTAACTCTTTTCTCTTCTCAGCCTTCATTGTGGAAGAGTGGAATTCTTCCTAGAACTCCCACTTAAAGTCAGTCCATGAAACCTTAGCCTCCATCTTCTCCCTGAGATAGAGAATCCAGCACTGACGCACCGCTCCCCACATCTGGCTTATAGAAAAAGGAACCCAGTACTCTGTCAATGATTGGATCAAGCTAAAATATATCACTATCTCCTTGATCCATCCCTCTGTCTCCATGTCTGTGGCGCTTCCCTCGTACTTCCGGAGAGTCTTCCACTAAAATACACGAAGCATATTCTTCCACTGGTCATCCTCTTCCTATCGATCATCCCTCTGCTAATCATCTAAATCAGCCTCTTAGGCCTTGATCTCCAGCACTACTCATGGTCATCGTACAGGTGCCTTAACTGAAAGGTAAATAAGGAAATGCCTAAGCTCGAGTAGTGTAGAAGATCTCATTTAAATTTTTTCTTAAACTTTTTATTAATTTTAAACTCCCCAAACATCCAGAACACACAAGAATTCAAGTAATGATGATGCATGTACCATTATTAGGGTATGTACCCTGTAATCAGTGTAGCCTCACTTAGTCATTCAATAGGTCCAAAGTCCTTGCATCAGATCACGGGGGGCCCAAAAAAACCGATGTCCTAGCCAGTCTTCTATGGCCTATTTGATGCACCAAGATTTCCTACCATGATTTCCCTACAATCCTATAAAATCCTTACTATGCCTAACTCCCAACTCCATACTATCTCTCAAACACTCCTATAATACCATTCTTTCATGACCCACCGTCACTAAGATGAGGTAATGGACAAAAAACTACTAAACCCCTTCCTTCTTAAAGTTTAAGGAGAGATAATGACCTCGAGTCCCACCTTCAATAGGCCTCAGAGTGGCAACTATAACCAATGGTATAGAATCACATGTAATATGGAAGGAATTACAATTTTTATAAAAAAATATCGAGATATAAGATGGAAAATCTCAAAAAAAAATCCTAATAAAAAAGTAAAAGTAAATCCAAAACCCTTTTTTTCACATACAAGTTAAAAAATATTGTTATACAAGTAAAAGAAAACTCAGATGAAAAGTACAAAAATAAAGAAAAGAAGCAATGAAAATTGTCCTGAAGTCTGAGTAAGTAAAGTCTGATGAGGTCCTCAAAGTCCTCCTATAAACCTGAAAGAAGTTTTATATACGTAGGTTGAGTATACAGGTATACTCAGTAGGGAACCCAAGTTCCCCAGTGCACAATTGGGGAGGTATTATAATGCCCTGTGAGAAGAAGTGGATAACTAAATCACCTAGCATGGAAACTATCCACCCAACCACACCAAGTCACACTACCCAAATAATACAAGTCAGGTAAAGTAATAGTAATAACACTTTGATGTTTGGGTACCCCACTCTGCTTTCCCACTGGTTATTTAGGACATCCTACATGTCAGACCTCCCCTATAAGTTCCATTGCAGTCTCACTACTGCCCCAACAACAACCTTGTGGGCTATCACAACCACGCATCCCACCTGTAGACACCTGGGCCACCACAACCACACATATCCCTTCCTACAGACACCTAGGCCACCAAAACCACTACCATGCCCAAAGACACCTAGGCCTCATCTCAGAGACACTTGGGAAACAATCCTTCTCACACACACCTGGTCCAACCACCACAACACAACCTACATGAAGAGTCGTGGGCCATAATGAAACTTAGGTCATCAAAACCTACCTGAATAGTCTTAGTCTAATTTGAAGAGGGAGTATAAAGGAGCTAACAACCATCCACTCATGATAATGTCGATAAAAACACCCTCACCCATGAAATGGGGGTGTTTGGCATGAAGTGATCAACTTGGGGGGGAGCGAATGAGAAACACAAGAACTAAAAATTATACATATAGGTAAAAAATAAGTCATCCAAACCTAAGGGTACCAAAACCAACCCATACACAAACTCCAACTTTACTATTCCTACATGCACAAATGCACAACTGCAACAGCCAGAGCACCACCCATTTTTGAAGAAAAATTCCCCATTGAACCCATCCTTGTAATCATGTTCATGTGATTTCATTAGAAATAATTCTCCGCTATCGGGAAACTAACAGGCACATCCACAATTCAAAAAAAATCTGGATTGAGGAAGAAAACTGCCAAGCAGCAATTTAAGCATTCACACTCGGTTCTCTTGTAAAGTCACAACAACAAAAAGGATCTATGAGAACCATCTAAGTACTAGAACCAAACCAATCCCCAACATATGGTCCCACACGACCTCAGATCCAAAAACCAACACTTGAACAACGAGGGATCCCATCCCCATACACGTCACCCCATAAGTATGAAGTAGTAAAATAGTGCTTATTATCATAATAGAGAAAGGGAGTTGTTAGATTTAACTGCACCATTTATCTTGTTCTTTAAGTTTTTTGGAATAATGAGGTGATCACACAAGGATTCGGATTCATTGTCCATACATTTAATCAACCAAGTTTCCATGATTAACTAGTTTCCATGTTACAGCCATTCAAACAAAATATTATCAAGAAAATAGTGGTTCATTTGTTCACAAGAAAGGGAAACCAATGGCCATAATTTTTAATGGGAATAATCCCATACAGTTCAAAACATATAAACAAAGATAAAAGAGTATAGCAACATCAACATCAAATCCACCCATTAATTCTTTAAAAAAATCCATTTATTAAATTTGTTAAGGTTTGGTTTAATCCATGCCCCAAGGAAACATTATCATACCCACCCTGTATGTTACACAGTAAAGTGAGATGAAGGAAAACCCTACCAGGATTATCAATGATCAAAGTTTTATCCTTACCCCATGAACTAGGGTTGTGCAACATTCAAAGGAATAATTCCAAGACTGATTGGGAAGAGCTCCAGCACGGGCACACAATTTGTCTTGGAAATAAGTCTTGAGTCTCACTAAGAGAGACTGGAATGAAAAAGGAATAGATGATCTCGGCTTTAAAAAAGTCCATATCCTAAAAATAGGGAGATGATTTTAATGTACTTAAAATTTGAATAATGGATTGACCACATGGTTGGGTAGTTTCACACACTATTATTAATAGAGATTTAATAATTATCCTCATAAATGGTGGAGATAATAGTTGTGAGTTAATAGATTTCCTTTAAAGGTATAAAAACTTGTTACAGGGGTGAAACTGTAAAACACAACAAAGGTGTGACACCAAGAAAAACTCCAAATGTTTTGTTAAATCAAGGGTTGTCTGACTATTGGGGGTTTAAAACATCTTTTACTGGATTTAAATGGCTTTAAAAGTGGTATTAAAGCACTTTTAAGTCAAAATATACGTTATTGGGGGAAAATTGGAGGGTCCTAGAAAATAGGGAAGGACTCACCATTAGGTGACTCATCATTGCCCTGTAATTGTCACCCTGGCACTGTCACCTTGGGACCATCGCCCTTGCACCGTCTCCCTAGAATCATCGCCCTGGCATCATCGCCCTGGCACCGTCTCCCTATCACCATCACCCTAGCACAGTTGACATGGCACTGTCGCCCTGGTACCGTCGCCCTGGAACCATCGCCCTAGCACCATCACCCTGGCACTGATGATGATTAGAGCTAGGGACAACCCATCAGTGCCACTGATAACCATCAGTGCCACTGATAACCATCAGTGCTGCTGATAACCATCAGTGTAATCGACACCCATCGGTGCCACTGACGCCCATCGGTTCCACTGATGCTCATCGGTGCCACCGTTTTTTCAATCTTGAAAGTTTGCAAAGTCCTTAATGAGTCACCGATGGTCGCCAGGACACACCAAACACTAGAATTTGGAAAATGGTCCATGAGGGTTTGGTCCATTACACTTATCTTCACCCCTTCAAGTTATTCACAGTCATCATATATATACTAACACAAAATATGCATTGTTAAACTAATTAAATTCAATAAAGATATATCACACAATAGGTCAATAGATATATAACAAAAAGTATATATCCTAAACAAATAGTTTAAAACGAGGAATTTAATTAAAGAACTACTGTGAAACATAATAACAGTTATATATATCGAATTTAAACCTATATTCCTAGTCAAGATGCATGAAAATATATGAAATCACATAAATCACATATCAACATCATGTGCATCACCCAAGGTGGTTTTAATTAACTATAATAGTAAAACATATATTCCCAATTTATGGTAACTCGAAAGTCCACTATACAGTGTTGGAAAAACATAAGATAGTTCCCCTTCTTGAGACTCAACCATCCTAACTCCTTAATATCTTTTCCAAAATCAAGGAAAGTGAAGAGACAAGTTAGTAAACCTCCTTCGATACCATTTTTTAATATCCCCACCCTAGCCACCAGGTCTAAGCCAGAAGGTCACATGACCTCATGTGTACCTACCCATATACAAGAGTCCACCAACTAGAAGAAAGGGTCTAAGTTCATATGTGGGGAGACTATACCCTCAGCATCATGTCATAGGATCAATAAAAATTAATAAAAAATATTAAATAATTAGAGTATGTTCAGAAACTGAATAAATGAAATGTATATAAGAGCTCCCAAAGTGGTAAGCATATCCAATGTATAAGTAGTAGATAATAAAATGAATAGTAAATAAACAAGCATATGTGGGGTCCTCCATTGTCGACCCCAGTCTATTCCTTCTCCATGATCCATTACTCTACCATCCACCATAAGGCCCTTTCCCTTCACTGGATCTTAGGTCATAAAATCTACGAGCGCATCGAAATGATTAAGTATAATGTGAGTATAAGACTCATTAGAAAACCACGAATGTGTACTTACTAGAATTTCACAATATATATAATAGTGTATATCATGACATAAATAATTCTTAGTAAAAAAACATGTAATGAGTCATCATGTACAGGCCAAGTCACTATGAACCCTGACCCCACCTACCAGGGCTCATTTTAAGTAAGGATGTCCAGAAGTCATGTACCTCTATCAAGGTAAGTAATATCACCACACCCAACTAGTGTTTATCAAAGAAACTATGAAAATTTCTCCATGTAAATATCTCATCCCACATTTCTAGTGGTTTTAAAAGGAATGATACACGTTTTGTCACATCGATTCCTAACTTGCATGACCTTTTAGTCACCCATGACCGAAGTCCACAAGAATCCATGTATGGTATCTACCATCAATCCACTATGTTTTACCCTATAAAAGGGTATCCACACCAACCTTTAAGGAAGTTAAGACATCATAAATTTGGGTAACTGTCCACTGATTCTTTCCCCTCTATCATACTAGCCGCACCCACATTTTAGGATGCCAGAACCGCATAACTCCCAAACTTAATCATCCACATCTTTATTGTGCCTTATTGCTAGACATTACTTTTCCCCTATACAGAGTTAGCCTCATGCTTTAATGATGTTAAGTCTATGTCAGGTTGGGTAACTGCATACACCCAACCTCAAGGATCCACCTAAGTATCTTAGTAGCTATATCAAACTTCCATAGGCTATCCAACACAAAAATAATATATGTGCTAGCAAGGAATTATATTCCTCACCAAGATCAAAGCCAAGATAATCACACAAAAGAAATTAATCCCACATCTACTCACACACCCACATATGTCTCAAAAACTAGTACACATCATATCATGATAACATCATATATACATGGTCCATAATGGTAAGGAACTACTTACCTCAAAATTCATCAACATAAAAGTCAAGGATAAACCACTCTATGTGTTTAGATAGCTAGAGTGGAAACATCAACATCAAGGAAACCTCTTCATGGCTGTATTATCATAAACATTGACAGGACAATGCTTTATGTTCTTTAAAGGGACCTAGAACCAAAACCAATCATTTTATTTCAAAATGAAATAAAATATCGCATTCATTGATACATTCTCTCCTTTGCATAATTTTCTAATTATCGTTCTAGTCTAGTGCATTCACTCACAAAATTATCCTTACAAAATTATCTTTTTATAATTTCTCATAAATTGTACTTTTAAAATTATCTCTTGATAATTTATCAAAAATTATCATTTTATAATTATTGATGATAATTTATCCTAAATTATCCTTTATAATTATATTTTGATAATTTATTATAAATTATCCTTTATGATTATATTTTGATAATTTATTAAAAATTATCCTTTATAATTATATTTTGTTAATTTATCTTGTATTATCCTTTTATAATTATCATTTGATAATTTATCATAAATTATCCTCTTATAAATATATCTTGATAATTTATCCTAAATTATCCAATTATATTATCTCTAATAATTGCTCGTATTTTATCCTTTATAATCATCTTTTTATAATTTATTATAAATTTTCCATTATAATTATCTCTTGATAATTTATCCTAAATTATCCTATTATAATTTATCTTTTAATAATTTTGTTTAAATAATTTCCTTCTATTATTTGGGTTCTCTCATGTGATAATTTTTTCTAATTATCATTGGATAATTTGAGAAATTATCTTTTGAGTATTTTTTTAAGATTTATCCATGATAAATCTAGTTTTTATCATTCATATTAAATTCAACCATTTTTTCCCTCGTTTAAGGAGGAATAAATTATGGAATATAATTAAAAAATAAAAAATTAACCTCAACCTAGTTGTGCAAAGGGAAGAACCACATAAAGTGGGAAAACAAGGAAGTTGATCACCTAGGATTGCATGAAAAAACCAAATAAAATCATTAAACACTTCATTGTTGGTGTGTAAGGGAGTTTCAAGATCGGCCAATCGTCAAAGAAAAACAATTTGGATATTTTAAAATACAAAAGCCGTGTTCCACTGATTAATTCTAAAACCCAACATTTATCCATTGTTTCAATCAAAAATTGATGGAGGGGTGTTTTAATTCACCCCATTAATATATTGAAATCTGAAATAGATAAAAATGTTTTGGAAATAAAGGTTTTATATTGTCCCATGTGAATTAATGGAGGTTTGGCATTAAGGTAGGGATGATAAACATAAAAAAAATAAAGTAATAATATTATTACTAAATAACTTAACAATAAGTGTGATCTGACCAAATGCATAATACCCAGAAATGTTATGTCCCACCTAGAGTAACCCCGGCATCTCAAACCTAATGATGATTCAGATTTATCATACGACGCACCATTTGAGAGATATTAAACTATTTTTACAAAAAAAATATCATTAAAATTTTAAATAAGTTTTCCTCAAGTGTGATATTACCAAACACTTGATGAACACAAATTTTATGTCCCTCCGAGGGTAAACCCCTCATCCTGGACCTAAAAATGTTCTCATATTTCTCATACAATGCACTATTTCATAGATATTAAATTATTTTGGAAAAATCATACGTGTGTAATATAATATATTTAATATTTTTATTCTATCTATGATAAGGTTCTATGGGACTTGAAATATCACACTATCTCAGTACCTAAATCCGATAATATTATAGAATATTTAAAGTTATTAAATGGGATATTAAGCTTACTCAAAGCCTTTAAATCAACTATTAATTGATTTTAATTGAAAATTTACATTTTTACATAAAAATAACCATTCAAAAATTATCAATGAGGTTTTTCATTGTCTATAAAAATTTTGGATGTTGCAATTCTCTCCCTATATCAACTTCTCATCCTTTATTATTATCTCTTACGATCTTGCATGAAAAAATCAGGCCACTAAGGTCGAACATCATACTCATGTTCCCAAGATTTCCGTTAGATCTTTACATGATTCCACTGAATCAAGACTAGTGGTATTGTTTTTTCATCATATTACATTCTGAATTTGGTATATAATCTTCAGTGGACACTCCTCATAATGTGCATCAAGTTTCAACACAACATCCTCACAATCTGTAAAATGTGAAGGAATGGGCATGTACCTTCATAGATGAGAAATGAAGAACACATCAGGAACACCTCAATAACACTGTTGATATTCTAGATGGTATGCCAGTGTCCCCACCCATTTGGTGATCTCAAAGGTTCCTAACAAACTTGGTGCAAGCTTGGTATACTTTCTCAGATTTTAGTGCCTCGACCGATGAGTCACTCACAAGACAAACTCAATCACCCACAGCAAACTCCAAATGTTTGCTCATATAGTTAGTATATATCTTTGTCTTATTTGAGCAATGATCAACCTTTTATGAATTAGATGCACTCTCTTAGATGTCTCCTGAACCAAAATGGGCTCTGCAGTTGTTTCCTCACCTCCCTCATTCCATCAAGGTGGTGAACAAAATGGAATCTCATAAAGAGACTCTTAAGGTGATAAGGCTGGGTTTTCATCCCATGCTCTACCGAAGTACATGATTCAAGCTCGACTCATATCCTATAGTATGCGTAAAGTCTACTTAGGTCATACTTATTTTAGAAAATGGTAAGTTATGATCAATTATAGCTAATTACCTCATAAATATTTCACTAATGGAAGCATTGATTACTACTCTCTTATATATTAGTGTTCCAAAATATCATTCAATGAACTATAATAGAAAGGTAGGTTATGGAAATATAACTCTACTAGTAAGTTGAGACCAGAAACAGCTCATAGATATGAGGAAATATCTAGTATTAAACAAGCCAAACGACCAAAAAGATGATTTCAAGACCATACCATATACAGTAACAAGTTAGTTATCACCATCTTTTGGTGCTTGATTCACTACATACACATGGATTTCCTCAGCTATATGGAACTATCAATGAATCTCTTAAGTCCCCTCCATATGGGCCAATAGTTGTGGACCATGACTAGATCCTTAGTCCCATGATCGTGTCTTCCTCAATCCTCTGTGGAATCTTGTCCTTGTAGATCTGAAGAAAAATTGTTGAAGATGACCTATCATGCAACATTTTTAGAACTGTCTTTGAGGTGATGGGAATAACTCATGATAATGCTCAACATCCTTATAGTTGAAGCACTAGGGGCCTATTTCTTTCACAATAGGTTTGGTTAATCCCTTTCTCTTTCCTATATATATTCCACCACTCCCGTGTGAAACATCATACTTATTCTTCTTTCTTCTAGAAGTATCATAGGAAGGTTCATTGGAAACTAGTAAGAGTCTTGAAACTCTACCCTCTTCCTCTCCTTTATTGTCCATCAAGACCTTTCAAAGTAACTCTGTTAGTCATGTTGAATGGGAAATCAATATATTTTTGCTCTTCTAAAGTTACATGAGTTTATGAGTATAATATGGATGTAGTGTACTCGAAATTAACTCTTTGAAGAAAAATTTTTAGAATATTTTCCAATTTATACCTTCATATCTTCTCGAATGTATCACCACACCCCACCACCAATTAGAAGGTCCTTATATAATGAAATCTGACAGTTCCACCTTCTAGACCCTTGGTGTCTTAATGGGATAGAAGACATCCTTGATTATGCATATCCAGTCCTTTCGAATATTTTATTCCACTAGTTTCATTAAAGGATATTGGATTTTGAATATTGAAGTATCTAGCGTTGTTGACTAAAAATGTTGGTGCTAGGACTCCCAGCTAGAGTGGGCCAATTGGATATACCACTGGGGTAGGTGTGGAAACATGCGTAGGAGTAGTCTAATTAGATAGTGGTCTCTCTAAAAATCTATCAGGTGGCATCTTCTATGACATAAGTAACATTAGGAACATAATAAGTTCTAACCAGTTTATGATATCACATAATGGTTTCTCGAGGAATCTATGCTCAACCCAAGGTATACCCATGCTAAAATTAACCCTTTTCTTCATCCCTACGTGTTAGTCATATTCATTGTATATATACTAACACATATTATTCTCAGTTAAACTAATTAAACCTGATAAAGATATATCATAAAACTTGTCAACATATATATTACACAAGGAAATTATCCTCAATATATATTAAAAAATATGGAATTTAATTAAAGAACTACTTTTCAACATAACAGTAATAATATATATGGAATGTGAACCTATGTTCCAATTCAGGATGCATGAAAATTAATTAAATCATATAAATTACATATCAATATAATTTGAATCACCAAAGGTGATTTTAATTAACTGTAACAACAAGACATAAACTTCTATATCCTAGTGACTCAGAGGTCCAATATAAAATGTTGGCAAGACATTATGATTATTCCCATACCTGAGTCCCAACCATCATAACTCCTGACTATCCGATCTCAAATCAAGGAAAGAGAATAGGGAAGTAATTAATCCTCCTTTTATACCATTTGGTAACATCCCAACCTAAACAACTATTTTCGATCCAAAAGGTCACATGACCTCATGTACACCACACCATATACAAGAGGTTATAGACTAGTAGTGAGGGTTTAATTCCATCCATGGGTCTACTATACCCTCAGTATCATGTCATAGGACTGATAATAATTAATAGTAAAATAATAAACAATTGGAGTAAATATGGAAACTAAATAAATGAAATACATATAAGAGATTCCAAAGGGTAATGACAGTCTACAGAATAAGTAGTAGATAATGAAGTGAAAAGTAAATAAAAAATCATTTTTGGGGTCCTATGGTGTCTAACCCAATATGTTCCAACTCCATGCGCCACTCCTCAACCATCAAACATAGGGACCTTTCCCTTCCCCAGTTATCTGGTCATAAAATATATAAGAACATTGAAATTCCAAAGTATTGTGTGAGTTCAAGACTTGGTAAGACACCACCAATGGTCCATACCATAAATTCAAAATGTATATAAAAATGTATATCATGACATAAATAATTCTTAGTAAACAAACATGTGTTGAGTCATCATGCATTGGCTTATATATCACTATCCTTGGCCCCACCTACTTTGTCTCATTACCAATAAGGATTTGAGAATTCACATACCTCTATCAGGTTAATAAATCTGACCCCACAAATTTAGTGGTTTTCATAGTAATGTTACACATTCTACTATATCAAATGATCACCCTACCCTTTTGATGGTCGTCACAAGAACATTGCACATTGCATAAATTTGATACCATGAGAACTAAACCTTTTAATCACTCATTCCCAAGTCCATAGGAATCCATTTTTGGTATCTTATAGAAATCCATTGTTCTTTCCCCTCCATAAGGGTTTCCCCGCCTTCCTTTACGAATGTTAGGAATGCATCGGGTTGGGTAATCGGCCACTGATGCTTTAACCTCTATAGGGGTAGCCAAACCCACATTTAATGATATTATATCTATGTAATTTCCAACCTCAAGGCACCACCTATGTATCTCAATGCCTTCCAGGTAGCCACTATACTTTTCCCTCTACAAGGGTAGCCATGTCCACCTTTGAGGATGCTAGGATTGCGTTAGTTTTGGTAACTGCATACACCTAACCTCAAAGATCCACTTGAGTATCTCAATACCTGTAACACAATTACACAGGCCATTAAACACACAAATAAAAAATTTCTTAGAAAGTAATTATAATCCACACTAAGATCAAGGTTTGGATAATCACACATAAACAAGTAATCACATAGCTACTCGCACACCCAAATATGTCTCAGATCAAGCATGGGTTAGTCCATTATAAATTTCATATCATGATAAAATCATATATACAAGGCCCATAATGTTATGGAACTACCTTCCCCAAAATTATATGATGTAAAAGGTAAGGATAAACCACCATGTTTGGTTACATAGTTGGAGTGGAAACCTCAACAATCAAGAACACCTCTTTGAGGCCTTATTATCGTAAATGTAGACACATCAATGCTTGAGATTTTTCAAGGGTTCCTAGAACCAAAACCAGTTAATTTATTTCAAATAGAAATAAAATATCATATGTGATGATACATTATCTCTCCTAAGTAATTTCCAAATTATCATTCTAGGCCAGTGCATGCACTCACAAAATTCTCCTTAAGAATAATTATCTTTTGATAATTTCTCATAAATTATTCGTTTCTAATTATATCTTGATAATTTTTCCTAAATTAACCTTTTATAATTATCTCTAATAATTTATCATAAATTGTCCTTTATAATTATATTTTCAGTATTTATTATAAATTATCCTTCATAATTATCTTTTGATAACTTATTAAAAATTGTCCTTTATTATTATTTTTTGATAATTTATCTAAAATAATCCATTTATAATTATCTTTTGATAATTTATCATAAATTATTATTTTAAAATTATCACTTGATAATTTATCCTAAATTATCCATTTATAATTATCTATGATAATTTATCCTAAAATATCGATTATAATTATTTATTGATGATTTATTATAAATTATCCTTTCTTATTGTCTCTTGAAAATTTATCCTAAACTATCCTTTTGTAATTTATATTTTGATAATTTTTTTAATTTAATTTTATTACCTTATTTGGGTTCTATCATTTGATAATTTTTAATAATTATTGTTGGATAATTTGAAAAGTTATCCTTTGATAATTTTTTAAATATTTATTCTTGGTAATTCTAGTTTTTATCATTTATATTAAATTCCACCATTTTTCCATGGTTTAAGATGGATTGAATTATGGAATATAAATAAACGATAATAAAACAAACCCCATTCTTATTGCGTACATGCAAGAACCTTGTATAGTGGGAAACAAAGGAGGTCATGCACCTGGGATTGGAAGAACAAACCAAATTAGATCATCAGCAACATAATCATTCACACGCAAGGGTGTTTAGGGATAGACCAATCATCTAAGACAAATAGTTCAGTTATTTTAAAATACCCAAGATTTTTTCTACCATTGAAATCTGAAACCCCACATTAATCAATTGTTTCAATTGAAAATTTATGGTAGTGTGTTTTAATTCACCCTATTAATGCTTTGAAAGATGAAGTAGATCAAAATAGTTTGAAATCAAAAAATTTATATTTTTCCATGCACATTAATGGAGGTTTTGCATTAAGGTTGGGATGGTGAATAGAAAATTCGTTTTTAAAATAATTTAATAAATAATAAAAATATTAAATAACTTAACATTAAATGAGATTTGACAAAACTATTAACATGTGAAAATGTAGTATCCCACCTAGGGTAAAACCCACATCTCATACCTAATTCTTGTATCATATTTCTCATATGATGCACCATTTTAGAGAAAATCAATTATTTTCTGAAAAATATATTATAAAATTATTTAATAAGTTATCATCACATACGATCTTACTGAACGCAAGATCCACATAAATTTTATTTCTCTCCTATGGTAAACCCCTCATCTTGGACTTAACTATGGTCTCATATTTCTCATAGGATGCACCATTTAGGATATATTTAATTATTTTGTAAAAAACACTCACGCATAAAAAAAATATACATAATATTTTCATTTCGTCTATGTTAAGGCTCTATGGGCCTCGAAATCTTGCACTAACTCAGTGACTGAATCCAATAATATTTTTCAGAATATTCCATGTTTTTATTTGGGATTTTACCCTTACAAAAATCCTTTAGATCATCAGTTAAGTGATTTTTATTGAAAAATATATTTCACATAAAAATATCCATAAATAATAATAAATGTAGGTTTTTATTGTCTTTAAAATTTTAATATGTTACATAAAATTTATAGATAAATCCTGGAAAATATGGTCTATAAGACATCATATAAATTGTTAATTATAGGTATTTGATATCCATCTTTAAGCCTGAAATGAATCTAGATACCAAAAACCTACTTTGTGACATATGATATATAGAAATTTTTTTATAATATTATGAAAAACATAAATGTTATCTTGATCTCACTCTATTATTCTAATTTCAGCAATAAATCTTTTGTAAATTCCATCGCCACAAATTACTTTTTATTATGAGATTTTAGGAGACCATTGTTATCCTAATGAGATAGATAGTTGATAAAAAATTCAATAGATTCCCCAATAATATATCACTCTTTAATTCAACCTTTAGGTTGAATTTGTTTTTTTATATATCCATTGAAAATCCATTAATATCATTCAATGGTGGTATATTTATTAGTAATGTGTAAGACCACATAGATGTATCTCTATAATCAATTGAACTATCAAGTGAACCATTATATAAAAGAATTAAAGTGGAAATAATATGTCCAGTTCAAATAATATGTAGGCAATTTATTTTTACGTAGTTGGAAACTTTTTTAGGTCAATAAATTTTATGAATATACTTTTTGAGAAGGAATCAAAGCAGGGTTAATGTGTATCAATAATTTTTAGTTAGAATTCATTGTAAATACATATACATTAACTCTTGCATAAAAACATGATATTAATATGATTTAATTTTCCATAACATAAAATTAGTTATCAACGTGATATTATTGATATTTTATGAATACTCATTTCTAACCCTCAAAACATTAAATATGTTTCAAAACTGAAATATATCATACTTTGATATACTGTTAGCCACTATAAGAAGAAATATTTGATTTTCACTCTTCACTCATGTCAACTCCTCCCTTATCCCTATATTAATCATGTATAACCAAGGATTAATAGAAACTTCATTTGAAGGGTATATTTAGTAATGTTCCAAGGACACAATCACAATCATTTTATTCTAAATACATGGAATTAAGAAAATTTACGGTGTAAAAAATTAAATATTTTCATAAAAAAATAATCAAAACTTACAAGCAATTTTCATAAGACATTTTAAATTTATTTTCCAAAAAAGGAAAAATATCCTTTACTTTATTAATTTTTTCATTATTTAATTTCAGATAAGGAGCCATACCTTTTCCAAAATTACCACACAATGATGTTTTCCATGTTTAGTGTTTATGTATATGGGAAAAAAATTCTGATATCTTAGAAACACTATCTTCAATGAATATTCCAACCTAACTATGTAAGTACATTATTCATAAATGGTACACCGTAACATTCATTTAATTATAAATCCTGCAAAATTTATAAAAGAAGTAAAGTCATTTATCATACCAAGAAATAAGTCTCTTGATGTGAACTCTTCATTTCTAGGAGAATACTATAATGTAACACTTGAATGCAACATCAATTTCATATATTCGATCAATGGAACCAAATAAACATCAATATAATTACTAGGTTGTTTTGTTCCTGATATAAGTAGAGACAACAAAACATACTTGTTCTTCAAACTTAACCATAGTGGTAAGTTACAACTTACCAAGATAATTAGTCTTTTATATTTAGTGCTACTTTCAACACCAAAATAATTCATTCCATATATATATTTAACAATATAAGGGTTTATGAGATCTTTTCAAAATTTAGGATACCCATGATCAATTTTATTTCACTAAGGAGAGTGTTCTTGGTGAAGTAGTTTCCCATCATCAATTTTTGTATTTGTGTACCACAAAAAAATACTTAAATTCTTCTCAATTCAATAGAGTTGTTTAAACATTGGAATGATTAGACAGAACTATAAAAATTATAAAGAACTTGATTTGACTTTCTAATATCAAGCCACACCAGACTTATGGAATTTTTTATATGATTCATAGTCCTTACGTAACAATATACAGTCATTTGGATAGGCATGTACTCATTCATAGATCATACTCATTAAGCATAACATTATTTTAGAATCATATTTTTTAAAATGAAGATCATTATCTTTTGGTAGCATATTATTCATGAGGTCAATAGTTCTATAAATATAGTGTCGGTCCATTTGTTTCTATATTGAAAATTATATAGCTTTGGTATGGCTACCAATTTTTATATTTAGTATAACTAGTATACATTGTAATATTATCACAACTCTTTAACTATTAAAATAGATTTGTACAATTATGAAGGTCATTTTTAACATTAATTATCATTTCCTCAATATGATCTCTATTAATGTTTAATTTTTTTCTCATATCATATGATATATAAACAATAGTGTTATCCTAGTCAACAGTTATATTCAGTTCTCCCCCTAATTTACTGCCAAATTTGCAACTTAGATCTATTTCATGATAGACCAAGTATTATTCAATATCATTTAGAAAAAATCAACTTAAATAATACCAATATAAAAAAATAAAAATCATTTAAGAAGGGTTATAATCTTTTTTTATTGAAAACATGATGAGAACTTTAAACGCATACTCAAATTATTTTTTCATACAATTTGTAAGATCCTGGATTTTATTATAAAGTAAGAATCATTTTTTTAGTTTAAATTCCTGGTTTTTACCTAATGTAAATCTCCAGGGAGATCATGGAGGTTTCAAGGGTGTGTTATGCTAGTTCAGATCCTTGATCCTCAGTTTTTTGGAAAGCTAAGCAGGGTCACACTGTTAGTTGAAACCAAGCGACCCAATACACACAATTTGAGTAACCATTCAAGGTATAGATAGAGGGGTTTATAAGGACACATGGTTTGAGGGAACTATGCCTCCAAGGAAAAATACCCATACAAGAGAAAAATAGTTTCTTTAAGAGCATAGTGCATGGTTTACGCATGATTTTTCAAACTGTTCCCATGAAATTGTGTGGGATATTCCTTTTCACAGTGAAGGGAACATGGTTGTAACACGATTTGTCCAACCATTCATTCCAACCATGTGAACTAAGAATTATTGGATAAATTACCATTTCTCCCTAAAAATGTTTTAAACCCTCTTTCCTCTTCTATTTTTCTCTCCAATGGACAGACTTAGTATGGGATATCCCCTTTGAATCTTAATCCATAGGCTTGGAAACTGTTTATTTATCCAATCTCGGATTCACACAACATTCATCTCATTTGATTCACTCTGATAAGTTCTTCAATCATCAGGTTTCTTTCTTTATTTATCTTCATATCGATGAAGTTATTTAGATGAAAGCTAAAAAACATTATTTTTAGGATTTTCTTCTATTATTTGTTTTTCTTCAAATCTGTAGCGAACAAAATATTGATTTTAGATGAGTTCTCTACTATTTATTTACGGTAGTTGTTCCTTACCTTTTCCAGAAAATTTGGTGTTTTATAGAGCTAGTTTTCATGATGTTGTGTGTCAAACTTTCGGGAATTTTCCCAAAAATTAATTTAATGATTGAATTGAATAAATTGTAACATATTAGGTTTTCCAATTGAATACCATTTTATGGTTGTGCACTATTTATCCTCAACCTAGTCCACCCATGGGGTTCTCCCTTTCCTTTTCCCCTATGTTATACCACCCTGTTGGGTGAATGTTGGCTTACCCCTAATTTGTGAGAATGTTAAATTGAATGAATTCAATTGAATTGATTATGAGAAGTTTTTTCCTCATTTTCCATGTGATTATAGGATTTTAAATGATTAAATTATTTAAATGGATTTTATAGAATTTTTGGGAAATGAGTTGGAAGAACTCATGGAATGTGATTGGTTGTGAATTGTTCAATGAATTGATATGATGAATTGAAATGGTAGTGGATTACTTGGATGATATCATTGGATATTGATTCCATTAGATGGAATGCATGTTTCTACCATGGATATTGTTTATAGTAGTGGATTCTTTAGACCTATTTACTCCTTGGATCCTAATTCCATAGGATTCCTTGGGACTTTCAGCCCCATGGATCTGGCTTGATTGAACTCTAAGTGTACATGGTCTGTTGACATGCTCCTTGGACTCTAACCAAGTTGTTACTGAGTTTCCATCAAGATGAATCAAAGACTCTATGTGGATTCCATGGTCTTCTATAACCTGGATCCAACCCTTCATGGTCTGACACTTTTTTATTACATTTTCTAGTATTTATGGATGTTACTCTTGATTATATAGCATGGTCATGATGGTATTTTACATCAGATTATACAGTATGGTTGTGGTATACATTTTACACTTGATTAAATGGTGAGGCTGAGGTGAATACTATTTTTATATGATTTAAAGATGTCCCTAGTATAGTTATTTGATACCAATGGTTAGACTGGACAATATCGCTTGTATATTCATGTTTTTAAGAATCCATTGTATACAGTTTCTTGAAATTGTTTAAAAGGATCCATGTATGGATGGAGAGGATCACTCTTTACTTTTATCACTTCTATACCTATGATATATATATATATATATATATTGCACATTACTTTGGCTTGTCATGCCTGGACTAGATTTGATATAGAAATTATTGGTGGTAGCTAACTGAGCTCTACCTTACACCCTACTTGGGCCACCATCAGGTACTCAGATAGACTTCTTGGATGCAAGTAGGGATCGAGGCAATCACCCAGAGTGTAATTATTGATTTTCTTGTCGTTTAGGATAATGGGAGTACAGAACCAAGCTAGGCTCAGTACACTAGCTGGGATAGTTATATTCGGTCATTTTAGAATTTTGATGCATGTATTGTATTGGATTCATGTATACATGTTTTCTTGATTTGTAGAGACAAGATAGGACACATAATCTTTTATATGAGGTCTCTTCTAGAATTTTGTATTTATTCTTTTCTTGTATATTCATTTTATGTCTTCTCAGTTTACTGCTTCTGCTGCTGATTGTTGGTATTATACCACTACATTTGACTCTAACATGATGGAATAGTCTCCCCATGGAAACACCCTAGGCCCTAGCTTTTAGTTGGAAACCTCTATCATTTGGGGATGTGTTCTTAAGGTGTGACCCACTATCTCAGGGCTCCATTTAATGGAATCTGGGTCAGGATGTTACCAAGTAGTTTTAGAGGATTTTTTTCTAATTTACTATTTTTTGATAATATAAAAGGGATTAGGATAGTTTTTTTAATTTGTTAATGATATATGCTTGGGATTAACTAACACATGTATAGATAAAATCAAAATTATTAAAAATGGATATTTTTGTTTTCTAGATTGTATCTATTATAGTTGATTTGATTCCAACATTGGGTGATGCATATAAATTGTGATGTTATTATTGATATGATTTCGGGCTCTATTTTAATGTTGCCCAATAAGATGAGGGTATGAATATCATTCATCATTTCAGGAACCTATTAAAATTCATATTTCATGCATTATTCCATACCATATAGGATGCATTTCTTAACTACATGGAATTATTATGTGTGTCTTGCATGATATATTTGTGATTTGGTTAACACTTTGTAAAGAGAATTGAGAGAAATGGTTGTCATTTAGAGTGCATGTTGTAACCTAAACAGTGTTTTCCTTCTTAGGCTATAAAAGACACCCTATGTAGTCAACTATGGAGAATTGATTCATTGACCATAGGTCGCATGAACTGGAACATGTTGTGGTTTGGGTTAAGTGAATACCATATTTTGGTTCATAAGTTGTATGGGACCTTGTGGATCGAAAGAGGTGAACCATTTGGCACAACCATTTAAGGATGAAATTATAAATGAATACAAAATTGAATGAAATTGAAATGGTCAAATAGAGAACATGACCTAGACCAAGCTTTAGAGTGGGATGTAATAAGTTTCTATATTGATGTTTATGACTATTTATTTTTACACATTATTGGTTTTAGGAGTAGGTAGAGGGGAATGATCTTTTTATAGGAAGGATTCAACCTATCCTATGACCATATCAATGATCCTTTCATTATCTATTTTTTTGAGGCATTTTTTTGGCATCATAGAGACATTCCACCACGATGACCTCTAGTCATACACTGGGAGGGTGGTGATGACCATGCTTCGAATGTGGCAGTCCATAGTCTATTAATATATCCTCTTATAGTGAAAGCATAAATAGTAGTGGTTTTTCTGGAAAAAGATGTTGAGGTATAGTTTTTAAAGAGTTTATGCACTTTATGCATACCTTTCATGGAGCACCATAGTCTGTCTCATCGATGGTAGAGCTAAAACGTGTCTTCAGCAGTAGCATATGCCCCCCCTTTTCAAGGGCTGGTGGTCCACAGGCTGCTGAGATATGGCTTGAGACTACATTTTAAATCTTCAAGAATCTATAGACACCTCCTATGAGGAGAGAGAATCTCATGAAATATATTCTTGGGGAGATTCTAAGAGATGGTGGGATGTTTTGAAAAAGGATGATTTGCTACAAGATGTGGTTTGGATGGATTTCCAGGATTGGTTTTAAAAATAATTCCTCAGGACTCCAAGAGTAGAGAGGGCCATTGATTTTATATGTCTGAAGTAGGCCATGATGACTGTTATAGAATATTAATCATTCTTTATAAAGCTACAGTTTTTTTTGATGATTTATCTTTTTGATGAGTTATCAAGGGTGAGAGGCTTCAAGGAAGCTCACAGACATGTTGTTTGATAATATGTCAATGTGTTTAGGTTGAAAACTATTACTAGGATATTGAATCAGGTAATTATTACTAAGAGAACCCTGAGGGAATATAGGGGGCATATCACGTAGGTTCATCCTCTCAACCCAATGGTTCTACTTACATTTGTAGGAAGTTTTTCTTTGAGGCTTATCATGAGATGAGTACCATCTAGGATATTGGTGATGGCAGTGTTATATTTTTCTACTAGTACGGGAGGTGGGGACATATGAGAAACCAGTGTCATCGAGACTCATTCGAGTGCTGAGATATCAGTAAGATGGGCCAAATATATATTTTCTATAGGACTTTCCCTCCAGTAGTCAGTGGAAGGGGATGAACTCTGAATCTAGGTTTAGGAGCGGGATTCATGGCTCTATGCTAGGCTGATAAATGGAGTAGTGTTGTTCATTCAAATTGAGGTAGTGGTCATGGACAATATATCTAGGCACTAGTTCTACCTAGATAGTAGAGTGGGGTTTCCCTAGGTAGTGAGGTTGTTTCACTAGGCTGCAATTCAAGCCAGATATATTTTGTACAACCTACCCCTAAGGAGTAGAGTTCTGGGTCATCTACGGTGAGAGGTATGATCTCAGTACCATCTCCTATAGTGTATGTATTTTTGATATATTTTCATCTCATATATTTATATATGTACCTTTCTTGGAGAGCCTTTGTCACACTGTTTTGTTTTTAGATGCCATCAAGACCTTAGATACTCTATTAGGGATCAGAATGGAGGGTGTATGCTTTTGTAGGGATTTTCCCCCTGAGATTGGTGAGTGTCAATTCGTATGGAATCTTTGTGTACTTGAGATGAATGAGTTTCAAGTCATGCATAGTATGGACTTGACAATTTCTTATGGAGCCCTTTTTGATTTTTATCATTGAAGGTTAACCTTCACATCACCATAGGGTGGATTTTTATTCTCAAGTTGAATGGGATTTATGGGTAGGTAGAGCTGGACCCTTGAATCCAGGGCTAGGCATGATGAAAACCTAGATTTCTATTTTATATCTGGATGATAATTGAACAAATCATGTGGACTTGCTTCCAATGGTTGATCATTTCAGGGATGTTTTCAAATATGACTTTTTTATTTTATTTGATGGGAGAGAGGTGGATTTCTCTATTAAGCTAGTTCCAAGAGCTTCACTGGTATCGATTCGTCTTTATAGGATTGATACTATGAAGTTTTAGTATCTCAAGAGGTTGCTTGAGGACTTGGAGACAAATGAGATTATACAGCCTAATACTTATTTGTGGGGTTCGTCAGTCCTTTTGGGAAAAAATTGGATTTTACCCTTAGGTTATGTGTGGATTTTTAAAAATTGTACTAGTTTATTGTTAAGAATTGGTATCTATTTCCATGGATAGATTATCTCTTCAATCATCTTCTCAGAGCTCATGTTTTACCAAAGATTGATTTGAGTTTTGGGTATCACCAGGTAAGTATTTGACTAGTAGACATACCTCATAGAACTTTTTGTATCAGGTTTTGTCTATATGAGTATCAGGTTATATCGTTCGGTCTCATGAAAACTTCAAAAGTTTTCATAGTGCTAGTGAAATGAGTTTTCCATCCTTATATGGATTCGTTTGTGGTGGTATTCTTTGATGATATATTGGTGTATTCTCAAAATTGAATCAAACTTATTGATATTGTTTTGGATACAGTAAGAGAGCATCAGATATATACCAAGATCACTAATTTCCACTTATAGATAGATAAGATTAACTTCCTGAGTCATATGATCTCAAAGATAGAAGTATCAGTAGAACCAGAGAAGTTTAGATCCATAGTTTCCTGGGAAAGTCCCAAGAACATCTTTTACAAATAGATCTTCTTGGGGATAGGTGGATATTATAGGTGTTTCATAAAAAACATATCAATCTTAGTATCACCTTTTATGGCCTTGAATAATATGGATGTGAAGTTTGTATGGTTCAATACCTTCGAGATATCCTTTCAGGATCTAAAAGGGTGGATAACTTTAGTACTAGTCCTAATTCTTCTAGAGATGTGAATGAGATACACTATGTATTGTTATGAATCATGTATCAGTCTAGGAGAAGTTATGATTTATGAGGAGTGAGTCATGGTATAAAAATCTCCACAGTTGAGGCCACATGATAGGAATTACCTGATTCCTGATCTAGAGTTATAATTTTTTTCATTCTTTTCACTGTTGGGGATATTATTTATTGGTATATTTTTTTGTGGTTTCTACAGACCACAAAAGGATCAAGTACATATTTACATTGTAACAACCCAAACCTTCATTAATGAAAATTCCTCTGGATATAATTAAATCTAATATTATATAAAATGGATATATAAAATATTCAATTTCTTGGTTCTATGTTTTTGGATTTTAAAATACCATTAAGAATTGTGACCATTTCTGATATATCTATTAAAATGTGATCACATGATTAGTATAAACATAGGGATTTAACAAATACAATTTACTTAGACAAAGGAAATGATGGCCTCATCCATAAAACTTGCCCTGTATGAAGCCCATTTATCATAGATCAGAAAATAGGTAGCTTCATTGGGATTTTATCTTTACCAAGACCAAGCTGATCTTGAACATGTTAGTCTTGAGAGGATCTGACTATGGGAGAAGTGGAAGTTAATAGAGATTACCTCTCGAGCGATGTTATTCGAGCCACCCCAAGAGTATGTCAGTATAGCACACCTTACCCTTCAGTATTATGCCTATGTTATAAGGGTTTATGTAACAATACCCTAGTACTATGATTATATACATTATTCTTGTATAGATAATATACCGTCATTTTGTAATTGTTACTTTGTAAATAGTTTTTAAAGTGTAAATAGTATTTTAAGTTAATATTCCACTAAGAAATCTATTTTGATGAATTAATGGATTTTGTATTAAATAATATTTTAATAAAATAATATTATTATTATTAAATTAATATTTATTAAATATAAATGATAGTATAATTTTATGAATAAAATTTTAATTTTTATTAAAGTTTGAAAGATATTTTTGACAAAACCCATGAATTTTTGATAAATGTCAGTTTTATTTTAAAATTAAAAAATCACATATTTAGGAAATTATTTAGATAAAATGAATATTATTTTTTGAATCCGCACACCAAAATTATCCAACGGTGAATTTTTCATAATTTTCTGAGACAGACGATTTTTTGGGTAAAAATTTAATACCGTTCAAATATATAATGTGTTTTATGACATCATAATGACCCAATAGTGATGTAATAAAATACTATAGATATTATGTTCGTCAAATATATGTTTTACCATTAAAATAATGTGATTTTTTGGTTGTTTTATTTATTTTACAAAGCTTTAGATGACCCTCCAAGACTTATAAAACATTTTGTCTTTTTAAATTGTTTTCCTTGAGAGTGTTCCACATAATCAACCCTATTAGTTTAAGAAGTTAGGCCATTGTACTTATAAAATATTTTTTCCACTCCACTTTTTAAAAAACCATGGGTTGGTTTCTGGTTTTGATTATTTTAATGTGTGGTGTCCCAAACCTAAATAATAAAGAATTCTCTCTCCTTTCTTATATAAACCCACCCAAACTCTCAGTACATCTTCACTAAAAGACTTTGGAGATCATAAAACTTCTTCCCTTATCTCTATATAATCCTCCAAATGTGTTCCAAGCTCCCAATAATCCTCTCTCAAGCCACTCCCAATCCTTTGGGTTCCCACTTCCAAGTAAGGGATTCTCACTTTCCTTATTTATGTCCAAGTTTCCTTATATTGTTATGACCTTTTATTTTTAATTATAAATGTTGTGGTATGATTTATCACCTCCCCCATATTTCCCTCTTTATGTTTGAAGGATGATAGACCCCTTTCTCTCTAATTAAATTCCTCCCATGTACACCGGTTACCATGCTAAAATTCAGTAAGGAATTTCTCTCTCCTCATTTACATTCATCCAATTCATTGTATTATGGATCTAAATTCCATTACATTTTTTGGGACATGTATCTATATGAAACCCTTAATGTTAATTTTATGTACATATGATGAGACACCCATTTCTCTCTTATCAACCATTTTTATGAAATCCAATGTCACGTCATTATGCTACCGAAATTGCACCGTGATTTTCCAAGAAAAAGTTATTGTGTAGTGAATACCATGCCCATTTCACTATCAAGAGTATTCACCTATACATGCATATACTTATTAATTATAGAGTTTTATATGTATTCCACATTATTTTATCATGGAATAAATTATGATGTTTAATTATTTCATGTTGTATGATCCATGTGGCACACTTATGCATGAAATGAAATTTATAAGAGTAGTGCACCCTGATAGTGCTCCAATGAATTGGGTAATGTATAATATCATGATACATCATGTGCAATGAGGTTTGATTCATATTAATTCAAGTGAAATGAGGGTTTACTCATGCTTTATGTGAAATGAGGTTTTATTCATTCTCCATGTGTAATGATCCTTTGCTCATTCTAATTCCATGTTAAGTGTTGTTGTCGCATTTCCATGTTATGATAATCATTCTATATCACGCCTTTATGTTCATGTTTCTTTTATGATCCATTTATATTCCTATTCCCTAACATGTATTGTATTCTTCATTTTATACCTTGTTTACTCCCTTACTGGGCTTTATAGCTCACCCTTTTCTTATGCATGTACTCAGGTTATCCCATTAAACGCTAAGTACGAGGGAATGTAGTGGTCATGTAAAGGAATTTTTCAATAAAGATGTTGTGTTTTATGTTCTAAGTTGTTATTTAATGTTCCTAATCCCCAAATACACTAGACCTCTCGATCTTCTATGTTGTATCAAGTTAAGGTTTTTAAGTAATAAATCATGTTTATGTGTGTAATAAAAAGCAGGGTTGTTATGGTTGGTATCAGAGAATATGTTTTGTAATTTTTTGGATTAGGATTAGAAAACCCGAGTGAAGCCATAGATAAAAGACTAAGTATAATAAAAACATCCCTATGTTTTTGTGAGTATTGAGTAAGTGGTTTATCAATAAAATACATCATTGTCTGGATACGAGCAGGTAGAGGCAGATCCAGCACAGATGTACCTAGGGGTGAAAACCCCGACAAGGAGTTTCGACATTAATCCAGGGTGTCCTGGTACACGAAAATGGGCCTTATTGCACTCTTGGTTATGACACTCCCGGTGGATATTATTTGGAAAATTCATAATCTTAGTATGAACCATTAAAAAGGGATTTCAAAAAATTCCCCTAGGAATATATGTTAGAAAGTAGATCATGGATAGCATGGATTGAAGCCTATAGATTCATAAGTTAAGGAGATAAAAGTAATTTATAAGTCATTAATTTTTTTATTTGGATAACCCTTTATGCGTTACCCCTAACATTCCTTTTATTCCAGCCAATGGATAGTAATATGAGGACTCAATCTAACAACCGATGTGAAGATCAATGCGATTATTGTTCTAATGAGATCTCCAATCCAATGGGAGCGGGAATCAAAAACTTTGTCATGATACTCTCTTAGTTAACTCAAGATTTGAATAGAAACATGGGTCAAGTGTAACGTTAATCCCCCCCCCCCCACAAGAAAGAACAACTCACAATCTAGATCTTCATGATACAAAGGCCTCCGACATTAAATGGATCATATGATCCTTCAATCGTTGAATAATGGATTAACTCCATTGAAAAGATATTCTCCATACATCAATGTTATGAACAAGTGAAGGTTCTCCTAGATGCTTATCATATGGAGGGTGAAGCTGATCAATGGTGGACATTGATCAAAAATACAAAGCCTAAGGAGGAGATCGAGGAATTGTAATGGAAGGATTTCTAGAAGATGGTTTTCGATAAATATTTTCTTTGCACACTTAGTCTTAAGATTGAAAGGGACTTCATTTACCTCAAGAAAAAGGGACTATGAATCTATCATAACATATGAATAAATCTTTACAATCCTTGCACGATACACCTCTGGCTTTGTCGTTACCCCTAAATGCAAGTTTGACCACTTCTTTGGTGGGCTGAAACCTAGATTGCGGAAAGCCCTTGTGATCTGTGACTTCGACGACTATAAGAAAATTGTATGATGTTCCCTCAAGGTCACAATGTAGATCGGCTAACCTTAGGGGTATCATAGGGATAAGAAGTGTAAGGTGGACTTCAATTCTGTCAGTCTGATGGATAAATCTAACAGTGCTAAGAAAATCCAGCACCCCACTTGCGAAAGGTGTGAAAAGAAGCACCTTAGAAATTGCATTAAGGGGACGAGGAAATGCATTGGGTGTGGAAGAGAAGGGCACATAGTTGTTAACTTCCGACAAGAGAAACCCATTAATATGAAAGAGGAGAGTAATTCTCCGTTCGACTCTCAACGCACAGTTCATTTCTTCAACTGCAAAGAACCAGGGCACCATAAAGATTAGTTCCCTAAGACAAGGGTTTTCGGAGGCAACCAACAACATCTAAGGCACCAAGGGCTATCTTTTGCCATAATTACAACTGAAGTAAACCCCAACAATGAAGTGGTGATAGTTACGCTAGTTATTCATTCAAGAATAGAAAATTTACTTTTTTATTCAAGTTCTACACATTCTTTTATATCCCAAAAGTTTAGTAGAACAATCCTAACACCACCACAAATCATGAAAGTAAAGATTTCGGTGAGTACGGAAAATGGGGGAATCATTGCATCCCATGAATATAACTCCTCCCCTGTCATAATCAGTGGATTGAACTTCCTGGTGAACCTCATCATACTCCCTCAAGTGGAATTTAATGCAATTATTATCATGGATTTGATTTCCCTATATAGATCCAACATAAATTGATGTGAGAGGGAAATCACTCTACATGTGGAGAATTGACCCCTGATTCTATACAAGTGTAAGGATAAAGATGAATCTTTTTAAGCTATATCATCTCAATCGTGGATATTACTACCCTATGGGCATGTGTATTTGGCTTAGATGATTGAGCCTAAGTAGGAAATCATCCTTGAATACATTCCTATTATGAGGGAATTCGCTGAAGTGTTTCTTGAGGAATTCCCTGGTGTTCCTCATAGAAGAGTGGTTGAATTCTCAATTGATCTTATACCTGGGGCATTTCCAATATCCAATACTTCATATAGAATGGCCGTTGTGGGGCTTGTGGAGCTAAAGAAACAACTACAGGAGAATCTGGATAAAGGGTTTATATGCCCAAGTGCTTCACCATTGGGTGAACCAGTCCTCTTCGTCAATAACAGTGATGGGTAAATGTGCCTTTGCATCGATTATTGTGAGCTTAACAAAATCATGATAAAGAACAAGTACCCTCTGCCATTAAATGATTACTTGTTTGATCAGATTTGTGGAGAACAATACTTCTTCTAGGTGGATTTGTGGTCAGGATATTATCAAGTAAGGGTAAAGAAGGAAGATATACCCAAGACTGATTTTTGTACAAGATATGGGAACTATGAATTCATAGTAATGCCTTTTGGACTCACTAATACTCCATTAATCTTCATGGACTTGATTAATATATTCTTTAGATATTACCTAGACAAATTTTTGGTAGTCTTTATAGATGATATTCTAATATACGCCAATCTTCTTAGATTTGATGAATCTGGACATGATAATTATAATAAAGGTAACATCATCAATCCTTTAAAAAATGATTACTCAACCATATCTTCTGGAATGGTTAAAGGATGATCAAAAGGATTATGTGGGAATTCATAAGAAACTGGAAGCTATTATAAAAGGTAAATCCTTGGAGTTCAATGTTAATGAACAAGGAATTGTGATATTTAGGAAAATTCTATGTGTTCCATCATGACCAGAGCTGAAAAAGGAACTTTTTAATGATGCACATAGTTCAAATTTCTCTATTAACCTAGGAAACATGAAGATGTATTGAGATGTCTGATAGAATTATTGGTGGGATAATATGAATAAGGATATCGCTGAATATACATAAAAGCGTCCGGTGTGTCAGAAAGTGAAGGTAGAGAGGAAAAAGTATACGGGGATGATGCAACCATTTCCCATACTATCATGGAAATGGGAGAAAATCACTATGGAATTTGTCACCGGACTTCCAAATACATCCAAAGGAAAAAATGAAATATAGGTTGTTGTAGATCATCTTACAAAGTCTTCACACTTCATTTTAATCCATGGTGATTTATCATTAGATCCACTGACATTGATATATATCAGGGAAGTGGTAAGGTTGCATGGAGTACCACTATCTAATGTATCCTATTAAGATCCAAGATTCACCTCTATTTTTTGGAAGAGTCTTCAACATGCTCTAGATACTGAGTTGAACTTCAGTATATCTTATCATCCTCAAACTGATGGCCAATCTGAGAGGAATATCCAAAAACTTGAGGACATGTTGAGAGCATGCTCAATGGACTTCAAAGGAGGATGGGATCAATATCTTCCTCTGGTTGAGTTCTCTTATAATAACAGTTTCCACTCAAGCATCTGAATGTCAACTTATGAAGCCCTATATGGAAATAAGTGTAGAACACCGACATGTTTGGGATGAAGTCATTGACCGTAAGCAGCTAGGACCTGAAAAGGTCAAGGAAATTGTGGAGAAGGTAAAAAATATTCAGTAGCATATCAAGGCAGACCAAAGTCGATAGAAGAGTTATGCAGATAACCATTGATGAGACCTTGAGTTCAAAGTTGGAGACATGGTGTTTCTATGCATATCTCCATGGAATAAGGTCATGAGGTTTGGAAATAAGGGAAAGTTAATTCCTTGGTACATCATCCCCTTCGAGATTCTTGATCGTGTTGGATTTGTGGCCTATCGACTAGCACATCCATAAACCATGGCCAAACTATATGATATCTTTCATGTATCCATCTTAAGGAAGTACATACTAGACCCTTTCCATGTACTCTCTTCAGAGGTAATAAAGCTATAGGGTGGTCTTTTTTATGAGGAGCAACCAGTGAAGATCTTAGGTCATAGGGAAAAATTTCAATAAAATAAGACAATGCCCCCCATGAAAGTGTTGTGGAGAAACCACATGTTTGAAGAAGCTAAGTGGTAATTAGAGGAAGTGATAAAGCAGAGTTACCCACATTTATTTTAGTGTGGGAAAAGGAAATTTTGAGGGTGAAATTTCTTAAGGGGGAAAGATTGTAACGACCCAAACCATCATTAATGAAAATTCATCTTGATCTAATTAAATTCATTATTATGTAAAATGGATATATAAAATATGCACTTCCATGGTTTTATGTTTTTAGATTTTAAAATACCATTAATAATTGTGATCATTTCAAATATAGCCATTAAATAGCGATCACATGAATAGTATAAATATAGGGCTTTGACAAATTTAATTTACTCAGAAAAAGGAAGTGATGGCCTCATCCAGTAGACTTTCCCAATACGAAGCCCATTTTTTGGAGCTCAGAAAGGAGGTGGTGTCATTGAGCTTCACTCTTGACCAAGCCCAATTCAATCTTGAACATGTTAATCTTGAGAGGAACCAACTAAGGGAAAATTGGAAGTTAATAGAGATTACCACCCGAGCGATGTTATCCGAGCCACCCCAAGAGTTTGTCACCATCGCACACCTTACCCTTCAGTATTATTTGGGTGTTATGAGGGGTTATTTAATAGTACCCTAGTACTTTTATTTTGTACCTTATTCTTGAATATATATATTCATTCATTTTTTTATGGTTGCTTTGTAAATAGTTTTTAAAATACAAATAGTATTTTTAGTTAATATTCAACTAAAAAATCTATTTTGATGAATTAATGTATTTTTTTATTAAATAATATTTTAATAAATTATTATTATTATTAAATTAATTTTTATTAAATATAAATGATCTTATAATTTTATGAATACAATTGTTATTTTTATTAAGGTTTGAAAGTAGTTTTTGTAAAAACCCCTGAATTTTCGATAAATGTCAGTTTTTATTTTAAAAGTAAAAATTAACATATTTAGAAAATTATTTATATAAAATTAATTCTATTTTTGGAATCAGGACATTGAAATTATCCAACAGTTAATTTTTTATAATTTTCTGAGACAGTCAAATTTTTGGGTAAAAATTAAATACCGTTTAAATATATAATGTGTTTTATGAAAACAAAATGACCCAATAGTGATGTAATAAAATACTATAAACGTTAAGTTATTAAAATATATTTTTTACCATTAAAATAATTTTATTTTCAGTTTTTTTGATTTATTTTACAAATCTTTAGTGGACCCTCCATGACTTATAAAACATTTTGACTTTTTAAATTGTTTTCCTTGAGAGTGTGAATCACCTCCACATAAGCAACCCTATTAGTTTATGATGTTAGGACATTGTCCTTGTAAAATATTATTTTCCACTCCCCTTTGGAAAAAAACATGGAAAAAAACCATGGTCTAGTTTGTGGTTTTGATTAGTTTAATGTGTGGTGTCCCAAACCTAAATAATAAAGAATTCCCTCTACTTTCCTATATAAACCCACCAAAGCTTCCACTTCTTATTCACTAAAAGACTTTTTAGTTATTTCAAACTCGTCCCTACTCTCTATAGAATTCTCCCAAGGTTCCCCAAGCTCCCAAGAAGTCTCTCTCATGCCTTACCCAAGCCTTTGGGATCACACTTCCAAGTAAGGGATTCTCATTTTCCTTATTTATGTCCAAGTTTCCTTATATTGTTATGCCCTTTTATTTTCAATTATAAATGTTGGGGTATGATTGTTCACCTCCCCCGTACATTCCTATTTATTTTCTAATGATGAGATACTCCTTTATCTCTCACTAAATTTCTCCAATGTACACCCATTACCATGCTGAAATTCCGTATGAAATTTCTCTCTCCTCATTTACATTCAAGGAATTCTTTGTATTATGAATGTAAATTCCATTAAATTTGTTGGTAAATGTATCTATATGAACCTCTTACTATCATGTACATATGATGAGACACTAATATCTCTCTCATCAACCCTTTTTATGAATTCCTATGTCATGCCGTTATACTGCCAAAATTGCACCATGATTTTCCAAGCCAAAGTTATTGTGTAGTGAATACCATGCCCATTTCCCTATCAAGGTTATTCGCCTTTACACACATCTACTTATTGATTATATATTTTCTTGTTTTTATTCTAAATTCCTTTATCATGGAATAAATTATGATGTTTAATGATTCCATTTTGTATGATCCATGTGGCACACTTATGCATGAAATGAAATGTTTAAGAATGGTGTGCCCTGATAGCACTCTAATGAATTGGGTAAAGTATAGTATCATGATACATCATGTGCAATGAGTATTGAACAATGATAATTCAAGTGAAATTAGGGTTCACTATTGCTTCATGTGTAATGAGTATTACTCATTCTCTATGTTCAATGAGCCTTAGCTCATGCTAATTCCATGTTAAGTGTTGTCGCCACATTTCCTCGTTATGATAATCATGCTATATCATGCCTTTATGTTCATGTTTCTTTTATGCTCCATTGATATGCCTATTTCCTAAAATGTATTGTATTATTCATTTTATACCTTGTTTACTACCTTACTAGGCTTTATAGCTCACCCTTTTCTTATACATGTCCTCAGGTTATCCCATGCAATGCTAAGTACAAGGGAATGTAGTGGTCATGTAAAGGAAGTTTTCAATAAAGATGTTCTGTTTTATGTTCTAATTTGTTATGTAATGTTCCTAATCCCCAAAGACACTAGACCTCTCGATATACTATGTTATATCAAGTGATTTTTTTATGGAATAAATCATGTTTATGTGGGTAATAAAAATAAGGGTTTTCATATACATAGTTCAACTTGAATCTGAGGCATAGAAGGGGTGTTGAGTACCTATAACATTTTTAATTCAAGATTTCATATACACCTGGAAAGGTAAATGTTTTGGATGATGCAATGAGTAGGAAGACTTGGATACATGTTTTTTAGGAGTATAGTAGTGAGTGGTGGGTTATGTCCTTGTCTTTAGATATGCACTTGGAGACGCAGGATGGTCATGGATACACCTTTGTTTCATCTTTAGTTGTGACTTATACTCTTATGGATAGAGTGAGGGTTAGATAGTTTTCTGATGATAAGGTCCTGGTCCTACGGGAGAGTGTGGTAGGTGAGTACCTACCTCCTGGTTAGACTCTAGGAGAGGATGAAATTATTCATATACATGGTCGCATTTGAGTTCTAGAAGACATAGGTGAGGAGCTAATGTGAGAGTTTCATACCTCAGATTGGGCACTGCATCCCAATATTTCCATGATGTATCTTGATTTACATATCAAGTATTGGTGGACATAGATGAAACATGAGGTGGATGGTTTTTTCACGAGATGATCCACCTGTCCGCAGGTGAAGGAGGGATATTAGTGAAAAACCATTCTTTTATAGCAGTTACCCATTCCCAAGTGGAAATAGGAATATGTCGTTATGGATTTCATTATTGGGTTTACGAGGTTGCCTCATGGTGGTGGTGATGTATGGGTTGTTTTGGATAGGTTCATGTAGGTTTCTCAATTCCATCTGATTTGGGAGACCTTCTATGTAGATGATATTAGGAGTTTTTATATTCATGATATATTGCAACTTCAAGTGGTTATTCAGACCAGTTTATCTGATAGGGATTCTCGTTTTACATCTGGTTTCTAGTAGAATTTATAGAGGGTGTTGGGTACATGGGAACTTTAGATCACATCATACCACCCCTATACTAATGGTCAGTTAGAGAACACTATACATGTTCTTGAGTAGATGTTATGATCATGCTTCCTTGATTTTTGGGGCTCTTGGGAGATGCATATACCCCTATTTGAGTTCACTTAAAACAATATCTATCAAGAGATGATACATATAGAAAATTATAAGGATTTTTATGGTATAACATGTTGATCACCCCTATGCTAGTTATAATTAGGTGAGGTTTCTTTATTTAGACCAAGTTTCATTTAGGAAACTACATAGTAATTCCATTTAGTTCAAAAAAAGATGGCTACTACATAGTCTAAATAGAAATATTATGTCAATCGTCATCGATGAACTCTAGAGTTCAAGTTCAGGAATCAAGTATTTTTATGTATCTCACCGAGGTTGGGACACAAACTTATTTGGAGATAGGGTAAGCTTTCACCGTGATATGTTGGTTCATTTGAGATTTTTGACACAGTCGGTATCGTATTCTCTCAGTTGTAGTTTCCTCATAGGTACTAATCAATGAAAGATGCATTCCATGTATCTGATATGGGATGTTATCACTCATACCCATCTCACACTCTATATCTAGATGATATGGAGTTAAAGGTTGATGCATCCTTTGAGGATCATCTTATACGTGTTGTTGATAGAATCATGAAATTTATTTGAGGTCGTTCAATTCCTCTAGTATGGTTGTTATAGAAGAATGACCATTTACAATATAAGACTTGGGAGTGGGAGACTGACGTACATGGTTAGTGAATAGAGTTATTATTTTGTGATTCTTGACCACATGTGGAAGGGAAAATTCGGGATAAAGTTTTTTTAAGGGGGGAATTTTGTATGATCCTGGGTTTTCCTATGAGGTATGGATCTTTTTTTGATTTAAATTCTTGGTTTTTACCTAATGTAAATTATAAGGGAGATCATGGGAGTTTTGGGGGTGTTGATGGATTGTTCAAAGCTTGAAGCTCAACTTTTTGGAAATCTAAGAAGGTCTGATCAGTTAGTATAAACCGTGTGACCCAGTCTATAGAGTTTGAGTAACTATGCTAGGGATAGACATAAGACATCAAGAGGCTACACAGTTTGAGAAAACTGTGCACCCAAGGGTCCATGTCCATATGAGAGAAGCTATAGTTTTTAGTGGATCATGTAGCATAGTTTGCACATGGTTTCCCAAATTGTGCAAATAAAACTATGTAGGGTCTCCCTTTTAATGGTAAAGGTAACACAGTAGTTTCTTTGGTTGGCCAACCAAGCGTCCAAACCATGAAACACATGAATTAGATGGTAAATTACTATTTCACCCTTAAAATGTTTTAAAACCTTTTCCCTCTTCTGTTTTTCTCTCCAACAGACAAGCTTGTCCTAGGATCTCCCCTTTGAAGCTCAATCCATAGGCTTGGAAACTGTTTCTTTGTCCTGACTCGGATTTGAAAACCATTCATCGCATTGGATCTATAATGGTAAGTTCTTCGATCATCTAGTATCATTCTGCATTTTTCTTTGTATCAACAGAGTTGTTTTGGTGTAAGCTAATATGCCCTATTTTTAGGTTTTTAATCTATTCTTCATTTTTCTCTTGAAATAGACCAAATTATAGGTCAATATTGGAAGAGTTCGCTACCATGTGTTAACGGTAAGTTCACTATACTTTTTCCCTCATGTTTGGTGTTTTATAGAGATTTTTTCATGATGTTGTGCTCCAGACTTTCCATTATTTCCCGAAAAATTAATTTAATTATTTAATTGAATAAATTGAAACCTTTTAAGTTTCCCATTGATTTCTATTTTATGGTTGGAGATCATTTAGGCTCAACCTAGGCCACCCATGGAGTGTGCCCTAGATTTTTCTCTATGTTATACTGCCCTGTTGGGTGGGTGTTAGCTTGTCACTGATTTGTTAGCTTGTTAAATTGAATTAATTGAATTATAATGATTATGAGAAGGTTATGAATCATTTTCCTTGTGATTAAATTATGTGAAATGATTAAATTTTTTAAATTAATTTTATAGAAATTATGGGAAATGAGTTGCAAGAAATCATGAAATGCAATTGGTTATGAATTGTTTAATGAATTATGAAGATTAATTGTAATGGTAGTGGATTCCTTGGATGAGATCTTTAGATCCTAATCCCAATAGATTCCATGGAAATTTCTACCATGTATCTAGTTTATGGTAGTGGATTCATTTGATCTATTTACCCCTTATATTATGATTTTGTAGGATGCCTCGGGCCTTTCTACACTATGGGTTTGGATTGCTTAGACTCTTAGTGGAAATGGTCTGCTGACATGCTCCTTGGAATCCAACAAAGTCATTATTGAGTTTCCATCGAGATGCTCATGGGACTCAATGTGGATGCCTTGGTCTTCTATACCATGGATCCTTCCCTTCATGGTATACCACTTTTGATTATATGACATGGCCAGTCTAGATGTCACTCTTGATTATATGGAATCGCTATAATGGTATTATATACTGGATTATACGACATGTTCATAGTAGACATTTTACAATTGATTACATGAAGTGGCCGATGTGAATATTGTTTTTCTATTCTTTATAGATATCCCTAGTATGGGTATTTGACTCCAGTGGGTATACCGGATATTATCAACTGTTTATTCATGTTTTAAAGTATCAAATGTATACGGTTTCTTAATATTCTTTATAGGGATCCATGTTTGGATTGATAGGATCACTCTTTACATTTATCACTATTATACCTATGAAATATATGTTTCACACTAGTTTATCTTGTTATACACAGACTGGATTGGTTATAGACATTTTTGGTGGTGGCCTACTAAGTGTTATCTCGCACGCTGTTCCAGACATCATTGGGCACTGAGAGAGACTTCATGGATGTAGGTAGGGACCTGGGAAATCTCACACTATACAATGCTTTATTTTCTTGTTTCTTTGGAGTAGGGGATCATAGAACCAAGCTAGGCTCGTGATGCTAGCTGAGATAGTTATTTTTTGGTACTTTTATTATTTTGATACATGTATTATACTGGATGATTGTATACCTATTTTTCTACTTTGTAGAGACATGACATAACACATCATCTTATAAATGATATTACTTCTATCAATTTTTATTTATTCAGGTCTTGGATATTCATCTTCTGTCTGGTTAATTTATTTCTTACTCTATTGATTGTTGGTATTATATCTCTATGTTGTACTCTAACAAGAGGGAATAGTCTCCCCATCGACACACCCTATGACCTCACTGCTAGTTAGCAGCCTCTGACATATGGGGATATGCACTTGAGGCCATGTGACCCACCAGCTCGAGGTACCATTTATCAGCATCTGGGTCAGGATGTTACACAATTGGAACCCATCCATTGTTTATTCATATCCATCCTATTTTGTTTAACATTATTTATATTTAAAAAAATGTACACATATGGTATTCAATATAATAATCATATTAGATTTATATTCATCCAATTTTATTGAACAATAATCATGTTCCCTCCCTAAAAATAAAAAAAACTTCTAAATTTAGATAATCAATCAATTTTAAAATATATATATATATTTCTTCAAAATAAATTTTATTCTTAATTTACTATCATTTAGAATATCTTGATTAATATGAATAATGATTATTAGTATATAATTTTTTGGTTATTATGTTATTTTTATCATTGATCATTTGATTAAAATTCAATTTATATTTATTTAATCAATTTATTTTTCAAAATAATTTATAAAAATAATAGTGAATGAGTTTCTTAAAATTAATTTTTAACTGTTGAATTCAAAATTATGAATATTTCAATCTTTAATATTTTTAAAAGATTCATTTATCATTTAATTCTATTTTATAGAAAATTTATTAAGTAGATTCATTTTTTAAATTCTTTTTATATTCCATGCATTAAATTCATATAATTTTAGTTTAATTTATTTGGTATTTTTTATTAGTTTATTTTTCTTTTCTACTAATTTCTTGAATATGAAATTTGAGAAATGTTATTTTTTTATTTTTGAGGGATCGTTATTATCACTAGTATGTTATCAAAACATAAAATAAAAATAATGTATTTCACAAAAAAAATAATTAATTAAATGACTCTTTATATCCAACCAAAAATTAAATATAAGTTTCTTATATACAAACAAATCTTTGATTACTATTTTCTATTAAAAAATTATTTTGATTACTTCAAAATAATTTTAAAATCATTGATAATGAATATTGATGGATATCGTATCACTTTTATGGTTTATCTTCAAACCTATGTCTAAAATAACTATTCAAAAACAATGATATAAAATATTAATAAGAAATAAATAAAATATTTTATAAACCCTTTGGGATTATTATGGAATTAATCCTTGTTAAACAAATTATATTTTAAATACTTATATATTGAATTTCAAGAAAAATTTTCAAACTTTTTTATTGATAGGTACCATTTAAAGCCAAATTTATTGGGACATTTAATATATCAACCCATAATAAAAAAACATTGAATTTTTTAAAAAATCCAATTAGACCACCACAAAAAATGTGGAATGATTTAATAAGGGTATGAAAAACTCATCAAAAAGGAAACAAAACAATACATGATTTGTTGATAAATTTTAGAAACAATTAATTAACATACCATCATCCATTGAACTCGAATCTTCCAAAATGTTTCAAAAATGGATTAGTAAGGGTTGACTTCATGAATTCTTGATGAACAGGGTCAACGGGCTATAAGTCAAGGGTTCATTTAAAAATAATACTAAACTTGTATAATCACATACTAAAAGGGATAATAAAACATACCTTTACAACATTAAAAAAAGATAAGCGTTGATAAATTTACTTTTTATAAGTGAGACTTTTTTCACTAATTGATTCATATATTTATCAATGTTATATTAAATATATTAGAAAATAGGCACTTCGTACATAGCTTTTGTTCAATATCACGCAACCTTCATAAAACTAGACATAATCTTACATAGTCTATAGCTTTATCAAAACTGATATTTGATAAAACCCAAATACATAAATAAAATCAAGTATAACTAAAATATTTATATACTATTATATATAAGGTATAGGGGTTCCAAATCGCAAATAGCACACACACCCTAGTTACCCAAGTCGGTCAACCCTTATCCCTCCCCCTAAGGAATGAAAAGAACTTCCTAGACTTATTTCACTACATATTAAAATCCTTAAGGGACTAAATTATTTATGGACTAAAGATCTAACTTAATGTAGACCATATGCCACTTTAGGAGATGGCCCAATGGCATGATTGAGTTTTCTACATCATGTCATGTCACTAGTCTTACACAACACCGCCCCTTGTCTGTAGTCATCAAATCGTGTTAAAAATTATTGAATTTAAAAATTAAAAAAACATTTAATTATAAGATTATATATAATAAATTACAAATTATATAAAAAAATTAATATTAGTTATTTGAATAAGATATTAGTAATCATTAATTATATTTTAATATTTGCATTCATATTTAAATATAATTTCTACATACAATTTAATAAATATTAAATGTTCTAATAATTTATAATTACTGCTGAATTATTATTATTTCATCAATATATATATATATATATATTAAATATGTAATAATATAATATAAATTACACGGTGTAACTTTTTTCTTAACTAGGAAAGTTCTGGCCATTTCTAACCCCATCTTCCTCTATTGTACTTTTATTTCTTTTTTCTAATAAGTTGGATAGTTCCACTTAGTTATACCTTAAACAAGTTTTGATAAATATATAATTATAAATTATAAAACTTCAAAACTAAAATTAAATATTTATGTAAATATATTTAAATAGATTAAAATTTCTAAAATATAGATATGATATTATTTTTAATAGATGTATATATTATATTGATTGTATAGAAAAAATATAATAACTAAATTTAAAAAATATTAATTATAATTAAAAACATTATTATTTAGGTAAATGAATAATTTTTTTAAAAAACATATTATTGATTATATAAATTTATAATTCTATTAAAATATAATTATATATATATACGTATAAAATGATAAATCCCAAAGATTAAAAAATAATAATCTAAATATGTTTATATTATTACCTATAAAAAATTATTATTTAATAATAGGATCAGGATGTTCATAGTAATTCTGATAAATCCATCCATGATCCACATAAACAATAATGTCAAATTGATGAAGATTATTTGCACTATAGTAATAAAAAATTTAAGAAACTAGCATTGGATCTAGATGGATTCATCACCCCACACCCTGGAAAGACTCAAAAATAAAAGGGTTATTCTAAATTGGAGAGATACATTGTCACTATATCCTTAGGGATTAGTTACAAGGACATTACCACTCAAATAATTTTTAAGTAACCCTCTTCATACTCAAATTAAGAGATCTTTTCTTCATCCTCTGTTGAAGATTGTACAGAAGATGCTAATAAGTTTCAGAATAACACTCTTGTAATTTAGGAGTTCCCCAGTGGTGAAATTTTCTCCTGGGTTAATGAAAAAAATCTATTGTTCTTCATCAGATATAAAAATAAGAAGATATATATGTATTTATACCTTGAACTGAGGGTTCATATGTTTTCAAGAATTCAAAATAAATTTGAAAATAATCCAACTTTTTATTTCCAAAAAAAGTACTTGGGTATAATGTCATTAGGCACCTGAAAAGTTCTTTCTATGACGAACAGAGGGGGTTCATGAACTATATAAACCGTGTGGATTTCTTTTGCATGTTGGTTCTTCATCTTTATGTCTCAATATATCCCTATTATGTTGATTCATTTTACTTCAACATTGAGTGAGGTGTGCTTTTATTTACTGATCTGCTACAACCAAATGAATCATTATCTCTCATGTCACTCAGATTTGGTTGATCATTAAGGATCATATGGTTTTTTATCTAATAAATGGAATATTTACATGGGTGGTTTTGAATTATGATTAATTATAGGTTTATAGATTATTTTTCCTCATTTTTTCACTAGTTATCTACACTTCTTGGTGTTTCATGTTCTTAGTCTTCATATTTCTTTATGCTCCTGCCCAAAACTGGAATAGAGGATGTCGAAGTGACACTGTTTTTCCCTTGTATAGTCGGAAGTTTTTTTTTTATTATTTTTTCATTGATCCTTTTGAGGTTTAATTTTGTTCTATCAGATGTTGCATACCCTGCTATGGAATTTGAGATGGATTTAAGTTGTTTTTAACTACTATCATAGTCTAGATTTTGGCAATTCATAGATATAGTAGCCCTTACTTATGATAAGTTATTTTCCAATGATGTTTCTCAGAAATTAACTAATTTTATGCTTAGATATTTCCCTTTTGTAAACTACTTCTTGCATGATCCTTTTACACAGGGATTCTGATCTCAACATTGATGCTTACATGTTGGGCTAATAATTGGGGGCATTGAACTATTGTTGAATGGAGTAAATTGAGGAATAAATGGGAATTAGTGATTTTGATCTTGTAGGGTCTTAAAATCAATTTAGATGAGGTTTTTTAATGCCTCCAATCAAAGTAAATATTTGTAAAATACATTGAACTTTTTTTGGAATTTCTTTTCAGTGTTCATTTTATTCCATGATAGAGAACTCATGTTGCACCTCGCATTATTTTTTGTATACATTTATCTTTTAAGTAAATTTTGGGAGGTATGTGTAGGTATTATAACACATAACTGAGATACTTTTGGATTAATATTTAATAATTATATTTCAATGTCACTAATTTATCTTAATATATATTATTATTTATAGAAATGTGTAAATATTGTTTACTACAAATAATTAAATATATCGTTGTTTTAATAAATATAAAAAAATTAAAATTATATTTTAATAAAAAAATTACAATAAATTATTAATTTTATAAATGTATAAAATATTAAATATATATAAATATAATATTAATTTATATTCGTTATTGGGGGTACAATACAAATAAACAAACTCACACACCTGATCCACCCTTATACTAAGGGCCTTATTAACCCCTGCCCCCAAGGGATGTAAACCCACTATGGGTACTTTATTTATATATTTAAAAGGCCTAAAACCCCATTTTATAAGCGGTATACATGACCCATATGCACACAATGTTGGTATTGAGGCCACCCCTAAAATCTGGCCAATAGGCCTTCACGAGGCCCACCTATAGTCCCCTTGTGATCATGCTTGATATCCCTCTATGTGTTCCCTATGCAAGTCTCTGGCCACCATGAAGTTACCTCAAGTCATCATCCATCAATGATAAGAACCCCATGTTGGCATCCTTTGGAGATAGGACCCCCTTGCCTATATTGAATGTTCCTCACACAAGCACCATCATTCCATCTCCCGTCATCGAAATCACCAATCATCATGATGCCACCCTCACCCTTCATGCGTTTCCTAGGACCATGCATTCTAGTGTTAGTTGATGAAATCCAAACAACCCCACCCCCACCATTGAGTGGGGGTCCACATGCACTGCCCCCCGCACTTACTGTCACAGCCATACCATCATGTTGGCATTATTCAGTGTCATCTCATCATTAGAGGAGGCCATAAGGGCCTGAAAAATCCTCTAAATTAGAGCCCGATGGGAGTTGAGCCCCTCATTTAATGCGATCTAACAAGGCATCTTTTACCACAAGACCATGACCTCATCTACTATGACATTAATAATAATTGTATTAAAATATTTTTAATAATGTTTAAAACTATTATTAATTATAAAACTGAATATTTATTTATTATTTTGAAAATTTTTACTAGTATTTAAAAACATTAATAACTATATTTCAATTAATATAGGATTATTTCAATATATTATGATTTAATGTTAAATTTTTTATCAACTATATTTAAAATAATAATAAATTATTTTTATTATAAGAAATATATATAAATTACATATGTAATGATATAATATTTTTTTATCAACTACATGAAAAACCAAGAAAATGTATGTATGCTTTTCATAGTATAATATCAATTATAAAACTATAAAATTAAAAGTTAATATTTAATAATTATAATTAAGTATATTTAAAATTGGAATAATATATAGATATATTATTATTACCAAGTATATATATGTATATGTTATTTTTATTGTACGCAAAAAATAAAACTAGTTGTTATTTATATTTAAAAATGATTAACTAAATTTAAACTTTTATTATTTATATAAAATGAAAATTTTTATAACATATCATTAGTTATAAAATTTACGAATTTTTATATTAAAATATAATTATATGTATAATTATAAAAATTGTAATACCTCAAGATTTTATAGTATGCCTTTTTTTAAGTTAATCTTTTTTATAGCTTACGTTGCACGCAACACCCAACTTAACCGTACAATGAAATTTTATTATAAACTAGCTGTTAAATTAGAGAGAATAAATAGTATTAAATATATTATTACTTTTATATATATTCCCATTTTTTTACATTCATACAATATATTTTATAGGCATAATATAAGAATGAATCCAATTTTACGCATTAAAAGACTATATTTTTCTAGAGTTAGGTTTTTTTCCTTCTAATAGAGCACTTGTATTAAAACTAAATATTGTAACTTTTATAAGTTAAATTTGAAAAAATAACATTCATTTTTGAAAGTGGTACATCCAAATTTAATTTGGTTTAGTTTTTTAAAATTTTATGATATGTTTTATTTTTTTGATAAATAGTAAAAAATACTACATTTTAATTGAAAAATAACATTTCATCTAAATAATTGATGATATTAAATTATATTTTAAATTGATATTAATATAAAAAATAGATAAATAATACATCTATTAATTTAATTAAATTCATTTAAATGTTTTTTATATTGAATGTGGATATAAAATCATTTCAATCTTTTACATGTTTTCACTTTATTAAAACTTTTTCTCACCCCTCAATAAGATTAATTTAAAATTAATTTTAGACAGTTTTTTGTTTTGAATTTTAAAAAATAGATTCCATATTTTTAATTAGAAGTTCCAAATTTAGTAAATAGGTCCCTCTTATTTTTGGAAAATACAAATAGTTTATTTTTTTTAATTTTTATTACCACGGTTATGGGTAAATCGGGTAATTAAGAGTAAAAATAATATTTTAAATATTATAAAATTTCCATAAAACATGTACTAATTTTATTGGATGAGTTATTTTAACCAAAAAAAATTTTTTGGCTGATTTTATGACCTCCTTTTGCCACTTGGATGACTTGAATCCTTTTTTATGTTATTATTTCTAAGGAAAGTAAAATATGTCATAATCATGTGTTTAATAAGTGTTTCTTTTTTATTATGAGGTTATTAAGAAGTTATATTAGACTGTAAATTCTCATTTGAAATATGAAATTTTTATCATCTTTATTTTAATCTATTTTTAGTTTTTACAGAATAGATAATTAAATTAAAGGCTTTCACAATGATGATGTAGTAATTTTTTAATTAATGGACATATCAAATAAACTTTATTAAATATTAAAATAAATATAATTTGATATAATTAATTTCATAAAATAATTTACTAGATTAATTTTACAAGTTATTGATGAGTTAAAAGGGTTGGTTCGAATATATCTTATTGTTATGATATTTTTAAAATGGAAAGTAATGAATATTGAAAAAATTGACATTAATGATATTTTAAAATAAATGATATATTATTAAATGAATTAAAGTTCATAATAATATAAAAAAATGAAGTTATTGGGATAAAGTTCAAAATTTTCTCCATAAAAAATTTTTTGGGCATTTTATAGTTACTATATTAACCATTAAAGAGTAAAAACACATATTTTCATGGTAAGAGAAAAAGGGTTTAAATAAGGGTTAAAACCAAAAGATAAGGTTATGAATTTGACCTAAACCTGTATAAAAATTATTTTATGAGATAATTTAAACCCATAATCATATAATATTATAATTAACTCACATTTAATCCATTTTTAATTGAAAATTAATTTATATTCATTTAATATTTTGAGAGTTTCCAAAAGAGCCCCTCAACCTCAATTATGAAAGGGAACCTCCTCCCTCACTTAGTCACACAACATTGAGCCCTCTATCTAGACCAAACCCTTCCCATTTATCTTTCTAAAATACTTAGTCAATTTTTTGAGAAACTTTTATTCTGAAAATACAAACCCTATAACCCTTAATAAGAGACCTAAAGGAATCTCATCAAAGAAGAGGTAATTCTTTTTAACCAAATCATCCATGTTCATTTATTCTTCTAATTCCCCTTAATTTGTTGTTTCAAAGATAAATTAATAAATATAATATCATATATATTCTGGGATATTATTATGATAATGGTACATGCATAATCTACATTTTATCCATCGTACAAAAAAACAAAAGTACCACCTGTGTGTGCGTACAGCTCACCGTCTCCATGTCGTGGTGTAGTTTTTTTCATCACTAGTTTACATGGATGGGTATAATGATATAAATAATGGATATATATAATAAATATGATATTATATTGATTCTTTAAAAAATTAATATACCATACACTTCCTTCCCCTTTCATAGGATGCCAAGATGTATATTATGATAGACATGCAAGGATAAGCTAAGAGAATAATGGTGTTCTTAAAGGAGTAATTATGTTGTATTTTATATTTTCAATTGTAATGTATGTTTCAAATATGTATCTAGTTTTTTGAAACTAATAATCTATTTGATACTTTGGGATGTTATTCACTGTATGGTATTTCAATGTAATAAAGTAACCACCAACTATGGGCTACTGGGGTTGGGGTCTTTACAGTTGGTATGAGTTGAAGTTTAATAGAATCCTTAAGAACTAGATTTAGGAAAACATAGATTAGATAATGAAACCTTATTATAGAATTTGGTAATATATCCAAATAAATAAATATTATGATTTAGAGATTAGTTATACCTAAATTTTCAATTTAGGTTATGTGATTTTATAGTTTTTACATTATACATTATGTTTCATACAATTATGATCTAATATAGTACATTACATTATTTATAAATTTCACCTATAGAAAGGAATGGAAACAATATCAATGCACATAATCCATGTAGGGATTTCCCTCATAAAAATTATAATGATGTTGGAGCTAGAGCTGCAATTTTTTTAACAACTTATAATTATATTGGGATAGATTAATAAGGTTATAAACAATAACCTTACTAGTATATAGCATCCTGACCCACAAAATGAAGGGAAAATGTTAGAACATTTCCTGAGACAACAACTTCCATTATTTAATGGGACTATAAATCCATTTTTAACTGAGCAATGGATAAGTTCCCTGTAAAATATATTTCTCACGTTGGAAAGTAATGAAATGGAGAAGGTTATCATGGCATTTTATCATCTCTCGGGAGATGTAGATCAATGGTGTTTGTTGATTCAAAACATGAAAGATGATAAAGAAATAGAAATCATGGAATGGAAGGATTTTAAGGAAATTTCTTATAAAATATTTCTCTTCTGAATAGAAAGTTGATATAGAGAGACAATTCTTGAGTCTAAGGAAAAAGGAGGATGAGAATGTTGCTAAATATGAATTCAACTTTACAAAGTTGTAAAGGCATTCTATGGACTACATACACAATCCAAAGAGTATTATTGACTATTTTTTTGATGGGATTAAACCAATTTTCTGAAGGGAACTGGTCTACCAAAATTTCTCATCATACTAAGATATAGTCTCATGTGTTATCAAGATAGAGAAATAATTATCTAAGTCTTAAGACATTAAGGGAGAGAAATATAAAAATATAATTATGGAGAAATATAATGATAAAGGGAAAATGGGGGAAAATAATTTCCCACATATGATAATTATGGAAAGAAACACCTTGGTACTTTCTTAAAGGGAATGGGAGTTTGTTACAAATGTGAAGACAAAGGTCACTAGGTTCGTTATTATAAGGGAAAGAAAGAATCTCGTACTATGTACTGCTTCATTTTTAAGGAAATGGGGCACTATTAAAACAAATTCCCCATGCATAAAGGAAATATATCTCAATTTATGTAAAGGTATTAAGTTCATGCTTATCCTGTTACTACAGTTAAAGAGGAATGATTAATGTGATTTTTTTTGGATTCAAGAATTATTTTGTAAAATTATTTTATCAAAGATATTCTAGTTATAATAATTATGAGATATATAAGGATTGTACTAAATTACTTATTCTTTAATTATTATAAAGAATATGTTGAATGGTGCCAATAACCAGGAAAAGTGATTTTGTTGAAAGCTGATCTTTTGGAAGGGTCATATAAGGCCTCGTCCTTAAACATTACTTAATCCTAAGATAAGTCAACAATTGACTTTAATTCGATTTAAGGATATTTTTCAGGTTTATAGTGTTAGATAATTAGGCCATAACTCATACATAAAAACTTAAATATTACAATTTTATACTTCTACTCAATATCCATTTTTTCATAAAACAAAAACTCTTTAAAAGGAAACATGGTATCGTTTCATGTTTTAATAGTATAACTTTTCCTTGATCCCATCCTGGACTATATTATTCTTTTAATTCTTTTAAAAAACATTTCAAAACTTGGGATGAGCTTAAAAATCTTAGTAAGGGATACACAAAGATAGAAAATTGTTAGCCTTTGGAAAACATGAAAACCATGAATACTTTATCAAAAAGTAATACTTTTCACCTTTAACAAGTAGTAAATATACTTCACCAAATATAATCTCATTGATTACCCTTTTTGTAACCAAAATATTACCATAAATACCATATAAATTAAAATATAACATATAAAGGTAACTTGGTACATAAACATACATAAAAGGAATAATAATATGGTCGACTTCCACACATATCACTAAATGGAATAGTCATACAGCTACCTTCCATACCCAATGCATTAGAGGTTATAACATAACCACCCATCCTTGGTTTATCACGGAACCACCCATCTTTGGTTTATCATATAACCACCCATATTTTTTTTATCACATAACCAACCGTCAAATGTCCAAGTACTATTATATAATCATAACACATAAAAGATTTCAATTGTTAATTTTTCACTCATAAAATTTCATTTTTAATCATAATAAATCATTTCTAGATATTGAAATAGTAAATCCACTTTCAAAACCATTTTCAAAACAAAAATACCCAAAAAGGTAATAAGGGGTATCTTTTCTTTTTAAAAACATTAAGGCTTATAGAGGAAGACAAATATAAAATAACGACTATGGAAGTGGAGAATTCATTGTCACTGCATACATTAAAAACATTATTTTTTGTCATTTAGTAAAATGCTTCGTAGAAAAAATATTCCCTTTGAAAAAAAAGTCAATGGGGTTTATTATAAACCATATATAATAAGGTCATGTATAATTTAAAATATGCCTCAATGAAAGAGAGATTAAGACGAAGTCCATTACAGAGATTGTATCATTAGATTAAGGATATATCAATTACATGGTTCTGTGTGAAAAATATAAATATCTTCAATATAAGTGGATATTTAGTGTAAAACAATCATAGTTCATTTACACATATTTTGGGAAAAATCCAATGACATGGATATTTAACTCAGTGAATGGTTATTGAGTTAAGATTTCTCTTACCTTGAGCCCGGCTCATCATGTTCAATATTTATATTCCTACATAATGAACTTATGTTTATTTATAATTTATTGAGGACTTTTTTTAAGTTTATTATTCCTTTTATATCACTTATTACCATGTTATGAAAATTATATAATTATTTAAGTTCATATCGGTAATTTTGTCAATATTCAGTACTTGAATCAAAAATGAAATTGTTTGGATGTAACTTGTCCATATAGTCAAAATTTCATCATCTATATAATATTATTATTCAGGATTTAAATATCATATATATCTGGTATATATGTATTTATTATGTCTATAATATTTGGAGAAAATAAATGAAATGCACCGTTCATGGAGACAGTGGGTCGTACGTATGCAAGAATGCTACATTCATTTCATTTTCATATTAAAATAATGAAAACTAAATGATAAATAGGTACATTTTAATATATTTTATATATGTTATATAAGTTCATTAACTCCATAATTTATATTTTCCATTTATGGAATTAACGATTCATATCACTTTGAGGAGCCGGTAGTCCACACTTCCTCAAATAAAATTATTATAATTACAGTTTATGGACAGCATAAAGGTATGTTGTAAATAAAAATTAAAAAATAATATAGAAAATATAAATATAATATATATCATATATAAACACATTTCCATCATAATGACCACCATGATAGGTGGTAGGAGAAAATTGATCAATCATTATTTCGTGAGGTAGTAGTTTTTCATACATAGAAACAGTATGCTCATATCCATTAGATGAAGGTGTGTGTAAATTTAGTTTGAATATTTATCATAAAAACATTCTAGTATATTGAGGATACTGGTTTTGTTATGTAATCCTAGAACAATAAGAGGATATGCAGTGGAGAAGGAAAGTAAAGGATAGGATCTTGAGAGAAGACACTACCTCTAAATCAGGTAAGCCATTTAGATTTGAGCCAATAGGCTTTCTTGAATTGCCTTCTGCCCAATTTAATGATTCTAGGGGGAATGGATGTATGTTGGGATTTTATTTGAGCATAATTTGGATTAACCAAGGGGCATGATAGGTGTGAGTAATTGGGTAGAGGTGGTGGCCTTTTATAAGAGGGAGGAGGGGCACTTTACTAAAGTCTTGAAATATTATTTTATTAAAAATTTATTTTCGAATTATAATAGCTCCAAAGTGATATAAATATAGTTTAAGATGATCATGTATCTGAATCCTCTCAACAAATATTTTTTAGATAAGTCCAGTACCTAAAATTCTTTTATCTTTAACCCTTGGTTAAAAACATTAACTCTTACCATGTCTTCTTGAATTTTCATAATATATGGTTACTATAGTTACTATAAAATTATAATAGAACCATAATTGGATCATTAATGATATTTTTAACATTATATAAGTCATTTTTCCGATTATTAGATTTTTAGGACTATTATATCATTTAATAAAATATTATTTTTTTTAAACTCGTTTATGTCAGTTATAACACTATCTAGTAATTGATTTTTTTTTAAGTCATAAAAATTTTATTCCTTAGAACCGAAGGAATTAACTCATCCCTAACATGTCAAATTCATCCTAATAATTCTTTTATTTCATAAAAATGTTAAAATTTCATTTATTTTAAATTTTATAAAATCATTTATTTGAATCTTTCATTAATAAGGTAATCACGCCATCATCATTGTGTCATAAATAAATATATTTATATAATGTATAACAATTATAAATAAAATACCATGATGTAGGAAGTATTTTTATCTTTTTAATGACTATTTATAGTTAAATAGATAAATTATATAACCCCACCTTAAAATATTTTTAGAAAAAAGATGCATGTTTATGTCAAATTTCTCTTTAAATTAATTATTATAACATATCATTTTCATTCCCAAGTTGCTCCCAAATTCCAAAAGTTAGGCCTTAGGATGATCATGTTCAGATATATCTCATCCAATTGGATTAAGAAACATTTTATGGTAGTTTATATTATTATGATATTATGTTTTACCTTTATTTACCATATTTTCCATCTAATGATGTTAAATAAAAATAATTACTGAAGAAATTTTTCATAATTTCCAAAATAAAAGATACCTAATTACACAATTTGGAAATTCTTATTAAAAATATGGAATCCATTTTTTTCAAATTCAAAACACATAGTTAGCATAAATTAATTTAAAATTAATTCATGTTGTCAATACCAAAAACTGTGTTTTTAAGAAGTAAAAACTATCAAAAGATTTTCATGTGTTTAAGTCTAATTTCAATGTAAAATTAATTTAAATGAAATAAATTGGATTAAATGATAAAAAATTATTCCAATTATACTTTAAAACTAAATAAAAGGACAATATAACTTTATAAATAAATGAGGTGAAAAGGAAGTTTTGAATTAAAATGAATTATTTTTCACAATTAATTAAAATGTGAATTTTATCAAAAAATAAAAAAAATTAAACCAAAGTAAATATAAATGTCCCTATTATAAATAAGAAGTTTATTTTTTCAAATAGAATATATAAAAGTGAAAAAAAAACTAGATTTAAAAAGGGTTTTCCATCAAAAGGCGGTAAAACGCCCTTTTAAAAATGTTAGAATATTTTATTCTTAAAACTGGATTAATTCTCATTTTAAGGCTCTCAAATTTATTAGAAAATTGTAAAAACATTTATTAAATATGTATAATAGTATTTTAGTTTTTTTATTTATTCCTTCAAATAAAATGACTAGGCGTTAACTACCATTTAAAATAATTATATTATTATTGTATTATTTTTTGATATAACTCAATGTTGTGTGCAACATAATCTTTTGGAGAAACATATTGTTATGTGTTGAGTATGCTATCTGAAAAAGAATCCCCTTTAATATAAAATTAATATCTTATTCCTGAATATTAATAGATACGAAAAGGAAATATTCTATAAATACTTGGGATGCTACATCATTCCCTCATTTTGGAAATTGCATCACCGCAATTTTATTTACTTATCAAATAAGATGGGGAATTTATCCCTCGTAGAATTTTCAGATTCCCACATTTCCTCTTCAACAATTTTTTTTCACAAAAACTTTACCTAATCAATCACCTTATTCCACAACATTCTCTATCTATGGTTAATAATCTGTACTAGTTTTTTCACATAAGAAAGATTATTTTCCAACTAAACTACCTCTGGACTCAAAACATGACATGGATCGGGAATATACTTTCTCAACATTGAAACATGGAAAATATTGTGTACCTAGGATAAACATGGACTTAAATCCACCTGGTAGGAAACTGGTCAAACTTTCTCTAGTATTTTATAGTTTCCAATGAACCATAGACTTAGATTTCCCCTCTTACAAAAACGTATCACGCTTTTCCATAGATAAACTTTTAGAAAGACATTATCACCTACCTCAAAAAAAGATCCTTCCTATTGTTATATTCATAAATTTTCTGGCTACTCTGAGTTGTCCTCATGTGGTTCTGAATCAACTGAACCCTTTCTACCATCTCCTCTTTCAATTCTATTCAACTTCCTTTCACCTACTTCATCCTAAAAAATATGTAGTTCGATACCACTTTCCATATAATGCTTTAAATGGTGGCATCTGTATACTAGAATGAAAACTGTTATTATAAGGAAACTCAACCAAAGAAAGATTTTGATCCAAACTTCCTTGTTAATCCATTGAACAAGAACGTATCATATCCTCTACGATCTAAATTTTTTATTCAGACTACTCATCTGATTGAGGATGAAAAGTTGTAGTGAAATATAATTTAGTTCACAATGACTTCTGAAGGTCATTCCAAAAGTTAAAAGTGAACCTGAGATCATGATTAGATACAATGAAGATAGGAACTCCATGTAACTTAACTATACCTTTAAGATAAAACTGAGAAATTTGATCTAGAGACAGAGTATATTGAATATGATGAAAATGATTAGATTTAGTCAGTCGATCAACAATAACCGAGATTTCATTGTTACCTTGGGATGTCTTTGGTAATCCCACTATGAAGTCTATAGAAAAATTTTCCCATTTAAACTCTAACAATGGAAAAGGATGAATCATTCCTTTCAGTAACTCCCATTCTTCTTTAACCTATTAGTAAGTCAAACACTTCAAATTAAAGTCAGCAATATCTCTTTTCATTCCGTCCCACCAATAATACTCTTGAAGATCTTTGTACATCTTGGTACTACTCGGATGAACTAAAAATAGAGAACTATGAGCTTTTCATAACAACTATTTCTTTAATTGTGAATCACAATCCATGCATAATCTCTTTATAAACCTCAAAACACAGTCTTTATCAATGTTAAATTCAGGTAACTTACCCTTCTGAACCAATTCTAACTTTTTCTACAACTCACTGTCTTCTTTCTATGCTTGCTTAATTCTATCTAATAGATATGATTTCACTACCACCTAAAACAAAATAGAGTAATTACCTATACCAACAACTTCCAATCCAATATTCATCAAATTGATAACTAAAGGATCTTATTCTGAATGTATCATGGTTAATGTAGCATTACTCAATTGACTCAAAGCATCAGCCACTTTATTTTCACTTCCTGGATGATAATGAATCGTGCAATCATAATCCTTGATTAATTCCATCCATATCCAATGCCTTAAGTTTAATTCTTTCTGAGTGAACATATAATTCAAACTTGTGTAATCAGTATATATTTCACACTTTACACCATAAAAATGATGCCTCCAAATTTTTAATGCAAAAACAACAATAGATAATTCCAAATCATGTGTAGGGTAATTTAACTCCTGAGGTATCAACTGACATGAAGCATCATCAATTACCTGATCATTCAATATTAGGACACAATCGAGTCCTTTCAATGATGCATCATTGTAGATAATAAATTCATTATTCTTGAAAGTCGGTTCTAAAACTTGAGCATTTACCAATATTATTTTATATTCCTAAAAACAATCATCACATTATTTTTTCCAAATGAAATTAACTCCCTTAAATGTTATAAAAATTAGTGGCCTACATAACTGAGAACATTTTTCAAAAAACTGTTCCTAATAACCCACTAATTTAAGAAAACTACAAATATTTGTGATATTGGTAGGTCTTGGAAACTCTTCAACAACTTGTTTTTTAAAAGGGTTAATAGTTATGACATATTTAGAAAAAAATATGACCAAGGAAAAAAAATTCAATCAAAATTCACTCTTACTAAACATTTCATATATATATTTTCTCTTAAGGTTTGAAAAACAATCCTTATATGACTCTCATGTTCCTCCAAGATTTTAGAATATACCAAAATATCATCTATACTCACAACCCCAAACTGATAAATTCTGGTTCTAATCATATTAGGATACTAATTTTAAAGGTTACATCCCTTTGTATGCATTCCCAGCTTAGCTCCCTCGTTTCCTCTCCAGAAAACCATTTTGAATGAACATATCTTAGATGATGAAATGTGGTAATCTTCAAATGCTATATCATTTCAATTTGACCATGAAGTAAAAATATTTTATGGATATTCTATTAACAATATTCTAACTCCTGAAGTTATTTAAACCGACCTTTGATTCCAACTATAAGGCCCCAACCTTAAAAATTACTTAATCTTAAGATCAGTCAAAAATTGACTTTAATTCACTTTGAGGATCTTTTTAGGTTTAGATTTTTAGATAATTACACCATAAATCATACATAGAAACTTAAATATTACAAGTATACACTTCTAATCACTATTCGTTTTTTCATAAAACAAAAACTTTTTAAAAATAAACATTGTATCGTTTCATGTTTTAATAGCATAAATTTTCCTAGATCCCATCTTTGACTCTATTCTACTTTATGTCCTGTGAAAACATTTCAAAACTTGGAATTAACATAAAAAGCTGAGTAAGTGATATAAAAAGAAGTAAAACTGTTAGTATTGGGAAAACATTAAAACCATGAATACTTTATCATAAAGTAATACTTTTCACCTTTAAGAAGTAGAAAATATACTTCACTAAATATAAGCTCTTTTATTTCCCTTTTTGTAACAAAAAGATTACCATAAGGCCCATATAAAGAAACATATAACATATAAAGGTAACTTGGGACATAAAAATACTTAAATGGAAGAACCATACGGTCGACTTCCACACATATCACTCAATAGAATAGCCATAAAGCCACCTTCCATACCCCGTGCATTGGAGGTTATAATGTAACCACCCATCTTTGGTTTATCACGGAACCACCCATCTTTGGTTTATCACATAACCATCTATCTTTGGCTCATCACGTAACCACCCATCAAATTTCCAAGTACCATTATATAATCATAACACATAAAAGATTTCTAATATCAATATTTCAATCATAAAATTTTATTTGAAATCACAATAAATCATTTCCAGATATTGAAATAGTAAATCCACTTTCAAAAACTATTTTCAATTCCAAAACACCCAAAAATCTAATAAGTTATTTCTTTTATTTTTAAGAACATTAATGCTTATATATGAATCCATATTTCAAATAATGGTTACGACGATAGAGAAGTTTTTGTCGCCCCATACATTAAAAACATTCCTTTTTTCGTTTATTAAAATAATTCTTAGAAAAAATATTCCCTTTGAAAAGAAGTCAAAGGGGTTTATTATATACTATATATAAGAAGGTTGTTTATAAATTAAAATATTCATCAATAAAATAGATATTGAGATGAAGTCCCTTACAAAGATCGTATCATTAGATTAAGGAGAAATAAATGACATAATTTTGTGTCAAAAATATAAATACACTCAATATAAGTGTACATTCCATGTAAAACAATCATATTACATTCACACATATTCTTGGATAAACAAAACCAATGACATAGAGATTTAACTCAATAAATGGAGATTGAGTTAATATTTCCCTCACCTTCTACCAAACTTATCACGTTCAATCGTTATGTTCCAGAATAATAAACTTAGGTTAATTTATAAATTCTTGAGGACATTTTTCAAGTTTATTATTCCTTTTATATCACTTATTACCATGTTACAAAAATTACATAATTATTAAAGTTTATATCGGTTGTTTTGTTGATATTCGATACTTTAGTTGAAAATGAACATGTTTTGATGTAACTTTTCCATATATTAAAAAATCCATCATCTAAATAATATTATTGTCAATTATTTAAATATGATATATATCTAGTATATATGTATTTATTATGTCCATAATATTTGGAGATATAAATGAAATTCATCGTTCATGGAGAAGGTAGGTCGTACATACGCGTGAATACTACTTTCAATTCTTTGTCATATTAAAATAATGAGAACGAAATGATACATAGGTATATTGTAATATATTTTATATATGTTACATATTTTCATTAACTTCATCATTTAAATGTTCCATTTTTGGCATTAACGAGTCATATCACTTTGAGGGGGTGGTAATCCACACTTCCTTAAATGAAATTATCATATTTACTATTTATGGAAAGCATAAATGTAACACCCTGAGATTTTATGAGAAATATATTTTTTATGTATTATTTTATATGGAACACCAAAGGAATTATTCACTACACACAACACTAGCTTGTCTTGTGTTACACGGAATCGTGATTATCCTCGATAGCGTGTGTAGTACGCAATACCGGGTTTCACTAAAAAATGATATATTGTTATTATGGACTAGCCGTTATGAATAGTATTAACTAAATTTTTAATTTTATAACATTATTATTAATCTTACACATTTTCTAGAACATCATATGAGAACAAAATAAATTTTACGGGTAAAATAAGTATTTTTCAAAAAATGCAATTTTGTCGCCTTTTGATGGCGTACCCACATTAAATCTAGTTTTTGATATGATTATAAGTTCAATTTGACAAAATAAAATTCTTCTTTGGAATCAGGATATAAAAATTTACTTTGGATAAATTTTTCATCTTATTCTGATAACTTTCATATTTTAATGAATAGTAAAAACATGCTATATTTTAATTAAAAACAACTTTTTTCATCGCAATACATTATATGGTTAAATTATAATATTGAATGGTGTTACAGTATAAATAGAATATATTTTTACCATTTAATATAATGTATGTTATTACCATTAATTTTACATTGAATTCATAGGTAAAAACATTTCAATCTTTGGCAATGTTTTAACTTTTAAAACTCATTTTCTTAACAATGGGATTAATTTTAAATTAATTACTGCAACTTCTGTGTTTTGAATTTTGAAAAATGGATTCCATATTTTAATTCAGTGGGTCCAAATTATGTTAATAGGTTACTTTTATTTTTTTTATATTATGAATAGTAACTACGATAATTTTTATTTACTGCAGTTAAAGGTAAATCGGGTAATTAAGGGTAAAAATAAGATTATAAAATTACCCTAACACCTGCCAAAATTCTATTGGATGACTAAAATTTGACCCATATCAGCTAAGTTTCGGAATAGATTCATTTTATGGACTTTTTACCATAAAAATAATTTAATTATTTTTAAAACCAAAGAAAGTGACAACATGTCACTCTCTTAAATATTATAAGTTTAATAGTTTTAATTTAGTGATAAACTTCATGAAACTTTGAACATGAATAGTATCCAGAAATGTAATAAAATTATCTACATCATGTGAATTTATTTAGAATTTTTAGGGATTAAATAATTATCATTAAAGGTGACACAATAATAATGTTGAAATTGTTTTATTGATTGAAATATCAAATAAATGTTTTAAAAATATTAAAATAAATATTATATGAACTATTTAATGTTATCAAAGAATTTTATAGATAAATATGACATTTTATGAATCTATTTAATCTTTTATTTCGAACATATCATCTGTGTGGATTTTATTTAAATTCAAATAAATGAATAGTGTCAAAATTGACACTATTGTTATTTTATAAAAATAACATAATATAAAATTGTTTAAAAATCACAAAAATATTTAAAAATTATAAATTAAAATTTATGTGGTCTAAAATTTCATAAATATCTAATTATGGAAAATTCACAACATATAAATAATTATTTATAACAATTTAAAATTAAGAATCTTATTACCACAAATAAAATTAAATAGATTAAATAAGGATAAATCAAGTTGATAGGGTTTAAAATAAATTTCCAACATGTGTAAATTTCATTTTTTTGATGAAATTACAACCCTATATATCTAATATTCAAATATGAGTCATTTTTGGAGGTTTTTAAGTTGGTTTTTATTTATTATAAATTAATATTTTTGAGGTTTCCAAAGGTGTCCCTCTCCTCCCTTATAAAAGGGAACCTCCTCCCTCTCCTCTTCACACAAATTTGAGCCTTCAAGTTCGGCCAACCCCTGACCATTTCACTTCTACACTTCCATAGAAACCTACTAGAGGTTCTGGTCTTCTTAAAAGACCAACTTTAGTACCCTAAGAGGAGGTTAAGAGGAGGCGCGTCGAAGAAGAGATAATCTCTTCTACCAGTTCTTTCAAGTTTCATTATTCTTATAATTCCTCTTCTTTAGTTATTCCATTACAAAGTAATAACATAAGTATAACTAATATACTTATATATTATTATAAATATTAAACAACCCCATTTCACCTTCTATCCATCCTATAGAAAACGAAATCACCGCGTGTGCGTACATACGGAATACCGTCTCCACGCCGTGGTGTAATATATTTTTCCACCACCCCCTTACTTGAATGGGTATAATGGTGTAAATAATAACTATATATGGTTATTATAACATGATAATAATTCTGAGATATTATATCATCCACTAAAGTTCCATTCAATAATAATGGGAACGCTATCATCGCTCGTGCGTACGTACGGATTACAATCTCCACGACGCGATGAGATTCATTCTTCATGTTAACCATTCAAGAATGATTATAAATTATATATAATGAATAATAATGATATATATGAAATAATAATGCTACTGGATTTATGTATATATATATATATATTCTATCTACTTACTTCCATTCAAGTCAATAAGGAAAGGAAAATAGCATTCATGCGTACGTACGGCCTACCATCTCCATGAATGGCGTGTTTCATTTCATTTATCTATCTATTATATATATATATATATATACTGAATATATATGATATATAAATCATGTCTTACATTATGGAAGTAAGTAAATCATGATATAATTAATAATAATATCAAGAACAAAAATTCCAAACATGTACGTTAAATGAAAAGATTTTACCCAAAACGCTGCTTTAACATGGAATTGACAAAAGAACGGGTAATATAAAGTCATAAGTGAATCATATATGATATCATAAATATAATTATGGTACTGTTACATGTTAATAATATGTTTAAACCCACTATACAGGAGTCTCAGACACATACGAAAGATATTGGACATAAGGTAAGGGAAAATCTCACAATCTCATTATTATCTAAGATTGTTTATACTTCAGAATTTACTGGGGAATATTTATCATCCACATCCATGTTTCCTAAATATCTAATATTATTTCTATCCTCCTAAAATTTTTTAAATCCAATTTTACCTATTGGTGAATTTTTAGTAAAATATATGAAAGGAATCGTTTTTCATTTTTAGTACGAGATACTTTTTGACCTTTCTGGACAAAGTACGAAAAGAATGTTTTTTAACTATTACACCATGAATGGACTTTTATGATTTCATAGAACATTATTTAAATGAAGCTTCCTTTACATGTTTTTCAAGTTTATTTTTAATTAACTTCTTTTAGTTTAAAATTGTATGACATGTTAAGAAAGGAAAAAAAAATTGAAGTAGGAAGGATATTTTCCTCAAGAATGGAGTTCAAGTGTTTTATTAAAATTATTTTCCATATAAGATAATATAGGGTTCTGTTTTTATACCTATTATTAAATTTATTTGATTATGTTATGATGGAATTATTTTTATGAAGTCCTTTTATCTTATATGGATTATGTTGTGATGGCATGATGTTTAAGAATCCCATTTTTATTACATGGGTTGTGCTATGATATATGATTTATGATTTTGTGGCACACATAAGAATGGTTTAATTATGAGATGGGTGGGACCTATATATACCTCCAGTGAATTGGGTAAATATTTATATCTCATGAGATAGAAATGGCTGGAACAGAAAGTTAATCTGGTTCATTGATACAGGATTGGAACGAGGATTGAACTCGATTCAGTAAGGGACTTTGTCCACTATGATGGTCTTGGAAGCAATGCCTTGGATACTATGGAAATCATAACATGTGCTTAATGGTTTCCACAATTACATGTTTTATTCCCATGTTATTTTATCATGGTTAATGTTACTTTTTTATATATGCCTTATGCACTGCCAAGATTTATGTCATTACTCATGATTTTGATATTTTATGTTCATGTTCTTACGTTCAAATGTTTAGGGATTGTTTTATGTCCTCCATGTTTACCCTTACTGATCATTTGAGCTCACCCTTTTAATGTTTTCTTTTCCCCAAGATATAAATAATGGTTTTAGGTAAGAAAACCAAAGTGGAAGATCTTTATGGGAGATGTTTAAGATCTTTCACCATGATTAGAAGATTATGTTCTGAGTTTCCAAAGACACTAAACTAATATGGTCTTTGGGAGTTTGTTTTGATAATGCATTAAGTATTCCACAAAAGTAATGTAATGTCTATGTACATCAAGCTTTGGGTCACTATAATTGGTATCAGAGCGAAGGTTTAGTTAACCTTTGGAAACTAGGATGCAAAAACTTTAGTGAAATACCTAGAGATATTTATAAGGTATGTCTAGGGATGTATCTAAGGATAAGTATACATATGGGTAGTGGTACTATAGAATAAAGACACACTACTGGAAATGTGACCTTTCCCAACACTTCTATACCCCCTTTACCAACGGCTTGGCCAAACCGTTGGGAAAGCCAACTTTGTGGCCACTTTTCCCAACAGTTTGGGCAAACCGTTGGGAAAAGTCCACTTTGTGGCTACTTTTCCCAAAGGTTTTTCCAAACCGTTGGGAAAGGGTAGGCTTTCCCAACGGTTTGGAAAAACTATTGGGAAAGGTCCAATTTGTGGCCAATTTTCCCAACGGTTTTGGCCAAACCATTGAGAAATCCTACCCTTTCCCAACGGTTTGGCCAAACCGTTGGGAAAGGTCCAATTTGTGGCCACTTTTCCCAATGGTTTCTCCAAACCATTGGGAAAGGTCCCCAATATTTCAACATCCCTTCCAAGATTCCAGGGACCTATACCAACGGTTTTATACCAATGGTTTTGACAACTGTTGGTATAGATCCTTTGATTTTTTAGCAGATCCTCTTAACCAGAACATTCTATAAATCAAAATTTAAAATAATTATGATAATATATATATATATATATATTTATGAAATTATTTTCACAAAAGTCATGTTAGTTTAGTGGTTAGGTCGTTCAATGATAAACTGGAGGTCCTGGGATCAAATCCCAGCGAATGTTTTTTTTGGAAATACATATACCAACGGTTTTAAGGAACCGTTGGTATAGATTTTCATATTACTTATACCAACGGTTTTCAAAACCATTGGTATAGGTATATACCAATAGGTTTCCAAAAACCGTTGGTATAGACCTATCCCAACGGCTTACTTGCCTACAGTTCTCCAAACTGTTGGTATAGGCTATACCAACGGTTTAGAGGCCTTTACCAACTGTTCCAAACCGTTGGTATAGGTTAGTTTTCCAGTAGTGACACATCTAAGGATAGTTACACTATTGTTTTTCCTAAATTATTTGAAAGTATATGTTGAATGGTACTGGTAACCATGAAAGGTTATTTAGATATTTTTGGAAAGTAGATTATATGAACATAATGAGAGGATAAGGAGATAATGAGATGTTTTATAGTATTATTGAGCTCATGAATGATGTACGGACAATGTGATATTATTGTTTGAGTATATAGAAATTTTGGGATTTTGGTATGTGGAAAGAGTTAACTTTTGACAGAATTCATGTTTTCACTAAGGTTCTATGGTAATTTATGTTTCAAGAGAATACATGATTAAGGTATTCACATGTTTGGAATGTGACCAACAAGATATATCGTATGATAAATGATGGTATTCACATGCTTGGTTGATGAAATTTATAGTAATCATTTTCTTTATACTATGAGCTTGGATAGAAGTATTTTGGATAAGCCTAAATATTTGAAATGGATTGAGTTGAACATCAGATAGTATTGTTTAAGGATATAAATTTTTTTCGATATTATTTCTGGAATGTTATAATAGTGTAGTTTTAGAAAAAGGAAAACCTACAGGATGGGTGACAACCCGTCACGTCAGACAAGGTTGTGGGAATTGAACCCACAACCAAAGTGTGATAGGCCTTTATCACCTACCACTGGCCTACAGGAAGTCCCTGGTTAGTATAAATTAGTTTTATTTTATTAAGTGGTATGATCGTTGAAGTATGAGTCCATTTTTTGGAATCAATTATGGTTAATCTCACCATAGATGGACTTATGTATATTTAATAACTTTTTTAAACTTTTTGAGACAGATGGAATAACCTATCATTCTATCGCATGATCTGCTAATATTTCAAGAAGTACAAATTCAACTTCATTTCTTTAAATAAGAGATGAAGTGGATATTGTTCAGGGAATGACCAATGATGATATTACACTGAAATCAAGTAAGTATTTATCCTTGTGAAAAAATTTATCAACATTAGGGAAATGATCTTGAAAAAAAAAATGTTGTCCTAGTGCCCTCACATCTGATTAATCCGATGGTACCTTAGATCATCACAAATTTATGACTTTGGGATTGTTGGATTTTTTATAGCCATGTCCTCTACCACTCTCCATCAGAACTTGACGGTTATATTTCTCTTCCATATTTATATTTTCAGCTATGTTTTTCGATGTGAAAACCCAATGATGTGTTAATTTGGGTAACCATTATGTTTCAAACATTATTTTTTAAAAACATTTTTTGGTATTCCTTTTTACGATGTGGGTTTCTATGAATGAAACTTTCAAGTAGTAAATGATTTATAACCCCGATGAATTTCGAGGGCGAAATTCATTTTAAGGGGGGTAGAATGTAACACCATGAGATTTTGAGAGAAATATATTTTTTTATTTCTAATATTATAATCAACACAAAATAAATATTTCACTGCACAGAACACTGGCTTGGCTTGTGTTACACGCAATTGTGACCTTCCACAATAGCGTGTATAGTACACAATACTGGGTTTCACTAAACAATGATATATTGTTATTATGAACTAGCTGTTATGAATATTATTAACTAAATTTTTAATTATATAACATTATTATTCATCATACACATTTTCTAGAACATGGTATGCGAACAAAATAAATTTTTCGGGTAAAATAAGTATTTTTCAAAAAATGCAGTTTTGTCGCCTTTTGATGGCGCACCCACTTTAAATCTAGTTTTTGACAATTTTATAAGTTAAATTTGACAAAATAAAATTATACTTTGGAATCAATATATAAACATTTACTTTGGATAAATTTTTCATATTATTCTGATAACTTTTATATTTTAATGAATAGTAAAAACACGTTATATTTTAATTAAAAACAAATTTTTTCATCGCAATAATTTATATGGTTTAATTATAATATTGAATGGTTTTAAAGTATAAATATAATATATTTTTACCATTTAATATAATTTATTTCATTACAATTAATTTTACAATGAATTCATAGGTAAAAACATTTTAATCTTTCGCAATGTTTTAACTTTTAAAACTCGTTTTCTTAACAACAGGATTAATTTTAAATTAATTACTGCAACTTCTGTGATTTGAATTTTGAAAAATGGATTAAATATTTGAATTTAGTGGATCCAAATTATGTTAATAGGTTACTTTTATTTTTTTTGATATTATCAATAGTAACTACGGTATTTTTTATTTACTACAGTTAAAGGTAAATCGGGTAATTAAGGGTAAAAATAAGATTATAAAATTACCCTAACACCTGATAAAATTCTATTGGATGACTAAAAGTGGACCCATATCACCTAAGGGTCAGAATAGATTCATTTTATGGACTTTTGACCATGAAAATAATTTAATTATTATTAAAACCAAAGAAAGTGACAACACGTCACTCTCTTATATATTATAAGTATAATAGTTTTAATTTCGTGATAACCTTCATGAAACTTCGAACATGAATAGTATCTAGAAATCTAATAAGATTATCTAAATCATATAAATTTATTTATAATTTTTAGGTATTAAATATTTATCATTAAAGGTGTCACAATAGTGATGTTGAAATTATTTTATTGATTGAAATATCAAATAAATGGTTTTAAAAATATTAAAATAAATATTATATGAACTATTTAATGTGATCAACTAATTTTCTAGATAAATATGACGTGTTATGAATCTATTAAATCTTTTATTTTGAACATATATTCTGTTTGTATTTTATTTAAATTTAAATAAATGAGGTTTCCAAATTGACACTATTGTTATTTTATAAAAATAACATATTATAAAATTGTTTAAAAATCAAAAAAAATATTTAAAAATTATAAATTACAATTTATATGGTATAAAATTTCCTAAATATACAATTATGGACAATTCAAAACATATAAGTAATTATTTATAATAATTTAAAATTTAGAATCTTATTACAACAAATAAAATTAAATAGATTAAATAAAGATAAATAAAGTTGATAAGGTTTAAAATAAATTTCCAACATGTCTAAATTTTATTGGTTGATGAGATTACAATCCTATATCATAAAATATTTAAATATGATTCATTTTTGGAGGTTTTGAAGTGGAATTTTATTTATTATAAATTAATATTCTTGAGGTTTCCAAAGGTGCCCCTCTCCTCCCTTATAAAAGGGCACCTCCTCCTTCTCCTCTTCACACAAATTTGAGCCTTCAAGCTCGGACAATACCTGCCCATTTCACTTCTCCACTTCTATAGAAACCTACTAGAGGTTCTGGTATTCTTTAAAGACCAACTTTAGTACCCAAAGAGGAGGTTAAGAGGAGGTGCGTCGAAGAAGAGGTAATCTATTCTACTGATTCTTTCAAGTTTCATTATTCTTATACTTCCTCTTCTTTAGTTGTTTCATTATAAATTAATAACATAAGTATATCTAATATACTTATATGTTATTATAAATATGAAACAACCCCATTTCACCTTCTATCCATCCTACGGAAAACTAAATCACCGCACGTGCGTACGTACAGAATACCGTCTCCACGCCGTGGTGTAATCTGTTTTTCCACCACCACCTTACTTGAATTGGTATAATGGTGTAAATAATAACCTTATATGGTTATTATAACATGATACTAATTCTGATATATTATATCATCCACTCCAATTCCATTCAATAATAATGGGAACGATATCATCGCTCGTGTGTACGTACGGATTACTGTCTCCACGACGCGATGAGATTCATTCTCCATTTTAACCATTCAAGAGTGATTATAAGTTATATATGATGACGATTAATGATATATATGACATAATAATGCTACTGTATTTATTTATATATATATATGTCATCTACTTACTTCCATTCAGGTCAATAAGGAAAGGAAAATTGTGTTCATGCGTACGTACGGCCTACCGTCTCCATGAACGGTGTGTTTTATTTCATTTATCAATCTATTATATATATATACTGAATATATATGATATATAAATCAGGTTTTACATTCTGGAAGTAAATAAATCATTATATAAGTAATAATAATATCAAGAACAAAAATTCTAAACACCTACGATAAATGAAATGATTTTACCCAAAATGCTGCTTTAACATGGAATTGACAAAAGAACGGGTAATATAAAGTCATAAGTGAGTCATATATGAAATCATAAATATTATTATGGTACTTTTACAAGTTAATAATATGTTTAAACCCACTATACATGAGTCTTAGACACATATGGAAGAAATTGGACATAAGGTAAAGGAAAATCTCACAATCTCATTTTTATCCGAGCAGAATTTACTGGGGCATATTTATCATCCACATCCTTGTTTCCTCAATATGTAATATTATTTATATCCTCTTACAATTTTTTAAATCCAATTTCACCTATTGGTGAATTTTTAGTAAAATATATGAAAGGAATCTTTTTTCGTTTTTAGTACGAGATACTTTTTGACCTTTCCGGCCAAAGTATGAGAAGAATGTTTTTTTAACTATTACGACATGAATGGATTTTTATGATTTCATAGAACATTATTTCAATGAAGCTTACTTTATAATTTTTCAAGTTTATTTTTAATTAACTTCTTTTAGTTTAAAATTGTATGATATGTTAATAAAGGAAATTGTTTTTGAAGTAGGAAGGATATTTTCCTCAAGAATGAAGTTCAAGTGTTTTATCAAAATTATTTTCCATCTAAGATAATATTGGATTCTATTTATATACCTATTATTACATTGATTTTATTATGTTATGATGAAATTATTTTTATGAAGTCCTTTTATCTTATATGGATCATGTTGTGATGGCATGATGTTTAAGAATCCCATTTTTATTACATGGGCTATGCTATGATATATGATTTGATTTTGTGGAACACATAAGAATGGTTTCATTATGAGATAGGTGGGACCTATATCTCCCTCCAATGCATTGGGTAAAGATTTATATCTCATGAGATAGACATGGATGGAATGGAAAGTTAATCTGGTTCACTGATACAGGACTGGAACAAGGAGTGAACTCGATTCAGTAAGGGACTTTTTCCACTATGATGGTCTTGGCAGCAATGCCTTGGTTATTATGGAAATCATAACATGTGCTTAATGGTTTCCACAATTACATGTTTTATTCCCATGTTATTTTATCATGGTTAATGTTCATTTTTGATCTATTCCTTATGAAATTCCAAGATTTATGTCATTACTCGTGATTTTGATGTTTTATGTTCATGCTCTTACGTTCAAATGTTTAGGGATTGTTTTATGTTCTTCATGTTTACCCTTAATGAGCATTTGAGCTCACCCTTTTTATGTTTTATTTTCCCCATGATATAAAGAATGGTTTTAGGTAAGAAACCCAAAGGTTAAGATCTTTATGGGAGATGTTTAAGATCTTTCACCATGATTAGAAGATTATGTTCCAAGTTTCCAAAGACACTAAACTAATACGGTCTTTGGGCATCTGTTTTTGTAATGTATTAAGTATTCCGCAAAAGTAATGTAATGTCTATGTACATCAAGATTTGGATCTCTACAATAAAGGTGTAGTGTAAATAAAAATTAAATAAGAATAGAGACAATATAAATATAATATATAAAATATATAAATACAGTTCCATCATAATGGCCACCTTGACAGGTGGCAGGGGAAAATTGAATAATCATCATTCTGTGAGGCAGTAGTTCATCGTACATAGAAACAGTATGTTTGTATCCATTAGATGGAGGTGTTTGTAAGTTTAATTTGAATACTTCTTATTAAAACATAATAATATATTTATTATACTAGTTTTTTTATGTAATCACAGATTAATAATAGCATAGGGAGTGTATAAGGAAAATAAAGGAAAGGATATTGAGAGAAGACGTTACCTCTAAATCAGGTAACTCCTTTTGATTTGGGCCAAACGGATTTATAGAACTGCCTTATTCAAAATTTAAGGATTCTAGTAGAAAGGGAGGAATGTTGGGATATTATTTTTCTAGAATTTTGATGAGACAAGGGGCTTGAGAGGAGCGATTAAGTGGTTTGATGTGGTGGCCTTTTATAAGAGGGAGGAGGGGCACTTCAAAAAAGTCTTGAAATATTATTTTATTCATAATTGATTTTGGAATTATAATATCTCCAAGGTGATATAATTAAAGTATAATATGATTATAGGTCTAAATCCTATCAAAAATAGGTTTTAGACAAGTTTGGGTCATAAAATTCTTTTAATTTTAACCCTTAGTTAAAAACATTAACTCTTGCCATGTCTTCTTATATTTTCATAATATATGGTTACTATAGTTACTATAAAATTATAATAAAATAAAAACTGGATCATTAATGAAATTTATAACATTATATAATTAATTTTTATGAATCTTATATTTTTAGGACTATTATATCATTTAATAAAATAGTACTTGTTTTAGAAACTCATTTATGTCAATTTTGACACTATTTAGTAATTTATTTTTGTTAAAGTCATAAAAACTTGATACCTTTTAACCAAAGGAATTAAATAATCCCTCATATTGAAATTTCAACCGAAAAACTTGTGGAGGACATAAAAATGTTCAAATTACACTTATTTTAATGTCTATAATATCATTTATTAGAATCTTTCATTAATAAGGTAATCATTGTATCATCATTGTGTCATAAATAAATTTATCTATTTAATGTATAAAAATTATAAAAAAAATACCATGATGTAGGGAATATTTTTAGAATTATAATTAATATTTATATTCAAAGAGATAAATTATATAACCCCACCTTAAAATGGTTTTAGTAAAAAGATACATGTTTAAGTTATATTTCTCTTTACTTTAAATTAATTATTATAAAATGTCATTTTCACTCCCAAGTGGATCCCAGATGCCAAAAGTTCAGCCTAAGGATTCTCATGGTTAGAAATATCTTATAAAATGGTATTAAGACACATTTTAGGGTAGTTTTATATTTTTATAATATTATTTTTTACCCTTATTTACCTGATTTACCCTTTATCCATGCTAAAAAAATTACTAAAGTTACTATTCATATTGTCTAAAAATAAAAGTTACATATTTAAAAACTATTGTCCTTATGATTCCAAATATTGAGTTAATCATTCAAAATTCAAAATATATAATTGGAAAAAAAAATTAATTTAAAATTAATTCCTATTTTCAAAACCAGAAAGCATGTTTTTAAGAATTAAAAACTATCAAAAGATTAACATGTGTTTATGTACAATTTCGATATAAAATTTTTTCCAATGAAAAAAATTGGATTAAATTATAAAAAAATAATCCAATTACACTTTAAAACTAAACAAAAGGAAAATCTAACTATATAAATAAATGATACAAAAAAGCAGTTTTGAATTAAAATGCAGTATTATCAATATTCATTAAAATATGAATTTTATCAAAAAAATAAAAAAAATTCAACCAAATTAAATATTGATGTCTATATTCTAAAGAAGAAGTTTATTTTGACAAATAAAACATATAAAAGTGATAGAAACTAGATTTAAAAAGGTTTCACCATCAAAAGGTGGTAAAACACCCTTTTAAAAATATTAGAGTATTTTATGGTTAAAATTAGATTCATTCTCATTTTAAGCCTCTAAAATTTATTGGATAATTGTAAAAACATTTAAAAACATGTATAATCATATTTTAGTTAGTTATTTTAGTTCCCACCAATAAAACGTCTAGGTGTTAACTATCATTTAAAATAATAATATTATTATTGAATTATTTTTTATTATAATTCAATGTTGCGTGCAATGTAAGATTTCGGAGAAACTCGTTGTTGCGTGTTGAGTATGCTATCGGAAAAAGTGTCCCCTTTAATTTAAAATTAACATCTTATTCATTAATATTAATATATATAAAAAATTATTATTCTTTAAATACCTAGGATGCTACAAGTCATAAGGTTATCCATTTATGAAATGGTTTAAGTTAAAATTTGGATGAGGTTTATAGATTAATTTGTTTATGAATAATGGATAACTTGAGATCTTCTAAATTTAAATTTTAGAGCTGTAGGAATAAAATAAATTCTTTTTTGGATATTCATTTATTGGAAGTAAGGGAAGACCTCACAATGTACTTTGTCACTAATTTACCAAAGACTCCAAGGAAGAATTATACAATATGAGAATGCGAAATGAAATGTATGAGATAATATTTGAGGTTAAAACATTACATTAATATTGAATATGCTAAGTTTATTTTTGTAATGTTTTAAGGATTATAATAATATTTTTTTAGAAAAAGGACAACTCTTTGGTGGAGCGACAACCCATCGCATTCGGAAAGGTCATGAGACTTGAACCCGCAACTGATGGGAGACAAAGGTACATCACCCACCATTGGTCTATGTGATGTCCTATATAGTATAATGTAGTTTTCTTTATTTAAACGTTATGAAAGATTAATTATCCGTTCATTTTTGGAACCCAATATTATTATGATAAATAGAATATTTTTTAATTTTATTATCTTTTGGATATATAGATGAGTTTGTGGTAGAAATTTTTTATAGGATAAAACTATGTATGTAAAGTAAGTATATTTATGTGTGGAATTAAAATTATTCCACAAATCTAGGAAAATTATTTTTAAATGAAAATGTTATTCATTTAATTTTCTTATCAGGAAATCAATGGTCTTTTAACTGATCAAAAATTTATAGTTTTGTGATGTTTATCTTTATAATGACCATATTATCTATCACTCTCTATTAGAACATGATAGTTAGATTTATCTTCCATAATATTCTCCTATTCAAAATCCTAATTTTGAGTTGATGTTCTCATTTTCTTTTCCCTCTTATTAACATCATGTTTTATAAACCATATTTCTTATGTGGGTTTCCCACAAAAAATATTCAAAGACCAACCTTTGATTTTTTGAAGTGTAATTCCAAATTGTGAGGTTGAAATTTATTGAATTAGGGGAGAATATAACACCCCAAGATTTTATAATATTTCTTTTTTTAGGTTAATATTTTTGATACCTTACATTTCACAAAACACCCATCTAAACTATAAAATGAAATATTATTATAAACTTGCAGTTAAAATAGAGGGAATAAATAGTATTAACCAAATTATTAATTTTTTATATATTTGACATTCTTTGACATTCATCCAATATATTTTATAGTAAAAATATAATAATGAATTCAATTTTACGTATTAAAATGCTATATTTTAAAAATGCAGTTTTATCGCCTTTTGATGGTGCACTTTTTTTAAAACTAAATTTTGACACTTTTATAAATTATATTTGACAAAATAAACTTAATCTTTAAAATATTAATATCAAAATTTAAGGTGGTTTATTTTTTTGTATTTTTATGATATGTTTCATTTTTTATGTATAGTAAAAAAATACTACATTTTAATAGAATACTCACTTTTCATCTAAATAAGTTATAATGTTAAATATTTTTTTAAAGAGATTTTAATGTAAAATTTGATCAAGAATACATATATTAATTAAATTAATGTCACTTCAATATTTTTTATACTGAATTTGGATATAAAAACATTTCAAACTTTTGTATGTTTTCACTTTAATAACTCGTTTTCTCACTCCGTCAACTGGATTAATTTTTAATTAATTTTAGCCAATTATTTGTTTGGAATTTTTAAAAATGGATTGAAAATTTTTAATCCGAAGTTAAAAAATTATTAAATTGGTCTCTCTTATTTTTTGAAAATATGTATAGTAACTTTAGTCATTTCTATTACCACAGTTAAGGGTAAATCGGGTAATTAAGGGAAAAAATATTTTTATAAATATTAGAAAATTAACCTAAAACTTGTACTAATTTTATTAAATTAGGGATTTTAGACCAAAAAAATTCCTGTTCCAATTTTATGGCCTCTTGGAGAAACATGGATGACTTTAATCCTTTTATAGTTTATTATTTTAAGGAAAGTCAAATATGACATACTCATATTTTAAATACGTATTACATTTTTAATGCATTTATTCAGAAGATATCTATGAATATAAATAGTCATTTGAAATATAAAATTGTTATCTAATTAATTATAATTTATTTTAAATTTTTAGGGAAAAAATAACTAAATTAAAGGTTTTTATAATGATGATTCAGTAATTGTTTAATTAATGAACATATCAAATAAACGTTATTAAAAATATTAAAATAAATGTAATTTGATATAATTAATGTAATAAATGAATTTTATATATTACTTTGACATGTTAGTGGTGGTTTAAAAAATTTGGTTTGAATATATATTTTTTTATGATATTTTAAAAAATTCAAGTAATGAATAGTGTCAATATTGACATTAATGATATTTTAAAATAAAGACTATTTTATTAATTGATATAAAATTCAAAAAAATCTAACATTAAGCCCAATTACTGGTATAAAGTTTAAATTTTCATCCATGACTCATTTATAGTTTATTTTTCATTTTATAGTAACTATATTAACCTTCAAAAAGTAAAAACACATGTTGTCATGGTAAGAGTTAAAGGGTTTAAATAAGGGTAAAACCCAAAAGATAGGGGTAATATTGTGACCTAAAGTAGTATAAAAATTATAGGATGAGATAATTTAGACCCATAATAATCCTATATTATAAATATTCACTTTCAAACCATTTTTAACTAAAAATTAACTTATATTAATTTAATATTTTGATAGTTTCTAAAAGTTTCCTCACCTCAATTATAAAAGGGAACCTCCTCCCTCACTTATTCACATCACTTTGAGACCTCTACATCGACCAAACACATCCCTTTTATCTTAAAAATATACTTATATAGTTTCTACAGATCTTTTTCATCCAAAAACACCAACCTTAGATCCCTTAAGAAGAGATCTAAAGAAAGTCTCCTAAAAAGAGGTAATCATTTTTACCAACTCATTCATGTTCATTTCTTATTATACTTACTCCCCATGTGTTGTTTCCATTATAAAGTAATAAATTGATATAATCTATATTATTGGATGTTATTATGATTATGGGATAACCATATTCCTCCTGTTATCCATTATATAAAAAATGAATGCACCGCTCATGCATACGTATGACTTACTGTCTCCACGTCGTGTTATAATATAATTTTCCATAACCAGTTTACTTGGATGGCTATAATAATTATGAAATGATATTGATTTTGTAAAAAACTAATATAACATAAAATTCCTTACCCTTTCATCATTAAAGAAATGATATTGTCGCTTGTGCGTATGTACGATCTACCGTCTCCATGACGTGATGCGAATCATTTTCCATTTAACCATTCAAAAATGATTATAATACTATATGTAATGAATAAATATGATATTTATGACCTTAATATCATTATTTAGATGGTGTAACTATATACTATTCTAGATAATTGGGACTTTCAAGACAAAACAATCTTATGAAAAATGGAAATTAACACCCAAAATAGTGAAATTGAATAAAATATTATTAATAAATGTGTGGTAAAATGTTATAAGGAGCTCATATATGATATCATAAATATTATTATGATTCTAGTATAAGTTAATAATATTTTTAAAATCACTATACAGGATTTTTGGGCACATACAGATTAAATCATGCCTAAGATAAGGGTTTAATTCACAATCTCATCATTAATCGAGATTGTTTCTATTTAACTCTCCACTGAGGAATATTTCTCTTCAATGTCAGTGTTTTCTAAAAATGTTTTCAAAAAAAATTTTACTAATATAATATGATTTTTTAATTTAATTTTTAACTCTTTATTACTTTTTACAAAATGATTTAGAAGGTATATTTTTTAATTTTCTAAATATGGATCTTTGATACATTTTTTACAACAATACAGAAGGAATGTTTTTTTAACTTATATGGCCTAAGTAGATTTTACCACCATCATGAAACCTTAATGATTTATAAATTCCTATAAATGTTTTCTTAATCATTTTTAAAAATATTTTTTTATTTTATAATTGGGCATCATTTTAAAAATAAGTTATTTCAAAAGTAATCAAATTGTATTTTCATCACTAAATTTTCAGTGATTTTATTAGAGTATTTTCATCTATGTTAACATACTATATTAAATATTTTACTCAATTTATATTGATATTTTATAATATCATTTACCATATTTTAATGAATTTTTTATGATCAGTTTGATTGTGGATGTGCTCTTTTTATACCATTCGTGGTTTATGGTTAAAGTATTCGCATTTTGTATGCTACTTTTCAATAAAAATGTCTATGTTGTTTAGGTTTCACCCCTTTCATAATAATAATTCATTGGATATAGTAATTTATGGGAGGGGGATGATATAGCCCCTTGATTCACTGTTAGGTTTCATGATACAAACAAATTTGGGTATTGTCTAAGGCCTTACTCATTTATGTATGGTGTATTAGTTAAAGCCTTGACGGTATGTTTATGATATCTGGCATTAATCATTCCCTAATTATGAGATTAGTTATTGATATTCCAGGTGATTATTTGATTAGTTGAATATACTTTAGGTTATTTATATGGAATTATTTTATTATTATTTATTCATGGCATATTATGCTCAAGATTATGTTTAAATGGATTGTGTTTCAGGTAATCACCTTGACTTAATGTTTGTGCTTATTTATTTGTGATAGCTTCTGATGTGTTATTACCCTTACTAAGCATATGAGATCACCCAATTATTATGTTTTATTTTTCCAATGATTCCAAGATGTATATTATGATAGACACACAAGGATGTGTTCTTAAAGGATTTATTATGTTGTATTTTGTATTTTCAATTATAATGAATGTTTCAAGTATGTATCTTGTTTTCTAAAACTACTAAACTTTTTAAGTGCATCCAAGAGACCCGAGATCAAATCCAGGCAGAGGCTAACTTCCGGTACTGTAGTAGTACTGTAGCAGGCACTGTAGCAGGACTGTAGTAGGTACTGTGCATAACTGTAGCAGGTACTGTAGCGGGAACTGTAGAAAGTACTGTTTGGCACTGTAGAAGCTGGAAATATTCCTCCATTTTAGCTTTTGGGACACTGATTTTGTCCCTGAGTCCTTTAAGGCCTTCGGGCCACTCAAGCCTTCAGGTCAGTAAAGGCCTTATGGCCACCTCAAGGCCTTTGGGCCACTTTAAGTGCAGATGCAAACCAGACAACCTAAAAGGAACAAGCTTCAGAAAGAGGAGGAGCAAGGACCTTTCACCATAGAAGAAGCTAAACGGATTGCAAGAATGAGAGGGTATGGAACCTTCCATTGGGACAAGACTGTGAATGCACAGGAAAGACTAGACGAATAGCCATGCGAAGGTGTAGAGTTGATTTTACGATGTAGATTCTAGGGAGGCGCAGTTCCAAGTGTTTAAAGCCTACAGGAAATGAATTTCTCAAAGACCTACGGTCCATGTAATACTTACACCTACGGGCCCTGTAAGGGTTTTCGCCTCACCCCTTGAAAGGTGGATTATCAAAATCAATAAAAAATGAAGGCCTTCGGGCCATTGGAGGAGGACTCTAAGCTAATGGGTTTGGTTTCTTTACAAAAATATACAAAATATACATTAACAAATTTAAATATTAATTAATAATTATATTATATTAATAATATATATATATTTAATTATAATATATTCTAAAATAAAAAATATAATTTAATTTCATGAATTCATTTAAAAATTTTATGATTCATTTTTTTCAATAATAAATTTACCTACACTATAAAAAATAAGGATTTAGCAGTGATTTTTTATTTAACTAGTGGTAGTTTAAACCTCTATATATTAATATAGTGGTAGTTTTAACCGTCACATATTTCATGGTCTCTAATCATTTAGTAGTGGTTCCTTTAAATCCATAGTGGTTTTGGTATGTGTTTTTTGTGGATCATTTAGTGACGATTTCAATTTTATTTAGTAGTAGTTCTTTAAAAAAAATTATCAGGGAGAAAATAGATTACATGATACTAACCACCATTAAATATATTAGCGGTTTTAATATGTTGAAAAATTTAAGGGTAACAACCACTAAATGAAAAAAATATTAATTTACTTAGCGGCGATTACAAAAAACCACTGCTAAATATTAAAATTAAATTTCAAAAAAAAATTATTTAACAAAAAACAAAACAAAAAGGCAGAAATGTAATAAACTAGAACAGAAATGTATGATAAACTCATCATATATACTTCATACATCCATAGTCATATATAAAATCATCCATAGTCAGTACAACGTCAATCAATAGATACCTTAATCAACCTATTCAATAGTCAACCCATACATTAGTCATCAATATATGCATATAAAATATGTCCAAAAACAACCCATGTCCAATATACATCCACACAATGACCTACACTGCATCTATCTACCTCCACATCATCTCATCAACTGTAACAAAAAAATTGAAATTAAAACTAAACATAATAAATCATAATTAAAGTATATTAATTGATAAAATTAAAACATACCATGGAAACTGAGAACTATCATGACTGAATTCTGAAGAATTTAATGGATCAGAATGGTCAGCCACCTACATAATCCTAGCATCTATCACCTACAATGAAAACAATAGCATTTAATAAAAGAAATTAGAAGCAGAAAAGATATGGAATATATTCAGAATATTACATATAAAATTTGTTATTTTCTTAATCAAACAAAATACATTTTAACATTAAAAAAATAATATAACATGAAAAGAAATTTTAAACATAAACTTACATATTTAATATATGATTCAACACTTAAAACTAAAAATTGTTAACTAAATATTATAATTACTTTTTAAATCGACGTGTGATGTGCTTGAAATTAACTTAATAAAAAAATTAAAGACTTTGATATCACAGTGTGTTCTATGTTTCAAAAATAACACAAAGGTGCTTTTCCCATGATTTCACATCAATATTAGGTCATTTTCTATGGTTTTGACCATTACATGTACATTTTAGTGTTTTAAAACACTAGAAACATGTTTACAGTCATCCTAGGAAAATTGTAACTCATAATGACAAGTCATCCATTCCTATATTTCCAAAATAAATCTACAGTAATTTTTCAGTCATTTTAGGAAAATTAGAAGTTGTTTTATTGGTTTTGACCCACCCACCCCCCCCCCCCCCACACACACACACACACAGACATGTTTTTAATGGTTTTGGTATCTTTAAAAAGTGTTTACCGATTCATTATGACAACACTTCACATCGCATCGACATTTTATTTGTGTGTTCATGTCAAAAAAATAGTGGTTTTTTATGATTTCAAATCATTATAAGGTCATTTTCTATGTTTTTTACCATTCCATGCACGTTTTAGTACATTAAACACAAAAAACACATTTATAACCATCCTTGGAAAATCATAACTCAGAATGACGTGACATCTGTTCATACATTTCAAAAATAAATATACATTTGTTTTTCTCTAATATCAGAAAAATACAACATCATTATCTTATTTTTGAACCCCCCCCCCCCCCCCACAACACACACACACACATACACACACATGTTTTTAAAGTATTGGTACCTTTAAAAAGTGTTTACCAAGTCATTCACACCATGTTGCACATTGTATTGAAGTGTTTTCTATGTGTACATTCCAAAAGTAACAAAAATGTGGTTTTACCATGATTTCACATAAATATGATGTTGTTCAATATGGTTTTGACCGTTTCACGCACGTTTTAGTATTTTAAACACTAAAAATTCATTTATGGCCATTCTGGGAAAACTGTAACTCAAAATAATATTTCATCTGTTCCTAGATTTTAAAAATCAATTTACGGTCATTATAATCTGATTTTAGAGAAATATGATGTCATTTTACTATTTTTGAACCCCCCAAACATGTTTTTAGAGGCTTTCATACCTTTAAAAAGTGTTTAATGAGTCATTCTGACCACACTACATGTCAGATTGAAATGTTTTCCACACATAGACATCAAAAATATCAAATATATATATATTTACCATGACTACACATCAATTTAAGGTTGTTTTATATGGTTATTACCATTACATGCATGTTTTGGTGTTTTAAAACACTAAAAACTCATTTACAGAATTCTTAGGAAAAAACTAACTCGGAATAATGTTATGTCAGTTCCTACATTCCAAAAAATATATATAGACATTTTAATCTAATTTCAAGGTAATACGAAATTTTTTTCTTAATTTGGACCCCTCCCAGTTTTTAAAGGCTTTGGTACTTTTAAAAATAGTTTTCTAATTCATTCTGACCACATCGCACATCATACTAACATGTTTTCTATCAATACACATAAAAAATAATAAAATGGTTTTTTTATGATTTTACATCAGTCTAAAGTTGTTTTATATTTTTTTGACCATTCCATGCATTTTTTAGTGTTTAAAAAACACTAGAAACATGTTTAGGGAAATATCGGGAAACAAATAACTCAAAATTGTGTGTTGTCAGTTCCTACTTTTCAAGAAAAAATTTACAATTGTTTTCCTTTGATTTCAGGGTAATCGAACATCATTTTCTTGGTTTTGACTCCCAGAAACCTATTTTTAACGTCTTTGATACCTTTAAAAACTATTTACTAAGTCCAAACCAAGCAAATGAGCTCAGATTGTTTTCAAACCTATGGATAACGGTCTATAATTAATTTTTGACATATAGAAATCAACCACATGTCAATATGGAACAATATGTGCTTGGTATGACTTGAAGTGCATGTTTTCTATATAAAATTTTCATTATAGTTTTATTATGGAAGTTGTAACTGTTTATTGAAAATGTGTGAATGATATATGGAATTTAGAATTTACCTCGATTGAATGATCAATAAGGGTATAAATTCCATTGGGGGTTATGTCAGTCATATTCTCAAATACAGAAACTAAATAATTTTATATTTTCAATCACCATTGATCCTGTGTTTTCTTATAAGTGTCGTGTTCTTGCACTTTTTATTTCATTCTTGGAATTTCTCTTTGTGATTCCTAATCAACAGCACTACTCGAACCCCCACTAGTTGTAGAAGTAATGGATGATGACTCCCTACCAATGAAATCTAATAGAGTAGGCCTAAAACCCATCCCCCATATGTTTCATGGATTCTCCTTTCCAAAAATGATTTCAACTACATCGTTCTAGGAAACTGATGATGACTGTGAAGGGTATGCATCCAAAACTTCTTGAATTTTAACCAGTTAATACAAAAATTAAAAAAAAAATATTTTTTAAAATATTTGAACTTCATAATATTATCGTTTCCCTCACCTATTTTGATAATCTTGAATATGATTAGATATGTTCAGATAATCCCAAATCATGCTTGTCTATATAATACTTATGTTTCATAATTATGCCTTCATGTTCTAGAGTTAGTATGGATGTCAAAATAGTCATATAATATCATGGAATATATTAATCAATGTTCATTTATGTTTAACAATGATGAATTATGATATTAATTAAATCTGGAACTAATATGCATAGAACAGTTAATTTGTAAGCATTTATGTTCTTAAGTCACTGATAGTTATAATTCTGACTGATATAGATTAGCTCACCGATACAAGGTCACTAATACAAACTAGCTCACTAATACAAGTTCACTGTTAGACAATTCCACCGATAGACTAAGTATGCTGATAGAAAAGGTTTCTGATATTCAAGTTCATCGATACAAGTCCACTGATACGAGCTACTGATAGAATAGAGCTACCGATAGAGGAAGTTACTGATAGAGAGAGCTACCACTACTGATGATAATAGCTAATGATAGCGAGGAAGAGCTACCAATAGAAGTTAACCATTAGAAAGAGCTACTGAAATATGGAGCTGCTGATACAAGGAGCTACCGCTACATATGGAGCTACTGATACATGAGATACTGCAACAAGATTTACCGTTACAAGTTTACTGACAGAGAGCTACTGATGGAATATGATTGTTAACAAGTCACTATTACTCAAAATCTATACTTTGTCAATATTATTAATATAATTCTAATGTTCATATTTTCTTAATTCAATGAAACTTCTATTAATTAATGTGGGTTGTTGGCATGCCATAGAACCATACCTAGTACCTGTAAAAGGTAATCATTCCCATTGTTGGAGCTCTGGGGATAAAAAGAATATCGAGCTACTGGAGAATAGATATATATACGTAAGGAAGAACATAAGATACATACGACACACATACAAGAAGATACACACGTACATGTAGAGAAGAACACATGAAGAACTTGAAGAACACTCATACACATCAAGAACAGAAGTTCAAAGAGGTGGTTCAAGGGCTACAAGGAATACTCCCACATTCTAGTTGAACACATGTACTATAAGTAAAGGAACAGAACCACGAAACTCTATTTCCTAGAAAACTTCCAGAGAAGGAATCAAAGCTTCATCTTCTTCAATACAAACGAGTCCAGAGCTTCATTGACATCACACCAGAGCATTCTAAAATCATCTCCTTATTATTTCTCTATTGTGATCATTTTTATTACATTATGAGCAGTGTGTGCTTTTGTCTGTTTGGATACACACTAACTTATAAGCTAAACTAGAGAATATTGAAATCCTCACACAAAACTCTTTATATATTTGTGCATCCCACATAGAACTGTGGTAGAGGTCTGAGGACCTGGATAGCCTGTGTGATATTGTTGTTTCTTTCCTACATAGAACTATGGTAGAGGTCTGAGGACCTGGACAGTTAGAGTACTATTGTAAACCCTGATCTAGGGTGTGGATCAAAGTTATATATAAAATATTTGAGAGGACTAAGTCTCATCTTGAGACTGAAACTCTTTGTTAAAACTATTGTGCATATTATTTCAGTTTAAACTATTTCCACTTTTCCACTTCTAATTACATTGAAATTCAAATCTGTTTTAAATTAACTCTGCTAGTTCAACTAGCAAGTGTTTTTAATTACTTCTAGCTAGTAATTTAGTTTAAAAAGCTAACTTAATATTTAGATTAAGTTAACTGAGAAATAATCAATCTTTAAGAAACTAATTAAACACTTAAAATCTTTATAAATTCACTACATTTTAACTTATTTTATGATTTGGGGAATTTCAATATAAATATTTTAAACAAAATTTTTTTTAGGAACTCAATTCACCCCCTCTTGAGTATTCCTATGGGACAACATTTGGTATCAGAGAAAGTAGATAAAAGTTTTTCAAAACAATTTGTTTGTAAAAATTTTTTAACTATGATTTTAGATGTATCTTAAGGATCTCAAAATTTATGTTAATTCTAAATTTTTATATCTTTATATATCTTTTTAAAACATAGTTATTGTGGATAACAAATTAGAAAGCATAGATACCAATAGGATACCCTTCTTTAATGGTGTCAATTATGCCCAATGGAAAATAAAAATGAAAATCCATTTAGAAAGTATGGGTTTTGACATCTGGGATGCTATAGAGACTCAGTATAAGATTATAGAAACTGTTAGAACTACATGGGATGAACCTACGAAATATGCATACAATAATAATTGTAAAGAAATGAATGCTCAGTATTGTTCTTTAAGATATGAATAATTTAATCAAATGTCTACTTCTAAGACTGATTATGAAATTTGGGATACTTTGGATATTTCCAATGAGGGAGCAACCAATGTTAAGAAAATGAGACTAAATACATACACTATTAATTATGATAATTTTAAAATGAAATCTAATGAATCTATTTTTGATATGTATCCCTGGTTTAATGAGATAGTTAATACAATGAGATCACTGGGAAAAGTTGTTCCAGCAAAAGATCCAATCATGAGGATACTAAGATGTCTACCAGACAAATGGAGAGGAACCTCTGTCTCTATACGAGAATCATGTGACATTGGAAAGATAACAGTCAAAGAACTGATTGGAAAATTGATGATGTATGAAGAAGAGATAAAAGTGAATAAAGAGGAAGACTTTGAACCCAAGAAGAAGTTAGTGGAATTCAAGTCCACTACTTCAAAGAGAAAGGACAAAGAGAAGGTTCAGATAACTGAATAAAGCTCAACAAGTGAAAATTATAACTTAGACAGTGATGAAGAGATGGATCAGATAGCCACGAGATTCAAGAAATTATATAGAAAGAATAATTTTTTTATAAAATCTGATTATAAGGGTAAATATGATCAATAATGAAATTGGAAGAAAGACTGGAGTAAAACTGATAAATATGATGGAATAATTTGCTATGACTTCTAAAGAAGAGGTCATGTCAAAGATGACAGTCCAAAACTGAAATTCAAGAAAAATTATGACTATAAGGATAAGAAATACATGAAATCCATGAAATCTACATGGAGTGCTTCTAAAGATAGCTTAAGTGGATCTGAAGCTTCGGATTCTAATGAAAAGAATCATTCCAACATGTTTTTCATGACTGAAACATCTAAGTTAACACTTAATTACCATATGCACAATTATTATTATTCTAGGAATGAAAGTGATTCAAATAATGATGATAGTGTGTCTAAAGATGAATTATCTGAATACTATAATATGTTTGAAGATACTTTTAATTAACTAAAAGATAAGTACAAATCATTAAAGAAGAAATATGCCTTGACTAGTATTATTAGTTCTAATCTTAGTATAGAAAAGGAAAAGAATTCTCAACTCTTGAAGGAAAATACTAAACTCAATTTCTCTAATGAGTAAATTAGAAAAGACTTAGAGAAGTTTATAAATGGAAAAACCACTCTCACTCAAATTCTTGGAAAAAAAGTTGCACCAAATTATGCTAATGGTATAGGTTACTATCCTGGACAGAGAAATATTGTTAAAAAATAAATTTATTCCAAAATCCGGATAGTATGCTACTAGTTCAAGTTCTGGAAATTCTTATGCTTCATCTAGATATTAAAATTCTTATAGACCAAACAAAGTTTATTTATCAAAATATTTCAAATCTTTTAATTATAGGAAACCTATTAGTTAAATATGGGTGCCTAAAGTCTTACTTGCTAACCTTTTTGGACCTAAGAAAATCTGGGTACCAAAATTATCTTCTGTCTAAATCTATTTTGTAGGAAACTTGCTTGAAAAGTTCATGTAGGAAGATATGGTACTTGGAAAGTGGATGTTCAAGGCATATGACAGGATACTACTCCGGATTTAAGAGCTTAATAAAAGTTGATGGAGGACATGTCACCTTTGGGGATAACTCAAAAGGAAAAATCACTGGCTTAGGACAGATTAGTAACACTGATTCAATTTTAATTTTTAAAGTACTTTTTGTTGATGGATTAAAATACAATCTGTTAAGTATTTCTCAGTTGTGTGATAATGGATTCAATGTAAAATTTGAAAATAATTTATGTAATATTTTTAATTCTAAAAATGTTTTGGTATTTACTGCATTATGAAATGAAAAATGTATATGCCATAGATTTGAATTATTTAGTTAAAAAATGATACTTGTTTAAATTCATTTCACAAAGAATCCTGGATATGGAATAGAAGATTAGGACACTGAAATGTTCATTCACATAGGAAACTGACTAATAAAGGTTTAGTTAGAGACCTTCCCAAATTAGAATTCCCAACAAATAATGTTTGTAATCCTTTTCAAAAGGTAAAACAACATAAAGTTTCTTTCAAATCAAATAAAGAAGTTTTAACTTCTCAACCTCTCAAGTTGGTTCATATGGATTTATTTGGACCATCTAGATTTTCTAGCATAAATGGGAAGAACTATGTCTATGTCCTTATATATGACTTTTCTTTATATACTTGGGTATAAATTCTAGCTCACAAAAGTGAAGCTTGTTCTTATTTCATTAAATACTCCAAGTCTATAGAAAACCTAGGTGTACTTAAGATTAAGACCTTGAGAAGTGACCATGGTCGTGAGTTTTAAAATGATGATTTTGAAACTTATTCCTCGCATAATGGGTATATTCAAAATTTATTTTCCCCCAGATTACCTCAACATAATGATGTAGTATAAAGAATAAATAGAACACTTCAATAAATTGCAAGAACTATACTTAATGAATATGATCTACCTGTTTACTTTTGGTATGAAGCTGTCAATACAACTTGTTATATTATAAATAGAGTCTTGATTAGACCAATTATAAAAAGGACCCCTTATGATCTATGGAATAATAGGAAGCCTAAGGTTAATTACTTTAGAGTTTTTGGTTGCAAAGTATTCATCCTCAATACTAAAGATAATCTTGATAAGTTTTCATCCAAAAGTGATGACGGAATATTTCTAGGTTATTCTACATATAGAAAAGCTTATAGAGTATTTAATAAGAGAAAAAAATGTGTGGAAGAATCTGTACACATAAAATTTGATGAAATTGATCCACATGAACCTAAGACCCCTCTTGAAAATCTTGAAAAAGATATATCAATTCTAAACCTTAATGACAAAAACAGTGAACCTGTTGTTAAGACAACCAGTTCTGGAAATTTTCCAGAACCTGTTTTTATTGAACTTAAACCTATAAATAAACCTGAAATTTCTATCCCTACCTTTACTATACCAACTAGGACCCTTAAAAACCATCCTTTAGATGTTTTAGTAGGAGATTTATATAGACGAACTCAGACTATAGATTCTATAAGAAATCAGGTTGAACATCAAGCTTTTCTTTCACAGTTAGAACCTAAAAATATCGATGATGCTATCAATGATGAATTTTGGGTAATGGATATGAAAGAAGAATTAAATCAATTTGAAAGAAACAAAGTCTGGGAATTAGTAGAAAGACCTAAGGACACTTTGACCATAGGCACTAAATGGGTGTTTAGAAACAAAGTTGATGAATCCGGAAATATCATTAGAAACAAAGAAAGAATAGTTGCAAAAGGATATAGTCAAGAAGAAGGAATAGACTATGAGGAAGCCTTTTCACATGTAGCTTGGTTAGAATCTATTAGGATTCTACTTGCTTATGCTACTCATCTGAATTTCAAGTTATATCAAATGGATGTTAAAAGTACTTTTCGAAATGGTTTTATAATTGAAGATGTTTTTGTTGAACAACCACATGGATTTACTAATCCTCATTTTCCAAATTGAGTTTTTAATCTTTCTAAAGCTTTATATGGTTTAAAACAAGCTCCAAGTGCTTGGTATGATAGACTTAGTAATTTTCTTATTTCAAAAGGTTTTATTAAAGGGATTTCTAATCCAACTATTTTTATCAAAAGGATTTCCAAAGATGTTTTTATAGTACAAATCTATGTTGATGATATTATTTTTAGATCTTCTAAAAATGTTTTGTGTGTTGATTTTTAAAAGAGTATGCAAAGTTGATTTGAAATGAGTTTAATGGTAGTAATCAAATATTTTCTTGGATTTCAAGTTTTTCAAAATAATGATGGTATCTATTTAAATCAAATAAAATATACAAAGGATCTTATAAAACGTTTTGGTCTGGATAGTAATAAGGGATGTGATACACCTATGAGTACCACATGTAAATTGGATATTGATGAATCTGGGAAACCAGTAGATCAAACAAATTACAGAGGTATGTTTGGGAGTTTACTTTACCTTACTTCTAGTCAACCAGATATCATGTTTAGTGTGTGCATGTGTGCATGATTTCAAGCTAATCAAAAAGAATCACACTTACTTGCTGTTAAAATTATTTTCAAATATCTTAAACATACTACCAATCTGGGAATATTTTATCCAAAAGGACAAGATTTTGATTTAATAAGTTATTCAGATGTTGACTTATCTAGTTGCAAGTTATATAGGAAGAGTACATAGGGAACTTGTCACTTTCTAGGTAAATCCTTAGTATTATGGTGTAGTAAAAAGCATAATTTTGTTGCATTGTCTACTACTGAAGCAGAGTACATAGCTGCTGGTAGTTGTTGTGCACAAATTTTGTAGATGAAACACACTCTATTGGACTATGGATATCAATTTAGACATGTATCTATAAACTGTGATAACAACAGTGTAATAAACATTTCTAAGAATCTTGTGTCTCACTCTAGGACTAAGCACATTTATGTAAGAAATCACTTTTTGAGAGATCATTATCAAAAAGGTGATATAAATCTTGAATTCATTGCATTGAACATCAGTTGGCTGATATATTTACCAAACCTTTAAATTCATAGAGGTTAAATTACATCAAACATGAATTAGGAATGATAAATTTTTCGTAACAGTTTAAGGATACCTCATTGGGATGGACCTCATCGTTATACCTTACTCATATGGACCTCACCATTATACCTCACTGGTATGGACCTCACAGTTATACCTCACTGGTATGGACTTCACCGTTATAACTCACTGGTATGGACCTCACCGTTATACCTCACTGGTATGGACCTCACCGTTATACCTCACTGGTATGGACCTCATCGTTATACCTCACTGGTATGGACCTCACCGTTATACCTCACTGGTATGGACCTCACCATTATACCTCACTGTTATGGACCTCACCTTATACCTCACTGGTATGGACCTCACCGTTATACCTCACTGGTATGGACCTCACCATTATACCTCACTGGTATGGACCTCACCTTTATACTTCACTGGTGTGTACCTCACCGTTAGAACCTCATTGTTATTGAACCTCACCGTTAGGAATCATCATCGGTATATGTTACCACTAGTTTGCTATGTTTTAAACTTCATGTTTTTTACCCACCGGAATCTGTATCGTATGTATTATATTTATTATATTTCATTTATTTATTTCTTGATTCATAAATGTTAAAACATTAGTATTAACCTCATTTCAATGCACCTTGAACCCTTTACCTTCAAACCTTATCTCCCAAACCTTCGTTTCTCTCGAACCCTAAGCCTCGCGATTCGCATAATGAAAATACTGAAGAGACTGGCAGTAAGTGAAGAGGGTGATGAGCCGAATGCCAAGAGACTCAGAGGAGAGTCTAGTGGTGTTAGTGAAGTAAAGAAACCTATAAAACCACATCTCATAAAAAGGGAAATAGTAGTTGAGAAAGAGATATGTACGGAATGGTTGATGACCAGTGAGTCATTAATTCTAAGAGTTCTTGAAGAGTACGAATGGGTTGAGTGCTTCTCAAACAACAATGGATCATATTATCCTAAGTTAGTTAAATCTTTATATGAGTTTTGAAAATTTGAAAAAATGGATAATGAGAATCGGGTCTTCTCATTTGTTAATGGAAATAAAGTTTTATTCTCCTCAGTGGAATGGGTTGATTGTCTGAGGGTACCCCATGATGGTATCTTAAATTTTTATTCAAAGTCTGTACCCCCTGCTAGTGATGTATTTGATTATGAATCTACATTAGTTGAACTCACTAGACATGGTACATCAATAAAATTTGTTGCTGGAGAAAAGGATGGTGATAACCATTTGCTATTCAAATTTATCCATCATGTGTTAAGCCCAAGAAGAGAAGACATTGAAAATATAAGGTTTCAAGAAATTTATTTTCTATATCTTCTAAGATATTGAGTAAAAGTAAATCTATGTAGGATGATAATGGTACAAATGGAAGATATGACTAGGCCAAAATCAAAAACAAATGCCTTGTTCTTTTCCAAGTTGATATCTTTAATGCTTAAAGTAAAGGGAATATTTGGGTCTCAAGATGAGATTGTAGTTGTGAAGGACAACTACGGTATCACCAAAACTGTTTTCAAATGCATGAAGATTAACTGGAACCCATGGAGAAGAGAATGGGTCAGTGATGAAGGGATGTTGTATGAAAAGTTCAATCCCGTGGACCATCCTTTCAGACCAAAGGATGTGAGGGATCCAGGTCTATAACCAGACGAGGAGGAACCTCAATATAGTGATGATTATGCTGAGGAGGATAACTCTATAGAAGATGGAGGGGGTACTGATTTTCCTCCAAGCCCAGCTGCTGAAGAGGTATCATATGGAAAAGCAAGTCCACCTGTGACCCTACTTAGAAAGGAAGCAGTTCTGGGAGAAAGTGTTGAAGAAATATCTATAAATGAGTAATACCGGCCTAGATCAGATCAAAAGGAGACTGCTCCAGATTCTAGTAGTAGTGATGATGAATAAGAAAAATTATCTGAAAATGGAAGTACCTGTTTGAGTCTCAGTCCTCTGATTGAGAGCTCTATTATGCCTATTGAGGAGGTTTTTGAAGTGGACAGACCAGTACCTGTTGCTAATATAACCTAGCCTGTGCCACCTAGTTTGGATATAAATATGGTTGTAGATGACTCTTCTGAAGAGGAAGTATCCAATGAGGTTGATGTTGTTTCTGCAGATATGGTGATGGAAGCTCAGGTTGAGGGGGAGCAACCTGTAAGGATAGGATCAGTTTCTATGACCTATGAAGTGGAATATTGGTCTATGGATCTAGGATTTGTTGTATTGGGACTATAATATCCTGATTCTGATGATGAGACACCCATTTGAAAGCAGTATGTGTCTTATGATATTTTCTCAGAGGAAGTTACTTCTCAACCAGTAACTCCTCTAGCTCTGCCTGAAGACATGTGAGAATAAAAGATCTTGAGGCACTAAAATATGAATTGAAAATCTATTTTGTTGAATAGTTAAGTAAGATGTAAAGTTTTTTAGTATCTTCTCTTAGAAGTGATTTGTCAAGTGTTGTGACAGAAGTGATGGATGAAGTAAAAGAACATCAAAATCAAGTTAAAAGTTTATCAGAGACTGTTGACTCTCTAAGGAAATTTGTTGCTTCATTTGATACCTCCATGAGTTCTAAATATCAAGTTGATACTGACATCAACTACATTCGAGGTATAGTGAAACATTTTGTGGATGTGTTTGAAGATATTAATAATACCATAAAAACTCATTTCAGTACTCAGGATTTTGTTGTGAAAAATTTGATAAGTAATTTGAATCGGTCTTTTAAAGAAATATTAGCTTTTATTATAGCACCTCTTGGTGCGTCCAAAGTATCAGTTGATGTTGAATAGTTTAGATCTATGCTAAATGAAGAACTTGGTCAAGTTAGTGCCAGTAGATCATCTGATTCTCAGGTAATTACTACCACTAGGGATATCAGAAAAATATTCCAAGATTATATGAGAGATGATACTGTAGCCCAGAAGGAAATCACAGAAAAAATTGATTATTATTTTCAAAAAGTGTACACCAAGCATCAGCTAACCAATAATTTCAAGCTGCTGTTAAATAATCTGAAACTTCCCCTAATTACTCAATCCTTCAGAGAAAAAGTTAGTAAGCTCGAGGAGTTGACCCCTGCTTTGGAAAAATTTATGGAGAACAAGGATGATTTCATCTCTGTCATGGATAGAGGGGGAGGTATCATTATGGATTTTAGTAATCTCTTACTGTCATTCCTACATGTGGACAGTACACCTATCATCATGCCTCATGCCTTACCTGCCACTGGTTTTGCTGGTGTCACACCTCAAATGACTCCAGCTCAGGCAATCAGAAGCCTGACTCCTATGATCACATAGAGGAGTACTCATTACAGACCTCGCAGTGTTTCAGTAGCTGAACCAACTTTGAGAATTAATGGAGTACCCAATCCTGCATCTCACTCTACCAACCCCAGTCCTCTGATCCTAAAGGGAAATCTAAAGTGGAAATCCAGGAGGTTGATTGAATGAGGCTAGAGATTTTGATAGGAATATTTGTACTTCTTTTATTTATTTTTTACTATCTCATGTAACTTTTTCATATGAAATGAAACTATTTGTTTTCCCTCTTCTGATTTTATGCTCTGAAATATTGTTTTTCTCTTTTTTTTAATCACAAAGGGGGGGAAATTATAATATGGGGAGAACTTACCATTTTGGGAAAAATTACACAAAGGGGGAGAAAATTATAATATGTGTCTTTGGGGGAAATAAATATTATATTTCTTTTTACTCTTAGATGTATTTTACTCTGATTCATTAAAGTTTATTCTGGACTCTAATGCCATAATTTTTTATTATAAAAAAGGGGGAGATTTTTGGCCTCACCAGTTTTGATAATCTCAAATATGATTAGATATGTTCTGATAATCCCAAATCATGCTTGTCTATATAATACTTATGTTTCATAATTATGCCTTCATGTTCTAGAGTTAGTATAGATGTAAAAATAATCATATAATATCATGGAATATATTAACCAATGTTCATTTATGTTTAAAAATGATGAAGTATGATATTAATTAAATCTGGAACTAATATGAATAGAACAGTTACTTTGTAAGCATTTAAGTTCTTAAGTAAGTGATAGTTATAATTATGACTGATATAGATTAGCTCACTGATATAAGGTCACTGATACAGACCAGCTCACTGATACAAGTTCACTATTAGACAAGTCCACTAATAGACTAAGTCTACAGATGTACAAGGTCTCATATATACAAGTTCATCAATACAAGTCCATTGATACGAGCTACCGATAGAATAGAGCTACTGATAGAGGAAGCTACTGCTAGGGAGAGCTACCGCTATCGATGATAACAACTACTAATAGCAAAGAAGAGCTACCGACAGAAGTTCACCATTACAAAGAGCTACCAACAGATGGAGCTACCGATACAAGGATCTACTGCTACACATGGAGCTACTGATACATGAGCTACTGCTACAAGATTTACCGTTACAATTCTACCAACAGAGAGCTACTGATGGAAGATTACTGTAAACCAGTCACTATTACTCAAACTCTATACTTTTTCAATATTATTAATATAATTATAACGGTCATATTTTCTTAATTCAATGAAACTGCTATTAATTAATGTGGGTGGTTGGCATGTCAGGGAACCATACCTCGTACCTGTAAAAGGTAATCATTCCCATTGTTGGATCTCAATGAATAAAAGAAATACTGAGCTACTGGAGAAGAGAGATATATATATATAAGGAAGAATAGAAGATACATACGAGACACATACAAGAAGATACACCCGTACTTGCAGATAAGAACACACGAAGAACTCAAAGAACACTCATACACATCAAGAACAGAAGTTCAAAGAGAAGGTTCAACTGCTACAAGGAATACCCTCACATTCAAGCTGAACACCTATACTGGAAGTAAAGGAACAGAACCACGACACTTTGTTTTCCATAAAACTTCTAGAGAAGGACTCAAAGATTCATCTGCTTCAATCCAAAGGATTCCAGAGCTGCATTAACATCACACAAGACCATTCTAAACTCATCTCCTTTTTATTTCTCTACTGTGATCATTTTTATTACATTATGAGCAATGTGTTCTTCTATTTGTTTGGATACACATAGACACCTAAGTTGAACTAGAGGATATTGAAATCCCCACACTAAAATCTTTATATATTTTTGTATCCCATGTAGAACTGTAGTAGAGGTCTGAGTACCTGGACAGCCTGTGTGTTGTTGTTGTTGCTTTCCCACGTAGAACATTGGTAGATGTATGAGGAATTGGATAGTATGAGTACTATTGTAAACCTCGATCTAGTGTATGGATCAAATTTATATATAAACTATTTGAGAGGAATAAGTCTCAGCTTGAGACTGAACCTCTTGGTTAAAACTGTTGTGCATCTTATTTCAGGTTAAACTATTTCCACTTTTTCGCTGCTAATTACTTTGAATTTCAAATCTGTTTTAAAGTAACTCTGATAGTTGAACTAGAAAGTGTTTGTAATTATTTCTAGTGAGTAAGTTAGTTTCAAAAGCTAACTTAATATTCAGATTAATTTAACTAAGAAATGATAACACTTTGAGAAACTAATTGAACACTTTCAATCTTTATAAATTCACTACAGTTTAACTTTTTTTTATAAATTTGGGGTTTTCAATATAAATATTTTAAACAGAAATTTTTTTAGGAACTCAATTTACCCCCCTCTTGAGTATTCCTCTGGGAAAAAATTATATAATTAATAAATTTTTCATTACAATTTATTGTTATTTAATTACTATAAAAATGTAATATTGAAAAATATAGTATAATAACCAACAAATCTTAAACCCAGTTAATTAGGGTCGGATAGATGTATCAAATGATGCCAAATTGGCATTATTTGATCCATATATCCCACCATATTTAATCAAGTTTAATTATTGTTATTTTTTTTTAAATATTTTTCATTATTATGTTTTTAAAGTAATGAAATAATAGGAAATGGTAATGAAAAGTACTTACTTCAGCATCTTTGGTAGGGTCATTTACAAAACTCCCATTGGGTTTCCTATGAACATTAAACCACATCTCTATTCAGAATAAAGAGTGACCTAATTCATTATACATTATAAAAATATATAAACAAGTTATAAAAAACCTCAACTTATAATAAAATGATATAAAAAATAAATAATAAAATACAAACCAAAATTTTTCTTTTTCTCAAAAAAACTCTAAGACCCAACGATGTGAGGAATGACTTTCTTCTCAAGATTCAAATTATTTTTTTAGATATTTCTTATAAAAAATTGAAACATTAATAAAAATTATAATTTTATTGTGATTATAAAATTAACATACTATAAAATATAAAATTACCTCATGAGATGTGTCTCTGTTAATATCAATAAATATTTTTCATTTCTCATGATAAGTGCCTTTAGGAACATTCTCATACATCTATCATGAGCTCAGATATGTGTCATTCAACTCATGCCATATTCTCCATTTAAAATCTCTCCATTTCTTGCCCAAAATTTCAATGTCTATGGGTGTGAAATGGAGTCATGGACCTCAAAATAAAAAACATCTAGAAATAAAAAAACATAACACTTTATAACTATATTAGAAAAATATTACAGATGTATTTTAAATTAGTTATCAAGAAATATTAAGTTAATATTACCTTTACTTGAGTATCAAAGACCTCATTTTTTCATGTTGTTGGAATATGCCTCCAATATTTATAATTAATGGGAAATATCATTGTCTCACAAGAAAGATGCCCAAGAATCTATCTGTAGATTCTGGGAGCATCACCAACAGTCACCATGAACTCATCAAATGGAATGATAATCTTGAAGTTCTTCAGGTCCCATACATCTGTCATATTCATATATTTATCCCTTTTATGGTTGTCTATATTTGTTTGGAAAATTTATTAAACAACTAAAAAATATAAGTTATTTTAATAAAATTTCATACATACCAATAATGGAAACTCTCCAATGTCCCTTAGATGGAGGGGTGACCAACTACTCCATATTCAGATATGAGTCAGGCTATGTGCTACCAATGACATCTGGGGAAACAGGTGGATTTCTAGTAGTCTCGGGTACAATAAAATCACTCATATCCACAAAATCTAACAGTGTTGATGGTGTGATCTGTGATGCTGATCGGATAGGATCCTGGGATTTTTTTCTTATCATTACTCCAATTCAAATGGTTTAGGTATATTAAATGTATAAAAAATGAAAAATGAAAATATTTTTAGAAAAAAACTAGAACAATGTATATATGTATGAAACAATTATCAATGAGAAATTATAATATATTTTCATTACCTATTCATACAATCAATTAACTTCATATTAATTGTATTAATCTTTATCAACCTCCACTGTGATGAGTCCTTCAATTTCACCCTCTCTTGTAAGTTCTATTGTTTCTATATTTTCAGGAAAAACAATTCAATTTTCTATGGTTGATGAGGTTCACTGTCACAAAGAACTGATTGATCTTAATCTCCCATGTCATATGAGTATCCCTAGTTTTAGTGTAAAAAAATACACCAACCTTCATGTATTTCATCATTAACATAATAAACCGTATTAACTTTTGAATACAAGATAAATGGATCCTTCTATACATGCTCACCAATATGGGTTAATTGAGAGAAGTTGAAAAAAGTAAAATATAATGAATCATTCATTATACCCCTATAAATAATGACCCACTTGCGTATGAATTATACAAAAAAATTGACCATGATAATTTAATTCAATTATATCATTAATCTTTCCATAGTATCCCTGATGTTTCAAATGATTGAATAACAACTAAGAAGGGGGAGGATATTGAATCAGTTGTTCAATTTATATAAGTTTCAATAATTTTGAAAACTTAAACCTTGTAACCTATTAAAATTTATATCCATATAATCTTTTTGTAAATATTCATTCATTCAAAAATAAGAAAGAAATTAAAACACACAATATTTACAAGGTTTTACCTTATTTTGAGAACCTTCATCCTTTCCATAGCCACTCCCATGGGTCAATGGAAATTCACTATTATGATAAAGTGAATATAACTTGTCCTGTTAGAAAACTTTTATATCATGATAGGAAATATTATAAAAAATATCATTAGTTTACAATGTTTTCTTTTAAAATAATTTATCCAAAAAAAAATGTAAAAAGACATTTTTCAATTTTCTCCACAATGTTTCCTGGGTCCAATGACACTAAATTTGATGACCTTCCGTCTAATTGACTCAATATGATTGACTCAATACGATCTTCCCTTTCTCAATGTTCACTTCTCAAAATATGCTCAAAAACTCATTCTGATCTTCTTCAGTCTGATTGACTCAATAGAATCTTCTCAAATTAATTTTCCTTAGTTCGATAAAAAAAAATAATAGATGTATGGTCTTGTAATGAGATCTTTTTATGGAAGGAACTTTCACTCGAATTCTTCAGCGCTACTCCTTTTCCACATATGTGAAAAGTTTCCAAATGTGAATTAACCATGATTCTATTTATAGAAGACTTGGAAAATCAAAGGTGGGAAACTAAAAATCATCCCACTTACCCAAACTTAAAAACTCCAAAAATCACTTTCATTTAAACTTAAAAATTTTCTTATTCAAACATTCTCAAGATTTTCTCTAATATCATATTTCTTCTAACAAACTAACTTTTCTTCAATCTGATATAACCTTCTCAACTTTAGTCCAATGTAACCTTCTCATATTCATTAAAATGAAACTTCTTCAGCTCAACATGATCTTACTACCTTCATCTACTCATTATTATATGACTATCTTTAGATCATTGTGATGAACTTCCTCAGCTTCAACTTCCTCTGGTCCTTATGATCTGACTAACTTTCAATACTCATTACAATATGACTATCCTACTTTTTTTCTTCTCTATAAAACACAACTCTTTTAGAATCTTAATTTATTTTCATGAATGGTCTCTCTTTGATAAATTTCCATAAGTAACTTTGATCAATATAATGTTTTTCATCTTATATGTTATCAATGTGATTAATTAATTTGATGAATTGTTGCATATTACTGATCTGATTTATCTTCCAACTAAAAGTCAATTTTGTTAAAATCCTAAAAATGAGGGAATTATCATAATGATGAAATTTTCATTATGATTTTCTGCATCTAATTATTACTACACTCAATGTATTTGGAATTCTTCAAACTTCATTAGCTTTATACATTTAGAATTCTGATAAACTTCCATGTTTGGTACTTCTGTATCTGATCGTCTGTGTCTGGGTTTCTAGAAGCGATACAATCTTTATGATTCCTCCATTTCTCCAAAATATTTTATCATGAGGTTTTTTATGATTTATAATAACTCTATGAATAGACAATCATCATATGACTTTGATTATAAAGTATAAGAACGTTCTAATTTTAGACTTTACTTTCTTAAAACATCCTCTTTAGCAAAATTCCGACTTTCTTACCAACACTAAGTTCAAAAAATCTTTAACTTCATGTTAATGGGTCTAATTATGATGGTACATCTGATCAACAACTCTACATAACTTCTAGCTTCCATCTTCCTTACACATTCTACATATGGTACTACTCAGTCTAAAAACTTTTGTTTAGAAAATAAAATTTCTCCCCCTTTAGGTATGGATTCAAACTTTCATCAACTTTCATCATTCCTATGAAAACGCATTACGATGGACTAGACCCGATTCTAAATAACAAAAAAAATCTTTCAAAAAATGATTAGTTGTCAAAAAATAAAAAAAAATTAAAACAAATTGTCAAAAATGATCTTCAATCTTCCCCTTTGGATTTTTTGATAAACTCCATTAAAAATTTTCCATCTCAAAAATTTTTTCACAACTTAACTTTTATAGAGAATTAAAAATTTAAAACTTTTATCAAAACATATTTTTTCTCAAAAGATAGTTTCATGAAACAATTCTACTGGATAAAGTAATTTTTTTGAAAGAATTACATCCCTTGGTGATAAGAAACATTTGCGTCCATGTTAAGATAAACTATCCCTTGCTTCTATCTTTTCCTCTCACTTTTCCTTTTCTCTCCCCCATTTTTTGATAACCATAACTTCAGATTAATTAAAGAAGGATAAGTAAAAACTTCATACAATGTAGAAATTTGTTATTTTATCTCCCCCTTTGTCAAAAAAATTAAAAGCATTGTGGGGTTATTCCTTATGATATTTAGGAATTCATTAGAGGATATTTAACATAAAGTTGCATCCTCAACTCAACAAACATTTATTTTGTAATTTCTTTTTTGAGGATATATATTCTAGAAAAACATTATATCAATGTGTTTTAATTTTTAATGTTAGATAGGATTTTTAGAGAGATCAATTACACTCTGATTATCACAAAGTATCTTCAATGGTTTAGAAGCTTTCAATTTCAAGTCTTCATGCTGAACTTTCATCCACAACATTTGAGTATAAGCCTGAGTGGCCGAAACATATTTAGATTCAAAGGTGCATAAATTTACTAAACTTTTTTTCTTACTATACCAAATCACACAACATTCACCCAAGAAAAATGTTCCTCTTGTGGTTGATTTTATATCATTATAATCTTCAGCCCAGTCGGCATCAGTATAACCATGAAACTTCATTTCACAATTTATTTTCTATAACAACCCATGTGAAGTTGTTCCTCTTTTATATCCCATAATTCTCTTTTCTTCCAACATATGTTATTCTTTCAAATTACTTTTATACGTATAAAACAAATTCACAACCTAAAAAATATCAGGTCTTGAGGCAATAAGGTAAATTAGTCTCCCTATTAGCTTCTGAAAGTCTTTTTGAATCACACTTTTTTCAGAATCATCTTTACTGAACTTTACCCTCATATAGATAGAAGTAGAAACTTATTTAGATTATTCCATTCCTAAATGTTGTAACAATTCCGCATCATATTTTTCTTGAGATAAGAAAATGTATTTTTCCTTTTACCGGACTTGTAAACCAAGGTAGAAAGTTAATTCTCCCAACATTGATATTTCAAAATTCATATTAATTTATTTATAAATAGTTTTATAAACATTTTATCTATCCCAAGAAAAAATTATATTATCCATATAAACAATTAAAATTAGAGTTTCAAAGTCAACATATTTCACATATAAGTTGATATCAATTTTTTCTATATATAGAGAGAGGCTGATACTATGTGAACAAGAAAGAAACCTGATCTGGGAAGAAAGAAACCCTACTCCAGTTCCGTGATCTTTCACTGAATTTTTCACCAGAAGAATTATTTTGAACACTGATCCTTGATCAAATGATGTTGTGGATCATGATCTATATGTTAACCCTAAACGTTCTCATCGTCACGGACAATTGACAATTTGTTTATCAACAAAAGAGGTAAACACTCTTGTATCATATCTTATTTTTGTTCTTGTTGGGATGTTTTCTTATCATATGGGGTCACTGAAATACTTAAAAAAATCTCTTGAAACCATTGGATTCTCAGGATTTCAAATCGACCTCTTGAACTCCTCCAATGTCATATTTCATATTTCTTCTAAGGATGATTACTATAGGTTATGGGCGAGATGATCATGTTTTTTTGGCGTTTATTCTATGAAATTTCTTAAATGGACCCCATATTTCGACCCCTGCACTGAGTTCCTCATTGTCCCGGTTTGGATTGCCTTCTATGGGATTCTAGTGCATTTGATTAATCAACCTTCCTATTTTCAATCTCCATGATCACTGGTAATCCATTAAAGCTAGATTTGGTGACAAGGAGTCCCTCATGACCCTCGGTTTCTAGGATTTTAATTAAAATTGACGTTTCTCAGGACCTACCTTCTCAAATATTTATTCAAAATAGAGAATATGTATTCTTTAAGAAGGTTTTTTATGAAATACTACGTGATTATTATCATTTATGCCTTTAGATTTTACATGCTCCAAAGGATTGTGGCTATAAGACTGCACATCATAAGGACAATAAATCTACAGGGTTTGAGAAAGGAAAGAAGCATATTGGATCTGATGGGATCAATGTTAGATAGGTGGTTAATGCTGACCAACCTATGATACCAACTAATGGGCAGAAAACTAATGTGAACAAGGTGGTAAATATTGATAAGCCTTATGAAACTAAGGTAATTTTGGGATCTTTTAATGTCGTGATTGCTGCCTCATGTTCCAGCACTATCACTCCTCCTCTAATAGAGGAGGTGAAAAAGCACTAGGAATCACATGATACTTAAACCAATGATAAGGTTGAACTCTCTAAATTTAGTGAGTCCTTACACAAAGATTATAATAAACCTAATTAAATTGGGTAAATAAATTTAAAAGCAATGGCTAGGAAGGGTAAAACCCAATAGTGGATGTTGATGGATATATTACTCCAAATCCTAGAAAAACAATAAATCATAGATATTACTCTCACCTTGAAAAAACCATTGTTACACCATCTTTAGATGCCTCTAGGAAGGAAATCACTTACCCCTCTAAATACCAAACTGTGGTGGATCACTTAACTGATGAGGAGAATGATGAAGGAAAACATAAACCTATGTATGGAGATTCTTATTGTAATTAGTAATAGGAGGGGGAATGATTACAAGATTGGATGGAGGATTAAGACAAGATCATATTCCAAAAATATAGGAATAATACTATTACTCGAGAGAAATATCTTGAAATCAGAAAGCATATGTTCATAAGGATGTTGGATGAGTATAAAAATAATCCTAATTTAAACTTCAAATATATTCCATGGGAATGAATTCTTCAATCATTAAAAAGTTTTTCATTCTCAAGATTTTTTGATAGTTTCTTTTGCTCAGTGTCTTTTATGGTTAGTTTTCTTGGATTAGGCAGCAGTTGTCTTTCTGTTCTTTTTTCAAGTTGAATTGTTCTCTAATTTGAGAAGTCTGGTGTTATGTAATATGTCTATACTAGATAAGGGTGATGTAATACTATCATGATGTTTCAAAAATAAAAATGTATAACAAGATTTCTTTACTACCTGTGATGAGTTTTGGTCTTGTAAGGTTGATTTCTCTTGTTCTGGTATTCATCGGTAGCTTGTTTATGGACTGTTATCTTGCACAATAGACTAATTTTTCATTTCTTTCTTGTGTTGGTGTAATTGTGAGGAACAATGCATTATTTCATGTGGTTAATATTTCTATGAGAACATATATTCATCATGTTTCTTGTTTTCTGGTTTCATAGTGTCGGGCTGATTTCAAGGTTTTCAGTTTTATTGATGGAATCAAGTGACCTATTGTGATATTTGGAATCACTCCTTCCATTTGGTGCATTTAAGTATTATTTTCTATCTTATAAATATTTTAGATCCCTTCTTATAAAGATTTTGGGATTTCGTGGTGTTGCTGCCTTTATGGATGAGCATGTTATCTTGCATTGATATGATAGAGATATGGGTATTAAACCACATTTATTTTCAAGATTTTGGGTTGTGAGACAGTGGATATTGGATATATCTTTTTGTTAGAAACTCTATGATTTCAAGGGATCTAAGTGGGAATGGAGAAGCTACCTGGATGCGGTTTCTCCCAAGTTGAGGAAAGATTTTGCAGAAAGGTTTATTGCAATGTGTGATTTCAGATATTTTTTATGTCTCTCAAGATTGTATTTCCCTTAATTCTATGATTTTGTGATCTTGTCACACCTCATGTTTATACTAGACTTTTTTTTAATAAATTTATTTGGGGCTTGAATTGGGTAACCATATCAAGTCTCAGTTTGTCTAAAAAACTTTTCCTATAGAAAAATTCAGCATTATGAAACAACTGTCAAGTTTTTAATAAAATGAATGTGGGGATTGTTTCAACCCATAAAAGAATTTATTTAATCTAAAAACATTGCTGTCATCGTTATCAAGTGGAAACACACAAGGTTGTTTAATGTAAACATTTTCCTCAATCTCGCCTTTTAAGAAAGATGACTTTACATCCATCTGATAAACTTTGTAATTTCGATGTGAGTCCACTAATAGAAACATTATAATAGTTTCTAATCTTCCAACTGGTAAAAATGTTTCTTCAAAATCAACACATTCCACTAATGAATTGGCTTTACAAACTAGTCTTGGTTTGTTTCTTGAAACTTCTCCATGCTCATTAAATTTGTTTCTGTAAACCCACTTTTTTCTGATAATATTTATTTTAATGGTTGTAGAAAAAGTTCCATTGTTTAATTGTTACCAATATGATAAAACTCTTCATTCATAAAATCCATCCATTATTTATGTTTAATATATTTTTAAACTAATTTCAGATCAATTTTTGAAATAAGTGAAGTCTTATTTTCCAATCTCAACTTTCTTCTAGACTGAACTAGAGCCTTATGATTTCCAATAATGTTTTTGGAATAAACATGTTTTTGTAAGGTAGTAAATTTCAAAGTTTTTTTTCTATATGAACTTTCCTCATCACACATTTATCCTTAATCTTGGTAAGTATTATTTAACTTACTTTCATTATCATTGGAAATATTCAGTTTATCCTTAGAATTCTCAACAACTTTATTTAAGGAGTTTTGATTTTCAATTACTTTTACATCATATGAGTCCAACAACTTTTGTAAGTGTTTGTTCGAACATTTGTAACTTCTTACATTGGGTGAATAACTCATAAATATTCCTTCCTTAGCTTTCTCATCAAACATTCCTATATCTAGATTTGTTATTTTTAGTAAACATGGACTTCCAAAATCATTGAATTAACACAATGAAGGTTTTTTGTTACACCACATTTCAAAATAATTCATGTTGGTTTCTGGTCTCTAAAAGAATTTATTTTTAACATGTAAAGTAGTATTAATAGCTTCTTTCTAATAGAACTTTAAAAGTTTGTATTTTTCAAACATACTTCTTCCCATTCCCACCAAACGTCTATGCTTTCTTTCTACTACTCCATTTTTTTGTGGAGCATGGGGACCACAATACTAATGATTGATACAATACTTTCTCAAATAATTTTCAAAATTATTTCTTGTGAATTTGGTAGCATTATATATTCACAACTTTTTTATATAAACCCCCATTTCTTTCTCAACATATTTTCTGAAAAAAATGAACATTTCCAAAACCTCTGACTTATGTTTCATAAACATGATGTTTTTTATTGGAGTGAAATAATCAATAAAAGTGATGGAGTATGAATCTTTGATGTCTCATCGGTCCACATGAGTTGGATTGAATAAGCTTAAGAGTCTGTTAAATTGTATCTCAACTCTCTTATAACGTTTCTTAGTCATATTCCCTTTTTGATAAGTAACACAAACATCTCATCTATTGTTTTTATTTCTAGAAAGTAACAAACAACATTAATATTATAAATTTTTTTCATTTTTCTCTACCCATGGTGGCCAAGTAATCAGTGCCACAACTCATTTTCATCTTCAACACTCAAGTAATAAGAGATATTAAACTCTCTTATTTGGAAGATATTCCCACTGGTTATTTCTCCTTTTGTAATAAATTTTCTATATTTTACACTTTTGATAAAACAATAATAATTTCTAAAGATCACTTCTTCCATCATAAAAAAATTTACTTATACTAAGTAAGTTATGTTTTAGCCCCATCAAAAAATAAAACTTCCTTAGATTTCAATTTTTTTACTTCAATCTCAGCCATTTTGATTCCTCTAATTTTTAAGGAACCATCATTACCAAAGGTAACTACTCCTCTATCATGGATTTCAGTATATTTTGATATTTTTATATCACCTTTCATCTATAATGAAAAACCACTATCAAGTATCCATGCTTTGTTCCTTTTACTTTCTTTAAAATCTGTCTCAATAATAAAGCCTATTTCCTCAATTTTCTTATTTCTAACTTTCTTTTCAATTCTACTATAAGAAACTTATTTTGGAAGGAGTTTCATACATATTTTGGAATGATGACCAGCCTGATCACATCTTCTATAAACTTCTTCTAGACATTCAAATTGATTTTTTGTTGGAAGTTTTATAACATCTTGAGTTTTTTCTTTCCTAACTTCCTACGGGTTAAGAAAGTTACTCATAATTATTACAATAATTATTTCTATTTGTTATAACATTCTTCTAGGAAGTGAAAATATATTAAAACAATTATAAGCACTATGACCATAGATTACATAACACCAGTAATATAGATAAAATATTGATTTTATACTGAAGAAAAAACTTTCTCTGTAGAAACTTTATTGAGGTTGATAAATTCTTTCTACTTTATCATACTCAATATATGGTCCATCATTCCTTCTAAGTGAGTTTTAAATTTTTATAGATGTGATAGGTTTTTTAGATTATTTCTCCACCTAATATTTCCCTACACATTTTCCAAAACCTAAAATGTTAGAAGCATACGATAAAACATTATCCTTAGTGAGTTTGGATTTTAACTTATTCCCATTTTGAGCCTTCTCAGAAACTTTAGAAGCCTAAAATCTTACTTTTGAAGCTCTCTTAATGTTTTTATTCATCTTACTCATGGTATTTTTTGACTCAAGAAGTTTTTATTGAAACTTGTTAACTTTTTCTTCCTTAGTTTCCATAATCTTGTTGAGATCTTAAACCGTCTTTACATATTCATCAATTATAAGTTCTTAACTTAATATATCTTAGATGTATTCTTCCTCCTGTGTGATAAAATATTTTATTCCTTGAGAAACATCTCCAAAAAAAATTATTACTTTTATTTCTTTCTTGAGGGTCTTTTTTTCTCAATACATTCAATAAGTTATATTATGATTTTGTACTCTCTATATGATTCTTTACCACCCTCTTCACTATCTGAGGAACCATTTTTTTCTCAAATTTTTCAATAAAGGTTATAATTTTGTACGAACCTTCAACTTCCAAAGAATTTTTGTCAGTTGATTGTGATTTATCTTTCTTACTCAACAAACTTCCCTTTTTTCCTATAAACTTCTTTTTAGATTTGTTGGATGACTTTTCTTCTTTAGAACTTTTATTCCACTTCTTCCATTGGGGTTTTTCATCAAAATCATCTTGATATTCTCCAAATTTTTTCTTGGTACAATTCCTAGAAAAGAGTTTGATTACACCACACTAAAAAAATTTGATAAGAAGTTTAAATCCATACTTTCCTCTTCCTCTTATATAGTTCTTATATATAGGAGACATTATTTTTTTCATTCAACTCATCCTACTCCTTATTATTGGAGTCATAAGGATCAACATCTTCAACATCTTATATTTTCATCTTTCCTATAGAATCAAAATCTATTTCATCTTTCATCTTATTTTTGAACATTGGAGATTTCCTCATTTCATAATCAATAATAAAGTTATGAAATTCATCAAGAGATAAATCATTTGTAACTTCTAAAGAGGAAATTTTAGAATCAAACCTATCCAGAATATTTCTCATAATTTTCTTCACAATTTTAGAATCTTATAGGACATATCTGAATCCTCATATGTTTAAAACAAGTTCATTTACTTTGGTGAAGTATTCATGAATAGTTTCTTCATCTCTCAATCTAATGACTTCATACTTACTATGCCATATTTAATTCTTTTCTCCCTTAAATTTAGTATTCCCTTTGAAAATACTTTCCATCTTGTCCCACATACTCTTTGAATTATTGAGACTCATCACCTTCATATGAAAATTCTCTAATAAAGACATAAGGAAATAATGTATATCTTTTCCATCAACTTTGATATTTCTATTATCAGTAAAATTCATAGGGGAATCCATCTTAATAGGTGGAAAACTAATTGTAGTAGCATAAAAAACTTCTAGGCCAAGATATATCAGATAAGGAATCATCATATTTTTTCCTTTATAATATTTTTTTCCATAAAATTTTGGAATTCCTCTACTATTAACAGAATTGAGATTATCCTTCATAAGGATTCAACAAGGTAACCTTCACTCTGATACCAATTAAAGTTTCAAAGGATCGAATAACAACTAAGAAGGGGGAGTTGAATCAGTTGTTCAATTTTTATAAGTTTCAATACTTTTTAAAACATAAATCGGGGATACTATTAATGTTCATATCCTTATAATATTTTTTTGAATACTCATGCATGAAAAAATAGGAAAGCAAGTAAAGAAAACAAGATTTAAAAGGTTCGGATTCAGAGTGAGAACATAAATCCTTTCTATAGCCACTCGTGTTGGTCTATGGAAATTCACTATTATGAAGAAGTGAATACAAATTATTCCAACTCCTGTTAAACACATTCTATATCCTAATAGGAAATATTATACTGACTACCATCAGTTTATAATGTTTTCTTCTAAAAAATTGAGCCAAAACAAAAGTAAGAATATTTTGTTCAATTTTTTCTAGAAAAGTTCCTAGGTAAAATGAAACTGAATCCAATGACCTTAAGTCTAATGAACATAGTCTGATTCACTCAGTACGGTTGAATTAATATGATCTCCCCTTTCTCAATATGCACTTCTCATACTCTACTAAAAAAACTCAGTATGATATTTCTCAGTCTGATCGACTCAATACAATCTTATCAATACGATGTTTCTCATTCTGGTAAACAAAAACAACATTTTCCTAATATTCTAATGATATATCTATCTGTAAGTATCTTTCACTCGGATTATTCAGTACTCCACCTTTTACGCTTACATGAAAAATTAGAAAATGTGAGTAAACTATGCTTCTATATATAGGAGACTCAAAAAATAAAAGGTAGAAAACTGAAAACAAAATTCCTGCTTACCCAAATTTCAAAACTCCAAAAACACATTCATTTAAATTTCATCTTTGACTTCTTCAAACCTTCTCAATATTTTCTCTCAGAACATATTCCTTTGAAAAAATTATCTTTTATTCAGTCTGATGTAACCTTCTCGGCTTTATTCAAATGTAAAATTCTTAAATTCATTTCAATGAAACTTCTTCAAGTCAACATGATATAACTACCTTCTTATGCTCATTATGATTTGACTATCTTCAACTCATTATGATGAACTTCCTCAGCCTCAGCTTCCTCTACTGATTATGATTTGACTATTTTTCTCTTCTCATTATGATCTGACTATCATCATTTGTTTCTTCTCAAGAAAACACAACTCTTTTATAAAATTCATTTCTTTTCATAACTGATATTCATTTGATGAATCAGTGTCAAAAACTCTAATCACTATAATTTTTTGTATATGATGTGTTATAGGTGTGAGGAATTAATTTGATGAACTGGTGCTTGTTCCTAATCTGTTTGATCTTCTCCTTAAGAGTCAGTCTAGTTAAAAACCTCATAATGATGGAATTATCATTAGGATGAAATTATCATTATGATGAAATTATAATTATGGTGTTCTTCATCTGATGATGAATCCACTCATCAACTTCAAAAGTCTTAAAACGTCATTATATTTACACATTTAGAATCCTTAAAAACTTATGTGTCTAGAACTTCTCAATCCTGTATTTTATTTCCAAGTTTCTGGAATCGATAAAATATTTATGATTTCTTAATTTCTTTAAAATATTTTATCATGAGAATGTTTCATGATTTATAAGAAATCTGTGACTAGTAAAGAATTGTCCAACTTTTATTTGATGGTGTAAGAAGTTTCTAACTCCTAAATTTACTTTCATAAAACACACTCTTCTGCAACATTCTGTCTTTATTACCAACACTAAGTCTCAAAAATAATTAACTTCATACTGATGGATTTGAGTCTGATGGTGCATCCAATCAACAACTCTACAGAACTTCTAGATTCCACATTACTTACACCTTCTATGTCCATCACTAATTAGTTTGAAAACCTATTTCTAAAAACCTATTCCTAGAAAACAATTTTTCTACCACTTTATGTTTAGATTCAAATTTTCAAAAACATTAATCTTTCTTATGAAAACTCATTACGATGGAATAGGTTTGATCATTAATAACAAAAACATTCCTTTGCAAAATGTTAGTTTTCAAAAAGAAACTTTGTTAAAAAAAATTATCAAAAAGGTTCCTCAATCTCACCTCTAAAAGTTTAAATATACCATTATTTTGAGTTTTTAATTCTTCTTCACAATAAATGTTATAAAACCTGAATCCATGAATATTGTAGGAATAAAATCACTTGGCCTTCCTTTGGGGACCTCGATCCAAAAACATCAAATCATTTTATATTTCAGATCGATTATCAAAATTCATTATCTAGAAAAAAAAATTTAAGGTATTATTTTTTAATACAAACAAAATAACAACATGTCAATAATATAAATATGAGTATATACTAACATGATGGGAGAACCATTCGACAATCACCTTATGAACATCTTTTTTTAATTCTAGATCATTTCAAGCTCAACCCCTTAGTGGCCAATTTGTTTGAAATAGGAATTTTTCAATGAATATATCTATAATAACACTATTGATTAACACATATCTATGTGCATGTAACAACTCTAATTCCAGTTAGTGTAAAGTTTTACCCATTTTCAATTAGTTGTCCAATAGTTGAAAATACTAATTACTAGTTTTCAGAATGATAATTAATTTGTGTATCACCAAAACGTCCAGTGTAACATCCCAACCTGGGATTCACATAATAAGTTCCCTAAGCTAGTGAGTCACATGGCCTCAGGTGCACCACCCCATATTCCAGAGGTTGTCGACTAGTATTGAGGGTCTAAATGTGGTGTAGTGGGGAGACTATACCCACATATTAGAGTGGAACAATAGATACAATAAAATAAAATCAAAATCATAAGCATAATATAAACAAATAAAATTGATAAACTATGGAATTTTAAGTAACAAAATTAAACAAGAAAGTAAAGAAGTGTAAATAACTGAAAAAATGAGTAAAAATAAAAAAACAAATCCTTTATGGTAGTGTCTGATACATGGATGCATGGAATGGTGTAATATAGAAAGGAAACAAGAAGATAAAAACATGATACACAGTCATATAAAAGGAAAAAAAGATCAAAAGCAGCTCCATAATCATCCCAAGATAAAGCCTGGTCCTCTTCTCTAAGTTCTAACTAATAAAAATTATATCAGCAACTTATAAAAGGGTGTTTTCCTTTATCAATACCTATAGAAAATTAATCTTCTTGGATATCAAAAGAATCCAATGTAGGGTGTGAGATAAAATCTCAGTAGGCCACCACCAATGGTGTCTATGTGTAATCCAAGTAGTCATAATAACTAAAAAATGTGCAGGTATAATAATAATAGTAAAACAATGCTGAAATAAATAACCAACCCGCTCAGTTTCCTATAGGACACCCAGTGAGTCTACCTGCTTCATCTCATGATTGGAAAGTGTCTGATCATGTTACTATATATATAGTATTAATAATATATATTGTTTAATTATATATTTCATCCACCTATGTGATCCAAGTACATACGGACGTAAGTGGCCATATACCTAGAATACTAGTGATAGTTGGACTAGAGTGTAACTTAGACATCTATGACCAGTCTAATGAGCCTATAAGCTCATGAAATAGAGTACATGACCTACATCCAAATAAAGTGAGAGACATCATGCTACAACACTCAGAATGATGAGTGAACCTCCATGGAAACACTCTAATGATGGAAAAAAGTGCCTCAGACCAATTTCCATATAGTATCACTGGTGTGAGATGTCATACTCAACACCCAATGTAAGGGAGTGTGATGACACTATGATTAAATGGTCCCTTACCATCGTACATAACACATATAAAGGAAAATTAATTTATAGTATAAGGCATGAGGTTGGAACCCTTCTGAATCTTATTAATCGGGTCCATTTATAAATAGAAGAGTCATAATCATTTATAATTCACAACATGAATATTAAACTCTCATGTTCCAAACTATCAAAGTTCAATTTCACTCAAGGAAAAATATTTCATTAAAATCATTCTATTAATCATAATAAAGAGGATGGAATTACCATCCCTTGGTCTCATTCCATTTAAAACCATTTGATTCATTTTAATAAAGTAAACCCATCATGTATTATGCATTTCATTTAAATCAACCCATTCAATTTGCCAAGAAATGAAAAGTTCGCATATAAGGATCAAGGGTCAATTGGGTGGTAACATGGGTAACAAGTCAAAAGCCTACTTGGGAAATTAAAATCATAAGAGGAAAAACACTTAAGAGGTGGTTTGGTTTCCATTTAGAAATCATGTATCAAGGTAATTTTTTTAGAATCTAAGCTAGAAGCCAACATGACATTCCTAACATTAAACACTTTTAAGATTAAGGAACAAATTCAAGTGGCACACCCAAGGGTTGTCTGTATAAGATGAATACAACCTATGAACTACTAAATAAGGGTTAAAGTATGTGTATTATGGCATAAGGATCAATTTTATTTAAATAAATAAACTAAATAGAGATTCTTGGAAAAATATAATGTGATGCAAAATGGCGTAGCTATGAAGTGAAAAAACTCGAAGGGGAAATAATGTGACCACCTACCTCAAGGACGTAGATGACTCCTCGCTTGATATCAGCCATATATTTTAAGTATTTTGGAAGAGATCTGAGAAAACATCCAATGCCCTAAAAAATATGGATAATGTGTGTGCACTGAAATAGAATAATGGATGGAAAGATAAACTTAGATATGAATTTAGAGAGTATGGGAGCTTACCGAGACAGATCCAATGCTTCCGATGGATCGAGGAACGAACACTGGATGGAGGATCAAGCTTGATTCCTAGATTGAGGGTGTTATTGATCTCAAAGGTGAACATGAGGGGTGTTGGTCTACTAGAGGGAGGATAAGAATGAAAGAAATAGATTTAATTTTAAGTGGGGAAATGGTAATTTCACATCAAGGCACACGGTTTGGCTGCATAGTTTGGAAAAAATGTGTGAAAATCATGCTCAGTTAACTATTACTTGGAGAACACTATGTGGTTCGGCACACTATTTGACTAACCATGTGAAAACTGTGCAAATCAGCTTTGTCCCAAGTCGATAACAAGCCACATGTTTTGGGCCCTAGGTCACACGGTTGCAAAAAAACCATGAGACCCATCTTGTTCTACCACTTCGTAGCTCCGATCTCCGAACGATCCTCAGATGAACCTATGTTCGTTGTGACTTGATTATATTTCTTTTATTAGGGTTGTTTAAGGTATTCAAAATGAAAAACTAACAATCCATACCTTCATTTAAAGGATGTGTTGTTACAACCTCCCCTTCTTAAAGCAACTCATCCCTGATTTTGCCTTCTGAGGGTAAATAGGTACTGTTAGTGAAGAGTTCCAGCCACTGTGTCAGCCTTCTGAGGGTATATCAGCTTCCCACTACTAGGTCTCATCTTGTACTATGTCTTACTGCCATAGCACCCGTACCAGAGAAATATACCTACCATGGAGCGTCTCTATGCTCAGATCCACTATACGCATGGGATAATCCTTGAAGGAAGCATCCATATCCATCTTAACCTCATCAGATTGAAAGAAATGTGATGGGTCTAGATAGTATCGACGAAGCTAAGATACATGAATGACATCATCCATAGACTGATATATCTGAGGAAGTTCCAATAGGTAAGCCACTAGTATGATCTGTTTCACAACCTTAAAGGGTCCAACGAACCTCGATGAGAGATTACCCTACTTTCAAATATGTTTATACCCTAACCTGGGAGATACTCAAAAGAAAACCTAGTCTCTGACCTTGAACTTGTGAGAACACCAGCATCTTTTGGCATCTAACTGCTTTCTAGACTAAGCTATAAACACGATCATTCTTATCAGATGGACATGATCTATAGTCTCATGCATGAGACATGGTCCAAGAATAGCTACTTTTCCTACCTCTAGCCACCATAGAGGTGAGAGGAACTGCCTAACATATAAGGCCTCATAAGGATCCATCTCGACGGTAGCATAAAATATGTTATTATAAGAGAAATCCATAAGAGAAATATGTTTCTCCTAAGAACCTCCAAACTCAAGGACACATGCATGGAGCATGTCCTCCAGAACCTAAATAATATGCTCCATCTGTTCATCGGTCTATGGGTGATAGGTTGTTCTTAGAATCACCTATGTACCCAAGTCCTTCTGTAACCACTTCCAGAACATTTAGGTGAAATGATCACCTCTATCGAAATGATAGAATGAGGAGCTCCATGAATAAGTATAGACTCTCTGACATATATCCTTCCTATATCATCTAACGAGATGGTCTCTTACACAAGTAAGAATTATGAGACCTTCATCAAGCGATCAATGACAACCCACATTGTATTATTTCCATGAGGTGATCTAGGTAAAATATTCATGAAATCCATTGAAACATCATATCATTTTCATTGAGGAATGGAAAATGGCTATAAAATCCATATCATTTGCTGATGATCCACTTTCACATACTGATAGGTGGAACACCTAGTGATAAATCTAGAAATCTCACATTTCGTACCAATACACCAATACTGGAACTGAAATACCAATACATTTTGGTGAAATCGGGGTGAACCTCCCATGTTGAGGCATGAAATTACCACATTAGCTCCACTCTAGTATCTAGTAGGTCCCATACATACCCATGTAATAATAAGGTATCATGCCCATCCATGGTCCAAAAAGGAGATTTATCATCATCTGAGAAACTTTTTCTTAGGAAAAGTCCTTCAGGATCAGATAGTTGTTTCATTCTTAACAATTCCATAAGAGTAGAAGTCACTACTAAGACTAATAGGATAGTCTAACCATGTTCTTCCTAAACCTCAACCTGTATCTATGAGAATAAGGCCATAAGCTTCCATTCTCCACTCGATTCTTGAACTTCATATGTATGAGTCCTCTGGATCAGAGCATCGGTCGCAAAATTTCTTTTACCAAGCATGTAGGTATGCTCAAAATCAAAAAAAATGAAGGTACTCAACCCACCAGTGCTTAATAAGATTGATATCCCACTATGTAAATATGTACATGAGGATTTTTCAATCAGTGTACACCATAATACACTCTCTAAGTAGATAGTTTCTCAAACAGTGTAAGGCATGAACTACAGTAGTGAGATCGAGGTTGTTAATTGGGTCATTCCATTCCTGAGGCCTCAACTGATGTGACTCATACACAATGAATTGCTCATCCTCTATTAGAAAAATTCTAAGCCCAATACCTTGTGCATCACAATATATAGTATAACTCCTTCTTAGCTTCATAAGAATCAGTATCAATTCTAAAGTCAAACAAACCTTCAACTCCTGAAAGCCTTCTTCAAAATATTATTACCAAATGAATTTTTCACCCTTCTTTTTTAGGACCATAAATGACATTTCAAGGCATGGAAAATCTGGGATGAAGCATTTATAATATCCATATATCCCAAAGAAACTCATTATTTTTTAGAAGTTCTTGGGTTTATCCCAAGAAACTACATCTCTTGTTTTCTAGGGGTGCATTGAAACTCCTAACTCCAAGATAATATGACCCAAGAAGTGAAATTTGTTGATCCAAAAGTGGAATTTATTGATCTTATCATAGATCTGGTTCTCTCTCAATGTATTTATCATGATCTCAAGATGGGTTTCATGGTCATTTTTGGAGAAAGAATACATCAAGATATCAATAATAAAGACTGCCAAAAATGAATCTAAATACGGGTGTAAAACCCAATTTATAAGGTCTATGAAGATAGTATATGTGTTCATGAGTTTGAATGGAATAACCAGGTACTCGTATAGGCCATACTTGCTCCTGAAATCTGTGAGAGGTATGTCTGAAGTCATGAAACAAACCTGATGATATCCAGACCTTATATTTATCTTTGAAAACACTTCCAATCCTCATACCTAATCAAATATGTCATTTATTATAGGTATTGGATGCAAATTCATTAATGTGAGCTGATTCAAACTACAATAATCCTTGTAGATCCTGATGGTACCATCCAAATTCTTAGAGAAAAGGACCAGTGAACCCCGGGGAGAAGTGTTAGGGAATATGAAACCTTTAGTTTCCAAATCCTCCAACTACTTCTTAAGATCCAGAATCTCTTTAAGTTCCATCCTATAAAGAGTAATGGTTACAAGTCTAATCCTAGTGAAATATCTATAGTAAACTATACCTCTGTCATTAGAGGTAGACCATAGAAGTTTTCAGGAAATATGTCTCATAAATGATCCACTATAGAAAGAAAGATAGTGGGTTATAACCCATGGTCATCCAGGAAAAGACACGTGATATAAGATGTTACACAATCATGCCTCTGTTGCTAGGGTCCTTCTTGTGTCACACTAAGATCCCATTCCCCCTTATGCATTTTCCTAACACCCTATAGTGATGTAAACATCACCCTCATGTTATAGAAGTTAATATAGCCTATATAGGGGACTATCTAGTCCATCCTCATGATTATATCAAAGCCTTTCATGTTGAGAATGTAAAGATTCCACATGAAAAGTTAATTACTAATATAGAGGGTAAAATACTTAAAATGAAGAACACCCTCAGAATGGATAACTAAAGTTGTGTATAGCATCATAATGCCATAGAAGTGCTTGATCTCGAGGCCCAAACCTTCAGTGATTACCTCATATATAAAAGAGTGAGATGTGATCATGTCAAATAAATTAGAAACTAAAGTGAAGGCTACAAGAATAGTACATCATACAGTAGAAGGTACGGAACTCTACTCCTCTAGTGTAGGTTGGACTGCATGTAACTGGAATCTATCATGGACTTAAGTCATTTCCTATCAACCTTGAGTAAAACCACTCTATTGGGGCTGAGAATCATAAGTCTGAGTGCCTATGTTTCAACCTCCACATCGTCCTGATCAATTAGTTGTGTTCCAGATACCTTCTTGTCGTGATCCTGCTAACCCCGCTCCTGAACGAGGAGTAGGTGTAGACACCCACTCGCTAGTCACTGGAGGTAAATTCCTATAGAAACTTTGAATATGACCCATACTTCTACATCCTCTGCACTCTAATGGGTCCTACAAGCTATGAGGATTCATTTTTCCCTACTTTCCGCACTTTTGACAAATCAAGAAGCTATCAATGTGAGGATCATGGATACTTTTACCCCTATGAGTAACCTTAAATCATCGCTTTATGCCCATAAGATGAAACACTGCTATCTTTAGGTGCCAAAATACCCTAACTCGCACCATCATATTCACTAAAATTATACTCTGTAATAAGGTCCCAATTGAAAATTTTAGAAATAATCACCAACCTAAACACATTGGCTTGTAAAAAGATGGTGTAAACCATCCCATCCTCAAATTTCCTACTGGTCATAATATCATCAACAACTAGAGTAGGATTGAATCACTACATCTTTGGGAAATGAGTAGAGTATTCCATAACTAACATGATTCCATGATCAAGGATCATGAATTCTATAGATATATCATCCCTCGTAGTCTGGGGAAACAATTAGTCATAGAAGATCATTTGGAAGTAATCCTAAACCATATCACGATGTCAGACTTCCTAGGTGTTGACATCCCACTACCACATGTCTTAGCCATGTAGCATATACACTGCAAGCTTGACCCTCCACTTTGGAGGAATCTCTAGATGCTAAAATATAGGTAGGATTACTTCAAGCCAAAACTAAATATCATGGGGTCTTTTTTCCCCTAAAAAGTTGGAGGATACTGCTGTTGAAATTCATGGGTCAACTCTACCATACTTGGCACAAGTCGAACTACACCTTTAATAAACTAAGGAATATGTAGAAAATACTCTCAAAATATGGTTTCAGTGCCCATATTAGGTATAGTAAGATGATCCACCAGTGTCCCTAAAAGAGGAATCATTGGTCTCTCATAGCCCGCCACCTTCGGGACATGGTCGTCACCACTTTCAGGGAATGAGATCAAAATATTTCATGGTGGTATGACATTAAAATTCCAAAAAAACACCTCAAAAAATATTTAATAAATTTAGAATATTTCATTTAAGAAACTAGGATAGAAGAAAATTCTTCCTATAGAAATAACCACACCTCTCTTCCTACTTTAGAAGCTAGGTGTAGAAGGTAGAATAGGCTATAACAGGCCAATAGAACACATGATAAACCCCACTACCCACTACTAAGGTCAGGTTTGGGTCTAAGTATTTGTTTCACATGTATAGGATAAACAATTTCACTTTATATGTCATATTTTTTTTCAATTTATGCTTGTCTAATTATATAAATCACTTTGAAATTCTTGAATTAGATGGTAAACCACTTTTGATCCATAAGAGACCATACTCTTTATGAACCAAAATATGACATCCATTCAACTCACACCATAACGTGTTCCATCCCTTGTGATGAATGGTCCATGGATCAACATTCCATAATTGAATTCTTTCTTTAACCTATTTAGGAAAACACTATTAGGCTAAGGTAGGAACTTTAAGTTCCAATTATGTTTTCCAATCCCTATAAGAAGTGTCATCACAATTCAATACATATTCAAGGAACTATCAATATGCGGCAGGAAAATTCATGCTAAAAATAGATGTGACATGAAAAAATTCATGGCCTATTAGTCCTAGTGTGCCAAATAATGATGCATGTAACAATGATCCTTGACCACGTATCATCAGTCCAATGGTGAAATAAATCCTCAATCATAACAATAATAATAACCCCAACACATCATGTGTGTCACCCAATAGTGAAATGATATCAATAGTAATAAGAAAAAGAATAACAATAATTATAATTTAGGAAAATTGGACTTTACCTCGAACATGGGTTTGTGGAGCCCAATAATGGCTTATGATCAAGTTCCAAGAATTACCAAATCTCCAATATATTGTCTGCAAATATTAATGAAAGAAAGGAAAACTTCTCAGATTCCACTTTGTATTGTACCAACCCAGGATCCACTTAACCCTTTCCCTAGGGTGGTGGGTCACATGGCCTCAAGTGTGCATCCCCGTATTCCAGAGGCTGCCAACTAGCAGTGAGGTTGTAAAGCTAGTACAGTGGGGAGACTATAACCTCATTTTAGAGTTCCATAGTGGATATAATAAAATACAATCAAAAGTGTAAGCATAATATAAATAGATAAAATAGATAAATTTTGGAAGCGTAAGTAATTGAATTAAACAAAAAAGTGAAGAAGATAAAATAACTGAATAGCTGAGTAAATATAACAAAAGCCTCTATGATAGTGTATTATACAAGGATGCAAGGCATGTTTTAATGCAAAAAAGTAAACAGGAAGAAACAAGAATGTTGCATACTAGTATACAAGGACAAATAGAACAAAATATTCTCTATAAGCATCCCGAGATAAATCCATGTCCTCTACTCTAATATCCAGCTAATGAAAAGCATATTAGTAACTTATTGAAGGGTATTTTCCCTTATAAATACCTATAGAAAGATAATATTCTAATGTACCAAAGGCATCCCGAGTAGGGTGTGAGATAAAATCTCATTAGGCCACCACCAATGGTGTCTACCTGAAATCTAAGAAGTGATCATAACTAAATGGTTTTCAAGTATAAGAAGAATAGTAAAAAATGATGAAATAAATAACCATCCCACTCAAGTTCATATAGGACATCTAGAGGGTCTACCTGCTTCAGTTCATGGCTGGAAATTGGTTGATCATGTCACTATATATATAGTATTAATAATATATATAGTTTAATTTTATATTTCATCCACCTATATGAACCATGTATGTGTAGATTTAAGTGGACATGTACCTAGAATACCACCGTTGGTTGGGTTAGGGAATAACTCGTATATTCATGACCAGTCTAATGATCCTATAATCATAGGCAATAGGGTACATGCCCTATATCCCAATAGAGTGAGATATGTCTTTCTAAAACACTCTAAATGGTGAGTGAGCCTCTATAGAAACACTCAAATCATGGAATGTGGCACTTTATACCAACGTTTATATAGTATCACTAGTGTGAGATTCCATAATCAACACCTGATGTATGGGAGAGTGATGCCTTCATGCACAATTATTCCCTTACCATCGTACACAGCCCATATAAAGGCATATTCATTTATATTATAAGGCAAGAGTAAAAACCTTTCATGCAACTTATTAATCAATTTCATTTATATATAGAATAGGAATAATCATTTATAATTCACATCATGAGGCTTTACCTCTCATGTTCCTAGCTATCCAAGTTCAATTTCACTTAAGGAAAAATGTTTCAATAAAATCATTATATTAAGCATAATAAAGAGAATTGTCTTACCATCCCTTGGGGACATTCCATTTAAAACCATTTTATAGATTTTAAGAAACGTAACCCATCATGAATTATCCATTTCATTTAAATCATCTAATTTAATTTACCAAGACATGAAAAAATCACTTATATGGTTCAAAGGGTCAATTGGGTGGTAACATGGGCAACAAGTCTAAATGCTACTTGGGAAATTCAAAAAATAAGAGGGAAAAACACCTAAGAGGATCTCTAGCATCCATTTGATAGTCATGAATCAGGGTAAATTTGATTTATAATCCAAGTTAGAAGCTAACTTAACATTCCCATCATTTAACATATTTAATATTAATGAAGAAATTCAAGTGGCACACCCAAGGGGTGTCCATATAAGGTTCATGAAAACTATGAACTACCAAAAAAGGGTCAAATGAAGTTTATTGAGGCATAAGGATCAATTTGATATGACGAAATCAACTAAATGGAGACACTTAGAAAAAATTTATGTGTAACAAAATAACATAGATACGAAGCGACAAAACATGAATGGAAAATGATGTGACCACCTACTTCAAGGATGTAGATGAATAATTTATTGATATCAGCCTCATATTTGAAGTGGGTTGGAAGATATCTGATAAATAGTACAATGTCCTAAAAATAGGGCAAATGAGCCTACACCTAAATAGAAAAATGGATGGAATGATAAACTTACATAGGAATTGAGAGACTAGGAGATCTTACCGAGACTGGTCCAATTCTTGTGAAGGATAGAGGAATGGACACTAGATGGAGGATCTAGCTCAATGCTTAGATTGGGGGTGTTCTTGAGCTTAAAGGTGAATAAGAGGGGTGTTGGGCTGCTAGAGGGAGAATAATAAAGAAAGAAATAGATTTAAGTTTAAGTGAGGGTAAAATGGTCATTTCACCTCCAAAATATTAAGGCGCATGGTTTGACTAACCATGAAAAAACCCTAAAAATCAAATATATTTCATGTTTGTAACAAGATTCATGGTCATGCACTCTAGGTTATACAATTGCAGACAAACCATGTAGCCTAATCTATTTTTCCTACATCAGAGCTAAGGGCTCTGAATGAGCCTCGAACACACCTATGGCCTTCGTTAATTAATTAGAAATATTTATTAGGATATTTTAAGGTATTCAAATTAAAAAACTAATGATATGTTCCTTTATTGAAAAGATGGGTCCTTACATCCAACATGATTAAATCTAGTTTCAATCCCATCCAAATACCTATAATAGAAGTTCAATCACTCTTTGGCTATGAAACCTTCAAAAATAGAGTCTTATGGTTCATCTTTATTCCTCATATATTATTTCAAATAATCTATGTACCTAAAGAAAAAAAATAAATGTATAAAAAAAATTATGCAATGATTTGATAAAATCAAATTCACCGATGAAAATTGAAATAATATCAATGTACCTATCAATTGGATACATTTATCAATAGTGTACTAGTCCATAAATTTTAGCTTCTTCAACAAAATGAATAGTCAAATGAATCATGAATGTGAATTATAAAGGTTGAAAACATATCCAAATGAAAAATTGTCAAAACAACTCTTTCTTGAAGTTTATCAAGATCAGTTGGATTTAGATTTTTTCCACAAAGCTCTCTAAAAAAGGTAAAAATATAAACTAAAACCGTAGATACTATTTGTGGTAATGTATTATGCAATTCCAATGGAAATAACTACTCCATCAGAATATGTGAGTCATGAATTTTCAATCCATGTAACTTTTGATGTTTTAAGACAACACACCTTGATATGTTACTTGAATATCCTTTTGGAACTTTTACATTCTTTAAAGCTTAAAGGAATTCATCTTTCTTGTGATTTTTCATTGTAAAAAATAGATAAAAGACACTTTAAATTATCATTTTCCCACAAACCATGATTTATATAAATTGACTCCAAATTCTTACGATCATTAAGGTGATCCTTTGATTAAACCTCCTCATTAAGAAATGTAAAAATTGCATTATCACAAATGTTCTACGGTTATGAGAATCATCAAGAATTTGATGATGACACATAAAACATCATTTTCTACTATGAGGTAATCGTTGAGGTTCCAAATCAATATTAAAAAGTGGACAAGGAAAAATAGTATCAGAATTCCAACTAGATAAATTTCCAAATCTAGGAAAGTTTCTAATTTTCCACATTAAAGAAACATAAATTTTGAATAGTTTTCTTGTTGAAGCATCATATGTTTTCATGACATCATCCCATAATTCTTGCAATTCTTTTATTAGAGTTTGAAGGTATACATCAATGTCATTTACATGTATTTTATTTTTAGGAAGAATCATCTAAATAATGAAATATGTCCTCTTTATACAAATCCATGGTGGTAGATTATAGGGGATCAAAATAACTTAACAAATGCTCTAATTAGTACTTAAAGTACCAAAAGGGTTAAAACTATCAGAATCCAATCCCAAACATACATTCCTATGATCCAAATAAATAACTGGATATAAAAAATAAAACATCTTCCAAGATGTTGACTCTTTTGGATGTCTCATCAAACCATTGTTTCTATACTAAGAATTTAACTTAATGTTGTATACAGTCTTAGATGACATGAATAATCTTTAAAAGCATGGATTCATAGGAATGTAACACAATAACTTTGCAGGAGTTTTCTTCTTTTTATTCTTCCTATGGTTTCATTGATTTATACTCTAATTGTTATTAATTGACTTCCATCTACTTGTATGAAATCTTATTCATTATTCTTTATCAGACTCTTTCACCCAGTAAAGAATGCAATCATTGGGGCATGCTTGAATCTTTATATAATCAAGTCCAAGTTTGTTGATGAATTTATTCATCTTATAGAAAGATGTAGGGATCATAACTTAACTAAATGAATCATGAAGAAACTATAAAATCATGGACATTACTTTGTCATTAATTCCACAGAGACACTTGATATGATACAAGTTTAGAAAAGACAACCTCTAATACTTGGTACACATTTCATACAATTCTTATTGTTTGTCTTCAAATAATTCATAAAAATCATTTTTTGAACATTGAAGTTATGATAATGATTAACCTACTTAAGATCAACTGAAAGTTCTATCGGTCTATTAAAATCTTATCCATTGTATTCCACAAAACAAAATGCACCATTTAGCAAATTTTGAACTGAATTTTCCTATGTCAGGTCACTATGTGTTTCGTTGCAATATTTTTATTATTTTTAATTTCCATAAAATTAGATTCACCATACAAAATCCAACATAAATATAGATAATGCAACTATTTCAATATCAAATGATCATATACTTTGTTTCAATTCGACCAGCACTTGAATTTACAATCAGGACATAGACATTTTATTCTAGCATCCACTGATTGGATTACAATTTCATAATCTAAAAAATATTCCAAAACATTGGCATACGGATATGAGTTTTAAGGTAAATTAATCCAACTTTTATTCATAGGTCATGTATTTTCTTCTCCTGGTACATTTATATGTAAAGATATAAGTTATTAATCAAATAGGTACTATCAAAATTAAACATCAACCAACTTCATCATTGACCAGGGTAGGGTCTTGGTTCAACACAACACAAATTCAACATCAAAATGATTCAATCCAACATTAAAAACATAAAAAACACTCAATTACATAGGAATTTATACAATTTAATTAAAACTCCTAGAAAAAATCAATCAATCATACCTTCAATGATGTCAGGGGGCATAGACACTGAAAAAACGGGAAGATAAGCCTTTGGGGGTCATCATTGGGAGTAGGGAGGATTCAGGGTCATGATAGTCGTTGAAATGGAATTTAGGGGTCACAATGGTTTTCGATAGAGAGTTTGGTGTCATGGTAGTAGCCGGAAGGGGGTCGGAGTCATGGTAGTCACCAACAACGGGTTCGGGGTTACAACAATAGTCTGTAGGGGGGTCAGGCTGACAATGGTTGCTGGAAATGTTGTAAGATCCTGACCACTGCTATATATTTCTTGAGCTTATTTATAGGTACTATTTTTCCTTGTTTTTAGTACTTTTATTTTAGGTGTAACCTTGGGGATTTATTAGGTTAATTTAGAAAAAAAAAATTAGGGAATAGGGTCAGTGCATGGTTGGCCCATGATTTTCCCAAACCATGCACCCAGACCGGAAAATTGTGCCCACTCAAACAGAGGGGATTTGCACAACTAGCACATGGTTTTTTTAACTGTGCACTCTATTAAGTGTAACTGTGATCCCCCCCTAGAAGAGGCACATGGTTGAGGCACATAGTTTGGAAAACCCTACGCCCCTACCCAAGAAACCATGTGGGTGGTTTTAATTAACCTAAAAATTAGATTTTAAATTCTTAAACCCACAGTATTAACCCCAAATCAACCCTAGCTCATTAATAATGTATTACTCTCATTTTCGGTGTCTCCTAGATAGATTCCATGCCCTTATGACCTCTGTTCTTGCATATTCTAGGACCAGATTGAAGATACACACCTCTCTTAGTAAGTGAATCCTATCCCATGTGGTTTCCTCCCAATTTACCTTTCCTCTCCCATCCTTTGCAGTGATGTTTACCCTATTGGTATTATATCTAGATTTAGGTTTATGGATCTTGATACTTTTGATATTTTTTCGAGTATTTTATTCAATATCTCATTTTTTATTGTGGGTTTGACATCTCTGTTTCAATTTTAGGAATATCTTTTAGGCGGTTGCTCATCAATGTTTTTAGGTAGGTGGTTTATTATTCAAATTCAAAAGTCTCTATTTCAATTAAATTTATGTAATTGTAGAATTTTTATTGAATTATTAGAAATTTAATTTTTTGAAATTTAATTAATTGATTTGGTGAATTAATTATTTAAGGGATTGTAAATTTTTATTAATTAATTATAGAATTAATTAATGGAAATTTTTGTGATTATTAAATTGATTGAATTGGAATAATTAATTGTTGAATTGATTATGGAGATACTGATATTTTTGAACTGTAATAATTAATTATTGAATTAAATATGTGGATATTGATATTATTGAAAAGGAATAATTAATTATTGAATTGGAATAATTAATTGATGAATTAATTATGGAGATATTGAGATTGTTGAATTTGGATTGATTAATTGTTGAATTAATGATTAGGAAAAATTGTGATTATGTAATTGATTGAATTTGATTAATTAATTGTTTAATTAATTAATAGATGTTTTGATTGTGGAATGTGATAAGAAGGTTAATGTTGATTAACTATAAAAGATGTGATATATGTTATATATATGTGATTGTGATATTCGTGTGTGGGGAATGGTCTTTTACATCAAAATCTCATAGTGATAAATTAATTGATAAACATGTGTGGGACATGGTATGCTACATCGGAAACCCATATTGATAAATGAGGGTTGGACATAGACTGCTACTTTAAAATCCCGCTTGTGTGATTGTTTGATAAATGAGTCAGGGGTTATGGAATGGTGCTTCAAATACCCATAGGCTCCTAGGCATGGTGACCTAGACCCAAAATGTTGGCATTGGACTATGGTTCCAATTGGCCATGATAATGAACTCTAATGAAATGGGTAATTAAATCCCATTTGTTATAATTAATTGTGAATTGAATATGTGATATGGACCATACATTGGCATGGGTCAAAGTAAGTATTTAGAGTTTGGGTTCCTTTGGGAAGCCAGGGGTTATATGGTTAAGTAAAGAGTAATTGAATAAATGTAAACTATTTACTTTATTTCTTTTTTTATTATTTATACAATATCATACACTGTTATTAATTGTATATTATTTTAGATGTTGTTGGTGGTGGCCTACTGAGTTGTACTCACACCCTACTCGGGTTGTTTGGTTGGTACTTGAATATATTTCATGGTTGTGGGACAGGATATGGGTAAGAGACATATATTAGATGGATGAGTCGGGATGGAGCATAGATGAGGGAACCATACATAGTTTCTGGACCTTCATGGGAGTTGTTATTGTCTTTATATATTTTGGGTTTTATATTGACACTTGACACATATTCGACATCAAATATCTACTGTTTAGTTTTGGATATTGTATTTCTTATTTTGATCATCATGTGATATTGGTATTATTTTGGTTATGATTATATAATTTGTTATTATTATTTATTTTTGATGTTGTGCTGCTTTGATAAAGAGGGTATAGTCTATCCATGATCGATATTAGACCCTCACTACTAGTTGGCAGCCTCTGAAGTATGGGGAGGTGCACCTGAGGTCATTTAACCAACCTATTCATAGAACCAGTGTACGGAACAAGGGTTGGGACATTACAAAGTGGTATCAGGGGAGTTTCCTTTTCTTTTTTTTTTCTTTTTCTTACTATTTTGGAAGGGTAGAAATGAGAATAGGATAATTTAGTCCTTGGTTAAGATATTGTGCATTGTATTATCTAACCCATGTTAAGGGTTAAAATCTAGGTACACAAGGTGGGATTGTTTTTATTGATTTGTGTTGTTACCATTGAATGCTATTTCTCCTCAAGTAATGCACTTGTTGTGTGATGTGATTATTGTTTCTAAATTATTTCTCAGATTTGACTTGTGGTTCCGAATGGAATGATAGTTGAGTACACATGCATCATTCTAGGAACTTAGGATTATTTTGTGTCATGCATCATTTTAGGAATGCACGAGAAAATGGGTTTTGGTTAAGTTGTTGAAATTGAAATTTTTTCCTTGATTGAGAAATTAAACTGAAAAAGGTTCCTAATGTGAAATTGGAAATGTTAAAATGATGCAATATGTGAAAAAATGGGTGTATGATGTGAAACTTGGATAATGAAAATGAGTTTACCCTTTTTTAACCATGACCTAGATGTATAATGGTTAAGGATAGTGATAACGCCTCAGTTCTGACCATGTGGTGGGGTTTGGGGAAATGAATTGTTATGGATTGTAGTAAATCCCTCATAAATAAATGTGTTAATGTTGTGAGATGTTTTCTAAGACGTGTGTTTGTAATTTTAGATATATTCCTCCATGACTACATTTATTGAGAGGACGGTTAGAGGTTATGGCTGGAAATGATCCACCAGTAGTGGAACTTGATGCACCGATTGTACCGGGTGAGGAAATCATATAGAATTTTTTAGAGAACATTGCTCAGTTTATGAAATTTATCGAAAGGGACCCATGGAGGGTTTTGAAAATCATGTCTGTTCTGATGAGGGAGTTTCAGTTGTATCACCCACATAGATTTACTAGAGAGGGTGGACTAGAGATAGTTGAGTTCTCGATTGAGTCTATTCATATTATAATTGACCGCTTAGAGACTCCTACTGAGAAGATAGTCAAATTATTTTCTTACATGTTACATGTTCAAATGAAGTGGTTGTGGGACATCCATAATCTGGATGGATAGATAAAGAATATGGAGTGTACGGACATTCAGTAAAAGTTCTTATAGAACTTTTATCCTAAGATATTCAGGTGGGAGAGAGTAGTTGAGTTCATGAGGTTGTCTCAAGGGAGTATGTCTGTGATGGACTATGTTGGAGGCTTTATAAATTTTCATCACTTTGTTCCAACATTGGAATTGGATAGTTCTACTACAAAAAAGTGGTTTCAGGATGGACTTAAATGTGAAATTAAGACCTAGGTGATTGTCTTTAGGCTAAAGAGGTTTTTAGAAGTGGTAATTCATGCTCTCTTATTTGAGGGGAACCTGAAGGAGGATTTCAGTGGAGGATAGTTGGTTTCTACTATATGGTTAAGAAGTATGACTTCTAAGAATATAAAAAAATATCTATAATAATGTTAGCTAGGGTGATAGCAAGAAGAGTAGCTAAGGGGAACGGTTAGTCACACAGGACCTTACATGGATTATCTATCACCAGTATGGTAGGTCGGGACACTTCTAGACACAGTTCTCCCAAAAAATGATAGAGTGTTAAGGTTGTGGAATAATGGGACATCTACATATGGTCTTTAGGAACTTATGATGGAAATATATTGATGGTGAATCTTTACAAAACAAGAGTGTAGGAAGGGGATATTCTACTCCTTATCGGTCTAGAATTTGTAGTTCTATTTTCCATGGTGGTCGAGGAATAAGATGTGGTACTTCTAGGAAAGAGCGCCCATATCATAAAAGTGGTGCATCTCAGGGGATATAGACTACATAATTGGGAATAGGGGGAGGAAAGTTGAATATTTTTCATCCTACACTGGTGGATAGTGAGGTTGGACCATCGATAGTAAGTGGTACTATTCTTGTTGCTTCTATTCTATTTAATGCTTTATTTAATATGGGTTCCTCTCATTATTTTCTAGTCTTTTTATGGATGACAGAGGTGTAAAGAAGGATGTATTTCCACCTCTAGTTGATAGGTTTTCGGTTGTTTTTACTAAATAATTCTTATGGATACCACATGAGAGGGATGTAGAATTTACTATTCAGGTCATCCCTAGGGTAGATTTGATTCATATTCCATTGTAAAGAATGAAACCAACAGATATTTAAGATCTCAATACTCAACTGGAAGAGTTGGAGGATAAGGGGTTTATCCATCTGAGTATGTTACCTTGGGGTTCTCCAGTTTCGTTTTCTGAGAAGGATGATAGGACTCTATGTTTGGGTGTTGACTACTGGAATTTGAACTAGATGATTGTGAAGAACTGGTATCCTCTTTTGTGTATCAATGACCTTTTTTACTAGTTGAGAGGATCATGTGTTTTATCCAAGATTGAATTGATATCAGGGTATAATTAGTCGATAGTTCGACCTTCTGATATACCATGTACTACTTTCATAAGCATTTATGTATTTTAATAGATTTTTGTAATGTCGTTTCGGTTGAGAAACGCACCAGTAGTGTTTTATGGCCTTGATGAACAAAATCTTCCATATATGCCTAGATCAGTTTGTTTTAGTGTTTGTGAATGAAATCTTGGTGTACTGCAAGAATTAATATGATCAGACTCAACATCTTGACATCATCCTGAGTATACTGAGAGAGAATCATCTATATGAAAATCTATCTAAGTTTTAGTTTTGGATTGATCAGGTACACTTATTGGGTCATATCATATTAGAGTAAGGTGTGTTAGTGGACCTAGATATAGTGAAGACAATTGTATTTGGGATAATCCCAAGAATGTTTTTAATATCCATAGTTTTCTGGGGTTATTAAGAAATTATAAAAGGTCCATCCAGGACTTTTTCTACTTAGCATCACCTCTGTCAATCTTAACCAAGAAGGGGATAAAGGTTGGATGGACAGAAGCATGTGAGAATGCATTCTAGGATCTGAATAATCATTTGATATTAGTATTAATATTGATCCTACTGAAAGCATGGTCGATTTTCACCTATTGATCATTCAAGGTTCTGATTCTCTGCTAATGTGTGTAGCATCACTCAGGTTGAATCATCGGTGATGATACTTTTTAATAGTCAATTGTTTTTATTTGATTGTATTTTGATTGGGGTGCGGTTTTATTGTAGAGGTTAATTGAAATGATTGATTGATTTAATAATTTAATAAATATTGAGGTGAGTTCATTATTAGGGATTTAAGATTATGATATCCTTTAATTTTGATTTATATTGCATTAAATTAACACCCACTTCACAAGATGACATTTATCAGAATTTCTAAGTGTTAAGGCATTAATCCAATATTCAACTTAACAAGTATTCTAATATCAATCAGTAATTGGTTGTGGTAGTGTATTTATGGTTCCAATAATACATGGATTTCATATGTTAAAAAAATGTCCTTAATCCATGACATGTTAAGTCCAACAAACACAATGTTAAATTAAAGAATACTCATCGAGCAAAAGCTCTCAATCGCTTAATATCTCTAAATAATGACTCACCCCAATGGTATATTAACTCATCCATTAAGATTTTTATTAATATATTAATATATTTTTATGGTGATGAATTATAAATAGAACAAAAATAATGGGATAAGAAAAAAGTTGTGCATCGAACACACACACACGAAGGGTGATGAGAATTAAAAATGAACTTTAGATTGAATGAGAAATTGAAATAAGAGATTGGTTTTTAACATGATTTAAGAAATTTAAAGAAAATTAATATTTCAAAATAGAGGGTAGATGATAATAAGAGTTAATGTGAAAGGAACTTTCATTAAAATAGAATTAAAAAACAAAGACTTACAAGATTACAACAATGAAGAACACAAAAGTAAATGAAAACAAAGAGAGGAGGAAGGGTATCTCAAGTGAAAACTTGAGTATGGAAGGTCCTCCCAAGACTTTGGAAAATATTTGGTCATTCCAATTTATTCTTATCTCTTCTAAAATTCCAACCACATGCAAAGAGAAGAGGGGGTTGTATTTATAGCCCAAGGAGGTGGACTGTTTGCATTCCAAATCATCCCCTCCACTTGAATCGCCAATTTTTCCATCCATGCAGCCAAATAATGAGATATCTTTTTCTTAATAGTTTTGGATAATAATTTTGGCCAACTACTCTAAAAAATGGGATGAATTTGGACTTATGGATCCAAAGTTATGGCGGTTGGTGTAAACAATTTTAATCTTTCCATTTCAATCCATACATTTTAGAAGGACAAAATGAAAATGGGTTTATGAATATAAATATTCCATCAAATAAAAATAATCTATTCTAAAAAGTTGGTCACACATATCTTAGATTTCACACTAAAAATTCCCATTTGGATTTGATGATATATCATGAGAAATTTCATTAATAGTGTCTGGATTTTAATTCCCATCCAGAATGGTGTGCTGGACTTCAAAGTAACCATTGGGCCCCTTGTTGTTGTAGTTGGATCTTAAAATTTTTATACGAGACTCCTTGAATTTTTCATAGAAAATTGGAGGAGAATAAATGAATTTGGACTTCTGTATTGATCCTAGTAATTCAATCTTCATGGATGGTCTAGTTTCTTCACAGATTCTTTGGGTATTCTTGTGTGGACCATATGACCCTCCAAATTGATGATTTGGACAAAGATCCCTTATAATGAAATGTTTTAATTTGAGTAAGGATACCTAAAAAGGATGAATCATGAAATTTGGATAAGTGTAGTGAGATTAATAATTAAAATAGTAAAATGAATCAATTTGATTAATTTAAATAATTCTCAAAAATTACATTTAATATTAAAACATTAATATTTCACAAATATTATTCATATTTTATATAAAATCAGTAAAGGGAGTATATAATAAGTTATGAAAATATTAATAACATCAACTCTCCCACAATTATTCTTGTGCATGTCCTCATGTGAAATAAATATAAAAACATAACAAAATCATTCTTACTTACCAATAAATATTAAAATTTTGTTTCCACCAATCAGGGGAGGTTTAGACCATTTGAATCATCCATATTGAATTCCACCACAATTGTTATAGAAATAATATTCCCAAAACAATTCATTTTTCATTATAAATTTTAGAAATGGAAAATGTAGGTACTCAAAACTCACTCGTCTCAAGATGATAAAAATTTATTTCTAGAGGTTCACTCATTCACCAACCAAAAGTGAAACTCATAGAGTTTGAAAGAGTTATCATCTTCCATTCCCTATCATAAAGTTTACTAGAATGAAGAGGTATTTTTAAGGTTTTTTATGTGGCTATGGTATGGTAGGAATATAATGTCCAAGAGAGAGGAGAAGAGGGGTAAAACAACAACATGGGAAAAGCAATGCACTTTTTTTTTTGAAATGAAACATGGAAGGAAATAGAAACACATATTTACAAGGGAATAATTATGTGAAGAAAGGTAAAAAAGTGGAAGGAAATTTTAAGGGGATGAGAAGATGAAATATTTACAAAACATCAAACTTCTCCTAATAACATAAGTGTTCTTTTTTCTTTTTTTTTTCTTTTTTTTTGGAAGTTGACCTTGAAACAGATCTCACACTCATATCCCAACCCATGTTTGATCTCCTCATGACACTAATTGTAATAGTTATAATAAGATCAAAGGCTAAGAAAGAGTTATTTTTTGACCCTCCAAAACACAACACTTTTTTTGTATTTTTTTTAACACTTGTCAATAACATTTACAAAATTACATTAATTAAAGTACATTCCCCAAAACTCACTAAATGACAACCTCTCCCCCACACTAAAATGGATGTTTTACCTCAAGCATATGATAAATTGTTGAAAATCAATAAAAGGGAACCCAAAAATAAAATCCATTCCCCCCACACTTAAATTTCAATAAATAGTGAAATTTAAATCCATGTAGATGTTTGGTGGGATAAGGTATTGGGATTTTAATTTGTTTATCAAATAAAATTTTCTCATAGGATCATAGGGGATTTTAAAATTATGTGTAATTTATGGTTAAAGGGAGCATATTTGGCTATTGTTATTCTCATTTGGTTTAGAAAATGCCTCTATCATATTAATGTACACTATAATAGGAAATTCAACTCGAAGGTCCAGAAACTCAAGACTCGCAAATGGGGGTAAACACACACATTTTGAAAAGATGGTCATATGTGGTCTTGGAATGAAAGATAATTTTGTTCCTTACAGTTGGGTAAATTCATTTTCCAAATAAAAAATTGAGCATTAAAAATTTTTTGGTTTTGGCACAATATTATTTATCCAAATATATGATGAAAACACAAAAAAAAATAGATGAAACCATGTATTTTGACTCCCCAAAATGGTTAGACAAAATTTAAAAAGTTAAAGGGGAGTAATTATGACCCTGGCATTTCTATATATATATTTTAAGTGATTTTTATTATTATTTTTTAGGTTTTTTGGTTTTTTTATAGTTTTTTATAAAGACACAACCACACAAAAGAGAAAGAGTAAATAAATAGTATGATGAGGAAAGTGGTAAAAAATGAAAAAGAGAGGAATAAAAAGAAAGAGGTGGAGAGAGGAAAAAAGAAAGAGTGAGTTAAAGGGAAATAGGTGGCCCTAGTTTGGATTTAGTGGGTCTTCGTCCCCATCTGATGGTGGGTCAGTGGAAGTTGTGGATCTAATTGAAGTGAAGGTGGTTCCTGGGATGTGTGTCCTCTCATGGTGATTCTTTAACTGATTTCAGTTAACTGGGAATGTCCTTTTGGAAGAGGGGTCTTGTACTTTCACTAAACCAAATGGGTAAACATGAGAAATAATAAAAGGACCTTCCCAACAAGAATTAAGCTTACCTGGGTGAAGTTAAAATTGAGAATTGAAGAGCATTACCTTTTCACCTTTATGAAATACCTTTCATAGGATGTGTTTTTTAGAGAGTGCCTTGGATTTTTCTTTTTAGAGATTAGAATTCTCATAAGAATCAAGTCGAATCTCCTCCAGTTCATTCAATCGCAATAATATTTCTTCACTAGATTTTTTAAAATCAAAATTACATGTTTTTACAGCCCAAAATGACTTGTGTTGGATTTCAACTAGAAAATGACATGATTTACCATAAACTAGCCTAAAATTAGACATCCCAATGGGTGTTTTATAGGCAGTTTGATAATCCCAAAGTGCTTCACCAAGTCTCTCAGGCTAGTCTTTCCATGTGGTCTTAATAATTCTCTCAAGCACTCTTTTTTACTTCTCTATTATAAAGTTCATCCATGCCATTTGTTTGGGGGTGATATGATGTTGAATTTTTATGTACAACCCCATTATTTTTAAAAAGAGATTCCATGGTTCTATTACAAAAAATGGGTTCCTAAGTCACTTATCAAAGCACGTGGTGTGCCAAATCAGGGGAAGATGTCTGTCTTTAGGAACTCACTAACAGTATTTGAATCATCTTTTCTAGTTGGTTTGGTTTCAACCCACCTAGAAACATAATATACCACAAGAATAATGTATGAGAATATATTAGAATAGGGTAATGGTTCCATTAAATCGATGCCCTAAACATCAAATATATCACAAAAAAATAAATGCTTTTGGGGCATTTCATTTCTCTTTAAAATTGTGCCAAAATTTTGGAAAGTGGGACATGATTGAAAAAACACATGTGAGTCCTTAAAAAGTGAAGGACAAAATAATCCAAAGTCTAGGACCTTTCAGGAGGTCCTTTTTGGTCTAAATTGGCCACCTCTAGGAAGTGAGTGATAGAATTTTAAGATGGAGGAATGTTCATCTTCATCAACACATCTCTTAATTACCATGTCTGCCCCAGTTTTCCAAGGTTTATTTTCTTCCCAAAAATAGTAATTTGAATCACTTTTTAACTTCATTTTTTGTTTTTTGAAAATTTTTCAGGGAAAGAACCATAAACCAAGTAATTTACAATTGGGTCATACCATGGTATTTTTGGAGTGAGAGATGAAAGGTGCTCAGTTGGAAATTTAGGATCAATTATTTCAGAATGAGAAGAATTTTAAATTATACTCGAGTGATCATCCATGGGGTTTTATTTTCATGGTATATCTTTGATTTCAATGTCAAACTATTGGAGAATTAGGATTCATCTTATTAGCCTCAGTTTGGAATCACTTTTCTTGATTAAGAACGTTATAGTAGAATGGTATTTGAAGGTGATGATTTTGGAACCTAAGTGATAGGGCTGGAATTTATCTAAGGCAAAAACCACTGTTAAAAGTTCCTTTTCAGTCACAGTGTAGTGAGATTGAGTATCATCCAATTTTTTTATGAATAAAAGATGAAATAAGGAATTTTTTCTCTTCTTTAACTAAGAACATCCCCAACGGATCTATCAGAAGTATCACACATCAAATCAAACGGTAAGGACCAATTCAGAGGTTGCATTATTGGGGCATATGTTAGAGTAATTTTGAGTTTAACGAAGGATCTCTTGAAAATATCATCAAAATGGAAAGTGAATTCATTTTGGAACAACTGAGTGAGTTGGAGGGAAATCCTAATGAAGTTATGGATGAATCACCAATAGAAACTGGCATGACCAAGGAATGAACGGATTTCTTGAATATAAGTGGGTTTAGGAAGTGATTGGATCACTTCAATTTTGGAAGGATCAACTTCAATACCATATTTTGAAACTATATTCCATGTAACAATCTCATTTGAAACCATGAAGTGAAAGTTTTCAAAATTTAACAGAAGGTTACACTTGAAACACTTTTGAAGGACTAAAGAGAGTTAATTAAAGCATGATTCAAATGACTCACCATAAATGGTAAAGTCATCCATGAATACTTCCATGAAGTGTTCAATGAATTCAGAAAATATACTCATCATACACCTCTAGAATGTTACAGGATCATTTCAAAAGACAAAAGGCATTCTCCTTTATTCATATGTTAAGTGAAAGTAGTCTTTTCTTGGTGCTGAGGTGTGATTTGGATTTGGAAGTAGCTGGTGTATCCATAAAGAAAGAAATAGTGTTACTTTCTAGTTAATCGTTATAGAATTTGATCAAGGAATGGAAGAGGGTAGTGATATTTTACTATTTCATCATTTAATTTCCTATATTCGATGCAGACACACCATTTGTTCTTCACTTGAGTTGTGAATACCTACCCATGTTCATTTGTGACAACAGTTATCCCATCCTTCTTAGGTACAACTTTAATTGGAATAACCCATTCGCTATCATAAATAGTGTAGATAATACCACCTTTAAGAAGCTTGGTGATCTCTTCCCTAATTACCTCAATTATGAGTGGATTGGGTCTTCTTTGTGGTTGTCTAATTGTTTCGGATAACTCCTAAAGATGGATGTGATGCATGCAAAGGGTAGGTTTGATTCCCGGTATGTCATCTAGGGTCCAATATAAGGCCTTTCTGTTGTCCTCTAACACCTAAACAAGTTTGGACTCCTCCGTTTCAGTAAGTGAAGTAAAGATAATGATAGGGTAAGAGTGATCATGGAAAAGGAATGCATATTTCAGGTGTTCAGGAATAGGTTTTAGATTAGTCTCATATTTCATTTGTGGGTTAGACAATTCAGGAATGGAGGAAGGGACTTTAGTTGCTTCAAATTCTTTTCCTTAATATTCTCCAATGTGGAGTAGTAGAGATCATAGTTGATGTGGGATTCAAGAGAGTTTTCAAGTACCTCTAGATAAATGGAGTATATTAATGATAATTTCACATAGACTTTCCCATTTAAGACTTGGTTAATAAGGATGAAAATTTCACAAGATAATTTTTCATTAAAACATGAATAATATGATGTATTTAGGTTCAATTGACTCTCAGAAGTGTCCTCAGAATCATGGATTGAGAATGCAGAGTGATCCTCAGATGGGTATCGCATGGCTTGGAAAATGTTGAAAATGACCAGCTGATCACCAAATTCCATAGATAAGATGCCTGAATGGACATCAATCTTGGTTCTCGCTATCATTAGGAATTGTCTTCTTAGAATTAAGGTAGATTGAGAAGATTTCATCTCACCTTACATTTCAAGGACATAGAAATCAACAGGGAAGATAAGATCATTGACACGAACAAGGACATTCTTGATTATACCCCCAGGGCTAGCAGTGTTTCAATTGGCCAATTGAATGAAAACACCCATTGTATGTAAGGTTCCTAGACTAAGGTTGGAGAAGATGGATTTGGTAATGAAATTAATTGAGGATCCTAGGTCTATGAGTGCATCATCGAAGTTGGAACTTCCAACTTGGAAAGGAACCGTAAAGGTCCCTGGATCATTGCACTTTATGGGAATAGACATCTTGGTGGAAACATTTTCAAAGTTCTTAAGTTTCCTCTTGTGGGTGAACAATTCCTTAAGAAACTTGGCAAACTTAGGTATTTTTTTTATGGCATCTAACAGGGGTATTTTTACTTCAACACATCTAAACATGTCAAGCATTTCAGGATCGGGTTCAAAGGACTTACTTGGTTTAGAAACAACTTGTGGAAAAGGAATTGGATTCATAAGTGGAATGGAAGGAGGTAAGGGAATGGCTTCAGTTTCCTTTTTAAGTTTCTTTTTCTTTTCCTTTTTCAAGTCAAAATTTAAAGGGGCGTTGGAGGAATTATCTTGAGGCATAGAAACTTTCTTCCCAAATATAAGTGAAATTTCACTTACCTTACCCATGAAGTTGGGTCATGGTTGAGTTGGGAGTTGGGAAGAATTTGATTATTATTTTTGTCTTAGGTGGGATGCAAGTTGACCAATTTGGATTTCAATATTTTTAAGGTTTTAATGGGTGAAATAGGAAAGATCTTACACTACACTTTCCCATGGTTTCTTGGAAGAAGATTCTTGTCCCGAATTGGGATTTCCTTGATTTTGGTTCTTGGGAAATTGATTGTATTGGTTTTGGAATTGTGAAGGCTCACTCGGATAGTGGAATCTAGGAGGAGGATTGTTCCTTTGAGGTTGAGGAACAAAAGGATATAGTTGATGAAATTTACCACCACCTTGACCATATTGGAATTGGTTTGGGTTTTGATGAGGGTATTGAGGGGATGAGAAAGGGTATTCCCTTATCTCAAGTTAGGGTTATATGTAGAAGATAAGGGATTAGGATGGGTTTGGTTGAAGTTTCTAAAAAAATGACCTAATTGTTGAGGGTTGGGGTTCTACTGAGCATATGTTTCATTGAGCTCTATTTGTCCGAATAAATCGGATTGATCCTCTTGAAATTGTGGACATATGTCAGTTGGATGATATGGGGAGCTTAAGATTCCACAGTTCTTTATAGGTCTAGAGAATAGAGATTGTGGAGAATACGAGCTTGGGGTTTTGGATGCCACAGCTAGTTGTTGCACAAGACATGTAAGTTCACTCATCCACTTTGTCATCTTGTTCGGATCTATCAAATGACTATCTTGGGCTTGTTTTACTTGAGCATGTTCTCAAGTACGGTATTTTTGTGTGTTTTCATCCATGTTTCTTATGATATCTCTTGAAGTTGTAGGATTTTTATCAAAAAGAACACTGCCACTTGCAACATTAATGAGAGTTCTCTTCATAGACAATAACCCATCATAGAAGTATTGGATCAAGATTTGGCCATGGATTTAGTGGTATGGACAGGTTTCCATAAGAATTTTGAACCTCTCCCAATACTCATGGAGTGATTCATTAGGGAATTGAAGGATACCACTAATTTCCTTTTAGATGGAATCAGTATGAGAAGTAGGAAATAATTTCTCTAAGAAAAGTCATTTCATGTCAATCCATGAGTTTATGGAACTAGGAGGAAGGTAGTATATCCATGACTTTTTAGTGTCATCTAGGTATAAATGGAGTGCTAGAAGTTTGATTTGTTCCTCAGAAACCCCTTGAGGCTTCATGGTATAGCACACCACTTGGACCTCTTTAAGGTGGAGATGTGGATCCTCGCTAGTTAGCCTGTGTAAATAAGGTAGAAGAGGAATCAAACCCAATTTGATTTCGAAGTCAGACTTTATTTTTGGATATTGAATACCAAGGGTTTGGTAATATATCAGGGTTAGTAAGTTCTTTAAGTGTTTGTTCCCTATGATTATCCATATCTAATTCAATTGGTTGGACAAGGACTGGTTCTTGACTTATTTGATTATAACTAATGTTCCTCCTAATTTGGTGTAGGGTTCACTCAATTTTAGGGTCAAACAAATCTGAGGGATTTTTTGGGAGGATACGGGGAATTAATGTAGATTTTGGAAGAAATAGGAATATGGGTTTTTCTTTCTGTTTTTTTTTCTATTTATGATTTTTATGAGAATGCGTGTTTTTCTTTGTGTTTTTTTCAAATTTTTATTTTTGTTTTTTGTTTTTTTTTACAATTACCAAAACACAATTGACTACTTAATGCACCATACCTGGAAATAGCGCCATTTGAAATCATGAACGATTATCTCTTATTGACCATTCAAGGTTTTGATGCACTACTAATATGTATAGTAGCACTTGGGTTGAATCCTTGACAATGATACTTTTTAATAGTCAATTTTTTTTAGTTTATTGTATTTTGATTAGGGGTGTTGTTTGCAGAGATTAATTGAAATGATTGATTGATTTAACAATTTAATAAATATTGGGGTGAGTTCATTATTAGGGAGTTAATCTTGTGATATCCTTGAACATTTCTTTATATTGCATTAAATTAACACCCACATCCCAAGATGACATTGATTGGAATTTCCAAGTGTTAAGGTTTTAATCCAAGCCTTAACTTAACTAGGATTCTAATCTCAATCAGTACTTGATTATGTTAGTGTATTTATGGTTCCAATAATCCATGTAATCCATACTTTAAATAAAATATTTCATTAATCCAAGACATGTTAATTCCAACATACACAATGTTAAATTAAAGAATACTCATCGAGAAAAATCTCTCAATTTATTAACATCTCTAAATAATGACTTTCCCTAATGGTATATTTACTCAACCATTAATATGTTTATTAATCTGGTAATATATGTTTATGGTGATGAATTATAAATAAAACAAAATGTTGGACTCCTCATGTTTTAATCATGTTTTAATGATCAAAAATCATGTTACTTATATTTAATCTATCTCAAATCATGTGTAGACATGGTTGGTTTCTTTAAGCTTTAAATAAACATACCCAAGATCTTAATTACTATAAATCATGTTTGATTATTGTAAACAATATTTAATTTTTTCTATAATGCATTTATTTTATGAATGATCAAGTATAATTCATTCTGTGAATATTATTTCTTAAGTCTGTATACAGATATTTGACTAAGTCTGAGAAATCGTGAGTCTTCCACTGGTTCTGGTTTTCTGGCAAAGGACTCAGACACCATGACCCAGACACTATGACCTAGACACAGTGACCCAGACACCATGACCCAAACACCGCGACCCAAACATCGTGACTCAGACACCATGACCCAGACACCGTAACCAGTTTCATATCTCATGAAGTCCGTGACATCGGTTCCTTGCAACCATCACTAAGACACTCTTAGAAGTTTGGCCAAGGACCAGACATCATGATCATAACATCGCATTTGTGCTACTGATTCCTGATCTCAATACAACTCTTCCATCATGACTATTTCTCTGCTCAAAGAAAAAGAAGAAGACATCATTTCCGGGTGACACCGTTTCCAAGTGATATTGTTTCTAGACAGACTATGACACCGTACTTTAATCTGTTTTTTCATTTTCAATTAAATTTATAATGGTCATATTTGATTCATTTAAAGGCACTAACATAATTAATGTTTCTTTGTGGACATGGAACCCGATAGTATGAGGTACGAGATGTAGAAAACATGCATCATGTCGGCCCCAATGTGTGCACCCAATTAAAAAAGGTAAGATAATCCAAGCTGCAAACAAACACACATAAGTAGAGCAGTAGGAACATGAGCATTTTTTTAAGAGAGAACTGATACATGCAACAAGATACAACTGAATAACACTAGAATAAATTTTGATTAAAACCTGGACTACCATATATCATAGAAAAACACAAAAACAACTTCATAATACCAACTCCACAAAGAACAAGAGCTAGATCTAACTAGAAACTAGAGCACCAGACTTGAAATACTCTATTTCCAACAGGAGGACTCGATACTTGAATTTTCTTCATCCTACAAGTCCAATGCTTCATAGAATAACACTCATAACACTTCTAACCTTTTCTCGTCATCTTTTCTCAGTTGGGTATTATTTTAGCTTTCGAGTAGTGTGTGTGTGTCTGTATTAAAAACACATATTGTATCCTAGATTAAACTGGATGATACAAGATATCCTTCCTCTAATATCTTTTAACATTTTTTTACTCCCAAGGATATGTGTGGAAGAGGTCCTTATGTGACCTAGTAGTTTATACCCACAAAGAACTATGGAAGAGGTCGTGTGACCTAGACAGTCCTATGTACTATTGTTTACCCTGATCTAGGGTGTGGATCATGTTTATTAATATAAACTTATTGGTGGTAGGTGATCACCAAGTGGAGTGGATTAGGTCTCATCTTGAGACTGAACCACTTATTTTATCTGTTGTGTTATTTAATTTAGTTTTTTATGTTTTATTGTATATTTTAGAAATCACTAGATTTTACTTTGATAGCTAATCTTGGATAGAAGTTATAATTGTTTTGTCTTATTATAATAGCTTCAAAAGTAGTATCAATAACCCATATTTATATTAATGAGAATTAATCAATCTTGTGAGGGGTTATTTGAATAGTCAAACCTTTATAACCATATTACCTTGATTGAATAGGCTGTATTTATTTTTAATTGGGGAACCTTTTTAAGAAAACTGTTCAACAAAAATTTTCATAGATAACCAATTCACCCCCCCCCCCTCTTGAGTACTCTACTCTGAGAAACATTTTGTTTCAAAGGATTTTTTATTCCTATTAAGACATTGTTTTTTAAGTCTGTTCAACTTTGGTTTTAGTTGTACATTAAAGATCAGTAATTTTCTGTTAATTCTAAATTTCTAGACCTTTAAAAATATTTATTTATTATGGAAAATAGATTGGAAGGTGCAACAACAAATAGACCAGCATTCTTCAATGGAACTAATTATGCCTAATGGAAAATTAAAATGAAAATGCATTTAGAAAGTATGGGCTTTGAAATTTGGTCTTCAGTTATAGATGAGTATAAAATTCATGATACTAATAGAATTACTTGGGATGACCCAACTAAGACCGCCTACAATAAAAATTAAAAATCCATGAATTCTTTATACTGCTCTTTTGGAGATGAGGAATTTAATAGAATTTCTGCATGTAAAACTACCCATGAAATTTAGGATACTTTGTCTGTTTCACATGAATGAACATATAATGTGAAATAAATGAGAATCAATACTTATACTATTAAATATGATAACTATAAAATGAAGCCTGATGAGCCTATTTCTAACATGTATCTTAGGTTCAACGAAATTCTCAACACAATTATTTCTCTTGGAAGAGAAGTCGCTGCCAAAAAACAAATCATGAGGATTCTCATATGCCTACCTGATAGATGGAGAGGAACATATGTCTCTGTTAGAGATTCATGTGACATCAGCAAATTACCTATCAAAGAACTCATTGGGAAACAAATGATGTATGTAGAGGAGCTGAAAGTCAACAAGGAAGAGGAGGATGAACCCAAAAGAGAATATATGGTATTTAACACCACCACCTATAAGCACAGAGAAAAGGAGAAACTGCAAGTCTCTGTAGAAAGTTCTAGCAGTGGACAATCATCAACTGACAATGATGAGTATATGGCTCAATTAGGTATAAGGTTTAAGAAATTTTACAATAATAAGAAATTTTTCAGAAATCCTAACTTCAATGGAAGATATGATAAAAAGGGAAGCTGGAAGAAAGATTGGAAAAGAAGTGACAAGTTTGATGAAATATTATTCTATGAATATAAGTGAAAGGGACATGTAATGGTTGACTATCCCAAGCTCAAGTATAAAAAGAAATATGAGTACAAATATAGAAAGTATAAAAAGGCAATGAAAGCAACTTGGAGTGCTTCTGAGGAAAGTTCAAGTGACTTAGAATCTTCACATGATGAACAGGCTAACAAAGACAAAATTTGTTTCATGAAAAACACATCTGAGATAACATTGGAATCTCCTGTACACAATTCCTATTCTTCTGGAGATGAAAGTGATTCTGAAAATATACCTAATGAATAAATGTTTGATTATTGAAATATTCTTGAAGATACGTGTAATGAACTAAAAGATAAATACAAGTATTCAAAGAAACATGATGCTCTTAACTCAACTGCTAAATCTAAACTTACTATGGAAAAAGAGAAAAATGTTCAATTACTCAAAGAAAACAATGAACTAAAGCTATCTAATGATCAATTGAAAAGATACCTTGAAAGGTTTACTAATGGTAATGATACCTTGGTACAAATACAAGGTAAAAAAATTTACCCTTAATACACTACTGGTATTGTCTCTCAACCTAGTAAAAGAAATTTTGTAAGAACCAATTTTGTTTCTAAATCTAGGACATACAGCTTTACTCCTAGTTCTGGAAAACATTCTTCTAGTTCAAATTATGATACACTCTCTACTGTTTCAATCTTTTCTTGACCAAATAGAGTTTATTTTTCAATAACTTTACATAATGCTTATAGGAAACCTATGAGGCAGATATGGGTTCCTAAAGCACTAGTCACTAATATTACTAGACCCAAACAAATATGGGTACCAAAGTCTATTTTTATTTAACTATTTTATAGGAAAACTGTTTAAAGAGATCCTATAAAAGATTATGGTATTTTCATATTGGGTGTTCAAGACACATGACAGAAGACTATTCATGATTCAAGAACTTAATAAAAAATGATGGTGTACATGTCACCTTTGGTGACAATTCCAAAGGAAAAAATCATTCACCTTGGCCAAATCGGTAACTCCAACTCAGTTTTAATTTCTAATGTACTTTTTGTTGATGGACTGAAACATAATCTGCTTAGTATTTCACAATTGTGTGATGATGGATTTCATATTAAATTTGAAAATTATTATTATAGTGTTTTTAATTCTAAAAATGAATTAATATTTTCCGTACTGAGAAATGAAAATATATACTCTGTCAACTTAGATTCTTTAGTCTCTCAGAATGCTTCATGTTTAAATTTATTTCACAAAGAATCCTGGATTTGGAATAGGAGACTAGGACATTGTAATATTCACTCCCTTATAAAGATGACTAGAAAAATATTAGTCCAAGACCTTCCCACACATTAGTGTCTAAATGATAAAGTGTGTAATCCATGTTAAAAGGGAAAACAACATAAAATTTCCTTCAAACCAAAGAAAGAAATATCAACTTCTCAACCTTTTGATTTAGTTCACATGGATTTGTTTAGACCATATAGAGTTTCTAGTTTAAATTGGAAGCACTATGTTTATGTTCTTGTAGATGACTTGTCTAGATATACTTAGACTTTCATCTTGGCTCACAAAATTGAATCCTACTCTCATTTCACAAAATATTCTAAAATAGTAGAAAACCTTAGTGGAGTTTGAATCAAATCATTAAGAAGTGATCATGGTTGTGAGTTTGAAAATCAAGAGTTTGACTTATTTTTCTCACAAAATGTCTATAATCATAAGTTATCTGCCCCTAGAACACCCCAAAAAAATGGAGTTGTAGAAAGAAGAAATAGGACCTTGCAAGAAATTACTAGAACCATGATTAGTGAATAGGACCTACCCATTTACTTTTTGGATGAAGCTGTAAATATAGCATGCTATATTAATAATAGAGTTTTGATTAGACCCATTCTTAAAAGAACTCCATATGATTTATAGAACAATAGAAAACCCAAAGTAAGATACTTCAAAATATTTGGTTGCAAATTCTATATCCTTGATACTATGGAAAATCTTGACAAGTTTGCATCCAAGAGTGATGCAGGATTTTTTCTAGGATATTTAATCTCTTGTAAAGCCTATAGAGTGTTTAAAAAAATAACTAAATGTGTGGAAGAATCTTCCCATGTCATGTTTGATGAGACAAATCCACATGAGCCAATAACCTCTCCAGAGAACCTAGAGGATGATATGTAAAATCTAGACATTAATGTTAAATCCTATAACCAACCTATCAAGGAATCTGTGAAAAAATCCAGTTCTAGAAATTCTCTAGATTCAAGTCAGAATGAACCATCCTTTATAAGCTATTGTTAGATATTTAGATAAAGGAACTCAAACTAGAGATTCTATTATAAATCAGGTTGAACATCAAGTTTTCTTGTCATAACTTGAACCTAAAAACATTAATTATGCTATCAATGATGAATTTTGGGTGATGGATATAAATAAAGAACTTAATCAGATTAAAAGGAACAAATTTTGGAAACTTTTTAAAAAACCAAAAGTCATATTTACCATAGGTACTAATTGGGTGTTTATAAATAAAATATATGAATCTGGTAATATAGTTAGAAACAAATCCAGATTGATTGCACAAGGCTATAGTCTATAAGAAGTAATTGACTATGAGGAGACATTTTCACATGTTGCTATACTTGAATCCATCATAATTCTACTTGCTTATGTTTCTCATCTAAATTTCAAACTATATCAAATGGATGTTAAGAGTGCATTCCTGAATGGGTATATAGATGAGGATTTTTTATTGAACAGCCTCCTATTTTCAAAAATACTCACTTTCCAAATCATGTTTTCAAATTATCAAAAGCTTTGTATGGTTCAGAACAAGCTCCAAGAGCTTGGTATGATATATTAAGTACTTTTCTAATTTCTAAAGGTTTTACAAAAGTTATAGTTGATCCTACCCTTTTTATAAAACAAATTTCCAATGATGTTTTAGTAGTTCAAATTTATGTAGATGATATTATTTTTGGATCATTAAAAAATTCTTTATGTATTGAATTTTCTAAAATGTTGTAGAATGAATTTGGAATGAGTTTACTGGGTGAACTAAAATTATTTCTTGGATTTCAAATCTCTCGAAATAAAAATGGTATTATTTTAAATCAATGAAAATATACTAAAGATCTTCTAAAACGTTTTGGTTTGGATGGAACTAAATGAAGTGATACTCCAATGAGTACTAATTGTAAGTTGGATCTTGATGAAGATGGAAAATTTGTTGATCAAACCACTTATAGAGGAATGATTAGAAGCTTACTCTACTTTACTACTAGCCGACATGACATTATGTTTAGTTTATGTTTGTTTACTCATTTTCAAGAAAACCCTAAGGAATCTCATTTAAATTTTGTTAATAGGATTTTCAAATACCTCAAGCATACACCCAATCTAGGACTATTCTATCCTAGAGGAAGATCATTTGAATTAGTTAGCTTTTCTGATGCTGATTTCGGTGGTTGTAAGTTGGATAGAAAAATCACCTCTGGAACATGTCACTTTTTAGGAATGTCTCTATTATAATGTTGTAGTAAGAAACAAAACTTTGTGGCATTATCTACTACCAAATCTAAATACATAGCTGCAGGTAGTTGTTGTGAAAAAATCTTTTGGATGAAACACACATTACTAGATTATGGATATCAATTCAAGAATGTACCAATAAATTGTGACAATACAAGTGCTATTAACATCTCAAAAAATCATGTTTCACAATCTAGGATAAAAAATATTGATGTAAGACATCACTTTTTGAGAGACCATTATCAAAAAGGTGATATCACTTTGGAATTAATTAGAACGGAACATCAGATTGCTGATATATTCACTGAACCATTATATTATGAAAGGATAGATTACATCATACATGAATTAGGAATGATAAATCTTAATTAGAAATTGTACTATTTCAAAACATAATGTTTCATAGTTTATGGTTTTACAATTAATTGTCTTAAGATTATTGTCTAACTCTTACAGTTCAATATTTTACAGTCTTGAAGTTGCTATTTCATGTTTACGGTCTCATAGTTACTATCTATCGATTACTTTCTTGCACTTACTATCTCAATTATTATGGTCTCACTGTGACAACCTGTTCTGGTCTCACCATGACAATCTTTTCCAGTCTCACTGTGACAACCTGTTCTAGTCTCACTGTAAAAACACTTTTTTGTTTTATATTTATATTATTACTCATATCACTGTGTTTATTATTTTACTATATTCATCCTATGCTTTTTAATTTGAGACACTTGAAATCCCTAAATGATAAAAACCAAATGTATTTCACTATCTTCTTCACTCGAGCTTTCATCTCTCAAACCTGAAATTTTTCTCTCTTAAATCGTAAGACCCTTTCGATTCGTCATCTCTCTCCCTCTCTCGAACCTCTCTTTGAATGCCTAGGATGAAGCACCCATCCTCTTCAACTCCTGAGAATCATAGGTCTAAGAAGAAATTGAAAAGAGCACTGAAGGTAGCGCTCGAAGGACCACTGAACCCAAACCCTATTGATAGAATAGTGGTACCAAAAAAGGAAATCTACCTTAAATGGTTTCTTTCAAGTAATTATTTAGTGTTGAAAGTACTGAAAGGGCAAGGATGGATGGATTGGTTCACAAATGAGCCAAGGCTGATTTATTCAATTCTTATTGCTTAGTTTTATCAGTTTTTCTAGTTCTCATTTGATACAGAAGATGGTTTTGTTGTGAGAAGCAGGATTAGTGGCCAAAGATAAACCTTTTCATCAAGGTTATGGTCTTCCTATCTAAGGATACCTCATGAAGGAATTTATTATGACTACCAGAGATTTACTCCTCCTCCAAGTGATATCTTTGTCTTAGAAGATGCTTTGGGAGGCTTGACTGGAAAAAAAAAGACCTATTGTTGCTGAGTTAGATGATGACGCCAAATTGCTATTTAAGTTTATTCAGAATCTAATTAGTCCAAGAAAAGGAGATTTTGCTACTCTTATATATCATGATGTATTTTTGATACATCTTATGAGGAATGGACACAAAATTAACTTTTTCAAGTATGTTATACTTCATATGTGTGAGTTTATTAAGATAACATCAAAGTTTACCCCCTTGATATACTCAAGGTTAATCTCTGCTATGCTATATGCTAAAGGAATGGTTGGACTGAATGGAGAATTCATCAAGGACTGTGAATTCTGCATCTCAAAGATTACAGTCAAAATAATGAAAATTAGTTGGAATATGTGGAAAAAGGCTTGGTTGGAGGATAATGAAAGGTTATATGAAAAGTTTAATCTGGTTGAGCATCCTTCAAAACCTAAGAACACTTGTGATCCTGGTTTGTAAATAAGTGAAATTGTTTACTATCCTGTTGAAGAGGAAGAAGAGGCAGTTATTGCACCTCTAGAAGAAACTATCTTGGATAAGGAAGAAATTAATTCACATATTCCACAAAATATAAATGATAAGGAAGCACCTATTCCTGAAAGAAGTATTGATTTGGAAGAAGAACCTACTTCTGGAAAATAATATGTTGTTAATGTAAGAGAATAGGTTGATCCTAAGGATCCTTTAGAAGAAGAATTTTCTCTTGAGAAAGATTTTGTGGTTGAAGAACTTTTGGAACAATAAGTTAATCCTAATGTTATCCTATCTACTGAGGATAGAATGGAACAATCCTTTGAGATGGCTAGAAAAGAAATGGGGAAAATTATTAGAGATGATCTTTTAGAACTGGATCAAAGAACTAAATCTCTTAGTCCTATGAGAGATGCACTTGTTGAGGGGGAGCATCACCATAGTCTATAAAGTGTTGAAATTCCTAATCTAGTTGATCAAAGCATTGTGGATACCTAGTATAAGTTCCGTAGCAACTTTGATGTGAATGATACCCAGGAAGCCTCGGTTAAAGGTATATACTTGTCTACTTTATTTCAATTGAAACTGGTCTCTGCTCTTGAAGTAATCTCTACCAAGGAACCTGGGCCTATCTCAACTCCTATTCTTAAACCTTCACAAGAACCTCCTACCTTCGAGAGTTATAGTGATTTGAAATCCTTTAGAGTTACTTTATTGGATAGAGTTGAAAATATCATGAACACCCAACCTTATCCTATAACAAACCTACATGAAAGAGATATTGCCCTATTGTTAGAGAAGATCATATGGTATATTCATCCAAAAATGATTCATGAAATTCAAGAGGTCATAATTGAGAACAAACAGTTAAGTGATTAAGTGAAGTCTCTCAGAGCTATGGTTGAAGATATGAAAAAAAGTATTGAAATCGGGACAAGAACCTATTACTCATCCTGATAAGGATGTTAGTGGTCAGATTCCACATAAATTTGTCTCTCTAATTCAACTGAACTTTACTTCATTAGTTGAAAAAGTGGATGAGAGAAACAATAAAATAGTCCAATAAATGTGTGAGAAAGTTATTGGTCTCAACAAACTGACTGATGAGTATAAGGGATGTCTATAGAAAGTTTTGAATCAACTTAAGTCCCCCACTTTAGTGGTTACAGCCTATAGTGCCTTTGGACAGTCATCTCAACCCTCTTTTGATAGTGATCTTCTCAAAACTATTGTTAAAGAGGAACTTTAATTAGTGATAAGTGTATTTGAAAAAGAGACTCTATTTACAGTTTTCAAGAATAGTGACAGGGTACTTGATTTAGTAAGGATTCGCTAAAATATGGAAAATTATGCTTAGGAATAAATTACTAAGAAAGTGGATTTCTAATTTAATAAGATTTTATCTAAGCATGATATGACCAATTATTTCAAGTATCTTGTAGAGAATCTGAAAATTCCTCCTGTCACTCAAGCCTTAAAGACACAAGTTCAAAAGCTAAAAGATATCACTCCATTATTAGAAAATTTCATGGAGAACAAAGATGATTTCATGAAGGCAGTGCATTATGGTGGTGAGATTATTACCGAATTCATTCAGTCGTTGAAGTCATACCATCATGTGTAGAGAACTGCTATTAGGGCTCCTGCAGCTGCACCCTTACGGCTTGGTTTACATCTTTCCACATCCACCGCCTTTGCATATACCTCAATGTATGTATCTCAAGCTCTAATCCAGATAATACCTATTATCCTTGACTAAAACATACCACGGTCTTCCACCAAACCAACTTTGGCACCTTCTTTTTTTGAAGGACTCACTCTTCCTTCTCTAATCGTTGGCTCACTCCCTTCTTTAACTTCTACTTCTACTCTTGTGGCATCTTCTGATCATGCTGACAAGGGAAAAGAGAAGACATTTGGTGTTGAAATAAAGTGAAAATTGTATCTTTATAGGGATATTTTTTCCTTCTTTCTACTGTTTGTAATGACACATCTTTTTCCATCTAATGCAATTTGTAATTTCGTTGTCTATTCTCTTCTTTACTTTCATTCCTTTTTTTGATAATCCAAAAAGGGGGAGAAAATTCACCTAAATATATATGTATTTCATATGATTTTTTATCACCCAAAAGGGGGAGATAGATGGAATCCTCATGTTTTAATCATGTTTTAATGATCAAAAATCATGTAACTCCGGTTTAATCTATCTCAAATCATGTGTAGGGATGGTTGGTTTCTTTAAGCTTTAAATAAACTTACCCAAGATCTTAATTAAAATAAATCATTTTTTATTATTTTAAACTATATTTAATTTGTTCTATAATGAATTTCTTTTATGAATGATCAAGTCTAATTCATTCTGTGAATATTACTGATTAATTATTTATACAGATATTTGGCTAAGTTTGAGAAACCGTGAGTCTGTAACCGGTTCTGGTTTTCTGCTAAAGGACCCAGACACTCTTACCCAAAAACTGTGAACCAGACACTATGACTCAGTCACCATGACCCAGACACTGTGACCCAGACACCTTAACCAGTTTTAGATCTCATGAAGTTTGTGACATTGGTTCCTTACTACCATCACTAAGACATTGTTGAAAGTTTTGAAAATGACCAGACATTGTGATCCTAACACAGCATCTATACTACCGGTTCCTGGTCTCAATACAAATATTCCATCATGACTATCTCATCGCTCAAGGTCAAAGAAGAAGACATCGTTTCCTGGTGACACCATTTCCAAGTGATACCATTTCTAGACAGACTGTGAAAACATTATTTAATCTATTTTTTCATTTTCAATTCAATTTATAACAAACATATTTGAGCCATTTAAAGGCACTGACATAATTAATGATTCTTCGTAGAAATGGCACCCAATAGTATGAGGTATGAGGTGTAGAACACATGAATCCTGTCGGCCCCAATGTGTGCACCCAATTAAAAAAGGAAAGATAATCCAAGCTACAAATAGACACACAGAAGTAGAGCAGCAGAAGTGTGAGCATTTTTTTAAGAGAGAACTGATACATGCAATAATATACAACTGAGTAACACTCAAAGAATTTTTGATTAAAAGCATGGACTACCGTATATCAGGGAAGAACACAAAAACATCTTCACAACACCAAATCCATGAATAACACGAGCTAGATCTAACTAGAAACCAGATCACAAGACTTGTGATACTATGTTTCCCGCAAGAGGACTTGATACTTGCATATGCTTCATCCTACATGTACAGAGCTCTGTATAATAACACTCAAAGAACTTTCAACCTTTTATCATCATCTTTTCTCTGTTGTGTATTGTTTTAGATTTTGAGCAGTGTGTGTGTGTGTGTCTGTATTAAAAACACGCACTGTCTACTATATTAAACTGAAGGATACAAGATATCCTTCCTCAAATATCTTTTAACATTTGTTTACTCCCATGGATATTTGTGGAAGAGGTCCTTTTATGACATGGTAGTTTATACCCATGAAGAACTATGGAAGAGGTCGTGTGACCTAGACAGTCATGTGCATTATTTCTTACCCCAATCCAAGGTGTGGATAAATTTTATTAATATAAACTTTTTAGTGGAAGGTGATCACCAAGTGGAGGGGATTAGGTCTCAGCTTGAGACTAACCCACTCATTTTATTTTATGTGTTGTTTAATTTAGTTTTTCTCTATTTTGCTGTATATTTCAAAAATCACTAGATTTTACTTTGATAGTTAATCTTGGATAGAAGTTATAATCATCTTGCCTTATTATAATAGCTTCAAAAGTAGTATCAGTAACCCATATTGATATTACGGAGAATTAATCAATCTCTTGAGATGTTATTTTAATAGTCAAACCTTTATAATCATATTAACTTGATTGATTGGGTTGTATTCATTTTTTATTGGGGAACCTTTTTAAGAAAACTTTTCAACAGAAATTGTTATAGATACTCAATTCACCCCCCCCCCCCTTGATTACTCTACTCTTACCAACACAAAAATAACGGGATAAGAAAAGAGTTGTGCGTTGAACACGCACACACAAAGGGTGATGAGAATTAAAAATGAACCTTAGATTGAATGAGAAAGTGAAATAAGAGATTTATTTTTAACATGATTTAATAAATTTAAAGAAAATTAATATTTCAAAACATAGGGTATATGATAATAAGAGTTAATTGGAAAGGTTCTTGCATTAAAACATAATTACAAAATAAAGACTTACAAGATTAAAACAAAGAAGAACAAAAAAAGTAAATGAAAACAAATAAAGTAGGAAGGGTCTCTAAAGTGAAAACATGAGTATGTAAGGTCCTCCCAAGACTTTTTAAAATCTTTGGTCATTAAAATTTATGCTCATCTCTTCTGAAATTCCAACCACATGCAAGGAAAAGAGGGGGTTGTATTTATAGCCCAAGGAGGTGGACTGTTTTCATTCTAAATATTTTCCTCCACTTGAATCGATATTTTTTCTCATTCAGGAATCCAAATATCGAGCTACCCTATTCTTCAAAGTTGTATATAATAGCGTTTTACAACAACTCTCAAAATTTTAAGGCATTTAGACCAATGGATACAAAGTTATGGCAGTTTTTGTAAACAATTTTAATCTTTCCTTTTCAATCCATGATTTTTAGAAGGCCTAAATGTGAATGGGTTTATGAATAGAAAAATCCCCTCAAATAAAAAAAAATTCTTCTAAAAAGATGTCCGAACATATATTATCTTTCACGATGAAAAATACCTTCTTAATTTAATGATTATATCATGATCAATGTCATGAAAATTGTCCGGATTTTAATTCCCATCTAGATTGGTGGGCTAGACTTCAAAGAATCATTTGGGTACATTTTTTTTGTAATTGGATCTTAAAATTTTTAAAAAAGACTCTTTGAATTATTCTTATAACTTTGGAGGAAAATAAATGAATTTGGAATTCTGTATTGATCCCAGTAATTCAATCTTCATGGATGGTCCAGTTTCTTCACAATTTCTTTGGTTCATATAGTGTGGACCCTATGACCCTCCAGATGGATTATTTTGCCAAATGTCCCTTCTATTGAAATGTTTTAATTGGAGTAAGAAACCCTACTAAATAAGAATCATTCACTTTGGATAATTATAGTGCGATTTATAATTAAAATAGTAAACTGACTTGATTTGATAAATTCAAATAATGCCCAGAAATTACATTTAATATTAAAACATTAATATTTCCCATAAATTATGCAAATTTCATATAGAATTAGTAAAGTATATATTAAGTTATTAAAATATTAATAAAATCACCTATCTGAGATGGTTGAGGAGTATATGGTGTTTTTTATGCTTTGGGGATTGGGATTGAAGCAATGTTGATGTAGGGAGATCAAGTTGTCGCGTATGGGTCTCAGTAGTTGAGGCCACATGAACAGAACTACCCTATGAACGAACTCAAGTTAGCAGTATTGGTTTATTCCTTGAATTTTTGGTAGCATTATCTATTGGGAAAAAAATTACTGTTTATATAGATCACAAGAGAAAAAAGTATGTCTTTTCACTGCGATATTTGAATCTTCGGCAGTGGAGGTGGGTATAGTATATGCATTCATTCAATTTTGAGATGACATATACACCCAGGAAGGGAAAAATATTTTTGATGCTTTAAATAGGAAAACTTGGACGCATGCTTTTCAAAAGTCTAGTTGTGAGTGGAAGGTGATGACTTTGCTGGCTAAGATGCATGTTGTGGTTTCGTAGATTCAGGTGCAGATGACTCTTGTATCAGTTTCAAAGTAGTATACACTTTTGAGATGGATCAAGGATAGGTAGTATAATGATCTGGAATTTTTGGTCTTAAGGGAAATCCTTGAAGGTGGGGAGTCGCCTTCAGATTGGACCATAGATGAGGATGAGATCATATATGTCGTGAATCGGGTTTTTGTGCATATGAGTATGCAGGAAGTGATGATATGGGAATTTCATGACTCTAAGTGGGTGGTGAATCTAGGTGTGACCAAAATGTACTATGACCTATGATGATATTCTTGGTGGTCGGGCATGAAAAAGGATATTGCAGGGTTTGTGACATGATGCTACACATGTTAATAGGTGAAGGATGAGCATCATTGACCTAGTGGTTTACTATATTTGTTGCCCATTACAGAATAGAAGTGAGATGATGTTACCATGAATTTTTTGGTGGGTCCTCTAAGGACACCTTGGAAGAATGATGCTATTTGGGTGGTTTGGGTGGGTTGAAAGTAGTGCATTTCTTTTCTATATGAAAGATTTTCTCAATTGATCAATTGAGAGACATGTAAATCCTGGAAATAGTCCGTCAGCATTGGGTGCTATAGATTATTGTTTCAAACTATGACTCACATTTTACTTCATGCTTTTGGAAGGGATTTCATAAGGCTCTTGGTGCATAGGTTTTACTGAGTACGACTTTCCACCCACAGACAGATGGACAATCGAAGTATATTATATAGGTGCTTGAGGATGTTCTAAGAGTGTGTGTCCTATACTTTGGTGAGTCTTAGAGGAATCACCTAACTTTTGTAGAGTTCAAAAATAAAAATAGTTATCCATCAACTATACAGATGGAACAATACAAGGCACTTTATAGTTTTCCATACATATCACCTCTCTGTTGGACAAAGGCTACTGGGTCAGAGTTTTTGGGACCGAGTCTCATGCAAGAGACGTCAGAGCAAGTTTAGCTGATTAAAAAATGAATGGATATAGATAAAATTATATAGAAGTCGCATAGAGATATACATTGATAACCCCTATAGTTTTAATAGTTTGATCTCGTATTCCTTCAGGTGTCGCCAAGATTGGGTCACTGAAGGATATGGAGACAGGGCAAGTTGGCACCCAGGTTTATTGGACTATTTGAGGTTGTGGAGAGAATCGGGTTGGTGGCGTACCTATTGTATCTTCCAAATATGTATAGTGAATGCATGATGTTTTTCATGGGTCACATCTTTGGTGGTATCACCATGAATCATCTCTTGTGATCGATGTGTATTATGTTGAGCTTGAGATAGATATTTTCTTTGAGGAGCATCTGATATGTGTGTTAGATTGTAGTGAACAAGTGTTGTGAGAAAAGACCGTGCTGATAGTTCATGTATTGTGATGACATGATCGTGTTCAGGAGGAAACTTGGGAGAGATAAGCGGATATGTGGGCTCTGTGGCCCAATCTTTTTGGCTCTGAATCTTAGAGATGCTTGGGAGTACATCTTGAGGACAAGCTGTTAAAAGGTGAGGAGATTGTAAGATCCTAACCTTTTCTAGAGATTTATCGTGCTCATTTACAAGTTCTATTTTGCCTTATATTGAGTACATTTTGTTTGGGTGTAACCTTAGGGAATTTTGGGGAGAGTTTGGAAAAAAATTTAGGGAAGAGGGCTAGTGCACGGTTAGTGAATGGTTTTCCCAAACCGTATGCCTAGCCTAGAAAACCATGTGATCCCAAACAAAGGGGATTCACATGGATAGAACACAGTTTTTCAAAATGAGTTCCATATTAGGAGAAACTGTGCACCCCCCCCCCCCCAAAGAGGTGCATGGTTAAGGCACACATTTTGGAAAACTGTGTTCCCCTACCCAGGAAATCATGTGTCCGGTTTTAATTAACCTAGAAATTAGATTTTACATTCCAAAACCCCCAGTATTGACCCCAAATCTACCATAGCCCAGCCATAACCTATTCCTCTCATTTGTTGAGGATCTTAGATGGATTCCAAGCCCTTAAGACCTTTGTTCTTGGAGATTTGAAACCCGGATTGAAGATCAGCACCTCTGTTGGTAAGTGAATCGTATCAAGTGTGGTTTCCTCCCTCTTTCCCATTCTTCTCTCATCCTTTAAAGGGATGTTTTGGCCTGATGGTATTAGATCTAGATCTAGGTTTTGATGGATCTTGATTCATTTTATCTTTTTTCTAATATTTGATTCCAGGTCTCGGTCTTCGGGATGAGTTTGACCTTTCTGTTTCAATTTGGTGAATTTCCATTAGGTGATCACTCGTCGACGTTTTGAGGTAGGTGGTCTATTATCCGAATCCCAAAGTATTGATTTCAATTACATGTTTGTAGTTGTAGATTTTCAATTGGATGATTATCAATTTAATTTCCTAAATTGAATTAATTAATTTGTTGAATTAATTAATTCAAGGATGGTGAATTTGGATTAATTAATTGTTGAATTAATTAATGTGAATTGTTGTGATTATGCAATTGACTGAATTGGAATAATTAATTGTTGAATTAATTATGGAGTTATTTAGATTTCTAAATTGTAATAATTAATTATTGAATTAATTATAGAGATATTGAGATTATTGAATTTGAATAATTAATTGTTGAATTAATTATTGGGATATTGAGATAGTTGAATTTGGATTAATTAATTTTTGAATTAATTAATGGTAATTGTTGTGATTATGAAATTGATTGAATTTGATTAATTAATTGTTGAATGAATTATTAGATGTTTTGATTATGGAATGTGATAAGAAGGGTAATGTTGTTTAAACTTGAAAGATGTGATATGTGTGATATATATTTGATTGTGATATTCATGTGTGAGACAAGGTCTGCGACATCAAAATCCCATAGTGGTAAATTGATTGATAAATGTGTATGATACATGATCTACAACATCAAAAGCCTATAGTGATAAATGAGTGTGGGACATGAACTACTACTTCAAAATCCCACTTGTGTGATTGTTTGATAAATGAGTTGTGGGTCACAGACTGTAGCTTCAAATACCCATGTGGTCCTGGGCATAGCGACCTAGACCCAAAATGATGGCATTGGCCATGGTTTAAATTGGTCATAACAATGAATTAAGATGAAATGTATAATGAAATCTTGTGTGTTATAATCAATTGTGAATTGAATATGTGATATGGTTTACACTCCTTCATGGTCCGAAGAAAATATTGAGAGTTCAAGTGTCATTGAGAACCTTAGGGTTATGTGGTCAAATAAATAGTAATTGAATAAATGTAAATGGTTTACTTTATTGCTTTTATTTATTCTTTATAGAACTGCATACATTTTTTTGACTAGATATTGTTTTAGATGTCATTAGTGGTGGTCTACTGAGTTGTAATCACACCCTACTTGGGTTTACTGATTGGTACCCAAATAGATTTCATGGTTATAGTACATGATAAGGGCAAGATCCATATGTTAAATGGTTGAGTCAGGATGGAGCATGGATGGGGGACCCCTACATGGTGTTGAGACCCTATTGGGAGATGTTAGCATATTTATTTATTTTGGGTTTTGTATATTGACACTTGACACGTATTCGGCATGACATATCTTCTATTTAGTTTTGGATATAGTATTTCTTGTTTTTCTCATCATGTGATATTTTTACTCCTCTAGTTTTGATTATATCGTTTGGTTATTCTTGTTATTTTTTGTTATTATGCTACTTTGATAAGGTGGATATAGTCTCTCTATGAATGATATTAGACTATCGCTGCTAGTTAGAATCCTTTGACATATGAGGAGGCGTGCCTAAGGTCATTTGATTGACTAATTTGGGGCACCGGTGTGTGGTACTAGGGTCGGGGCATTACAGGGCGGTTGGGGTCAGGGTGGTCGCTAGCAGAGGGTCAGGGTCACGGCGGTCGCGCTGGCCAAGGGAGTTGGGGGGATGGGGGTCAGGGGTTGTCGTTGAGGCATTGCAAAAAAAATGGCTTATACCAACAGAAATTTATTGACAGATAATATATCTGTCATTAAAAATGAGTATTTTCAAAAGATATTAAATTTTATTTGTATTAATTTTTAATACCAACATTTATTTTTACCAACAGATATATATGCTGATATTGATCGTTCAATACCAACAATTATTTTATAATCAGTTAAATCTATTACTTTATTTTACTAATACCAACTTTTTTTTTATTATCAGTTAAATTTTTTAGTAATGATAACTATTGCCAACAAATATTTTATCATCAATAAAAATTATTACAATTAACCATTTTATAATCACAAAATTTATATCAGTAAAAAATTATGTGAACCCAATTTTTTTATACATTACTATTTTTACGACCAAATTCAACATCCATTTTTTGAGTTCTTATTAAAAATATCTCATTAACCTATTTTAATTTTCAATTTTTTTTAAATATCAATAGTGTTTATATTTGTTAATGTTATTCATTTGATGATCCTTTAAATAATTTTTATAAAATAAAATTTAAATCATTATGATATTTGATATATTTACATATATGTTTGATATTCTCTTCAAGGTAATTTAATATTTATATTTAAACTTAATAAACATAAAAAAATAGTCAAAATAAATAAAAATAACAATAATTTATATTTAATATTTAAAGACCCGGAAATTATTTGAAATTTTTTTTCTTAAATACATAGGATTTTTACAAGTCCGTAAAAATTTACGGTGCTTGGTTTTGAGGCCTGGTGTGCCCAGAATCAATTTCTGAAGTTTTGTTCAGGTATGTTCAGTAAACGTACAAGTGGGATTTTATAACTTTTGAACCAGTTCTTAGAAATGAAATCCAAGGGCACCGTTGAACTCAAAGAACCAGTATTCGGTTAAGAAGACTTTCACTTCGACTGCAGATGGTTGAGAATAAAAGTTAGTTTTTGACTTTTTATAAAAAAATAAAAAAAATAAAGTGTACAACACTTTATTTTATTTTAAGCTGTCATGTGTGTGATTTTTGGTTAAAACCTCCACTTGGGAGTTGGAGGTGGGACCGCCACACCTTAACCTCCCATGAGAGGTTATGGTGGTGGGGCCCACTTGAATATAACCTCCCGCGAGAGGTTACGATGTGGGGACCACCCGAGACCATAACCTCTCATTTAAATAATAGGGATGGGGACCAATCGACCCCTATTAATGGGAAGAGAGTATAACCTCTCAACTCTCCCTCATTAATGAGGGAGAGCCTCTCCACCTCCCCTAGTTTTGAAATTGTGCCAACTCCCCAATTAATGTGCCAACCTAATGAATTAAATTGGAGGATCCTTTTCAATTAATTTCCCTTATTGAATTTTTGTGGCAATTATTAAAATAATAGACAAACTATTATTTTGAGCACTTTTATTTTGGTGGAAACTTGGGAGAGGAAGAGCACTTGGAGAAACTTATCCTCTCCAACGAAGAAAGCCCCTCCCAACGAAGAACGCGAAGAACGCCTGTGACGATTCTTCTTCAGCTTTCTTCCCCGGACACCTACCGGTGTAGAGCATCTTCCCTCCTCATAATCGTCAATGAACCGAGGCATGAGCTTGGATTGGAAGTGTGCGGCAGATGCGACGAACGATGGTCTCCTCCTTCTTCCTTCCGCGACTCCGTCGACGAATGACGAACGATGAAACAAAGGTAGGTGGTTTATTACTTGATGAAGTTGTACCTTTTTATTACCTTCTTCAAAGGATAATAATGGATTGTTGTGGACGTATTATTGATCATCTTCTTCTCATGATGAGCCAAATGATACCTCCCTAAACGCGGAGGGTGCGGGCCAACCTAACATGGCCTGACATCCTCCGTCGATCTCTCTCTTCTTGTGACGTTCTACGGCTTGGTGGCATATCAACGACGAGGTGACAGAGGCGGAAATGACAAAGGTCGTGCTACCCGCGGCCTCCGCGAATCGCACCTTCGTCCCGCGCCGGCCCGAGCTCTACTAAACCGGTCTACCCTAGGCCTCCCGGCGCCCTGCCCGGCGCCCAGCCGCCTACCCGCAGCCTCCCGACGCGCTGCCTGGCACTTGGACCACCTGCCCACGGCCCCCCGGCACCCGGCCGCCTACCCGCGGCCTCCCAGCGCCCAGGATGCCTGTCCGCAGCCCCCCGGTGCCCTACTCGGTGCCCAGTCGCATGCCCGCAGCCCTCCCGGTGCGCTGCCTGGTGCCCCGACCGCCTGCCCGCGGCCTCCCTGGTGCCCGGTCACGGCCTGCCTGGCTGCCCCTCGAGTTAGACTTCGCACGCGCCACCTCGAACCGGCCGCCCCTGAGTCGGCCTTCGCACGCACCACCTAGAACCGGCCGCCCACGAGTCAGCCTCCGTGCAACCCGCGTGCTCCCGGCTCAGTCGGTGTCCCGGATCCCTTGCGCCCTCCGGGTCGAGCCGCACCCTTGCAACACTTCGGGACGAACTGGCCCCGAGCCCTGGACGAACCACTCTCGCAGTCTGTTGGGCTGGGCCTAGTAGACTGGGTCGAACTTAACAGGCCGACTCGCTCAATGGGTCCGGTCAGACCCAGCAACTTTGAACAGGTCGAACTTAATGGGTTGAGTCGTTCAACGAGTCGAGTCAGACCCAACAACATTGACTGGGTCTACCCAGACTGGGTCGGACCAGACCCGGGCCCTCTACTGACCCATTACTTACTTTGGCCATAACTTTGGCACCAGACGACTGTTTGACGAACTGTCTGCGACGATGGTATTCTTGGAGCTCGAAGGTCACTTTGAGTATACCCCACCGGAGTTCGATGTATTTTTGAGTTATGCTCTGGTTGGTTTTTACACTAATCCAATCGGGCCCCCGGGACTAAAAGGCTAATAACTCACAGACCGGGCGTCCGATTGACGTGCCGTCAGTTGCGTTGAGACCACTTCGACGTGGAGGACATTTGAGATACTTCTACGTGGGACTTTGTGATAGTTGTCGTATCGACCAGTAGCTTGTGGATGGGATCTTCCAGAGACGAGCATACATTTGTGCAGGAACCTAGTAGTTTACTGAGACTTGACAACTGCTGATCGATTAGACTCGGAGTGATTCCACTAGCCCAGTGGGGACCACCTTGGTGTCACGGCAGACCCACGGTGGGGAGAGCCTCTGTGTGAGTGCGGCAGACCCACGGTACTCGACACATGGAGTACCTCAGTAGGCTATGAGGGGGAGCGCCTCTGTGTGAGTGCATCAGACCCACGGTGGGGAGTGCCTTTGTGTGAGTGCGGCAGATCCATGGTACTCGACAGGAGGAGTACCTCAGCAGTCCAAGTTAGTGGGAAGAGCCTTTGTTTGACGCGGCAGGCCCACTATACTCGATAGAGGAGGAGTTCTCCACCAGTCGAGGGTTCATATTGATACTATCCCTAGAATAAAATCCTGGTTGAGCTGAGTCAAAGACTTTGTGTTTTCCTCGTGATTGAGATGGATTGCTTGATAACTTAGGTATATGTATGGGCATATACCTAAGTTAGGTTATCTGTTGAAATCATACTTTGTATTTTACCCTTGTTGATTTTTGTGAGACCTTGAGGGTCTCAGGGTCCCTACTGAGTATCGTTATACCCACCCTCACATGGGTTATGCCCGCACCTCATTGTATTGGATGTTGACGACGGACAGCGCTGACGGTGGCTGAGTGCGCCAGGACTGGATGGTACCTGGAGGTGGACCCTACAACGAATCGGTACACAAAGGAGATGGACGGATGTGGAGCGTTGTGGAGGTTATCTATACCTACCCTTCATGTAGGATTTTCTGAAGGACGATCCAGGAGCTACTTTCACCTTTCAGTTGTTTTATACCTTTCCGTTTGTACTTTTACTTTACATTTGGGCTTATATTTCCATCCCCTTTTACTTTTCAGTACTCTTTTGTATATAGTTTTACTTGGTTTTTTGCTTCCAGTTTTGGGATATATTGTGTTTGTTTATAGTTATAAAGGCAATGCCTTCCCAGTTTAGGGATTTACACCTTTGGTTCTAGTCACCAGCCCCTGGCCTATGGAAGGCGGGCATAGGGTAGTCACGATATGGGCCCCGGGGGATGGTTCATGACAAATTGGTATCAAAGGAGTCAGTTCTACCGCAGAACTTAGGACTCTGATCATTCTTTTCTGTAAAGAAATAGTGTTAAGGGTACTAAGTGTGTATTTCAGTTCAGGGAGTCCATTGTTGGTGCGGTGGCCGACGTATCCATACACCAGGACCCTGACTACTGATTTCCGACTCATTTCATGAAAACACTGATTATGTGTGTGTTTTCAAAAGTTTTTCTTTAAGTTATCTCAACTAGGTTAGCTCACTAGGTATAATCTTTTGACTGTGTCTCATCTGTTTCTTTCTAGATGCCTCCCTACAGATGACCAATTAGAGCCCCAAGAGTCATACACACTAATAGCCCACCAAGAGAAGAGACCTAGGTGCGGGGCCCTTTACCAGTGGAGGCACCAGCGGTACTACTTCCTGTTGGGCCACCGATGCCACCATCCCCATCAGGAGACGATGCACGCCACTTGAGTGGGTTGCACAAGTTCCAGCTCTAGAGGCTACCCAAGTTTAGGGGAGAGACGGACCCACAGATTCCCGAGGATTGACTGGAGGCTATGGTGAGCATCTTCAGGCTAGTAGGGACACCAGCAGTCTTCATGATGATCCTTTCCATGAGTCTCCTTCAGGCAACAACAGGCAGATGGTGGAGCCTGATGCTCTAGGTGCATGACGAGGTGACGCTACTCTGGGTAGACTTCAATATCCTATTTTGGGTAGAGTTTTTCCCAGCCACCCTACGTGTGGTGCATATACATGAGCTACTGCATCTACAGTAGGGTAGCATGACGGTGGTGCAGTACTCAGTGAGGTTCACTGACCTCTCGTTCTACTCCACATATATGGTGCGGGACCCATTCTTCATGTCCTGAAACTTCGAGCATGGGATCAAATGAGATATCATAGAATCTATGATCTCTCTTAGCATCCCGACGCAGGCATGGGTGTTTGAGATAGCCCTCATAGTGGAGAGTTTCCTTGTTGAGCAGTCACCCGCAGCGAGACCCACTACTAGTCGACATGTAGCGGAGTCTTCTTCAGCTGGCAGTAGACAGATGATGTAGAGGTCCAAGAGGACCAGACCCACGGGTGGACGACCGCAGGACTCGAGATCTATTGTGTGGGGCACCCGGGGCAGTGACTTACTTGCCAAAAGCAGGCGGTGTTACTCATGCGGCGATCAGGGTCACATGGCTCATGACCGTACGACCCGTCGTTCAGATGGTCACTAGATAGTTAAGGGACCTCTAAGGCAAAGGCAAATATTCGATCGAGGTGGTCCGCAGGGTGTAGGTGGATGTGGCAGAGGAGATGGTCGTGCAGTTGGTAGTGGGAGATGATTCGAGGTGTTACCACCACCACCTCTAGGAGGTTTACCCCGACCGTAGGGAGCAGGTGGACAGGGGAGAGATCAGCTCCAGACAGCTGAGGCCTATGATCACAGATCTATAGAGATGATTTGAGGTATGATCTGTGACAATTCCACCTTATCTATAGTTCTTATAGACACAGGTTCCAGTCATTCTTTCATTGCCACATCCCTCATTCGGAGCTCGGAGATTCCGAAGGAGCCATTAGTTTGATCCTTACGGCTAGAGACTTTTACTGGAGAAGACTCGATGATTATTCATTGGTGTCGGTAGTGTGAGATTTCTCTAGGAGGCGAGAGATTCGGATGGGATCTCCTCATAGCGACATTGAGTCCTTATGATGTCATCTTGGGTATGGACTGGTTATCTACATTCCATGCTCATATCAACTGTATTAGGCGCAAAGTGTGGTGTGTCCACACGGATGGGATCAGGTTCACCTTCACCAGCAAGAAGGGATCCTTTTCAGCACAGGATGGACTTACTCGGAGGAGGGTATAGCCAATCACTCATCAGTTGGCCTTCCTTAACCTCAGAGCAGTAGATGTGGACAGTCTGACTTATCCTGTTGTGGTGGACCAGTACACGGATGTTTTCCCTGATGATGTTCCAGGTCTACCTCCTCATAGAGAGGTGGACTTCTACATTGACCTATACCCCAGGATGACACCGATATCTACACCAGTATATCGGATGGCTCTTGCTGAACTTCATGAACTGCGGGTACAGCTGGAGGACTTGCAGGGGAAAGGATTCATCCATCCTAGTGTTTCTCCCTGGGTAGCCCTGATTCTATTTCACCAAGAAGGCGGGTGGGAGCTTGAGGCTCTATGTTGAATACCATCGCCTAAACCAGGTGACCATGAAGAACAAGTACCCACTCCCGAGGATTGACGACCTCTTTAATCAGCTAAAGGGAGATCGATGGTTCATGAAGATAGACCTCAGATCAGGTTATCACCAGCTCAGAGTTTGAGACGAGGATGTACATAAGACGGACTTCAGATGTCGGTATGACCACTACGAGTTTTGGGTTATTCCTTTAGGCATAACCAATGTTCCAGCAATATTCATGGGACTCATGAATAGGATTTTCCAGCCTTACCTCGATCGCTTTGTCGTAGTCTTCATTGACAACATTCTGATCTACTCGACTACTGAGGAGGAGCATGCCTACCATTTTCAGGTAGTACTAGACACACTCCGAGAGCACCAGCTTTATGGTAAGCTCTCTAAGTTCCAGTTTTGTATTCGAGAGGTTCACTTCTTGGGACACGTCATCTTGGAGGCTGGAGTTTTATTAGATCCAGTGAAGATTGAAGTGATACATGCTTGGGATCCACCCAGGAGTGTGACGGAGGTACAGAGTTTCTGGTTTTGGCTGGTTACTACTGGAGGTTCATTCCATACTTCCCCAGAGTTGCAGCACCACTATCATTCTTAACAAAGAAGGGGAAACCCTTTGTGTGATAGAAGAGAAGCCAGTAGATCTTTCAGGAGCTGAGGCAGAGGCTGAATAGTGCCCCCATTTTGAGGCTTCTAGAGGAGGGTGTAGGGTATGTAGTTTACTGCGACGCAACAGGGACCGGACTGGGGTGTGTCCTGATGCAGGAGCAATCAGTGATCGCATATGGTTCTCGGAAGCTGAGGTAGAATGAGAAGAACTACACTACCCATGACTTGGAGCTAGCAGCAGTGGTCTTCGCCTTAAAGATATGGTGGCACTATCTGATGGGTGAATGTTTTACCATGTACTCTGATCACAAGAGTCTCAGGTATATCTTCTCTCAGAAGGACCTGAACCTAAGACACTGGAGATGTCTTGAGTTCCTAAATGACTATGACATCGAGATAGTCTATACTCCTGGGAAGGGGAACGTTGTTGTAGATGCACTCAACAGGAGGTCTGGTATACAGCTGCTAGGAGAGGCGATAGAGCAGCTTGCTGCCTTACAGATATCATTTGTGGATAGAGAAGGAGCAACCTTTCTGCAGTCTCTTACAGTCACTCCCCCAATTCTTCAGCAAGTCAGGGAGGCGTAGCATGGGGACGCTGACTATAAGACACGATGTGCTCAGATATCCACAGGGCAGGCACCTAATGGACTTTCTGAAGGTGGGGAACATGTCATCCTCTTCATATGACGTACCTTGGTACCAGTAGCACTTCAGGAGGAAGTTTTGAGGGAGTTCTACACATCCCCTCTAGCGGTACATCCATGTGTGGAGAAGATGTATCAAGACCTCAGATGACAACACTGGTGGACAGGTATGAAGAAGGCGGTAGCAGAGTTTGTCTCTCGGTGCCTCATTTTTCAGCAAGTGAAGGTGGAGCACCAGGTACCAGCAGGCTTGGTTAGGCCTTTAGAGGTCCCATAGTGGAAGTGGTATGGGATATCCATGAAATTCATGATGGGTCTTCCACGTACATCCAGGGGTCACGACTCGATTTGGGTGATCGTTGACCGACTCACCAAGTCAGTCCACTTCCTACCGATCAGATAGAAGGGTTTAGTAGAGATCTTGGGATGCCTCTATATGTAGAATATTGTGAGTTTACATGGAGTACCTTATTCTATTGTCTCTGATCGTGACGCACGGTTTACTTCCTGGCTATGGAAGGGGTTATAGGAGGCTTTCGGGACATAGCTTCGCTTAAGCACTGCCTTCCATCCTCAAACAGATGGTCAGACTAAGCAGACCATTCAGACCCTTGAGGACATGCTACGTGCTTGTGTCCTCAACTTCGGTCACAGCTGGGAGGATCACTTTCCTTTGCTGGAGTTTGCGTATAACAACAGCTATCACTCCACCATCGGTATGGCACCATTAAAGGAATTGTACGGGCGACCTTGCAGATCACCCTTGTGCTAGACTGACCTAGGGGAGTCAGCACTAGTGGGACCAGAGATGGTGTGAGCTACCACCGGGAAGGTGCAGATCATCCAGGAGCATATAAAAACTGCACAGAGCAGGCAGAAGTTGTATGCTGACAGGAGACGGAGACCTCTAGAGTTCGAGGATGGTGACCACGTATTTCTACGGGTCTCACCTCAATGAGGTCTACGGAGATTTGTCCGAGGCGACAAGTTATCTATGCGATTCATCGGACTTTCCAGGTCCTCAGCAAAGTAGGGGAGGTGGATCACTGCTTAGCTCTTCCACCTTAGTTGCATCGGGTGCACAAAGTCTTCCACGTATCTCATCTGAGGAGATACGTGCACGACCCTTCTCACATCATCGACCATGGGGACCTGGATGTCGACGATGGGGAGACTTTTACGGAGGTTATAGTGGAGATTGAGGATCGACAGGAGTGGGTCCTTCGTGGATGGTCGATACCTATGGTGCACGTTTGCTGGCAGCATGGGAACCTCCTGGAGAGCACATGGGAGCGAGAGGCTCAGATGTGTGTTCAGTACTCTCATCCGTTCCCTTAGTTCGAGTTGTAGCTTACGGGGACGTAAATCCCTGAGGTGGGGAGAATGTAAAGACCTGGAAATTCAATGGAAATTTTTTTCTTAAATACATGGTATTTTTACGACTCCGTGAAAATTTACGGCACTTGATTCTGAGGCCCAGTGTGCTCGGAATCAATTTCTGATGTTTTTTTCGGGTACGTTCAGTAAACGTACGAGCGGGATTTTATAACTTTTGAACTGGTGCTTGTAAATGAAATCTGAGGGCACCGTTGAACTCATAGCATCGATATTCTCTTAATAAGACTTTCACTTCGAAGGTAGATGGTCAAGAATAAAAGTTAGTTTTTGGATTTTTATAAAAAAATAATAAAATAAAGTGTACAACACTTTATTTTATTTTAAGCTGACATGTGTGTTATTGTTGGTTAAAACCTCCACTTGGGAGTTGGAGGTGGGACCGTCGTGCCCTAACCTCCCATGAGAGGTTATGATCATGGGGCCCACCCAAATATAACCTCCCGCAATAGGTTACGACGTGGGGACCACCTGAGACCATAACCACTCATTTAAATAATAGGGGTGGGGACCACCTGGACCCTATTAATGGGAAGATAGTATAACCTCTCAATTCTCCCTCATTAATGAGAGAGAGCCTCTCCACCTCCCCTAGTTTTTAAATTGTGCCAACTCCCCAATTAATGTGCCAACCTAATGAATTAAATTGGAGGAGCCTTTTTAATTAATTCCCCTTTTTGAATTTTTGTGCCAACGATTAAAATAATAGACAAACTATTATTTTGCGCACTTTCATTTTGGTGGAAAATTGGGAGTGAAAGAGCACTTGGAGAAACTTATCTTCTCCAACGAAGAACACCCCTCCCAATGAAGAACGCGAAGAACACTGGCAACGATTCTTCTTCAACTTTCTTCCCCGGACACCTACCGAGGTAGAGCATCTTCCCTCCTCATAGTCGTCAATGAACCGACGCATGAGCTTGGATTTCAAGTGTGCGACAGATGCGACGAACAATGGTCTCCTCTGTCTTCCTTCCGCGACTCCGTCGACGAACGACGAACGATGAAAAAAAGGTAGGGGGTTTAATACTTGTTGAAGTTGTACCTTTTTTCTTATCATCTTCTAAGGATAATAAGGGATTGTTGTGGACGTATTATTGATCATATTCTTCTCATGATGAGCCAAATGATACCTCCCTAAATGCATAGGGTGCGGGCCAACCTAACATGGCCTGACATCTTCTATTGATCTCTCTCTACTTGTGGTGTTCTATGGCTTGGCGACGTATCAATGACGAGGCGAAGGAGGTGGAAACGACAAAGGTCACGCTACCCGCGGCCTCCGCAAATCATGCGGTCGTCCCGCGCCGGCCCGAGCTCCGCCAAACCGGCCTGCCCGCGGCCTCCCAGCACTATTCCTAGTGCCTAGCCACCTACCAGCGGCCTCCCGACGCGCTGCCTGGCACCCAGGTCACCTGCCCACAGCCTCCCGGCACCCTGTCCGGCGCCCAGCCCTTGCCTGCATCCGCCCGGCACGCTGCTCGGTGCCAAGGCCGCCTTCCCACGACCCCCTCAGTGCCCTGCTAGGTGCCCCACCGCCTGCCCACGACCCTCCCGATATGCTGCTTAGCTCCCAGGCCGACTGCTCATGCCCCCCCCCCCGGCACTCTGTCACGGCCTTCCCAGTTGCCCCCTGATCCAGCCTTCATGCACGCAAACCCGAACCGACCGCCCCCGAGCCGGCCTCCATGCAACCCATGCACTCCCGGCTGATCCTGTGTCCCGGCTCCCTCACGCCCTCTAGGCCAAGGTGCTCCCTTGCAACACTCCACGCCGAACTGGCCCTGAGCCCGGGACGAACAACTCTCGCAGTCCACTGGGCTGGGCCCAACAGACCGGGCCGAACTTAACGGGATGACCCGCTCAACGGGTCGAGTCAGACCCAGCGAGTTTGACTGGGTCGGCCTTGACTGGGTTAGGCCGAGTCGGTCTGTCTGGGTCGGACCGGACCCGTTCCCTCTACTGACCCATTACTTACTTTGGCCATAAATTTGGCACTGGACAACCATTTGACGAACCGTCAGCGGTGCTGGTATTCTTGGAGCTCGATGGTCTCTTTGAGTATACCCCACTGGAGTTCGGGGTATTTTTGAGTTATGGTCAGGTTGGTTCCTACACGAATCCAACCAAGACCTCGAGACTAAAAGGATAATAACTCACAGACCGGGCGTCCGATTGATGTGATGTCAGTTGCGTTGATACCTCTTCGATGTGGCGGACCTTTGAGATTTTTCTACGTTAGACTTCATGACAATTAGAGTATCGACTAGTATCTTTTGGAGCGAATCTTCCAGAGACAAGCAGGAATTTGTGCGGGAACCTAGTAGTTGGTTGAGACTTGGAGACTGCTGACCGATTCGACTCGGAGTGATTCTACTAGCCCAGTGTGGAGTGGCTTGGTGTCACGGAAGTCCCATGGTGGGGAGCGCCTCTGTGTGAGTGCGGCAGACCCATGGTACTAGACCCGTGGAGTACCTCAGCAGGCTATGAGGGGGAGTGCCTCTGTGTGAGCACCGCAAACCCACGGTGGGGAGCACCTCTATGTGAGCGCAGTAGATCCATGGTACTCGACAGGAGGAGTACCTCAGTAGTCCAATTTAGTGGGAAGCGCCTCTGTGTAACACGGCAGACCCACTGTACTCTATAGAGGAGGAGTTATCCAGCATCCGAGGGTTCAAATTGATACTATCCTTAGAGTAAAATCCTATTTATGATGAGTTAGAGAATTTTTGTTTTCCTCGTGATTGAGATAGATTACTTGATAACTTAGGTATATGTATGGGCATATACCTAAGTGGGGTATCTGTTGAAATCATACTTTGTGGTTTATCCTTGTTGGTTTTTGTGAGACCTTGAGGGTTTCGGGGTCCCTACTGGGTATCGTTATACTCACCCCTGCAAGGGCTATGCCCGCACCTCGTTGTGTTGGATGTAGATGAAGGAAAGTGTTGACAGTGGCTGAGAGCATCAGGACTGGACGGTACCTGGAGGTGGACCCTACGATAAATCGGTACACAGAGGAGACGGATGGATGTGGAGCATTGTGGAGGCTATCTGTACCTACCCTTCAAGTAGGATTTTCTGGATGACGATCAAGGAGTTTCTTTCACCTTTCAGCTAGTTTTTTCCTTTCCAGTTGTACTTGTACTTTATAGTTGGGCTTGTATTTCCAACCCCTTTTACTTTTCAGCACTCTTTTGTATACTGTTTTACTTAGTGTTTTGCTTCCAATTCTGTGTTCTGTTGTGTTTTTTTATAGTTATAAAGGTAGTGTCTTCCCAATTTAGGGATTTACGCCTTTGGTGCTAGTCGCCAGCCCCTGGCCTATGGAAGGCGGGCTTGGGGTAGTCACGATAGGGGCCCCGGGGGACGGGTTATGACATAATAAATAAAAAACATAACAATCAATTGATTAATATATTTACTAATAATTTGTAATCTTGTATTGAAATTTTATTTTATATTAAAAGAAAATTAAGAATTTTTATAAAAATTTATACCATTCAAATATATATATATATATATATATTATCATTAATTTAAAAAACTGAATAAAATTTGATAATTTATTAATTTTATTTGTTTTTTAAAATCTAATACCAGCCCAAATTCACACACCATGGCATACCCCAACCCTCCTTCCTCCACCTCTGGTGACCCGTGATGCCACCTCCGCCTCTACTACGCCTCCGCTCACGTTGATACCTCTGCTCACGTTGATGCCTCCGATTTTGCTGATGCCTCCACTCACGCCAACGCCTCTGCTCACACTGACACCTCCACTCACGCCGACGCCTCCGATCATGGTGACGCCTCCGATCAAGCTGACACCTCCGCTCACACCACCACTACTCACACCACCTCCGTTCACACCACCTCCGCTCACGCCGATGCCACCTCTTCCTCCTCTAATGTTGACGCCGCCTCCGCCTCTGCTAGCACTGACGCCTCCTCCTGGCTACTAGGATTTTTCCACTGAGACCCCTTCATTCTTTAGAGGATTCTACCTCATATCTCCTTCCTCTTGGTTTCGTCCCCTCTTTTCAATTCTAATGATCTTATCGTCACTTCGTTGGTCGGTGATGGTCTGGTTTCAGCTTCGATGGTGGTCATGTGGTAACCTGGTGTTGCGGAATCCTCGTTGATGATCTGTGGCGGTATTTCGGTCTTTGGCGGGCAGTGGTTCTCACTGGCGGTAGTGTATCGAGGTGGTATTTGGTGAGCCATGATCCATGGGTGGTGATGATTGTTTCTAGTTGGTTTTTTTTTCTTTGATGGTTGGGGTCTCTTTAGTGTTGTGTTCACTAACCAGATCTGGAGTTTTTTGACCTCCCTATTATCCTACGGTGCTGATTGATTTCTCTCGGTGTTTCAGCAGTCTTGTGTCTTCTTCTTTTTTGATGGTGTCCTATTGTTCTTGGTTTTGGACGGTTATATTCAGTGTTCTTCTTGACGTTCACTGGTTTCTTGGTGTTCTTTTCCTGATGACGGCTCGGAAGGCAGGTTCTGATGGTCACATTTTTCTGTTGAGGCCTTTGTCTACTCATTACTCTACCCTGGCTCCTGGTTTCCACCAATATTCTCATAGTTGGATTTCCATGGTGGTTTTCTAGGAGTTTAGGTATGTGAATTTTGAGCAGTCAATGGTGGATTCATCTCTATCTTTGGGCTCTCGAAGGGCTTGATCTTCGTGATGGATTGTAGACTAGCTTCAACTTTGTTGTTTTGATAGTTTGTGGTGATTTTTTTTGATTTTCTATGATTACGATGGATTTCGATGGATGGTATCTGTCATGACCCGACCCTACCCGGGCTCGAGCCGCAACTACCCCAATACCTCCTCCATAGGCCAGGGGCTGGCGACCAGCTCCGAAGGCATAACAACTCAGGGAGGCCTTTGCCTAAATACCTGTACACACCCACACGCAGCACACTCAATGAAAAAGTGCAGAGTAAAAAGGAAGAGCAAGCAGAGTAAAAAGAGCAACTGCTATAAATAAACCACAGAGTGCATCGAACTCTACAAGTACAAAGTACAAACTGAAAAGAAAATGGGCAAAACACGCGCCCAACCAGAAAAATGCCACAACCCGGCAACAGGTAAACAAAAGAAATAGCTGACGGGTCTCCCACCTGGAACCCGGCTACGACCACCGCACGCGGTCCAAGCTCCCAAGCTCTTACGCTCCACCGAAGCCACGCTCCACCTGTCCTTCGTCTGCAAGGGCACACCAATTGCGGGAAAAGCCCAAGCAGGGGTGAGTACAAAAATACTCAGTAGGATACCCCGAAGGCTCGAGGGAGAAACAAAGGAGGTACCAAAGGGTGAGCAGTAGATCGAACAGGGAGTAGGACAGGAGTACAACAGAGAATGCAGTAAGAATCCAGCTCAACCCAACAAGATGAAAGAAGGTAGACTCGTCTAGGCACAAGGAGCTGGAAACGGTGAGAAGATGAACTTCTCGTCGAGTCTTCGCTACCTATATTAGGAGGGTAGACTCGTCCAACCACGAGAATCTAGACACGGAAATCACGTGGCATACCCCGTGCGTCTTCGCCTCTCCTGGAAGGATAGTAACCAAACCCAAGAACTGGGTACCGGAAACAAGGTATATACATATCCTTATGCTCAGCAAGAAGCCCGAACAACGTCGTAATGGGATCTCCATCCTGTAGCTCAGCCCAAGAAAATGAGTAGCCAACAGTCCCAGAGGTAACATCATCATCGATTCCCAGCATCCCGCACGTCTGCCCTGAACCACAAGCCAAGGGGCTCAATCACCTCACCTTGACATTATCTGCTTTGGGCAGCACTGACTCGCCCGCACGGTTTTAGATCGTGTCACAAGAACGCATCTCGGTGGGGAAAGTGCCCCTCGTACTTGAGAATTCTAGGGAAAGTCAAACCACACCTAGTCACTACCCTATAGTCAAGAGGTCTCCTCAAGCCAAAGCCATTTCATCACCGACCCGTACAACCAAGGGTCCCGCTCCGGTAACCACAGAGGAAAGCCACAGAGTAGCCTAGTAGGAAGGACTGAGTCTGGAGTGCCAACAGGTGACCCACTGCCCAGCCCTGCTGGAGGGTAATTCATAACCAGATATCGAGTGACCCATTGCCCAGCCCTGCTTGAGGGTAAACCATAATACATCATCCGGAGACCCACTGCCCAGCCCCGCTGGAGGGTAGACCATATTAAGATACTGGGTGACCCACTGCCCAGCCCTGCTGGAGGGTAAACCATAAGACGTCATCAGGCGACTCACTGCCCAACCCCGCTGGAGGGTAGCCAATAACACATCATCAGGCGACCCACTGCCCAGCCCCGCTGGAGGGTAGACCTGGAATAATTCGACATGAGACCCACTGCCCAGCCGTGCTAGAGGGTAGACCTGGAACTAGACGACGGGTGACCCACTGCCCAGCCCTGCTCAAGGGTAGACCCTAAGAGGTCATCGGGTGACCCACTGCCCAGTCTCCGCTGGAGGGTAGACCCTAAGGGCATTGGGTGACCCACTGCCCAATCTCTGCTGGAGGGTAGACCCTAAGAGCGTCGGGTGACCCACTGCCTAGTCTCTGCTGGAGGGTAGACCCTAGAAGCCGATGAGTAACCCACTGCCCAGCCCCGCTGGAGGGTAAAACTCAGAACTTCTATGGACATATCCACTGGAGGGTACAACACTGGCCAACCAAACATGGAGTGGGTATCGTGCAACCACCCAACTCCAGAACAACTCACCCAAAAGAAGTTCAGCGCCTGCTCCATCACTAGGTGTCACTAGCACTACTACCGGCCAATCCATCGAGAATGAAACCAGGGGGAGACCACTCAACCCTGCTGGTCAACCAACGAGCACAGAGCCAGGGGAAAAACTCCACCCTGCTGTTCAAACAAACACACAGAGGGACCCTCTACGTCGTGAGGGGTCAAAGTACGCAAAGCAGGTCCCGGCACGCACATGGGGCCCACACAACGTGTGGCCCCATGTCAACCCCAACTGAGCGCATAAACGTCTCAGGTACAAACCACACGTACCTCCAAGCTCTCTCGTGTACTCCCATAGTATACCACGTCTCTAGCCCAAGGGCTATCGTGCACACGGCACCCAACGTCAACACGAGGGCGTGACGTAACATTTCCAACTTGCCGCCTCAACGACTGGGGCACGTACAACCACATCTATTCCAGCATTACTTCACTCACATGGGAGTGCGAGTGATCACACACTAAGGGTCCGCTACAACTACAGAAGAAGAATCGCCCTCAGGGCACCTTCACATTTCCACCTTTCACAAGATCGCGCAAGAGGCTCCGCACAACCAAATGGATCACACCGTTGTAATCCTCGCGGAAAAACACGCGATATCGACTACTTACTCTCCTCCAACGGATATCCGACGGAAAAGTCACCAACACCGCCTCACACCCGAACGGTGCCCCGTGATCCCGAGCCTCGGCCCCGAAAACAGTCGGGTGCATCGCACCATTGTGATCCCCTCGGGAAAACACGTCAAAAGCACTACTCACATGAGTGCAACGGATATCCGGAGAAAAAGATGCATTTTGGCACACCGCACACGAGCGGTGCTTCATGGGACCCGCAACCCGGTCCCGAAACTCAATGAATGGATCGCATCGTTGCGATCCTCTCGAAAAAGCACACAAGATGGACTATTCACTTGTCCAAAACGGTCGCCCGATGATAGAGATGGAAAATCACCGTCGACGCCCAAATGACCCTCGCGAGGCCACACCATCGTGAAGAATTACAGCGGGTAGACTGCGCCAATGCGATGCCCTCGGAAAAACACCCAACATCGACTGTTTGCACGCCCCGAACGGATGTCCGATGCAAAATCCGCTAAACGCTACTCGCATCTCAAAAGACGGGCCGTGGGGCCCATGCCTCAACTTTGGCCTTAATGCCTGGAACCACCCTGGAAAGCTCCACCTCGGTGCCAGGGTCCCAATGCCACTGACGGTGTTTAAATCGGACGTCGGATGCATCCGCGCCGTCCAAGACAAGTTCCCCTGGGAAACGACAAACCACTTAAAGACGCGTCGCGCTTCCGCGGCCCCTCGTTTCGGGAATTAAAATTTCCCGAAACCATCTCAAAAGATCCATCTTTGTGCCAGGCCCGCGCCGCCACAGACGGTGCACAAAACGGATGTCCGTAGCAAAATCTACGGACGTTGGAAGTTTGAAAGGGGGGGGGCCTTGGGCCGGATCGGCCCGGTCCGCCCACAGCCGGCCCGCAGCCTGGCTGCGGGCCCGGCTCACCTCGCCGCGGCCAACTGGCCGCGGCATGCCGACACCTGACCGGCCCGGACGGCCGGTCTCACTGCACCCCCGCGGAGACCCGCGGTTCGCGGGTCTCTGTCCACCGAAGACGCGCCGCGCCGCGACCCCAGGTCGCCACCGCGTGCCGACACCCTCGGCTTGCCGCCGCCGAGCCAGAGGCCGCCGCCGCATGCCGTCGAAGAGCGCCGCCGCCAGCTGCTGCACGTCGTTGCCGCCAGATCCACCGCCTGAAGTCGCCGAAGCCCCCGCTGCCGCGCCTCGGACTGCCAGAGCACCCAAACCGGCCGGAAACCGCCGGGACAACCCGAAATTCCCGCAAACTTCGGCGAATGATTGTGAACGCCTCCGAACTCCGATTTCAAATCCGAAACAAGCATCGGAAAGAGAAAATTTTATACTACGCGTTCATGGGCTTCATTCAAAAATCGGGCAGCAATTCAACGTGCAAAATCGCATTGAATGTTAAGTGCGGGAATGAAAAACGCAAACGACAAATCCTACCTCATGGGCGTTGCCCGAAGCTTCACGGGCGATACGCCGGAGCCGCGCCTTGCCGGAGAGGAGGAGGTGATGGATGGGATCCTCCTACTTAGCTATGGGAAGCTGCTGGAACCAGGGGAGAAGAGGGGGGGAGGGGATGAGTTAAGCGTTTAAATAGAAAACGCTTAACCACCCGTCCGTCGGTCCGAACTCGAACACTCAGCAGGGTCGAGGTTAAGCCTCCCCTAGGGTAAACACCACCTCCCGAGCACAACGGTGGTCTTGGAATTTTAATCCGAGACCTCGTTCAAAAGTTATAAAACTTAGCGCCCGAGGCCGCCAAATTACGGAAACGCCACTGGGGCTATTTTTCACAGACGGGCCGCGCCCGCAAAACTGACACCCCTCCTAGGGTAAACGGCACGCTCCAAACTCAACGATGCCCTCGGTTTTCCAATCTAATCCATCGTTTAAGAGATACCTATGTTTCATCATTAAACGAATTAATTAATTCATTTAATCCGTTTAACGTTCCAGAAGCGAGAGAGGGGTCCAAACGTCCTTGCCGACAAGTTTTATGTCGTTCCTAGGGTAAAAAACCCCATTTAGGACCCATCCGTACACTCGGATCTCTGGTCTGAATCACCGTTTAGGAGTTATCCCATTTATTTGGCGTTCCCAGTGTGAACGCACTGAAAATTAAATTCCTGCCACTCCGGGGCTCGGAATCGCACGCCGTCTGAAGTCGCTGCTCTGGAATATTATCAAGAATGTTCCAAAGTCTTTCTCCGCAAAAACTGGGTTCTTACATCATTCCCTCCTTCAAGCTTTTCGTCCCGAAAAATCAAAACTAGGGAGCAACACAGGGTACTAAGCCCACACCTGGCTTTCTCATACCCAGAAGAACCCACACATAGCTTTGCGTCACCGCACATGGACCAAATGATTGATCCGTTCATGCGAGGTCATCCCTTGCCGACGTCGTGAACCCACTCCAGACTTTGGGGTTATGGCAAGGTGGTAGGGTACCTCTCCATCCCTTTGCACGGTCTCAAATGGCCCGAAGGCTCTCGGGGGTAGCTCACCTCCCCGGTCAAACCTCTACATCGCACGCCGCGAATGGAATCACCTCCCGCACTTGGAACAAGGCTCGGTGATTCCCTCCTTTATAATATCCATATGGTGGAACACCCAAGGATATCTGATCATGCAAGACTCCACAACCGAGGCTCTTTTACATGCTCGGTGAGCGTTGGAGTTGACACCATCGACTAAAGGAAAAGGTCTCATGCCTTTTTCCTTACCAACACAGGGTTACACCCAACGCCCTGCTCACCCTAGTAACACCTCAAACAAGGAGTAGGTAGAAAAGCCTTTCACATGCAGAGCCTAACAATTCTACTGCAAAAAGTAGAAGAGTCGCAAGGGGTACCTCTCACCATCCCATGCTCCGCAGGACTATAGACATCCAAAGCTCGCGGCTACCCGTGGTCCCAACCGTCAGCTCCCGGAGCCTGATGTGGACCGCCTAGTGGTGATGGGGAGATCTCGTAACGTCGTACCCCACCTTCGGCTCCTCCCGCTCCTCTGCTAGCACCATCTCTCTGGCCACTACTCCGATCACGGTGCTACCTCTGCCGTGGTGGTGCGCCTGCTGCCTGCCCGAAGCTCTCAGCAACTCGGTTCAGGCAGTCTCGTGCCATGTGACCTCGCCCGTCACAAGCATATCATCGGCGCTCTCTGGGATGCCCCAGTGCCCTTCGGCGCCACTGTGGTGTACGACCAAGGCCCGGGATCCACTCATGGAAGGGTATCCTCGGATGGGGCCTGCTCCTTTTCGCCATAGTGGTATATGACAACATCTCCAGAACCGGCAGTGGGAAGGCCACCTGCATCGAGGTCCTGTCCTCCGGCGCCAGCTAGCTACGACAGACATCCCGGCTCTATCGCGCCCACTGCCACTACCAACCGCAAAACATGATAGGAATCCCTCTATCACCAGCGCCTATTCTAGCACCCCGGCATATGTGGAAATGACCAAGGGTACTATGACAGCACGAATATATCGGCGGAGACCCTGCTCAAACTTCCACGCTCGGAGGTTGTCGTCATGGACCAAGTTCGGGTAAAAGCGTGCATGGTCTACAAAAATAGTCGCGTACTCGGCCACCGTCATCCCTCCCTGCTGAAACTGCAGGAGCTCCTGAATCCGAACGGAGTGCAAGCAGGAGGGGAAAAACTCCTCATGAAACGACAACAGAAAGTCTCCCCACGAAAGCGACGGCTCGTCAAGAAGCTGAGTCACCAGACTCCACCAACGCCGAGCTGCTCCACAAAAAAGGGTGGCTGCCAAAGCCACTCTTGGATCTGTCGGCGTCTGCACAAGCCTGAAAAGGCTAACCACTGTCTCTAGACAAACCTCTGTAGCCTGAGGGTCTGGCTCACCACTGAACCTCAGCGGTCCCTGCTGCTGGAACTCACGGAGCGCGCTCAACCTGCGCTCAAACTCAGCCTGCTCTGCTGAAACTGTCTGCTTCTCAACAAGTGGGGGTGCTGCTACCAGCCCACCCGGAGAAAGGGGCTCGCATGATGGGTCCTGGACTGTGGCCTCGTAGCTCACAGGGTCGTCGTCACAAACCAAAGTTGGTATCCTGGCTGGTTGTCTTCACGGAGACATCCTGAATATTATCAAGGAGTGTCGCGGTCAGATGTGCATATATGTATATACCAATAGCAATGATGGGGAGTTGACTCAAGAAGGACAGTCAAAGACTCAATCCTATGTGATGCACAATCCAATTTCCCTGCAACAAGTGTCTCATCATGTCAATTCGACAAGCAGGTTATCAAGGTCCTGGTGAATGGATACGTCGGTCGTCGCACCATCACTAGACTCCCTGGCCCGAGAGCCGCTCTCGAGACACCTTAACACTGTTTCCCTAAATCCCAACCAATTCCTCTTTTAGGGACGTCCGCATAATGTCCCAAGGAACGAACCACCTATGATACCACTTTGTCATGAACCGACCCTACCTGGGCTCGAGCCGCAACTACCCCAAGCCTGCCTCCATAGGACAGGGGCTGGCGACCAGCGCCGAAGGCACAACAACTCGGGGAGGCCTTTGCCTAAATACTTGTACACACCCACATGCAGCACACTCAATGCAAAACTGCAGAGTAAAAAGGAAGAGCAACCAGAGTAAAAAGAGCAACTGCTATAAATAAACCACAGAGTGCATCGACCTCTACAAGTACAAAGTACAAACTGAAAAGAAAATGGTCAAAACACATGCCCAACCAGAAAAATGCCACAACCCAGCAACAGGTAAACAAAAGAAATAGCTGACGGGTCTCCCACCTGGAACCCGGCTACGACCACCGCACGCGGTCCAAGCTCCCAAGCTCCTACGCTCCACTGAAGCCACACTCCACTTGTCTATCATCTGCAAGGTCACACCAAGTGCGGGCAAAGACCAAGCAGGGGTGAGTACAAAAATACTCAGTAGGACACCCCGAAGGCTTGAGGGAGAAAAAAAGGAGGTACCGAAGGGTGACCATTAGATCAAACAGGGAGTAGAACAGGAGTACAACAGAGTGTGCAGTAAGAATCCAGCTCAACCCAACAAGAGGAAAGAAGGTAGACTCATCCAGGCACAAGGAGATGGAAATGGTGAGAAGATGAACTTCCCGTCGAGTCTTCACTACCTATAGCAGGAGGGTAGACTCGTCCAACCATGAGAATCTAGAAACGGAAAGCACGTGGCATACCCCGCGCGTCTTTGCCTCTCCTGGAAGGAGAGTAACCAAACCCAAGAAGTGGGTACCAGAAACAAGGTATATATATATCCTTATTCTCAGCAAGAAGCCCGAACAACGTCGTAAGGGGATCTCCGTCCTGTAGCTCAGCCCAAGAAAATGAGTAGCCAACAGTCCCAGAGGTAACACCATCATCGATGTCCAGCATCCCGCACGTCTGCCCTGAACCGCAAGCCAATGGTCTCAATCACCGCACCTTGACACTATCTGCTTTGGGAGGCACTGACTCACCCACACGGTTTTAGATCACGTCACAAGAACGCGTCTCGGTGGGGAAAGTGCCCCTCGTACTTGAGAGTTCTAGGGAATGTCAAACCACACCTCATCACTGCCCTACAGTCAAGAGGTCTCCTCAAGCCAAAGTCATTCCATCACAGACCCATACAACCAAGGGTCCTGCTCTGGTAACCACGGAGGAAAGCCACAGACTAGCCTAGTAGGAAGGAATGAGTCTGGAGTACCAACAGGTGACCCACTGCCCAGCCCTGCTCGAGGGTAAACCATAATACATCATCCGGCGTCCCACTGCCCAGCCCCGCTGGAGGGTAGACCATATTAAGATATTGGGTGACCCACTGCCCAGCCCTACTGGAGGGTAAACCATAAGACATCATCAGGCGACCCACTACCCAGCCCCACTGGAGGGTAGACCATAAGACATCATCAGGCGACCCACTGCCCAGCCCCGCTGGAGGGTAGACCTGGAATAAGTCAACAGGCGACCCACTGCCTAGTCGTGCTGGAGGGTAGACCTGGAACTAGATGACGGGCGACCCACTGCCCAGCCCTACTGGAGGGTAGACCCTAAGAGGTCATCGGGTGACCCACTGGCCAGTCTCCGCTAGAGGGTAGACCCTAAGGGTGTCGGGTGACCCACTGCCCAGTCTCTACTGAAGGGTAGACCCTAAGTGCGTTGGGTGACCCACTGCCCAGTCTCTGCTGGAGGGTAGACCCTAGAATCCGATGAGTAACCCACTGCCCAGCCCCACTGGAGGGTAAAACTCAGAACTGCTCTGGCCATATCCACTGGAGGGTACAACACTGGCCAACCAAACACGGAGTGGGTATCGCGCAACCACCCAACTCCATAACAACTCACCCAAAAGAAGCTCAGCGCCTGCTCCATCACTGGGTGTCACTAGCACCGCTACCAGCCAATCCATTGAGAATGAAACCAGGGAGAGACCACTCAACCCTGCTGGTCAACCAACAAGCACAGATCCAGGGAAAAAACTCCACCCTGCTGGTCAAACAAACACACAGAGGGACCCTCTACGTTGTGAGGGGTCAAAGTACGCAAAGCAGGTCCCGTCACGCACGTGGGGCCCACACAACGTGTGGCCCCACGTCAACCCCAACTAAGCGCACAAACGTCTCAGGTACAAACCACACGTACCTCCAAGCGCTCTCGTGTACTCCCAGAGTATACCACGTCTCTAGCCCAAGGGCTATCGTGCACACGACACCCAATGTCAACGCGAGGGCGTGACGTAACATTTCCAACTTGTCGCCTCAACGACTTGGGAACGGACAACCACATCTATTCCAGCATTACTTCACTCACACGGGAGTGTGCGCGATCACACGCTAAGGGTCTACTATAACCACATAAGAAGAATCACCCTCGGGGCACCTTCACATTTCCACCTTTTACAAGATCGCGCAAGAGGCTCTGCACAACCAAACGGATTACACCGTTGTAATCCTCACGGAAAAACACGCGAGATCGACTACTTACTCGCCTCCAACAGATATCCGACGGAAAAGTAACCAACACCGCCTCACGCCCGAACGGTGCCCCGTGATCACAAGCCTCGGCCCCGAAAACAGTCGGGCGCATCGCACCATTGCGATCTCCTCGGGAAAACACGTCAAAAGCACTACTCACATGAGTGCAACGGATATCCGGAGAAAAAGATGCATTCCGGTGCACCGCACACGAGAGGTGCTTCGTGGGACCCGCAACCCGGTCCCGAAACTCCATGAACGGGTCGCACCGTTGCGATCCTCTCGAAAAAGCACACAAGATGGACTATTCACTTGTCCAAAACGGTCGCCCGGTGATAGAGATGGAAAATCACCGTCGACGCCCAAACGGCCCTCACGGGGCCCGCACCATCGTGCAGAATTACAGCGGGCAGACTGCGCCAACGCGATGCCCTCCGAAAAACACCCAACATCGACTGTTCGCATGCCTCGAACGGACATCCGATGCAAAATCCGCTAAATGCTACTCGCAGCTCAAAAGGCGGGCCGTGGGGCCCACGCCTCAACTTCGGCCTCAACGCCTGGAACCGCCCTGTAAAGCTCCGCCTCGGTGCCAGGGTCCCAACGCCCCTGACGGCGTTTAAATCGGACGTCGGACGCGTCCGCGCCGTCCAAGACAAGTTCCCCCGGGAAACGACAAACCACTTAAAGACGCGTCGCGCCTCCGCGGCCCCTTGTTTCGGGAATTAAAATTTCCCAAAACCATCTCAAAAGATCCACCTCTATGTCAGGCCCGCGCCACCGCAGACGGCGCGCAAAACGGACGTCCGTAGAGAAAGCTACGGACGTCGGAAGTTAAAAAGGGGGGGGGCCTTGGGCCGGACCGGCCCGGTCCGGCTGGTCCGCCCACAACCGGCCCGCGGCCTGGCCGCGGGCCCGGCTCACCTCGCCGCGGCCAGCTGGCCATGGCCTGCTGACACCTGACAGGCCCGAATGGCCGGTCTCGCTGCACCCCCGCGGAGACCCGCGGTTCGCGGGTCTCTGTCCACCGAAGACGCGCCGCGCCGCGACCCCGGGTCGCCGCCGCGTGCCGGCGCCCTCGGCCTACCGCCGCCGAGCCAGAGGCCGCCGCCACCTGCCGTCGAAGAGCGCTGCCGCCAGCTGCCGCACGTCGTCGCTTCCAGAGCCACCGCCTGAAGCCGTCGAAGCCCCTGCCGCCGCGCCTCGGACTGCCGGAGCACCCAAACCGGCCGGAAACTGCCGGGACAACCCGAAATTCTGCAAACTTCGGCGAACGATTGCGAACGCCTCCGAACTCTGATTTCAAATCTGAAACAAGCGTCGGAAATTGAAAATTTTATACTACGCATTCATGGGCTTCGTTCGAAAATCGGGCAGCAATTCAACGTGCAAAATCGCGTTGGAAGTTAAGTGCGGGAATTAAAAACGCAAACGACAAATCCTACCTCGTGGGCGTTGCCCGAAGCTTCACGGGCGATACGCCAGAGCCGAGCCTTTCTGGAGAGGAGGAGGTGATGGAAGTGAGCCTCCTCCTTCGTTGTGGGGAGCTGTTGGCACCAGGTGAGAAGAGGGGAGGAAGGGGATGAGTTAAGCGTTTAAATAGAAAACGCTTAACCACCCGCCCGTCGGTCCGAACCCGAACCCTCAGTAGGGTCGAGGTTAAGCCTCCCCTAGGGTAAAAACCACCTCCCGAGCACAACGGAGGTCTCGTAATTTTAATCCGAGACCCCGTTCAAAAGTTATAAAACTTAGCGCCCGAGGCCGCCAAATTACGGAAACGCCCCTGGGGCCATTTTTCACAGACTGGCCGCGCCCGCAAAACTGACACCCCTCCTAGGGTAAACGGCATGCTTCGAACTCAACGGTGCCCTCGGTTTTCCAATATGATCCACCGTTTAATAGATACCTGCATTTCATCATTAAACGAATTAATTAATTCATTCAATCCGTTTAACGTTCCAGAAGCGAGCGAGGGGTCCAAACGTCCCGCGCCGACAATTTTTATGTCGTTCCTAGGGTAAACACCCCATTTCGGACCCATCCGTACACTCAAATCTCTGATCCGGATCACCGTTTAGGATTTATCCCATTTATTTGGTGTTCCCAGTGTGAACGCACTGAAAATTAAATTTCGGCCACTCCGGAGCTCGGAATCGCACGCCGTCTGAAGGCGCTGCTCTGGAATATTATCAAGAATATTCCAAAGTCTTTCTCCGCAAAAACCTGGTTCTGGAGAATTTTTGTGGAGATGGGTACGCCTAGTGTCAAGGTGCACAAGGTGAGGTGGGAGGTGGCCCCAATGATGATGGATTTCAAAATGAAATTTGAAATTTAAAATTTGCTTTTGTGGGGGTATGCTTGACTCAAGAATGTTTATGTTAGGTTCTCACCTACCTTTTCAACTCCCTCCACCTCCTCCATGACCCTCCGCATATGCCACTAACCTCCTCCACTGTGACCCTCCACACCCACTGCACTCTTTCAACGACCATCATACTGTCCCCACCAGATGACCCCCGCCCTACCCGACCTTCCTTGCTCGAACCCCGCCATCCTTGATCTTCCTCACTCGACCCTCTCACCATCTCCAACCTTCCCCACCCGGCCATCCCCATACTAGTTATGCCCTAATTTTTATTTGGTTTAATTTCCACCCCTCTTTCTTCATTGATATGACTATAAATTTTGAAGATCTTTACTGGTGCACATTAATATTCATGTCATTCATTATAATTTCTATACATGGATCAAGATAAGTACCATAAGGTTCCTCTGTGGTTTTTTTAACATATAGAATTTATCTTGTACACTATATTAGTTTCATTACTTTATCACTGACATTACAAATTGTACTTTTCTTGGGATTCATTTTTAGCATTTTCTTTATGAAGTTATTGACCATTGAATATAATATCATATCTTTATACTTTTATTTATATTCAATCTAATAATATTTTTCCCTCTCCTGCTCCTTGCCTTTGCTCATCAACTGCTTCATCCCCTTCATGTATATCTTCTGATCAACACAATAAACCCAGATCTTAGTCAATACTTACCAGTAAGGATTTGATAGAAACAACATAGTGATTTCATTCCAGACATTGTCGATGTACTGGACAATGATGAGGCATTTGTAGACCAGACTTCCATTATGGATGAGGTCTAGGATCTTCTTATAGATGAGGTTCATCTATTGTCGATAAGATATTTTGTTGTCCAAATTCTCTTCCTTGTACTTGTAATTGATCCCCTTCGGAGTGAGGGTCCTTAGAACCCTTACACCAGACATGTTGAGCCAAAAATCCAGTAGAATGACCTTATCCACGATTGCTGACTAGTTAGGCTCAGATTGCTCTTTCAAATGAATCCTTTGGATGGATGCACCAACAACATCAAAAATGGAAGATCACATTGAATTCAATTTAAAATTTACCAACAAAATGCAAAAGATAAATGACTTGACATGGAAAAAATGATGGTTTTATTAAAACTCTTTTCATTGTGTCCGGTGATTATAATAATAGTACATGAATTTTGATGCTTTTACTTGTGTTTTAGCTTATATATTCCTCTACATTTTGTGGATAAGGTATAAAATTATTGATAATGTTGACAATGACATGTAGTATTTAGTTGATACATTGATATTGTTTATCAGGAATAGCCAGGAAGTGTTGCTTAATCTGTAGTTGGTTATGGAGCATGTGGAGCATCCAAGACCACATGTTTAAGGTAATATATTGATGCCTCGTCATTGTTTTAGTGTTCTCACTAATATTTTACTGACCTTATCCTCTTTCTCATGCCATGGTTTGAAATTTGGAATTTTTTTAGTGTTCGCACTCACATATATTGATGCCTCATCCATTTGTGCAATCTAAGTATAAGCTAGGTTGGTTTCTAAGTAGAATCCAAATGAGTTTCTTACTGTATGAAATATGGAATCTATGTATTTTGTGTGAAATATAAAATTTATGTATTGTGTGTGAAATCTGGAATCTATGAAATCTGGAATGTGTGGGATGTTTGCAATATATCCCCTTACCTCTTTCTCATCTGGGTTTCCTAGTGGTCCACTTAGATTGAACACACAGTCTCATCTAGGTCTCTTAGTGCTCCACTTAGATTGAACACACGGCCTGACTTCTACTTAGATTGCACAAACGACTTGCCTGAAATGTGGAATGTGGAATTTGTTTTAGTTTTCTCATTTCATTCTCTTTCACAAGACATGACTTCTACTTATTTTCCCTCAACTTCTTTCGTCTTTCTTCTTAAAGGTTTACCACACATTCCTCCAAATATCCATCCCCTCCATGGCCATGTACATTTAGTACCAAGCCAACAACAGAGCCTATATGATCCATATATTTGATCTACGGGCCACAAAGTTCAGCCCACTAGACATCAACTAGTTCATCTTGTTGTGCTTAAAATAGTTCATAGAGACTCTTAAACGGACCCACCCTCACCATTCGGGCACCAGTGTAAGTCCTCAGACCCCTTGCATTGAAAAAAACATTTTGTTCATGTTTCTTCATTTTTTTTGGTTTTTTTATGATTAATTGTGCTTCTTCATGTTTATTAAATGTCTTGTACAGAAACATGATATTTCTCTATTTGAAGTTGATGAAGTGCATTCCATATCAATGTGGTCCATGACTTTTATCCAAAGGACAGTTTTGTTTTTTTATCCGCTTTAAATGCTTTTTTAACTACAATCACCTGGGAATCATTTTTCATTCCATTTGTAGAAAATTTCATGGTGGTATGATTTTTCAATATAACAGGTAGTCCAAATTGTAATTGAGTTCTAAATTGAAGATGAAAAGACAGTAGTGGTCCTCTATTGTGGATGCATCTTTTCAATATTTTAGTTTAGAGGATTTAAAAACTAAGAGTACAGTGGTTTAGTAAATGAATGTGTAATTTTTTTTCTTTATTTTTTTTACAATCCATGTAAATATATGATTATTGAAGTAGATCTATTCATAAATTATGTATTCAAATGAAACTTTTTTGTCTAGTATCTTTTTTAATGGCATGACATACTCATTCGCATAAATATTATTTTTATTGATGCATGTTATAAAATGATATATAATTGTGACAACGTGAAAAATATATTATTATAAAAGGTATTGCAATATAATTTGTATGTTGTTATAAGTGCAAGGACAATATGCATTTTATGTTGTTAAATGTGCATAATTTTTAACAATAAGCTTAAAAAAAGTTCAAACAATGATGTGAAGTTATATTAAACATTAACTGGAAATAAATGTACATATATGTTTGTGTCAAATGCATGGTTATTTTCAAGCTGCCTTTCTATGTTTGTGTTTTCTTAGGGTTATGGGATAGCGTTTTATACTATTCAGGATGGGTGTTCATGCCGGTTTTATTCAATTTATGTGATGGAAATTTAAAACAGGGTCTATTTCTTTTCTTTTGGTCACTCTCTTCAAGAGTTGTCAGGATACCTCCTTAAAAAATGCACTTTCCTTCAGTGTTTTTACATTATTCTCTATTTTTATTATGATTCTTCTATAACTGTATTTCAGGATGTTACTGATTGGCTGCTTGAAAAGAATGGATTCCTAGGGAACATGGAATTCTTATATGAGGTCATCATGCATCAAGATTTTCTGTATGTTCAGGTTTCATTGTTGTTGCCACTTGATTTCATTAATTTAAATGGATATTCATATTGGTTTCTTGGTGTTATGAATTATTATACACTCTAAAAATGTATGAGGGAATTCTTCTGGTGGTGCTAATATTATTTGGTGTTGCCTATTCACAAACACATACAACACATGTATGCACAAACTTGTATAAATGGCAAAATTCTTGAAGGATTTTATATAAATATTTTTAAAGACAATAAGATCAGAAACACCAAATATTCTCAAGAAAATATGATCAGAAACATCATTATTCATGTGACGTGTTTGGATCTTGGAAGTAGTGATGACATCCCTATAAATTTCCATGGTTCCTAAATGAATGTAAGGTGACTGTTTCTGAAATGCAAGCCCATTTTGAACCATCCAAGCATACTTAATGACATAACCATCTGCAACAATCATAATCCCTTGAACCTTTTCACTTTTTCTAGCACCAATTATGGATTCCAGAATGCCTTCAATGTTATCTATCTATAGTTTTTATCCAAATATATCCTACATATTCTCCCAGAACCTGCATGTAAATGTACAAAATATAGATATGTGGTTGATACTTTCAACAGATTCCAATAGATTCCAATCAAACATTACATGAAGAGCCAATCTTGATTCCAGTTTTTTCACCATGCTATGAATTAGTAGCTTCCTCCTCCATTTCTTCTAGATTAGTAGCATTGGTGATGGAGGGATATAGGCTTTGTTAAGGGTTATCAGACACCTAGGGACTTGATTTGTTGAGATGTCAATAGGGATGATGAATTTACTTTCTCACTTCTTACATGATTTTATCCTTCTTGAACTAAAATGATTGAATCTGATGTTGATTTTGTTTCTATTGTAGGTACTTCAATGAGAAAAATCTGGTTGAGTGCAACTTAAGAAGAGAAGGATAGATGGTTCATCATTGTCTTTAGGATAACACCCTCTCATTGTAGGGTTGTACTTTCTTCATTTGATTTGAATTTGAATCGAACTTCTCATTCATTTTTTTACCTATTGGAACCCCCTTTGTTATGATGGTTGTGTGTTAGTGCCTAATTGTTGCAATAAAATAATCATTGCACTAAGTCTGTACAACTTGGTTATTACAACCGTACTTGGTTGCATGTAAAACATGTTGGGTGTTGAGTCTAAAGGCATGCTGGTGTTGTTTTGACATGCATTTTTCATGGTTTGTTTCTTGAAAATCAGATTGAATATTCATTTGTTAAAATCATGTACGCTGAAATACCAGCCTCCATACATTTAGAGCACCATTACAAGCTGATTTGATGTGATATGTATGGTATATATAATTTCTTGAACGATGAATCCATGCTTGTTGGGTATACTCGTGAGCTGTAATTATAACATGCAATACTATTCGTAGATTCATTTCTCAACTGTTGGATTTGAACTTTATAGATTCCTTTTTGCTAAATTTGATGTCGACTCAACCAGGAGGACAAAGCTACACTTTTTAAGGGAGGTATTGTTTTTTATGTACCCTTTTTTTTTCATGCTCAATTTCTCAAATATGTGGCTTTCATTTTTTTATACTTTATTATCATTTTTTTGTTTCAATTCATGCATATATTTTTCTTTAATTTGTGGGTATGCTTTTTGATTGTGTGTGGTGTAGATCTTGGAGTTGAAGAATGCGACATAACGTCGACTTGAGGTTTCTCAATGGTACTGGAGTTGACTTGGTTTGTTTCTTCTAGTGTTCTACTTGGGGGTGATGAAACATCATTGGTGAAAGTAACTATTCTTCTACCATGATGGGTGTTGGAGGATTGCAGTCATGAGACGACTCATCTCAGAGGATTGCAGTCAAGAGATGACATGGGTGGTTGGGGTGCGGTGGCAGCAACTGAATAAATAGATCATGGGTTTTTGTGTTTTTATGGTCTTATAGATCAACTTCAACTATGTATTGATTCATTTTGTATTAAATTCTATTATTAATATAATTAAATTTTCTTCTAAGTTTGAACATGTGTGAAAATCATCTTCCGCTTGATAATTAAAACAGGTGTATTATTTATGATAAATTAATAAATATAATATAAAATTTTAATTGCAATAAAATTTAAAATTTTATTTAAATGTAATTTATAAATAGATAATATATGTCAGTAATATTATTACCAACAGATATATTTGACATATAAATTTGTTGCAAAACACTTTAAGCAACACATATTATCTGTTGGTATTATTATAATAGTAACAGAACTATTTTATATGTCGCAATAACATTTAGCGACAGAGTTTTTAACGACATTTTAGTGACAGAACATTTTTTGTTGGTAAAACGTTTTACGAATAGAAAATGCACTTTTACCAACATATATACCTCTATTGGAAAAATCTAATTATTTTGTAGTGAGGGGAGCAAGAGGCGGGGGGGGTCACTGCCGAGGGGGCGTGAGGTGGGGGGGCGCAGTCGAGGGGAGTGGGAGATCGAGGGTGTCCGGGTCGAGGGTCGCAGATGGGAGGGGGCGGGGGTTGCTTGGGGGTGGAGGGAAGGGGGATGAAATTAGGGTTTTTTAAAAAAAAATATGTAGCGGCGGTCTAAGTGATACACCCGCTAATTGTTAAAATAAAAAAATAGCTATGGTTTTATAAAACTGCTGCAATTTAATAACTTTTTTAATACGATTTATTTTCTAATAACCGCCGATAAACAATGATTTATTTGTAGTGCTAAATGATTGTCTCTATTCATATGTAAATGTGTGCGCGCTCGTCTAAAGAAGCCAAGCGCATGCATATGTGTGTATATCCAGCTATATACAAATTAATGCGTAAAATATTAAATTTATTGCAATTTCTATATAAATTAAGAATAATTACAAATTTAACTAAAATTAATTACTATTTATTTGTATAAATATTTCATATATATATATATATATATGACAAATATATTAAAAATCTTATATAAAAATTTCTAAAATTTTTAATGTTCAATTAATTGATTTATTTAAGCATTAAAGTTACAGATATTTAATTTCAATGAAAATATAAATATTTTACCGTAAATAAACAGATAAATATTTTATTAGTACTATTACCAGGGTTAATAAAATATTCTTGTATCAGTGTTAAAAAATGCAGTGATAAATGTTCAAGTTTTATTAACACTAAAATAAGTGTGGATAAACCCACATTTTACCCGAGCTTTATTCTTTTATTGATAAAATTATTTTTCACCAACACTTGTAAAAAGCATTGATCAAAGACCACGCATTTGTTCCATGTTTTTTTAGTAGCGTGTGTTTGTCGACACACACATTTGGCATATATGTAGTCTTTAATTTTATATTTTTTAAGATTAATATTTTTTCCATGCTAAAAGCACTCATAAATGTATACTTTTAAATTGTTGGATGATTAGTGTTGAATTTGGTATTAATTTTTTCACGCTTTAATTTTTGTGCCATTTTAAAAACTGTGTGCTTTTGAATTCTACAATACATGCAAATAGGTGTAGGGGCCATTATCACATCCAAAATTGAAGTGTGCAGTACTCCATTTTGTAGTTCAAAATAATATGCCTCGGTGTAGAGCGTGTCGTGGAGCAAATATATCATATTTTTTGGATAACACCTATTTTCTATTATTCAAAAAACATAAATATATAGCGTTGTAAAGAAATTCAGGGCTTTATTTTATTCAAATGCAGTGGGATGAGGAATTACAGTGGGCAGATTACGGAGATGCGGCCCATGCCCCAGCGCCAGCACACCTCCTCCACCTACGCCACCTCCAGTGCCCTACAGGCAGCACCACAACCTCCTCCACCTATCCCTCCCACCAATAGTGCCACCATAACACCGCCGCCGCCGCCACCTCATTTTCCTCTTTATGGGGCACCCCCACGGCCTCCTCCTCCACTTCCTCCTTTGCCCCCCACCCATACATCCTCTATACCTGCCACGTTCCTCTACGCCACCTCATTTTCCCACATGAAACGCCCAACTTAAAAGATCCATCACATACTTATTATTAAGAAAATTTAGGAATAATTAATCCTCTAGTAAATAAAATAGTTGTAATCAATTATAAATGCATAAAAATATGATTAAGAACACTTCAAGATTTATTATTGGATTTTTTTAATTATATCAATTTTCTTTATATGTCCCTTCGGAGACATTTAATAAAATCGGAATGATACAAAAAAGATTTGCATGGTCCCTGCTAATTCTGCATATAACCAAAATTCATAGCCTGACATCCTCGGGGTGGATTTATGGGCTAATTATGGCTAATGACACAGGCAGTGATGCAGGTGATGACACAGGCATGGGTGCATACTTAGTTTCACGCCGCCACAATGCTAGATATGTGAAGGGGGCTTTAATCTATGATGAAGGGGCCTTTGGTCCATGTAATGGCTTCAAGACATACAAATATTGGGCTATAAAGTTATATAATGGGTTATCAATGAAGTGGGTCAACCCTTGGAGGGGTGTGTGGCCTGTCCTTGTTGGGTGAAAGGTGTTTGTGTTGATTCATTTGCTTGTAAACCTCCATGACCATAATATATTTAAAGGCTAGGTTTTACAATTTTACAATTTTATTTTTTTGAAACAATTGATTTTCAGGTGAATAGTGAAAAATACAGTTTTTACTAAAATCAAAGCCTTTATGACTATATCAATAAGTATAACATAAAAATATACGTATCATTTTTCATGATCAAATATTTATTTAAGGAGTAAAACTATAAATTTTATAATACTATTTAGAAAACCTATGTCTCACATTTTATTAACTTAAGTAATATTCTATAACAAAAGAACTGTTTTTGTCGTTTCTTTTAATTAAATATCATTTTAGTAAAATTCTGTTTGGACTTTCTTTGAAAGCCACATAATCTTTTTTTATAATAAAAAAAATTATGTTATGAAAATAGAAAAACATGGATAATTTTTCCAACACATAAAATTTAATAAAAAAAGCACACTTAAAAAAAGGGTTTTTACATGTTACATGCGCTGATGATAAAATTAATATTTCTTATACATTGAAATTTGACATGATAATATTTGGAATTACAGATAAAAATTATTTAATAATTACCATTTTTTAGGCATATAAATGGATCACTTAGGTAAAAACTAGTTATCACGGTAAAATCCAAAAGGGTAAAAAGGGTTAACTGAAGGGGTAAAATGCATAACATGTTAAAACATGTTTTTAATATAGTTTTTGAGGTGTTGATCAACAAAACCTTATCACCACTCCATTATTTTCCATATTATATTCTTCTAAATATGCAGAACATGTGTTCTATTTATATTAAGATGAAGTAATTATAGAAATGCAATTCTCACCAATTATAAAAGGGCCCACTCACCACCCATTCAAGATAACTCCCAAACTTTGGTTTCCACTTGAAACTATACCCTTTCCCATCCCCTAAAATCCTTTTCCACTTCCTTTAGCTTCTGTTTAAAAGAATTTTTCCTAAGCCTTGCATTTCCAAGGAGCCCTATAAGGGAAAACTAAAGTTCTCAACGTAAGTACTAACATTTCCCCAATATTTTTTTCTTTTATATATTTCCCATTCAAATTATAGTATAATGATTGTAATTATATTGTGGGAATTACCATTAACCATCTTTTCCAATTTCTAATATGAAAATTGAAAATGCCATTTGTGCGTTTATGCGCACTACCATCTCCACAAAGTAACATATCTCATTTTTCATATAGTTTCTTTATTATTTATTAAAATATATTCCAATCTGATTTACCACCTTAAAAATAACTAAATAATATCATTATTCTTCTACAGTAAAGATATTATTCCAAAAGAAAGCACTTTCATAACCATACTCATCAATTAATTATGGTTTGTTCATGTTTTGGTCAGTCTAACCACTTACTAAAACAATGCTATAAAATAATATCATAGATGATTCTGAGAACTTAATTACTGAAAATATGTGATATAAAAAAGTAAATAATGATTTTTATGGTAACATTAATATTAAACTCATCAATTAATAAACCAATATCCATTCATTAAAATCACTGAAACATGCTCATCGCTGATTTCATCTTTAAGGATCATTACCAAAACACCCATATAAAAAATTATAGCATTATTGTTAATTATAAAGAATCAATTACAACACCTTTTATGATTTGATAATGATGATCTTTGGGAGAAGAATGACGAAAAACACTCCTATTATGAAACTAATTCAAAATGATCATGATTACTCACACCTGATATTGAAAATAGATAATAACTAACTAATATACATGTAGAGACTAATTATAATAGAAGTTTATAAAAGGTTATATATGTGAATGAGGTTTTAAAATTATTGATTAAGTTAGATATTTTTGTTATATGGGATATTAAATCACTTTAGTGGAAGTCAAAAATTAAATTAATTAAGGGTTTCTTTTTCTCATTTTCAATTCCATGAGACATGTTACATATTGTGAACCATCATTTATTTTATATGGTGTATAAACTTCTCCATTTCCCTCAATAATAATGAATATATTTCATTTCATGATATGAGAATTTCCATTTTATGGTATCTCTCCTATTTTCTCTTCATTCTTACGTTGCTGTTTCCATAAGGTGTAATTTGCATCAAATTTATTTTCCTGAGAAATATTTTATATTGTGAACCATGATATCTTTGATATGGTTTGATAACTATCATATGAATGTATTTTGAAACATTAATTAAATTCATGGGGTTTGAAGATCCATATTGTTTTCCTTCTTGAAAAGGATTTCGATTGAAAGGATGCTAAGGTTGTAACGGTTTTGTTGGTCTCAAACTTAACTCTTGAGACATGTCATATTTGTTGCACCATGTTTCCTTTTTAATTTGGTTCAATTTTTATTTACATCCCATGAATATATTTTTCCATGTAATTCATGGGATATTAAAAGTAAAATCGAGTTCATTCTTTCTTTCACCTTTCGATTTCAAGTGTTACTAAATTCATAAGGGGTCTTGATAAATCTAATCACCTTTCTTTGGGTTATAATGCCTCTTTTTAAACTTCTTTATTTTATGCTTGTTTTCTTCCACATGAAGGTTTTATTTCATATTACTTTATATTCCTCTCTAGGGATAATTACTTTTTTTAATTAAAATCACTTTCCTTGATAAAATTCTTTCTCAAAAAGTATATCATTGTGGAAAATAATTCACACCATCTTTAATGACAGTTTCCCCTCCTTGTCCATATTTTTCTTTCCCTATAATGTTATATTTTTATATGAAAACCCAATTTTTTGTTATCTCATGTGACATTCACATTTCCCTTTTCCACCTCTCAAAAGTAATTTTTTTATCCCTTTTTATTATGTGGGTATTCAATAAAGGTATTTCAAATATTAAAAAGGATTTCAATCCTTCCAAAATCAAACGATTTATCTTCCACTCCACATTCTCTTCAGAAATACATTATTTATTTTAAAATATATGACATTATGTATTCTTTTTAAGATTTAATGTTTTCAAAAAAATTATACTTGCCTTTTTGAAACCTTTATGTCTTTGTTAAGATCCATTATTTAAGATTCTCTTAAAAAAGTAAAAAAAATTAGGATGTTTTCATTTCACCCTTTTGAAAACATTATTTATTTTTCAAGGACCAAGTATTTAATGATATTTTTAAAATTAAATTAACTCAAAAAAATTCACTTTAAATTTTAAAAAATTAACTTTTAATGTGATCTGTAACTTCTTATTTTATAACAATGTTAAAAACATTTTTTGAAACCCCTTTTATGATTTCACTAACATATCTCTTTTTAACTCTAAATGATTTATTTCCTTGGAATTTATTTTTCACGAATCACCTTTAAAATGTTCCTATGAAATACACTTTTTGGGTGATTTAATTTTTCATATTAACCATTTATATTTTCATGCTCAACTTTGGTGATACTATCTAGAAATGTCATGAAGGCCGTTTTTATTTCCATTGGTTCTTTATGATGTGATCAATGGTTGTTATCAACTGGCACACATATATAGGGATAATTGAATGATGGGGTCATATTTTTCTATCCAATGAATTGGTTATGTTTTTATATATCATGAGATAAGTATGTTGTTTGTGGACATGATCGTGTTATGCATTTTTTTACAAGGTTGTGTGTGGACATGGTCACGTTATGCTTTATTGATAAGGTTTTGTGTAGACATGATCACATATAACTTTGTTCACATTATTATGTGTGAACATGATAGCATAAATCTTTGTTCACATGATTTTATGGGGCCATGATTTCGTATTGAATTATTCATAAGTTTGTTTGTGGACTTGATCACGTATATCTTTGATCACATGAATTTTTGTGGACATGATCACACATAGCATTGTTCGTAAGATTATGTATGGACATGATCACATTTTTCTCTATTCACAATGAAATTATTTACTATGTGTATGCCACTTGTCTATGTAATATACCTAATTTTATGATCTGTGGGTCATGTTAATTATCATGAACACTTATTCCATGGTATATATTTGATCATTTGAAATAACATGTCCTTCTATTATGCCTTGTAGAAATCTATTTCTTTTTCATGATATTTTTAATAAGATATTTATCATGTGCTAATTTTTTCTCAAAATCTAATCCTTAATGATATAGTGAAACGTTTTCCCCTTCTGAGTGTTTGATATCACCCATTTATTATGTTTCCATTCAACAGGTTATAAATATGGGTATAACTTACAAGATGTCTAGAAGGGAGTGTAGTTTGGCTCAATTATGGATAAATTTTTAATAAGATTATTATTTAGCTGATTCTCAACGACACTAAACCTTCTGTTCTTTAGATCATATGTTATTTTTGAGATATAATGTTTATCTTATAGAAAAAATGTAAAATAAAGAGAGGTTTATCTCACATTGTATTAAAGATAGTGTTTACAGAATGTGTTTTTAGCACTATATTCGTGAGTGCGAATCTAGGGAACCACAATTGGTATTAGAGTAGTGTCTAGTTATTTTTTTGGATTCATTTAGTTTTTTATAGGAATAGAATAATATAACTTTAATGAAAAACCTAGGTATAATTATAAGGGATAAATCTAAATTTAGGATAACATCTTGATGTTTTGGTAAAGTATTGATTGTTTGGTTCTCCTAGAAATTACATCATAGTCTCGAAACTAGAAAGAGAATATAGTAGTGGTACAAACGCACCTAGGGGTAATCACTCTAAAAAACACTAGTTGTGTGTCAACTAAATCTTCACTCAAGTGTATGATGAGTGGGATTTAGGCTACACACCTGGTTAGACTCTCCTATTAGATATGATTTGTTTGATAACATTATCTTTATGAACCATTATGAAGGATTTGAGAATATATTTATGGTATGTTAGATAAACTAATAGGAATATGGCCATGAAAACCATAGGTAAAACTGAATGAGTTATAGGTTGAAGAAATTATGTCATAATGGAACCGCATGTATCATAGGTTGAAATAAAGGTGTCATTAGAGAAGACATATTATGATTGATTTTTTATATTCCTACATGAATGACCTGAAGGGCTTCAATTTTTATTGATTTTCGATAATCCTCCTTTTAAGGGATGAGGGGGAACCCTTACAAGGACTAGAGGCTTAAGTGACATTACATGACCTGTAGGTATTAGTAAATCAATCAAAATAAGATAACTTGAAACTAACCCTCCAAAGAAAATGTTATGTTGTCAGCTCTCTACCTTCGCAATACTGGTCGGCTAGCTGTCCTTTGTAGAGCTTCACAGGCCCAGTACCGATGATAATGTCATACCCTCTCAATCATCCAAGTCCGGTTAGCTCTACTATGGTGAATGAGACAACTCGGAATCATCATCTTGAGCCTTATTACTTGTAATCTATCTATTACATCTGTATTTTTAGGTTTCCCAAAGGCCTTGAGTTTCATGACCCATCCCCCGGGGCCCGTTCCGTGACTACCCCAAGCTCGCCTTCCATAGGCTAGGGGTTGAAGACTAGCACCGAAGGCGTATTCCCTAAAACTGGGAAGGAATCTCCTTTAGAACCTATAAGCACACACAACCAAGCACACAACAAGATACAAACTCAAGTAAACTAAATAGTAAACATAGTGAGTGCAGTAAGTAAAAGGGGCCAGAATACAAGACAAATTGGAAAGTACAAGGAAAAATGGAAAGTATAAGACAACTGATAGGTGAAAAGCATCTCCTGGATCATCCACCACGAATCTTACCTGAAGGGTAGGTACAACTCGCGAACGACCATCTCTGTGGTTTGCCTCATCTAACGTCCACCTCCGAGCTACCTCCAGTCCTAGTAATCTCGTCCTCAGTCAGGGTTGTCCATCGTCTGCACCAAACACAACTGGGTGCGGGCATAGCCTGTACGGGGGTGAGTATAACGATACTCAGTAGGGACCCCGAGACCCTCAAGGTCTCACAAAATCCACAAAGGATAAACCACAAAGCATGAAGTCAACTGTCAACCCTACTTAGATATATGCCCATACATATACCTAAGTTATCAAGTATACCCATCTCAATCATGAGGAAACACAGGGTCCAACCCAAAATCCCAAAGCTCAATCGTTCCAAAAACCTTCCCCCAATCCACCCAAAAATGAATTATCCAAAATTATATAATATGTTGTCATAATTTCAAATTGGTTTAATTAATTAATTGAGTTGGTATAATTAATTATAGGGGGTGAAACCATTAAAGCGGGGGGAGTTTAAGAGGCTTCCCCGCATTTAAGAGGAAGTTCAAGGGAGTTTTAGTCTCAGGTGGTCCCCACCACCATAACCTCTCATGGGAGGTTTAGTTCTGGTGGTCCCCAACTCCATAATGTCTCATGGGAGGTTTAGTGATGGTGGTCCCCACCTCTTAAAACTTCCCCATGGGAGGTTTCAACAAAAATAAAAGAAAAGAAAAGATTGTTTTATTTTATTTATATTTCCACGAAAAACCCAAAAACTATCTTTCACCCTCGACCTACTACAGTCGAGGTGAAGGTCTCATTAAGAGAATACCAGTGCTTCGAGTTCAACGTTGTCCTCAGATTTTAATTCCAAGCACCGGTTCAAAAGTTACAAAAACCCACTCGTACGTTAACTGAACGTACCTGAAAAAAGTTCAAAAATTCATTCCAGGAACACCGGGCCTCAGAATCACACACCGTCAGTTTTCGTAGACTCGTATAATTCCAATATATTAAAAAAAAATTACATGGAATTTCTGGGTCTTTACATTCACCCCACCTCAGGGCTTTGCATCCCTGTAAGACACAACTCAAACTAAGGGAACAAGTGGGGGTACTGAGCACGTACCTAAGCCTCTCGCTCCCATGTGCTCACCTGGAGGTTCTCGTGCTGCCAACGAACGCGCACCAGAGGTATCGACCACCCATGAAGGAATCTCTCTTATCAATCCTCAATATTCACTAGAACCTCCATAAAAGTCACCCCATCCTCGACGTCTAGATCTCCATGGTCGATGACGTGGGAAGGGTCGTGCACGTATCTCCTCAGCTAGGATACATGGAAGAAGTAGTGCACCTGGTGAAACTGAGGTGGAAGAGCTAAGCGGTAATCCAACTCTCCAACTCTATTGAGGACCTGAAAGGGTCCGATGAACCTCAAAGATATCTTGCTGCCTTGGAAAAATCCTCGCAAACCTCATCGAGGTGAGACCCGTAGAAAGACGTGTTCGCCATACTCGAACTCCAGAGGTCTCCGTCTCCTGTCGGCATACGACTTTTGCCTGCTCTGTGCAGTATTCATCTGCTCCTGCATGATCTGCACCTTCTCTATGGTAGCCTAAACCATCTCTGTTCCCACGAGTGCTGACTCCCCTGGTTCAGTCTAGCACAAAGGTGATCTGCAAGGTCGCCCGTACAACACCTCAAAAGTTGTCATCCCAATGGTTGAGTGATAACTATTGTTGTATGCAAACTCCATCAAAGGCAAGTGATCCTCCCAACTGCGACTGAAGTTGAGGACACAAGCACACAAAATATCCTCTAGGGTTTGTATGGTCCCCTCAGTCCGGCCATCCGTATGAGGATAGACGGTGGTGCTCAAACAAAGCTGTATCCCAAAATCCTCCTACAACACCTTCCATAGCTGGGAAGTAAAATGCGCATCATGATCAGAGATAATCGTCGAGGGTAATCCATGTAGATGCACAATCTCCTGCACATAGAGGCGTCCCAAGTTCTCTATTGAACCCTGCTCTCTGATTGGTTGGAAGCGGGCCGACTTGGTGATCCAATTGATGATCACCCAGATAGAATCATGTCCCCTAGATGTACGTGGAAGTCCTGTCACTAAGTGCATGGATATCCCATCCCACTTTCACTCTGGGACCTCTAAGAGATGAACCAAGCCTGCTGGTACCTAATGCTCCACCTTCACTTGCTGACAAGTGAGACATCGAGAGACAAACTCTGCAACTACTTTCTTCATTCCTGGACACCAATACTGTCTTCGGAGATCTTGGTACATCTTCACCACTCATGGATGTACCGCTAGAGGGGATGTGGGGAAATCCCTCATCACTTCCTCCTGAAGTGACACTGGTACCACGGTACGTCCTCTGAAGAGGATGACATTCTCCCCACCTTCAGAAAATTCATCAGGTTCCTACCCTGTGGATATATGAGCACGTCGAGCCTCGCAGTCAATGTCTCCATACTGCGCCTCCCTAACTCGCTGAAGAAGTGGAGGAGTGACTGTAAGAGATTGAAGGAAAACTGCTCCATCCCGATCCACAAAGGATATCTGCAAAGCAACCAGCTACTCCGTCACCTCACCTAGCTGTTGTATACCAGATCTCTGACTGAGTGCATCTACTACAAGGTTCCCCTTCCCAGGAGTATAAACTATCTTGAATTCATAGTCCTAGAGGAACTCAAGCCAACATCGCTATCTCAGGTTGAGGTCCTTATGAGAGAAGATATACCTAAGAATCTTTTGATCAGATTACACTGTAAAATGCTCTCCCATCAAGTAATGTCGCCACATCTTCAAGGAGAAGACCACTACTGCTAACTCTAGGTCATGGATAGCGTAGTTCTTCTCATATTGTCTCAGCTGTCGAGAACCATATGCGATCACTGCTCGCTCCTGCATCAGGACACATCCGAGCCCGGTTCCTGATGCGTCGTAGTAGACTACATACCCCATGAACTCCTCTGGAAGCCTCAAGATGGAGGCACTAGTCAGCCTCTTCCTTAGCTCCTAAAAAATCTGTTTTCATCTCTCCGACCACATGAAGGGTTTCCCCTTCTTCATCAATGCTGATAGAGGTGCTGCAACTCTGGAGAAATCTGGCACAAATCTCTGGTAGTATCCAACCAAAACCATGAAACTTCATACCTCCATCACAATCCTGGGTGGCTCCCAAGAAAGTACCACCTCAATATTCACTGAATTCACTGCAACTCTAGCCTCCAAGATGACATGTCCCAAAAAGTGAATCTCTCGGATCCAGAACTGGCACTTCAAGAGCTTACCATAAATATAGTGATCTCAGAGTGTATCCAGTACTACCCGCAAATGATAAGCCTGATCCTCCTCAGTAGTCGAGTACATCAGAATGTCATCGATGAAGACTACTACAAAGAGATCATGGTATGTCTTAAAGATACAATTCATGAGTCCCATGAACACTACTGGAGTGTTTGTTATGCCAAATGGAATAACTAAGAACTCATAGTGGCTATACCGACATCTAAAAGTTGTCTTCTACAAATCCTCGTCTCATACTCTGAGATGGTGATAACCTGATCTGAGGTCTATCTTCGAGAACCACCGTGATCCATTCAGCTGATCAAAGAAGTATTCAATCCTCAGGAGTGAATACATGTTCTTCATGGTCACCTGGTTTAGGCGCCGATAGTCAACACAAAGCCTCAAGCTCCCATCTGCTTTCTTGGCGAATAGAATCAGGGCTGACCAAGGAGAAACACTAGGCCGAATGAATCCCTTAAAGTCCTCTAGCTTTACCCGTAGCTCACGAATATCCATGGGATCCATCCAATACACTGGTGTAGATATTGGTGCTATCCCAGGGTACAAGTTAATATAAAAGTCCACCTCTCTGTGAGGAGGTAGACCCAGAACATCATCAGGGAAAACCTACGATACTGTTCCACCACTACAGGATAGATCAGTCTCTCCACATCAACCACTCCTAGGGTAAGGACAACCAAGTGATGAGTGACCGGCTTTACCCTCCTCCAGGTAAGTCCATCCTATGCTTAAAAGGATCCCTTATCACTGGTGAAGGTAAATATGGTCCCATCCGTGTGGACACACAACACTTTTCACCAAATACAATCAATCTGAGCATGGACTGTAGATAAATAGTCCATACTTAAATGACATCGGAAGGTCTCGACGCCACTACTAGGAGATCCTAGCCGAAGATCTCACCTCTTAGAGTAATCTCGCACTTCTAGAACTAGTGTGTAATCATCAAATCTGCTTTCATAGGAGTCTCTATCCATAAAGATCAAGTCAATGGATCCATCATAATCTCCGAGATCTTGAACGAGGGTAGTGAAAATAAAATAATGACTGAAACCTGTGTCTATAAGTACTACAGCTAAGGTGGAGTAGACACATATAATACCTCGTATCATCTCTAGAGTGCCATGATTATAGGCCTCAACTATTTGGAGATGACACACCCTTGTCCTACTGCTCCCTGTGTTCGGGGTGGACCACTTGGTGGTGGTGGTGGTAGCATCTTGAATCGTCTCCCATCATCATCTACACGACCAGATCCTCTGCCATGTTCTCCTGCTCCCTGCGGACCACCTCGATTGAACCTCTGTCTCTGCCTGGGCGGTCCTTCGACCATATATTGATCATCCATATGGCAGGGCGGACAGTCACGAGCCATGTGACCCTACCCGCCACATGCGTAACACTTCCCACTCCTGGCATGACTGGATCTGCCTCAGGTGCCCCGCACAACCGACCCTAAATCTGGCAGTCGTTCACCTATAGGTCTGGTCCTCTTGGACCTCTGTGACATCTCTCTACTGCCATCTACAGAAGACCCTGCTACATGACGATTGATGGTGGGTCTTGCTGCTGGTAACTTCTCACCAAGGAAACTCTCCACTAAGAGGGCTCTCTCTAACACCCCTGCCTGCATTGAGATGCTAAGAGAAATCATCGAAGACCTGATCTCCCATCCAAGTCCATGCTCAAAAGTTTGGGCCTTGAAGAATGGGTCCCATACCATATCAGTGAAGGAGCATGAGAGGTTAGTAAACCTCACTAAGTACTAAGCTACAGTCATGCTGCCCTACTATAGATGAAGAAGCTCCTGTATGCGCACTGCACGAAGAGTCGCTGGGACAAACTCTACCTGAAACAGGCTCTCGAAGTCTGCCCAAAGAAGATTCACCTCTTCATAAACCTAGAGCATCAAGATCCACCATCTGCCTGCTGATTCCTGTAGAAGGCTAGCATTAAGGATCACCACAAGATCAGCTGGTGTCCCTACCAGTCAGAAGACTCTCACTATGGCCTCCAGTCAATCCTCAGCTGCCTGTGGGTCCATCTCTCCCCTGAACCTGGGTGGCCTCTAGCACTGGAACTCATACAACACGCTCAAGTGGCATGCACCCTCTACAGTTGGGGCTGGTGGCATCGGTGGTCCAATGGGTAATGGTACCACTAGTGCCTCTGTTGGTGCCTCTAATGGAAGAGGGACCTACACCGAGGCCTCGTTGCTTGGTGGGCTATCAGTGTGTACTACTCTCGGAACCCTAGATGATTGTCTTCATGGAGGCATCCTGAAAAGAAACAGGTGCACCAAAGTCAAAAAAAAAATTACCTGGTGAGCTGACTCAAAGAGATCACAATGAAAACTCTTCTAAACACACACACAATCAGTGTTTTCGTGCACTAAGACAGAAATTAGAAGTCAAGGTCCTGGTGTATGGATATGTCGGTCGCTGCACCAACACCAGATTCCCTAAACTGATAACCACACTCACTACACTTAACACAATTTCTGTTAAAAATATCAGAGTCCTATGTTCAACTATAGAACCAAATCCTATGATACCATATTTTCACAACTCGTCCCCCGAGGCCCGTACCATGACTACCCCAAGCCTGCCTTCCATAGGCTAGGGTCTGGCGACTAGCACTGAAGGTGTATTCCCTAAAACTATGAAGGCATTGACTTTATAACCCATAAGAACACACAACCAAGCATAGAACAAGATACAAACTTAAGTAAATTGAATAGTAAACAGAGTGAGTATAGTAAGTAAAAGTGTCCAGAATACAAGCCCAACTGGAAAGTACAAGGAAAACTGGAAAGTACAAGATGACTGGTAGGTGAAAAGCAGCTCCTGGATCGTCCACCAGGAATCATACCTGAAGGGTAGGTACAAATCATGAACGACTGTCTCTGCGGTTGGCCTCGTCTAACGTCCACCTCTGAGCTACCTCCAGTCATAGTTCTCTCGTCCTTAGTCACCACTTTCCATCTTCTACACCAAACACAATAGGGTGTGGGCATAGCCCGTGCAAGGGTGAGTATATCGATACTCAGTAGGGACCCCGAGACCCTCAAGGTCTCACAAAATCCACAAAGGATAAAACACAAAGCATGAATTCAACTGTAAAACCTACTTAGGTATATGCCCATACATATACCTAAGTTATCAAGTATACCCATCTCAATCATGAGGAAACATAGGGTCCAACCCAAAATCCCCAAGATCAACCATTTCAAAAAGGACGGAATACCATGAAGGTAATTACCACACAGGTACGCCACATAGAAGAATGCCACCATGGTATTACCATGAAGGAAATTACCACAAGGTACAGTCTCAGTTCACACCAGGTATAATTTAAGTACAGTAGTATAAATGATTATATGTAACTACTGATCATCTTACTCTATTAAGAGGCTCTGCTACTAACCCACACGAGATCACTGCAACGACCCAATCTTTTTGAGTAGTATATTAACTTACTCTTATTGATTTAATAAGATGTTAATGGTTAATGCAGAAAGAGGAGTCGATGGCTTCATCCAGTAGACTCAACCCTTATGAAGCCCACTTATCAGAGCTTGGGAAGGAGGTAGCAGCTGTGGGCTTCGCTTTGGACCAAGCCCAAGCCGAGCTCCAGCGTGTCAAGCTTGAACGAAAACGCTTGCAGGAGAAGTTCAAGTTAGTGGAGATTGCTACTAGGGCAATGTTATCTGAGACTCCCTCAGATTCTCTCACCATATCACACCTTACACTTAGGTCTTATGCCAGTGTTATAAGGGGCTATGTGATGAGACCCTAGTTTCCTTGTGTAATCCTCTCGGGTGAATAAATTGAGATTTCTTCCTTTAGTGATGTTTGTGAAATTTCAAATGCCTAGATAATTTTAGAAGGTATTTTATTGATGAATTTTGAAAAAGGGATATTTTAAAATATTTATGTAAACCCTAAATAACTAATGATGTGTAATGATTTTCAAAAAATGGTCTTCTACAAAAGTGTTCATTAAGGAATTTGGAGTCTAATAAGATCAACTTAATTTTTGATGAATAGTAAATTATGAATAGTGATTTTACGCTTAGGATTAGTAATGTGACCAAATGGATTAGTAATTTTCACTTAAAGAAAGTTTTAATATAATTTAGACACCTTGGTTAAGTAATGTGATTCAATAAAATGGGTAAATAACGGTTTCATAAATTATTAATCAAGTATTAGTTTTTTCGGATGAATAGTGTTTTTTAATTAAAAATTTAATTAAAAATAATTAGAAAATTATTTTTATAAAAATGACTTTATTTTTGAACTCAGAGCATCGATATTATGTTAAGGTAATTTTTGGGGATTTTTCTGAAAAAAATGAATTTTCGATGAATAGTGTTTTTAATTTAAAAATTAAATTAAAAATATTTAGAAAAATATTTTTATAAAATGGATTTCATTTTTGAAATAAGAGCATTGATATTTGGTTAAGGTGAAATTTTGGGATTATTCTGAGAAAGTTGAATTTTCAGTGAATAGTAAAAATACCGTTTTAGGGTTTCGGTATGTTTAATGACATCATAATGATGTCATGATGATGTCATGAGATCTTTTGAGGGTTGGCCGGCCAAGGGTGATGAATAATTGTTTTGGGGGCCCCATGTGGCCTAACTCCATGATAAATTCCAAGGGATATCACATGGGTTTGAGAAAAGCACATGTGAGGTGTCCTTTGGCCATTAATGCTTTGTCCCCTCACTTTCCCTATAAATACCCACCCTTTCCTCCCTTAGTTTTCACTCCCAACTCTTCCCCAACGAAGTTCTGGTCTTCTTACCTTCCAAGGAGTCCTCCCAAGGTTCCCCCAATCCCTCAAGTTCCAATCCTTTGAGTTTCAAGAGTCACATTTTAAGGTAAGGGATCCGACCCCTCTCTTTCTTTTCATGTAATCCCTCTTATGTCATTCCTATTATGCTCCTTGTTTTTATGTGAGAGGATGTTATTTTATATTCCTCTTACTGACCTTTCATGTTTATGTGATGAGAGATCCCCTCTTACTCTCATCATTTCGTTTTATGAAAGTTAAAGTGACGCCGTTAGGCTGCCGAATGTTTAAGTGATTCTTTCACCCTTCTCATTTTTTTCAAGTTCGATTTTCATGTCAAATCTTTCAAGTTCCTTTTGATTCTGTTGGGGTATGATCTCTATATCTATCATACTGATCTCTTATGATCATATGATGAGTGACCCTATTTTATTTGTTCAATTCATTTTTGTTGAAGTTTAAGTGACGCCGTTAGGCTTCCGAATTTTCATAAGAGAAATCAAATTTTTGTCTTCCTTCCATGTTGTTCATTTCAATTGGTATGTCCTTGAAATTGCATCACCATGTCCATATATCCTTCTTATTCTGTCCCTTTACCTTTTCATGGGTCAATTATGATTGTTCAACCCATGTTCCCTCTCTTTTCAAAGTTTCTAAAACCTTGTAACATAGCCGTTATGCTGCAGAATTTTCGTCTCAAAATGCCTCTCTTTTCTCAAAATTATTTTATGTTATAAAGTGAATACTCAAAGCTCCTATTTCTAAAGGGGTATTCACATATATATAAAAATTATCTATTTTAAATTCTGGGATTTACATACATGATACCCGCTTTCCCTTTCCGTGGGTTTAAAGTAACGTAAAGATCATGTCTTTAAAGCAGTTTTTGAAACGTTATGATTATGAAATGAAACCCATTTGTTTTATGCTATATGGGTTATTTATGAAATGTTTGATGATGATATATGTGGCTCACATGAAAATAAAGACAAATTTAAGGGTGCGCCCTGATAGCGCTCCAATGCATTGGGTAAAGACTTAATCTCTAGAGATGACCATTTTAACGACGCCTTGGTGAATAACCTTGGTAATTTTTAACGACACCTTGGGGATGGACCTTGGTGAAACGAAACGATTGTCAATATTAAATGTTGTAGCCACATATTCAAGTTATGAAAAATGATTATTTTTATTATGATGTATCTCATGATTCCTTTCTCATGCCTTAAAGTTCTTTTCATGTCCTTATTGAAGTATCTCAAGTTCACTTGTAAAATGTTTCTCTTGTTTCCCTTACTGGGCCTTCTGCTCACCCTTTCTTTTGATGTATGTCCCCAGGTTATGAGATGCATAATGAACATAGGATGAACTAAAGGAGAAGCCTTTCAAGTGTTTAAGAAGAATGTTTTATGTTTTTTTTATGTATTATGATCCTTGTTTCCAAGACACTAAACCTTAACGATCCTCAGTTCCGTGTAATGAAATGAAAGTTTATGTTATAAGATGGCGGGATGCTATAGTTGGTATCAAAGGATGGTTTAGTTATTTGTGGAAATTAGGATATAAAAACTTTAGGAAGAACCCTATAGAAAAGTTTAAATATAGGAAAACTTCCTGGTATTTTGGTAAGTATTGAGTAAGTGGTTTATCAAACAAATACATCCCTGTCTGGATACGAGCAGGTAGAGGCGGCTCTGGCACAGATGTACATAGGGGTAAAACCCGAAAACACCGCTTTGAGCTAGACTCGAACGGGAACTGGTGCACGATAACGGGCCTTGCTGCACTCTTGGTTACGACACTCCCGGGGGATATGTTTGGTTAATCACATGCTTTTTATGAATCATTTTGAAGGAATTATAGAGAACTATTATTGTCTAAGCACGAAGTCTTAGTTAAAAGATTCATAAATGAAATAAGTTTCTTACTAAGGTTTTATTCTTTTAGAAAATGGCGGGCAATAGGAGGAACCGTGCCGATGGTGACCGCAATGCACCATGTGCTGACGGCCCTCCGATGGAAGCCGGAATGGAAACATTCATGCGAATGATGAACCAACTGACTCAAGTTATGAGTAATAACTTGAATCAAGCTGAGAGGCCGACCTCACCACGAAGGGAACAACACTCTGTTGAGTCCTTTATGCGTCAACGACTGCCAACATTCAGTGGATCTACTGACCCGTTGGTTGCGGAACAATGGATAAGCTCCATTGAAAAGATCTTTTTTGTACTTCATTGTTCGGAACAAGAAAAGGTCACCCTTGCTGTTTACCGCCTGGAGGGAGAAGCTGATCAGTGGTGGTCACTGATCAAAAACACGAAGCCACGAGGAGAGATGGAAGCTATGGAGTGGGAAGAATTTCGGGGGATTTTCTTTAACAAGTATTTCCCTCGTTCCATGAGAACGAAAATGGAGAAAGAGTTTCTCGAGCTGAAGCAGAAGGAGAACGAATCTGTTGGAAGCTACGAGATGAACTTCACAAGGCTTTCCCGTTATACCTCAAGCTTTGTCATGGACCCTAATGGGAAGGTTGATAGATTCTTTGGCGGACTACGACCTCATCTGCGGAAGAATCTAGCCAACAGAGACTATGATAGCTATGAAGAAATAGTTCGAAGTGCTATGAAAGTCGAGCTGGAGTTTGGTGAGACACAGTGGTCTCATAAGACAAATGAAAAGAAGAGGTCGTTGGAGCCCAGTTTAGGGAAGTCTTTTGATCAGGGAAGAGGTGGAAAGCAAACGCAACTTACCACATGCAATAAATGTGGGAAGAATCATCTGGGGAACTGCTTGAGTGGAAGTGGAAAGTGCTACAAGTGTGGAAGAGGAGGCCATATTGCTCGGAATTGTCATAGTGAGGTGAAGCCTCAGCTTCCCAACACTAACGACAGAGGAAAGATGGTTCTGGCCCTACCCGAAGTCACATGCTTCAAGTGTGGACAGCTTGGGCACTTTGCTAACCAATGTCCCAATCCGAGGGCGGTGGAGGGGAATCACCACCAACCTCAGCAGAGGCCAAGAGAGCAAGGTCGTGCTTTCGCTATCACAACAGCTGAAGTTGACGTCCCGAACGATGTGGTAGCAGGTACTCTTGTTGTCCTCTCAAAACTAGCAAGTGCTTTATTTGATTCTGGTTCTACGCATTCCTTTATTTCTTCCAAGTTTTCAAAGAATATAGAATCAATCCCTGAATTGCTTGAGGTAGAGTTGTCAGTCAAGACTCCAAGTGGGATTATCCATGCATCAACAGTGTTTAGAGACTCTAGTGTTTACTTTGGTGAGCACAATCTTATCGCAAATCTAGTAGTCATTCCCATGATGGAATTCGACGTTATACTAGGGATGGACTGGCTCTCAAAGTATAATGCTAAGATCAAATGCAGAAGTAAGGAAATCTCAGTAGTCTTGAATGAACGACCTACAGTTATCTTCCGTGGAGAGATATCCCGAACTGATCCCTATCTAGAAGCACCTCCTATAGCTTTCTTTATGGAGTTAATCGGTGATGAGGAAGAAGGGAAAGGGAGCATACAAATTGAAGATGTTCCGATTGTTCAGGAATACATGGATGTATTTCCTGAGGAGTTACCTGGACCTCCCCCAGAAAGAGAGGTAGAGTTCTCCATTGAACTCGTACCTGGGTCTCAACCGATATCAAAGACTCCGTATAGAATGGCAAATGTGGAGCTAGAGGAGCTAAAGAAACAACTCCAAGACTTGTTGGAGAAGGGGTTTATCCGACCGAGTGTGTCTCCTTGGGGAGCACCAGTTCTCTTTGTGAAGAAGAAGGATGGATCAATGCGGCTATGCATTGATTATAGAGAACTGAACGGGATCACAGTGAAGAACAGATATCCTCTTCCAAGAATTGATGATTTATTTGACCAACTTCGTGGGGCTCAATTCTTCTCTAAGATTGACCTTCGATCTGGTTACCATCAACTGAGGGTGAAGAAGGAAGATATTCCAAAGACTGCCTTCCGATCAAGATATGGGCATTATGAGTTTACTGTTATGCCCTTCGGCTTGACTAATGCTCCTGCTATTTTCATGGATTTGATGAATAGAGTCTTTAAGGACTACCTTGATAACTTTGTGGTAGTTTTTATTGATGATATTTTGATATATTCAAAAAGTCGTGAGGAGCATGAAGATCATCTGAGGGTTGTTTTGAAAACTCTACGGAAGGAGAGGCTCTTTGGGAAGTTCAGCAAGTGTGAGTTTTGGTTACAACAAGTGGCTTTCTTGGGGCACATCGTAACCAATGAAGGAATCTCGGTTGACCCTGCAAAGACAATGGTTGTGGAGGAGTGGCCTCAACCCACAACCGTAACTGAGATTCGTAGTTTCCTTGGTTTAGCGGGATATTATAGGAGGTTTGTGAAAAACTTTTCACGGATTTCTAATCCACTAACCAAGTTGACTCGAAAAGGGGTTAAGTTCATCTGGACAAAGGAATGCGAGGAAAGTTTCCAAGAGCTGAAGAAGAGATTGGTTACTGCACCGGTGTTAACACTACCCTCTATCGGAGAAGGATTCGTTATTTTTAGCGATGCATCTCTGAAAGGGCTTGGGTGCGTCCTCATGCAAAATGACAAAGTAATTGCTTATGCATCTCGACAGTTGAAGATTCATGAGCAGAATTATCCTACGCATGATCTAGAGCTGGCGGCAGTTGTTTTTGCTCTAAAGATATGGAGGCACTATCTTTATGGGGAGAAATGTGATATATACACTGACCACCAAAGTCTAAAGTATATTTTCACACAGAAAGAATTGAACATGAGACAAAGGAGATGGTTGGAGCTTATTAAAGACTATGATTGTTCAATTCATTATCACCCTGGAAGAGCAAACAAAGTCGCGGATGCGTTAAGCAGGAAAGATCCTGTTGTTCTGGCAACAATGAGGATCCTGGGAGATCCCTTGATTAAAGATCTAGTAAAACTGGACATGGGAATTATAAGGAAAGGGACATCATCAACCCTATCCCAAATGATTTCTCAACCTTCATTACTAGAGAAGATCAAGAAGGCTCAAAAAGAAGATCCTTTGCTGCAGGAGAAGTTCGAGGCTGTAAAGGATGGGAAGTTCCCTGATTTCAATATTGATCGAGAAGGTGTATTGAAATTTCGTACAAGACTATGTGTTCCATCTATTCCGGAGATAAATAAAGAACTGATGGATGAAGCTCATAGCTCTACTTTCTCTATACATCCGGGAAGCACTAAGATGTATAGAGACCTTCGTAATCATTATTGGTGGGATAACATGAAGAGGGAGATTGCCGATTACACTACAAGGTGCCTGGTGTGTCAGCAAGTAAAGGCAGAAAGACAACTTCCTAAGGGGGTATTACAACCGCTACCCATACCAGTATGGAAGTGGGATAATATCACCATGGACTTTGTAACTGGTCTCCCAAAAACATCCAAAGGAAACAATGCGATATGGGTTATTGTGGACCGTCTCACCAAGACAACCCATTTTATCTCTATTCGGGAAGATTTCTCTCTGGATCAGCTTGCCAAGATATACGTGAAGGAAGTGGTAAGGCTGCATGGGGTACCACTATCCATCGTATCTGATCGTGACCCAAGATTCACATCAAAGTTCTGGAGAAGTCTTCAGCATGCTCTGAATACTGAATTGAATTTTAGTACGGCCTATCATCCTCAAACTGATGGCCAATCTGAAAGGACTATTCAGACACTCGAAGACATGCTGAGATTATGCTCAATGGAATTTAAAGGTGGATGGGATCAACACCTCCCATTAGTTGAGTTCTCCTATAACAATAGCTTCCATTCGAGTATTCAAATGGCACCCTATGAAGCTCTATATGGAAAGCGGTGTAGAACTCCTACTTGTTGGGATGAAACTGGTGAGAGGAAGCTTCTTGGGCCTGATCTCGTGCAAGAGATGACGGAACAGGTTCATGCCATCCAACAACACATAAAGGCTGCTCAGAGTCGGCAGAAGAGCTATGCTGACAATCGTCGAAGGGACTTGGAGTTTGGTGTTGGTGACAAAGTCTTCCTTCGAATTTCTCCATGGAAGAGAGTCATGCGGTTTGGGAAGAAAGGGAAGCTCAGCCCTAGGTACATTGGCCCCTATGAAATCCTTGATCGCATAGGAGCAGTGGCCTATCGTCTAGCACTTCCACCAAACCTAGCTCAAGTTCATGATGTCTTCCATGTATCTCTCTTGAGGAAGTACATACCCGACCCTTCGCATGTACTGAACCCAGAGGTGGTACAACTTGAACATGACCTCTCTTATGAAGAGCAGCCAGTGGAGATCTTGGACCGTAGAGACAAGGTCCTACGAAACAAGACTACCCACCTTGTGAAAGTGTTGTGGAGGAATCATAATTATGAAGAAGCGACTTGGGAGCCTGAGGAAACGATGAAGCAAAAGTACCCTCACCTTTTCGACTAGGCCTCAAGTATAAATTTCGGGGACGAAATTTCTTAAGGGGGGAAGAATGTAACGACCCAATCTTTTTGAGTAGTATATTAACTTACTCTTATTGATTTAATAAGATGTTAATGGTTAATGCAGAAAGAGGAGTCGATGGCTTCATCCAGTAGACTCAACCCTTATGAAGCCCACTTATCAGAGCTTGGGAAGGAGGTAGCAGCTGTGGGCTTCGCTTTGGACCAAGCCCAAGCCGAGCTCCAGCGTGTCAAGCTTGAACGAAAACGCTTGCAGGAGAAGTTCAAGTTAGTGGAGATTGCTACTAGGGCAATGTTATCTGAGACTCCCTCAGATTCTCTCACCATATCACACCTTACACTTAGGTCTTATGCCAGTGTTATAAGGGGCTATGTGATGAGACCCTAGTTTCCTTGTGTAATCCTCTCGGGTGAATAAATTGAGATTTCTTCCTTTAGTGATGTTTGTGAAATTTCAAATGCCTAGATAATTTTAGAAGGTATTTTATTGATGAATTTTGAAAAAGGGATATTTTAAAATATTTATGTAAACCCTAAATAACTAATGATGTGTAATGATTTTCAAAAAATGGTCTTCTACAAAAGTGTTCATTAAGGAATTTGGAGTCTAATAAGATCAACTTAATTTTTGATGAATAGTAAATTATGAATAGTGATTTTACGCTTAGGATTAGTAATGTGACCAAATGGATTAGTAATTTTCACTTAAAGAAAGTTTTAATATAATTTAGACACCTTGGTTAAGTAATGTGATTCAATAAAATGGGTAAATAACGGTTTCATAAATTATTAATCAAGTATTAGTTTTTTCGGATGAATAGTGTTTTTTAATTAAAAATTTAATTAAAAATAATTAGAAAATTATTTTTATAAAAATGACTTTATTTTTGAACTCAGAGCATCGATATTATGTTAAGGTAATTTTTGGGGATTTTTCTGAAAAAAATGAATTTTCGATGAATAGTGTTTTTAATTTAAAAATTAAATTAAAAATATTTAGAAAAATATTTTTATAAAATGGATTTCATTTTTGAAATCAGAGCATTGATATTTGGTTAAGGTAAAATTTTGGGATTATTCTGAGAAAGTTGAATTTTCAGTGAATAGTAAAAATACCGTTTTAGGGTTTCGGTATGTTTAATGACATCATAATGATGTCATGATGATGTCATGAGATCTTTTGAGGGTTGGCCGGCCAAGGGTGATGAATAATTGTTTTGGGGGCCCCATGTGGCCTAACTCCATGATAAATTCCAAGGGAGATCACATGGGTTTGAGAAAAGCACATGTGAGGTGTCCTTTGGCCATTAATGCTTTGTCCCCTCACTTTCCCTATAAATACCCACCCTTTCCTCCCTTAGTTTTCACTCCCAACTCTTCCCCAACGAAGTTCTGGTCTTCTTACCTTCCAAGGAGTCCTCCCAAGGTGCCCCCAATCCCTCAAGGTCCAATCCTTTGAGTTTCAAGAGTCACATTTTAAGGTAAGGGATCCGACCCCTCTCTTTCTTTTCATGTAATCCCTCTTATGTCATTCCTATTATGCTCCTTGTTTTTATGTGAGAGGATGTTATTTTATATTCCTCTTACTGCCCTTTCATGTTTATGTTATGAGAGATCCCCTCTTACTCTCATCATTTCGTTTTATGAAAGTTAAAGTGACGCCGTTAGGCTGCCGAATGTTTAAGTGATTCTTTCACCCTTCTCATTTTTTTCAAGTTCGATTTTCATGTCAAATATTTCAAGTTCCTTTTGATTCTGTTGGGGTATGATCTCTATATCTATCATACTGATCTCTTATGATCATATGATGAGAGACCCTATTTTATTTGTTCAATTCATTTTTGTTGAAGTTTAAGTGACGCCGTTAGGCTTCCGAATTTTCATAAGAGAAATCAAATTTTTGTCTTCCTTCCATGTTGTTCATTTCAATTGGTATGTCCTTGAAATTGCATCACCATGTCCATATATCCTTCTTATTCTGTCCCTTTACCTTTTCATGGGTCAATTATGATTGTTCAACCCATGTTCCCTCTCTTTTCAAAGTTTCTAAAACCTTGTAACATAGCCGTTATGCTGCAGAATTTTCGTCTCAAAATGACTCTCTTTTCTCAAAATTATTTTATGTTATAAAGTGAATACTCAAAGCTCCTATTTCTAAAGGGGTATTCACATATATATAAAAATTATCTATTTTAAATTCTGGGATTTACATACATGATACCCGCTTTCCCTTTCCGTGGGTTTAAAGTAACGTAAAGATCATGTCTTTAAAGCAGTTTTTGAAACGTTATGATTATGAAATGAAACCCATTTGTTTTATGCTATATGGGTTATTTATGAAATGTTTGATGATGATATATGTGGCTCACATGAAAATAAAGACAAATTTAAGGGTGCGCCCTGATAGCGCTCCAATGCATTGGGTAAAGACTTAATCTCTAGAGATGACCATTTTAACGACGCCTTGGTGAATAACCTTGGTAATTTTTAACGACACCTTGGGGATGGACCTTGGTGAAACGAAACGATTGTCAATATTAAATGTTGTAGACACATCTTCAAGTTATGAAAAATGATTATTTTTATTATGATGTATCTCATGATTCCTTTCTCATGCCTTAAAGTTCTTTTCATGTCCTTATTGAAGTATCTCAAGTTCACTTGTAAAATGTTTCTCTTGTTTCCCTTACTGGGCCTTCTGCTCACCCTTTCTTTTGATGTATGTCCCCAGGTTATGAGATGCATAATGAACATAGGATGAACTAAAGGAGAAGCCTTTCAAGTGTTTAAGAAGAATGTTTTATGTTTTTGTTATGTATTATGATCCTTGTTTCCAAGACACTAAACCTTAACGATCCTCAGTTCCGTGTAATGAAATGAAAGTTTATGTTATAAGATGGCGGGATGCTATAATCACTCGTGCTAAACCACATAGGATTGTAAGGTGATGACCCACACAGGATCACTCGGTGCTGACCCACGCAGGATCGCTCGGTGCTGACCCACACAGGATCGCTAGGTGCTGGCCCACACAGGAACACAATTCATTCTTCACGTCACAGCCAGCTACTAGGTTCCCGCACTAGGCTTGCTCCTCTTAGGGAGGGTATGATCCTCAAGCCACTGGTTGATACTCATACTACCACTAACTCTCACTAATAAGTATCTCAAAGGACCTCCACATCATAGGGATCTCAATGAAACAGACGGTGCATCAATCAGACACCCGATCTGTGAGTTATTAGCCTTTTAGTCACGAGGGCCCGATTGGATTCGTGCTCGATCCAACCCAACCATACTCTAACATTACCCAAATATACAGTGGGGTATACTCAAGGGACTATCTTTCTCTATGGTTTCCAGCGCCACTGAAGTTTTGTCAAACGGACATCTGGTGCCAAAGTTATGGCCAAAAGAGCATAAATGGGATGCAGTGGGTCCAGGTCCGGTACGACCTAGTCGGACCAACCTGGCCTAAGCCGACCCAGTTTGGGTTGACCCAAACCGACCCACTGGGTCCAGCCTAGCCTGTGGTGTGGCTCGGCCTGCTGGGTCCAACCCGGACCACGCTGGGTGGTCCGGCAGGCCGCGAGGGCCGCGAGGGGCCGCAGAGGGCCGCGGGGCCTGCGAGGGGCCATGGAGGCCGCAGGAGGCTGCAGGGGGCCACAAAGGCTGTGGGTGGTGTGAGGCTGCAGGGGATGTAAGGGTGGCGCAGAGGCCACAGGGCCACGAGGGCGGTGCGAGGCCACGAGGGAAACGCGAAGTTGCGGGGCTGCGAGGGCGGCGTGAAGCCGCGGGGGGCCACGGGCGGCACGAGGCTGCGGGGGCCACGAAGTGGAAAAGGCCACTGGAAGCGGAGCGCCACGGGGCATGGATGCCATGAGGCGATGGAGCGCCGGGAAGTGTGGATGCCGCGGGCCGGCGGAGGCAGCATGGAGGCCGGGCGCTATGTCGTCGCCAGCGGCCGGTTTGACCAGCCACCCTTATTTCATCGCCTTCATCACAGTTCTCGAGTTACACCAGTGCCAACCACCGTCACTGGTTGCTGACACCATAACAAAGATCACAAAAAATATCCACAAGATTTTAATAGGGTTTGGTCCATGTTTGTTTGGCCCGTACCCTCCGCGTTAGGGCAGTAGCAAGCGACTCAAGGGGAATGATTCAATGTGAGAGGAAAATTAACATTGATCAATTTAAACCACACCCCTACAACCTCCCACAATGATTATTCCCAAACCTACAAAAGAAAACATTTGCGGATCAACTAGTTTGAGAGTTGATCCACGTTATTTGTTTTAGAAGGGAAGAACATTGGAATATAAAATCATACACAACTAAACCCCTACCTTGACTGCTCATTTGTTGACGTTGATGAGGAGGGAAGGACGATCGTCAATTGAAGATGTCTCACGTTGGAGGATTTCCCAAGGAAGAAGTCAAAGTCATGCATCGGCGTTCTTCATTGGAGGAGCGTTCTTCATGGAAGATGTTCTTCATTGGAGAACTGTAATTCTCCGAAAAGCTATCTCCTTCTCCTTTTCCAAAAACCTTCCCCCAATCCACCCAAAAACGAATTATACAACATTATAGAATATGTTGGCATAATTTCAAGTTGGTTTAATTAATTAATTGAGTTGGTATAATTAATTAAAAGGGGTGGCACCATTAAAGTGGGGGGGATTTTAAGAGGCTTCCCCACATTTAAGAGAGAGTTCAAGGGGGTTTTAGTCTCAGGTGGTCCCCAAAACCATAACCTCTCATGGGAGGTTTAGTTCTGGTGGTCCCCACCTCGATAACCTCTCATGGGAGGTTTAGTTCTGGTGTTCCCCACCTCTTAAACCTTCCACATGGGAGGTTTTAACAAAAATAAAATAAAATAAAAGTTTGTTTTATTTTATTTATATTTCCACGAAAAACCCAAAAACTATCTTTCACCCTCGACCTACTATGGTCAAGGTGAAAGTCTCCTTAAGTGAATACCAGTGCTGTCAGTTCAATAGTGTCCTCAGATTTCAATTCTGAGCACCGGTTCAAAAGTTACAAAAACCCACTCGTATGTTAACTGAACGTATCCGAAAAAAAGTTCATAAATTCATTCTGGGCACACCAGGCCTCATAATCACGCACCATCAGTTTTTGCGGACCCATAAAATTCCCATATATTTAAAAAAAAATCACATGGAATTTCCAGGTCTTTACATTGAGGTGGCACAAAGGCCTTGAGCTAGCCTGCATGCCTTGAGGTGGCTCGAAGGTCTTGTGGTGGCCCGAAGGCCTAGAAGGGCTTGAGGACCAAACCGGTGGCCCAAAGGCCCAAATAGATGAATAGTTCTGGTTGCTATATTAATAAATAGTAGATTCTCCAGTGCTTCTATAGTACTCAGAAATATGCATCCACCCAGATTTGATCTCAGGTCTCTTAGATGCACTTGTCGTGTCCTCACCAAATGGGTTGAGGATCATGTGCTTGATTTTCATATTCATATAATCATTTACTCTGATTTTTCATATTCATGTGATCATTTACTCCGATTTTAATGGATATTATCCTAAACATGGGGGTTTTAGTATTTTTTAGGAAATAAGATCTTGAATATATAGTTATAAAGTAGTGTCCCTAGAAACTCTTAATACATAGCTATAAAAGTATATTTGGGATAAATGGTTGAGACTCTTAATATATTCCTATTATGAGGGAAATTATATGTTACATAATATTCCCTAGGATATACTTTTATTTATTTATTGAGCCAAGTTTACCTTTTAGGTATCATTAGGTATTGAAATTACTAGGTAATAATTAAAATTGAGAGTATGTAATGTATTTGAGGTGGAGAATGTAACTCCCTCAGATCTTTGAATATATTTTTCTATAAATTAATACTATGTTCAATATCTTTCTCTACACACAACACCAAAATAAAACGAGACCCATCATATTAATTATAAAGAAAATTTAATAATAATAATACATCTAGTAATAAAAAAATGCAATCATTTATAAATTCATGAAAAATATGATGAATAACACTTAAACATTTTAAAAGGGAATTTTTCAATAAAAGATGTTTTCTTTACATATTATATTTTCATTTTAAGTATAAATATATTAATTTAAGAAATTGAATTATGTAAAATGAACTAAAATTTTTAATTTATAATTTAAAAATTATATTAGGATAAATATCTGATATTTTTTTTGAAATAATATATTTTTAGGAAAATAGTAAAAAATATAGTTTTTACTAAAGTCATAAATTTTAGGAATATATCAAGAAGTAAGTATAACATAAAAAAGTTATAAAAAAATTTCATGATAAAATATTTATTTAAGGATTAAAACTATACATTTCTAAATATAATTTTTAAAACCTATGTTCAAAATTTTATTAACATAAGTTATATTTTCCAATAAATGAAACTGTTTTTGTATTTTATTTAAATTAAATATTATTTTTTTGAAATTAAATTTTGGATTTCTTTGAATGGAAAAATAATTTAAGTTATTTTATAATAACCTAATTTATATTATTAAAATAAAAATAATTGATAATTTTATCATACACATAAATATTAAGATTAAGAACACAATTTTCTAAAATTTTGTTTCTATGTGTTATATAAATTAATGCTAAAATTAATCATTATTGAAAATATAAAATTTATCTGATGAAGTAGATTTAATATTTTTATCTATTAATTACAGATTACTTAATAAGGGCCATGTTATTTTTTTAGGTATAAAAAATGAATTACTTGTGTAAACACTTATTTCCATGGTAAAAGCCAAAGGGGTATAAAGGGTTAACCAAAGGGGTAAAGGCCCAACATGTTAAAAACATGTTTATAATTAATTGGTTGAGATTTTATAGACCAAAACAAATCTCTACTCCATTATTTTACATTTATAATAAATCTTGACATAGGAAACATGTTCTACCTTAATATTAAGATCAAATATTTACAAAAATGCCATTCTCACCATTTATAAAAGGGACCTCTCACCACCCCTTCAATACCACATATAAATTTTGGTTTCATCTTAAAACACTACCCTTTTAAATTCCCCTATAATCCCTTTCAAATTCATTTATATTATATTTACAATAAGTTAGCCTAATCCCTCCATGTCTGAGGCACCCTCTAAGGAAAAAAAATCAAGTTATCAATGTAAGTACCAACTTTTCCCTAACATTATTTATTTTTTATCATCAATTTCAAAAAAAATCCCAATATTATATTATGAAATAATTATTTACAGTATATTGGATTTTATTATATTGGGTTAATAACCATTAATCACATTTCCACTTTTCCTTTTAGATAAACAAAAACAATATTCATGTGTTTGTGTGGAATACCACTTCCACAAAGTAACGTATCTAATATTTAATCTACTTTATTTATTATTTATTTAAAAATCTTAAAATATAATTCATCTCATTAAAAATATATATTTAATATCATTATTATACTTTAATAATGATATTTACACAAAATAAAGAACTTTCACAAACATCGTCATCCATTAATTATGGTATGTTTATGTTTACAGTTACCATAAAAGAACTAAAATAAAATTATAAATAATTAAAAACCATCAATTATAGTACATATTATGGCACTATAATGATTAAAATTGGAGGATGAATGGATAACAACACTGTTATTATGAATCTAGTTCAAAAAAATAACGATTATTCACACCCAATATTGAAAATATATAATAACTAACTAATATACATGTATATAATTATTATAAATTATGTTTATAAAATGTTATAATTATTATTAATACTATGAAATATGTGATTAAGATAGTAATTTTTTTTATACATAATTGTTCCACTTGGAATTCGCGCCCCGTGATGGTTTTCTCTTTCCGAACGGTTTCCAACGAGTTTGTTCATGGAACCAGAAACACCCAATGGTTCTATATCCGAAGGGACCTGATTTCCCAAGGTAGGAGTTCATGAGGTATTTTTACCAATGATTCTTAATAATTCACATTGGTTGAGAGGATGAGAGTTCGATCTCATCGCACCCTTTTGGGGGGAATTATTGCCTACTCTGAGACTCTCTTATAAATTTAAGATATGTTCCTGAATCCTTCATTAATTCCCAAGTATGATGTAGGTCAACCTAGAGTTAACAATAAATTATTATCATGTATGTATCTTAGAATCATCTTTATGTATATGAGGTTCTTCATCAATGGATATATTTGTATGTATATGAGGTTCTCCATCAATGGTATACTCTTATATACTACTTAGAGATTCTTTGGTCATTATTATAATGATATGGATTTTCTATCCACATAGTAGGGGAAATATAGAGTTTATTATCATCTAGGAATATAAAGTTCAATCTTGAGTTTATCATCATACAGGGAGATGATATTTGTTTTGATGTTGGTATCAGACCCATGAATGGGTCTCCTATGTATCCTTGTGAAAGGAATCAAAACCCACATTGTTCAGTGCCACTTAATGGGGAACATCATACCTTTTAAGGTCATATGATATGGACCCAACTATACAATTTAACATCATGTGGAACAAAATTCTATGTGAAAGGTTCCTAGTAAATGTTTGGTGTGGGACTTATGTCAAAGAAACCCAAGGAACCAAGAAGGGATATGAGTTTCTAAGTTGAATTAGACCATACTATAGATATGGACCCTAAAGAACATGTTTGATTTTTCAATTGGTTTTGAACTTCCGGGAGGATTCCTATATATCCCATTTGGATAGGAATCAAAGCCCACATAGTTTGGTGAGTCTTGTATTGGGGTATGACCCTTTTAGAGAATTATGTTGGGGAATACTTCTAAGGAGGATGACTTGTAGGAGGGGCCATGAGTGTTGTATTATCTCATGGTGATTTAGAGACTTATTTGGGGATTAAACCTAAAGAGGAGGCCCAAAGAATGAATTTTCATGGATTACTTCAAAGGAGGATGCCCTGGTGAATTGTGGGTTATGATTGAGGCTTAAGCCTGAGAAGGATTCCCATTGAGCTTGGTCCTTAGGTAGGCGTCTTATGTATCCTGGTTAAAAAAGGAATTAGAGTTCTTGTGGTTCAATATGTCAAATAGATCATGCAGGTGTCAAGATCACCACTAACCTCTAATCCCACGTGATTCATTCTTGGTGTGAGAAACAAGAGTGATTGGAAGATTCAACAAACCACACACTTTTCCTTATCCATTGGTGGAAGAGGTCGGGGATATGACACCTACCTCTCTTAACTTTACATTGGATGTGAGTTGAAGGTGAGGAAGGAATAAAGGTGAAGGACATGGAGGTAGAAGGATCAAGAATACAACCTCATACAAGAAAGTATAGGGGCTTAATCCAAGAGGGATTCCTTATAATTGGTCACATAGCAAGGGATGAGGATGTCATTCCATGTCAAAAGGAAATTAAATCATGATCCTTATCCTCCTTACTAGGAATTAGAGGCTCCAGTTATTAGAGACAAGAAGGGTAGGACACGGTCCAAACCATAATACTTCAATACTGGGAACTTCACGACACTATCCCTAGGGTAGGGGTCTTCATGATCATAAATATACAAATATAAATGCATCCCAATGATCCTAAACTTTTGGTAGGACCAGTGTGAGAATCCTCAGACCGTACAAATACAAATCCAAATGGGAGACACTTTGGTGTGCCTTTTCCCATGGTTTGGTAAGTCAAGAGGCCTTGGTGGAGGTTTGAACTTGGCCCCTTCCTGACAAGGGAAAAACGAGAAGAGGATCCCTAACATAGGTGGTTTTGGAAGAGGGCTCAAAGGGTGACTCATGTAGGTCCTAAGTGAAAGTGCTCGACATAGTTATTCCTAGAGCAGGTGTGCTGCTCAGGTGTTCCACTCACGGCCTAGGAGGAACAAAAAGTGCTTCGTGTAGGGGGTATAGGCATGCACAATTTGGATATTCCCTAGGTAATAGGCCACTGGGGAAATACAAATTGGGCGAGGCCTTATCCAAGGTACCCTGGGTCTCCTCTGGTGTCCTTGGAAGGGTCTCATATAGTTCCCTAATGAGGGAGAGGGACCTCACATTGGTGGTTTCTCCTCAGGGGAGAATGGTCCCCATGGAGGTGACTTTTGTTTTTAGACCTTGAATAGATTTTAATCTTGATTTTTCCTTTTAATTATCTATTCTATTTTGTTTCAAAGAGATACCTGAGAAATTTTGGGGGACTTGGGAAAAGGTGTTGTGTAATGAGATCTCAAGGGGTTATTATTATTTTTTTAGTCTCTCAAATGAGGAGACCAAGGGTCCTATTTATAGGAAAATACAAGACTATGGGTGAAGGAGTTTTTCCATTTTGGTCCACGACATAGGTGCCCAGCACATATGTCGCACGCAGGGGGGCTGTTCCTTCCTAGCCACGTAGGTGGTTAGCATTGGTGTCCCGCATAGGGGGGTTGCGCCTTCTTATCCATGTAGGTGGTGTACGCAGGATGTGTGTTCGTAGGTCCACATGGTCAGACCACTTTGGTGAACCTTCTTATCCATATTTTAGGGGTTTCTCTCCCACACCCCTACTCGGGATCAGTGCCAGGCTTTGGTCCTGGACCTTTGGGTCTATTCCTTTACTATTGTCACTGACCCCCATGAAAAATAGAGATTCACACTGTGAACCTTTGGGTCTGGATATAAGAAGTTTTGGGTCATGACACATGTTGATCCAATATTCTCCTTCTTCTATCATAGAGATGAATTTCTACTCAAACTTGACATTTGGTGTCCAAGTGAGGTTCACATCTTGAATTCTATGTAAAATTAAAGGAACACACTTTATGATGTTAAAAAAATACCACCTTATAATTATATTTATTTGTAACAAAAATAATCTGGTTCTAAGGTAACTTTAGGTCACTTTGATGCATTCCAAAATCAGTTGGTGGGATTTGAATCTATCTCAATTGTTGTAAGGATGCTCTAATTTTTTCCTAAGCCATGGGGCCTAGAGAGAATTGTTCGATTACTTTTAGGGTCATAATGAAAACCCTACAATCATTGTGTGTTGTATTTCATCACCATAAGTTTTTCCTAAGTACAATATGGAGGAGTCTTAGCGGGAGAGATTTAGCTTTTTCTTAGACCGCCTTTTTTGGTTTTTCTACCTAATAATTTTTGTGCCTATTTCTTTTCATTTCTCAATTTTTCATAAACCATATAGTGTGTAGGACTAGCAAGATGAGACTCAATTTTTTTCTAGAGTTCCCTTTGTGGGATTTTTAATTTGGTGAGTACTATGTATTTTTTATGGGTAGTTTATAGTTTTCCGAGTTAGATTAATGAGGTTATGTTTTTGGTTGAAAAACTTTGACCATTAATTTTGAGATAGCAACCCAAACAAGGCTTGATGGCTGGGAATGTTATGATATTATTTAGATACATTCAATGGGAATCTTGAGCTGTTATTTTTATGATTTCCAAATAAAAAATGTGAAATATGGGGATAGAGGAGGTATCACTTGATGAAGATGTTACATATGGCTAAAAAACACATTATGGGGGCTGTTTTATACAAGGCCAACTAGGGAGCACACTTCATAGTCATGTAGTGGTATCCTTAGGCTGACAGAACCATTATGTTGGAAACTTATGCAAGGCCAACATAGGTGTGTACTACATAGTCAGGTAAAAGAGATCCCATAAATTTCGATATTCTATTGCTGATGGACAAAGGATGTTTAATATTTGGATGTCTCAAGATCAAAATGTGTGGTTTTTTCAAGGAAAGATGTTTGAGAATAAAGGGAACATCTGTATTGGCACATTCCATGCACAAGAAACCACTTCTACATGAATTTGGTGTGTGAAGGAGGGTACATTTTGTTAGATAACCAATTTCAGGGGAAGAAGGACCCATTCTAACAAAGAATGAAGGCATCATACAGTTTAATGTCATGAAACTAATACATTTACCATGTATTTTAACATCTTACAGTGAGGAAATTATGCTATATGGTTTAAAGTCATACTGTAAGGACATTATGCTATGTAGTTTAAAGTTATGTAGCAAGGACAATATGTTATGCGGTATAAAGTCATGCAATAAGGACATCATGGGGGATTGAATTTAAGGTCTTTAGCTTTGAATGAAGGTTTGATGGTTATCCAAATCTTGTTAATCTATATGGAAATGAATTACCATATTCATGTGTGATAGGGGAAAGTTGTAAGATGTAATCTAAGGATCTCTGTATCCAAAGAGTGGTATGGGAAAAAGGGATTATGGAATTATAGGAGGTCTCTCTCAAGAACAAATTTACCACCGCTTGACAAACCCGTTGTGGGGGATGCTTTATGCAAGGCCAACTAGGGAACGTACTACATAGTCAACTGGAATCCTTTGGTTGATAGACCCATTATAAGGGTCATTTTATGCAAGGCCATCTAGGGTATGTAATGCATAGTCGGGAAAAAGTGCTCTTAAGAATTTTGATGTTCTATCACTAAAATTCAATGAAAGTTTATGGAGATTCAGATCTCCCCAAGCATAGAGTTTGGATTGTAGAGAAAAGTAACTGAACTCGGGAGGGGTATTTCAAGTCATGATTTTGAACGAACTAGGGGAATAGGATTTCTATGAAGGTATAACCCAAGTTTAGAAATTATGGTGTTTGTAGTTTTAAGTCATACAACTAGGAACATAATGTTTTGGAAACGATGGATGATATGTGGTTAAATGTACCAAGGTTATTCCATTATGCTTTGAGCATATGAAGGGGGAAAATTTAAAGCACGATCTTGGAGACTTTCAGGTCAAGAGAAAGGATATGGGACAGATATTCAAGGTATTTCCACTGATTTTCAATCACATGTTCCAGAATACCATTATAAAAACATGAAGGGATAGAAGAGGCTTCTCCCAAGGGAGAAATTACCACTATTTAAAACCCCATTTTGTGTGCTATTTTATGCAAGGCCAATTAGGGAATGTATTGTATAGCCAAATAGTGGCCTCCTTTGGATGACATGCCCATTATAAGGGTCGTTTTATGCAAGTCCTGTCATCGAATGTACTGTATAGTTAGGAGAAAGAGTTCTTAGGTATCAGACATTTTGCTACCAAAAGATGAGGATGGATTATGAAGATCTGAAAGTGTTTAAGATTATGAGTATGAAATGCTAAATGGGAATTTTCCAAGAACAAAGGAAGTGTTAGGACCAATAATGGCCATGATTTAGAAGTCCCTAGTATAAATCTAACTTATACATAGAGGGGGACATCCATGTTTCCTTGGTGGGTCTCCTAATAAGGGAACCCAAAATCAAAGCTCCTACATGGAACATTGCTTCTATGGAGGAGGGGGAATTTTTATTTACCCTATGGCTGGGACTAAAACATGAGGCCTAGGTGTCACTATATATCTTATTAGAATAAGAATCAAGGCATACACAGTTCTTGAGGTACTGTTCATTTTAAAGTCATGTAAGGAAGACATTGTACATTCATTTTAACATCATACGGAGAGGACGAAGGTGACGTGACGTAAAAAACAAAGGAATATCACATCTAGACTAGGGTGTAATACCCAAGTGTCACTACTTATCTTATTAAATAAATAATCAATCCACACATAGTTCTAAAAGGATTCCATGTAAAAATTGAATTCAGGTGCGGAGAAAATTGAGTAATTTTTGAATACAGGTTCATGCATAGGATGAGAACCCATATTGGATCCTCACATATAGATCTGACTCATACATGGAATAGTGGGGAGAGTTTCCCATATTATGTTGTTGTAGGGCCCAAGATTGAAGTTCTATATGTCACTACATATCTCATAGGGATGAAAATCAAGACATACATAGTTCTTAAAGAACCATGACATTTATCTTCATGTGACAAGGACATATGGTGTGTCTTTTAAGGTCATATAGTCGGGACCATTAATAGAACCAATGGGAATTGAGACAACTTATTTATGCAGAGAACTCCTTTACCAAAATCCTAAGCCCGTGTGAGATGTTCTTGGTGTGAGAAATAATAAGTGGTAAAATTTTCTTCTAAAATAAAAAGGTAAGAAAAGTGAATGATAAGGGCATTTCAATTAGGCGGTGGCTGGGCTAAGAGATAAAATCCAGGCATCGCTATGTATCTCATTAGGATGAGAATCATGATGTATGTAGTTATTTAAATACTATGTAGTTTAACATCATGTGGTACAGATGAAGATGAATTGAAGTAAAAGGATGAAAATGTTGTGGCTGAACCAAGGTGTAGGACCCGATCATCGCTAAGTACTTGTTGGAGCAAAAGCTACACATAGTTATTGATAATTGTTCTCCACATCAATCAGGATTTGACGCATGGAAAACAGACACATTGATAGTTTCTATGTTGATGGTTGGGCCTAAAACATGAAGTCTAGGTATCCCCATGTATTTCATTGTAATGAGAATCATTCCAAAAGTCCTGGAAAGGTTCCCTGTGTAGATCTAATTCATGCACGGGGAAAAGGAAAGGGCGTTTTTATTTCCAAAATTGTAGTTGGACACAAGATATGAGATCTGGGTGTCACTACATATATAAATAGTATGAGAATAAGTCACACATAGTTCTTGTAATGTTCCTTGTACATGTTTGATTCATACACACATGGAATGAAGGGTTTTTTAATTATGGTTGAACCAAAGATAGGAGATATGGGTATCACTACATATCTCAATAGGATGAGAATAAAGACACACATAGTTATTAGAGAATGTTACTCACACCGACTAAGTTATGACATGGGTAAAGTGGAATAAGAATCAAGCCACACGTAGTTCTTGGATGGATCATGTAGTTTACTTTCATATGATGAGGACGTGAAAATTTTGGCACTTATACCTGTAAAAAGGGGAACGAATGCAATTATTAAGTGGAAATGATATAATTGGGGATTATACATAGGAGCATCCCATCTTTCTTCCTCAAGTCTAGCCAAGAGGGCATGTCGACCTGATGAAGGGTTAGAGTGATGTAGTTGGGACCTAGTGTGTGATATATGACCGTTTTATTTTGAGGGACCACGAGGGATATCACGACTTGTGGTATGTTGGGGGTTTCTTAACATCTAATGAAAAGGACATCAACCATGATGTTTAATGTCATGTGGTAAGGACAATAGGTGTCTTGCAGTTTATTATCATGCAACAAGGACATTATGTCATGCATTTTCAGGTCATGCGACAAGGACCCACTATGAAGTTTAACATCTTGTAGCTTGGAAAACTGATCATGTAATTAACCAAAATACTTATATAGGAACCTTGAATTGTTTTGGGTCATAGTGAGTTCTCCATCCAATGATATTAAGAAATAATATCCATTAGAGTGTACCTTATATATGTATTACAGTACCTACCACTTTGGATCAAGTTGTGAAGGCTTATTTCCTATTATCATTGGAGTCCTAAGGACCAAAACCAACTCTCCTTAGAGGATTGAATGTAGGAGGACCTTCTTGTTAAAGGACCATGATATATGGTTCTAATATACCTACATGTGATGCAAGGTATGTAATCTATTTTCATCTAGTCACTCAAAATCATCCAGTCATTCTTGAGATTGTTCATCTATAGATAGCTGGTCACAAATAGAAATATGGAGCGATGGAAACTAAACTTCAATTGGAATGACTACTTCTATTCCATACACCAACGAGTATGGGGTTTCCCGTATTGTAGTATGGGTTGTTGTTCGGTAAGACCATAAGGCATGAAAGAGATTTTTAGACCAAGGCTTATTGTTTTTATCCAACATCTTCTAGAGTATGTTCGAAAAATCCTTGTTAAAATCCTCTATCTATCCATTAGCCATTGCATGATAGTGGGATGAATTGTTAGATTTTATACTGTACTCTTGATAGAACTTTTGACCCCAAAAGAACAGAAATTGGTGCCATTGTCTGTCAATATGGTATGAGGGACACCAAATTTGGTGATGATCTTAGTTTTGAAGAAGGTAACAATGATTTTGGACCCAAATTCTTTGAGGGGTATTGCCTCATCCCATTTGGAGAAGAAATCATTAGCAATCAAGATGTATTTTAACTACTTGGATTTAGCTGGTGGATATTTTCCAACAATATCCATACCCCATGTGGAAAATGGATATGAGTATTTGGTTGTATGTAGCAACTCAGAGTTTTGGTAAATGAAGTTGGCATGCACTTGGCATGAATGATATTTCTTGATGAATTGTGTAACAATCATGTATCATCAAAGGCCAAAAGTATTCAAGCCTTCAAATTTGACCATAAAGCTTATATCCTGACTAGTGGGAACCATAAGCTCCTTCATGTACCTATTCCATAATAGCTGTAGTATCTTATCCATCGACACATCTAAGAAGGACTCCATCAAATCCTCATTTATAGAGGAATTTATGGTGATTTGGTTCATCACAGAGAGTGAAATTGGTTGCTCACCATTGGATCTTATCTCTTCCAACTTTTTCATATGGGAGAGCCCCATCTTAAAGGTAGCCCTTGATGAGTGTCATCCATCCTATGGTAGGACGATATGGATCAGGTATTGGACTTATTTCATTGATCTCTTATGTTATTATTTGAATGAAAGGCGAGACCAATCGGCGGTGGGAAATGCTAATGACTATTTTGTCTTGATTTGGATCTACGAAATCTATAACTGCATTTGGAAATGCATCTTCTTGGGAATTATATGATCGTAGGGAGTTAGTCAATGTTGGATATGAGTGGAATTTTTCCATTAACCCTAGAGCATATTCAAGTAGGGGAATTATCTCCTCTTTTTTGATGGCGTAGTCCCCGTTTATTTGTTTGATTACCAACTCTGAGTCTCCATTCACCTCCAAGTGGTTTACTAGTATTTAAAGTGCCAATTCTAGGCTTGTGATGAGAGCCTGATATTCTAACTCACTGTTGGTGAAACCTTCTGATAATAGGAAAGATTATGGAAACATTTCCTTCTTTGGGGAGACAAACACAATTCCTAACCCTGCTTTTTTTGAGTGTAGGGTCTTCCATTCTTTTTTCTATTAGGATCCTAGATGCACCATCAAAATAAATTTCCCATATTTGGGGTATGCTATGAATATAGAATATTTCTTCATCGGAAAATTCAATATTTAATGGACTATCTTATGTAGATGGGTGTTGGGTGTGGAAATCTACCAAAGACAGACGTTTCACTATTTTTTGGGAAAAATTGTATGTCTAATTGAGGCATAATAACTTCCCACCATGCCATAAGTCCTTTCAACAAAAGAAAACTAATGATAAATTTGATCGGGTTATTGTGAGAAACCATGTGGATATCATGGTGTTGTAGGTAGTGCCTCAACTTCTTAATAAAAATGATTAATTCAGGAAAACTCTTCTCGATATCTAAATAACAAGTCTCATCATCAATCATGGTTAAAATGAGATAATAAAGGTTATTTTAATTCCCAATATAATTCTTTGGTGTGAGGAAGGTGCCTATTGATCACTCCAGGGCCATCACATACAGAATTAGTGGCTTTCCTTAAATAGGTGGCATCAATACTGGTGGGATCAATAAGTATTTCTTGAGTGAATCAAATAATTCTTCATAGTCATTGTTCCACTGATATGTGACCCCCTTATTCATCAATTTGGTGAAGGGTAAGAATTTTACTATGAGGTTGTCTACATAGCATTGGATGTTTCCTAAGTTTCCTTGAATTCCTCTCAACTCTTTCAAGTTTTGAGTATGAGACATGCCAAGGATAACTTTAGTCTTCCCAGGATCAACTTTGATGTCGCGATGGCATAAAATGAAACTGAGAAATTTCCTTGAGGTTACCCTAAAATCACACTTTAAGGGGTTTATCTTCAGGTTATGATGTCGAAAATTGCTAAATATGGCCTCTAGGCCATCCAAGTGGTCAAAAATATGTCTGGAATTAACCACTAGATCATCAATATAACATTCAAAAAACATTTCTAGGAATGATTTGAAGATGTGATGCATGACTTGTTGGTAAGTGGTGCCGACATTCTTCAAGCTAAAGGGAATTACCTGATAGCATAATACTCCTTGAGGGGATCTGAAAGATTTGGATTCCTCATATTCTAGGTCCATTTGGATTTAGTTGTACCCTAAATAGCTATCTAAGGACAGGGCTTGATAACTGGTCGTTGCATCAATCAAGAGTTATGTAATTGGAATCAGGAAATTATCTTTGGGACAATGCTGGTTGAGATCTCTAAAATCAATGAAAACTCAAATTTCCAATTCTTCTTCCTCATAGAGACAATATTGGCTAGCCATTTTTGGTACTTTAGCCTCCTGAATAAATTTATCCTTGATGTTTTTTCCAATTAAACCTCTATTTTGGAGGATTGTGTTGGGTGCATCCTCCTGGATGCTTGCTTGTATCCGCAATGATATTTTGAAAAACCCAAGTGATGGGTGGACCCATTGGGGTCAAGGCCTGGAATCTCTATGTGATTCCAGCAAAACACACCCCGATGATTCTTTAGGAAGGATGTATATACCTCCTGTTCTTTTGAAGTCATGGCCGCACTAATCAAAGTGGGGTGTGAATCATCTTTTGTACCTAGATTTATCTCTCCGAGCTCATCCGAATTGGTGTAGATGTCTTCCTCAAATGATGGAGGGGTGTCCTTGAGATCTTCTTCTTCTTACTCATCCTCATGATCCACTACTTAAACCTATTCCTAGGGAGGATATGATAAGACAAGTACCTCGTAGGGAAGAGGGGATCCACCATTTGGACATCCAGAGGATAGAGGAATTTTTTCGGGATCACTTGCTAGAATGAATCATTTTTGGATTCATGAAGGGGAAACAAAGGACAAAGAATGAGTCTCTTCAAATTATCCTATAGTCATGATGTATTCTTCTAGCATGGATGATAGAAACTAATTTTTTTAGATATTAGGGAAAGAAATGAATACATTTTCATTAAATATTTCACCATCACTCAAAGAGTTGATAACTTCTTCAATGCCATCGGTGTAAACTATTGTAATTGACATCACAAAATCTATTGAATGAGTGCTTGAATTCAGGCCCACCACTTCAATTTGATTAATGGGTAGCACATAATCTCCACTAATCCTCTTGAAATGGTTATTTGGGATCATATCTAAACCATTTGGGGCATTGATTCGAGAGGAATCATTAGCCAAGGTTTGTTTCCCTCCCTTGTGATAGAATCTTGCATCAATGTATTGTGTCTCATATAATTTTATTGGGGCCTTGTCACCATACAATGTCCCAATTTGACCAATTATAAAATATTTGAGACATTGCTGGTATGATGAAGGAATTTTCATATGTTGATGTAGCCAAGGTCTTTCCAGTAGAAGATTGAAATCTATATCCTACCAAACAACCATGAATTCTGAATCAGACATAAGATCCCCAAACTATGTTCTGAGTGTGGTATATCTTAGAGGATCTTGATAATTATTGACATAACCCTATAACATCAAAAAATAGGAAGATAAGTGAGATTCATTGAGACCCAATTGATGAAGTGTCTAGATCGAGATGAGGTTGACTCATGAGCCATTTTCAATAAAATCTCATTAGATATTAATGTCATTTATTATTTTTGATATATATAGGGGTCTAACATGTCCTTTTATGATAGAAACATCATCCTAATCTATGAAATATATGATCACATAACAATCTACATGATCATTCTCTGCACGATATACCTTGGTATCAACAAACTTAACTTCAAACTCCTGAGGGATTGACAATGCCTTAATAAGTGCTTCCCTGAGGTATTTTGAAAGACTCAGAGTATCTAAGATTGATAACTTAGCCAAAACTTGGGATAATTGCTTCAATAAATCATATATTGGTCTAAAGGTATGCACTTTCCAGTATGAAGATTCTATTTTATAGGAACTTTAAGAGCTGATGTTCTAGATGTTGATGGGTCGTCCCTTGGGATAGAAGCTGGAAGTGTTCGTGTTCTTGGTGGATTAGGCCAATTGGGTCAGCCTACCTATCGAGGAGGTAGTGACATATCCTATAACCAGTTTTCCAATATGTTTATGGTATTATATACACTATCATGTGTGGAGGAAGAACTCTCTTGCACCTATTGAGCTCGTTGGAGTGATTTACTATGATTTTTGTCCACATAGACAATTTTTGTGGGGTTTGGTTGATGTAGTGGCTCCTAGAACGACCACATCTTCCCCTTTATCCTATACCCTAACAACCTCTTCCCCCAATTACACAATAAAGTGTAGAAAAATTAGGTTCATAATCAAAATCATAATGTGTGAAGGGATCCATTAAGCGAATAACATTAACAGAACTGAATATCACTCCTCATCTGATGAAGATTCTTCTTGATGGGTCAACTCTTGTTGTTCCAGTTGGTGGGGTGGTTCACATGATTTTTAGATGGTTGAAATGAAGTCTGATAAGGTCAAGGATAAATTTTTCCTTGACACAAGATCATCTTCTTCTGTTTTCTCCTTATATTTATGGTCATGTCACTTTTTTTTAGGATTGGCCTTCAAAGGAGTTGGATTTTGATGAATCTAGATTTTCTATAGCAGAAGGAGTTGAGGGAACAATTGGCTATTTCAAATGCGCTTAGAGAATAGAAAGAGTCTATTTGATCATTTTTCTAACCATCCAGTCACAGAAATTCTATGTACTCTTTCTCTTAACCTCTTTCTGTTCACCTTTCTCCCCTGAATTGGTAGCAGAAACATATGTTACTTAGTCTGGATAATTTATTAGTTTCACTTGCCTAAAGTACACCATCTTTTATAGGAGGTCCTTGAAAACAAAAAAACCCTAGATGGGGTGCCCCAAAATTTGATGGAAGGATAAATAGTTTGGGAGATCCTTTTAAACTTCTTTTATGAGATTCTTAGGCTTTGGAAACTAAACTAAGTTATTCCCCAATGTCGAGATGAAGTAACCAGGGACTTGGTCATTTTGAAAGGAATAGAACTTGTTTTTTCATCTCCTCAAACTATTTCTACCTCCGATATATTTGATCATCCTAGTGAGGTAGATGTTTCTACTGATGCTAAGGAGGTGGATCTCTACGGTATGATATGGGATTTGAAGTAGGAATAGGTACTGGGGCATAGTTAAGTGTAACTGTAACTACCTATGCTTTTCCTATTATCCTTCCATGAGATGATGGAATCATGCATGACATGGATTTGGTCTCTGCGATGGAATTCACCACCTATTGATCAATTGAGGAAATGTCTCAAACCCCACCCATATATTTTATAGAGATCAACGGTGTGCATAAATCATCATGATGATTTGTCAAACATATGGGAAACAAATATTCTTGATGGAGTAGTAGTTTTAAGTAGTATGTCAATCCTTTACACCGAGCAATGAAATCCGAGACTCTTTCATTCTCCCATTGTTTGCAGTTTGTAGGATTGAATAATGTTGTCTTCTACAAAGTTGATATCAACTAAAAAAGGAAATTACGATGGAGGTATTCCCATCCATTAATTGACCAAGATTGAAAAAATTGTGTACCAAACGAAATTTGGTCCTTGCAATGATTGTACGAAGTACTAAAGTTTCACTGCCTCCTTTTGTTCTGGGGTACCCATCATGGGATCATAGTGAGAGTAGAAGTGCATCAAATTATTCTCTTGGTCTTATGATCTATTAAATATTATAAATGTAGGATTCCTAATTTTTTGAGGGGGTAGGGGTAGGATCCACCCATTCTGAGTAAGCCTTCTTTTCTAGTTATATCGGGGTACATTGTTCCTCCATGGCTTCCAATAAAGCCTTCGATTACTCAATGGAGTTCATAAGAATTCGAGGAATGTTTGGTTGAGCCGGGACCTGAGCAGGCATTGCGGATGGAGCCTGAATGGATGCAGTAACCTGTAGGACCACTAGTGGAGGTACTACTATTATCTTCCATGGGTCACCCACAGGGGAATGCCTATAAATATGTGCCTTACCATTCTCTGGTTGTGAAACCAACATAGAGAATTATTGTTCTTCTATTGTGGGATACAAATATATTGGTGGTTGATATCCCACTTTGAGTGGATGTTCCCTATCTACTTTAGTTATTGTGGAAAACACTCTTTTTTAAGGTTCACCAACTAGAAGTGCGAGTTTAGGATCTACTTGCGAATCATATCTGGCAGGAAGGCTTCCTCGGAGTAACTGTACATTGATTATTATCAACTATTTCATCTCCTCATATTATTGAGAAAATATTTCCTCTATAGAAATGGATTGACCCTCTATGAGGGGAAGTTGAGACATATTATAACCCTTTTCTTTTCCCCTATTAGGTGAATTTCGAGGAGGTAGAGGTGTATTATTCAATGGGATTCCTAAATTTTATGAAAGCCTCTAGTTTCGGGTACACACACCTCCTTCATTTGTTCGGTGCAGACCCCATCATGAACATGAAATTACTATCATGACTCCTCTAAATCAGTCTCATGTTCTGGAGTATTTTTAGTGACAACATTGATGATGTTCATAGATGCGTAATATACTATAGGAATTCCGTCAACATCTTTTCAAGATTTCCTTCTTATATTCCCTCTACGAGACCTTGTCCTCTTCTTTGTTGATTCCATGGGAGATGTTCGGTGGATAATGACTTGAAGGTAATTCCAAGAGAGTTCAGTCGTGTATGTTCCATGTGAATGTACTGGATCACAAGATGAAACAAATTGCGAAGATTCATTCTAAAAAATCTTCCCTAATCAGGAGCAAACAGATTCCCACTAAGGAGGGGATTGTTGAGGTGAAAAAACCCAAGCCATGTGGGTTAGGGATGTTGCTATTCCACTTTCACAACCCTTTGTGCATGGTTGGATGATCTTGAGGGTTGGGTAAAAAATACCCCAGCCCTGTGAGCTAGGGTTGCTCTCAAACTAATGTGGCTAATATTATCATAGTTTCTCTTATGATTTTATGGATTTTAGTTCAAATTTGGGCTGGGTGAATCATTCAGTAGGCACATAAATTCCCCATTTTATAAGACCATTGTGTTATTTATGAAATTTTTACTATCTAATGACTGACATCCTCTATTTGGGATTCCTGCTTGATGTTCTCAGATGATTGGTGCAAAATTATCTCAATAGTCTACTCTCTTTTGGCCCGACATCAGTGAGAGTCAGTTGGGTCATGTTCTTGTTGTGTATATCTTCATTAATGAATAGATTATGTTTGTTTTATCCAGTATGGGGAAATAAAAATGCATGATACCACATTTGGAGAGCTTTGATTGCTGGAGAGCATGGTGAAATGCAGCACTCCATGTGAATCCCATCCTCTGATACGAACACTAGATGAGATATCTATGATAATCTGTTGCAACATCATTAATGCATCAAGGAATGAATGATAAAGGTCCCCTTTCTTATTATCAATCTTTGAGTATTGTTAATATATGAGAGATTATAATTCAATTTGGCACTTCAACCCTTCTATTACCTTGATATGAGTTTTATACTCATCATAAGTTAATACCATTACTTTTAGGTGATGAATAGTTTTCCACATGTTGAGGTAGATGTCATGTACACAATCTTCCACCAACACCTCTGGAATGCTGTATTGACGGGTTGATAAAGTCCAAAACATGTCTGGTATGCCATCTTTATATAGTTGTTTCCTTATGTTTATTAGTTCTTATTTGTTTTTCAACACAAGTTTCTCAACCTAGTCCGACCAGAGTGGATGCTTCTTGATTTTTTTACTATAAGAAATGGGATTGGTTGGGATTTCCTCTGCTATATTGTAAGTAAAGTGACCCAAGGGTGGTTCAGAGAATGATCATCCCCTTGTACTATCTTCTAGTTGAGAAATGATTTCACCTACTAGTGATAAGTCATTAGTTATGATTGGAATTGTGTTTTCAAGTAATTCATGATAAGAGGGATCTCTTTTAACTACATTTCTAGTTGGAGAATTCTATTGAAAATGTGAAACACTATTGGGGAGTGAACTTTGACAGAAAACTCCATCATGGGGTGGACCAGCACAGTGGATTATAGAAAGGTAAATACCCTCTTTATCCTTGGTCATTTGGCCACACAGAGGGTTTTTGTGGATCTCATCAAGATATTGTCTCTCGAGATTGACCAAATTTTTGTCATGAAGTAATCCTTCATGGTGAAGTGTTCGATGAGGACCTTGATAATTACAACTATTTATCCTATAATTTGGTAATGGGATGGTAGGATCTTGATCTATGATAGATAAGCTTACGGGGGATTTAATTTTTCCCACTCTTAAGCGAAGACTGATCATAGACTAGCTCTTTATTTTCCAATCATGCTTGATGAGGATTATTCCTTGATGAATTCTTATGAGTGATTGAGGCCACTTTCTGGGAGAAGTAGTTTTCATGGGAAGGTGTTTTTTCCATCCTTGGAGTTTCCATTGGAACATGTCTATTACCTCTAATTGGAGAAAGTTTATGTTCCTAGTTTGATTTTCTATATATTTTGGGAGAGTTTTCCCCATAACCCTATTGGAAAATAGTATAGGTGCGTGTTTTCTTTGGGGTGTTATGATAATGAGACACCCAATTTTTGGGGACATATTTATGTGTCCATACCTTGAGTGCTACTATCATCACCATTATGATATTCTAGTAATTCTATAGGATATGGGAAACGATTTGCGTCTTCCCTTTCACCATTTCCAAGATATGATTGGCGACTTCAGAAAATGGAATAAGGATATATTCCCATTATCTATATAGAGTTGGTTTATGTTATTTATCTTTTCCTCCTTTTCCTGCTAGTGTATATTGATAGTACTCATGTGTGGGGGAAGAGAGTTGAGTTTGCCCCATTCTTGTCGTTGGGACATTCCAAATGACATCTCCAGGTGCTGCCAAATGAGGCTGCTAGTAGGCTTGATGGGTGCGGGGAGGTGTATATTCCTACTCACAAGTTTCCACCAGGTTTGAACAATGAGATTATTTGAATGTCACTAGATGAGTCCACTGGCTAGCTGAATGAAGGTGGACAGGTGTATGTGCTCACTCACTGTTGGACACCAAACTGGATTGGTGGGATTCTTCAAAGGGGGAAAAGGTGAAAACCTGCTCCCTGTTGATCGGTTGTTATCCCTACAGGCCATCTTGCATGCACAGGTCTAAAGGACCTGGTCTGAACATCCAAGGGAAACACCCTCATAATTTTGAGGGGTTACTACCATGCAACATTGGTGACAACAGTTGTTTGCAAGAGCCTATAAGAAGGACCTATATTTCTTATGGGTGAGGCTGTATGTGGCCTCCTGATCCACCTAGTTGAGATATGGGAGGAACTAGTGATCACATTCCAGAGATAGGCTCCTAAAATGGTTGAAGAAAATTGTCTGTTTCTTCAGATTCAAGACCACCAGTCTTTGTTGAACAGATGATTGGTGGTGTTGGTTGAGTTGGAGGGTCTATCAAGCAGCCTCTAGGTTTGAGATCATACCGTTTTGACGGTACTCTCAGAATAGTGAGTTTGTGACCCAGCTTTGAAGACACTGGGTTGGTAATGGTGTCCTTTGTACGGATAATGATCCATCCTGAGTAGTACCTATGACATTAATTGGTAGAAACTTGAAGGAGGCCATTAGATCGAAGGGAATTCTGAAAAGGAGTTCCTGTATATATTATAAACACATTCAAGGAACTCTTTAAAATCAAAATATCAAATAAAGTCATGATTGATTATCTTTCTTTTCCTTCATTCCCTTTGATAGTGAGAGGGGCCTAACAGATAGGTGTCACAATCATCTTGCTTAAGGATTCATGATGGGTTCACTATTTTCTGTTCCCCTCAAAATTCACACCTCATGGTAGTTTTATCTTTTTGAATGGTTTACAACGGGTTTGTTCGTAGAATCAGAAACACCCAATGGTTCTATATCTGATAGTAACTGCCTTCCAAATCTAGGTGCTCGTTAAGTATTTTGACCAATGATTCCTAAGAATTCACATTTTTTGAGAGGATGGAAGGTCAGGCTCATCACACCCTTTTGGGGGTAATTATTTCCTACTCTGACAATATCTTGTATTTTTAAGATATGTTTATAAATTATTCATTAATTTACAAATATTATGTAGGTCAATGTAGAGGTAAAAATCAATTATTATCATGTATGGATATTATAATCATTTTTATGTATCTTAGGTTCTCCGTCAGTGGAGATATCTGTATGTATCTGGGGTTCTCTATAAATGGTATCCTCTTATATACTACTTAGAGATTATTTGGTCATTATAATAACAATTATGGTTTTCTATCCACATAGTAGGGGTAATCTTGAGTTTATTTTCATCTAGGGAGACAAAGGTCACTCTTGAGTTTATCATCATATAGGGAGATAAGATTTTTTTGATGCAGGGATCAGACACATGAATGGGTTTCCTACGCATCCTTGTGAAAAGAATCAGATCCCGCATAGTTTGTTGCTGCTTAATGGAGGGAAATCATACCTTTTAAGGTCATGTAATAAAGACCCAACCATGCAGTTTTATGTCATGTGGCAACGATGTCTAGGTGGAAGGTTCCTAGTCAAAGTTTGGTGTGGGACTTAAGCCAAATTATCCCAAGGAACCTAGATGGGATATGAATTCCCAAGTTTAATTAGTCCCTAATGGGGATGTGGCCCTGAAATAATAGGGTTGATTTGGTAGTTGGGTTTGAACCTTGGGTAGGCTTCCTATATATCCCATTTTGATGGGAATCAAATCCCACGTAGTTGGGTGAGTCTCGCAAGGGGGTATAGCCCTTATGGATAATTAAGTTAGGGCTTACTTGTAAAGAGAATGCCTCATAAAAGGGGTCATGAGTAATGTATTATATCGTGGTGATTATGAGACTTATTTGGGGAATACACCCAATGTGTAGTCCCAAAGAAATAATTTTCAAGGCTTACTCCTAAAAAGGATTCCCTGGTGAATTGTGTGTTTTGATTGGGGATTAGTCCTGAGAAGGATTCCCATTGATCTTGGGCCTTAGCTAGGCATACTATGTATCTTGGTTAAAACATGAATTTGAGTTCTTGTAGTTTAATATGTTCAATGGATTGTGCAGGTTTCATAATAACCACTAACATCTAAGCCCACATGAGTCGTCCTCAATGTGAGAAACAATATGGTGAAGAATATTTGAAAAACCACACACTTTTCCTTCTCCACTGCTGGAAGAGGTCGGGGATACAAAATTTCCATCTCTTTATTTCATATTGGATATGAGTCTAAGTTGAGGAAGGAATGATGGTAAAGTAAGGAGAGTTAGAGAAGAGTAAGACTGAAACCTCCTACAAGAAATTCTAGGGGCTTACTCCAGTAGGAATTCCCTATAATTAGTCGCGTAGTAAGGGAGTGGGATGTCATTCCATGTAAAAAGGAAATGCAAGCATGATCCTTATTCTTCCTGCTTAGAATTGGAGGTTCCAGGTCTTAGAGATGAGAAGGATAGGACATGGTCCAAACCTTAATCCTATAAGACTAAGGACTTCCCAACATTATCCATAGGGTAGGGGTCCTTGTGATCATATATATACAAATACACACGCACCCTGAGGATCCTAACCATATGGTAGGACCTATATAGGAAACCTTTGACCATATAAATACAAATCCAAATGGGAGACACTTTGGAATTCCTTTCCCATGTTTTTTTTAAGTCAGGAATCCTTGGTGGCAGTTTCAAATTGGTCCCTTTCAGAAAAGAGATCCAAGGGAAGAAGAGCCCTTAAATAGGTGGTTTTGGAAGAGGGATAAAAGGGTGACTCTCATAGTTCATGGGAGAGTGTTCTTGATGTAGGTATACCTAATGAAGGTGTTCCACTCAGGCGTTCCACACAAGTGTTACATGTAGGGCGTAGTAGGAACTAAAAATTCTTCGCTCATGGGTTGTAGGTCTGCTCAAGCTAGATATGCCTCGGGTAATAGGCCATCAGGGTGACAACACTTGGGTGAGGATTTAGCCAAGGCACCATAGGTCTCCTTCAGTGTCTTTAGAAGGGTCTCACACATGTCCCTAATGGGGGAGAGGTACCTCATGCAAATGTTTTCTCCTTATGGTAGAATGGTCCTCGTATAGGTTCCTTAATTATTTAGACCCTGAAGAGGATTTGATCTTGATTATAACCTTTAATTATCTATTATCTTATGTTTTTGAGAGATGATTGATAAATTTAGGGGGAACCAAGTGAAGGTGTTACACAATGATAACTCTGAGGGTTCTTCATATTTTGTCAGTCTCTCAAATGAGGTGCCCAAGGGTCCTATTTATAAAAAAATATGGGACCCTAGGTGAAGGAGTTTTTCCGCACAGGTCCATAGTGTAGGTTCCCGACACAGATATCCCACACAATGGGGGGTTGTTCCTTCATGATATCACAGTTGGTGTGTGCAGGTGCCTGACGTTGGTGTTTTGTGTCAGGGGTTATTCCTTCTAGGATGCACATATGGTGTGAAAAGTCTATGTTTTCATAGGTCCACCTGGTCGAACCACTTTGGCGAACCTTCTTCTTCGTACTTTGGGGGGTTCTTACCCCACAACCCTACTTGGGATCAATGTCGAGGTTCAGTCCCAACCCTTTAGTCTAGTTCCTTTTCCACCATCATTGAACCCCATGAAAAATGGAGAGTTGCATAGTGAACTTTTCGGGCCAAATCCAAGATTTTTCGGGTTGCGATGCCTAGAAATCCAATTTGATCCTTCTTTCATCATATAAATGAATTTATACTCAAATTTTCCATTTGGGGTCGATGTGAGGTTCACATATTGAATTCTGTGGCAAAGCTCAAGGAACACACTTCATGGTGTCAACAATAATATTTAAACACTTAAGTAAAAGTTAGGAATTATAGTAAAGGTTTCTTTGTCTCATTTTAAAATCCATGAGACATGTTTATCATGCACACCATTATTTATTTTATATAGTATAATCACTATCAAATTGTATTTAAATATAATTAATATTTTTCTTTTCATGATATTTTAATTTTCATTTCATGGTATCCCCTTATGTTCTTTTTATTCTTATGTTATCATTACCGTAAGGGGTTTTTACCAAAAATTTAATTTCTTGAGGCATATTTCATATTGTAAAAATGATATATTTAATATGGTGTGATTAATAACTAATGAATGTATTTTACCTCATTCATGCAATTCATGTGGCCTAAATATCAAAATCATGTTTTTTCTTCAAATGGATTTTGATTCAATAGATACTATGGTTGTAAGGGTTTTCTTGATCTCAAACCTAACTATTGAGACTTGTTATTTTTTGGGGACCATATTTATTTTTTTATTTGGTTATATTTTTATTTACATCACATTAAATCCTTTACTATAAAATTCATGGTATATTAGAATTGAAATCAATCTCCTTTCTCCATTCTCCTTTTGTTTTCAAGTGTTACTAAAGTCACAAGGGGTCTTGATAACTCAAATTTGTTTTTTATAAGTTATAATGCCTCAACTTGAACTTCTTTCTTATATTCTTGGTTTGTTCCCCCCTGAGGGTTTATTTCATTATATATTCTATTCCTACTTACATATAATTTCTTTTTAAATCATTTTTTTCTTTATAAAATTATTTCTCAAAAAATATATCGTTGTGGAGAATAATTCAAATCCTTTTTAATGAAAGTTCCCCCTCCTTATTCAGATTTTATTTTCCTATAAATGTTCTGTTTTATATATGGAAACCCAATCATATTTTATCTTATGTTACCTTCACCTTTACTATTTCCACTTTTAAAAAATATGTTTTTTTTATTATGTGTGTTTTTCAACAAATGTATTTCAAAATATTAATAAGGTTTTCAATCCTTTCAAAATAAAATGTTTTATCTTCCACTCCACATTGTATTTAGAAATAATTTATGTAATTTCAATTCTCTATTATTAAATATTATTCATAAAAGTAAAAGTTTTCAAAAAAAATTCACTTCACATTTTTAAACGTTTATGTATTTTTTAAGGATCCTTTATTTAATATTCCTTTAAAATGTAATATTTTTCATGATGTTTTCACTTGAACATTTTGAAATATTTATGTCCTTTTCAAGGATCCACTATTAAAATATCTTTATAAAAGTAAATTATCTCATAAGTTTTCACTAAACTTTTCAAAAACATCTCTTAAATGAGATTAGTAACTTCTTATGTTTTGAAAATGTTTAAAAAGTTTTTGGTAAACTCTTTTATGATTTCACTAAAATTTTCTTCTATACTTATAAAGGATTTATTTAATTGGAAATTATTTCTCATGGATAAATTTCTAAATGTTCCTAAGAAATACTCTTTTTGGGTGGTTAAATTTTGGGTATCATTCATATACATTCTTGAGATCAATTTTGGTGATACTATTAAAAATATTACCAAACCCATTTTGCATTCCAAGGGTTATTTATGATGAGATGAGTGGAGTTAGAATTCTCAAACCAACTTTTTGTAATTTAGATTGCACATATATTCAAAGAAGATAATAAAATTATCTTATTATATATTTTTCATTATTATGCATGTATTTAATGTAATAATTTCTAAGATTATGAGTCATATTGAAAAGGTTATAGCAGTTCCCCACAATGGCGAGAACCTTGAAATTATATGATGATATTATTAAATAGTGTTCTATAGTTGGGTAACATTATATGATGGGACATTTAGTATGTTGGATACCTGGTATGAGTACTCACAAGTATATGAGACTTTATCTCATAATTTTCACACTTGGTAACCTCCATAACAGAAGATTATTAAAATAAACCTGCCTGTAGGAAATCCACATGATTATATGTGACTATAAATTCTAATATATGATAATGTGTAGTGGTAATTGGTCTTTAATATTATAATTAATTCTTATCATGACTCATAAAATTTTATGTATTTTCATAAACCATGATGATATATGATCGAGGTGAAGTTGGGTATGTCGATTGTGTCAAGAAGGACAAGTTATTGATGAATAAGTCAAAGAAGGATTTTCTATTCCATATATATGAAAAATGTTATCTCATCCCTTTGAATGAAATTAAATTGTTATGTTAAATTATATGACCACATAATATTATTGTGTTCATTTCAAATAGTTAAAAAGAGGTATCAAAGATTTACATTGATGATATGAGTGTGGAACCATCATGAAGAAATAACACGTCAAAGGGATTATATTACATAGTTGGTGTTTTTATGTGGTTATTTTCATTAAGATGTATCTTCTTCAAAATGGGTGCCTTGAACCATTTCTTAGTCTTGGAATTTACATAATACTACTTTATTCCACTAAGGAAGAGGCCTTGAGGGACACACAAAAATCTTTTCATTTGATTTTTGTTAAATATTATTTATTTTTAAAATAAGAAAAAATATCATTCTCAATATCAAGAAGTAATATATATTCAGGTTTTAATAAATGATAAAAAATATTAAACAAATATTTATTCTCAATTTAATAGTTTAATTATATAAATATATAAGATTTATTTATCTCTTGTTATTCGCATGGTAATAAATAGATAATTATTTATTAAATATTTAATTTTTTTTTGTGAATAGTAAATCAATATTTATTCTCTATACTGTGAATAAATTATTTATTTATTTATTTAATGAATAATATTTATTTAAATATTTATTAAATAATTCAATAAATTTTGAGGAGGATGAGCACACTCGATTTTTTCTGGTGATAAATATTTATTTAGATGATTGTAAAATAAATATTTTTATTGAGTGGGTTTATGCACATCGTATGTAAAATAATAATAATATCATTGTTTACATATTAATGGGTTTATTGGGGATTAATTCCTAGTTGAGGGCCATTAGGTAATTAATTGGAAGTAAACAATAACCCTAGGTCTATTTATTAATTACTATGTCAATTGGAGAAAGGTTAATAGTTGTGTAAAATAATTTCCTCATGTGATCTTGATCCTTTCATATTTCTCTAAAGACTGGGAAGAATAAGAGAAATTTTTTCAAGTTAAGAGAAATATGGAGTGATAAAATAGAACAATTCAAGATGATTAATCATCTACACTAGAACTTGATGTTTCATCGACATTCATCGAAGATCAAAGAAGCATGTGTGGGTCACCGCTATATGGGATTTACTTTGGGTCCTTGTTGTGAAATGATGATACACCAATTAGATTATAATGATAAAAACCATCAATAAAGAAATTTATCAAGATCGAGGTAATATTTCATCTTGTATTTTAAATTAATTATAAATTAATTTGAAAATATTCTCTCTTTATTCCAGAAAAATAATTTTTTGTTATTCTTTGGAAATGTTTTCATTGATCATGACCTTAACGTTATGTAAATTGTAAATTATCCACTGAATATCATAAAATTATAGTTTTTCATTGGATTAGTAAGCTCTTATTCTATGTCTGGAACCATCAAGTAGTATTATAGTGGTCACGATAAATTTATAAATTTATAATTATCAAATTATTGTTTAATCGTTATTCACATTTAAATTTAGTTTTGAATTCATACAATGTTTTCTTGAATATGATGGTCAATATATCTTCTTACTTACTTCATTTCTTACTCATTTAATGTATATCCAATTAAATATTAACGATGAACATTCAAAGAACCCATCAAAAGGTGCTATGATGTCTAGTTGGATAACACCATATTACACAACGTATTTTCTAGCATATAGGCTATGTATCATAGTTTATTGTACTAGGATGTAACATGATTTAATTCTTCAAGTCATGTAATGATAGAGACATAGTGCTTTTAATTGTCCTTATATTGACTAAGCCAGGCTAGCATAGGACATGCGAAACTTCAGACAATCTAACTAGGTTGCATGTCATGTAGTCGATACATTTTTTCAGTGGAAAACACAAAGTCAGATATATATCAAGTATTAATTATGCAACACATAAGGACTGACAGTCATGTAAAAAGGAGGATACATAGTGTGTACCAGTTTTTAACACCATGTACCCTACACATGTCCCTACAGTAATACATAACCAATCCCTAGGCATGGATCATATACATATATCAAGAAGGATACGCGGTGTGTATCTTTATATACATGAAATGTATACAAACAAGTTTATATAGAAAATTAATTTTTTTTATTAATCCATAAAAATCAACATTATGTGTTTTGTGAGTAATTTATTAGACTAGAACATTTCTTATTAAATGTTTTATATGATATTAAATTCTTAATTAATTTTTGAATAAAATTTGTGCGACATAGCTTTTATATATGGAATATGTTAACTACTCTATATGCATTAAAACCATTACATGAAATATAAATTAATAGGTCTTCCATGTTCAATTTAATTTAATCATACAGAAAATATAATTAACTGAAACAATATGCACATTAAACTTCACATTATTAGATTGAATGTGATCTTAATAAATATTGAGTAGTTTGAGCAGGCACTCACTATGTCTCTTCCAATTACAAGATATGTACATTTTATATTATATTTTAAAGAAAATTAATTTGTTTGATTTATTTAAAATGAAAAAATATAGTTATCTCTAGAAAATATTTGATGGAGAATAATATAAAATAAATTAATTGATTAATAATTTAATTAATCAAATTAATTCATGTTCATTTAACCTATTAAATGAGTGAATTAAAATGAATGATACATGTTATCTTAAATGTTTATTTGTTTCACTAGTGGATAATTATGAGCTTAGACTGACCTATGTATGTCTATGGTTTCGTTTAATTTAATTATTTCTTGGGTTTTTATAATTATTTTATTGAATTAAATTGATGTCCTATGAGTCATCCCTCCCTCGTTATTGTGCATGGACCTTTGTTCCCATGATTTATTTTATGTAAAAGCCCCTTTTTAGGTCACTTCATTTGTGAGTAAAGTAAAAGAATTATAAGTATGGGGCTCCTAGATTCATGTAGCTAATTTGAGATAGAGTTTAGGATAAACCAAACTAAAGATACACATAAGAAAATATAGAATGTTGCATACCCATGTTCAAAACATCTTAAAGGACTTTTTCCCCAAGGGTCAATGGTTTTTTATTATTTTCTCAATAAAAAACCCCATGTTAAATCTCATGATCATGCCACATTTTATTTATTTTATTTTTATCTAAATCATTAATTATTTTATGGATTCAAGACCACAATCACATAAATAAATGGATTAATATGTAAAGTTGTAATTAAAACAAAAGGATTATGTGTAAATATTTTATTGGTTCTTGGTTAATTACTTAAGTATTATCCACATAATTTTAACATGACATTAAAAAGGTAAAATATGAAAATAAATGTATAATTAAAAAAATCCCTTAAGTTAATATTAAGTCATTACATCTTCCATTATCTGAATTTAGATGAACTCATAGTTAAAGTGTCTACTTTCCCTTCATTAGGGTATATTTTAATTTTTGGGAAGTATTTATATAAATATTGGGTGAACTAAACTGAATTTGTATTGGGTTTAATGACCTTTATCTATCCAACACATATTTAGAGGAAATCATTGAGAATATCGAAGTTAGGATTTCAAGATTGGGGAGTCTTCTCAACGGATCAAGGAACTACCAATTTTCAATTGGAAAGACCACCTACCTAAATTCTTTTTTATAATTGTTATAGCCTCTGTTGGGATTATAATAATAGAAATATAGATCATTTTAACAATAATATCGGTGTGATGGGACATTACAAGTTTAATGGTGAGGAAAATTGAGACTTGATAAAATAATTAGAGGTATAATAAAATTAAAATTATTATGTCTCACATAATTTGTGTTCAAGTATAGTACTAATAATATACTTTTATATCATTAAAAATAATGAAAACTTCATCAAAGAAATTATCATTATGATAAATTCTAAATAAAAGAAATCTATTAACGAACTGTAACTTCCATGAATATTCTATATGCCTATGGGAAGTGTTTCACTATGAACTAAAGTCTTACGTGCTAGAATCATCAATCCTAGATCATCTTACTCAGGAGGAGAGTGATGAGGAGTTCAATGTATATGATAAACACCTGAATAATGTGTTATATGTTTAGTATTTAATACTTTTATCCATACATAATTAACTCATGAAGTCACATGAGAACATGGATTCCAATAATATGCTCAAATATCTTCTAGGTATTTATCAGGATTGATCTAGATAGGAACGATTTGAGATATTTAAAGTGACCTTCCTAAGAAAACTTGGAGAATGTTCCCCATATAAACCTAATGCAATTAAATGAATTGTCTAAATTTATTATCTAGAGGTTATAGGGTTTAAGCTACTTGAATAATTGTGCATAGAACTCATTCTTTCATCACTCATTCATAGCTTCTCTAGTTTTTTTTGTAAATTTTATTATAAAAAATATAGATAAGTATCTCCCAGATATTTTCTCTCTACATCACCAAGTTGATAAGGATATTAAGTACAAAAATTATTACATTCCTATGGTCAATAAAAGGAAATTACAATTGAATATATTTAATACTAACTCCACGTCAAAATATTCCTTACAACACTCTTACAATAAGAGGAGGATCAAGGTAAAAGTATGGGATTAGGATGCTAACCATTTTTTATATGGAAATAAGGCCACTGGAAGAAAAACTACACTCCTAAAAATAAGTAGGGGGATCATCAAGTGCATTTGTTATCCACATTAGTTTATATATTTTTATTAATTGGGTATTAGATATAACTTTTGGTGATCACATATTTATTCAAGTATATGAACCAATTAGATTCTGAATGATTTCTTATTGTGAGGTGGATATAATAGAATCCAACTGATATAGACTTATTATTGTGGCTATTGGATATTACCACCACAAATCTCCAACTCAAATGATCTTGGTTCTAAAGTATTTCTATTATGTGACTTATGTCACAAAAAATATATTTTTATGTCCATGCATGATACAAATAGATTTAATTTAATATTTAGAAATAAGTATCATTTATTTTATGAAAAAATATTTTTTATGGTAAGGAACATTTAAATAGCAGTATTTATGCATTGAATTACATTAACCAAGTAATGGAAATTGATAAAAAAAATATTTCACATGACTCATACCACACCCAACTATGGAATCACTAGATTATCCATGTAAAAGAAAACCATTTTAAGATATTATAACAAGATGGATTTTTGGATTCATGTGATTTAAAACCATTTGGTGTATTCCACACATGTTTATAAGAAAAATGAACAATGAAATATTTAGTGGAAAAGGATAATGGGAAATAGATATTATTCAGTTTATTTCTATTGATATGTGTGTACCATTACAATTTGAATCCAGATGCGGGTACTCATACTTCATAAATTTTATAGACAACTTTAGTGGATATGGATATGTATAAATAATTAGGTAAATATTAGATTCCTTTAACAGATTAAAAGAAAATAGGAATAAAATTGAGTACTATCTTGGAAAGAATATTAAGAAAATATACTCAGATCATGGTAGAGAATATATTAATGAATAATTAATTGATTATATATAGGAGTTTGGGATTTTATCCCTAATCATACAACCTTATACACCCCAATGTAATGGTGTAAGTGAAAGGAGTAATCAAACCCTATTGTACATGGTGAGATCAATGATGATTCATGTGAGTCTCCTGTTATCTTATTAGGGATACAAATTATAAACAATAATACACATTCTAAAACAAGTGATAAATAAAGATAAAAATGGAATCTTATTTAATATTTTTGTGAAAAAATAGATCCATGTTATCTTATATATGAGTGTGTGGTTGGGAATATTTTTTAAGGATATTTATTGAAAAAAAACCACCTTGATGCACTAAGTTTATCTTAATAGGATACTCTATAAAAACAGAGAAATCATACCTATATGACCCCTATGATAAGAAGTTTATGGTTTAAACACTACCCACATTATTTGAGAGGTGACATATCTCTAAAAGAGATAGAAAGAGATATATAGACTTTGATAAAGTCTAGTATCAAGATACACAAGAGTTGGAATAGGAAAACAATCCATAAATCTTTATGGGAAAGGTAGTTATGGAGATCCAAGTACTATGTAGGAGTATAAAAGAGGTTAGAGAACCAGAACGATATGGTATTCTAGTCACCGAGGATGATGACTCATTAATAATCTACAATAATTATCATGTAACCTATATGAAAGTAGTAAGTGGCATAAAATCTTCCAAATGGAAAGTAACCATGAATTATGAAATGGATTCTATATACCAAAACCAATTATAGGTTTTGTTAGATCCTCTATTTGATGTAAATCCCATTGGTTTTAAATGGTTCTTTAATAAAAAACTAGACATGGATGGATAATTCAATACCTATAAGGAATGATTATAAGTAAAAGAGTTCAAAATATATCATGGAATAGACTATAATGAATCATATTTTCCAGTTTCTATGATAAAATCGATCAAAATTATACTTTCTATAGTATCTTATCTTAACTATGAGATTTGGTAGATAGATTTCAAAATAACTTTCCTTAATGGGAACCTTCAAGATGATATCTATATGACACAAATATATGGGTTTGTGACTCCAAAGGATTTCAATAAGGTATAAAATCCATATACATATATTTATGGATTAAAAAAAAGAATCTAGTTCATGTAACATATGATTTGATGAAGCCATAATGGAATATGGTTTCCTAAAGGATGAATGTGAGACTTGTTTCAATAAGTAGTTTAGTGTGAGTGTGGTCAGTTTACTAATACTTTATGTTCATCGAATACTAATTATTAGAAATGAAATACTATTGTTATATATCGTTAAGTATTGGTTAGACTCATGACTCTTGATGAAGGACTTAGGTGAATTAACACATATTTTTGGGATGAAGACCCATAATGAAATATCCAAGAGGCTACTTGAACTAAGTCAAAGTATATACATTTACAAGATATTGGACTGATTCAATATAGATCAATCAAAGAGGATATTGTTTCCTAAGTTACATGAAATTCATCTCTCTAAGAAATTTTTTCCCATGACACATGCGGAGATACAGAGGATGTAAAGGACTCTATATGTGTCAACAATTAGGTTGGTCATATATGGTATGCTATGTGCTAGAATAGATGACGCCTATGCCATAAGTGCGGTAGGAAGATTTCAAGCAAACACAGGTGACTAAAATTGGATGGAGGTCAAGACTATCCTCAATTATCTGAGGTGTAAAAAGGATATGTTCCTAGTCTGTGTAGGTTATGAGGAGCTAGTTTGTCAAGACCTGACCCTAGAAAACTAGAGTTGGTGCTTTGAATCATGATGTGCAATTATTCACAAAAACAAGCATTGATAAATTAAACATCATGTTCCATATAGAGGATTGAATTTGGTTCAGGTTCTGGGAAACTAGCCACTTATTTCATACTTCTTTAACTCAAACTAATACCTGAAAATTTTAATAAAAATCATAGGGTGAGAATACTAATGACTAGTAAGGGGTTTTTAAAAATAAACCAATATAATTTTTGAAAACATTATTTAAAACATTCCATAAAACATTTATCTTAAATAAAAGCTGTAACACATGTACAAATCATAAAAGTGATCAATTAAAAACATGCTAACAGAATTACAAGGCTACACGGTTCAATTAGAGGCATGCTCATTTGGAGTAATGAATAAAAGAAATTTTAAACATGTATGACATATGAATATGTAGTCACAAATTAAATAGTAAAGAGTATTGAATAATCAGAGTTGCGCATAAAGGTAATAAATTCAATTTCATACACCGAATACTAAATCATTATGTGCTAAACATATGTCATGCCACAAGCATTTACTTTTTTGATACTCATAAGTACTGGATCTTAACCATGTATATTCTACCAGTTGAATATCCATTTGGTTAATTAATTATCATACACCTAACAAGGGAATGTATAATCAAGGACTTTAATTTCTGTGTCAAGGCCTCTCGCCAAGACCTAGGGGATAATGGTAACCGAACCCCAAACCGAAGAGCCTCTATAACCAGACTCCATCCCGAAGAGCATCTGTAACCGAACTCCAACCCAGAGGGATTACTTTTACTAGTCCCCAATCTAGAACATACAAGTCCAATACATTCCTCATATTCCAAATCGGGTCATATATTCAAAAGGTCATATACCACTTGAATAATTACTTACACATTTCATATTATTCAATGTGTCCCATACCACCTTGAATTATTAAATTTTATTTCATATTACTCAAGGTGTCCCATACCACTTTGAGTAATTTGATTTCTTATCTATTTATTATGATATGCCACATGCATGCATCATTGCATGCAACTATAAATAAAATGGAAAATGAAACCACTTAATCCAAAAATACATAATATGACAAATAACATTGAAAATAGGGAAGTAATAGTTTATCAGAGGCATACATGGCTTATTACACATCCATTTCACATGAGTTAATTATTAAATCACATCAAATAATAAGTGAGAAGGGGTTTTCCATATGATATGTTAAAATGGAAACCCTTTAATTTAAAATACTTATTCCCTGAATGTACATACATGTTATTTAATATGCTGATAAAAAGTTTCAGTGATCAAGAAATAATATTACATCATGACTTAACTAACAAAAATCACCACAGTTGATAAAACATTAAGTGAGCATAACATGATCAAATGGTTTAACAAACCCTTTTATCCTTTAACATATTTTGGGTAAAATCAAAACATATATTCTTTTTAATCATAAGACACAACAAGGTAAAACATATAATACCTTTCAGACATGAAATTATAATAGGGTTAATATCATTAAAAGTTCTTTAACCAAAACAAGTTTGACATACTTTATGAATTATGAAAGACACATTTACATAAATACCTATTGGTTTAGCTTACATAGAGACTGATATTATAACGACCCATACTCTACATACATTGGTATTAATTCAAAATTGAAGCACACTTATTAAAACATATAACAAAACCAAGAAAGGACCGTATAGGTATAGTGTCTTTATAAACTGGGAAATATAAACAACTGGTTCATAAAGCATATACTTTGCCTCCCATTTATTTCATCATATATAGAGTCCATTTTTGGAATATTCTACTTAATAACCTTCTTCCTGACCTGGGGAAATAAAAAATACAAAAGGGTGAGCTCAAATGCTTAGTAAGGGTAAACAAAAGAAATATCAAGCACACAACTTTTCGAAATCTTAACCTGCAAAAGAGATCTTAATTTCATAACATGGGATAAATAATAGTAGTGAAATTAAATCCCAATAATCATAACTTAAAACATGAAACTTTGTGGCATACACACATAATCATAGAGAATCATTTCTTATTAGTCAAGACTCATTTCCAAGACTATCTTAGTGGACAAAGTCCATTTCCGAACTGAGTTACCCTCGTTTCAGTCCTGATTCACTGAATCGGTATAACCTACCGTTCCAGCCATGTCTATCTCATGAGATATAAAATCTTTACCCAATGCATTGGAGGGAGATATAGGTCCCACCCATCTCATAATGATACCATTCTTATGTGTGCCACAAAATCATAAATCATACATCATTGCATAACCCATGTAATAAAAATGGGAATCTTAAACATCGTGACATCATAAAACAATTAAAATAAGATAAAGGAATAAAAAATATTTCCATCACAACATAATCAAATCCATGTAATAATAGGGATAGAAACAGAACCCTTTATTATCTTAGATGAAAAATAATTTTGATAAAACACTTGAACTCCATTCTTGAGGAAAATATCCTTTCTACTTCAAAAACACTTTTCATTTCTTAATATGTCATAAAATTATAACTAAAAGAAGTTGATTAAAAATAAACTTGAAAACTTGTAAAAGAAGCTTCTTGTAAATAATGTTTTAAAAATCTATTCATGCCGTATAAGTTAAAAAAACATTCTTCGTACTTTTGTCGGAAAAGTCAAAAAGTACCTCGTACAAAAAACGACAAAAGATTCCTTTCATATCATTTAATAAAAACTCACCGAAGGGTAAATTGAATTTAAAAAATTGTAGGTGGATGTAACAATATTATATTTTGAGGAAACATGGATATGGATGATAAAATACACCCCAGTAAATTCTGAAGTATAAACAATCTCGGATAAAAATTGAGATTGTGAGATTTTCCCTTACCTTAGGTCCGATATGCTTTGTACATGTCCGAACCTCCTATATAATGATTTTAATAATGTTATTGACTTATTACAGAATCATAATTATTTTTATGATATCATATATGGTCATATTCTTAGCTTCTTAGTAGTAATATTTCATTGCTACTTGTTATTTGGGTGTTTATAACTTTTTGTTCTTATGCGTGTTTTGTCGAATAAATTCTTATTCTTCTCTTTAGGTTATAGATACCTCATTTACAGAATGGTATTAGTGTAATATATATCATATTAATTCATTAAATTCATTTCATTTATATAATCATTATGAAATGAAGATCATGTAGAACGAGCGCATCACATCGTGGAGACGGTATTCCGTACGTACACACGAGTGATGATATCGTTACTATGATCATGGAATTGTATTGGAGTGTATGTATAATATTTCGGAATCAGTATCACTTTATAATAGTCATATATAGTCATTATTTACACCATTATACCCATCCACGTAAGGTGGTGGTGGAAAATAGATTACACCACGACGTGGAGATGGTATTCCGTACGTACGCACGCGCGGTGATTTCTTTTTCTGCAGGATGGATAGATGGGGAAATAGGGTTTTTTCATACTTATAATAACATATCAGTACATGAGTGATACTGATGTTATTACTTCATAATGAAACAACTAAAGAAGAAGAAGTGGAAGAAGAAATAAAGATGAAAGAATCGGTAACAGACATTACCTCTTCTTTGAAGTGCTTCTTTGAGACCTCCTTTTAGGGCACTAAAATAGGTCTTTGAAGAAGACCAGAACCTCTAGGATGTCTATAGGGAAGTGGAGAGGATAAAGTGGCAGGGGTTGGCCGAGATTGAAGGCTCAATGTGGTGTGAGGAAGAGAGGGAGGAGGTGCCCTTTTATAAGGGAGGAGAGGGGCACCTTTGGAATAACTAAAAATATTATTTTATTATAAAGTCAAGTTCGGTTTTAAATAGCTCCAAATTGATTTATTTCGAGGCTAAGGTGGGGATGGGTCACAATACTCTAATCCAATTGAATTTAGACAAGTTTAGGTTCCTATTTTAACCTTATCATGTAGATTTAACATTAAGTTAAATAATTTTACTTTTACCGTGTCTTCTTGTGTTCTTATACTATAAGGTTAATAAACTTACTATAAGCAGCCAAAAGAACCCCAAGTTGTTTATTATTAATATATATAACCGTATCTAAGTCATTTGTGCGAACCTTAGATTTTTAGGAATAAAATAACAATTACTAATATAATATTTGTTTTAAAAACTATTTTATGTCAATTTTGACACTATTTAGTAATTAATTTTTGTGAAAATCATAACAGAATGATTAGTTCGAAAAAAGTTAATTAAATCAATACAAACATGTCATATTAATCTAGAAAATTAGTGTAATTCATAAAAAGTCTCAAATTACATTTATTTTGGTGTTTATAACATCAATTATGTCAATATTTCATTAATAAGATAATTACTGCATCATCTTTGTGTCATATATAAAGTAAATTATTTAATGTCTAAAAATTACAAATAAAATACCATTATGTAGGAAATATTTTTAGATTTCTAATGAATATTTATAGTCTAATTTATCTTATGTATAACCCCATTAAAAATGATTTACTTATTAAACTATGATTTTAACTATTTTAACCCTTCTTTAAATAAATTAATAATAAATGTCCTAATCTAATCCAAGTGGGCCTAAATGGTCATATTTTATTCCTAAGGTTGTTTTTGGTCGAATTAAACTTATCTAGTAGAATTAGGACATGTGTTAGGGTAATAATAATATCATTTTTACCCTTAATTACCCTATTTACTTTTAACCGTGGTAAAAAAAGTAAAAAGTTACTATTCACCAAAAAATTATTTTCATCTCATTGAACCACATTTTACTTACTGACATCAACCGTGTCTCTCAGATTTTTGAAATTCTACTCATAGAAGCGGTAAAATTAAGTTTTATGAAAAATTCAGTTTTTTAACTACCACTTAGTGGTTTCACTATTCATCAAAAATTGAAAGTTTTCAAAAAAATAACAAAATTTCACCCTAGGATAATTTCGATATTCCGAATCCAAAAATGAAGTCCATTTTGAAAAATAAAATTTCAAAAAGTGGTTATTACTATTCATAACGGCTAGTTTTAATAATATTTTAATAGCATATCATTGTTTAGTGAAACTCGGTATTGCGTACGACGCAAGCTATCAAGGAAGGTTGCGATTTCGTGTAAAGAAAGCCAAGCAAGTGTTGTGTGTAGAAAAAGATTCCTTTGATGATTTATATGACATAAAAGTCTCGGGTGTTACATTCTACCCCCCTTAAAATGAATTTCGCCCTCGAAATTCGTCACTTTGTAACAAACAGATGAGGATACCTCTCCCTCATCATATCCTCAAGCTCCCATGTAGCTTCTTATAATTGGTGGTTCCTCTATAAAACTTTCACCAATCGAGTGGTCTTGTTTCATAGGACTTTTTCACTACGATCCAGAATCTCTATCGGTTGTTCTTCATAAGAAAGATCTTGCTCCAGCGGTACAACTTCTGAGCTGAGTACATGTGAAGGATCAGGTATATACTTTTTCAGGAGAGATACATGGAACACATCGTGAACTTGAGAGAGATTAGGTGGAAGTTCCAATAGGTAAGCTACCTTCCCAACACGATCCAGTATTTCAAAAGGACCGATATATATAGGGCTCAACTTCCCCTTCTTTCCAAATCTCATAACCCTCTTCCTGGGAGATATTCGTAAGAACACTTTATCACCCACTTCAAACTCTAGGTCTTTTCTTCGGTTGTCGGCATAACTTTTCTGTCGACTCTGAGCTGCTCTTATGTGTTGTTGAATAGATCTGACCTTTTCTGCCATTTCATCAACGAGATTAGGTCCTAATAGCTTTCTTTCCCCAACTTCATCCCAGCAAGTTGGAGTCCTGCATTTCTTTCCATAGAGAGCTTCATAAGGAGCCATATGAATACTAGAGTGAAAACTGTCATTATAAGAAAATTCTACCAAAGGTAGGTGTTGATCCCATCCACCTTTGAAATCCATAGAGAAAGCTCTCAACATATCTTCTAGAGTTTGAATTGTTCTCTCAGACTGACCGTCTGTCTAAGGATGATAAGCAGTACTAAAACTCAACTCTGTATCCAGAGTATGCTGAAGACTTCACCAGAACTTCGAGGTAAATCTTGGATCCCGATCAGATATAATAGAAAGTGGTACTCCATGCAATCTTACCACTTCCTTTACATATATCCTGGAAAGATGATCCAGAGAGAAATCCTCTCTAATAGCAATGAAGTTTGCAGACTTTGTAAGACGATCAACTATGACCCATATAGCATTATTGCCTTTGGATGTTTTAGGAAGTCCTGTGACAAAGTCCATAGTGATGTTTTCCCACTTCCATTCGGGTATTGGTAATGGTTGTAACATCCCCTTAGACTTCTGTCTCTCAGCTTTAACTTGTTGACAAACCAAGCATCGAGAGACATATTCAGCAATATCTCTTTTTATGCCATCCCACCAGAAGTACTCTTTCAGGTCCCTATACATCTTCGTGCTTCCAGGATGAATAGAGAATGAAGAACTATGAGCCTCATCCAGAATCTCCTTCTTTAATTCGGGTATGGGAGGAACACAAACTCGATTCCTGAACTTTATTATCCCATCACAATCAAGGTTGAATTCAGGAACATTTCTCACCATCTTTTGTAACTCGAAATCTTCTTTCTGTGCCTCTTTAATCTTCACATGTATAGATGGTTGAACATTCATTTGAGAAAGATACGATTTTTCCCCTTTCATTATAATTCCAAGATCCATCCTTTGTAAATCCATAAATATTGGATCTTTTGTGATCCTCATCATGGATAAACTAGCATGGTCTTGTCGGCTTAATGCATCTGCCACCTTGTTTTCTTTCCCAGGGTGGTAATGGATTTAGCAGTCATAATCCTTAATCAGCTCCAACCATCTTCTTTGACGCATATTCAGCTCCTTTTGTGTGAAAATATACTTTAAACTTTTATGATTAGTATAAATATCACACCTTTCTCCATAAAGATAATGCCTCCAAATATTTAATGCAAAGATTACCGCAGCTAACTCCAAATCATGAGTTGGGTAATTTTGCTCATGTATTTTCAACTGTCGTGAGGCATAAGCTATCACCATATCATTTTGCATAAGAACACACCCCAATCCCTTCTTTGATGCATCACTATAGATCACAAACCTTTCTCCACTACAAGGCAGTGTGAGAACAGGTGCACTGGATAACCTTCTTTTCAACTCCTTGAAATTCTCTTCACATTCCTCCATCCAAACAAACTTAACTCCTTTCCGAGTCAACTTGGTGAGTGGATTAGACAATCGTGAAAAATATTTCACAAAACGTCGATAATATCCAGCCAAACCAAGAAAACATCGGATCTCAGTTACTGTTGTTGGTCTCGACCATCTTTCGATAACCTCTGTTTTTGCTGGATCCACAGATATCCCCTCTTTTGAGATTATGTGGCCCAAAAATGCAACTTTTTGAAGCCAAAATTCACACTTGGTAAATTTGGCATAAAGCTTCTCCTTTCTCAGGGTCTTTAATATAATTCTCAAGTGATCTTCATGTTCTTCCTTGCTCTTTGAATAGACAAGAATATCGTCTATAAAGACTACCACAAACTGATCAAGATAGTCTCTAAAGAATCTATTCATTAGATCCATGAAGATAGTAGGGGCATTAGTAAGACCAAATGACATCACTATAAATTCATAGTGTCCGTACCTTGTACGGAAATCCGTCTTTGGTATATCCTCCCTTTTGACCCTTAATTGATGATTCCCTGAATGAAGATCAATCTTGGAAAAGTATTGAGCTCCGCGTAGTTGGTTAAATAGGTCATCAATGCACGGGAGAGGATATTTGTTCTTGATAGTGATCTTGTTAAGTTCTCGATAATCAATGCAGAGTCTCATTGATCCATCTTTCTTCTTAACAAACAGAATAGGTTCTCCCCAAGGTGACGCACTAGGGCGTATGAACCCCTTATCAAGATTCTTTTGGAGTTGCTTCTTCAATTCCTGCAACTCTATTGGGGCCATTCTATAAGGTGTCTTTGAAATAGGCAAAGCACCCGGTACAAGTTCTATTGAAAACTCAACTTCACGATTCGGTGGAAGACCCGGTAATTCCTCCGGAAAGACATCATCAAACTCTTGTACAATGGGAATATTCTTAATCATGAGTTTCTCACCAACCATTTGAGATAAATAACCTTCATTTAGTAGAATCAATACCCATAAAATGGAATAAATTTCCACTGGAAGGTTATGTTCATCCTTGCATCGATAGACGGTCATAGATTGATCTAAAATATGAAATGTGACTTCCCTTCTTTGGAAATTGATATGAGCTCCATGTAGAGAAAGCCAATCCATGCCAATAATCACATCAAATTACACTATAGGAAGGATCACAAGATTTGCAGGAAGCAGTTTCCCACAAACTTCAATCGGAGAAGAATTATAAACTTTTGATGCGACTGTTGTGCCATTAGGTGTTGTCACAGCTAACTCAACATCTAATTGTTGAGGTAATACGGTGATACCCTTAGAAAATTCTTCAGAAATAAAGGAGTGGGTGGATCCAGAATCAAATAAAAAATTTTCTACTTTAGAGTGGATGGTAAGTGTACCTTTCACTACATCGTTATCGTACTCCACATCACTGATAGAAATTGCATGTGACTTTCCTTTGTCCTTAGCCTTAAGAGTTTGTTGACGTCGACCATCATCATCAACCCTTGGATTAGGGCATTTATTGGCATAATGTCCCATCTCCTTGCACTTGAAACATTGAAGTGTAGTAGGTTCATTCTGTGTATCCCTTACTTTGTTTGCATCATTAGACATCTTCTTCCCATCATCACGGCATTCAAATGCCCGATGACCTTCCTTTCCACATTTGAAACATTTACTTGTCCCTTTAAGAAAACTCCCTCCATGTTTCTTTCCACACTTTGAGCATAAGGGAAAGCTCATCTTCTTTTCAGTGTGATCTTTAGATTTTCCTTTGAATTCCATTTTCCTCTTCTTATCAAACCCATATGACTGATGGGTTACTCCAATCTCCATCTCAACTTTGAGAGCACATCAAACGATTTCCTCATAGATATTGAAGTCCCTTATGGATAAGGCCCTTAAAAGACATGGTTTTAAGCCACTAAAGAATCGATCGATCTTACTCTCAGGTTGGATAATAATACCAGAAGCGTACCTTGCAAGTCTTGTAAAATTTGCTTCATAGGTACAACAGATTCATCATCCTTTTGCTTCAGTTCAAGAAACTCTTTCTCCATCTTTGTTTGGAGAATACGAGGGAAGTACTTATTGAAAAATATGTTTATGAACTCATCCCATTCCATGGACTCAATTTCATCCCTTTTCTTCGTATTCTTAATAAGATTCCACCATTGATCAGCATCACCTTCCAAACGATACACTGCTAAGATGACTTTATCATGCTCAGAACATTGAAGAACTGAAAATATCTTTTCAGTGGTACTAATCCATTTTTCAGCAACTAATGGATCAGTAGACCCGCTGAATGAAGGTGGACGATGTCTCATGAAGGATTCAACAGAATGTTGCTCCTTCCTTTGCTCGTTTGGAAGTACTGCATGATTCATAGCTTGAAAAAGTTGTGTGAGCATGGCTACAAGATTTTGAATTCTAGCTCCCATAATGTTTGGTTGCTCAGGGGGACAATCATTGCATTGCCCGTCACATTCCGCATTAAAACGGTTCCTTCGGGTTCCAACCATTGACTAAAACCAAGAAGAATAGTGTGAGAAACACTAATTATAATAGGAAAACCACATAATCAAGAATAAAATTTCACACTTAAGGTCTTATCCTAGGTTATTCATGGCCATTTCTAAAACACTAAGATTGTGTTCTATGATTAGACTTATCCTTAGGGTTCTTACTAAGGCTTTCACAACCTAGTTTCCAAAGGTTTACTATACCTTTCCTCTGATACCAACTATAACGACCCATACTTTACATACATTGTTATTACTTCAGAATTGAATCACACTTATTACAACATATAACAAAACCAAGAAAGGACCGTATAGGTATAATGTCTTTAGAAACTTGGAAATATAAACAACTGGTTCATAAAGCATCTAATTTTCCTCCCATTTATTTCATCATATCTAGAGTCCCTTTTTGGCATATTCTACTTAATAACCTTCTTCCTAACCTGGGGAAATAAAACATACAAAAGGGTGAGCTCAAATTCTCAGTAAGGGTAAACAAAAGAAATATCAAGCACATAACTTTTGGAAATCTTAACCTGCAAAAGAGATCATAATTTCATAACATGGGATAAATCATAGTAGTGAAATGAAATCCCAATAATAATAACTTAAAACATGAAACCTTGTAGCATACACACATAATCATATAGAATCATTTCTTATTAGTCAAGACTCATTTCCAAGACTATCTTAGTGGACAAAGTCCATTTCTGAACCGAGTTACCCTCGTTTCAGTCCTGCTTCACTGAACCGGTATAACCTACCGTTCCAGCCATGTCTATCTCAAGAGATATAAAATCTTTACCCAATGCATTGGAGGGAGATATAGGTCCCACCCATCTCATAATGATACCATTCTTATGTGTGCCACAAAATCATAAATCATACATCATTGCATAACCCATGTAATAAAAATGGGAGTCTTAAACATCGTGACATCATAAAACAATTCATATAAGATAAAGGAATAAAAAATATTTCCATCACAACATAATCAAATCCATGTAATAATAGGGATAGAAACATAACCCTTTATTATCTTATATGGAAAATAATTTTGATAAAACACTTGAACTCCATTCTTGAGGAAAATATCCTTTCTACTTCAAAAACACTTTTCATTTCTTAACATGTAATAAAATTATAACTAAAAGAAGTTGATTAAAAATAAACTTGAAAACTTTTAAAGGAATCTTCTTGGAAATAATGTTTTAAAAATCCATTCATGCCGTATAAGTTAAAAAAACATTCTTCGTACTTTTGTCGGAAAAGTCAAAAAGTACCTCATACGAAAAACGACAAAAGATTCCTTTCATATCTTTTACTAAAAACTCACCGAAGGGTAAATTGAATTTAAACAATTTTAGGTGTATGGAACAATATTACATTTTGAGGAAACATTGATATGGATGATAAAATACACCCCAGTAAATTCTGAAGTATAAACAATCTCGGATAAAAATTGAGATTGCGAGATTTTCCCTTACCTTAGGTCCGATATTCTTTGTACGTGTACGAACCTCCTGTATAATGATTTAAATAATGTTATTGACTTATTACAGAATCATACTTATTTTTATGATATCATATATGGTCATATTCTTAGCTTCTTAGTAGTAATATTTCATTGCTACTTGTTATTCGGGTGTTTATAACTTTTTGTTCTTAAGCGTGTTTTGTCGAATAAATTCTTATTCTTATCTTTAGGTTATAGATACCTCATTTCCAGAATGGTATTAGTGTAATATATATCATATTAATTCATTCAATTCATTTCATTTATATAATCATTATGAAATGAAGATCATGTAGAACGAGTCGCATCACATCGTGGAGACGATATTCCGTACGTACGCACGAGTGATGATATCGTTCCAATGATCGTGGAATTGTATTGGAGTATATGTATACTATTTCAGAATTAGTATCAATTTATAATAGTCATATATAGTCATTATTTACACCATTATACCCATCCACGTAAGGTGGTGGTGGAAAATAGATTACACCACGGCGTGGAGACGGTATTCTGTACGTACGCACGCGCGATGATTTCTTTTTCCATAGGATGGATAGATGGTGAAATAGGGTTGTTTCATAATTATAATAACATATCAGTATATTAGTGATACTGATGTTATTACTTCATAATGAAACAACTAAAGAAGAAGAAGTGGAAGAAGAAATAAAGATGAAATAATCGGTAACAGACATTACCTCTTCTTTGAAGTGCTTATTTGAGACCTCCTTTTAGGGCACTAAAATAGGTCTTTGAAGAAGACCAGAACCTCTAGGATGTCTCTAGGGAAGTGGAGAGGAGAAAGTGGCAGGGGTTTGCCGAGATTGAAGGCTTAAAGTGGTGTGAGGAAGAGAGGGAGGAGGTGCCCTTTTATAAGGGAGGAGAGGGGCACCTTTGGAATAACTAAAAATATTATTTTATTATAAAGTCAATTTCGGTTTTAAATAGCTCAAAATTGATTTATTTCTAGGATAAGGTGGGGATTGGTCGAAATCCTCTCATCCAATAGAATTTAGACAAGTTTATGTTCCTATTTTAACCTTATCATGTAGATTTATCATTAAGTTAAATAATTTTACTTTTACCGTGTCTTCTTGTGTTCTTATACTATAAGGTTAATAAACTTACTATAATCAGCCAAACGAACCCCAAGTTGTTTATTATTAACATATATAACCTTATATAAGTCATTTTGCCAAACTTTAGATTTTTAAGAATAAAATAACAATTACTAATATAATATTTGTTTTAAAAACTATTTTATGTCAATTTTGACACTATTTAGTAATTAATTTTTGTGAAAATCATAACATAATTATTAGTTCGAAAAAAGTTAATTAAATCAATACTAATATGTCATATTAATCTATAAAATTAGTGTAATTCATAAAAAGTCTCAAATTACATTTATTTTGGTGTTTATAACATCAATTATGTCAATATTTCATTAATAAGATAATTGCTGCATCATCATTGTGTCATAAATAAAGTAAATTATTTAATGTCTAAAAATTACAAATAAAATACAATTATGTATTAAATCGTTTTATCTTTCTAATTAATATTTATAGTCGAATTTATCTTATGTATAACCTCATATTAAAAATTATTTACTTATTAAACTTTGATTTTAACTATTTTAACCCTTCTTTAAATAAATTAATAATAAATGTCATAATCTAATCCATGTGGGCCTAAATGGTCATATTTTATTCCTAAGGTTGTTTTTGGTCGAATTAAACTTGTCTAATAGAATTAGGACATGTGTTAGGGTCATAATAATATCATTTTTACCCTTAATTACCCTATTTACTTTTAACCGTGGTAAAAAAAGTAAAAAGTTACTATTCACCAAAAAATAATTTTCATCTCATTGAACCACATTTTACTTACTGAAATCAACCGTGTCTCTTGGATTTTTGAAATTCCACTCACAGAAGCGGTAAAATTAAGTTTTATGAAAAATTCAGTTTTTTAACTACCACTTAGTGGTTTCACTATTCATCAAAAATTGAAAGTTTTCAAAAAATACCAAAATTTCACCCTAGGCTAATTTCGATATTCCGAATCCAAAAATGAAGTCCATTTTGAAAAATAAAATTTCAAAAAGTGATTATTACTATTCATAACGGCTAGTTTTAATAATATTTTAATAGCATATCATTGTTTAGTGAAACTCGGTATTGCGTACGATGCAAGCTATCAAGGAAGGTTGCGATTTCATGTAAAGCAAGCCAAGCAAGTGTTGCGTTGATGATTTATATGACATAAAAGTCTCGGGTGTTACAGATATTCATTAAATTCTTATAAGTATTAATTACATTAATACATTAATTAAATTATAATAATCCGTACATAAAATTAGGGTTCTGGAAACTATAATTGTATATACACAACGTATATATATGAGTTTTCATAATTAAATTAGGTTTAATGATTTCTTATAAGTAGTAAATAATCTAAAACATATGTAGTACACCATTATCACATGATTAAAAACCAAACCATGATAGGTTTATAACTTGTGTGACCGTATATATATATATATAAGAACATACATAATTGGGTAAAAAGTTTTTTACAAAATATAGTTCTTCATTAACTTTGAAACTCACAGTTTTTAGTAAAACTTAAATCCAGATAGAAGGGTTTTATGAAAAAAAATGTAGGGTTGTATATATGTTTGTGTGTGTATATATATATATGGTATGCATATGAGGCATGTAATTAAGTTGCATGAGGTAATTATGTTTCAGATTCACTAATACCCTATAAACTTGAAAATTACGAGCCCTGGAGTCAGGTATATAAGGGTTTAAAATCAAGCTGTGAGATGTAAAAATATACATTATAGGTATACATATGTATATATTTTAAAAAGGAAAACACAACGCAAGACAAAACAACCCTTACTTTGCTCCGAGGAGGAGGAGAGCTCGAGGAGGATTAGCTGGAGTTTGCTAGAGGTTTGAGTTGTGGAAGAGTTGAGGGATCCTTGGGGGGGGACAGGTTTTTTATATGCTATATTATTATAGAATTTTATAGAATATTTTAAGACCACCTGCTTAGGATCCGAGGCCACTACAGTTTAAAAGACCGTGGATAGGTCTTTGTGTAAACCGCATGAAAGGTGGGGGACCAGCGGCTGTCAAGTGTGGAGAAAATGGTGAAAGGAGAGGGTGTAGGGTACTAGTGCAGTGCACACCATGGGGAAGAAGAAGACGGTGTGATGGGAAGAAACCAATAGAAAATAGATGGTTAGGATCAAGTCTGACCTTGAGCCAACAGCTGGGGCGTGTCCACAGTTTTAAAAAGAATTAGGCGGCTCAGATTAAATATGAGTTTGATCGGATGGTACTGGGTTGATGCAGCATTTTAAAACACTCAGACAACTGAGATTAGATCTATGGTTGATCGAATGGTCCATAAAAATTCTGTGGTGTTTCGTGGTTGCTGAGGGTCGAACGTGGGATTGGTATTGAGGGCCCATATAGTGTCCGATGCGATTCAACAGCCCATATTTGATCCCAAGAGATTTTTAGCCATCCCACATCGTAATGGTGAGGGGTTTTGAGGATCTTTATAAGCATGAGTCTCTGAATGAAGGCTCAAAAAAAAAACACACAACACACACCTAGAGATCCTTATACATGGGATCCCACCCCCAAAGGCCTCAACCTACCTCTGCCTCACTATGACCTTGTGCCCACGGTGGCACGCCCATACGCTTCTGCTCTCATTCTCCCTTCAGAGAACATATTCCCACGCTCGGGCCAGCCTTGGCTTGGGCTGAGAGCTAGGCTCAGCCACCTATTGTGAGCTACCTCCCTTGGCCCAGATATAAAGGCCTGACCCTAGTGGGTCTATTTTTTTTTATAAAATCCCATATTTATATAGTCTCAAAGAAAATAATCACTATATACAAATTATCTTTTTAAAAATTACTTATTTTAAACATTATAAGTTTAATGAATACAAATTAGACTTTGTCTTAGTTAAAAGTATTTCTAAAATTATTTATAAAAATTAAACCTTTAACATAAAAAGTTGTAAATTGAAAACTGGAAATTCTTATACTAGTATTATAGAAGTCAAAAAATAGTTTAATAAAAAACATAGTTTAATTAAAATAAATTAAACATAGTTTAAAACACTATTTAAGAAATTAAAATCTTTACAATGTATTTGAAATATTTGAATAGTGTTTTGAATTCCTTAATAAATTTCAAAATCACTTAAGTGTAATTCAAAATGTTTTATCATAATCAGAAGTTATATTAGAATTTCCAATTTTTAAATTTTGGAAAACTAAGTTGTACTTAAATGTTTTTAGTTAATTCACCACAAGGCCAATGACTATAATTATATCCGTTGGAATTCAATGGTCACCCAAGTAAATGGTCAGGTTGTTGCCTTATAAAACATTTTCATAGGGTTTCTTAATCTTATGAAATTTAAGAAGATGGTGCTTATTATACCCCTGATGCTCAGTACTGTTTTCCTAATCATGGTGGTGATGTTCTTCGATTCAACTGACCCAAAGGATCTTTTTTATTTACCAGGCCTCATTGTTGTATTTGGGGGTCTTCTCATGGATTCGATAGGTTTTTTAGTAGGTATATTTGTTTATCATGATTACCCTTTTGATATCGGTGTATTGTAAACACTACAGTGTTCTTATTTAAATGAAAATCCTTGTTTCCATTTTGTGTGTTTTACTCGGTTGCATAATAAAGTAAATTAAAACCATATTATTACTTTTTCATGAGAAACAAGTTTTTTTGGTTATTATGAAATTCAAACAAAATGAACACATAAAATTATCAATACATGAGGTTTAAGTTTTGGGGTGTTACATTATCCCCCCTATGAAGAATTGTGTCCTTGAAATTCATTCTACATATGTATAAGATAAAGACTCCCTCACAACTTCACCAGATCCTCCATTATGGAGGGTCCTCCTATGTGGCCAGGTGAATTCCCAAGTTTATGTTCAACTCTTCAGCTTCTCTGGACCAAATACACTTTAGAAAATATGGGTTGAACTCATTCCACATACACTCAGACTTACAAAGGGAGTCTCACATGGTGGAAAGTTCAGAGATATCCAAATGGACCAACTCTCAAAGAATTCGTCGGGCTGCCTCTCGATTGATAACATCTAAGTCATAAACATTGTCGTATAATATAAAATTGAAGATTTGATACATATAGGCTACGTAATGGTTTCCCTCCAAATATCCTCTTTAAATATTACTCTAGCCGTGAAGTTCTGACCTAGAGTAAAGCATAGGAAAATCCATTCGTGGTATTTTCCCCTCCACCTGTACTCAGTAAATTGGACCATGGATATTCTATGGTATATATAAGCATTATCCTGACAAGAACGGAGAATGTTTGGACTGTTTGATACTTCATAAATTTGATTTCATGTTTTTTGCAAGTTTTCGAAAGGCAGATACTCTTCCTCGCATGTTTTGATCATGATAACCTCCATTATTTCAACGAGAAGAGATAAAATGTAGGTTCGTGCTTCCATATGAAAATTAATTATAAAGGTTTAATCAGTGAAACATATTTAGAAGTATAAAAACATACAATATAGTATAAAGAAATAAGGGATAACAAGTTGTATTCTCATATAACCACTTGTTCCTAAAAAGAAAAAGGCTAATGGTTTCCCCAGTTCTTAAATACACGAATATGCAAAACAAGCTCAAAACTCTATATCTCCCTAAACCGTATGCAACCCGAGCAGTCTGGTTCTATCTCGTGGGTGCACTTATGGTGTCTCTCAAGTCTGGCATGTGGGGTGTACAGTTGTGAGATGTCCATATGTACTTTTTTTCTGTACACAGAATGAGAGGCTTCATATTCAAGGATGTCAAAGTCCATTACCTGACCAAAATGTCCATATGAAAATACTTGACACATATATGTCATGCGGAGTTATCCCACTTCCATGGCTTCTTGAAAATACATGAGGGAAGAGACGCCTTCTACCGTGGTGAAGCATTTAAAAATTTCCTCATGGTACTTTCCCCGTTGTGCGTAGGAATAAAATTGGGGTTGGATCATAAAGATGTAATCCATACCAGCTCTTTGGTGGAGTTGAAGTACTCAGGGAGAGTTGGATACGTCATAGAGGTGCTTACATGTCATTTGGATATGGGCATAGTTTGTAAAATTTTCATGACTGGATATGGAAATTATGGTTTCTAAGGACTCATTGGGAGGAGACAGAAGACTAGTACCTTCGTTTTCCATCTGAAAATTAAGAAAAACTTCACATTTAGTAATTCTTAAGTAAATTTTACTTTATTTCAGTTGTAGTTTTCCATAATTATCAAAAATGAATCCTCTGGTACCAAATGTCAAGACCCGACCCCAGAAAACCCATATCCGGTTCTTTGAATCATGATGTGTAATTATTCACAAAAACAAGCATTGATAAATTACACATCATGTCCCATGTAGAGGATCGAATTCAGTTCAGGTTCTGGGAAACCAACCACTTGTGTCATACTTATTTAACTCAAAATGATACCTGGAAATTTTAATAAAAAACGTAGGGTGAGCATACGAATAACCAGTAAGGGGTTATAAAAAAAACAAATAATTTTTTTGAAAACATTATTTAAAATTTCCATAAAACATTTATCTTAAAGAAAAGTTGTAACACTTGTACACATCATAAAAGTGCTCAATTAAAAACATGCTAACATAATTATAAGGGTACACAGTTCAATTACAAGCATGCTCATTTGGAGTAATGAATGATAGACATTCTAAACATGAATGACATATGAATATGTAAGAACAAAATAAACAGTTAAGATTATTGAATAATTAGAGTTTCACATAAAGGTAATAACTTCAATTTCATACACCGAATACTAAATCACTATCTACTAAACATATGTCATGCCATAAGCATTTAATTTTCCGATACTCATAAGTACTGGTTCTTAACCATGTATATTATACTAGTCTAATATCCATTTGGTTAATTAATTATCATACACATAATGAGGGAATGTATAATTTCAGACTTTAATTTCTGTGTCAAGGAATCATGCCAAGACCTAGGGGCTAACTGTAACTAGACCCCAACCCAGAGAGCCTATGTAACTGGACTCAATCCCAAAGAGTATATGTAACCAAACTCCAACCTGAAGTGCTTACTTTTACCGGTACCCAACCCAAAACATACTAGTATAATACATTCCTCATATGCCAAATCGGGTTGTATATTCAAAAGGCCATATACCACTTGAATAATTACTTACACATTTCATATTATTCAAGGTGTCCCATACCACCTTGAATTATAAAATTTTATTTCATATTACTCAAGGTGTCGCATACCACTTGGAGTAATTTTATTTCTTATCTCTTTATTATGATATGCCACATGCATGCATCATTGAGTGCAATTATAAATAAAATAGAAAATGAAACCACTTAATCCAAAAATACATAATATGAAAAATAAAACTGAAAATAGGGTAGTAATAGTTTATCAAAGGAATACATGGATTATTACACATCTTTTGCACATGAGATTTTTATTAAAGCAAATCAAATAATAAGTGAGAAGGGGTTTTCCATATGAGATGTTAAAATGAAAACCCTTTAATTTAAAATCCTTATTCCCTGAATGTAAATACATGTTATTTAATATGCTGATAAAAAGTGTTAGTGATCAAGCAATTAGATTACATCACGACATAACTAACAACAATCACCACAGTTGATAAAACATTAAGTGAGCATAACATGATCACATGTTTTAACACACCCTTTTATCCTTTAACATATTTTGGGTCAAATAAAAACATATATTCTTTTTAATAATAAGACACAACAACGTCAAAAATATAATACCTTTGGGACATGAAATTATAACAGGGTTAATATCATTAAAAGTTATTTAACCAAAACAAGTTTGACATACTTTATGGATTAGGATATACACATTTACATAAATACCAATTGGTTTGGCTTACACAGAGACTGATATTCATTAAAGTCTTACAAGTATTAATTACATCAATACATTAATTAAATTCTAATAATCCATACATGAAATTAGGGTTCTGGATACTATAACTGTATATACACAACGTATATATATGAGTTTTCATAATTAAACTAGGTTTAATGATTTGTTATAAGTAGTAAATACTTTAAAACATATTTAGTACACCATTATCACTTGATTAAAAACCAAACCACGATAGGTTTATAACTTGTGTGACCGTATATATATATAAGAACATACATAACTGTGTAAATAGTTTTGTACAAAATATAGTTCTTCATTAACTTTGAAACTCAACGTTTTTAGTAAAACTTAAATCTGGACACAGGGGTTTTATGAAAAAAAACATAGGGATGTATATATGTATATATATATATATATATATATGATATGCATATGTGGAATGTAATTAAGTTTCATGAGGTAATTATCCTTTAGATTCATTAATACCCTATAAACTCGAAAATTCCGACCCTTGGAGTTGGGTATAAAAGGGTTTAAACTCAAACCGTGAGATGTAAAAACATACATTATAGGTATACATATGTATATATTGTTAAAAGGAAAATGAAACGCAAGGAAACACAACCCTTACTTTGGTCTGAGGAGGAGGAGAGGTTGAGGAGGATTAGATGGAGTTTGCTGGAGGTTCGAGTTGTGGAAGAGCTGAGGGATCCTTGGGGGTGAAAACGGGTTATTTATATGCTATATTATTATAGAATTTTACATAATATTTTAAGGCCACTTGATTAGGATCCGAGGCCACTACAATATATTAAAAGACCGAGGATAGGTATTTTTGGAAACCGTGTGAAAGGTGGGGGACCAGCGGCTGTCAAGTGTCGAAAAAACGGTGCAAGGATAGGGTGTCGGGTAATGGTGTAGTGCACGCCGTGGGGAAGAAGAAGATGGTGCGACGGGAAGAAACTAGGAGAAAAACAGACAGTTAGGATCAAGTCCGACCTTGATCCAATGGCTGGGGTGTGTCCGCTATTTTAAAAAGAATTGGGCAGCTCAGATTAAATCTGAGTTTGATCAGACGGTCTTGGGATGATTCAGCATTTTAAAACTCTCAGATGATCGAGATTAGATCTAAGTTTGATCGAACGATCCATAAAAACACAGTGGTGTTCTGCGGTTGCTGAGGGTCGAACGTGGGATTGGGATCGACGGCCCAGATCACGCGCGATGTGATCCAAAAGCCCAGATTTGATCCCAGGCGATCTTTAGCCATCCCACATTGAAATAGTGAGGGGTTTTGCGGCTCTTTATAAGCTTGAGGCTCCAAACAAAGGCTCTGAAAAAACACAAATCACACACCTAGGGATCCTTATACATGGGATCCCGCCCCCGCAGGCCTTGGCCTACCTCTGCCTCGCCGTGACCTTGTGCCCACAGTGGCACACCCATGCGCTCTTACTCCCGTGCACCCTTTGGGGAACCTATTCCCATGCTTGGCATGACCTTGGATTGGGCTGAGGGCTAGACTAAGCCACCTAGCGTGAGCTGCATCCCTTGGCCCAGCTATAAAGGGCTGGCCCTAGTGGGTCTATTTTTTTTATAAAATATCATCTTTATAAAGTTTTGAATAAAATAATCACTATATTAAAATTATATTTTTAAACATGACTTATTTTATACATTAGAAGGTTAATGAATACAAATTAGACTTTATATTAGTTAAAAGTATTTATAAAATTATTTATAAACACTAAACCATTAACATAAAAAGTTGTAAATTGAAAACTGTAAGTTCTTATACTAGTATTATAGAAGTAAAAACTTAGTTTAATAAAAAATATAGTTTAATTAAAATAAATTAAACATAATTTAAAATACTATTTATGAAATGAAAATCTTTATAATGTATTTGAAATATTTGAAAAGGGTTTTTAATTCCGAAATACATTTCAAAATAACTTAAGTGTAATTCAAAATGTTTCACCATAATCAGAAGTTATCTTATAATTTCAAATTACTAAATTTTGGAAAACTAAGTTGTACTTAAATGTTTTTAGTTAATTCACCACAAGGTAAATGGATATAATTATAGACGTTGGAATTCAACGGTCACCCAAGGCAATGGTCAGGTTGTTGCCTTATAAAACCTTGTCTTAGGGTGTCTTAAGCTTAAGACAATTAAAGAATATGGTTCTTGTTATACCCCTGATGCTTAGTATAGTTTTCTTTATCCCGGTGGTGATGTTCTTTGTTTTGACTGACTCGAGGGATATCCTTTATTTACCGGGCCTCATTGTTGTATTTGGGGGTCTTCCCGTGGCTTCGATAGGCTTTTTAGTAGGTATATTTGGTTAACATGATTACCCTTTTGATCTCAGTGTATTGTAAACACTACGTTGTTCTTATTTAAATGAAAATCCTTGTGTCCATTTTGTGTGTTTTACTTAGATGCATAATAAATTACATTAAAACCATATTATTACTTTTTTATGAGAAACATGTTTTGTTTGATTATTATGAAATAAAAAAAAATGAACACATAAAATTATCAATACATGAGGTTCAAGTTTTAGGGTGTTACATAGTCATCATAAGATATGTAGATACTAGTTTCCATAAAGATCAATATGATATGAAATGATAGTTTGAATACATATTAAATCTCAATAGAGGTGTTGTGAGTTTGATGAGCTCAAATAAAGTTTTGGTAACTAATTATACAATAGAGTATAAGTATATTACAACTACTAAGGTGGAAAAAGAGGTGTTTTGGATTCAAAACATCATCTAAGAGCATGATGCGGTACCTAATAGTAATGACCCTATCACATTTTATTAGAATAATACTATAATGGTAGATCTTGTAAAGGATATGAGGTCCGATCAACACACAAAGCACATACTTTTTAGATATCATCTCTTAAGGGATTATTCTTACATAGGTGATGTCATAGTGTGAATAGTTTTGAAGGAATATAATGTGGAGAACTCCTTAACTAGAACCTTCACTCAATTGAAACATGATCATCAAATGAGTGAAAACATACTCGAAGTCATTATTAGTTGGATCTAGTCTAAGTGGGAGTCTATTAGAGATGGTATTTAGGAACAAACTATTTTTATTTTATATTTAATGTATATTCAAAGAAGTGAATAGAAATATCTTATTATATATTGTTAGTTGTTCATCATTTATTTAATGTAATAATGTACTAGAGTATCTGTTGCATTGAAAAGTTCATAGAAGTTCCCCTCTATTATGAGAACCTTGAAATGTTATAATGATATTCTTAAATATTTTTCTATGATCGGATAAAATTATATGATGGGAAACAGAGTATGTTAACTGTTAAGTAAAATTACTCATAAGAAGACAGTATATCATCTCATGAAGTTCACACTTGGTAATCTATAATATGATAGATTATGTTAACAGACCCGCCTATAGTAAATTCACATGTTTATATGTAATTTAAAATTCCTATCTATAAACATTTGTAGTGGTCCTTATAATATAATAACATTATTAATGCGTGTCATAAATCACAAAATTTGATGTAATTTTTTAAACTGTGATGAAATTTGATCGTGGTAAAGCTGGGTACATTGGGTGAATCACGATTGTTATGTTATTAATAAATAATACATGGAATTATTTTCTCTTCCATCTTTATAGATGATGATATTTCAACACATTTATTGAAATGAAACTATCATATGAGATTCCATGGCCACCGTTTTTGATGAGGTTATTTGAAATAGTCAATGAAATACATACTAAGAACATATGTTGATGACATGGGTGTACAACCTAGCTGATGAGATGTCACAAAAAATAGATTATATTACATAGTGAGAATTAGTATGTTGGTGTTGTCATTGAGACATATTTTCTTAATTTTTGGGTGTCTTGAGCCATTTATTGATAGTAATCTTAGACTTTAGTCATGCCCACCTAATGCCACTGAGGAAGAGGCCTAGAGGGTTACACTCAAAGTGTTTCCATTGATCTCAACTAAATATTATTTATAATTAATAATATAAATAAAAATAATTCTCTAGACCAAAAATTTATATTTATTTAGTACTTATTAAAGGTTTTAAATATTAAAAAATTATTTATTATTAAGGAAACTGTTCAATTATGCGAATATATAATATTTATTTATCTCTTGTTATTTTAATGGTAATAAATATTTATTTATTTATTAAATAAATAATTTATTTAATGAAAAAAATATTAAATAAATATTTTTTCACCAGACTTTGAATATAATAATTAATTAATTATTAAATAAATAATATTTATTTAAATATATATTTAAGAATTCAACAAATGTTGAGGATGATGAGAAGAATAATTTTTTTTGATGAAAAATATTTATTTAGAATACTATAAAATAAATATATATTTTTTGTGTGGGTTTGATCAATTCATAATTAAAATAAAAATAATATTATTAATTACATATGATGGGGTTTATTGGGGATTGATTCATAGTTTAGGGATTTTGGATAATTAATTGGAATTAAACCCTAACCTTATGTCTATTAATAGACTATTTTGTCAATTATAGAACGGTGAATCATTGTCCACCACAATTTCCCCTCAATATCTCCATCATACTATATTCCCCTCAATATTAATAAGAACAAGATAAATTCCTTTAAGTTATAAGGAATGTGAAGAAATCAAAGTAAATGAAGCATGATGATCAATCGACCATGCTAGAGGCTGGAATTTCATCCGTGTTGTTGAGAGATCAAAGGAGCATGTTTAGATCACTACTAGAGGGGACTTTCTTTAGGTCCTCTATGAAACAATGATACACCAATTAGGTTATATTAATCCACACCATCAATGAAGAATGATCTCAATATTTAGGTAATCTTTTTTATTGGGTTTTAAATTAATTTTATGTTAATGTGAAATGATTCTCTCTCTTGGTTTTGGAAAAATAATCTATCAATATAATTTGGAAAAATACTATTTGTCAAGTCATTCATGTCATGTACATTGAAAATAATCCTTTGAATCTAAAAAAGGTCAAGTTGGTCATATTTTTAATAGGAATGTTTTCTATGTTTGTAACCATTAGTGATGAATGATTATTATCAATTGAAACACACATGTATGAATGATTAGTGGGTGGGTCATATATCAACCTACAATTCATTAGTTATGTTTTTATATCACATGATATGATAATTTAGTGTATAGATATAATGATGTTAGAATTTTTTTCACAAGGTTGTTTGTGTACATGATCGTGTTATGATTTTTTCACATGGTTGTGTGTGGACATGATCATGTATAGCTTTTTCCATAAGATAATACATGAAAATGATCATGTATAACATTGTTCACATGATTTTGTGTGGACATGAGCACATACAGATTTTTTCACAAGGTTTTTTGTGGATATGCTCATGTATATCTATGTTCACATGATTTTTTATGGACATGATCACATATAGTTTTGTTCAAAATATTGTGCAAGGACATGATCAACTTTCTCTCTATCCACAATGTCATTATTTACCATTCTTATGCCACATTTATATATCACATGCCTATGAATATGTTGCATGGATCATGTTTATTATCTCTCACTCTTATTTCATGGTATATGTCTGATCATTTGAGTTTATAAGTCCTTTTTTCACGCCTTATAGATAAATATTATTGTTTAAACATATTTTTAGTATGATATTTCTCCCACGATTGGGTTTTCTCTTAATATAACCCTTGATGACATGTTTATGTTTTCCCTTACTGGGAATTTGAGCTCCCCCCATTCTTATATTTCCCTTAACTATTTTATGAATATGAGTATAACATATGAAAATTCTGTAAGGGAGTATAGTGTGGCTTTATTACGGGGAAATGTTCAAAGAGTTTCTTATTTAGTTGATCCTCAAAGAAACTAAACCTTCGATTCATGGGATTCTATTTTATTTGTGGGATATAAAGTTTATCTTATTGAAATTATGTAAAATAAAGATAAGTTCATCTCAATTTTTATCAAATAATTTTTTTAAAGAATATATTTTTAATATTATATTTAAGAGTACAAGTCTGGGGAACCAAAATCTCTACCTTGGTGAAAAATATAATTATGTGATGTTTCTCAAATAGTTCAACATGCTACCTTGCCATTACACATAGGAATTTTTTGGTACTATAAAGAGTATGAAAATAGAAAATAGGGGGTATAAATTTATTTTACTTGAAAATTATTTGAGTATAAAATAGTTTATAAAATTTGGTGGAAAAGGAAAAACAATTCAAAAATAATATATAAAATAGCGTTTGGGGAGTTTATGCACAAAAAAAAAGAACATAAAAATTATATAGTTTATCTGATCAATGTTATTCAATGCCTAATCATTGAAAACTCTCTAACTTAGTAATAGATGTGTAATAAACTAAAATAAAGTATTTTTAAATGGTACATACTGAACCTAGTCTTTTACAATGGATTAGACAAAAAATATTCTATTTACTTGAGTGCAATAAGAACCCAATATATTACAAGAAAATCCAATTATAACACGTTTATTTACTAGGTTAAATCAAAACCTAAGTTTAGAGTGGTTGTACATGGTCATACTAAATTTCATATACTAGAACCAAATAGGTATCACAAACAAAGATCGAGAAATGAAAATCATTTTGGGTAGGTGAATAAAATAAGAAAAATAATAAGGTTGAAGGAAACAAGAACATACAACAAAAGAGAAAATGAAAAAAAGTATGCAACACATAGTATTTATATGCTTCAGACAGGTTTTGGTCCTTGCATGTAAGAAACACCACCATATTAATTTATTATTATGAAAAAAAAGAACAAAAAATATACAATGGAGAAGATGAAACAGATTTATATTCACCCAGACCATAACAACTATCCAGCTAGAGGGACCTCATCACTCTAGGAGCCAAAAATGAACCCTTTCTCAAAGATGGTAATGTTCTACCTAGATCTGGATTGAATCTCACAAAAAAACCAAACACCAACTAAAAAAAGACAAAAAATATACAACATAACACTGAAGAAATGAAAAATGGAAACACAAGAAAGAGTAAAGTCCCTTTACTACTCTAAGTATCCTCAATAATGCTTATTGTAATGGGTTCTTAGATATTAAAGGATAGATAATTTATTGAAGGATTCATGTTCTAGATATATCTCACAAGGGATGAAATCTACAAAAGATATCTTCATTAGAATAGGTTTGTGGAAGCTATCGATGGAATCTCATAAGTTCCCTCTCTCTCAATTAATCTTCTCTCTTGAATAGGGAATAATAGAATACCAAATAACTTATAACTCAGAATTATGAAGACAATTGTGTAAGAAAACGAAGCGATTAAAAAAAAGTCATAATGGAGGAGTAGGAGATTTAGTTATCATTAGGCATAGAAAGTGAGGTAGGTTTGGTGGACATCTGAAGGAATGAAAAAGGATTATGAAGTATAACTAGTGTAAATTTTTCTGAATATCCATAAGGATGAATGAAAGAAGGTAAGCGGTTGGATGGAAAAGTATGGGGATCACTTCGGTTTTCTGAGGGAGAGAAAACTCACCCATAAACAAAAATCATAAAAAGAATAACCTCAGGATTGAGGTTAATCAATTGATTGAAGAAAAAGTTGAAGGAGTCTTAGGATCAATACTTGAGGATTGAGCCTGCCAAACATGGACCACCAAAAGAATGAAAACCCAAAAATAGTAATCCTACAAGAATAAGCCCACACAAAAGCAGTGTATATGATCCCAATGAACTAGAAATTCCCAAGTAGAAAACCAAATCAAAAATATTAAAAATAGATGTACATAATAATAATTAAAAAAATATTTTTTCATAGAATAAACTGATGTCAACATTTTAAATTGAAAATAAAAAAATATAATTTTACAAATCTCTACCTTTTAAAAATTAAATTTAAACCATAAAACATGTGATGTTCTTTCATTAATTATGCCATCCTACCAGTCTGTTTGGGTGTATTTTGATAAAAAACATTAGACTAAAAATATATAACAAACATAAATATCTCTTAGTATGTGCCTTAGTGGGACACATTAAACCCATACCACCCATTTACTACAATCATAATATTTACACAAGCTCAAAAATTTAACTAAATAATGAACATCATTAATCAAAATCTTATCCACATACTAACTATGTATATATTAAAGAAAAAGGTACTATAGATAACCCAAACACCTGAAAACAACAACAAAAATACTTCCTTGTAAGTTAAAATCAGTGAACATGAAAACAAAAAACAACTCAAAAAAACAAAATAATAAAATTTTGTAGATTAATAATCAACCAAAACCAAGAATCTGTCAAGAGAAAGATCTCCATGTAAGACTAAATGGATTAGATCAACCCAAAATCACCCCCTCTTTCACCGGGGCCCCTTAAAAATTCATGTTGGGATAGTACTAGGAACACAAAAAATATACAACAAAGATTATATTCCTAACACCAAAAAAGGGATACTAAACATGACTATAACACTTCTGATGTGTTGATACTAGGACATGATAAATTGGTCTGGGCCACACAATCCCTATCTTTAGAATCTAGATAGTATGTTTTAATATGTTAATTTCTACCACAATAAAAAAATGGATGATATTAAACAAGTTTTTTTCATTATGTTCATTATTATTATTTTGAAACTGACCCTTAACATGAATCAATTGATGTTTGGATTTTACCCCACTAAGATACTCCTCCAAGTCATGTGTTTAAAGATAATGGGATATAACAACTGAATTAACATATTCCAAATTTATATATTTTCTACCGTACATCATTAAATCCATTAATGTATTAAAGGAATCACCAAGAGAATTTAAAATAACTATGGACTGATCATATCTATCAACTCATACATCTATATTAGCTGATTCAAGAAGAACCTTACTAAAATCATCAAGAAGAAAAATAATAAAATAAATAGGGGTTATCTTGGAAATATAAAGGCACATCTTGTTATATAGTAATCTAAGAAAGTACATAAACATATATTGGGGTTTGATTTTAATCCATATATCCTTTTTAGTGGTTTTAGGAATATATTCACATATAAATTTGTCTCCTAAGGTCAACAGGGGAATGTAATGGTATTTTTTAAGAATTTTAGGGTTGACATCAACATAGTTAGTGGAAGACTATCTTTTATAAGATATAGTAACAATAAGTTTCTTGGGACCACAAAGGATGCCTTAATGTACACTATGTACAAGTATTGCATGTATTTTTACTCTCTAAGGATTAAATTCATTTTCACCATTAAACTTATCTATTTCTAATTTAACTAAAGACTTATTTAACTTGAAATAAAGGCTCTAAAAAAATTATTTGTGGGTGGAGGTGGTTAGACTGAATTTCACAGACCACAACTAAATGGGGATTAGAATAATTGATCATGAAATGAAAAAAAATTAGGGCTGGAGAAGAAAACAAGAAACAGAAACAAGTTAATGGAAATAATAACATATAACAAAAGGAAAATGCGGAAAAGTATAGAATATAGAGTATTTATGTTCTCCAAAATAGTTTTGATCCTACATTCATAGAAATAACACCACTATATAAATATATTATTTTACACAACAAAATAATAGAAGGAATACAACTCAGAATATGAAACAGAGAAAATCACATACAGGCCCCAAAAACTATCTGAGAACAGGGACTTCATCACTGTAGGAGACAACAATAAACCTTAGTTCGAAGATGATAATATTATCCCTCGAACTGGATAGACTCAAACATGAAACCTCAATACCGAATCAAAACAATAAGGAATATACAACACATCAATGATGAAACAAAAAAAAGGAAAGACAAGAAATTTTGTAGCCTTGATCCTATACCAAGAACTTGGGATAATACTCATCAGAATGGATAACTGGAGCTACTAGGGTTGAGAGTTCATTAAAGGATTCATATTCAAGATGGTTATCACAAGGTCCAAGCTCTCTACTAGATATAATCACTGAAAAATTAGGTGTAGAAGACATCAAGGGAAGTTTATAGGCCCTCTCTCCATGTAGTACTCTTCTCGCTAGAATGGGGAATAATGGAAGACAAAATAATTTATCTCTTGAAAGGATGAATATTACCATAGGGAAAGATGATGTGATATGACCATAGTCATAATAGAAGAGTACGTAACTCAGTTGGCATTAGGAACAACAAGTGAGGTAGGACCAGTGGACTGCCGAGGGTGCGTAGAAGGATTATAAAGAACATCTAGCATAAAAAATGTCAAATATCTATAGGGAATTATAGAAGAATATAAGATGATAGGTGGGAAATTAGGGGTATTATCCAAGTTGTATTAGGGAAATAAAAAACACTTAGAAATACAAAATCCCACAAAGTAGAGTTTCCTGAACGAGGGTAATCAATGATGGTAAGTGTTGGACTCCTCATGTATTAATCATGTTTTAATGATCACAAATCTCAATAATAATTACAAATCTTACTAATGATCACAAATATCCAAAATCTTATCAATCATGTGTATTTATGTTTCAAATTATCTCATTCTTGATAATGGATAAGCTCAATTCATTTTATGCATATTACTGTTTAAGTCTGAATACAGTTATTTTCCCAAGTTCAAGACACTATGAAGCTTGACACAGTAAGTCAGACACTGTGAGCAAGACACAGACACCGTGAACAAGAACACTGTGATGAAGTAGACACCGTGAAGCCTAAGTCTCAAACACTGTGACCAATGAGACACCGTGACCATGAGACACCGTGACACAGTAATCCTGACACCGTGAAGCAAGAAACTAAGAATAAACACCGTAAGCCAAACACTCTGTTTACCTAAGTGCCAGACACAGTTAGTAAGACACAGTCATCAAAGCACCATGAATCCAGAAACTATGTGCAAGGCACCAGAAGAGAGAAACCGTAAGCAAGACACCATGACAATGAGACACCGTGAAGGAGACACAATTAAGGAGACACCGTGATAAGGAGATAAAGTTAAGAAGACACTGCTTTCATAACATACTGCGACACTATTTCTTAACCTATTTTGTCATATTTCAATTTAACTTTTTAACGGTTATATTTGAAGTCTTTAATGAACTAAAATAATTAATGTTTCTTTGTAGACATAGTACGAGGTAGGAGGTACGACACATATGGAACCTATCAGCTAACCCTCATGCATTCGAAGATAAAGAATGCAGAGTGTCCAAGAGCAAGCAATATATACAACAACACAAGAAACGTGAGTGCACTGTACTTAATAGAAAAGCAATCCTGAGCATAACTGCGAAGAACACATTTTAAGATCTAAAAAATAAAGCATTGTCTCATGAATGAAATTCAACTTACTAAAGAACACATGAAGAATTCAGAGAACATCTTTACTCGTGAAGAAAAAAAGCTGAATCGCGACACTCTGTTCTTCAACACAAAAACCAGAGAAGGACTCAGAAGCATTTTTGTCTTATCCAAGGAGTCCAGAGATTCACTGCTAATCACTATAGCATTCTTAACTCAAATCTACTCTCTCTATCAGTGATTTATTTATTTTACTTTTGAGTAGTGTGTATACTCTGTATATTTTACACACACATTGACTCCTATGCTGAACTAGATGATTTAAAAATCCTCACACCAAATTCTTTACCCTTGTTTACCCACAAAAACTATGGAAGAGGTCCCTGTGTGGCCTAGTCATTATTCTGTTTACCCATGAAAACTGTGGAAGAGGTCCTTGCATAGCCTGGACAGTCCATGTACTATTGTTAACCCCAATCCAGGGTGTGGATCAGAGTATATTTATATAAACTGATTGGTGGCAAGTGATCACCAAGTGGAGTGGATTAGGTCTTGGCTTGAGACTGAACTACTTGTTTTATATCCACTATGCTATTTAAATTTAGTCTACTCTGTTTTATTACTTTACTGCATAATCTAGAAAAACACTAAATTCACTTTGATAGTCAGTCTTGGAAAAAAGTTATATCTGATTTGTCTTATTAGGATATCTTCAAAAGTAATTTTAATAATACCAATTAAGATTACTGAGAATTAATCAATATTCTAAGAAGTCGTTTAAATAGTAAAACTCTTATAATAGTATAACCTTGATTAACTGGGATGTATCTATTTTTGGGGAAATCATTATTTGTAAAAATAATATCTTTTAAATAGAAATTTTTATATAGTAACTCAATTCACCCCTCCCCTCTTGAGTTAACTACTCCGACCAACATTTGGTATCAGAGGTTATTTTATTAGGACATTGTGTAATATTATTCAACTGTGATTGTAGTTTTACTTTAAAGATCTGTAAATTTATTTTAATTCTAAATTTAATGCTCTTTTAAAGTAATTTTTTAGTATGGAAAATAGATTGGAAGGTGATGCAACTAACAGAACACCATTCTTTAATGGAAAAAACTATTCTCAATGGAAAATTAAAATGAAAATGCATCTAGAGAGTATGAGTTTTGAAATCTGGTCATCCATTATAGATGAATACAAACTTTCTGTGACTGATAGAATTACATGGGATGAACCTACCAAACTTTCTTACAAAAATAATTGCAAAGCTATGAATGCCTTGTACTATTCCTTAGGAGATGAAGAATTTAATAGGATTTCTGCTTGTAAAACTGCCCATGAAATTTGGGACACCTTTTCTGTCTCACATGAAGGCACATCTAGTGTAATGTAATTGAGACTTAATACTTATACTATAAAATATGATAATTTCAAGATGAAACCTGATGAGACTATTTCTGACATGTATCTTAGGTTCAATGAGATTGTCAACACAATGATCTCTCTTGGAAGAGAAGTCACTACCAAAGAACAGATCATGAGAATACTTAGGTGTTTACCTAATAGATGGAGGGGAACCTCTATCTCAATTAGAGAATCATGAGACATCAGCAAGCTACCTATAAATTAACTCATTGGGAAAATGATGATGTATTATGAAGAGATGAAAGTCATCAAAGAAGAGGAGGTTGAACCAAATAGGAAATATGTTGCATTCAAGACCTCCCTCTCGAAGCACAAAGACAAAGGAAAACTGGAAGCTTCTGTAGAAAGTTCCACCACTAAACAATCATCACCAGACAGTGATGAGGAGATGGCTCAACTGTCCAGAAGATTCAAACAATTTTACAGAAAGAAGAACTCTTTCAAAAATCCTAACTTCAAGGGAAAGTATAATCCAAAAGGAAACTGGAAAAAGGACTGGAAGAGAAGTGACAAAACTGATGAAATTGTATGCTATGAATGTAAGCGAAACAGACAAATAAAAGATGACTGTCCAAAGATCAAGTATAAGAGGAAGTATGAAGATAATTACAAGAAGTACAAAAAGGCAATGAAAGTAACTTGGAGTGCCTCTGAGGATAGTTCAAGCGACTCAGAGACATCACATGATGAACAGGCTAACAAAGCCAATATGTGTTTTATGACGAACACATCTGAGGTAACACTAAACTCTTCTTTGCATAATTCATACTATTATGAAGAGGAAAGTGACTCTGAACATATGACTAATAAAGAAATGTTTGAATATTGAAACATGCTTAAAGAGACATGCAGTGAATTAAAAGATAAATATAAATCATTGAAGAAACAATATGCTCTCATAGCAAATGTTAAATCCGAACATACTACTGAAAAGGAGAAAAATGCCCAACTTCTCAAAGAAAACAATTAACTAAAAATCTCTAATGAGCAATTAAAAAGTGACTTAGAAAAGTTTAATAATGGAAAAAATACCCTTACACAAATGCTAGGAAAACATATTGCCCCAAATACAACACTGGAATTGGTTATCAACTTGGTAAAAGAAACCTTGGTAGAATAAATTTTGTTTCAAATTCTAGGACATATAATTTTGTTCCCAGTTCTGGACATAGCTCAACTATCTCGAGTCATGATACATATTCTTTTGTTTCAAGTTTTTTTGGACCAAATAGAGTTTATTTTTCAAATACTTTACATAATGCTTATAGGAAACCTATGAGACAAATATGGGTTCCTAAAGCACTTATTACTAATGTTACTGGACCCAAAAAAGTATGGGTACCAAAATCTGTCTTTGCTTGAACATGTTATAGGAAAGATGCTTGAAAAGATCCTACAAAAATCTATGGTACTTGGACAGTGGGTGTTCAAGGCACATGATAGGAGACTACTCATGCTTCAAGAATTTGATAAAAGTAGATGGAGGACATGTCACATTTGGTGACAATGCCAAAGGGAATATCATTTTCTTAGGCCAGATTGGTAACTCTGATTCGATTTTAATTTCTAAAGTACTATTTGTTAATGGTCTAAAATATAATTTTCTTAGTATCTCACAATTTTGTGATGATTGATATCATGTTAAATTTGAAAATTATGCATGTAATGTCCTTGATTCTAAAGATAAATTAGTATTTTCTGCATCAAGGAATGAAAATGTTTATTTTGTTAATTTAGATTCTTTATCTTCTCAACATGTTTCATGCTTAAGTGTATTTAATAAAGAATCTTGGATCTGGAATAGGAGACTAGGACACTGTAATGTTCACTCCCTTAGAAAGTTAACTAGAAAAGTCCTAGTTAAAGACTTACCCAAACTTGAGTTTCCAAATGAAGAAGTGTTTAATCCTTATCAAAAGGGAAAACAACACAAAATCTCTTTCAAAACAAAGAAAGAAGTTTCTACTTATCAACCTCTCGAATTGGTTCACATGGATTTGTTTGGACCATCTATAGTTTCTAGTTTAAATGAGAAGCACTATGTTTATGTTCTAGTAGATGATTTTTCTAGATATACCTGGACTGTTTTCATGGCTCACAAAATTGAAGCCTTCTCTTATTTTACTAAGTATTAAAAGTCTTTAGAAAACCTTAGTGGCCTTAAAATCAAATCTTTAAGAAGTGATCATGTCCGTGAGTTTGAAAATCAAGAGTTTGAATCCTTTTGCTCACAAAATGGTTATAATCACAATTTCTCTGCCCCTAGAACACCTCAGCAAAATGGTGTTGTAGAAAGAAGAAATAGAACTTTTCAAGAAATTTCTAGAATAATGCTTAGTGAATATGACATACCTATTTACTTTTGGGCTAAAGTTGTTAATACAGCATGCTACATAATCAACAGAGTCTTGATTAGACCAATTCTCAAAAATACCCCGTATGAAATCCTAAATAATAGGAAGCCTAAGGTTAATTACTTTAGAGTTTTTTGTTTCAAAGTCTTTATTCTCAACACTAAGGATAATCTTGACAAATTTTCATCCGAAAGTGATGAAGGAATTTTCCTAGGTTACTCAATTTCAAGAAAAGCTTATAGAGTATTCAATAAGATAACTAAATGTGTGGAAGAATCTGTCCATATCAAGTTTGATGAAATAGATCCACATGAGCCTAGAACCATCCTAGAAAATCTGGAGGATGATGTATCAAATTTGAACATCAACTCAAAATTCTCAAATTCCTTTGGGAAAGAATCTGTGAAAACTTCCAATTATGGATATCCTATTCAATCGAGTCATAATGAACCAGAATCTATTGATGTTAATAGCGCATTATTAAATAGGTATATAGATGAGGATGTCTTTTTTGAACAACCTCCTAGATTTACAAACCCTCATTTTTCAAATCATATTTTTAAACTATCAAAAGCTTTATATGGTTTAAAGAAAGCTCCAAGAGCTTGGTATGACAGATTAAGTACTTTTCTAATTTCCAAAGGTTTTACAAAAGGAATAGCTATTCCTACCCTCTTTATAAAAAGAATTTATAATGATGTTTTAGTAGTTCAAATCTATGTAGATGATATTATTTTTGGATCTTCAAAAAATTCATTATGTATTGATTTTTCTAAAATGATTCAAAACAAATTTGAAATGAGTTTAATGGGTGAACTAAAATTCTTTCTTGGATTTCAAATCTTTCAAAATAATGATCGAATTGTTTTAACTCAAAGTAAATAAAATAAAGATCTTGTAAAACGTTTTGGATTGGATAGATCTAAAAGTAGTGACACTCCCATGAGTTCCACCTATAATTTGGATCTTAATAAAGATGGAAAATCTGTTTATCAAACCACTTATAGAGGAATGATTGGAAGTCTACTCTACTTAACTACTAGCATCCTGATATTACGTTTAGTGTGTGTATTTGTTCTCATTTTCAAGAAAATCCTAAAGAATCTCATTTAAATGTTGTAAAGAGAATTTTCAAATACCTCAAGCACACACCCAATCTAGGACTGTTATATCATAAAGAACAATCATTTGAACTAGTTATTTATTCTGATACTGACTTCAGTGGCTGTAAGTTAGATAGAAATATCACCTCTGGAACATGTCACCTTTTAGACAAGTCACTAGTATCATGGTGTTGTAAGAAAAAAAATTCTGTTTCATTATCTACTGCAAAAGCTAAATACATAGCTGCTGGAAGTTGTTGTGCACAAATTTTTTGGATGAAACACACTTTACTAGATTACGGTTATCAATTCAGACATGTAACAATAAATTGTGACAACACAAGTGCTATTAAAATTTCAAAAAATTCTGTTTCACATTCTAGGACAAAACATATTGATGTAAGACAACAGATCATTATCAAAAAGGTGATATTACCTTGGAATTCATTGGTACTAAATATCAACTTGCTGATATATTCACTAAACCATTAAATTTTGAGAGAATAGATTACATCATACATGATCTTGGCATGATCAATTACAAATAGATATCTTACTTGTCTTACTATTCAATATTTTACTATATTTTAATTTACTGTTTCATGTTCACTGTTTCTTGGTTAATGTGTCTCATATTTACGGTCTCATAATTAGAAATTTCTATTCACGGTCTGTAATTTACCATCTCACCCCGACCGAATAGTTTACTTACTGTCTCACCATGACAGAACAGACCATTCACTGTCTCACCATGACGACCACTGACTGTCTCACTGTGATGACCATTTACCATCGCACTATAACGACTATTCACGGTCTCACCGTGAAAATCATTTATGCTTTTCTTTTAACCCATATCACGGTAATTCTTTTTTCACCTCCTTTACTTTCCCACGTTTTTTATTTTTATGACGTTTGACATTCCCAAATGATAAAACAAAAGGGTTTCACTCGGTTCTTCACCCGGAACTTCTCCTACTCACTATTACCGAACCCTTTCAACCTTGCAACCCTATCTCTCTCGACCTTCGGTAAATTCCAAGGATGAAGAATCCATCTTCATCCACACCTGAGAAGCGCAGATCAAAGAAAAAGAAGATACCACCGAAGCTGGCGCATGAAGGACCCTTGAATCCAAACCTAGTAAATCATACTATCGTTCCTGAAAAAGAAGTTTTCCCTGAGTGGCTTTTGTCCAGCAAGTCTTTGGTTTTAAAAATTTTAAGAGAACAAGGCTGGATCGAATGGTTCTCAAGGAAGGATAGACCTATTTATCCGAGGTTGGCAGCTCAGTTTTATCAGTATGTACAGTTTTCTTTTGATGCTGGTGAAAGCTATGTTGTGAAGAGCTGAATTAATGGCCAAAGATGCTCCTTCTCATTGAGGTTGTGGGTGGCATGTCTTAGGATACCTCACAAAGGAATTTTTGATGATTATCAGAGAGATAACACACCTACAACTGATTTATTTGACATGGAAAATGAACTAGAAACCCTAACTGAAAATGGAACCAAGAGAAGGGCCATAGCTGCCGAACTTGATGGGGAAACAAGGTTGTTGTTTAAATTTGTTCAAAATCTGGTTAGCCCGAGGAAAGGTGACTTTTCTATATTGAAGTACCAAGATGTGTTCCTGATTCATCTTATTAATAATGGACACAAAATTAATATATGAAAGTACATCATTCACCATATGTGTGAATTGATCAAGGTCACATCCAAATCCACCTCTCTGTTTTACTCTAGGCTGCTTTCAGCGATGCTTGTTGCAAAAGGAGTAGTTGGACCCAATGAAGAAGTAATTATGGATTTTAAATATTGTTTATCTAAACCTACCATTAAGAGGATGAAAATAAACTAGAACCCCTGGAAGAAGGAATGAGTTGATGATAATGATAAGCTTTATGAGAAGTATAATCCTGTGGATTATCTAACAAGACCAAAGGACATTTCTGATCCTGGTTTGGAACAAGATAAAGTTGTTGATTATTTAGAAGATGAAGAAGAAGAGGAAGAGGCAGCTAAAGTACCACATAAAGAAGAGGTAGATAAAGTACCAGATAAAGAAGAGGCTGGTATACCTCATAGGGAAGAAGTTGTTGTCGAGGAAGAAAGGCCTATTATTCCTCCTGTTGTTCTTAAAAAAGAACCTCCTGCCCCTAGAGTTGATATCAATCTAAAAATACAACCCGAGACTAGTAAAGAACCAGGTGTGATAGAATCTGACCAGCAAGTCATAGAAGAACCTGTTCTAGAACTCCCTATTATAGAAGAAACAAATATGGAACCACTCCCTGTTAGGAAAGATGAAAATCTGGAAGAAATCCCTACTATGAAAGAAGCAACTCAAAAAGAACTCCCTACTATCCAAGAAGCTAATCTGGAAGTCCTTCCTATGGAACACTCTGTTCCTGAGATAATACCCTATGTTGAAGAGAGGATAGAGATATCCTTTAGATTGGCTAGGCAAGAAATGGCTGAGGAAATTAGAGATGAACCAGTGGATTTAGAATAAGTACCTTAGCCTCAAGGTCCTGAAAAGGAAGAAATTATTGAGGGGGAGGAACCTCAAAATCTTGAGACTGGTGAAGCTGAGTCTATTGAAGAATCTCAACCAACTGAGTCATATTCGGTGGACGCTCAGTATAAATTCCCTATCTTTTATGATGAGAGTGAATCTCAACAGGTTATTATCGCTGGGATTGATCTTTATTATTTGTTTCAACTGAAATCTATCACATACATTGCACCTGAACCTGAAGCTCAACCTGAACCTAAACCTCAACCAGAACCTCAACTTGATCCTGCACCTGTACCACTTCCTGCACCTGCACCTTTTCCTGAACAACAATATTTTTTCAGTAAATATGATTTGAAAGTCTTTGGAGACACTATCTTGGCTGGAGTTGAGAAACTCATGTCCTCTCAACCTCATCTTGTGACCAAACTGAGTCAGGAAGATGCCTCACTGCTTTTAGAAAAGATTATCTGGCACATTCAACCCAAGATGATTCATGAAATTCAAGAATTAAGGGTTGAAAACAAGTTGCTCAGTAATGAAGTTGCAACTCTGAAAAGCATGGTTGAAGACCTCCAGAGAGAATTTCATTCCAGATCAGAGCCTGCTCTCGCTTCTCCCGAACCTACTGTTTCTCATATTTCTAGAGATATTGTGTCCCAAATTCATCCATACCTCTTATTATTTGATGAAAATATTGGAGAAAGGCACAATAACATGTTGCAACACATTGAGAGAGCTTGTGGAGAACCTTAATAAGCTCACTGATGAATATACTGGTTGTCTTCAAAAGGTCCTGAAACAGCTCAAGTATCTGACCATAACTGTCAAAGCTTCTACTTCCTCTGGTCAAACCTCTACTCCTTCTTTGGATAGTTATCTGCTTAGATCTATAGTCAAGGAAGAGATTCAGAATTCCTTCAGTGGCTTTGATATGGATCTCTTATCTGAAGTTGTTAAGAATAGTGATAGAGTGCTTGACCTGGTTCAAATTCACTCAAAAATTTCCAATGATACCCAATAGGAGATCTCTAAGAAAGTGGACTTCTATTTCAATCGTATTTTCTCTAAGACTGATATGACTAATCACTTCAAATATCTAGTAGAAAAATCTGAGAATACCTCCTATGACTTAGGGCTTCAAAACCCAAGTCCAGAAGCTCACTGAATTTACCAGATTATTGGACAAGTTCATGGAAAATAAAGAAGACTTTGAAAAGGCCATGTAATATGGTGGAGAAATTATTGCAGACTTCATCAAACTTCCGAGACCATATCTCCATGTCTAGAGTACTACAATTTTTGCTCCAGTAACTGCTCCTCTCAGACCTAGACTACCTAATTTTACCTCTTCCTTACCCTCAACAACCATGTCTCTTGGCCAGGCTCTTAGTCAGATTAGGCCTATCATTCTTGACCACCAACGGACCAGATCTTCTACGGCTCCTACTTTGGATCCCTCAATCTTCAAAGGTCTCCCTTTACCTTCTCTATCAACCACTTCTATGCCTTCTTCTATATCAGCAACTACCCCTATGGCTTCCTCTTCTACTACTGATAAAGGCAAAGATAAGTCCAATCCCTGAAGAAGACCAGTGACTACTATTTTTTTTATGGGGATGTCATTGATTTTTTGTATTTCTAATGAATGTTGTCTTATTAACACTCTCAATGCCATATGCACTGTTTGCCCTCTATTTTTTCTACCTTTTGATAATCCCAAAAGGGGGAGAAAAAGTGAGAAGTTATCTGTTATTCTAGATATTATTTTATTTATTCTAGATGTTATTTTATTTTCTCTGTAGCTGCATTCAATTTACCCTTTAACTATACTTGATTTTTGATCATCATAAAGAGGGATATTGTTAGAATCCTCATGCATTAATCATGTTTTAATGATCACAAATGTCAATAATAATTACAAATCTTATTAATGATCACAAATCTCACCAATCTTATCAATAATGTGTATTTATGTATCAAATTATCTCATACTTGATAATGGAGAAGCTCAATTCATTTTATGCATATTACTGTTTAAGTCTGAATACAATTATTTTCCTAAGTACAAGACACCGTGAAGCTTGACATAGTAAGTAAGACACTGTGAGCAATACATAGACACTGTGAACAAGAACACTGTGATGAAGCAGACACCGTGAAGCCTATGTCTTAGAAACCGTGACCAATGAGACACCATGACCACGAGACACCGTGAAGCAAGACACTAAGAACAGACACCGTAAGCCAGTCACTCTGTTTGCCTAAGTGCCAGACACATTTAGCAAGATACAGTCATCAAAGCACCATGAATCCAGAAACTATGAGCAAGGAAACGGAAGCCAAAAACCATAAGTAAGACACCGTGACAAGGAGACATCGTGAAGGAGAAATAGTGAAGGAGACACCGTGACAAGGAGATACCGTGAGGAAGACACCGTTTTCATAACATAATGTGACACCATTTCTTAACCTATTTTGTCATCTTTCAATTTAACTTTTTAATGGTCATATTTGACATCTTTAATGTACTGAAATAATTAATGTTTCTTTGTAGACATAGTACGAGGTACGAGGTACGTCACATATGGAACCTATCGGCTAACCCTCATGCATTCGAAGATAAAGAATGCAGAGTGTCCAAGAGAAAGCAACATACAAAACTACGCAAGAAACATGAGTGCACTGTACTTAATAGAAAATAAAGCCTGAGCATAACCGCAAAGAACACATTGCAAGATCTTAAAAAGAAAGAATTGTCTCATGCATGAAATCTGACTCTACTGAAGAAAACACAAAGAATTCAGAGAACATCTTTACTCGTGAAGAAAAAAAGCTGAATCGCGACACTCTGTTTTTCAACACAAAAACCAGAGAAGGACTCAGAAGAATTTTTGTCTTATCCAAGGAGTCCAGAGCTGCACTTCTAATCTCTAAATCATTCTGAACTCATATCTACTCTCTCTATCAGTGATTTATTTATTTTTCTTTTGAGCAGTCTGTGTAATCCGTATATTTTACACACACACTGACTCCTGCACTGAACTGGAGGATTTCAAAATCATCACACCAAATTCTTTACCATTGTTTACCCACAAAAAATATGGAAGAGGTCCCTGTGTGGCCTGGAAATTATTCTGTTTACCCAGAAAAACTGTGGAAGAGATCCCTGAGTGGCCTGGACAGTCCATGTACTGTTGTTAACCATGATCCAGGGTGTGTATCAGAGTTTATTTATATAAAATTCTTGGTGGCAGGTGATCACCAAGTGGAGTAGATTAGGTCTCGGGTTGAGACTGAACCACTTGTTTTATATCCGCTGTGCTATTTAAATTTAGTCTACTCTGTTTTACTGCTTTACTGCATAATCCAGGAAAACACTAAATTCACTTTGATAGTTAGTCTTGGAAAGAAGTTATATCTGATTTGTCTTAGTAGGATAACTTCAAAAGTAATTTTAATAATACCAATTAAGATTACTAAGAATTAATCAATATTCTAAGAAGTAGTTTAAACAGTCAAACTCTTATAATAGTATAACCTTGATTAACTGGGTTGTATCTATTTTTTGTGAAATCATTATTTGTAAAACTAATATCTTTTAAATAGAAATTTTTATATAGTAACTCAATTCTCCCCTCCCCTCTTGAGTTAACTACTCTGACCAACAGTAAACACCGAAGGAGCATCGGGATCAATCCACGGGGAGTGGCCCGACCAAAAAATTACAACAAAAAGCCTAAAATCCTAGAAAAAAAGAAATCCTATAAGAGCAGACTCTCATAGAATGTTATGACCTAACCTTTTTGAATAATATTTGTTTCTTGATAAAATGTGTGTTATAATATTTTGTACTTAACAAAACAATATCTCTTTATTAATGAAGTGAGTATAATTTGAAATGTGACCATCGGGTTTCAACTGTTATATGACCATTGGTGAATTATGATCATTGTTCATTATGACTATTGGGAACTATACGCTTAATACTAATTTTAATGTTATAAGTAGAAATGAAAAAGGATAATTAATGTTGAAGGGATAAATAATGGCCTCAACCAGTAGAGTCATGTCATAATAAACCTATTTATAAAAACATTAGGGGAAGGTAGCATCACTAGGATTCTATATTGATCAATCCCAAGTTGAGCTTCAACAAGTAAAGATAAAACTAAATCACCTACATGATAAGTTCAAGATAGTGGAAATTACCACTCGGGTGATGTTAGCTGAGCTGCCCCATGAATCTATCACCATTGGACACCTTAACCTTATGTCATATATAGGTGTTATAAGGGGTTAAGTGTCTCTACCCTAGTAACTTAAAAATTCAATTCCTTTGTATAAATAAAATTGTTTTTCAATCAATTCAGTTTTAAGAATAGTTTTTCTAAACAAATTTAGATGGAATTTAATAAATTGATTTTTCAGACATAAATTTTACTTTCCATAAAAGATATAAATATTTAAAATAATTTAATATATTATTAATTATAATTATTTTAATTAAATAGTGTGATAAAAACACTCTTATTTAATTATAAATCATAAAATATTTTTTTCAATTGTCAGATATTTCACCATGTATTTTCAATCCTCTATTATTTTTAATAAATAAAGTTTTTTATATTTAAAAGTTAAAATTAGCATATATATAGAATTATTATGATAAAATAAATATCATTTTTGAAATCATCATGTCAAAATTAGGTTAGGGTTAATTTATGAGAATTTTCTAAAATACTTTATTTTTTCATGAATAGTAAAAATATAGTTTGAGTTTTTCAGAATGTCTAATGACATCATAATTACATAATAATGATTTACTATCTAATTAACCAAAATAAATGACTTAAAATATGTTATTTTATTAATTTCAAGTATTTTTATATATTTTAATCAATTTATAAATATATAATTTACTTTCCAAATTCTAAAATGGAAACTATAACTTTTAAAATGTTATTTTGTGAAAACTTTAATTTTCCTTTAAAAAATAAGTAATATAAAGTTATATTCAATTATTGTGGATTAAAATGACATAAAATATGATCCATGTATCTAATACTATGGTCAATCCCATGGTTTTTCATTTACCACTACCTTGGTGTCCAAGGCCTTTATTTAAAAATTAAGAAACAAATCCTTCAGTTTTTCTATAAATACCCACCCATTTCTCTATTTTATTTCATTATTAATTCATTATACAAAAATCATGGATATTTTTAACTCAAAATGATTCATCCCAAGGTTTCCTTAAGTCCTCAATGTCCCAATCATCAAATTTTAGGAGTTACTCTTCAAGGTAAGTGAAATATCCTTCTTTTCTCGTCATTTCAAGAACATCTTTTTGTATATGTCTTCTGAATGTTGTGGTCACTCTATTTTATATACTTTTTATTCGTTCCATTACTAAAAGATGATATTTTATAAATGTTATACCCTTATCCCCCCTCCTTTTACTCTTTTATAAATCCACGTTTTATACCTGTCACATTTCCGATTTTACTTCACAAAATTTCTCCCTTCTCATCAAGAAAATCCCTTTAATTTTACATTTCTGAATACCCAAAACTCTTTATTTTCTAGGGGTATTTAAAAATATTTAAAAAATATTTATTTTATTTTGTAAATTACATACATAGAACCCTCATTTATTTTCTGGGTTTTATAAATTACATAATGATCATGTTTTTAAAGCACTTTTGAAATGACAAGATTTTGATATGAAACCCATTTTCTTTTATTCTCTATGATATATTTATGAAATGATTTATTATGATCTATGTGGATCAAATGAAAATTAATACATATGAAGGTTCTGCCTTTATAGTGCGCCAATTCATTGGGTAAAGAATTTAATATCTAGAGATGACATGTTTTACTATACCTTGGTGAATAACCTTGGTAATTTTTATGACACCTCAGTGAAAAAACATGGTGATATGCTTATCAATGACTCATTTAAATGTTTTAACCACATTTACAAGCTATTATTCATTTTATTATTATTATATGAACCTTTATCATTCATTATCATATTGACTCATGTTCTTATTGAATTTATCATGATCACATGTAAATTGTTTCCCTTTCTTTCCCTTATTGGTCCTTATGCTCACCCTTTCCTTTGATGTATGTCCCTAGGTTATGAGATATGGTAATTTTAATTAGTATGAACCTATTAAGAATACTTTCAAGTGGATTAAATAATGTTTTAATCTTTCATGTATTATGTACCTTATTTCCTAGAAACTAAATTTTAAAAGATCCTATGTTTGTACCATGTAAATGAAGAGTTATGTAATAAAATGGCAGGATGCCATAGTTGGTATCAAAGGATGGTTTAGCTATTTTTTGGAAATTATGATTTAAAAAATTTATAATTAACCATATATAAAGTTTAAATATATGAAAATATTATGGTATTTTGGTGAAATATTAATATTAGTGGGTTTTTAACTGATAAATCCATGTTTGGATACGAATAAGTAGATGTGGATCTGGTACAAAAGTATTTAAGGGTAAAACATGAATAATATTCTTTGATCTAGACACTAATGGGAACTGGTGCATGACAACAAGACTTAATGCACTCCTTGTTTGACACTACCATGTGATAGGTTTGGTTAATCAAAAACTATTTATGAACCATTATGAAGTATTTATAGAAAATGTTATTGTTGTTAATGAATAACATATTTAAACATGATGTTTTAAGAAAAAAAAATTAATTTAGAATAATAATATTAATAAATGAAACACATTTCTCACTAATGTTTTATTCTTTTAGAAAATAGTGGGATATAGGAGGAATTGTGTAAATTGTGAGTGTAATAGACCATGCACTGACAACCCTTATATGGAAGATGGAAAGGAAAACTTCATGAAAATGATGAATTAACTAACTTGAGTAATGAAAAATAACTTGAATCAAGCTGAGAGACAGGATTCACCTCAAAGGGAAGAAATTTATGTTGAGTCCATTATGCATTAAATACCACCATGTTTCAATGTATCTACTGATCTGTTGATTGTTAAACAATGGACAATATCTATAGAAAATATCTTTCATGTACTCAGTTGTTTATAATAAGAGAAAGTTACCCTGGATATGTACTTCTTAGAGGGAGAATCTGATCAGTGGTGGAAACTGATTAAAAAAACTAAGACAAGAAGGGAGATTAAAGAAATGGAGTGACAAGAGTTTATGGGAAACTTTTTTAAAAAATATTTTCCCCACTTGATGTAAACAAAAATGGAGAAGGAATTACTAGAGTTGAAGCACAAGAAAAATTAATCCATAGGAATCTATGATATGAACTTTACAAGTCTTTATCATTACACATGCAACTTTTTCATGGATCCTAATAGAAAGGTTGATATATGGACTAAGACCCCATATACAGAATAACCTAGACAATCGAGACTATGAAAACTATGAGGATATAGTGTGAAATGCAATGAAGGTTGAACTAGAGTTTAGAGAGATGCAATGGACCCATATATTGAATTAAAATAAGAGATCAATGTATCTAAGCCTAGGGAGTAACTTTGATCACATAAGATGAGGAAATGAAGTAAAAATTTCCACATGAAAAAATATGGGAATAAGAATTTGTGGAACTAATTTCTCAGGAGAGGTAAATTTTACAAGGGTGGAAGAGATGTCCATATTTCTCAAAACTATTGTAGTGAGGTATAACCTAAACTTCTCAAAACTAACAAAAAAGGTAAGACAATGTAGGCCAGACCTGAAATCTAATGTTTCAAGTGTGTACAACTTGGATACTTTTCCAATCACTATCCAAAACTAAATTTAATGGAGGGTAATTACTATCAAACTCAACATAGGTCAAGGTATAAAGTTTAGGATTTTTCTATCATCGTAGCTGAAGTTGAAGCTCCAAATGATGTGGTGGTAGGTACTCTTGTTTTTCACTCAAAGATAGTAAGGACTTTGTTTGATTCTGGTTCTAAGAATTCCTTTATTTCCTACAAGTTTGCAAAGAATATAGATTAAGTACCTAAACTTCCATAATTAGAGTTATCAGTCAAGACTCCTAGAGGGATTATCCAAGCATCAATAGTGTATATAAACTCTAGTGTTCAGTTTGGTGATCATAATCTCATCGCAAATCTAGTTGTAATTCCTATGCTATAATTCAACATCATACTAGGGATGGAGTATCTATCAAAGTATAATGCTAAGATAAAGTGAATAAGTAAAGAAATCTTAGTAGTATTGAATGGAAAACCTACAGTTGTTTTCAAATGAGAGATATCATGACATGATATATTTATAGAACAACCTCCCATAGCTTTATTTATGGAAATGATTTGTGAAGATGAAGAAGGTAATGAAAGTGTATGAATCGAGAATTTTCCCATCATTTAGGAATACATTGATGTATTTACAAAGGAGTTACCTAGACCTTCCTTAGAAAAAAAGGTAAAGTTCACCATTGAACTCATTCCTGGATCCAATCCAATATCAAAGACCCCATATAGAATGAAAAATATGGATCTAGATGAATTAAAGAAACAAATTCAATATATTTTAGAGAAAGAGTTTATCTGACAATGTGTGTCTCCTTGGGGAGAACCTATTCTCTTAGTAAAGAAGAAGGATAGATCAGCATGGCTATGAATTTATTATATAGAACATAACAGGATTATAATGAAGAAAAAGTACCCTCTTAAAAGGATTGATGATTTATTTGAACAAATTTGTGGGGGTCAATTCTTCTCCAATATTGATCTTTGATCTGGTTATCATCAATTTATGGCAAAGAAAGAAGATATTCTAAAGAACGCCTTCCTATCAAGGTATGGTCTTTATGAGTTTTTTGATATTCCCTTCAAATAGACTAATGCACTTTCAATTTTTATGGATTTGATGAATAGAGTATTTGAGGATAACCATGATAACTATTTGTTATTTTTTATTGATGATATTATGATATATTCCAAAATTTGTGAGGGGAATGAGGATCATATAAGGGTTATATTAGAAACACTGAGGAAGGAGAGGCTCTTTGGAAATTTTAGAAAATGTGAATTTTTGTTACAACAAGTTTCTTTCTTGGGTAACATTATAACCAATGATGAAATCTCAGTTGACCCTTCCTAGAAAAGGGTTATGGAGGAGTGGAATCATCCTAAAAAAATAAATGATATTCATAGTTTCCTTGGTTTAGCAGGATATTAGAAAAGGTTTTTGAAAATAAATTCACAACTTTCTAATCCACTAACCAAGTTAACTCGAAATGGGGCTAAGTTCATCTAGAAAAAGGAGTGTTAAGAAAGTTTCCAAGAGCTGAAGAAGAGATTGTTTAATGAAACTATGTAACTATAACCTCTATCAGAAAAGGATTTTTTATTTTTAACAATTCATATCTGAAAGGGATTGGGTGAATCCTCATGAAAAATGACAAGGTAATGTCTTATGCATCTCGATAGTTAAAGCCTCATGAGATGAATTATCCTATGCATGACCTGGAGATGGTTGTGATTGTTTTTTATATGAAGATATGGTGGCACTATCTTTATGGGGAAAAATTTAATATATACACATACCAATAAATTTTAAAGTATATTTTCACAAAAAATTAATTGAACATGCGACATATAAGATGGTTGGAACTTCTTAAAGATTATGAATGTTCAATTCATTATCATCTCACAAGAGCAATAAAAGTCCCTAATTAATTAAGTAGGAAAGACCTTGTTGTGATGGAAATGGTGATGATTAAAGGAGATACTTTGATTAAAGACCAAATAAAATTGGAAATGAGTATCATGAGAGAAGGTACATCATCAATACTATCCCAAATGATTTATCAAACATCATTACTAGAGAAGATTAATAAATCTCAAAGAGAATATCATTTGTTCCAAAATAATATAGAGACTATGAAGAACAAGAATATTCTTAATTTAAATATTAAACAAGAAGGGGTATTGAAATTTTGTACAAGGCTACGTGTTCCATCTATTACATAAATGAATAAGGAGATGATAGATGAAACTCATAGCTCTATATTCTCTATACATCTTGGAATCAATAAAATGTATAGGGACCTTCATGATCATTATTGGTGGGATAACATGAAAAGGGATATTTCTTACTACATCATAAGGTGCTTGGTGTGTCACAAGTGAATGAATAGGGAAAAATTGATAAAGGCGTATTACAACCACTACCCACACCAACATGAAAGTGGGAAAATATCACTATAGAATTTTTCCTTGGTCTCTTGAGAACATCCAAAAAAAAAGTGATATGGGTTATAATGGATCATATCACTGAGACTACCCATTTTATCACTGTGTTGGAAGACTTATCTCTTGAAAAACTTGATAAGTTTTATGTAAAGTAAGTGGGGAGGCTATATGGAGTGAAACTTTCAATCATTTCTGATCCTAATCCAAGGTTCACATCAAAATTCTACAGAATTATCCAACATTTGATGAGTATCAAATTTAATTTCAATATGGCCTATCACACCAAGATTGATGGCCAATATGAAATGACTATTTAGACACTCGAGGACATGCTGAGAACATGACCTATTAAATTTAAAGGTGGATGGATCAAAATATCCCATTAGTTGAGTTCACATATAACAATGAATTCCATTCGAGTATTTAAATGGTACCCTATGAAGCTCTATATGATAAGCGATGCATGCATATTACTTTTTGGAATGAAGATGGTGAGAGAAAGATTCTTGGACCTGATCTTGTGCAAGAGATGATAGAAAAGGTTCATGCCATCTAACAACACATAAACACTACTTAGACTTGGGAAAAGAGCTATATTGATAACCATCGAAGGGACTTGGAATTTGATGTTGGTGACAATGTATTCCATTAAATTTCACCTTGGAAGAGATTCATGCTATTTTGGAAGAAAGGGAAGCTCATACCCAGGTATATTGGCCCTTATGAAATACTTTAATGTATATAAGAAGTGACATATTTTCTATAACTTACACAAAACCTAGATCATGTTCCTGATCTTTTCCACATAACTCTCTTAAAGAAATACATAAATAACCCTTTACTTATACTAAATACAAAGATGGTAAAACTGGAACATGACCTATCTTATGAGGAGTAGCTGGTGAAGATCTTGTACCATAGAGAAAAGGTTCAATGCAACAGGACAACCCAACTCATCAAAGTGTTGTGAAGGAATCATAATAATGAAGAAGAAATGTGGGAACTAGAGGAAACAATGAAGAATAAGTACCCACACCTTTTCTAAATCTAGGGAATTAGTTGGAATTTTAGGGACATAATTTATTAATGGAGGAAGAATGTAACGACTTGATGTTTTTGAATAATATTCTTTTCTTGAGAAAATGTGTGTTATATTATTCTGTACTCAACAATACTATATTTATTTATTAATGATGGGAGTATAATTTAAGATGTGACTATACTTTTTTGACCATAATATGACCGTTGGTCAATTATGACCATTGGTCATTATGACAGTTGGGAACTATAAACTTAATAATAATATTAACATTATTCGTAGAAATGACTAAGAATAATTAATGAAAAAAAGTAGAAATGACAACCTCAACCAGTAGTTTCATGTCTTATGAATCCCATTTATCAGAAATTGGATGGGAGGTAGCATCACTAGGCTTAGATCTCGACCAAGACCAAGTTGATCTTCAACAAGTGAAGCATGAACAAAATATCTTACATGATAAGTTTATGTTAGTGGAAATCACCACTCAGAAAATATTAACTGAGATGCCCCACGAATCTATCACCATCGCACACCTTACCCTTAGGTCATATGCAGGTGTTATAAGGGGTTATATGTATCATATCTAGTTACTTAAAAGTTTAATTACATTTTATAATTAAAATTGGGTTTCCATCAGTTCTTTTTTATGAATAGTTTTTCTTAAAAAAATTAAATTGAATTTGATAAATTGATTTTTCAGATAGAAATTGTACTTTACAGAAAAGAAATAAATATTTATAATAAACTAATATATTATGAATAATATATATTTTAATTAAATGGTATGATAAAACTCTCATATTTAATTATAAATGATAAAATAATATTATTTTATTTCAAGGGTCAGAAATTTCACTATGCATTTTCATTCTGCTAATATTTTTAATAAATAAGAATTTTTATATTTAAAAGTTAAAATTCTCATATTTAGAGAATAATAATTATAAAATAAATACCATTTTTGAAATCATTTTATTAAAATTAGGTTATGGTGAATTTATGAAAATTTTCTAAAATACTTTATTTTTTCATGAGTAGTAAAAATATAGTTTGAGTTTTTCGGTATACGTAATGACATCATAATTATGTCATAATGATGTAATAACCAATTAACCAAAACAAAAAACTTAAAATATGTTATTTTATTAATATAAAGTATTTTAATATATTTTAATCAATTTCCAAATATATAATTTACTTTCAAAATTCGAAAATGGAAACTTTAACTTTAAAAATGTTATTTTGTGGAAACATTAATTTTCATTTCCAAAATAAGTAATATAAATTATGGTCAACTGTTTTAGATTAAAATGATATAAAATATGATCCAAGTGTCCAATACCATAGGAAAATATGATGGTCAAGTGCATGGTTTTTCATTTACAACGTCCTAGGTGTCCATGGCATTTATTTAGAAATTAATAAACATATCCTACACTTTTTCTATAAATACCCCCCAATTTATCTATTTCCTTTCACTCCCAATTTGTAAGAACTCAATTTTTCACTTAGGTATGGATCCTTTAATTTTTATTCTAATTCCTTATTTTGGACCTAATATGGATTCCTAATGAGTTAGCAAAGGTCCTGAGGGTGTGGGGTTTGTTCAGATCCTGAAACTCGTCTTTTTGGGAGAAATAGGCTTGATGAATGGTTTATAGTAAACCATGTAGGAAAGATGCATGGTTAGAGAAAACTATGTGAGTGGAATTACTTTTTGGATAGAGCCTTAATATGTGGTTGGCACATAGTTTCTTAGACCATTCAACCTAATTGTGCAAGTGCCTTTCTTCCCCAAGTACTCATGCATGGTTTGCACACAGTTTGTCAAACTGTGTGGACAAACCACACACCAGCTAAATTTTGGATAATTTTACAATTTTACCCTTAATGATCTATTTAATATAACCTTCTTCCCTAATATGATTTCCAATATGATTGGCCTCCATTCCTCTCATTTTTTAGCATTTTGAATGCTTAAGCTAGGGATCAAGAGATATCCTTCATCCAAGATCTTTCCATGCTTACATTCATCATGTTGGACACACAACCGTAATTAATCTAGTCCTTTTGATCTTTTCCTCTTCTCTCTTTCTCTTGACCTAGTTATCAAGGTGTGAGAATTTTTACTCTTTTCTTATATCTACACCAATTTGAGCAAAATAAAGTGCAGATACAGAAATAGGGAGTCTTACAAACCTAAAGTGGGTTGTCTATAACTCATCCCTCAAGTTCGTTGATTTTTGAATTTGTTATGTGGGGCCCATCGATTTAATCTGTTGCTGTTTATTTAATTTATATGTCATTATACTCATTAGAATTGTATGGTTATGATCTTTCCAAATATGTGATTACTTGTTGGTGGTTATGCCCACAACGACCAACATCCCATGTATGATGATATTCTATAGTTGACTTTTTAGTGTTTTGGCATTTTTAAGCCATCGTTCATATGTTCTCAAGCTTGACCAAAATAATGGTAGGCCACCTTATAATAAATTCTTCATGTATCATGTAATGGTGAACGAAAAGTACCATTTCACTTCCACTTGACCCACCTAAGGTAAGTGCTTCAAATTGATAATTATTTGTGAATGGGAAATTGGAAAGTATACTAATTATATGACTTAACTGGATTTAAATTTGAATGAATAATAGATTTCATGTCCATATCTCCCCTTACCATGTTTATTGAAGGTATAGGAGTGAACCTTAAAAATTGAATATGCCTTAAATGGATTTAATAAAGGTTTAATGCTAATTTTCTTTGCCACACTAATGAAAAGAAAGTATTGAAACAAATGGACTTGTTGATAAATTATGAATTGATTAATGGGTCGCATGCTACTTTGAATTATAACACCAATAAAAATAAAGGATTTAACCTAATGAATATTATATGGCTTCATTATCAAATAGTATTTTCCCGAATTGAGATTGCCTTGGATTCTTATTGAGTAATTCCTTGAGCACTCAGGGACCTCATTCTGATTCATGGATGCAACTTGCTTAGATTGACACCCACCTAGATCCTGATCCTTGTATATTCTTGGATGCCTAGTATGCCATCGTAGGATCCCTCAAATAGTATTATAGGATGCCTTAGATACACTCCTTGGATCTATAATTGAAAAGTAGGTTCCATGGTTACAGGCTATAGGGCTCAGTCACTACTTAGCCCTGTTTTAACTTGGATGATCACCTTGGATTCAGTAGGCATATTATTTGGGAATGACTTGGAATATGATCTTTGTATTACACTCTTACCCTTATCTAGGATACATTCATTACTGATTTTGTGATCCTTAAGTTCTATGTTTCCTTGGTTATTACCTTGGAACTCCATTATTACATATCATTACAGGTTTTCATGTTACATCTTTGAACCATTACTATTGTTAACATGTGAATTATTTATAAACTAGTAATAATAAAATAATTAATTGGATACATGTCCAGACACCAGCTGAGGGATGAAGAAGGTACTTGGGTATTTAGTTACATTATGTTTCTTTACTTTATATATGCATGATTTTACACTATTAAATTTCCATTTCACGGGCCAGATGTTATAGACACCATTGGTGGTGGCCCACTGAGATTTATCCCACACCCTCTCCAGGTACCATTTGGTACCCGGGGAAAATTACATGAATTCATGTGTTGGAAAAGGGAAGCATACATCTTCGAACACTTGATTTCTTGTTGTTTAGGATGGATCTTTATAGCTGATTACTGATCTGGAGCTCATGATTCTTGGGACAGTATTTTATTTTCTTTAAAATTTTGTTGAACATGTTATTCTATTTTCTTGTATCCATGTTTTCTAGTTTTCTAACAACATGACGTATCCTAATTAGTTGTTGTATGCTTATGTTAATTATTACAGCAATTTTAGTTATTGATACCATTGTCTCTATTTTCTGATGTGTCTTCAGTTTACTTATATTTCTTATACTATTTACCACTGTTTATATTTATCCGCAGCGCTACACTTTGGTAATGAGGGAATATTCTCCCCTTAGAAACACCCTAGTCCCTCTCTACTAGTTGAATGCCTATAGAATTTGGGGAGATGATCTTGAGGCCATGTGGCCCACCAGGCTCAGGGAACCTATTAAGTGACATCTAGGTCCAAGACATCACAAAGTAGTATAAGAGGGAGGTTCATTTCTTGATTTACTATTTGGAGATAATAGGTAGAATATTAGGAGTGCTTGTGACTTGGTCATAAGTTATTCTTGGGCATCATGAACCCATGTTTGGGGTAAAATAAAAGTTACCCAAAATATAATTATTGTTATGTTTTTCCTATTATAGTTGAAAATATTTCACCATTAGGTGATGAAAATGTTGTATGGTGTTGTTTATTTTTATTCTGATTGAGATTATGTTTTATCATTGGACTGATCATAAGAGGGCAAGGAGAATTTTTACATGGATCATTATAGGAACATATAATTCACATGTCATGTATATTTCCATACCATATAGATGAATTTCACTACTTTGCATTTCTTGATAAGCTTGTGATTATTGAGTGATGCTATGGTGGTTAGATCATGCTTTTATTACTCTTGGTTGTTATTGAGTTATTACATATCAAAATTCATGAGGTATATGGGCCCTCATGGGTTGAGTTGAGTAATTTACCAAGTTAAGACATTATGATATAAATAAATGGGTTTCATTTTCATTAATGAGGTGTATAGGAACCGATTCAATTGGAATGGCTATCCATCATAAAGTGAAACATAGTTTATAATATGAAATGGTTTCACATCCTTATCCTTCCTTTTTATGTTTATGAAAGGTATAGGAGTGAAACTAGTAATTAAATATAAATTTAAATGAAACTTATACTTGAGAACTTACGGATACCTGGCCTTCTAAGTGGGTAGTCGGGGTTGTATACCCTGGGTAGTGAGTTTTTCCTTATTCATCTTTTTCTAGTGATGCTATCATTCATCTTAAAGATTATTTTGATTTGTGTTCTGTTCATTTTTAGAACATTCCACCATGATGTCCTCGTATCGTACACCATGAAGGTAGTGGCGATCATGCCCCAGACATGGTGGCCCCAGATCTTCTAGTCTTACCTCCAAGAGTTCCACTTAAGGCACCGCCTTCTGTACCTGATTTAGGAAATGACAACCAATTCCATGATAGTTTAATATATCTGATGTATTAAATGCATGGTGATCCATGAGTTTCACCTATGATGTACTATTTGACTCGTGAGTTCTAGCATCAGTATCCTCCTAATTTTTCAAGAGATGGTGGTCCGAAGGTTGCTGATTATTGGCTTGAAGCTATGTTGTCTATCATTGAGCATATAGAAATGCCTCTAGAGCAGAGGGTCAATATTTCCACATACATGTTTTGGGATTTAGCCAATAATTAGTGGGATGTGATTACCTAGGCTGGTCATCATTAGGGAATGTTATGGGTTAATTTTCAGACCACCTTCTATGATAAGTTCTTTCCTCATATGCTGAGAGCTGACAGAGCCAGAGAGTTCATACATCTCAAGCAGGGTTCTTTTTCAGTTATGAAATATTTAGTACGTTTCACTGAGTTAAATTGATTTTCACTACTTATAGAAAATGATGAGCTTTCATGTGCTAGATTCTTCGAGGATGGGCTAGTGTACAACATCCATACGTAGGTGAATGTTTTTCTCCTACATACTTTTTTTGAAATTGTCAATCATGATTTTTCAATGAGTGAAACCTGATGGAAAGAAATAGTACCAGGCATCGAGGATCATTTCCACAACATTCTGATAGTTCTCTTGGTTGTAGGGAGTGTTCCATCGAGGTTTCTCATCACTGAAGTGAAAAAAAGAGTACCTATTTTGATAACTCCATGGTGTGTCATCGGTGTGGACGATAGGAGAATATGAAGCCTCAATGTGATAGAGACCCACTAGAGTGCCAGGCTTGTGGCAATATAGGGAATATTTAGAGATTCTATAGTACCTTTCAACCAGATTTGAGTGGAAAAGGATATGTTCCAGCTCCACCTACATGACCATGTTCTTTTGTGCCATGTCAGGTGGAGAGTTGGAGTAGAACCGGTAGGACTAGCCAAGCAGCAGGTAGTGGCCATGATATCCATACCCCTGATCACCATCTATTCTAGAAGTGTAGTTTTGATTATGGTAGTTAATTTTTTGAACATGGTCATGGATTAGGCCAATTTCATGCACTGTAACTTATACCCGAGGATTAGTTTGTGGGACCATGTACAGTACGATTTACTATTCTAATGACTTCTACTATAGTATCTGATTTTTTCGATATTGGTGCTTTGATATATTTTATCTCTGTATCTATCTGGGAAATTCTATAATTAAAGATGAAATATTATTGTGGTGTAATGACCCTAGATATACCATTAAGAGAGAGGTATGCAGGCATACACCAATGTCGGTACTGTTCCCTTGAGGTAGGCAGTTACCCTTTTTTGTGGAACCTCTTCTTTCTTGAGATGATAGGCATAGATGTCAATCTCAGGATGGATTGGTTGGTTTAGTATCATGATTTTGTAGACTTATATAACCACAATGTATCGTTTACATCACCATAAGTTAATAGTTATTTACATAAGGGTGAGTGGGATGTCCAGGAAGGTAGAGTAGAACCATAGAATCATGGGATAGGTAGAGTGACTACCCATATCACTAATCTCTTTATAGAGGACCAGGGTTTACGACAATATTATTTCCATCTAGTAGTGGATCATTTCATGGATGTATTTCACAATAACTTTTATGGATTACCTTATAAGAGAGAGGTAGAATTTACAATCGATCATATTCTAGGAGTAGCACCAGTGTCCATTCCTCTATATAGGATAAAACCTATAGAGCTTTAGGAGCTCAAGAGGCAGTTAGAGGATTTAGAGTCTAGGGGAGTTATACGGCTCAGTACATCATCTTGGAGTTCACATGTTATTTTTTCCAAGAATGTGGATAGAACCTTATGTCTATGTGTGTATTGAAGATAGTTGAACTAGCATATGGTAAAGAATCAGTATCCACTTGCTCGAATAAATGATCTCTTCAACTAGATCTGAGGAGTTAGGGTCTTCTCTAATATTGACCTAAGATCGGGTTATCTACGAGTGTGAGTAAGTCCATCAGACAAACCTTGTACAAATTTTCATAGTAGTTATAGTTTTTAGGAGTACCTTGTTATGTTGTTTGGTCTTTCAAATGCGCCCACTGTTTTCATGGCTATGATGAATAGGGTATTCTAACCCTATTTGGATTATTTTTTCGTAGTATTTGTGGAAAGATATTGGTGTATTCTCACACTCGTAGCAACCATTCCAATCATCTTAAGATCATTCTGATTACACTAAGAGAGAATCATCTTTATTCTAATCTTGCTACATGCCACTTTTGGATTGACATAGTTCACTTCTTGGGTCATATTATCTCATAATTAAGAGTCTCTATTGACCCATAAAAGGTTAGTTCTATAGTTTCTTGGGAGTATCCCAAGAATGTGTTTGATATACAGAGTTTCTTAGGGATGATTGGATATAATAGGCATCTAATATAGGTATTTTACCAACTTGATTCACCACTTTTTGGTTTTACAAAGAAGGGTTTCAAGTTTCTGTGTTCGGAAGCACGTGAGAAATACTTTCAAAAGATGAAAGGTAGGCTTGTTTCAACACCTATTATGAATCTTCTAGAGCCAGGTAGAGATTATACCGTCTAATTTGATGCATAAAAAATCGTCCTAGGAGTATCTTTGATGCAGGAGGATAGAGTCATTGCATATGGATCTCAGAAGTTGAGACCTCATGAGAGAAATTACCCAACAAACGGACTTGATCTAGTAGCAGTTTTCCATGCCATATGTTGTTGGATACATTATCTATTAGGTGATAACTTTATGGTGTATACAGACCACAGGATCATCAAATATATATTTTCACAACATGAATTGAACATAAAACAATGAAGATGAGTCAAATATATACAATCCTTTGATTTTGAGCTTTCCAATATGCCTGGAAAGGGAAATGTGATTGCAGATGAGTTGATTCAAAAAACTCATACATAGGTCGTTTGAGAATCCAATGATGAATGAAAGTGAATTGAACTCTCTTTTGATATGTATCTATAGTTTCATGATAGTCATGAGTAGTGTTACCTCTCATCTATGATAGTTTTCTCTTCCCTCCTTGAGAAAGTTAAGGGTAGAAAATTTTCAGATCCGGAGGGATTGGTTCTCTATGAGAGTATATCAGGAGATAAACCACCTCTATATTGGTCTATGGAAAGAGATAGAATCCTACACATACATGGATGTTTCTGGGTTCTTACAGATATAAGGGAGGAGTTAATGAAAGAGTCACATGCTTCTCAGTGGAAGTTCATCTAAGAATCTTTAAAATGTATCGAGATATGTGACGCCAGTATTAGGTGCTGGGGATGAAACATCAAATTTTAGGATTTATAACTAGGTGTTCTACCTGTATATAGGTGAAATTAGAGAAATAGAGACTTGCAAGATTGTTATAGCTGCTTCTATTCTCAGAATAGAAATGGGAATATGTTTCTATGTACTTTTTAGTCAGGTTTCCTAGGTTACCAAGGGGTAGAAACGCTGTATGGGTAGTTATTGACCAACTAATGAAAGTATCCCTATTCATTCCTATTTGGGATACTTTCTTTGTTGATGAACTGGGAGTATATTATGTCTGTGAGATCATATGACTACATGGGGTCCCTTGTACTATACTTTCAGATAGGGATGATTGTTTCATGTCATGGTTATAGAAGGGATTGCAGATGGATATGGGAATAAAAGTTCTTCTAAGAACAACATTTCACCCTCAGACCGATGGATAATAAAAATAGATGATATATGTTCTAAAGGATGTTATTCAATCATGAGTCCTAGATTTCAGTAGTTCTTGGGAGAAAAATATCCCTCTCGTTGAGTTCTAGAAATAACAACTTTCATGTGACAATTCAGATGCCTCATTTTGAGGACTTGGTAGGTCGTTCTATTCACCCCTGTGCTGGTTGGAGGTAGGTGAGGAAGCCCTACTAGGTACTCATATGACTACTGCTCAGTCTAGATAGAAATATTATGTTGATCGCAGTCGACAACATCTAGAGGTCAAGGTCAGGGATCATGTTTTCCTTCGGGTATCGCCCAGGATAGGGAATAGATGGTTATGGAAGCAAGGGAAGTTTTTTCCTCATTATGTAGGGTCATTTGAGATTCCAGAGAGAGTCGGGTTGATATCCAATTAGTTTCTACTACCTTAGAGGTACCATGCCATGCATGAAGTCTTCCATGTTTCACAGCTTTTCTAATACCATGCCGACCTGTCTCATACCTTTGACCTAAAGAAGTTGAGTTAGATGCAGATTCCTCATTTTTAGAGTACCTAGTAAGCATCATTGACTAGAGAACGAAGGTTCTTCAAGGCCTATCTATCTGTATAGTATGGGTATTATGGAATCATGGTCGCATGCACGATGAGACTTGGGAGTAGGAGGCCGACATACGTGCCTAGTGGCCAAAGATGTTCTCCAAAAGTGTTTCACCACCCCTGGAAGGTGAACTCAGGGATGAGTTCCTTTAAGGGGAGAGACTGTAAGAACCCAGTTCTTCACTCAGGTATGGATCCTTTACTTTTTGGTCTAATTATTTATTTTGGGCCTAATATAGATGCCTAATGAGTTAAAAAAGTCCCCAAGGGTTTCTAGGGATTGTTCGGAGCATGAAACTCATATTTTTGGGAGAAATAGGCCTAAAGCACATTTTATTGTAAACCATGAAGGAAGGCCACATGGTTAAAGAAAACTATGTGGGTGTCATGCCTTTTTGGATAGAGCCTTATAACACAGTTGGCACACAATTTCATAGACCATACTTCCTAACCATGCTAGTTCCCCTCTTCCCCAGTTACTCATGCATGGTTTTTTCACGGTTTTTAAAACCATGTAGACAAACCGTGCATAGGATAAATTTTGGGTAATTTTACCATTTTACCCTTAATAATCTATTTATCCAAACCTTTTTCCCTAATCCAATTTCCAAAAGGATTAGCCTCCATTCCTCTAAGTTTGGATCATTTTGAAGGCCTAATTTATGGATCAAGATATCTCTTTCATCTGGGATCCATTAAAGTTTCTTTTTTTAATGTTGTATGTACAATGGTAAGTACTCGAATCCTTTTGAGCCGTTCCTTATCTCTATTAATATCAACCTATTTATCAAGGTGTAGGTGTTTCCCCTCTATTCTTAGATCTACACTGATATAAGACAAATCATGGGTCAATACCGAAGGAGGAGAGTCATACAAGATTAAGGAGGGTGTTCTATAACTCACCCTTTATGTTTATTGATTTTGGAATTTGTTATGTGGGGCCTGCCGATTTCATCGGGTCCTGTTTCTTGAATTTATATGCCATGATTATAATCATTAGAACCATATGGTTGTTCTCTTTCTAAATATGTTATAACTTATTAGTGGTTATTCCCACAACACCCAACATCCCATGTAGGATGACATTCCACAGTTGAGTTTCTAGTGTTTTGACACTTTTGAGCCATCGTTCATATGTGCTCGAAATTCACCACTATATTGGTAGGACTAGTCATAATAATTTATTGTTTTATCATGTAATGGTGAATGGAAAGTACCATGTAACTTACACTTTACTCACCTAAGGTAAGTACTTCAAATTGATAATTAAATGTGAAAGGGAAATTGGTAAGTTTACTAAGTATATGACTTGACCAGATTTAAATGTGAATGAATAATAGGTTGCATGTCTGTAGAACTGATTACCATGTTAATGAAAGGTATAAGAACAAACATTAATTATTTAATATTCCTTAAATGTATTTAATAAAGGTCACATCCTACTTGGCCTTGTCACACTAATGAAAGGAAAGGCTTGAACCAAATAGAATTATTGATAAATTATGAATTGATTAAAGGGTTTCATGATACTTGGCCATATCACACTAATGAAATGCAAGGATTGAACCTAATGAAATATTATATGACTTCATTATTAAATAAGAGTGACCAGACTTGAGATCTACTTGTATTATTATCGGGGAATTCCTTGAGCACCCGGGAACCCCATTCTGATTCAAGGATGTTGCTTGCTTAGGTTGAGAGACACCTAGATCCCAATCCTTTTCTATTCATGGATGCCTCGTATGACACTATAGTATCCCTCAAGTAGTATTACAAGATGACTTGGAAACAATCCTTAGATCAAGAATTGACAAGTAGGTTCCACGGTTACATCCCATAGGGCCTAGTCATTGCTTATCCTCGTTTTACCTTGGATGATCAACTTAGATTGAGTGGGAATTTTATTGTGGGATTCCTTGGAATATGATCCTTGAATCACACTCTTATCCTTAGCTAGACTATATTAATTACCAAGTTTTCAATCCTTGAGGTCAATGTTGCCTTCGTTATTACCTTGGAACTCTATTATTAAATATCATTATAGGTTGTCTTGTTACATCTTGGAACCTTAACTATTGATAACATGTTACTTATTTATAAACTGATAATAATCAAATAATGAACTAGTTACATGTTCTTACACCAGTCAAGGTCTGATGGGGGTAATTGGGTATTTAGTTACATCATACTGCTTTACTTTATATATACATGATTTCACACTGTTACATTTCGGTTACACGGGCCAGATGTTATAGACCCCGTTGGTGGTGGCCCACTGAGATTTATATCACACCCTTTTCAGGTTCTGTTTGGTACCTAGAGAAAGATTACATGAATTTGAGTGTTGATAAAAATAAGTATACAGATTTGAACACTTGATTTCTTACTGTTTACGATAGAGCTTGATAGAAGAAGATTGAGTTGGGCCTCAGGATGCTTGGTATAGTCTTTGATTTCATTTATGCTTTTGTGAAACATGCTATTCCTATTTTCTTGTATCCATGTTTTCTAATTTTCTAGTGACATGACATATCATCATAAGTTGTGGTATGATTATGTTAATTATTCTATCTATTTTAGTTATTTTACTATTATATCTATTTTACGATGAATCTTCTATTTACTTATATTGATTCTAATATTTACCTTTGTTTATATTTATCTAATGTGATACAATTTGGTAATGAGGAAATAGTCTCCCCATAGACACACCCTTGGCCCTCGATGCTATTTAGCCACATCTAGTGTTTGGGGAGATACACTTGAGGCCATGTGGCCCACCAGACTCGGGGAACCTATTAAGTGGAATCTTGGGCTAGGATGTCAAAAAATTCATCCTCCATGGATATTTAATAGTTTTACCTCCCAAAAATTCCTCTCAAGCTATCCTTATTCCCCCAAGTTCCCAGTCATTGAGTTATAGGAGTTACTCTTCAAGGTAAGGGAAATATCCTTCTTTTCTTTTTGTTTCAAGAACATATTTTTGTATATGTCTTCTTAATGTTATGGTCACTCTATCTCATTTCCTTTTTATTCATTACCTTATGTCCAAATGATTTTTTATCAATGGTATACCATTCCTCCCCTCATTTTACTCTTTTCTAAAACCATGATTTATACCTATTACGCTGTCGATTGTACTTCTCAAAATTTCTCGCTTCTCATTAAGAAATTCCATTTTATTTTTCTTTTATGAATACCTAAACCTATTTATTTTCTAGGGTTATTTAAAAAGATGTAAAAATTATTTATTTGATTATGTTAATGACATACATAAATCCTCATTCCCTTTACATGGGTTATAAATGACATAATGATCATGTTTTTAAAGCACTTTTGAAACGTCATGATTTTGATTTGAAACCTATTTTCTTTTATTCTCTATAGTTTATTTATGAAAGTATTTTTATGATATATGTGGATCACATTAAAATTAAGATATTTGAAGGGTTTTCCTTGATAGTTCTCCAAACAATTGGGTAAATAACTTAATCTCTAGAGATGACATGTTTTATGATACCCTGGTGAATAACCTCAGTAATTTGTATGAAACCTTGGGGAAAAACCTTAGTGATATGATTATGCATGTCTCATTTAAATATTGTAGCCAAATTTCCAAGTTATGATTCATTATATTATTATTATGATATTACCCTTTCTCATTACTTATCATATTTAATCATGTTATTTTTTATATTTCTCATGATCAATGGTAAATTGTTTCCCTTTCTTTCCCTTACTAGGCCTTATGCTCACCCATTACTTTAATATACATCCCCAAGTTATTAGATTCAGAAATTGTACTTAGGATATACCTATAAATAATCATTTCAAGATCATTATAAAAATGTTTTAATTTTTCTTGTATTATGTACCTTATTTACAAGAAACTAAAATTTAAAATATCCTCTGTTTGTACCTTGTAAATGAAGACTTATGTAATAAAAAGGCAGAATTCCATATAGAAGCTACAGACAAGATCCCAAAAAAACAACAAGTGCCAAAAATATCCAAAAGTAAATCCTACAAAAAATTATGTATAATAAAAAACAAATCATTTTTTAATTAAATAAACCTAAATCATCATTTTAATTTGAAAAAAATAATCATATTTTACACTATGTGTTCTTTATTTTTGATCAGTTTATCATAACTAAGACAATTATTTTTGTGTAAATGTAAAACTGTATGTTTTTTTAGTTAAAAATTTATAGGAATGTAGAAAAAAAATTAAAATGAAAATTATAAAATAATAAAACCAAATAAAGAATTAGGTGGATAATTCTAGAATAGAGACAAGAAAATTTATAATTTTAGTAATGAAGTTGAACTTTGAAGCTCAAGGTAAACCAGAAAAACCTAGAAAATTGGGAACAATACTATAGTAATGATGTTTCATATAACCTTTATAGAATGTTTTTGATAATGGAATCATGTGTTGCTACTTGAATACTTCATTCTCTTATTTATAAAAAATTAGAAATGAATAATTCTCTAGATCAAAATCTCGATAATCCTACTTCACGTGGGTGTTTCCTAAAACTTCACCACAACTTGCAATGGTTAAAAGTAAATGTGTAAATATTTCATTTTAGTTATTTTAATTTTCACACATATTCAAAGAAAATGATTCTTGTGTTATTTCTACATCAAACATAATGAAACAACTTTTCATATGTTTGTTAGTATTTATAAGAAACTATAAATTAATAAACTATATTAAATAAACCATATAATGTCGCATAAAATAGAAATATAAAAAGCATAATGAATCAGAGTATTTATAAGATTTATTTTATTTGATTTAATTTATATTATTAGGTTTATACTTAACATAGCATTGTAATTGGTAAAACATTGATTTTATTTGTAGAAGGTCATTGGTGTCTGTGTTGCTTGAGGATATTATAACAACTGCTAATATACTTGTGTATATAATTTCCATATTAATTTGTCACTTGATAATTTTTCTATTTTCATTAATTTTTTATTCTGATGAAAAAAATATTTGTATTCTAAATTTATATGTTGGATATTTTATTCTTATACAATGACACTTTTTTGGTTTTTCTTCCTTGTGGGGCTTGCCTTCTTGACTTTATTATTGGACTTTGTGTTGGTTCTCAGTTTCTCAAATTTTACTAGCCTAATCTTTTTTTATTTCTCATGTGTCTCCTATTCCATTGATTATCTATTCCCCTTGGTTTTTTACATGGCATTGCTGGGCTGCATGGGTTTTCCATCCTTTCTATGAGGCTTCTGCTAGTTCATTACGATGTTAGGATGCCTTCTCACCTATTTCACCTATTAAGTGAATTGATTACCCCTATAGTTCCATAATTATGGATTATCACATTCATATCATGTCCCTCTATACGATTGATTCAGTCTAGTAAAACCCTTCAAAGTTCCTATGAAGAATTCATTAAGAGATTTCGAAGAGGAATCATGATATACCATCATATGATTTTTCTAATCTTTATGGCATTGTGATGCTATAACTTCATGTTTATGAAGTGTAGATTATCCCAATTCTAGAGATATGATGGAGATCCAGGTGAGGCACATTATTATTGTGTGATTTCTTATCTAGGAATAACCATATTCATCCTCTAAAGCGTGACCAAGGATAACTATGTAATGGTAAATTGTTTGGATTTATAAGCCCCATTTTAATTATTTTTTCTTTGAGTTTAGATTAAAAGTCATTATATTCTTAATCTACTTTACCTAGATTTTATATTTTACTCCATTTTTATTGAGCTTCAATATATGCATGAGTGGGTGGTGTTCTATCCTTCCATGTATGGGCATAATTATCAAAAGTGTGTTAAATCCTTATGTTCTCTACCACTTTTATTTCTTTCATTGCATCAAGTTTTCATTCATAATTTCTATTGTACCTAATATTTATTCACCAAGATTCAACATTTATTATGATCATTGTCATTATTTATTTGTTCTTATTATATCTTTTATGACTTTTACAAACTAATCCTCTACTTGGTAGTCCTAGGTTGTTCTTGTGGGTGTACTTCATCAGTGTTATCCCCAAAAAATTGGTATGATAGATCACTAAATAAATGATGGAATCAACTATGTATGGGGTTAAAAATTTTGATGGAGATATTGAATTTATTTTCTAGAGAATCAATATGACTACTCTACTAACCTGTAAGGTGATCATAGATTCCTTACATGGCCATAAAAACACATTATAATCAGGTCTGATGATGTTCAGAGATCTACAACCTTTTAATATATCTTTTCTGATGTTATTGTTAAGGGCCATAGCTCCATATTGTTATCCTTAGATGATAAAGTATAATGAAAAGTTTCTTATGAATATTTTGATACTACTATTTGGTAAAAATTATAGAAATTATACATGAATGCTTCATTGGTTTGTTCTATTTATAAAAATCATAGGATTTTTTTGTTTTAGGATGTGTTCTAGTTCTTAAATCAAATAATTCCTTGATGAATTTAATAAAATTGTTTTTTTTATATATAAAATATTAATGTTTTTATGATGAAGAAAAATCCATGATCCTGATTATTTCACTTAACAATTTAAATTACACTATTGTTGAAACTTTTATTCATATCCAATAATATTTAACTCTTAAATAAGTTAAATCAAATTTTCTTTCTTTGGAAATTCATAACTGAACTAATGTTAGGTATGAAGTAGATATTTTGTTTAAAAGTTTTAAAAAATAAAATAAAAATAAAAATAATGAAATTGGAATGGAAAATAGAAATATTTAAAATCAAAAACAGTATAGGTGAAATAGGTCTATGTATAAGTCTAAGAAAGTTACATGTTATAATTGTGGGAATCCTAGTCATATAATACTAGAAAATCCAAGAAGAACCAAAAATTTGATAAACCAATTGACCCATATCTATTTACTGATACTTGTTATGATAGTACAAAAGTTATCAATGTATCTAATTGTGACCTCAATGATGAGTGGGTATTAGAATAAAGTTATATTTTTCATATGTGTCCCAGTATATATTATTTTATTAAATTAACCGAGATTCTAGAAGGAGAGGGTATTCTTTTCAACAATAATATAGTTCAGTTCTATGGTAGATGATCTATTTCAATTGAGCTTGATAACCATTCGATTATCACCTTACTTAATGTTAGGTGGGTCTCCAACCTATATATAATTTTGATCACCCAAGTTGTTTTAGAAAAGAAATGATTTTATTTCAACTTTTAATCAGGTTGTATTAAGATCTCTAGAGGCTCTAAAATAGTTATTTGAGGCTTTTATATGAGTGGGATTTTTGTGTTAAATGTTAAGACCCATTATTTTCAGTTGGCCAATATTTATGTTACAAGTTCTAATAATACCATGCCATGGCATATAAGGTAAGGATTTGTAAGCTCAAAGGGTGTTGAGGAATTAAATAAATATTGATTATTGGATGACATCACACGTAATAGTCTTCCATTTTTTGAGGATTTTTTTCTGGGTAAATATAAAAAATTCAATTACTGTAGGTTTACTTTTAAGGTTAATTATCCTTTTTAATACATCTATTATGACTTTTGGTGTCCTTTAAGGACTTACACAAATTTTTGAGGCTTATATTTTAAAAAATTTATAGATTAATTTTCTTAGAATGATTGGATTTATATTCTTATAAATAATTTTTATGTGTTTTGAACTTTGAGAACATGGATATCCCTTGTTGAAAATCAAGTTTGAAAAGAGATTACAATTATGATAGTTGATAGTTGTTTATAATACTTTTCCACTAATTTCATACAATTGTATGAGTCTGAAAGAATCATTAAACACCATACCATTAGTAATAATCCTCTATATAATGGGTTATCCTAGTAGATGAACCACACAATTTTGGAGTGGGTTCACAACTTTCTTACATACTCGATCATGTCCAAATCCTTTTGGTTTAAGGATATAACTACTGAAATATATATTATAATTAAATTTCCATCAACTAATAATCAGTATAAATATATAGAAAAATTATATACTAATAAACCCCCTTTGTAAAACCATTTTGGAGTTTCCAAGTGTGCAGATTATTCCTATGTTAAAACTAACAAATTAAAACACATAGATCAAAAATACATTTTTGGTCTACCTTGAAGAGGTAAAAGGATATAAACTATTGGTTGATAAAATAAATTATCAAAAATATATTGTAAGATGAGATTTATTATTCTATGAATATTTTTCTCCTAAAACCGAGCCTCTCACTAATGAAAGTGATCATACACCTCAAACTGAGAGTATCGAGACTGATTAGCTAGCCTTATTTGAGGATCCAATCATGTCCTCTACATGTGAACCTATACATGTGAAAATATTTCATTACAATTAAAATTTATAGTCAAACTGTAAGTCTCAAAATGATGATGGTGACTATTATCTTACTAGAGATAGAGTTATTGGTATTATTAGACCTTATGCTCATTTTATCTAGTATGATATGATTTTTTTTTCAAAAATTATCATGATATTATTTTTGATAATCCTAAAAAATTTAAACATGAAATTAATGATAGATATTACAATAATTAGATCTTTACCATGGATGATGAGATAAAATAATTGATCAATAACAACACATGGTCTATTATTAATAAACCACCCCATGCTAAAGTAATTTGTTTCAAGTAGATATTAAAAAGAAAGGAAGATAACACTAGAGATAAGATGATTATTTAAAAATATGGAGTTGTATCTAGATGATTCCTATAATGAGAAGGAATTTACAAAATTGAAATATTTTCTAATATTTTATAGCATTCATTTATCATATTACTACTTTCCTTTTCATCTTACCATGAATTTCACATAAAACTGATTGATGATAAAACTTATTTTATTTGGGATTATATTGATGAGAAGTTATATAGGAAGCCTCTTGAAGGGTATTTTAATGAGTTCAAACTAAACCAGTTTTGTATTTTGAATAATAACTTTATTGGATTGAAACAATCACTAATGTAATGGAATAAAAAATTTTATTCATTCATGCTTAATAATCAGTTGAGTAGGATAAAATATGATTCACATATATTTTAAATTTGTTAAAAAATACCATGATTTATTTAATTATCTATGTCGATGAGATGACGATCATATACAAAGATGTGAAACTCATTATGTTTTAAAAATAAAAATTAAATAATTCCATTGGCATGAAACTCCTTGGTAATTCTTGAAAAATACTAGGAATGTAAATTGTTAGAGATAGACATAAGAATTTTTTATCATTCTTAGAATGATTAAATTATGGAAATACTTAAGAGATACTTGCATGAATATCTTAATCCTAGTGGTGTACCTTCTATACATCAATTTATGATTTCAATATCACAAGTTCCTATTATAAATACTGATTTTGGATACATGTCTAAAATCTATTATGCTAGAACTCTTGGTAGTATCATGTATTTGAGGATTTGTACCTGAACCGATGTGGATTGTTTTTTGAAATTTAAGAAGATTTGTGTCTAATCCTAGAAAACTGAATTTTAATTCCCTTAAATGTATTCATTTATATATTTATATTTCACCTTCTTTGTCTATTTGTTTTTGTAAAAATGTTAATTATGATGATGTAATAGCTGGTTTTGTGAGCTCTGATTATATAGTAAATTTTGATACTAGACGGTCACTCACAAGATATGTTTTTACTTCCTACGGATGTCCTATTTCTGGGAAGTGAAACTTTAAGTCGGTAGTGTCCCTCTAATAGATTCAATTAAGGAAAAAATCTAGTTAAATAGTTTACTTTATAAACATTAACTTTGTAATTTTGTTATTACAATCTATTATAATAGGAAGTCTTCATAAAATTTATCTATGAAATTAGTTTTACATGGTTGGTCAAAAAATATTGATATTAGATTACATTTTATTAAAGACATTGTTGAATTTTGAATAGTGTGTTTCAATAAGATATGAATTGAAAATAATATGGTTGATAGTATGACTAAGGTTGTGGCCTTATCCAAATTCAATTTTTGTTTAGATACACTAAATTTGGTTCCAATTAAATAACCCAAGTTTCAATAAATTCTCCAATTTTAAATGAAAATGGTGGATATTTTCATATATAATTGTCTCTTTATTATTATACCCTTTTAAATATTAGTTTATTCTCATGAAAAATTATTAATATTCTTAATTTATATGATGGATTTATTCTTCATGTATTGGGATACTTTGTTGGGTTCTATTATAGGTTGGGATCCCATGCTCAGTTTATGCTTACCCTTAGTATTAATTCTGGGATGGTCTAATTTTGTTGGATTAATCCTTCTTTTCTCATCATGTGTCTTAAACACCATTGAATAGATACCCCTGATCTTGATCTTGGACATCCACATGGACTTACTGCAACATTTGGGTTGTTTAGTCACACCACATAGATTGTGTTCGTTTTTTGTGCTACTTGTCTATTATGATTTCCACGATAATTTATTTCCCCTACATCTCCATCATTTCAAAAAATTTCATTCAGATCAACCATCTCTTTATCTCTCATTTGGTCTAGGGAAAGCCTATTGAGTTCTTGCAAATAATTCTTTGAGAGAAATCAAAGAATAATTGTGATGTCCTACTGGCCAATTTTATTGTTCTTTAGGGAGTTATAATGTCGGCCCTTCATGATGATGAAGCATGGTTGATCACGATATAAGAGCCATGATGGAAATCTAGGTGAGGCATATTGTTCTTACATGATTCCATATCCTAGAAAAACTATCTTCATCCTCTCATGTGTGATCAAAAGGCCGTATGAAAGTTTTATGTTGGCCAGCTTTCTAAATCTCCTTTTCATTATTTCATTGATTCAAGTTTTTCTTCCAAGTTATTCAGTTCTTGATCTATTTTTCCTATAATATTTATTATACTCTATTTATTTTAATATTAATTATATGATTTAGTTTATGGTGTTATTTATATGCATGTATGAACAAAACATTCCGAATAATGTTAAATCCTTGATTTCTCTACCACTTTTATTTCATTATTATTTCTATTGAATATCATCTAGATTCAACAAGATTCAATGTTTATTATGACTTTTTTCAATGTTTTTTCTTTCTTCATATATCGTATATGGATTATTATAAAATAGTCATCTATTTAGTTGTCTTAGGCTATTATTGGGGTTGTACCTCATCAACTCATCCCCAATAATAATGTTATCAAAATAAAACCTTAAGTTCTTTTAAAATATTAACTTAATATTATATTTTTATGTTAATATAGTTGAGTTTCATGCACGTTGATGGTGATATTATTTGAAAATAAGTAGGAATATAGAGAAAATATATAGACTCTGGACGTGTGAATTTAATTCACTATACAAAAGGGATTGATCCACCCCCACTTGTTGGTGTAGGGTTCTCGGTGGAAATTTCACTTGAGGATTTCACAAAGATTTTGGGAAAGTCAAACACTAATATCTGACAGTCCCATAGTACTGATGTTGGGAAAATTATCTGTATAATTTTTTGACTGAATAAGAATTAATGTGGTAAGTGATCTCATCATCACTTATTTATAAATCAAAATTGGAGTGAATCGAACTGATTTTATCTCACCATTTTAGTCGAATAACACATTGGTTTGACCAAAATGACACCAACCTTGGTGTGGGGAAGCTATTAGGATTTTGAAAATTCAAAATTCAATCATTATTACTAATCATGTTATTAGTCATTTTTATAAAATATTTTACTTTATATTAATTTTTTTTTATAATTTATATATATATCAAATTTTTTACTAAAATATATATTTTAAAAATAATTTAAAAGTAATTAGAAAAACATATATTTTTTTATGAAAATATCAATTCCCAAGGCTCATTTTTAAAATGGAGGAGCTATGAGAATTCAACCCCCAACTCCAATATAGGATTAGAAATATTTTTTCACCTCATCAATCCAAGACAAAAGTGTTGGTCCCACACTTAATTATTTAATTTATAAATAAAATTTATAACAATCCACCACTTTTATTCATAAAAATTAACCCTCCAAATCATGAGTGAATCATTATACATAATAAAGGTTTCTTTTTATTTAAACCTTTACTTAGTATCAATATCTCGATGTATTATTATATTTATAATTTTTTGAAACATTAAACTTGTTAATATTTAAGATAAATCAGAGATATAATAAATTCAAATATCATTCTATCCAATATCTCATTTTTAGCACTTTTGTAGCCAAGTTCTTATATTATTTTCATGAACTCTATAAGCAGTAAACCCATTAAATCTTGTAAGATTCAACACTACTTCTAAGTTCACATAGAAAAAATATTACATTGTGATTCCATTATTAGAACACATAACTCATTGATTCATAAATTTTTTTAAGAGTTTATAACTAAAGATCTTCTCATAACAGATGATATTGACACCAAGTAGTTGTGGTTAAAATTATAAATATCAATAATCATCGTCCAAACTTTTTTTTACCATTTAGACACTTTTATTTGGATCTACCTAATAAATTTTTGGGATTGCATTATAGAAATTGTTCTTTCAATGGATTTTAACCTCATCTCCTTATTAGTTCACAAATGATCTATCTCAATATATATTTTTTTAATGGATCCACAAGGTTTTTATATGATCTTATAAAGAAAATTTTTATGGTACTATATTATAACAATTGTATCACATAATCATGTCTCAAACATATATGTCTAGATATTCCATTGTACATGAAAATATATTCTATTAATAAATTTTATTCACTATCACAACTGAGAAAGATAAGAGGTATCATACTATTCTACAATATGATATCCAATAATATTTTCCTAATCTGTTATGCTTCCTTTACACAAGCTGCTAAGGTGATAAACTCTGAATCCATAGTTGAATGTGAAATACATGTTTGTTTCTTTCTCTCCCAAGAAACATAACAACGTCAAAGGGTAAACAACCATCCAAATGTGTATTGGTTATCACCAATACTAGTATTCCAACTCCTATCAGTGCATCCTTATAATATATCCAGATAATCATTATAGTATAAACTTAAATCATTGGTCTTTCTTAAGTATCCAAATATTCTATTTATACATATAAAATTATCCACACTAGTATTACAAGTATATATACTCATTTTACAAATAAAAAAAATCAATATCAGGTCTAGTCCATTGCATTTCATACATTAAGGAACTAATTGTACTTGCATACTCATGTTGTGCTATGAGTCATCCCATATTGATAAACAATTTTACACTAGAATAAAATAAAGTATTAGGATCCTTGAAACCAAGATAATCAAATTTATTTAACATTTTTCCTATATAATGGGACTGAATTAAAGGATTAACCCCACTATTTGTTCCTAACTTTAATACTTATAATAGTATCAACTATTTAAAGATCATCCGTTTTAAACATAGAGGATAAATAAATATTTTTCTCATTTACACTAATCACATTGGTTTCAAAAATTAAAATATCATTCATACATAAACTCCCAATAACTCCATAATATTTTTTAAACTTTGAATAAACACATTTATCTAAATTTTTATAATTTAGGCCATTAGATAAAATAATAGAATCAAATTTCTCATTCCATTGATTTAGATCTTATTTAAGGCCATAAATATATTTAACTAGTTACATAAATTATTTTCATTACCTTGTAAAAAAACCTTATGGTTGTTCCATGTAAATATTATTATTTAAATATACATTTAAAAATTAGTTTCTACATATATTTGATGGACTTACAAATGATTAATTGAAACTAAAGTAAATAAAATTGTTATTAAAGTAATCTGATCTAAAGAAGAATAAGTATCAAAACAATCGATTCCTTATTTTTTTTTATGAAACCATTGAAAAAAATATTTTTTTATAATATTAAACGTTACCATTGGAATCATAATTCTTTTTGAAAATACATTTACAACCAATAGGTTTTGAATATCTTGTTAAATCCGTAATGACCCAAGTATTATTGCCCATAATAAAATCCATTTCATCATTAATTTGTTCTTTCTAGAAAGAAAATATCTATAATTCATATCTTTTGAAAGTGTATTTGTGTTATCTTATATAGTAAACTATATAAGATACTTATTCAAAATAGGATTATTTTGATCACCCTCAATAAGGAAAACCATGGAATCATATGAAATACAATCTAGATGTAAATGTTTCTCCTTCTTAATTCCTAAACTCTGTTCAGGTTCAAATTGAGAATCATCATTATTCTCTACTATTGTATCTGAAGTAGATAGATTAAAAGAGACATGGGTATGAGGAATAGAATCCTCCACATAATCTTTATAAAACTTATTTAAAAAAATCTACATCCCTTTATTCAATAATTATAATAGTTCCCAAATACATAATTCTGTATACTTTTCTATTTTCTACATATCCAATAAAAACACCTTTAATCTATCTAGGACCAAATTTAGTTTTTTTAGGATCAAGAACTCCAGAGAAAGATAAATACCCATACAATTTAAAATAATAATTATTAGGTCTTATACCTTTCCAAATTTCATAAGGGGAAAACATTGTTTTCCTAGAGGCAGTCATATTGTGAATATGGAATGCTTCCAATAAAGATCCACCCCATGAATTTAATTATAATATAGATTTATTAATCATGAAATTTACCATTTCTACTAAATATTTTTTCCTTTAATCTAATTCATTTTTATAAGGAGTGTAAGGATAACAACTTTGATGAATTATACAATTTTTTACAGAACTCATTAATCTAATTCATAAAGTATTCAACACCTCTATTTGAGCATAATAATTTAATATTTTTAAGTGGTTTTCAACTTTATATTTATACATTTCAAACATATTAAAGGCTTCATACTTTTTTCATTGAATATATATACGTAAATATATACCCCATTAAGAAAAAAAGTATTAAAATTTCTTTTCCATCCACAAGTTAAGAAAACATTTAATTAAAAAATATCAAAATGGACCAATTCTGATATATTAAAATTTATTTCAACTCTATCATAATATTTATTAAATATTTTATATTTTATAGAAGTTTCACATTTGTTAAATTCATTACCAAATTTAATGTAGTCTAACTTCTTTATTAATTTTAATGAATTATAATAAACTTGTGTTAAATGATCATGCCATAAATTAGAGGTCTCAATCAATTAAGAAGAGAATTAAATCATATTATTAATGGATATTTTATACCTATCATCATTTGAATACCCCTTCCCCATAAACATTCCTCCATTAAACAAGATAACCTTGTCAGATTCGAATGAAATCCGAACACCCTTCTTACACAGAAGATTAAAAGAGACTGGATTATTTCAAATTTTATGTACATACGACACACTCAGAAGAGTCAACTTATTCCTAGAAGTAAATTATATTTACAAACTTCCTTTTCCACTTACATTTATGCATGTATTATTTCCTAGGAATACTTCTATCATGATATTACTATCTTTAAATGTTTTGAACATCGAATGGTCCTTGCACACATGCATTATTACTCCAGAATCAATCCACCATCCCATATCCATCGATGTAATATTGAAATTGGATATAATTATTACTAGATTTTATTTAGTTAGAATATTTTCTTTGGGTTTTTCAACTATAATTTTATTGAGACATTCCCTTTAAAAATGACCTGGTTTTCCATAGAAGAAGAGTTCTCATTTCTCCTTGAATGGATTTCATTTCTTATTGAATCGTTGACTGTTCTTCTTGAAATATAAGGAAGAGTTTGATTATTATTTTACCTCAATGATATTAATCATTTTATCAAATTATGAATCCATACCCACATCTCTCAACATGGATTATTATTTAATGAAAATAATATATTGAAATTTTTCTAAAGATATATCCTCACTATTTTTAATGAGTAATTTCACAACGTCTTTCCAAATATATGGAAATTTAGAAATAATTACACAGACATGGAAAGTTTATGATATATTAATTTTAAGGAAAATAATTTTATTTGTTATAACTTGGATATCATGAACTTTCTATAACACTAGATTGTTATCTACCACTTTGAAGCTTAAATAATTTGCAATAAGAAATTTATTGTAAAATGTTTCCTCATCTTTGTACTTGTACTCAAGTGTATCATATATCACTCAAGTAGACTTAATTTAGTGAAAATAGTCATAATAACAGTTTTATAATGTGTTGTGAATATGTACTCAATACAAAACTTGATCATCTTAATGTTTCTTCATCATTTCCTAAATGTTCTTGACTTGAGTCATCTCAATGGGTACGCCATTGGGATTTGTAGTAGGATATTTGGGAATGTTAGGAAGGTTCAGTTCCATAATGTATAAAATATTAAACATTGTAATAAGAAACATCATTTTTCAGACCACCAAGAGATTTTTTGACCTAAAAAGGTCAATTTTGATCATGTCTTTGGTCATCAATTTCAGGTATTCAAGAACCATCTTCCAGGTTATTCCCTGGTCTTAAAAACATTTTATTATTTGAAAATATGTAGGAAGATTAAGAATAAAGATCAAACTCCACTGTGTGAATTTAAATCACTATAAAAATCTTTTGATCCACCCCACTTGTTGGTTTATGGTTCTTGGTGGAAGTTTCCCTAGAGGATTTCAATAATATTTAGATAAATTTAAACTCCAATTTCCTACAGTCCTGTAGTACTGATGTTAGTAAAATTATTTGGAATTTTTTTATTGAAGAATAATTAATGTAACAAGCGATCTCATCATAACTTATTTATATATAAAAATTGGTATGAATCAAACTGATTTAATATCACCATTTCTTTTAAAGAACATTGTGGTTTGGCTGAAACGAGACAACTCTTGGTTGGGGGAACCTTTTCATATTTTGAAAATTCAAAATCCAACTATTACGACTAATCACCTTATTATTCATTTTTTTAAAATATTGTATTTAATTTTTTTAAAATTTTTGGTTTTGTTATATATGTACAATTTTTTTTACTAAATTATATATTTTAAAAATAACAAAAAATAATTTAGGAAAATATTTTTTTTATGAAAATACCTATCCTAAGGTTTCTTTTTATAAGGGAAGAGCTGTGATATTTTAAACCCCAACTCTAATATAGGATTCTATATATTGTTTCACATCATAAATCCAAGAAAAAAGTGTCTGTCCCACATTTAATTATTTATTTTGTGAATAAAATTTATGACCAATCATACAGAAATGCTTATAAATTATATCAAGTTTTTGTAACTTTGAGGGCTACATGGAAATTTAAGTACTAAAGTTGCAACCAATATCTTCATAGAGTATATCACGATTTAGGAGTAAGTTATACCAGGGGTATTATAGTTTGTAATTTATAGTGCATCTGGCATAAAAATATCAATAGTTAAATAGAAACCTATTTTAAGTATGCTGAATATCTTAAAGTGAAGAGAATTCTCTATTCAGGGTGAAAACTGTATATCATAACATGCTTTCATGGATGAGGTGATAAAATTTACAAAATATTTATGTTTTATTGTAAGTTGTAACTTCATTGTGTGAAATTAGGATTCCATATTATTTTCAATTTGAAGTGATATGTGTAATATTCTACCTAGTTAGTTCTCATACACAAAAAAAATATGAATTTTAGTTTTATTTTTCTAAATTTTATTCTTATACTATTTTTTCAATTGGGACACTATATTACCACTTGGGCCTATAACTTGGGACCTTGGCCTTCAATTGGCCTATTCCTTAGCCTTGTGTACACAACCTATGTTTCTTTTGTGTTGCCACCATGGAAATATATGCCACATGGATTCCTGGACTGTGATCCATTATTCTACCCATGTGATCCTCACCATCCACCTAGTTTGGCATACTCATTTGTGATGTTTTGAATTCTATTTAGTGTGATATTTTGGCCTACTCTTATTGGTCATGATGTTGTGGTCTGTAGACAATGTTAGGGGTAATTGATTACCCATCCCTCGTCTATTCGGCATTTGGTATGAATTCCTTTTCTCACTGCAAGTGTGATCTCACTTTCATTTATAGTTCTTGAGATGAAGCCTAGAGATTCAAGTTCCTTAGTGGTAAATCATCATTCCTTCCATTATCCGTGGTACACTACTAGTGTACCACTTCTGGTGGAGCTTCTACAATGACACCATTCAAGAATATGTGTGGATGAGTACCTAAGTGAAGATCATTCCAATATTAGTGAGTAACTCAACAAGAACATTGACCATAAGTGAGAATGTTGATTTGGTACAATAGTTTGATAAAGGTTTGATGATATTAGGACTACCAGACCTATTTTCATATATAATTATAAGTTTATTACATTTTCTTTTTATCATTTTTAATTAAAAAAAACTTGATGATTCTATCATTATTTATTTATCCTCACATACTGTAAATTAGTTTCTTCTTTTCAATATTAATAGAAGATTTGTGTGGGTGGTGTTCACACCAATCACTCAAGTCCTAGTAAGAAAAAATCCTATAAATCCTTCTGTTCTTCTTCTTCTTTATTTAATTTTTTCATCTTGTCTGTAGGATTTATGATTCATTTGATTTCTGTAAACATAATCCCTTGTTTGGTCCTTCTAGGTTCGTGTGTTTTTTCCACTTTAAGTACACCCATAACCCTCAAAAATTACTATTAGATCCATTCTAGTTCCCTTTTTTTTCATTTTTGTTTTCTTCATTCATTTTTGGTTTCTGTTTATCTTCCGCAAAATAATCTTTTCAAAATTCACCTCTATTACCTTTCTATTTTCAAATTTGATCCACTTTCACATATATTAATTATTTTAATTATTAATCTAGTTGTATAATATTATTATAGCCATAGATATTGGATAGTTATTGGTGGTGTAAACTCTCATTTTTCGTAATAAATTAGTATCTACTCATTTGGGTAAACATGTCAATAACTAGATTTAAAATCGAGAAGTTAGATGGAGACAATGACTTTAATATTTGGAAAATTAAGTGGATAGACCTGTTGGTTCAGTAAAGACTCATTGATTCCATTTTCAGGCCTAAGAATCCTATTATAACTGTAAATGAAACAAGACAAACTTCTATTGAATATCAAGATTTCCTCCTGATGTCTTAGTTAAGGAACACAACTCATTACTTCTTTCTCTAGGATATAAAGTTCTTTGTGAAGTTTCCTTCAAATATAATTCTACCGACATGTAGATTAAACTAGAAAAATTTTCTATGAAACCTTATTTAGTTGGAAGTATTTATAAAAAATTATAAAATTTCACATTAAAAATGAAATATGTTTGTTTAACTAAGGCCCTTTTAGATGAATTTTATAATTTTATGTAAGATCTATACAACATAAATGTAATTTTTGATGATTATGATTATGAAATGATCCTTCTACTTTCTCTAGATAATTCCTATAGCACCTTATTAGAAACTATGATGTATAGGCATGACTCATTAACCCTTTAGGTTATGTCTTCCATCCATTCAAAATAATTACATTCTAAACCTATAATAAAAGGTGAGGCATAGAGTTTGATTACAAGAGGTAGACCACCATCTAATGGTAAAAAAAATTAATATGGATAAAATAAAGAAGAATAAGTAACACAAACCTAGGTCTAATTCCATGGAAAAAATGGTTTTCTTTCATTGTTGTAAAACCCGAAACACTAAACCCGAGTGTAGGAAGCTTAAATGAGAACTTAAGTCAAAATAGCCCACTGACCAATCCTTTCTAGTTAAATATGGTTATAACATAACTAAATTATTGAATGTTTCAAGCCATGAACTCATTACTGAGTGGGTTCCTAACTCAGGAATCATATTCTACATGTACCTTTTAGGGAGTCAATCCTATAATTGTTAAATAGAGTATAAGAAGATGTCCTCTTAGGGAATAATAATAGGTGTAAGGTATAGGGAATGTGTTATATTTTAATAGAACTAAATTACCAATCAATACTCATATTTATTGATGTTATGTGGTTTTACACCCTCTGTAACACCCCATGATTTTATGGTATGTCTCTTTTTAAATTTAACCTCTTCGTTAGCTTACGTTTCATGCAACAACTAGCTTAAATGAATAATGAAATACTATAATGTTATATTTATAACATAGAAATTAAATTGATAATAATTAATAGTATTATCCACATTATTAAATATATAATTATCTAATTAAATTTTAATATATTAATCAATTCATTGTGAATAAATACTTTATTTGTTGTAAAGTTAATTTAATCTTCAAATAAAAAAATAATCTCTCATAAAATGGTTTTCTTAATTTTTATGAGTAAATATTATAACAAACTTTTAAAAATTATATAAATTTTATTTTATAAAACTAATATCATTTTTCAAATCATCGTACTAAAATTATCTTAGTTTTATTTTTTGGTAATTTGCTGATAAGATTTATTTTTTAGTGAATAACGAAAAATACTAATTTTTATAAAACTTTCAATTTATTTATATTAAAATTAACTTTATAATTTTAATTTGATATAAATAAAATATATTTACTCTTTAGTTAATTAAAATCTAATTAATTAAAATTTAATCATTATTATACCTTATTTTGGTATAAGTACAATTTGGGGCTTAAAATGAATTTTCCAATAAAATAGTTTTTCACTGCATTTTATGGGATTAATTTTAAATTAAATTCTGAAACATATGTGTTTTGAATTTTTAAAAATGGATACCATATTTGGACTCGTAAGGTCTAAATTTAGTAAATATTTCCCTTTTATTTTTGGCCAATATGAATAGTAACTTTGGTAATTTTTTTACCACGATAAAGAGTAAATCAGATAATTAAAAATACAAATAATATGATAAGGATTATAGAATGACCCTAAAAACTACCCAATATCTATTTTATGGGTATTTGTTTAACAAAATAATACATGGGACTAATTCATTACCTCTTGGATCCACCTTTTTGACATTTAGTCTCTTGTAGTATTTCAGTTATTTAAAAGTCAAACATATCATACTCTCGTTTTTAATATGTATAACATTTTTAATATGTGGTCATCCTAAAGATATGTTCAAGCATAATTTTTTTTGAAATATAAAATATTTATATTCATCATTATAATTTAATTTTAATTTTTATGGGATAAATAATTACGTTAAAGGCTTTAACAACGATGATGGAGTAATTATTAAATTAATGGAAAAATAAAATGAATGATATTAAAAATATTAAAATAAATATATTTTTATTTAATTAATATGATACATGAATTTTATAGATGAAATTTAAATGTTTAGGATATAATAAAAAATTTGGTTAAAATTATAGTTTATGTTTTTTATGTTTTTAATTTCAATGTAATGAATAGTATCAAATTTGAGAATAATGATATATTATGGATTTAATTTTTTATTCAATGAATAGAAAATACAAAAAATATTTAATTCATCCAAATTAATGTTATATGGTTAATAAAATATACCATATTTCATTTATGGGTTTTTATAATTTTTAGTAACATTATAGATCCTTATATAGTATAAAATTATAATAGTACAGAAACTATCAAAAGAGTTAACGGGTGGTTAAAAAAAATGATAATGGTATAACCATGACATAAAATTGTCCAAAAATTATTTTATGAATATTTTAAAACCCTTATCACCTTAATATAGAATTTTAGTTGTTTAATGGATACTTATATATTTTTTTAAATCAAAGATAGTTACAAAATGTTACTCTCTTTGTATTTAATATCTTTTATGTGTCCACATAGAAAAAAAAACAATATATAAAAGATAATAAATGTATATTTTTATATTAATAATATTATTTTAATTATATAAATTTATGTTTATTTTTTAAAAATTATATAATTACTATAAATTCTTCTACAATTCTAAAATAGTATTTATTTAATTAACAGAAGAATAAAATAATTGATTTTAAAAATATTAATTTGATATATTTTGAATGATTTAACACGTGTAACTAATTTTATCAATATATATGATATATTAAAGATATTTTAAAGCATTATATTTGAATACAACCTTTATCTGTATGTATTTGAAGTCAAATTAAATGAATATTTTCAAAGTTGATATTAATGATAATTTATGAATATAACATTTTATTAAATTATATAAATTCATAAAAATATTATATTTGACCATGGTATGGGAATAAATTTGAAAACATCATATATGGTCCATTTAAGAGAATTTTTTTCATTTATAGTAACATTATTAACCATTTATAATTAAAATAATGGTTACCACGATTAAGGTAAAAAATAACTAGCCAAGGGATAAATAAAAAAATATGGTTTAAAATAAACCTAAAATAATTAAATTATATTTTTTGATGATATTAAAACCCTATACTATATTATATTCAAATCCATTTCCATTTGGAGTCATTTTTCATGATTACTGAATTTATGATAATTTAATATTTTGAGAAATTCCAAAAGTGCCACCACATCAATTATAAAATCTCAAATCCTCCCTCACTTATTCACACCACATTAATCCACTTATATAGACCAATACATGAAAATTACTATTCCCAACATCCTTATTGAATTTTTATAAATTTTTTACCTTTCAAAAGACCAACCCTAGATCCCTTAAGAGGATATATAAAGGAAGCCTGTTGAAGAAGAGGTAATCATCTTTACCAACTCTTTCAAGTCTATTTCTTCTTCTACTTCCTCTTAATGTGTTGTTTCCATGGTAAAGTAATAAATAAATTATTATATATATTCTTATATTTTATTATTATTATGGTACAACCATATTCCACCTTTTATCGATCCTATAAAAAATAGAAGCACTGTTTGTGCGTAAGTACGACTTATCGTCTCCACGCAACAATGTAATTAATTTTTCATCACCACTTTACAAGGATGTTTATAATGATTGAAATAGTGGATATGTATAATAATTATGACATGATATTAATTCTATAAAATTAATATACCCCCCTCTTCCTTACCATTTCAATCATTAATGGAATGATATCGTCACCCATGCGTACGTATGACCTACTGTCTCCACGAAGTAATGCAACTCATTTTCCATATTCAACATTAAATAATGATTATAAAATTGTGTTTAATGAATAAATATAATATCTATGACATAAATATCATTCTATATATTTTGTAACTATATCATATGCATAAGAACCAGAACTTATATGACAAAGCATGCATAGGGAAATGAAGCAGTTAACACCCATAGTAACAAAAAATTATTAACAAAAAGGTGATAAAATTTTATAATAGGATCATATATGATATAATAAGAATTAATATGGTTCTTTTATGAACTAATAACATGATTTAAACCATTATATAGGAGGTTAAATCACGTTCAACTGAAAAAAAGTGCATGTTAAGGGAATTCTTAACTCAATTTTCCTTTGTTGATTTAAACTTCTACTTAATTGATTATGTCATACTATGATTATGTGTGAAATTAATTTTTATTATCTTATGTTGTATTTAAACTTTTTTATGTGTATTTACAACCGATACACATAATCAATTTTTTTTATGTTAACTTCAATGTTATTTTTAAGGGACTTTATTTTTAAAAAACCTCTTTTAATTATTATTTTTACAAGAGTCAAAAGGAATATTTTTTATCTCATACAACATGAATTGATTTTCCCACTTTCATAATGCCATTATGTTTTTAAGATTATTCTATAAGTTTACATGTTTATTTTCAAATATTTTTTGTTTTCATTTTTAAGTGCACAATTTTTTTTAAAAATAAAAGTGTTTTCAAAATGGAAAGGTTATTTTCCTCAATAATGTTTTTATGAAATCATTATGTGATATGATTATGTATGGTTCTTGGTAATTTTTTTGAGAATGGTCAGTTCCATTATAAACTAAGGGTTGGTAATCCCATTTTATCTCTCCAATTCATTGGGTAAAGAGACTGAGTTAACTAACTAGGTTTCTCTAAACATATTGTGGAATATACTAAAATGGGTATTCCAAAAGTAACTATGATGGTTACTACCTATGTATCCATGAGAGCTAACAAATATTTAAGAATAAAATAAAAATGATTCCATAGGTTACTATTATTTTTTATGTATTCCTTCCTTGGATTTTATAGGAAACTTATGTTTTCATAAGGTAATATATGAGTTTATATTTTATTATTGAGAGTTATAAATTTGTGAAAAGTTATAATGAAAACATTATGAGTTTTATTTTTATTTTTTAATTTATATTCTCCTTTGAAATATTTTCTGGAATAATTTGGGTAGAAAATATGATTTCTTGGGTAAGAAAGTGTTTAATTTGAAAAAGTAAACATATATAAGTGTTGGTCAGAGTAGGAATCTCAAGTGGGGGGTGAATTGAGTTCCTATAAAAATTTATGTCCAAAAATGCTTATTTTTTAAAAAAATACCCCAATTTCAAAAAAAATAATGGCCAGTTATCCAAAGTATCATATTTATAAAATATTTTTTTATTCCAAATATTTTCCAAATATTGATTAATTATTAGTTAAAATAGTATAATATATTATTTGAAAATTTTAAATTAGTCTACTAAAACAAATTCTAATATAAAATCTATCTAATATTAACTATGAAATTATAGTTCAGTTTTCTGAAAAATATATAATAACATAGAAAATAAAATTTGAAAGAACACAGTAGAAGTAAACAAGAGGTTCAATATTAAGCTGAAACCTAATCCTATTCACTTAGTGATCACCTTCCACTAAGCAATATATATTAAATAAACTTGATCCATACCCTGGAATGGGTTAAAATTGTATATAAACTATCCAGGTCAACTAGACGTCTTTTATAATATAAGTGGGTGTAAAAAATAGAAAAATATACAGGCCACTCAGGGACCTCTTCCACTGTTATTTTTTGGGAATTTAAGGTGTAAAAAGACAAGTTGGTGAAGATATATTTTTATCTTCTAGTTTAACACAGGATTCAGCGTGTGTTTGTAAAACAAAGATATACACACACTGATCAAAATGTAAATAATATGAACAAGTAGAGAAATTTAATGAGAATGGAGTTTATAATGCCCTGTGTGAAGTTCTATGATGCTTCTAGACTTTTTTGGGACAATATAAGTGAAGCTGGAGTTATCTTCTAGAAACAGATAACAAAATAAAGGGTCATTTTTTGCTTCTGTCTTTTCTTCCAAATGAACCTTTAAGATTTATTTTCTTCTTATCTATTGCTATGTAGATTTACAATCTTTTTATTCTTAGTAGTATCTTTATATAAGAATAGTAGGGAGATCTTGTGTTTTTCTCCAAGGTGCATGAATAGTTTTCTTCCAATTCGCCTCTTTTTCTATTACTTTCTTATTGATATAGATATTCCTTTTATACAAAAAAGTATTATGTTCTATGGTACCTCGTACATCGTACAAGTTTCTAACATCATTAAATCTTGTCTAAAAATGACAGACAAGCTCATTAATATAATAAGTAGTACTGATTTTTTTAAATATGACCATTAGAGGTAAGTTCAAATTCAAGAGATACATCATCAGCGACTCAGTTTGTTAGTAGATCAGAGTGTCAGTGTCTCATACTATTAGTAGATGATGTGTCGATATCTTGGTTGTCAGTAGGTCATGCATTGATAGTTTTATTGTTAGTAGCTCATACTTAGAAAAATTATAAGTGTAGGTCAATCACTCTTTCAGTAGGATGGATTTTGGTATGTTAGGAATCATTAGTTCAAGATGTCAGTGACTTACACATAGAAAAATTTTGAGTCATGTGATCAGGGACTCAGCTTATCGCTAGATTCTGTCATCGGTAGCTCGTGTATTAGTAACTTGTCGATCGGTAGGATAGGTATCAGTAGCTCATACTTAACCAAAATCTATAGTGTTGTATTATGATAAAAATACTAACACTAGTGGTTAATATTATACTTGAACATGATTAAACACAATGTATCTTAACAAATCAGAATTATCAAATTTAAGCACTATTTGAGAGCATTAAAACTTGAGGAGGTGAACGATAAGTATTTAAGGACTAACAATTTCTTTATTTCTTTTTTATATCCTTTACTATTTTTTTGTACTTATCACATGTTTTAAAATGTTTCTTCACAGGGGTTAAGGGTGAGTAAGAAAAAGAATGAGGGAATGAATAAATTTTTTAAGATTTCTCATGAAAAGATGTCATGTTTTATTTGAATGACTTTTGTTTTATTAAAAAATAGATACTATATAGAAGTGTCTACCTATGGTGTATAGGTTTACTTTGTAATATTTTTTCCCAATTCTATAAAACTATAAACTTAAAATATCATTTGTAATTAAATAAAATGATTTTTAGTCAAAATTCACAAGAATATGTAAAGTTTAAGGATATGTCCTTATAGTTGGTATTAGAGCAGGGTTTAGATAACTTTAGAGATTGGTATTTTTTGTTTGAGGTTATCTTAAGAGTTATAGATATCATCATGGGTATATAAGTTTGAGGGTGATTATATTTTCAAAGGATTAGGCAACCCTTCTTCAATATTTTGTATAATGGATACACTATGTGAGACATTTATCAAATTTTGATAAATTATTGAGGTACACATAACCCTTAATTTTATTACATGAAAAAGGTTATTTGAGGAACAATTACTTTATTTTTGTGGACATAATTTTAAAAGCTTTGTATAACATTTATGGCTTATATGATCTTTGATTTTGAGTTAATTATGGGATGCATAATAAAATGTACGAGATAAACATTGAGGTTAAAAATTTTATTCCATGTTAAGTATATTAATTTTATTTATGGAAATAATTTCCATACTTGAAGACTATGTGATTTAGAAAATTACATTATTGGTATGATAAATTTAGAGTGATTGATGTTATTTTGGGATACAACTGTTAGAATTATCATAGAATACTATGTGATCAAATCCTTCTGAATTTTCTGTGTCAATATTAGGTTGGACTATTTTTGATGAATTTTAAGGATAATTATTTTTTGAATGATATAAGTTTAACTTTCGGTATCAATGTTTAATTTAGGAGATTAATGTTGTGTTTCATCATATAAATGTTTATTATTTTTGTGAATTATCATATCTTATCCTAACTATTTTGGTTTTGGTTAATGTTTAATGATAGTATTAATATATTGTTTTTATTTTGTGTATTTTGTGATCCGCAGAAGTTGATTTTAGTGCTTCAAGCATGAAAAAACCATACTCATATTTTGTAGAAAAAGATGAGTTTTTCATGGAAATTGATTAAAGGATGGATTTTTTCTTTTCATGTAAGTTTATTTCCTAATTTTATAATATAAGGAAGCAATTTAATCTTGAAATAATAAATTTTATCCAACTACTTTTCTTACCTTTAAATCAATGGTCTTTTAACATATCAAAGATTTATGTTTTTATGATGGTTAAATTTCTCATGAACATGTTATCTATGACCCTATGTGAGTCCTTGGGGGTAATTTTTCACTTATATGTCCATGTTTTTCTACATGTAAACCTATTATGTGTTATCTCAGGTGACCTTCTAACTTTATTTACTCACTTTTCTAAAGGAAGTTTTATTAATTTATTTTATGATGTGGGATATCAAAAAAAATGTATTTTGAAAATTTGAACCCATAGTTTTTGATACCAAGGTCAAATTGAAAGGATGAAATTTATTAAATGTGGGAAAATGTAACAACCCAAGATTTTATGGTATGTTACCTTTTCAATTTAACCTATTTGATATCTTACATTGCATGAAACACCCAACATAAACGAACAATGAAATACTACTAAGTTATCATTATAACCTAGTCATTAAATTAGCAAGAATGAATAATATTAACTAAATAATGAAATATATAATCATAAAATTCATTGTTAATATATTAATTAATTATTTGTTAATAATTACTTGATTTTTAGTAAAGTCAATTTAATCTTCAAAAAAATGTTTTCTCCCAAAATGATTTTCTTGATTTTTATGAGTAAATACTATAATGAATATCTGTAACTTATATAAATTTTATTTAATAAAAATAATTTCATTTTATAAATCATCATACTAAACTTATCTTATGGTGAATTTTTGGTAATTTTCATGAAGATTTATTTTACAGTGAATAGTGAAAAATACTGATTTTTATAAAACTTCTATTTTCATTATATGAAAAGTCCCTTTGTGATTTCAATTTTATATAAAGGTAACTTAAGTAATATTTATTTATTTATATTATAATTAATTTCATTTTAATCATTCTTCTACAATATTTTGTTATAAGTACATTTTTGGGATTAAAAATACAGTTTTTAAGAAAACTGTTTTTCATTACGTTTATCAGAATTAATTTTAAATTAAAATTTTAAAATTATGTGTTTGGAATTTTTAGAAATTTTTTCTATATATGGATTAATAAGGTTTATATTTATTAAATATTTTCACTTTATTTTTTGTTAATATGAATAGTAACCTTGGTAATTTTTGTTACCATGGTAAATTATATATCGAGTAATTAAAGGTAAAAATAATATGATAAGGATTATAAAATGACCCTAACACTTGAAAAAAATATATTGTAAGAGTATGTTTCAACCAAAATAATACTTGGGTCAGATTTATAACCTCTTAGAGCCACTTGGTTGAAATTAAGTCCCTTATATTATTTTAGTTTATGAAAATTCAAACATGTCATACTCTTGTTTTTAATACATATAGCGTTTTTAATATATGGTCATCTAAAATATATGTTCTTAAATAAATATTATTTTTAAAGATAAAATATTTATATTATCATTATAATTTATTTTTAATTTTTAGGGAGGAAATAATTACCTTAAATTCTTGCACAACGATGTTGTAGTAATTACTAAATTAATGAAAAAATCAAATAAATCATATTAAAAAATACTAAAAAAATATAATTTTATATAATTAATGTCATCAGAAAATTATATAGGTGAAATTGAATATTTTGGGATATAATAAAATATTTTTTTTCTAATTATACTTATTTTCTTGATGTTTTTAATTTCAAAGTAATGAATAGTATCAAATTTGACAATAATGATATTTTATGGAATTAATATTTTATTAAATGATTAAAAAATACTAAAAAAATAAATTTGGAAAATTAAATGGGATATGGTTAATTAAATCTACCATAGACCATTTATGTGTCTCTTGTAATTTAATAATAACATTATTGACCCTTTTATAGTGCATAATTGTAATAGTATGATAATTGGCAAAAGAGTTAACGAGTGGTTAAAATAAAAAGAGTAGGGTATAACCATGACCTAAAATTGCCTAAAAACTATTTGATGAATATTATTTCAACATTATCACATTAATAAATAATTCTAGTTGTTTAATAGAAACGCTTCCATGAAAATAACTTATATTTATTTTAAATCAAAGATAGTTACAAAATGACACTATCTTTGTATTTAATACATTTTATGTGTCCACAAAGGAAAAAACAAGATATAAACCAAAATAAATGTGTATTTTAATATTAATTAAATTATTTACTTTATATAAATTTATATTTAATTTTTATAAATTATATATTTACCTTAAATGCTTCTACAATGCTAAAAATAGTACTTATTTAATTGATAAAAAAATAAAATAATTGATTTTTAAAATATTAATTTTGATATATTTTGGACGAGTTAATCTTTATAACCAATTTTATACATCTATATTAAATATTAGAGATTTTTCAAATCATTATATTATAATTTTCCATTAATATTGATGTATGTGAAGTCAAATTAAATAAAAAGTGTCAAAATTGACATTAATGATAATTTATCAATATAATATTTTATTAAATTATTAATTTTTTTTAAAATAAATTTCTTCCATGTGAATGTAATATAGTTTAAAACATTATAAATGGTCCATTTATGAGTCATTTATTCTTTTATAGTAACTTTATTGATAATTTAAAACTAAGATAATGGTTGTCACTATTAAGGTAAAAAATAATTAACCAAGGGGTTAATAAAAAAAATAAGGTTTAAAATGACACCTAAAATTATTTAAATTATATTGGTTGATCATATTAAAAACATATACTATATTATCTTTGAATATATTTATTTTTTGGGTCATTTTTCTTCATAAATTATTTTATTATAATTTAGTCTTTGGAGAAATTCCAAAAGTGCCCTCACCTCATTATTAAAGGGCACATCCTCCCTCACTTATTCAGACTAAATTGAGCCATTTATATCAAATAAACCTGACCATTTATATTCCCAAAACTCTTATAAATTTTTTTTGTGGTTCTTATTCTTCCAAAATACCAGCCCTAGATCTATTTAGAATATATCAAAAGGAATTTCACCATAGAAGAGGTAATCGTCTTTATCAACTCTTTCATGTTTAATTTTTATTTTACTTACTATTTAAGTTTTGTTTCCATGTTAAAGTAATAAATTTAATATCATATATATGATTATATTTAATTATGATTATGGTACAACCATATTCCACCTTTTATCCATCTTATAAAAAACCGAAGCATCACGCATGCGTACATACAACTTATCGTCTCTGTATAGTGGTGTAATTAATTTTTTATCACTAATTTATAAGGATGGTTATGGTGATAAAAATAGTTTATATATATTACTTATGACATGATATTTATATAAAATTAATATACCACCCACTTATTTTTCATCCCAAACATTAAAGGAATGATACCGTTGCTCGTGCAGACATACGACCTACCATCTCCACAAAGTGATGCAACTCATTTTCCATATCCAACATTAAAAAATGATTATAAAAATTTACATATGAATAAATATAATATATATTATATTAATATAATTCTTTATATTATTTAACTATATCCTATTAAAAAGAACCATGAATTACATGACAAAACATGCAGAAGAAAATGAAGCATTTAACAACTGTAGAAACAAAATATTATTAAAAAAAGAGTGATAAAATGATTTAGAGGATCATATATGATACAATAAGTTTGAATATGGTTCTGGTATGAATTATTTACCTGATTTAATCCATTATATTTTAGGATAAATAACGTTAAATTAAATTAATGTTTAAGGTAAGTGAATTCTTAACTCAATTTCCTTTCGTTGAGTTAAACTTCTACTTCATTGATTATTCCGTACTAAGATTATGTGTAAAATGAATTTTGATTATCTTTTTTTTTATATTAAAACTTGTTTTTTGTGATTTTACATATAATAAACATAATTAATTATTTTTATTAATGTTCACTTTAATTTTATTTATAATGGATTTTCCTTTAACAAAACCTATCTTAATTCTTCTTTTTACAAAAGTCAAAAGGAATGTTTTTTTAACTTATACAACATGAACAAATTTTCCCAATTTCATGATGCATTAATGTTTTGAATCTTCCTATACTAGTTTAAAATTTTATCTTCAAATAAAATGTTTTCACTTTTCAGTGTGAATATTTGTTAAAAAGAAAAGATTTTTCCAAATAAAATGGTTATTTTCCTTAAGAATGTTTTTTATGAAAGCTTTAAGTGTTATGATTATATTATGGTTCTTGGGAATTATTCATGAGAATGGGTGGATCTATTATAAACCTAGGGTGAGTGATCCATTTATACATCTTTAATCCATTGTCTAAAGATACATAGTTAACAAATTAGGTTTCTCATAAGAGATTGCCGAATATACTACGATGGTTACTCCAAAGATAACTATGATGGTTACAACCTATGTGGCCATGAGATCTACCGAATATGTAATAATGATATAGAAATGATTCCAAAAGTTAACGTTATGATTTATGTATGCTATATATGAATTTTATACGAAACTTATGTTTTAAAAAGGTAAGATATGAGCTTATGTTTTACTGTTGAAAGTTATGCCTTTTGAAAAGTTTTTTTTGAAAACATTTTGTGTTTTTTTTACTTTATGTTCTCCTATGAAATGAGTTATGGAATTATTTGGGCACAAAAGATGATTTATTAGGAAAGATAAATTTTACTCCGAGAAATGAAATTTTTTATAAGTATTTATAGACTAACAATTTTTTTTTGTTTTTATGTCCCTTATTGAGTTTTTGAGATAATCCCATGTTTTAAAATGTATTTTATATGCTTTAAGGGAGATTAATAACAAGGAAAAATTCATGAAGATAATTTTGAAGATTAATTTAAAAAATAAATCATGTTCTATTTTGAATTATTTTGTTTTAAGAAAAAATGGATACTATATAGAAGTGTCCACTTGTAATATATGGGTTTACTTTGTAATATTTTTTCCTAATTCTCTAAAAATATAAACCTAAAAGATAATTTGTAATGATAGAAAATTATTTCTAGTCAAAATTCACTAGAATATATAAATTTTAAGGTTGGTTCCTTACACCCTTCATAGAAACTTGATTTCCTTAGGGATTTTAAACCAATAGTGGTTCACTTTTCGGTCTGAACCAGGTTTTATAGATATCTCTAAAGGTTTTAGAACTATCAGAAAGGGTTTTATCATTAATGGGATATATTTTTTGAATGGAAAGACCCATTAAAGACATTTGGGTAGTATATATATCATTAATACTAATAATACTATTCCATGACCAAGGATATTAGGGCATGTAAGCTTCAAGGGTCTAGAAGAAATAAACAAACAAGTGTGGTTGAGTGACATTACACCAAGAAACCTTCCATTTTGTGATGATTGTGTGATGGGAAAGTAAAAGAGAGTCAAATACAAATTTAAGCCATATAACCCTTAGAATACATACATTATGTACAATGGGGAATACCTTGGACTATCTCCCATGGTGTAGATTCTAATTTTGTCACTTCTATAGATTAATTCTCAAGAAAAGTCTAGATTTATATTCTAAAAAATAAATCTAATGTTTTTTTAGAACTTTAAAACCTAGAAAATTCAAGTTGAAAATCATGTTGGGATATAGATCAAAACCATGATAATAGGGAATGTGTTAGAGTAACTATTTATAGAATTTATTTAATTCTATGAATATGTGGGTATTAATAGTCACCAGACTGTTAGGGACCCCCTAGAAAAATGGTCATACATAAAGAATAAATAGAACCATTTTAGAAAGAGTCCAAAGAATTATTTCATGCTTAGGGCTCTCTAAATTTTTTTCTGAAAAGGATTCCACTATTGAAATGTCATCATAAATAGGTTCCATTATTCTTTCAATCAATTTAAAACCCTAGAATAATTATGGAATAATAATCCACACAATTATAGTTATTTAAGAGTATTTTTCTACACTGCTTATGTGCGTGTTAAAATTGAGAAGCTTGAACCTGCAACTCTTAAATGTATCATTGTGGGATATCCTAATGGTGTTAAAAGTTATAAACATTAGTTTGATAAAACAGGTTACCAAAAATTCATCATATGTATGGATTTGGTGTTTCATGATTCATGTTCTCCCAAATCCACATCTTTCATACCTTCCAGCAGTAATCCATCCTTAGAACGGGAAGAATTAACCAATGCTATAGATAATTTTGAGGCTGATGTTAAGCCTCCTCAACCTGGTAATTATCCTATAACTAAGGATGATTCAAGAACTTATTCTGGTTCAAATTCCAAAACAAAACCTACTATCAATAGTAGTGACTATCAATTAACCCGAGGTTGAGTTAGAAGAGTGTCTTGACCTCCTACTCAGTTCAACCATTATGGTATGGCTTCTTATGCCTTTCATGTTTCCCAGTATCTAGCTAATGGTGATCCTCAAACCTATAAATGAAAAAGACTCTAAATAGTGATAATTTTCCATGAATGAATAAATGAACTCCTAAAGAAAAAAACACACTTGTTCTATTGTGAATAAAACACCCAGTGTTAAAGTGATTGGTTCTAAGTGGATTTACAAATGGTATGAAGAAAAAACTACTGGGAATAAAATTAAATTCAAAGAAAGACTAGTTTTTAATGGATTTATATAAACATACGAAATATACTATTCCGAAAGTTTTCCCCAATTGTTAATCATTCCTCAATAAGACTTATATTTTCTTTTAATTTTTATAGACACCTTTATATTGAATAACTTGATATTAAAACCTACTTTATTTTTGTTTATTTTAATGAGAAACATTATATGAATCCTCCTCATTGTTATTCTAAAGAATTCAGATAAAATAAATTTTCATTTTGAATAAATCATTATTTGGTTTAAAAAAATCCTAAAGGAAATGGTATAAGAAATTTGACTCTTTTATTATTGATAACCAACTTACATGGAGCCAATATGATGATTGTGTTTATTTTATGTCAATTAAAAAAGAATGATTTATCTATTATTATATGTTGATTATATGATCATAATTCTCAAAAACATGAGTCTCATTACTGTTATAAAATATAAATTAAAATTTGTGTTTGAAATTAAGGACATAGGTGGATCTAAGAAAATTCTAGGTGTTGGAATAATTAGGGAAATGCCTAATAAATTGCTATCACTACTAGAAAAGGGGGCATTGAAGCCCCCCAGACTCGGGCGACCGCCATTGGCGGTCGCTATAGAAAACCAATAGCGACCGCCAATGGCGGTCGCTAACCTACATAAAAAAAAACGGGGGGCTTCTCTGCCCCCCCCCCCCCCCCCCCCCCGCGCCCCCTCGACCTCGATCTCCCTCACCGCCCTAACCCCCTCCCTCCCTCGCCGCCCTCCCTCTCCGCCCTCCCCTCCCCCGCCGCCCGGCCTCCCCCGCCGCCCGGCCTCCCCCGCCGCCCGGCCTCCCCCGCCGCCCGGCCTCCCCCGCCGCCCGGCCTCCCCCGCCGCCCGCCCTCCCCTGCCCCCCGCCCTCCCCCGCCGCCCGCCCTCCGGCCTCCGGCCGCCGCCCTCCGCCCTCAAGCCTCCGGCCGCCGCCCTCCAGCCTCTCGGCCCTCCCCTCCCACCCCGGACGGCACCCGCACCCCGGACAACCCCCCCCCCCCCCCGCGCACTCCAGATCGCCCCCCGCACCCCAGACGCCTCCCCGCACCCCAGACAGCCCCCCCCCCCCCGCGCACTCTGGACCGCCCCCCGCACCCCGGACGCCTCCCCGCACCCCGGACAGCCCCTCCCCTGCACTCGGACACCCCCCTCCGAACCCGGACAGCCCCCCCCCCCCGCACCCCAAACAGCCCCCCCCCCCCCCCCCCCCCCGCACTCGGACAACCCCCCTCCGAACCCGGACAGCCCCCCCGCACCACGGACAAGCCCCCCGCACCCCAGACACCCCACCCCGCACCCCCGACAGCCCCCCTGCACCCCAGACAGCCCCCCCCCCCCCCCGCACCCCGGACACCCCCGCACCCCGAACACCCCTGCCCGCACCCCTGACAAGCCCCCGACACCCCGGACACCCCTCCCCGCACCTCGGACAGCCCCCCCCCCCCCCCCCCCCCCCGACCCCGGACACCCCCCCCCCCTCGCTGCCCGTCCCCTGTCCCCTCACCGCCTCCTCTCCTCCAGCTCCCCGCCGCCGCCGCCGCCGCCCGTCCCCTCCCTTGCCGCACCGCCTTTGGCTCCGGCTCCCCTTCGCTGCCTCCTCTCCCTCGCAGCACCGCCTTCGGCTCCCCTCCCTTCCAGGTTTGTAGCTCAATCAGGTAACATGAGCTTTTAGTTACTTTATTATTTTATCAATGGTTCATAAACAAATGGTTAATATTTATTTTGAATATAGTTGATTTGAAAAATGTAAATGTAATAAGTATTGTGTAAATGTTTGTTATACAAATATTATTATGGATAAGAGTTGGATTAATCTTCCAAATCGAACGTCTAGAGAATATTTCAATGGCATTATGCATTTTATTGACTTCACAAGAGATGCGCGCGGCACGTCCGATTGTGTCCTTTTCAGCAGCGCGGCGCGCGCTGAAATGGCGCATTGGGGGGTAAAAACCACTCGAACGACCTCCGAATGCCACGAAACCGTACGACAATATCCAGGGCGTGAATTGTGAAATGGTCGGCCAGACGGCACCTATGACAACCCTGCTTTTTATTACAACATAAGCATGCTTTATTACATAAAACTTCACTTGATACAACAAAGAAGATCGAGAGGTTTAGTGTCTTTGGGGCTTAGGATCATTACATAAAAAATTTAAACTTGAAATACAACATCTTTATTGAAAACTTCCTTTACATGACCACTACATTCCTTCGTACTTAGCATTGCATGGGATAACCTGAGGACATGCATAAGAAAAGGGTGAGCTATAAAGCCCAGCAAGGGAGTAAACAATGAATAACATGAGGAGTGAAATACATATTAGGCAATAGGCATATCAATAGAGCATAATAGAAACATGAACATAAAGGCATGATAAAGCATGATAATCATAACATGGAATTGTGGCAACAACACTTAACATTGAATTAGCATGAGCCAAGGCTCATTGCACATGGAGCATGAGTAAACCCTCATTGCACTTGAAGCATGAGTAAACCCTAGTTGCACTTGAATTAGCATGAGTCAACACTCATTGCACATGACGTATCATGATACTATACTTTACCCAATGCATTGGAGCGCTATAAAGGGCGCACCCTTCTTAAACATTTCATTTCATGCATAAGTGTGCCACATGGATCATAAAACATGGATTCATAAAACATAGTCATTTCTTCCACGATAAAGGAAAGTGGAATTCATACATGAAACTTTATAATCAATATGTAAATGTTCATAAAGGTGAATACCCTTGATGGAGAAATGGGCATGGTATTCACTACACAAAGACATTGGCTTAGAAAATCGGTGCGATTTCGGCAGCGTAACGACGTGACATAAGAATTCATAAAAAAGGTTGATGAGAGAGAAAGGGGTTCCTCATCATATTTACATGTAATGGACAGTAAGGAGATCATATATATACATATCCCAACAATAGAAATGGAATTTAGATTCATGATACAAAAGTATTGCTTGAATGTAAAAGAAGAGAGAGAAGTTCCTTTCGGAATTTCGGCATAGTAACGGGTGTACATGGGAGGCATTTAATGAGAGAGAAAGGGTTCTCCCATCATTAAAAAAATAAGAGGGAAGTATGGGGGAGGTGAGAAACCATACCCCAACATTCATAATTGAAATAAAAAGGGAAATACAACTTAAAGAAAATTGACAAAAAAATGAGAAAGGAAGAAAACCCCTTACTTGGAAGTGTGCTTCCAAAGGCTAGAGAGAGGCTTGTTAGAGGATTCTTGGGAGCTTGGGGCACCTTGATAGGATTCTAGAGAGAGTAGGGAAGAGGTTGTACGAACTTCAAGGGATTTTAGTGAGGAGGAAGTGGGAGCTTGGGTGGGTTTATATAGGAAAGGTGAGAGAATTCTTTATTATTTAGGTTTGGGACCCCTTATATTAAAATAATCCAAACCACAAACCATCCCATGGTATTTGCCCATGGTTTCTAGAAAAGGAAAGAGGAAAACAATATTTTACAAGTCCAAGGTCCGAACTTATTAAAAAATTAGGGTTGCTTATGTGGAGGTGAGTCACACTCCCATGGAAATTAATTTAAAAAGGCAAAGTGTTGAATAAGTCTTGAGGGCTCCATTAATGCTTTGAAAAGTGAGTCAAACAAACCCAAAACCTCATTATTTTAATGATAAAACATATATTGGCCGAACTTAAGGATTATGGTATTTTATTACATCACCATTGGGTCATTATGATGTTATAAAACACATTATATATTTAAATGGTATTTAATTTTTACCCAAAAATTTGACTGTCTCAGAAAATTATGAAAAATTCACCGTTGGATAATTTCGACATCCTGATTCCAAAAATAATATTTATTTTATCTAAATAATTTTCTAAATATGTGAATTTTCACTTTTAAAATAAAAACCGATATTTATAAAAAATTCACGGGTTTTGACAGAAATGACTTTCAAACCTTAATAAAAATTTTAATTGCATTCATAAAATTATAAGATCATTTATATTTAATAAAAATTAATTTAATATTAATAATAATATTTTATTAAAATATTATTTAATTAAAAAATCTTTTAATTTAATAAAATATAATTCTTAATTAAATAATAACTAAAAACACCATTTGTACTTTAAAAACTAATTACAATGTATCAAAAATGACTAGAAATTATATTCATTATTATATACAAAAAAAAATAATGTACATGAACATGGTGATACTTATTTGTTACATAACCCCTTAAAATAGTCGCATAAGACCTAAGGGTAAGGTGTGCGATGGTGACAGACTCTTGGGGTTGCTCGGATAACATCGCTCGAGTGGTAATCTCTATCAACTTCCATTTTTCCCGTAGACGATCACGTTCGAGCTTGACTTGATGAAGCTCAGATTGGGCTTGGTCAAGGGCAAAGCCCAAAGACGCCACCTCTTTTCTGAGCTCCGACAAATGGGCTTCGTAAGGGGAAATTCTACTGGATGAGGCCATCGTTTCCTTTGTCTGAGTAGAAAATTGGTCCGTTAAAGCCTTATATTTAAACTACCCAGATGATCACTGTTCAACGACTATAAAAGTAACGGTCACAAATCTTAAAGTAAAACTAAAAAAGTTGATATCTTATAAAAATATTTTTCATAAAGAAAAATTTAACTGGATCAAGAGGGATTTTCCATTAATGAAATTTTGGGTCGTTACAACATTCCCCCCTTAAGAAATTTCGCCCTCGAAATTTTCCTTTTCCCACACTAAAACAAATGTGGTTTACTTAGCTTCATCATATCCTCCGACTCCCAAGTTGCTTCTTCAAACTTGTGTTTTCTCCACAACACCTTGACGAGGGGCATTGTCTTATTTCGTAGAACTTTTTCTCTATGATCTAAGATCTTCACTGGTTGCTCCTCATAAGAAAGATCGTCTTCTAATTGTACCACCTAGGAAGAGAGTACATGTGAAGGGTCTGGTATGTACTTCCTTAAGAGGGATACATGGAAGACATCATGCACCTTGGCCATAGTAGGTGGAAGTTCTAGTCGATAGGCCATAGCCCCAACACGATCAAGAATCTCGAAGGGGCCGATGTACCTTGGACTTAACTTCCCTTTATTTCCAAACCTCATGACCTTCTTCCACGGAGATATGCGTAAAAACACCATGTCTCCGACTTTAAACTCAAGGTCTCGTCGACGATTATCTGCATAACTCTTCTGTCGACTTTGGGCTGCCTTGATATGCTGCTGAATGGTTTTCAACTTCTCCACCATTTCTTTGACCATTTCTGGTCCAAGCAGCTTACGTTAACCGACCTCATCCCAACATGCCGGTGTTCTACACCTTTTCCCATACAGGGTTTCATATGGTGCCATTTGGATGCTCGATTGGAAACTATTATTATAAGAGAACTCAACTAGAGGAAGATGTTGATCCCATACTCCTTTAAAGTCCATTGAGCACGCTCTCAACATATCCTCAAGTGTTTGGATAGTCCGCTTGGATTGGCCATCAGTTTGAGGATGATAGGCCGTACTGAAGTTCAGTTCAGTATTCAGAGCATGTTGAAGACTCTTCCAAAACTTAGAGGTAAATCTTGGATCTCGGTCAGACACAATAGATAGTGGTACTCCATGCAACCGTACCACTTCCCTGATATATATCCGTGCCAGTTGATCCAAAGAGAAATCCTCTCGAATAGAAATGAAGTGTGCAGTCTTTGTAAGACGATCCACAACAACCCAGATTGCATTGTTGCCTTTGGATGTCCTTGGAAGTCCAGTGACGAAGTCCATGGTGATGTTCTCCCATTTCCATTCTGGTATGGGCAATGGTTGCATCATCCCATTAGACTTCTGCCTCTCTGCCTTCACTTGCTGACACACCAGGCACTTTGATGTATATTCAGAGATCTCCTTCTTCATATTATCCCACCAAAAGTTTTCTCGGAGATCTCGATACATCTTTGTGCCCCCTGGGTGAATAGAGAAATTTGAACTATGTGCATCATCCAAAAGTTCCTTCTTCAGCTCCGAACTTGATGGAACACATAGTCTTTTCCCAAACCGCACAATTCCTTCTTCATTAACATTAAACTCTGAGGATTTTCCCTTTTTGATAGCTTCCACTTTTTCTTGGATTTCTGCATCATCCTTTTGAGCATCCTTTAACCTTTACAACAGAGATGGTTGAGCAATCATTTGTGAAAGTATTGATGATGTTCCCTTCTTTATGATTCCCACGTCTATCTTCATCAAGTCTAAGAAGATTGGATCCTTCTCAATTCTCATCATTGATAGAATTGATGGATCCTTTCTACTTAGGGCATCCTCCACCTTGTTCGCCTTCCCAGGGTGGTAATGTATTGAACAGTCATAATCCTTGATGAGCTCTATCCATCTTCTCTGGCGCATATTAAGCTCTTTCTGTGTGAATATATATTTAAGACTCTTTTGGTCAGTATATATCTCACATTTCTCTCCATAGAGATAATGCCGCCAGATTTTCAAGGCAAAGATCACCGCCGCCAACTCCATATCATGCGTTGGATAGTTTCTCTCATGGATTTTCAACTGCCTTGAGGCATAGGATATCACTTTATCATTCTGCATCAGCACACATCCTAATCCCTTCTTCGAAGCATCACTGAATACCACAAAAAGCTCCCCACTTGTGGGTAAAGTGAGCACGGGTGCAGTGATAAGCCTCCTTTTCAACTCCTTGAAGCTTTCTTCGCATTCATAACTCCAAGCAAACTTTACTCCCTTTCGAGTTAGCTTGGTAAGAGGGTTGGACAATCGTGAGAAATTTCTCACAAATCGTCGATAATATACAGCTAACCCCAAGAAGCTACGGATATCAGTTACCGATGTTGGACTCGGCCATCCCTCAATTGCATCTGTTTTGGAGGGGTCCACAGATATCCCATTGCTTGTGATGATATGACCCAAGAATGAGACTTCCTTCAACCAAAACTCACACTTTCTGTACTTTGCATAGAGCTTCTCCTTGCGCAAAGTCTCTAGTACAGTTTTTTAAATGCTCCTCATGGTCCTCCTTGGTTTTGGAGTATATTAGAATATCATCTATAAAGACTACCACAAATTTGTCTAGGTAATCTCTAAAGACTCTATTCATCAAGTCCATGAATATTTCTGGAGCATTGGTGAGTCCGAAAGGCATTACTATGAATTCATAGTGCCCGTACCTTGTACGAAAAGCAGTCTTGGGGATATCTTCCTTCTTCACCCTTACTTGATAATATCCCGACCGCAAGTCGACCTTGGAGAAGTATTGTGCTCCACGCAGCTGATCAAACAAGTCATCGATTCTTGGGAGAGGATACTTGTTCTTTATCGTGATTTTTTTAAGTTCACGATAATCGATGCAAAGCCGCATTGACCCATCCTTCTTCTTGACGAAGAGGACTGGTGCACCCCATGGTGATGCACTTGGGAGTATAAACCCTTTATCCAGATTCTCCTGTAGTTGTTTCTTCAGTTCTTCAAGCTCAACCATAGACATTCTATATGGAGTCTTGGATATTGGTAGCGCCCCAGGTATAAGTTCAATTGAGAACTCAACATCTCTTCTTGGAGGAAGACCAGGAAGTTACTCGGGAAATACTTCAGGGAATTCCCTCACAATAGGCATTTCTTCAAGGGTGGTTTCTTCCTTGGACTTAATCATCTGAGCCAGATATGTGTGCTCATAAGGCAGTAATATCCATGCTTGAGATGATGGAGCTAAAGGAGATTCATCTTCCTCCTGACACTTGTAAAGAATCGGGGGTCGATTCTCCATATGGAGTGTGATTTCCCTCTCCCGACAATTTATGTTGGCTCTATATAAGGAAAGCCAATCCATGCCAAGAATTGCATCAAATTCCACCAAAGGGAGTATGATGAGGTTCGCCAGGAAATTCAATCCACAAATTATAACAGGGGAGGACTTATACTCATGGGATGCAATGATTGCCCCATTTGCCATACTCACCGACATCTTTACTTACAAGATTTGTGGTGGTGCAGGGATTATTCTACTAAACTTTTGAGATATAAAAGAATGCGTAGAACCTGAATCAAAAAGTACGTTCACTATTCTTGATTGAATAACTAGCGTACCTGTCACCACTTCGTTGTCGGGGTTCACTTCGGCAGAAGTGATGGCAAAAGCTCTTCCTTGCTATCTTGGAGGTTGTAGATTGCCTCCGATAACCCTTGGATTAGGGCACTGATTCGCAAAATGACCCGGTTCTTTGCATTTGAAGCATTGAACAATGCGTTGAGGTTCGAACGGAGCGTTCCTCTCCTATGTCGCAGCCGCGGGTCCTTCTTGCTGACAGTTAACAGCTAGGTGCCCTTCTCTTCCACACTTGAAGCATTTTCTTGTCCCCCTAAGGCAATTTCCAGGGTGCTTCTTTCCACACTTTTGGCAAGTGGGGTGCTGTAATTTCTTAGCGCCGTTGGATTTATCCATCGGACCACCAGCATTGAATTCCACCTTCCGCTTCTTGTCCCCATGATACCCCTGTGATTCTCCGATCTCCATTTCAACCTTGAGGGCACATCGGACAATTTCCTCATAGCTATCAAAGTCACGGATCGATAATGCTTTCCGCAAGCTAGGCTTCAGCCCACCAAAGAAGCAGCCAACCTTGCATTCGGGGGTAACGACAAAGCCGGAAGCATATCGTGCAAGCCTTGTGAAGTTTTCCTCATACGCTCCCACAGATTCCTCATCTTTCTGCTTGAGGGAAAGGAATTCCCTTTCCATCTTAAGACGGAGGGTGCATGGAAAATATTTGTCGAAAAACATCTTCCGGAATACCTTCCATTCCAAAGCCTCGATCTCCTCCTCAGGCTTCGTATTTTTGATCAACGTCCACCATTGATCAGCTTCACCCTCCATACGATAAGCCGCCAGGAGAACCTTCTCTTTTTTAGAGCATTGGAGGATGGGGAATATCTTCTCAATGGAGTTGATCCATTGTTCAGCGATCGTGGGATCAGATGATCCACTAAAATTAGGAGGCCTTTGTCTCATGAATCTTTCAATAGCGACTTGTTCTTTCTTAGGGGGGGTTGAACGTTCCTCTTGACCAGTGTTTCTATTCAAAACTTGAGTTAGCTGAGAGAGAAGCGTGACAAAGTTCGCGATTCCTGCTCCCATTGGATTGGGCATCTCATAAGTACAATCATCACACTGATCTTCACAACGGTTGTTAGCCCGAGTTCTCTTATTACCGGCCATTGGCTCGAATAAAAGAAAGTTAGGGGTAACACATAAAGGTTAATCCAAAGACAAAAGTTGATGACTTATAAATAAACTTTAATCTCTTTAACTCATGAGTCTATAGGATTCAATCCAGGCTTTTCATGATCTTCCTTCTAAAATATATTCTTAGGGGAATTTTTCCTTTAATAAGGGTTCATACTAAGATTGTGAATTCATGAAAACATATCCCCCGGGAGTGTCGTAACCAAGAGTGCAGCAAGGGCCGTTGTCGTGCACCAGTTCCCGTTCGAGTCTAGCTCAAAGCGGTGTTTTCGGGTTTTACCCCTAGGATACATCTGTGCCAGAGCCGCCTCTACCTGTTCGTATCCAGACAGGGATGTATTTGTTTGATAAACCACTTACTTAGTATTTACCAAAACATAGGGATGTTTTTATTATGCTTAGTCTTGTATCTAAGGATTTACTAGGGTTTCCTAATCCCAAAAATAACTAAACCTATCCTCTGATACCAACTATGACAACCCTGCTTTTTATTACAACTTAAGCATGCTTTATTACATAAAACTTCACTTGATACAACAAAGAAGATCGAGAGGTTTAGTGTATTTGGGGCTTAGGATCATTACATAAAAACTTTAAACTTGAAATACAACATCTTTATTGAAAACTTCCTTTACATGACCACTACATTCCTTCGTACTTAGCATTGCATGGGATAACCTGAGGACATGCATAAGAAAAGGGTGAGCTATAAAGCCCAGTAAGGGAGTAAACAATGAATAACATGAGGAGTGAAATACATGTTAGGCAATAGGAATATCAATAGAGAATAATAGAAACATGAACATAAAGGCATGATAAAGCATGATAATCATAACATGGAAATGTGGCAACAACACTTAACATTGAATTAGCATGAGCCAAGGCTCATTGCACATGGAGCATGAGTAAACCCTCATTGCACTTGAAGCACGAGTAAACCCTCATTGCACTTGAATTAGCATGAGTCAACACTCATTGCACATGACGTATCATGATACTATACTTTACCCAATGCATTGGAGCGCTATAAAGGGCGCACCCTTCTTAAACATTTCATTTCATGCATAAGTGTGCCACATGGATCATAAAACATGGATTCATAAAACATAATCATTTATTCCACGATAGAGGAAAGTGGAATTCATACATGAAACTTTATAATCAATATGTAAATGTGCATAAAGGTGAATACCCTTGATGGAGAAATGGGCATGGTATTCACTACACAAAGACATTGGCTTAGAAAATCGGTGCCATTTCAGCAGCGTAACAGCGTGACATAAGAATTCATAAAAAAGGTTGATGAGAGAGAAAGGGGTTACTCATCATATTTACATGTAATGGATAGTAAGGAGATCATATATATACATGTCCCAACAATAGAAATGGAATTTAGATTCATGATACACAAGTATTGCTTGAATGTAAAAGAAGAGAGAGAAGTTCCTTTCGGAATTTCGGCATAGTAACGGGTGTACATGGGAGGCATTTAATGAGAGAGAAAGGGTTCTCCCATCATTAAAACAATAAGAGGGCAGTATGGGGGAGGTGCGAAACCATACCCCAACATTCATAACTGAAATAAAAAGGGAAATACAACTTAAAGAAAATTGACAAAAAAATGAGAAAGGAAGAAAACCCCTTACTTGGAAGTGTGCTTCCAAAGGCTAGAGAGAGGCTTGTGAGAGGCTTCTTGGGAGCTTGGGGCACCTTGAGAGGATTATAGAGAGAGTAGGGCAGAGGTTGGACGAACTTCAAGGGCTTTGAGTGAGGAGGAAGTGGGAGCTTGGGTGGATTTATATAGGAAAGGTGAGAGAATTCTTTATTATTTAGGTTTGGGACCCCTTATATTAAAATAATCCAAACCACAAACCATCCCATGGTATTTGCCCATGGTTTCTGGAAAAGGAAAGAGGAAAAAAATATTTTACAAGTCCAAGGTCCGAACATATTAAAAAATTAGGGTTGCTTATGTGGAGGTGAGTCACACTCCCATGGAAATTAATTTAAAAAGGCAAAGTGTTGAATAAGTCTTGAGGGCTCCATTAATGCTTTGAAAAGTGAGTCAAACAAACCCAAAACCTCATTATTTTAATGATAAAACATATCTTGGCCGAACATAAGGATTATGGTATTTTATTACATTACCATTGGGTCATTATGATGTCATAAAACACATTATATATTTAAATGGTATTTAATTTTTACCCAAAAATTTGACTGTCTCAGAAAATTATGAAAAATTCACCGTTGGATAATTTCGACGTCCTGATTCCAAAAATAATATTTATTTTATCTAAATAATTTTCTAAATATGTGAATTTTCACTTTTAAAATAAAAACCGACATTTATAAAAAATTCACGGGTTTTAACAGAAATGGATTTCAAACCTTAATAAAAATTTTAATTGCATTCATAAAATTATAAGATCATTTATATTTAATAAATTTTAATTTAATATTAATAATAATATTTTATTAAAATATTATTTTATTCAAAAATCCTTTAATTTAATAAAATATAATTCTTAATTAAATAATAACTAAAAACACCATTTGTACTTTAAAAACTAATTACAATGTATCAAAAATGACTAGAAATTATATTCATTATTATATAAAAAAAATAATGTACATGAACATGGTGCTACTTATTTGTTTCATAACCCCTTAAAATAGCCGCATAAGACCTAAGGGTAAGGTGTGCTATGGTGACAGACTCTTGGGGTTGCTCGGATAACATCGCTCGAGTGGTAATCTCTATCAACTTCCATTTTTCCCGTAGACGATCACGTTCGAGCTTGACTTGATGAAGCTCAGCTTGGGCTTGGTCAAGGGAAAAGTCCAAAGACGCCACCTCTTTTCCGAGCTCCGACAAATGGGCTTCGTAAGGGGAAATTCTACTGGATGAGGTCATCGCTTCCTTTTTCTGAGTAGAAAATTGGTTCGTTAAAGCCTTATATTTAAACTACCCAGATGATCACTGTTCAACGGCTATAAAAGTAACGGTCACAAATCTTAAAGTAAAACAAAAAAATTTGATATCTTATAAAAAAATTTTCATAAAGAAACATTTAACTGGATCAAGAGGGATTTTCCATTAATGAAATTTTGGGTCGTTACAGCACCTCATTCGGAGGTGTCGTTTGACCGCGGCGGCCGGAAACGCGTTTCCGGCGCCCTAAAACACCAAAACGGCGTGCGGCGGTCCAATTCAGAGCAAACGTGCTCCGAACGACCTGAAACCGAACGGGAACGATAGAAATATTATTCCTGAGATGCAGAAGGAGGCCGCACATCCATCGGACGCGCGGTGCGCGCGGCACGTCCGATTGTGTCCTTTTCAGCAGCACGGCGCGCGCTGAAATGGTGTGTTGGGGGGTCAAAACCACCCGAACGACCTCCGAATTCCACGAAACCGTACGACAACATTCGGGGCGTGAATTGTGAAATGGTCGGCCAGACGGAACCTCATTCGGAGGTGCCATGTGACAGCGGCGGCTGGAAAAGCGTTTCCGGCGCAATAAAACACCAAAACGACGTGCGGCGGTCCCATTCGGAGCAAACGTGCTCCGAAAGACCTGAAACAGCACGGGAACGATAGAAATATTATTCCTGAGATGCAGGAGGAGGCAGCACGTCCAGCGGACGTGCGGTGCGCGCGGCACGTCCGATTGTGTTCTTTTCAGCAATGCGGCGCGCGCTGAAATGGCGCGTTGGGGGGTAAAAACCACCCGAACGACCTCCGAATTCCACGAAACCGTACGAAAATATCCGGGGCGTGAATTGTGAAATGGTCGGCCAGACGGCACCTCATTCGGAGGTTCCGTGTGACCGCAGCGGCCGGAAACGCGTTTCCGGCGCCATAAAACACCAAAACGGCGTGTGGCGGTCCCATTCGGAGCAAACGTGCTCCGAAAGACCTGAAACCGCACGGGAACGATAGAAATATTATTTCTGAGATGCAGGAGGAGGCCGCACTTCCATCGGACGTGCGGTGCGCGCGGCACGTCCGATTGTGTCCTTTTCAGCAGCGCGGCGCGCGCTGAAATGCCGCGTTGGGGGGTCAAAACCACCCGAAAGACCTCCGAATGCCACGAAACCGTACGACAATATCGAGGGCGTTAATTGTGAAATGGTCGGCCAGACGGCACCTCATTCGGAGGTGCCGTGTGACCGCGACGGCCGGAAACGCGTTTCCGGCGCCATTAAACACCAAAACGGCGTGCGGCGGTCCAATTCGGAGCAAACGTGCTCCGAACGACCTGAAACCGCACGGGAACGATAGAAATATTATTCCTGAGATGCAGGAGGAGGCCGCACGTCCATCGGACGTGCGGTGCGCGCGACACGTCCGATTGTATCCTTTTCAGCAGCGCGGCGCGCGTTGAAATGGCGCGTTGGGGGGTCAAAACCACCCGAACGACCTCCGAATGCCACGAAACCGTACGACAACATCCAGGGAGTGAGTTTTGAAATGGTCGGCCAGACGGCACCTCATTCGGAGGTGCCGTGTGACCGCGGCGGCCGGAAACGCTTTTTCGGCGCCATAAAACACCAAAACGGCGTGTGGCGGTCCCATTCGGAGCAAACGTGCTCCGAAAGACCTGAAACCGCACGGGAACGATAGAAATATTATTCTTGAGATGCAGGAGGAGGCAGCACGTCCAGTGGACGTGCGGTGCATGGCACGTCCGATTGTGTCGTTTTCAGCAGCGCGGCGCGCGCTGAAATGGCGCGTTGGGGGGTCAAAACCACCCGAACGACCTCCGAATGCCACGAAACTATACGAAAATATCCGGGGCATGAATTGTGAAATGGTAGGCCAGACGGAACCTCATTCGGAGGTCCCGTGTGACCGCGGAGGCCGGAAACGCGTTTCCGGTGTCATTAAACACCCAAACGGCGTGCGACGGTCCCATTCGGAGAAAACGTGCACCGAACGACCTGAAACCGCACGAGAACGATAGAAATATTATTCCTGATATGCAAGAGGAGGCCGCACGTCCATCGGACGTGCGGTGCGCGCGGCACGTCCGATTGTGTCCTTTTCAGCAGCGCGACGCGCGCTGAAATGGCGCGTTGGGGGGTCAAAACCACCCGAACGACCTCCGAATGCCACGAAACTATACGACAACATCCGAGGCGTGAATTGTGAAATGGTCGGCTAGACGGAACCAAATTCAGAGGTGCCGTGTGATCGCGGCGGCCAGAAACGCGTTTCCGGCGCCATAAAACACCAAAACGGCGTGCGGCGGTCCCATTCGGAGAAAACATGCTCCGAAAGACCTGAAACCGCACGGAAACGATAGAAATATTATTCCTGAGATGCAGGAGGAGGCAGCACGTCCAGCGGACGTGCGGTGCGCGTGGCATGTCCGATTGTGTCCTTTTCAGCAGCGCGGCGCGCGCTGAAATGGCGCGTTGGGGGGTCAAAACCACCCGAACGACCTCCGAATGCCACGAAACCGTACGACAATATTCGGGGCGTGAATTGTGAAATGGTCGGCTAGACGGTACCTCATTCGGAAGTGCCGTGTGACCGCGGCGGCTGGAAACGCGTTTCTGGCGCCATAAAACACCAAAACGGCGTGCGACGGTCCAATTCGGAGAAAACGTGCTCCGAACGACCTGAAAGCGCACGAGAACAATAGAAATATTATTTATGAGATGCAGGAGGAGGCCGCACGTCCATCGGACGTGCGGTGCGCGCGGTACGTCCGATTGTGTCCTTTTCAGCAGCGCGGCGTGCGCTGAAATGACACGTTGGGGGGTCAAAACCACCCGAACGACCTCCGAATGCCACGAAACCGTACAACAACATCCAGGGCGTGAATTGTGAAATGGTTGGCCAGACGGAACCTCATTCGGAGGTGCCGTGTGACCGCGGCGGCCGGAAACGCGTTTCCGGCGCCATAAAACAACAAAACGGCGTGCGGCGGTCCAATTCGGAGCAAACGTGCTCCGAAAGACCTGAAACCGCACGGGAACGATAGAAATATTATTCCTGAGATGCAGGAGGAGGCCGCACATCCATCGGACATGCGATGCGCGCGGCACGTCCGATTGTGTCTTTTTCAGCAGCGCGGCGCGCGCTGAAATGGCGCGTTAGGGGGTCAAAACCACCCGAACGACCTTCAAATGCCACGAAACCGTACGACAACATCCGGGGCGTGAATTGTGAAACGGTCGGCCAGACGGAACCTCATTCGGAGGTGCCGTGTGACCGCGGCGGCCGGAAACACGTTTCCGGCGCCATAAAACACCAAAACGGCGTGCGGCGGTCCCATTTGGAGCAAACGTGCTCCGAAAGACCTGAAAGCGCACGAGAACGATAGAAATATTATTCCTGAGATGCAGGAGGAGGCAGCACGTCCATCGGACGTGCGGTGCGCGCGGCACATCCGATTGTGTCCTTTTCAGTAGCGCGGCGCGCGCTGAAATGGCGCGTTGGGGGGTCAAAACCACCCGAACGACCTCCGAATGCCACGAAACCGTACGACAATATCCGGGGCGTGAATTGTGAAATGGTCGGCCAGACGGCACCTCATTCGGAGGTGCCGTGTGACCACGGCAGCCGGAAACACGTTTCCGGCGCCACAAAACACCAAAACGGCGTGCGGCGGTCCCATTCGGAGCAAACGTGCTCCAAAAGACCTGAAACCGCACGGGAACGATAGAAATATTATTCCTGAGATGCAGGAGAAGGCCGCACGTCCATCGGACGTGCGATGCGCGCGACACGTCCGATTGTGTCCTTTTCAGTAGCGTGGCGCGCGCTGAAATGGCGCGTTGGGGGGTCAAAACCACCCGAACGACCTCCGAATGCCACGAAACCGTACGACAATATCCGGGGCGTGCATTTTGAAATGGTTGGCCAGACGGAACCTCATTCGGAGGTGCCGTGTGACCGCGGCGGCCGGAAACGCGTTTCTGGCGCCATAAAACACCAAAACGGCGTCCGGCGGTCCAATTCGGAGCAAACGTGCTCCGAACGACCTGAAACCGCACGGGAACGATAGAAATATTATTCCTGAGATGCAGGAGGAGGCCGAACGTCCATCGGACGTGCGGTGCGCGCGGCACGTCTGATTGTGTCCTTTTAAGCAGCGCGGCGGGCGCTGAAATGACGCGTTGGGGGGTCAAAACCACCCGAACGACCTTCGAATGCCACGAAACCGTACGACAACATCCGGGGCGTGAATTGTGAAATGGTCGGCCAGACAGCACGTCATTCGAAGGTGTCGTGTGACCGCGGCAGCCGGAAACGCGTTTCGGGCGCCATTAAACACCAAAACGGCGTGCGGCGGTCCCATTCGGAGCAAACGTGCTCCGAAAGACCTGAAACCGCACAGGAACGATAGAAATATTATTTCTGAGATGCAGGATGAGGCAACACATTCAGCGGACGTGCGGTGCGCGTGGCACGTCCGATTATGTCCTTTTCAGCAGCGCGGCGCGCGCTGAAATGGCGCGTTGGGGGGTCAAAACCACACGAACGACCTCCAAATGCCACGAAACCATACGAAAATATCCGGGGCGTGAATTGTGAAATGGTCGGCCAGACGGAACCTCATTCGGATGTGCCGTTTGACCGCGGCGGCCGGAAACGCGTTTCCGGCGCCCTAAAACACCAAAACGGCGTGCGACGGTCCAATTCGGAGAAAACGTACTCCGAACGACCTGAAACCGCACAGGAACGATAGAAATATTATTCCTGAGATGCAGGAGGAGGCCGCACATCCATCGGACGTGCGGTGCGCGCGGCACGTCCGATTGTGTCATTTTCAGCAGCGTGGCGCGCGCTGAAATGGCCCGTTGGGGGGTCAAACCCACCCGAACGACCTCCGAATGCCACGAAAACGTACGACAACATCCGGGGCGTGAATTGTGAAATGGTCGGCCAGACGGTACCTCATTCGGAGGTGCTGTTTGACCGCGGCGGTCGGAAATGCGTTTCCGGTGCCATAAAACACCAAAACGGCGTGCGGCGGTCCCATTCGGAGCAAACGTGCTCCGAAAGACCTGAAATGAGATTATTTCTTGAATAGAAGTTTTTAAATTATTATAGCACAATGATTTGATATTATATATATATTATATATATACATTAAAACATTTAAAATATATTATATATATATATATTTAAAATATTGTATTTAATAGTATATATATGAATATTATATATATATATATATATTTATATATATATTTATATATTCAATTCAATAAAAAAAATTTAATTTTTTTTAGACTAACGACCTCCATTGGCGGTCGCTGAAAGCCTCTAGCGACGAGGTAACAGCGACCGCTAAAGGCCGGATTTTCAGTAGTGTATACATGTCACAACATGATTATATTTTAAAGTATATCTTGTGATTCATGTTTAAACTCAAACCTATTTGTGTACCTCTTAGAAAACATTTTAAATTGTTTCTGACTCAATTACCTACCATTGCTGATGATATATTGTTTATGTCTAAAATACCCTATGCTAATACTGTTGGTAGCATCATGTATAGCATGATCTGCACTAGGCCACACATTTCCTTTGTTATCTGTACGCTTATCAGATTTATAGCCACTCTAGGGAACCCACATTGGCTTTCCCCTTAATGAATGATTCGTTATTTTTTTTGTATTTTTTATTTTTTTTATGTTTCACTATAAGAAAAAATGGATTTTGGGGTGGTTTTCAAAACTGACGCTAAATAATCTGAAAAACAATTCAGCGGCAGTTTTTTAGCACTAATTAATAAACTACCACTAAATGTTTTATTTATTTATTTTCTTTTTTAGAAACAGATATTGAGGAACCATATCTAATTTATATTTTTGGTTTTTTTAAAAAATTTATTATTTTAGAGGTGGTTTTCATAAAACCACCGCTAAATTAATTGGAAAAATATTAAATATCAAATATATAATTATGATTTTTTTTATAAAAAATGATTATTTATTATTTATATTTATTTATTTTTTATTTTTTATAATTTTAATTATTTATAATGTGTTAATTTTTAATTATATATAATTAATAATTAATAATTATTTTAAACTAAAATTCATTCTTGTATAAGATGAAAATCAAATTTTAACATCAAATGACCATAACTTTTGAACCGGGTGTCTGTTTTAACTACATAACTGGTAAAATCAAAGATCATAAAATGATATATAACAAAATTAGATAATAATTTTTTAATAAATAATAAAATAAAATTTATTCAAGTTTTTGAAAAAGATTAAAATCAAACTTCAACTTCAAACGACCATAACTTTTAATCTGGGTGCCCGTTTTGGCTCTACCAAATATTAAATAGAATCCTACGATGATCTCTATGATGTGTTAACATGAGTGGACCCCAGTTACTATTTTTTGAGTTCAAAAGTAGCCTGAAAATCCTTCAAATATGAGCTTTTTGTTTAGATACCATGATTTTTTAACATTCGATGAGATTTCATCTCCTCTTTAGAGTGTCTTTGTGTATTTTTTAGGTCTTATATGACTTTTTTCCATGTATTTACATTCATATTAATTTAATGATGTTGCAATTTTTTTGGTTTTCCTCTTTTGGTGATTTATTATCTATTATATATATATGTATGTATTTCTATACATTTATGTATATTTATTTATAAATTATATATGTTTATTAATATTTATTTAAAATTATATATAATTATATCAATTCATGGATATTTATATGTATTTATTAATATTTATCTATATTTTTCAATATTTATATACATTTGTAAATATTTAAACGTATTTATGTATATATATATATTATATGGCTATATATATGTATATATTTATTTATATTTACCTGTGTTTATATATATATATATATATATTAATATATCATTATATATGTTTCTGTGTGTCTAATATTTATTTAACATGAACTTGTGTTTGTATATATTTATATAAATTTCGTTATATGTATATTTATTTATAGATATATATTTCTATGTATTATTTATTATTTATTATTTATTCATTTATTATTTATTCATTTATTATTTTTTTATTAATTATCTCTTCATTTATTATTTATTAATTTATTAGTTATTCGTTTATCACTTATTTATTATATATTGATTTATTATCTATTATTAAATTATTATTTAATATTTATTTACTATTTGTTATATATTATTATATAATATTTATTATTTATTATTACTTATTATGTACTTATTTTTTGTTATTAATTTATTATTAATTATTAATTTATTATTAATTTTTTTTTTATTTTTTATTTTTAATTTTTATTTGTTTACTCTTTTATTATTTATTATTTATTTAGTATTTATATATTTTTTAGCTGCTACTTATTTTTTATTTTTTTGTATATTGATTTATTATTGATTTATTTTATATTGATTTATATTTATATATTAATATTAATTTATTATTTGTTTTATTTATTTAATTTTCATTAATTGAATATATATTTATTATTCATTTGTTATAAATTTATTATTAATTTATTATTAATGTATTATTTATTATTTTTTTAATTATTTATTATATATTCATTATTTATTTATTTTTATTAATTATTATTTATTGATCATTTATTTATTATTTATTATTTATAATTTTTGTATTATTTATGATTTATTAATTACTTTTTTTATTTATTTATTTTTCATTTATTTATTATTTATTATTTATTTTATCATTTATTTATTATCATATATTATTATTATTATTATTCGAAAAGATTAAGGCTCGATAGACCCTTTATTAAACAAAAAAATATAGTGGAGGAACATGCAAACATTAAATGTAAACCAGTAATAAAAAATAAATAGAAACCATGGGAAATCAAGTGACTTGAGACCGAGTACTCATGCTATGATGAGAGAAGCATCCACCCCAACAATGATGATATCAACCCCTTCTCCGTGTTTTCACTTGCAACCATGGCCCACCTCTATCATATGGGAGTCCAGCATCCGTGATTGCCTTCATATCTTCTACTCCAAGAACATGATCACTACTTTGTCCATCCTCGTCACTGCTTCCATATGCAAGCAGCACAAACGAGTTATGCATACTAAACTTTGAATCCAATTTGTCCCTCACCGATTGAATAGTAGTAGAAGCAATTGAAAAAATAACACCATCATTTTTTAACTCCCAACCCTTACCAGATTCGGTACCCAAACCATGTCCTGGATAAAAATTTGTGAAAGTAGGAGCCTACTTCCATGGTCAGAGCCCTCATGTTTCTTGTAAAGAGCCCCAATAGATTCTACACCTTCAACAACATCCATCCTTGAGATCAATGATTTTCCAACAGCATGACCTGAGCTCTCCCTACCATAAGTAGGATCTAAACCCAAAACAGACATGGATGAACCATTGGTACACTATATCTAGTATCCACAGGGGTCTAAGTGCTACCATCCGCCTTTCTTAGAGGTTGTTTCCCACCCACAGAATAATCCTCTTTATATCCAGTATCAAATGGTGTAGTAGAAGAGGAAGGAGACTAATTGAAAACTAGATGTTTACCAGAAACAAACATAGAGACAACATGAATTAAGGAACAAGCATGACTAGGGGGGTCCAACACCCTTTCATTCCACTTTTTAGGGGAATATTTCCATTGCTCATGAGGCTGAGAAATCTAAATCCTTTTGGGAATGGACTTCATCACAGTAACAACATCTATTTTTTCATTCCATTTGTGTTTTTTTGAAAAAATAATTGTTTATTCTTGCCAAAAATTTAAATATACATCATCTTGTTCCACGATCTATTTGGTATCTAGACTATCCTCAGATTCCTCACCAATAAGATCTTCCATAATTCCCTTATATAATACATCTTTAAATGAAACACCATCAACAACCAAGTGAAAATCATATGAAATGCCAGATCATGATTGGGACTTATAATTTAATTGATCAAGAGAAAAATAGATATATCTTTCGGTTAATATGTTTTATAAAATTTAGAGCTTATGTGCATCCATCCTTCAAAAAAGGAAAAATAAGATCAAGACTTTGGGATCTCTGAGAATTCCCTTTGTTGTTAATATGAGAAATTCTACCCAATGGATTTAATACTTTAGAAAAAAATGCATGTCTATTATCATCATAAACATGATTTTTATATTAATTAGTAGTCCCGTAATTATCATTCATTCGATAGTACTAGGAATGATGCCCCTTAAGCTGATAGATATAGCAAACAAGGTTTTTCTACAAGAAGATTTCACTGGTCCAATAATTCTTCAGTCATCAAAAAATAGTGGCATTTTCTCCAATTCAATTATAAGGTTGATCTCATCATGCGGCATGGAGAGAACCACCCTGTCAACCAAAGTAGAAATTAAATCAAATTAAACCAAAACTCTTACATATTGGCCAGAACTAACTATTTTAGTGGCACTATATAGCTTAATCGGAATACCAATCACATATGTGATATCAAAAAAATATCTGGATTCCATAAACCCATTTAAAACCATGAATTTTAATATAGACTTGTGCATAGGTGTCATTGAAATATTTAAGACTGAAATTTCAACTCCACTCATAAAGACTCATGGTTCTCGACTTTAGATTGATCGAGCCATCACTCCAAACTCTTCTTTTTAGTTTTGAATAATGAAATATAATTAAAAAACACATCCTAGAGAAATACATTTGAAATGAGAAAATCCTCAAATAGGGGCTAATTAGGTAGTCGAGTGTACTACATTCTAGGGTTTTGATCCCTTCAACAATGAAATACATGCAATAACTGAGTGATTATATAGATTTAACTTTTGTGAAATGGAATCATCAGAGGATGAAATGTGAGTGGTGGAGCCTTTTATGATGATTTATTACAAAGCCTAATTCTTTAGGGAGAGAAACAACCACCTGAAAACCAGATAAGGGAGAAAATACCTTTAAATATTCTACTTCACACTCCTTAATCTTCTTTGTCAGATGAACATAACCTTTATAATTCTACTATTAATGTTTATTCTGATATTCAATTTTCCTTTCATTTCTCCAAAATTTTAGCATTAAATGGTAAATATAAACACATATCCATTAGGATATATTTTATTAGAGATATTATAAAATATGGAACCACGTTTTTGAATAAGATACACACTCATGATAACCAGATTGACAGTTTTACTAAAGTCGTGGTTTTTTCTAAATTAAAATATAGTTTAGAAAAGATGAGTTTGGTTCTAATTATATAACTTTAGGTGAAATAACATCACCAATTTACATTGAAAGTGGTTGAGACTGGTGAAATTAGGCTTTCAGGTAGTTTTTAATTATAAATTTCATGGTTAATATTCTTCCTTGTTTTAGTTGATTAATTCTCATGCATGGAAAATTATGGAATTTAGTTTTATTTTGCTCTTTTTTATAGGATCTGTTATTTCTACTGGACCAATATCTTTCCATGTGGGACTTTGATTTGGGTCTTTAGCCTTTGGTCGACCTATTCCTTAGGCCTGTACAAGAAACCCATGTTTCATTAACATTTCCACCTTGGGAATTCATACCACATGGATTTCTATAAAAGGATTTGCTCTTCTATCCATGTGATTCTCTCCATCCACCTAGTTTGTCACACTCATTTATTCCATTTGGAATTCTATTCAGCATGGTATCATGGCTCACTCTGATTGGGTGTGCTGTTGCAGGCTGCACACAGTGTTAGTTAGAATTGATAAACCCATACTCCTTTTCCACTTTTACTTTTTGTATGGATTCCTTCTCTCACTATAGGTGTGATATTGCTCTCATTTTTGGTTCTTGAGTCCCAAACTAGTGATTTTAGTTCCCTAGGTGGTAAATCTATGTGCCTTCCATTCTCTGTGGTACACTGCTGGTGTACCACTTCTGGTGGAACTTTGATGATTGTGCCCTTCATTCAAGAAGATATGTGGCCAAGTACCTAATTGAATATTGTTATAGTACTAGTGGGTACCTATATAATAAAATTGATCATCAGTGTGCACATAGATCTGGTACATTAGTTCAATGAATGCTAGAGGAGATTAGGATAGTTTGACCTCTTAACATTATGTATTTTAATTTATTTATTTTTTTGTTTCTTATTTTGTAGTAATAGCATATTTATGCTTATATCATTGTTTCTTTAACCTTTTATGTTGTAAATCCATTTCTTCATTTGATAGTTAATAAAACTTGTGTGTGGGTTGTGTTCTTTCCATGTATGTAGATCCCAGTGGGACCATAAAAAGTAATACCTTGTGTTATTCTTATGATTTATTTAATTCTTTCATCTAGTATGTTTATTTTATATTTCATTCAACTTTTGTAAACAAAATCCCCAGTTCGGTCTTTTTGAGTTCGTGTGTTTTACATACTTTCAGTGCACCCTTACCCCTCACACATTTCCTATCACATTTTTATTCTATAATATTTTAGGATGAACATAAGATGTATATGCAGTTTAGTGGGTGACATAGTTCGTAAGACACAAATAAATTTCCTAAGATATATACATTAAGAAAGACTTTAAATATAGTCTCATAAGACATAAAAACACACAATATATATATAGTGTAAGATACTATAATAATTTGGAATATGAAATATTTTCTTATGATATAATAAAATCTCAAGAATAAAATCATGTAATACAAAAAATGAATAATACTTTTAACTTTGGAAGAAAAAACATGTTTCCAAAAGTGTAAGTGATTATAAAAAATAACTCAAAATTATGTAAAGTTTTTATAAATATAAATTCATCATTGAATATAAACAAAAAAATCCATAATATTAATTAAGAATAAGATATAAAAAAATTATAATGAAAAATATTAAATATAAACAAACTGAGGATATTTGTAATTTTTAAAACGTGATCAAAGAGATTTAAGAAGCTACTATAATATGAAACTCATGTATGAGAGATTTTAATCAAGTACATACAATGTTAGAGCTTTATATCTATATCCACCTTTATTAGTAGGAACTATAGGTTCTTAGTTTTCATGGTCTTTTAAAGTGAGATACACCTTTCAATAATAATGTCTCATATGAAACAAAAGTGAAAATAGAATTCAATAATAATTAAACCTTATTACTTCATATGGTTGTGTGTAACCCTCACTCTCCCTCAAATTCCCACACTAAAGTAAGGGAAACAAAAAACAAATAGGAGAGAAAAAAATACGGGTTTTGATCAAGGTGACCAATGTTTACAAGGAAGGTAATTAAAATTTCATATTCAAATTCATAATAAGAAATGGGAACTTTCACCCCTTTCCCACACATCATATCCCATATTTATCGCAAAAAAACTGGAGAAGAAACAAAGTAGCCACTATAAATGTTTGTTGGTGTAGTGACCATCTTATACCAAATTTTCATTGGGTATCACAAACCTCTTACATTGGGTATTCAGTAGTGGATTAACATACCTCATAGTCACCCACCACAAAGGTAGTGATATTTTACTCATCTTTCAACAATATACACCTTGAAAAAAATATCACCATGTTTCTGCTCAATAAATTATTCCTATTTCTACTGATTGCATGATTCCTATCAAAATCTCAAGTAAAAGAGATATTTATCAAGTCCAAAAAAATTGGAACTTGATCCCTATATAACCTTCTTGTCTTTCATATGAGAAATAATAGATCATGTTTGATTCTGATATAGTGAATTCATTTTTCCTTCCCTAACTGTCTTCCACTAGTTCTTTTCTTCTTTATCCAAAATATCATGATAGTTATCCAGGACATCCTCTTCAATTACAAAAATAGCATAGCTAACCATATCATCATACTAGGAAGGTCTTCATATGGTCTTATTTGTTCTACCATATTTGATACTCTTATCTGACATCACTACTCTACCTGTAGCAGTCTTCCACTAGTTCTTTTCTTCTTTATCCAAAATATCATGATAGTTATCCATGACATCCTCTTCAATTACAAAAATATCATAGCTAACCATATCATCATACTAGGAAGGTCTTCATATGGTCTTATTTGTTCTACCATATTTTATACTCTTATCTGACATCACTGCTCTACCTGTAGCAGTCTGATCATTCAAATAATAAAAAGAACCTATTAAAATAACTTTTATCTCAAGGAATGAACCAAAAAATTACCTTCATGACTCCATATTTAATGGTTATAAGATAACCTATATTATCAAAGAATCCAAGAGATATTAGGTTCCTTTCCAATTATGATCCATATCTTACATCTATAAAGCGTCCAGTTGTACCATCATGCATCGTCAACTGAATTGTTTCAGTACCTATTTTGTGGCAATGGTGGTTATTTCTCATAAAAATAACACCTTCATCAGATTCCTTAAGGCTTGGAAACCAATATCAATTCTTACACATATGGAATTAACAACCAAAATCAAGAATCCAACATTCTGAATTTTTGAACATCGAGGAAACTAGGAAAGTAGTGTATTCAACATTCTTAGTTTTCTATACAATAATTGTCTTTGGTTTCACAATACTAGTACCACTATAAAGAATTTAGTAAATTTGAGATTTTTTAGCGGCGGTTTATAAAACCACCCCTAAAATCTAAAATATGATCACCATTTCTTTTTTATCGATGATTTATAAAAGAATTGGTATTTATCTGTGATTTTAAACAAAACTGCTACTAAATAAACTTTAAATGAATTTAGTAGTGGGTTTTTAAAAACCACCTCTACATATTTTTAAAAATACCCCCTCACCTAACCCCTATCCCTCCTGGACTCCTCATCCCCACTCAACATCACCTCTCATCATCTACCTCACTATTGATTAACAACCTCCCTCACCCCTACTCGATGAATTCTCTTGGCCACCGCCTCATTGATCGACTTAATCTCTTAGAATCCACCTTTCCACTACTCAACATCAGACTCCTCTTGACCTTCCCCTCATAGGTTCTCAAAATCATACCTCCTCTCAGAATCCCCAACCACGACATTTCTTGATGCCGGAATGACTGCTCTCTCAGCCTCAACATCATATCCCCCTGTCTAATTCCCTCTCTACCTATATGCCACTAGTACCTCACCATGATTTGGGCTGAGGGTTATCATATTTTTTCTCCTGAATTGTAGGTAGTTGATTATTTTCTCTATTTTATGGTATAATTCTACAATAGAGATAGGTTTAATAATTTTACAATTCTAATTCTGCTTCAATGTTTGTAGTATAGTAGATTTCTGAATTCTTTTTGTTTTAGGGATAGTTTTGTAATGACCCAAACTTTTATTAATGAAAATTCCTCTTTATCTAATTAAATGTATTATTATGTAAAATGGTTATGTAAAACATATTCACTTCTTTGGTTTTATGTTTTTTTGATTTTAAAATACCGTTAAGAATTATGACCATTTCCAATATCGTCATTGAACAGTGATCACATGATTAATATAAATATAGGGATTTAAAAAATCCAATTTACTCAGAGAAAGGAAGCAATGTCCTCATCCAGTACCACCCTAGGAAATCAATCAAGGTGGCGGATGCTATAAGTAGAAATGTCCCTGCTATTATATCATTGATGAGAATTTAAAAGGATCCAATATTCTTAGATTTAATAAAGATGGAAATGGGAATCATAAAGAAGGGAATATCATCAATCCTTTCACAAATGATTGCTCAACCATCTCTTTTTCAAAGGTTAAAGGATGCTCAAAAGGATGATGTGGGAATTCAGAAGAAAGTGGAAACTACCAGAAAAGGGAAATCCTCATAGTTCATTGTTAATTAATAAAGAATTTTGAGATTTGGGACACAACTATGTGTTCCATCAAGTACGGAGTTAAAGAAATAACTTTTAGATGATTCAAATATTTTAAATTTCTCTATTCACCCAAGAAACACAAGGATTTATCAAGATGTCCGAGAGAATTATTGGTGGTATAACATGAATAAGGAGATCGCCGAGTATATATCAAAGTTCCTGGTATGTCAGAAAGTGAAGGCTGAGAGGAAGAAATCTAAGGGGATGATGGAACCACTACCCATACCAGCATGGAAATGGGAGAACATCACCATGGAATTTGTCACTGTACTTCTGAATACATCCAAATGAAATAATCCCATCTAGGTTGTTCTGGATCGTCTTATAAGGATTGCACACTTCATTACAACTAGAGAGGATTTCTCATTGGATCAACTGGCACAAATATATATCAGATAAGTGGTAAATTTGTATGGAGTACCACTTTCGATTGTATCTGATTGAGATCCAAGATTAACCTATATATTTTGGAATAGTCTTCAACATTCTCTGGATACTGAGATGAACTTCAGTACAACTTATCATCCTCAAACTGATGTCCAATCTAAGCGAACTATCCAAACACCCGAGTAGTTGTTGAGAGCATGCTCAATGGAATTCAAAAAAGGATGTGATCAACATATTCCTCTTGTTGAGTTCTATTACAACAACCGTTTCCACTCAAGAATCCAAATGGATCCTTATGAATCCCTTTATAGGATGCGGTGCAAAACACTGGAATTTTTGGATGAAGTTGTGGAGAGAAAACTCATAATGGTCGATGAAATGGTGGAGAAGGTTAAGACCATCCAACAGCACATTAAAGATGCCTAGATTCGACGAAAGTGCTATGCTGATAAACATAGATGAGACCTATAGTTTGATGTCGGAGACATGGTATTCCTTAGAATATCACCATGGAAGAGATTTATGATATTTGGGAGGAATGGAAAGCTTAATCCAAGGTACATCAGCCCTTTTGAGATCTTTGATCGCATTGGAGTTGTGGCCTATTGACTAGCACTCCAACAGAACCTATCATAAGTACATGATATATTCAATGTATCACTCTTGAGAAAGTACATACCTAACCCATCACGTGTACTCAATCAAGAGGTGGTATCATTGAATAATGGTCTCTCCTATAAAGAGAACCCGGTTAAGATCTTAGATCATAGGGAAAAAGTTCTACGAAATAAGACAATGCCCCTCGTCATAGTGTTGTGGTGAAACCACTAGTTTGAAGAAGCAACGTGGGAATTGTGGGAAGTGATGAATCAAAGTTACTCATATCTATTTTAGTGCGGGAAAAGAAAATTTCGAGGGATAATTTTCTTAAAGGGGGAAGATTGTAACAACCCAAAATCTTATTAATGAAAATTCCTCTTGATCTGATTAAATTTATTATTATGTAAAATGGTTATGTAAAACATATGCACTTCCTTGGTTTTATGTTTTTGTATTTTAAAATACCATTAATAATTGTGACCATTATTAATATAGCTACTAAACAGTGATCACATGACTAGTATAAATATAGGTCTTTAACAAATCTAATTTACTCAGACAAAGGAAGTGATGGCCTCATCCTGTAGAATTTCTCCATAAGAAGCCTATTTGTTAGAGCTTGGAAAGTAGGTGGCTTCACTGGGCTTTGCTCTTGACCAAGTCCAAGCCAAGCATCAATATTTTAAGCTCGAACGGAACTGCCTATGAGATAAGTGGAAGTTGATAGATAATACCACTTGGGTAATGTTATCCGAGCCACCGCAAGAGTCTATCATCATCGCACACCTTACCCTTAGGTCATATGTGGGTGTTATAAGGGGTTATGTAACAAGACCCTAACACTATGATTATGTGAATTATTTTTTTATATAATAAATAATACACATTAATTTTATAATTATTACATTATAAATAGTTTTTAAATAAAAAATAGTATTTTTATTTAGTATTCAATTAAGAAATCTATTTTTATGAATTAATGGATTTTTGAATTAAATAATATGTTAATAAAATATTATTATTAAATTTATTTTTAAATATAAATGATCACATAATTTTTAGAAATAAAATTGTAATTTTTATTAAGGTTTGAAAGACATTTTTAAAAAAACCCATGAATTTTTTAAAAATGAATATTATTTTTGGAATCAGGCTGTCAAATTATCCAACGGTGAATTTTTCATAATTTTCTGAGACAGTCAAATTTTTGGATAAAAATTAAATACCGTTTAAATTTATAATATGTTTTATGACATCATAATGACAAAATAGTGATGTAATAAAACACTATAAATATTATGTTCAGCCAATATATGTTTTACCTTTAAAATAATGTTATTTTATATTTGTTTTATTTATTTTAAAAAGCCTTAGTAGACCCTTGAAGACTTATAAAACATTTTAACTTTTTAAATTGATTTCCTTGAGAGTGTGACTCACCTCCACATAATAAAGCCTAATATTTTAAGAATTTGGCCATTAGACTTATAAAATAAATTTTTCCACTCCCCATTGGAAAAATACATGGAAAAAACCATGGATTGGTTTGTGGTTTTGATTATATTAATGTGTGGTGTCCAAAACCTAAATAATAAAGAATTCCTTCTCTTTTCCTACATAAAACCACAAAGATCCTACTTACGCTTCACTAAAATCCATTGGAGCTCGACCAACCATTGACCTCCTCTCTCTAGAATCCTCCTAATGTGCCCTAAGTTCCCAAGAAGCCTCTCTCAAGCCTCTTGGAAGACTTTGGTATCACCCTTCCAAGTAAGGTATTTCTTCCTTTCTCATTTTTGTCCAAATTTCATTATATTGTTATACCCTTTAAATTTTAATTAAAAATGTTGGGGTATGATTTTTTACCACTCCCATAATTACCTACTTATGTTTTAATTATGAGAGACCCCATTTCTATCTCATTAATTCCTCCCATGTACACCCGTTACCATACTGAAATTCCGTACAGAATTTATCTCTTCTCATTTACATTCAAGAAATTATTTTGTATTATGAATTTAAATTACATTACATATGTTGGGAAATGTGTCTATATAACCCCCTTAATTTCCATTTCATTTAAATATGATGAGACTCCCCTTTATCTCTCATCAACTATTTTTATGAATTCATATGTAATATCATTATGCTGCCGAAATTACACTGCGATTTTCCAAGCCAAAGTCATTGTGTAGTGAATACCATTCCCATTTATCTATCAAGGGTATTCAAATTTATGCACATTTACTTATTTATTATATAGTTTTATGTGTGAATTCCACATTCCTTTATCGTGGAATAAATGATTATTTTTAATGAATCCATGTTATATGATCCTTGTGGAACACTTATGCATGAAATGAAATGATTAAGAAGGGTGTGACATGATAGCGCTTCAATGCATTGGGTAAAGATTAGTATCATGATACGTCAAGTGAAATTAGGGTTTACTCATTCTAATTTAATTTCAATGAGGGTTTACTCATGATCCATGTGCAATGAGCCTTGTCTCATGCTAATATCATGTTAAATGTTGTTGCCACATTTCCATGTTATGATAATTATGCTATATCATGAATTTATGTTCATATTTAACTTATTCTCCATTGATATGACTATTGAATAAAATTTACTATATTATTCATGTTATTCCTTATATAATCCCTTAATGGTATTTATAGCTCACCATTTTTTTATTCATGTCCTCAGGTTATCTCATGCAATGCTAAGTATGAAGGAATGTGTGTGGTCAAGTAAAAGAAGTTTTCAATAAAAATGTGTATTACATGTTTTAAGTTGTTATGTAATATTCCTAATTTCCCAATACACTTGACCTATCTATCCTTAGATTTGTATTAAGTTCAAGTTTATGTAATAAATCATTTTTAAATGTGTAATAAAGAGCAGGGTTGTTATAAGGTTGAGATCGATTAATTTTTTTGAAATTAAATATTTTTTATATATATAATAATTTAATTATATTATATATTTAATATATTAGGAAGTAAAGTGTTTATGGGTAAAAGTTGTAATACCTTACCTCGAAACACATCTCAATATGTTATGGGTTTGAATATGTTTTTGGATTTTTCATTCAAAAATAAACATGTGGATGAAATAATCAAATTTCTGTATCCTAATTGGAATGGAGAATCAAAATTTATATAAAATTTAATAAGTTTTTATATAAAAAAATGAAAAAGTGAATTCTACAATAGTGAATGATCAAATTAAAAACATGATAAATGATGATTTTGGCACAATAGTGCAATTACGTCAATAATGCGACATATCAATTGATTTTGTTATTGATTTTATAGATATTAATAATGTTTTCAAAACCACAGGATATCTTAATAAAAATGATGATATATCGAGGGATTATAATGAAGAAATCAATAAAAGGGAAAAATAAACCAATCAAACAAATGAGTTTTTAAAATTTGCTGCATATGAAAATTAGGAATTGTGTGAAGTATGTATCAAATATTTAAAATTTTATTTTCTAGTGAAGTTTTAAAACATAAAATGTTTATGGGGAATAATAAATAAATCAACGTCCATGATATTATAATCTTTGTGTGATGGATTTTCTAAATTTAAGACCCCGATATCATTTTATGAGATGAAAAATATTATTAACCATCTTGGACTCAATTATATGAAGATACATGCATGTCCCAATGATTGTATGCTTAATTGAGAAAAATATTTGAATAGAACAAAGTTAAAAAGTTTTTGTACTTTGAGATATAAATCAACAAATAATGATGTGATTTTAGATATACATACTACCCCAAAGTAACCGGAAAATTAAATTATTGTGAAGGTTTTACATTACTTCCCACAAGAATAACCATTGAAAATATTTTTTATGTTATCTAAAACTATTCATCATATAAAGTGGTATGCTTTTCATAATAATAACGATGAGTTCATGAAACATCCAAGATATTAAAAATCATGTAATAACTTTAATTCATTACATATATATTTCGATTTTAATCTTAGAAATATACATTGGGGATTAAAATTTGATTGATTCAATCCTTTTGGTAATTTAAGTTGTTGTTGCAATATTTTCCCAGTTGTTTTTATCCATTATAATCCACATCCCTAGATGTGTATGGAATATAATTCATTCATCATATCAATGATAATTCTTGGAAATAAAATTACTATAATGGACATTGATGTCTACCTTTGGCCTGTTATTAAATAATTACAAGAGTTATGGAATTATGGTGTAGAAATATATGATGCATATACCGCACAAATATTCCAAATACATGTTTCCCTTACACAGAACGTTAGTGAATTTCCCAGGATATGAAATTTTTCTAGTTACAATATACACACTATTTTGTATTGTCTAGTTTGTAACATTCATTTTGAGTCTAAAGGGATACATTATAGTAGAAAGTGGTATTTCATGTGTCATCATCACTTCCTTGATACATCTTATAGATTTTAGTTTAACAAATAACATTTTAGAGGAAAAACTGAATGAGACTTCCACCCAAATTACTATTTGGATCAAATATCTTGACACAATTATTAAACATTGATACATATTATAGAATTTTTTTTAGTTTAATTAAAGTGGAAAAAGTGTTAGAACACCATCAGTTACAATTTTAGTATAATAATAGAAGAAAAATATAATATTTTTCAAAAATATATATTGGAAATTTAATTTTTTACATCATAATATGGATGTTATTCACATTTATAATAATTTTTGTGATAATGTTTTGTTTACATGGCCTAATGAGAAGGGAAATTAAAAATATCATTTAAATTATTTTAAGAAATTAATATCAAATGTGATCTATGGAAAAAATAGAATGGGAAGTATCCAAAAACTACATTTTCAATGAAAACCGAACAGATAGATTTTATCCTTCAATGATTAAAAAATGTGAAAGTGCCTCAGAGATATTCTCATAATATTTCAAGATATGTTGATTTGAATCATCATAAGATACATGGATTGAAAAATCATGACTCGCTTTCAATGACGGAGCATTTGTTTCCTTTGAAAAAGCATAATTTTTTTCCAAATAATAAAACCTCCATTCTAATTTATGTTTTCCTATTATTTAGACAATTTTTTAGAAGACATCAATCCCCAATGAATTATATAAACTTCATGAAAAAAATATATGGATTATATATGATTTAGATATGTTCTTCCCCTATCATTTTTCACTGTGACAATTCATCTGATGGTTCAATTTTTTAGGAAGCTAAAATTGGAGGACCCATGGATTATTGATGGATGTATACCATCGAGTGGTATCTTATTTTAATACTATTTTCATTAAAAATTATAAATTTCTTAAGTAATATTTAAAAACATTATTGACTAATTTATTACCTATTATCATTAGTAATTTTGGTCACTGAAGTCTTATTTGAAAAATAAATCTCATCTAGAAGGTTATATTTCAAAAGGTTACATTACAGATGAATTTTTAACCTTCTATTAAAGGTATTTGGATTTGATATAGACAAGATTCAACTGATTGGGTCATGTTTATGATAATCCAAGTCAATTAAAGGATAATAAAGAGTCATCAATATTTCCAACTTTAGGTTAACAAGTTAGTAAAATATCTTCATTTTCATTTAAAGATAGGTAGTTAAAATAAGAACACATATATTTTCTACTTAATATAGATATTTTTTCCCTATGTCAAATAACTAAGGACAAAAATGAAAAGAATCATTAGGATATGAACTAGTAATGAGAAAAATATAACAAAATTAATTACAAAAAATAATTGAATGGTTTTCACATCTTGTAAGTTCTCAATATAATACGTAGTTTCAATATGTTGACATTTATCAAAATTATGTAAAAAAATACATGAACTTATATAGGTAATTTATGATGATAATAAATATAAAATATCCAAATATTTTTTGTTTTTGGATCGAGGTACTTTAAATATTTATAAGAGATTTAATGCTTAAAAAATTGGTGGATTCATGTTTCGTACTATAGATCGCATGGAAGGTTTGAAAACAAAAAGACATTATATTCACACTTTTTATCAAGGTTACTATAGAAACTTGGTTGATATTATCAATATAAATTATCATTGGAAATTTTCTGTTGTTTTATTTAAATGTGATTGTGTAAATATTAGTAGGGGTATAAAGAAAGATTCATTCCAATTTACTTTTATCAATATCTCTTGGTTGATCAATACTGGTGATCTGTAAGAACATAATCCATATATATTGATTCACAATAAAAAATTATATATTATGTTGATAATATAGTGGATTATGGATGGAGTATTATTGTCAACAGGAAATTGAGATACATCTATGATATGGGTGGTTAAGGTGATATAATTATTGAAAGTGAACCCCACCAAAAAAATAGACTAAATTGTCTATGCCTGATGATATTGAGAATTTCAATCTTATGAGTGAGAGTGATGACAAAGAATAATAATGAACATAAGAAGAAGAAATAATGTTTACAATGGAACCTGATGAAAACTTGAAAAACAAATAATAGATTTTTTAATTTGTTCTTTATATTAATAAATTCAAGTAATGTTTTTTATATATAAATAAATTTAAGGACTATTTTATTTTTTATTAATAAATTAAAGGAATATTTTTTTCATAGGTATTCTACACTGGAAGAGGTTTAGTGTCAGTGTCGGCTCTATGTCATAGGGTTCTCATTAACCTTCTATAACACAAGCTACAACTCATCACATACCTTGAACACTTTGTTGATACAATTTTATAATATCCTAATACGCTTTCATCCATAGGTATTAATTATACTGATGATGTCTAGGAATGAGATAGAACACAGAATGATTGTTAAATTTCATAACTTTACATTTATTTTAATTAATTTACTATTTCTTTTTTCTTTCGTAAGTTTTCTAAGTCAAATGAATTTAAATATTTATTTAGTATCTCTCATAAAAATATGTCTTCAATTATTTGAATAATAAAAATTATAATATTGTGATGATTCTTTATATTCTAGAGTATGAATCAATGTTATAATAAAAACCACTATATATGAGCTAGTGGTCCCAAAGACAATAATTTATCTAGAGCACCATTTCTGTTATTAGATGTGTGAGGAATTTTGATAACATTCTATTCTTTATCATGGGTATCAAAATTTAAATTTTTGATTATCTTTAGTTTCTATGAAATTTAAATAAGATGAGGAGATGTTTTATAGGTTTGAATGAAACTTCTATGTTGATGTTTATAGTTTCAATCATGTATGAGAAAATGATTATAATAAAAAAAATTTATAATGTGGAGTGTGTTTAGTTATAAGATAATTAAAGTAATTTTGGTCACTAAACATTTAAATTAATTAATTATAATTTAATGATAGTTTGAGTTTATAAATATAAATTCCGTGAATAGTGTTAGGTTAGTAATATAATTATCATTATGGACATAATTTTTGGTTGAGATGGTAACCATAACATGAAACTGATATGTAATAGTTGAATTAATATTTGAGTATATTTATGTATATTCTAACTGAACTTAGTCTATCATCTGTTATGATAATTATGGGCCTGTGCATGGAAACCAATTATTCATTTCATTATTTTACGATTAATTAAGCCAAATTTAGATCAAATAAGACATCATTTTTATTTTGTTTCATTTATAATCCAAGGAATATTCTCTTTAATGATGTGTTTTTAACTACTATAAATGTAGCCACCAGGTGTAGGAAGTGGGGAAAGAGGTGATAGTCAATAACATGACTAAGTAATGGAGGGTGAGGGACATACATCTTAGTAGAGTAGTCAAGACTCTTGTTTTTATTTTCATTTTGTGAAACATGAAATTTTGTAAAGTATGATGTAATTTATGTTATATTATATGTAATGGAATATTAATTGAGTAATTGATGTTATTTTTTGTGTTATATTGTTTTAATTAAAAAAATTTTATGATGAATTTTATTGGATTTTTTCAAATTAACAATTATTTTGACTAGTTTTTTTATTTCATAACTTGTAGTGGATTTAACCACTTTTAATTATTTAGTGGTGGTTTGAACCACCATGAATATACTATTGGTGCTTAAAACCAGTACCATATATCATAAATTTCCATATTTATTGGTGGTTTTAGCCACCACTAAATATTCTTTCTATAAAAAAACCACCACTAATTAATAGAACCATTACAAAATTTTGCAATAGAAAAACCACTACTAATTTAAAAAAACCACCACTAAAATCTTAGGATTTTAGAAAATAACAAAACCATCATGAAAAATAAAGAACCTTTATTACATATTTATTGACTTTCTATTTTGCAGTGGCTTAGAAAACCCTCCATGTGACCCATTTGAGGTGGTTAAAACAACCTATAAATCCCAAAAAACCATCGTTATATTATTATTTTTCCTATAAGGGACAATACTTCTTCCAATTAATTTTTTAATGATAGTAATAAAACTCAAATTTCATTTGACTTCAATAACTAAACTCATCTTTTGACATCAATCATGATTCATATCTTTCTAAATCCTCTGGGATTCTGTACAAAATATCTTCCTCCAATTTTCATTAATGCCTTCGATATAGAATTTCAATGGTCACACTTGTCCTTCCACCTGTACTAATTATTTACTAAGTCATGTGATACATCAAAAAATTTATAGAATCCTACCAATATAATAATGCTGTAGTAAGGTGATTATAAATCTTTAGTGGAGAGTTCAGTAACAAAAAAAATCTTTATCTTTATCTCTGATCCTTACCTCCAAATAATGATAATATGTCTGAATTTTATTCAAATATTTTGGGTTCTAAATCATGGATATACCTTCAGTGTTTTGAAATATGAATAATTTTTTTTTTCAGGAATATCAAGTTTTTATGCTTCTATTCATGTAATTGTTCTCCAAAATATTCAACTAAATTTTCTCCAAGGTATCTCACATCACACTGTATTTCTAATCATTATCCAAACAAAGTTGGATATTATTGCAGGCTTGAAGATTTAGTCTCATCCAATTACCATTAGTGATTTCAGTGGGATTTTCTTCAAAGGTGATATCAAAATTTTTCTATGTTAGATCATTCAAAACTTCATATTTCCACATGTTGAAGTCATTTGTCCCGTAAAATTTCACCAGCTCAAATTTGGTGTTGGAAATAGTAGTTCAATGTCCATAAATTCTTATAGCCCCGATATGTGTATCTAGAAGAGACAACTAGGGTGGTATGGTACTGATTTCATATTAGTTATTCTCCATAAAAAACACATACATGAATTTACAAAAATAGATTTCACCCTTGAGTTCATAGTAATTGAAAATAATAAAGTTGACTATTTAATTAATTCAATCAAATAACAATTGAATAGCCTAAAAAAATTTCCCTCAAAATGAATCACTCAATTTTCTTTTTTGAGAAAAAAGATCATATATTTGACCCTACATAGACTGCACCCCCACCATTATGTGTCTCTACTTAAAATGTGGAAAAGAAATTCTCAAAAACTTTTTTATTTCTTATCATGATGGAATTCTCTCTGCATCATGATTTGAAAAAAATCAAAAAATAAAAAGGAAAAATAATTTTTTTGGAAAACTGATTACATAGACATATTTGGAAGAGCCTCACTTTATAGGGATGAAGGATAAGTGACCCGGTGTTGGGGGATCTGGTTTGATGATCAAAGGCTTGAAATTGATACATTTTAGGACAACAGTAGCGCTGAGGTGTTATAGGACATAAATGGGCTCACACTTGGAGTGTGGATTGTATACTGTAGCCTCATGTATGAAGGGTAGCAAAAAACGTTTCTAAAATTTCTTCCTTGGGTTATCATACTCTCTCCAATACCATTTTATTATGTGTAACCCTCAATCTCCCTACAATTATCACACTTAAGTAGGGGAAACCAAAAAAATAGAAGAACATTAATTTTTACATGATTTAGTTAGGGAGACCTTTTTCCATGGGGAAGGAATAAAACCTTTCATATAAAAACATATAATATAGAATGGAATCTCACACCCCTTTCCTACACATCTCATCCCATATTTATAAGGGAAACAACTGGAGAAGAAACAAAGTAGCCAATGAAAATATTTTTCAGGATGGTCACCAACTTCTGTCAAATTTTCCTTGGGTGGTACCAACCTCTTGTAGTTGGTCTTCACTGGTGGCTCAACATCCCTAGTAGTTACCAACCACAAAGGAAGTGAAGGTCATATTTTATTCATATTTCATAAAATGAATTACCACTGCACATTATTCTATATCATATCACATTGATATAGATTTCCAAGCTGTATAGAAGATCAAGTACTACAGTTTCATCTAATATATTCATAGAGTATATCATGATTCTAGAGTAAGTTCAATATGAGGTATTGTAATTAATATTGTAGGTGGAATATTGAATTTTCAAAATCTTTATTTGATTTAATTTTCAAAAGCTTCATGTGGGTTAATTTTAGAAAATATCCACGTGGTATTATAAGTCACAACTTCATTTCTTATTAGGGTTTCATTATGAAATAATCGGGATTAAGGCACAGATGTCACTACTACATATTTGGCTTTACCTATTACTAGAATTTATCAGTACTAGCTAAAATCACTGATAAATACCACTTTTATGAGTGATTTAAAAATCTATTCTAAAGGGTGTCATTTATCAATGCTAAAAAACACTAATAAAATACCCCTTTACCAGTTCTTTTTAATGCTAATAAATATACCATTTATTAGTGGTTTTTACTAGCATTGATAAAGGTGGAATTTATGAGTGCTTAAAAACACTGATAAAGGGTTAATTTATCATCACTATCAAATATATCTAATAAAGGGTACCTTTTATTAGCCCTAAAAAAATTGTCGATAAAATCCACCTTTACCAGAAATTTTTGCAGTGCAGATAATTTTTGCCTTTATCAGTGCTAAAAAAGCACAGATAAAGGGTACATTTTATTAGTGAAAAAAATTGCTAATAATGGGGGTCATTTAACGAATATTTTTTTAGTAGTGATAGAAGCTATGTTTCATCAAAAATTATATATAATTAAAAATAATATATTAATATATAAATATAAATATATTAATATAAATATAATATATTTTATTAAATATGATTTATATAATACTACAAATAAATTTACACTTAATATATAATATATTTAATGATAAATGGAATATAAAATAATTAAATAATAATAATTATTAATAATTTTATAATTATTATTGAGTAATAATCATTTAATAACAATTGAATACCATAAAAATAAAATAAATTAGTGAACGATCTAATATAGGTTGAATACGTGATATAAACTTCAAACAATCATAACTTTTGATCCAAGTGCCTGTTTAGGCTCTACCACATAATAAATCAAAGATTGAGAATAGATCTATGTCATGTTGACCAATGGGCCTATTTATATTGGGGCCCAATGTGTTCTATACACCAATTCAACAGAATAGAGAATAATCTTGATTATTCTATTATGTGTAACCCTATAAAACCTTATATCGATAGTAGTGAATAATTATTCATAGACCATGAGAAGAGCCTAGAAACCCATAAAAGCCCCTAAATAGATAAATAATGGTCATAGTAATGAAAACCTTCCTACAAAAACACATTGTGTTATATAATCTTCTTATGTCACAATATCTAATACATTGGGTTGCACAAATTGTGTCATCATCCATACTTTCTTTGGATGAACTTACCATCAACTACCATGGCCATGGATTTATGAAGGTACTATCTTCATGACCAACTATCCTTGAGATATCACTTTCTTAACTTGAAGGAAAAAAATTATATCCTCATTATTCAACCAATGCCATACCACCATTGACTTACCCACTACAAGAAACCTTTCCTTGACTTCAATGTCATTGTTTTTTTCTTGTATCAAAGTATGTGATCAAATGATACACATTGATAATTATATCATTTTAGGAGACCGATACACATGTTCTTATATAGTAACAACCAATGACACCTAAAACATGTGGTGTTCTAATTGGAAGTCCTTTCCTCTTGATCTTACAAACTAAATATCACAAAGTGAGAACTTCATGAGTATAAGTCTCAATTATTATGATCCCCCAACACCTACTAGTAAAAAAACATATGTGTCCTATCAGTATAATGCATCTAAACTATATTAAATAACTTTAATATTACTGTTATGCAGTATCTATGAAATGACCTGTGTTTTTAAACCAAGGTATAATTCCCGGAGAATTTGAAATTTACCATTAGGTTGATTGGTCGTTCTTTGAACTGAAATTTGGAAAGCAATTCTAATATTTAGAACACTTCAAAGTGTTTTTTTATACTTGGGTAATGGCCTAAGGGGTCCTCTGGGTCCTCCATAGAGTTTTGGGAGTGTCAATCTCTAAAAAATTGAAAATGGAAAGAACTGGATAGGGTGTACGGTTTTTCTTTAACTGTGCAGCCGACCAGTGAAAACTATGCATCTGTAGTAGGTGAGCATAAGTTCCCCACATGGTCTGCACATGATTTCCCAAACCATGTACCTAAATTTCATGCTTTTTTCCATGTGGGAAGTGTGTATTCACTATTCATGACATGGTTGGTGCACAATTAGTCAAACTGTGTGCTAAAACTGCTTGGGATCAGTGTTCCTAAGCTGTGGGAGCCACACAATTTGGAAAATTGTGCAGCCAAACCATGTGACCCAGTTTTGAGGTTGAAATTACCCTTTTCCCATAATGGGTTTTAAAACACCTTTTCCTTCTTTTTTTCTTCTTCCTCCATCCATATAAAGACCCATACATTACATACTTTGTTATTACTTTAGAATTGAAGCATAATTATTACAATATATAACAACACCATGAAAGGACCATATAGGTATAATGTATTTAGAAACTAGGAAACATAAACAACTGGTTCATAAATCATCTACGTTGTCATCCTTTTATTTCATCATATCTAGAGTCCCTTTTGGCATATTCTACTTAATGCCCTTCTTCCAGACCCGCGGAAAAGAAAACATACAAAAGGGTGATCTCAAATGCTCAGTAAGGGTAAACAAAATAAATATCAATCATATCATATTCTTACGAACATAACATTTGAAAATCGTATCCTGCAAAAGAGATCATAATATCATGACATGGGATCAATCATAATAGTGAAAGGTAATCCAAATAATCATAACATAAAACATGAATCTTTGTGGAATATGCACATAATCATAGATAATCATTTCTTATTAGTCAAGACTCATTTCCAAGACTATCTTAGCAGATAAAGTCCATTTTTGAACCAAGTTCACTCTTCATTTCAGTCCTGTTTCACTGAATCGGATTAACCTGCCATTCCAGCCATGTCTATCTCATGGGATATAAATATTTACCCAATACATTGGAGGGATATATAGGTCCCACCCATCTCATAATGATACCATTCTTATGTGTGCCACAAGATCATAAATCATACATCATAGCATAACCCATGTAATAAAAATGGGATTCTTAAACATCATGCCATCATAACATAAATCATATAAGATAAAAGGACTTCATAAAAATAATTTCATCATAACATAATCAAATCAATGTAAAAATAGGTATACAAATAGAACCCTATATTATCTTAGATGGAAAATAATTTTGATAAAATGATTGAACTTCATTCTTGAGGAAAATATCCTTTCTACTTCAAAAACATTTTCCTTTCTTAACATGTCATAGAATTTTAAACTAAAAGAATTTGATTAAAAATAAACTTGAAAACTTATAAATGAATCTTCATGGAAATAATGTTCTATGAAATCATAAAAATCCATTCAAGACGTATAAGTTAAAAAAAACATTCTTCTCATACTTTGGCCGGAAAAGTCAAAAAGTACCTCGAACTAAAAACGACAAAAGATTCATTTCATATCTTTTACTAAAAACTCACCGAAGGGTAAAATTGGTTTTCAAAAATTTTAGGAGGATAGAAATAATATTACATATTGATGAAACATGTATGTGGATGATAAATACACCCCAGTAAATACTTACGTATAAACAATCTCGGATAAAAATGAGATTGTGAGATTTTCCCTTACCTTAGGTCCGATTTGATTTATACGTGTCTAAACCTCTTGTATAATTATTTAAATAATTTTATTGACTTATTCATGAATCTTAATCATTGTTATGATATCATATATGGTCATATTCTCAACTTCTTATTAGTAATATTTCATTGCTACTTGTTATTCAGGTGTTTATTGCTTTTTGTTATTTTGTGTGTTTTGTCAAATAAATTCTTATTATTTTTTTTAGGTTATAGATACCTCATTTACATAATGATATTATTGTAATATATATCATATTTATTAATTCAATTCATTTATATAATCATTATGCAATGAATATCATGTAGAACGAGTCACATCACATTGTGGAGACGGTAGGCCGTACGTACGCACGAGCGATGATATCGTTCCCATGATCATGGAATTGTATTGAAGTGTATGTATACTATTTAAGAATCAATATCACTTTAAAATAATCATATATAGTTATTCTTTACACCATTATACCCATCCAAGTAAGGTGGTGGTGGAAAACAGATTACACCACGGCGTGGTGTCGGTATTCCGTACGTACGCCCACACGGTTATTTCATTTTCCATAGGATGGATAGAAGGTGAAATAGGGGTGTTTAATATTTATAATAACATATCATTATATGATTGATACTGATGTTATTACTTCATAATGAAACAACTAAAGAAGAAGAAGTAGAAGAAGAAATAAAGTTGAAAGAATCGGTAACGAACATTACCTCTTCTTTGAAGCGCCTTTTCTTAACCTCCTCTTAGGGCCCTAAAGATGGTATTTGAAGAATAACAGGACCTCTAGAATGTTTCTAGGGAAGTGTAGAAGATAAATTGGCAGGGTTTGGCGAAGCTTTAAGGCTCAAGGTGGTGTGAGGAGGAGAGGGAGGAGGTTCCCTTTTATAAGGGAGGAGAGGGGCACCTTTAGAAAAACTAAACATATTATTTTATTATAAAGTCATATTCAGTTTTTAATAGCTCCAAATTGATTTATTTTGAATCTAAGGTGGGGATGGGTCGAAATACTCTCATCCAATAGAATTTAGACAAGTTTAGGTTTCTATTTTAACCTTATCATTTAGATTTAACTTTAAGTTAAATAATTTTACTTTTACCGTGTCTTCTTGTTTTCTTACACTATAAGGTCAATAAACTTACTATAACAAGACAAAAGAACCCCAATTTGTTCATTATTAATATATATAACCTTATATAAGTCATTTTTCTGAACCATAAATTTTTAGGAATAAAATAACAATTAATTAGATAATATTTGTTTTAAAAACTATTTTATGTCAATTTTGACACTATTTGGTAATTGATTTTTGTGAAAATCATAACAGCATTATTAGTTCAAAAAAAGTTAATTAAATAAATAATAACATGTCATATTAACTTATAAAATTAGTTTAATTCATAAAAAGGCTCAAATTACATTTATTTTGGTTTTTATAATATCAATTTTCGTAATATTTCATTAATAAGGTAATTACTACATCATCATTATGATATAAATAAATTACATTTGTTAATGTATAAAAATTATAAATAAAATACCATTATGTATGAAATATTTTTATCTTTATAATGAATATTTATAGTCGAAATTATCTTATTTATAACCCTATATTAAAAATGTTTTAGTTATTAAACATTGATTTTAACAATTTTAACTCTTCTTTATATAATATTAAATGTCCTAATCTAATCCATGTGGACCTAAATGGTCATATTTTATTCCTAAGGTTGTTTTTGGTCGAATTAAACTTATCCAATTGAATTAGGACATGTGTTAGGGTAATAATAATATCATTTTTACCCTTAATTACCCTATTTACTTTTAACCGTGGTAAAAAAAGTAAAAAGATACTATTCACCAAAAATTATTTTTATCTTATTGAATCACATTTTTATCCTTGATATTAACCGTGTCTCTTGGATTTTCGAAATTCCACTCACAGAAGTGGTAAAATTATGTTTTATGTAAATTTTCAAATTCTCCTAGGAGGTGGGTAAAAGACGGTGAAAAGTTCAATAAAATTTTTATATATCTAAAATTATTATAAAATGACTCCAATTATTACATTGAACTTATATAGGTATTATGTATCAATTTTGAACTAAAATAAATTTAAATAAAATAAATAAATATTTAAATAAAAAGTTGGTTTTTAAATAGTAACCTAGTGTTTTCACTATGCAACAAAAATTGAAAGTTTTCAGAAAAATACCAAAAATTCACCCTAGGATAATTTCGATATTCCGAATCCAAAAATGAAGTCAATTTTGAAAGATAAAATTTATAAAATTTAAAAAAGTGGGTATTACTATTCATAACTGCTAGTTTTAATAATATTTGAATAGCATATCACTGTTTAGTGAAACTCAGTATTGCTTACAACGCAAGCTATCGAGTAAGGCTACGATTGCGTGTAAAGCAAGCAAAGCTAGTGTTGTGTGTAGTGAAATATTACTTTGATGATGTATATAACATAAAAACAAAATATTTCTCATAAAAATCTCGGGTGTTACATTCTACCCCCCTTAAAATTAATTTCGCCCTCGAAATTCGTCACTTTTTAACAAACAGATGATGATACCTCTCCCTCATCATATCCTCATGCTCCCATGTAGCTTATTATAATTGGTGGTTCCTCCATAAAACTTTCACCAAGCGAGTGGTCTTGTTCTGTAGAACTTTTTTACTACGATCCAGAATCTCTATCAGCTGTTCTTCATAAGAAAGATCTTGCTATAGCTGTACAACTTCTGAGCTGAGTACATGTTAGGGATCATGTATGTACTTTCTCAGGAGAGATACATGGAACACATCATTAACTTGAGAGAGATTCGGTGGAAGCGCCAATCGATAAGATACCTTTCCAATACGATCCAGTATTTTGAAAGGACCAGTATACCTAGGGCTCAACTTTCCCATCTTTCCAAATCTCATTACTCTCTTCCAAGGAGATATTCGTAAGAACACTTTATCACCCACTTCAAACTCTAGGTATTTTCTTTGATTATCGGCATAACGTTTTTGTCGACTCTGAACTTCTCTTATGTGTTGTTGAATAGATCAGACCTTTTTTGCCATCTCATAAACAAGATCAGGTTCTAATAGATTTCTTTCCCCAACTTCATCCCAGCAAGTTGGAGTTTGACATTTCTTTCCATAGAGAGATTCATAAGGAGCCATCTTAATACTGGAGTGAAAGCTATTATTATAAGAAAATTCCACCAAAGGTCGGTGTTGATCCCAACATCCTTTGAAATCCATAGAGTAGGATCTCAACATATCTTCTAGAGTTTGAATTGTCCTCTCAGACTAACCGTCTATCTGAGGATTATAATTAGTGCTGAAACCAAACTCTGTATCCAAATTATGCTGAAGACTTCTCCAAAACATTGAGGTAAACCTTAGATCCCGATCAGATATAATGGAAAGTGGTACTCCATGCAATCTTACCACTTCCTTTACATATATCCTGGCAAGTAGATCCAGAGAGAAATCATCACTAATATAAATGAAGTGTGCCGACTTTGTAAGACGATCAAATATGACCCAGATAGCATTATTGCCTTTGTATGTTTTAGGAAGTCCGGTGACAAAGTCCGTAGTGATGTTTTCCCATTTCCATTCGGGTATGGGTAATGGTTGTAACATCCCCTTAGACTTCTGTATCTCAACTTCAACTTGCTGACAAACCAAGCATTGAGAGACATATTCAGCAATATCTCTTTTCATGCCATCCCACCAGAAGTACTTTTTAAGGTCCCTATACATCTTCGTGCCTCTAGGATGAATAGAGAATGAAGAACTATGAGCCTCATCCAGCATCTCCTTCTTTAATTCTGGGATGGGAGGAACACAAACCCAATTTCTGAACTTTATTATCCCATCACAATCAAGGTTGAATTCAGGTACATGTCTCACCTTCTTTTGTAACTCTACATATTCTTTTTGCGCCTTTTTAATCTTCACATATATAGATGGTTGAACATTCATTTGAGAAAGATAATATTTCCCACTTCCATTATAATTCCAAGATCCATCCTTTGTAAATCCATAAATATTAGATTTTTGTGATCCTCATCATGGATAACCTAGCATGATCTTGTCGACTTAATGCATCTGCCACCTTGTTTTCTTTCCCACGGTGGTAATGAATTGAGCAGTCATAATCCTTAATCAGCTCCAACCATCTTCTTTGGCGCATATTCAGCTACTTTTATGTGAAAATATACTTTAAAATTTTATGATCAGTATAAATATCACACCTTTCTCCATAAAGATAATGCCTCTAAATCTTTAATGCAAAGATTACCGCAGCTAACTCCAAATCATGAGTTGGGTAATTTTGCTCATGGATTTTCAACTGTCGTGAGGAATAAGCTATCACCATATCATTTTGCATGAGAACACACCCCAATCCCTTCTTGGATGCATCACTGTAGATCACAAACCTTTCTCCACTACAAGGCAGTGTGAGCACAGGTGCATTGGATAAACTTCTTTTTAACTCCTTGAAATTCTCTTCACATTCCTCTGCCCAAACAAACATAACTCCTTTCCGAGTCAATTTGGTGAGTGGGTTAGATAATCGTGAAAAATCTCTCACAAAACGTCGATAATATCCAGCCAAACCAAGAAAACTTCATATCTCAGTTACTGTTGTTGGTCTCGACCATCTTTTGATAACCTCTGTTTTTTCTTGATCCACAGATATCCACTCTTTTGAGATTATGTGACCCAAAAATGCAACTTTTTGAATCCAAAATTCACACTTGGTAAATTTGGCATAAAGATTCTCCTTTCTCAGGATCTTTAATATAATTATCAAGTGATCTTCATGTTCTTCCTTTCTCTTTGAATAGACAAGAATATCGTCTATAAAGACTACCACAAACTGATCAAGATAGTCTCTAAAGACTCTATTCATCAGATCCATGAAGATAACAGTGGCATTAGTAAGACCAAATGGCATCACTATAAATTCAGTGTCCATAACTTGTACGGAAATCCGTCTTTGGTATGTCCTACCTTTTGACCCTTAATTAATGATACCCTGAAAGAAGATCAATCTTGGGAAAGTATTGAGCTCTGCGTAGTTGGTCAAATAAGTCATCAATGCATGGGAGAGGATATTTGTTCCTGATAGTGATCTTGTTAAGTTATCGATAATCAATGCAGGGTCTCATTGATCCATCTTTCTTCTTAACAAACAGAACAGGTACTCCCTAGGGTGACGCACTAGGGCGTATGAATCCCTTATCAAGATTCTCTTGGAGTTGCTTCTTCAATTCTTGCAACTCAATTGGGGCTATTCTATAAGGTGTCTTTGAAATGGGCATAGCACCCGGTATGAGTTCTATTGAAAACTCAACTTCACGATTTGGTGGAAGACCTGAAAATTCTTCCAGAAAGACATCATAAAACTCCCGTACAATGGGAATATTCTTAATCGTGTGTTTCTCACCATCCATTTGAGATAAATAACCTTCATTTAGTGGAATCAAGACCCATAAGATGGAAGAAATTTCCAATGGAATGTTATGTTCATCCTTACATCGATAGACGATCATAGATTGATCTGGAAAATGAAATGCGACTTCCCTTCTTTGGAAATTGATATGTGATCCGTATAAAGAAAGCCAATACATGCCAATAATCACATCAAATTCCATTATATGAAGGATCACAAGATTTTCAGGAAGCACTTTCTCACAAACTTCAATCGGAGAAGAATTATAAACTTTTGATGCGACCGTTGTGCCATTAGGGGTAGTCACAGCTAACTCAACATCTAATTGTTGAGGTAATATGATGATACCCTTAGAAAATTCTTTAGAAATAAAAGAGTGGGTGGATCCAGAATCAAATAAAACATTTTCTACTTTAGAGTGGATGGTAAGTGTACCTTTCACCACTTAGTTATCATACTCCACATCGCTGATAGAAATTGCATGCAACTTTCTTTTGTCTTTAGCCTTAAGAGTTTGTTGACGTCGATCATCATAAAAAACCCTTGGATTAGGGCATTGATAAGCATAATTCCCCATTTCCTTGAACTTGTAACATTGAAGTGTAGGAGGTGAACTATGTGTAGCCTTTTCGTTGTTCGCATCACTAGACATCTTCTTCCCATCATTGCAATATTCAAATGCCAGATTAACTTCTTTTACACATTTGAAACATTTACTTGTCCCTTTAAGACAACTCCCTCCATGTTTGTTTCCACACTTTGAGAATAAGCAAAAACTCATCTTCTTTTCAGTGTAGTCTTTAGATTTTATTTTTAATTCCATTTTTATCTTCTTATCAAACCCATATGATTGATGGGTTAATCCAATCTCCATATCAACCTTGAGAGCACATAGAAAAATTTCCTCGTAGCTATTGAAGTCTCTTATGGCTAACGCCCTTAGAAGACTTGGTTTTAAGCCACTAAAGAATTGATCGATCTTACTCTCAGGTTGGATAACAATTCCGAAAGCATACCTTGGAAGTCTCATAAAATTTTCTTCATAGGTACCAACAGATTCATCATCCTTTTGATTTAGTTCAAGAAAATCCTTCTCCATCTTTGTTAGAAGAATACAAGAGAAGTACTTATTAAAAAATAAGTTCTTGAACTCATCCCATTCCATGGACTCAATTTCATCTCTTTGCCTCATATTCATGATAAGATTCCACCATTGATCAGCATCACCTTCCAAACGATACACTGCTAAGATGACTTTGTCATGTTCAGAACATTGAAGAACTAAAAATATCTTTTCAGTAGTAATGATCCATTGTTCAGCAACTAATGGATTAGTAGACCCACTGAATGAGGGTGGACACTGCCTCATGAAGGATTCAGTAGAATATTGTTCCTTCCTTTGCTCATTTAGAAGCCCTGCATGATTCATAGCTTGAGAAAGTTGTGTGAGCATGGCTACAAGATTTTTCATTCCATCTCCCATAATTTTTGGTTGATCAGGGGGACAATCATTGCATTACCCGTCGCATTCCGCATTAATGCGGTTCCTTTGAGTACCAGCCATTGACTAAAACCAAGAAGAATAGTATGAGAAATACTAATTATAATAGGAAAACCACATAATCAAGAATAATATTTTACACTTAAGGTCTTATCTTAGGTTATTCATGGCCATTTCTAAAACACTAAGATTGTGTTCTATGCTTAGATATATCCTTAGGGTTCCTACTATGGTTTTCACATCATAGTTTCCAAAGGTTGACTATACCTTACCTCTGATACCAACTATAACGACCCATAATTTACATACATTGTTATTACTTCATAATTGAAGCATACTTATTACAATATATAAAAAACCCATGAAAGGAACGTATAGGTATAGTGTCTTTAGAAACTGGGAAACATAAACAACTGGTTCATAAATCATGTACGTTGTCTTCCATTTATTTCATCATATCTAGAGTCCCTTCTGGCATATTATACTTAATACCCTTCTTCCAGACCTGGGGAAAAGAAAACATACAAAAGGGTGAGTTAAAATGATTAGTAAGGGTAAACAAAAGAAATATCAATCATATCATATTCTTAAGAACATAACATTTGAAAATCTTATCCTGCAAAAGAGATCATAATATCATGACATGGGATCAATCATAATAGTGAAATCTAATCCAAATAATCATAATTTAAAACATGAATCTTTGTGGCATACATAAATAATCATAGAAAATCATTTCTTATTAGTCAAGACTTATTCCCAAGACTATCTTAGTGGACAAAGTCCATTTCTGAACCGAGTTCACTCCTCATTTCAGTCCGGTTTCACTGAATCGGATTAACCTACCGTTCCAGCCATGTCTATCTCATGAGATATAAATCTTTAACCAATGTATTGGAGGGAGATATAGGTCCCACCCATCTCATAATAATATCATTCTTATGTGTTCCACAAGATCATAAATCATACATAATAGAATAACCCATGTAATAAAAATGGGATTCTTAAACATCATGCCATCATAACATAATAAAATCAATGTAAAAATAGGGATAGAAATAGAACACTATATTATCTTAGATGTAAAATAATTTTGATAAAATGCTTGAACTTCATTCATGAGGAAAATATCCTTTCTACTTCAAAAACATTTTTCCTATCTTAACATGTCATAAAATTTTAAACTAAAAGAAGTTGATTAAAAATAAACTTGAAAACATATAAAGTAATCTTAAAGGAATTAATTTTCTATGAAATCATAAAAATCCTTTCAAGCAGTATAAGTTAAAAAAACAATCTTCTCATACTTTGGCCAGAAAAGTCAAAAAGTACCACGTACTAAAAATGACAAAAGATTCCTTTCATATCTTTTATGAAAAACTCACCGAAGGGTAAAATTGGTTTTAAAAAATTGTATGAGGATAGAAATAATATTACATATTGAGGAAACATGGATGTGTATGATAAATACACCCCAGTAAATACTTACGTATAAACAATCTCGGATAAAAATGAGATTTTGAGATTTTACCTTACCTTAAGTCTGATTTGCTTCGTACGTGTTTGAACCTCTTGTATAATGATTTAAATAATGTTATTGACTTATTCCAGAATCTTACTCATTTTTATGATTTCATATATGTTCATATACTCAACTTCTTATTAGTAATATTTCATTGCTACTTGTTATTTAGGTGTTTTGTTGCTTTTTGTTCTTATGCGTGTTTTGTCGAATAAATTATTATTATTTTTTTAGGTTATAGATACCTCATTACAGAATGTTATTAGTGTAATATATATCATATTTATTCATTCAATTCATTTATATAATCATTACGCAATTAAGATCATGTAGAACGAGTAGCATCACATCGTGGAGACGGTAGACTGTACGTACGCACGATCGATGATATCGTTCCAATGATCGTGGAATTGTATTGAAGTGTATGTATACTATTTCAGAATCAATATCACTTTACAATAATCATATATAGTTATTATTTACATCATTATACCTATCGAAGTAAGGTGGTGGTGGAAAATAGATTACACCATGGCGTGGAGACGGTATTCCGTACGTACGCACGCGCGGTGATTTCATTTTCCGTAGGATGGATAGAAGGTAAAATAGGGTTGATTCATATTTATAATAACATATCAGTATATGAGTGATACTGATGTTATTACTTCATAATGAAACAACTAAAGAATAATAAGTAGAAGAATAAATAAAGTTGAAAGAATCGGTAACGAACATTACCTCTTCTTTGAAGCGCCTCTTCTTAACCTCCTCTTAGGGCCCTAAAAATAGTCTTTGAAGAAGACCAGGACCTCTAGGATGTTTCTAGGGAAGTGTAGAATATAAATTTTCAGGTATTGGTGGAGCATGAAGGCTCAAAGTGGTGCGAGGAGGAGAGGGAGGAGGTTCCCTTTTATAAGGGAGGAGAGGGGCACCTTTGGAAAAACTAAAAATATTATTTTATTATAACGTCATATTCGGTTTTTAATATCTCCAAATTGATTTATTTTGAATCTAAGGTGGGTATGGGTCAAAATAATCTCATCCAATAGAATTTAGACAAGTTTATGTTTCTATTTTAACCTTATCATTTAGATTTAACTTTAAGTTAAATAATTTTACTTTTACCGTGTCTTCTTATTTTCTTACACAATAAGGTCAATAAAATTACTATAACAAGCCAAACGAACCCCAAGTTTTACATTATTAATATATATAACCTTATCTAAGTCATTTTTCCGAACCTTATATTTTTAGGAATAAAATAACAATTAATAATATAATATTTGTTTTAAAAACTATTATATGTCAATTTTGACACTATTTGGTAATTGATTTTTGTGAAACTCATAACAACATTATTAGTTCTAAAGAAGTTAATTAAATCAATAATAAAATTTCATATTAATCTATAAAATTACTTTAATTCATAAAAAGTCTCAAATTAGATTTATTTGGGTATTTATAATAGCAGTTTTGGTAATATTTCATTAATAAGGTAATTACTTCATCATCATTGTGTCATAAAGAACTTAAATTTTTTAATGTCTAAAAATTATAAATAAAATAAAATTATGTAGTAAACATTTTTAACTTTCTAAGGAATATTTATAGTTGAAATTATCTTATGTATAACCCTATATTAAAAATGTTTTAGTTATTAAACTTTGATTTTAACTATTTTAACTCTTCTTTAAATAATATTAAATGTCCTAATCTAATCCAAGTGGACCTAAATGGTCATATTTTATTCCTAAGGTTTTTTTGTCGAATTAAACTTATCCAATATAATTTGGACATGTTTTAGGGTAATAATAATATCATTTTTACCCTTAATTACCCTATTTACTTTAAACCATGGTAAAAAAAAGTAAAAAGTTACTATTCACCAAAATTATTTTTATCTTATTGAACCACATTTTACTCCTTTATATTAACCATGTCTCTCGGATTTTTTAAATTCCACTCACAGAAGTGGTAAAATTAAGTTTTATGTAAATTTTCAAATTCTCCTAGGAGGTGGGTAAAAGACGGTGAAAAGTTCAATAAATTTTTTTATATATATAAAATTATTATAAAATGACTCCAATGAGTTACACTGAACTTATATAGGTATTATGTATCAATATTGAACAAAAATAAATTTAAATAAAATAAATAATTATTTAAATAAAAATTCGGTTTTTAAATAGTAACCCAGTGTTTTCATATTCATCAAAAATTGAATGTTTTCAGAAAAATACCAAAAATTCACCCTAGGCTAATTTCGATATTCCAAATCCAAAAATGAATTTCATTTTGAAAGATAAAATTTATAAAATTTCAAAAAGTGGGTATTACTATTTATAATGGCTAGTTTTAATAATATTTTAATAACATATCATTGTTTAGTGAAACTCGGTATTGCGTACAATGCAAGATATCGTGGAAGGCTGTGATTGCGTGTAAAGCCAGCCAAGCTAGTGTTGTGTATAGTGAAAGATTCCTTTGATGATGTATATAACATAAAAACAAAATATTTCTCATAAAAATATCTGGTGTTACAATCCATGTGAGCCTCCTCCCATGCGATGTGGGTTCCTCATACTCCCTCCACAAGGATTTACAAGATATCCTATGTCTGAAGTCCGAATCGAATGTCATCATCATCTATGGATCTGCATCAGTTAGCTCTTGAATCCTCTTAATTCCTTTCCAGGTTTCTCTTCTGATCTGTTTTCTATTTTGGTGTGATCTCATTTTCCCTATTTTTAGGGAAAATTTCTGTTGTGTTGATTTTTTCCAAACCAGATTAAATCAAGCCTCTCTATTGGAAGAGTAGAGAATCCTTAGTATGAGTTAGGTGGTATATGGATCCTTACCCATGGTTCTATTTTTTTATAAATAATTCAATAGTTCTGAACATTTTCCTTTTCCTTACATCTCCAAAAAATTAGTTCTTCCTAATTAATTGTCATATGCACCTTGTATTACTCTCGGTGATTATTGTTAGGCAAATTGTGGATTCCAACCTCGATCATGGACACCCATTGGGTGTGCCATTTTATATTTCCCCTTAATAATTAAATGATTTTAAATCCCATAATTTTTTTTGAGTGTTGATCTTGGAATAAAAATTTCTTTTCTTTAGTTATATAAATGTCTAATTGAACCAAATCACCTTTTAAGATCTAGTATTACCTTATAAATGGGGTTTGTATTCTAAGTGATTACCCAATTTGAGGATGGATCATACTAAGTTTCATTTTGGACCTTTATAAAATGATGTGATATGTTTGGTAAGTATCTAAATTCTTATTTTGGTAAATTGAGGTATGTCTGTTGATTTTAAATGATTGTTTATGATAAATGATTTTTTTGGTAAACAATGTCATGATTTTATAATAAAATCCCTCAGATGAGTTGTGATGTCTTCTAAACTAAAAATTAATGATTAGTTACTTGATTCCTTCTTGAAATTATGTTTTTTTTATTCCCCTAATTTTTTAGTTATAATGCATGCTTAGTAAATGTACTCTTCGATATCCTTAAAATGATTTTCCCTCCTTATAAATGTTTAAAGACCAAACACGTTCTATGGGGGTTGAGAAGACTTGACTATAAATCACATTACCTTGATAAATGAAATGATTTTTTTTCATTTAAATTAATTTAATTAAATAGAATTTATTGGGTGGTATGACCATGGAACTTGTTGTATCTAAATAAGAATGCCTTAGGTGAATTGTATTAGTTGAAATGGAATGGATTTTCATGATGGATTGACTTCCTAAATTTTTTTAAATGATATAAAGGATGTGAATTATAAATATATTCCATCATTCCTCATGATTCAATGAATTTACATAGATTAATTGAATGTTTTAAATGAAATTAATAATAAAGGGTGGCAAGGCCATGCCAGTCATTGCATGCTTAGTACATGCTATAATTAAAATGTGATGTTCTTGTTTATATTGGTCTTGTGGATTACCTTTAGAGGTAATGCCTTGTTATTATTATTTTATGATTATTCCTTATACATAGGCTATGGATTATGGTAAGGGTTTGATTGATCATGGAGGTATCATGCTCCCTTACATCGGTTATTGATCATGACGTCTCACACTAGTGATACTATGTGGACGATGGGATTGGAACACCATGTCCCTTGTGAGAATTCACATGATATCACACTCACTACTATTCGAGTGTTAACATGATGGCACACTCACCATCTCAAGTGATGAGCATGATTTATCCCATGTATTATGAGATGTAGGTCATATATAACCTTTGTTGGAGCCTATATGATCATTCAAATTGATTATGGATGACTAAGTTACACCCTGGTCTAGCTAGAACCTAGTATTCTAGGTATATGGACACTTACATTCACACGTACTTGGTCCATATAATTGTATATGATATATAACTATTATATATATACATATACATTATTAATATATATATAGTTACTGATCAAACACTAATTCTGGATATGAGCCGCAACCGGTAGAGTCAACTAGGTGTCCTATTGGAACCTGTGCCAACCAGTTTTTAGTTATTTATTTAATTAGATTTTTTATTATTTTAGTCATACCTACACACTACTTTACTTTATACAAACCAACTGGTTTTATCCATAGACACCATGGGTGTTGGCCTACTGGGATTTTATCTCACACCCTACTCAGGCCGCCATTTCACTAGGGTACCCAAGAAGATGTCATGTTCGCAAGACCATGGATTACTACTTATGTTGTATTTATTATACCTAGTATTTAAGATAATAAAACTGAGTTGTAGCTTAGTATTGTCGTGGAAATCACCCTTAGGGATTTTACTTCTTTTCTTTATTTTTGTATTGCACTGTATCATGTTGCATGTTGTATGTATACTATTTTAGTTTATATATCACCATCTATACATGGATACATTGTTTTATATTTTCATTAATAATCTTTTATATTCTTTTGATCTTATTCTTCCACTACTATGTCTTACTTTTATTATTATTTCCACTATTTTCAATTATTTACTTTTTGATATATCATTGTGGTTTTAGAGCAGGTTTTTTGATGCCAGTGTGTTGGATTTGATGGTTTGAAACCAGCATTCTTCTGGGATCTGCTTCAGATGAGGTACATAGCACTAAGCCTTTATCGCTGCATGCTTCATGGATTTGGTCGTTTGAGAGGGTGTGGATTTTCCATCAGTACCGGGCCCGTGAAATCCTGCACAGGACAGTTCGCTGAGTGGCCATGCAATGGTGAAGGTTTGGCATCATGGTTTTGCTGCTGGGGTGGGGCAGGTTCTGGAGTCTTGCTATGAGTTTTATCTTTTTGATTTTAGTTGGTTGTAATGATGTTTTCTATGGTTTTCCACTTTTTCCCTTAAAGTGGATTTTGATAATGAAAAAAATAACATTCAGTCAGGTTAGGAAATTACAATGTGGTATCAATGATGTTTCTTATCTTGTGTCTTACTATTTTTGGGCTGATAGACAAAAGACTATGAATTTTTTGGTGCTTGGTAAATAGTCATTCCTGGGAGTGATCAACCCACATATGGGGATAAGTACAAGTTTCTAGGAATGGGATTGCTGTTCATATTGTTTTCTATTATAGTTGAATATTATTTCTCCATAGGTGATTGGTATACTTTCTGCTACTGATTGATTTATGTAATTTATGGTATATTTTCCTAGCCCTGGTATTGAAACGAAGTAGCATTACACGCATCATTATAGGCACATAGAGATTCACATGCCATGCATATTATATGCCTTGTATTTAGTATCATACATGTTATATTCCATGTTAGGTATTTTAATAACATGCTTAGTTTTGTACCTATTTAGGTATTTCTTCAACATGTCTATTTGCATAACATGATTGTGTGATTTATATAGCCTGTATTTCCTATGTAGCATACTTCTGTTCTTATTAGCATGTTTCTCTATTTTTACTACTTGTGATAATATTCCTAGTTTTATTGTCGATATATAATTGGTTTCATGGAAAAAATTTATTAGTTGAGATTAAATGGGAATCATTTTTCAATTATAAGGCGTATGGACACCTTATAATTAGGAAAGGTAACTCGTGTATTTGAACAATCTTTTGACCTTATATATATATATATATAGTTGTAGACTATTGTTAAAATTTAAAAGATGTCAAAGTTAATATTTGAAAGTGGACTAGTTTAAATTATATGGGAGTTAGTCCAGAGACTATAATATGTATGGGCACTTTATAGATTATGAGATGAAAACCTATATAAATGAACCATTATGTACGAACATGATGTATTTTGAAATGATTATAAATGTGAAAGCTAATTAATTTTGATTTGAAATGAATTAGTTTCTCATGACTTGTTACACGACTCAACCCTAGTAGGTAAGATATGATATCTAATATTATCAGATAAAACCCATTAAGGTTAATTTCAAAATTTAAACCATTGATGCGCTAGTGTGTAAATTATTTTTCATTTTGTTTTTAGGCATTTTGGCATCGGTTAATAAGCATCATTATTAGTGGCGACATTGTAAATAATTTTTTCACGTTGGTTAAATAAAACCAACGTGAAAATTTAATATCTCTAATTAAAATTTCACATTAGTTATCCCATAACTGATGTGAAATTTTGTTTTTTTAAATGGGCATTGTTTCATCCTCCACAACAATGGCAGCCAAAAGCAACAAAACAACAAAAAAGGCAATAGAGAACAAGCAAAATACACTTAAAGTTAAAATTTCAAATTTACAATGTATATTACATATAAAATAAAAATCAATCAAACCTATAAAATTATTAGCACATTCAATTTGTAAATGTCTCAAATCCTCTGAACTATATTGTTCTGGGTCATAAAAAGGATAAAAAATAATACATAAAGAATTAAACTTGACTTTTCAATAAAACAAATGAAATATTATGTAATGCTTTATAAATAAATATAACCTTCTCAAAAATTGTCACTTTCCTAGTTGAAATTATTTCATACATAAATCTTAAAACATTATATCCAAATTCTTTTACACCTTATTGTTTATGAAACTGTTTCAAATAGATTTTAATTCAAAATAAAATTGTTATGTATTATATCCAAAATTTAGTAATTGTAAATGAAAATTCACTATAGCTTTTACAAAATTGATCTTTGAGATCTTCTTTATTATAATATCTTTAAAGAAATTCCATCCCTTGTTTGAAATAAATATGACAAAAATAAATTTTATTCATTATAATGTAAACAATTATTAAAATAATCGTACTTACGTGTTCAATACATTCTGAAAATTTTCTCTCACTTCACCATGGATAGATCATAGCCAGTACAATCTCCTCTCTATTGAAAAAAACACCCAAAATCCAATGACCACTAATATAAAATAAAATTTAATATGAGTTTTTAATTTGTTAAGTGATATATAAAACTTTTTGAGAAAAAAAATATTTAATACTCTTCAAGGTATAGAAACATCCAGTAATGAATAATGACATTCTTCTGAAATATTTCATCTATATAAATTATTATTTATGTATTGGTCATTATAAAAGATATAGGAGAAATACATTTTGGGTCCATAAATACATTTCTGGTCATGATCTATACAAAATTTATATAGTTACCTAATAAAAACCAAACATAATTTTAAATTTTTAATAAATTAAAATTATGATTGTTAATCAGCTTACATGGAATAAAATTTACATCATGTTGATTCCCAATTGATCTCCAGCTACAAGCTCCATGATATCATTTTCTAAAATCCCCACATTCATTACAATCCCAAAAACAACAGAATCAATTGGAATCTCACATACCCCCAATAACAATTTTGAGTATATTGGAAATCTATCAAGACTATTTGAACCTGTATCTAAAGTCATGACACATTGAATTTTTTATTGTCTATACAATATTTATTTACCTTTAAATTATTCATGTAAAAAATTAGATAAATATATAGATATTAAAATGATAATAAAAATTAATAAAAAATGCAATAAAATAAAACATATATACATACTTCTATTGTAATATGTTGAAGTTGTCTAGATGACCAGACTAAAAAATGACTTATGCTTTATCCAAATGTACTCACCTCATCTACAATACATGGTATTTTTATTGATCTATCTATAATATCCTATATAGTGACCCTATGATGATCTATCTCAATCTGATGATGATGAATGGTATCATTGTTATAATATATTATCCCATATACAATAATATGATGAGGATCATAAACATATAACTCACATTAAATTGGAATATATGGAAGAGTTCATGTAGGGGTATGATAAAAAAAGTGGTGTCTAGATTCAGATATGTGTGAGTAGGATAAAGAGGAGGATTGGGATCTACTAGTGGAGGCAGAGTCATATCGACAGGACAAAATTATCTTTGCATGTCTAAAAACATTGACTATACCAAAGCTCTGATCTTGTCCTTCATATTCACTTGAAAATCCTAATCTTTGGCTTCCAAAAATTCTATTTTTTATAAAAATACTCATTTTAATAATCTTCTGAATGTGGAAACACTTTTCTTACTGATACACCTACCCGGTATCATCATACACGACTTGGGTGTTTAGCCTTTCCCGATGCTATAGCTAAAATATCCTTTCTACCCTAATAATAAAAGACTTCTTGTGTGCTCTACTCCTCAAGAGAATCCTGTATGTAATTTTTAAAAAATATGTAATGAATCACAATATATAAAAAGATGATTTAACTTTAATAAATAAATAGAATAAAAATCTTACAGTCTTGTCAGCTACAAATCTTAACTCTTCCATAAGATATTGTCCTTTGTTGCTCATCTGAGCCATCTTCCATTTTTCATTTCTAGTGGGGGGAACCTCTACAGACCCTAAACACTCATCTATTAGCTTTTGAAGTTTTTCTTATAGCATATATTCTTCCAATAACGTATACCATTCCCATGATAATGTATGAGGGTATACATTTCTATCTTGAATCTCTTTATAAGATCTACTTTATTACTATAAATTAAGAATTAAGAATAAAGAAATCATTAATATAAAAAATTATAAAAAGGTAACATTTTTCTAACGAAAATTTTTTCTCTTCAATACATTCAACAAATTTATTTCATGTATCTTTATCTACAAATTGATATATATCACATGGATTTTCATATTTCCTATCCCCAAAAATGAATTGTGATGTGAGGGATGATTTAAAATTCCTCCATCTACTAGCACTCGATGATAAATATTTCTTCCTGACTCCTCCAGTATCAGGTATATCATATTTCATCTGATAATAAAGGGAAAACATATTTTACAATAAAAATTCTGAGATAAGTAAAATAATAAAAAATATTACCAAAATAGTCTCTCAAAATTTTGATAATGTCACTTTTTCAACACTTATCTAATCATAAAACAAAATTATAACTTTGATTTTAGACTATACTAAAATGAAAATCTTGAATTGCTTTAAATTTAGACCTCTTAGAATATCATTATCATCGAATTCTATCAGTATCCTTTGTTCCTGGCTATGGGAAATTTCTAATTTTGGTAAGTGTGTGGTGCCATGTTTATGACAACCCTGCTTTTTATTACAACTTAAGCATGCTTTATTACATAAAACTTCACTTGATACAACAAAGAAGATCGAGAGGTTTAGTTTCTTTGGGGCTTAGGATCATTACATAAAAACTTTAAACTTGAAAAACAACATCTTTATTGAAAACTTCCTTTACATGACCACTACATTCCTTCGTACTTAGCATTGCATGGGATAACCTGAGGACATGCATAAGAAAAGGGTGAGATATAAAGCCCAGTAAGGGAGTAAACAATGAATAACATGAGGAGTGAAATACATGTTAGGAAATAGGCATATCAATAGAGCATAATAGAAACATGAACATAAAGGCATGATAAAGCATGATAATCATAACATGGAAATGTGGCAACAACACTTAACATTGAATTAGCATGAGCCAAGGCTCATTGCACATGGAGCATGAGTAAACCCTCATTGCACTTGAAGCACGAGTAAACCCTCGTTGCACTTGAATTAGCATGAGTCAACACTCATTGCACATGACGTATCATGATACTATACTTTACCCAATGCATTGGAGCGCTATAAAGGGCGCACCCTTCTTAAACATTTCATTTCATGCATAAGTGTGCCACATGGATCATAAAACATGGATTCATAAAACATAATAATTTCTTCCACGATAAAGGAAAGTGGAATTCATACATGAAACTTTATAATCAATATGTAAATGTGCATAAAGGTGAATACCCTTGATGGAGAAATGGGCATGGTATTCACTACACAAAGACACTGGCTTAGAAAATCGGTGCGATTTCGGCAGCGTAACGGCGTGACATAAGAATTCATAAAAAAAGGTTGATGAGAGAGAAATGGGTTACTCATCATATTTACATGTAATGGACAGTAAGGAGATCATATATATACATGTCCCAACAATAGAAATGGAATTTAGATTCATGATACAAAAGTATTTCATGAATGTAAAAGAAGAGAGAGAAGTTCCTTTCGGAATTTCAGCATAGTAACGGGTGTACATGGGAGGCATTTAATGAGAGAGAAAGGGTTATCCCATCATTAAAACAATAAGAGGGCAGTATGGGGGAGGTGAAAAACCATACCCCAACATTCATAATTTAAATAAAAAAGGAAATACAACTTAAAGAAAATTGACAAAAAAATGAGAAAGGAAGAAAACCCCTTACTTGGAAGTGTGCTTCCAAAGGCTAGAGAGAGGCTTGTGAGAGGCTTCTTGGGAGCTTGGGGCACCTTGAGAGGATTCTAGAGAGAGTAGGGAAGAGGTTGGACGAACTTCAAGGGCTTTGAGTGAGGAGGAAGTGGGAGCTTGGGTGGGTTTATATAGGAAAGGTGAGAGAATTCTTTATTATTTAGGTTTGGGACCCCTTATATTAAAATAATCCAAACCACAAATCATCCCATGGTATTTGCCCATGGTTTCTGGAAAAGGAAAGAGGAAAAAAATATTTTACAAGTCCAAGGTCCGAACGTATTAAAAAATTAGGGTTGCTTATGTGGAGGTGAGTCACACTCCCATGGAAATTAATTTAAAAAGGCAAAGTGTTGAATAAGTCTTGAGGGCTCCATTAATGCTTTGAAAAGTGAGTCAAACAAACCCAAAATCTCATTATTTTAATGATAAAACATATATTGGCCGAACATAAGGATTATGGTATTTTATTACATCACCATTGGGTCATTATGATGTCATAAAACACATTATATATTTAAATGGTATTTAATTTTTACCCAAATATTTGACTGTCTCAGAAAATTATGAAAACTTCACCGTTGGATAATTTCGACGTCCTGATTCCAAAAATAATATTTATTTTATCTAAATAATTTTCTAAATATGTGAATTTTCACTTTTAAAATAAAAACCGACATTTATAAAAAAATTCACGGGTTTTGACAGAAATGGCTTTCAAACCTTAATAAAAATTTTAATTGCATTCATAAAATTATAAGATCATTTATATTTAATAAAAATTAATTTAATATTAATAATAATATTTTATTAAAATATTATTTAATTCAAAAATCCTTTAATTTAATAAAATATAATTCTTAATTAAATAATAACTAAAAAACACCATTTGTACTTTAAAAACTAATTACAATGTATCAAAAATGACTAGAAATTATATTCATTATTATATACAAAAAAATGATAATTTACATGAACATGGTGCTACTTATTTTTTACATAACCCCTTAAAATAGCCGCATAAGACCTAAGGGTAAGGTGTGCGATGGTGACAGACTCTTGGGGTTGCTCGGATAACATCGCTCGAGTGGTAATCTCTATCAACTTCCATTTTTCCCATAGACGATCACGTTCGAGCTTGACTTGATGAAGCTCAGCTTGGTCTTGGTCAAGGGAAAAGCCCAAAGACACCACCTCTTTTCTGAGCTCCGACAAATGGGCTTCGTAAGGGGCAATTCTACTGGATGAGGCCATCGCTTCCTTTGTCTGAGTAGAAAATTGGTTCGTTAAAGCCTTATATTTAAACTACCCAGATGATCACTGTTCAATGGCTATAAAAGTAACGGTCACAAATCTTAAAGTAAAACTAAAAAAGTTGATATCTTATAAAAACATTTTTCATAAAGAAACATTTAACTGGATCAAGAGGGATTTTCCATTAATGAAATTTTGGGTCGTTACAACATTCCCCCCTTAAGAAATTTCGCCCTCGAAATTTTCCTTTTCCCACACTAAAACAAATGTGGGTAACTTAGCTTCATCATATCCTCTGACTCCCAAGTTGCTTCTTCAAACTTGTGGTTTCTCCACAACACCTTGACGAGGGGCATTGTCTTATTTCGTAGAACTTTTTCTCTAAGATCTAAGATCTTCACTGGTTGCTCCTCATAAGAAAGATCGTTTTCTAATTGTACCACCTCAGAAGAGAGTACATGTGAAGGGTCTGGTATGTACTTCCTTAAGAGGGATACATGGAAGACATCATGCACCTTGGCCATAGTAGGTGGAAGTGCTAGTCGATAGGCCACAGCCCCAACACGATCAAGAATATCGAAGGGGCCGATGTACCTTGGACTCAACTTCCCTTTCTTTCCAAACCTCATGACCTTCTTCCACGGAGATATGCGTAAAAACACCATGTCTCCGACTTTAAACTCAAGGTCTCGTCGACGATTATCTGCATAACTCTTCTGTCAACTCTGGGCTGCCTTGATATGCTGCTGAATGGTTTTCACCTTCTCCACCATTTCTTCGACCATTTCTGGTCCAAGCAGCTTACGTTCACCGACCTCATCCCAACATGCCGGTGTTCTACACCTTTTCCCATATAGGGCTTCATATGGTTCCATTTGGATGCTCGAGTGGAAACTATTATTATAAGAGAACTCAACTAGAGGAAGATGTTGATCCCATCCTCCTTTAAATTCCATTGAGCACGCTCTCAACATATCCTCAAGTGTTTGGATAGTCCGCTCGGATTGGCCATCAGTTTGAGGATGATAGGCCGTACTGAAGTTCAGTTCAGTATTCAGAGCATGTTGAAGACTCTTCCAAAACTTAGAGGTAAATCTTGGATCTCGGTCAGACACAATAGATAGTGGTACTCCATGCAACCGTACCACTTCCCTGATATATATCCGTGCCAGTTGATCCAAAGAGAAATCCTCTCGAATAGCAATGAAGTGTGCAGTCTTTGTAAGACGATCCACAACAACCCAGATTGCATTGTTGCCTTTGGATGTCCTTGGAAGTCCAGTGACGAAGTCCATGGTGATGTTCTCCCATTTCCATTCTGGTATGGGCAATGGTTGCATCATCCCCTTAGACTTCTGCCTCACTGCCTTTACTTGCTGACACACCAGGCACTTTGATGTATATTCAGCGATCTCCTTCTTCATATTATCCCACCAAAAGTTTTATCGGAGATCTCGATACATCTTTGTGCTCCCTGGGTGAATAGAGAAATTTGAACTATGTGCATCATCCAAAAGTTTCTTCTTCAGCTCTGAACTTGATGGAACACATAGTCTTTTCCCAAACCGCACAATTCCTTCTTCATTAACATTAAACTCTGAGGATTTTCCCTTTTTGATAGCTTCCACTTTTTCTTGGATTCCTGCATCATCCTTTTGAGCATCCTTTAACCTTTCCAAAAGAGATGGTTGAGCAATAATTTGTGAAAGGATTGATGATATTCCCTTCTTTATGATTCCCACGTCCATCTTCATCAAGTCTAAGAAGATTGGATCCTTCTCAATTCTCATCATTGATAGAATCGCTGGATCCTTTCTACTTAGGGCATCCGCCACCTTGTTCGCCTTCCCAGGGTGGTAATGTATTGAACAGTCATAATCCTTGATGAGCTCTATCCATCTTCTCTGGCGCATATTAAGCTCTTTCTGTGTGAATATATATTTAAGACTCTTCTGGTCAGTATATATCTCACATTTCTCTCCATAGAGATAATGCCGCCAGATTTTCAAGGCAAATATCACCGCCGCCAACTCCAGATCATGCGTTGGATAGTTTCGCTCATGGATTTTCAACTGCCTGGAGGCATAGGATATCACTTTATCATTCTTCATCAGCACACATCCTAAGCCCTTCTTCGAAGCATCACTGAATACCACAAAAAGCTCCCCACTTGTGGGTAAAGTGAGCACGGGTGCAGTGATAAGCCTCCTTTTCAACTCCTTGAAGCTTTCTTCGCATTCATCACTCCAAGAAAACTTTACTCCCTTTCGAGTTAGCTTGGTAAGAGGGTTGGACAATCGTGAGAAGTTTCTCACAAATCGTCGATAATATCCAGCTAACCCCAAGAAGCTACGAATATCAGTTACCGATGTTGGCCTCGGCCATCCCTCAATTGTATCTGTTTTGGAGGGGTCCACTGATATCCCATTGCTTGTGATGATATGACCCAAGAATGAGACTTCCTTCAACCAAAACTCACACTTGTTGTACTTTGCATAGAGCTTCTCCTTGTGCAAAGTCTCTAGTACAGTTTTTAAATGCTCCTCATGGTCCTCCTTGGTTTTGGATTATATTAGAATATCATCTATAAAGACTACCACAAATTTGTCTAGGTAATCTCTAAAGACTCTATTCATCAAGTCCATGAATATTTCTGGAGCATTAGTGAGTCCGAAAGGCATTACTATGAATTTATAGTGCCCGTACCTTGTACAAAAAGCAGTCTTGGGGATATCTTCCTTCTTCACCCTTACTTGATAATATCCCGACCGCAAGTCGACCTTGGAGAAGTATTGTGCTCCACGCAGCTGATCAAACAAGTCATCGATTCTTGGGAGAGGATACTTGTTCTTTATCGTGATTTTGTTAAGTTCACGATAATCGATGCAAAGCCGCATTGACCCATCCTTCTTCTTGACGAAGAGGACTGGTGCACCCCATGGTGATGCACTTGGGCGTATAAACCCTTTATCCAGATTCTCCTATAGTTGTTTCTTCAGTTCTTCAAGCTCAACCACAACCATTCTATATGGAGTCTTGGATATTGGTAGCGCCCCAGGTATAAGTTCAATTGAGAACTCAACATCTCTTCTTGGAGGAAGACCAGGAAGTTCCTCGGGAAATACTTCAGCGAATTCCCTCACAATAGGCATTTCTTCAAGGGTGGTTTCTTCCTTGTACTTAATCATCTAAGCCAGATATGCATGCTCATAAGGCAGTAATATCCATGCTTGAGATGATGGAGCTAAAGGAGATTCATCTTCCTCCTGACACTTGTAAAGAATCGGGGGTCGATTCTCCATATGGAGTGTGATTTCCCTCTCCCGATAATTTATGTTGGCTCTATATAAGGAAAGCCAATCCATTCCAAGAATTGAATCAAATTCCACCAAAGGGAGTATGACGAGGTTCACCGGGAAATTCAATCCACATATTATAACAGGGGAGGACTTATACTCATGGAATGCAATGATTGCCCCATTTTCCGTACTCACCGACATCTTTACTTCCATGATTTGTGGTGGTGCAGGGATTATTCTACTAAACTTTTGAGATATAAAAGAATGCGTAGAACCTGAATCAAAAAGTACGTTCGCTATTATTGAATGAATAACTAGCGTACCTGTCACTACTTTGTTGTCGGGGTTCACTTCGGCAGAAGTGATGGCAAAAGCTCTTCCTTGCTGTCTTGGAGGTTGTTGATTGCCTCCGATAACCCTTGGATTAGGGCACTGATTCGCAAAATGACCCGGTTCTTTGCATTTGAAGCATTGAACAACGCGTTGAGGTTCGAACGGAGCGTTCCTCTCCTCTGTCGCAGCCGCGGGTCCTTCTTGCTGATAGTTAACAGCTAGGTGCCCTTCTCTTCCACACTTGAAGCATTTTCTTGTCCCCCTAAGGCAATTTCCAGGGTGCTTCTTTCCACACTTTTGGAAAGTGGGGTGCTGGAATTTCTTAGCGCCGTTGGATTTATCCATCGGACCACCATCATTGAAGTCCACCTTCCGCTTCTTGTCCCCATGATACCCCTGTGATTCTCCGATCTCCATTTCAACCTTGAGGGCACATCGGACAATTTCCTCATAGCTGTCGAAGTCACGGATCGCTAATGCTTTCCGCAAGCTAGGCATCAGCCCACCAAAGAAGTGGTCAACCTTGCATTCGGGGGTAACGACAAAGCAGGAAGCGTATCGTGCAAGCCTTGTGAAGTTTGCCTCGTACGCTCCCATAGATTCCTCATCTTTCTGCTTGAGGGAAAGGAAGTCCCTTTCCATCTTAAGACGGAGGGTGCGTGGAAAATATTTATCGAAAAACATCTTCCGGAATACCTTCCATTCCAAAGCCTCGATCTCCTCCTCAGGCTTCGTATTTTTGATCAACGTCCACCATTGATCAGCTTCACCCTCCATACGATAAGCTGCCAGGAGAACCTTCTCTTTTTCAGAGCATTGGAGGATGGAGAATATCTTCTCGATGGAGTTGATCCATTGTTCAGCGATCGTGGGATCAGATGATCCACTAAAAGTAGGAGGCCTTTGTCTCATGAAGCTTTCAATAGAGACTTGTTCTTTCTTAGGGGGGGGGGTTGAACGTTCCTCTTGACCAGTGTTTCTATTCAAAACTTGAGTTAGCTTAGAGAGAAGCGTGACAAAGTTCGCGATTCCCGCTCCCATTGGATTGGGCATCTCATAAGTACAATCATCACACTGATCTTCACAACGGTTGTTAGCCCGAGTTCTCCTATTACCGGCCATTGGCTGGAATAAAATAAAGTTAGGGGTAACACATAAAGGTTAATCCAAAGACAAAAGTTGATGACTTATAAATAAACTTTAATCTCTTTAACTCATGAGTCTATAGGATTCAATCCAGGCTTTTCATGATCTTCCTTCTAAAATATATTCTTAGGGGAATTTTTCCTTTAATAAGGGTTCATACTAAGATTGTGAATTCATCAAAACATATCCCCCGGGAGTGTCATAACCAAGAGTGCAGCAAGGCCCGTTGTCGTGCACCAGTTCCCGTTCGAGTCTAGCTCAAAGTGGTGTTTTCGGGTTTTACCCCTAGGATACATCTGTGCCAGAGCCGCCTCTACCTGCTCGTATCCAGACAGGGATGTATTTGTTTGATAAACCACTTACTTAGTATTTACCAAAACATAGGGATGTTTTTATTATGCTTAGTCTTGTATCTAAGGCTTTTCTAGGGTTTCCTAATCCCAAAAATAACTAAACCTATCCTCTGATACCAACTATGACAACCCTGCTTTTTATTACAACTTAAGCATGCTTTATTACATAAAACTTCACTTGATACAACAAATAAGATCGAGAGGTTTAGTGTCTTTGGGGATTAGGATCATTACATAAAAACTTTAAACTTGAAAAACAACATCTTTATTGAAAACTTCCTTTACATGACCACTACATTCCTTCGTACTTAGAATTGCATGGGATAACCTGAGGACATGCATAAGAAAAGGGTGAGCTATAAAGCCCAGTAAGGGAGTAAACAATGAATAACATGAGGAGTGAAATACATTTTAGGAAATAGGCATATCAATAGAGCATAATAGAAACATGAACATAAAGGCATGATAAAGCATGATAATCATAACATGGAAATGTGGCAACAACACTTAACATTGAATTAGCATGAGACAAGGCTCATTGCACATGGAGCATGAGTAAACCCTCATTGCACTTGAATCACGAGTAAACCCTCGTTGCACTTGAATTATCATGAGTCAACACTCATTGCACATGACGTATCATGTTACTATACTTTACGCAATGCATTGGAGCGCTATAAAGGGCGCACCCTTCTTAAACATTTCATTTCATGCATAAGTGTGCCACATGGATCATAAAACATGGATTCATAAAACACAATCATTTCTTCCACGATAAAGGAAAGTGGAATTAATACATGAAAATTTATAATCAATATGTAAATGTGCATAAATGTGAATACCCTTGATGGAGAAATGGGCATGGTATTCACTACACAAAGACATTGGCTTAGAAAATCGGTGCGATTTCGGCAGCGTAACGGCGTGACATAAGAATTCATAAAAAAAGGTTGATGAGAGAGAAAGGGGTTCCTCATCATATTTACATGTAATGGATAGTAAGAAGATAATATATATACATGTCCCAACAATAGAAATGGAATTTGGATTCATGATACAAAAGTATTGTTTGAATGTAAAAGAAGAGAGAGAAGTTCCTTTCAGAATTTCGGCATAGTAACGGGTGTACATGGGAGGAATTTAATGAGAGAGAAAGGGTTCTCCCATAATTCAAACAATAAGAGGGAAGTATGGGGGAGGTGAAAAACCATACCCCAACATTCATAATTGAAATAAAAAGGGAAATACAACTTAAAGAAAATTGACAAAAAAATAAGAAAGGAAGAAAACCCCTTACTTGGAAGTGTGCTTCCAAAGGCTAGAGAGAGGCTTGTGAGAGGCTTCTTGGGAGCTTGGGGAACCTTGAGAGGATTATAGAGAGAGTAGGGAAGAGGTTGGACGAACTTCAAGGGCTTTGAGTGAGGAGGAAGTGGGAGCTTGGGTGGGTTTATATAGGAAAGGTGAGAGAATTCTTTATTATTTAGGTTTGGGACCCCTTATATTAAAATAATACAAACCACAAACCATCCCATGGTATTTGCCCATGGTTTCTGGAAAAGGAAAGAGGAAAAAAATATTTTACAAGTCCAAGGTCCGAACTTATTAAAAAATTAGGGTTGCTTATGTGGAGGTGAGTCACACTCCCATGGAAATTAATTTAAAAAGGCAAAGTGTTGAATAAGTCTTGAGGGCTCCATTAATGCTTTGAAAAGTGAGTCAAACAAACCCAAAACCTAATTATTTTAATGATAAAACATATATTGGCCGAAAATAAGGATTATGGTATTTTATTACATCACCATTGGGTCATTATGATGTCATAAAACACATTATATATTTAAATGGTATTTAATTTTTACCCAAAAATTTGACTGTCTCAGAAAATTATGAAAAATTCACCGTTGGATAATTTCATCGTCCTGATTCCAAAAATAATATTTATTTTATCTAAATAATTTTCTAAATATGTGAATTTTCACTTTTAAAATAAAAACCGACATTTATAAAAAAATTCACGGGTTTTGACAGAAATGGCTTTCAAACCTTAATAAAAATTTTAATTGCATTCATAAAATTATAAGATCATTTATATTTAATAAAAATTAATTTAATATTAATAATAATATTTTATTAAAATATTATTTAATTCAAAAATCCTTTAATTTAATAAAATATAATTCTTAATTAAATAATAACTAAAAAACACCATTTGTACTTTAAAAACTAATTACAATGTATCAAAAATGACTAGAAATTATATTCATTATTATATAAAAATAATAATAATAATGTACATGAACATGGTGCTACTTATTTGTTACATAACCCCTTTAAAATAGCCGCATAAGACCTAAGGGTAAGGTGTGCGATGGTGACAGACTCTTGGGGTTGCTCGGATAACATCGCTCGAGTGGTAATCTCTATCAACTTCCATTTTTCCCATAGACGATCACGTTCGAGCTTGACTTGATGAAGCTCAGCTTGGGCTTGGTCAAGGGAAAATCCCAAAGACGCCACCTCTTTTCCGAGCTCCGACAAATGGGCTTCGTAAGGGGCAATTCTACTGGACGAGGCCATCGCTTCCTTTGTCTGAGTAGAAAATTGGTTCGTTAAAGCCTTATATTTAAACTACCCAGATGATCACTGTTCAACGACTATAAAAGTAACAGTCACAAATCTTAAAGTAAAACTAAAAAAGTTGATATCTTATAAAAACATTTTTCATAAAGAAACATTTAACTGGATCAAGAGGGATTTTCCATTAATGAAATTTTGGGTCGTTACAATGTTTACCAATGCCTTAACTCTTTTCCACCACGAAAGTATATACTTCATGTAAAGAAGGATGATAAGGATCACTAATAGGAGAATGTGTATGTTCCTCCCTAGAGGTTTGAGTACAATCATCTCCAGAAATATGTGGAGGATCAGAGGATTGATCTTGTCTTATCCTAAAAATCAAAGCAACATCAATTATTAAAAAATTATAAAAATCCAACAATTACATACAAATATAAATAAAAAATTAACAATTATGGAAAAAAATTAAACTAAACTAAACATAACACATTTTTATTCATACTTTTTATAGTTAATTAAAATGATAATAATATTAATGAGAGATGAAATGACATAAATAAATGAAAACTACACAATATTAATGAGAGAATAGATGATATAGTAAAAATTAAACAACCTGATAAATCATTTTTACAAAAAAAATAATTTTTTTATAATATACTATTATACCATATTTTTTTATTTAAAATGTTAAATTTAAAATAATTGGTTTTCAACAAAATCAATTAATAGATAAGTTACGTAAGGGTAAACATGGAAAACTAGACAAAAATAAACTAACATAAACAGAAAATCGTACCTATTAGTTATAATATGTGTTTTAATAAAGAAAATAAAATTAAAATATCTAACTTATGATATTTAAAAAAGTAAACCATATTTAAACATATGTTAACTGTAATATTAGTAATGTACTAAAGAATTGTTTTCCCAAATTCCTTTATCATGATCATTATGTATGTCACAAACTATGTCTACGACATTATCATTAATATTATTTGTTAATCACACCATGGAAGTAGGTACCATACATAAATCAACATCTTTTTCAAGTTTATCATCACCAAAATACTATTTATTCATTGTAAAACAATATATAAATATATATTGGATTGATAAAGAACATAGAATTTTTTTTGCATGTGCTTCCATGATAAAAGGATCATTGGTGCATTCCAATTTATTTAGATTAACTAATTTCAATCCAAATTCATCTCTCCAGACATAGTTTTTACCAATAAACAATTTACAATTAAACACTAGAACTTTTAATTTAATTTAATCAAACTCCCATATTTCTTCTGTGACACCATAATATTCAGTTGATTTAGATATTGGGTTTTTTGTCTTTGGCACTTGAAAAATGCATTTTTTTCTGTGAACACCAACACACTATTACTCTGAACTACACTTTTTTTGTCCCGCTCTTTCATATGAAAAGTATTGCCATTAATGTCATACCCAAACCATGTAATAAAATTTAAACTTAGACCACCCACTAACCATATTAATGTTTCTAATCCATCTTGTTTTATAAGCATAGTCACTTTAAACCATGGAAAAAAATCATACTCATTCAAAATCCACATATCTTTCTTATTTGGATAGCTTTGTTTAAACACTCTAATATGAAATGTTATATATATTTTAGCATCATCTATGTTATTAAAGATGTATAAATGTACCTTATTTATCTTTTTCACCTGTAAAATTTATTAATTTTATGCCACAAATACCATTTTCCCATAATTAACTCGTTCATAGTGAGATTTAGGCAAACCAATGTGCTTCATTGTAGAAAAATAGATTCTACAAAACCCTGTAACCTCCTCAAGAAATATACTTATCAACAATGGATGATTCAGGTCGATATGGATTCTAAACATGCCCCTTCAATATCTTCATATACATTTAAAAAAGATACATCCAATCTAGATATACATGTCCACAAATCTTTATTTCTCACACCAAACGAACCATTAAATGCACAGTGATATCAAAAAAAGATGGAGGAAAATACATTTCCAATTGAAAAAGTTTAAAAATGCATCATTATCCAAAGTATTTAAAGAATTAAAATCAATAACATTATTAAAAAATCAATTAAATAAATAACACATCTTCATTATAGTCATTATAACATGGGAGGGAAATATTCTATGCAATTTAACTGGTAGAAGTTGTTGCATCATGACATGACAGTCATGAGATTTCAAACCTTTCAACTTCAAATCCTTTTAAGACACAAAAAATTTTACATTTGAAGAATAACCATGCGGCACATTGATATCATGAAGACATTGAAAAAAATCTAATTTTATCCCTCTTGGATAAGGTATGACAAGACGGGGGTAAGAATATTTTCCTTCCATCAGAAGTGGGATCCAACTCCAAATGTATTCCTATTGAGAGTAAAAGAAATCTTGCATTCAACCCATCTATAGTATTTCGTTTAATATCTAATAATTTTCAAATAAAACTTTCATAGATATTCTTCTCCATGTGCATTAATTCAATGTTATGCTTCACCTCATTATATATCCAATATGGTAGCTCAAAGAATATTGACCAATTCTTCCAAATATTTTTGTCATTAACAGATTTATGTGTCTTTCTAAATGTCATATAAATGTTTTTTACCCTCCCAAAATACTGATCATTGGATAAAGGTTTCAAATAAAGATCAAATTCATGTGAGTCATTGAAAGATTTTTTTAAACTTCTATAAGAGTAATCCATAGGAAAAAACTTTCGATGACCCATGTATAATATTTTTCTCCCATGATTTAGTTGATAATATGAAGTATGTTTTTCACAAATTGGACAAGATTTATGGTGATCGATTTTCTTCCACTATGGAAAATCAGTTGGATGAAATATGTTTCCATCACATATCTTCTCATCAGCATTTCATCTTAACCTTTTTACATCACGTGAATTAGAAAATAAATGTTTCAAATGAGGAATTATTGGAATCTACCAAAATTCCATTGTAGGGGTCTCTATAACATCTAAAATATCCTATGATTTTTCTTTTAACTTATTCCATGATGTCCCGCATTAAGGATATTGTGATAGAAATTTGTATTCTTCCCTATATAGCACACATTCATTCGAACAAACATATATTTTCTTGTACCCCAATCCCATCATGCATAATATTTTCTTGTCCTCATAATGTGAATTTGGAAGATCTTTACCTTTAGGAAGAATGTCTTTAAAAAATTATAGTATCTCTATAAAACTCTTGTCACTACATTCATGTTTCACCTTCAGGTTAATCAATATTAACACCGCTGATAAAACTGTATATTCTGTACAATCTGGATACAATGTTTTTTCAGAATCACCATATAAATTCTCAGTTGTTGGTTGTTTATCAATTGAATCTACTTCAATATCATGAATCATTTCATCATGTTGATCATATTTACAATCTTACAAAGCACCATCATCAATATAACTGAAATTCTATCTAGTTTTACCATACCAAATCTAAGGGTTGTAAATTGAATTGAAACCATGAAAAATTAAATGATCTTTGATCTCTTAAATTTTCCAGCTTCTTCAAATTTAAAAATTTCAGGAATATATAGAAAAACATTTCATTTTTTTGAACATTTCATTTAGAAAATTACAAAAAAGCATCAACACCTTCCTCAAATTCATCACCTATTCAAGGTGCATTAATCCAACTTCAATTCATTATTATTTATAAAAAGACAAAAAATAAATATAAAAAAGGGAGTAATATATTGAATATTTAGATTTTAAATGAAATCACAAAATATGGAAATCCAAGAATGGAAACATTATAAAGAAAATATAAAATTTTTATGGGAAGATTCATTCATGCAAAAGGAATTACAAAATATATTCTTTTTAAAAATTTATCAAGTAAAAATTAATGAATATATCCTTATGAAATTATTAAAAAATATGTAAAATGATATCCATAAAACAATATGAATAAAAAATATATATAAAAAGAGAAAAAAATAATTCATAGTTTATTAATTATAAAAGTTAAAAAATTATTCTATTATGTAATTAATAATATATTCAAATCATAAATTGAGTCTTAGTTTAAAAAAATGTCACATTAAACCTTACTTCATGGGACTTCAAATGGTATATATTATTCCCTAACTGAGTACTCGATTGGTTTGCTACTTTAAAAGTAGAACCATCACATATTCAATCATTTTTCAATTCCCCAAAGTACCATTGAAACACATGACCATGCATAAAAACACCACCTAAATATTCTCATAGTCTCAAAATTATTATATGAGTCCCATTTATAAAATCACACTTACTTCCATACAATGAATTAAATATCTCAAAATTGATTAACTTGTAATGACTTGACCCATAATAAACTCCACACCATAGGTATTATCATCAATAATAATCTTATATAATGATCCCCTTTGTCACGAATCAGCCCGAGTCGACCCTGAACCGGTCACCCAGGCCAGCCCGCGACAATTCTAAGAGGTGTTCCTGATCCTCCCGGGATGGTGACAAGCACCAAGGGTGTAAATAGAGTACACAAGGGAACGATTTATCCCATATATAAGAAATCAAACAGATAGTGGAAATAAATAGACAACCCAAAATTCATTTATATAAAAATTGAACTAAACATTATTTGTACAAGAAACTATAAGTGGAACTAAACCAAAAACTCAACTGACCAAACCTGATAACCAAATAACTCCATGTGACACCGCTGGTCACTATCCAACACAATGATCACACATCACCCAAGGCGATCGAACTCAAGCTGAAACTGACACATGGGCTAAAAACAGAAGAAGACTATAGGCGTGAGTATTAAAACTCAGTTCGTTAGCCCAATATTCTATTCCCAATGAACTTCCTTTAAAGTAAAAGAAACATAAATTTCATGTTTTAAATACAAGATATAAAATTATGTTTTTCAAATGAGGTTATATGCTATAATAATTATCTGACATAAACTTTCATATTTTATAAACAAAAATGCAAGTAACAATTTTTTCAAAGAGGTGAAACTTCAAAATGAAAGTAGTTTTAACGAGGCCCGTGTTAAAGATTGTACACTTTTAAATAAATAACACAAACTACTGAATTTACCAACCAATCACACCATATGCCTATGGTGAGTAAAAAATAGACAATGAGCACAACTCACGGGGACACCCATAGGCACTAGTTAGTTTTGAGCCCCAGGTACCTAGTATCTCGATGAAAGTAACCATAATAAATATCCATTCTCGTGCACACGAGACACTAGTAGGGATTATACCCATAACCTGGTGGTCCCCCAACATTATCATCATCATAGTTTAGTTAGTGTTGTCATCTCCAAACATGCTACGTGAAATAAGGGGCCAAACCCCACAGAATCATTGACATACTAGTACACGTCCGCCCACCCAGATACCCAGGATTACCTTTAGTGCTCAATCAAGTTACACATATTATCAAATACACATTTAAAATCCAAATTCCATTCCCAAACCATAAAAACACAAACATCCCATAAAATTTCTTCACATTTCTTTCCTGAATCAACAAACCACTACAAATTCTTGTAAAACAATTTCAAGGAGTGTATTGAGGATTTGCACCAAAAACTCATTCAAAAACACTATTTGAATTATAAACACACAACAAGACCATACCCAACCATATTTGGCTGCCCTAAAAACATTTAATAAAATCATTTCATGGACGATAAAACAATCCCAATTAACACAACATGGTATATACAAGTAAAACACTCATTCTTCATTTTTAGGAAAGGCCAAAAGGCCTTTAAACATTTTCCCAAAACTAACATTTGAAAAAGTTATGCATTCCATTTTTTTTTTAAATATGTGTATACAAAACATATAAAATATCAAACCACATTCATAAATCCCATAAAACACTCAGGTTACATATTCAAAACACAACCATTTTCATAAGAATGTGAAACAGTCCATTTTCTGGCAACTCGTGCCAAAACATGTTGTAAAACAAAACCTATTTATTTGTAAAACCAAATAAAAATTGGAAGGACATAAAATGATCCAAAAATAATTTTTTACATACTGAAAATTTATTTATAAATCCAAAAAATCATTTTAAATTGCACTAGACAGATAAAATCCAACCGGGCAATTTACCGAACACGTGGCATGCACTCTTTAACAAAACAACTTATGTTAGGAACTTAAAAAGGGATAACATAACATTTTCATTCCATAAGGTTATTAAATATACTTAAAAATATTCAAAATACCATAAACCAAGTGCGGAATCTCATAGAATAATTTATCAAACAAGAGGAGTGCACATTTATTCCAAAACAACTATATTTTTAACAAAATAAGTCATAAAAAATAATTTGCACACAAAACCTTTAATACCAAGGATTAACAGCAGAAAATATCATATAAATAAATTTATAACAGTATTATAATGATTAAACTTAAATAATAAAGGCTTGTGCAAGGGACATCCTACCTCAAATCCTTTGCATAATGGAAATGCACACCCAAAAACACTCGTCGTGGGATTATAAACCCTAAAACTATTAAGACCAGACCTAAATGAATATAAAATACATAAAAAACCATGGTATAACATAACCCTAGGTCTATCATTACTAGATGGGATTATAAAACCAATATATAATGAATGGAGGAAGAAGAGGGAGAAGAAAGGATAAGGAATCTCACATTTTCAACTAGAAAACTCTTTGTATTCCATTATATCTGAACCCGTAGAAGATATTTAATGGAATAAAACTTCTTTGAGAGTCTCCTAATATCCTGAAGAACCTGGGAAAGAAGAATTGTGGGAAAAAGAGTACGAATGGAATTATTTATTCATGAAACAATTTACCTTCGCAATCCTGGACCATTTGAGAGAAATTGAGAAAGTCTTCCCTAATCCGCAACTCATATGGGATCCAAAGAGGGTAAATAAATAATGGGGGTGAGGATAGGGATATTGGCTTCTTGTGGGATGTATAATCACCGAAAAATATTAAATATTGAATTATATATAAAATAAACAATTTATTTTTTTAAAACTGGAAATGGGCCCATGGGTTGGCCCAATGCCTAAAAAAGTAACCCAATTTCACCATTATTATGAATTATTAAGTAGTACAAAAGGATATGTAAGTTTTAATATGTCAGTATAGGAAACGTGGGAAGTGGAATGGGTGAAAAATTATGAAAAAAATGAGTTATAAAAGAAACAAATTCGGTTTTTAAAACTGTAAATGGGTTCATGGTTGGCCCAAATCATGAAGTAACCACCCTTTCTTCAAAAACTCATAAACAAGCAATGGGGTACCCAAATTAGGGTGATTAGAAATATATTAAATTTAAAAACTCAACATTCAACTCACCCAATACCCCAAAAAATATTGGGATTTCAAATGAACTGGATCAAAACAATGACATGAAAAACCAGGTGTGACAATTCTCCCCACCATTAAAGCCTTCCACCCCCGGAAAGCCATAACAATTTCCAGCTGAAAGATAAACACCTAAGGTTTCCTTATCAATGTGATCCAACCTATAAATCTAGTGAAATATAATTTTCTATCATCATAACTCAGTCCTCTTTCCCAAACAAAACACCAACTCACAACTACTTTGTGAAAATCAACGGAAAGGTCAAGCCACCACCTCCACATCCAAGCCAAGAACCCAATTATTGGGCCTTCTCCAAATGAAAAAAACAATCACCCAAACTAAATATCACTCAAGAAAACCAAGGAATATAGGGGAGTACATAATGGACTCCCCAAAATTAATAAACAACTAGAACTAGACAAGTTCATAGGAGGAAAAATCAACGAGACCTGTGGTGGGTCTCCCCACCATTAGAACCCAACTAGAAATGATAAAAACAAGAACTCAACATTACCTCACTTTCACAAGTCCAAATAAAACTCTCCCACAACAACCCACCAAACCAAGTTAAGAGGGTTACAACATGGACATATAAACTACCCACTCCCAAACAGAGAGGAGAATAACTAGGATAACACTTTCAGCAAGAATACGGACCCCCACCACTCGGGGAGGGGAGGGAAGGGGACCCAATAATTTGGCCACTGGAACCACAAAAGAAACCAAGGAACTACCCTAAAATCCCCACCTACTAATAGGTAACACCAAGACCGCACCATATTTATAGAGGCGGTCCACAAAGGGACATTGATCAGAAACCCACATCCATGAAGGCATAACCATAAACACTGTTTGAGGGGTAAGTCCACCACACTTGTTGTGACAAATGGAAATTCACAGTAATGAGGAACCACAATATAAACATAGAAACTACCTTAACAAAATGGTGGAGGCAGGAGCCTGGTCAAGCGCCCCACACCTCTGTTGATTTCTTGACTGCGTGAAAATCATCACTCTGAGGCCTATGGCTAGATCCCTAAATCATAAAGAATCTACTTCCCCACAGTCAGGTGATAAGTATCACACCGCTAAAAAAAACTCACTTTCTCAACAAAACACTTTCTTCTATATAGGAACTCATAGATACATATCAAAATTCTATCTCAGTCGGAACAAGGAGCAGAATGGACAATGAATACAGCGAAAAGCATCAACATCAACGAACACAACTACTATGTCCACAAGAATTATCATGAACTCGAAACACTTTAAATCAATCCCATACCGCTCTTTATTTAAACTGAAAGGATGAGGAATTATTTTAGAAGTTGGATATAGCTTGTGAAACATGAGAAAGAATCCTTAGGTTTATCAATTGGAAATCTTGTAAACATAGAACTATCTGTGGGGACATCACAACATCCAACGCATCTTTAGAAACCCACTGAACATTACTCCAAACCCGAGCCACCAACAAGATCCCATCTCAAGATGCAACAAGAGTATGAATTATAGATCACAAATAATCATACTACATAGATAAAACATCTATGACATAGGATTAACCATCCACATAACCATCGGTTCAAAACAAACACCACAATTTTTCAACTAGAAACACTTTTGAAAAAAAACTAACTTGGTGGATTTTCACATTCACAAATGGTGTTTTATCAAGTATCACTCACATGAACATTTACATGCCACCCCAGGAAATCAAAAACCATTCCATATAGGCCATAGTTCTAGATACCAATAAAACCATGCATGTGACAACCCATGAAAACACCAAAGGCTAAAAAAAACAACATCATTCCAAAAATCACGTACCGTAAAAAAGAACACCAACCACCAAGTCAAAAACGCTTTTCATATTCCACAAAACAATCTACACTTCATCAAGAACAATTTGATTAAAAAAAACTATACATTTCATTTAATAGAACTTACAAAAACAACCATTCTATTCCAAATAGCCCTGCAAGGTCTCTTTTCATAATCGGACAACCACAAGGGCCAAAAACCCCTTTCCATAAAAACACTAGCCGCTCATAACCGAATTTCCAAAACCTATTAATCAGATTCAAACACTTTTCAATAGCCCAAAACACCCCATTTAAAAAAAAGTTTCAGAATTACTATAAAATGATTCAAACTTTCTAAACATTTTATTTCAAAAAACCACAAATTTATATTAGGGAAAATCCAATCCCGTTAAATCATTTCCACTTCCTCCTCAAAATTTGTTTAAAAGAACACAACCTTCCCAAAAACCATTCTTATATTTAATTTTTTTAAAACCACTTTTACAGTTTTACAAATCCAATCCTCCTTTCAAAACCCATTTCCATAATTCTCACACAAGGATTTTTAAAACAAAAATTCAGAATTCATGAAAGGTCCAATAAACCCACAAAAGGGATCTACTGTCGATGAGTGACATGACCATATGGTTGGAAGCTATATGTCAAACACAAAATCAACATGGAGAGACTTATTAGGAACATGCCCTAGCTCCACGTGGCTTGACAGGCCCTGGGAGATTACGAAGGCCATTAGTCAGACTCCCCTTGTCATATCCCAACACCAAACAATAAAAAAGAACAAAATACTCTAATAAAACTAGACTTCCCATGGAAACCTGAGGATTAGAACAAGAAAGATTTCACGGAGCTCTTCCCATAATTACCCCTCAAGTCCCAAATATCATACTCCATCGACCATGACATCCACCAAATCACAAGGGCACTCTAAAAAGAAAGGTATGCTAAGATCATACCTCCTCTGATACTATTTTGTCACAAACCTGCCCAAGTCCACCCTGAACCGGTCACCCAGGCCAGCCCGCGACAAGTCCCGAGAGGCGTTCCCAATCCTCCCGAGATGGAGAAAAGAACCAAGTGAATCAATATAGCACACAAGGGAATGATTTCTCTCATATATAAAAAATCAAACAAACAGTAGAAATAAATGGACAACCCAAAATGCATTTATATAAAAATTGAACTAAACTTTATTTGTACAAGAAACTAAAAGTAGAACTAAACCAACAACTCAAATGACCAAACCCAATAAACAAATAACTCCATGTGACACTTCTGGTCACTCTCCAACAAAATGATCACATGTCATCCAAGGCGATCGAACTCAAGCTGAAACCTACATAGGGGCTAAAAACAGAAGAAGACTATAGGCGTGAGTATTAAAACTCAGTAGGTTAGCCCGATATTCTATTCCCAATGAACATACTTTAAAATAAAAGAAACACCAATTTCATGTTTTAAATAAAATATATAAAAGTATGTTTTTCAAATTAGGTTCCATGCTATAATAATTATCAGACAAAAACTTGCATGTTTTATAAACAAAAATGCAAGTAACAATTTTTTTCAAAGAGGCGCAACTTCAAAATGAAAGTAGTTTTAATGAGGGTTGTTTTAAAGATTGTACACTTTTAAATAAATAAAACACACTACTGAAATTACTAACCAATACCACCATATGCTGACAGTGAGTACAAAATAGCCAATTAGCACAACTCACGGGAACACCCCTAGGCACTAGTTTGTTGTGAGCCCCTGGTACCTCATATCTCGGCAAAAGTAACCATAATAAATATTTGTTCTCATGCACAAGATCCACTAGTAGTGATCATACCCATAACTTAGTGGTCTCAAAACATTATCATCATCATAGTTTAGTTAGTGTTGTCATCGTCAAACTTTCTACGTTAAATAGGGGCCAAACCCCACAGAATCACTAGCATATTAGTACACGTCTGCCCACCTAGATACCCGAGATTCCCTTTAGTGCTCAATCAAGTTACACATATTATCAAATACACATTTCACATCCAAATTTTATTCCCAAACCATAAAAACACAAAAATCCCATAAAATTTCTTCACATTTCTTTCATTAATCAACACACCACTACAAATTTTCGGAAAACCATTTCAAGGAGTGTATTGAGGCTTTGCGCATAAAACTCATTCAAAAACACTATTTGAATTATAAAAACACAACAAGACCATAACCAACCATATTTGGACACCCTAAAAACATTTAATAAAATCATTTAATGGACTATAAAACAATCCCAATTGACACAACATGGCATATACAAGTAAAACACTCATTCTTCATTTTTTAAGAAAGGCCAAACAGGCCTTTAAACATTTTCCCAAAACTAACATTTGAAAAAGTTATAGATTAAATTTTTTTAAAGAGGTGTATACACACCATATACAACATCAAAATACATTCATAAATCCCATAAAACATTCAGGTTACATATTCAAAACACAACCATTTTCATAAGAATATGAAACAAGCCATTTTATGGAAACTCGTGCCAAAACATGTTGTAAACCAAAACCCATTTATTTGTAAAACCAAATACAAATTATAAATCCATAAAAGGATCCCAAAATAATTTTTTACATGCTAACAATGTATTTATAAATCAAAACAAATCATTTTAAATTTCACTAGACACATAAAAGCCAACCAGGAAATTTACCGAACACGTGGCACACACTCTTTAACAAAACAACTTATGTTAAGCACTTAAAAAGGGATAAAATAACATTTTCATTCCATAAAGTTATTAAAGATACTGAAAAATATTCAAAATACAATAAAAAAAGTGCGGAAGCTCATGGAATAATTTATCAAATAAGAGGAGTACACATTTATACCAAAACAACTATATTTTTAACAAAATAAGTCATAAAACATAATTTGAACACAAAACCTTTAAAACTAAGGTTTCACAGGAGAACATATCATATAAATAAATTTATAACAGTATTATAATGAAGAAACTTAAATGATAAAGGCTTGTGCAAGGGACATCCTACCTCAAATCCATGGCATAATGAAAACGCACACCCAAAAATACCCACTGTAGGATTATAAACCCTACAACTATGAATACCAGACCTAAATGAATATAAAATAAATCAAAAACCATGGGATAACAGAACCCTAGGTTTATAATGGCTATAGGGTATTATAAAACCAATATATAATGAATGGAGGAAGAAGAGGGAGAAGAAAGGAGAAGGAATCTCACATTTTCAACTAGAAAACTCTCCTTCTTCCATTAGATATGAACCCTTAGATGAAAGGGAATGGATTGAAACATATTGGAGAGTCTCCTAAGATCTGTAAGAACTGGGGAAGGAAGAATTATGGGAAAAAGAGTATGAATGGAATGATTTATTCATGAAACAATTTACCTTCTCAGTTATGGACGATTTGAGAGACATTGAGAAAGTCTTCCCTGATCCGTGACTCATATGATCTCTAAAGAGTAGAAATAGATAAGGGGGTGAGTATTGGGATATTGGTTCGGGTGGGAGGTGGAATAACCAAACAATATTAAATATTTAATTATATATAAAATAAAAAAAATATTTTTCTAAAATTGGAAATGGGCCCATGGGCTAGCCCAATTCCTAAATAAGTTACCCAATTTCACCATGATTATGAATTATTAAGTGGTCGAAAAGGATATGGAAGTTTTTATATGTCAGTATAGGACAAGTTGGAAGTAGAATAGGTTAAAAATGATGAAAAACAAAGGAGTTATAAAAGACACAAATTTGGTTTTTAAAACTGGAAATGGGTTCACAGTTGGCCCAAATCATGGAGTAACCACCCTTTCTTCAAAAACTACTAAAAAAGAATTGGGGAAACCAAATTAGGGTGATTATACATATATGAAACTTAAAAACTCAACATTATTCTCATCCAAGACCCCAAAAAAAGTATCAGGATTTCAAATGAACCGAATCAAAATAATGACATGAAAAACCAGGTGTGACACCCTTACTCTTGATTATCCATTAGAAATGTTTTTCATTAATAATTACCAATTTCAAACTCCCAACTAGTTTTTAACAAAAACTCTCATTCTATTATACAATACACACCTGACATATCTTAAACAAAACATCCATTATAAAAACACTTAAAAATCCATATCGTGATGTGAAATTACATGAAAAATAATTTTTCAACTCTCCCATGTGCCAACTTTATTAGAAATAAAATGAACCCACTAGGATATCAACACCTAATTAATATAAATCCCAACTCATTGAACTAAATGAAAATATAGTAACACACAAGATCCACCTATCTTATCTCTTGAATAATACTCCTTATCATGACATATTCTATCAAATAACTTTAATGTAATCCAAATAAGAAAAATATATTAAATGTGAACAAATAATTCATACTAGAAATAAAACCATGAAAAACTATTTAACACATTATAAAAGATATTCAAACCTTCAGGTGATATAGTTGTATACGATCATATCTAGAGTCGAACATTCAATGATGAAGCTAAAATAACCTATGTGTAAGAAGATGGTAATGCAAGAATGAAGTGCACTTGATCCAACAATTTTTTGTTAGAGATTCCATGTTAAAGAATGACTAAAAAGAGATAAAAGACAATTTTTGAGGCTTACTTCAGATCTACCTTTGATTTGTAACATGAGGCCGATGAAAATGAAGGCTTTATTGGGATTTTAATGTGATATTGGACCACTAGATTGAATAAATGAGAGAGTCTGGTATTTGATGAGAGAGAAATGAGACCTATTTCATTATAATGAAAGGCAATATAATGAACCCTCCATCGATTCATAAATTTATAACATACTTTTTACTTCAGTTATAATATAACTAACATTAAAGAGCAGTGAATATAAATTTTTCACATTGATTTTTATATAATTAATGTGAAAAATTTCTTTTCTACACTGGTTAAAGGAAAAACGAAGTAAAAAATTAATATTCCCATATTTTCACATCGATTATAAATAACCAACTAGAAAACCGCGACGTGGTAAATAGTTTTTCTACTAGTGATGGTCACCTCTATAAAGGCTTGTGACACTATCACATGGGTATAAAGATCCATATTATTTCCTTCCTAAATTCACAACTGACCCAAGTAGGTTAGTTGAGGCATGTTTCTTATGAGATAACCCTCTACAGGAGTTTTGAAACTTTAATAATTAAGACAATACTATTGTATTTCATTATGGGGTACCTATGTTTACTTAACGAGACCCTATTAGGTTTACTTATCTATTACCAAGTGATTTAGTTTTATAATAGGTACTTTATGTTCTGTTTAAATCTTTTAAATGTTTAAATATTGAATATAAATCAATGTAATGACTTGAAAATGGATGCTTAGGTGGTATCCTTATTTTAAACCCTCACATAAGGGTAGTTTAAACTTCTCTTTGAGTAACCTTATAATGGAAATGTGAATGTTTTCTAAAATCAATTCTCTTTTCTAGAATTGGATTAAATGATAGGTGTAAGGCCTAGTGAAATCTATTTTTCCTGACATAGTTATAAGGGTCAATACTTTTTATTTTTTTAGGGGCTAGATCGAGGTAGGTAGAACCCTTATATCTTAAATGCCTTTCTAATTGTTGTGATATTTCTACCGTGTGGTACCGTTCGAGTGTCATTATCCCTAGTTGGACTCTTCGTGTCTAAATGAAACCCTGGTTCAGACATGTGGTCATTGTACTATTAATATTTGTTTCATGTAATGCTCAATTTCAATAGATTAGACATTCCTTGGGAATGGTCGACTATTTATTAGGTCTTGTGAACCTATCTTATTTCTCAGTGGTGGATGATTTTGTATGTCATCATCCAAGTTAATGGTCATATGGTGAAATATGAATCTAAGTTAAATATCTGGTACAAAGCACCTTGTACTTGGATGCATAGGGTGGAAAACCTATGGATGGTATCGAGAATGTTTCATATTTATTCTAAACCTATATGTAGTGTACGTTCATATACATGGTAACTTTGAGTTGATAAGTGGTATAACGAACTGGTTGAGTTCAGTGGAATCATTGAGCTTTGAGCTATTGAGTACATTCTCAGGTCGTTTCTTTGGTAGAGTGACCTAAGAGTTAAAGAAATCAATTTCATCCCAATTCTTGGGATTATTTTCAAAGAGGATCAAGTTTTTTGACACAACGGTTGGGTTAGTTTTGGATTTTATGTCAAATGATATGATATTTATGATTGTGGATTTGGGAAGTTTCATGTGTGTGTTTATGGTGGATCTAACCTAGAATTCTTGTGAATGGATAGTCTATCTCTACTTTATATGACTAGGAAACACCTAATTCAGGGAGAGTCATGTCAATTATAGTGAATAGGTGTCTTTCCAGGTAGAAGGAACATAACTAAGAAGAACCATTTAAAAATGGTCGGTTTTGCTTGAATTCGCTAAAGGCATAAAAGTTATGGAATCATGTCAGTGCTTTCTTAGAAGCATGAAATTGATGTGGTTGTACATGTACACAACTATTTGGAAACACTATTGGTCTTGGATAGAGTTTGGTATTTAATTTTGAGCCATCATGGGATGCCTCGGGTGGTAAAGGATCCATATTGGTTAATGACAATGTGTTAGTAGGTGAAGCCAATATTCTTTTAAGAAGATGAACAGTAGTGGTTTGAATGTCCTTATTTCCAGTAGTTAGGTATGGTTGGTTGTAAACAATACTTAACACATCCTTTTAGATATGAAATAAGTGTCTCTAATTTTTTTTGGTAATCCTCAGTACCCTCTTAGTGTACTCTTGAATAGTGAAAAGCATGTCCCTTATCTTGACATCATCCTTGATTCACTAAGAGAGCTTCAAGTATAAATCAAGCTAAAAGTTATTATTCCCTTCTATTTTGATAATCATTCTTTCCCAGAGTTGCACATTGGATGTTTGTGTTTTTATCGAGGAATAGTTAGTTCTGAGTGATACTTGGGTTCCTGTTCAGAAATGCCTTGTACAGACTCTTGAACACCAACCATTTTCATTTGACTTGACCGCCATGCGAATACTGCTCTAGGCTCAATTAATAATATAGTGTGGACTTCTTGGCCTTGTAAAATCATCTCACTTGTAAACATGAAGTATTTAATACCTTGGTTTAGTTCCTTGAACTCCAGTTTAATGAATCTGAGGTTACCCCAGACATGTTGTTGGGCTCAAAGGTGATGCTAAAGGGTGGTGATTCTAGAGGTATGGATCTGGGTTACACCATTATTCATGCTGAGGAATGATAGATTAAAGGGAAAGGTGATGTTTGGATTAGGTAAATTCACCTAAATTGAGGTATTGACTTTGTTTAATGTATTTATAGTATATACAAGATTCCTTGGAGTAAGACGTTATAGTTTGATTTGTAATATGCCATCTGTCTAAGCTGATCATCTTGAGAATGGTCAACTGGAAGTGGACTGAATTTTTATCCCTCTTGTTCAGTGTGTACATTTGAATGGAACCATTTTAAGCACAACTTCAGGTTAAGGTGTGTGTGGTGAAAGGGTCAGTAATTTCCTTCGGGGAAAACTTGCACAACCAGTTTCAGTTAGGCTGATCAGGATTCAACCCTTTCTTTACTAAGAGGTCCCTGATATGGCCTTAGGAGTAATCAGGTTCACCCAGTTGAAGAGATCATGCCAGGAGAGTCACTAGAATGCTTATAGATGTTCTATGTAAGGAAATTCTAATAGTGGAGGTACCAGGTCTTGGAATTTTCCCATTTTAATATTAAGGGCTTATGGTGGGTAGCACCATTAGCCATATGTTTAAAGATATGACTATGTGACCATTTTTCTGGTTGAACGGGCTCGGGTAAGCACCATTTTAGTATTTCAATTGGTAAATTATCATTGTATCAAGTTTTCAAGGCCCAAGTGTCATATGATTAAGTAAATTTTTGGAGGTGTGTTGTGTGTTTGGGAACAAAACATGACCATTTGAATAACAATTCAAGAAAATTTTAGGTCAGTTGATGTTTTCATTATTCCCCAAGTTTTATCATGGATAATAATTTCTAGTGCAGGAAGGTTATAATGACCCATGTTTTTAAAACAAGGTATAATTCGAGGAGAATCTAATTTTTTTTTGGTGGATGAGTTTTTCTCTGAACCAAGCATCAAAACACAATTTCAATAGTTCGAACACTTCAAGGTGTTGTTTTTATACTTGGGTAAAGTCCCAAGGGGTTCCTTGGGTACTCTGTTAATTTTCGAGAGCATCGAGCTCTAAAAACTGGAAAACAGAAAGAACTGGATATGGTGCGTGGTTATTCTGAAACCGTGCAGCCCACTAGTGAAAATCATGTGGCTCTATCATGTTATAATAAGTGACTCTCATGGGATGCACATAGTTTCCCAAACCATGTACCAATCCCACATGCTTTGTGCTAGTTGGGAAATGTGTATTCACTATTCATCGCATGTTTGGTGTATAGTTAGTCAAACTGTGCGGTGAAACTGTGTGGGGTTATGGTTCCTAAGTATTGGGAGCTGCATGGCAGGCATGCAATTTAGAAAATGACGCTACTCAATTTTGAGGGTGAAATTACCCTTTTCCCTTAATGATTTTTAAAACCCCTTTTCTTTCTTTCTTTCTTCTTCCTATAGCCACATAAAACTCCTCCCATCCTTTGTGGGTTCCTCATCATCCCTCCACAAGGGTTTAAAATATATCATCCATCCAAAGTCCAAATCAAATGTTGTTGGTCTCTATGGATCTGCATCGGTGATATCTTGAATCATCTTTCTTCCTTTATAAGTTTATCTTCCAATATTCTGAGTTTTTTTTGATGCAAGCTTATTTTCATTATTTTCCTGGAAAATTCATTTTTCATCATCTTCTTCCAAACTAGACTAAATCAATCCTCACTATTAGACAAGTATCCTATCCTAAGTTTGAGTTAGGTGGTTTAGGGATCTTTCCCTAGGCTTACATTCTTTTATAAAAAATTCTATTGTGTCATGGATTGGTCTTTGTTGTGTGTCACCCTAAAATTGATATCTTCCTTATTAATTTTTGTACGCTCCTTGTATTACTCTCAGTGATTATTGTCATGTAAATTGAGGATTCCAACATCGATCATGGACACCCCGTGGGTGTGTCGTCTTATATTTCCCCTCAATAATTAAATGATTTAAAATACCATAATGCCTTCTGATTATATTTCTTGGAGTATAAATATCTTTTCATTAGTTATATAAGGGTCTAATTGAAACAATGTACCTCCTAGATTCTAGGATTTCCTTATAAATGGTTTGTATCTTCTAGGTGATTTCCCAAATTGAGGATGGAACCTCCCAAGTTCCATATTGAAACATTTATAACTTGATTTTTTATGTTTAGTAAGTATCTAAATGGTTCTTTTGGTAAATTAATCTATGTCTCTTGATTTTTAATTCTTGGTTATGATAAATGAATTATTTGGTAAAGAATTTCATGTTTTTGTAATAAAACCACTCAAATGAGGTGTTATATCTTCTAAACTAATAATTAATGATTAGTTATTTGAATCTTTCTTGGCCTTATGGAATTTGTGTTTTCTTATGCCCTTAAGTTTTTGTTAGTTATAATACATGCTTAGTATATGGCCCATTTGATATCTTTAAAATCATTTTTCCACATTATAAATGTTTAATGACTAACAATATTCTAAGTGGGTTGGAGATACTTGACTATAAATTACATTTCCTTGATAAATGAAATGACTTGTTTATATTGAAATGATTTAAATTAAATAGGATTTATTGGATGGTACGACCACACCACTTTCTGTATCTGAAAATGTATAGCTTATGGGAATTTTGTTAGATGAAATTAAATGTATTGCTATGATAGATTTACTTCCATAAAATATTTAAATGACATAAAGGATGTGAATTATATATATATATATATATATATATATTATGGAATGCCTTGTGATGGATTACATTGCCCTGAATGTTTTAAATCTAATGAATTTTAAAGGGTGATAAGGCCCCTCTTATCATTTCATGCTTAATACATGCTATAATTAAAATGTGATTCCCATGTATATGTTGGGCTTATAGATTAACTTATGAGAAAATTAAAAGTTATTATTATTCTATTATTATGCCTTATACATAGGTTGTGGATGATGTTAAGGGTTCTGTTGAGCATGGTGGTATCATGCTCCCTTACATTGGGTGTTGAGCATGATGTCTCACGCCAGTGAGACTATGTGGACGGTGGGCTTGGAGCATCATGTACCTTGTGAGTGTTTACATGACAGTGAACTCACTACTTATTGAGTATTGACATGATGTAAAAATCACTATCTCAATTGATAAGCATGATGTATCCCACTTATTATGAGATATAGGGCATGCACCCTCTGTTGGAACTTATAGGTTCGTTTAGACTAGTTATGGATGACTACATTATGCCCCAGTCCAACCGTCAGATTGTATTCCAGGTATATGGTCACTTATGTCCGTACATAATTGGTCCATATAGGTGGATGTGATATATAACTATACTATACTATATATTATTACTATATATATAATTACTGACCCGATGCTAATTCTATCTGTGAGCTGAAGTAGGTAGAGTCAACTAGGTGTTTTGTTGGAACGTGGGCCAACTGGTTTTTATTTATTTATTTATTTATATTTTTTATTATTTCAATTATACCACCACACTTCTTTACTTTATACACATGGACTGGTATTAGTTGTATACACCATGGGTGGTGGCCTATTGGGATTTTATCGCACACCCTGCTTGGGCCACTATTTCCATTGGGTAACCAAGAATATATCATGTTCCCAGGACCATGGATTACTACTTCTATTGTTATGATTGTACATAGTAGTTAGGAGTACAAGACTAAGCTAGAGCCCATGATGTTTTTGGATATCTCCTTCCGGGATTTTACTTCTTTTCTTTATTCATGTATTTTACTATATTGTGTCGCATGTTGTATGTATACTATTTTAGTTTATGTATCACCGTATGGACATGCATTCATTATTGTATATTGGAATTATCCATATTTTATATTCAGTTGATATTATTTTCATGCTCTTATGTCTTCCTTTTATTACGGCTTCCACTATTGTCTATTATTTATTTTATGATATACCTATGTGATACTCTGATCATGAGAGTATAGTCTCCCCACAATCACCTCCTTAGAGACTCCCTTATAGTTGGTAGTTTATGGTGTATGGGGAGGTGAGCTTGATTCCATATAGTGACCGGTTTAACTACCGATTTAGTGGTTAGTCGGGTAGGGATGTTACAATCTAGGTTCTCATTATATCATAGGAATTGACATAACCTTTTGATATGACATTTAATCTAAGGAAAATACCATAAATATAGTGGACACAGAAGTATAAACCATATCATGAGAAGATATAATAATGTATATATCAAATAGTATACATGTAATGGCAATCAAAGTTCATACATAAGTTAGCTCAAGGGAATCCACTTACAACAAGACCACAGTCAATGTTTTTTTGAGTTCAAAAAAATCTAGAAGCCCCCCAAAATTGGGTTTTTAGTTGGGATACCCTAATTTTTTAAAATTAGATTGGATTTTATCTTCATTTAATAAGGTCTTCTTGTAATCTTTTAGTCTATAATACATTTATTATCATGGGTTACATTTATATAGATATTTTGATTTTGAAATTTTATCATTTTTCAAATTTTAATTTTATTTATAATTAAATATATTCATGATTTTATATATTTACATATAATAAATCTATTGTATAAATAAATATTTAAACAAATTGACATAAAAATTTATTTTAAAAATTATAAACCATATTGGAATAAATTTTTATTATTCATTTTATTTAAAATAAAAAATTATCCATTTTATTTAACTTATAAAAATCCAATAAAATATATATACATATAAAAGTAATGTTTATATATAAATATGTTTGTATTAATAAAAATACATATTTATGTGTATTTTATAATATATTTAAATAAATAAATATATGTAAAGAAATTGTACATGTTTGTGAGAAATATAAATGTTTACGTGTGTGTGTAAATATGTGTATGTGTTTGTGTATCAATACTGTGTAAATACATCACATATAAATGTATTTGTTTAAATATATCATTATATCTAAATAAAGTGTATAAACATATTTACCATAAATATTTATATATAAATTTTAAAAATATAATATCTAAATATACATTTAAATTTGAATATGTATAAATATATATGTAAATATATAGACATATAAATATATATTTAATGTATAAAATTTATATCTAAATATTCATTATATGGATATATTTTATAAATATATTTAAAATAACTATATAAATCATATGGAATTAATTATTATCCATTTTATTTAAGATAATATCTAGCCATTTTTTTACATTATAAAAATATATGAATATATATACTTATAAAAATGTATATATACTGTTTATATATATATATATATGTGTGTGTGAATTAATAAATGGATGTGTATTTATATTTTTATTTGAATATATGTAAATGAATATTAGTATACAACACATTTGAATAAATATAAGTATATATACATCATACACATGAAAACACATATATATTATAAATATATATAAAAAAATTGTATATATATATATGAATAAATAAATTATGTAAATATATGTAAATTAATAGAAATATTATAAAATATAAAACAAATAAGTCTTAGGTATGTGGTAAAGAGGTTCAAATTTCATAATGGAGGTTAAAGGATCGAGTCGAGGTGTGCGTGTAGGTGGATCAGAAGCCGGGCACTGGAAAAGCACTGACAAAGGGGGGTTTCTAGTGCTAATAAAGGGGGCTCATGAGAGTGGGCATGCTTCAAGGTGGGTTAGGGGGGGGGGGGGGTCGAAATCATTGATAAAAGGTGGATTCATGAGATTTCAAGCACTCCCATTTTTTTTGAAATTTTTATCAATGATAAAAGAAGTGTAGATAAAGTGTGCCTTTATCAGTGCTTTTTTATCACTCATAATAGAACCATTTGTTATTGATAAAAAAAATCACTAATAGAGGCTGCATTTTAATTGAACTTAGGTAAAAGGTGTTGTTTCATCACTAATAAATTCTATTTATAGTGCGTTTAAAAGCGTGACCTATAGTATTGTGTGTTTTGGTAGGAGAAATCATTCATAAAATTCTAACAGAATTTTTAAGTTATCTACAAAAGGTAAGACTTTAAATTTAGTTTCCTAAGATATAAGAAAATGTGTAATATATATAAGGTGTATCATACAAAAAAAGGCATAATATATATTTTTGTAAGATACAATAAAATAATAATAAGAATGTTAATTAATAATAAATATGTGTAAAACTTTTGTAATTGAAAAAAAACATTTGTCCAGAAATGTAATATATTTAAAAAATAGTACTTAAAAATTATATAAATTTCTAAAAAAATATATTTAACATTGAATATACATGAAAAATATTTAGATAATATTCTATAAGAATAAGATATGAGAGAAGATTATAAATAATAAATAGTAAAATAAAAAAGTGAGGATATTTGAAATATCAAAATATAGTCAAAGATATGAAAGGATATACTCAAACAATATCCCCCTTTTTAAAATTACAAAAATGGACATAAATAACAAAAAATTATCTAACTTTTTATAAACAGGAAAATGTTAAAAAAAATCCACCTTTGTTAAAATATTTTTTTAAATGTACATCATTCTAAAGAAAAATTAGAACAATAAGATGGTTCTGATTAATAAATTTAAAATAGAAACTATTATTCAAAACATTTCATACAATTTGATTTATAAATATATAGTAAAAAAATTAATTCTCCCCCAAATTTTAAGAGTAAACTTTTTTAATGGAAAAATAAATACTAAACATGTTAAACATTTAAAAAAAATTAAAACTTAAATTTCATCTTTTTTAACAGTTAAAATAATTTTGGAATAACCCCCCCATAAAATATTTCATTATATAAAAACATTATAGCTATTAAATTAGAATCGTAAAGCTCTCCCTATGTTAAAAAAATCAGTATAATTAAAACTAAAAAAGAAAACTTCCACGTGCATAACAAAATTTTGACATTTTAATCACCTCATGTCTAAAAAAAATAAAAAAACTAAATCGAGAAAAAAATCATTCTTAGAGTAGCATAAATATTAAATCTCATCAACATGCTCAAGAAGAACTATGAATATGAAGTATATTTCACCACAATTTAAATTGATTTGAAATATTAACAAAAATTAAATTAAGTAACATCTCTTTATTCATACAATCTAAATATAGATACCTACTAAAATAGATGTAAAAAAAATTATAAATCAACACATTTTTTAAAGATATATAACAATGAATACATTTATTTGAACTCCTAATGTGAAAAAAAATCTTTTATAAGAAGACATGAACATATTTTAAATGATTTTCAATTAATTAAAATGGATAAACTTGAAATCAAATGCCCATAAACCAAATTTTAGAAACTATAATGCTTGATCACTAAGAAAAAATAAAAACATATAGCATAAAGATCATTACATCATACTATATAATAAAAATAAAAATGTGTATGCATATTGTCCAAAGGAAATATACATACATGGGCCTAAAGACCAGCTTATGCCCATAATGATTTTAGTTGGGTCATTTAGGTGTCCACACATTATAATAATTGCACCTGTTTAACATTGAAAAAAGATCTAACTATAAAATCCTTTTTATTGCAATAAAATTTCAAAAATTATAAAGAACAATTAAATTTACAATAACTGAATGCACAAAAGTTAAAGAAATTAACATACTAAATACCAATAGTTCTTTTTTTTAAATATTTATTCTTAAAAATATTTGGAAATATCTCATAAAAAACTAATACAATTAATATTTTATTATTTTAGTCTTATTTTATAATCTTATAAATTTATATAGACATTTACATCTTATAGTAAATCTATATGATACTTATTTCAAACCTCCAAACTCAGCTTTATGTTTTCCATTTTCTATTTGAACATCCTCCAAGTCATCACAAGTTTTGTATTATGTATATGAAGCATAATTTTCCATGATATTATTCAATTTTACAAACTAGAAATATTATCTCTTATAAATATAATTTTTTCATTTTCATCATCAAAATTTGAAACAATATCCATTAAATTTGAATTTTTTAGAATGATATTCTTCTTCCCTTTTGTAAATTTCTTAGGAACCTTACTTAATTTTTTTATATTTTTCAAAACCATTTTCTATTTCCCTATGACATTTAACATGAATTTTACTTAATTCAACAATAGTGGTTTTGTCTGAATCATATTCAGGGGAGCAATAAAAAATAAAAAATGGAAGAACCTTCATAAAATATGTAGTCACCAAATAATGATTTACTAACTCCTATTCACTTCAAGATTCCTCACTCAATTAATATTCCTCCATAAAAATCCATCCTCAAATAAATGGTTTCTTCTTTTTATAATCTAAATTTTTTTAATCTCTTTCATTTTTCATCAATGGGGATTCATACTCAGTATAACCCTTCTTCCCACAATAATAACATCAAATATCAGAATTTGTCTTACCTTTCCAACCCTTGTTTTTGAAGTCCCTCCTGTAAGTTTCTATAGTTTTATATTATAATCTTGTTTTTCTTCATAAGTCATTGTATTAATTTTGAAATTCTATTTATATAATCTCCTTTATTCAAACTTAGCGAACCTAAACTTTCACTTAAAGAGTTGAAATAAAAATATTTAGATGATTTAAAAGAAACTCCATTATTTATTTCATTTTTTTCACTTTCATTACTCATCATCTCTAATTTATATTCAATTATAGATCCTATCAGTTTATCCAAGGTTTAATCAATAAAATATTTACATTCTTAAATTTTCATTTTCTTGGAATTCCAATATTTTGGTAAGGCATAAAGTATTGTTTCAATAAGGACTTAATTATTTACGATTTCTCTCATAGAAACCAAGAGGTTCACAATTTTTTTAAATATAATATACATGTATCTAATGATTTTATCAAAAAACATAATAAGTTATTGAAACTTTGCCCTTTGAATTCAAGGAATTTTTCTCTATGGTTATTCAGTTCCACGACGAGTGGTCTTTATAGTCCTCCAAATGTCAATAAAATTTTTGAAGATGAAATATGGATATTAACACATCTACTTAAATGACAATAATAAAAATTTACAACTTTATGATTTAAAAAAATACTTATTTGTTTCATTACAAGTCAAAATATCAATATCAACATTGGGTAGTTTATACAGTCTGGATATAATATTTTAATATTTAATATACTTTTTTCAAAATTACCACCATTGTATCCTTCTTGTAACTATATTAACTTCCATTAAAATGATGTGTTCTTAAAATATTTAACAAATAAATTTACTAAATTTACATATATTAAAAATCATTTAGTTAGTTTTTAAAAAAAATACGATTTAAGTTATCTCAATATTTGATAATAGTAAAAATATAAGTAAACAGGTAATGTAGGTATAAAAATAAAACTATTATCCATAAAAAAGGTATGACTTTGATACTAATTATTAGGCCCTATAAATATTATGGAAATATACCTAGTAGTGTATTTTCTTTCCCTATATTTTATTAGAGTGTAAAATAGTATGAAAAAATAGTGGAAAAGGTATCAAACAATTCAAAAATAAAATATAAAATAGGGGTTGAGAAGTGAATAAAATAAAGAAAAGAGCATAATTATTTTTATATTAGTTTGGATAAATTTGTTTTTTTGTATACTCTTCAAAATCTCCCTAACTCGGTAAGATCTATGTCACATGCTAAAATAATTTATTTTATAAATGTGCCGGATGAACCTAGTTTTTTAAAAAGGATAAGACTACTAGTACAAGGGTACACAATGGAAGCTGGTGGGCTGTGAATTTAAAATTTTTCATTGTCAGAGTGATTAAACTATATCATCTTCAATGATCTAAGCCTTAGTAGAGGTCCAAAGATGTTTTATTAATTTATTAAGAATAAAAATTAAATGAGAAAATTATATCTTGACCATTCAACCAATTCTATACCACCAATGATGCACCAAACACAAACTACCTTGCCAAAACTTCAATGTCATGGATTTTTCCTTGCATCAAAGTACATTTTGAAATAGTACACATTGATAATTATCTAAGGTTAAGATACCAACACACATGTTCATAGACAGAAACAACCAATGACACCTGAAACATGTGGTGTTCTTATTGGTGGGTTTATCCTCATTATCTCACATACTAGAGATCACCAAGTGAAAATTTTATGGGAAGAAATCTCAATGCTTATGCGCCCCCCATCACCTGATAATAAGACACACACTATGTCTAATTAGTATGATGTATCTTGACCATAAGACATATATTTAATATTAATGTTACAATATCTCAATGTTATCATTAAAGATTGGGAACCACTATAACCTTTTGATATGATAAATAATATATTGAAATTACTATATAAATAATGAAAGTAAAAAATATCAACACTATTATGGTAAGTTTACATCATGCATAACTCATTGTATAAATGATTTGGTTATTAAAAATTACTATTCAGTTGGGTCTACGGAATTCACTATTACAACAATGGCTTGACTTTTCCTTTTTACTCATGTATAAGAAGAACCTAGTTTATTATAGGATATACCAATCCAAAAACTAGCTTTTAATAGGTTTAATCACAAAATATTTGTTCTTAATCTTTGATCAGACATTAATAACCAAGACACTTCTTTTTGAGTATAATCACAATCATGTGTGTTTTTTCTTAAAAATACATTTGAACGTCATAATGAAGAACAATAAAATACAATATAAATAATATAATTATTAAACTAGAGACAAAAGTAGATGTATAATGTTAGTATAGAGAAAAGAAAGCATAACCATTTAGTAATGAACTAGAACATTAATCACTAAGTGAACCAGAAAAGACTCAGTAATTTGGAATATAAATATAAGAATTATCACTACTGGAAAAATGGCCTATACCCACGGTTCAAAACCGTGGGTATAGCCCCCAAAACCATGGGTATAGGCTATACCCACAGTTTTGGGAAACGTGGGCTGGAACAACGTCGGTATAGGTCCCCAGCCTATACCCACGGTTTTCTAAAACTGTGGGTATAGGTGTTCTGCCACCATGTCAAAAAAACATTCCCAATTTCCACAGTGTCAATGGATTTTACCTACGGTTTCAAAACCGTTGGTATAGATCCTAAAATAATGCCACAGGCGGGTTTCGATCCCGTGACCTCTTCGCTGCAAAGTACCGCATCTAACCACTACCCTACCATTAATTATGTGTATATATATTTAGATTTGGTTAAATATAGTTATATAAACCATGGGTATAGAGGGAAGAACTGTGGGTATAGGACTCCCGCCAAAAAAAAATTCCTTCCCGCGGAAATTTTTTTTTCCCGCGCACACATGGGAAACCTATACCCACATTTTTGAAAAACTGTGGGTATAAGTTTTTTATCCCAGACCTATCCCCATGGTTTTCCCCAAAACCGTGGGGATAGGTACCCCTATACTCACAGTTTTTGAAAACCGTGGGTATATGTCAATTTTTAAGACCTATCCCCAAGGTTTCAGAAAACCGTGGGGTTAGACCCCCCTATACCCACAGTTTTGGAAAACCGTGGGTATAGGTCTTGAAAATTGACCTATACCCACGGTTTTCCAAAACCGTGGGTATAGGGGGTACCTATCCACACGGTTTTGGGGAAAACCGTGGGGATAGGTCCATTTTGCAGTAGTGTATGTATCACAAAACCTTTATAACATTTCAATTGTAATGGGATTGTGTGTTTTTTCTCAAGTGATTTAGCCTCTTATTTATCAAAAAATTGTCAATGGATAATTCATTTCAAAAAAATATCTATGATAATTATTTTCCTAGGTGTTCCCTAAAGAGATATTATCCATCAATAGTTAGAAATAAGTATTTAAATATTACCATTTACTTAATTTAAGTGTTGCACATATTCAAAACAATTATTATCATGTGTTACTATATCAAAAACATTTAAAAATACTTTTTATAGCTTCATTAGAATTTATAAGTAATTATAAAATAATAAAATAGATATAATAAATGATATCAAATTATAGAAAATGAAAATATTTAAAGTAGTGTGAAATAGGGTATCAAAATTATAACACCCTAACTCTAGTAACCTAGAATCAGTAGTTATTTTATTATATTGGCACAAATTATAGGGGTTCATATCATGAAGGATCAATAATTTTATTAGTATTGGGAGACTAGATACATAAATTATTCTCACATTACATTTGAATATATGAAATAAAACTTACAAATTATAGTGTGAACATTATTTTTTATTCTAGTAAATCATTGATAACATTCATAGATCCATTATTAGTATCCCAGGGAAAGGAAAACATAATAAAGGGAAAGCTTAGTTTCTCATTAAGGAAAAATATACTTAAGAATATATTCTAGGATAAATAAAGCATGATTAATATAGAAGAGATAAAAAATAATAAATTATTCTATATAATGTATATCGTTAATGGGGGACTAAATCCATGAATGAAATATCAATATAAATAATCACATGGATAATAGAAAATATTTTTATAATGATAGAATTCATAAGTCTGGACATCATAATCTTACCGTCAAGGCCTTATTCCATGAAATCATAAATAAATAGAAAAGGAATATGAAAAATAACCAAAATAATGTGTCTCGTGAGACCTATAGATGTATCAAGGTGCTATAATGGTCCCCAATCATCACATACTAGGTTCAATAAATTCATTATATAATTAAATGAATAAAAATTCAATACATATTCAACATAAAAATTCATATTAAAAAGTGAGCATATGAATTGTTAATAATTTCCCTAGTTAATAAATATAAAATCATGGTCATAATCCATAAAAAATTAATAGGGTAGATGGTATTAATAGATAATATCCTTAGTAAATCATAAGATTAATCAATGGATACTAATATAGAAGAAAATACTTTAAAAAGATCACTAGAAATTTTCTTGAGGAAAATACCCTATTGATTTCAAAATCACTTATATTGAAATAATAAAATTTACATAATATTAGGAATAATATTTTCTTTGAAAATAAATATGAATACTTATAAAGTAATATTCTATATAAAAAATAGTTTTGACGGTGGGAAAATCCTTTTATGTGGTAAGCATTGAAATAAAGATTCTATTAACACCTTCGGTAAAAAGATCATCATTAAAAAATGATAATAATATTCATTTTAAATATTTTATAGAAATTTAAAAAAGGGAAAAAATGAATTTAATAAATCAGTTTAGAGTATTTAAAACATTCTTGATGACATTTTAAATAAAATATAGATATAAAAGAAAAATATTCCCCACTTAATTAAAAAATAAATTCATTTTTTTATAAAAATATAATTTTCAAGTTTTGAGTTATTAAAAATAGGGAAATGAAAGGAAAAAATGTAATTTATATAAATAACTAATGTATCAGAAAATAGAAGGGTTTAAAATAAAAATATCATATAATTCCTCTAACATAAACTTAAACACAAGCAATCCTGAATATGGATGATGTTGTGAAATATACCCTTAACTCTTTGGTAGCATTTGAATCATAAAAACCATAAATAAAATAAAATAATATAAAATTAAATGAATATAAATAGATTAATTATATATCATATCAAAGGGGTAGTACATACATCATAAAAATGAAACAAGTGCTGAACATGTCTTATATATCACATAAATAAAAGTGATAGAAGAAACACTAACATCAGAAGTGACTTGCTTTTGAAGTTTTTATTAGCCTAATTTATAATAAATTTAGATTTATCATAGTTATATAATATAAAAATATACGTAATTCTAATATCATATATTATCCACTTATAATATTTTAACACCCTTTTATGAATAATTCTTTATTAAAATCATCATTTCTGAGTGTTAATTGTTTCATTTTTCTTGTAATTTTCAGTTTGTTAGTTTTAGTTATTTAATATTTATCATTTTTCCACCATATATATAATTTTAGTAATTATATAAATATAATATATATTAATTATATAAATATTTACAAAATTTGGTATTTTTTCACTATCCACCCAAAAATGAACTATTTCCTAAAAATCTCAAGAATTAATCCATATGATAATTTTTAAATTAAAAGTTAACAAATATGTTTTTTTTTCAAATAAAATTTCTAAAAATGGTAGAAATTATTTATAATTATTCACACATAAAACATAGAAAACCTATTTTGATAAAGAATATATTTTTATGGCATAAAATGAATTTATTCTTATAATTTTCCCAGTAAAAAAAATTATATTAATGTTGAAAGAATTATATAAATTATATATTTTTATTAATAAAATACTTTCTACATATATTTCATATTTTGATTATTCATATTAATACCCACCAACCCAACGGTTGGGTTAAAACAGTCATATTTAAATAATATTATATTTTATTCATTTATGAATGGGGTTGTGTGTGGTGCACATTATTGAACATTGTATTTATTTAAAGGAAACTAAATTCGTTGGATTTTACATTATCCCCTCCTAAAAAAATTTTGAGCCTCACAATTTGAATTCATTATGAGCATATCATGTCATTTTAATAGATTTTATCATGAATTTTAATTTCTAGGTTATGAAAATGGAACATATTACTTTATAAATAAATAATATATATACCTTTATAAGAACTCCATATATAAATGTGTTTCCATAAGATTAACTTAATAATTAATTGATACTTTCTATAGAAAAATTGCTAGATTTATCTCCCATTTCTTGCATTTGAGGAATTATAAGAAAATATAATTACACGATTCCTTCCAACTTTGAAAGTGATTTTTCATCCCATTTATTGATTAATTTAAAAAGTTTTCACATTTTATTATAAGGATGAATGACTATGATGAAATTTTTATGCCTAAAAAGAAGTCCTTTAATGGATCATAAGATCTATAAAATAAGGAAATTTTATTTTACCAGCCTAAAAAAAGGTTTGAAAAAGTTAAAATAATACACAATATGAATAGAACTTATTATGAAAAATAAACACATTCACTCCAAAAAACATCAATAACAACACCCATAAAAATTCTACAATACATTAAACAATGAATTATAATACCACTAGTTCAATATAAATAATTTTTTTTTCATCCAATAATTAGTAAATCATCAAAACAAATTAAATTCCAAAAATCAAGATTATGTCAATACCAAACATATGAATATCAACCATGTTTTAAATTAGATAATATTTTTCCATCTTAACAGAAACAACTTGATATATTCTCATTATACCCATATTCCCACTTGGTGTCATGATTTATGATTCATTCCTCATAGTATCAAGGGATAATTCGATATCCATGAAAAATATAATAGATTATATAGATCGGGAATCAACTAAATCATGTTTTTAGGATCCAATTACCTACTATCACATATTAAGGGATTTCAAAATAATCTATAAATACTTTTATAGGTTTATAATTGATCCCTTATCCATTTATAAGGTAAATTCCCTTAATTATTGGGGTATTAATTTTTACAGTGCCTTATATCCTTATATTTAATACATTGAACATTGAAATCTTCTTTTTTACCTTTACATTTTCACTCTTGATTGACTTTAACTCTACACATAAAGACAAATCACATTATCTTCAAGAAAGTATTAGGGTGTTTATTTACACAATTATTAAACGTTGGAAGTTGCAACCTCCCCTTATTTTCCTTCACTTAATTTATTTTTTTCGTGGTGATCAATCATACTCTTTGTTTCTGATGCTTTCGTTGGGGTGCGCGCATCCATCTATGAGGACGCACTGCTGTTGCCCCGCATTCTCGCTTTCCAAAGGTGGGCGGCATTCGCTCCTTGTTCAGGGACGTTTTCTCCTTGATCGAAACGGGATGATGGGATGTCGAGTCTTCCTTCTGTGGATTCCTCCTCAGAACTCATCACCTAGTCCAGGACTCCCTCATATATTTAATACGTTGTTCGTGACTCTCATTCCTGGTGTCATATCTTCATGGACGCCGGTTAATTACACTACTTCCGTTAAGACTTTCCATAGGGTCTTGACATGGTAGCGACCTTTGGTCGGAGTAGACGGCAACATCAGGCATGTCGGGGCATCTCTGGGTGCATGGACATTAGGGGACCTGTATTCTTCCTCATAAGAGGGAATCTCAAGGGTGCAGAACTCGAGGAATCCCATGTCGAATGCAGGGAATCATATTCCATAGGCATGCATCTGAGGGTTTCCTCAGCTTACCATGTCTAACACAGGGTATTCTGTGAGTTTAACATCTTACGGAGACGGTTACACCAAAGGCGTGTCTTCCAAGGTTTTCCTCAGGCATCTCATGTCTATCACGAGGTAGGCCGTGAGTCTAACGTCTTGCGGAGACAGAATGAGGGTGATCAGAATGTCCCATAGAGACGTATCAGACTGGTATATCCCAAGGAGAGAACACCTGGAATATGGATGGATCAGAATGCCCAATGAGGACGGATCTGAGGTGGTGCACTCCCTAGAGGGGAGGTGTCACACCGTAATTGATCTGAACACCATTGAGGGTGGATCAAGGGATGTGCGCCCCAAGATGGGGAACACCATGGATTACCATTGGCTGGGATTGAACCTCTCGGATGTTTCCTACATACCCTGTGTAGAGGACAGAGATCAAAATCTGCGTAGTTCAAAGGAGTGATGAATCGGGGTGTACACAGAGGACAACCCCCCGAAGATATGCTGGGGCTTACATGTGGAAAGCGGCCCATGAGCCGCTAGGATTAGCGAGGAGGTGGATGGCATGATCCAACCGGGATGTGGCGGCCCGGGTGAGAATCAGGATGGGTGTTGGATGAAAGAATGAAGTGGAGGGGTAATGAAATGGGACCATCGCAGGGGCGACAGTGAAGTTGGGCTTGAGCCTCGAAGAGACATCCTACGTATCCCCGTGGAAGGGAATCAAAGTCTGCGCAGTTCGGGATGGTGCTGGTGGACCGACGTGAAGGTGGACCTTGGTCCGATAGATGTTGTCAGCGAACCGACGTGAAGGTGGACCTTGGTCCGACGGATGGTGTCGTCAGTGAACCGATGTGAAGGTGGACCTTGGTCCGAAGGGTATTGCTAGGGAACCGACGTGAAGAGGGTCAGAGTGACCAACGGGTGGTGGGATTGAACCTCTGGGAGGCTTCCTACTTAACATGCCTTGACATGGATCAAATACCACGTAGTTCAGGTTGGACGCCGGAAGGACGACGTGAATGAGGAGGACCAGGGGGTCCTAGTGGTGGTGGGCTTGGACCTCGTGGAGGCTTCCTACTTACCATGTCGTGACATGGATCAAAGACCACATAGTTCAGGTTGGACACCGGAAGGCCGACGTGAATGAGGAGGACCAGGGGGGTCCTAGTGGTGGTGGGCTTGGACCTCGCAGAGGCTTCCTACATACCATGCCGTGACATGGATCAAAGACCACGTAGTTCAGGATAGACGCCGGAAGGCCGACATGAATGAGGAGGACCAGGGGGGTCCTAGTGGTGGTGGGCTTGGACCTTGTGGAGGCTTCCTACATACCATGCCTTAGCACGGATCAAAGACCACGTAGTTCAAAGGGGATTCGTCAGCGAACCGACGTGAAGGTGGAACTTGGCCCGATGGGTGGTGGGCTTGAACCTCTGGAAGGCTTCCTACGTACCATGCCTTGATATGGATCAAAGAAAAAGTAGTTCAAATGATGGAATTCGTCAGCGAACCGATGTGAAGGTGGACCTTGGTCCAATGAGAGATGGTCTTGAACCTCGGGGAGGCTTCCACCGTACCATGCCTTGACATGGATCAAAGACCTCATAGTACAAAGGGTTTCATGGGTGAACCGACGTGAAAGTAGACCCAGGGGTCCACTAGTGGTGGGCTTGAACATCATGAAGGCTTCCTATGTACCATTCCTTGACATAGATCAAAGTCCTCATAGTTCGGGTGGTGACAACGGCTTGCCGTCGGACTAGAATGCAGTTTAACGTCATGCTGGATGAAGGTATAACTTGACGTGAATTGGATGAAGGGTGGGCTTGAACCTCATGGAGGCTTCCTACATACCATGCCTTGACATAGATCAAAGACCTCGTAGTTCAAATGGGTGTGCAGTTTAATGTCATGCGGGACGAGGGCATACAGTTTAACATCATGCTGGACGAGGGCATGCAGTTTAACATCAGGCTGGACGAGGGCATGTAGTTTAACGTCATGATAGACGAGGGCATGCAGTTTAAAGTCATTATGGACGAGGTCATGCAGTTTAACATCATGCTGGATGAGGGTATTGTCATGGCCAATGCCAACTCTAATCCCACGCGAGTCATGCTCGGTGTGAGAAACAAGAGACAGCAAGGACCTGATGATCACGCCGTGAAGGGTGCGTCCGTGAGAAGTGAAGAGGGGCTTACGCGTTAGGTGGCCCATTAGGGCTAGGACTTACTCTAGGATGGAGGCCCGAGGAAAATGATGACGATAGTTTCGGGCTTGAGCCTTGAAGAGGATTCCTACGTATCCCTGTTGCAGGGAATCAAAGACCACGTAGTTCTTCTGATGACAGCTTACCGCTGGATGAGGATGTCAATGACATGCTGCTGGATTAGGTCATAACGTCTTACCACTGGATAAGGATCACAACGTCTTACCTCTAGATAAGGATCACAATGGATTACCTCTGTATAAGGATGTCAATGGCTTACCGCTGCATGGGGTTTCAACGGCTTACTGCTGGATGGGATCATGAAAGTGGATGGGGCTTACGCGAGGATGCTGCCCGGGTGCCGCTATGGAGGGGCAATGGTGAATGGGGCTTACGCAGGGAAGCTGCCCGGGTGCCGCTATGGAGCGGCACTGTTGAATGGGGATTACGCAAGGAAGTTGCCCGGGTGCCGCTAAGGAGCAGCAATGGTGAATGGGGCTTACGCTAGGAAGCTGCCCGGGTGCCGCTAAGGAGCGGGAATGGTGAATGGGGCTTACGCAAGGATGCTGCCCGGGTGCCGTTATGGAGCGGGAATGGTGAATGGGGCTTACGCAAGGATGCTGCCCGGGTGCCGCTATGGAGCGGTAATGATGAATGGGGATTATGCAAATATGCTGCCCGGGTGCTGCTAAGGAGCGGCAATGCTGAAGGGGGCTTACGATAGGAAGCTGCCCGAGTGTCTCTAAGGAGCGACAATGGTGAATGGGGCTTACGCTAGGACGCTGCCCGGGTGCCGCTATAGAGCAGTAATGGTGAATGGGGATTATGCAAGGAAGCTGCCCGTAATGTCTTCCTCATGTCTGGCTATGAGGTCCTCCCAAACCATTGGTGAATTGATGCCTTCACCTATGCACTGGTGCACAAGTGGGATAATGCCAAGGGGCGTTAGAATCAGGCCACTGTAATCATTTCATTAGGAGTCTTATGCTTGGAGCACAAGGCATATCTTATTTGGAATAAGTGGCATCCAATGATTGGCACATAGGGTGTACTATAGTGTAGAGTCTTGTAGATAGGACTATTGGCATCTCATGCTTGGAGCATAAGGCATCTCTCGTATAGGGCAAGAGGCATCCTATGTGTGGAACATAGGGAGAATACTATGGTTTAGAGTCATGTAGGTAGGACTGTTGGCATCTCATGCTAGGAGCATAAGGCATCTCTTTCTTGGAGCAAGGGGCATCCTATCATTTGTTATATAGGGAGAATACTATAGTTTAGAGTCATGTAGGTAGGACTATTGGCATCTCATGCTAGGAACATAAGGCATCTATCGTATAGGGCAAGAGGCATCCTATCATTTGTTCGATAGGGAGAATACTACAGTTTAGAGTCATGTAGGTAGGACTATTGGCATCTCACGCTAGGAGCATAAGGCATCTCTTGTATAGGGCAAGAGGCATCCTATCATTTGTTAGATAGGGAGAATACTACAGTTTAGAGTCTTGTATATAGAACTATTGGCATCTCATGGTAGGAGCATAAGGAATCTCTCATATAGGGAAAGAAGAATCCTATGTTTGGCACATAGGGATTTCTACAGTTTAGAGTCATGTAGAAAGGACTGTTGGCATATCATGCTAGGAGCATAAGGCATCTCTCGTATAGGGCAAGAGGCATCCTATGTTTGGCACATAGGGATTACTACAGTTTAGAGTCATGTAGAAAGGACTGTTGGCAGAAGGTTCCTAGAAATGGTTGGTGTTGGGACTTATGCAAGGGCGGCCCTTTCTGGTTCAACCTGGCATAGGAGCCAAGTGATTGGGTTTGGAGGAGTTGCCTGAGGAATGGTTCGACTCAAGGAACTCGGGGAATTGATGATGAGAACCTCAACTCACAACATAGAAAACAAACCAAGAGGAATACATCAACTCAAGGTGTTTCATGGTGTGTGGAGGAGTGTATCAAATCATGGAATTCCATAGGTTGAAGGTGGGAGAGCATAAGGGTGCAATGGAAAATCCCGGCATCCCGGCCCAAAAAGTTCGTGGTGCGACTCTCCATTTACCAGGGGGATCTATGACGGTAGCGAAGGGACAGGCCCGGAGGGCCAGGACCGAAGCTTGGAACTGAGCCCGAGTGGGGGTGCGGGGGCGCACCCCCCGTGGTATGGACCGGTGGGCGCGAAGGTAGGATCCTCGCGAAGGATAGGTCTTCGCGAAGTAGCTTCGCGAAGCAAGGCCCCATGGAGCAAAGGGGTCTCGCGGAGCAAAGGGGTCTCGCGGAGCAAAGGGATCTCGCGGAGGAAAGGACTGTCGCGGAGCACAGGGGTCTCACGGAGCAAAGGGATCTCGCTGAGCAAAGGCCTCTCGCAGAGCATGGACTCACGGAGGATGTTCTCGTGGAGCAGCATCACGGAGCATTGGATCGCAGAGCATGGACTCACGGAACCTCGGCTCGCGAAGCAGCAACGCAAAGGAAGCTGCCCGTGGAGCATGGCCTCGCGGAGCCGCAATGCGAAGCTCCACTTGGCCGACCAAGGGGGGCGAAGTGGCTGTGGCCATCCCCCCCAGAGAAGGGGGGTGAGCTGGGTATTTATAGGCAAGGGTCACCACGAAGCAGAGCTCACGTGACGCGAAAGGGCGACAGTTGTTTGGCGGTGGGCTCACGAATGTCAAATTCGTTCACGGAGAGGTACTGCCTCCGAAGCTTCGCGGCGGGCTCGCGAACATCAAATTCGTACCTGGAGAGGTACCGCCTCTGGAGGTTCGCGGCGGGCTCACGAACGTCAAATTCGTTCGCGGAGAGGTACCGCCCCCGGAGCTTCACAGCGGGTTCACGAACGTCTGGGCATTCACAGAGAGTGACCGCCTCATGTGCTTCACGGCGGGTCTTCGCGGTGCGTCGAGAACGTCATCTGGGTTCACAGAGCATCCCTCCTCATTACTTCGCGGCGGCGCTCCGCGATCACAGAGGGGGCTTCACGAATGGGCTTTGCGAACCATTTTTTCAACCCAACTTCAAATGTCCATAACTCCTAATCCGTATCTCCGTTCGGGCCCTACGACCTACCCAATCGAAGCTTGAGAAATGGACTACGATCTGAGATCATGTATGGAAGCATTTGGAAAATTTTGGGGACGCTTTTTCCTGGGTCTACACTCTTCTTCTGATTATTTCCTTCAAAAGAATATGACTTGGAGAAATTATTCTCTACCCTGATGGAACTTGATATCATATTATCATATAATAAAAATGTTTAAGGGACTAGTACCCATCAAACTCACTAATTAATCCCATTAATTAAATGTTCAATATTAATATTCATATTGTGTACACAGTTCATAGTAGGACTCGCTAATATGAAAATTGTTCCACATACTTAGCAACAATTTCCTCTTCCTTCCCTCATAGATTGGGGAATTTTCATTCCATATCATCTCCTTGATCATAAGGAAAGTATTTTTCTTAGAATATATCCTTAAAATTCATCCATTAAATTCTATATATTTATTCTTGTTTTTTATTTTGAATTTATTACCACCATGGATCATCATCTTACTTTAAACAATACACTTTTAGAATGGAATTATACCTTTCATTACTTCTTGAAGGCAGAAATATATTTTTAAGGGACTTGTTTTACTACTCATCTATCAATGGATTAGTAGTTCCATTAAAGTATTAACTTTTTTCCACATTAAGTGGTCCAATGTTAGTTAATCATGTCATGATGTAATATATTGTTCCATACGTACTGGGTTATTAGTCATAACCTAATATAATTGTCTAAAAATAGTCATAATCTACTCAACCCCAACACGAGTCGTGTTGAATTTATCATGAGGGAAATCCATATACTGATTACGAGTGTGAAAAAATTTCTATTCTTTCCACTATGCACTATTTCTAAATAATTTCATACACTAGATTAGCACATAACATTATAAATCATAGTGTACAATTTCAAATATGGTGTATTATCCAACACAAGTTGATAATTTATACGTATATAATCTTATGATCATAATATTAGTATCTTTTGGAATATCTTAAAATCAAAAAAATATTTTCAGATATTTTATAATGGTTCATAGAGTGTATGAATCAACCAAAGAATATCCCCTTATAGTGTCTATCTATGTTTCTAGTCTTAGGTCCACTCATCATGAAATGGTGATGATCAAGTAAACACATAATCCATCCCATTTAGAGTTATTACCCCTAAGTGAATATATGTCATAGTCACATCCACTTTCTTGTATCCAGAGAGGGATGTATTTTCTAGGAAAACTACATAATCTCTACTTTACTAAAACTTTATGATATTATACTATATTTAGGCTTATCCTCAAATTTTATCAAAGGGTTATGTTCTTTGATCTATTTTTTCCTAAATCGAGTTCTTAACATTTATACTAAACTTCCTTTGATACCAACTATAACATCCCGACTCCATTTTCCTAGAGAAGGGAGTTATTTTACCATATTGGTACAATATACAAGGGTTTTCATACCAAGGGATAAAATGGTTTAATTATATTTAGAGACAAAATACAAACATTATTCTCACATTAAATCTAAAAACATGAAATAAAACATAAAATTTCTAGTGAAAATTTTATTATTTCCTCTAGTAAAACCTTGATATCATTCATAGATCCCTTACTGGTATATTGGGGAAAGTAAAACATAAATAACAGTGAGGTCAAATGCTCAGTAAGGGAAAATTTACAACAAAAGATGCTATAGGATAATCAAATCATGATTAATATGGAATAGATAAAAAATAATAAAATATACCATATAAATTATATCATAAAAGGGGACTAAATCAATCTAATAAATAATGACATAAATAATCACATAGATAATAATATCTAGTTTCATAATTATAGAATTTATAATTTCATATATCATAATATTAATGTTAAGTCCTTGTGCCAAGACATCATATATAAATAGGTAAGGCATATAAAAAATACCCAAACTAGTTTTTCTTATGAGACTTACTGATGCATTGAGGGGCTATAATAGGCCCTGTAAATCATATACTAATTTAAATTAATTCATAATTTGAAATAAAGGAATAAAAATTAAATACATATTCATCATAAATATTTTTATTGAAAAAATATCATATGAAATGTTAATATTTTCCCCATTAAATAAGTAGAACAACATGATAATAATCCATGTAGAGTAATATGGAAGATCAAATCCATAGATTATATCCCCAATAAAGAATAATATTAATCAAAGGATATTTACATAGATGAAAATACTTTAAAAATATTACTCAAATATTTTTAGGAGAATCCTCTATACATTTTGACACCAATTATATTAAAATATGAAAATTTACAAAATATTAGGAAAATAATTTTCCTTGAAAATAACCATGGAATCATATATAAGAATATTCAAATCAAAGCATAGTAATGATGATGGTAAAATATATTCATGTTATGAGTGTTAAAATAAATATTTCATTCATACCTTCGGTAAAAAGTACCACTTTATTAAAGAGAACAATATTACTTTTAAAACATTTTTAGAGAAATTAAAACATTGGTAAAGGTGAAATTAATTAATAATTAGATAAATTTAAAAAAATTATTATAGATATTTAAAAGAAAATATATATGTGAAAGAAAAATATTCTCGACCAAATAGAAAAAGAAAGTCAATTTTTCTTAAAAACACTATTTCAAATTTTTGAGTACATTTAAATAGGAAAATGAAATTAAAATATATAATTTCGAGAAATAAAAATATGAGATGAAAATATGTGGGTTTTAAAAAATAAAGATCATATAATCTCCAAATTTTAGTACTTATAAATAGTAAAATGAAATTAAAAATTATAATTTCTAGAAATAAAAATATGAGATGAAAATATATGGGTTTTAAAAAATAAAGATCATATAATTTCCCAATGGAAACATAAACAATCCTGAATAAGGATGAGATTATGAAATAAACCATTACCTCTTTGGTAACATTTGAATCATAATCCCCATGAAATAAATAAATTAAAATGAAACTTTAAATAGCATGAATGTAAATATTAAAGATATAAAATATTATAGGGGAAGTATATACACCACACAAATGAAATAAGGGTTAAATATCGAATATATATCATATAAATAAAAGTGAGACGGGAAACCCTTACCTCAAGTATGATGTGCTTCAAAAGTTATTTTAAAATATTCTATTATTTTTTTTGATTTATTATAATTTTATAATATAACCATATACATACATATAATATCATATATGACCCACTAACGCCATTTCAACATAATTTTATAAATAATTCAATATTAAAATTGTTGTTTCTAAGTGTTAACTATTTCATTTTTCATATAAGTTTCAGTTTGGTAGTTTATGTCCTAGAATCTTTCTCATGGTTCCATAATCTATAGAATTTTAATCCTAATAAAAATATCATATATATATTATACGTATTTATAGTCATCCATTAAAGGTAGACATGAAAAATGAATCATATCTCCACGTTGAGGTGGTAGTCCACTATTGGAACTCCCTTTTAATAATGGAAGGAAAAAAGATTATGAAGAGTACCATCAGTATTTCAATTATTAAAGAGTCTCAAATAAAATCCAGGAGATCCATCCAAATAGAGTTTCATGGTACATCTGCGCAGTAAACCTACATCAGTGATCTACACAACTGTTTTACTCTTACACCCCTATACAAAAGAGTTGCACCTTACACCTATGCAGGGGTCCTACACCAACACCACCTTTCGACCAGATCCCCTCCATGCTTATAAATAGGACCCTTATGCTCCGTATTTCACAACTAAAAAACTGGAAGAACCCCCTAGAGCTCTCATTGCACAACACCTTTGCTCAGGTCCCCTAAATTTTCCCAGGTAGCTCTTCAAAAAACATGAGAAGAGATAATTAAAAGGTATAAGCAAGACCAGAGTCCCTTTAGGTTTAAAATAAAAAACACTTGTTTGAGGAACATTCTTTGACAATAATAGGTCACCTATGTGAGGACCTTTCCTTAATAAAATACCTATGTGAAAATCTTCCAAGGACATAAGTGGAGACTAGGGTACCTAAATTAAGGGTTCATACAAGTGTTGTACCCCAGTAGTCCATTTTCCCAAGGCATATTCATCTTACACAACCCTTTTCCCCTATGTGAATCTTTTTCAGTTCCTCCTAGGACCAATGTAGCACACCTGCACAACACACCTTTGCAACACACATGTGCAGCACACCTGTGTGGAACACCTAAACCAAGGACCTATGTGAGAAAACCTTTAATCCCTCTTCAAAACCACCCATGGAAGGGCCTCTCCTTCCTTGGATCCCTTGTCTCAAATGGACTAATTTGAAACCTCCAATAAGACCTCTTGATTTACAAAACCTTGGGGATGACATATATGTGTGTCTCCCATTTGGATTTGGATTTCTATGGTTAGAGGTTTCCTAAACTTATCCTACCAGAGGGTAAGGATCATCGAGAGGTCTGTATATTTGGATATCTATGGTCACATAGACCCTTTCCCTAAGGACAGTGTTGATGAGTTCCTGATATCATATTCTGGTTATTGGACTCTGTACGTACCTTCTATTCTCTAATATCTGAAGCCTCTGGTCCATAACAAATAGGGTTAGGATCATTATTACATTTCCTTTTGACATATGTCATCCTCTTACCTCACTATGCGACCAATTTTAGGGAAATCATTCTGGAGTAAGCCTCTATCCTTTCATGTAGTAGGTTTCAGTCTTGTTTCTCTCTACCTCTATCACCTTAAATCCTTCCTTACATTTGAACCCATTTCCAATGTAAACTGAAGACAAGGAAGGTTCGTTGCTTCATCCTCTTCCATATTTTCCATGGCCTCTTCCACTAGTAGAGGATAAAGCATGTGAGTTTTATTGAATCTTTCACATTCTCTCATTTATCACAACATGCATGAATTGTGTGGACTTAGAAGTTTTTAATTATCACAACATCCACACAATCTACCTAAATTAATGAAATAAGATAACTCTGATTCCCACCATAATAGGGATACGTAGGTAGCCTTTCTGTGGCCCGATCTCCATATCATCTCTTCTATGAAATGATAAATCATATCTCCTAAATATGGTCATCCTTATCAGGAGTAATCCACAATCCTAATTACATTAATTATGGTATCCTTCTTAGGAGTAATCTCTAAATTTATCCCCCTAAACCTCCATGAGTTATGAAATCTCTTATAAACATTGTTACAAGGGAATCCTCTTTAGTAGTAAGCCCCAAACTATTATTTTCCAAGGGCCATACTCCCCTACGAGTCTTACCAAACTATGTGGGCTTTGATTCCCATCTAAGTGGTATATATAGGAATCCTCCCTGAGGTTCAAACCCAACATACCAAATCAACCTAGTTTTCTCTAGGCCATATCCCCATCAGGGTTTAATTCAACTTGGAATCTCATATATCTTCCAAGTTCCTTGAGCTTCTTAGGTATAAGTCTCACACTAAGATTGGACTAGGCATACTCTATCTATATGTCCTTAACACATGATGTTAAACTGTATGGTTGAATCCTTATCACAAGACCTTAAAATGTATGATGTGTTCTATTAAGTGGTACTGAACAACATGGGTTTTTATTCCTTTCATGAGGATACGTAGTAAACCATTTATGGGTTCAATCCTAACATCAAAACAACTTCCATCTCCCTATATTATGAAAAAAATCATAGAAATATTCCATCTCCTTGGATGATGATAAAATCCAGAGAAAATTTTGTCTACCTGGATGATAATAAATTTTAGAGCACCCAACTGAGTGGCCTAAAAACTAGCATTGTCATAATAACAACCAAAGAATTTATAATTAGTATATGAGAATATACGATTGATGAAAAACCATGTATTTATATGGATATCTCTATTGATGATGAAACTTGGATAAATGCAGATGATTCTAAATTCCATACATGATCAAAAATATATTTGTAATATTGGGATGACTTACTTCATACTTGGGAATTATTGATGGATTCACGAACATATCTTAAATCTATAATAGATTCCCAGAGTAGGAAATAATTCCCCCAAAAAGGGTGTGATGAGCCTGACCTCCCATCCTCTCGACCAATGTGAGTTCTTAAGAGCCATGGTTCAAAATACCTAATGAACACTTGCCTTTGTAAAATAGGTCCCTTTTGATACAAAACTATTTGGGGTTTCTATTTCAATAAACAGATCCATTGGAAACTGTTCGGAAATAGCGATTCGTAACCAGAACACACATTTTGAGGGAAACAAAAAATGGTGAACCCGGTGTGAATCTTTAACTAAGATGATAATGTTACCCATCTGTCAAGCCCCTATAAATTGATAAAAGAGGTCCATACAGGGCAATCAATAATGCACGTGTTCATCAAAAAGATAAAACTTCAATAAGGTTTACTTTTTCAATCCTATCATATATACAGGAACATACTTTTCAGAACACCCTTTAATACAAATGGATTCCATAATGTTTACACCCATGAATGCCCCAACTACTTTTCAAGATGGATCCTCATATACATGAAGGACTCTCTCAACAACCCTGCATATTCAAAACTAGGTCTCTAATGTTCTGGTCTGAGAGTACCATTAACATGGTACCATACCAACCTTGGAGGCTACCTAATAAGACCTCTAGATCAAGAATCACCTTCATTCATCCAGCCAATGATGACCAGTGATCAAGAAGAAGACAGTGATGACCACCATCTTCAACTATTTCAAGATATTATCCCCAGAACACAACCACCAATCACTCCCATATTTCATAAAGGTGGATCAGGAGTCCATTTCTAACATTATCCCAAAGACATAGGAGACCTAAATGGATCCTTCCAACCATCATCACCGCCAACACTGTGTGGTAGTGAACCCTCAACATGATGATGGTGTCTCCTTTGACCGTCTGACCCAGGTCCCTCAAACTCGGGCATGAAAGATGGACCACCAAGGACAAAAACCATCTAATAGGGAGAAAAGTTCTTACCTTTTCACCTTTCTTAGATTCCGACCAACTCAATTTGGTGGAAAATTGAGATTAGGAACATACACCCATCCACCTTCATTCCGCCAGTTAGCAGACTCGCCTGGAGGCACCCAAACAATCCCTCTATTCAAATTCAGTGGAGTACCATGAGCAGGAATAAACACTTTCTTACAACCATAAAGCCTTCCATCAGTATCATCTAACAGTGTTCAAAGAATCCCTCCAACCTACTATGGTGGTTGCCTATAAGTAGAAACAAACACCTTCTTGTACCCATCAAGTCTATCAACAGTCTCATTTAGCACCACTCAGAGAATTCATTTAGAAAGATCCAATGACAAGATGGGGGTAGACTCAATTCTCTTCCACACACACAAGTACTACTAGTATCATTTGGAAGGAAAGGGGGGATATGAGAAGGTAAATAAACCTACTCCAGATATTAAATGAATGTATATTCCCATTCATGTCACTAAAGTCACCAAGTACATCCTGGAAATGATGAAAGGGAAGACACAAATTCCTACCCATATACTAGAAACTTACCATAATATCATAACAGAGGAAACCGAAATACTTGAGGGATTGACACATAAATATTTCCTATTACCTAGGCTGGATCATCATCATGTCACCCTAGAGTAGATACATACCTATGTTCCTATCCAGTAATGTCATGGGGCATACTCCCCTACATCATATAGACAACCAGATCAGGAATATACACTCATTCCAACTGAAGATAATTGGCCTATTCTAACAGCCACTCTAAGGAAGGTAAATAAACCTACCGATGACAACCACTTCTCCCAGCAAGTGGCCTCAAATTCTTGTAATAAATCATCCAAAAATAAGTATTATCAAACATATCTAGAAAATCAAGAGCCAATATGTGATTTGGATATGCTCAATTTGGGAGTTCTTGAAGCCCTCAGACATTTATCTATTGTAGTTCAAGATCCTACCCTCCCATTACTAAATTATGGGAGCAGGAGTAGTAATTCTGGAGGTCCTCATCAAATACTTCACCATGAAGGCTTGATTCATGGAAAAAATTTTCTCAATCTTGAGAGCCTATCTCTTGATGAGATCCATGACAACCCTTTGTATGGATAGAAGACCAAGGAGAAAAAGGATTTATCCCTTGCTATAATCCACCATGGTGGTCCTACCCATGATATAATTCACTATAAAAGTTTTCTCCATTGTAGTGATTCACATTGTCAAGATAATTCTATGATGGGAAATGTAGTGACAATAAAGCCCTCTTATGATGAGGAACGTGAAAACACAGGGCTAGTAATGTCTGAGGCCTTATCACTAGAAGGAAAAATACTTTCTCAACTGGAAGATATCTCAATGAGATGATCATTTTCAAAACGACCCTTGGGTCACTTCCCTTTCAGTGTAATAGATGAACTCTCTACTGATCTAGTTGAGTCTGATAAAGTGGTAGGAAAACACAAACTTTGGTATGATCAAGTAGATAAACCTCTGGAAAAAGATTAAGAGGATATGTTAAACATGAGTAAACAAGTGGCTATGGGTGAAATACGAGTCATGTTCTATCCTTTGTCCACCTCTCAATACAACATTACAGAGATGTTGGTAGAAGATTGTATTCATGATATCAGCCTCAACGTATGGAATACTCTTCATCATCTAAAAGTCAAAGTGTTATTTTATGATGAATATCAAAGTCATTTAAAGCTAATAGAAGGGTTACAATGAAAAATTGACTTGGAATCTATCATGGATTCCCAACATACAAAGATTTAGAAACACCATGGATCCATTCAATGTGTATGCTTCAATGAATTGATGAGTTTGTGACGATTAATCAAAGATACCTCATCTGGTGTTCATATCATTAGATGGAGTGCACATAGAGAATTTCATTATACTTCATTCCAAATACAACAAAGCCTTCCAAAAGTGGTCTTATTCAATTTTATCACCCCAAGCCAACTACAAAAAATGAATTATATTCATGATCAAATAGAGGCTCAGCAAGAACATGCCTTGAATGACTTCCTCCAAAGTTATGAATAAATAGAGAAAGCTGTTGAGATACTTTTGCATCAAGCATCTGAGAACATCGAGCAAGCCTCCCACTTAGAGGATATTATCCATCAGATTGAGAAATTTTCTGAAAGAACACAATGGACTTCCAAAGTAAGAAATTTAAGTGATTTTTGGATAATTAACCCAACCAAAGTTTGGGCCAGAATTCACAAAAATCAGAAGAGAAGATGCACTGATATCATCTATAGTAGTTTAGGATCTACCCTATCTCACAGGGTTGGGAGATTTTTTAACCCAACACATAAAGTCAACAAACATAGCCCAAAGGATTGAGAGAGAAGAAAAAGAACAACCCCAACATATAGGGCTGTGATATTTTTCACATTCACAATCCCCTCCCTAGAGTAATTCAGTTTTCTACTGATTAGGTAATAAGATGAAAAATGAATGTAGAAATGAACTATCAGATCATTCCCTTTAGGTTATTGTCTTCCAAACAGTTTTTGAGGAACTAACTAAGAGGATGACGAGGTCCTGAGATGGGATCAGAAGAAGGTGATCTCACAGAGATGCCAACAGAATGTTAGAAATGCATGATGCGTCAGTGAATTTCATCAATCATGCCATTGAATATTGTCCAGAAAATGAATCCAGTTCAGCGGAGTCAGAGGATGAGGTTCTTGTTCATCATGTGGTACACACCAAAGTAAATGAAGGAGGTGTGCGTACCCAAAATCAGAGTCTTATTCATAATTTAGGTGTCCTCTCGAATACTCAACTTCCACCTCTTTGAAAGGCACCTAATAAGGGAAAAGGTAAAGGTCTGACCATGTCTCTCCTTCCACCTGGATAAGGTCAATATATTTTGCTTGAGGAAATATTTTCTCATCAATAAGAGGAAATGAGAGGGTTGAGAAGACTCAATGAAGAGTTAATATGAGGCAATCTTCCTACCAGATATTCTCTTTAGAAAAATCCCCAACTAGAAATTCTAATTAGAACACATTAATCAAGGGAGTTTGTTGCAATAACTGAGGCAGATCAAGATTTCCCTCGGTTAAAGGATCATCCTTATAGGCTCGTCTCCATTGGTTATCCAAGGAAAATACTAAAAGAACCTAAACTGGTGGTCCTTCTAGCCACCGCACTAGTTCAAGCTCTATCCTCCACACATATTCAAGCCCCGTCTCAGCCAGATATTCCTCAAATGCTTATAAACACCATTGAATTGTTAAAAACTTGATTGGAAGCTATGAAAAGATGGTGTTCACTGGGTCAACTGGAAAAGAAGTCTTATTCCTAATGGGTAGATCTGAATCCTCCTCCACCAAACTTTTAGAATCCTACATTCCTGATTTTTAATGGCTCGGATGATCTGGAGGAGCACTTGATTCATTTTCTCTCTCTCTATGATCCCATGATGGGGAACCCTAAGCAACAGGAAGTAGTAAAACTTATATGCTTCATAAAATCATTATAGGGTACAACCTTTGTATAGTGTACAAGTTTGTAGTCTCGATCAATTACGGGATCAGAATATATTAATCATAAGTTCCTATTCTAGTTCAGCTCAATTTTGCAGATGACAACAGTCTTTGATCTCACAAACTGTAAGAAAAGAGAGAATGAAAGAGTCTCAAACTTCATTTCTTAGTGGAAAGGATTTAATTCCTCTTTAAAACAAAAACTCCCTAAATAATAAATGTTTCATATATATGCAAAAAATCACTATGATGAGTTGCATACACCATTAATTCATGTTAAATACACAGGTGGGTTTCGAGATCTGGCCGAAATTTTTCAACAGTTATAAAACACCATCATAGTGACCAAATCCAAATATCAAATGATCCCATCAACTCAGGGAAGGAGAACAGGAAAGGCATAGGCTGATATAATTACACTTAAGCATACCCCTATACCTTCTCCTACCTCAAAGCTTGTGTCATACCATATAATCTCACCTCTTTAGTGTCAACAGCAATGACCGAATCGTCAGGATGATCAATAAGATCAGAGGCAGAAACAGTTTGAGGAATTAAAAAACATGGTCTGTTCTTTTCAAAATGACCAAGTCCCTGACTACTTTATCTAATCTTTGTAAAAAAAACTTAGTTTAGTTTCCAAGGCCAAAAAAACCTAACAAAGATGGATATGGGGACCTCTAAAACTATTTTCCATTCCATAAAATGTTAGGGAACCCCATCCAAGAGTGTTTTGTTTTTAAAAACCTTCCATAAAGAATGGTGGACTCTGGGAAAGTGAAGTTGAAAAATTCACTAGCCTAGGTAGCATGTGTTAATAATATAGATCTAGAGGATGAAGGAAATTGGGAGTAAGTAAAAATGTAATAATTCATATAAGTTTGGTGATTGATGGTTAGGAAAACAATAGACCGAACTCATTCTATTCTACCAACATAGTTTAAAGAGCAGATTGTGCCTCCTTTCACTTCCTCTATAGAAAATTCAGCTTCATCAAAAGATCAGTCCACTAAAGGCCAGTCCTTAAAGAAGCAACATGGACAGAACGATTAAGAGATTATAGAATAAGATGAGTTCATATCAAGGAAACATTTATACTTTACCTTGGTGGATTTCATGCCAACCATCTCAAAAGAACGGGAATCACCCCACCAAATGGAACAACAAGAATCAACCTGTCAGGAAGAATCTTAATCAGATGAGGAGTTGATCTTCAACTTCATTAACATTTTTCACTTAATTGATCCCAATGTGAATGATTATTCTGATTATGAACCTGCATTCCCCACACTTTATTGGGGAACTAGGGGAAGAGGTCATCAGGGTCGATGATATAGGGGAAAACATGGTTTTTCTAGAAGCCACTACTCTAACCACACCCCTTATCAAACTATTTATGAAAAAGAAACCCATGGGAGATCCCTCTAGTGGGCTTAGAAAGAACAAGGGTACTCCCCCACACTTGAAAAGGTCTTCCCTGACATGATTATCTAGGAATATTGGTTATAGGATATTCTAAAACCTTCTTGGTGAGTGGGAAGACCTAGCTGGCCTAATACATGAAGAGTAGAATCACTTCCAACTTATGTCCCAAAAGGATGGTCCATACACATCAGGAACACCAGATCCCAGAGCACCTACGAAATATAATATCAATGGTGGGAAACTCAGACCTCTATTTCAAAAGTATGATGTTTTGAAGCAATTATCTCAAATACCTTCCATGTTATCAATCCTAGATGCACTGAATCTGTCAAAAGATCTCTAGGAATCACTTATTGAGGCTTTGTCAAGCCATCAAGAGTTTGAATTTGAGGTCACTCCCACTAAAGTTTACCATATAGAGAATGATTCAAAATAATTACATGTAATTTTATCATTCATAGACTAGGATGAGGATGTTGTTATACAAGGATACCTTAGGACCCTATATATCTCTGATAGGATTAATGACATTGATATCTAATGACCCTTTATTGAAAATGGATCACAAGTCAACCTCATTCCAGTCCAGAAACTTCACCAGGTGGGTCTCACTGAATCCCATTTTTCTCCCTCCACTATGATGTTATAGGGATATGAAAAGAAAGATCAAGAACCTCTTGGTGATATTACACTCAAAACTCAATTTGGGGATCTTTTTTCTAATGCAGAGTTCATGGTTGTCTGACACGTTACAAGTTTTCATGTTTTTATCGGAAGACCTTGGCTATATCATCATGTGACCATTCCATCATTGTATAAACAATGTCCCAAATATTGAATTAATGGTCAAATTGGGACATTTCATTGTGATAAGACCCTATTTAAATCTTGGGAATCTCAATACATTGATGCAGAGTTCTATCAAAAAGGTAAAAAATGGTCCATGGAAGATGATGTTATAAGAACCAATGCCTCAAATGGTCTGGAGAAGATCCCATATAACCCGTTCAAGCATATCAATGAAAATTTTGTGATAAACTTTAATCAAATTGAAAGGGTGAGACCAAATACAAGAATTAATTCAGTGGATTCTATTATGTTAGTTGTTTCAATTGAACTTGATGGTACAGGAGATGTCATTGACTCTCTAAGTGATAATGAAAGCCTAAATGAAGATGTCTTCATTTCATCCATAGAGATTCAGCAAGTATCATCTTCATTATCCATGCTATAAAAACATGGAACACTCAAATAAATAGATAGATATGTCGATTTTCAATCCTTCATCTTCTCTTTAGATATTCAAAATGACCCTTCTTCGTTAGTTGATCCGAAAATGGTTGCCTCCTCTTCTAGATATCCAAATACCGGCGCCTCCCCTAGATCTAAATATCTTGATTCATCACCGACCCTCCAAGTAGAGGCATAAAAAGTGACACATGAGACAGGGGAATAATAAAAAGATATCAAGGACTCCCCTCTAGCATTTGAGGAAGGCATCTCCACCACTACGCATGAACTCAGAGAAATAAATCTTGGTACAGATGAAGATCCATGACCCACTATGATTAGTGCATCCATGACTCTATAAGAACAAGAGTTTTATGATTCCTTTCTGAAGCAACACTAAGATGTGTTTTCTTGGAATTATACATAAATTCTAGACCATGAACTTGAAGTGGATAGTCATCATTTGGGTTTTCCCGAAGAGCATCAAGAATACAACCAGGTAGAGATGAGAACACACCCAACTCACACCTCCAAAATTAAGGCTAATGTTGGAAAGATTATTAAGAATGACTTCATTAGAGAAGTATAATATCCAAAATGGATAGATAATATTTTCCAAGTGAAAAATATGAATGGAAAAATTATAGTTTTCATTGATTTTATAGATCTCAGCCGGCATTGTCACAAATATGACTTCCTGGTTCCAATCACAAAACAATTGATTGATGTAATAGTTGGATATGAAGAACTATCATTCATGAATGGATACCCTAGGTATAATCAAATATAGATGTCTGAAAAAGATGAGGAATCCATAGAACTCAAAGCACCTCAAGGCATATTATACTATCGGGTAATGACCTTTGTCTTGACGAATGATGGTTCCACATATCAACGTGCAATGAATCACATATTGAAACCCTTCTTGGGAAAGTTTTTAAAATGCAACATTGATGATCTAGTGGTCAAATCCTAAAAATTCTTTGATCACCAGGATGACTTCGAAATAATTTTCAGCAATCTTCAATAACATAATCTTAAGATGAACCCCTTGAAATGTGATTTAGGAGTAACCTCAAGAAAATTCCTCATTTTTGTTGTATTTAATCGGGACATTGAAGTAGATCTAGAGAAGAATAAATATATCCTTAGCATGTCACATCCTTGAAACTTGAAAGAGTTAAGCAGAATTCAAGGACACTTGGCCTATATCTGGCACTATATATCCAATCTAACAGGAAAGTGATTTCCCTTAACCAAATTGATGAAGAAAGGGGTCACATATAATGGAACAATGATTTACAAGAGAAATTTGATACCCTCAAGAAATACCTCTTGATCTCACTGACATTGATTCCATATTTTGAAGGAAATCCACTCATTCTTTATGTGATAGCATTATAGTGATCACTAGGATGATTCCTTATACAAAATAATGATGTCAGGAATGAGAAAACCTTTATTATATCATTAGAACCATTCTCGACATAGAGACTTTATATTAAAATATTTAGAAAAGTAGTCTGGCCTTAATATTAGCAGTTCAGAAGCTGAGGTACTATCCACAACAATATGAGGTCCACTTGTTATCTTGCAATAACCCACTCAAATTTATCCTCAGTTGTCCTATGTTGATAAGACGTATGGCATGATTGGAATTTATTCTGTAGCAGTTTGATATAAAGTTCATGCTTCAAAAATTAGTAAAAGGCCAAGCCTTGGTTGACTTCCTTACTTAACACCCATATGTAGATGAGAAGTCATTAAATACTAAGATTTATGATGTAGAAATCTTCTCTATTTACGATACTCCCCGAATATGGGAAAAATAATTTGATGGTGCTTTGAGAAGTCCAATAGGGAAGAGAATGGAAAACCCTAAGATCAATAATGTTGGGTTTTTAATTGTACATATCTCTCTAGAAAAGGAAGTGCTTTTATATTCCTTCTTGTTATCAGAAGGTAGTACCAAGAATGAGGAAGAATATTAGGAACTCATTGCTGGACTGGAATTGTCTTTCCAAGGACCAGTGAATCACCTAGTAGTGAAGGGTGATTCAGAATTGGTAATCAAAAAGATCAGTAGGGATTACATTTTCAGAAAAGAAGATATAATCCCCTTGTGTGATTTTGTCCGAGGGTTAATGGGAAAATTTACATCAGATCCAACATTGTATTATGTCCCATGACCACAAAATTATCAGGCTGGTGCATTGGAAAATGCAGCCACAAACCTGGTAGATTCAAACTAGGATGAAAAAATCATCATCATTGCTCATCGTCATGTGGTTTCACCTTTTTTGAAATCAGAATAGAGCAAATCAATGAAATAAGCCCCATTACCAAGTCCTATGGTCCTACCACAGGATAAATGAAACCTATCATGGAATATCTCTAAGACATAGTACTTCCATAGAATAAAGTTGTAAGAGAGAAGATCTAGAGACGAGTAGTTAATTTAACTCTTTATGATGGACAAAATCACTAGAAGATCCTTTATAAGTGAGGATTCAATTGAATTCTCCTCAGATGCATAGATGGGGAAGAAATTGCGGCTATCATGAAAGAAGTACATGTAGGAGCCCGTGATGCCCACCAATCAAGGTATAAGATTTCTGATCAAATCCAAATACTTGGATAATTATACACTTCAATGATGTAGGATTGCCTATATTTCACTAAGAAGTGTCATCCCTACCATGTTTATGAAAATTTCATCCATCAACCCCCATATTTACTAAATACATCCAAATACTCCATGATATTTTCTATATGGGGAATGGATATAGTAGGACCTTATCCTATAGCTACGTCTAAGCAGTTTAAGTGTATCCTTACTGCTACTAATTTCTACTAGATTTGGTATTCATCACAACATATTGATGGAAAATGGCACCAATTTCTATTATGCTGAGGTAAATAAGATATATCAAGAACACAATATCAAATCCAACCATTCAACTTGCTATCATGCAGTGACCAATGGAAAAATAGAGGATTTCAACAAGACTATCAAATATAATCCAGAAGATGGTGGATAAAGGTAAGAAATCTTGGTCTGATAAACTATTTCATGCCTTATGGGAACCATAATACCACCCATACTGCCACACGGTCAACCCCGTACTCATTGGTATATGTAACATACGTCGTTCTTTCCATTGATGTTCAGTTTCCATCACTCATAGTTTCCATCTATGATCAATTATCCAAAGATGATACATACCATAAATGACTAGATGAGTTAGAGAAATTGTGAAGAAAGATATTGAACACCTTGAATAACTTTGAATTCTATTAGAATTTGATAGAACTAGCCCTTAACAAGAAGGTCCACCTTCACTCATTCATTCAAGGTGAGTTGGTTTTGGTCCTTAGGAATCCAATGATACTGGGAAAGAAGCATCCAAATATTGATCTAAAGTTTGAAGGACCTTACTCCATACATAAGGTATACTCTAATGGACATTATTCCTTAATCTCAATGGATGGATAACTCATTACAAATCCAACCAATTAAAGGTTCCTAAAGAAGTACTTTTTGTAATCACATAGAGCGCGTCCTAGTTGTATGATGTTAAAATATATAATGACCATCATTATAATTGTAGGACGTTAAACTTTATTTCACCATATACATCAATGATGTATGACATTAAACTACATAGCATCATAATCCATTTCACATGATGATAAACTAAACAACATGAGGTCTTAGTCTCATGACCTAAAACTGAAAAACACCATTTTTCCTCACCACATGAAATTAAATTGTATAGTTGACATCTACCTCACTTGAAATTAATAAATAACCAAAGATTCCATGAGTAGAAATTCCTTGTGGTCCCTTAAAATATGAGTAAATTTCATACTTGAGCATCACTCACATCATTGAAACTCCCTAGTGGAACTTGAGCCCCATTCCTTTCTTATGGTTGGATCAGACCCACATGAGTAATCATATCTCAAGAAATACGAGTTTCTTGATTCTCATTCCAAAGAGATATGTAGTGATTCTTGGATCTCCAATATTGGGTCTATCCATGATATAAAAAAATCCTTTTCATTCCTATGTGTATGAATCAAATATGCACTAGTAATATATCACCAATAACTACGTGTGACTTGATTCTCATTCCAATGAGATACATAGTGATGCCAGGATTTCCAATCTTGGGTCCATATGCAACCATAAAAGAAAAAAATTCCCCTTTCCCTGTATATGATCCAATTCTATAATAAGAACTTTTCCATAACATATAGATTGATTATCATACCATATTGTATCTTGGGCCTAACCATTATTTTAGAAAGTATTAAATCCCCCATTTCTCACAACAAAATTTAGTTGGTATGGGGAACCATCTTTAAGAACTATATGTAGCTTGATTCTTGCCTCAACAAGATACGTAACTCGGGTCCTATCCCCTAGCCCAACTACAATGTATTTCCATTTTTCATGTTGGTTCATCCTATTACCTTACCGTATGATATTAAACTTCATGTAATTTGAAAAACTATGTGTGGATTGATTCTCAATATATTGAGATACATAGTGATGCCCGAATTTCCAATCTTGGGTCCATCCCAAATTTTGGAAAAGAACCCCCATTCTTTTACTTCTTATGCATGAATCAGATCTATATAGAGATCCTATCAAGAACTACGTGATTCTTGATTATTACCTCTATGAGATATGTTGTGATTCCTAGACTTTCACTCTTGGGATCAATCACAATGTTTTCATCACTTTACATTAATTCACCTAATGTCTTTACCACATGATGTTAAACTACATGAAATATAAAGAACTACATATGGAATGATTCTTACTCCGACAAGAGACATAGTGATTCCTGGATCCTATATCCCAGACTAACCGCCATTAAAAAAATCTCCCCTCTCCCTATGTATGGACCAAGCATATGTAGGGAGACCAATGGATATAACTATGTGTGTCTTGATTCTTTCCCATACAAGATACATAGTGACACCTGGTTTATATCCCATGGTCTAGCCGCAATATTCCTTTTCACACTAGAATCAGTCATATCCTCACCGCATGATGATAAACTACATGGTTCCTTAAGAACTACATGTGGCTTGATTCTCATCTTGATGAGATACATAATGACATCTAGAGATTTACTCTTGCACCCAGTGACAACATGACATAAATAATGATCCTTTTCTCCCATGTATGAGTCAGATCTAGGTAAAGAGATTCAATATGAGTTCTTATCTTATGTATGAGCCCTTATTTAGGAAACCCCCATTATCCTCCACTTATGAATTCAATTAGGGTGGGGGACCTCTATTTAACAACTACGTGGGGTTTGATTCTCATCCCTATGAGATATGTAGTGATGTCAAGATTTTTAATCATGGTCTTAGTCACTACATGATATGAAAAATTATATATTATCCTATGTATGAATCATATATATATATATAATGATATTTAATACATTTTCTTTCCTTATACATGAATTTATATCTCATAGAATAATGGTTGGTTTGATTCTTTCTCTGAAAAGATACGTAGAAACACTTGGTCCTTATAGCTTAGTACAACAAAAATATTTAATTATTCTTTATATTAGATCCCCTAATGTCATTGTTCAATGATTTTAAACTACACAACATAATGTCCTTGCTGTATGAATTTAAACTGCATAACATAATTTCCTTACCGCACAACTTTAAAATGCATGATACCCAAAGAACTACATATGTATTGATTTTCATCCCATTGAGATACATAGTGAAATCCAAAACTTAGATCCTAGTCCCAGCCACATGATAAAATAAAATTCCCCCTCTCCTGCATATAATTAAAAATCTATGGAGGATCATTTATTTTGGATCCTCTCCTTAATGAGCCCACCAAGGAAACAATAAATATCCAAATTATACATATGAGTCAGATTTATGTAATATATTCTAAACTCATGACCAATATCGATCCAAATAATTCCCTTCTACATTGAACATTACCCCTTTCACATTTTATACACCTAATATTGAATACTCTATAATCTTAATAATATTTCTTCAATTTTTGGGGGTAGAATGTATGATACCTGAGAGCTCTTTTGCGTGATTATGAAGTACGTGCCCCCAGTTGGCCTTGAATTAGTTGATCACATAATGGGATTTTCAGCCAAAGTATTCCATTGTTTAGATATACAGCGTATTCCCAAGCTGGCCCTGCATAATACAACCCACATAACTATTTTTTCAAATAGCAATAACTTCATTCTGGAGAGAAGCCTCTTTTCTCCCTCAATGATTTGATAATGGTATTTAGGAACCTGTAGTTCAAAGTAGTCATCCTTTGTATATTTTTCCCATATCCTTTCTTTCAACCTAAATGTCTCTAAGACCACGGTTAACACTTTTCCCCTATCATTTGTTCAAAGAATATTAGAATAACTTTGGGTCATTTGACCACATATCATTCATTTTTTCCATAATATTTTGGTCCTAATCATATGACCTAAAACTACAGGCACCATATTTCATGCACTTGGGTTAGACCTTCGTAGAGAACATATTCCCTCAATTCTTGGGAAATTATGACTTGAGATACCCGTTATGTGATCATACACTTTTCTCTATAATCCAAAAATTGTGCTTGGAAATATCAGAATCTCTATAAAATTTCATCAGCTTTTAGAAACTGAATGTCAGAATTATTGATATGTCTTTTACCTGACTATATCGTACATTCCCTAGTTGGTCTTGCATCAATTTCTCACACAACGGGCCTATCATCCAAAGTATTCCACTATTTGGCTATACAACAAATTCCCTAGCTGGCCTTGCATAATACAACCCCCATAAAAAGTTTTTCAAATAGTGGTAACTTCATTCTTGGAGGAGACCTACTCTAATTACACTATCCCTTTTTCCAATATCACTCTTCAAATTTAGAACTCCCAAAAACATATCATAAGACTCACTCCTACCATTCATGAATATAGAAGTATATTTCTAGAAAAATTAAAGATAAATGGAGAACTATAAAATGTTTGGATGAAGATAAAGATCTTAAATCAAAGAACCTAATGTCATTTATAAATGAATTGAAACTGTTCAACATAATGTCCTTCCTAAATGACTTGAAACTACATAACATAATGTCTTTACTGTATGACTCGAAACTTCACAACAATATGGCCTTGCTACATGACTTGAAACTACACAACCCTCTAACGTGCTTTCTGCATGACTTTAAACTGAACAACATAATATCATAAAGATCCTTTCATAAAACATTTACCCTCCTTCTCACAAAAAATTCATGTAAGAGTATTTTCCTATTCATTTCCTATGTAGGAACAGGTGATTCCTTTATTCTCATACGTCTTCCCTTAGAAAATCCATCCACTTGGGCCTGGAGACATCCAAATCTGAAGCGTTCTTTTTTCATCAGTAATAGAATTTCATAATTCATAAAATATCATTTACCTAACCATGAAGTACATTCCACGGTTATCCTTGCATAAATTTCCCACATAATGGGTTTTTTATCCTATGGATGTCGCTATTTGACTATGTAGTATGTGCCCTAGTTGGACTTGTATAAAATATCCCTCTTAATGGGGTTTTCAACCAATGGTAACTTTGTTCTTAGGAAGAAACATTCTCTATTTTTAAATATAATTTGGATTTTTAATTCAAAAAATTGTCCCAAGATTTTCTTTAGAAGTATCTAAAGATTTTTAGAAAATTTCTACCCGTCAAGCCTTATTTGGGTTCTAATTTTAAAATTTATGGTCAAATCTATTCAACCTAAAATACTTGTTTTATTAGTCCAAAATGCACGACTTTAAAATTCCCACCAAAAAGAGACATAGAACTCACCAGGTTGAAACCATACAACGGGAACCCAAGAAAAAATCCAAAATGCGCTCACTAGGTTCCTTGGCTTAAAAAAATTAAAGGTCCCCGCATCCCTATCATTGTAATTATTATTATCCAAAATTAATAAATAATTCTAATAAAATTAGATTTTACTTTATGATTATATGATTAAAGCAAAGATGAAAACATATATAATTATAGACAAAATCCTTTTCATTTATGTAGAAAAATTAGAGGAACATCAACATAATGGAGTCTCTCTTTCTTATATTACAAGAGGATTTTAGAATGACACTTCATTTGTTGAATAGCCTCCTAATCTCTATCTACCACTTGTTGATGCTTAGTCATCCTACCAGCTTCAGTCTCTTTGGATTTGTGAAGCTCTTCCATGGAAGCCACAATATTAGTTACACCTTTTAGTTTGGGCTTCTTCTAATGATTGATGGAGTTGTACAAGTCCCTCTTGAGTAGTATAAAAATATTTCTAAAGGTGCAACACCTCTTGCTGAAAGAATGACACTTCAATTGTCTACTCCTTAATTTTCCACCTGAAGTCTAAAAACATTGCATTATGGTTGGCATCTTCATGGGTCTCTATGGCCTGAAAACCCTCAACATTAGTAAGTAATTTGGCCTTTATAAGGTCTTACCAAATTTTATGCTCTTACTCCCACCGGTGAATAGTATACTTCACCGCTTGAAAAATTGGATGATAATCAAAACAACCAAATCCCATTATGCTAAAAAATGCTGGAAGTCAGAAAAAATGTGAGGGAATCTCTTCCAAAGGAATTTTAGAGATCATTTTCCAAATGATTCTCTATGTATTTCCATGCATTATACTAAGAGAAACCTGCATATCTAAGTCCGAATCAGAGTCACTTCTATGATTCAGGATGTATTTTGGAATCAAAGAACTCAAGGAAGTGTGTTTCTCTGCTCTATTTGAAGTAGTGGATTTCTCACCTTCCATTGTTAGTTGATTTAATGCATAAGACTAACCTTTAGACCTAGTTGTAAAAGTTTATAATCATAAATGATGAATCAAAATCATTGTTAGCATCAAGGGGTAGTAGGAATGGACCATTATCAAGACAATTAGTGATTTTTACCCAATAATAAGTCAAATTATTTGGTAGATTCTTCCCAAATATTCCTAGTTTCAAAAGTCTGAATAGGAACCTATTAGGGAGGGGCACTCTAGTGAGCTTGTTCTTCCACTGTGAGCAAAGGATATGGAGTATCTCTTGATACTATATTCTCAATCAGTATTTCTTTAATGTCATTAGATATTGTATTTAGTGGAAGTCCTAATTATTGAAAGGATTTTTCAACATTCTCTATAGAAAAAGCTATATAAGATGATCTTTAATGTGAAATATCAGATAAAAGAACAACTATGTATGAAAAATGAAAGAACGAGAAAAATCACGTCCTTTTAGTTCATTATGAAAGTCCTCAAACTCATTTATGGAACCACGAATATCAATGTATGAATTAAGAGCACCCAGCATTTCAGTGTATACATCTTTTTATATCACACCATCCTCACCATTTAAGGTATCCCAAAAATGTTGATCAAGACTCGCATTGTCTCCACTGATATTTATCACTATTAGATCTTCAACAGGGATGATGTTTTGAGGCCTTTATGAGTTAGGATCAACACTGACACCTTCCTTAGACTACCCAGGATCCTTATTTCTCCCTTCTGGAGAAATAACAGTATCGGTATTTATCACCACATGGTCCTTTGGTGTAGGCAACATGTATGAGATATTATGAGAAGAGAAATGTTAGAAATATAATATGATACACAAAATAAGTGCATATGAAATTACCACAAACATATTCCTTTACTATATAAGAAAGATCAGGCACATCTTCACCCTTTGACGCTTCACCTGTCTAGGTGAAAGATTTATCAGCACCAATCTATACATCCCTTAGGGTGTCCTTCTCATTCCTTGAAGGACCAGTACCAGATCCTTTAAGGGATGAAAGTGATGTAGATTCTACAAAAAGATTAACATGATCATCAAAGTGTGTCAAGAAAGTCATAATACAAGATGGTAGTACAAATACTCACTTTGACATACTCATCAAACCAACTTTAATGCTCTCTTTCTCTTTATTTCATAAGATAGTAGAGGGATTTTTCTACTCTCCTTAATAGAGGAGACCTGAGGAAATGGTTGAGTAATTTATATTGACATCACCTCTATCATGGTCCTCTCATTAGGAGAGAGTTATAGGGATATGAGGTCCTCATTCACCGTCTCAATAGGGGTAACCATATGCCCTTATTTCAGTGATTCAAGATCCTTCGCTACCACTTATCCTTATATTATTTCAAACTAAAAAATGAAATCCCATCAAGATTAGTGATGATGTACGAAAGAGTAGATAAGTGAAATAAGAAAAGGTAAATACATCATCTATATTAACATAAAGGTTTCATTCCTCCTCAGGGTGAACAATTACCCATTTGAGTACTCCTCAATACAGCATACTAGATAATCTCATCGAGGTCATGACTCGATCGTTGGATGCATATATGAAATCCTCCATATCACTTATATACTTCTTTACTTCATCTATATTATTATCTAGATGATAATCAAAAGGTGATTTAATATCACCCAATTCTGAAATTTAAAGGCCACACTAGAGAAACTCCCATGCATCCTTGAGATTATGAGTAATGTTTTCCCAATACTGTATTGCTAATCCTCACACATAGTTTGATTTCGATGTGGCAGGCTATAGGGAAAACTCAATGCCCTCATATTGGAAATCTCCTTCAGGCCTTATTTCATCTTCAGAAGAATGAGGGGATGAGACAAGAATCTCCTCCCAATTATGGAAAATAGATCTCCTTGGAACTAGGTTTTTTACCTCCTTAACCTTTGGTCACTTGGTGAAATTTCTAAGAGAACATTTTGAAGGCTATGAAGCTTTTGAAACCTATGAATCATATTTGGTTTTGGACTTCTTGCCCTGCATTCCACGACCAGAAGTTGTCATGGCCTCTACCCGATATGTGCCATTGGTCAACACCCCCTGAGGGTATGCAGCAACCAAGGACTTGTCATATCCGGCCTCTAGTCCGATTGAGGCCTCTAATGGAGGTAGCATGATCAAATGTTTGGATTCCTCCATAGCCATCAGGATCCCTAATTTTTGGGCTACCATTGGGAGATTCTCATGTCTAACATACATTAGGGGGAGGTTTTTTATTTTTGAAGACATTTTAATTGGTGATAAAATCGATATGGGAAATAATACGCACAAATAATCTCACTGTAAATGTGAGTTAGCAATACATTGTCCCTAAATTCCACCATATATTCCCTTGGCTCATAAATCTTTTCCTTACCATCATTGAAAAATGTTCTGGTTAGTGGATTACCTTATGGAAAGAAGATGATGTCTCCAAATACATTCAGTGCCTTCAACACCTCATCGGGCATTAATCTCATAGAATAAATCCATAAGAATTTATAAAAAAATAGGGTAAATCAACTGTTAGAGATCTTACTAGAATTCAGCAGTGAATATGAATTTAAAGGTGCTGAAATCCATCACCATATCACCTAGAATGGTCTTGTAAGTCTAAACAGATCCTTCCCATTATATAAATGCAATATTAAATGATATATTCATTCTAAAATAGGAGCTCCCAAACCAATATACAAATTATATTATAACTTGGATGTAATAATAAATGTCTTTGGCCTCACACTGCCATTAGAATCATGGACTAAGATTAGGTAAATACTTATCCACCTGGAGAAAAATCCATCCAGGTATACCTTTGCATCAATCATAGGATTAACTCTGTAACCCTAATGTTTGTATTAACCTTTCTCTAATGTGGTCGAAAATGTGCCTGAAGCACCCTGATTATCTACAGTAGGGAAAATGGTAGGAAGTCTATAAGTAGTACCCTTCTCTTTCACTGGTTCTAAATAGGCTCCCATATACACTTCTTCATAGACATTAGCCTTGGGACAAGGATCCTTTTTTATTTATGAAAATCCTTCTATATTTTTAATAGATCATGGGCCAAATGGTGGAATCCTCTCAGCATCATCCTATGTTTTATTTGGTGGGATAAATTAAGTATACATTTCCTCAAGAATGAGAGCCCCATAGATTTGTTAGACATCCCACAAACTGATGTCAACTTCTCCATGCATCAAATGAAAAGAATTTGTTTGCAGACTCCATCAGCTCAGTAATTTAGGAATGATATCTATATTCTTGTAAACATAGGTATCCCCTATGAAAATATCCTCATAAATGTGAACATATTGAATCTATTTTCTGAAATTTTCACAAGCTGGCTTACCAAAAACTACCACATCCATTTATGCCTAACTCCCCCTCTAGAGCAGAGATCCCAGTATTATTTCCATCTATGAGATTAATCTATCTTTGAATCATTAAAGTTTGAGTCATAGGAATAAGGAATTTTCTCTATGACATGATCCTTCATTTCAAGAGTACATCCATTGTGATGTAGGATGCATCTAATAGGGATTGTTACTTAATTAATGGGGATAACCTTCACAAAGATGTTGAAACTGGGGATGTTGATGTGTTTCAAAAACCATGTCTTCATGAAATATTTCTTATATGCTAGAATGTGGGAATCTTATAGAATACCATTACCATACAGTTGTATGTAGTGGCTTCATGGATACTCTCATTGAAATGGAATCAAATACTTCTCCAATTCCGGGAGGGTAACATAGAAAATGTCATAGTAATATGGTCCAACCGCTTTCATCATTTCAGTCCAACGCATAACATCTTCCTCAGTGGTAGTAATTAAAGTATCCATTTGAAAACCTGCAAGAAAGAAAATAATTTCTATTATTAAGTTGTAATTTTGACTTTATAAAGTTAAAATTTTAACTTGGAAGAACTCGAGAATTTTTTAAAGGAAAATCCTCAAGTATTTCGACAAGGTACCCCACATAGGTCCTTCGATAAGGTTTCCCACACAGGTCCCTTGATGATATTATTCTTTATAGAATCTTCAACTAGGATCACTCTATGCATGTAAATTTCTCAGGTCGCAATACCTAGAGAAAAATTTGAGAGGACCTTCACGGTTGCACAACATTACATAGATGGTCGAAGGATCTGTGCGACGAAAGAAAAAATCTGAAAGCACGAGTGAAGAAAGAGAAAAAGGAAAGGGGGTATTTATAGGAACCACTATCCTACATTGCTCACATACACCCAATGACCTACACTAAAAAACTATATGAAGTAGCTATGTGAAGAAGCTACGTGATCTAGTGTTGATCCTTCATAATCTTTTCCTCATGAATTTTACCTTAGTACTAGACCCTCCTCTATCATTTTTGGATTCAATTGTAAGGGGTACTTTTTTGACACTCTATTTAAATAAAGGAAGTAAAAAATATTATGAAGAGTACCATTGTTATATTAAGTATCAAGGAGTCTCAAGAAAAATCCAAGAGATCCATCCAAACAAAGATACGTGGTACATTTGTGCCATACACCTATGTCGGGGACCTACGTGGTTGTATTATTACTGTACAAAAAAGAGAAAGATATGAACCTTAGAACTATGTTATGGAACTATGCTGACATTTACTTTCAACTATCCCCCCATCAATAAATACGACCCTTGTGCTCTTCATTTCACAACAGAAAAATTGGAAGAACACCACAGAGCACTCATCGAACAACACCTTCGCTCTGGTCCCCCAAATTTTCATAGGTAACTCTTTAAAGAACAAGAGAAGATATAATTAAAAGGTATAATCAAGACCAAATTACCTTTAAGTTTAAAATAAAAAAGACTTGTTTGAGGACCCTTCTTTCGTAAGAGTAAGTCATATGTGTGAGGCCCTTTCTTTAAGAAAAAACATGCGTGAAAATATTCACAGGACACTAGTGGATACTAGGTTGCTTAAATTAAGGGTTCACCTATGTTTTGAACCCTGGTAGTCCATTTTCCTAAGGAATATCCAGCTCTCAAATCCCTTTTTCCCTTACAAGAATACTTTTTAGTTCCTCCTAGGCCCTGCTTGGAATACCTTCACGACACACCTATATTACACATCTATGAGGAACATCTGCATGACACATCTGTGTGACAAACCTATGCCTAAGACCTATGTGAGCAAACCTTTAATACCTCTTAAAAACAACCCATGGTAGGGCCTCTACGTCCTTGGAAACCTTGTCTCAGGACCAATTTTAAACCTCTACCAAGACATCATAATTTAAAAAACCTTGTGGAAAGGCACATCTGCATGTCTCCCATTTGGATTTGGATTTAAGTGGTCAGAGGTTTCCCTCAATTGTCCTACCAGAGCGTAAGGATGATTAGGGTGTCTCCAGATTTGGATATCTATGGTCATGTAGACTCTTACCCCAAGGAAAATGTTGATGAGTTCCTGATCCTAGATTCTAGGGATATGAATCTACCTATCCCTTATCATCCTTGAGTTTCGGAGCCTATGGTCTGTAGTAGTGAGGGTGAGTATAACACTTGTGTTTCCTTTTAACTTATTCCATCATCCTCCCTCACCACACATCCAATTTTAGGGAAACCATCATGGTGTAATCCCCTACCCTTTTATGTAGGAGGTTGCAGTGTTGCTCCTCTCTACCTCCACCTCCTTCAATCCTTCCTTACATTTAGACCCATGTCTAATGTAAATTGAAGATATGTATGGTTCATTGATTCAACCTCTTCCATGGTTTCCTTGGCCTCTTCCACTAGTGGAATAGAAAACTTGGGTGGTTTTTTGTTTCTTTCACATCCTCTAGATTCTCACAGTGAGCATGACTCACATGGGCTTAGAGGTTTTTAATGATAACAATATCTACAAAATCCACCTGAATTAATGATCTACGAGAACTCTAATTCCCAACATAACTGAGATACGTTGGAAATCTTAGTGAGGCTCGAGCTCCATATCATCTCATCCATGAAATGAGAAAACATATCTCCTTGATCTGGGAATGCATCTCAGGATTAATCCCCAATACTAATTCCCTTAATCAAACCATCCTCCTTAGGATTAATCCCTGAATTAAGACCCCTAAAACTCCATGATTTAAGAAATATCTTAGGGACACTGTTACAAGGGAATAATATTTAGGATTATGCCCCAACCTATTCCTCTCAGAAGACCACACTCCCATGTGAGACTTACCAAAATACGTAGGCTTTGATTCCCATCCAAGTGAAAATATAGGAGGCCTCCCTGAGGTTCAAACCCAACATCCCAAATCAACCCTACTCTCTCTAGTCCATATCCCTGATACATTCTAATTCAATATGGAAGCTCATATCCCTTCCATGTTCCTTGAGATGCCTAGGTGTAAGTCCCACACCCGGATTTGACTAGGCATCTTCCATCATGATCTATCACACCCCGACCTAGTTGATTTATTATTTTTAATTTATTTAATTATTATTTTGAGTTTCAAACAATTTTTCTCTATTGTGCTGTCATCTCACACAGTTAGTGGTAACTGTGTGGTGCCCACACAGATGCTTGAGTGTGTTAGAGTTACAATGCGCGACTTTCATGTGGTTTATAAAACCGTGAAACAAGCGCATAGCTTGACCATGTAAGTGGGCAGTACCACATGGTTCGAACACAGTTTTCTCAACCATGTGTTTAACTGCAGGTGAACCGCACGTGGTTACCTGGTATTCAGAATAAATAAATAAATTAACTAAATGGTAATTAAAATAAAATAAAATAAAATAAGTAAAATAAAATAAAAATAATTTTAGAAAATGGTTAGCAATAAAAATAGTAATAATATTATTCTTAATATTATTGTGATTATTAATATAATAATTATTATTAAGATTCCTTTTATAATGAAATTATTATAATGAATTATTATTATTATTATAGTGTTATTATTATTGTTATTATAGAATTATATATATATATATATATATATATAAATAATTAATAATTGAAACCCAAGGGGGTGTCCCCCCCTCCAAGCGTGTTGTGCACCCGACCCCAGCCTGCTACGCAGGCTGACCTCCCCAGTGCCACTTCCTCTGGCCTCCACTCATTAGTGCCCCCCCTTCCCAAAAGAACTGGCATCCCCTCTTTGCACCTCCTCCTTTCATTGTGTCCTGACCACCACGCCTCCTTACACTAGCAGCACACCCCCCTCGGTGGTCTATTTCCAGTGAACCCAACCCCCCCTTGGTCCTGTAACGACCCGAAATATTGAATAAATCTTGTTTCCTAGTTTTTTGTGTTATTTTATTTTATACTCAACAAAACTATTTCATTTGATAACATGAGTATAATTAAAATGAGACCGTTGGGTTTCGACTGTTATATGACCATTGGTCAATATGACCGTTGGAAACTAAATGTCGTGGTTATTTTCTCTAGATATAAGTGATCTTGGATAATTAATATAGAAAGAAGATTCGATGACCTCATCCAGTAGTCTCGGGCCAATAGAAGCCCATCTAACAGGACTTGGGAAGGAGGTAGCACCACTGGGCTTTGCTCTAGACCAAACCCAAGCCGAACTTCATTGTGTGAAGCTAGAACGTAATCGCCTTCGTAGGAAGTTCAAACTGATAGAAATTACTACTCGTGCAATGTTGGCCGAGCCGCCCTCAGATTCTCTCACCTTAGTACACCGTACACTTAGGTCCTATGCTGGGGTTATAAGGGGCTATGTAAGGACACCATAACTGCTTTGTGTAATCCTTTGAGCTAAATAAAATTGTGTTTTCTTCTTATAGTGAAGTTTGTAAATTTTCAAATGTCGGGATAAATGTAGGATGTATATTATTGATGAATTTGAAAAAAAGGATATTTTAAAATATTTTGGTAAACCTTAAATAATTAATGATGTGTAATGATTTTCTAAAAATGGTCTTCTGCAAATGAGTTCAGTAAGAAATTTGGATTCTAATAAGATCAACTAATTTTTGGTGAATAGTAATTTATGAATAGTGATTTTACGCTTAGGATTAGTAATGTGACCAAATGGATTAGTAATCTCACTTAAAGAATGTATTAATATAATATAGGCACCTTGATTAAGTAATGCGATTCAATAAAATAGGTAAATAACTCTTTCAGAAATTATTAGTCAAGTATCAGTTTTTTCAGGTGAATAATGTTTTTTAATAAAATTTAAATTAACAATATTTTGAAAATTATTTTTATAAAATGGACTTTATTTTTAAATTCAGAACATCGATATTATGTTAAGGTAATTTTAGGGGATTTTTCTGAAAAAAATGAATTTTCAGTGAATAGTTTTTTTATTTAAAAATTAAATTAAAAATATTTAGAAAATTATTTTTATAAAATGGAGTTTATTTTTGAATTCAAAGCATTGATATTATGTTAAGGTAAATTTTTGGGAGTTTTCTGAAAAAGTTGAATTTTCAGTGAATAGTAAAAATACAGTTTTAGGGTTTCTGTATGTTTAATGACATCATAACTGCATCATGATGATGTCATGAAATATTTTAAGGGATGGTAGACTTTTGAATAGTAAGATAAGGTATGAGGTGTCCCAAGTGGCCAAAACTGTGAGGAAATACCACTTGTTTTTCCAATACCACCAATGAGGTATCCCTTGACCATTAATGCCTTGTCCCCTCACTTCCCCTATAAATACCAAGTCATTCTCTTATCCTTTCCATTAAAAAATCCTCTTCAACGATGTTTTGGTCTCCTTACCTCCGAAGGAGTCCTCCCAAGGTTCCCTCAAGCCTCCCAAGGTCCCAAACAACAAGATTTCGAAGTTACTCTTCAAGGTAAGGGATCCCACCTCTCTCTTTCATTTCAAGTACTCTTTTGTATGTCATTTCATTTAAGACACATGTTATTATGTTGGGGGATGTTATTTTACATTCATATTACTACCCTTTTTATGTTCATATTATGACAGACCCCCACTTTCTCTCATCAATTCATTTTAACAATTTTTAAGTGGCGCCGTTAGGCTGCCGAATTTTTGTATGGGATCCTACCTCTCTCTTTCTTTTCAAGTACTCTCATTTATGTCATTTCATTTAAGCCCCATGTTATTATTTTAGGGGTGTTATTTTATATTCATATTAATTTCCTTTTCATGTTCATATGATTAGATATCCCCTCTTTCTCTCATCAATTCATTTTAAGAATGTTTAAGTGGCGCCGTAAGGCTGCCAATTTTTTGTAAGGGATTCTTTCACCCTTATCATTTCCAAGTTATATTTTCATGTTAAGTCTTTCAAGTTACTTTTATTATCTTGGGTTATGATCTTCCATATCCATCATACTTCCCTCTTTATGTTCATATTATGAGAGACCCTATTTGATCTCATCAATTCATTTTTTTTGAAGTTTTAAGTGACGCCGTTAGGCTGCTGAATTTTCATCAGAGAAATCTTATTTTTGTCTTCCTTTCAAGTTTTTCATTTCATATGATATGTATTTAAAGTTTCATTAACATGTTCTTATATCCTTTATATTCTGTCCCTATAATCTTTTATGGATTTTTTATGAGTGGGTGACCCATGTCCCCTCTCTTTTCAACATTTTCTAAAACCCTATAACATAGTCGTTATGCTGCAGAATTTTCATCTCAAAATGTCTCTCTCTTTGTCTCAAGTTATTTTATTTTATTAAGTGAATACTCAATGATATTTCTTATATAGGGGTATTCACATATATATATATCAAAATGTTTTATTTTAAATTCTTGTATTTACATAAATGAGACCCGCTTTCCCTTACCATGGGTTTAAAGTGACATAAATGTCACGTCTTTAAAGCAGTTTTTAAAATGTTATGACTATGAAATGAAACCCATTTTATGCTATATGGGTTATTTATGAAATTATTGATGATTATATATGTGGATAACATGATAATAAAGAAAAATTAAGGATGCACCCTCATAGTGCTCTAATGCATTGGGTAAAGACTTAATCTCTAAAGATGACCATTTTTAACGACACATTGGTGAATAACCTTGGTAATTTTTAATGACACCTTGGGGATGGACCTTGGTGAAATGGAAATGATTGCCTATGTTAAATGTTTTAGACACATATTCAAGTTATGAAACACATCATGTTTTTATGATATGTCTCATTATCTCTTTCTCATGACTTAAAGTTATTTTTCATAACTTTTTGATGTATCTCAGGTTTACATGTAAAATGTTTCCCTTGTTTCCCTTATTGAGGATTCTGCTCACCCTTTCCTTTTATGTATGCTCCCAGGTTATGAGATGCTGTAATGAACTTAGGATGAACAATGAAGAATCCTTTTAAGTGTTTAAGAAGAATTTTTTATGTTGTCATGTATTATGTTCCTGGTTTCCAAGACACTAAACCTTAAGGACCCACAGTTTTTTATAATGTAATGGAAGTTAATGTGATAAAAAGGTGGGATGTTATAGGTCCAGTGGTCTTCTGGTGTGAACTCGAACCCCCTTCACAGCGCCTCCGCCTCCTCTCTGGTGTGTAGATTCCTCCCCTTTGACTTTTCATACCTTTGAATTTGTAGTTTTTTCTTCAATTTAACCAAATCCTAATACTGTAGTTTTTAATTTGTGCATTTTTTTGTTAGTTAGGGTTCACAGTTGGTCCGTAGGGTGTTGAACTTCCTTCCATTGAGCTTCTGTCATATTCACACATGTCGAGGTAGATGTTTTCCAAATTTGTTTCCTTTCCAGCACAACTATAGAACTTGTGTGTTTTAAATTAGTCTTTAACTGTTAAAGATAGCTTTGAAATAGTTATTTGATTATGTGTAGGTGTTTCTACGCCTTCTTTTCCAATTTTAATCCATAGGATGTTTGGGTTTTATTAATTAATTTTTAAAACATTATTTTCACCATTACTATAACACCCCGACCCCAGTTACCCAAAGTAGGTGCATTATTTTAATACATTTTCATGATATAAAGAAATCATGCCCCAAAAGACCGATCAGTTTAGCAGTCTTAGAAATAAATTACATACACGAAGATTAAATTACATTTTAAACTGAAAAACAACAACAAAATTGTCTCCATTGACCACATTTATATCCCTTAGACTATCCCTGCAAGTCAGCCATGATACACTTCTTGGAAATCCTAGAAAAAAAACATAAGAAAGGGGTGAGATCATATGCTCAGTATGGGTAAACAATTTTGTGGAAGATAACATAAACAATAGGCATGGTGAATAATTGAAAACACATGCCTTTATAAATAATAAACACGAACACTTTATGGTAGAAATATGAGCTGAGTAAATAATTCCATAATAAAACATAGTCATGGGTATTCTACTAGTTGAATAACCACATGAACCATCATTATTATTTTCATAATGAGGGAATGTATAATGCCAGAAATACTGAAACATTTTGTCAAGGCCTTGGCCAAGACGTCTAAAAATGATTAAGGCCTCGGCCAAAACCATATATCAAATTGGAAAAGGCCTCGGCCAATTCCACATCTAATTGTCTTATAAGACCTACCGATTCATCTAGGAGCTATAGCAGGCTCCACCCATCACTTACTATGTCCAATACATTCCTCATATGAAAAGGTTGAAACATAACATAAACATTCATTTTAAAACTAGCATATGAAATGTCAATACTTTATCCATAAACCATGAATGGTATAAAAATAACACATCAAAAGTAAAACATATCACAAAACCTTCAATACAATATGGAATATTTTTATCATAATAAATCAACTTCAAACAAGTTTAAAATCCATCAATTTTTGTTTGACATAGATAAAAATGATTTGTAAAACTCTTTGAGAGAAATATCCATTTTTCATGAAAGCATTTAAAAGTCACACAATTTAGAAGGAAGAAATTTAATGTCATTTTTGAATCAAAGTGTCCAATACCACTTTAAAACTTTTGAATTTAATTAAAAATTTTAAAACATTCATGTCCATATAAATAAATCAATAAAAAACAATTTTGAAAGCATGGACATTAATGAGAATGATTTAGAAGAATAAATATTTAAAACATTTAAAATGATGTTTTAATAAAAGAGTCCCTTAAGAATAATCCATTTTAAATATATTTTATGAAACATGGACATGGATAATAAAAATGTCCCGGTAAAAACTTACACTTAAACAATCTCAGATAATAATGAGATTGAGGAATTAACTCTTACCTTGCACTTTCCTTTAGTCAAGGGTATGTTTAAACTGACGTATAATGACCATATTATGTTATTAAAGTATTATAGAACCATATTCATATTTATTATATCATACATGATTCATTTATTACTTTATACTACCCATTTAAAAATGATTTCTATGTTAAATTAACATTTCGGGTAATAATCGATTTTTTTATCGTACGTGTTTTAACTTGTTATTTTTTATCGTATCATTTTGATAATGATTTAAATACTTCCAGAATATAACACATGATTTATATATCATATATATTTAGAATATAAATATGTATAATAGATAGATATATGAAATGGAAAACACCATTTATGGATATCATAGGTCGTACGTACGCATAAACGTTGTTTCTGTTTTCATGTCGTATTGAACAGAAATAAGTGAATAAGATATATATATATATATATATATATTCAGTATAATTATTATGTCATAAATTTCATACTTATTAATAATGTATATTTTTATAATCATCGTTGAATGATGAATGTGGAAATGAATCTCATCGCGACGTGGAGACAGTAATCCGTACGTACGCACAAGTGACAATAGAATTATATTGATAGTTAATTAATAGGTAATTAGATGGTATAACATATATACAGAATCATTAACATGTTATATTTATTATTTAAATTAGTTATACTCATTATTATACGCATCCAAATAATTAAGTGTTTGAATAACAAACTACACCACGACGTGGAGACGGTAAGCTGTACGTACGCACGTAAGGTGACTTTGTCATTTATAAGATGGATAGAATAATGAATATGGATTTAACATTTTTATAATCAAATAAAATTATATATAATATATTTTAGTTATTATTATAGAATTGAAACAACAAAGAAATAGGTAGTGGAAGAAGAAAAGAACTTGAATGAGGTGATGAAATATTTACCTATTCTTCGGGTTCTTCCTTTTGATTTGATCAAAAGGGATCCATTGGTTGGTTTTATGACCAAAGTAAGGCCTCTAAGATGAAGGGAAGAAATTTGGGAGGATAATTAGATAGGTTTTGGCTGAGCCAAAAGGCTTTGGAGGTGTGAAATTAAGAGAAGGGAAAGTGACCTTTTATAAAAGAGGTGAGGGTCAGTTTAGGAAAAGCTTGAAATATTATTTTATAATAAACTCATTTTCGGTTTGTAATGGCTCCAAAATGAATTATTTAGAGTATAAGGTGAGGATAGGTCAAAAAAAGTTCAACCAATAGGTTTTAGACTGGTTTAGGTCATCATATTAACCTTACCTTTTAGATTTAACTCTTAGTTTAATAGTTTGACATTTACCATGTCTCTTTGTATTTTTATATTATATGGTTAATAAAATTACTATAACAATACAAGTGAACCCCATGTGATTAATTATTAATATATATAACCTTATCTAAGTAATTTGTCCTAACCTTATATTTTTAGGAATATTAAATGAATTAATAATATAGTATTTGTTTTCAAAACTCAATTATGTCAATTTTGACACTATTTAGTATTTAAATTTTGTGAAACTTATAATAGTATGATTACTTAAAAAAAATATTTAATCAACCCTAACATGTCATATTAACCTAGAAAATTAGTGGAATTAATTAAAAGTCACAAATTAAATTTATTTGGATATTTATAATATCAATTATTTTAATATTTCACTAATAAGGTAATTACTGCATCATCATTTTGTCATAAATAAATTAAATTATTTAATATCTAAAAACTATAAATAAAATAAAATTAGGTATTCAATCTTTTTATATTTTTAATTAATATTTATAGTCAAATTTATCTTATGTTTAACCCTATATTGAAAATGGTTTGGTTGTTAAACTTCGAATTTTACTCTTTTAACTCTTCTTTAAATAAAATAATAATAAATGTCCTAATCTTATCCAAGTAGACCAAAGAGGGTCATATTTTATTCCTAAGGTTTTTTTGGTCAAATTATACTTATCCAATAGAATTACTACATGTGTTAGGGTAATTATGATATCATTTTTACCTTTAATTACCCCATTTACTTTCAATCGTGGTAAGTAAAAGTCAAAAAGGTGCTATTCACCAATAATTATTTTCATCTTATTGAACTACATTTTATTTACTGATATTTACTGTGTCTTTCAGATTTTTGATATTTAACTCACAGAAGCGGTAAAATTAAGTTTTATGCAAATTTACAAATGCTCCTAGGAGGTGGGTAAAAGATGGTAAAAAGTTCGATAAAATTTTATATATAAAAAATTATTATAAAATGACTCCAATTAATTACATTGAACTTATATATGTATTATATATCTATTTTGACTTAAAATAAATTAAATTAAAATAACTAATTATTTAAATAAAAAGTCGGTTTTAAATAATAACACAGTGTTTTTCACTATTCATCAAAAAATGAATGTTTTCAGAAAAAATACCAAAAATTTACCTGAATATTATTTTGATATAAAAAAAATTATAAAATGAAGTCTATTTTACCAAATTAAAAACATAAAAGTTTCATTTATTAATTTAAAATTAATTACCGTTGTCAAAACAAAAAAGTGGGTTTTTAAAAAGTAAAAACTATCATAAGATTGACATGTGTTTCTGTCAAATTTAAATATGAAATTACTTATAATGACCTACATTGTATTTAATGATAAAAATATAATCTAATTATACATTAAAAACTTTCAAATTCATAATTTAACACTATAAATTATTCCGGTTAGAACATTTATTTTCAATTAAAACATAGTATTTTCCACTATTCGTCAAAATATGAAAGTTATCAGAAAAGTACCAGAAATTTATCCAAACTAAATTTTTATATCTCAATTATAAAGAATAATTTAATTTCATTAAATTGAATATGTAAAAGTGTTAAATATTGGTTTTAAAAAGGGTTTTCCATTAAAAGGTGGTAAAATTGTATTTTTGGAAAAATAATTATTTTATCCGAAAAAATGAATTTGTTCTTATATTATGTCTAAGAAACCCATAATATGGATGTTAAAATTATATATAGTATATAAGATTAAAAATTCTATTAATACTATTCATAATTGCTTTTTGAACGGTTAGTTTAGTAAGTTGTATTGCGCTCGAACTCAGTGTTGCATGTAGTGCAAACTATTGAATTACTTTAATGAGATAACGTACTATGAAATCTTGGGGTGTTACAATTATTATAATTATAGTTCATTTATGGAATCATTTTCTTTTGGTAGTTTTGGTTAAAAAATAGAGTTTTTGATATTTGTCTAATTATACCCATGTGTATTCCTAGCTGATTTATTTTGAATAAATGTTTTTATTTTCAAATGTTTTTGTTAAATGTTTTGGTGGTATTTTCCTAAGGAAACATTTTTATGGAAGTTTTTTGGTTTTTGTTGGGTTGGTTTTATGAATTTTTTTGTTTTTGGTAGAGATGGTTTATGTACTACTGTAAGGTTATGACTTGTTTGGTTTTCATAAAAAGGAAAATGTTCTTGAAATGGTGGAAAGACCATTTGGTCCTTTTATATAATTTTGTGTTTCAACTTCATTTTAAAGATTCACTTTGGTGCACTTTGTTGAAAACTTGGTTTAATGGCCCATTTTCCCACGTTAGTATAAATATGATGTTTGTTTTTGTTTTGAAATTGGATTCTAAGTGTTGTTGGTAAATGGTTGAATGTTGTGAACCAAAGCCTGTTTGGCATGTTTTATGAAGTTTCTTTTGTTTCCTAAAAATGTGGAAATATTTTTTGGCTAGATTTTTTTTTGGTAAAAGTGATGTTTTTGTTGATTATTGAAAATATTTTTTTGGTGAAAGTGAGTACCCGGCCGGTGATTTAAAAATGTTTACTGAAATCATTTTGATGTTGTATGGCGTGATGGCCCAGTTGGTACATTAGATGATATGATGTGAGTTTTTTATATAAGTATGTATGTATATATATCTACAGGGAACCTCTATATGGGGATATCCCTTTATGGGTTATCATATAGAGTGTCCGTGTTTGGGGTAGGCAAGTGCGGTGATGATATGTAAGGTGAGTCATGTGTCTGAGGGCCTCCCACTTACATAGTATTGTTACACCATGGGTTATTGGGAATCTTTTAGACGATTGAGTGATATATTCATTCTAGACCTGATTAGATGGGTTAGTATGCCCTCGAGTTGTAGACATGCCCGGAGGGATGCTCTACTAGTGAAGCCAAATTATGGAAGCTAGTTGGTTTTTGACTTAGGGGCTTCACCATATGCTGGAAGGTGGTTCTGAACCAAGTATGTCCATGGGTATTCTAGGGATGTTAAGGATCACCAATGGTTATTGTCTGTATTGACTTGTTTACTTTTGTTTCTTTTATTTTTCAGTCTACAATATTTAATTATTTACATCTCAGCCTATTATTTGACTGCTTGGGTTTTGGTTTGCGTTTTTTTTCGAAATGGTAATATTGTGTAGAAAATAAAGGTGTGGCATGTGTTGGATTTTAAAAAAATGGAAAGATTATGTTTGTTGAATAAAAAGATAAATTCCTATTTTTATTACTATATTTCAAACTAGTGTAAATCTATTGTGTTGGGTAAGGAAACACTTGGATCCCATGGTTTATCATGGCTTTCTTACATAGCATTTTGGTGCCCATGCCTATTTTTTTTATCATTTCCAGTTACTCGTTCTTTTTTCTAATAAAGTACTTGGTTTGTTTTCTCGTTGTTGAGGTAGGATTGGTTTAGTGGTCGGAGGTGACCAAGTGGTCACATGAAGGTCGTGGTATCGTGGTTTCATTTTCAGATTTGTATTTTGTTTCCAGTTGTTTGGTGTATTTTGTATCTAGATCAAATATTTATTTATTTATTTATTCATTTATTGGATCATGTGAAATGTTTGGTTTATTTTATTTATTGGATTCTGGTTATTTATTTTGGGATTAAATCATTCTAATGTTTATGTTTTGATGCCCGACACTAGTTTACAGCCTGTGGGGATTGGGAACGCCCCTCAGACTATGGCATGGACCGGCTCAAGTGACTGATTTATGGACAAATAGGGTTGGTTTTTGAAAAAATGGTATCATAGTAGGTTTATGTTACTTGGGGTTTCTAGTAGATGGATATTAGGATTGTCGGGTCTCAGGAGGTAGGTTATGGGTCGGTGCCTGATCACCACCACTCGTGACAAGACCTGAGTTACTAGGGGCAGTCTGGGTTGTGAGTCTTTTTTCTTTGTTTTGGATTGAGGGATGACAGTAGAGGTGACTCAATGTCAAATTGTGACCCCACATGGAGTAGTGACCCATGTGGATCCAATGTGCCTTGTTTAAGTTCCTCTTAATGTTATTTACTACTTGGGGCATGGCTCACTACTATGTCATTGGGTTGGGAATGGATTCTTGTCCTTTCTTCCAGTTGTTTGGTGTAAGTTTTGCTTTATTTTTTTCGGGTTGGTGTAAGGGATTTTGAAAATGAAAATGGTGTTTGGGAATGAAAGTTATTTCTTAAAATGGTATTATAATTTTAAGGTGGATTTAAAAAAAATGAAAATAGTTTTAGACTTAAGATGGTCTCTTTTAAATGTCTTGGTGTAGCCCGTGATGTTTCTTATAAAATGTTTCACATGTGGGGGTATGTGTATGGAATGTTCATGTTGGCACGTATGAAGGGAAATGGATGAACACATGTGAAACGGTTCAAGGGATTGCTTGGGTATGTATTTAATATTAAAAGCTTGTCCTTGTTTTTTTAAAGTGATTTGAAAGAGGAAATGATTTTGGGATATTGAATCTGGTTTAAAAAAGTGGAGTTAGTTTTTATTGAATTGTCCTTGGAAGAAGGCAGTATTGAAAATTAAACTAAAATGGTTATTTTGAGAGAAATTTTTTGGCTGTATTTTAATTAGTTTGGTTGTTTCAGGATTAAGGTTCTTTTATTAATGTTTCTTTGTCTTGATATTTGTTTTTGATTTGTGTTCTATATGTTTTTCAGAAAATTCATCCCAGAATGGTTTCCAAAGTTTTCAATGAGTCATGCCCATTTTTTTGTCCTTCTTAGATGTTTCTTGTCCTTTATAATGATCAGGGTCCATTAAAGGCAGCGGAGTGGCACGAGGAAGTGGAGCACATCTTTAAGATGTTGGGAATTTCTGAATCAGCCAGGGTTCGTGTTGTTCTGGGATTTTTTGGGGGTCCATCTTTGGAACAATTGAGGTTTGATTCCCTATCTGTGATGAAATTTGGGTTGAAATAGAAACATTTTAAGGCCACTTTCATTCAAGGTTTCTTACCTGAGGAGGTGAAGTTGAATAAGGAAGTAGAGTTATAGAATGTTCAGCAAGGCTAGCGGTCAGTAAAGTCTTATGTTTATTAATTTAAAGTGATAGTTTTCTTTTCTTTAGAAGTAGCATCAGAAGATCAAATGAAATCTCCTCTTTTAATTTGGGGCCTTTGTCCTGAGATTTCGGAGAAAGTTCTCTCATCAAGTGAAACCGGTTTTGAGAAGTTGGTGGATGAGTCACTTTTGGTAGAGCTAGTTATTGTTGTGTTGTTAGTGGTGGTTGGATCTCGTGAAGGTTACCCATTCAGTGAGTAGTGCATACCGGAGGGACCTGCTACTAAAGAGTCCTCTCTAGTGGTTCTGACTACCAGTTCATCAGACCATTCAGTGGTGTGCTATCATTGTGGGTGATTATGGAACTCAAAGCCATCATGTCACATCCCTTCAAAGACAAACCATTATTGAAACTATTTGGGTTATCTAGAGAAGTTATTTAGGAAGCGTCACATAAATAAGACACTATGACTAGAGGATTATAGTGCCTGAATATGAGGCAGAAGATGCTTTAGCCATCAGAGCCCCAGCCACAGGTCTCAGGGTGAAACTCGTGCTGGTCAGGGTTTACCGAGGGTGTGAAGCCTCAGTTCGGGTTTTGTGTTCTATGTTGGGATGAAAACATTTAAATCCTTTTCATTCTTGTTTTTCTATTATTAAAGATTTTTTTTTATTGTAATTTCATTTTTTCTTCATGAAGTTACAATAGAATTGTTCTATTATAATCCAAGTAGTCTTGTTTGTCTAGATATGGTTTTTTGAAATCATGCATTTTCCATGAAGTGTGTTTGGACCTTGTATGGGTTCATATAGATTTAGTTGTGTTCATTTGGAGGCATAAGTGCCTGTGGAAGAATCGATGCATGTATTTATGATTGGGTTTACTATTTGAGTTAACCTCTTATAATGAGTTTCCCAACCTTGTTAGGATGTTTTTTGTTAATTTGGAAAAAATTGTTGTGTAGGTTCTCTTGTCCTGGTGTCCCAGTTTTCTAGGTTCCCTCATAGTGGGTTTCTAGATTAATTCCTAGTGGTGTGGTTTGGTTGTGCGGGGAAATTCAAGGAGTTAGGGTTGTGAGTTCCCTGGTTCTTGATTGAGGTGGTGGTGTTGTTGGGTTTTGAAACTCCAGTGCTAGTTGAGTCCTTGTGGTGGGGAGAACCCCCTCATGTTCTTCCCTCAACCTAAAGCATTGGTTTCCTCTTGAATCAGTCGGGTGTGACCTGTGGAGAGTGATGTCATCCTAGGATTCAAAGTTTTCCTTGGTTCTTCTGGATCTATTTGGGAAAAGACTAGATTCTTGACCAACTTTTACTTTGGTGACTTTATAGGGGAAGAAAATTCTGTGGTGGGGAGAATTGTCACACCCCAACCTGGTTGATTTATTGTTTTTAATTTCATTAATTATTATTTTGAGTTTCAAAAACATTTTCTCTGTTGTGTGGTAAGCCCACACAGTTAAGAGTAACTCTGTGGTGCCCATGTGAATGACCGAGTGGGTTGGAGTTACAGTGTGTGACTTGCAGGAAGTTTATAAAACTATGAAACAAGCGCGCATCTTGACCCTATAATTGGGAACTGACAGGTGTCACGGTTCAAACACAGTTTTCTTGACCGTATGTTTGAATGTATGTGAACCACGTAGCTACTGAGTATTCAAAATAAAGAAAGAAATTAATTAAATGTCAAGTGAAATAAAATAAAATAATATAAATAAAATAAAAAAAAATTAGAAAATGGTTAGAAATAATAAAATTAATAATATTATAATTTCTAATAATAATAATAATAATATTATTATGATTATTACTATAATCTTTATTATTAAGATTCTTTTATAATTAATTTATTATAATGAATTATTATTAATATTATTATATTTTTATTACTATTGTTATTATATTATTATATATATATATATAAATAAATAATAAATGAAACCCAAAGGGGCATATCCGCCCTTCTCCTCCACATGAATTGCTCAGCCAACCCCAGCCAGCGGTGCAAGCTGACCTCCCCAACACCCCTTTCTCTGTCCTCCACTCCCTGGTGCTCCCCCTTCCCAGCTGAATTGATATAAGAACCCGGTTCTTCTCTTTGAGGTACGGGCTTCCTCTTTTCTCTTTTCCTTAAGTGTTTTTAATAAAATATGGAAAATGAGGAAAAATCCTAAATTTTGGAACTACAGGCCATGTACTTTTCCACACGTCGTGTACTTCTGGAAGTGTTGGGAATGAGTACACAGGGCGTGTAGCCATGTCAGCGACAAAGGGTGTAGGAACCGACTACACGCCATGTAGTGGCCTTTTGCACGTCGTGTAGTCAGTCGTCAGGCCAAAACAGTAAGGCTGTAGAGTAGCCGCCAGCTGGGCGGCAGTACACGCTGTGTACTCAGGAGTACATGCTATGTACTCATGTCGACATGTGAATAGTTCCACACTGGCGGGAAGTTTCCAGAGGAATAGTTAAATGAAAGGAGTACACACAGTGTACTTGGAAGTACACGCCGTGTACTTTGTTTTTTCAGCTTAAAACAGGCAGTAGCCTCCTCATTTTGAAGATGAGGCATTTGAGATGTTTTGGAGCCAAAGGAGGAGGCCAGAACTTTGATGATCAGCCGGGTGTTCGTCTGGAATCCGATTCCGCTTCGGACGATCTCGATGGACCCGCGCGGGTAAGCCCTTTATTCCCCTTAAGTCGTTCTTACCAATTATTTCCCGAGGGAAATTTATTTATGTTTGAATAGGTTTTTTCTTCGTCAGATCTACGCCATTCTTGGGCGTTTCTGGAGTCGGCGTTCGGGTATAACGTTCGTTGGCGTTTAAGGTAGGTGTCTTGGTGTTTAGTTTTCCAACTGCTGTGTGTTTTGTGCGTTTTTGTGCCACGAACCCATGTTGGGGTGTCTTGTGGCTGAGGCCGTTGCTATATTAAACACCCCGAATTGATTAGGTATTTAATTATGATATTAAAATTCTGGTTGAGATCGTTTCCTGGATCCAGAACCACCCCGGGGGTGTGTTCCACTGTTTATCCGTTTCGACAGGATACCCGAGGGTATGCCTTTTAAGTAGTAATTATAGAATTTCCTTGAGAGGAATTGCTTGTTACTGCATGTTTCCATGTTTGGAATGGCCCGTTTACCTATTTATCCTGAGGGCGTTGTTGTGATTAGCCTGAGGGCACTGCACTGTTTAGCCTGAGGGCTGTAGTTATTTCGCCTGAGGGAAACCTTTTGTGCCTGAGGGCTTGACTTCTGTGCCTGAGGGAAAAAATTCCTATGCCTGAGGGAAATTTATGTTACGCCTGAGGGAAATACCTGCGGGTTGGATTCTGTATATCCCGAGGGTGTGGTTCAATATATTAGCCTGAGGGCAAGATACTGGTTGGCCTGGGGGCTTGGGGTTGTTGAGCACAGAATGATACTAAATTAAATTGATTAAATAAATAATTAAATGAAAATATTACAGGTAAGTAAGTTACTTTTTAGTACTGCTTGGTTTATTGCATTTTATTATTGCACACTATTGTTGCATGCTTACACGCAGTTGGGCACAAGCCTTTGGTGGGTGCCTACTGAGATATATTTCTAATACCCCATTTGGGTCACGCTTTTCCGCCCAAAAAGATTACGTTTCTGTAGGTGTGGATAGGGGAAAGAGTCCCAATACAGGTACTTGATTGTTGTTGTGGAGTAGGAGGGCATGTGACCGAGCCTAGGCTCGCGATGCCGCTGCCAACTGATTGTTTTGTTTTGCTGTACTCTGCTTTTGGTTGTACCGTTTTGATGTATAACATGTTATGGCTGTTTTCTTAGAACATGAGACATGTAGCATCATCGTTTATATACTGTTGGTTATATGCACTATTGTTGTTTATTTCAGTTGTGTATGGTTTACTACTTCCACTGTTTGTTGTATGTTTTACTTTGTGTTCCACTGCGCCACACTTTGAAAAATGAGGGCATAGTTTCCCCACTATCAGACCTAGGACCTCGCTGCTAGTTGGAAGCCTCTGGCGTTTGGGGAAATGCGCTTGAGGTCACATGGCGAACTGGATTCGGGGCACTTGTTGCGTGGCACCCATGTCCGGGACGCTACAAAGTGGTATCAGAGGAGTTATTTTCTTTGAATTACTATTTAGAGCTGTAGTTAGGGATAGGATGAATGGTAGCTGGTAATAAGCTGTGCTCGAGCGTAGCTAAACCGTGTACAGGGAAAAATCCAGTCTACCTCGTATTTTGCAATTTTATTGATTTTGCAAATTTTACTGTTGATATGATTTCACCATTGGGTGACGCAATTGTATTGTGCTATTTATATTTTATCAATGGGTTCTATTTAGTTGCAACCTGATGAGATGAGGGTATTCAATCTCATGCATCATTTAGGCACATGCTAGAATCACATGACATGCACAGTTTTCATGCCATGTAGGTGCATTAGAAAATTGCATGTTTTTGTGATAGTAGTTGTGCTAGAAAATCATGTTGTTGTGATAGCTGCACTGATAAAAATACCTTCTATTTGATAGGGTAATTTTTGTGTAAATATGTTTATTGAATGGACGCCAAACTTTGGTTTTTGGGGAGTATGGGCCCCCTATGATCATAATTTTGTGGATCATTGACTGTTTATTGGTTATAACACAGATAAGATGTCAAACTTTGATTCGTGGGGAATATGGGCCCTCATGGGTCGGAATTTGACACTTAGGTGTTGGTTTTCGGTATTTTCTGGGTTCCGGAGAAGTTTCTGAGGCTCACTGTCCAGAAACCCAGTATACATGCCGTGTAGTATTTTTCCACATGCCATGTATGAAATTCTGTTTCGGAAGAAAATGAACTTTTTAAGTACACACAGTGTACTCTGAGTACACGCCGTCTAGTCTCTTCCCGTGTCTCAAACCGTGTGGGCGGTGACATGGGGTAGGGATGTGCTTGGTGAAAACACGCCGTGTACCAGATACAGACGCCGAGTAGTTTTGACTTGGAGTCCAGCCGTGTAACTAACAACACGGGTCGGTGAACTCCTGTACAGAATATGTCATGTCAATGATGAACACGCCGTATAGTGCTGCCTAGGGAATCGACCGTGTAACTAACAACATGGGTCGATGTCACCGTTCCTTGAACACGCCGTGCACCTTTGGGGACACGTAGTGTAGTCTTGTCCGAGGACACACTGTGTGGACTTATCCGTGTGACTGGGGAAACGGGGTGGTGTACACGCTGTGTGCAGGTGTAACACGCCACGTAGTTTCAAGCAGGGTAGTCGGCCGTGTCACAAACGGCACGGGCAGTTGGAAAATAACACCATACACGCTGTGTAGATTATATACACGCCATGTATTTTGTTCAAACGGGAGCCGTGTGGCTTAGCCGTGTAGAAGGAACCGGGAAGGGGAAGGGAAGTCGAGTACACGCCGTGTAGTCAGTGTACACGCCGTGTAGTCTTGTTTTGAAAATTTTGAATTCCTTATTCCTCCTGTTCCCTTTTGGGTTTCTTCGTCTTCGGTCTTTGATAATCTTGTTCTAAGGCGTGTTTTTGACCTTTTAGTGTCATGCCGCCTAGACGACCGCGCGTTGTTCTCCAGGAGAGAGGCAACAGGTATACTACAGAGATGGTGGGCCATTGGCTACCAGCTGATCCTCTAGTAGAGCCAGATGCGGCACCAGTTGCTATACCAGACACAAGCGCGGAGGCGCAGTTCCGTGAAGGCTTATTGCGGTTAATGCAGACCTTTCACGGAGCATCAAAGGCTTCCACATCTATGACTGAGTGGACATGTATCTTCTAGAAGCAGCATCCGCCTATGTTTTCAGGGGATGGAGGACCACAGGCTGCGAAGTATTGGATGGGGTCGATGCAGACTATTTTCAAGCATCTTGAGACGCCTCTAGGGCGGAGGGTCAAGCTCATGACATATATGTTGCGTGATTCCGCCAAGAGGTGGTAGGATGTTACCACCCAGTCAAAACATCACAGGGACATGGCGTGGGAAGATTTTCAGGCAGTCTTCTATGACTTCTTCTTTCCCATGAAATTGAGAGAAGATAGAGCTCGACAGTTCATGAATCTGTAGAAGGGCGCTATGTCAGTGATGGACTATTCTGCTCATTTTATGGAGCTTTAGCGCTTTGCACCCGTGCTGGTGGGTGAGAAGACGTTGAGGGCCAGGCGTTTTGAGGATGGTCTTCGTTATGACATCTGAGCGCTGGTAAATGTTTTAAGGTTTCCTACTATCCATGCTATTTTAAATCAAGCGCTGATTACAGAGAGGAAACATATAGATTCTAGAGGTGTGGGCCAGGGCGGTTCTACACTAGTTACTGGTACTTTTTCTGCTAGAAAGAGGAAGAGACAGATGGACTTCTCTCAGGGTGGCAGTACCAGCCAGGCAGCTTCTTCAGGTGGTCCGGCCAGGTGCTACCAGTGTGGTAGAGAGGGGCACAAGGGGCCACAGTGTCCACGTGATCCAATGGAGTGCCGATCTTGTGGAAATATGGGTCATCTGCAGCGCTTCTGTAGGGAATTTCTACCAGTGGCTAGTGAGAGGTGTTATGTGCAGACTCCGCGTGCGGGAGTAGGACCAATAGCTTATTACCAGTCGGGGAACTGGAATACATTAGGGCGTGCATGCATAGATGGTGGTTGTGGACATGGTATCCAGACACCAGGATCTTAGAGGTAGCAGGGCGGGACAACTCAGGGTATCCAGGCTGTGTCGCAGGGCCATGACACTGGGCAGGCATATGCAGTGCAACAGACCCAGCAGGAGCAGGATCCCAGACCTTCTACCGTCAGTGGTACTATTTTAGTTGCTTCTGTCTTATCTTTTGTACTCTTCGAAATGGGTGATACACATAGCTTCATATTTGTACCCATTGTGGAGAGCCTTGGGCTCTGTGTTTCTTCATCTTCTGTTATCATGACGCTAGACACTCCGTTGGGGAATAGAACGGCTGGTGTACGTCAGTGCAAGGAGTTCCCCCTTGAGGTTGGTGGGTGTCACTTCCTTTGAGACCTCTATGTCCTAGGGATGACAAGCTATGACATCATTCTCATTATGGACTGGTTGGTTCCCTTTTGAGCCTTTGTAGATTGCTATCGTCGCAGGGTGCGTTTCACATCACTATAGGACAACGAGTTTCTATATAAGGGAGAATGTGATGTTTAGTCGAGTCGAGCTGGACCCGAGCATCGTGGGTGAGGTGGAGTCATAGCGCAGATTGCAAGCTTATATCTGGATGACCAGGGGACTTGTCAGACGGATTTCCCTCTTGTTGTTGATCGTTTCAGGAATGTCTTCCCGGAAAACTTTTCGGGTCTACCTCTGGAGAGAGAGGTGGATTTCTCCATTGAGCTGGTATCCATTCCTCCTTATAGGATGGATACACCTGAGTTGTAGGAGCTCAAGAGGTAGTTGGAGGAGTTTCAGGGAAAGGGATTTATCTGACCCAGTACTTCTCCTTGGGGTTCGCCGGTTCTTTTTGTGAAGAAGGCGGACGGTACCCTTAGACTTTGTGTGGATTATCAAAAGCAGAACCAGTTAACGGTAAAGAACCGATATCCCTTATCGAGGATTGATGATCTTTTTGATCAGCTTCATGGAGCACGGGTGTTCTCAAAGATTTATTTGAGCTCATGATATCATCAGCTACACGTTAGATCATCTGATATACCTCTCACAACTTTCAGGAGTAAGTATGGTCTATACGAGTATACGGTTATGCCGTTCGGACTCACGAACGTGCCAGCGGTTTTCATGGCTCTGATGAATTGGGTGTTCCATCCGTATCTTGATTCTTTTGTGGTAGTATTCGTGGACGACATCTTGGTGTACTCTCACACTCGAGACGACCATGCCACCCATCTTGAGATCATATTGAGTACACTGATAGAACATCAGCTATATGCTAAGCTCTCAAAGTGCCACTTTTGGATGGACTAGATTCACTTCCTGGGTCATATCATCTCTGAGGCAGGAGTTTCAGTAGACCCAAAGAAGGTGAGAGCAGTAGTTTCCTAGGAGCATCCTAAGAACGTGTTTGAGATACAGAGTTTCTTAGGGCTGGTTGGTCACTACAGATGCTTCATACAAGACTTCTTTCGCTTAGCAGCACCGTTTACGGGTCTGACTAAGAAGGGTGTGAAGTTTATTTGGTAAGAAGCTTGCGAGAAATCTTTTCAGGACCTGAAAGGAAGGTTGACATCAGCACCAGTCCTGATACTCCCAGAGCAGGGGAAGAGCTATACAGTTTACTGTGAAGTATCAGGTATTGGGTTAGGAGTAGTGTTGTTGGAGGGCGATCGAGTTGTTGCATACAAGTCTCGGCAGTTGAGGCCACATGAGAGGAATTACCCGACGCATGATCTCAAGTTGGTAGCAGTTGTTCATGCATTGCGCTATTGGAGACATTATCTATTGGGGGAGAATTTTGTGGTTTTCACCAACCACAAAAGCCTCAAGTATATATTTACACAGCTTGACCTAAATCTGAGGCAGTGAAGGTGGGCCGAGTACCTACAATCCTTCGATTTTGAGCTTGCCTACACACCTGGTAAAGGTAATGCAGTAGCTAATGCACTGAGCAGGAAGACTCAGATACATGCAGTGCAAGAGGCTAGTGGTGAGAGGGAGCTCATGGCCTTGTTCTCTGAGATGCATCTGGAGGTGCACGACAGTCAGGGGCAGACTTATCTTTCATCTTTAGCTGTGACTTCTACCCTTCTGGACAGAGTGAGGATGAGGCAGCTATCAGATTCAGAAGGCCTAGTTCTACGGGAGTCGGTGGTAAGCGGAGACCCTTCTCTTGGGAGGACGATTGGCGATGATGATGTTCTGCATTTCCATAGACGCGTATGGGTTCTAGGGGATATACGCGAGGAGATGATATGAGATTTTCATGCTTCAGCTTGGGCAGTTCATCCTGGGGTTACCAAGATGTATCGTGAATTGAGACGTCAGTACTGGTGGCCAGGTTTGAAGAAAGATGTAGCTGGTTTTGTTACGAGGTGTTCCACCTGTCAGCTGGTGAAGGCAGAGAATCAGAGACCAGCTAGGCTGTTACAGCAGTTACCCATTCCGGAGTGGAAGTGGGATGATGCCGCAATGGATTTCATGACGGGGTTTCCAGGGTCACCTCGTGGCAATGATGTCGTGTGGGTTGTTGTGTACAGACTCACGAAGGTAGCTCACTTCTTACCGATCAAGGAGACCTTCGGTGTTGACGAGATCGAAAGGATGTATAACCGAGAGATCGTACGTCTTCATGGGGTCCCTCGTTCTATCATTTTAGATAGGGACGCCTTCTTTACGTCTCGTTTCTGGAAGAGTTTTCAGAGGGAACTGGTTACACAGGTTCTTCTGACCACAACATACCACCCTCAGACAGATGGCCAGTCAGAATGTACGATACAGGTGCTAGAGGACATGCTGAGAGCATGAGTCCTAGACTTTGGGGGCTCTTGGGAGAAGCATATACCCTTGGTGGAGTTCACCTATAACAATATCTTTCAGGTGACTATTGAGATGGCACCATACAAGGCGTTATACGGTAGGCCGTGCCGATCACCTTTGTGCTGGTTAGAGGCAGGTGAGGCAGCTTTTCTGGGACCACGTCTCATGCAAGAGACGTCTAAGCAGGTCCAATTGATTTAGAAGCGGATGGCTACTGTGCAGTCTCTTCAGAAGTCATATGCCGATTGCCGCATAAGACCTTTGGAGTTCGTGGTCGGGGATCAGGTTTTCTTGCATGTTTCACCGAGGTTGGGACACAAGAGGATCAGGAGACAGGGTAATCTTTCACTGAGGTATGTGGGGCCATTCGAGATTATGGAGAGAGTCGGGCTGGTTGCTTATTGATTGTGGTTACCGCAGCGGTACCGAGCCATGCACGACGTCTTCCACGTATCTCAGTTGCGTCGCTATCATTCAGACCCGTCTCACGTTTTTCAGCCCGAGGAGGTTGAGCTGGAGGCAGATGCGTCCTTTGAGGAGCATCCTATTTATTTCATTTACAGGAGCATGAAGATTCTCTAAGGCCGGTCAGTTCCTCTTGTACGGGTGCTATGGCATCATGGCCGAGTGCAGGACGAGACCTGGGAGCGGGAGGCCGACGTACGTGCTCAGTGGTCAGATTTTTTCACTGTTATATCTTCTACACCCTTGGAAGGGAAATTCGGGGATGAATTGCTATAAGGGGGGAAGTTTGTAAGAACCTGGTTCTTCTCTTTGAGGTACGGGCTTCCTCTTTTCTCTTTTCCTTAAGTGTTTTTAATAAAATATGGAAAATGAGGAAAAATACTAAATTTTGGAACTACACACCGTGTACTTTTCCACACGCTGTGTACTTCTAGCTGTGTTGGGATGAGTACACAGGGCGTGTAGCCATGTCGGCGACAAAGGGTGTAGGAACTGACTACATGCTGTGTAGTGGCCTTTTACACGCCGTGTAGTCAGTCGGAAGGACAAAACAGTATGGCGGTGGAGTAGCCACCAGCTGGGTGGCAATACACACCGTGTACTCAAGAGTACATGCCGTGTACTCATGTCGGTAGGCAAACAGTGCCGCACTGGCGGGAAGCTGCCAGTGGAATAATTAAATGAAAGGAGTACATGCCGTGTACTTGGAATTACACGATGTGTACTTTATTTTTTCAGCTTAAAACCTGTAGTAGCATCCTCATTTGGAAGAGGAGGAATTTGAGATGTTTTGGAGCCAAAGGAGGAGGCCAGACCTTTGAAGATCCACCGAGTGTTTGTCTGGAATGCGATTCCACTTCGGACGATCTCGTTGGAACCGCGTGGGTAAGATTTTTCTTCTTCTTAAGTTGTTCTTACCAATTATTTCCCAAGGTAATGTTATTTACATTTTAATGTGTTTTGTTCTTCGTCAGATCTACGCCGTTCTTGGGCGTTTCTGGAGTCGGCATTTGGGTATAACATTCATTGGAGTTTAAGGTAGGTGGCTTGGTGTTTAGTTTTCCAACATGTGTGTGTTTTGTGCATTTTTGTGCCACTAACCCATTTTGGGGTGTCATGTGGCTAAGGCCATTGCTATATTAAACACCTAGAATTGATTAGGAATTTAATTATGATATTAAAATGCTGGTTGAGATCGTTGCCTGGATCCAGAACCACCTCGAGGGTGTGTTCCACTGTTTAGCCGTTTGGCCAGGATACCTGAGGGTATGAATTTTAAGTAGTAATTATAGAATTTCCTTGATAGGAATTGCTTGTTACTGCTTGTTTCCATGTTGGTCATGGCCCATTTACCTATTTAACCTAAGGGCGTTGTTGTGATTAGCCTGAGGGAACTGCACTGTTTAGCCTGAGGGCTGTAGTTATTTCGCCTGAGGGCAACCTTTCGTGCCTGAGGGCTTGACTTCGGTGCCTGAGGGAAAAACTTCCTACGCCTGAGGGAAATTTCTGTTATTCCTGAGGGAAATACCCACGGGGTGGATTCTGTATAACTTGAGGGCATGGTTCGCTATAATAGCCTGAGGACAAGATACTGGTTGGCATGAGGGATTTGTGCTGTTGAGCACAGAATGATACTAAATTAAACGGAAATATAACTGGTAAGTTAGTTACTTTTGAGTACTTCTTGGTTTATTAAATTTTATTATTTCACACTATTGTTGCATTCTTACACGCAGTTGGGCATGATCCTTTGGTGGGTGCCTACTGATATCTATTTCTCACACCCTGTTTGGGTCACACTTTTCATCCCAAACAGATTACGTTTCTGTAGGTGTGGATAGGGGCAATAGTCCCTATACAGGTACTTGACTGTTACTGTGCAGTAGTAGAGAATGTGACCGAGCCTAGGATTGGGATGCTGCTGCCAACTGATTTCTTTGTTTTGCTGTACTCTACTTTTGGTTGTACCGTTTTGATGTATATCATGTTATGGATATTTTCTTAGAACTTGAGACATGTAGCATCATCATTTATATACTGTTGGTTATATCCACTTTTGTTGTTTATTTCAGTTGTGTATGGTTTACTACTTTTGCCTTTTGTTGTATGTTTTACTTTGTGTTCCGCTGCGCTACACTTTGACAAATGAGGGCATAGTTTCCCCACTATCAGACTTGGGCCATCGCTGCTAGTCGACAGCCTCTGGAGTTTGGGGAAATGCACTTGAGGTCACGTGGCGAACCGGATTCGGGGCACCCGTTGTGTGGAACTCGGGTCCGGGACGTTACAATTGACATCCCCACACTAGGCCTCCTCCTTGTACTACATCCCGACAGTTGCACCTCCTTCCCCCAGTGGCACACCCAACCCCCTTCCCCCGATGACCTGTTTCCAGCGAACATGAACCCCCCCTATTCGGTGGTCTTCCGGAAAGAACCCAAACCCCCTTCAAAGTGACTCTTCCTCCTCTCTAGTGTGCGGACTCCTCCCCTATGGTGTGTCTTACCTTTGAATTTGTGTTTTCCATCAATTTAACTGAAAATTAGTAACAAGTTTTGTAATTTTTTCATTTTGCTCATTTATTAGGGTGCACAGTTGGTCCGTAGGGTGTTGATCTTCCTTCCGTTAAGGTTCTGTCATATTCTCACGTATTGAGGTGGACGTTTTATGAACTTTTTTCCTTTTTGGAACAACCATATAACTTATGTGTTTTAAATTAATATTTAAATGTTATTCACACCTTTATAAGCATGGTAGTTAACTCATTTTAGTGTTTTTATATTAGTTAAAATAATTAAAAATAGCTTCGAAATAGTTATTTTATTATGTTTAGGTGTTTCCATTCCTTCTTTTCAAATTTTAATCCATATGATTCTTGGGTTTTATTAATTAATTTTTGAAACCTTGTTTGCCGCATTATTATAATTATAGTTCATTTATGGTAGCATTTTTTTGGTAGATTTGGTTAAAAATAGATTTTTCGATGTTTTTCTAATTATGGCCATGTGTATACCTATACAATTAAGTTTGAATAGATGTTTTTATTTTCAAATGGTTTTGTTAAATGTTTTGGTGGTATTTTCTTGTGGAAACATTTTTATGGAAGTATTTCGGTTTGTGTTGGGTTGGTTTTATGAAACATTTTACCTTTTGAAGAGATGGTTTCCATATTATTGGAAGGTTATGAATTGTTTGGTGTTAACAAAAAGGAAATTGTTCTTAAAATAGTGGAAATACCATTTTTCCCTTTCGTATAATTTGTGTGTTTTAACGTCATTTTAAATATTCAGTTGGGTGAAATTTGGTGAAAACTTGGTTTAAAGGCCCATTTGTCCACACTAGTATAAAAATGATGTTTCTTTTTGTTTAGAAATAGAATTCTAAGTGTTTTTGGTAAATGGTTGAATGTTGTGAACTAAATCCTGTTTTTCATGTTTTATGAAGATAATTATTTTTACAAAAAATGTGGAAATAATTTTTTGGTAAGAATGTTTTTTGGTAAATGTGATGTTTGTGTTCATTATAGAAAAGAATTTTCTTCAGTGAAAGTGAGTACTCGGTTAGGGATTTAAAAATGTTTACTGAAATGGTTTTGATGTTGTATGGTGTGATGGCTCGGTTGGCACCTTCGATTATATGATGTGAGTATGTGATATAAGTATGTATGTATGTATATCTATAGGGAACCTTTATAAGGGGATATCCCTTTATGTGTTATTGTATAGACTGTTCATGTTTGGGGTAGGCAACTATGGTGAAGGTAGGTAAGGTGAGTCACATGTTCAAGGAACTCCCACTTAGAAAATATTGTTACCCCATGGTTTCTTGGTAATCTTTTAGAGGATAGAGTGATAGTTTCTTTCTAGAACTGATTAGATGGGTTAGTATTCCCTGGGGTTGTAGACAGGCTAGGAGGTATGTTCCACTAGTGTGACCAGATTATGGTAACTAGTTGGTTATTAACTTAGGGGCTTCACCATACATTGACAGGTGGTTCCAAACCGAGTACGTCTAGGGGTCCTTTAGGGATGTTTAGGATCACCCATGGTTATTGCTTGTATTGACTTGTTTACTTTTGTTTCTTTTAGTTTTCATCCTGCAATTTTTATTTATTTACATCTCAATTTATTTTTGATTTCTTGGGTTTTGGTTTCAGTTTTGGTTTTGAAATGGTAATATTGTTTTGAAAATAAAAGTGTGGTGTGCTTTAGATTTTAAAAAAATGGAAATATTATGTTTGTTAAATAAAAATTTAAAGCCCTATTTTTATAACAGTATTTTAAACTAGTGTTAATGGATTGTGTTGGGAAAGGAAACACTTGGATCTTGGGGTTTATATTGGAATTCCTACAAGGAATTTCGGTGATAATTCCAATTTTATTTTATCATTCCTAGTTAGAGGTTATTTTCTCTGATTCAAGTCCCTGGTTCATCTACTCCTGGTTGAGTCGGTTTTTGTTTAATGGTTGGATGTGACCAAGTGGTCACATGGAGGTCTTGTTATCATGGTTTCATTTTCATTTCTGTATTTTTTCCATCTTGTTCAGTGTATTATGTATCTAAACTAACTATATAATTATTTATGTTCAGTTGTTGGATCTTGTGAGTTATTTGGTTCAGTTTATTTATTTGATCGTGGTTATTTATCTCAGGAATAAATCTTTCCCACATTTATGTTTTGTTTCCGAACACTGATTTTCAGTCCATGGGGATTGGAAACGCACCTTGGGCTATGACACAGACTAGCTCGAGTGATCAGTTTATTATCGACCCCGGTTGGTTCGTGACAAGATATCCTAACCACAAGATGTTAAACTGTATGGTTGTATCATTGTCACATGACCTTAAAAGGTATGTTGTGTCATATTAAGTAGAAAAAAACTACATGGGTTCTAATTCATTTCATGAGGATATGTATGTATCCCATTTATGGGTTTGATCCCAAAATCAAGACAACATCTCTCTCCATGGATGATGATAAATTCCAAAGTAATCATCCATCTCCCTAGATAGTGATAAACTTTAGAGTAACTTTTGTCCACCTGGATGAAAATAAAATCTATAATTCCCCACTGAGTGTCTTAAAAATCATCTTTGTCGTAATAATTACCAACGAATCTCTAAGTTGTATATGAGAGGATACCATTTATGTAGAACCTTGGATTCATACAGATATGTCCATTGATGAAGAACCTCAGATATATACAGATGATTCAAAATTCTATACATGTTCAAAAATTGATTTCTAATATTGGGATGACCCACTTCATACCTGGGAATTAATGAAGGATTCATGAACATATCTTAAATATATAAGAGAGTCCTGGGGTAAGCACTAATTCCCCCCAAAAGGGTGTGATGAGCCTAACCTCCCATACTCTCGACCAATGTAACATCATAAGAGAATGGGTAAAAATACATAACTAATGCCTACCTTTGGAAATCAGGTTCATTTGGATACATAACCATTGGGTTTTTTCGATTCTATAAACTAATCCATTGGAAACTGTCCAGAAATAGTGATTTCTAACCAGAACACACATTATGAGGGAAACATCCACACATAAGCACGAGTGACGTTATCATTTATAACATGTGAAAGGGTAAGAAGGTAAATGATATATTATATTTTTAAAATAATTATTATGTTATAAATATAATATTTATTCATTAGTTCTATATTTGTAACTATTCAAGTAAAGTGGTTGTGAAAAATGAATTACACCGCTACATAGAGATGGTAAGCCGTATGCACTCATATGGGATGTTTTCATTTATTATAGGATAGAAAAGTGGAGGAAATTTTTTTTCCCATAATCATAATAACATCTATGTATATTTATGATACTAGATTCATTATGTGATTATGGATACAATAAATTTATATGAATTAGAATTAGAATAAAATTTGAAAGAGTTGGGAGAGACCTCTTCTAGCTTACATCTTAAGCCTTCTTAGGGTGGTCTTAGGAGAAAATCAGAAACTCAAGAATAAAGGGAATGAATATTGGAAGTATTTTGGTTAGGGATTTTTCAATATATAGTGATCAATGATTGTGAATAATGTAGCAGAGGAGGTTCCATTTTATAAGGTAGGGGAGGCACACACATGGAATTACTTAAAAGATTTCAGTAATATAAGGTTACTTTCATGTGAAAGTGGATCCAAATGGACAAGGATTTGATGTTATGATAAGATAATTTCGAAAAAATTTTATTCAATAATTATTAGAAAATTTTATGTGGTAGTATTACCCTTATTTCCTAGTTTAATCCCTCGGTAAACTGTTTTTGACCTCACATATGATAACAAAATTTTATTATTTTTACTATTTATTATGGATAAAAATTAAGTTAAATTTATTATATTATATTAATTACTATGATCCAAAATATAGAATCAATTTTATAATATTAAGCTTTTATAAGTGGAAGAAATTAAATTTAAAACAAGTTTTCAAAAATTCAACGAACATAATTTTTAGAAAAATGAATTTTTAAGCATAAAACTAAATTTAATTTCATTCCTCATCATAAAAACTATTAGATGAATATGAAAATATTATATTGAGTATATATTATATATATTTTATTAAATTTTTCAATAAATATTTATTTATTTAATTTATTATGATAAAGACACATTACACATTTAAAATATTATTTTAGAAAAAAAATCATTTTTAATCAAAAAAACGAACTTATAAAAAAATATGTTTAATTTTTATTCCAAATTAATTAATTATATTATTTATAATTAAAGTATAATTAATTTAATTTAAGATCAAATTTACAAAATGGACTTTTAATTTACTTGATTTAATGAAAATAATTGACAGTTTTACAAAAAATTCTATTTTTTAACTATTTACTCAGAAATAAACTATTTCTGAAAAATATAAAAAAATCACCCTAAGATAATTTTGAAATGATAATTTCAAAAATGAAGTTCTTTTGTTCAAAAAAATCTAAAAATTAACAAAATAAATTCTAATTATTTACACATAAAACACCTAAAACCCATTTTTATGAAGAATTTATTCTTATGGCATAAAATGAATTTATTATTATACATTACCTAGTAAAAAAAATAAAATGGATGTAATTTTTTTTTAATTTAATTAACTATTTGTATTAATAAAATCCTTTTTATATATTTTTCATATTTTAGATACTCTTATTCATACATGCCAACCCAAAGACTTCATTACCACATTCATATTTAAATAATATTATTTCATTCTTTGTTTAATATTGGGGATGCATGTGGTACACATTATTGAATGTAATAACCATTTAAAGGAAACTAAAATATTGTGGTGTTATAGAAATTACATCATATGTTGCCTTAACATCATATTCTCATGCTATTACATTACTTAAATTTATCATTAGCATAAAATTGACTTTACTTGTAGCAGGTTGTTGGCATTGGTGCAACATGGGGACACAACTTCAAAAACTGATATACAATTATCATAACAAAACATTATGTTCCTATAAAAAGATAACTTAATATTCTATGTTATTTTTAAAAGGGTTTTAATAAAAATTCACTTTGAAAAATAGTTTAGGGTGTCAAATGTTTTTTTGAAATGGGTCCATGGAAGCTTGAAACATGTTCGCACTTTCATTTTTGGATAGGAAGCATGAATATGGTTCATGGTTCGTCTATTTTTTAAAAATAATATATTTTTTAAAATATGAATAAAATTACTAATAATAATTGAATAATTAATCACATGATTTAAATAATCACTAATTATTTAATGATAATAATCTGAAAGAAATAATTAAAAATTAAATTAAAAAATAATAATGTAAATAAAAACACGGTTTAAATATTACTAACTAAAATAATTAAAATAATTATAGAATAATTAAAAATTAAAATATGAATGAATTTAATTAATAAATAAAATGATTTAAATAATTAATAATTAATTAATCATAATATAGATAATATTAATTATGTTTGTAATATAAATATCAAATAATTATATAAGTAATAAGATTATTAATTATTCATAATATAGTTATCAATTATTATTATTAATATAATTATTAGATAATAATTAATAAAATTAATAATATAGTTAATAATATTAAAAGTTATTGATATTTTTTAATTATATTAATTAATTACTAATTGTACAAATTTGTTTATTTTTTTAAATGGAGTGGTGTTCTGGTAAAAGCCCAAAACACAAACTTTATTAAAAAAAGAAAAAGAAAGGATTACATGAGTCTGAAGTAAGGATTTTTTTGAACATCCCTGACATAAAGAGAGAGTAACTCAGGAGGAAGTTCATCCCTCTAGGAGACCTCATGATTAACTCCCATGTTGGAAAGTCCATCAATGAGATTGTTAGCTTCCCCGTAGGTATGAGTGATAATGAAGTTGACTTCTAATAGAGAGTGCAAATAGTTCATCCAGTGAGGAGTAAGAGTCCAAGCTAGGTGAACGGAGCCATTCCAAATGGCATGGACAATAGTAATTGAGTCTCTCTCGATCCAAATCTTGTTCCAGTTGTACATATTGTAAAAAGAAGTATCATGAATCACACTCATCATCTCAGCTTCCAGGGAGGAGGTGAAGCCGCAGGATCCATAGAAGCATCTGAGAACCTGGTCTAGGTGGTTTCTGAAGATGGCACCACAACCTACATGGCCTGAGATACCTTTAGAAGCACCATCAATGTTGATTTTAATCCAACATGGAGGTGGAGCTTTCCAAAAGACTTCCATGGTGAATTTAGGGCGAGAGTACCTCCCATAAACACCAATGTGCCTAAGAATCCCAAGATCTCTAACTGAGTTACTACAATGATCCTTTTGAAGAAAAACAACCTCCCGTATAGCAATGAGAATTCTCATTTTACCTGCATTAATCTTTAATGATTTGTTGTTATAAATATAATCATTTATACCATACCAGATCACATGTAGAAGCTCCACTGCAGCTGAAATAAAAATATTCCTAATTTTCTGGGAGTTAGATAAATCCACACATCACTGCAACTAAGAGGATATTGATCTACAAGGCAACCATCTTCACTCAAAAATATCAATAATATAATTAAAAAGGTTAGTTTTTGTATAACAAGAAAGGAAGAGGTGATTAATTTCCTCTCGATGTTAATTACACATACGACATTTGGAACAAAGATTAATCCTAGAAATATTGTAAACATATATCAGTGGAAAGCCTACCATGAGAAATACTCCAAATGATAGTGAGTATTGAGGGATTTAACCAAGCTTTATTAAATTTTTTTAACCAGCTTAAATTACAATAAGAATTGTTGAATAAATGGTTATAGTAGCTTTTTGAATATAGCATACCATTATGAGCAGGTTCTGAAATTAGAAGATCATCAGTAATAGTGAAAGGATAAATTTCCAAAACATGCTTTATATTATCAAGTAAGAAATGGTTTTCCATTTGTAATATGCCATTGATGGTGCCATAATTATGCTCAGTAAGTTTAGTGTTAGACACCAAGGAGATAAGGGGTGTACTCGTTTAGTTATGAACCCAAAAAATTAAATTAGATACTTTTCTAGCCATCCATCTGGAGTTGTTCATAATAGAGATGAAAATATTCTTAATGGAAGGCCAGATTGAGGAGGTCAAACAATTGAAATTTCTATTCCTTAATTTATCAAGGAAGTGAGTCCTAAGAAAGTCTATGGAAGAAGAATTATTGTGAATGAGGTTCCATGTGAGCTTATCTTGAAGGGATTCATTAAAATTATTAAGGTTTTTATGCCAATACCTCATTTTTCAATAGGTTTGCAACAAGTAGACCGAGGAACAGAAACCCGCTTTCTCTCAAGTGTGCTCCCAGTCCAGATAAAGTTTTTAATGGAAACATTAATGAATTATTAATTTTTTTATTAATTTATTAATTTAATTAATTAAATCTTATTAATAATAATATTTATAATTATTAATTATGTTAACTATTTATAAAATGTATTCTACTAAGTAATTTGGAATTTAAAAATTTCTAAACATATCTCACATAGTTTCCAATTATAAATTTATGAACAATGAGACATATACCATTATTGTCTGCATCTGTATCTTGGATGCTTCTCTTTTTCATATCCAAGTGCGTAGATAACATTTCAATTTCATATCTATCGATTTGTATACTCTAGTATAATCACCTCCTCTATGGAATCTATTGTAACTCTCTCCACATCATCCAATGTGATAGGTGGTGGATCTAAATTCTCCTTGAATATACCATATACTCTCTGGATGTAAAGTTGTTGTTGTATTAAAATATCTCCCATATTGGAAGAATATGGATGGTGCGTAATGGGAATATCTTCACTAGGGGGAAATATCAAATAAAAAAACTTTAATCTCAACACATCATTGCAGTATGATCTGAATATGTAAGAGACTATAAAGAATAATCACAAACAGAAGCATTATGGACCTCTATAGGCATAACTGGTGGATGTGGATAATATCTAATATGAACTAGAGGTGCATAACGATGATCATTCTATGAATCCTACTCATGTGCAACATTATCATATTTCATAACCATAAGAATATCATCACCCTCTAGAACATCCAAATAAGGCCCATCACCCTATGGCACATCGACCTGAGGCTCTGCATCATCTATCACATTGAATAAAATCTCATGATAAATCTCATCCATGGGAAGAAGATATTCCATCACTACTCCATGAAAAGTTTCCTCATCAAATGTGCCTCCATTTATGTGATCATAAAATTAAATTAGGTGTATGATACAAGCATGATACAGAAAATATTATATAGTTAAATAATTTTAATAAAAGAGTTATTCAAGAGATGAATGTGGGGTTATTAATAAGTCATAATCGAATTTTCCATGTCATGTAAGATATAACAATTAGGATATATGATATTTGTTCACATAATCTAACTGATTTATTAGATTCATGCATACCATACTTTCCACTCATAATTAGGACTCTTAATGCATGTACCGATCTGAATAGGGTTCATGATATCACCATTATTCAATGTCTCACTTACTATACATCTTTAGGGAATGAAGTTAGGGAAACAAACTAGTCAGTGTTGGAATGGGATAATTGAATTTTAATTTCCTCATAACTTAATCAACATATGTCCACTTAACCATATTAGAATAAATAAGAGTTATGACAAATTTCGTGGAAGCAAGCACCACCATATAGTATGGCAGGAGACTCTGGAGAACATGTCCAACATATAGAATCCATGAAACTTGAAATATAAAAAATGTCAACATATTATTAATAATAGAAATAATTTTAAAAATACAATAATAATTGAACTATATAAATAATAATCACTTACCTCGTCCAGCTAAAGATTGTCGAACAAAAATATCTATTTATGGAAAACATGCATGACAATATCTAAATTTATATGGGCCTAGCTCTAGCTAAAAATAAAATTTATGCAGTTATCATTCTATATTACAAATTAATATACTTGATTTTCACATAAGAAGAAAGGAAATATATACCATATTTTTTTGGGAGTCCTATAAAATAACAATATGAAATGGTGTGCATACATGTGGAGTAGAGTGAGGGATGCACTCTCATATCCACATATAAATAATAGTAACACATTCTATAATCTAAAACTTATTAATGTGACATGGAATTAATAACACTCTATATGTATTAGAAATATGTGTAGTCCCCTAGTTGTACCACCATGTCTTGTCCAGATCCTCATGTAAAGGTAAATATATCAAATGGAAAAATGTAGTAGAATGATCAATAAATATTGTGCAACCAATAAGTCTCAAAATTTATATTCATGAAAATATTAGGGCAGTGGTCTCATCAACATCATAAAATAATGGGTGAAGTGCTCATATAGCTATGGTATGCACAGTCAAATTCCAATGATAGACCTATCATCATGGATATAACTATCTAATGGACTCCATACTAAATCAAACCAATCACCAACAACTTTTCTTTCACGGTTTCACCCATAATAAGGATACCTAATATAAGGGACACATCCATAATAACAATCATTATCCCTTCTTCCAATAGATTAAAAGTATGTGTCTTCAACCTCTATCTATCTACAAGGTCTATAATGAGATGGTGTTCAATAAAAGTGAAATAACATATCATTATTCAATAGAACCCCACACATTGAAGATAAGGGATAATATAAGAAGGGGGTGTGACATGATTGAAGTAGTATTATCTTTGTATGCTCAGAGCTGGAACATGATAACCCTTTAAGAGAAGACTAGAAATATATATATTCTAAAAGGATATAAAAGGAACATATGTCATATCTACGTATGATATGATCATTACATTTCGTAATTAATTCAATTCATTTTCTGAAATACATTTTAATTAGTATAAGAATAAAAATGAGGTACACATGTTGGCCTGGCTATAAAGACCCATATCTTTTTGGGTTGTGAAAATATGGAGTTTTTTTATTTTTGGTCTTGTATTATTATATGGGGAAAATGGTAATTTTCCCATAGAAGAAATGCCCAAAATAATTATAAGGATTACATTGATAATGGAATAGGTAGTTTACCCATGGGTTTGAATTTGGAGAGATTTAGATAAAGTTAAATTTGTTGGAGTATATTAATATTTAATAAATAAATATTAATTATTCTATATATTTAAATTATAAAATCACCTAAATGGAGTCCCATTTTGAAATTTCAACATTTTGGTTGCCTTTGTAATGGGAATTTTTACCTAAGAATGGTATAAACGTTTCTTAGGAAATGAAAACCCATGGACATGACTATCTCATAATTACATGACTAGAAGAATATGTTTCATTACAATACATTCTCATGATCTTTTTGGGTTAGATTTTTAAATAATTAGAACCAAACATTAACCAACAAAACTCATGAATTTTTCAATAAATTAACATTTTCCCAATAATATAAGCAACTGCTTATTCCAAAACAAATCTTTAACATCTCTATAAAATTCTCCACACACAATACTCTTGTAGAAAAATCATATGTATAACTATTATTTATATCCTAGGGAAATAGAAACATAATAAATGGTAGAGATATGATGCTCGATAAGGGTAATAATAAGTGATAAAAATCAAAGTTTATAGGGGATAAAAAGATGGGAATATGAGTATAATGAGGAAAATAAGAGAGTTATTCCCAAAAAAGAATATATCATAAATAATAGAATAAGGAATGGCATTACATAAGAATATATAAAGGAATTTTCACATATTAAATAGGAATTAAAATAATAACCTGGAATAGAAGGAAAAAATAATAATCCAAAATCATGGGATCATAACATTAATGTTCAAAACATATTAGAAAAGAGGCATAAACATGGAATATAAAATATGCTAAAAATTAAATAGAATTAATAAGGAGCCACAATTATAATAATAAGAATTTTTTTGAGAAAACTCATTATACCCATGACTTTATGAACAATATCATTAGGTCCATGCATTAAAATGTCCAAAAACTTATAATACCCATTCCTTTGTGAATAAACACATTATGTATATGAATTAATATCTCATAAGATATCAAATTTAACCAAAAAATTATAGGGGGTATAGGACCATACCCATCATTAAAAATTATTATGAGTGCCACTTAAAGTTAATCATTTATCATATCACTAGGAACCTGGGGAATGAAAATGGGTTTAAAATCATTTTTCAAATGGAATCATATAAAAAAATCATAATTCCATAAAAAATCATAACATGATATACACATGGAAAATAAAAAGGTATCCAAATATTTTCAGTAACATTTTAATTAAATAACAATTAATCAAGATAATATATCATATGGTATTTATCCCATATAGATAAATGTAATATGGATAATTTAGTAATTTCCACTATTAATCGGTGTTTTATATCTTGCCGAGCAACCTTGTATCAATAGAAGGAAACACAGTGTGTTCACATAGTAGATATATTGGAATAAAAATCATAAAAATTTAATGAATTATCAAGATAAAGTTAGTAATGGATTTCCATGAGTTTAATAACCCAAAATAGTATAAGTGAATTTATAAGGTATTTTATTGAAATAAATTTACAAGGAAATAAATATTTTTTAGATAAGTAGGATAATAAAGCGGGTTCATAGAAAAGTTTTTAGAAAATGTTTTTAACATTTTCATAAAATAATAAGTAACAGGTCATATTAAAAAGATATTTTTTTAGTTGATGTAATTTTTTTTGAAAAAACATGAACCTTTTAAAAAAATACAAAAAAATGGATCCATGAAAAGATATAAATTTTCTTTCAAATAAAATTTTAATGGTAAACAAGACAAATTATCATTGAAAAAAATGCTTTTTAAAATATCATTACTAAAAGCCACGTCATAAAAATGGATAAAAAGATTCTATTTGAAAAGATGAAAATAGAAATGTGAAGGTCACATGAAATAACACATAATTGGGTTTCCAAATATAACGAATAATATTTTTAGGTAGGAAAATATGGCAAGTAAGTAAAAACATTGTTAAAGAGGATGATAACTATTATCAATAATGATATACTTCATGAGAAATAAATTTTATCAATGTAATTAAAAGGTAATTTTCCACAAAAAGGTAATATAAAGTACCATGAAATAAAATCATAGGGTGGACAAACCAATAATAGAAAAAATAAGTTCAAGAAGAAGTACTATAACTAAATGAATGAAGTTGAGTTAACAAAAACCCATTCAAATTTGGTATCTTTTGAATTGAAATCCATTTAAAGAGAGAATGTGATATGGCTCTTAAAACCCAATTAATTAAATAAATATAGTAAAACTAATTTATTATGAATAAATCCAACCATATTATTGATATCATTGTGAATAATAAGAAATTTCTATAAGGAAATTGAATTTGATACAAAGAACCCATTACTATAATTCCTGACTTACACTAAAGCGCTTGAATATTCTATATTACAAAAAAATACATTAATCACCAATTTTAGAGATTTATTAATTTCTAAAAACTTTTATAAAATTAATTTATAATTATTATCAACATGTATATTGGTTAATTAATATCTTTTTTTTTCAAAATTGGGTGTGAATAATATTTTTCATTCTAAATTAGTTTCATAACGGTAGTGATGTTCTTCATTATTCTCCCAATTTTCACTATTATTAGATCATACAAGGTATTTTAATTGATTACTTATAATTATTTATAATGATGTAATTTAATTTTAGGGGATTTTTTGTTTCAATAATTAAATATACAATCAAATATGATCAAGTTTGTGTGTTTTTCAATGAGCGAATGTTTTTATCTCAATTAATTAGTTTAATATTAAGGTTAACATTAAAAAACATTATTTAATTCACTATATCATACAATTATCATTAATTAAGTTCTCTTAGTCGTTTATGGTATTATTTTATAGTATTATTCAAGTATGTAATGACCCTCCAATTGTCATTGGCTTGAGAGTACAATGAGTCATTACTAGTCCTTATGAGACATCTCTAAGATTCCAAAGGCTGGCAATAAATGCTGAAGGGTTTCAAATACACGTGGGGGACAATTTACCATTTAATAAATTAAAAAATAAACCTACCAACCATAAACAAACATTAACTATATGATGTATGAACAAATGGAATATAACTCAACAATTTCATGTGTCTCAAAATCACATCAAAGTAAGAAATAGTAGAAGAATAACCAAGTATCAAAGTACACAGCGGATAGACTACACAAGAATATCCAAAGACCTCAAGAATCCATGCTCAAAAATATCTAAGATCCAAAATCACCAAACTGAACAAACATCATGAGGTAGTGCTAAACATGTGTGAAACATTGCCTTTGCCCTTGTCCTGGAAGATAACATCTGTAAAAGAATTAAAGTTCCAAAGCAGGGGTGAGTATAAAACTCAGTAGGTTTTCACCCAATGACTTCCCTACTCACTCCACTAGGATATAAGAGTTAGAAAAAATTATATAAAACAATTTATATAAAACAATTTATATAAAACAATTTCTTAAAAATAGTTTATAACTAAATATTAACAAGTTTCCAAAATCATTCATTGCCAAAAGCATACAAGTTCAATTGAAACCAATTTCCCAGCAAGATATTTCTCTAGAAAAATAACTAAAAAATAATCACAACAATTTCAAAATATCCCTTTATCAGCATACCCATCCATTCATTAAACCCATGAAACCAACCATGCATGCAACATTATGACAGTTCCATACTCATGAGTAGTTTCTCATCGATCTACCAAGTCGTCACAAGGTAATTGTTTCCCATGTGCCATTAACCCTTTGGAACTGAGCATAAGGTTATATTTCAACCAAGCCCTATGTATGAAATTCCCATGTTCCATTAATCCTTTGGAATTGGGAACAAGGTCATATTTTAACCAAGACCTGTATATGCAACATGAACAAACACCACATATTCCTAATGATCATGCCAAAACAACCCTTTCAATAAAAATACCTTTTTATTGAAAACCATTTCCATAAAAATAATTTCAATGCCAAACCATTTAAATTCCAAACCATTTAAATAAAACTCTATTTTTATTGAAAACCATTTCTATTGAAAATATTTTTTTCATCAAACCTTTAGCAATTCCAAAAAAATCCATAATTTAAAATCATCATTTTAAATTCATGAAACTAAACCCCCTTTTGCACAACTATTCACCAAGATCACACAATTTCAGAAAAACCATAAATCATCACAAATGAAGATTTATTTATGCATTTCATAATCAATAAAACAATTTGAATATAATCCATTAAATTCTAGTAAGAGGATATGAGAGTGAAGACACATACCTTGAAGGTTTTGATTAATCTTTGAAAACAGATGAAGAACGCAAAAGAAAGTGGGTCGATTCTCTAAGAACGGGCATAGGTATCCTATCCTAGAAATATCATGACTCAATATTGAATTATTTGGCAGCCAAAAACTTAGATCTACCCAATACAGGTTTAGATCTGTGAATGAATGGAGGTTAGAGAAATAGATCTAAGCAGATCTAAGAAATCATGACAAATCTGGAAAGAATGGTGACATACCTAAAGAATCAGACTCAAAATCACCAATGGAAGGCTCTAGGTTGGCTCCAACCCATGTGGGGAGGTTTCTCCAGCCTCATAGGGAGCGAAATATCTAAATAGGGGCGTTTTGAAGCCCAAATGAAATATATGGAGAAAAAACAAGTAAACTCCTCGAAAATAGGATCTAGATTTGACCACAGGGTTTGGAACAACCGTGTATGGATCGAGCGACCTTCCTTTTGGTGCCAACACTACTTATAAAACCCCCAAACTCTCCCATCCTTCACCTTTACCCTTTTTATGGAAACAAATTTTTTATGGAAACATCCCACTTTATGGAAACACCCCACTTTATAGAAACAACCCACTTTATGGAAACACCCCAATTTATGGAAACAACCCACTTTATAGAAACCACCCACATTATAGAAGCAACCCACTTTATGAAAACAACCAACATTATGGAAACAACCAACTTTATAGAAACCCTCTATTTTATGGATACTCTATATTTTATGGAAACTCTCTATTAAAGAAACACCAATTAAAAAAGTGTAAGGAAAGGGGTTATATACCCGAAACCAAGGGTACTACATTCTCCACACCATTGGTATTTCTATCCTTGGAAAGTAGAAAACCCTTGCTGGCCAAAAAGTGTTCTGGCCATTGCTCTTTCATTTCCTTCTCACGTTCCCAAGCCTCTTCCTGAATCTGACCATGTTGCCATAAAACCCGCACTAGGCCGATGCTTTTCTCACACAAGACTTTTTCTTGTCTATCCATGGTCTGTACTGGGATATGTATGAGTGATGTAACACCCGAGACTTTTATGTTATATAAATCATCAAAGGAATCTTTTTCTACACAACACTTGCTTGGATTGCTTTACACGCAATCGCGACCTTCCTCGATAGCTTGCGTCGTATGCAATACCGAGTTTCACTAAATAACAATATGCTATTAAAACTAGCCGTTATGAATAGTAATAACCACTTTTTGAAATTTTATAAATTTTATTTTTCAAAATGGACTTCATTTTTGGACTCAGAATATCGAAATTGGCCTAGGGTGAAATTTTGGTATTTTTCTGAAAACTTTCAATTTTTGATGAATAGTGAAACCACTAAGTGGTAGGTTAAAAACTGAATTTTTCATAAAACTTAATTTTACCGCTTCTGTGAATGGAATTTCGAAAATCCGACAGACACGGTTGATATCAGTAAGTAAAATGTGGGTCAATGAGATAAAAATATTTTTTTGGTGAATAGTAACTTTTTACTTTTTTTATCGCGGTTAATAGTAAATAGGGTAACTAAGGATAAATATGATATTAATATTACCCTAAAACATGTCCTAATTCTATTGGACAAGTGTAATTCGACCAAAAACAAACTTAGGAATAAAATATGACCATTTAGGCCCACTTGGATTAGATTAGGTCATTTATTATTAATTTATTTAAAGAAGGGTTAAAATAGTTAAAATCAAAGTTTAATAAGTAAATCATTTTTAATATGGGGTTATACATAAGATAAATTCGACTATAAATATTCATTAGAAATATAAAAAGATTTCCTACATAATGGTATTTTATTTGTAATTTTTAGACATTAAATAATTTAATTTATTTATGACACAATGATGATGCAGTAATTATCTTATTAATGAAGTATTGACATAATTGATGTTATAAACACCAAAATAAATGTAATTTGAGACTTTTTATGAATTCCACTAATTTCATAGGTTACTATGATATATTAGTGTTGATTTAATAAACTTGGTTCGAACATATAATTCTGTTATGACTTTCACAAAAATCATATATCAAATAGTGTCAAAATTGACACAAAATAGTTTTTAAATCAAATATTATATTATTAATTGTTATTTTATTCATAAAAATCTAAGGTTCGGCCAAATGACTTAGATAAGGATATATATATTAATAATAAACAATTTGGGGTTCTTTTGGCATGTTATAGTAAGTGTATTAACCATATAGTGAAAGAAAACAAAAAGACATGGTAAAAGTTAAATTATTTAACTTAGAGTTAAATCTAATTGATAAGGTTAAAATAATATCCTAAACTTGTCTAAATCCTATTGGTTGATAGGCTTTCGACCCATCCCCACTTTAGTTTCGAAATAAGACCCTTTGGAACCATTATAAACCGATTTTGACTTTAATATAAAATAATATTTTGAGATATTCCTAAGGTGCCCCTCTCCTCCCTTATAAAAGGACACCTCCTCCCCCTCCTCCTCAAACCAATTTGAGCACTCAAGCTCGGCCAAACCCTGACAAAATCTCTTCTCCACTTCCCTAGAAACATCCTAGATGTTCTGGTCTTCCTCAAAGACCAATTTTAGTTCCCTAAGAGGAGGTCTCCAAAAGGCGCTTCAAAGAAGAGGTAATTACCGTTACCAATTCTTTCATCTTTATTTCTTCTTCCACTTCTTCTTCTTAGGATGTTTCATTATGAAGTAATAACATAAGTATCACTCATATACTGATATGTTATTATAAGTATGAAACAACCCTATTTCACCATCTATCCATCCTATGGAAAAAGAAATCACCACGCGTGCGTACGTACGGAATACCGTCTCCACGTCGTGGTGTAATCTATTTTCCACCACCACCTTACATGGATGGGTATAATGGTGTAAAGAATAACTATAAATAGTTATTACAACATCATATTGATTCTAATATATTGTATAATCCACTCCAATTCAATTCAATATTTATGGAAATGATATCATCGCTCGTGCGTACGTACGGACTACCGTCTCCACGACGCGATGAGATTCATTCTCCATGTTAACCATTTAAGAATGATTATAAAGTATATATAAGAAATAATAATGAAATATATGACATTTTAAAGCTACTGGATTTATGTATATATATATATATATGTATGTCATCTACTTACTTCCATTCAAGACAATAAGGAAAGGAAAACAGCGTTCATGCGTACGTACGGACTACCGTCTCCATGAACGGTGTTTTTCATTTCATTTATCTATCTATTATATATATATATATATATATACTGAATATATATGATATATAAATCATATTTTATATTCTGTAAGTAAGTAAATCATGATATAAGTAATAATAATGTCAAGAACAACAAGTCAAAACGCCTACGATAAATGAAACGATTTTACCCAAAACGCTTCTTTAACATTGAATTTACAAAAGAACGGGTAATATAATGTCATAAGTGAACCATATATGATATCATAACAATGAATATGATTCTGTAATAAGTCAATGACATTATTTAAACCATTATACAGGAGCTTCGGACACGTACAAAGCAAATCGGACCTAAGGTAAGGGAAATATCACAATCTCATTTTTATCCGAGATTGTTTATTCGTAAGTATTTACTGGGGTGTATTTTATCATCTACATCCATGTTTCATCAATATTTAATATTATTTCCATCCACCTACAATTTTTTAAATCCATTTTTACCCTTCGGTGAGTTTTTAGTAATATCTATGAAAGGAATCTTTTGTCGTACGAGGTACTTTTTGACTTTTCCGACAAAAGTACGAAGAATGTTTTTTTTAACTTATACGACATGAATGGATTTTTAAAACATTATTTCCAAGAAGCTTCATTTACAAGTTTTCAAGTTTATTTTTAATCAACTTCTTTTATTTTAAAGTTGTATGACATGTTATGAAAGGAAAAATGTTTTTGAAGAAGAAAGGATATTTTCCTCAAGAATGGAGTTCAAGTGTTTTATCAAAATTATTTTCTATCTAAGATAATAAAGGGTTCTGTTTTTATCCCTATTATTACATGGATTTGATTATGTTGGGATGGAAACATTTTTATGAATTCCTTTATCTTATATGAATTGTTTTATGATGTCATGTTGTTTAAGAATCCCATTTTTTATTACATGGGTTATGCGATGATGTATGATTTATGATTTTTTGGCACACATAAGAAAGGATTCATTATAAGATGGGTGGGACCTATATCTCCCTCCAATGCATTGGGTAAAGATTTTATATCTCATGAGATAGACATGGCTGGAACGGAAGGTTATTTCGGTTCAGTGATACAGGACTGAAACGAGGAGTGAACTCGGTTCAGAAAGGGACTTTGTCCACTAAGATAGTCTTGGCAATGAGTCATGACTAACAAGAAATGATTTTCCATGATTATGTGTGCATGCCACAAAGTTTCATGTTTTATGTTATGATTATGGGGATCTCATTTTCACTTCTATGATTTATTCCATGTTAAGATATTATGATCTCTTTTGCAGGTTTTGATTTTCAAAAAGATATGATATGATTTTTATTTCCTTTATTTGCCCTTGCTGAGCATTTGAGCTCACCCTTTTATGTTTTCTTTTCCCCAGGTCAGGAAGATGGATATTAAGTAGAATATGCTAAAAGGGACCCTAGATATGATGAAATAAATGGGAGACACTGTAGAAGATTTATGAACCAGTTGTTTATGTTTCCCAGTTTCTAAAGACACTATACCTATACGGTCCTTTGTGGTTTTGTCATATGTTGTAATAAGTGTGCTTCAATTTTGAAGTATTAACAATGTATGTAAAGTATGGGTCATTATAGTTGGTATCAGAGGAAAGGTATAGTCAACCTTTGGAAACTAGGATGTGAAAGCCTTAGTAAGAACCCTAAGGATAAGTCTAAGCATAGAACACAATCTTAGTGTTTTAGAAATGTCCTTGAATAACCTAGGATAAGACCTTAAGCATGAAAATTTTATTCTTTAATTATGTGGTTTTCCTATTATAATTAGTGTTGCTCACACTATTCTTCTTGGTTTTAGTCAATGGCTGGAACCCGAAGGAACCGTGTTAATGCGGAATGCGATGGGAAATGAAATGATTGTCCCCCTGAGAAACCAAACAATATGGGAGCTGGAATGCAAAATCTTGTAGCCATGCTCACACAAATTTCTAAAGCTATGAATCATGCAGGACTTCCAAACGAGAAAAGGAAGGAGCAACATTCTGTTGAATCCTTCATGAGGCAACGTCCAACTTCTTTCAGTGGGTCTACTGATCCATTAGTTGCTGAACAATGGATTAGTACTACTGAAAAGATATTTTCAGTTCTTCAATGTTCTGAATATGATAAAGTTATCCTAGAAGTGTATCGTTTGGAAGGAGATGCTGATCAATGGTGGAATCTTATTAAGAATACGAGGCAAAGGGATGAAATTGAGTCTATGGAATGGGAAGAGTTCAAGAACTTATTTTTCAATAAGTACTTCCCTCGTATTCTCCGAACAAAGATGGAGAAAGAGTTCCTTGAATTGAAGCAAAGGGATGATGAATCTGTTGGTACCTATGAAGAAAATTTTACAATACTTGCAAGGTACGCTTCTGGTATTATTATCCAACCTGAGAGTAAGATCGATCGATTCTTTAGTGGCTTAAAACCAAGTCTTCGAAGGGCGTTAGCCATAAGGGACTTCAATAGCTACGAGGAAATCGTTCGATGTTCTCTCAAAGTCGAGATGGAGATTGGAGTAACCCATCAGTCACATGGGTTTGATAAGAAGAGGAAGATGGAATTCAAAGAAAAATATAAAGAGCACACGGAAAAGAAGATTAGCTTTTCCTTATGCTCAAAGTGTGGAAAGAAACATGGAGGGAGTTGTCTTAAAGGGAAAAGTAAATGTTTTAAATGTGGAAAGGAAGGTCATCGGGCATTTGAATGCCGTGATAATGGGAAGAAGATGTCTAATGACGCAAACAAAGGAAGGGATACACAGAATGAACCTACTACACTTCAATGTTTCAAGTGCAAGGAGATGGGGCATTATGCCAATCAATGCCCAAATCCAAGGGTTGATGATGATGGTCGACGTCAACAAAATCTTAAGGCTAAAGACAAAGGAAAGTCACATGCAATTTCTATCAGCGATGTGGAGTACGATAACGAAGTGGTGAAAGGTACACTTACCGTCCACTCTAAAGTAGCAAATGTTTTATTTGATTCTGGATCCACCCACTCTTTTATTTCTGAAAAATTTTCTAAGGGTATCACCGTACTACCTCAACAATTAGATGTTGAGTTAGCTGTGACAACACCTAATGGCACAACAGTCGCATCAAAAGTTTATAATTCTTCTCCGATCGAAGTTTGTGGGAAAGTGCTTCCTGCAAATCTTGTGATCCTTCCTTTAGTGGAATTTGATGTGATTCTTGGCATGGATTGGCTTTCTCTACATGGAGCTCATATCAATTGCCAAATAAGGGAAGTCAAATTTCATATTCCAGATCAATCTACGATCGTCTATCAATGCAAGGATGAACATAACCTTTCAGTGGAAGTTTCTTCCATCTTATGGGTATTGATTCCACTAAATGAAGGTTATTTATCTCAAATGGTTGGTGAGAAACTCACGATTAAGAATATGCCCATTTTACAGGAGTTTGATGATGTCTTTCCGGAGGAATTACCGGGTCTTCCACCAAATCGTGAAGTTGAGTTTTCAAAAGAACTCGTACCGTGTGCTTTGCCTATTTCAAAGAAACCTTATAGAATGGCCCCAATTGAGTTGCAGGAATTGAAGAAGCAACTCCAAGAGAATCTTGATAAGGGATTCATACGCCCTAGTGCGTCACCTTGGGGAGCACCTGTTCTATTTGTTAAGAAGAAAGATGGATCAATGAGACTCTGCATTGATTATCGAGAACTTAACAAGATCACTATCAAGAACAAATATCCTCTCCCACGCATTGGTGACCTATTTGACCAACTACACGGAGCTCAATACTTTTCCAAGATTGATCTTCGTTCAGGGTATCATCAATTAAGGGTCAAAAGGGAGGATATACCAAAGACGGCTTTCCATACAAGGTATGGACACTATGAATTTATAGTGATGGCATTTGGTCTTACTAATGCCCCTGCTATCTTCATGGATCTAATGAATAGAGTCTTTAGAGACTATCTTGATCAATTTGTGGTAGTCTTTATAGACGATATTCTTGTCTATTCAAAGAGCAAGGAAGAGCATGAAGATCACTTGAGAATTATATTGAAGACCCTGAGAAAGGAGAAGCTTTATGCCAAATTTACCAAGTGTGAATTTTGGCTTCAAAAAGTTGCATTTTTGGGTCACATAATCTCAAAAGAGGGGATATCTGTGGATCCAACAAAAACAGAGGTTATCGAAAGATGGTCGAGACCAACAACAGTAACTGAGATCCGAAGTTTTCTTGGTTTGGCTGGATATTATCGACGTTTTGTAAAAGATTTTTCACGATTATCTAATCCACTCACCAAGTTGACTCGAAAAGGAGTTAAGTTTGTCTGGACAGAGGAATGTGAAGAGAATTTCAAGGAGTTGAAAAGAAGGTTATCCAGTGCACCTGTGCTCACACTGCCTTGTAGTGGAGAAAGGTTTGTGATCTACAGTGATGAATCCAAGAAGGGATTGGGGTGTGTTATTATGCAAAATGATATGGTGATAGCTTATGCCTCATGACAGTTGAAAATCCATGATTAAAATTACCCAACACATGATTTGGAGTTGGCTGCGGTAATCTTTGCATTAAAGTTTTGGAGGCATTACCTTTATGGTGAAAGGTGTGATATTTATACTGATCATAAAAGTTTAAAGTATATTTTCACACAAAAGGAGTTGAATATGCGTCAAAGAAGATGGTTGGAGCTGATTAAGGATTACGACTTCTCAATCCATTACCACCCTGGGAAAGAAAACAAGGTGGCAGATGCATTAAGTCGACATGACCATGCTAGTTTATCCATGATGAGGATCACAAAAGATCTAATATTTATGGATTTACAAAGGATGGATCTTGGAATTATAATTGAAGGGGAAAAATCTTATCTTTCTCAAATGAATTTTCAACCATCTATACATGTGAAGATTAAGGAGGCACAGAAAGAAGATGTCGAGTTACAAAAGAAGGTGAGAAATGTTCCTGAATTCAACCTTGATTGTGATGGGATAATAAAGTTCAGGAATCGGGTTTGTGTTCCTTCCATACCCGAATTAAAGAAGGAGCTGCTGGATGAGGCTCATAGTTCTTCATTCTCTATTCATCCTGGAAGCACGAAGATGTATAGGGACCTGAAAGAGTACTTCTGGTGGGATGGCATGAAAAGAGATGTTGCTGAATATGTCTATCGATGCTTGGTTTGTCAACAAGTTAAAGCTGAGAGACAGAAGTCTAAGGGGATGTTACAACCATTACCCATACCCGAATGGAAATGGGAAAACATCACTATGGACTTTGTCACAGGACTTCCTAAAACTTCCAAAGGCAATAATGCTATCTGGGTCATAGTTGATCGTCTTACAAAGTCTGCACACTTCATTGCTATTAGAGAGGATTTCTCTCTAGATCAGCTTGCCAGGATATATGTAAAGGAAGTGGTAAGATTGCATGGAGTACCACTTTCTATTATATCTGATCAGGATCCGAGATTTACCTCGAAGTTCTGGCGAAGTCTTCAGCATACTCTGGATACAGAGTTGAGTTTCAGTACTACTTATCATCCCCAGACAGACGATCAGTCTGAAAGAACAATTCAAACCCTAGAAGATATGTTGAGAGCTTGCTCTATGGATTTCAAAGGAGGTTGGGATCAACACCTACCTTTGGTGGAATTTTCTTATAATAATAGCTTTCACTCCAGTATTCAGATGGCTCCTTATGAAGCTCTCTATGGAAAGAAATGCAGGACTCCAACTTGCTGGGATGAAGTTGGGGAAAGACAGCTATTAGGACCTGATCTCGTTGATGAAATGGCAGAAAAGGTCAGATCTATTCAACAACACATAAGAGCAGCTCAGAGTCGACAGAAAAGTTATGCTGACAACCGAAGAAAAAACCTAGAGTTTGAAGTGGGTGATAAAGTGTTCTTACGAATATCTCCCTGGAAGAGGGTTATGAGATTTGGAAAGAAGGGGAAGTTGAGCCCTAGATATATCGGTCCTTTCGAAATACTAGATCGTGTTGGGAAGGTAGCTTACCGATTGGCGCTTCCACCGAATCTCTCTCAAGTTCACGATGTGTTCCATGTATCTCTCCTGAGAAAGTACATACCTGATCCTTCACATGTACTCAGCTCAGAAGTTGTACCGCTGGATCAAGATTTTTCTTATGAAGAACAGCTGATAGAGATTCTGGATCGTAGCGAAAAAGTCCTACGAAATAAGACCACTCGCTTGGTGAAAGTTTTATGGAGGAACCACCAACTTGAAGAAGCTACTTGGGAGCTTGAGGATATGATGAGGGAGAAGTATCCTCATCTGTTTGTTACAAAGTGACGAATTTCGAGGGCGAAATTCTTTTTAAGGGGGGTAGAATGTAACACCCAAGACTTTTATGTTATATAAATCATCAAAGGAATCTTTTTCTACACAACACTTGCTTGGCTTGCTTTACACGGAATCGCGACCTTCCTCGATAGCTTGCGTCGTATGCAATACCGAGTTTCACTAAACAACAATATGCTATTAAAACTAGCCGTTATGAATAGTAATAACCACTTTTTGAAATTTTATAAATTTTATTTTTCAAAATGGACTTCATTTTTGGACTCAGAGTATCGAAATTAGCCTAGGGTGAAATTTTGGTATTTTTCTGAAAACATTCAATTTTTGATGAATAGTGAAACCACTAAGTGGTAGGTTAAAAACTTAATTTTTCATAAAACTTAATTTTACTGCTTCTGTGAATGGAATTTCGAAAATCCGACAGACACGGTTGATATCAGTAAGTAAAATGTGGTTCAATGAGATAAAAATAATTTTTTGGTGAATAGTAACTTTTTACTTTTTTTACCGCGGTTAATAGTAAATAGGGTAACTGAGGGTAAATATGATATTAATATTACCCTAACACATGTCCTAATTCTATTGGACAAGTTTAATTCGACCAAAAACAAACTTAGGAAAAAAATATGACCATTTAGGCCCACTTGGATTAGATTAGGACATTTATTATTAATTTATTTAAAGAAGGGTTAAAATAGTTAAAATCAAAGTTTAATAAGTAAATCATTTTTAATATGGGGTTATACATAAGATAAATTCGACTATAAATATTAATTAGAAAGATAAGAAGATTTCCTACATAATGGTATTTTATTTGTAATTTTTAGACATTAAATAATTTAATTTATTTATGACACAATGATGATGCAGTAATTATCTTATTAATGAAATATTGAAATAATTGATGTTATAAACACCAAAATAAATGTAATTTGAGACTTTTTATGAATTCCACTAATTTTATAGGTTACTATGATATATTAGTGTTGATTTAATCAACTTGGTTCGAACATATAATTCTGTTATGACTTTCACAAAAATCATATATCAAATAGTGTCAAAATTGACACAAAATAGTTTTTAAATCAAATATTATATTATTAATTGTTATTTTATTCCTAAAAATCTAAGGATCGGAAAAATGGCTTAGATAAGGATATATATATTAATAATAAACAATTTGGGGTTCGTTTGGCATGTTATAGTAAGTGTATTAACAATATAGTGAAAGAAAACAAAAAGACATGGTAAAAGTTAAATTATTTAACTTAGAGTTAAATCTAATTGATAAGGTTAAAATAATATCCTAAACTTGGCTAAATCCTATTGGTTGATAGGATTTCGACCCATCCCCACTTTAGTTTCGAAATAAGACCCTTTGGAACCATTATAAACCGATTTTGACTTTAATATAAAATAATATTTTGAGATATTCCTAAGGTGCCCCTCTCCTCCCTTATAAAAGGACACCTCCTCCCCCTCCTCCTCACACCAATTTGAGCACTCAAGCTCGGCCAAACCCTGCCAAAATCTCTTCTCCACTTCACTAGAAACATCCTAGAGGTTCTGGTCTTCCTCAAAGACCAATTTTAGTTCCCTAAGAGGAGGTCTCCAAAAGGCGCTTCAAAGAAGAGGTAATTACCGTTACCAATTCTTTCATCTTTATTTCTTCTTCCACTTCTTTTTCTTAGGTTGTTTAATTATGAAGTAATAACATCAGTATCACTCATATAATGATATGTTATTATAAGTATGAAACAACCCTATTTCACCATCTATCCATCCTACGGAAAAAGAAATCACCGCGCGTGCGTACGTATGGAATAACGTCTCCACGCTGTGGTGTAATCTATTTTCCACCACCACCTTACATGGATGGGTATAATGGTGTAAAGAATAACTATACATAGTTATTACAACATCATATTGATTCTGATATATTTTATAATCCACTCCAATTCAATTCAATATTTATGGAAATGATATCATCGCTCGTGCGTACGTACGGACTACCGTCTCCACGACGCGATGAGATTCATTCTCCATGTTAACCATTTAAGAATGATTATAAAGTATATATAAGAAATAATAATGAAATATATTTCATTTTAAAGCTACTGGATTTATGTATATATATATATATGTATGTCATCTACTTACTTCCATTCAAGACAATAAGGAAAGGAAAACAGCGTTCATGCGTACGTACGGACTACCGTCTCCATGAACGGTGTTTTTCATTTCATTTATCTATCTATTATATATATATATATATACTGAATATATATGATATATAAATCATATTTTATATTCTGGAAGTAAGTAAATCATGATATAAGTAATAATAATGTCAAGAACAACAAGTCAAAACGCCTACGATAAATGAAACGATTTTACCCAAAACGCTTCATTAACATTGAATTTACAAAAGAACAGGTAATATAATGTCATAACTGAACCATATATGATATCATAACAATGAATATGATTCTGTAATAAGTCAATGACATTATTTAAACCATTATACAGGAGCTTCGGACACGTACAAAGAAAATCGGACCTAAGGTAAGGGAAATATCACAATCTCATTTTTATCCGAGATTGTTTATTCGTAAGTATTTACTGGGGTGTATTTTATCATCAACATCCATGTTTCATCAATATGTAATATTATTTCCATCCACCTAAAATTTTTTAAATCCATTTTTACCCTTCGGTGAGTTTTTAGTAATATCTATGAAAGGAATCTTTTGTCGTACGAGGTACTTTTTGACTTTTCCGACAAAAGTACGAAGAATGTTTTTTTTAACTTATACGGCATGAATGGATTTTTAAAACATTATTTACAAGAAGCTTCCTTTACAAGTTTTCAAGTTTATTTTTAATCAACTTCTTTTATTTTAAAGTTGTATGAAATGTTATGAAAGGAAAAATGTTTTTGAAGAAGAAAGGATATTTTCCTCAAGAATGGAGTTCAAGTGTTTTATCAAAATTATTTTCCATCTAAGATAATAAAGGGTTCTGTTTTTATCCCTATTATTACATGGATCTGATTATGTTGTGATGGAAACATTTTTATGAATTCCTTTATCTTATATGAATTGTTTTATGATGTCATGTTGTTTAAGAATCCCATTTTTTATTACATGGGTTATTCGATGATGTATGATTTATGATTATGTGGCACACATAAGAAAGGATTCATTATAAGATGGGTGGGACCTATATCTCCCTCCAATGCATTGGGTAAAGATTTTATATCTCATGAGATAGACATGGCTGGAATGGAAGGTTATTTCGGTTCAGTGATACAGGACTGAAACGAGGAGTGAACTCGGTTCAGAAAGGGACTTTGTCCACTAAGATAGTCTTGGCAATGAGTCATGACTAACAAGAAATGATTTTCCATGATTATGTGTGCATGCCACAAAGTTTCATGTTTTATGTTATGATTATGGGGATCTCATTTTCACTTCTATGATTTATTCCATGTTAAGATATTATGATCTCTTTTGCAGGTTTTGATTTTCAAAAAGATATGATATGATTTTTATTTCTTTTATTTGCCCTTGCTGAGCATTTGAGCTCACCCTTTTATGTTTTCTTTTCCCCAGGTCAGGAAGATGGATATTAAGTAGAATATGCTAAAAGGGACCCTAGATATGATGAAATAAATGGGAGACACTATAGAAGATTTATGAACCAGTTGTTTATGTTTCCCAGTTTCTAAAGACACTATACCTATACGGTCCTTTGTGGTTTTGACATATGTTGTAATAAGTGTGATTCAATTTTGAAGTATTAACAATGTATGTAAAGTATGGGTCATTATAAGTGATTTATCTAGTTCTAGCTCAACATGATCCCATCTGATCACATGGTTAGGATCAGGGTGATACTTTTTCAATTGGGATACATGGAACAAATTATGCACTGAACTAAACCATGGTGGTAATTACAACCAATATGCCACCTCTCCAACCCGTTCCAGTATCTCAAAAGGGAAAATGTATCTAGGATATAACATGCCCTTATTCTTGAAGAGATGATGTCCAATCCTTGGAGAGATCCACAAGAAGACATGATCACCCACAACGAACGACAACGGTCTTTGACGGTGATATGCATAAGCTTTATGATGACTCTAAGCTGTCTCTACCATCTTTCTAATCAATTCGATCTTCTCTGTTCTTTCTTGGACAAGGATTGGACCGACTATTAATGTTTCACCTATTTCTACGCAGCATAGTGGAGAACTAAAAGGACGCCCATACAATGCTTCAAACAGAGCCTTGTGTATCGAGTCATGATATTTGTTATTGTATGATAACTCCACTAAGGGTATATGCTCCTCCCATGAGCCACCAAAATCAATTACAGAAGACTTCAACATTTCTTCTAACTTTTGTATCATCTGATCAGATTTCCCATCCGTCTAAGGATGATACACTATGCTCATAGTCAACTGAGTCCCAAGGGCTTGCTGTAAGGATTTCCAAAAAAATGAGATGTGAACCTCAGATCTCTATCTGAGACTATTGAAAATGGTATACCATTCCTCTTCACCACTTCTCAGATATATATTTTTTAAAGATCCTACACCTTATTAGTTTCACGAATAGGTATGAAATGGGCCGACTTGGTTAGATGATCCACTATCACCCAAATTGCATCGTTTTTCTATACCATTCTTGGAACAACTGTAACAAAATCTATTGCTATATGATCCCATTTATACAATGGGATGGGCAATGATTGTAACATACCAGCTGGTCTCTAATTATATTCTTTAACCTGCTGACAAGTTAATCTCCAGGAGACAAACTCGACCACCTTAATTTTCTTGTCATTCCACCAAAACTGGGCCTTCAACGCCTTATACATCTTCAGTGTACCTGGATGTACAACCCATCTCAAATAGTGGTAAGAATGAAGGATTTGTTCATGAAAAACCTTAGGTACAACCATCTGATCTCTGATACACAAAACTAAACCCCCATCAAGTTTACAGCCCTCTTTGATCATTTTTACTAAATCAGGAACAAGTTTAGATGAAAAGAAAATTGTAACATCACCTTGGTCTTCACATTCAACATGCATGTCAGCTAAGACCGACATCAACTGTCATTCATCTAAATCTTCTTTTCGACAACTGAGCATATGAATTTCTACTCAATAAAACCGCCATTAAATTCCCTTTCCCTGTTGTGTACATCAAGTCAATGTCAAATATTTGGAGATACTACATCCATCTTTTTTTCCTCGGATTCAAATCTCACTAGGAGAAAATGTGTTTCATGATTTTTTGATCCGTAAACACAATAAATTTCTCACAAAAGAGATAGTGTCTCTATGTTTTAAAAGCATGGATGACTATAGCTAACTCCAAATCATGTGTTGGGTAATTCTTCTCATGCACACTCAACTTCCTTGAACCATAATCAACAACATGATCTCTTTTCATGAGAACACAACCCAAACCTAATTCTGAAGTATCACAATACACTATATACCCTTGTCCTAATTCTGGAAAGATCAAGATAGGTGCCAATTTAAGGCGAAATTTCAGTTCCTAGAAAGACTTCTGACATTCTTCTGTCCATTAGAATGGATCATTCTTCTTTGTTAGAGCTGTCATTGGAGAATCTAGTCGTGATAAATCACGCAAAAAGCATCAGTAGTAACCAGCTATAATAATAAAACTTCGTATCTTGAAAACATTATTTGGTTGTTTCTAAGAGATAATGGCTTCCATATTTTTTGGATCAATAAAAACACATTTCCTAGAAATTAAATGGCCACGAAATCATACTTATTGTATCTAAAAATCACACTTTGATAATTTTTCATACAAACAATGATCTCTCAAGATTTGTAATACTGTTTCTAGGTGTACCTCATGATGAGACCCTGTCTTTGAATTTACCAAAATGTCATCCATAAACACCATAACAAAAGAATCTAGATATTGTTGAAATATATAATTCATCAATTCCATGAAGACTGCTGGTGCATTCGTTAGACTGAAAGGAATCAATATATTCATATTGGCCATATCTACTTTTGAAATATGTCTTTGGAATATCCTCTTTTTGAACTCTCAATTGGTGATAACTTGATCGTAAGTAAATCTTGGAGAACCACTGAGCTCCCCTTAATTGATCGAATAGATCATCAATGCATGGAAGTGGATATCTGTTCATTATAGTAACTTGTTTAAGCTTACGATAATCAACACATAACTAAAGAGTTCCATCTTCCTTCTTCACGAAAAAAATTAGTGCTTCCCATGGAGACGTACTTGGTCAAATGAAACCCTTTCTTTCCAGCTCCTCTAACTACACATTAAATTACCGTAACTCTGTTTGTTCCATCCTATAAGATGGAAGGTAAATATGACTGGTCCCTGGAAGGAGATCAATCCTAAACTCCACTTCCCTTAGAGGTTGTAACCCTAAGAAGTTCTTGGGAAAGACATCAGAAAATTGATTCACAACACCAGGAAAACTATTTTCCTTGATCTCTTCCCCTGATTCCAAAGTCAATGCTTCCAATTGGTAAGATATCATTCCCACCATTGGTTCCAACAAGATCTTTTCACCCTTATTTACAATCCTCTCTCCTCTAAAGAGATGCTCGATGCCATCCTCAGTCTTGAAAATAAATGTTCTCCTATAATAGTTGATTTGAGCCTTGAACATTGTCAGCCAATACATACCTAGGATTACACCATAGACATCCATATCTAACATTGAGAAGTCTCATTTTATCTCAGGTCCATCAATAGTTATAGCACATGCTCTACACACAAAGGCTTAACATTCTCTTTCACTGAGATGAGTTTGCAGTTTCAAAACAGAAGGCATCATTTCCAGTTTTAAACATAGAATGTCCAAAGCACGAGAAGCAATGAATGAATGTGATGCGCCAGTATAAAAAAACACTTGCACAATGGTATAATTCAAAATAATCGTACCTCTCACTATAGATGGTCCAGCCTGATCATCAACAATCATCTACTCATCTCCATACAATTATTTCTTTACTACACTTTTCTCCTTGTTTCATTGCTGAGGTTGACCTAGTTGTGGAGTCATGGAATTTCAAGAATCATCATGTCTATCTATGCTCTAATGATGAGACTGATTCTACTGGACTTGTCCAGTTGAAGCATACGACGCTTGCGACACCTGAGAAGTGTCTCGAGAATCTGACCTTGAAGCACAACGACAATAGAGTTGAAGATGTCCCATCATGTTGCAATTATGACATGCTCTAGGTTGTGTTGTACAATCTCGCTTTATGTGGTCAACAGAACCACATTGAAAACAACCCGCTTTTCTCTAGGGTCATGGAGGAAGGTTTACTGATCCAACCATCTGGTTCTGATTTCCACTTGCACCTTGGAAATAGGTGTTGCTTTTCCTCTTGTTCCCGATGGTTGAGTTCCCACCATTTCTTATAGGTATCATCATGCCTCCTCCCATAGATCTTGAGATATCACATTCATCCAGAGTTGCTCTATTCACCATCTCTGTATAATCTATAATAAAAAGTACTAAGATATTTGATTGAATCTCCTATCATATCCCTAATTCGAAGATGTATGCCTTCAAAGAGGCACTTGCCACAAATTTTGGTGAAAATCATAATAAATTCATGAACTTATCCGTATACTCTACGACAGAGAGACTCTCTTGTTTCAGTCTTAAGAAGTCTGTCGTTTTCTGGATCTTGAAAGTGTGAGGATAGAATTGTTTGTTGAACAATTCTTCAAAATCCTTCCACGTAAGTCCATCATCAAATTTAGCAGGCACCACTAAATCCCACCATTGACGTGAAATATCCTCGAGCATATACATCACCAATTTGACCTTTAGCAATATCGGTGTACTGATGAAGTCGAAGATACGATCCATGCTACATAGCAACACATATGCCTTCTCAGGTTCAAAATCACCCCAAAAATTAGGTGGATTATAATTCATGAACTAGATGGCATGATCCAATGTTGTGGCTCATTCCTCTGGTTCCTTGTGTCCATAACATGAAACTTTTAGACAATACTCTGAACCATCTCTTGGTTCACACATGGTTCAGGTGCAACCACATTATCCGCAACCTCTTCATGTTGGTTTCGACAACGCCTACCAGGTGCCATTTTCTAAACTAACAACAAACTCCATTAATATCACTCTCTAGAAATGGTTGACTTAGAATTTCAAATTCTATCACATCAACTATCATAACATTGTTTTTTAAAACAACTTTTTTCCCATGTTCAACCATTTTTTAAAACACTTCACATGCTTTTGAAAATTAATCTATTTTCAAAATACTATAAGTATTCTCTTTTTCAAAATCTTTAATTTGAAAACCAATTCAATTATTTTTTAAAAATTAACACTTATTTTTGGTTTCACAACATGAATTATTCCTTGAAATGATGCATTCACTCCTAGTGGGGAGTCATATCTCTACAATGCATGTCATGCACGTCTCATTGGATAAACCCATGACAATGAGACTTCAAAATTCTAGAAGTGTCTCCAAACACTTATTTACCCAACTCCCTAGTAACTTGAAGTTCAATATAAAAGGGTTAGCTACGTCCTTTTATTCTATATATTTCACATTCTGACAATCCTACTCCATTCTAATATTCCTAACCAATGAATAGACAAGAATGGATCTCATCTCCAAAACTAGGAACATCGATTACTACTTGTTAGGTAAGGACCTAACAAGATGATACCATTTGTAATGAACCACCAATTCACATTGGATTGAGAGTAAAATGAGTCATTACTAGGACTTAAGTGACATCCCCAAGACACCAAAGGCTGGCAATAAATGCTGAAGGGTTTCAAATACAAGTGGATAATGATTTACCCTTTAAGAAATAAACCAATATACCTGCCAACAATAACCAAAAATTAACTATATGATGAATGAAAAAATTGAAGGCAACTCAACAACTTCATGTATCTCAAAATCACATCAAAGTAAGCAACAAAAGAAGAATAACCAAGTATCAAAGTACACAATGGATAGACTACACAAGACTCTCCAAATACCTCAAGACTCTATGCTCAACAAGCCCGAAGCTCCAAAATATCCGAGCAAACCAAACATCATGAGGTAGTGATAAACACGTGCAAAAAATTTCCTTAGCCCCTGTCCTAGAAGATATCATCTGAAAAAGCACCAATGTGCCAAAGCAGGGGTGAGTATAAAACTCAGTAGGTTTTCCCTCAATGACATCCCTACTGACGCCACTAGGATAGAAGAGTTAGAAACAATTATATAAAACAGTTTATATAAAACAATTTCTCAAAAACAGTTTATAACTAAATATAAACAAGTTTACAAAACCATTCATTTCCAAAAACATACAAGTGAAATTGAAACCAATTTCCCAGTAAGATATTTTTCCAGAAAAAATAACTAAACAATCATTGCAACCATTTCACAATTTCCGTTTATTAGCATACCCAACCATTCCTCAAATCCATGAAACCAAACATGCATGCTACGTTATAACAGTTTCATACTCATGAGTGGTTTCTCGTCGATCTACCAAGTTGTCACAAGGAAATTGTTTCTCATATGCCATTAACCCTTTGACACCGAGTATAAGGTCATATTTCAACCAAGCCCCATGTATGAAATTCCCATGTGCCATTAAACCTTTGGCACTGGGCACAAGTTAATATTTTAACCAATCCCCATATATGCAACATGAACACACACCACATATTCTTAATGATCATGCTAAAACAAACGTTTCAATAAAAACACTTTTTTATTGAAAACCATTTACATCAAAACCATTTAAATGCTAAATTATTTCAATTCCAAACCATTTCAATAAAACTCCATTTTGATTGAAAACCATTTCTATTGAAAATATATTTTTCATCATCCATTTAGAAATTCTAGAAAATCCATAATTTAAAATAATCATTTTAAACTCATGAAACTAAACCCCCCTTTTCACAACTATACACCAAGATCATGCTATTTCACAAAAAAAAATAAATCATCACAAATGAAGATTTTTACATAAATTTCACAATAAATAAGCCAATTTTAATCAAATCCAATCAATTAAAGAAAGCAGAGATGAGATTGAATCCACCTAGCTTGAAGGTTTTGACGAAACATTGACAACAAATGAGGAACACACAAGAAAGCTGGTCGATTCTCCAAGAATGGACATTATTCTCTTATCCTAGAAAGATCACAACTCAGCATTGAATTATTTGGAATCCAAAGACATAGATCAACCTACTATAGGTTCATATCTTAGAAATAATGGAGATCGAAGAAGTAGATCTAAGCAGATCTAAGAAAACATGACAAATTCAGAAAGAATGGTGACATGCCTCAAGAATTGGACTCGAAATCACCAAGAGAAGGATCTGGGATGGCTCCAACTCGTTTGGGGAGGGTTCTACAGCCTTATAGGGAGAGAAATCTCAAAATAGGGGCGTTTTGAATCGAAATATAAATATATAGAGCAAAAACGAGTAAGCTCCTAGAATATAGGATCTAGATTTGGCCTCTACGCAAGGTCTGACCACACTGTTTGGGCCAACTGTGTATGGATTCTGTGAACTTCATTTTGGTCCCAACACTACTTATAAAACCCAGAAACTCTCCCATCGTTAACATTTACCCTTTTTATGAAAACACATTTTTTATGGAAACATCTCACTTTATGGAAACACCCCATTTTATGGAAACAACCCACTTTATGGAAACACCCCACTTTATGGAAACAACCCACTTTATGGAAACACCCCACTTTATGGAAACAACCCAAATTATGGAAACAACCAACATTATGGAAACACCCAACTTTATGGAAACTCTCTATTTTATAGAAACTCTCTGTTTTATAAAAACTCTCTATTAAAGACACACCAATTAAAAAACATGAGGAAAGGGGTTATGTACTCGAAACTGGGGGTACTACAAAGTAGGTTGTTTGAATGACCCAAACATGAACAAACCAAAATTAATGGATGATTATGAAGGGATTTAGTTGTAATATCATTATTCCAGAGGAATAATGTTATTTTTAGGAATTATTAATCTAATAAACCATAATATAATAAAATTATAAAAATAATTAATGGATAAGAAACTATTATACAGTATGATTAAATTTTTTCCCTTTAGTGTGCTCGTTATAGATGATTGAATTTACAACCATTTTTTATTGCCCATATTATTAACAGTGTAACACCCCGAGCTTCCACGATACGCTTCTCAGTCAATAATGCAATAGCTTGCATTGTACACAACTTCGAGTTCTAAAACACCGCGACTAATCAAAATAGCCGTTATGAATAGTAATAACCACTTTTTAAAATTATAGAAATTTTATATTTCAAAATGGACTTCATTTTTGTATTCGTAATATCGAAATTATCCTAAGTTGAATTTTTTGTAACTTTCTGAGAACTTCCAATTTTTTTATGAATAGTGAAAAATATTTAAAACAACTTTTTTAATCAAAATAATTTATAGTGATAAATTATACTATTGAGTTGTTTTAAAGTATAATTAGAATATATTTTTACCATTTTATCCAATGGTGGTCATTATAATTAATTTAACAATGAAATTGGACATAAACAATTGCCAATCTTTTGATATAAATTGTTTCTTAGAAACACACCATTTTTTGTAACAGCGGGAATTAATTATAAAATTAATTAATGCAACTTATATGTTTGAAATTTTTTAAAATAGACATCATTTTTGAATTCGGAATATCAATTATAGCTTAGGGTGAAATTTTGGCTTTGTTCTGAAAAACTTCAATTTTTGATGAATAGTGAAACCAGTAAGTGGTAGTTAAATAACTGATTTTTCGTTTAAATGAAATATTACCACTTCTGTGATTTGATTTTCAAAAATCCGACATACATGGTTTTCATTAAGAAGTAAAATGTGGTTCAATGAGGTTAAAATAAATTTTTGGTGAATAGTAACTTTTAAGTTCTTAATCGCGATTAGAGGTAATTAGTGTAGTTTAAGGTAAAAATGATGTTTTAATAATATGAGATGAGCTTGACACTTGTCCTACTCCTATTGGATGAGTCATGGACAACCAAGAAAACCCATGGGTCAACTTGGGGACCCCATGGAGCCACTTTAGTTGGAAAATGACATTAATATATATTTATTTAATGTTAAAATTAAATTGACACAAACATGAGTTGTTTTACTAAAACAGTTTTTAAGTGGGGTTACACAAGTCCAAATTTTGATTATAAATATTAATTAGAAATCTAAAAAGATTTCCTACATCATAGTATTTTTTTATAATTTTTAGACATTAAATAACTTAAATTATTTATGACATCATGATGATGCAGCGATGACCTCATTATTTAATGATTTAAATAAAATGGAAAGATAATGTAAAATCCAAGGCTTACACTTGTCCAAAGAATATTGGATGGGTAGATTTCGAACCCTTATCACCTTATCCATGAATTATATAAGTGTGTGACCTTTAGAATCCGAAAATCATTGTGTAATAATGTAACATTTCAATCTTTCCAAAAGAGCCCCTCCTCTCCTCTTATAAAAGGCCCCCACCTCTACCACCTTATTCACACTTTCAAGCCTTTTGGTTCGGCCAAACTCTGCCCAAATACTCTCCCAACTCCTCTACCTTCATCCAAGAAGCTTTACTTTAGTCAGAAATCCATCCTAAAGAGTCCTTTTGATCAAATCAAAAGGAAGAACCCGAAAAAGAGGTAACGTTTTCATCACCCTCTTTCAAGTTTCCTTCTTCTTCCACTCCCTCTTTGTTCATTATTTCAATTCTAAAATTATAACTCCAGTATCTTCTATATAATGTGATGTTATTATGAATATGGAACAACCATATTCAGTATTCTACCCATCATTTGAATGACATGTCACCATACGTGCGTACGTACGGCTTACCGTCTCCACGTCGTGGTGTAATTGTTATTCAATTTTTTATTATTTATATGGGTATAAAAATGATCTGTAATTCATGTAAATAATAAATATAACATGATAATGATTCTGTATATATGATATACTATCCAATTATATATTATTTTAATATCAAAATAATGATATTGTCGCTCGTGCGTACGTACGGACTACCGTCTCCACGAACGCGATGAGATTCATTCTCCGTCGTATCCATTCAAGTATAATTATCATTTGATGATTTAAAAATAATGTTTAAGGACATGATATCATTCTGGATATGAATAAGATACAACCTATCCATGAAAAACATGACTTACGTAACAAAACATATAAAAGAAAATGAGTAAGTTGACACCCGAAACATCGATAAATCTAAGATATTGTTAACAAAGCAATGTTAAAAGATCATATATGATATCATATGAATGTATATGATTCTTTTATAATTTAATAACAATTATTTCACCATTATACAGGAGGTTAACCTACCCCAACCAAGGAAAAGTACAAGGTAAGGGAATTTCATAACCCAACTTCCATTCTTTGGGTTAATCTCCTACTTTCAAATTATGTCATGATATTATTATGTCCTATCTTGTATTTGTACTTTCATTATGTGTACTTATAGTGAATACACATAATAGATCTATTTTATTTTAAAAATGATCTTTGTATGGACTTCATCTCAATCTCCTTTCATTGAGGCATATTTCATTTTATACACAACTTTATTTTATACGGTGTATAAACCCCTTTGACTTTTACGTTTATTCAAAAGGTTTTCTTTTATAATTATGTGATTTTTAAATGATTTCAAAAAAGAGATATTTCTCTCCAATATATGAAAATCCAGTTCAAATGTATACGTACTTAACGCAAGCTTAAAAATGTTTTCAGAAAACCCGACTCTCGAGTGTGGTAGACAGGAAGGGATTGGGCGTGGACCGATCATGGCCTGTAATTAGTCGAGCAGTCTCAAAATTAGTTATTTTGTTTTCAGAAGCTTGCATAATGTTTTCAGAAAAACACTGGAGTATATTTGAGCAATTTTAAACGTAAGTATCTTCTAAAAAAAATTGCATCGGTAGGTCTCATGAGACAACTAGACGTGGAATTGGCCGAGGCCCTTTCCCAATTTGATTTATGGTTTTGGCCGAGGCCTTAATCATTTTAGACGTCTTGGCCGAGGCCTTGACAAAATGTTTCAGAATGTCTGGCATTATGCATTCCATCATTATGAAAGTGGTTATTGATATTGCATGTGATTATTCTACCAGTAGAATATCCATGTGAATAAGTAAATGGCATTATCTCATTTTACATTTTCCATATTATGTTGAAGTTCATGTTTAAAAGGCTTTTGTTTTAGTTATACATTGTCTTAAATGTTAATGTTTATTTATGAAAGCTTATGCATTATTGTAAACCTTACTGAGCATCTGAGCTCACCCCTTTCAATGTTTTAATATTTTCTAGGATGTGAAGAAGTATTTTATTAATGACCTGCAGGGATAGTCCGAAGAGGATAGAAGTGTGGACAATGGAGACTATGTTATTATAGTTTTTCACTTTGTGATGTAATGTAACATTTATGAATGTATCTAGTGTTTCCAAGGCTACTAAACTAATCGGTCTTTCGAGACATGATCTTTTGTGATCATGCCAATGTTACGAAGTAATGCACCGGCTCTGGATAGCTGGGGTTGGGGCGTTACAGTTGGTATCAGAGGAAGTTTAGTACAAACCTTAGAAGCTTGATTTAGACAAACTCTGATTAGAGCACATAGACCTAAGATGAACTTTGAGGATTGGTATAGAAGAACTTCCATGAATTTTGGTATTGTAGAGATGTTGTGAGTTTTCCGAGGAATACATCCCTGGCTGGATACGAGCAGGTAGAGGCGGCTCTGGCACAGATGTACCTAGGGGTAAAACCCGAAAACACCGCATTGAGCTAGACTCGAACGGGAACTGGTGCACGACAACGGGCCTTGCTGCACTCTTGGTTACGACACTCCCGGGGGATATGCTTAGGATAATTCCCATTTTCTTTACAAACCACTATAAAGGGTTACGAGTATATACTTCCTCAAAGATTTTTTTTATAATTATGGATTATATCCATAATTAGTTCAATTTATGTTAAGTATCTTACAAGTATGGAATTATGTATTTTGATTTATAAACTAATATAGTTTATGCCATTGTTTAGAAATGGCGCCTAGTGGAAGGAATGGAAACCGTATCAATGCACACACTCCGTGTAGGGATTGCCCTCCTGCTCAAGATAATTATTGTGGAGCTGGAGATACAACTGGTGCTGATCAACTTATTACCATACTGGGACAACTCACTCAGGTTATGAATAATAACCTTACTCGTATGGAGCACCCTGATCCGCAACGTGGAGGATCAATGTTAGACCACTTCATGAGGAAACAACCACCAACCTTCAATGGGAGTACAAATCCTATAGTAGCTGAGCAATGGTTAAATTCCTTAGAGAAAATATTCCATGCCTTGGGGAGTAGTGAAAGGGAGAAGGTTTTCATGGTAGTTTACCGCCTCACTGGAGATGCCGATCAGTGGTGGTCGCTGATTCAAAACACAAAGGAAGATGATGACGTATCAAATATGGAATGGAGGGAGTTCAAAGAGCTTTTCTTAGAAAAATACTTTCCTCTTGACCATTGAGCAGATATAGAAAGGCAATTTCTGAGTTTGAGGCAGAAGGAGGATGAGAATGTCGCAAAGTATGAGGCTAACTTTACAAGGTTAGCGAGGCATGCTGCCGATTATATACTCAACCCAAGGAGTAAGATTGATCGTTTCTTTGATGGGTTAAAACCATTTCTCCGTCGATCTTTAGTATCACAATCCTTCTCATCATACGAAGATATTGTCTCGTGTGCTATCAAGACAGAAAAGGAATTCTCTAAGTCTTATGACAACAAAGTAAAGCAAGAGAAGAAGAGAACGGTGGAACAAGAGACAGATAAAGGGAAAAAGGGAAAGAAGGATTTTCCGTTATGTGATAATTGTGGGAATAATCACCCTGGTACTTGTCTAAAAGAAATGGGAGTTTGTTATAAATGTGGGGAAAAAGGTCACCAGGCGCGTGATTGCAAGGGAAAGAAAGAGGCTATCAATGTTGAATGCTACAATTGTAGGGAAATGGGGAATTATGCAAATGAATGTCCTAAGAGTCAAGGAAACTTATCTCAGAAAAGGCCAGGGGATCAAGGACAATCTTATACTGTTACTACAGTTGAAGCAGAATAACTAATGTATTGGTGCTTTTGGACTCATGGATTATATTTTGGTTATTAGTATAATGTGATATATATATAAGGATTGTACTGCAGTACTTGTTGATTTCAGTAAGGTTTTAATATGATGAAGGTAATTATATTTTTAGTATGTGACAATAAGAGAAACTTTACTTTGTTTGGGGAATCTGATAAATTGATTTTGGAATTAAGAGACCTTTTAGAGAAAGTCTGGACAGAGGTATTTTGGATAACTATAAAGGTTGGAATGGATTAAGTTGATCTTTGGATAGTATTGTTTAAGGTTAAAGAATTTTTGAATATTATTTTTGGAATATTATAATACTATAGTTTTAGGAAAAGGACAACATGCAGGGTGGGGCATAACTCGTCGCGTCGGACAAAGCTGCAGGAATCGAACCCACAATCATAGTGCGACATGACTTTATTTCCTACCACTAGCCTACAGGAAGTCCCTGGTTATTACAAAATAATTTTACTAATCTAAATGGTATGTGTTAACATTTGGAACCTTATACAATTAGGATAAGTATAATATTTTTGAGTTCTATTATCTTTTTGAGTGAAAGATGAGTTGAAGGTTGAAACTCTAATTGTCAAGCATAAATATACCTATCTCTTATTCAAAGAATAAATTAATTCTTAAACTTTAGTAAAGGGATATTAAAACAAAAAAATGTGTTATCCTAATACCTTATGTCTTGTTGAACTGATGATATTTTAAATCAACATAGATTGAAGTCTTTGAGGCCCTCAATTTGACAGTTGATTGTGATTGATGACCTCAATCACTCCCTACAAATATTTACGTTTTTCCTCCAATTATATGTCTCTAATTGCCACCAATGTTCTCCTAATCGAGATCATAATTGGGTGGTGAATTTTTCATTTCCCTTTCCCTCTTATTAAGGCTAAATTTTATTAATCTTATTTCCGATGTGGGTTTTCCTCAGAGGTATTTTCTCTTTTCAACCTTTTACTTTCAAAGAAAAATTTCAAATTGCGAGGACACAATTTATTGAAGGAGGGGAGAATGTAACACCCCGAGCTTCCACGATACGCTTCTCATTCAATAATGCAATATCTTGCATTGTACACAACTTCGAGTTCTAAAACACCGCGACTAATCAAAATAGCCGTTATGAATAGTAATAACCACTTTTTAAAATTATAGAAATTTTATATTTCAAAATGGACATCATTTTTGTATTCGTAATATCGGAATTATCCTAAGTTGAATTTTTTGTAACTTTCTGAGAACTTCCAATTTTTTTATGAATAGTGTAAAATATTTAAAACAATTTTTTTAATAAAAATAATTTATAGTGATAAATTATACTATTGAGTTGTTTTAAAGTATAATTAGAATATATTTTTACCATTTTATCCAATGGCGGTCATTAGAATTAATTTAACATTGAAATTGGACATAAACAATTGCCAATCTTTTGATATAAATTGTTTCTTAGAAACACGCCATTTTTTGTAACATCAGGAATTAATTATAAAATTAATTAATGCAACTTATATGTTTGGAATTTTGTAAAATAGACATCATTTTTGAATTTGGAATATCAATTATAGCTTAGGGTGAAATTTTGGCTTTGTTCTGAAAAACTTCAATTTTTGATGAATAGTGAAACCACTAAGTGGTAGTTAAATAACTGATTTTTCGTTTAAATGAAATATTACCACTTCTGTGATTTGATTTTCAAAAATCCGACATACATGGTTTTCATTAAGAAGTAAAATGTGGTTCAATGAGATTAAAATAAATTTTTGGTGAATAGTAACCATTAAGTTCTTAATCGCGATTAGAGGTAATTAGTGTAGTTTAAGGTAAAAATGATGTTTTAATAATATGAGATGAGCTTGACACTTGTCCTACTCCTATTGGATGAGTCATGGCCGACCAAGAAAACCCATGGGTCAACTTGGGGACCCCATGGATCCACTTTAGTTGGAAAATGACATTAATATATATTTATTTAATGTTAAAATTAAATTGACACAAACATGAGTTGTTTTACTAAAATAGTTTTTAAGTGGGGTTACACAAGTCCAAATTTTGATTATAAATATTAATTATAAATCTAAAAAGATTTCCTACATCATAGTATTTTTTTTATAATTTTTAGATATTAAATAAATTAAATTATTTATGACATCATGATGATGCAGCGATGACCTCATTATTTAACGATTTAAATAAAATGGAAAGATAATGTAAAATAAAAGGCTTAAACTTGTCCAAAGACTATTGGATGGGTAGATTTCGAACCCTTATCACCTTATCCACGAATTATATATGTGTGGGACCTTTCGAATCCGAAAAGCATTGTGTAATAATGTAACATTTCAATCTTTCCAAAAGAGCCCCTCCACTCCTCTTATAAAAGGCCCCCACCTCTACCACCTTATTCACACTTTCAAGCCTTTTGGTTCGGCCAACCTCTGCCCAAATACTCTCCCAACTCCTCTCCCTTCATCCAAGAAGCTTTACTTTAGTCAGAAATCCATCCTAAAGAGTCCTTTTGATCAAATCAAAAGGAAGAACCCGAAGAAGAGGTAACGTTTTCATCACCCTCTTTCAAGTTTCATTCTTCTTCCACTCCCTCTTTGTTCATTATTTCAATTATAAAATTATAACTCAAGTATCTTCTATATACTGTGATGTTATTATAAATATGGAACAACCATATTCAGTATTATACCCATCATTTGAATGACATGTCACCATACGTGCGTACGTACGGCTTACCGTCTCCACGTCGTGGTGTAATTGTTATTCAATTTTTTATTATTTATATGGGTATAAAAATGATATGTAATTCATGTAAATAATAAACATAACATGATAATGATTCTGTATATATGATATACTATCCAATTATATATTATTTTAATATCAAAATAATGATATTGTCGCTCGTGTGTACGTACGGACTACCGTCTCCACGAACGCGATGAGATTCACTCTCCGTCGTATCCATTCAAGTATAATTATCATTTGATGATTTAAAAATAATGTTTAAGGACATGATATAATTCTGGATATGAATAATATACAACCTATCCATGAAAAAACATGACTTATGTAACAAAACATATAAAAGAAAATGAGCAAGTTGACACCCGAAACAACGATAAATCTAAGATATTGTTAACAAAGCAATGTTAAAAGATCATATATGATATCATATGAATGTATATGATTCTTGTATAATTTAATAACAATTATTTCACCATTATACAGGAGGTTAACCTACCCCAACCAAGGAAAAGTACAAGGTAAGGGAATTTCATAACCCAACTTCCATTCTTTGGGTTAATCTCCTACTTTCAAATTATGTCATGATATTATTATGTCCTATCTTGTATTTGTACTTTCATTATGTGTACTTATAGTGAATACACATAATAGATCTATTTTATTTTAAAAATGATCTTTGTAAGGACTTCATCTCAATCTCCTTTCATTGAGGCATATTTCTTTTTATACACAACTTTATTTTATACGGTGTATAAACCCCTTTGACTTTTAAGTTTATTCAAAAGGTTTTCTTTTATAATTATGTGATTTTTAAATGATTTCAAAAAAGAGATATTTCTCTCCAATATATGAAAATCCAGTGCAAATGTATACGTACTTAACGCAGGCTTAAAAATGTTTTCAGAAAACCCGACTCTCGAGTGTGGTAGACAGGAAGGGATTGGGCGTGGACCCATCATGGCCTGTAATTAGTCAAGCAGTCTCAGAATTAGTTATTTTGTTTTCAGAAGCTTGCATAATGTTTTCAGAAAAACACTGGAGTATATTTGAGAAATTTTAAACGTAAGTATCTTCTAAAAAAAATTGCATCAGTAGGTCTCATGAGACAACTAGACGTGGAATTGGCCGAGGCCCTTTCCCAATTTGATTTATGGTTTTGGCCGAGGCCTTAATCATTTTAGACGACTTGGCTGAGGCCTTGACAAAATGTTTCAGAATGTCTGGCATTATGCATTCCATCATTATGAAAGTGGTTATTGATATTGCATGTGATTATTCGACCAGTAGAATATCCATGTGAATAAGTAAATGGCATTATCTCATTTTACATTTGCCATATTATGTTGAAGTTCATGTTTAAAAGGCTTTTGTTTTAGTTATACATTGCCTTAAATGTTAATGTTTATTTATGAAAGCTCCCACATTATTGTTAACCTTACTGAGCATCTGAGATCACCCCTTTCAATGTTTTAATATTTTCCAGGATTTGAAGAAGTATTTTATGAATGACCTGCAGGGATAGTTCGAAGAGGATAGAAGTGTGGACTATGGAGACTATGTTATTATAGTTTTTCACTTTGTGATGTAATGTAACATTTATGAATGTATCTAGTGTTTCCAAGGCTACTAAACTAATCGGTCTTTCGAGACTTGATCTTTTGTGATCATGCCAATGTTACGAAGTAATGCACCGGCTCTGGGTAGCTGGGGTTGGGGCGTTACAAACAGGTTGTCCAATTTATCTTACTTGAATACTAATAATTTTATACCTATAATATTTATCCATTAAACCCATTTTCATGACCATCTGTGAAAACTAGTGAAGAAAAATAGCATACATCATTCCATGTAGGCGGTAGTCTATACGTACACAGGGATGATGATTTCATTTTCCACAGAATAAAACAAATGTGTAATACGGTATATTAATTAAGAATATAAAATATGTTATAAATATCATACTTATTTATTAAATTCCACATTAGGGCCATCCATGTAATGTGGCGATGGAAAATGAAACATGACACTTTGTAGACGTGGTAACCCACATATACTCACAAAAGTCATTTTTTTTCCTTAAGGGAAAACAGAAAAAGTGGTTATTTGTTATTAACAAAATATAAGAACATAAAATATATTAAAAATACTTAATTAATCATAGAATATTAGGAAAATTTATTTTTAAGAAAAATATAAAACAAACAACATTAGTTAAAAGATAGTATTTAGATTGAGAACTTTGAGCTTCCCATTGATTATAACTAAAAAAGGTAGGACTTAAGCCAAAATATTGTGTCCATAAGCTTAATTAAATAAAATATGATTATTTCTAAAGGAAATAGGGAAATATTTCACAAGAAAACCAAAATTCTAGTTTGGTGTTAAAGGTGTGGTAAAAGGCCCCTTTTATAACTAGTGAGAATGGATTTTTTGTAAATATATCATTTTAATATAAAGAGGGAACATGTTTTAAAAGTAAAGAGGACTCCAAAATGGAAAATAATGGATATGGGATAAGGTTTGGAATATAAAAACTTCAAAAAATATACTATAAATATTTTTTTAACATGTTAGTACTTTAATCCCTTTAGTTAAACTTTTTTCACACTTTTGACTTTTACCGAAGAAACTAGTTTTTACCAAAGTAATTCATCTTTTATTCCTAAAAAATAAAATAACAATAATTACATAATATGGAACTTATAATTCTAAATTTTAAATCCATTTTATTTGATTCACTTAATAACAATTTTAAAATTAATTTTATTATAATAAATTTATAATGTATTTAAAACAGTTTTAGAGAGTAGAAAAACATAAGTTCTAAAATTTCAAACATATATTTGAATACTAAAACAATTATTTGTCAATATAAAAATTATCTTAAAAAATACATATTTTTTATAGAAAAGGTTTTCAAAAAATTCTAATTCATACTTATATACTTAAAATGTCATAAAATTCAATGTATTCATAAAAATGATATAGTTCACTATTCACCTAAAAATCAATCATTTCCAAAAAATCCAAAACATTTTTCATGGGTTAAAATTTTCATGATGAATCTATAAATAATTTTAATTTTGTTAAATTTATGAATTTAAAATTTAATTAAAATCATAAAAAATAATGAAAAATTAGTTTATAAGAAAATGATACTCGAAAATACTTGATGTTCTTATTCTTAAATTATATAAAACACTAATAAAAATATAATTGATAAAAAAATATTATATTTTATTAAAATATTCATTTAAAAATAATATAATCAGTTTTCTTTAATAAAATGTAAATTTTATAAAAATTTAACTTCTAGTAAAATAGATTTTTAATCACAAAATGAACTAAGAAAATTTGTAAAAAAGGGCCATTATATGTATTTATATGTATATTTCAAAATTCAGTTAAACTAATTTATACCTAATTATTCAATGGAATAGTTTTAACAATATTATTTTTATATAAAGAAAATATATCACGGTAGCTTTTTAGCCTTTCATTACATGTAGATAAAGGTATTAGCGTACTATTTACTTATAGAACATACCTAGTGAAATTTCAGGTTGTTACATGGGTTCTGCTTCTCAGGTCAACCTTATGAATTTTACAGTTTTATTTTTAAAACATGGAAAACTTTTTTATCCCACCATAAATTTACCCCCGACTCTAGGGTTACATTCTATATTGTTACTAGACATTTATTTAAGTTACTTTAAGGTAACTTGAAATTTCCTTAACTTTCGATAGGGTAATTGAAAATTTCTTTGAATTTCTATAGGGAAAATGGAAAATTCATTAACTTTCTATATAGTAATTAAAAATCTCATTATGTTTCAATACATAAATTATAAATTTCTTTACGTTTATATAGATTAATTGGAAATTTACTTAGGTTTCTAAAGGGTAACTTACTATAGGGTATGTTACAATAAGGTAACGTACCATAGAGTGAGTTACTCTAGGGTAAGTATAATTTTATTCAAGTTACTATAAGTAAATTGGGAATTTAATTAGGTTTAAATATGGTAACTATAAATTTCTTTAAGTTTATATAGGCTAAATGAAATTTTATTTAGTGTCAATAGGGCAGCTAGAAATTTCTTTATAGGGTAAATAAAAACATCCTTAAGTTTTTATATCATAATTTGATTTTTCTTTAAGTTTTTATTGGGTAACTGTAAATTTATTTTAGTTAATATATGAAAACTTACTAATTAAAATGTTTGAATTAATTAAATAGATTTAAAACCAGTGTTCAAATTTTTTTCTAGAGGGGGGATAAAAATATAAGTACACAACCTTAAAACATTACATAATTTTGATTTTTAAATCAAAAAATAATTTTATTATATTCTAGATATCTTTTTCAGGTATATAGTTTTAGTGAATTATGTTATAACTCTTACATAACAACCTTGTACATTATTGGTTGGACACTTCCACTCAATATCCACTTTTCCTATAATATAAAACTTTTAAAATGAAACATGTTTTATTTTAATGAAATATATTCATGACTTCCAACATCACTTCTTAACTATTATTAATCATCATTAAACCCTACAAAATTATTTTTAAAATTTGTTATGAACAAAAAAAAACATTAAGTGGAATAAAAAATAAGAATACTATAGGCCATTATCCCATTTCAATACCATGAGATCCTAAAAAATATTTTTCCTTTAACATAATAAACTTTTAACTAAAATAATCATTTACGTACACATAAAATCATATTTACCTCCAAATGTTTTTCATAAAACTCATTATAATAAAACATAAATTAAAAAATCAAAATCATGTGGGTTTCTTAGAAAACATGATATCCCATGAAAACATTTCCTTAAAAACACATATTTTTACCTTAAAAGGTTATAATCATTATTTTTAAACAAAAGATCATTAGTGAACCTTTTAAAATAAATATATTTTTATGAAAACTAATTATAATGCATATAAAATTTCTATAGGTTCCCTAGAAAATCATACTCATAGAACCATTATAGGAACCCTTACAAGTGGAATAACATATATGGTCAAATTCTAATATAATTCTTCAGAGAATATAATCATTACCAAATGTATTAGAGAGTTGTACTTGGATCACACGATCATAATCAATTTACAATGATTATAACATGCATGAAACATCTATAATATTTTATTTTCATTATTAAACTCATAAAAATATACATTTGTATCCATAAGAAAAAAAAATTCAGATATTGATATATCCATTTCCATTAAAACCCAATTTTCAAAACAAAAATACACATAATAATGGAAAGGAGGGGTTTTATTTGGAGAATAGATTAAATCATATAAATTAATCCTAACCTCAAATTACTATTATAGTGATTATAAAATCCCTTAATGTTGTATACATTAAAATAGAATATATTTTTTTTCCACTTGTAAAGAATTTCAAAACATTCCATATAAAATACTTAAAAATATTCCATTTGAAAAACATTTAATTATAGTAAAAAGAGGAATAAAATGAAATTAAAATTAATTTATATCTATATAAATACATCCATTAAATAATTTTAATAATATATACAATAAATAAAATTATTTAGGAAATAAACTTTAAAAAATTGAAAATGAGTTTTAAGGTAAAGTGTTCCTTACGACATGATATATATTGAACTAATGAAACAATGAAGGAAAAACATAGAATGTATTATTAATCACTTTATTTTAATAAAATAATGATAAAATACATATATAATTTATTTTATACAACACAAAATTAAAAACTATGGTGAAAGTATCTTAAGTCTCAAATAAAGGAAATTGAGACTACAAATCCCTTACCTAAAGTGCGACTTGTCATGTATATTCATTATCTTCCAGAATAATAAATTTATTTTAATTATTTTCTTTATTAAGAATATTTTCCATACTCATTCCATTTTCATTATCCATTTTATATCATTTACAACTATGTTTTATTTAGTTACTTCATTATATAAGTTTACATCAGACATTTTGAGGACATTCAATTCAAATTCCGCAAATAGCTTTGGTGGGATGAAATTGGTTAAAATAGTAATTATTCCATCATCTAAGGAATAATAACAATTACATAATTATCATTTTTATAAATTAAATACAATTTAATAATAAATTAATGGTTTACATAAAAAATGAACTGCATTGCTTCATAGAGGTGGTATTCCACAAGTAAGCATGAACGACATTATCCTTTTTCAATGGATGTAAATTTAAGAAAATATATAATATATTATCATTATAAAATTATAATAATTTAGTTAATATAATATATATTAATTAAATCCTTCATAATTACCATATTTGTGAGGTGGGGATGAAAAATGAAACATGTCGCTTCGTCGAGGTGGTAATCCACACATACACACGAGTGATGTTTTCATTTCCCATTGGATGGAAAATGAAAAGAAAAAGAGCTATAAAATAATCATAATAAAATTTAGATATATGTGATATATAGATGTTATTATTTCATAATGGTTAAATAATATTTTAAGGAGGTATAAGAAGAAATAAATCTGAAATATGATGGTAAGGACCTATACATACTCCTCGTATAACCACTTTAGATTACAACTTAATCTATATAGGATTGGAATTTTAGTTATACCAAGGAATATAGGATGTGAGTAGTGATATTTGAGAGAGATTTGGGTAGGACTTGGAAAAATTTTAGTGTTAAAAAAATGTTAGGATGAGGGGATAAGAGGTGCCATTTTATAAGTAAGGGGACATACACTCTTCGAATTACATAAAGTATTAAATTAATATAATTAATTTTCAAAGAAGTGAAGAACTAAATTTATATATTTAAAATATAGGATATTTATGAGTAAAAATATTCTCATCAAAAATAATTTGGACAATTTTAGTTTATTTTCACTCTTATCTCATAGTTTTTACCCATGTTAACCCTTTTAACGATTATAGTGATATCAATGTTTTCTACTCTTTAAGGGTCAACAATTTTACTATTAATGTAAAATTAACCATTAAATGGACCATATTTTATATTATAGATTATATATAATTAAAATTTCCAAATATAAGAATTTCATTAATTCTAAATCATTAAATAAAATATTATTTAACATAATATACTATTATAGTCATTTTTAGCACTATTCACATATTTTGACATTAAATACATCAAGATAGTAATGGAATTAAAATATAAACATATAAAACATCCATAATATATTACATTTATATATAAAATTCTTGGGACACTATAACCCAATGAAATAACATTACTTATAGAGTTTTTAAAATAATCTACTTGATTTTTGTACTACTTGCACAAGTACTATATGGGTGTTGTGTAAGAATTTAAGGTAATTATTTCATGAATAAAAATTAATAATAAACCAACATGATGAAATAAATTAATTTATATTTCAAATATTTATAACTGAACAAAAACCTATTTTATCTTTATGGATTAAAATTTACAGATATTAAAACATAGAGAGCGACATTTTGTTTTTATTATTTATTTAAAGGAATATAAAGGTTGTTATAAAATATAAGTTGAAAAAGTTGGTAAAATTTATAAATTTTGATGGTTATAGTGAAAAAAGTTATAAAAAAACAAATACAAGTGTTAGGGATATTTTTATGCCTTATCCCATTACTTTTAACCTTAATTACTCGATTTACCCTTATTGAGGTAACACATATTTACTACATATACTATTCATAATAAAAAAACATTAAAAGATAAATAATTACCATATTTGAATATCATGATTCTAAATATGCAATCTATTTTTCAATATTCAATTTATATAAATGTAAAAATAAATTTTATTATAAATTCATAAAACACAATGAAAAACATTTTTTAGAATAATGCATCTTTAAGCCAAAAAATGAACTCATACCACAATCTGGTACAATAATGATTACTATGAAATTAATTAGATTATTTATAATTAAAGTATACTTATGGTTTTATAATATTAAAAAGTAATTTTAAATTACTTTATTTAATGAACATAAAATAATTTTTTTACAAAAAAATGGTATATTTACTATTCAGTAAAAAATAAATCTTTTCAGAAAAATAACAAAATTTAACCCTAAGATAATTTTAATATGTGGATTTAAAAAATGAATTTTATTTTTTAAAATTTTAATTATAAAATTTATAATATTTTATTTTAAATATAACATTATTATACATGGAAATGAATTTAATAAGAATAAGACTTTTCCCATTTTAATTGAAAAATAATTAATATTGTAATAATAAATATAACTATATAAAATATAATTAATAAATATTAATTAGACAATAAATTGATTTACTATTACCTATTATGTCACATTCTTCCCCCCTTTTGGAAGTTATTTCCTTGTAATTTTATTCACTAGTTAAACATGTGGGAATATTTTTCTTTCATAACATTTTCTGATTATCATGTAACTTCAACAATCATATGATTTTTACATAAAACCATAACCAATAAAATAACTTTATTCAACAAAAATTTCTATCTATGGTCGAGAATCTATACTGGATGATCCTAATATGAAATATTCCCTTCCAACTGTACTACTTTAGTGCTTAAAAAATGAGATACATCTAGAAAATATTTCCTTAATAAGAAAACATGAAACAAATAATGTACTTAGAATAAACATAGAGGTAAAGATGCTCGATAGGATAATGATACAAATTTATCAAGGATTTCATATTTTCCAATTAATCATGAATTTAACTTCCCTTTTTACCAAAACACATAACACTTTTCCATTGTGACATTTTACAAAAAAATGTGATTGCATAACTTGAATAAAATATCTCTACTATGGTTATCTGAATAATTTTTTTTGGCTTCTATGAAATTTCCTCATGTGTTTCTGAATTATATTCACCTTATCAACCATTTCTTCTACCAATTCTGGTCTCAAAAACTTCCTCTAACCCAATTCACCCCAAAAGAATGGTGTCTAAAACTGATTTCTATATAGTGCATCAAAATGTATCATCATGGTATTAGAATGAAAACTATTATAATAAGAAAATTAGATAATAATGAAATTTATTGATATCAACTTCCTTGGTAATATATCTAACAAGATCAAAGAATTTATTCCAAAGTTTTAATTATTCTCTCTCACTGTCTATCAAATTGAGGATGAAAATATGTAGTGAAATTAAATTCAATACCTAATAGATTCTGAATATTTTTTTAAAAAATAGAAGTAAATATGGGATCACATTCATATAAAATTTAAAGAGTAAATCCATGTAACTTAGCTATCTCTATGAGATAAAATATAGAAAATATATCTAAATATATAGAATAAAAAATTGAGTGGAAATATGTAGATTTAGTTAATAGAACAGTAATAACCCAATTCACATTATTACTATGGGATGTCCTTAAAAATCCAACCATAAAATCCATGGATATATTTTTTCTATTTTCACTCTGACCTTGAAAATGGATGACATATCCCTTTTAGTAATTTTCATTCTACTTTAACCAATTGACAAGTCAAACATTTTAGGGTAAAGTCAGCAATATATATTTCCATTCCATATGATTAGTAATACTCCTAATATTTTTTATACATCTTTTTACTACCATGATGAATCAAAGCTAGGGAACTATGATATTCACTCAAAAATTATGTTTTCAACTGGGAATCACAAGGCACACATAATATTTTTCCAAATCTGATAACACATTATTCAACAACATTAAACTTTGGAAACTCACCCTTCATAATAGATACTAACTTTTCGTATAAAACATGAATATCCTTATGAGATTTCCTAATTATTTATAAGATTAATTATTATACTGACACTTGAAATAGAATAGAGGGAGTTTTTACATGCATAATTTATAATCCAATATTCATCTAATCATTAACCAAAGGGTCATGTTCTAAACACAACATGGTTAATGTAACATTATATTTATGATGCAAACCATTTATTACTCTATATATTTTAATTTTATAGTAATGAATTGTGCATTCATAATACTTAATCAATTACAACCATCTCCTTTGTATCATGATCAAATCTTGTTGAGTGAATATAGAATTCAAAATTTTATGATCAGTTTATATTTCACACTTTACTCGAAATAAATGATGTCTCTAAAGTATAAAATCAAACACTACAGCTACCAATTCAAAGTGATGTGTAGGATAATTTTTATTATGGGATTTTAATTAAAGTTATGTATAATAAATCACCAAATCATTAGGCATTAAAACACAACCATTTAATTTTAATGAACCATCATTATAGAAAATAATGTCACCATTTCTGGATTCTATATCCAAAATTAAATCATTCACTAATATTTTATTTAATTCCTCTACAAATTCTCCACATTACTTTATTTAAATGAATTTAACTCTTTATAATGTTAAATTTTTTTAGTGGGATTGATAACTAGAAAAACATTTAACAGACCATAGGTAAAATCATACTAATTAAAGAAAACTATAAATCTCAATAACATTTTTAGGTCTTGGGTATTCATCAACCACTTTATTTTTATTGGGATAAATAATTATGACGTCTTTATTTATGATATGTCTAAGGAATGAAATTTTTGTAACATAAATTCACATTTTAAAAAATATATATAACTTATTTTCTTTTAGGGTTTTCATAATAATCCTTAAATTCTTTTCATGATCCTCATAACTTTTAGAATAAACCAAAATATCATTAATTAACACAACCAAAAAATTTTCCAAATATTTGTGGAAAATTATATTAATAAGATCCATGGATACATTTGGAGAATACATCAAAAAAAGGGAATAACCACAAAATCATAATTCCAATACCTAATTTGAAACAATGTCTTAGGGATCTTATCCTCCTTCAGCTCCAGCTGATGGATGCAGACTATATATCAATGTTTGAAGAATATTGAGCTCCCTGGAGCTAATCAAACAAGTAATCTATATGATGTAATGATACTTATTATTAATATATATGTTATTAAAATCTATATAATCAATGAAAATACTCATGTAACCATATTTATTTTTAAAAAATAAAACAAGATCAACCCATGGTGAATTTATAGGATGAATGAATCATTTATGAAGAAACTCTTGAAACTGAATTTTGAATTCCAAAAAGTTATACTTCATCCATTTGAAAAGGATATTTTGATATTGGATTAGAACCAGGAACTAACTCAATAGTAAATTCAATCTCATAATATGATATAATACCAGGAAATTCATCAAAAAATACATCTAGATATTTATTCACTGTAGGTACATCATTGATTCGAATAGTCTCATTCTTCTCAACAATATGTGTCAGATAACATTTATTTCTATCTTTAAGAAGTTTCTTAGATTATTGATATTTTATCAAAGCTTTGAATTCATTTTTGTATACAAATTCAAACTAATTATAATTTTTTTGGCTCTCTAATCTATCTAATAATGATAAAAATAAAGATAATACATACCCAGAATAACAGAAAAATCTATAAGGGGAATGAAAACATAGTTTTTAGGTAAATTCTTTGTAAAAAAATAATAGGGTGATTCTTATAATTCATTTTTATCTTAATACTTCACCCATGTGTTTTTACCAAATGTTTTTTCTTTATTTCTTGAGGTGAAATTTTAAATTTATCATAAATGACAAAGTGTGTAGACCCCGAATCAAACAAGACTTTGGCATAATCTGAATAAAAAAGTAATGTACCTAACACCATATCATTGCATAGTCCAACATATTTTGAAGTAGTCCCAGAATATTTATCCACACCTTTTTTTGTAATCTTGAAGATTTCCAACATTCATTCCTATCATTGGACAAGTACTCTCATAATGACCCATCTCATTATAATTAGAAAATCTTACCATTAACTTTTCATTATTTGTATAATTATTTTACTTTCAGTCATGAGCCACATGTTCAAAATTTTCCACAATAGAAACACTTCCTATATTTTATAATATCTTATCCTGGGTGATTTTTACCACACTTATTACAAGTTAGAAATTTTATTTTCTTACCTTCAAATTTATTTTATGGATGCTTCTCTATTACTTTAAATTTTAAAATTTTTTATATTTATTTTCATGAAATACATGATCATTGTAAAACATTATTTCTACATTATTGATGAATTGAAAAAGTTTCTCATAACTTCTTAATTCACGAGGATTCAATTCCCATTGATATCTTGGATGGAATCCTAAGTAAAACCAATAAGGTTTACTTTTAATATCTGAGACAGAATTTGATATGTACCTTTCCAAATGAGTAAATATTTCTTCATAAGTAGCCACTAAATCTTCCTCTTTATTCCCCAATTACAGTAATTAAATTTCCATCCTATATAAAAAGTCATTAAGAAATTATTTCTCAAGGAATGTATTCTTAAATTCATCACATTCCAAGGCATCAATGTCTTATCTTTCTTTGACATTTTTAACTGTTTGCCACCATTGATCATATTCACCTTCAAAATAGTAAAAAGATAGAATTACCTTTTGATGCTCTAAAAAACCCCATTAATTACAATATATTTTTTAAATGTTTAATCCATCCCTCAGCTATCATCGGGTTAGAAGTCCCACTAGATACTGGAGGATATTGTATCATGAAATACCCTATTATAGACATTTTCCTCTACGGTGAATGTGGTTTCTCTCTAACATGGATTCCACCACCATTACTAGTTTCCATCAATATAGACATCACAATAAAAAAACTAATCTATTATATTTCCAAACATTCCATGTTTGGGATTTGGAAGGATATTGTCTCCTTGGTGCATTTCAACTTTAGATTCCATGTTTTCTCTATGGAAAACCATTCTAAATAGACATAGTTTAGACAAACTAATATAGTAATATTAGATGAAATATCAAGATAACCATAAATTATACTCTCCTAATGTTACTTACATTATCCTAACCTCAAAATTTATCTAAACCCTGATCTGATAATAACTATTAGGACTTAGCATTAAAAAATTACATAATTTAGAGTTTTAAATTAAAAAATTATTTCTTGAAATCCTAAAGATCATTTCTGGTTTATAGTTTTATAAAATTAGTTCAAAATCTTACATATTAAGCCCATATATTACAATTTTGACACTTCTACTCATTATCCATTTTTTCCACAATATAATGCTTTTAAAATAAAGCTTGTTTTCTTTTCATGAAAAATCTTCATGAAATTCAACATGAATTTTCATTATTCTTATTCATCCATAAACTCTACTAAAAACATTATAAAACATGGGATGAGTAGAAAAATATAAATAGGGGACATTAAAAAGGAATAATAAAGAAACAAATTAGTCTATTTCAAAACAATGAGATCATAAAATAGAGTTTTCCTTTAACATAAAAAACCTTGAGCTAAAATAATCCTTTACTTACTCATGAAATCAGCTTTATTGTCAATTTTTTTTTCTTAAAACTCATTTTAGGAAAGCATAAAAGAAAAAATCATAATCATGAGTGTTTCTAAGAAAACATGAGAACCAATTATATCATTCCATTAAAAACATACTTTTTCCCCTAAAAGGGCATAATAATTCATTTTAAAAAATATCATTATATTTTCTTGTAAAATAAAAATATTTCCATAAAAACTCCTTAGAAAGAATAACAAATTTATGAAGGTTCCTTAGGAAACCATCTCTGTTGATCCCTTACAAGATGAATAATCTATATGGTTAACTTCCAACTTAATTCTCCGAATAAATTAATCATAACTCAATGAATTAGAGAGATATAATAGGATCACCCGATCATGAACAATGTATAAGGAATATAAAATGTATTAAACAAATAAAATCTTTAATTTCCATCATAAAATCCCTAAAAATATATTTTTTAATCTGTAACCAAAATATTTTCATATATTCATATATCTATTTCATTTCAAACTAATTTTTCCAACTAAAATATCTAAAATAAAGGAAATGGTGCTTTTTCTTTGAAGAAAATTTGAATGCTTATAAAAAAGGACAATTAAAAAATAATGGTTATAGTGGTGGGAAAATTCATCAACTTCATATATGTTAAAATATAATATTCCTTTTTTTCCTTCTGTAAATAAATTCAAAACATTCCATATAAAATATAGAAAAATATTCCTTTTGAAAACCATTGAATGAAAGTAAAAAAGGGGCATACAATTTTCTAAATAATTCATTTTTTTCCGTATATAAAATAATTTTATGAATGTGAATATATAATTAAAATATTTTGAAAATAAATCATTAAAACATTTAAAATGAGGTTTTAAGGTTAAGTGTCCCTTATGATGTGATAACCTTTGAACCAATGAAACATTGAATAAGAGGACATGAAATGGATTTTTAAACACATTAAATTTATAAATTAATGATAAAATACACATATATTCTAGTTCATACACCACAAAAAAATGTTTGATGAAAATTTCTTATGTCTCAATGAAAGGTAATTGATACTAGAACTCCCTTACCTCAAGTCCAACTTGTCATGTGCATTATTTATCTTCTTTAAAAATAATATTTTGTTAATTATTTAATTTATTAAAAACATTTTCACATTCATTATATTATCATTATCCCTTTCATATAATTTATGAACTTTTTCTTATTTATTTACTTCATTACTTACATTTACATCAGGCATTTTGAGGGCGTTTGATTCTTAATTTCAAAAAGCATTGATTGGATGAACATGTTCAAAGAGTTCATTATTACATCATCTCTAGAATTATAATCATTACATAATTATCATTTTTATACATTAAATAAAATTTTATAATAATTCATTAAAGGTGAACATGAAAAATGAATGACATCACTTTATGGAGGTGGTAGTCCATATATACACAATCATTTTTCAATAGATGGTTAGGTGAGAAAATAGATAATATATTATCATTAATAATATATAATTATATTATTACTATCATATATATTTATTAAATCCATAATAATAATCATATTTTTGAGGTAGTGATGAAAAATGAAACACATCACTTCGAGGAGGTGGTAATCCACATGTATGCATGAGTGATGTTTAGATTTTCTATATGATGAAAAATGAGATGAAAAATGTTTGTGACATAATCATAATAACATTTAAATATATGGAAGATACTTATGTTATAATTTCATAATTTTTAAATAATATTTGATGGAGGTGTAAGAAAGAATAAACTTGAAATAGGTCGGTTAGGACTGATACCTTCTCCTCGGATAACCTATTTGGATTTTAACTTAATATTTATAGGTTTGGACTTTTGGTGAGACTGGAACCTCTAAGATGTTGATAGTGAAGCTGATGAGATATATGAGTAGGTATTTTCGAAAATAATGTCCTAAAAATATGCTAGGTATAGAGGATAGGAGGTTTCCTCTTATAAGTTGGGAGAGGGGCACTCTGATAATTACATAAAGTGATAAATTAATATAGATTAATTTTCATGTACAAGTGTAAAAAAATTGTATATTTATAATATATGATGGTATGAATCACAATCCCCTAAATAAATTAAATTTTGACAAGTTTAGGTGATTTTTTCACCCTTATCTATTAGTTTTAACACCTCATTAGCCCTTTTGATGATTAACATGATATCAATGTTTTTTACTATTTTTGGGTAAATAATGTTACTATAAAAGGTAAAGTGGCCCGAAAATAGACTATAGCTGAAATTATAGACAACATAACATTCCATTATCAGAATAAAAACATTTAAAACATCCCTAATATGTTATAGTTATAAATAATATTTTTGTGAATCTATAACTTACCCAAAAAACATTACTTTTAGAGTTTTGAAAATCAATTACATGAATTTTATACTTATTGCAAAAACACTGTGTCGGTGTTACGTAATAATTTAAAGTAATTATTAAAAAAAAGAGATAAAAAACCATGATAAAAAACATTTATCTTTCAAATATCGTTTTTTAACTGAACTAAATTATTTTTATCCCTATAAAAAATTAGATATATTAAAACAAATAGAGTAGCATTTTGTTTTTATTCTTTATTTAAAATCATATTAAGATCATTATAAAAGGAAAGTGGAAATAAGATTCCAAAATATTGATGACTTTATGTTGATGGTTGAAAAACACTTAACCAATAAAATAAATTCAAGTGTTAAGGATATTTTTATGCCTTAACACATTATTTTAACCTTAATTACTCAATTTACCCTAAATATTGTGACAAATATTTACTATAGTTATTATTCATAATAAAAAAAATTAACCAATAAACAAAATATGAATCTCATAATTCTAAAATATGGAATCCATTTTTCATTTTTCAATTCATATAAGTGGAAAAAATTAATATTTAGTATAAATTCATAAAACACAACAAAAAATAGTTTTTGGATAAAATTTATTTTTAAGAACAAATATGAACTTATAACAAAATATAATGTAATGATGAATCCTATATAATTAATTATATTTTTTATGATTTAATAATACTTATGTTTTTATAATATCATGTGGTACTTTAAAATTACTTTACTTAATTAAATGAAAATATTGTTTTACAAAAATTGGCACTTTCATTATTCACTGAAAAATCTATATTTTCAAAGAAATAACAAATTTTTACCCTAAGATAATTATGATACTTAGATTTTAAAATTTAAGTTCATTTTTTCAAATCCAAATACTAAAATTTTGAAATAAATATTTGAAATAAAACTTATAATACATGAAAACAAATTTAATAAGAATAAAACTATTTACTTTTTGATTGAAAATTTACATAATATTTTTATAATTAATTTATATATATAATCTAATTAATTAATATTAATAAGTGGTAAAATTGTTTTTCTATTTCCTGGTTTGTCGTAAATATTCCTTATTAAAATATAAATAGATTTAAAAACAGTGTTCCAAATCAGAGTAGTAGCACATGGAATTCAATAACTAGTGTGAAACAAAAAAACATACAGTGAACTGAATAATAAAAATATACAATATAATTATAACACATTTAGCATTCATAATGAAAAATGAAACAAGTTAGAGTGAAATAATATTTTTATATATAAATGATAAAATACAAAGAGATGATAAACTATGATGTGAAGTGGAGTTCCCTCCATCCATGTTGGGAAATTTTTTATGAATATAAACACCAATGTGGAATATGCTACATCATAGTCCCAATCTTAGTTCAAAAATACGGTCCATCTCATTTATAATATGAGCAGACTTTCGCCTTACCTGGGGAAGCAACAATGTAATATTAGGGACCAAATTCAGTTGAGTATCTAGAATCGTAAAAAAATGAAAAATCACCTAGTGACAGTCAAGGCGCACGATAGCAGTCGACCAAAGTGTTCAAGTGATATATTGAATTGAAAAATGCTTCGCAAGATAATTTCATGGGTGCACAAGCTGAAATGAAATTCATAGGAATACCTCAATTCTGGGAATATACCACAATCATAATACTTGTTCTCTGATAAGAGCACTAGCACTTGACCATTGTTTCCTATGAGTGGGTTAGGAAAAGTAGTTACCATAGAGTGACACCCTACCTAGTCAAAGATTCAATCACAAAGTGATGATGAGTCTTGAAATATCTTATCAATTTATATTTTATTTTTTTACCAAAATGAATTCCATGTTTCATCCACAGATAAGCCTATTGGGAGAACTTGAAAGAGTACATTACACATTGATAGAATTTATCTTGTACTAATCCTATGATCTGAAGTTCATGAAGACCCCTGAATAACCTATTTATACACTCCAAAATATTAATGGTCATATTTCCATATATCACACCACCATCATATGATAATTACTATTTCCATTTAAAATATATATTATATTATCATACACATCCTGATTAGACCTTAAAATTATTTTTAGTCACTCATTAAATTTTCATTTTTGTGGTACGTACACTAAAACAATAATACATAAATGAATTTAAAAAGATAAAAAAATAATTGAAATAAAAATATGCTTAAAAAGTCATACCGAACTTTATTATCTATAGATTCATCTTTAAACTTCGAATGGACATTACTTGTAATAATTCTAATTCATTATTGATGGTGAGAGTCATGTTTTTTCTATGAAAATGCATCACTACTGATAGCCTCTATAATCAAAAGATAATGATCAAATTTCAAGCACACACCTTGGATTTGTGTAAAATTGAATTATATACAAGTTCTAAACCAACTACATCATTTGAAGTTCTCTATTTCAACATTAGTGAATTCATGTGGGAATGGGGCATAATTATCATCCTATGACTGAACAATGAGTAGTAAACTTGTATACTTTTTATAAAGAAAAGTTACATCAACCTGAATGAATTGTTTTTAATAAGGAAATGTGGTGATACATGGATTTAATGATCAAAATAACTTATGTAACTTTTTCTTTGTTAGATCAACCTAGTTGTCATAGGAGACATACCCAATAGTGATAAGATGATAAACAACCTAATTTTTGAGAGACAAAATTATCATTATCGATGGTAAAACTTTATACAATTCATCCTAATCACCATACACTTACAAATGAATTCTTTTTTTCAATCCAATTGTTTACATATGAAATATTGTATTTGAACAATTTTTATAGTCATTCATATATGAGGGACACCAGAACATATTGAAATTTTCATAACAACTCAATAAGAATAGTCTATATAAATTCTACATATAGTGCAACATGATCTTGCGATAGGATTGGGTGTAGACATGTATGTGATCCTTTTTACATAGATATCTTCGAATATAAATTTTTTTCATATATATCCCACAAGAGACATTTAAATTATTTTCCAAAGTAATTACAATGAATGATGTATTTTTCCTTTTTTGACTCAATAACCCAAAATGAAAAATTTATCTCTATATGGTATTGTTTGACCACATTTTTCAATGCACTTTACTTTAAAAATATTTTCTAGCATATAACGTGTTATTAGTTGTGGAATATGTGATATCTATAATTCCTGAGAATTTAATACTTGGTTTAATGATATCCCAATCAAACTATTGTGCATGTGAAATTCTCCCCACTAACTAAGTGAGTAACATAGGATGGTTACCACTCACTAGTTCATGCTTATCATTTAAAGAAACATTATATGGTTAATTGACCACATTTTCCTATCCCGTATGATCTCTTGTTTCATCATTAAATACTTCTTCATCATATAAAATCATATACATTAAATATTGAGTATCGATAGGGATTTCTCTGACAATTCTCCCTACATTCTGATCACCATGTTTATAATTAGTTTTTGTTTTTGGGGTCATGTGATAAGATAAAGAATGATAATATTATAGAGGACAAACTTCAATAGATCTCTCATAGTAGGGTTTTGTAGTAGTAGGTGGCACCTCATTAATAATAGAAAAGCTTATATACAATTCCATTAAACAATTACTATATTGTTGCCTGAATATAAATGATGCTTCTATCCAATCCTCATCATCTAGAAGAGGAGACCCAATGTGTCATAGGTGATCAACATATTGAAGATGCCAATATGTGACTGAACTAATTACTTAATCAATGGTCAATTTTAGGAGACTATGAATCTCTATACAAAATTCTTCCAAAATCATACAATCATAAAGACTAGCCTCTATCACTGGTTGTAAACTATAGCTATAACCCTTAACATTTTAAATTACTTCTCCATTGAAATATATATATATATATATATTTATATATATATATATGCAGACATTATTAGCATGATAAGAAATTTAGTAAAGTCTTATATATATTTATACTACATCATCAAATAATTATCATTTTTAATTATTTATGATTAAATAACTGTGACTTGATTTTGAGAATTTTCAATAGTTTGGATTATCATTATTTGATAAAATAACCAAAACCCATGAGGAAATTCTTGGGCCTCTATTATCTCAGATTTCAGAAATCATCATTCTCTTTTCATTCATTGTGTAGAAATACAACATTGAACATCAATGCATCCTATGGAACCTCCTTTCATTAAATTATTACTCACATGTAAGTGACGAGTTCTAGGGTTTCATGATACATTACAATTTACCATGGACATGCAGGTCCTTACATTCTTAAAGAGAGGGATGAAACATGGGTCATCAATAATGGAAGTAACTGATATTATTAAAAATCATGTATCCAAATAAAAAATCATTACAACATACAATTCCAATTAATCATTGGTCGATCATCTCAAGATCAATCGTCAATCAATTCACTTAACAAGTTTTGTATGGATAGTTATTACAGTCTATATATAGTAAATATATATTAATATTTTTAAATCTAATTATATATATTATTATACAGTTACATAATTAATTATATTATTTAAATAAAAACAATAACACATTTCATATTATATATATATACACCAAATTATTAATTTAAATAAGAAATTAAAAAATTACATTTAATTTACTATAATAATATATATATATATATAACTATTAATATATTGTAACTTTAATTAAAATTATTTAAAATAAATAATCAATATCAATATACATTTATATTTAAATATGAATAATAATATTTTTTTTCTCAATTATTAATTATAATATATATAATTTATAATTTTTTTAAAAATGTAGATAACGATGAATATATGAAACAATAATTTTTTTATGTTTTATGAATAAAAATAAAATTACTTATATATATAACCAAAAAAATATTGTAAATTTAATTACATTTAAATATACTAATTTATAATATATATATATATATATTCACTTATAGTTATTAATATTTTAAAAATAATTATATATATAAATTTACGTAATCAATTGTCTTTTCATAAATGTAAATAATATTATTTTATACATAATTACTCATGATGTTATATGTATATAATTAATATTTTTAACAAAATATTATCAACAACAAATTTATTTAATTTTAGTAATGAATATAATATTATATATATAACCAGTATTATATTGTAAATTTCTTAAAATTTAAATATGATATATAAAATTTTATATATACATGATTACATTCAAATGTAGTTACTAACATTTTAAATATAATTATACATATACATTTTTATGTGTAATTATACTTTGAAAATTATAAATAATTTTATTTTATACATAATGTCTCATAATATTATTTATTTATAATTAATAATTTTTAAACATATTGTTACTAGTAATTTGATCCTTTTATTCCTGGATGCTCATCCTCCTGCGGAGGGCTGCTCATCCTCCTCCTACGGGTTCCCCCACAGTGCCGTCACAACCAGATCTGCTTCCCCAAGTCCGCTCAAATGCCACTGGTGAGGTCCCTCCAATGGGGTCTATCTCTTTCTTAGAGGTCTTGTGTATGGATCCCTCGATTCTGGGACCCTCAGAAGTCTCCTCTCCTCGCATTCATGGTAATAATGCATCATTTGGAAAGATGTTCTGCTTCACCCACCACCCTCGCTTGCACCCCCTTCCTGAGGTGCTGATGCCCCATAGTCAGGTATGCTGGAGGGATCTCCATCTTTGGATTTTTCTCTTTCATCTTTTGCGGAAGTGGTCTCCCTAAATTGATGGACCTTGGTGGCGTGTTATAGTGTGGATAAGCCCTCACTGCCTTTCTTTCAAAACTGTGTGGCCTCATGGGGCCTTTCATCTCCAGCATTGGTCTTGAATCTGAATAAGAGGTCGTTCTGCATTAGTCTTGGCTCAAGGGAAGACTTCGTGGTGGCTTGGTCTAATGAATCCCATGAGTTGGGGTAGTAGAGCTTCATGGAAATGAAAAACTAACAAAAAACTATGGAAATGGATAAACATGAGGGATTTGTATGGTTCGACTATGTGCCAATGTCCATGAAATAAATGGGTCCATTTTGATTTCTTCTTCGAATAATAACATCGGAGGATCACAACAGGATTACAGTTACAATTTCTTGAGAATTAATTTCATTATATAGATGAAGCAAATCATTTTTCTCCTTTGGTTGGTGGGTGTTTCATCTACCCATGAGAATCTCCTTACTGCTGGTTTCTTCAATAATGGTTGCTTCTACGACGTTGGCTGAGTAGGTTTCCACCTAAAGAAACTCATGTGCGTCCACTATTTATGGATAGGTCAGTTTTCATCATATATGACTTCCACAACACTCATCAAAAAAATTCATCCTCAACCAACTCCTATAATTGAGAGTGGACCCCCCAAATCTCCCTCTCAGGACCAACTTGGTGTAGAAGCCAGACTTGCAGTCTCCTTGTAGGCATCCAACTTCTCTTTCGATAGAACCTCCGTCATCATGTCTACCCCATTATCATTGGTGTGAATTTTTTTTCAACTTTTAACAATCTTTCTTCCAATACATTACGGATCCAGTGATATCATACGTCAATGTTTTTGGACCTAGAATGAAATTTGGGGTTCTTACTAAGATGAATAGAACTTTGAATATCATAATAGAGAATATACTTCTCATAATTTTGTCCCAACTCCCATAAAAATTTCTTCATCCACAACATCTCCTTGTAACCTTCAGGGACTTCAATATATTCTGATTTTGTGGTGGATAAGGCAACACACTTTTAAATTTATGATTACCATGAGACTACTCCCCCTCCAAATGATATCAGGTACCCGGATATGTATTTCCTCATGTCTACATCTCCAGCCATATCTGCATCTATGTATCCTTTTAAAATAGGTTTTTCACTTCCAAAACATAAACAATGAATATTTTTACCTCAAATATACCTCAATATCCATTTGAGCATTGTCCAATGATCCATTCCTGGATATGAGAAGAATCTACACACAGTTCCAAGAACGTGAGAAATTTCTGGTCTGGTGCACACCACAACATACATAAGACTTCCAACCTCTGACTGATAAGGAACCTTTTTCATTTATGCATTATCTTTCCAAATTGATGGACTCTGACTTGTGGTGATCCTAAAATGACTCAAAAGTGGAGTGCTAACTGGTTTCTCCTTGTTCATTTTTAATCTTTCAAGAATATTCTCACTATACCGCTTTTGAGATAGCCAAATCTTGTGATTCCTCCTATTGTGAGTACTTGTCATACCAAGAATCTGAGTGTCGTATCCCAAGTCCTTCATTTCAAAAGACTTGTTCAAATCATTCTTCAACCTTTCAATATTGGTGATATCTCTTCCAATAATCAGCATATCATTAACATAAAGAAACAATATAATTAAATCACCATTCACAAACTGTTTGATGAAAACACAATGATCAATAATCATCCTCTTGTAGTCATTTTTCTCCATGAATGGTTTTAATTTTATATACCATTGCTTTAGTTCTTGATTCAAACCATATAAATTTTTCTTAAGCTTTCATAATTAATTTTCTTTACCTTTCAAATAAAATCCCTCTGGCTACTCCATGTATATCTCCTCATCAAGATCACTATGTAAGAAAGCTATCTTTACATCCAGTTATTGAACCTCAAGGTTCTCATTATTCTCCAATCCAATAACAACTCTGATAGAAGATATTTTTACTACAAGAAAAAAATCATCAAATTAAACACCTTTGTTTTGGCCAAATCCCTTCACAAAAATTCTGTATTTGTAGCGCAACAATAATTTGGAATCATCTCCTTTTATTGTATACACCCACTTGTTCTTGAGTACATTACTTCCTTGTGGTAACTCTACCAAATCAAATATATGGTTCTTGTGCAAGAATTTAATATAATATTACATGGACCTCTTCCATTCCATCTTCTACTGACTCCTGATCGCATCATCATAACTATCTAGCTCTCCCCCATTAGTGATCATCACATACTCATGTGGTTAGTATCTATGACTCAGTTTTTGTTCTTTGGTGGATCTTCTCAACTAATCTTTGAGTGGGAATCTGCTCTAGAATATTATATGATGAAGACACATCAGAAGACTGAGATATATTACCTGGTAGTGATGTATCATCAGTGTAGTGAATCTCTATCGTGATAGATGATACTGATGGTGGCAAGATTGGTTCCAGACAGACAGAAATTTCATCAGACTATGACTTCTCTGCAATTTTTGGCTTCTCAAAATCTTTGATCATCTGATCCTCAAGAAACACCACATATCTAATTCCGATGATCCTTTTGCTGATAGGATCCTTGATTTGGTATCCAAACTCCTCATGAGAAATCCCAAAAAGATACATTGCTTTCCTTCTCCGTCTATCTTCTCCCTCTTATCATTCAGGATGTTTACAAATTACCTGCATCCAAATACTCTTAAGTGTTTGTAAGAAATGTCTTTACCTATCCAGACACTTTATGGATCATATCAATTTTGGTCAACATTGCCTCCCCCCAAAAGGTGTTTGTTAGTTTTTCATTTGAGATCATACATCTTACTCTCTCGCAAAATGTTCTATTCATCCTCTCATCAAGATCGTTATGTTGAGGCATCTCCAATATTGATTTTTCTAACTTGGTGATGAAACTCTTGGAGTACTCCTCAAATGGACCACGATACTCTCCTTCATTATCTTCTCTCACACACTTTAACCATTTACATATTTCTCTTTCCACCTTCACATGAAACTTCTTGAAAGCATCTTGCACATGATCTTTAGTTTTCAAAGAAAAGGCCCAGACTTTTCTAGACTGATCATCTATGAAGGTAACAAAATAAATAGCACCACCCATTGACTTGGTGGTCATCATGCATACATCAGTGTGGATCAAATCTAAAACATTTACTTTTCTAAATGGTATATAACCACAAAATGATACTATGTCTTATTTTCCCATGATGAAATCAACACAAGTATACAAATGTGTACCTTTTATTCCTGAAAAAGTCCCTTTCTGGAGAGAGTAATGATTCCTCTTTCACTCATGTGACCAAGTCTATTATACCAAACTTCTACAGAAATATATTTTATGGTTGTATTTACTTCTCCTCTACATGGTCTGACATCTTTGAGATAAAGAGAAGTATCATTCTTTCTATTCGAAAATATCTAGTTACCTTTGGTATGATTCCATTTACCTTTACCAAAGAAACTGACATATTCATCATCATCAATAATTCCAGTGGATATCATATTGAGGTGAATATCAGGAATATGCCTCACATCCTTAAATTATAATATTCATCTAATATTAGATTCCAAAAAAATATTACCAATTCCTGTAATTTTGGATGCATCTTCATTTCTGATATTCACATGTTCGAAACTCCCTAAACTGTAAGATGGGAAGAAATCTATTTTATAAGTGACATGGTAGGAGGTGAAAGAATTGATCACCCATGTCAAGTATTGTCTTGCAAGACTGACCTGATTGTCTTCCTAAACAATAAATATTTCTTTATGGACAACTGCAACATCATTATTTTGGGTCTTACCATCCCGATTCCTCTACTCCACCTTTATATTTCTACACTCTCAAATGAATTATTTGGGCTTGCCATAGTGGTGTCACTTTATATTATATCTCTATCTAGATTATAATTTCTTCCTCCTCTATAGACTTTAGACACAGGGTTATCTTCCTCTGCTTCTTCCCTGCCATTTTGTATTCCCTTGTCTTTCAGTGACAAGAGACCCTGATTCAGGTGTATTTCCCTTATCTTTAATTCTATACTCTTCATTCAACATTCTGTTATTCACTATCTCCCCAATGATAGTTCCATCTGGATTTGAATTACTAGCTGAAACAACTAGTTTGTCTAATGTATTCTATAAATAACTCAACATCAACAATGCCTATAACTCATCATAAACCATAATTTTCATGGAATTTAACTGATAAATAGTACATTGGAACTCGCTCATGTGCTTTCATACGTTGGTCATTTCTTTGTATTCCAAGTTGAAAAATGATGTATCGGGTTTTATTTGTTCTGTGTGGTTGTCCTCACATACATCTTTTCCAATTTTCTCTATAGAAAGGAATCATCATGTTCACTGGAAAAGTTCTTGAAAATAATTTTGTCAATCCACTGTTTGATTTGGGTAGCACACTTTCTGTTGAGGACCCACTCCGCATCAACCGGTGGGGTACCGACTGCCGTCTTCTCACCGGGTTGATGGCTTGTTGGAATTTCCTCCACTTATATTGCAATGGTTATAGTGGTCTCCACTATTGGTTTCCAAAAATCTTTAATATATAAAAGATCTTCCATTTTGGGTTTCTTGAGATCATAATTAAATAAAAAAATCTTAATCATGTTATCAGTATTTTAATCCATTGATGGAGTATAAATTTAGAAAATATAAGCATACAGATGTGTCCGGAATGGTCTAAATAGTTGGAATCGAATCTTGGATCACTAGAAATGGACTCTGATTGGCCGAGATATTTCAAAAACAATTTCCATGGTCCAGATCGACTACTGATGTGGCACTGACATGGATCATCGGAACAGTTGCTGTAAAAGTTGCAGGAAAGTATCCACAAGCATGAATAGTTTAGTTTTCTCTGGTAAGGGGTAATGTTGCACTCGTGGTTTGACCGAAACTTTGACAGGATCTTCTGGCTTTGTTTCAGATCTACTTTTTATGCCACTTGCACCATTGGAATCGTCTTTCCAAACTCTTCATAGATATAGCCTCAAAAAAATTTCCAAGAAAATTCAATTTTCGGATCACTGGAAAACTTCACCTTTACTTCTCCATTTTGAACATAAACCCTCTGATACCAATTTTTTGGGGCAATAGAGATTCATGGAGATTAAAAATAAACAAATAGATGAAGAAAATGGAAGAACATGAGGGATTTACATGGTTCGGCAGTGTTCCTATTCCCACAGGAGAAAGGGGGTTGTTTTGATTTCTTCTTTGAATAATAACATTGGATAATCATAGCAGGATTATAGTTACAATTTCATAGGAAATAATCTCATTATATAGATGAATCAAATCAGTTTTCTATTCAGTTGGTGGGTATTTCATCTACCCATGATAATCTCCTCACCATTGGATGCTTCAACGATGGCTACTTCAACAAACTTGGTTGGGTAGGTTTCCAACTGAAGAAACTCATGTGTGTCCACTTTGTATGACTAGGTTGGTTACCACTGGATAAGACTTCCACAACATCTTTAAAAACATTCCACCTCAATCAACTCCCATAATTGGGAGTGTCTCCCACACCATATAGTAGGGAGATGGTGTTTCAACCTATTTTTTTGGTTGATGGAGGCACATCTAGGATTTGATTCCCCTTAAGCAGTAATTTGGATAAATCTCCTAGAATTTCCTCTCCCTTTTCACCATAATGGATTCCTTTACAGCATTGGTAACTCCTTGGGTTGGTTCCTTTGTGAGGACAAAAGAACCATTGGCCTTCTAGATACCTCAATGGCATGAATCTGTGTTGAAAGTGACCTTTCTAAGACTCTTCCATTACAGATCATTCTTCAAGTATAAGAGTCTATTGAATGGTGGCAGAATATTGTTTTCCCCTTGCCTATGTTTTTATGCATGGTGTGTCATCTTCACAAGAATTATCCATCTGTTTTCTGCAAGTTGAGTGGCTTTCAGCATCTCATCATTAGACTCACTCGGATTTCGGTCCCTCTTTGAATCCATATCTAGCAATCACACTTCCTTAGAAGGAATCTCACTCATATGAAATGACTGTGGGCTTGGTTGTAGTTCTAGAACTGAAACATTCACTTTACCAACTAGCATTATTTGCGACTAGAGTAAGGATGTGACACTTATTGAATGTTGAACCAGTGTTGATTTTAATTTCCATATAAAATTGGGTTTTTATCCATTATATTTCATTTTATATATTTTCCCATTATTTATACTAGTTATGGGATTACTTGTCTTGGACCAGTTGTTTTGGCTTGCTTCATATGCCACTCTCCTCCATGGAAATCCAAATGAAATATCGACTTTAACTTCTGGGTATTGATTGCTACACCGCCCATTAGATCATGGTTATCCACTATGTTTTGGTGGTTATGCATCTGACTGGCCAGGTTGTTTGGGTCTTACCTTGTGGAAGTGTTCCCTTGGAGAGGCTGTTATTTCCTTCAGCTTTGGATCACCTTTTCCATCAGTTTATTCAGGAGACAGGTTTGAAAATCGATATCTCTCTCTCCACTCATTCATAGACCCATGGTTTCGGATCTTCACTACTGCTGGTTTTTTCATCTTGAACAGAGGACTCATCTGGTGTCATGCCAACTTCTCTACTTCTGAAATTAGGTTCAACCGAGGTAAATTGGAGAAATAGATACACCAACCAGGGTTTTCCTATTTTCTAGATAAGATGTCCAGTACATGGCTGATAGGGTGATTCTTGTCCATCCCGCATAGCGGCGACGATCTTGTGGAGGACCAACCTAGAAAGTAGCATGATTTTTAGGATCATGCCATGGTGACTCAGCCACGATGATCTGCATCAAATCTTGAAGTCTTTGCGGTGATGAAAATGTGAGACTAATCCTTAGTAAAGGTTATGCCCATGGTAGGGAAGATTGGTCTGGAAAAGTGAAGCCGAATGTGGAACTCAAGAATTATTATGCAGCCTTTCTTAAGTAATATGAATCTTCTGAATGGGAGTTAGTGTATTCAGATGCTTCCTCTCGCTATGGTGCTGATGGAGATCCTTATGGGGAAGGTGAATTTGTTTTGTAGTTGTCTTTTATTTTGTCTTTTGGATCTTTTGGGCTTTGGTGTGTGGGGTTTTGGACATTGGTGTGGGTCACTTGACCCCACCCTCCCTTGCTTTCTTGCTTTTTTTTCTATAAATTTTGGGGGTCAGGACTAGTCTGGCCTCGCACCTTCCTTTCCCAATAAGGGGTATCAGTCATTCTTTTGTTTTCATATCCTTCTCATTTTCTTTCTTCATTGTAACCTTCTTCTGATTCTTTTTGAAAATTAATAATAAAGTGAGTGAGGGTGGTGTTCTTACCGTATAGTAGGGCCCAAAAGGGTTCTGAACCACATAAATCTTGGTGTTTCCTTTGTTTTCTATTCTCGTTTCATCTTATGAATTTGTACCTATTTATTCATTCATTATTGTTTTGTTATTCTCCAAATCATCACTCTGTTTCGGTGTGTTTTCATTGTAATAAAATTCACTTTTCTAGTTTGAATATTGTTTTGGACCATTTTTTTTTATTCTGTGGTCCTTGGAATTATTTTTGGGGGGTTTTATTCCACCATTACCTCACAATAGAGTGGTATAAGACCTACCCAAATTACCAATGACTTCTGTGAAATATAAAATAGAAAAATTGGATTGCTGGAATGATTTTAATTTGTGGTGATTATAAATGTGAGCCCTGTTAGTCCAAAAAGGGGTGAAAGATTCCCTTTTCGGACCTAAGAAGCCCTATGTAAGTTTTTTGACTGATGGTCATATAGTTATGACCCATTCAGATGTCCCTACTAACATTTTGATAAAAGAACACAACTTTTCAACCATGTCCACAAGTGATAAAGTCCGGAAAGAGGTTTCTTATGAAACTTCTGTAGTCTATATTTGGTCTAATATTGAAAATCATTATATGAAAACATCTTTAATTGATCATCTACATAAGAATTAAAACTATATACCTTCAAGATGTTTCGTGGAACTACCATCCAGACATACCTTGATGATTTTAATAAACTCTTATTAGATATAGCCAATATAAATGTCAATATTAAATATAAAGACCAAGCCATCATACTTTTAATATCTTTAGACAATTCATATGAACATATTATTGATGAAATGATGTGTGAAAAAGATTCCTTAACATTATAAGAATTCAAGTCTTCCCTACATTCATGTCAGTTGTGTAGCAAGGCTATGGTTAAACCTGAATTTGAGAGTCTGAATGTGAGGGGTCATTCAGAGTTTCGAGGGAATAAAAAAGGTAAAAACAGGAAGGGAAGTAAGAGTCATAGCCAATCACAAGTACATCAGACTAAACCCAAGCCGAAGGAGGTTACCTGCTAACACTATGGGAAACCTGGGCATATTAGACCCAAATGCCCTGATTTGAAATATGGTAAACCTTCTAAAGAATCTAGTGATCATTCTCTTTTTGCCGACCAAGGCTATGAAAGTATTGTTGTGTTTTGTGTTTTCTGAGATACTCTTAATGTTGATTGGGTCTTAGACTTGGGATGTTTTTTCTACATGTTCCTGGATAAGAGTTATTTTTCTTATTTGACTGAGGGAGTTGAAGGAGAGGTCGTTCTAGGAAACAATAAGAGATGTTGTGGCATGGGTAGAGGTTTTGTTATTCTAGAGCTCTCAGACCGTTCACTTTTGACCTTATTGGATGTGAGATGGGTTTCAGATTTACACTGGAATATGATCTCATTTTGTTTCTTAGATTAGAGTGGTTTTTCCTTTAAATATGATTATGATTGTCTTAGAATCTTTAAGGGAGCTTGTATGATTCTTAAAGTCCCGTTGTTGAATGAGTTGTATGTTTTGGATGGATGAACACATGTTAAGCAGTCGGGCAACACCTATTTCACTAATAATGACAACACTATGCTTTGTATTAGGTGGATAAGACATGTGAGTGCTAAAGGGATAGATGAATTGAACAAGAAAGGGATACTCACTCATGTTACACCAAGTAACTCACCCTTTTGTGAGGATTGTGTCATGTGTAAGTCTAAAATAGTCAGTTTTCATAGATCCAATTTTAAAGGTGGTCACCCTTGAGTATGTTCAATTTGACTTGTGGGGACTTTCTAGGACTACCTCCCATGGTGTGGGACCCTACATTGTCACCTTTATAAATTAATTTTCAAGGAATGTATGAGTTTATATTTTGAGAAATAAATCTTATGTCTTTGAGGTGTTTAAAACATGGAAAGTGTGTGTAGAAAATCAATCTAGGAAGAAGTTGAAGGATTGGAAGACTGATAATGGCCTTGAATACCTATCTACAAAATTTATCATGTTTTTTGAAAATGAGGAAATTATGAGGCACCAAACCATGATTCATACTCCTCACCAGAATGGTCTAACTGAGTGTATGAATCGTTCCATTCTTGAGTGGGTTCGTTTCATGATTTCATGCTTGCATGCTTGGGCTTGCTCAAATCCTTTTGGGAAGAAGCTGTCACTACAATAGTTTACTTAATAAATATATTCCCCTCATTTTTCAATGACTTTGAGACTCTTATTAAATTGTGAAGCAATCAACCCCTATCGTACGAACATATTAGGGTGCTTGGATGCACTTCATATGCTCATGTTAAGGATGAAAAACATGAGTCTATAGTTTTCAAGGGTATCTTCATAGGGTATCTTGAGGGGGTGAAGGGGTATAAGATTTGGGTTGATAAACCTAGTTTTCATAAGTGTATTCTTATATGAGATGTGGAATTTCAAGAGTATGTTCTTGCTAGAGTCCAGCCTCTCACTGATGATAATGATGTTCCTTTTTAGAAGAGGGATCTTAAGGTTGATCCTCCCAGTGTTAGCAAGTCTCCTTTTGAGACTCCCTCTACCTCTCAGGTGCCTCTTTATCAAACTAATCTAGGATCTGGTTCTGATTCTAATGATACTTATGATTATGAAGATCCTAGAAACATTAGGGGTTATCATATCACTAGGTATAGGCATTGGAGATTCATCAGAACTTCTCCTAGGTACATACATGCTGATATGGATTCCTTTTCCATAAATGTGGCAGCAGATATTGGTGGATAGAACCCCACAATATACAATCAAGATTTCAATGATATAAACTCTAAGCATTTTATTTCATCTATGAAATATGAGATTCTATCCCTAAGAAATAACCATACTTTGTCCATATCAAAAAAACCGCCTACTGCCAAGGTGATTAGATTTAAATGGATATATAAAAAGAAGAAGACAATACTATAGGGAATAAAATTATGTTTAAATCTAGACTTGTAGGAAAAGGATTCCTTCAAAGAGAATGAATTTATTAATCTAATTTTTTTTCTCCATTAGTGAAACATTCTTCAATAAGAAATATTCTTTCTTTTTCTACATATTTAGATCTGTAAATAGAATATCAAGATGTCAAAACTGTTTTCTTGCATTGAGACTAAATTGAAAAATTATACATGAAGCCTCCTATTGGTTTTGAACATTAATTTAAATCTAACCAAGTTTTTTTTCTTAATAAATCTTTTTATGGATTAAAATAAGCTTTAATACAATGGTACTAAAAGTTTGATTCATTCATGTTAGAAAATGGTTTCAGTAGGATTCAATTTGATTCATGTTTATATTTTAAGTTCGTTAAAAAATCCATTATTTATTTACTGATCTATATAGATGAAATTTTACTCATATTTAGTTACAAGAAATTAATAACCCATGTTAAAATAAAATATAATTCAACTTTTGAATTGAAAGATCTAGGCTATGCTAATAAAATTAGGGGCATGGAAATTATTAGGGATGGGAAGCATGAGCTTCTCTATGTATCTCAACGTTCTTATATCCCTAAAGTGATTAATAAGTTTTTTTTGATTCTGTGAATCATGTTTGTGTTGCTTGACATTTTAAATTATCTTTATGTTAGTATCCTTTCCACAACTTTTGATATTAAATATATCAGTAGAATCTCATATGCTAATGTAGTGGGAAGTATTATGTATTCAATGATTCATACTCGACCAGTTGTTTCTTTTTTAATTTTTACTTTGAGAAGGTTTATGGGAAATATGGTAAAACACATTGGAATTCTCTTAAATGGTTGTTAAGGTATATTTTTTCAACTTCAAATCTTTCAATTGTCTATGGTAAGAATGGTAATTCCTCTGAATTAGTGACTGGTTATGTGGATTTTGAGTATGCCGGAAATGTTGATACTAGGAAATCACAAACTGGTTATGTCATTACTGCATGTGGAGTACCTATTACATGTAATTACAATATGCAACCAGTGGTGGCTCTCTCAACCATTGAAGCTGAGTACATAGCACTGATAGAATCCGTGAAATAAGCCATATGGCTTAAGGGTTTTATTTTAGAACTTAGTATAAGTAATTTTATTATTAATATACATTGTGATTCTCAGTCTTCCCTTAATCTATCTTAAAATTTAGTATTTCATGGTAGGTCTAAGTATATATATATTAGGATTCATTTTATTAGAGAAGTTATTTGAAGTGGTGTAGTGTGTGTCATTAAGATACACACAGACGAAAACCCAGCCGATAGTTAGACTAAGACTGCAACTTTATCCAAGTTCAATAATTACATATATATCTTGAAATTGGATCCACTTGAATAAAATTTTGGTGTAAGAACATCGTCAATTTTATATGAAAATGGAGGAGATCTGTTAATTTTAATTTCCATATAAAATTTCTTTTTTATATCTTATACTTCCTTTTATATATTTTCTCATTCTTTATACTAGTTATGGATTTATGATTGGGATTATTTGTCTTGGAACGATTGTTTTGACCTTCTGCATATTTTGTTCTCCACCCTAGAAATCCAAATAAAATAATGTCCTTCACTTCTGGTCATTGATTGATGCACTATCCATTTGATTGTGGCTTTCCACTATGTTTGGGAAGTTGTGCATCTCAATGCCAGGTTTTTTAGGTCTTTAATCATGGAAAAGTTCACTTGGAGAGGCTGTTACACCATTTGACTTCCATCAGGGGGTTTTATCACCTCTTCCATCGATTTATTCAGGATACAGATTTTAAAATAAGTCTCTCTCTCGCCGCTTATTCTTGGACCCATGTGTTGTGGTTTTCTTGCCGTGCAGTAGGTCCCAAAGGGGCCGAAGCACGTAAATATTTGTGTTCCCTTATGTTTCTGCACTATTTTACTGTGTCTTGAATATTCGATCATCTGCACACAACTCAAGTGATCCGGCTTGTATTTTTGGTTGCTTTGGAAGTGTGTTATTACGGTCCAACCACCACAACATGTGATATCAGAGCCAATCTGGTTGATGTGCCTTGTGATTTAGCTTTATGCGTTATCTACCTCTAGGTTCTTGGAACTCACATGTCATGTCTTGCTATTTTTTTAGTTTGATGTTGTTTTCTTTGTACCTGTTCATTAAATTTATATTTGAATTGCTAAATTCTGTTTACCCTGCCTTGTTGTATTATTCTTACATCCATGTTAAGTTTTATTGCTGAGTTTTTTCTACAATTTATTAATTTTGGGTTTTCTTGCATTTTATTTGCATCTGCATCTGTCTGTTTAATTCTACTTGTATAAATTGATATCTATTTGTTAATATAAATCATTATATTAATTGAATACTTCTAAATTCCTCATCCCATTGTACGTGTTTATCCCTAGTGTGGTTGGTCAGTCTTTTGGGGGCGTATGCTTTTGTTTTCCCCAATTACTCATCATCTACTCACTATATAATCATGACTAAAATGCGATATTAAATTGAGAAATTCGATAGAGGAAATGATTTTAATTTATGGATAATTAAAATGAGAGCCTTTCTTGTTCAACAAGGCTTAATTGATGCCCTATGTGGGCCCAAGAAACCCATTATGACTGTTAATCAAGCTGGTCAGACTATTATAGAATACCAAGATGTACCCCTTGATGTGATAGTTAAAGACCATATCTCCCTTTTTCTTTCCCATGGATATAAGGTCCTTAGGTAGGTTTCCTTTGAGTCCACTTATACCGGCATTTGGTTGAAATTAGAGAAATTGTATATGACTGCTTCATTAGTTGATAGACAGTATAAAAAACATCGCATTTTTACTTTTAAGATGAAAGCTGGTAGTTATATCAAATCTCATCTTGATGAATTTAATAAAATCATGTTAGACCTTTCCAACATGAATGTAGCAGTTGATTATGAGGATCAAGAAATGATCCTATTGATTTATCTTGACAATAATTATAGTTTTTGGTAGAGACTACAATATATGATAGGGACTCACTAACCTTAGAAGAGGTTAAGTATGCTCTTCTTTCAAAGGAGTTGCAGACTAAGAATGAGTTAATATCACAGGGAGAGGGACTTGGTGAAATGGGTAGAAAAAATGATAGGGGTCAAGGAAAAAGTAGTGATAATGGTAAAAACAAAGGTAATGGTTAGTTTCGAACACTGAAGTGATATCAGTGTGGGAAATCAGGACACGTTAAAAGGGATTGTCTTGATAGAAATGGTTTAAGGGGTAATGGGGCTTAGTCTAATGTATTTGATCTTGGTTTCACCGATTCAATTATTCTGTAGTGTGTTTAGTGCGCTGCCGGGGGTAGAGTTGTGGGTTCAACTCTGGGTTTTGTTTCCTTATTTGTGTCCTATGTGTATTTAGGATTCTCGGGAGGTAACCTGGTGTGAGGATAGTATAGTGTTGGGTAGTGGTTAAGAGAAGCAGATCATGGGAACAATTTCGCTGATCACCAGAATTCATGATGAGGGTGCTGTTGGTATCTCTTGGTCGGCATTGGATGGGTACCTGAGAATAAGATGCTTGATGTCACGGGTGAGCAAGACTAGGATGGTTTTTCCCTAGGTCGGTATCGGGCTTCCCTTTCTTGCTGGGTATGTTTCCTCGTGGTTACGAGCTAGCCTTTAGGACTGGGGTTTTATGGGTTATACAAAGGGGTAAGCTAGGACGCATCTTCCCCTGTTGCACATGTCTAGGAAGTGTCTTGTCCTTAGGTGGAGAGAGTTATCTAGGTATGTCTTAGATTCAAGTGTAGTAAGTGATTTTCTTGCTCTGAGTCTTGTGATTTGCTTGCTTGATTGCTTTAATTTGCTTGAGATGTTTTCTTTGCTACTACAGTTTGTATATGCACTACTGAGTTAATGTTCATACCTTGTATTGTCGTTATGCTTTGAGGATTGGCACTGTTGTGTGTTCTTCTTATGTGTAGGTACTTGTTAGCAGTGTGAGAACTTCTTGATGACATCATTTCAGAGGTCTGCTTAGGTAAGTACATGTTTGTTTTTTGTATATGTTTGGAGTTGTTTAATTCTAAGCATATTTAAGTAGTAGTTTAGAATGAATTGATGGGGGAAAGTGTTTATCACATTTATGCACATGTTGTTCATAATATGTGTATAATTTTACTAGCATTGGTTATGGTCTTATTTATTTCTCTTAGGTTGTTTAGCTTAATTTCCCAATTCAATTGATAGGTTAGGTGCAAGAACATCACCAATTTTAAATAAAAAGGTGAAGATTTGTGAAATTAGTTTATTAATTTCAGTTTTTTTAATAAAATTTTCCATTTTATTTAACACGCTCTTCATTTATAATTCTATGCTCAATTGATTACATTCTTGCAATCCCGTTTGTTTTTTGGTTTCCTTCATTCCTGGTCGTTGATGAGCATGGACGCCCAAATCATCCCATCCCTCCATCTGTGTGGGGGATTCTGTTCAGTGGAGGTCCTGGTGGTAATATCTCTCTACCTTATTTGTTAGGTGGTTTGGGATACCACTAGAGGAGAGGGATTTGTGGCAGCCTCCTCGTTAGTGTGTAGTTGGGCGGTTTTATATGGATGAGGGTATTCATCACTTCAGAGGCACCTAATTTTTACCACGGTGAATAGATCTGAAAAAAATCAGGGTTCCATCATTGTTAAAAAATCTCATTCGATGCTATTTTTCGTGGTTCTATGCATCTAGTGGAGATCTGGAAATCGCCTGCCACTCTCGCCATTGGAAGGGTTTGACTATTGCGGGAGAAGTTCCCTCGCACCGCTGAAACATGCATTCGCCACAGGAAGGGATATTTCTTCTCTCACTGTGGGAGTCTAGATCCAGGAGTCTTTTGATCATTCCCATTCAAATCTTGGAGTCTTTGTAGTTATGATGAGGTGAGATTGATCCTTGGTAATGGGTCTCGGTCATTCTTTGTTTTCTTAGCCTCTCATTTTCTTTCTACCTTGACGTTTCTATCTGTATGTTGTAACTTGCTTTTTATTATTTTGAAAATTAATAATAATTTGAGTGAGGGTGGTGTTCTGTCTATAGAGTAGGGCCCAAAAGGGTTCTGAACCACGTAAATCTTGGTGTTGACTTTTTTTTTCTTTTCTTATTTATTCTTTGATATTTTTAATTGTTTCTTCATTAAATGTTGTTTCACTATTCACCACATCAGCACTCTATTTGGGTGTGTTTTCATTGTAATAAATATCATTTTTCTAGATTGAATGTTTTTTGGACCATATTTTTTATTCAACTGTCATTTGAATTATTTTTGGGGGGTTGTATTCCACCATTACCCCACAACACACAGAATCATCAGATTTTTATTTTCTAGAATCCTAGCATCACCGTCAAACTTATGGTTGCTTTAGATCAGTTTGTTATCACAAGGAATAATGCAAGTTTTCTTTTCTTTCTAGCCACTTAGTATAATCTAAATTTGAAGCGCATGCTAGGGAGGTTTTATGGCATGATTTGGGACCTTTAAACAGGGGGACATGTCATGGTTCATGGGATCGGATTTCAACATAATTATGGATCCTATGAAGAAGAAGGGAGGTGATGATTTCCCCAAGAAGGAAAGTATATATTTTTCTACATTCATTTCATGTAATGGTCTCTTGGACCGAGGATACATCATGAACCGCGTCACATGGTGGAACAATCAGTGAGGAAGGGGGCATGATTGGAGTTACATTGATCGATGTCTTGAAAACTGTGACTCTATTTCATGCTTCTCAGATAAAAAAGGTAACTCACATCATTATAAAATTTTATGATCAGTCTCTTATTTGTGTTAATATATCTCCCAGGAAAGAATGAGGTGATCATTTCAATTATTCTCTATATTGGACCACAGTTCCGGGATACCATCTGGCTATAAATGAATCCTAGAATAAGCCTTCTCATGGTAGCCTATGGACCTACCTTCATAAAACACTGAGAAATTTGAAAGGGCATCTACAGTCTTGAATAACCATATATCCTCTTTGCACTCAAGACATGGATAAAATCTCAGATGAACTGGAATGTGTTTAGGTGAACCTTGAGAATGACTGGGGTGAGGATTTATTAGGGAACTTACAAAGAAGGACAAGCTAGACAACATGATCTTGAGGCATGATTTCTTGGAACATAATCATTCTCATATAAAATAGATTAATGAATTGTGTCGGAATACCACATGTATCAAAGAGAAGAAACATATTATTAGACTAAACATATTATTGGAAGATGACCCATTCTTTAATGATTGAGAGGTGGTGAGAGGTATGAATGTGTTTTATTTTAAGTCTCCTCTTGTAGGTCCTAACCCACGCATGCATGAAATATACTAAAAGGGTCAAACCGAGTTGTTTGAATCCATTCCTAGAATGGTGTCAGATTTGGATAATAATTATATTGAATCATTCCCTGAATAGAAGATGATTCTTGAATCTATTCTGGTGTTCAACTCAATAAGTGAAGCTAGCCCTGATGGTTTCCTAGGGTCCTTCTTTGTTAACTCATGGGGCTGTTTGGGGATTAACTTGGTGCTAGCGGTCCAAGATTTCTTTCAGGGTGAAAGTCTCCACTGGAAATCCTCTACTACTACCTTGTCTCTTATTCCTATGATCAAAGACCCATCCGCATTGCATCACTACAGGATAATTTGATTGTGTAACTTAATGTATAAGGTCTTGGAATGTGTGCTTAACAAAAGGATATCTTTTCACCTCCCTCTTTGGATCTCGAAAAAGCAGCATGGGTTTGGGTAATTGATATTGAACCATGGTGAAATCAGCATAGCCCAAGAGATGGTGTGTGACATCAACCAAAATGTTATCAACTCCAATATAGAGATCAAATTAGACATGGATAAATCCTATAATATAATCGAGTGGATTTATATTATCAAAGTACTTAACTACATGGATACATCTTCTTGGTCCTTTGACTTGTTGTCGAGGTTCTTCATTTGGATGGGCTGTCCATTTCTTTTCTAGGAAGGAACTATGGTTTTAAAAAAAAATTGAGGATTAAAGCAAGGTTATCCTTTATCACCAATCATTTTTATCATCACCCAAGACACCCTCATTTGTATCATTAATAAGAGTATCTAGGATGGATCTATTTGGAATTATCGATGTAGATCTTTATTTGGTGGAATATCCCATCTAATTTTTACAAAAGACACTATAATTTTTGTTAATTCAAATAAAGATCTATCCAAAGTATCAACAAGTTCCTAGAGTTTAATGTAAAATGGAGTGGATAGATCATTAATTACAAGAAGATACTCGTTTTTATATCCAATTGGTTCTCAAAAAGGTGTGTTTTTTCCTTGGAGAAAAATTTGGGTATGCGCAGAAGAGGCTTCCCCCTGGAGTACCTGGGACATCTGATTTCTTCACACAGACTTCATATATAGAACTTTGATAGAATATCTAGTAAAATCAATGGGTTTATCATATATTGGAATAACCAATACTTATCATTTTTTGGAAGAATTAATTTGGTTAAATTTTTGCTAACCTCCAACCCTTTGCATATACTATCAGCTCTTAAGGTTCCGAAGGGTTCCGTTAAGGGTATCAAGAACATCGTGAATTATTTCATATAAGACACATATTCTGTAGGAAAATACCACTTTTCATCATGGGATATGATGGAGAGGTCAGAGAGGGAAGGATTTATAAATATTAGAAGTGTTTTTAGTGTGATGAAGAGTATTAATGTGCAGTTTTAATGAGAGGTGATTGAGGGGAAGACTCTATGGGTAAATTTTATCATGGAAAAATATAGGAGTATCCAGGATGTTCTGAAAGGGAGGGTCTCATCTCTATGGTGTTCAACTCATACACACATATCAACTCTTCAACACTTCACCCAGTGGATCATCAGCTGTGGTGACACCAATTTCTAGAATTGGAATTGGGTTGGAACTGAGCTGGGTTTTCCTGGATGCCCTATGCCGGATATCACATTCAGACAGGCATTCATGCATTCACATTTCATCCATGAAATTATTGATATTAACCAGCATAATATTTTTGATCATATAATTCTTAAAATGGATCTAGAAAATTGTGTTTTTATAGGTTCATCATCTAGAAAATTATCAGCCAAAAACTATCTAAGGATGATGACTACCACTACCCATATCAATGAATGGGGATAGAACCTTTGGTGCAAGGGGTTCCCTATGAAGATAAATTTTCTATTATGGTGTGTGATGAATCATGCTTTATACACTGATGATAACGTGAATCACATGGTTATTAATCATGTTTTCAAATGTGTCTGTTATAAGGATCATTGGGATAAAACTTCAGAGAAGTTTTTTTGTGGTGAATGGGCGAGTGTAGTATGGAGGTCGTTCAATGGTTTTACCAGAATATCCACCTAGGATTACATGATTACCTCCATTTTCACCATTTCATTCAAGGTTATTAACAATGAAGGGTCATATAACATGGGTGTTAGTTGGGGAGGTGGTCTTGCGCGTGATCCTAAAGGATATTTCATATTTAAATTTACTATATCCTTTATAATTAGAGAATCCCTTCATGAAGAAGCTTGTGAAATGTATAGAGGATCGTGTATTTGTAATCAAAAAATCATTATGCTCGCATTGGTTGAAAATGATTCCATAAAGATTCATAATGATCTTAAAAGATGTGGAACCACCCCTTTGTCAATAATATTGTAGAGACCCAGTTTTTCCTTGTAAGTATTTGAAATATTAATATATATATATATCCAGAGCTAGTCACTCATAGAGGGTGCAATTCCGAGCCCCGATGTGCCTAAATTTTTTTTATAGAAATATTAATTATATTTTATATTACGTGCACCCAGAATCTTAATGAAAATAGGATAAATCATAAATGGTTGCTTGGATCAAAAATCTGAGACAATGGACGAGTCTGAAATATATTTTTACCCCAATCATGACATAAAGCGAGTCATCACAGGACATTCGGACCCCTCACTCATTGGAAACACATTTAATAGAATTAATTAACTATTAAATTAACTAATTAATTTGTTTGAACTAATGATATGTTTAATAAATATATCATTTTGGAGTGTTTTTTAGGGTTGGCACATAATTCTAGAAATCACTGATGAGAGCTCTCTTGCTCCTTCCATATACGAATATCCTCGAATGATGATGGAACTCTGAATCAGATTGGATTAGGACACATTGAATGCAACAAGTCCTTCAAAATCCTTGGAAAATGCATTTTTCATCAGTGATTGATCCAAAATCAAGTTAGGGTTTGTCAATTCGTGTTGTTACTTCCTTTTGATTAAATTATTGAGCAGATCCATCCATTTTGTTGGATTTGTGCCAATTATAGACATTTCAGGTGACTAGGTACAAAAATTCATTTGTTTATTCATTGTTTTATAACTCCAGAATCCCCATTATCGATCGATGGACAATAACATTTTTCCAAATATGTTTAAACTTTTTTTATGATTTTCTACCTCATTACTTCTCATTCTTCACTGGTTCGACCCTGTGGTCTCAGTTCAAAAATTGTCAGGAGGTACCGAGCTCAATCGGACACCTAGATTCACGACAGATCAATGAAACTGGAACAAGTTGATGAATGAATCATAGATATTAGATCGTTTCAAGGAGGGGATGAGAAATTTGGTGAATAAATATCATTTAATCAAACCAAGAAGCAACGATAGCATATAGAATGTATAGTGAAACCCTCACAATGAAAAGAGTTGATCCATGATGAACAGTGGCCAAGTCCTGTGACTCACAGCAATATCTACTCATCCCTGATGGATTCGAAGTGAGATCTACAATGGAATGAGCAGATTCAAGCATGGAAGTTTGATTTGGTATTTCTGGCTAAAACCTGACTACATTCCATTTTAAGTGAAGAACACACGACGTGTAGCCCTTCCAACAGTAGCAGCTAGGGCTTTGTGTAAAATTTAGGATGACACAATGTCTGGGACCCCTCACATGCCATGTACCACATTCATGGTTAGACAACTTGTGTGATGGTTCACACAAATAGGAACCTGTATGAAAGTACACAGGTCTTGGTATATGACCATGTACTTCAGTACATAGACACAATGAGCATAACAGAAAACCTGGCCCTGGTTAGCCAGGACACGTTGTGTAGTCCACCTAAATGGCATGTACTGCTATACAAACATGAAGTCGTATGCCATCCAGGGAAATGGAAAGGCTGTGAAGTGGGGCCACACATAATGTGGGACCCCTCACATGTAGTGTATCCCTTAGTCCCTTTTCAAGAAACATCAATGTTTCGTATCTCCATCATTTGAACTCGGCTTTTGGCTCACAGGTAGCCTATCCTGAGTGTTTTCCCACGTAGAACATGATGGTGCCCTCAATTTTGGATTTAGATATATGATGTGGAATATTCCTTGAATGAAACATTCATAGGCAATGCTAAATGATGAATGTGATAAGGTGATATCACCATAGGTTTTTTCTGAGGGGAACCCTCCTGTGGTGCAGGGCATAAGCCATCAATGACATAGAGTGGAACTCTACAACTGGACTTGGTATGGGCTCTTGAATTTCCAAGTGGAACCCTTCTACGAGGTAGGGCATGGGTACTTGATGACCTCGTCTGGAACCCTCCAGCCAGGCTGGTCATGGGTCCTCAACTTTCTGAGTGGAACCCTCCTGGGGGTAGGGAATGGGTCCTCGATGACCTAGAGTGTAACCCTCATTTAGGGAAGTGCATGGTTCCTCGATAACCTATAGTGGAACCCTCCATCCAGGTCGTGAATGAGTCCTTGATCACTATAGTGTAAACCTCATATTGTACCAGGGCATAGGTATTTTACCTAGGAATTGTTCCCCCTTGATTGTTTGGAATAGTGATGAGATGTGGTTTGACGTAGCTTTGGAATCACGAGGAAGAGGGATAATTTTCCCACTAAAATGTGTTTTTGAGACACGGCCCAAGCTACATAGGTGAGTTAGTTCCACAAAAATCAAATAGTGTTAAGGTTTGGTGAACAAGTTCCTTATACTTGTGTGTTTAGGGAATATGCATGAGATATTGGACATCATTATTTGACTTTTGGAAGTGTTGGTTTCTCTTATTCTAGGGATAAAATATGATATGAGTATCCCATTACTCTTCTATTTGTGTTTCTTTTTCCTGAGAATATACATATATCCTTCTTCTGTATCCACTCTTAATATTTAGTTACTCTCTTTCTAGAAGTGATAAAGTCTCACGGGGTATTCCATGTGCTTTCTGTGTTTATATTCTCATGGTTGGATGAGTATAATCACCTATTATAAGTGGTGAAGGCTCAATGGGTAGTTAATATACTCATTGTGTTTATCACCTTGTGCTTGGACGAGATTACATTCACTCTTTGTTGGGTTGAGTTGTACTCTTTCACCATGATTTGTCTTATCTACTCTCTTTATATTACTCTTGTATCTCCTACTCCCCAAGATTTCGGGGCATTCTACTGGGTATGTATATACTCACCCCTTCATGGGCCTTTCCAACATGTGTTGTTTCTTATGAAGATGACAGACATGTTGATTGTGACTATGAAAGAGCTTAGGGATACTCGGTTCTTGTACCACATACGGTGGTTGTAGCTTGAGATTCAGAAGCGAAGATCTCTTTCAGCTATTTTTTTTACCAATTTTGTTAGGATGGGACATATATCTGGTTGGGCATGTATTTTTCCCCTTTAATTTTCAATTTAAACTGCCGTACTTTTGTTCTGTCTAGAGGTTCATGCATGTTTGGTTGAATTTATAAAAGTGTTTCATCTTTTATTTTTTCCCTCTGCACTTTCTCAACGAGATGGATGTGTGTGTGTGTGTAGGTACATAGAAACAATCCTCCATGAGTTAGTTATTCTTTCTGTTCTTGTCACCACCACCTAGTCTATGGAGGCGGGCTTGGGCTAGTTGTGTCATGATCCCTGGCTTGGGACAGGTCATGAAGGATTGGTATTAGAGGAAGTTCATTCCTTGGGATGTTGTTTGGATGTATCCCCTTAAGAGTATTTGGTTGTATTAATTTAAATAGTGTCAAAGAGTCTTGAGTGAATCTTTCCAGCTAGGGAGTCTAGTGATGGTGCGACGAATGACATATCCCTTCACAAGGACCTTGACTACCCACTTGTCAACTAGACATGCTGATACATTTGTTTTAGGGATAAATTGTACATGAATCATGTAGGATTTAATCTATGACATTTTTTTAAGTCAACTCCCAATTTTTGTTGATATATATATATATATATATATATATATTATCATCTAACCATGTTACTCCTTGATAACTTCCAGGATACCTCCATGATGACAACCAACTAGGATACTATCTTCATTTCATGATGATAACCTAATGAGTGATGATTCCTTAGTTCAAGGTCCATCCCACGAACCCCTTCATCCAGGTGGGCATGTTGTAGCACCTCCCTCTATCAAGAAGTAGACCATTCCAATAGAATAGGTTAAGTATGTGCACAAGTTTAGCGTGCTACGCGAGTTCCAACATTAGAGACTGATGAGGTTTTGTAGTGAGCCAGATCCTCAAGCAACAAAGGATTTTCTAGAGTCATTGGTTCATATCTTATATCTTGTTTGGACCTTGGTAGATTATATGGTTCCACTAATAGCTATCCTCTTTCATAGAATAGTTGGGCGTTGTTGGAGCCTTATTACACAGATGCATGATGAGTCGACACTCTCATGGCATGACTTCCAGTAACTATTTAGTGAAGAGTACTACCCCTTATATTTTAACTATGTCTGGATCCATGAGCTTCTAGAGATTCATTAGGGATGGAAGATGGTGGCGGAGTACGCGACAAGGTTTAAAAACCTTACACGGTACTCTCTTGAAATGATTCGGGACAAATAATTCCAAGAACAGAAATTTGACCATGGAATTTGCAGAGAGATACGAGCCAGTGTAGTTCCCTTATGCATCCTCACCTATGATTGGGTGACAGAGAATACACTAGTGATAGATAGATTCCTATCAGAGGGACACCATACAACTGGAGCTGGCAATGTGTACCACATAGCTGGGTCATCTGCAGTAGCTAAAAGATGCCAGACGCCAGGATATTGATGTATGAGATCCTCCCATGATCAGACTCAGGTGTGTGGTCAGTGGCAGCGTAGATCACCAGAGAAGCCCAGAGAGGGTCGGTTATTTACTTGTGAAGGGTGAAGTCACCTAGAATGATATTTCCTAACCAGGCATGCATAGTAGGCCAAAAAGATAGCTAAATGACCTCTATGATAGAGGCAACATTGTGATTTGGGATCTCCCAGGCATATACATGGTATTGTCTATGGAGGTGGATCTATAATAGGAGTAGGAAGATCTACGGGTGGTGGATACTGTTATGAGGTCCTTCCACCACCACCAAAAGGTGGCCCACATCAGGCTCATGGAGCTAGTGTACGGGGCCGAAGAAAGATATAGACTATGGATGTCTTTGATCCAGAAACACATGAGATGAAAAGAGGTACGATATGTGTTTATTATACTCTTGATTCAGTGTTAGTAGACACATGTTCTGACCATTACTTTATCTCTTTAATCATGGTATGAGATATATAGCTACCAGTTAAAGCACTGGCCCAACAGTTTTGTCAAGAGGTTCTTACAGGGAACACATCTTCTGTATCATTCCTTTGTCAGTTGTGAGAGCTATCACTTCGAGAAGATAAGTTCATGTTGGGACTTTTGGTCATCACGATAGATCCTATGACATAATCTTGGGTATATATTCTCTATCCATGGTCCGATCCCCGATTTATTGTCGCCACAAACAAGTCAGATGCCTATGCTCTGATGAGACGAGATTCTTTTTTTCTGGCGAGAGAGATCTCATGGTAGGGCAAGTGAGTTTTAAAAGTAAGAGGATTCAACCTATCACACACTATCTAGTGAGTATAGACCTTGGTGTAGTAGGATATTCAAGAATCTGGGTTTCATTAGTTGTGTATTATTTCAGGGACATCTTTCTCGAGGATGTTCTGGGACAACCTCTGAGGAAGGAGATGGATTTTTTCATCAACATGCATGTTGGGACTGCTCTGATATCTTCCACAGCATATAATATGTCACCTATCATGATCTATGAGATACTGTTGTAGTTGAAGGAGCCTCGTGAGGAAGGTTTCATCAAAACAAGTGTGTCCCCCCTGAGAGGCTCTATTTTTGTTTATGAAAATGTCATATGGGATCCAAAAACTTTATGTAGATTATCGTCACTTGAACTAGGACATGATAAAGAAAAATCACCCTTTACTGAATATTGAATACCACTTTGATTAGTTATGAGGCGTGAGATGGTTCTTTAAGATCGATCTCAAGTCTAGCTACAACCTATTGAGGGTTCACAAGACTAATATTCAAAAGTTGGCATTCTGATGTCTCTACAGACACTATGAGTTTCTAGTGATTCCCTTTGTTGTGAAATCCCCCCCCCCAAATTAATGGATTTGATGTACTAGGTTTTCCAGCCATACATGGACTATCATGTTTTTTATTCATTGATTACATACTCATCTACTCTATGATAAAGTAAGAGCATTCATATCACTTGAGGATGGTCCTAAACTTGGTTTGAGATCACCAGATTTATGGGAAATTCTCGAAGTTCTTGTTTTGTATACATAAGGTTCACTTTCTAGGTCATATCACTAATGAGTATGGTCTATCCATAGATCCATCAAAAATCAAAGAAGTTATTGCTTGGGAGCCACCCAAGAGTGTGTCATAGGTTCGAAGCTTTCTTGGCTTGACAAGGTACTACATAAGTTTTGTGGGTTATTTCTCTAGAAATGCAGCCCCTTTTACCACCCAAACGTGAAGGGGCCAACAGTTTACCTAGTCTGAGAAGTTCTATAGGGCCTTTTAGGATTTTAAAAAGTGGTTTATGAGTGCTCTAGTGTTGATACTACCATAGGAGGGTGTGTAGTTCATAGTGTATTACAATTCCTCAAGACTTGGGATTGGTTGTGTGTTGATGCAGTGATAGGTAGTTATCGCATATGGGTTGAGGTTGTTGAGACCCCACAAGCAGAACTACATGAATCAAAACCTATAAATGGAAATGGTAGTCTTCGCCCTGAGGATGTGGAGACACTACCTTCCGGGGTAGAAATATTTGGTTTTATTAGACAACCAGAGTCTCAGGTAAGTTTTCACGTAGAGAGACCTGAACATGAGGTAGCAACACTGGTTAGAGTTTCTAAAGGACTATGACATTAAGATACTATATACTCCAGGGAATGGAAAATTTGTATCATATTTCCTTAGTTTGAAGTCCCTAGATCTCTTAATATAGTAAGTTTCATAGCAGTAGGCTTCCTTACAGCTAACCCCGGTGGAGCATAAGGGTACCACTTTTCTATAGTTAGCGGAGTTGAATCCTTTGCTTATTGAGCATGTCAGAGAGTCATAGTTATGATACATCGACTAAAAGGTCTTACATGATCCTATATCTATAAGAGACTATACAAATGGATATTCTGATAGAGGGAATCACTAAATCTTATTCAAAGGGATAACATTGGTCCTAGTCACATTACGAGAGGATTTGATGTGGGAGTTCTACAATTATCCCCTAGCTATACATCTTGGCATGGAGAAGATTTATAGAGACCATCAGTGGATGTTAATGTGGCCTGAAATGAGATGAAGCATAGCTGAGTTCGTCTCTCGTTGCCTCACCCATCTATAGGTAAAGGTTGATCACCATGTTTTGGAAGGTTTTTTGTAGCCCCTTGAGATCTCAGAGTCGAATTGGTATGGTATATCCATGGAAATTGTTATAGGGATTCCATGCATATCTAAGGGCCACAGTTCAATCTAGGTGATAGTTGATTGACTCAAGAATTCCAAACACATTCTTACTATCAATGATTAGAGTCTGGTGGATAGTTTTGGGAGGCTATACGTATAGGATATCATTCAACTTCATGTCGTTCCCTCGATTCTTTTCTCTAATAGTTACACATGGTTTATGTCACAATTGTAGAGAGGTCTGTAGGAGGCATTTGGGACCCAATTCCGGATGATCAAATCCTTTCACCCCCATAATGATAGGAAGACCAAGAGAATTATATATGTGTTGGATGATATGCTGAGGTCTTACATGATGGACTTCATCCGGAGCTGGGAAGATCACCTTTCCATTGTAGAGTTTTCGTACAAAAACATCTTCCACTCAACAATCAGTATGACATATTTTGATTCCCTATAAGAGAGAACCTAAAGTTCCCCCTTGTGATGGATATAGATCAGCGAGACATATATTGTGTGTCTAGAGATGGTGCAATCGACAACAGAGAAATTAAATGTCATCCATGAGCAGATGAGGATAGCCTAGAGTAGACAGAAATCCTATGTGGATCACCATTATAGGAACATGGTGTTTGAGCAAGGAGACCATGTTTTTATGAGATTTTCCTCATGTAATTGAATTTGAAGGTTCATTTGGGGAGGTAACCTATCCCGATGGTTCATCAGGCCATTTGAGATTGTGTGGAGGGTTGGTGAGGTTTCCTACTACCTTTCCCTACCCCCACAGCTAGAGCAGGTGCATGACGTATTTCACATATTATAGCTAAGGAGATATGTTCATTACCCTATGAACGTCATGGACTAGGGTGATCTGGACATTGAGGATTAATCCACATTTCTGAAGTAGTCGGTGACGATTGAGGATTGGTAGGAGTAGACCATTCATGGATGAACCATCACTTTGGTTTGGGTTTTGTGGATACATGAGAATGTGTAAGAGAGTTCCTATGAACAGGAGTGCCAAGAGTGGGATATGTATCTTGACTTTCTTTCATAGTTTTGATTTTATAAGATGAAAATCATGAATGAGGGAATGATGTAGATACACTTTTTTCTTTATAGGACTTTGAAATATTTCTATATATATTTCCATAGTTAGATGCTGAGATGACGTGTAATTCCAAGGCCCGTTGTTCGAAGAATTAAATTTATAAAAATATTAAATATATTTTATATTGAGCACAAAAAAATTATTAAATAAAATCAAATAACTCTTAAATGGTTTCTCAGATAAGAAATCGGAGACCACAATTGACTCTAGAATGCAGTATTAACCGTTGGCATGACATAAAGTGAGTTGGCATGGGATGTTCAGAACCCTCACTCGTTAGAGGTAAATTTAATTGGATTAATTAATTCATTTTAACTAATGATATATTTATAAATATGTATTTATGGAGAATTTTCTAGGGTTAGAGCATAATACTAAAAATCGCCAGTGAGAGATCTCTTCCTCCTTCTATAGAAGCATCTCCTCAAATGAAGATGGAACTCTGAATCAGATCGAATCAAGATGAATCAAACATAAAAACTCCTTCAAAATCATTGGTTAATGCATTATTCATTATAGATCAATCCAAAATTGAGGTAGGGATCACCAATTGGTGTTCTTATTCCCTTTTTATTAAATGATTGAGCATCTCCATCCTTCTTATTTGATTAGCACCAATTGTATAATTTTCTTGTTCCCAAGTAAATAAATTACTTTGTTTACTCATTTTTTTCTAACTCTAGAATACCCATTCTCGATCATTGACCAAGAATGCTTGTACAACAATGTTTAAACCTTTGTTTTTGGTTCTTTTCTCCCTCGTTGCTTCATGTTCTTCAATGGTAGGACCCTATGATCCTAGTTTGACAATTGTTGGGAGGTACCGAGCTTGATCAGACCGCTGGATCCATGGAGGATCGATGAAATGGGAATGGATTGATGAGTGAAGAATAGATATGGGATCATTGTGAGGCAAGGAAGATCAGTTTGGTGATTAAAGATCAAGAAATATAACTTGGAAGCCATGTTAGTGTGAGGAACATGGGGCGAAACCCTCACAACAAAGGGAGCCGATTCCCAATGAATAGTGGCCAAATCCCATGATTCCTATCTAGATCTGCTCATTCTAGATGGATTTGAAGTGAGTTATATGGTGGAGTGAGAAGATTCCATCAAAGAAGTCAGATCTTGTATTTATGGTGAAAACCCAACTACACACTGTGTTACATAAAGAACACACGACATGTATCCCCTCCCACGGGGATGACTAAGGTTTTAGGGAAAATTAATGATGAAAAGAAATGTGGGACCACTCACATTTTGTGTAACCCCTTCCTAGTTTGACAACCCATGTGATGGGTCACACGAATGGGAACCTATGTGGAAGTACACAGGGTTTGGTACATGGTCCTATACTCTGGTACACAGACACGATGATCATAACACGGCCCCTGGCCCCAATTATCTAGGACACATTGTTTAGTCCACCTACATGGCATGTAATTATACATGGATAAGAATACATGTGACATCCAGGGACATGAACAAGCTATGAATTGGGGCCACACGTCATGTGATACACCTCACACGTAGTGTACCCCTTAGTCCCTTTTTAGGAAACTTCCATGTTCCGTATCTCCTTCGTTTGAACTCAGAATTTAGAATGAAAGTAGCATATCCTGAGTGTTTTTCTGTGTAGAACATGATGGTTCCCTCTATTTTGGATTCAGAGATATGATGTGGAATTTTATGATCATTAAACCTTATAAGGTGATGCTCAATGACAACTGTGATCAGGAGAGATCACCAGATGTTTCTTTCTGAGTGGAACCCTCCTGTGGTGCATGGATGTGTCCTCGATGAACTAGAGTAGACCCCTCCTACCAGGATGGTCATGGGTCCCCAAATTTTTGAGTGGAACCCTCATGTGGGAAAGTTCATGGGTACTCTATGACCTAGAGTGAAACCCTCTAGCCAGGCTGGGCATGGGTCCCCGACATTCTGAGTGGAACCCTTTTAAAAGGTAACACATGAGTCCTCGGTGACCAAGAGTAAAACCCTCTTGTGGGTTGGGCATGGGTCCTTGATGACATAGAGTGGAACCATCCAGCCGAGATAGGGATGGGTCTTATACCACTAGAGTGGAACCCTCCTGTTATAACAAATCCCGAGTCCTCTACCTAGGATTTGTGGCCCCTCGATTGTGTGGCGTAGTGACAAGATGTGGTTTGATGTAGGTTTGGACTCATGAGGAAGAGGGACACTTTACCCACTGAGACCTGTTTTTTATATGCAACCAAAATCATGCAAGTGAGTTGTTTCCACCCAAAGTAGATGATTTCAATGAGTGTTGAATTAGTTCCTTATACTTGTGTTTTCAGGGAAGACATGTGAGATTTTGGGCATTGTTTTTGGGATTTTGGAATTGTTGTCTACTCATCTTCTTAGGCTAATTTATGATATGGATATACCCTTACTCTTCTGTTTGGGCTTATATTAACTGAGAATATACATATATCCTTCTCCTATATCCACTCCCTATATTTGGTTACTCTTCTTCTTGGAGAGACGAAGACGTGTGAGGTATGTCACATGATTTCTGTGTTTATCTTATCATGGTTGAATGGGTCTACTCCCCTACTATAGGTTGAGAAGGCTGAATGGGTAGTTCATCTTCTCACCATGTTTATCCCCTTGTGCTTAGACGAGCTTACTTTCACTCTTTTCTGGGTTGAGGTGTACTCTTTCACTACACTTTTTGTTATCTAATGCCTTTCTCTTCCTCTTGTATCTCTTATGGTCCCCCCCTAAACTTTTTGGGGCGTTATACGAGGTGTGTATATACTCACTAATGCATGATATTTTACTTCACATGTCATGTCTTATACATACGATAGAGAAGTCGACAGTGACAATATAGGAGCTTAGGGATACTGGGTGCTTAGACCATGTACGGTGGTTGTAGATTGAGATTCAGGAGCGTGGCTCCCTTTTAGCTGCTTTAATAGTTTTTCAGTTTGGGACATTGTACCACCCCGATATTTTATGAAAAATATTCTTTTTAATTTCATTGATGTCTTGTGTTGTATGCTACACCAAAAGAATCTTGCACTACACACATCCCTGACTTGTCTTTCATTACACGCAATCACGACCTTCCACGATAGCGTGTGTTGTACGCAATACCGAGTTTCACTAAACAACGATATGTTATATAAACTAGCCGTTATGAAGAGTAATACCCACTTTTTTGAAATTTTATAAATTTTATCTTTCAAAATGGACTTCATTTTTGGATTCGGAATATCGAAATTATCCTAGGGTGAATTTTTGGTATTTTTCTGAAAACTATCAATTTTTTATGAATAGTGAAAACACTGGGTTACTATTTAAAAAAAAATAATTTTTATTAAAATAATTATTTATTTTATTGATACATAATACCTATATAAGTTCAATTTAATTCATTGGAGTCATTTTATAATCATTTTAGATATATAATAATTTTGTTGAACTTTTCACCATCTTTTACCCACCTCCTAGGAGAATTTAAAAATTTACATAAAACTTAATTTTACTGCTTATGTGAGTGGAATATCAAAAATCAGAAAGACATAGTTAATATCAAGGAGTAAAATTTGGTTAAATAAGATAAAAATAATTTTTTTTGTGAATAGTAACTTTTTAATTTTATTTACCACGGTTAAAAGTAAATAGGGTAATTAAGGGTAAAAATGATATTAATATTACCCTAACACATGTCCTAATTCTATTGGATAAGTTTAATTCGACCAAAAACATCCTTAGGAATAAAATATTACCATTTAAGTCCACTTAGATTAGATTAGGACATTTATTATTATTTTATTTAAAGAAGAGTTAAAATAGTTAAAATCAATGTTTAATAAGTAAAACATTTTTAATATAGGGTTATGCATAAGATAAATTCGACTACAAATTTTCATTAGAAAGATAAAAAGATTTACTACCTAATTATATTTTACTTATAATTTTTAGATATTAAATAATTTAATTTATTTATGACACAATGATGATGCAGTAATTACCTTATTAATGAAATATTAACATAATTAATGTTATAAATACCCAAATAAATGTAATTTTAGACTTTTTATGAATTAAATTAATTTTATATGTTAATATGACATTTTATAATTGATTTAATTAACTTTTTTCGAACTAATCATGCTGTTATGATTTTCACAAAAATCAAGTACCATATAGTGTCAAAATTGTCATAAAATAGTTTTTAAAACAAATATTATATTATTAATTGTTATTATATTACTAAAAATATAAGGTTCGACCAAATTACTTGGATATAGTTATATATATTAATAATGAACCACTTGGGGTTATTTTGTCTTGTTATAGTAAGTTTATTAACCATATAGTGTAAACAAACCAGAAGACACGGTAAAAGTTAAATTATTTAACTTAGAGTAAAATCTAAATGATAAGGTTAAAATAGTAACATAAACTTGTCTAAAACCTACTGGTTGAGAGTATTTATATCCATACCCACCTTAAATTATAAATAAATCAATTTTGAGCTATTATAAACCGAATATTACTTTATTATAAAATAATATTTTAAGTTTTCCCTAAGGTGCCCCTCTCCTCCCTTATAAAAAGGGCACCCCTTCCCTCTTCTCTTCACACCCTTTTGAGCCTTGAAGCTCGGACAACCACTGAAAATTATTCTTCTCAACCTCTCTAGCTATATCATAGAGGTTCTGGTCTTCTCAAAAGACCAACTGTAGTTCCCTAAGAAGAAGTTTAAAAGAGGTGCGTCGAAGAAGAGATAATCTCTTCTACCGATTCTTTCAAGTTTTCTTTCTTCTTGAACTTCTTCTCCTTTTGTTGTTTCATTATAAAGTAATAACATAAGTATCAAAAATATACTTATATGTTATTATAAATATTAAACAACCCCATTTCACCTTCTATCCATCCTACGGAAAATGAAATCCCCGCGCGTGCGTACGTACGGAATACCGTCTTCACGCCGTGGAGTAAACTGTTTTTCCACCACTACTTTACTTGGATGGGTATAATGGTGTAAAGAATAACTATATATATTTATTATAACATCATACTAATTTTGTGATATTATATCATCCACTCCAATTCAATTCAATATTTATGGGAATGATATCATTGCTCGTGCGTACGTACGGATTACCGTCTCCACGACGCGATGAGATTCATTCTCCATGTTAACCATTCAAGAATGATTATAAAGTATATATAAGGAATATTAATGAAATATATGACATGATAAAGCTACTGTATTTATGTATATATATATATTTTAACTACTTACTTCCATTCAAGTCAATAAGGAAAGGAAAACAACGTTCATGCGTACGTACAACCTACCGTCTCCATGAATGGTGTATTTCATTTCATTTATATATCTATTATATATAATGAATATATATATGATATATAAATCATGATTTACATTCTGGAAGTAAGTAAATCAAGATATAATTAATAATAATATCAAGAACAACAAGTCAAAACACGTACGATAAATAAAAAGATTTTACCCAAAATGATGCTTTAACATGGAACTTACAAAATAAAGGGTAATATAAAGTCATAAGGGAACCATATATGATATCATAACAATGAATATGATTCTGTAATATGTAAATGACATTATTTAAATCTTTATATAGGAGTTTTGGATACGTACGATGCATATCAGACCTGAGGTGAGGGATAATTTTGCAAATATCATTTTTATCCGAGATTGCTTATACGTAAGTATTTACTGGGGTTATATTTTTCATCCATGCCCATAAAATGTTTTTCATAAAGTTTTTAATATTCTTACATGTATTTTTAATGTAATGTTTACCCCGCTTTGACTTTTACTTTATGTTATGGAATGAATCTTTATTTTTTTTACCATATGAGGAACTCTTTGACTTTTCTGACAAAAGTACGAGGAAAATGTTTTTTAACTTATACGGCGTGAATGGATTTTTACGATTTCATAATGACTTATTTAAATGAATATTCCTCTACAAAATTTCATGGTTATTTTCAATAAAATCCTTTTCTTTTAATGTTTTGTGGCATTTTGTGAAAAGAAAATGATTTTGAAGAAGAAAGGATATTTTCCTCAAGAATTCATATCCAGTGTTTTATCAAAACTATTTTCCATCTAAGATGACTTTATTTCATATGCGTATGTTTCAAGTATAATGTCTCTATGATTTAAATGGTTTCACATTTCTTATGATGAAATGATATCCATTTGTTTTATATGGATTATGTGATGGTGGGATGATGTTTATGAAACCCATTTTATTCTTTGGGTTATGATGAATGATTTATGTTTATTTTGTGGCACAAGTAAGAATGATTTCATTATGAGATGGGTTGGAATTATATCTCACTCCAATGAATTGGGTAAAGATTTATATCTCATGAGATAGACATGGCTGGAATGACAAGTTAATCCGGTTCAGTAATAAAGGACTAGAGTGAAGAGTAATCTCGGTTCAGTAATGGACTTTGTCCACTAAGATGATATTGGCAGAAATGCCTTGGCTACTATGGAAATCATATCAGGTTCTTAATGGTTTGCCACAATTACATGTTTTCTTCCCAGGTTATTTTATTAGGATTGATGTTCCATTATGATATATTCCTTACATACTTCCAAGATTTATGTCTTTGCTCAAGATTTTGATGTTTAGATTTTATGTTCAAGTTTTTGCATTCAAATTTTTATGGATTGTTTAATGTTCTCTATGTTTACCCTTACTGAGCATTTCAGATCACCCTTTTTATGTTTTCTTTTTCCCCAGGATATAAAGAACGGTTTTTGGTAAGAAAACAAAAGGGGAAGATCTTTATGGGAGATGTTGAAGATCTCTCACCATGATTAGAAGATTATGTTCCATGTTTCCAAAGACACTAAACTATTATGGTCCTTTGGTGTATGTTTTTGTTATGTATTAGATATTCCGCAAAAGTAATGTAATGTCTATGTACGTCAAGCTTTGGGTCTCTACAGTTGGTATCAGAGGAAAGGTTTAGTTAACCTTTGGAAACTAGGATGCGAAAATTTTAGTGAGATCCCTAGAGATATTTCTAAGGTTTGTCTAGGGATGTCTGTAAGGTTAAGTATAATTATAGGTTATAGTCCTAGAATTACGGTAAAAATCTTAGAATTAACCATAAGATGTTATATATTGAAGGTACTCACCCTTTATTATGTTGTTTTCCCTAGCAATATTTTTTCCTCTCACACTATTCTTTTTGGGTTTTAGACAATTGCTGGAACCCGAAGGAACCGTGTTGATCAATGTAATGGACAATGCAATGATTTTCCTCCTGAACAACCCAATGTGATGGGAGATGGAGTGAAAAATATTATTTCTATACTTACACAAGCTATGAATCATTCTGGATTTCCAAATGATCAGATAAGGGAACAATATTCTATTGAATACTTCATGAGGCAACACCCACCTTCTTTCAATGGGTCTTCTGATCCACTTGTTGCTGAACAATTGATCAGTACCATTGAAATGATATTTTCCATACTTCATTGTTGAGAACATGATAAAGTCATTCTATTTGTTTACCGTTTAGAAGGTGAGGCATACTAGTAGTGGACTCTAATTAAGAATACAAGGCACCAAGATGAAATTGAATCCAAGGAATGGGACGAGTTCAAGAACTTGTTTTTCGGTAAGTACTTCCCTTGTATTTTTGAACAATGATGGAAAAGGAGTTACTTGAGATTAAGTAGAAGGATGATGAATCTGTTGGTATATACGAAGAGAATTTTACAAGACTTACAAGGTATGTATCTGGTTTTATCATCCAACTTGAAAGTAAAGTTGATCGATTTTTCAGTGGGTTAAAACCAAGTCTTCTAATGGAACTAGCTATAAGAGACTTCAGTAGCTATGAATAAATTGTGCGTTGTGCTATCAAGGTAGAACTGGAAGTTGGTGTAACACACCCATCTCACTATTTTGACAAGAAACAAAAGATGGTGTTCAAGGAAAAACCTCAGAACAATGGTGAAAAGAAGGTGAATGTTTCTTTATTCTCAAAGTGTGGAAAGAAGCATGGTGGAGATTGTCTAAAATTACTAGAAAATGTTTCAAGTGTGTAAAAGAAGGACATCAAGTAGCTGAGTGCCGAAGTAATGGGAAAAAGGTTTCTAATGACATGAATAGAGAAAAGGCTATAGAGAATTCTCCACCAACACTTCAATGATTCAAGTGCAAGGAAATGGGGAATTATGCTAACCATTGCCCTAATCCAAGGGTTAATGATGATCGATGTGAGCAACCTCTTAAGGCAAATGAAAAAGGGAAGTCACATGCGATCCCTATTGGCGATGTTGAGTATGAAAACACTGTAGTGGAATGATTATGTGTTTATGTAACGGGATTCCAAAATAATGTTGTGGAATCAAATATATAGTACTGTGGAATATTGGAATATCTATGTATTGGTTTATTATGGTTTTCAATAATTATATGGTAATGGTAACCATGAAAAGCGATTCAAATATTTTGGAAAGCAGATGATATAATAAGGATAAAATGAAATGTTTAATAGTATTGATGAGCTCATGACTGATATAAGGACTAAGTGATATTATGGTTTGAGTATATAGAATTTTTGGGATTTTGGTATGTGGAAAGAGTTAACTTTTGACAACATTCATGTTTTAACTAAGGTTCAATGGGTATTCATTTTTCAAGAGAATACATGATTATGGTATTCACATGTTTGTAATTTGACCAACAAGATATATCGTATGATATATGGGGGATAAATGATGGTAATCACAGGCTCAGTAGATGACATTTCTAGAAATTGTTTTCTTTATACTATGAGCTTGGACAGAAGTATTTTGGATAAGCCTAAAGATTGGAATGGATTATGTTGGACATAAGTTAGTATTGTTTAAAGCTATAAATTTTTTCGATATTATTGATGGAATGTTATAATAATGTAGTTTTAGAAAAAGGAAAACAAGTAGGACGTGCGACAACCCGTCGCGTCGGACAATGTTGCGAGAATTGAACCCACAACTGAAGTGCGACATGCCTTTATTTCATACCACTGTACTATAGAAAGTCTCTGGTTAGTAGAAACTAGTTTTATTAAGCGGTATGATAGATGATGTATAAGTCCATTTTTGGAATCATATACGATTAACCTCACCATAGATGGACTTATGTATATTTGATAACTTTTTCTAACCTTTTGTTTGAGACAGATGGAATGACACATCATTCTATCACATGATTTTATAACACCTCACGAATGAAAAATTCAACTTCATTTCATTAAGATATGAAGTGGAAATTGTTCAAGGCACGAACAACGGTGAGATTATACCGAAATAAAGTAAGTATTTCTTCTAATTCAAATTCTCCACCTTTAGGAAAATGATCTTGAAAACCAAAAATGCTTTCCTAGTGCCCTTATATCTAATGAATCAGATGGTACCTTAGATCATCACAAATTTATGGCTTTGTGATTGTTGATTTTTCATAGCCATGTTCTCCACCACTCTCCATCAGAACATGGTGGTTAGATTTCTCTTCAATGTCCATATTTTCACCTATGTTCTACTATGTGGAAACCCAGTGATTAGTTAATTTGGGTAACCATTACTTTTCATACATTAGTTTTTAAAGATAATTTTTGGTATTCTTTTTTACGACGTGGGTTTCTATTAAAGAAACTTTCGAGTAGTAAACCATTTATAACCATGATGAATTTTGAGGGAGAAATTCATTTTAAGGGGGTAGAATGTAACACCCCAATATTTTATGAAAAATATTCTTTTTAATTTCATTGATGTCTTGTGTTGTATGATACACCAAAAGGATCTTTCACTAAACGCATCTCTGACTTGTCTTGCGTTACACACAATCACGACCTTCCATAATAGCATGTGTTGTATGCAATACCGAGTTTCACTAAACAACGATATGTTATATAAACTACCCGTTATGCATAGTAATAACCACTTTTTGAAATTTTATATATTTTATCTTTCAAAATGGACTTCATTTTTGGATTTGGAATATCGAAATTAGCCTAGGGTGGATTTTTGGTATTTTTCTGAAAACTTTCAATTTTTGATGAATAGTGAAAACACTGGGTTACTATTTAAAAAACCAACTTTTTATTTAAATAATTATTTATTTTATTGACACATAATACCTATATAAGTTCAATTTAATTCATCAGAGTAATTTTATAATAATTTTAGATATGTAAAAATGTTATTGAACTTTTCACCGTCTTTTACCCACATCCTAGGAGAATTTGAAAATTTACATAAAACATAATTTTACCGCTTCTGTGAGTGGAATTTCGAAAATCCGAGAGACATGGTTAATATCAAGAAGTAAAATGTGTTTTAATAAGATAAAAACAATTTTTGGTGAATAGTAACTTTTTACTTTTATTTACCACGGTTAAAAGTAAATTGGGTAATTAAGGGTAAAAATGATATTACTATTACCCTAACACATGTCCTAATTCTATTGGATAAGTGTAATTTGACCAAAAACTACCTTAGGAATAAAATATTACCCTTTAGGTCCACCTGGATTAGATTAGGACATTTATTATTATTTTATTTAAAGAAGAGTTAAAATAGTTAAAATCAATGTTTAATAACTAAAACATTTTTAATATTGGGTTATACATAAGATAAATTAGACTATAAATATTCATTAGAAAGATAAAAAATATTTACTACATAATGGAATTTTATTTATAATTTTTAGATATTAAATAATTTAATTTTTTTATGGCACAATGATGATGCAATAATTACCTTATTAATGAAATATTAACATAATTAATGTTATAAATTCCCAAATAAATGTGATTTTAGACTTTTTATGAATTCCAATAATTTTATAGGTTAATATGACATGTTATTATTGATTTAATTATTTTTTTTGAACTAATAATTCTGTTATGATTTTCAAAAAAATCAAGTACCAAATAGTGTCAAAATTGACATAAAATAGTTTATAAAACAAATATTATATTATTAATTGTATTCTATTCCTAAAAATCTAAGGTTTGGCCAAATGACTTATATAAGGTTATATATATTAATAATGAACCACTTGAGGTTATTTTGGCTTTTCATAGTATGTTTATTAACCATATAGTGTAAAAAAACAAGAAGACACGATAAAAGTTAAATTATTTAACTTAGAGTTAAATCTAAATGATAAGGTGAAAATAGTAACATAAACTTGTATAAAACCTATTGGTTGAGAATATTTCGACCTATACCTGCCTTAAATTCGAAATAAATTAATTTGAAGCTATTATAAACAGAATATGACTTTATTATAAAATAATATTTTATGTTTTTCCTAAGGTCCCTCTCTCCTCCCTTATAAAAAAGGGCACCCATTCCCTCTTCTCTTCACACCCTTTTGAGCCTTGAAGCTCGTCCAAACCCTGACAATTCCTCTTATCAACCTATCTATTTATATCATATAGTTTCTGGTCTTCTCAAAATACAAACTCTAGTGCCCTAAGAATAAGTTTAAAAGAGGTGCGTCGAAGAAGAGGTAATCTCTTCTACCGATTCTTTGAAGTTTTCATTCTTCTTCAACTTCTTCTTCATTAGTTTTTTCATTATAAAGTTATAAAATCAGTATCCCTAATATAATGATATTTTATTATAAATACGAAACAACCCCATTTTACCTTCTATCCATCCTACGGAAAATGAAATCACCGCGCATGTGTACGTACAGAATACCGTCTCCACGCCGTGTTGTAATCTGTTTTTCCACCACCACCTTACTTGGATGGGTATAATGGTGTAAATAATAACTATATATAGTTATTATAACATCATACTGATTTTTTTATATTATATAATCCACTCCAATTCAATTCAACAATTATGGGAATGATATCATCGCTCGCGCGTACGTACGAATTATCATCTCCACGACGCGATGAGATTCATTCTCCATGTTAACAATTCAAGAATGATTATAAAGTATATATAATGAATATTAATGAAATATATGACATGATAAAGCTAATGGATTTATGTATATATATATGTTAACTACTTACTTCCATTCAAGTCAATAAGGAAAGGAAAACAACGTTCATGCGTACGTACGACCTACTGTCTCCAGGAACAGTGTATTTCATTTCATTTATATATATATTATATATACTGAATATATATATGATATATAAATCATGATTTACATTCTGGAAGTAACTAAATCAAGATATAAGTAATAATAATACCAAGAACAACAAGTCCAAACACGTATGATAAATAAAACGATTTTAACCAAAACGTTGCTTTAATATGGAACTTACAAAAGGACGGGTAATATAAATTCATAAGTGAACCATATATGATATCATAACAATTAATATGATTATCTAATAAGTCAATGACATTATTTAAATCATTATACAGGAGGTTTGGATACGTACAAATCATATCAGACCTAAGGTAAGTGATAATTTTGCAAATCTCATTTTTATCTGAGATTTCTTATACGTAAGTATTTACTGGGGCTATATTTTTCATCCATGACCTTAAAATGATTTTTATAAAGTTTTTAATATTATTTCATGTATGTTTAATGTCATGTTTACCCGCTTTGACTTTTACTTTGTGTTATGGAAGGAATCTTTCTTTTGTTTAACATATGAGTAACTCTTTGACTTTTCCGAAAAAAGTGTGAGGAGAATGTTTTTTTAACTTATATGGCGTGAATGGATTTTTTCGATTTCATAAAGACTTATTTCAATGAATATTCCTCTACAAAATTTCAATGTTATTTTCAATAAAATCCTTTTCTTTTAAAATTTTGTAGCATTTTATAAAAAGAAAATGATTTTGAAGAATAAAAGATATTTTCCTCAAGAATTCATTTCAAGTGTTTTATCAAAACTATTTTCCATATAAGATAACTTTATTTCATATGTGTATGTTTCAAGTATAATGTCTCTATGACTTACATGGTTTCACATTTCTTATGATGAAATGATATCCATTTGTTTTATATGGATTATGTGATTATGGGATGATGTTTATGAAACCCATTTTATTCTTTGGGTTATCATGAAGGATTTATGTTTATTTTGTGGCACAAGTAAGAATGATTTCATTATGAGATGGGTGGGACCTATATATCCCTCCAATTAATTGGGTAAAGATTTATATTTCATGAGATAGACATGGCTGGAATGGAAAGTTAATCCAGTTCAGTAATAGAGGACTGGAACGAGGAGTGAACTCGGTTCAGTAATGGACTTTGTCCACTAAGATGGTATTGGCAGCAATGTCTTGGCTACTATGGAAATAATATCAAGTGATTAATGGTTTCCCACAATTACATGTTTTCTTCCCAGGATATTTTATCATGATTGATGTTCCGTTATGATATATGCCTTACGTACTTCCATGATTTATGTCTTTGCTCAGGATTTTGATGTTTAGATTTTATGTTCATGTTTTTGCATTCAAATGTTTATGGATTGTTTTATGTTCTCTATGTTTACCCTTACTGAGCATTTGAGCTCACCCTTTTTATGTTTTCTTTTTTCCCTAGGATATAAAGAATGGTTTTAGGTAAGAAAACAAAAGGGGAAGATCTTTATGGGAGATGTTGAAGATCTTTCACCATGATTAGAAGATTATGTTCCAAGTTTCCAAAGACACTAAGCTATTACGGTATTTTGGTGTCTATTTTTGTTATGTATTAGATATTCCTCAAAAGTAATGTAATTTCTATGTATATCAAGCTTTGGGTCTCTATAGACATAGATCTATGGAATTTATTTTTTCCCCTTTACTTCTCTATTTACACTACCATACTTTTGAACTATCTATAGGTTCTTTATGTTTTGTTTAATTTATAGTAGTTTTGTATATTTTATTCTCCCCCTCTGCACTTTTTCATTGATATGGCTATGTGTGTGTGTACAGGTACTTAGGCAGTGGCCTCACAGAGTTAGTTATGCATTTAGCGCTTGTCGACACCCCCTGACCTATGGAGGCAGTCTTGGGGTAGTTTTGGCTCAATTCCTAGATTTTGATGGGTCAAGAAAAATCTACCTTATGAGAATATGCATGGAGATCATCTCCAACCACACTGATTTCCTTCATACCCGGAGAGTGGGGACCAAAGTTTCGGAATGCCTGACCTATATTGCCTCTACTAAAACTCCCGGTGATGTGGCCATTTTTTCTAGCATGGGATCATTTCTCCAGAAGGTATTTATTTAGTTAGATGGGATTACCTAGGGCTCCATTACTTTCAAACCCCATAGCTCGCTATCTATTTGTCTCCCTTTTCTTTCTTTTTTGGGAACCCTGCTTTTTTTTATGAATAAAATTATTTAAATATTTTGGTAGTAAGTTATGAATGAGGTACTATAATTTATATTGCATGTTCCATAATGAATATCATAATTTACAAAATCTTCATGTTGTACTGTAATTTTTAACTTCATTGTTTATTGTGTTTTCATTCTATAATAATTGAGTAAAAAGGCATGGCACAAATTTGGTTTAATGGGAGACAACTTTTCTTTGATACAAAAACAAATCCCAAGAAATATACATCACATAATAATTTAAAAATAGTTTCATAATATATAAAAAACATGTAATATATTTAAAACCTAACATATGATTTTTTAGAAAAAGTACCGATAAAGGGAACCCTTTATCAGCACTAAAAGAAGTGATGATAATTGTTGTTGTGTTGCAGTGTTCTTTTAAAATTACTGCACACTTTAATAGAAAATACAATTGTATAGGGAAAATTCAAAAATTAATTGAAATAAAAATTACATTGAAAATATAACAAAAAAACAATATATTATAAACATTTCAATTTTTTATAATTATATTATGAGGTATAATCCCAAAGATTCAGAAACATCAATGGTTTCGTTGTCTTTGGCACTCTAACCCCACTAAAAAAACCCGATCATGGAATCAGTTGTCAAAAAAACTACACAACTCAAAAAACGTAATCCACATATATAAGAAAACTATTCTTATTTTAGTAATAATAAAAATAAATAAATTAAACGTAAATATGAAACAATACATTGATAAAACGTCAATTTTAAATAAAAAAGACACATTATGAGTCATACCAGTAAGACTGTGCGTCAGATTGACGTGTGGATGATTCATTCATGTCACAAATGACTGATGGATCATTTTACTAATCTATCAAGACAATTTTAATGTGTTTTCTCGATTTTGAGTATGTCACGTGTCTTTTATACTAATAAGTCAATTTAAACTGAAAACAAACATTATGAGTTATATCGGTCATATCATGTGTTGGTTTGACATGAGACTAATTACAACACATAAAAAATTCCTTATGAATCATTTTACTAATGTATCAAGAAAATATGAGCATGTTTAATTGGTTTTTATTGAGTAACACATGTTTTGAACTAAATTGTAGATTTTAAACTGATAACGGACACTTTGAGTCATACTGCCACACTGTGTATTAGATTAATATGAGGTTTCTTTCTACACATAAAAAAAAACTTATGAATAATTTTCCTAAAGTGTCAATATAATATGAATGCATTTTCTTGGTTTTGAGTATGTGATGTGCGTTTTGAACTAAAATGTCAATTTTTAATAGAATGAAACACTTAGAGTTATAGTGGTTACACCATGGATTGGATTGATGTGTAGATTATTCCTACACATCAAAAATGACATACATATCATTATAATATACTATCAAGACAATCTGAACGGGGTTTCTTGGTCTTAATTTTTTCATGTGTCTTTTTTACTAAAATGTCAATTTAAACTAGAAACAAACACTTTGAGTCTTACCGATCACATCGTGTGTCAGTTTGACATAAGACTAATTCCTACACATCAAAAAACGACTTAATAATATTTCTCCTAAATCATAAAGACAATTAAAGTGTGTTTTATCTGCTTTCAGTGAGTGACATATTTTGAACTAAACTGTCAATTTTAAACTGATAACAGACACTTTGAGACATACTGGGAATACAATGTATCAAATTAAGGTGCAACTAATTTATATATGTCACAAATGACTTATGGATCATTTTCCTAAAGTATCGAAACAGTGTGAATGAATTTGATTATTTTTTAATATGTGATGTGTGTTTTTAACTAAAATGTAAATTTTAAATAAAAAGATACACTTAGAGTCATACCGTTCACACCTTGCATCAGATTGATGTGTGGATGACTCCTACATATCAAAAATGAATTAAGGATAATTTCCCTGAAGTGTAAAGACAATATGAATGTGTTTTAGTGGTTCTGATTATTTCACATATCTTTTTTACTAAAATATCAATTTAAACTAAAAACACGCACTTTGAGTCATATCCGTCACATCGTGTGTCAGTTTGATATGAGAACTATATATAAACATCACAAATTACTTATGAATAATTTTTCTAAAGTATAAAGACATTACAAGATTATTTTCTTAGTTTTTAGAGAGTGACATACATTCTGAAATAAATTGTCAATTTTAAACTGATAACATACACTTTGAGTCATATTGGGTACATTATGTATTGTATTGAGGTGCAGCTAATTATTAAAAATCACAAATCAGTTGTGGATAATTTTCTTAAAGTATCAAAAAAACCCGAATGTATTTTACATTTGTGAGTATGTGATGTGTGTTTTGAACGTAAAATATCAATTTAGATAAAAATACAAACTTGGAGTCATACATATCACACCATGAATCGACATAAGTTGAGGTTGATTCCTAAATATCAAAAATGACATATGAATTATTTTCCAAAATTATGAAAACAATATGAAAGTGTTTTACCAGTTTTGAGTATATCACATATCATTTTTACTAAAATGTTAATTTAAATTGAAAACACAAACTTTGAGTCATACTGGTCACATCATATATCTGTTTTTTGTGAGACTAATTCTTACATGTCATAAATGACTTATGATTCACTTTACTAATATATCAAGACAATAAGATCATGATTTCCTGGTTTTTAGTGAGTAGCACAAGTTTTGAACAGAATTTTAAATTTTAAACTAATAATGGAAACCTTGAGTAATATTAGGAACACCATGTATTAGATTTAGGTGTGGTTGATTATAATATGTTATAAATGATTTATGGATCATTTTACTGAAGTAACAACACAATCCAAATTTGTTTTCTCTGTTTTGAGTATGTGATGTGTGTTTTGAACTAAAATGTCAATTTTAAACTGAAAACATGCACTTTCAGTCATACTAGACAAACTATACATTAGATTAAGGTACAATTGAATATATTGTATCACAAATGAGTTAGGGATTGTTTTCCTAAATTATCAAAACAATCTGAATGTTTTTTCTCAGTTTTAAATGTGTGATGTGTGTTTTTAACTAAAATGTGAATTATAAACTAAAAACATGCACATTGAGTCATACTGAAAAAATGTGTATTTGATTGAGGTGAAGATGATTGAGGTGTGTCTAATTCCTTCATGATAAAAAGAAGCTTCAAATTTGTTACTAGCTCTATCATACTGGGAGAACTATGTATTAGATTGTTGCGTGGCTGATTCTTAGATGTCACAAATGACTTATGAATCAGTTTCCAAATGTTTCAAAATAATCTGAATATTTTTGATCAATTTTTTAGTATGTAATGTGTGTTTTGAACTAAAATGTAAATTTTAAAATAATAACATAAACTTCGAGTCATACTGGGCATATGATGTATCAGATTGAGTTGTGGTTTATTCCTAAAAATCATATAGTGTCTTTATTCTATAATGAATACAACACTTAGGGTTATCTAAAAATATTGTCGTTTGATAACTCGAAATATAGAATTCATTTTAGAATAAAAACAAAAGTTCATCATCATGAGTGCATCATCCTCATCGAGTGCATTATCATAGTACATGAGTGCATCATGAGTGTGTAATCCTTCTTTATGATCTATATGAGAATTAAAAAAATCTGATAAAAATGATAAGTAAATTAACTAAAAAATCATATTAAATGATGGGAAAATTTACTAAATATGTAGTAGGAAGTCTCCTCTTCATGATGTTTGTATAAAATATGACACTGTGTATTTTGACCATTCATTTCTTTACAAATCTATTTCCTCTTTTGAATAAGTGGACTCTTGATAGTCCTGGTAGTACTAAAATAATAAAAATAAATAAAGGATTAGTAAATATTTTAAATGAAATTGTAATTATCATTGGAAATACCTCTTCAGGGATGCTATCTTGTTGATAGAATATGAAATATTTTATAAATTTGAAAACATAATAACAAAAATAGTTTCCATTAGTTTGTTCAAATAACTACATATACGTTGATAAAAATAAGTAATTTGTTTTGATATATGTTTTTATAGTGTAATGTTATTATATATACCCTAATACTTATCCAGTTTTAGAAGTTGATAGGATTTTTGTGCTCATGGACAGTCTTCATGCCATGATTTTGATGATATTTAAACACTTCCCAATCATAATATATTTTTCATTAAAACATAATGTAAAATGTATAACTTGAAGTTTATTTTTAAATTGATGCATGCAGTGTATTAAAAATTGATAAACATCATCACGCGTGGTTAGTTTGTTGGGTATCCATGCATTAATTGAATCTAGAAAATAAATCTTTTGAGAATCTAAACTGATTGAAATGAGTAACCAATGCTGCCTAAAAAAGGAATAATTAATGAAATGAATAAAAATATATTTTATATGGATAGATTTTTGAATTTTAACCCTTCATAATGGGTTTTAAGAAGTGTCTGTCATCAATAAGTTTTCTTTCAAACATTGTGGCCAATGTTTCTACCATTACTCTATATTGATTGGGTTCTAATTATAATAGTTGTTTTGAAGGGATGTGAGGGATAACGAGTCTAAATTTCTATTCACATGGGTTTCCCTTCAAATGTTATTCATACATACACCTATAATAATTATGAATAGTATTTAGTCATAATTAACATATTGGACTAGCTATTTGAAAAAAAATATGAAAGATACCTCATATATAAATGTACAATTAAGTCTCTTATCCATTTGTGCTTGAGGATTTCATTTAAAATATCTATACCAATATAATATGTAATGGTCTCTTCATACATCTATTCTTTGAAATCAATTATGGTCATACCACCACTTGATAACATTTTCTCTCCATGAACCTTTGATGTTTGTAAATAAAGATGTTGAATGGGAAGGGTAAAGGTCTTTTGTAAAGACATTTTTGATTGTTTGGTTGATCCTTTAGATAATTTTGATTTAACCTCCTATTTCACCCCTTCCCTTTTTTATTTCTATAATAATATTCATTAATTCAGGAATTTTTTCATTAATTAAGGTTTTACATGAAAAAAATTGTAAATGAATTCCTCTTTGTCAACATTTATTTTTACGAAATCTAATAGCCATGCACTAAAATTTCTATATATTTATCAACCATATGAATAGCTGCATCATCAAGTGTAATAGATAGCTCGGTGCTTGGTTCATAAGCTATGTGAATCCCCACTCTCACATGACCTATGGGAAGTTGTTTTTTGTGTTGAATATATCATTTGATATTATACATGATACCCCTCATCAAAAGACAATAGGTGGGTGTTGATAGATATAAATCACAATCATTTTCACCCTATAGAATGTCATCACGTGAAAGGTTTCATTTTATTCTTAATTTATATATCATAGAAAAATTTATTATAATATTTATTGTCTCTTATAAGAAAACACTTGGAGGGAATGACTCACCTCAAATATGATGGTGGAGGGGGGGATTCACGTTGTTGTTATTATTGTGTTGTTTCTTCTCTCTGATTCATTCCCATAACATTTTCTAACAAATCTGACTTCCAATTATGTTTTTATTTTAGATCATCTAATCATTCATAAAAATCAGCTATTTTATAATATTTATCCCCCTATTAATTTCTTTTCTCAAAATATGTTTTAGTTGACACCTCGAATCCTGTACTTATGATGTGGACATACTATTTTGGATGTTTCAAATCCACTGATAGTAGCTATTAATTCTGTAAAACAAATGAAAATTCTTTTGTCTAAGTCAGATAAAAATTATAGGAAAATAATTAATAATTATTATATAATACTAATTTAATGTAATTTTTTATTATTTCATACTCACACATGCTTCCTATACTTTTTGTGTGTTTCTAACTATTAGTATCCCATATATATTTACACATGCCTCCTTCAATAGTACCTGATGTAGGATGGAAGTGGATTTGGATTTAAATTCATCAATCTACATGTTAAAAAGGAATATAATTATGTTGCTTTTCATGTCACAAAAAATTCTTACTATTGATTTAAAATACATTCAATTTTTTTCAAGTGAATCGTACCCCATCCTTGCTTTATGGTAGGGGTACATTGGTTCTGTTTCACATTTCTTATTTTCAGCACTTATTTTCTCTATAATAAATTAAACATTCATAATCAAAGTGATCAAAACACATATTTTCAAGTAATGTATTACCAATCATAATTAACGTAGAAAAATATATCCTTATAAAGACCAATAAATGCATCCCATTCTTATTGGTTTATCAGGTGTGTATACATCGGTGGTGGTTGTTGGTTTATTTTCTTTTCAAAATATTTGAGATAACACTTCATAATAAATGTATAAATACCCTTATGGACCTTTATAGTGATCATTAATAACAATTTTTATTCAGGAGTCATCTACTATGAAAGTACTCTTAAAGATATAATGAAGATTAAATCAATGTTTTTTTTATTTTGTATTGTAGTGAAATAAAGAAATTATAACATAATATTACCATAATATCTTCCCAAATTAGTTTCTTATTAGAGGAAAAAACATTGTGATATGAATCTACACCATTCATTATTCACATTCGTGTGGTGATCTCAATGTAACTACTGAAGATGGCATTGTTTGGGTTTACAGGCTGGTCACATTCCTTCTATCCACTGTAACATCCCAAGTAAAAAAAGAATAATAAATTTTCATATTTATTAATATTTCGGAATTAAATATTAATGTTATATTAAAGGGTATGCTATGTTCTATGGCGTACATGATATGAAACAATGGGTTTCTTTGAAATCTTATATTGCACACAACGTTTGGTTATACTGAAAAATAAAAATATAATATTATTTTAAATGGTAGTTAACGCCTAGCCATTGTATTGGCTTAAATGAAAAGAACTAACTACAACATGATTATACATTTTTTTAAATGTTTTTTCATTTATCCAATAAAAGGTAGAGGCTTGAAATCTGAATGAATCTAATTTTAATCATAAATACTCTAATATTCTTTAAAAGGTATATTTACCACCTTTTGATGGAGAGCCCTATTTAAATCTAGTTTTGGTAACTTTTATATATTCTATTTGACTAAATAAGATTCTTATTTAGAATCAAGACATAAAAATTTACTTTGGGTAATTTTTTTTGTATTTTTCTGATAAAATTCATTTTTTAATGAATAGTGAAAAATAATGTATTTTAATTCAAAACTGCCTTTTAATCTAATTTATTTATATGGTTATATTATCTTTTTAATTGGTTTTAAAGTGTAATTAGATTATATTTTTACTATTTAATCTAATTTTGTTCATTGGATATAATTTCACTTTGAAATTGGACATAAACAAGTGTCAATCTTCTGATAGTTATTATTTCTTAAAAACACGCTTTTTGTTTTGACAACGAGAATTAATTTTAAATTAATTAATCCGAATTCTATGTTTTTAATTTGGTAAAATAGATATAATTTTTTAATTTTTAATATCAAATATATCTTAGGCTTATTTTTTGGTATTTTTTTGAAAACCATCAATTTTTGATGAATAGTGAAAACACCGAGTAGTAGTTAAAGAACGAACTTTTTCATTTAAATGAATTTTTACTGCTTCTGTGAATTGAATTTAAAAAATCCAAAATATATGGGTGTTATCAATAAGTAAAATGTGATTCAATAATATGAAAATAATTTTTTGTTAATAGTAACTTTTGACTTTTATTGACCGCAGTTAAAGGTAAATATGGTAATTCAAGGTAAAAACAATATTATAATAATATAAAATTACCTTAACACCTGTCCTAAACTTATTGGATGAGTAATGGACGACCAAGAAAATAATTTTGTGAGACCTTTGGAATTTTATAGCCACTTAGGTAAGATAATTATATTAATAACTTTTTATTTAAAGTAAAAATAAAAATATCATAAACATGTATTGTTTAAATAAAAAATAATAATGTGGATTTATATAATTGATATTTTTGACTATAAATATTCATTAAAATGATAAAAATATTTCATACCTCATGGTATTTTTTTATAATTTTTATACATCAAATAAATAAAATTATTTATGACATAATAAGGATGGAGTGTTTACCACATTAATGAATGATTTAAATTAATAAGATTATAAAAATTAAAACAATATCCAAAACCTATCCAATTCATATTTTATGATTTTATTTCGAACATGAGTCATCTTAGCTTTGAATTTAATGAGTTTTTGACCTTTAGTAACTGAAAATCATTATATGATAAAATAATATTTTTAAACTTTCCTAAAGAGCCCCTCATTCCCCTTATAAAAATCCCTCACCTCTAACATATTTCTCACACCTCTTAAGCCCACTAGCTCATCCAAAATATTACCAAATAAGCTCTCAATATTCCTCTCTTCCACCTAGAGGCCTTACTTTAGGAAAAAGGTACTTCAAGAAATCCTTTTGGTTCAAACAAAAGGGAGTTACCTGTTTTAAAGGTTACGTCTTCTCTTAAGTTATTTTCTTTTATTTTACTTATACAACTACCTAAACTCTTTTTTTCCTTTATTTTAGAACTAAAATAGTATCCTAAATATACTAGGGTTTTTATGAGAAGGATTCTAACTACAGTTACACACACCTCCATCTAATGGGTAAAGAACATACTGTTTCTGTGGGTGGGAAACTAATGCCTCACGAAACAATGATTGTTCAATTATCTCCTACCACCTCTTATGATGGCCATTGTGATGGAACTGTATTTATTTGTGATATATATTATATTTATATTGTCTCTATTCTTCTGTATTTTTTCATTTATAGAATACCATTATGGTTTCCATAATGGGTAAACACGATAATTTCAATTGAGGAAGTGTAGAGTACCGCCCCCTTAATGTGAACTAACTCATTCATGCCATAGGTAGAATGTATAAAGGATGGAGTTAATGATAATATATATTATATTATACTAAAATTATAATATACCTATGTATCATTAATTTTTCATTCCATTAAAAAATACGAAATAGAAATGAAAGTAGCGTTCATGCGTACGTACGACTTACCGTCTCAATGAACGGTGCATTTCATTTATTACCTCCAAATGTTATGTACTATTATAAATACATATATATTGGATATATATGATATATATTATATTTAAACCATTAATATCATTATGAATATAATGAAATTTTGACCACATGGACAACTTGTAAATTTAAGAAGTTCATTTTTGACTCAAGTACCAAATATCGACAAAATAACCATTATTAACTTAAATGATTGCATAATGTTTATAACATGGTAATAAGTGATATAAAATGAATAATAAACATTAAAAAGGTTCTTAAACATGTATAAATTAACTTTAGTTTATTATTTAGGAGATTAAAGGGGTTTAAGTTGGACATGAGGTAAGGGACTTCATGTCAATATCCTTTTATTGAGGAATATATTGTTTTATACTCAAATTTCTTTTATATGGAGTATAAACACATTTTACCTTTCATTTAATTCCAAGGGAATCTTTTTTTATGAGGCGTTTTACTAAACGACAAAAACGAATCTTTCTTTTAATGTAAGCGGTGACAACGACCTTTTTTGCCGCCACAAGTATTATTTGATCTATGGATTCCTTGACAAGCCGTAATTTTTTTAAAAGGAAAATAAATACCATATAATATTTTACGTATTTTTGTATTGAAAATGGTTTTGATAATGGATTTTTATGTTAATATATTTAAATGATATATTTTAATTGAAATGTGGAAATGTTATCTTTCCTTTATGTTTGTTGTATGTGTTATGAATATGTTACAGTTGTTGGGAATTATTACATATACAGGTGGTTCTGTGATAAACCTAGGGTAGGTGAGGATGATATAGCTCTCCAATGAATTGGGTAATGTGATGGAGGTAAATGTGAATGTTTCTCCTAAGAGATTTAGGGAATATACTGTGATGGGTATTCCAAATGTAACTCCCTACGTGGCTGTGAAAGCTACAACATAAGTATGTTATGGAGGCCACAAGTTACCTCTAAGATTTGTGATTACTATGTGTTATTCATAAATATTATGATTTCATGAGGTATGTTAAAATCTTAGGTTTTGATGAACTAATGTTTTATTTCTTTACTTTATAACCATTACTGAGTTTTTTATTCTCATCCCATGTTTTGAAATGTTTTTTCACAAGACTTAAAGATGAATAGGGTCAAGGATGGGATCAAGGAAAAGTCATGCTATCTAAAACATGGAACTAGAAATGAATCTTTTTTTAAGTGTTTATATTTTATGAAAAAATGGAATCTGAGTAGAAGTGTCTACTTTGTAATTTTTGAGATGTAATGTAATAGTTATGGCTTAATTCTCTAAAAGTCTAAACCTAAAAAGATCCTCAATGTAAATTATCTAGTTAATTAAAGGTTATGTAATGTTTTATGGTAATTTCCTTATATCCACCCTTGAATTTGATGCCTTTATTTCCCACCTTGATAATCTTTGCTGACATCTTCATGGTACAACACTTTAGTTTTTTAGGACATAGTTTGTTCACCATCTATAATTTCCTCAGCTTAAACATCGTTGATATTGTTTTCCTCTATATTGAAAGCATCAACATGTGTAGAAGGTTGTTTTTCTTCTACATTGCGAGTATTAGAATGTTGAGAAACCTATTGTCTCTCAATATTGGGAGCATCGACATGTGCATAATTCATTATCTTCATAATTGGTTGAAAATTTAATTTTTAGTATGTAAATTTAGTAATGAATATATAATAATATAAGGAAACTTATTGTATATTATAAAAAAAATATAACCAAATTATTGAATACTATTTTTTTAAATGATGAAGGTATTTTACCCATATTTTAAGTATCAAAATCCCCTCATTGTGTTATCCTCTAAAATAAAAAAACTCATCTACATTGGGACCCCTGCAAAATTATTTTGACATCCCAATTAAAGTTCTAGACTTAATTGAATTGGCATATGACCATTTAGTGGTTTTGGTCGATAAAAGAACAACTGACCACTTTTGGTTTCCAAAATATTGAACATAAAATATTTTTACTTCCTGTGATGCCATTATAAATGGTTATTCTTTTTATTCTTCCTTACTGAAATCCACTTTCATGAATCCTAATTCACCCATTTTAACTACCCTCCTATTATTGACTATCTTACATTAAAAAAATTATCACTACAGGAAATACATCCTATACCCACAGTTCAAAACCCTGGGTATCGCCCCCAAAACCATGTGTATAACCTATACCCACGGTTTAGGGAACCATGGGGCTAAGAGGCTTCGCTATAGGGGTCTGAGGCTATACCCACGGTTTGGAAAAAACCACGGGTATAGGCCTTCTGAGAAATCCCTATACCCACAATTTGGGCACAACCATGGGTATAGATGACCTATACCCACGGTTTTGAAAAAATGTGGGTATAGGTTCCTATATAATCTTTATGCCTATGGTTTTCGAAAACCGTGGGTACAGGGTACCCTATACCCACGTTTTTTTGAAGAACCGTGGGGATAGGTCCATTTTCCAATAGTGTATCACATGGAATGTTTTATAATCCAACCCTCATATTTTTTTTATGACTTCAAATTATGACATATTCACATAAATTTAATATCCATCCTTGGTACCAGATACATGCATCACTTTATCCATAAGTGTAGCTGCACTATTTTTCATGGTACTGCATTCATCATGTTCATTTGTATAGAATATATAACCATTAACTACATAACTATTATAAGATAATACATGCACACTTGGTCCTCTATCTACCCATCAAAATCATTCTAAAATTGAATATGGATTTTTGGTTGACTCCTTAAAAATATGGTCTCGAAACCAACATATAAACTATTTATTATGTGTGTTTGATATCCATATTTCTTCCCTTGATTGATTAAAATTCCTAACAATTACATTATCAGTTACAAAATATGGCATAACATCAAAAATGTTATGAAAAATATAAAGGTGAACCTTCTCCCACTTTGTAATATTAATTGTGACAACATCTATTACGGCAATTCCTTCACCCATAAGACACTTGGAATGATGATATTTCAGTATACCAATGCTTTCCACATCAGATAGGTAGTAAAGACAAAATTCAATGGCTTCTTCAACAACATATCACTCTATAATATAACCATCAGACTGACTTCAATTTTTGACACACCCTTTCAAAATCATCATATACCATTCAATGGGAAAATACATCTATCATTTAGAGGACTATATAGTCTAATATATCTTACCAAGTGAACCGTGATTTGAACCATCATATCAAAGAATGTGAGTTGGAAAAAATATCCAATTCACATAGTAATATAAAAATTTCTTTTTTCCATAGTTGATAATTTTTCTAGGTCAATAACTTTGTTACCTATAGATTTGAAAAATAAACAAATATTGGTTAATGTATGATGGAAATTCTTGAGAAAAATTCAATGTAAAGATACATGCATTATATCCTACATTAAAAAATGGTAATCATGTGATTTCAGACCCTTTAAATTTAAATCTATCATTGAAATGATATTCTTGATTTTTTATGAATTCCCCTTTGGAACCTTTATGTCATTAAAGAAGTTGAAAACTAATATCTATGTTTCATGGAAAGAGTGTAAATAACTAGAGGAAGAAAAGTATGTTGTTCACTCTTCATTGGTTCTAACTCTTCCTATGTCCCCATGTTAATCGTTTCTATCCTAGCATTAATTATATCCATTATTTTTCGGGGGGGATTTAGTAATGTAACAATGACATGATCACATACATTTTTTTCCACATGGATAAAATCAAGAAAATTCCATACATAAAAACTATTCTAGTATAATAATTCAAAAAAAAACTGATCAGATTTTCCAACCATTTTTGGTATGGTTTTTGAAAAAAGGATTACCGAAAGCAGTGTCCATATATTTTACTTTCTCAAACAGTTGATCAATTTTTGATGGAGATGTTTTTTTATCCTCTTCTAAACTCCCAATGAATGATTTCATCCAAAATAGATACTTATGTATCCAGGGTATAAATCTATGATGTCTTAGAAAAATGGTCTTCAATGAATATTTCAACCTAATTTATTGTGTACCTTGTTCACAAATGGGGCAACATTGAGTTCCTTTAATGTTAAATCCTGACAAACATCCATATGTAGGAAGGTAATTTATCATATCATACAACAAAGATCTCAAAATGAAATCATCATTTCTATAAACATCATACAATGTAACACTTGAATCCCACAATAATTTGAAATCATTGATCAGTGGATCCAAATAAACATCAATATCATTACCCAGTTATTTTTCTCCTGATATAATCAGAGATAACAAAATTTATTTTCATTTCGTGCATAACCATAGGGGAAAGTTATAATTTACCGACATAACTAGACATGTACTGTGAGTACTTACTTGAAACCCAAAAGTTTTCACTCCATCTGTATATAGCACAAGATGAAGGTTTCTCAGCTCATTTCTAAATTTAGGATACTCATGACCAATTCTCTTCCACTGAGGAGAGTTTTTTAGGTGAAAAATTTTACAATCTTTATTTTTTGTATCCGCATGAAATGTAAATTTTATTGAATTATCCTCACTTCTATATAGGTTCCTAAACCATGGAAATATTGTAAAGTACCATAAAACATTCATAGGACATGATTCATGTTTCTTGTATCGAGAAGCACCACAATTTGAGAATTTATAAGTAATTTTTGGTCCTTTAGAAAAAATATAAATTCATTTGGGTATACATGTATAATTTTAGAGATCATACTCATTGAATATAAAATACATTTAGCATTGTATGCTCATCAAGGAAGCTCATTATCTTCTGGGATCATATCATTCAAGAGACAAAGTGGTTTAGAAAAACTAGCATCACTCCATCCATTTACAACTTTTAAATTATATAGCTTCAGTATGGTTGACAATGTTGTTTATTCAGTACAACTGGTATAAAAGGGCGTCTTTTCACAAATCTTTGACTTCTCAACCAATTTTGGACAGTCACAATTTTCATCTTCAACTGTCATTTTCATTTACTCAATATGATCATCATCATCACTCACACTTTTTATCACATCCTTGATATAATCTTCATCATTCTTCACAATTATAATCATATCAGATGATCCATAACATGAAATCTTATCCCTGTCAATGGAAACATTTTGTTTTCCCCATGTTTATTCCAACAATTATAACTTCAATAAATTCTATGATATATCAAGTGTTCTTCCAACTCCTCTTGACTAATTAGTATTGAATAAAATATCGTAAACACGAACAATGGATTTGAGAAGGGTTATATGCATGATCTTATGCAAACATGATGAACTCATTCACCCCATCCTTGTAATCTTTTATTATATGATTGGCTTCCATCCATTTTTTTTATTAATATTCATATAATTTGATTTTGTAATATTAATATTTATCAAAATAACTAAATACATAGATTTTATGAGATTGGAACCCATAAAATTTCATTCTTAAAGAATCATTAAGCTACATGAAGTCATTTTTCTAAGATAAAAATAATCGTATGATGGGTATTTGTTTTTTTGTAGTAGTGGGAATCATTGAAGGAATGGAATGTGGGATATCTATAAATTTATAAAGAATCTAAATAAATTTTAATATATTGAAAAACATAGAGATATCCTATAAGATTTATTTGATGATATATCATATTATTAGATAGAAGAAAGATCCAGAAAAAATAGTGAGAAATTGAAATCAATAAGGAAGAGGAATTAGTGTTTATTCATTTCTTCACATGGTATGTGGTGGCCCAAGTTAAGTTTCAGTGATAGGATTGTTAGTATTCAAATTTGATTTGATTTTAGATGATTAAAAATTGACATGGCCCAATCGCATGGTCTTGAGAACCCAATATTTGAAAAAACTATTTAATTTAAATCAAATGAACCAGAAGTCTTGAGATGGGGATCCCATGTTCCATTCCCATTTCAGACAGTACACATTTTATCGAAGGGTCCTTTTAGAAACTGATGCTAAGAAATTAAATTTATTAAACACCACATTCCACTTTAAAACATTACATTTCTTAAATAAAAGTAAAAAATTTAAATAACCCAATAGGAATAAAAACATCACAATCATCATAATAAGGGTTTAAAAAATTCAACCACCTTTTATAAAACATGGAATGAAACTAAAACAATCCAACATGGGAATTCTAGTTTGAAAGGACTTAATTGTTTTGAAAATACCATATGAAGAATCCAATTTTTAATAAAAAAACTTAAAACCCAACTACAAGATATATAATTTGAGTTCTTAAACAACCCTTTGTCCTTACACATGTATGTATGTATGTATAAATATAGATACCAATAATCCTGTTTCAAATATTAATGCATCATTGTTTGAGGATATTCAATAATGTATCTATTTTTATATATATGTAGTCTTTATTTTATTCCTCCATTAACAAGTAATGTAAAGAAACTTTTACTCTCCATCTTGGTAAAGCACTGTATGAATCAACTATCATTTTATTGAACTAAAAAATTCATTGAGCCTACATCAATCACCCTTAAATGAATTCACGCACCATTAATTTTCAGATAATTAATAACAATATCTATAAGATAAACTAGTGTTAAATAATCAACATGTAGTGTAGAAGGTTGGAATTTAAAAATATTGGTGGAGTCGAGCATCACAATGCTCATTATGTTGGATTTATTTTGTTAGATATTTTGTAATTGGGGAAATGACATATCATGTGTCAATATAGTTGTACTTATATGGTGGTAATGTAATATATGTTGGGTTGTGATGTAATACAAACTTCTGAAGCATGTATAAAATTGACGCCACCCATGTTGTTGTTACATCATAACATCTCGTTCATTCATATATGATAGTTTATTCTGCATCCATAATCCATGTGCATAACCCATTTTTTCATTCTATTACACATGAGTAAAATATATAAATAATTAGTATCCATAATATATATATAATAATAATGTTAAAAAATATTAAACAAAATTAAAATATATATATATAAAAATATTAATTTCATAACAAGGTAAAATCATTGAGAAAAACATAAAACAATAAATAAAACATATAAATAAAATATTATGTGTATAAGTATCAAAATTATTATAAAATAATTTTTATCAAGCACTATAAATATAAAAAATATGAACAAATCATATAAACTAAATTAAACCCATCTCATAATTCTTATAAAAATTATAAACAAATCAGAAGATATTAAAATGTTTGGGGTCCTTATTCCTGGTAATTAAAGAAAATGGGTAGATTTTATTTATTTTAATCCTTGGGAGTAGGAGAGATATTTGGAACTTGGAGTCGACTACTATATGTGTACTATAAAAAACAATTCATACTTATCATTTTCAGTTACCAACATACAAGATAAGTGAGCTTGGTTTTTGCGGTTCACAACTAGGATCTCCATGAAATTGGAGTGATAAATAATGAAGAATGATTGAAATGAACTTGAAGTTGAGGGAGAGGGTGAAACAAGAATGACTCTAGGAAAGAGAGATTGGGTAGAGAATCGGTGAGGTAGATCAAGGAAAAATAATTTCTTGCACACTCTATTTAAACCATTTTGGAAAATTAAAAACAAAAAAATATGTTTGAGGGGGAACGAGAGATCACAAGTGATGAAATATATTGTATTTTAAAGGTGTTGATTCATATGAGATTATCTAGGAATAGAAATGACATAGGTTCAGTTATGTGAGATCTTGAACAATGCGATCAAGGAGAACTCTGTTAAGGTAATATTTAGAACACTGAAAAGGGTTTTATCATCACATTTTAAAAAGAATTGATATAGAATATTTTTATCAATGATAATATAATAAGTTGTGATAATTTTTTTTATTAGTGCTAAAATTATAGAAATTATAAGTATTGCAAAGAGTAATCACTAAAAGTTTTTTATCCTTCTTTGGATTTTTGGGTGGCTCGATTGTTTTCCCTATAAATCGGGTTGCACATTGTATTTTCAGAAAGGGAACCGCATCTTAGGTCTTAGATTCGAATGAAGCAATCTCAGAAATAATAGATCTTTGTAATCAATATTCTATTGCTCTCTTCACTCTATCAAAATGTATGAATCCATGTAAGGTTGTCAACCTTTCTTCTCATTTAGGTTTTATTTGGGGATTTCCCAATTTAAGATGTGTCTCTCTTGGATGTGGTTTTTTTTTCATATTCTATTTCCATATTATGAATTGAAAGATCACACATGGAACTTTGGGTCGGTAAATTTAAGTATGATAACCCTAATGGTTCATGATTGGAACTTAATTTTCTATCATAATTATTTCAAAGACACTTGTGATCAAGTTTGGATCAAAATTTATGGTTTGAATTGGGTCATGTGGAATTAGAAAATTTTATATGATATTTATTCTATAATTTGAACCTCAATCCAAATGAATATTGCCACTGAAATGGTAAGCTTCGGTAACTTTTCAAGGGTCTTAGTAGAGGTCGATTTAAGTTCATCTTTAACTGAAAAAGTTCTTCTTTTAACCCCTTAATATGAGATTAATCTTAGAATTTTCAATGAAAAAATTCCACTGTTTTTTGATTATTGTTATATCATTGGACACTCGTGGTCCCATTGTAGGATAAATCTAGTTTGTGTCCATTTCCAAGTAAAAGGTCATGATGTACAACATTTACACAGGAAGAAAGATAATCTTGCTGACCAAGTCAGTGATATTCAATCTAAGAGTCTGACTATAGATGAGGTTCCTCATAACTCTATTTCTAGGAATGCTTATGGATAAAAGAATGTTAATATTGGAAAAAATCCTCTTGGAACATTATTAATTTTTGCTGAACCAATTTCTCAGATTATGGAATGTACAAACCAAACAAGGATATGTCCGCTGAATAATAAGCTTGGGACCTCTTAGGTTGATATTGAAGAGAAAAACCAATTGGATATTGGGGGTTTTTTGTTTAAGGATGTTTTAACTGGGGGTATAAAATAAGACCAGATTGAAGTAGAGTTAGATGATAATCCAGTTTCCAAATAAACTTATACACAGACCGAGGTGGACTATAGTATTTGTCAAGAACATATTGTAGATTCCACTAATTGTCAAAAAGGGAAAGCTAAGATGGAGGCTACCACTTCAATGAAACCAAATTCTAAAATGACTTGTAGAACCATTTCTCAGGGGCAAGATAAGTCTGCTCCCACAAAGGCACTAAATGGGTTTTGGTTTCTCCTTGCAAGTCTAAATCTCTTAGGCCCATGGGATCCAATATGGATTCCTTGGTTAAAATTATGGTATGAAATGAAGCTTTGACTTCTTACTCTTCAATTTTTTCAGAACGTTCTGAGGGTGGTTTGATAAGTAAACATCCATCTTCCTCAATTAGTTTGTAGGCTCTTGGTGATCTGGGTAAAGTGTTGTTTCTATCACTTTCTCAGGGTAGGGAAATTGAAAATGTTACTATTTTTAATTTAGCTGCTTTGGAGATTGTCTGTGAGAAAAGAGATGATGTTACTGATATCAAAGGCATGAAATCTACCCAAATGTTCAATGATTTAAATTCCCAGTAGGGGAATTAGGTACCAAAATATAACTGAATAAAATGACATATGAGGCTACCTCGACTCCAAGGAGGTAGCCTACAGAATCAGGACCAGAATCATTGACTATTGTCAGCAAACAAATAATTATCTCAGGTCATGGATCTAATTCTTCCGCTTTGGGGATACAAGGGACTTTTTTACCAAAACCTAGAAAGGGGTCACATGATTCTTTTTCCCCAAGGAGGGACCATGCTAAAGCTGGATTAGAAGCCACTTCGATTCTCAACAACCAGATGATTGACTCTGAACATGGTTTTAATAGGGAGGCTCATTCTTCAAATTTGAAGACTCTTTTGGCTTTGTAAATCAAATAATGGTCTTTCTTCTATTGGATCAGACATTCTAGATCCTAATAAGAATCACTCGCCTTCGAAGGTCAGTACACATAATTCATTTCAGTTTCTTGCATTGGGTAGTAGTGAAGAGGATGGACAAAACGATGATAGTTTATCTGGTATATAAGAAATGAAGGACGTTGTTAATGTTGGGATTCCTGAAGATGGTAGTGGACCTTGGTTGCAGGTCAAAACATAGAGAAGGGGAAGACATCCACATGATTGGGGTGGATGTGCTTCTCATCATAGCATGGGTACCAGATCCAGAATTATCTACTTTCTTTTAAGTTTTTCTTTTATATCATTATGAATGTGGTCACTTTATTTTTTTATGTTTCTCCTTGGAAGTTTTCTTTTTATATAATCTAGGGTCCGTTGAGCCTCAATGTTTACAAAAATTTAAATTTACACAATTATAAACCATAATAAATGTATATAATTATAAATAAATATTTAAAGAATTGTAAATATCAATTTATAAATATAAATATAAATAAATAATATATAAATATAATTATAAGTATATAATATATAATTATAAAAAAATAGTTATTTATATAAATAAAAATATATTAAAAGAATTGTAAATTTATATTTATAAATTTAATTATAGATATGTATTTATAAATATTTGAATATAATTGTAAACGTATTTATATAATTATATATAATGATTTAATTATTTATATATAATTATATAATTATATATATATATATATTTATTTATATATTGATATATAATTATATATAAATATAAATGCAATAAATAAATTTATTATAATTTTATAATTATTTTTATTTATAATTATAATTATAAATAAATATACTTAAAAATATTTGTATATAACTACAACTATATATATATATATATGTATTTATAGTTCTAATTATACATGCTTCACTGTTAGTGGGGGGTGATAAGAGTTTGGGTTGGGTGAGGGGCAGGTTGTGGGGTCAAGTTTTCAAACCTGTAATTTATTGTTGTTTTTGTTTGCGTTGTGTTACGCGGTTGTAGATGTAATCGAGTATTTATATAATTATATATAGAGAGAGATATGGTCCGATGTGGCAGGGTCGAGTGCTTATCTCTCTGGTAGAAAATGTAGTTTAGGGCTCATGAACTCCGGTGGTACTTCAACTAGCATGATGCCTTTGTTGGACCCTCGAGGAAGCCATAGAATCCTAAGAAATCAAGTTCCGGTGTGAATAAGAATGAGGAGGGTAATATGGATGACGCCTCTTTCGCCTCCCTCGAAAGAAAATATTCACAAAAGATCTTCAAGAAGGGAAGTATAACACATGTGTCAGCAAATGGAGAAGCCATCATGGAGAGATTGGATCTTTGTAAGTTCTCTATTATAGCTTACATCTCCATGGGGAAGGGCTAGATTTCATGGAAACAAGCAGTTCTGGTTCATCATTTTTCCTCTATCTTGGGTTTTTTAGATTGGAAATGCATCTATCTTGGCAGGGGTTTCTATCATATGCCCTTTCCTTCTGCTAAATTGAAATGAAATGATTGGGGATTTGGATCAGTCAATTTGAAACTGGGAATACTGAGGATCCATGATTGTATTCTCAACTTTAATCCAAATGCATTTAGGGAAACCTGTGTATAGGTATGGGTTGATATATTTGGCCTAAATTCAGTTTTATAGCATCCGCTGATTCTGCTTCACATTGCTTCCTCATATGGTTTACCGATTAAGATGGAAACTTTCACTAGGTTGGCCTCTTATGGCTATTATGTGGGGATCTTGGTTGAGGTAGACCTCAACTCTACCTTAACAGAGATGATTATCCTCCCTACTCCCCAGGATAAAGTCTCTATTAAAATTAAACATGAGAAGGCACCCCTTTTCTATATAGTTTGTAAAATTATAGGACAATCGTTTTCCAATTTCAAATCAAATATCTTGTGTTCAAATTGCGGTAATATGGGTCACAACCTAGACCACTGTTGATGAAGAAGGGATGCGAGGGATAGTGCAGAAACCGCTGCCGGTACCAGGAAGCTAGGGATGCATGTGTTGCCTTCCGTGGAACAGACCCTAACGCATGGGAATATAATAGAGAATGGTGAGATTATTGGTATGGGAAAACTTTCCATTTACTTTGAAGGAAATTGACTCCAATGATATTTGGATGACATTGCTGAGGAATTGGGTTCCAAGAGATCCCATGTTACCTCCCTAGAACTGAATAAGAGGTCATAGGTTGAATGTACAGTAGAGGAGCAAGATAGTGGGTAGCCAGCTCTTGCTAATGTTGCTCCTGAAAATACTAATCTCTTTAAAGATCAATCTAAAAATAAAAATGATACACAAGATGTTGTAGATATGGAGTTATGGAAGGAACACTCTTTAGTCGTTGCCAAAGGGAAAGAAAATTCCAATCCAGTGGTAGCTTCCCCTATATTAACCAAGAAGACTCCCTTGGGAAATGATGGGTTTCCTAGAACCTCTCAATCATATTCTGTTTCGTACCAGTCCTTGGTAGTTTGCAGCACTTTAACTCAAGAAGGAAAAAAATTATCAACAACCAAGGTCTTAATGGATGTAGAGGGTTTCTAATAAGTTACTTATAGTAAATCTAGACCACATGTGTCTACATCTGATTCTAGGAAAGCCATACCTATTGATACCTCAAGAGTCAAGGATTCTAAAGACAAGGTGAAATTGAGGTGCACCCATTTACATGAAGCAATGGCAGATTCCCAGACCACGGGAAAGTGTTTTGACACCAATGAGAAGGGTTTACAGCCTAGAAATATGGATCTTGGAGATGGTGAAAACTCATGTTTGGGGAAGCCTGATGCTTCAGCTATGAAGGGAAATCCTGCAAATGAGTCTCCCTTGGTCTAGGTCTAACTAAATGAAAGAGAGCACTCACTTAGACTGCTTGAAATTTTAAATAGATCCAATAGCAGGGATGGTTTTCTTGAAAAATTTTACAACACTCATGGAATGATCTAATTCGAAGGACAATCCATAAAAACTAAGATTTTCAAAGCAAGGAGCAGTTCTGATATGAAGATATTATCAAAGGGTTCAAGTTAGTCTAGAGAACAAGATCCACAACCTCTTAAGAATCTCACCCTACTAGATGAAAATATTGACCCTCAAGATGATGATGAAAAGAAATGGAAAAGGCTCAAAACCTAGAGAAGAGGTCATCTTTGAGATGTAGGGGCGGTGGTCAATCTCATTCCATAAGATGAATTTTCTTCCCTTGTTTTGTGGTCAACTATCACATTTTCTTTGTAGCTGTTGTTTGTTAGTTTTTGCCACATGAAATCTCTCTTTATACTGTGTGTGTGTTTTATTTTCAATATATTTTAGGATTATGGGCTATAACCTATGGTTCACATCGTTTTGGGTGTGTTTGTGTCTATATATATATATATTAATATATATAATTATACATATAATAAATATATTTATTATTTAAATGAATTTATTATAATTTTATAATTATTTAATATATATATATATTTATAATAATAATTATAAATAAATATATTTATAAATATTTATATGTAATTATAAATATACACATAATTATATATATTTATATAATTATAAATATTTATATAATTATATCTATATATATATATCTTTATTAATATATATATATATATATATAATTACAAATATAAAAATATATTTATTATTTAAATATTTGAATTATAATTTTATAATTATTTAAATAAATAAATATATATATTTGTAATTATAATTATAAAAAATAAAAAATATTTATTATTTAAATAAATATATATATATATCTTTATCATTATAATTATAAATAAATATATTTATAAGTATCTGTATATAATTATATATATATTTATATAATTATATGTATATTTATATAATTATATATATATTTTTATAATTATATATATATATATTAATATATAAATATATATAATTATAAATATAATAAATATATTTAATATTTAAATATAGTTATTGTAATTTTCCAATTATTTAAATATATATATTAATTTATATTTATAATTATAAATAAATATATTTATAAATATTTGTATATAATTATAAATATATTTATATAATTATTGATTTAAATAATTATGTTTATATATTTATTAATATATAAATACATATAATTATAAATATATTTACATATTTATATAATTATATATATATATATATATATATTTATGTTTATATAAAGGTACCAAGATGAAATGATCCGTGGGTTATAGCTCATGAACCTGAAATATATTGAAAATAAAATAAACACAGAGTACAAGGGGAGATGAGAAATAGAATATAATGAGAAACCACGACACAAAGAACAAAACAGATAGATATCTAGGAAACAAGAAAAGATTATTCATCTATAAGATCAACCACCGCCCCTACCTCTGGGACAACGACCTCTCCCCTAAGTTTTCGGCTGTTGACATGTCTCGTCATCCACTCAAGGATCAATATTGTCATCTGGTGGGGTGGGATCCTCAAAAGGATAAGGATCCTGTTATCCAGCTGGGTCTTAGCCCGCTGATACTATCTTTAGTTTAGAATTGTTTCTTACCCTGGCAGTCTAAGTGCCTGAGGATTTTTCTTCAACACAGACAACCCCATGAGGATTTCTAAATTCACCATGGAAAACATCTTTGATATTATACCTATTTAAGATGTCAAGTAAACTAAATCTATTTTTACCCGAGTTTGATGGAGTCATAAAATTTTCATGGGAAACAATTGTAGACCCTTTCACTCTCTAAGAGTGCTGTAAACTGCCAGCTTTAACCACAATAGAGGGCCACTCCATATTATAATATGACCCTCGACCCCCTTCCTCATCGCTCAGAGGGTAGGATCTCCGTGCCAAGGAGGCTTTAGAGTCAATCAGAAGAATGGAATTGTGATTGTTCACTATCATTCTGATATGATAGGATGAAATTCCTGAGTCCATAGATTTAACCTTAACATTATCCTGATTCCTACACCCCATTCCAAGGGAAACACCCACCTAAGCCAAGACAACTCCTTGTGCCATAAAATCCTCTGTATTAGTCATATTTCTATTTGAATCACTAGTAGTATTATCTTTTGTGTTAGTGTTAAGTCCTTCAATTTCATTGGAAATACTCCTAGAAGCATATTGGTTCTTAGATTTACCTCTCAATAGAGCTTCAACATCATGCTTTTGTTTTCCTATGCAATCCATTGAAACGATTAATTTCTCCTACCTCAATTGAATATCTGCAAATTCTTATGAATGAATTTCACCCTCTGAAGTAGATGTATCAAGACTCTTGACATTGTTAGAAGTCTCCTCTGGTCTCTTTGATAATGAATCCTTGAAAGAAATCCCAGTATGAGATAAATGTATGTAACATCCCACCCCTCCTCATTAGCTTGAGATGAGACAAAATTGCTACTAGTCCTTCGGAGACATCCCCAAGATGCCAATGGCTGGAAAATGCCATGGGCTTCAATACAACTGGGGGATGATTTTACCTTTGGAAATAAAAACCACCACAAATATGCACACCATAACCAAAACCACTATATGATGCATGATAACAATGTAATAAAACTCAATGTAATACCAAAAGACAACAATAACCAACTACATCATAACCAACATCATAGTACCAGAGTAGGAGACTAAACAACAAAGGCTAAAGACATGAAAAACATCAACACAACAACTCCCAACATGCTCCATGCTCCAACTCAACAATCCATACCCAAGTATCATGAAGAACCACTAAAGAAATGCGATACCATCCCTTAGACTCAAAATATTTGTTTTTAATTTTCATAAAACCACTTTTAGGGTTAGAGTGGGAACCCTCACATCATCCAAATCACTCATATTTCAGCAGGCACATCATCGTAAATAAAAAATTCCAAACCAATAGTAAAAATTCAAATGAAGTGAGGGGGAATGAACGTTGCATCAACGACGATCCCCACAAATCACACAAGATGCCTGAGGACCCCTACACTAAGGAATGTCACGTCGTGTCCAAATCAACAACCAATCCATCCTTCCCATCATCAAATCGCCATCATCTTCATTTCATCACCATCATCCACTATTTCAATGACCACCACCACAAACAGAAACAAAATTCACCAGAACTAGAGACACATAATGAAATCTTCACTAAAAAAACAATAACCAGATCGATCCACCACAAACCAGTGCTGAAAAAACCAACTTCATTGATGAACTGTAAGAAAGATTTCCAATAGGGACCCAAAGCGGGAAAAACTTATGCCAATCGCGCCTAAAAAATACCACCGACTTCTCGAACAACACATACCAAAACCTCTTTGGAGACCATTGCACCAGACCAACTGGGAAGGGAGCACTAACCCAGGATTTCAGGGTAGAGTTGAGTGGATGAAGGTATCGATAGTGGTCCACATCTTCAAAAAAACTACATCCCTACCTTTGGGGACCCATGCTACTGGCATACCAGATATCAACACACCAAATTCAACTTCACCTAAAAAAACATCGTCATATTTGAGGAAGAGAACCACCAAAATTCACTAGCACTCCACCATCATAACATCAAATGATAACCACTATCATCATCATCAGCACACCACCACCACCTTCAGTTCTTTAAATCAAGACCAAAACATCATTACTCTGAAGCAGACATATGATTATTTATAGATCAAACGGATCCAAAGTCGAGTTGACGCCACTCAAGGCTAGAATACCCAACAAGAAAATTCAAGATATGTCACTAGAAGTCCAGACCCAGGTCAATTAAATTCAGAAACACTACTCGGGGTAGGGATACATAACGACCAAGACCTGGGAAGAACTGACACCAGGGACTAATAACCAAAATCAAATCCAGGAGGTACTAAGGGATGTGGAAATGATGATGATGAGAACCTACGATGGCCTGGGGAATCGAGAGGCCTATGGGAAGGGAAAAAGGAAAAGTGAAGACCCTTCAGATGCATAAGGATCCAAGCAAGAAATGAACCCGATGAAATAAGAGACAAGCCGAGATCAAAGGAAAAGTGGTGCCCACCGTGTAACAGTGTGGAAGAAATGAATCCAAGAGGTAAGAGGGAAACCCCAAATCCCTCAGGGAGGAATCCTATGGGAGGGAGGTAACCATCCATGCAAGAATGGATCCATTATCAAATAATCATGATACTTTATACCTATTCCCCGATAAACAATATCTGCAAAAGAAGTAAAGTTCCAAAGAAGAAGATGTGTAGTGAGAAGAAGTAGGTTTTCCCCAAATGACTTCCCTACTCACGAAACTAGGATAGAACACGTTAGCACATTTATATAAAATAATATATATAAATTACTTTAAAACATTTTAACTATTTATATCAAATCCAATAATTTTTTCAACAAAATAGTTTCCATGGAAAACAACCAAACAAGTATTTCAAACCATTTAACAAATCAATTTTACATTACCCATTCCATCTCACATAACCACACACACACTCAACTACACTAGCATAGTGTTACCATTTGAGATGGAACTTCACATCCATACTCTATCCCTTTGATGGTTGTACTTCAAAACCAATATCCATCCCATTCAACTCACGCTTAACCATTTAATCCAACAAACATGCCAACACAATATTTTCAAAACCATTCCAATAAATTGATCCATTTATTCAAAAAACATTTCCATACATCAGAACAAAAAAATAATTTTAAAATTGTCATTTTAAAACCATATTACCACTTTCACTTTCCACCATAACACCCAATTTTCACAATTTCATAAACCATCACTAAATAGGGTTTCTATCAAGCATTTCACAACAATTTCATAGTCAAATTCAAGAAAAACAATCAATTTGAAATAAAGCCTTTTACTTCTGACAAGAGGATTCGAGAGTGAAGCCACTTACCATGGAAACTATGGAGGAAATGAAGAACGACATGAAAACTTCCATAAAACTGAGTTAAATCTTCAAAAACCCTCTTTAAATCTTGTTCCATAACATCAAAACATCCATATCTCAACATGATTGGTATCAACTATCATAGATATATCCCCAACATACTAGATATATGAACCCAAGAGAGGGAAGAAAAGTAGATATTAGGAAAAACACTAAGAATAGAGACTTACCAAGAAATCTGGACTTCAACACACCACGTTTTTCAAATGGATTGCTTTCAGATCAAGGGGAAAGTCTCCACATCCTTTTGGGGTAAGAAGAACCGAGTTAGGGTTGAAACAAGTTAAAAATGGTAGTTTTAGGGGTAAAACCGAGTGAGATGCTCCTTTTTAGGATTTAACTTTTAACCATGAATGATTAGGTTGCACGATTAGGACAACCATGGTCCAGTCGTGTGCCAGTCACTGCCTCCTAACACCCTTCACATGGATGTCTCGCGTAGTTAGAAAAACCATGCACAAACCGTGTTTTTCTCCTGTTCCACTATGCACGGTTACTCTTAGGTGGCCATATGATTTTTACGAACCGTGTGCCTAACCGTGTGCCTAATGAGATCCCACTACCTGCCTTTTCATGGTTTCCTGAAGGTGTTTCATGGTTTTTACCAGCCATGCTCAAACCACACACCTCTATAAAATCCCCCCAAAACTTTTCAAAAGTACTCCAAACCATCCCAAACTTCATCCAAACTCTTTATATACTTAAAATAAATAGGGAAAAGGTTACTTACTTGAAACCGAGGGTGTTATATTCTCCCCAACATTATCCTTTCCATTCATAGACAATAGGAAACCATTTCTGTACAAAAAGAGTTTGGGCCATTGCTCGCCCATTTCATTCTCACGTTCCAAAGTTTCTTCCTGAATCTGATTATGTTTCCACAAACCCCAAACTAGACTAATGATTTTCCCACACAAGACTCTCTATTTCATATCCACAATGCATACCAGGATATAAACCAATGAAGCGTCCAGTTCTAGGTTAAAGTGATCCCATTGAATCACATGGTAATGATCGGGCTGATACTTTTTCAATTGAGGTACATGAAACACATTATTCACAGCACTAAACTGTGGTGGAAAATCAATCCTATATTCCACCTCACTAACTCAGTCAAGTATCTAAAATGGTTCTATGTATTGAGGAGATAAATTGACCTTTTTCCTAAAACAACGATGCCCAAGCCTTGGAGAGATTCTTAATAAGACATGATTACTCACATCAAATGACAACGACCATTGACGATGATCTGCAAATGATTTATGATTACCCTAAGCCACCTCCATTCATTTCCTGGTCGAATAAATCTTCTACATTGTATGTTGGACAAGGATCGAATCAACCAGTGAAGTATCACATGTTTCCACCCAATAAAGTGGGTAACGACAAAGATGCCCATACAATGCTTCAAAAGGATCTATATGCATCGAGGCCTGATAACTATTGTTATATTAGAACTCCACTAATGGTATTTCCTCCTCTTAAGAGAGACCAAAATCCATTACATAATCCCGAAGCATGTCTTAAAAATATTGTACCATCCATTTGGATTTTCCATCTGTATGAGGACGATACGTCATACTCATAGTCAACCGAGTCCCAAGGTCTTGCTATAAGGATTTTAAAAAATGAGCTGTAAACCTCGAATCTCGGTTTGATACTATCGAAACTAGTATGCCATGCCTCTTTACCATTTCTATGATATAGATTTTAGACATGTTATGCACCATATGATATGCACAAATAGGGATGAAATGAGCCAATATTGTTATCCGATCTACTATCATCCATATGAAATCGTGTTTCTAAAACGTTCTTGGGATACATGTTTAAAAATCTATGGCTATCTACTCCAATTTCCAAAACTGAAATAGGTATAGATTGAAACATACATGCTGGTAAATTGTGATCTTTCTTAACTTGTTGACAAGTTAAGAATCTTGAAACAAACTAAAATACATTTATTTTCATTCCAACCCATAAAAACTGTGATTTCAATGCCTTCTATATCTTCTATCTTCTAAGATGAACTACCCATATTTAATGGTGGTAAGTATGAAGAAGTTTTTCATAACAAGCAATAAGTACAACCATCCGACCTCTAAAGAATAAAACCGAACTTCCATCCAGCTTCCATCCCTCAATGGTCTCCCCACCATTGAGTTTCGACTCATAGAAATGCATTCACATTTGGATGTTTGTGCCTATTCAACTATTTCGACTAAATTCGGAATGAAAAGAAAATGGAATGAAAACAAAACATTTCCACGGTCATCATATTCCAAGTTCCTATCAGTTATGACCGACATCAACTACCACTGATTTGAATCCTCTTTTCCAACTGAGCATATGACTTTTTGTTTAATGCATCTGCCACCGAATTGCCTTTAATCAGTGTATACATCAAGTCAAAGTCAAAAATTTGGAGATAATATATCTCTATTATTTATCTAAAGTTCAAATTCATTTGTGGGAAGATATGTTTTAAGCTGTTATGATCTGTAAACACTAGGAATTTCTCACCAAAGAGGTAATGACACCAAGAATTCAAAGCAAGGAATTCAACAGATAAATCCAAATCGTGGGTTGGGTGGTTCTTCTCATGAAACCATAAATATCATGAGACATAAGTAACAACATTTTCTCCCTGCATGAGAAAATAACCCAACCCAGATATCAAAGCATCACAATACACCACATACCCTTGTCATGATTCTGAAAAAATGAAGATTGGTGCTGATGTAAGGTGAAATTTCAGCTCCTGAAGAGTATTTTGACATTCTTCATTCCATTGGAGTGACATGTTTTTACTTTTCAAATCTGTCATAGGTGAATCTAATCATGAAAATTCTTGAACAAAGTGTTGGTAACGGGTAGACCAAGAAAATTGCATATCTCAAAAACATTCTTTGGAAGTATCCAAGTTATAACAACTTCTATAATTTCTGGATCCACATCATAAACAACTCTTTCAGAGATTACATGGACATGGAAACATACTCTTTGTATCAAAAATTACACTTTGATAATTTTTCATACAGGTGATGATCCCACAAAATTCCCAACACTATTTCCAAGTGTTGTTCAAGATCATCCCATGTCCTTGAATACACCAATATGTCATCCAAAAACACCACAAAAAAAGGGATCTAAATACCTTTGGAATATATGATTCATAAATTATATTGATACTACTGGTGAATTCATAATAATGAAAGAAATAACCACATATTCATAATGTCCATATCTACTTCTGAAATATGCCTTCGAAATATTCTCTTTCCGAACTCCCAATTGGTGATATCTTGACCACAAGTCAAATTTAGAGAACCATTGGGATCCCCTCAATTAATGGAATAGATCATCAATACATGGAAGTGGATACCGTTTATTTATCATAACTTGGTCAATATTATGATAATATATATCAAAACAAAGAGTTCCTTCCACCATTTTGACAAACAAGACTGATGCTGCCCACCGAGACATGCTAGACCAAATAGACCCTTTTCTTTTCATCTCTTCCAACTAAAATTCCAATTCAATTAATTCTGTTGGTTATATCTGGTAATATGGAAGGGAAATAGGACTGGTCCCCTTAATATGATCAATCATAAACTCCACTTATCTTGTGGGTGGAAACCCTGAGAAATCCCCATGAAACACATCTAGAAACTGATCAATAACCATTGGAAAACTACTATCCTTGATCTCTTCCATTGATTCCAACGTCAACGCTACTAAATGGTAAGATATTGTTCCAACTTCTAGTGCCAACAAGCCCGTTTCACCTACCTTTACCTCCCAGTCTTCTTTAAAGAGATGTTTGACACCACCATCAGTTATAAAACAAACCCATCAGGTATAATAATCGATGTGAGCTTTGAAAATTTTCAACCAATCCATATCTAGAATTATGTCATAGAAATACATCTCAAGCACAAAGAAGTACCATATTAACTCATCTCCATCAACAATTATGGCACATGATTTACCCATAAAGGCTCAGCATTCTCTTTGGACAAGAGGAGTTTAATGTTTCAAAACAAAAGACATCATCTCAACATTTAAACCCAAAAGATCAAAAGCATGAGAATAAATAAATGAATTGGATTCACCTGTATCAAAAAAATCATGCATAAGGGTAGAATTCCAAATAATTTTAACACTCACCATCGATGGTATAGATTGATTATCCAGAATGACTTACCCATCTCCATATAACTGATTACTCACCACACATCATTCTTTATTTCCCTGTTCGGATTTCCATTGTTGAGGAGTCATGGTATTCCTAGAATCACCATGGCTAGGTTGGTTCTACTAGTGAGAATTATTCCACTGGCCTCATCTTATTAAAGCATATGACATCTGTGAAACATGAGAATTTTCTTGAACACCCGACCACATAACATTGCGATAATATCGTTTAAGATACCCCATCTGATTACAATTGTGGTGTGCTCTTGGTGGTTCTGTACAATCTTGCTTCATGTGGTATAAAGGACCACATTGGAAACATCTTGGATTGCTCTTCGATTTTGGAGGATGATTCACTAATCAGTCTGTCTGATTCTGATTCATTCCACTACCTTGTAAATGGGTGTCCCTCTTTTGATTTTTCCATGAATTAGAGTTCCCATCATTTTATAATGGTATGAACATGCTCCCTCTACCCTTTGATTCGATGATGTCATTTTATACCACCGTCTCTCTATTTACTATCTCCATATAATACATTATAAAAAACATAGAAATCTTTGAGAGAATCTCATTCCTCATCCCTGATTCAGAAATGCATGCCATCAAGGATTCTCTAGCAGTAAATTTGGGTGAAAAGTGTACTAAATTCATAAATATATCCACATACTCTATCACTAATAGGTTCTCTTGATTCATGCTAAAAAAGTCTGTCTTTCTTGCAATCCTGAACATAGGAGGAGAGAATTGTTCATCGAACAATTCGTCAAAATTCCCCATGCAATTCCTTGGTTTAATTTAGCCTGAACTACTAAATCCCACCATTGGAATGCAAGATCCTCCAACATATATATTTCCAACATGACTTTCAGCTCTTCTGGTGTGCCAAGGAAATCAAATATTCAATTTATCCTATTTAGCCACACCTCGACCTTCTCTGGTTCCAAATCACCCTATAAGATGGGTGTATTCTGCTTTAAGAAATGAACTGAATGATCCACTTTCCTTGGTCCATCCCTTTGGTTCCCTCTATCCACAAATTGAAAATCCTTGACAATACCATGAACCAACTATTGATTCACCTTTGGATCAGGTGAAACCAAATTCTTCACAACCTATTTCAGTTGGTTTCAACAATACCTACCAGGTTCCATTTTCTATAACTGTAAAAAATCCAATAAGTCTCACTCTCCTGTAATGGCAAGATTCACAATTTCAAATTTACTGTATAAAAACTATCACAATATGACTATCCAAAAATTCTAAATTTTCCGCGTTAAACCATTTTTGAAAATTTCACCACGCTTTTGAAAATCAACCCATTTTCAAAATACCACCATCATTCCATTTACAAAATATCACATTTGAAAACATTTTTCAATATTTTTAAAAAATCTACATTTTTTTCTCCAAAATCATAAATCATTACCAAAAATTAAATATGAACTCATAGTGGAAATTCATTTGTATCAATGCATGTTATGCTCTTCTCATTGGATAAACCCATGCCAAAGAGTTTACAAATCCTATAAGTGTCTCCAAAAAACTTATGTACCCAATTCCCTAGTAACATGAATTTCAACATAAATAGGTTAGCTAAGTATCTTAATGCTCTATATTTCATGATTTGAAAATACTACCCCTTTAAACCATCTAAACTCAAGAACTAATCAATAATTAATTTTCAACTCCAAGACTGACACAACTGATACTCAAGGATCGAACAAACTGATACCACTTTTCCCAAAAATATATTTGGACTAGTCAAGACTGATACCACTTGCATGTTAAGGATCGAACAAGCTGATACCATTCGTAACATCCTACCCCTCCTAATTGGATTGAAACGAATCATAATCTCTACTAGGGTTTAGAAAAAATCTCCAAGATTCCAGAGGACGGAAATAAATTCTAAAGGCTTCAATACAATTGGGGGACAATTTTTCCTTTGGAAATAAAAACAACCACAACTATGTATACCATAACCAAAACTATTATATGATTAATGATAACAATATAATATAACTCAAAGTAATACCAAAATAAAACAATACCAAACTACACCATAACCAATATCAGACAACCAAAGCAGAAGACTAAGCCACAAAGCTAAGATACTCCAAAGACACCAACATAGAAACTCCCAATATTATCCAAGCTCCAACTCCACAATCCATGCACAATTATCAGGAAGAACCAATAAATAAATGAGATACTTTACCTTTACTTGTGTCTGGATAAAAAATATATACAAAAGCACAAAATTTACAAAGTAGTAGGTGAGTAACGAAACTCAGAAGGCTTTCCCAAAATGACTTCCATATTCACGCTACTAGGATAGAACATGTTAACACATTTATATAAAAAAATCTATATAAAACGCTTTAAAAAAATTTAAGATTTTATATCAAATCCAATCATTTTCTTAAAAAAATAGTTTCCATGGAAAAAACCGAACAAGTCTTTCAAACCATTTCCAAAATCCATTTGAATAACCCATTCTATTTCACACAACCACACAAACACACTCAACCACACAAGATTGGTGTTACCATTTTTGGTTGAAGTTCACATCCATACTCCATCCCTTTGATGGTGGTAATTCACGACCAATATCTATCTCATTCAACTCACGCTTAACCATTTAATCTAGAAAACATACCAAAAAAATATTTTCCAAACCACTCCAATAAAACTATCCTTTTATTGAAAACAATTTTCCATGCATCAAAACACAAAATCCATTTTAAAATTGTCATTTTAAAACCATGTTACCACATTCACTTTCCACCAAAACACACAATTTTCACAATTTCATAAACCATCACAAAAGAGGGATTCCATAAACCATTTAACAACAATTTCACAGTCAATTTCAAGTAAAAAAATCTATTTAAAATAAATCTTTATAGTTCTAGCAAGTGGAGTTGAGAGTGAAGGCACCTACCTCAGAAACTATGACATAAAAGAAAAATGTCATGAAAACTTCAATAAAACTGTGTTGAATCATAAAAAATACACCTTAGATATTGTTCCCTTACATCAACACAACCATGTATCAATATTATTAGGATCAACTACCATATATCTGTCACCAACATACTAGATCTATGAATCAAAGAGAGGTAAGACAAGTAGATCTATGGAAAATACAAATAATGGAGGCCTACCAAGAAATACAGCCTTTAACTACCCAATATTTACCAATAGAGGATCAAAGGAGAAAGTATCCATATACATTGGGAGGAGGAAACCCCGATTTAGGGTCAAAACAAGTGAAAAAACGAGATGTTTAGGGGTAAAACCGAGTGAGATCCAATTTTTTAGGATCTAACTTTTAACAATGCATGGTTGTGTTGTATGATTATGAAAACCGTATGCCAACCATGCACCAACTACTACCTCCCAACACCCTTCACATAATTGTTTCACACAGTTGGACAAACTGTGCACCAAACATGTTTTTCCCTCTGTTCAAATTTGAACGGTTACTCCTATGTGGCCGCACGGTTTGGAGAAACCATGTGCCTAACCATGCGCTTACCTGAATCCCACATCCAACATTTTCACGATTTCCTGAAGGGGTTGCACGGTTTCTATTAACCATGCTCAATCTGTGAACCTCTATAAAATCCCCAAAACACTTCGAAAGTCATCCAAAACCCTCCAAAACTTCACCCAAACACTTTAAATACTTAAAATACATAAATAAAGGGTTACTTAATTGAAACTGGAGGTGCTACAATGTTCCTCTTTCACCTCTTCATCAGTAGCTTCAGACCAGGACAAGCCAATGTTGTGACCGCACACACTAGAAGAGCAAGGATCAAGGGGGGCTATCGAGTTAAGCCCAACAACGTGAGTTTTCTTTTCCTACAAAGGAAAGATAAAATGATTGTGATGACATGACTTCTTTTCTCTACTAGATATTATGTCTTTTCATTCATCTTTTTACATGCATACTAGAGATGGACCTTTAAGGAACATAAGCCACATGTAACATCTCTACAAATAATTTCCTTCAAATTTCAAATTGTATGACATGAAATAAAGAAATGTAGTAACTTATTATAATGTACCTATAACTGAATATCATCATCAAGGGTAGAGAGAACAACCTGGTTAATTAGAGTAGAATTAAGATCAACTTCAAAAATTATGCGAGAAAATTATCCAAATCACATTGTTTCCATAGCTCTACCCATTTTAATGGTAATACCCACAATAGATGTAACATCAAAAAGAATGAGATGGTGCCACATAATCTAGTTCAAACCCAATATCATGATCCATACCTGAGCTCGATTATTCTTAAGGGATAAGGGATTATATTGAAAGTCCCATTCTTGGATAGAAATAAAACCTTTATTCATGAGAATTGATCCAAAATACCAAGAACATTTATTCTTTTCCTCTAATGAGAATATAATGCGGATGAAAACCCTCCCAATTGGAACACAATTCGAGTCCGAGAAGCCCAAGACCAAAGAAATTTTATTCCCAAGATCACAATATTTCAAAGGACTCTCAAATGTATCCAATATCTCTTGAGATATGATTGAGTGTTGATATATTTTGACTCGATCCACAATTTATTCTAGATTCTCCTTTACAATGGTTATCCAACTTTGGCGTCAAATCCGTTCTGGGGAAGCATCTTTCACTGATGAAAATTAAAGAAATAAGACTATCTTTCTTGATACTAGAATATCTATTTATTTCCTTCAGATTCGTATTAGGCTGAGTCACATCTATGGGGAAGTGTCCTGCAATGAGCTTCGAACCATGGTAATGTGGAATAGACATACCAGCATCAGAACCCTAGTCACCGCATCATCACTGCTGCAGAGCTCCTAATATCCTATCCTTATTTTTATTCAAATATAAATATATAATTATAATTATAATAAATATATTTATTATTTAAGTATATTTATTATAATTTAATAATTATTTTAATATGTATATAATTATTTATAATTTTATAAATACATTTTTTAAAAATTATATATATTTATAATTTTATACCAAGAACCGAAGGAACCATGGAATAAAATCCACTTTGCTGGAAAATTATTACTAAAAAGAATGTATAAGAGAAAATAATATGTGAGGGGGGGATACAATGTAAAAAGGTGGAACCAAGAATGTCATAAAAACAAAGGATCATTTAGCAATCACCTCCTTTTATGTCTGAAACCTCTTCCCTGGGAGCTGCCCCAACCTATCGGGTGCCTTACGCTCTTCTATTTCTTAGAAGCCTACTGGTTTTCGTCCTTATCATTCATACCTAATGATTCATCTTCTTCATCATGATGTTTATTTCCTCTAGTGGAATCATTTTTTAAACTAGAGCCGTCATGATTTGATGCATCATCCTTCATATCATAAATTCTCTTCATATCTGAGGATTGTGATTCAACACGACATGGTCTATGAATGTTACCAAATTTATCATAGAAAATTTCCTTGCTATTTGATCGGTTTAAAATGTCAATAAATGTATATGTAATGGTACCAGAGTTTGGTAGGTAAGTGTTTCCCTCCCCATTTTTCACATTCCCTTCTAGTGAACCACCAGTAGCTAGGGCACCTGCTATATCTTCAAGACCAGAATACAATGCATATGAATAATATATTGGAGGATTAGCCTACAAAGTACCTTTAGAGAGAAAACAATTCATGTATTTATTAATCATTTTTTCCTAAAAAAATTCCCAGGGGTTAGCATTGAAAACCCACTCCTGCCCTTGCATTCCTATCTTAGACATGGTCTGTCTCACGAGTGAAGTAGTCCCTAGTTTCCTATAAGTGAACAACTAAAATACCTCCTCATCCAGCACTTTATATTTTCATTTTCCTTTGGAAGTGATTTATTCTTACCATAGATCACGATAAAATTCATCTTGAACAGTCACCTCATGGTCAAAATGTTCAGATGAGGCATCATAATCTAGAACAATATCATCCATCCTATATAGAGCCTCTTTAAAGAAGAAAGAATCATGCACTTCCTATGATCCCCCCTATTCCCTAGTTTAAGAACACATTCCTGGAGGGGGTTTCACTAATCCATTATCTAATCATTTCCTAGGAGTCCTTGAATCCCTTGCTAACTATAGACCAAAAGATGAAAACCCCCTTTGAAAACCCCCTTTTATATATATGAATACACACACACAAAACACACACACACACACAACATAATGCATACGCATATATGGATATAGTCACTGATATAAATATATAAGTTCAAATATCACATATTAACAACACATCATTTATATTTATATAATTGTTTGGAATATTAAAAAATATATAAATATATCATATTTATATAAATTATATAAAATAATTTTATAATTAATTTATATAACTAAATATCAATCTTTGAATATAAATATAGTAATTATAAATATATTTATTATATTTTTTTATTAAAAGTTATTTTCAGTGATAAAAAATGCTCTGATAAACATTCACAATTATTAGTGATAAAAAATATACTGATATAGGGTATAATTTTATCTATAATTTTTTAGCATTGATAAACATTCCATTTATCGACACTTTTAGATAACACTCATAAAGGTTACCTTTTTTATCAATGATTTATGTTTAGCATTGAATAATGTGCGATTTTTAGTAGTGATGTAATAATTTTACAAAATAAATTTAATATTAAATATACCCCAAAAATATTTCTATAATATTAATTAAGAACAAGATAGAATAATAAATGATAAAGAAAAAATGATACAAATAAAAAAGTGAGCATATTTGTAATTTTCAAAACATAATCAATGTGATGCAAGGATCCACTCCAATAGGAATCTCATGTACGAGAGATGTTGATCAAGTCTATATAATGTTGGAACTCAATCCATATAACCACATTTGTCACCATTCATTATACATTCTCTATTTTACTAATATTTTGATGTGAGATAAATCTTTCATTGATAATGTCTCAGATGAAATGGAAATTATGATCAAAATTTTTCTTTTAACTATGATAAACCTGATTATTCGAAAGGAAAATTACATTCTTGCTTTAAAAAAATACATCAATGTTATGTCGGATGATCACTATGTCTCTGATTAGTCTATGTATCTATATTTCTTCCTCAAATTCTTATGTCACTATCATATACTTTACCTTTATAGTAGACAAAGAAACTATCTATTGTAGACTAGATATCTAGCTCAGTGGTTCTCCTAAAATAGTGAGAACATAACCAGTAGTTGATCATCAAATTTTCAGGTCTCCTACATAATGAAAATCAACATATCAGGCCAAAAATACCCTAATATTTTTATCTCTCAGAAACATAAAAGCACCATCTTCAGTACTTTTGATATACTATAAAATCCATCTAACTAATTTCCAATGACCTTTTTTGGAGTCATACATGTACTGATTTACAATGCTCACAGCGTGTGAAATATTAGTTCTCAGGAACATAATTGAATACATAAGGACTTTGATCAGACTTGAATATGGAACACAATCCATATGTTTCTTCTCTTCATATGTATTTGGAGAAAATTTTGCACTATGTTTAAAATGAGGTTCTAATGGGGTGTTGAATGGTTTGGTTTTATCATCACTATCAAACATCTAGAGAAATTTATTTAATCATTTTTTATGGATGTGGGTAAAAATTCTCTCAGATTTTTCTCATTTGATCTTCATCCATAGAATCTTTTTGGACTCTCCTAATTCATTCATCTCAAACTTTTAGTTGAGTTAGGGTTTCTACCAGTTAATCTCCACCCCACATTTTCATGAATTCGTCATATCATAAATAAATAAAAGAATGTAGATAAATGTTTTATCTTGAAGTTTCTTATAGTAAAAGAAATAATCAAATTAGCTATAGAAATATTTTTATTCAATATAAACGTTTCAAAAAAATTTGTACCATTATCTAGATGACTACTTTATACCATAATATTATTTTTAAAACATATAAATTAAATTATCATGCTATGTAGAGTGAAACCCATCAGGTTGTGTCATATATATATATATATATATTACTCTAATTATTAATGAAAAAAATATATTGACACCATATTGAACTACTTTCATATAAAACTATGCAACCAATGCTAACAAAATTCAGATAGATGAATGAATAAAAATAGGAGAAAATACCTCATTATAGTACATATCATCATTTTGTGCATTGGCCTTAGAAATAATTTTAGAATTTTACCTGGTAAATTCCTTTCTAGAAATATATTCCTTCTTTTCAAACAACCATTTGCACCCAAATTCCTTGTTTTTATCAAAGGACAAGAAGATCTCAATTTTGATTCTTATACGATGAAATCATTTCTTATTCGACAGATGACTTCCATTGGTTCATATATTTTCTTTCCAAGAAATCTTGATATCAATCTAGATCATATTATTCTTTTTTATGAAAGATCTAAAAAAACTATATCCTCATACATGACAAGTCTCTATATGGTATATTGTCATCTATCAATGGTGGGATTTTTTATACTTCAGTTATGATATTATCTAACCCATCCATCCATTTTAAAAATATTTTTACATTACAAACACTAGTTTTTCAAATGTGATATAATGAATCTGAATATTTTTATTTACTTCAGGATCCCATAGTCAAAAATACTTTAAACAATCAACAGTTCCCAAAAAAATATATCATTATTTTTTCTAGGATCAATAATTGAGTATATGGAATGAAAATAAGCACTATAACCATTGACATGTAGCCTATTATAATCCGAAACATTCACACCAGAATAACCATCCATCAAAATATTACAATCAATCATAGAAGAATCTAATCAAATTACAATGTGTATTTCATACATCAATACTTCTTCCCAAAAACATAAACCATACTTTTGTAGTAAGTGTAAAGTTCATTCAGTATGCTACTCCATTCTATTGTGGGGTTCTAGGAATGGTAAAATGTATCATAATACTTCCATCTTGAAAAATCATCTTGAATGGATATTATTTTTATTATCCACATCTATCTTATCTATGAATCTTTATTTTTATTATCTTTTTATTTTTAATAATCTCATTCAATTTAAGGAAGACACCCAACACTTCATCATTATGATTCACAGAATACAATGGAACATATCAAGAGTAATCATTAATAAATGTGAGAATATAAAGATTATCTCCCAATGAATCATTATTCAATGGTCCGTATACATCAGTATAGATGTAGTCAAGTGTTACCTTAATGTGATGGGTTATATTGATGAAACTAAATCAAATTTTCCTACAGATTACATAGTGCTCATAAAAGATGAGTTTTCTTATCTTGGAATAATTTAAAATACTTTTCATCACTATAATCAATAAATCCTTATATTTGGTATGTTTGAGTTTCATATATCCCAATCTATATTTGTTTAGATAACTCCCTAATGACATCACTATACCACATGAAACTATCTCAACATTCAAAATAATACAATATTCCTCTACGATTACTTCCAACTAAAGAAATGCATCATAGATTACTCAAATGACTTTGTATTCCATTGTTATCATTTAAGAAAGTATATCCATGAATCATTATAATGTTATTATATATTTCTATTATATATCTCTCTCATTTTCATGGAACCAAATTATACCATAATGCATCCACAACTTCATTCATCAAATAAATTTTGTGCGGTAGGGATGGTTATCTTATTATCACTATAAATCCATCAAAATCCTTTAGGATTAAAAACCAATATCGATTTTAACACAAGATAAATGAAAAACCTGAATATAAAATCCATCTATCTATGTGATTAACTATTTAGGAAATATGGAATGATGAATTTTCAATATCCTCAGTTTTCTATTCAACATGAACCTTTAGTTTCAAAATATTGGGATAATCTTTTTTCCAGTTCCTTTTTTGATGATAATCAGCACACCCATATTTTTCTCGTTACTAGTATGTAGACTCAAATCATGACTTCAATGATGATTTACCACTTTTGAAACCTTGGGACATTCTTCTTGATGATCTTCCTCGAGTTCCCACCAATTCCTCTAATACATAATCTCTATAGTCAAAATTTTAATTTTGTTTGTACTCATTGTGAATCAATGAAATTGATGCATCAAAAAACAGTGTATCTCCCTTACAATATATTAGTGTAGTGGTTATATGATCATGAGTTTATAGTATATATTTTCATAACTAGAAATATTTATCTTCAACTATTATCAACATTTCTAAACATTGAAAAATTTCCAAAATTTTATTTAATCCTTCTAGGTTCTCAATCATGGTAATACATTAATTTTACTAAAATATAAAAAATTTCCTTTTCAAGTTGGGATGGGTTTTTATTATTTTGGTCATGCAAATGTTCTCCGAAATCTTCCCCAAACTCTTTATAGACGTGTCACACATAACACCGTATTTCCATTTTTTTCAAATAGAGTGGGATTGTGTGAAAATATTGGTTGTTGAGTCCCCTTTAATAACCATAAGAGAAGTCAACAGGGTTTTACTATAGAGTGATATGCAATTCTAGTTGAGTTAGCACATCAAGAATTTTTTATTTATAAATTCTGAATTTGTTTATCAAATCAAATTTATCCACTTAAAATTTGGTGTCAGACCCCATACTTCTTTACACTGATGCTCATACCAGCTTGGTATATCCTTCAATAATCATCTCCTCAGGTGGCGCTATGATACTTTTAGTTTCTGGATTCTCTATAAAATCAATAAAGTTTAACATTAAAAAAAAATAACTCTAATGAATTTATAATAGTATTTTTTTAAACCATCTATTTAGTCCCATAAAATGAACTTCAAATGAGAAATAATTTTTTATACCCATTTTTTTTTAAAAAACATATTTTTTCATTTTTTTCTATACTAAAACATGACACCCCTTAACACATTTTTAAGATAATATGATCCTCTTTTAACATGTTTTAGGAGACAAGCACAACAAACCATTTGAAAAAAACAAAACACAACCCTTTTGTGTATTTTGGGCATTACCTACCTCTACCACCCCTTCCCAATATTAAGTTTTTTATTTTTTTTCCACCTATAATTGAACCACAACCATCGATCCTTTCGTTATTTAGTTGGTTTATATAAATACGAACATTGATTTTTTAAAAACATGGAATTATTATATCACTACTATAGATTGTGTGATATTCGACATTTACCTTTATCAGCGCTAGAAAAAAAACATTGATAAAGGGGGAAATTTTATCGATGCCTGAAAAAAGAAATAATAAAGTTAACTTTTATTATCTCTAAAAAAATATATCATAAAAGGGTACCCCTTGTAAATGCTTTTTCCTAGTACTGATAGAGGTCACACATTTTTCTGTGCTTTTTTTTAGAACTGATAAAAGAGACATCTTTATCATGAATTTTTTATTTAGCACGGATAAAGTTTGTATCGAGTAATTTAATTTATATATAAATATTTCTATTTTTTAAAATAAGTTTTATATTACAATAACGATATACATGTAAATAATATATATATATATATATATATATATGATTTATATAACTTTTAATAAAAAATGAATCTTATTTTGAAAATTATATATATCAAATTAGCAAATTCATATTAGTCAATATTTTTAATAGTTTATTTATATAAATTAATTAAAAAATGTGTATATAATATTAAAATAAATAAAACATATTAATATTTTACTTAAAAAATTATATAATATATAAATGAATAGATTTTTTTAAAATATATATTTATATTGATATTAAATAATATAAAATATATCTACTTATATAATTTAATGTATATGTATATGTGTGTATGTGTGTGTGTGTGCAGATGTCTATGTGTACATATGTATGTATGTCATGTACACCTGTACGTGTGTGTGCAAGTATGTTTTTTGATTTAATATTATTTATTCTTTTTTTAATATCTCCCCATTTTTAGCATTTTATTTATTATTAATTTTTAATATATACTTATTTTAATCTAATCATCATGAATATGTGTGTGCATGATTAATTTGACTTGATTTAATTTAATTTGTTTAATTTAATTATTAATATTTTTGTATAGTCACTATAAATCATTTTTGTTAAATTTTTCATTTATATAATTAATATCATCTATTTATTCATTTTTCATTATTTTTTATGTGTCTATAATCCACATAAATGTTATGAATTCATTTTTTTTAATTTTTTTGTTATTTACTTAATTTTATTTATTCATTTTTAATATTAATTCATTTATCTTTATATATTAATTAATTATGTATGAAATATATGTATAAAAGTATATTTGTAAATAAGGATTTATAAATATATATAAATAAATTTATATATTAAAATTTATTTATAAATGTATATTTATTATATTTGTAAAATTATATATTTATTTATTTATATATAAATATGTTTATAATTATATGAAAATATTTATAAATATATTTCTATAATTATAATTAAATATTTATAAATATATTTCTATAATTATAATTAAATATTTATAAATATATTTCTATAATTATAATGAAATATTTATATATTTAAATAATTATAAAATTATAATAAATATATTTCTTATATTTATAATTATATATTCATATATTAATTAATATATATAATTATATACAAATATTTATTAATATATTTAAATAATTATAAATTGATAATTATATTTTTAAATAATTATAAAATTACAATAAATATATTTTTTATATTTATAATTATATATATTTATATATTAATATAAATATATAATAATATAGATATATTTGTAATTATATAAATATATTTATAATTATATACAAATATTAATAAATATATTTTTTTATAATTATAATTATAAATATATATCTATAATTATATTTATAAATACATATTTTCAAATATTTTAATATATTTATAATTATATAAATAATTATTTATTTATAATTATATATAATTATATATAATTATAATTATATTTATAAATACATATTAGCAGTTCGTTAAATATATTTATAATTTTATAAATTTTTATTTAAATATATATATATATATTAATTATATTAATTATATTATTAAATATTTATAAGTGCTTATTATTATAGTGCCAATAAAACTCCTCTTTATCAATATTTTTTAGAAGCACTAATAAAACCCATCACCATCTTTATAATTTAACCCTAACTGAAATGATTCTCTTGCACTGTTCAAGATCTTGCGGAACTGAAACCTTACTGACGCTCTCTATGCTGCAATGTGCTCTCCCTCCCTCCCCATTGTGGGCTCTCCCTCACCACCACTCCCTCTTTCTACCACTCTCCCTCTCTACCACGTTCTCTCCATCATTCTCCCTCACTGCTGCGCGTCCTCACCTCTACACTCCCTCCCTTGCTGCCGCACTCACTGCCACTCTCCCTCACCACCGCAGGCCCAAGTTGCTACTCTCCCTAACCGCCACATGCCCTCCCCATCACACTAACTCCCTCGCCACCACTCCCCCTTTCCATTGCATGCTATTCCTTGCTCTCCCTCGGATGAATCAAAATTTTAAAATCCCACAATACATTAAATCTTATCCACCATTTAAGATTTCATCATTTTTAGTTATCTTTCTGTGTTTTTAATTTTCCCAAATGATTTGAATGATGCATCACCTACCTTACATCCCTGATATGACACCACCATCACACACTACTTGGCTATCACCAAGTTCACCTTATAATTTTGAAGGAGTGTGAAATTTCAGGTGACTGATACTTGTCATATGTTTCATTTCACCAACAAAAAGTGTTGGTCACACAAAAATTCCCACTTCGTCCATCTTGAGATAATTTTGGAGCAAGATCTTGAATTGAACTACAAACGCGAGGGATAAGAATCCAATTTCAACATATCCTTCATACTCCCATGGATTAAAATCAAACAATTATTCCCATTTTCTTCTATTAACAGACAAAAGAACCCCAATCATTTTAATATTTGTATTGTTGTGAACAAATGTTGATACCAATCAGAACTCATAATTTCATATTTTTTATCATTTACATGATCATTTTCTTCATCACTAGGGAACTCTTCATCATTCACTTTTTAAATCAATAACCTTGCCTTTGATTTACTTAATGTTTCTACTTTAGTATCATAACTTCCACTTTCCTCATCATATAATTTAGATAATAAATGTATGTTTTTATGTTTTTATAAATTATTATACATTCTCTATGAGGGAAAATTTGGGGTAAACCTGCTAGTTTTCTTATTATGTGATATTCTTATTAAATCGTATTAATTTTCACTTTTCTTTTTTGTAAAAATTGGAAAATTGGGTTTTAAAAGTACAATATATCCACATTTAAATCACCTAAATGTAATTTAATATTACTAATTTCCTTTTACTTTGTTAAAATTCCTTAAAATATGTGTCAAAACGTTGAGGATGGATTATATATATATTTATGAAATTTTAATTTCTGTTATTTGAGGCATGATCCCAACCATATGAATTGTTTAAATTTGAAGCATTTTTAAAACCCCAAATATATTTTTCTTTGATTTTAAAATAGTTTTTGAACCGTAGACCAGGTATTCTGGTCCATTAGATTTAAATTAAACATCTTCTCTAAACTTTGGGTTCTCAAGACTGTGTGATTGGGCTCTATCATCATTTTTGTTATCTAAAAAACGATCAACTTTGGATCATAAGTATCCTTTCACTAAAACACCAGCTGGCCCTCCACGTATAAAGTGAATAAATGAATAAAAATAAACTCCTCCATCATGTTCTACCCCCTCATAAAAAAGTTACATAATCTTTCCTTGACCTATGTGTTTTTCGAAAGATGAAAATTTAATTATATTTTTTGTAACTTTATAGATATTACAAATTCCTTTAATTCAATGATTTCCACCACAAAAAAACAATCTCAATACACATCATTCAAATATTATTATCTTAGAATAACGTCTTTATGTTGATTAAATTATTCTTTAAGAATTACCTTTTATGGGTTCTAAGATTATACATTTTTTGTATTTATTTATTTTGTTAAATATTAATATAAATGAATCAAATAGGATGAATATGAATCAAAAATGGAAGGATTCAAATCATATGAAGAAATAATAAGAGGAAGGGGTGAAATAATTCATCAAGTTTACAAAATACCATGCATATGACCCTTGTAAAATCCTTATTATGTGTTTATGTTGTTTTTATTCCAGACTAATTAGTCCAGAGGAGTTGGAACAACACTTAAACTATCATAGGATAGATTGAATTTATAAATGTTGGACTAAACATGGGAAAAATTTAATGTAGATATTGACTAGTATAAGAATAAATTTGGAAAAATGATTACAAGTGTGAAAAATTATGAAGACCATATGAAAAATATGATTATAGGTGTGAGAGATAATGCAGATCATATTGAGGAAATGAAAATGACATTTGAAGATGAATTTCATGACTGCCCAAAATTGTTTGACAAGTTAAAGGGTTGTTAAAGGACATAATTATTTTCTAGTTGTACTAAATATAAAACATTGATATCCATATTGAAGATATATAGTTTAAAACATTGTAATAGATAGAATGAAGCCATTTTAATGATCAAATTTCTCTCTTGAATGAAATGCTCCAAAAAGATAATGAGCTTCCTTTCCAAACACATGACGTTATATGAATGAAATTTATATGGCATATAGATACAAGAGATAAATATGATAAAACTTCATTATCTGATAGACACTCCTTAGTAGAATAAAATTGATCATTAGCATCCTAAATTTAGAAATGATCCAAGAAACTTTCATCTTAAACTATATACATATGGAGTGAATCCTTTTGGTTTTGAAAGTAATACTCACAATATATGACTAGTTATGTAGGTAAATTATATCTTTCCATTGTGGTTATGCATGAAACAAAATTCATTATGTTATATTTTCTTATATTCAGATAAAAAACTAGTTAATGATATTGATGTTTATTTGGAACCATTAAATGATGATTTGAAATTATTTTGGGATTTAAGTGTTACATTGTATTATGCTTACAGAAATGAAGAATTCATGTTTAGATCCATGTTGTATGGGATGATAAATAACTTTCCTTCTAATGGAAAATTTTTAGGATATAAAACTAATGGAACATAAGGGTTTCCCATTTTTGAGCAGGGTACATAATTAATCTGGTTGAAACATTCATTAAAGACTCTGTTTCTTAGATATCATAGATTTATACACTCACAACATAGGTACCAATCATGGAAGACATAACTTTATTGGATTTCAAAAGAAGTTACAACACTGTATCCACTAACAGGTGATCATAATTTGAGAAAGTAAAAGATATGGGCACTTGTTTTGGTAAAACTTTTCAAAAAACAAAACCATACAAAAAATGGGTTGAAAAAAGGAATCAATTTCTTTTTGAATTACCATACAAGATTTTTTTGTATGTCATGATTTTTTCTGATGTTATTTATATGAAAAATAATGTATGTGATAGTTTTATTGACACATTACTAAATTCACCCAGAAAAACAAACTATGGAATTAAGCCTAGGTTGGACATGATTGACATGGGGATATAGGAAATGTTTGCACCGGTGAAGAGTGAAAAATTGACATTTCCTCTTCCAGCTTCTTAAACTAATTCTAAGAAAGAGAGATATACATTTTTCAATTTATTTAATGATTTAAAGATTTCGGAGGTGTCTTCATCAAATATAAAGAATAAAATATCAATAAATTATTTAAATTAAAATGGTCTGAAATCACATGATTGTCATATTTTGATGCAAGATCTAATTCATGTATCTTTAAATTGTATTTCCCCCAAAAAATTATATCATACATTAACCAAACAACTTTTTCTTTTTCAAATCAATATTCAGAAAATTTATAAACCCAGGGAAATTGAAAGCTATAGAAAAGTAAATTGCTATCATATTTTGTGAATTGGAGTTATTCTCCCCACCCCCATTCATTGAAATGATGGTTCACTTGATAAGAGAGATTCAACTATGTGGTCCTATAAATTATGGATAGATATACCCCATTGAATGAAATATGAATATTCTGAAAGGTTTATGTCAATAATTGATGTTTTATAGATGGTTTTATTACAGAGAAAATGTTTTTGAGGAAGCTGTGAAATTATGTACGAATTACTTATCTGACATGGAATGCATTGGTCAATCAAAATCTCATCACACTGAGTGGCTTGTGGGTGATGTAATTTACAGAATGTATGTTTTCATAATTACTATCATAGAGTGGGTGCAAAATCACTTTTATATTTAGTATAACAATTTAGAGGTTGTGCTATATGTTGAATCCCACAAAGTAATTCGTAGAAATTTTAATCCATCATGGGATGAAATATAGATATAAAATACACATAATACATAGTTTATAGGACGGTTTCAAGACCATATTTTTAAGGAGTCAACTGAAAACATAGATTCAATTTCAGAATGAATTTTATGGATAGCTAGAGGACTATATGTGAATTAATTTCATATAATAGTTATGTAATTAATGGTTAGATATTCTATAAAAATGATCATGGTGAATACAGTACCATTGAAAATAGTGGAGTTACACTTATGGATGAGGTGATTAATGTACCTAGTACTAAGAAAAAGATAAAATTTATTCAAATATTTCATACTTTGGCCTCATAAAAAAATATGGGAGTTATATTATACAACATTCCATGTGATAATTTTTCAATGCAAGTGAGTTGATAATATGAGTATAGTTAAAATAGATGAATTTGGAATCATGAAAGTGGATTTCTGTATAGAAGGGTATAATGAAGAACCATTTATAATGGAATCACATGCAGTATAAGTATTTTATATTCTAGATCATATAGACATAAAGTGGTGAATTATTCACTTATTTACTAAAACCACTGATGGGTCAGATGTCAATTTATCTAAGGTTGACCCTCTCATTTGGACGTCACAATCATTTCACAAAAGTCCCATTGTAGATAGGTTCTTGTATGTCATAAGAGAACACAATGAGGGGATTCATATACTCGATAGTGGGGTCAAATCCATTCAACCATAAAAAAAAGAGTTCAATAATCATGTTATATTTTTTAAATATACATTGTGTTACCTCATATTATTATCTGATCACTTCTATATTTACATAATGTAAATAAAATGTTCAACCACTTCTGTAGATAATGAATTTTTTCACATGTTGATTTTACTAATCCTAAGAAATATTAGGTTTATCAATATACATATGCTTCCAATATAGAGGAACAACAATATTCTACAAATAATGATGCTACTAATCCTAAGGAATATCATATTAATGATGTTGAAGCTAATGAAATGATATATGGTCAAAAAAACATGTCCTATAAGATCCTAGAGAGTTGTAGAATTAGAGTGTTAGAAAAAATTATTAATGTGATAATCAAAGGCATCAACTTTTAGGTTGGATGTAATGCACCCAACCAACCTTTTAACCACATCAAGGCCATTTTCAGTAGTTACGTTGGGATCACCACCTGAATACACATGCTGATTGATGTATATTCATGGAACAATGTTCTTCCTGTGCTTAAGATGTTATTTTTGAAAGATATTAGGGTAACATTATGATATACTTTCTTTATTTTACTAAAAAATAATAATAAAATGTTGATTTACTCTTAATTATCCCATAGATATTTTATTTACAGTAGATAATTCTCCAATGAAATTTTAATTAATGCTCAATGGAAAGGCTCATAGAGGATTTCAAATAATTCTTATGAAGTTTCATATCAAAGATGAACAAGAGAAAATAAACCCGCACTCACCACATATGTATGAACACATGATAATCCAATAAGTGTGAGATGCATTTATTGGTCATTGTGAGGATACATATTTTATAGTTCATTGTGAATGGTAATACATTTCTTAGAAATATGTGTATTAATCACATTGATTAAGAATAGTCGATTTATGAAATAGAAACCGAGTGTTGAAAATAAGCAACGTACAATAAAACCAATGCACCCCTACCTTTAAGTAAGGACGTGTTATCATTCACTTAAGAAAATTGTTCATATTTTTAATCTACAGTAATACTTTTATATGACATTAAATAACAACATAATTATCTTCCTTTGTTAAATGATGATTTATGAATAAAAATACCAATCCACTTCCATCCCACATAATGTGCTATGGAAGGAGACTCATGTAAATAAATAAGAGATACTAATAGATGAAAACACACAAAAAGTGTGGGAATAATGCCATGAACTGACCCACCAGGGTCAACCTGGCTGGGGGAAGACTGAGACATAAATACCTCAAGCTTGTCTCTATAGGCCATGGGCTGGCGACTAGCGTTGAAAGTCAAAACTAAAATGGGAGGCCTTTTTCTAAAGTACCAATACACATGCTCCCAACCGTCACCATACATAAGTGCAGAGAAATAATAATAAAAGAAAGAGAAATATAGAGTAAAAACTATGTATGTAATAATATCTTGGAAAAAAAATAGAGTGTGATGGTACAATCTGAAAAGAAAAGGAAAAAAACTCATGCCCAACTAGAACTTATGTCCCAACCTGATAATATTTGGAAAAGAAATGTTGAGAGAGGATGATTCAATATCTCCATTTCGTAACCACTCTATGCTGTCAAATGCACTTGGGTATCCCTATGAACCTCTAAAATCACCACCAACCTATCTGATGTTTGCATAAGACACACCTCATGTGGGAAAAACCATGTAGGTGTGAGTATATACATACCTAGTATGACTCTTTTTAAAAATGGAGGGGGAGAAATAAGATATATGATAGAAGTAGTTATCTCAAACCCAAAGAAAAAGGGAAAATAAATCCCCAGAAAAACAGATATATAAATATATATACTCATAAAATAATCCAAAGTGAGAGAGAAAGGGGATCTCCATATCACATGAAAACTTAGGTAAAGATTTTTCAAATAGTTCAAAAGGTCCGTCAATGATGCCCAACTACTCTTATGTCTGTCTAATGTAGTAAAAGTGTGGAGAACCCACACCTCACCAATGTTCCAAGCAGTTGAGGGGGATGAATATCAACGTAGAATACCCACTCTCTAGTCTATTAGAAGGTACCACTAATTAGTTAGAGAGCCTACGCCCTTGTCCATCAGGGGGTATCACTCAATAGGTAAAGGACCCAAACCCTAGTTCGTCAGGGGGTATCACTCAGTAGGTAGATAGAATACCCACTCCCAATTTCTTTAGGGTGTATCACATAGTAGGTATAGAACCCACACCCCAGTACATCATGGGAGTATGACTCAGTTGATAGAGGAACCACACCCAAGTCTGTCAGGGGGTGCCACTCTTATATCTCTCTGACGATTATTTATGATCAATTTGACCATCGATAACCACCTAAAGAATATTATTTCATGGAAAATCTCACATTGTATCTAAAAATTCACTATTAAAGACACCATTTTGTTCTATATGAAAAAATACTCAGGATATGATACTCATAGACTAAAATATGAGTCCAAACAAAGGGGATACAAGAGGTAAAAGTTGTAGAGGGAAGTACAAAACATGTAAGGTGTAATTTCCCTAGTCCGGAGCCCCTCCACTGGTGCCCCGTACCCGGTTCGCCACATGAAGTCAAGCGTGTTTCCCCAAACGCCAGAGGCTGTCGACTAGCAGTGAGGGCCTTGGTGAGTCGGTGGGGAAACTATGCCCTCATTCGGTAAGGTATACAAGGTAAGAAACAACAATAAACAGCGGAAGCAGTAAACAACATGCATAACAACAGAAACCAAATAGCGGAAGCAATGTAGATATATAACAATGATGACAATAATGCAGCAGGTACAAGTATCTATGGAAAACAACAAACACAAAAACGTGCTGGAATACAACTGAAACCAAGTGTAAAAGAAAAATGAAGAAAGCTCTTTAGCATCGCGAGCCACGGCTCGGTCCCATGCTCCCCAGCTCCTGGTGCAGTCAAGATCCTGAAGTAGAAGGGTGCTTGCCCTTGTCTATACCTGCAGCAACATAGTCAGCTTGGGCCCAAAATCATGGCCCAAATAGGGTGTGAGATAAAATCCCAGTAGGCAATCACCCAAAGATTTGTGCCTAACAGTCAATGAATACATGGTAGTGATAAAACAAGAAGTAGTAAACGGAAAAGCGCAAACAGCTATAATCCACAGTTCTAACAAGTATAGCAGTCAACAACAAGAAGAAAATAGGTAACCCTCTGGGTAGCTCTCACAGTCTAGCCCCTATGGTTCAACCTCTAAGTACAAGAAACCCTCTGGGAGGCACACACAGTCTCACCCCTCTGGTTCAGCTACGTAATTAAGTAGACTCTATGGGTTAGCACTCACCATCAATTCCCCCTATAGTCTCGTATCGTGCTAAAGACTTTCTGGGGAAGCACTCAATGTCAATTTCCCCGTGTCCCGCGTCGTAGTTAAAGACACTCTGGAGAACCCCTTCCGTCAATTCTCCCCTTGGTCCCGCATCGTGATTAAAAAGACACTCTGGAGAAGCCCTTCCGTCAATTCTCCCTTTGGTCTACTACTCTAGGTTCTCACAGTCCTGAGTATAACTAAACATTCTCAGCGCCTGTATATCGTCCAAGTAAACCTCAAGAACTACTTGGATATTAACTAAGGCTCAACAGAAAAAGTAAAACAACAGTCCACAATCCTATAACTGGGCATGGCAAAGAAAACAGAGCACAAACAAAATTCTCTAATCACAAGCAATAACCTCTACTAAATCAATCAATCATAGCATGCAAGCAACAAGGGAAAAATAGGAAACACGCAATACCCCGTTCATGGGTATTGGTGGAATTTGCACATAATACTCATTGACTTTCAACAGAATGGCACAAACCACCTACCTCGATCCTAGGAGATCGATATTCCTGAACCTCGATGACAGATTCCCCTTAGAACGACGTAGATCTGAGAAAACGCACAAAACGTTCATCCCACGATAACTTGGAAACCAGGAGGAATCAAGAAACAAGGCTAAAACAAAAGGAAGAACTCACCACTGTGATTCCAACGCAACTGACCGTGCTCAAATCAGAGAACGAATGGTGGGGTGGTCATCTGTCAAAGATCTGGCCGTACGGTCACTCCCGGATGGTTGAAAACTGAAGAAGAAGATGAATATGGGGGTTAGACGCGACCCCGGTCCGTTTAATGAAAAAAAATAAAGTACCCGGCGTGTACTTCAAATTTTCCGTACTACTAAATAACCGGCCTCCAGCTCAGCCTTACACATTGTGTGTGTGGCCCGAACACGGCCAGCATACGGCTTCAAGCTGGGAAAGGAGTACACGACGTGTACTCAGAAATTACACGACGTGTACTTCTGAAATTTCCAGAAAATTCATTTTTTCTCAAAAACTCCAGAAAAAAGGAAAACATACCTGAAAGGAGATCCGGGTTCTTACAAACTTCCCCCCTTAAATAAATTCGTCCCCAAATTTCCCTAACGAGGCGGAGAAGGAGAAACCCCGAACAGCTCCGGCCACTACGACCGTACATCGGCCTGCCTCTCCCAGGTCTCATCCTGTACTAGCCCGTGCTTCCATAACACTCATACTAGAGGAACATACCGCCCATGGAGAACCTTTGTACTATGATCGAAAATCCGGATAGGATGCTCCTCGAACGACGCATCCGCTTCAAGCTCGACTTCCTCAGGATGAAAGATGTGAGACGGGTCTGAAAAGTAATGTAGGAGCTGAGAGACGTGGAAGACGTCGTGCATGGCCTGATACCTCTGAGGTAGCTGCAACCGATAAGCGAATGACCCCACTCTATCCAAAACATTAAACGGCCCGACGTACCACAGCGAAATCTTACCCTATCTCCGAATCCTCTTATGTCCCAACCTAGGTGCGACACGTAGGAAAACCCGATCACCAACCTCGAACTCCAGAGGTCGTCTACGCTGATCCACATAAGACTTCTGTTGAGACTGCGCTGTAGCCATCCTCTTCCGAATCAGCTCTATCTGCTCTGAAGTCTCCTGAACAAGACGAGGTCCCAGCAAAGCTGCCTCTCCTACCTCCAGCCAGCATAAGGGTGATCGGTATGGCCTACCGTACAAAGCCTCGTATGGCACCATCTGGATGGTCACCTGGAAACTATTTTTGTAGGAGAACACCACCAGAGGAATATGATACTCTCAAGAACCGCCAAAGTCAAGGATGAAAGCTCGGAGCATATCCTCAAGAACCTGGATCGTGCGCTCGGACTGGCCATCAGTCTGGGGATGGTATACTGTACTCAAAAGTACCTGTGTACCCAAGGCCTTCTGAAGTCCCTGCTAGAACCAAGATGTAAAGCACACATATCTGTCTGAAATAATAGAGCGTGGAACCCCATACAGACGAACGATCTCTTTGATGTAAAGTCATCCCAGATCATCGACACTAAAGGTCTCCTTGATCGGCAAGAAGTGGGAAACCTTCGTAAGTACGTGGACGACAACCCAGACATCATCATTTCCCTGAGGTGACCTCGACATCCCGGTCACGAAGTCCATCGCAACATCGTTCGACTTCCACTCTGGAATGGGTAACTGCTGTAAAAGGCTTTCTGGTCAATGATTCTATGCTTTCACCTGCTGACAAGTAGAACATCTCTAGAAAAAACCAGCAACATCCTTCTTCATACCTGGCCACCAGTATTGACGATGAAGGTCCCGATACATCTTGGTGATGCCAGGATGAACTTCCCAAACTGAGGAATGGAAATCCTGCATCAGCTCCTCGTGTATGTCTGCTGGCACCCATACGCGTCCCTGGAAGCGCAAGATCTCCTCCTCACCCACTCTCCATCCAGGAAGAGGGTCCCCTCCTGACACACTCTCCAGCAGGACTAAGAATTCTGAGTCTGATAGCTGCCTCATCCGTACCCGATCAAGTAGCGTGGAGGTAACAGCTACAGAAGATAGAAAAGTCTGTCCCCGTCTATCGTGCACCTCCAGATGCATCTCAAAGAATAGAGCCATCAACTGCCACTCACTACTGGCCTCCTGAACTGCCTGAATTTGAATTCTCCTGCTCAAAGCATCATCCACGACGTTTCTCATTCCCGACGTATAGGCAAGCTTGAAATCAAAATACTAAAGATACTCGACCCACCTGTGCTGCCTCAGATTCAGATCACGCTGAGTGAAAATATACCTGAGACTCTTGTGGTCAGTGAAGACCAGAAAGTGCTCTCTCAAAAGACAGTGTCTCCAACAGCGCAAGGCATGAACAACAACTGACAACTCTAGATCATGCGTAGGGTAGTTCCTCTCATGTGGCCTCAACTGTCGAGACCCGTACACAACGACTCCATCTCCCTACATAAGCACAGCTCCCAACCCGATACCCGAAGCATCATCGTAAACAGTGTAGCTCTTTCTTGGCTCTGGAAAGACTAGTATCGGTGCTGATGCCAACCTTCTTTTCAGCTCCTGAAAGGCTGACTCACAAGAGTCTGACGATAAGAACTTCTCCCCCTTCTTGGTCAGACCTGTCAAAGGTGCTGCTAGATGAGAAAGTCATTAATGAAGTTTCTGTAGTATCCAGCCAGCCCTAGGAAGCTCCGTACCTCAAAAACGATCTTCGACTGCTCCCAAGAAACTACAGCTCTCACTTTCTCTGGGTCCACTAATACTCCTTCCTCTGAGATGACATGACCCAAGAAGTGAATCTGGTCCATCCAGAAGTGTCACTTTGAGTGTTTGCTCTCTCAGTGTACTCAGAACGATATCAAGATGTGTGGCATGGTCGTGTCGAGTGTGAGAGTATACCAAGACATCGTTTATGAAGACCAGGACGAAGGAATCCATGTAAGGATGGAACAATCAGTTCATCAGTTCTATGAAAATTGCAGGTGAATTCATGAGTCCGAATGGCATGACTGTATAATCGTATAGACCATACCTACTCATGAAGGCTGTCAGAGGTATATCTGATGGTCTAACGCGCAACTGATGATAACCGGACCTCAAATCGATCTTCAAGAACACCCGGGCTCCTCGAAGATGATCAAAGAGGTCATCAATCCGTGACAAGGGATATCGGTTCTTGACCGTCAACTGGTTCAGCTTCCGATAATCCACACAAAGCCGAAGGGTACCATCTGCCTTCTTCACAAACAGAACAGGCGAACCCCATGGAGAAGTACTAGTTCGGATGAAACCCTTAGCCTGTAACTCCTCCAACTACTTCTTGAGCTCCTGCAACTCAGTTGTGGCCATCCTATAGGGAGGAATGGACACTGGTGTCGATACTGGAACGAGCTCAATAGAGAAGTCTACCTCATGCTCTAGAGTCAAACCCGAAAAGTCCTCTGGAAAGACATCCCTGAAGCGATACACCACTGGGGGAAAGTCCAACTATAGAGTCCCCTGATCATCCAGATAAAGACTAACAATCTGGACTGTCACCCCTCCTAGCCCAAGATGCTTAAGTCCATCCCAACTCGCCCAAACGTCCCATTCACCTCTATGAAGGAAAGATTCATCTTTTGGTGAAATGAAACGGACTCTGTGGCGATAACAGTCAACGACTGCCTGGAAGGGAATCAACCAGTCCATGCCGAGAATGACATCATAGCCTGTCATCTCTAGGACATAGAGATCCCATATGAAATGATACCCTACAACCTCAAGAGGGCACTCTCTACACTGGCGTACACTAGATGTCCTCGTCCCCAAGGGTGTGTCTAGTGTCAACGAGTCAGCAGAAGAAAAGATGCAGAGTCCAAGGATCTCCACAACAGCAATAGAGATAAAACTATGCGTACCACCAGTATCGAAAAGGGGTGAAGATAAAACCGAGGCTACTAAAATCGTACCTCGAACAGTAGAAGGGCCGGGATCCTGCTCATGATATGTTTGCTCCACGGCGAAAGACTGGCCTGCACGACAGCCCTGCGCCCCTGGCTGACCACTCTGAGCTGAACCGCCCTACTGGTGCTAAGGAACTGGTGGCTGACCGCCACAGCCTCGACCTCCACCTCGGCCCGAATGGCCGGAAGAACTCCAGTTCCCTGACTGGTGAGAGACTGGTGGGGCTGCTCCTGAACGAGGAGTCATGGAAGAACCCTGGTCACCTGCTGCTGGTGAGAAAACCTGGAAAAAACATTGAAGGTGACCCATCTGTCCGCAAGATCGGCACTCCACTGGGTCCCTCTGGCACTGGTGCCTCGTGTGCCCTGTCCGGCCACATTGATAGCATGTCACCTGGCTGCCTTATGATGTGTCTTGATTCCTCGAATCACCACACGTAGGCTCCCTAAGATGCTTCTTACTGTCATCCGAAGGAAAGCTAGATCTGGAAGCAGAACCGCCCTGGATCATAGCTCTAGAGTCTCTCAGATTGCGCTCAACAATCAGTGCTTGGTTGACGATGGAAGTAATGGAAGTCAGCTGAAAGATGTTCACCTGTGAGCGGATCTCCCGAATGAGTCCATCCACAATCTTCCTCACCAAGAACACCCCACTCCCATCCTGGAGGGGTGTAAAACGTTGCAGCTCAGTGAAACGATAGGAATACTCCATGACAGATATAGTACCCTGCTCTAAGCTCATGAACTCTCGGGCTCAGTCGGCCCTTAGGGTCTCTGGGTAGAAGTTGTCATAGAACACACGCTGGAACTCCTCCCAATTCATAGCCAGCTGCGGACCCGCCTGTGAGATCACGTCCCACCACCTCTTGGTGGAGTCTCGGAGCATGTAGGTGGCGATCTTGACCCGCCTCTCTTGAGGCGTCTCCAGATGCTCAAAGATAGTCAGCATGGCTTCTAGCCATGACTCTACAGCCTGAGGTCCTCCCTCCCTCGAGAACGTGGGAGGATGCTGCTGCTGGAAAACCCGCGTCAAGTCTGCCATAGACGAGGCAAGAGGTGGTGATCCCTGGAAGGCCTGCATCATCCTCATTAAACCTTCCTTGAACTGCGCATCAGCACCTGCAACTGGTACGACAACCGGTGCCAAGGATGGCTCATCTGGGGGATCGACAAGAAGTCCCTAATCAGCCATATCTGGCGTCTGATCACTACCCGACGACAGACGTACGACCGGAGGACGTCTCGGAGGCATAGCTCTGAAGGATCAAAAGCACACCTTAGATCAAGAAAACAAGGATAGAGGAAACAAGATCACAAACTAGAACATGGAAGAAAAAAAAAACAAGATTGGAAAACACGACTACACGGCGTGTATAAAACTACACGGCGTGTCTACTTAAGACACTGACATGGGCGTGTACTCCTGACCTACAAGTCGCGTACACCCCAAAATACACAGCATGTTACCAACCACACAAGGAGTGTACATGAAAACTATTCCCCTGCCTGAGTCTCCTTACACAGCTAACCCACACGGTCCGACTCAACCCGAGACTACACGGCGTGTTCGAAACAAACACGGCGTGCACTATGCAAGGCTTCGGTCATCCGTGTTGTTGAGTACATGGCCGTCTACAAGGATGGACCTTACACGGCGTGATCCAAACAAGCACGACGTGCATAGGTGAAGGCGACACCGTCCAGTGTTATTCGTGACACGGCGGGGTACCCGGGCAAGACTACACGGCGTGTTCTGAACAAACACGGCGTGTGGAATGGGAGGTAACGCCAGCCCGTGTTGTTCAGGACATGGCCGGGTACCTAGAAAAGACTACACGACGTGTTCTATAAGTACACGACATGTTCTACCCAAGCCTTCCCGCCCCGTGTTGTTAGTGACACGGCTGGGTACACGGCTCTGAACTCACATGGCATGTACCAATGGTACACGGCGTGTTCCCAAAGATACTCCCACGACACCATGTTCTGCTCACACGGTCAGTGACACGGCCTGAAAACTACATGGCGTGGATCCAAAAAGTACACGCCGTGTATTTTGAGTTTTTCTGGGTAGTAGCTCAGTGACTATGCAGAATTCCATAAACAATAAAACAAGGGAAGAGATGCCAAATTCCGATCCGGGAGGGCCCATAACGCCTCATGAAACAAAATTCGGCATTCATTTTAATCAAGGAACAAAACAACAGTTTTCTAACACAACAGCAGAGAATATATCAAGCATCTATCACAACAGCATGCATAATCTACACAGAGCCTATCACAACAGCATGCAATCGCTAATGCACCCTAGATGGCATGAACAGAATGCATGACATGTGATTTCTACAAGTGCCTATATGATGCATGAGATGGAATACCCTCATCTCATCGGGTTGTGATAGAAATAGAACCAAAATATCAGAACAATAACCGCACAAGTCATGTGAATCACTCTAGTTGAAAACATATCAACCATAAAACTCAAAACCAACAAATGCGATTAACGAGGTAGTATAGCCTTTCCCTGTACAAGGGTTAGCTACTCCCGAGCACACCTTAATTCCAAGTACCGAATCTGTCCTATCCCTGGCTAAGGTCTCCAAACAGTAAAGCAAGAGAAAAGAACCCCTCTGATACCACTTTGTAACGTCCTGAGTCTGGAGCCCATCCACTGGTGCCCCATACCCGGTTCGCCACATGACCTGAAGCGTGTTTCCCCGAACGCCAGAGGCTTCCCACTAGCAGCGAGGGCCTTTGTGAGTCGGTGGGGAAACTATGCCCTCATTCGGTAAGGTATACAAGGTAAGAAACAACAATAAACAACAGAAGCAGTAAAAAACATGCATAACAACAGAAACCAAATAGCGGAAGCAATGCAGAAATATAAAAATGATGACAGTAATGCAGTAGGTACAAGTATCTATTGAAAATAGCAAACACAACAATGTGCTGGAATACAATTGAAACCAAGTGCAAAAGAAAAACAAAGAAAGCTCCTCAGCATCACGAGCCACGACTCGGTCCCATGCTCCCCATCTCCTGGTGCAGTCAAGATCCTGAAGTAGAAGGGCGGTTTCCCTTGTCTATACCTACAGCAACATAGTATGCTTGGGCCCAAAAGCATGTCCCAAACATGGTGTGAGATACAATCCTAGTAGGCAATCACCCAAATATTTGTTCATAACATCCAATGAATACATGGAAGTAATAAAACAAGAAGCAATAAACAGAAAACCGCAAACAGCTACAATCCACAGTTCTAACAAGTACATCAGCCAACAAGAAGAAGATAATAGGTAACCCTTTGGGTAGCTCTCACACTCTTTCCCATATGGTTCAACCTCTAAGTACAAGCAACCCTCTAGGAGGCACACACAGTATCACCCCTCTGGTTCAGCTACGTAATTAGGCAGACTCTCTGGGGAAGCACTCACCGTCAATTCCCCCAATAGTCTCGTATCGTGCTAAAGGCTCTCTGGGGAAGCACTCAGCGTCAATTCCCCCAGTGGCCCGTATCGTAGTTAAAGACACTCTGGAGAAGCCCTTCCGTCAATTCTCCCCTTGGTCCCACATCGTGATTAAAAAGACACTCTGGAGAATCCCTTTCGTCAATTCTCCCTTTGGTCTACTACTTTAGGTTCTCACAGTCCTGAGTATAACTAAACATGCTCAGCGCGTGTATATCGTCCAAGTAAAACTCAAGAACTAATTGGCTATTAACTAAGGCTCAATAGAAAAAGTAAATCAACAGTCCACAATACTATAACTAGGCTTGGAAAAGAAAAATGAGCACAAAAAAAATAATATAATCACAAGAAATAACCTCTACTAAAGCAATCAAGAAAAGCAGGCAAGCAACAAGGGAAAAACAAGAAACACACAATACCCCGTTCACGGGTATTGGTGGAATTTGCACATAATACTCATTGACTTTCAACAGAAGGGCACAAACCACCTTCCTCGATCCTAGGAGGTCGATATACGTGAACCTCAATGACAGATTCCCCTTAGAACGATGTAGATCTGAGAAAAAGAACAAAACATTCATCCCATGATAACATGGAAACCAGGAGGAATCAAGAAACAAGGCTAAAGCAGAAGGAAGAAATCACCGCTGTGATTCCAACACAACTGACCGTGCTCGAATTGGAGAACGGACGGCGGGGCGGTCGTCCGTCGAAGATCCGGCTGTACGGTCACTGCCGGACGGTCGAAAAATGATGAAGAAGATCGATATGGGGGTTAGACGCGACCCCGGTCTGTTTAATGAAAAAAAAGAAAGTACACGGCGTGTACTTTTGGAGTACACGGCGTGTACTTCAAATTTTCCGTACTCCGAAATAACCAGCCTCTACCTTATCCTTAAACACCGTGTGTGTGGCCCAGACATGGCCAACACACGGATTCGAGCCGGGAAAGGAGTACACGGCGTGTACTCCGAAAGTACACGGCGTGTACTTCTGAAATTTCTAGAAAATTATTTTTTTCTAAAAACCTCCAGAAAAAAGGAAAACATACATGAAAAGAGATCCGGGTTCTTACATAAGGGGTCCACATGATGTGTGGCCCAAGTCATCTTCCTGGTTGTATACTCATCAGTACATAGCTTGCTGGCTATGTAGTATTACATGGTGTGTGTCGGCCACTTCGGGCCTTCCCATGATCTCCTGGCTATGCTCGTGTACATTATCCATATGCCAATACATGGTGTGTTCATGGACATGTCCATGTCTATGTACTCTTAGGGTACATTATAGGATTCCAGCACTAAGTAACATTGTGTAAGGGCGTCCCACATAGTGTGTGATATTTAACTCACCTGAAAACCCTAGCCACCATATCATGGGGACTACACATCATGTATTATTCATATTACATGGCATGTATTTGGGATTTTCAAAGCACCCATGTAAATCCTTGAATGCCTTATAAATCCTAATTCTCTTCCAAAAATCATGCCTATTTACCACTTGAAATTGATGGAAATCTCCTTTGTCCATCAATTTCGTCCATTTGATGGTTGGAAATAGGAGTTCTGATCCTCTGCTCGAAGCCCGCATGTGCCTCTTACGCTTCCAGCCACTGAATATTGTTCCTATATCCCATATCCATGGGATTCATTACTGAAATCCCACAATCTATCTTGACCAATCCTTAATTTTTCAATCTGTTCATCTCACATGAATATATAATGAATATGGGGGCTCAATCACACTCGAACCCTCCTAGAAAGGTTAAACCGTAACCCTGTAAGCCAACATTAAAAAAAGAGAAGAATGATGAGGGAAAAGCACCATAAAAAGAGTGATAATCATCATTAGAAAAGAATTCTTAGCCAAGTATTGAAAAAAATTAATCAAGGGTGAGAAACATGGCATAAAAATAGATAATAATTTGAATAATACATTTATTCATAAATAGGGAATATGTGAAGGTTGGTAATTTCCAAGAAATCAAAGAAGATTCAAGATTCATGACCTATTAATTAAAAAGAGGGAGGAAATAAAAAATACATGCGCTACCTTGAGATTGGATCATTCATTGGTGAAGAATGCATTCACCAGTAATGGGGAAGATCTGATGCATTTTCTATCTGTCAAACCAACTCGATCCGGTCATCAGTCATCATCCATTCTCAATGCAAAAATAAATAATGGAGGAATCCTCCTATCAATGATCCCAGGGTTAAGTGGTTAACCTTGGAGATTCTTCATAACAAAATACCTATAAAGGTGATTAGATCAGAAGTATTAAATGAATTAATTAAATAATTCAATTAATTAAGCCACTTAATGTACCCACCAATGGTAGCCTCATCCAAACATCTAGTGTCGACCAACTTTTGGTTGTGCCAAGGGTAAAACCCATTTTCTAAATTCAACCAAGGTCTTAGATTTTTGGATTTGAGACATCAATAAAAATATATGTCATTATTTTTAAATGAATACATATGTGTGATATAAAATATACTTAATATTATTATAAAATTTATTTCGGGCTCACTAGTTCTCAAAATCATATTCCATCACAGTTATTAGATATGAAAATATTGCAATGTATTGCAAGGAAAAACAATGTCTCTACATTATTCCACCCATCAATTTTTTCCCCAAAAGCACAAACTAATAAAAAAGGCGGGGGCAATGATCTTGTATCTAGATATCCCACTCCAAGGAGCTCTCCTGCATACTCCCAAGCTGCCACGACACATGAAACAAGGGAGTGGTCTTCCCACACAGGAACCTCTCCTACCAAACCTTGATCGCCATTAGGTAGTTCTGGAATGTGTATATATCCTTAATATTCATATCTCCATAGTCAATAATGTGCATAAGATCATTCACATATCTCCTCAGATGTGGCACATGGATGGTTTCATGCACCCACACTAACTATGGGGGTAAGATGAGGAAGTAAGCAACCTCTTTGACCCTATGAAAGTTCTAAAAAGACCCATTGAACCTTGGGGATAAATTACCTCTCCATCTGAATCTCCTCAATCCTCATCACGAGGATAATTTAAGGAAAATGTGGTTTCCCTTCTCAAAATCCTAGGGCATATGATGTTGATTTAAAATATATATCTAACTACTCTGAGAAATCCTCATCAACTCACAAATCACCAAGATCTTCTCCATCATTTCCGACACCATATCCTGGCTTGAAAAGAGATACCTCACTAATATTAGTCCAAAATAAGGTTGGCATGACGGGTCTCCTGTATAGGTCCTTTAAAGGTTCCATGCTGATAGTAGAGTAATTTCTATTATTATGAGAAAACTTTAGTAAAGTTAAGTGATTATCTCAACTCTCGTCGAAGTCAAATACACAATCCATCTTCATATCCTCTAGGATCTGAATATTGTTATTGGTTTTCCCATCTGTTTAGGAGATAAAAACTATACTCAACCTCAACTGGGACCTAAATTCCGCCTACAAGCCTCTCCATAGCTATGAAATGAACCAAATTTCAAAGTTAAAGATAGTCAAGGGAAACCCATGAAGGAATACAATCATTTTCATCTAAAACCGCCCTAAAACCCCCCATAGAACTTTGTTCTGTGATAGTAAGGAAGTGAATTGACTTGCTAAGTTGGTCAACTATCATCCAAAAAACATCATGTATTCTTACTATCTATGGAATCCCTATCACGATGTTTATAGATATGCCATCTCATTTCCACTTATGAATCTCAAGAGGGTGAAACAAACCTACAAGAACATGGTGCTTATCCTTCACATGATGACATGTAGGACACTTAGAGATGAACTCGGTCGTGATCCACCTCATGCCAACCCATAAAAAATACCATTGAAGGTCCCTATAAATCTTTCATACACCAGGATGTACAATAAATGGTGAAGTGAGAATCTCCCATATAAACTCATATCACATCATGAATGGAACCACCATCCTTCATTGGAAAAGGTTGAGATGATTTCCTCATTTAGAGAATCAATCTGAGGAATCTCCCAAGGATATCTAGTCACATAGGACCTCATAGTTAATGCCTCCCAACTGATCCACCCTCACATGCTATAGAAGAAGAGTTTTCAAAAACATTCACTAAGAAAAGCCTCACCCACCTCCCCTACCAGGGTCAACTGTATGGAAGACAACTACTTAGATGCCTCCTACATTAGGAGAGAACAAGACTTATTACTAAGGGACTATTACACCACATTGACCTTTATAAGAGTATATATTATATTAAACACATAATCATATAGGAATTCCAAACAACACCTCTATATTATGTTTAGGAAAATCTACATTAATACAAACCCGAGACTCTGATGGTCGGATCAAATAGCAAAGCACTCTCCTAGATGACAGTGCCTCTATATCCTTAGATAAAAGACAACCACAACCAAATCTAGGTCCTAGTTAACATTATTATACCCATGGGGTCTCAACTACCTTGACCTATATGTGATCACTTCCTACATCTACATCAATATGCAACCAATCCCATAGCCAAAGGAATCTAAATAAACTACATACTCCAAATCTACCTTTGGTAATCTCAAAATAGGAGCACTCTCCAGCCTTATCCCCAACTCTTAAAAGTATCTCTAGCACTACTCATTCTAGGTAAATGGCATCCATTTCTACATTAGGTTAGTCAGAGGGGTTGTAATCCTAGATAATTCTTCCATTAACCTCCTATAGTATCTTTCTAAGATAAGAAAACCCCGCACCTACGACACGCTTTTGGGTAGATCCCAAGAAACCAATACATCAATTTTCACTAGGTCCACAACTGATCCATGATCATAAAAGATATACCCCAAAAAGTGAACCTCATGGATCCATAACTTGAACTTCAAGAGATTACAGAAATACTCATGCTCTTGAAGAAAGTCTTGGACCATCCTCAGGTGTTTTACATGCTCTTCCTATGACAAAAAGTAGAAGAGTATGTCATCAATGCAGATAATAACATATTTTCCAGATTATTGTTGGATAAATCAGTTTATAATAGTTATAAACAAATTGGGGGAATTATTCATTAAAAAATTGCATTACTAGGAACTCATAGTGTCCGTAGGGACATCAAAATTCCAACTTTGAAATATAAGCCTCGTGAACCCTCAAATGGTGGTAGCTGGACTTGAGATTGATCTTCGAGAACCATCTTGTGCCTTAAAATTGATCAAAGTTGTCATCAATACCCTATAAGAGGTACATGTTATTTATTATGGCCATGTTTTGGTGATGATATTCAATATAAAACCACAAGAACCAGTTTTACTTTTCATGAAAACACCGAAGATTCCCAGGGGGACACACTAGGTCTAATAAAAACCTTCCACTAAAGGTCCCCCAACTACACCCATAGCTCTCGAAGCTCAGTAGGGGCTATATGATATGCCGAAGAATATATCGGAGTTGTCTTGGGGTGAAAGTCAATGAAAAACTCCATCTCCTACCATAGAGGTAGTCCACAAACATACTTGGGGAAGACATCCATATAATCCTCCACCACTGAAGGAGCCCAAATCCCTGAAGTGCCTGCCATGTTAAGGTATATACTTTACAATTGATGGTTAATGGGTTGAAACATACTTATTGTAATTCCCATTCCTTACACCACGATATCTCTCTCACCCATAAAGGATAATATTGTCCCATCTATTTGAAAGAATCTAACTTGTCAACAGTGAAATTCAATCTAGACTCATAACATAGAAATTTAGTTCATAACCCATTTGAAAAAATATGGTCTCATTGTGATGACCAATAGGTCCCTTGAGAAACTCTCTATACCAAGTGATAACTCACACAATCAGTAGATATATGATATTGTAGAAGTGTTCCTTGTAGGAACCTCAAGGATAAGTAGATGGTCTAGTGTCTCTACTGGGTGACCCAACTCTCACAATAGGAGTAAGGAGGCTAAGGAATGACTCACACCTATGTATACTTGTATTAAAGAAAGATTAGAATATACACAGATCATACCTATAATCATGTCATGAGTTTTTGAGTCATAATCCACTAGAGACAGTAGCTTCTCATGGTCCCGAACACCAATTCCCTAAGCTCGGAGTGGCCCTCTTGGAGGTGGTGGTGGAAGAAAATCATAACATATTACACCACTAGAAGATCCTTATATTCGATCCAAACCTAATCCTATTCCATATCCACCTCCCTAGGGTCCGACCTAGCCATACTTAGGTGAACCATGGTCATGAAGCTGTCCATGTCACGTAGGTCTATCTACTATCTTACTATCCTCCTTAGCATGTCAGGTATAAAAATCATGTTCTATGTGACCAAACCCATCAGAAGCATAACAATGCCCCTCCATGGGCTACCCTGGTCATATATGAGGTGCCTATGCAATGTGATAATGTGCCTCAGTCTAGACATGAGGGGATATTCAATGCTAATACCCTGCTGAGTGGTGCTTGCTAGCTGCTGCAGATGACTCAACCTTAAGATTCCCACTACGATCTCTAGATGTATATAATCCCTCATATAGGAAGATCTTATTCACTATCACCCAGTCTTGTACTCCAACATATATGGGAATTCATAGGGGTACCACACTAGAATATACATCACTATCGAGACCCTACTCAAACATCCATCCCAGAGGTGACCATATCGAATCATGTCGAGCGAGTACCATGTAAGGTCAGTAAACCTCATAGCATACTCAGTAACTATATTATATCCTACTACATCAGAAATAGCTCTTGAATCTGAACTAAATGAACACACAAGGGATTATACTCCTCAAAAAATAGATGCTAAAATATAGACTATGAGAGTGACGACCCATCATGCATCCCTGTGACTAAACATCAACAAAGACCTACTTCTCTGTAGAAATGACTTTCTGTCAATGAAACCATATGATCATTCAGGATCCACACAAGTCTAAAAAACTGAATCACTAACTCAAGTCAATCCTCCGCTGCCTGTGGATTTTCCTCCCCATGGAACCTCAATGGCCTCTTGTGATGGAACTCGTAGAGTACACTAAATCTATGGTCATCCTTAGACTTCTATGCTAGTACAATAATTATCTCGATAGGTTGGCATGATTATACCTACTCACATGGAGGAAAAATCTCATGTGATAGAGCTTTAACTGAGGTCCCATCACTCATTGAATAATCATCACAATCCAAGATCAATATCTTAGATGACTGTCTTTGAGTAGGTATCCGGAGAATTTAATCAATATATACCATATTTAGATGAAAATATATATATGAGGAGATGAATCAAGAAGGATAGTAAAAAGGACATAATCCTATATGATGCATGTACCAAATTTCCATGCATCCAATGTATTAGTATGTCGATTTAAAAAGTATTTAGTTAGAGTCATGGTGAATGATACATTTTTTACCACACTAAAACTGGGTTACCTAGCCTTAATGTTGCACTCGATCCACTTTGACCACATTAAACTAATATCCCAACCAAACCTCATAAGGGGACAAAACACCAAACACTTTTCCAAGGTCACACCACTTAAGATACCAATAAGTCATAACCCAACCCACTAGGGCCTACCTGGTTGGTGTAAGACTAATCCAAAATTACCTCCAAGCCCACCTTTATAGGCCAAGGGCTGGTTACCAACAACAAAAGTCATAATTAATATGGGAAACCATTACTAAATAACTTTTATGCATGAACACAACCATATCCATTCAGAAGTGAATACGAATATTAATAATAGTTAGCAATATATAGAGTAAAACCATACAAGTAATAACCTCTAAAAAAATGATTGAAATAGTGAAATATGAAAAGAAAATGGGACAATTACAAGCCGGACTAGAAAAGATGTTCCAACCTAATAATATTTTGAAATGAAATTCTGAGAGAGTCTGGTTCTGGATCTTTATGCTCCAACCACCATATGTGGTCAAATTCCCCATGGAATTTCTATGCTCATTTGAAATCACCGCCAACCAATCCATCTTCTGAATAAGAAACAACACATGTGGGAAAATCCCATGCAAGTGTGAGTATATACATTCCTAGTAGGATTCCGAGATAACTGGAAGAGGGGTAATTAGAGACATGATAGAAGTAGTCATCTCATCCCCAACGAATGTGGGAATCCAAATCCAAATATATATATATATATAAATACTCATAATGGAAACATAGAAAATAGAGAAATGTGATCTCTATCTCACATCCCAACTTAGGAAAATAGTCTACCAATAGTTATAAAGGCCCATCAACGATTCCTAACATATCATGTGTCTTTCTGAAGTAGTAATCGTATGGAAATCTCAAAACTCACCACTGGGTTTTACATTCGAGGGGGAAGAATATCCATATAGAGAAACCGTGACCTATTACATTAGGGTGTTACCACTTAGTATGTAGAGGAATTAAACCCCAGTACACCATGGGGTACCACTCATTTGGTATAGTACCCACTCCCTAATTCGTAGGGGGGGGGGGGGGTACCACTCAGTAGGTAGATAGAGAAACCACACCCTAGTACATTATGGGAGTACCAATTAGTGGGTAGAGTAACCACATCCTAGTTATCCGGGGGTACCACCCAGTAGATAGAGGACCTATATCCTAGATCGCCAAGGGGGTAACACCCTAGTCTCTCTATGATGATCCTTCCTGATCAACATCCTTGTCGAGTGTATCATAAACAAGTGTCATGATAATAACATCTCACATTGTATCTTACAAGATACTACAAAGGACACCATCATGATTTACATAGAAAAGTGCTCAGGATATGCTAATCACAGGTCAAAATCAAAGTCCAAACAAAGGAGATATGAGAGGTAGATGTTGTTGAGAGAAATACATGGCGTCTAAGTGGCCCAAACAACCTATGGACTGAATCCTTTTCCTAGGTGTTTTCTCTCCATTAAATGGCTAATTATCTATGTAGTATTATATGATGTGTAAGGGTACAATATGACATGTCTTGACCACCCAAGGCATTCTAGTGCTCTCTTGGATGTGTCCATGTACACTGGCCATGTGTCTGGAAGTGTCTATGTCCATGTACTCCTAGAGTACATGTTGGACTACCAGCACCGAGTCACAAAGTGTGTGGGGTCCCACAAAATGTGTTATATTTAACTCACTAAAAAATCCTAGCTGTTGTAACCATGGGACTACACACCATGTGTTCTTCAGGATATATGGTTGTAGTAGGGTTTTTCACAGAACCTGCATAAATCCTCACATGTCAAAAAATCCTATTTCTATACTACAAATAATCCATTTTCACCACTCAAAATCAGTGGTAAAATCCTCTATTCATCCATTCTAACCCTCTGGTGGCTAAAAATTGGAGTTTTAATCTTCTGCTCAAAGCCCGCACGCGCCTAGTGTGCTTTCCATCACTTCCACTTAGTCCCAGATCCCAGATCCATGGGATTCCTCTCCCAAATCCAGAAATCTATCTTGAACCATCCTTGATTTTCCCAACCATTAAACTCATGTGAATCTTCTGTGAATCTGGGGGTTCGATCATGCTCGAGCCCACCTAGCAAGGTAGAACTCTGACCCCATAGGCCAACGACGAAGAATGCGAAGAATGATAGGGGAAAAATCCATAAAATGGGTGATAATAATAATTGGACATGTTTTATCATCCTAATATTGAAAGTGAGGAATATTGGGCGAGTCTCATGAGATAATAATTGTTAATAAATTGAATAAGAAATTTATTCATCAATGGGGTTCATGCAATGATTTTCAATTGCCAAGAAATGAAAGTAGATTCAAGATTCATGATTAATTAATTAAAAATTGGGGAAAAACCATGAAAATATCTTTCCTACCTAATGATTAGACTTTTAATTATTGAATAACACATTCTCCAGTGATAGGGATGATCTGTTGGGTTTTTTTGTCAAACCAACTTGATCTGGTCACCAATCATTGTCCGATCTCAATATGCCGATGAAGAAAGGTGGAATCCTCCCCTCAATGATTCTAGGGTTATGAGGATAACCCTAGATATTCTCTATATTATTATACTTATATAGGATATTATATATTTGGTATTAGATTTATTAATTAAATAATTCAATTTATTAATTAACTTTATGTACCCACCAATGGGTGCCTCATCCTAATGTCTGGCACCACCCAACCTTAGGTCACACCTAGGCTAAACCCCATTCTCTAGATTCAATCGTGGTCTCAAATATTTTATTTGAGAATATATTCAGAATATATTTTATTATTTATGAAAAATAGCATGCCCATGATATTAAATATATTAAATATATTTATAAAATTAATTCTAGGCTCATTTGGACTTAGAATCGCACAACGTCTCAACGCATGACTCTAAAAATATTTCATAAAATATTTCAAATTCTTAGAAGAAAAAAACAGAGTCTCTAAAAATAATGTTTATTTATTAAATACAAATTTTTTACATAAAATCAGTATTACATACCAATGATTATATATTTTCCTTATTTCATAGCCAAATTAGAGAGAAAAATTAACATTAGTTGTACCCGATGAAAAAATAATATCAGTGGTCTTGAAGCATCCAAATTAGTATATCCCTATCATAGGAATTTGTTTTAGCTTATCGAGAAGAAAGAATTAATTTGTAGCTGGAGTTTTTAAAATATAGAATGATAAAGAATCAAAGGGAAGAAATAACACGACACCATATACAACATAACGAACCCCCACCCCCACTAGCTTGGAAGTGAGCAATTCCCCTCAAAGGGTTGTCTTAGAAGAGGTAATCAATATTGGCATAATTGTTTTTGTGAAATGTGAATCAAGAAGAAACTTATGACTTTCCTATATTGATATTATACTGGATGAAAATGATTGTGATTTATATCTATCAACACCCCCCATCTCCCTGTTGTGAGGGGTACCATGTCAATATGAAAGGAGTTATTCTACCCAAAAAAATTCTAATAGGTCATATGAGAGTGGGTATTCACGTAGCTCTTAAGCCATGCACCAAGATAAATATTCTAGAGGATGTGATATAATTGAGAAAGATATTGGATCATTAGTATCATGGCCATTAGATATTTTCAAAATACATGTCGACAAGGAGGTATTCATTTCAAATTTATTTCTTATTCAAAACCTTTAAAAATTAATGAAAAAAGAAAGAACCATTGAATGTTATTAAATATGGACAAAGGGAAGGGGGTGAAATGGAAGGTCGAATCAAAATTATCTAAAATATTAACCAAAAAATTGATAAGAACCTTTAAAAGTACATTTAACCCTCCCATTCAACATCTACATTTACTAACATTACAGGTTTATGCAGATACAACATTCAAAAGTGGTGATATGACCACAATTGATTTTCAAAAATAGAGATATGGAGAGGCCATTACAGACTATATGGTCTTGAGAATGTAAATTAAATCCTTAATCATTAATGGATAGGAGTCTCAATTGTATATATACACATAAGGTATTTTTCATGGTTTGTTTTTTCCAATAGATGACCTACTATGATAATTATGGATAAATATTATTCATAATTTTTTTCAGGCATATATATCAATATAATATGAAGGGAAAACCATGTGAATAGAAATTTGTACTCATTATTCCACACATAACTTATACACAACTATTCTTATGGGAAACAAAGAAAATGAGTTAATAGTGGTCAAAATGGCCACAATGTTTGAATGAAAACATACAGACGATAGACACTTATTAATACCCATGATAAAGGGGTAAAATTTTATAATTTAAGTATATAAAATATGTTTGTCAGAGTAGAGTACTAAAGAGGGGGTGAATTGAGTGTCTATAAAAATTTTTGTTTGAAAAGTTTTCTTAAAATATTTCCCAATAAAAATAAATACATCCTAGTTAATCAGAGTAATACGGTGATGAATGTTTTATTATTCATATAACTTCTTAGAAGATTAATTAATTCTCAGTAATCTCAATATCAGTTATTGATATTACTTTTGAAGCTATTCTAATAAGGCAAACCAATTATAAATTTTGTCAAAGATTAACTATCAACGTAAATCTAGTGATTTCTGAATTATACAGTAATACAAAGAAAATTAAATTAAACAACACAGCGAATATAAAATAAGTACATCAGTCTCAAGATGAGACCTAGTCCACTCCACTTGGTGATCACCTTCCACCATGTAGTTTATATTAATAAACATGATCTATACCCAGGATTGGGGTAAACAACAGTGCACAAAACTATCCAAGTCACACAACCTCTTTCATAGTTCTTGAAGAACCTTGGTGGTGTTTTGTTTTGACAAAGTTTTGTATTTGTTGACAACAAATCTTTTTTTGAAGTTTTTTTTGAGTTACAGAAAGTTGAAGTTTCTGGTTTCTGAAGTTTTTCTTAAAGAGGATGTTGTTAAAGAATAAGAAGTCAGAAGTTAAGAAAGTGTCTCAAAATTTCTTAACTGAATCATACTATGATTTTCTAATCGTAAAGTTTTCAGAAATAATGAAAAGTTTCATGATAAAAGCTGTTGAAGAAATGAAGAAGTGGTTTGACGTTTTTCACTAAGAAAAATTATGAGAAAAATTTAGAACCTTTTTTTATGAACCTAAAAACCAGAACCTATTTTCGGAACCTGATTCCTGAGAAAACCAGAACCAGATTTCGGAACCTGATTCCTGAGAAAACCAGAACCTGCTTTCAGAACCTGATTTTTGAGAAAACTAGAACTTGGTTTCAGAACCTTAAAACTAGAACCTATTTTCAGAACCTGATTCATGAGGAAATGAGAACCTGTTTCCAGAAACTGATTACTGAGAAAACCAGAACCTGGAATCTGAACCTGAAAACCAGAACCTATTTTCAGAACCTGATTGATGAGAAAACCAGAAACTGACATCTGAGTAATTTGGAATCTGATTTCTGAATAATTTGGAACCTGATTTCTGAGTAATTAAGAACCTGATTTCTGAAAAATTCACAACCTAATTTCTGATTAATTCAGAAACTGAATTCTAAACAATTCAGAACCTGATTTTTACAGAATTCAGAACCTGATTTCAACACACTTTGTAACATAATTTATGAGTAATTCAGAACCTGATTTCTGAACAATTTGGAACCTGAATTCTGAGCAATTTAGAACCTAATTTCTGAACACTTCAGAACCTAATTTCTGAGTAATTCAGAACCTAATTTCTGAACAATTCAAAACCTGATTTTTGCATAATTTAGAACCTGATTTCTACACAATTTAGAACTTGATTTTTGAGTAATTTAGAACCCAATTTATACACAATTCATTACCTGATTTCTTTATAATTTAGAACCTGATTTTTGAATAATTAAGAACCTAATTTCCACATAATTCGGAAATTAATTTTTGAACAATTAAAAACTTGATTTCTGAGCATGTTTTTGCAAAAATTAGAACAAAGATCCATCTTTATCATTATCAGAAAGATATGAAGAGTTCAAGAAGGAAAACCTGAATTTCAACTTTGCGTAAATCTCAGAGAAATTTAAGGATATTTGAAGAAGTAAATGATTGAAGATTAAATGCGAGTGATTTGTGGAGTTTTTGACATTTGAGGAAGTGGGAAAAATTTTCAAGATTCCCACATTTGTTTTCTAAGTTGTCGATAAATATGTTCTCAGATCAGTCCGGCATTTAAAAGCATTACACACGCAGAAAATGCGGAGTGCTAGATAATTCAAAGTGAAAAGTTTCACCATCTTGAAGAATTTTGTTTGAGTGCTTGAGAAGAATATAATCAAAATCATATTACCATGCTAAGAAGATCAGAACTATATTGAAAAAGTTTTCTTTAGTTTTTAGCATAAGGAAATCAGAACCATTATTACATTGCTGAGAAGACTGATTTTAGAAAATCGGATTCAAGAAAACCAGACTGAAGATTCAGAGTGGGGATTTGTGGAGAAGCTTCAACAAAGTTCTTGTTCTTGTGTTTGGCTCATTTTCTCTTTAGGAAAACATTGTAAACTAATGGGATTCAGTATAATCTTTCTTATCAAGATATATAAGGTGTCTAATGGGAGTTGGAACAAGTTTTATTCATTTCTTTATTATAGTGTATTTCCATAGACCCTGGGGAGTCGCTATGGAAAGGATGTAGGTTCTTTTATTGAGACCGAACCTTGTATATCTTGTGTGCCTTTCATTCTTTACCTTTCTTAAATTCTTGAGTTTCTTCAAAAAGGTTGATAAGGAAATAAATCTTAATAAGTTGCAAGGGTTAAGTTTCATAATGTTTTGAAACTTATAAAATGTTAAACAACTGATTCAACCCCCCATTCTTAGTTGTTATTAGATCCTTGGAATTTCAAGTGGTATCTGAGGGAGGTTCCCTAGTTGAATCCTTATCATGGATAATATCAATTATGTAAATAGTATAGGAGTTCCTATATTCAATGGGAATAACTATTATGGATGAAAAAAATAAGTTTATTTCTTATCTCCTATATCTTGGATTGTAAGTTGTTGATGCTGCCACTATTGGTTTTCCCCCTATTGATAAAGATTCCCCCATGACAGTTAATGATAAAAAGAACATAAAAGTTGATGGAAAGGAAGGAAATGCCATCCTTATGTCCTTATTAGAGAATTTTTATCAAAAGGTGATGGGTCTTAAATTTTCCAAAAGTATGCAGGACAAGCTTGAGAGTGTTTTTGAAGGGAATACTAATGTTAAGGAAGAAAAACTACAGATTTGGGATAGTAAGTATGAATATATCATAATGAGAGATGAAGAAACAATGGATGAATACTTCACTAGAGTGAATGAATTTTTTTGCAACATCAGGAGGTTTAGAGATGTTTTGTAAGACTCAACAATTGTGAAGAATCTTATAAAAAATTTTCCAGACAGGTTTGATTCTAAAATTTCAGCTTTAGAAGACAAATATGATTTATCTCTTGATTAACTGCATAACATTCTTATTTCTTATGAAATGAAGAAATCTTCAATATTTAAGAAGAAGATGAAAGATGAAATGAATTTTGAAGCTATGGGAAAGATGAAAATCTAAGATGCTGATGAAGCTGATCCTTTTGAGTCCGATGATAAGGAAGATGAAGAGTTGAATGAAAAAATCAAGTCTCTCATATATAAGAACTATCAAATAGAAAGAGGAAAGTATGGAGGGAAACTTCCTATCAACTATTTTGAGTGTGGCAGAATAGGATAGTTTTCTATGAATTTCCCTAACAAGAAACTTGGAGAATATCAATATGTTTATGACGAGAATTTTCGAGGGAAGAAGTATAACAAGAATCAAAAAGAAGATAAGACCTCTAAAAAAATTCAAGAAGAATTTTTCTGGAAAGAAAAGACATAAGTTGATTATGAAGGTTGAATCAGAATTATATGACAATTATTCCTTGGAAGATGAAGGTAAAGAAAGATTTAGAACCTTCATTGAAAAAGTTGAGAAAACAGATGTTTCCTCAGAGTGTGAAGAAGGTTGTGAAGAATCTTATAGAGAATATCAGCTAAGATCTGAACTTCTTGCATATCTTGAGTAAAAAAAAATTTCAAGAAAAAAAATCACGCGATGAAGAAGAATCGTGAAGAAGTTCATGATGGAATTAAAGATGTCACCAATAAGGAAGATGAATACATTCATAAAATTTTAAGTTACAAACATAGAATTCCTGAATAGTGAAGGATGGTTGAAGATCTCAGAAAGAATATGGAAACTAAAGAAATAGAGGTCAACATGTTGAAATCAAAAGTTATTGAGTCCAAAAATTCCCTAAGGAAGATGAATGAAAATTCCAACAAAGCCACTGAGGAAAAAGCTGAGACATCCAAAATTGCTGAGAAGGCTTGCCTTGAGAATCATGTGAAATCTTATCCTATCAAAAATGATGTTTTATCTAATTTTTCTAACATTTCTGGTTATGGAAAAATTATTAGTAAATCTTGGGTGGATAAAGGATGTGAGAAGCCTATCAATCCTACAAAAGTAGAAAAGTCACTCAAAAGAAGAGATGGCCTACATCCTAATTTTTTTAGAGCTGAAAGAAGTTATCAACCTCAACAAAGTTTCAATAATGAAAGGCCATTATTTAATAGAAAATCATGATTTGAGGGCTATTGCTGGTACTATAGAATATATGGGCATAGAGCTTATAATTGTTGGCATAATTTTTCTCTTCTCGGAAGAAGGTTTGATAAAACTAGAATAAATAGTGAATGAAGAATTAGTATCATTCTGTACTCACAGAATGTCATAAAGGTGAATTCTAAAGATTTTAGAAAAATTTCAATAAAGAATCAATTTGAATGTTTGGAAGAAGTTTGTGGAATATTCGATCAGTTTGGTCATTATGCCGAAATATGTATGACACTCCTTCCAGAACAAGTTTATTATCATAAGAAAGAAAAGAAATCTGAAAATAAGAAGGTCGATTAGAGAGATTTTGTTGTTGAGACAACTTTAAAATAAAGTAAGAGGGAAAAACATGTATTCTTGATCATGTTTGTTCTTCACACATGACAGATGATTTAAAAATCTTGGAACATGTTGAAAGTCATGATGGAGGAGCAGTTATTTTTGGTAAAGATAGTTCCCTAAAAATTAAGGGAATCAGAACAGAAGGGATTGAAAAAGAGAAACTAAAATCTACGGACATCTTGCTTGTTGATGGGCTAAAACATAACTTACTTAGTGTAAGTCAACTTTTTGATGATCGAAAAGAAGTTATCTTCAGAAAGGATTCTTGTATCATCAAAAGGGTGAAAAATGGAAAAGTGATTACAAAAAGAGAAAGAACCAATAGGAATCCCCTTAAAATTGGAGAATCCAATAACTCTTTTATTTGAGTGCTGAAGATGAAAACAAGTTGTGGGACCGAAGACTTGGACACCTTTTGTAGAATAACATGAGAAAGATTTCTAAAGTTGATGTAGTTCATAATTTTCCATAACTGAAAAGAAGAGATGAAGATGTTTGTATTACTTACCATAAAGGAAAGATGACTAACAAAAGTCATAAAAGAGTTGAGATTCAATCTAACAAACCACCTGAGCTTATTCATTTTGATTTGTGTGTACCAATGAAACATCAATCAACAAAATGAGATTTATAATTTATCACTTTTATTGAAAATTTCAATCAGATTACAAACATCATGTTCATGAAGCTTAAGTCAGAGGCTATTGAACTGTTTAAATTCTTCAGAAAATATGTTGAGAAAGAATTGGGGGTTTCCATAATGAATATGAGAACCGAAAATGGTAATGAATTCAAAAGAAATTATTTTGAAGCTTATCAAAGGAAGCATAATATCAAACATCAGTTTAGTGCTCCATATACTCCACAAAAAAATGGAGTATCAGAAGGAAATAATAGAATCCTAGTAAAAATGAGAAGAAGTATGTTATCGAAATACAAAATTTCAAAATTCTTTTGGAGAGAATCTATTAGTACTGCTGTACATGTTCAAAATAGATTCTTGTTGGGACCATCAACCAACATGACTCTCTATGAGATGTGGTATAACAAAAAACATTCATTGGAATACTTCAATGTTTTTGGAATTCCATGCTTCCTCAAAATGAAAAATCCAGACTTAGGAAAGTTTGATGAGAAAGCCAGAGAAGGAATATTTATGGATTATTCACCAAATGGAAGAAGTTTCAAATGCTAGAACAAACATTTATAGAAGTTGGGGGACTCAAATGATGTTAAGGTAATTGAAAATCCAAGTTCTTTTACAAAATATGTTAAGAATACCGAGGAAGATAAATCAGATAATCCTCACAAAAGTGAAAGTGACATAGACGAGCCACATGGGGAAGAAAGTGATGCTGGGAAAGGAAATGTAAGTTTTCATACCTTACGAAAACATGTTGAATCTAAAAATATTATTGGGAATCAGAAGGCTCCAGTTAAAACAAGAAGGAAGTTGAGATTATAAAATCAAACTTCACTTATCTCAAAAGACGAACCAGAATCAGTTTCAGAATCTATTTAACATAACGAATTGGTGGATACTATGAATGTATAACTGGATCAAATTGAGAAGAATGAAACATGGTAACTTATTCCAAGGCCATCAAATAAAAATGTTATTGTAACAAAGTGGGTTTACATAAATAAATTGAATGTTCATGGAGAAGATACAAGAAACAAAGCAAGGCTTGTGTGTAAAGGATATGTACAGGTGGAAGGTGTGGATTTTGATGAAACTTTTTTCCCTATTGCAAGGTTGGAAATAATTAGAATGTTTTTTGTAGTGGATAATCATCAGAATTATGTGGATTATTAGATGGATGTAAAATCATCTTTCATAAATGGTGAAATTGAGGAAGAAGTTTACATTAAATAACATTGTGGGTTTTTACATGATAATGATGAAAACAAAGTTTCCAAATTGAATAAAGCATTGTATGGGCTGAAACAAGCTCCATGAGAATGGTATTTGAAGCTTGAAAATTCTTTGAGCATGATGATCTTTTCTAAAGGAATGGTTGATAGCAACATGTATGTTAAAGATGTTGACTCCAGAACAGTAATTGTAATAGTTTATGTGGATGATATAATTTTTTCATGGAGATGAAGAAAAGGTTTATGAAGAGTTTACTAAAGAGATGAAGAATTTTTTTGAAATGTCAATGTTGGGAGAATTAACTTTCTTCCTTGGATTACAAGTTCAACAACAAGAAAACTACATTTTCTTATCCCAAGAAAAGTATGCCAAGGAATTGTTAAAGATGTTTGGTATGGAATAATAAAAAGAAAGTTTCAAATCCAATATCAGTGAGCACAAAGTTAAGAAAAGATGAAACATGGAAAAGTGTGAATCAGAAAGACTTTCAAAAGATGATTGGAATTCTTCTCTATCTTATAGCTTCAAGGCCTGATATTGCTTATGATGTGACTTTATGTTATCGGTATCAAAGTAATCCAAAAGAATCACACATGTTGAAAGCTAAGAAGATTATGATATATGTCAAAGGAACAACTTCAAAAGGGTTGTTATACAAGAGAAATAATGAGATGAAGTTTCATGGTTATAATAATGCTGATTGGGTTGGTGATTGTAATGATAGAAAATCAACATCAGGAAGAACATTTTTCTTAGGGGAATGTTGTGTGAGTTGGCACAGTAAGAAAAAATGTTCAGTAACATTAAGCATGACTGAATCTGAATATATTATAGATTCTTAGGCTTGTACTCAAATGATGTGGATGAAGGTTCAGCTAGAAGATTTGAAAGTGAAAGTTTCTAAACCCTTGAAGATACTCTATGATAATCAAAGTGCCATTGATCTTCCTAAGAATCCTGTTCAACATTCAAGATCAAAGCACATTGATATAAAGTATCACTTTTTAAAAGAGAAAGCTACCATTGGAGATTTCTAGATGGAATATATTTCAATAAGGTATTAGATTGCTGATATTTTTACAAAAGCAATGTCAAAGGAATGTTTTGTTGAACTGAGTCTACAACTCCATGTTCATCCTCCTCCCGTAACATCCAAAAACTCATAATGAAGTTCCCCCACCGTGCTTTGGATTATGTTGACAAAGGGGAAGAGTAAGTAACAATGTTTAAATGGATTTATTTTATGAATCTGATGCTATGGTTATCATATAATGGAAGAGAGAGAAAGAAAAATGAGAGAGGAAAATAAAAGTGAGAAATAGAAAGATAAAAGTTGAGGGGGATTTTCAGTAAGGTGAAGTTTATCCTTAATGGCTGAAAAATATTCTTGTCACTGAGGGATGGAAATCCTTCAAAAACATTACTTTATCTAGTAGTGTGGTGTCATTACTCTCTCTTTTTGAGAAAGGTTATGTTTTGGTAATGTTCAAGACCATGAGATGCGAAATTTTTTAGAGGTGAAAATTTGTTAACAAGGGTTGCCATCAAATCCAAAGGGGGAGATTGAAGAACCTTTATGGTGTTTTTTTGACAATGTTTTGTATTTGTTGACAACTAATATTTTGGTTGATGTTTTTTTTAATTTACAGAAAGTTGAAGTTGCTAGTTACTGAAGTTTTTCGTAAAGATGATGTTGTTAAAGAATAAGAAGACATAAGTTAAGAAAGTGTCTCAAAATTTCTTAACCAAATCAGACGATGCTTTCCTAATATTAATGTTATCATAAATCATGAAAAGTTTCATGATAAAATATATTGAAGAAATGGTGAAGAGGATTGACATTTTTCACTAAGAAAAATTATGAGAAAAATTCAGATTCTTTTTTTCTGAACCTGAAAACCAGAACCTCTTTTCAGAACATGATTCCTAAGTAAACTAGAACCAGTTTTCGGAACCTGATTCCTGAGAAAACCAAAACCTGTTTTTGGAACCTGATTCCTGAGAAAACCAGAACCTGGTTTCTGAACCGAAAAACCAGAACCTATTTTCAGAACCTGATTGCAGAAAAAACCAGAACCTGTTTTTGGAACCTAATTCTTGAGAAAACTAGAATCTGGTTTCTAAACATAGAAACCAGAATCTATTTTCGGAACCTGATTCCTGAGAAAATCAGAACCTGATATCTAATTAATTCGGAACCTTATTTCGGAACAATTCAGAACCATATTTTTGAGTAATTTGGAACCTTATTTCTAAACAATTTGGAACCTGATTTCTGAGTAATTCAGAAACTGATTTCTGAATAATTCAGAACCTGATTACTGCATAATTCATAACCTGATTTATGCTCTATTCAGAACGTTTTTTCTGAGTAATTCGGAACCTGATTTATGAACAATTTGGAACATGATTTATGAGCAATTTAGAACCTGATTTCAAAAAAATTCAGAACCTCATTTCTACATAATTCAGAACCATATTTCTGCACATTTTGAAACCTGATTTCTGAGTAATTCAGAACCTAATTTCTAAACTATTCAGAACCTCATTTCACCATAATTCAGAACCTAATTTTTGAAAAATTTGGTACCTGATTTTTGCATAATTTGGAAATTTATTTCTACACAATTCGGAACTAGATTTTAAAGCATGTTTCTGAGAAAATCATAACCAAGATCCATCTTTATCATTTTGATAAACATATGAAGAGTTCAAGAAGGAAGACTTGAATTTCAACTTTTTGTAAATCTCAGAGAAATTTAAGATGAATTGAAGAAGTCAAAGATTAAAGATTAAATGGGAGAGAATTGTGGAGTTTTTGAGATTTTAGGAAGTGGGAAACATTTTCAAGATTCATGCCATTGTTTTCTGAGTTGCCTATAAATATGTTCTTAGATCATTTGCTCATTTAAAAACTTTACACATGCAGAAATGGAGGAGGGCTGTAGAATTCAAAGTGAAAATTTCCTACCATATTGAATAATTTTTTTTGAGTGTTTGAGAAGAAGAGAATCAGAATCATCTAACCTTTATAAGAAGACTAGAACTTTCTTGAAGTAGTTTTCTTGAGTTTTTAGCAGAAGGAAATCAGAACCATTATTACCTTTTTGAGAAGACCAGTTTCAGAAAATCTGATTCAGGAAAACTAGACTTAAGATTAAGAGTGAGAATTTGTGGAGAAACTTCAATAAAGTTCTTGTTGTTGTGTTTGGATCATTTGTTTTTAAGAAAAACTTGTAAACTTATAAGAGTTAGTATAATCTTTTCTATCGGGAGATAGAAGGTGTCTAAGAGAAGTTGTCACAATTTGTATTCACTTCTTTATTATAGTGTATTTCCACAGACCCACAGGAGTGGATATGGAAAGGACGTAGGTTCTCTTATTGAGGCTGGACCCTCTATATCTTGTGTTCCTTTCTTTATTTACCTTTCATGCATGCGGGAGTTTCTTGATAAAGGTTGATAAGGAAATAAGTCTTAATAGGTTGCAAGGGTTAAGTTTCTTAATGTTTTGAAACGTATAAAAATTTAAACATTTGATTGAACCGCCCTTATCAGTGGTTATTTGATACTTGTAACTTCATTTCTTCATGGGTATGAACTACCAGGTCACACAGGGACCTCTTCCACACTTATCCATGGGAGTAAACAAGTGTAAAAAAAGATATGAGATGAAGGATATCTTGTATCCTTCAGTTTAGTGTTGAAGACAGTGTGTATTTTAATACACACACACACACACTGCTAGAAAGATAAAAACAATACACATTAGAGAAAATATTATGAGATAAGGTTAGAAGTGCTCTAAGTGTTATTCTAAGAAGCTCTGGACTTCTAGGATGAAACCGATGCAAGAATCAAGTCCTCTTGCAAGAAATAGAGTATCACAAGTCTGGTGCTATGTTTTCCAGTTAGATCTTTCTCATGTTCTCTATGTAGTTTTTATTGAGAAGATGTTCTTGACTCTAATATATGGTATCATAGATTTTTGGATTCATGAATTTTTCGTGTGTTCTTCAGACGTATCTTGTTTCACTTGTCAGTTCATTTCACTTGAATGCTCACACTTCTGCTACTCTTATACTTCTGGTTTCAGGGCCATGCTTTTCTTTTTATTCTTGGAGTGCATGTGTTGGATCCAACATGATGAATATAATCTTCACCTCGTACCTTGTAATATCAGGTGACATGTCTACGAAGAAATATTAATTATGTAAGTGCATTTAAAATAAAAAAAATATGACTATTAGAAATTAAATTGAAAATGACAAAACAGATTAAAAAATGGTGTTGTAGTTTATCTGGAAATGGTGTCACTGGGAAATAGTGTCCCCATGAAACAATGTCTTATTCTTTTCCTTTGAGCGGTGAGACAGTTTTGATGGCATGGTTTTATGGAGACCGGGAACCGGTAGTATAGACATGGTGTTAGGATCATAGTATCTGATCATAGTGTCTGGGTCAAGGTGTTTGGTCACAGTATCTGGTCACGATGTCGGATCACGGTGTCTTGGTCACGGTGTCTCAGTCATAGTGTCTGAGTCATGGTGTCTGGGTCACAATGTCAGGGTCTTTTTCCATAAAACCAGAATCGGTGGCAGACTCACGGTTTCACAGACTTAGCCAAATATCTGTATATAGACATAAACAGTAATATTCAAAATGAATTAGACTTAATAATTTACAAAGGAAATCATTATAGACAAAAGTTAAATATAGTTTATTATAATAAAAAATGATTTATATTAATTAAGATCTTGGATTGGTTTATTTAAGGAATAAAGAAACCGACCATCTTTACACATGACTAGAAACATATTAAACAATATTTGTAGGATATATTGGATTTTTGATCATTAAAACATGATTAAAATAGGAGGAGTCCAACAATATCCCCCTTTTGATGATCACAAATCATGTGAGTGAGATATTTGTTCTTAGTGCATGTGTCTCTCCCTTAGTGTGCATTAATAGTGCATGTCTCTCCCCCTTTTGGGATTATCAAAAAGTGTAAAATGGGAAATAGGAGAAGAGGAAATAATAGGTCACAATACACTGGATGGATAAAGATGATTCATTAAAAATAGTAAGCAACAAAAAAATATCCCTATCAGAAGATACTGTTCAATTGTCTTCAGCATTGTCTATCTTCTATTTTCCCTTGGCAGCAGCATCAGAAGAAGCCACAAGAGCAGAGGTAGAAGTTGATGAAGGAAGAAAACCAACTAATAGGGGAGGAAGAGGGAGTCCTTCAAAAACAGAAGGGGCTAAGGTAGGTTTGGTGGAAGACCAAGTCAATTTTTTGTCAAAGATAACAAGTTTGATCTGACTCAGATCCTAAGAGAAAGACCTAGAGGTAGAGAAAAAGGCAATGGATGAGGAAGGAGGAAAACTAGGCCACATGGGTGAAGCTAAAAGAGCCACAATAGCAGTGATATGCACTTGATGATAAGGCCTTAATAACTTTATGAAGCCAGTAATAATATCACCACTATACTGCATCACTTTCTCAAATCCATCTTTGTTCTGCATGAAATTTTCTCCCAAAGAAGTAAAATCTTTCCTATTTTGAACTTTATTTTTTAAATATTAAGTGACATGAGATATTTTAAGATTCTTTACAAGGTACTTGAAATGGTTTTTAATATCATGCTTAGAGAAAATTATATTGAAGTAGAAATCCACCTTCTTAGTAATTTCTTCTGCAGCATCATTTGAAATCTTGGAATGAATTATTACAAAATCAAGAACTCTGTCACTATTCTTGACAACCACAGATAGAGACTCTTTGTCAAAACCACTAATTACTAATTGATGTTCTTTGTTAAGATCTGTTCTAAGTAGATCACTATCCAAGTAGGGTTGAGAAGACTATCCAGAGGTACTAGAAGTTTTAATAACGGAAGTAAGGGAATTTAGTTGATTCATAACATTTTGTAGACATCCTTTATACTCATCAGTCAATTTATTGAGACCAATAACAAGCTCACACATTTCGTGAACTATATGCTTGTTTCTTTCAACCACCTTTTAATCTAAGGAAGTTAGGTTAGGTTGAATTAGAGAGAAAACTTCTTATAGAATCTGAACACTAACATCCTAAACAGTATGATTAAGATGATCTGGTCTTGATTTCAACAGTCTATGCATATCTTCAACCATATCTCTGAGAGACTTCACTTTATCACTCAGCTGTTTGTTCTCAATTTTGACCTCTTGAATTTCATGAATCATTTTTGGATGAATCTTCCATATGATATTTTCTAAAAATAGATCAACATCTCTTCCACTTAGGTTTGTTATTTTATAAGGTTGAGAGTTTATGAGCTTTTCAAATCAATACAATAAAGTATCTCCAAAGGATTCCAAATCAACCTTACTCACTAAGGTAGAAAGATCTTGTGAAGGTTCAGGAACAGGAGCTGCGACAGACTTGGGTTCTTTTGTAGAGATAACTTCAAGAGTAGATATTGGTTTCAATTGAAACATAGTAGATAGATCTATACCTTTAACTGAGTCTTCTTGGGAATCATTCACATCAAAATAGCTAGGGAATTTATACCATGTATCTATAGTGCTTTGATCAATTGGATTAGGAATTTCAACACTTTCCAAATTACCGTGCTTCTCCCCCTCAACAAGTGCATCTCTGACAAGACTAATAGATTTAGTTCTCTAATATATTTCCAAAATTTCATCGCCAATAGCCTCACCCATTTCTTTTCTATCCAACTGAAAGGCTTTCTTCATTCATTCCTCAACAGATGGTATAATCTCAGGAATAGATTGTTCCTCTAAGTGTTCCTCAAAAGTAGATTCTTTCTCAAGATAAAGTTCTTCTTCTAAATGATTTTCTAGAATAACCTTTTCCCTTACATTAACAATAGGTTCTTCTTTAGAATAAAGTTATTCTTCTTCCAAATCAACAATTTCTTCAAGAATATATACTTCCTTCTCAATTATGACGTGAGTAATAGGTCCACTATCTTCCTTATCCATGACAGTTTCCCCTATATGTGAAACACCTTCTTCTTCTACCTCAATAGGATAGTAAAAAATTTCATCTAGTTCCAAACCAAGATTAGAGATGTTCTTAGGTCTTGAAGAATGCTCAATTGGGTTTCACTTTTCATAAACCCTGTCATTATCCTCCACCCATGATTTTCTCCACATATTCCAACTGATTTTCATTCTTTTGACTGTAACCTTTAAGATACAAAATTCATAGTCCTTAATTAATTCTTCATCCAGTCCAACAAACCCTTTAGAATGAAGCATAACAGAGATTGACCTTGAGTAAAATAAAGAGGTTGAATTTTAGGTTGTCTTTATCAACTCACACATATAAAGCATTACATACTTACATAGGTTAATCTTGTCTCCATTCTTCATAAGATGTATGAAAAATATAGACTAATACTTGAGTGTAGAAAAATATCCTTTTCTTGGAATAATTAGATTCTAAACAAACATAAACAATAGTTTGGTTTCACCATCTATCTTAGTGGTAATAGCTCTTCTCGTTGTTTTATTACTAGTCAATCTTCCCAAGGGTTTTTCTAAAACAAATATATCATTGGGAGGAGGAGGACCTCTCTGGTAGTACTCAAAAATTCTCTCATGAGTTATCCTTAGGTAAGCAGCCCATAACCTCGAAGAAAAGGTATATTTATGGCCATTGATCGAGCTTCTCACAAAAATACCATCTTCTGTATCAAATGAGAATTGAAAAAATGAAAAAACTATGCAACTAGCTTTGGTTAAATCGGTCTTATCTACTTTTTTAACCAATCCAACCATCTGTTATCTTTTAGTACTTTCATAACTAGATATTTACTTGAAAACAACCACTTAGATAAGATGTCCTTTTCTGGTACCACTATTCTGTCAACAAGGTTTGGTTTCAAAGGACCTTCGAGCACTATCTTCGGTGTATTTTTATCTTATTCTTTGATTTTCGCTTCTCAGGAGTTTATGATGATGAGAATTTCATTCTGGGAATTCAAATGAGGTTCGAGAGAGAGAGAGAGAACTGAAGGGTTGAAAGTGGGATTAAGGTTTGAGAGAAGAGAGCTCAGGAGAAGAAAAGAGTGAAAATTCTTTCGTTTTTATCATTTAGGGATATCGAGCATTGCAAATTCGAAAGCGTGGGAATGAAAAAGAATAAAATAATTAATTATAAGGATACTTGTTATAATATGTAAATAAAACAAAAATGTGTCTTTAAGGTGAGACTGGAATAGACTTTCACGGTGAGACCATAATAGGTTTTTAAAGTGAGACCATAACAGGTTTTCATAGTGAGACCATAACAGGTTTTGACGGTGACATCTCTACTGTGACTTCAAAACTGTGCGACTGTATTGTTTGAAACAGTATGTGCCAGACAGTAACTGAGAGATTGTAACTATGAGACTGTAAACATGAAACATCAAATTTTAAGTCAGTAAACTATAAAACTGTAAGAGTTAGACAATAATCTTAAGACAGTGACTTGTGAAACCATAAACTGTGAAATAGTAAGTTGTGAAACAATCCACTTACTACTTAAGTTTTATCATTCTAAATTAATGTATGATGTAATTTATTCTTTCATAATTTAATGGTTTAGTGAATATATTAGCAATCTGATATTCAGTTCCAATGAATTATAAAGTGATATTACCTTTTTGATAATGGTCTCACAAAAAGTGATGTCTTACATCAACATGTTTTGTCCTAGAGTGTGAAATATGAATTTTTGAGATGTTAATAGCACTTGTATTGTCACAATTTAGGGGTACATTCCTAAATTGATACCCATAATCTAGTAATGTGTTTTTCAATCATAAAATTTGTGCACAATAGCTACCAACAACTATTTATTCATCTTCGATAGTAGATAATTTAACCGTTTTTTGTTTCTTACTATACCATGATACTGGTGACTTGCCTAAAAAGTGAAATGTTTTAGAAGCATTATTTCTATCTAACTTACAACCACTAAAATCAACATCAGAATTGCTAACTAACTCAAATGATTGTCATCTAGGATAGAACAGTCCTAGATTGGTTTTATTCTTGAGGTATTTTAAAATTATCTTAACAACATTTAAATGAGATTCCTTAGTGTTATCTTGAAAACAAGAATACACACATACACTAAACATAATATCAGGTCGGATAACAGTTAAGTAGAGTAAGCTTCCAATCATTCCTCTGTAAGTGGTTTGATCAACATATTTTCCATCTTCATCAAAATCCAACTTACAAGTAGTACTTATTGGAGTGTCACTACTTTTAGTGCTATCCAAGACAAAACGTTTTAGAAGATCTCTATTATATTATCTTTGATTAAAAATAATACCATCAATATTTTGAAATATTTCAAATCCAAGAAATAATTTTAGTTCTCCCATTAAACTCATTTCAAATTCATTTTGCATCATTTTAGAAAATTCAATACAAAAAGAATTTTTTGAAGATCAAAAGATAATATCATATACATAAATTTGAACTACTAAAACATAATTGGAAATTTGTTTTATAAAAATGGTAGGATTAGCTATACCTTTTGTAAAACCTTTGGAAATAGGAAAATTACTTAATCTATCATACCATGCTCTTGAAGCTTGTTTTAAACCATATAAATCTTTTTATAATTTAAAAACATGATTTGGAAAATGAGGATTTGAAAAACCAGGGGGTTTCTCAAAAAAGGCATCCTCAGCTATATACCCATTTAGGAATGTACTCTTAACATCCATTTGATATTGTTTTAAGTTTAGATGGGCCACATGAACAAGAAGGATTCTGATGGCTTCAAGTCTAGCTACTGGTTCAAAGGTCTCTTCATAGCCAATTCCCTCTTCTTGACTATAGCCTTGTGCAACCAATCTTGCCTTGTTTCTAACTATGTTACCATATTTATCTACCTTATTTCTAAGCACCCACTTAGTTCCTATGGTAAATGTGTCTTTAATTCTATCAACATGTTTCCAAACTTTGTTGTTTTCAAACTGATTAAGTTCGTCTTGCATATCCATCACCTAAAATTCATCATTGATAGCATCATTAATGTTTTTAGGTTAAAATAGTGATATGAAGACATGATGTTTAACCTGATTTCTAAGAGAAGCTGTAGTTTGAGTTCCTTTATCTAAATATCCTACAACATCATCTAAAGGATGGTTCTTAAGAGTTCTCATAGCTCTAGAAAAAGAAGGACTACTGACTTTAGGTTCTTCAACAGGTTTGGGTTCATTATGACTTGAATTTGAAGAATTTATAGAACTAGAAGTTTTTACAGATTCCTTTACAGGATGGATAGAGGATTTTGAATTGGTGTCTATATTTGAAACATTATCCTATAGGTTCTCTAGAGTGTTCCTAGGCTCATGTGGATATGTCTCCTCAAACATGATAGGGAAATATTCTTCCACACATTTAGTTGTTTTTTTAAACACTTTATAGGCTTTAATAGAGATTTAATATCCTAGAAATATTCCCTCATTACTCTTAGATTCAATTTTTTTAATATTGTCCACAATATTAAGGATATAGAATTTTCAACCAAAAACTTTAAAGTATCTTACTTTGGGTTTTCTATTGTTCCATAACTCATATAAAGATCTTTTATGAATAGGTCTAATCAACCCTCTATTAATAATATTGCATGCTGTATTTACTAATTCATCCCAAAAATAAATAGGTAAGTCATATTCACTAATCATGGTTCTAGAAATCTCTTGTAAGGTTTTATTTCTTCTTTCTACAACTCCATTTTGTTGAGGTGTTCAAGGGGAAGAAAAATTATGACAATAACCATTTTGTGAACAAAAGGATTCAAACTCTTGATTTTCAAATTCATGACCATGATCACTTCTTAAGGATCTAATTCTAAGTCCACTAATATTTTCTACAGTTTCAGCATATTTGGTGAAATGAGAGAAGGCTTCACTTTTGTGATCCAAAAATAAAGTTCAAGTATATCTAGAAAAGTCATCTATAAGAACATAAACATAGTAATTCCCATTTAAACTAGAAACTCTATATAGTCCAAAAAATCCATGTGAACCGGTCCAAGAGGTTGAGAAGTTGAAAATTCTTTCTTTGTCTTGAAGGAAATTATGTGTTTCCCCTTTTGACAAGGATTACACACTTTATCATTTGGAAACTCAAGTTTTGGTAGGTCTTTGACTAAGATTTTTCTAGTTAGCTTTATAAGGGAGTGAATATTATAGTGTCCTAGTCTCCTCTTCCAAAGCCATGAATCTATGTGAAATACACTTAAACATGAAGAATTTTGAGAAACTAAAGACTCTATGTTAACAGAGTATACATTTTCATTTATTAATGCAGAAAACACTAATTCATTTTTTGAATTAAAAACATTTCAAAAGCATCATTTTCAAATTTAACATGAAATCCATTATCACATAATTTTGAAATACTAAGCAAATTATATTTCAATCCATCAACAAAAAGTACATTGGAAATAAATACTGAGCTAAAGTTACCGATTTGGCCAAGGCCAATAATTCTTCCTTTAGCATTGTCACCAAAGGTAACATGCACACCATCAATTTTTATTAAGTTCTTGAAGCACGAATAGTATCCTATCATGTGTCTTAAACACCCACTTTCCATGTATTATAAGCTTTTACAGGAGCTCTTTAAGCAATTTTCCTACAAAATAGTCAAATAAAAACAGTCGTTGGTACACATATTTTTTTGGGTCCAGCAATATTAGTGACTAGTGTTTTAGGAACCCACATCTGCCTCATGGGTTTCCTATAAGAATAATGTAAAGTGATAAAAATAAACTCTATTTGGTCCAAAAAAACTTCAAATAGTAGATAGTGTATCATAATTGGAACTAGCTAAATGTTTTTCAGAACCAGGATTAAAGCTATATGTCCTCGATTTAGAAACAAAATTAGTTCTTCAAATTTTTTTTACCAGGTTGATAGCGAATACCAGTAGTATATTTAGGATCAATCTGTTTACCTTGAATTTGTACCAAAGTATACTTACCATTAGTAAAATTTTCAAGGTCCTTTTTCAATTGCTCATTAGATAGATTTAGATCATTATTTTCTTTGAGTAATTGAACATTTTCTCCCTTTTTAAACTAATTAAATATTTAACAGTTGAGGTAAGAACATACTATTTCTTTGAAGACTTGTATTTATCTTTCAGTTCATTACATGTCTCTTCAAGCATATTACAGTACTCAAACATTTCTTATTTAGACATATTCCCAGAATCACTTTCATATTTAGAATAATAGATATTATGTACAAGATATTCCAGTGTTACCTCAAATGTGTTTTTCATTAAACACATAATGGCTTTGTTATCCTATTCATAATGTGAATATTTTATGTCACTTGAACTATCCTCAGAAGAACTCCATGTTGCTTTCATTTCCTTTTTATACTTTCTATCCTTGTACTCATATTTCTTTTTGTACTTGAGCTTGGGATAATCAGCCTTTACATATCCCTTTCTCTTATATTCATAGCATACTATCTCATCAAACTTGTCACTTCTTTTCCAATATTTATTCCATCATCCATTTTGATCATATCTCCCTTCGAAGTTAGGCTTTCTAAAAAATTTATTCTTCTTGTAAAATCTATTAAACCATCTAGTTAATTGATCCATATCCTCATAAATATCAGGTGATGTTTTTACACTACTAGAACTTTCTATAGAGACTTCTAATTTACCTTTTTCTCGGTGTTTAGAGGTGGTGGTCATAAATGAAATAGATTTTATTTTGGGTTCATCCTCCTCTTCCTTGTTGACTTTTAACCCCTCTTCATACATCATTAGTTTCCCAATGAGTTCTTTTATAGGTAACTGACACGTGCCTGTAGTGGGGTGTGGAAAAAACAAATATAACCTATGTTAAAATGTATTATAGTGGATTACCTAGGTTGTATCCAAAGAGGAGTGCACAACAATTAAGCTGTCGCCTTAAAATAGAAAGAAGTGAGGTTGCCTTTTTAAAAAAAGTTTGATTTAGAAAATAAAAGAAAGAAACTAAATAAAGTGAAGTAATTAAGTGAAAGTTTTGAAACAAATTGAAAAATTATGTGATTAAAATCAGTGATAAGAAATGGTGATCAGGTTAGGGTCAGTTTTCCAATTGTAATTCTATCACTGTTCATTTTACCCAATTCTCCTCTGCTAAATCGTTAAGAGTGAGAATCCACAATCGTTTCTTCTCACTCCCTTGGTTAATTAAAAAAATGTGAGAATAAACCTTACTAAAATATTAGGTTGTTCTAATCTCCGTCCAATGTGTAATAGAGTTGTAGAAAATACCCCTAATTATCTTAGGCAATTCCCAATTGGGTCTTGTTTATCCCAAGTAATCAAGAACATTCACTACTCCTCACACACGTACCGGTGATCACCGAGTACTTCACCACTAAGTCCTAGTCTATTCCATCGTTTATAAACCAGAAAATAGTGGAGGGAGATATTTATCATTGACCAAATATAAATGAACAACATAATCTAAAATCAGATACAATCGTATATGATAATAAAATCTATTATAGGAAATTTAAACTGATTCACAGAAGAGAAGAGGATTTTGAAACATTAAGATAAGGAACTCATGAAATAAAACATGGAAAACCTCTCCTTCCCCAATCACATAGAAGTTTACCCCACCATGTTAAGGGTAATTGTGACTAAGGGGAAAGAAGAACACATTAAAAGACTAAGAAGTGTAAAACAAAGAAAAGAAAGAACATAAATTTGATCCTCCAGAATCTGTCCTCCAGAAGTTTGCCTCTATTCTACCCACCATCCGGCCGAAAATCACTAAGGTCTCTTATTATAGAATGTTGGAAATGAAGATTTCTATCGACCATCAAAATTTGAAAGTCATTGGACATGTGTAAAGAACGATATCGCCAAATCAATGACCATTACTTTTGTAGCCGCCAAAAACTATTTCACCCACTCCACTTGGACGCGCCAAACAAATGCATTAATGAGCTCAATAATTTATGAAATTTAATGTGAACCGTCCTTTTGAAGTCTTCTTTCGACACCAGCTGTAATCACCTCATTATAAGGTCGGCTAAAGGAGATATTCTATATTTAATGAAGTGGGGACCATTTTGCCTTCCAAACGGATTTCTCCACTTGATTAAATTTTTTGTACCATTGGGTTTCGAATTGGGTCATGGTCCAGAAGAAACATTTTAATCCCAAAAGTATAGGAATCCTAAAAAAACGATTCACTTCAATTGGACCCATATTATAAAAGTTATGCCCAAAAAACAGAAGCTATATAAAACTGACAATATTACAGAATTACCCCATTTTCACATTTAAGCCCAAAATACACCAAAAACACATAAACGATGCAAATACACTCACATTGAATAATTGGGAGGGATTAAATAATTTAAAAACATATAAATAATAATGAAAATATTAACTCTATCAATTCCCCCACACTTATCACTTGGACTCCTGGACAAGTCAGAATCAAAATAAATTCAAAGTAAATTCAAAACACATATCCATAAGATCCACCAATTTGAAAACAAGAAACAAAATATATCATGCCTCCTCAAACTCTATTATTTCATGTTCTTTATTTAGGAACATTCAATAAATTTACTCTTCATTTCTCCTCCCATGCACACAAAACACTTACCTAACTTTCATTATCTCTCATTAAACAAATTTCAATTTTTTAGCAATGTCTTTCTCATACAAACTCATACAAGGGTCACCATAGGCTTGATAAATTCCTACATCTCCACCCGCTGTGAGTCAAAGACATATATTTATCATTAGGACTTGTTAAGGTTGTTATATGGATTTAGTTTGGTAGGATCTATATGTGAAAATTCTGAGGCTGAATGAAGAGGGCTTGGCTCTTTTTGAAGAAAAATTGCATTACTCTAATTTTCACAAAAGTATGGTCTTCTCTTCACTCCCCTTAGAAGAAAATAAACTCCTTCTCCATGGAATATCAAGGAATGTTCTCATAGTTCATCATTTCAGCAGAAAACGTTTCAATCTTATCAAATATAATATTTCTTGAAAGCTCCAGAAAAGGCACAACTTCCTTTCTACATTAGAAGCTCTAGAAAGGCACAACTTCTCTCATCATGAAAGCTCCAGAAAAGGCACAACTTTCAGCAGAATGATTTTTTTTGTAGCAATAACATTTCTTCAACATTTTTTTCACCCAAATTATCCCCAAAAAAGGTATTACAATACAAGAAATATCCCCCCCCACACTTATGTTCAAATAGATCATGAAATTTCACTTCAAGAGCAGGTTGGATAGGGAATATTGGCTTGTAATGTGGCTAACCTAACAAGATGTTCATGGATTGTATGGGCTAAATGGATTAAATGTTCAAGGTAGGACATTATTAAAGGGATTATCTTGAAAAGGGGGCTTTAAAACCAAAGAAATTTCTCAATCATTTAAAACACAAGTACCTCAAAACCTCAAGTTTTGACAGGAATAAATCAAATTCTGGTTAAATCAATCATGATTTGGTTTTATCAAGAAGTGAGGTGAATGTAAACATATGAAAATAATAGGTTCAGAAGCCTCACGGGAATGTGATTTCAAATATAAAGACAGTGATATGTGGCATGGGATTAAAAAAAAAGAGTATTTTTCATGAAATTCCAAAAGAATTGAACTTGAAACAATGTCATTTTCAGCATTCATTTAAGCTCAGTTTCAATGAATAAATTATTTCACTAAAGGATATGGGTTTCAAAAATATCAATGATAATCATTTCCGCTTAAAAGTTTCAAAAACACACAAAAATTGAAAAATAAACCCACAAAATTTTAATCACTCACATGTTTTTTTAAAACAAATAGGAAAACAAACAACACATAAAAATCCTACACTACAAAGGTTCCCTCCCCCACACTTAAATGATATAGTGTCCACAATGCATTCAAATGTACTTAACATGTATGAATATTGGAAATTAAATCACAAAAATCATGAAAATATAAAGGAGATGTACGACCTGATGGAGTTTATTGATAAATAGGTTGGAGGAGTGTGATCTCCTCCATTGGCTCTGATGGCACGGTCCCAAGGAATTTCTTCAATCTGTGCCCATTAACAGTGAATGGATCCTTTACTCCATCCTTCACAATCGGCACAGCACCAAAAGTATATACATGAGTAACTTTAAATGGACCTTACCACCTGGAACGAAGTTTACCTGGCATCAGCTTGAGTCTTGAATTGAATAAAAACACTTTTTCTCCAGGATGAAAGTCTTTTGATGGGATCAGTTTGTCATGAGCCAATCGTGTTATCTCTATGTAAATCCTATAATTTTCAAATGCTTCCCTTCTAATTTCTTCCAGCTCCTATAACTGCAATCTTCTCTCTTTCCCAGCACTGTCAAGATCTAGATTCATCTTCCTCACAGCCCAGTATGCCTTGTGTTCCAATTCCACAGGTAGTTGACAACTTTTCCCATAAATCCGCCTATATGGACTCATTCTAATTGGGGTTTTGTAGGATGTCCTATAAGCCCATAATGTGTCTTCTAACCTTTGGATGCAATCCTTCCTATTTGGATTAACAGTCTTTTCCAAAATTCCATTGATTTCCCTATTGGACACTTCAGCTTCCCCATTAGTCTGTGGATGATAGGGAGTTGATGTTTTATGATGCACCCATTACTTTTTCAACAAAGACGCCATTCTCCAATTACAAAAGTGAGTCCCTTGATCACTAATGATGGCTCTAGGAACTCCAAAACTACTAAATATGTTAGCCCTGACAAAATCACAAATAACGTTAGCATCGTCAGTTCTGGTGGCTTTTTCTTCAACCCATTTGGAAACATAATCAACAGAAGGAAGAATATAAGAATTTCCAAATGACATTGGGAAAGGGACCATAAAATCTATCCCCCAAACTTCAAATATTTCACAAAAATTAAGTGGATTTTGGGGAATTTCTTGTCTCTTGGAAATATTTCCTGTAAACTGACATTTTTCACAACGTTTACAAAATTCATGAAAATATTTGAAAAGTGTTGGCCAATAAGGTCCAGATTTTAAAACCTACCTCGTTGTCCTTTGAGGTCCAAAGTGGCCACCACAAGCTAATGTGTGACAAATCCTAAAGACTAATTCAATTTCATTTTTAGGCAAACATCTTCTGATAATTTGGTTATTGCAAATCTTCCAAAGAAATGGATTATCCCAGATGTAATATTTATATTCAGATTTCAATTTGTGAATTTGGTGAGAATTTAAATGAGATAGGACCTGAGATGTTACCAGATAATTGACCATGTCAGCATACCAAGGTACTTCTACTTCAATCAAGTACAACTGCTCTCCTGGAATGCGATCATTTAGTGGTTCAATGTCTGGAATGTCAACTTCAGCGGTGTTGGGTAGTCTACTTAAGTGATCAGCCACATGGTTCTCAGATCTCTTCTTATCTTTAATTTCAATGTTGAACTCCTGTAGTAGTAGCATCCATCTCACTAGCCTTGGTTTTGCTTCAACCTTCTTCATCAAGTACCTAAGAGCTGCATGATCAGAAAACACAATGACTTTAGTTCCAAGCAGATACGATCTAAATCTTTCTAATGCAAAAATAACTGCTAAAAACTCTTTTTCTGTTGTTGTGTAGTTCAATTGGGCCACATCTAAGGTTTTCGAGGCATATGCAATGACTTGTGTCCTACCCTCAATTCACTGAGAAGGGACAGCTCCAACTGCTTGGTTTGAAGCATCACAAATTAGCTCAAATGGTTCTTCCCAATTTGGTGGCTGCATCACTGGTGGTGTAATGAATCTCTTCTTCAGCTCATCAAATGCTTCCCTACATGAACTGTTGAAATAAAAATAAGCATCTTTCATAAGTAATCTAGTGAGAGGGAGAAAAATCTTACTGAAATCTTTTATAAACTTCCTGTAGAATCCTGCATGTCCTAAAAATGATCTAACATGTTTCACACAAGTTGGGTAAGGCAAAGAATTTAACACTTCGATTTTTGATTTATCAACTTCAATGACTTTCTGAGAAATGACATGACCAAGGACAATTCATCTCTCAACCATAAAATGACACTTTTCAAAATTCAAAACAAGGTTTTTTTCAATGCATGTTTTCAAAACTTTTTCCAGATTTTTCAAACAGTGGTCAAAAGAATTTCCAAAAAACTATGAAATCATCCAAGAAAACCTCCAAGAAATATTTAATGTGATCAGAAAATATACTTACCATACAACTCTGAAATGTACCGGGAGCATTACATAATCCAAAAGGCATCTATTTTTATGAAAAAGTGCCGAAAGGAAAAGTAAAGGTAGTCTTATCTTGATCTTCAGGAGCAATGGGTACCTGAAAATAACACGAAAATCTATCCAAAAAACAATAATGAGTTCTACCTGCCATACTCTCTTGCATCTAGTCAATGAAAGGGATAGAGAAAAGATCTTTTCGTGTGACCTGATTCAACTTCCTAAAATCTATGCATACTCTCCAACTATTCTGAATTCTCACAGGGATTAATTCATTCTTTTCATTCCTCACAATGGTTAGGACAATTTTCTTTGGGACTACATGGATGAGGCTAACCCATTGTGAATCTGATATAGGATAGATGATACCAGCTTCTAATAACTTCCCAATCTATTGTTTCACAACCTCCATCAAGGTTGGGTTTAGCCTCCTTTGGGGTTGTCTGACAGGTTTGGAATCTCCCTCAAGAAAAATTCGATGTGAGCAAATTTTTGGGTTTATTCCTGGGATATCACCTAAGCTCCACCCTACTGCTTGGAAATTCTATCTCAAAATCTCAATCAATGATTTTTCTTGAGTTTTAGATAGATTATTAGCAATTATTACTTGTAATTTATCTCCCTCTATAAGGTAAACATATTCTAAATCAGTGGGGAGTGGTTTTAATTCTAGATCAGGAGGATGCTCAAGAGATGAAACTAAATTGAGGTTCTCCACTTCCAATGGTTTTACATCCTGCACACAAGAAATCATATCATCATCATCATTTAACAAATTATCAAAGAAATCATATTTTACCTCTTCTTACAACAGGAAATCAGAACCTCCAAGAGTTTGGGATTCCATATGTTCAGTGATATCTTTAATGGAAAAATTCTCTCCTAATGAAAAAAAATTCATGAAACATACCTGGTTCTTCAATTGGTTCTATGTCATCTTCATGGGAGAGTGCGAAGAGTGAATGATCATCTGATGGGTGCCTCATGGATTCAAAAATATTGAAGTGGACGGTGCTGTCTCCAAACTCCATGGTAAGTGTCCCTTCATGGACATTGATAATGGTTTTGGCTGTCTTCAAGAAAGGTCTCCCCAAAATGATGGGTGAGTGTGATGGGATCCTATCATCTTCCATATTCAACACATAAAATTTAACAGAGAATAAAAGATCTTTGACTTTTACCAGGACATCCTCAAGAACTCCTTCTTGGAAAACTGTGGATCTATTTGCAAGATGGACCACCACTGTTGTGGGATTCAAGTCTCCCATCTGCAAAGAAGTATATACTGAGTGGGGCAATACATTAATTGATGCACCTAAATCGCACAAAGCATTAGAGAAATTTAATGAACCAATGGTGCATGGAATGGAAAACCTCCCAGGATCTTGACATTTGGTTGGCAATTATGGTGTGATAAGGGCTGAGATGCTTCTTCCCAAATTGATCCTCTCATTCCCTAGATGTCTACTTTTCTTGGTGAAAAGATCCTTCAAAAACATAGCATACTTTGGAATTTGTTGGAGTGCTTCAAGCAGAGTTATGTTGATTTCTACATTCTGGAAGGTGTCTAGAATTTCTTTTTGCAGTGCTTCTTCTTGTAACCTCTTTGATTCAATCATCCTTGACGAAATGGTGGTGGTATATCTTTCTTCTCCCTTTGTTTCCTTTGAAATGGTGTTTCTTGTTTCTTCCTTCTTAGCCTATCATTATCATCCTCCTCTTTATTATCTTCTTCCTGATGCATTTTCATAGAATTTTCATCATTTCTAACTTCATTCTCACCCAGATCAGTTTTTCTTGTTTCAGGTTCAATGGTGGATGGTGGTTGGAGTTCTTTTCCACTTCTTGTAGTTATAATACTAACATTATCTTTTGGGTTTGGGACTGTTTGGGAAGGGACTTTACTTGGATTTTTGGTCAGAAAGTCCATGAGAGTTTCAAACTTGTTGGACAAATCATTAAAAGTGTCTTTCAGTCCTTCAAACTCAGAGTTTTGTTGGTTTTGAGTTGGAGGTTGTGAACTGGTGGATGGTTTCTCATAGGGTCTTTGTAGATTGGTTGGTTTTTGGTAACAAGGCTGGTTATAAGATGGTTTTTGTTGAAATGGTGGTGGATTCTGGAATTGATTTTGGAATAGTGGTTGGTTTTGAAACTGGTTTTGGTATGGGGGTCTACCTTGATTATGCTGATTTCCAAACCCATATTGGACTTGGTTAGGATCTCTCCATCCTTGATTTTCTTGGAACTATCATGGCTGAAAGGCTGATGCATATGTTTCTATTCCCTGTATTTCAGAACATTGGTCAGTAAAATGATCAGGTGATGAGCATAAACCACATACCTTAGCTGGCGCTTGTTGGTCACTAACTTGCTTCAAGTCCATCTCCCTCACCATACTAGTTAGATCTTCAATATTAGTTTCAAATAAGGGTAATGGATGAGAAGTGCGTACCTCATGAATACCTCTTGTTCCAATACATCTTGTTCCAAATTGCTGTCAGTTTTGGGAAATCTTCTCAATCAAGCCCTTGGCTTCTTCTGGTGACTTGTAAATCAGGGCACCTCCAGATGATGCGTCAAGAAGGTTTCTATCATTGTCCAGTAGTCCTTGATAGAATAAGACAAGAAAGTGGTGTTCCTTAATGTCTTGATGCGGACAGCTGGCACATAGCTTCTTAAATCTGTCCTAGTACTCGTAAAGGGTTTCTCTAGATGATTGTCGTATGGCGTAGATTTCCTTTCGAATGGCTGTGCTTATACAGGTGGGGAAGAATCTTTTCATGAAACATCTTACAAGGTCATTCCAGTCATGTACATATCCTGGTTGTAGGCCGTACAACCATTATTTAGCAGCTCCATCCAATGAAAACGGAAATTCCTTCCACTTTACCTGCTCCCCGGTAATTCCACGGGGTCTGAATGTTGAGAAAACATGTGTGAACTCATTAATGTGTTTTTTTGGATCTTCACCTGCCAAACCATGAAACTTTGGAAGTAAAGGAATCATGTTAGGTTTCATTTCAAAATCATTTTGTAACACTGGCATGGAAAGTTGATTGTTTTGATTAAGGAATTGTGGTGCACAGTGGTATCTAAATGATAGGTTTTGATTTTCAGCCATGATGAAAGGCTCAGAGTGAACACTTGAAGTTTCACTTGTGTCTGCAAGGGGAACATCCTCAAATTCAGATTCCAAATTAATGTTTCTAAGTCTATTCAACAAGGTTCTTTGAATTTCAGGATCTATGGGTAAAGGTTCGGTTTTTGAGGTTCGAGTCATGCAATTTTGAAGAGAAAAGATGAAAAAAAAGAGAAAAGAAAAGAAAATAAATGTTGGCGCTACCTCCTCGGAAACTGTGCCAAGTTTTGACACGTGCATGTCATGGGGTGTGGAAAAAACAAATATAACCTATGATAAAATGTATTATGTTGGATTACCTAGGTTGTCTCCAGAGAGGAGTGCAAAACAATTAAGCTGTCACCTTAAAATAGAAATAAGTGAGGTTGTTTTTTAGAAATTGTTTGATTTAGAAAATACAATAATGAAACTAAATAAAGTAAAGTAATTAAGTGAAAGTTTTGAAACAAATTGAAAAATTATGTGATTAAAATCAGTGATATGAAATGGTGATCATTTTAGGGCCAGTTTTCCAATTGTAATTCTATCATTGTTCATTTTACCCAATTCTCCTCTGCTAAATCGTTAAGAGTGAGAATCCACAATCGTTTCTTCTCACTCCGTTGGTCAATTAAAAAAATGTGTGAATAAACCATACTAAAATCTTAGGTTGGTCTACTCTCCTTCCAATGTGTAATAGAGTTGTAGAAAATACCCCCAATTATCTTAGGCAATTCCCAATCGGGTCTTGTTTATCCCAAGAAATCAAGAACATTCACTACTCCTCACACACATACTGGTGATCACCGAGTACTTCACCACTAAGTCCTGGTCTATTCCATTTTTTATAAACCAGAAGCTAGTGGAGGGAGATATTGATCATTGACCAAATATAAATGAACAATAGAATCTAAAATCAGATACAATCATATATGATAATAAAATCTGTTATAGGAAATTGAAACTGATTCACAGAAGAGAAGAGGATTTTAATACATTAAGATAAGGAACTCATGAAATACAACATTTAAAACCTCTCCTTTCCCAATAACATAGATTTTTACCCCACTATGGAAAGGTTAATTGTGACTAAGTGGAAAGAAGAACACATTACAAGACTAAGAAGTGTAAAACAAAGAAAAGAAAGAAAAGAAATTTAATCCTCTAGAATCTGTCCTCCAGAAGTTTTCCTCTATTCTTCCCACCAGATGGTCGAAAATCACTGAGGTCCCTTCTTATAGAATGTTGTAAATGAAGTTTCTATCGACCATAAAAATTTGAAAGTCATTGGACAGATGTAAATAATGATATTGCCGAATCAATGACCATTACATTTCTAGCCGCCAAAAACTGTTTCACCCACTCCACTTGGACGTTTCAAAAGGATCCATTAATGAGCGCAATAATTTATGAAATTTTATGTGAACCGTAATTTTGAAGTCCTCTGTCGACACCAGCGATAATCACCTAATTCTAAGGTCTTCTTAAGGAGATATTCCATATTTAATGAAGTTGGGTCCATTCTGCCTTCCAAACTGATTTCTCCACTTGATTGAATTTTCTGTACCATTGGGTTTCGAATTGGGTCTTGGTCCAGAAGGAAAATTTTAAGCCCACAAGTATAGGAATCCTAAAAAAAGATTCACTTAAATTGGACCCATATTATAAATGTTATTCCCGAATAACAGAAGCTATATAAAACTGACAATTTTACATAATTACCCCATTTTCACATTTAAGCCCAAAATACACCCAAAACACATAAATGATGCAAATACACTCACATTGAATAATTGGGGGGATTAAATAATTGAAAAACATATAAATAATAATGAAAATATTAACTCTATCAATTCCCCCACACTTATCACTTTGACTCCTGGACAAGTCAGAATCAAAATAAATTCAAAGTAAATTCAAAACACATATCCATGAGATCCACCAATTTGAAAACAAGAAAAAAAATATAACATGCCTCCTAAAACTCTATTATTTCATGTTCTTAATTTAGGATCATTAAATAAATTTACTCTTCATTTCTCCTCCCATGTACACAAAACACTTACCTAACTTTCATTATCTCTCATTACACAAATTTCAAGTTTTTAGCAGTGTCTTTCTCATCCAAACTCATACAAGGGTCACCATAGGCTTGATAAATTCCTACATCTCCACCCGCTGTGAGTCAAAGAATTTTTTTATCATGAGGACTTGTTAAGGTTGTTCTATGGATTTTGGTTGGTAGGATTTATATGTGAAAATTCAGAGGCTGAATGAAGAGGGCTTGGCTCTTTTTGAAGAAAAATTGCATTACTCTAATTTTCAAAAAAGTATGGTCTTTCTTCACTCCCCTTAGAAGAAAATAAACTCCTTCTCCATGGAATATCAAGGAATGTTCTCACAGTACATCATTTCCACAACAAACATTTTAATCTTCTCAAATATAATATTTCTTGAAAGCTCTAGAAAAGGCACAACTTCCTTTTTACATTAGAAGCTCCAGAAAGGCACAACTTCTCTCACCATGAAAGCTCCAGAAAAGGAACAAATTTTAGCAGAATGATTTTTTTGCAGCAATAAAATCTCTTCAACATTTTTTCACCCAAAGTATACCCAAAAAAGGTAGTACAATACAAGACATATTCCCCCCACACTTATGTTCAAATAGATCATGCAATTTAACTTCAATAGCAGGTTGGATAGGGAATATTGGCTTGTAATGTGGATAACCTAACAGGATGTTCATGGATTCTATGGGCTACAAGGATTAAATGTTCAAGGTAGGACATATTGAAAGGGATTATCTTGAAAAGGGGGCTTTCAAACCAAAGAAATGCCTCAATCATTTAAAACACAAGTACCTCAAACCCTAAAGTTTTGACAGGAATAAATCAAATTCTGGTTAAATCAACCATGATTTGGTTCTCTCAAGAAGTGAGGTGAATGTAAAGAATATGAAAATAATAGGTTTAGAAGCTTCACGGGAATGTGATTTCAAATATAAAGACAGTGATATGGGGAATGGGATTCAAAAAAAAAAGACTATTTTTCATGAAATTCCCAAAGAATTAAACTTGAAACAATGTCATTTTCAGCATTCATTTAAGCTCAGTTTCAAGGAATAAATTATTTCACTCATGGAGATGGGTTTCAAAAATATCAATGATAATCATTACAACTCAAAAGTTACAAAAACACACAAAAATTGAAAAATAAACACACAAAATTTTAAACACTCACATGTTTTTTTAAAACAAATAGGAAAACAATCAACACATAAAAATCCTACACAACAAAGGTTCCCTCCCCTACACTTAAATGATGACGTGTCCACAATGCATTCAAATGTATTTAACATGTAAGAATATTGGAAATTGAATCACAACAATTATGAAAATATAAATGAGAGGTACGACCTGATTGACTTTATTGATAAATAGGTTGGAGGAGTGTGATCTCCTTCATTGGCTCTGATGGAATGGTCCCAAAGAATTTCTTCAATCTGTGCCCATTATCAGTGAATGGATCCTTTACTCCATCCTTCACAATCTTCACAACACCAAAAGGATATACATGAGTAACTATAAATAGACCTTCCCACCTGGAACGAAGTTTACCTGGCATCAGCTTGAGTCTTGAATTGAATAACAACACTTTGTCTCCTGGATGAAAGTATTTTGGTTGGATCAGTTTGTCATGAGCCACTCGTGTTCTCTCTTTGTAAATCCTAGATTTTCAAATTCTTCCCTTATAATTTCTTCCAGCTCCTGTAACTGAAATATTCTCTCTTTCCCAGCACTACCAAGATCTAGATTCATCTTCCTCACAACCCAGTATGCCTTGTGTTCCAATTCTGTAATGCCCCGACCCCAGCTACCCAGAGTCGGTGCATTAATTACATAACATTGGCATGATCACAAGAAAGATCAAATCCCGAAAGACCGATTAGTTTAGTAGCCTTGGAAACACTAGATATATTCATAAGTTTTACATTACATCATAAAATGATAATTATACTTGAATGGATACGATGGAGAATGAATCTCATCGCGTTCGTGGAGACGGTAGTCCGTACGTACGCACGAGCGACAATATCATTCTTTTGATATTAAAATAATATATAAATGAATGGTATATCATATATACAGAATCATTAACATGTTATATTTATTATTTACATGAGTTACACATCATTATTATACCCATCCAAATAATATTATATTGAATAACAATTACACCACAACGTGGAGACGGTAAGCCGTACGTACCCACGTATGGTGACATGTTATTCAAAGGGTGGATAGAATACTGAATATGGTTGTACCATACTTATAATAACATCACATTATATGTGAGATACTGGAGTTATTATTTTAGAATGGTAAGAACAAAGGAAGAAGAAGTGGAAGAAGAAATGAACTTAGAAAAGGGTGGTGAAATCATTACCTCTTCTTCGGGTTCTTCCTTTTGATTTGATCAAAAGGGCTCCTTAGGTTGGCTTTCTGATCAAACTAAGGCCTCTAGGTTGTATTTAGGGATGTTGGGAGATTATTTGGGCAGAGTTTGGCCGAACCAAAAGGCTTTGAAGGTGTGAAGAAATGAGAAGGAGGAGTGCCCTTTTATAAGAGGGGTGAGGGGCACCTTTGGAAAAGCTAGAAATATTAATTTATAATAAATTCATATTCGGTTTCTAAAGGCTCCAAAGTTGACTATTCAAAGGATGAGGTGGGGATAGGTCGAAAACAACTCATCCAATAGAATTTAGACAGGTTTGGGTACTTATATTAACCTTATCTTTAAATATTAACTCTAAGTTAATTAGTTTCACTTTTACAATGTCTCTTTGTATTTTTATATATTATGGTTAATAAACTTACTATATACATCCAAGAGACCCCCAAGTGGTCTATGAATGATTAACCTATCATAATATAAGTATCTTGGCCGAACCTTAGATTTTTAGGAATTTAATATCAATTAATAATATAATATTTGTTTTAAGAACTCTTTTATGTCAATTTTGACACTATTCAATAGTTGATTTTTGTGAAACTCATAACAGATTTATTACTTCGAACAAAGTCCATTAAATCAATCCTAATATATCATATTAGCCTAGAAAATTAGTTTAATTCATTAAAAGTTTCATATTATATTTATTTGGGTATTTATAATATCAATTATTTTAATTTTTCACTATTATAGTAATTACTGCATCATCATTGTGTCATATATAAAATAACCTATTTAGTGTCTAAAAATTATAAATAAAATATCATTATGTAGGAAATCTTTTTAGCTTTCTAATGAATATTTATAATCGAAAATCCAACATGTATAACCCTATGTAAAAATTGTTCTTCTAAAAGATGTAAGCTTATGCCATTTTTGTATTCATTTTAACTTAATTAAAATAAAGTGTCATTATCACTTACAAGTGGATCAATGGGGTCCCAAAATTGACCCAAAGATGCCCATGGTCGACTATGTATCAACCAATAGGGTTAAGACACGTTTTATGGTAATTTAGTATTATTATAATATTATTTTTTTAACCCTTATTTACCGGATTTACCCTTAACCATGGTAAATAAAATATTTACCGCAGTAATTATTCAAAATGTCTAAAAATAAAAGTTACCTATTTACACAATTTGAACATCCTGATTCCAAATATGGAATCCATTTTTCTAAATTCAAAATACAGAAGTGGCAGAAATTAATTTAAAATTAATTCCCGCTGTCAAAACAAAAAGCGTGTTTTTAAGAGATAATAACTATCAAAAGATTGACACTTGTTTATGTTCGGTTTAATTGTAAAATTACGTCCAATGACCAACATTATATTAAATGGTAAAAATATATTATAAATATACTTTAAAACTACTAAAATTCATAATTTATCACTATTAATTATTTTGATTAAAAAAGTTGTTTTTAATTAAAATTTAGTAATTTTCACTATTCATCAAAATATGAAAGTTATCCGAAAAGTACCAAAATTTCACCTTAGACTAAATTCGATATTCCGAGTCCAAAAATGAAGTCCATTTTCAAATATAAAATATATATAATTTCAAAAATTAGGTATTACTATTCACAACGGCTAGTTTAATTAGTTGTGGTGTGTGTTAGAACTCGAGGTTGCGTACAACACACGCTATCGCATTATTCAAAGGGAAACGTACCGTAGAAGCTTGGGGTGTTACATTATCCCCTCCTTCAAATAATTGCGTCCTCGCAATTTCTAGGGTATTACTGCATAAAAAGACTCGGGTGGTTCTTCATCATAAGTTCCTCGGGTTCCCACGTTGCCTCTTCCATCTTATGATTTCTCCACAAAACTTTTACCAGACGCGTCGTCCGGTTTCTCAGTACTTGTTCTCTTGTATCAAGAATCCTGACGGGCTCTTCACAATAGGAAAGATCGGGTTCCAGTTCTAATTCCTCATAGGTGAGTACATGCGTTGGGTCAGGCATGTATTTCCTCAACAGAGATACGTGGAACACATCGTGAACTTTGGAGAGACTTGGCGGCATTGCCAATCGGTAAGCTACAACCCCAATTCGTTCTATAATTTCGAAAGGTCCGATGTACCTGGGACTAAATTTACCTTTCTTACCAAAACGTATGACTCCCTTCCACGGAGATACCTTCAGGAAAACATGATCACCGACTTGAAATTCCAAATCCTTCCTTCGATTATCGGCATAGCTCTTCTGCCTACTTTGAGCTGCTTTGATGTGATTTTGGATTACTTTCACCTTTTCCACCATTTCCTCCACCAGTTCTGGGCCTACAAGTTTTCTTTCACCAACGTCATCCCAACAGGTTGGTGTACGACATCTCTTTCCGTATAACGCTTCATATGGTGCCATCTGAATACTCGAATGGAAGCTATTGTTATAGGAAAATTCTACCAGAGGTAAATATTGATCCCACATACCCTGAAAATCAAGTGAGCAAGATCTCAACATGTCTTCTAAGGTCTGAATAGTCCGTTCTGATTGTCCGTCTGTCTGAGGGTGGTAAGCAGTGCTCAAATGAAGTTCAGTATCCAGGGATTTCTGAAGACTTTTCCAAAATCTTGAAGTAAAACGGGGATCACGATCAGAAACAATTGATAAGGGTACTCCATGAAGTCTCAGAACTTCATTAATATATAGTCTTGCTAGACGTTCCAGGGGTAGATCTTCTCTTATAGCAAGAAAATGTGCTGACTTGGTAAGACGATCGACAATAACCCATATTGCATCGTTCCTTCTAGGAGTCTTTGGTAGCCCCATGACAAAGTCCATCGTAATATTATCCCATTTCCACTCTGGTATGGGAAGAGGTTGCATGACTCCTCCAGGCTGTTGCCTTCCAGCTTTCACTTGTTGACAAACCATACATCTTGACACAAAATCAGCAATCTCCCTCTTCATGTTGTCCCACCAAAAATGTTCCTTCAAATCTCTATACATTTTGGTGCTCCCAGGGTGTATAGAGAAATTGGAACTATGAGCATCATCCAGCAATTCCCTTTTTAGATCAGGTATATTGGGAACACAAAGTCTCTTCCCGAATTTCAAAATTCCACCTTCATACGCAAAGTCTCTCAATCTCCCATCATTCACAGCTTTAATCTTCTTTTGGAATTCTTCATCATCAGTCTGAGAACTCTTAATCCTTTCTAGTAATGATGGTTTGGCAACCATTTGAAAAAGCATTGATGTTTCACCTTCCCTGGTTATTCCCATGTCCATCTTTACTAGCTCCATGAAAATTGGATCCCTTTCAATTCTCATATTGTTCAAAACTCCATGGTCTTTTCTACTCAAAGCATCTTCCACCTTGTTTGCCTTCCCTGGGTGGTAGTGTATCATAAAATCATAATCCTTGAGTAATTCAAGCCATCTCCTTTGCCTCATGTTGAGTTCTTTTTGTGAGAAAATACACTTCAAACTCTTGTGATCAGTATAAATCTCACATTTTTCACCATAGAGGTAGTGCCTCCATATCTTCAAAGCAAAGATCACAGCTGCTAACTCAAGATCATGAGTAGGATAGTTTTGTTCATGAATTTTCAACTGTCGTGATGCATAGGCAATAACTCTATCATTCTGCATAAGGACACAGCCAAGTCCTTTCTTTGATGCATCACTATAAATAACGAACCCATCATTCCCCGATGGTAGAGTCAATATAGGAGCATTGACTAATCTTCTCTTCAGTTCTTCGAAACATTCTTCACACTCTTTTGTCCAAACAAATTTAACCCCTTTACGTGTGAGCTTCGTTAATGGGTTAGCCAATCGGGCAAAATTCTGGATGAAACGTCGATAATAACCTGCCAAGCCAATAAAACTACGTACCTCAGTTATACTCGTAGGTGCTGGCCATTCTTGGATTGCCTTGGTCTTAGAAGGATCAACAGAGATTCCATCTTTAGAGACAATATGGCCAAGAAAAGAAATCTCTTGAAGCCAGAATTCACACTTGCTAAACTTTCCATATAATTCATGCCTCCTCAGAGTCTTCAAGATAATGCGCAAGTGATTTTCATGATCTTTGTAGGTTTTGGAGTATACCAAGATATCATCAATAAATACCACCACAAATTCATCGAGATACTCCTTGAAAACTCTATTCATCAGATCCATGAATACAGAGGGTGCATTAGTCAATCCAAACGGCATTACAGTAAACTCGTAATGCCCGTACCTGGTTCGAAATGCTGTTTTCGGAATGTCTTCCTTCTTTACACACAACTGATGGTATCCAGATCGAAGGTCAATCTTTGAAAAGTATTGAGCCCCATGCAGTTGGTCAAATAAATCATCAATACGAGGTAGGGGATACTTGTTCTTTATCGTTATAGCATTGATCTCCCTGTAGTCGATACATAACCTCATAGATCCATCTTTCTTTTTAACAAAAAGAACAGGGGCTCCCCATGGAGAAACACTAGGGCGAATAAATCCCTTATTACTCAATTCCTCTAGTTGTTTCTTTAGTTCAACTAATTCTACAGTGGCCATTCTATAAGGGGTCTTCGATATAGGCCTTGATCCAGGAATCAAATCAATAGAAAACTCAACTTCTCGTTCTGGAGGATGTCCAGGTAAATCTTCCGGAAATACATCTACAAATTCTTTCACAACAGGTACATCCTCTATTTGAACATTCCTTTCCTCACCGACAGTTATTTCATTTTCTTCCTCCCCGATAATTGAATTTAGTTGAGCTATTGAGGGTGGATCTAAATAAGAATTAGGTGGTGACGATTCTGCTCTAAAAATAAGCTGTTCCTTATCATTATCATCAAGAATCGTAACCTCTTTCTTCTTACAATAAATCTTCGCATCATAGTCCGAAAGCCAGTCCATACCGAGGATTATATCAAACTCAATCATAGGTATGACGATGAGATCAGCAGATAAAGAAAATTTATGTGCTCTAATGGGGACTGATTCACAAAACTTTGTTGCAACGATACTTCCCTTAGGAGTTTTAACTGACAACTCCCTTATTAAATCAAATTGGAAATATCTAATTTTCTTAGCAAACTGGGAAGATATGAAACAATGCGATGATCCAGAATCAAATAATGCATTTGCTAAACTTGAGGAAACCATTAAATTACCTGCCACCACGTCTTTCGGAGCTTCTACCTCAGCAGTAGTGATAGCATAATCCTGGCCTTGATCCCTTGGCCTTTTCTGAGGTAAGTTCTCCTGACGCTTAGGACATGCATTTGCATAATGCCCCATCTACCTGCAATTGTAGCACTGAACGTTGGTAGCTTCCTTCTTCCCCTTGCAATCATGAGCTTGGTGGCCTTTTTCACCACACTTGTAACAGACTCCCATTCCCTTCAAGGAAGTACCAGGATGTTTCTTCCCGCATTTACCACAAGATGGATATTCAACCTTTCCCTTCTTCCCCTTATTTCCATTCCCAGATTAATCAGCAGGTCTCTTCTTCTCTTGCTTCGCTTTAAAGTCATAAGACTTAGAGAATTCTTTTTCGGTCTTGATAGCACATGAGACAATGTCTTCGTACGACGAAAAGGATTGTGAAACTAATGCTCGACGGAGAAATGGTTTTAACCCATCAAAGAAACGATCAATCTTACTTCTTGGGTTGCGAATATAATCTCCAGCATACCTCGCTAACCTTGTAAAGTTAGCCTCATACTTTGTGACATTATCATCCTCCTTTTGTCTCAGACTCAGAAATTGCCTTTCCATATCTGCTCGATGGTCGCGAGGAAAGTATTTTTCTAAAAACATATCTTTGAACTCCCTCCATTCCATGTTTGATACTTCATCATCTTCCTTCATGTTTTGAATCAATGACCACCATTGATCAGCATCTCCAGTGAGGCGGTAAACTGCCATGGTAACTTTTTCCCTTTCACTACTCCCCAAAGCCTGAAATATTTTCTCTAGGGAAAATATCCATTGCTCAGCTACTAAGGGATTTGTACTCCCATTGAACGTTGGTGGTTTTTGTCTCATGAATCGATCTAACATTGATCCTCCACGCTGCGGATCAGGGTGCTCCATACGGGTAAGGTTATTATTCATAACCTGAGTAAGTTGTCCCAGTACGGTGATTAGCTGATCAGCACCAGTTGCATCACCAGCCCCACTATAATTATCTTGAGCAGGAGGGCAATCCCTACATGGAGTGCGTGCATTGATACGGTTTCCATTTCTTCCACTAGGCGCCATTTCTAAACAATGGCATAAACTAGATCAGTTTATGAATCAAAATACATAATCCCATACTTATAAAACACTTAACATAAATTGAACTATTTATGGATATAATCCAGAATCATAAAAATGTTTTCATTGAGGAAGTATATACTCATAAACCCTTCATAATGATTTGTAAAGAAAATGAGAGTTATCCTAAGCATATACCCCGGGAGCGTCGTAACCAAGAGTGCAGCAAGGCCCGTTGTCGTGCACCAGTTCCCGTTCGAGTCTAGCTCAAAGCGATGTTTTCGGGTTTTACCTCTAGGTACATCTGTGCCAGAGCCGCCTCTACCTGCTCGTATCCAGACAGGGATGTATTGCTCGGAAAACTCACAAAATCTCTACAATACCAAAATTCTAGGAAGTTCTTCTATACTAATCCTCAAAGTTCATCTTAGGTCTACGTGCTCTAATCAGAGTTTATCTAAATCTAGCTTCCAAGGTTTGTACTAAACTTCCTCTGATACCAACTGTAATGCCCCGACCCCAGCTACCCAGAGTCGGTGCATTAATTACATAACATTGGCATGATCACAAGAAAGATCAAATCCCGAAAGACCGATTAGTTTAGTAGCCTTGGAAACACTAGATATATTCATAAGTTTTACATTACATCATAAAATGATAATTATACTTGAATGGATACGATGGAGAATGAATCTCATCGCGTTCGTGGAGACGGTAGTCCGTACGTACGCACGAGCGACAATATCATTCTTTTGATATTAAAATAATATATAAATGAATGGTATATCATATATACAGAATCATTAACATGTTATATTTATTATTTACATGAGTTACACATCATTATTATACCCATCCAAATAATATTATATTGAATAACAATTACACCACAACGTGGAGACGGTAAGCCGTACGTACGCACATATGGTGACATGTTATTCAAAGGGTGGATAGAATACTGAATATGGTTGTACCATACTTATAATAACATCACAGTATATGTGAGATACTGGAGTTATTATTTTAGAATGGTAAGAACAAAGGAAGAAGAAGTGGAAGAAGAAATGAACTTAGAAAAGGGTGGTGAAATCATTACCTCTTCTTCGGGTTCTTCCTTTTGATTTGATCAAAAGGGCTCCTTAGGTTGGCTTTCTGATCAAACTAAGGCCTCTAGGTTGTAGTTAGGGATTTTGGGAGATTATTTGGGCAGAGTTTGGCCGAACCAAAAGGCTTTGAAGGTGTGAAGAAATGAGAAGGAGGAGTGCCCTTTTATAAGAGGGGTGAGGGGCACCTTTGGAAAAGCTAGAAATATTAATTTATAATAAATTCATATTCGGTTTCTAAAGGCTCCAAAGTTGACTATTCAAAGGATGAGGTGGGGATAGGTCGAAAACAACTCATCCAATAGAATTTAGACAGGTTTGGGTACTTATATTAACCTTATCTTTAAATATTAACTCTAAGTTAATTAGTTTCACTTTTACAATGTCTCTTTGTATTTTTATATATTATGGTTAATAAACATACTATATACATCCAAGAGACCCCCAAGTGGTCCATTAATGATTAAACTATCATAATATAAGTATCTTGGCCGAACCTTAGATTTTTAGGAATTTAATATCAATTAATAATATAATATTTGTTTTAAGAACTCTTTTATGTCAATTTTGACACTATTCAATAGTTGATTTTTGTGAAACTCATAACAGATTTATTACTTCGAACAAAGTCCATTAAATCAATCCTAATATATCATATTAGCCTAGAAAATTAGTTTAATTCATTAAAAGTTTCATATTATATTTATTTGGGTATTTATAATATCAATTATTTTAATTTTTCACTATTATAGTAATTACTGCATCATCATTGTGTCATAAATAAAATAACATATTTAGTGTCTAAAAATTATAAATAAAATATCATTATGTAGGAAATCCTTTTAGCTTTCTAATGAATATTTATAATCGAAAATCCAACATGTATAACCCTATGTAAAAATTGTTCTTCTAAAAGATGTAAGCTTATGCCATTTTTGTATTCATTTTAACTTAATTAAAATAAAGTGTCATTATCACTTACAAGTGGATAAATGGGGTCTTAAAATTGACCCAAAGATGCACATGGTCGACTATGTATCAACCAATAGGGTTAAGACACGTTTTATGGTAATTTAGTATTATTATAATATTATTTTTTTAACCCTTATTTACCGGATTTACCCTTAACCATGGTAAATAAAATATTTACCGCAGTAATTATTCAAAATGTCTAAAAATAAAAGTTACCTATTTACACAATTTGAACATCCTGATTCCAAATATGGAATCCATTTTTCTAAATTCAAAACACAGAAGTGGCAGAAATTAATTTAAAATTAATTCCCGCTGTCAAAACAAAAAGCGTGTTTTTAAGAGATAATAACTATCAAAAGATTGACACTTGTTTATGTTCGGTTTAATTGTAAAATTATGTCCAATGACCAACATTATATTAAATGGTAAAAATATATTATAAATATACTTTAAAACTACTAAAATTCATAATTTATCACTATTAATTATTTTGATTAAAAAAGTTGTTTTTAATTAAAATTTAGTAATTTTCACTATTCATCAAAATATGAAAGTTATCCGAAAAGTACCAAAATTTCACCTTAGGCTAAATTCAATATTCCGAGTCCAAAAATGAAGTCCATTTTCAAATATAAAATATATATAATTTCAAAAATTAGGTATTACTATTCACAACGGCTAGTTTAATTAGTTGTGGTGTGTGTTAGAACTCGAGGTTGCGTACAACACACGCTATCGCATTATTCAAAGGGAAACGTACCGTAGAAGCTTGGGGTGTTACAAATTCCACAGGTAGGTGACAACTTTTCCAATAAATTAGCCTATATGGACTCATTACAATTGGGGTTTTGTAGGGTGTCCTGTAATCCCATAATGTGTCTTCTAAACTTTGGCTCCAATCCTTCCTTTTTGGATAACAGTCTTTTCCAAAATTCCTTTGATTTCCCTATAGGACACTTCAGCTTGCCCATTGGTCTGTGGATGATAGGGAGTTGATGTTTTATGATGCACCCCATACATTTTCAACAAATCCTCCATTCTACAATAAAAAAAGTGAGTCCCTTGATCACTAATGATGGCTCTAGAAACTCCAAACCTACAAAATATGTTTGCCCAGACAAAATCACAAACAACTTTAGCATCGTCAGTTCTGGTGGCTTTTGCTTCCACCCATTTGGAAACATAATCAACAGCAAGAAGAATTTAAGAATTTCCAAATGACATTAGGAAAGGTCCCATAAAATCTATCCACCAAACTTAAAAATATTTCACAAAAATTAAGTGGCTTTTGGGGCATTTCTTATCTCTTTTAAATATTTCCTGTAAACTAACATTTTTCACACCGTTTACAAAATTCATGAGAATAATTGAAAAGTATTGGCCAATAAAGTCCAGATTCTAAAACCTTCCTCGCTGTCCTTTGAGGTCCAAAGTGGCCTCCACAAGCTAATGTGTGACAAAACCTAAAGACTGATTCAATTTCATTTTTAGGCAAACACCTTCTGATCATTTGGTCATTGAAAATCTTCCAAAGAAATAGATCATCCCAGATGTAATATTTAGATTCAGATTTCAATATGTGAATTTGGTGAGAATTTAAATGAGATTGGACCTGAGATGTTACCAGATAATTTTCCATGTCAGCATAACAAGGTACTTCTCCTTCAATCAAGTACAACTGATCCCCAGGAAGGCGATCATTTAGTGGTTCAATGTCTGGAATCTCAACTTCAGCAGTGTTGGGTAGTCTACTTAAGTGATTAGCCGCGTGGTTCTTAGATCCCTTCTTATCTTTAATTTCTATGTTGAACTCCTGTAGTTGTAGCATCCATCTCACTAGCCCTGGTTTTGCTTCAACCTTCTTCATCAAGTACCTAAGAGCTGCATGATCAGAAAACACAATGACTTTAGTTCCAAGCAGATACGATCTAAATCTTTCTAAATCAAAAACAACTGCTAAAAACTCATTTTCTGTTGTCGTGTAGTTGAATTGGTCCACATCTAAGGTTTTCGAGGCATATTCAATGACTTGTGGCCTTCCCTCAATTCTCTGAGAAAGAGACAGCTCCAACTGCTTGGTTTGAAGCATCACAAAGTATCTCAAATGGTTCTTCCCAATTTGGTGGCTGCATCACTGGTGGTGTAATCAATCTCTTCTTCAACTCATCAAATGTTTCCCTACATGAACCTCTGAAATCAAAATCAGTATATTTCAAAATTAATCTAGAGAGAGGGAGAGAAATCTTACTGAAATCTTTTATAAACCTCCTGTAGAATCCTGCATGTCTTAAAAATGATCTAACATGTTTCACACAAGTTGGGTAAGGTAATGAATTTATCACTTCAATTTTTGATATATCAACTTCAATGCCTTTCTGAGAAATGACATGCTCGAGGACAATTCCTCTCTCAACCATAAAATGACACTTTTAAAAATTCAAAACAAGGTTTTTTTCAATGTAAGTTTTCAAAACTTTTTCCAGAATTTTCAAACAGCGGTCAAAAGAATTTCCAAAAACTGTGAAATCATCCAAAAAAACCTCCAAGAAATATTCAATGTGATCAGAAAATATACTTACCATACACCTTTGAAATGTACCTGGAGCATTACACAATCCAAATGGCATCCTTTTGTATGAAATAGTGCCGAAAGGACATGTAAAGGTAGTCTTATCTTGATCTTTGGGAGCAATGGGTACCTGAAAATAATCCGAAAATCCATCTAAAAAACAATAATGAGTTCTACCTGCCAACCTCTGTAGCATCTAGTCAATGAAAGGGATAGGGAAATGATCTTTTTGAGTGACCTGATTCAACTTCCTAAAATCTATGCATACTCTCCAGCTATTCTGAATTCTCACAGGGATTAATTCATTCTTTTCATTCCTCACAATGGTTAGGCCAGTTTTCTTTGGGACTACATGGATGGGGATAATACATTGTGAATATGATATAGGATAGATGATCCCAGCTTCTAATAACTTCTCAATCTCTTTTTTCACAACCACCATCAGGGTAGGGTTCAGCCTCCTTTGGGGTTGTCTGAATGGTTTGGAATCTCCCTCAATAAAAATTCGATGTGAGCAAATTTTTGGGTTTATTCCTGGGATATCACCTAAGCTCCACCCTATTGCTTGGAAATTCTCTCTCAAAATCTCAATCAGTGATTTTTCTTCAGTTTTAGATAGATTATTAGCAATTATTACTGATAATTTCTCTCCCCCATAAGTTAAACATATTTTAAATCAGTGGGGAGTGGTTTTAATTCTAGATCAAGAGGATGCTCAAGAGATGAAACTAAATCGAGGTTCTCCACTTCCAATGGTTTGACATCCTGCACATAAGAAATCATATCATCTTCATCATCATTTAACAAATTATCAACGAAATACGATTTTACCTCTTCTTCCAATAGGAAATCAGAACCTCCAAGAGTTTGGGAATCCATATGTTCAGTGATATCTTTAATATAAAAATTATCTCCTAATGATAAAAATTCATGAAACATACCTGATTCTTTAATTGGTTCTATGTCATCTTCATGGGAGAGTGCGAAGAGTGAATGATCTTCTGATGGGTGCCTCATGGATTCAAAAATATTGAAGTTGATGGTGCTGTCTCCAAACTCCATGGTAAGTGTCCCTTCATGGACATTGATAATGGTTTTGGATGTCTTCAAGAAAGGTCTACCCAAAATGATGGGTGAGTGTGATGGGATCCTATCATCTTCCATATTCAACACATAAAAGTAAGCAGCGAATAAAAGATCTTTGACTTTTACCAGGACATCCTCCAGAGCTCTTGTTGGGAAAACTGTGGATCTATTTTCAAGCTGGACCACCACTCTTGTGGGCTTCAAGTCTCCCATCTGCAAAGAAGTATATACTGAGTGATGAAATACATTAATTTACGCACCTAAATCGCACAAAATATTAGAGAAATTTAATGAACCAATGGTGCATGTAATAGAAAACGTCCCCAGATCTTGACATTTGGTTGGAAATTATGGTGTGATAATGGCTGAGACGCTTCTTCCCAAATTGATCCTCTCATTCCCTATAAGTCTCCTTTTCTTGGTGCAAAGATCCTTCAAAAACTTAGCATACTTTGTAATTTGTTTTAGTGCTTCAAGCAGAGGTATGTTGATTTTCACTTTCTGGAAGGTGTCCAGAATTTCTTTTTGCAGTGCTTCTTCTTGTAACCTCTTTGATTCAATCATCCTTGATGGAAATGGTGGTGTTATATCTTTCTTCTCCCTTTGTTGCCTTTGAAATGGTGTTTCTTGTTTCTTCCTTCTTGGCCTATCATTATCATCCTCCTCTATCTTATCTTCTTCCCAATGCATTTTCATAGAATATTCATCATTTCTAACTTCATTCTCACCCAGATTAGTTTTTCTTGTTTCAGGTTCAATGGTGGATGGTGGTTGGAGTTCTTTTCCACTTCTTGTAGTTATAATACTAAAATTATCTTTTGGGTTTGGGACTATTTGGTAAGGGATTTTACTTGTAATTTTGGTCAAAAAGTCCATGAGAATTTCAAACTTGTTGGACAAATCTTTAACAGTGTCTTGCAGTCCTTCAAACTTAGATTTTTGTTGGTTTTGAATTGGAGGTTGTGAAATGGTGGATGGTTGCTCATAGGGTCTTTGGAGATTGGTTGGATTTTGGTAAGAAGGCTGGTTATAAGATGGTTTTTGTTGAAATGGTGGTGGATTCTGGAATTGATTTTGGAATGGTGGTTGGTTTTGAAACTGGTTTTGGTATGGGGGTCTACCTTGATTCTATTGATTTCCAAACCCATATTGGAATTGGTTAGGATCTCTCCATCCTTGATTTTGTTGGAACTGTCTTGGCTGAATGGATGATGCACATGTTTCCATTCCCTGTATTTTAGACTATTGGTCAGTAAAATGATCAGGTGATGAGCATAAACCACATACCTTAGCTGGCGCCTGTTAGTCACTAACTTGCTTCAAGTCCATCTCCCTCACCATACTAGTTAGCTCTTCAATCTTAGTTTCTAATAAGGGTAATGGATGATAAGTGAATACCTCATGAATACCTCTTGTTCCAATACCTCTTGTTCCAAATTGCTGCGAGTTTTGGGAAATCTTCTCAATCAAACCCTTGGATTCTTCTGGTGACTTTTCAATCAGGGCACCTCCAGATGATGCATCAAGAAGGTTTCTATCATTGTCCAGTAGTCCGTGATAGAAGAAGACAAGAAAGTGATGTTCCTCAATGGATTGATGCATACATCTAGCACATAGCTTCTTAAATCTCTCCCAGTACTCGTAAAGGGTTTCTCCAGATGATTGTCGTATGGCGTAGATTTCCTTCCAAATGGCTGTGCTTCTAGAGGTGGGGAAGAATATTTGCATGAAACATCTTACCAGGTCATTCCAGTCAGGTAAATATCCTATTTGTAGGCCGTACAACCATTATTTAGCAGCTCCATCCAATGAAAACGGAAATGCCTTCCACTTTACCTGCTCCTCGGTAATTCCACGGGGTCTGAAAGTTGAGAAAACATGTGTGAACTCTTTAATGTGATTGTTTGGATTTTCACCTGCCAAACCATGAAACTTTGGAAGAAAAGGAATCATGTTAGGTTTCATTTCAAAATCATTTTTTAACACTGGCATGGAAAGTTTATTGTTTTGATTAAGGAATTGTGGTGCACAGAGGTCTCTAAGAGTTAGGTTTTCATTTTCAGCCCTGATGACAGGCTCAGAGTGAACACTTGAAGTTTCGCTTTAGCCTTCATGGGTAACTTCCTCAAATTCAGATTCAAAATTAATGTTTCTAACTCTATTCAACAAGGTTCATTCAATTTCAGGATCTATGGGTAAAGGTTCATTTTTTGAGGTTCGAGTCATGTAATTTTGAAGAGAAAAGATGAAGAAAAGAGAAAAGAAAAGAAAAGAAATGTTGGCGCTACCTCCCCAGCAACGGTGCCAAGTTTTGACACGTGCCTGTCGTGTGGTGTGGAAAAAACAAATATAACCTATGTTAAAATGTATTATATTGGATTACCAAGGTTTTCTCTAGAGAGGAGTGCACAACAATTAAGCTGTCACCTTAAAAAAGAAAGAAGTGAAGTTGTTTTTTTTTAAAATTGTTTGATTTAGAAAATACACGAATGAAACTAAATAAAGTAAAGTAATTAAGTGAAAGTTTTGAAAAAAATTGACAAATGATGTGATTAAAATTAGTGATATGAAATGGTGATCAGGTTAGGGTCAGTTTTCCAATTGTAATTCTATCATTGTTCATTTTACCCAATTCTCCCCTGCTAAATCGTTAAGAGTGAGAATCCAAAATCGTTTCTTCTCACTCACTTGGTCAATTAAAATAATGTGAGAATAAACCTTACTAAAATATTAGGTTGTTCTACTCTCCTTCTAATGTGTAATAGAGTTGTATAAAATACCCCCAATTATCTTAGGTAATTCCCAATCAGGTCTTGTTTATCCCAAGTAATCAAGAACATTCACTACTCCTCACACACGTACCGGTGATCATTGAGTACTTCACCACTAAGTCTTGGTCTATTACATTGTTTATAAACCAGAACCTAGTGGAGGGAGATATTTATCATTGACCAAATATAAATGAAAAACCTAATCTAAAATCAGATACAATCGTATATGATAATAAAATCTGTTATAGGAAATTGCAACTGATTCACAGAAGAGAAGAGGATTTTGAAACATTAAGATAAGGAAATCATGAAATACAAAATGGAAAACCTCTCCTTCCCAAATAACACAGAGTTTTACCCCACCATGTTAAGGTTAATTGTGACTAATGGGAAAGAAGAACACATTAAAAGACTAAGAAGTGTAAAAGAAAGAAAAGAAAGAACAGAAATTTGATCCTCCAGAATCTGTCCTCCTGATGTTTGCCTCTGTTCTGCCCACCATCCAGCCGAAACTCACTGAGGTCCCTTATTATATAATAATTTAAATTAATATTTCTATCTACCATCAATATTTGAGAGTCATTGGACATGTTTAACGAAAGATATGGCCGAATCAATGACCATTACTTTTGTAGCCACCAAAAAATGTTTCACCCACTCCACTTGGACGCGCAAAAAGGATGCATTAATGAGCTCAATAATTTATGAACTTTAATGTGAACCGTCCTTTTGAAGTCCTCTTTGACACCAGCTAGAATCACCTCGTTATAAGGTCGGCTGAATGAGATATTCCATATTTAATGAAGTGGGGTCCATTCTGCCTTCCAAACTAATTTCTCCACTTAATTAAATTTTTTGTACCATTGGGTCTCGAATTGGGTCCTGGTCCAGAAGAAAAATTTTAATCCTACAAGTATACGAATCCTAAAAAAAAGATTCACTTCAATTGGACCCATATTATAAAATTTATGCCCGAAAAACAGAAGCTATATAAAACTGACAATTTTACTGAATTACCCCATTTTCACATTTATGCCCAAAATACACCAAAAACACATAAATGAAGAAAATACACTCACATTCAATAATTTGGAGGGATTAAATGATTGAAAAACATATAAATAATAATGAAAATATTGACTATATCAATTCCCCCACACTTATCACTTGGACTCCTGGACAAGTCAGAATCAAAATAAATTCAAAGTAAATTCGAAACACATATCCATAAGATCCACCAATTTGAAAACAAGAAACAAAATATATCATGCCTCCTCAAACTCTATTATTTCATGTTCTTAATTTAGGATCATTCAATAAATTCACTCTTAATTTCTCCTCCCATGCACACAAAACACTTCCCTAACTTTCATTATCTCTCATTACACAAATTTCAATTTTTTAGCAATGTCTTTCTCATCCAAACTCAAACAAGGGTCACCATAGGCTTGATAAATTCCTACATATACACCCACTGTGAGTCAAGGACATATGTTTATCATTAGGACTTGTTAAGTTTGTTCTGTGGATTTAGGTTGGTAGAATTTATATGTGAAAATTCTGAGGTTGAATGAAGAGGGCTTGGCTCTTTTTGAAGCAAAATTGCATTACTCTAATTTTCACAAAAGCATGGTCTTCTCTTCACTCCCCTTAGAATAAAATAAACTCCTTCTCCATGGAATATCACGGAATGTTCTCATAGTTCATCATTTCAGTAGAAAACATTTCAATCTTCTCAAATATAATATTTCTTGAAAGATCCAGAAAAGGCACAGCTTCCTTTTTACATTAGAAGCTCCAGAAAGGCACAACTTCTCTCATCATGAAAGCTCCATAAAAGGCACAGCTTTCAGCAGAATGATTTTTTTCCAGCAATAACATCTCTTCAACATTTGTTTCACCCAAATTATCCCCAAAAAAAGGTAGTAAAATACAATACATATTCCCCCCACACTTATGTTCAAATAGATCATGCAATTTCACTTCAAGAGCAGGTTGGATAGGGAATATTGGCTTGTAATGTGGCTAACCTAACAAGATGTTCATGGCTTCTATGGGCTACAAGGATTAAATGATCAAGGTAGGACATTATGAAAGGTATTATCTTGAAAATGGGGCTTTCAAACCATAGAAATTCCTTAATCATTTAAAACACAAGTACCTCAAACCCTCAAGTTTTGACAGGAATAAATCAAATTCTGGTTAAATCAAGCATGATTTGGTTCTCTGAAGAAGTGAGGTGAATGTAAATAATATGAAAATAATAGGTTCAGAAGCCTCACGAGAATGTGATTTCAAATATAAAGACAGTGATATGTGGCATGGGAGTAAAAAAACAGAGTATTTTTCATGAAATTCACAAATAATTGAACTTGAAACAATGTCATTTTCAGCATTCATTTAAGCTCAGTTTCAAGTAATAAATTATTTCACTCATGGAGATGGGTTTCAAAAATATCAATGATAATCATTTTAGCTCAAAATTTTCAAAAACACACAAAAATTGAAAAATAAACCCACAAAATTTTAATCACTCACATGTTTTTTTAAAACAAATAGGAAAACAAACAACACATAAAAATACTACACTACAAAGGTTCCCTCCCCGAAACTTAAATGATGTAGTTTCCACAATGCATTCAAATGTATTTAACATGTCAGAATATTGGAAATTTAATTACAAAAATCATGAAAATATAAAGGAGAGGTACGACCTGATGGAGTTTATTGTTAAATAGGTTGGAGGAGTGTGATCTCCTCCATTGGCTCTGATGGCATGGTCCCAAGGAATTTCTTCAATCTGTGCCCATTAACAGTGAATGGATCCTTGACTCCATCCTTCACAATCTGCACAGAACCAAAAGGATATTACATGAGTAACTATAAATGGACCTTCCCACCTGGAATGAAGTTTACCTACCATCAGCTTGAGTCTTGAATTGAATAACAACACTTTGTCTCCAGGATGAAAGTATTTTGGTTGGATCAGTTTGTCATGAGCCACTCGTGTTCTCTCTTTGTAAATCCTATAATTTTCAAATTGTTCCCTTTTAATTTCTTCCAGCTCCTGTAACTGCAATCTTCTCTCTTTCCCAACACTGTCAAGATCTAGAATCATCTTCCTCACAGCCCAGTATGCCTTGTGTTCCAATTCCACAGGTAGGTGAAAACTTTTCCCATAAATCAGCCTATATGGACTCATTCCAATTGGGGTTTTGTAGGCTGTCCTGTAAGCCCATAATGTGTCTTCTATCCTTTGGCTCCAATCCTTCCTATTTGGATTAACAGTCTTTTCCAAAAATCCTTTGATTTCCCTATTGGACACTTCAGCTTGCCCATTAGTCTGTGGATGATAGGGAGTTGATGTTTTATGATGCACCCAATACTTTTTCAACAAAGCCGACATTCTCCAATTACAAAAGTGAGTCCCTTGATCATTAATTATGGCTCTAGGAACTCCAAACCTACAAAATATGTTATCCATGACAAAATCACAAAAAACTTTAGCATCGTCAGTTCTGGTGGCTTTTTCTTCCACCCATTTGGAAACATAATCAACAGCAAGAAGAATATAAGAATTTCCAAATGACATCAGGAAAGGGCCCATATAATCTATCCCCCAAACTTCAAATATTTCACAAAAATTAAGTGGCTTTTGGGGCTTTTCTTGTCTCTTTGAAATATTTCCTGTAAACTGACATTTTTCACACCATTTACAAAATTCATGAGAATCTTTGAAAAGTGCTGGCCAATAAAGTTTAGATTCTAAAACCTTCCTCGCTATCCTTTGAGGTCCAAAGTGGTCTCCACAAGATAATGTGTGACAAAACCTAAGGACTGATTCAATTTCATTTTTAAGCAAACATCTTCTGATCATTTGGTCATTGCAAATCTTCCAAAGAAATGGATCATCCCAGATGTAATATTTAGATTCAGATTTCAATTTGTGAATTTGGCGAGAATTTAAATGAGATGGGACCTGAGATGTTACCAGATAATTGACCATGTCAGCATACCAAGGTACTTATCCTTCAATCAAGTACAACTGCTCTCCTGGAAGGCGATCATTTAGTGGTTCAATGTCTGGAATCTCAACTTCAGCGGTGTTGGGTAGTCTACTTAAGTGATCAGCCACGTGGTTCTCAGATCCCTTCTTATCTTTAATTTCTATGTTGAACTCCTGTAGTAGTAGAATCCATCTCACTAGCCTTGGTTTTTCTTCATCCTTCTTCATCAAGTACCTAAGAGCTTCATGATCAGAAAACACAATGACTTTAGTTCCATGAAGATTCGATCTAAATCTTTCTAAAGAAAAAACAACTGCTAAAAACTCTTTTTTGTTGTTGTGTAGTTGAATTGGGCCGCATCTAAGGTTTTCGAGGCATATGCAATGACTTATGGCCTGCCCTCAATTCGCTGAGAAAGGACAGCTCCAACTGCTTGGATAGAAGCATCACAAATTAGCTCAAATGGTTCTTCCCAATTTAGTGGCTGCATCACTGGTGGTGTAATCAATCTCTTCTTCAACTCATCAAATGCTTCCCTACATGAACTGTTGAAATCAAAATCAGCATCTTTCAAAATTAATCTAGAGAGAGGGAGATAAATCTTACTGAAATCTTTTATAAACCACCTGTATAATCCTGCATGTCCTAAAAAAGATCTAACATGTTTCACACAAGTTGGGTAAGGCAATGAATTTATCACTTCCATTTTTGATTTATCAACTTCAATGGCTTTCTGATAAATGACATGCCCAAGGACAATTCTTCACTCAACCATAAAATGACACTTTTCAAAATTCATAACATGGTAATTTTCAATGCAAGTTTTCAAAACTTTTTCCAGATTTTTCAAATAGTGGTCAAAATAATTTCCAAAAACTATGAAATCATACAAGAAAATCTCCATGAAATCTTTAATGTGATCAGAAAATATACTTACCATACACCTCTAAAATTTACCTGGAGCATTACACAATCCAAATGGCATCCTTTAGTATTAAAAAGTGTCGAAAGGACAAGTAAAGGTAGTCTTATCTTGATCTTCGGGAGCAATGGGTACCTGAAAATGACCCGAAAATCCATCCAAAAAACAATAATGAGTTCTACCTGCCAACCTCTCTAGCATCTGGTCAATGAAAGGGATAGGGAGATGATCTTTTCGAGTGACCCGATTCGGCTTCCTAAAATCTATGCATACTCTCTAGCTATTCTGAATTCTCACAGGGATTAATTCATTCTTTTCATTCCTCACAATGGTTAGGCCAGTTTTCTTTGGGACTACATGGATGGGGCTAACCCATTGTGAATCTGATATAGGATAAATGATCCCAGCTTCTAATAACTTATCAATCTCTTTTTTTAGAACCTCCATCAGGGTATGGTTTAGCCTCCTTTGGGGTTGTCTGACAGGTTTGGAATCTCCCTCAAGAAAAATTCGATGTGAGCAAATTTTTGGGTATATTCCTTGGATATCACCTAAGCTCCACCCTATTGCATGGAAATTCTCTCTCAAAACTTCAATCAATGATTTTTCTTGAGTTTTAGATAGATTATTAGCAATTATTACTGGTAATTTCTCTCAATCCATAAGGTAAACATATTTTAAATCAGTGGGGAGTGGTTTTAATTCTAGATCAGGAGGATGCTCAATAGATGAAACTAAATTGAGGTTCTCCACTTCCAATGGTTTGACATCCTGCGCACAAGAAATCATATCATCTTTGTCATCATTTAACAAATTATCAATGAAATCATATTTTACCTCTTCTTCCAATAGGAAATCAGAACCTCCCAGAGTTTGGGAATCCATATGATCAGCGATATCTTTAATGGAAAAATTATCTCCTAATGATAAAAATTCATGAAACATACTTGATTATTCAGTTGGATCTATGTCATATTCATGGGAGAGTGCGAAGAGTGAATGATCATCTGATGGGTGCCTCATGGATTCAAAAATATTGAAGTGGGCGGTGCTGTCTCCAAACTCCATGGTAAGTGTCCCTTCATGGACATTGATAATGGTTTCGGCTATCTTCAAGAAATGTCCCCCCAAAATTATGGGTGAGTGTGATCGGATCCTATCATCATCCATATTCAACACATAAAAGTCATCAGGGAATAAAAGATCTTTGACTTTTACCAGGACATCCTCCAGAACTCCTGCTGGGAAAACTATGGATCTATTTGCAAGATGGACCACCACTCTTGTGGGCTTCAAGTCTCCCATCTAAAAAGAAGTATATACTGAGTGAGGCAATACATTAATTGATGCACCTAAATCGCACAAAGAATTAGATAAATTTAATGAACCAATGGTGCATGGAATAGAAAATTTCCCAAGATCTTGACATTTTCTTGGAAATTGTGGTGTGATAAGGGCTGATATGATTCTTCCAAAATTGATCCTCTTATTCCATTGAAGTCTCCTTTTCTTGGTGAAAAGATCCTTCAAAAACTTAGCATACTTTGGAATTTCATTGAGTGCTTCAAGCAGAGGTATGTTGATTTCCACTTTCTGGAAGGTGTCCAAAATTTCTTTTTGCAGTGCTTCTTCTTATAACCTATTTGATTCAATCATCCTTGATGGAAATGGTTGTGGTATATCTTTATTCTCCCTTTGTTGCCTTTGAAATGGTGGTTCTTGTTTCTTCCTTCCTGACCTATCATTATCATCCTCCTATTTCTTATCTTCTTCCCGATGCATTTTCATAGAATTTTCATCCTTTCTAACTTCATTCTCACCCAGATCAGTTTTTATTATTTTAGGTTCAATGGTGGAAGGTGGTTGGAGTTCTTTTCCACTTCTTGTAGTTATAATACTAACATTCTCTTTTGGGTTTGGGATTTTTTGGGAATGTAGTTTACTTGGATTTTTGGTCAGAAAGTCCTTGAGACTTTCAAACTTGTTGGACAAATATTTAACAGTGTCTTTCAGTCCTTCAAACTCAGATTTTTGTTGGTTTTGAACTGGAGGTTGTGAACTGGTGGATGGTTGCTCATTGGGTCTTTGGATATTGGTTGGATTTTGGTAAGAAGGCTGGTTATAAGAGGGTTTTTGTTCAAATAGTGGTGGATTTTGGAATTGATTTTGGAATGGTGGTTGGTTTTGAAACTGGTTTTGGTATGGGGGTCTACCTTGATTCTGGTGATTTCCAAACCCATATTGGACTTGGTTAGGGTCTCTCCATCCTTGATTTTGTTGGAACTATCTTGTCTGAAAGGCTAATTCACATGTTTCCATTCCCTGTATTTCAGAACATTGGTCAGTAAAATGATCAGGTGATGAGCATAAACCACATCCCTTAGTTGGTGCTTTTTGGGCACTAACTTGCTTCAAGGCAATCTCCCTCGCCATACTAGTTAGCTCTTCAATATTAGTTTCTAATACGTTTAATGGATGAGAAGTGCGTACCTCATGAATACCTCTTATTACAATACCTCTTGTTCCAAATTGCTGCGAGTTTTGGGAAATCTTCTCAATCAAGCCCTTGGCTTCTTCTGGTGACTTGTCAATCAGGGCACCTATAGATGATGCATCAAGAAGGTTTCTATCATTTTCTAGTAGTCCTCGATAGAAGAAGACAAGAGAGTGGGGTTCCTTAATGGCTTTATGCGGACAGCAGGCACATAGCTTCTTAAATCTCTCCCAGTACTCGTAACGGGTTTCTCCAGATGATTGTCGTATATCGTAGATTTCCTTCCGAATGGCTGTGCTTCTAGAGGTGGGGAAGAATCTTTCAAAGAAACATCTTAAAAGGTCATTACAGTCAAGTACATCTCCTAGTTTTATGCTGTACAACCATTCTTTAGCAGCTCCATCCAATGAAAACGGAAATTCCTTCCACTTTACCTGCTCCTCAGTAATTCCACGGGGTCTGAAAGTTGAGCAAACATATGTGAACTCTTTAATGTGATTGTTTGGATCCTCACCTGCCAAACTATGAAACTTTGGAAGCAAAGGAATCATGTTAGGTTTCATTTCAAAATAATTTTATAACACTGGCATGGAAAGTTGATTATTTTGATTAAGGAATTGTGGTGCACAGAGGTCTCTAAGAGTTAGGTTTTGATTTTCAGCCATGATGACGGGCTCAGAGTATGCACATTAAGTTTCACATGAGTCTGCAAGAAGAACTTCCTCAAATTCATATTACAAATTAATGTTTCTAAGTCTATTCAACAAGGTTCTTTCAATTTCAGGATCTATGGGTAAAGGTTCGGTTTTTGAGGTTCGATTCATGCAATTTTGAAGAGAAAAGATAAAAAAAGAGAAAAGAAAAGAAAAGAAATGTTGGCGCTACCTCCCCAGCAACGATGCCAAGGTTTGACACGTGCCTGTTGTGGGGTGTGGAAAAAACAAATATAACCTATGTTAAAATGTATTATAGTGGATTACCTAGGTTGTCTCTAGATAGAAGTGCACAAAAATTAAGCTGTCACCTTAAAATATGAAGAAGTGAGGTTGTTTTTTTAGAAATTGTTTGATTTAGAAAATACATAAAAGAAACTAAATAAATTAAAGTAATTAAGTGAAATTTTAGAAACAAATTGACAAATGATGTTATTAAAATCAGTGATATGAAATGGTGATCAGGTTAGGGTAAGTTTTCCAATTGTAATTCTATCATTGTTCATTTTACCCAATTCTCCTCTACTAAATCGTTAAGAGTGAGAATCCACAATCATTTCTTCTCACTCCCTTGGTCAATCAAAAGAATGTGTGAATAAACCATACTAAAATATTAGGTTGGTCTACTCTACTTCCAATGTGTAATAGAGTTGTAGAAAATACCCCCAATTATCTTAAGCAATTCCAAATTGGGTCTTGTTTATCCCAAGTAATCAAGAACATTCACTACTTCTCACACACGTACCGGTGATCACCGAGTACTTCACCACTAAGTCCTGGTATATTCCATTGTTTATAAAACATAACCTAGTTGAGGGAGATATTTATAATATACCAAATATAAATGAACAACAGAATCTAAAATCAGATACAATCGTATATGATAATAAAATCTGTTATAAGAAATTGAAACTGATTCACAAAAGAGAAGAGGATTTTAAAACATTATGATAAGGAACTCATGAAATACAACATGGAAAACCTCTACTTCCCTAATCACACAGATTTCTACTCCACCATGTTAAGGGTAATTGGGACTAAGGGGAAAGAAGAACACATTACAAGACTAAGAAGTGTAAAACAAAGAAAAGAAAGAACAGAAATTTGATCCTCTAGAATCTGTCCTCCATAAGTTTGCCTCTGTTCCGCCCACCATCCAGCTGAAACTCACTGAGGTCCTTTCTTATATAATGTTGGAAATTACGTTTTATATCCACCATAAAAATTTGAGAGTCATTTGACAGTTTTAGAGAACGATATGGCCGAATTAATTACCATTACTTTTCTAGCCTCCAACCACTGTTTCACCCACTCCACTTGGATGCGCCAAAAGGATGCATTAATGAGATCAATAATTTATGAAATTTAATGTGAACCATATTTCAAAAGTCCTCTGTCGACAAAAGCTGGAATCACATCATTCTAAGGTCGGATGAAAGATATATTCTATATTTAATGAAGTGGGGTCCATTCTGCCTTCCAAACTGATTTCTCCACTTGATTGAATTGTCTGTACCATTGGGTTTCTAATTGGGTCTTGGTCCAGATGGGACATTTTAAGAAAAATAGTATAGGAATCCTAAAAAAAGATTCACTTAAATTGGACCCATATTATAAAGGTTATGCCCGAAAAACAGAAGCTATATAAAACTGACAATTTTACAGAATTACCCCATTTTCACATTTAAGCCCGAAATACACCAAAAACACATAAATGATGCAAATACACTCAAATTGCATAATTGGGAGGGATAAAATCATTGAAAAAAATATAAAAAACAATGAAAATATTAACTCTATCAGTAACTTGTTGATGTCGCATGTATCTCTAATAGAGAAAAATATTCCTCTCCATCTATCATGTAGGAATCTGAGAATCCTCATGATTTGTTGTTTGGAAGTTCTCTTCCAAGAGAAATAATTCTGTTGAAAATTTATTTGAACCTGTGGCACATGTCATAAATTGGACCATCAAGATTCATTTTATAGTTATCATATTTAACATTATAATTATTATGTCTCATTTCTTTCACACTAGAAGTTCCTTCATGTGAAATAGACAAAGTATCCCAAATTTAATGGGAAGTTTTACATGCATAAATTCTATTAAATTCCTCATCTCTTAAAGAGATATAGAGAGCATTCATGGCTTTGTAATTTTTATTGTAGGAAGTTCTGTTTGGGTTATCACAAGTGATTCTATCAGTAGTAGGAATATTATACTCATATATAATTGAAGACCAAATTTGAAAACCCACACTTTCTAAATGCATTTCCATTTTAATTTTCCATTGGGCATAATTGGTTCCATTAAATAATGGTGTTCTATTTATTGAAGAACCTTATAGTCTATTATCTATAATAAAGAAATACTATTAAATAGCTAGAAATTTAGAATTAACAGAAATTAACAGGTCTTTAATGTATAACTAAAATCATAGTTGAATAGGTTCAAAATCAGAGTCTTAATAAACTCATTTGACACCAAATGTTGGTCGGAGTAGAGTACTCAAGAGGGGGGGGGGGGGGGGGGTGAAGTGAGTATCTATAAAAAATTTTTTTTAAAAGTTTTCTTAAAATATACCCCAATAAAAATAAAAACATTCCAGTCAATCAAGGTAATATGGTTATGAAAGTTTGACTATTCAAATAACTTCTCAGAAGATTGATTAATTCTCAGTAATCTCAATATAAGTTATTGATATTACTTTTGAAGCTATTCTAACAAGGATAAATAGTTATAAGTTCTATCCAAGATTAAATATAAAACTAAATCTAGTGATTTATTTATTATACAGTAAAATAAAGAAAAATAAATTAAACAACACAGTAGATATAAAACAAGTGGTTCAGTCTCAAGGTGAGACCTAGCCAACTCTACTTGGTGATAACCTTCCACCAAGTAGTTTATATTAATAAACTTGATCCACACCCTGGATTAGGGTAAAAAACATTGCATAGGACTGTCCAGGTCACACAACCACTTCTATTGTTCTTCGTGGGTATAAACTACCTGGTCACACATGGACCTATACCACACTTATCCATGGGAGTAAACAAGTGTAAAAAAATATACGAGGGGAAGGATATCTTTTACCAGTTAGTTTAGTGTAGGAGACAATGTGTGTTTTAATACAAACAAACACACACACACACACACACTTCTCGAAAGATAAAAACAATAAAAAATAGAGAAAATATGTTGAGGTAAGATTATAAGTTATTTCATTGTTATTCTATGCAGCTCTGAACTTATAGGATGAAGCAGATGCAAGAATCGAGTCCTCTTACGAGAAATAGTGTATCGCAAGTCTGGTCCTCTAGTTTCTAGTTATATCTAACTCATATTCTTCGTGGAGTTTTTATCATGAACATGTTCTTGAATTTGATCCATGGTATCCTGGATTTTTGGATTCTTGAATGATTCATGTGTTCTTCAAATGTATCTTGTTTCATGTGTCAGTCCTTTTCTCTAGAATGCTCGCACATCTGCTACTCTTCTACTTCTTGTTTCAGGGCCACGCTTTTATTTTTATTCTTGGAGTGCATGTGTTGGATCTGACATGATGCATGGATTTTACACCTCATACTGTCATGTGAAATTTCTACAAATAAATATTAAATATGTCAGTTCATTTAAAAGACTCAAATATGATGGTTAGAAATTAAATTGAAAATGAAAAAATAGATTAAATAACGGTGTCACAGTCTATATGGAAACAATGTCACTTGGAAATTATGTCACTAAAAAATAGTTTCTTCTTTTTTTACTTTGAGCGGTGAGATAGTTATAATGGCATGGTTGTATAAAGATCAAGAACTGATAGCACATAAGCAGTGTTAGGATCACGATGTCTGGGTCATGATGGCTGGTCACGGTGTCTGGTCATGGTGTCTGATCATAGTGTCTGGGTCATGGTGTTTGGGTCATGATGTCTGATCATGGTTTCTGGGTCATGATGTTTGATCATGGTATCTGGGTCACAGTGTCTGGGACACGGTGTCTAGGTCATTTTCTAGAAATCCAGAACCGGTGGCAGACTCACAGTTTCTCAGACTTAGCCAAATATCTGTATATAGATTTAAGTAGTAATATTCAAAATGAATTAGACTTAATCATTCATAAAGGAAATAATTATTGAGAAAAGACAAATATATTTTACAATAATCAAACAATATTTATAGCAATTAAGAACTTGGATAGTTTTATTTAAAGCCTAAAAAACCTGACCATCTTTAGACATGACTGGAAATAGATTAAACAAGATTTGTAGGATATATTGGATTTGTGATCAGTAAAACATGATTAAAATAGGAGGATTCCAAAAAAATATACTTTCATTAATTTTATTACTTATTACTTTTTTTAATCATTGGTCACTCATTTCAGTCAATTTGGATACTCTAAATATTTATTTTTAGGATTAAATAGATGGATACCCAATAAATGGATCACATGTGATTACTTTTATCAATTTTTAATACACTAAATGTAAGATTATAAAAATTAAATTTCAAGTTATAAAGTTTATATTAAGTTTTAATTAAAATTATGTTATGATAGGGTGGTGTTTAAATATAAAAAAAATCATGGCATGAAGAGAGTCCATGACCACAATAAGACTATCAGCTTTTAAAAATGGATAAGTATTTTGGTATATATAATAACATTCCATTATCAAAACATATATAAAAAAATTTCTTATTTTTATCAATGTTTCTATAGCGACTCAAAAAAACTAATTAGAAACAATTGAGGTTGTTATGTATGAAAATTTATGAAATATATCTTATTCCATCAACAAACTACCATCCCCGAAGAGGTATTTGTGATGATAATTTTCATTTCATTTAAAATATTTATTAAAACATTTTTTTTTATATATTTATGGTACTACCATGACTCTCAATAGTCCTCATATTCATAATAAAATATATATTTTTTATAATGGAGTGGGAAGAATAAATGGCATCATATTGTATACAGACATCATGAAGGGGTTACATAAAGATCATGCACTCAATATGGATGATTCACTCATGATGATTCACTTTTTTTACTCGATAATGTAGTTAGTATTTTGAATTATCGAACCAATATATAATTAGATAACTCCAAATTTTGAATGAATTGTATATTAAAAAGATATAGTTTAATTTCTAGGAATCAACCTCATCCCAATATGATTCAAGCTATTCTCAATACGGCTCAATGTTTATATTTTCAGTTTATAATTTTAATATTCATTCAAAAAAAATACATTTTACACTCAAGATCAATAAAATGATTTCAGATTGTTTTTAAACATTAAGAAAATGACCCATAAGTCCTTTTTTATTCATAAGAATCAACCACACCTCAATCTGATACACGATGCGTCTGGTATGAATGAAAGTGTGTGTTTTCAGTTTAAAATTGTAATTTTAGTTCAGAACACACGTCACATGCTCAAATATGAGAAAATGACTTCATATAGTTTTTATGAATTATGAAAATGATCCATATATTATTTTTTATGTATAAGAATCAGATACACCTCAATCTAATACATGGTGTACCCAGTATGACTTAAAGAGTCCTTAAAAAGTTAAAAAAAGACATTTTAGTTCAAAAAGTGTTTCAATCACTAGAATCTGAGTAAACATACTCAGATTACCCTAATACTTTAGTAAAATTATTAATAAGTCATTTTTGATCTGTGAGAATCAGTCTCACATCAAAACAACTCACGATGTGACTAATATGAATCATAGTGAATGATTCCTTTTAAAATTTACATTTTGGCAATAAAGGCACATGACATACTCAAAATCAAGAAAACACATTCATATTATTTTTATAGTTTAAGAAAATGATCCTTAACTCATTTTTATGTATAGGAATCAACCTCACATTAATCTGATGTACTGTGTGACCGTTATGACTCCAGGTGTGTATTTTTAATTAAAATTTAAAACATGGTTAAAAAAACTCATCACATAATCAAAACTGAGAAATAAAATTCAGATTGTTCTAATACCATAGTAAAATAGTCCATAATTAATTTTTGACATCTACGAATTACTTGTATATCAATATGATACATGATGTGCCCAGTATGACTCAAACTTTATGTTTTGAGTTAAAAAATGAAATTTTAGTTCAAAACATATGTTAATCACTAAAAAAAAGAAACCATATTAATATTGTATTGATACTATATAAAAATTATTCAAATTTTATTTGTGACATGTATGAATTAGTCTCACATAAAACCGACACAAGATGTGACTGGTATGACTCAAAATGTGTGTTTTCTATTTAAATTGACATCTTAGTAAAAAGGAGACATGACATACTCAAAACCAATAAAACAAATTTTTATTGGTCTGATACTTTAGGAACATGTTCCATATTTCACTTGTTATGTGTAAGAATCAACCACATGTCAATCTGAGTCATAGTGTGATTGATATGACTCATATTATGCCTTTATTTAAGAATGACATTTTAGTTCAAAACAAAAGTCACATACTCCAAACCAATAAAATGGAATCAGATCATTTTTATGCTTTATAAAAATGATCCATAAATCATTTTGATGTGTAAGAATCAATTGAACCTAAATCCAATATACAATGTACCTTGTAAGGAAAAAATTATGTGTTATTAGTTTAATTTTTACATTTTAGTTTAAAACATGTGTTACTCAATGAAAAATGATAAATTGTTCTTGGAATGTATTGATACTTTATAAAAATGATTCATAATTCATTTTTAGGTTCTTGAACTAGTTTCCTATCAAACTGACACACGATGTGACCGATATTACTCAAAGTGGGCGTTTTCAATATAATTTGACATTTTAATAAGAAAAGAACATGACATACTTGAAATTGAGAAAAACATTTGGATTGTTTTGAAACATTAGGAAAACTACCTTTTAATCATTTTTGACATGTATGAATCAATCATACATCAATCTGATTCATGGTGTGACCGGTATGAGAAATTTTTTTTTTTATTTAAAATTGATATTTTAGTTAAAAACACATGTCACATACTCAAAACATAGAAAAAAATTTAGATTGTTTTGATAATTTAAGAAAATGAACCACAAATAACTTATGAAGTGTAGGAATTAGCCACACCTCAATTTGATATATGGTATTCTTGCTATGAATCAAAATTTGTGTTATCTATTTAAAATTGACATTTTCGTTAAAAATGTGTATCACTCACTGAAAACTAAGAAAAAATGATGATATTACCTTGACACTTTAGTAAAATTATTTATATGTCATTTTTGATGTGAAGGAATCAATCAAACATAAAACTGACACATGATGTGACTGATATGACTCAAAATACATGTTTTTAGTTTAAATTGATATTTTAATAAAAAGGCACGTCACATTCTCAAAAACAGAAAAAAGCATTTGGATTTTTTTTTATAATTTTGGACAAATATCCATAATTCATTTTTATGGGTAGGAATAAACCTTTCATCTATCTTAGGAATGATGTGACCGATATGAATCAAAGTGTGTTTTTATATTAAATTGAAATTTTAGTTTAAAACACACGTCACATAATCAAAACTAAGAAAAAAAATTTGTATTTTTTTGAAACTTTATGAAAACAAAACATGATTTTTTGTTACATATAAGAATTATTCACACCTCAATATGATACACGGTGTTCCCGATATGACTCAAAGTGTCTGTTATAAGTTTGAAATTGGTATTTTAGTTTAAAACCAATGTCACTCACTAAAAACTAAGAAAAAAACTTGTATTATCTTGATAATTTTGGAAAATGGTTCATATGACATTTTTTAAAATTAATAATTAATATCACATCAAAATTACATATGATGTGATAGGTATGTCTCAAAGTGTGTGTTTTCAGTTTAAATTTTTATTATTTTTAAAAAATTCACATGACATACTCAAAACCCAGAAAAGGAATTCAGATTGTTTTGATACTTTAGGAAAATTATCTGTAAGTTAATTTTGACATGTAGAAATCAATTACATGTCAATCCAACACAACATGTGACTGGTATACCTCAAAATGTGTGGTTTTATTTAAAATTGACATTTTAGTTCAAAACACACGTGACATACACCAAATTGAGTAATAAAATTCAGATTGTTTTGATATTATAGGACACCAATACAGTAGTAATTTTCAATGTGGAGGAATTAACTACATATTAATATGATAAATGGTGTGCCTGGTATGACTCAAATTGTGTGTTATGAGTTAAAAAAGACATTTTAGTTCAAATGTGTGTCACTCACTAAAAACTATTAAAACATGCTCAAATTGACTTGATACATTATGATTACGATATATAAATAATTTGTGATGTTCAGGAATATTTATCATGTCAAACTAACACACGATGTAACTAGTATGACTCGAAGTGATGTTTTTAGTAAAAATTGACATTTTTGTAAGAAAATAAACATGGCATACACAAAACCGAGAAAATGCATTTGGTTTGTTTTAATACTTAAGGAAATCGATACTTAATTCATTTTTTTCATGTAGGAATCAACCTCACCCCAATCTAATGAATGGTGTGACCAATATAACATTAAGTGTGTTTTTATTTAATGCTAATAGTTTTGTTCAAAACACCAGTAACATACTCAAAACTGATCAAACACATTCATACTATTATGAAACTTTAGAAAAAATGATCTATAAATATTTTTTGATGTGTAATAAATATTTTACCGTAATATGATACATGATGCACCCCATATGACACAAACCATGCATTTTGAGTTTAAAAATGAAATTTTAGTTTAAAACACACATGACATACTCAAAAATGGGAAAACAAATTCTTACTATTTTGATAGTTTATGGAAACAATCTTTATGTCATTTTTGATGTGTAGGAATCAGTTTCAACACAATCCAATACATGGTGTGATCGATATGACTCAAATTGTGTGGTTTTACATTAAAAATGACATTTTATTAATATATTGTTTCATATTTATGTTTAGTTTTTTATTTTTAGTATTCCTAGAATTTAATTTTTTTTCTTATACAAGTAAATTATTTTTCTTGAATTTGAGTTGTTTTTTGGTAACTGATATCATGATTGGTTTTTTGACATGGGTTCGGGTGCCAAGTACAATGAAACCATTAATGTTGTTGATTTTTTTGTTAAATTATACGTACTAATGCAATTTTAGAAAACAATGTTTGGAATATATGTAATATAGTGTTTTTTATTTTATTTGTTATGTAATTTTTAGTTTATTTAAATTATAAATTTTCCATATACTTAGATTTTCCGGTTTAGTGTGCTATAATTTTAATAACACATTGTAGCAGTATGACCTTTATCAGTGTTTTTAGGGATGATAAAGGACCCCCCATTATCAATAATGATAAAATGGGATTCCTTTGAACTTCACATAGGAATAAAATGCATTTTTATCCCCGTTAAAGATTTTTTCTAGCACTGTCTTTATCCCAATAAGTTTTAGTGAATGAAAAAAACACTTAATCCAAAGAAACTATTGCATCGTAACCAAGAATCTACTAAGAGATTCCCCAATTCAATTGGACACATGACCTCAAGCATTCCTCCCTGTATAATGGAGGCTTACTACTAGTAGAGAGGGCCTAGGGTGTGTCCATGGGGAGACTATGAAGTATTGATCAGAGTGTAACATAATGGAGAACACTAATGATAAGTAGTGGAAATAATAATAAATAACCATTAGTGAAATAATAAATCATCTAGATAATAAATAGGTGGAATCTAAATCAATATTAGATACAAAAATGATTATCATGTAATGATTCTATAAAAAAAGGGATACACACAGGTTATAAGGGTACATGCATATACAACATGCTAAACAAAAAGACAAAAATACCAAAGTTGCCTTCACTAGAATCATGAGCATAGGCTGAGTCCTCTTCTCCCGTACTCTATACTATTACTAGAAATAAAAAATTGGAAGCTAGGTGGTTTCCTTTATTTATCCTTACAATCATGAAGTCTGTTTGGGTACCACAGGTAGCCAAAATAAGGTGTGAGATAAACTTAGTAGGCCACCACCAATAGTGTCTACAACAATCCAGTATGTGCATATAAAATAAAAAATGTATTGTTAATTCCAAGGGTAGATCAATAAAAAAGTAAAACACACCGACCCGAGTTCATCATAGGATAGTCAATAGATACTATATGCTTAATCCTAAGACATATATCCCTAAATAAAGGTCAACCTATACAGATATAATATATAAGAGAATATATATATATATGTATGTATATACATTATAATTATACTGGAACACATGTATGGGACACATAACTAGGTAGTCAAAAATTAAGTGTAAACATTGGCTAAACTAAATCATGTTATTTGGCTTGGACAATTAATACATGATCTTACTAAAAAAGAATCCTTAATACTTAATAAAGATAAATCCAAAGTTCTTAATAAAGTGGAATCTTGAGTACTTAATAAAGAGGTATCCTAAGATTCTTAATAAAGTGGAATTTTGATCCCATCCAAGGAAATCTATAAGGAGGAATGCAAGTATCAATCTAGGAGAACTATATGTATCCATCTCCATAAGTACACATCCAAGGTGATCTATAAGTGGAACCCAAGTATCAATCTCTTAATTGTCTAAAGGCATAACCCTCTAAGACTGTCCATTGTATTCCATATAGATAACCAACTAATGTTCATGGAAAGGTATAACAACATTTCCCACTAAAATCATCCAAGTGAATCCACTAGGGAACCATGTATCTTTCACAAATAACGTACATAAGGCATCCTCCCAGTGAGCCTATCTAAGGTATTATATAAAAGAAACCAAGTATCACTCCTAGAATATTGAGATTAATTTTAAAATTCTAATTTATAAATCTTGATGATCCCGTCCAATGTGTTCTTATAATGGGACCCTTGTATCGCCCTCATCTTGAATAAAGTGTATGGATTTAGCTAGCATGAAATACATATCATTTAAGTTATACATTAAATTCATTACAGTGACATTTCACACACCTCAATTGGAGATTTATATCAATTCAAGGCATGAGGATCTTAGGCCTTCAACGAAGAAACAACCTTCTAGGTGTCTCTCATTGGGGTGATCACCCTATGATATTAATTTGGGAGATATTAGGACTATATTAAACATGGTTTTATCATTTAATTTAATATAATACAAATTTAGGAGGTGTTATTGGATGAGTTCATCATGCGATCCAATGATGCAGTATAAATAACACAAGACTTTTATGGAAAATAATTAGACCACCTACCTTATATTGGTAGATGAACACTAATCCAATATATTTCCTTGGTTTGTTCTAAACCAAAATAAAATGGATGAATCAAAAAATTCCCTAAAAATTGGGAATATTAGATCACACTAAAATAAATTCATTAACCACGAGATAAACAATGAAAGTAAAAAAATTTGAATGGAGAGATTACCGGTGGATATCCAATGTGATAGACGACAATCTGATTTGAGTTTGGATAGAAGATTTATTTCAATTCCTACGTTGGAAGTCCATGAAGCTCTCAAAGTAGGAGGAGGTGCTTTAAGGGATAAATGATAGTGGAAGAAGGGAAAATTAACTATGAATTTGGTAGAAAAAATTGTCAATTCCCAATTTTTTAATAGTTCTCATGGTTCGGCTACAAGATTAGCCAAATCATTCACTAACTATGTGATAGGCACTACCCATGGAAATCCCCTCACACGACCTCAATGCACTGTTTGACTAATCATGCACCGACCGTGAAAAGTGCATCTTTCATAGGGCTTGTAGCACTTGTACAACTATGCGGCCTAGGTTTCATAGTTAAGACAAACTATGCATCCCTAGGAAGAGCACTGGACCAACCCGCATAGTTGAGTCACCTAGTTATAACTAACCCTACACTAACTGTGTGGATCAGTATGACTTTCAAAATTTTGGAGCTCTAAGCTCCAAAAAATCCCAAAACCCTCCCAAAAAAAATTCTTACCCCCTTACACACATTACTAGCCTTAAATAAGATGATTTGAGATGTTTCTTAAGTGTTCACACCTCTTCAAAATTTTGGTACATTAAAATTTACCCGCTTAAAAAAACTCATCCTTGAGTTTCCATTCCAAGGGTTGTAAAGAATTATATGAGAAAAGTTTCCTCCACTGAGCATGTACGATAAACTCCCATTCCCAAGTCTCATCTTATACACAAACATGACTCAATAAGACCCACACCAAAGGAACTAACCTACCTCATAGAGCCTTCTTATTCCGATCAATGATATGTATTAGATGTTTCTAAAAGAAAGCATCTATCTATTGCTCTATTTACTCAGTATCAAACTAATGAGAAGGGTTGGAATAATAACAAAAAATCTGTGATACATAGAAGACATCATTCATGGTCTAATATCTCTGAGGTAAGTCCAACTGAGAAGAAACTGGACCTACTCTCTCTAAGATCTCAAAAGGCATGACTCAATGAGTTGATAACTCTCCCTGTTTTTGAATCCATCTATGAACTAGTCTAGAAGAAACTCATATAAAGACCTGATATCCCACCTTGAAATCTAGTGTTAAGTGGTGAAGATTTTTATAAGACTTCTATCAAGACTAACTTTCATTTATACAATTTTGAATAAATTTTACCTACTTTGAAGTCTCCTTGAGATGATGAGGTCCCAGTAGCACAAAATCACCTACCTCTAACTATTATAGGGGTAAATGACATAACCTACTATATAGGGCCTTATAGGGATCCATCTGATTTCCCCCCAAAAGTTGTTATTATAGAAAAACTTGATGGGAGGTAACTGGTTCTCCCAATAACCTAAAAAATATAGGACACATGCCTAAAGAATATTCTCTAACACCCATATCATATGCTTATAACAACTATCAGTTTGAGTGTGGTAGGCTGTAATTATATACACATATGAACCCACTTCTTTCTATAACCCCTTCCATAACTATGATGTAAAAAGAGAATTTTTATTCGATAAGATAGAATGGGGAACAAAATGAAGGCACATAATCTCCAAAATATAAAGCCTCACGAGTTCTTCAATAGATATGGTATCTCAGATAGGTAGGAAGTGTGTGACCTTGGTCTACCTATCAATGATCACCCATACTATGTTAATACATAGAGGTAATCTCATAAATACCATCACAAAATCCATATTTATTTCATCCCATTTCCATTATGGAATGCATATAGGCTTTAAAAGTCCCACATGCCACTAGTGATCTTCCTTTTCCTACTGATAGGTGGAACATTGAGTGAAAAAACCTATAATTTTCCTCTTCATACCTGACCACCAATACCACTGATGTATTTCTTGGTACATCATGGTAATACAAAGGTGTACTACCAAAATAAAGGTGTGATGTTCCCACGTCAATTCTTACCTTCTATACATAGGCACCCAAACATGCCTATGAAAGTGCAGGATATCATTATCATTAATAACCCAACCAAGTGGTGGGTACTCACCTGAGACACTCTCACTCTAGAAATTGACCTCAGATTCTAAGATCTATATCATCCTTACTCTCTCCATATGAGAAGATATCACTACCAAATATTCTAGAAAAGGCTGCCTATGATATTCCAGAACCTCCAGGTGCATCTCAGAAAATAAGGGCCATAAACTGCCACATGCTACTGGGCTCTTAGATGTCCAATGTATGAGTCTTCCATCTCACAGATTCAACAACATAATTTCTCTTTTCAGGTGTATAAATGTGTTCAATGTTGAAAAAGGAAGATACTCTACTCTCATATACTGGTATAGATTCAATCCAAAATGTCTATAAATGTACTTGATACTTTAATGGTCCATGTAAATGATGAAATTTTCTTCCAAAATATAGTGCCTCCAAAAAAATAATGCACAAAACATAGCTTCTAACTTTTGTTTGTTTATTGGGTAATTCTGATCACGAGGCCTTAGCTAGTGGAACCCATACACTACAACCCAACCTCCCTGCAGCAAGACTACTCCAAGCTTGATTCCTGATGCATCATAATAAACGATATAGCTTCTAGCCAACTTGGAAGGAAATCGAGATCGGTTTTGTAGTCAGTCTCCCTTTCAACTACTAAAATGCTATCTCACATGCTTCTGAAATTAAAAACCTAGAACCCTTTTTAGTCAGTCCCTTTAAAGGTATTTCTAGGAATGAAATGTCTCGAATGAAATTCCTTTAATATCCGGTTTTACCAAATAAACTATGTATGTCAAACAATATCTAGGGATATTCCTAGGAAACAACAGTGCTCACCTTCTCTAGGTCAATACATACTCCTAAATTAGAGATTATATGGCCCATGAAGTAAAACATATTTATTCAAACATTGAATTTGGTGATCTTAACATCAAAATAATTCTCTCTCAATGTATTCAGCACAATCTAAAGTTGTTTTTCATGGTCATGTTAGTTATAAGAATACACTAAGATATCTTCTATGAATATTACCAAAAAAGAATCTAGATATGGGTGGAAACCAGATTCATCAAATCCATGAAAACTGCTGGCACGTTCGTAAGGACGAATAGGATAACAATATTCTCACACAAGATGTATCTTCCTAGGAATATTATACATGGTATGTCTAATGGTGTCACACACACCTGATGGTTTATTGACCTCAAATCAATCTTAGAGAAATACATTTTTCTTTAGAGGTAGTCAAAGAGGCCATCTATACAGGGAAGTGGATATCATTTATTTACCATAAATTGGTTCAACTAATGATAATCCATGAAAAATATAACAGTACCATCCCCCTTCCTGTTGAAAAGGATAGGTTAACCCCATGGAAATGTACTAGTTTATATACAAACCTTTTCTTCCAAGTCATCTAATATCTTCTTGAGATCCTAGATCTTAGTTGGTACTATCCTTTAAGGGTAATGGACACTATTGATGATCATGGAACTAGATCTATGAAAAAATCCACCTACCTCATAGGAGGTAATCCAAATGAGTATTCAGGGAAAACAATATTGAAACGCTCCACCATAGGAGGAAATTATTTACTTTAAATTCATTGATTACTTATAAAGAGACTATTCATATGGGATGTCACTATACCCATCCCACAATGCTTCTTTCTAGATCAACTTTCCTAGATATCCCATCCCCCATTATAAACATAATTACAACCCTCAAGTGATTTAAAAGAAACCTTCCAATGGTAGAAATAAACATGGGCATGGTATGTAAGAAACCCTCCCATCCTGATAATGAAATAGAAACTTTTCATCTTAAAGAAAAAAAGGATTATAGAGGAACATATATCCACCCACCTCAAGAGGGTAACCCCTACACTGGTGTAAAATCTATGATATCTATCTTAGAGGAGTATCTAAGGCCATAAAAACAAAAAAGTACTATATTTCCATCCCAAGACTCTTCATAATTTCCATAGATAAAAAGGAGTGTGAAGAACACCAATAAATCAGGATAGAAACTAATATAGGGGCTACTAGAGAAGTACCTCAAATTATAGAAGGCCCTATACCCTACTCATTGAGAGTAGGCTACACTGCATAGACATGGAAAACTCCAAAACCCAGAGATGCAACCTAGATAAACTTGGAAGTTCCAATTTGTTGGATTTGTACCTCTAAAGTCCAACTACTTCAACCATAACCACCTCCTCAGCCTGATCATCTAATATTATTCCAAATCCATTCCTAACATAGAGATACCGATCATTTAGTCAAATTCATTTTCGATATATATTTATTCTCACTAGTCAGTGAAGAGAAAGTTTAGAAAAACAAAACAGAAGGTTTCACATACTTTTGAAAGCTCGACACTCAATTGGGCCCTTTATACACCAGGGCTTCTTATGGCCCACCCGACCACACCCGTGACACACCACACAACTATGAGGGAAGGTCATCTCATTGGCACTTCCCCTGAGAGAAGACTCATAGCGACATTTCCTACCACTAGACGAACTACCTCCTTATCTAAATATTGAACCACCCGATCTTACACTACCATCCCCTCTTAGGTTATGATCAGTGTTGAGGGACCGATTCACTATCATTGAAATGGAGGTCAACTAAAAGGCATTCACCTATGATCAAATGGAGTACAAAAGACATCCTCAAATTGTCTCATAGTCATCAACTCTTCACTGATTAGTGTCATTGAAAAAGGATGAATCTTGGTAAAATGAGTTGAATATTCCATCACACACATATAACCTTGATGAAGGTTCATAAACTCTCAATTGTGGTCCACCCTTAGCATTTGAAGGAAGATGTAATCCTAGAAGAGTATTTGGAAGTTCTCCCAGACCATACCCTAGAAATGATTGAACTAAGAGATTAAATTGCATGAAAACTTAATAGATTCTAGAATCATATAGGTTGAGAACATGACCCTATACTCTAGAGGTGTATCCAAATTATATAATATGAATATCATGGCCTCTAGCCAATATTCTTTAGCCTAAGGGGAAACATTCCCCAAAAAGGTTCTAGGATATTTCTATTGAAATTCTTGCATCAAATATACCATAGTGGGGGTAGGTCATGAAGATACCTGTACAGACTACATGAAGTGTAAGAATATCTCTTGAAAATGAGAATTAGTTCCTTGTGGAAGAATAATTGGAGGTTCCTCTAGTGGAACTACATGAGTTAATATGAATGGCTTTGGTCCCACCACCTCCAAAGCATAGTCATCACCATCCTCATGGCACATGATTCGAGAACATTGTGGTGGGATATATCTACATTTTCAAATTCAAACATTATATAATATTTAACAAAAAATAGAAACATGATAATATAAAAGGAAATTTACACAACCTTTCTATAAATGAGTCACACCACTATTCCTACTGTAAAATCCAGGTATAGGTGATTAAAAAATCACTATGGATCACAAGATACACTTCCTACTTCCCACTAGAAAATTTAGGTCAGGGTTAAGGTCTCATATCACACTATAAAAGTTTTGATACATGGAGTGTAAATCATAAGGTATAGAGGAAAATACTATTAACTTTTCAATTGGAAAAACCAATTTTTTGTAATCATTTCATTTTAAAATTTAAATCAATTAAATTTTATACACATTTATGTATATATAGATATCATGGTCCAATTATACAAGTCACCATTTCTATGTTATAAGAGTATAATATTTATAAGATGCAATTGGCATGTTTTGTAATTGTAACTTGACTATTACATCCTGTATCAAAATTTAAATGGTCAATGAAAATGATTTTATTGAATGAATTACCATTCCTAATCCATAGAAGAACATAATTCGTAAATTAAAATTGGAATACATGTAATCAAAATCAAATAACATTTCAGCCCATGAAACCAAATTTTCCTGGATCAAACAAGACATAATTGGTCAATTAGGGTGTCTTCATTGATCTATATAGGAAAAAAAATTTGATTGATGAATCCAATTTAATTAATCCAATTAATCTATCTATACAAGAAAACTTAGCATATTTCAAATAAATAATAGACAAGGAACTCACAAAAATCATAGGAAAATCAAGCAATCCATGTAGTAATATAAACATGACATGGAATAATTCATGACGTGTTAATCATAAAGTTCCTAAATGATGCATGAGATGATATATTCTTATAGTACTAGGAAAAGGAAAAAACTAAATCCATAATAATAATATCAACAATAATAATATCATAGGGCATCTGTTCCCCCCAATGGTGAAATCAATACAACTATAACCGGTACAAACCAGAACAAAAATATCCCATCCTAGGTAATTTGGGTTTCCCCTTCTTGTGGGTTAGCTACTACCAGACACATGCTCATTACTAAATTCAGATACATCCCTAGTATCATTTATAATACCCAAACAATAATACAAAATGAAAAAAAATCCACTGATAGCACTTTTTAACATCCCTCTCTGAAATCCACTAAGCGGTGCCCCGAGCCGGTTAGCCACCCGATCTCAAGCATTCCTCCCTAGACATCAGAGGCTTCCAACTAATAGTAGGATCCTAGGGTGTGTCCATTGGGAGACTATTTCCTCTTGATCATATTATATCACAATAGTGAATAATATTTATAAGAAATTGAAATAGTAATACATAACCATCAAAGGAATAATAAATCACCCAGATATTAAATAGGTGGAAGCTAAATCAATATTAGATACAAAAATGATCATCCTGTAATGATGTTATACAAAAAGAGAATTACACAAGATATAGAGGTGCATGAATATACAAGATTGTAAACAAAAAAAAAAAAATACTAAAAGCTACCTTAACTAGCATCATGAGCATAGGCTCGGTCCTCTACTCCCATACTCCAACCCAGTACTAAAAATCAAACATTGTAATCTATTCACATGCCTTTTTCTATACCTTCAATCATGTAGTATGTATAGGTTCCATAGGCATCCTAAACAGTGTGTGAGAGATACTTAGTATGTAAACACCAATGGTTTCTATAAATATACACTCTATTCATATAAAATGAGTAATGTGTATGTAAATATAAGGGTATAGAAATAAAAAAATAAAACACATCAGGCTGCGTCCCTCATGGGATACCCGACCGATAATACCTACTTCAGTCGAAGACAGACACCTATGAACCATGGTCAACATGTATACATATATTATATAATAGAATATATAAATATGTACACACACACAACCACACACACACACATTATATGTTTACTGACATAGATGTATAGAAAACATGACTAGGACGTCAGAAATCATGTGTAAACATGGAATGAATCCAAGCATGTTTTTTGGCATGGAATACAAATCTTTAAACATAGTAAAAATTAATACATAGTTATTAATAAAGAGGCATCCCGAGTTCATATTAAAGATTCATCTTGAGTTCTTAATAAAGAGGCATCCTGATCCCATCCAAGGCAATCCGTAAGGAGTAAACCAAGTATCTCTATGGGAGAACTATCAGTATCCATCACCATAAGTTTCCATCAATGGAGATCCATAAGTATAACCCAAGTTTCACTCTTATCATGTTATAAAGGCATAACCCTATTAGCCTATCCATTGTATTCCACATTGGGAACCCAGTATCGCTCGTCAAATGGAATAATAAACATTTCCCACCGAGCCCATCCAAGGAAATCCACTGGGGAACCATATATCGCTCATAGGTAAAGTATATAAGGAATACACCCAGTGACCCATACAATGTATTATATTAAATTAACCAAGTGTTTATTCTGGTGAATTAAGATTCATTTTGAAATTTTAGTTTTTAAATATCAATGAGCTCTCCCAAGGATTCTTTAAGTTAGGACCCTTGTATCACCCTCAGCTTGAAGAAAGGCTATGTGTTTAGCTAGAATGAAAAATATATCACTTTAGAAATGCATTAAATTCATTAAAATGGTACTTAAAGAAATAAAATATTGGTTTAAATTAATTCAAGTAAATATACTCTTAGGCATTTATTGAAGCTACACCATTTGAGGAGGGTCGCATCGGGGTGGTCACCATACGATGCTAATTCACAGGTTGCAAGGACTAAATTAAACATGGGGTTATCATTTATCTTAATTGACTAAAAAATTAGGATGTTTCAATAGAGGATTATAGAACAAATAACAAAAATGCATGATAAATACCTTTATAAATTTGTGGAAAAGAACTAGACAACCTACATTAGGTCGGTATATGAACACTCATCCAGTATCGGCCCTTAGTTTGGTCCAAATCAGAATAGAATAGAATAATTGAAAAATAATATGAAAATATGTCATATTATCTTTCCATAAAATAACTACATTAGTTACAAGTTGAATTATTAAACAAATAAAAGAAATGCAGATATTAATGATGGCTATCAAACGCGATAGACAACGGTCCAATCAGATTACGGATGAGAGAGTTGCTTCAATGATAGTTTAGTAGGCCATGAAGCTCTCAAGGTATGAGGATGTATTGTGTGTGATAAATGAGAGGGGAAGAAGAAAATGATTAAATTAAAGGTAGTATGGGGAAAATTATCAATTCAACCTTTTTAATAGTTCACATTATTTGGAAGCACAGTTAGAGAAACCGTGCACCGATCGTACGACAACCACTGCCCCTAGACACCCCCTCGCATGAGATCACCACATAGTTTGAATAACCATACAAAGCTTGTGAAAAGTTCCACTTACATAGGGTTTTAATCACTTTCATGTATATGATTTACGGGTTTCACAATTAGGGAACACTATGCAACACTTGGTAGAGCACCGTACCACCGTGCATGATTATGCCTCATGGTCAGTAGTAACCACGTGGCTTAGTTTGCCTTTCCAAATGTTGGAGCTTCAGAATCTAAAAAAAGCCCACGATTCACTAAAACCACTTATTATACGCTTAATCAAATTAATAGAATAAAAAATAGGTTTTGAACAGTAGCTTAAGCTTCAATACCACTTATAAAATCCCTGACATTACAGTAAAAAATGAAGATAGTTTTTTCCTTGTGAGACTACTATATTGAGTTTCAAATGAAGGTATAGAAAAATATAATGACAAAGAAATGAAATATAAGAATATAGTGTTTTCATATATAGTTAATGTTGACTAGAATTGTGACAATTTCACTCAATAAAAATCACCCATTTATGCTGGAATGAAAAACCATAGGGATAATTTATATGGTTCAATTGGAAGACCTATGTCCATGGGGAATATATCAGATTTCATTCTAAATCAAATTATAAAAATGAGAAGTTTTGATATATATATTCATGTGTTTCCCACACATAAACACCCATATTCATTGGGCAAGAGAAGAATAAAGAAATTATCAAGGAATGATTTTCATCAGGTTGTTCTAAATCAAACATGATTTCTTCAGGTGACACCAACTTCACCTACAATTCTGGGGGCTATCAGCCACTACTTTGGGGTGATTATTTTAATAATATTAAATAACCCTAACACTACAAATTCCACAGAAATTTATTCCTTGAGCACTCAATAATGTTTTAATAGATTTTATAGTATGTAGAACTAGAAGCTAAAGGTGAGATGTGGTGTGGGATTTATAGGCAGTATAGATTCTTTCAGTAGAGAAAAAACATTTGATGATAAAACTCTTTATGGGACACTATCTTTAGTTATAATTGTTTTTATATTCATTGATACGCTTCCATAACATTGTTATTCAATTTCAGAAAAAAAATCTAAAATAAGTTTTTTAATTTATTAATTTTTTTTTCGGGGTCCACATTAAAATAATTAATTAAAATATGTCACTAAAGAGTAAAAAACATCATGATTTTAACCAGAAACATGAAATTGATTCTTTCTTTTAATTAAAATAATTAAATGGTTTCACTCGTATTTTATTTTATTTTTTTAATTTCATTTTTAATTTTCATTTTTTTGTAATATAAATATAATTTAAGAATTATTTAAAATATTTTTATTTTATTTAGAAATAATAATCTTAAATTAATATCTAATATAACTCAAAACCCCACTTAGGGACCCTGTATATAATTTTTTAGACATTTTTTTAATTTTTTTTATTTTATTTCGAAATAAAAGCATTATTGTAATCACAAATATAACTCCAAACACCACTCAGGGACCCGTTTTATAAGGTAAGAGTCCTTAACAACCCTTAATGATCTTTCATGTGGGATTAAATATTCAATTTTCGCGAATTAGAATAATAATATAATATTAATAATAATACATAAATAATAATAGAAAATTAATAATAAAATTAATTAATAGTACTGAAGATCTATGGAAGCTCACCCTAGTCGCCTGTTTTCATCCTCAACTCCCACCAGTTGATGAGTTTGATCACTTTGTATCTGAATCTTGGGAGCTCTAGGAGCACATAGTTGTCGTCTTCTTGATCAGAGGCATATAATGATCCGATTTGGGTTAGAGGAGGACTTGATTACTACGTGGTCTAGGGCCCCTCGAAGATACAATGGATCTAAATTCAACTTGTTTTGTTGAAGTTTTGATTTTCATATGCGGTGTCAACCAACGACATTCACAACTTGGGTAAGACTCCTCAGACTACCTCTTATTTTCAAAAATCCTTATATTCTATGTGAAATCAGAAATATGATCGGCCAATATATATGTTCTGATCATCAAACCAAGTCTCCGTGATACCCAATTTGTCTATAGATCTGTGTAGAGGTGGATGTCTCAAGGTCACCGGTGGATTGTGTCTAGATCACGGATAGCAAGGAGTTACATGGAAAAAATGAATTCTTATTTAAGTCATGGATGCACTATTGTATGGCTTGCTGTTGATTTGGCCATCTAGATTTGGTTTGTTATAGTGGAAGATTGAATTGAAATTCACAGGCGGTGGGAAGGAGAAGCACTGATGGTGCTGATGCCTCTAGATGGACTCAAATTCTGGTCATGGATAATTTGAGGAAACTTTGTTAGAATGAGGGAGTGAGAATGGGGGTAGGGGTGGCCTTGTGGAGTGTTCTGTGAGTGTTGGATCTGGTGTTTTTTCTAAAAATGGTGATCATGTGGGGATCCCTTACCTGTGTGACGCATTGAATGGTACAAACATGGAGCGGGAGGTGCAGCAAGATGAAATCATAGAGGTGAATACACATAATTGTGCAATGAAGGAGGTGCAGGAGTCACAGAATCCAATAGAGAAGTAGGCCTCTGAATGTATAAAAGGTGATCTTGGTTTTGGAGATCTTCCCTTCCTGGACGGTGCTGCTATTTTGTGTCAAGTGCAACTGGATTATGACAATATAATCTGTGAGGAAGGAGGAATAGCTAAGGGTAATCATGTCCTGGGTGGAAAGGTTCTTTCTAGAAATATATTTAAAGGGTTGGAGAATGAAGAGTCACCCATTGTGATGGATGATCCTCAAGTACTTGATGACTTGAACTTGCAGATTGGTTCCAATAATCAGTAAAGGGCCACAAAGGATGTTTTAAGGAAGGTGTCACTTGATATATTTTTCAATGAGGTGGAATCTCAATACCTTAATTTGATTGATCATAATAGGCCCTCCCAGATGATTGTAGGAGAGTCTTTTTCAACCTCCTAAGGCGTCTTGGTGAAGAAAGAAGTTGGCTAAAAAATCCTTGTCTCTGTGAATCTCACTGATAAATGAGGTAATGTCTTTTACAGGGATAAAGAAAATGGTAGAGGTGCTACAAACCTTCTTACAATGATATTGTTAAAGGTGGACAGAATAATATGTATGAAAGTAAATGATCTATGACTACTCCACTAAATAGGAGGCTAAGAAAGGACTATTTTTACATACCAAAGCTGGTATCCACTAGGTCCTCATCCAGGAGGGAAAGTGGGGATGTCCATGATTCTAAAAAGGGTCATGTTAATAAGGAATCACGTAAGTATAAACTTCCATGACCTATTTACCATGGACCATGCCATGACTACCCCAATCCAACCTTCCATAGGCCAAGGGTTGGAGACTTGCACTGGAAAGGTGTTTCCCTAAAATGGGAAGGCATTTCCTTTTAACCTGTACACACATAGACTAGATACACAACAAAAGTAAACCACATAGTAAAACTACTGATGTAAATGTGAGAACTAAAAGTAAAGGGGAAAGAATAAAATACCAACTAAAAGATATAAAACATAAAGGAAAAACATCCCCTACGAACATCCTCCAAGGATATTACCTGAAGGGTAGGTACAACTCATCACTATGGCTCTCCATGTCAACTGGTCACCTTCGTGCACTGTCTGGTCCTAACTCCCTAAACTCAGGAAAAGCTGTCTGTTGTCTGCACAAGACACAACAAGGTGCGGGCGAAGCCTGAATAGGGGTGGGTATAAAAAAACCCAGTAGGGACCCTAAGACCCTGTAAGGTCTCCTAGAATTCCATAACGGAAAAACCACAAAGCATGATCCCAATAACAAAGCACAAGTAAAGACTCATCTCAAACTAGATAGACAACATAAGGAATAAGAATAACGATGATTAGTCATAAAGATAAGACATCTTATTCCATTGAGAAGTTCCACTACTGATCCTTGAAGAATTTCTATTTCACCAATCCACATAAGGTCATAATTCACTGATCCACACAGGGTTGTAAGCCACAGATCCACAGAGGGTTGTAAGTCGCTGATCCACGATGGGCCACTCTAAGGCTGGTCCTCGTTGGGTCACACGAATGCTGATCCACACAGGGTCATAAGTTGCCAATCCATATAGGGTCATATGTCAATGATCCACACAGGGTTGTAAGTCATCGATCCATATAGGGTCATAAGTCACAGATCCACATAGGGTCATAAGTCATTGATCCACACTGGGTCATAAGTCCCTAATCCAAATAGGGTCATAAGTCGAAAATCCACACAGGGTTGTAAGTCAATGATCCATGATGGGCCGCTATAAGGTTGGTCCTTAATGGGTCATTTTGATGCCAATCCACATAGGGTCATTCGGATGACGATCTACAAAGGGTCTTATGTTACTTGACAACCAACCACAAGATTCCTGCACCTGGTCTGCTTGAGTTTCCATGAAATCACACCTCAAGATAATCATTCATACCTCAACCAACCAAAAGTCCCACGATGAAGTAACCTGATGAACCTCCATGTCATATGGGTTCCAACGCAACATACAACACATCAATCGGATGCCCTGTCTCTAAGTTATAGGAATTTTAGTACCGGGGCCCTGGTTGGATTTGAGTCCGATCCAACCTAACCATACTCCAAATTTCTCCAAAATCTATGTGGAGTAACTCAAAAAGGAACACCTCTTTATAAGGATTGCAGTGTTTTAGATGGATTTTCAAATGGACATACTATTTAGGAGATATAGCCTTTTAATCGAAACTGGGATGTAAGTGGGTCTGGGTCCGGTTCGACCAGACCAGGCCCACTGGGCCCACCCCAAAGGGGATGGGCTTAGCCTGGTTTGTCTTGGCCCAGTCTGAATGATTTGGTCCACGGGATCGGCCCGCTGGGCTGTGGGCTAGGCCCATTGGCTAGAGGATCGACCCGCTGGGCCGCGAGACCGGCCCGAAACACCGGGCTGGACACATCTTGTTGGTTAGGCACAGCTCGCTATCTTGGCGTGGATCCCCAGCTAGGCACAGGGGTCTACTCTCCTCCCAAATGGGGAAGTCTGTTCGAGTTACACCATCATCGGCCCCAGTTGGGGACGCTCCACCTGGTCGGTCCGTGTGGATTGGTCAACAGGGTACCCGCGGGAGCGAGTCTGTCCTCCGCCACGAACCTCCTCCACGATGCGCCATCACCGTCAACGTGACCAGCATCGGCCGACCGCCCCCTATATTTAGTGGTTCCATTGGGCGCCACCATCTTCTGGCAGCCGGCTAGAGCCGACCGCCATCTCCTTCGGTCACCGGCGCTGCCACACTAGTGGAGCTTCCACGGGCCTCCGGTGAAGTTCTGGAGGTCAGTTTTCTTTTCCTACTATTCTTAAGGGCCTCTTGAGATGTTACCTACACTACGTGGCCCTTGTTTTATCTTTTATGCCTTGTTTCTCAGTCTCTCATAAAGAACACAACCAACCAAGAATAGCGGAGTGTCCGAGCCTTGTTCGGTTCGGCCCGCGCCCTCCGCGTTAGTGTTATAAGAAGGAAAGAGTTAAAACGTTTTAAAGATAAGATGAATTCATAAACTATTAGAAATAAAAAAAGACAAACCTCTACCTAGAACTGGTTGGAAGGCACTAAAGGTGATGAAGATGAACCCACGTTTGAAGGGTGTTCATCGATCTCCAGATCGAATCCTCAATGGCATCGTCGAATCTCTGTTATTTGTTGAGGAAGACGTCATCGAAATTTCATCAGAGGTTCCTCTCATGGGTTTCCAAAATCCATGCCCAAAATATGTTTAAATAAGGGAAAAGGAACTTCCCTCATTGTGTTTAATTAATTTGGTTCATTAATGAACTACATTGAATGTTCCATTAAAACTCACGAGCATCGCGGTTACGAAACCAACGGTCATGTCATTAAATGACTCCCATTATGACCGTCGTTACTCTTTGGTCCCGACACTATTTCTTAACAATTGGAAAAATAAAATAAAATAACTCATGGAGTTATTTTTTTACTTTTTTGGTAAATTAAAAAATTATCTTTTTCATAAAACCCTTTCCGGTCGATGTTAAGCTTCACCTAAGAGAATCCTGGTACTGCAAATCCAATGGTGTACTCAGATTTTTAATCTAAGAACCGGTACAAAATATAGAAATCAACGCTCGTACATTTACTAAACATACCTTAAAAAATACAAAATTCCTTTCCAGGATCTTCAGGCCTTGAAATCACATGCCGTCAATTTTTGTTGACTCGTAATAATTATAAATAATTTTAAAAAATTATTACATTGAAATTCCATGACTTTAAATCCTCTCCACCTTAGATATTTTCATCCGTGAAAGCTAAAAAAAACTAGGGAAGCAAGTGGGGGTACTGAACACGTATCTGAGCCTCCCTTTCCCATGTTATTTCCTAGAGGATCCCATGCTACCACCAAACTTGAACATGAGGAATCGACCTCCCATGAAGGACCCTCTCCTGTTGATCCTTTATCTTCACTAGAAAATCCCTGAATGTTGCCCCATCGTCAATGTCCAGCTATCCCCAATCGATAACGTGCGTTGGATTATGCACGTACCTCCTCAACTGCGACATATGGAAAAAATTATGTAACCTATGCAGATGATGGGGAAGAGCAAAGTGGTACTCCACCATGCCTACTCTACTGAGGATCTGGAAGGGTCCATTGAACCTCGAAGATAGCTTGTCGCCCCAACTAAATCTCTGAAATCCTCATTGGGGTGATACCCGTATGAAGACATGGCCTCCCTATTCTAACTCCAAGGGAATCCGTATCCTGTCAGCAAAAGACTTATGCCGACTCTGTACAGTATTCATCTACTCTTGGATGAACTTCATATTCTCAGTGGTAGCCCATACCAACTCTGAACCCATAAGTGCTAACTCCTCTCAGTCTGTCCAGCATAGAGGTGATCTACATGGTCACCTATATAAGGCCTCAAACAGCACTGTGTCAATGGTGGAGTGATAAATATTGTTTTATGAGAACTCCACCAGGGGTAGGTGGTCCTACCAACTATATCCAAAATCAAGGAAGTGAGAACAAAGCATGTCCTCAAGCATCTGTATGGTAAACTCCGTCTAAAGATGAAAGGAAGTTCTCAAGTGTAGCTGAGTCTTGAATGCCTCATATAACCCCTTCCAGAACCGAGATGTAAAATAAGATTCAAGATCTGAGAAGATAGTCGATGGCACCCTATGAAGCCATACTATCTCTTATGCGTAGAGGCATCGCAAACCCTCTACTGATTCCTTCTCTCATATGGGTAGGATGTGAAATGACTTGTTGAGTCTGTCAATTATCAAATAGATGAAATCATGGCCCCTGGTCTTACATGGTAGCCTTGTCATGAAATACATGGAG